>CM075352.1:127132500-132817500 GCA_037693485.1 Kitagawia praeruptora
CAGTGTGGTAATGATGAGTAGAGGGTTGATTTATAGTTCCTATGAAATTGACTTGCATGTTACGGGAACAAAACTTTTACACAGTCTCATTGGGTGCTTTTGGGCTAGGTCATGCTTGTTTGGATGTTTTGAGATTTAATCACTTGATTATATTTAGAATTTTCGTTATTCCTTTGATGGCGTAGGAGCACTAAAGTCTAAGTTTGGAGGAAACCAGGGATTTCATGCTAGTTGTAATTATTTGTCAAATAATGGCTAGGTGTCAAATGGCTAGTAGCCGGCTCATATTTATATGAGTAGTCTAGGGTTGGAAATGAGAAAGCTCATTCCAGATTGCATGAAAAAAAATCAGAAAAAAAAGAAAAAAAAGGTCAAAAGTCCAATTGCTAAATGCAAAATTAACCACGAGTGAGCTCTTTAATACTCGAGTAATTAAGTTTGAGGGGATTTAGTCCTAGTAAGCTAAAGCTCTTGTGGTTTGGGATTGCTGACCTAACACTCGCTACATGGCTTTTATTGTATAAGCCTTTTGGGGTCTCATTCATTGCACGGTTAAATAAGCATGCGTATTATATATAGTATTATGTGTCGTTGTGTAGTAATAAATCATGAATTCATGGCTAACTTGAATGAGGATGGAGGTGTTTCTAAGTTATGAAGTGTCTACAGTCTATTCTATTTATAAAATTTTGATTGTCTTGGCGAAGAACATGTATGATTTTGATCTAGTTTTGGAAGTATTTCTGATGAGCATCGCACACATACACGTTTCTGTTCATGTATTGTTAGTATACGGGGACTTAGTCGAGCTCGATTTGGATTTAGTTGCATTCTTTGAGATATTTGCTTGCTAGTTGGTTTTGGTTAGTTTAAAGGGGATCCTTGCATTTTCATATTAGTTGCATTTATGCATTCCATTGTTTAGTTAAATGGATTTTGTGGGTACATTCCCTATAGGCCCTCACGAGATCTTACTCGTCCACTAGGGTTGCCTAGGGGTTTAAAGGGCTTGTTGCATATGCCAAATGCAACCGTGATCAGCTACGGAAGTGGTACTAGTTAATTAGTTAGTTGTAATTGTTTATGCTTGAGGACAAGCATCGGTTTAAGTTTGGGGGTGTGATAAGTGAATTTTATATCCACATGCAGCGTTCCATATCGGCTTAAATTGATTGTCTTGGACTCAAGTTTGTTGTAGTTTTGATGTGTTTTGTGTAGTTGTGCAGGTTTGCAAGAATGTTGATTATGGTTGATGCTTCTGTCATTTTTGGAGGTTAAATTGATTAAAATTCGGATTTTCCGGAAAGTTGCGTACTTTACACTGTTTTGGCCATATCTGGAGTTCTAGAAGTCTGTTTTCACCGATCTTACTGTCCAAGCGAAGCTTGGGAGATATTCTACAACATTGGACAGGTCTTCCACACATAGGCTGTATAACGCCCTAGAAAATATCGTATTTATAATTTTTATTATTTAATATTAAGTGTGGATTATACGAGGTAATATTTTTTTAAGGTTAAATTTATGTGGCATCATGTTCACATGTTTATATGGTGGCATATGTGTGATGTGTAGTCCGTGTATATCTATTTGTATTTTTGATGATAAAAATCTATTTAAATCATGCAGTATTGATTTTCTGAGATTTTTATAAAATCATTAAAGTTATTAAAAATCACGAAATCTTTTGTAATATCATCTTTGTATATTTTTTTAATTTTTAAAATTATTGTGTGAAATATTTTGAGTGTTTAAGTATTTTAAAATTATTTTAAGAGTTTTATTGCATTTAAAGGATAAAAAACCTATAAAATTCATACTTAATTCATTTTTTATCTTAAAAACGTTTTAAGAAGATAATTAAAGTGAAGCAGATTTCAGTGGCCAAGATTTCTCAGATTTGTGACTTGATGAATTACCAGGATTATCACCAGACAGAGGTATAGAGTTGAATAACTAATTACAACCAGGAATGTAATCAGTTTTGAGGATTCAAGATCGGAAGGCATAGTAAGATATTTAAGGATAAAGGAAGAGCACGCATAAAGTTTCTAAGTATGAGTATTGGAATGGGAATAATAATAATTTTCAGGATATGACGAAAGGATCGAAGTGAATTACGTGAAGACGAAACATTAATGAATCGGGAAAGGCTTAAAATGCCAGCAAAGATCAAAAGTTTTGAAGGATCAGCTAGGAATTTCTGTAGATTGTCAAAGATTTTTACCAAGACAATTTTTGCAGTGGACCAAACTATAAATCAAGAAACGAATGGATAAAAAGGGGAGAAAGCTTTAGAGAGTCAAAGAAGAGAATGAAAACCGCTTAAGTGTCGGTGCAATCGGATGAATCAGGAAAGATTAAATAGGCATACGATGCTCAAGGAAATGTTCAAAGCATTTGGGAGGTTATAGATGGAAGATCCGGAGGTCTAGATTATTGCGAATGAATCATTAGAGGAAAGTAGGAAGTACCAAGCGGAGTTGACGGAAACAGAAGGTGAAATTGATGAAGGTGGAAGAATGAAATAGTTCGTGGAAATGAATTATTATAAATATGGGACTTATAATGATGAGTTTAAATTTTATCGAGTTGTAAGATATGTAGAGTAATAGTTCGGAAGTCGAGTTTTGATATTAGGGAATTAGAGTTGGAGTTTGATTTCGAATGGTATGAAGAGCAGTGACCCCAGAATATATTGTATTGTGAATAAGATATATACGTTTCAAGGTAAATGGTTATTAGTTGCGTGGATTTCGTTTTGAAAGACTTATTTAGTTACCATGTATTTTAGTTACCATGTATTTTCAGTCGAGGCGGATTTCGTTTCAGTATAGTATATATATGCGAATTATTGTGGATGATTGGGTTAGTACTTGAGGCTTGTGTACAGGACATAGTCCATTATACGAATATGTCATGTCCGATTTTCGGTAGACTAGGATCGTTACGAGTGGTAAGTATCTAGATTTAACGAGGCATGTAAACCAAAGGTTTAAGTTTATTTTGAAATTTGAAGGCTTACAGGATGAGCATATCGATTTATGAGTTGATGTAAAGAAATCCTAGATTTGAAGATTTAACTTGAGAATTGAAAGAGAAATGTTTGAGAATGTCGTCGTTATGTTTTCTTAAGGTTGATTATGAGGACAGAATCCTATTAAGGGGTGAAGGATATAACGCCCTAGAAAATATCGTATTTATAATTTTTATTATTTAATATTAAGTGTGGATTATACGAGGTAATATTTTTTTTAAGGTTAAATTTATGTGGCATCATGTTCACATGTTTATATGGTGGCATATGTGTGATGTGTAGTCCGTGTATATCTATTTGTATTTTTGATGATAAAAATCTATTTAAATCATGCAGTATTGATTTTCTGAGATTTTTATAAAATCATTAAAGTTATTAAAAATCACGAAATCTTTTGTAATATCATCTTTGTATATTTGTTTAATTTTTAAAATTATTGGGTGAAATATTTTGAGTGTTTAAGTATTTTAAAATTATTTTAAGAGTTTTATTGCATTTAAAGGATCAAAAACCTATAAAATTCATATTTAATTCATTTTTGATCTTAAAAACGTTTTAAAAATATGTGTGGGTTCGTAATTTCATATTCTTTATTTTAAAAATATAGAGTTTAAATTTTTATATTTCTATTTAATTTCGAATTATTAGAGATTGTTATTGAATTTCAAGAATATAGTTTTCAGCATTTCAGCAATTTTGATTATTACTCTGATGTTCTTAACTTCAAACCCAGCTTTCCCAAATCATTGGATTGGGCTCTGTTTTTTTTTCCTTCTTCTCGAGTTCTCTCGAACTCTCCATATCTCTCTCTCACGACTCTTTCTAATCTCTCTCTTTCACTTTAAATCTCTCTCGCCTACATCCCTCTCCACCTCTTTTCTCTATCGCGTCTTTCTCGTTTTCCCTTTTCTTTGTGCTACCTGCAAATGTGTGTGTATATATGCAAAGTGGGTGTGTGTGCGAGTTCTTGTGTTTTTGGTACGAAGCATCTCTGTTTCCTGGAAGTAAATCGATTGCGAGTTAGTATTAGTGTTGTGGTTTGTTTGGACTGATATATGTGCTGCGTGTGTGTGTTGTGATGGCGCGTACAGAGGAAACAAAAAGGGGAATGGGGGTTTCAATATGTAGGTGTGTGTTTGGTAGAAGAGATGGTGGCTAGAGAGAAAGAGTGATTATTGGACATGGTGATGTAGTGATGGAGTAGGGCAGAACAGAGGGGTTTGGTGGTGTTGGGTCGAGTTATTGTCGAGTTATGAGGGCTCTGATGGCTAATTCGTCCGATTACTGCAGTGTGTGTAAATTCGGTGTGGTGTGTGTGGGTTAGAGTTGTGGAGGGTTGTTGGGGTTACAAGGAGGTGAAAGTCTCGGTAAAAACCAAGGACTCTGTTTTTATGTTTTGTGGGTTATGGTGGCTGCGGTTCAACCTGTTTGTGGGTATGTGTATTATCAAATTATTGTGTACGATTGTGGCTGGTGTGGTTAGTGTTGTGTATGTATGTAAGGCGTGTGTGGGTGTGTCCTAAGTGTGTTCTTGGGGCAGTGTTGTCGAAGGGTAGAGGAGGTGTGAGGCTGAGGAGTGATGGTCGGTTGGTGGATGTCGTGTGAATGACGGGGGTGTGGTACTAAAGAGTGAAAAGGAGGCTGTGAAGAGAGTGTGGAGAAAATTATGGAAAGAAGGCAGCTGGAAAGAGTTTCACTGTGGTGTATGTTCGCGTATGGTGTTTGAGTTCGATTCAAAGCAGGGGTTGCCGGGGAGAAGTGTAGGTTTGTATTGATGTATGCTTGTAGGCAGAACAGGAGGTATAAGAGATGTATGGGTGAATGGCAGGAGCTATTGTAGTGAGCAGGGGAGACCAAAAGATGAAAAGAGAGGTAAAAGAAGAGAAGAAAATAAATGGATTGTTATATTGTTTCGAGTCTTGTGATGAAGGTTATGGTTAAATGGATTGTCTTTTAGCATTATTTGACTCAAATTGTGATTTTAGTACTAAACGATGTGTGGGATTCAAGTTTATAATTTTAAGTTCCTAAGTTCTAATTTTTAGTTTAACTACCTTTATTTATGTTCGAGTTATGTATATGGGAGATTGGGTGGTGATTGGTAAGTCACCGAGGATTATACAATTTTCTGATCGGGTTGTAAAAGAAGTATGCTGGAATCTTAGAATTTACATGCGTGTTTTGATTCGAATGTCGGTAGTTAATTTTGAGTACTTAGAAAACTTATGGTATATAATTTTGTAATTTTGATGGATGAAATCAGATGTGAAACTTCTCAAGCTGTAATGATGCGCAATGGGAACTTGAACGTGCTGGATGTTTGTTTAGTTTTTTTTTTTTTTTTACAATGGATGTTTGTTTAGTTAGTTGATAGTATATACAAGCATATAATAAACTAGGAACTTCTATTCGGTCTTGGTAATTATAAGTTATGTGCATATGGGCTAAGTGCTTGCGTGGTTTATCAGATTTCATTATACTATTTTGAGTAAGTGGTCTATATGTGCTATACGCGCTATAAGCATAAAATGAAATAGGTAAAGTTTGGGTCAATTAGAAAGATAGTATGGTTTTGATTGGTTATGTACTGAAATAGTACTTTACCTTCATATAGGTACGAGTAGGATGCTCAACTAGGTGCCAGTGTACGAAAGGATGGAATTTTGGAAAAGGAGGAATTCATCGAAGCTGACCAGTATAGTAGCAGAGCGACTGACTAATGATAGGGGAAAGACGAATGTATAGTCGAGCAGAGGGCAACGTATAAAGAAGAGTCTGATGTAAGGTGGGTAATGAATCGATATGATGGAATCGGATCAAACTTCATGTATTGAGGCAAGTTTACTATACCTCACTTATTGTTCAAGTGATGTGAAATCTTCTATGTTATTTGTTCTTTCGTTATCCTTTCTTGCAAGCTTCTATACCCTTCATATTTATTTGAATGATATAAACCTGTCCTTATTAATTGTGAAGTTGCTTCTAAATCATTTCGCTAGGGTCTATACCCCTTGCTTTTGTTTCAAGTGGTATTTTCACTCAACTAGTATTCAAAAGTTTATTCTCAAATTATTTTACCTTTGTTAATTCTCCCCACCTATCGTTCAGGTGTTGACTCTTTTAAATTTTTTTTAAATAAATATTCCTAATCTTTATTAATATTCCAATAATTGATATTTTCTCATATTCTTCGATACCTATCGTTCAGGATGATTCTTTTTAAAAAAAAATCATTATTATTTTATTTAAATATTCCTCATTTTGATTAATATTTTAATACATGATATTTTACCGGATTCCTCGGTCGTGTACTATTTTATATTCTTCAAAAGTAATTAAATGATATTTTTAAACAGAGGGAATCCAAGAACTTAAGACTTTATAAAAATCTTTTAATATAATTCCTGAATATGATTTATGATTTTCCCTCAATGAATATTCTTTCAAGGAATGTTTTCTTCAAACTAATTTGAAATTGATCATCCGGTAATTATTTTTACAAGTAGACGTTTAAACTGTTTTACTCGCTTATATTGATTCGAACCTTTCCATGTGTTGGGAACTTAATTAGATGTTTAGCACTTAATTATAATCGTTGTCTTGTAGTCTCAGTTTTTGTTGATTATATTGCAAATATTCCCTTCACCTCTTGATCAAGTGAAACTTTCTTTAAATATCATGAAGATGTGATCTATCATCCAAATTATTCTGTTGAACTTGTCGAGATGTGTTGTTGATATTATCCCGCATTTAAATTTAGATAAATATGAATAATTGTTTGTCATATTCCTAATCAGTAATATTGAACCCGTTGATTCTTTCGAGCGATATGTTCTAAATCAATACCCCACTTTATATCGAACTTGTCGATATCTAGGTCAGAAATTGTTAGACCTCATTTCTTTTTGAGATTTGAGTTGTTGACCTGGAAAGTGAGTTTCCAGGGTGTTTAGCGGATTGAGGTGGTCGATTGTTCCGACACCTGGTAGTCAATTATAGGATTGGACTGTTGTTTTTTTTTAAAAAAATGTGGACCGTGAAGGTCGGACCGTGAAGGTCAGAAATAATTAAGGCCAATGTGTGCCATGGATCCAATTAAAGGACATTGCTGTGTGCATTTGTCCGGGGTTAGTGCGTGACTGATCAGCAGCCTAACCTTATTGATGTTTTTTTTATAAAATGCATAATAGTCCAATTCTATTCCATTTCCTGATTTAAATAAATGGCATATCCTTGCAGCTTTTGAGCATCTAAATTGTTGATTATTATTCCCTATCAGAACTTTTATCGGTTCTTAATGAGATACACCCCATTCCAGTGAAGCAATGTTGGTTCCTCGTGATAATAAAGATATTTGACTTGGTTGATACTTTTCGAAGCATATGATAATTCTTCTTGCTTTCAGAACTTATAATTATTGTTGATATTGCTATCACTATATATACTTGCTGAGCGTTCTTTGGCTCACTCTTGCTTTGTTTTACCTTCCCTTTCAGTTAGGGTTAAAGAGTTGGATACCTGCGCATTATAAGTCATATGATGAGGCATTCTATAGAAGCTATATACAGAGCCGGCACGGGCATATGCGAAATGGGCTTGCGTTATGGTTTAGAAGGTATAAAAGTTTGAAATTTGAATTTGAGATAGAAGTTGTAAAAATTATTGTAGTATAGATTCTTGTTTCATACCATAACCTGGAAGCGATCCTTAGTGAGGAATCGTTGGAGTATTAAGTTTTATTTATAAGTTTATTGGAAATTTTGGTTTGGGTTGTAATACAGGTGGATAGTTCGATTTACAAATACTTAATGTCAAAATTTTCTAAAAACATTCCCCGGTATCAAAGTCTATTTTATTATAAAAGGTATATTTTGACTATTGAGAAGATGGGGCGTTACAAGTTGGTATCAGAGCGACAGGTTATGGTCACTGAAACAAGTTAGGATGATTAGGTATACATAATTAAATGGGACATTAGATGGAACGATTTAGGATAAGATTTGCCTTAGGATATTGGGATAACGGATGCGACGTTAATTAGTATTTCGACATATCGCGCGATCCAGAATTCGATTCATTCGAAGGTACAACTTTGGACGAGGCAGTTGATTCGGCGCCGCCTACGTTAAATAGACGACCGGAGTTACCAGCTTGGAGGATGCGATGTGTAGACCTTCATGTATGTTCTAGAATTTCTTTTGCAACTTTAGTTACTCCGTGAATGATATAGAAAGTGCGTAAGGACGGTAAACAAGATGCGAAATGCGATTCCTGGTATAGGTTGGAGGAATGGCGTGGTTATTCATTACCAACCATTGATTTAATTTAATTTATTGATTAAGGAGATTAAACCTTTCTTTCTGTTTCTTCTTATTTTGATAATACCCCATCACCTTCGGTAATCAATTATACTTCAATTGATGACGAATTTTTCAGATTTATTTAAACGCATTCTTATTTTTCAGAGATACCTCTATTTTCCAGGGGATCACTTGATTCAACATGACGCATATAAAGTTATTGAGACCCTTGAATTCTTTTTGTTTCTATCTGAATACTTAACCTTCTTTATCTAACTGGGATGAACAACCCTATGTATGTAGGGGATTCAGGGACATCTTATCTATGTGGTAGGAGTCTGGTGGGACGCCACTGATTGTGTTTGTCATGAATGTACTGAAGGCTGGCCACCTTTTTGTACTATGGCGGTGGACCTAAGTGACAAATGCAACCTGAAAATAGTTCAATGATCATATTGATCTCTCGGTTAAATCCTTTTTCAAACAAAACTATATTCATATATGTTAAAACTTGTCTATTCTGTTGATCCCTTCCATTATAAACCTTTGTGATTTCTAAAATTTTTCGTTGATTGAGAGCAGTAAAAATGAGGCTGATGAAATTTTGAGTGGTCCAAGCTACATTTACGTCGAAGGAAAATTGGATGAGCAGGTTTGAGATTTGAGGTTAAAGCAGAGATTGAATATCAAGTTATATTAATCAGTGGATTGACAAAACATGTACAAGATTCGATAATGCGGAGAAACTGATTATGGTTGAGGAATAGATGATAAGGACATGAAATGATAATTGTGTTAACGTCGAAAATATAGCGATGAATGATATAATTGGTATGTGATAGTTATCGTGAAGGAAGGATTGTTGAAGAACACCTGTTTATTATATTTTTTTTCTTTTTTTTCACTGTGGATACAGTAGATAAAATATTACAAGAATTTGGATGTTGAGATAAATTGTCAAATATACAAGTTTAGAGACGGAACGGGATAACTTGAGCAAGGCAAGGTAGAGTGGTACGGTTCGTTTGTAAGGAATTTTAGTAAGAATTGAAGGTTTGGATAAGGAGTAAAGTGATTGTATGGAGTTAATAACTTGTGCGAATATAGTCAGAAGATCACTAATATTAAGAGTAAGAATGAGTTTATGCAGGTAACTAGAAAGTTTTCAAGAACGGTTTTAACAGAGGATGTGAGGTTTGGCCAGAAAGGAATGTATGATCTAGAAGATTTTGAAGACCAGGGTAATGAGGCGAGATAGCTACCTACAGGATATAAGTTATTGAGACCAACAGGACCCCCATTGTCAAAGGTAAGAATTCGAGAAAAAGTATATTACCATTGTACTATTATAAATATGGGAAGTTGTAGGAATAAGTGAAAGGAGTAGTATGGTAAGAAGTGACAGAATTAGAAGCTAGAAGTTCATGATGATTTTAAAAGAATGTTGTTAAGAAGATGAATGTGATGACAATTTAAAGAATTAGGTGTGAGATAGGATTAAATTGTATAGTTAACTATGAACTACAGGCAAGGTATGAGGATAAGAAGGTGAAATTATAATTTTCAAGAGATATGTAAGTTGTCTTTCAAGTCGGAATGTGGATAAATGAGTTTTAATGGTTGCGCAGACTAAGAGTTTATTATGATAAGATTTTAAGGTTATTTTATATATGAGGATGATACTGATAAGAAGATAATTAAAGTGAAGCAGATTTCAGTGGTCAAGATTTCTCAGATTTGTGACTTGATGAATTACCAGGATTATCACCAGACAGAGGTATAGACACTACACCATATATGGTCTATGCCAACACTGAAAACCGATGTTGCCACGAGAAATGTTGCCTTAGATGTCTAAAGATCAATTAAAACGGATGTATGCCAACATCATAACGGATATTGCCGTTCATGTTGCCTTAGATGCAATTTTAGTCCTCAATGCCAACACATGAATTGGTGTTGCCTCAGATGCCTGAAAAAATGTTGAAAAAAGGGGGGGAGAAGCCCGCTTTTACCGAAATAAAAATCCCGCTTAGATATTCACTCTAAAAATTAAAAAGCCCGCTCAGAAACTAAAACAAAATAAAACATCTCTCTCACTCCGCTCACACTCTCATCTCTCTCACTCAGCTCACACTCTCATCTCTCCGCCGCTCTCATCTCGTCTCATTCTCATCTCTCTCACACCGCTCTGACTCTCATCCCTCTCCCACTCTCATCTCACTCTCATCTCTCAGTCCACTCTCTCCGTTGTCCATCTCCGGTATTTATCTCCGCTCTCACTCCACTCATCTCCGGCGCTCATCTCGGCTATCTCTCTCAATTTATTCATGCGTGGTATGTTTCTAATTAAAAGCCCTAATTTTTGGGGATTCTACAATTTTAAATTTTGGTGTTTCATAAACCCTAATATTTGGGGGTTTTAAATTGGGAAATGCTACATGTCCCAATTTATTTGTTGAAACAATATGTTTGTTTGGTAAAATTCTCTCTGTGAAAATTTAACATTTGATTCTACAATGCTTTACTAATTTTTGATTTTACATGTATTTGTGCTTGGTGATTCTCGTTCGACCATGCGCCTAATGGTTGTAGTACTTGTTAAGTTTCTAGAAGTTGCGATGTTTCAATCTTGTGATTTTTATTTACTTTGTCCCTGTCTTGTTATCAAGCTGACTCTTGTTCTCTCTTATTATTTGTTCTTTTTGTTGTTAGTGTTTGACAAAAGTTTGAAAATGAAGCATCTGGGTGCATAGTTGATTAGTTTTGTTTCTCTCTCAAGACAAAGGTTTGGGTCTAGTAAATAATATATCACTAATATATGACTGCTTTTAGGAATTTTGGGCCATAACTAGTTCTCTATTTGCTATATCGGAATTTCTTTTGTATTCTTGTAGTTTCTAAATATTAGTAATCCATTATCCTCTTGATCTCCAGGGAATGAACACAGAGATCAAGTGTGTGTGTCTTGATATCCGGAGAAGTGGAAATCAGTTGATTGGTCTGGCGGATGTGTTCGTAAGACAGAACTAGACTGCAGGACTGAAGTGGGTTTTATGAGATATTCGGGTGTGAAGTTTCCAAACACATGACATTCAGAGTATGACATGAAAATTAGCCTTGAAGAATGTGGGAGGGTGTGCCGAAAGAACTGCAATTGTACAGCATATGCAGACGCAGATATTAGAAATGGTAGAAGTGGATGCATCTTATGGTTCAATGACTTAACTGATATTAAAGGCTATACAACGGATGGACAAGATATCTATGTAAGAATGCCAACATCTGAATTAGGTAACACCACTTTTCCACAAACTGTAGTTCTCAAATAATGATCACACGTACATAAACCCTTCTATCAAATTTTTATGCCCGTTTGTCAACCATATATCTTGACCTCGCACCTCCAATTTTTCCATAAAAGATAGTTTTCCACATTTATCATGTCTTTAATAGGAGTATTTCAATGTAGATTTATTATGTTTAAGGTTTCTTAAATACAGATGACAAAAGTTAGACCCTTTGTGTATGTTTGTTACTACACGTGTCAAAATATAAATGATCCTTTCTATTGAAGAACTCAATTTTATTCTTCAATTGTAGAAATGCAGTAGCAGAAACGTATGCGGATAGCCTGAGATTCAGAGCAAAGAAGCGTATGTGGATCATTTCAATTTCCTTAGTACGAGCAGTAGTAATTGCTCTAATGTTCCTGCTTGCATTGAAGAAAAGAAAGCACAAGGAAGGTGGTAAAATACTCACTGAAATGATATCGGCTCTTTAACAAATAAAAACTTTTTCACTTTGAACAGGAGAAGATAACTGTACATTAGATAACTATACATTACTGAGACACTTTTAATTCGAAATATGCAGAGAATATGAAATTAAGCTCAGAAACTGTGGCCTTGAACAAAATTGAGAGTGAAGATTGGGAGTTGTTATTAATTGATTTCAAAAGAATTGTAAAAGCCACAGATAACTTCTCCCAGGACAACAAGCTTGGAGAGGGCGGCTTTGGACCTGTGTACAAGGTGATTATACTTATACACAGCATATACATTGTTTGAAAGAAATTTAGTACAACAAATAACATTATCACCACATTGATAATATTCAATGATTGCTTCCAGGGCGTGTTGAATGATGGAAAAGAAATAGCTGTGAAACGGATTTCTAAGAATTCTGGTCAAGGAGTAGATGAATTCATAAATGAAGTTTCATGTATTGCTAAAATGCAGCATCGAAATCTGGTGACACTTCTTGGTTGCTGCACAGAAAGGAACATAGTAAGAAGTCTTACAACTCTTTAACTTGTGTTTTCTTTTGTTCACTACTAACAAGTGATATCTTCGACTACAATATCCTGTAGTGGTTACATGTCCCCTGAGTATGCTATTGACGGAGTGTTCTATGCTAAATCGGATGTTTATAGCTTTGGTGTTTTAATTTTGGAGATAGTAAGTGGAAAGAAGAACAGACTATTCATTCATCCTGATCACTGTTTAAACCTACTCGGACATGTAAGGAAGCATCAAAATTAAATCAATTTTTTTTATGCTATAGGTTTTATGTACCAATGACAAATCAAGAATTAACTTTTAGGCATGGAAGTGTTACAATGAAAGCAAGCTACCTGGAGTAATCGATAAGCTCATCTTGGAGTCAACAAACCAGATGCAAGTGCTTTGAGTTATAAATATTGGACTATTTATGCGTTCAAGAAGATCCAATAGACAGACCAGTTATGTCCCAAGTAGTTCTAATGTTGAGCAGTAGCATAAAACTGCCTCATCCTAAGAAACCTGGTTTCTTCTTGGAGAGAGTATTGCCCGACACAGATCACTTGTTAAGCAGCGATAACTTTTCATCATGCAACCAGTTGACTATTTGCTGTTGATTTAATTCATTCCGAGAATTTATATGCATTTTCAGGTGGAATCTCATGTTCTAATGGGGCTTACAAAAACTGCACCAGTGGTCCCAACCATTTTCTCTCCTCTTGGAAAGGCTCATGAAATGCTACATGTCCCAATTTATTTGTTGAAACAATATGTTTGTTTGGTAAAATTCTCTGTAAAACTTTAACATTTGATCATATTGGTACTTATGAGTAATTTCATTTGTCTTGAGTCTTAACTCTTGATTCTATTTTTACACCCAGTGATGTTTGCTATAGGTGATAGAAGCTTTTCACCTTGGAAGGGTTCCGTAGTTGATTCAGTAGTGGGAGCTTTTCGGACCCAGAATTTTTATGATCACTTTTCGAGGTAATCATAAAGTTGATTTTGATTATTCTCATTGATGTTTCTAATTAAGATAACAATCATGCCAATGATAATATTATATTTGATTTTCAGCTTGGCCTTAATGTATCTAGTTGCACGATATTCAAATCATAAATTAAATGGTAGGAGCAAAAATTTATAGAGAGGAATGACCTATGGCCCAACATTGAAAAAACTGATTTTAGTGTAATAAGTAGTCTAGAGTTCGATGCAAATCATAAATTAAATGGTAGTAGCTTACATTTTATTTTAACGAGATAAATTTCTTCTAGTAAACTTTGTAGTTGCTGGAATGGGTTTGCATGTGTTCTGAAGTGTTTCTTTTGCTTTTACCAACTTGGGAGGTTTAATCATTTGCAGGACGTAGCAGCCTATACTCACTTGCTTAATGCTCTTGCTCCAGAACTTGAGAGCACCACTGCATTGAAAAAGTGGAGAAAAAGGTTCGAGAAAATGTTAAGATGATGATGTCCAAACTGACAAAAAAGTGTCCAGAGCTGAAGGTTGATATTGAAGAGCTATTGTGGAGCCACCTAACAACGATGATGCAAGTGAAGCCGAAAATGATACTTCTTGATGCTTCGATCTTATTAGTAGTTGTAAAATCTTTTGAGTCTTTATGAAGAACTTAGATTAGTGGTACTATTAACTATGTTTGACAATATTTGAGTTGTTTATGTAATTGTTGTTTTATATATTACTGAAAATTTGTGTTGGAAGTTATTTATATTAGGATGGATTATGTTTTGTATTAGGATGTTTTATTCAGGAAGCCAGCTGTTATAAAATTATTACTAAAGATGTTGCCATAGCCTATAAAAATGTTGCTAAAACTTGGACAATGTTAACTAAAAAGTGTTACTATAACATGTTAGGATGTTGGCAAAAAAGTGAACTGTTAAATCAACTGATGTTGCTGTAGAGGGACAAAGATGTTGGAATAGGCTATATGGCAACATTGCAATGGTGTTGGTGTTGAGTAGATAATGTTGTCATAGATTTTATGCCAACACCAAAAATAGTGTTGCTATTTTGCACAAAATGTTGGCATAAGTGCTTAAGGCAACATGATGTTGATGTTGCCTTAGTTGTGACAAAATGTGTTGGCTTAACCTCTAAGCCCACATGCAAATTCCCAACACCTGCAAAATTGACAAAAATGTTGCCTTAAATCCTATTGTAACATTTTTCAGCATTTTTAACACTTTTTTTTGGTGTTGCCATAGACCATTTGTGGTGTAGTGAGAGTTGAATAACTAATTACAACCAGGAATGTAATCAGTTTTGAGGATTCAAGATCGGAAGGCATAGTAAGATATTTAAGGATAAAGGAAGAGCACGCATAAAGTTTCTAAGTATGAGTATTGGAATGGGAATAATAATAATTTTCAGGATATGACGAAAGGATCGAAGTGAATTACGTAAAGACGAAACATTAATGAATCGGGAAAGGCTTAAAATGCCAGCAAAGATCAAAAGTTTTGAAGGATCAGCTAGGAATTTCTGTAGATTGTCAAAGATTTTTACCAAGACAATTTTTGCAGTGGACCAAACTATAAATCAAGAAACGAATGGATAAAAAGGGGAGAAAGCTTTAGAGAGTCAAAGAAAAGAATGAAAACCGCTTAAGTGTCGGTGCAATCGGATGAATCAGGAAAGATTAAATAGGCATACGATGCTCAAGGAAATGTTCAAAGCATTTGGGAAGTTATAGATGGAAGATCCGGAGGTCTAGATTATTGCGAATGAATCATTAGAGGAAAGTAGGAAGTACCAAGCGGAGTTGACGGAAATAGAAGGTGAAATTGATGAAGGTGGAAGAATGAAATAGTTCGTGGAAATGAATTATTATAAATATGGGACTTATAATGATGAGTTTAAATTTTATCGAGTTGTAAGATATGTAGAGTAATAGTTCGGAAGTCGAGTTTTGATATTAGGGAATTAGAGTTGGAGTTTGATTTCGAATGGTATGAAGAGCAGTGACCCCAGAATAGATTGTATTGTGAATAAGATATATACGTTTCAAGGTAAATGGTTATTAGTTGCGTGGATTTCGTTTTGAAAGACTTATTTAGTTACCATGTATTTTAGTTACCATGTATTTTCAGTCGAGGCGGATTTCGTTTCAGTATAGTATATATATGCGAATTATTGTGGATGATTGGGTTAGTACTTGAGGCTTGTGTACAGGACATAGTCCATTATACGAATATGTCATGTCCGATTTTCGGTAGACTAGGATCGTTACGAGTGGTAAGTATCTAGATTTAACGAGGCATGTAAACCAAAGGTTTAAGTTTATTTTGAAATTTGAAGGCTTACAGGATGAGCATATCGATTTATGAGTTGATGTAAAGAAATCCTAGATTTGAAGATTTAACTTGAGAATTGAAAGAGAAATGTTTGAGAATGTCGTCGTTATGTTTTCTTAAGGTTGATTCTGAGGACAGAATCCTATTAAGGGGGGAAGGATATAAAGCCCTAGAAAATATAGTATTTATAATTTTTATTATTTAATATTAAGTGTGGATTATACGAGGTAATATTTTTTTTAAGGTTAAATTTATGTGGCATCATGTTCACATGTTTATATGGTGGCATATGTGTGATGTGTAGTCCGTGTATATCTATTTGTATTTTTGATGATAAAAATCTATTTAAATCATGCAGTATTGATTTTCTGAGATTTTTATAAAATCATTAAAGTTATTAAAAATCACGAAATCTTTTGTAATATCATCTTTGTATATTTGTTTAATTTTTAAAATTATTGGGTGAAATATTTTGAGTGTTTAAGTATTTTAAAATTATTTTAAGAGTTTTATTGCATTTAAAGGTTCAAAAACCTATAAAATTCATATTTAATTCATTTTTGATCTTAAAAACGTTTTAAAAATATGTGTGGGTTCGTAATTTCATATTCTTTATTTTAAAAATATACAGTTTAAATTTTTATATTTCTATTTAATTTCGAATTATTAGAGATTGTTATTGAATTTCAAGAATATAGTTTTCAGCATTTCAGCAATTTTGATTATTACTCTGATGTTCTTAACTTCAAACCCAGCTTTCCCAAATCATTGGATTGGGCTCTGTTTTTTTTTTTCCTTCTTCTCGAGTTCTCTCGAACTCTCCATATCTCTCTCTCACGACTCTTTCTAATCTCTCTCTTTCACTTTAAATCTCTCTCGCCTCCATCCCTCTCCACCTCTTTTCTCTATCGCGTCTTTCTCGTTTTCCCTTTTCTTTGTGCTACCTGCAACTATGTGTGTATATATGCAAAGTGGGTGTGTGTGCGAGTTCTTGTGTTTTTGGTACGAAGCATCTCTGTTTCCTGGAAGTAAATCGATTGCGAGTTAGTATTAGTGTTGTGGTTTGTTTGGACTGATATATGTGCTGCGTGTGTGTGTTGTGATGGCGCGTACAGAGGAAACAAAAAGGGGAATGGGGGTTTCAATATGTAGGTGTGTGTTTGGTAGAAGAGATGGTGGCTAGAGAGAAAGAGTGATTATTGGACATGGTGATGTAGTGATGGAGTAGGGCAGAACAGAGGGGTTTGGTGGTGTAGGGTCGAGTTGTTGTCGAGTTATGAGGGCTCTGATGGCTAATTCGTCCGATTACTGCAGTGTGTGTAAATTCGGTGTGGTGTGTGTGGGTTAGAGTTGTGGAGGGTTGTTGGGGTTACAAGGAGGTGAAAGTCTCGGTAAAAACCAAGGACTCTGTTTTTATGTTTTGTGGGTTATGGTGGCTGCGGTTCAACCTGTTTTTGGGTATGTGTATTATCAAATTATTGTGTACGATTGTGGCTGGTGTGGTTAGTGTTGTGTATGTATGTAAGGCGTGTGTGGGTGTGTCCTAAGTGTGTTCTTGGGGCAGTGTTGTCGAAGGGTAGAGGAGGTGTGAGGCTGAGGAGTGATGGTCGGTTGGTGGATGTCGTGTGAATGACGGGGGTGTGGTACTA
Organism: Kitagawia praeruptora; assembly: GCA_037693485.1. Lineage (NCBI taxonomy): Eukaryota > Viridiplantae > Streptophyta > Magnoliopsida > Apiales > Apiaceae > Kitagawia > Kitagawia praeruptora. The sequence goes on from CM075352.1 coordinate 127,150,090, forward strand.
AAGAGTGAAAAGGAGGCTGTGAAGAGAGTGTGGAGAAAATTATGGAAAGAAGGCAGCTGGAAAGAGTTTCACTGTGGTGTATGTTCGCGTATGGTGTTTGAGTTCGATTCAAAGCAGGGGTTGCCGGGGAGAAGTGTAGGTTTGTATTGATGTATGCTTGTAGGCAGAACAGGAGGTATAAGAGATGTATGGGTGAATGGCAGGAGCTATTGTAGTGAGCAGGGGAGACCAAAAGATGAAAAGAGAGGTAAAAGAAGAGAAGAAAATAAATGGATTGTTATATTGTTTCGAGTCTTGTGATGAAGGTTATGGTTAAATGGATTGTCTTTTAGCATTATTTGACTCAAATTGTGATTTTAGTACTAAACGATGTGTGGGATTCAAGTTTATAATTTTAAGTTCCTAAGTTTTAATTTTTAGTTTAACTACCTTTATTTATGTTCGAGTTATGTATATGGGAGATTGGGTGGTGATTGGTAAGTCACCCGAGGATTATACAATTTTGTGATCGGGTTGTAAAAGAAGTATGCTGGAATCTTAGAATTTACATGCGTGTTTAATTTGATTCGAATGTCGGTAGTTAATGTTGAGTACTTAGAAAACTTATGGTATATAATTTTGTAATTTTGATGGATGAAATCAGATGTGAAACTTCTCAAGCTGTAATGATGCGCAATGGGAACATGAACGTGCTGGATGTTTGTTTAGTTTTTTTTTTTTTTTTTTTTGACAATGGATGTTTGTTTAGTTAGTTGATAGTATATACAAGCATATAATAAACTAGGAACTTCTATTCGGTCTTGGTAATTATAAGTTATGTGCATATGGGCTAAGTGCTTGCGTGGTTTATCAGATTTCATTATACTATTTTGAGTAAGTGGTCTATATGTGCTATACGCGCTATAAGCATAAAATGAAATAGGTAAAGTTTGGGTCAATTAGAAAGATAGTATGGTTTTGATTGGTGATGTACTGAAATAGTACTTTACCTTCATATAGGTACGAGTAGGATGCTCAACTAGGTGCCAGTGTACGAAAGGATGGAATTTTGGAAAAGGAGGAATTCATCGAAGCTGACCAGTATAGTAGCAGAGCGACTGACTAATGATAGGGGAAAGACGAATGTATAGTCGAGCAGAGGGCAACGTATAAAGAAGTAGAGTCTGATGTAAGGTGGTTAATGAATTGATATGATGGAATCGGATCAAACTTCATGTATTGAGGCAAGTTTACTATACCTCACTTATTGTTCAAGTGATGTGAAATCTTCTATGTTATTTGTTCTTTCGTTATCCTTTCTTGCAAGCTTCTATACCCTTCATATTTATTTGAATGATATAAACTTGTCCTTATTAATTGTGAAGTTGCTTCTAAATCATTTCGCTAGGGTCTATACCCCTTGCTTTTGTTTCAAGTGGTATTTTCACTCAACTAGTATTGAAAAGTTTATTCTCAAATTATTTTACCTTTGTTAATTCTCCCCACCTATCGTTCAGGTGTTGACTCTTTTAAATTTTTTTTTAAAATAAATATTCCTAATCTTTATTACTATTCCAATAATTGATATTTTCTCAGATTCTTCGATACCTATCGTTCAGGATGATTCTTTTAAAAAAAAAATTCATTATTATTTTATTTAAATATTCCTCATTTTGATTAATATTTTAATACATGATATTTTACCGGATTCCTCGGTCATGTACTATTTTATATTCTTCAAAAGTAATTAAATGATATTTTTAAACAGAGGGAATCCAAGAACTTAAGACTTTATAAAAATCTTTTAATATAATTCCTGAATATGATTTATGATTTTCCCTCAATGAATATTCTTTCAAGGAATGTTTTCTTCAAACTAATTTGAAATTGATCATCCGGTAATTATTTTTACAAGTAGACGTTTAAACTGTTTTACTCGCTTATATTGATTCGAACCTTTCCATGTGTTGGGAACTTAATTAGATGTTTAGCACTTAATTATAATCGTTGTCTTGTAGTCTCAGTTTTTGTTGATTATATTGCAAATATTCCCTTCACCTCTTGATCAAGTGAAACTTTCTTTAAATATCATGAAGATGTGATCTATCATCCAAATTATTCTGCTGAACTTGTCGAGATGTGTTGTTGATATTATCCAGCATTTAAATTTAGATAAATATGAATAATTGTTTGTCATATTCCTAATCAGTAATATTGAACCCGTTGATTCTTTCGAGCGATATGTTCTAAATCAATACCCCACTTTATATCGAACTTGTCGATATCTAGGTCAGAAATTGTTAGACCTCATTTCTTTTTGAGATTTGAGTTGTTGACCTGGAAAGTGAGTTTCCAGGGTGTTTAGCGGATTGAGGTGGTCGATTGTTCCGACACCTGGTAGTTAATTATAGGATTGGACTGTTGTTTTTTTTTTTTTAAATGTGGACCGTGAAGGTCGGACCGTGAAGGTCAGAAATAATTAAGGCCAATGTGTGCCATGGATCCAATTAAAGGACATTGCTGTGTGCGTTTGTCCGGGGTTAGTGCGTGACTGATCAGCAGCCTAACCTTATTGATGTTTTTTTTATAAAATGCATAATAGTCCAATTCTATTCCATTTCCTGATTTAAATAAATGGCATATCCTTGCAGCTTTTGAGCATCTAAATTGTTGATTATTATTCCCTATCAGAACTTTTATCGGTTCTTAATGAGATACACCCCATTCCAGTGAAGCAATGTTGGTTCCTCGTGATAATAAAGATATTTGACTTGGTTGATACTTTTCGAAGCATATGATAATTCTTCTTGCTTTCAGAACTTATAATTATTGTTGATATTGCTATCACTATATATACTTGCTGAGCGTTCTTTGGCTCACTCTTGCTTTGTTTTACCTTCCCTTTCAGTTAGGGTTAAAGAGTTGGATACCTGCGCATTATAAGTCATATGATGAGGCATTCTATAGAAGCTATATACAGAGCCGGCACGGGCATATGCGAAATGGGCTTGCGTTATGGTTTAGAAGGTATAAAAGTTTGAAATTTGAATTTGAGATAGAAGTTGTAAAAATTATTGTAGTATAGATTCTTGTTTCATACCATAACCTGGAAGCGATCCTCAGTGAGGAATCGTTGGAGTATTAAGTTTTATTTATAAGTTTATTGGAAATTTTGGTTTGGGTTGTAATACAGGTGGATAGTTCGATTTACAAATACTTAATGTCGAAATTTTCTAAAAACATTCCCCGGTATCAAAGTCTATTTTATTATAAAAGGTATATTTTGACTATTGAGAAGATGGGGCGTTACAGGCTGCGCGTGGTGGGCGCAGGCAGCGTGGCAAGCAGACTGATGGGAGCATAGAAATTACTGTTTTACCCTTTTCAAGTTCTAATTGTATTTTGGGCAGTTTTAGTACCTTAATTGAATTCTAATTATAATAGAAGGTAATTTCTTGCTGGGCAAGAAATCTAGAGCCTATTTAAATACATCCTACCATTGTAATTTGGATGACCATTACATATCAATTACTTAGGTTTATTTGTATCTTTTCATACTTTGTTTTTATCATGGTTTCATCAAATCCCATGATGACGAGCGGTTCGATTATGAACTAATCGTGTCATGGGATTCTAACGGATTTATTTATGGAGCTTTAGTATCTTGATGCTTTAAAGATCTGTGTGTGATGTATATTCGATATCCTCGTATGGTTGTGCTTTATGAATTTAGATGCGTAGCTAACATCTAATATGTTAATCTCTTGCGAAACAATAGTGGATCTTGAGATTTAGAACTTGCCATGCTAGCATAGGATAGGTTGATGTTTTAACATCATGATTTGTGGCGTAAATAGAGATATTATGCTACCCTATGTGATCAATATGGATAACTTGTGCTTAAACCGTTATGTTTTCAAATCTTATAGAGATATAGGGTCTAAACATAATTGGTGTGTATTCATCTTCTATCTCTTTTGTGGATGTATGAGTAGTTTGGTGTTAGTATACCGTGAGGTAGCTTATACTTGTTTCGTGTTATCCGATCAGATATCATAACCATTGCATATAGTGATCAAAGGCGTCAGATCTAAGCAAAGTATTTAATGAAGTTAGGATCCCATGTTTTCTCTTGCAAAAGTAATTTGATTCCAATTCTCGTTAGTTAATTCTTAGTTTGTTAATCTATTCTTAGTTAATTTAGTTAATTAAAACCCAAATTTGTTAATTGTCTTAGCAGTGAATAAAAACCATACATTGTTGCATAGGTGCATTAACTGAATTGAAACCTAAACCAGATCTCTGTGGGAACGAAGTCAACTTTATTCTATATTACTTGTGACCACGTACGCTTACGTGATTTTGTGTTAACAAGTTTTTGGCACCGCTGAGTTAGTTGTAATTGTTTATGCTTGAGGACAAGCATCGGTTTAAGTTTGGGGGTGTGATAAGTCGATTTTATATCCACTTGCAGCGTTCCATATCGGCTTAAATTGATTGTCTTGGACTCAAGTTTGTTGTAGTTTTGATATGTTTTGTGTAGTTGTGCAGGTTTGCAAGAATGTTGATTATGGTTGATGCTTCTGTCAATTTTGGAGGTTAAATTGATTAAAATTCGGATTTTCCGGAAGGTTGCGCAGTTTACACTATTTTGGCCATATCTGGAGTTCTAGAAGTCCGTTTTCAGCGATCTTACTGTCCACGCGAAGCTTGGGAGATTTTCTACAACATTGGACAGGTTTTCCACGCACAGGCTGCGCGTGGTGGGCGCAGGCAGCGTGGAAAGCAGACTGATGGGAGTAGGGAAATTACTGTTTTACCCTTTTCAAGTTCTAGTTGTATTTTGGGCAGTTTTTAGTACCTTAATTGAATTCTAATTGTAATAGAAGTAATTTCTTGCTGGGCAAGAAATCTAGAGCCTATTTAAACACATCCTACCATTGTAATTTGGATGACCATTACATATCAATTACTTAGGTTTATTTGTATCTTTTCATACTTTGTTTTTATCATAGTTTCATCAGATCCCATGATGACGAGCGGTTCGATTATGAACTAATCGTTGTCATGGGATTCTAACGGATTTATTTATGGAGCTTTAGTATCTTGATGCTTTAAAGATCTGTGTGTGATGTATATTTGATATCCTCGTATGGTTGTGCCTTATGAATTTAGATGCGTAGCTAACATCTAATATGTTAATCTCTTGCGAAACAAGAGTGGATCTTGAGATTTAGAACTTGCCATGCTAGCATAGGATATGTTGATGTTTTAACATCATGATTTGTGGCATAAATAGAGATATTATGCTACCCTATGTGATCAATATGGATAACTTATGCTTAAACCGTTATGTTTTCAAATCTTATAGAGATATAAGGTCTAAACATAATTGGTGTCTATTCATCTTCTATCTCTTTTGTGGATGTATGAGTAGTTTGGTGTTAGTATACCGAGAGGTAGCTTATACTTGTTTCGTGTTATCCGATCAGATATCATAACCATTGCATATAGTGATTAAAGGCGTCAGATCTAATCAAAGTATTTAATGAAGTTAGGATCCCATGTTTTCTCTTGTAAAAGTAATTCGATTCCAATTATCGTTAGTTAGTTAATTCTTAGTTTGTTAATCTACTTCTTAGTTAATTTAGTTAATTAAAACCCAAATTTGTTAATTGTCTTAGCAGTGAATAAAAACCATACATTGTTGCATAGGTGCATTAACTGAATTGAAACCAAAACCAGATCTCTATGGGAACGAACTCAACTTTATTCTATATTACTTGTGACCACATACGCTTACTTGATTTTGTTTTAACAATTTTTTGGCGCCGTTGAGTTAGTTGTAATTGTTTATGCTTGAGGACAAGCATCGGTTTAAGTTTGGGGGTGTGATAAGTGGATTTTATATCCACTTGCAACGTTCCATATCGGCTTAAATTGATTGTCTTGGACTCAAGTTTGTTGTAGTTTTGATGTGTTTTGTGTAGTTGTGCAGGTTTGCAAGAATGTTGATTATGGTTGATGCTTCTATCATTTTTGGACGTTAAATTGATTAAAATTCGGATTTTCCGGAAGGTTGCGTAGTTTACACTGTTTTGGCCATATCTGGAGTTCTAGAAGTCCATTTTTACCGATCTTACTGTCCACGTGAAGCTTGGGAGATTTTCTACAACATTGGACAGGTCTTCCATGCACAGGCTGCACGTGGTGGGTGTAGGCAGCGTGGCAAGCAGACTGATGGGAGCAGGAAAATTACTGTTTCACCATTTTCAAGTTCTAATTGTATTTTGTGCAGTTTTTAGTACCTTAATTGAATTCTAATTGTAATAGAAGGTAATTTCTTGATGGGCAAGAAATCCAGAGCCTATTTAAACACATCCTACCATTGTAATTTGGATGACCATTACATATCAATTACTTAGGTTTATTTGTATCTTTTCATACTTTGTTTTTATCATGGTTTCATCAGATCCCATGATGACGAGCGGTTCGATTATGAACTAATCGTTGTCATGGGATTCTAACGGATTTATTTATGGAGCTTTAGTATCTTGATGCTTTAAAGATCTGTGTGTGATGTATATTTGATATCCTCGTATGGTTGTGCTTTATGAATTTAGATGCGTAGCTAACATCTAATATGTTAATCTCTTGCGAAACAAGAGTGGATCTTGAGATTTAGAACTTGCCATGCTAGCATAGGATATGTTGATGTTTTAACATCATGATTTGTGGCATAAATAGAGATATTATGCTACCCTATGTGATCAATATGGATAACTTATGCTTAAACCGTTATGTTTTCAAATCTTATAGAGATATAGGGTCTAAACATAATTGGTGTCTATTCATCTTCTATCTCTTTTGTGGATGTATGAGTAGTTTGGTGTTAGTATACCGAGAGGTAGCTTATACTTGTTTCGTGTTATCCGATCAGATATCATAACCATTACATATAGTGATTAAAGGCGTCAGATCTAAGCAAAGTATTTAATGAAGTTAGGATCCCATGTTTTCTCTTGCAAAAGTAATTCGATTCCAATTCTCGTTAGTTAGTTAATTCTTAGTTTGTTAATCTACTTCTTAGTTAATTTAGTTAATTAAAACCAAATTTGTTAATTGTCTTAGCAGTGAATAAAAACCATACATTGTTGCATAGGTGCATTAACTGAATTGAAACCTAAACCAGATCTCTGTGGGAACGAACTCAACTTTATTCTATATTACTTGTGACCACGTACGCTTGCGTGATTTTGTGTTAACACATCTCAACCGCAAGTATCTCCTTAGAAATAACCTCTGGAGCTTCAATGTTCATCTCCTCATCAGACTCTTCAATTATCAACTTTCTCCTCTTAGCTTGAGGCACCTCAACTACCTCTTCTTCCTCCGTTGAATCTTCTTCTACAACAGAAGGTGATGGAGACCTGTTTGCTCTTTCTTTTCTTTCCTTTCTAGCCCTTTTAGCCCTAGCAGAGCTATGCCGTGAATTATATGCTGGATGCTTTGTTCTACCTCCACGTTTTGGTTTAGTCTGTGAAGGTTGAGGTTGAGTGGTTGCTGGTGTTTCAGTGTTTGTGTGTTGTGGAGGTTCAGTGTTTGTTTCATTAATTTTAGGTTGAGTGGGTGAAGGTTGAGGTTGTGGTTGAGTGTTTGGATTTTGGTCAGTGTTTAAAGGTTGTTAAGGGTCAGTGTTTGTAGGCGGTTGCTCAGGCTGTTGTGATTCTTGGGGTTGATTGAGAAAGTTTTGAAGGGCAAGAGGCATAAACAAATCAGGCACAACCTTAGTTGCATCCTTGTTAGTCAAATCAGAGAATATTCTCTTATTGACTTTAAAAGGCTGAATAACATCATCTTCAGCAATTACAATACCAGGCACACAAGCAGTAAACAACAATTGACATAATCTAGCAAAGTAGACAGTAGTAGACTCTGACAATCTATCACCTAAGTTCAATAAAACAAGTCTACTAAAATCAAAATTACTGCCATAGAGAATAGAATACCCAATTTGTAGACTGTCAGTAGGAATTGCATTCCAGTTTGTGACTTTCTTGCCAAATGCCCTTGTTATACATTCGAAGAAGAAACTCCACTCCTTCCTCAGCTGTGGCCTCTTCACTGATCCAAGTTTGGCTAAAGAACCTGAGTACCCAATCTGCTGCAACATCTCTCTTAGATGTTTCTCACCAACAACACTGTATGATGAGTGTGCATCAAAACCCATGGTTTCTCTGACAGTAGTTGGAGTAATCATATACTATGTCTCCTCATAAGTGAAAACAATGGACGGAGTCCCATTCTCTCCTCCATCGTCATAAGCAGAGTTCTGCCAGAAAGTAGCAATCTGCGTGGCAGAAAGCTTTGGTGGATCGACCAAAGCTTGACCTATCTCTGAATCTCTCAAGAAGTTTTGAATCAAATGAAACGCGTCTGGAACGTTTTCATTGTTCAATGGAGCTGCATTATTATTTGAAACAAATAATAACCCTTGAGTAGTAAAAGCTTTGGTAGCCATTAGAATCGATTTGAGAAGAAAATATGAAAGAAAATGATGTGTATGAAAGGTGTTTGCTAAAATTCCCAAGTGAAAGAACGAAGTAACTTAGTGGTTGTGTGAAAAATAACTGTGAATGGATGTGTGTAAGTGGGTGAGTGAATATGGACCGTTTAAGTAAAATGATTAGATATGTAATTAAAAATTAAAACCAATCGTTTTAACATTAATACATGCAACTAGTTACCATGTGTGAGTGGGACACTATCCTAGAGAAATGTGTGAGTGGGACATGCGGCACATATCTAGCGGAACAGCTTTGCATGCTCAGTAATTATAGAAATAATTACTGCTACTCTCTCTCCTATTACCAATACACTTTAACACTCTAATACTGATCAACAGTTGGCAGTTAACACTTTTTTACCCCAAGTATAGAAATTGTCTGAAATAAAATATACCTTAGAGTATTAGACAAAATTCATCAGCGTTTGTCAATTCTCTAACTTCATTACCGTAACCCTTTCAAAAACTGCATAGGTGTGAATATATGTGTGTGTATAGCAGAGTTTACTAATCCAATTTTTAGAGCATCTAATATTTAATAAAATCCATAAAATAAATCAATAAACACTGGATGCACAAACTCTCATAGTAAACACTGAATGTATGATGATTGCTAAACTCTATAGAAAAATTATATACAGAAACTCTGAACTAACTTATACCCCCCCTTCTAAATTTTTTATTTTTTATTTTTTAATCAGAGGTTGTAACTAGTCACCAAAAATTCTATAATTTTAGCCCTTATCAATTTGATAAGTTCCTGGGTCTTCCTAATCTCTGACCAGTCACCAAAAATCCTATAATTTTAGCCCTTATCTTTTGATAAGTTCCTGGGTCTTCCTAGTCTTTGACTAGTCACCAAAAATTAGAGAATTTTAGCCCTTATCTTTTGATAAGTTCCTGGTTCTTCCTAGTCTTTGACTAGTCACCAAAAATTAGAGAATTTTAGCCCTTACTTTTTACCAGCAAGTTCCTGGGTCTTCCTAGACACAACATAATCAGAAAGAAATTCTAGCATCCTTTTATACAATTTCTTTGGGGGTTTACTAACTACAGTATCTAACTAACCAGAGTTTAACTAATCAGAGTTTAGAAGTCATCAACATCAGAAGTTATTCATGAGAGGAAATGCACACAGTATTTACAGACTCAGAGTTTAGTATAGATAAACTAAGAGATGATAAAATTGATAAAACCTGCCTCCCTGAAAACGAACACAAAAATATACCACATCAAATTGGCGCCGCTGCCGGGGAGGCAAAAATTATCAATTTAAATGATTTGTTTCTTATAGTTTAGATTTATTTTGTTCTGTGTAATTAAAAAAAATAACAAAATTATCAGTTTTATAAATTTTCAGTTCGTATTTTCTAGTATTTTTTGTGTTAATTCGAAGTTAAGTTTCCCCTGTTTTTGTTTCAAAACCACCCTACCCAGCAGTTTTTTTTTAGATACATACATAAACAGATCGACAACACCAACACTTCCCTTCCTCCTCCTTTCACCGCATCTTCTCCACGCCAAATCCCCTACCACCGCGCACCGCCTCCTCTGTTCACCTTTCGTCAACTCCGCCTGCACAGCCCCGACCACTAACCCACAACAACCTCCTCCCCCGTTCAACAACTCCATTGCCTCTAGTCGGCTACTATTGGACAACGCCACTCCCGTACCTTCTCCGTCCACCTCCTCCGTTCGCCCATTCAACCCAATTAAACACCAGCAGCCACCTCAACCTCCCTTCTCATCTCTTTCAATTCCCAGCCATCTCCTCCAACACCCACCTCCTAATCCCGCACCACGTCCTCCCGAGTCGTAATCCCGATGCGTCTTGTTGATTTTCGTTTGCTAAAGCGCTGAGTTACTGAGTTTGCAGTTGAGTCCATTTAGTGAGTCGAATTTGAATCGCTAGTCCCCGATTCTACCGAGTTGTGGCCAGTGTTGCGTTGGTGTTGATTCACAGTCTGCGTGTTTTCTTTTCTTTTCGTTGCCAAATTTTAATTTTTTGGTTTGCTTGTTACTGAGTTCTGTTTGAGTCGCTGAGTATTCTATCTCGGTTTTGTTGTAATGCATTGAGTAGTTTTCATTTTTGTTTTTGTGCTGCGTTTTCCGGGTTTCGTTTCTGAGCTTGTATTCGCGTGGATGTTCTTATTGTCGAGTTTGAGTTTTGTGCTGAGTTTCGATTTGGTTGTGTTATTGGCAAGTCATAATTAAATGATTCATGTCGAATTTTTTAAAAAAAAAAATTGTAAATAAAAAGTTTTTGTTTGAAAAAAAATAATATATAAAAAAATAAAAGTATAAAAATAATAATAAAAATGCATATATATTTTTTTTCTTAATTTGTTAAATTTTTAAATTCGTCTATTTTTCCTTTGTCTCATTGGAACTTTAGTTCCAATTGAGGCAGATTTTACTATTTTTCTTGGTTTTGTAGTGTGTTTACAGGTATACAATTAGTGAGTTTGATAATTTCGCACGCCTACATTCTCCAGCAGGGGCACATTTATTGCAAAAGTCGGAGCCCACTACATGTCCGATGAGTACAAATGAGATGTCACAAGTGACCCCTGAAACTTACAATTTTTGTAATATTTGTGGTGTCCCGGGTCACTTTGATTATGAATGTTCTTACAATATTTACAATTCTCAAGATGCTCAATTCAGACAAGTGAATGATTATCGAGAAAGATATGAGTCCAATCCGTACTCTAATGCATATGATCAAGATTGGACGGGTCAACCAAATTTTTCATACACAGTAAACAATTTTCAGACTTTCTCATATCACGATCAACAACAATTTGAGCAATCATCATGGCAGCAATATGAATTTCCTCCACCGCAAAATTTCCAGGTTCATCAAACCAATGAAAATACGCAACCTGATCAAATGAGCGATATGATGAAAATTCTAATTCAAATGCAAAAGGATCAAGAGGAGTTCAAGCAAATTGTAAATGAGCTAAAAACTAGTAGCAAGATGCTGGAAGCTGAAATTTCAGAATTGGCTAGCTCTTCTATTGCATGGCAACCTGACTCTACACCGCTGCCATCTTTTGAAGAAGGATATGAGTACAATCAGTATTCAAACACTTTTGATCAAGAATGTGTAGATCAACCAGATTTCTATTATGTGGACAATGGTGCTCAAAATTTTTCGTATCATGATCAACAACAATTTCAGCAACAATATTATCAGCCATATGAGCAGCCGCTACTACAACAATATGAATGTCCTCCACTACAAGAAGATCTTCAAATTTCTCAAACCAATGTAGATGTGCAACATGATCAAACGAGCGAGTTATGGGATATGCTTATAAAGTTAAAAAGTAGTTTTGATGAGACCACCGAAATGATTGAAGACCTCAAAAATCAGAAATTGGTGATGGAGACTGAAATTGCAAAGTTGGATAGCTCTTCTACTACATGGCAACCTGATTCTTTCCCATCTCCATCTATCCAACCAGAAGAGGACTTGACTGCTTTCATTCTCACAAGTGATCAGGAATATGATACTTTCTCGTTGTGTATTGATGATGTACCAACTAAAAAAGAGGAGGATACTGTCATTAATGTTACAATTGAAGATGTTCTTGTTGCTGCTACCGAGGACAATGTGACTGATGATGAGATCAATGATGCATTTATTGTTGCGGACTATGTAAGTGAGGATGAGGTAACAAAAGAAAGCAATACCGAGATGGTTGTTATTTCTCTTCCTGAACTTGTGCCTAAGCTACCATTCCCAAGTCGAAACACAGCTCATGTGGATCAATGGTTTGATATTGGTAAATTTGCTCTCAGTCTAACCTCTACTTACAAGGCTCCTCTGTTTGAGAATACTGGTTACAAGGTTGATGTGATAACAAAAATTATCCAAGATGATCTTTCTCAAATTTTGATTAATGACCATACAAAGTGGCTCCTAAGTGGGAAGCTCGGGAAGAGGGAGAAAATGGAAGTGTCTACTTAATCAATGATGCGATAAGCCATGATGTTCGAATGGCTCATGTGGAAGTGATGAGTGAAGAAAAGCCACCACCAGAGCCTCCACCTTATGTCAAGGGAGTTCGATATTTTCGTGGTGTCGAATTTTATCTTTGTTTTATCACAAAGTTTTACAAAATTGCAGAAGCACTTAATCAATTATTGTTTATTGATGTCATATTTTATTTTGTTAATGCTTGTCTGGAAACTTTTTGCAGGATAAATACAATTAGGAATGATACTCTTGATATTTTTTGTGGTGGTGAATTTTTTATCAAGAAAGTGGATGTTCCGCCTTCACCCGAGTATTTTTGAGGAGGTCGAGCTAATGACCTTAAAAAAGGAGCGCTTATTGGGAGGCAACCCAATGGTTTGGGCAAGATATTAGGGGAGTTTTTCTACCTTTTCTTGTTTTTATTTATTTATTCTTTGTTTTTAATTTTTCTATTTTATATAATTGTTCATTGAGGACAATGAACTACTCAAGTGTGGGGATGAGTTCTCGATGATAAAAAATTCCAAAAAATCAGAAAATTAGAAAATTAATTGCCTCGTCTCATAGTGTGTTAACAAGGATAGGTACACATTTTGTGAGCTTATTTTTTATGCATATTTGACATGTCAAATCTCTGAAAGTTATTTGTTACTTGATGATTCCTTGTACGTGCTTACGAAAATTTTAAAACTTGAGATACATCATTGTCAATTTTAGTGAGTACTGAAGCATACTTTCACCATGTGAGATCTTGAGCCAAATTTGTGATTGGTACATTTTATATCAATCAAATTTTATTGTTGTGTGTTGTTCATCTTTTGGCATGTTGCTCTAGAACTTGTTTTAAACCATTTTGAGATTACATGATATCTGTATGCATGAAAATGATAAAGGCACTAGGATTAACCGTATTTATCCAAACAATACCCTTGAATCATATATCCTTAGTGAACCCCTTTGAGCTTTTTATCCGTTATTTTTGTATATCACCAATCTAAATTCTTGAGCCTACTCGTTTATTCTTTTCTTGATTTACTGGTAGAGCATTTTGATTCATTTGGAGGTTGGTGAGTGCATAGTGTGGGGATTTCTTTGTTAAAGTTTGAAAATTTGGTTGGAATAAAAAAAAGAAGAAAAAAAGAAAAAAAAAGAAAAGAAAAAAGAAAAGAAAAAAAAAGATCAAGTGGAGTTGGGTTCATTGGTTTGTGCAATATGAAAGTGGAAAAGTACATGGTAATATGTGCTTGGGGTTTAATGCTTGTGAGAGTCTGATCAGCTTTTACATGATCGAAATTTCATGTTGAGTGCTTTAATTAGAAATGAACATTGTGCTCTATTAGTTTGTCAAGTTAGCCACTTGTTAGCCTTTTTCTTGATTCCCTGCCCTTTACCTTAGCCACGTTACAACCTTTAACAAAGACCTTTTGATTTGTGCATGCATGTATACAAAGTAGTGGAGATTTGGTGGACAACCAAGCATATGGTAGCACATGACTTAATTGATTGAACTTGAGCGAATACACTTCACCTATACACATGTGTGATTTGAGAGTTTTGTGAGCTTCATTTATATCCATAACATGTTACTCACTAAATGAGGCATTGATATATATTTCATGATATTTTTTGTCTATCTAGACTGTGTGTTTACTTGGATAGTCTTGTGCATATGATGTGTAAGTGAACAGACTTTCAGTATTGTGCAATTGAGGTTTACTGGTGTGGAGTACTATGATATGTTGCATACTTGAGACTTGGCAGAAAAAAATTGGATTTTGTGGGTAAATTCACTATAAACCCTCACGAGACAACACTCGTCCTACTAGGGCTACCTAGGGGTTTAACGGCTTGTTGCATGTGCTCAATGCAATCGTGTCATCTACGAAAGTGATATTAGGATTTAGTTTTTATTTCGTTTATTTGCCCGAGGACGTACAAATGTTTAGTGTGGGGATGTTTGATCAGATATATTTTTATATATATTTTAGATAACTTTATTCCCATATTTAATTGCATTTTACATTGATTTGGATATTTATTTAATTAATTTTGATGTTTTATTATAGGAAGACAAGAATTTCTAAATTGGAAGAATTTGGACTTAAAGAGCTATTTTGGAGCTAAAATTGGAAGAAATTCGGAAAAAATAAAGAAATGGAAAAATAAAGAAATTAAGTACAAAGAAAAAATAAAAGAAGAACGAAAAGGAATTAGGAGCTTGGAGCAATTTGAAATATTTCAAACACGCCCCAAAGCCAGCCATTATTTCAAAAGTACCAGGCAGCAAATTAACTTGAATTACGGAGCAGAAATCTATCAAAACAAAAGCAGCAAACTTGGAAGAAACAACAACTTGGAAAATAAAAGCGGTGCAGCAAAGTTTGAAAAGCAAAACAGCATCTTGGAAAAATAAAAACCAGCATGATACTTCATCATTGTTTTCATACAAAAACAAAAGTCCTATAAAAGGACTTTGCATTTGTTCATTCAGGGAGATCATACACGTACTATACTTAGACAAAAAAAAGTAGACAAGCACTCTCCATACTTTACATATTTCATTCTACATCTTTTGTTCATTCGGTTATCGCAAGATTTTAGGGGCTTGGTTTTCTTCTCTTTTATGTACACTTTCTCTTTGTAAGGTATTTTCTATTTTACCTTGTTTATTAAATATATATTTTAGATGGATTGTTATATAATTTTAGTTGTTCTTAATTTTTATATTAGTGAGTAGTTTTTCTAGGGCATAAAGGGAACCCATGTTTGCATGATAATTCTGGTATGATTTTCATAGTAGTTTGATTGATTATGGTACATTCTAATCGATTATGTTTTGATATTTAATTTGTGTTAGTGGCCAATATCACATATTAATTATATGCGAATAGGAGTAATAGATCGAGAGATTTTACTCACTAGAGGCACACATACGGTAGCGAAATTGAATTTTAGTGCGAGAGCATAATTGGATTTCCGAGAGCGTTAATGCTTGAGAGAGATTAACACATGCTCTAATTACCCGATTAATTAAATTACTAAAAGTGATTATTTGTGTAAACATGTTTCGGGAGTGTTGATGCTTGAGAGAGATTAATAAACCGTAATTGCATGACCATTTTGATTGCTTTAGCTTAGAAGCCAGATATTATGTAAACATTGTGGACCTAATTGCCCTAGATTTAAAATTCATTGTTTATCGTTTAATTAATTAGTTAAATTAATATAAATAATTAGTTAGTAAATATTTTCATAATTATCGTTTTTGTCCCGGAAACAATTGAATTAAAATTGATAAAACCTGTATCCCTGAGAATGAACACAAAAATATACCGCATCAAGAGTTTAAAAATAGAGTTCACATAGCAGTTAACACATCACAGAAACATAAGTAATACATTACATAAGTGAAATTTTGAGTCTAACCAATATCTCTAGTCAAAACCAGAGACCATTCCTAGTTCATTTACCAGCCTTGTAAATATAGCTTCACTCAATGGCTTGGTGAAGATATCTGCAAGCTGTTGTTCTATAGACACAAAATGAAGCTCAATGTTTCCTTCCTTTACATGTTCTCTGATAAAGTGATACATTATGCTAATGTGCTTGGTCATTGAATGCTGTACTTGATTACCTGTCATAACAATAGCACTTTGATTATCACATTAAATAGGAATCTTACTGTACCTCAATCCATAATCCAGCAAAGGATTCTTCATCCATAGAATCTGTGCACAAACAGCTACCAGCTACAATATACTCTGCTTCAGCTGTAGATGTAGAAATTGATTTCTGTTTCTTGCTGTACCAAGAAACAAGTCTTTCACCCAGAAATTGACAACTTCCACTGGTGCTTTTTCTATCTATCTTACAGCCTGCAAAGTCTGCATTAGAGTAACCAAGTAGCTTGAACTCTGATTCTCTGGGATACCACAGACCTAAAGTAATGGTGCCCTTCAGATATTTAAAAATTCTTTTCACAGCTGTGAGATATGGTTCTCTGGGGTCTGCCTGAAACCTTGCACAAAGACAGGTTGCATACATGATATCAGGTCTACTTGCTGTTAGATAAAGAAAATACCTTATCATGCCTCTGTAGTTTGTCATATCTACTGAAGTTCATGTGTCTTTGTCCAACTTTGTTGCTGTTGCCATGGGAGTTGATGCAGCTGAGCAGTCAAGCATGCCAAATTTCTTGAGAAGATTTCTGGTATATTTTGCTTGATTTATGAAAATCCCATAATCTGTTTGCTTCACCTGTAGGACTAGAAAATAACTAAGCTCTCCCATCATACTCATTTGATACATGGACTGCACTAGCTTGGCAAACTTTGTAGAGAGTTTATCATTAGTAGACCCAAAAATTATGTCATCAACATATATTTGAACTAAAAGCAAGTCACTACCAGATTTAAAGTAGAACAGAGTTTTATCAATTGTACCTTTGTGGAACCCACTTTCTAGAAGAAATTGAGCCAGAGTTTCATACCATGCTCTTGGTGCCTGCTTAATTCCATAGAGTGCTTTATTAGGAATAATTCATGAGTTGTGATGTTAATTAAGAATAGAATTTTATTTATACTTCTTGTATATCCTGATCTTATAAAGGATTTAGCACTTTGTATAGGATATATGTGATAAATAGTAATCTATAGGATTAAGTCAGGAACAATGCATCAAGTACTACATGTCAGGAACTGAGATTAAATCCTGATATGACAAGTCAAATACTGATCGAGTACTGATGGGATGGTCAGATCCTGATGCAAGATGGAATCCTGATATCAGTCGTGTTACTGATGATGTCATTATGGATGCTACAGAAACTGGCAAGTACTATAAAACAGGATCTTTGTTTGAAGAACAAGCAAGAAGATATCATGAAGGAAAGAATTTTCTATTGATGGAAACTATCAACTGGACGGAAGAACATTGTCATGTACAGATTAGCTTTCTGTTATTAGTTGATAGGTAGCATTATAAATACTCTCTCTATATCATTGTAAAAAGTGTCGAGTCGAGCGATTGTGAGTCGAGAGCATAAGGTTTGTATTCGAGAGTTCGAAACAAACAGAGAGAGATTTGTATTGTCAGCAGCTGCTAAAGGTATTTGTACACCTTTGGTAGAGTTTGTATTTGATCTTATTAATACAAACAGTTTTGTTTTATTCGTTTGTTCTTGTTTATTTATTCGAGCAAAAATCAGACACGATTATATAACTTATATTCAACCCCCTTCTACAAGTTATTCGAGTTAACAATTTGTATCAGAGCAGGTTGATTTCGAATAATCATAAAGATCTGCAATCATCTATATTTACAAGGATGGTAATACTAAGATCCCTATACTCAAGAAAAACGAATATACTCTATGGGAAGTAAAGATGTTGCATCATCTGGAAGCAACATATCCTGATTATCTTGGTAGAATCAGAGATGGACCATTTATCCCAACAAAGGTTGTTGGACAAGCAACTTTTGATGGTGAGGTTGTTCCAGAACATACAGCAGAGAAGCCTAAATCTTAAAGATGTTAAACTGAGAAACATATTATTCAACAGTCTTGATTCTGTTCTCACTAACTATGTTCTCTCTTGTAATTCTGCTAAGGATATATGGGACAATCTTAAGGTTCATTGTGAAGGAACTAAGCCTGTCAGGAAGAATATGAGGACACTATTTATACAACAGTATGAGTATTTTGAATCCAAGTCTTGTGAGTCACTTACTAATACCTTTGATAGGTTTACAAAACTCATCAATGAGATGGCCATGCATGGTAAATATTATGACTTGGAGGATATGAATACTAAGTTTATGAAAGCCTTGCCTGATTTCTACAATGAGAAGACATCTACAATTGAGGAAGCTAATGATCTAGATGAGATATTATTAGAGGTAGTGTATGGAAAGATGAAAACTATTGCACTTACTGCTCAAAAACAATCAAAGAATCTTCCAGAGGAACAGCATGATGAACCTGCTGTAAAGAACTCAAGGAAGAAGAAAAGCAAAGAAAGTTCTGAGTCAGAGACTACTGATATGGACTCTGACAACAGTGATTCTGAATCTGAGATGTAGGAACTCTTTGCTATGTTTGCTAAAGCTTTCAAGAAATGGAGATTAAACAGGAGAAGATTTAACAAAGGACCTTTTCAAAAGAAAGGGGAAAAGAAGAGTGACAAAGGCAAAAGTACAATTGTCAAGCTTGATAAGGCCAAGATCAAGTGCTTTAACTGCAGCGAGCTTGGACACTTTGCTAGTGAGTGTAAGAAGCCTAGGAATTCAGGAAAGGGTAATGTACTCATGGTCACACAGAAGGATTGGGCTGATTCCAGTGATTCTGAAGATGAATTGGATTATGACAACATTGCACTGATGGCAAATGTTTCAGACAAATCTGGATCTCCAAAGAAAACTTCTCCATCTTCTATTAAGGTATCACTTCACTCTCTTGATTCATTTGATAGCTTAAATTCTAATGAAATTAGATCTATCCATGCTGAGTTTAAGAATCTTATGACTAACTTTATAATTCTTACTCGTGAAAGAGATGAAATTAAGGTTAAGAATGATAAGTTAGTTGATAAAAATAATTTTCTTGAATCTGAGTTAGTTAAAATGGAAGAAAATAGATTAAGTTCTGATAAAGCTAAGCATGTATATGGTGTCATTCTTGAAGCTTATGACTACGTCAGAAAAGAACTAGAGGAAGAGAGAGATGTGATTAAGACCATTAACATTTCTGGTAAAAAGACTCAAGAAATCATTGAAAGTGGAATTCGTGGTAAAGTTAATGGTTTAGGTTTTGATAAGGCTAGACAAGAAGAAAAAGTAGCTATTGTCAATGATGATAGTAAAGTAGAAGCTAGCACATCTAAATCTGAAGGTAAGAAAATTGTTTCTGAACCTAAACATGTTAAATTTGTTTATTCAAAAGGTACCCCTGTTGTACACAAGAGAATTAACAATAGTAATTCAGATGAGAAAGTGTTAGAGAAACCTAAGAATGTTAACATAGGGTTTCTGTCTAATTCATAGTTGAAACAGAGACTAGATTGTCTTTCAGAGTCTAGCAAGATCAAAAGAAATAGGAATGGAAAAGAAGGTATTAACAAAGAGAATAATTACAAGAATGTACCTAATGCACCTAGGAAAAAATGCTATAAGTGTGGAAATCATAATCATCTGGCCCTAGACTGCAATCAAAAACCTTCTTGGAAAACTGAGTCCAGATTCCCCAAGACTCAGAAAATTCAATACCAGCCACAAAAAACTTGTTATCATTGTGGTAGTTTACTTCATTCCATTTACATGTGTAGAGAATATCATGAACTGTATTATGACTATTATTCACTGAAATCTGAAACTCCTAGTCACAAACAGTTTATGAAATCAAAGTCTAAGGTTGACTCTGCAACAGGTAAAGTAAAAGCAAAATCTTCAAAGCCTGTTGGTTCTAAATCTAGTAAGAAAGGATCCAATCAAAGTTGGGTCCTTGTAAGAACCCAGATTTTTGGGTAGAATTAAAACTTTTATTATGTATTGATGTAAGAGTGAACAGTGGTTACAACTACAATGTAATACTGGCTTTAAAGAATGAATAATGAAAGGATATATATTCCAAGGTTATATGGCCTGAAGGATGCTATTGGGTGATAACTTATATTAGAATAATCTATCTCCTAGAAAGTTAAGATAAGATTCCCTAGAGAGAAATAGATACCCTCATGTCATCCAAATCAATATCTATTATAAGCCCAGTGGTTCCGTAAAAAGGTTAAGGAACACTCGAGGGTGAACCAGGTTCATTTTCCTAATTATAGGAATTAAATAAAAATAAGTGATGAATAGTGATTTTGGTGGAATTTGGAATATTATTATAATAATGTTATACCCGGTATTCGGAACGGATTTCTGAGTTCGTATTAGTGATCCAGGAGGAAAATAAGTGTATGTAAAAGCTGTCGGATTCAGAAAAAGAGCACTTTTATTTTCTCCGAGATTTCCCTGGACACTGCAAGACTTAAGGATTTATAAAAGGGAATTAAGGAATTTAAATTCGAGAAGTATTAAGAAAGATGAAGAATAGTATTAGAAATATTAAGAAGGTTTTCGGTAAAACCCTAACTAGAAACAAATGAGTTATTCCCTCGAACGATCAACGAATTAAGCAATAAACGGACAAAGAAACAAGCAGAGGGCCAAGGGGCAACCATGTGCTAGTAGATAAGAGCAAGTAACCAAGTAGTTACATGAGCAACTAGCATCTTAGAGAATGCAACTAAGTACTTAGCAAGCAACTACATAGTTAAGCTCTAAACCACCACATTTTCAACACATGTCTTGCCATTTCCTCATCCAACACCTCAATACTTTAATAAAGTAGCTTTATACAAGATATTATGTTGCAAGTGGATGAGATTGGAAGAGAAAATATCAATAAAATCAAAGCAAACTCTCCCCCCCCTCCACTTTGCTCAATTCGGCTTTATGCCAAATTCAAGAATCAAAAACCCTCTTCCCACCATTGTTTGATCACCAAACTTTTATCCTAGATCCTATATTTCATAAAAATGATACCCTAAAAATCTTAGCCTCAAAATCCTTTGTTTCCATTTTCAATAAAATCATCAAAGTTAAGGGTGAATAGTAACATCAAGAACAAAATTCTTGGATCTTGAATTTTTGGATGGTCTAAGCTTGGTTAAGGGTGGACATGGACTATACAAGGCTTAGCAAGGTCTTTAACATTCTACAAGGAAGGTATAAACCTCATGAAACCCTAGTTTGACTTTGAGTTTTAATGATGTTCTTGATGGATCTAAGTAGTTATGATTATGGTGATGTTATAAGCATGATTAGTTAGTGGTTTAATGATTTTAGTAAGAGATGATGATCTTGTTGGTTTAACATGATGTTCTTGGACTGATAAGGATGTTAATCATGTGTACAAGTTGTATTGGTGCCCGGTGTGGCTTGGTTTAGTGTTACGATTAGTAGAACGTTCGATTTATAGCCGTCGTAATGCCCGATTTTCGTTTAATCTTGAAATCCGAACATGACAGGAGATATAACTCACTGCATAGCTTCGACTTATGCCATGATTAGCTAGATTATGTTACAAGCTTCGTTTTGATATAAAGATCGCATGAAATGGACTTACGGTTTAGGAGTTATGATTAAATTCGTAAAAGTGGTTCGAAATCGTAAACGAACGTTCGTAATTGAAATTGATTCCCTTAAATGTCATTTAATCAGTGGCAAATCTTATTAATTAAATATTAGAGGTAAAAAGGAAGGTGTGGGAGAAAACCACATGTCGAATGGATCGTTTTCCGATTTTATAAAAATGTTTGAATCGAGGTTAAACGCGAACGAAACCCTTAAAGGTATGACTTTGGTTATAACTTAGAAAACGGGCGATAACACTCGAGGTATAATCTTGATTCGTAAACGACCAACCTTAGAACTTATACGACTTAAGTATATACCAATTATAAGCATGATGACATGTCTTGATAACGAACGAATGTCGGATCGTATCGGTGATAAAAAGAGTTACACTAAAAGAGACGTAACGAGATAACTCGAAAACATGTTTCGATTTAAGTGGAGTTTATACTTAGCCTTTTAATAAGCGTTAAGTGGTTAATCTTAAATATTCTGATTGTTTATAGATTGTCGAGCTGACCCGGGACACATTACCCCTACCCGCACTCGATTCTCAGGCAAGTTTCCAATACTTGGAACTGTTGTTGTGATAATATATATGATGATTGTTTTATACATATGCCATAGAATGCATGCCTACTTTCAAGTTAATATTGAATTACTTGTTCCCCGAATTGATATCGGCTTATAGACTATATATGAAATATCAGTTATAAGCCGGATTGTTTGGTTAAGACCCTTAGCAAAGGGCGTATGATATTCATACTTCAAATATAGACCGGGAGTCGATATTTTGTAATATATAAATAGTCGTGGAAACCCGGAGGGATCCCAGCGACAAATTTATTACTTCGAGGATTTTTATTCGATTACGAATCCTTCGAGGAATGTTATTTGAGTATTACCTCAGTGAAGGAATATTTAATGAATATTATTTTAATATTCATTTAGAATGTCATTTATTTAATGAATATTATTTTGATCATCCATTGGAGTTATTTAGTTAATGAATATTATTTTGAATATTCATTAGAGTTATTTAGTTGACGAATATCATTCCCAAATATCCATTTGGCTTACTTATTATTATTTGGAATATTCATTTGATCTTTATTTATTTAATGAATATTACTTTCGAATATTCATTTAAGGTTTGATTTACTTAATGAATATTATTTTAAAATATTCATTGGAAGTTCTATTTACTCAAGGAATATTACTTCGAATATTCCTTTAAAGTTTTGATTACTAAATGAATATTATTTTGGATATTCATTTAGAATATTATTGGTTTAATGAATATTATTTTGGATATCCATTTAGAATATTATCGGTTTAATGAATATTATTTTGGATATTCATTTAGAATATTATTGGTTTAATAAATATTATTTGGATATTCATTTGGAATGCTATTTATTAAATGAATATTATTTTCAAATATTCATTTAAGGTTTGATTTATTCAGTAAATATTATTTTAAATATTTATTTAAGTTTATTTATTCAAGGAATATTATTTTAAATATTCATTTAAGAAGAGACTTATTTAATAAATAATTCTATATATTTATTCGAGGATTAATTACGAGCAATGTTATGATTTATTCATATTCCTTAATTATTATTGATTTAATAAATATTCTTGGAATATTTATTTAAATCCTTTTAAGTTCTTTTTATGAGGATTCATACTATTCAAAGATTATCTATCACCTTCAGATAAGGTGTAAAATATTTCGGAGTATTTTATGACTATTCTTATCAAGGGGAGGTTCCCAAACTTTATTTTCATTTAAATCTATCTTAAAGAAGATTTAAATACTCGCTCAACTTCCAAACGTATATAAGGGGACCTCACTTGAGGGATGTTATTTATTGGACTGCCCGGTCCTATACTTGCTAAAACTATCTTGTCACTCACATCTTGATTCTTTCAAGCATTGATATGAGTCTTTTGGTTACCTCCTCAACGCTCGAGGGGTATGATTGATGTAACAAGTTTATATCCATTAACAAGCATCAGCTTGGGAAATATTGGTGAATTTTCCTTTCCAATTAGATACGACTACTTTGTGGAGTCCTATCAACAAGTGTTACACTTGGGGAAAAAGGGGAACGAACTTTACGTTTCAGAGTCATGGATGATATTCGAACTAGGAGACGCGTAAGTGGCCGAGTGGCGCCGGTCCAACAATAGCCCAACCGTTGGCTGAGGAGTTCCAGAGGGCGGTAGATAAGTAATTCCGTCGGAGCTACCTTCTACATGTAGAGAACGACTGATGAGATGCATGACATACGACTGATCATCGTAAACGTCAGGGCATCTGGCGCGGCAATGCTCCCGTATTAGTTCATCTTCTAAAAGTGAGAAATTTCTGCAACACTGTTGGTGTTGGCAAGGTGAAAAAGTGTTGAAACCGGAATTGCAATATTTTTCCTGCAAGTTCCTCTTTTATGATAATTGAGAATATCTTGCTTACCTTTTACATAGCAGATATTTATTCAAAACAAATATATTTTTGAGTTACCTTGTAACTTCATCTCATACCTTATATTGGTACTACATCGTTAATGCATGGCATATGGTTTCAAAAGATATTTTGGACTGTTATATATTATCACTGTTCAATTATATTTCTGGTGGGCTATTGCTCACCCTTGCTTTATTTATTTATATCACAACAACAGCTAGATCAGACGGCCGCGCAAGGCGCACACAACGTAAGCAGGTGTCAACCGTCAGAGGTTTACCGCTAAGGTCTTGGCTACCTTTGTTGAGGATGCAACTACTGGTAGGCTAGTTGTTAGCAATTGAGCCTCAATGTATTTATATTATGGTATCTATTAATGGATGGCAAAGAGTATGTAATTGTACAATTGTAATTCTTTGGGTTGTAAGAACTCAAACTTGTGATTAATAATATTGTTGGTTACTCTGATTTCATCTCTGGGACTATAACGGGTGTGTTTTATGTTGTTGTTTTGGGTCACAAGGTTGTAATTTAAATTATGTTGGTTTTGTGGTTGGATATTGAGACCGTAACGACCAGATCCCTGACCCTGGATCTGGGGGTGTTACAGAAATGGTATCAGAGAGAGCGTTATATATCCCAGAGATGATGCGACTTTAAAACAATAAATTCATTAAGATAATAAGAACTCTTGCCAAGTTCATAGTCAGACTACTTAATGTAGTATTGACATATAAAACCCTTATGGGAACTATTAAGTATCATGATAGTAACTTAGCTCGTTCTTGTACCGACTAGTAAGGCGACAGACCTTGAGGCATACGAGCAGCAGCACGATGACGCCTGATTATATGCTGAAGATCGGATGGTGGATTCGATAGAGTACCCTACTGAGGACCCGAAAGAGGTTCCAGCAAAGGAGGAAAATCCTGATAAGGATAAGGGGTCTACCCTTAGGGAAATAAGGGCTACAACTAGAGAGACTGTAAGAATCTCGATATAGTGCTCAGAGAAGTGAGCGTAAAGAACTGATATATTATGAAGAGAATTAAAGAGGTATATTGGATCTATAGCTGGACTGCCGGATAAAGTACCCGCAAACAAAACGGATTCGGGGAATTACTTGAGATCTTATATGGGGTTAGATAAGAATCCTTAGAGACTTCCAGAGCAGAGGGAAAAGAGTGAGAATGATGCATGATTATCAAAGGCATCAATATATGTCAGGGAGCAGAATCTCCAGGAGTAGTTGAGATAGAGGCAGCAAGTGCCACATTATTTGATAAATGGATTAGTGTGAATCTTATTAATGATAATTCGCCATGAGAAGGCAGATTTCCTAGGTTATAATTTATAAAGTCAATTGAGATTGATGAGGTGGTTTATCCAGTGAGATGTCCATTTTATGAATGGATTAGCTAAGAAAGTAAAGATAGTGGAAAGCAATGGCCTGAATGGATAAAGTATATAAGGAAATAGTAAGCAAGACAATGATCTCAGAACCTACAAGACTAAAAGACCAGTGAGTCTATGATAAACTAGTAATGAGGCTATCGTCAAGAAACCAAGTATAAGTTTAGTTCAATCCAGTGGAAGGATGGACCAGAAACATTAGATGCATGTGATTCAGAAGAATATTAAATTCTTTCTTTTCCTTGAATGGATTATGGTAGTTACCTTAAGTTTATTCTGACACTGAATCATAAATGGATTAGGCAAGGCGAGCAGTGGTTGAGATTTAATTGAGAATGCTTTTAGATGCAACCTGAAAGAACAGGTGTAGGACATGTTCTCGAAATAAGAGTTTTGGCAAAATGAAGTCCAGCAATAGGACACATGATCAATAAGAGTAGTGTTGGTCGGCCCTACCAAGTTAAAGACAGTTTCAAATGAAGATTGGCCAACCACACCGGCAAAGGTGAGAAATTTCATAAGATTCACAAGGTATTACCAAAGATTTGCTCAGGACTGTACAGAGAATGTAGTCCCGTAACCCGACTAATTGTAAGAATAAAAGTTTGAATGGACAAGATAAATGGGGGAAAATCTCCCTGGAGTTAAAGATAATAAAAACTGGTGATGACCCAGCATTGGCGTTACCTAATGGAAGAAGGAGAATTTTAGAATATATTAGGATGCACCTCGTACAGGTTTAGGTGTTGTGCTTGTGCAACATGACAACATAATTTTCGAATACAATTGGACAACACGGTTCACCAGATTCGGATGACCTTGGTAGTGCCAATTCTGGGAAGCGACTGACCCCGATGGTAGCATTCCTTCTGAGACTAGTTGTTAAGAAGACTGGTATTTGGTAGTATCGACTATTAGGACAAGCATGTATCGGGTAGGTATGGCATGTTTAGTTTGAAACTTTTGATTCCCCTTCTAAGGACGATGTATATTTGGTTTCCTTCCAATGATTAAACTCCCAGCTTTATGTCAATCATTTCGCTACTGTAACTGTTTATGGTTTGACCAGCTCGGATGTTCATAGAAATATTCTTTGGGTATCGAAATGGATTTTCTTAATGTAACCAGTAGGTGGATAGATTGACTGAAGTTTCCCTAATCCTGGAAAGGAATTGGTCAAAATTTGGCAAACCTTGTCTTTCTGATTATCTGAATACATCACCGAAGAGAGTGGAAACTGAAGCAAACCCTATGAATTGGGTAAGGTAGCCGCTACACGGATTGGTAGATAAATCCCAATTATTACGATTGATTGTAGAAACAAAATTATGAAGTTGAGATTGAACGAAAAAAAAAAGGGGAAATGTAATTAAGAAACAAGCCGGACTAAGAAAGTTCGGGGTTGACTTAAATGAAAAGGTTGTTGTGCCAGAAATGTTGAGCTTTGGTGGCACGTGAAATTGATAAGAGTAACTAGAAGAATAAAAGAAAAAGTAAGGGTGACCGGAGATGGTACCGAGAAGTCGATTGAGACTTGTATGGAGTGAAGTTTTGAAAAGATCAAAAGGTATCAAGTAGAAGGCACTATGCCAACAATTGCTAGAAAAGTAATGCTATTAGCCAACCCCTAAATTCACGTATTTTAGTGTGGCCAGTTGGGGCCAAGTCACTAAGGATTGTCAAGTGACTAATCCAGCAATGTAATGACAAAGCGGGGTGCTTCTAACAAAGTGCCAACCGCAAGAACTTTTGATGAAGAATGAATTGAGATACATGATGATGGATTTTATAAATACCATGGATGTGTTGGGAATGAGGATGGTGACCAGTAAAGGTTATGAGGATTGTCAGAGATGGTGCAGTATGATGCATAAATGTTATCTGAAACTTGGTGTCCTCAAGAGGAGCATTAGGCATTAAGAGATTCACGTTGAACATGACCAATATCTTCCAGAACATCCTTGCTACCATTACCAAGTTCTGTAAGAAGTACAGATAGACATACGTTGTCTTTTGGGAAAGTCATATAGACTGACATTCGTTTGAAAGGAGAGGTGACATTAAGCTACCTATAGATTATCAAGATTGAAAAGAGACCTTTATTAAGGATACATGATTGAATTGTCAAGTACAGGATATAAGTATTCCTTGAAACTAGAATTGAGCATAGAATGTCCATATATTAAGACGAACCCTGGGGGATGCACAAAGAATAGCATTACCCCTAATATAGACATTGTGAAATCAGACGATATAAGTGGAATCGACCAAGGTGTCAATAACCTGTAAGGATTTGTGGAAAGGAGTCTCTAAAAGTACATAGACAGAATTGTTATCGAATTGATTAATGATGTTTGATATACCCTGTAACCAGGAGATGCATGAGGAAGGATGAGGATGGCCTAAGAAACCTTATAAAGGAAGTGCTAATGTTCTGAACTTCAGAAAGGAAAGTTTGGTAAGGAATGTATGACATGGTAACAATACGGCCAGAGGAATTAGGTGTGGAACCATGAGAAAGTATGGATTGAACCAATAAGGTTGAGATTATCCTAAAACAAGAAGGGATTTAAGTAAGGAAATATCCTAGGTATGATGGGAGTACTGGTAGTAAAGTTCACACTAGAAAGGTGGAAGCAATGACTTTTGGAAAAGACTGATAGATGCTTTCTCTCATTCAGCAGAATTTAAGGGAGAATGCTTCCACCCTGAGTTGGAATAGATCTAGAAAACATTGATCTCAAGAAATTATTATAATCAGGAAAGGCCAACGAGGTGGCCGACACTTTAAATATAGGGGAGTAAGCATAAATGCTCAGACCAAATAAATAGAATGATAATGTAAGGACCTTGATGGTCATAATGTGGTGGAGGAAGTTACATTCCGTCTAATGATTTTGCCAGGATCAACTATAAGAATAGTTTAAGTAAAGATTCGATTCCTGATGTTGCCAGTAGCACATCATCGACATTAGGAGGCTCTACGACAGACCAGACCAAATTCCCCAAGAGACTCGCCTTTTCTTTGGAAAGAGAGAGGGGAGGTTAAGTAACAATGAATTGGTAGTAAATGACCAGAAATAGAGAGGGGACAAATACTGATAAGCCAAATGGCACGATGATGAATGACAAGCAAGTTTATGTTGGTGTATTTCTGTGCAAACAAGATAGAGAATTATGAGGTTGGCAAGCGATTAAGCAAACCGATAAGCTTTTAGTCTTCTACCAGAGATATATGATTAATAATCTCACCAGCCTGTTCCAGCTGCGATGCTGGAAGCTTTCCTACAATTTTATCTGCTTCATGTAATATCTACGTCAAGTTCAGGAAGCGTTCCTTATGGATAGGAAATAGTGATTATTTTGTTTTCCTAGAGGATCTTGAATTGATAATTATGATGCTTAGTTATTAAAGCACTGCGTAAACGATAAGCGATGGTGATCCTTCTGAGAAGTTAGGTGGTAACGACTGTGGAAATGTCGAATTGAATCTAAGTTAGAGAAATCATCCAGGTTTATTTCGGATGGTGTAATTTCTGGATCGACGGGATATTTGAAATGAAGAATTAGGTTATGATGGTTCATAAAATGATTATAGTAGAAATAAAGACAAGAGACTGATAGAGATGGAAATAGAATTGGGAATTAATAAGAGAGTCAGATAGGCAGACTCATGAGAAGCTCCAGTAATGAAGCGAGAAGAGTATGGAATTGGCAAGGTAAGGGTATTGGCCAAAACGGAAAGTTGGAATTAGGAGCATGAATGACATACAAATTGACTCCTTTTAAGTTTGGAAAATTCGAGGAAATATGGAATAGTTGATTGAGAAATAAAGAGACTCATGGAATGAGAAAGTGAAATCTAGACGGTTGAACAAAGGAAAATTCGACCCCAAACGTGTAACACGTATTGAGTAAAGGTGGCGAGTGTCTCAACACTGAGATGACGGTAGAGTTAAACAACAAGAGTAAATAAGAATTAGATAATATGAAGGATGTGATTGATAAAGAAAAGATTGGGAAATAATTATGGAATGTGAAGCAAGGAATGTTATGAATGGAGTGAGGAATGGGTTTTCTTAACGAGCTCTCGGAATGACAACCTGATAGTGTTAGAATTATGAGTATGAAAGAGCCAGTGTCGGGGCATGAAATGTGAGTAATAATAATGTCAAGCGGGAGATCCAAGATTTAACCTGAGAGGTTGAAGGATTTTCCAAAAAGTTAGTGGTGCTAATATCGAGCAAGAGTATAGGTCCATAGAATGATGGACAGAGAATCAAGGACATGTGATATGTGAGATTACGATAAAGTAGTATTTGATACGAATACGATTACTTTCTTCCCTAATAAACCTCTATAGTTCAGAGGTAAATTCTGAGTATGATATTTTGACAATCATGAAAATCTTCTTATATAATTCTCTGAAATTCTTTCCTTTTAATATCCCTTATTTATCTTCTTCTAAATTGAGAAGAACAACCCTTTAAGGAGGGGAGGTAATGCTACGTGACTCTCTGTCTGTGTGATAGGAGTCTAAGTGGATTGCCATTAATTGTTTAATTGCTTGTCAAGTACTAGAGGCTGGCCCCCTTTTGTACTAACTATGCAATATAACAAATGTTCATTGATCATAGTGATCTCTCAACAAATTCCTCTAATTCTATATATTGATCGAGATTGCGAAGATTAAAAGCGATCCAGAACGTAGTACGAGTAAGGTTATCTCCAAATTCGTAGCACGTTAGTGATACCGAAGTCACTGCACGTACCAATAAGGTTAATAGTATAAGAACGGACAAGAGCGTATACTGGATAATGTGTCATGCGAAAGTATCAAAGAATTGGTAGAACGGATAAAGGGTGTATTGTAACACCAGTACGATGTGCTTTAGAAAGATTGGAATGTGTAAGGATCGACCAGAGAATTGGAAAGCGAAATAACCAACAAGTACCCAATTGTCTTCTACCTGATTCCGGGACGGAATCCTTTTAAGGAGGGGAGACTGTAAGAACCCAGATTTTTGGGTAGAATTAAAACTTTTATTATGTATTGATGTAAGAGTGAACAGTGGTTACAACTACAATGTAATACTGGCTTTAAAGAATGAATAATGAAAGGATATATATTCCAAGGTTATATGGCCTGAAGGATGCTATTGGGTGATAACTTAGATTAGAATAATCTATCTCCTAGAAAGTTAAGATAAGATTCCCTAGAGAGAAATAGATACCCTCATGTCATCCAAATCAATATCTATTATAAGCCCAGTGGTTCCGTAAAAAGGTTAAGGAACACTCGAGGGTGAACCAGGTTCATTTTCCTAATTATAGGAATTAAATAAAAATAAGTGATGAATAGTGATTTTGGTGGAATTTGGAATATTATTATAATAATGTTATACCCGGTATTCGGAACGGATTTCTGAGTTCGTATTAGTGATCCAGGAGGAAAATAAGTGTATGTAAAAACTGTCGGATTCAGAAAAAGAGCACTTTTATTTTCTCCGAGATTTCCCTGGACACTGCAAGACTTAAGGATTTATAAAAGGGAATTAAGGAATTTAAATTCGAGAAGTATTAAGAAAGATGAAGAATAGTATTAGAAATATTAAGAAGGTTTTCGGTAAAACCCTAACTAGAAACAAATGAGTTATTCCCTCGAACGATCAACGAATTAAGCAATAAACGGACAAAGAAACAAGCAGAGGGCCAAGGGGCAACCATGTGCTAGTAGATAAGAGCAAGTAACCAAGTAGTTACATGAGCAACTAGCATCTTAGAGAATGCAACTAAGTACTTAGCAAGCAACTACATAGTTAAGCTCTAAACCACCACATTTTCAACACATGTCTTGCCATTTCCTCATCCAACACCTCACTACTTTAATAAAGTAGCTTTATACAAGATATTATGTTGCAAGTGGATGAGATTGGAAGAGAAAATATCAAGAAAATCAAAGCAAACTCTCCCCCCCCCCCCCCTCCACTTTGCTCCATTCGGCTTTATGCCAAATTCAAGAATCAAAAACCCTCTTCCCACCATTGTTTGATCACCAAACTTTTATCCTAGATCCTATATTTCATAAAAATGATACCCTAAAAATCTTAGCCTCAAAATCCTTTGTTTCCATTTTCAATAAAATCATCAAAGTTAAGGGTGAATAGTAACATCAAGAACAAAATTCTTGGATCTTGAATTTTTGGATGGTCTAAGCTTGGTTAAGGGTGGACATGGACTATACAAGGCTTAGCAAGGTCTTTAACATTCTACAAGGAAGGTATAAACCTCATGAAACCCTAGTTTGACTTTGAGTTTTAATGATGTTCTTGATGGATCTAAGTAGTTATGATTATGGTGATGTTATAAGCATGATTAGTTAGTGGTTTAATGATTTTAGTAAGAGATGATGATCTTGTTGGTTTAACATGATGTTCTTGGACTGATAAGGATGTTAATCATGTGTACAAGTTGTATTGGTGCCCGGTGTGGCTTGGTTTAGTGTTACGATTAGTAGAACGTTCGATTTATAGCCGTCGTAATGCCCGATTTTCGTTTAATCTTGAAATCCGAACATGACAGAAGATATAACTCACTGCATAGCTTCGACTTATGCCATGATTAGCTAGATTATGTTACAAGCTTCGTTTTGATATAAAGATCGCATGAAATGGACTTACGGTTTAGGAGTTATGATTAAATTCGTAAAAGTGGTTCGAAATCGTAAACGAAAGTTCGTAATTGAAATTGATTCCCTTAAATGTCGTTTAATCAGTGGCGAATCTTATTAATTAAATATTAGAGGTAAAAAGGAAGGTGTGGGAGAAAACCACATGTCGAATGGATCGTTTTCCGATTTTATAAAAATGTTTGAATCGAGGTTAAACGCGAACGAAACCCTTAAAGGTATGACTTTGGTTATAACTTAGAAAACGGGCGATAACACTCGAGGTATAATCTTGATTCGTAAACGACCAACCTTAGAACTTATACGACTTAAGTATATACCAAGTATAAGCATGATGACATGTCTTGATAACGAACGAATGTCGGATCGTATCGGTGATAAAAAGAGTTACACTAAAAGAGACGTAACGAGATAACTCGAAAACATGTTTCGATTTAAGTGGAGTTTATACTTAGCCTTTTAATAAGCGTTAAGTGGTTAATCTTAAATATTC
Organism: Kitagawia praeruptora; assembly: GCA_037693485.1. Taxonomy (NCBI): domain Eukaryota; kingdom Viridiplantae; phylum Streptophyta; class Magnoliopsida; order Apiales; family Apiaceae; genus Kitagawia; species Kitagawia praeruptora. The sequence continues at coordinate 127,182,864 of CM075352.1, forward strand.
TGATTGTTTATAGATTGTTAACTCGAATAACTTGTAGAAGGGGGGGGTTGAATACAAGTTATATAATCCTGTCTGATTTTTGCTTGATTATAAGAACAAGAATAAACGAATGAATCAAACTCTTGTTTGTATTAATAAGATCAAATACAAACTCTACCAAAGGTGTACAATACCTTTAGCAGCTGCTGACAATACAAATATCTCTCTGTTTGTTTCGTACTCTCGAATACAAACCTTATACAGAGCTACGCACACGAACTCACAACTTCGTCTCACGCCTCACACTCTTTACAATGATATTGAGAGAGTATTTATAATGCTACCTATCAACTAATAACAGAAAGATATAATCTATACATGACAATGTTCTGCCTTCTAGTCGATAGTTTCCTTCAATAGAAAACTCTTTCCTTCATAATATCTTCTTGCTTGTTCTTCAAACAACGATCCTGTTTTATAGCACTTGCCAGTTTCTGTAGCATCCATAATGACATCATCAGTAACACGACTGATATCAGGATCTGCACACTGCATCAGTATCTGATCAACCATCAGTATTGGACACGTCATCAGGATTTGCTCTCTGTTCCTGACATGTAGTCTCCGATACACTGTTCATTCCTGATTAAACTATACAGATAACTGTTTTACACATAAAACCTATATACAGTGCTAAATCCTTTATAAGATCAGGATTACAAGAAGTATAATGTGTAAATTCTATTCTTAACATCACAACTTATGAATTATTCCTAACAATCTCCCCCTATTTATGCTTTACAATCTGAAGCATAAATCTAAGTTGTGGATGTCAAAACATATAACAATACAACCAGAATAGAATTTATGAATGTAGAATTATGAAGTTAAGTACCTCCTTCACAGATGTAGACGTTTATCTAGTACTTAGAAGAAAGAATTTTAACTATTAATGCTGCTCTTCCTTTACCACTTCCTAGCTGAGATTCACCACTGTCACTCCTGGTTCTTCTTTTTACTACCATTTGTCTGATCTTTATCTCCCCCAGCTTTAGATTTATCTTTATCTCCTTCAGTCTGGTAGTGTTGTTGTTGTTGTCTTTGAATTGTCTTTATCTCCCCCTTTTTGACATCAGCAACATTAATTCCAAGAGATTCAGAAACAGAACAAATGAGATTCATAAGAACTGCTTGATTTTCCATAATTGTGACTTGGTTATCTTCAAGTGATTGAAGTCTTGTTTGAATAGCAATTTGAGAATTCTGAATATCTTTCAAAACATCAGAATGAACTTCAATGTTGGAAGTGCTTCTAGTATCTTCAGTATCAGAATCAGAAAGAACTTTATCTTCAAGTCTTGTAGAAGAAGTTGCTTGAGTTGTATGATATTCAAGTAATAAAACCTGATTAGAAGTATCAACGTCTTCATCTTTCTGTTCTGGAACTGAAACATGATCATCATCTCCTTCACCAGTATTCTGTGTACTAACATCTTCAAATCCTGACTCCTCCTTAGAGTGATCAGAGACTGTTGATGTCTCAATTCTAGCTGATATTGGAAGTACATACAAAGGAACACTAGGATCATTAGGATCTTCATCTGGTACATATGTATCAAGAGATTGCTTTATCCTGGCACCTCTTCTGTTAATGATTCCTGCAAGCCTCTCCTTTTGCTTCTGAGCTTTAACTTCTGGCTTTGCATTGTGATGTGCTAGGTCATTCTTCTGATACATTTTGATGAATGAATAAGTACCAGCATCCATACCCAAATTTTCAGACCAAGATTCAGGAAAAACCTTATCCCAGAAATCAAATGATGGTTTCCTAATTTTCTCTCCCTCACTATGGAGTTGATCATCCATACCCTCATTCTCACTTTGACTTTCTAAAGTCAACACTCTTTCTACCTCACCTTTTGCCTGGTCAGGAGCCAGCCGCTCAAATTGTGGATCTAAGTCCATCTTTTCAACTGTATCACTCAAATTTAGATAAGTGCTCTCATGACCTACAGAAAAATAGAGTTTAGAAGGAGTTTTTATACCTGAACTCACATGGAGAGAGGGTTCCTCATATGGCATGTGGCTTGAGGTTTTCTCCAAGGAGTGAGCTGCTATAGTCTCTGAACCCATACAATCATCTTCTTTCCTTTCAGAAACTACAGGCTCCAGTATACCACTTTCAGGTTGTTTACTAGACTCTGATGTCTTCAGTAATACTTCATTAGACACCATAGTTAGTACATCACCGTCTTTAAGTGTTGTTTGCTGAGACACACCCTCAAGGTGGATAGACTCTGACTGAACAAAATTTGTTTGATCTTCAGAAAAATCAACCAAAGTCATTCCTCCCATATCATAGGGTATCTCACTTGCATTCTCAGTCATCACAGAAGACCTTTCAACATCAGCTATCACAGCTCCTGAGTCATCCTTCCTCTGACTAGATGGTTCTTGTGTTACAGTGACTGTGATCTGATCTTTCCTACTATTCACCACTGGTGCAATAGTATCTTCTGTTGACTGCTTCCCTCTATCTACTTCCTCCAGTTGTTCACCTTGAGCTGAAGCATCTTCAATAATTACATCCTTGTCAAATAAATATGCATGAAGTGATTGAAGTGCAACATGCTTCGAGAGTCCAAATTTCTTGACTAATTGTCTTCTGACAGATACATAGAAATACATCTTCATTAAGTCAAGTCTTTGATGTAGAAGTCCATATTCATCTGGAAATAAAAGTTTTGGTACTTTTTCAACCAAAAAGTCTAGAACAGGCCTTGACAACTTCACTTTGAGAGAAATTAGTCCCATAGCCAGTCTGTATGATAATGTAGTTTCCCATGAAGAATCAATATCCAGATCTCTCTTGTCAAATACTGACATAGACGTAGCTTGATTTGTAGAAACCTGCATAATATTAGTTGGACTAGACTCTGTGTGTGTAGGTGACAATTGAATCTTTCTCCTTGTTCTCCTGATATAGTGAGCAAAAGATTTATCCTGAGAAGACTCAAGAGGTGTAGACACAGAAGTGATCTTGGGATGAGATCTTTGTTCAATAGACACAGTCTTTTGAGAGACAGTATCCAGTAACTGTTTTCCCTTTTTAAGAACTACAGCCTTTTGAGAGACTGCAGCCTGGCTGTGACTAGGTTTTTCATCTCTTTGTGCTAACAAAGAAAGTTGAATTGCAGCCTTCAATTCTGCTCTCTCAGCAAGAGTTAAATCATCATCATCTTCACTAGAGTTACTACTACTACTTGACACAACAAATCTTCTCTTCCTTACAACTGATGTATTTTGAGAAACACCAGAGGTTGGTTTCTTTGAAACAATAGGCTGTGGATCAAAATTTGGTTCTTGAATTGTTTCAGAGACTATGATGTTTTGGGCTACTTGGGTAGACACAGGTGGGTTCTCCTCCAATTGAGATTCCTGAGCCATTTCACCACAAAAGAAAGAAGAATTGTAGATAGTAGGAAGATGAGTGTTAAGAATTACCTGAAAATGATGTGGATAATGAATTGCAGGTATTTCATCTAGATTCTTTTCATTGTCCTTCTTTGTAATATCAGAGAAAATTCTCTTTTGCTGTTCATAAGAAGAAACACAATGTTCCCTACCAAATCTAGCTTCAACATCAGGAATAAAATGGTTAATAAACAATTGCATAAATCTATGATAATAAACCATTTTCCTGTTTTGATCTCTTGACCCAAGTTTAATACTCATCTGACTTAAGATAATATGACCAATGTTAATTACTCTGTCATAAAGCAAACTATAAGCAATATGTGATGTAACAGAAGTAATTTGTTGAAAAGAACTACATTTGCCAGTAAAACATTTAGCAATTTGATCAAAGTAAAAAGACCATTCCTTTCTAAGAAAAGTTCTATTCAACTGGCTCATGTTATCTAGAGGTCCACTATAACCTAATTCAGACAACATAGTTCTTATATTATCATCAGATGGTACATTCTCATAACTATCAGTAACAGGTAAGCAGAGTACTGAACTAACAACAGATTCAGTAATGTCAAATAAATCTTGTCCTAAATGTAGAACAATCTTACCTGATTGACTCTGAGTAGAATCAATTACCTCAGCATTCTCCCAAGCTTGTGAGACAGCTACTTGATTAATCTGTGGAGATGCTGTCAATGCATAACTTAATGGTCCATACGCCAGAAAGTCCATGATTGGATGAAAATCAGATGACACTCCTTCCTTGTTGGTAATAGCTGCAACATGATTGTTTGTCATAAAATCAAAGTCACCAAACTTGAAGGCTACTGATTTAGGTAATCTTCTCTGAGCTGCCATTTTTGATCTGAAAAGAAACTTGAAAAATTCTTGAAATGGATTAGTGATTTTGAAAACTCAAGAGTGATTTTTGCTTTAGAGAATGTAAGATTAGAGAAAGCAATTGCACGATTAGAGTTTTAAAACAAATATATTTCAAAAATCTTTCAGACCACTATCCCACGTTGACACGTAGATTGACAGGTGTCAGTCCCTGAAAAATGCAGTTACCCACGATTTTTGGAAAATAAAATCCAAAATTGATTTTCATGAAATAAATCAGGGTATAAATAAGCAATACTGATCAGCTTCCTTTTCATGATGACCTCTCATCAAAATAATCACAAAATGCAATGTGATTTAAAAATATGATTTTCAAATCCTGATGGTCACACATGAAATCCTGACCAATATTATCAGAGACTTAATATGGAGTTTCCACGTGGCATTTTTCTTTTATCTGAAAAAGAAAATAAACAATTAATCTGAACAGAAAATCAATTGGTTAGATATTTTCAATATTTCTTGAAACAAGAAATACAATCTCATGCAATAATTAGCATTTGACTTCATTAAGACTTCCAAGTGACTGCTCAACTTCTCACGTCTTTCTTTAAAAGAACCAAACGCCTTATGCCATTCTCCATAACCTTTCAATTTCTTTTCTTCTCAACAATGCTTCTCAAACCAAAAATCCCTTCAAACCCATTTTTAAGATTTTTCTTGGTCGATGAACATCCTGTTCTTGATCATCTCTTTGAACAAACGACTCTTCTCATCGAACTAATCATGAATGGATTGGTTTTCGATAATATCCAGATGTTTCTTCTAGAACATCCATCTGTTGGATACAATCTTCCCCTAACCTCCTCAAAACTTGAGGATGAAGAATTTGGCCGAGAGTCTGAGGTTGATCTTGATGGAGATGCTATTCATTTAAGTTAGCTGCTCTCATTCAAGTCGCCCAGACAAGGAATCCAAGAGCAAACGAGGCTTTCATCCCCTGATGGATTTCTTGAGATGCTCCTTGTCCTGTACCTCAGAGTTCATATCAAAGACAAGTATAAAATAGAAATTTAGACAAAAAGATGTTGTATTTCATTTCCATGTAATGATTTCTATTAATGAAAATACAATTTCTTGTTATCTGCTTGTCTTTTGATTTCTGAATGATGTACAAATTATCAGTATGCAAATATCAAAACTTGCTAGCATAGACTTAACACATCACAGAATTAGATTACTACACAAAGTAAACGTCAGGATCTGAAACAATTTTCATAATCCTGATACTGACACAATACTGATGACGTCAGCATCCTGATAACAAATCTAATCCTGATGATTATTAACAAGTCTATCATACTGAAATTTATCAAGGCAAAGTGTTATAGCTAAAACATTTAACAATCAAATATAGATCCTGACAAGAATATCAAGTCTATAAGCTAAGAACAACATACCTTGCTACTTGTGCAGATGTTAAAGATCTAAAAATTTAACATTCCTAACTCACTTACTAGTCTACTGAATGTAGTCTCATCAAGTGGTTTAGTTAGAATATCTGCAAGCTGTTTGTCAGTAGGAACAAAATGAAGTTCCACAGTACCATTCTCAATATGTTCTCTAATAAAATGATACCTGACATCAATGTGCTTAGTCCTTGAATGTTGAACTGGATTTTCTGCAATTTTAATAGCACTAGTATTATCACAAAACATAGGAATATTACTAAGTGTCATACCATAATCCATCAACTGATTTCTTATCCAAAGGAGCTGTGCACAACAACTGCCTGCTGCTATGTACTCAGCTTCTGCAGTTGAGGTTGAAACAGATTGTTGCTTCTTGCTTGCCCAAGAAATCAATCTATTTCCCAAGAATTGACATGTACCTGTAGTGCTTTTCCTGTCTATTTTACACCCTGCATAATCAGAGTCTGAATAGCCAATTAGAAAGAAATCAGATTCTCTAGGATACCACAAACCAAGATTTGGAGTTCCTTTGAGATATCTAAAAATTCTCTTCACAGCAATTAAATGAGATTCCTTAGGATCACCTTGGAATCTAGCACATAAACAGGTAGAAAACATTATATCTGGCCTACTTGCAGTTAGATATAACAAAGAGCCTATCATGCCTCTATAACTAGTATTATCCACACTCTTCCCTTTAGGATCAGAGTCTAGTTTAGTGGCTGTTGCCATGGGTGTTTTTGCAACTGCACAGTCTTGAAAGTCAAACCTTCTTAAAAGATCTTTGATATACTTTGACTGATTAATGAAAATACCAGTCTCAGTCTGTTTGACCTGCAAGCCTAAGAAATAATTTAGTTCACCCATCATGCTCATCTGATACTTAGACTGCATAAGCTTGCTAAACTTAGCACATAACTTCTCATTAGTAGAACCAAAAATAATATCATCAACATAAACTTGAACTAAAAGCAATTCACCTTTTATCTTTCTAAAGAATAGAGTTTTGTCAATTGTACCTCTTGTGAAGCCATTTTCAAGAAGAAATTTAGACAAAGTCTCATACCATGCTCTTGGTGCCTGCTTTAGTCCATAGAGTGCCTTGTCAAGTTTGTAGACATGATTTGGAAACTTTGGATCAACAAATCCAGGTGGCTGTTCTACATATACTTCTTCATCAAGTTTGCCATTTAGAAAAGCACTCTTAACATCCATCTGGTATACCTTGAATTTTGAATGAGCTGCAAATGCAAGAAACATTCTGATTGCTTCCAATCTTGCTACAGGTGCAAAGGTCTCATCATAATCAATGCCTTCTTCCTGAGAATATCCCTTGGCCACCAGTCTTGCTTTGTTTCTTACAATCATACCAGATTCATCTAGCTTGTTTCTGAAAACCCATCTTGCACCAACAATAGATCTATCTTTAGGTCTTGGTACCAGTTTCCAAACTTTGTTTCTCTCAAACTCATTTAACTCCTCCTGCATTGCAATTACCCAATCAGGATCCTGTAAGGCTTCTTCAACCTTCTTAGGTTCATTCTTTGAGAGAAAGCAACTATACAAACATTCATTTTGAATTGATCTTCTAGTTCGAACACCACTATTTGGATCACCAATTATCAAATCTTCAGTGTGATCCTTTGTCCATTTTCTAACAGGTGGTAGATTAACTCTGCTAGTCTCTCCCCCTAAGTTAGTGGTATCTTTTGTAGAAGAATTCTCTCTACCTTCAAAAACTCTCCTTTGATCAATAGAATCAGTAGATTCCATATTGCTGCTAGTTACTGATCTTTCCTCAGTAGACTCTGAAAGGTCAGTTCCTGATGGAGTAGACTCTGAAACGTCAATTCCTGATGGAATAGACTCTGAAAGACTAGTCTGCTCCTGATGATCACTGTGTTCTCTCTGATTGATTTGCTCCCCCTCAACAGTAGCATTCCTTTGAGAAGCAATAGAAATTCCTTCTGGAGAACCTTCATCATCACTTGAGAGTATCTCAGAAATCTTCAGATTTTCAAATTCCAATTTGTCATGGCTTTCATCAGTTTGCAAAATTCCAAATTTCTTATCATCAAATGCAACATGAATTGATTCCATAACAATATGAGTTCTGAGATTATAAACTTTGAAGGCCTTAGATGCTGAATATCCTAGAAAAATTGCTTCATCCGATTTGGCTTCAAATTTTCCAAGTTGTTCTGGATGAACTTTTAGGACATAGCATTTACATCCAAAGATGTGAAAATATTTCACACTTGGTTTCTTTCCTTTGATCATCTCATAGGGAGTCTTTCCATGACTATTTACCAAGGTACAGTTCTGAGTGAAACATGCAGTGTTAATAGCTTCTGCCCAAAAGTAGGTTGGAAGTTTTGCATCTGCAAGCATGGTTCTTGCTGCCTCTATGAGAGTCCTGTTCTTTCTTTCCACTACACCATTTTGTTGAGGTGTACTAGGTGCAGAAAACTGTTGAGTAATTCCATTGTCTGCACAAAACCCCTCCATTGTAGAATTCTTGAATTCTGTACCATTGTCACTCCTAAGTACTTTGACTTTGTACTCAGAGTTATTATGAATATTCTTGATGAGCTCAATGATTTGCTGAGGAGCTTCATCCTTCTTGTGTAGAAAGAACACCCATGTAAACCTTGTGAAATCATCCACCATAACTAGAGCATATCTTTTCTTGCTGATAGACATAATGTTTACTGGACCAAACAGATCAAGATGTAGCATGTGAAATGGTTCAGTAATTGAATTTTCAGTCTTGCTCTTGAAAGTGGTTCTTCTTTGCTTTCCAAACTGACATGCATCACAAAGTCCATCTTGCACAAAATTCGCCTGAGGTAGGCCTCTCACCAAATTGTATTTAACAAGTTGATTAAGCTTCTTGAAATTAAGATGTGAGAGCTTCTTGTGCCAATTCCAGCTTTCATCATTTGTTGCTTTGCTGTAGAGACATCTAACAATTCCTTTAGATGTATCACTTAAGCTGGCTTCATATATGTTACCATGCCTTTGACCAGTTAGAACAATGTCTCCATTCTGCATATTCAAGACTTTGCATCCTTCTCTGTCAAAGATTGATTTGTAACCTTTATCACCCAGTTGACTTATGCTTAAAAGAGTATGTTTCAAGCCTTCAACCAGTGCTACATTTTCTATGATGACATTCCCCAAAATGATTGAGCCATATCCCAGAGTTTCTCCTTTGTTGCCATCTCCAAAAGATATTACTGGGCCAGCTTTCCTCTCAAACTTTGTAAGCAGGGACTTCTTTCCAGTCATGTGTCCAGAGCATCCACTGTCCAAGATAATTGAATGCTTCTTTCCTGTGCCCTGCAAACAAAAAGTAACTAGTTAGAATTTTTTAGGACCCAACTTTGATTGGATCCTTTCTTACTAGATTTAGAGACAACAGATTTTGAAGATTTTGCCTTTATTTTACCTGTTGCAGAGTCAACTTTAGACTCTGATCTCACAAACTGTTTGTGACTAGGAGTTTCAGATTTCAAAGAATAATAGTCATAATACAGTTCATGATATTCTCTACACATGTAAATGGAATGAAGTAAACTACCACAATGATAACAAGCTTTTTGTGGTTGGTATTGAATTTTCTGAGTCTTGGGAAATCTGGACTCAGTTTTCCAAGAAGGTTTTTGATTGCAGTCTAGGGCCAAATGATTATGATTTCCACACTTATAGCATTTTTTCCTAGGTGCATCAGGTACATTCTTGTAATTATTCTCTTTGTTAATACCTTCTTTTCCATTCCTATTTCTCTTGATCTTGCTAGACTCTGAAAGACCATCTAATCTCTGTTTCAACTGAGACTTAGACAGAAACCCTATGTTTACATTCTTAGGTTTCTCTAACACTTTCTCATCTGAATAACTATTGTTAATTCTCTTGTGTACAACAGGGGTACCTTTTGAATCAACAAATTTAACATGATTAGGTTCAGAAACAATTTTCTTACCTTCAGATTTAGATGTGTTAGCTTCTACCTTACTATCATTATTGACAATAGCTACTTTTTCTTCTTGTCTAGCCTTATCAAAACCTAAACCATTAACCTTACCACGAATTCCACTCTCAAAGATTTCTATTGTCTTCTTACTGGAATTGTTAATGGTCTTAATCACATCTCTCTCTTCTTCTAGTTCTTTTCTGACATAGTCATAAGCCTCAAGAATTACACTATAATCATGCTTAGCTTTATCAGAACTCAACTTGTATTCTTCCATTTGAATTAATTCAGATTCAAGAAAATTATTTCTATCAACTAATTTATCATTCTTAACCTTAAGTTCATCTCTTTCACAAGTAAGAATTCTAAAATTAGTCATAAGATTCTTAAACTCAGCATGGATAGATCTAATTTCATCAGAATTTAAGCTATCAAATGAATCAAGAGAGTGAAGTGATACCTTATCAGAGGATGGAGAAGTTTTCTTTGGAGATCCAGGTTTGTCTGAACTATTGGCCATCAATGCAATGTTTTCATAATCCAATTCATCTTCAGAGTCACTGGAATCAGCCCAATCCTTCTGTGTGACCATAAGTGCATTACCCTTTCCTGAATTCCTAGGCTTCTTACACTCACTAGCAAAGTGTCCAAGCTCGCTGCAGTTAAAGCACTTGATCTTGGCCTTATCAAGCTTGACAATTGTACTTTTGCTCTTGTCACTCTTCTTCTCCTCCTTCTTTTGAAAAGGTCCTTTGCTAAATCTTCTCCTGTTGAATCTGCCTTTCTTGAAGGCCTTAGCAAACATAGCAAAGAGTTCTTGCATCTCAGATTCAGAATCATTGTTGTCAGAGTCCATATCAGTAGTCTCTGACTCAGAACTTTCTTTGCTTTTCTTCTTCCTCGAATTCTTTACAGCAATCTCTTCACGCTGTTCTTCAGGAAGCTTCTTTACTTCAGATTGAGCAGTAAGTGCAATAGTCTTCATCTTTCCTTCACTCCTGCTCTTTTTCTGCTGCTTGTCAAGTTCATAAGCTCTCAATTTTCCATAGACTGCCTCTAATGAAATCTCATCCAGATCATTAGCTTCCTCAATCGCAGATATCTTCTCATTGTAGAAATCAGGCAAAGCTTTCATGAACTTTGTATTCATATCCTCCAAGTCATAATATTTACCATGCATGGCCATCTCATTGATGAGTTTTGTAAACCTATCAAAGGTATCAGTAAGTGACTCACCAGACTTGGATTCAAAGTACTCATACTGTTGTATAAGTAATGTCCTCATATTCTTCCTGACAGGCTTAGTTCCTTCACAGTGAACCTTAAGATTGTCCCATATATCCTTAGCAGTTTTACAAGAGAGAACATAATTAGTGAGAACAGAATCAAGACTATTGAATAATATGTTTCTCACTTTAGCATCTTTAAGAACACTCTCCTTGTCCTTATCTGACCATTCAGATTTTGGCTTCTCTGCTGTATGTTCTGGAACAACCTTACCATCAACAGTTGCTTGTCCAACGACCTTTGTTGGAACAAAAGGTCCATCTCTGATTCTGTCAAGATAATCAGGATCTGTTGCTTCCAGATGATGCAACATCTTTACTTCCCATAGAGTATATTCGTTTCTCTTGAGCATAGGAATCTTAGTATTCCCATCCTTGTAACCAGACATGATTGCAGATCTTTTATGATTATTCGAAATCAACCTGCTCTGATACCAATTGTTAACTCGAATAACTTGTAGAAGGGGGGGTTGAATACAAGTTATATAATCCTGTCTGATTTTTGCTTGATTATAAGAACAAGAATAAACGAATGAATCAAACTCTTGTTTGTATTAATAAGATCAAATACAAACTCTACCAAAGGTGTACAATACCTTTAGCAGCTGCTGACAATACAAATATCTCTCTGTTTGTTTCGTACTCTCGAATACAAACCTTATACAGAGCTACGCACACGAACTCACAACTTCGTCTCACGCCTCACACTCTTTACAATGATATTGAGAGAGTATTTATAATGCTACCTATCAACTAATAACAGAAAGATATAATCTATACATGACAATGTTCTGCCTTCTAGTCGATAGTTTCCTTCAATAGAAAACTCTTTCCTTCATAATATCTTCTTGCTTGTTCTTCAAACAACGATCCTGTTTTATAGCACTTGCCAGTTTCTGTAGCATCCATAATGACATCATCAGTAACACGACTGATATCAGGATCTGCACACTGCATCAGTATCTGATCAACCATCAGTATTGGACACGTCATCAGGATTTGCTCTCTGTTCCTGACATGTAGTCTCCGATACACTGTTCATTCCTGATTAAACTATACAGATAACTGTTTTACACATAAAACCTATATACAGTGCTAAATCCTTTATAAGATCAGGATTACAAGAAGTATAATGTGTAAATTCTATTCTTAACATCACAACTTATGAATTATTCCTAACATAGATTGTCGAGCTGACCCGGGACACATTACCCCTACCCGCACTCGATTCTCAGGCAAGTTTCCAATACTTGGAACTGTTGTTGTGATAATATATATGATGATTGTTTTATACATATGCCATAGAATGCATGCCTACTTTCAAGTTAATATTGAATTACTTGTTCCCCGAATTGATATCGGCTTATAGACTATATATGAAATATCAGTTATAAGCCGGATTGTTTGGTTAAGACCCTTAGCAAAGGGCGTATGATATTCATACTTCAAATATAGACCGGGAGTCGATATTTTGTAATATATAAATAGTCGTGGAAACCCGGAGGGATCCCAGCGACAAATTTATTACTTCGAGGATTTTTATTCGATTACGAATCCTTCGAGGAATGTTATTTGAGTATTACCTCAGTGAAGGAATATTTAATGAATATTATTTTAATATTCATTTAGAATGTCATTTATTTAATGAATATTATTTTGATCATCCATTGGAGTTATTTAGTTAATGAATATTATTTTGAATATTCATTAGAGTTATTTAGTTGACGAATATCATTCCCAAATATCCATTTGGCTTACTTATTATTATTTGGAATATTCATTTGATCTTTGATATGGGCTAAAAATAAGCCCTAAAGACACATTTAATGTGGCATTAAATAAACCTAGATTGGTCCAAGGTTAAAGCCTACTAATAAGGCCCGAAACCCTAATTAAATGATAAAATTCGTGGGTCATTAATCAGCCTAAAAATCAGCTGACGAAATATTATCTAGAGAGGATAAACATCCCCAAAAATTGGTCTTCAAGTCACCAAGACACACAAGGAAACTAATTCCTACAATCAAGGATATGAAATCCTTATCAACTATCAATCAGGAGACTTGCCCACCAAGTCTCTTAAAGCTTCTCTAAATACAAGGCTTCTCAGCCTATATAAACAGGGTCTAACCCCTCATTCAGAACTACGTTTTGGCTCAATCCTCGAATAAGGACATACAAGCCACTGCGTCCTAGGTGAGCTCTCGCCTCCATAGCCTCGAGGGCACCATCACCTAGAACTACGTTTTTGGCTTGATCTTTGATACACATCAAAGTACGTAGGCATCTTGTGAAGGCAGATCTAGCCACGAGCACGAGAGCAGCCATTAAAGCACGAAGCTCACGAACCCTAGCATTAAATATACACAAACCCTAGCCGCAAATCATAACCTAGTTTTTATTCCACAACATTTGGCGCCGTCTGTGGGAAAACAACATCAACCATGGCAAACACGCGGAGAACTGTTCAAACTTCTGCTGGACTTCCTGTCACCACCAAAGCTGGTGCTCGTGGAAGCCAACCACCACCTACTGGTACTCAAAGGGAAAATATCCCTGTCGCCACCACTCAAGGAGCCGAGATCCCAATCTCTGTTGAAGGGACGAATCCCCTACAGATGGTTGTTCATGGAACTACTCAACCACCACCTGTAACCCATCCACTAATCTTGAACACCCCATCGGGTCTTCAACTTCACACCACTGATCTTCCCCAATATGCGAGTCAAACTCTAGGGATGCCATCTCAACCCATAGGGGGCACCTATCATGAGCCATACATTCCCCCTTATATTCGAGGTTTGGAACCCACGAATCAACCGCGTCGTACCCCCCTGATCCAAGATTATTCTGGACCTTATACCGATGACTCATCCTTTGAGGAGGATAGCCCTGATCGAGCCCCTAGAAGGAGGCGTGGAAGCAAGGAGCCTGTAGGCCGTGCTCGGAAAACTACTGGAGGACGTCCCCTTACTGCTATGGAGAGAATCCAAAAGCATGAGGCTAAGATCCAGAAGTTGAAGGATATCTTGGCAAGAGAGCAACAGAGGCAAGGTAATTGCCCACCAACCGGAGTTGGAGGTGCTGAAATCCCGTTTGTGGATCTGGAAGAGCCCTCTAGAGATAGAACAAGACGTTCAAGGGTCGAAACCCCAAGGGGTGATCCCTATAAACTGACACAGTTGGGAAATCCCGACGATCCTACCCCACCGTTTACCGATGAGGTTATGAATGCCCATATTTCAAGAAGGTTTAAGATGCCCACCATCAAATCCTATGATGGAACAATGGGAACAACACGAACTCAAAAAAGAGAAAGACAGATCAAGAATATGACGTCAGGGACAAATATCCCCGTACAAAGGATTCTGAATCTCCCCTTAAAAAGGGAGGCCTTGAACCGAAGTTTTCTGAATATGCAAGGTTGAATACCTCAAGGAGTCCGATACTAATGGAGATTGAGAACGACCGTGAAGTCCGATGGCCGAAACCAATGAGGACCGATCTGGAAAAACGAAATAAGAATCAGTTCTGCCGATTCCATAAAGAAGTCGGTCATGATACAGATGACTGCCGACAACTTAAGGATGAGATTGAGTTCTTGATTCGGAGAGGAAAACTCAGTAAATTCACCAAGGATGGGACTCAAGGAAGTCGGAGGGGAAACTATGAAAGGAAGGAATACGATAGATAAGACAATGATTAAGGTCGTAACCCTAAGCCCCGAGGGCCAACTGTGAACATGATATTTGGAGGACCAACTGCTGCTGGGCCTTCCAGAAATTCAAGGAAATCTTATGCCCGAGAGGTAATGACTGTGGTCGGAGAGGTACCAAAGCGTGCCAAGACAGATGTGTCCATAAGTTTCGATGATTCTGATTTGGAGGGAGTGAAATTTCCCCACGATGACCCTTTGGTCATCATACCTGTGATAGGCAATTATTGAAGTTAAAAGAGTTCTAGTTGACAACGGGGCGTTAGTGGATATTCTTTTCCATGACGCTTTCATCAAGATGGGTTACTCGGACACCCAGTTAACACCATCGGATATGTCCATCTATGGTTTCAATGGAGTGGAATCAAAGGTAGAAGGCGCGATACAACTTCCCATGACAATGGGACAAGACCCGAAATCAACTACCCAGATGTTGAATTTCATAGTCATCATGGCAAGTTCGACCTACAACGCAATCCTGGGAAGGACGGGACTCCTTGCATTTAAGGCTGTAGCCTCTTCCTAACACCTGAAAATCAAATTCCCAACAAGAAACGGGATTGGAGAAGAATGGGGTGACCAAAGAATGGCTAGAAGCTGTTACATAGCCGCGTTAAGGCCTGACAGAACTGGGGGGCAAGTACTCCCAATTGAAGACATGGATGTCCGGGACGATGAGGGGAATAGGGGAAAACCAGCTGAGGATCTGATCCCCATCCCCTTGATCCCAGAAGAACCAGATAAGGTCACTTATGTCGGAGCTCTATTGACCGAGTCTTTGAAAGGCAAGTTGACTACCTTTCTTCAAGAAAATAACGACGTCTTCGCTTGGACAGCGGCGGACATACCAGGGATTGATCCCCAGTTGATAACTCACAAGTTGAATGTGGATCCTAATAGGAAGACCATAAAACAAAAGAAGAGGAACTTCGCTCCTGAAAGTCAAGAGGCCATCAAGCAAGAAGTTGATAAGCTCCTGGAAGTGGGCTTCATCGAAGAAATTCAGTTCCCGGAATGGTTAGCAAACCCTGTGATGGTCAAGAAAGCGAATGGGAAGTGGAGGATGTGTATAGACTTCACTGATTTGAATGATGCATGTCCAAAGGATTGTTTTCCCCTGCCAAGGATTGACATATTGATAGATGCCACAGCTGGACATGAGATGTTGAGCTTCATGGATGGTTTCAGCGGCTACAATCAGATTAAGATGCATAAGGAGGACATCCCTAAGGTGTCTTTCATAACTGACTTTGGTGTTTTCTGCTATCTTGTTATGGCTTTTGGTCTAAAGAATGCAGGAGCTACTTACCAACGACTGGTGAATAAGATATTCGCCCATCTGATTGGAAAAACCATGGAGGTCTATGTTGATGACATGTTAGTCAAGAGTCTGTGTAAGGCAGACCACATTAAACACCTCAGAGAGGCATTCGAAGTGCTGAGGCACCACAAGATGATGTTGAATCCAGCCAAGTGTGCCTTCGGAGTAGGCTCGGGAAAATTCTTAGGCTTGATGGTTTCCAAGAGAGGAATTGAGGCCAATCCCGATAAGATCAAAGCAATCCTAGACATGGAACCACCACGGACTGTCAAGGACGTCCAGAAATTGACAGGAAGAGTGGCGGCATTGGGAAGATTCATCTCCAAGTCAGGGGAGAAGTGCTTACCTTTCTTCAAAGCACTTAAGAACGTGAAAAATTTCGAATGGACGGCTGAAAGCCAAGAAGCCTTTGAGGCCCTGAAAAAGTACATGGTCGGAGCGCCACTGTTGGCCAAGCCAAAACCAAATGAAGTTCTTTATCTATGCTTGGCCGTCTCCAACATTGCACTAGGAGCCGTCCTGGTAAAGGAAGAATTGAAGGTTCAGAAACCCATATACTATGTAAGCAAGATCCTGCATGAAGCCGAGATAAACTACTCTACTATCGAGAAGTTTGCTTTAGCCTTGATAATGGCCTCGAGGAAGCTACGACCCTACTTTCAGGCTCACAAGATTGAGGTCCTGACTGATCAGCCTCTAAGAAACATCTTGCATAGTCCTAAAGTGAGCGGAAGATTGATCAAATGGGCTATTGAGCTAGGAGAATTCGATATCAAGTATAAGCCTAGGACGGCCATAAAAGCTCAGGCACTCGCTGACTTCATGGTTGAATGTACCATTGAAAACCAAGAAGTCGGGGGGCATGAAGAGATAGTGGAAGAGAAGAAAGATGAAGGAGACTTGATGTCCAAAGAATACTGGGTGCTCTATTTTGATGGGGCATCAAAAACAAAAACAAGTGGAGCTGGTCTATTTCTGCGAAGTCCAGATGGGTTCCTAGTCGAATATGCTCTAAAGCTAGACTTTCCAACGACTAATAATGAAGCTGAGTATGAGGCTCTGATAGCTGGTTTGACCTTAGCAAGGAAATTAAGGGTCAAGCACCTCAAAGTTTATGGAGACTCGAGACTTGTAGTTGCACAAATGAATGGTGAGTTTGAAGCTCGTGAGGAAACTATGGCAGAATATCTAAGGATAGCCAAGGGTGTTATGACTCAATTCAAGGAATGATACATGGAACACATCCCGAGGGAGGAGAACATTAAGGCAGATGCCCTCTCTAAGTTCGCTTCCTCGGAGATAGAGAACTATGTTGGGAGTGTTTACTTTCAGGTCTTGAAGACCCCTACTATCAATGTGAATTTGGTGACACCGATCGATGTGCAAAGCTGTGGGATGGATCCTATCAAGGCTCACTTGGAAACGGGATGGCTCCCTGAAGATGTCATGAAAGCACGTAAACTCTCGGTAAGAGCTCTAAGATACACCCTGATTGAGGGTTTGCTATACAAGAGATCTTTTGTGATCCCGTACTTGAAGTGCTTGAGGCCCAGGAGGCCAGAGAAACACTCGAAGAAGTGCACGAAGGGATGTGTGGGCAACACCTGGGGGGCAGAGCCCTTGCTCATAAAATACGTCCCCTTGCTCATACCAACGACTATTTAAGGGATGAACCCTCTAACAACATGAATTCAAGGAACTGAAACCTACTAAATTGGAGTCCAAAGAATGGATTCAAACCCTAAAGGGATGTATCCCCAATTTAGAGGGGTGGCTTTGCTTACAATCGCAAACACCCTAACATGATTACGAATCTCTATAATGGTGTTACCATCGCCAACAGGACAAAACCCAAGTTATGGGCTCCTACCCCTATGAGGGCTGAGGGCATGAATTACCATATGTTTAAATACTCATCATAAAAAATTCACTTGCAGGGATGATTATCCTCAACCTCGAAGGTCCGAAATAATAAATCTTAGCTCATGAAGCACGTTTGATACATCAATAGGCATGACAGCCCTTAAGGCCTAGGGTGGCCTCTATCAATGATTCGACAGATATTTTTAAGAAGATTGATGAAATTAGCTCGTGAAGCTCATATTCAATCATTGAAACAAGATCTGGAAAGATTATAGACTCGAAAGTCCCAAAGAGAAAGAATCCCCTATGTTATTAACTCGAGTTATACTCCCAGAAGGACGAGGGTTGATACCCAAAAATTCAACCTAATGGCTTGGTGCGTTTAAGAGATCGTGATGATCCAACGAAAGTTTACAAAGAAATTCGAGATACCCCATGATCACGATCGATGATAGGGTGGTGATCAACGCAAATTGGACTCTAAAAGGCCCAACAACCCCAAGCCTGTCACGGCCCAACCAAGATTGATAAACCTAATTAAGGTTTTGAGATTGTTTTGACCCAAAGGAAAGGCCCAATCAAAACTTAAAAAGTTTATAAGCCCAACGATTTGAAAACCTAGGTCAGGCCCATGAAAATTAAAAAGACAGGGCCCGTTAAAATCCATAATGAGATTTGGAGTTGCCAAAACAAGGCACGAGGTCGTGAGATTCGATCTCATTTTCTTGAATAATTACGAGCTCGGCTAGAAGACCTGGAAAATTTAATTCTGAGGTCGTAACCAACCTTGAAAATTGAGGTCGGAACAAAACAGATATGAGGTCGCACACTTGAGATCGTTTTTGACTTATAAAAATGAAGCCACGACCTACCACTCCAATTGAGATCGTGGTAATATGGCTTGAGATCGCAAATCTCAGGTCGAATTCGAACTAGGAAATGTAAAAAATCCCCACGACCTGGGATTTATTTTGAGGTCGTTTTTATGCTATACTGAGGTCGAGGTTAAACGATATCGAGGTCGTTTTAACACTATTTGAGCTCGTCAATTTCAGGTCGAAGAAACACTGGATTTCCTGGAAAAAAGCTACGACTTGGCCCCTATTTGAGCTCGTTTTTTAGCTCGAAATTGAACTAGTTGAGCTCGAAAAATCCAGGTCGAAAATGACTTAAGAAATAGGGAAAAAGCCTACGACCTGGGGCTGTTTGAGCTCGTTTTTTAGCTCGAAAATGTACTAGTTGAGCTCGAAAAATCCAGGTCGAAAATGACTTAAGAAATAGGGAAAAAGCCTACGACCTGGGGCTGTTTGAGCTCGTTTTTGAGCTCGAAAATGTACTAGTTGAGCTCGAAATGTTCAGGTCGAAAATGACTTAGCAAACAGGTAAATTGGCTACGACCTTGAGGCAATTTGAGCTCGAATTTGAGCTCGGGTTTGCAAAATTTCGAACCGAAACGATAATTTCTGAATAGTACTAGTCCCTGGACCCCGCCAGGGGCTGCCGCCCCTTGGACCCCGCCCGGGGGCTGCCGCCCCCGGACCCTCGCTAGGACCGTTTAGTGCCTGTTAGCACCGATTAGTGCCGATTAGCACCATTTAGTGCCGGTATAGCACCGTTTAGCGCCGATTAGTGCCGTTTTATGCCATTCAACATTGTTTAACACTGTTTAAACATTGTTTAAGGCTGATTAGCGCTGTCTAGTGCCATTTAACACCGCTTAGTGTCGTTCAACATCGTCGTAAATTGCGTCGGTCGCTCCACGCTTTACACCAAGATGATATTGTTGAAAATACTCGCGTACGAGCAATAAACCCTGACCCAAGTCTCGAATAAGGCCATTAAAACTTCAAGGAAAACCTGATCAGTTTCCCTAGAAGTTGGGGGGCAAATGATATGGGCTAAAAATAAGCCCTAAAGACACATTTAATGTGGCATTAAATAAACCTAGATTGGTCCAAGGTTAAAGCCTACTAATAAGGCCCGAAACCCTAATTAAATGATAAAATTCGTGGGTCATTAATCAGCCTAAAAATCAGCTGACGAAATATTATCTAGAGAGGATAAACATCCCCAAAAATTGGTCTTCAAGTCACCAAGACACACAAGGAAACTAATTCCTACAATCAAGGATATGAAATCCTTATCAACTATCAATCAGGAGACTTGCCCACCAAGTCTCTTAAAGCTTCTCTAAATACAAGGCTTCTCAGCCTATATAAACAGGGTCTAACCCCTCATTCAGAACTACGTTTTGGCTCAATCCTCGAATAAGGACATACAAGCCACTGCGTCCTAGGTGAGCTCTCGCCTCCATAGCCTCGAGGGCACCATCACCTAGAACTACGTTTTTGGCTTGATCTTTGATACACATCAAAGTACGTAGGCATCTTGTGAAGGCAGATCTAGCCACGAGCACGAGAGCAGCCATTAAAGCACGAAGCTCACGAACCCTAGCATTAAATATACACAAACCCTAGCCGCAAATCATAACCTAGTTTTTATTCCACAACAATCTTTATTTATTTAATGAATATTACTTTCGAATATTCATTTAAGGTTTGATTTACTTAATGAGTATTATTTTAAAATATTCATTGGAAGTTCTATTTACTCAAGGAATATTACTTCGAATATTCCTTTAAAGTTTTGATTACTAAATGAATATTATTTTGGATATTCATTTAGAATATTATTGGTTTAATGAATATTATTTTGGATATCCATTTAGAATATTATCGGTTTAATGAATATTATTTTGGATATTCATTTAGAATATTATTGGTTTAATGAATATTATTTGGATATTCATTTGGAATGCTATTTATTAAATGAATATTATTTTCAAATATTCATTTAAGGTTTGATTTATTCATTAAATATTATTTTAAATATTTATTTAAGTTTATTTATTCAAGGAATATTATTTTAAATATTCATTTAAGAAGAGACTTATTTAATAAATAATTCTATATATTTATTCGAGGATTAATTACGAGCAATGTTATGATTTATTCATATTCCTTAATTATTATTGATTTAATAAATATTCTTGGAATATTTATTTAAATTCTTTTAAGTTCTTTTTATGAGGATTCATACTATTCAAAGATTATCTATCACCTTCAGATAAGGTGTAAAATATTTCGGAGTATTTTATGACTATTCTTATCAAGGGGAGGTTCCCAAACTTTATTTTCATTTAAATCTATCTTAAAGAAGATTTAAATACTCGCTCAACTTCCAAACGTATATAAGGGGACCTCACTTGAGGGATGTTATTTATTGGACTGCCCGGTCCTATACTTGCTAAAACTATCTTGTCACTCACATCTTGATTCTTTCAAGCATTGATATGAGTCTTTTGGTTACCTCCTCAACGCTCGAGGGGTATGATTGATGTAACAAGTTTATATCCATTAACAAGCATCAGCTTGGGAAATATTGGTGAATTTTCCTTTCCAATTAGATACGACTACTTTGTGGAGTCCTATCAACAAGTGTTACACTTGGGGAAAAAGGGGAACGAACTTTACGTTTCAGAGTCATGGATGATATTCGAACTAGGAGACGCGTAAGTGGCCGAGTGGCGCCGGTCCAGCAATAGCCCAACCGTTGGCTGAGGAGTTCCAGAGGGCGGTAGATAAGTAATTCCGTCGGAGCTACCTTCTACATGTAGAGAACGACTGATGAGATGCATGACATACGACTGATCATCGTAAACGTCAGGGCATCTGGCGCGGCAATGCTCCCGTATTAGTTCATCTTCTAAAAGTGAGAAATTTCTGCAACACTGTTGCTGTTGGCAAGGTGAAAAAGTGTTGA
The DNA here is from genome assembly GCA_037693485.1 of Kitagawia praeruptora. Lineage (NCBI taxonomy): Eukaryota > Viridiplantae > Streptophyta > Magnoliopsida > Apiales > Apiaceae > Kitagawia > Kitagawia praeruptora. Next base: position 127,204,609 of record CM075352.1, read on the forward strand.
AACCGGAATTGCAATATTTTTCCTGCAAGTTCCTCTTTTATGATAATTGAGAATATCTTGCTTACCTTTTACATAGCAGATATTTATTCAAAACAAATATATTTTTGAGTTACCTTGTAACTTCATCTCATACCTTATATTGGTACTACATCGTTAATGCATGGCATATGGTTTCAAAAGATATTTTGGACTGTTATATATTATCACTGTTCAATTATATTTCTGGTGGGCTATTGCTCACCCTTGCTTTATTTATTTATATCACAACAACAGCTAGATCAGATGGCCGCGCAAGGCGCACACAGCGTAAGCAGGTGTCAACCGTCAGAGGTTTACCGCTAAGGTCTTGGCTACCTTTGTTGAGGATGCAACTACTGGTAGGCTAGTTGTTAGCAATTGAGCCTCAATGTATTTATATTATGGTATCTATTAATGGATGGCAAAGAGTATGTAATTGTACAATTGTAATTCTTTGGGTTGTAAGAACTCAAACTTGTGATTAATAATATTGTTGGTTACTCTGATTTCATCTCTGGGACTATAACGGGTGTGTTTTATGTTGTTGTTTTGGGTCACAAGGTTGTAATTTAAATTATGTTGGTTTTGTGGTTGGATATTGAGACCGTAACGACCAGATCCCTGACCCTGGATCTGGGGGTGTTACTAAAAAATTCTAACTAGTTACTTTTTGTTTGCAGGGCACAGGAAAGAAACATTCAATTATCTTGGACAGTGGATGCTCTGGACATATGACTGGAAAGAAGTCCCTGCTTACAAAGTTTAAGAGGAAAGCTGGCCCAGTAATATCTTTTGGTGATGGCAACAAAGGAGAAACTCTGGGATATGGCTCAATTATTTTTGGGAATGTCATCATAGAAACGTAGCACTGGTTGAAGGCTTGAAACATACACTTTTAAGCATAAGTCAACTGGGTGATAAAGATTACCAATCAATCTTTGACAGAGAAGGATGCAAAATCTTGAATATGTAGAATGGAGACATTGTTCTAACTGGTCAAAGACATGGTAACATATATGAAGCCAGCTTAAGTGATATATCTAAAGGAATTGTTAGATGTCTCTACAGCAAAGCAACAAATGATGAGAGCTGGAATTGGCACAAGAAGCTCTCACATCTCAACTTCAAGAAGCTTCATCAACTTGTTAAGCACAATCTGGTGAGAGGCCTAACTCAGGCAAATTTTGTGCAAGATGGACTTTGTGATGCCTGTCAGCTTGGAAAACAAAGAAGAACCACTTTCAAGAGCAAGACTGAAAATTCAATTACTGAACCATTTCACATGCTGCATCTTGATTTGTTTGGTCCAGTAAACATCATGTCTATCAGCAAGAAAAGATATGCTCTAGTAATAGTGAATGATTTCACAAGGTTCACATGGGTGTTCTTTCTACACAAGAAGGATGAAGCTCCTCAACAAATCATTGAACTTGTCAAGAATATTCAGAATAACTCTGAGTACAAAGTTAAAGTACTTAGGAGTGACAATGGTATAGAATTCAAGAATTCTACAATAGAGGAGTATTGTGCAGACAATGGAATAACTCAACAATTTTCTGCACCTGGAACGCCTCAGCAGAATGGTGTAGTGGAAAGAAAAAACAGGACTCTCATAGAGGCAGCAAGAACCATGTTTGCAGATGCAAAACTTCCAACCTATTTTTGGGCAGAAGCTATTAATACTGCATGTTTCACTCAAAATTGTACCTTGGTAAATAGTCATGGAAAAACTCCCTATGAGATGATTAAAGGAAAGAAACCAAGTGTGAAATACTTTCACATCTTTGGATGCAAATGCTATGTCCTAAAAGTTCATCCAGAACATCTTGAAAAATTTGAAGCCAAATCGGATGAAGCAATCTTTCTAGGATATTCAGCATCAAAAGCCTTCAAAGTTTATAATCTCAGAATTCACATTGTTATGGAATCAATTCATGTGGCATTTGATGATAAGAAATTTGGAATTCTGCAAAATGATGGAAGCCATGACAAATTGGAATTTGAAAATCTGAAGAATTCTGAGATACTCTCCAGTGATGATGAAAGTTCTCCAGAAGGAATTTATATTGCTTCTCAAAGGAGTGCTACTGTTGAGGGGGAGCAAATAAATCAAGGAGGACACAGTGATCATCAGGAGCAGACTAGCTATTCAGAGTCTACTCCATCAGGAACTGATCCTTCAGAGTCTATCGAGAAAAGATTAGTAACTAGTAGCAATATGGAATCTACTGATTCTACTGATCGAGGGAGAGTTTTTGAAGGCAGAGAAGATTCTTCTACAAGAGATACCACTAACTTAGGGGGAGAGTCTAGGAGAGGCAATCTACCACCTGTTAGAAAATGGACAAAGGATCATACTGAAGATTTGATAATTGGTGATCCAAATAGTGGTGTTCGAACTAGAAGATCAATTCAAAATGAATGCTTGTATAGTTTCTTTCTCTCAAAGAATGAACCTAAGAAGGTTGAAGAAGCCTTATAGGATCCTGATTGGGTAATTGCAATGCAGGAGGAGTTAAATGAGTTTGAGAGAAACAAAGTCTGGAAACTGGTACCAAGACCTAAAGACAGATCAATTGTTGGTGCAAAATGGGTTTTCAGAAACAAGCTAGATGAATATGGTATGATTGTAAGAAACAAAGTAAGACTGGTGGCCAAAGGATACTCTCAGGAAGAAGGAATTGACTATGATGAAACCTTTGCACCTGTAGCGAGATTGGAAGCAATCAGAATGTTTCTTGCATTTGTAGCTCATTCAAAATTCAAGGTATACCAGATGGATGTAAAGAATGGTTTTCTAAATGGCAAGCTTGATGAGGAAGTGTATGTGGAGCAACCACCTAGATTTATTGATCTAAAATTTCTAAATCATGTCTACAAACTTGATAAGGCACTCTCTGGACTAAAGCAGGCACCAAGAGCATGGTATGAGAGTTTGTCTAAATTTCTTCTTGAAAATGGTTTCACAAGAGGTACAATTGACAAAACTCTATTCTTTAGAAAGATAAAAGGTGAATTGCTTTTAGTTCAAGTTTATGTTGATGATATCATATTTGGTTCTACTAATGAGAAGTTGTGTGCTAAGTTTAGCAAGCTTATGTAGTCTAAGTATTAGATGAGCATGATGTGTGAACTTAATTATTTCTTAGGCTTGCAGGTCAAACAGACTAAGACTGGTATTTTCATTAATCAGTCAAAGTATATCAAAGATCTTTTAATAAGGTTTGACTTTCAAGACTGTGCAGTTGCAAAAACACCCATTGCAACAGCCACTAAACTAGACTCTGATCCTAAAGGAAAGAGTGTGGATAATACTAGTTATAGAGGCATGATAGGCTCATTGTTATATTTAACTACAAGTAGACCAGATATAATGTTTTCTACCTGTTTATGTGCTAGATTCCAAAGTGATCCTAAGGAGTGTCATTTAATTGCTGTGAAGAGAATTTTTAGATATCTCAAAGGGACTCCAAATCTTGGTTTGTGGTATCCTAGAGAATCTGATTTCTCCCTAATTGGCTATTCAGACTCTGATTATGCAGGGTGTAAAATAGACAGGAAAAGCACTAAAGGTACATGTCAATTCTTGGGAAACAGATTAATTTCTTGGGTAAGCAAGAAGCAACAATCTGTCTCAATCTCAACTGCAGCAGCTGAGTACATAGCAGCAGGCAATTGTTGTGCACAGATCCTTTGGATAAGAAATCAGTTGATGGATTATGGTATGACACTTAGCAATATTCCTATGTTTTGTGATAATACTAGTGCTATCAAAATTGTAGAAAATCCAATTCAACATTCAAGGACTAAGCACATTGATGTCATGTATCATTTTATTAGTGAACATATTGAGAATGGTACTGTGGAACTTCATTTTGTACCTACTGACAAACAGCTTGCAGATATTCTAACTAAACCATTTGATGAGGCTACGTTCAGTAGATTGGTTAGTGAGTTAGGAATGTTAAATTTTTAGATCTTTAACATCTGCAAAAGTAGCAAGGTATGTTGTGTTCAGCTTATAGACTTGATATTTTGTCAGGATCTATATTTGTTAGTTAAATGTTTAAGCAGTAACATTGTACTTTGATAAATATCAGTATGATAGACTTATCTTTATCAGGATCAGGATTACTATCAGTATGCTAACGTCATCAGGATTTTATAGTCAGTATCAGGATTGTGAAATTTGTGTGTCTTTTTCAAATCCTGACGTACATGTTATGTAGTGATCTAATTCTGAGTTCTGTTAAGTCTATGCTAGCAAGCCTTAATTCATTCATACTAATAATTTAATTTGTTTTTCAGATAAACCAATAAACAACAATAGGCAAGTAGATAATAAGAACTTGTATTTTCATTAATCGAAAGCGTTACATACATGAAAATGAAATACAAACATCTTTTTGTCTAACTTCTACTGATAACCCTATTCTTGTCTAAAGTTGTTGCTATTATTAGTCTTCATAGATCTACTTCAGGACAAGGAGCATCTCAAGAGTCACTTGGAGGATCTACTCCTGGATTCCTTGTCTGGGCGACTTGAATGAGAGCAGCAGACTCAACTCCATTCTTGTTGAGGAGAATGAATAGCATCTCCATCAAGATCAACCTCAGACTCTTGTCCAAATTCTTCATCCTCAAGTTTTGAGGAGGTTAGAGGGAGATTGTATCCAATAGATGGATGTTTTAATAGAATGTTCTGGACATTATTTGAATCTACTCCAATCATGTCTAAAGCGATGAGAAAAGTCATCTCTTCAAAGAGACAAACTATGAACCTTTCGTCATGAACAATCGGTTCATCATTTGTGAGGAATTGGAAGATTGGGTTAAAGGCCATTGTGTTTTGTGGAAGCTATGTGATTATAGAGAAGTTTTGTGTGTTTTTGGAGTTAAGAAAGGCAAAAGGCATCAGGTGTTTATAAAGGAAATAATGAGAAGCTGAACAGTCATTTTAAATGTTCAAAGTATCGGCGTATATATCAATGTGTATGATTGGCCCTCTCATATTTTCAAGATATTTTGACAATCTAACAAAATATTTTTGTTTGGAGTATTGATGTTCTTTTCAGGTTAAATTTTGAAATTGCCACGTGGAACTCCATTTAATCTCTGGAATCAGGATAATAGTGATCAGGAAAATAAGAGTAATTTCATCAGGATTGATGTTTATTTTTAATTTTTAATCACATTGAGAATTGTGATTATCTTGGTGAAAAAGATCCATTAGGAAACGAAACTGATCAGTATTGATTTTATTTTGATTTTACCATGATTTATTTAATCAATTTTGGATTTTATTTTCCAAAAATTGTGGGTAAACTGCATTTTTCAGGGACTGACACCTGTCAACCTACGTGTCAACGTGGGTTAGTGGCTCTGAAGAATTTTTGAATATATCTTTATTTTGAGACTCTGATTGTTTATTGCTAACTTCTAAATCGTATTTCCTAAGGCAAAAACATTCATTTGAGCTCTCAAAATCTCTAATCAATTTCAAGATTTCTCAAGTTCTTTTCAGATCAAGAATGGCAGCTCAAAGGAGACTACCAAAATCAGTACCTTTCAAGTTTGGTGATTTTGATTTTATGACTAACAATCATGTTGCAGCAATCACCAGCAAGAAAGGTGTATCAGCTGATTTTCATCCTGTAATGGATTTTATGGCTATTGGACCTTAGTGTTATGCATTGCCAGCATCTCCAGAAATAAATCAAGCTGCAGTTTCACAAGCTTGGGAGAATGCTGAAGTAGTTGATTTTACTCAGAGTCAATCAAGTAAGATTGTTCTACACTTAGGACAAGATACTTATGACATTACTGAATCTGTTGTTAATTCAGTACTTCACTTACCTGTTAATGTTAATTATGCAAGTGAACCATCTGATGATGATGTAAGAACTATGTTGTCTACACTAGGTTATAGTGGATCTCTAGACAACATTAGCAAGTTAAATAGATCTTTCTTAGGAAAGAATGGTCTTTCTTCTTTGATCAAATTGCTAAATGTTTTACTGGTAAATGTAGTTCTTTTGATCAAATTACTTCTGTTACTTTACATATTGCTTACAGTTTGCTTTATGACAGAGTAATAAACATTGGATACATTATCTTAAGTCAGATGTGTACTAAACTTGGGTCAAGAGATCAAGACAGGAAAATGGTTTATTATCATAGATTTATGCAAATGTTTATTAACCATTTTAGTTCTAATGTTGAAGCTAGATTTGGTAGAGAACATTTTGTTTCTTCTTATGTACAGCAAAGGAGAATTTTCTCTGACATTACAAAGAAGGACAATGAAAAGAATCTAGATGAAATACCTGCAATTCATTATCCACATCATGTTCAGGTAATTCTTAAAACTCATCTTCCTACTCTCTACAATTCTTCTTTCTTTTGTGGTGAAATGGCTCAGGAATCTCATTTGGAGGAGAACCCACCTGTGTCTACCCAAGTAGCCCAAAACATTATAGTCTCTGAAACAATTCAAGAACAAAGTTTTAATATTGAAGGCTGCAATTTGACTTTCTAATCTAGGACAAAGAGATGAAGCACTTATTCACAGCCAGGCTGCAGTTTCTCAAAAGACTGTAGTACTTAAAAAGGGAAAACAGTTACAGGATACTGTCTCTCAAAAGACTGTGTCTATTGAAAAAGGATCTCATCCTAAGATCAATTATGTGTCTACACCTCTTGAGTCTTCTCAGGATAAATCTTTTGCTCACTATACCAGGAGAACAAGGAGAAAGATTCAATTGTCACCTACACACACAGAGTCTAGTCCAACTAATATCATGCAGGTCTCTATAAATGAAGCTACAATCAAGTCAGCAAATGACCATAGAGATATGGATATTGATTCTTCATGGGAAACTACATTATCATACAGACTGGCTATGGGACTAATTTCTCTCAAAGTGAAGTTGTCAAGGCCTGTTCTAGATTTTCTGGTTGAAAGAGTACCAAAACTTTTATTTCCAGATGAATATGGACTTCTACATCAAAGACTTGACCTAATGAAGATGTATTTCTATGTATTTGTCAGAAGGCAATTAGTCAAGAAATTTGGACTCTCGAATCATGTTGCACTTCAATCACTACATACATATTTATTTGACAAGGATGTCATTATTGAAGATGCTTCAGCTCAAGGTGAACAACTGGACGAAGTAGATAGTGGAATGCAGTCAACAGAAGATACTATTGCACCAGTGGTGGATAGTAGGAAAGATTAGATCACAGTCACTGCAACACAAGAACCATCTAGTCAGAGGTTGGATGACTCAGGAGCTGTGATAGATGATGTTGAAAGGTCTTCTGTGATGACTGAAATTGCAAGTGAGAAACCCTATGATATGGGAGGAATAACTTTGACTGATTTTCTTGAAGATCAAACAAATATTATTCAGTCAGAGTCTATCCACTTTGAGGGTGAGTCTCAGCAAACAACACTTAAAGACAGTGATGTACTAACTATGGTGTCTAATGAAGTATTACTGAAGACATCAGAGTCTAGTAAAGAACCTGAAAGTGGTATACTGGAGCCTGTAGTCTCTGGAAGGAAAGAAGATGATTGTAAGGGTTCAGAGATTATAGCAGCTCACTCCTTGGAGAAAACCTCAAGCCCCTTGCCAAATGAGGAACCCTCTCTCCATGTGAGTTCAGGTATAAAAACTTCTTCTAAACTCTATTTTTCTGTAGGTCATGAGAGCACTTATCCAAATTTGAGTGATACACTTGAAAAGATGGATATTGATCCACAATCAGATAGGCTAGCTCCTGACCAGGCAAAAGGAGAGGTAGAAAGAGTATTGACTTTAGATAGTCAAAGTGAGAATGAGGGTATGGATGATCAACTCCATAGTAAGGGAGAGAAAATTAGGAAACCACCATCGTTGGATTTCTGGGATCAGGTTTTTCCTTAATCTTGGTCTAACAATCTTGGTATGGATGCTGGTACTTATTCTTTTATAAAGATGTATGAGAAGAATGACTTAGCAAAGCATAATGCAAAGCCAGAAGTTAAAGCTCAGAAGCAAAAAGAAAGGCTTGCAGGAATTATCAACAAAAGAGGTGAAAGGCTAAGACAAACTTCTACACTACTTGTACCAGAAGAAATTCGTAATGATCCTAGTATTCCTTTGTATGTACTTCCAATATCAGCCAGAATTGAGACATCAACAGTATCTGATCACTCTAAGGAGGAGTCAGGATTTGTAGATGTTAGTACACAAAATACTGGTAAAGGATAGAATGATCATATTTCCACTTCAGATCAGAAAGATGAAGATGTTTGTAACTCTACTCGAGTATTATTACTTGAATATCATTCTACACAGGCAACTTCTTCTACAAGACTTGAATCTGAAGATATTCCAAACACTTCCAACATTGAAGTCAGTTCTGAAGTTTTATAAGATGTTCAGAAATCTCAAGTTGAAATTCAATCAAGACTTCAAACACTTGAAGATAACCAAGTCACTATTATGGAAAATCAAACAGTTCTGATGAATCTCATTTGTTCTGTTACTGAATCTCTTGGAATTAATGTTGCTAATGTCAAAAGGGGGGATATAAAGACAATTCAACGACAACAAAAACAACAGACTGGGGATAAAAGAAGAAATGGGGGAGATAAAGATTGTGACAGAGGTGAATCTCATCATGGAAGTGGTAAAGGAAAAGAAGCACCAAATAGTTGAATTCTTTCGTCTAAGTACTGGATACTATGTCTATATCTACAAAATAGAGGTACTTAACTTCATGATTTTTGAATTCATAAATTCTATTCTGATTGTATTGTTATATGTTTTGACATCAACAACTCATATTTATGCTTCAGATTTTAAAGCATAAATAGGGGGAGATTGTTAGGAATAATTCATGAGTTGTGATGTTAAGAATAGAATTTTACTTATACTTCTTGTATATCCTGATTTATAAAGGATTTAGCACTTTGTATAGGAAATATGTGTTAGACAGTTATCTGTAAAGTTTAGTCAGGAATGAACAGTGCATCAAGGACTACACGTCAGGAACTGAGATTGAATCCTGATACGTCAAGTCAAATACTGATCAAGTACTGATAGGATGGTCAGATCCTGATGCAAAATTGAATACTGATATCAGTCGTTACTGATGATGTCATTATGGATGCTACAGAAACTGGCAAGTGCTATAAAACAAGATCGTTGTTTGAAGAACAAGCAAGAAGGTATTATGAAGGAAAGAATTTTCTATTGATGAAAACTATCAACTGAACGGCAGAACATTGTCATGTATAGATTATCTTTCTGTAATTAGTTGATAGGAAGCATTATAAATACTCTCTCTATATCATTGTAAAAAGAGTCGTCGAACAATTGTATGTTGTAAGTTCGTGTGCGTAGCTCTGTATAAGGTTTGTATTCGAGAGTTCGAAACAAACAGAGAGAGAGTTTTATTTTGTCAGCAGCTGCTAAAGGTATTTGTACACCTTTGGTAGAGTTTGTATTTGATCTTATTAATACAAACAGTTTGATTCATTCATTTATTCTTGTTCATATAACCAAGTAAAAATCAGACACGATTATATAACTTGTATTCAACCCCCCCCCCTTCTACAAGTTATTCGAGTTAACAAAAACAATTCAAAGGCAACAGGCTGGGGGAGATAAACAGACTGTGAGAGATATAAGAAGAACTAAGGATGACATAGGTGAATCTTATCAGGGAAGTGGTAAAGGAAAAGAAGCATCAAATAGTTGAATTCTTTCTTCTAAGTACTAGATACTTGTCTACATCTAAAGAAGGAGGTACTTAACTTCATGAATTTTACATTCATAAATTCTATTCTGATTGTACTGTTATATGTTTTGACATTAACAACTCAGATTTATGCTTCAAATCTTAAAGCATAAATAGGGGGAGATTGTTAGGAATAATTCATGAGTTGTGATGTTAAGAATAGAATTTTATTTATACTTCTTGTATATCCTGATCTTATAAAGGATTTAGCACTTTGTATTGGATATATGTGATAAATAGTAATCTGTAGGATTAAGTCAGGAACAGTGCATCAAGTACTACATGTCAAGAACTGAGATTAAATCCTGATATGTCAAGTCAAATACTGATCGAGTACTGATGGGATGGTCAGATCCTGATGCAAGATGGAATCCTTGTATCAGTCGTGTTACTGATGATGTCATTATGGATGCTACAGAAACTGGCAAGTGCTATAAAATAGGATCTTTGTTTGAAGAACAAACAAGAAGATATCATGAGGGAAAGAATTTTCTATTGATGGAAACTATCAACTGGACGGCAGAACATTGTCATGTATAGATTAACTTTCTATTTTTAGTTGATAGGTAACATTATAAATACTCTCTATATCATTGTAAAAAGTGTCGAGTCGAGCGATTGTGAGTCGAGAGCATAAGGTTTGTATTCGAGAGTTCAAAACAAACAGAGAGAGATTTGTATTGTCAACAGCTGCTAAAGGTATTTGTACACCTTTGGTAGAGTTTGTATTTGATCTTATTAATACAAACAGTTTGGTTTTGTTCGTTTGTTCTTGTTTATTTATTCGAGCAAAAATCAAACACGATTATATAACTTGTACTCAACCCCCCTTCTTATTCGAGTTAACATGCCTTATCAAGCCTGTAGACATAATCTGGATATTTGGGGTCCACAAATCCTGGTGGTTGTTCAACAAACACTTCTTCTTCAAGTTTCCCATTCAGAAAGGCACTTTTCACATCCATCTGAAATACCTTGAATTTCTTATGAGAGGCATATGCTAGAAATATCCTTATTGCCTCCAATCTTGCAACTGGAGCAAAAGTTTCATCATATTCTATTCATTCCTGTTGTGAATAGCATTTTGCGACTAGTCTAGCCTTGTTCCTTGTAACAACCCCCTCACTGTCAGTTTAATTCCTGAAAACCAATTTAGTACCAACAACAGATCTATTCTTTGGTCTTGGTACAAGGGTCCAAACTTCATTTCTCTCAAATTTATTCAACTCCTCCTGCATTGCTGTTATCCAGTCAGCATCTTGAAGAGCTTCTTGTACCTTCTTTGGTTCAGATTGTGACAAGAATGCATGAAACAGACATTCATTTGTTGTAGCACTCCTTGTCCTTACTTTTGCATCTGGATTCGAGAGCGTTCCACCCTTTTCTTAAGTCCATCAAGGATGATTCGATTGGCAACCTCAGCTTGCCCATTAGCTTGAGGGTGGGCAACTGAGGTGAACCGAAGCTCAATCACATTTTTTTCACAATAGTCCTTGATTTCTTTGTTATTGAATTGTAGCCCATTGTCCGTAACTAGGATTCGTGGTATTCCATACCTACACATGACGTTCTCCCAGAAGAACTGCATAACTTGTTTGGTTGTGATTTTAGCCAAAGGCTTGGCCTCAATCCACTTCGTGAAGTAATCAATACCTACAATCAGGAACTTTCTTTGAGCGGTGGCCATGGGAAAAGGCCCAAGTATATCCATCCCCCACATAGCAAAAGGAATGGGGGAACTAATGGACGTTGTTGGGATTTATGAGTGATAGATTAGACAACTTAACTAAATTCATTGGTATACTTAGTTTATCTAAGTAGAACATATTGTCGTAGCCAGAAATGTTTTCCTTGTAATTAAATAAGTACTGTCATGTGATAATTGTAATTTTTGGAAGAAGTTCGATTATGTTCAAGCCTCAAGAAATACATAAGTTCGACAGCAGGAATAAAAGTTACTGTCAAGCATTGACAGTAAGGTTACAAGGAAACAGCATGTTGTCTAGGTCAACAGCAAGTTTCATTGAGTCGACAGCAAGTTTTATCTTGACAGCAACATTGGCGGAAATTCTGATGACAGCAACTTTCACATATAGTTTGTGACAGCAAGTTTAGAATTTTCGATAGCAACCTCTGCGGGGAATTCATACTGTCAACCAAAGCACAATTCTTTGACAGCAAACTTTGCGGCAAACATACTGTCATACAGAATCAACGTGATTTAGGAATTTTCAAAGTCAAATTAAGCGACAGAGTACATGTTCAAAAGAAGCAGGCGTGCTGCAACATTCAAACTTTACAGCAAGCTTGAAAGTCTATAACAGAAGCTCGAGAGATCACATGGAGCAACCTGTAAAGTCTAGAGCAAGATAAATTTGATAACTGCTAGATCTGGGTGGCTCAAATGTGGAAAGTATCTAAAGTTACTTTGTATGTAATTATTAGATAATCACATGGGAACAAAACGTGTAATGAGCTGCAAAAGGGATATGACATCAACTCAACAACCCATGTTGATAGTGATAGTATAGTAGAAAAAGATCCAACTATCACTCTATAAAAAAGAACACTCTATCATACAATTAAGTGTATCTCTATTACTGTAATCTCTAGAGAAACCGAAGCTTGAGAATTACTTTGTTCTCAAGGTTGTAGCAAAAATTCACAAAATAAATAAAACATTTATTTTGTGAAACACTGTGCAAGATATAACTTGTAAATGCATGTCTTCTACTAGTAAATTACAATTTCTATTTATGTTGTTGAAATAGTTTTTGAAATTTATTAGTATTGCATTCAACCCCCCTTCTACAATACATTCCGGGACCAATAACTGGTATCAGAGCTTTCAGATTAATACACATATCTGAGATCCAAATGGCAAGTATTCAAAGGTCAAGTAATATCAAGATTCCAGCTTTTGATAAAGAAAACTACAACATATGGAAAAAGAAGATCATGTTATTTATCAAAGCTCAGAATCCACTATTTCCAGCTATCTAGGAAAATGGCCCCTTCGTTCCTCAAAAGGAAGTTCCAGCTGCTACAGTTAATGATGTAGTAATCCCATCACATTGGGTTGCTAAGAAGCCTACTGAGTACAATGACTCAGAAAGGGAGAAGGTAGCCCTGGATGATCACCTACAGCTCATTCTGCTAGATGCACTTACCCTGGACAAAGCCATGAGTGGAAATATAATAGTATGCAATTCTGCTAGGGATATGTGGAACAAGATAAAGCTGCTATGTGAAGGAAGTGAAGAAGTTAAAGAAAATCAAAAGCAAATACTGGTGTCACAGTATGAAGCGTTTATGGCCAAACATGGAGAAGAGCTAACTCACATGTTTGAAAGGTTTAGCAAACTGATAGCTGAGCTCCAGATTCATGGAAAGTTTTATGAAAGGAAGGAGGTCAATATCAAGTTTCTGCTAACTCTTCCAGAACACCTCGAGCATAGAGTTACAGCCATTAGAGAAGGAAGAGATCTAAACACCGTCTCCCTTGAAACATTGTATGGAGTTCTAAAATCATATGAACTAGAATACTATCAAAAGAGAGCCATACAAAGTGGATCCAAGGGATTGATGGCAAACATGGCTGGTGCTCTAGTTGCTCAAGGACCATCATACTTTCAAGCAAGTGAGCAAATACAAAGTGCTCAACAGCCTCAATTTTCATCTGTGAAAATTGAAGAGTTGGTTGAGGATGAAGAAAAGGTTGTTCTTCAACTGGAAGATGTTGAAGATAAAGAATTCTACACACTAGAAGAAATGGAGAAAATGGATAATCCAACGATGGCTTTTATGGCAAGGAAATTCAAGAATATAAGGTTCAGGAGGAACAAGCCATATAAGCCTCAAGGTCAATTTCCAAAATATAACCAAGGAAGCTCATCAAAACCTGCTACTGGCACCAAGGGAGGATACAAAACAGGAATGGTGGATAGATCAAAGTTTAGATGCTACAACTGCAATGAACTTGGTCACTTTGCTACTGAATGCAAAAGACCAAAACAAATACAAAGAATGGAGAGAGGAACTGGAAGTCAATTTAAGAAAGGACAAGGAAAAGCCTATGTGGCTGAAGGAAAATGCTGGGATGAATCTGATGATGAAGAAGAAGAGGAATTTGTGAATCTAGCCTTGATGGCTAGAGAGGATGAAGAAGCATCAACCTCGTCAAGTCATGTACCATCTCTAGTTTTACTAGATATGTCTTTAAATGACTATAAGCAAACTATTGAGGAAATGAGTAATGAAATGTTTAATATTCACACTAGTTTATCTGCTGCAAATGAAGAAATTGCTAGATTAACTAAAGAAAATGAAGTACTCAGATCCAACAATGATGTGTTGTTGCTTAAGACCAGTTCTATTGATTCTTTAGCTCAGGAAAACGGAAGATTAAAAAATGATTTAATCTGTGCTAAAGAGATAGAGGAATATCTAAGAAAAGAAATTTCTGAAAATGAATTTAAGCTTAAGGCATTTAGAAATTCCTCTAAAATAATTCAAGAATATCATGAGAAACATACTGAAAGCAAGAAAACAGGCATAGGCTATGATTATAATAGGAGACCTGGTAAAGAGGTTGTTTTACAGAACAGTAATGAAGACAGCACTGTCAGACCTCACATCCTCAATAATGTGAGCAATCCAATTTTCAAAAGTATAGAGTTTAAGTTTGATTAAACTTCCCTAATTATTAATCTAGAAATCTGTGATGAAGATGAGAGGGATGATAATATATCTAAGAAAGAAAAAGATTCTGTCAAATTTCCCATGACAGTAACTTTACCAAGCAGCCCGACCAGATGTTCAAAAGATACTGTCACAAAGAATGAGACAGTAACTTTAAAAGATACTGTCAAGAAGGCACCCAAGACAGTAACTTTCAAACCTACTGTCAAGACAATAAGTACAAAAGGTGTTGTCAAAGGTAGCTCGACAGTACCTTCTGAACATACTGTCAAGACAATGGTCTCCAAGCCTAAGAACAGAAATGGCAAACTAGGCATTGATAAAAAGAATAATTATGCATATGTTAAGCAAGCACCCAGGAAACTTTGCAATAACTGTGGCTCCTCACAACATTTAACTTATGTTTGTAAGAAATCAACTAGTAGCATACCTAATGCAACAGAGTTGAAAGGGAACTTACATAGAATCCCCATTATGCAAAGAACAATGGTTGTCTGTAACAACATTGACTGTATGCCATGCAAAGTTACTGCCATGAGTACATGCTTTAATCTGCAAATTTCATCTACTGAGAAATGTTCTTATATGCAAACTGTAAAGATTTCGAATCCACTAAAGATAGTGATAAGGCTTTTCTAACTAAGAAAAAGTCTAAGCCTTTTTCTAAACCAAAGTGGGTAATGAAAGAAGTCAAGCAACTATCTTCTGATGATATTATCTCAAATTCTGGTAAAATTTCTGTTGATACTGAGTCTGCAGGACCCAACAAGGCTTGGGTACCAAATGCAAATTAAACTCCATCTGTTTTGCAGGGAAAGAAAGACAAACGGGTCATGTGGATAATCGACAGTGGATGTTCCAAACACATGACTGGTGATATATCCCTGCTATCACAATGTGTTGAGAAGCTGGCCCAACAATTACCTTTGGAGACAACAGCAAAGGTTACACTGTGGGATATGGCTGTTTAAAAACTGGAAATGTTGTCATTGAAGAAATTTCTCTTATGGAAGGTTTGAAGCATAACCTGCTTAGTGTCAGTCAATTCACCGACAAGGGATTCAAAGTCAACTTTGGCATGATGGAATGCACAATCTACCACAAGAAGGATAGAAGCTTGTCTCTGAAAGGAGTTAGGAAAGGAAGCTTATTTGTTGCAGATTTAAACTCAACAAATGAGGAAAGAATATTTTGCTTCTACAGTAAAGCAAGTATTGGAGATAGCATGCTTTGGCACAAGAAGCTTTCCCATCTCAACTTCAAAACAATGAACATGCTAATGAAGAAGGAATTGGTGAGAGGACTGCCTCAACAGGAATTCTGTCAAGAAGGACTGTGTGAAGACTGTCAAATGGGAAAACTAAGAAAAGCAATGCATAAATCAAAACAAATCAACACCAACACAGAAGCACTCAAGTTGATTCACATGGATCTGTTTAGACCAGTGAATGTTCAATCACTATCCAGAAAAAGATATGCACTGGTCATGATAGATGACTATTCTAGGTACACTTGGATGAAATTCTTAGAATCAAAAGATGAAGCTGCTCAGGAAATCATTGATCACATAAGGGTACTTGATAGAACCCCAGGAGCAAAAGTTCAATTTCTAAGAAGTGACAATGGAACTGAGTTCAGAAATGCTACACTAGGAAACTTCTGCAAAGATCAAGGAATTGTTCAACAATTCTCAGCTGCAAGGACTCCACAGCAAAATGGAGTTGTGGAAAGGAAGAACAGGACACTCATTGAAGCTGCTAGGACTATGTTGAGCAATGCTAAACTACCAACATATTTCTGGGCAGAAGCCATCAATACTGCTTATTACACACAGAACAGAACACTAATCAACAAGGCTCATGGTAATACTCCTTACTATCTTTTGATAGAAAAGAAACCAACTGTCAAGTACTTTCATGTTTTTGGAAGCAAGTGTTTCTTAATGAAGGACAACCATGAAAGAAAAGGCAAATTTGATGCTAAAGCATATGAAGGCATTTTCATGGGATATGGGATAGAAAGAACTGCCTACAGAGTCTATATCATGGAGCACAAGACAATTGAAGAAAGTGTGAATGTCACATTTGATGAAACCAAGTTTCCAGGATTACATGAGGATGGTCAAATGCAACCCTTCAGATACATGGAAATAGAAGAATTTGTTGATGAAGAACCCAGTCTCACTCAATCAATGAGATATGAGAAAGAATCTGTCAATGCTCATAATCCAAATCAAACTTCAGCTCAATCACAAACAATATCAGGCATTAATCTACAAGACTGTGAAACTGGAGAAATTGAGTTAAATGAGAAGATCAATGAAAATGGTGGAGAGTCAAATCCTCATACTAACGAAGGTCAATCTAATCAAACAAGAAGCTTGCCTCAATCAACCAAGTGGAACAGAGATCATACCAGTAATCTAATTATTGGAGATCCCACTACTGGTGTAAAGACAAGGAGGAATATCTCTGCTGATAGCATGTTTTCATGCTTCTTATCTCAAATGGAACCTAAGATAATTGAAGAAGCATTGTTGGATTCTGAATGGGTAATAGCCATGCAGGAAGAGCTCAATCAGTTTGAAAGAAACAATTTCTGGAAACTGGTTCCAAGGCCAAAAGGAAAATCAGTCATTGAGACAAAATGGGTCTTCAGAAACAAGATAGATGAAAGTGGAAATGTGACAAGAAATAAAGCAAGGCTAGTGGCCAAAGGTTACTGTCAATAGGAAGGGATAGATTATGATGAAACATTTGCTCCTGTTGCCAGACTTGAAGCCATAAGAATATTCTTGGCTTTTGCTACACACTGCAACTTCAAGGTATTTCAAATGGATGTCAAAAGTGCCTTTCTAAATGGAGAAGTAGAAGAAGAAGTGTATGTTGAACAGCCTCATGGCTTTGAGAATGACAAATTGCATAACTTTGTCTACAAGCTATTCAAGGCTCTATATGGCTTAAAGCAAGCACCAAGAGCCTGGTATGACACACTCTCCATTTTTCTCCTGGAAAATCAATTTGTAAGGGGTATGGTGGATAAAACCTTATTCTATAAATACCATGGCAAAGACATCATACTTGTTCAGATATATGTTGATGACATAATTTTTGGTTCCACAAATGAAAAATTATGTGAAAAGTTCTCATCTCTAATGAGAAACAAGTATGAAATGAGCATGATGGGGGAATTAGCATTCTTTCTTGGTCTCCAAATCTATCAGAAGAATGATGGAATCTTTATCTGTCAAACTAAGTATGTCAAAGAACTTCTCAAGAAGTTTAACTTAGAAGATTCATCACCTTCCAAGACACCTATCTCAACAGCCACCAAATTAGAGTTAGATCCTAAATGCAATAAAGTGGATTCTAGTACATACAAAGGCATGGTTGGATCACTGCTTTATTTAACAGCTAGAAGACCAGACATAATGTTTGCTACATGTCTCTGTGCAAGATTTCAGGCAGATCCAAAAGAATCACACTTAGTTGCAATCAAAAGAATCTTTAGGTATCTCAAAGGCACTCCAAATCTAGGCCTTTGGTACCCTAAGGAAACGGGATTTGATTTAATTGGATACTCTGATTCAGACTATGCTGGCTGCAAGATTGACAGAAAAAGTACTACAGGAAGGTGTCAATTTCTTGGGGGGAGATTGGTGTCATGGTTTAGTAAAAAACAACATTCAGTTTCTACATCAACAGTAGAAGCTGAATATATTGCAGCTGGAAGTTGTTGTGCACAAATACTTTGGATGAAGAATCAGTTAATGGATTATGGACTAGAGCTGTCAAACATTCCTATCTATTGTGACAACACTAATGCCATAGCCATATCAGACAATCAGTTCAACACTCCAGAACAAAGCACATTGATATAAGGCATCATTTTATCAGGGAGCATGTTGAAAAGGGAAACGTGAAACTGGTTTATGTTCCAACAGAAAAGCAGCTTGCAGACATATTCACCAAGCCACTGGATGAAGCAAATTTTACCAGGTTGGTGAGTGAACTAGGAATGCTAAATCAGGTATGATTCACTTACTGATTTATCATTTCGTAATGCATGACAGAAACTTTCAAAGTTACTGTCATGAGAAGGTACTGTCATTAGAAGGTACTATCATGAGAGGTTACTGTATTAAGTGCTACTTGTTCAGACAGCATGTTTGCTATGACTATGCTAAAATGATTTATTATTTTAGATATCATGTTTGCTATGACTATGCTAAAATGACTTATCTTTTTAGATATCATGTTTGCTATGACTATGCTAAAATGGTTTTACATGTCTGTCCTAATGTGGTAATAAGTAGTCTAGTATCATTAACTTAATTTGTGTGTAGGTAGTGACATCATGTTTTTGCACCTAGTTTACTGTCAAATAAACTTGCTGTCACTCATTCACCTTATTGACAGAAATGTTATTAGCGCACAGGTTGCTGTCAACAAAAGTTGTTGTCAATAAAGTTGTTGTCACGAGAATTTGCTGTCAACAATAGTGGAGAGAAGAAAAGCGCACAGGTTACTGTCAATGAAAGTTGCTGTCACGAGAAGTTGCTGTCAAAGATAGTGGAGAGATATATATTTATTTACAGTAATTTATATATATATATATATATATATATATATATAATTTTGATCCACCACGTGATATAGCAAGTGGGGTTAATGGGTAAAATCATTACCACACGTTCAATTAAGACAAGTAAACACGATTCATCTTATAAACTGAATCTACCGTTTAATCTTCTATCACTCTCATCTGCAAAACCTTTCAACCTTCTACATCCAAAAACCACATTTTCTCTCTCATTTTTCAGAACATTCATCAATGGCACCCAAACAATCTATTGCTCAAACTAACTTTGTCGGTATCCATTCTCCTGGTGATGTCGGTGAAAACTTCAAAGGACTTATTTCATTCATAAATAAATCCTACTTAGGTCATGCAATAACCTCAACCCCTAAGCTTGATATTGATAGAATTGAAAAATTCTGGAAATCTGCCAGTATTCAAGGAACTGAAGAGAATGAAGCAATTAA
Organism: Kitagawia praeruptora; assembly: GCA_037693485.1. Classification (NCBI taxonomy): domain Eukaryota; kingdom Viridiplantae; phylum Streptophyta; class Magnoliopsida; order Apiales; family Apiaceae; genus Kitagawia; species Kitagawia praeruptora. The sequence goes on from CM075352.1 coordinate 127,224,165, forward strand.
CTTCAAGATAGATAATGCAAGCCATTCTCTCTCAGTAAAGGACATTAATAACTCTTTGGGTATTGTTTTGGCTAGTGGAGAAAGTTTTCAGGACCTAGCAAACGATGACACTCTGAAGAGGTTCTTTCTGAAGATTGGGTATTCTGGTTCTAAACTTGAAGAAACCTCTGATAAATGGAATCAAACGGGAGAAATGGACAGGAAGTATCTAAGAAAGGAGTGGAGCATGATCTTTGACGTCATGGTGAAGGTGTTCTCTACTAAGTCTACAGGCTGGAATGGAATACCCTCATATATCAAGAAACTCACTCATTCTTTAGTCCATGGATACAAGGTGAACGTTGGAAAGCTAGTCATGGCACAATTGAAAAGCGTCATTGGCAAAAAGGTATACATATACCCTCGCTTTTTAATAATGTGTATTAATCATATTTGTGGAAATGTTGTAGATGCTCCTCATTCTGAGGAATGTCCTATTTTAAAGAAAAACACACACACATCTCTCAACACACAAAATTTAAATGCACATATTCCACTATGTCTCACACAACACATGGTTAATCAAGTGCCCAACCTTGATTTTCCATTACCTACAGGGTATACTATTTTCACAATTGAGAATGAGACTGAATTAGACCTAAATTCAGTTAACCCACATTCTACACCATACATTCCACCTAGGGACTCTAGACTGCCCAAAGCCCTTAAAATAGCCAAACAAGAATCAAAGAAAAGATCCCTAGAGAATGTAACTGGTGAAAATGTTGTGAGTCAAGAGGGAGTTACTGCACCTATTGCAGCAAATAAGGATGGTAGTGAAATAGAACCCACAGTAGCCCCTTCTGAGCCTAAGAAGAAAAGAGCTAGAAGGGCCAAGGTTACTGTCAGTCACCCTACAGTTTCCCAAAAGACTGTAGAGGATGATATGGAAATAAACTCACCTCTAGGTGCCTCTTCTCAACAAGAGGCATCTATTGAAATTGGCATGTCTCCCAAGGCATCTTGTAAAGAGTCTGCACAACCTCAAGAATTCACTCTTGAGGAGCCTATAATTGAAGATACACACATAGAGATAGAGCACAGTGAGAAATTCATCCCTACTTTTGATGTTCCACAATTTTCCTCTGTGGAGCAGCCAAATAATCCATCTGAAATTCATACTTCTACCTTCAATCCTACATCTATTGTTTCTTCTGTACAACCTAGAGAGGGGGGGACAGTACCAACCCCTCAGGTTTTGATCATCCATCTCAAACCATGGATGAGCCCCCATCAAGTGGTCCACAAGAACCCATTTCTCAAAGTGAAATGGATACCACCCCTTCAAATACTGGACTAGATCAAGGTGGAAATTTGTCAGAAATTGAAACAGCCAGCATCTTGATCGATTCCCTTAAAGCATCTTACCCAAGGGAAGTTGCTGTCACAGCCAAAGTTGCTGTCAAGGACAATCCAGAAGGTTCTGTCAAACCATCAAGTGACAGTAACATTCTGGTAAAAGATACTGTCAAGAGCCTTCCTAAAGTTACTGTCAACACATCTTATGACAGTAACTTACAGAACAAAGATGCTTTCAACACTGTCTAACCTCAGTACCAGGAAGGACTAATTGAAGATATATCTGATGATGACATGCCACTCTCCAAAGCTTTCAAGGTAAAATCTAAATCTTCTCTTTCTTCTTTGCATGCTAGTAATGTCATACTCATGCATCTAGGATGAGTGAGGAAGTGCAAAAGAAAAGAGAGATAAAAGAAAAGAGAAGTGAGCCTAAAAATGAGAGGCAGCCAAATGTGCTGGCAAAAGGTGAGGGACTTGAGCATGTCCAGAGTGAAAATGAGGGAGCCATCTATCAAAAGGCATTAGGCCTTGAGGGACTTAATGTGAGGGGTGATGAGATCACCAATAAAAACAATGAGAGTGTAAGAACCCCAACAGCCTTCTTGCCCCAGACTTATCCCTTACCTACAGAGAGGCTTAGGTCTGGTGGTCCTTCTGCAGAAACAAATAAAAGACTCAAAGCTATTGAAGACAGGTGTGCAATCATGGAAAGCAAGTTAGACAACCTATCTTCCACTATAAAGACTGGATTTGCTGAATTTTAAGCAACTCTGATGTCTCTTTCTTCCATCATCAATGCTGTCAACCTAACTAAGGGGGAGAAAATGATAAATCAGAAAGAAGCTGAGCAACCAGTAAGGAAAATGAAGTCACAAGGGAAAGCTGAGAGTCAGGGGGAGCAAAGGAGTAAGGGGGAGGAAAAAGAAACTGCTATAGCCTCTGGAACTGGTGAACTTTTTGAAACTGAAGTAGATGGGGAGACAATGATAGTATCTAAGAAAGTATTGAACCAGATACAAAGAAATCAAGCATCTTCCATCAAAATTAGTGAACCAGTTCCTGAAAAGAAAGAATCCACTTTGGAGAGGCTTTGGAGAGAAAAGGAGGAGTCAAACAGGATGGGAAAAGGCAAGGACAGGTTGCCTGAATATGTGAATCCTCCTGAGTTTGTTACTTGGACTGATGGAAGCACATACTCTCCAGAAGAAGCAGAATCCTTGATGGTGAGTCATATGGAGAGTACCCTAAACAACAAGGATGAAGAATTCAACAATTTGGTGAATGAAGCAATCACAGAATCTGGAGGAAAACTTGCTAAATTGGCAGAAGTTTTGAAAGAAAAGATTATCAACCTATCTGTGAAGATTAGCTCAGAGAAAAGGTGGGCAATTGAAGTGTTCCTAAAGAGCAGGCATTCAATATTCATAACAATGCAACTGCTAGAAACCTTCTCTTCCAGAGTACAGTACATCCTTTGGCTACTTGTCAAGACAAAGTCTACCATTTTCAATGAAAGTCTCTATCTGCAACTGAGTTCAATGGTGAACATCAAACTTCCAGAAATCAGTCTTCAGCCATATGGTGTAAGCTTCAGACAGGTTACAGCTAAAGGAGCTAAGGGACTTGGCTTTTTAACACTAGGAGGCAAAACCAACCTACAAAGCAAAATCATCATGGATGTACTGAACATATTGCTGAAAGCTCCCATAACCAAGGAAAGGGTTCAAGCTGTTAAGGACATCCACAAGCTTATGGCAAAGAGAGATATAAAGTACAGTGCTCAAATCAAGAAACTCATTGCTAAAGCAAATAGAAATGCCAGAGGTGGAAGTTGTTCTTTTGATGATATCTTGGAAGAAGATTTTGATGACAATGAAGGTGGAGGTGAAGCTGGAGGAGCTATAGAGATAGAAAAGGGAAACTCTTCAAAAGAGCAATCCCAACCTAAAGAAGCTGAGCCAAAGGATACTTCAGAAACTCCTGGAACAAGTAAGAAAAATGAAGAAAAGGAGGAAGAGAAGGAGATACTTGAAGCATTAGAGGTTAACCAAACAGAAATGGAAATTGACAGTATCTATTCTGAAAAAGATACTGTCAACAAAGATGCTGTCAAGGATGTCATGAAGGATGCTGTCAAAGAAACTACTGTCAAAACATCCAAAACAGGGAGAATAAAGAGAAGGGCAAACAAGAGGATAAAGGGAAAGATTGTCTATTCTGGACAAGGAAAAGCTACTGGTCTAGGGTTTAAGAAACCAATCATGAGCAGAAGAATGAATAGCTTGGAACAACTACAAGAGAAAGCCAAGGAGACAATCACATCTGTATCCATAGATTTAGATGAATCAAAGGAAAAAGCAACAAGATACATTTTGTTGGAAAATAAGGAAAGATTGATTATGGTGGAACCTGACTTCACTCAGATAACAAAATCAAAGGTGATATCCAACAAAATCATTCAAACCTTTGAAATAGTAAGACGAAGAATTGATTATTTCAATTTGGAAAGAATGGTTGAACTCTTGCAAAACTATGATAATGTTTCAGAAAAGATTATGGACCATGTCCTTAAGTACTATGCAGCCAGACGTGCTAAATTCATTAAGAAGCATGGTGACTGGACATTTCAAAGTGATGAAGATGTTTATGAAGTCCTAGGCTTAGAGTATGGAGAGGACAATCCCATTCCTGAGTATGACTGGACAGAAATGAGGAAACCATACACAAAGTCAGAAATGGAAAAATATGAGGCAGAACAAAAATTCAAAGAAGAAATAGCCTCAAAGCACAAAACTCATCAACAGATAGCAGATGAGATTGAAGCTCAACTGAAAGAAAGCTGCAGTAGGCTCAACAAACTCAACAGCAATGGATCTAATTATCAGCCATGCGTACTGGACAATCCTTTAAGAATCAAGAACGGCAAAGAAGAAATCTATGCAGATAGCTTTCCTAAGTTGAGAACCAGTGTGCTAAAAGAATTGTATTGGCAAGTGGTAGGATCATCAAACAAACTTGAAATGCTGTGCTCTTGGGAGTTAGATATGATTTTTGATCAAAGGAAAGGAGAAGATCCCAGTTTGGACAGGCTAAGAAGGGAAACCTTAAATCAGCTTCCTAGCAAAAGGTTCAAAATAGTTGAAGACATTTTGAAATTCAGAACATTTGTCTATGGTCAAGTAAACTGGATGGATCTCAAAGATGTATTGTACACCAGATCCTCAGTTATCAGGAAATACATTGAGGAAATTGAAGATGATGTAGAGTCTCTTGAAGAAAAGAAGCCAGTTGAAGGGCTCAGAAAGGCTTTGCAGGAAACTCTGAAAAGAGAAAAGAAGAATCTAGAAGAAACTTCAAGTCAAGCTAAGTAAAAAAATTTATTTATCTACTCAGTCTAGAGAAGTACTTGATTTTTAGTTATGAACTTTAATGATATGTTTGAAAACAATCTAGATTATTCACATTTTTCAGAAATGAAGGTTTTTATTCATTCTGATCTATGTTAGTTAAGTTGTCAGTATAATGTTCTTGTAAATTTGTCCTTGTTGTCCATAAAAACAAATTGGGGGAGATTGTTGGGATTTATGGGTGATAGATTAGACAACTTAACTAAATTCATTGGTATACTTAGTTAATCTAAGTAGAACATAATGTCGTAGCCAGAAATGTTTTCCTTGTAATTAAATAAGTACTGTCATGTGATAATTTTAATTCTTGGAAGAAGTTCGATTATGTTCAAGGCTCAAGAAATACATAAGTTCGATAGCAGGAATAAAAGTTACTGTCAAGTATTGACAGTAAGGTTACAAGGAAACAGCATGTTGTCTAGGTCGACAGCAAGTTTCATTGAGTCGATAGCAAGTTTTATCTTGACAGCAACATTGGCGGAAATTCTGATGACAGCAACTTTCACATATAGTTTGTGACAGCAAGTTTAGAATTTTCGACAGCAACCTCTGCGGGGAATTCATACTGTCAACCAAAGCACAATTCTTTGATCGCAAACTTTGCGGCAAACATACTGTCATACAGAATCAACGTGATTTAGGAATTTTCTAAGTCAAATTAAGCGACAGGGTACATGTTCAAAAGAAGCAGGCGTGCTGCAACATTCAAACTTTATAGCAAGCTTGAAAGTCTATAACAGAAGCTCGAGAGATCACATGGAGCAACCTATAAAGTCTAGAGCAAGATAAATTTGATAACTGCTAGATCTGGGTGGCTCAAATGTGGAAAGTATCTAAAGTTACTTTGTATGTAATTATTAGATAATCACATGGGAACAAAACGTGTAATGAGCTGCAAAAGGAATATGACAGCAACTCAACAACCCATGTTGATAATGATAGTATAGTAGAAAAAGATCCAACTATAACTCTATAAAAGGGAACACTCTATCGCACAATTAATTGTATCTCTATTACTGTAATCTCTAGAGAAACCGAAGCTTGAGAATTACTTTGTTCTCAAGGTTGTAGTAAAACTTTGCAAAATAAATAAAACATTTATTTTGTGAAACACTGTGCAAGATATAACTTTTAAATGCATGTATTCTACTAGTAAATTACAATTTCTATTTATGTTATTGAAATAGTTTTTGAAATTTATTAGTATTGCATTCAACCCCCCTTTGCAATACATTCCGGGACCAACAGACGTCAACATCTCTGGTGGATGCCTCACCACTGGTGCGTGCTTCTGACACCGATCACACTTTTTCATGTACTCCTTGGCATCAGCCATCATCTCAGGCCAATAGAATCCGAGTCTGACCAACTTGTGGGCTAGGGCCCTGCCCCCCAGGTGTTGTCAACAAATTCCCTCATAGACCTCCTCAATAGTTGATTTGGCCTCTTCGGGCCTCAAACACTTAAGATACGAAATCATATAAGACTTTTTGTATAGTATCCCTTCAATCAGAGCATACCTCAATGCCCTCACAGATAATCTTCGTGCCTCCATGGCATTAGTGGGAGCCAACCGGTCTCAAGATGTGCTTTTATGGGATCTATCCAATATTCTCTTACTCCGATAGGTGCAACCAGCTTCGAATTGATACTAGGGGCTCTCAGAACTTGGAAGTAGACACTACCAGAGTAATTCTCTATCTCGGGGGAGGCAAACTTAGATAAGGCATCAGCCTTGATGTTTTCCTCCCTCAGAATGTGCTCTAGGTAACACTCATCAAATTGTGTCATCACTGCCTTCACTAATCTTAAGTACTTGGTCATGGTTTCATCCTTTTCCTAAAACTCTCCATTGACTTGGGCCACAACTAGCCTCGAATCTCCACAAACTTTTAGATTTTTGACCCTTAGCGCTCCTGTCAAACCAAGTCCAGCTATCAGAGCTTCATACTCTGCCTCATTATTGGTTGTTGGAAAGTCTAACTTCAGGGCGTATTCAATTACAAATCCATTAGGACTTTGTAGGACGAGACCTGCACCACTTGTTTTTGTTTTTGATGCCCCATCAAAATAGAGCATCCAGAATTCCTTCTCCTCGATCACAGGTTCCTTGTCTTCCTTATTGCCTTCCTGAGGTATCTCTTGCCCCCCGACTTCTTGGTTGTCAATGGTACATTCAACCACGAAGTCAGCAAGTGCCTGATCTTTGATGGCCGTCCTTGGCTTGTACTTAATATCGAATTCTCCCAACTCAATTGCCCACTTGATGAGCCTACCACTGGCTTTAGGGCTATGCAGAATATTTCTTAATGGCTGTCCTATAAGAACCTCGATCTTGTGTGCCTGAAAATAGGACCGTAACTTCCTAGAGGTAGTTACCAATGTTAAGGCAAACTTCTCAATGGCGGAGAAATTCAACTCATCTCCGTGTAAAACCTTGCTCACATAGTATACGGGTTTCTGAACCTTGTCTTCCTCCTTTACCAGTACCGCGCTCATAGCTTGATCCGAAATCGCCAAGTAAAGATAGAGGATTTCTCCCATACTTGGCTTGGCCAATAGAGGGGCTTCAGCCATATACTTTTTCACCTGCTCAAAGGCCTCTTTGCTTTCTTCTGTCCATTCAAAATTTTTTACTTTCTTCAAGGTTTTAAAGAACGGCAAACACTTGTCCCCGGATTTGGAGACGAACCTTCCCAATGCAGCAATCCTCCCGGTCAGCTTCTGTACGTCTCTTATGGAACGTGGTGGTTCCATATCTAGAATAGCTTTAATCTTGTCGGGGTTAGCCTCGATTCCTCATTTCGAGACCATAAGACCCAAGAACTTTCCTGACCCAACACCAAAAGCACATTTGGCTGAGTTCAACATCATCTTGTGGTGTCTCAACACTTCAAATGCCTCACGTAGGTGCTCAATGTGATCGGCCTTGTGTAGGATATTCACCAACATATCATCCACATAAACTTCCATAGTCTTTCCAATGAGATGGGCAAAAATCTTGTTTACCAACCTCTAATAGGTAGCTCCTGCGTTTTTCAGTCCAAAGGCCATGACCAGGTAACAATACACACCAAAGTCAGTGATGAATGATACCGTAGGAATATTGTCCTTATGCATCTTGATTTGGTTGTAGCCACTAAAACCATCCATGAAGCTTAACATTTCGTGCCCAGCGTGGCATCTATCAACATATCGATCCTTGGCAAGGGAAAGCAGTCATTTGGGCATGCGTCGTTTAGATCAGTGAAGTCTATGCACATCCTCCACTTCTCATTAGCCTTCTTGACCATTATGGGATTAGCCAACCACTCCGGGAATTTGATTTCCTCAATGAACCCTGCCTCTAGTAACTTATCAACCTACTGTTTTATGGCTTCTTGCCTCTCGGGTGCAAAATTTCTCTTCTTTTGTTTCACCGCCTTCCGATCTGGATCTACATTCAAGCTATGTGTTATCAATTAGGGATCTATCCCTGGCATATCGGCTGTTGTCCATGCAAAAACATCATTATTGTCTTGTAAGAAAGCGATCAACTGGTTCTTCAAGGGGTTCTTTCAGAGATGCCCCGATATGAGTGACTTTCTCAGAATCTCCCAATTCCAAAGGTATGGGAACCAAGTCCTCTGCTGGTTTTCCCCTTCGCTCTTCATCCTCACGAACATCCATATCTTCAATCGGGAGGACCTGCCCCCCGGTTCCGTCTGGACTCAGTACGGCCACATAACAACTCCTTGCCATTTTTTGATCTCCTTTTTCTTCTCCTACACCATTTCTGGTTGGGAATTTTATCTTTAGATGATAAGTGGAGGCAACCACCTTAAAAGCATGAAGTCCCGTTCTTCCTTGGATGGCATTGTAGGTAGACGTGGCTTTGATAACCAAGAAATTTAACATCTGAGTGGCCTCCCGTGGCTCCTGCCCTATGGTCATGGGTAGCTGAATTGTCCCTTCGACTTTGGACTCTACTCCGTTGAACCCATATATGGGCATATTTGATGGCGTCAACTGAGACTCAGTATACCCCATCTTCAAAAAGGCATCATGGAACAGAATGTCCACTGAAGCTCCATTGTCTATCAAGACTCTCTTCACTTGGGAGTTGCCGATCACTGGAGAGATTACCAATGGATCATCATGGGGGAATTTCACCCCTTCAAGGTCCGAGTCATCGAATCTAATTGAGACCTCCGTCTTTGCACGCTTCGGTGCTTCCCCAACAATGTGCATCACTTCTCGTGCATACGCCTTTCTGGAATTCCTACTTGTCTCGGCCGCTGTTGGGCCACCAAAAATCATATTTATTACGGGCCCCCGGGGCTGTGGATTGCGGTTGCGATCATCATCCTTATAACGCCCTAGAAAATCGCGTATTTAAATTTCTTATTTAATATTAAGTGTGAATTATATGATGTGAATATTTTTGGGAAGGTTAATATATGTGATATTGTGTTCATGTGTTTACATGATGATTTGTGAGTGCCGTGTAAGTTTGTGTATTTTTTTTGTATGTTTAAATCATGCATTATTAATCTTCTGGGATTTTTATAAAATCATTGGAGTCGTTTAAAAATCCCGAATCTTTTGTAAAATCATATTTGTATATTTATTTAGTTTTTAAAATTATTGGGTGAATTATTTTGGGTGTTTTAATATTTTAAAATGATTTTACGAGTTATATCGCATTTAAGGGATCAGAACTTGTAAAATCCTTATTAAATTTATTTTTGGTCCTAAAAATATTTTAAAAATAGCTGGAGATAGCAAAATTAATTTTCTACCTTTTAAAAATAATATTGAGATTTTTCTCAAATATTACCTAGATAATTTCTATTTTTCAAAGTGTATTTAAATTTTTTAATCCAAAAACGGAATTGTAAAATTTTATAATCTACCCCTTTTTAATCCAAATATATTTATATATATATATATATATATATATATATATATATATAGGGTGTGGCTCAAAAGAGAACTCAATTTTTGAAGAAAACTAAGGTACCTATCCTAACCATTGGATGTATTATAATCAATGGCCCCGCCAGGGGCACCCACACACTAATCAAATACACCCTCACACACACAATTCCACCTAATCCCCTCCCTTTTTAATTTGATTTTTCCCGTCAATCGGTGATATTTTTTAAAAATCTAATTTCACCACATTTTTCTCCATCTCCCAACGATCAGTTTGCATACCATATATGCTATATTTTAATTTAGTTTTCTAAGTTCTCCTTTTAAAAGGATTCTCTCTAGATCCCTACTCTATATATATATATATATATATATATATATATATATATATATATATATATATATATATATATATATATATATATATATATATATGGTTGGACTCCATAGCAAACACCTTATATAACAAACAATAAAGAACACCTCATATCTAATAGATCCATTGCCCCTGGCGGGGCCACCCAATACAAAAAGTTCTTATTTTTTTACCCTCTATCCATCCATCATCTAAAAAAAAAAAATTAAAAAGTTACTGTTCATGATGATGACGTCATCAGTGACGTCATCATGAACAGTAATTTTTTTTTTTAGTTTTTTTTATTTTTTTTTGTTGGCTTGATAGAGGATAAAAAAATAATAACTTTTTGTATTGGGTGCCCCTGGCGGGGCCAAAGGATCTAATAGATCTAAGGTGTTCTTTGTTTTTTGTTATATAAGAGTGTTCTGTATGGAGCAAAGACCTATATATATATATATATATATATATATATATGTAGTCTTGTCTTTTTGGGGCTTTTTCAGTACGAATTGGGTGTCTCTAGAACACTCTCCAGTTTTTTGATCAATCTCTCTAACAATCTCACTCAATCTTTTAAACAATCTCTCTGAATCTCTCTCAACTCTCTCTCGATCCCTCATTTCTGTTTTTTTTTCTGTCCAGGTCTTTAAGGTAAAGCCTCTTTTTCCCATACTCTGTTTTCCCTATCAACTGTGTGTGCGCTAGTTGTGGTTGTAGTGATTCGAATTTGGGGATTTTCGTTGCAATTGATTCTGCGAGTTGCTATGTCGTGTGTGTGCGTAAACAGTGTGTGTGTGTGTGTATTCGACTTTTGTGTGTGTATGTATTTATCACTACTGTGTGTGTGCTTGAGCCGAGTGGGTGTGTGAATCTCTTTTTATAATCATGTATTACTGTGGTGGTGATGGTTACATTGTTTGAGTGCTCGACTGTGGGATTCAGATTCTTGGTGGGTTTCCGAATTTTGAATTTCCGGTTATGTTTTAATTAAAGATGGAGGGATGTATTGATGTTAATGGTGTTGTTAAGAAAGTGAAACCAGGGGAGAAAGAGAAGAGGGAGTAACAAGGAGGTGGTGTGTGTCTTCGAGGGTGCTTGTGCAAGCATTTATGTGAGGTATGGGGTGTTCGGAACGGAGGAGGTAAGAGTGTCGAATGGGGATGGCTAGAGGGTGAAAAGAATTTGTGAGTGTATGTGGGTTTGGCGAGAAGAACAGATGGGGAAGTGGAGGAGATAAAAGAATTATGGTAGTAGTGTTCCTGGTGGGTGTGTTGGTTGGTAGTGTAGAACAAAGAAAGAGAATGAAAGAATAAAGGGGTAAAAGAGAGTAAGGGCTGTATTGGTGTGCATAAGGGCATGTTGCATATATGTGCGTGAGTTCAAAATATGTAAGTGAGTTGTGAGTTGTGTGTGGTTGTGGTGCGAAGCTGGTAGAGAGGTGATCGAGTGGGAGAGGGAGGAAATGAAGGGCAGAGGTTTAATTGATATGGAGATCTTATATCAAATGGTAATGCTTCTTGTAATTATTGTCAAGTGTAGTAATGGTAATTTAAGTTCAAGTTGCCCAAGTTGGTACAAATTGTTTTAGCATAATTTCTAATTTTAACATATTTTTACCCGATGGACCCTCGTTAGGGGAGGTTCTCTTCAAATTGATTTATAATTAATCATCATGGAATTGTCTTACAAATGTTCATTTTGAATCACTTAACTTACCTCATTTAGTCCCAACTTTAAAAGATGTTCGAGAATTTTATTAAATGTTTAGCACTTGTCTATATCCTTGTTTATCGTATATTCTCAGTTGTTGTTAATCATATTTCAAGTGAATTCTTTCTTCGATTCATTTAATGATGTTATCACCCCATTTATTGTATCGAACTTGTCGATACTCTTAGAGTTTATTATTCTTTAATTATCACCCAATTATCGTGTCGTACTTGTCGACACCTGTTGATCCTGAATTCTTCATTAATTCTTGGATTATGAGTTGTTGTTCTGGGACGTGAGTTTTCCAGTCGGTTGGTTGGCAAAGGTTATTGATTGTCCCGACACCTAGTGCGTTGGACTTTGAATTGGAAATGTTTTTAAAATAGATGTCCCTTCGGTGAGACCATGTCAATGGTCAACAGATGTCCCTTCGGGGAGACAAGTTTAATGGTCAGAAGTTGAGGCCAACGTGTGATGTGGATCCAGTTAGAGGGACTTTGCTGTGTGCATTGTGCGGGGTTAGTGCGGGTCTGATCAGCCGCCTAACTCCACTATTTTTTAAGAATATATATATATATATATCCAATTCAAATCCATACATTGAGTTTGAATTGCTTTAAAGCCTGATTCCTTTGAAGCCTATGTTGTTACCTTTGATTATTAGAACTCATATCAGTTCTTGTTGTTGATACATTTTCATTCTAGTGGAGCACTGTTGGCTCACTTTTGCGTTCAGATATTTAATTTCTTCAGCTGTTTTCTTTCACAGCATATGATGATTATTCTTGATGTTCAGAGACCATAGTTGTTCTTGACATTGATTTATAGCTATATACACTTGCTGAGCATTGTTGGCTCACTCTTGCTTTGTTGTTTATTTTCTCCAGTTAATAGAGAAGATTAGTGGACCTTGTGGTCAGTTGGTATTACTGTTCCAACAGCGAGAGGTGACGTTCGAGTTGTTGATTTCGTCGGGTAGTGGTTTTGGAAATTGTCAAGGTTGGTTAACTAGTTTGATAGTGGACTTAATTTGTTATAAGATTGTATAATAATTTTATTCATAGGTTGGATTATAAAATGTAACTTAATAGTTGTTTCATACCATAACCTATATGCGGTCTTGGATCAGGGGTGTTGTATTATATATATTTGGCTTATGTCCAGGGTTATGTTGTGTTGATTGTGGTTAGTAGCCCCAAATTTGTACCCCAGATTATGGGATGTCACAGTTGGTATCAGAGCTACAGGTTATGGTCACTGAAACAGTTAGGATGGGTGGGTATACGTGTGTGAGACGGACGTTAGATAGAACGATTTAGGATAAGGTTCGCCTTAGAATATTCAGACGAGTGTTGCGACGTTGCACGAACCTTCAACATATCGCGCGAGTAGGAGTTCGATTCGTTTGAAGACTAGTGGACGAGCGAGACAGATAATCCAGAGCCACATGAGCTAAGTGAGCAGTTGGAATTACCAGTTGGAGGACATTATCTCGAGACTTTCACGTACCTTCTAGAACTTTTCTACGACTCCAGCTATGATGTGAATGTTATAGAGATAATATGAGAAGACTATAAATAAGATGTGGTAAGCAATTGCTGGCATGTGTTGGAAGTGAGGGCATAGCTACATGCTACTAGCCATTGATCTCGGTTGAATTCTTAATTGATTCCTCATTTGGAGAGTTGAATTAATTCTTGTTCTTGCTCTGAGTTGTTGTAAACGAATTCACGGTTTATATTGTCGTTGAAGCATTTGTTGCGTAGTGATGGTTAAAATCGAGAATGAATGGAGATCTTCTTATTTATTCAACTCATTATTGTCAGGCCGGTTTTGGCAGCTAGGTATATTAATGCTTAGCCGACAAGAGTGAGATTATGAATAATTATGAATTTCTTGAACGTTTGTTTAATCAACTATACTTCCATTGATGATGAGTTTTGTATATCAGATTCACTTGAATTCAATCTTATTCTTTCAAAAATATCCCTATTTTTAAAGGACACTTGATCCAACTCTATACTTGAAAAATTTGAGACTCTTGAACTCTTTTCATTTTTCCCTGAATATGTAATCTTTTTATTCAAAGTGAGATGAACAACCTATGTATATAGGGGATTCAGGGACATTTTATCTATGTGATAAAAGTTTGGTGGGACGTCACTGATTGTGTTTGTCATGAAAGTACTAAAGACTGGCCATCTTTTTGTACTAGGGCGGCTGACCTAAGTGATAAATACAACCTGATAATAGTTCAAAGATCATGTTGATCTCTCGGTTAAATCCTTTTACGAAAAGTTTTATCAAACAAAATCCAGTGTACATTCTTATTGATACCTATTCATTCTATTGATTTCCTTGTCGGAAAAACCTTGATGATTTTGGATTACTAGTGATGAAGAGCCGCGAAGATGGACGCGACGACATTCTTAGTTGTTGAAACTGCGATTACGTGGCGAAGAATTGATTAAGCAAGATTGAGGATTCGTTAAAGATTGAAAAGAGAATGATGATGAAGATGTTTGATATTTGATGTTTATTGTTTATTGTTGATGAAAGATTGTTTTGGGCACCTGTTTAATTTTGAGGGTAGTAAATGGATTATCATAAGATTTTGAATGTTGTGAAACCCATTGTTGAGGATAAGATTTTAGAAAATAATAATAATAATAATTATAATTATAATTATAATAATAATAATAATAATAATAATAATAATAATAATAATAATAATAATAATAATAATAATAATAATAATAATAACTTGAGTAAAGTAAAATGAAGCTGAATAGATGTGTTTGTGAGAACTATCAGAAGGAAATGAAATTTGAATGAGAAAGTAAGATAGAGAACTAGAAAAGTTTCAGAAGCATTTTAATGGAAGACATGTGATTCAGTTAAGGGAAGAATGTGGAATTCCAAAGATTTGGAGTTGGAAGTGTGAGGGCACAGTAGTTACCTACAAGATGAGAATTAGCAGAGATCAATGAGACCACATGGTCAGAAGATAAGATTTCGAGAGAGAAGCCTATGGAAATTTTGTCGAGATTAATACAGAGAGTTGTGGCTGTAATCCGAAAGAATAGTGTGGTAACAAGTGATATGTAAGAACCCTAATTTTTGGTAATATTTCCTTTTATTTAATATCTTGTGGCATTGTCAATATAGAACCTTCCTAGTCATCCCTATTGATTAATAGAATTGATTGTCTGAGAAACTGCGTTGTTGCATTTATTATGTAAGATAAATAGGAAGATTGTGAAGGCAGGAGTCTTATCGTTAGTAAGATTTATAAAACTTGGGATTTGAGAATGGTTAGAGTATTAAAGGATTTATTAAGAATTATGACGAGGAATTATGGACATTCGAGGAATTTACACAATTAGTACTTAAGGAATTGTAGGGGAAATCTCTACGCGACAAAATATTATTACGAGAGATTAATTAAGATACGATACGAATTAAAGATTAAATGACAAGCATTGGTGGAAGAATAATGATACAAGGAGTAGTATTGCATGCAAGTTCCATGCAACCAAGTGGTTAGGACAAGCAAACTAGTTAGCAAATTGGAAGAGAAATAGTAACTAGTTACTTGCTTTTTCAAAAAGGAGGACAAGTAGTACATGAGGCCATGCCTTGCTAGTACTTGCATATACTTACACTAATATGTAACACCCAACTACTACTTTATGCATTATTCAACCACACAACACAAAAATCAAAAACACAAACACTCTCCCCCCCCCCCTTTTGTTCTTGCTCTCGACCAAGAAGAAAAGTGAAGAAGAAAAATTCTTCTTCCCCCTTTCCCATCACTCATAAATCCTAGGCCATCTCCATCATCTAGACAAGGTATGTTAGTAATTTCAAGCCATTTCATCCACCCAAATTCAAGTTACAAATTGTTAAAGATTGGGTGAATAGTAACCATGTGTGATTTTCTTTTAGATCTTGGATTGTAAGGGTTGTAGGAGACCATTCAAGGTGTTATTGAGTTGTGTAAAGCTTATCCAAGGCTCCTAGGTGCTCAAGAAGGTATAAAAATCACAAACCCTCTTGGTTATGTAGTATTTATAATGTTTGGTAGTAGATCCATGTATTTGTGAGCTAATCTTGGTTGTATAAGTATTGGATGACATGGATCTTGAGTTTTGATGTTGAGATTGTGACTTTTATGATTATGGATAATATGTATATCTCCATGAGTGTTATGAACCATGAACTAAGTGTATTAAGTGTTGGTTGTGTTGTGGAATTGTGAAAAATGGTTGATCTAAGTAGTATGTGCTTGCTGAGTTTTTCCAGGAGCATTGACCTGTCTTGTAACACGGTTTTGAACCCCCAACTATTGTCCTCTGATGTCCTACCATATATTGTTGGAAAGATAATTGAATGTAGTTTCTGGAAATGTAAGGTTCATGGCTAGGTGATGTATAGATATTTAGTTATGGCCGGAGAAGTGAATTGTGTTTCTGGATTCCGGACTGCACTAAGTGACCCCCTTGTGAACCTTGTTTAAACCCCTAAATATTTATGAGGGATCATGGAAAAATTAGAGAAGTTAGTAAATGCAGTGGGGAAGGCTACCCAAAAAGAATTGGATTAAAATATGAATTTTTCAATTTTATAAAAATGCTAGAGTAAACTTCGCGCAAGGGAAAAAGTCATTAAGTGGATTATAATTCTAGAGGTAATGGTCATGACTCGGATATGGTAACTAAATTAAGTCGAATAAGTGACGGGCGTAATCGAGTGGTGACATGAACCTATAGTGGGGCTAGAATGTCATAAGATGAAGTCATTAAGTCAATTTCGTACCCCCCTAAAACCCCGTGATTAAAGAGATATTGTTAAAGTACTAACGAGCGGTTATTGCTTATGTATAGATCGTTCCACTCCGCACGCTCGACCACCCCAACCAAACCAAGGAAAGTTTACTTTTCAAAACTTATACATATACAAGGACTTTCACTGTTGTATTTGTAGTTTTCAATCATATGAAATGTGATGTTTATTGAAGTATTGATGCAATTGAGATTGTATAAGTACATATATGCTGTACCCCTTGAACTTAGATTAAAATGTTTTCTTCGGACAACGACTCTAGCAATAGAGGTCGTAGCGGTCCATATATACTATTGACCAGGGAGCGGTATATTATCATATCGTAATTAAATTGCGAAAACCCGAAGGGTCATTCGGGAAGTATCGTATACTCAAGTAATTATTTTTATATCTTCGTAAATACTCAAAATACCTATCTTGGATTAAAAACTTATTTAATTAAATAATTATTTTATTAATTATTAATATTAAATCTTAAAATATCATTTATTAATTATTGTTCACTATTTTAAAGACAAAGCTAATCCAAGATACCTTTAGCACTTTCAAACTCGAACTTTTTCGAACTCAAAACATTTTCGAAAACCCCCGGTCAGGTTCTGCTTCTTGTGTGATTTCAAGAATCATCGGTCGACTGATGTCGGACCCCAATTACTCTGTTTTCAATCAAAATCAAGTTTTTAAAATAAAAAGAAAAAGGAACTCTGGCAAGTGTAGGAACCGTTGACGAACGATTCCCGGGATGTGTAAGCGGCCGTGAGCCAGGATGATTACGGATGTATTTTTCATCGAGGGTGATTACGGATGTAGTTTTCACCCGGGGATAGTTACGGATGTAGTTTCTATCCTTCTACCGGTAGAGAAGACCCGCGGATTATTGGACTCGGATGTGGCGACTGATCATCGTCAATCCCTGTCAGGTTTTATGTTATCTTTAAGTCCCATTCCTCCATTTTCGAAAAATGATTTCACACTGCTTCTCAGGCCTATGTGCCAGTTGCTGATAGTGTTCTATTTTGATGAGAAAGATGTTGACTCTATGCAGTATCTAGAACTGCAAGGTTATTTTGAAAATGTAAGAACCCAGATTTTTTATAGAATTAAAACTTTTTAGTATGTAATAATATGGGAATGAATAGTGGTTATGACTGCGATGTAACGAATGTCTATTAAATAAATGGAATGGATTTGAATTCAATTATTTACATGTCATGCAGAATACTTTTGGTTGACGGCATAGGTAAGAATGATCTATCTCCTAAGGATATAAGTATATTACTTCAAGTAAGATTATTCTTGTGTCATCCAAATCAATATCTATTATAAGTCCAGCGGTTCCGTAAAAAGGTTAAGAAGCACTCGAGAGTGAACCAGGTTCATTTTCCTAATTATAGGAATTAAATAAAAATAAGTGATGAATAGTGATTTTGGTGGAATTTGGAATATTATTATAATAATGTTATACCCGGTATTCGGAACGGATTTCTGAGTTCGTATTAGTGATCCAGGAGGAAAATAAGTGTATGTAAAAGCTGTCGGATTCATAAAAAGAGCACTTTTATTTTCTCCGAGATTTCCCTGGACACTGCAAGACTTAAGGAGTTATAAAAGGGAATTAAGGAATTTAAATTCGAGAAGTATTAAGTAAGACGAAGAATAGTATTAGAAATATTAAGAAGGTTTTCGGTAAAACCCTAACTAGAAACGAATGAGTTATTCCCTCGAACGATCAACGAACAAGCAAGGAAATTGAGTAATACCCGGACAAAGGAACGAATAAATAACCAAGAGACAAACAAGTGCAATTGGTGGGAAAAGGAGAAACCCAAGTAACATCCTTATAAGTCAACTACAAGATGAGTGGTGTAATTGCATTCTTGCAAAAATGGAGTTGTTTGTTGTAGTGCCAACACTTGGCCCAATGAGGAAGCAACAAGTGGCACCATTGGATTGCCAACAACACATTAAAAGAGATGCATCCATTATATATGCAAGGGTTATACATGTATTAGCCATAAATCACCAAAACAAAACAAACCACCACCATTTCTCTCCATTTCTTCATAAAAATCTGCCCATTCTTAGCTAATTGGAAGTCCAACTTCCAACCATCACTTGTTCTTCAAATTTTTATGGCAAGTACTACATATCATGGTAATGATCTCCTAGAAATTTCAGCTTCAAATTCATCTTTTATCATTTTCAAATAAATCATCAAAGATGATGATGAATAGTGTTCTTCATAAACTAACTTTTATTTCTTGATTTCTTTTGATTATTCAAGCTATACTAAGGCTAGATAAGGGCTAAACAAGGCTTGATAAGTTCATACATACACCAAGGAAGGTATACCACTCTTGAAAACCAAGCTCTTAGTTTAAGTTTTGGTATTTTAGATGAGTTATATGGATTTAATGCATGTTTTGGACCTTAAGATTATGATTGGGATTTATTAAATGTGAAATTAGTTTAGATGAACGGAAAGACATTGCTTGGTCTTAGTTCATGGTTTAATAACATGTATAAGTTGTTTGGAGTGGAAACTATGATTATTGGATGGTTTGAAATTTGGAAATCATGTAAACATAGCCGTCGTAATGCCCGATTGTCGTTAGCCTTAAGAAACCGTGATTAGCAGTAGCATGAACACACTGTCCAGTCTCGAATTTTGCCATGAAAGGCTAGATTATGTTATAAGCTTCGTTTTGATATAAAGATCGCATGAAACGGACTTACGGTTTAGGAGTTATGATTAAATTCGTAAAAGTGGTTCGGAACCGTAATCAAAAGTTCGTAACCGAAATTGGATCCCTTTAATATTGCGAAATCAGTGGCGAATCTTAATAATTAAATAATAGAGATAAAAAGGAAGGTGTGGGAGAAGACCTCATGTAAAAAGGATTGTTTTCCGATTTTATAAAAATGTTCGAATCAAGGTTAAACGCGAACGAACCCCTAAAACCATACTTGATTATGACTTTGGTTAATAACTTAGAAAACGGACGATAAAACTCGTAGTACAATCTTGATTCGTAAATGATCGATATTAAAACTTACATGGCTTAAGTATATATTAAGTGTGGGTGCAATGTCGGGTTATAATAGCGAACGTATGTCGAACCGCATCGGTGATAAAAAGAGTTACACTAAGAGGTGTATAACGAGATAATTCGAAAACGTGTTTCGACTTAAGTAAAGTCTATATTTAACCTTGCAAAGTGTTAATTGATTAATTCCGAATGCCTTGGCTATTTATAGATCGTCAGGCTGACCCGGGACACGCTACTACTACCCCTACTCGTACTCGATTTCCAGGCAAGTTTCAAATCCTTTTTATAAGGCTGTTGTTGTGAATATATATATATGCTTTCTGTTATACATATGCCATATCATGCATGCCTATCTTCAAGTTATATTGTGATACTTGTTCCCTGATTTATTGTTGGCTTATAAGCTAGATAGATATATATCAGTTATAAGCCGGAAATTATTTAGACCCTTAATCGAAGGGCAGTGAATCTCATTCTTTGACTATAGACCGGGAGTCGTTATTCCTTGATATATTGATATTATTTTCAGAGGAAAATAACTAAGTAAATATTTTCCATTTTTAATCTAGCGAATATTATTGGAATATTCCCTTGAGATTATTTGATAAATATTATTCGGATTATCCATCAGATGTTTATTTATTCGAGGAATATTATATATTTTATATTCATCTAAAGTCGATTAAATATTCGAATATTATTCGAACCCTCAGTTAAGTTATTTGCTTAAAGAATATTCATTCTTATTTAGTCGATAAATATTATTTTGAATATTCATTCAAGTTTATTTATTTAATGAATATTATTTTAATATTCATTCGAGCCTTATTTATTTAAATGAATATTAATTCGAATATTCATTCAATCTCTATTTATTTTATAAATATCAGTTGAACATTGATTCGAACTCCAGTTATTCGATAAATATTACTTTGAATATTCCCTTGAGATAAGGAATATTATCTTCGACCTTTATTTAAATTCGATTCAATTATTGAACATAATTTCAAATATTCATTCGATAATCATTTCTTCGATAAATATTATTAAGTTGAATATTCATTATTTATTCAATGAATATTGTCCCAAATATTAAGTCGATAATTATTCCATCAATATGTATCATTCTTGAGTCGAATATTCACTATTGATTCAATAAATATTATCTCCAATGTCCATCTGACGGTTACTCCATCAATAAACATTGTTATTGATTTGAATATTCATTATTTGTTCAATGAATATTATTCTGAATATTTATTCAAAGATTATTCCGAGCAACCCTTTTTCAATATCTGTGACTTAATAAATATTCTTGGAATATTTATTTAATTCTTCTAACTCGTTTCAAAGATACTTGGTTTCATTCACATAGTATCATCAACCCTCGAATATTATATAAATTATTTCAGAGTCCTATTATTATTATTATATTATCAAGGAAGGTTCTCAGTAATTCCCTTCTTCCTGCGATTCTATTGTAAGGGAACCTTACTTGAGGAATGTTATTTATTTTGTGACTGCCCGGTCATAAATTATTCGTTCACTCGCAACTTGGTTGCTATTATTCATGGAATTGTGTATACCCACTCACTATTCGAGGGGCAAGAATGTTGGAACAAGTTGATATCCATTAACAAGCGGTAGTTTGGGAAATATTAGTGAATTTTCCTTTTAAATTAGATACGACTACTTTGTGGAGTCTTATCAACAAGTATTATACTTGGGGAAAGGGAGAAGAACTTTACGTTTCAAAGTTATGGATGTGAAATGAACTAGGAGATGCGTAAGTGACCCAGTGGCGCCGGTCCAGCAAAGTGGCCCAACCGTTGGCCGAGGGGGTTCCAGAAGGCGGTAGACAAGTAAATCCGTCGGTGCTTCCTTCTACATGTAGTAAACAAGAGGTGGGGAGCATAACATGCGACTGATCATCGTGTAAATGCTATGTCTCCTGGCGCGTCAAACTCCAGTATTAGTTCATCACTCAAAGTTGGAAATTTTCTGCAACACCATCATAGTTGGCAGAGTTGAAAAGTATTTCAAACTGGAATTGCAATATCATTCTGCAAGTTCCTATTTTTATGAAAATGATGCTATCTTGCTTATTTTGGCATAGCATATGCTTCCACGAGATATATATCTGTTGAGTTACCTTGTAACTTCATCCTTTATATTAAACTGGCAATATTTTCTCTAATGCATGGCATATGATTTCAAAACATATCTTTGAACTGTCTTATATATTACTGCACAGTTATATATTGTTGGTGGGCTGTTGCTCACCCTTGCTTATTTATTATTTCACAACAACAGCTAGGTCACATGGCCCGCGTCAGGCGCACTCGGCGCAAGCAGGATACCCGCCCCACAGGGCTACCCGTTGATATCATTGCTGCCATTGTTGAGGTAGCATAGATCAGCAGCCTTTGATTACCAGTTTAATTATATGTATCAATAATGATTAATCAACGGCAAAACTTTTAAACTTATGATGTTATCCTTTTGGCTTGTAATAACTTTTATTCGTAAACTAGTAATGCAAGACTTATTTCAATTTCATCTCTGGGACTATAACTGTGTGTGTGTGAGTGGTTATTATTGTGGGGTCACAGCAGGTGATTTATTTATGGTGGACTCAAGTAAAGTATTAATCATGGAAAATAAGACCGTGACAACCCGATCCCGGACCCCGGATCTGGGGGTGTTACAGAAATGGTATCAGAGAGAGAGTTATAAATCCCAAGAGATGATGCGACGCTATACAATAATAAATTCACTAAGATAATAAGAACTCTTACCAAGTTCACCTAAAACCCGTATGGGAACTTTTAAGTATCATGATAGTAATATAATTCGTCATTGTGTAGGCGAGCGACATCTCCGATCCGGAGGAGTATGAGAGACACCACGATGAGGCGATCCAGGCCGCCGAGGGCTCGGCGATGATAGAGACAGATACTGATGTTGTTGAGTCAGAGGAGGAGGACCCTGAGGTCCAGGTTGATGCTGATACTGATGTTGTTGAGTCAGAGGAGGAGGACCCTGAGGTCCAGGTTGATGCTGATACTGATGTTGTTGAGTCAGAGGAGGAGGACCCTGAGGTCCAGGTTGATGCTAATGTCATTGAGTCTGAGGAGGAGGAGGACCCGGAGGAGGTCCAGGCAGGGCAGGACGTTGAGTTAGTTGATGAGGGTGCCGAGGGAGATGTTGATGAGCCCATGGCTGATGTTGTAGGGGGTTCCGGACTTCATGTTCCACCCCTCTCTGATGAGAGAGCCCCTACCCCGCCACCACTACCTATGAGCCCATTGTCAGATGAGTTTGAGGCATTGACCCCAGAGCCACAGCAGGCAGAGGCTGCCCTTCCAGCAGATCCAGCCCCTCCACCCCATGGTCCGACAGGGGACGTCCCAGCATGTTTTCACCACTATGTTGTGGGCAGACTTACTTCTGAGGTAGCCGTGGCTGAGGCCAGGCTGGCAGAGTCCCGTAGAGAGCTAGCCGCAGAGAGAGAGGCCCGGTTGAGGCACCTGGGTGGTAGGCGAGCCAGAGCTAGAGATATGTATAGGCAGGTGACCGGCATAGAGCTGAGGGCCCGTGTGAGGGTGCGACGGCTACCCAGTGATGGACATGGCATGGTATCCAGGGCTGATGTAGAGGAGATATTCCGCCTTGCTATGAGGAGGGTTCTAGATTTGGCCCGCCGCCGTGGCTGACTGCAGTGTTAGTGATGTATTGGTCTAGTTGTCTAGTCTTGTACGGTCATAGTAGTGCCGATTTTTGGTTGGGATAGTTTCAGCTTGTAGTTCCCTGTTGCAGACTAGACAGATAGACAGCTTGTCTCACTTTTGACTAGTTATTATTCGGATGGTTGTATTTCCTTAAAACTGTTGTTGTATGTCGGATATCGTACTGTTTGGTACTTGGTATATATTTATTCCCTTTTCAGTCATTTCAGTTTTCTTATGACGCGATCACTAGTTTATTATATTATATCTGCCCGTACTGCTTTCGACTAAAACTGCCATGATATATAGAACTGTGGGATCCTAAATCCATTTATGCATCGATATTGTGAGGAAAACCCTCTAAAATAGGTGAATAAACCTAATGTATATTGTCCAAATTTTCAGTAAAATGCCTCCGAGAAGAATGGGTACTAGGGCTAACCCTCACGAATCTACTGACCAAGAAAGTCACAATCAACATGAGGAAAATTTTGAGTATAATGAAGAACAGGATCAGGAGTATTATGAGCAGGAGGATTCCCATTATGGGATGGGGGATGAAACTTTCTATACTGCAGAGTTTGAAGAGGAAATAGAAGAAGGGGAAACTGAAGTCGAACATCAGGGGGAGAACCAGGGCAGAAACCCCATAGGACAATTTATGGATCTGCTCAGGCAGAATTTGAACCAACATCCCCAACCACCCCAAGGAAACAACACCACTGTGGCCAATTCCTTTAGGGCCTTCAAGTCCCTCAAACCCCCAGAGTTTCACGGATCGGCTGACCCCATAGAGGCAAGGGCCTGGGTCAAGGAAATGGAGAAATCTTTCGAGATTCTGAGTATTGGAGAAGCCCAAAAGACTGTCTTTGCTACCTACTTGCTAAAAGGAGAGGCCAACTATTGGTGGGAAGCTAAGAAGAATATGGAGACCGATGCTATTGTAACCTGGGATAGGTTTAAACAATTGTTTCTAGAGAAGTATTTCCCAAAGTTTATGAAAACCCAGATGGAGCTTAAGTTTCTAGAGCTAAAGCAGAACAACTTGTCGGTGGCCGATTATGAAGCCAAGTTTACTGAGTTATCAAGGTTTGTGCCGGAATTTGTAGATACTGAGGAAAAGAGGGCTAACAAGTTTCAGCAGGGGTTGAAACAATGGATTCAGAACAGAGTGGCAGTTTTAGAGATTAATGATTATGCCACCTTGGTGTAAAAGGCGACCATTGTGGAAGCAGGTAGTGATCAGGCGCAGAGAGAAAGAGAAAAAGGGGGATTAAAGAGAAAGCATGCCAGTATGGGCGGAGGTTCCGCAGGAGGAAGACCCCCGAATAGGTTCAATCGAGGAGCAGTATCCATACTTGGGAGGAATGTTGAGTTTAAACCATCTGTGAGTGCAACTGTGAGCCAGGGCGGCCAGCAGTTAGGAATGTCTCGTTCTCACCTTTCCAGACCTCCAATACCAGCATGCACAACTTGTGGGAAAAGGCACCCTGGAGTATGCAATCAGAAGCAGTCCGTCTGTTATAAGTGTGGACGAGTGGGTCACTACTCCAACAGGTGTACCGCGGTTAATCCTACTGCTAGTAAGAACAATACCTGTTTCCAGTGTGGACGTCCAGGGCACATGAGGAAGGACTGCCCAATGAACAAACCAGCAGCCTCATGGGCAAGCAAAGCTGCCTCCAACAGGCCACCAACTGCTAGAACTTTTAACATGACAGTGCAAGATGCCGTGAGGAACACGGATGTGATAGCAGGTACATTTTCCCTCAATTCAGTCAGTGCAAATGTTTTATTTGATTCTGGGGCAACTAAGTCTTTTATATCTAGAGATTTTGCACATAAATTAAAACTTAAAACTCAACCACTAAGGGAGTCTTTGCTAGTAGAGATAGCTAATCAGGAAGTCGTTCCAGTTAATCAGATTCACTCTGATTGCAAAATAGAAATAGGAGGACGATCCTTCTGTGTTGATTTGATCCATTTTAAGCTAGGGGAATTCGATGTTATCTTGGGAATGGACTGGTTGTCTCGTAATAATGCGCAAATAGATTGTAAAGGGAAAAAGGTTAAGTTGAAAACCCCAGGAAATAAGGAAATAGTGTTTAAAGGGTTACGACAGACCCAGACCATTCTAACCATGGCACAGACCAAGAGACTGCTACGAAAAGGAAACGAAGCTTATTTAGCTTACGTTATCGACACCCAGAAAGAGGCGCCCAAGATACAAGACATTCCGGTGGTTAACGAATTTGAAGATGTGTTTCCTGAAGATCTTCCTGGATTACCACCAGATAGAGTGATTGAGTTTGCTATCGAGTTAGCCCCGGGGACGGCGCCAGTTTCAAAGGCCCCGTACCGATTAGCACCAGTGGAAATGAAAGAGCTAGCAAAACAATTACAGGAATTGTTGGATAAGGGTATGATAAGACCCAGTGTGTCGCCTTGGGGCGCACCAGTGTTATTCGTTAAGAAAAAGGACGGGAGTATGAGGTTATGCATCGACTATCGAGAGTTGAACAAGCTAACCATAAAGAACAAGTACCCGTTACCCAGAATTGATGATTTGTTTGATCAGCTAAGAGGAGCTGTGTATTTCTCCAAGATTGATTTGAGAACCGGATATCACCAACTGAAGATTAAACCTGAAGATATCCCAAAGACTGCATTCCGTACCGGATATGGACACTATGAATTCTTGGTGATGTCGTTTGCATTAACCTGTTAGTGTATACTGAAAATATTTATTTTAAGTATATACATTTATTTCTGGCCCAGTTTTATTGAGAATCATTTAAATGTTTACATGTTGTCTAATATTATATATTGTGGACAATCTAGTATCAAATGGGATACAGAATATTAGATTGTTAAATACAGTTTATATAATATAACAAGGTTCACAGCACAGGTGGTGTTGGACAATCCATTGGTATGGCTGTAGTATTGTTTAGATTAGTTTATATTGACTAATAAATAATACTAGTATACTTTGTGTATATTGAACAGGATCAAATTTAGAATTGTTCCCTTATACTGATTAAGAAGGAGAACTAAGATTCTATGTTATTATTAATGCTTAGGTTCTTAATCCGGATATAGTAATTGACACGTGTATATTATTTACATGCTTTGATTTATATATGAAATAATTCTTTTGATTTATTTCATTATATTTTGGGTGATGGAATAATATATATGGTGGATATTATTTATTGAAGGAATCCATGTCCTGATAATATTCGGGTTAATGATGTCCCCTTGAAAGCTCAAAAAGATTTAATTATGTGAAACCCTGCAGGTGGATTTATTCCGGCATAATTAAATAAAGGTTGAGTGGATAATCAAGGATAAAAGATATTAATTAAATAAATTATCAGTAATTTATTTAATTAATGGGCATGCGCTATTTTAAACATGGGGAATTTAATAAGCAAATAATATTGGAACCCAATTAAATAATTAAGTTGCGGTATTAGGAAAGGTAGTGCAAATATTAATTCTTTAGTGGATTGAATTAATATTTAATTACATTGGGCTAGGCCCAAGATGTAATTAGAAGGCCTAACCTAATTATCCATGATCCCTATTGTAGCCCTATATATATTCTTATTCTCTTCTTGCTAGGGTTGGTCGAGAAAAATATTGTAGCCACCTAGGAGCAAGAAGAGAGGTTAACTTGAGGAGACGAAGGCCACACTTCGCTCAAGGGAATTTGGGAATACAATAGAAGAGCGTGGAATCAACCGTTAACAAGATGACTTTTGTATTCGTATTCATTAATTTATTGTATCAAAAATCACAGGGCCACGATCTGATTGTCCCAACAATTGGTATCAGAGAGCTAGGTTCTATGGTTCTGCGATTTTTGATACGATGTCCATGTCGTAATTATATATGCATGTGTATAGTGGTAGGCTTGTATATTTTGTTTTTCAGGTTGTTATCCACTATTATGGCCATGTTTTTATAATTATGTGATTGGATCCCACGTGGTTTAATCGTGGTTATTTTGTTTGGTTTTTCCACGTGGTTTATCGTGGTTGTAAACACGAGGGTTGATCGTGTTAGAATAGATTTTACAAAATTAGTTTTGTATTAGATCTATTTTTTATGTAATTGTTTGATGGATTTTGTAAAAATCCGGGTACTGTGTAATAATTACATATGCGATTGGAAATCAAAACCGGAGATAATTGCTTCCGCTGGTGTGTTCTTTTTTGTTCCCGGCGGCGAATAAAAGTTATAGACAGCAACAATAAAACCAGGCGCGTGCCACGCGCGACACATGCATTTACTGGCGAGTGGGAGACGTGTGGTTCAGCATCTTAACAGGCGTAAATCACATGTTATTGTTTTGTAGTTTTGTTGTTGTCTGGTTCTTCCGTGTATGATTAAGGTGTCAAGGCAGTGGACCCCAGGTATCAAAAGGAAGGGCTACAAATCTAGTAATTCCCGCAACAATTTCGGATAAAAGCGGCTCCAGCAAATTAATTTCGGGGCCATAATAGTGGATTTAAATTATTATTTTAATTTTTAATTCCATTATTTAATTTTTTAATTATTGCTTTAAATAATTGTTATGTGTGTTGTTAATTATGTGTGTAATTTTTTAATTGCATGTTTAACATAATTAGGACGACATGGACATAGATATTTTATTTATTGCTTTAATTAAATGTTTTATGTTGTTAAATTATGTGTGTATTTTGAATGCATGTTAGACATAATTGTAAAGACATAGGCCCCATTTAATTTTAAAATTCCTCAATTTATTAATAAAAATTCTAAGTGGGTGAGGGAATTAATTAGGAATTAAATCCCACGGTCTCCATTATTGTTTGTATGTAAATTTAACACTAAGACGAATATAAATTATATACAGTCCACCCTAACGTGGCATATGATTTATGGTGTCAGGTAGTGTTATGGATATTACTAGAACAAACTTCCTAAATTAATTACGAATATTGAAAGGTATACATGCCACCCAACGTGGCGTACCAAGTTTCATAGAATTCGATTAATTAGAAGGGTACCAATGATTGAATATAGATTTTCGATATTGAGAGAAATGATGATTCTGTCTAGAAAGGGGTCTTAAGTGACGCCTCTTGACAATGCTCCCCCCGATCTGGGAATTATCCTATTATCGATTATTGATTTGAAATATTTAATGGTGGCATCCGGTCTTATTAATTTAAGATTTAATAATGGTATACACTTAGCTATGAAAAATAATATATAGTCCACCCTAACGTGGCGTATTATTTAGTAATAGGACCGAAGTAATATTTAAACAAATTTAAGTGGTATATATGTCACCCATCGTGGCGTACCAGATACTTATGGTGTTTAAATATTAGTGCATTAATTTTAATTAATTGTTAGAGGAAACCAATAGGTTTTAAGATTTGTGCAATTCTCTGATTATGTGATACATGTATGATTCTCAGGATTAGATCATTATGGGCTTTAATCCACTATTCACCATACTTAAGGATAACAAACTTACTGGGCCAAACTATATTGAATGGAAACGTAATTTGGACATAGTGTTGACTGCTGAGGAGTACAAATTTTGTACTTATGATCCCAAGCCAGATCAGCCTGCTGAAGATGCTCCTGAAAGTGAGAAGGAGTATTATAAGCGGTGGATTAAGGCTGATGAGATGTCGCGATGTTACATTCTGGCAGCAATGTCGGGTGTTTTGCAGCATCAGCATCAGGCTATGTCCACAGCTTCAGATATGCTCTTTAATCTCAAGGAACTTTTTGGGGAACAGAATAGGGCTGCTAGGCAAGTAGCAATGAAGGCTTTAATGAACACTCAGATGGCTGAAGGAACACCTGTAAGGGATCATGTTCTCAGGATGATGTCTCATCTGAATGAAATGGAGATCCTTGGTGCTGATATTGATGGGGAAACCCAGATTGATATCATCCTTATGAGTCTGCCCAAAAGTTTTGAGCAGTTCCGCTTGAATTACACCATGAACAAAAGGGTGTATAGTCTCGCGGAACTTCTGACAGAACTTCAGGCAGCTGAAGGACTCTTTAAGCAGAATGTTCAAGTGAATGTGGCTGAGAAAGCTTCTTCCTCTAAGCCGAAAGGCAAGAAGAAGAAAAAGGTTCAGACACATAAAGCTGGAAAGGTTGCTAATGTAGTGGGAGTTCAAGGTGCTGTGAAAAAGCCTAAGGGCAAGTGCTTCAGGTGCAAGCAGTCAGGTCATTGGAAACAGGATTGTCCTCTTCCTAAGAAGACAAACAATACTGGTATGTCTCTTTCTCTAGTTACGGGAACATATATAGCGGCTATATCTACGGGCACTTGGTGTGTAGATACAGGAGCCACTGACCATGTTTGTAACTCTATGCAGGGGTTCCAGCAAACCAGAATGCTTAGAGATGGCGAGATATATGTGTTCATGGGAGATGCTACGAAAGTAGCAGTAGTTGCTGTTGGAATAATTACTTTATCTTTTGGCGATGATAGGATTTTGGTTTTGAACAATTGTCTTTATGTACCTTCGTTTAGAAGGAATTTGATTTCAGTTTCTAAACTTGCCATTGATGGTTATAATGTTTGTTTGGATCGTAATGTTTCTATTATGATGAATAAACGAGTTATATGTTCTGGTACATTGCAAGACAATTTATATATTATTAATCCTATCCAACCAATGCTGCAACAAAAGGAATCTAATAATATTCTTTCTAGCTCAAACAAAAGAAAGAAACCTTCCGAATTGAACCAAACATATCTTTGGCACTTAAGATTAGGTCATATTAACTTGAGGAGGATTCAAAGACTGGTAGTAGATGGGCCATTAGGCTTGTTGGCAGTGGAGCCATTTCCAGTTTGTGAATCTTGCTTGGAAGGTAAGATGACTAATAGGCCTTTTAAAGCAAAGGGGAATAGAGCCAAAGAAGTATTAGAATTGGTTCATACTGATTTATGTGGTCCTATGAGTATCCAAGCAAGAGGAGGTTATGAGTATTTTGTCACTTTCATTGACGATTATTCTAGATATGGATACATTTATTTGTTGCGCCGCAAGTCTGAGTGCTTTGAAAAATTCAAAGAGTACAAAGCAAGTGCGGAGAAACGACATCTTGGAAAATGTATCAAGTCACTACGATCAGATCGTGGTGGCGAATACTTGCTTGGAGAATTTAGGGACTATTTATCAGAAAATGGGATTACATCCCAGTTGTCTGCACCTGGCACACCTCAGCAGAATGGTGTAGCAGAGAGAAGGAATCGGACTCTTTTGGAGAGTGTTAGATCAATGATGAGTTATTCAGATTTACCTAAGTCGTTCTGGGGATATGCTATAGAAACAGCGGCTTACCTTCTGAACTTGGTACCTTCTAAGTCGGTTCCCAAGACTCCAATAGAATTGTGGACTGGTAGTAAACCAAGTCTAAGACATATTCGGATTTGGGGTTGTCCTGCACATGTGCTGAACAAGAACGCGACCAAGCTAGAATCTCGTACAGAAGTAAGGTTGTTTGTAGGCTATCCCATGGGAACGAAAGGTTATTCATTTTATAGTCCTAGGGATCGAGATGTCATTGTTAGCACCAATGCCAGATTCTTAGAGGAAGACTATATAATAAACCACAAACCCATGAGTAGTGTTGTTTTAGAGGAATTAGTGGGAGGGACAGATAATCCCCAAGTGCCAATAGTACAAGTAGAACAACCACAAGAAAATGCACAACTTGACACTAGTACCGCACCAGTGCCTCGTCGTAGTGGGAGGGTTGTTCGACAACCTGAAAGATTCATGTTTTTGGGAGAGTCTTCACACTTGGTCTCTGGTGAACATGATGAGGATCCCAGGACATACGAACAGGCGATTCTAGATAAAGATGCAAATCTTTGGCAAAAGGCAATGGAATCTGAGATGGAATCTATGTATTCCAATCAAGTTTGGGAGCTCGTGGAACCACCCAAAGGTATAAAACCCATTGGAAGTATGTGGATCTACAAGAAGAAAAGAGGATCTGACAAAAAGGTGAAAGCCTGGAAAGCACGACTTGTTGCGAAAGGGTATACTCAGAAAGAAGGAATCGATTATGAGGAAACCTTTTCTCCAGTTGTTATGCTTAAGTCGATCCGGATTCTTTTATCTATAGCAGCTCATCTCGATTACGAGATTTGGCAAATGGATGTCAAGACAGCTTTCCTTAATGGAAGTCTTGAGGAAACCATCTATATGCAACAACCAAAAGGATTCATTAAAGAAGGGCAAGAGCATCTGGTTTGTAAGCTTAAGAGGTCTATTTATGGACTTAAACAAGCTTCTAGGGACTGGAATATTCGTTTTGATCAGGCAGTCCAGTCATATGGATTTGATCAAAGTCCAAGCGAGTCATGCGTGTATAAGAGAAGTGAGAGTAATGCAGTGGTTTTTCTAGTACTATATGTAGATGACATTTTACTCATTGGAAACAATGTTAAGATGTTGTCATCAGTAAAGGCATGGTTGTTCAAACAATTTGACATGAAGGACTTAGGTGAAGCGGCATACATCCTTGGGATCAAAGTAATAAGGGAACGCAAGAAAAGGATGTTGGCTTTATCTCAAGAGCCTTACATTGATGAAGTATTAGCTCGTTTTAACATGCAGAACTCTAAGAAAGGTTTTCTACCTTTTAAGCATGGAGTTGCTCTATCCAAGGAGCAGTGTCCTTCGACACCTAAGGATATAGAGAGCATGAAAGCAGTTCCTTATGCTTCGGCATGTGGAAGCTTAATGTATGCTATGTTATGTACGAGGCCTGACATCTGCTTTGCTGTAGGCATGGTTAGTAGATATCAGTCGAACCCAGGTCAGGAACATTGGAGTGCAGTAAAAACTATACTCAAGTACCTGCGAAGGACTAAGGAGTATATGTTAATTTACAAGGCCTCAGATCTATTTCCTTTGGGATATACTGATTCAGATTTCCAATCAGATAGAGATAAGAGGAAATCAACCTCGGGATACGTTTTTACTTTGGGAGGTGGAGCCGTTATATGGAGGAGTGTAAAGCAGAAATGCATTGCAGACTCTACCATGGAAGCCGAGTACGTGGCGGCCTCTGAGGCTGCAAAGGAGGCTGTATGGTTCAGGAACTTCCTTTTGGACTTGGATGTGGTACCTAATTTGCCTAGGAGTCTGACAGTGTATTGTGATAACACTGGTGCTGTGGCAAATTCAAAAGAACCACGAGACCACAAAGCAGCTAAACATATTGAACGTAAGTATCATCTCATACGAGGAATCGTAAAGCGAGGAGATATAGTTGTGGCTCACATATCATCAGAAGACAACCGGGCAGATCCTTTCACAAAGAGCTTGCCAGCCAAGGTTTTTGACAGGCATGTGGAAGCGATAGGAGTCAGATAAATGGGCACATAGTTTTCAATGTAATAGTGGATTAAATAAACACTGATATACTCATTGAAATATTTTGAGTATAAGTGGGAGATTGTTAGTGTATACTGAAAATATTTATTTTAAGTATATACATTTATTTCTGGCCCAGTTTTATTGAGAATCATTTAAATGTTTACATGTTGTCTAATATTATATATTGTGGACAATCTAGTATCAAATGGGATACAGAATATTAGATTGTTAAATACAGTTTATATAATATAACAAGGTTCACAGCACAGGTGGTGTTGGACAATCCATTGGTATGGCTGTAGTATTGTTTAGATTAGTTTATATTGACTAATAAATAATACTAGTATACTTTGTGTATATTGAACAGGATCAAATTTAGAATTGTTCCCTTATACTGATTAAGAAGGAGAACTAAGATTCTATGTTATTATTAATGCTTAGGTTCTTAATCCGGATATAGTAATTGACACGTGTATATTATTTACATGCTTTGATTTATATATGAAATAATTCTTTTGATTTATTTCATTATATTTTGGGTGATGGAATAATATATATGGTGGATATTATTTATTGAAGGAATCCATGTCCTGATAATATTCGGGTTAATGATGTCCCCTTGAAAGCTCAAAAAGATTTAATTATGTGAAACCCTGCAGGTGGATTTATTCCGGCATAATTAAATAAAGGTTGAGTGGATAATCAAGGATAAAAGATATTAATTAAATAAATTATCAGTAATTTATTTAATTAATGGGCATGCGCTATTTTAAACATGGGGAATTTAATAAGCAAATAATATTGGAACCCAATTAAATAATTAAGTTGCGGTATTAGGAAAGGTAGTGCAAATATTAATTCTTTAGTGGATTGAATTAATATTTAATTACATTGGGCTAGGCCCAAGATGTAATTAGAAGGCCTAACCTAATTATCCATGATCCCTATTGTAGCCCTATATATATTCTTATTCTCTTCTTGCTAGGGTTGGTCGAGAAAAATATTGTAGCCACCTAGGAGCAAGAAGAGAGGTTAACTTGAGGAGACGAAGGCCACACTTCGCTCAAGGGAATTTGGGAATACAATAGAAGAGCGTGGAATCAACCGTTAACAAGGTGACTTTTGTATTCGTATTCATTAATTTATTGTATCAAAAATCGCAGGGCCACGATCTGATTGTCCCAACATAACCAACGCCCCGGCAGCTTTCATGGATTTAATGAATAGAGTGTTCAAGGAATATTTGGACCAGTTTGTTATAGTCTTTATTGATGATATTTTGATCTACTCAAAGACAGAGGAAGAACACGCTAAACATTTGAGGATAACCTTACAGACGCTCCGGAAGGAGCAATTATATGCCAAATTCTCAAAGTGTGAGTTCTGGAAAAATGAGGTGCAATTTTTAGGGCACGTAATTGATGTGTAAAATAACTGCAAGCGCACAGTGGTTAATTGTAGCAAATACAGATCGATCCTCAGAGACTATGAATTTTCAAAACCCTAATAATTAACTCAGGAAAACTAGACAAATAGGTTTGAGATGAGTTTTAATTAACCTAATTAGCAAAGATTATCAAATAATATGGAAAACCTAGGAATCCGAATCCATTAATCAATCACAATTAATATCAACTCGCCCTAAAATCAATCCTCTTTTCTTCACAAATAAGATATATCAATCAACGAGACAAGCATATACTATGAAACTTGTTATCTAACAATAACCTATCAAAACTTCAAGGAGCAAGCATAGGCTATGAAAAACAAATCATGTAACAATAATATATCAAAATCACTTTGTCAATTGATCAATTAAGCACCAAGAAAAATTATGAGAATCAATTAATAGGAACGAGAAGAAATCAAGAATAATTAAATCAACTTCATCTTCATCCTAGGACAATAAAATTAGCTAGACATAATTATAATAAGCAAAGCAATTAATATATAGCATATGAGACACACGGCTAAATAAAGTGATAGAGGTAAACAAATATTCTTAATAATTACCGGGACAACTCAATCAATTTCAAAACTATAAACTTAATTCACGTGAATGGCAGGAAACAAAGTGAATCAACTTAAACTAAAAACAAGTACTGGTTTTGATAAAGCATGCGATGTAAATCAAACGAAAACAAAGCAGAACAATTTCTAATATAATATATAATATATAATAATGCATGTATGATTACTCGGATGGCAGACACTAGTTAAATAAAAGTATAACTTGAAAACAAAACACCTGGACCATGCGAATGAATAAGGCAGGTGAGATAAACGTGAATAAACTAATATTAATAAGCTGGCAGCTAAGCGAAGCTAATAACGAAGCAAAAAAATATTAATAAAGGAGGAGAAAGGCCGGATAATAATCACCGGTGACCAGAGTATAAAACAGAAAAAACAATAAATTATTTAGGTGTCTAAATTGGTGTCAAATACAAGAGAGGAGCCCCATATATATAGGGAAAAATTTGGGCTTGGGTCTTCGATTACAAATTTGATATTGAATATAATTTCTTCAATTTCCTTTTCTTTCTGGATAAGTATTCGATTTTTCCTCCAATTTCTTTGACTTCAAGTATTTTCCACCTCCTTTCCCTTTTTGCACCTTTTCCTGCTAAAATTCTGTTTTATTTATTTTCCTACAAAACAAAATAAAATAATTTATTAATTAATAAAATTACGAAAACAGACATAAAATAGGTGCTAAAAATATTATTAATTATGGACCTATCAAATGCCCCCATACCTATCTTTTGCTCGTCCTCGAGAAAAATAAAATATAAAATACTACCTAATAAATAATACCACTTCCGTAGGTGATCACGGTTGCATTTGGCATATGCAACAAGCCCTTTAAACCCCTAGGCAGCCCTAGTGGACGAGTGAGGTCTCGTGAGGGCCTATAGTGAATGTACCCACAAAATCCATCTAGCTCATGTAAAAGATTGCTCAATGCAACACCACACATACAAGTCATCTCATGCTACATCAACTAAAGAAATCAAAGTGAATTTGCAATGTCTTGGTGTGTAAGGTGCAAGTATTCACATAGTCTACTCAAAGAAATATGCATAGGTCATCAAAAGTCCACGTCAAGTGTAAAAATAAGTTGGTAACCTTGCTAAGACCACAAGAGTACACCTTAGAGTCAAAACTTGGGATCTTATATGCAGAAACAAGTAACAACTCACCTTTCACTCACAAAAGAATATTCACTCAAGAACAAGGGTAAGTATATCACTCAATTCCAACAAAATCATAAGCATGCTTGACATTTGGTATCAATCTAACTTTAACACAACATACATTAATAATGATAATCAAAAGGTCTTTTATTTGGGTTGTAATGGGGCTAGGGACAAGGTATGTTAAGTAAAGCCAAATAAGGTGAAGTGTCAAAAGCTAGTAAGAACCATTATAAATAATACACAACACCATACATCCTCCCCATACATGGATTTCTAATCTTTTCCAACAAAATGCTTGACTAGTCGAATGAAGAAGGATCACACAAACACAAAAACATAAGTATGCTCTCATATAACTTTTTTTTTTCTTTTTTTTCTTTTTTTTCTTTTTTTTTTTGCTTTTTTTTTCTTTTTTTTTTCCTTTTTTTTTCTTTTTTTTTTTTTTGCAGAGAGCTAAGATAGATAATATATATATACAACCACAATCCTTCTTCAAAAATTTCTTGAACGACTAACAAGTAAGTAACATAACCCAATATTCCCCAAAAGTAATGAACAAAAGTACCCCATCTCACACACCTTATTACTCCCTCAACTTCCTACTAGCCTTTGACAATTAGGATCAAGTATACATAAGGCTACACAAGAAAAAGGTCTAGGCAAGTAATGTGGTATGTCACCGAAAAAATAGGTTAAAGCTCAAAGGGGTAACTAATTGATCACATATAAAGGGTGTGGTAATTTGGATAATAATAGGTTATTCCTAAATGCCTTTATCCTCTTATCATCAAATAATGTCATGCATTTCAAGAAAGGTCTCAAACAAGTGCTAGCAATGCAAACAACATGTGGACACTCAAGCAAACGAATATAAAATGCAAAAGATATGCATATAGGCTCAAAATCTCACTTGGTGGTAAAACATAATTAATCCCAAGCAAAAATCTCTTTAATGCACCTACTTGTACTCAAAGCATGGAAACCAAATTTTCTTGCACATATTCATGTCCTTTTAATTACTTACAACATTCAATAAGTTTACTAGTTTCAACTTGCTAGTGTATGTGTGTGCACAAGAACTTAGCATATCACTTCTCAATCAAAAGCATCAGAAACACAAGAGTACTATAGCATGTAAGGGTGCATCAAGCCAACTTTTAACAAGTAATCATTTCACAAGGCTAGAATTTTTTTTTGATTTTTTCAATTTTTCAATTTTTTTTGATTTTTTTTTTTTAATAATACTACTAAATCCCTCCCCCATACCTAAATCACGCATTGTCCTCAATGTATGCAAATGAGATAAAAATGACAAAGTAAAAGGACGAGAATACCTGATAAGGGATGACGGAGGAATAGAACTAACTACTATGTACAACAAGGAAACTTACTTGAATCACGCATCAATGAGGTGGATCACCTCCTCCTCATAATCAACTGGCAGTTCTAAAAATGGTTTAAGGCGTTGCCCATTAACTTTAAATGTTTCACCAGTTTTAGGATTTTCAATTTCAATAGCACCATGAGGATAAACAACTTTAACAACATATGGGCCCTCCCATCTAGATCGCAATTTTCCAGGAAATAAGTGAAGCCTAGAGTTGTATAAAAGAACTTTTTGACCAGGAGAAAAAGATTTTCTCAGAATAGATTTATCATGCAAAAGTTTAGTTCTTTCCTTATAAATCTTAGCATTTTCATAGGCATCATTCCTGATTTCTTCTAACTCAGATAGTTGTAACTTCCTATGATTACCAGCTGTGGGTAAATCAAAATTCAACTCTTTAATGGCCCAAAAAGCTCTATGTTCAAGTTCAACGGGAAGATGACATGCCTTACCAAACACAATCCTATAAGGAGACATACCCAAAACAGTCTTAAAAGTAGTGCGATAAGCCCAAAGTGCATCTATCAATTTAACAGACCAATCTTTCCTATTTGAATTGACAGTTTTCTCTAGAATTTGTTCAATCTGCCTATTAGAGACCTCAACTTGACCACTAGTTTGAGGATGGTAAGGTGTGGCTAACTTATGAGTGATGGAATACTTCCTCAAAAGAGACTCAAACTGATGGTTTTTGAAATGCTTACCTTGGTCACTAATTATAGCTCTAGGCGTACCAAATCTAGAAAAGATATTCTCCTTTAAGAACTTAAGAACTACCTTGTTATCATTAGACTTAGTTGGTATGGCTTCGACCCATTTAGAGACATAATCAACCGCTAAGAGAATGTAGAGGTTACCAAAAGAATTAGGAAAGGGACCCATAAAATCTATTCCCCAAACATCAAAGATTTCAATAACTAAGATTGGATTCATTGGCATCATGTTTCTTCTAGTGATCTTTCCTAAATGTTGACACCTACTACAAGCGGCACAAAATTCAACAGAATCTTTAAACAGACTGGGCCAATAGAAACCAGATTGAAGTATTTTAGCAGCAGTCTTTTTAGCTCTAAAGTGACCTCCACAAGCCTGATCATGACAAAAGGAAAGTATACTTCTAAACTCATGGTTTGGAACACACCTCCTAATGATTTGGTCCGGACAATACTTAAAAAGATAGGGATCATCCCAAAAGAAATATTTGACTTGTGAGAGAAATTTGGATTTATCTTGCTTAGACCAATGAGAAGGAATATCACCAGTGACAAGGTAGTTAACAATATCAGCAAACCAAGGAGTGGTAGATATGGAAAGAAGGTGCTCATCAGGAAAAGACTCATTCAAAGGCATATCAATGGTGGACTCTACTACTAGACGGGAAAGATGATCAGCAACAACATTTTCAGAACCCTTTTTATCCCTAATTTCTAGGTCAAACTCTTGGAGCAACAAGACCCACCTAATCAATCGGGCTTTTGAGTCTTTCTTAGAGAAGAGATATCTAAGAGCAGAGTGGTCAGTGTAAACAATGATTTTGGAACCTATAAGATATGACCTAAACTTTTCAAGAGCAAAAACTACAGCTAGAAGTTCTTTTTCAGTGGTGGAGTAGTTGAGTTGAGCATCATTTAGAGTCTTACTAGCATAGTATATGACATGAGGTATCTTATTAATTCTTTGTCCTAAAATTGCTCCTACAGCATAATCAGACGCGTCACACATAAGCTCAAAAGGTTGATTCCAATCAGGGGACTGAATGATAGGGGCTGAGGTCAACTCTTTCTTAAGATGATCAAATGATTGCAGACATTCATTAGAAAATTCAAATTTTATGTCCTTAGAAAGAAGATTGGTCAATGGTCTAGCCTTTTTGCTAAAATCTTTAATGAAACGCCTATAAAAGCCAGCATGCCCTAAAAAGGAACGAATTTCTTTGATAGATTTTGGTGGAGGTAAATTAGCAATGAGATCAATTTTAGCTTTATCAACTTCAATTCCTTTTGACGAAATTTTATGACCAAGAACAATTCCTTCTTTAACCATGAAATGACACTTTTCCCAATTAAGAACAAGGTTCGTTTCTTTACATCGTTTTAAAACTAAGTCAAGATGATGAAGACACTGATGAAAAGAAGAACCAAAGATGGAAAAGTCATCTATAAAGATTTCTAGGAACTCTCCTACCATATCAGAGAAAATGCTCATCATACATCTTTGAAAGGTGGCAGGGGCAGTGGTTAGACCAAAAGCTAAACGACGATAGGCAAAGGTTCCAAAAGGACAAGTGAAGGTGGTCTTTTCTTGATCCTCAGGAGCAATGGGAATTTGAAAATAGCCAGAGAAACCATCTAGAAAGCAATAGTATGAGTGACCTGCTAACCTTTCTAAGATTTGATCAATGAAGGGTAGAGGAAAATGATCTTTTCTAGTGGCAGCATTTAGTTTCCTATAGTCAATACACATTCTCCAACCAGATTGGACACGAGTGGGAACTAATTCATCATCCTCATTGACAACTACAGTGATCCCTGACTTTTTAGGCACTACTTGAACAGGACTGACCCAAGAACTATCAGATATAGGATAGATGATTCCATTATCTAGACATTTAAGGATTTCCTTCCTAACAACTTCCTTAAGAGTCGGGTTTAACCTCCTTTGTGGCTCTCTAACTGGTTTAGCATCATCAACTAAGTGAATCCTATGTTGGACAATGGCAGGGCTAATTCCCTTGATATCAGATATGCTCCACCCTATGGCTTCCTTATTCTCTCTAAGTACAAGTAAGAGCTCTCCCTCTTGAGAAGGTGTCAGATCAGATGCAACTATGACTGGAAGAGATTTAGAAGGACCTAGAAACATATACTTAAGAGTTTCGGGAAGAGGTTTGAGTTCTAATTCTGGTGGACTTGTCTCAACTGATTCATTAGCTTCATAAAGTGGTAAAGGGGAAGGTTCTAACTCTTGGTTGGAACTAGGAGTGGTGGACTCTAACATTTCATTGACCTCATTTTTATGACAAGTATCATCCCATTCTTGAC
Source organism: Kitagawia praeruptora (assembly GCA_037693485.1). Classification (NCBI taxonomy): domain Eukaryota; kingdom Viridiplantae; phylum Streptophyta; class Magnoliopsida; order Apiales; family Apiaceae; genus Kitagawia; species Kitagawia praeruptora. Next base: position 127,264,556 of record CM075352.1, read on the forward strand.
CAAAGTAGTTTTGACAAAAGCTAAGCACATCATCAACATTTATGACTTCATTATCAACTAACTCATCAATCATGTTAATATCTATGGGTTGGTCAAAATAGTCATTGGGTTGTTTTCCTACGTTGAAAATGTTGAGATCAATTGTCATGTTCCCAAAAGTTAGCTTCATTAAACCATTCCTACAGTTAATTAAGGCATTAGACGTGGCAAGAAAAGGCCTTCCTAGAATGATGGGAATTTGATTTTTGAGATTTTTGACTGGTTCGGTTTCTAGAACAACAAAATCGACGGGGAAGACAAAATCACCAACCTTAATCAACACATCTTCCACTATACCTGTTGGAGTTTTAACAGAACGATCAGCTAACTGAAGAGTGACACTAGTCTTCTTAAGTTCACCTAAACCCAAGGCTTGATAGACAGATAATGGAAGAAGATTCACACTAGCTCCTAGATCGAGTAAAGCTTTATCAATGAAAGTATCACCTATGACACAAGAGATAGTAGGACAACCAGGATCCTTATACTTCACAGGGATTTGATTTGACAAAATAGAACTAACATGAGATGTTAAGAAAGCTTTCTTAGGAACATGAGTGGTTCTTTTATGAGTACATAAATCTTTTAGACACTTAGCATAAGAGGGAACTTGTTGAATTGCATCTAAAAGAGGAATGTTAATCTTGATTTGCTTAAAGACTTCCAAAATCTTATCTAACTGAGCAGATTGTTTGTTTGAAGTAAGTCTTTGAGGAAATGGGGCTTTCGGTTTAAAGACGTTTTCATTAGACACATCAGATTGGGATTTCGAAGGTGGTTCATCGGATGGTGATGATTCATCGGATTTATCTACTTCAGAATTCTCGGGATTTGAAGATTTTTTTAGAGTAGGATTCAAGAGCAAAGGATTTGGTTCAGATGTTAGCTTATCTTCTTCTTGAGTATTGACACCAGCATGATTATTGAATTGATTACCAGACCTTAGAGAGATTACAGAATTCACATTTTCATGAGACTTTTGATTTGGATGAAACTTAGGATTAGTCTCGGGTTGACTTGGAAATCGATTTTTCTCTCTCTCACTGATTGTGTTTGCCAATTGACTGATTTGGACCTCTAGCTTAGATATGGCTTGAGTGTTAGAATTTAGTAGTTGCCTATCTTGGGTCATAACTTGTATGAAAGATTGTTGAGATTTAAGTAATGCCTCCATACTCTTTTCTAAAGAAGTAAATCTTTTGTCAGATTCAGCAAAACCAGGAGGATTCAAGGGAACTGAGTTTGGATAATGACCAGGATTTTGAGGAGGATATGAATTAGGATTTTGAGTTGGGTATGGACCAAGATTGGGCTTTTGAAAAGTAGGTTGAGGATTTTGATTGTACTGATTGTATTGACCTTGGTTCCATGAGAAATTTGGGTGATTCTTCCAACCAGGATTATATGTGGGTGCATAAGGATCATTCCTAACTCTAGGTTGAAACATGGCATTGACTTGTTCAATTTCAGGGCAATTCCCTACCACATGATTAGGAGAACTACAGTTTGCACAAAGAGACATTTGAGATGACACATTGTTGGTTTCTAAGGCTTCTAGACGTCTAGTGATTGTAGCTAACTTAGCTTCGGTTGCAATAGAATTACCAACTACGCGTAAGCCCTTAGATGAGTTAGAATTTTCAGCTTCCTGATTAGGTTCCCTAGTTGACTCCCACAACATTGTTCTTTCAGCTAACTCCTCAAAAAATTTCCAAGCTTCATCTTCATCTTTATCCATAAACTTACCATTGCACATAGACTCTAACAAAGCAGTGGTTTGGCTATCTAAGGCTTCATAAAGAATTTTGCAAAGTCTCCATTTTTCTATACCATGTTGAGGACATTTAGACAACAACTTTTTAAATCTATCAAAATATTTCCAAAAAGACTCATTCCGATTTTGTTGAAATTGGTTGATTTCATTCCTAAGTCTGTTTGCCTTATGGTTTGGAAAATATTTTTTAAGAAAGATAGCAACAAATCCCTCCCATGTGGAAATAGAATTAATGGGTAGACTATACAACCACTGTTTAGCATCTTCTTTTAAAGCAAAGTTAATAAGCCTGAGCCTAATGGAATCCTCACTTAATTGTTGAAGTTTTTGCAATGCACACACTTCCTCAAACTCTCGAATGAAAAGATATGGATCCTCTCCCTCTACCCCAGCAAACCTAGGTAACATGCTAATGTTGTGATGTTTGATTTCAAAGTTATTCGCGGTTACTGCGGGTAAGACTATGCATGAGGGTTGAGCGGTACGAGCGGGGTAACAACGGTCTTTGAGTGAAACAGCCATGACTACGGGTTGAACTTCTAATTCTTTTGACTCAATTCTAGTGGGTGAAGAAAAATCAAGTTGCCTTACTACTTTAGGAGATGATAGATTGGTTTGTCTTACTAATCTAGATGTAGTGTCTCGAACCCAAGCACTTTGCATACAAGAGAAGTAATCAAGTAATCACGTAGCAGACAAGAGCTATAAGTAAACACCTAAAAAAAATGGAAAATTAAAAAGAAAAATCTATATTATCCTAAGAAAAATCTAGACCTTGCTCCTAACAATAAGATACTACTGAAAGTCACAACTCAAAAAGCATCCGTCCTGACTGGCCAGGCAGGTGCAAGCATTGCCAAGAGGCTAAACACCTTTCTAGACACCAATCCAAATTAGCCAGGTAAGCGTCACGCTTGCCTAGACACCAAACGAAAGAATACTTAGTGATTTGCTCCTCCCAGATTCTCTTCCTAATTGAGCGCGAGATCCTAGGGGCCAACGTCTATTTAATTTTATTAAAGAAAGGGGAATGCAAGATGAACGAATTAGTGATTTGTGGGCCAAGGAAAGGGTGATGAAATCCCTCACCTTATCTTGTAACTGGGTGGCACCCTTAAGATTGATTGAATGATGCAACACACAAAGAACAAGAAAATAAACACTTATGGATGCACTACACTACGTGTAAAATCAATTAATACAAAAAAAAAAATCTAGATGATGTGATCCTATGTGAGAGAATGAATGATGCAGCAAATTGGTTTTTAACAAAAAAAAATTAACAAACTAATATTTTTGGGTTTTTTGAATATTTAATTTTTTTGGGTTTTTTTTTATAATGAGAAAAGAAAAATAGAGAGAGGTGATACGGAATACCGAAAAACGCTTCCAAAAATTTCAAAAGAGACAGCGAGGCCTTCTAACGATCTTCTTGTCCAAGCTTTTCTCCGCTTCACAATTCCCTAAAAAAACAAACAAAAGAAAACAAGAAACTAATCCGAAGAATTAATATCAAGGAGTGAAAAATACCAATAGTCCCCGGCAGCGGCGCCAAAAACTTGATGTGTAAAATAACTGCAAGCGCACAGTGGTTAATTGTAGCAAATACAGATCGATCCTCAGAGACTATGAATTTTCAAAACCCTAATAATTAACTCAGGCAAACTAGACAAATAGGTTTGAGATGAGTTTTAATTAACCTAATTAGCAAAGATTATCAAATAATATGGAAAACCTAGGAATCCGAATCCATTAATCAATCACAATTAATATCAACTCGCCCTAAAATCAATCCTCTTTTCTTCACAAATAAGATATATCAATCAACGAGACAAGCATATACTATGAAACTTGTTATCTAACAATAACCTATCAAAACTTCAAGGAGCAAGCATAGGCTATGAAAAACAAATCCTGTAACAATAATATATCAAAATCACTTTGTCAATCGATCAATTAAGCACCAAGAAAAATTATGAGAATCAATTAATAGGAACGAGAAGAAATCAAGAATAATTAAATCAACTTCATCTTCATCCTAGGACAGTAAAATTAGCTAGACATAATTATAATAAGCAAAGCAATTAATATATAGCATATGAGACACACGGCTAAATAAAGTGATAGAGGTAAACAAATATTCTTAATAATTACCAGGACAACTCAACCAATTTCAAAACTATAAACTTAATTCACGTGAATGGCAGGAAACAAAGTGAATCAACTTAAACTAAAAACAAGTACTGGTTTTGATAAAGCATGCGATGTAAATCAAACGAAAACAAAGCAGAACAATTTCTAATATAATATATAATATATAATAATGCATGTATGATTACTCGGATGGCAGACACTAGTTAAATAAAAGTATAACTTGAAAACAAAACACCTGGACCATGCGAATGAATAAGGCAGGTGAGATAAACGTGAATAAACTAATATTAATAAGCTGGCAGCTAAGCGAAGCTAATAACGAAGCAAAAAAAATATTAATAAAGGAGGAGAAAGGCCGGATAATAATCACCGGTGACCAGAGTATAAAACAGAAAAAACAATAAATTATTTAGGTGTCTAAATTGGTGTCAAATACAAGAGAGGAGCCCCATATATATAGGGAAAAATTTGGGCTTGGGTCTTCGATTACAAATTTGATATTGAATATAATTTCTTCAATTTCCTTTTCTTCCTGGATAAGTATTCGATTTTTCCTCCAATTTCTTTGACTTCAAGTATTTTCCACCTCCTTTCCCTTTTTGCACCTTTTCCTGCTAAAATTCTGTTTTATTTATTTTCCTACAAAACAAAATAAAATAATTTATTAATTAATAAAATTACGAAAACAGACATAAAATAGGTGTTAAAAATATTATTAATTATGGACCTATCAGTAATCAATAGAGAAGGAGTGCTAGTTGACCCCTCCAAGATAGAGGCAGTTTCAAATTGGGAACGACCAACCACTCCAACAGAGGTAAGGAGTTTCATCGGGTTAGCAGGATATTATAGACGATTTGTTCAAGATTTTGCAAAGATTGCAACCCCGTTAACTCGACTTACCCGGAAAACTTAGAAATTTGAATGGACTGAAAAATGCGAGAAAAGTTTTCAAGAGCTGAAGAAGAGGTTGGTAACGGCCCCAGTATTGGCGTTGCTTGATGGAAAAGGAGATTTCGTGATTTACAGTGATGCTTCGCATAAAGGATTGGGATGCGTGCTTATGCAGCACGGTAAGGTAATAGCATATGCGTTAAGACAATTGAAGGATTACGAGATCCGATACCCCACCCATGATCTAGAATTAGCAGCAATTGTTTTTGCCTTAAAAATTTGGAGGCACTACTTGTATGGAGAGAAGTGTGAGATTTACACTGACCATAAGAGCCTCAAGTACATTTTTACGCAGAAAGAGCTTAACATGCGCCAGAGAAGATGGCTAGAGCTAATCAAGGATTATGACTGTGAGATTCGTTATCACCCGGGCAAAGCCAATGTGGTGGCTGACGCCCTTAGTAGGAAAGAGAAGCTCAAAATGATAACTACGGAGAAAGAATTGATAAAAGACTTTGAGAGGCTGGAAATTGAGATTAAGATACCTGAAGAAGGTCAAGAAAAGTGGATGGAAATTCGAATCCAGCCTCTACTGTTGGAAAAGATTAGGTTATGCCAAGAGCAAATGATGGAAGCAGAAAAGAACTCGACTAAGGAGTTAATGACTGGGGAAGAAATCAAGTGTGAAAAAGATAAAGGAGGAATTATGAGATACATGTGGAGGATATGGGTCCCAAGTGATCAGGAACTCAAGGAAGAAATTCTATATGAGGCACACAACTCAGGATACTCAGTGCACCCCGGTAGCACCAAGATGTATAGAGATTTGAAAGAGTACTACTGGTGGCCCAACATGAAAAAGGACGTGGTAGAGTGGGTAAGCAAATGCTTGACCTTCCAGAAGGTGAAAGCGGAGCACCAAAGGCCTAGTGGACTTCTACACCCCTTGGAGATTCCCGAATGGAAATGGGAACATATAGCTATGGACTTCGTAGTAGGTTTACCAAGGACCAAAGCAAATCATGACGCCATATGGGTGATTATAGACCGACTAACAAAGTCAGCTCACTTTCTTCCTATCAATGAAAGGTACACGGTTGATAGGCTTGTAGATATCTACCTCAAAGAGATAGTGGCGCGACATGGAGTCCCAGTCGCCATAGTATCCGACAGAGATCCCAGATTTAACTCCAGGTTTTGGAGGAGCTTTCAGGAATGTGTGGGAACCAGGCTAAACATGAGTACAGCTTACCATCCCCAGACGGACGGGCAAAGTGAAAGGACCATCCAGACACTAGAAGATATGTTGAGAGTCTGTGCTATAGACTTTAAAGGAAATTGGGATGATCACTTGCCATTAATTGAGTTCTCCTACAACAATAGCTTTCATTCAAGCATAGGAATGCCGCCTTACGAGGCCCTTTATGGAAGAAAATGCCGATCTCCCCTATATTGGGATGAAGTCGGAGAGCGAAAGATGCTCGGACCTGAGATGGTCCAACAAACAAAAGATGTAGTGGATTTAATCAGAGGTCGACTGGTAGCAGCACAGGATCGACAAAAGAAATATGCCGACTTAGCTCGGAAAGGAAAAGAATATGAAGTGGGGGACCTAGTGTTCCTGAAAGTGTCTCCTTGGAAGGGTTTAATGAGGTTTGGGAAGAAAGGGAAGTTGAGTCCTAGATATATTGGCCCATTTGAGATCTTAAGACGTATTGGAGAGCTAGCTTATGAACTAGCATTACCCCCGAACCTGCAGCAAGTGCACAATGTGTTCCATGTCTCAATGCTGAGGAAATATAACCCAGACGCCAAGCACATAGTGGAATATGAGCACGTGGATATGCAACCAGATTTGACCTACGTAGAGCAACCTGTGGAAATAGTAGACAGAAAAGATCAAGTGCTCCGAAACAAGGTCATCAAGCTTGTCAGAGTTTTATGGCAGAACCACAACATAGAAGAATCAACCTGGGAGCTAGAAAGTGCAATGATGGAAAAGTACCCCCATTTGTTTTCAAGCTGATTCCGGGACGGAATCCTTTTAAGGAGGGGAGACTGTAAGAACCCAGATTTTTTATAGAATTAAAACTTTTTAGTATGTAATAATATGGGAATGAATAGTGGTTATGACTGCGATGTAACGAATGTCTATTAAATGAATGGAATGGATTTGAATTCAATTATTTACATGTCATGCAGAATACTTTTGGTTGACGGCATAGGTAAGAATGATCTATCTCCTAAGGATATAAGTATATTACTTCAAGTAAGATTATTCTTGTGTCATCCAAATCAATATCTATTATAAGTCCAGCGGTTTCGTAAAAAGGTTAAGAAGCACTCGAGAGTGAACCAGGTTCATTTTCCTAATTATAGGAATTAAATAAAAATAAGTGATGAATAGTGATTTTGGTGGAATTTGGAATATTATTATAATAATGTTATACCCGGTATTCGGAACGGATTTCTGAGTTCGTATTAGTGATCCATGAGGAAAATAAGTGTATGTAAAAGCTGTCGGATTCAGAAAAAGAGCACTTTTATTTTCTCCGAGATTTCCCTGGACACTGCAAGACTTAAGGAGTTATAAAATGGAATTAAGGAATTTAAATTCGAGAAGTATTAAGTAAGATGAAGAATAGTATTAGAAATATTAAGAAGGTTTTTGGTAAAACCCTAACTAGAAACGAATGAGTTATTCCCTCGAACGATCAACGAACAAGCAAGGAAATTGAGTAATACCCGGACAAAGGAACGAATAAATAACCAAGAGACAAACAAGTGCAATTTGTGGGAAAAGGAGAAACCCAAGTAACATCCTTATAAGTCAACTACAAGATGAGTGGTGTAATTGCATTCTTGCAAAAATGGAGTTGTTTGTTGTAGTGCCAACACTTGGCCCAATGAGGAAGCAACAAGTGGCACCATTGGATTGCCAACAACACATTAAAAGAGATGCATCCATTATATATGCAAGGGTTATACATGTATTAGCCATAAATCACCAAAACAAAACAAACCACCACCATTTCTCTCCATTTCTTCATAAAAATCTGCCCATTCTTAGCTAATTGGAAGTCCAACTTCCAACCATCACTTGTTCTTCAAATTTTTATGGTAAGTACTACATATCATGGTAATGATCTCCTAGAAATTTCAGCTTCAAATTCATCTTTTATCATTTTCAAATAAATCATCAAAGATGATGATGAATAGTGTTCTTCATAAACTAACTTTTATTTCTTGATTTCTTTTGATTATTCAAGCTATACTAAGGCTAGATAAGGGCTAAACAAGGCTTGATAAGTTCATACATACACCAAGGAAGGTATACCACTCTTGAAAACCAAGCTCTTAGTTTAAGTTTTGGTATTTTAGATGAGTTATATGGATTTAATGCATGTTTAGGACCTTAAGATTATGATTGGGATTTATTGAATGTGAAATTAGTTTAGATGAACGGAAAGACATTGCTTGGTCTTAGTTCATGGTTGAATAACATGTATAAGTTGTTTGGAGTGGAAACTATGATTATTGGATGGTTTGAAATTTGGAAATCATGTAAACATAGCCGTCGTAATGCCCGATTGTCGTTAGCCTTAAGAAACCGTGATTAGCAGTAGCATGAACACACTGTCCAGTCTCAGATTTTGCCATGAAAGGCTAGATTATGTTATAAGCTTCGTTTTGATATAAAGATCGCATGAAACGGACTTACGGTTTAGGAGTTATGATTAAATTCGTAAAAGTGGTTCGGAACCGTAATCAAAAGTTCGTAACCGAAATTGGATCCCTTTAATATTGCGAAATCAGTGGCGAATCTTAATAATTAAATAATAGAGATAAAAAGGAAGGTGTGGGAGAAGATCTCATGTAAAAAGGATTGTTTTCCGATTTTATAAAAATGTTCGAATCAAGGTTAAACGCGAACGAACCCCTAAAACCATACTTGATTATGACTTTGGTTAATAACTTAGAAAACGGACGATAAAACTCGTAGTACAATCTTGATTCGTAAATGATCGATATTAAAACTTACATGGCTTAAGTATATATTAAGTGTGGGTGCAATGTCGGGTTATAATAGCGAACGTATGTCGAACCGCATCGGTGATAAAAAGAGTTACACTAAGAGGTGTATAACGAGATAATTCGAGAACGTGTTTCGACTTAAGTAAAGTCTATATTTAACCTTGCAAAGTGTTAAGTGATTAATTCCGAATGCCTTGGCTACTTATAGATCGTCAGGCTGACCCGGGACACGCTACTACTACCCCTACTTGTACTCGATTTCCAGACAAGTTTCAAATCCTTTTTATAAGGCTGTTGTTGTGAATATATATATATGCTTTCTGTTATACATATGCCATAGCATGCATGCCTATCTTCAAGTTATATTGTGATACTTGTTCCCTGATTTATTGTTGGCTTATAAGCTAGATAGATATATATCAGTTATAAGCCGGAAATTATTTAGACCCTTAATCGAAGGGCAGTGAATCTCATTCTTTGACTATAGACCGGGAGTCGTTATTCCTTGATATATTGATATTATTTTCAGAGGAAAATAACTAAGTAAATATTTTCCATTTTTAATCTAGCGAATATTATTGGAATATTCCCTTGAGATTATTTGATAAATATTATTCGGATTATCCATCAGATGTTTATTTATTCGAGGAATATTATATATTTAATATTCATCTAAAGTCGATTAAATATTCGAATATTATTCGAACCCTCAGTTAAGTTATTTGCTTAAAGAATATTCATTCTTATTTAGTCGATAAATATTATTTTGAATATTCATTCAAGTTTATTTATTTAATGAATATTATTTTAATATTCATTCGAGCCTTATTTATTTAAATGAATATTAATTCGAATATTCATTCAATCTCTATTTATTTTATAAATATCAGTTGAACATTGATTCGAACTCCAGTTATTCGATAAATATTACTTTGAATATTCCCTTGAGATAAGGAATATTATCTTCGACCTTTATTTAAATTCGATTCAATTATTGAACATAATTTCAAATATTCATTCGATAATCATTTCTTCGATAAAAATTATTAAGTTGAATATTCATTATTTATTCAATGAATATTGTCCCAAATATTAAGTCGATAATTATTCCATCAATATGTATCATTCTTGAGTCGAATATTCACTATTGATTCAATAAATATTATCTCCAATGTCCATCTGACGGTTACTCCATCAATAAACATTGTTATTGATTTGAATATTCATTATTTGTTCAATGAATATTATTCTGAATATTTATTCAAAGATTATTCCGAGCAACCCTTTTTCAATATCTGTGACTTAATAAATATTCTTGGAATATTTATTTAATTCTTCTAACTCGTTTCAAAGATACTTGGTTTCATTCACATAGTATCATCAACCCTCGAATATTATATAAATTATTTCAGAGTCCAATTATTATTATTATATTATCAAGGAAGGTTCTTAGTAATTCCCTTCTTCCTACGATTCTATTGTAAGGGAACCTTACTTGAGGAATGTTATTTATCTTGTGACTGCCCGGTCATAAATTATTCGTTCACTCGCAACTTGGTTGCTATTATTCATGGAATTGTGTATACCCACTCACTATTCGAGGGGCAAGAATGTTGGAACAAGTTGATATCCATTAACAAGCGGTAGCTTGGGAAATATTAGTGAATTTTCCTTTCCAATTAGATACGACTACTTTGTGGAGTCTTATCAACAAGTATTATACTTGGGGAAAGGGAGAAGAACTTTACGTTTCAAAGTTATGGATGTGAAATGAACTAGGAGATGCGTAAGTGACCCAGTGGCGCCGGTCCAGCAAAGTGGCCCAACCGTTGGCCGAGGGGGTTCCAGAAGGCGGTAGACAAGTAAATCCGTCGGTGCTTCCTTCTACATGTAGTAAACAAGAGGTGGGGAGCATAACATGCGACTGATCATCGTGTAAATGTTATGTCTCCTGGCACGTCAAACTCCAGTATTAGTTCATCACTCAAAGTTGGAAATTTTCTGCAACACCATCATAGTTGGCAGAGTTGAAAAGTATTTCAAACTGGAATTGCAATATCATTCTGCAAGTTCCTATTTTTATGAAAATGATGCTATCTTGCTTATTTTGGCATAGCATATGCTTCCACGAGATATATATCTGTTGAGTTACCTTGTAACTTCATCCTTTATATTAAACTGGCAATATTTTCTCTAATGCATGGCATATGATTTCAAAACATATCTTTGAACTGTCTTATATATTACTGCACAGTTATATATTATTGGTGGGCTGTTGCTCACCCTTGCTTATTTATTATGTCACAACAACAGCTAGGTCACATGGCCCGCGTCAGGCGCACTCGGCGTAAGCAGGATACCCGCCCCACAGGGCTACCCGTTGATATCATTACTGCCATTGCTGAGGTAGCATAGATCAGCAGCCTTTGATTACCAGTTTAATTATATGTATCAATAATGATTAATCAACGGCAAAACTTTTAAACTTATGATGTTATCCTTTTGGCTTGTAATAACTTTTATTCGTAAACCAGTAATGCAAGACTTATTTCAATTTCATCTCTGGGACTATAACTGTGTGTGTGTGAGTGGTTATTATTGTGGGGTCATAGCAGGTGATTTATTTATGGTGGACTCAAGTAAAGTATTAATCATGGAAAATAAGACCGTGACAACCCGATCCCGGACCCCGGATCTGGGGGTGTTACAGAAAATAAGGGCACGTACTGGTGTACCTTCGAAATTTATCAACAATGACAAGTGATTTTATAACTGATTGATACAAACGAGTTTAATGACTGCTAATCATATGAAATGTTATATTGCTTATCTTATACATATATCCTTGCTGAGCTATAGTTGCTCACTCTTGCTTGTTTTCAAATTTTACAAACACAACACCTAAGAGAAATGGCAAGACCCCGTTAGACTGTTCGAAAGCAGGTGACTAGACCCCAGGCTGCAGTTGAGATTCCACCGGTAGGCCCCATTAGCCGGATTGGTTGGCAACTTTTGTTAGTACGTTTTATTTATAAGTATGACATGTGCAAGGCAGTGTACCATAACAAACTTTCAAGCCGCCAACTTCGCTTCATATCGAAGTGTTGCTGGTAGCATAAATGCTATTTAATTCGGTCTGTAATAACTCTGAAACTTTTACTTTTGCTTAATCAAGTGTATGACGTTTCTGAGACTCTAACCTGTGTGAGTGTGTGTGCGGTGTGAGTTTCATTGTGGGGTCGATGGCTGTTTTATTTATACTATGTGCAAGAACAAGTATGTTATTAATGGAAAATGGACCGTGAGCGCCTAGATCTCCGACCCCGGATCTGGGGGCGTCACAGAAATGGTATCAGAGGGGAGGTTACAGTTCTCAAAAACGATAGTAATTTAGGAAAGCAACCATAATAATACGAATAATATAACACTAATAATAATCCCATTAATACCTAGAGCTCTCATCGAGTTCACAGTCGGGTTATCGGATATAGCCCTGACTTTTAAGGCCCGTGAGGGAACTACTCCTTAAACCCTTCTTTATGGTTAGTAACCCACCTTATTCCCTTGTGTATATGGAGGAGATACCAGACCCTGAGGCTTTTGAGAGAGAGCACGATGAGGCGCTGCTGAGAGATACCGAGGATCCCGAGGAGGACATGAGTGCTGACACTGAGCTTGACCCCTGGATTACGCTGATAGGGGATACTGATGATGAGGATCCCGATGAGTAGCCCTTTGTTGAGCCTGAGCCTGTCACCCCCTCCCCTGTAGCCACTGATGAGGAGAGTGTGCGATCCGGTGAGGGACGTGTTGTGTCACCCCATCCTCTCCGCAGTCATGGAGCCTCACTTCTTCAGATGATGACTCCGAGGAGGATACTTCTAGCGAGGAGGAGTGTGACCCTACCCCTGCTCCTGCTCCTGCCCCTGTTATGCCACCCCCACCACTGGACCTACCCCCGGTGTCGGGCGCTGAGCACGCCTATGTCGTGCAGTTCATGACCCGAGACTTATTTTCTGCCGAGGCCAGACTTAATGAGGCAAGGCGAGCACTAGTGGAGGAGCGCGAGGCGCGACTGAGGATTCAGGCTGAGATGAGGACTACTGTTGCTAGGAGGACTAGAGCTCGACTCCACAGGATCGAGAGGAGGAGTCGCGCGAGGATCATTGGTTTGGGAGTCCGCGGGGACGGAGTGATCCGGACCAGGGATGCTAGGCGCGTGGTGCGTCGTGCATTCTCCCGGGTGAGGTCATTGCTCCGTCGCGGGGCGGTACCATGATGTGTTATGGATAGCTCAGTCCTCTAGGTTCAGATGACATTAGTGTGTCGATTTTGCGGGATAGTTGACTTATGCAGTGGCGTCCTTTCTGACCAGTGGATGAGTAGACTGACCTACATATATGTAGATGTGACTTCGGATAGTATGTACGGATGTAGCCCTATTTTTGTGTAGCCTTAACTATTCAGATGATGTACTTGTATTGTTCCGCTTTTGCTAGACCTTGATATTGGAACTATGTGTTAGGCTTTAACATCCAAACTATGTCATGACTCTTGTACCGTATTTTATCTAGTTTCAGCTTCCTTGATATTGTCTCGACTGCCTTAGTTTCCAATGCCATGCTTTACTGTTTTGATATACAACTGTGAATATACAACTCTTACAAACCACAAATGCAACCATGCTATTTCAAATTTTATGACTTGCAATTTCAACTCATTTCCTAAAAATTTTCAAAATGTTTCTACAAGTTTTAAAAAAAAAAATTAATAATAATAATAATAATAATAAATTTTCAATCTATCGTATTTAAAAGTTTAAAAATATTTCTACAAGTTACGAAGTTTTGAAATCTTGGAAATTCCTACAAATGTTTTCGAGCCACGTAACGACTTTCCCTAAAAAGGTTTTACAGTTTTATCGCCATCATAAGGGCACTGCGAGTTTCAAAATTTTAACCCTGTATAAGGAGGAACAATACGTTCCTGACTTCTCTAAATACGGTCAAATAATTTGAAAACCCTAACCCATTTTTGTCTTATTATCAAAATCATGCCACCCAGAAGAATGAACACTCGAACTCACCCGGCCAACTCTGAAGGCCAGGGTAGCCACCATGGGTCGGGAGGCCACCAAAACCGTGAGAGAGAGGATTTGAACCTGAGCGAGGATGAAGGTAGTGACTATAACTTGTTTGATAACTCTGAGTATGATGAAGAGGAAGCTGAAGATGATACCCGAGAGGTGGAAAATCCAAGGAGAGACCCTATGGAGCAATTCATGGACCTGCTCAGGAAGAACTTGGACCGTCCCCCGGTTCAGCCACCACCCAACAATGCGAATGCCAATGCCCACTACGCCATAGATGGGCGCATGTAACGCACTCCTACTGTTACATCAGACACGTTTTCTGTTACATTAGGCCTAAGGTAACGCACTTTTACCATTTCATCCGCTAATGTTACCTTTGACCTCAAATATAACGCACAGCTCCTCAATGGTAACACAAGGGAAAGTGTTACATCAGGACCATAAAGTAACACAAAATCAAGCAAAAGCAACACTAGCAGGTGTTACCTTAGCTTAGGCAGAAATTCTAGATGACACGTGGCATGTGGGGCCCACGTGACACCTGGCATTCTGCCACATGGCACTTGACATGTGGCACCCATTGACACGTGGCATCATGACGTGGAAACCACTGCCACGTGGCACAAGGTGGGGCCCACAATGCCACGTGGCATGTTGTGGGGCCCACACTTCCACGTGGCACCTGTGGGGCCCACACTGACACGTGGCACCTATGGGGACCACACTACCACGTGTCACCTATGGGACCCACACTGCCATGTGGCAAGTGTGGGGCCCACCTGCCATGTGGCATCTGTGGGACCACACTGACACGTGGCATGTGGGGCCCACTATCTAATGCAACACTGCATAGTTCCTTAATGCAACACTACATAATTATCTAATGTAACACTATAATTATCTACTGTAACACTAGCAAATGCAACACTAAAATTGAAAATTTTACAAGATTTGATTTATATATATATAAATCCCTTTACAAAATAAGCCAACCAATTCAAAGTACAAAACATGTCAATGACGAATACAATACTGATCTCCACCAGTCATCCAACTCCTAACCAACATATAATCAAAACATGTCGTACAATTTTATCAGTTGCCACTCGAAATGTCCCTGGAATAGAAACACCAGCTCTACCGCCCATTGTGATCCCATTTAAAAGGGCAACCTGCATTATTCAGACAAATATCCAAATACAACCTTGGTGACAATCCAATCATTTAACAAGAAATCTGACAAGATATGAGAAACTGAAAATTTTTTAGATGTACATATAAACTTGAAGAAATGCAAATTAATCTCAAGTTACTGTCCTAATCCGAGATTTTTCGTATGGACTACCTATGATATGCCAAGTGCTGCTTTTATACACAAGGAAAAATAGGAATTGAAGGTCAAGTAAAAGAGAAACGACTTCTTGGACAATCAGACCACTAGCATGATATTATATATGTAATTATATAGATGCAAGATGTAGAAGATTCTGACGCAACAATGAATACCCAGGAACCTGGAATATTAAAGAATCATACTCAGGAAACACGCAAATTGTACTTCGTACTGAATGACCTATATAGTATCTATCTATTCTTTGACTTGCAGATTTTCAGGGCAGATACTGTTAACTAAACATATAACGTGTTAAAAGATGAAATATATGTTTACCCACATGTTTCAAGCAACCTTATGCTCTCATTAAGTAAAAATTTGATTGTGTGCAAGAAATAAAGATTGTCAAACTTAAAAATCAGGGATAACTTCTTCTAAAATATTCTAAATCGTACACTTTTAGAGGCATTTTATTCATAGTTCTTTACACGAGTGTCAATTTCTATTCCCATCCAGATTCGTCCACCAACAGATTTTTTTTTGGAACTACAAAGATTAATTACATTTTTTTTGCTATATTCTGATGTTCTCTCTTGGAACTGCATAACAAGTATGATTATTCATGTGTTAAGCTTACAAATCAGGTGACACGATGCTAAAAAGTTAAGATTTTGACAAATCGATTATAGGATCATATGATTGAGCACTCCTGCACTAAAAACTTAACAGCACCTCTCCTTTGTTAGTATAATCGAATCAGTTCTAGGAGAACATCACATAATCACATAATCGAATCAGTAGTAGAACATGTCTTAAAAAAAATCTAAGCCAAGGATAGACTATATAATTAAAAAAATAAGGCAGAAATTGCAAAATTGAACATCTCAATAAAAGAGCAGTTTGTACATACATCTGATATGGACAATATCCCCAAACCATTTGGCCCAAATCCTTCTTCGATTTTCGAAGATAAGTCGGCATTCTTCTCCTATTTCAATCAATTCCAAGGTAAAAAGAAATTAGTAGAAGATACACATGCAGGTTTAGATTGAAGCTATATTTTTGCAAAAATACAAACCAAATATGAACTTACACTTACCATGTAATCTATACATGTCGTCAGATAAAAAGAATTCGAAACATAATCCAACTCCATATGGAATGCTAATACTATGATACTACCTTTTACAAAGTTTTACACTACAAATTGTGATCTAAACCTTTTTAAATATTCAAACTAATAAATTCAATGTGACTATTGCACTTATTAAATTAAGATCATCATTAATCAAATTCAAACTCAACAATTTCACCCAATAAGGTTGATGAGTCCCATCTTCTGACCTGACAATTTTAGCAGATAAAGAGAGAAATAAGACAAACTGTTCAATTAAAAGTTTGGAAAATAATTAAAGAAGGTTCAACTGCTCTGGATGCTTCAACGTACTAAACCATACAACATTAACAGTAAAAGGAGAAACTGATACGAACTGAACATTCAAAGAATGAAAGCCACTTTAATACGATCTTAATATTTAACCATATCAGGGTACAATAACTACTTCTAACCATTCAGATTACTGAGAACAAGGAACCAACCATTATTGAACAGTTCAATATACAAGAGACAGCCAATGACATTTGTATATCTAAAAATATACACATGCATATTGCACATTTTATAATTAAACATAACGACTGGTCGACTGCTCAGTTTGATATACAAGAGACTACCTATACACATTTGTACATAAAACAATCATTATATTGAAGCTAGACAATGATGTTGAGCATTTAAGAAAATAGAGAGGTTGCACAGAAAATGCTAAGTGAAGCCTATGAACTAATCAACTACTACTATTAGGAATAGTAAAAACAAATGAAGATAATACAAAGTCAAAATTCAATTAATGTATCTACTACAGTAAAATGAAGGAATAAAGAGACTAGTGTCACCATAGCAACTAGCAATGAATAACAGAGTCATTAATATTTTAATATAACTATATAGCATTTCCACTTTTCAGTCAAAATTTACATGTGATATTGATACAAACACCATTCACTGGCCCTTTTTATGTTATTTCAGCATACATTTCTCTGAACGTGTTACAATGATAAGTTGAAAACTTGGACAAGACAGCATTAGCGAGAATTTACCTATTCCTTCCATCTTTTTTGGTGAAGTAACCTCTATAAACACTAATTATACTCTCTGCTGTCAAATTATGTCGCTCCTTGGTTCGATTTCCTCCCCCTTGCGGTGAACAGGGAAAGCAGCACACTCCGGAGAATCGGTACTTCTGATGGAAAGTGCAAAAGGAACTCTTAACCTGCATTATATGATATATAATATTGTTACAAACGGTATTTACTAACACTCAGACAAATTTTGTATAGAATCCTGGTTCTTTACTATGACTAGTTTGGTTTTTGTGCATTTCCATCTACGACCTGCACATCTGTAGCATCAACTCGTCTCATCGAACTCCATCGTCTACAAAAGTCAATCAGAACAATTAAATTTAGAAAAGCTAATATATTCATTTAAATAGCAAGATGCTTAATATCCTCTTTTAGTTGATATCATACATTATTGACATGAAATTTTAGGATGAGACCTTAAGTTTAATGACACCTTTTTCTTTTCCAAATTTCCAAGGATTGCTTTGCTTCTAAAATTATTTGCAGCTAATACATTATAAAGGAGAGATGCGCAGGAAAATTTACCACATTGATGTGTAGGACGCTGTTTGGGATCTCTGTCAAGAAGGAAGTTTCCTTGAAAGCTAGAACTACACATGAAAACTGATTGAGACATAACAGGTTTTATTCCTTAATACAAACTTATGGAGTAAGTTATTTCATAGTTCAATTAAAAATTTACATGTTCAACAGGCTCCATAGCTAGATACTTAGCCACATGTCAACACCCTCCAAAGCAGTGCAGACCTGTAAGTTAAAGCAAAGTCAGACCTCGTAAAGTACAAAATTCATCGAACAATAATTGTTAATTGATGCAGTATTCAGATCTGTATTTAAATGCAACAAAACATGTTTTGTATCCACCCCACTTAAAGTAAAGCCCCAATAAACACAAAGTAAAGCCCCAATTTTACCTTGAATCGGAAGCCCTAATTGAAGTCCCGAATAGAAAAACCCAATTGAAGCCCTAATTGGAAAATAAAAAATGATTAATTCAATTTTACCTACAATCGAAAGCCCCAACAAATTTTACCTACAATTGAAAGCCCAACAAATTTTTCCTGCAAAATCAATTTTAAGCAAATTAGCAATTGAAAATAAGCAAAAAGAAAAAAGAGAAGATAGAAGAGAAGAGAGAAGAAAAAAGAGAAGAGAGAAGAGAAGAGAGACGATAGTTGTTCTTCGATTCGGAGAGTCGAGACAATAGAGACAATAGAGAGAGTATGATTGTATGAGAGAATTGAGAGTCGAGATGATAGTAGGGTTTTTTATTAAGGGGGGAAAGTGTAGTTCTGTAGTTTTCATTGGGGGGAAAAAGCCCGCCCATGTGAAATTTTTTCACCTAGGGCAAAACAACATAGTAGACTAATTATCTTTTATAATTTAATTAAATTAAATTACTATATATATTATAATTTTAAAAAAACATCATATGCATTTATATATAATATAAATTGAAATTTCTAGTATATTATGGATTATATATATAATTAAAAAAACTCAAAAATTAAAATTTAATAACATAATTTATGAAAATATATTTAATTTGTTAATGTTATTTAAGTGCTTATTAAATATGAGATAAATTTATAAAAGAAATTTATCAAAGTTAATGTAGATATGTAAACTTTTTAAAAAGTTATGAATTTGCCAAATTTAATAATTAAAAAGTGTATTATTTGATTGGGTAATTCAATGGTCAACTAGTACTTTGACCGAAATTCCTAAACAGGGTTTCGTCATGGTTAAAGGATTCGATTTTTTAAAAAATATTTCTCGATCACCCAACCATACTGGAATCAAGATCCATCATATTTAATGTTATTCCCAAAATTTTAGAAAAAAAAAATTATTTGATCGGGTAATTCAACGGTCAACTATCACTTTGACCGGAACCCCTAAACAGGGTTTCGTCAGGGTTTAAGGATTCGATTTTTTAAAAAATATTTCTCGACCACCCAACCATACGGGAATCAAGATCCATCATATTTAATGTTATTCCCAAAAGTTTAGAAAAAAAAAATTTTGATCGGGTAATTCAACGGTCAACTATCACTTTGACCGAAACTCCTAAACAGGGTTTCGTCATGGTTTAAGGATTCGATTTTTAAAAAATATTTCTCGACCACCCAACCATACGGGAATCAAGATCCATCATATTTAATGTTATTCCCAAAAGTTTAGAAAAAAAAATAATTTTTGATCGGGTAATTCAACGGTCAACTATCACTTTGACCGAAACCCCTAAACAGGGATTCGTCAGGGTTTAAGGATTCAATTTTTTAAAAAATATTTCTCGACCACCCAACCATACGGGAATCAAGATCCATCATATTTAATGTTATTCCCAAAAGTTTAGAAAAAAAAATTTTGATCGGGTACTATCACTTTGACCGAAACTCCTAAACAGGGTTTCGTCATGGTTTAAGGATTCGATTTTTTAAAAAATATTTCTCGACCACCCAACCATACGGGAATCAAGATCCATCATATTTAATGTTATTCCCAAAAGTTTAGAAAAAAAAAATAATTTTTGATCGGGTAATTCAACGGTCAACTATCACTTTGACCGAAACCCCTAAACAGGGATTCGTCAGGGTTTAAGGATTCAATTTTTTAAAAAATATTTCTCGACCACCCAACCATACGGGAATCAAGATCCATCATATTTAATGTTATTCCCAAAAGTTTAGAAAAAAAAAAATTTTGATCGGGTAATTCAACGGTGAACTATCACTTTGACCGGAACCCCTAAACAGGGTTTCGTCAGGGTTTAAGGATTCAATTTTTTAAAAAATATTTCTCGACCATCCAACCATACGGGAATCAAGATCCATCATATTTAATCTAATTCTTAAAAGTTTAGAAAAAAAAATTTGATCGGGTAATTCAACGGTCAACTATCACTTTGACCGGAACCCCTAAACAGGGTTTCGTCAGGGTTTAAGGATTCGATTTTTTAAAAAATATTTCTCGACCACCCAACCATACGGGAATCAAGATCTATCATATTTAATGTTATTCCCAAAATTTTAGGAAAAAAAAATTATTTGATCGGGTAATTCAACCCGTTAATATAAATATTATATAAATAATTTAATTCGATTTTAAATTATATAATTATTTTTAATATTGAGAGCACTTCCCCACACTTGAATGGTTTATTCCCCTCAGTGAATAATATAATATAATATAATCTACATATACAAAAAAATGAAAATTATCATTATTATATAATAGTAATAATATAATGAAGAAAATCTAAGGGCATAGTTTATGTATTACTGATTGAGAATATTACCACGTTGCAAAGCTTGATGGAGTGGTTAGGTTGTTGAATTATTAGAGTGGAGGTCAGGGGTTCGAAACCCATCTTCCTCTTTTTTTTAAGTAACATTCATTTACACTACAAATGGCTGGACAAGTGGCAGTCTATAAAAGCGACACGTGGCAGCCTATCCAATTGACACATGGTAGCGTGGGGCCCACACTGACACGTGGCAGTGTGGGCCCACTTGACACGTGGCAGAGGTGGGACCCCCCCAAGTGACACGTGGCAGTTGTGGGACCCACAAGTGACGTGGCAGTTGTGGGACCATACTGACACGTGGCAGAGGGCCCACACACGTGTGGGCCCACCTGACACGTGGCAGTGTGGGGGACACACCTGACACGTGGCAGTGTGGGACCCACACTGACACGTGGCAGTGTGGGACCCACATTGACACGTGGCAGTGGGACCCACACTGACACGTGGCAGTGGGACCCACAGTTGACATGTGGCTGTGTTGGACCCACGTGACACGTGGCTGTGGGCCCACATGACATGTGGCAATTTGTCCACTTGACACGTGGCAGTTAGTGGGTCCTGTGACACGTGTCAGTGGGGCCCTCGTGACACGTGGCAGTGGGACCCACGTGACACGTGGCAATTTGTCACACGTGGAACTTGTAGCATTCAAATGTAACACTGATTGCAGCAAATGTAACACTACTTCTTGAAAATGCAACACTTCTGTGGGACCCACATGTTCATTTATTTTTATATTTATTAAATTTAAAAAAATAGCAACTGCAACGCTTAATCGCTAGTGTAACACAACGAATCTATTGCAACAGTACATGTTCTATTGTAATAGTAACTTCATAGGTAATGTAACACAATCTCAACAGTGTTGCAGTAGGTCAAAAAAGGTACCTCTAATGTAACACAAAGTGGGCGTTACAATAGAAAAGCATTGCGGACGCCCATCTATGGCGTAGTGGCCTTTCGGAATTTCAAATCCCTGAAACCCCCGGAGTTCAAGGGAACTGCAGACCCGGTTGAGGCAAGAGCCTGGCTGAAAGAAATGGAAAAATCTTTCGAGATACTAGGAGTCGCTGAAGAGCAGAAAACTGTTTTCGCCATCTATCTCCTGAAGGGTGAGGCGAACTACTGGTGGGAAGCTAAAAGGAATTTGGAAGGAAGAGGTGTGGTGACCTGGGAGAGGTTTAGCGAGCTGTTCTTGCAAAAGTATTTCCCTAGGTTCATGGAAACACAAATGGAGCTGAAATTTTTGGAACTGAAGCAAGGTAACATGACGGTGGCCGAGTATGAGGCAAGATTTACTGAGCTGTCAAGGTTTGTGCCGGAATATGTGAACTCTGAGGCAAAGAGGGCCCGAAGGTTTCAATTGGGGCTAAAGCAATGGATTCAGAATCGTGTGGCGGTCCTTGAGCTGACGGACTATGCCACCCTGGTACAGAAAGCATCGATTGTTGAGGCTGGGGGTGAACAGATGCAGAAGGAGAGGGAAGGAAAGAAGAGGAAGTTTGATAGTCGAAAGGGAAACTCTACGGGAGGGAGCTATCCGAGCAAATTTAAGCGAGGAACAATGTCCCAACCCAGCGGAAACTTTGGAACCAAGAGAGCTGAAAGTTGGAGTGTGGGCCAGAGCGACCGACCACAGGGATCGTCTTACTCTACCCCACCCCGAGCCCCACCCCCGGAATGCAATAAATGTGGAAGGAAACATGCGGGCGTGTGTAACCTGCAAGATGTGAAGTGCTTCAAGTGTGGGCTGACAGGACATTATGCTAACACCTGTCGAGGAACTAGTAACAACACCAGTGCCGGAGGTAATTGCTTCAAGTGTGGGAAATCAGGGCACCGAATGAGGGAATGTATGTCCTCTGGGCCAGCTGCGTCAAGAGTGAGTGGAACTGCTTCTAACAAGGCCCCTACTACAAGAACTTTTAACATGACTGTGTAAGATGCCGTGAGGAACACGGATGTGATCGCAGGTACCCTACTACTCAACTCAGTTAATGCGAATGTTTTATTTGTTTCGGGAGCTACCAAGTCTTTCATATCTCTAGATTTTGTATGTCAGTTAGGCCTTAAGACTGAACCACTGAGAGATAGACTGCAAGTAGAGATAGCTAATCATGAAATTATTCCTGTTAACCAAGTATGTCCAGGTTGCGACTTAGAAATAGAAGGGCGACACTTTCGGGTAGATTTAATACCTTTTAAACTAGGAGAGTTTGACGTAATAGTAGGTATGGATTGGTTGACAACCCATGGAGCTCAGATTGATTATGTGAAGAAGAAAGTGAGTTTAAGACTGCCAGGGGACGAGGAAGTAGTGTTTAGTGGAAAACGGCAAAACCAAAAGTTCCTGACTATGATTCAAGCTAAAAAGCTGTTACGTAAAGGATGCGAAGCCTATTTAGCCTATGTGAAGGATACCAAAAAGGAGGCGCCAAACCTACAGGAAATCCCAGTCGTTAATGAGTTCGCGGACGTATTTCCGGATGATCTTCCAGGACTACCACCTGATAGAGACATCGAGTTCGCTATAGACTTAGTTCCGGGTACGGCCCCAATTTCGAAAGCCCCATATAGGCTAGCCCCAGTGGAGATGAAAGAGTTGGCCACTCAATTGCAAAAGCTATTGGATAAAGGGATGATAAGACCTAGTGTGTCACAGTGGGGAGCCCCGGTGTTATTCGTGAAAAAGAAGGATGGTAGTATGAGGTTATGCATAGACTACAGGGAGTTGAATAAGGTGACCATAAAGAATAAGTATCCTTTGCCCAGGATAGATGACCTGTTTGACCAGCTAAAGGACGCGGTTTATTTTTCCAAAATCGATTTGAGAACCGGGTATCACCAGTTAAGGATTAAGCTAGAAGATATACCAAAGACGGCCTTTCGCACCCGGTACGGACACTATGAGTTTTTAGTAATGTCATTTGGGTTAACGAATGCACCCGTATCTTTCATGGACTTAATGAATCGAGTCTTCAAGAAGTACCTGGACAAGTGTGTTATAGTCTTCATCGATGACATCTTGATTTATTCCAAAACGAAAGAGGAACATGCAAAGCACTTGAGGATTGTATTGGGAGCATTAAGAGAAGAAAAGTTGTACGCTAAGTTCTCGAAGTGTGAATTTTGGTTGAAGGAAGTTCAGTTTTTGGGGCATGTGATTAGCGAACAAGGCATTCTAGTGGACCCAGCCAAAATAGAGGCTGTATCAAATTGGGAGAGATCAACCACTCCGACAGAGGTGAGAAGTTTCATAGGATTGGCTGGCTATTATAGGAGATTTGTCCAAGACTTTGCAAAGATAGCAGCCCCTTTGACCCGGCTAACTCGCAAGACCGAGAAGTTTGTGTGGACTGAGAAATGCGAAGAAAGCTTTCAAGAGTTGAAAAAGAGGTTGGTGACAGCACCAGTACTAGCCCTACCCGATGATAAGGGAGATTTTGTGATTTATAGCGACGCATCCCATAAAGGTTTAGGGTGTGTGCTTATGCAGCACGGTAAGGTGATTGCGTATGCGTCCAGACAACTTAAGGAATATGAGATAAGATACCCCACCCATGATTTGGAATTAGCAGCGATAGTTTTCGCTTTGAAGATCTGGAGACATTATCTTTACGGAGAAAGGTGTGAAATCTACACGGATCACAAGAGCTTAAAGTACATATTCACTCAGAAAGAGTTAAACATGAGGCAGAGGAGATGGCTAGAACTAATCAAGGATTATGATTGTGAGATTCATTATCACCCAGGGAAGGCCAACGTGGTGGCCGATGCACTTAGCCGAAAGGAGAAACTCAAGATGATAACGTCCGTGGACGAGTTGATCAAGGACCTTGAGAAACTGGAGATTGAGGTGAGGTTACCAGGAATTGGACAAGAGAGTCTAATGGAAATAAGATTCCAACCACCGCTATTGGAAAAGATTAAGTTATGCCAGGAAAAGAAGATAGAAGAAGAAAAGAATTCGATGGAGAAAATTTTGACTGGCGAGGAAATTAAGTGTGAGAAGGACGGGAATGGAATTATGAGGTACGCATCTAGGATATGGATCCCGAACGTTCAAGAATTAAGAGACGAAATTTTGCAAGAGGCTCATAGTTCAAGGTATTCGATTCACCCTGGGGGCACCAAGATGTATAGGGATTTGAAAGAGTATTATTGGTGGCCAAATATGAAGAAGGATGTAGCAGAGTGGGTAAGTAAATGCTTGACATGTCAAAGAGTGAAGGTCGAACACCAGAGGCCCAGTGGATTGTTGCAACCCTTAGAGATACCCGAGTGGAAGTGGGAACAGATTGCGATGGACTTTGTGGTCGGATTACCAAGGACCAAGACTAATCATGACGCCATTTGGGTAATTATCAATAGATTGACCAAGTCAGCACATTTTCTTCCAATCAACGAGAGATACACTGTCGACAAGCTGGTGGATATCTACCTAAAGGAGATTGTGGTTAGGCATGGGGTTCCTGTGAGCATTGTATCAGATAGAGACCCAAGATTCAACTCCAGGTTCTGGAGGAGTTTTCAGGATTGTGTGGGGACTAAGTTAAACATGAGTACTGCATACCATCCCCAAACAGACGGACAGAGTGAGAGAACCATCCAGACCATCGAGGACATGTTGAGAGTATGTGCCATAGATTTCAAGGGAAGTTGGGACGACCACTTGCCGTTGATCGAATTTTCCTACAACAACAGTTACCATGCGAGTATAGGCATGCCCCCATATGAAGCTTTGTACGGACGAAGATGTCAGTCTCCCTTGTGTTGGGAAGAGGTAGGAGAGCGGAAGATATTAGGGCCTGAACTGGTCCAACGGACAAGAGAAACTATCGAACTCATAAGAGGACGGCTGGTAGCGGCCCAAGACAGACAGAAGAAGTATGCGGACCAGTAGGATAAAGAATATGAGGTAGGAGAGTTTGTGATGTTAAAAGTATCACCGTGGAAGGGATTGATGAGATTTGGTAAGAAAGGGAAACTAAGCCCGAGATTTATTGGACCTTTTGAGATCTTGAAACGAGTTGGAAAGTTAGCCTATGAATTGGCTTTACCTCCGAGCTTACAGCAAGTACATAATGTGTTCCATGTGTCCATGCTACGACCCTACCATACCGACTTCCGACATGTGATAGAACATGATCAAGTGGATCTGCAACCAGACTTAACATATGTGGAGCAACCCGTAGAAATCATGGATAGAAAAGAACAGGTGCTGAGGAACAAGGTTGTCAAACTAGTAAGAGTCCTCTGGAGGAACCAGAATGTCGAAGAATCAACATGGGAACTAGAAAGCGCAATGCGTGAAAAGCACCCCCAACTGTTTTCAACCTGATTCCGGGACGGAATCCTTTTAAGGAGGGGAGGCTGTAAGAACCCTAATTTTTGGTAATATTTCCTTTTATTTAATATCTTGTGGCATTGTCAATATAGAACCTTCCTAGTCATCCCTGTTGATTAATAGAATTGATTGTCTGAGAAACTGCGTTGTTGCATTTATTATGTAAGATAAAAAGGAAGATTGTGAAGGCAGGAGTCTTATCGTTAGTGAGATTTATAAAACTTGGGATTTGAGAATGGTTAGAGTATTAAAGGATTTATTAAGAATTATGACGAGGAATTATGGACATTCGAGGAATTTACACAATTAGTACTTAAGGAATTATAGGGGAAATCTCTACGCGACAAAATATTATTACGAGAGATTAATTAAGATACGATACGAATTAAAGATTAAATGACAAGCATTGGTGGAAGAATAATGATACAAGGAGTAGTATTGCATGCAAGTTCAATGCAACCAAGTGGTTAGGACAAGCAAACTAGTTAGCAAATTGGAAGAGAAATAGTAACTAGTTACTTGCTTTTTCAAAAAGGGGGACAAGTAGTACGGGAGGCCATGCCTTGCTAGTACTTGCATATACTTACACTAATATGTAACACCCAACTACTACTTTATGCATTATTCAACCACACAACACAAAAATCAAAAACACAAACACTCTCCCCCCCCCTTTTGTTCTTGCTCTCGGCCAAGAAGAAAAGTGAAGAAGAAAAATTCTTCTTCCCCCTTTCCCATCACTCATAAATCACAACATAAATCCTAGGCCATCTCCATCATCTAGACAAGGTATGTTAGTAATTTCAAGCCATTTCATATCATCCACCCAAATTCAAGTTACAAATTGTTAAAGATTGGGTGAATAGTAACCATGTGTGATTTTCTTTTAGATCTTGGATTGTAAGGGTTGTAGGAGACCATTCAAGGTGTTATTGAGTTGTGTAAAGCTTATCCAAGGCTCCTAGGTGCTCAAGAAGGTATAAAAATCACAAACCCTCTTGGTTATGTAGTATTTATAATGTTTGGTAGTAGATCCGTGTATTTGTGAGCTAATCTTGGTTGTATAAGTATTGGATGACATGGATCTTGAGTTTTGATGTTGAGATTGTGACTTTTATGATTATGGATAATATATATATCTCCATGAGTGTTATGAACCATGAACTAAGTGTATTAAGTGTTGGTTGTGTTGTGGAATTGTGAAAAATGGTTGATCTAAGTAGTATGTGCTTGCTGAGTTTTTCCAGGAGCATTGACCTGTCTTGTAACACGGTTTTGAACCCCCAAATGTTGTCCCCTGATGTCCTACCATATATTGTTGGAAATATAATTGAATGTAGTTTCTGGAAATGTAAGGTTCATGGTAGGTGATGTATAGAGTTTTAGTTATGTCCGGAGAAGTGAATTGTGTTTCTGGATTCCGGACTGCACTAAGTGACTCCCTTGTGAACCTTGTTTAAACCCCTAAAAATTTATGAGGGATCATGGAAAAATTAGAGAAGTTATTAAATGCAGTGGGGAAGGCTACCCAAAAAGAATTGGATTAAAATATGAATTTTTCAATTTTATAAAAATGCTAGAGTAAACTTCGCGCAAGGGAAAAAGTCATTAAGTGGATTATAATTCTAGAGGTAATGGTCATGACTCGGATATGGTAACTAAATTAAGTCGAATAAGTGACGGGCATAATCGAGTGGTGACATGAACCTATAGTGGGGCTAGAGTGTCATAAGACAAAGTCATTAAGTCAATTTCGTACCCCCCTAAAACCCCGTAATTAAAGAGATATTGTTAAGGTACTAACGAGCGGTTATTGCTTATGTATAGATCGTTCCACTCCGCACGCTCGACCACCCCAACCAAACCAAGGCAAGTTTACTTTTCAAAACTTATACATATACAAGGACTTTCACTGTTGTGTTTGTAGTTTTCAATCATATCAAATGTGATGTTTATTGAAGTATTGATGCAATTGAGATTGTATAAGTACATATATGCTGTACCCCTTGAACTTAGATTAAAATGTTTTCTTCGGACAACGACTCTAGCAATAGAGGTCGTAGCGGTCCGTATATACTATTGACCGGGGAGCGGTATATTATCATATCGTAATTAAATTGTGAAAACCCGAAGGGTCATTCGGGAAGTATCGTATACTCAAGTAATTATTTTTATATCTTCGTAAATACTCAAAATACCAATCTTGGATTAAAAACTTATTTAATTAAATAATCATTTTATTAATTATTAATATTAAATCTTAAAATATCATTTATTAATTATTGTTCACTATTTTAAAGACAAAGCTAATCCAAGATATATTTAGCACTTTCAAACTCGAACTTTTTCGAACTCAAAACATTTTCGAAAACCCCCGGTCAGGTTCTGCTTCTTGTGTGATTTCAAGAATCATCGGTCGACTGATGTCGGACCCCAATTACTCTATTTTCAATCAAAATCAAGTTTTTAAAAGAAAAAGGAAAAGGGACTCTGGCAGGTGTGGGAACCGTTGACGAACGATTCCCGGGATGTGTAAGCGGCCGTGAGCCAGGCGGTCCATCAATTATTATTCCGGCCCAGGTGTTGCCGAAGGATGATTACGGATGTATTTTTCATCGAGGGTGATTACGGATGTAGTTTTCACCCGGGAATAGTTACGGATGTAGTTTCTATCCTTCTACCGGTAGAGAAGACCCGCGGATTATTGGACTCGGATGTGGCGACTGATCATCGTCAATCCCTATCAGGTTTTTTGTTATCTTTAAGTCCCATTCCTCCATTTTGGAAAAATGCTTTGACATTGCTTCTCAGGCCTATGTGCCAGTTGCTGATAGTGTTCTATTTTGATGAGAAAGATGTTGACTCTATGCAGTATCTAGAACTGCAAGGTTATTTTGAAAACAAGGGCACGTACTGGTGTACCTTCGAAATTTATCAACAATGACAAGTGATTTTATAACTGATTGATACAAACGAGTTTAATGACTGCTAATCATATGAAATGTTATATTGCTTATCTTATACATATATCCTTGCTGAGCTATAGTTGCTCACTCTTGCTTGTTTTCAAATTTTACAAACACAACAGCTAAGAGAAATGGCAAGACCCCGTTAGACTGTTCGAAAGCAGGTGACTAGACCCCAGGCTGTAGTTGAGATTCCACCGGTAGGCCCCATTAGCCGGATTGGTTGGCAACTTTTGTTAGTACGTTTTATTTATAAGTATGACCTGTGCAAGGCAGTGTACCGTAACAAACTTTCAAGCCGCCAACTTCGCTTCATATCGAAGTGTTGTTGGTAGCATAAATGCTATTTAATTCAGTCTGTAATAACTCTGAAACTTTTACTTTTGCTTAATCAAGTGTATGACGTTTCTGAGACTCTAACCTGTGTGAGTGTGTGTGCGGTGTGAGTTTCATTGTGGGGTCGATGGCTGTTTTATTTATATTATGTGCAAGAACAAGTATGTTATTAATGGAAAATGGACCGTGAGCGCCTAGATCTCCGACCCCGGATCTGGGGGCGTCACATGATAGAGATAGAAGTTAAAGTTATGTGCCATGAGCTTGGAAACACAGGACATTTTATCAGAGATTGTATCATATCAGTCTCAATAGACCTTACGATGAGAATAATAGAGACGCTTTCTATAAATGGCTAGGAAGTGAGAAACTCATTATGACTATGGATGATGTTATCAAGGATGTGAGTGTGATGACAGTGAAAAGAGTTAAGTGTGATTCAGGATTGGATTGATTATCTAACTACGAGGTACAAACAATTGTGAGGACAAGAAAGTAAAATGTTGAATTAAAAAGATATAGAAGTGAGATTTTGAGGTCAAAAGCATACACAGAAGTTTTAACGATCATGCAGATCAAGAGATTTTCTACCAAAATTCTGAAGTTATTTTGCACAGAGGAAGATGTCAGTAAGAAGACAGTTAAGTCGGAGTAAATTCCAGTGGTTAATAATTTTGAATGTAAATTTTGATGGACTATCAAGATTGTCCCGAGATAAGGGTGTAAAGTTGTTAGTATTGTTAAATATAGGATCAGTTTTAAGGAGTTTAATCTCGGATGACATCAATGGAAATTGAATCTAGTTAATTGAAGTATAGAATTTTCGCAAGAGAAAGAGTAGTAATACTCAGCGTATCTTGGAAGGATGCACCAGTACTGTTTATAAGAATGAAGAAAGTACTTTGAAGTTATACATTGATTGTAAGATGGACTAAGTGGATCAGTAGTTATGAGAATTCTTTTACCCAAGGTGTGTGTTTTGCCTAAAGTTGATTTATGAGGGGACTAAGACCATTTGAAGATAGGAACTTTAAGGTATTCCTGAAGCAACATTTTGAGTCAATATGGACATGATGAGTTGTCAGTGATGATGTTTTGTTGAGCGAGAGCACTTACTGTTTAATGGATATAATGAATAAGATTGCAAGAAGTATTTGGTTGAATCTAATTGTGTTTATAGATAATATCTTAGGATCTTCAAGATTTGTGAAGAGTACGTAGATTGGTTGAGAATAACCTTAAGAAATTTCAAGAAGAAGATTATGCATAAAAATTTTAAATATTAATTTTGGATGGAGAGAAATTTAATTTTTGAGACATGGGGTTAGAAGTGAAAAGAGCAAAGTGAATTTTGTGAAAGTGAAGTAGTAATGAAGTGGGAAGGACCCAAATTGCCAACAGAGGTCAAAAGTTTTGTAAAGTTAATCAAGGACTATTGAAGATTATCGAAGGTTGTTACCCAGATGGCTGAAAGTAGTAATCAATTTTACCAGAGAGAGAACAAAAAGGTTTTGAATGGACAATGAAGTATGAAGAGAGTTTCTAAGAGTTGAGAAGTTAGACGTGGAAGTTTGAGACGCCTAGTCTACAACGAGGATGATTTATATTGTGCAATTCCAGCATGAATTATCATGGAATGAAGAGGTACCGAGATGAGGTGACGAATCAGAATGTGAATAAATTGACGGAAAAGAATTGAATAGTCAGAAGGATTATGAGTTGTTGTTCTGGGACGTGAGTTTTCCAGTCGGTTGGTTGGCAAAGGTTGTCGATTGTCCCGACACCTAGTGCGTTGGACTTAGAATTGGAAATGTTTTTAAAATAGATGTCCCTTCGGTGAGACCATGTTAATGGTCAACAGATGTCCCTTCGGGGAGACAAGTTTAATGGTCAGAAGTTGAGGCCAACGTGTGATGTGGATCCAGTTAGAGGGACTTTGCTGTGTGCATTGTGCGGGGTTAGTGTGGGTCTGATCAGCCGCCTAACTCCACTATTTTATAAGAATATATATATAAAAATCCAATTCGAATCCATACATTGAGTTTGAATTTCTTTAAAGCCTGATTCCTTTGAAGCCTATGTTGTTATCTTTGATTATTAGAACTCATATCAGTTCTTGTTGTTGATACATTTTCATTCTAGTGGAGCACTGTTGGCTCACTTTTGCGTTCAGATATTTAATTTCTTCAGCTGTTTTCTTTCACAGCATATGATGATTATTCTTGATGTTCAGAGACCATCGTTGTTCTTGACATTGATTTATAGCTATATACACTTGCTGAGCATTGTTGGCTCACTCTTGCTTTGTTGTTTATTTTCTCCAATTAATAGAGAAGATTAGTGGACCTTGTGGTCAGTTGGTATTACTATTCCAGCAGCGAGAGATGACGTTCGAGTTGTTGATTTCGTCGGGTAGTGGTTTTGGAAATTGTCAAGGTTGGTTAACTAGTTTGATAGTTGACTTAATTTGTTATAAGATTGTATAATAATTTTATTCATAGGTTGGATTGTAAAATGTAACTTAATAGTTGTTTCATACCATAACCTATATGCGGTCTTGGATCAGGGGTGTTGTATTATATATATTTGGCTTATGTCCAGGTTTATGTTGTGTTGATTGTGGTTAGTAGCCCCAAATTTGTACCCCGGATTATGGGATGTCACAGTTGGTATCAGAGCTACAGGTTATGGTCACTGAAACAGTTAGGATGGGTGGGTATACGTGTGTGAGACGGACGTTAGATAGAACGATTTAGGATAAGGTTCGCCTTAGAATATTCAGACGAGTGTTGCGACGTTGCACGAACCTTCGACATATCGCACGAGTAGGAGTTCGATTCGTTTAAAGACTAGTGGACGAGCGAGACAGATAATCCAGAGCCACATGAGCTAAGTGAGCAGTTGGAATTACCAGTTGGAGGACATTATCTCGAGACTTTCACGTACCTTCTAGAACTTTTCTACGACTCCAGCTACGATGTGAATGTTATAGAGATAATATGAGAAGACTATAAATAAGATGTGGTAAGCAATTGCTGGCATGTGTTGGAAGTGAGGGCATAGCTACACGCTACTAGCCATTGATCACGGTTGAATTCTTAATTGATTCCTCATTTGGAGAGTTGAATTGATTCTTGTTCTTGCTCTGAGTTGTTGTAAACGAATTCACGGTTTATATTGTCGTTGAAGCATTTGTTGCGTAGTGACGGTTAAAATCGAGAATGAATGGAGATCTTCTTATTTATTCAACTCATTATTGTCAAGCCAGTTTTGGCAGCTAGGTATATTAATGCTTAGCCGACAAGAGTGAGATTATGAATAATTATGAATTTCTTGAACGTTTGTTTAATCAACTATACTTCCATTGATGATGAGTTTTGTATATCAGATTCACTTGAATTCAATCTTATTCTTTCAAAAATATCCCTATTTTTAAAGGACACTTGATCCAACTCTATACTTGAAAAATTTGAGACTCTTGAACTCTTTTCATTTTTCCCTGAATGTAATCTTCTTTATTCAAAGTGAGATGAACAACCTATGTATATAGGGGATTCAGGGACATTTTATCTATGTGATAAAAGTTTGGTGGGACGCCACTGATTGTGTTTGTCATGAAAGTACTAAAGACTGGCCATCTTTTTGTACTAGGGCGGCTGCCCTAAGTGATAAATACAACCTGATAATAGTTCAAAGATCATGTTGATCTCTCGGTTAAATCCTTTTACGAAAAGTTTTATCAAACAAAATCCAGTGTACATTCTTATTGATACCTATTCATTCTATTGATTTCCTTGTCGGAAAAACCTTGATGATTTTGGATTACTAGTGATGAAGAGCCGCGAAGATGGACGCGACGACATTCTTAGTTGTTGAAACTGCGATTACGTGGCGAAGAATTGATTAAGCAAGATTGAGGATTCGTTAAAGATTGAAAAGAGAATGATGATGAAGATGTTTGATATTTGATGTTTATTGTTTATTGTTGATGAAAGATTGTTTTGGGCACCTGTTTATTTTTTAGGGTAGTAAATGGATTATCATAAGATTTTGAATGTTGTGAAACCCATTGTTGAGGATAAGATTTTAGAAAATAATAATAATAATAATAATAATAATAATAATAATAATAATAATAATAATAATAATAATAATAATAATAATAATAAGAAGAATAACTTGAGTAAAGTAAAATGAAGCTGAATAGATGTGTTTGTGAGAACTATCAGAAGGAAATGAAATTTGAATGAGAAAGTAAGATAGAGAACTAGAAAAGTTTCAGAAGCGTTTTAATGGAAGACATGTGATTCAGTTAAGGGAAGAATGTGGAATTCCAAAGATTTGGAGTTGGAAGTGTGAGGGCACAGTAGTTACCTACAAGATGAGAATTAGCAGAGATCAATGAGACCACATGGTCAAAAGATAAGATTTCGAGAGAAAGGCCTATGGAAATTTTGTCGAGATTAATACAGAGAGTTGTGGCTGTAATCCGAAAGAATAGTGTGGTAACAAGTGATAGAGACAGAAGTTAAAGTTATGTGCCATGAGCTTGGAAACACAGGACATTTTATCAGAGATTGTATCATATCAGTCTCAATAGACCTTACGATGAGAATAATAGAGACGCTTTCTATAAATGGCTAGGAAGTGAGAAACTCATTATGACTATGGATGACGTTATCAAGGATGTGAGTGTGATGACAGTGAAAAGAGTTAAGTGTGATTCAGGATTGGATTGATTATCTAACTACGGGGTACAAACAATTGTGAGGACAAGAAAGTAAAATGTTGAATTAAAAAGATATAGAAGTGAGATTTTGAGGTCAAAAGCATACAAAGAAGTTTTAACGATCATGCAGATCAAGAGATTTTCTACCAAAATTCTGAAGTTATTTTGCACAGAGGAAGATGTCAGTAAGAAGACAGTTAAGTCGGAGTAAATTCCCGTGGTTAATAATTTTGAATGTAAATTTTGATGGACTATCAGGATTGTCCCGGGACAAGGGTGTAAAGTTGTTATTATTGTTAAATATAGGATCAGTTTTAATGAGTTTAATCTCGGATGACATCAATGGAAATTGAATCTAGTTAATTGAAGTATAGAATTTTCGCAAGAGAAAGAGTAGTAATACTCAGCGTATCTTGGAAGGATGCACCAGTACTGTTTATAAGAATGAAGAAAGTAGTTTGAGGTTATACATTGATTGTAAGATGGACTAAGTGGATCAGTAGTTATGAGAATTCTTTACCCAAGGTGTGTGTTTTGCCTAAAGTTGATTTATGAGGGGACTAAGACCATTTGAAGATAGGAACTTTAAGGTATTCCTGAAGCAACATTTTGAGTCAATATGGACATGATGAGTTGTCAGTGATGATGTTTTGTTGAGCGAGAGCACTTACTGTTTAATGGATATAATGAATAAGATTGCAAGAAGTATTTGGTTGAATATAATTGTGTTTATAGATAATATCTTAGGATCTTCAAGATTTGTGAAGAGTACGTAGATTGGTTGAGAATAACCTTAAGAAATTTCAAGAAAAAGATTATGCATAAAAATTTTAAATATGAATTTTGGATGGAGAGAAATTTAATTTTTGAGACATGGGGTTAGAAGTGAAAAGAGCAAAGTGAATTTTGTGAAAGTGAAGTAGTAATGAAGTGGGAAGGACCCAAATTGCCAACAGAGGTCAAAAGTTTTGTAAAGTTAATCAAGGACTATTGAAGATTATCGAAGGTTGTTACCCAGATGGCTGCAAGTAGTAATCAATTTTACCAGAGAGAGAACAAAAAGGTTTTGAATGGACAGTGAAGTATGAAGAGAGTTTCTAAGAGTTGAGAAGTTAGACGTGGAAGTTTGAGACGCCTAGTCTACAATGAGGATGATTTATATAGTGCAATTCCAGCATGAATTATCATGGAATGAAGAGGTACCGAGATGAGGTGACGAATCAGAATGTGAATAAATTGATGGAAAAGAATTGAATAGTCAGAAGGACAAGTGGTGAAATTGTACTTTATTTCGTAATATTTCGAAATGCGAGCGATGAATAGATGCCGCAATTTCTGTGGTTAAATTGATTAGTGAGTTATAATGCGTAGAGTCAAGTTCGAGAATTTGTTGAGTGAGTAGAGTTATGTTTCAGAAATTGATTTTAGAAGACGCGGAATAAGTATAGTTTGGAGGATTTTCTAAGATTGTGAGTTATTTGTTGAAGACGTGTAATTGAGTTGACGTATCTTAAGTCAAATTTCATCATTAATTAAAATTAGAGTTTGTTGGAAATTGTTGGAGTGAAAGCGTTGTGATTGGTATTGAGGGGGCTGTGACCCTAGAATAATTGGAATTACAAACCAGTTAAACAAGATTTTGTTCTTGTAGTGGGTTATGTTTAAAGTCAAGGTTATGAAGTTTATTAGTTTTTAAAACCATAGATATCGAGGATAAAAAATATTTTTATAAGAATGAGAATTGAGTTGTTAATCGAATTTTGTTTGACATGTATCTAATGACATATGTGTTTGATTGTAGTATTTGATTTCGAGGACATGGACACGATCGAAAATAGATGATATGAAGTTTGGTTGACAGATTGAGTCAAGGTATCCTGGGTTGTTCAATTGCCTGTTTACTGCAAGTCAAAGTAGACTTAGAATTGGAAATGTTTTTAAAATAGATGTCCCTTCGGGGAGACCATATTAATGGTCAACAGATGTCCCTTCGGGGAGACCAGTTTAATGGTCAGAAGTTGAGGCCAATGTGTGCCGTGGATCCAGTTAGAGGGACTTTGCTGTGTGCATTGTCCGGGGTTAGTGCGGATCTGATCAGCCGCCTAACTCCACTATTTTTTAAAAAAAATATATATATATCCAATTCTAATCCATACATTGAGTTTGAATTGCTTTAAAGCCTGATTCTTTTGAAGCTTATTTTGTTACCTTTGATTATTAGAACTCATATCAGTTCTTGTTGTTGATACATTTTCATTTTAGTGGAGCACCGTTGGCTCACTTTTGCGTTCAGATATTTAATTTCTTCAGCTGTTTTCTTTCACAGCATATGATGATTATTCTTGATGTTCAGAGACCATAGTTGTTCTTGACATTGATTTATAGCTATATACACTTGCTGAACATTGTTGGCTCACTCTTGCTTTGTTGTTTATTTTCTCCAGTTAATAGAGAAGATTAGTGGACCTTGTGGTCAGTTGGTATTACTGTTCCAGCAGCGAGAGGTGACGTTCGAGTTGTTGATTTCGTCGGGTAGTGGTTTTGGAAATTATCAAGGTTGGTTAACTAGTTTGATAGTGGACTTAATTTGTTATAAGATTGTATAATAATTTTATTCAGAGGTTGGATTGTAAAATGTAATTTAATAGTTGTTTCATACCATAACTTGTATGCGGTCTTGGATCAGGGTGTTGTATTATATATATTTGGCTTATGTCCAGGTTTATGTTGTGTTGATTGTGGTTAGTGGCCCCAAATTTGTACCCCGGATTATGGGATGTCACAGTTGGTATCAGAGCTACAGGTTATGGTCACTGAAACAGTTAGGATGGGTGGGTATACGTGTGTGAGACGGACGTTAGATAGAACGATTTAGGATAAGGTTCGCCTTAGGATATTCAGACGAGTGTTGCGACGTTGTACGAACCTTCGACATATCGCGTGAGTAGGAGTTCGATTCGTTTGAAGACTAGTGGACGAGCGAGACAGATAATCCAGAGCCACATGAGCTAAGTGAGAAGTTGGAGTTACCAGTTGGAGGACATTATCTCGAGACTTTCACGTACCTTCTAGAACTTTTCTACGACTCCAGCTACGATGTGAATGTTATAGAGATAATATGAGAAAACTAGAAATAAGATGTGGGAAGCAATTGATGGCATGTGTTGGAAGTGAGGGCATAGCTGCAACCTACTAGTCATTGATCTCGGTTGAATTCTTAATTGATTCCTCATTTAGAGAGTTGAATTGATTCTTGTTCTTGCTCTGAGTTGTTGTAAACGAATTCACGGTTTATATTGTCGCTGAAGCATTTGTTGCGCAGTGACGGTTAAAATCGAGAATGAATGGAGATCTTCTTATTTATTCAACTCATTATTGTCAGGCCGGTTTTGGCAGATAGGTATATTAATGCTTAGCCGAAAAAAGTGAGATTATGAATAATTATGAATTTCTTGAACGTTTGTTTAATCAACTATACTTCCATTGATGATGAGTTTCGTATATCAGATTCACTTGAATTCAATCCTATTCTTTCAAAAATATCCTTATATTTTCGGGTGATTGGTATTAACCGGGTGTTTGCACCCCCGGTGGTAATGGGTGATTGGGATTAACCAGAGGAGAAACCATCATCTGAAGAGAACTGGTTTCTTGACTTGGGTCAACGACCATAGGTAACGTTCTCTCAGCTTGGGGATTCGTCCCTGGAAGTTGAGAAACTTTAGTTTGAGTGATCGCCCCTGTCGTTGGGGGTACTTGCTCAGTGGCGGGCGGAGTAGAGCTTAGAGGCAAGGCCTCGGTAGAGGTCGGTACTGTTCTTCGTGTGGTTACCATGGTTGATGTCTTTTTCCCACAGACGGCGCCAAATGTTATGGATCGAAAAGTAGGATGTATTTATTGTAACACCCCCTGATCCGGGGTCCGGGATCGGGTCGTTACGGTCTTATTTTTCATGATTAATACTTTACTTGATTCCACAATAGATAAATCACCTGCTGTGACCCCACAATAATAACCACTCACACACATACAGTTATAGTCCCAGAGATGAAATTGAAATAAGTCTTGCATTACTGGTTTATGAATAAAAGTTATTACAAGCCAAAAGGATAACATCATAAGTTTAAAAGTTCTGCCGTTGATTAATCATTATTGATACATATAATTAAACTGGTAATCAAAGGCTGCTGATCTATGCTACCTCAGCAATGGCAGCGATGATATCAATGGGTAGCCCTGTGGGGCGGGTAACCTGCTTGTGCCGAGTGCGCCTGACGCGGGCCATGTGACCTAGCTGTTGTTGTGACATAATAAATAAGCAAGGGTGAGCAACAGCCCACCAACAATATATAACTGTGCAGTAATATATAAGACAGTTGAAAGATATGTTTTGAAATCATATGCCATGCATTATAGAAAATATTGCCAGTTTAATATAAAGGATGAAGTTACAAGGTAACTCAACAGATATATATTTCGTGGAAGCATATGCTATGCCAAAATAAGCAAGATAGCACCATTTTCATAAAAATAGGAACTTGCAGAATGATATTTGCAATTCCAGTTTGAAATACTTTTCAACTCTGCCAACTATGATGGTGTTGCAGAAAATTTCCAACATTGAGTGATGAACTAATACTGGAGTTTGACGCGCCAGGAGACATAGCATATACACGATGATCAGTCGTATGTTATGCTCCCCACCTCTTGTTTACTACATGTAGAAGGAAGCACCGACGGATTTACTTGTCTACCGCCCACTGGAACCCCCTCGGCCAACGGTTGGGCCATTTGCTGGACCGGCGCCACTGGGTCACTTACGCATCTCCTAGTTCATTTCACATCCATACTTTGAAACGTAAAGTTCGTCCCCCTTTCCCCAAGTATATTTCTTGTTGATAAGACTCCACAAAGTAGTCGTATCTAATTGGAAAGGAAAATTCACCAATATTTCCCAAGCTGCTGCTTGTTAATGGATACCAACTTGTTCCAATATTCTTACCCCTCGAATAATGAGTGGGTATACACAATTCCATAAATAATAGCAACCGAGTTGCGAGTGAAACGAATAATTTATGACCGGGCAGTCACAAGTTAAATAACATTTCTCAAGTAAGGTTCCCTTATTATTTGAGAGACAGGATTGAACGAAGAATAGAGTTTGAGAACCTTCCTTGATAATATAATACTAATAGCAAGACTATGAATTAATTTATATAATGTTCGAAGGTCGATGAGACTATGTGAATGAAATCAATCATCTTTGAAACGAGTTAGAAGAATTAAATAAATATTCCAAGAATATTTATTAAGTCACAGATATTTAAAAAGGTTTGCTCGGAATAATCTTGGAATAAATATTTAGAATAATATTCATTGAACGAATAATGAATATTCAAATTAATAATAATATTTATTGATGAAATAATCGTCAAATGGATATTTGAGATAATATTCATTGAATCAATAATGAATATTTAACTTAAGGATGATACTTATTGATGAAATAATTATCGACTGAATATTCGAGACAATATTCATTGAATAAGCAATGAATATTCAACTTAATAATATTTATCGAAGAAATGATTATCGAATGAATATTTGAAACTATGTTCAATAATTGAATCGACTTTAAATGAATGTCGAAGATAATATTCATCGCCTCAAGGGAATATTTAAAATAATATTTATCGAATAACTGGAGTTCGAATCAATGTTCAACAAGTATTTATAAAATAAATAGAGATTGAATGAATATTCGAAATAATATTCATTTAAATAAATAAGGCTCGAATGAATATTAAAATAATATTCATTAAATAAATAAATAAACTTGAATGAATATTCAAGATAATATTTATCGAAGAAATAAGAATGAATATTCTCTAAGTGAATAACTTAACTGAGGGTTCGAAATAATATTCGAATATTAAATCGGCTTTAGATGAACATTAAAGATAATGTTCATCGAATAAATAAATATCTGATGGATAACTCGAATAATATTTATCAAATGATCTCAAAGGAATATTCCAATAATATTCGCCAGATAATAAATGGAAAATATTTACTTAACTATTTTCCTCTGAAAATAATATCAATATATCAAGGAATATCGACTCCCGGTCTATAATCAAAGAATGAGATTCATCTGCCCTTTGCTTAAGGGTCTCAGTGATATCCGGCTTATAACTGATATATTACTATCTAGCTTATAAGCCAACAATAAATTCTAGGAACAAGTATATCAATTTGACTTTGAAAGTAGGCATGCATGCTATGGCATATGTATAACAGAAAGCATATATATATATTCACAACACAGCCTTATTAAAAGGATTTGAAACTTGCCTGGAAATCGAGTACGAGTAGGGGTAGTGGTAGCGTGTCCCGGGTCAGCCTGATGATCTATAAATAGCCAAGGCATTCGGGATTAATCACTTAATACCTTTCAAAAGGTTAAGTATAAACCTAACTTAAATCGAAACACGTTTTCAAGTCGTTTCGTTATACCCCTCTAATTCACTCTTATTATTGCCTTTATTACCCGACACTTGTTTGTTAATAAAGCGTGTCATTATACTTACATGTGGTAAGTATTTAAATCGTATAAGTTTTAAAGTCGAAAGATTAGACCTCGATATTTATCGATCGTTTTCTAAGTGATTTACCGAAGTTATAACCAAGTATACCTTTTAAGGGTACTTTCGTACTTAACCTAGATTCGAACATTTTTATAAAATCGGAAAACGATCCATTTGACATCCGGTCTTCTCCCACACCTTCCTTTTTATCTCTATTATTTAATTATCACGATTCGCCACTGATTAAACAATATTAAAGGGAATCAATTTCAATTACGAACTTTTGTTTACGGTTTCGAACAACTTTTATTAAATCGGCCATAACTCCTAAACCGTATATCCGTTTCATACAAACTTTATATCAAAGCGAAACTTATAACATAATCTAGCTTATCATGGCAAAAGTCGAAGCTAAACAGTGAGTTATACCTACTGTCAAATTCGTGTTCTTAATGTTAACGAAATTTCGGCATTACGACGGCTATAAATCGAATATTTCTAAATTCCAAACCCTCCGATAATCATGGTATCCACTCCAAATAACATATACATGATTTATAACTATGAACTGAGGCCAAGCAATGCCTTTCCGTTCATCTAAGCTATTTTTAACATTTATCAAATCTAAATCACAATCATGCTTATAATTATGCTTATAACATGAACATAATACTAACTATGCTAGATCCATCAAGAACATGCAAAATCTCAAAGTAAAGCCTAGGGTTTCAAGTTGTTATACCTTCCTTGGAGTATGATCTATCCTCACTATGCTTGGTATGGTCCTTATAAGTGCTTAAGCTTGCTAAATCAACCAAAGAAATCAAGGAAAAACAAGATTAGTTCATGAAAACACTATTCACCCTCCTCTTAAATCATTTTTTTGAAAATGGAAAAAGAAGAGATTGAAGCTAGGATTTTGAGGAGATCATTTTTATGAAATGTAAGTCTCACCATAAAAGTTTGGAGATCAAATGATGGTTGCAAGTTGAATTTCTCCCTTTGAATTTAGCTATAGCCGAATGTAAGAAAAAAAAGGA
This sequence comes from Kitagawia praeruptora, assembly GCA_037693485.1. Taxonomy (NCBI): domain Eukaryota; kingdom Viridiplantae; phylum Streptophyta; class Magnoliopsida; order Apiales; family Apiaceae; genus Kitagawia; species Kitagawia praeruptora. The sequence continues at coordinate 127,306,397 of CM075352.1, forward strand.
GAGAGTTGGTGTTTTTACTTGGTTAATTTGACAATAATGCATAAAGTGGTTTGATTTGGATAATATCTCATCTAAAACACCTTTATTAAAGTGATGATGCACTAGATGATGTTTTTGGGAGGACAAGTGTTGATGATTGGATGGTCTTCATGTAACTAATGGTTTGATTTTGCTAAGTGCTAGCTAAGCTCCAAACATGCTAGTTACTTATGTAACTAAGTAGTTACTAGATATTTTCTAATGGCTTGCACAAGACTCTTGCTCCCTCTGCTTGTTTCTTTGTCCGTTTATTGCTTAATTCGTTGCTCGTTCGAGGGAATAACTCATTCGTTTCTAGTTAGGGTTTCACCGAAAACCTTCTTAATATTTATAATACTATTCCTCATCTTTCTTAATACTTCTCGAATTTAAATTCCTTAAATCCATTTTATAATTCCTTAAGTCTTGCAGTGTCCAGGGAAATCTCGGAGAAAATAAAAGTGCTCTTTTTCTGTATCCAACAGCTTTTACATACACTTATTTTCCTCCTGGATCGCTAATACGAACTCAGAAATCCGTTCCGAATACCGGGTATAACATTATTATAATAATATTCCAAATTCCACCAAAATCACTATTCATCACTTATTTTTATTTAATTCCTATAATTAGGAAAATGAACCTGGTTCACCCTCGAGTGTTCCATAATCTTTTTACGGAACCGCTGGACTTATAATAGATATTGATTTGGATGACACAAGAATAATCTTACTTGAAGTAATATACTTATATCCTTAGGAGATAGATCATTCTTATCTATGTTATCACCCAAAGGTATTCTTCATAACAAATAAATATTTGAATCTAAATCCATCCATTTCATTAAATAGTCAGTCGTTACATTGCAGTCATAATCACTAATCATTCCCATATTATTACATAATAAAAAGTTTTAATTCTACCAAAAATCTGGGTTCTTACAATCTCCCCTCCTTAAAAGGATTCCGTCCCGGAATCAGTTTGAAAATAAATGGGGGTACTTTTCCAGCATTGCACTTTCTAGCTCCCAGGTTGATTCTTCTATGTTGTGGTTCTGCCATAAAACTCTGACAAGCTTGATGACCTTGTTTCGGAGCACTTGATCTTTTCGGTCTATGATTTCCACCGGTTGCTCTACATAGGTCAAGTCTGGTTGCATGTCCACGTGCTCATATTCCACTATGTGCTTGGCATCTGGGTTATACTTCCTTAGCATTGAGACATGGAACACATTGTGCACTTGCTGCAGGTTTGGGGGTAATGCCAGTTCATAAGCTAGCTCCCCAATACGTCTTAAGATCTCAAATGGCCCAATATATCTGGGGCTCAGATTCCCTTTCTTTCCAAACCTCATTAAACCCTTCCAAGGAGATACCTTCAAGAGCACTAGGTCTCCCACCTCATATTCTTTTCCTTTCCGAGCTAAGTCGGCATATTTCTTTTGTCAGTCTTGGGCTGCTACCAGCCGTCCTCTGATTAGATCCACTGCATCTTTAGTCCGTTGGACCATCTCAGGCCCGAGCATCTTTCGCTCTCCAACTTCATCCCAATATAAGGGAGATCGGCATTTCCTTCCATAAAGGGCCTCGTAAGGCGGCATCCCTATGCTTGAATGAAAGCTATTATTGTAGGAGAACTCAATCAATGGCAAGTGATCATCCCAATTTCCTTTAAAGTCTATAGCACAGACTCTCAACATATCTTCTAGTGTCTGGATGGTCCTTTCACTTTGCCCGTCTATCTGGGGATGGTAAGCTGTACTCATGTTTAGCCTGGTTCACACACATTCCTGAAAGCTCCTCCAAAACCTGGAGTTAAATCTGGGATCTCTGTAAGATACTATGGCGACTGGGACTCCATGTCGCGCCACTATCTCTTTGAGGTAGATATCTACTAGCCTATCGACCGTGTACCTTTCATTGATAGGAAGAAAGTGAGCTGACTTTGTTAGTCGGTCTATAATCACCCATATGGCGTCATGATTTGCTTTGGTCCTTGGTAAACCTACTACGAAGTCCATAGCTATATGTTCCCATTTCCATTCGGGAATCTCCAAGGGGTGTAGAAGTCCACTAGGCCTTTGGTGCTCCGCTTTCACCTTCTGGCAGGTCAAGCATTTGCTTACCCACTCTACCACGTCCTTTTTCATGTTGGGCCACCAGTAGTACTCCTTCAAATCTCTATACATCTTGGTGCTACCGGGGTGCACTGAGTATCCTGAGTTGTGTGCCTCGTATAGAATTTCTTCCTTGAGTTCCTGATCATTTGGGACCCATATCCTCCACATGTATCTCATAATTCCTCCTTTATCTTTTTCACACTTGATTTTTTCCCCAGTCATTAACTCCTTAGTCGAGTTCTTTTCTGCTTCCATCATTTGCTCTTGGCATAACCTAATCTTTTCCAACAGTAGAGGCTGGATTCGAATTTCCATCAACTTTTCTTGACCTTCTTCAGGTATCTTAATCTCAATTTCCAGTCTCTCAAAGTCTTTTATCAATTCTTTCTCCGTAGTTATCATTTTGAGCTTCTCTTTCCTGCTAAGGGCATCAGCCACCACATTGGCTTTGCCCGGGTGATAACGAATCTCACAGTCGTAATCCTTGATTAGCTCTAGCCATCTTCTCTGACGCATGTTGAGCTCTTTCTGCGTAAAAATGTACTTGAGGCTCTTATGGTCAGTGTAAATCTCACACTTCTCTCCATACAAGTAGTGCCTCCAAATCTTTAAGGCAAAAACAATTGCTGCCAATTCCAGGTCATGGGTGGGGTATCGGATCTCGTAATCCTTCAATTACCTTGACGCATATGCTATTACCTTACCGTGCTGCATAAGCACGCATCCCAATCCTTTATGCGAAGCATCACTGTAAATCACGAAATCTCCTTTTCCATCAGGCAACGCCAATACTGGGGCCGTTACCAACCTCTTCTTCAGCTCTTGAAAACTCTTCTCGCATTTTTCAGTCCATTCAAATTTCTCAGTTTTTCGGGTAAGTCGAGTTAACGGGGCTGCAATCTTTGCAAAATCTTGAACAAATTGTCTATAATATCCTGCTAACCCTATGAAACTCCTTACCTCTGTTGGAGTGGTTGGTCGTTCCCAATTTGAAACTGCCTCTATCTTGGAGGGGTCAACCAGCACTCCTTCTTTGTTGATTACGTGCCCTAAAAATTGTACTTCATTTTTCCAGAACTCATACTTTGAGAATTTGGCATATAACTGCTCCTTCCGGAGTGTTTCCAAGGTTATCCTCAAATGCTCAGCGTGCTCTTCTTCTGTCTTTGAGTAGATCAGAATATCATCAATAAAGACTATAACAAACTGATCCAAATATTCCTTGAACACTCTGTTCATTAAATCCATGAAAGCTGCTGGGGCGTTGGTTAATCCAAACGACATCACCAAGAATTCATAGTGTCCATATCTGGTACGGAATGTAGTCTTTGGGATATCTTCAGGTTTAATCTTCAGTTGGTGATATCCGGTTCTCAAGTCAATCTTGGAGAAATACACAGCTCCTCTTAGCTGATCAAACAAATCATCAATTCTGGGTAACGGGTATTTATTCTTTATGGTTAGCTTGTTCAAATCTCGATAGTCGATGCATAACCTCATACTCCCATCCTTTTTCTTGACGAACAACACTGGTGCGCCCCAAGGCGACACACTGGGTCTTATCATACCCTTATCCAACAATTCCTGTAATTGCTTTGCTAGCTCTTTCATTTCCACTGGTGCTAATCGGTATGGGGCCTTTGAAACTGGCGCCGTCCCCGGGGCTAACTCGATAGCAAACTCAATCACTCTATCTGGTGGTAATCCAGGAAGATCTTCAGGAAACACATCTTCAAATTCGTTAACCACCGGAATGTCTTGTATCTTGGGCGCCTCTTTCTGGGTGTCGATAACGTAAGCTAAATAAGCTTCGTTTCCTTTTCGTAGCAGTCTCTTGGTCTGTGCCATGGTTAGAATGGTCTGGGTCTGTCGTAACCCTTTAAACACTATTTCCTTCTTTCCTGGGGTTTTCAACTTAACCTTTTTCCCTTTACAATCTATTTGCGCATTATTATGAGACAACCAGTCCATTCCCAAAATAACATCGAATTCCCCTAGCTTAAAAGGGATCAAATCAACACAGAAGGATCGTCCTCCTATTTCTATTTTGCAATCGGAGTGAATCTGATTAACTGGAACGACTTCCTGATTAGCTATCTCTACTTGCAAAGACTCCCTTAGTGGTTGAGTTTTAAGTTTCAATTTATGTGCAAAATCTCTAAATATAAAAGACTTAGTTGCCCCAGAATCAAATAAAACATTTGCACTGACTGAATTGAGGGAAAATGTACCTGCTATCACATCCGTGTTCCTCACGGCATCTTGCACTGTCATGTTAAAAGTTCTAGCAGTTGGTGGCCTATTGGAGGCAGCTTTGCTTGCCCCTGAGGCTGCTGGTTTGTTCATTTGGCAGTCCTTCCTCATGTGCCCTGGGCGTCCACACTGGAAACAGGTGTTGTTCTTACTAGCAGTAGGATTAACCGCGGTACACCTGTTGGAGTAGTGACCCACTCGTCCACACTTATAACAGACGGACTGCTTCTGATTGCATACTCCAGGGTGCCTTTTCCCACAAGTTGTGCATGCTGGTAGTGGAGGTCTGGAAAGGTGAGAACGAGACATTCCTAACTGCTGGCCGCCCTGGCTCACAGTTGCACTCACAGATGGTTTAAACTCAACATTCCTCCCAGGTAGGGATACTGCTCCTCGATTGAACCTATTCGGGGGTCTTCCTTCTGCGGAACCTCCGCCCATACTGGCATGCTTTCTCTTTAATCCCCCTTTTTCTCTTTCTCTCTGTGCCTGATCACTACCTGCTTCCACAATGGTCGCCTTTTGCACCAAGGTGGCATAATCATTAATTTCTAAAACTGCCACTCTGTTCTGAATCCATTGTTTCAACCCCTGCTGAAACCTGTTAGCCCTCTTTTCCTCAGTATCTACAAATTCCAGTACAAACCTTGATAACTCAGTAAACTTGGCTTCATAATCGGCCACTGACAAGTTGTTCTGCTTTAGCTCTAGAAACTTAAGCTCCATCTGGGTTTTCATAAACTTTGGGAAATACTTCTCTAGAAACAATTGTTTAAACCTATCCCAGGTTACAATAGCATCGGTCTCCATATTCTTCTTAGCTTCCCACCAATAGTTGGCCTCCCCTTTTAGCAAGTAGGTAGCAAAGACAGTCTTTTGGGCTTCCCCAATACTCAGAATCTCGAAAGATTTCTCCATTTCCTTGACCCAGGCCCTTGCCTCTACGGGGTCAGCCGATCCGTGAAACTCTGGGGGTTTGAGGGACTTGAAGGCCCTAAAGGAATTGGCCACAGTGGTGTTGTTTCCTTGGGGTGGTTGGGGATGTTGGTTCAAATTCTGCCTGAGCAGATCCATAAATTGTCCTATGGGGTTTCCGCCCTGGTTCTCCCCCTGATACTCGACTTCAGTTTCCCCTTCTTCTATTTCCTCTTCAAACTCTGCAGTATAGAAAGTTTCATCCCCCATCCCATAATGGGAATCCTCCTGCTCATTATAGTCCTGATCCTGTTCTTCATTATACTCAAAATTTTCCTCATGTTGATTGTGACTTTCTTGGTCAGTAGATTCGTGAGGGTTAGCCCTAGTACCCATTCTTCTCGGAGGCATTTTACTGAAAATTTGGACAATATACATTAGGTTTATTCACCTATTTTAGAGGGTTTTCCTCACAATATCGATGCATAAATGGATTTAGGATCCCACAGTTCTATATATCATGGCAGTTTTAGTCGAAAGCAGTACGGGCAGATATAATATAATAAACTAGTGATCGCGTCATAAGAAAACTGAAATGACTGAAAAGGGAAATAAACATATACCAAGTACCAAACGGTACAATATCCGACATACAACACCAGTTTTAAGGAAATACAACCATCCAAATAATAACTAGTCAAAAGTGAGATAAGTTGTCTATCTGTCTAGTCTGCAACAGGGAACTACAAGCTGAAACTATCCCTACCAAAAATCGGCACTACTATGACCGTACAAGACTTGACAACTAGACTAATACATCACTAACACTACAGTCAGCCACGACGGCGGGCCAAATCTAGAACCCTCCTCATAGCAAGGCGGAAAATCTCCTCTGCATCAGCCCTGGATACCATGCCATGCCCATCACTGGGTAACCGTCACACCCTCACACGGGCCCTCAGCTCTATGCCGGTCACCTGCCTATACATCTCTCTAGCACTGGCACGCCTACCACCCAGGTGCCTCAACCGGGCCTCTCTCTCTGCGGCTAGCTCTCTGCGGGACTCTGCCAGCCTGGCCTCAGCCACGGCTATCTCAGTGGTAAGTCTGGTCACAACGTAGTGGTTAAAACATGCTGGGACGTCCCCTGTCGGACCATGGGGTGGAGGGGCTGGATCTGCTGGAAGGGCAGCCTCTGCCTGCTGTGGCTCTGGGGTCAATGCCTCAAACTCATCTGACAATGGGCTCATAGGTAGTGGTGGCGGGGTAGGGGCTCTCTCATCAGAGAGGGGTGGCACATGAAGTCCGGAACCCCCTACAACATCAGCCACGGGCTCATCAACATCTCCCTCGGCACCCTCATCAACTAACTCAACGTCCTGCCCTACCTGGACCTTCTCCGGGTCCTCCTCCTCCTCAGACTCAATGACATCAGCATCAACCTGGACCTCAGGGTCCTCCTTCTCTGACTCAACAACATCAGTATCAGCATCAACCTGGACCTCAGGGTCCTCCTCCTTTGACTAAACAACATCAGTATCTGCATCTATCATCGCCGAGCCCTCGGCGGCCTGGATCGCCTCATCGTGCTGTCTCTCATACTCCTCCGGATCGGAGATGTCGCTCGCCTACACAATGACGAATTATATTACTATCATGATGATTAAAAGTTCCCGTAAGGGTTTTAGGTGAACTTGGCAAGAGTTCTTATTATCTTAGTGAATTTATTATTGTATAGCGTCGCATCATCTCTTGGGATTTATAACTCTCTCTCTGATACCATTTCTATAACACCCCCAGATCCGGGGTCCGGGATCGGGTCGTTACGGTCTTATTTTCCATGATTAATACTTTACTTGAGTCCACAATAGATAAATCACCTGCTGTGACCCCACAATAATAACCACTCACACACATACAGTTATAGTCCCAGAGATGAAATTGAAATAAGTCTTGCATTACTGGTTTACGAATAAAAGTTATTACAAGCCAAAAGGATAACATCATAAGTTTAAAAGTTCTGCCGTTGATTAATCATTATTGATACATATAATTAAACTGGTAATCAAAGGCTGCTGATCTATGCTACCTCAGCAATGGCAGCGATGATATCAACGGGTAGCCCTGTGGGGCGGGTAACCTGCTTGCGCCGAGTGCGCCTGACGCGGGCCGTGTGACCTAGCTGTTGTTGTGACATAATAAATAAGCAAGGGTGAGCAACAGCCCACCAACAATATATAACTATGCAGTAATATATAAGACAGTTCAAAGATATGTTTTGAAATCATATGCCATGCATTAGAGAAAATATTGCCAGTTTAATATAAAGGATGAAGTTACAAGGTAACTCAACAGATATATATTTCGTGGAAGCATATGCTATGCCAAAATAAGCAAGATAGCACCATTTTCATAAAAATAGGAACTTGCAGAATGATATTTGCAATTCCAGTTTGAAATACTTTTTAACTCTGCCAACTATGATGGTGTTGCAGAAAATTTCCAACATTGAGTGATGAACTAATACTGGAGTTTGACGCGCCAGGAGACATAGCATATACACGATGATCAGTCGTATGTTATGCTCCCCACCTCTTGTTTACTACATGTAGAAGGAAGCACCGACGGATTTACTTGTCTACCGCCCTCTGGAACCCCCTCGGCCAACGGTTGGGCCATTTGCTGGACCGGCGCCACTGGGTCACTTACGCATCTCCTAGTTCATTTCACATCCATACTTTGAAACGTAAAGTTCGTCCCCCTTTCCCCAAGTATATTTCTTGTTGATAAGACTCCACAAAGTAGTCGTATCTAATTGGAAAGGAAAATTCACCAATATTTCCCAAGCTGCTGCTTGTTAATGGATACCAACTTGTTCCAATATTCTTACCCCTCGAATAATGAGTGGGTATACACAATTCCATGAATAATAGCAACCGAGTTGCGAGTGAAACGAATAATTTATGACCGGGCAGTCACAAGATAAATAACATTTCTCAAGTAAGGTTCCCTTATTATTTGAGAGACAGGATTGAACGAAGAATAGAGTTTGAGAACCTTCCTTGATAATATAATACTAATAGCAAGACTATGAATTAATTTATATAATGTTCGAAGGTCGATGAGACTATGTGAATGAAATCAATCATCTTTGAAACGAGTTAGAAGAATTAAATAAATATTCCAAGAATATTTATTAAGTCACAGATATTTAAAAAGGTTTGCTCGGAATAATCTTGGAATAAATATTTAGAATAATATTCATTGAACGAATAATGAATATTCAAATTAATAATAATATTTATTGATGAAATAATCGTCAAATGGATATTTGAGATAATATTCATTGAACCAATAATGAATATTTAACTTAAGGATGATACTTATTGATGAAATAATTATCGACTGAATATTCGAGACAATATTCATTGAATAAGCAATGAATATTCAACTTAATAATATTTATCGAAGAAATGATTATCGAATGAATATTTGAAACTATGTTCAATAATTGAATCGACTTTAAATGAATGTCGAAGATAATATTCATCGCCTCAAGGGAATATTTAAAATAATATTTATCGAATAACTGGAGTTCGAATCAATGTTCAACAAGTATTTATAAAATAAATAGAGATTGAATGAATATTCGAAATAATATTCATTTAAATAAATAAGGCTCGAATGAATATTAAAATAATATTCATTAAATAAATAAATAAACTTGAATGAATATTCAAGATAATATTTATCGAAGAAATAAGAATGAATATTCTCTAAGTGAATAACTTAACTGAGGGTTTGAAATAATATTTGAATATTAAATCGGCTTTAGATGAACATTAAAGATAATGTTCATCGAATAAATAAATATCTGATGGATAACCCGAATAATATTTATCAAATGATCTCAAAGGAATATTCCAATAATATTCGCCAGATAATAAATGGAAAATATTTACTTAACTATTTTCCTCTGAAAATAATATCAATATATCAAGGAATATCGACTCCCGGTCTATAATCAAAGAATGAGATTCATCTGCCCTTTGCTTAAGGGTCTCAGTGATATCCGGCTTATAACTGATATATTACTATCTAGCTTATAAGCCAACAATAAATTCTAGGAACAAGTATATCAATTTGACTTTGAAAGTAGGCATGCATGCTATGGCATATGTATAACAGAAAGCATATATATATATATATATATATATATATTCACAACAACAGCCTTATAAAAAGGATTTGAAACTTGCCTGGAAATCGAGTACGAGTAGGGGTAGTGGTAGCGTGTCCCGGGTCAGCCTGATGATCTATAAATAGCCAAGGCATTCGGGATTAATCACTTAACACCTTTCAAAAGGTTAAGTATAAACCTAACTTAAATCGAAACACGTTTTCAAGTCGTTTCGTTATACCCCTCTAATTCACTCTTATTATTGCCTTTATTACCCGACACTTGTTTGTTAATAAAGCGTGTCATTATACTTACATGTGGTAAGTATTTAAATCGTATAAGTTTTAAAGTCGAAAGATTAGACCTCGATATTTATCGATCGTTTTCTAAGTGGTTTACCGAAGTTATAACCAAGTATACCTTTTAGGGGTACTTTCGTACTTAACCTAGATTCGAACATTTTTATAAAATCGGAAAACGATCCATTTGACATGCGGTCTTCTCCCACACCTTCCTTTTTATATCTATTATTTAATTATCACGATTCGCCACTGATTAAACAACATTAAAGGGAATCAATTTCAATTACGAACTTTTGTTTACGGTTTCGAACAACTTTTATTAAATCGGCCATAACTCCTAAACCGTATATCCGTTTCATACGAACTTTATATCAAAACGAAACTTATAACATAATCTAGCTTATCATGGCAAAAGTCGAAGCTAAACAGTGAGTTATACCTACTGTCAAATTCGTGTTCTTAATGTTAACGAAATTTCGGCATTACGACGGCTATAAATCGAATATTTCTAAATTCCAAACCCTCCGATAATCATGGTATCCACTCCAAATAACATATACATGATTTATAACTATGAACTGAGGCCAAGCAATGCCTTTCCGTTCATCTAAGCAATTTTTAACATTTATCAAATCTAAATCACAATCATGCTTATAATCATGCTTATAACATGAACATAATACTAACTATGCTAGATCCATCAAGAACATGCAAAATCTCAAAGTAAAGCCTAGGGTTTCAAGTTTTTATACCTTCCTTGGAGTATGATATAGCCTCACTATGCTTGGTATGGTCCTTAGAAGTGCTTAAGCTTGCTAAATCAACCAAAGAAATCAAGGAAAAACAAGATTAGTTCATGAAAACACTATTCACCCTCCTCTTAAATCATTTTTTTGAAAATGGAAAAAGAAGAGATTGAAGCTAGGATTTTGAGGAGATCATTTTTATGAAATGTAAGTCTCACCATAAAAGTTTGGAGATCAAATGATGGTTGCAAGTTGAATTTCTCCCTTTGAATTTAGCTATAGCCGAATGTAAGAAAAAAAGGAGAGAGTTGGTGTTTTTACTTGGTTAATTTGACAATAATGCATAAAGTGGTTTGATTTGGATAATATCTCATCTAAAACACCTTTATTAAAGTGATGATGCACTAGATGATGTTTTTGGGAGGACAAGTGTTGATGATTGGATGGTCTTCATGTAACTAATGGTTTGATTTTGCTAAGTGCTATCTAAGCTCCAAACATGCTAGTTACTTATGTAACTAAGTAGTTACTAGATATTTTCTAATGGCTTGCACAAGACTCTTGCTCCCTCTGCTTGTTTCTTTGTCCGTTTATTGCTTAATTCGTTGCTCGTTCGAGGGAATAACTCATTCGTACGTTTCTAGTTAGGGTTTTACCGAAAACCTTCTTAATATTTATAATACTATTCCTCATCTTTCTTAATACTTCTCGAATTTAAATTCCTTAAATCCCTTTTATAATTCCTTAAGTCTTGCAGTGTCCAGGGAAATCTCGAAGAAAATAAAAGTGCTCTTTTTCTGTATCCGACAGCTTTTACATACACTTATTTTCCTCCTGGATCGCTAATACGAACTCAGAAATCCGTTCCGAATACCGGGTATAACATTATTATTATAATAATATTCCAAATTCCACCAAAATCACTATTCATCACTTATTTTTATTTAATTCCTATAATTAGGAAAATGAACCTGGTTCACCCTCGAGTGTTCCTTAATCTTTTTACTGAACCGCTGGACTTATAATAGATATTGATTTGGATGACACAAGAATAATCTTACTTGAAGTAATATACTTATATCCTTAGGAGATAGATCATTCTTATCTATGTTATCACCCAAAGGTATTCTTCATAACAAATAAATATTTGAATCTAAATCCATCCATTTCATTAAATAGTCAGTCGTTACATTGCAGTCATAATCACTAATCATTCCCATATTATTACATAATAAAAAGTTTTAATTCTACCAAAAATCTGGGTTCTTACATTTATTGCGTATTTAATGCTAGGGTTTAAGGAAGCTTAATGGCTGATCAAGTGTTTCGTGACTTAACTCGGGTCCTCACAAGATGCCTACGTATCTTGCAAATATCAAGAATCAAGCCAAAAAACGTAGTTCTATTTGTGAAGTAACAGGTCCTTATATAGGTGATGAAAACCTAGAATTAGGGTAAAATTAGGATACTTGGTGGGCAAGTTACAGTTTTGGCCCACTTCTGGATCCTTCCAGAAGATAAGAAGATAAGCATTGGAGATATATGCCTTGGAGGCCACTCCTAATATGATTTAGTTTCCTTTTCGGACTCAATAATGAAGTCCCTTATCTGGCTGATTTATCAGCTATGAATTTATTATTTATTTAGGGTTTCGGGACTCATTAATGAGCTTTAACTTCGGACCAATCTAGGTTCATTTAATACCACATTAAATGCATCTTTAGGGCTTTAATTTTAGCCCATATCAGTATGATTTAATATTTTAAAATCCTTTACTATTATTATAATTTTTTCTTGATTATGAACATTTTAATTAAACTTTTTATGCTTCTTGGTTTTTTTCATCAATTTAATGAAATAAAGATCGAATCAAAAATATTGTTAAGATATTTTTGACATCCCCGAATAATCTTAATATTAGATGTAGAATTTGTCTTCTGAGCCACTACAATTTGATTTGTAGCTTGATTCTGTCTATTTGACCTTTTTGGGTGAAGGCCCCACAAATAAAAGATGGGGAACCAAAATACCAGGCACAACTTGGGCAATCCCACGCTACTGGTGATTGAGCATCAAGCAGACACGCTACTATAGAAGTATCAAGAAGACACGCTACTAGGTAAGTAATATCGTAAGGATACGTTACTACGAGAGGCATGTCCAGTCCATGTTACAACTGAGATACTCATGTACCAATAACGTATCTTAAAATACGCAAATTCCATTAATGCATTGTCGTCAGACTTCACTTTTGCAGAGAGGCGATGAAATCGGCGATTTTGTTCAATTTTTCCGTCAACAACATCCAAGCTTCGTTCAACAACATCTTTCAATTTCCCATTACGTTCTATACATCGTTAGAATCGCTTTCTCATCCTCTACAACCCTATACCATTCTTTTTTTCGTTTCTAATGCAGGATTAAAAACCACCCAATCTGGCGATTCTTACGATCGAGGTTTTCCGACGAGGTTCGTACGAGCCCCTGCAGGTTCAGATCCGGATAAATCGTTTGGGCAAAACAAAGAGCAAGGTGTGGTCTTCGTTTTGATGTGTTCAGAAGGGGTGGAGGTGGTCGAATGAGAAGACGAGAGACGGAGAGAGTCGAGAGAGGCGGAAAGAGACGAGAGTTCGGGGAGAAGAGAGATAAAAGATACGCTACACGTAGTAGCGTATCCCGTGGGTAGTCAGGGCCAACCATTTCGAAAATCAGTATTTTGGGCTATGGGTCCTCATTTTGAGGTATTTTGGTCATTTTCTCTTTTAATTAGAAAAGAAATATTAATGATTGGAGGATTATGATTGCAAATTATATTTTAAATTAGAAGGTAAAAAAGAAATATTAATGATTGGAAGATACGATATTTTACGTATGTATAGGGGATAATATGTTCAATTAAAAGTAAACGTCTTTTAAAATTGATTGCAAGATACGATATTTTAGTTATTTATTAAATTTTATTTAATATTACAATTATGTTGTTATATAATTATTTTAATAATTATTTAATTTTAATTTAATATAATTTAATATACTCATATTTACGGATTATACTAATGTTTCCTTATTATAAATAACATAGGATTTTTAATATATTTTATTAATAACTGAAAATATGGTGTGATATTTTTGAGTATATATTAATGATTGTAACATTAGTTTTAAATAAAAAAGGTAACGTATTTTAATTAGAAGATATGGAGCGATTGATGTTTTTATAAAAGGTAATATCTTCAACTAAAAGTAAATGTGAAAATGACAATGGCTAATTACCATTAATTATATTATGTCATTATTTATTTTAATAATTAAGATAACCAAAACGACAAATTTTCAATATTTTGGTTTTAATATAATAGTATAGATAAATTGATAGATTTTTACAAATCTTATTAAAATTCTAAACAAATCTATCAAGTAGATTTTAATACTATTCTTTATCATTTCGACTTGCCTACTTAATAATAAGGTAATATTCTAACCTATTCAGGTGCGATGTGTGATTATTTAATCTTCAAAAAAAAACTTTATAATTTTAAAATTTAATTTTACATATGCCTCTAAGCTCTAAATGAAAATCACTATAATGTATATGTTTTTTTACATACCCCAAATCTCTGTGCCCTTCATGTTTAATTTGTGAGAGCGGATACATGTTACAAAAAGCTTTAATCACTTACGGGAAAAACAAACATTTTTTATTTAGTTAAATATTAGCTGGTAATTCGTGGTATGGATACAGTCCGCATTAAAATATTAATATGAATAAATTATCAATAATAAATATATTTAATTTATATATGTATTTGTAGAGAATTGAATAATTAAAGTGTATAATAAATAAACACTATTAAATTATATTGTCATAGGAAATCGAATACGGAATGAAATTAAAAAAACTAAAATAAATCAATTAATCTATATCTTACTATATTATAATAAGCAAAATGGGGTATAATTTGTAGTTTAGTTATCCCTCCTCCACGTTAGATCGTTAACTCAAATAGATCATGACAGGTAGTGATAGGCCGCATCCAATCCGGATCGGACCCCGCCCAGAACTGCTCGGGAGACCACAGTCCGGACTGGGCCAGACGTTGCAGACCCATGACCCAAGGCCAGTACACATGGAGTTATGACGGGACATGAGTCATGATTATGGTCCTACATGACAGTGACAGATAAGGGAATCCTAAGATGGGCACAGTCATGTCCCTATCGAGCCACGTGCTGACATGCTAAAGGCACACGCCACCACGAATATCACCTGGATACGTGGGAGCTATCGAAAAGGAACAAGTGTCCCGTTTATCTCGGATTCAACGCTCATGATTGCAGGTACTCACCCCTAAACCCTAGTCCCTGGCCTATAAATAGACCAGGAGACTAAGGTGTAGGGGTTACATTCTTTTTTTTACACACTCATATACACACACCCTCCATAGTTAGATACTCTTGTTCTTATATTTCTCCCTCCAACACCGTTGCTTATTCTCACGCCGGAGGTGCCGCGGGTTCAAACCCACCTCTCGGCATTGTTTTGCAAAGTCTCAACCACCAGCTACACCGCATTCCGGGCGTGGGATGGCGGAGGAGGTACCGGATCGGAATATAGAGTTATCATTGGCGCTAGAAGGAGGGCCAACCTTTGGTCTCGGTGCCACAGGACTCGACGACATCAACAAGCTCTTTAAAAAAGAGTCCGAGATCAAGCTGTAAGATCTACAAAACCACTGTGAAACCTTTTGTAAAAATGTCTGCTATATGTGCGCATATTCGAAGTTATTTAGCTCTCCGAACCCAGATCTGTGATAAAGTTGCAATTTTTAGCTTTTAAACTTAGCTGAAATTTAGATCTGAATCGCCGTTTAAATACTCGTATCTACCACCTTGTGATTTTATTTGAATATCGAGCCCATACTCAAGCTATCTTATACAGAGCCCAGCTTAGATTTGTTATAATTGTTGTTTTGTGAATCATCTTGCTTTGAAATTTCGAATCATGGTAAGGGGAAGCAAATCTACGCAAAGACCCAACACTCGGGCACGGGATCATGATACAACCCCAGACCCGACCTTAGTTCCGGATGAGGTACCTCCAGTCGTACAGAGAGCAGAGATCGGACCGGGCGATGCCCGAATTGACATTGAGGTCAATCAATACAAATACACGGATGTGCCTCTAGCTGGAATGCACCTCCAAAATCTAACCCGGGAGGAGTTGGCGGAAGCAATCCGGTCATTTCGAACAACCCGGGCACCGCCACCTCCCAAACCAGAGCAGGCAGAAAACTCTCAGGGCTCCCAACACTCTCATCGGTCCAGGATGTCTGTCTTTGACCGGATTGGGAACAAAGGCAAAGAGAAACAAGCAGCCAATAAAGCTCAGAGCAAAAACCAGGAAGTTGAGAAACTCAAAAAGCTGGCCGAACTAAAGGAACAAATCAGACAGGAGGAAGAAGCAAAACTTGAACTCAAAATCCAGAAAAGGATACAGGAAGAAGAGGACCGGGTCTTCAGGAGTCCGGATCTAAAATAATTCTGAGAGAAGTTAGTCCGGAGGTAATCTCAGACGAAGACGAGCCCGAAGACAATTTTATGCAAATGATTCATGAGCTACAAAAGAAAGTGGGGCAGGACTCCGGACTTGAAATAGAGGGGACTCTGACTCCATTTAGCCGATCTCTAGAAGCTATCCCCAGACAAAAGAACATGAAGCATTACAACTTCGACTCTTTCGACGGGCTGGGGGACCCAAAAGAGCATGTTAATTACTTTGAGCAGATTGCTCTCATCTACTACTATAATGACATAACCAAATGCAGGTTCTTCGCGTCAACCTTAAAAGGAGGGGCTCAGAGGTGGTTCAATCGAATCCCTTCCCGAAGCATTCACTCATGGAAAGAATTCCGTGAGTCCTTTCTAAAGAGGTTCAGAGCAAATCGGACTCATGAATTACACATATGCCATCTGGAGACTATCCGTCAAAATGATAATGAATCACTCGTAGATTATATGAAACGATTCCAGGAAGTGATAAACAAAGTCTCGCGCTTGGATGAGCATGAAGCTCTTAGCATCTTCCGGAGGAATCTGGACCCGGACCAAAACGAAAGATACGCCTATGAGTTGATTAACAAGGAACCTGAAAGTCTGGCTGCAGCATACTCCATGGCTGCACGATTTATCAAAGAAAGTGATGTTCTGCAGGCAATGAGAATGACCCGCCAAGGGAACTCTTCACACCGAACTACCAGCGATGACCGCTCTCGGGGTGGTTATCAACATGACAAGAGATTCAAGCTTAACAGACAAACCAATTATATCCAAAATTCGCAACCATCGGTCTTCGAAAGAATCTCAGAACCCGCTACAGTAATTGTTAGTCTGGACTCCAAGCCCACTAAGCCACCCAAAGCTGAACCAAAGCCAGAGCCTGAGTGGACTCCGCTCAGCCGAACACGGGCTGATATTCTGAAGGAAGTCCGCGACAAACCATACTTTTATCCGCCCAAGCCGATGATCACGGCCCCGTAGAAACGTCCGACACACAAATAATGTGATTATCACGGGACTCATGGTCATACAACAGAAAACTGCTTGTCTCTTAAGTACTTCATCGAAGATCAAATCAAAAGAGGAAACATGGGGCAGTACATAGCTCGGAAAAACACGGAAAAGGAAACGGGAAATAAACATGTGGTCAACGTGGTAATGGGGGGGTCCAACTCTCCTCCTTCAAGTCCGGACTCAGGCGGAGAGGTAATGATGGTCCAGTCCTTTCCCGAACAAGTGATCACTTTCAGCAATGCCGACTTTGAAGGAATTAATCCCAACCATAATGAAGCCTTGGTGGTTAGCCTAGATGTGGCTGAAAATGAAGTCAAAAGAATCCTGATTGATAATGGATCCTCGGCCAACATTATCTTCAAGCATACATTTGATAGAATGCAGTTGGGCAGCATAAGAATGAATGAATGCAGAGAAGACCCTCTCTTCGGATTCGGAAACAACCTAGTGCCGATTCAAGGGACACTATACCTGCCTGTTCAGTTTGGAACCTTCCCAAGGCAAGTCACTCATATGGTAAAGTTCTACGTCATCAATACCCCATCTTCTTACAACATGATCCTTGGTCGTCCAGAGCTAACAAAACTCTGGGCAATAACCTCTACCCCTCATCTAAAGTTTAAATTCCCCACTCCCTCAGGAGTTGGGGAGGTCAAAGGGGACTCCGAAACCGCTAGTCGTTGTTACGGCCAGGCACTGGTCATGGCTGAAACTGACCCGGAGAACAAACGAAAAGCGTCCTTGTACCACAAGAACTTAAACAGAAAGAAGCACAGAGCTTACTTCAAAAAGGAGTCCGGACATGAAGTCCAAAACATTAAAAGTATAGAAGCCCAGACAAAAGAAGAGCTGATTGCCAAAGCCAGAGATTATCTAGAAACAAACACCCAGGCCCGGGTTCAGCAATTTATGGCGAAGAAAGATTTGGGTAAAGTCGAGTCGGCAGTCGAAATCGAGATGGTCGAATTGGAAGACGGTAACCCGGATCGAAAGATAAAGATAGGATCCAGACTGGACCCTACATTCAAGAAAAACCTGGTGCAACTCCTCAGGGATTATGCGGATGTCTTTGCCTGGAGTCCGGAGGAAATGCCCGGACTCGATGAATCGGTGGCCATACACAGCCTGGATGTCAATCCTAACAGGAAGCCAGTAAAATAGAAAAGAAGGAACTTTGCTCCGGATCGGCAAAAGGCGATTGATGAAGAGGTTGAAAAGCTCCTTAAGGCATGAATAATTTGTGAAATAAAATATCCGGACTGGCTGGCAAATGTAGTCTTGGTTAAGAAACCCAATGGCAAATGGAGAATGTGTGTCGACTATACAGATTTGAATGCCGCGTGCCCCAAAGATCCATATCCTCTTCCCAGCATAGATCAACTCATCGACGCTACTGCGGGGCATGTGATGTTTAGCTTCATGGACGCGTTCTCCGGATACAACCAAATCAAGATGAATCCGACCGACATAGCCAAAACCGCCTTCATAACTCACAGAGCTGTTTACGCATACAAGTATATGCCGTTCGGATTAATGAACGCCGGGTCATCCTACCAAAGGGCAATGGTGGAGATTTTCAAAGATCAGCTGGGCTGAAACTTGGAGTCTTATGTGGATGATATGATAGCTAAGTCGAAAACGGTGGAGGAACATGTTTCGGACTTACAAGATTGTTTTGAAAATCTGAGGAAGCATGAGATGAAATTGAATCCGGAGAAGTGCACCTTCGGAGTAGTAGCTGGAAAATATTTGGGATTCATGATCAGTCAAAGGGGAATCGAAGCCAATCCGGAAAAGATTAAGGCAATAATGGAGATGGATCCACCCCGGACTCAGAAAGAAATCCAGAAGATGGCGGGCTCTTTAGCGGCTCTGAGGCGATTCATCCCAAAGCTGGCCGAACGATGCTTGCCCTTCTTCGAGCTGCTTAAAGGGGCGAAAAACAAAAGAGAAATTAACTGGAGTCCGAACTGCCAGAAAGCCTTCGACTCTATAAAGCAATTCCTGTCATCACCACCAATTCTATCAAAAGCAGAGTCAGGGGAAGCATTGTTTCTTTACTTAGCTGCAGGACCACAGGTTGTGGGGGCAGCCCTGATCAGGGAACATGAAGGGCAACAGAAACCAGTATATTATGTCAGTCAAGTACTGAAAGATGCAGAGACCAGGTACCCGAACTTGGAAAAATTTGCTTTTGCTCTGGTAACAGCTTCAAGAAAGCTAAGGCATTATTTCCAAGGCAGAGAAATCAAAGTCGTAACTGACCAGCCTCTAAGAAGGATAATTCATAAGCCAGATATGTCCGGCAGACTTGTAAATTGGGCTATCGAGTTAAGCCAGTTCCAACTCACGTTCGTACCGCGAACGGCAATCAAAGCTCAGGTGTTAGCTGATTTCATTGTGGAATGTTCTTTCCCTGAACTCCGAACTAGTCCCATGATTGTGGATCCAGGAAAAGAGGAAAATGATTCAGACCCGGAGGCTTGGTCTTTGTATGTTGACGGATCCTCAACAAGCGAGATCCGGGGCAGGGTTAGTTCTGAAAAGTCCTCATGGATTTCAAATACAGCAAGCCATAGCCTTCAAATTTTTAGCAACAAATAACCAGTCAGAATATGAGGCACTCTTGGTCGGACTCCGTTTGGCCAGATCCTTGAAGGTACAGAGCCTGAACGTTTATAGTGACTCCCAGATTGTGGTAAAGCAGACCAAGGGAGAATATATTGCCAAGGATCCAAGACTAGCTCAGTACCAGGCCCTGGTCAAAAGTTACCTGACTGTGATCCCAAAGTTTGAAATGATTCAGATAAATAGAGAAGAAAATACAGAGGCCGATGCTTTGTCAAAGCTAGTGCATAATGATGCCGAATTGGACAGCTCGGTTTACTTTGAAGAGATTGAGAAACCCACCATTGAAAATGTCAAAGTGATGGAAATAGATGATCAACCTAATTGGATGACCCCTCTGATTTCGTATTTGGATAAAGGAGAATTGCCCGATGACAATAATAAGGCTCAGAGACTCAAGGCCAAAGCTGCTAAGTTTTTCCTAGAAGAAGAACAACTCTATCGCAGAACGTTCTCCAGTCCGGTCCTGAAATGTATTGGTCCAGCCGAAGCAGAATACTGTCTACAAGAGGTTCATGAAGGGATTTGTGGAGATCATTTATCTGTAAAGGCCCTGGCTTACAAAATAATAAGGCAAGGATATTACTGGCCCATGATTCACAATGATGCGGTGGAGTTTGTCAAAAAATGCAAGAATTGTCAGTTGTTCAGCAATGTGCAAAGACAGAGTCCGATTATGCCTTCATCAGTCTTGTCTCCGGTGCCTTTTGCTATCTCGGGTATCGACATTGTTGGTCCATTTCCTCGGGCTAAGGGAGATCTCAGGTATTTATTGGTAGCCATCGATTACATGACTAAGTGGGCAGAAGCCAAAGCCATGAGAACTATAAATCAGCAAGACTGCATCCGATTTATGGATAACATACTGATAAGGTTCGGGCTTCCTCAAGTTTTGGTCTCAGATAATGGACCTCAATTTGTCGGTTCAGATTTTGAGAACTACCTAAAAGAAAGGGGCATCAAACATAAGAAGTCATCGGTGGCATATCCCCAAGGTAATGGACAAGTGGAAGTAACAAACCGAATTTTGTTAAGGGGGATAGAAAAGAGACTTCAAGAGTGCAAAAACAAGTGGCCCGAAGAACTTCCTAATGTGCTCTGGGCATACAGGACTAGTCCCCGAACAAGTACTAGCGAAACACCCTTCAAGATGGCTTATGGGACCGAAGCGATGCTCCCGATAGAAGTGGGTTCCCCCTCTCACAGGGATATTAACTTTGAAGAAATCGCAAATGAGGAAGGGCTCCGAATCAATCTAGATATGGTTGACGAGGTTAGGGACGAAGCGGTTGCGAGGATGGAAAAATATAAGGAGAAAAAAAGATAGTACTTTAGAAAAAAGGCAAGAGTCAAAAATTTTCAAGTCGGAGATCTAGTTTTGCGAGATACCGAGGCTTCGGACCCAACCAACACCGGAAAGCTCAAGCCAAAATGGGAGGGTCCGTATAAAGTCAAAGAAGTGCTTCACCCTGGAACATACAAGCTGGTCAATATGGATGAGTCTGAGGTCCCCAACACTTGGCATGGTCTCCGAATAAGGAAATTCTACTAGTAAAAAGAAGGTCAAGGCCCGAGTAATCAATCAAGGAGCTGCCTCTAAGCCCAGAAAAGTCTTCAACAGATAGATTAGCCTCTGTAATGAAGCAAGAATAAGTTATTTGTATTAGGAATGTTATGATTAATGAAAATAGGCCTTGCCTTGTGATATTTATATTTCGTTGTAAGTTTATTGTATCACTCACAAACACAAGTCCCTGGTCCGGAGCCATAGGCAAAATTGGAACCAGGGCAAAAGCAGTATGCAACAACCACTCTAGTCCGGATTTGTTCCTATGAAACAACCCGGACCCAAAGCTATAAAGCTTTGGATTTAGCTAAAAAAACAACCACTCTAGTCCGGATTTGTTCCTATGAAACAACCCGGACTTGGGGCGAAAACGAAAAATGTTCTAAGTAACTCAAAGCTGCAAAGCCTTGGACTTAGCTAAAAACAACTACTCCAGTCTGAATCCATTTCTTACAAAACAATCCGGACTGGGGGCAAAAACAGAAAATTTTTAAGCCGAAGTTGTAAAGCATTGAGCTTAGCTAAAAACAACTACTCTAGTTTGGATCTGTTATACAAAAACAATCCGGACTGGGGGGCAAAAACGAAAAATTCACTAAGTAACTTAAAGCTATAAAGCTTTGGACTTAGCCAAAAACAAACACTCTAGTCTGGATCGTTTTCTACAAAAACGTATCCAGACTGGAGGGACAAACACCAATATAAATAGCCCAAAGCCTGCGAGCTTTGAACTTAGCTAAAAAATCACTCTAGTCCGAATTATTTTCTACAGAAAATATTCACATTGAATCTTGCGAAAACAGCTATCGTATCTAATAAATTCACACGCAAAATCAAACAAGAACGAAAAAGAAGTGCAAATACGACAACAAAAACGAAGAAGCCAAAGCAAATATTTATGGCTGTGTTTCAAGCCATTTTCATTGAATAAAGACGGAGGAGTACAACTTTCTTGAATAAAAACACATAAAGTAAGGGCAACTAAACAGTTGACCCTCCCGCAGCATAACCAGAACCTCCGGCACCACCACCGCCGCCGTTGTTAGGCCCGCCTCGCCTCTTCCTGGCTTCATCAATAATCTTCTTTCGCTGAGCAAGAGCATCCTCGATCCTCCTCATCACAGCCCCGATCTCCTCCATAGTGGTGGGACCGTAAAAAACCATGCCATCCACGATAATTCTGTTGTTTTCGTGATCATAGATGAGGGTCCTGGGATCCATAGCAAGAAGATGGCGACAAAGAAAAATAAAAACTTGGAAAAATTCGAAGAGAAAAAGATATGCGAAAAAGTTAGAGGTAACGGCTGGTATTTATAGGGGGCGAGGGAGGAGGAAGCCAAGCGGTTCCAATTCTCAGTGGCATTGGAAACCGACGAGACATTAATGAGGATTGACGACGCGAAAAACAAAGAACGTTTGACTGAGGAAGTTACAATTCACAATGCCACACATTAAGTGTTGTTAAAAATCAAAGGAGAATTAGAAGACCAAAAGAAACACCTCTGTTCCCCCCACTTCAAAGTTCGGACCCCATCCCGAGGAAACACTCCGGATAGGAAGCAAATTCTATAAAGGTCTCTAAGTTACCCAAAGCTTTACAGCTTTGGATTTATGAGAGAAGTGTTAAACTTTCACCACCATCCGGATGCACTCTATAATGAAATAATCCGGATTGGGGACAACTTTAACTTTTATATAAATCCCTCCAAGTTGCCCAAAGGAAGCAGTTCGGATTTGGGGGGGCAACGCATAACACAACAGTTCATATGCGGACAAGAATAAACATATGAATGCGAATATAAAGAAGGCAAACCCCATGGTTGCAAAACACAAGTTCACAAAATTTAAATATTCGGGTTACAAAAGAAATGTTTGAATATCCAGGTTACAAAAAAGCATAAAAATCAATCCTGGCAACGATTGTCCAGACCAACAGGAGCAATGACCAATCCGGGGCCCTCATAACGTTGGGGTTTGGTGAATTTCTCCCAGGAAGGCTCAGGATTAGTTTTGACTAGCCGCTCAGCAACCAACCAACAACGCAGAAGTTTGGTAGCAACAACCTCGATGATCGCTTCATTATAGGCCTCTGATGCCGTATACTCAGCTATAACCATCTTATATGAACGGACTGCAAGGAGTTGAGCCCTTAAATCTTCAACCTGCTTCTTAGCATTTCCGGATTCGATCTCAGCGGCGGTAGCACGGTCCCCGGAAACCTTCGCAGCATTCTCTATCTCAAAACGCTCTTCTCTAGCTCGCGAATCCTCATATCCTTCTGAGAGCTTTCGGCCAGTGCTTTCTCAAGCTCAGAGATCCTCAAATCTTTATTAAGGAGCTCCTGGTCTTTCTCAGAGATTTTCTTGTTCAACTCTTCAACTTCTTGTTCCTCCAGCTCGGCGTTAGCAACGGCCCCGGCCAACGTCAGCCCTTGCTGCGAAACAAGAAAGAAATACATAATAATAATATCAGAATATAAAACAAGAACGAGGCTAGGGAATGATGTCATAAAACACAATCAAAATAAAGGTTACCTGGGCCCAGATGGCAAAGCTATTCTTAAGCACAAAATGGTTTTTGTGGCGCCTCATGGCGGCCCAATCAGACTCTTCGGGAATAGAAGCAGCAAAGTCAGCAATCTCCTTTAAAGAGCGCTTCCCGACCTGATGAGGAGGGCCTCTCTTATTAGCACCAGTTCCGGATGGAGTGGCAATGGCATTTAGTTCGCGATAGGAAGCAACCTCGGACGCTTAGCAGGAGGGTTGGTAAAAGGAGGAGACCCTACTCCCTCAGGCCAGGTGAAAACCTCCGCATTAGGAGGGGAACTTTGAAAATCAGAGGGGGGTGCCATGGATTCCCCGCCGCCCTCTTTTTGAATGCTGGAGCCGTCACCTACCCCGGTCCCGGTGTCAGATGAGTCTGGGACGCGGTTTGCAGAAATCTTAACTTGATGAATACCTGTAAGGGTCTTCATCTTAGAGGCAAGGAGCGAAGTGGATGCATTTTTTTTCATCTTCTCGACTAGCTCCGGGTCGTAATGAGGCAAGCCTGTAGGTAACCACAAGATAAACAAAGTGAGCAACAGAATATGAAGAACATGCAAGCACAACGAACAAACCGACAATACCGTGCTAAACTGGAAAAGACAGGTTGAATTTCAAACATAACCAGGGAAAAAGGAAAAACTTACACCCAAGGTCATACATCTGCTTGTGGTCCATAAATGTATCCCGGGTCAGTTGAAATCCAACACACATACAGAAAGCGTGAAACTTCTTCAAAGCTTCGCCCTCAAACTTATAAGTCTTCCACTCTGGGATACTTTGCATTCGTTTACAAAAAAGGGGCATATATTCAAGGTCCACACCCTTCAAAAGCATCCAGGAGCGATTCCACCCTTTTAAAGAACCCTCCATTACCACAGGTTTCGCATCACCGGAGTCAAAACCTAACTCATCCCCTCGAAACTTGAGCTCATAAAACGGATCTTTACTAGACTTTATAAGGGTGAAGATTTGGTGAAAAAGCTTCAAATTCGGGAAAATTCCGGTACAATGACAAGCAGCAAGGAACCAGGTGATCCACTTGACTGCATTAGGTGTTAGTTGCATCAAACAAATCCCATATTCGCATTTGCACAAGTGTTTCACGAAGATGTGACACTTCGGACTCCACCCAGATCGGAGATGCTCTAGCCAAACCCCTATATATCCATCGGTTGGACGGTGATAAATCCTTTCCCCATGACGGGGCCACCACCATTCGATATCCGAATCAAGATGGAATGTAGACCGGACTGCAGCATCCATATCCTCGTCAGAATAAGTCGAAAACTTAGAGGAGAGACGATATGGAACTTCATTCAAAACAGTCTTGGAAAAGGCTGCGTCCAATCTGGCCCGATCATAGGGACCAGGAACTCCTCGGGGTTGCCGATACTTATACTGGGAGCTGAAGTCCCCATAGAAAAAACCTTCATCAACTTCATGCTTCCTAACAAACAGATACTTGCTATCTACCCAAAGTCCATCCGGACCCACCACGCTTTGACCACCACCCCGGTCTTTAATATAGAATTGGACTACAACTTCCTGGGGCTCCTTGTTCCTCTTCTTAGCCATTAGACACCAGTCGAAATCTACGATGGGAGTGGGCTGATTAACGGAGTTAGAACTACCGGTGCTACTGTCAGAGCTAATGACGATATGATCAGAGGGAGTCTTTTGTCTCCTTGCCCGTTGTTTGGTAACCATGAAACCTTAAGGAATAGACAAGGTTAAGGTCGCCCTCCCTTCAACCCATAATGCGCATCAATTCATAAAATTCTGGTTTAAAGGATCCGGATTCGTATTTTAGCCTAATCCGGGCAAGGATTTTTTCTATATAGTTCGGGTTAGCGTGGCAAGTCAAAGTTAGATTAAAACCTCTTGACCAAGAATCTGTATTAGATACCTCATCCATGGGGATATCAAGTCTCTAATCCGGACTATCCGAGAACCCCAAAACCCAAAACACAAATACAGAAATTCGAAGCATCAAAACAAGATCTAGGCTATACATACGCCTATACACACAAGCATATAAACCCAGAAACAACCAAAACCTCAAGTATTAAACTTGAAAACAATCAAACTAATGCCCCATGTACGCACAAATCATAAAAAAACCCAAAACAAAAGTACAAAAACGATGCACATAGTTCGAGTTGGAAGTCGAGAATTGAAAATCACTTCTCAAGTCACATGCAAAAGGAGAAATTAAAGATAGAGAAGAAGAGAAACTTACAAAGATGCATGGCCCAAGAAGTATCCCCAAACAAGATCTGAAAAGCCACCGAGCGATACAAGGAGAAAGAAGCACAGTCTGAAAGAACTTGAAGTGCAGAGAAAGGAGACAGGTTTTTGGCTTTCAGAAGACAAAGAGTGAGAAAGTACAATTGAAACAAAAAAGAAGTTATATATAACTTCGGAAAGGAAACATTTGGGTGAGACACATGGCAAATTTTGGTTGCTGGTAAATAATTAGAGACGTGGAGAGGCAAGCAAAGTAATGGTGGACAGTTGTTGCACGCCTTTTTAGGAGAATTGGAGTAACATGTTTTCAAAATCAGTAGAGGGAAAATCCAAAAAATCGAATAGAATTCCATAACGCACCTGTCATGGAATAAAATATCCAACCAAAATCTTTCCGGAACACTTCAATCCGAATTACCTCCACCTGTCAGCAATTCGGATTAGGAGGCTATATCCAACCGAAAATTTTTTCCAGAACACTTCAATCCGAATTACCACCACCTGTCAGCAATTCGGATTAGGAGGCTATATCTAACCGAAAATTTTTCCAGAACACTTCAATCCGAATTACCTCCACCTGTCAGCAATTCAGATTAGGAGGCTATATCCAACCGAAATTTTTTCCAGAACACTTCAATCCGAATTACCACCACCTGTCATCAATTCGGATTAGGAGGCTATATCCAACCGAAATTTTTTTTTCCGAAACACTTCAATCCGAATTACCACCACTTGTCAGCAATTCGGATTAGGAGGCTATATCCAACCAAAATTTTCTCAAGGCTTCAAGAGGACTCTTCGGGACCGAACTCTAATCTATACTCCCCTATCCGGAAAATCCGCATAAGGGAGTGGGGGGCAAATGATAGGCCGCATCCAATCCGGATCGGACCCCGCCCAGAACTGCTCGGGAGACCTCAGTCCGGACTGGGCCAGACGTTATAGACCCATGACCCAAGCCCAGTACACATGGAGTTATGACGGGACATGAGTCATGATTATGGTCCTACATGACAGTGACAGATAAGGGAATCCTAAGATGGGCACAGTCATGTCCCTATCGAGCCACGTGCTGACATGCTAAAGACACACGCCACCACGAATATCACCTGGATACGTGGGAGCTATCGGAAAGGAACAAGTGTCCCGTTTATCTCGGATTCAACGCTCATGATTGCAGGTACTCACCCCTAAACCCTAGTCCCTGGCCTATAAATAGACCAGGAGACTAAGGTGTAGGGGTTACATTCTCTTTTTTACACACTCATATACACACACCCTCCATAGTTAGATACTCTTGTTCTTATCTTTCTCCCTCCAACACCGTTGCTTATTCTCACGCCGGAGGTGCCGCGGGTTCAAACCCACCTCTCGGCATTGTTTTGCAGAGTCCCAACCCCCAGCTACACCGCATTCCGGGCGTGGGACGGCGGAGGAGGTACCGGATCGGAATATAGAGTTATCAGGTAGATATAACAATACTAAAAATTGTTTTATACAAAGATCTAAGGTTCGATTCCAGCAAACAACATATTAATTTATATATAATACTAAAAATTGTTCTATACAAAAATATAAGGTTCAAATTTTGGCCAAAAGAAAAAAGATATAAGGTTCAAATTCCGCTAACAACATAGTAAAATTAACATTAATAATATCACTACACTATAATCAAAATAAAACAATTTAAAAGTAACTTGCAAATAATATATTAAAATTAATATTTATTATATTATACTATGTTATAAGAAAGCTAAAAAAAATAATTTAGTATGTGCTTTGCACGGGCTATAAACTAGTAAAATTAATAAGTATTATTTAAATATATCCTTGTAGAGAATTGAATGATAAAAGTATATAAAAATAAACATTATTTAATTATGTAGTTATAGAAAATTAAACACGATGTGAAATTAAAGAAATTAAATTAAACAAATAAATTTTGTATAATTTATAAATTATACAACTGAGATACTGAAACCACCAAGCCGAAAGGAATATTGTTGGCTTCCCTGGAACATAATGCATACTTATAAAAGTTTGAATATATTGCATAATTAACAAAGCGAATAAACAACTGCAGCATCTTAATATAGAAATGAAGCTACCAACACATAGGATAGGCCGTCTAAATTTAATCATGAAAAAGTTACGTGGTTAATCCTCGTTACGACCGAGGACAATGCCAATGCAAAATGCTCAACTAAAATACAAGTACACAGCTTCATTGAGTTGAGGTACTTCAAGATGGCTACCAAACTGTCACACCTTCAATTCCTGCCAACAATTCTGTTCCTTGTAGCTCAGAAATGGATAGTTATGGCAATGATTCCTCTGACAGCACACTCTGGCTTTCTTCAAAAACCATTGACAAATGACCGCGACGCTTTTCTCTCACCGGAGTTTAAAATCTTTTATTACACACAAACTTTGGATCATTTTGGTTATGCACCAGAGAGTTACATGACATTTCAGCAACGATATGTTGTCAACTACGAGCACTGGGGTGGTGCAAATACTAGCTCACCTATAATTGTTTATACCGGTGATGAGCTTGCTATTACTGCAGTTGCAAATGCTAGTGGCCACGGATTCCTTAGCGATCTTGCTTCACATTTTAAAGCTGTTCTAATGTACATTGAGGTGACCTAGAAATTCATCCAACATTTTCATTGTACCATCGTTTCAAATGCATCTGTAATATTTGATATTGTTTTTCATGACATCTTACAGCACCGCTACTATGGAGATTCTTTGCCTTTTGGACAAGAAACGTATGATAATTCCAGTACTCTTGGGTATTTTAGCTCATCACAAGCTTTGGCAGATTATGCACAATTGCTAACTGATCTGAGGAGAAACTTGTCAGCTGAAAATTGCCCTGTCATTACTGTCGGAGGATCGTATGGGGGAAGTAAGTTGCAAACACCAAAGTTTCACGAAAAATCCCCAATGTTTTAACACATCACATCCTTTTTATATCAATACTGATGGTTATAAATATATCGCATTCGCTTGTTTGGAATGAAAGGAGATGCGAATGGAAGAACCATACCATGATGGTTATAAATATATCGCATTTGCTTAATACTAATTAAGCAATGCTCTGTATTTGAAGTAACCATAAAATTCCTAAACCTCTTTATTACAGTGCTTGCATCGTGGTTTCGCCTAAAGTATCCGCATATTGCTTACGCTGCTTTGGCATCATCAGCTCCAATACTGTATTTTGATGATATTGTTCCTCAAAACTCATACCATGTTGTTGTCACCAAGGATTTTGAGGTTAAAATATCCAGTGAGTTTTACTAGAAGTATCTAAGGACACGCAGACTACCAAACACACTAACCCTTAAATTTTATGTATATGCAGGATACCAGTGAGAGTTGCTACAACACTATAAGACAGTCTTGGTCGGAAATAGATAGAGTTGCTGCAGATCCCAGCGGCCTATTGCACCTTGGACAATTATTTGCAACATGCCAGTAATCCAAAACCTATTTTTATTGACATATTTAGGACATTCTCTTCTTAATACAAAATCATAATATGCTCATTTTTTCTGTCCGCTATCTGAAAAGACCTCTGAAATCATCTCAAGAACTAAAGAACTTCCTTGGACTTTCATATGTGGGATCCGCTCAGTACGATTATCCTACAACAAAATATGTACAGAATGTATGCAATGCTATTGACAGAGCAGCAGAAGGTACCGATATTCTTGGCAGAATCGCTGCTGGCTACAATGTTTCCTATTTGGGAAAGAGTTTCGGAGGATCATGCAATTCTATTTTTGACCTACAATTAAATAAAAATGGTGGATGGGCATGGCAGGTACTTTGTCCAGTATTTGTCTTCTTGCTTCAAGCTATTCGTTCCTGAACATGTCTAGCTATACCTGCTTTCGGAAATATGCTTTTTAGCTGCAATTTATTTATCTTACTCTCTAAGCTTACAAGTCAGAAAAAAGTACAAACATGTAAGCTCAGACAAATGGGCAATATATGTTATCTAGATCACAGTCGCAGCAGAGTTCGAATGAAATATCATTAACTCAATATAATTTTTCTCGTTTCGTTCATCCATTTTCCAAAGATATGTACAGAAATGGTCATGCCAATTGGACATGGTGCAAATGAGACAATGTTCGAAGCACGGCCTTTTGATTTTAACAACTTCAGCAAGACTTGTGAAGCTACCTTTGGTGTCACTCCCAGGCCTCACTGGATTACGACGGATTTTGGAGGCCATGTATGATTCTAGCTTCTTCATAAAACCATTGCTCTTACATTCTTTGTTCATAATTCTTCCTCTTTATCCTTTTTAACATAACATAAATACATAATACCTCATTAACCTTAAGTTGTGGTTCATCTATTACAAACACGCAGGACATAAAAACTGTTCTTCGAAAGTTTGCAAGTAACATCATATTTTCCAATGGTCTACGCGATCCATATAGTGCTGGAGGGTAAGAAGAACCATTTTGCTAAAAGAAAAAATCACCTTTTTGTACACATTTCTATCTTACATAATTTTCTTTTACAATTTCTTATTGTAGAGTTCTCCAAGACATTTCTGATAGTGTTGTAGCAGTTTATACAGAAGAAGGTAGTCTTTTTCTCTCCAACTAAATATATTCTTCAAATTTCTTGCTAAATACACTTCTATAAACTTCTAATTTCTTCCTTTTGACTAACTGTAAAATGCTATTACATGAAAAAAAGAAAAAGAATAATAAAAGCGGAATGTAAATGGTTAAGCAGGAGCACATTGCTTGGATATCAGCACTACTCCTGCAACAAGTGATCCTGACTGGCTAGTATTTCAGAGAAAGAGGGAGATGGATATCATTGAGGGATGGCTTGCAGAATACAAAAAGTAGGTGAAAATTTCAACAAATATGCAAGCTATAGGCCTTAGATTTAAACAGATGAAGAAGTGTGTGGGAAAACTATTTGAAGGTTTTAGTGGTGGATGGTCACATCACAACTATCAATTATAGAAGGCTAAATCTTTGTGCTAAATGTTAGGATGTTAAGAAGTAACTTGTTTACAGGTGCTGCCAAATGTGTAATGAATATGTTCAGATAAAAGATTTACCCAAAGTTCTTATGATGATGATTTGAAAGAAGAATGTGTGATGAGATTAATAGATAGGATGTGTGACCAAGGGTCATGACTGAATTCTCAATTCTTTTAAACGCCCGCAAAACAGATTACTTAGGTACATTTGAATCTAAGATTTTTGTCTGACAAAAAAAAAAGGATTCTAAATTTTTTCAATTTCTTTTTGTGATTATGCTAATTTCTCCCTCCTCATTTATAATTTGAATGTTTTGTAATGATGTGGTTTGGTTTTTTTTAGTTAAAATGAGATAACTGCTAAAAGATTTAACCCGACTCCACTAGGGAGTAAGTTCGCAGTTACAAACCAAATAAACCATAGTGCACAGAGTAGTTCACATCAGAGCACCAAGGCTCATGTTCAAAGTACAGTTAACCACCAACTAACAATAACAACATGCCTTGCCTTCACGTTCATAACAAGAAAGGAATCATGAAGAACATCTTTATCTACCACGAGGTCTTCCACGGGCATTCCACAGTTCCTTGATGCCCGAGTACCCCGTTCAACAACACCAGCACCAGCATTCAGAATAGCTGCAGCATTAGCCTGCTGGAACTTCTTCCTTTTAGCACCTCCAACAGATTCAGATCGGGTGTGATTTATTATCATCAAAAAAGCAATCACACAGTGCATTTTAGACGACGATTTATGTACGTAATTTTTTATTTCAGTTACTTAATCCGCCTTCACTTTTTTTTTTCTATAACTCTTTCTGAGAAAAGAATCGTTTGGCGTAGTCACTCGAAAATAATCATGGCTTTGGTCACAAGCTCTAAACTAGAACACGTAACAAACTAAGCAGTTGAACAGATTACAGATGCCATAAATTCTACAAGAGATTGTTCATGCTTCCAAACAAACTGCTTTCTAATTTTCCAAACATGCCAACAAGCTACACATACCAACCGATCATACTTTAGAGTTTCATTTAACATAAATTTCGTTATGATTGAGAATCTAAAACAGGACCCCGTAAATATTTTGCAATTTAAAAATATAGTACAAAATTAAAAAAAAAAAAAAAAAAACTTTTTACATATCTTTGGTGGATTTATAAATTACTGTAAAAAATAGACAGGAAAAAGTATCTATTCTCGAAATAAAATACAGTTGAAGCGTGACATTCAACTTTGAAACTTCGTAGTTTCCGTTTCTCCCTCCCAGACAAACTCCCCTCCGTGTCTGCAGAAGATCTAAGAATAACACGCACGCTCTCCCTCTCTCTGTCTTCATCTCTCTCCCCCCCCCCCCCCCCCCCACCCTTCTACTTCCTCTTAAATAAACACACACACAACACACGAATACTTACACACATATATTGCACCCATATATTTGTGTCAGTTAACGGTTTCTTACATTGCTTTTGGGAAATTGGGTGAATGTGGTGAAACAAGAGAGACATGCCGGCGACTTTACCGGCGATCTTGGCCTTATTCTTGGCAATTATATTGCCGGCAGCTTTTGTAATAAGCAGTGGATTCCCGGCTAGCCTTACATTGGAGAGAGCTTTTCCGACGAATCATAGGATTGAAATAAGTAAACTATGGGCTCGTGACATGGCTAGGCATGGCAGAATCTTGAAATCTTCTGATGATCATATTATCGATTTTTCGATCCAAGGAACTTATGATCCTTACCTTGTTGGGTATTTATTCCCTTCTTCTTTATCTCTTGCACATTATTAATGCATATTGTACATTGTTGATCTGTTATTTTCATGCATGGTGGTCCATTATGTCATTGTATATTTTGGTTTCTTGATGTTCTTGATTGTAGTTGTTAAGTTCTAGGGTCTTGTAATCTTGAATTGGATTTCGATTTCGACATACATGTTATTATATTAAATGATAATAGGAGTTATATCAATCATTCGTTTCATATATATATATATGCAAGATTAAGCTTTTTTAAGTAGTGTTAGTAATGAGATTATGAAATCCAGAACTGTTTGGAATTTTCCTAGTTTGCTGTTGTGTAAATGTTTTTACATATTGTTGGAGTAGGAAAGTGGAGTTAATCCACATTGATATTTTGTTACTTTTATTGCACATTAGGAATATTCATAAAGTTGCTCTTTTTATTTGAGTTTCGTGCTCAATAATCCGAGTGGTGCTTTTGCTTTTGCTGGCTGTGATCTGTTGACCTGGGTGTATAAGTAACTGTAGAGGGTGGTTCATTCTAGACTGGGAGTTAACTTGCATTTTTCCATTGTTAAGGAGATGGTTTGTTTAGTATGAGTCTGAATCTGGTTGTATTCAGTTCTTCAAAATGACTTTAATCATTGGGTTTTAGTTTTTATTAGGAAATACAGGGTTCCTCGGGGATTTTTGGTCATCTAAAAGTATCAATATCTCTCCTCCTTTAGATTATGTCTGCTGTGCACAATGTCTTCTTTTCCTTGTTTTTCTGGATGGATGATGTTGGTCTCTCAAAATGATTTAACTTCTTTTAGTGACTTCAAGTTGCAAGAGCTTGTATCGCTTAAATATGTATCAAAATATTTCTTATTGACATGTGTGCTCCTTTATAGGCTTTATTTTACAAGAGTTCAGTTGGGTTCTCCCCCAAAAGAATTCTATGTGCAGATTGATACAGGAAGTGATGTCTTGTGGGTCGGTTGCAGTTCCTGCGATGGTTGCCCTAAATCAAGTGGACTCCAAGTAAGTCTGTTGTTCATAAAGTATTCCTTCTCTGTTTTACAAAATGGATTGACCAATTTTTGTGATGTTTTCATTTACGTATACCTTTTTTCCCTCAGATTGAGCTTGAACTCTTTGATCCTTCATCTTCATCAACAGCTTCTTTGATCAAATGTTCAGATGATAGATGTGCTCTTGGAGCTCAAAGTTCTGATTCTGACTGTTCTAGTGAGAATAATCAATGCATTTATTCCTTCCAGTATGGAGACGGAAGTGGCGCTTCAGGTTTTTATGTGGCGGACATAATGCATCTTGATACAATTGTTAGGGATTCACCAACTTCAAACACTTCAGCTAAGGTTGTCTTTGGGTAAGCAAAAGTGAATCCCACATGTTGAAGAAGGTACTATCAGCTTGCTGTGTTAATTAAATCTTTGTTTCCATGGTTCCATCTTGTAATAGTTGTAGCACGTCACAGACTGGAGACTTATCAAAACCAGATAGAGCAGTTGACGGGATTTTCGGTTTTGGACAACAGAGCTTGTCTATCATCTCACAACTTTCTTCTCAGGGAATAACTCCAGATGCTTTCTCTCATTGTTTGAAGGGAGGTGACAGTGGTGGTGGAATTTTAGTTTTTGGTCAGATTGTGGAACCAAATCTTGTTTATACTCCACTTGTCCCATCACAGTATGTTTACTGAATCTCTAATGTCATCTCACTTGATTATTGTTATATTGTTTACTTGGAAATATTTAGAGCTTTATCATCCCCTCACTTTCATTTCTATCTGAAATTAGTTGGACCCCTTGATTAATGTTTTACATATGATAATGGAAAGTTTTAACCCAAAGTTACATAGTCGTCCGCTGCAACATCACACGAGCTTCAATACTAGTGATTGGCTTAGACATATGATTTCATGAATAACTTAGAAATGAAATTGGTGCTTCCTGTACTTGGCTGCCTCAGTACAGCTGCAGATCATCAGACATCCTTATATCACATAATAAGTTTTCCTCTTCTAGCACCTCAGGTTATATGTATGCGTCATTTTCTGCATCACCATGCGTAATTTGTTTCTGAAACTGTCTGCATCAGTATTCTTGATTTTTGTTGCTACCAAATAAAATTGTCCCTAATAAGTCATATGTTTGAAGCTATATAACTGCTTAGTTAGGGAATCGACCTAATAGAAACTAAGTCCACCTTTTTCATGAGACTTGATAATAGTATAAATTCTGAATCACATAATTTGGATTCTAGGACCATGACCTATTAATAACCCTAACTCTGCATAATATCAGGTCGATATTATTCATAACACACTACAGAGGTCTCCCTCTCTGTCCCCCATAGCAACCATTTCTTGCCAACAACATCTTTGATGTTTTCTGCTGGAAGTCAAACTTAGACAAATAAATTTATACAGGGTTTAATGCAGGGAAATCCCCTTTACATGACATCATATCTCAGTTACAAGGAGCACTTTATGTCTTGAAACTATCTAACAGGAAATTGAACTTCAGTGAGAATAGTTTAATTTTTTAAGAAACTAATATCTTAGGCACAGTAGAATTTGCATCATCATGAACTAATATTGTGCCCCCCGGATTTTTTGAGAGAAAAGAAGAAAAGAAAAGAATATAGGAAGAAAATTTTGATACTTTCTTCACTCTTCCTTTCCTTTCTCCTAATAAAAACTCACGAGCAAGTGTAGGAAAGAAAATATTAATACTTTCTCTCTGCTTCTCTTCGCTTCTTTTCTCAACTCAGAAGCACAGTATAAACAGATATCTCTGCAGCATCTCAACTTTAACATAGGGGATAATCCTGTATGTTGAAATTTTCAGGCCACATTATAATTTAAATCTGCTAAGCATTTCTGTCGATGGGAAGAAGTTACCAATTGATTCATCGGTATTTGCAACATCAGAAAACGGAGGTACCATTATTGATTCGGGAACAACACTAGCTTACCTCGTAGACGAAGCTTTTGATCCATTTGTTGATGCTGTAAGAAGAGAATAAATTATAAATAATTTCTTGTTGCGTCCTAGACATTAAAACTCCCTCTCCCTCTCTCTCCCTCTCTCTCTCTCTCTCTCTCTCTCTCTCTCTGTGTGTGTGTGTGTGGTGGGTGGGTGCACACGAGCATGCTCGCGTACCTGTTAATACATGCTTGATAGCAATACAGTAATTGTTTCTGAATTTGATGCTAGTCATGAATAGTAATTTATTTTCTTTTAATATGTGGCACATGCAGATTACAGAAGCTGTTTCACAAGCTGCAACCCCTGTCGTTTCTAAAGGAAGCCAATGCTATTTTATCACTTCAAGGTTCTCCCTAACATATGACATAATATGAATAAATCATCTTCTAGACATGTTTTGTCCTTTGAGACTCTGTTTTGTTTGCTTCTCAATCTAAAATGTGCAACATTCTTATTCCAGTGTTTCTGAAATATTTCCCATGGTTAATTTCAACTTTTATGGAGGTGCACCATTAATTTTAAAACCTGAAGACTATCTTCTGCAGCAAAATTCCGCTGTAAGTTCATCTTAAATTAACTGTAATTGTTTTGGGGGTCAATTGTATTAGATATTGCCATCCCTTTGCTTCCATGGTTTGCATCCTTTGTTAGTTGCTGCAAAACTGCCTGTTAATATCTATTACAGACAGATATTTGCTCACCCGTCTATAAAAGATCACCAATTGTGAGAATCAGGAATGTCCAGACTCCAGAGGTCTGTAGTCCGATTCTCATATCCCCCCCCCCCCCCCCCACCACCACCACACACACACAATCGACAATTAAATACTTATGAAAAATAGGACACTTACCCTTCGTTTTAAGGATCTGCTTGATACTTTGGTAGTCTTCAGTAGTGTCCAAAGTTCCAGCTTTGGCTCTTGTGGTGGTTGTGATTAGCATGCTGTGTTGAAACTAATGATCTTTCTGAGGTTAATATATTCTTAGTTTACTGAGGGCAAAAATTGTCTCCATCTTCTCCCCAATTTAGTATGAATTTAACTGATATTGTTGTCCCACAACAGACATTGATTTGTTTTCATGTAGTTTTAATTATTATTTTTTTATCAGTGTATACCTCAGATTCAGCACGTTAGACTGAAACTCATATTATGGCATCATGCAGGACGGTGCTACAGCATGGTGCATTGGCTTCCAGAAGATGAATGGGTCAACAATTATAGGAGGTATGTAATTGGCATGTTAGAAAATTACGGATGGTTTTAGTGGTAAAACAAAAGGACCTAATGACTCTTTAAGTTAAGTATGCAGCTAGAGCTGTTACTTCCCGCCCCCCGCCCGCCCCTCCCCCAAAAAAATAAAAGAAATACAAGCCGTAACTTATGTCTCTCCCTCTCTCTGTGTGCAGACCTGGTCCTGAAAGACAAAATCATTGTTTATGATCTTGGTGGCCAGAGGATTGGATGGGCTGACTATGATTGTATGTTTCAACAAATAATTCTGTCCACTGGTATTCACATAAATAGTGAAGAAACTATATATTCTTTGTGTTTTTATATAATTTATCAATGTGTTTGAACACTTCATCAGGTTCAAAGCCGGTTAATGTATCAACAGCTCAAAGCCCCAAGAGAGGTGGAATTTTCAACACAGGACCGTTTAGTGGAAGCAGTTCACGACGAGATACTTCTTTAAGGCCAATTACCCTTAGCGTATTGTTTTCGGTATTGCACATATTTTTACTTTTCAGTTTCACTTGTTTGTAACATCAGTAATTGCAATTTCAAGAAGCTACACACAAGTCCATTCTTTATTCCTCGGACACAAAGTGTGTGCCCTGCCGGCTGCCAGCCAATAATTATATAACATGGGTAACTTCCCTCAGTACAAGGCCATTAGTGTATTTTAATTCAATAGAGGGGATATGCACATCAAGCTGATCAGAAATACAAAGTGGTTTCTCGTATATTTGGCTGGTATTTATAGAAATATACAAGAACAAGTTACAGGATCATTGTATTTGACTGGCATTTACAGAAATATACAAGTATTGGCTGTCGATATATCAAGTTTGAAATTTTTAACATTGTTATAATTGTATAATAGCATGTAGAGAGATTGACAGGAGAAGAAGTAATTGTATTTTTCATATATGAATTACAAGAGACTACGTTCTATATATAAGCTAAACTATACGTCACTGATTACATCCCATAGATACTGTGGATCTTCTGACTTAGCTAGGTACTGTGGATCTTCTGACTTAATTTAACACTCCCCCTCAAGTTGATTCATAGATATCACTCATGCCCAACTTGCCAATAAGAGGATGAAGTATCTTCTGATTTAAACCTTTGGTAAATATGTCAGCTATCTGGTCCTCCGATCTTACAAAGTGAATACCAATGGTATCATTATTGATCTTCTCTTTTATAAAGTGTCGATCAATTTCGATATGTTTGGTCCGATCATGTTGAACTGGATTATGTGCAATGGCGATAGCAGCTTTGTTATCACAATGTAGCTTCATTGGAGTTGCAGACGCAAGTCCCAATTCTTCTAGGAACAATCTTATCCACAATAATTCACGTACACCTTTAGCCATAACTCTATATTCTGCCTCAGCACTAGATAAGGCAACCACAGGTTGTTTCTTGTTTAGCCAGGTAACCAAATTGCCGCCAACAAATGTACAATATCCTGAAGTAGATCGTCTATCATCTTGACATCCGGCCCAATCTGCATCTGTATAGCTTTCAACCCCGAGATGATTGTTTTTAGTAAACATTACTCCTTTTCCAGGAGCAGCCTTAAGATACCTTAATATCATATAAACTGCATCCAAATGTGGTTGACGAGGATCATGCATATACCTGCTAACAATTCCCACTGCATATGATATATCTGGCCTTGTATGTGCAAGGTAGATTAGTCGACCAACTAACCTTTGATATTGAGATTTCTCGACAATTTCACCAGCATCTCCACAAAGTTTATGATTTGCTTCTATTGGAGAATCTGCAGGTCTACATCCCAACATCCCTGTTTCATTCAGAAGATCCAGTGTATATTTCCGTTGTGAGAGGAAGATACCACCTGGACTTCTAGAGACCTCAATACCAAGGAAATACCGTAGTTTTCCTAAGTCCTTCATCTCGAATTCAGAGGCAAGCTTGCGTTTAACATTAGCAATCTCACACGTGTCATTGCCGGTGATCACAATATCATCGACATAAACAATCAACACTGTGATTTTTTCATCTCATCTTTTTACGAACATGGTGTTATCTGAGTTGCTCTGTTTGTAGTCAAATTTAATCATTGCTCCCTGAAATTTGCCAAACCAGTCCCTTGGAGACTGTTTTAACCCATAAATAGTCTTCTTTAGCTTGCATATTTTCCCAATGGTCGCAGCTGTAGAAAAACCAGGTGGAATATCCATGTAAACTTCTTCTTTCAGGTCTCCATGTAAGAATGCATTTTTTACATCCAATTGCTGAAGTTCCCATCCAAGATTTGCTGCACATGATATCAAGACTCGAATAGAGGCCATCTTCGCTACTGGAGCAAAAGTTTCCTGATAATCAATCCCGTAAGTTTGAGTGTACCCTTTTGCTACAAGTCTTGCTTTATACCTATCAATCAGCCCATTAGGTTTCTGTTTCATAGTGAATACCCATCTGCATCCTACTACCTTCCTTCCAGCGGGAAGATGAGTTAACTCCCAAGTGCCATTATGCTTCAAGGCATTCATTTCCTCTATCATAGCATCTTTCCATTTAGTATCAGATAAAGCATCCTGCCAAGTATGCGGAACAGAAACACTAGACAAGGATGACACAAAAGCAAGTGAAGATGGAGATAATGCATTATAAGATACAAAGTTTGAGATAGGATGGTTAGTGCAAGAGCGTACACCCTTTCTTATAGCAATAGGAAGATCTAGAGTAGGGTCAAGAGTATTACCATTTTCTGGCTCAAACACAGGAGATACAGGATCTGTCTCGAGGTCAGAGGTCTCTGGATGCGGTAAAGTGGTGATATCATTTCGTTTCCGCCTGGAATATGTAATCAAATCTGGAATATCCAATCTATTTAGATCATCTGACTCATTACTCGTATGTGGAGGAATAGATAACCGGTTTGAACTAGTGTTTGGAATATGTATATTAATAAATGGAAGTGTCTGTGACTCATCTGTTGCTTTACTATCAAGACTGTGTCGGTTTATCTCCCCCTGAAGCAAGGAGGAGGAACCCGGAGAAAAATAAGAAATGTTCTCCCAGAAACTAACATCATGACTGACAAATATGCGACGTGATGGAGGATGATAACATTTATATCCCTTCTAAGTTGGAGAATACCCAATGAAAACGCAGCGGAGGGCCCGAGAGTCAAGTTTATCCCGAGAGGGAGCATGATTATGAACAAAACATACACTCCCAAATACCCGAAGAGGTAGTGGGTGCGAAGAAGGTGCAAGAACACAAGACAACGGTGTTTTGAATTTTAGGACACTAGAAGGAAGACGGTTTATAAGATATGCAGCAGTCATGACTGCCTCTCCCCAAAGATATTTGGGAACATGCATTGTTAACATAAGCGACCGAGCAACTTGTTGTAAGTGACCAATTTTCCTTTCGGCTACCCCATTTTGTTGTGAAGTTTTGACACACGAAGTTTGATGAATTATACCACATGTATCCAAATAAGATATAAATGGACCCCCATATTCAGTACCGTTATCACTCCGAAGAATTTTAACAGATGCATTAAACTGTGTTTGTACCATGTGGTGAAAAGATTTAAAACACTCGAAAACTTCACTTTTCTGTTTTAGAAGATACTAGCCGATAACCCGTGCGAAGCACGGATCGTGATAAATATCTTAAATTTCTAATTTTTAATTTTTTTTAAATAAAATAAAATCTTGAAACACCAAGTATATATCTGGTAAATAACTGATTGCTAGTTAATAAACTCCTAGTATATAACTTCACTATTAAATTAATATTTGATATTATTATTTTAATTAATTAAATTTACATAATTTCATTCTGGTAATATAAGAGTAGTTATATTATTAATTGTATTTATTATTCATATATTATAGATGCTTTTTAAATATTAATTGAAGGAGTCCTAAGTTGGGTGAAGGCCCAAAATAATCACCTGGGAAACTGGATGGCCCTTTTTACTGACGGGACACGGTACATCGTGTACCGTGATAGGGGGTGTGATGCGGAGAAGCGTCCTCCGTAACAGGGCATGATACGGAGCTCCGTCTTCCGTGTTATGCATGATACGGTGGACGGTGTTCCGTGACAGTGCTGCGCACCCACCTAACACGGAACACCGTGTTCCGTATCATGCATAACACGGAAGATCGTGTTCCGTATCATGCGTAATACGGTACACGGTGTACCGTATTAGGGTAATACGGAGGCCGAAACTCTGTATCCCGTCGGTATTTCGGGCCATTTTTTTCAAAATCAGTATTTTGGGCAAAAACTTAGGAAAAATAGGCATTTTGGTAATTCTCTCTCCTGAGTTCAATATAATACTATATTCCTCACTTTTATTTCAATTTTTAGTTAATAGACTTATAGTATGTAATTTCATTATTAAATTAAATTATTATATAATATTATAATTTTAATTTATTAAATTAGTTCAGAGATGACTTGTTTCATTGGTAGTTCTTATTCTTATTGGCATTCTATACACTTAAAAAATTCGAATAGTATAAATAATTAAAATAGTAAAATAAGTTATTAATTAATTAATTATTAATTAATTAATTAATTAATTATTAATTAATTAATTAATTGGCATACCGTGCATACCGCGGTATACAAAGCATACCATTTAAAGGGGGTTTCTATAACCCTATTTGCTTATTATATATTAACTAGCCGATAACCCGTGCGAAGCACGGATCATGATAAATATCTTAAATTTCTAATTTTTAATTTTTTTAAATAAAATAAAATCTTGAAACACCAAGTATATATCTGGTAAATAACTGATTGCTAGTTAATAAACTCCTAGTATATAACTTCACTATTAAATTAATATTTAATATTATTATTTTAATTAATTAAATTTACATAATTTCATTCTGGTAATATAAGAGTAGTTATATTATTAATTGTATTTATTATTCATATATTATAGATGCTTTTTAAATATTAATTGAAGGAGTCCTAAGTTGGGTGAAGGCTCAAAATAATCACCTGGGAAACTGGATGGCCCTTTTTACTGACGGGACACGGTACATCCTGTACCGTGATAGGGGGTGTGATGCGGAGATGCGTCCTCCGTAACAGGGCATGATACGGAGCTCCGTCTTCCGTGTTATGCATGATACGGTGGACGGTGTTCCGTGACAGTGCTGCGCACCCACCTAACACGAAACACCGTGTTCCGTATCATGCATAACACGGAAGATCGTGTTCCGTATCATGCATAATACGGTACACGGTGTACCGTATTAGGGTAATACGGAGGCCGAAACTCTGTATCCCGTCGGTATTTCGGGCCATTTTTTTCAAAATCAGTATTTTGGGCAAAAACTTAGGAAAAATAGGCATTTTGGTAATTCTCTCTCCTGAGTTCAATATAATACTATATTCCTGACTTTTATTTCAATTTTTAGTTAATAGACTTATAGTATGTAATTTCATTATTAAATTAAATTATTATATAATATTATAATTTTAATTTATTAAATTAGTTCAGAGATGACTTGTTTCATTGGTAGTTCTTATTCTTATTGGCATTCTATACATTTAAAAAATTTGAATAGTAAAAAATATTAAAATAGTAAAATAAGTTATTAATTATTAATTAATTAATTAATTGGCATACCGTGCATACCGCGGTATACATAGCATACCATTTAAAGGGGGTTTCTGCTTTTAATAAAGAGTATAGATACCCAAGTAAGCCTAGAATAACAATCAACAAAGACAACAAACCATCTATACCCATCATGTGTAGGATGTCGAAATGGGCCCCAAACATCAGTATGAATAATAGAGAATAAAGTAGAACTTCTTTTATTCCTAGATGGATAAGATGATCTTTTATGTTTGGCCAATTCACATGGTTCACAGAAAAAATCTTTCTTCTTACAGTGTTTTACTAAGGCAGGAAATAGATGTGTTAAAACACTAAACGATGGATGACCTAACCGTCTATGCCACTGATACAAAGATTCAAAAGCAGAATTTAACTTGGATGACACCTGATAAGTTGAGGGAGAAATAGAATTCCATTCCATCACATAAAGTCCATCTACCACTTTACCATTGCCAAGAACCTTGCCTGTCGTCAGATCCTGAAATACACAGTGAGAGGAAAAAAGGTTACCGAACAATTAAGATTTTCAGTAATACGTTGAACGGATAATAAGTTTGCCGTTAAGGAGGGAACATGTAACACATCAGATAGTGGCAATGATGATGAGAGGCAGTGAGAAGTGCCTTGTCCATGAACAGGTACAATAGCTCCATTGGCAACACGAATATTGCCGCTTTCACCATTATATGTTTCTAGGAAACTAGAATTTCCAGTCATATGTGTTGATGCTCCGGAATCAATAATCCATGAATTATGACATTTATCGGAGGTAAAGTGACAAGATGTACCTGCATGAGCAGAATTAGCTGTATGTGGAGTGGTGTTCATTTGTTACATTAATTGCCGGAGGGTGTTGACCTCTGAAGCAGTCATCGTCCCTGTTGAAGAATAAGACTCACATTCTGATGCAGCATGATGAGCACTAAAGGGAATTCCTCTACCCGTGCTTCTGCCAGATGAGACACCACGGTAACCACCTCGGCCACGCCCTCCTCGTCCTCGAATTCTGAGATGAGGGTGCAGGATAAAACATGTTTCACAAGTGTGGTTTAACTTCTTGCAGTAGTCACATTGAAGATTGGATCTTTCACACATTAAAACCATTGGTATCTGTTCAGGTTGTTCTAGCTCAGATTGCTGAACATTTCCAGTTAAGAGTGCAGACCGTTCAAAAGAGACAACTGGAGCCATACTTTGCTTTCGACTTTCCTCTAACCTGACACGACCATAGACTTCTTCCACAGTAGGAAATGGAACTTGTCCAATAAGTTGATTTTTTATTGAATCATACTCATCAGACAATCCATCAAGAAACTTCATCACTTTCTCTACAGTCATCATCTTTTGATATTTTTCTTGATCTTCAGCATGTTTACACTCAAATATAGTGTAATGTCCCAATTCACTCCATAATGATGTAAGCTCAGAATAATACTGAGCTAATGTGTGGCTTCCTTGAGCCAATGCCCACATCTTCCGTTTGATCTCAAATTGCTTGGCTACATTTCCGGAGAAGGAATATGTCCGAGTGAGAGAATTCCACACATCTTCAGCGGTATCAATGAAGATATATGTTTTTCGAATATCAACCTCTATAGAGTTAGATAGCCATGAACAAACCATGGCATTTTCTGATTCCCAATCATCGAAACTAGTATCACTTTCCAAAGGTTGTTTGGCTTTCCCATTGATATATTTCATCATTCTATGAGATTTAAGTGCCATTGTACAAGTTTTGGACCATTCCAAAAAATTCTTTCCGTTGAATTTAGGACTTACGAATGGAGTACTATGAAACCCCGATTTACTGCTACTTATAGCAGTATTTTTGTTTGAAATTACAGAGTCTTCAGTATCCGTCATTGTAATATTAAAAGAAGTGGGCTGCAGCTTGGTTGATGTTGGGCCGAAAGGGATAAAAAGGAAAAAGAAATCTGGGTGGAATGAATATAAGATGTGGACCGATATATTTTTTTTTAAAATAAAATCTGTTGACCCATAGATTAAAAAGTATATTTTCCACAGTCCAGTCCAATCCGATAATTC
This sequence comes from Kitagawia praeruptora, assembly GCA_037693485.1. Lineage (NCBI taxonomy): Eukaryota > Viridiplantae > Streptophyta > Magnoliopsida > Apiales > Apiaceae > Kitagawia > Kitagawia praeruptora. Next base: position 127,351,163 of record CM075352.1, read on the forward strand.
AAGCCTTGGCCCAAATATTAAGAGACCCACTTAAATAAAAGAAAGCTGACCAAAAATATATATGATGTCCCCAGAAGTAAATAAGGCCCAATAAATATTCTAACAAGATATAATACGACCCACAACAAACCTAAAAAAAACAGATCCAAGAATACTAGCAGGTCCCCATCCTCTCAAACAATACACACATATATACGTGTATATATATAATTTGTATGAACTATACTATACTGTATAATAAGGATGATACTGTATAATAAGGATGATATTACCACGCATGGATTCAGAATGGAGTGAATATTACTCTTCCCTGAAATCGTCCTGCCAAAAACTGGTCGGAGGTCACGCGCCGGCGCGTGAAGGTGCGTCTGACGGAATCTGGTGGCTTCGGCGGCGCGTGGGAGCGCGTGTAATGGCAAATGACAACCGGATTTCTGGGTTTGTCTTCTTTACAGCTCTTCTTCACAGTATGTGAGTTTGGTTTGATTCTGAAAAAATCAAAAAACTGGGCAGTTTTTTTTTTTCCTTCTTCTGCAACTTTGATTTCTTCTGGTCTGTTTCTTCCTGTTTTCTTGTAAACAAGGATATGAATCTCACGTTACCCTCTCTGATACCATGTTATAATTGTATAATAGCATGTAGAGAGATTGACAGGAGAAGAAGTAATTGTATTTTTCATATATGAATTACAAGAGACTACGTTCTATATATAAGCTAAACTATACGTCACTGATTACATCCCATAGATACTGTGGATCTTCTGACTTAGCTAGGTACTGTGGATTTTCTGACTTAATTTAACAAACATGTATTCCGTCGGATCTTTAAATCTTTATGCTTAATCAATGTTCATTTAAGATATCACTGAACGATACTTTAAATCAGGTATTAAAGCCTTGCAACAGGGGGTTGCTACTTCAGTAGCTTGTTTATAGTAGTTATTACTTAAATCTGTTTTCAGTTGAAGTCTTTGAAAGGTAATGAGTCAAATGATGTTGATTAATAGGAGCAGCAAGGTAAGTAGCTAGTAAACCCAGATGGTGTATATACTGTATTAACTGCAACAGCGCAGTCAGATGTTTACTGCTTCATGGAATTATTTAAGTGCATCCTGATGACACTATTGCAGAAAACCCAACTCTTACTTATTTGATTACAGAAAGAGCATTGCATTCCTAGGACAAACTTAAAGCCGTTACGAAAAGTTCAGTTGCGGCAGCTATCACATTACTTGCATAATTTGCAAACCTTCATGATCAAACTCAGTTTATGTAAAAACCTAAGGGTTCACTTGTGTATTGCCTATGTCAACTGGTAAATCAACGAAGATAGTTCACTTAAGTTTTCTCTTTTTCTTGTAAACTTGCAAGTGCAGTTTTGCGCTCCAGGTTCTCGGTGCATATGACTTTTGCCCTATATGACAAATTCCGGTCCAGGCAAGTGCATTTACAAAGGAATGTTTACTCTGTCGCACATTTTCAAAAGATCTGAATGTATCTTATCACCTCCCAACTCGGAACCAGTTGCCCCGGCAGCAATACGAAGTACATCTTCTATTAAGGCAACATTTCCCATTATGTCAACGTGACCAGCACTCTCCAGACCCCTCCCCTCAAACATACTTGACGGTGGCTTGTGTCGGTGTTCCCTTACATATGTAGCACTCCCGGATGGATTGAACCTAGTCTTTCCTCTCCACCCTTTAGCACACATAAAACCACTACTTAAAACTGGGACGCTCTCGTCACCATCCACAAAGTATACTCCGCCCTTTAAGCAGCTGTCACTTCCATCTGCAGAGTTATCAATTCGGAACGGAATGCCCTTATCGGAAGATGACATCTTGTAAACATATGATCTTTCAGTAGGAATCCCCACACCATACATACAATAAGTCTCCATATCAGGAGCATTGGGTAACCTGAAAACAGAGATATTTTTGGTACTGGTCAAATGATTGTAGGAATCCGCAGAAAGAGAAAGACAGTATCCTTCTGTACAGGATAGTATTCATCTTAGTTGAAAAATGAAACATATCACGAAGGACCAATAAATTGGGAATGAATATGAGAAATTATAACTTAAGAACTTTACAGTGTAAAACTAACAAAACTTAATAATAACTTGTGCTTTTTACAGGCATTAATATTTTCAAAAAATGTAATTAGTTCGAGGTAAAGAAAGAATTCAGTATAAAATTAAGGGCAAATGTATGCTTTCTAAAACTCAGGAGAGGTTACTGCAATTGTACCAGGTTACAGTACTTACAAGGTCTCAAGTGGATTTGACCAATATTTGTGATGATTATATTTTGGATCTTCAAGATTCTCAGCTATACCATGGGAATAATGAGCCTCGGCACGTTGCATCATTTTCGGAGCCACATATCGAAGAAGATCAACAAGATCTGTAGTTGTGTATACTTTGTTTTCTGCAATTTTCCAAAAGTTTTCTCGGCTCATTTCATGGTATTCTGTCCAGAATTCTCCACGTGATGCATTGGAATTGGAGGAGGTACTTGCATGCATAAACTCCTGCCAATTGAGGGGTACGGATTATTGAGTATAATAAATAAGTAGAAATTCGGCTGCAATATTTCCACCCTCTAGAAAGAAAATTCACTTGGAGAGAGAAATGAGCCATATGTATTACACCAAATGTTAATATCTCAGTACAAGCTTTGGCTACTTTGAAAAAAAAAAGGTCAAATAGAAAAATTTCTTGTCAAATGCATGATAAACTATCAGTTGCACTGGCACACCACTTAACATGAATTACCAACCCTGCTTTTTTTTTTCTTATGTAAAAGCTGCAACTGATTAGGGTATTTATTCCAGTTTAAAGTATGTTAAAGATAGTTTGCACCAGAAGCGTAGATGTACTATTAGAAGGTTAAAAAAAAGGTAGCATCAGAAAGGTTTAAAAGATTATCAGACAGTGGATGATCAAATTATATAGAGATACAAGGCAAATGGTGTACCTTTGAAAAGGTAGGAAGCTGCGAAGAAAGTACTTCTGATGCTTCCTTTCCGAAGGAAATTATTCTTCCATATTTCTTTGGGTTTTTCACTTGAAATAGGCTCCTATCTACACTGCTTCCAGTATTATTTTCTCTTGACAATGCTTGCAAGTGTCTCTTCCTTTCTGAATCACAGTCGTACCCTTCTTCAGGAGACCAATCCAAATTGCCCCAAACGGTCTCTCCTCCTTTTGGTAACAACGAGACAATGGAATCCCATGTTCGCAATACCCTCATAACATGTTCTATGGGCTGAAGTCCAAGAATTTCAGACTCTAGAATACCAGAAGCCATTGCTCTGCAAGCTCAAATGAATATTAGAAACTGCTCACTATTAAAATCATCCCAAATTATAAATATTTGGTCTTATGAGTATGTCTTTTGTGTGTGTGTGTGTGTCGGAAATTGGTCACTATCAAAATTATCCCAAAATTGTAAATATTCGGTCTAATGAGTATGTCAATTGTGTGTGTGTGTGTGTGAGTTAGGTGGAGCTGCTTAGTAACTGCTTAGTAATCACTCGAAACAGACATCATCTAGCTTTTCCAGTATATAGAACTAAGACTTGACAGCATGAACATGGTTATTTTATTTCTAACTTCAAATCATCACGTCGTTTGCAAAATAATCATTATGATTTTTCCAGGGACTGCCACATCCCAACTTTTAGAGGTCAATATAATCATAGTCTTTGCCAGAAAGAATTCAATACTACCTTCTAATGAGCATCACACTTCCTGCAAAGTTAGGAAGTCACAGTTCTCACTACCATCTATTTGATAATCAGTCAAACATCTTTTGTAAATCATTTAACTTTCAAAAATTTGCTCCACCATGCACACTTTAATTCATTGTGCTGTTTAAAAAAAAAAAAAAGAAAAATGCGAGTTTAACCCCGGCAGATTAGACACTGACCTGATGAGAGATATATCCTTTCCTTCTGCAGATAAAATAGTACTGAAGGCCTTTGGAACACCAAGAAATGTCGGTCCAATATTCACTACTGCTTTGATGTGCTTGGCACACCAATCCGAACCTCCTCCACCTCCCACTGGAGCAGGTGACTCGACCCATTTAAGGAAGTGGAGGAAATAAACCGCACCCATTGAATGGGGATAGACTACCACTTTCTTATCTCCATTCGTTGCATACATCATCTCTATTTGGCCCTTCAATCTACTAAGAGATCGGTCCCTGACCTGTTCAATTCCATTATAAAACTGATTCAGAGTCGTGCATAATAATATTAGTGCTTTAGATGACAGTCATGATACAAAAACATTTCATATATGGCATCCTTGGCTTGAGGATTTACATGGAATTGTAAATGGCGTAAATTGTCACTTAAACAAGTACAAGCAGAGAGAATCATCTAGGAAGAAAAATTAGACCAATCACACAGAAAAATGATTTTTTTCATGCATTTAATATCATGTCACATGCAATGCAAAAATGCTATGCATGACTTATTTAAGCTTTAAAATTGTTGATACTTCCACAGGGAGACATAAAATTCCCCAAAATGAATTAGCAAAACAAATCCCCAAAATGATTTGCTCCAGATACCCCTAATACTCAAGAAAGCTTCATTTTTAACTCGTTTGAGCATAGAAACCTTTTGTAGCTTTGTTCTTGACTCGTTTGACCCCTAGAACTCACTAAAACTTCATTTTGGACTCGTTTGAACAAGAAAATTAATCTGGAATAAATATTCAGCCGCCTGTGAACCTTAATATTTGTGTATTCTACCATAAGCATAAGATAAAAAATATGCTTTATTGCTTTGTGTGAAACAAAAATTATACCGACTCAAGTATTTAGTAGAATGTACTTGAAGACATTAACAACAGAAATAGGGGATACCTCTGTATTCTGGAAAGAGAGCCTCCAATCATATGCAGCCATATACATATTTGTATCCTCGTAACCAATTTGCGCTAGATTTTCAATCAGAATAGCCCACACAAAATAACCAGGCACAAAATAGTCAGCTGCAACTAATCCTGGAACAGGACGAACTCGGATTCCTTGTGGATCAAGGCCTGTCTCATAATGCAATGAGAGATGCTCCATCCAACACACAGGCCTGCAATAAAGATCAGTTAATTCAGTTGAGATTAGTAACCATAACTCAATTCTGTATAGACAAAAACATCATTTGATACGTCAACAAAATTTCACCTCCTGAAGATATCAGTGAAGCCACTGCCCCAACCACCCCAAAGACGCTTACGAAACAAAGGTTCAGCACAAGGTTTCCCTTCCCAAAGCTCAAGGCCTCCTGTAACAATGCCAGGTACCATAACAACTGGGTGGTTTGCAACCAAACCTTCACGCTTAAGCCGTGCCCCGGGAATTTCAGGTCCTTTAAGTCCAGGCAAACTAACAGGAACAATATATAACAACAACAAGAGTAGCCATGAAGTAGTACACATACAACCAATTATCCAACAACAATTATCAACACATTTCCATCCCATGGCCTTCTGCCTCTTACTCCTGATCACTTTCTTATCACTTAAAACAACCTCATCATCATCATCATTCTTATCATTCTCAGGGGCTTGAAAAGATTGTTTCTTCTCAGGGGTTTCATATGATTTACAACCCAACAAAGAAGAACACTTTACATGCTCAAATATACATAATCTAAGGAATCTAAGCAATGAAGCAAATGAAACCATGGCAACTTTTAACTTAGAGCTATTCATTACAGCACTAAAAACTTATTCTACTAGTCTAGAAATCAAGAACAGAAACACATCACAAGACAAAATCAAATGTAAACAAAATAAAGTAGAACACGAATTGAATTAAAGAAAATGTAGTAAACAAAATAAAGTTTGAAGACAGCGAGCATGAACCATTAAAGGAGGAGAAACCGATGTAATATAGGTGAGTTAACAGGTTAAGGTGTGAGAAATATGTGGTGCTAAATGTAGGGGTTGTTTGGCAAATTCTGAGATCAACTTATAATTTACTTATTTCGGAAAAAATTTCATATTTACATACATTTTTTTAGACAAAAATGTGCATGGGGAGTTTAATATTCGTTATCTTGCAAAAATAAGTTACTTATTTCAGAAAAAAGTACATATTTCCTAACTTTTTTCCAGAATAAGTAACTTATTTCTGAAAAATAAGATTTCCCAAACGGGCCCGTAATTTCACGTGGGTAAGAACAAAAGTATGGAGTTGTCAGATAGGGTGAGCAATAAAAAATATATACTATATTGAAACATGTATCCAACATATATAGGGGTCGTTTCTCAAATTCTGAGATCAACTTATAAGTTACTTATTTCGGAAAAATTTCGTATTTACATACATTTGTTTAGACAAAAATGTGCATGAGGAGTTTAATATTCGTTATCTTGCAAAAATAAGTTGCTTATTTCAGAAAAAAGTACATATTTCCTAACATTTTTCCAGAATAAGTAATTTATTTCTGAAAAATAAGATTTCCCAAACGGGCCCAGAGAGAGAAACAGCAGCAAAAAGAGAAATCAACTTGTTCTTGGTATTGTTCTTGGTAAGTTACACACTTGTAGTGAAGAAATAAATTTAGAGGACATAAAATCAAGTGCTAATTACCTCAGGCACTTTGTCTCTATGTAAGACACCTGTCTTGTTCTGCATGCAAAACCTCCCTTGGTTGTCACCGCAATACATTCTTTTTCTGAGGTGGATTAATTTTTACCTCTCGTCATTTCCATTTTTATTTTATTGTTTGCCTTCTAATGAAAAAATATGATTCGGACTATTACAATTAATAAAAAAACATTTTATCGTACTACAAAAGAAAAATAAATCACGCATTTTATTGATTAGTCGAGTTGACGCATTTTTTTAATACACCACCTAAATAATGGACAACAAAAGCCTTCACCTTTTTCGCATGGGTGTCTTTGTAACCCTTCTTTATGTCTGTGATATTTGCTGTTTTCCTGAGATTCTTACAGTGAATTATGGGGATTTTTGTTCATATTCCCAACATGGGTCATTTCGCATATGTGAAAATTACAGTCTATGCTCTACTCTGCTACAATTATATAGAGAGTATCAATAATTCTTGGAGAAAAAAAAGCACACATTACGAGAAAACACAGAAACAATCCACAGCAAGACAGAAAAGATGAGATATTGAGAACAATGGGGTGTGGATGGCATAATGACATTCCTTTTCTTTAAGGATTTAATATTGCACTTGCAGCGCAGGACAGTTCGTTTACTGGGCTTGCAGCACTAGTAGCTGCCAACTGGTGAAGGTGATGCCGCTAAATTGGCATGGGACTTGGAATTTAACGGTGGGGAATGGTGTTTCTTTTGGTGTCTTTCTTTCTTGTTACTGTCTTTGCACAAACTGTGGAGTATTATACAGAGGAGCACATGCCCTTCTCATTGCTCTCCACTTCATTTATTATATCTTGCTTTGGCATTTTACTATAGACTTTCATAGTGGACACAACACAATGGCTTCGAGACAAATAATGCATGCAAATAAATGTAAATTTTTCATGGATGTACACATATTTATCAAGTTGCTATAGCAATTTAGTAACAACTAATCAATTACTCATCTTATTACTACATTTAAACACATAGCGATCAGCTTCAAGTCTCCAAGGTCTTTAGAGCAACTTCAACCCAACACTAAATCACTATAATAGTGATAAATATAGTGTCAAAACTACTACAATACAACACTAAAAAAGTAATCCATGATCACCAAATAAGTTTTGGGTCACCAAATTTGCTGACAAAAGTTCATTTGGTGATCCTTGATCACCAAATTTGGTGACTTTCAAAATTCCAACAATGCCCTATATTTGTTAACAAAACAATTTTTTTTCTATTTATGTCCTACTATACTTACTATCTGTTCTTCTAATTTTTAACTTTAAATTTTATCAATTGAAACTTCTTTTCTTCTTAGCTCTTGTTAATTCTAAAAAACAAAATTACTTTAATCTTTCACACAAAACATTGAAAAAAATTCTTAATCATGAATCTACTATATATATAATACCACAACATGTCACATTCATAGGCTTTGCTAGGAATTGAACTCATGACTTGACAATTCATATGTCATTATGTTGTCAACTATAACCATTTGAGCTACACATGTTTTTGGTTAAATAGTAAAATTTATTATTTATATCTATCAATATTTTATTCATTAATTAGATTTCTTTTATTCAAGATGTAATGAATGTTTCACTTCTCATGCTATTCTTGCTTTTGTTAATTTACATAAATTTACTTGTCTACTCTATTAATAACTTGTTATTTTATTTCATATGAAATGCTTAAAATTCACATATTTTCTTAACTCTTGTGTCTTATTCCAAGTACTGATTATTCACCAATATCAAATATAATAAAATACTTGATTCTAAGTAATTGCTGAATTTTTTTATTGAGAAAATTTAATAAAATGGTTCACCCAAAATCTATTACAAAAATGAGAATCTAGGAAGTCGAACAACCTAAACATCATTTGCGAAAAAATGTGACATTAAATTTTGCAATTTATAATTTTATATATGTGCATATATTTATATTAAAGTTTTTTGATAAATTAGTATATGAATATACTAAAATATGAATAATAATTATATAAATACTCATAAAATTTGAGAATAGGGACTAATCTATTAGGTTCTCGATTAAGAATATAAACAGAAAATCAAGAATTAGCCAGAAAATAATCATATTTTTTTTAGAAACAAAATTATTTGACGTGTTTGTAACAAAAAATAAATAATCATTATATAAAAATATTTGTATAATTCGATAATCAGGTCTAATCAATTAAATTCTTGATATGGGTCAAGCGGCAAATTGAAAATTAACCAAAGTAATAATCAAACATATTTTAATATTATAATAGTATCTTATTTTTATTTCTAATAAATTTACTATTCAAAAATAATTCTTAGTGAGTAAATTATTTTTTAAAAATTAATCAGAAATTTCTCAAAATTTCAAAAAGTTTTAGAACATTGTAATGCAACTGAGGGCACTCTGGCAGCTCTCATTGGAGCAAGTTATGGATGAGTGTGCCAACACCCACCTAAGGAAAACTAAGGTATGAACTCATTTTTCTAGAGTGTTATGTGTTGCATATTTGATGTATGCTTGTATTAAAATTTGTACCAAATTTTTAAGATCATGATTTTTTGGTGCACTCTAAAACTTTGCCTTATAAACTAAACTAAAGTCCCTTATCTATTCGATGTGGGACCGGGGTGTTACATAATATGCATGCACATACATATTTTATATCATTATTCAAATTGAATTCATTTTATATTTGTATGTATGTATGTATATATATATATATATATATATATATATATATATATACATGCACACACATGTTCATCACTTTAATTTGAATTTAAACTTGATTCAAATAAAAATTGTTCATAACATAGTGAAAGATGGAGTGTATAATTAGAGATGAAAAAAATTAAAATTCTGAAATGAGTTGATTAAAACCCTAAATTTGCATATAAAATACTATATATTAACAAAGTTAAATAGATGGAGAGACAAAATTTCATCCTTCACAAAATTCAGATCCAAACATGCATGTTTAGATTAAGGGATGAAGATGACAATGAAGAAGGGAGTCAGGATTATAAAAGTGGATCTAAAGCTTTCTATATCCATGAAAACTGGTGGAATAGTCGCTTCAAGACAGTGGATGAAAGCAAAAAGATATGGAAGAAGAAATTCAGAAATTGGAGAGATAAGATGATTAACAATTACGGCCCAGGAGATCAACACTAATAGAACCAATTGAGAGAGAAGGTAATAGATTACAACTCAAAAGGAGAAGTAAGGATGAGGTTCAAAGATGAATCACATAGGAGTGATCGTAAAGAGGAAAAATTGCTGAGAAACATACTATTAATGAAGAAAGAGTTGAATAAGGGGGAAGCAAAACCACAAAGAATGGAGGAAGATATTCAAATTTTTATAGAAGCTAAAAGGAAATGGGTAGAGGATGAAGTTGCCGTTAAAGCTTGTAGGGGTGATAATCTTGCAATTACAAAGCCACTGCACAAAATTCACGTTAGGAGTCTAGGAATTCATAAAGAGAATTCAAAGCTAGATTACAAGGAAGCCCTGCTGAAAAAAAACCAAATATCCAAAGAGCAAAATCGAGAGTCATTATTCAAGACATGAGAAAAAAAAGATGGAAAGAAACCCTCATGAGTCATTCAAAACGGATAGAGAAAAAAATACATGATTCATCACCATTCTCCCGAACTCTATTCAGCTAAAATTCAAAAAGGAAGGAAGGATCAAGGACATTGTTTTGCCTAAAAAAAGAGATAAAAATAATAATCGTGATGGGTTTGTTAAGTTTTTCGATGAAACAATATTGGAGAGATTAATCTTTAAGATTAATGGCCTCATCATCAAGGACAAACGAATTTATGTTAGTTGAGAAAGGAAGAGGGCTCCACAAAGACATATTAACGGGAGTTCACCGAGGTCTGGGAGAGAGAGGTAGAGCCGATGTATAGTGCAAATGAGGCAGCAGAGAGTAAAACTCTTAAGCAGAAAGCAATCTTAGTAGATATTATAAATCTTATACAGATCATGTTGAAAATGAAGCTCTCGAGAAGGGAGTTTGCTACACTATATTTAGGTAACACCGCTACAAATTAAAAGGTGTTCATAATCAAAGATGAACTACTAAAAGCCAAAATATCATAATATCTCACATTTTTTAATATTATTTCACATTTAGACTTTCCAATTTTCTATGATTTTACTCTAAAACTCCCCAAAGTCAAATGTTATGAAAACGTTCGCTAATCTTCACATTGTCCAGAATCGAAACTGTGACATCTCAGTTCTAGAGATATACTGAATTTAAATTTATAACTAAAATCATTGAACTAGATGACTAAGTGATTGGATATTAGAATTTTTTGAACACAACCGGTTAGAAAGTGAGAACAATTGAAAAGAAAGTAAGTTCATCTATATTTAGGTAACATTACAAACTCGTAATAAACCTAGAATATTCTCGTGCCTTGCACGGGTAATGAAGCTAGTTATAAATAACACACCAAATTTAATTATAAAAATAACATCATAGTGATAAATATAATTTAAACAAAGTTAAAATATAATAGTTATTAATAATGTAAAAATTGAACAAAGTTAGAATAATCTATTTTATTGATGAAAGATCTTTTTAGTGTCAAGTATAGTGATCATAGATTAGAGTGCATTTTGTGAATGAGGTGATTTTGTCACCAAAATAGTGTTCCTAAAACACTATTTTAGTATCTTGGGTTGGAGATGATCTTATACAGCACGCGTTTCTACCAAGAATCCAGGTCCATAACTGACGTTGGTTGTAAACATTAACACTTAGGGTGTGTTCACTTGGAAAGAATGGAATAGGGTAGGAATGGAATGAAAATTGTAAACAAAATTTATGAAGAAAGGGGGATGTTGGGGAAAATAATGAACAAATATGAGGGAGAAGAAGTTTTTTATGATGAAGATTGCAAGAAAAATGATGAAGATTGGGAATGGAGCATTCCTTCCAAAGCATGTGGGTTAGAATTCTAGTTCAAATTATTTGGAAAGGAATGAAGCAAGGAATGAAATTTATAAACACTTTCCCCAATCTTCCCCAAATAATAGTATAAATTTCATTCCATTCTCCTCCCATTTCATTCAATCAAAGTGAACATAGCCTTAATAGGCTAGTATGCGGCAAAATCATCAGATAGTGTCATCCTTCCCGCACTTTTAATGCATGGAAGGTTTAATAAAGTCAGATCGTACTTTACCGTCTTGGTTGACAAGTGCACACTAAACTTTATATGGAGATCTAAACCCTTTTACCAAATACTCCCTCCGTCCCGCCTATTTGTTATCGTTTCAAAATAGAATGTCGACACGCATTTTAAGGTGGATTTTAAGGATTGTTCCATAACTTATTTTTGAAAGTTTCTTTTTTTGTATAAAAATAGAACAATCCTATTTTTATTAAAAAAAGAAAATTTTAAAAATAAGTTATGAAACTATCCTTAAAATCCACCTTAAAATGCGTGCCAGAAAGTGACAAAAAAGTGTAAACAAATAGATGGGACAGAGAGAGTACATATTTAATTAAGTACTCCCCCCGTCTCATAAAACATTTCCTGTTTTCTTTTTCGGGACATTCAAAATACATTTCTTGTTTCTATTTTAAGCCATAAGATAACAATATTCAATACCTATTACTCCACCCACTACTCCTTAAAATAATATTCAATACTCACTACTTCACCCACTACTCCTCAAAAATAATATTTAATACCCACCACTCCACCCACTACTCTTTAAAAACTATAAATATCCACTACTCCACCCACTACTCCTTAAAATTAATATTCAATACCCACTACTTCATAAAAAAATAATATTCAATATCCACTACTTCTTAAAAATAATATTTAATACCCTTTTTTCTTAAAACCCGTGTTTCGAAGAAAAGGAGAAACGTTTATTGGCACAGAGGGAGTAGCTTTAACCATCTTTTAAAAAATCTTCATCTCACTACATAATCTGACTTTTACAGTATGAGATGCAGAGTCATTATAATATGCTTAACTCCTAAAAAACAGTAGAATAAGGAGAAACGCAGAAGATTTACAGATGGAATCTTTGACACTGTAACATAACAAACCCCTCTCTCTCTCTCTCTAGTCTCTACAAAGTACAAACTCAAGAACTTCTATGATAAATCATTTTACTTCTTTGTTTGAAGTAATTCATTAATTCTTTTTTACTAAAAGAGGATCAGAGAAGACAAGAAAGCTTACGAGCATTTGTAAGGATCACAAGATCAACAGAGGAAGGACTCTATTTTTTATGTACATCTGTCTTCGAACAAAAAACAGTTCATTTTCTTTTCGTAATGGTTATTCAGATGTCATTTTCCCGGTATAATTGAAGGTACTATAACACAATATATGAACTATACTCAACTGCTGTTGCCACAAAAGTTCACACACCTACCCGCTTCAATGGCTTCCAGGAAGCTAATAACAACATATCTAGTAAATGCCAAGCTCTAAATTTGATTTAGTTGATTGGTACAAGCAATGATTATAGGATGGGCCGGCAGGCTTCAATGGGATTTTACATAATCACAAATAACTTCTTAACTAAAACAGTACTCCCTCTGTTTTTTTTTTGTTTTTTTATATGACGCTTGACTTTTTGCACACAAATCCAAGTGCTTTGACTGGGCACTTATAATTATTATTTTTAAGATTTTCTTTTTTTGAATTAAAATACACAATAAATATTTTAATTCCAAAGTTTTTAACTTAAAGAGACTGTAAAACTGTTGAACAACTCCATCAAAAAGGGATTTTAAAACTCAACAACTCAAAAATTCAAGATACCGAAGTCAGTATTTAACATCTGAAGTCTAGATGACCAAAGCGATTACTCAATACAATCCAAAACACTTGAAATTTTACTCAACTTAATCGAAGAGACTGAAGCCCATATCCTGCAAATAAATGATGAAGGAATAGTTAGCGAAGCCACTTCAAAGAATGTGAGATTAGCAGATAGTCCTTCAATAGAAATAGCAAAAAGAAGCATAACGCTCTGTTCCAAAACATGTTTCAGAAATTAATATGCATTTCAATCAACTATAAATTAACTTATGTTCCTTCAGAGAAAATAAATGGAAGAAAGGGTCTTACATCATCTGACTCTTCTTTCTCTTCTACTTTCTCCTCTTTCTTTGCCTCGGCAGCAGGTGCAGCGCCACCAGAACCAGCACCAGCACCAGGGGCGGCTGCAGCCACAGCAGCACCACCACCACCTGAAGGAACTGAAGCCAACTTCTCCCTTCCAGATGCAATCAACTCGGTGATATCATTTCCCTTGACCTCAGACAGTAGAAATTCAATCCTATCATCATCAGCATCTGCTCCAACTGCAATTCACAAAAGCTTGACTCTGTTAATTTGTCAAGAAACTAAATCTCGAGAGTTGAATAAATTCTGATAAAGGAAGATCCTTGATTAACTTCTATCTATCAACATTTTGCTCCAAGGTAATTAAATAGTTTAAGTAAACATTTGAGTACATACCTATCACTTTTGTCAAAAGAAAATGGTTAATATAACATTCATGCAAGAAGCACAAGCAATACATCTGTGAAACATTAACATTTTCTTTTCTAAAGCAGAAATGATGAGGCAATCTTATGAGAAAACAGATAAACATATTCCCAACAAACACAGTCCTAAAAATAATATAGAGCAAAAATACTACAGGCAATACTAAAAACAGAGGTCAAATCATAAACTACACACTATAAATTATTTCAACATACACCTTATAAGTGGGAGCTGAACCCACCATTCTTCTTTCGAAAAAAAGAGAAAAGCATTCTATATAAAGAAAAATAATCCAAACTTCATTCTTCAAAGAACGAATGCAATCAATCTCAAAAGACTGACTTTACAATCCTAAAAGTTACCATACAAAATTAATTCAAAGGGTAAAGAAAATAGTCCAATACTAGTATACTACCGCTTCTGATAACAAGACTTTCAACTTCTTATCAATAAAAAACAAAACTAACCTGGGAAATAACAATGTAAATTAAAACAAGCTTAAGCAAAGTCACGGAAAATTAGTCATAGCCTAGTGGCAAAGCTTTAAAAAAATAAAATAGCCTAGCAGCAAGACTTCTTCCAGTCTAACATGACCGAAGAGTCCTACTTAAAAACCTGATTTTTAAAAAAAAAAAAAAAGAAAAGAAACAATCTACATTTACAAACAATATCTGTAGACCACCCAACATATACGAAACAAGCATAAATTCACAATCATTTACATAAGATTCAGTCTAAAATTATACAATTACAAACAAACATAACTCCCAAAAATGCTTAATAAAACACAAACCATAAATCCTAAAAAAAAAAAAAGTCTATAATCTTTACAGAATTTAGAGAGAGAGAGAGAGAGAGAGAGAGAGAGAGAGAGAGAGAGAGATTACTTACCTGAGGCAAGAATATTCTTGATATGATCATTAGTAGGGCTAGTGTTACCACCTAACACAGCTAACAAGTATGCAGCTACCACCTTCATTTTGGTACCTGCTGCAATTGCAAATTACAACCAATTCAATCCTAATTATAATTCATTAAGTGGATATATACATATAAAGAGAGAGTCTATGTCTCAAACATTTGACTTACAGTTAGATTTAGATTTGGTGCCCAAATGTGATTGAAATTTCTAGGGTTTGTGAGGGGCGACCAAATATATCACTGCTGCTTTATATATTTGTTTCTAGGGTTTGGACTGCATCTGGATGGCCGGCCCAAATGGCCCGTTAGCTACTACTGCTTCCAAATAGAGGCCCACCAAAACTAGAAAACCGTCACCCAACATAAGTAGGGCTGCACAGGTCAAAAACCCGACCCGGATCGGATTCAATACCGAATTTTTCTAAGAAATTGAACCGAGGAGCGGATCCATTATATTCACCGTAAAATCTGGACTGCACCGAAATCGGACCGATATGAACGGGTTAATTAATTTCTATATAAGGAAAAAGTAATTTTTATAATTTAATTTTTGTTATAAAGTTTAAATACATAAAATAAATAAAATATTTTGTAGGTTAATATAACTTTAAAAATGAAGTACACATCTTTTTTTTAAAATCAATGAAGTACACATCTTATTTTCTATGAATTAATCGTAAATTTTAAACATGTGAGTGTCAATTATTTATCGTATGAATTATGATATTTAATTATTTAGATTGTGATGTTGATACCTACCATTTCATCAATTTATTATCTACTAAATTTGATTATCAAATTATGATTTATTTAAATATTTAATCTCTATATTAGATAATTTAAGAAGTAATATAATATAAAAATAACTATTACATAAAATCCGGTCTAATCCAAGTTCTTTCGGGGTTTGGACCCGAAAATTGATTTTTTTTTTATTTTGAGGACCGGAATGGTCGGATCTAGGTCTTGGACCGATAAACCTAGTCCAGTCTAATTTACTAGTCTAGATTAGAATGTTGTGCAATTCTAAACATAAGTAATATAATTGACTATATATAGTGGTGGACATATTCACATGCCAGGGTATCCCATGGCCCATGCTGAAA
Source organism: Kitagawia praeruptora (assembly GCA_037693485.1). Lineage (NCBI taxonomy): Eukaryota > Viridiplantae > Streptophyta > Magnoliopsida > Apiales > Apiaceae > Kitagawia > Kitagawia praeruptora. The sequence goes on from CM075352.1 coordinate 127,367,377, forward strand.
TTTTTTGGACCTTATTTTTTTTTTTAAATATATTTTATGTTCACAGCCCAGTCCAATTTTTATAGCCCAGCTCGTAATTGCAAAAGAAAACACGCGAACATATGTTAAACAAAACAGTTAATAAAATAATAATATGTGATAGAACACCTGAGAGACAGACAAGACAAAGACACATAATAGAGAGCGAGAGACAAAATTGAAGAAAAAAAGCAATTAAGCAAGATTCAAGAACTTTGGATCATCAAACAAATTTGTCATATTGTGTACAAGTTTGTCATCTAACTCTTAGAGTAAAAAAATATGAATGATTAAACAAATGTATGAAAGCTTGTCAAGATCTAATGCATGAAAAACAACACATAGAAATTATTTTTTTAAATCAATCGGAACAAACTCGGATTGATTATCGCACTCGTTTACTTGTAAGTGTTGATGTTACTAGAGTGTGTTTAAGTCAAGCATGAGCCTTTCGTAGACATGATAAGTCGGAGAATTCTACAAAGAAAGGTAATATATCACATTCTTATAATTTCTCGCGGATCACAATGAAGAAATTAAGGAAGTTGTGTTGGATAAAGTTCCCAAAAATAATCAACTAACATCTCCAAGGATTCAAATAGATATTATGAGGGCCATGGCTCTTGAGACAACAAAGATTATTTTTAATGAACTTGGAGATGATTTATTCTCTATTCTAGTTGATCAATCTCGTGATATATAAATTAAAGAGTAAATGGTGGTTCTTTTATATTATGTAGACAAGCATGGATGTATTGTTGAACGATTTCTTGAGGTTGTACATGTTAGTGACACAACATCCCTTTCACTTACCCGGTGTAGATGAACTTCTTAAAAATCATAACTTGAGCATAACCAATGTACGAGGTCAAGAATATGATGGGGCTAATAATATGCAAGGAAACTTTAATAGTTTAAAAAGTTTGATCTTAAAAGAGAATTCTTGTGCTTTTTATGTTCATTGTTTTGCTCATCAATTACGACTAGCTCTTATTGGTGGTGTAAAGAAAGATAGAAAAATATCAATGTTCTTCACACATACCAATACAAATGTTGTTGTTGGATCTTGTAAACGTTAAGATTTACTTCGTGAAAAACAAAGTGCAGAAGTTATTAAGGGACTTTGTAGTGGTGAGATTGTTACCGGAAAGGTCTTAAATCAATAATCAACTTTAAAAAGACCGAGAGACACACATTGGGGTTCTAATTATACAAGTTTGTTGAGATTTATAGATTATTTCATCCGATTATTAGTGTACTTAAACATATTGTGCATCACACGAATGATCATGGTCTTCGAGGTAATGCCAATTTAATGTTGTTAACAATGAACAACTTTGATTTTGTATGTTTCTTGCACTTGATGAAAAATATTTTTGGGGTAAGTGATGGGTTATCACGTGCATTGTAAAGATAAGATCAAGATATTGTAAATGCAATGGCCCTTGTTAATGTCACTAAATCTTTGCTTAAAACAATGAGAAAAGATGGATGGGAGGACTTTATAAAAGAAGTTACATTGTTTTGTGTAAAAACATGAGATTGAGGTTATTGACGTGAATGCAAGTTTTGTGGATCCAAGAAGAACCTTACGAAAATCCTAAGTGTTGACAAATTATCATGTTTATCACAATGATAAGTTTGTGGAAATTATGGAAAAACAAGTTGAAGAATTAAATGATCGATTTAGTTAAATTGGTACCGACTTACTCTTAAGCATGATCGATTTAGTGAAATTGGTACCGACTTACTCTTAAGCATGTCATGTCTTGATCCATAAAATTATTTTCGTGCTTTTGATAAGGAGAAGTTAATCAAGTTTGTAAAAAAAATTCCTTTAGAATTTTCTCCAATGCAAATTATAGAACTTGAATGGGCACTTCCGGTATACTTTGAAGATGTAAGCCATGGTGATAGGTTTTCTACATTAAATGGAATTGCGGGACTTGGAAAACAAATGGTTGAAACCGGAAAGCATTTGATTCATCTATTGGTCTATCTACTTATACAATTAGCTATGCTTTTACCTGTGGCAACCGCCGAAGTTGAGAGATCCTTCTCCGCAAGAATTTTGTAAAGACTAGGTTTCGTAATAGATTAGGAGATGAGTGGCTAAATGATATATTAGTCACTTATGTTGAGCGAGATGTTTTCTTAACCGCTAAGATTGAAGATGTACTTCAGAGGTTTCAAAATATGAAACCTCGTAAAGTAGCTTTGTGATTTGTAAATTTAAATATGTAAAACCTTATTTATACTATTATAATTTTTGATCGTGCAATGTATATTGGTAAAAAATTATTATTATGCATTTTGGCCCTCCCTCGATGAATATCCTACGTCCGCCACTGACTATATAGTTGTACACTAAATTGCTGAATTTACCCAGGATAAATCACATTTCATTTTAATTAATCACTATCTTAAACCTCGTATAAAACACTGATATTCTTAAATGATGTATTATTTTAATGGTTTTCAGTAATTGAAGTCTTTTTTTTAATTTTTCCAAAACTTTTAGAATATAATACAATAGTAAGTGATTAAAGATATTTTACATTCATTTATAATTTTAAAATAATATTATAAATAATAATTTTAAAATGTTGATGGTGTGAATCGAACCTTAAATTTATAAAACTTGAAAGATTTAAGGTTGTGATTAAAAAGTATAACCAAAACAATAAAAATATGTTAATCAAACTACAAATTATATCATGTTTTACTTATTATAACTGAGTATAAATGCCATTTGCTTAAATCATTTAATAATTTACTATTTGATTAGTAAGATATTTTACATATTAAACGGATTTAATTCATGCCCCAAACGACTTAGTATTTGAAAGTGATTGGGTTATACATATCGGCATGGTATATTATCAATCACGCATATATTTGTACATTACAATATAAATTTTTAAGAACATCTCCAATGTTGTTGGTTAAAATGGTTAACTAACTAATATAAAATAATGATTATGTAAACTTTTTTGAATATGTAAGTTGTACTCCAATAAAGTTGATTATAGTAATTGATTGTATTGTAATAATAGTATGTTATAACTATTTCAAGTTGTTAAAAAAAATAAAATATGTATTTTTAGCATGATAATATACGATGTGGAATTTTACTACATGTGTTTAAAGTTTCAACAAATATAGCTAATATGTGGGAATGACTAAAATTTTAGCTAAAAGAAATTTCTCGTTGAAGACGAATTTATTTTACACACTCTTTTATATTTTTTTTATTTAAGGCATACCACACACATTTTTAACTAAAAAATTTACATGATTAGTGATGCTTTAATGACATAATCCTTCTCTAATAATTAAGTCCTGATTTAATTTTGCCCGAATTTTTCTATATCCAATACACATTAATTATTGAATTTTGATGTGTATGTAAACCTGAGGTATAACTATACATCTCTGATATTGGTACGAGTAGTTTTGTTAATTCAAATTAATTGTTGTGGGAGGATTTTAGCACAACTACGTGGAGGCCATTGCTGGAATAGCGCCGTAAAATATGGAATCTCTCAACTGCCCGGAAAGGCTCGCAATCGGAGATTTGAGGCTAGCCGCCCAGGAAGGCACACGGCTAGGGGTTACCGAAGAACACGGGAAGGTGTTTTTGTGATGATTGGGACTGAATCTACGGGATAGAGTTCAAGGACCATCTGTTGGCCAGCCAAGAACCCTAATTTGACTGTGTCACACAAGAGTGCACGTGCTCTAGCTACTCAAGGAGTGTAAAGTGTCGAAGAAGATCCCGTAAACTGCCTACATACCACTATTTATAGTGGATCAAGCCCGAATGTAGTTCTTGATTGATAAGTTTGATTGTTTGTGATGAGTTATCTCGTATCTCATGAGATAATGGCTGATATTTACGTATATCAACTGATTGTGATATAGTTATCAGGTTTCCAAGTTATATCAGGACTGTTGGAAGCCTATCCATTGATGTTTATCTCAAGAATGAAGGATTTATCATGTATATATGATGTATATCCTCGAATAACTGAATAATTATCCGTTTAGAGGTGTATTTCAGCTATAGAGACGTGCTCCTAAAAAGTAGGAGGCGTGCCTTATCTGAACTGGCAGCCTAATCAGGCTTCCGGCGGAAGCTGGGGGTACCACCCGGTAGCCTGACTCCGGTAACCTGACTCCGGTAACCTGACTCCGGTAGCCCAATTATGGAAGCCATACTAGAAGCCCTACCTGATGGCTATCCTAGTCTGAATCTGTGTTTCTGTCAGGCTTCCGGGGAAGCTGGGGGTACCACCCGGCAGCCCCTCCGGTAACCCTGTTACGGAAGCTATGCTGGAAGCCCTCTCTGATGGTTGTCATTGGCTATGGATGAGACTATCCCCGGGACCATAAGCCTTATATTCTTTCAATGTTCATCGCAAGGTAGCCCCTCTGGGGGTACCGCCCAGTAACCCAAACTATGGCAGCCCCTTTGGTAAGCCGGTTATGAAAGCTATTCTGGTAAGCCATGTCTTGTAGCTGTACTGGAAGCTATGTAATGATGTCTATGGGTTGTGGATCATCCATGGGAGGCCATTCCCAGGACCCTTATCGTCATATTTACCTGCTACCCATCTCATGGTAGCCCATATGGGTTGTCATATGCTCTTGGAAGCCTGTTATCCGGGAGCCATGCCATTCGGGAGCCCTTCTACCCGGGAGCCCTATTATCTTGGGAGCCCTGTTATCAGTTTTCATGGGTTACCACGGGTACCTTGGAAGCCCTATAAAATATCCTCTTTTCTTGTGGATTGGACCCAAAACTCATAATGGGCCTAAATCTGATCCATGCAAGATTTTGGTCACAACAACTACCCCCCGGTTCCTTGAAGCATGAGTGCAAGAGGAACCAGAACAAGGTAAGGTCCAATCCTTTCTCATTATTCTCTTGGAGAAGTACACATCTTCCACATCGTGTTCCCAAGCTTACATGAGCTAACTCGGCGTAAGAAACAGGAAACACTCTACTTCTGCATGCATATTTTAATGTGAGTTCTCAAATCAAGGATATCTTCTATTCACTTCGTATCATTCGTGGTACTCCGGTTGGCAGCATATCATGGGGCTACCGGCTTCTGGCATTTCTTTTTTAAACATCAGGACTTTACATTCTGAGATGCTTCCTTTCTCTACCAAATTGGCCTTCATATAAGAATCTTTTGATGTCTGGAAGCTTCTGTGGTTGCAGGGATGCCTCAAGCGTCCAAAACCTGGGCTACCAAGACAACTAGAAAAAGAGATAAGTAACTAGGGCTAAGTAGCCCTTAAAGACAATGCACAAGATCACACATATTTGATGCATACAGGAAAGTATGAATATGCTAGTGCAAATGATTTTGTAAAAAATGTATGTTGCCGCTTCTCCAATCAAGTAGGACCTTGGCGAACGAACTTTTTCAGGCATTGTGCCACAATTTTCAGATGTTTCCATTATTCCAACGCATTGGATCCCCAAAGAAATTGTTGAGTATTTTGAGGACTTCTCCTATAATGAGTATTTTGAGGACTTCTCCTTTAATGAGTATTTTGAGGACTTCTCCTATAAGTTGTAAGTGATTTGTACTCACATGAATTTTCAGGAGGCAACACATAATCTCATATGTGCGCTTATACCATTAATAATCTTGTATGCGTGTCTCAAGGGGAACCAATGGAAGGTCGTGGAGACACCTTCAATCGCTGCCATGTCTTTCCAAGTGGTAACATGTGGGGCATATAGCGTGCCTAGGTACCTACTCGACAGTTTCAGCTAGCAATTTCGAAAAAATGTTTATAAAAACACATGCATTGTGTAAATCATGATGATTTTCATGTATTGGTTTAGGTATAATTCAGATCATGTAGGCATATTCATATGTTTGTGAATTTATGCAAGGCAAAACAATGATCTTTTTGACAGAACATGCATCTCAGCAAAGCTTTCAGATGAATGTTGAAAAATCTTCTTTATAAGTGTGGAAAACATGCATGATAGTGAAAATGCAAAGGCAATAGAGTAGAACTTATCTTTGTTCTTATCATGTCGATCCGGATTCGGGTTTCCGTTGCTGAACGTTGAGGGTGGAAGCCCCTTGTTTCATGTGAACTTCTGATGGGAACCCCTTTTTCCTCTTTGTGGTAGGGTGTTGGGGAACCGAGTTACCCCTCGAGCCCTTAGATCTCTTTCTCATGTAATATGTTAGCCCATTCCAGCTTTAATCTTACTTTTGTGAAGTCTAGAAGTTGTTGGCTGTAGCTGATCATCAATGAACCTGCAAGCTGTTTGACAGAAGATGCAGAATGGAAGCTACAAGCTGGAAGCTATTAGTTGGAAGCTGTTAGCTATAAGTAAATAACAAGGAAACTTGTTAGCCATAGGTAAACATCATGAAACTCGGAAGCCATTTGCTTCAGGTGAATAGCAATCATCCTGTAAGCTATTAATTGCATATAAATAATATGTAAACAGTTAGCATTAGGTATATAGCATGAAACCTATTAGTAGTAGGTAAACAGCAAGGAACCTGCAAGTTGTTAGTTACAGGTGAATAACATTAACCTTGCATGCTATCCATTGCAGGTGAGCACTAAAGATATAGGCTAGCCATTAGCTACATATAAACATTCAAGGAATTTATTAACATCAAACATTACTTATCTCACAATATTTTCTAGTGCATGCCTGATGTTCATCTTATGTATCCTAAATGAGTGACAACATATGTATTGCTTAGGCAGTATCTAGACAGGTTAATAACATATTTGAATTTTAGTAGGCAAGAGTCATTTAGCATCATGCAGATATTCATGTGGTAGAGTCACATAGGATGCACAATGAAAGATATCTTATAGGTCTTGCTAATCATCTTGACTTAATACCTCTAGCATATCGAATTCCCCTATTCACGCAAGGATTTCAATGAATTGGGCATATCAATAAGTAATAACCTTAAGTCTAAGGGATAATCATTTCACATACTTATCATCGAGTGCAATTTCATGCAAGTAAAGAGGGTTTAGTTTCTCACATACCTGTGTAATTTAGTTATGACGTGTGTATTTAGACGCATCATAAATATTACCGCGTCTTCATCATAGGAGTAGCGAAGGAGCTTCCAACTTTGGAACCTTCGACTGTTTCAATGGTAACCCGTAATGATTGTTCACGTGCATTGTGGGTGACTGAAACCCTGCCCTTCGAGATTGCAGCATTCATCTAAGAGCTTCCACCGTGACATCTCGTCTTGGTAGCCCCATCTTGGGATATCCATCCTGGATACTTCATCCTGGAAACCCCATCCTGGGATCCTCATTCTAGATGTTTTATTCTGGAAGCCCCATCCTAAGATCCCCATCTTGGATGTTTCATCCTTGAAGCTCCATCGTGGATGCCCTAGGTTCAATGAAACCTTCATCCTGCAAGCTCTTTTGGTTCTGGAACCTTGTCTGGTGTAGAAAGTATTAGAGCTTCCGTCTTGGAACCTCAATATTTAGGAACCATTTTTGGAGTAGGAATCTGCTCATCTTCTAAAATCTGCTTAGCTTCGAAAGCCGATCCTGCAAAGCCTTAAAAACTCTACCAACAGGAACCTTAAAATATAATCATTAGGTTGGTTGGTTTGTAAACTAATCGTTATCTAGTCTTATGAATGTATACCTTGATCATGCTTTAGGCCTGTCTTTAGTAGGGTTATTCGATTATTCGCCTTAGACGTATGTTAATAGAATCTATATCCATCACTAGGTAACCTCTTTCTATCACTTAACGTTTAAAGTGCATGGGTTACTATCTAGCGCATAAGCAACTTAGTAAAATCTGTTTAGGCATTAGGCCTTCCATTCAAATTCTAGTACGTTTAAGCAGTTATATTCAGGCTAAGGCATTCTAGCTAAGCCTAAATCTGATTATTAGGGGCTAACCATTTACTTAGTGTCGTAGTGAATGCTTTCCTAAGTAAGCGAGGTGTTCGAAGTTTGATAGGATTGTGTACTATGAAAAGAATACTTCTCTACAAGTAAAAATGATAATCAAGTTAGGCTTCCATACATGTGGTAACCTTTGCAAGTCATTAAAGGGGATCATAGATCTACTCCTAAATGCTTAATCATTTTTCTTTTATAGTCCTAAAGTATGCATATGAATTTTTTAACTAAACATTAGTGGATAAGCTAATTCTTTTAATAGCAAGCTTGGAAGAGTAATAGAGTGTATGAGCATTACCATAATTCAAAGGAGTAAGTTTAGTCTTCACATACCCGTATATAGGTTGCTCAAAAGCGTATGGGGTTGCATGTACCTTATCCCTTGAGGTTGCAACTTCTGTCTTAGGGGCTTCCGTTGCGGGATCTTGTCACCCGGAAGCCTGACTTTGGGAGCCCCATCTGGGAGCCCTGCTTGTGGAAGCCTAGCACCGGCAGCCCAACCTGGAAACGTTTGTTCTAGGGCCCTATCCTTAGTCCGTGTGGTTGCCACCCTGGGTGTGGGGGTACCGTCCGGTAACCCTATAGGTCCTGGAAGCCCGCAGTATGGAAACCTGGCTCTGGGAGCCTTACTGGCGGTAACCCATTACTGGTAGCCTGGGTGCCGGAAGCTCGACCTGGGAGCCTTCATTCCGGGAGCCCCAATTATTTTATGAAATCGAGTGTGATAATGCCATGTAAGCCATTCCTGCAAGGCTACATTAGTAAAATCTTTGATAATCCATACGAGTTAACTCTTGTAACCACGTAGGTTAGTGATTGAAAGATCGATGTATGCCAATCACGGTTCCATACATGATTAATAACAAAGGAAGCCATGTATGGAAATCAGGGTTCCATACATGACTAAAAAGGAAGGGATCCAGGTGTGCCGATCAGGGTACCACACAAGCCCGAAAAATTAAGGGATCCATGTATGCCGATCAGGGTTCCATACATGCCCAAATAACCAAGTATGCCATGTGAACCAGTCAAGGTTCCACACATGTCTGCTAATTAAAAGAGGGATCCATATGTGCCGATCAGGGTTCCACACAAGCCCAAATAATGAAGGGATCCATGTATGCCGATCAGGGTTCCATACATGCCCTAGTGACCAAGTAAGACATCTGAACCACTCAAGGTTCCGTACATGTCTGGTATTGGAGGGATCCAGGTGTGCCGATCAGGGTACCACACCAGCCCAAGTAATGAGGGGAACCATGTATGCCGATCAGGGTTCCACAAAAGCCCAAAATAATGAAGGGGAACCATGTATGCCGAACAGGGTTCCATACATGCCCTGGTAACCAAGTAAGACATGTGAACCACTCAAGGTTCCGTACATGTCTGGTATTGAAGGGATCCAGGTGTGCCGATCAGGGTACCATACCATCCCAGGTAATGAGGGGAACCATGTATGCCGAACAGGGTTCCATACATGCCCTGGTAACCAAGTAAGCCATGTGAACCACTCAAGGTTCCGTACATGTCTGGTATTGAAGGGATCCAGGTATGCCGATCAAGGTACCACACCAGCCCAAGTAATGAGGGGAACTATGTATGCCAAACAAGGTTCCATACATGCCCTAGTAACCAAGTAAGCCATGTGAACCACTCAAGGTTCCATACACGTCTGGTATTGAAGGGATCCAGGTGTGCCGATCAGGGTACCACACCAGCCCAAGTAATGAGGGGAACTATGTATGCCGAACAGGGTTCCATACATGCCCTGGTAACCAAGTAAGCCATGTGAACCACTCAAGGTTCCATACACGTCTGGTATTGAAGGGATCCAGGTGTGCCGATCAGGGTACCACACCAGCCCAAGTAATGAGGGGAACTATGTATGCCGAACAGGGTTCCATACATGCCCTGGTAACCAAGTAAGCCATGTGAACCACTCAAGGTTCCGTACATGTCTGGTATTGAAGGGATCCAGGTGTGCCGAACAGGGTACCACACAAGCCCAAAAAGTGAAGGGATTCATGTATGCCGAACAAGGTACCATACATGTCCCGGTAACCAAGTAAGCCATGTGAATCACTCAAGATTCTATACATGTCTGGTAATGAGTATTCGGAGGACTTCTCCTAAAATGAGTATTTGGAGGACTTCTCCTACTAACCAAGTAAGCCATGTGAACCACTCAAGTTTCCGTACATGTCTGGTAATAATCATGAAGCCTTTAGAACTTGACATTTTCAAGATGCCACTTTGAGAAGTATACTATCCGCTCCATTGCTTTAAAACTTGGCATTTTCAAGATGCCACTCTGAGAAGTATATTATCCACTACCCCCCAGTTCTTCATGATAGCTTGTCTGTGGTGGAGAACTAATTCATCTTATCACCAATCTAGTTGCTATCATCTCAATTCTCTTATCGCTCTGAGTATATTTCAGTGAAGCTCATCAAGTAAAGTATGGGGAAGCCTCCTATGTACCCTGACAATACAGGACCCAGAACTCTGAAGTTTGTGAAGCCCAATTCTCCAGTTGGCTATGGACATGAAACCTGGATTGATTATCCGGTCAATCCTCTGAAAGTTGAGCATTTTTTGTAATAAGTTTTGGTAGCATGATTGTTACTACCCCCCGAGCCTCTGGTTTAGCTCTATTTTTGATATCTTCACTTCTTTCCTTAGAAGGTTTGAATCTATACCCGGGAAGCTGGGTATTGTATCATAACTTGTTGCAGCTTTTTGTCAGGTCCATAAATCTCAATTGGGAAGCCACATTTCTTTTCATAATTGGAAGTCCTATACCCATTTTCTTCTTGATAGGAAGCCTCCTTTCATTAATTTTGGATTTTCTCCATCTCTCATGTGGGAAGCTGCTAGCTATATTTCCCAAGGGGAAGCCATCCCTTTCTCGTAGCAACCTCTTCGAGAGGTTTTTCTTTGATTATGAGGCCTTTTTAATTGCCTCTGGTTTCCTTGCATACTCTCAGGATAACCTTCCATCCTATATTTGCCAGATAGTTGGTAGCCTTAATATGTGGCAACCCCGGTGGCATGCCATTCGTGGGCTTCATATCATTTCCTTTTCGGTAGAGTGATCATCAATATCCCGTTAATATTCTTGTGGTAGCTTTCCGGGATTTTGTTTGCTTTCATAATTCTTTTCCAATGATATCTCATGATTTGAGCTTCAGCTGTTGAAGTGGTTCTCATAGGAACATCTTGTGAGTGAAGTTTCTGGTTCATAACTCTTTGGGAACCTGAGGCGGCCATGATATATAGGCCTTCTTTATCTGGTAGCCTCTAGCCCTTAGTCGTCCTCATCATTCTCATGAGGCTTCTGTCAGGCTGCCGTCTTGACGGTGCTGCCTGGAGATGTTGGGAACTTGGTTGCCCCTTTTCCAAGAGCTTCCTTTGTTTTCTTGGTATTGGCACCTCCATTAGTTAGCTCTTCTCAAGGGCTTATATGCCTTTTCCTTTTGGTGAGAGACTTGGTAGTACTCTTCAGAGTTGTGTTGGTAGCCCTTTAGGCAACCGTTCTTATTTTGGATGGGAAGCCTCATGGTCAAATGACAATTGAGGCTACCACTCACTTTTTCCTTTTTTAGATGGTAACCCTTTAACAAGATAATAGGATATGCTTTAGTTCAGCTTCCTAAAGTAATACCTGAGGACCTTCTCATCATTTGAGTTGTTCTCTGTTAGCAGCATGGCTAGTAGTTTCCTCATCTTCTGCATGGCATTTGTTTTCCGAGATGCTGATTAGCTGCACCGGAAGCCCTGTCTTTGCTTCTACAACATCAAAGTGCTCATCGGGAAAAGTTTTCAATTCCATGATTTTCTTTACCAGCTTCTAACATTAATATTATCGGTGGTGCTACCCCCCGAACAAATTGGAAACCTTGACATGAGGTTTCCATGATGGAAGCCCCACACTATAAGTGCACATCTTCTTTCTATTGACTTTTTTAAAACATCATCATCATTTGTCAATTGTATCAGGCATTTTGCTTATGAAGACAGTGAATAGGAATATGTTTCCAGCTTTATAGATATTCAATTGGTAGAACATTTTGTTACTACCTCGGGTGGTGCACATGCGCTACCTCCCCGAGTGTCTATGAATGACAAAGTTTGTAGTAACTGAGTTCAAAGTTACACAGCTACAACTATTAAGTAGAATTCCACTGAGCCTATGCCCGAAAGAGGACTTCCACTAGGGCTTCCTGATGGGTGGTAATTCAGGGTGCCTTCTTTGGGACCCCAACCCAATCATGTGGCTGGTCAGTCTGGCTCCTTGGTGTTCTGCCTTCGGGGCTACCGGATCCAAGGCTTCCGAATTTTAGGGCTTCCGGATCTAGGGCTACCGGATTTCAGGGTTACCGGATCCAGGGCTACCGAATCCAGGGCTACCGGATTTAAGGGTTACCTGATCCAGGGCTACCGAATCCAGGGCTACCGAATCCTGGGTTACCGGATTCAGGGCTTCCGGATCTAGGGCTACCGGATTTCAGGGTTACCTGATCCAGGGCTACCGAATCCAGGGCTACCGAATCCTGGGTTACCGGATTCAGGGCTTCCGGATCTAGGGCTACCGGATTTCAGGGTTACCGAATTCAGGGCTACCATCATATTCGGGGCTGCCACTCGTTGCACAGAACCTGGGGAGTGGTGGCCCATCTGCCTCCCAGGCTTTGCTCAGACTTTAAATAATAAATGGGTCTGGTTGCCCGTTGGAGGGTATATATTCTTCATCCATATTGCCTGGATTCATTTCCCGGTTGCCTCCAAGGCCGCAAGTATGCCGGAAGCCTGACTTATGCTTTATCCATCCAGCTACTGGGCTTCCAAAGGATAGGAACTTTCCTTCATTGACATGGCTATATGCTTGAGATTCGTTCTGACCTTGGTATTCATGGGTTTCCAGCGGGAGCCCTTCATGCTGATGCCTTGGTACCCCTACGCGGGATCCTTGGTGGAAGCCCCCTTGGCACCCTGATTGCATTCGTCCTCGAAGGCCATTTTGATCCCCCATCTGAGATCTCTTCAGATTACTTCTTTCAGGGGAAATTTTGCCCACCTTTCATGATGATGCCATGGTACCCCTAGGCGGGATCCAAGGTGGAAGCCCCCTTGGCACCCTGATTGCATTCGTCCTCGAAAGCCTTTTTGAGCCCCCATCTGAGTTCTCTTCAGATTTACTTTTTTCAGGGGAAATTTCGCCCATTCTTTCATGATGAGGCCATGGTACCCCTAGGTGGGATCCCTGGTGGAAGCCCCCTTGGCACCCTGATTGCAGTGGTCCTCGAAGGTCCTTTTGAGCCCCCATCTGAGATCTCTTCAGATTACTTCTTTCAGGGGAAATTTCGCCCATCCTTTGCAATTTCCGGCAAACAATCGGGCCATCCAATCCTGTATTCGGCTCATTTTGTGCACCAATGATGCCACTACTGACCATCTCATACCTTAAGGGAATTTCGTACACCTACATATCATCTCAAAAAATATCTCCAGGCCCTTCTTCATATGAGTTTTGTCCCGAAATCGTTTCTTGTTCCTCTCGTTTTGATAATGGACTAAGCTCCATTTCGCACTCTTTCTTTAATTCAGAAGCTCTTTCAAGGGAGTCCAATTTTTCTCCCATTCGTTTGATGCACTGGTACATGTCATTGATGGTACAATATGTTCTTTATCACCGTTTTCATTATCGACACCGTTAGACGGCGTTTCATCATTGCCGGAGCGGTCAAACATCTTTTCCTCCAAAAGACGATAATAAGAGGCCCCTCCTTCTAGCGCCAATTGTTGTGGGAGGATTTTAGCACAACTACGTGGAGGCCATTGCTGGAATAGCGCCGTAAAATATGGAATCTCTCAACTGCCCGGAAAGGCTCGCAATCGGAGATTTGAGGCTAGCCGCCCAGGAAGGCACACGGCTAGGGGTTACCGAAGAACACGGGAAGGTGTTTTTGTGATGATTGGGACTGAATCTACGGGATAGAGTTCAAGGACCATCTGTTGGCCAGCCAAGAACCCTAATTTGACTGTGTCACACAAGAGTGCACGTGCTCTAGCTACTCAAGGAGTGTAAAGTGTCGAAGAAGATCCCGTAAACTGCCTACATACCACTATTTATAGTGGATCAAGCCCGAATGTAGTTCTTGATTGATAAGTTTGATTGTTTGTGATGAGTTATCTCGTATCTCATGAGATAATGGCTGATATTTACGTATATCAACTGATTGTGATATAGTTATCAGGTTTCCAAGTTATATCAGGACTGTTGGAAGCCTATCCATTGATGTTTATCTCAAGAATGAAGGATTTATCATGTATATATGATGTATATCCTCGAATAACTGAATAATTATCCGTTTAGAGGTGTATTTCAGCTATAGAGACGTGCTCCTAAAAAGTAGGAGGCGTGCCTTATCTGAACTGGCAGCCTAATCAGGCTTCCGGCGGAAGCTGGGGGTACCACCCGGTAGCCTGACTCCGGTAACCTGACTCCGGTAACCTGACTCCGGTAGCCCAATTATGGAAGCCATACTAGAAGCCCTACCTGATGGCTATCCTAGTCTGAATCTGTGTTTCTGTCAGGCTTCCGGGGAAGCTGGGGGTACCACCCGGCAGCCCCTCCGGTAACCCTGTTACGGAAGCTATGCTGGAAGCCCTCTCTGATGGTTGTCATTGGCTATGGATGAGACTATCCCCGGGACCATAAGCCTTATATTCTTTCAATGTTCATCGCAAGGTAGCCCCTCTGGGGGTACCGCCCAGTAACCCAAACTATGGCAGCCCCTTTGGTAAGCCGGTTATGAAAGCTATTCTGGTAAGCCATGTCTTGTAGCTGTACTGGAAGCTATGTAATGATGTCTATGGGTTGTGGATCATCCATGGGAGGCCATTCCCAGGACCCTTATCGTCATATTTACCTGCTACCCATCTCATGGTAGCCCATATGGGTTGTCATATGCTCTTGGAAGCCTGTTATCCGGGAGCCATGCCATTCGGGAGCCCTTCTACCCGGGAGCCCTATTATCTTGGGAGCCCTGTTATCAGTTTTCATGGGTTACCACGGGTACCTTGGAAGCCCTCTAAAATATCCTCTTTTCTTGTGGATTGGACCCAAAACTCATAATGGGCCTAAATCTGATCCATGCAAGATTTTGGTCACAACATTAATAATTCTAGAAATTTTGGTGTAATGTTTATTGTTGAGTATGAAATACACAGACAAGAAAATACAGAGGGGGTGAATGTATTTTCAAACTTTTCTTCAACTATGAATATTAAGAGTGATTGTTTGAAGGTTTGAATCTGTCTGTGTAGCAAAGTGTGTGTTTGTGTTTAACAAAATATTTAAGTGCGGAATCTGAACACAAGAACACGACCACTCACTTTAATCTAATATTGTATTAGATAAAGATTTGTTACAAACTGTGAATACAAATGTTAGCATTCTCAGCTGCGTTTTCTCAGAGAGATGTTATCTATAAATGTATGAAAACGTATTCACTAAAAGCTTAACTGCTAATCCGTGTCTTGCACTAAGTCACTTGAATCCATTGGCTCATCAAGAGAAGGAGATTCTTGGTGATCAATGCCTTGCTTCTCAATTGCTTGAGTTGCAGGCTGCAATGAAATTTGAGTTGTAGATTCTGGAAGAGAAGTGTCTTGTAGAATAGATTTTGGCAACTCCCCCTGAGAAATAGAGGGAGTTTCAAGTGTGATGTGCTCTCCAATCAGTGTAGTGCCAGCCTTATCACTCCCATGTGCTGACTCTTTACAAGAAGGTGCATTGGGGAGAATGTTTAATTCCATAGATGCACCCTGTTGAGAGGGCATGTCTAGTGAGCTGTTTGCCCCTAATTTTACAACTTCAGTCATTTGAGTGACTGAGGAGGTGGTTTTCTTAGACTTTTTCTTCTTTGGCCTTTTCAAGGGTGACTCGGGTTCGTCACTTTCTAAACCTAGTTCAATAGCCAAGGCAGTTTCAGATAATATGGTCAAAGGTGCAAAAGCAACCTGTTTTCTCTTTTTCTCCTTTTTACTAACATCACCCTGTTGAGAGGATGATGCAGTTGGCTCATTGTTTGGTAATGTGTTTGGTTGAGGAGGTAAGTTAGCAGACCCCGGGTTAGCATTTTGTTCTACTTGCTTGGGCTTTGCTAACTCAGACTTTGATGCAAATGTTGGCATGTTGTGAGGGTAATACTCAAATAACCTCTACATATGAGGGGTTATTACAAGTCTAACATCCACATCATTCCTAGTATCCAAATTACCAAAAATGAGTTTGGTCATGGATTTAGGATAGCCTATTCTTGTTTTATCTAAACCAGGTAATTCAATCAAGTTTTTATCTAAGTAATTAAGAACGGACTGAATAAACTTGGGAAAGAAAATATCATTACCTCTCTTGGTTGTGTTCTTACCAAGTTTTCCATAGAGCTCCTGCATTATTAGCTTTCCAACATCTATCTTTCTGTCAAAGGCCAATGAGTACCCTATCTGTTGAGCAGGTGCATTCAATTGGTCATAGCTGGACTTCCTTCCACTGAATACTTGCAAAAGTGTTGCAAACACATAACTCCATTCTTTTCTTAGGTGCTTCCTATTTAGGTTCCCAACCTTGATAGTGTATGAGTACCTTATAAGTTCAAAGAACCCACCAGTTGATCATCTGTTATTAGATTGTCATATTCATCCTGGTGAAGATCCAAGGCCTTGCTCATATCCTCAGAGGTGATGTTGAACTATTTACCCAAAACTTTGCAATTTATGACATAGCCCAAACTACCATCTTCAAGAGCAAAAGTTTCAGTAATTGCAGTGCTCCAAAACTGTTCTAGAATGTCTAGATACAGAGTTGGGTTGGCCGTAAGTGCTCCCTTGATATAGGATTCAGACATCCATTTTATAAAACACTTGTAATTAGCATTTGGAGCTTCGACATCACTTGAGAGAGCGATGAAGTTGGTGTTGAATTTCATGGTTGCCATTGATACAGAGTAGAGAGAGAAGAGAATGAAGGTTGAAGAAGAAATTTAGCTTTTGAGATTAGGGTTTTCAGAGGTTTTGGGAATTTAGATGCTTGAGAAATCGAATGAAATGAATAAAGTAGTTGTGGAATTGTATAAGTATAAAGTACTTGAATTGTCGATTAGATATATGTTTTATATCGACAAGTCAAGCATTCGAGAAGTGTAAAACAACTATTCGATATGACAAGAAAGGCTTATTCGATAACTCGGGCAGATTATAACCCACAGCTGGCAGTTTATCCAATTTAGAAATAATTGTAAATTAAATAAAATATGTTTTTATGAGTGAATCAAAATTTTAGACAATAATCCAAAAATGGTTGAAATTCAGCGAGAATTTAGCCTTTTCAAATATTTCGAGAACTCAAATACTATATTCCAGAACTCAGACATTAGAGAACTCAAATACCATATTCGAGAAGTCAAGCATGTCTCTGTTCGATATCTCCAAAAGACCTTATTCGAGAACTCGAGAGTACTCTAAGGAGGCCTATTAGAGAAGTCGAGCATTGACATAGAATGAATCATTAGAGAAGTCTGACTTGTCGAAATATTCCTTCCACTCTTAAAACTCAATTTCCACTATCTTTTAAAATTCACCAGAAATATTCAATGAAGAATATTCTAACAAGTTAAATAGTGATTTTCTTAAAATTTCATAGAAATTTCAAGTTAGCAAAATATGATTTTTCAATATATGCAACAGATTTGAAATATTTATAAATCATATTTCAGCCAACACTTACTTCAAAAATATTGAGAATTTAGATAAAGTAAGTGTTTACTGCTGCAATAATTTGGTTGATACTTTCATTTAGCCAGATTCTGAAGAATTCAGCATTCCAATCTCACTAACCAACCTTGTGAAGGTGGCTTCGTCCAATGGCTTAGTGAATATATCAGCTAATTGTTTGTCTGTAGAGACATAATGCAACTCAATGGTTCCATTAGTCGCATGTTCTCTTATGAAATGATATTTGATGTCAATGTGCTTTGTTCTAGAATGATTGACAGGATTTGCAACTACAGAGATTGCATTTGTGTTGTCACACATGATAAGAATCTTTTCCAACATAAGTCCATAATCTCTAAGTTGATTTCTAATCCAAAGAACTTGAGCACAACAACTTCAGCCTCAGCTGTGGAAGTTGACACAGATTGTTGTTTCTTGCTATACCAAGAGACTAACCTTTGTCCAAGGAACTGGCAGCTACCTGAGGTGCTTTTCTTATCCACTCTGTATCCAGCATAATCAGCATCAGAATAACCAACCAGATTGAACCCTGTGTCCTTAGGATACCATAAGTCCAAGTTTGGAGTGCCCTTCAGATATCTAAAGATCCTTTTGATAGCAATCATATGTGATTCCTTTGAATTTGACTGAAACCTTGCACACAGACATGTTGCAAACATGATGTCTGGTCTACTAGCAGTGAGATAGAGTAGAGAGCCAACCATGCCTCTGTAGACTGAGATATCTACTTTCTTGCACTTAGCAACTTCATCCAATTTAGTGGCAGTGGCCATAGGGTCTTTGCAGGTGAACAATCTTCTAAGTCAAACTTCTTCAATAAATCCTTGATGTACTTGCACTACACCATAAAAGGCCTACGGCCACATTTAGAGCCTATGTTGCCTTTGGATATGTTGCCTTTGCCATGCATGTTTTTGGCAATTACAACATTATCAGTTTCATGTTGCCTTAGGTAGCAAAAATATGTTGGCATAGACTAAAAATGTTTGCATGTTGCCGTAGGTATGAAATTGTGTTGGCATAATTTTGCAATGAACAAAATTTTATATTTTATACTAAAAATACAAATTTTAACCCTTTTTCACATGAAAGTTACTTTTTTTGAATAAAAATAATAAAATTATTTTTATAAAAATCTAAAATATTCCATTAGATAGTGAATGTTTCACTAAAAATGTTAAAACATTTTAAGATGTGTAATTTTATTTTTATATTTATTAAATATTATCAAACAAAAATTTTAAATTAATTTTTTTTCTAAATATATTTTAATATATCAAGAAATAAAAAATTATTTCGTATATAAAATTCTCTGAATTTGTTGGACCAAATTTTTACTTAAATTTTCGTATTCTTACTTAAATTGATAAAAAAAATTATTGGACCAAGACTTAGAAAATTGATTAAATTTTAGTCAGAATTTATTTTTATATTTTATTATTTGTAATTGATAAATATATTAATGTAAAATTATAGTATATCTATTATCATTTGCAAATTAAAAATATTAAAAAATATAAATATTTTATAAATTTACGATATAATTTAATATATTTATTAAAGTTTTAATGAAAGAAATATTTAAATAAAAACATAAAAAATATTATTTATGCACAACACACACCATTTCACTAAAAAAGACGGAAAATATGGTGAGCGGCAAAAATGCCGCTCTTTTCCAAATATTTCACGAAACAAACACCCCGCCCTCTCTTAATTCTTTTATCTCTCTTTAATATATTTTTCACTCTTTATTTCTCGCTACTTCTCTCTTGGTTAGCACTTTCTCCCTCTTGTTATCTCTTTCCATCTCTCCTCTCTCGTTATATACAGAATTTATACATACATAAAAGCTACTCCGGTTTTTCTTTCTTCGAGGGATTGGAGTGCTTCTTCGGTTTAGGGATTTCTCAATTTTTGTAATTGATTTAGGGTTGATTTTGAATCTTCAATTGGAAATTAGGGCTTAAGCTCGGGTTCAATTTGGGGCTTTAGTTCGGGTTCATAACCAGGGCTTCGGTTTTTGAATTGGAGGTACAACTTCTTTCTTTTCACGCAATTATCTCTCCCTTTAGTTTCATTATTGTTTTGGGTGTTTGATTATATATATTGTTTCATTTTATATACATTTTATAGTTATGAAAACTATTGTTGCGTGTAAATTTAAATATTGTGTTGATTGTACGTCTTGGAGATCACCAAGAGAGGGCTTGAAGCTGTTCTTTTCTTGACGAAGTTGGTTTTGATGCAAATTGAATGTTTAGCCCTTGAAGCTCTCTTTGTTTTATTTACAAGGTACTTGATGTATCTTCTAAAAAATGTTTATGCATTTAGTTGTAATAATACTAACATTAATGTAGATAAATAAGTCAAGAGCATTCCAACGAATAATCATGCTTTACATTAATTTGTACCACAACTATATAAATCAAAACTAAGCCTACGGGACTTTATAACTGCTAGAAAATGAGTTTAAGCTAGTAGAACTGATAATGTTCTAGAAGCACATAAACCTCATAAATGGATGCTCTGCCGGCGTGCGTGTGAAAATGAGCACGTAACGACTACACACTTGTTGCTTTTAGTTTGGGTTGAGTTATGTTTTACTTGAATTGTAAGTGTATATATAGTTTGTCAAGTAATGTTTGGTCTTATTTAATTACTTTTATGATGGCAAGCCAGGAACGGAATAAAACAGAGAAAGGTCTCATGGCAAGATGGTGTGCTCGGAATGAACTACCCTATTCCTCCAAATTCCAACTGGACTTACAGGATGCAAGTGAAAGATCAGATTGGAACCTACTTGTATTTCTCTTCAACTTTGATGTACAGGTGGTTTTGGGGCATTCGTTATTCGGGGTTGCAGGTGTTATGCTCTTACAATGAGACATCCTCTTATGGTTGTTGCCACAGCAGATAGAAATCTTATAGTTTATAACTTGCAAAATTCTCAGGTATATATTCTCTTTGAGCATTATAATTTAACTTTTCACAACTATAATCTTGATATCTATCTCGAATAACTTTACATACATAAACTACTTAATCATCAAACAACAGACTGAGTTTAAGAGAATAAGTTTGCCTCTTAAGTACTAGACAAGGTGTGTTGATGCCTCTGAAGTTCTATCATCTGTTGTATATTTTGATTTGCAATGATAATTCTTGGATTTGTTAAACCAGTGAAGAGGATTATAGATGTGCATTCTTTAGGTTTTTAAAATTAAGATGAAGGCAAATATACATATATTTTGTCTAGGAAACTTTTTATGCTCTTACATTCATGTTTATAGTTATATTTATACTTTACTGAGAATCTCATATTCTTCTATCGTAGGTACATCACACATTCGCAACTGCTGGGTCTGATGGTACTTTTAACTTTTGGGATAAAGATAGCAAACAGGGGCTTAAGGTATCACTAGACTAATTGTTCTTAAAGATTTAAAAGATTTGTTTCGTATTATCAGGTTACATTTCTGAAGATGAACCAAGTGACATAATTCTTTCTGAAGGTTCAGAAGCATCCTGATGCCGATTCTTTATACGTGGAAGAAATTCACGTTGGTGAAGGTCAATCTCGAATAGTCGTGAGCGGTCTTGTCAAGTATATTCCTCTTGAAGAAATGCAGGTTTAGTCAGTTAGATATTTCATTTGTCTCTACCAAAATATAAAGGACAAAGAGATTGGCAAAAGAAATATTCGCAGTATATTAAAGCGATTGATGATAGTAGTGATGATGATTGTAGTGAGAGTGGGAATGACGATGATTCGATTGTGACAACGAATGGATCTGTTATTGTGGGTGCAAATATAGCAATGGCATGTGACGATGGTTGTGTGCGAATTTACAATGTTTTTGACGAGTTAATTTACAGCAAATCATTGCCAAGAGTCAGTGGTACGATACTTGTTCACTACAATTGTAAAGCCATTCAATGTTGCTTTGTCAAATTAAGACTTCTTATTTATGTATCTGTTTTGCAGGACGTACTTTGAGTGTGACTTGGAGTCCTGATGCAAATCAAATTTTCTCAGGAAGCAGTGATGGGTATGCATTTATTGAACAAAAGGGCATATGTACCTGCACTGTTACTAATGTTTCTGTAGAGTTTACATTCTGCAATCTGTTATTTTATGGGCGACAGTATGTTCTATTTATAAACTAGGCTTAGTTTTGCAAAATGCTGGTACTATTTATTTGGATGACACAAAGTTACATATCTCATGTCCTTGACAAGAATATGGAAATTTCAGGTTTATAAGATGCTGGGATCCTAAAACAGCTCGTGAGATTTACAGGATAATAGTTGGACTTGGAGGATTGGGTAGTGGACCTGAACTCTGCATATGGTCATTGCTTTCTTTAAGGTAAAAGTTGATATTCAATTTTCTTAGCTAATATTTCAATAGGAGTCTTTAAGATCTCTGTGACATGTGTTTGCAGTATGATTATTTGCTCGGTTTCTTGATGCTAATGATTATTATCTGGTTTCAGGAGTGGTACCCTTGTCAGTGCTGATAGTAGCAGTAGCGTTCAGTTCTGGGATAGTCAAATATGAACTCTTTTGCAGGCTCATTCGCGTCACAAGGGTGATGTGAATGCGCTATCTGCAACACCAGGCCATAATATGGTCTTTTCTGCTGGCTCGGATGGTCAGGTGTGGAATTTAGGTTTCTTCATTATGCACACGAATATTATACAATAAAGTTTTATATACTGATAATATTTAGGCCATAATATGGCCTAAATAATATGGCCTAAATAATATGGTCAGGTGTGGAATTTAGGCCATAATATGGTCTTTTCTGCTGGCTCGGATGGTCTTTGTTAGTGTATACTGAAAATATTTATTTGAAGTATATACATTTATTTCTGGCCAGTTTTATTGAGAATCATTTGAGTGTTTACATGCTGTCTGATATTATATATTATGGACAATCTAGTATCAAATGGGATACAGAATATTAGATTGTTAAATACGGTTTATATAATATAATAAGGTTCACAGCACAGGTGGTGTTGGACAATCCACTGGTATGGCTGTAGTATTATTTAGATTAGTTTATATTGACTAATAAATAATACTAGTATACTTTGTGTATACTTAACAGGATCAAATTTAGAATTGTTCCCTTATACTGATTAAGAAGGAGAACTAAGATTCTATGTTATTATTAATGCTTAGGTTCTTAATCCCGATATAGTAATTGACACGTGTATATTATTTACATGCTTTGATTTATATATGAAATAATTCTTTTGAATTATATCAATATATTTTGGGTGATGGAATTATATACATGGTGAATATTATTTATAAAAGGAATCCATGTCCTGATAATATTCGGGTTAATGATGTCCCCTTGAAAGCTCAAAAAGATTTAATTATGTGAAACCTTGCAGGTGGATTTATTCCGGCATAATTAAATAAAGGTTGAGTGGATGATCAAGGATAAAAGATATTAATTAAATGAATTATCAGTAATTTATTTAATTAATGGACATGCGATATTTTAAACATGGGGAATTTAATAAGCAAATAATATTGGAACCGAATTAATTAATTAAATTATGGTATTAGGAAAGGTAGTGCAAATATTAATTCTTTAGTGGATTGAATTAATATTTAATGACATTGGGCTGGGCTCGGAATGTCATTGGGAGGCCTAACCTAATTATCCATGATCCCTGCTGTAGCCTATATATATTCCTATTCTCTTCTTGCTAAGGTTGGTCGAAAAAACATTAGGGTTTTTGGAGGCAGCCACCTTGAAGCAAGAAGAGAGGCAAAACTTGGGAACACGAAGGTCACACTTCGCTCAAGGGGAATCGAGGAATACAGCAGAAGACGTGGACTTGAATCGCTTGCGCCGTAGCGATTAAGGTTGGTTTTTTATGTTAGTACTCGTTAATTTATTGTATCAAAAATCGCAGGGCCACGATCTGATTGTCCTAACAATTGGCATCAAGAGCTAGGTTCTATGGTTCTGCGATTTTTGATATAATGTCCATGTCGTAATTATATATGCATGTATATAGTGGTAGGTTTGTATATTTTGTTTTGCAGGTTGTTATCCACTATTATGGCCATGTATATTTATCGTGGTTGTAAATCACGAGGGTTGATTGTGATAGAATAGATTTTACAAAATTAGTTTGTATTAGATCTATTTTTTAAGTAATTGTTTGATGGATTTTGTAAAAATCCGGGTATCTTGTAACAATTGCGTGTCGCTGAAAATCAAATCCGGATTTGTTTTTGTTCCGCTGTGTAACATTGATGGGGCTGCTATCACTTGAGTGTTGCGGGAAGAAGAAGCAGGCGGCGGCTGGAAAACTTTACCAGCAGTAACGCAGATACGTCCTGCGCAACAGGAAGCATAAGGGAAAAACTTGTGTCATGCATGCCATACATGTGCAACAGGTGAACCTTGAAGCCAAGATGTCCGTAGGCTCTACCTGCGTAACTTGCAAGGAATGGCGCGTGCAGCTACATCAGTTTCTGTTTGTAATCTGTTTTCTACTTTTGTCTAGCATCCAAGGCAGAAGTTAACAGAAAGGATGGTGCTATATTTTCGAAGTGGCCAACGTTAATCCAATGAAAAGGGGCTGCAACAAATAAATTTTTGGGGCCATAATAGTGGAATTTTTTTAATTCCATTTTTTTAATTATTGCTTTAGTTAATTATTATGTGTGTTGTTAATTATGTGTGTAATTTTTAATTGCATGTTAACATAATTAGGACGACATGGACATAGTTTTTTATTTATTGCTTTGATTAAATGTTATATGTTGTTAAATTATGTGTGTAATTTGAATGCATGTTAGACATAATTGTAACGACATAGGCCCCATTTAATTTTAAAATTCCTCAATTTTAATAAAAATTCTAAGTGGGTGAGGGAATTAATTAGGAATTAAATCCCACGGTCTCCATTATTTTGTAGGTAATATAACTTTTTAAATAATGTAGATAGTATATATGATCACCCATCCTGGGGTATTATTTACGGTATTATTAAAAGGTTGTGGAAATTACTAGAACAAAATTCTTAAATTAAATTACGAATATTGAAAGGTATACATGCCACCCAACGTGGCGTACCAAGTTTCATAGAATTCGATTAATTAGAAGGGTACCAATGATTGAATATAGATTTTCGATATTGAGAGAAAGGATGATTCTGTCTAGAAAGGGGTCTTAAGTGACGCCTCTTGACAATGCTCCCCCCGATCTGGGAATTATCCTATTATCGATTATTGATTTGAAATATTTAATGATGGCATCCGGTCTTATTGTTATTAATTTAAGATTTGATAATGGTATACACTTAGCTATGAAAGATAATATATAGTCCACCCTAACGTGGCGTATTATTTAGTAATAGGACTGAAGTAATATTTAAGCGAATTTAAGTGGTATATATGTCACCCATCGTGGCGTACCTGATACTTATGGTGTTTAAATATTAGTGCATTAATTTTAATTAATTGTTAGAGGAAACCAATAGGTTTTAAACTTTGTGCAACTCTTTGATTATGTGTTACATGTATGATTCTCAGGATTAGATCATTATGGGCTTATATCCACTATTCACCATACTTAAGGATAACAAACTTACTGGACCAAACTATATTGAATTGAAACGTAATTTGGACAGAGTGTTGACTGCTGAGGAGTACAAATTTTGCACTTATGAACCCAAGCCAGATCAGCCTGTTGAAGATGCTCCTGAAAGTGAGAAGGAGTATTATAAGCGGTGGGTTAAGGCTGATGAGATGTCGCGATGTTACATTCTGGCAGCAATGTCGGGTGTTTTACAGCATCAGCATCAGGCTATGGCCACTGCTTCAGATATGCTCTTTAATCTCAAGGAACTTTTTGGGGAACAGAATAGGGCTGCTAGGCAAGTAGCAATGAAGGCTTTAATGAACACTCAGATGGCTGAAGGAACACCTGTAAGGGATCATGTTCTCAGGATGATGTCTCATCTGAATGAGATGGAGATCCTTGGTGCTGATATTGATGGGGAAACCCAAATCCTTATGAGTCTGCCCAAAAGTTTTGAGCAGTTCCGCTTGAATTACACCATGAACAAAATGATGTATAGTCTCGCGGAACTTCTAATAGAACTTCAGGCAGCTGAAGGACTCTTTAAGCAGAATGTTCAAGTGAATGTGGCTGAGAAAGCTTCTTTCTCTAAGCCGAAAGGCAAGAAGAAGAAAAAGGTTCAAACACAGAAAGCTGGAAAGGTTGCTAATACAGTGGGAGTTCATGGTGGTGTGAAAAAGCCTAAGGGCAAGTGCTTCAGGTGCAAGTAGTCAGGTCACTGGAAACAGGATTGTCCTCTTCCTAGGAAGACAAACAATAATGGTATGTCTCTTTCTCTAGTTACAGAAACATATATAGCGGCTATATCTACGAGCACTTGGTGTGTAGATACAGGAGCCACTGACCATGTTTGTAACTCTATGCAGGGGTTCCAGCAAACCAGAATGCTTAGAGATGGCGAGATATATGTGTTCATGGGAGATACTATGAAAGTAGCAGTAGTTGCAGTTGGAGTAATTACTTTATCTTTTGGCGATGATAGGATTTTGGTTTTGAACAATTGTCTTTATGTACCTTCGTTTAGAAGGAATTTGATTTCGGTTTCTAAACTTGCCATGGATGGTTATAATGTTTGTTTGGATCGTAATGTTTCTATTATGATGAATAAACGAGTTATATGTTCTGGTACATTGAAAGACAATTTATATATTATTAATCCTGTCTAACCAATGCTGCAACAAAAGGAAACTAATAACATTCTTTCTAGCTCAAATAAAAGAAAGAAACATTCTGAATTGAACCAAACATATCTTTGGCACTTAAGATTAGGTCATATTAACTTAAGGAGGATTCAAAGACTGGTAGTAGATGGGCCATTAGGCTCGTTGGCAGTGGAGCCATTTCCGGTTTGTGAATCATGCTTGGAAGGTAAGATGACTAATAGACCTTTTAAAGGAAAGGGGAATAGAGCCAAAGAAGTATTAGAATTGGTTCATACTGATTTATGTGGACCAATGAGTATCCAAGCAAGAGGAGGTTATGAGTATTTTGTCACATTCATTGACGATTATTCTAGATATGGGTACATTTATTTGTTGCGCCGTAAGTCTGAGTGCTTTGAAAAATTCAAAGAGTACAAAGCAAGTGCGGAGAAGTGACATCTTGGAAAATGTATCAAGTCACTACGATCAGATCGTGGTGGCGAATACTTGCTTGGAGAATTTAGGGAATATTTATCAGAAAATGGGATTACATCCCAATTGTCTGCACCTGGGACACCTCAGCAAAATGGTGTAGCGGAGAGAAGGAATCGGACTCTTTTAGAGAGTGTTAGATCGATGATGAGTTATTCGGATTTACCCAAGTCGTTCTGGGGTTATGCTATAGAAACAGCGGCTTATCTTCTGAACTTGGTACCTTCTAAGTCGGTTCCCAAGACTCCAATAGAATTGTGGACTGGTAGCAAACCAAGTCTAAGACATATTCGGATTTGGGGTTGTCCAGCACATGTGCTGAACAAGAACGCGACCAAGCTAGAATCTCGTACAGAAGTAAGGATGTTTGTAGGCTATCCCATGGGAACGAAAGGTTATTCATTTTATAGTCCTAGGGATCGAGATATCATTGTTAGCACCAATGCTAGATTCTTAGAGGAAGACTATATAATGAACCATAAACCCATGAGTAATGTTGTTTTAGAGGAATTAGTGGGAGGGACAGATAATCCCCAAGTGCCAATAGTACAAGTAGAACAACCACAAGAAAATGCATAGCTTGACACTAGTACCACACCAGTGCCTCGTCGTAGTGGGGGGGGGGGTTGTTCGACAACCTGAAAAATTCATGTTTTTGGGAGAGTTCTCGGACTTGGTCTTTGGTGAACATGATGAGGATCCCAGGACATACGATGAGGCAATTCTAGATAAAGATGCAAATCTTTGGCAAAAGGCAATGGAAGTCTTGAAGAAAGCATCTATATGCAGCAACCAAAAGGATTCATTAAGGAAGGCCAAGAGCATCTGGTATGTAAGCTTAAGAGGTCTATTTATGGACTTAAACAAGCTTCAAGGGACTGGAATATTCATTTTGATCAGGTAGTCCAGTCATATGGATTTGATCAAAGTCCAAGCGAATCATGCGTGTATAAGAGAAGTGAGGGTAATGCAGTGGTTTTTCTAGTACTATATGTAGATGACATTTTACTCATTGGAAACAATGTTAAGATGTTGTCATCAGTAAAGGCATGGTTGTTCAAACAATTTGACATGAAGGACTTAGGTGAAGCGGCATACATCCTTGGGATCAAAGTAATAAGGGATCGTAAGAGAAGGATGTTGGCTTTATCTCAAGAGCCCTACATTGATGAAGTATTAGCTCGTTTTAACATGCAGAACTCTAAGAAAGGTTTTCTACCTTTTAAGCATGGAGTTGCTCTATCTAAGAAGCAGTGTCCTTCGACACCTAAGAATATAGAGAGCATGAAAGCAGTTCCTTATGCTTCTGCATGTGGAAGCTTAATGTATGCTATGTTATGTACGAGGCCTGACATCTACTTTGCTGTAGGCATGGTTAGTAGATATCAGTCGAACCCAGTTCAGGAACATTGGAGTGTAGTAAAAACTATACTTAAGTACCTGAGAAGGACTAAAAAGTATATACAAGGCCTCAGATCTATTTCCTTTGGGATATACTGATTCAGATTTTCAATCAGATAGAGATAAGAGGAAATCAACCTCGGGATATGTTTTTACTTTGGGAGGTGGAGCCATTATATGAAGGAGTTTAAAGCAGAAATGCATTGCAAACTCTACCATGGAAGCCGAGTACGTGGTGGCCTCTGAGGCTGCAAAGGAGGCAGTATGGTTCAGGAACTTCCTTATGGACTTGGATGTGGTACCTAATTTGCCTAGGAGCTTGACAGTGTATTGTGATAACACTGGTGTTGTGGCAAATTCAAAGGAACCGCGAGACCACAAAGTAGCTAAACATATTGAACGTAAGTATCATCTCATACAAGGAATCGTAAAGCGAGGAGATATAGTTGTGGCTCACATATCATCAGAAGACAACCGGGCAGATCCTTTCATAAAGAGCTTGACAGCCAAGGTTTTTGACAGGCATGTGAAAGCGATAGGAGTCAGATGGATGGACACATAGTTTTCTGTGTAATAGTGGATTAAATAAACATTGATGTACTCATAGAATATTTTGAGTATAAGTGGGATATTGTTAGTGTATACTGAAAATATTTATTTGAAGTATATACATTTATTTCTGGCCAGTTTTATTGAGAATCATTTGAATGTTTACATGCTGTCTGATATTATATATTATGGACAATCTAGTATCAAATGGGATACAGAATATTAGATTGTTAAATACGGTTTATATAATATAATAAGGTTCACAGCACAGGTGGTGTTGGACAATCCACTGGTATGGCTGTAGTGTTATTTAGATTAGTTTATATTGACTAATAAATAATACTAGTATACTTTGTGTATACTGGACATGATCAAATTTAGAATTGTTCCCTTATACTGATTAAGAAGGAGAACTAAGATTCTATGTTATTATTAATGCTTAGGTTCTTAATCCCGATATAGTAATTGACACGTGTATATTATTTACATGCTTTGATTTATATATGAAATAATTCTTTTGAATTATATCAATATATTTTGGGTGATGGAATTATATACATGGTGAATATTATTTATAAAAGGAATCCATGTCCTGATAATATTCGGGTTAATGATGTCCCCTTGAAAGCTCAAAAAGATTTAATTATGTGAAACCTTGCAGGTGGATTTATTCCGGCATAATTAAATAAAGGTTGAGTGGATGATCAAGGATAAAAGATATTAATTAAATGAATTATCAGTAATTTATTTAATTAATGGACATGCGATAAACATGGGGAATTTAATAAGCAAATAATATTGGAACCGAATTAATTAATTAAATTACGGTATTAGGAAAGGTAGTGCAAATATTAATTCTTTAGTGGATTGAATTAATATTTAATGACATTGGGCTGGGCTCGGAATGTCATTGGGAGGCCTAACCTAATTATCCATGATCCCTGCTGTAGCCTATATATATTCCTATTCTCTTCTTGCTAAGGTTGGTCGAAAAAACATTAGGGTTTTTGGAGGCAGCCACCTTGAAGCAAGAAGAGAGGCAAAACTTGGGAACACGAAGGCCACACTTCGCTCAAGGAGAATCGAGGAATACAGCAGAAGACGTGGACTTGAATCGCTTGCACCGTAGCGATTAAGGTTGGTTTTTTATGTTAATACTCGTTAATTTATTGTATCAAAAATCGCAGGGCCAAGATCTGATTGTCCTAACAATTATTTACTTTCGAAAATTTACATTTTACAGCCCTTTGCTCTAATATAGATTAACATTTGTACTGAAGCTTAATTTATTATTTATCCTATTTAGAATTTCAACTAATCCATCTAATATTTAGTATAAAGTCCATCTATAGAGCATATGACTCTTTTCTGCTCTTATTGGACTTGCGATATTTGTTCAAGACCCATAATAGATTTTATGGATGTGCATTTTTATTTTTAGGACAGTAATAATAGTGGTCATCTTTCTGAGAGCGGATACGTGGGTGATAAATTCTAGAGGTTAATTATAAAGGATTGCATATCCGTCCTGCGCTGTAGGCTTGGTGTAGTAGTTATGGGTGTTGATCAATGAATATAGCACTTCATATTTATCTTATAGTGAGATTATGGCTTCCTGAAGTTTTTTTTGTTATCTGAAACTTGATTAATGATTATTTTGCAGCTGTTCATATTTCATATTTCTGTTCTTGTATATTAACTACATCTGTTAAGGATGATCTTAATTTTCATTAATTGCAGTTGTTCATATTTCATATTTCATATTTCTGTTCTTGTATATTAACTGCAGCTGTTGAGGATCTTAATTTTCATTCTTTTCTAGCAGCTCCCTAACTTTGGAAGCAGTATGGCCTGAGCTGTTTGTGGACCACAAAGGAAATTATTAGGAAGTGCCTGAGCCCATATCCTTTGACTGTGCCTCCGTTGTCTCTGAATCTGGACTTAGATATCGTCCTGGTATACACAAAGACAGGGGAAAACCTCTACTGGAAATCAAATTGTTGATGAGGCACACCTTCTCTAATGCCTGGATTATGTGCAAAAGCTGCCTTCTTTAAAGAGAAAGGCAGAGACACCAGCTCTTAATTTAGTTGGATTATTGTAATGTAGATGGTTGCATAGATTACGATGCTTGGGAATTTTAATTATTTTCGTACTTGTAAGGATTATTATGTTATACTATGTTACGTGGAAATGAAAAAACATGTAATGTTAATTTGGTTATTTGGGAATGAATATATTCAATTTATGTATTTTGTTGTAAACGGTAAAGTGTTGCCATTGATGTTGTAAAGTGTTGGCAAAAAGGAAAATTAATGTTAAGAAATGTTGGTAGAAAATGTTGCTCTAGGCAAAATTTGTGTTGGCATAAAAGTGGACCCCACAAGTAGGCCCTACAGTGGACCCCGCAAGTGGGCCCCACATTGGACCCCAAACAGTGGTCCCACTGGTGGGGCCCACTTTTTTGCAAAATGTTTAACCCAAAGGAAACATAATATCATGTTACTAAAAACTGATAATATTGTTGTCATAGCTACTCTACGCCAACAGAAAATTGATGTTGCCATAGAGAAGTAGAATGTTGTCTTTGACCCCAAAGGCAACGACCAAAATAGCAACACCAGCAAAATGTTGCCTTTGGGGTTTTTTGGGCCTAAGGCAACATATTTCGGGCCTATGGCAACAATTTTTTGGTGTTGCTGTAGGCCTTTTATGGTGTAGTGTTGGTTTGACTGATAAAGATACCATCCTTTCTTTGACTAACTTGCAATCCAAGAAAGAATGTCAACTCTCCCATCATGCTCATCTTATATCTGTTTCTCATTTGTAGAGCCAAATATGATATCATCCACATGTAATTGAACTAGGATAATATCATTACCATGCTTCTTGTAAAATAGTGTCTTGTCCAATGTGCCTATAGTGAATTGATTTTCAAGAAGAAATTGTGACAATGTGTCATACCATGCCCTCGGAGCCTGCTTAAGTCCATACAATGCCTTAAGCAATTTGTAGACAAATTCTGGGAAATTTGGATCCTCAAAGCCAGGTGGTTGTTGCACATATACTTCTTCTTCCAACTCTCCAATCAGAAATGCACTCTTGACATCCATTTGATAGACTTTAAAATTTGAATGAGCAGCAAATGCCAAGAAGATTCTGATGGCTTCCAATCTAGCAAGAGGGGCAAAAGTCTCATCATAATCAATGTCTTCCTGTTGAGAGTATCCTTTTGCAACCAACCTTGCTTTGTTCCTTATAATCACACCATCTTCATCCATCTTATTTTTCAGAACCCATTTTGTTCCAACAATGGTTATGTTCTTTGGTGCAGGCACAAGCTCCCATACTTTGTTTTCTTCGAATTGATTCAGCTCCTCTTGCATAGCAATAATCCAATCTAGATCCAAGAGTGCATCATCAAGTTTCTTAGGCTCAATTTGAGACAGAAAGCAACCATAAAGACATTCATTTTGAGTTGATCTCATAGTTCTCACTCCTGCATTTGGATCTTCAATAATTTGTTATGCAATGTGTGATCTATCCCATTTCCTTGAATGTTTAGTTTGATTTCTCAAATTTGATGTTGCTTTAGCATCGAAGTTATGATCATATTCATTTCCTCCCTCTGTGAAGTTGCTTTCATTCACAGGTGTGTCTTGGATGCTTGTATCTTCACTGTTGATTGACACAAATTCTTCTCTTGCTTCATCATTCACTGGAGTTTGTTGAGCTATAGTCTCAACTTCAGTTTCAATCTCTTCATCAGAATCATCCATATTTTCAAACCTTAATGGATCTCTATCTTCATAATTGACTTCTTCTAGTCCAGGTAGTTTGTTGTCATCAATTGTCACATCTGTGTTTTCCATAAATTTCTTATGACTGATGACATAAACTTTGTAAGCTGTTCTCTCCAAAGAATAGCCAAGAAATATTCCTTCAAATGCTTTTGCATCAAACTTTCCAACATACTCTGAATTATCCTTCAACACAAAGAATTTGCTTCCAAAAGTATGAACATACTTAAGAGTGGGCTTCTTTCCAGTCATCAAGTTGTAAGGTGTCTTTCCAATGTTTTTGTTGATGAGGGTTCTGTTCTGAATGTAGCATGCAGTGTTCACAGCCTCAGCCCAAAAACATATAGGCATCTTTGCATCATGTAACATTGTTCTAGCAGCCTCAATTAGAGTTCTATTCTTTCTCTCAACAACTCCATTTTGTTGTGGAGTCCTTGGAGTTGAGAATTGTTGTGAAATGCCATTCTCTTTGCAGAATGCTTCAAGCATGACATTTCTAAACTCTGTTCCATTGTCACTTCTTAATGCAATCACACTTCCATTGTTGGCTTTTGCTTCTTTATCAACTTTCTTTATGTGCACAATGATTACTTGTGGAGCCTCATCTTTTGATGCTAGAAATTCCACCCATATATATCTTGTAAAGTCATCAACCATCACCAAGGCATACTTCTTTCTTGCAAGTGACATAATGTTGACAGGCCCAAACAAATCCATATGAATTAGTTACAGGGGCTTGGTTATTGATGTCACTATATTTGACTTGTGGCTTGACCTTTTCAGCTTTCCTTTTTGACAAGCCTCACACACTCCTTTTTGACAGAATTCAAGTGTGGGCATGCCTCTCACTAACTCTCTTTTGACTAAAGAGTTAATGGTTTTAAAGTTTAACTGTGATAACTTCTTATGCCACAGCCAACAATCTTCATTTGAGGCTTTTGAGTATAAGCAACAAACTTTATCCTTGCTTGCAGAATCCATATTAGCCACAAACAGGCTTCCTTTCGTTACTCCAGATAGGGCAAATTCACCAGTCTTCTTGTGAGTGATCAAGCATTCATCCTTGTCAAAATTCACTCTGAAACCCCTGTCAGTAAACTGACCAATACTCGGAAGATTATGCTTCAGTCTTTTGACCAGTGCTACATCTTCAATAATGACATTACCAACTTCCAACTTGCCATGTCCCAATGTGTTGTCATCTCCAAAAGCAACCATAGGGCCAGCCTTTTCCTCATACTGTGATAGCAGGGCCATATCACCAGTCATATGATTTGAGCATCCACTGTCCAGAATCCACATGACTTTCTTTTTTTGTTCTTTGCCCTGCAAACACAAGTGTATTACTTCTTCTTTGGTACCCAAACAAGTTTGGGTCCACTTGGCTAAGAGACAGTTTTATCATTAACAGCATGCTCATCAACTTTCTTGGGACTAGTCTTCTTATCATAGTTAGAAGTCTTAGAACCTGAGTTTTCAGACTTAGGTGACAGAGGTACCTTCCTAGCTCTAGGAGGACTTGAAGACTTTGACCTTGTGTAGTGTGTGAGTGTTGTGACTGATACAATCATCAATGAATTGTCTTCTCAAATTAAAACAACTAGTCATAACATTCATATTGCATAGCATACAGTCAAATTTATCACAGAATGGAGAATCTCTATGTCTTAAAGGTACAGAACAATCATAAAAAGGTTTAGGCACACTACCTACAGGTTTCTTGCAAGCATGAGTTAAATGATTAGTATTGAAACAGTTTTGACATGTTTTCCTAGGGACATTAGGCACATAATCATAGTTGGTATCTTTGTTAATCTCTAGTTTTCCATTTCTGTTTTGTTTCCTTTTAGCCACATTCTTCACAGATTCATTCCTTTTAGCTTGTTCAAACTTAACAGATTTTTCAGTTTTAGGTCCAACTCCAATAGGCTTCTTGGCTTTCACTTTGGCACTCTCATTCTTAGAGGGTGCTGGTTGTTCACTTGATTGTGCTTCATCTTCATCAATCAACATTTGCTTAATGAGTAAGGCTTCCTCATCAATTTCAAGTGTTGATTATTTAAAGATAGGTGCCTTAGCATTTTTCAAAACATGAGGCACATTCTCATGAACAACCTTGTCATCTTCAATGACAGCACAACCTTTCCTCTTTTTGAGAGTGTCATAGTCAAAACCAATTGCATCCTTTGCATTTTCTTGATGTTTCTCATGATAGGACTGCAATAGGCTAGAGGAGTTCTTAAAGGTTTTCAGTTTAAATTCATTCTCAACTAATTCATCCCTTAGAGCCTTTTCAAGCTGACTAGCACATGAAACCTTATTCTCTAGATATTTTATGTCTTTCTTAAGGTTCTCTACTTGCATGGTAGCTAGCTCTAATTCCTCATTTCTTTTGTTTAATAATTCATTCTTAGCAGATAGTTTCACAATCTTTTCATTAGCAGCAGTCATACTAATATGAATATTAAACATAACAACAGATAGTTGTTCAATCATATCCTTGTACTCAGAAACAGACATGTCTATGGTAGTGAGAGATGGTACCTGAAGGTCTGATGAAGATGTCTCATCCTTAGAATCGGCCATCAGGGCATAGTTGCAAAACTCTTGCTCTTCTTCATCACTGTCAGTATCATCCCAGCACTTCCCTTCAGCTATGTAGGCCTTGCCTGGTGTTTGCTTTTTGAGAAGGGCCTCATATTTAGCTTCAAGCTCAAGAAACTAGTTATCCTTCTTTTTAGGCTTCTTGCATTCATTAGCAAAATACCCTAGGTCATTGCATCTATAGCATCTCACAGATGACCCATCCACATAGCCAGTTTTGAATTTATTCTTGCTTGGCTTCACAGGTGCTTTACTCTTGTTGAATGAATGATTCTGAGGTCTAGGTTTAAAGGGTTGCTTTCTATTGAATCTAATGTTCGGAAATTTCCTAGCCATGAAAGTATATGAAGTATTTTCCATGGCATCTAACTCCTCAAGAGTGTAGAACTCATCTCCTTCTTCTTCCTGTTCCTCAGCAATAGTCTTAGGCAGCTCCACTACTGGTTCTTCATCCACTATTTCTTCAATCCTCAATTGGTTTGTAGAGGATTCAAGTTCTTGAATAGATTTGTTTATAATCAGGGCACATGATGTGTTTATCATTTTACCTTGGTTTGCTTAAATAACCCTTTTCTGTAACAACTCAAGCTCATGAGTCTTTAACACACCATAAAGCACATCATATGTGACTTTATTCAAATCTCTTTCCCTTAGAGAAATGACCATCTACTCTAGGTGGTTTAGTGAAGAGAGTAGAAATCTCATATTAAGCTCCTTGGTGCTGTATACTTTTCAATTTATCTGTAGCTCAGTGACCAACTTGTGAAATCTCTCAAACATGTCAGTGATGCTTTATTTGGGCTGGGCCATGAAAGCTTCATACTGTGTGACCAGTATCTATTTTCTATTTTCTTTGACTCCTCTGTTCCTTCATAGAGAACCTCAATGTGATCCCACATCTCTTTAGCGATTGTACTGGATGTTATGTTTGCAAACATTGACATATCCATTGAATCTATGATCAATAGCATGAGATAACTATCAAGGGCAACCTTTTCTTTTTCTGTATCTGTCCATTTGGATGGTTCCTTGGCCATATAGGATCTTGGAATGGTCGTGGTTCCAACAACATTTTTATTTTCCAGAGGTTGAAGTTATCTTTGTCAAACTTAGGGACCTTCACCGTTCCTGTTGTCTTCGATGTATTCATGATCTTTTTCTGTTTTGATTGGAATACACAGACAAGAAAATATAGAGGGGGTGAATGTATTTTCAAAATTTTCTTCAACTATGAATGTTACGAGTGATTGTTTGAAAGTTTGAATCTGTTTATGTAGCAAAGTGTGTGTTTGTGTTTAACAAAATATTTAAGTGCGGAATTTGAACACAAGAACACGACCACTCACTTTAATCTAATATTGTATTAGATAAATATTTGCTACAAACTGTGAATATAAATGTTAGTATTCTCAGCTGCGTTTTCTCAGAGAGATGTTATCTATAAATATATGAAAACTTATTCACTAAAATCTTAACTGCTAGAGAAGTGAGGTTGTACACTTATAGAACATGTGTACAACCTACTTACTACAAATGAAGTGACAGACAAAATTGTTTTCTAACTTGTCTATCCCTTTTCGAGTAAATATCCATGCAACTTGTAATTTGACTTTCTTTAATCCTGCTCAGATCCACTTCTTTAGTAGCTTGTCTCCTGTAACAACTCTCTAAGCTTCTTGCAGACTTTCAAAAAACACTTTACAGTACTGTGACCCTGAAAGTATTTTGGCTTGCTGCAGGTTTCTGACTTGTACAATTCTTCAGAATTTTGTCTTCAAGTCTGCATTCGAGAAGTAACCAAGTGATTGATTCGAGAACTAGAATTGGCTTATTAGATAATTTTGAGTTCTCGAATACTGTATAATTGACATATCGAATCACTTCTCGAATCAGTCTTTTCTTTAGGAATCCTTGACTTATCGAATAGAGTTTTTAACTTACGGAATCCTTGAGATGTCGAATAGCTTCCTGAGTCCTTGAGATATCGAATGTAACTTTGCTTTGTTGACTCTCAGAGAACTCGAATGATGCTTTGACTTGCTGACTTCTTGAGCTCTCGAATAGAGTATTAGACATGTCGAATCTCTGAGTTATCGAATGAGGCCTTGACTTGTTGACTCCATGAGATATCGAATAGTGTCCTTTGAGATATCAAATCCCTGACTTCTCGAATAGGACAAAGTACTTCTCGAATTAGTACTTAGGCAAATCTTCAATCTTCAAAATCCAACTGTGTTTATTTCAACAGTCTTGTTCTCCAAGCTTGAGGCATGATCTCTGGATCTTCTTTCAAGCATTATTTCATGACTAATTTATACAGTTACACAGATAGAATTTTGATGCCTATTACAAGTACTAAATACAAGTAGAAACTCTACAACTAGAGGTTCCCCCAGTTAAGGGGTCATGTAAGTAATGCAAAGCATTACAAACAATTAGGCTTGTTATTAGATAAATACAGGCATGCCTCTGTGACTAACATTTATCTCAATTCTCAAAAGTCAAATTTTATACACGTAGTAACCATCGTAAAAGAACTTTTGATCACGTGTACTTGTTTATTTGTTACCTACCTAGATGCATTCATCTCTCGGACAGACAAATATTAGACAAAACTTGAAAAGTAAAAATCTAGGCACAAATTTTATGATCAATAATTGATAAATTAAAATTGAAAGAGTGAATGAGCTTGTCTCTTTCAACATTGAGTCATGCTCTTTAGTAATAGAGATGCGCTCAATAAACTGCGGAATTTGTTAACACGCTAATGTGAAATCGTAAACATGCAACAAGAATTAAATATGAATGTAGAACATCATGATTTTTTCATTTGATTCGGCCCCTAAACCTAGTCTTTGGCCTACATGTGGCCATGCCAACTAGCATAGCGCATATATTAAATCCACTATAAAATTAACTTACAACTTTCTCTTCATTACAAAACAAGACAACCTAAAAGAACTCTCTTTCACCTCTAGCACACTTGCTAACGAGGCGAGTTCGGGAAACTGTTACGGATTCGAGAATCGGGGACGGAGATAGCACTCTCTGATCCTAAAGTGACCTGGCGCCCATCCCTAATTATACTAGTCATTTTAGTTATATTATCTCAAATTTAATATAACAGTATAACATACAGTAGAACTTCTACAAAATAATATAGTCGGGACCGATGAATTGTATTAATTTAGAGAGGTATTAATTAATCAATAAATTAATAAATTTAATTTTAGAGAATTTTTGACATCAAACAAAATTAACTTTTAATTATATAATTTTAAATAGAAGTATTTGTATAATTTATGTTTTATACCTAATTTAATGTACATCAATTTATAATTCATTATGTATTGCAAGATTTAAAATAAAAATTCACGTATATCCTGATAATATTAAAGATTATACAACATTTTTGGAGCATGTTGCACATATAAAAATAATCAAGACATTAAAAACACTAATTAATAACTTTTGATGTCGTACAAAAACACCACATTCGAACTTTGGGATGTAACAAAGATGGTTAGGGATGAGTTTTTTTTATAGATTAAAAAATTAAGAATGCTATATCATATTGTACAAAAGTATAATACATTTTTTTATGATTATAAAGTAATAATTAATTTATATTATTATTGGGATCATATATTTATATAGGATTTTTTTAAAATTATTTTTATGCCCAAAATCTCGCATGGGTATTTTATTCTGGATTCGAGTCAATATTTGGTTTTAATTTGGGGATTTTATAGAGTAAATAAGGGTTTTGGTGAGAATGTGAAGTGAGGACGCGCCCTGGATCATAAAAGGTGATTAAAGAATTCCCTCCCGGGGTATAGCAGGAGGGATGGGGATGTCCGTCGTAGAAGGCCTCCAGGGGTATTTCTAGATTAAAGGATCTTTTCTTATACACAGAGGGTGCGCCCTCATGTGGAAAGATGGGTACTTTTGGTGTGTGCTTCGGAGCTTTTTTCCTGTTATCAATGGGCGCGCCCTCATTGGGGAACTTCGGGGTAATCCTGCACTTTGCACCTAAAAGCTCTGGATCACTTGTCCTGTTATCTGGTGGGTGCTTCTCATTTAGGGGACAAGGATGCGCTCCACACTTAAGGTAAACCATGGCAATACCTACGTCCATGAAATCAAGAAATAGCTGGTAGCGGAAAGGACTAGTCCTTGTTAGGTCGAATACACAATATATAATCAAGTACTGTATAAGAGAATAACAAGAACACACGTTTTCGTGCTTAAAAACTGTTTGGAATTAATAATTCCTCTCTCAGTGATGTAAAATATCACAGAGAGCTGCTTAGGTTACAATCAATGATATTCGTTCACGATGATCACCCTTCTAGGGTTAACCTAATTGTATTTATAAGATATACAGCTACGTACAATCGTTAATTGATTCTCCTATAATTAAGCTATACAATTGATATCAATTACGATTGCTACACGTCTTCTAAGTCAACTCAATCTCTTTGACAGCTATCCAATCTTCAAAGATATCGTTTCCATGTTTATCTTGAATTAATATTCAATCTCTGTTGACCTGTAGACGCTTCCGGTAGACAGACTTTAACAAACTCCGTTGCGCTCCTAGCCAGCAGTGTTTGCGCTTCCTTCTATCAGGCAGCAGTGTTTGCGCTTCCTTCTGTCAGCGTTTGCGCTTCCAGCTGTCAGCGTATACTCAAACTCTGCTACGACTCCTTTCAATAACAAGTTAAACTCTTTTTCCCTGTAACACTTAAACACTGACATTAAATCACATCAATTATATCTAACAATCTCCCCCAACTTGTTCATTAGAAAAATGTACAAGTTCACAGTAATTGATGATGTCAAAACAATCAAATAAAATCACAGTGTTTAACATTTAACTAGAGTTTAATCTTGACTTAACAAAATCTACAGAAAATTCGAATTACTTACAAATTCTGTCTACCTAACCTCCTCAAGATCTGGTGTTGTTCTGAGATAATCTATCAACAGTCTTCTCTCAGCATTTTCAAGTTCTCTCTGCATAACTTCCTTGATTTCTCTTAACTAAGGATCACTTTCATCAGTCTGATAGATAACAGCTCTTAGATCATAGATTTTATTTCTCCTCATCTCATTTCCCAGTCTTATGAATTTTACTTCCTCTGATTGAGAATTAAAATCAAGAACTGTAACACCCAGATCAGTCTTTAATTTTGCCGTTCCCTTCCTCATTTCAACAAGATTTCCATTCCAATCTCTGTATTTAGGCACATACTCTTCAGTAGTTTTTGATCTAGTAAAGGCTTTGGCTCTCAGCATATATTCTCTTATGGAATTAGCAATGAGTTCTGTTCGTCGATTTCTGACTCTGAATATATACAGAATATACTGAAGTTCTTCAAACAGCTTAAGCTTGATAGCATCTTCATTCACCCTATACACTGTTCCATCTGCCATGAAGTACAACAAGAAGTGAATATCTAAACTCTTATGGTGAACCAACTGAACTGATTCCAGTTTGTCCAGATTCTCTTGAATCATACCAGAACCAGGAAAAATGAGTGTTGAGGGATCTCTTGGATTATTACTGAATCTTAAATCTCTATTTGAACCCAAACCAGAAGTATTCCTGCCAGGAGGTTTTCCTGAACAAGCAATGCTATGTTGATAACCACCAATCCCTTCTGTTTGTGCTTGAACTGGAATCTTTGGTCTAGAAAACCCAGGTAAAGGTTTGCTTTGAATCTGTAGAGAATCACTTACAACTTGTGTAGCAACAGAGGTTGTATCTGCCTTTTTACCTTTGCCTTCTTCACCCATCACCCCTTTCAGTTTTAACTTTGCATCAAGAGAAGATTTTCTTACCAGCTTTCCTTCTTCTTCTTCTTCCTCTTCCTCTTCCTGAATACCAGATAAATTTTCTTTAATTTCAATTCCTTTCCTTGCAGACCTTGAAGCTTTGACAATCTTCTTTCCTTTCCCAGATTTCAATGCCTTCAAATGTTCTTCTTGCAACAGCTTTTCTTCAGCATGTATATCTTCAAGTGTAGCCCTCTCAGCATTTTCTTCACGAAAAATCTTAGCAGCTAGCTCTTCATCTGTTTGTGGATTGTTAGTGAATGATAAATCCTTTTGTCTTGAAGTACTCTGAAGATTTGTATTTGTTACTGAACTTGACTTTGATCTTGTAGACCTTCCATGTCCATGTCTTGAATTTTGATTTGTAGTTCTTAACCCCTTATCTGAATTAGCACCTTCTTCATCCAGATGATCCTTCTTTGACAGAGTTAGAGTTTGCTTGCACTTAGTTCTAGCAAGTCTCTCCCCCTTTTTGACATCATCACCAACTGGAATCAGAATAGATGTGATTAACTCAAGAGAGTTTGCAATAGAGTCAACCTTTTCAGTCAACAAAAGCTGATTCTGTTCAACTTTACTCAATATGTCAAGAAGAGTCTCCTGAGCTTTGGAAAATTGTTGAAACAGCTTCAAATTAGCTCTTTGAGATTTCTCCTCATGAGTAGCAACCTCTGTTCTGAGATCAATCAGCGCTTTTTGATTGTCATCAAACCTGTGATTCAAGGCCTTAACCTGAATCACTGTTCCTTGTAGACAGGTAAGAACATCAGGATTTGAAATCTTCTTTGAGTTTTCCTTGAGAAATGTAGCTGCTCGACCAGTAGGAAAGATGCAATCTGCTTTGTACCAATCTGCAGTTTGCTTGGCCAGATAAGTATCATCAATTTCTCTTACAGAAGGGCCAACAAAGTCTGGTTTCTTCCCTGTTTTCTGTCCATCAGTTTGATGTTTATCAGTTTCAGCTCCTGCACTCATTGCTTCAGAAGAATCACTATCTAACTCATCAGTATGTACAACTGAGGCAATTTCTTCATTGAAGTCAGCAACTTGTTCTTGAGCAACTTGTTTT
This sequence comes from Kitagawia praeruptora, assembly GCA_037693485.1. NCBI lineage: Eukaryota > Viridiplantae > Streptophyta > Magnoliopsida > Apiales > Apiaceae > Kitagawia > Kitagawia praeruptora. The sequence continues at coordinate 127,409,653 of CM075352.1, forward strand.
CCTTTATCACCTTGTGCATGCTCTGAAGAAACAACCTTTGTTGGTTGATCAATTTCCTCACCATGATCAGAAACATGATGTGCATCCGAGTATAACTCTGTGTGAAATGCAACCTCTGTGTCTTCTAGCACAACAGTAGGCTCGTCTGCAACACCAGTATCAACAGAGTTCGTGGCAACCATGGGTGTTGGAGTAGATGCTTCAACTTCAAAAGAAAATGGAATGTGAGTTTCATCAAACTCTTCCATTGCAGGTAATGCATCTATGTCATCTTTATCAGTCTGAACCTCAGCAATTACTGGTTCATCAATTCTGAAATCTGTTTCTTCTACAGTAGGTTCTATGATAACCTCTGTTTCAACAGCAGGAATCTTTTTAGAGATATCCTCTGGAGCTTCAATAACTTGCTCATCATCAGAGTCTGTAAGAATCAACCTCCTCCTTTTTGCTTGAGGCACTTCAATCACCTCTTCTTCTTCACTAGAGCTGTCCTCAACTGGTGGTGATGAAGGCCTATTTGCTCTTTGAATAGTCCTTCTGGTGTAAACAACTCCAGTAGATGTCTGTTTAGCCTTTGAATGCCTTGTATTCTATGCAGTATGTTTTTGCCTTTTTGATCTAGATTTTGGTTGAGGTTGAGTAGTAGTGACTGGCTCAAAGTTTATTGGTTCAATGATTGGTTCTGGTTGTGGTTTTTGTGATGTAGTAGGTACAGTGTTTGTGGGTGTTGGCTCAGGTGATGGTATAGGGTTAGAGTGTATAGTTTCAGTATGATCAGTGGCCAGTGGTTCAGGCATTTGTTGTGGTTCTGGTTGTGTTTGTTGTTGTTCATTGTGTGGTGATTGTGAATCTTGAGGTTGGTTGAGAAAGTTTTGCAAGGCAAGTGGCAAAACAAAAGCAGGTAGGTCTTTACCAACATCCTTATTAGTCATATCAGAGAATATCCTCTTATTGACTTTAAAGGGCTGAATCACATCAGGTGCATCAATTTCTAACCCAGATACACAGGCATTGAATAAAAGTTGACAAAATCTAGCAAAGTATACTGTAGTAGACTCTGACAATTTATCACCTAAATTCATTAAAACATATCGACCAAAATCAAAATTACTGCCATAGAGTAGAGAATACCCAATTTGCAGACTATCCATAGGAATGGCATCCCAGTTGGTGACTTTCTTCTGGAATGTTCTGGTGATGCAGTCAAAGAAAAAGTTCCATTACTTACGAAGATTTGGCCTTCTCACACTGCCTAGCTTTGCAAGAGATTCCATGTACCCAATCTCTATTAGCATATCTCGCAAATTCTGTTCCGAAACAACAGCATATGAGGTGTGAGCATCGAACCCCATGGTTTCTCTAACAGTCTGTGGAGTAATCACAAACTCTTCTTCATCATAAGTGAAAATTATAGACGGAGTCCCATTCTCTCCTCCAGCCACATACTTTGAGTTCTGCCAGAAAGTGGCAATCTGAGATGCAGATAGAACAGCTGGTTCAATCAATGCTTGCCCAATCTCAGAGTCACGGAGAAAATTCTGTATAAGATGAAACGCATCGGGAGCACGGTCATTCTCGAGTAGAGCTGCAAAATTGTTAGGAACAAAACGAAGACCAAGAGATGTAAAAGGTTTAGTTGCCATTAGATCAAGAAATGAGCAAGAAATGACAGTGAAATTTATGTGTTTGAAAGGTGTTTGTGAAAATGTCGAAGTGAAAAACACAAAAGAACTCTGTGGTTGGGTAAAGTGAATATGAGTGGATGTGAAGGTGAGCGTAAGAAAATGAATCGATATAAACAAAAATAATTAGAGTTGTAATTAAAAATTAAAACCCAATCGTTTGTGCATTAAAACACTCAACCGTTCCTAGAGTAATGTGTGAGTGGGACACAATAATGGGTGAGTGGGACACATGTCAATCATCCAGCGAATCAATTTATCACGCGCAGTAAAATACCAATTATTACCGTTGTCTTTCCTATTATCAAGACACTTTACCACATTTACACTCATTAACAGTTGTCAAACACTCTATTTACTCCAAAATTTTCAAATCATCCCAATGAAAATTTACCTTAGAGTACTAGACACAATCCAACAGTGTTTGTCAATTTTCCAACCTTATCACTGAAACATTTTCAAAAATTGCATAGTTGTGAATATATATATGTGTAAAGCAGAGGTTACCAAATCAATTTTTAGAGCATCTAATATTTCATAAAATCCATAAAGTAAATCAATAAACACCGAATGCACAAACTCTCATATTAAACACTGATTATGTAATGAAAGCTAAACTCCGTAGTAACTTAAATACAGAAATCTGAATACACCTATTCCCTTTGATGTTCATGATTATCCAAGTAAGCACACAGTCTTTATAGACAAAAAGATCAAGAGATAGATATCAAAGCATCATTCAGTGAGTAACATGCCAGGGATTTGATAAACTCACAAACTCTCAAAGCACACAAGTGTTTCGGTGAAGTGTTTTCACTCAAATTCAATCAGTAAAAGCAGATACTACCATAGGCTTGAATGTCCACCAAATCTACACTACTTTGAGTACACGTATGCACAAATCAAAAGGACTTTATTCAGGGTTGTAATTTAGTAAAATCAAACTGGTGAGAAGAGATGGATTAAATGAATAAATGGCAAACTGAACAATTTAATAGACCAAAGTGTTCAGTTGCACTGTTAGTACATATTTGTACAAGATGATCAACATATATACATTTTTTTTAATGTATATATATCCATTTGAAAACTTTCCTTTCTAGAAAAACTCTCACCTACTTGCTCTTGACTTTTCAAAAGAATATAACTGCTCTTAATATATCAGAATTTAAACGAAGCAGTTATTATGGCTCAAAGGGGTTTTCTAAGGGTGGAATTTATGAACAGTGTTTGGAGAAAGATGGTAAATCCTAGTGCCTTTATCATTTTCATGCACACACATATCATGTAGTCTCAAAATGGTTTAAAACAAGTTCTAGAGCAACATACTCACTGATGAACATCACACATCAATAAAATCTGATTGATATAAAATGTATCAATCACTTACTTGGCTCAAATTCTCATAGGGTGCAGACATGAATTTGTACTCACGAAACTAAACAATGACACATCTTAAGTTTTATAATTTTCACAAGTACAAACAAGGAATCATCACTAATCATGTATACGTCTTAGGAACAGAGTGTCACTATCAGAGTTTAGATTTCATCAATATCAGAATTTATTTATGAGAGGCAATGCACATAGTGTTCATAGACTCAGAGTTTAGGATCAAATAAACTAAGAGATGCTATAAATATGAAACAGTATCATGATGTGTTAATTTACTGCACAATTTCTGATTAGATCACAGTGACTCAGAAAGAGTCTTGATTTAATTACTGAGAATCATGCTTCATAGATATTTCTTCATTGGTGTTTTCATCAAGACAATAGTCAATCCAGAATACACAGAGTTTATCAAACATGTTAACAGTGTATGACAGACAGACATGCTGACAGAGTTTAACAGTGTTTAAACAAAAACATGTTAACAGAGTATGCATAACAGAGTTTAAGTAACAAAGATCACAGAGCACTTAGCAATTCACAGAAATACGAGCAATACATTGCATAAGTAAAATTTTGAGTCTAACCAACATTTCTAGTCAAAACCAGAGACCATTCCTAGTTCATTGACCAGTCTTGTAAATGTAGCTTCACTCAAAGGCTTGGTGAAGACATCTGCAAGTTGTTGTTCTGTAGACACAAAGTGGAGCTCAATGGTGCCTTCCTCTACATGCTCTCTAATAAAGTGATACCTTATGCTGATGTGCTTGGTCATTGAGTGTTGTACTGGATTACATGTCATTGCAATAGCACTTTGATTATCACAGAAAATAGGTATCTTGCTATACCTCAATCCATAATCCAGCAATTGATTCTTCATCCATAGAATCTGTGCACAACAGCTACCAGCAGCAATATACTCTGCTTCAGTTGTAGATGTGGATATTGATTTCTGTTTCTTGCTGTACCAAGAAACAAGTCTGTCACCGAGAAATTGACAACTTCCACTTGTGCTTTTTCTGTCAATTTTACAGCCTGCAAAGTCTGCATCAGAGTAGCCAAGTAGGTTGAAATCTGATTCTCTTGGATACCACAGCCCTAAAGTTATGGTGCCCTTGAGATACTTAAAAATCCTCTTCACAACTGTTAGATGTGGTTCTCTTGGATCTGCCTGAAACCTTGCACACAAACATGTTGCATACATGATATCAGGTATACTTGCTGTTAAATAGAGTAGAGAGCCAATCATTCCTCTGTAGCTTGTCATATCTACTGATGACCCTGTATCTTTGTCCAATTTAGTTGCAGTTGCCATGGGAGTTGTTGCAGATGAACAGTCAAGCATACCAAATTTCTTGAGAAGATTTCTGGTAAATTTTGCTTGATTGATAAAGATACCATCATCTGTTTGCTTCACCTGTAAGCCTAGAAAATAACTAAGCTCTCCCATCATACTAATTTGATACCTGGACTGCATGAGCTTGGCAAACTTCTTACAGAGTTTATCATTAATAGATCCAAAAATAATGTCATCAACATATATCTGAACTAAAAGCAAGTCACTTCCATATTTGAAATAAAACAGAGTTTTATCAATTGTACCTCTGTTGAATCCACTTTCTAAAAGAAATTGAGCCAGAGTTTCGTACCATGCTCTTGGTGCCTGCTAAAGTCCATAGAGTGCCTTGTCTAGCCTGTAGACATGATCTGGATATTTTGGATCTACAAAGCCAGGTGGTTGTTCAACAAACACTTCTTCTTCAAGTTTTCCATTCAGAAAAGCACTTTTTACATCCATTTGAAAAACTTTGAATTTCTTGTGAGAAGCATAAGCACGAAACATTCTTATTGCCTCCAACCTTGCAACTGGAGCAAAAGTCTCATCATAATCTATTCCCTCTTGCTGTGAATAGCCTTTTGCCACAAGTCTGGCTTTGTTTCTTGTAACAACCCCTTCACTATCAGTTTTGTTTCTGAAAACCCACTTAGTACCAACAATAGACCTATTCTTGGGTCTTGGTACAAGTGTCCAAACTTCATTTCTCTCAAATTCATTTAACTCTTCTTGCATTGCTATTATCCAGTCAGCATCTTTAAGAGCTTCTTCAACTTTCTTTGGTTCAGTTTGTGACAAAAATGCATGAAATAGACATTCATTTGTTGTTGCACTTCTTGTCCAAACTCTTGCATCTGGATCACCAATAATTAGATCAGGTGTGCGAGATTTGGTCCATTTCCTAGCTGAAGGCAAATGACTTCTCTCAGAGTTTGATCCTCCCCCTCGATCCATGTTCTCCTGATTTCTTTGGTGTCTTTCTTCATTCTCTGAGGCTCCCCCTGACTGTGACTGCTCAGAATGTGAATCATCAGAGATTGATCCAGATTTTTCATGTGATTCACTTTCAGAATATGAATCATCAGAGTTTGATTCTTCATACTCCCCCTCAACTGGTTCTCTCCTTTGTTCTGGTTGAACAATTTCTTCTGTGTTTACCAGTAGAGGTTCAGAGTTTGATTCAACAGAGTCTGTTGGAATTGATCCGTCAGAGTTTATTTCGTCAGAGATTAGATCTTCATTTTCAAAATGTAGTTGATCATGGTCATTGACACATGAATAGATTCCATGATCACTCTGGTTCTCAGATTATAAACTCTGAATGCCTTAGTTGACAGTGGATAGCCAACAAAAATTCCTTCATCTGCCTTCAGATCAAATTTGGTCAACTGTTTAGGATGAGTTTTCAGCACAAAGCATTTGCACCCAAAAATATGAAAATATTTCAGGTTTGGCTTCTTTTCTCTCACCATTTCATATGGTGTTTTTCCATGCTTATTGATCAGAGTGGCATTCTGAGTAAAACAAGCAGTTTGAACAGCTTCTGCCTAGAAATAGGTTGGTAATTTTGCTTCATCAAGCATAGTTCTGGCAGCTTCTATCAAGGTTCTGCTCTTCCTTTCAACTACACCATTCTGTTGTGGAGTGCCAGGTGCAGAAAACTCTTGTTTAATTCCTTTGTATTTGCAAAATTCTTCCATTATTGAATTCCTGAATTCAGTTCCATTGTCACTTTTGATAATCTTCACTTGATTCTTAGACCCTTTGTCCAGCTGCATTATATGTTCTGTCAGAGTTAGTGCAGTTTCATCCTTCTTTGCTAGAAAGTACACCCAAGTGTATCTGGTGTATTCATCAACAATGACTAGAGCATATTTCTTCTTTCCAAGAGACATAACATTCACTGGTCCAAAAAGATCAACATGTAGAAGATGATAAGGATCAACAATTGAAAACTCAAACTTGCTTTTGAAGGAAGCCTTTCTCTGTTTGGCCTTTTGATATGAATCACACAGGCCATCTACATTTAGCAAAGACTTTGGAAGTCCTCTCACAAGATCATTCTTTATCAGCTCATTGATGTTGTTTAGATTTAAATGAGAGAGTTTCTTATGCCACTTTCAACTCTCTTCACTGGACATCCTTGTTGACAGACACACTGCTTTGCCATCAGAGTTTGTTGACAATTTTATTTCATAGATGTTATTGTGTCTGTTTCCAACTAGAGCAACTTTCCCTGTAGATTTACTGATAACTTGACAGTATTCAGGCTAAAAATCTACATGATATCCTCTGTCACAGATTTGACTCACAGAAAGCAGATCAAGCTTAAGTCCTGGAACCAGAGCTACATTTGTGATGATGACACTTCCAAGATTAATATTGCCATATCCCAGAGTATGTCCTATGTTGCCATCTCCATAGGAAACTTTTGGGCCAGCCTTCTCCACATACTCTGATAGCAGGGCTTTATTTCCAGTCATGTGTCCTGAACATCCACTGTCCACGACTAGGGTACTTTCCCTGGTGCCCTGCAATCACAAACAATCACTGATTGTTAGATTTAAGGATCCAGACTTGCTTGGATCCTTTTGCTTTATTGAATCTGTTAGCTTTTGCAGCGGATTTGTCATTATCAGAGTTTAAACTAACATTTTCTGTCTTAGTACCTGCAGAATTAACTTTAACCCATTTCAGATTAGGTTTCAGTTCATAGTAATTATGATAAATAGCATGATAAATCTTGCAAGTATAAATTGAGTGCCAAGTACTTCCACAATGTTTGCACAGAGTTTGTGGTCTAGGTTTGACATTATTCTTTTTCACTCCACATTTGGAGGGTAAAGAATTAATGTCTTTGTTCTTCCTGCAAAAACTGGCAAGATGATTAGTACTACCACAGTTATGACAAGTTTTTCTAGGTGCAAGTGTAGCAAGCATTGGCCTATTTCCTGATGTAATGCCTACCTTTCCATTTCTGTTTTTCCTAGGCATTTTCTGTTTGTTGACAGATTTTATCTCTTTAAACTTTTGCTTAAGTTGTTTATCTGTCATTGAACCAACGTTAACCTGTTTTGCACAGGTTTTAACTGATTCACCTTTAACAGTTCCATGTTCAGTTTTAACAGTACCATGAACAAATTTTCTAGTTGGAAGAGTTTGCCTAACTTTCACATGATTTAGAAATCTAAGCTCATCTTCCTCACAGTACCCTAAACCAACAGTGTCAGCTTGAAAAACCTCATGAGTGTCTTTTCCAGAATCAGTCCAAGTTTTAATGATGTGATTAGCATCCTCCAGTTCAGATTCTAGTTGCTTATACTTACCTAGCAACTCCTGTTCTATAAAAACAGCATCATCTCTTTCTTTCTGAATTTTTTGCATGTTTTCAAGTTTTTCTTCTACAAGTTTGTTTCTCTCTTTAAGTTGAGAGCACTCATTCTTGATTCTCTCATTCTCTAAAGTCTGATCCCTATAACTGATATGTAATGCTTTAAGATAAATTCTCAATTCAGTTATATTATCAGTATTATAAGCATAGGTAGTTGGGGGTACCTTGAGTTCAGAATCTTCATTCTGAGTAGAGGCCATGAGTGCATAGTTCACCTCCTCATCTGAATCTGAGGTGTCTGCCCAGTCTCTGCCTTTGGTGTAGAGTGCCTTTTCAGTTTTACCCTTCTTGCACTCAAGAGCATAGTGACCCATCTCCTTACACTTGTAGCATTGAATCTCAGACTTATCTTTCTTCCCAGATTTGGAGTCCTTTCCCTCAGATTTGCTGAAATTTTTTCTGTCAGACTTTGAGTAATTCTTGGAGAATCTCTTTCCCTTCTTGAAGTTCTTGAATCCCATCTTCTTGAAGGTCTTTACCATCAATGCAGCCATTTGCATCATCTCTTCATCATCTTTAGAATCAGATGATTCATCTGTGTTTGAGTCAACATCAGTGTTTGATGACTCACTTTCTGAATGAATGACCAAGGATTTTCCTTTTGCCTTCTTCCTTGATGGTTTCTCTTCAACCTTAAGAGCAACAGACTTCAACTTCTTGCTTGATCTCCTGTTTCTTTACTCCATTTCCAATTCATGAGTCTTGAGCAGTCCATAGATTTCATCAATCTCAGTATCAGCAAGATCATAGTTATCTCTTATAGTGGTTGCTTTCACATCCCACTTTTCAGGTAGAGAAAGAAGAAACTTGAGATTTGAGTCTTCTAGATCATATTCTTTGTTAACCAATGATAGATCATTGAGCAGTTTACAGAATATGTCAAATGTTTCTGTCATGGTTTCTTCAGACTTTGCCTCAAAATGCTCATACTCCTGTGTGAGTATGTTCCTTCTATTCTTCTTGATAGCAGCAGTTCCCTGACATCTAACCTCAAGTGCATCCCAAATTTCTTTTGCAGTTGTGCAGTTAATCACCTTGTTTGACATAACATTGTCTAAAGCACTGTGAAGTAAATGCCTTACTTTTGCATCCTTAGCAATAGATGAAAGATCCTCAGCAGTTAGATCTTTCTTTTCCTTTGGAATCACTTTTGATTCCTCACCAGCAACAGCAGTAGTTAACTTTGTAGGTTTATGAGGACCTTCATAAATTCTGTCAAGATATTCTGGATCTGTAGCCTCCAGAAACACGGTCATCTTCACCTTCCAGATTGCATACTCTGATGGCTTAAGTATAGGAACCCTAATCGTCTCAAACCTACTAACAGTAGTAGGAGCTTTCTCAGAACCTGATGGAGGAGGTATCTCTGCCATTGATTACAATTGTGTTTGGATCTTAAACTGTAATAAAGTAACAAATTGGCTCTGATACCACTTGTTAGGTCGAATACACAATATATAATCAAGTACTGTATAAGAGAATAATAAGAACACACGTTTTCGTGCTTAAAAACTGTTTGGAATTAATAATTCCTCTCTCAGTGATGTAAAATATCACAGAGAGCTGCTTAGGTTACAATCAATGATATTCGTTCACGATGATCACCCTTCTAGGGTTAACCTAACTGTATTTATAAGATATACAGCTATGTACAATCGTTAATTTATTCTCCTATAATTAATCTATACAATTGATATCAATTACGATTGCTACACGTCTTCTAAGTCAACTCAATCTCTTTGACAGCTATCCAATCTTCAAAGATATCGTTTCCATGTTTATCTTGAATTAATATTCAATCTCTGTTGACCTGTAGACGCTTCCAGTAGACAGACTTTAACAAACTCTATTGCGCTCCTAGCCAGCAGTGTTTGCGCTTCCTTCTATCAGGCAGTAGTGTTTGCGCTTCCTTTTGTCAGCGTTTGCGCTTCCAGCTGTCAGCGTATACTCAAACTTTGCTACGACTCCTTTCAATAACAAGTTAAACTCCTTTTCCCTGTAACACTTAAACACTGACATTAAATCACATCAATTATATCTAACAGTCCTCGACGGGGGAAGTTTCCTTATCTGTGAAGTCTTGAGATCATGGATGGGTCTTGGGCCTTTGTGGTTAGGCCTCATAGTGAACATTCCGGAGCTGGACCATCAATCCAAGCCCAATTGGGTTTCTTGCTATCCAAGAACTACGTGGGCTTGATCCCCTATAAATATAGGGGTACGTAGGCACATTGGGGGAATGAAAGCGAAGAGCTCTACGAGCCACCACCAAAACCCTCTCAATCTCAGCCCCCGGTTCATCATAGCCACCACACTCCGACGACTTTTCCGACGAAGAACCACCGTCATAGATCTTGATTCCGGCGACGAACCTCAAACTTTGTTGTTACCAAATTCCTCCGTCAACAATTATTATCTTATTATCTTATCGAAATTGGTCAATGTTTAAATTAGCCAAAGTTGGGACTGAAGAAAATTATTAATTTAGAGAGGTTATTAATTTACTGAGTATTAATTTATGGAGGTTTTACTATATGTGGATTAGCGAAGTCATTACAATTACAGTATAACCATTTAAAAAGTAGCACTTTATATTTTCAAAAGATCTCAAGAAGTTTTAATGATTCATCTACAAGGGTTTTAATGGCCCCTTTAAATAATATGAATGCAATGTAATAGCTATATCGTGACAATAAATTTAGAGATAAAATTGCTTTGGCATAGGAAGTTGTATACAGTGCTTCTTTTTATTCTTATGCTATATTTTTGCATGTGTTCTTCATATAGTTCATTTGCCATTTCTTATACTAGACTAGATGTGAACTTCCTAGGGATTCAAAGCAATTACTAAAGTTTAGTGAGGAGAAGAATTCATAGCTAGCCCCAGGAGGTTATTCAGATATGTTTGGTTGGAGTTAAAGTGGTCTTTGAGGTGGTTGAGGTAGTGCAGTTGAAATGAAATGTATATGTCCCGTAATTGAGACCTTCCCAGCAGGGAGTCTTATGTATAAAAATTAAGGCATATAGTTAATGCGATGATCATCTATTATTCAAATTTGGCCGAGTGTTTGTGGAATTATATATGCTAGATTATAATATTGTTTGTTTCAAAATTAGTGTTGTTACGACTTAGTTTTGGTGAAACAAGCTATGATTTTTATTATGAAGAATTTCTTTGCAAATTCTGAATTGTTAGCATTGTTTCTTGAGGGATTGTGTGTAACTTAAAAGTTGGTGCAACATGGTTATATGCAATCAATGAATCTTTTATGCATTTACTAATTTTCAGGTATAAAAAGATAAGGAGAAGAAATCAGCAGTTTCTGTAAGGGCTATATTAGTAGAAAGTATTGCTACATTTGCAAAGAGTGGTGGTGCCTAGGGCTGAGCATTCGGTCGGTTTGGTCCAAAACAAAACCGAATTGACCAAAAATCGAATTATTAATATTTTGGAACCGAACCAGACTGAATTTATATTATGGATCGAACCGGACCGAAATACATTTGATTTGATTATTTAAAACTGATTTTTTTTAATAAAAAAAGAAAATCAAATAAGAGAATTTCTAATAGAACATGAATACAATACCTGAAGAAAATTAAGTGGATCCGTATTTAGGCACAATAATAAATCAGTTAGGTAACAATTAATAATAAATTTTTAGTTGTACGAATATATATATATCAAGAAGAAAAAATTGTATATTTTGAAAAAGTATGATGCAAGCTAATCCACTAAACAAATTAATTAATTAAAAACAAGGTGACGTTAAGGCATTAAAGCAAATTTGCAATTATCGAATATATTATATATATTTAATTCGGTCCGGACCGAATTTTTTTTCTTATTGTTAAAAAGATTGATAGTTTATTACAAATTTACAGGCTAAATATTAAGATCTTATCTCAATACAGAGCCATTTTTTGTACATCTTTACACTTGGGTAAAAATAACAATCTATTTGCTTCAGGTTTGGCCATAACATGTTGAATGCAATTAAGATGGTCTTAAATCACAATATAATAATTCTTCTATATTTCACTTGTACTCCTGAGCTTTGAAAATTTGTTTCCTTAAAAGATGTCATATCTGTGAATAACTGCGTGTCTGGGGATTTGTTGGAGGTGCATACGCGATACGCCACATGTCCGGAGATCTTTTTGTTCCAAGATGCTTGTTTTATTCTTCATAATTTTCTAAGGGAAGACAACATGGAAGAAATAACATATTTGTAAGAGCTAGAACAAGAGCTAGAAACTATGAAAACAATTGACGTAAAAGATGAAGAAAATTTTATTTCAACCATTCGATCTACCGATTAGTGGAATGAATTTAGAGATCATCTTGCCAAAATAATGTTTGAAGAATATATAGGACAAAGGAGGGAAGCTAATTGAATTTGAATATTTCTTTGTACTTTGTTAAAGTCCATGTTTTTGTGAAGGAACAGTTTTCGATTGTATTTGTACTTTAAAGTGATGTAATTTTGTACTTTAAAGTTCGTATTTCTACTTTTATTGAAGTCCTTATTTTATGCTCCTGTGTAATTTGTTGGACAGATCTGATAAAGTTGAGAGCAGAATTGAACATATCATTATTTAATAATGTCAAGAACCAGATCAAATAATGGAAGAAGCAATATTCCGTGATCACTGAAATCCGAACATATATACAACAAATGTAGGTGGGATGAAGATCAAAAGATGTTGGTGATACTCGTAGAAGAACTTGAAGATTGGAAGAACTACTTTTAGGTATTAACTATGGGCATAATATATAAGTTTGTTAATTATGACCATCTTATTACATCAACTTATCAGTTTATTAATTTTGACCACCTTGTTGCTATACTTCAAATTTTATTTTCTATTGAGCTTACTATTGAACTACAAAATATTTGCTATACTTAAAATTTGATTCGATTTGTGAAAATATGTGATTGTAAGAGTGGAACTTAATCTAGGAAATAGATTATATGGTTAGATTAGTCGGTCTACTTTTGTCTTTATTTTTAGGTTTTCATATGTTTCTAGCTTCATTTCTGAGTAACATTCTCCACAATAATTTGAAAACTTACCTATGGCTCGCTTGTAATGTTGAAGTAAGAAAAAAATTGATGTCCATTGATTAATTTTAATATATTTTTTTGGTAAAAAAGAAGTTTGACATCTTTTTTTTAAAATTAATATAGAAGATGAAGAAGAAGAAAAATTCCAATGGAATTGATTTTTACTCAGTATGATGTCTATGTCGTGGCGTGGGGAATTGCAATCTCTATACTACTATATAAAACCCGAAACATTAAAAGTTTTGGTACCTGTTTTTGGTACCTATTTTTTGGTACGTTATGAATTTATTTATTTAACCTTCATTAGTCATTATAAAAATTAAATTAACCTTCATTAGTCATTATAACAACTATTATATAAAAGACGAAACATTAAAAGTTTTGGTACCGGTTTTTTTTGTACGTTGTGAATTTATTAAAACAAACTCGATTCGGGGATTTCAAAAATATTTTAACAAATTTTTGATCAACTCGTTCGAAACGATCTTTACTTCATTAAATTGATGAAAAAAACCAAGAAGCATAAAAAGTTTTATTAAAACGTTCATAATCAGGAAAAAATGATATATATAGGAATATTGTTACAAAAGTTATAATAATGGTAAAGGATTTTAAAATATTAAATCATATTTTCACTGCATAAAATGGATATAACGCTTGGAATATTTTAAACATAAGTTAGGAAGTAGTAAATACAAAAGGAAAAAAAAAACTTTACAAAAGTTAAAATAAAAACATGTCAGGAAAAAGAGGAAGGGGGTAATTTAGAGTTAGTTTACTCTCTCTATCCCAACGAATTGTTTACGTTTGGGACAGAGGTTCAGCACGCATTTTAAGACTCTCAAAAAGTAAAGTTTTAAAAAAAAAATCTAAATAAAAATTTACTCTCTACATTTTCCCACTTTTCTCTCTCTCTATATCTCTTTACATTTTCCCCTCATTTTTACTCCTCTTCACTTCCAATGGCCAATACTTCGGCCCAGTGGTCTTCTCATTTTGGAAATCAAACTGTGCCACTTAGCTCACCTCTCAAATAAGCTTAACTTGCAGCTTCAAAAATTAAGAGAGAAGCATTTACAACTTGGAGACACACAGTTACACAAGATATTGATGTGAAGATGGAGATTGCAAGAAAGAACGGGGGAAGATTTTTTTTTAAAAAAAAAATAATGTATGGAACTATACTTTATACACACCTTAAAATACGTGTCAAACAATATTTAAAACGTAAAACATGTAAAGAAATGGATGATACAGAGAAAGTACTAAAATAAGAATACTCATTTATTAAATATTTATTTAAATCAAAAGAAATATATATATATATATATATATATATATATATATATATATATATACACCATCATGAAAGAGGGAGTAGATCTAGGGTTTTGCAAGGGCTTAACATCACTATATCTACTTTGAAATTTTGGTAACTCTAGCATTCTTATAAAGTAGACAAATAAAATGGAGGACGACGTGTTTTATTTGACTCGGGAAACAACTTGGAAGGAATACAAAAAGTTTATCCAAGATTTGATCGAACAATGCGAAGAAGAAAAACCACCGTATTCGTATAGAGTTCTCCACGTGCTAGCAAAATAACTATTTTTTAGAAAAAATTTTGGGTTAAGATGAGAGATAAAAAAATTCCAATGAAATTGATTTTTACTCAGTACGATGTCTATGTCGTGACGTGGGGAATTGCAAAACCCAAAGAGAAGTCACATGACTTTGCAATTTTCTCAGATTTGAAACAAAAGTTTATAAATCGGCTACAAACTCATCAAGATGCATCGACTGCATATGATGTAATTAATATTTCCCATTATACAGAACGAAGGAGAAGTCATTCAAATCATGTTCGTCGATCAGTGTCATCGTCAACATCTACATCTGCACCACCACCACAGGAACGGGATAGTATGTTCCTTTTTGAGGAATTGGCTAACCCATATGAACTTCCCTTCAGTTCCCAGTATGAACAGCTTTCTCAAATGGGCGACAATCGTGAAAGATTGGTTATAGGCAGATATGCCCTAATCGAAGCTTTTGAATGCATTTGTAATGCGACAACTAACAAAGATGTTAACAAACTTGCTATGAATTCAGCAATAGTTTTATAGATGGTTCCCGAACCAATGAGAAATTCTCTACTATTTGATTTTTTGTTTGATCATTTTAACATTGGTGGGAGAATTTCTAAGCCCATAGTACATCGGTAAAATGAATGGGCTGAAATATCAAAAGAATTGCACACTAATCCCGATGACAGGGCGTTGGGTGAGGAGTGGACATTAATTATGGCTAAGACGGCGTGATAGAACTCAGGACAAGGTTTTAAGAAAATGGAAATTTTAGCCTTTTAATTAAGTATGGGAAACTATTCAATATGTTGAAACACTAAATATTAGTCTGCTTATGAGTCAAATGTGATGATATATAATATTTTGATGATTGTTGAAATACATTTGCTGCTTGTTTTATAATTTTAATTTTAATTTCCAAATTTCTACTAGTAATCGAATATATGTTGTAGGCAATATGATATTCTCTTACCAGGAGTTTGCTTTTTATTATTAAGTTTTCAATGGAAGAGGACTGTTTTTTGTATTGTTGGCTCTGCTCCAGGCTATAGTTACCACTCAACATTATCTACGTAGTTAGCTTATATTTTATTTTAAAAAATATACTAGCAAACAATGGAACAAAATCATATTGAAGTGAATATGTCAACTTACGTTAAATACTTTGCGAATATTTGGATATATATGATGAGATGTTGCACAGGCCTTTGTTAATTAATTACAAATACATTATGTAGATTTGTATTGACCAGCTTAAGTTTTGCTGTATGTCATTTTTTCGGTTGTGTGCTTTAAATTCACAATGAAAGGATAAGCTCATTGAGAAGTGTCATACATAATACAATTAGAGTTCCATTCTTTCTTTATCATCCTCCAGATTTCATTGTTTATGTTAACTATTAGAAGTAACAGAGTTTTTGAATTTTGAAGGAGTTATTGAAAGCGATAGAGAGGGTTGGATGAATGTATTTTCTGTTTATTTTCGCTGAATATCAGCTCTGCAATATATATTTGTTGTTTTGTTTAAAACGTTGGGATTTGGTGTTATTGTTGAAAAGATTGATAGTTTATTACAAGTTTACAGGCTAAATATTAAGATCTTATCTCAATACAGAGCCATTTTTTGTACATCTTTACACCTGGGTAAAAATAACGATCTATTTGCTTCAGGTTTAGCCATAACATGTTGAATGCAAGTAAGATGGTCTTAAATCACAATATAATAATTCTTCTATATTTCACTTGTACTCCTGAGCTTTGAAAATTTGTTTCCTCAAAAGATGTCATATATGTGAATAACTACGTGTTTGGGGATTTGTTGGAAGTGCATACACGATACGCCACATGTCCGGGGATCTTTTTGTTCCAAGATGCTTGTTTTATTCTTCATAATTTTCTAAGGGAAGACAACATGGAAGAAATAACATATTTGCAAGAGCTAGAACAAGAGCTAGAAACTATTAATTATAAGTTTTAGTGCTCTATTTGCATGTTTATGGATTATAAGTAATATCTCCTCCCATTTTAGGAAGGGGGTGTTAGTTAGAGATTTTTAATTTTAATTTATATGTTGTATTGGCATAGATCAAATATTTTTATCATTGCGTACTTTAAAATAGTATTTAGACAAAAATAAATGTTCGAAATTTTGCATTTTAAGACTGTTAGAAATGATTGATGAGAACAGTGTTTGGAAGCTACAACGACAAATCAGAGTTTAGCTGGAAGCCGTCAGAGTTTAGTTAAACACTGACTGGAAGCGCAACAGAGGTTGTTAAACTCTATAGCGGGAGCGTCTGAGAGTCAACAGTGTTTGAAGATTGATTCAAGACAAATATGGAAGCAATATCTTTGAAGATTGGATAGCTGTCAAAGAGATTGAGTTGACTTAGAAGACGTGTAGCAATCGTGATTGATAACAATTGTATGGCTTAATTATAGGAGAATCAATTATTGATTGTACGAAGCTGTATGTTTTATAAATACAGTTAGGTTAACCCTAGAAGGGTATCGAAGAGAGAGATCATCATTGATTGTAGCCTAAGCAGCTCTCTGTGATATTTTACATCACTGAGAGAGGAATTATTAATTCCAAACAGTTTTAAGTGTTAAAAACGTGTGTTCTTGTTAATTACTCATACAGTACTTGATTATATATTGTGTATTCGACCTAACAAGTGGTATCAGAGCCAATCTGTTACTTTATTACAGTTTAAGATCCAAACACAATTGTAATCAATGGCAGAGATACCTCCTCCATCAGGTTCTGAGAAAGCTCCTACTACTGTTAGTAGGTATGAGACGATTAGGGTTCCTATACTTAAGCCATCAGAGTATGCAATCTGGAAGGTGAAGATGACCGTGTTTCTGGAGGCTACAGATCCAGAATATCTTGATAGAATTTATGAAGGTCCTCACAAACCTACAAAGTTATCTGCTGCTGCTGCTGGTGAGGAATCAAAGGTGATTCCAAAAGAAAAGAAAGACCTAACCGCTGAGGATCTTTCATCTATTGCAAAGGATGCAAAAGTAAGGCATTTACTTCACAGTGCTTTAGACAATGTTATGTCTAATAAAGTGATTAATTGCACAACTGCAAAGGAAATATGGGATGCACTTGAGGTTAGGTGTCAAGGAACTCCTGCAATCAAGAAAAATAGAAGAAACATACTCACTCAGGAGTATGAGCATTTTGAGGCAAAGTCTGAAGAAACCATGACAGAAACATTTGACAGATTCTGTAAACTGCTCAATGATTTGTCATTGGTTAACAAAGAGTATGATTTAGAAGACTCAAATCTCAAGTTTCTTCTCTCTCTACCTGAAAAGTGGGATGTGAAAACAACCACTATAAGAGATAACTATGAACTTGCTGAAACAGAGATTGATGAAATATATGGACTGCTCAAAACCTATGAATTGGAATTGGAGCAGAGAAACAAAAGATCAAGTAGGAAGACAAAGTCTGTTGCTCTTAAGGTTGAGGAGAAACCATTAAAGAAGGAAGCATCAAGGAAGAAAGCTAAGGGAAAAGCTTTAGTCATAAAGTCTGATAGTGAGTCATCAAACTCTGATGATGACACAAACACTGATGCATCATCTGATTCTGAGGATGATGAAGAAGAGTTGAAGCAGATGGCTGTCTTGATGGTAAAGACTTTTAAGAAGATGGGTTTCAGGAACTTTAAGAAGGGAAACAGATTTTCTAAGAAAGATTCAAACTCTGACAGGAAGAGTTTCAGAAAGTCTGATAGAAGGGATACCAAATCAGGAAAGAAAGACAAGTCTGAGATTCAATGCTACAAGTGTAAGGAGATGGGTCACTATGCTCCTGAGTGCAAGAAGGGTAAAACTGAAAAGGTACTCTACACAAAAGGCAGAGATTGGGCAGACACTTCAGATTCTGATGAGGAAGTCAACTATGCTCTCATGGCTACTACTCAGAATGAAGATGATGATCTAAAGGTACCCCCAACTACCTATGCTTATAATACTGATAATATAACTGAATTGAGAATTTATCTTAAAGCATTACATATCAGTTATAGGGATCAGACTTTAGAAAATGAGAGGATCAAGAATGAGTGCTCTCAACTCAAAGATAGAAACAAACTTGTTGAGGAACAGCTTGAAAACATGAATAAAATTCAGAAAGAGAGAGATGATGCTGTGTTTATTGAACAGGAGTTGCTAGGTAAGTATAAGCAACTAGAATCTGAATTGGAGGATACTAAGCACATTATTAAAACTTTGACACACTCTGGTAAAGACACTCAAGAAGTGTTTCAGTCAGATACAGTAGGTCTAGGTTACTCTGAGGGAGATGAACTTAGATTTGAAAATTTGGTAAAAGTTAGACCACATCGTCCATCTGAAGGTAATGTTATGGGAACAGGTGGACCTGAGACTGAAGCTGAAAAAAAGGCTATTAAAGAATCATATGCTAAGACTTTTGTTAAAGAGGTTAACATTGGTTTAATGACAGATAAACAACTTAAACATAAGTTAAAGGAGTTAAAATCTGTTAAGAAACAGAAAGTGTCTAGAAAGAACAAAAATGGAAAGGTAGGCATAACATCAGGAATTAAGCCAATGCTTGCTACATTAGCTCCAAGAAAAACATACTTTAATTGTGGTAGCACTAATCATCTTGCTAGTTTCTGCAGTAAGAATAAGAACATTAATTCTTTGCAGTAAAGAATGATTATGTGAGAACAAGACCACAGACTTTATGCAAACACTGTGGAAGTACTTGGCATTCTATTTATACTTGCAGAGATTATCATGCTATTTACTATAATTACTATGAACCCAAGCCAAATTTGAAATGGGTTAAAGTAAACTCTGCAAATGTAAACTCTGAAAAAGTTAGCTTAAACTCTGATAATGTGAATTCCGCTGCAAAAGCTAACAGAATTAAGAAAGCCAAAGGATCCAAGCAAGTCTGGATCCTTAAAACTAATAATCAGTGATTGTTTGTGATTGCAGGGCATCAGGGAAAGTACCCTAGTCATGGACAGTGGATGTTCAGGACACATGACTGGAAATAAAGCCCTGCTATCAGAGTATGTGGAGAAGGCTGGCCCAAAAGTTTCCTATGGAGATGGCAACATAGGACATACTCTGGGATATTGCAATATTAATCTTGGGAGTGTCATCATCACAAATGTAGCTCTGGTTCCAGGACTCAAGCATGATCTGCTATCTGTGAGTCAAATCTGTGACAAAGGATATCATGTAGATTTTCAGCCTGAATATTGTCAAGTCATCAGTAAATCTACAGGGAAAGTTGCTCTAGTTGGAAACAGACACAATAACATCTATGAAGTAAAATTGTCAACAAACTCTGATGGCAAAGCAGTGTGTCTGTCAACAAGAATGTCCAGTGAAGAGAGTTGGAAGTGGCACAAAAAACTCTCTCATTTGAACCTGAACAACATCAATGAGCTAATAAAGACTGATCTTGTAAGAGGACTACCAAAGTCTTTGTTGAATGCAGAAGGCCTGTGTGATTCTTGTCAAAAGGCCAAACAGAGAAAAGCCTCTTTCAAAAGCAAATCCGAGTCTTCAATTGTTGATCCTTATCATCTCATACATATTGATCTTTTTGGACCAGTGAATGTTATGTCTCTTGGAAAGAAGAAATATGCTCTAGTCATTGTTGATGAATATACCATATACACATGGGTATATTTTCTTGCAAAGAAGGATGAAACTGCATTAACACTGACAGAACATATAATACAACTGGACAAAGGGTCAGAGAATCAAGTGAAGATTATCAGAAGTGACAATGGAACTAAATTCAGGAATTCAAAAATGGAAGAATTTTGCAAGAGTAAAGGAATCAAACAAGAGTTTTCTGCACCTGGCACTCCACAACAAAATGGTGTAGTTGAGAGGAAGAACAGAACCTTGATAGAAGCTGCAAGAACCATGCTAGATGAAGCAAAGTTGCCAACATATTTCTGGGCAGAAGCAGTTCAAACTGCTTGTTTTACTCAAAATGCAACACTGATCAACAAGCATGGTAAAACACCATATGAAATGGTGAAAAAGAAGAAGCCAAATCTAAAATATTTTCATATTTTTGGATGCAAGTGCTTTGTGTTGAAGACTCATCCTGAACAGTTGACCAAATTTGATCTAAAGGCAGATGAAGGAATTTTTGTTGGCTATCCACTGTCAACTAAGGCATTCAGAGTTTATAATCTGAGAACCAAAGTGATCATGGAATCAATTCATGTGTCATTTGATGATAAGAAAATAACTGGACTTGAAGATGTTAATGAACATGATCAACTGCACTTTGAAAATGAAGATTTATTCTCTGATAAAGTAAACTCTGATGAGATTGATCTGACAAACCCTGTTGAGCTAAACTCTGAACCTCTACTGGTAAATACTGAAGAGACTCTTCAATCAGAAACAAGAGAAGAACCAGTTGAGGGGGAGCATGGAGAATCACATCAAAGTGATAACTCAAATTCTGATAGTGACTCAGTTGATAATTCTGAATCAAACTTTGATGACTCAAACTCTGGTAGTTCAAAATCTGATAGTTCAAATTCTGAGCAGACACATTCAGGGGGAGCATCAGAGAATGAAGAAAGGCACCAAGTAAATCAGGAGAGCATGGATCAAGGGGGAGGATCACATGATGATAGAAGCAATCTGCCTTCTGCAAGAAAATGGACTAAGTCACACACACCTGATTTGATTATTGGTGATCCAGATGCAAGAGTAAGAACAAGAAGTGCAACAACAAATGAATGTCTGTTTCATGCATTCTTGTCACAAATTGAGCCAAAGAAAGTAGAAGAAGCTCTTAAAGATGCTGACTGGATAACAGCAATGCAAGAAGAGCTAAATTAATTTGAGAGAAATGAAGTGTGGACCCTTGTACCAAGGCCCAAGAACAGATCCATTGTTGGTACTAAATGGGTTTTCAGAAATAAAACTGACAATAAGGGTGTTATCACAAGGAACAAAGCAAGACTGGTAGCAAAAGGCTATTCACAGCAGGAAGGAATAGACTATGATGAAACATTTGCTCCAGTTGCAAGATTGGAGGCAATCAGAATCTTTCTAGCATATGCCTCTCATAAGAAATTCAAAGTGTTTCAGATGGATGTGAAAAGTGCATTTTTAAATGGAAAACTTGAAGAAGAAGTGTTTGTAGAACAACCACCAGGTTTTGTAGATCCAAAATATCCAGACCATGTCTACAGGTTAGACAAGGCACTCTATGGACTTAAGCAGGCACCAAGGGCATGGTATGAAACTCTTGCTAAATTTCTACTAGAAAGTGGGTTTCACAGAGGTACTATTGACAAAACTCTATTTTACTTTCAATCTGGTAGTGACTTGCTCTTAGTTCAGATATATGTTGATGACATTATTTTTGGATCTACTAATGATAAACTCTGTAAGAAGTTTGCCAAGCTCATGCAGTCAAGGTATCAAATGAGTATGATGGGAGAGCTTAGCTATTTTCTAGGCCTACAGGTGAAGCAAACAGATGATGGAATCTTTATTAACCAAGCAAAATATACCAGAAATCTTCTCAAGAAATTTGGCATGCTTGACTGCTCATCTGCAACAACTCCCATGGGAACTGCAACTAAATTGGACAAAGATACAGGGTCATCAGTAGATATGACAAGCTACAGAGGAATGATTGGCTCTCTACTCTATTTAACAGCTAGTAAACCTGATATCATGTATGCCACTTGTCTGTGTGCAAGGTTTCAGGCAGATCCAAGAGAACCACATTTAACAGCTGTAAAGAGGATTTTTAAGTATCTCAAGGGCACTATAACTTTAGGGCTGTGGTATCCAAGAGAATCAGAATTCAAACTACTTGGCTACTCTGATGCAGACTTTGCAGGCTGTAAAATTGACAGAAAAAGCACCAGTGGAAGTTGTCAATTTCTGGGTGATAGACTTGTTTCCTGGTACAGCAAGAAACAGAAATCAATATCTACATCTACAGCTGAAGCAGAGTATATTGCTGTTGGTAGCTGCTGTGCACAGATTCTATGGATGAAGAATCAACTGCTGGATTATGGATTGAGGTATACCAAGACACCTATTTTCTGTGATAATCAAAGTGCTATTGCAATGACAGGTAATCCAGTACAACACTCAATGACAAAGCACATCAGCATAAGGTATCACTTTATTAGAGAGCATGTAGAGGAAGGCAACATTGAGCTTCACTTTGTGTCTACAGAACAACAACTTGCAGATGTCTTCACTAAGCCATTGAGTGAAGCTACATTTACAAGACTGGTCAATGAACTAGGAATGGTCTCTAGTTTTGACTAGAGATGTTGGTTAGACTCAAAATCTTACTTTTATAATATATTGCTCATGTTTCTGTGAATTGTTGAGTGCTATATGAACCTTAGTGTTACACTCTGTTATGCATGCTTATGTTTAAACATTGTTAAACTCTGTCAGCATGTCTGTCTGCTAAACACTGTTAACATGTTGGATACTCTCTGTGAATTCAGGATTGATTATTGTCTGAATGAAAACACCAATGAAGAAAAATGTATGAAGCATGATTCTCAGTAATTAAATCATGATTCTTTCTGAGTCACTGTGATCTCTCTTGATTTTGTGCAGTAAATCAACACAGCATGATACTGTTTCATATTTATAGCATCTCTTAGTTTATTCAGTCCTAAACTCTGAGTCTATGAATATTGTGTGCATTGCCTCTCATAAATAATTTCTGATATTGATGAACTCTAAACTCTGATAAGTGACATTCTGTTCCCAAAGTAATTCATGGTTCTTGATGATTCCTTGTTTGTACTTGTAAAAAACTATAAAACTTGAGATGTGTCATTGTTTAGTTTGGTGAGTTCAAATTCATGTCTGCACCCTGTGAGATTTTGAGCCAAGTCAGTGATTGATACATTTTCTATCAATCAATTTTTATTGTTGTGTGATGTTCATCAGTAAGTATGTTGCTCTAGAACTTGTTTTAAACCATGTTGGAACTGCATGATATGTGTGTGCATAAAAATGATAAAGGCACTAGGATTAACCATATTTCTCAAATACTGATCATAAACTCTACCCTTAGTAAACCACTTTGAGCCTCAATAACTGCTCCTTTTAAACTCTGATGTATACAGAGCAGTTATGTTTTTTTTAAGAGCAAGCAGGTGGGAATTACTGTACAAAGAAAAATTTTCCTAGTTGATATATGTATATGAAAAAAAAATAATAAAATAAAAAAAAATAAAAAAAAAATAAAAATAAAAAAAATAAAAAAAATGTACATATGCTGATCATATTGTACACTTATGTACTATAAGTGCAACTGAACATCTTGCTCAAGTAGATGGTTCAGTTAGCAATTCATTCTAATTATTTTTTTCTTCCACCTGTTTGATTTCATCAAAAAATACACCCTTGAATAAAGTCCTTTTGATTTGTGCATATATGTACTCAAAGTAGTGTAGATTTGGTGGACATTCAAGCATATGGTAGTATCTGCTTTTACTGATTGAATGCGAGTGTAAACACTTCACCTAAACACTTGTGTGCTTTGAGAGTTTGTGAGTTTATCGAATTCATGACATGTTACTCACTGAATGATGCTTTGATTTCTATCTCTTGATCTTTTTGTCTCCAAAGACTGTGTGCTTACTTGGATAATCATAGGACATCAAAGGGAATAGAAGTATTCAGATCTCTGTATTACAGTAACTACAGAGTTTAGCATTCATCAAACAATCAGTGTTTACCATGAGAGTTTGTGCATTCAGTGTTTATTGATTTTTGTTATGGATTTTATGAAATATTAGATGCTCTAAAAATTGATTTTGGTAAACTCTGCTTCACACACAATTATATTCACAACTGTGCAATTTTTGAAAGGGTTTCGGTGATAAAGTTGGAAAATTGACAAACACTGTCGAGTTGTGTTAAGTACTCTAAGGTAAAGTTTCATTGAGATAATTTGACAATTTTGGAGTAATTGGGGTATTTGACAACTGTTAATTAGTGTAAATATGTCAAAGTGTCGTGGTTATAGGAATGACAGCGGTAATAATTAAGTGATCCACTGGTTGTTTGACACGTGTCCCATTATTGTGTCCCACTCTCACATTACTCTAGAATCAGTTGCGTGCTTACAATACATAAACGATTGAGTTTTTTTAATTACTACTCTAATCATTTTTGTTCTCTTACTACACATCGATTCATATTCACCCACTCACAGTTAATTTGCATACACAATTACTTTCAAAACTCTGGTTCACTCTCTTTCATATTTTGATAAACACTTACCATACACATCTTTTCTCTGACTCTTTTCATATCATATCTCACTAATGGCAACCAAAGCTTTTGATGCTGCAGGGTTAGTTTTTCTTCCTAACAATTATGCAGCCCTGTTGGAAAATGCAAACGCTCCAGAGGCGTTTCATTTGTTTCAAAATTTCTTGAGAGATTCAGAAATTGGGAAGGCTTTAACTGCACCACCAAAACTCTCTGCTTCGCAAATTGCTACTTTTTGGACAAACTCTGTGTATGATGATGGAGGAGAGTCTGGCACTCCAACAATTATTTTTACTCATGATGAATCAGAGTATATCATTACTCCAACTACGGTTAGGGATGCTCTGGATTTTGAGACTTACACTTCTTACAGTGTCGTTGGTGACGAACGTTTGCGGACAATGTTGCAACAAATTGGTTATTCAGGAGATTTGAATAAGCTGGGGTCTCTGAAAAGGCCACTTTTGAGAAAGGAGTGGAGCTTCTTTTTCGATTGCATTACAAGGGCTTTTGGAAAGAAGACAACAAATTGGGATGCAATTCCTCTTGACAGTCTCCAAATTGGGCATGCTCTACTGTATGGAGGTAATTTTGATTTTGGTAGACTAGTTCTAATGAATTTGGGAGAACGTTTGTCAGAGTCTACATCTGTTTATTTTTCTCGATTCTGTCAAATGTTATTCAGTGCTTGTGTGTCTAATCTTACAATTGCTGAAGATGATGTCATTCAGCCTTTTAAAGTTGCTAAAAGGATGTTCTCTGATTTGTCAAATAAAGATGTCACTAAACAACAAATACCTGCTATGTTTATGCCACTAGCCTTACAGAACTATGTCAACCAACCTCAAGATTCACAATCTGAACCATCACCACAACAACCAGAACCACAACAAATGCCTGAACCATTAGCCACTGATCATACTGAAACCATACACTCTCATCCTATACCAGCACCTGAGTCAACACCCACAACCACTGTACCTACTACATCTCATCAACCACAATCTGAACAAATCAATGAACCCATAAACTCTGAACACATAAACTCTGAACCAATAAACTCTGGGCCAGTACCTACTGATCAACCCCAATCCAAACCAAAAAGAAAAATACACACTGCACAGAACACCAAACACTCAAAGGCTAAACAAACATTACCTGGAGCTGTTTATACCAGAAGAAAGATTCAAAGGGCAAACAGACCTTCACTCTCACCAACTAAGGAGGGCTCTAGTGAAGAAGAAGAGGTGATTGCAGTTTCTCAAGCCAAGAGAAGGAGATTAATTCTTACAGAATCTGATGATGAGCAAGTTTTTGAAGCTCCAGAGGTGGTTTCACAGCAAACACCTACTGTTGAGGTTGCAGAGAATGTTGAAATACCTGCAGAGGTTGAAATACCTGCAGAGGATGTTTTGCCTGTAAATGTTGAAATACCTGCAGAGGTTGAAATGCCTGCAGAGGATGCTGTACCTGCAGAGGATAACATGCCTGCAGAAGATGAAACTCATATTCTTGATTCATTCTTACCAATCCTTGATCCTATCTCACCTGTTGTTCACTCTGAAGCAACTGGTGCAGCTGCTGAAACTGTAGTCTCACACACAGAGCTAATCTCTGATGCTTATCAAATTCCTAACAAAGGTGATGAGGTTGATCAAGCAACTAAGGATAATTCTAAGCCTATGCAAGTTGAAGCTACACATGCAAACTCTGTTGCAGAGCCTGAGCAACATGAGGAGAATATTGAAAGGATTGCAGAAGTTGTTGCAGAAACTGTGGCTGACAATGCTCAGCACAGTGGTTCTTTAGAAGGTGCTCAAGCTGATGATGCAAGTGTTAAACATGAAGCTGAAGACAGTGCAAACTCTGATTCTTATCTGAGTGCACCAGTACAGACTGATAACAAACACACATCTTTTGCTCAGCCTTGCCCATCTCATGCAATTGAACAAGAGCAACTTGCTAAATTTGCTGCTAACTGGTATAAAGAAGATTGTATTTTTCCAAAAGGGAGAGCAGCTACTTTTATCCAGCAAACTGCTAGACAAATTTCCAATCCAGATATCTTATCATGCTTAAAGGCAACTGTGGTACAAGTCAAAACTCTGGATGGAAGATTTGCTGACACAGAAAAAGAAATTGCTTCTTTGAAGACTGAGATACAGACTAGAGAACTGAAAATGGAAAGAGAGTCTAAAATCAAAGCTGCACAGTTTTCTAAAGCCCAAGATACTCTCTTTGCCATGTTAGGGAAGGTTGAAGAGAATCAGACTGCCTTGTTTGATAAGGTTGATTCCATTGCTACCTCCTTGGAGCTCATTACATCTATACTCATTCCTGATGATGTCAAAAAGGGGGAGAGAGTTGCTAAGTCAAAATGCAAATGTTCTCAAACTCTGCTCAAACAGGATGATGCTGGAGATGGAGGAGCAAGTGACAAGAGTACAGCTTTAAACTCTGAGTCAAGACAAACTCTGAGATCTAGCAAATCTCTTAAGTCACAGTCTGTTGGAATGAACACTGAAACTCAAGGTACTTCAAAAACCAAGAGTTTGGAATTAATATCTGATCCAAAGACTGATGAGGAGTTAGCTGTTAAGCTTTTTATGGAAGAGAATGCAGAAGGAGTTACTCTAGAAGATGCTAAAGCTGAAGAAAAGAGTCTGCAAGAAAAGCATCTAAAGGCTTTAAAGTCTGATAAGTTGAAGAAGAGGGTGAAAGTTGTTAAAGCTGCAAAGCCTGTTCTTAAAGGCATTCAAATCAAAGAACAAGTTGGTACTGATCAAAGGATGCAAGTGTCCAGAAAACCAACAGATGCAGAAGCTAAGCAAAAGCTGAAGAATGTTGTTACAACCTCTATTGATACACATGTTGTACAGAAGAATGAAGACACAACCTCTGTTGCTACACAAGTTGTGACTACACCACTATTGTCTTCTCAGTTGAAATTAAAGTTTGGAAAAGGAGTTCTTCAAGATCCAAATCTAGCATCTACAGCTCCAATGGATTTCACTGATGGTAGAGCCTTATCTGGTAAAATTGGAAACAACAAGAAAGGTATAGGCTCACACAGAGACAAAAGACAATATGTTGGTCCCAGAGATCCTTCTTCATTGGCTGTTCCAGGTCGTGGTGTCACTTAAGAGAGTTTAGACAGACTGGAGTCAGTACAGCTTGTATATCAGAAGAGTTTAGAGAAGGATTTTCTGCTATATTTCATGGTTGATGGAACAATGTTTAAGCTTGCTGAGAAGGATATTGATTTAAAATACTGGGAAGAACTAGAATATGTTCTGTATCTTTTCAGAGTAAGAAATCAAAGAGCTCAGTCAGTTGCAAATGTGCTCAGACAAAAGATGATTCAAAATCTTGCAAGAAGAGGAATGAAATACAACAGTAAGTATGTTCCTAAGTACAGAGATTGGAATGGCAATCTGATAGAAATGGAGAAGGGGACTACAAAGCTGAAGACAGATCTTGGAATTACTGTTCTGGATTTTAATATGAAGTCTGAGGAAGTGAAATATATCAGGTTGGGAAATGAAATGAGAAGAAACAAAATCTACGATCTCAGAGCTGCTATCTATCAGACTGATGAGAATGATCCTCAGTTGAGAGAAATCAAGGAAGCCATGCAGATAGAGCTTGAAAATGCTGAAAGAAGATTGCTTATAGACTATCTCAGAACAATGCCAGATCTTTAAGAGATTAGAAATTGAAGTCTGTAAGAATTTTCTTATTTTCTGTAGATTTTGTTAAGTAATAGTTTAAACTCTGTTTGTATGTTAAACACTGTAGACTTTGTATTTGTTTTGACATCATCATTTACTGTAAACTTGTACATTCTTGCTAATGAACAAGTTGGGGGAGATTGTTAGAAATGATTGATGAGAACAGTGTTTGGAAGCTACAACGACAAATCAGAGTTTAGCTGGAAGCCGTCAGAGTTTAGTTAAACACTGACTGGAAGCGCAACAAAGGTTGTTAAACTCTGTAGCGGGAGCATCTGAGAGTCAACAGTGTTTGAAGATTGATTCAAGACAAATATGGAAGCAATATCTTTGAAGATTGGATAGCTGTCAAAGAGATTGAGTTGACTTAGAAGACGTGTAGCAATCGTGATTGATATCAATTGTATAGCTTAATTATAGGAGAATCAATTACTGATTGTACGAAGCTGTATGTTTTATAAATACAGTTAGGTTAACCCTAGAAGGGTATCGAAGAGAGAGATCATCATTGATTGTAACCTAAGCAGCTCTCTGTGATATTTTACATCACTGAGAGAGGAATTATTAATTCCAAACAGTTTTAAGTGTTAAAAACGTGTGTTCTTGTTAATTACTCATACAGTACTTGATTATATATTGTGTATTCGACCTAACAAAGACCTGATCTGAAAATTCAATATTTGTATATAACTTGCTTTATACTATATGAAATTCAACATTTGAATTTCTAAATTCTCAAATAAGATGTTAGGATTTCAAATTCAGAATTTGAAATTCTCATCTAAACACTAAATTTGGATTTGAAATTTGAATTTCAAATTTTAGATTTGAAATGAAATTGAAGTTTCCAATCGTTACCTTAATAAATAATACCTTATAAAAAAATTGTACTTATGACTTTGAGCCCGTTTGGCTCCCCTTTTTTTTTTTTCAATCCACTTAAAGTGATTTCAAGTCGTTTGTGTAACCTTAAATTTTCAACTTAAAGTTAGTTTTAGTTCAAAAAATTTAAGTACCGATGAGGTACTTTTTTTCAAGTTATTTTTTTCTCATATCAATTTTTATATGTTTGTGTTTGATATAATTGATGTAAATATTAATCAGTGTTTAAGTGATACAGTGATACATCAGAGTTTAAGCTGGAAGCAGTCAGAGTTTGAGTAAACGCTGACGGATGGAAGCGCAAACACAGATTGATGGAAGCAACAGAGTTTGTTAAACTCTGTTCAGCAGAAGCATCTACAAGTCAACAATGATTGAAGATAAACATGGAAGCAATATCTTTGAAGATCAGATAGCTATCAAAGAGATTGAGTTGACTTAAAAGATGTGTAGCAATCGTAATTGATATCAATTGTATAGCTTAATTATAGGAGTATCAATTACTGATTGTATAGAAGCTGTATGTTTTATAAATACAGTTAGGTTAACCCTAGAAGGGTATCGAACATTGAAATATTCATTCATTGTAACCTAAGCAGCTCTCTGTGATATTTTACATCATTGAGAGAGGAATTATTAATTCTAAACAGTTTTTAAGTACTAAAACGTGTGTTCTTGTTATTCTCTCATACATTACTTGATTATATTTTGTGTATTCGGCCTAACAAGTGGTTTTAGAGCCAATCTGTTACTTTATTACAGTTTAAGATCCAAACACAACTATAATCATGTCAGAGATACCTCCTCTAACAGGTCTAGGCTCTGAGAAAGCTCCTACTACTGTGAGTAGGTATGAGACAATTAGGGTTCCTATACTCCGGCCAGCAGAGTATGCAATCTGGAAGGTGAAGATGACTATGTTTCTGGAGGCTACAGATCCAGAATATCTTGATAGAATATATGAAGGTCCTCATAAACCTACAAAGTTATCTGCTGTTGTTGCTGGTGAGGAATCAAAAGTAATTCCAAAGGAAAAGAAAGATCTAACTGCTGAGGATCTTTCATCTATTGCTAAGGATGCAAAAGTAAGGCATTTACTTCACAGTGCTTTAGATAATGTTATGTCTAATAAGGTGATTAACTGCACAACTGCAAAAGAAATTTGGGATGCACTTGAGGTTAGGTGTCAAGGAACTACTGCTATCAAGAAGAATAGAAGGAACATACTCACACAGGAGTATGAGCATTTTGAGGCAAAGTCTGAAGAAACCATGACAGAAACATTTGACAGATTTTGTAAACTACTCAATGATTTGTCATTGGTTAACAAAGAGTATGATCTAGAAGACTCAAATCTCAAGTTTCTTCTTTCTCTACCTGAAAAGTGGGATGTGAAAACAACCACTATAAGAGATAACTATGATCTTGCTGATACTGAGATTGATGAAATCTATGGACTGCTCAAGACTCATGAATTGGAAATGGAGCAGAGAAACAGGAGATCGAGCAAGAAGTTAAAGTCTGTTGCTCTAAAGGTTGAAGAGAAACCCTTGAAGAAGAAATCAAAGGGAAAGGCTTTAGTCATTCATTCTGAAAGTGAATCATCAAACTCTGATGATGATTCAAACACTTCTGATTTGTCTGACTCCGAGGATGATGAAGAAGAAATGAGAAAAATGGCTGTTTTGATGGTAAAGACCTTTAAGAAGATGGGTTTCAAGAACTTCAAGAAGGGAAAAAGGTTCTCTAGAGATTCAAATGACAGAAAGAGTTTCAGAAACTCTGAGAGAAGAGATACCAAATCTGGGAAGAAAGACAAGTCTGAGATTCAATGCTACAAGTGTAAGGAGATGGGTCACTATGCTCCTGAGTGCAAGAAGGGTAAAACTGAAAAGGCACTCTATACAAAAGGCAGAGACTGGGCAGACACTTCAGACTCAGATGAAGAAATTAAATATGCACTCATGGCTTCTACTCAGAATGAAGATTCTGAACTCAAGGTACCCCCAACTACCTATGCTTATAATACTGATAATATAACTGAATTGAGGATTTATCTTAAAGCACTGCATATCAGTTATAGGGATCAGACTTTAGAGAATGAGAGAATCAAGTATGAGAGTTCTCAACTTAAAGAGAGAAACAAACTTATTGAAGAAAAACTTGAAAACATGCAAAAAGTTCAGAAAGAGAGAGATGATGCTGTTTTTCTAGAACAGGAGTTGCTAGGTAAATGTAAGCAACTAGAATCTGAATTGGAGGATGCAAAACACATTATTAAAACTTGGACACACTCTGGAAAAGACACTC
The DNA here is from genome assembly GCA_037693485.1 of Kitagawia praeruptora. NCBI lineage: Eukaryota > Viridiplantae > Streptophyta > Magnoliopsida > Apiales > Apiaceae > Kitagawia > Kitagawia praeruptora. The sequence continues at coordinate 127,441,337 of CM075352.1, forward strand.
AATAGGTTTTTCAATCAGACACAGTAGGTCTAGGTTATTCTGAGGATGATATACTTAGGTTTCAGAATACGGTCAAAATTAGACCACCACTTCCTTCTAAGAAATTTGGAACATTTGTTAATGGAATAAGTGAACCTAGGTTTGAACATGGAAAAGAAGTTGTTAAGAGAGAACCAGTAAAAGCTAGTGTTAAACAGGTTAATATTGGTTCAATGACAGATAAACAACTCAAGCATAAGCTTAAGGAGTTAAAATCTGTTAAGAAACAGAAAGTGTCTAGGAAGAACAGAAATGGAAAAGTAGGCATCACTCAAGGTAATTATCCAATGCTTGCTAAATTAGCTCAAAGAAAGTCATGTCATAACTGTGGTAGCACTAACCATCTTGCTAGTTTTTGCAGGAAGAACAAAAATATTAATTCTTTACCTTCTAAGTCTGAAGTAAAGAAAGTTAATGTTAGAGCTAGACCACAGACTTTATGCAAACACTGTGGTAGTACTTGGCATTCTATTTATACTTGCAGAGATTATCATGCTATTTATCATAATTAGCTTAAACTCTGATAATGTGAATTTCGCTGAAAAAGCTAACAGAGTTAAGAAAGCCAAAGGATCCAAGCAAGTCTGGATCCTTAAAACTAATCCTCAGTAATTGTTTGTGATTGCAGGGTACTAGGGAAAGTACCCTAGTCATGGACAGTGGATGTTCAGGACATATGACTGGAAATAAAGCCCTGCTAACAGAGTATGTGGAAAAGGCTGGCCCAAAAGTTTCCTATGGAGATGGCAACATAGGACATACTTTGGGATATGGCAATATTAATCTTGGAAGTGTCATCATCACAAATGTAGCTCTGGTTCCAGGACTCAAGCATGATCTGCTATCTGTGAGTCAAATCTGTGACAGAGGATATCATGTAGATTTTCAGCCTGAATACTGTCAAGTTATCAGTAAATCTACAGGGAAAGTTGTTCTAGTTGGAAACAGACACAATAACATCTATGAAATAAAATTGTCAACAAACACTGATGGCAAAGCAGTGTGTCTGTCAACAAGGATGTCCAGTGAAGAGAGTAGGAAGTGGCATAAGAAACTCTCTCATTTGAATCTGAACAACATAAATGAGCTGATTAGAAAGAATCTTGTAAGAGGGCTCCCAAAATCATTATTAAATGTTGATGGCCTATGTGATTCCTGTCAAAAGGCCAAACAAAGGAAGTCATCTTTCAAGAGCAAAACTGAATCTTCAATTGTTGATCCTTATCATCTTCTACATGTTGATCTTTTTGGTCCAGTGAATGTAATGTCTCTTGGAAGAAAGAAATATGCTTTAGTCATTGTTGATGAACACACCAAATATACATGGGTGTATTTTCTAGCAAAGAAGGATGAAACAGCATTAACTCTGATGGAGCATGTAAAGCAACTGGACAAAGGATCAAAACACAAAGTCAAAATAATCAGAAGTGATAATGGAACTGAATTTAGAAATGCAACAATGGAAGAATTTTGCAAAGACAGAGGAGTGAAGCAAGAGTTTTCTGCACCTGGTACACCACAACAAAATGGTGTAGTTGAAAGAAAGAATAGAACCCTCATAGAAGCTGCCAGAACTATGCTTGATGAAGCAAAATTGTCAACTTATTTCTGGGCAGAAGCTGTTCAAACTGCCTGTTTTACTCAGAATGCCACTTTGATCAACAAGCATGGAAAAACACCATGTGAAATGATGAGAGAAAAGAAGCCAAACCTGAAATATTTTCATATTTTTAGGTGCAAGTGCTTTGTGTTGAAAACTCATCCAGAACAGTTGACAAAATTTGATTTAAAAGTCGATGAAGGAATTTTTGTTGGCTATCCACTGTCAACTAAGGCATTCAGAGTTTATAATCTGAGAACCAAAGTGATCATGGAATCAATTCATGTGTCATTTGATGACAAGAAAATAACTGGACTTGAAGATGTAAATGAACATGATCAACTGCACTTTGAAAATGAAGATTTTTTCTCTGATAAATTAAACTCTGATGAGACTGATCTAATAAACTCTGTTGAGCTAAACTCTGAGCCTCTACTGGTAAACACTGAAGAACTTTTCAGCCAGAAACAAGAGATGAACCAGTTGAGGGGGAGCATGAAGAATCACATCATAGTGATAACTCAAATTCTGATAGTGACTTAGCTGAAAAATCTGGATCAAACTCTGATGACTCAAACTCTGATACTTCAAAATCTGTCAGTTCAAACTCTGAGAAATCACATTTAGGGGGAGCCTCAGAGAATGAAGAAAGACATCAAGGAAATCAGGAGGACATGGATCAAGGGGGATGATCAAACTCTGAGAGAAGTCATTTGCCTTCAGCTAGGAAATGGACCAAATCTCACACACCTGGTTTGATTATTGGTGATCCAGATGCAAGAGTTAGGACAAGAAGTGCAACAACAAATGAATGTCTGTTTCATGCATTCTTGTCACAGACTGAGCCAAAGAAGGTGGAAGAAGCTCTTCAAGATGCTGACTGGATAACAGCAATGCAAGAAGAGTTAAATGAATTTGAGAGAAATGAAGTTTGGACACTTGTACCAAGACCCAAGAATAGGTCTATTGTTGGTACTAAGTGGGTTTTCAGAAACAAAACTGATAGTGAAGGGGTTGTTATAAGAAACAAAGCCAGACTTGTCGCAAAAGGCTATTCACAGCAAGAGGGAATAGATTATGATGAGACTTTTGCTCCAGTTGCCAGGCTGGAGGCAATAAGGATGTTTCTTGCCTATGCTTCTCACAAGAAATTCAAGGTATTTCAGATGGATGTGAAGAGTGCTTTTCTGAATGGGAAACTTGAAGAAGAAGTGTTTGTTGAACAACCACCAGGATTTGTTGACCCCAAATATCCAGACTATGTCTACAGGCTTGATAAAGCACTTTATGGACTTAAGCAAGCACCAAGAGCATGGTATGAAACTCTTGCTCAGTTTCTACTAGAAAGTGGATTTCACAGAGGTACAATTGATAAAACTCTGTTTTACTTTAAGACTAGTAGTGACTTGCTTTTGGTTCAAATTTATGTTGATGACATAATTTTTGGGTCTACTAATGATAAACTCTGTACAAAGTTTGCCAAGCTAATGCAGTCCAGGTATCAAATGAGTATGATGGGAGAGCTTAGTTATTTTCTAGGCCTACAGGTGAAGCAAACAGATGATGGAATTTTCATAAATCAAGCAAAATATACCAGGAATCTTCTCAAGAAATTTGGTATTCTTGATTGCTCATCTGCATCAACTCCCATGGCAACATCAACTAAGTTAGATAAGGATACAGGAGCATCAGTGAATATGACAAACTATAGAGGCATGATAGGGTCTCTTCTTTATCTGACAGCAAGTAGACCTGATATCATGTATGCAACCTGTCTCTGTGCAAGGTTTAAAGCTGATCCCAGAGAACCACATCTCACAGCAGTGAAAAGGATTTTCAAGTATCTTAAAGGAACCATTACTTTAGGACTGTGGTATCCCAGAGAATCATATTTCAAACTTATTGGTTACTCTGATGCAGACTTTGCAGGCTGTAAGATAGATAGAAAGAGCACTAGTGGAAGTTGTCAATTTCTGGGTGACAGACTGGTTTCTTGGTACAGTAAGAAACAAAAATCAATTTCTACAGCTGAAGCAGAGTATATTGCTGCTGGTAGCTACTGTGCACAGATTCTATGGATGAAGAATCAGTTGCTGGATTATGGATTAAGGTACAGTAAGATTCCTATTTACTGTGATAATCAAAGTGCTATTGCTATGACAGGTAATCCAGTACAACACTCAATGACCAAGCACATCAGCATAAGGTATCATTTTATCAGAGAGCATGTAGAGGAAGGAAACATTGAGCTTCAATTTGTGTCTATAGACCAACAGCTTGCAGATATCTTCACCAAGCCATTGAGTGAAGCTACATTTACAAGGCTGGTAAATGAACTTGGAATGGTCTATAGTTTTGACTAGAGATACTGGTTAGACTCAAAATTCACTTATGTAATGCATTATTCATGTTTGTGTGATGTGTTAAATGCTATGTGAACTCAGTTTTTAAACTCTGTTTGTAAACTCTGCTCATAAACTGTCAAACACTATTAGCATGCTAGATAAAATCTGAGTAATTCTGATAATGTTATTGTCTGAGATGAACACCAATGAAGAAAATGTATGAAGCATAATTCTCAGTTATTAATCATGAATCCTTCTAAGTTATCTGTGATCTAATCTTAGACTGTGCAGAAATTCAACACAAGCATAATACTGTTCATATTTATAGCATCTCTTAGTTTATTTCTCCTAAACTCTGAGTCTGTAAATGATGTGTGCATTACCTCTCATTAATAATTTCTGATATTGATGACTTCTAAACTCTGATAAGTGACACTCTATTCCCAAGACATTTAGATGGTACCTGATGATTCCTTGTTTGTACTTGTGAAAATAATAAATTTGAGATGTGTCATTGTTTATTTTGGTGAGTACTAAAGCATGTCTGCACCCTGTGAGAATTTGAGCCAAACAAGTGATTGATACATTTTATATCAATCGAATTTTTAATTGTAATGTGATGTTCATCAGTAAGTATTTTGCTCTAGAACTTGTTTTAAACCATTTTGAGACTGCATGATATGTGTGTGCATGAAAATGATAAAGGCACTAGGATTTACCACATTTATTCAAATGGTATCAAACACTGACCTTACATTAAACTCTTAGTGAACCCCTTTGAGCCTTATTAACTGTTCTCTTAAACTCTGATGTACCAAGAGCATTTAGTTTTTTTTTAATTGAAGAGCAAACAAGTGAAACTTTCTCTGCAAAGAAAAGTGTATTCGGAGGACATATATACATAAAAAAAAATGTGTATATATCCTGATCATCTTGTACAAATATGTACTTAGACAACTGAACACTTTGCTCTATTAAATTGTTCATTTAGTCATTTATTCATTTATTTTCTTTCTTCTCACCTGTTTGATTACAACCAAATATCAACCATAAATAAAGTTCTTTTTATTTGTGCACACATGTATTCAAAGTAGTGTAAATTTGGTGGACAACCAAGCATATGGCAGCATCTGCTTTTACTGATTGAACTTGAGTGTAAACACTGTCCCTAAACACTTGTGTGATTTGAGAGTTTGTGAGTTTAATCAAATCCTTGGCATGCAACTCACTGAATGATGCTTTGATATCAATCTCTTGATCTTTTTGTCTCCAAAGACTGTGTGCTTACTTGGATTATCATGGACATCAAAGGGAATAGCTGTCTTCAGATTTCTGTATTTAAGTTACTACAGAGTTTAGCATTCATCCTATAGTCAGTGTTTACAATCAGAGTTTGTGCATCCAGTATTTACTGATTCAGTATTATGGAATTTATGAAAAATTAGATGCTCTAAAAATTGGATAAGTAAACTCTGCTATCCACACACAAAATTCACATATGTGCAGTATTTGAAAGGGTTTCAGTTACAAAGTTAAGAGAAGTGATAAACATTGATGAATTTTTGTCGAAATACTCTAAGGTACATTTTATTTCAGATGATTTCACATTTGGGGTGAAAAGAGTTTTTGACAACTGTTGGTTAATGTTAAAATGTTTATTTGTGCAAATAATTACTGCGAAAATTATTTTCACATATAACGAAAATGACTATGTTATCACTCCAGATACAGTCAGAGAAACCATGGACTTTGACATTCATAATTCATATGTTGTTGTTTCTGAAACGAATCTGCGAGAGATGTTGCAGCAGATTGGGTACTTAGGTCCGTTGGACAAGATTGGATCAGTGAAAAGACCTCAGTTACGAAAAGAATGGAGTTTCTTCTTCGACTGTATTACAAGGGCTTTTGAAAACAAGGTCACCAATTGGGATGCAATTCCTACTGATAGTCTCCAAATCGGGTATTCTCTTCTTTATGGTTCAAATTTCGATTTTGGAAGACATGTGTTAATGAATATAGGAAGTAGGTTGTCAGTTTCTAGAACTGTATATTTTTCTAGATTTTGTCAACTACTATTTTTTGCTTGTGTGCAAAATGTTGCAATTGCTGAAGTTGATGAGATTCAGCCTTTTAAGATCAATAAGAGAATATTCTCTGATTTGACAAATAAGGATGGTAACAGGGAGGTGCCTGCTCTAGTTTATCCTCTTGCTTTACAGAACTTCATAAATCAACCACATGAACCTCAACAACCTCAAGAACCTCACCAAACTGAACAATCTCCAATTAATCCTGAGCCACTAAACACTGAACCAATAAACTCTGAACAAGTAAACTCTGATCCCCTAAACTCTGAACCACTACACACAGACAAACAACCACCAAAATCTCAGTCTCCTACTAACCCTCAACCATCCAAGTCCAAATCCAAACGTAAGGGGAGAACTAAGCATGTAGCTCATAACTCAAGACACAGACTTGCTAGAGCTACACTGGCCAGAAAAGAGAAAAAGGAAAGAGCAAATAGATCACCATCTCCATATCTTGTTGATGAAGAGTCTTCTTTTTCTTCTGAAGATGAGGCACCTGTTGAGTTGCAGACTTACAAAAGAAGGAAGCTGGTAATATCTGATTCAGATGATGAAATGGTTATTAAAGCTCCAGAGGTTATCACTTCAGAAATACCTGCTATTGAGATACCTGTTGAGGTAGATGCTACTAAAGAATCTGAGAAATCACCTGTCAATATGCACATGGATGACAACAGAGATGGCTTTACTCTGGATGATTTTGATGAGACTGCCATGCCATTCTCTGATCATGTGATTCCTCCTACTTCTTCTCTTCCTGTTCACTCTGAAGAAACTGGTGCAGTTGCTCAGCCTACTGTCCTTCTTGAAGAAACAGTAGTAGCTTCTCATACTGAAGTATTTTTGGATGCTCACCAGGGTTCTGATCATGGTGAAGAAGTTGAAAAGGCAACAAAGAATTTAAACTCTGATATTCTGCTTGCAGTTGTTTCTCTTACAGAGACTGTTGATAAGACTGTTGTGTCTGTAAAACAACCTGCTCAGGCTGTTGAAGATGTTGTAAAGAATGCAGAAGCTGCAGAGATTGTTGCAGAGAATACAGCTGAGGCTGTTGTAGAAACTGAGCACATTGTTGCTGAGAATGTTTAATTTGCAGAGAATGTTGAACATGTTAGTGTTGAAGCTGAAGGTGAAGAGAGTTCAAACTCTGATTCTTTTGCAAGTGCACCTGTGCAGACTGATGGAAAGCATGCACCATTCACTCAGCCTTCCAAATAGCATGAGATTGAAGCAGAGTATCTTGCTAAGTTTTCTGCAAATTGGTATAAGGAAGATTGTATTTTTCCTAGAGGGAGAGCAGCAGATTTTGTGAAGCAAACTGCTACTGAAATTTCAAATCCAGATATTCTATCTTGTTTGAAGGCCACAGTGGTGCAAGTCAAAACACTGGATGGCAGACTTGATGAATGTCAGAAGTCAATTACCGGTCTCAAAGATGATATTAAGGATAAGGATATGACTCTGGAGTTTGACACTAAACTCAAGATTACAAAATTCTCCAAGGCTCAAGACTCTATGTCTGACAGACTGACCAAAATTGAAGAAAAATAAAATAGTTTGTCTGACAAGGTTGATGCTATTGCTTCTTCTTTGGAGCTGATTACATCCATTCTCATGCCTGATGATGTCAAAACGGGGGAGAGAAATGCTAAGACTAAATGCAGGCAATCTCAAACTCTGACTCAGAAGGATGATGCAGGAGATGGAGGAGCAAAAGGTCAAAGAAATCTAAGGTCAAGGGCAACTGAGAAGAGTTTATTTGACAAAACTTTTAAGTCAAAGTCTGATGGGGTAAATACTGATACTCAGGGTACATCTAAAACCCAGAGTTTGCTATTCACTGATAATCCACAGACTGATGAAGAGTTAGCTGCCAAAGTATTTTTAGAGGAGAATGAAGAAGGAGATACTCTTGCAGACATTCAAGCTGAAGAGAAGAGTTTACAAGCTGAACATAAAAAAGCTTTGAAGTCTGGTAAGAGTAAGCAAAATGTGAAAGCTTCTAGGCCTATTTTTAAAGGCATTAAAATCAAAGAAAATGTTGAAGCTGATCAAAGGATGCAAGTATTCAAGAAGCCAACAGAAGTAGAAGCTAAGCAAAAGCTTAAAGGCATTGCTGAAGAGGAAAGCATGTCAAAGAAATCAAACACAACTTCTGTTGCTAAAAGAGTTGTGCAGAACTCTCTATCTTCTTCTGGATTACAATCAATTTTTGGGAATACATCAGTATTTGAACCAACCCCAGAAACTGGAGGTTCTATGGATTTTTCAGATGAAAAAGGTTTAGCTGGAAAGATTGGAAGTAATAAAGCTGGTCTGGGTTCAAGAAGAGATTCAAGACAACATGTTGGTCCTAGAGATCCTTCCTCACTGGCTGTTCCAGGTCGTGGTGTAACTCAAGAAAGCTTAGACAAACTGGAATCAGTACAGTTGGTCCATTAAAAGAGTTTGGAAAAGGATTTTCTCTTATACTTCATGTCTGATGGAACAGTATATAAGATTGGTGAATTTGATCTTGATCTGAAACACTGGGAAGAACTAGAATATGTTTTATATCTGTTCAAGGTGAGAAATAGAAGAACTGAGTCAGTTGCAAATGTGCTTAAAAGAAAAATGCTTCAAAACTTGGCAACTAGAGGCATGAAATACAACAGCAGATATGTCCCTAAGTACAGAGATTGGAATGGAAATCTTATTGAGATGAAAAAGGGTACTACAAAGCTGAAGACTGATCTGGGGATTACAGTTCTTGATTTCAACTCACAATTAGAGGAAGTGAAATTTATAAGACTGGGTAATCAGATGAGGAGAAACAAAATTTATGATCTGAGAGCTGTTATTTATCAGACTGATGAGAATGATCCTGAGTTAAGGGAAATCAAAGAGATAATGCAGAGAGAGCTTGAGAATGTTGAGAGAAGATTGCTGATAGACTATCTCAGAGCTACACCAGATCTTGAGGCAGTTTTATGAATGATGCTCTGTAAGGATTTCTTGTTTTTCTGTTGATTTTGTTTAAGTAAGTAGTTTAAACTCTGATCATTTATTAAACACTGCATTTGTCTATTTTGTTTTGACATCATCAATTATCATTAACTTGTGCATTTTTGCGAATGAACAAGTTGGGGGAGATTGTTAGATATAATTGATGTAAATATTAATCAGTGTTTAAGTGATACAGTGATACATCAGAGTTTAAGCTGGAAGCAGTCAGAGTTTGAGTAAACGCTGACGGATGGAAGCGCAAACACTGATTGATGAAAGCAACAGAGTTTGTTAAACTCTGTTCAGCAGAAGCATCTACAAGTCAACAATGATTGAAGATAAACATGGAAGCAATATCTTTGAAGATCAGATAGCTATCAAAGAGTTTGAGTTGACTTAAAAGATGTGTAACAATCGTAATTGATATCAATTGTATAGCTTAATTATAGGAGTATCAATTACTGATTGTATAGAAGCTGTATGTTTTATAAATACAGTTAGGTTAACCCTAGAAGGGTATCGAACATTGAAATATTCATTCATTGTAACCTAAGCAGCTCTCTGTGATATTTTACATCACTGAGAGAGGAATTATTAATTCCAAACAGTTTTTAAGTACTAAAACGTGTGTTCTTGTTATTCTCTCATACATTACTTGATTATATTTTGTGTATTCGGCCTAACAGTTTGAATCACCTTTTAACTTATATTATATTATTTGCATGTATTTGTATTTTATACTTTTATATTATGTTTAAAAAATATAAATTTCTTTTTTTAGTTATTTTTTTAAAAAAAATTACTTTAAGTAAAATTAGCCAAACAGATACACCTAACTTAAAGTTAAAATTATAACTTTTCACTTAAAGTAAATAAGTTGCACTTTAAGTTATAAGTAACATTTTTTTAAGTTAAGCCAAGCGGGCTCAAATATGTGATCGATTTCAAAATTTCAAAAATTCCAATCAAATATGATCTAAGAACGAATTTTCTGAAACCAAACAACACCACTCGTGCGGCCCTCGTTAACATCACTATTTAACCAAAATTTTCCGAGGTAATCATATTATTTCTATATTTTATATTAATTATTAATTATATATCATTTGAATATTAAATCCAATGGCGGGTGAGCATCGTATGTATTCCCGCCAAGCTGTGGTGTCCCGGTGAATATCGTCCCAAGCAAACATATAAAAAAAATTGTGGAAATCTTGAAAGATGGTGTTCGAGTTGACTCACTACTTCCTAGCTACATTACACAAAACCATTCACATAAACCTTTTTTGCGGTACATATTTTGAATTTAATTTTTTCAATATTCGTACAATTTTTTTTAAAAAAAAATAGATATCATACATATTGTGATAATGACCAACCTTCGCTGACTTTTAGATCTTGACATTGAAATTATAAAATCTGAATGAGTAAAATCTTATATAAATAAATATTTCTATAAATGTATTTAATTTTTGGAATGTGTTTGGATGTGATAAATAATTTAACTAATTTTTTAAAAATAAATTTTAATTTAAATGTTGAAATTATATAAAGATTATTTTTATTCTTAAAACATGTTTTAATTATTTTGACAAAATTATGGACTAATATTTTTACTAAAAATATTTAAAGTGATAATTTTTTAGTAAATATCTTTTGTATATTTTATAATAAATCTCTTTTCAGATATTAGTTGTTTCAAGAAATGGAAATATTTTTAAAGAAATGTATAATTTTTTATATGAAAAATACAGTATTAAACACAAAAATAGAAAACAGAACAATTATGGTTATCAAAGATTTTCTTACCGTTATACAGAATCAAATATTAGGTGTACTAAATAAAATATTCGAGATTCATTGTCAAAAAAAAAAAAATTCGAGATTTGCGAAAAAGAATACTAGTACACAAGTAATTGCAACTCGGGCGAGTTGGGTGTGATTGACTCGCACAACTAACTGTTCCCTATCCGAGTCAAATGAAGCGTCTCATTAATTACGATTTACGAGTCATTCATTTCTTTTAACTCGGTACCTAGTGTAAGTGAAAAGCCCATTGGGTCTCTCCTCTCTCCTCTCCTCTCTCTCTATCTATATCTATATCTCTCTCTATAACACACACACACACACACAAATTACAACTTGGCGTTATCTCCTTCAGTCCTTTCTAAACCCTAATTAAAGCTCTACGCGTTGATTTACAACTCCTACCAAGGTACAATTCCTTGTTCAGTATCAGTACATACATACATATCTATACGTATATGCTAAATTAATTTTGAATTGTTTCAGATTTACAGTGTTTTCATAAGCTGGTATTATAATTGAGCGTGTTTATGATTTGTATGTTAATCTATTGTAATTTGATTCTGTGATTTGATGTTTGCATGTGTAGTTTGTATAAGATGATGTAGATGCGAAATTAATTTGAATTGTTTTGGTTTTCGAATGTTCTGATTGAATCTGTTTGTGTTCAATTTTGATGTGTGTAGATCTGTTATGGTTTAATTGTTGTGAATACAAGCAATTGAGGACTAATGTTGAGTTTGATTTGTGTTTTTTGTATAGGGAATTAGGGTTTGTGTGTTGAAATGGAACCTGGAGTGGTTCGAGTGGAGCGGAGAGGTAGAGGGAGACCAAGGAAGGTAAAGAATGTCAAAATGGAAGCTGGTGTGAAGATGAGTGATGCGGAAATGGAAGCTGGTGTGAAGATGAATGATGCGGAAATGGAAGCTGGTGTGAAGATGAATGATGTGGAAATGGAAGCTGGAGTGAAGATAAATGACGTGGAAATGGAAGCTCAAGTGGTTCGAGTGGAGGGTAGAGGTAGAGGGAGACCAAAGAAGAGAAAGGATGTCGAAGTCGAAGCTGTAGTGGAGCGAAGAGGTAAAAAGAGGAAGATACAGGATGTTGAGAATGTTGTTGGGGAGGGGTTAAAAAGGGAAACGAGGTCTAAAGCGCTGGTTGGGTCGTATGTGAGTAAGAAGTTTGAGGGTAGTTATTATCTTGGGAAGGTGGTTAGTTACGATACGGGTTTGTATAGAGTTGAGTATGAAGATGGGGATTCGGAGGATCTTGGAAGTGGTGAGTTGAGGTCGTTTCTTATTGGGAATGAATGTTGTGATGATAGATTGGTTTTGAGGAAGAAAGAGTTGGATGAGTTGATTTTGAAGAAGTATGAGAAGGAGAAGGCGGAAAAGATGAGGGTGGATGCTGGTGTTGGTGGAGTGGAAGCTGTTTTGTTGGGTGAGGTAATGGATCATGGTGCTGATGGAGTTGTACCTGATGTTGATTGCCCAAGTGACTCCGACAAATATGGCCTTGATGGAGATTTGTGCGTTGAGGCTGAAGCCTGTATTGTTCCACCTCCGGAATTGCCTCCTTCTACGGGAAATATAGGTGTCCCGGATGAGTGTGTTGCAGACCTTCTTTCTGTATACAGTTTCTTACGTTCGTATAGTGTTTCTTTGTTTTTGAGTCCTTTTGGACTGGAAGACTTTGTGGGGTCCATAAATTGTACTGTCCAAAACACATTGCTGGATGCTATTCATGTTGCTCTAATGCGTGTTCTGCGCCGTCATTTTGAAGCTCTTTCATCAGATGGTTCTGAGCTTGCATCAAAATGTCTAAGGTACTTCAGCAAACTTGTTACTTTTTTCATTTGAAGATCTAATTTGTAAACGTTTACTTAACTTGTTACCAAGTTGGGCTCATTGGTAGATGATTATAGGCACTTAATTTTATATTTTATATGTAAGCACTTAGACAGTTGTACAAATTTTCTGTGAGGCGGGAGTTATCTTCGGAAGGAAGATAAAACCTTTTATTTAGTTTTTTTATTTTAGATTACGAAGACCTTCCTTTATATGATTGTCCGGTGTCTTCAATTTTTTCTATAGTGATTGAAATCTTAAAATTAACAACCCTTTGGTGCATGCAGTTTAATGGACTGGAGCTTGATTGATTCCTTAACGTGGCCAGTTTTTACAGTTGAATATCTGATGTTGATGGGGTATACCGAAGGACCTGAATGGAAAGGGTTTTATGTTGATGCTCTACAGATGGAATATTACAGTCTTTCTGTTAATAGAAAGTTAACGGTTCTTCAGATATTGTGTGATGATGTATTAGACTCTGCAGAGCTAAGAGCAGAAATTGACATGCGTGAAGAATCAGAGGTTGAAGTTGAAGAGGATCGTGATGGGGTTACAATTGCTACTCATGTTGGACCGAGACGTGTCCATCCTAGATACTCTAAGACTTCTGCTTGCAAGGACCAAGAAGTCACAGAGTTCATGAAGGAAAGAGGTGTCACACATTTGTTATCTAACTCCAGTTCTTTTGGTTATAAAAACACCAAACTGGATGCTGGTGCTGATGGAGATCAGGATGCCAATAGTGATGAGTGTCGCCTTTGTGGCATGGATGGGACATTGCTTTGTTGTGACGGGTGTCCATCAGCTTACCATTCAAGATGTATTGGTGTGAACAAATTGAGTATACCGAAAGGGGACTGGTTTTGTCCAGAGTGTACAATTAACAAGATCAGCCCTGCAATCACAGGGCGAACATCTCTTAGAGGAGCAGAAATTTTTGGTGTTGATCCATATGAGCAAGTCTTCTTGGGCACTTCTGATCATTTGCTGGTGTAGGTTCAGCTACATACCTACACACATGCAGGGACACACACACATGCGTAGATTAGCTTTACAACTGTCATATTTAATCTGAAGTTGGCCCGTCTTTTATTTATTGCATTTATCATGTTTTTACCAATTCCCTCTTGGTTTTCCATTACTTCGTTTTACAGGATTAAAGCGTCAATGAACACTGAACCATGCGTAAGATACTACCATAGGGAGCATATTTCAGCGGTCCTGGAAACACTTTGTTCAGAACCACAGCACCTTGATTTGTATTCAGGGTTATGTGAAAGAATTATGCATTATTGGGAAATTCGAGCAAATATCTTACCCGTTGCTGAAAAATTTGAAAAGGGATCAAGTTCACCGAAACCTGAAGATGCTGCTTGTCCTACTAAACTGTACTCTCGTTTGAACAGAAACAACCACGAGGCTTGTGAACCATCTCTTAGTGAAGGCATTGCAAGTTGCATTGCTGAGATTAGCTCTGAAAACATAGGAGGCCCTTCTGTTGGAAACACTACTAGAGATCATGAAAGTAGCAAAGCCCCTCTGAATATGCTCACCGAAACAGACCATCCTCCTCAGCAGCCATGTAACCGTGAGAGTTTGGAAGAACAGGATAGACCTTTTAAAACAGCAAAGTTATCTGAACAGATTAAAGTCACCGCTTCCATTTCTTCTGGATCAGTAAGCCTTCAGGGTGATCTATCTGACACAACACAACATAAGTTAATTAGCAGGTCAAGTCTGGTGGGGCATCCCATTAGCACTACAGGAAACAGCGACTCTTGTGGCAGAGGACAATCTAATTGTCTGGTAAGTATGGGAAGTTGTAAAAATACAGGTGAAGGTTGCTTCTATCTGGGGTCCTCCTTCAAGCCTCAAGCGTATATGAATCATTATCTTCATGGAGATTTTGCTGCATCTGCTGCTGCCAATCTAGCATTGCTTTCATCGGAGGAAAATCATGTTTTGGAGTCGAATACTTCAAATAATTATAGAAAAGTTGTGTCTGCTAATATCGCACTTCAAATAAAAGCCTTTTCATCAGCAGTCAACCGCTTTTTCTGGCCGAGTTCTGAAAAGAAGCTGATGGAAGTCCCAAGGGAACGGTGTAGTTGGTGTCTTTCTTGCAAGGCAAGTTGCCAGAGCAAGAGAGGATGCTTGTTAAATGCAGCTGCTTTGAATGCAATAAAAGGTACCATGAAAATACTTGCTGGTATTCGTCCTTTAAAGCGTGGACAGGGGAGTATCCATAGCATTGCCACTTATGTGCTGTTAATGGAGGAGAGCTTACGTGGTTTAACAGTTGGCCCTTTTAAAACTTTAGATTATAGGACAAAGTGGTGTAAACAAGCCGAGCAGGCTTCAACTTGCAGTGCTGTAAAAAGGCTTTTGCTTGAAGTAAGTACGTTTACTTTTCTAGCAGTTACGTGGGAGCGATTTCATTCTTATGTTCAAGCAATCAATTTTTGTAATTGCTTTAACATCACTGATCACTCCTTATCACCTGCTGTGCTGTTTAATGTTGTGTGCATACCAGTTATTACCAAAGTGTTAACCTTATACTTCCTTAAAAAACCTTGTGCCACCACCTCTCTTAAATTTGTATATGTGATGATAACTAGGGAGTAGTTAAAATTATACTTTGTGGCCATATAAATCGGACCAGTATAATAAATTTGAATATGTGATAATGGTTAGGAAGTAGTTGGCAAAAAATTATATGCTGAGTTTCTTCTAGAATAAGTGTGACTGGGGGGAAATTGGTGATTGACTGTATCTTTTCTCTATGTGGTTTAAAGATTCACTATATTGAATAAACAAATATCTAGTACTAAAAAGAAAGGCTAATATAACTTGATGGGAAAGGTTCAGTATTTACTATTAAATCTTTTAGGTATTTAATAGTATAGTACTAAAAAGAAAATTTGTACGTATTATGGAAGTTTATGTATATGCTACAGAAAAAATTACTGTATTTACTTGTTTAGTTTGTACGATGGGTCTAGCTGCCTTAGTTTATATTATAATTCTTATCTAGATGTTTAGATTGTTTGAAATAAAGTCCGAGTGTTTATGAGACATTGTCAGTGAGTCATATATGTAATGGTTTTACCATTGTGAAAAGCTATGTCATTATTGCCTTACTGGTTGTAAACTTGTAATTGCTAGTATTTCCTGCCTTTTGTGGTTTGGAAATTTAGGCTTTTTTTCATTAGAATACTTGGCATTTATTCCCTACTCTGTATTTTAGCTGCAAAAAGCTGCCAATTAAATTGCAAGTCGAACGATGTATAAGATAGTTGCTATGAGATTCAGTTTGGGGATTGACCAAGGAAAAATCTTCGTGCCAGTAGTGAGTGAAGTAAAATTATATTGAAAAAACTAGCCATATTTGGAGTGCAGAGGTAAATTTAATTACAAGGAGATAATAAAATTAACGGGACTGGTGAGGCTAGTGCGCACGAGCCACGTGTTGCTTGCTCTAGGTGAGGCAACTTAAAATAGAGGTGAGGTGCAACCGCGCAATGCGAGACAAGGCCTAACTCATCGAAATGAAGCCTAGTTTACCATATCTAAAAGAAAAAGTTGTGGGCCTACCAATTTTTAACTCCTCAAGGGATTGCAATAGCTCTTTATTCTTCCTTCGCTTTTCTTACACCATATGTTTTGTTTCTATATGTGTAGTGTTGATTATAAGTATTCTAAAATATTAAACTTCTTGAAAGTTAATAATGGATTAATTTATTGCAAGCATACAATTTTAAATGTATATGAAACTATTCATCTTATAAAATATGCCATTGAAATAGGACTGCAAAATCCTACATGCTATGCAGTTATTTGATTACATTGAGTAGGGATAAAATCTTTATCATCTTCATAGTATTATGTGTTTGCCTTGTATATTTTTATCTTGTTTATGTTCTTTTTTTGATTTGGAATACGATAACTCTTATTAGAAATCTCGATTGAAGGTAATTAATTCTATTCCTTAAATTTTGTTTTTAATATTAATTTTCCCCATTTGAGTTGTAATTAGTTCATAATCTTGTGTATATGCTTCATTTGGTACTTACTATATATATGCGTATAAAAATGTTTTTATTGCGGTTCTTGCGCCTCACGGTTAGAATCTGAGAAACCTTTCCACAATGAGGCGCCTTGCGCATTAAATAACACTAAATAGGACAGTACTATGAAAGAATTATATAATATAATATACTTGTGAAGTAGGTACCATTTAAAGGCAGTTGATTGAATTGAATTTCCCAAACAATAAATTATTTTTAACTCAATGCTTGTTCTTTTTTGTTGTGAAGTAAGCAACTAAGCACTCAAATTTTGCTGGTTCAATATTACTGTTAATGATTGCAGCTTGAAGAAAATATGCATCATGTTGCTTTTTCTGGGGATTGGGTCAAACTTGTGGATGGTCGGTCAGTTGAATCTTCCTCCACCCATTGTGCGAATGCTGTTGAATCTAGTCAGAAACGTGGTCCAGGTGGGAGGCGTGGTAGGAAACCATCTGCCATGCCTGAAATGAAAGCTGATGGGGACCTGGATATATCAAATGATTTTGTCTGGTGGCGTGGTGGTATGCTATCAAAGTTCATGTTCCAGAAAGGAATTCTAGCACAGACTTTGGTGAAAAAATCAGCTCGTCAAGGTATAATTTATTGTTCCACCATTGTGCATTTGAGAATATACCAGCTTCTACAACTTTCTGTGGCAATCTTTTGGAACATGATGTCATAAAAATTCCTGTATTAAAATACAATTCAGAATATAATGGACAAGCAGTTTCTCAGTATTCTCTTTTCCAATCAGGAGGGTCTAGAAAGATATCAGGCATCTATTATGCGGATGGAGTTGAGGTTCCAAAAAGAAGCAAAAGGTTCATATGGAGAGCTGCTGTTGAAATGAGTAGGAACACTGCACAACTTTCCACACAGGTTTGTGCTCTTCCTTACGTTCTACTGGAATCTTCGTAGCTCGGTCTTTATTATTTTGTGGAGTACATGTTTGTCTCTTTGCAGGACAGCTATTTAAAAAGAGCTTTTAAACTATTAAGATTTATATTTTAGGTAATTAATAAGTTCTTGCTACAGGTCAGGTATCTAGACAGTCATGTGAGATGGAGTGACCTTGTTCGTCCGGATCAGAGTTCCATAGATGGAAAAGGCGTTGAGACAGATGCATATGTATTTAGAAATGCTTCCATATGTGATAAACAGATTTTGGAAAGTAAAGTTAGATATGCTGTGGCTTTCGGGAATCAAAAGCACCTCCCTTCCCGTATCATGAAGAATGTAACTGAAGTGGAAAAAGGTGAAGATGGAACAGAAAAATACTGGTTTCTAGAAGCATGCATTCCTTTATATCTGGTCAAAGAATATGAGGAGAAGATTGAGAAAGTGCCTTCACCAGTAGCTGAGAAGCCTATGAACGAATTGTCAAAAATGCAGAAACAGCAGTTGAAGGTTTCACGCAAGGATATCTTCTTTTATCTAACGCGGAAAAGAGATAATTTGGATTCTTGTCATTGTGCTTCTTGTCAGCTTGATGTTTTTCTCGGGTAAACTTTTGTAACCAACTTCATAAAGATCACTTGTGCTTTTACTCCTGCTTAAGGAACCTTATTAGTTTTTTTCTCTTTGTGATTTCCAGGAATGCTGTCAAGTGCAACGCATGTGAAGGTTCGTTCTAAATTTTCATTTATTCTCACACATTCTATTTTCAAGACATGCATTTATACATATTGTCAAAATTTGGATGAATCGTGTATTAAAATGAATAATAATTGTATCAGTATGTATGTAGGTCCTGTCATCTAATTATTTGCAGCACTTAACTTCTTACTAACAATCTTGCTATTTTGTTCATAAGTGAAGTATTTTGTTCATAAGTGAAGCGTATGTTATATGTGTGCTTTGTTGTCTTTAGGTTATTGTCATCCTCAGTGCGCAGTAAGTTCAACGGTGCACATGAGTGAATTCGTAATGACCTGCCAAAACTGTTGCCGAGCTGAAGGTACTATGCAGAATGGAAAGTATCCTACTAATCCCTTGCTTTTACAAAGACAAAAGCCTCTGAATACTGCAACTGCTCAGAAAGGTGAAAAGCAAAATGGCTGTCATAGGCCTTCAGCATCAAATGGAGCTTTGCAACATTCAGTAGGCAGAAAGCCAGCCAGCAATTTAAAGCCAAGAAATAAAAGTAAGGAGTGTTCTTGGGGGCTTATTAAGAAGAAGGATTGTGAAGACGGGACCGATTTCATATTGAATAATATTCTTCTAAAAGGCAATTCAAATTTATCAGAAGTGGAATGTGACCTTTGCAAGAAGCCATATGATTCTAATCTTATGTATATCTGCTGTGAAACATGCACAAGTAAGCTTGGATAACTTGATGGTGTTTATAGTTCAAATTTAATTGTTTTAACTACTCCTTAATATTTTAATTCAAAAATTTGCTGTGATGTACAGAGTGGTTTCATGCAGACGCAGTTGAACTTGACGAATCAAAACTATTTGAAGTGACTGGATTCAAATGTTGCAAGTGCCGTAGGTTTAGGTCACCTAAGTGCCCATACGCCGATGCAGAAGAAAACAATGTTTTAGAGTGCAAGAAATCTAATAAAAGAGCTTCGAAGCAAGCAAGCCAAGTAACTGGCTCTTGTCGTGAACCCTTTTCTGAACAGTTTACACAGGGAGAATCTGCTACTCGCGTGTTACCTATTAAAAGTGAATTGGTATGCATAAAGGGGGATAATCCTCTCACATTCTCTCTCTCAAGGGTGAACCATGGTACGCAGCAAACTCCAGCAGTAGCTTTAGAACAGAATTCTTCTCTTTCTAGTTCTGTGTCTCAAAAACTACCAGTCAGGAGGCATATAAAGCAGGATGATGATGTTGTTGGTTCTTCGACAAATAAAATGTCTGCGGATTCACCCAAACCTATTTCAGGAAATACATTTCTTCCAGCAAATGAATCAGCTCCAGGCTTAGCATGGGATGTTTCAACAAATATTGAAGATGATTTTATGTTCGACATGGAAGGTATTAATTTTGAAGACATGGAATTTGAACCTCAGACGTATTTCTCATTCAACGAACTTCTGGCACTTGATGATGGTGCTCAGTTGGATGGGATTGATCCATCTGGGGATCTGATTGCAAATATAGGTAATTCTTTTGAAATTCCAGAAGATGTTAATCTTGCGCAGCATGGGATGATTAGTGATAACCAAGAACATCTGGATTCCTTAGAACCTTCCTTTGAGGTTATGCCATGTCAGACATGCTTTTTCACAGATCCAATTCCTGATAGTTGTTGCCAGATATGCAGTCTCTGGATGCATAGCCATTGCTCACAATGGGTTGTGGACTCGTCTAATAATGGTACGTGGAGGTGTGGTAGGTGCAGGGATCGGCAGTACTGATGTTCCTAGATGATCTTTTGGAATTTTCAACTTATTCAAGAGAAGGGAATCGTTGTATGTGACTATGCAGGTGTAGAATCCTAATTCCTTTTGACAAGGAAAAGAGACTCTATAAAGAGGTTTTAAAAAGGAAGACGAGGATGGCTTTGTCAATGTGTTGCTGGTCTTGAAACATGGTGGCACTTGAAACTCCGGAGCTGAGACGATTTTTTAGATGCTCTTCTGATTGTGTCATGCCTGTATATACAAGGGTCTTTTGATGTTACCTTTTAATTATAGATCAGCAGTTTATATTTGTTGTTCATGCAAAACCAAATCCCCCCTATAAAGTAACTGAAGAAAAGTAGGTCACTGAAAGTGGCAAATGCAGAACGGCGAAAATCCTAAATACAAGTAATATTATATATGAATTATTATACAGGTCAAGAAAATGTAATGTTATAGGCAAATAATATTTTCATGTAATTACTTGAAACTTCAATCATTAACACTAAATACAACTAGACCAATCCATATCTAGAGAAAACAAGTTGAAAAGGCCATGATTGCATTATTGTTTTGTTAGACTTGTCTCAAAGTCCTATTTGGTGTGTGAAACCTTCTCTCTTTTACTCCAAACTAGCTATACGCTCTTAGGGGTGGTAATTTCATACACGACCCGAAATCCACCCGACCCGAACCCGACCCGTAACCCGATTTACTGAGACAAAACCTGAAAGTTACCCGAAAATGATCTGGTCTATTCGAAAATGATCCGAAAGTGACCCGATTTTAGATTTTCATTTGTTTATGCATGGATATTTAATTTCATTCAATTTTAAGTAATTTTACTTTGACCCGAAATTAGAGCGGGCAATCGGATCGTGTCGTGTACTTTCGTGTCGTGTACTTTCGTGTTTCGTGTACTTGAAGGTGAAACCCGTATCCACCCGAAACAAGATTCGTGTACTTGAATATGAAACCCGTATCCACCCGAAATGAATTCGTGTACTTTCGTGTCGTGTTTCGTGTATATATTATATAAAAATAAAAATAAAATTTAGTTAAAATTTATTAGTTAATATTATATTCATATGAAATATACATTAAATATTTTACATTTCCATATATAAATATAAATACAACTCTATAAAAACTTGTAAATATGTATATTTTTGTGTAAAATATATATCCTTATAAAAAAATATTAATATATACATAAAATCTATAAGTAGTAAATTATTAATATCTTTATTTCGTGTACTTTCGTGTACCCAAAATGAAAACCCATATCCGACACTAAATCTATCGTGTAATTTCGTGTTCGTGTACTTTCGTGTTTCGTGTACTAAAAATCAAAACCCATATCCGTATTTTTTCGTGTCGTTTCGTGTCGTGTTCACGTGTGAAATTGACCCGTTTACAAACACGAATACGACCTGAAACACAAAATTGCGACCCTAACTCTCTAGAACTCAAAAGCTTGCCTTTTTCATATAAACTAAAGCTAGGTAGACCATCTCATCTCAAGTTGAGTGGTCCTAAAATAATTTGATGATAATATTTAAATTGTTTAGGGAATAGAAAGAATTGAGTAGCTTTATCTTTTTATGTTGGGCATTGCAAGAAAATATATGTAACACTTTGTTATGTATTCAATGATTGATTTATTTTACAACGCACCGTCTCTCATATTCTTCTTATACTGGAAGTCTGGAACCATCAAATGTTTCAAATTATAAATGTGTTTTACATGACGAGGCGTGAACATTAACAAATATACTACAGTACTGCTCGATGATTTCGAATTTTGGAACATCAGATCCTTCACGACGAAGTGACACTCAGTATAACAATTTTCAAGTCTATCCCAAATTGGTCAAAACTTGACCGGCTATATCTATTTTGAGCGGCTAAACACTCGATTTTTTTTTATTTTTATTTTTTGCTAATTTCTATTTGATTGTTATACCATGTTTATCGTTGATATTAAGTGTATTAAAATGGAAAACATTTAAAATATCGTCGAAAGTACAGCAACAATAAATAAAATTTATATATTTAATATTTCTAATTGATTTCGAATATGTAAATTATATTATTACAATTGTCGACTAAACTTTCTAAATTTATATTTAAAATTTGTTACGTAGTTCAAATATGCAAATTATAGTGTAACAGATGTCAATGCATTTCAAATATGTAAATTATAGTGTAACAATTATCGATCATCATCTGACGAAATTCCGACCTTAAACCCTCTATATATAAATCAACTAGGTTTGATTACGATGCACATACCCTACACATTTGAACATTAAATTTAAATATCATATTATCTTACATTAAAGTTCCATGTTGTTGTAGCTGAGTGGGTATAAGTTTGTGTTAACAGTTTAAACCGCAAACCCCAAGTTTTATTATGCGTTCAGGTACTGCATGTTGTAGTTTGTTTACGGCTGGGAACCCTTACATTTCATTATCAATTTAATTAATTAGGAAAAAATCTTTTGATTTAATTTTTAAAAAGACAGTAAAAACAAAAACAAAAGGAATTTGATCCGATCAAAATACAGTAAGTAAATTCTCCCGCTGTATTAATAGTGGTGTTTAAAATGTATAAATCATTTCACTGCACCACTAATTAGCTACTTTCAATAATGTTGAAATATAAATTGCACTATTTCACTACCTAGCTACTTAACTAATATTGTTGAAATAAATTAATTTTTTTATATCGGTCAAAAACCCTGTTCATGGTCTTTGTTAGACAGACAGATTAATACAGCATTATATATAGCATGCTAAAAACGTTATATATACGCATCTCATGCACATTCTCACTTGTTCGATTAGTTCACCAATATCTAAAATATAACATTATTAATAGAGAAAAAGGATCCTGAGATGTATCTCAGGTAATTTTTTCTGAGATACATGCAAAATACCTTTAAATTCTGTTGGGCCCGCAGGGCCAATTAAAAAATCCTGAATTTACTAAAATGCCCATCCTATTTTTACATATAAAAGATGTGTATCTCAGGGAAGTTACCTGAAATATATCTCAGGTTCCCTACTCTCTTATTAATAATCTAGTTCCGTATTTTCTCCTTTATAATGAGATTTGTAAAAATTAATTAGTAATCACATTTGAACGAGCCCTTGAATTTACATTTAAATCATGTAATTAAGTATTTATAATATTGGAGAAAATGATCAAAATACCTCTTTTTCATTACCCCATGGTCCAAAATACCCATTTCGGAACTGTTGGCCCTAACTAACCACCCAACACGCTACTGCGTGTTCCCTTCATTGTAGCAATCTCTCCTCTCCCATCTCTCCGGTTCTCTCCCAATCTCTCCGGCTTAATCCGTCGCATCGGTCCAACTCCACCATATCTGAGCACACCGTGACCATCACCACACCGTGTTATTCGATTTGCCCAACTGATTTTGTTCAATTCGGCCCCACAGGGGCTTCTACGAAGTAGTCGATAAACAAATGAGGGAGAAAGAATGGTTCGATTTGGGGGTTAAAATCTGGCAAATTAAATGGTTCAAAATGGGTATGAATGTATAGATCGTCCAAAGACGATTCCAACGGTATATAGAACATACACGGACGTTACCGGAATCGAACGAACGAGCTCCGCCATTTTTGATCAAAAACTCGCTTGAAAATCGCTGAAAATCGCCAGAGCAGCGTTTTGGGGAAGATGGTGGATACGCAACTCCAAAATGCGTATCAGCAGATACGCATTTGAGAGTTGCGTATCTGCAGCTACAGTAAACACTTACCAACCATGTGACTGCATGTTGCGCCGTTACCAATAGCGTGTCTACCAAATATTCCGTTACGAGTAGCGTATCTATATTTCACTCCTTTATCAATAGCGTGTCTCGTGGGTATTTAGGGCCGCCAAAACTGGCGGTGGATATTTTGGTTATGGATGTTTAATTTGTGGGTATTTTGGACCATCATCCATAATATATACTCCCTCCGTCCCTCCCAATTCTTAACATTTGGGTTGGGCACGAAGATTAAGAAAGGAGAAAAAAGTAAGTGGGGAGAGAAAAAAAGTGAGTGAAAAGTGGGTAAAATTGTGGGTCCTATCAATATTTAAGTAATAGATTAGAAAGATGGAGGAAAGTAGTGGGAAGTGGTGGACCCTTTTTATTTGTTTAAAGGTTAAAACTTTACCATTTTTGGAAAGTTTGGAAATGTAAAGAATTGGGAGGAACATCCCAAAATAGAAAATGTAAA
Organism: Kitagawia praeruptora; assembly: GCA_037693485.1. Taxonomy (NCBI): domain Eukaryota; kingdom Viridiplantae; phylum Streptophyta; class Magnoliopsida; order Apiales; family Apiaceae; genus Kitagawia; species Kitagawia praeruptora. The sequence goes on from CM075352.1 coordinate 127,465,738, forward strand.
GAATTGGGAGGGATGGAGGGAGTATTACAGATGAGCAGAATTTCCGTGATAAAAGATAACCACCCCAACTTAAATCATGTAGTAGTACTGTTGTTGGATTCCTTCCAGGCTTTGGACAGTAAAACTCAAATTTGCAATCTGCTTTGTGACTGTGAATCCGAGAAAAAAGGATAGACAAGGAGAAAAAGGAAAGAAAATTTCCAAAAACACAAATCACATCAACATCAAGTGCAGGCTAGCTTTTCCCACTTAATAAACTGATAAATCAAATCCGATCCTCACACAAACCCTTTCTTCATATATGGAGAGCCTTCAACAAGTTGTCCTAACATGTACATGGACTTAAGTGCTACCATGGACACAAACAAGACCTTCATTGAATGGCTCAAACCAACATCATCAGTACCTTCTTTATCACCTTCTTCATCCTCCATTACTTCAACCCAAAAGGTGAACATTAATAATAACTTCACAAACACCATGACTACTTTCTTCAAGTTTCCTCCTCTCTATTATCAACACCATCGTAGAGGAAAAGACGACAATGAACCGATTCGTTGTCTTCCCCTTCTTAATAAATTGAGTGATCATGATATAAAAGAAGAGATGAAGGTACGAAAGCTTAATGATAAAGACGAAAAAGTAACCGTGGAGCTTCACATAGGGTTGCCTAATAACTCATATGCTCATGATGATAGTGGTGCCAAGAAGACGGCTATGGATTCGAGTTTCAAGTACTGCAAGGAAGAAAAAGGAGGCGAAGAAGAAGAATCCATCAAGAGGATGGATTTTGTACATGGATGCAACTTCAATGCAAAGAGTAGGTTTTGGATCCCAACAGCAGCTCAGATACTTGTCGGACCTATGCAGTTTGTTTGTACAATATGCAACAAGGCTTTCAATAGATACAATAACATGCAGGTTAGTCATTTATATTTTTTACTTTTACAAGATGCATACAAATTACTTTTCCCTTTATTTTCCTTTAATCCTTTTTGATTGTCCAAAATCATTTCTTCAGTTGGATTAAATGATGAGATCTATATATGCTTTATTCTTTATTGTCAGCAGCTAATGATCATTCATTCAGTCCATCACTTTAAACCTTTAATTAAGAGAACCATTTTAGGTGAAATCTTTTGTTTTTACAGTTTTGTGTGTTGTGCTATGCTAAATTAAAATTTGATTAATTAAGAAATGCACATCTTGAACTATCTAGCTAGCCTACTATAACTCATTTCATCCAAATTTATCTACTATAATTCATTTCATCTAAATTTCAGAAGGATCCGTTATGGGATATATAAGCAATTGTTGGTCCATCTTTTATACATAATATGTTTTATATCTCTAATATAAAATACTTTAAATATTCTTAGCATAATCATTTCTCATTTTTAAAAATAAATAAATTTTTTGTGCTCTTCTGATCATCTTCACAAACTTAATCATAATTTTTTTTTTATGCTCAACCATCTATATATATCACCCCCTTAAACGTTTTAATTAACACCCGTTCTTTTATATTTTATGAATAAGTTTTCATTTTTTTTACACCATTTTAAGTTTGTATAGTTAGACGAATAGGCGAAAAAGAAATAACTTTTTAAGTTTGATTATATAAGTTTATAGTCATCTTTTTAATCACTTTAATCGATCTTTAATTTCACATGTTCACAGTAACACTAAGTTACTAGTAGTATATATAGACATTAATCTTGTCGTCTGTAGAAGTTAGCCTTGACCACTACAAGAAACAGTATCTAAATCACCTGTAAAAACAGTGGAATTAGCTAGGGATTAATCCTAATTGATTTTATCTATTTAGTCGGCAAAATTGTTGGTTGCCGGTACATTAGCCTTGTAGTTGTGGGTGGGCCATACAGATCTGTACATGTAGTCCACCTTAGTGACACGTGTGTATTCCAGTGCAACGTGCCAATGACAGGTCAGCAAGCAACTGGTACCAATGTACCATAAACACACACAAAATCAACACTCTCTCTTACAACAGGGCCATACAGATCTGTACATGTAGTCCACCTTAGTGACACGTGTGTATTCCAGTGCAACGTGCCAATGACAGGTCAGCAAGCAACTGGTACCAATGTACCATAAACACACACAAAATCAACACTCTCTCTTACAACACAGTCGTCGATTTTAATTAATTTTCAACCCAAGTTGTCGGATGAGGAAAGAGTCGACCATTTTCAAAAATTGTCCTTATATATACAAGTTAACTTTTTTCTAAAATAAGTTAACTTATTTTAAGATAAAGTTAGAGATTTTTAATTTTTTTTGAAAAAAATTAACTTTTTTTGTAACTTATAGAATCTAAAACATATATTAAATAATTGAATAAAAAAAGTTCATTAAAATATAAAATTTGTACCCGAAAATAAATTTATAAAAACTTTAAAAAAATCCAGCCAAACAGACCCCTAGTCTAGCTGTTTTACCTTTCATCAAAAGCTAAATAACATAGCTAATATAAACCAAAACAAACCAAACCAAACATACCCAGTATATCCCACTCAAAACAGGGTCTGGGGAGGGTAAGATGTACGCAGACCATGCCCCTACTTTTTACAGTAGGGAGGCTGTTTCCGTGAAGACCCCCGGCTTAGTGCACAACAAGACAGTGTGAAAAAAGTACAAGGATGATAGAGATGGGGAAAGTAATACTGGACCTCATGGGACTTACCTAAGCGGGCAATGGGTAATCCTCTCCTGATCTAGGATGACCTATGTCCAAGCTCCCTGCTCCTGCAAAACCAGAAAACCGAAGACAACATGAAAACGAAAAGCCAAACTCCTAAGATAGCGCTAACCGAGAAAGCCCAACTCTCAGGCTCTCAACAACAGAACCGCTCCCTAGAAGAGAATCCACAACTCTAATCTGGCGCCTCCAGGAACTCCTATCGGCAGTCAAGGTCTCATTCAGGTTTACGGCCTTCAAATCCATCCTAAGTTGCTCTTCCCACGACCTCCTCGGTCTGCCTCTCCTCCTTGCCCCAACAACCAAAAGACTCTCGACCCTCCTCACCGGGGCTTCCGGCAGCCTCCTATGAACATGGCCGAACCATCTCAACCTCACTTCCCTAACTTTCGCGGAGAGAGGCGCCACGAACCTTAAGACAAAAAGCATTCCATCAAGTAGAATTACGTCATATATATCTAGTACTCCGTATAACATACATTAGCTGTGAACCTTAAGACAATAAGCATCACATCCATGATTCTAAAAATCCTCGATTTAGCGGATTAATCCCCGATTAATCCCTTGTAAGTTAACTAACCGATTCGATTTTTGAAATCCGATTAATCCTATGAATTTATTTAAAATGATATGCTTAATTGTAAATTAGACTAATATATTAAATATTAATATAATATCCGATTAATATTCTGATTAATCCTTCCGATTAATCACCGATTACCCGATTAATCTTAAATCAGTAAATTAACCGATTTATACCGATTACCGATTTTTACGACCATAGTGTAATTACGTGATATATACATAGTACATCAATGATTCCTCAATGAAATATTTGGTTTCCCATCTCTTAGGGTACATTTGTTTATGCATGTTTTAATGGACTTTATTATAAAGAACAAAAAATATTACTCCTAGAACTCAATGCATGATCGCATATTCTAACATTACTAAATAGGTGACATAAATTATTTACTAATTAGATAGGTTGATTTAGAATTGAATATATAACAGAAAACATTTATAATTACTCCAACACAAGATGATCAACAAAATAATGTCTTCATGAGTATGTGAATGTATAATCATAAGTAGTGCAGCCCTATGTGCGTATATGACAGCCTCACATGCATGTTCATCTAGTTGAGGATCAAGCGCATGCATGCATGTTATATATAACTATATAAGGGCTCTTAAAATTTATAGCACTCTTTAAAATTTTTGTATATATACAAATTATTTCTTACATTTAAGTAATCAATTTTTTTTATGATATATGTACGTTTTAGAATATTCATTATTCATTACATAATATACTAGTCGATAAAGCCGCGCTTCGCGGCGGCGTTACAATATTTTTTTAAAAAAAAATCAATACACTTACGTTTTATTATGATATTAATATTAAATTTTAATAATTAAATAATCTTTTTTAATGAATCGATTTCTTGTTAAACATGATTCTTTCGATTGAGCCGTTCTCTCGTTAAAACCGAAATCCCAACTTTAACATATATTATAAAGACTTATATAATAATTTTTATCCATAAAATCGAACCGTAAAAAAATGACGTCATTATCAAATTCTAATAGCTAATATAATCTTTTCTAGTGAACCGTTATCCCATTAAATACATTTCGAGCCACTTTTATTTGGAATCGAAATTCTAACTTCATTATATAAAGAGAGTAAATTCCAATTTTTATATTCTTTAAACTTACAGCTTTCGCAAGAGAATGTCTTTCTGTTATGTTAACATATCAAAAAAAAAATTAAATACGAAGACTTTTCGTTACTTCCAATAGAACTTTTAATCATATGCGTTATAAGTACTTATATATTCTACTTCCAATAGAACTTTTAATCATATGTCTTCTCTATAAATTTGAACTCTTCTCCAATATAAATTCGAACACCTATTATACATCTAATATGTTAAATGATATTTTTCTACTTCTAATTGAACTTTTATTTATATGTTTTTTCTATAAATTCGAACTTTTATTCTCTATAAATTCGAATTCTTATTATACTTCCAATAAAACTTTTAATCATATGCATTATAAATACTTATTCTACTTCCAATAGAACTTTTAATCATATGTCTTCCCTATAAATTCGAACACCTATTCTACTTCTAATATGTTAAATGATATTTTTACATTTGTTAGTGTTTAAAATTCTAAAATTCTAGAAAATTAGAAAAATAAATTGAGACGATATTAGAGCGCCACCTAAGCACCCGCGTATCCTCCTTTATATAAAAGATATATATTGATATATTGATTTATACTATTATTCTACTTCCAATAGGACTTTTAATTATATGCTTTATAAATATTAATCATATGTCTTCCCTATAAATTCGAACACCTATTCTACTTCTAATATGTTAAATGATATTTTTACATTTGTTAGTGTTTAAAATTCTAAAATTCTAGAAAATTAGAAAAATAAATTGAGACGATATTAGAGCGCCACCTAAGCACCCGCGTATCCTCCTTTATATAAAAGATATATATTGATATATTGATTTATACTCTTATTCTACTTCCAATAGAACTTTTAATTATATGCTTTATAAATTATAAATACTTATTCTAGCTACTTCCAATAGAAACTTTTATTTATATGTTTTTTCTATAAATTTGAACTCTTATTCTCTATAAATTCGGACTCCTATTCTACTTTTAATAGAACTTTTAATGATATGTTTTATAAATACTTATTCTACTTCCAATAGAACTTCTAATCATATGTCTTCCTATAAATTCTTCTCTTCTATAAATTCGAACACCTATTCTACTTCTAATATGTTAAATGATATTTTTATATTTATAAGTGTTTAAAATTCTAGAAAATTAGAAAAATAGATTAAGATGATCTTAGAGTGCCACCTAAGCGCCCGCGTACCCTCCTTTATATATATACTAGTCGATAAAGCCGCGCTTCGCGGCGGCGTTATAATATGTTTTAAAAAAATAATACTTTTACGTTATATTATAATATTAATATTAAATTTTAATAAATAAATTTCCTTTAATGAATCGATTTCTTGTTAAACACGATTCTTTCGATTGAGCCGCTCTCTCTTTAAAATCAAAATCTCAACTTTAACATATATTATAAAGACTTATGTAATATTTTTTATCCATAAAATCGAACAATAAAAATAAAAAAATTTATGACATCAATATCAAATTCTAATAGCTAATACAATCTTTCCTAGTGAGCCGTCTTCCCGTTAAATACGTTTCGAGTCGCTCTTATTTGGAACCGAAATTCTAACTAATTATATAAAGAAAGTAAATTCCAATTTTTATATTCTTTAAACTTTCTAATATTTATAGAGTTTAAAAAATGAAAATACATCTTATATTTTCTGTATATTATAGATATTCATGTACTTGTTTACAACTTCCGCATGGGAATGTCTTTCTGTTATGTTAACATATAAAAAAATTAAATTTGAAGACTTTTCGTTACGGGAATAATATTAAATTTATGGATATATTTTTCTAATTCAAGTATGATTAACTTGTATAAAAAAGATAAAATAAAGGATTTCTAAGAAAAAAGATATATAGTTTTAAAAATCGTGTAAGACGTCTCCACCGTCCTCGTATTCTACTTCTAATAAAACATTTTATTTTATGTATTTCTTATATATTCAAACATCTTTAAACGGTCTTCTCTAATGAATCGCTTTCTCGTTAAACACGGTTATTACTATTTATCCGCTCCCTCGTTAAGACCAAAAACCTAACTTTTACGTATATCACTTGTATGATAATGTTTATCCATAAAAATCAAATCCTAAAAATAAAATAAAATTTATAACATCATAATGATATTTTAATAACTAATACAATCTTTTATAGTGAGCCGTCTTCCCGTTAAACACGTTTCGAGTCGCTCTCGTTTGGGTCGAAATTCCAAATTCATTACATATTATTAATGATACTTATCTTACACAACAACTTCTTTCCTTAAAATTAAAACCTAAAATATAGAGTGAATTCCAATTTATACATTATCTAGACTTTCTAATTTTTTTAGAGTTTTAGAAAATGAAAACACATCTTATTTTCTCTTTATATTATAGATATTCCTATTTTTATTTAGGATTCTTTTATAATGTTAACATCAATTCTTTTTTTTTTTAAATACATGACTTTTTTTATGATAATAGTATTGGATTTATGAATAAATTTTCTTAATAGAAGTGTAATTAACTTCAAAGCTACTTCAATGCTTCTTTGAGATGATTGAGTCTTTGTTTGTGATAGGTTGCATTACCCATTCTTCTTCGCGAGGGATAAAAACATATAAAATTGTAATTAACTATATAAATTTATTTTTTGAATAAATAAATTTATACAAAAAATATTATAAATTTATTTAACTTAAATAAATTTATTTTTTATATAAATTTATTTATACAAAATTAGATACCAATTTTTGGCACCTAACACTACTCAATTTGAACTCGTTTAACTTAAATGACCGACTCAACTTAACACAAAATACAAACTCTTTCAAGTTTCAACCAACTCGGCTCAAGTTAGAGCCTGTATAGAAGGTGAAATGGACACTTTAGTCCCATGATTTTAATCTTATACTTTATAAATACTTATTCTACTTCCAATAAAAACTTTTATTTATATATTTTTTCTATAAATTTGAACTATTATCCCTATAAATTCGAACTCATATTCTACTTTCAATAGAACTTTTAATCATATGCTTTATAATACTTATTCTACTTCCAATAGAACTTCTAATCATATGTCTTCCTATAAATTCGAACTCTTATCCTCTATAAATTCAAACACCTATTCTACTTCTAATATGTCTCCTCTATAAATTCAAACACCTATTCTACTTCTAATATGTTAAATGATATTTTTATATTTATAAGTGTTTAAAATTCTAAAATTCTAGAAAATTAGAAAAATAGATTGAGACGATTTTAGAGCGCCACCTAAACAACTGTGTACCCTCCTTTATATATATATTGATATATTGATATTGATATTGATATTGATGATTTTATATGGCTACTACTATTTGCTAAAGTAATTGTTTAACATGCATGCTAGCTAGGTTCATCTTCACCTTCCACTGAAAGTAAGTACGATTCTTTCGTACTTAACATGCATGCACACAGAGTATCTCTAAACATAAAAGTGAAATGAATTTGATTTTTCATTGACACAATTAAAATTTATCTACAGATGCATATGTGGGGGCATGGATCTGAATACCGAAAGGGATCCGATTCACTTAAAGGAACACAACCAGCAGCAATGCTTAGGCTACCATGCTATTGTTGTGCACCAGGTTGCAAGAACAACATAAACCATCCAAGAACCAAGCCTTTGAAGGATTTCAGAACCCTACAAACCCACTACAAAAGAAAACATGGTGCCAAGCCTTTTGCATGCCGAAAATGTGGGAAAGCATTTGCAGTCAAAGGAGACTGGAGAACTCATGAAAAGAACTGTGGGAAACTTTGGTATTGTACTTGTGGTTCTGATTTCAAGCATAAGAGATCACTCAAAGATCACATTAGGTCTTTTGGTAAAGGCCATAATCCTCATCCTTCTCTTGAAGGTTTCGAAGATGAAAAGGAATGCATCACGGGATCCGAAGAGGATGCTTAATTGATTAGTTAATTAATCAACTAAAGATTAATTGACTAATCTCCATCTCCTTTAATTGGATCGATCTGTACCACTTTATAATTCTGCACTGCATTTTCGTGTGTTCGTCCAAGCAGCTGGTGCTCTGTAACAAACATTTCTCGAGCATTCTCTAGGAGGATTGCATATAGGGAGAGGTTTGCTTCGGAGCATTTGCTAGATCGGTGGTGAGCTCTTTAATTACTTTTTTCTTAATTTTCTAAGAACAGAACTGTGTGTACTTTAGTAATCAGGAATAAGGATAAATTACCTTGAAGCAGATGAATTTTCTTCCCTTAATTCAGAAGGATATATATCTTCAATCATTTGTAATATTTTGCAAGGGAGAAAATTTGTAAGCTTCATAGCTAGCTAATTGGCATCCGCAAGTAAATGGATTGTAATAGTAATTCTGCTTTGTTAACTACTTAAATTTTTTTATTTTCGTTTAGTCCTTAATGGTGTTAGTTGCGTTCATGTGCTACCTGAGGTTAAAACAAATTCAATACAAATTTAAGGTTATTTATGTAAATTATTGATAGAAATTGAATATTTACAAAAATGTTTACTTTATAACTACATACGTTATAACCTTAGGGAAGATTCCGAGGACAACTTCATACGGCAAGTTTTCTCTTTGCATTAATGTTTTGCTAATTAAAAAATTTAACTCTGTGCAGGCCTTATTAGTGAATATTAATTAGTGAGCTAATTAAGAACATAATTGCTGTGATCTTTTATATTTGATCATGTACTTGTTTTGCAAAGATCCTGATTCTAAAGTGTCCATGCAATCATATGTAGTATATAAACTTATGAAACTTTATGAACAGAAGGGCATACTAATCCATATTTAGACTATGTACGTCTTATGCATTCAAATTCAGAAACTGTAATATATTAAGAAAAATGATAGTTATATAAAATTTCATAAAAATTTTCATAAAATTATAAATGTCTCAAATTGATCATCGATTCCTACATTCACATTAATATCAACTAATAAAAATATTTATTAATGAAATCCAACTCATTATATAAATTTTTGTATATATATTTTTTGTGCACTAGCATTGTTCATATATTAATGTCTTATAATGTGTTTTGTTTGGCATGGTACTTAATAAAACTAAACTTGACGTATCTCTTTCGGACAGCTTATAGTTGCAGGTCCCGTCCTTTTTTGACCAAAAACTTCAAAATATACAGCCTTTCCGGTTTTTGCTACCCCTTTGAAAACGGCCTGCCTTCAACGAATACTCAATTTTCAAAATTCTGTCTACCCTTCTTTCTCTCTTTTTCAGTATATATAAACATAGTTTTCTTATTTATTTTGCGTGAAACCCTACTTAAAGATTGTAATCATGTTAACCCTTTTTCACACTCCCGTTTATTTACCTTTTTGACTCGCAATCGGATAAACCTTGGAATCTATTTTTGATCTATCACTGATCGAAGAGAAAAGGACCTTATTTATCGGAAAGTTACTAGAAGCATTTAAAATATTTTTCTTGAATTTTTGTTATTTTGAATTTTTTATTAAAATCATTTTCTTACATTAAATAGCTCTTAATGACATATTAATTAGTCATTAATTATACCTAATAAATACGTATTAAATCTAATTTATTTATTTATATTAAAAATTGTAAAATTTTATTTGAGCATTATAGTTATTATTTCATTATTAAATATTAATTACATATCTATATCTATATATCTATATCTATATATCTATATATATTATAATGCATGGAGATCATAAAGTTACCAGAAACGTTTAAGGTATTTTTCTTGAATTTTCAATTTTTTGATTTTTTATTAATTTTTTTTTCTTGCATTCAATAGCTTTTAATGACATATTAATTAGTCATTAATTATACCTAATAAATATGTATTAAAATTATTTTATTTATTTAAGAAATTATAAAACATTATTTTTGAGCATTATAATTATTATTTCAGTATTAAATATTAATTACATTTATAATTAAGTTTATTTTTAGATAAAATGACGACTAAAAATTGTTTACATCGCGTTATATTTTATTCCCTATCGAATACCACTCCAATTTCTTTACGGACAATTGTAGTACAGACGACCCTTAACTTTTCAAGCAAATCTTTATCATTAGTGATTATGGAAATCGTAATAAATTATAGAAGTATGTAAATGTTCGCTTAACACGTGTAATAAAAATAACAAGGGTTATGACCAAACTGATTAAATTGAAAAAATACATTTTTGTCGGTAGACTAAATCGATAAAAAAGTTATATACCCGTTGTTCGTTATATTATGTCGAAATAAATTAATATTCTAATTAAATAATTACACTACAATTGAACATGTATGTTATGAGAGGGGCGTCGGCTTTAAAAAGTGTTATTATATATAATATTTATAATTTTTGATAGTAAAGATTACGTTTGTATTATAATTACTAATTTTTATGTTTATGATATTTTTGAGATTATAAAATTTTTAGATATATAAAGAGAATATCTTCAAACTTATAATTTATGAAATTATTTTGAATCAATTTTTTTAAAAAATTATTAAAAGACCAATCAATTTTTGAAAATAATAAATAATAATTCATTTGTTTCAATATTTTAAAATAAAAATTTACGAACCGCGCAAAGCGCGGAAAAGTTGACTAGTATATTATAATGCCTGGAGATCGGAAAGTTACCAGAAGCATTTAAAATATTTTTCTTGAATTTTCGTTTTTTTAATTTTTTTTATTAAAATTCTTTTCTTGCATTAAATAGCTATTAATGATATTTTAATTAGTCATTAATTACACCTATTAAACATGTATTAAATTTACTCTATTTAATTTGTTTAAAGATTAGCAAACTTTAGTTGAACATTATAGTTATTTTTCAATATTAAATATTAATTATATATGGTTATGTTTATTTTTAGTTAAAATGACGAATAACAATTGTTTATATTGCGTTATTTTTTATTCCCTATTCAAGATCACTATAATTTCTTTTCGGATGATTATAGGGTACACGACCTTAACTTCTCAAGCAATTTTTATTATCAATAATTGTGAAAATCGTAATAAATTATGGAAGTACAAGATATTTATTTAATATCTGGAATTGTATACAAACAGTACAGATAAATTTTCAATTTTGTACATGAATTTTTTTTTTGATAAGCAGAAGTAACATTAGAAAAGCCTTAACGACACTTACAAAAGATAGCTAAAAAACTAGACAAACTACTAGACCAAAAGCAAGATCTAGATACAGCTTGAAAGAACCAGCTGGGCAAAGGCTACCTAAACATAGAAGATAAAAAACTTATTTGAAAGCAAACAATCTGAGCCTGAACCAACCATCTATTAACCATCGGTAGCTATCACTCCCTTGATACTAGCTACATCGTTGGATGGACCACCCACTTCATAAGAAGAAAACGGATAATCATGCTGAAGACTCCGTGCTTGACTGAACAAGTGACAATCTAAAGATAGTGAAGAGCTTACATCCTCTAACAAAATGCTTTTGCCCTTATCTTGGTAGTTATGAGACAAAGGGACCTGCTGAGCCTCAGAATGAGAAGTATCGTTGATCACCACACCCCTGCCAAGCTGGGAGGGCAGTTAAGTAGCAGGTCCTGCAAATGGATCAAAACCATCCTGGGATTGAGAGTTAATCCAAGGGAACCTGTTCAGTGACTGACCCATCTCTAAATTCATCTCTAAATAATACATGAGTTATGATCAAATCGATTAAATTTAACAAATCCAGTCATTTATTGGAAGATAAAATTGATCTATATCTATATATATTATAATGCCAGGAGATCAGAAATGCACCAGAAACATTTTAAATATTTTTCTTGAATTATCAATTTTTTGATTTTTTATTAAAAATATGTTCTTGCATTAAATAACTCTTAATGACCTTTTAATTAGTCATTAATTACACCTATTAAATATATATAAAATTTACTTTATTTCACATTTTTAAAAATTTTAAGAACTTTGTTTGAGCATATAACTATTATTTCAACATTATATATATATAATTATAATTAAGTGTATTTTTAGGTAAAATAATGACCGAAAATTGTTTATATCGCATTCTTTTTCATTCCCTATAAGACTACATTAATTTCTTTTCGAACGATCGTAATTAGTAAATATGATCTTAACTTCTCAAACAATTTTGATTATAACTCATTTAGAAATCGTAATAAATTATGAAAATATATAGATCTTCGCTTAACATTTGAAATTTGTATAAAAAAATACAAACTATTATTATTTTTGCACATTAATAAGTTATACATGGAGTATGACCAAACCGATTAAATTGAACCAACCAAACTATTTTTTCAGCGGATTAATGGACAAAAAAGTTACGCCTGTTGTTCATTATATTGTGTCGAAATAAATTAATATTCTAATTAAATAAATTCTTACTCTAATATTGAATATTTTTGTGATGGGAGGGGTGTCGGCTTTAAAAAATGTTATTCTATTTAATATTTATAATTTTAATCGGAAAGATTACGTTCGTATTGTCATTGCTAATTTTTAAGCTTATTCTATTTTTAAGATTATCAAAATTTTATTTATACGATGATAGTAGTTTTCTAATTAATAATTTATATAAATTGTTTTAAATCAATTTTTTAGGAAATTCTTAAGAGATCAATAAAATTTTAAAAATAATAAAAATTATTTTATCTAACTTCAATATTTTCAAATATAAGTTTATAAACCGCGCGAAGCGCGGATTACAATGCCTGGAGATCGGAAAGTTAATAGAAGCGTTCAAAATGGCTTTCTTGAATTTTGGTTTTTTTAATTTTTTTTATTAAAATTATTTTCCTGCATTAAATAGCTCTTAATGACATATTAATTAGTAATTAATTATACCTAATAAATATATAATTATTTTATTTTATTTAATTAAACAATTATAAAACTTTATTTGAGCATTATATTTATTATCACCAGAAACATTTTAAATATTTTTCTTGAATTTTCAATTTTTTGATTTTTTATTAAAAATATGTTCTTGCATTAAATAACTCTTAATGACCTTTTAATTAGTCATTAATTACACCTATTAAACATATATAAAATTTACTTTATTTCACATTTTTAAAAATTTTAAAAACTTTGTTTGAGCATATAACTATTATTTCAACATTATATATATATAATTATAATTAAGTGTATTTTTAGGTAAAATAATGACCGAAAATTGTTTATATCGCATTCTTTTTCATTCCCTATAAGACTACATTAATTTCTTTTCGAACGATCGTAATTAGTAAATATGATCTTAACTTCTCAAACAATTTTGATTATAACTCATTTAGAAATCGTAATAAATTATGAAAATATATAGATCTTCGCTTAACATTTGAAATTTGTATAAAAAAAATACAAACTATTATTATTTTTGCACATTAATAAGTTATACATGGAGTATGACCAAATCGATTAAATTGAACCAACCAAACTATTTTTTCAGCGGATTAATGGATAAAAAAGTTACGCCTGTTGTTCATTATATTGTGTCGAAATAAATTAATATTCTAATTAAATAAATTCTTACTCTAATATTGAATATTTTTGTGATGGGAGGGGTGTCGGCTTTAAAAATGTTATTCTATTTAATATTTATAATTTTAATCGGAAAGATTACGTTCGTATTGTATTGCTAATTTTTATGCTTATTCTATTTTTAAGATTATCAAAATTTTATTTATACGATGAGAGTAGTTTTCTAATTAATAATTTATATAAATTGTTTTAAATCAATTTTTGAGGAAATTCTTAAGAGATCAATAAAATTTTAAAAATAATAAAAATTATTTTATCTAACTTCAATATTTTCAAATATAAGTTTATAAACCGCGCGAAGCGCGGATTACAATGCCTGGAGATCGGAAAGTTAATAGAAGCGTTCAAAATGGCTTTCTTGAATTTTGGTTTTTTTAATTTTTTTATTAAAATTATTTTCCTGCATTAAATAGCTCTTAATGACATATTAATTAGTAATTAATTATACCTAATAAATATATAATTATTTTATTTTATTTTATTTAATTAAACAATTATAAAACTTTATTTGAGCATTATATTTATTATTTTAATAGTAAAAGTAATTACATTTATAATTAAGTTTATTTTTAGGTAAAATGACGACTGAAAATTATTTACATTGCGTCTTTTTTATTTTCTGTCGAATAACACTCCAATTTGTTTCCGAATAATTGTAATACAGATACACTTAACTTCTAAAGCAATCTTCAATGTTAGTAATTATGATCGTAATAAATTATAGAAGTATATAAATTTTTGCTTAACACCTATAATAAAAATAATACAAAGAGTTTTTATTTTTACACATGAATAAATTACATATGGGTTATGATCAAAGCAATTTAATTGAAAAAACCCAACTTTATTGATAGATTAAATAGTTAAAAAAGTTATATACCCGTTGTTCATTATGTTGTGTTGAAATAAATTATTAACATTCTATTTAAAAAGTATTATTATATATAATATTTTTAACTTTTGGTTACGTTTGTAATATAATTGTTACTTTTTATGTTTATGATATTTTTGAAATTATGAAAATTTTAGATATATAAAGAGAGTATTTTCAAACTTATAATTCAAGTAAATTGTTTTGATTCAATTTTTTGTAAAAAAAATTAAGAGACCAATAAATTTTTAAATATAAATCATATATTTTCAATATTTTAAAATAAAATTAATTTATGAACCGCGCGAAGCGCGGATAAGTTTCCTAGTATATTATAATGCCAGGAGATCAGAAATGCACCAGAAACGTTTTAAATATTTTTCTTGAATTTTCAATTTTTTGATTTTTTATTAAAAATATGTTCTTGCATTAAATAATTCTTAATGACCTTTTATTTAGTCATTAATTACACCTATTAAATCTATATAAAATTTACTTTATTTCACATTTCTTAAAATTTAGAAAACTTTGTTTGAGCATATAACTATTATTGCAACATTATATATATATATATATATATATATATATATATATATATATATATGTATATATATATATATATATATATATATATATATATAATTATAATTAAGTGTATTTTTAGGTAAAATAATGATCGAAAATTGTTTATATCGCATTCTTTTTCATTCCCTATAAGACTGCATTAATTTCTTTTCGAACGATCGTAAGTAGTAAATATGATCTTAACTTCTCAAACAATTTTGATTATAACTCATTTAGAAATCGTAATAAATTATGAAAATATATAGATCTTCGCTTAACATTTGAAATTTGTATAAGCTTAACATTTGAAATTTGTATAAAAAAAATACAAGCTATTATTATTTTTGCACATTAATAAATTATACATGGAGTATGACCAAACCGATTAAATTAAACCAACCAAACTATTTTTTCAACGGATTAATGGATAAAAAAGTTACGCCTGTTGTTCATTATATAGTGTCGAAATAAATTAATATTCTAATTAAATAAATTCTTACTCTAATATTGAACATTTTTGTGATGGGAAGGGTGTCGGCTTTAAAAAATGTTATTCTATTTAATATTTTTAATTTTAATCGGAAAGATTACGTTCGTATTGTCATTGCTAATTTTTATGCTTATTCTATTTTTAAGATTATCAAAATTTTATTTATACGATGAGAGTAGTTTTCTAATTAATAATTTATATAAATTGTTTTAAATCTATTTTTTAGGAAATTCTTAAGAGATCAATAAATTTTTAAAAATAATAAAAATGATTTTATCTAACTTCAATATTTTCAAATATAAGTTTATAAACTGCACGAAGCACGGATTACAATGCCTGGAGATCGGAAATTTAATAGAAGCGTCAAAATGGCTTTCTTGAATTTTGGTTTTTTAATTTTTTTTAAAATTATTTTCCTGCATTAAACAGCTCTTAATGACATATTAATTAGTAATTAATTATACCTAATAAATATATAATTATTTAATTTAATTTAATTTAATTAAACAATTATAAAACTTTATTTGAGCATTAGATTTATTATTTTAATAGTAAAAGTAATTTCATTTATAATTAAGTTTATTTTTAGGTAAAATGACGACTGAAAATTATTTACATTGCGTCTTTTTTATTTTTTATCGAATAACACTCCAATTTTTTTTCGAATAATTGTAATACAGACGACCCTTAACTTCTCAAGCAATCTTCAATATTAGTAATTATGATCGTAATAAATTATAGAAGTATATAAATTTTCGCTTAACACCTATAATAAAAATAATACAAAGAGTTTTTATTTTTACACATGAAAAATTACACATGGGTTATGACCAAAGCAATTTAATTGAAAAAACCCAACTTTATTGATAGATTAAATAGTTAAAAAAGTTATATACCCGTTGTTCATTATGTTGTGTTGAAATAAATTAACATTCTATTTAAATAAATTTTTACACTACTATTGAACATGTATGTTATGAGAGGGGCGTCGGCTTTAAAAAGTATTATTATAAATAATATTTTTAACTTTTGGTTACGTTTGTATTATAATTGTTACTTTTTATGTTTATGATATTTTTGAAATTATGAAAATTTTAGATATATAAAGAGAGTATTTTCAAACTTATAATTCAAGTAAATTGTTTTGATTTAATTTTTTGCAAAAAAATTTAAGAGACCAATAAATTTTTAAATATAATTCATATATTTTCAATATTTTAAAATAAAATTTATGAATCGCGCGAAGCGCGGATAAGTTTCCTAGTATATTATAATGCCAGGAGATCGGAAATACACCAGAAGCGTTTAATTTTTTTTCTTGAATTCTCACTTTTTTTATTTTTTTTATTAAATTATTTTTTTTTTGCATTAAGTAGCATCTTAATGGCATATTAATGACATTTTAATAATCATTAATTATACACACACACACACACACACACACACACACACATATATATATATATATATATATATATATGTATATATAAAATAAATCTATATATATTATAATGTCAAGAGATCGGAAATACACCAGAAGCGTTTAAAATATTTTTCTTGAATTCTCACTTTTTTGATTTTTTTATTAAATTATTTTTTTTGCATTAAGTAGCATCTTAATGGCATATTAATGACATTTTAATAATCATTAATTACACTTATATATATATATATATATATATATATATATATATGTATATATAAAATAAATTTACTTCATATTATTTATAGAAAAGATTGACAAACTTTATTTGAACATTATAATTATTATTCAAATTTAAAATATTAATTATGTGTATAAAATTATGATTATTTTCATGTAAATTAACGACTTAAAATTGTTCGTATTGCGTCATTTTTTATTACATGTTGAAGATTGATAAGTGGATTTTATATCCACTATTTACCTTCCGTTTGGACTTTAATCGTTTGCAAGTTCTCAAGTTTCGTTGTCATTTAATATGTTTTTATGTAATTTGTGTAGGTTGTGTCGTTGAAGACATTTTGGGCTAAAACAATATTATGGTGGTGCGAATTTAATTTTAAGATGGTGCAAGAAAATCAGAGCAAGTAAAACAGAGTGCAGCTTAGGCATTCCAGGAGATGTTGGGGGCCATGGCACAGTGTTGGGCGCCATTGCGCACACAGGGTGGAAAAAAAATGTTGTCCAGGAGCTTTTGGGCGCTCTTGCGCGTGCTAGGGGCGCAGTTGCGCGAGGCTGGGAGCAACGGCTCGAGGAAGGGCGCCATTGCGCGCGCGGGGGAGGAATTCCAGGAAGTGTTGAGCGCCGTTGCGCGTGTCCTAGGCGCAGCTGCGCGGCCATGGACCTGTCGAGGCGCTGTGGCGCAAGTTCGAGGCACTGTGGCGCAAGTTCGAGGCGCTATGGCGCTTGTGATGTTTTTTTGGCTGATTTCTGTTGTTTATTTCGGGTCATAAATGTTTGGGCCTATTTTAATTAGGGTAACAACTGAATCTTTATAGGTAATTTAGAGACCTAAAAACATTATCTATCGTTGTTCTTAGTTTTTCTTAGCTACTATCAACACTTATCATCTATTTTTCAAGAACAATTTCAAGGAATTTCTCCAAGCTAGTGACAAGCAAGGATTATTCTTTGGAACCTTTGTACTCTTCTATTTTGGGGATTTAATTCTAAACCTTATTTCTTCTTCTATATATTTACTTGTTTATTTTAGAATTATGTTTTCCATAGAACCCATGATGGCAATTAGGTCAATTATGGGCTAATTCGTTATCATGGGGTTTTAATGGATTTTGCTATGGATTCTAGTAATTGAGTGTTAATTATGCCTTGGTGTGTGATTGAACGTATTGTTTGCCTAGTATGTTAATGCTTTTTCGTTATAAGTGAGTCGCGAACACTTGTAATTGTTTGTTTAATCCTAGTGAATGCGAAAGTGGATCTAGGGTTTAGAACAATTCATGATAGCATAGGTTTTTGCATGTGAAGAACATGTATTAATTTGTGATGTGATTCTAATCGTCTTGCATCGACTATGTGGTTTAATGGGTGCTTGATTTTCAACCGATATGTGTTCAATTGCTATAGACATATAGGAACTACACATATTTGGTGACTACTTGACTTCTATCAATTGTGGATGATCAGTAGGATGGTATATGCACAACGAAAGTTGGTGTGTATCAGTTTAGTGCATCTAATCAGTAGTCAACTCGGTCACATGCTAGGCTAAAGGGCATAAGATTCTAGATGAAGTAGTAAATGAAATTGAAATCCCATGTTTGTTTATTATAAAGTTAAAGTTAAGTTATTTCTTCGTAATTGGCTTAGTTGGTAATAATTCTTTAGTAAATCAAAACCAAAATTGTGATTGTCTTAGCAGTGAGTGTAAATCATAAGCTGGTGCATAAGTGAACATAACGAGGGGCGCAGTTGCGCGAGGCTGGGAGCAACGGCTCGAGGAAGGGCGCCATTGCGCGCGCGGGGGAGGAATTCCAGGAAGTGTTGAGCGCCGTTGCGCGTGTCCTAGGCGCAGCTGCGCGGCCATGGACCTGTCGAGGCGCTGTGGCGCAAGTTCGAGGCGCTATGGCGCTTGTGATGTTTTTTTGGGTGATTTCTGTTGTTTATTTCGGGTCATAAATGTTTGGGCCTATTTTAATTAGGGTAACAACTGAATCTTTATAGGTAATTTAGAGACCTAAAAACATTATCTATCGTTGTTCTTAGTTTTTCTTAGCTACTATCAACACTTATCATCTATTTTTCAAGAACAATTTCAAGGAATTTCTCCAAGCTAGTGACAAGCAAGGATTATTCTTTGGAACCTTTGTACTCTTCTATTTTGGGGATTTAATTCTAAACCTTATTTCTTCTTCTATATATTTACTTGTTTATTTTAGAATTATGTTTTCCATAGAACCCATGATGGCAATTAGGTCAATTATGGGCTAATTCGTTATCATGGGGTTTTAATGGATTTTGCTATGGATTCTAGTAATTGAGTGTTAATTATGCCTTGGTGTGTGATTGAACGTATTGTTTGCCTAGTATGTTTATGCTTTTTCGTTATAAGTGAGTCGCGAACACTTGTAATTGTTTGTTTAATCCTAGTGAATGCGAAAGTGGATCTAGGGTTTAGAACAATTCATGCTAACATAGGTTTTTACATGCGAAGAACATGTATTAATTTGTGGTGTAATTCTAACCGTCTTGCATCGACTATGTGATTTAATGGGTGCTTGATTTTCAACCGGTATGTGTTCAATTGCTATAGACATATAGGGACTACACATATTTGGTGACTGCTTGACTTCTATCAATTGTGGATGATCAGTAGGATGGTATATGCACAACGAAAGTTGGTGTGTATCAGTTTAGTGCATCTAATCAGTAATCAATTCGGTCACATGCTAGGCTAAAGGGGATAAGATTCTAGATGAAGTAGTAAATGAAATTGAAATCCCATGTTTGTTTATTATAAAGTTAAAGTTAAGTTATTTCTTCGTAATTGGCTTAGTTGGTAATAATTCTTTAGTAAATCAAAACCAAAATTGTGATTGTCTTAGCAGTGAGTGTAAATTATAAGCTGGTGCATAAGTGAACATAACGAACAATTTGAGTCTCTGTGGGAACGAATCCTATTTACTCTATATTACTTGTTGACCACGTTCTCTTGCGTGAATAAGTGCGAACAAGTTTTTGGCGCCGCTGCCGGGGACTCGGTTCATTGTTTGTTTAGTTTATGATCTTGTCATCAATTTGGATTAAATTCACTGACTCAGACATTTTTCTCACTCATTTACTTTGGGGTTTCTCAGGTACTATCTTGAGCGTGTATGCTTACTCGATCTCAAGCTCGTAAAGAAAATCTGGAAGAAGAGAAGCACGAAGAGGATTTAGTGGAGGACAGTGAAGAAGAGTTGGAAGTTACTGGAGAAATGGCAGATAACAAGGCGCTGAAGGAATATTCTCAGCCAAAGATTAATGATATTCAGTCGAGTATTGTGCGGCCGGCTATTGCTGCAAATAATTTTGAGATCAAGCCGGGCACGATCCAAATGGTCCAGAACTCAGTCCAGTTTGGGGGTTCATCTGTTGAGGATCCCAACATGCATATCAGGGACTTCATTGAGATCTGTGACACGTTCAAAACCAACGGAGTTTCTGAGGACGCTATCAAGCTAAGGTTGTTTCCATTCTCTTTGAGAGACAAAGCAAAAAGCTGGTTGCATTCACTTCCAGCAGGCTCCATCACTACATGGGAAGATCTGGCACAAAAGTTCTTGACTAAATTCTTTCCTATGGCAAAGACTGCTGCCATGAGGAATGCTCTTACACAATTTAGTCAGCATTCTGGTGAATCACTGTGTGAAGCTTGGGAAAGGTACAAGGAGATGCTCCGGAAATGTCCCCATCATGGGATGCCGAATTGGATGGTCATCAATAGCTTCTACAATGGGTTAAGTCATTCTCGAGCAATGCTTGATGCAGCATCTGGAGGAGCTCTGTGGGCCAAAAGCTATGAAGAGGCCTATGACTTGATTGAAATGATGGCTGCAAACGAGTATCAGAATCCGACACAGCGTATTCCACAAGGTAAGGTTGCAGGTGTACTTGAAATGGATGCCACAACAGCTATAGCAGCTCAGCTACAGGCTCTAACCATGAAAGTGGACTCATTGGCTAAGGTGGGGGTTCAACAAGTCGCCATGGTCTGTGAATTGTGTGCGGGGGCTCATGACACCAATCAATGTGCAATTTCTAGTGAGTCGGCACAGTTTGTCAGCAATTATCAGAGGCTGTCACAACCTGCTCCCAATACATATCATCCCAATAATAGGAATCATCCTAACTTCAGTTGGAGCAACAATCAGAATGCTGTGCAACAACCATCTCAGGGTCAGCAGTACAGTTCAAGGCAGTTCAACAATTCGGGTTATCAACAACCCTATGGCCAAAGGCCACCATACAATCCACCTGGATTTCATCAACAGCAACCAGGAAGTCATGTGCAATCTAATGAGAAGTCAGAAATGGAAGAATTGCGAATGATGTACAAGAGTCAAGCAGCATCTCTGAAAACTCTTGAAAATCAAATGGGCCAACTGGCCAATGCTCTCTTGAACAGACCTCAAGGGCAATTACCTAGTGACACGGAAGCAAATCCGGGTAAAAAGGAGGTCAAGGAACAGATTCATGCTGTTACGTTACGTTCTGGAAAGGTTACAGACGATCTGGGAGTCAAAAAGCAGTCTAACGAAGAACTTGAAAATGCTGTGAACAGTGATTTGGACGTGGGCGCGTCTGAGGGGTTTATCCGGTCTTCTACTTCAGCTCTTCCGGTCATTCAGAAGGCATCAGGTGAGGAAGGAAAGGAGAAGTCAGATGGGAAAACAGGTTCAGAAATTACGGAAGCTAGCAAGGAAGTTTATCCGCCTCCGCCATTCCCTAAAAGGCTTCAGAAACAGAAGTTTGATAAGCAATTCGCAAAGTTTTTAGAAGTGTTCAAAAAGTTGCACATAAATCTACCATTTGCTGAAGCACTTGAACAAATGCCAAGTTATGCCAAGTTCATGAAGGGCATACTTTCGAGGAAATTGAAGCTCGAGGAGTTAGAGACCGTCGCTTTGACGGAGGAGTGCAGTGCTGTCTTGCAACAAAAGTTGCCACCTAAGCTGAAGGATCCGGGGAGTTTTACCATACCGTGCATCATTGGAAATTTGTCTTTTGACAAGTGTTTGTGTGATTTAGGGGCAAGCATCAACCTCATGCCCTATTCGGTTTTCTTGCAACTTGGTCTTCCGGAGCCTAAGCCTACCAATATGTCACTCCAGTTAGCTGATCGCTCAGTTACCTACCCTCGAGGAATTGTAGAAGATGTTCTGGTAAAAGTGGACAAGCTCATCTTTCCCGCGGATTTCATCATACTTGATTTTGAAGAAGACAAGAAAATCCCTATCATTCTTGGGAGACCATTCTTGGCCACGGGACAAACCTTGATCGACGTGCAAAAAGGGGAACTTACGATGAGGGTGCATGATCAAAATGTCACCTTCAATGTTTTCAAGGCTATGAAGTTTCCAACTGAAGATGAGCAATGTTTGAAGATAGATTTGGTGGAGTCAGCAGTGCAATCTAAAATTGAGCATCTGCTCTTGAATGACACATTGGAAAAAGCACTGATTAGTGATTCTTTATTGGAAGAAGATGAGATAGATGAGCAACTGCTACTTCTTGATGCTACTCCATGGCAAAGGAAATTCGAGAGACCAGTGGAATCGTTAGGTCTATCTGAATTGAAGGGGTCACATCAGCGGTTGAAACCATCCATTGAAAAAGCTCTAACTCTAGAGCTCAAACCACTACCTGATCACTTAAGGTATGCTTCTCTTGGTGAGTCATCTACTTTACCTGTGATTATTGCTGCTAACTTGTCAGATTCTGAGGAAGACAAGCTCTTGAGAGTTCTTAGAGAATTCAAATCAGCTATTGGATGGACCATAGCAGACATCAAGGGGATAAGTCCAGCTTACTCTCAACATAAAATTCCATTAGAAGAGGGGAGTAAGCCAACAGTGGAAAATCAGAGACGTCTAAATCCAATCATGAAAGAAGTTGTGAAGAAAGAAATCATCAAATGGTTGGATGCAGGGATCATCTATCCCATTTCTGATAGTTCATGGGTAAGCCCAGTTCAATGTGTGCCGAAGAAAGGTGGCATGACGGTAATCACCAATGAGAAGAATGAACTTATCTCTACTCGCACAGTCACTGGTTGGAGAATCTGTATGGACTACCGGAAATTGAACAAGGCCACTAGGAAGGATCATTTTCCTTTGCCCTTTATCGATCAGATGCTGGACAGACTTGCAGGTCAGGAGTACTATTGCCTATTGGATGGATATTCTGGGTATAATCAAATCTGTATTGCCCCTGAAGATCAGGAGAAGACGACTTTCACATGTCCATTTGGTACATTTGCTTTTCGGCGAGTCTCTTTTGGTTTGTGTGGTGCACCTGCTACTTTTCAGAGGTGTATGATGGCTATCTTTTCAGACATGATTGGCAAGACCGTAGAAGTTTTCATGGATGACTTTTCTGTAATCGGTCTCTCTTTCGATGAATGTTTGAATAATCTGGGTGCGGTTCTGAGAAGATGTGTGGAAACTAATCTGGTGCTTAACTGGGAGAAATGCCACTTCATGGTTCAAGAGGGAACTATTCTTGGGCACAAGGTGTCACGGAGAGGTCTAGAGGTGGACAGGGCAAAAATAGAGACAATTGAAAATCTTCCACCACCTAATTCAGTGAGAGGGATTCGCAGTTTCCTTGGTCACGCAGGTTTCTACAGGCGTTTTATCAAAGACTTCTCAAAAATCTCCAAACCGTTGTGTAAGCTCTTGGAAAAGGATGTTCCTTTTAAATTTGATTAAGAATGTTTGACCGCTTTCGAGACTCTGAAAAAGAAATTGGTTTCAGCACCAGTGATTATTGCTCCCGACTGGAGTGAACCTTTCGCTATGATGTGCGATGCTAGCGATTATGCAGTGGGGGCTGTTCTCGGTCAAAAGAAAGACAAAGTGTTTCATGTGATCTATTATGCAAGCAAGACTCTTAATGATGCTCAGTTGAACTACACTACCACCGAAAAGGAGCTGTTGGCCATAGTCTATGGTTTTGAAAAATTTCGTTCTTACTTGCTAGGTACAAAGGTAATGGTGTACACGGATCACGCGGCTATTAGATATCTGCTCTCTAAAAAGGACTCCAAACCTCGTTTAATTCGTTGGGTACTTCTGTTACAAGAATTTGATGTGGAGATTAAGGACAGGAAAGGGACAGAGAATCAAGTAGCTGACCATCTTTCTCGTTTGGAGGACTTTGGTAAATCTTCTCGAGACAGTACCGTCATTAATGAATTCTTCCCGGATGAGCAATTGTTTAGGGTGCAAGAAGAGGAGCCATGGTACGCAGACATTGTGAACTTTCTGGTTAGTCAAGTTATTCCATCCGAATTTTCTTATGCACAAAGGAAGAAGTTCTTGCATGAAGTTAAATGGTATCGTTGGGATGAACCATATCTGTTTAAACAGGGAGCTGATCAGATTCTTAGAAGATGTGTGCCGTATAGTGAAATAGAGGCCATTCTGAGGGATTATCACGCCACGACATATGGGGGCCACTATGGAGGTGAAAAGACTGCTACTCGGATTCTTCAAGCAGGGTTCTATTGGCCTTCTCTTTTTAAGGATGCTCATCAGTACGTCTTAAGGTGTGATCGTTGTCAGCGTGTTGGTAACATATCGAGGAGGGATGAGATGCCCCTTAATGTAATGTTGGAAGTGGAAATTTTCGATGTTTGGGGAATTGACTTCATGGGACCCTTTATCTCTTCATGCAACAATCAATATATCTTGCTAGCAGTTGATTACGTCTCTAAATGGGTTGAGGTCAAAGCACTTCCGACAAATGATGCCCAAGTCGTGCTTAATTTCCTTCAGAAGAACATCTTCACCAGATTTGGTACTCCTCGAGTCATTATCAGTGATGAAGGCACTCATTTTTGCAATCGCAAGTTCACTAATCTTATGGCCAGATACAATATCAATCATCGGGTAGCTACAGCATATCATCCTCAGACCAATGGCCAAGCTGAAGTGTCTAATCGGGAAATCAAGCGTATTCTAGAAAAGGTGGTGAGTCCTTCAAGAAAGGATTGGTCTTTGAAACTCGATGAAGCCGCCTGGGCTTATCGAACGGCATATAAAACACCTTTGGGAATGTCACCGTATCAGCTTGTCTACGGGAAAGCTTGTCATTTGCCGGCGGAATTGGAGCACAAGGCCTATTGGGCTTTGAAAAAGCTAAATTTCGACCTTACAGCCGCGGGTGAGAAGAGAATGGTGCAACTCCATGAGATGGACGAGTTTCGCTTGCAAGCATATGAGAACAATAAACTCTACAAAGAAAAAGTGAAGAGATGGCATGATCGTCGTTTAGTCAACAAGGTATTTGTTCCTGGACAACCCGTGTTATTATTTAATTCTCGCCTTCGTCTATTTCCAGGAAAGCTAAAATCGAGATGGTCAGGGCCCTTTGTTGTAAAAACCGTGTTTCCGCATGGAGCGGTTGAGATTTTTGAGAAATCACCTGATCAGTCGTTCAAAGTCAATGGTCAGAGATTGAAACCGTACTTTGGTGAGGTATCGAATCGTGGGGCTGAAACCGCGGTTCTTGCAATTACTGAGTAAATCATGGAAGTCACGTCAAGCTACTGACGTAAAAGAAGCGCTTCTTGGGAGGCAACCCAAGCATTGTTGTATACAAGATTATTCTTCTTCTAAAAAAAAAAAATAAAAAAAAAAAAAAATAAAATAAAATAGCAGGGGAAGCCAAGCGCAGCAGCGCCCTCAATAGCGCCACAGCGCCTGGCTCCACTGAAATTCCAGGAAACAAGTCGCGCAATTGCGCTAATCATAGGCGCAAGAGCGCTCGGCCAAAACCTTTTCCAGGAGCTGTAACGCGCCATGGCGCCTCTTTTCAGCGCAGCTGCGCGCTACCCTGTATAAAAAAAAAAAAAAAAAAAAATAGAAAACCTGTTGTTAACAGAATACCCAGCCGAACCATACATACATACACCCACATCTTTTACAATCCTAAACCTAAAATTCTCTCTACCCAAAATCTATACCTCACCCATTTTCTAAATTCAAATCCTACATTTTCCAAACCCATCTCAAATCCCATCCCACTAATTATCTCTACATAATCACCTATACACACAAATCCCCTCTTTATTCCAAATCATTCAACTTCCATACAAGCTTCAAGAGTTCTCTAATTCAAGTTTGGGGGAGTGTTTTCAAGGTTCTCATCTTCAATTCAAGTGGTAATATTCTCTCTTAGTTAATTATTTAGTGAATTGAATTGTTGGAATTGGGATATTGTGTGTGGAGATATATTGTGAATTGTTTATCGTATATATTGTGGATTTTTGGGTGTTTGTTGACATTGTGTTGTTCAAAGAGTGGTATGGCTCCCAAAAGAGTACGTGTGCCGAGTAGTAGTAGTTCGGAGGAGGAGGTGGCGCCGAATTATGATGTTGATAAATTTGTTTCTAAGGCGGCTCAAGATGAGTTCGAAAATTTATTGTCAAGAGCTGTTGTTCAGGAGAGGGGTTTTGAGCCTTCGGGTGAGGATGGCGAATTGAGAGATATGGTTAGGGAGTTGGGTTGGGTGATGTTTTGTGCTAAGCCGGTGGCAGTTCCCTTGAGCATTGTTAGGGAATTTTATGCCAATGCCAAGGATGACAAGAATGGAATCACTATGGTTAGGGGGCAGGCAGTTGCTTATAAGCCTGGGTATATCCGGCGTGTTTTGTCTCAATCACCGAAGCCTAGGAATGTTGAGGATTGGGGGCAGAAAACTAGGGATGATGTTGACCTAGATGCTATCATGGCAGGAATGTGTATCCCGGGTACGGTCTGGAGGTATAAGGCAGGTTCTACCACGCCGAGTACATTTCCGGCAGCTGCTTTGACGAGGTATGCCCGAGCTTGGTTCTTGTTTATTTGTGCTCGTGTAATGCCTACTACCCATGTTACTGAGGTTAATGTTGAGCGTGCCATCATTTTGTGGGGTATTTTGAACGGGAAGTATATTGATCTCGGGGAATTAGTCTATCAGAATATCTTGAAGTTCTTGAAGGGTGGTACGACAGGCGGGATCCCACATGCAGTCATTATTGCTGAGTTGTGTGTTCATGTGGGTGTTCGTTGGCATAGTGATGAGACGCTGCTCAGGCCGAGGGGTTCTATCAAGCACGCGGCTATTAATAAGATGGCGGAGTGGTCGGGTGGTATTCCTCACCCGAGGGGTCTTGGTTATGTTGAGATTTTTGAGGGGGGTGGTGCTCCACCACCGGTTGAGCAAGTACCTCCACAACCACACCTAGACAGAGCGGGACCTTCTCAGGCACAGACGAGTCAGGGTATTGTGGTTTTCAGTGATGCTCAGTTCAGACGCATGTTGAGGCGTCAGGATACTACGAATGCCATGTTACACAGATTTGCTACAGACTTGACTCAGTCATTGGATGGAGTGTACCAGCAGCAGGGTTTTCAGGTCACATGGCCTATCTTCGGAGCGCACCACGTCTATCCACCACCAGATACACCACCCGAGGAGGGTGACGATGCCGACGACTAGGGGAGTATCTCTTGTACCCTTTAATTTTACCTTCAATGAGGGCATTGAAATTTTTAAGTTTGGGGGTGATTTTAGGGTATCAAGAGGCATTGCATTGCATATAGTTGCATATTCATGCATATTCATGTTAGTATTTTTGCATTTAGTTTTGCCATGCCATTTAGATTGCATTTAGGATGCCATGTCATATAGCTTTAATTAGGATTTATTATCATGTTGTTCATGCATTTCATGCATTTCATATGATTCCACTTGAGTGTCTGTTTCTGGCTCGATAGGTCGACGTTAATTTGAGTGTGATGACAATGAATAGAGGGTTGATTTAAGTACTTATGAAATTGACTTGCATGTGTCGGGAACACAATCTTTTCACGGTCTCACTGTTTGCTTTTGAGCTAGATTGAGTCATACCTTGTTTGGTTGTTGAGATTTAATCACTTATTTATATCTAGAATTTTCGTTATTCCCTCGATGGTGTAGGAGCACTTAAGTATAAGTTTGGGGGAAAACAGGGATTTCATGCTAAGTGTCGTGTCGTAGTGTAATAATGGCTAGGCGTCAATTGGCTAGTAGCCGGCTCATATTTGATATGAGTAGTCTAGGAGGGTGAGATAGTGCACCCATGAAAAAAAATAAAAAGAAAAGGCAAGAAAAAGAGTAAAAAAGAAAAAAAAAAGAAAAAAAAAAGAGAAAAAAAAATATATATAAAAAAAAAAGAGTGGTGAGAATAAAAAATGAGGGATTGTGAGAGTGTGTGTATGCTAATTGGCTAGGGTGAGCTCTTTAGTACTCGAGCAAGTAAGTTCGAGGGGATTTTATGCCTAGTGACCTAAGACTTTTCCGGTCTGGGATCCACTAACTTAACGCTCGCTACAAGGGTGCTATTGTATAAGCCTTTAGGGGTCTCATCCATTGCACAGTCAAAAGCATGTGTGTTTGTGTTTTGTGATGTTTTGTGTAGTAAAGCATGAGTCCTTGTCTACCTTAAATGATGATGGAGGTGTCTTTGAGTCATGGAGTGTCTAAAGTCTATTCTGTTTATAAACATGTGATTGTCTTGGCGAAGAATTGGTTATGCCTTTGATCTAGTTTTGAGAGTATATCTAGTGAGAAATGCACACACCACGTTTCCGAGCATGTATTGTTAGTATACGGGGCCTTATTCGAGCTCTGTTTGGAGTTGTTGCATTCGTTGAGACGTTTGCTTGTTGAGTTGGTTTCGGATAATTTGTGTGGGATCATTTCATTAGGACATTTTTCGCATTATCATGGCATGTAGTTATTAGTTGCATTCATTCATCATTTTTAAACTGATTTTGCATTGCTTGAGGACAAGCAACGGTTTAAGTTTGGGGGTTTGATAAGTGGATTTTATATCCACTATTTACCTTCCGTTTGGACTTTAATCGTTTGCAAGTTCTCAAGTTTCGTTGTCATTTAATATGTTTTTATGTAATTTGTGTAGGTTGTGTCGTTGAAGACATTTTGGGCTAAAACAATATTATGGTGGTGCGAATTTAATTTTAAGATGGTGCAAGAAAATCAGAGCAAGTAAAACAGAGTGCAGCTTAGGCATTCCAGGAGATGTTGGGGGCCATGGCACAGTGTTGGGCGCCATTGCGCACACAGGGTGGAAAAAAAATGTTGTCCAGGAGCTTTTGGGCGCTCTTGCGCGTGCTAGGGGCGCAGTTGCGCGAGGCTGGGAGCAACGGCTCGAGGAAGGGCGCCATTGCGCGCGCGGGGGAGGAATTCCAGGAAGTGTTAAGCGCCGTTGCGCGTGTCCTAGGCGCAGCTGCGCGGCCATGGACCTGTCGAGGCGCTGTGGCGCAAGTTCGAGGCGCTATGGCGCTTGTGATGTTTTTTTGGCTGATTTCTGTTGTTTATTTCGGGTCATAAATGTTTGGGCCTATTTTAATTAGGGTAACAACTGAATCTTTATAGGTAATTTAGAGACCTAAAAACATTATCTATCGTTGTTCTTAGTTTTTCTTAGCTACTATCAACACTTATCATCTATTTTTCAAGAACAATTTCAAGGAATTTCTCCAAGCTAGTGACAAGCAAGGATTATTCTTTGGAACCTTTGTACTCTTCTATTTTGGGGATTTAATTCTAAACCTTATTTCTTCTTCTATATATTTACTTTTTTATTTTAGAATTATGTTTTCCATAGAACCCATGATGGCAATTAGGTCAATTATGGGCTAATTCGTTATCATGGGGTTTTAATGGATTTTGCTATGGATTCTAGTAATTGAGTGTTAATTATGCCTTGGTGTGTGATTGAACGTATTGTTTGCCTAGTATGTTTATGCTTTTTCGTTATAAGTGAGTCGCGAACACTTGTAATTGTTTGTTTAATCCTAGTGAATGCGAAAGTGGATCTAGGGTTTAGAACAATTCATGCTAGCATAGGTTTTTGCATGCGAAGAACATGTATTAATTTGTGGTGTAATTCTAACCGTCTTGCATCGACTATGTGATTTAATGGGTGCTTGATTTTCAACCGGTATGTGTTCAATTGCTATAGACATATAGGGACTACACATATTTGGTGACTGCTTGACTTCTATCAATTGTGGATGATCAGTAGGATGGTATATGCACAACGAAAGTTGGTGTGTATCAGTTTAGTGCATCTAATCAGTAATCAATTCGGTCACATGCTAGGCTAAAGGGGATAAGATTCTAGATGAAGTAGTAAATGAAATTTAAATCCCATGTTTGTTTATTATAAAGTTAAAATTAAGTTATTTCCTCGTAATTGGCTTAGTTGGTATTTTAGCATTAGTTAAATCAAACCCAATATTGTGATTGTCTTAGCAGTGAGTGTAAATCATAAGTTGGTGCATAAGTGAACATAACGAACAATTTGAGTCTCTGTGGGAACGAATTCTATTTACTCTATATTACTTGTTGACCACGTTCTCTTGCGTGAATAAGTGCGAACAAAGATTTTGAAAACTTTTTTCGAACGATTATAGGACACACGATTTTAACTTCTAAAACAATTTTTAATCAATGATTGTGAAAATCTTTATAAGTTATGAAAGTATAATCTTTTCGTTAAAATCTAGAATTTGTATAAAATAATATTGACAAATTTCTAATTTTTTACATAATAAACTCAACCATTTTATTGATCGATTAAGTTGATAAAAATGTTATAAACATGTTATTTCATTATATTGTGAAATAATAAATTACTATTCTAATTAGACTTAATTGTAGGAGGATGGGCTTAACTTCTTTTTTTTTTGCACAAAAATGGTCCAAATATAAAAATAGACAATGTGATGACCTAACTATTTTTTAAAATAGATGAATGTATTCGGTTTATGATTTAATTACAACATGATGGCTGACCAATGTTTTTTTTAACACAAAATGGCCCAAAAATAAACACCAATATTTTGACTTATTTAGACGGAATGAAAGCAACTGCTTAAAAAAATATTTGGGTCATTTTTGTGCAAAAAAAATAAATAATTGAGGCCATACTCCTACGATTAAATCTTTTAATTATATAAATTCTTATGCTACTATTGAGCATGTATGTTATGAGAGGGATGTCGGCTTTCAAAACGTTATTTAGTTATATTTAATATTGTAATTGCTACTTAATATTTATGATATTTTTAAGATTATTAAATTTTTTTGATATATAATGAGAGTATTACTGCAAATAATAATTCAAAGAAATAATGCCCAAACTACACCACTTTTCTATGGAAGGTGCCCGAAATACCCGTTTTCAATATGTTCCGCCCTTTTTGACCATTGAGTATGCATGTTTTTGCTGCGTATACTGGGATACATATTTCCAAGTTGCGTATCCGTTGTCACGCATATGCCAGATGCGTATTGACGTCAGATGATGTCATTACTTCACAAACGTAGTCGGAGCTCAGACGAACACAAAATCGTCACAAAATTGTCTCCTCCCGTTCGCCAAATTTCGGCAACCTTCATTGTCTCCTCCCGTTCGTCAAATTTCGGCAACCTTCACAACACCTGAGGATATAAAAATGATGCCCAGGCCTGCATCTACATTATTTCATATTCCGTTGTTGAGTTCTGTCCCCACAGGGGCGTGCACGAACAGATATGGTAACTAAATCGGAAAATGAGCTCAATTTGGGGATTTTAAATCCGGAGAAACAAACGGTAAACTAAGATTATAGGATTGTAGAAGAGAACAATATGATCATTTTGGTATATAGTTTGTGACTGCTCGATGCGTAGAAAAAGTACACGAAGCGATTGAAAAAAACGAAGAAAAAACGTCCGTCAGCGGGGGAAAGAAGACGATGAACAGTGCACATATA
The DNA here is from genome assembly GCA_037693485.1 of Kitagawia praeruptora. Lineage (NCBI taxonomy): Eukaryota > Viridiplantae > Streptophyta > Magnoliopsida > Apiales > Apiaceae > Kitagawia > Kitagawia praeruptora. Next base: position 127,498,190 of record CM075352.1, read on the forward strand.
CGCATGTGTATCATGCGTATCTCTAAACACGCAATCCGAAAAATGCGTATTCATGGTTACTGTTCATAGCTTAGAATTCAAATTTTGAATTTTGAATTTCGCAAAGTGTACGCATTGTGTAGATGCGTGGCCATTGACTACGCAATTTCAACATGCGTACAACCTACACGCATGTGTGTAATGCGTGGTCTGTAGGTAAAAATGGCGGACCTTTCCGCCGGTGGGTATTTTGGTTATGTGGAATTAAATAGTGGGTATTTTGGTTTTTCACCCTAATTCATACACCTGTTTTAAATCACTTTTTTAGGAAATTTTGAAAATATCAATTAATTTTTAGTACCTAACAGTAAAAATTTATTAACCGCGCGAAGCGCGGCTAAATTACCTAGTATATTATAATGCCTGGAGATCGGAAAGTTACCAAAAGCATTTAAAATATTTTTCTTGAATTTTTGTTATTTTGAATTTTTTATTAAAATCATTTTCTTACATTAAATAGCTCTTAATGACATATTAATTAGTCATTAATTATACCTAATAAATACGTATTAAATCTAATTTATTTATTTATATTAAAAATTGTAAAATTTTATTTGAGCATTATAGTTATTATTTCATTATTAAATATTAATTACATATATAATTAAATTTATTTTTAGGTAAAATGACGAGTAAAAATTATTTACCTTGCATCCTTTTTTATTTCCTATTGAATACCACTTTAATTTCTTTTCGGACAATTGTAGTACAAATGATCCTTAACTTCTTAAACAATTTTTATGTGATTATGGAAATCATAATAAATTATAGAAGTATATAAATCTTCGCTTGTAATAAAAATAAAACAAATACTCCTAACGAATTGAAAAAATCCAATTTTATCGGTAGATGAAATCGATAAAAATTAAAAAAAGTTATACACCCATTGTTCATTATATATATTATGTCGAAATAAATTAATATTCAAATTAAATAAATTCTTAAACTACTATTGAACATGTATATTATGATAGGGGCGTCGGCTTTAAAAGGTGTTATTATATTTATAATTTTTGATCGTAAAGATTACGTTTGTATTATAATTGTTACTTTTTATGTTTATTATATTTTTGAGATTATAAAAATTTTAGATATATAAAGAGAGTATTTTCAAACTTATAATTCATATAAATTGTTTTGAAATCAATTTTGTTTAAATATTTTTTAAGAGACCAATCAATTTTTAAATTTTTTTTAAAAATTTATCTATTTTCAATATTTTTAAATGAAAATTTATGAACCGCGCGAAGCGCGGATAAGTTTAATTATAATGCTCAAATAAATATATTTATTTAATTTAATAAGTGTAATTAATGATTATTAAAATGTCATTAAGATGCCATTAAGCTGCTAATTAATGCAAGAAAATAAATTAATAAAAAAAATCAAAAAAGCAAGAATTCAAAAAAAATATCTTAAATGCTTCTGATGCATTTCTGATCTCCAAGCATTATAATATAATAATATAAAATAAATTTAATATATATATTTATTTAATTTAATAAGTATAATTAATGATTATTAAAATGTCATTAAGATGCCATTAAGCTGCAAATTAAGGCAAGAAAATAAATTAATAAAAAAAAATCAAAAAAGCAAGAATTCAAGAAAAATATCTTAAACGCTTCTAATGCGTTTCTGATCTCCAGGCATTAATGCCAGGAGATCGAAAAGTTACCACATTCATTTAAGATAGTTTTCTTGAATTTTCGTATTTTTGATTTTTTTTATTAAAATTCTTTTGTTTGTTTTGCATTAAATAGCTCTTGATGATAACTTAATTTGTCATTAATTGCACCTATTAAATAGATATTAATTTTACTTCACTTTTTTTATTTAAAAATTAGCAAACTTTGTAAAGAAAATTAGTAAACTTTATTTGTGTACTATGAATCTATGATTATTATTTCAATATATAATTATTTATTAAATAAAAATATTTAAATTTATTTTAAGGTAAAATGACGACTTAAAATTGATTACATTTTGTCCTTTTTATTTCCTATTTAAGATCACTGATTCTCTGCAATTTCTTTTCGGACGACTATAGCATAGACGACCTTAAGTTCTCAAACAATCTTTATTATTAATGATTGTGGAAATTGTAATAAATTATAAAAGTATATAGATCTTTGCTTAATATTTGAAATTTGTATACAAATAATACATACAAATTTTTACCTTTACACATGATTAAATTACACATTGATTATGACCAAATCGGTTAAATTAAATAAACCCAACCATTTTTATCGGTAATTAAATCGATAAAAAAGTTATATACCCTTTGTTTCATTAAATTGTCTCGACACAAATTAATATTCTAATTACATAATTTTTACATTGTTATTAAATATGTATATTTTGATATGGGTGTCGACTTTAAAAAACGTTATTGAGTTACATTTAATATTTATAACCTTTGATCGTAAAGATTGTGTTCGTATTGTAATTACTATTTTTTATGTTTATAATATTTTTTTAAGATTATCAAAACTTTAGATATATAATGAGAGTCTTTTTTCAACTAAAAATTCATGTAAATTGTTTTAAATTAATTTATTTAGAAAATTCTTAAAAAACCTATCAGTTTCTAAAACGACTTAGAATTGTATACATTAAGTCCTTTTTTATTCCGTATTCAAGATCACTCATTCACTACAATTTTTTTTAGACGACTATAGCATAGACGATCTTAATTTCTCAAACAATCTAATCTTTATTATCAGTGATTGTGAAAATCGTAATAAATTATAGAAATATTTAGATCTTCGCTTAACATTGAAATTTGTATACTAATAATAGAGACAGATTTTTACCTTTGTACATTAATAAATTACACATGAATTATGATAAACTTATTAAATTAAATAAACACACCCATTTCTATCGATAGATTAAATCGATTAAAAGTTATACACCTGTTATTTCATTGTATTGTGTTGACATACATGAACATTCTAATTACATAATTTTTTACACTATTATTGGACATGTATATTTGAAAGGGGTATTGGCTTTAAAAAATGTTATTAAATTATATTTAATATTTATAACTTTTGATCAAAAAGATTATGTTCCTATTGTAATTGGTACTTTTTATGTTGTCGATATTTTTAAGATAATCAATACTTTAGATATGCAATGAAAGTATTTTTTTTAAATTAATTATTCATGTATATTGTTTTAGATCTTTTCATTTTAGGAAATTCTTAAAAAACCAATCAATTTTTAAAAGTAAAAGAAATTAAATTATCTATTTTTAATATTTAAAATAAAAATTTATAAAACGCGCGAAGCGCGGATAAGTTGCCTATCTATATATATTATAATGCCTAGAGATCGAAAATTTACCAGAAACATTTAAAATATTTTTCTTGAATTTTTGTTATTTTGAATTTTTTATTAAAATCATTTTCTTACATTAAATAGCTCTTAATGACATATTAATTAGTCATTAATTATACCTAATAAATACGTATTAAATCTAATTTATTTATTTATATTAAAAATTGTAAAATTTTATTTGAGCATTATAGTTATTATTTCATTATTAAATATTAATTACATATCTATATCTATATATCTATATCTATATATATTATAATGCCCGGAGATCAGAAAGTTACCAGAAACGTTTAAGGTATTTTTCTTGAATTTTCAGTTTTTTGATTTTTTTTATTAATTTTTTTTCTTGCATTCAATAACTTTTAATGACATATTAATTAGTCATTAATTATACCTAATAAATATGTATTAAATTTATTTTATTTATTTAAGAAATTATAAAACATTATTTTTGAGCATTATAATTATTATTTCAGTATTAAATATTAATTACATTTATAATTAAGTTTATTTTTAGATAAAATGACGACTAAAAATTGTTTACATTGCGGAATATTTTATTCCCTATCGAATACCACTCCAATTTATTTACGGACAATTGTAGTACAGACGACCCTTAACTTTTCAAGCAATCTTTATTATTAGTGATTATGGAAATCGTAATAAATTATAGAAGTATGCAAATGTTCGCTTAACACATGTAATAAAAATAACATGGGTTATGACCAAACTGATTAAATTGAAAAAATACATTTTTGTCGGTAGACTAAATCGATAAAAAAGTTATATAAAAGTTTCTTGCATTTAATTAATAATTAATTATACCTATTAAATATATATTAAATACACTTTATTTCATATTTAATATAAAAGTTTAACAATTTTATTAGAACATTATTATTATAATTATTTTGTTATAAAACATTAATGATTTATACAAAAATACCATTATTTTAAAGTAAACCAATAAAATAAAATAATTTTTATCGTCATTTCTAATCCTTATTCAAAATCATTGCAAATTTTTTGGCAATAATTAATAGACAATTTTAACTTTTCGATAAATTCGTAATCAATGATCGTGAGAATCATGATAAGATACATAAGTATATATATTTTTCGATTAACATCCACAATTTAAATAAAAGTAATATCGTAGAATTTACATTTATATCTGAACAAATTATACACGAGGTGTGACCAACTCGATTAAATTGAATCAAGTGGATCATTTTTTTCGTCAATTAAATCAATAAAAAAATTACCTATTCGTTGTTTGATTATTTTGGGTTGGAAAAATTAATATTTTAATTAAACACATTCTTATACTATTACTAATCCATTAATCATGCATGTATGTTATGAGATGGAAGACGGTGTTTAAAATCGTTAATGAATTATATTTAATATTTACAAATTTTTATTATAGGAATTATGTTGATATTGTATTTTGGTATGGAAAAAGTAAAAGGTGTTTAAGGAGTTGATTTTTGCTATTTTAAACAAATTCTCACTTTTTTAGCATTAAGTAAGGGTGTTATAAAACGAGCATCGGCTTTAAAAACAATTATATGTACAAATTTATTATAAAATTTAATAAAAGAATATTAGAATATGTGAGTATCACTTTGATGTGTCCATGAATTTAATTTTAATGTTACAAACAAAACAGTTCTTATAAAATGCTCTGAAAAATTAATTAAATGTAGAGATACGGGTGTCGGATCACTCCAAAACAACATGAAGCATGACTTACAATATGCATTTGAATTATGCTTTTTTCGTCATAAAATCAAATATATCGACAAGTGAAATCAATCACACCTCTCATCACATTTACATTCTAATTCTTTTCATCGTACAATCAATTTTACTAACAAATAATTTAATAACAAATTAAGCAATCACGTCTTTTATGATGTCATCGACAATAGAAAAGATTCACAATTGTTATTTTTACTTATTCAATGTCAAACTTTGCAAATGTTTGTCAATATTGGATTTCAAAAGCATTTTTTATGCGACAAAATAGGTTCGTCAATATCTTCAAAATTATTATTATTATAAATATTCAAGAATTTAACTGAAACAAGTTTTTTTTCACCTAATTCTTTTCTCTTTAATTTTTAAACATGGAGATCGGAAATGCACCAGAACAGTTCAAGGTATTTTTCTTGAATTTTCATTTTTTTGATATTTTTATTAAAATTCTTTTCTTGCATTAAATAGCTATTAATGACATTTTAATTAGTCATTAATTACACCTATTAAACATATATTAAATTTACTCTATTTAATTTGTTTAAAAATTAGCAAACTTTAGTTGAACATTATAATTATTTTTTCAATATTAAATATTAATTATATATAGTTATGTTTATTTTTAGTTAAAATGACGAATAACAATTGTTTTTATTGCGTTATTTTTTATTCCCTATTCAAGATCACTGTAATTTCTTTTCGAATGATTATAGGGTACACGACCTTAACTTCTCAAGCAATTTTTATTATCAATAAATGTGAAAATCGTAATAAATTATCGAAGTACAAGATATTTATTTAATATCTGGAATTGTATACAAACAGTACAGATAGATTTTCAATTTTACACATGAATAAATAATACATGTGTTATGATCAAATCGATTAAATTTAACAAATCCAGTCATTTATCAGAAGATAAAATTGATAAAAAGGCTATACACCCATTGTTTCGTTATATTGTGTGGAAATAATTTTGTATTGTAATTAAACAAATTCTTATACTATTATTGAATATGTATATTATGAGCGGGCTGTCGGTTTTAAAAAACATTATTAACCAACTTCTCAAATAATTTTTATTATCAATGATTGTGGAATTGTAGTAAATTATGGAAGTACATGGATCTTTACTTAATATCTAAAATTTTGATAATCTTAAAAACATCACAAACATATAAAAATAAAAATTACAATATGAACGTAATATTTACAATCAAAAGTTACAAATATTGAATACAACTTAATAACGTTTTTTAAAACCGACACCCCTCTCATAATATACATGTTCAATAATAGTTTAAGAATTTATTTAATTTGAATATTAATTTATTTTGACACAATATAATGAAACAATGGGCATATAATTTTTTTATCAATTTAATCTTCAGATAAAATGGTTGAGTTTGTTCAATTTAATTAGTTTGGTCATAACTCATGTGTGTATGCGCATGATTTATTTACAAATTTCAGATATTAAGTAAAGATCCATGTACTTCCATAATTTACTACGATTCCACAATTATTGATAATAAAGATTATTTGAGAAGTTGGTTAATAATGTTTTTTAAAACCGACAGCCCTCTCATAATATACATATTCAATAATAGTATAAGAATTTGTTTAATTACAATAAAAAATTATTTCAACACAATATAACGAAACAATGGGTGTATAGCTTTTTTTTATCAATTTTATCTTCCGATAAATGACTGGATTTGTTAAATTTAATCGATTTGATCATAACTCATGTATTATTTATTCATGTGCAAAATTGAAAATCTATCTGTACTGTTTGTATACAATTCTAGATATTAAATAAATATCTTGTACTTCCATAATTTATTACGATTTTCACAATTATTGATAATAAAAATTTATAAACCGCGCGAAGCGCGGATAAGTTAGCTAGTATATTATAATGTCTGGAGATCAGAAAGTTACCAGAAACGTTTAAGGTATTTTTCTTGAATTTTCAATTTTTTGATTTTTTTTATTAATTTTTTTTTCTTGCATTCAATAGCTTTTAATGACATATTAATTAGTCATTAATTATACCTAATAAATATGTATTAAAATTATTTTATTTATTTAAGAAATTATAAAACATTATTTTTGAGCATTATAATTATTATTTCAGTATTAAATATTAATTATATTTATAATTAAGTTTATTTTTAGATAAAATGACGACTAAAAATTGTTTACATTGCGTAATATTTTATTCCCTATCGAATACCACTCCAATTTCTTTACGGACAATTGTAGTACAGACGACCCTTAACTTTTCAAGCAAATCTTTATCATTAGTGATTATGGAAATCGTAATAAATTATAGAAGTATGTAAATGTTCGCTTAACACATGTAATAAAAATAACAAGGGTTATGACCAAACTGATTAAATTGAAAAAATACATTTTTGTCGGTAGACTAAATCGATAAAAAAGTTATATACCCGTTGTTCGTTATATTATGTCGAAATAAATTAATATTCTAATTAAATAATTACACTACAATTGAACATGTATGTTATGAGAGGGGCGTCGGCTTTAAAAAGTGTTATTATATATAATATTTATAACTTTTGATAGTAAAGATTACGTTTGTATTATAATTACTAATTTTTATGTTTATGATATTTTTGAGATTATAAAATTTTTAGATATATAAAGAGAATATCTTCAAACTTATAATTTATGAAATTATTTTGAATCAATTTTTTAAAAAAATTATTAAGAGACCAATCAATTTTTGAAAATAATCAATAATAATTCATCTGTTTCAATATTTTAAAATAAAAATTTACGAACCGCGCGAAGCGCGGATAAGTTGACTAGTTATAATATAATGCCTGAAGATCAGAAACGCATCAGAAGCGTTTAAGATATTTTTCTTGAATTCTTGCTTTTTTGTTTTTTTATTAATTTATTTTCTTGCATTAATTAGTAGCTTAATGGCATCTTAATGACATTTTAATAATCATTAATTACACTTATTAAATTAAATAAATATATATATTAAATTTATTTCATTTTATTTATATAAAAGATTGACAAACTTTATTTGAGCATTATAATTATTATTCTAATATAAAATACTAATTATATGTATAAAATTAAGATTATTTTTATGTAAATTAACGAATTAAAATTGTTCACATTGCGTAGTGTCAAAATGTTATAAACATGTTGTTTCATTATATTGTGTCAAAATAAATTAATATTCTAATTATATAAATTCTATACTATTACTGAGCATATGAGATGGATGTCGGCTTTAAAAACGTTATTTAGTTATATTTAATATTGTAATTGCTATTTTTCATGTTTATAATATTTTTTGATTATTAAAATTCTTGATATATAATGACAGTATTATTCCAACTAATAATTCAAAAAAACTGTTTTAAATCATTTTTTAGGAAATTTTAAAAATATCTACTAATTTTTATATTAATTTATCTATTTTTAGTAGCTAAAAATAAAATTTTATTAACCGCGCGAAGCGCGGCTAAGTTGCCTAGTATATATTATAATGCCAGGAGATCAGAAATGCACCAGAAACGTTTTAAATATTTTTCTTGATTTTTCAATTTTTTGATTTTTTATTAAAAATATGTTCTTGCATTAAATAACTCTTAATGACCTTTTAATTAGTCATTAATTACACCTATTAAATCTATATAAAATTTACTTTATTTCACATTTTTAAAAATTTAGAAAACTTTGTTTGAGCATATAACTATTATTTCAACATTATATATATATATATATATAATTATAATTAAGTGTATTTTTAGGTAAAATAATGACCGAAAATTGTTTATATCGCATTCTTTTTCATTCCCTATAAGACTACATTAATTTCTTTTCGAATGATCGTAAGTAGTAAATATGATCTTAACTTCTCAAACAATTTTGATTATAACTCATTTAGAAATCGTAATAAATTATGAAAATATATAGATCTTCGCTTAACATTTGAAATTTGTATAAAAAAATACAAACTATTATTATTTTTGCACATTAATAAATTATACATGGAGTATGACCAAACTGATTAAATTGAACCGACCAAACTATTTTTTCAGCGGATTAATGGATAAAAAAGTTACGCCTGTTGTTCATTATATTGTGTCGAAATAAATTAATATTCTAATTAAATAAATTTTACTCTAACATTGAATATTTTTGTGATGGGAGGGGTGTCGGCTTTAAAAAATGTTATTCTATTTAATATTTATAATTTTAATTGGAAAGATTACGTTCGTATTGTCAATGCTAATTTTTATGCTTATTCTATTTTTAAGATTATCAAAATTTTATTTATACGATGAGAGTAGTTTTCTAATTAATAATTTATATAAATTGTTTTAAATCAATTTTTGAGGAAATTCTTAAGAGATCAATAAATTTTTAAAAATAATAAAAATTATTTTATCTAACTTCAATATTTTCAAATATAAGTTTATAAACCGCGCGAAGCGCGGATTATAATGCATGGAGATCGGAAAGTTAATAGAAGCGTTCAAAATGGCTTTCCTGAATTTTGGTTTTTTTAATTTTTTTTCCTGCATTAAACAGCTCTTAATGACATATTAATTAGTAATTAATTATACCTAATAAATATATAATTATTTTATTTTATTTAATTAAACAATTATAAAACTTTATTTGAGCATTATATTTATTATTTTAATAGTAAAAGTAATTACATTTATATTTAAGTTTATTTTTAGGTAAAATGACGACTGAAAATTATTTACATTGCGTCTTTTTTATTTTCTGTCGAATAACACTCCAATTTTTTTCCGAATAATTGTAATACAGATGACCTTAACTTCTCAAGCAATCTTCAATATTAGTAATTATGATCGTAATAAATTATAGAAGTATATAAATTTTCGCTTAACACCTATAATAAAAATAATACAAAGAGTTTTTATTTTTACATGAATAAATTACACATGGGTTATGACCAAAGCAATTTAATTGAAAAAACCCAACTTTATTGATAGATTAAATAGTTAAAAAAGTTATATACCCGTTGTTCATTATGTTGTGTTGAAATAAATTAACATTCTATTTAAATAAATTCTTACACTACTATTGAACATGTATGTTATGAGAGGGGCGTCGGCTTTAAAAAGTATTATTATATATAATATTTTTAACTTTTGGTTACGTTTGTATTATAATTGTTACTTTTTATGTTTATGATATTTTTGAAATTATGAAAATTTTAGATATATAAAGAGAGTATTTTCAAACTTATAATTCAAGTAAATTGTTTTGATTCAACTTTTTGTAAAAAAATTTAAGAGACCAATAAATTTGTAAATATAAATCATATATTTTCAATATTTTAAAATAAAATTTATAAACCGCGCGAAGCGCGGATAAGTTTGCTAGTATATATTATAATGCCTGGAGATCGAAAATGCACCAGAACAGTTCAAGGTATTTTTCTTGAATTTTGGTTTTTTTGATTTTTTTTATTAAAATTCTTTTCTTGCATTAAATAGCTATTAATGACATTTTAATTAGTCATTAATTACACCTATTAAACATATATTAAATTTACTTTATTTAATTTGTTTAAAAAATTAGCAAACTTTAGTTGAACATTATAGTTATTTTTTCAATATTAAATTTTAATTATATATAGTTATGTTTATTTTTAGTTAAAATGACGAATAACAATTGTTTATATTGCGTTATTTTTTATTCTATATTCAAGGTCACTATAATTTCTTTTTGGATGATTATAGGGTACACGACCTTAACTTCTCAAGCAATTTTTATTATCAATAATTGTGAAAATCGTAATAAATTATGGAAGTACAAGATATTTATTTAATATCTGGAATTGTATACAAACAGTACCGATAGATTTTCAATTTTGCACATGAATAAATAATACACGAGTTATGATCAAATCGATTAAATTTAACAAATCCAGTCATTTATCGGAAGATAAAATTGATAAAAAAGCTATACACCCATTGTTTTGTTATATTGTGTTGAAATAATTTTTTATTGTAATTAAACAAATTCTTATACTATTATTGAATATGTATATTATGAGAGGGCTGTCGGTTTTAAAAAACATTATTAACCAACTTCTCAAATAATCTTTATTATCAATGATTGTGGAATCGTAGTAAATTATGGAAGTACATGGATCTTTACTTAATATCTGAAATTTGTAAACAAATCATGCGCATACACACATGAGTTATGACCAAACTAATTAAATTGAACAAACTCAATCATTTTATCGGAAGATTAAATTGATAAAAAAATTATATGCCCCTTATTTCATTATATTGTGGCAAAATAAATTAAAATTAAAAAATTCTTAAACTATTATTGAACATGAATATTATGAGAGGGGTGTCGGTTTTAAAAAAACGTTATTAAGTTGTATTCAATATTTGTAACTTTTGATTGTAAATATTACGTTCATATTGTAATTTTTATTTTTATATGTTTGTGATGTTTTTAAGATTATCAAAATTTTAGATATATTAATGAAAATATTTTTCCAATTAATAATTCATGTAAATTATTTTTAATAGAAAATTTATAAGAGACCAATCAATTTTTAAGAATAATAGAAATTAATTTATCAATTGCGGTACTTTTATATAAAATTTATTATAATAGCAGGAAATTGGAGAGACTTGCACTCAGAAGCTTCAAAATATTTTTCTTGAATTTTCACATTTTTATTTTTTATTAAAATAATTTTCTTGCATTTAATTAATAATTAATTATACCTATTAAATATATATTAAATACACTTTATTTCATATTTAATATAAAAGTTTAACAATTTTATTAGAACATTATTATTATTATTATTATTATTATTTTGTTATAAAATATTAATGATTTATATACAAATACCATTATTTTAAGGTAAAACAATAAAATAAAATAATTTTTATCGTCATTTCTAATCCTTATTCAAAATTATTGCAAATATTTTGGCAATAATTAATAGACGATTTTAACTTTTCGATAAATTCGTAATCAATGATCGTGAGAATCATGATAAGATACATAAGTATGTATATTTTTCAATTAACATCCACAATTTAAATAAAAGTAATGTCGTAGAATTTACATTTATACCTGAACAAATTATACACGGGGTGTGACCAACTCGATTAAATTGAATCAAGTGGAACCTTTTTTTCGTCAATTAAATCAATAAAAAAATTACCCATTCGTTGTTTGATTATTTTGTGTTGGAAAAATTAATATTCTAATTAAACACATTCTTATACTATTACTAATCAATTAATCATGGATGTATGTTATGAGATGGGAGACGGTGTTTAAAATCGTTAATTAGTTATATTTAATATTTACAAATTTTATTATAGGAATTATGTTGACATTGTAGTTTGGTATGAAAAAAAGTAAAAGGTGTTTAAGGAGTTGATTTTTGCTATTTTAAACAAATTCTCACTTTTTGAGCATTAAGTAAAGGTATTATAAAACGATCATCGGTTTTAAAAATAATTATATGTACAAATTTATTATAAAATTTAATAAAAAGAATATTATAATATGTAAGTATCACTTTGATGTGTCCATGAATTTAATTTTAATGTTACAAACAAAACAGTTCTTATAAAATGCTCTGAAAAATTAATTAAATGTAGAGATACGGGTGTTGGATCACTCCAAAAAAATATGAAGCATGGCTTACAATATGCATTTGAATTCTGCTTTTTTAGTCATAAAACCAAATATATCGACAAGTGAAATCAATCACACCTCTCATCACATTTACATTCTAATTCTTTTCATCGTACAATCAATTTTACTAACAAATAATTTAATAACAAATTAAGCAATCACGTCTTTTATGATGTCATCGACAATAGAAAAGATTCACAAATGTTATTTTTACTTATTCAATGTCAAACTTTGCAAATGTTTGTCAATATTGTATTTCAAAAGCATTTTTTATGCGACAAAATATGTTAGTCAATATCTTCAAAATTATTATTATTATTATTATTATTATTATTCAAGAATTTAACTGAAACATGTTTTTTTCACCTAATTCTTTTCTCTTTAATTTTTAAACATTCAAATTTAATTACATTTCACATAATTTTTACTTGATCATACTAACTTTCAAATAATAAAATTTAACAAATAATAATGTTATATGTATAATTTTTAAAAATATTTTCGTGCCGCGCGTATCGCGGCTTTGTTACCTAGTTATAATTTAAAGTTAAAAGGCCCAAATAATCATAATTCATTACAATTTTATTTAACATTACAATTATGTATTTATATAATCATTATAAATTTTATTATGTTATAAAATTTAACATAATTATATAACATTACAATTATGTATTTATATAATCATTATTTTCCATATTTTTTTAGTTTTAATTTTATATAATTTAATATACTCTTGTTTACGGATTATACTAATGTTTCCCTATTATAAATAATGTATACGGATTTTTAATAAATTTTATTATTAATTAAAAAATATGGTGTGATATTTTCGGGTATATATTAATGATTATAAGATTAGTTTTAAATCAAAATGGTAACATATTTTAATCAGAAAGAAAATATTAATGATTGAAAGATATGATACGATTGATTTTTTAGGTGTTTATAAGGCAATATATTCAACTAAAAACTAAATGTGAAAAACACAATCGATTAATTACCATTAATTATATTATGTTATTATTTATTTTAATAAATAAGATAACTATAACGAAAACCAAAACAACCAAAATTTTCAATGTTTCGGCTTTAATATAATAGTATAGATATTATTATAAATTTTAATTTCAATATGTTATTGGAAGAATTCGAACCTTACATTTTTTTATAGACTAATTTTTAGTATTAAATTTAAATTAACATGTTGTTGGCGGGAATCGAACCTTACATTTTCGCTTAATTATTATAGTATAGTATAGATGAGTGGAGAGCGCATCTCATAGTATAGTATAGATGAGTAAATATAGTAATGACCTTTTGTACCCATCAAACCATCAAGTTTAATACGTTGTACCTTTTAGCCCCTGAAGTATCCGGAAAGGTCCTATTAACCCTTATACCGGTACAAATTAAAAAATTGTAACGGACACATGTAATATCTATTTTGCCCATCCGATACGTACCGTTACAATTTTTTTGTACCGGTACAAGGGTTAATTGGACCTTTATGGATACTTCAGGGGCTAAAAGGAACGTTTTGAAACAGTGAGGGCTGATAGGTATTTCGTTTAAAACTTCGAGGGCTAAAAGGTCATTAAGCCTTAATTCAAACTCAAAACTTGATCGTAAAAAATTTGACATGTTCGAACTCGGCTTGAAAACTCAAATTAATTTCATCAAATATTGACGAAAGCTTGAACTCGAGAGGTTTAGCTCGATTAAGTATATAAATTATATATAAATATTAAATTTATATATAATATAATATATTTACTCCCTCCGTCCCTCTAAGTTGTTTACATTGGGGATGGGCACGGAAACTAAGAAAAGGTATAAAAAATGAGTAAAGTTAGATGAAAAGTGGGTAAAGTGGTGAGATTTATCAATATTTAATAATAGATTTGAGATAGTGTAGGAAAGTAGTGGGTGTAATAGTATTTTTTATTAGGGCTTTTTTCTAATATGTCCCATTTTAAAATGTCATTTATAATTGTGTCCTATCTTTATTTGTTATTATAAATATATCCCATTTTTCTATTTTGTCCTATTTTTTGTTGTAACCATGATTAAATAATTAACTACACATTCTTAAAAGATAAATTTGTCCTCATATTAATAATTATAATATATTTAGTTTCTAGTGTAGTTTTTACTGACAATTTATTACTAAGAAGCTCGGCTGGTAACAGAACAAAATATTGGCACCACATGTCTACCAACATTTATGAATTCACTTGTTTATAAGTTGTGGCTTGGGGAAAAGTGCTGAGAGTTGCTTCTCTAAATCTAACAAACTCAGAACACATTGAAGAAAGTTGTGAGAAAACAAGAGGTCAAATTGTGCCAAATGTAATGGAAAGAGTAATATTCATATTCACATACATTTCATATTTGTGTACAGCTTCACTGCGTTTTGCCTTGTACAGGTTACTATCGGTTGGTAACTTATTCACGGTACTGCCTGCGATATTGGAATAGAATGAGAAAGGGTGCCCCTACGGGGGTAGAGTTCGGAGGAGAAGGTGACGCCATGACGGTGGCGATGATGTTCGTCGGAGAAGAAGGGTGGGAGGGGAAGAGGGAGAAAGAAAGAGAATAGATATTATTATGTATTAGGAGGTATTTTGGTCTTATTAAATATAAATATATGTATAATTATATGTATATGAGTTAAATAAGAGTTAAATTTTAACCATATAACATATTTATAAATCATGAATAAAGTGGGATATAAACATAAAACCACCCCTTAGTTTGAGACATATTTAATAAATATCATTTTTATTATTGAATATGAGATGTGTGTAATAGTGGGGAAACTTACTATTTATGGTAACGTAAAGAAATGATAGGAAAATCCCAAAATAGTAACTGTAAACAAATGAGAGGGACATAGGGAGTATAATATAACAGAATTAAAAAGGCCCGATTAGACTCAGAAACCTTACAAACCGAGTAATTTAAAACTCGAATTCGGCATGATAAAATATTCGAATAGCTTGAATTTAAGCTTGACTTAATTATTACCGAAATGAATTCGATTTTTTTACGAACCGAACTCGAATAGCTCACAAACAAACGGTTTGTTTTGTTTACACTACCCCTAAATTAAAATGATATTTATGGAAATAGATCCTGAGTAATATTTGTTTCTCCAAAATTTATACTAAATTTTTTATGCATCAGAGCATTTCGGCTGGGAACCGGGCGCATCTCGTCCCTTGACTCCTCTTGTACGTTTATTATATTTCGGTACAATTCATGAATGAGAAATTCACCGTGGCTACTTGGCCATTTCACAAAAAAAAAAAAAAAAAAACCCAAGCGTATCCAGTGGGAAAAGCCCAAGCCTTGAGAACTAAAACAGCAAAGTGAAATTGTTACGCATGTTAAGACATATACTTAAATAAAGTGTCCATGACAGGCTGGACACTCACAAAAATATTCTGCCAGAGTAACAACCCTGATACCATAATTATTTATTAGCACTCATGATGAAAGGTAACAACCCTGATACCATAATTATTTATTAGCACTCATGATGAAAGATACGACACTAAAACCAAACCAAACCAAACATACCCAGCATATCCCGCTCAAAGCAGGGTCTGGGGAGGGTAGGATATACGCAGACCATACCCCTACTTTTTACAGTAGGGAGACTGTTTCCGTGAAGACCCCCGGCTTAGTGCACCACGACACAATGTGAATAATGGACAAGTACGATAGGGATGGAAAAATTATTTAACCGCACCTGGGCCCATGGCCTGGCTCTCATGGGACTTACCTAAGCGGGCCATGCGCACTCCTCTCCTGATCTAGGATATCCTCTGGCCACGGTCCCTGAACCTGCAAAACCAGAAAACAAAAGAAGATAATATGAAGGAGAAAGGCCAAACTTCTAAGCTAGTGCTAACCGAGAGAACCCAACTCTGAGGCTCTCAACCACAGAACCGCTCCCTAGAAGAGAATCCACTACTCTAATATGTCGCCTCCAACAACTCCTATCAGCTGTTGTGGTCTCATTCAAGTTTAAGGCCTTCAAATCCATCCTAAGCTGTTCTTCCCACGACCTCCTCGGTCTGCCTCTTCTCCTCACCAGAACAACCGAAAGACTCTCGACCCTTCTCACCGGAGCTTCCGGCAACTTCCTACGGACGTGGCCGAACCATCTCAATCTCCCTTCTCTAACTTTCGCAGAAAGAGGCGCCACCTCCAGCTCGCTCCTGAAAACCACATTCGGGATTCTATCTAACATCGTGCGGCCACAGGACCACCTCAACATCCTCATTTCAGCCGCTTCCAGCTTACTCTCGAGGGCCTTCTTCGCCGTCCAGCACTCCGAACCATATAACATCGCAGGACGGATTGCCGCTCTATAGAACTTCCCTTTCAACTTTAACGGGACTTTCTTATCGCACATCACCCCTGACGCTGCCCTCCACCTTAGCCACCCCGCCTTGATACGGTGTGTGACATCCTCCTCAATCTCACCTTCCTTCTGGATGATCAAACCCAAATACTTGAACTTATCCGTACGGGGTATTATCTGATCTTCAATCTTAACCTCCACCCCTTCCTCGTTGACCTCACCACTGAAATTACACCATAGGTATTCGGTTTTGGACCTGCTCAGACGCAATCCTTGGGGCTCCAAAGTGGATCTCCATAACTCCAACTTCTCATTCACCTCCCCCCTCGATTCCGCCACTAGCACGATATCATCTGCGAAGAGTATACACCAAGGGATGGCATCTTGAATCCCTCGCGACATGACATCTAGGACCAAGGCGAAAAGAAGAGGACTAAGGGCCGACCCCTGGTGAAGCCCAATCTCCACAGGGAAGTAACGAGCATCACCAACTGGGGTCCGAACGCAGGAACTAGCTTGAGAGTACATGTCTTGAATCACCCTGACGTACTCCGACGGCACTCTCCTCTCCTCAAGGCTCTTCCAAATAGCTTCACGGGGAATGCTATCATAAGCCTTCTCAAGGTCAATGAACACCATGTGGAGGTCTTTCCGACGCTTTCTGAACTTCTCCATAAGGCGTCTGACGAGATGAATGGCCTCGGTCGTCGATCTCCCCGGCATAAAACCAAATTGGTTCTCTGAGATTACAACTTCTCTTCTAATCCGAGATTCAACCACTCTCTCCCAAAGTTTCATAGTATGACTGAGTAATTTAATTCCCCGGTAGTTACTACAGTTCTGTGCATCACCTTTGTTCTTGAAAAAAGGGACGACAATACTACGCCTCCATTCCTCTGGCATCTTCTGACCCAAGAGGAGAGCATTGAACAGATCTGTTAACCAATGTACGCCAACCTCACCTAGACAAAGCCACACCTCGATGGGGATCTGATCCGGCACTACCGCCTTCCCTCTAGCCATCCTTATAAGGGCACCCTTGACTTCCTCTTTGTTGATACGATCACATGGGCCGAAAGAGCGAACGGATGATCGAGGGATCTCTTGCGCTACACTGGCACCACTCCTCCTAGCCTCATTGAAAAGATAGTGAAAATACGAACTCCACCTCTCCTTAATGGCATATTCTGATTAAGCTTGTTAAGTAGTACTCCCTCTTTCTCATCCATTGTTAAGTAGTACTTCCTCTGTCTCATCCTAAAAAACTGGGTATTTGACACGCATTTTAAGGTATATTTTAAGGATAGTTCTATAACTTATTTTTGATATTTTTTTTATATAAAAATAGGATTGTTATATTTTTATACAAAAAAAAAATATCAAAAAAAATTATAAAATTATCCATAAAATGCAACTTAAAATCCCTGTCGAAAATTGGTCCACAAATGTAAACTTGTAAACTATTACATGGGACGGATGAAGTATTGCTTAAACTCAATCCAGTTTAAGTTGGTAAACGCATTCAAAATTATGGCATCTACTCCTTCACAGAGAATAAACTCATAAAATGCTTAAAGCCCCTGTCCCCACATACAGGGTTTCTTGTCGTAAACAATCAACCCAACTGTATATATATCATGTGTTTAATTTTCTGATATAAATACGTATTTAACATACTTTGAATACATATATACTTACTACATACGAGACAAAATCATTCATCTACGAAACAAGTTGGAAATAAAATCATATTGTATACTTCAACATATAGACGTTAATACAGTTTGTAAAAGAAAAACAGTCAGCATATAAAGTCGAAAAAGAAGAGATAGCCATCACAAGATTAATATACCCATAAACATACGGTTTGTGTATTATTTATGTAAATCTGTTTGTGCTCATGCAACTAGGATTACTTGTGTATTGTTAAATTTCATTGATTTATTGGTTTAAGTTGAACCTGGAAATGGTGTTGAGAAAGATTGTTGCATCAATGATGAGTTGTTTTGGAATGAGCAGTCAGCCCAAAGAGCCTGCTTCTTCTTCATCAGTCATACATGAATCTTCTTCATCAACTACTGACCCACTAATAGTTGTTTCTCTTAAGATAAGACTGGGTGATGGAAGATATCTTGCATACAAAGAGAGTGGTGTCCCTAAAAGCAAGTCCATTTACAAAATCATCATTGTTCATGGCTTTGGTAGCTCCAAAGATATGAACTTCATGGCTCCTCAAGTAAACCTTACTCCTCCCTTGTTTTTTCATATAGGAATCCCTTTTACTTTTCGTTCTACTTTGATCTGCATATAGTTAAGTTTTTCTGAAATTAGACTTTGTGTGTTTCTTTCTTTTAATTAAGAAATTCTAATAATTTAAATATTTACGCACACATGCTTCCACTGAATGACCAAGTCTTTATATCGTCTAAACCTCTTGTTAGTGTCTTTTGCTATGTAAAATCTGTTAGGATTTTGTGTAGGAGTAATTTGGTGGATTGTTATATTTGTGTCAGCTTATTTATCTATTAACAATAAAATTAAATTTGACCATAATATTACACTAAATTGAAACTCTGAATAATCATATCATTGAATGCTATACAGAACCCTTAATTTCTTTTTGGATAGGCTATCTGAAGATTGATTTATCTGTTAAATTGAGAATTATTCTTTATTTCGGTGCTGGAGAAGTAAATTGTGCCCTGCAGCTGCAAGAGCTCATTAGATCGTATAGAAACTGTTATTTGACTCTGTGCCAGAATGCGACAATTTTAAGCACATGCTTTGGCTACTCAAGAATTTTCAAGCATGTTTAGGACTACCAACACTTTCATCCTTGTTAGAATTTCGGAGTTTACCCAATTCACAAACTTGGCCCTGCACCATAATTGCGCAAATCAGAGTTGTGCTCCCAATTAATTATCTGAGATCTCTACTGTATAAGTAAACTTTGCTAAATTTCAGCCTTAAAAAAATTGTTTATTATTCGAAACAGACTTTGCTTTGTATACATTGTTGAATCTCTAAACTAGGAAAATTAACTTTTACTGTTAGAGGATTTATGTTCAAGGCTTTATTTAACAACAAAGTTGGAGTTTTGGTATGGTGAAGATTGATTCTACGATACAATCAACACTACATGTATTAAGTTTTTCAGGAAGTATTGGAGGAGCTGGGCATATACATTTTGCTATTTGATCGAGCTGGCTATGGTGAAAGTGATCCAAATCCAAAGCGCTCCTTAAAAAGTGAAGCATCTGACATTGAAGAACTAGCGGATCAGTTGCAATTAGGGGTCCAATTCTACGTAATTAGTGTCTCATTGGGAGCGTATGCCACCTGGAGTTGCCTCAAACGTATACCACACAGGCAAAATATGAAAAATCCCTAATGACCATAGACTGTAGCTTGTCAGCCATTACAATGTGGATTCCAAATAGTTTGCTTAAAAATCTTACTCTGTAATTGCAGGCTAGCAGGAGTGGCTCTCGTAGTTCCATATATCAATTACAAATGGCCTTCTCTACCTGATGAACTAACAAGAGATGATTATAGAAAAAATCTTTCACGATGGACACTTTGGGTCACACGTTACACCCCGGGACTAGTACATTGGTGGTTGACTCAAAAAGTACTCCCTTCTTCGTCTACTGTTCTTGACCGTAACCCTAGATTCTTTAGTAGAAAAGACTTGGAAGTCTTGAAGAATACACCAGGGTATCAACTGCTTAGTAAGGTAATGTTGTAATCATGTAAAATAAGCATTGACATATTTACGTACTTCAGAAATATTTAATGTGTTTAAAGGTAGACTGATGCTATTGAATTCGTATCAACTGACAGAATAAGCTCAAAGAACGAGCTGTTTTTGACTCTATACGTCGTGATTTTATTGTTGCGTTTGGGAAATGGGATTTTGATCCGCTGGAGCTAGAAAATCCATTGTTGGAAAGAGGTGGCAAAAGCTCAGTTCACATATGGCAAGGTTTTGAAGACAAGGTTGTGCCTGTTGAGTTACAAAGATTTGTGTCAAAAACTCTACCCTGGATTCACTATCATGAAGTTCCTGATGGTGGACATTTGCTTGTGTATGATAGTGCAGTTTGTGAAGCTATTTTGAGGTCTCTTTTGTTGCAAGAGAATCCTCCATTGTATAGGCCTAAATATAATGCTTGAATTTATTTAATTTTTTTTTTTCTTGTCTTGTTTTAAAGTAGTATCCATTTTTAGATGAATTCAGGACGGGCCTGAATCAATCCAAAGAAACTAACAAACTAGCCATAATTAGTTGTATAATGTCAATAATTTTGACAAGACTAAAAGAAATAAACAAGTTTGATACATTGGATTTAGTTACTAATCTCCAGCTATGAAATGATTAATTAGAGGTCAGATGTGCTATCACAATCATGCTACAAGTCAATGGTAACTTAAGCTAACTTTCTTTTTTAAATTAATTTTAGTTGACAATGAGACAGTTATGTATACGTGATCATGAACACTTGCTGTTAAGTGCACTTACAAACTTCTTGCTTTTTAGAATTAAGTTCTCTTTGGTTAATTAATTTGTTCACTTGTAGAATTAAATTAAATGGTAGATTTGATTCTGGTAAATTAGAGTTTTCTTTGTAAGCATAATGAGCCATTAGTTAATCAGCGACAAACAAAAAATATAGGGCTTTAGACTTTAGTCGATTCCCACTTCCCAGCTGTAGTATTTGGACTAGTAAATTTGGGCTCCGGTGTCGTGAACAATAAAGAATCCAAAATGATAAAACGGGGCTCACTTATTTTGTAAGAGTTTTTTTTTTTTTTTGTAAAGATTTGTTAAAAGAGTATCATATAATATAAGCACACAATAATGGGGTAGATCACTAATGGAAGAACACTATATATGTCATCAACCTTCCCATGATTTCAAATAAAGATACACATCTTGGTTCATTGCCTAAGGTGATGATAAGCTGCCTGCTAATAATTCACATGAAATTAGTTAATTTGTTCATGTACAGCACAAACATAACTCTCTAATTTTGATCATACTTTCTAAATAAGTTTAGAAAACCATTCTGGACCATCAATAGCTACCGTATTGGTTGTGCGAGGATTGCACCATATGCATGTCCATGCTTGTTTGACATGAATTTTCTTCACTCATCATGTTCCTACCAGATATTAACAAGTAATTAAACAACATTAGATGACGTTTTCGCAAACAAAAAGAGATTTCTAGTAGATCTATCTGCTTAACTGGATCATGTATATAATTTGCAATATTTGGTAAGTACTCAATCCCAACCAGGTGTTTGAAGTTTTGGAGGGAACATTTTCACTTGCTATTTCATGCTAGGAATCAGAACTAAAATAACAATTAAAGAATACTTCAACACTCTGGTCTTAAAAGTAAATAATGGAAGAAAAAATCTCACTCTCGTGGTCGAGAAGCCCATAGAGAACTTAAAGCTCGTAATCGTCCATAATATTCTCCGATGACCAGAAAACATCTTGCAGCTTGACGAACAGTCAGTATCCGTCTCAGTTGGTGAAGTGTTTGCTGCCTCAGATTATCAGCCTGTAAGATGAATTAAAAAAAACGGATTATTACAAACATTGTCTAATTAAGTAGAAGTATTAACATCAATACAAAATGAGGCAAAATTAAAATATGAACAATTGATATATAACAACAGCAGGGGCCATGCATGTCTTCTGTGCATGCTGACAATTGACATTATATATTAAATGTTTGTTGAAGCCATTGAAGTTATCTTAATACAAGGTTTGGACTAGTTCAATCATAGAATCAATAAAAATATATTTCGATTGAATAACAAATTAAAAGTTGTGTTGATAGGTCTAGCGGAGTGGTTTGAGTTTCACTGTCAAACCTCAAACCACCATTGAGAACTAATACATAAGGAATCCAAAACAAACATTAGTGTAAAAGTAAACTTGATGTTTAACAATAAAGCAATGAATAATTGTACTAAAATAGAATGGTGAAATTTTACTTAATTATTTTTGAAACTTCAGGAAGAGTAAACTACTCTATTCTGTATAAAGTAGGTGGCTACAGCATAATAAGAACTTTCAGCTTGTAGTATAAAGTTGACATATATAGACTATTACTTTTTAATTTTAAATATAATATTGATAATCTTTCTTCTTAGATGTAATTATGTGACAGGAGGGGTAAAGTCTTGTGAAATTTTTAATGACTGTGGTCGAAGAAAAAGAACATGTTAAAACCTTCATGTGTATTAAGAGGACATCATTGATCATACTGAGAGGTTGTTGAGAACTATTGCAGGAATGGTGTTGCCATGATTAATGTTATTCACTTACTTAATTTCGACCTTGTAACCTCTGAAACTATCAGAGTTGTATTTCGTTGCGAGTGAGTTAAAATCAAAATTTTGAAGATCAAATAATACTGTGTAGAAATAATGGAATTGGAAAAAGAGAGATTCTCCTTCCTAATTTTTGATCTCACTGCTAGATTGAGATTACGGAAAGAAAGCTCCACCGTCTGGGTATAAAACTTATGGGATATATCATATATCTATGCCATTCATTTGTTCCACACCTTTATATAATAGCCTTCCTATGTGGTACGAATCATTTTCCTTTTAACCAAAATAAAATATGAAACATTATCATGTTGCCAGCTCTCGTTTTTTCCCCACACCAAAGTTAATGACTATATGTCGAAAATAAGAATGGAGTATAGGACACTGAAAGGACAAGGAGATTATCCTACTAGTTTTCTTCTGGATCAACGTCTATGTATCATATTGAAAGAGGACAATATGCAGTAGGATACTATGATACCATAGTATTACAGAGGCCATAGAAAGCTCCTTAACACAAAAGAGTTTATGGGAGAGGATGTCACTATAAAAAGTCTCCTTGAAGGAAAAAGTATGCAGCTCATCTACATACTAAAGGCCTAAAGCACACAAATTCAAGAAGTTGTTGTAATTGTGATTGAAAAAAAAAAAGGTTTATCATGACACCTGCATAGCTTTTTAAAGTTTTTCTTAAACTTTGGTAACTTATTTTGTGGTATATATTAGTTGTATAATTTCAGAGAAGGCTTTTACTTTAAATCAAAATGGACATTTGTGCAATGAAGTTTACCTGACGAACAAAACCCTCGAGGTTGGTAAGTTTGCCAAGAGCTATAGCCATATGATGCATTCCATCACCGATAGATCCAGTAGCTACTGTATCAATAAGAGACTGTTGTAGCTGTTCAAGGCCTTGGGTCAGAGCTTCCTCTGCCTGCTGCGAGGAATGTTGGAGGCTATATATTCCCACAAGTTGCTGCTCGGTTAATGGATCCAGTTGAGCAATCAACGTCTGATAAGCATAATTCTAAAAATAAATTTTTATAATTGTGATATAAAGACGGTGAAAATATTAATTTACAAGGATATCACACATCATAATCTAACCTTGATTAGCTCAGAGGGACGAAAACCACCCATCCACAAGAAGCAACGCTCGGCAGGAGTAGTCCACAATCCAGTGATGAGGTGGAAGACATCTGATTTGGCTGCTACTCCTTTCAGGCGGAAAATTTCATCATAATGTGCAATATATCCATCTACTATTACTCGGAGATCACCATCTGATAAATGTGCCTGCAATCCAGTTCGGAGTTCTGCCATGTGCCGGTGATCATCATCCAACCATCTTGCATACTCCATATCAAATAGCGCAGCACCTACAATCCTCATAGTTGTAAGAAATTTAATATTCACTTGGGTATCAATTGATTTTACTCACCTAGTAACAGTCCAGACTCAAGAACTGAACATTCTTACTAATATGATATGTTTACTAATCATGCAATCACGTTTAGTTATCTTAAGTTACATAATTTAGCATGCACAATTTTTATGGGATTAGGCTTGTATATAATTTTCATTCGATAAACTAATAATTATCGAAAGCAGAAGGCCCTGGATACAGAGAATAATGTTCTAGATATTTATCGAAAGATAAGACAACCTGTTGACACAGAAAAAGTCCTTTCTTTTGTGATAGTCGATTGCTATTAAAAGTTAAAAACCTAAATCTTTAAGAATAGTCTAAATGACCAGGAAATTGTATCTATGTACTACCAATGATAAGATTGAAAGTTCAATCTTTTTTTCAATATAGTTCTTTGTAAATATTTTCTTGACAAATTCATAGAGTTCATATCAATATGATTCCAATAGAGAGAGGTTGACTTTAAAATGTTCTTATCACACGGTACTTCACATATATCCCTTTCGTGATTTAGATAAAGCTTGGAGATGTTGCCTCGATGTCAAACTTTCCAAGTTCAGCTCATAAGACAGTCAATACAATTAATAATTTGTTAAACAGGTTAAAGAACTTCATAGTTTTAACAGACTTCATAATATCTAACTTTTATAAATAAAATGTGTTTTACATATATAAAGAAAAAACAAAAGCATGGTCAGAGAAGAGCTTGAAGTGGATAGCTAACCTTTGCAACAAGATTTAAAGTATCCTTTTAAAAAACATATACAGAAAAAGGGGCTTCTACAAATTTTCAGTAAAATAAAGAAAAAAGTTGTCATTGTGGCAACGTTGCCTTTCCATTCACATAATTGCCCTTTAAGAACATGAAAAGTGATATTTGTGGTAATCCCACTATCCAGGTAGTGTAATAATTTATAAAACTCACCTGAGCTCATGCTTCCTCCAGCATTGCCACCACCTCCTCCTAAAAACAGTCCCTATTGACCGAAATTATAAATAACCACAATATATTTTAACAAAATGATTTACATTATTTTAACAGAAAAATCGCTAGAGGTATTAATTGACAATATGGACCTGAGATCGAGCTCTTTGAAGTTCTTGCTCCAGTTGCGATAGCCTTATCCTACCCGATTCCAGCTGCTGCACATATGCCTTTGCGCCGGCAGACAGACATAGAAACAGATTAAGTCACATTTTTAACATCATGTAGAAAAAGCAGCATCCAGAAAAAATGTAATAACAAGAGAAATATTTAGCGAAATAAATCACATTTCAGCTAAAAAAAAATCACCTTTTTACGGAGTCTGCTTTTCCTTGCTGCTTCTCTGTTTTGAGCCAGACGTCTCAGTGTCTATAAACCACATTTGAGCAAATTCAGTTTAAGACAGAATTCTTTCAAAAGACTACAACATGTA
This sequence comes from Kitagawia praeruptora, assembly GCA_037693485.1. Taxonomy (NCBI): domain Eukaryota; kingdom Viridiplantae; phylum Streptophyta; class Magnoliopsida; order Apiales; family Apiaceae; genus Kitagawia; species Kitagawia praeruptora. The sequence goes on from CM075352.1 coordinate 127,524,623, forward strand.
TAATGAAAAGAAAGAAAGAGTGATAAGAGAAAAAAAAATCCAAATTTTAACCTTAGCATCAAGTAGTCTATCAGATGTTGCACCTGGTCCTCTTCTCTGCAAAATCCAAGAAATAAATTGGTAAATCACATATCAAATCTAAAGATACCCTAGAGGCAGTCATTCAATTTGTGTGTGTGTGTGTGTGTAAGCTCACACAATTGACATGGCTTTGATGTTGACATGGGTAACAGTTTTCAAACAGTTCATAATTATTTGATGAGGTATATCTTGGCTAGTCATATATCAGAAGAAATTTCCTTCTGCTGATTCTTGGTAGTTTCTGATAAAATAATATTTTTTTTCTTTTAAACGGCAAGATTAAAAAAAAATCAAAAAAAATCAGAAGATGCCACCTTTTTAATATATATACAAACGCTTGGGAGATAAGGTAAAAAATGAAACAAATTTGCAAACCTTTTCACGACTGTGATTTGAAGATGGTTGAGTTTGTGATGGTCCTGAAGATGATCTTGGACTATCACTTGCCATCTCCACAACTTGTAGCTGCTGTTGATGATGTTGGTTTCGATCTTGTAGGAACTGAATATGCTTATGGTCAAAAGCCTGTTGATGTTCTGAAGATGCTATTCTACTAACTGGAGATTCTGGTTCCAAATGGGCCCCACCAGAAATTGTATTAACTGCTGATCCTGAATCATTACTCTCTCCTCCTGACCTTGAACTCCCCTACATTTAAAACAAATCAACAAGGGAACACCTCATGAAATATTTTTGATTCCACAAGGGTACTTGCACACACAATCCACAAGGGTACTTCTGTTACAAGTGAAAATGAATATATACAAACCAAAGTGTTCAGACTTCAGAGTACTTGTATTGTGGTCCTTTGCAAGTATTGGTACAAAGCTTTTTACCATGAAGATAGAAAGCCCACAGTTAAATTAAAACTAAAGTTCAAAGATAAAAGTATTAAAAACTACTCACATACCTTTGGAGTTTGTTGAGGCCTCATAGGCCAAGAAGGGAACATTTCTAAAGTTGCTGCAGGTTTAGCTGTATAAAAAGCTGCAGAATATCCAAAAAATCCCAGAAAATCTCTAAAGAATCAGTAAAATTAAAATAGAGTTTGAAGAAACTCAAGTAGGAAACTTATAAAGGAAAGTAGCCTTATCCTTCCAACCCTCCCAAACCCAGTCATGAAGTTAGTAAAACATGCAAAGTAGACAAGTTTCCTTTTCTAAAACCTCACACCATTCAACTCCTTTGTATTGAAATGATTAATATGCCAAAAATGGTAAAGCCCCCTCTTGGCCTTTAATACAGAGACATATTCACACACACACACACACAAATGTTATTAATATTGCAAACGTCAGAAATGAAAAAGGAGGGAAAACAAAAGTAGAGCCATACATAATTTGGAATCATCATGATTAAGCTTTAAGTTTTGAAGCACAATAGCCTCTTCCAGCTCTCCAAAATCAAAAGCAGATCCTTCTTGATGATTGCTGAGATAGATATTATTTTCAATAAGTATGTCAGAGATATCTCAACAGACATTTGAAAAATCGAAATCTTAAAGAATTAAATAAAACTTGTAGCACAGGTACATGAAGTTTCAAACATAAACATGTATAGTTTATTGTCCTTGACTTATTGAAAACAAACATAATAAAATATATGGAGAAAAATTGAAAATTTAAATAAAACTTGTAGAACAATTACATGAAGTTTGCACTGGGAGGAGGAAGGCCATGAAGAACTGCATATGGAATGTGGTGATGTTGAAGGTTTGAAGGCCCTAAGTTTGAGAAACCATTCTCTCCAGCTCTATGACTCCCCATGCAAGCAACTAATTCAGTTCAGATCATTCTATGACACTATAACAAGAAAAACATGAATCTCTAAACCCACAAAGATATCTTTAGGAAAATGATAAAAATGGAAGTTTTTGTGGAGAAAGAAGGATAATTTAGTTACCTGCAGAATTTTTATTAGAAGAAAACTTGAGTAATTTGGTCAAAAGCTTGAGAACACAACTTTAAAACAGACACAACGAACGTAAATGATCAAGACTTTCTTGTCAACAGCGCGCGGGGGGGGGGGGGGGGGGGGGGGGGAGAGAGAGAGATCTGACTTCTGAGAGTAGCCACCAGAAAGATGGTCAAGTCATTTTCTGAAACACCTATCTCTCTCTATAGGTGGTGCACCTTTTGATCTCTTTGCAAGGTCTCTATCTTCTATTTCTCTCCTTCCCTGTGAAGAAACCCTGACTTTAATTTTTCCTTTTTTTTGTTGGGTTTGCTTTACTTGAGAGTTATGCCCAGTTGTGTACTGGTAACAATAATTATGAGCTTTTGAAACTCATCCATCCCTTGGGTCAGAAGATCTTGTCCTCGCAACAAAACTTCCCTCTGGCTTTGTGGGGTTTGCAGACAAAAGTTGCATGTATTATAGTATTAATACAGTAAAACAAATAAAATATATTTTGTAAGGGTAGTAGGTAGGGCTGAAAACTGATCCCGACTATCAGGTATCTCGGCTTATATCCCGCTCGAAAATATGATACATATTTCAGATTCGTTTTGTAAACGATACGTATCTGGCGGAATTTTTGAGCCCGGATAAAATATGATCCCGAATCTGAGAACCATCCTACCCGTCCATATCCGGTATCATATTATTTTTATAAAACGAACCATACCCGAACTAGGTTCATATCTATATTACCCGGACCAGCCTCATATCCATAAAATTGAATTCTATTCAGTTTGTTGATTATCAAAGAACTAAAATACACTATCAACTAAAATATTATGCAACTGGAGTGAAAGTTGCTATTTAAACTTTAACAATTAACAGATTAATACAAATAAAAACGATTAAATGATTATTTATATAGTTCAAATAAAAATGATACTTACTAATGTTGCTGGATCATATTTGACTCGTATTCGATGGATCACAAACTACCCGGTTAGAAAAAATAAAATATGATACCGGCTCATATTCGGTTTAGATCCGGACCTAAATACTCGGGATCGGATCATATCCGAATTAAACGATACCAATCCCAAATCTGGATACGATAAAAGTAAAATAATCCGAAACCTGAGGAAGGATATACCGATATCACCCGGATCATTTTTCACCCCTATAGTAGGCTAGTATTAAAAATATATGTGTTGTCTTGTGCAGGAACCCACTACAATTACTGACTCCTACTCCACCTTCTCTCTCTAACTCTAACCGCCTATGTCTTCTTATTGGCTCATTCTCGGTTCTCGCAGCTCAAAATGTTTAACACTTTTACTTATATAGTACTGCTTCGTTCCATTTTATGTGAACCTTTTTATTTTTTTGAACATCCAACATAAGATACTTACTATTTTTGAACACTACTTTTCACTATTGCATCCACTACTTATACACTTTTTTATTAAATAAACACTATTACACCCACTATTTTCCTCCACTATCTCAAATATATTATTAAATAATAATGGGTCCCACCATTTTACTCACTTTTCAACTAACTTTACTCTTTTTCTACTCCCTCCGTCCCAAAAAGATTGATACACTTTCCTTTTTTGGAAGTCCCAAAACTAATGAACCTATTATACTTACTATTTTTGAACACTACTTTTCACTATTACACCCACTACTTCTTCATTTATACTCTTTTTTACATTATTACACCCACTACTTTCCTCCACTATCTCACTTCTACTATTAAATATTAATAGTTCCCACAACTTTATCCATTTTTCAACTAACTTTACTCTTTTTTACTACTCCCTCTGTTTTTTTATGTTAGTCTCTTGACTTTTCTACATGTACTTTTAAGTGTTTTGATTGCATAGTTAAAATAATTTTTTTCAATTAATTTTTTTTTTGTAAATTAAAATTTTAATTATATATTTTTATTCAAAAAAAGAAAATTTCAAAATTAATAATTTTAGCTATGTGGTCAATGCACATAAAAATGTGTGCAGAAAATCAAAAAACTAATATAAAAAAGCAGAGGGAGTACATTTTCTTAATTTTCGTAAAAGTCAAAGAGGTTCAAACAATTTGGGACGGAAGGAGTACTACATTTTATTAATCTCCGTGAAGGTCAAAGTGATTCATACAAACCGGGACGGAGGAAGTATAAGTTAGTATAACTTGTTTGCAATGTGTGCGTAGATATTGTTTCGACATGGTAACAATTTTGACAACATTATAGGAACCAACCGAAAAAGTCATGGTTCTTCTCTTCCACTTTCAAACTTAATTAAACTACAGTTAAACTAGGATACATCGACACATAAGTTACTCAAAGTATTCGAGTATCCAATTATTTGGACATTGGTGTTTAGTAATGTGATAACCCGGATTAAATTCCGAGCCTTTTTCGAAAATCGGATCGAGTCCCGATTACAAATCCGAAATAAGTCAAAGTAAGCTGATCCAAATGCAACCAACTTGGATAATCCACAAGCCCACCACAGACCCCCAAAAGATCATGATTTGTTGGTGAACTTAGTAGTAGTACTTTGCCTTATAAACTGAACTAAAATCCCAAATGAGACATTAGTTCAGTATATAAGCAAAAGTACTACTACTAATTGCACCAACAAATCATGATCTTTTGGGGGCCTGTGGACTACCCAAGTTGGCTGCATTTGGGCCAGTTTACTTTGGCTTATTTCGGATTCGGAATCGGGATTTGACCCGATTTTCGAAAAAGGCTCGGGATTTGACCCAGGTCGTCACAAGTAAATATATGATCATTCCTTGTGATTTAAATTATGTTAACAGTTTTGACGACGAGATTCATAAAACTGATTTAAAGTGTGTTCAAGATTTTCTTGATGAGGTGAATGAGAATTTTAAGAAATAGAAAGAGGTTCATGTCAAAGAGATTACAGAAATTGTAGGTGGAGCTATCTGATCTAAATGCAAATTAGACTGAGCAAGGTTTACTTTGAGGAATTCTTAGCATACTTGCGAAATTTTCTTGCAGGTGTTCCCGATTACGATTGAACGACGCTCTTTGCTCCCTCAACTCCTGCTTTTATGATCAAATTCAAAAAAGACAACGTCCAATTGACTGAGAAAGCAAAAGAAGCCCTCCATAAGAAGATCAAAATAGAGATGGAACTAAGTGTTAGCTACTGAGAAGGTCAAAAAGAAAGAAATTGCTGATCGAGGGAATCATGATGGCGAGCATGGGGTGCAACTTCGCCTTCACACACCATAGTCTCCTGACCATATGACCTTCTTATTATTACAATATAGGAGTGCGGGACCTCCGTTAAAGGCCTTGCTAGTTGTATTTTTAATTTTATTTTTCTTGTACTTAACTACTTTGGAGTACGCGTCCTCTATTTAATGGCATTGCAGTTGTATCAACTTATGCTTTCCTTGGTTTTGATTTTCATTCATAATATGCTTTGGGTCTTTAAGGAATTCTATGACTTTATTCCAAGGGATATGAACTTTAGGCATTGCCCTCTGTCAATGTTTGACAATAGTGTCGTCCTTGTAATAATTTCACCTTATTCCCTTACGTCGCCTTCTTCCTTGCATATGACGTCGCCTTCTTCCTTACACATGACATCGCCCACTACCTTAGGCGTCATCTTCAGTTCAACTTCAAAGTTTTTGACAAAACTTATAACAATTCCCAACAGAAGTATCCCACATAGCCTTCCTTAATTACTTTAGGTAATATCCTACTCCGAGGAGGTCATATTCCAAGAGATGTCTTTCTACTAGGAGGTCATATTCTTAAGAATTTGAAATTTCTTTAGAAATACTCTCCTATCAGGAGGTCATATTCCTAATAATTTTCCCAAAAAATACGCTCCTACGAGGAGGTCATATTCCTAAAATTTGTTCGAAAAAATACCCACTTATGAGGATATTATATTCCTAAGAATTGTTCCCAGAAATATCCTCCAACGAGAAGGTCATATTCCAAAGAATTGTTCTTAGAAATATCCTCATACGAGGAGGTCATATTCCAAAGAATTGTTCCAAGAAATACCCTCCTACGAGGAGGTCATATTCCTAAGAATTGTTCCCAGAAATACCGTCCTACGAGGAGGTCATATCCTAAGAATTGTTCTAAAAAATACAATCCTACGAGGAGGTCATATTCCTAAAAATTATTCTCAGAATTACCCTCCTACGAGGAGGTCATTTTCTTGATAAGTTCCTTGATGAGGTTCCGATAGTACGGATTATCCTCCCCGGAAGTATGATTTTTCAATGTGTTTTAAGTAAGACTCTCCTCAATGGAGATCATCTTTTTACAATAATCCATGGAGACCCTCCTTAGAGAAGGTCATCCCATACGAAAATAAGGGAGACCCTCCTTAGAGGAGGTCTTCTATCATAAAGAAATATGGAAGACCCTCTTCAGAGAAGGTCATCATAAACAAATAAGGAAGACCCTTCTCAGAGGAGATCATCTACCATAAAGAAATAGGGAAGGCCCTCCTTAGAGGAGGTTATCTACCATAAATCTAAAAAGCGTATCTGGACTCAAAAGAAAGAAACAAGCATGTTTTATTCATAAGTATAAATCTAGGCTAAGGAGGAGTACATGCACTACCCCCATAGACTTTCTTGACATTAAATTAAGATAAAGTCTACTATGATAAAGACAAGCTGCATACGCTACTGGTAATACTTCTTCAAATGCTTAATGTTCCAAACTCGAGGAATCGATTTCCCATCCATGTCATCTAGATAATAAGTTTTTTCCTAAAAAGTTGCTCTAACCTTATATGGTCCTTCCCAATTTGCACCAAAAACTCCATGATTCTCAATTTTAGTATTAGGCATAACTCGACGTAGAATGTAGTCACCTACTTTGAGGGGCCTCGCCCTCACTTTTGTATTATAATATCGTGCCACCCTCTGCTGATAAGATGCAACCTCGTCTGAGAAGTAGTTCTGAAATCTTCCATCATATCAAGATAAAGACTATGATTAACCTAATTCACCTCTGACTGATAATGATCTCTCCTGAAAGACCCCGCCCCTAACTCAACAGGGACCATAACTTCACACCCATGTGTCAAAGCAAAAGGAGTTTCTCAACTATAGATCAGGGGATTCTGTTCGAGTTAAGGGAATAGTAAGGTTGCCTCTCATATTAGGAGAAGATCCCTTCTCAGCTACATAAGTTTTCAAATTTCTTGTAATTAACCAACCTACATGTTACAATGTCTTACTTGGGCGACCCATGTTAATGGAGGTGTTAATGGAGATGAGAGTAGTAACTTCAATTTATCATCTAGCCATTAAATTTCCTACTCCTATAGGGGTTGGATGTGTAAAAGGTGCTCAGTAGGACTCACGAGATTGCTATAATAAAATGATGAAGTCTTCTTTCAAAGATAAATAGGGGGAGGATAATTATTCAGATATGATTGATTTTAAGGAGGAAAATGCTCAAGATACTTTGAGATCCTTCAGACCCATATATAAGTTCGACGAAAGCAATAACAAACATGGTTTACACAGTTGAGTTTCCGAAAGGTGATGCGTTGAAGGAGTATGAGGTATTATCTAGAAGTAAAACCCCCATTTTCTTACTTGAATCGCATCTTTTATTGGTCGAGACCTTGAAAGTCAGGGTGGAAGATATTGAAGTCAGCTCCAGGGGCGAGTCTTCATCTGTTAAAGAAGTTACAACCCCTGTTTTCCAAAATAAAAGGTATAAGGTGTTGATGATTGATGCTCCTCCTCTGGTGCATCAGAACCCATTCCAAGAGGAGATTGTGGAAGATATAATTGTTGAAGAAGAAGAGCAACAAACTCTTAAGGCCAAGAAGAGAAAATTTATAATGGTGTATGAGGATAAGCCAATCATTGAATTTTTGGAAGATCAGCCAGCAGTTAAGGAGATGCCTCGATAGCCTAAGGGGGAGGTTATCTCAATTCAGGAGGTGGACGAGTCTAGTGGGATGAAAGATGTCGAGTTTGACTTGGATCCAAGGTTATCGGAAGTTGATAAGAAAATGGGACCAGCTGAAGATACCCTATCAATTCTTGTGGATAAGTATTACAGATTAGGGAATGGTTAGAACCAAGCCTAAGGGCGAGGCTTATTACCTTTTTGAAGAATAATTTGGATGTATTTGCTTGGAGCCATGCTAATATGGTGGAAATTGATCCGGAGGTAATGTGTCATCGCCTCAACATAGATCCTCAAATAAAGGGATTAGATAGAAGTGTCGGGCGGTTAACAAAGAAAGGGCTACATCTTTGAATGAGGAGGTTGATCGTCTTTTGAAAGTGTGACTGGTTAAGAAATCTTTTTATCCAAATTGGCTTGCAAATCCTGTCCTGGTAAAGAAGCCTAATGGGAAATGGAGAGTGTGTGGATTTCACCAACTTAAACAAAATTTGTTCAAAAGATAGCTTCCCTCTTCCTAGGATTGATCAATTGGTGGATGCCACAACTGGGCATGCCTCCTGAATTCCATGGACGCTTATTCGGGATATAACCAGATACCTATGTACGGGGCGGATCAAGAGGACATTTCTTTTATTATTAATAGGTGGCTTTATTGCTATGTCGAAATGCCCTTTGAATTGATCATTAATGCAGGAGCCACATATAAAAGGTTGTAAATGTAAGAACCCTGATTTTTTGTACTATTGTAAAACGACTTGAATGAATAGTAATTTCAACACTTAAGGAAAATGATTCCAACCACCACTTATGTATGATTAATATTTAAGATTTGAGTTCATATTATGATTTCTTAAGCGAAATAAGTGTATGTAAATGTTGTCGGAATTCGAAGAATCCTACTTCTCTAACGACCTACGTTTTATGAGATATTGATAAATACGAGCATTATGACAAGCCCAAGGGTTTTATAATTCGAAAATGACCATGCGATCAAGGTACTTAAAAAGGAAATTAGAATGTTGAAAGGTTACTTGGAAGAGTTTTACACCAAAAACATTTTAAGGATTAATGGAGATTAGCATGGAAATTAAAGAATAAATATGGAAAAATGACAAGGGTGGCAAGAAGCCATGTAAATTCCAGGAAAGTAGCTAGCCATGCAAACTCCATGTCATTTCCATGCAAACCAACCCAATTACAAGCTAACTAAACCAACCAAACCAAGTACTATTCACCTAGGAAACTAGTTCCTCCAAATAAGACATAAAGTAGCTTTATTGTTTGAAAAATGAGGCAAGGTATGGCTATGCATTGACAAAGAGTGCAGCACATACAAGTGCAGATATTAGATATTGTTGTAATAATAATTGTAAATGTTAGTGGTAATTTGTAATGGGGTGGTTGGAATGTTTTTATATTTTGTAGTGTGGTGGTTGAATTTGTAGTGGATTATTTGTATTTATTTTAATTGTAATAGTTGATAAATTTGTCCTATAAATAGGACATGATTTCTTGAATCAAAATCACACCTTAGCAATGTTAAAGACTTGAGTCCATTGCTCTCTATCTCTCTCTTTCATCTTTGTTAAATTAGTAACCCATAGCCTTGTGATATAATTAGCTCGGTTCTAATAAATAGTTATTCTCTACTATTTATCTCTATTTAAATTACAGTGATTCTTGTCATTATAGCTAGTATTTTACAACACGTTATCAGCACGAGTCTCTGCCCGAGCTTTATCCGACGAAGGAGGTACATTCCAAATTTAATCCATTTTAGTTGAGGTCCTGTCCAAATTTTGTTTGATCAATAAGGTACGATCTAACCCTATTTATTTTATAAACGTTGTTATCATTATGCCCGTTATACATGATTAATTGTTCATGCCTTAATATGCCATATTGCTATACCATGTTTTAAATATTTATTTTACGTTCAGAATGGCGAATCTTGCAAAATTAGACTTTGTTGCTTTGGATGTGTCTGGGGATAATTATCTGTCTTGGGTACTCGATGCGGAATTACACCTTAGTGCCAACGGGCTACAGGATACCATAGTAACAGGAAAAACCCCAACTGTTGAACAAAATGCCAAAGCAATTATTTTCCTTAGGCACCACATTCACGAAAACTTAAAATCTGAATATCTCACAGTCAAAAATCCACTCACCCTTTGGACCAATCTTAAAGATAGATTTGACCACCAAAAACTTGTCCATCTGCCACATGCCCGTTATGACTGGATCAATTTAAGGTTACAAGATTTTAAATCTGTTGCTGAATATAATTCTGCCTTGTTCAAAATAAGCTCCAAGCTAATCCTGTGTGGTGAGAAAATAACTGATGCTGAGATGATTGAAAGAGTAAATTACAAAGAGGTGGCTAAAGTTTGCACCGATTTCCAAAATGTTGGCCACTATTTCAAATTCTCAAAAAAGTGGCCAACTTTACATGTCCGATTTTCAAAAGAGTGGCTGCCGTCAACTTCCGTTAAATTTTCACCGTTAACTAATATATTTAAACAGTAAATTACAGAATGGTGCCCATACTTTACAATGATTTTCAAAATAGTGGCCAAAATTTTATATTTTTAAAATGTAGAAGGAGACTGTAGTGGCCACTATTTTGAAAATCATTATAAAGTATGGCCACCATTCTGTAATTTACTCTTAAATATATTAGTTAACGGTGAAATTTTAACGGAAGTTGACGGCAGCCACTCTTTTGAAAATCGGACATGTAAAGTTGGCCACTTTTTTGAAAATTTGAAATAGTGGCCAAAATTTTGAAAATCGGTGCAAACTTTAGCCACCTCTTTGTACTTTACTCATGATTGAAAAGACCCTTTCGACTTTTCATCCCAACACTATGATCTTGGCACAACAATACAGGGAACGCAATTTTCAGAAATATAGTGAGCTGATATCTCTCCTTCTTGTAGCTGAGAAAAATAATGAGTTGTTGCGGAAAAATCATCAAATACGTCCCACAGGCTCTACCCAGTTACCTGAAGTACATAACACATCATTCCGGAAGAATGAGCGTGGAAAAGGGCATAGAGGAGGACGAGATTATGGACGAAATCGTGGACGTGGAAATTTTCATGGTCGATTTCGAAATAAGTATAACTCTGGCCACCTGAAGTGGCAACGTGATGGTTACAACAACTCTAGTCACCAGAAGTGGCAAAATGAGGTGCCAAATAAAAGGAAGGCACCACAGGAAGGAGATACTAGAGATATATGTTTTAGATGTGGGGCTCATGGGCATTGGACTCGAACTTGTCACACACCCAGACATCTTGTAGATCTTTACAAGTCATCCCAAAAGCAAAATAAACAAAGGGTGGAAACAAATTTGGCTAGCTTTAATGATGAACCAATCAACAAGACCTCAAATGAACTAGACACTGGAGCTAACCTTTATTATGGCTTAGATGACTAGTTTTCATATATATCTCTTTGAATTCATGTTCCTTATGTATCTTCTTCAATTTCATGTTTTCATATACTTGTTTTGTGTTCCTGCTGTAAGTACATGGTTTGTTATTAATAAAATTGTTGTTCACTGATATATGTGCACAGCATAAAATATGGGAGATTTATGCATTGCTGATTGCGCCACCACTCACACAATTCTACAAAATCAGAAATACTTCTCACAGTTTACTAAAACCAGCTCACATGTTTGGACGATTTCGGGTACATCAGATATAATAGAGGGTTTTGGGAAAGCCAGTTTTATCCTACCAAACGAGACACAAATTCACATACATAATGCTCTATATTCTAGTAAATCCACTGGAATTCTTTTAAGTTTTAAAGACATTCGTCTTAATGGTTTTCACGTAGAAACTACTAGTGAGAATGAAAAGGAATATCTCCTTATCACTTCAACCTTTTCAGGTCAAAAGAAAACCTTAGAAAAATTACAGTCAATATCTTCTGGATTATATGCTACCCAAATTAGAGTCATTGAATCTCATAGTATCACCATTCCGAAAATCATAAACCCAAAATCATTCACCCTTTGGCATGAAAGACTTGGTCATCCAGGGGTATCTATGATGCGTCGAATTATAGAAAATTCTGTTGGACATCCCCTTAAAGGTCAAAAGGTCATACCACACAATGAACTTCCTTGTTCAGCATGCTCTTTAGGAAAATTAATTGTTCGACCATCTCCAGTAAAACTTCAAACAAAGTCTCCAAATTTCTTAGAAAGAATCCAAGGTGACATTTGTGGTCCTATTCATCCGTCATCCGGTCCATTCAGATATTTCATGGTTCTAATTGATGCTTCAACTATATTGTCACATGTCTGTCTACTCTCTACACGAAATACAACATTTGCCAAACTACTTGCTCAAATAATCAAATTGCGAGCCCAATTTCCTGACCATCCCATTAAATCGATTCGACTAGATAATGCTGCTGAATTTACATCTGCAACTTTCAATGATTATTGCATGTCAGTAGGAATTTCAGTCGAACACTCTGTAGCTCACGTACATACACAAAATGGCTTAGCAGAATCCCTAATTAAAAGGCTTCAACTTATTTCACGTCCTTTACTTTTGAGAGCCAAATTACCTACATCCATTTGGGGCCACGCAATACTCCATGCTGCAAATATAATTAGGATAAGACCATCTGCTTACCACAAACAATCCCCTCAACAGTTAGTTCTTGGTCAAGTTCCTGATATTTCTCACTTTAAGATTTTTGGTTGTGCCGTATATGTTCCCATTGCACCCCCACAGAGATCCAAAATGGGTCCACAAAGAAGAGTAGGCATTTTGTTGGTTTTGACTCACCATCTATCATAAGATATCTTGAACCGTTAACCGGTGATGTGTTTACTGCTCGTTATGCTGACTGTCATTTTAAGGAGTCTGTGTTCCCTCCATTAGGGGGAGATAATGTTTTGCATAAATTAAATTCTGAACTATCATGGAATGCATCAGGATTAAATGCTATTGATCCACATACTAAACAATGTGAATCTGAGGTTTTAAGAATCATTCATATGCAAAATATTGCTAATCAAATGCCAGATGCTTTTAATGATTCCAGACTTATTATAAAATCGCATATACCTGCTGTTAATGCTCCGGCTAGGGTTGAAATCCCTATTCGTAAATCAATTCCTGAAGAATTGGTTGGTGATTCAAAACCATGCCAGAAGCGTGGTAGACCAATTGGTGCAAAAGATGTTGTACCACGAAAACGAAAATTGAATGGATCTGCCCCTGAAGTGGAAAATGTTCCTGAAGTAACTACATCAAAAACCCCAGAAGTGGTATCACCTCCTAAAGAGGTTCAAGCCCCTGAATTGGTCGTGACAAAACCACCCGAAGTGGTATTACCTCTAGAAGAGGATATTGTCCCTGAAGTGGCACATGCTTCCACAGAAGTAAAGGTACCTGAAAATTATGAGATCTTAATGAGTTATGTATATAACGGGAAATTATTGGATCGTGAGAGTAGTGAGGTTGATGATGTGTATGCTTTTTCCGTGGCATGTGATATTATTATGAACTCCAATCCTGAACCACAAAGTGTGGAAGAATGTCGACAAAAAGATGATTGGCCAAAATGGAAAACTGCAATCCAGGAAGAATTGCAATCCTTGCGCAGGAGAAATGTTTTTGGACCTGCAGTCCAAACACCGGCTGGTGTAATCCCCATCGGGAATAGATGGGTATTTGTACGAAAACGAAATGAGAAAAATGAAATTGTGAGATATAAGGCCCGATTGGTAGCCCAGGGATTCTCTCAAAGGCCTGGATTTGATTACCAGGAAACTTACTCTCCTGTGATGGATGGAGTTACTTTTCATTTTCTTATGGGTATGGCTTGTATGGAAAAATTGGAAACACGTCTGATGGACGTTGTGACAGCCTATCTTTATGGATCACTTGATAGTGATATTTATATGAAAATCCCTGAAGGATTAAAGTTAGAAGAAACTAAGCCTAAACATTTATACTCAGTTAAACTACAACGATCATTATATGGCTTGAAACAATCTGGTCGTATGTGGTACAACAGGCTTAGTGAATATTTATTGAATGATGGGTATATAAATAATCAAGTGTGTCCATGTGTGTTTATCAAAAGGTCACAATCTGGTTTTGTTATTATTGCAGTATATGTGGATGATTTGAATATTGTAGGTACTTCTGAAGATATTACTAATGCTGCTAACTATTTGAAAAATGAGTTTGAAATGAAAGATCTTGGAAAGACAAGATTTTGTTTAGGTATACAGGTGGAGCACTTATCTTCAGGCATATTTGTTCATCAGTCAACCTACACAGAAAAGGTTCTTGATCGATTCTACATGGACAAATCTCATCCACTAACTACACCGATGATTGTTCTTCAAAAAAAAAAAACTACACCGATGATTGTTCGATCACTAGAAGTTGAGAAAGATCCTTTCCGTCCTAAGAAAGAAGATGAAGATGCACTTGGACCTGAAGTTCCATATCTTAGTGCAATTGGAGCTCTTATGTATCTTGCAAATAACACACGACCTGATATTGCATTTGCTGTGAATTTGTTGGCGAGATTTAGTTCTGATCCAACTAAAAGGCATTGGGATGGGATCAAACATATATTCAGATATCTTCGTGGGACAATTGATCTTGGACTATTCTTCCCAAACAATTCAAAATCGCAGCTGATTGGATATGCGGATGTTGGGTACATGTCAGATCCTCATTTTGGGCGATCTCAAACAGGTTATCTATTCACATATTGTGGCACCGCTATTTCTTGGAAGTCTACAAAACAGACTATGGCGGCAACTTCATCTAATCACGCAGAGTTACTTGCAATACATGAAGCAAGCAGAGAATGTATTTGGTTACGATCTGTCATTCAACATATTCGAGAATCATGTGGTTTATCAGGTATCTCAGACAGTCCTACAGTTATGTTTGAAGATAACTCAGCTTGTATTAAACAACTCAAGGAAGGCTACATCAAAGGGGATCGAACAAAACATATTTTACCAAAATTCTTCTACACGTATGAACTACAAGAAAATGGTGACATTGATGTACAACAAGTTCGATCATGTGATAATCTGGCAGATTTACTCACAAAGTCACTTCCTACTTTAACATTTGAAAAGCTGCGAAATAATATTGGTATGCGAAGATTGAGGAACTTGATACATCAAGATGTCAAATTGTGAGAAGTTTTATTCAAGGGGAGACTGTACTCTTTTTCCTTCGTCAAGGTTTTTATCCCACCGGGTTTTTCCTTGCAAGGTTTTAACGAGGCAGTCAATCTTTGTAATAACTCACATTGACAATTAAGGGGGAGTGTTGTAATAATAATTGTAAATGTTAGTGGTAATTTGTAATGGGGTGGTTGGAATGTTTTTATATTTTGTAGTGTGGTGGTTGAATTTGTAGTGGATTATTTGTATTTATTTTAATTGTAATAGTTGATAAATTTGTCCTATAAATAGGACACGATTTCTTGAATCAAAATCACACCTTAGCAATGTTAAAGACTTGAGTCCATTGCTCTCTATCTCTCTCTTTCATCTCTGTTAAATTAGTAACCCATAGCCTTGTGATATAATTAGCTCGGTTCTAATAAATAGTTATTCTCTACTATTTATCTCTATTTAAATTACAGTGATTCTTGTCATTATAGCTAGTATTTTACAACAGATATAGCATTATAACAATCACACACAAAAAGTAGCCAAACAAGAAAGCTCTCTTTTCCCCCACCATTTCTCCATTCTGCTGAGAACAACAGGGCAGGAGGTTCCACGAATTTTTCCCCCCACTTCTTGACACTTAAAAATCCCAAGAAAAATTCCAGGTCTTCTACACATCCAAGGGTAAGTGCCTATTTAATTTCGTAATTTTGAAGGGTTTTGCCTAGTCTGAACAATTGTAGAAGATGATGATTGAATAGTAACTTATGGTCAGAAATTTTTTTGATCTTGAAGATTTGTATTTATAAGAGCTATCCAAGGTGTTCTTGAGGCGTATCAATCTTTATAAAGGTCATACAATCTCCAAGGAGGTAAGAACCACTTAGCCAAGCTTTTAGTTCTTTGATTTTTTAAGGATTTATATCATGGATGTTATGTATGAGATGATTTAGTGGATTTTAGTGGTTAAGAGTTTAATTTTGTGAGAAAATCTTGGATGTTGATAAAATTGTGATACCACTGATTTTAGAAACTTATGATGATGGTGATATGATGTTGAAGTTGTATGGTTGTCTTGGATGTTGTTGGAGAGTACGAAAATTGGAAATAATGGATTTATAGCCGTTATAATGTTGAATTTTCATTAGATCTTTAGTGCAGAAACACATGAATCGTTAAATCATTATTTCTGGACAAAACTGCTTAAAAACATGTATATCTGACCTTGTACTGTATTTGAGAATTTGAATCGACTTAAAATCATTTACGGTTTAGGAGATATGCTCGATTTAGTAAATCCGGTTAAAATGAACGAATCGTGTCAAACCACTGTCTTTGCAGTGATAAACGGACCCTTTAGAATTTGGAGAAAATTTTGAAACTTTTTGTATAACTAGTTATTACAGTAAGGAAAACGGTCCAAAAAGAATCAAGTCAAAATATGAAGTTTTCGATTTTATAAAAATCATGGAGTCGAAACTGCACAAGTAAAATCCACCGCAGAGAATAACCTTCTTTAGGACCTGGTTGAGGACCTTGTAAAACCCCATGAGTTACGAAAAATTGATAGTTGGACCTCTGTACAGTGAGGAAGGCCTGAGAAAAAGAATTTCATGAAAAAGATTATTTTTCGAATTTATAGAAATTTTCGAATCAAAGCTGTGCAAGTGAAAAACCCTTTTAGGGGACTATACGAGACGAACTTTAGTTTTGTTGAAAATGACCTTAACGAAAGTCGTTACAAAACCAATAATTATCGAAAGTGGTTAAAGGATATTATGAACTTATAATAAGCCAAATGTGTAGTAAAGATGTATCGTTACGAAGTTCTGTCTTTATGTGAATAGTCGATTTGACGGGATCATTTAACGAACTAACCAAACCTTATTGGTTGTTATAGATCATCACACTAGAGCCAAAGCCCCGACTATTCCAACACACTCATGCAAGTTTTCGAAACTTGTATTCCAAGTATTTCTAAACTTTTGTTGTTGTGGTATAACTGCTATGAACTGCTTAAAGTATTTTTGCGAATCAGCATGAGATGTACTCCCTCCGTCCCTCATGGTTGTTTACATGAGGGATGGACACGGAGACCAAGAAAATGTGTAAAAAATGAGTAAAGTTAGATGAAAAGTGGGTAAAGTGATGGGACCTATTAATATTTAATTATAGATTTGAGATATTGGAGGAAAGTAGTGGGTGTAATAGTGTTTTTTATTGTTAAATATATGAGATAGTGGGTGTAATAGTGGGAGAAACTTACTATTTTTGGAATGTAAAGAAATGAGAGGGACACCCCAAAATAGTAACTGTAAATAAATGAGAGGGACATAGGGAGTATGGTTTATTTACGTGGATTTATAAACCTGTTAGTAAATGCGTGTACATAAATATATATATATATATATATATATATATATATATATATATATATATATATATATATATGCGATGATGTGTTAAGATTTTCCAGTAGGGTTTAATAATACCCTTTCTTAGTAAGGGAGTCGGAGATATTTTGTCCGGATAGGGGCATAAAAACCCGGAAGTCTCCGGAAATGTTATATGGCATATATTTCGTTTTAAAAATATTCCAATAAATATAAATTGGATATTTTCAGACTAAAAGTCCCATTATGATATTAATAAATATTATTTGAATATTTACTAATAAGTTGAATATTATTTTCATTTGAGAATAGTTATGAGTGATTAATTATTTAATAAAATTATTTCAACATTTATTGAATATTCCAATTGATTGTTTATTTAATAAATATTATTTGATTATTTATTAAATATTCTCGGATGATTTAAAAATCTTTGTTGAGTATTGAATACGACTAAAGAATACAGAGGGTGGGTGAATGGATTCTTGAACTTTTCTTGTTCTTGAATCTGATTGAGTTGTATAGCAAGATATGTGTTATGTGTGTGTAGAGATATAAGTGCAGATTATGAACAACACACGACACGATATCACTTTAATCTAATATTTTATTAGATAAAGATTTGCTACAACCTGTGAATACAAATGATAGAATTCTCAGCTTCGTTTTTCTCAGAGAGATGTACTCTTAGAATGTATGTGAAAAACTTAACTTCTAAAAAAGTGAGGTTATGCCCTTATAGAACATGAGCACAACCCGCTTACTACAAATAAGGTTACAGGATAAATTACTTTCTCGTATGTCTATCCTTTTTGAGCTATAGCCAGATTTGACCTATGTGGAGAAACCAGTGAAAATCATAGATAGAAAAGAACAAGTGCTGAGGAACAAGGTTGTCAAACTAGTGAGAGTTTTGTGGAGGAACCATAATGTCGAAGAATCAACATGAGAACTAGAAGGCGCGATGCGTGAAAAGTACCCTCAACTGTTTTTAACCTGATTCCGGGATGGAATCCTTTAAGGAGGGGAGGCTGTAAGAACCCTGATTTTTGTAATATTCTAAATGTGTAAAAGCTCATGACATTGTGAATTAGGGACCTTTTGAGTCACCTCTGTTATGTAATGGAATTGATTATCTGAAAATTTATGTTGTTATATTCACTGTGTAAGAAAAAGGAAAGATTGTTGAAGGCAAGAGGCCTACTGCTATTAGGATTTATAAAAGAAAAAGGAAAACTTGAGACTTGAGGATTATTAGGGTATTAGAAGATTTCAAGAGACTATGACAAGGAGTTGTGGATATTTAAGGGATTTACACAATTAAGTACTTAAAGAATTACAAGGGAAATCTCTACCCGACAAAATATTACTATGAGGAGTTAATAAATATACGATATGAATTAAGGATTAAGTGACAACCATTGGTAGAGAAATAAAAATAAAAGGAAGGATATTACATGCAAGTATCATGTAACTAGATAGTTGGGAAAGTAAACTAGAAAGCAAAAAGCAACTAGATGAATAGTAGAAAAGTAGATGCACCTTACTTTAGGGGACAAGGAGGCATGGTTGGCACCTAGGAAGCTAGTACTAGGCTTGTAAACATGTGACTATATACATATAACAATACATATCACAATAATACACATAACATTATTCAAAACATCCAACCAAAATCATCTCTCTCTCTCTCTTTAAGGAGCTCTCGGCCAAAGCACTTCCAAGGAGGAAGAAGAATAATTTTCTTCAACTTCCACCCACCCATAACTCACAACATAATTCCTAGAGCTTCCTTGTATCATATTGAAGGTATGTTATCAATTTCAAAGCATTTCATCCATCCAATCTTGAGTTATAAATTGTTAAATAGTAACCAAAGTTTAGTTTCTTTTAGATCTTGAATTTTAAGGCTTGTAGAGACTCATCCAAGGTGTTCTTAAGGTTCATAAAGCTCACCCAAGGTTCCTAGAGACTCAAGGAAGGTATAAAAACTCTCTCAACCCTTAGCATGACTTGTTCATAGTTTATATTGTTAGATCTATAAGTTTTGGAGTGAATCTTGGTGATTTGAGTTGTAGATGATGAAATCTTGAAGTTATGTGCTTGTTATAATGTTGTAAGGCTTGTACTTAGAGTATGTAATTCCATGTATGCTATAGAGACAAGTCTTGGTGGTTTTGATGGTAGATGTGATGTATAAAGTGAGTTCTTGAATGTTTGAGAAAGGATGAGTGTTGTGTAAAATTCTGGGAGCATGTACTGTCTTGTAGGAGGGTTTTGAACCCCTAAATCTTGTCTCCCTAGGGTCTAATGCATATGGTTAGAAAGATAATTTCATGTAGTTTCCAGAAATATAAGGCTCATGACTAGGTGATGTATAGATTTTGAGTTATGACCCGAGAAGTGAAGAGTGGTTCTGAAATCCGGGCTGCACTATATGGTCCACTTGTGAACCCCCTTTAGACCCCTAAAAATTATGTAAACATTATTAAAAATTGAGGAAAGCAAGATTTTACAGTGGTAAAGACTACCCAAAAGGAATTGGATCAAAATCTGTATTTTTCAAGTTTAGATAAATGTTAGAGTAAAGTGCGCGCAAGTGAAAAAGTCATATGAGGGGTTAGTTTGATATGGTTTCAAGGATGAGTAATTAGGCTTCGAATGTGGTAACTAATTCGAGTCAAATAAGTGACGAGCGTAATCGAGTGATGGCATGGACCTATAGGAGGGCTAGAGGGTCATAGGACGGAGTCATTAAGTAGTTTTGTATTCTCTAAAACCTTGTGAGTAAGAGGTATTGTTAAGGTACTAACGAGCGAATATTGGTTATGTATAGATCTTCATTCCACTCCGCAAGCTCGACCACCCCAACCTCACCAAGGCAAGTTTACTTTTCAAAACTTATATATAAGGATTTTCACTGTTGTGTTTATAGCTTTCAAACGTATTATATGCTTATGCTTTACGAGATTATGTTGAAGTTTGAGATTTATGCATATGTGCTTGCGCACCCTTGAACTTAGAATGAAAGTGTTTTCTTCGGACAACGACTCTAGCAATAGAGGTCGTAGCGGTCCAAATATACTATTGACCGGGGAGCGGTATATTATTGTATCGTGATTAAATTGCGAAAACCCGAAAAGTCATTCGGGAAGTATCGTATACTTGCGTATTTATTATTTTTACGTTGTTAAAAATACTCAAAAATATTTATCTTGGATTAAAAGTTTATTTTAATTAAATAATTATTTTATTAATTGTTATATTAAATCTCAAAATATTACTCCCTCCGTCCCATTGAGTTATTTACATTTGCGGACCAGTTTCCGGCACGGATTTTAAGGTGCATTTTAAGGATAGTTCTATAATTTAATTTTGATATTTTCTTTTTTTGTATAAAAATAGAACAATCCTATTTTTATACAAAAAAAAAGAAAATATCAAAAATAAGTTATAGAACTATCCTTAAAATGCACCTTAAAAATAAGTTATTTTTTTACTCCCTTGCACGTTTTTCAAGAATTATCGGTCGACTGATGTTGGACCTCAACTACTCGATTTTCAATCAAAATAAATTTTTTTTTGAAAAGAAAAAGAAAAAGGGGACTCTGGCAGGTTTGGGAATCGTTGACGAACGATTCCCGGGATGTGTAAGCGGCCGTAAGCCAGGCGGTCCATCATTTATTCCGGCCCAGTTGTTGCCGAAGGATGATTACGGATGTAGTTTTAATCGAGGGTGATTACGGATGTAGTTTTCACCCGAGGGTAGTTATGGATGTAGTTTCTATCCTTCTACTAGTAGAGAAGACCCGCGGATTATTGGACTTGGATGTGGCGACTGATCATCGTCAATCCCTGTCAGGTTTCATGTTTTCTTCAAGTCCCATCCTCCACTTTGGAAAAATACTCAGACACTACTTCTTAGGCCTAAGTGCCAAGTTGCCGATAATGTTATTTTGGTAAGAAAAATATTGATTTCATGCAGTATCTAGAACTGCAGGATTATTTTGAAAACAAGGGCACGCGTTGGTGCACCCTTGCGATGGTTCAAAAATGAAAGATGATCCTAGACTATTTGCTATAATCAAGCTTAATATTTGCTAAATCGAATAAAAGATTAACACTTCTTATCTTATATATATATCTTGCTGAGCTATAGTTGCTCACTCTTTCTTGTTTTTAAAATTGCAAACACAACAGTTAAGAGAAATGGCAAGACCTCGTCAGACTATCCGAAAGTTGATGACTAGACCCACGGCAGCAGCTGAGATTCCACCGGTAGGCCCCATTAGCCGGATTGGTTTGCAACTTTTGTTAGTACGCTTTATTTATAAGTATGACCTGTGCAAGGCAATGTACCGCAACAAACATTCAAGCCGCTAACACCGCTTCATGTAGAAGTGTTGTTGGTAGCATAAATACTATTTAATCCGGTCTGTAATAACTCTAAAACTTTTACTTTTGCTCAATCAAGTGTATGACGTTTCTGAGACTCTAACCTGTATGTGTGTGAGTTATTGCGGGGTCGATTGCTGTTATAATCATTATATGCAAGAACAAGTATGTGATCAATGGAAAATGGACCGTGAGCGCCTAGATCTCCGACCCCGGATCTGGGGGCGTCACAGAAATGGTATCAGAGCGGAGGTTACAATTCTCAGAAACGATAGTAATTTAGGAAAGCAACCCTAATAATAATAATAATAATAATAATAATAATAATAATAATAATAATAATAATAATAATAATAATAATAATAATAACAACACTAATAATAACCCCTATTAACACCTCGAGCTCTCATCGAGTTCACAGTCGGGTTATCGGATACAACCCTGACTTCTAAGGCCCGAGAGGGAACTACTCCTTAAACCTTTCTTTATGGTTAGTGACCCACCTTATTTTCCTTGTGTAGATGGCGGAGATCCCTGAGATACCAGACCCTGAGGCCTATGAGAGAGAGCACGATGAGGCATTGATGAGAGATACCGAGGATCCTGAGGAGGACATGAGTGCTGACCCTGAGCTTGGCCCCTGGATTACGCTGTTAGGGGATACTGATGACGAGGATCCCGATGAGGAGTCCTTTGAGCCTGAGCCTGTTACCCCCTCCCCTATAGCCACTGATGAGGAGAGCGTGCGATCTGGTGAGGGACGTGTTGTGTCACCCCCACCCTCTCCACAGTCATTGAGCCCCATTTCATCGGATGATGACTTCGAGGAGGATACTTCTGGCGAGGAGGAGCTTGACCCTACCCCTGCTATACCACCCCCACCACAGGACCTACCCCCGGTGTCGGGCGCTGAGCATGCCTATGTTGTGTAGTTTATGACCCGAGACCTACTTTCTATCGAGGCCAGACTTAATGAGGCAAGGTGAGCACTAGTGGAGGAGCGCGAGGCGCGATTG
This sequence comes from Kitagawia praeruptora, assembly GCA_037693485.1. Taxonomy (NCBI): domain Eukaryota; kingdom Viridiplantae; phylum Streptophyta; class Magnoliopsida; order Apiales; family Apiaceae; genus Kitagawia; species Kitagawia praeruptora. The sequence continues at coordinate 127,547,534 of CM075352.1, forward strand.
AGGATTCAGGCTGAGATGAGGACTGCTGTTGCTAGGAGGACTAGAGCTCGACTCCACGAGATCGAGAGGAGGAGTCGCGCGAGGAAGATTGGTTTGGGAGTCCGCGGGGGCGGAGTGGTCCGGACCAGGGATGCTAGGCGTGTTGTGCGTCGTGCATTTTCCCGGGTGAGGTCCTTGCTCCGTCGCGGGGCGGCACCATGATGTGTTATGGATAGCTCAGTCCTCTAGGTTCAGATGACATTAGTGTGTCAATTTTGCGGGATAGTTGACTTATGCAGTGGTATCCTTTCTGACCAGTGGATGAGTAGACTGACCTACAGATATGTAGATATGACTTCGGATAGTATGTACGGATGTAGCCCTGCTTTTGTGTAGCCTTGACTATTCAGATGATGTACTTGTTATTGTTCCACTTTTTCTAGATCTTGATATTGGAACTATGTGTTAGGCTTTAACATCCAAACTATGTGATGACTCTTGTACCGTATTTATCTAGTTTCGGTTTCCTTGATATTGCCTCAACTGCCTTATTTTCCGATGCCATGCTTTACTATTTCGATATACAACTGTGAATATACAACTTTTACCAATCACAACCATACAACCATGCTGTTTTAAATTTTGTAAAATAAAAAATTAAAATATTTCTACAAGTTTCGAAGTTTTGAAATCTTAGAAATTCCTACAAATGTTTTTTAACCACGTAACGGTTTTCCCTAAAAAGGTTTTGAAGTTTTATCACCATCATGAGGACACTGCAAGTTTCAAAATTTTAACCCTGTATAAGGATGAACAAAACATTCCTGTCTCCTATAAACGCTGTCAAATAATTTGAAAACCCTAACCCATCTCTTGTCTCATTATCAGAATCATGCCACCCAAAAGAATGAACACTCGAGCTCACCCGGCCAGCTCTGAAGGCCAGGGTAGCCACCATGGGCCCGGAGGCCACCATAACCGTGAGAGAGAGGATTTGAACCAGAGCGAGGATGAGGGTAGCAACTATAACTTGTTTGATAACTCTGAGTATGATGAAGAAGAAGGTGAAGATGACACCCGAGAGGTAAAAAATCCAAGGAGAGACCCTATGGAGCAATTCATGGACCTACTTAGGCAGAACTTGGACCGTCCCTCGGTTCAGCAACCACCCAACAATGCGAATGCAAATGCCTTCCGGAATTTTAAATCCCTGAAACCCCCGGAATTTAAGGGAACTGCAGACCCGGTTGAGGCAAGAGCCTGGCTGAAGGAAATGGAAAAATCTTTCGAGATACTAGGAGTCGTTGAAGAGCATAAGACTGTTTTCGCCTCCTATCTCCTGAAGGGTGAGGCAAACTACTGGTGGGAAGCTAAGAGGAATTTGGAAGGAAGAGGTGTGGTGACCTGGGAGAGGTTTAGCGAGCTGTTCTTGGAAAAGTACTTCCCTAGGTTCATGGAGACCCAGATGGAGCTGAAGTTCTTAGAACTGAAGCAAGGTAACATGACGGTGGCCGAGTATGAGGCCAAGTTTACTGAGTTGTCAAGGTTTGTGCTGGAGTATGTGAACACTGAGGCAAAGAGAGCCCGAAGATTTCAGCTGGGGCTAAAGCAATAGATTCAGAATCATGTGGCGGTTCTTGAGCTAACAGACTATGCCACCTTGGTACAGAAGGCATCGATTGTAGAGGCTGGAAGTGAGCAGATGCAGAAGGAGATAGAAGGAAAGAAGAGGAAGTTTGATAACCGAAAGAGGAATTCTGCGGGCGGGAGTTTTCTGAGCAAGTTTAAGCGAGGGGCGATATCCCAGCCCAGCGAGAACTTTGGAACCAAGAGAGCTGAAAGTTGGAGTGTGGGCCAGGGCGGCCGACCACAAGGATCATCTTACTCTACCCCATCTCGAGCCCTACCCCCGGATTGCAATAAGTGCGGAAGGAAACATGCGGGCGTGTGTAACCTGCAGGATGTGAAGTGCTTTAAATGCGGGTTGACAGGACATTATGCTAACACCTATCGAGGAACCAGTAATAACACCAATGCCGGAGGCACTTGCTTCAAGTATGGAAAACCAGGGCACCGAATGAGGGAATGTTTGTCCTCTAGGCCAGCTGCGTCAAGAGTTAGTGGAACTGCTTCTAACAAGCCCCCTACTACTAGGACTTTTAACATGACCATGCAAGATGCCGTGAGGAACACGGATGTGATCGCAGGTACCCTACTACTCAACTCAGTTAATGCGAATGTTTTATTTGATTCGGGAGCTACCAAGTCTTTTATATCCATAGATTTTGCATGTCAGTTAGACCTTAAGGCTGAATCATTGAAAGATAGATTGCAAGTAGAGATAGCTAATCGTGAAATTATCCCTGTTAGCCAAGTGTATCCAGGTTGTGACCTAGAAATAGGAGGGCGACACTTTCGGATAGATTTAATACCTTTTAAACTAGGAGAATTCGATGTAATAGTAGGTATGGATTGGTTGACAACCCATGGAGCTCAGATTGATTGTGTGAAGAAGAAAGTGAGCTTGAGATTGCCAAGGGACGAGGAAGTAGTGTTTAGCGGAAAACGACAAAACCAAAAGTTCCTAACCGTAATTCGAACTAAGAAGCTGCTCTGTAAAGGATGCGAAGCTTATTTAGCCTATGTGAAGGACACCAAAAAGGAGGCACCAAGCCTACAAGAAATCCCTGTCGTTAATGAGTTCGCAAACGTATTCCCAAATGATCTTCCAGGGCTACCACCTGATAGAGACATTGAGTTCGCTATAGACTTAGTTCCTGGTACGGCCCCAATTTCGAAAGCCCCATATAGGATAGCCCCAGTGGAGATGAAAGAGTTGGCCACTTAGTTGCAGGAGTTATTGGATAAGGGAATGATAAGACCTAATGTGTCACCGTGGGGAGCCCCGGTGCTATTCGTGAAAAAGAAGGATGGCAGTATGAGATTATGCATAGACTACAAGGAGTTGAATAAGGTGACTATAAAGAATAAGTATCCTTTGCCTAGGATAGATGACCCGTTTGACCAGCTAAAGGACGCGGTTTATTTTTCCAAAATCGATTTGAGAACCGGGTACCACAAGTTAAGGATTAAGCTAGATGATATACCAAAGACGGCCTTTCGCACCCGGTACGGACAATATGAGTTTTTAGTAATGTTGTTTGGGTTAACGAATGCACCCGCAGCTTTCATGGACTTAATGAACCGAGTCTTCAAAAAGTACTTGGACAAGTGTGTTATAGTCTTCATCGATGACATTTTGATTTATTCCAAGACGGAGGATGAGCATGTAGAGCACTTGAGAATTGTGTTGGAAGCATTGAGAGAAGAAAAGTTGTACGCTAAATTCTCAAAGTGTGAATTTTGGTTGAGGGAAGTTCAGTTTTTAGGGCATGTGATTAGCGATCAAGGCATCCTAGTGGACCCAGCCAAAATAGAGGCTGTATCAAATTGGGAGAGACCAACCACTCCGACAGAGGTGAGGAGTTTTATAGGATTGGCTAGCTACTATGTGAGGTTTGTCCAAGACATTGCTAAGATAGCAGCCCCTTTGACCCGACTAACTCGCAAGACCGAGAAGTTTGTGTGGACTGAAAAATGCGAAGAGAGCTTTCAAGAGTTGAAGAAAAGGTTTGATAGAGTATATTTTTATATATATTTTAAATGATTTTATTCTCATATTTACTGTGTTTTGCATTGATTTGGATTTTTATTTAATAGATTTTATTGTTTTATTGTAGGAAATAAAGAATTCATGACTTGGAAGGATTTGGAGCAAAAAGAGCTATTTTGGAGATAAAATAGGAGAAAATTCGTATTATTAGGCTACATGGGCTGTTCTACACTGTTTTGGCCATATCTTGAGTTCCAGAAGTCTGTTTGAGGCCCGTAAGCTGTCCACGCGAAGCTTGTGGAATTATCTTTAATTTAGAGGTGGTCCAATAAGCAAAATCGAACTGGAAGAGGCCGGAAACAGAGGAGAAAAAGAAGTGACGAATTTTAATTAAGGAATCCTATTCAGTTATGGAATCCTACTTGTAATTGATTTAGAGTATTAAAATACTTTTATTGGGCAAGACTTTTAGAGCCTATATAAACACATCTAGGGTATTATTTTAGGAGATAGATACGTGCTCCTACTCTTAGGAGCTAGGGTTTTGGAGAGGAGACCATGAATTTCATTCTTGTGACAGGATTGATGATTGCAGGTTTTCTTATCTGAATTTCTTCTCAATTCTTATTAGTTTAATTATGTTTTCTTGTTTTACTAGTTGTTTTACTTGTTTAATTATTAGCGAGTAGTTATCTCTAGGGCTTAAAGGGAAGCCATGTTTGCACTAATATTGGCATGATTTTCATAGTGGTTTGATTGGTTATGGTTAATTCTGATTGATATGTTTTAATCATTAATTTGTGTAATTGGCCAATATCATGGATTAATTATATGCAAATAGGGGTATGGATCGAGAGATTTACTTACTAGAGGCACACATACGATTAGCAGAATTGAATTTGAGTGCGAAAGCATCATTGGATTTCTGAGAGCGTTAATTCTTGAAAGAGATTAACTTGACTCTAATTACCTGATTGATTGAATTACTAAAAGTGGTTAATTGTGTTGAATGTTTCGAGAGTGTTAATGCTTGAAAGAGATTAACATACTCTAGTTATAGGATCACATTGATTGCTTTAGCTTAAGAGCCAATTGTGTAAGCATGGTGGACCTGATTGCCCTAGGTTTTAAATAATTTGTTTATCATCTGTTTAATTAGTGTTAATTTAGTTAGTTTAATTAGTTAATTAATAATTCTTCAATAATCGTTTGACCCTTGAAACAATTAGCGATAACTGAAAAGGAATTAGTAGAACCTGTCTCCTTGTGGATTCGACCCGCTTGCCATCTGTACTAGCAATAGACACCGTGCGCTTGCGGTTAGGTATAATTTAACATATCAAGTTTTTGGCGCCGCTGCCGGGGAGACAGCGAGTTTCTGTTGATTTTAATTTAGTTGTTTCGATTGTTTCCATTGTCTCGTTGGAACTTTTGTTCCAATTGAGGCAGATTTTACTACGTTTTCTTGGCTTTGTTGAGAGTTTACAGGTTTGCAATGGGTGAAGTTGATACTTTTGCACTACTCTCTTCCATGTTGGAGGCACGCACTCAAGAAATTGCCTCATTCAACCCTACAGAGCCCACTATGCGTCCAATGAGTATCAATGAGATGTCACAAGTGGCCCCTAAAACTTACAACTTCTGTCCAATTTGTGGTGTCCAGGGTCATTATGGTTTGGAATGCTATTACAATGTCTATAATTCTCAGAGTGCTCAGTTGGGACAAATGAATTCTTTTGAAGAAGGATATGGGTACAATCAGTATTCAAACACTTTTGATCAAGAATGCGTGAATCAACCAGATTTCTACTACCAGGACAATGGTGTTCAAAATTTTTCATATCATAATCAGCAACAGTTTGAGCAACAATATTATCAGTCATATGAGCAGCCGCCACAGCAAGAATATCTATATCCTCCTCTACAAGAAGATCTACATGTTTCTCAATCCAGTGTAGATGTGCAAGCTGATCAGACAAATGAGATGTGGGATATCTTGAATAAAATGCTAAAGAGTTTTGAAAAATTAGAAACTCAAAGTTTGGCGATTGAATCTCAAATTGCACAGTTGGCTAAATCTTCTACTACAGGGCAGCTCGACTATTTACCATCATCATCTATCCGATCCGAAGAGGACCTGACTGCTATCAATCTCACAAGTGATCAGGAATATGATAGTTTCTCCATGTATGTTGATGATGAGGCCATTGATAAAGAGAAGGAGTATGCCACCGATGACGAGATCAATGATGTTGCTGCTACCAAGGACAATGTGACTGATGATGAGGCTACAAAGGAAAGCAATACAGAGATGGTTGTTGTTTCTCTTCCACAACCTGTGACTAAGCTACCATGTATTGATAAATTTGCTCTCGATCTAGCCTCTACTTACAAGGCTTCTTTGCTCAAGACTACTTATTTCAAGGTTGATGTGATAACAAATATTGTCCAAGATGATATTTCTCAAATTCTGGTTGAGGATCCATACAAAGTGGCTCATACGTTTGTAGCTCGAGAAGAGGGAGAAGATGGAAGTTTCGGCTTAATCTTTGATGTGATAAGCCAAGATGTCCGAATGACTCCAGTGAAAGTGAGGAGTGAAGAAAAACCGCCACCAGAACCTCCACCTTATGTCAAGGGAGTTCAATATTTTCGTGGTGTTGAATTTTATCGCTGTTTTATCACAAAGTTTTCTAAAACTGCACAAGCACTCTCTCTATTGCTTATTAATGACATATTTTATTTTACTGATGCTTGTTTGGAGACTTTTTGCAGGATAAAGACAACCACTAACACTCTTGATACATTTTGTGATGGCGAGTTTATGATCGAGAAAGTGGATATTACGCCTTTATCGGAGTATTTCTGAGGACGTCAAGCTATTGACGTTAAAGAAGCGCTGCTTGGGAGGCAACCCATGATTTTTATAAGGTTAGTAGGTTTTTTATTTCATTTTCTTACTAAAAAAAAATTTTGTGTTGTATGTGTTCTCTTAAAAAAAAAAAAAAAAAAAAAAAAAAAAAAAAATTTGTTGTTTTTTTCAAAAAAAAAAAAAAAAAAAAAAAAAAAAAAAAAAAATTGAACAGTTCGAGCAGGCTGCGCCCCAGTAACGCAGCTTGCGCCTGCGTTACTGCATTGGCCGCAGTCTGCCCCCCAGTTGCGCAATCTGCTCTTGCGTTAAGAGTAGTATTTTTACCCTGTAACGCAGCCTGCTGCTGCGTTACTGACCATTCCGCGCGCTGAGCCCCTGTAACGCAGCCTGCTGCTGCGTTACAGCCCCCTTCTGCCCAGAATTTTTTTTATTTTCCCCGAAAATTGATGTTTTGCAACACAAAAACACACCCAAACCTATTCTAATTTTTATTCTATCAATTCTTAAATCCTATATCTATCCTACAACAAATCCATATCATCCTAAATCTCTCCTACACTCTAAATTTTTAAATTTCACCTATCCATCATCTTATATTTATACCCACCTATCCATAACAAATCCAATTCCTTTTCTATTTCTTTATATCTCTAAAAATTCAATTCTAAAGAGGAATTAATTGCAAGTTCACCTCTTCGATTCGTATTGGGTAAATCTTTTTCTCTAATCTTATTTTTATTACGAATTTGTGTTCTTGTAAATTGGAATTTTGCATTATTCTTGGAATTTGGGCTATTTTGGTGTGATATTGCTTGGAAATTATTGGTTGAGCTTCTTGTGAGTTGGGAGAGATGGTGCTAGTGTTGGGAAATTGCTACAAACAGGGGATTTTTGCCTAACAAGCATGTTGAGTTGCGATGGGGAAGGATATGGAAGGCGCGCCTTTTAGAAATTAAATTTGAGCAAACACATACTTCTTCAATATTTTCAAAGGCCACTTCATGCTTATGCACTAGGGGAGTATTCTACACCTTTCTTTGTATATTTATTATATTTATTTTTTTTCTTTACTTTTCTATATTTGTTCATTGAGGACAATGAAGCGCTTAAGTGTGGGGAGGTGTTCTCAACGTAGTGTATTACTTGTTAAAATTAAAAAAAAAAAAAAAAATTAAAAATACCAAAAATAATTCTAGCCATGCAATTTGATTAGTTGTTGTATTTTGCTTGATACACCCATGCATGCGTAGAATTCTTGTGTTTATTGACGCTTTTGTATGAGAAGTGACGTGCTTTGTTCTTGTGCACACACTTACACTAGCAAGTTGAAGCTGGTAGACTTAATTGGATGTTGTAAGTGATTAGAATGACATGAATATGTGCAAGATGACTTGGTTTTCATGCTTTGAGTGCAAGTAGGTGCGTTAGAGAGTCTTGTTACCTGGGATTGATTATGTTTTGTCATACCAAGTGAGTTTTGAGCCTATATGCATATCTTTTGCATGATTTTTCGTTTGCTTGAGTGTCCACATGTTGTTTACATTGCTAGCACTTACTTGAGATCTTTCTTGAAATGCATGACATTACTTGATGATAAGATGATAAAGGCACTTAGGTTTAACCTCGTATTTCCCATATTTCCACACCTTTTATACATGATCAATTAGTTAACCCGTTGAGCCTAATCCTATTCTTTCGGTGACACACCACATTACTTGCCATTATCCTTTTTATTCTATTGGCCTTACATTAAATTTGAACCTAAATTGTCAAAGGCTAGTATCGTGCTTAAGGGAGTAATAAGGTGTTCATAAAAGGGGGGTTTTATTGATGATCATACTTTTGGGGAATATTAATTTTGGGTTGATGCTTGCTAGTCAAAATTCATAAAAATATATATGGATCATTGTGCTTATTCCTTAGCTCTCACAGAAAAAAAATAGAAAAAAAAAAGAAAAAAAACAGAAAAAAAAAATAGAAAAAAAAAGAAAAAAAATAAATTTGAGAGCATTTTTATGTTTGTATGATCCCTCTTCATTCGACTAGTCAAGTTATTATGTAAGGGTTATTGAAAAATCCAAGTGTGGGGAAGTATTTGTTTTAATAGAAAGGGAATTGAATAATGATTATTGTTGGGTACTAGCTTTTGACATTAACCTGTTTTAGCTTTACTTGACATACCTGGTCCCTAGCCCACGCTACAACCCGAATAAAGACCTTTTGATTGTCATCAGTGATGTATGTTGTGTTGAGAGTGAGATTGATTGCGAGTGTCAAGTTGTGTTTATGATTTTGTTGGAATTGAGTGATACACTTAACCTTGTTCTTGAGTGAATATTCGTTTTTGAGTGAAAGGTGAGTTATTACTTGTTTTGGCATAGGAGATCCCGGGTTTAGACTCAAAGATGTGTTTCTTGTGGACTTAGCATGATTACCAACGATTTTTACACTTGACATGAATTTTTATGACCTTCTGCATGTTGGTTGAGTGGACTACGTGAATACTTGCACTTTCGACACCAAGACATCGTATGTTTGCTTTGATTCTTAAGTTGATGTGGCATGAGAGGACTTGTGTGTGTGGTGTTGTGTTAGCATTGATCTATTGCATGGTTGGATGAATTTTGTGGGTACATTCACTATAAACCCTCACGAGACAACACTCGTCCTACTAGGGCTGCCTAGGGGTTTAACGGCTTGTTGCATATGCTCAATGCAATCGTGTCATCTACGAAAGTGATGTTTGTTAGGACTTAGTTTTTATTTCACTTATTTGCCCGAGGACGTGCAAATGCTAAGTGTGGGGATGTTTGATAGAGTATATTTTTATATATATTTTAAATGATTTTATTCTCATATTTACTGTGTTTTGCATTGATTTGGATTTTTATTTAATAGATTTTATTGTTTTATTGTAGGAAATAAAGAATTCATGACTTGGAAGGATTTGGAGCAAAAAGAGCTATTTTGGAGATAAAATAGGAGAAAATTCGTATTATTAGGCTACATGGGCTGTTCTACACTGTTTTGGCCATATCTTGAGTTCCAGAAGTCTGTTTGAGGCCCGTAAGCTGTCCACGCGAAGCTTGTGGAATTATCTTTAATTTAGAGGTGGTCTAATAAGCAAAATCGAACTGGAAGAGGCCGGAAACAGAGGAGAAAAAGAAGTGACGAATTTTAATTAAGGAATCCTATTCAGTTATGGAATCCTACTTGTAATTGATTTAGAGTATTAAAATACTTTTATTGGGCAAGACTTTTAGAGCCTATATAAACACATCTAGGGTATTATTTTAGGAGATAGATACGTGCTCCTACTCTTAGGAGCTAGGGTTTTGGAGAGGAGACCATGAATTTCATTCTTGTGACAGGATTGATGATTGCAGGTTTTCTTATCTGAATTTCTTCTCAATTCTTATTAGTTTAATTATGTTTTCTTGTTTTACTAGTTGTTTTACTTGTTTAATTATTAGCGAGTAGTTATCTCTAGGGCTTAAAGGGAAGCCATGTTTGCACTAATATTGGCATGATTTTCATAGTGGTTTGATTGGTTATGGTTAATTCTGATTGATATGTTTTAATCATTAATTTGTGTAATTGGCCAATATCATGGATTAATTATATGCAAATAGGGGTATGGATCGAGAGATTTACTTACTAGAGGCACACATACGATTAGCAGAATTGAATTTGAGTGCGAAAGCATCATTGGATTTCTGAGAGCGTTAATTCTTGAAAGAGATTAACTTGACTCTAATTACCTGATTGATTGAATTACTAAAAGTGGTTAATTGTGTTGAATGTTTCGAGAGTGTTAATGCTTGAAAGAGATTAACATACTCTAGTTATAGGATCACATTGATTGCTTTAGCTTAAGAGCCAATTGTGTAAGCATGGTGGACCTGATTGCCCTAGGTTTTAAATAATTTGTTTATCATCTGTTTAATTAGTGTTAATTTAGTTAGTTTAATTAGTTAATTAATAATTCTTCAATAATCGTTTGACCCTTGAAACAATTAGCGATAACTGAAAAGGAATTAGTAGAACCTGTCTCCTTGTGGATTCGACCCGCTTGCCATCTGTACTAGCAATAGACACCGTGCGCTTGCGGTTAGGTATAATTTAACATATCAAGGTTGATGACAGCATCGGTACTAGCCCTGCCCGATGATAAGGGAGATTTTGTGATCTATAGCGACGCATCCCATAAAAGTTTAGGGTGTGTGCTTATGCAGCACGATAAGGTGATTGCGTACGCGTCTAGACAACTTAAAGAGTACGAGATAAGATACCCCACCCATGATTTAGAATTAGCAGCGATAGTCTTCGCTTTGAAAATTTGGAGGTATTACCTTTACGGAGAAAAGTATGAAATCTACACGGATCATAAGAGCCTAAAATACATATTCACTCAAGAAAGAGTTAAACATGAGACAGAGGAGATGGCTAGAGTTAATCAAGGATTATGACTGTGAGATTCACTATCACCCAGGGAGGGCCAATGTGGTGGCCGATGCACTTAGCCGATAGGAGAAACTCAAGGTGATAACGTCAACGGACGAGTTGATCAAGGACGTTGAGAAACTGGAGATTGAGGTGAGGTTACCAGGAACCGGTCAAGAGAGTCTAAGGGAAATAAGAGTCCAACTACCGCTATTGGAAAAGATTAAGTTGTGCCAGGAAAAGAAGATAGAAGAAGAAAAGAATTCGATGGAGGAAATTTTGACTGGTGAGGAAATTAAGTGTGAAAGGGACGGGAATGGAGTTAAGAGGTACGCATCTAGGATATGGATCCCGAATGTTCAGGAATTAAAAGATGAGATTTTGCAAGAGGGTCATAGTTCAAGGTACTCAATTCATCCTGGAGGCACTTTGGTGGCCAAATATGAAGAAGGACGTAGCAGAGTGGGTAAGTAAATGCTTGACATGTCAAAGAGTGAAGGCCGAACACCAGAGGCCCAGTGGATTGTTGCAACCCTTAGAGATACCTGAGTGGAAGTGGGAGCATATTGCGATGGACTTTGTGGTCGGACTACCAAGGACCAAGACTAATCATGATGCCATTTGGGTAATTATCGATAGATTGACTAAATCAGCACATTTTTTTCCAATTAACGAGAGGTTCACAGTCGATAGACTAGTGGATATTTACTTAAAGGAAATCGTGGTTAGGCATGGGGTTCCTGTGAGCATTGTATCGGATAGAGACCCAACTTTCAACTCCAGGTTCTGGAGGAGTTTTTAGGATTGTGTGGGAACCAAGTTAAACATGAGTACTGCTTACCACCCCCAATCAGACGGATAGAGCGAGAGAACCATCCAGACTATAGAGGACATGTTGAGAGTATGTGCCATAGATTTTAAGGGAAGTTGGGATGACTGCTTGTCGTTGATCGAGTTTTCCTACAACAATAGTTATCATGCGAGTATAGGAATGCCCCCATATGAAGCCTTATATGAACGAAGATGTCGATCTCCCTTATGTAGGAAGAGGTTGGAGAACGAAAGATTTTAGGGCCCGAACTGGTTCAACAGACAAGAGAAACTATCGAACTTATACGAGGACGGCTGATAGCGGCCCAGGATAGACAGAAGAAATATGCAGACTAGACCTGCAAGGACAAAGAGTATGAGGTAGGAGAGTTTGCGATGTTAAAGGTATCACCGTGGAAGGGATTGATGAGATTTGGTAAGAAGGGGAAGCTAAGCCCGAGATTTGTTAGACCTTTTGAGATTTTGAGGCGTGTTGGAAAGTTAGCCTATGAATTGGCCTTGCCCCCGAGCTTGCAGCAAGTGCACAACGTGTTTCATGTGTCTATGCTACGACCCTACCATACCGACTTTCAACACGTGATATAGTACGACCAGGTAGACCTACAGCCAGATTTGACCTATGTGGAGAAACTAGTGGAAATCATAGATAGAAAAGAACAAGTGCTGAGGAACAAGGTTGTCAAACTAGTGAGAGTTTTGTGGAGGAACCAGAATGTCGAAGAATCAACATGGGAACTAGAAGGCGCGATGCGTGAAAAGTACCCTCAACTGTTTTCAACCTGATTCCGGGACGGAATCCTTTAAGGAGGGGAGGCTGTAAGAACCCTGATTTTTGTAATATTCTAAATGTGTAAAAGCTTATGACATTGTGAATTAGGGACCTTTTTAGTCACCTCTGTTATGTAATGGAATTGATTATCTGAAAATTTATGTTGTTATATTCACTGTGTAAGAAAAAAGAAAGATTGTTGAAGGCAAGAGGCCTACTACTATTAGGATTTATAAAAGAAAAAGGAAAACTTGAGACTTGAGGATTATTAGGGTATTAGAAGATTTCAAGAGACTATGACAAGGAGTTGTGGATATTTAAGGGATTTACACAATTAAGTACTTAAATAATTACAAGGGAAATCTCTACCCGACAAAATATTACTACGAGGAGTTAATAAAGATACGATATGAATTAAGGATTAAGTGACAACCATTGGTGGAGAAATAAAAATACAAGGAAGGATATTACATGCAAGTATCATGTAACTAGATAGTTGGGAATTAAACTAGAAAGCAAAAAGCAACTAGATGAATAGTAGAAAAGTAGATGCACCTTACTTTAGGGGACAAGGAGGCATGGTTGGCACCTAGGAAGCTAGTACAAGGCTTGTAAACATGTGACTATATACATATAACAATACATATCACAATAATACACATCACATTATTCAAAACACCCAACCAAAATCATCTCTCTTTCTCCTTAAGGAGCTCTCGGCCAAAGCTCTTCCAAGGAGGAAGAAGAAGAATTTTCTTCAACTTCCACCCACCCACAACTCACAACATAATTCCTAGAGCTTCCTTGTATCATAGTGAAGGTATGTTATCAATTTCAAAGCATTTCATCCATCCAATCTTGAGTTATAAATTGTTAAATAGTAACCAAAGTTTAGTTTCTTTTAGATCTTGAATTTTAAGGCTTGTAGAGACTCATCCAAGGTGTTCTTAAGGTTCATAAAGCTCACCCAAGGTTCCTAGAGACTCAAGGAAGGTATAAAAACTCTCTCAACCCTTAGCATGACTTGTTCATAGTTTATATTGTTAGATCTATAAGTTTTGGAGTGAATCTTGGTGATTTGAGTTGTAGATGATGAAATCTTGAAGTTATGTGCTTGTTATAATGTTGTAAGGCTTGTACTTAGAGTATGTAATTCCATGTATGCTATAGTGACAAGTCTTGGTGGTTTTGATGGTAGATGTGATGTATAAAGTGAGTTCTTGAATGTTTGAGAAAGGATGAGTGTTGTGTAAAATTCTGGGAGCATGTACTGTCTTGTAGGAGGGTTTTGAACCCCTAAATCTTGTCTCCCGAGGGTCTAATGCATATAGTTAGAAAGATAATTGCATGTAGTTTCCATAAATATAAGGATCATGACTAGGTGATGTATAGATTTTGAGTTATGACCCGAGAAGTGAAGAGTGGTTCTGAAATCCGGGCTGCACTATATGGTCCACTTGTGAACCCCCTTTAGACCCCTAAAAATTATGTAAACATTATAAAAAATTGAGGAAAGATAGATTTTACAGTGGTAAAGACTACCCAAAGAGAATTGGATCAAAATCTGTATTTTTTAATTTTAGATAAATGTTAGAGTAAAGTGCGCGCAAGCGAAAAAGTCATATGAGGGGTTAGTTTGATATGGTTTCAAGGATGAGTAATTACGCTTCGAATGTGGTAACTAATTCGAGTCAAATAAGTGACGAGCGTAATCGAGTGATGGCATGGACCTATAGGAGGGCTAGAGCATAGGACGGAGTCATTAAGTAGTTTTGTAATCTCTAAAACCTTATGATTAAAAGGTAATGTTAAGGTACTAACGAGCGAATATTGGTTATGTATAGATCTTCATTCCACTCCGCAAGCTCGACCACCCCAACCTCACCAAGGCAAGTTTACTTTTCAAAACTTATATATAAGGATTTTCACTGTTGTGTTTATAGCTTACAAAAGTATTATATGCTTATGCTTTACGAGATTATGTTGAAGTTTGAGATTTATGCATATGTGTTTGCACACCCTTGAACTTAGAATGAAAGTGTTTTCTTCGGACAACGACTCTAGCAATAGAGGTCGTAGCGGTCCAAATATACTGTTGACCGGGGAGCGATATATTATTGTATCATGATTAAATTGCGAAAACCCGAAGAGTCATTCGGGAAGTATCGTATACTTAAGTATTTATTATTTTTACGTTGTTAAAAATACTCAAAAATATCTATCTTGGATTAAAAGTTTATTTTAATTAAATAATTATTTTATTAATTGTTATATTAAATCTCAAAATATTATTTATTAATTATTGTTCATTATTTTAAGAGTAAATTGCACCATGGTGGCCAGATCAATTAATTTTTTGCACTTTGATGGCCAATGTTATAAATCTTGCACTGTGATGGCTTGAAATTGTTTTTTTGAACATTTAAATGACTTCCGTCTATTTGCCCTAAACGGAGTTAGTTTTGACAGGGGTATTTTGGTCTCTATAATTTACTAACAGAGATATATACATATCTTGTGATTTACTAACGACCAGGTTTGCTCAAATTATCTACTCTACTTTTATAGTTTTTTTTTTACTTGTTTTTGAAGAACTATTCATTCTTCCTCTATTTTTCAATTCATTTATCAATCTGTTTTCTGTCTGATAGATCTCTAATCCAACTTCAAAATTTAAAGTTTCTTTCTTAGTATTGTTTTTCAGTCATTCATTCATCTTCACAACCCCAATCCCGTTAAACTCAAACAGTCCTGGTGGGTCAAATCATCAAACCACCACTGCCCCATTTCACCCCCACAACACAGAAAAGAATTGAGAGAAAAGAAAAGAGGAGAAGAAAGAATTGATAGAGATTAAATGATTTTGTCAAGAATTTATTAAAGATGGAAATTTTGGATATTTTGGAAATTTATTAGATATGAAGATTTAAAGACCAAAATACCCCTGTCAAAACTAACTCCGTTTAGGACAAATAGACGGAAGTCATTTAAATGTTCAAAAAAACAATTTCGAGCCATCATAGTGCAAGATTTGTAACATTGGCCATCAAAGTGCAAAAAATTAATTGATCTGGCCACCATGGTGCAATTTACTCTTATTTTAAAGACAAAATTAATCCAAGATACGTCTAGCACTTTTAAACTCGGACTCTTTCAAACTCAAAATATTTTCGAAAACCCCCGGTCAGGTTTTACTCCCTTGCACATGTTTTTCAAGAATTATCGGTCGACTGATGTCGGACCTCAACTACTCGATTTTCAATCAAAATAATTTTTTTTTGAAAAGAAAAAGAAAAAGGGGACTCTGGCAGGTGTGGGAATCGTTGACGAACGATTCCCGGGATGTGTAAGCGGCCGTAAGCCAGGCGGTCCAGCATTTATTCCGGCCCAGGTGTTGCCGAAGGATGATTACAGATGTAGTTTTTATCGAGGGTGATTACAGATGTAGTTTTCACCCGAGGGTAGTTACGGATGTAGTTTTTATCCTTCTACTAGTAGAGAAGACCCGCGGATTATTGGACTTGGATGTGGCGACTGATCATCGTCAATCCCTATCAGGTTTCATGTTTTCTTCAAGTCCCATCCTCCACTTTGGAAAAATACTTAGACACTGCTTCTTAGGCCTAAGTGCCAAGTTGCCGATAGTGTTATTTTGGTAAGAAAAATATTGATTTCATGCAGTATCTAGAACTGCAGGATTATTTTGAAAACAAGGGCACGCGTTGGTGCACCCTTGCGATGGTTCAAAAATGAAAGATGATCCTAGACTATTTGCTATAATCAAGTTTAATATTTGCTAAATCGAATAAAATATTAACACTTCTTATCTTATGTATATATCTTGCTGAGCTATAGTTGCTCACTCTTGCTTGTTTTTAAAATTGCAAACACAATAGGTAAGAGAAATAGAAAGACCCCGTCAGACTGTCCGAAAGCAGGTGACTAGACCCCAGACAGCAGCTGAGATTCCACCGGTAGGCCCCGTTAGCCGGATTGGTTTGCAACTTTTGTTAGTACGCTTTATTTATAAGTATGACCTGTGCAAGGCAGTGTACCACAACAAACATTCAAGCCGCTAACACCGCTTCATGTAGAAGTGTTGTTGGTAGCATAAGTACTATTTAATCCGGTCTGTAATAACTCTAAAACTTTTACTTTTGCTTTTGCTCAATCAAGTGTATGACGTTTCTGAGACTCTAACCTGTATGTGTGTGTGAGTTATTGCGGGGTCGATTGCTGTTATAATCATTATGTGTAAGAACAAGTATGAGATCAATGGAAAATGGACCGTGAGCGCCTAGATCTCCGACCCTGGATCTGGGGGCGTCACATCCTTGGCTTGTTGCAGGTTTCTGACTTGTACAATTTCTCCAGTATTTTGTCTCCAAGATTGTATTCGAGAAGTGGCTAAGTGTTTGATTCGAGAACTAGAATTGACTTGATCGATAACTCTGAGTTCTCGAATACTGTAAAGTTGACATATCGAATCACTTCTCGAATAGCTCTTTTCTTCAGGAATCCTTGAGTTTTCGAATGGAGCATTTAACTTATCGAATCCCTGAGATATCGAATAGCTTTCTGAGTCTTTGAGATATCGAATGAACTTTGACTTTGTTGACTCATGGAGAACTCGAATGATGCTTTGACTTGTTGACTTCTTGAGTTCTCGAATAGAGTAGAAGACATATCGAATCTTTGAGATATTGAATGGGATATCGAATAGTGTCTTTAGAGATATTGAATCCCTAACTTCTCGAATACTAGACTTCTCGAATATAACAAACATACTTATCGAATTGGTACTCAGGCAAATTTTCATTCTCCAAACTCTAACTGTGTTTATTTTGACAGCCTTGTTCTTCAAGCTTGAGGCATGAACCTTGGAACTTCTTTCAAGCATTATTCTCTGACTTTTAAGTACAATTACACAGATAGAAATTGATGCCTATTACAAGTACTGAACAAGTGGAAACTCTACAACTAGAGGTTCCCTCAGTTAAGAGGTCATGTAAGTAATACAGAGCATTACAAATAATTAGGCTTGTTATTAGATGTACTCAGGCATGCCTCATTGACTAACAATCTTATAAATAATTTTAAAAGTTATTTTAAGACTTTAAAAATTATTTTAAATATTTTCTGGTCATAGGAAAATTATTTAAAAATAGTTCGGGTTCTCATTTCTTCACTGACTATAGCTTCACTCATCGAAAAGTATCGATACCTCGCTCAACTTATCAAAACTCGGGAACCCAAAGTTTTGGGAGCCAGTATTAATTGTTTTCTCCCTTCGCTTCCAATAAGAAATACACCCTACCTAGTAAGGAGGGGCTCAGTTTTAACTAAGTACTCAAAAACTCCGACCAACTCCCAAGTTACATTTTATGATGCGATTCTTAGTAATCAAAATCTGTTGACTAATGTCAACCCACACATCAGAGTTACTTCCTCAATAACTCATGGAAGTAAAATTAAGTAAAGGTTACCAAACCAGTTGTCAAGCTTTGTGCTTAGGGAACTGGATTAAATTCTGTTCCTATGATAAATAGGATTCTTTAAGGGATTGGAGGAAGAGGGGACATCGCCTTCGGGCGTAGTCCAAATATTAAGGCCCATATGCGGTCAGGGTGCAACCCGATAAGGGAACGTCGTCCTTCTACTAGTAGAAAAGCAGAGGCACGGTATATTGGCTGATCACCAGATATCGTGGAAGAGGCTCCAGCATAATCCCATTCTTCCAATTGGAATTGTACTACAACACTGTAATGAAAGCCCAGGTGCTCAATTACCGATAGTGTTGACAGAATAACGAACTATTCAAATTACCACAGAAATCCTTCATTATATTCTGGATAAAGAATGAAAATTTTTAATGATGATACAATATCAGTATACGATATGCCTTATGGTTTACGTTAACAAAAGTACTTTGAAAACTATTATTTTATGGCTGAGCTGTATTGCTCACTCTTGCTTTTCTTTTATATATATACCACCACACAACAACAGATAAGAATGGCAAGAACAAGGCAGACCCTCCGCAAAAGCGTGCTAACCGATCAGCAGTATAGGAGACTATTTACGAGGCAGGTGCCGAGGTCGCACCCAGTAGCATTACCACAGGTGAGCAGACTAAGTCGGATAGGTTTATAGCTTAGGTTGGTTAGGTTTATTTACAAGCATGACTTGTGTAAGTTCCTGAAAACCAAACCGCCACAAATGCCGCCTTAGATGGTAATCCCTTTTTAAGTTAAACTTTTAAGATTATGATAATTTGGGTTTGTAATAACTATTTCAAGATGGTTGTAATAACTTAGTAATGTTTTAATTTCATCTCTGAGCCTATAATCTGTGAATGTTATGTTTGATTGAGGGGTCATAACATGTTAAAATGAAGATTAAGAATAATGTTTATTAAAATGGGAATTAAGGACAAAGTGACAGCCTGGATCTCCGACCCCGGATCTAGGGGTGTTACAATAAATATGATGTTCAAGGACCAGATTGAGAAAACCATGAAGGTTTACGTGGATGACATGTTGGTAAAGTCTAAGGAGGCAGAGTATCACATCCAACACCTAGATGAGATGTTTCAAATCGTTAGGAAATTTTGTATGAAGCTTAATCCACAAAAGTGTCTACTCAAGGTGGAATTTGGTAAGTTTTGGGGTTCATGGTGAATCATAGGGGGATATAGGTGAACCTTGTAAAAATACAAGCTCTTCTTGATATGAAGTCTCCAAGAATAGTGAAGTAAATGCAGAGTTTAATGAGAAGAGTGGCGGCCCTAAACCGTTTTATGTCCAAATCTTCTAACAAGTGTAAAGAGCTCTTTAAGGTCATCAAAGGTGTTAGAAAAAGATTTGAATGGATGTTAGAGTGTGAGGATGCCTTTTAGGCATTGAAGGATCACTTAGGGTCTCCCCCTCTCCTGTCAAAACCTATGGAGGGCGAGACTCTTAACTTATACTTGGCTGTTTCAAAATACTCAAAAAGTGGAGTTCTCATAAGAGAAGAGGGCAATGCATAGTTCCCCATCTACTATGTGATTAAGCACTTGTTGGACGCAGAGACTAGATATTCTAATATGGAAAAACTTGTTTAAGCCTTAATCTTGTCTTTCAGAAAGTTGAGGCCTTATTTCCTGGCGCATAAAATGGAGGTTAGAATGGCATATCCTTTGAGGCAGATATTACACAAATCTAAGATTTCTGGGAGAATGTTAAAGTGGGCAATTGAATTGGGACAATTTGATGTGGAGTACAAGTTTAGGAATGCTATCAAGGGGCAAGCCCTTGCTGACTTCATCCTGGAGTTTCCTTTGGAAAAATAAGGCGACTACTTTATCTGAGCGGGTCCAGGAGCAATCTACTCCAGCTCCATGGTATATTTGTAGATGGCACGACCAATAACAATGGAGCCGGAGCGGGCATTGTATTGATAAGTCCTAAGGGTCATCATCGAAGGAGTACAATTCATTTTTCTTTTCATTATACAAATAATGATGCTGAGTACGAAGCTTTGATCTCGGGTTTGAAGCTTGTCCTCGAGATGAAGGTAGAAAATATTAATATTCTCGGTGATTCTATGTTCAAGTGTATCAAGTAAATGGGGGATTCCAGGCTCGTGGACATCGCATAGAATTATATATAAGGTGTATGCAGAGGTTGATGGGTTTGTTTCGAGAGGTAAAGTTGGAGCAACTTCCTAGGGACAATAATGCAGAGGTCGATGCTTTGGCAAAATTGGGGTTTTAAAAGGAGGCAATTCTTCTAGGAGCCGTTCCCTTGGAAATTCAGAAGCAACCTAGTATCCTTGAAATAAAATTGATGCAAGTTGACAATTCTATGCCAGACACCTGGATGACTCCAATATGGAAATATTTGAAGGACGGCATTCTCCCAGATGATAAGGGCGATGCCCGACGATTGAGATATAAGATAGCTTGTTATGTGGATTATGGAGGATCACTCTATCGACGAGGTTTCAATCAACCCTTCCTAAAATGTATTGATAATGATGAGTGTACTTTTGTTCTGCGGGAAGTTCATGAAGAAATTTGTGGTAATCACTCGGGGGGCGGATCACTTGCTCAGAAAGTATTTTGATAAGGATACAACTAACCTACGCTTTGAGAGGATGTATTAATTTTGCCAAAGCTTGTGATAAGTGCCAACGACATGCTAATTATGTGAATAGCCTGGCTGCTCCTTATACTTTTTTAACTAGTCCTTGGCCTTTCGCAATGTGGGGAATTAACTTGATTGGTGAACTTCCTAAGGGCAAAGGAAGGGTAAAATATGCAGTGGTTGCGGTAGATTATTTTACTAAATGGGCAGAGGTAGAGCCTTTAGCTACAATCACTACAAAGAAGTTGGTGGATCTTATGTGACGTTCTATTGTCTGTTGTTTCGGGATACCGTACAAACTTATATCTGATAACAGAAAGCAATTTGATAGCAAGGAATGTGAGAATTATGTTGTAACTTGGGGAATATAAAAAGGTTTCCTGTTGTATGCCATCCCTAAACTAATGGATAAACGGAGGCGATCAACAAAATTATCAAGCATAGTCTTAAGGCAAAGTTAGATGACAACAAGGAGAATTGACCGGAGGAATTGCCCAATGTCTTGTCGAGCTATAACACAACTCCTAGGACTACTACAGGAGAAACTTCTATCGTGTTGACATATGGATGTGAAGATATAGTCTTTGTTGAGTTAGGTGAAGGATTTTTTAGGAGAGATCATCATCAGAAAAAAGGTGAATGAAGTTAACCATCATCTCTATCTTGATATAGCGAAAGAGTTCAGAACTACTTCTCAGACGAGGTTGGCATCTTATTAGCAGAGGGTGACGCAAAATTATAATATATAGGTGAAGGCGCGGCCCTTCAAAGTAGGTGACTACGTTCTGTCTCGAGTTATGCCTAATACTAAAATACAGAATCATGGAGTTTTTGTTGCAAATTGGGAAGGACAATATACGGTTAGAGCAACTTTATGAGAAAGAACTTATTATCTGGTTGACATGGATGGGAAACCTATTCCTCACTTGGAATACGGATCATTTGAAGAAGTATTACCAGTGGCGTATGCAGTTTTCTTTATCATAGTAGACTTTCTCTTAATTTATTATCGAAAAAGTCTAGGGTTAGTGCATGTACTCCTCCTTAGCCAGGATTTATACTTATAATAAAATATGCTTCTTTCTTTCTTTTGAGTCCAGGTAAGCTTTTTAGAATTATGGTAGATAACCTCCTCTGAGGTGGGTCTTCCTTATTTCTTTATGGTAGACGACCTCCTCTGAGGATGGTCTTTCTTATTTCTTTATGGTAGATGAACTCCTCTAAGGAGGGTCTTCCTTATTTCTTTAATGATAGATGACCTCCTCTGAGGAGGGTCTCCTTTATTTCCATATGGTAGATGATCTACTCTGAGGAGGGTCTCCCTTATTTCCATATGACAGATGATCTGAGGGTCACCGTGAAATTAATATTGTAAAAAGATGATCTCTTTTGAGGAAAGTCTTACTTAAAACACCTTGAAAAATCGTACTTCCGGGGAGTATCGTACTTCCGGAACCTCATCAAGGAACTTCTTAAGAATATGACCTCGTAGGAGGGTATTTTTTAGAACAATAATTAAAAATATAAACTCCTCGTACGAGGGTATTTTTACGAACAATTCTTAGGAATATGAACTCCTCGTAGGAGGGTATTTCTGGGAACAATTCCTAGGAATATGACGTCCTCGTAGGAGGGTTTTTCTGCGACAATTCTTAGGAATATGACCTCCTTATAGGAGGGTATTTCTTAGAACAATTCTTAGAAATATGACATCCTCGTAAAAGGGTATTTTTGGGAACAATATTTAGGAATATGACCTCCTCGTATGAGGGTATTTCTGAGAACAATTCTTAAGAATATGACCTCCTCGTAGGAGAGTATTTTTGGGAACAATTTTTATAACTATGACCTCCTATATTGGGAGCGTGATATTTCAAATTCTTAAGAATATGATCTCCTAGTAGGAAGACATCTCTTGGAATATAATCTCGGAGGAGGATGAGGAAGGCTATGTGGGAGTTGGGAATTGTTAAAAGTTTTGTCAAAAGTTTTAAAGTTGGACTGAAGACGAAGCCTAAGGTAGTGGATGATATCATGTATAAGGAAGAAGGCGACGTCATATGTAAGGAAAAAGGTGACGTAATGGAATAAGGTTAAATTATTACAAGGGCGACACCGTTGTCAAACGTTGACAGACGGCAATGCCTAAAGTTCATATCCCTCGGAATGAAGTCATAGAATTCCTTAAAGATCCAAAGCATATTATGAATGGAAATACAAACCATGGAAATCATAAGTTCATACAATTACGATGTTATTAAAAGTAGGACATGTACTCCAAAATAGTTAAGTACCAAGAAGACAGAATTAAAAATACAACTGGCTGCGATGCCTTTAGCGAAGGGTCTGCACTCCGATAGTGTTTGTAATAATAAAAAGATCACATAGCCAGGAGGCTACTGTGTTAGAAGGCGAAGTTTCATCCCTTTTATCGCCCTCATGATTCCCTTGTTCAGCAGCTTCTTTCTTCTTGACCTCCTCAGCATACAGCTAGTTCCATCTCCTTGTTGATCTTCTTTTGGAGGGCTTCTTTTGCTTTCTCAATCAACCGGACGTTGTCTTTTTCGAACTTGACCATAAAAGCAGGAGTTGAGGGAGCAAAATGCGTCATCTAATCATAAGAAGGATCACCTGCAAGGAAATTTCGCAAATATAAGAATTCTTCAGAGTAAGCCTCGCTCTGATAGCTCCGCCTGTAACTTCTCAATCTCTCTGGCATGAGCCTCTTCCTATTTTTTTAAGTTCTCCTTCGCCTCATCAAGGGAATCTTGAACACGCTTTAAATCAGCCTTATCTTTGCCTCATCAAGGGAATCTTGAACACGCTTTAAATCAGCCTTATGAGTTTCTCCTAGATTGAAGACTTTCTTCTCAGACTCGTTCAGTTGGCCTTTGTAATAAGAAACGAAGTTCTTGGCGTTGTTGTATGATTTTTCCAGCATCACACCCTCAAGACTACAAACATAATTCAAACCATGAAGAAAGGTCTCGCCTAAAGGTTGTTTAAAACAGAAACTTGTTTCTTCAATTTCACGACTACACCATGATTTGACAGTCTCCTCTAAAAAAAGCTTTTCTTTGATAGTCTCATCTAAAAAAATGTTTTGCTGCAAAGTCCCCATAAAGAGAAGCAACGCTTGAGGAAGGCTCTTCAGTAACACGTTTTCCCTTTTTAGCATCATCGCCTTTTTCTCCTTCTAAATTGATAATACCGCCTCCTCTTATCTTTGCATTCTTTTCTTTCTCCTTGTAAGTAAGAATTACCTTGGCAGGGATAGTAGAGGGCGTTGCCTGGTTTTGGGAAGGAGGAACTCTCTCCACAACCACCTCTTCCGTAAAAGGATTCTCTCTGAATGGAAGTTCAACCATTCTACCTGAAAAAGAAATAAAGAAGGCAAAGTGAAGGCAAAGACTTCATCAAGCAATATGTATAAACAAAGGAAGAACATGCAAAGAGAAAAGAACAAGCGACGCCCTTAAGATGACGAGGGTGAGGCTTATACCTCTGTTAGATAAACCTTTAGTCTTCTTTTTAAGGGTCTTTTTTGACATATTCCTTTTGAATTTCACAAAAGGAACTTTCCTATATCCGTCATTATAAAAGTGACGGGCCAGGAGTGCTTCTGGAGTCACCAAGATATCTAGATCTTTTTCCGCTTTTGGCAAGTTACAAATCAGGTTCGTTCTCATTAAGGCCTCGCCTCTTAACTCAGTCTGAGGAGGTTTATCTAAAAAAAATAGAGAAAGATAATAAGAGATAGAAAGCGAGGAAAGCTTATTTGATGGGAAGAAAGAAACTTACTTGGCTCTAAATCGAATTTTGGGTTAATTCTATGAACATCATAAAAGTAGAAATAATCACTCTTCCACAACTTCATATTACTCAGGTTACCTTTAGCAAATCCTTTTTTATTATGTTTAGGCCAGAAGGAGAGGTAAAAGAAGCCCAGCTCAGTTCCACATCACCTAATGTCTATAAAAATTTCCTCCATTGAGGGTGCCTCATAACTATTGTTTCTATACATCATATGAAGACCTATAGCCAATCTGTAGCTATTAGGCGATAGTTGTATAGGGGTGATCTTATAATGTTAACGATCTAAAGAAGAAAAGGATGGATAAGCCATCCAAAACCAAGCTCTACTAATTGAAGAGTAAGTACCATCTATAGGGTGGGGAGTCCAACTATATCAAAGTAATGCATCCTCTTGAAAGAGCAAGGTTTCAACCATTTTCTGATAAGGTTGTAGTATTCAATTATCCACATTATTCATTCTAAAGAAATTTTGGAAGCGAGACCAGCACAAGAAACGATGACATTAGTTCTTCTCATATCAACCTTCTCCTGTTCAGTAGTCCCCTCTTTAAAATCCAAGTCAACTTCATGGGTAAATACTTTAGGGATAAAAGTCTCGCAAGGAGGCGAGGGAATTTCCATTGTTTAAAGGATGGTTGACGCAGAATAAACTTCCTTCTCATCTGCTACTTCTTCATCATCACCTACATCTGAGTCATCACTGTTATCATCCTCATAATCACCCCTTTGAATGATATCCTCAAATCTCTTGAAGTCTTTACCCTTTCCTCGTCCAACACGAGAAGGACCTGCCTAATGAATCAAGATCTACGAATAAATCATGAAGATCTTCCTCATTCTTCTCTTCTCCGAGATCTTGAGCATAATAGGTACTGACAAGGTCCTTGACTTCTCCAGAGGGGCGAGGACTAAGACTCGTTGAAAGGTCAATTAGATCATCTGGTTTAGTAGATGTTTGATGGTGTTGACTGTTCTCTTATGGGCTCTAAGCCATCCTGGATCTAAAATTTTGCGAAAGGATGTATCCTAAGTGGGGTGGGAGGAAGAAGCTCCTGAGGGCGATCCCGTTCTACATTTTGGAGAAGAGTTCTCGTTTGACATCTGAAATGAAAGGCGAGGACGATGTTAAGGAATAAGAAAATTTAAGAAAGGAAAAGTTAAGAGTCCTCACTCTTAAAGTAAGAAGGCATCCTAGAACTATCAACTAACTTAGAAACTACAAAGAATATGTGGGATGACTTAAAGTACACTAAGGCCTCGCCCAAATATAGACGATGTTTTGATTAAAATCGTTAAACAAGTATACATATGTATAAAACAAAGTAATAAGATAAGGATAGAGCTTACCATGTAGATAACGAAAAAGTCGGTTACAAAAGCTGAGAACTTGCATGTAAGACAAAAGGGCTCGCCTATTCGTTCAAATGAAAATTTTGACAACACTTCGACGCGTTTTTGGAAATATAATGAAATGAGAGAAAGATTGAGGGGTTTATATAAATAGCTGGGGAGAGAGAGAGAGAGAATGTGAGAGGACAACTTAATCCATGTGGTAACTTTTTACTGGATCTCGGAAAAAGAGTCTTAGAAGCATTGAGAATTGATAAAAATTTATGCTTTGGTGGTTTGCAAAAAATTAATTGTTAAATCATTACTCGGAAAACACACGAGACTTAAAAGGATGTCACCCCTTAGTAATCTCCGAACTAGCCTTATGACTAGCTTTTTATTTTCTGTCGTCCAAGATGGATGTTGACCCCGATAATCTCAGGTCAATGACTTAACCGTCACGCTCTAAGAAATAGCTGGGCTTTGAGGTTCATGATGTATCTACTAAAGGCGGTGGCCTCGGTCCTATGGGCTCTCTACAAAAGGAAACCTAGCCCATTTAGGTTACTTGCTTCCCAAGAATTAGGTTTAGTTTAATCCCTATTTATAAATAGGGTACATATGCATATTGTATGGCACAATGAAATCTCTAAAAAGGGAAACCTAGCCCATTTAGGTTACTTGCTTCCCAAGAATTAGGTTTGGTTTAATCCCTATTTATAAATATGGTACATATGCATATTGTATGGCACAATGAAATTGATAAGTGGATTTTATATCCACTTGGAACATTTTATATCGGCTTAAATTGATTGTTTTGGACTCAAGTTTGTTATAGTTTTGATGTGTTTTGCTTAGTTGTGCAGGTTTGCAAGAATATCAATGCTTCTGTCGTTTTTGGAGATTTAATTGATTAAAATTCGGATTTTCTGGGAAGGTTGCGCAGTCTACACTGTTTTGGCCATATCTGGAGTTCTAGAAGTCCGTTTTCAGCGATCTTACTGCCCACGCGAAGCTTGAGAGATTTTCTACAACCTGGGATAGATAGCACGTGCAAGGAATATGCTGAATGAAATCGCGCACGTGATCTTGTAAAATAAGGCTGGGAATTTACTGTTTTGCCCTTTTTCTAATTCTAATTGTATTCTGGGCAGTTTTGGGTACCTTCTTTAAATTCTAATTGTAATAGAAGGTAATTTCTTGCTGGGCAAGACTTGGAGTATCTATATAAACACATCTAGGTTATTAATTTAGAGGGCAGAAAAACACTATTCTATAGATACAACTTTGTACGCAGCTTTTAGGGATTTTTCTGGAGAACTATTATTTTCTTCAAAGATTGAAGATTAAAGGTTTTTTCTATATTCTTATAATTATGAGTTCTTCTATTAATTCATGTGTTTTGTTTTCTTCCTTAATTATGTGTAACTAAATCTCTAATCTGAGGATTGGGTAGTATTCCTTGGTATTCATGTGTGTTTAATTATCTGTGATTTTCTTGCTTTGCTGATCTGTTATTGAGGGCTTAACACAATTAGGGGAGTCATGAACCTTTGATTGGATTTTAGGGATTGTAATAACTTGGAAGAGGAGTTGCAATTTTAGTACAAGATTTGACAGACATAACTCGAATATTTGATTGGAAGATTAATAGGAGAGTTGTGAGGCTTATAATTCTTGGTGCATAATAGTTTATGATTGTACTTTGATTGTATCATGGAAGTGACAATTAAGGTGTAGTTGTAGACATTATATTGTATCTTGGAAGGGAACATTATAACCTTAAAAGAATTGTTTTCAGCAGAGTAAGAACGTAGACGTCACATAGATATTGAATGTGCATTGAAACCAAGTGAAGAACACCAGTTCTTGGATTGTTTTCCTCATATATTTTATTCTCGATTTATAATTAGTTTAATTTAGTTTATAAACAAACCAAACATTCTTCTACACTTCTAAATTGTGAGAGATAAGATACTTAAACTTGATATTACATTCAGTCCTTCCCTGCGAACGAACACATAAAAATACTACTAACAAATTGGCGCCGCTGCCGGGGAAGGCAGTATATTTGAGTTAGGTTAATTGTTTCTTATTGTTTAGATTTTAATTGGCTCCACAAGTTGTTTTGTTGGTGATTTTTAGGTGTATGCGACGTTCATCTTGCGCTAGAAAATTGGAATTTGACCCTGAAATCGAGCGTACTTTGAGAAAGATCAGAAAAGAGAAAGCTAAGATGGGAGAGCCGGCAGTTCAAGCTGTTGTTAATGTTGATAAGACTTCTATCTGGGACCATGAGACACCGAATCCTGCTAATTGCATGTACAAAACTCCAAAGATTGGTGCAACCCAGTTCAACATTAATCCAAGCTTAATTTAGATGATCAACAATCAAGCTTTTGAAGGAGATATTGAACTAGAGGACCCACACAGACATCTAGAGCGTTTCGTGCAGATGTGTGGCTCATTCAGAATCAATGGTGTTACGAGTGACAAGATTCGTCTCCATATGTTTCCCTACTCTATTAAGGGAAGAGCTTTGGAATGGTTTCAATAACTTCCAGACACCGCGGTTGCTACATGGGAAAGTCTTTCTACTGCATTCTTATCCAAATATTATCCTTCTGACAAGACGCAACAATTGAGGACTATGATTATGAGTTTTAAAGCACAACCGGGTGAAGGTCTATATCAGGCATGGGAGAGATTCAAGGCACTATTGAGGAAGTGTCCACATCACGGCTTAGAAGATTGGCAGATCATTAGTACTTTTTATGGGGCCATGAATGTAGATATTCGTTTGAGTTTGGATGTGGTTGCTGGTGGAAATTTCAAGAAGGCACCAACTACACAGGCTAAAGCACTCCTTGAGGAATTGGCATCTAATAATTATTCATGGGCACCTAGTGGGACGAGCTCAGCAAAAGCAGCACAAGAATCTGAGATGATCAATATGCTGGCTCAAAAATTGGATACTCTAACTCAGGAGGTGCAAGGACAAAGGGTAAATGTGAATGCTATTTCTTCACCTATGGAACCATATAATGATTATGGTGCTAGTCAGAACTCCTATGTGCAACAATTTCCAGAAGAAGCATCTTTTATTCAGGGAAGACAGCCGTGGCCTGTTCAGAATAACTCCTATTACAATCCGAATCAAAGGCCAAACAACAATCTTTCTTACAGTAATAATCATGCAGTATCAACCACCACCAAAGAAAGAACCTGCTGATTGGGAGGTTGCACTAAATAAAATAATGCAAGGAACCTCTGGGGCATTGGCTAATATGGAATCAAGAATAGATCAGATGGCATCATCTCAAAAGATGCTAGAAACACAGATTGGACAAATTGCCTCCAAGATGGGTGTTCGTGAGCAAGGTTCTCTTCCAAGTCAACCCGACCAGAATGGTAAGGAACAATGCAAAGCAATTACTTTGAGGAGCGGAAAAGAGTTACCCATGGTTGAGGCTCTTGAACCTAAAGAGAGGGATGCTGAAAAAGAAAATGAGATAGTAGAGATTGATGCAGAAAAGTCAGAAAAAGGAGATGAAGAGAAGAAGGAAGAAGAACCAGAAAAGCCGTATGTTCCTCCACCACCTTATGTTCCTCCTATTCCATTTCCACAGAGACTTCACAACAGGCAGTTAGAGAAGCAGTACGAGAAGTTCTTGACTATGTTCCGGCAGTTGCATGTCAATATTCCTTTGGCTGAAGCTTTGAATCAAATGCCACTTTATGCTAAATTTCTTAAGGAGATGTTGACAAAGAAGAGGAAATTTGAGGATGCAGAAACCATTACTCTTAATGCGGAATGCAGTACAGTTATCAAAAAGGCCATTCCTCAGAAATTGAAAGATCCGGGAAGTTTTTCTTTGCCTTGCACTATTGGGAAGATGGAGAACATGAAAGCCTTGTGTGATTTAGGGGCAAGTGTGAGTTTGATTCCATACTCGATTTGCAAACGGCTTGGTTTTGGAGAGCTTAAAAAGACACGGATTTCACTTCAGTTGGCGGATCATTCTGTTAAGTATCCGTTGGGGGTCATTGAAGATGTGGTAGTCAAAGTGGATAAATTTGTCATACCTTGTGATTTTGTGGTGTTAGAGATGGATGAAGATGTCGAGATACCCATTATCTTGGGAAGGCCATTCTTGGCTACTGCTGGTACTACTATCAATGTTAAAGCTGGAAAATTGACATTGAATGTTGGCGAGGACAAAGTGGAATTTGATCTGAACAAAGCAATGAAGATGCCTCCTTTTGGAGCAACTTGTTTTACTGTTGACATAGTTGATGAAATTGTGCAGCTCGAAAATGAACACTTAGTGGGAGCAGAACGGGTGTTAGATGATGTAGTAGAAGAAGAAGCATTTGTTGTTCGAGACACAGAAGTTGAGATGGTTTTTACACTTTCAGAGGCACCACAGGTTGAACTTAAACCTCTACCTGCTAATTTGAGGTATGCCTTTCTTGGTCCTAATGATACATATCCTGTGGTAGTTTCTGCTTTGCTTAGTGATGATGAGCTAGAAAAATTATTACATGTTCTTTGGCAATATAAATCAGCTATTGGTTGGACAATTCAAGATATCAAGGGAATTAGCCCTGCTCTTTGCATGCATAGAATTGCCTTAGAAGATAATCATAAGCCTGTGATTGAGGGACAAAGAAGATTGAATCCGAATTTGCAAGAGGTGGTGAAGAAAGAAATCACTAAGTTGATGGATGCTGGTATCATATATTCGGTTCCACATAGTAAATGGGTTAGCCCTATTCATGTAGTGCCTAAGAAAGGTGGGATGACTGTTGTACACAATGAGAAGAATGAATTAATTCCCACGAGAACAGTAACAGGTTGGAGAGTTTGCATTGATTATAGGAAGTTGAATAACGCTACTCGCAAAGATCACTTTCCCCTCCCATTCATTGATCAAATGATCGAAAGGTTGGCGGGTAATGAGTATTACAACTTTCTGGATGGTTTCTCAGGCTACTTTCAGATTCCTATTGCACCCGAAGATCAAGAGAAGACCACCTTTACTTGTCCTTATTGTACTTTTGCTTATCGGAGGCTTCCTTTTGGTTTGTGTAATGGTCCTTCGATTTTTCAACGACTCATGAACCATATCTTCTCAGATTTTATAGGGAAAGACATGGAGGTCTTCATAGATGACTTCACGGTATATGGTTCTTCCTTTGAATCCTATTTAGCCAGTTTGTCGAAGGTGTTGCAGAGATGTACTGAAACTAATCTTGTTCTTAATTGGGAGAAATGTCAATTTATGGTCAAGAAAGGATTGGTCAATAAAGCTTGATGATGCTCTTTGGGTATATAGGATGGCGTTTAAAACACCTATTGGAATGTCTCTATATAGGTTGATCTTTGGGAAGCCATGTCATTTGCCGGTGGAACTTCAGCATAAGGCATTTTGGGCGACAAGAGATTTGAATTTTAATCTAAAATCTGTGGGAGAGAAGCGTTTACTTCAACTTGGAGAGCTTGAGGAGATTAGGCTCCAATCTTATGAAAATGCTAGTATCTACAAGGAAAAGACCAAATTGTGGCATGACAAGCACATTCAGAAGAAGGAATTTGAGGTTGGGCAACATGTTCTATTGTTTAATTCAAGACTCCATTTATTCCCTGGAAAGCTTAGATCACGATGGTCCGGACCTTTTGAGATTGTGAAGGTCTATCCTAATGGGGTTTGTGAGATTAATAGAGAAGGGTCGGATGTATTCAAGGTGAACGGGCAGAGACTTAAGCCATACCTGCTTGGAGAAACAGTGGAGCGAGGAATGAGCATTCTTCACCTCCAAGAACCTATCATCAATTGAGAATTGGCGTCGAGCTGATGACGTTAAACAAGCGCTTCTTGGGAGGCAACCCAAGCCTTGTTGTATATATTTGTATTTCTTTCTTCTATTAAAAAAAAATACAAGAAACGCAGCAAGTAGCCGTGCCAGAGGCGCCAGTCGCGCCCCAGCGCCATGTAACGCAGGACCAAACCGCGCCAGAGGCGCCATCCGCGCTTAGAGCGCCGAATCCTCCTACCTGTTCCATTTTTTTTTAGTTAAAACCTCATATAACCATCTCTTGCTTCATATATATTTTTCTTATCACTCTAAAACCTCACAAACATCAAATCCCATTCCAATTCCATCTTGATTTTTAATCCTAAACAAACCCCAATCCTTCATTACTTCTAATTTCATCTCCAATATTCACATCTTCTATATATATACACCCACCTCACCTATACATACACAAATCCATCTATATAACCCAAGATTTCTCAACTTTCATCCATTCAAAGTGCAAGGGGGAATCAAATTCGAAATTTTGGGGATTAATTTTATCAATTTCACCTCTTTGATTCAATTGGGTAATATTCTATCTCATCTTTTATTTGAATTTGTGAATTTTTTAAGCTAGGGTTCTTGGAGTGTGTAAATTGGGGGTTCTTTTGTTTGGTGAATTGTTTGGAGATTGTGGTTCTTTGCTTGATAATTGTTGTTATGGCTCCTAAGAGACAATGATTAGTGGGTAGTAGTAGTAGTAGTAGTAGTAGTAGTAGTAGTACTCGTCCATCATCGGATGAGAATGCTATTGTGGGAGATGAATTGGAAAAGTTTGTGAATGAGGATGCCAAAGCGGAGTATGATCGGTTAGTTTCTAAGGTGGGGGTTATTCAAGAAAGGAGGCTTGTGCCACGTAATAATGCGGAGATGGTGGCTATGATTAATGAACGGGGTTGGACTTTATTTTGTGAGTTTGCTAATGATGCCCCATTGAATGTGGTTAGGGAGTTTTATGCTAATGCTTCGATAGCAAGGAATAACTCCACGGTTGTTAGAGGCCAGAACGTGGATTATTCGCCTAGGGCAATTCGTACTTTGATTAGGCAGCCGCCTAAACCTAGAGGTGCTACGGATTGGGGGAAAAAATACTAGAGATGATGTTGATCTTGATGCTATCATTGAGGAGCTATGTGTTCCGGGTACGGAGTGGAAGTGTAGGTCGGGTACCACTGAGAAAAGGACTTTTCCGGCTGTATCGTTGTCTAGTTTCACACGGGCGTGGTTCTTTTTCATAAGTTCTAGTATCATTATGTCAAGCCATGTTTCTGATGTTACTGTTGATAGAGCTATTCTGCTATGGGGTATTCTCAAAGGTGAGTATGTTGACCTTGGTTACCTTATTAATCAAAATATTCTTCGGTATTTAGGGAGTAATTCGATGGCTAGTATTCCGTATGCTTCTATCATCGCGTACTTGTGTGATGCTTCGAAAGTAAAATGGTACGAAGGTGAGCCGGTGCATAAACCTATGTCTTCTATTAACGATGCTATTATTGACCAGTTGAAGGAGTGGCCGGGCGGCACTCCTCATCCTCGGGGTCTAGGATTTGTTGTTAATGGTGCTGGTGGTCAGGGAGCGGGCGCTCCGCCACATGTTCCTAGGGCACCGGGAGTTACTAGGGCAGGTCTTTCGCGGCGTACGGTGGATATGTCGGTTTTTGATACCTATTTTCGGCGAATGACTAGGCGGATGGATGCTATGCATGTTAGTAGTCGCCAGTATTCTGAAGACATGGGCATAGTTTTGGATGCAAAGTTTCAGTCACCAGATACTGATGTTCAGTGGCCTATCTTTGGAGCTCGGACTCCGTATCCTCCACCTGATTCATCTGACGAGGATGACGAGAGCAGCGAGAGCGAGGACGAGTAGGTATGGTTTCTGCTATCTCTCGTATTTACTTCCATTCAATGAGGACATTGAATATTTTAAGTTTGGGGGTGGTTTGAGGGATTAGTAGTTGTTGTATTATGTGTTCATGTAGGATTTCATGCTTTGCATATTATTAGTAGTAAATCATGATTTCATGCTTTGCATATTATTAGTAGTAAATCATGCATTTATGTTCGTGTTATCTACGTTTGTTTCATATAGAACATTCTATTTATTTAGTACAGTATATCATGTGAGTTCATAATAGTTTGCATTTGCACCCATGCTTGATAGGAATTTTGTGTTGTTGACGCTTTTGATTGAGAAGTGATATGCTTTGTTCTTGTTCACACACATACACTAGTAAGTTGAAGCTAGTAGACTTATTGAATGTTGTAAGTAATTAGAAGGACATGAATATGTGCAAAGTGATTTAGTTTGCATGCTTTGAATACAAGTCGGTGCATTAGAGAGATTTTTGCTTGGGATTGAGTATGTTTTTCCACCAAGTGAGATTTTGAGCCATATTGCATATTTTTTGCAATTTATTCGTTTGCTTGAGTGTCCACGGATTGTTTGCATTGCTAGCAGTTGTTTGAGGTCTTTCTTGAAACGTATGACATTATTTGACGATTAAAATGATAAAGGCATTAGGAATAACCGCATATTTTCCCATATTACCACACCATATTAACATGATCAATTAGTTACCCATTGAGCTTAATCCTATTCTTTCGGTGACATACCACATTACTTGCCTATATCTTTTTCTTGTATTGGCCTTACATTAACTTGAACCCAATTGTCAAAGGCTAGTATAGTGCTTAAGGGAGTAATAAGGTGTGCAAGGAGGGGTTTATTGTTGGTCGTACTTTTGGGGTAAATATTGAAATTGGGTTTGTTTACTTGATAGTCGGCATATGTAATAAATTGTGGGATCATTGTTATTGTTTATATTATTGTTTTATTTAGCTCTCGAAAAAAAAAAGAAAAAGAAAGAAAAAAAAAAGAGAAAAGAAAAGAAAAGAAAAAAAGAAAAAAATTATATTATGAGAGCATGTTTGTGTTTGTTGTGATCCTACTTTAGTCGACTAGTCGAGTGTTCTTAGTAAAATTTATGTGGGGGAACATAGTGTTGTGTATGATTTATTTTGGTGCTTACTAGCTTTTGACACTTCACCTATTTTGGCTTATTTGACATACCTTGTCCCTAGCCCCGTTACAACCCGAATGAAGACCTTTTGATTATTGTCATTGATGTATGTTGTGTTAAGAGTTAGATTGATACCAAATGTCAAGCATGTTTATGATTTTGTTGGAATTGAGTGATACACTTACCCTTGTTCTTGAGTGAATATTCTTTTGTGAGTGGATTGTGAGTGTTTGCTTATTTTTACGTATGAGATCCCGAGTTTTGTCTCAAAGATGTACTCTTGTAGGCTTAGCATGTTTACTAACTTATTCTTACACTTGACATGGACTTGTGAGAACTTATGCATGTTCATTGAGTAGACTATGTGAATACTTACACTTTCGACACCAAGACATTGCGTGATTACTTTGATTCTTAAGTTGATATGGCATGAGAGGATTTGAAGGTATGGTAGGATATTAGTACTAGATTATTTGCATTTCATATTAGTTGCATTCATGCATTGCATTGCATTGGATTTTGTGGGTACATTCGCTATAGGCCCTCACGAGACCTTACTCGTCCACTAGAGCTGCCTAGGGGTTTAAAAGGCTTGTTGAATATGCCAAATGCAACCGTGATCACCTACGGAAGTGGTACTAGTTAGTTAGTTAGTTGTAATTGTTTATGCTTGAGGACAAGCATCGGTTTAAGTTTGGGGGTGTTTGATAAGTGGATTTTATATCCACTTGGAACATTCTATATCGGCTTAAATTGATTGTTTTGGACTCAAGTTTGTTATAGTTTTGATTTGTTTTGCTTAGTTGTGCAGGTTTGCAAGAATATCAATGCTTCTGTCGTTTTTGGAGATTTAATTGATTAAAATTCGGATTTTCCAGGAAGGTTGCGCAATCTACACTGTTTTGGCCATATCCGGAGTTCTAGAAGTCCGTTTTCAGCGATCTTACTGCCCACATTAAGCTTGAGAGATTTTCTACAACCTGGGATAGATAGCACGTGCAAGGAATATGCTGAATGAAATCGCGCACGTGATCTTGTAAAAAAAGGCTTGGAATTTACCATTTTGCCCTTTTTCTAATTCTAATTGTATTCTGGGCAGTTTTGGGTACCTTCTTTAAATTCTAATTGTAATAGA
Source organism: Kitagawia praeruptora (assembly GCA_037693485.1). NCBI lineage: Eukaryota > Viridiplantae > Streptophyta > Magnoliopsida > Apiales > Apiaceae > Kitagawia > Kitagawia praeruptora. The sequence continues at coordinate 127,583,338 of CM075352.1, forward strand.
AGGTAATTTCTTGCTGGGCAAGACTTGGAGTATCTATATAAACACATCTAGGTTATTAATTTAGAGGGCAGAAAAACACTATTCTATAGATACAACTTTGTACGCAGCTTTTAGGGATTTTTCTGGAAAACTATTATTTTCTTCAAAGATTGAAGATTAAAGGTTTTTTCTATATTCTTATAATTATGAGTTCTTCTATTAATTCATGTGTTTTGTTTTCTTCCTTAATTATGTGTAACTAAATCTCTAATCTGAGGATTGGGTAGTATTCCTTGGTATTCATGTGTGTTTAATTATCTGTGATTTTCTTGCTTTGCTGATCTGTTATTGAGGGCTTAACACAATTAGGGGAGTCATGAACCTTTGATTGGATTTTAGGGATTGTAATAACTTGGAAGAGGAGTTGCAATTTTAGTACAAGATTTAACAGACATAACTCGAATATTTGATTGGAAGATTAATAGGAGAGTTGTGAGACTTATAATTCTTGGTGCATAATAGTTTATGATTGTACTTTGATTGTATCATGGAAGTGACAATTAAGGTGTAGTTGTAGACATTATATTGTATCTTGGAAGGGAACATTATAACCTTAAAAGAATTGTTTTCAGCAGAGTAAGAACGTAGACGTCACATAGATATTGAATGTGCATTGAAACCAAGTGAAGAACCCCAGTTCTTGGACTGTTTTCCTCATATATTTTATTCTCGATTTATAATTAGTTTAATTTAGTTTATAAACAAACCAAAATTCTTCTACACTTCTAAATTGTGAGAGATAAGATACTTGAACTTGATATTACATTCAGTCCTTCCCTGCGAACGAACACATAAAAATACTACTAACAGAAATCCTTACGAAAAAAAGAGAATTCGATATTCGATTTTAATTGCGTTTACATCTCAAATACAATCTCAGTTATCCCCAAATTTTAAACCGTAACCCTAATATCCTACGTCGTTCACCATCATTAACAATGATTACAATTTTAGTATCCTTTCCCGAATTTGTTATCACCAAATTCCTTCGTTAACTATTTCAATTCAAAGTTTTGTCACAATCAAATTTGAAAAATAAATAATAGATGAATTAGGATGTCAAAATAAAGAGTTTTGTTAGATTTCACATAAAATTTATGTTCTAATTAATTACTATGAACCAAATTATTTTGAATATATTTAAGAACCAATAAGAAGATTTTTAGAGATGCTATTGGTTTAAAGGTTAAAAAAAATGTAAATTTGGGTTTATCATTCTTCTCGAATGACATCCACTTTATGTCATACATATTAGCTTAAAACCCGTGCGATGAACGGATTTATTTTAATATTATATAATTTTTTTTATTAATTTGAATTACGTACTTTTTTAAAAATATGAATTTTGGAGGCTTAAATTTTTAAATGAGATGATTTGATAATAATTATATAAATTTTATCCGTGATATTTCTAGGAAAATAAGGATTTTAGTTAGAAAATATTGAAAAAATAACATTTTAGTTGAAAAAGGTAATCATATAATTATAAGTATTTATAAATTTATTATTTAATTTTATTAAATCAAATGTCGTGATTTAACTGGAAAAAGAGAGGTCTTAGTTAGAAAAAATTAAAAAGGAAATATGTTTTAGGTTAAAAAAATAATTGATTAGTTTATAGTAATTATAATTCAATTACGTTATTTTACGAAATAAAATTGCTCGTAATGTTGTAAGAAAAGGAAAATTTATTGTTGCCCTTGATATTTTTAGAAAAATAGTGATTTTAGTTAGAAAATATAAAAAAATGATACATTTTAGTTAAAAAACTTAATCGATTCATTATTAAAATTATAATATTTTTATTTTATTGAATAGAACCGTCAGTGATATAATTGAAAAGGGACAAATTCTAGTTAGCAAAAATATAAAAGGTAATGTGAAAATTAAAAAGGTGACATGTTTTATGTGAAAAAGGTAATTGATTAGTTTATAATAATAATAATTTAATTTTTGTTATTTTACTAAATTAAATTGCTCGTAGTATCTTTAGATAGTGAGAAATTAATGTTACCCGTAATATTTCTAGGAAAAAAGAATTTTAATTATGAAATATGAAAAAGATGATACGAAAAAGGTAATCAGTAATTATTAATATTATAATTTTATAATTTTATTTTATTAAATAGAATCATCCATGATATAATTGAAAAAGGAGATATTTTAGTTACAGAATAGAGAAAAGGTAACATGGCTGAAAAAGGTAATTGATTAGTTAATAGTAGGTAATATGTTTAATCAGAAAAAGAAAATTAATTAGTTAGTAGGATGGATTTTATCTATACTTAAGTAATGGTAAATAAGTAAAATCAATAGTTACCGTACCGACTAACCAAATTTTTAATATTTCGGCGTTAATTAGTTAGTAGGATGGATTTTATCTATAATTAAGTAAGGGTAAATAAGTAAAATAAATAGGCACCGTACAGACCAACCAAACTTTTAATGTTTCGACTTTTATATAAAACTCCCTCCGTCTCATAATGCTTCTCTCGTTTCATATGTTGGGATTGTTCATAACATGAGACAAAGGGCAAAAGGTCACTTTTCCTACGGTACTATAATGAAATTTCCGTATAGCCTACTTGATAAGTGGATTTATATCCACTTGGAACATTCTAAATCGGCTTAAATTGATTGTCTTGGGCTCAAGTTTCTTGTAGTTTTGATGTATTTTGTTTAGTTGTGCAGATTTACAAGGATGTTGATTATGGTGGATGTTTTTGTCGTTTTTGGAGATTTAATTTATTAAAATTCGGATTTATTGGGCTGCACGCGTGAGATTCACTGTTTGGGCCATATCTTGAGTTCTATAAGTCTGTTTTCAGCCCGTAAGCAGTCCACGCGAAGATAACGAGATTCTCTATCATTCTAAGGTGGACCAGAAGCCCAATTACCTCTGGAACGGCTCTGGAAAACAGAAGAAAAGTCAGTTACGAATTTCCCTTAAAAAACAGAATCAGTTTAGGAAACGTATCTTGCAGAAATTCTATTATAATTCTGTTTTGGTATTTTCTTGCTGGGCAAGATGTCTAGAGCCTATATAAACACATCCAACCCTTGTAAATTGTATCATTAAGATTATTATCATTAGGAGTAGAACAATTACATATCAATTACTTAGTTTTATTTGTATCTTTTCATACTTTGTTTTTATCATGGTTTCATCAGATCCCATGATGACGAGAGGTTCGATTATGAACTAATCGTTGTCATGGGATTCTAACGGATTTATTTATGGAGCTTTAGTATCTTGATGCTTTACAGATCTGTGTGTGATGTATATCTGATATCCTCGTATGGTTGTGTTTCATGTATTTAGATGCGTAGCTAACATCTAATTTGTTAATCTCTTGTGAAGCGAGAGTGGATCTTGAGATTTAGAACTTGCCATGCTAGCATAGGATAGGTTGATGTTTTAACATCATGATTTGTGGCATGATTAGAGATAATATGCTACCCTATGTGATCAATGTGGATAACTTGTGCTTCAACCTTTATGTTTTCAAATTCTATAGAGATATAGGGTCTAAACATAATAGGTGCCTATTCATCTTCTATCTCTTTTGTGGATGTATGTGTAGATTGGTACTAGTATACCGAGAGGTAACTTTTACTCTTTTCGTGTTATCTGATCAGATATCATAACCATTGCATATAGTGATTAAAGGCGTCAGATCTAAGCGAAGTATTTAATGAAGTTAGGATTCCATGGTTTTTCTTGCAGACGTAATTAGATTTTAATTCTTGTTAGTTAGTTAATTCTTAGTTTTGTTAATTTGTGTCTTAGTTAATTTAGTTTAATAAACCCAAAATTGTTATTGTCTTAGCAGTGCATAATAACCATACATTGTTGCATAGGCATATTTACTGAATAGAACCATAACTTGATCCCTGTGGGAACGAATTTGGACTTAACCTTATATATTACTTGTGACCACGTACGCTTGCGTGATTTAGTGTAAACAAGTTTTTGGCGCCGCTGCCGGGGATCATTGGTGTTTTATTTTTGGTTTATGTGCTTGTCAATAGTGGTCGTTAGAGTTCACTGACTCAGATTTCTTTTTCTTATCTATCTTGTTTAGTTCGTTGGTGTTTCAGGTACTTGTCGGAGAGCGTTGAAGATGGATTTTTACTATGGAGTTCAGCAGGTGGTTAGTGTTTGTGAGCTATGTGCGGGCGCACATGAGACGTATCAGTGCTGGAGCAACCATGGTGGTATTCAACAGCCTCAGCAATGTGAGCGGTGTTTGGGCGTTCATGATCCATCGCAATATTGTTACTACGGAGGAGTTGATCCATATGTCAGTTATGAGGAACAACCATATTTTCAATACTATCCTCAACAGTACCAGCAAGATGTTCCAGATATGTCATATGTCTTTGGTAGTGAAGAGTTTCAACATCAGCAACCTACTCCTACTTTTCAGTCAGATGATGATTTGAAGGAGATTAGGAAGGAGATTAGGATGCTTGCAGAGAATAATGAGAAGCTTATCAAATCTATGGGGACATTAGCTGCTCAAGTTTTGAGAGTCTTGGAACAAGAGAATCAACAATTCATACCAGAAGCAATTCCAGAAAATAACGATGACTTGGAGCAAGGTACTGCATGCTTAATTGAAGAAGACAAATTCCAAGAGGAGGAGAGTGTTCATAAGCCATGTGAGGAATTTGATCAAGCTAGTGAGGTGGATGATTTGGAAAGGGCACTATTTGAGACAGACACTGATGAGCTACGCAAATTTCAAGAATTGTTTTGTGCGAACCTAGAAGACACTGTTGGGCTACGCAATTTTCAAGAATTGGTATGTGCGAACCAAGAGGTTGATGAACATGAGAAAGATGCAGGTCTTCTACTTGTCTCAGAATTTAAAGATGGAGGTAGCGCATTAGAGCCAATGGAGGAAGTTCTCGTTGAGGAACCAAAGGCTTCAGCAATTTACATTTACCCTCCTCCATTATATTCAAGTGAAGCCCGCGAATGTGTGTTGTTCTACAAATTGTCAGATTTTGGGTCAACGGATGAAGGCATTGGAAGAGGACATGGTTGTTACATGAATAGGTCAAGCGAGGAGAAAGGGCAGAAAGTGTGCCGCCGAGATGATGATGAAGTATTGCGAAGAGAGGACCAGGCGAACTATTATCATCCTTAATGGAGGCTTGGAAGTAACGTCAAGCTATTGACGTTAAAGAAGCGCTTGGTGGGAGGCAACCCATGCATTAGTGTAGGAAAAAAAAAAAAAAAAATTTGAGTGTTGTGTGCAAAAAAAAAAAAAAAAAAAAACTGTGCAAAAAAAAAAAAAAAAAAAAAAAAAAAGTTGCCAACAGTATATGTTGAGGACTTAGGCGTGGCCTTGTTTTTGGCCAAGAATTGTTTTGGCGTGTGATGTTGTAAAAGGACAAAAAACATATATATATATATATATATATATATATATAACATGTTTCTGTCGACAGAATTGTACAAGGCTCATGTGATTGAGATCAAGTCTGCCAGGCGCGTGACTCTACAACCAAGTAAGGTGAGTTTTTGGCCACGAAATTGTGATTAAAAAAAGAAAATAGAGGAATCAACAGATGTGGTACGAGGCCGCGGCGCCGATTTGCAAGCTGCAGCGCCAGACTTCTTCTGCCCGGTACGAGTTAATTACGTATTTGTGTTATTAAAAAAAAAAAAATTCACACCTCTCTTTTTATTTTTATAGCCCCAATCTCTAATTCCTAATTCTAACTCAATATCAATTTTAAACCTCTCCAAAATCTAATTCCTCTTCTATTTTTTTTAGTCTCTAAAAATTCAATTCTAAAGAGGAATTGATTGCAAGTTTACCTCTTTGATTCGTATTGGGTAAATCTTTTTCTCTAATCTTATTTTTATTACGAATTTGTGTTCTTGTAAATTGGGATTTTGTATTATTCTTGGAATTTGGGCTATTTTTGGTGTGATATTGCTTGGAAATTATTGGTGGAGCTTCTTGTGAGTTGGGTATTGATTATTATGGTTCCTAAGCATGGGAGAGGTGGTACTAGTGTTCTGAAATTTTCGTCTCTCGCATGATTCATTCGAGGATTTGGCCTTTCAGGTATGTTTTCTACTATCCCTTGTATTTACTTCCATTCAATGCGAACATTGAATATTTTAAGTTTGGGGGTTGTTTGAGGGATTAGTAGTTGTTGTTGTATTATTTGTTCATGTAGGATTTCATGCTTTGCATATTAGTAGTAGTAAATTGTGCATTTATGTTTGTGTTATCTACGTTTGTTTCATATAGGACATTCTGTTTTTATGTTCGTATGTCATGTGAGTCCATAATAGTTTGCATTTGCACCCATGCTTGATAGGAATTTTGTGTTGTTGACGCTTTTGATTGAGAAGTGATATGCTTTGTTCTTGTGCACACACATACACTAGTAAGTTGAAGCTAGTAGACTTTTTGAATGTTGTAAGTGATTAGAAGGACATGAATATTTGCAAGATGATTTAGTTTGCATGCTTTGAATACAAGTAGGTGCATTAGAGAGATTTTTACTTGGGATTGAGTATGTTTTTCCACCAAGTGAGTTTTTTAGCCATATTGCATATTTTTTGCAATTTATTCGTTTGCTTGAGTGTCCACGGATTGTTTGCATTGCTAGCAGTTGTTTGAGGTCTTTCTTGAAATGCATGACATTATTTGACGATTAAAATGATAAAGGCATGTAGGAATAACCGCATATTTGCCCATATTACCACACCATGTTTACATGATCAATTAGTTAACCCGTTGAGCTTAATCCTATTTTTTCGGTGACATACCACATTACTTGCCTAGACCTTTTTCTTGTATTGGCCTTACATTAATTTGAACCCACATTGTCAAAGGCTAGTAGAGTGCTTAAGGGAGTAATAAGGTGTGCAAAGGAGGGGTTATTGTTGGTCGTACTTTTGGGAGAAATATTGAATATTGGGTTTGTGTACTTGATAGTCGACATATGTAATAAATTCATTGGATCATTGTTATTGTTTATATTATTGTTTGTGTTCTATTTAGCTCTCGGGGAAAAAAAAAAGAAAAAAAAAAGAAAAAAAAAGAAAGAGAAAAAAAAGAAAAAAAATATTATGAGAGCATGTTTGTGTTTGTTGTGATCCTATTTCAGTCGACTAGTCGAGTGTTTGTTTTAATAAAGATTATGTGGGGGGAAATATGGTGTTGTGTATGATGTATTATGGTACTTACTAGCTTTTGACACTTCACCTGTTTTGGCTTATTTGACATACCTTGTCCCTAGCCCCGTTACAACCCAATTAAAGACCTTTTGATTATCGTCATTGATGTATGTTGTGTTAAGAGTTAGATTGATACCAAATGTCAAGCGTGTTTATGATTTTGTTGGAATTGAGTGATACACTTACCCTTGTTCTTGAGTGAAAATTCTTTTGTGAGTGGATTGTGAGTGTTTGCTTGTTTTTGCGTATGAGATCCCGAGTTTTGTCTCAAAGATGTACTCTTGTAGGCTTAGCATGTTTACTAACTTATTCTTACACTTGACATGGGCTTGTGAGAACTTATGCATGTTCATTGAGTAGACTATGTGAATACTTGCACTTTCGACACCAAGACATTGCGTATTTACTTTGATTCTTAAATTGATGTGGCATGAGAGGATTTGAAGGTATGGTAGATTAGATTAATTGCATTTGCATATTAGTTGCATTCATGCATTGCATTGCATTAGGTTAAATGGATTTTGTGGGTACATTCGCTATAGGCCCTCACGAGACCTTACTCGTCCACTAGGGCTACCTAGGGGTTTAAAGGGCTTGTTGCATATGCCAAATGCAACCGTGATCACCTACGGAAGTGGTACTAGTTAGTTAGTTAGTTGTAATTGTTAATGCTTGAGGACAAGCATCGGTTTAAGTTTGGGGGTGTGATAAGTGGATTTATATCCACTTGGAACATTCTAAATCGGCTTAAATTGATTGTCTTGGTCTCAAGTTTCTTGTAGTTTTGATGTATTTTGTTTAGTTGTGCAGATTTACAAGGATGTTGATTATGGTGGATGTTTTTGTCGTTTTTGGAGATTTAATTTATTAAAATTCGGATTTATTGGGCTGCACGCGTGAGATTCACTGTTTGGGCCATATCTTGAGTTCTATAAGTCTGTTTTCAGCCCGTAAGCAGTCCACGCGAAGATAACGAGATTCTCTATCATTCTAAGGTGGTCCAGAAGCCCAATTACCTCTGGAACGGCTCTGGAAAACAGAAGAAAAGTCAGTTACGAATTTCCCTTAAAAAACAGAATCAGTTTAGGAAACGTATCTTGCAGAAATTCTATTATAATTCTGTTTTGGTATTTTCTTGCTGGGCAAGATGTCTAGAGCCTATATAAACACATCCAACCCTTGTAAATTGTATCATTAAGATTATTATCATTAGGAGTAGAACAATTACATATCAATTACTTAGTTTTATTTGTATCTTTTCATACTTTGTTTTTATCATGGTTTCATCAGATCCCATGATGACGAGAGGTTCGATTATGAACTAATCGTTGTCATGGGATTCTAACGGATTTATTTATGGAGCTTTAGTATCTTGATGCTTTACAGATCTGTGTGTGATGTATATCTGATATCCTCGTATGGTTGTGTTTCATGTATTTAGATGCGTAGCTAACATCTAATTTGTTAATCTCTTGTGAAGCGAGAGTGGATCTTGAGATTTAGAACTTGCCATGCTAGCATAGGATAGGTTGATGTTTTAACATCATGATTTGTGGCATGATTAGAGATAATATGCTACCCTATGTGATCAATGTGGATAACTTGTGCTTCAACCTTTATGTTTTCAAATTCTATAGAGATATAGGGTCTAAACATAATAGGTGCCTATTCATCTTCTATCTCTTTTGTGGATGTATGTGTAGATTGGTACTAGTATACCGAGAGGTAACTTTTACTCTTTTCGTGTTATCCGATCAGATATCATAACCATTGCATATAGTGATTAAAGGCGTCAGATCTAAGCGAAGTATTTAATGAAGTTAGGATTCCATGGTTTTTCTTGCAGACGTAATTAGATTTTAATTCTTGTTAGTTAGTTAATTCTTAGTTTTGTTAATTTGTGTCTTAGTTAATTTAGTTTAATAAACCCAAAATTGTTATTGTCTTAGCAGTGCATAATAACCATACATTGTTGCATAGGCATATTTACTGAATAGAACCATAACTTGATCCCTGTGGGAACGAATTTGGACTTAACCTTATATATTACTTGTGACCACGTACGCTTGCGTGATTTAGTGTAAACACTACTGTACTATCAAATGCATCACTGCACTTTTTTTTTTTTTCGTTTACCCCATCGCCGTTGGTAAAAAATTCTCTCCGTTTATTTGACTGTTAAAATGATGACCGGGATGCACTGTCAGCCTGCCACGTACACGCCACATCAGCACAATCCTAATTTTTTTTTATAAAAACTTTAAAAAAATCAAAAACAAATTATAAAAAATTATAAAAACTTTCAAAAAAATCTTAAAAAATTATAAATTTTTTCAAAATTATAAAAATTTTAAGACTGCGCGAACTACACCTAGAGGGCAAAACTCAGGCTTACTATTCTACCACTTGATTATTCATTGCATATCTTAATAAATACTTATATTTGCAACTTATAAATTCTTTGTACCATTTTTGCCAATAGTGGGTGTTTTTAAATTTTTTTTTTACAACTCAGTTGTAAGTTTGATTTACTCGAGAGTTTCCCTCTTAAATTAGGGTGAAAAATTACCAGTTGGGTTGTTGAGGTTTGCTATTTCCAGTAACTACCTAGAATCCTTATAAATATGCAGTGCCACCTGATGTAGTTTCTATGGTGCTGGGTGATCTTAGGGTGTGTTGTGTGAATTACCACATCAATAACAACCCCATATTTCAATTCATACACATTAAAAATCAGTTCTTTTGAAGAAGATATATGTTTGGTAGTTGTATAAGTGTTATAGGACTCGTGGGTTTCTTCTTGCTTGCTGTTATATTGTGTTCTTCTGCACCACCTCCGTACACCTCTCAACCCAGCCACCGCCTCCGTACACCTCTCAACCGCCTCTGCTCCACTCCATTTACCCACTTCTTCCACAACCTTCTCTTCCCAATTCCCGCACCTCACCTTTCAAACCAACACCCTCACCATTGTTAGGTAGCCTACAATAACCTACAATCTATTTCCAAAATTCACACTAACCTACCACATCTACCACCCCACATATCATCTATAAATACCTCCATCTCCCTTCATTCTAAAACACACCAAAACATCTTACTCTCTTTTCTCCCTCATTTCTTAGTTTATAGCTGCTAGATAGTCCGTCTAGTAGGAAACTTACCTTGCGGTAGTTTCAGGCAAGTCAGGATAGGGGGCCCTCGTGCTACTCTATTCTTTCGTTTCGGGTGAGTTAGTGTGAGAGTTTGGTCGGGCTGTAGCCATCTGGGTTTACAGCATTAGGAGTTCGTCCAGCTATTGCAGCCGCAACAAGGGGAGTCCTCCAGGTTATCCAGTCAAGTACCGAAGGGATAGTTCTGTCCAGGTTATCCGGTCCAGTACCGAAGGAGTAGTGAATCGCTGTATTTCTATTCAGTTGTGCCTCAAGTGTTACTTCGTAAACTTGAGAGAGAATATTGTAACCATTATTATCATTATAGTGGAAACATTCGGAGCAGGTCCCGTGGTTTTTACCTCTTTGGCTTAAGGGGGTTTTCCACGTATAAATCTTGGTGTTCATCTGTCAATTTCTGTTATTATTATTGACTGTTATAATCTCCGTATTTAATTTACGCAAAGACAGGAAACGGGAATTCCTAACAGTTGGTATCAGAGCTGGGGCCAACGTTGTTGGTGTCTAGGAAAGTGCTTTGTGCGCAGTGGTTACTTGATAAAGCGCCGTACTAATACGGAAGGCTCCCCAAACACATCCACTTTCCTGGCCAACTTGTGTGGTTCTAAGTGAGATTCCCATAGTCTTTGGTAAATTAAAATGGATGATTCTTCCAGTATAATGGTAAGCTTAACAGCTTCAAATTATCCGATGTGGAAAAGCAGAATAAAGGATCTGCTTTATAGTAAGGACTTGTTTGATCCGGTGGAGCTGAAATGAGTCAAACCTGCAACAAAGTTTGATGCTGATTGGAAGAAGATGAACATGAAAACTATCAGTCTCATTCGTCGATGGATTGATAATTCGGAGTATCATCATGTCTCTGAAGAAGAAGACGCTTATACGCTTTGGACGACATTAGAGTCTACGTTCCAAGAGAAAAGTTCACAAAATGTAACTTTTCTAGTTCGTCAGCTGGTGAACATGAGGTACCAGGATGGGAACAATATGTCAGAGCATATGAGCGAATTTCAAGGGTTGTTAAATCAACTATCAAATATGAAGATGGAGTTTGAACAGAAATTCCAAGCAATATTTCTTCTCAATACTTTACCATCCAGCTGGGATACGCTAGTGGTGACAGTAACTAATGTTGTACCAACTGAGCAACTAACGTTGCGATCAATTAAGCAGAGTATCCTTAGTGAATCCATGAGAAGAAAGGTACAAGGAGTCAGCCAAGATTCCCAGGCTCTTATTACTGAGAACAGGGGTAGAAGCAACTACAGGGAGACATACCAAGGGCGTAGTAAAAGCAGGAATTTTAGGAATTCCGGTGGTAAATCAAATGCCAATGTTGAATGCTACTATTGTAAGAAGAAGGGTCATTACAAAAAAGATTGTAGGGCCTGACTCAAGCAACAAAACAATGGTCAGCAAGGGAAACATGCCGAGAAAAGTACAACAGCTGCTATGACAGAAGATGTTGTGATCCTTTCTTTTAGGGAAGAAGAATGCTTACATGTTGATAATCAGAAGGTCGAATGGGTGATAGATACTGGAGCAACGTATCATGCAACACCCACTCAGGAATTCTTTACGACGTACAAGTCAGGGGACTTTGGTACTGTAAGAATGGGTAACTCAGATCAATCAAAGATCGCAAGCATTGGTGACATCTGTATTGAGACAAATATGGGTTGTTCAATGACTTTGAAAGATGTCAGGCATGTTCCAGACTTACGGCTCAACTTGATTTCCGGCATGGCGCTAGACAAGCAGGGGTACGTAAATACCTTCAGTGGTGGAAGGTGGAAGCTTACTACGGGTTCGTTGGTGGTTGCAAGTTCCACTTGTGGCTCTTTGTACAAGACACAAGTGACGATGTGTTCAAATGAGTTGAATACAGTTGAAGATGAAGCTTCCGCAAGTTTGTGGCACAAGAGGCTTGGTCACATGAGCGAGAAAGGGCTGCAGATTCTAGCAAAGAAATCCCTCATTCCATTTGCTAAAGGAACTGCATTGCAGCCGTGCGAATATTGTTTATTCGGGAAACAACTTAGAGTATCTTTTAGCAGTCCATTGAAGAAAAAGTCGGAGCTGTTAGAAAGAGTTTATTCTGATGTATGTGGTCCATTTGAGGTAGAGTCCTTAAGCGGAAATAGGTACTTTGTTACCTTCATTGATGAAGCATCTCGAAAGGTGTGGGTTGAGATACTCAAATCCAAAGATCAAGTGTTTGAGTACTTCCAGAAGTTTCATGCCATGGTTGAAAGATCAACAGGGAAACAACTGAAGTGCCTTCGTAGTGACAACGGGGGGGAGTACACTTCAAAAGAGTTTAAAGAGTATCTTGCAAAGCATGGTATCCGGCATGAAAGAACAGTTCCTAGCACTCCACAACAGAATGGCGTTGCGGAAAGAATGAACCGCACCATTGCTGAACGAGTCAGATGCATGTTGAAAATGTCTAAATTTCCAAAGTCATTTTGGGGAGAAGCTGTAAGAACAGCTTGCTACTTGATCAATCGATCTCCATCGGCACCTCTGAATTTTGAGATTCCAGAGAAGATCTGGTTTGAAAAGGATGTTTCCTATTCCTACTTGCGGGTGTTTGGATGCAAGGCTTTTGCACACATCCCAAAGGAGCATAGAACAAAGCTTGAAGATAAAACAACTCCGTGTATTCTCGTTGGCTACGGGGATCCAGAGTTCGGGTATCGGTTGTGGAATCCTGAATCGAAGAAGATATTCAGGAGCAGAGATGTGGTTTTCCATGAGTCTCAAAATTATGAGAATTTTGGGAGCACTCAACAACCAAGGCAAGCTAGAAATCCAGATACATTAGAAGATGATGGAGATGATACGGCAGATGATGAGGCTGCTGAGCAGGGGGAGCTACCGCCTCAGCCTGAAGCTGAAGAAACTCAGCCACGACGTTCTAGGAGAGAACGGAGACCATCAGGAAGATATCTTTCATCCGAGTATATCTTAATTGCTGATGAGGGGGAACCCGAGACCTTTGAGGAAGTCAAGACTCATAAAGAAAGTAATTACTGGTTGAAAGCAATGCAAGAGGAGATGGATTCTTTAAACAAGAATGAAACTTATGAGTTGACTACACTTCCGAGAGGACGGAAGGCTTTGAGGAACAAATGGGTCTTCAAAGTAAAAAGAGATGATGAAAAGCTTGTAAAGTATAAAGCACGCTTAGTGGTTAAAGGTTTTGCACAGAAGGAAGGCATTGATTTCGATGAAATCTTTTCTCCGGTTGTAAAGATGACATCAATCCGAACAGTTCTCGGATTAGCGGCTAGCATGGATCTTGAGCTTGAGCAGTTAGATGTGAAAACTGCATTCCTTCATGGAGATTTGAAGGAAGAGATCTACATGCACCAGCCAGAAGGATTTGAAGTGAAAGGGAAGGAGCACATGGTTTGTAAACTCAAGAAGAGTTTATACGGGCTTAAGCAAACGCCAAGACAGTGGTACAAAAAGTTTGATTCATTCATGAGGAATCATAAGTTCAAGAGAACTGCATCGGATCACTGTGCTTATGTGCAAAGATTTCCTAACGGTAACTTCATTATCCTGCTGCTTTATGTTGATGATATGTTAGTGGTCGGCCAAGATGCTAACATGATCCGCAAGCTGAAAGAAGATTTGTCCAAGTTCTTTGATATGAAAGATTTGGGTCCAGCAAAACAAATCCTAAGGATGAAGATTGTTCGTGACAGAACAACTCGGAGGTTGTGGCTTTCACAACAGGGATATATTGAACGGGTATTGAAAAGGTTCAATTTGGATGATGCTAAACCTGTTAGCATACCATTGGCGGGAAATTTTAAACTGGACAAGAAAATGTGTCCGTCAACAGACAAGGAGAAGGAGGATATGGAGGAAGTTCCCTACTCATCCGCAGTGGGGAGTCTTATGTATGCATTGGTTTGTACAAGACCAGATATTGCTCATGCTGTTGGAGTTGTGAGTAGATATCTGTCAAATCCAGGAAGAAAGCATTGGGAAGTAGTTAAGTGGATTCTCAGATATCTCAAGGGCACTTCCGGGTTATGCTTGAAGTATGGACACGGTGAACCAGTCTTGGAAGGTTTTACAGATGCTGACATGGCAGGACATCCAGATGGGATGAAGTCCACATCAGGGATGCTTTTCACTTTTGCGGGGGGAGCTGTAGCATGGTAGTCCAAGTTGCAAAAGTGTGTTGCGTTGTCAACAATCGAATCAGAGTATATTGCTGCTTGTGAAGCAGGTAAGGAGCTGGTTTTGTTAAAGCGGTTTCTCCAAGAATTGGGTCAGAAGCAAGACAACTTTGAGTTGTATTGTGATAGCCAGAGTGCTATTGACTTGAGCAAGAATGCTACTTGTCACAGTCGTACTAAGCATATTAATGTACGTTACCATTGGCTACGGGAACAAGTTGAAGATGGGGTGATACAGATAGAGAAGATACACACGGATAAGAATCCGGCTGATATGATGACGAAGGTCGTTCCACGGGAAAAATTAGAGCTGTGCAAGCAGGGTGCAGGTATGGAGTGCAAGTGATTAGTTGTGAATTTGGAAATAGGGGGAGATTGTTAGGTAGCCTACAATAGCCTACAATCTATTTCCAAAATTCACACTAACCTACCACATCTACCACCCCACATATCATCTATAAATACCTCCATCTCCCTTCATTCTAAAACACACCAAAACATCTTACTCTCTTCTCTCCCTCATTTCTTAGTTTATAGCTGCTAGATAGTCCGTCTAGTAGGAAACTTACCTTGCGGTAGTTTCAGGCAAGTCAGGATAGGGGGCCCTCGTGCTACTCTATTCTTTCGTTTCGGGTGAGTTAGTGTGAGAGTTTGATCGGGCTGTAGCCATCTGGGTTTACAGCATTAGGAGTTCGTCCAGCTATTGCAGCCGCAACAAGGGGAGTCCTCCAGGTTATCCGGTCAAGTACCGAAGGGATAGTTCTGTCCAGGTTATCCGGTCCAGTACCGAAGGAGTAGTGAATCGCTGTATTTCTATTCAGTTGTGCCTCAAGTGTTACTTCATAAACTTGAGAGAGAATATTGCAACCATTATTATCATTATAGTGGAAACATTCGGAGCAGGTCCCGTGGTTTTTACCTCTTTGGCTTAAGGGGGTTTTCCACGTATAAATCTTGGTGTTCATCTGTCAATATCTGTTATTATTATTGACTGTTATAATCTCCGTATTTAATTTACGCAAAGATAGGAAACGGGAATTCCTAACAACCATCTCCGCTCCACCCATTCCTCCAACCTCTCCGCCTCCTGCAATCGTCCTGCTACCCATTTTCTGTTTCAACAACCTTCAATTCCAACCCAATCTCCGCTGCTTCTTTTCTCCTTCAACCCATAACAACCCACAGCCTATGAAACTCACAAAACAACCTATAAACTCAAAATAGAAAGAAGGAAGGGGACTGGGTATTTGTGTTGATCGAAGAAGAAAAAGAAAGAGATGGGTTCGATGGAATTGATCCAAAGGCGGGGTGGGTTTTAATTGGGGATTATATTGGGGTTAATTTAGGGATTTATTTTGGATTTTATTTAGGGGTTATGTGTTTGCTGATGTGGCAAATGTGGAGTGGTGACTGTAAGAGCCAACTCAGCAGTCCGTTAGTCAAACAGACGGATTATTTTTTCAGCAGACGACGATGGGAAAAAGAGAAAAAAAAAGGAAAGTACAATGATGATTTCGATAGTACAGTAGGGCAAACGGAAATTTTACAATAATACAGTAGGCAAAGTGACCTTTTGCCCGTGAGACAAATTATTAATTTACGTCTAATTTATAAGACCAAATATAGTCATGAGTGATCTTGTTGGATTCGTATTTATGAGTATTTTAATATAATGAAGTTTTTATATTTAAAATTATTACGAAATTAAAAATATTAATAATTAAAAATGTGTATTGGCAAACATGTTCAAGGAAAATGGGAAATATTTTTTGGGACTGAGGAAATAGTATAAATGCCTCAAGAAGATTCCTTTCCACTAATAGAAACTCGTCTCGCCAATGTCCCGCTGTACAGGTACAGCTCCATGTTAAAGTGGAATTAGTCGTTAAGCTACATGATAGTCACTTTACACTCTTATTAGGTGAAGCTAATTTGCTTTTAGCAAACTGCCTCTTTGTTATTATCATTAACAAGCAGATAAGATTTATTACTAGATATTTGTTTTTAGGGAAATGTTAAATTCAGAGCAGATTTTTAATTTCCAGAGCAAAATTTTGTGAAATTATCAAACTACCCTCAAGTTAAACAAAGTCTAGTCCCCTGTATTCACAAAAACAAGGGCAGTTTGGTAATTTCACAGAATTTTGCTCTGGAAATTAAAAATTTGCTCTGGATTTAACATTTCCCTTATTTCTAATATAGCTAATGGTAGATATCCATGACCATCTAGAAGACTAGAAGTATTAATTAAATACAGAGAGAGATATATAGATAAAGGCCTATATATAATAATAGTACAGTAAAACCTCGTTAAATTAATATTAGGATAAATTAATAATCTCTTTAAGTTAATAATTTTCTTCGGTCCCAACTTGGGTCAGTTCAAAAAATAATCAATTTCGATAAAATAATAATATAATAATTTTTTGAAAAACCCTATATAAATATATGATCCCAATAATATTATAAATTAATAAATCCTTTATAATCATAAAAATATATGTATTACACTATTACCCCTATTATAAAATATGATTTTAGGGTTCTTAAAATTTAAATCTATACGAAACTCATCCTTAACCCTCTTTGTTACATCCAAAAGTTCGAATGTAATGTTTTCGTAAAGCATAAAAAAGTCATTAATCAACGTTTTTGATATCTTGAGTGTTTCTTTACGTGCAAAAGATTCCAAAAATGTTGTTTTATCTTTAATATCATCTAAATATATATGAATCTTTACTTTAAATCTTGCTAATATTCATTAAAATTTTAAAATAACGTATATTGAATTAATTGAATTAAGTATAAAACAAAAATTGTAAAATTCATCCTATTTAAATGTATATAATTGGAAATTAATTTTCTTTGAGGTAAAAAATCCTCTATAAATTAATAATTATTAATTTATCGATTAATTAATAACTCTTTAAATTAATAGAATTTTCCGATCTCGACTATATTAATTTATAGAGATTTACTGGATTATGTATTTATATTGTGCTCCCTAACATTCTTTTGTAAAATGCCTATACATCAACTATTCCTTCATATAAAATCCAATGATTGGCCAAGAAAAGCTTTTAGTCTAAAGGCACAAGCATTTCATGGTTTAGGTGCACGTATATTTTTAGTATTCGACTCCATGCAAAGGCAATGCATTACTTATATTAACTCGTTTAAGCTGGCTCGATTCGACTAATTTAGTTTAAAGAACCGAGTTTGGGTAGAGGTTCCGGCTCATTTAAATAAACAAGTTGGATCGGCTCGGCTCGTGAAATTAAATAAGTCGAGTTTGGGTAGGAAATTAGACTCGTTTAAGTGTTATTTCGACTCGCTCGACTCGTTTAAATAGGTTCGTTTAGTTAACGAGTCGGCTCGACTCAACTCATTTAATTAAAAGAGTCGAGTTCGGGTAGAAAATTAGGCTCATTTAATTAAACGAGCCGACTCTGCTCGTAAAAAAAAACTCGACTTGAATAACTACCCAGCTCGAACTCGTCTACCTCGACCCGAATTACAGCTCTATGAACCACACATGTTGTTCATATGTGAAAAATCATCTTGATTAACTTTAAGAACATAATAGAATCCATGGACCTTCCATTCGGTTCAAACTCTATTACTCCCTTCATCCCTCATGATTGTTTACATGGGGATGGACACGGAGACCAAGAAACTGTGTAAAAAATGATTAAAGTTAGATGAAAAGTGGGTAAAGTGGTGGGACCTATTAATATTTAATTATATATTTGAGATAGTGGAGGAAAGTAGTGGGTGTAATAGTGTTTTTTATTGTCAAATATATGAGATAGTGGGTGTAATAGTGGGAGAAACTTACTATTTTTGGAACGTAAAGAAATGAGAAGGACACCCCAAAATAGTAACTGTAAAGAAATGAGAGGGACGGAGGGAGTCTATATACTCTATAGCCTATGTAGTTTCTAAATTATATTGGTGCAAGTAACATTTGTCAAAGCTTTCCAAGCTGTACATATTAGTTTTTTTTTTTTTGCTATGAGGAGAGATTAATATTAATGATAAATAGGTCATGCCTGAGGACTACAGGACAGAAAAATAAGAACCAATGGAAGATAAAGTAGTAACTTAACATAATAGGTAATAATACTTAACCACAAAATCAGATAAACCAAAGAAACCCCTATTCCCTCTAGCAAAAAGCTTCAGTTCAGATCAGCACTTTTCCGCCAATTAAGCATTCGATAAATTGTTTATAGATTAATCAAGCCTCCTGCGCTTTGATTCAATTTCCTCCATCAAAACCATTTGTAGAATAACTTGATCCACCTCCACAAATTCTTCACTAAGAGCAGCAGTAGGAGGCTCAAACTTCTGGGATGATGGGACCACTGGAAGCGATGCATTGATTTTTAAGCTCATATTACTAGCCCCAAAACTCTGTCCATGCATTGTAGATAACAGTGAGTCCAAAGATCCTTCAACAGCCGCATGCAGCACATGCTTAACTTTAATACCGTTTGCAACTTCTTCTTCCAGGTCTAAAACAGATTTCCTAAATTCTTTGAAGAGAGCCTTTAGCCTCCCTTCTTCCAGAATTTTGATAGCTTCCAGACTGAGAAGTCCGTCTTGATAGAATGCAAATTCTGAGTACATCTTTTTCTTTCCATTCGACATAGTATCGACAGCTGAAAAAACCATTGGGGATGCTTCTAACAGCATAAATTGATTGGGATTAGCCTGAGCCACAGGGGCTCCAACAGGGACTTATTCCAAACTTAAAACATCTTGATTCACCAATGCTAAGTTACTATTAGCATCATTCCACTAAGGAATTATCACTTCCCATTGGTCGTCATTAAAGTCGTCATCCATGTTAACTTCATATAAAAGAGGAGTGGCTGGGGGGAAGCATCAATTACTTCACCCAAACCAAAGTCAGGCATGATAACAAATGGAAAAGCCCTGCCAGCATCCAAATCAAGGAAGTGCTGCAGGTTACCAAAGATGCTCGGGGCCTCAACATAAGAAGAATAGTTATCCATCCCAAATAATGCCATATATCTAGCTGTTGCATTTGCTGCCCCTGAGATATGAGAGATTCTTCTATTGGTGCTCCCTTCTGTGAAAGAGCTCGCATATAGTAAATCAAATTGTGCCATCACTTCCCTTAATTCTTCAGGAAAAACAATGTGCTCCCTTAATCTTATACTATCAAAGACATCTGTATTCGTAGTTTCCATGTGAATTTTATCAATGCCTATTCTATCCAGGTAGACCAGAGCAGATTGGATCCCCCAAATGGTAGCTTGAACTTCTGTTTGATCATTCATTGGGCCAAGAGCACCCCAAAGTTTGAGACCACTGGAACCCCTGATAATAGTACCCACTCCATTAATGTTACCATTAGGAAGATGAGCATCAGACATAATGAAATGGACTTTAACCTTAACAAAGCCAGCATCTGGAACATCCCAGGTATTCTCCATTGAAAGGGAAGGGAGGATAAAGAGTATAAAAGAAAGAGGGAGTAGAGAATAGAGCAGGCAATGATCTAAGCCCTGGGAAGGTCGAGATATATACATCAAACGGGCATTGGAAATGCATGATACACAGTGACCAAGAAGAAAAATGGCTGGAGAAGCGAATAGTGTATAGGGATAATAAAAAAAGATGCATGCTTGCTTGTGGGGAAGAGAGAAAATTGAATTGGGTCTGATGTAATCAATCTGCACCTAGGACGAGGTACGTGGGAAGAAGGTAGAAACTGATAGGAAAACCAACCGATGGAATGCATCGAAATAAAAAATTAGTAATTGTTAAACACAATTACTTTGAACTGGAAAAATTGAAATAGTACCCCTACAGATGGGCCCAATGATAATTAATGTTAAGCCCAGCTTTTGCTAGTGAGTCAGCCTGATTATTCAAGTCTCTAGTAACATATGATAAAAAATATCTGTCATCCACCCGTGATTGGAGATTGTGGAAAATAGCGGGGTAAGACATGAGCCCATTACGAACATGGCCCAAAGCTTCATGAGAGTCTGAACAGATAACAAAACTACCCCCTTAATCTGTTGTCCATGACCATGATAAGTCGGATAATATGCAATATAGCTTCAATTTCTGCATGTAGACTATTGTGAGCTTTAATAGGACCTGAGAAGGTGTAGATAATCTTTCCATTTTTATCAAAAACTTGACCTCCTATACCTCCTTTCGGGCCCTTACTGGAGACACACCAAGCTCCATCATCTGCACACACGAAGTCATAATTAAGCTACTCTCTTAAATTCTCAGAATTTTTTGTTTAAAACATGAGAAAGAACTGCTATTGCCCCTCTAGGATTAGACATCCACAAAGGATCATCTCCAAAATATAGAATGCCTGATGCTTTGCCCCAGTTATTGATACGCTGGACGAGCAAGTGAATCAAAACCTCTTTTTGCAATTTCTTTCCAGAAAATAAACACTCATTTCTAGCCAACCATATAGTCCATGTATATGTAGTCATTGCTTGTCACTCAAAAATCCACAATAATGTATGTATTATACAATTCATAATTTAGTGTCTTCCATAAACTTATAGATTTTGGTTTTCAGATGAAAGTAATCTAAGTAAAGATTTCTTTTACTTCTTTTTCTCCTAGTAATAATAGATAAGAGCGATTTTTAAAAAAGTGGCGATTAATCGTTATTTGGTGTCTTTTCGAGTGAATTTCAGTAAAATCGGGACAAAATTAATTTTTATTAAAAGCAATCAATAAACAGATAATTCGGTCAATAAGCGGTCAATTCGCTCAAAAATTGGTCAAGTTCGGTCAAAATTTTAAAATAATATATTAAATTTAAATTTTATGAAATATTTTGAAATATTTATTTAAAGTTTATATTATATGTATTAAAAAAATTATATAAAAGAATTTAAATTAATTTTAGTTAATGATCTGATTAATCATTTCAATTAAATCATGTTCAGTATTTTCACCATTTTATTTAGAATTTCACTTTTTATAAAACTAGATAGGAGGTGAATGTGATTGTGATTGTTTAGACTTTTACTTTATAGTTTTAGCTCTCTAAATAAGGCATTAGTCCAACGATGTTGGTTAAAAATAATTTGTTAAATTACATAAAATATTGATTATTTAAAATTTGTGAATTCACATGTGAGATATTATGTTATGAGGGTATTGGTTATAATGATTGACTATATTTTTAAAATGGTACGTTATTAATATTTCAAGTTGTTATTAATGGAATATATATTTTTAATATAGAAATAAATGATGTGGCAATTCACTACAGATCTCTCGAGATTCGATAAATATAGTCAAAATCAAGAAATTATCTATATTAAGGATTTTTTGTCCATTGAATTGGGTAATTTTTTACATATTATGTATAAGTTTTATTTTTAGAAAGCTACATAGACTTTTTTTTTTTCATAGACTTTTAGTTAAAGGTTTGATATGATTGAAAATGCTCTTATTCTACTTAAAAATAGTGCATATAAATCTGTGATACAGGAATCAAATTCTGATTTTATCCAAAAATAGAGTCGTGGCAAGACTGAGTGAATTGATTTCTCATGATATATATTTCCAACCGGAAACTCTGATTATGTACTGCCCTTTTTTTGTTATCAACATGACACCATGTACTAAAATATCAAGACACTTTGATCTATTCTTTTTTCTTTTTTTTTTTGTCAAACACTTTGATCTATTCAAATGAATGATATCATTTTAATTTGACTGGGTTACTGATGGAAAACTTGTCAATGTGGACCAAAAACAATTTGTACGAAGCCTCTTATAAAACCCATAACGATTGTGTGATTTAGGTGCTTATGATTTTAAATTTATAAATTTGATTTTATTAAGAGATTTGGAGATAAGTGAGCTATTATTTTCGATTGATATAAATGTATTAACAATTTTTTAAAATAATTGAGATGCGCAAATAATAGACCCGACATCGAACTTTAAAAAACAAAAAGTTCTCCTTTATAATATAGGGCTCTTTTGAAAAATAAATAGGAAAAAGTAAATTTTTGCACATTTACTTTTGTTAAGAAAGACTATTTCCAATTTTACTAAACTAAGTTTCAAATTGCAAAAATACTAACCCTAATTCTCCCCCTCCCCCTTTCCTCAATTTCTCTCTCCTCCCCCATCAACATAAGCTGCCGACTTATGTATTTTTTTTTTTTTTTTTAAGGTGGTGGCTATTTTGGTGGATTTGGGTTTCCTGGCCCCGTAGGGGCATATTCAACTAAATTTGCAACTAATTGCAACTGAATGCAACTAAATTTTTGATTTCAAGTTCCATTTGTCAGTTGTCATTTTCGACCTCATTTTTGAACTCTAATATATATATATATATATATATTTAAGAAGGGTGATATTTTGGTTGATTTGGGTTTCCTGGCCCCGCAGGGGCATATTCAACTAAATTTGCAACTAATTGCAACTGAATGCAACTAAATTTCTGATTTCAAGTTCCATTTGTCAGTTGTCATTTTCGACCTCATTTTTTAACTCTATTATATATATATATATATATATATATATATATATATATATATATATATATATATAAGAAGGGTGATATTTTGGTGGATTTAGGTTTCCTGGCCCCGCAGGGGCATATTCAACTAAATTTGCAACTGAATGCAACTAAATTTCTGATTTCAAGTTCCATTTGTCAGTTGTCATTTTCGACCTCATTTTTGAACTCTATTATATATATATATAATAGAGTTCAAAAATGAGGTCGAAAATGACAAATGAAAAATTGAACTTGAAATCAGCAACTTAATTTCTGATTTCAGTTGCATTCAGTTGAATATGCCCCTGCGGGGCCTTGCAACCCAAATCCACCAAAATCACCCAAACCAATAATATGTAGTTGCAACTAGTTGAAAGTAGTTGAAAATAGTTGCAACTAGTTGAAAACAGTTGAAAATAGTTGATTTGGTTGAATATTGCCCCTGGCGGGGCCTTGGAACCCAAAATCACTCAAACCAATAATATGTAGTTGCAACTAGTTGTAACTAGTTGAAAGTAGTTGAAAATGGTTGCAACTAGTTGAAAGTAGTTGAAAATATTTGAAAACAGTTGAAAATAGTTGATTTGGTTGAATATTGCCCCTGGCGGGGCCTTGGAACCCAAAATCATTTAGTTGAATATTGCCCCTG
The DNA here is from genome assembly GCA_037693485.1 of Kitagawia praeruptora. NCBI lineage: Eukaryota > Viridiplantae > Streptophyta > Magnoliopsida > Apiales > Apiaceae > Kitagawia > Kitagawia praeruptora. The sequence goes on from CM075352.1 coordinate 127,607,141, forward strand.
CGGGGCCTTGCAACCCAAATCCACCAAAATCAGCCCACCTTTTTTTAAAAAAAGTTGCATTTGGTTGCATTTAGTTGAATTTGATTGAATGTGGTTGCAAACAAAAATCCACCCAAATAGCCCCCATCTTAAAAAAAAAAGAAAAAAAAAGTACAAGTCGGCGGCGTCTGTGTTGAGACAAGGGGGAGGAGAGAGAAAGTTGAGGGAGGAGGGGCCTAGTATTTTTGCAATTTGAAACTTTGTTTTGGTAAAATTGCAATTTATTAAGGAAGGTGGTATTTTTGCAAAAAGAAACTTTAAATCTAGTATTCTTGGTAAATATCCTATAATATACTACTATAATTTTCGATTTGCTAGTGGCCAAGTAGTTGCAAATAAAGTTTAATTAATTTGGTCTGATTTTTGTTTGAATGTACAGTCTCCATACAAAGAATTACTATTCACCAATATCTATCTATTATGATATTATCTATCTATATAATAGTGCTTGTTGAGTTTTTGCTACAGTCTAACTTAAAAAACTGAGAATGCCATTAGAGTTGTTGTTATTTACAATTTAACCTTACAGCCATATCAATGTTGTCACTCCAATTTCAAACCACTTGCTGCTGCTGGGACGCACGTTACATATAATATATATAATACTCCTATAAAGGAGAATTGGAGAAGGAAGCTTTCACAATAAGATTGCACGTGAACTTCTGCAATTTCTACATCAACTACAGTGCATATTTGAAATACTTGGCTGGAAATTGAATCCATTTCAAAATTCAAATTCAATAACCTCATCAGATATACCACATAAATAGATGTACTCAAACAGTAGAATACTTGAGTTTTGTATTTCTTTGGCCCTATTTGGCAATTAGCTGATAGTTGTTAGCTGATAGCGGATTGAATTAGCTGTTTTGACTAGCGGATTGAATTAGCTGTTTTGAATAAAAGTGTTTGGTAAATAGCTTTTTGAATAACTTTTTGTGACACATAGCAAACCTCTAATTGAAAAAGCTCCTAAAATGAGCTTTTTGAAAATTAGCTTTTTGATCCAAAACCTCTAACTCAAACCTCTAACAACCAAACACTCACATTAGAGGTTTTATTTGGTCAAACCTCTAATCTACCCCCAAAGCTCTAATTTCATCTCAAACCTCTAACTTCCAAACACCCCCTTTGTCTTTGCTCTATTTTCTCTCTAATTTATGAATAGTAATTTTTCTAAGATTAATTTTATACTTTAACATGCTGAAATTTCATGCTTCGTTTCCTTTGTCATGTAAACTAATTTGTATATGGTTCTACTTGATTTAGGTTTTGAACATGTTATATATATGATTTATGAAGATTGGGGATTAACTGTATTGTTCAATTTTTGCAGAATTATGTTGACAAATATCGATGAAGAGGATACATCAAATGGATATTTTCTTTTAACTAATGTCTTTCGGCTACTCATCATGTGTTTTTCTTAACTACCTTCTTATTTTGAATACTTTGTTTCATTTGTTCTTATTTTGAAAGTAGTTGCAGAGGAGGTGTTTGATTAGTTGTCTAAGATAAAAAGTTGTGAATGTTAGGTACTTTTCTTGACTACTTCTATCTATAGTATAAATCCTGTTGTGTTTTTCTTATGTTAATTACCAATATGTCCCGTATTATTTCCGTATTTACTTTTCATGTCACTTGACTCTCAGCTGACTTATACTATCTTTAAATCAGAACCATTAATCTTACTACTATTATTACAACTAAAACCGGATACTAACTTACTTTCCCAATTCAAATTTTTGGGAATTGCAATTTGAAATGATGTACAAAGCTATCGCCTTTCTTTGTTTCTCTCATCTTTTTTCTCTCATGTCTTCTTTTCTTCTTTACTAATTACTTTGTTCTTCCTTCTTTTGTTCTGTTGAATTTTGTTTGTTGTTGTTGCTTTGGATATTCATTAACAATTCTTACAGACCAATCTATGTTGTTTTGTTTGATTGTTAACGGAATGGACGAAGCAACCGATCTGGAACCTAGGAGAAGGACTGCTTTTGGAATATCTCTCTCTCATCTTGGAAGAGTCTGTAAGTGTTAACATCTTTTTCCCACTTATTCGATTTTATGATTACTTTTTGTAATTTGTAATTTTAATGTTTCATCTTTGTTTTTTTGGGTTTTCTTATGTTATAGTTAATTATGAATTACGATTTATGAACTTAGAATGATATATATTTACATCAAGTAAGGTGCGTACTTTGTGATTAAAGGTGTAGTGGATTGCTTTGTTCTCATACATACATCATAACTATTTGTGAATATGCCACAACGAATTTGTGTCTTTTGAATATGAATATTTGTACACAACACTTTTGTAAGATATTGTTGTTAGAGGGGAATGAAGCTTCATGGACAATTATAAATTTCTTTTCTTAAGTTTCACCAAGTGTTTGATGCAATGCTTAAATGAAGTTTGGTGACTTATTAGTTTTTAACTTTTTGATCCAATTAATTAAATTAATTGAACGATATACATGTAGGAATCATTCAGTGCCTTTTTGGGTTTATGTTGTAGTTAATTATGAATTGAAATGTGTTGGAATCATTCGATTGAATTACCATTTGTGGCAAATTTTTGGTTAATATATTTTATTATTTTAACAGTTGATGGTTCAACAGTCAAGGAGGAAGCTTTATTGCAAACAAATTTCTTCGTATCCACAGTGTACTAATGTTTGTGTGAATTGGATTGCTTTTCAATGAAGTCATTAGGTATACTCAGCATTTGCGATTTTTTTTTCATTTTTTTTGTAATTTTACTATAGTCTATACGTAAGTTATGTATTTTATTGCATTAGTCGATTGATTGTGTACACATTTATTTCAGTACCTTAAAGTACGTAGTCCTGGATTAGATACATAACTTGCCTACATTTCTTTTTGAATCAGTTCTAAAGATTTTACAGCTCACCTATTGATTTTGCAGATAGTGTGATATTTGATTATATCTACAATGTCAATATTTTTAGGTGATTGACAATGATTGTGGAGTGTTTAGGAGGCATATTCTTAGATTGATCGGAATTATTGCTTCCAATGCCGAAGCATCTATAAGCATCAGTTCTTCTGAACAAATCATCACTTGCCTACATTTCTTTTTTAATCTTAAATATTGAAAACAGTTGATGAATGAGTCATTGTTTCTGTACACATGCATTAAGAAACTCCTCTCCATGTACTTTTTTATTAAAAAATTTAATTTTTATTCATGAAATTGTCAGTGTTTTTGTCAATAACTCAATACACTCAAATTTATGTAGTGGCTATTTATCTCTGCGCCAATTTCTCAAAAAGATATTTAACAAGTTTTGTGTGTACAACAAAAGGAGATCAAAATGGGTATGATGATTAGACATAAGATGATTTGGTTGCCTGCCTTAGGTTGCCTTAGGTTGTTTATCTATGTTTCTATTTCAATCATCCTAAATTGGTATTTTTTTTTTTAGAGCTGCAGCAGTTGTACACATTGTAAAAGGACCTCACAACTATTTCAAAAATAGGCTATAGATTAAAATTTCAGATCAGATAAAAAAAAGACTTATAACTAACCAATAAATAAATAAATAAAATTTATTTTTTAAAAATATTTATTTGTGACAAATATTGTTAAAAGATAGTAATCTAAACGGAACGGCCGCATCGCGGGCACACATACTAGTTTAATAATTAATCTTTGTAAGGTGAATACTAATACATATGATGATTATAAACGTAAGTACATGTATTTGTCCTATCAAAATTATTGTTAACTATTTTGATTTTTGTGATTGTAGATGTAAGTTTATTAGTGGATCATTTTTGTGATTGTTGATGCATATGTATCCATCCTATTCCGATTTGTTATTGTAACATTCCAGGTTTTTTAGATTAATTTTAATAAATAATTTGATAATTTAGGATTTAAGATTATAACATTTTTCAATTTTACAGGAGTTATTGCAGAAAGTCATTAAAACTAGAATATTAATAGGTTGTAACTCATAATTGATTTTTAAGTTTTGAATTTTGCTAAAAATAATAGTTTTTTTTAATTAAGGAGGATGTATCATTAAAGAATAAGTAATTAGTAAAGATAAAGACAATAGTTACAAAAGAATATAGAAAAACCTAGAATTCTAGATAGAAGTCAGGTAATAAAAAAAGAACGTATAGAGAGAGAGGAAAAAGAAAACGCCAAGAGACAGAGGAAAAAGAAACACAGGAAGAGAGAGAGAGAAGAAGAAGAGAAGAGGATTAAAAAAAGAATGGGTAACGATTCTTTAATTCTCTCGATATTCTTGTTAATTCATGTGTATGATATTTGATTGATTTTGATCTTCGTTGTTCTCTAGAGTTTTGCATATTTGGTGATATTTTGTATCTATACATGTGTAGTGGTTTTTGTTTTGTCTTTACCGGGTTTTGTAAAATTCGTACATGGCAGTTTCTGAAATTTAGTTGCATTGTAAAATTCGTATTAAATTGAAAAATGATTGGTTTTTGGTGATTCTGGACATTCTGGAAAGATATTTCAATTATCTACAACTTTTCTTCTTTAGCTTTTCTGAAATTCTGCTTGTAAGTTTGTGTTTTCTGTGATTTTGTGATCTGACCTGCTTGTTTTCGAAACTGAGTGCCCAACTTTGAAAATTCATGGAAAATTGAGTTTTTGTCCAATTATTATGAGTGATATCATTCTGGAAAGATAGTTTTGAGCTCTATATTTTCTGTTTACATTCCTCCATCAAATTATGTGATTTTGAAGTTTTAAATAACAAAATACTAGGGAAGTCAGGGTCTGATTCTGTTCCGCAGTTCGCAAATATCTACTTTCTGAATTCGTTACTTGTTTGTTTTTATCGAGCCTTACCATTCTGGAAAGGTCTCAGAATTGTCTACGTTTTTCATGATTTGTACTTTTTCAGATAAAATCATTTTCATAGAGTAATTTGCTAATTTCCAGAATTGGTCAGGGCTGATTTTGTTAACAATGGAATATCATTAGTATATTTTATAGCATGAGTGGGCGTCTAACCATGTTTTTTTAAATTAATTTGTTTGTAATGTTAGGTTCTGATCTTAAGTGGTTAGTAGCATTTTTTAGGTAAGTTTTCTATCCGAACTTTCTGGTTATTTCGAATTTATATTTACATGTTTTAAGCTCTGAAATTATACGTGATTATGTTTCCGCTTTATTTTATTTATATAAAATTTGGGTCAAATGCAATTATTTTGAAAGTGTTTGATTTTATATTTATATGTTTTAAATTCTGAGAGTATATTTTATGTCTCCGCTCTATTTATTGATATGAAAATTTGGGTCAAGTGTTAATATTTTGAAGATTATGATTTTAGATTTTATAAGAATGTACGAGTTTTGAGACCCCAGTTTAGTCTATGATCTGAACCCCTTAGTATCTGCGCATAGTCCCGGAACTAAATTCTGATACCTCTCTAGGGCGCACGCAGGTGCAACTTCCGATACCTTAGTGAGGGACGCAATACTAAATTCTGGACCGCGTCAACGGTTTATAGTGACTTCTGAACTTCTGGACCGCGTCACTGGTTTATAGTGACTTCTGAAATTCTGGACCGCGTCACCGGTTTATAGTGACTTCTGAACTTCTGGACCGTGTCACCGGTTTGTAGTGACCATAGTCTAGACTGGTGGTTAAAAAGTTATTGTTCCGTGAGTTATGAATTTTCTGAAAATTATTGTTTTTATACTATATTTTAATTGTTATTTTTGCCGCTGGTTTGTTTGGTTAGTTTGCTTGCTGGGCTTTTTAGCTCACTCTTTTAATATTTCAGGTTTTGTTCGGTTCGTTGGATTTATAAGGAACTTGTTAGTTGGATTTTGTTTGTGGATCGTGTCACACATTTTGAGTTGCTGCACTTCTGTTTTATATGACTAAACTGACAATAGAATTGTAATAGTTTTCTGTTAGAATTTTCGAGATTACATTTTTGTTTTGTATTTTGGCTCAACTAACATTCCGAAAAAGTGCGGGATGTTACAGTTATTATATGTGTAGATTAAAGTTTGTAGATTGATGATATTGAAGATGATTTGTAGATTATTATTTTTGTGACTGTTTTCTTATTACATTTTATTTTTGGTTATCAGCTTTCGAACCAACAGAAGTGGCAAATTGAATGAAGGTCATGCCTCCTTTGAACAGCTGCTTTTAGTAGTCACATTAGTTGTTTATGTATGTCACTTTTTCCACACTTATTCTCTTCTTCTCATCTCTCTCATTTATCTTCCTAATTCTCTTCTTTGGTTAATTACTTTACTAATGATTGCTTTGTTATTTATTTGCTTTTGGGTAACATAGCTACACAGGTGTTTATGTTTGCTTCTTTTGTGTTTACTTAAATCATGTTTGTTGTTTGCAATTTGGATAGCCTTTGATAAACTGCTGTCATGGTAGAACAAGGAAAGGGTCCGCAGCTTCTGTTAGTTCGAGTACCACTAGCAAGGCAAGAGGGATTAGGCGTCAACGGAATAGAGGAAAAATCCGTGTTGGCAGGTATTTGTTTATTTCTATATACTGCTTACTTCTTATATTGGTTTTAGGTATTCAATGTTTTAGACTTTTAGGCCAGAGGTATTCAATGTTTTACTACTTATATTTGCTTAACAAGGAACACATTGCAAGAAATTTGCAACGAGTAGGAGAAAACTTCCAACTTTATAAAATGACAACAGTAAGTCTAGCTGCAGATGCAGCGTCGAGTCAGACTATAGATGAAAATGCTTTCTCTCACGAGTTTTACATGAAGAAAGTAAGAAAAGAATTATTGCATTTAGAGGCCTTCTCTTGGCAAATCAAGATGTTTCTTTTGCCTTAATAGGTAAACCAGTTCATTGCTTTTTATTTGATGTAGATGCACTATGTTATGAAATTTTACTCTGTTTCTGTTCAATTAGTTTTTTATTAGAAGACATGTACCATTAAAAAAATGTGTAATTGAAACATCAAATCCTTAAAGGCTATCTACATTCTGCGGATCTACAGTAGTACTGAATATGCTTTTAGCGCACCTCAACACCAGTTTTTATTCTACTTAGTACTTACACCTGATTTCAAAGATTATGAAGATCTGAAATACTCAAATTACTCCTCTGTTTTGACCTCAGTCCTAAAAAAAATATTCCCAGGCTAGGAAAATGGACGAAAAATATTATTACTTCATCTTAAATCTATGGAAAATGTTTGAAGATGTAAATATTATTCAGAACATTTTCCATATATCGTTTGTCTCCCCTCCTTGCACCGGCTTATCATTCTCTCAGGCCAACCTTCATATCTCTTCTCTGACTTCACTTTAAGGCACCAAAATCCCTACTCTCTGCATAAATTCATTCACCATCCCAACCTCAATTTTTTAAATAATATGGGAATGAAGAGTTAAAGAAGGAGAGAATGGTTATATACACAAAAAAGTAATTTCTGTCTTGAAAAAGAGTGTGGTGCTTGGTAAGATGACGGAAATAGTTAAATTTGATAAGGGTTTATTTCTTAAGCTGCTTAGGAGGGTTAAATTGGTCGAATTTAGGTTGTTTGCTTTAATGACTTATTAGGGAAGGTTGGCTTTTCTAATTCCAGAAATCAAGATACATTGTAATTTTATATCTCATGCCATGTTGTACTTACACCTGATTTCTCTTACATATGTTTTTTTCCTAATTTTAAAAGGTTAAAAATAAGTTCTTTTGTTGTTTTGATAATATGGGTTTGATGCAGTTGGTCGTATCAATTTTTCCCTGCCATACTGTAGTATTGTAACTTCAAATGAGATGCAAAATATCTTTAAGCTTCTTCTTATCTAGCCTGGACATACAACACTTTATTGCAGTTGAACAAATGAGAAAGGTCCAATTGAGCAGTTTACGTTATGCAGCCTATGCATGTGCCTCTCTAATTCATGCCTGGGACCATAGAAAAAAAGATAATTAATGCAAGACTTTATTTCTCAAGGCTGATCTCATGTGCATGGAGGGTATAAATATTAAATATTAGTTCCCTAGATATTATTATTAATTGTTTTTCGTAATACAGAACAATGAATATCTTTCCATTGAAGGTTAATGTCTTGATGATGTGACTTTAGTTCTGCAGCCACAGCCATTTGGCGGACATCTAAGGAGGTATATGTTAGTGTTAGTGGAAGAGTGGATGTTGTAGGAGTGGAATTACAAGATTAGGGAGTATTTTTCAAGCCGTGTTTGTTCCTTTGTTATGTTTGGCTTGGTGGTACATCCGTCTATGTATGAAGCATATTACTTTCCAGGAGAAAGACTGATCATATCAATCAGTTTTGTAGATTCATTTACTATTAACACATGTACCTTATGGGTTGTGAGTATTACGCCGCAAGAGTTTTTTTTAATGGAATGCACTACACACCTTTAGTCCATGCTCATTCCAATACCACTAACCCTCATTTGAATTTAGGTTATTGAACACTACAACTACTACTGTTATTGTGTGTGTGTGCATTATTTAGTTTTAATGCAATCTGTTCAGTTTGTTTTTATTTAATATTTTTTACAAATTTTAAAACTTTATAAAATTATAAAAATGCATTTCACTTCATAATAAAATTCGAGGTACCGGCAGAAGTATTATTGATAGATATTATATAATAATTAATGAAATTATATTTATTATTTTACATAAATTTCTATACTTTGTAAAATTCTAAAATGGTTATGCATTTTTAATTTGAAATTTGTGTGAAAGTATGCGAAGTGAATTATTTCTTAAATCATGTAATAATATCTACATGATTTAAAATTTTATGATTAATTTAAACATATTTTTATACAAGTAGGTTCATTTCAATATAATATTTGAGGTTCTGGTGAAAGCTGTACCGAGAAGTATTATTGTTAGATATCATATACTAATTAACGAAATTATATTTTTTTTTACAAATTTTAATATTTTATAAAATTCAGTTGATGATAAAATTCGAGGCGCCGGCGAAGCTGTTGCCGAGAAGGTATTATTGTTAGATATTATATATAATAATTAATAAAATTGTATTTATCATTTTCACAAATTTTTTTAATTTTTTAAAAACCTAAAAAGATTATGCATTTTTTATTTTTAGTTTTTACAAAAATATATTTTGCAATTATATATATGGGTACCGAAAAAAGGATCCATAAAAATTTTTATAATATTAAATTTTAATTACCATATTTTAATACATTTATAGTTTAAAATCATCAACGTCAACATGTCATATATTTCTAACAACAAAATTTATTTAAGTTTATCATTTCATTAATATGTAGAATTCGAGGTCTCGCCGAAGGCGAGGCCGAGGAGGATTATTATAAATATTATATTTTAAGTAAAAAGTTATCTTAAAGTTATCTTAAAAATTCTAATTATAAATATAAAAAAACGGTTACCTTTTTAAATGTAAATAAAATATTTATTAAATTTCATTCATAACGAAGATATTACAAAATTATAACTATGAAACATATAAGTAACAATTACTTATTTAAATATACACAAATGTTTTTTTATTATGTAATAAGATTATTATATTTTTAACTAACAAAAATTTGTCTAAATATATTTTTATTTCATTAACGTGTAAAATTCGAGGTCTCGCCAAAGGCGAGGCCGAGGAGATTTATTATAAATATTAAATTCAACATACAATTATATCTTAAAAAAATTAATTATGAACATACAAAAAAATAATTTTTTAATATATATACATAGTTATTTTCAAATATTAGAATTCACACAATTTTGAATAAAACATATTTAAGTTACTTTTTATTTAATCATATATATGGTGAGAGATCTCGGAGTTGGTGGGATCGAGAATTTTTTTAAAGTCATATACGATGTAATATTTGATCAAAATTTTCAATTCTTGGAAATGAAGAAAAAATAAGGTGCAATGGGAATTAAGGAACACAAATAAAACAACTCAGGTTTTTTTCTTATTTATTGCTAATACTCAATAACTAATACAAATATTAATTTCTTCTTTTTCTTTTCTAACAGTCATCTTCATTAACATACCACATGGATGGAATGTCTGGCCTCATGTTCCAATCACCTCAACCATAGGAGTAACCAGCTTATGTAACAACGCACTTTCAATTATGAACTAATGTTTAAGAAAACTCTATGTATTGTCAACTTTCCTTTTGAGTAATTTTTTTTTAAAACATCAACGCCCAGCAACGCGGGCTTATCTACTAGTCTATTATATTATTAATAGCACGAATGAAGGGTTTCGTAAAATCAATAGAAAATTACTAATGTACCCTTGTATTTATTATTTTTCAAAAAAAATATGTTATTAAGAAGAATCGAACTTTGGTCTATCATGAAATTTGTACATCATCTTACTACTAGGTTACTAATTCATTTGTGTTGTGAAATCATATACTATTATAATTGTTTTGGAAGTCCAAAATCATGTTTACAATATATTTATTGTTCACGCTATATCAATTAAAAATCAGATCTTGTCACATACTTCTGAACATATGTAACATATTGATTACTGAGATGCGAATACATGTCACAAATTTGAAACACTATCTTGTTAATCATTACACGTTGTACATTCGGGTACACATTAGTGTCACAATTAAGACTCAATAACCAATATATAATATCGGATGAAGATCAATAATACAAATTGTTTTGATTGCATAAAGATAACATGTTGCAATAAAATGAACAAATTATTTTCTTGATGTGAGCTTGGCATGTTAAAGATTTATAATCGCGTTGACTATCTAAATGTCTGGTTACATATTTATTATTTGTGATCTTATTTGAAAATTGCATTTTTAAAATTAAAATAATATGTGTAATTTAATTTTTTTATACCTGATAGAATACATTTATATATATATTTTAGATAATTTTATTCTCATGTTTCTTGTGTTTTGTATTGATTTGGATATTTATTTAATAGATTTTGAAGAATTCATATTTATTCTCATATTTATTGTGTTTTGTATTGATTTGGATATTTATTTATTGTGTTTTGTATATTTTAGATGTTTTATTATAGTAAATAAAGAATTCATAATCTTGGAAAGATTTGGACTAAAAAAAGCTGATTTGAAGCTAAAATAGATGAAAATTCAGATTTATTGTACTACACATTCTAGAACACGTAGATACCTTGTTATGTAAGACTTAACGAGGGACGTAAACTGGCCCCCATCGAACCATCGAATTATAGAAACCGTGTCACTGGCATAGTGTAACCGTAAATTAGAATTGTGGGAATAAGATTTGATAATATTGTTTAGATTCTTTTATCGATTTAAAGTTTTAGAATGTTTGTTCTTTTTCAAGATATAATTTTGAGCCGTCAAACGATGGTTACTTGTTGAGCTTGAGTTTTGCAGCTCATTATTTTAAGGGGTTGCTTTTCCTTAGGTTAACTCAGAAAAATTTCTTGAGGTTATTAAAAAAGGGGTTTTTTCAAAAATACCCATCATTCAAATTATTTTTTTTAAAATACTACCACTTTTAAAATTATTTATAAAAATACATTTCTTTAAAATTCTTTTTTCAAAAATACGGTTTGCAACCTCATTTATAACTTCAGGCGGCGCAGCCGTGTGAGTTGCAAATGAGGTTGCAAAGGTTGCAAATGTTGCAAAATTTGCAACTGAAAACTGGAGGTTGCAAAAGTTACAAAGGTTGGAAATTCGTCTGCTCCCCTATATAGCATATAAGGTTGCATATATAGCATATAAGGTTGCATACGAGGTTGCTACGCAACCTCATATACAACCTTATATGCAACCGAAAACTGGAAGTTCAAGTTCCAATTTTCAGTTGTCATTTTTGACCAGTTTTTTTAAATATATATATATATATATATATATTCCAAAAAACTGGTTGAAAATGACAACCGAAAACTAGAACATGCAATCGGAAATTCATTTGCAACCTTTCCAACCAAAAATTAAAAGTTGCGGCTGGCGCCACCCATATATACAAAATGTTGCATAGGTTGCAAATCATATTTTTGAAAATAAAACTTAAAAGATACCCCCTCCGTCCCGGTGAGTTCTATACGTTTGGTCTGGCACGGAGACCAAGAAAATGTATAGAAAATGAGTAAAGTTAGATGAAAAATGGGTAAAGTGGTGGGACCTATCAATATTTAATAATAGATTTGAGATAGTGGAGGAAAGTAGTGGGTGTAATAGTGTTTTATATTATAGATTTGAGATAGTGGAGGAAAGTTAGTGGGTGTAATAGTATTTTTTATTATTAAAACTTTACTATTTTTGGAATGTATAGAAATGATGGGACACCCCAAAATAGTAAGTGTATAGAAATGAATGGGACGGAGGGAGTATTATTTTTGAAAATAAAACTTAAAAGATAGAATTTTTTGTGAATAACTTTTAAAATGGTAGTATTTTTGAAAATAGTTTTAAAAACATAGTATATGGGGTAATTTCCCAAAAATATTTAATATTTTAACTTGTAAACTAAAAGGTGTATTTATATTAAAATACAAAAAAGTGCTTGTCAATGATTTAAATCATATATAATTCGATTTTTTATATTGAATAGGATTATTAATGTAGGTATTCTACACGAAATAAGATTAATGTAAAAATTTGTAATTATATTTTCTCTTGAGATTATGAGTGTTTTTATTTGGATGGTAATTGTTAAATCATCACTAATTAAAATTATTTTATGAGTTTCGCGTGTACTGTAAAATTATCCAAATCTGATTTCTACATCTCGAGATAGAGCCTAAATAGTAAATATGAACATTTTTTAATATTAATAAATAAAAGAGATATTGACAGAAATACATAAGATTTTAACAATTATTTCCAATTTCACTACCATCCAACTATCATTTCACTTCTCTAAAATCATTTTTTCAAAAATACTACCTCATTATAATTTTATGTTTTCAATATTCCAAAAATACTACCTTCCTCAATTGCAACTTTTACAACCTCATTTGGAACTTCAATGCTACGAATTTCTGATTGCAAGTTCCGGGGTTCAGATGTCATTTTCGACCACTTTTTTGGAATTATTCCAAAAAAGTGGTCGAAAATGATATCTGAACCCCGGAACTTGCAATCAGAAATTCGTAGCATCGAAGTTCCAAATGAGGTTGCAAGGCCCCGCCATGGGCACTCATAATTTGTGGATTTGGGTTGCAAGGCCCCGCCAGGGGCACTCATAATTTGTGGATTTTTGATTTGCAACTTTCAGTTTTCAGTTACAACTTTTGCAACCTCAAACCTCAGTTGAAACTTTTGTAACCTCAATTGCAACTTTTGCAACCTCAGTTGCAACTTTTGCAACTGAAAACTGAAAGTTGCAAATCATAAATCCACCAATTATGAGTGCCCCTGGCGGGGCCTTGCAACCCAAATCCACCAATTATGAGTGCCCATGGCGGGGCCTTGCAACCTCATTCGCAACTGAGATGCTACGAATTTCTGATTGCAAGTTCCAGTTTTCAGATGTCATTTTCGACCAGTTTTTTGGAATATATATATATGGGTTAGGCTCTAGAGAGAACACCCTTAAAAAGAGAACGAGAGAACACATCATTTAACCATTGAATCTATTAGATCTAATGGCCCCGCCAAGGGCACCCAATACAAAAAAGTCTTATAATTCTACCCTCTATCCATTCATTAGAAAAAAAAAATTTAAAAAAAAAATAATGATGATGATGATGATGTCACTGTGACGTCATAACAGGTTTTTTGAATTTTTTTTTTGAATTTTTTTTATGAATGGATAGAGGGTAGAATTATAAGACTTTTTTGTATTGGGTGCCCCTGGCGGGGCCATTAGATCTAATAGATTCAATGGTTAGATGATGTGTTCTCTCGTTCTCTTTTTAAGGGTGTTCTCTCTAGAACCTTGGCCTATATATATATATTCCAAAAAAGTGGTCGAAAATGACATCTGAACCCCGGAACTTGCAATTAGAAATTTGTAGCATCGAAGTTGCAAATGAGGTTGCAAAAGTTGCAAATGAGGAAGGTATTATTTTTGGAATTTTGAAAACAAGGTCGGTATTTTTAGAATTTTAGAAAGGTTGGTAGTATATATTTAAAAATCTAATAGTTAACTTGGGTAGTTTTGAAACTATCCCTATATAAAATTCTGTTCTAATACAATTTTTATATTCTTTTTAGATTATAACTTCTTTTTAAAATTCAATTCTTATACAACCTTTTTAATTATATCCTTTTTATATTTAAATTTTCTTTTAAATATGATATAATCTTGATCATCTATTTTTAAAAATATTATATCTGACGGTTGAGATTATTTTGGCAGTACAGTGACCAAACCAAAATTATGGATAAAATCCCTCTTACGCTTATTATATATAAGGATATAACTAGCTTATAACCCGTGCAACGCACGGTTCTTTTTCTAATATCTATAATTATATTAATTGTTTAATATTTATATATAACTAATTTACATATCAAATTGCTGTTAAAAACTGACATATATAAGATTTTACACGTTCAATTTAATATTTGTGCTCTATCTTGAATTTTTAAAATTTGATTTTGACCCCACATGAAATTAACAAAATAATCTTTAATTTACTAATGGTTTAACAATTAGTTATCAATTAAAACTATGTAGAAACAAAAGAGAGAAGTTAAAACTACGAAGAAACAAAAGATAGAAGAAATTGACAATTTTTTACATTGAAAATTCCGTTCGATTTATGAAATCTACTTATATTTCGTTTGATTATCAAAATACCTTTCTTATTATTTGAAGATAGTTCTACTAACAACCAAATATAGTTTTAATAATAAGTGTAAGAGTGATTTTGTCCAAAAACTTTGGTAGTCGGTAATCTGGTCTTCAGTACGAGAAAATAAATAAGAACCATTACATCATAAAATAAATAGATGAAAAAACGATGGATCTAACATAAAAAATATCTTATTTTTTAACATGTAAACTAAAATATGTATTTATATTAAAATACGAAAAAGTGTATTTCAATGATTTAAATCATATGATTTGGTTTTCTACATTGAATAGGAATATAGGATTCAATATAAGTTTTTTGCACTGAATAAGATTAATGTAAAAATTCGTAATTATATTTTCTCATCAGATTCTGAGTGTTTCCATTACGATAATAATTGTTAAATCATCAATAAAGTAAAGATAACTTTGTGAGCTTCGCGTGGGCTGTAAAAGCATCCAAATCTGATTTCCAGATCTCGAGATAGAGTCCAAATAGTAAATATGAACTTTTAATAATATTAATAAATAAAATTGAATTGTATCATTTTTTAATTATATCCTTTTCATATTATAATTTTATTTTTAAAATTCAATGTTTAATTATATCCTTTTTAGATTATAATTTTTTTAATATGATATAATCTGGATCGTCTATTTTTTAAAATATTAGATTCGACGGTTAAGATTATTTTGGCAGTACAGTGACCAAACCAAAATTATGGATAAGATCCCTCTCTTACGCTTATTATATATAAGGATATAACTAGCTTATAACCCGTGCGATGCACGGTTGCTAGTAAATTTTTTAAATCATATTTTATTATTAAAATTTTAATTTGCATATATATTTTTTAACTTTTCAAATCTCTTGTTCAGATATATTTTTTATTAGGAGAAAATTAAATTATAGAAGATAATAAAATATCATAATACATGTTTGATATTATTTTTAATAATATGTTAAATTTTCAAACTCGTTAGAGTAGTTTATAAAATAATATATATGTTTAATAGACATATGTTTTTTTGTAAGATTCGAACTTAGAAATTATAAAATATTTTAAATATTAGAAAAGTAATATTCTTTTAGCATTAAATCCAATGGTTCTTATTTATTTATCTTACAATCTAACGGTTATTATTAAGTGTACCAAATAAAGTGATCAAACTACCAAACAACCAAATATACCCTAGTTTGCTTATAATAATAATAAGGGATAGTTTCAAAACTACCCATGTCAACTATTAGATTTTTAAATATATACTACCAACCTTTCTAAAATTCTAAAAATACCGACCTTGTTTTCAAAATTCCAAAAATACTACCTTCCTCAGTTGCAACTTTGATGCTACAAATTTCTGATTACAAGTTCCGGGGTTCAGATGTTATTTTCGACCATTTGTTTGGAATATATATATATATGTGTATTAGATTCCAAAAAAGTGGTCAAAAATACTGAAAACTGCATATTTTAGAAAACTGGAAAAAAATGGAAACTGTAAGTTGCAACTTCCAGTTTTCAGTTGCAACCTTTGCAACCTCCTTTGCAACCTTTGTAACCTCATTTGTAACTTCAGGGCGGCGCCAGCCGTGTGCCTTTGCAACCTCATTTGTAACTTCAGGGCGGCGCCAGCCGTGTGCCTTTGCAACCTTTGCAACCTCTTTTGCAACCTCATTTGTAACTTCAGGACGGCGCCAGCCGTGTGCCTTTGCAACCTCATTTGTAACTTCAGGGCGGCGCCAGCCGTGTGCCTTTGCAACCTCCTTCGCAACATCTTTTGCCACATTTGCAATCTCTTTTGCAATCATTTTTGCAACCTTTGCAACCTCCGTTGCAACCTTTGCAACCTCAGTTGAAAGGCACACGGCTGGCGCCGCCCTAGGTTACAAATGAGGTTGCAAAAATTGCAAATGAGGTCGCAAAGGCACGCGGCTGGCGCCGCCCTGAAGTTACAAATGAGGTTGCAAAGGTTGCAAATGAGGTTGCAACTGAAAACTGGAAGTTGCAACTTACAGTTTCCAATTTTTCCAGTTTTCAAAAATATGCATTTTTTAGCATTTTTGACCACTATATATATATATATATATATATATATATATATATATATATATATATATAGGGTCTTGTTCTAATAGAAACTAACTTAGAATAGAAACTAGAAACTAAACATAAATTAAATATTTCAAGCTAATCTAATGACCAAATTAGGGGTACTCCAATACAAAAAACGTTTAAAATTATTGGCTCTATTCAACAAAAATATAAAAAAAAATTAAAAAAATTTAAAAAAAGTTACTGTTCACGTGATGACGTGGCACGTGAACAGTAACTTTTTAAAAAAAAATTGAATTTTTTTTATATTTTTGTTGAATAGAGCCAAGAATTTTATAAGTTTTTTGTGAAGGTGCCCCTAGCGGGGCCATTAAAATAAATGAAATATAATTTATTTAGTGTAGGTTTCTAGTTTCTATTCTAAGGTTGGTTTCTATTTGAACGCTAGCCTATATATATATATATATATATATATATAGGGAGTTGCTCCAGTGAGACCCTTCTTATAATGAGAATTGAGACCCCAATTATAAAAAATTGAAATACAACATATAACATAAATATATCAATCAGTGCTAATTCCGCTACTCCTGCTACTACCAGCGTTGCCACCAAACTGTCATTACAACCACTGCCACCAGAATCATAACCACCATATCATAACCATTAAACATATCACACATCAATTATCATCATTATTAACACTATTATCACAACACATGTATCACCATCATCATCACTAATTGGCTGCCATATTACGACACAATCGCTACAAGTCACCAAAATCAATTCGAGAATAACTAAAATTTAAATCACCATTAACGTGATGTTATCACACAACCTTCAAAATCACCAAATTACAATCTGAATCACCAAAACTTGAACACGAATCACCAAAATTTGAATCGAAGTGATCAAAAATTAAGACACCACCACTACTACTTCTAACTGACACCACTAGTAATTATCCACAACACCACCCACCATAATATCCAGCACACCGTCACTACTATATCTTTATAAATCACCAAAATTATTTCCCAAATTAACAAAAATTCAACACAAATCACTAAATTTCAATGCAAATCACCAATTTTTCTGTAAGCAAATCAATAAAAGAAATTATTATTCATCACGATCATCTCGACCATAACCTTCTTCATCAGCTCCATCTCCACTATAATCACCATCTTCCTCTCCCCCACCACCACTATATCCATTGTCATCGCCATAACCATCCATTAACGAAAAAAATCAGATTTGAGTTGTAAATGTGAAGTACGCATTACGTGATGTGACGTGTATCTTTAGTGGGTAAATCGATTGGTGATAGTTTAATTAATTGAAGCAACAATAGCAGATCGGAGTAATGATGACAGATCGGAGCAAAGATGGTAATAACAAGTGGTGACGCCGTCTAATGGTAGCAACGATGTTTGTCTGGTGATGACAACATGGTAACAACGAGATAGAAGAAGATTGATGATACTGGGTGAAAGTGAGAGAGATAGAAATGGGGCTTGGAAGAACCGAGGGAATATAATTTAGATCTATATTATTTGTACGGTTAAGATTTTAATCTATTAATAAAATTGTGAGGCTGGGATTCATTCTCAGTTCTCATTTTAAGTGGGGGTCTCATTTGAGCACTTGCCTATATATATATATATATATATATATATATATATATATATATATATATATATATATATATATATATATATATATATATATATATATATATATATATATATATATATATATATATATATATATATATAGATAAGGTTGCACATGAGGTTATATTAGGTGTAACGCCCCCAAATCCCCTACAGGAATCCAGGTCGTCACATCTCTTGCGAAATATTCGATCACCTGCTCACAATATAATCTACAATAATATTCATAGTACACACCATCTTTTACTCCACGGGTTATAGTCTTAGAACAAGTACTCAATAATCCAGAAGATATTACATCTCAAGTTCACTTCCCAGAATCTCCGAAATACTATTACAACTCCAAAGTACTAGATAATAAAACATTATACAAACTCCTTCCCAGTCTGCACCCTTCTCAAATGCTATAAGGTCAACACACTGCATCAGTTGTCTTCCCTTTCCCTTAATCACGGTTCACTATACTAGAATCAGCTCTGATTGCCCCTGTTTTATAATATATAAATAGCAAGTATGAGCCAAAGAATGCCCAGCAAGTATATATAGATATCTTATAATACAACAAAAACTCGACCAAAATATGGTTTTTACCACTCTATAATATATATACTTTTGAAAAGAGATCCACTCGGAAATTTTTATAAATCTCGAAATACCACTCAT
This sequence comes from Kitagawia praeruptora, assembly GCA_037693485.1. NCBI lineage: Eukaryota > Viridiplantae > Streptophyta > Magnoliopsida > Apiales > Apiaceae > Kitagawia > Kitagawia praeruptora. The sequence continues at coordinate 127,626,350 of CM075352.1, forward strand.
ACTGCTCATATGAAAGAATAAATATATCTCAATAACTTCTCAAAATACTACTCATATGAAAGAATAAAAATATCTCAACAACTTATCAAAATACTACTCATATGAAAGAATAAATATATCTCAATAACTTCTCAAAATACTGCTCATATGAAAGAATAAATATATCTCAATAACTTCTCAAAATACTACTCATATGAAAGAATAATTACATCTCAATAACTTATCAAAATACTCCTCATATAACTCAATAACTCCTCAAAACTGCTCAATTGATTTGAATAAATAAAATTTACCAACTGCTCAGATCAACCCCCTAGTTAACAGAACCACACAGGCATCGGTTAACCGTTAGGATATCGATAATTGGATTTCTTCTCAAACGCCTTCTCAAGTAATGGATGATCAATCCATTGTCACGCCTCAATTCTATCGATAGAAAGGATGGTCGACGTCTCGAACCACCCAAATAAAACTCCTCAGAAGGATGAGCCGTCTTTCTCGGCCCTTCACCCTTTATATGTAACCGTTTGGGCCGGTGCGTTACTCCGGTCACTTTTTATTTTTGAAGCAATAAATCACAACTTACCTTATATATATAATTATATATAACCCCACTCTTAAATATAAGTATTCTGTAGTATGAAAATATAATTAAATATATCTTTATCATCTCTTCTACGAATACAAATGAAGTATTTCAATAAACCTCCCAACAACTTGGCCAACTCATGATAAATTTCAACACCTCATATAATAATTTCAACACCTTATATAATAATTTCAACACCTCATATAATAATTTCAACACCTCATATAATAATTTATATGTAGATTGCATGAATAAAATCGATTATAAACCACTAGAAAGAATATTTGATTTTTGTATAGCGAAAACTTAATCAGCATATTTAAAAATATAAATACTCCGAACGATGGAGTACGAATTAGTAAACTTGCCTGGTTCTGCGGTACGATACTCCAACTTGCTCCGCATCTCGGGTTCTCCGGCATTTCATCTTCTCGGGCCTAGTTCAGCTATTATTAACTCAACTTCTGATCACCTTTCAATCAACTTCTATTCACCTTTATATAATACCTTTGCATATCTACAACTTTCGTTCTTTAAGTTCCTCCAAACGAGTCTCCTAACTCATCCGAAATCCTACCCCAAAATGGTTTCTCGAATAATTCCAAAACTCAACATTTTTACGCGAAACCTTTTCTATTTTTAAATCTCACAAATAATTTAATAATAATCCGATTTTTAGCTTCTAAAATAATCTGGTCCGATCTGGTTCATCAAAATAATCCGAAAATGCTACATATCAATCCTCTAAAATAATACCATTGACATCCTATATAAAAACTCAATCAATAAATAATCCTCAAACAATTATCTTACTCCACGATAAAGAAACTGAAAGGCATATGATGTAGCCTATTTGTATTTCGAGGATACAACTCAACTTAAACAAGATTGTATTAGTAAATAGTATTTAGGCTGTCACAAGGAATCTCAGATTATATTATCTGTCAGAAGAAAAAGATCAAGGTCAATCTACAGACTTGGGGATTTACTACATTGAAAGAAGTTCAGTCATCTGATCAAGCCTCAGTGGAGTATTTGTTAAGAAGTGGATTCATTTAAAGTGACAGAGATTTCAAGGTGATAGAGACAGTACAGAAGATTAAAGAGAGAGAGGAGAAAAGAAAAGGAACCAGATTTTAAAGTCAACTTATGAAGAACAGTCATTGCGGTTAGTCACTCATGAACCAGACAGCACATCGAGTGTCAACATTAAACAGTGATTGTTCATCATTAACTTCAGTGGTTCAAGCTATCAAGACTGGTATGTGAGAAAATCGTTGTCCAAGCAACAGAAGTGCTAAATTCATTAACCACAAGGATTTTACTATCAAGTGGACTGGCTACGAGGAATAAGAATTATCACAAAGAAATTCTAAGTGATATATTCTTAATGCTGAAACTCCGGTTAGAATTGTTGTATTTTTTGGTAAGCAAAAAGAGTCCGGTTTCACATCCTCAAGAGACCGTAGCTTACACCTGGACGGATTATGAGAAAATAGAATTATCACAAGAATATGGAAAGTGATATATTCTTAAAGCTGGAACCCCGGTTGGAATTGATATATTTTTTGTTAAGCAAAAGGAGTCCGGTTCCAGACGCTCAGGTAACCGTAGCTTAAAGCTTAAGGATTTATTTATATTAATAAATATTTTATTTATTTAGAAAATTATATTTATAAATATCTAATAATATTAGATATTTATTTTTATAATTTCTAGATTAAAATAATTATTTATTAATTAAAGATTATAAGCTGTGCGGGTTAAAAACCAATTTTACGGAGTCTAAAACAATTCGTGGCCAGGAGACTTGAATTGATATAGTGGTCGGTTGATGCTTTATTTACAAATGAATCAATTCATTTGTTTAAAAAGAAAAGTGGCCAAGTTTTAATTAACTTAAATCATGGCCAGGTCTGTTGGTTTAATATTGGATAGTCATATTCAGTTCATATTGGATAGTCATATTCGGTGCAAGTTTGATAGTCATATTCAGTTCAAGTGTGATAGTCATATTCAGTTCAAGTTGGATAGTCATATTCAGTGCAAACTGGATAGTCATATTTAGTTCAAACTGGATAGTCATATTTAGTTCAAACTGGATAGTCATATTTAGTTCAAACTGGGATAGTCATATCTAGTTCAAACTGGATAGTCATACCGAAAGTTATATTGAATGGATTGTTATATTCAGTTCAAACGGACAGTCATATTACTTGCAAAGGGATAGTCATACCGATTGTTATATCAGCCAGCAGATAGTTATATCAAGCTCAATGGATAGTCATATTTAATAGCAATATGACTATGATTAAATATTTGGTCATGAGGCTATATAAACAGACAGAAGCCAGTGAAGACATACACGGGCAAACTCACAGAAAGAAAAAGAAGAACCAAAAGCATCTCATCTCTTTCATCTTCAAGCAATTAAATTGTCATAAATTCTTGAGTTCCTTGTAACAAAAATTGTATCCATTGGAACTTAATTATTTGTGATTCTTGTACTACTAGCGAATTAAGTTTCCTAGTTCTTGACTTGATATCTTGATTTTTATTAACTAAATTAGAAAAGTTCATGTCGAATTTTCTAATTAGTTATTAATTACTTGATAATCATTTGTACTGAAATTGCAACACACATCAAGTTAATATATTGTTATATTCAACTTGAAATTTGTGTTATTTATATTCCGCACAAATTTATTTGAATTAAATTTTATTCATAAGACAAATTTGGAGAAAATGATATAGATTGTATTCAACCCCCCCTTCTACAATCTTATCGGACCTAACAATTGGCATCAGAGCCTATTGATTGATACACAAATCAAGATCCTATTTTTATTCAATCAAAAATTAATCTCGAATTTTTAACTCACTTAAAAATTCATCATGTCTTCCAAAGGCATTGTTAAAATTCCTATCTTTAATAAAGATAACTATGACATGTGGAAAAATAAAATGGAATTGTTTCTTGATGTTACAAATCCAAATTATTTGTGGGTTTTGAAAAATGGACCAAAAACTCCTATGCAACATGATGATGAAATCCTTACAAATGGAGTAGTAACAACGCCTGCAAAATTATATCCAAAGGACCCTAAGAACTTTACTGCTGAAGATAAAGAGGAAGCTGGACTGGATAAAAATTTGAGACTCATTCTATTAGATTCCCTAGATGCTGTAATGTATAGTCATGTAATGAATTGTAAAACTGCTAAGCACATCTGGGAAACTATTGAGACTATTAATGAAGGGACTGATGAAGTCAAGGAAAATAGACTTCAAATTTTGACCTCTGAATATGAACACTTTAGAGCTGGCCCTAACGAAGGCATTCAGGAAGTGTTCGAAAGGTATAACAAAATAATCAACAATTTGCAATTTCATGGCAAGCAATATACCCAGAAGGAGATCAACATGAAGTTTTTACTGACTATGCCTACTCACCTAGAGCATAGAATTACTGCCATCAGAGAATCTAGAGATTTAAATAAGATCGCTCTTGAAAGGCTGTTTGGTGTTCTGAAAACGTATGAATTAGAACAAGTACAGCAGAAGGAGTTCTCTGGCAAAGGGAGAGTGGCAAGTTCTTCTACAGCTCTGGTAGTTGAGGTTCCTAAGGAAGTGGAAGATAAAATTGTTCAACCTAAAAGCTTCAACAAGGAACAAACTGAAGTGGAACATGGACAGACACCAGCCACTCAGGATGGTGGAGAATTCTATTCACTGGAAGAGCTAGATCAATTGGAAGATGAATCCATGGCAATGATGGTGAGGCAATTCAGTAACTTCAGATTCAGACGAAATCCAAAGTTTAGATTTAAGTCTAATAGCAGATTCCAAAGAGGAGGTTCTTCATCCTCTAGTAACAGGGGAGGATACAAAATTGGAACTGTTGACAGAAGCAAGATCCGTTGCTTCAACTGTAATGAGTTGGGACACTTTGCTACTGAGTGTCAAAAACCCAAGCAAGCACAGAAAAAGGACTATGCTTCTGAAAAGAAGAAAACTGGAAGAGCTTATGTAGCTGCCGGTAAAAGCTGGGATGACACAGACAGTGAAGATGAAGAATATGGAAACTTTGCGTTGGTGGCAAATGCTGAGTCATCAACTTATTACACCACACCGGTAATTCTTACTGATGATGAGTTAATTCATAGCTTACGTAATTGCTTGTCTAATGTATAAAAAGGATACGAGAGAATAAGTCTTGTAAACACTAAACTTGAAAATGAAGTGTTAGAATTAAAAAAGGTGCATACTAATCAAGATAAGAATATAGAAGAAATAGCTCGACTTAACCGCAGAGATAAGTCATTAGGAGAATACATGGTAAAACAAGTTGATAGGATTGCTGAACAAGACATCAGGATTAGAGAACTTGAAACACAGATTAGAGCTTGTTATAATTCTGTTAAAGTTTCCAAAGAGCACTTCAACAAACAAGCTAGAGAACAAACTGTAGGAATAGGGTTTGGTTACAAAGAAGCTGCTGGTTCTTTGGGCAATCATTCTGCTAATCCTATTCCTGCTAAAGAAAGAGGTATACCACATGTACTCAAGAATGTTGAAAAACCCATGTTTAAAGAATCTGTTTCTGAACCACCAAACATGTATTCTATTGTGATTCAAGAAGAAATGAAAAATGAGGACAATGCTAATGGCATAGTCCTTGATAATGATAAATCTGTTAGGGCACCTACAACCAAAAATGTTAAATCTAATAAGGTTGTTTCTATGAAACCAGTGAAGTTTGTTCCCAGTTCATCTAAAATTGAGTTAGGTGATAACAAGTTGGAGCAGAATGATAACATGTCTAATATGAATACCATGCCTGTTATTGATACTTCTCATAAAGCATGTGGTGTTGTCAATTGTATGTCTTGTGCTTTTAATGTTATGTCTGCTTACTTTAATGGTAATCATGCATGTGATAATAAGACTACTCCTCGACAACATATGAACAGAAATAATAATGTTAGATCAAAGACTGCTAGTCCTCCTCATGTTAGGAGAGAGACTTTTGTACTTAAGCCTAAAAAAAGTTTTACTAAGGCTGTCTACAAGGTCAAATGTCCAGTCAATGAAAAAAATGTTATTGCTGCTAAACAAATATGGATACCCAAAATTAAACAAAAGATTGTCAAATCTGTTTATAGGGTAAAATGTTTGTTGACTGATGGTGTCAAGGTTAAAAATGTTGTTTTGCCTGACAAAGGTCAATTCTTTAAGTACTCTGGACCCAACCAAATTTGGGTTCCGAAGAAGGTTTAATCCGTTTGTCATTGCAGGGTGTTGAACAGGTTGAACGAGTGACCTGGATCTTGGACAGTGGATGTTCAAGGCATATGACTGGTGACAGAACCCTGCTGACAAATGTGGTGGAGAAGGTCGGCCCAGTAGTTACCTTTGGAGATAACAGCAAAGGTAGAACTGATGGATATGGCAGACTTGAAGCTGGAAATGTTATCATTGATGAAGTCTCTTTTGTGAAATGACTTGAGCACAATTTGCTCAGTGTTAGTCAATTCTGTGACAAAGGATATGAAGTTTATTTCAACAAGAAGAATTGTCTAATTTCACACAAGAGACATGAAAAGCCACAACTGACAGGAGTTAGAAAAAGGCAATCTATACGTAGCCAATATGAACTCAGGAAGCACTGCAGAAATTACTTGCTTCTACACTAATGCATCTAATGACGAGAGTTGGCTATGGCACAAGAAACTTTCTCATCTAAATTTCAAGACAATGAATTCTCTAGTTAAAAGAGAGTTGGTGAGAGGTTTGCCTTCAATGGAATTCACTCAAGAAGGACTGTGTGATGCATGTCAAAAAGGCAAGCTAAAAAGGGCAAGTCACAGGAGCACTGATACATCTTCAATAACTGAACCATTACAATTACTTCATATGGATTTGTTTGGTCCAGTTAATGTGATGTCTATGTCAAGGAAGAGATATGCTCTAGTGATCGTTGATGATTTTTCAAAATACACATGGGTCCTATTTTTGAATTCTAAAGATGAAACTTCACAACTGGTGATTGATCACATCAAATTAATTGAGCGAGATTCTACGTATCCAGTGAGAGCTATAAGATCAGACAATGGAACTGAATTCAAGAATGCAGTTCTAAATGACTTCTGCACTGAGAAGGGTATAACTAGACAATACTCAGCTCCAAGAACTCCTCAGCAAAATGGGGTAGTGGAAAGAAAGAATAGAACCTTGATTGAAGCTGCACGTACTGTGTTAAGTGAATCAAGGCTTCAATTGTACTTTTGGACTGAAGCTGTCAACACTGCATGCTATACCCAGAATAGAACTCTAATTAATAAAGACCATATGAAGACATCCTATGAAATTATGGCTGATAAGAAACCATCACTCAAATACTTTCATGTATTTGGGGCAAAATGCTTTGTGCTTAAAGAAGGTGATGATCAAGGTGGTAAATTTGATACAAAAGCATTTGAAGCAATTTTTATTGGTTATTCAATGAGGGCATACAGGGTATATGTGATTGATGAACAGAAGATGATGGAAAGTGTCAATGTAACATTTGATGACACTAAACTCCTTAGTATCCAAACTGAGGATTCATCTGAAAAGCTATCTTTTGATGATATGACAGATCCAGATTCAGATGATGATAATCCACCTGATGTTTTTGCTGATGCTAATGACAACAATGAAAATGGTGATGATGATGATCAGGGTAATGGTGATGAAAACAATGAGAATAATGAAGATACACCTGACACTCTTGAACATTCATCTAGTCAACCTGGCAACAACTCAGGGGGAGATAAGGAAGGATCAACTAGTCATACACAACATCACAATGAAGAACAAGGCGAATCATCAAGATCTAATCTTCCCAGACAGACTGTTTGGAATAGAGCTCATCCTTTTGAGCTGATTATTGGTGATCCAGATGTTGGTGTCAAAACTAGAAGTGCTACTCAAAATCAATGTAACTATTCAGGGTTTCTATCTGAAATGGAACCTAAGAAAACTGAGGAAGCTCTTTCTGATCCTGATTGGGTAATTGCTATGCAAGATGAACTCAATCAATTCAAACAACAAGAAGTATGGAAGCTGGTACCCAGACCCAAAGACAGGAAAGTGGTTGACACAAGGTGGTTATTCAGAAACAAGCTAGATGAAGATGGTACAGTGACGAGAAATAAAGCAAGACTGGTAGCAAAGGGTTATTCACAAGCTGAAGGAATAGATTATGATGAAACCTATGCTCCAGTGGCAAGACTTGAGGCTATCAGAATATTCTTGGCATTCGCAGCATTCTCAAACTTTAAGGTTTATCAAATGGATGTCAAGAGTGCCTTTCTGAATGGTAAGCTAGATGAAGAGGTATATGTAGAACAGCCCCCTGGCTTTGAAGATCCAGAATTCATGGACTATGTCTACTTTCTCTTCAAGGCTATTTATGGTCTTAAGCAAGCACCAAGGAAATGGTATGACACTCTCTCCGAATTTTTACTTGAAAATGGTTTTGTTAGAGGTGTCATAGACAAAACTCTCTTCACAAAGAAACATAAAAATGATACAATATTAGTTCAAATCTATGTGGACGATATAATATTCGGGTCTACTAATGATCTTCTTTGCAAGAAATTTGCTAAGTTAATGCAGGGTAAGTTTGAAATGAGCATGATGGGTGAGCTGAAGTTCTTTCTTGGATTGCAAGTAAGTCAAAGGACAGATGGAATATTTATCTATCAATCCAAGTATGTCAGAGAGCTCCTCAAGAAATATCAAATGGAGGACTCATCGTCAACAAGAACACCATCATCTACAGCTGTCAAATTTGGAGCATGTGAAAATTCTGCTAAGGTAGATATCACAAGCTACAGAGGTATGATAGGCTCATTACTTTACCTTACTGCAAGTAGACCAGATATTATGTATGCTACGTGCTTGTGTGCAAGGTTCCAATCGGATCCTAGAGATGTTCATCTCATTGCTGTTAAAAGAATCTTGAGATATCTTAAGGGTACGCCTAACTTAGGCATCTGGTACCCTAAAGATTCTGGTTTTAATCTTGTTGGATATACAGATTCAGATTATGCAGGAAGTGTTGTAGATAGGAAAAGCACCTCTGGGAGTTGTCAATTCCTAGGTGGCAGGTTGGTTTCCTGGTATAGCAAGAAACAGCAAACAGTTTCCAACTCAACAGCTGAAGCTGAATACATAGCTGCTGGAAGTTGTTGTGCACAGATTTTGTGGATTAGGAATCAGCTACGGGATTATGGCTTTGTACTTGACAAAATTCCTATCTTGTGTGACAATACAAGTGCCATAGCAATCTCCAACAATCCTGTGCAGCATACGAGGACCAAGCACATTGACATCAGGTATCATTTTATTCGAGAGCATGTCATGAATGGTACCGTGGAGTTACATTTTGTACCCACGGAAGAACAAACAGCAGATATTTTTACTAAGTCTCTTGACGAATCCACATTCACCAGAATTGTTGGTGAATTGGTTATGTTAAATAGTCCTAGTAATTAAACTAGTTAATATCTGAGGTTTGCTCTTTAATAATTTATAAGTGATTACTTTGTAAATTTTTGTTATCAAAATCACTTGTGTAATTATTTTATCAACTTACTTTCTTGCTTGTTAATTCTCAAATCATTGTCATTATCTTTTTAATATTTTCCTACTTACTTCTTTTAATTTTAGAATATTTTAATTTTCTCTAAAAATATTTTTCTCAAATTTTACAAGTTGAAATTAGTGAGAAATCTATTTTTGTTGAAAATTACTTTTGAATATTTGTGTTGAGTTAATATGTCATATTTTCTCTTTAAATGATTTTCTATAAGAAAGTTACTTTATTAAGAAAATATATAGATTTATTAATTTACTACAAATATTTATGTAAATAGTTAATAGTTTATTAATTGGTTTGTAGTGTTTGTCCTTTTGTTATTAATGTTTGATTTCGTAAAAAGGATAACCTATGATATTTTTTAGTATTTTCTTATTTTCTATTTAGCTATTTTTAAATAAATATATTGTTGTAAATATTTTTATAAATTATTTTCTTTTTTCTAATATTCTGTAAATATTATTAATACATTTATTTTTTTTTAATAAAAAAATCGTATTTTTCTTTTCTTTTTAGTTTTTATTTTATCTAATTATTATGTATATTATTTCTTATTTTTGTATATTATTTTTCATGTGTATATAAATAGTTTGTATAGTTTTTAAGTTTAGTCACTATACTTTCAAAACTTACAAACAGGTCCCTGTACTTGGTTCTTTTGTACTACTTCTATTTGACACGCACATAACCTGCAGTTTTAACTTCTAATCTTTGTTGTGTTGTTGTTATTAACAGAATTTCTTATTAAGGAACATTGTTGGTATCAAAATGGTATATGTCAATTCAATTGTTTAGGAATTAACGTTTGATTTTCAGGTTCTAACAATTGGAAGACAAGACCTAACATGTGGTAACAGTTACAGGATCTAAAACATGATAAAATAGTTTTGTTTGTATTGGTTTAAACATTAACATTCATTAATTTGATTAATATTTATTGTTAATTGAATTTTTGTTTATGTTTTTGTTTAGTAAAACCAGCTTAGGATTTTTATATTTCTTAACTCAAAATCTCTTTATATAGTTGTGATTGCTTACATTTTAAATCTTTTGAAATCACAACTGTATATCATTCTATCTCTATTGCTCATATTCTGTGATGCAGGTTCATCTACATGGAATTTTGTTTTCTCACATGATTATTCATGAGGTTATAAACCCAACATTTTTTATCCCAGACTACAGTCAAACTCAAACACATTCTTACTTACCCCCAAAAAGGAAGTAACCTATCAGACTAAAGGTCACCAGGGAGTAACTGCACCTGATGCAGCAAATAAGGATGTGTGGGATATTCAGTTGGAAAGTCACTACCTTATACACTAACCAAAATATTTCATATGCACAAAGTGAGATTGCACACACTAAGGATGAATTGACGGAAACCTGTAATCCAACCATTTTACGGTTAGGATTATAAGTTAAATGTTCTTTAATGAACTAAGTGTCTTCACAGACATAAGAAGGAAATCTTGATCTCAATGCTAAATTTCTAGATCATTGTTTACCTTCTCAGAATTCAAATCTGAAAACCTTAAAAAGGGAAAATTAGCAACTTGTAGATTATGACTCAGATTCGTCTGACGAGTCCAACGAGGATTTGGGATTTGCGAACTGTTAGTGTAGGTGCCCTAGAGGCAATACATAGTTTCTCGAATAAACCTTATGTCATTTGATTATCAAATAAATGTATTTATTATGACTCTATTTACTGCGATATTTGTTAGCATAATAAATGTCCTTAGAATAATGATACACATTATATAGTTTAAGTTTACAACTTGAATTTGAGATTATATAATATATCATATTCTTAAAGGTCCCTAGTCGAGTATTATTATAAAGGACAATACTAATACATAAATAGACTAATATGTTTTTGACTGATAACCACATCTCATTGGTTATGGGTATAGAGATACTAAAGTCAATACATAGGTACATGTAGGGTACATGGTACTGGACAGACCCACCGTGAGATTCTTCATGTTAATTAAGTCATAAGAAAGACTCACAGTGATAATGGTGTAATGATCCTTTGACTTGAGATCATTATATTTCTATACGAGGATAATATGCTTTGACTACATTAAAAGTTACCTTTGACCGGGTGATGATAAAAGTGGACATCGGGTATATTGTGAATCGTATGAGAAATATGAATGATAGATAAAGGATTTAACCCTCCTATCAGATAGGGGAGATATTATTGGCCTCTTGATTGAGTGAGACTATAAAATGCATGGCCGTGCTCAAATAATGATTTGTCTTAATAGTCTACTCATGTATCAAGTAAACCCGGATTAAATTATGAAGAGGATGACTAAATACATGCCTCGAGTTTAATCTGTAATATTTGGTTAAAGGGATTATATTACACGGAAACATTATATCACAAAAGGTTTAATTGGATCACCAATTATTATTATTACTTGGGTAGCAATGATGTATTACTAGATGCAACTCATTGTTTATAATTTTATTATTGGATATTAAAATTATTGCCAACGTAATAATAACCTAAAGGGTTACACAATAAGAACGTTTTAAAAGGAGTTTTAATTTAAATATTAGATTTAAATTAAATAATTAAAATTCGAAATTGATTATGGAATCAGATTTCGTTTTTAATTAAATGATTATAAATTCGAAATTGGATAAATAATTAATTGAGTTGGACTTAGTTAATTAAATGTTATTTCGAATTTAATTCATTAAAAACCCAAATCAGTTTGTTTTAATTGTAGCCCAAGCTGATTAGGGTTAGGCCCATCTTTCTCCCTATAAATACATAAAGATGTATTGGTTAGGGTAACACTTTTGCAAAAATCGTTTTTCTTAAAAAACCATAGCTGCTCTATTCTTTGAGAGGCTAGAGAGAGAGAGAGAGGCTGATTCTGGCTAGTACCTGCTCCTTGGATCGTTGGACGATCGAACGTTCGTGTGGACGATTTAGAGACGCGGATCTTGCATCAAGGGTTGCGTGGTGATCACAATCTAGGACCTCCATCTGTCAACCGAATTCGTAAAGCTTCATAAAGGTACTGATTCTATTCACCATAATCAGCATGTCTTATACATGGATCCTATGATTAGGGTTTCGGTTTTTATTGTTTTTACGACTGTTTTTCGCTGCGTTTATGCCCCGAAACCCATCACGAACTCCCATTGCACCACCACTGACCTCTCTTGAAGGGGCTAGGGTGATTTTTCCTTGCAGGTACACTAAAGGATGTTGGAGCTATGAGTGATATGAGTGATACACCAGTGAGCAAGAGTGTAAACACAGAGAGAAGTGAGACACTCAACACAAATGAGTGGAGAGAAGAGTGAAACACTTGTGAGGTACACTAAACACTATCACACACTCACAGTGAGGAAGAAAATGAAACTTCCTTTCTAACAAAGAACTTTATAATTGGTACAACTACTTTGTCAACTAGTTGATTGGAGGATTCCTCAACTAAGGGGGAGAAGTAAAGGGGTACAAGAAAAAGGAGAGTAGGTTAGAAAGGGGGAGCATTTATAGACTTTGCTTTGGAAGAGAATCAAGTCAAGTTACTAAGGGGGGGCCTTAGATGGAGAAGTAAGGGGAGATTCAGTTGAGAAGAAAGGGGAGATATAAGGAGAAGATTACATCACAATACTATTCTATTAGTTTCAATGTACTATTGAAAGGCAGAGTGTATTAACTTGTAACACTATAACTAATGTAACTCAATTAAACGAAAAGATACTTAACCAGAAGACAATCAAGAACAAGAAGTCACAAGGAATCAACACAAAATGAAGACAAGGTAATTGATACAATTGAACATGTTAACTATGATCAAGCCAAGAAGAAATCATTGAGAGAAGTTCAAGTCAAAGTTGTTCAGGCCTCAGTGATTTGAGAATTCGAGATTCAAGATCATAACTATCAGTATCAACAAGACCAATTGATTTCAAGTGAACAAGAAGGAAAGCAAATATTGGAAAGCCAAGTTACTAAGTGAATATGGTAATTTATTCAAGAAGCAGAAACACTATCAAGACTAGTCACTTATGAACCAGACCAGTGCATCAAGTGTCAGGACATTGATAGCAAGTTTATGTCAGTAATAAAGATCCATGTTCAAGAGCTTGTAGAAGAACAAAGAAGATATAAAGATATCACAAGCTCAAGATGTGCATTGAAGTTTCAAGTTGAAGATCAGAATATTTTCTAAGTACTAAATGTTCTAGATGGCTAAGTCGAAATTCTCAAGTAGAAGTTCTACTTAGAATTTCGAGATGGCTAAGTAGAAATTCTCAAGTAGAAGTTCTACTTAGAGTGCAGCTTCAACATGACACATGGCATCTTCTGATTGGCAGATTTCCAAGCTTTCAAGATAAGGCAAGATTTATGTGGACATCATTGGGCCACGTACATCTTAGTCTTTGAAGACTACAGGTCATAGATTACATGTAGTATAAATAGAAGTACTTGTGTAATGTTTTAGTTAGTGAGCAATATTGAGAAAAACACAAGAGAAAGAGAGAGAGTTTATTCACAGAGCTTAGAATCATTCACTTCTCTCTGAACTTCTGTTATACTTTGTAATGAATGTTGTAGCAACCTTTTCAAGTTATATATAAAGAAATATATTCCTTGAATCTGTGTGTTCATTTATTGCATCGTATTTATTGCTTCTCATAATCGAAAAGTTGTATTCACCCCCCCTCTACAACACATTTGGACCTAACAATTGGTATCAGAGCGGATGTTTAACATACAAAACATAGATCCTTGTGTTTGGTAGAAGAATCGTGAGTTTTCATTTTCTAGATCTACTTTTCATTTTTTCGAAAAGTGAGCTTTAATTCGTTTCCAGTGAAAACTCATCCGGGAAAAATTATTTAAATACTCCAGGTGTGATTATTTGGCTTGGGTGTATTTTAATTAATTTTTGTGAATTAATCTGGGTTCATTGATATTTGATGTTCTTGAGTGTTCATCATCTGTTCTTGTCAAAGAAGATAACCCAACAACTTTTTGATCTCCTTTTTTCAAACAAATAAGATAGTCAAAAAGGTGTTTTTGTACTTTTGATTTGATTATTATTCCTTGGCCGAAAGCAAAAGAAAGTGTACTCAGTGCTTTGCAAGTGGGTTAGTCACTTTCGGTGTGTAAAGTAATCAAAAGTCAAAAAGGTGATATTGTTTATTCAATATTAAAGTGATCTGCAGAAAAATTTATTCTAAGGACAAAAGTTCTACATAGAATTTCTACTTGAGATTTTCTACATAGAATTTCGACTTGGACAATTTCTACTTGGTGAATTTCGACTTGGACAATTTCTACTTAGAGAAATTTCGACTTGAGCAAAATTTCTACTTAGAAAAATTTCGACTTGGCAGAAGTTCTACATAGATATTCTACATAGCCTAGTCTTGGGTACTTAGAATTTTTTAGTGACAAGATTTGAAATGGCTCCTAAAAATTCTTTCAAGATCCCAATGTTCAACCGAGATCACTATGAAGAATGGGTTTTCAGAATGAGACTCTACTTAGAGACAATTAACCCTGAGTATCTGGAAGTCCTTGAAAAGGGTAAATTTGTTCCAATGAAAGCTATTCCTGAGCGTACGGAAGGAGAGGAGGTTATACCTGCTCGGTCTGAGCCTAAAAAGGCAGCGGACTTTACGGATGCTGACAAGGAGCAAATAGCTTATGATACTTCTGTAAGACAAACCTTGATGGAATCTCTCGATCATGAAATGTTCAACATAGTCAAGGGTTTGAATACAGCAAAGAAGATTTGGGACAAGATAGAAGTTGTCATGGAAGGATCTGCAGAGGTCAGAAGCAACAAGACACTTATACTCAAGATGGAGTATGACACCTTTAGAATACGAAAAGGAGAAAGCATAACAGATGTCTACCTACGATTCAGTCAGTTGGTATTGGATTTGAATCTGAGAGGTGTTACTCTCCCCATGGTTGAAACCAATACAAGATATTTGAGGAACCAGCCAAAGAGCATTGAACATAGGGTCTACGCAATCAGAGAAACCAGAGATTTGCATACAACTTCTCTGGAAGAATATTATGGAATTCTGAAGACCTATGAGCTGGAAACTCTTCAAGATCAAGCATGGGACAATGATTCAAAGGGAAAAGAAACTGCATCAGGATTAGTTGCTAATGAGGAAGAGTCTAAGAAGGCAATGGTTGCAGCAAAGCCTAAATCATCACTTGCACCACATCAAGTTGATAATGATGACGAGTGTGCATCTAACAGTGATGATGACTACTTCACCCAAGAAGAGCTGGACAACATGGACGATAGTGTCGTGGCATACATGGCAAGGAAGTTCAGCAATATGAGATTCAGAAAGAGCAACCGACCACAAAGAAATTCTTCATCTTATTATCGGGCTGCTAAGGGTGGTGGTAGTTCATCAGGCTACAAAAGCAAAGGCAAGAGTACCAGCTACAAATCTCCGTTGGATTTCAAAATGAAGTTCAATTGCTATAATTGTGGTGAACCTGGACATTTTGCCTCAGACTGCAAAAAGCCTAAACAGACTTATCCAAAAGAGACATTTGAAGCCCTCAAAAGCAAGTATGAATCGCTGGTGAAAGAAAAACATGGTAAAAGAGCTTTAGTAGTAACAGAAGGAAGAGCTTGGGATGATTCAGATGAGGAAGATGTTACTCATGTAGCAAACTTTGCGCTCATGGCTGAGACATCAGAGGAACCAGAGGTACCAGTTCTAACCCTTAAAGTAGAAATGTCTATTGATGAATATAAGGAACAGAACGGGGCTCTTAGCGAAGAGATCTACATGTTGTGCAAAAGCCTAGACACTTCTCAAAAGGAACAGAAAACACTTGTCGCCAAAAGCAGAATGCTTGAGGCAAAAGTGGAAGAGTTAGAGGCTGCTTGCACTGTAGATACTTCCTTAAGAGATTTTATTAAATCTTTGGAACACAAGCTCGTCCTTAAGGCAGAAATAGAATCATGTTTAAGGAACAAACTAGCTGAGTTAGAAACTAAATGTGAAGCTTACAAACTAGCTGCTAGTAAAGTGTATGTAGATAATGACGTATTTAAGAAGATAACTGGAGTAGGTGTAGGACTTGATTATTCTGATCTTTCTAAGAAAGAAGGCAAGAGACATATCGATCCTAGCTCCAGTGACCTTAAAAAGGAAACACCTAGCATTTTTAAATCTTCTGTCAAACCCATCTACAAACACCTTGTTCCTAGAATAGAAGAAGAAGAGACTGAATTGATAGCTAGATATGAGATTGAGATGGAAGATCGTCAGAAAGCACAACCTATAACTCCTATTAAACAAGTTAAAATCAATTTCCCTAGTGATGAATCTAGACTAGGAATAGGAGCTAAGGCTGTGAAACAACAAGGGAAGAAAGGCATAAAAGAGGTTAAGGCTGAACGAATAAAGAAAGTATGTTATCACTGTAAATCTACTGAACATCTTTCTTATGCATGCACTGCTACACATGCCATGCCTGTCACACATACAATGAATAATCTGCATCAGAATCATGCACAGTGTGGTCAACCTAATTGTATGCCATGCACTTTTAACGTCATGCAAACTTTTGTGAATTTAATGAATGCATCTAGCCAGTCATGCTCAAATACTGCTGCTAGTTCAAACAACAAAAAGAAGTTTGGGAGAGCTAAGACTGTCAGTCCTCCTAAAGTTAGGAGTGACAAACCTTCTCCTAGGACTGATAAATATGTCAAGTCTGAGAAAGGAAAGGAGGAAGTCGAAAGCTCTAGTTATGTTAAGAAAAGTGCATCTCCAGTTGTTAAATCTGTTGATTCTAAATCTTATCGAAAAGCCGGGCCCAATCAAAGTTGGGTTCCGAAGAAAGTCTAATCAATCTGTTATTGCAGGGCATTAAGCAAAAGAGAAATAAAGTTATATGGGTGCTAGACAGTGGAGCATCGAGGCATATGACTGGAGACAAGTCCCTGCTTACAGAGTTGGTTATGAAAGCTGGCCCTTATGTTACCTTTGGAGATGACAGCATAGGTGTGACAAAGGGATATGGCAAACTGAAAACTGGCAATGTCATCATTGAAGATATTTCCTATGTTGAGGGATTAAAGCATAATTTGTTGAGTATCAGTCAATTCTGTGACAAAGGTTACGAAATTGTCTTCAACAAGAAAGGTGTATCAATCACTCACATCAAGGAAGGTTCACTGGCTTTGAGAGGAGTTCGAAAGGCAGATCTTTTTGTTGCAGACATGGATTCAGCAAATCAGAATGAAGTCACCTGTTTCTACAGCAAAGCTTCGGATGATGAAAGCTGGTTATGGCACAAAAAGTTATCTCACTTAAACTTCAAAACGATGAATGCTCTCGCGAGGCGAGAATTGGTGAGAGATCTACCTCAAATGGAGTTCGCTCCGAAAGGACTCTGTGAAGCCTGTGAAATGGGAAAGTCGAAGCGAGCCTCGCATAAAAGCAAAGAAATTTCTAGTATCACTGAGCCTCTGCAACTTCTTCATATGGATTTGTTTGGCCCAGTGAATGTCCTATCTTTGTCTAGGAAAAGATATGCTTTGGTAATCGTGGATGACTTCTCTAAGTATACATGGGTATTGTTCGCAATGACGAAAGACGAAGTACCTTTCCTAATCATTGATCACATCACTCAAATTGAGAATGTTTCAACACTTACTGTGAAGACGATTAGATCAGACAATGGCACTGAATTCAAAAACGCAGTGCTAAATGACTTCTGTGTATCTAAAGGAATACGTCGTCAGTACTCAGCCCCGAGAACTCCACAACAAAATGGAGTGGTTGAAAGGAAGAATAGAACATTGGTTGAAGCAGCAAGAACTTTGTTGTGTGATTCGAAACTTCCTCTGTATTTCTGGGCAGAAGCAGTGAGTACCGTGTGTTACACTCAAAATCGATCCTTGATTATAAAAGATAAAGAAAAGACACCATGTGAGCTAATGAACGGCAGAAGACCAACAATCAAATATTTTCATGTATTTGGAGCAAAATGCTATGTACTTATAGATGATGAAAATCTAGGTAAGTTTGCAGCAAAAGCTCGTGAAGGAATCTTTGTTGGTTACTCCACAGATGTGGTAGCAGCTTATAGGGTGTTCTTAGTGAATGATCGAAAAGTGACTGAAAGCTACAACGTCAGATTCGATGATACCAAACTCTCATCAATTTCAAGAGATTCTAGTGAACCTGAGTCCCTAAAATTTCAGAATCTGGACTTAGAAGATCTTGAAGATGAACCTGAGTTGGTTGTCCCATTAAATGTTCCAAGTGTACGTGAAGAACCTGAGTCTAGTGAACAAGCTAATTCTACAAGATCAGGAGAGACTTCTTCAGTACGAACCGGCAACAACTCAGGGGGAGTAAATAGCAGCTCAAGGACTACTGTTCAAGGCTCGAGTCGAGTTGACTCTAGTTCTGTAGGAGCTGGCACTAACTCAGGGGGAGTTAGTGAAAGTGATCAAAGTAGTCAGCACCACAATTCAGAAAGTCATGCTGAATCATCAAGACAATTTCCAAGAGAACGGGTATGGAATAGAGACCATCCGTTTGAATTAATTATTGGTGATCCAGATGCTGGTGTGTCTACTAGAAGAAATGCAAGAGCTGACCTGGCTAATATTTGCTTATTTTCTGGGTTCTTATCCAAGCTTGAACCTAAAGAAATAGAAGAAGCTCTTGGTGATGCTGATTGGGTGATTGCAATGCAAGAGGAACTCAATCAGTTTGAAAGGCAGAAAGTTTGGAAGCTGGTACCCCGACCAAAGAACAAATCAGTAATTGGAGCAAGGTGGGTATTCAGAAATAAAATGGATGAAAACGGACTTGTAACACGAAACAAGGCTCGTTTGGTTGCAAAAGGTTATTCTCAGCGAGAAGGAATTGATTATGATGAGACCTATGCACCAGTTGCAAGACTTGAGGCAGTCAGGATGTTTTTGGCATTTGCAGCACATAAGAACTTCAAGGTTTTCCAGATGGATGTGAAAAGTGCCTTCCTGAACGGAGAGTTAGAAGAAGAAGTGTATCTGGAACAGCCGCCTGGCTTCATTGATCCAGAACTTGTAGATTTTGTGTATCTTCTCTTCAAATCTGTCTATGGCCTCAGGCAATCCCCAAGATGTTGGTATGAAACCCTATCCGTATTCTTAATTGAAAGTGGTTTTACTAGGGGAGTAATTGACAAAACATTGTTCTATAAGAATGTGAAGAATGATCTAATACTTGTTCAAGTCTATGTGGACGATATTATCTTCGGGTCATCGAATGAGCGCTTGTGCGAGAAATTTGCTAAGCTAATGCAAGACAAATACGAGATGAGCATGATGGGAGAGCTGTCCTTCTTCCTTGGGTTACAGATCAGTCAGAGAAAAGATGGTATCTTTATCTGTCAATCCAAGTACGTCAGAGATTTACTCAAGAAGTACAATCTGGAAGATGCATCAGCAGCCAAGACTCCCATGGCAACAGCCACGAAGCTTGATGAAGACAAAATAGGTAAACCAGTTGACATCACAAGCTATCGAGGTATGATTGGCTCACTTCTCTATTTAACTGCAAGTAGACCCGATATAATGTTCGCAACTTGTTTATGTGCAAGGTTCCAAGCGGATCCTAGAGAATCACATCTCATAGCCGTCAAAAGAATTTTTAGGTATCTCAAGGGCACACCAAATCTAGGAATTTGGTACCCAAGAGATACAGGTTTTAATCTAATTGGCTATACGGATTCAGATTATGCAGGTTGCAGGATTGATAGGAAAAGCACATCTGGTGCTTGTCAATTTCTTGGCAGAAGATTGGTGTCCTGGCAAAGTAAAAAGCAACATACAGTATCTACTTCTACTGCTGAAGCTGAGTACATTGCTGCTGGAAGCTGTGTAGCTCAAATACTGTGGATGAGGAACCAATTGAAGGATTATGGCATGGAGCACAAGAAAATTCCAATTATGTGTGACAACACAAGTGCCATTGCCATAACCAACAATCCTGTAGATCACTCAAGAACCAAGCACATCGACATCAGGTATCACTTCATAAGAGAACATGTCGAGGAGGGGACTGTGGAGCTACATTTTGTGCCCACAATGCAACAAATTGCAGATATATTCACCAAACCTCTTGATGAAGTAACATTCAATAGGTTGGTTGGTGAATTGGGAATGCTTAACACAAGTTAGTGAAGCCTTCTATCTGTAAAATCCATGGTTATGTTGGTATATGCAAGCTATTTAATCATTATGTGTTTAGACTTTAAAATGCCTAATTAATGATTATTATAGGGTGCATATAGTGTGATTTTGCATGAATTCAGTGTGTTTTAAGTGTCTTTTATAGCACAAATCTGTGAATTTATGCTTGTTAGATTGCATGAACATAGGGGGAGTTAAATTCATAATATTCTAAATTTTGCATGATTTTTAGATGAATTTACCTGTGTTTTTCATGTAATTAGAGGCCTTAGAATTATCAAGGAATGTTTTAATTATGTCATATATTAAAATCCTTGAATTGATATTTATATTAATTTGACAAAATTAACTGTTGTGTTTTTCAAAGAAAAATTGTCAAATTAATCTAAGTATCTTCAAAATTTCGAGTTAGTTTCTATCTCGAAACTCATCTAGAAATTCGACTTGAATTTCGAATTGAGCTTCCAGAGTGAAGTTTTGAAAATTCTAAGTCTGGGAAGAATTTCGAGTTAGTCTCTATCTCGAAATTCAACTCGAAATTCGACTTAGATTTCGACTTAGAGTTACCAGTGTGCCTATATTTATTTATTCTTCAAAAATATTCGAGATAATTTCTATCTCGAACTTTATCTCGAAGGTTGAGATAAGGTTTCATTTTTGGAAATATTTTTGAAAAGAACTGAGAATACTTCGAGTTAGTTTACAACTTCGAGTTATACTCTATCTCGAAACTCAACTCGAATTTCGACTTGATGTTCGAGATAGAGCTCTCAGTTTGGTTAAGGGGATTTTTTCGAGTTAACTCCTAACTCGAAGTCTATCTCGAATTTCTACTTGAACTTCGAGATAGGTTTCCCTAGTAAGAAGGTTGGTGTGTGCTGTTTACATGGTCATTTACAAGTTAAGTGGTAAAGGTTTTCGAGTTAGAAGCTATCTCGAACTCTATCTCGAAGTTCGACTTAAAAAAGTTCGAGATAGACTTCGAGATAAGACTTCGAGATAGAGTTCTCCCTGTGTGTACTTAGAGTTTTCATGATTTTTTAACAGGGACTATTTAGTCATTTCACAGTAATGTCTATATATACATCTTTAACTCGATGTTTTTCTTTCACTTTTACCTAATAGAGTTTTACAGCCGCACATATACATACAGGCGATTTCATATTCTCAACCATTGATTCGTGATTTTGGTGTCAAATCTCATACGGACAACGAATTAATGCCCATTTTTTTACTGCTATCACTTGTGTGTTACCATTAAATCTCTGTTCTTGTGTGTTTGTGTCATTGTTCATCCTTCTTGAGATATATACACACGTATATACACACACGAGTTTACAGATCTGTTCAAAAACGTTTTTAAACACACACTTCACTGTTAGTGGAGAGTTAATCATTGGTTTGAAATTTGCCTTCCATTAACTGTTAATTGCATCCCGTAGTTTGATTTCTCAAAAAGGAACTTTTGTTGTTCTTGATAAATTAAAAGGGATTTAACGGTTTATTCTAAAATTCATTGTTTTAATCCCGTAGTTTAATTTTTCTGAAAAGGGACTATTGTTGTTCTTGATAAATTAAAAGGGATAAAACTGTTAATTAAAGATTAATTGTTTTTCAGAAATTAAAATTAAAATTTCACATCTTTTTAAAGAAAAACTTTTAATTAAAATGGCTCACCAATTTTCACTTGCCAAAAACAATTTTTATAATATTTCTACGGAAATTGGTGATCAACTCCCGCGCTTTAAGTCTTGGATACGATTTCTAAATTTGTATTCCAAAGCTAGCGATGCTTTTTCTGCTAAACCTACACTAGTGCATGATGCTTTACAGCAATTATGGACTAGTGCGGTTTCTTTTGGGAGCAAATCAACCCCCTTTGGTTTCAGGTTTACCTTAGCGGGTCAGGAATATGTGGTGACTGAACAAATTGTCAACAAGGTTCTTGGATTCCCTGTTAAAGATGCTTATGATCCAGAACCTACAGCTGCAGATCGCCTCAAATTCTTTGAAGAAATAGGGTGTTATCCTCCGACTGGCCGGATCACTGGAAACATCCAAAAACAATTTCTTCATGTGGAATGGAATTACTTTTTCGAGGCCATAACAAGATGTTTTCGGGCACGAGAAAGCGATTACCATCAAATTTCCATTCCCATGCAAAACCTTGGAATTGCCCTAGCAAGAGAGCTGGATATAAATTATGGACGAATAGTTCTCTCTGAGATAGTGGCTGTGATGGGATCTCCTGCAAGCAGAGACCTCAACACCACAGATGTTGTTTGCTGGTTTCCTCGGTTCCTACAGATGCTGATAAATGGTTTAGTACCGAAGGATGCTCTTGCAGTTAGACGGAGTTTTGCCAGTGGTTCATCATCTGCACCGCTAGGGATGGGCACTAAGTCACTTTCAACAGTTGAAAATCAGGATAAACATCATGGAAAACCGATGTCTGTTCCTGATACCTTACAAAAGTGGCTTACATATGATGAGGGAGTTACCACTTTGATGGAATTCTCGCAAGCTTCATCACATGCTCAGAATCGGTCTGCTCATGCTGAGGCATTTGAAGCGATTCCTGATGAACAAAGCGGAGACGAACAAGGTAATGAATCAGGTAATCTCTCTCGACACTCTACTCATTCCTCTTCCTATGTTTCTGATTCCCAGACCCAAGAGACTGCTAGCCCGCAGGATCTATCCCAGGGTGAGAGCTATATTTCTAATTCTATATCATCCCAGTCACCGGAATCCAAACAGCCAGCACATATAGATGTAGGAAATGATGATGAGAGTGAACCCGAAGAGCAGCAACTTATTCGCAAGAAAGCCAAAATTTCCCATGCTGCTACTTCTAAATCTCAGTCAAACCCTAGAGTGTCACACGCAACCACTCCACCTCACGAGAGTGGTTCACCCCTTGAACAATCTGCAGATAGGGACTTTGATTTTGATGATGATTTTGTACCTCTTAAAGATACTGTTGCTTCAAGAGGACATGAAGCTTTAAAAACTTCAACCGTACCTTCACCGGTACGTACTGATGCTACAAAGAGGATCGGTTCTGATGTTGTACAAGAACACTTTGTAGCCTCTCAGCCTGAGATTCCAACTCAGGAACAAACAGTATTTGATCCCATAACTGCAAATTATATTTCTTATCAAGTTTCTGCAGGTACTGCTTCATGTTTTGGATCAATTATTGAAGACATACACGAGCGTGAGACAGGGAGTGTGTGTGAGAGGTTAGGGAGAGAGGGACCTTCACTTTTAAGGCCCGAAACCGAGCGCCAAATACCAACAGAACTAGACTTAGAGCGAGGTCACCTAAACCAAACACCGTCCCTTAATGCTGAAAATCTTGAATCTCGGTTGTCTTCTATGGAAAATCAAATGAAGCAGTTTGGGCAGTCAATGGGGCAGTTAGGGATGAATGTTGGAGATAATCAAAGGGCACTTGACGACTACGCAGCACGAATGGCACTTCAAGCTTCAGCTTTTACTGATTTGAAAAATCAGGTAAATGACATGGGCCATGCTGCTGGTGTCTTGGGAAACACCCTGAATGACAGGATGGGAGCAATGGAGCTTACAATGGATACTCTGGCTGTGGAGATAAGCAGAGTTATGTTCGCAATCAGAAGTTTTGTGCCCCAGGAATGTTTCGCGCCGCAACAACCTCCCCCCGATGCTGGTACAGGTGGTGCTAGTGGAGCAGGACCCTATGGTTCTGGTTTTGAAGATTTTGATACAGCTGGTGGATCTGGAGACCAGGGTGGAGTTCAGGATAACTCACCTAAGGGGGAGAGTATAAATGAGACGAGACAGCAGGGAGTTCAAATCGAAGAAATTCAAGAACATGCTGATCTTGTAAAAGAAATGGAAGTTGAGCCGTCCATTGATGAAGAGGCTCTAAGAAGGAAAAAGGGTAAGGCAATAGCGATTGAGCCAGATGAGCCATTCGTTGATCTGAGTCATCAAGAAAAAGTACAGGAGGTACTTGACTCAGATTCCGATATGGAAGACGCACCGTTGAAACATGCTATAAAGAGATCATTGAAGGATCAAGGTGGAGGTGCTGGAATGTCTTTCGGATTGCCTGAAGAAATTACTGTCGATGAGGAAACCCTTGAAGCTCAACAGTTAGCCTTGGATCAAGCTGAGTTCTTTAAAATGAAGCAAATGCAAGGTCGTGCTGCGTTTCAGGAAAAGAAAGCGGAGCTACAAGGAAAGCAGTACGATTATGAGCTTGCAAGGCTAGCTGATCCTCAAATCGATCTGGACAATAGAAGGATAGGACAGAAATGGGATGACGCAAGGAAGATATTGATGGGACCATGTACAAAAGGAGAGCATAACAAGGAGGCAGATGATCTGTTCTACCAACTAAATTTGCAGAATCCAATGGCTGCTGACTACATAAATGCTTTAAAGAGATTAATTTCTAAAGTCAGGGTTGGATACAATTCAACGCAAAAGGAGTGGCAGGTTATTTTGTCTTTCACAGAAGGAGTCCCAATGTCTTTCATGTATGTGGATGACCAATTCATGACGAGAAGATCTGCATCAGAGTTGTTCTTGCTAGCAACAAAAATTCAATACTCTCATTCTGAGAATCTAAGCATTCTGTATAGGGATCAGTTAATGCGGCTAGCAGAGGACAAGGGTCCAGAATTCTCAGCATATCCAAATGTTGTCCGGATGGTGGTTGACAGTAAATTGAAGAGGGTGAGCCTGGAGGAAAAGGAATTAATGGAACTTTCAGTGGAATCTCTTAAGGCCGTCTGTAGGCAAATGATGGGTAAGGGATTCGCTTCTGTGCTTAAAGATAAATCAGTGAAGACCATTGAAAGTGTCATACTAAAGAAGAGCAATGAGGTGTGGAAGTGTGATGTCATTGCTCCGAACCCTCTTGATAATGTGAAGATTGAACCAGAGCTGATAGAGAGGAATTGGAATATTCTTCAAGCAAGGAAGAATGTTGATGAAGCTCTGAATCTTCCTACTGGAGAACTGGAACAAGGAGAGATAAGGGAGGCAGTTGGTGTTCCAGGAAGAGACAGCGTATACTGGATACATTCTTTTGTTGATAATACAGCTGATGCCTTAGTATTCATAGATGCAGACCAGAAGCAAACACTCTTGCATATGAGTAGAGAATGGCTGAAGCAGACTCAAGATGCTGCATTTCTGGAGAAAGTGTTATATGTGTTCAAATGGGAAGATGTGGATGTTAAGTATGTAAATGAAAAGCAGAGACTCGTGAGTTACCTATCTGATGTAGTAGTGGAAATGAAGCGATTGGAGCGAGATGCGGCTAGTGTCCACAATACTAACCGTGTCATAGGCTATCCCAAAATGATCTACTATCAGTTTAAATCTGATAAAACTCATAGGAAACCTCGGCTTATAATGAAGAAATTTGAGGACATTCCAGAGATCAGAACTACTCAGGAGGTGGACAAACTCAGAAGGCTTTTTAAACATCCTTACCCAGAACCCAGGAACCCTCTAGAGATGGAAGCAGTAAGTTTGTTGAATACTAGGTGGACGCAACTTCATAATCCAGTATATAAGAAACAAAAGCAGCAGGAGGAGAAGCGCAGAAGGAAGAAAGAAGAAAAGGACCAAGCTGCTGAAGCTAGAAAGAGGAAACGGAATTAGGGTTAAAGGTCAGAGTGGTGTGAACTTGAAGTTGGAAAACCTTCATGTCTTTCGGTTGCTTTAACTCACTTGAGGAAAATTCATCTTAGAATGAATCCAATAAGGTGATATAAGTTTGACTAAAAGATATGAAATAATCCAGGTGATAGGAATCATTCAAATGATCTTTAATTCGAGGTTCGAATTCTGTTTCTAGTTTAAGTTCTTTGTATTGTTTTCATGTACTTGTAATTGTATATTTTTCAAGACTGTAATGTTAATTATCTTTTCTCGTCTCATTGTTTAGTTGAGTTATCCTTCATTAATTTGAATGTCATTGTTAGACAATCAAATTGGGGGAGATTGAAAGGCAGAGTGTATTAACTTGTAACACTATAACTAATGTAACTCAATTAAACGAAAAGATACTTAACCAGAAGACAATCAAGAACAAGAAGTCACAAGGAATCAACACAAAATGAAGACAAGGTAATTGATACAATTGAACATGTTAACTATGATCAAGCCAAGAAGAAATCATTGAGAGAAGTTCAAGTCAAAGTTGTTCAGGCCTCAGTGATTTGAGAATTCGAGATTCAAGATCATAACTATCAGTATCAACAAGACCAATTGATTTCAAGTGAACAAGAAGGAAAGCAAATATTGGAAAGCCAAGTTACTAAGTGAATATGGTAATTTATTCAAGAAGCAGAAACACTATCAAGACTAGTCACTTATGAACCAGACCAGTGCATCAAGTGTCAGGACATTGATAGCAAGTTTATGTCAGTAATAAAGATCCATGTTCAAGAGCTTGTAGAAGAACAAAGAAGATATAAAGATATCACAAGCTCAAGATGTGCATTGAAGTTTCAAGTTGAAGATCAGAATATTTTCTAAGTACTAAATGTTCTAGATGGCTAAGTCGAAATTCTCAAGTAGAAGTTCTACTTAGAATTTCGAGATGGCTAAGTAGAAATTCTCAAGTAGAAGTTCTACTTAGAGTGCAGCTTCAACATGACACATGGCATCTTCTGATTGGCAGATTTCCAAGCTTTCAAGATAAGGCAAGATTTATGTGGACATCATTGGGCCACGTACATCTTAGTCTTTGAAGACTACAGGTCATAGATTACATGTAGTATAAATAGAAGTACTTGTGTAATGTTTTAGTTAGTGAGCAATATTGAGAAAAACACAAGAGAAAGAGAGAGAGTTTATTCACAGAGCTTAGAATCATTCACTTCTCTCTGAACTTCTGTTATACTTTGTAATGAATGTTGTAGCAACCTTTTCAAGTTATATATAAAGAAATATATTCCTTGAATCTGTGTGTTCATTTATTGCATCGTATTTATTGCTTCTCATAATCGAAAAGTTGTATTCACCCCCCCTCTACAACACATTTGGACCTAACAACTATGTATAAAGGCTAACTGGAGGAGTAGTAGATTTCCTAGAAGTTATAGAAATGGTATTGATTCACCATTGTCTACATAGTAGGAACAGTTGTTTTTCTTAAATGAGAAAACCTGTGTCAGAGAAGGGAAGTGATTGTAAATTAAGAAGTGCTGATAATTACCAATATAAGATGTGAAGGATTATCAGGCAGAGATATGAAGAATCAGAAATGAAGATGAGTTATCTATTGAAGATCAGTTCAGTGCTAGAGGAACAATCATCTATCATTTCATCAACTGAGGATTCTGGAATTGTTAAATTCAAACCAGAGAAATTTTTTAATGTACTATTTGCTAAGCTCTTAAATGCTTAATCTTTTTCTTGTTTAAGTGAGTTAGTTGAGTTATCCTCTTGGTATTTGCTTGTTATTGTCTAACAAACAAATAGGGGGAGATTGAAAGGCATATGATGTAGCCTATTTGTATTTCGAGGATACAACTCAACTTAAACAAGATTATATTATCTGTCAGAAGAAAAAGATCAAGGTCAATCTACAGACTTGGGGATTTACTACATTGAAAGAAGTTCAGTCATCTGATCAAGCCTCAGTGGAGTATTTGTTAAGAAGTGGATTCATTTAAAGTGACAGAGATTTCAAGGTGATAAAGACAGTACAGAAGATTAAAGAGAGAGAGGAGAAAAGAAAAGGAACCAGATTTTAAAGTCAACTTATGAAGAACAGTCATTGCGGTTAGTCACTCATGAACCAGACAGTACATCGAGTGTCAACATTAAACAGTGATTGTTCATCATTAACTTCAGTGGTTCAAGCTATCAAGACTGGTATGTGAGAAAATCGTTGTCCAAGCAACAGAAGTGCTAAATTCATTAACCACAAGGATTTTACTATCAAGTGGACTGGCTACGAGGAATAAGAATTATCACAAAGAAATTCTAAGTGATATATTCTTAATGCTGAAACTCCGGTTAGAATTGTTGTATTTTTTGGTAAGCAAAAAGAGTCCGGTTTCACATCCTCAAGAGACCGTAGCTTACACCTGGACGGATTATGAGAAAATAGAATTATCACAAGAATATGGAAAGTGATATATTCTTAAAGCTGGAACCCCGGTTGGAATTGATATATTTTTTGTTAAGCAAAAGGAGTCCGGTTCCAGACGCTCAGGTAACCGCAGCTTAAAGCTTAAGGATTTATTTATATTAATAAATATTTTATTTATTTAGAAAATTATATTTATAAATATCTAATAATATTAGATATTTATTTTTATAATTTCTAGATTAAAATAATTATTTATTAATTAAAGATTATAAGCTGTGCGGGTTAAAAACCAATTTTACGGAGTCTAAAACAATTCGTGGCGAGGAGACTTGAATTGATATAGTGGTCGGTTGATGCTTTATTTACAAATGAATCAATTCATTTGTTTAAAAAGAAAAGTGGCCAAGTTTTAATTAACTTAAATCATGGCCAGGTCTGTTGGTTTAATATTGGATAGTCATATGCAGTTCATATTGGATAGTCATATTCGGTGCAAGTTTGATAGTCATATTCGGTTCAAGTGTGATAGTCATATTCAGTTCAAGTTGGATAGTCATATTCAGTGCAAACTGGATAGTCATATTTAGTTCAAACTGGATAGTCATATTTAGTTCAAACTGGATAGTCATATTTAGTTCAAACTGGGATAGTCATATCTAGTTCAAACTGGATAGTCATACCGAAAGTTATATTGAATGGATTGTTATATTCAGTTCAAACGAACAGTCATATTACTTGCAAAGGGATAGTCATACCGATTGTTATATCAGCCAGCAGATAGTTATATCAAGCTCAATGGATAGTCATATTTAATAGCAATATGACTATGATTAAATATTTGGTCATGAGGCTATATAAACAGACAGAAGCCAGTGAAGACATACACGGGCAAACTCACAGAAAGAAAAAGAAGAACCAAAAGCATCTCATTTCTTTCATCTTCAAGCAATTAAATTGCCATAAATTCTTGAGTTCCTTGTAACAAAAATTGTATCCATTGGAACTTAATTATTTGTGATTCTTGTACTACTAGCGAATTAAGTTTCCTAGTTCTTGACTTGATATCTTGATTTTTATTAACTAAATTAGAAAAGTTCATGTCGAATTTTCTAATTAGTTATTAATTACTTGATAATCATTTGTACTGAAATTGTAACACACATCAAGCTAATATATTGTTATATTCAACTTGAAATTTGTGTTATTTATATTCCGCACAAATTTATTTGAATTAAATTTTATTCATAAGACAAATTTGGAGAAAATGATATAGATTGTATTCAACCCCCCCTTCTACAATCTTATCGGACCTAACAGAAACATAATTAACCAATTAATTCTCGAGACAACAATTAATCCTTAATTTAAATAAATAAATCCTCGAGACAATAATTAATCCTCAAATTAAATAAATAAATCCTCAAAACAACAATTAATCCTCGAATTAAATAAGTAAATCCTCAAGACAACAATTAATCCTCAAATTAATTAAATAAATCCTCAAGACAACAATTAATCCTCGAATTAAATAAATAAATCATCAAGACAACAATTAATCCTCTTTACTCAATTTAAAACCATAATAATTTTTCCACTTTAATACCCTTATCATTTTAAATACCTCTTTATCAATGAATCATTATATTACCAAATTATATCCAAAATAATCACTAATTATTTCTAAATGATTGTTAACAATTAATTAATCAAATTATACTTCTAATTTAAATTAACTCTTATAAATGCTCTAAAATTCCATAATTTAATTAATAATAATCTCACAAAAAAATTATTCAAAAATTCGCGGATATTACATTAGGAAAGGTAGTATTTTTGAAAAATTGATTCTATAAAAACAAAGGTGATAGTATTTTTGTAAAATTAAAAGTATAGAATTGAAAAAGGAAGTTAATGATAGTAAAAACGTAAAATAAAGTTAAAAACATATTTATTTTTGTAAATAACCCTAATAATAATAGTATAATTACTTATAATAATATAGTATAGAAGGATATAATACGTGCCTATGACAAATATATTTACCCTCTCATTGGGGTCAAAAATCACGGCTCCCTTCTTTTTCTCCCATAACTAAATTTGTAGTCTATCCTTTTTCACTTTTTGACAAGTCAAATTAATTAAAGTTTTAAATGAAATATATATTGTACAATAAAAAATACAAAAATTATATTAATAAAATGTACATCTATTTTATTTTAAAATCTAATTTTCAATTTTTAAAACAATTTTTAAATAAATTTTAATAATTAATAAAAATAATCAATTTAAAATTTAATCAAAACATATAAAAAAACATGTAAAATAAGGTAAAAGAGATTAATAAAATAGGTGACATGTTGTAACTTGTAAAGGGACGGACCCTCTTGTCCTAGCAACATTAGTAAAGGAGCCATCCTCGGATAGCATGAAATTCAATCCGATAAAATTTGATTTATTTCAATTTAATTGATTTTATTGAATTCGGAATTTTGAATTTGAATTTTTTTAAAACTTAAAAAAATTTGGATTTGAAATTGGATATTATGCATACCGATCAAAACTCGATCCGAAATCCAAAATTTGATCCAAATCTGATCTAATCCCAAAATCCGAAAAAAAATCTATATCATATACATTATATATATAATTTATTTTAAAAAAATTTAACATTTAATTTTTCCTTTTATTTTTAATAATAGAATTTTAATTATATTATTTACTATTAATGACCCATATATCCATGACCCATTACCTTGTACTCCCTCCGTCCCTCATGGTTGTTTACATGGGGGATGGACAAGGAAACCAAGAAAATGTGTAAAAAAATGAGTAAAGTTAGATGAAAATTGGGTAAAGTGGTGGGACCTATTAATATTTAATTATAGATTTGAGATAGTGGAGGAAAGTAGTGGGTGTACTAGTGTTTTTTATTGTTAAATATATGAGATAGTGGATGTAATAGTGGGAGAAACTTACTATTTTTGGAATGTAAAAAAATGAGAGCGACATCCCAAAATAGTAACTGTAAAGAAATGAGAGGGATAGAGGGAGTATTGAACTAAACTGAACTACACTGTTGCTCACTTCATCTTTTCTGATTTTCATTCATCTTGTATTTTGAATTTGAAAAATTAAGTTTTCAGGATGATGGCCCTAAATACCCACCTCCCAAAATAAATGGTCCAAAATGCCAATTTTCGGAATACATGACCATATTTATCCACGGGACACGCATGTGGGAAAAGAGTGTCCGGATACTCCTTTGACAGATGCGTGTCCTTCACAAAATCAAAATAGGTCTGTGAAAATTAGCATGGGACACGCATGTTGAACATGCGTGACAGGTGATGCGCATGTCCAACATGCGTGACAGTGACCACTGTTCATCTCCTTCCCCAGCCGCGACAATGGCGATTCCGACAACCAATTTTCTTTCTCTTCGTTCGTCCATTTTACGCACTTTCCAACTACATTATATATACCAATAGAATCGGCACTCGATTCTCTACACAACTAAACCAATTTTATTACGTTTAATTTGCAGGATTGAAAATTCCCAATTCGATGGTTTTTTCCGATTAAGTTTTCCGACTAAGCTCGTGTACGCCCTTGCGGGGCCAAAAAGCAATAAACGGATATGGAAAAATGTAGACAAAGTCCTGGGTTTCATTTTGATATATAGAATGTGATGTGTAGGCCTGGGAATGTGATGAACGGAACGAGAAAACGAGAGGCGAATTTTGCCTTCAAAGCATCACCGGAGCTGTGTTTGCAATAATGACGTCATATGACGTCATCACGCATTCTGTACATGCATGTGTGACCCCTATTACGCATTTTAGAAATGCGTGTCTCAGGTCACGCGTGTACAGAATGCGTGACCCGTCGGTATTCTGGGTCGCCTCTTCCGCATATCAGCATATCAAGCCTTGTGCCTCCAAATCTGGGCATTTTTTCTTAATGTTTTTGGTTTGTAAAACCAAATTTTTTGTTTAAAAATAATGTATCGTGAATTATAGGTTCAAAGCTAAAAATAGTACAAAACTTTTATTTGTTATTTTTTTAAGAATTTCAAAATCGGGTTTGAATAAACTCGAATCCGGTCCGAAATTTGATGGATCGAATTTGAATTTTGATTTTGAAATTTGAATTTTGATTCAAATTCGATCGAATTTGGCCTGAATTTGAATTTGACAAAAAAATTTAAATTTATATTTAAATATTTCAAAAATTCAATCCAATCCATCCATTACCGTCCTAGAACCACCACACATGACATAACCTATACACATTAGTTACATTCTCATATCTTCTCGCGATCAGGAAATAAACGAGATTTCAAAAAATCCCGAAACTGAATTTTGAATGCTGATAATATTTTTTTTTAACACAAACTGAATTTTATTCAGTGAATGGTTGAATGCTGATAATATTAAAATTTTGTTCTCATTTATAGTTGGAGGTGTATTTATCAAATTGATGACAATATATTAAAATTATTTATATAATCAATTCCTAATAACATCGAAATTAATATAATAAGGAATTTTTTTCTATTTATTAATAATCTATTATCTATCTATTATATATATAATACCACAACATGTCACATTTTATTCCTTGCAAAGTTACTATTTTAACCCTTCATTTTAATCCATTTATTTTTTTTCCCAAAAAGTTGTTGTTGAGAATCGAACCTAGGTCTTTCCATTCATGCACCTTACCACTAGACTAACCAATCACATGTGTTGTGTAAGTCATAAATATGCTATGTATGTTGGGTGATGAATGAAAAATATTTGGTATTTTGATTTCTAAGATATTTTATATGTAACAGTTTAGTATAAATTAGTGATATATGATATGTAGTGAACTTAGATATATACCATAACATGTCACATTTTATTCCTTGCAAAGTTACTATTTTAGCCCTTCATATATTTAATATACATCATTTAATATCTACTTTAATATTACGTAATTAATCACAGCAAACTAATAATAGTCATTAACTTTTAATAATTTATATTGGTGCATATATTTAGATTAAAATTCTTGGGTAAATTATTATATAATTACGCCAATATATGAATAATAATTGTATAGAAATACTCATAAAATTCGAGATTCGGAACTACACGATTGGGTTCACGATTAGGAATTAAGCCTGGGAATAACAAGAATAATAAAAGAATAATAAACATATATATTTTAGTAATAATAGTATTTAATGTATTAGTGTAATTTGTAATAAAATATACTATATAAAATCTCACAGCGAGTAATCAAATTTAAATTCTCAGTTTTGAATAAAGTGAATTTAAATTCACAACTAAAAACATTGAATTAGATGACTATCTTAATAGATATTATAAATCTTAGACAATTCATGTTGAAAATGAAGTTCTCGAGAAGAGATTTGCTAAACTATATTTAGGCAACACCGCTACAAATTGAAAGGTGTTCACGGCTACAAAGTCGAACTAATAAAACCCAAAATATCGCAATATTTCACATTTTATTTAATATCATTTCACATTTATGCCTTCCAATTTCCTATGATTTAACTCTAAAATCCCACTAAAGTCAAATGCTATGAAAACGTTAGTTATAGACATTGTCCAGAATCGAAACTGTGACATCCAATTCTAAGTATAATGAATTTAAATTTATAACTAAAATCATTGAACTAGATGACTAATTGATTGCATATTAGAAATTTTGGACACAACCTGTTACAAAGTGAGAGCACTTGAAAAGAGAGTAAGTTAATCTATATTTAGGCAACATTGCAACAAATTGAAGAATATTCATGGTCACAACTATTAAAAATCAAAATCTTACAATTAAACTTGAATATCCCCGTGCCTTGCACGGGTAACGAAGCTAGTATAATATAATATATGCAACTCTCCATATTTTTCCATAATAATTAGGGATGAGCACAATAATCCGGAAATCGGATTATCCGATCCGGTATCCGATTATAAAAATCCAGAAATTAGGATATCTAATTCGAAAAAGTCGGACCGAATATCCTATCCGGTTTTTTTTTTTTTTTATGAATTCAGATATGGATCCGGATCACAACTTTTCATAAATTCGGATTTCTGGATCCGATTCGATTTTTAATATTTATCAAAAAAAAAATTATTCAAGAAATAATGAACTTATTGTAGACAAATAATTCCACATTGAACATATTAAATTAGGTAATGAGTTATTTAAATTAGGTAATGAATTATCACTAATTAATTAATGAATTTATTGTGTATCACCTAAGTTTATACTAACATTTTAGGTGTAAAAACTTAAATAAGGATGTATTTAAGTGTGAATTTATATGCATCAAAAAAAAGTGAAAATTTATAAATGCAAACTCCATATGTTTATATGTGAAAATTTCGTAACCTCATGTAAGTTTTCTTAAATTAACCTTGATAAATATTTTCACTTACTTAATCAGTTTATCCAAATTGATTGATTAAGAATTATAATATTAAAAAAATTAAAAACAAAGCAATTGGAAGAATATTTTTTAATAATATTTTTCACTTAAAATTATGAAATCGAGAGCTAGCGTGCTGCTCTCTCCATCCTATTTATGTTTACCATCAATCAAAAGGCACGTATTGGGTAATCGAGTAAAAACTTCCAAACTTAATTCTTTGCATACTTTGAAAAATATAATATTATTAATGCTTAATTTGCTAATTTTGGTACATGTAAAAAAGGAATTGTGGTCATTGTAAATGGGACGAAAGGAGTATTAATATCTCTTAAAAATATTTATAAGAACTCGTTAAAGAAATGAATGGTGGTTTATGATAGGTCAAAATAAAATTAGGAAAAAAATGAATATGCAAATATTAAAATATAAGATGATGATATCTAAAATTTTATTAAATAATTTTTCATTTGTAAAGCTAACAATAACTTTTTGAAAATGTAATAAAATTTATTTATTTATAAAACTTATATAAATTTTACTTAATTAATTTGGATCCGGATTATCTGATTTTCGATCCGATTTAAACGGATATCCGAATTCTAGATATCCGATTAAACTGGAACCGTAACAGGATTAGATTTTTCATAATCCGAAAAATCGAATATCCTATCTGAATCATAGAAGCGGACCGGATATCTGGATTTGCTCACCCTTAATAATAATAATATATATTAAACATATATATCAATATGCCTTCTCAAATTCATGATGCTCAATCAAGAGTTTGTCAAAATTAAAAAAATTGAATCATCCATTCCCATCAACATAATCGCCTACCTGAATCATCTTTTTTCGTTGTGATCAACTTTTCATCTTCTTCTTCATCATCTTTGTCCACATCATCATTTTTGTTTCTCATCATCATCTTTGTTTAATTTCACTGCCATCATTATCGTTTCTGTCACGATTCTTTTCAAATTTCCTCTTTTGGTTGACGTTGATTTGGATAATAGTCTCTTCCACAATTCCATCATCATCATTGTACTTTTTTCTTGTCTACCACTTCGTACTCAATATTTTTATTCCATATCCAAGAACGCTTGAAATTTTTCACCACAAACTCTTATAGGTTCTTTTTTTTCTTACCCGTTAAGTCTCGTAGGATCTTTTTTTTCCTTTCACCCATGAACTCTCGCGGGATCTTTTGTACCCATGAAATCTCGTAGGATCTTCTCATGCCGATCACGAACTCTCATAAGGTTTTTTTTCTTTCATCAGTGGCTCTTCTCACACCGATCATGAACTTTCGTAGCTTTTTTTTTTGTCACAGCTGGCTCTTACATCATCATAAAATATTTTCAAATTTTTCTTCTCATTCATAGTTGGAGGCATAAGGCTCAAATTTATTACGATACATCATAATTGTTTATATAACTCATTCCTAATTAATAATAATGAAAATTAATATGGGAACTCTCCCTATTTACTAATAATACAATAAAAGCAATTCTCCATATTTTCCCATTATAGTATCCCTCCGTCCCTTTTTAGTTATCACATTTGGGAAAAAAATATCCCTAAATAGTTGTCTCACTATTAATGAAATACATTTTTGTACCAATTTTTCCATACCTTCAGTCCTGATTCCAATATTTGACTTTATAACTAATCTCATCATTTAATATAATAATTAGGGATAATATATAAAAAAATTATAAAATTTAATATATGTATTTTTTTTCCATATATGACAATTAAAAAGGGACGTAGGAGTAGTTTCAACAAATGCAAACTAGCTAATTACAATTTATTTTAATTAAGTTTTCAAACTCACACAAAAGATTAGATGCTCTTTTTAACTTAATTTTCCAATTAATACAAACTTTCAAGTTTCGGAAACTTCTCTCTATTTCCGCCACGTTTATATCTATATATATTATAATGCCTGGAGATCGAAAATGCACCAGAAACGTTTAAAATATTTTTCTTGAATTCTCACTTTTTTGATTTTTTTATTAAATTCTTTTTTTGCATTAAGTAGCATCTTAATGGCATATTAATGACATCTTAATAATCATTAATTACACTTATGAATATACATATATTTAATAAATTTACTTCATATTATTTATAGAAAAGATTTACAAACTTTATTTGAGCATTATCATTATTATTCAAATTTTTTTTTTTGATTTTTTTATTAAATTCTTTTTTTGCATTAAGTAGCATCTTAATGGCATATTAATGACATCTTAATAATCATTAATTACACTTATGAATATACATATATTTAATAAATTTACTTCATATTATTTATAGAAAAGATTTACAAACTTTATTTGAGCATTATCATTATTATTCAAATTTAAATATTAATTATGTGTATAAAATTATGATTAGTTTCATGTAAATTAACGACTTCAAATTGTTCGCATT
Source organism: Kitagawia praeruptora (assembly GCA_037693485.1). Classification (NCBI taxonomy): domain Eukaryota; kingdom Viridiplantae; phylum Streptophyta; class Magnoliopsida; order Apiales; family Apiaceae; genus Kitagawia; species Kitagawia praeruptora. Next base: position 127,663,802 of record CM075352.1, read on the forward strand.
GCGTCATTTTTTATTACATGTTAAAGATTTTTGAAAACTTTTTTCGAACGATTATAAGACAAACGATCTTAACTTCTCAAACAATTTTTAATCAATAATTGTGAAAATTTTTATAAGTTATGGAAGTATAATCTTTTGGTTAAAATCTAGAATTTGTATAAAATATCTATCTATATATCTATATATATTATAATGCCAGGAGATCAGAAATGCACCAGAAACGTTTTAAATATTTTTCTTGAATTTTCAATTTTTTGAATTTTTATTAAAAATATGTTCTTGCATTAAATAACTCTTAATGACCTTTTAATTAGTCATTAATTACACCTATTCAATCTATATAAAATTTACTTTATTTCACATTTTTAAAAATTTAGAAAACTTTGTTTGAGCATATAACTATTATTTCAACATTATATATATATATATATATATATATATATATATATATATAAAATTATAATTAAGTGTATTTTTAGGTAAAATAATGACCGAAAATTGTTTATATCGCATTCTTTTTCATTCCTTATAAGACTACATTAATTTCTTTTCGAACGATCGTAAGTAGTAAATATGATCTAAACTTCTCAAACAATTTTAATTATAACTCATTTAGAAATCGTAATAAATTATGAAAATATATAGATCTTCGTTTAACATTTGAAATTTGTATAAAAAAATACAAACTATTATTATTTTTGCACATTAATAAATTATACATGGACTATGACCAAACCGATTAAATTGAACCAACCAAACTATTTTTTCAGCGGATTAATGGATAAAAAATTTACGCCTGTTGTTCATTATATTGTGTCGAAATAAATTAATATATTAATTAAATAAATTCTTACTCTAATATTGAATATTTTTGAGATGGGAGGGGTGTCGGCTTTAAAAAATGTTATTCTATTTAAAATTTATAATTTTAATCAGAAAGATTAGGTTCGTATTGTCATTGCTAATTTTTATGCTTATTCTATTTTTAAGATTATCAAAATTTTATTTATACGATGAGAGTAGTTTTCTAATTAATAATTTATATAAATTGTTTTAAATCAATTTTTGAGGAAATTCTTAAGAGATCGATAAATTTTTAAAAATAATAAAAATTATTTTATCTAACTTCAATATTTTCAAATATAAGTTTATAAACCGCGCGAAGCGCGAATTACAATGCCTGGAAATCGGAAAGTTAATAGAAGCGTTCAAAATGGCTTTCTTGAATTTTGGTTTTTTTAATTTTTTTTATTAAAATTATTTTCCTGCATTAAACACCTCTTAATGTCATATTAATTAGTAATTAATTATACTTAATAAATAATTAATTATTTTATTTTATTTAATTAAACAATTATAAAACTTTATTTGAGCATTATATTTATTATTTTAATAGTAAAAGCGATTACATTTATAATTAAGTTTATTTTTAGGTAAAATGACGACTGAAAATTATTTACATTGCGTCTTTTTTATTTTCTATCGAATAACACTCCAATTTTTTTTTCGAATAATTGTAATACAGATGACCCTTAACTTCTCAAGCAATCTTCAATATTAGTAATTATGATCGTAATAAATTATAGAAGTATATAAATTTTCGCTTAATACCTATAATAAAAATAATACAAAGAGTTTTTATTTTTACACATGAATAAATTACACATGGGTTATGACCAAAGCAATTTAATTGAAAAAACCCAACTTTATTGATAGATTAAATAGTTAAAAAGTTATATACTCGTTGTTCATTATGTTGTGTTGAAATAAATTAACATTCTATTTAAATAAATTCTTACACTACTATCGAACATGTATGTTATGAGAGGGGCGTCAGCTTTAAAAATTATTATTATATATAATATTTTTAACTTTTGGTTACGTTTGTATTATAATTGTTACTCCCTCTGTTTATTTGATTTCTTTACATTTGTTTTTTGCACGGAGACCAAGATAGTGGATGTAATATTGTTAAAATAAATGTAGTAGTGGGTGTAATAGTAATTTTATTGTTAAAATAAGTGAAGTAGTGAGTGTAATAGTGTAAAGGGTTGAAAAGGTGGAGTGAGGTAGTGGATGTAATTAATTAATGAATTTATTGTGTATCACCTAAGTTTATACTAACATTTTAGGTATAAAACTTAAATAAGGATGTATTTAAGTGTGAATTTATATGCATAAAAAAAAGTGTGAATTTATAAATGCAAACTCCATATGTTTATATGTGAAAATTTCGTAACCTCATGTAAGTTTTCTTAAATTAACCTTGATAAATATTTTCACTTACTTAATCAGTTTATCCAAATTGATTGATTAAGAATTATAATATTAAAAAAATTAAAAACAAAGCAATTGGAAGAATATTTTTTAATAATATTTTTCACTTAAAATTATGAAATCGAGAGCTAGCGTGCTGCTCTCTCCATCCTATTTATATTTACCATCAATCAAAAGGCACGTATTGGGTAATCGAGTAAAAACTTCCAAACTTAATTATTTGCATACTTTGAAAAATATAATATTATTAATGCTTAATTTGCTAATTTTGGTACTTGTAAAAAAGGAATTGTGGTCATTGTAAATGGGACGAAAGGAGTATTAATATCTCTTAAAAATATTTATAAGAACTCGTTAAAGAAATGAATGGTGGTTTATGATAGGTCAAAATAAAATTAGGAAAAAAATGAATATGCAAATATTAAAATATAAGATGATGATATCTAAAATTTTATTAAATAATTTTTCATTTGTAAAGCTAACAATAACTTTTTGAAAATGTAATAAAATTTATTTATTTATAAAACTTATATAAATTTTACTTAATTAATTTGGATCCGGATTATCTGATTTTCGATCCGATTTAAACGGATATCCGAATTCTAGATATCCGATTAAACTGGAACCGTAACATGATTAGATTTTTCATAATCCGAAAAATCGAATATCCTATCTGAATCATAGAAGCGGACCGGATATCTGGATTTGCTCACCCTTAATAATAATATATATTAAACATATATATCAATATGCCTTCTCAAATTCATGATGCTCAATCAAGAGTTTGTCAAAATTAAAAAAATTGAATCATCCATTCCCATCAACATAATCGCCTACCTGAATCATCTTTTTTCGTTGTGATCAACTTTTCATCTTCTTCTTCATCATCTTTGTCCACATCATCATTTTTGTTTCTCATCATCATCTTTGTTTAATTTCACTGCCATCATTATCGTTTCTGTCACGATTCTTTTCAAATTTCCTCTTTTGGTTGACGTTGATTTGGATAATAGTCTCTTCCACAATTCCATCATCATCATTGTACTTTTTTCTTGTCTACCACTTCGTACTCAATATTTTTATTCCATATCCAAGAACGCTTGAAATTTTTCACCACAAACTCTTATAGGTTCTTTTTTTTCTTACCCGTTAAGTCTCGTAGGATCTTTTTTTTCCTTTCACCCATGAACTCTCGCGGGATCTTTTGTACCCATGAAATCTCGTAGGATCTTCTCATGCCGATCACGCACTCTCATAAGGTTTTTTTTCTTTCATCAGTGGCTCTTCTCACACCGATCATGAACTTTCGTAGCTTTTTTTTTTTGTCACAGCTGGCTCTTACATCATCATAAAATATTTTCAAATTTTTCTTCTCATTCATAGTTGGAGGCATAAGGCTCAAATTTATTACGATACATCATAATTGTTTATATAACTCATTCCTAATTAATAATAATGAAAATTAATATGGGAACTCTCCCTATTTACTAATAATACAATAAAAGCAATTCTCCATATTTTCCCATTATAGTATCCCTCCGTCCCTTTTTAGTTATCACATTTGGGAAAAAAATATCCCTAAATAGTTGTCTCACTATTAATGAAATACATTTTTGTACCAATTTTTCCATACCTTCAGTCCTGATTCCAATATTTGACTTTATAACTAATCTCATCATTTAATATAATAATTAGGGATAATATATAAAAAAATTATAAAATTTAATATATGTATTTTTTTTCCATATATGACAATTAAAAAGGGACGTAGGAGTAGTTTCAACAAATGCAAACTAGCTAATTACAATTTATTTTAATTAAGTTTTCAAACTCACACAAAAGATTAGATGCTCTTTTTAACTTAATTTTCCAATTAATACAAACTTTCAAGTTTCGGAAACTTCTCTCTATTTCCGCCACGTTTATATCTATATATATTATAATGCCTGGAGATCGAAAATGCACCAGAAACGTTTAAAATATTTTTCTTGAATTCTCACTTTTTTGATTTTTTTATTAAATTCTTTTTTTGCATTAAGTAGCATCTTAATGGCATATTAATGACATCTTAATAATCATTAATTACACTTATGAATATACATATATTTAATAAATTTACTTCATATTATTTATAGAAAAGATTTACAAACTTTATTTGAGCATTATCATTATTATTCAAATTTTTTTTTTTGATTTTTTTATTAAATTCTTTTTTTGCATTAAGTAGCATCTTAATGGCATATTAATGACATCTTAATAATCATTAATTACACTTATGAATATACATATATTTAATAAATTTACTTCATATTATTTATAGAAAATATTTACAAACTTTATTTGAGCATTATCATTATTATTCAAATTTAAATATTAATTATGTGTATAAAATTATGATTAGTTTCATGTAAATTAACGACTTCAAATTGTTCGCATTGCGTCATTTTTTATTACATGTTGAAGATTTTTGAAAACTTTTTTCGAACGATTATAAGACAAACGATCTTAACTTCTCAAACAGTTTTTAATCAATAATTGTGAAAATTTTTATAAGTTATGGAAGTATAATCTTTTGGTTAAAATCTAGAATTTGTATAAAATATCTATCTATATATCTATATATATTATAATGCCAGGAGATCAGAAATGCACCAGAAACGTTTTAAATATTTTTCTTGAATTTTCAATTTTTTGAATTTTTATTAAAAATATGTTCTTGCATTAAATAACTCTTAATGACCTTTTAATTAGTCATTAATTACACCTATTCAATCTATATAAAATTTACTTTATTTCACATTTTTAAAAATTTAGAAAACTTTGTTTGAGCATATAACTATTATTTCAACATTATATATATATATATATATATATATATATATATATAAAATTATAATTAAGTGTATTTTTAGGTAAAATAATGACCGAAAATTGTTTATATCGCATTCTTTTTCATTCCTTATAAGACTACATTAATTTCTTTTCGAACGATCGTAAGTAGTAAATATGATCTAAACTTCTCAAACAATTTTAATTATAACTCATTTAGAAATCGTAATAAATTATGAAAATATATAGATCTTCGTTTAACATTTGAAATTTGTATAAAAAAATACAAACTATTATTATTTTTGCACATTAATAAATTATACATGGACTATGACCAAACCGATTAAATTGAACCAACCAAACTATTTTTTCAGCGGATTAATGGATAAAAAATTTACGCCTGTTGTTCATTATATTGTGTCGAAATAAATTAATATATTAATTAAATAAATTCTTACTCTAATATTGAATATTTTTGAGATGGGAGGGGTGTCGGCTTTAAAAAATGTTATTCTATTTAAAATTTATAATTTTAATCAGAAAGATTAGGTTCGTATTGTCATTGCTAATTTTTATGCTTATTCTATTTTTAAGATTATCAAAATTTTATTTATACGATGAGAGTAGTTTTCTAATTAATAATTTATATAAATTGTTTTAAATCAATTTTTGAGGAAATTCTTAAGAGATCGATAAATTTTTAAAAATAATAAAAATTATTTTATCTAACTTCAATATTTTCAAATATAAGTTTATAAACCGCGCGAAGCGCGAATTACAATGCCTGGAAATCGGAAAGTTAATAGAAGCGTTCAAAATGGCTTTCTTGAATTTTGGTTTTTTTAATTTTTTTTATTAAAATTATTTTCCTGCATTAAACACCTCTTAATGTCATATTAATTAGTAATTAATTATACTTAATAAATAATTAATTATTTTATTTTATTTAATTAAACAATTATAAAACTTTATTTGAGCATTATATTTATTATTTTAATAGTAAAAGCGATTACATTTATAATTAAGTTTATTTTTAGGTAAAATGACGACTGAAAATTATTTACATTGCGTCTTTTTTATTTTCTATCGAATAACACTCCAATTTTTTTTTCGAATAATTGTAATACAGATGACCCTTAACTTCTCAAGCAATCTTCAATATTAGTAATTATGATCGTAATAAATTATAGAAGTATATAAATTTTCGCTTAATACCTATAAGCACCAGAAACGTTTTAAATATTTTTCTTGAATTTTCAATTTTTTGAATTTTTATTAAAAATATGTTCTTGCATTAAATAACTCTTAATGACCTTTTAATTAGTCATTAATTACACCTATTCAATCTATATAAAATTTACTTTATTTCACATTTTTAAAAATTTAGAAAACTTTGTTTGAGCATATAACTATTATTTCAACATTATATATATATATATATATATATATATATATATATATATAAAATTATAATTAAGTGTATTTTTAGGTAAAATAATGACCGAAAATTGTTTATATCGCATTCTTTTTCATTCCTTATAAGACTACATTAATTTCTTTTCGAACGATCGTAAGTAGTAAATATGATCTAAACTTCTCAAACAATTTTAATTATAACTCATTTAGAAATCGTAATAAATTATGAAAATATATAGATCTTCGTTTAACATTTGAAATTTGTATAAAAAAATACAAACTATTATTATTTTTGCACATTAATAAATTATACATGGACTATGACCAAACCGATTAAATTGAACCAACCAAACTATTTTTTCAGCGGATTAATGGATAAAAAATTTACGCCTGTTGTTCATTATATTGTGTCGAAATAAATTAATATATTAATTAAATAAATTCTTACTCTAATATTGAATATTTTTGAGATGGGAGGGGTGTCGGCTTTAAAAAATGTTATTCTATTTAAAATTTATAATTTTAATCAGAAAGATTAGGTTCGTATTGTCATTGCTAATTTTTATGCTTATTCTATTTTTAAGATTATCAAAATTTTATTTATACGATGAGAGTAGTTTTCTAATTAATAATTTATATAAATTGTTTTAAATCAATTTTTGAGGAAATTCTTAAGAGATCGATAAATTTTTAAAAATAATAAAAATTATTTTATCTAACTTCAATATTTTCAAATATAAGTTTATAAACCGCGCGAAGCGCGAATTACAATGCCTGGAAATCGGAAAGTTAATAGAAGCGTTCAAAATGGCTTTCTTGAATTTTGGTTTTTTTAATTTTTTTTATTAAAATTATTTTCCTGCATTAAACACCTCTTAATGTCATATTAATTAGTAATTAATTATACTTAATAAATAATTAATTATTTTATTTTATTTAATTAAACAATTATAAAACTTTATTTGAGCATTATATTTATTATTTTAATAGTAAAAGCGATTACATTTATAATTAAGTTTATTTTTAGGTAAAATGACGACTGAAAATTATTTACATTGCGTCTTTTTTATTTTCTATCGAATAACACTCCAATTTTTTTTTCGAATAATTGTAATACAGATGACCCTTAACTTCTCAAGCAATCTTCAATATTAGTAATTATGATCGTAATAAATTATAGAAGTATATAAATTTTCGCTTAATACCTATAATCTATATATATTATAATGCCAGGAGATCGGAGAGGCTTTCACTCAGAAGCTTCAAAATAATTTTCTTGAATTCTCACATTTTTTATTTTTTTATTTAAATAATTTTCTTGCATTTAATTAATCATTAATTGTACCTATTAAATATATGTTAAATGCACTTTATTTCATATTTAATATAAAAGCTTAGCAATCTATATTAGGACTTTATAATTATTATTTTAATATAAAATATCATTTTTCATATAAAAGTAGCATTATTTTAAGGTAAAACGATAAAATAAAATTTTTTATATCGTATTATTTCTAATTTGTATTTAAAATCGTTGCAATTTTTTCGGTAAAAATAAATAAATGATTTTACCTTTTTCATAAATTCGTAACGAGTGACCATTAGAATCATGAAAGATGTTGAAGTATATATTTTTCGATTAACATCCACAATTTAAATAGAAGATATCGTAGAATTTACTTCTGTACATGAACAAATTATACACTGGGTATGACCAATTCGACTAAATTGAATCAAACTGATTTGGTAGATTAAATCAATAAAAAAATTGTACATTCGTTGTTTCATATTTTGTGTTAGAATAAATTAATATTCTAACGATTAAACAAATCTTTATACTATTTCTAATCAATAATCATTCAAGTATGTTATGAGATTGGAGACAGGGTATAAGAACGTTAATTAGTTATATTGATATTTATAAATATTTATTATAAGAAATATGTTGACATTGTACTTTGGTATGAAAAAAAGTAAGAGGACTTTAAGGAGTTTAAACGTTGAAAATATGTAAGAGAATCTTCATTTTGTTTACATTAAAATACTTTCTATCACACAAACAAATTAAGCGATCACGTCTTTTATAATGCCATCAATAATAAAAAAAAGTATTCATAAATATTAACTTTACTTATCCAATGTCAAACTTTGCAATTGTCTATCACTATTGAATTTCAAAAGCAAATTTTTATGCGACGGAATAGGTGTCAATAATATCTTAGAAATTAATATTATTAATATTCAAGAGTTTAACTGAAAGATATTTTTTCCTACTAATATTAATCTCTTTATTTTTAAAAATTCAAATTTAATTACAATCTATTTATCTATATATCTATCTATCTATCTATATATATTATAATGCCAGAAGATCGGAGATACTTTCACTCAGAAGCTTCAAAATAATTTTCTTGAATTCTCACATTTTTTATTTTTTATTTAAATAATTTTCTTGCATTTAATTAATCATTAATTGTACCTATTAAATATATGTTAAATACACTTTATTTCATATTTAATATAAAAGCTTAGCAATCTATATTAGGACTTTATAATTATTATTTTAATATAAAATATCATTTTTCATATAAAAGTAGCATTATTTTAAGGTAAAACGATAAAATAAATTTTTTTATATCGTATTATTTCTAATTTGTATTTAAAATCGTTGCAATTTTTTCGGTAAAAATAAATAAATGATTTTACCTTTTTCATAAATTCGTAACGAGTGACCATTAGAATCATGAAAGATGTTGAAGTATATATTTTTCGATTAACATCCACAATTTAAATAGAAGATATCGTAGAATTTACTTCTGTACATGAACAAATTATACACTGGGTATGACCAATTCGACTAAATTGAATCAAACTGATTTGGTAGATTAAATCAATAAAAAAATTGTGCATTCGTTGTTTCATATTTTGTGTTAGAATAAATTAATATTCTAACGATTAAACAAATCTTTATACTATTTCTAATCAATAATCATTCAAGTATGTTATGAGATTGGAGACGGGGGTATAAGAACGTTAATTAGTTATATTGATATTTATAAATATTTATTATAAGAAATATGTTGACATTGTACTTTGGTATGAAAAAAAGTAAGAGGACTTTAAGGAGTTTAAACGTTGATAATATGTAAGAAGATCTTCATTTTGTTTACATTAAAATTCTTTTCTATCACACAAACAAATTAAGCGATCACGTCTTTTATAATGCCATCAATAATAAAAAAAAGTATTCATAAATATTAACTTTACTTATCCAATGTCAAACTTTGCAATTGTCTATCAATATTGAATTTCAAAAGCAAATTTTTATGCGACGGAATAGGTGTCAATAATATATTAGAAATTAATATTATTAATATTCAAGAGTTTAACTGAAAGATATTTTTTCCTACTAATATTAATCTCTTTATTTTTAAAAATTCAAATTTAATTACAATCTATTTATCTATATATCTATCTATCTATCTATATATATTATAATGCCAGGAGATCGGAGAGGCTTTCACTCAGAAGCTTCAAAATAATTTTCTTGAATTCTCACATTTTTTATTTTTTTATTTAAATAATTTTCTTGCATTTAATTAATCATTAATTGTACCTATTAAATATATGTTAAATGCACTTTATTTCATATTTAATATAAAAGCTTAGCAATCTATATTAGGACTTTATAATTATTATTTTAATATAAAATATCATTTTTCATATAAAAGTAGCATTATTTTAATGTAAAACGATAAAATAAAATTTTTTATATCGTATTATTTCTAATTTGTATTTAAAATCGTTGCAATTTTTTCGGTAAAAACAAATAAATGATTTTACCTTTTTCATAAATTCGTAACGAGTGACCATTAGAATCATGAAAGATGTTGAAGTATATATTTTTCGATTAACATCCACAATTTAAATAGAAGATATCGTAGAATTTACTTTTGTACATGAACAAATTATACACTGGGTATGACCAATTCGACTAAATTGAATCAAACTGATTTGGTAGATTAAATCAATAAAAAAATTGTACATTCGTTGTTTCATATTTTATGTTAGAATAAATTAATATTCTAACGATTAAACAAATCTTTATACTATTTCTAATCAATAATCATTCAAGTATGTTATGAGATTGGAGACGGGGTATAAGAACGTTAATTAGTTATATTGATATTTATAAATATTTATTATAAGAAATATGTTGACATTGTACTTTGGTATGAAAAAAAGTAAGAGGACTTTAAGGAGTTTAAACGTTGATAATATGTAAGAGGATCTTCATTTTGTTTACATTAAAATTCTTTTCTATCACACAAACAAATTAAGCGATCACGTCTTTTATAATGCCATCAATAATAAAAAAAAGTATTCATAAATATTAACTTTACTTATCCAATGTCAAACTTTGTAATTGTCTATCAATATTGAATTTCAAAAGCAAATTTTTTTGCGACGGAATAGGTGTCAATAATATCTTAGAAATTAATATTATTAATATTCAAGAGTTTAACTGAAAGATATTTTTTCCTACTAATATTAATCTCTTTATTTTTAAAAATTCAAATTTAATTACAATCTATTTATCTATATATCTATCTATCTATCTATATATATTATAATGCCAGGAGATCGGAGAGGCTTTCACTCAGAAGCTTCAAAATAATTTTCTTGAATTCTCACATTTTTTATTTTTTTATTTAAATAATTTTCTTGCATTTAATTAAGCATTAATTGTACCTATTAAATATATGTTAAATGCACTTTATTTCATATTTAATATAAAAGCTTAGCAATCTATGTTAGGACTTTATAATTATTATTTTAATATAAAATATCATTTTTCATATAAAAGTAGCATTATTTTAAGGTAAAACGATAAAATAAAATTTTTTATATCGTATTATTTCTAATTTGTATTTAAAATCGTTGCAATTTTTTCGGTAAAAATAAATAAATGATTTTACCTTTTTCATAAATTCGTAACGAGTGACCATTAGAATCATGAAAGACGTTGAAGTATATATTTTTCGATTAACATCCACAATTTAAATAGAAGATATCGTAGAATTTACTTTTGTACATGAACAAATTATACACTAGGTATGACCAATTCGAATAAATTGAATCAAACTGATTTGGTAGATTAAATCAATAAAAAAATTGTACATTCGTTGTTTCATATTTTGTGTTAGAATAAATTAATATTCTAACGATTAAACAAATCTTTATACTATTTCTAATCAATAATCATTCAAGTATGTTATGAGATTGGAGACGGGGTATAAGAACGTTAATTAGTTATATTGATATTTATAAATATTTAATATAGAAATATGTTGACATTGTACTTTGGTATGAAAAAAAGTAAGAGGACTTTAAGGAGTTTAAACATTGATAATATGTAAGAGGATCTTCATTTTGTTTACATTAAAATTCTTTTCATCACACAAACAAATTAAGCGATCACGTCTTTTATAATGCAATCAATAATAAAAAAAAAAGTATTCAAAAATATTAACTTTACTTATCCAATGTCAAACTTTGCAATTGTCTATCAATATTGAATTTCAAAAGCAAATTTTTATGCGACGGAATAGGTGTCAATAATATCTTAGAAATTAATATTATTAATATTCAAGAGTTTAACTGAAAGATATTTTTTCCTACTAATATTAATCTCTTTATTTTTAAAAATTCAAATTTAATTAGAATCTATTTATCTATATATCTATCTATCTATCTATATCTAAATATATTATAATGCCTGGAGATCGAAAAGTTACCAGAAACTTTTAAGGTATTTTTCTTGAATTTTCGTTTTTTTAATTTTTTTAATTAAAATTATTTTCTTGCATTAAATAGCTCTTAATGACATATTGATTAGTCATTAATTATACCTAATAAATATGTATTAAATTTATTTTATTTATTTAAGAAATTATAAAACTTTATTTGAGCATTATAATTATTATTTCAGTATTAAATATTAATTACATATATAATTAAGTTTATTTTTAGGCAAAATGACGATTAAAAATTGTTTACATTGCGTCCTTTTTTATTCCCTATCGAATACCACTCCAATTTCTTTTCGGAAAATTGTAGTATAGACTACCATTAACTTCTCAAGCAATCTTTATCATTAGTGATTATGGAAATTGTAATAATTTATAGAAGTATGTAAATCTTCGCTTAATACCTATAATAAAAATAATACAAATAGTTTTTTTATTTTTACACATGAATAAATTACACATGGGTTGTGACCAAACAGGTTAAATTGAAAAAAATCCAATTTTATCGATAGATTAAATCGATAAAAAAGTTATACACCCGTTGTTCATTAAATTGTGTCGAAATAAATTAATATTCTAATTAAATAAATTCTTACATTACAATTGAACATGTACGTTATGGGAGGGGTGTCGGCTTTAAAAAGTGTTATTATATATAATATTTATAACTTTTGATCGTAAAGACTACGTTTGTATTATAATTACTACTTTTTATGTTTATGATATTTTTGAGATTTTAAAAAATTTAGATATATAAAGAGAATACCTTCAAACTTATAAATTTATGTAAATTATTTTGAATCTTATTGTTTAAAAATTCTTAAGAGATCAATCAATTTTTAAAAATAATAAAAAATAATTTATCTATTTTTAATATTTTAAAAGGAAAATTTATGCACCGCGCGAAGCGCGGATAAGTTGCCTAGTAAAAATAATACAAAGAGTTTTTATTTTTACACATGAATAAATTACACATGGGTTATGACCAAAGCAATTTAATTGAAAAAACCCAACTTTATTGATAGATTAAATAGTTAAAAAGTTATATACCCGTTGTTCATTATGTTGTGTTGAAATAAATTAACATTCTATTTAAATAAATTCTTACACTACTATCGAACATGTATGTTATGAGAGGGGCGTCAGCTTTAAAAATTATTATTATATATAATATTTTTAACTTTTGGTTACGTTTGTATTATAATTGTTACTCCCTCTGTTTATTTGATTTCTTTACATTTGTTTTTTGCACGGAGACCAAGATAGTGGATGTAATATTGTTAAAATAAATGTAGTAGTAGGTGTAATAGTAATTTTATTGTTAAAATAAGTGAAGTAGTGAGTGTAATAGTGTAAAGGGTTGAAAAGGTGGAGTGAGGTAGTGGATGTAATAATGTATTTTATTGTTAAAAGTTACTATTTTGGGTAATGTAAAGAAATGGAATGGACGGCCCAAAAAGGAAAGTGTAAAGAAATGAAATGGACGGAGGGAGTACTTTTTATGTTTATGATATTTTTGAAATTATGAAAATTTTAGATATATAAAGAGAGTATTTTCAAACTTATAATTCAAGTAAATTGTTTTGATTCAATTTTTTGTAAAAAAATTAAAGAGACCAATAAATTTTTAAATATAAATAATATATTTTCAATATTTTAAAATAAAATTTATGAACCGCGCGAAGCGCGGATAAGTTTCCTAGTTAACATAGTGATATCCGAAGCACACTTGTATGGAAAATGCTTAGCTAAGTTTAAGGAGTCCTGGGATAAAACATTTGATATTAGTATAAGTTTACAAATGAGTTTATAATTGAATCCAAGACCTGGATCGATAAAAAGAATAATACATTTGATATTACTATACAATATAAGTCCATTTATTTGCATGATACAAGATATTGGAGATTCAAAATCAACAGCTTAAACCAATCCAAGACCTGGATCGATAAAAAGAATAATACATTTGATATTACTATACAATATAAGTCCATTTATTTGCATGATACAAGATATCGGAGATTCAAAATCAACAGCTTAAACCACTACATAAATAAAAAGAGAAGAAGACAAAGGCAGCTTTGGTCTAAGACAGTTTTATATCAATATTTTTTGGCTTCTCTCTCCAATATCGCTACCTGATGCTCTGATTATCTATATTAAAAAGAAATTTAAGAAATTAGATACACCGACCATACTTTTTAGGTATTATAATTAAATTTTGTTGTTTTCCTACTTAGTTATATTATCTTAATTATATTATTTGTGTGGATAAAATTCTTGTTAATGCCATGGATTTATAAATAATACAGTAATACTCTGTAGTCTGTAGTAAACTTTTGCTTTAGCAGTCATCACGCTGTTACTGTTGCTTTTTCTAAACCGAACCCGAACCAAGTCGAGCTGCATTAGAGTATATTATGATTAAATGTAAAATACATAAAATTCTGTCAAAAACACAAATCGAACCTTCAATTTTGTAATATAAGTAAAAAAAAATACACAAAATCCTGTCAAGAGCACAGACAGTAACTTTTTTTTTTTTCCTATACAAAATATCCGCATGTGAAACAAGCATTTCGCTTGGCGATATTAAATATTCAACTCTCCGAGGTACTGTATGTCCATGTAATTTGGACATTTTCTTAAATGAATCTATATCAATGTAGCACGACCAAAACTGAAAAACGGATGGGATAAAAGTTCACAAGCTAGAAAAAAAAATTCCTGCTGAGCTAGCTGTTCCTTGAAAACTATAAAACTCTAAGAATTTAAACTAACTTACCTGTATCATCATAATATTGCTAACAAGGCCAAACCTGTAATGTTAAGTGGCAGTAATGTGCAAGTGGACATGTGAAAATTATATCACACAGAGAATATCACACAGAGAACAACAATCACAATAATAATTACATTTATAGAATTTTGATTTGTTGCAGAATTGACTCATAATAGTTCATATATAGAGACCTCTGCACGAAAAAGACAAAAAGGCCACATTCAGAAGCTCAAATTTCATAATCCCCATGGAAAGCAGTTCAAAACCAATTCCACCAAATTATATCGGTCAGAGTCTTGAGTGCCTAGGCCAAAATTTTAATTGCACTTCGCTGTACGAACTAGTGCGAGTAATTTTGTACATCCACACTACACCAGTGTAATAAGACGATACATTTCAGACCAAAATCTGGTACAAATTAGGTCACCCAATAATATGAAATGCCTTTGATGCTTCTTCAACTCATCAACTACTAAATCACACTTTAGGTCACGTAATCTGTTGGATGTGAAGCTGTAAGATTGTCCATGAGGATCACCGTTTTGCAAAACTTGCTGCCCGCTCACCAAACTAATACGAGGGAACTGGGATGGGCACATTTTAACCGATATCATCAGTGAGCTTCTACAAGAGCATTAAAAGTTGTCAAAAGACATGGGTTTTAATAATCTTTTCCTTAAAAATTCAGAAGGTTGGTTCATTAGACAAGCAATATGCTCTAGTAGCAGTCAATATTTGAGCTAAAATATAGATCACATATATTTTTCTTCTCGATTTGGAGGATGAAGTATTTATCAACTTGCCACTCAAGGGAGTAGATTGCACTATAGTAAGTTAATGATGACCTGTAAAATTATTTTTTGGGCCGCAATTCAAACGTGAACAAATGAGTGACCAGAAATACCTTTTTTAACTACAAAAGGGACTTCCGTCGAAAAGAACTAACAAATCTTTAACCCCAACCCTGAATTAATTGTGTTTTTGGGTCAAGTTTCAGGTTGTGTCAAAAACTGACACCCCCAGCACAAAGCACAATCTTCATCTCACCTAAAAAACGATCGTGTACAAGTACAACATGCCTAAATAATCTTTGTTACTTAATTTTCTTCTCAAAATCAACATCTGGCAGTCCTCATGTCCGATCTCATGTATAGATTGCATGTCATATGGTGTATGCCATTTGTCAGATTGGTCTTTGATGCAAGTGTGTTTCGTGGATTAGTTGCTAATTTATGCCTTGGTGCCTTTTGATAAAATTATCTTCTCTTACAGATTTAGCGAGGTTGAATAATAAATTTTAAAAAGGAAAAACAAGAATAACCAAAATGTCTGATTGCTTCTTAAATATTTAAAAGATCAATGGCTCCGTAAGATTAGGTGGAGAGCTCTTGTTATCTTTTGGGGGGATAAATAAGTTCTCTAATTATCATACAAAAATGTACATAACTAATTTGTATAATTTGTATTGCGGCCCTAGTTTGTGCATAACTTTATACATAATCTGGAATCACGCATTATGTCTAAAACGTGTGCAACACCTAAATAAATAAAGGAGGAAACTATACCTAAAACCAAAAGTAAAAGGAAATAATATTTGAAGATGAGAAATCAATATTGTTAACCTTTTCTCTTTGAAAAAGTTGATCAGCCTTAGCCCAGAGACATGAAACAATATATATTGATTTTCACGTAAAACATTAACAAGGTACGCTTCACATACAGAAAATCTTACCTGACTCAAGTGTGAGGTCTCCAAACTCCGGTCCAGGTCCAAGCTTTGGATTGTTATATATAATCAAATTGCACATCTACATGCATATATTTCCTCATGAGCTTAACAATGGCTGATGTAAAGTTGGCCAACATCTGGCATTCTTCATGGGTTTTGGCATCTGAAACAACCCCATGTATGACCAATTTCTTTAAATTCGGACATCTTTTAAGCAAACCTGCAACCCAATCTGCAAACAGATCATTAACAACAGTCCATCCAAGCTCCAAAGTGATTACATTTTGCAAAGATGATGAGCCATGCACACCATAATGAAGCACTCCATCTCGTAAGTCATCCCTCAAATCGTAATTCAATGCTAAATGGTTTAACTTTGGGAAACAAAGAGCAACTGTTTCTAAATCCACAATCTCATCTTCATCATCAAAAACCACATCCCAAAACCGAAGTTTTCTCAATTTGGATGATTTTGATATCGTTTGATAGAACTTCGACCAAATTATAGTAAAACTGCTAACATCTACAATCTCAAGTTCGTCAACTGTCTCACCAATATCAAGATGTAATACACTAACATCATCAATCTTAAATTGCTTTAAAGACCCTTTACCAGTTAATTCAAAAAGCTCGAGTGCACAGTCCTTAAGGTGCAAATTTTCCAAACTATCAGCCTCCAGTATAAACTTATCTAAACTTATTGCTTCCACATAGATACTCTTCAATGTAGGACTATTTAGTTCAATCATTACCTGAGCATCCGACATTACAATCTCCGGATTGACAAGAGAGAAAATCTCAATCCTTGGGCAAGCTGTTAGCAGCAAATTAAGATCGAGGGCTGAAATACTAACATAACTCAAAGAAAGTGACTTCAGGCAAGAAAATCTCTGGTAATTAGGTTCCACCCCAGTGATTGAATTATGCGCCAATACCAACATTTCCAGCTTCTGCCTCCCACACAAATCAAGAATATTAACATTTGGAGTTGTCCGAACATTATAAAACAACCACCGCAAGGTTTCTCTAGTATACATTAGCCAAGCAATGACAGTGGAAGCAGAAAACTCATCCACATCATCCATTAAAATAGACAACCCTTGTAATCCCGTGATCTGAAATATAGTCTCAGTAATCAAGATTTCAAGTCTACTAGTTGTCAGATCACGATATATCGGCCAATCATCAGAATTAAAGGGCAGTGATTGAAGGTGTTTACGACATGCCTCTCGCCACTTCCTACAAGTAGCAGAGGCAGTCACTACATCTCGTGCAGCAGCTAAATGTGATAGAATGTTACCAATCACTTCAACAGGTAAATACTCCATAACCCGAAAATCACAAAAACCCTCACCCGAAACAAGTCCCTCAAAAGCTCTCAACTATACTGCATATTGTAATATTCATATCAAAATCTAATCTCGATAGCATCAATGCCTAATCAATTAACCCAAGCAAGTCCCTCATAAGCAATCACTAATCACTAGGATCTCAACTACATACAGTGTATATAAATTCTTATATCAATATCACATCAATGCCTCATCCAATAACAAAGCTTTAAATAAAGAAATGAGCACAAATTCAATTCCCATGTGGGTCACTCTAATTCATTAATAAAACGACAAAAAATCATATAATTCACAAAGGGTTAGCATAAAACACAAAACTAATAAAAACACAAAAAGAGAACCGACCCAAATTGTAAAATCGATGAAAATGTACATAAATCGAAGAAAAAAGATCGACCCACTAAAGAAATGGCATAAAATTACAACCCCAGAAAAGCAAAATTGATTGATAAATTGACAGGGGGTTGTGAAAATTTGGGTGAGGAGAGTGAGTCAGAGAGAGAGAGAGTGGAGGAAGAGGAGAGGGGGGCTAATTGAATGGCGGTAAGTGAGGGGATAAATGAGATCCGCCAAGCATGATTCGATTTCAGAGTTGAGAGATGAGCGTCTTGAGATTCCACTTCCAGGGGTCTCTTTTTGTGGGTGTTGCCCTTTATCGCACAATTTTGAATCAAAAGGCCCTAAATCTCACAATCCACAAAAATGGCCATTTTTATCACAAAAAAACGCAATATTATCACACGTTTTTGAAAAACGCAACGGCGTGTTGCGTTATTGCTTTTTTATTTTCTGAAATCGATTTTCCAAAAAAAAAAAAAATTGTCAAAAACGCAACATTATGTTGCGTTTCTAAGAAACGCAAGTCCAACTGGCGTGTTCAGCTGTGGGCCCCGCAGGGGTGATGAATTTTCAAAAAAAAAAAAGAAAAAAAAAGAAGGTGAACACGCATCTTCATCAAGCGTGACTGAAAAAAAAATTAAAAAAAAAATAGAAACGCAACATGAAGTTGCGTTACTCCCCCAAAATCAAAAACGCCAGACGCCTTTGCGTTTCTCTGTGATAAAAAGGGCCATTTTTTCAGATTGTGATAATTAGGGCATTTTACCCCCAAATTGTGATAAAGAGGGCCTTTATTCTTTTTTTTTTAAGGTCCCCAAAACAACAGCCCTTAGGACTATATTTAAGGATTAATTTTTGCAATGTGATGGATTTTTATTGGATGATTTATGTGAATGTGAATGCATGGGGCACATACTTTTTTGCAAGTGGTACACAATCTTAAGTCAATTAAAAACTACCATATAACACCTTAACCATAGCCCTAAGGGATGTAGTTAACATTTTACTTCTTTTAAATATTGTATATATTTAAATGGAGAGAAGAGGGAACGCATACCGAGGTAGGGTTTCTCAAATTTCAAATTTAGATCTAGAGAGGAACTTTGTGGGAGGCAGATTAAAAAGTACAGGAACTAGAAAAGCTTGTAAGGATGGTGATAGTGAAGTTATACTACGGGATTTTATAGGGGCTTATGAGGATTTGGTGGATAAAGAAGTTCTCGAAAACTTCAATATGGGAGATAAACAAGCAATCGCTACAATTCTGCAGCAAATACACTTGAGAAGTTTGAATACAAAGGCTAAGAATACAGACCAAATAGATGAAAAGGAAAAAACTTATGCGGAGGTAGTGAAATCTTCTGGGGAGTTCGGAGAGGATAGAGAGGGCAAAGGATGGAAGAAAGTTCAATATATGAATAATACCAAAAAGGCGAGGGGTTCTAAGGAAGATACAACTATTTTCTTATCAAAAATACCAACAGAAGCTTCAGCAAGAGAGATCTGGGCCGTATTCCTCAAGGGAGGAATTATAAAAGATATCATCTTGCCAAGAAAAAGAGATAGACAAAATAATAGGATTGGGTTTGTCAAAACTACAAGTGAACTTGAAGCGGGGAGAATCATTAGTAATGTAAAACAATTGAGAGGAATGGGTAGATTAATGAGAATGTCGATCAATAGGGCTAAATCTCTAAATGCAGAAGAGAAAGAAACAAGAGTAGAGAAGGGAATGATAAGTATAGAGGGAGCTACTACAAGCAAATCGGAGGGTAAAGTAGAAAAGAAAGTAGCAAGTACAGAGGTTTTAAATGGAAAGAAAGAAGAAAGTAAGTGCAAAGGGAACATGGAAGATATGTTTTCTTATATTGAAGCTGAAATCAATGAAGATATAGAGCAGGTTTTGGAAAAAAGTTTGGTGGGATTCACAGAGGTAGAAGAAAGGGCTAAAGAGGTGGAGAATAAAATTAGAAAAGCAGGGTTAATGGATATGAGGATACTAAAAATCAATGAAATGAAATACCTGTTAGCAAAAGAAAATGATGGGGGATGGTTGAGTTCGGATAAAGAGATTCTGGGAAATTGTTTTGCAAAAATCAGGGATTTTCATAGCAATGATCTACTAATCCCTAGGATTGTCTGGATAGAGTGCATAAGAATTCCTGTAATTGCTTGGAAAGAAGATAACCTGAAGGCATATACAAAGAAAATAGGTGAATGGATATCTTGGGAGTATGAAGATAAGGATCGACTGGAAATATTCAATCCTTTAGTGTGCATATCCACCATTATATACGAAGAAATTGAGAAGAAAATGGGCATTTTGGTCAAGGGAAACAAATATAGTGTGGTATTGAAAGAAGTCAAGAGTAAAGAGAAAACCTTTGAAAAGGTGATTGCTAGAGAAACAGAATTGCACAGTGAAAATGATGAAGATGATCTTATGGGAGATGATAATGATGATCAGGAGATAGGGGAGAACGCTAGGAGGATGCATCCATTTTATAACTATTCAGAATCTGGAAATGTTAAGTCAGCAGGTGGAGATGAATCTTCACTAAAATATTTTTCTTCAATGGGAGATAAGGCCAATGAAGATGGAACTGAAGGGTCAAGAATCCCTGAATCTAAAGATGAGTCTGAAAACTCTAAGATTCATGCGAAAAAGGTTAGAGAGGGGTTCTCTTCAGAATCTTTAGGGGTTATAGATCTTACTGGGGTCAAGGATAAGGCAGATTTGCAGGAACAAGAATTGGAAAAAGACCGGAGATCAGTAAATGAAAGCACTTCGATGATAGATGGTGGTTGCAGTAAAAGTGGGGAGTTAGAAATTTCTGGGAACTCTCTATCTGGAGTTGAAAGCATCCACAAGGATAAAGGGAGTGCACATGACTCAATTTGTAATGTTCTGAATCGAATGTCTATGGGGCCAAAGAGAGGCAGACCTAGAACTAAAGTAAAAGCACTTGTTAACCCCTTTGATATTGGAATGAAAAAAAAAGGTAATTAGCAAAGGGAGAAAACTGGAAAAAAGGAATAGCTCAAAGAAAAAGTAGTCTCAAGGAGAATCCAGTAGAGGTTAATTCGTGCATTGCTAATCAAAAGGAGAAAGGAGTTCATAGGAAGCAGCAGAGGAAATTGCAGAGATGGCAACTCAATTGGGCTTGGAATTTCACCATGATAGTGGAAAGGGGATTTTGCAGATTGAAAAGAGGTTAGTGGAGGAAAATATTTGAAACTAATTAATCTGTGTAGTAAATAGAAAATGTTATCAATGAAGAATTTGATTTTATTATCATTGAATGTCAGAGGTACTTGTAATCTAGGAGCAAAGAGAATGATTAGGGATACCCTCTCCTTACACAAAATAAACTTTGTTTGTATTCAAGAGACAAAATGTGGAAAGTGGAATAAAGGAATAGTGAGTACATTATGGGATGCAGATATGCATGATTGGGTCGATAGTGAATCAGTAGGGCTTGCAGGAGGTTTATTAAGCTCGTGGGATAAATCGGAATTCAACTTGATCAAAGCTGAAATTAATGAAAGATGGATTTGGTGTCATATGGTTAACAAAGAAGATAAGAAGGAATTTCACATTATAAACATATACAGTGCACAAGATTTGAGTAGCAAAAGAAGATTGTGGGATGATCTTACCCAGATTTTTTCATCAGTAAACCAAAATCCATGTTGTTTTATAGGGGATTTTAATTGTATTAGAAGTAATGCAGAGAGAATTCATTGTACTTTTAGGAGAATTGATATGATAGAATTCAATGCTTTCATCAAGGTCAACAACCTATTGGAGCTTGATTTAAAAAACACTGAGTTCACATGGATTGGTCCAAACAATAGGAAGAGTAAATTGGACAGAGCACTTATTAATAACAACTGGATGAGAGAGGGACAGTGGAGTCTGAAGGCTACAGGTAGGAGGAAATCTGATCATAAAGGTTTAGTGATGCAAATGGAGTTTCTGAATTGGGGTCCAAAGCCATTTAGAGTGTTCAATTGTTGGCTAGAAGATAATTCTTTAAGAGAAGCTTTACTGAAAGAATCAGGTGGAGGAGACAATTCAGTAGGCTATAACATTCAAAAAGTGTTAAAGCAGACTAAATTGTATCTAAAGGATTGGTCAAAGAAACCAGTAAATGACATTGAAGGAAATATCAAATTGTTGGTAAAAATTCAAGAAGATCAGGATAAGAGGTTGGTTAGTGAAGAGGAGAAACTCGCAATACAGTCGAAGTTAAACACACTTTATGATAGAAAAGCATCAATGCTCAAGCAAAAATCAAGAGTCAAGTGGTTAATTGAAGGAGATAGAAATGGCAGATTCTTCCATCAATGTGTTCAGAAAAGAAGAGCTAGAAACAATATCAGGAAGATTAGGTGGAAGGAGTCGTGGGTATCCAATCCTGATGAGGTCAAGCAAGCTTTCTACCTTCATTTCTCGGATTTTTTCAAAGAGAAACATGTAAGAATAATAAAATTGGGGAACTTAGTTGAGAAAGTTCTTAATGCCAAAGAATCAAAGTGGCTGGAGAGAGATATCACAATGGTAGAGCTGGAAGAGGCATTGAATAATTCTTCAAATGACAAAGCTCCGGGCCCTGATGGTTTCAATATTAGATATTTGAAGTTTCTTTGGAGCAAGGTAGGGAGTGTTCTATTGGATTCTCTTAAGACATTTACTGCCTCAGGTTTTCTCCCTGAAGGGTTTAATTCTTCTTTTATCTCCTTGATACCAAAGAAGGATAAACCTCAATTAGTTACAGATTTTAGGCCTATAAGCCTAATAAATTGTACATCAAAATTATTCACAAAAATTCTTTCAACTAGATTGAGTGGAGTCATGAATAAGCTAGTGGGAGATTCGCAATATGGATTCTCCAAGGGAAGACAAGCCTCTGATAGCATTCTAATAGTTAGTGAAGTTTGCCAAAGTATTTGGTCGAATAAAGTGGAGGGGGTAGTTTTGAAGTTATACTTTGAGAAAGCATTCGATACGGTGAATTGGAACTTTCTCTTGGATCTAATGGAGAAACTTGGTTTTGGAAAGAAATGGGTGAACTGGATCAGAAGGTTTCTTGATGAGATTAAGATATCAATTCTTATTAATGGCTCTCCGACAAAAGAATTTTCACCTAAAAGAGGGTTGAGGCAAGGGGATCCCCTATCACCCTTCTTGTTCAATCTAGCTGGAGAAGTGTTGAGTAAGCTAATTACCAGGGCAATTCATAAAGGATTAATCGAGGGAGTGAGCTTTTAGAATCATCAAGAGAGTATAACACATCTACAATTCGCAGATGATGTTATCATTTTCGTAAAAAACAAGTTGGAGTACATTCAGAACATCAAATCGCTGCTGTTGTGCTTTCAATTGCTTTCAGGTTTAAAAATAAACTTTTCCAAGAGCCAGCTATTTGGCTAGGATAATGACTCCGAGTTACTGATTAGAGGAGCAGAGATTCTAGAGTGCAGCGTGGGAACACTGCCTTTTACATATCTAGGAGCAACGATCGGTTTAACCCCTAGAAGAAAGATATACTGGGATCCACTGATTAGGAAGTTTCAGTCTAAACTTGTAAATTGGAGAAGTGAATCTCTTGACATGGCAGGGAGGTTAGTGTTGGTTAAGTCAGTGCTGGATAGTCTTCCAACTTACTGGATGAATCTGCATTCCATTCCGAAAGGTGTAAATGAAAGATTAGAATCCATCAGAAGAAGTTTTTTATAGGGAGAAATAATGGAGAATAGTAAGAAGGAAAAAAAGATGCATCTACTAAGTTGGGGGAAAGTCACACAACCAAAAGAAAATGGTGGTCTAGGCATCATACCTTTGGACGTAAAAAATAAGGCAATGCTAGGGAAATGGTGGTTCAGATGGCATAAGGAAAGAGGGAGCAAGTGGAATAAGATCATCAGAGCAAAATACAATTATGAAAAAGATGAAGATTTAGATTGTGTGGGGAACAGCTCAAGGCATTCTCATATCTGGAATAGTATTATCAAAGTAAACAATGAAGAAGGTTTTGATAAGGCACTGAGTAGCTGTAACAGTAAATGGACAGTAAACAATGGAGAATCAGCACTTTTCTGGGAGGATTGGTGGCATGGCACTAGAAATTTCAAAAATTCATTTCAAAGACTATACACCTTATGTAAAGTCAAGAAAGTAGTGGTAAAAGACTTCATTTCTTTGTGGCAAAAAGAAACCACAAGTTTTGAACATCTATGGAAAAGAAACCTTAGAGCATGGGAGCTCGAGGAGGTTGTAAGGCTGAATGAAATAATAAACTCTTTATCTTTCAAGAAAGGAGTAGACTCATTGATTTGGACAAGCATAGGTTCAGATTACTCAAGCAAGGAGGGGTGCAAGTTTTTATCAAGAAGGAGTGAGGGCCCTAATATCTCATGGAAGAAAATTTGGAAGATCAAAGCTCCTCCAAAGGTACTACTCTTTCTCTGGAAGTTTTAAAATAATATCTTACCGACAAAGGAGTTCTTGAAGATTAGGCTGAAACTACAGATTTCTAGTGTGTTTTGTGGAAGATGCAGCCAAACGTCTGAAAATCAACAACATATACTATGGTGCTGCAGTTTTGCAAATAAAGCTTGGCAAAGTACTTTTAGTTGGTGGGGTTTTAATGCTGACTGCTCAAGGCTAAATATCAAAGAAGTGTGGACTTGGTTTCATTGGTTTAAAAGTCAGGCCATCCAAATAGGGTGGAGTATTGCTTTAGTTTCAACAATGTGGTCCCTTTGGCTCTGCAGAAATGAGGAAGTCTTTCAAGGAGTCAAGATTACGAGTGAAGTAATAGACTACTTAATCAAACTGAGAGCAAAAAAATGGTGTGAAGTCATTGGACTATTCAAAGAAGAAGATGATTGTATTTGGCAAGTTAACCCGGTAGGGGTCATCCTAAAAAATTTCAATGGTATCTCAAGGAATTTAATTAAGATTAAGTCAGACTTAGTGGGATTTATAGATGGATCTTTCTCTTGGATTTCGGAGGGAGAGCATCTTTCAGGAATTGGAGGCATTCTTAAAGATAGAGAGGAAAATCTCGTGTTTATGTTTTCTGGTCCAGCTTTTGTTACAAGTGCCTTTTAAGCTGAAGAAAAAGCTCTAATTTACTTGCTTCAAGCTGTTAGTAATAGTCAATGGAGTACCGTAAAATGTACAATATACTCAGACTGTTCGGAGTTGGTAAATAAGACTTCAAGATTACTGGCAGAGGGAAGGGAGCCTTATGAGGATTCGGAATCACTCCGAGCATTGTTACTAAAATTTTCAGTTGAAGTAAAATATGTGAATAGAACCTTCAATAACGGTGCAGATCAGTTAGCAAAGAATGGGGCTTTGCGACCCCATATTCTGAGTTCATGGTGCTAAATGATTCTCATTCTTTGTCACGGACTGAAGATTAGTCAGTTCCTAGTTCTTGAAGTTTTGATGTGGGTTATTTTAGTACGTGTTTGGTTCTAGTGGGCTGGTTGAGTGGAGGTGTAAGGATTATGGATTGTAATTTGGACTTAGTCCCATTTCTAATATATTTGGCTTTTCAAAAAAAAAATTATATTGTATATATTTGTTAGCTGTCCCCTCCAAAGTAGAGATACTCGCACCCAAGCCCACAATTTCGTACCCGACACGAAAACATGATACGAAAATGACACGAAAATTATGGGTTTAGGTTGAACTTTACGGTACACGAATACGAAATTACACGAACACGAAATTACACTGATGAATTTAGTGTCGGTTTAGGTTTATACTTGTGATATGGGCTAAAAGTAAGCCCTAAAGACACATTTAATGTGGCATTAATTAGACCCGGAATGGTCCAAATGTGGGGCCCACCAGGTGGGCCCAAACCCTATTTACAATATTAATTTCGTAATTAATATTAGGGATAATAAACAGCTCAGCAATAAGCGTCAGATAAGAACATTATCTCTACAAGGAGTAGCCTCCAAGGCATACACTTATACAAGGAAACAGACTCCTACAAGGAAGGGGTCTAGAACTTTCCTCGAGGTTGACTTACCCACCAAGTCACCTAACCCTACCAAAACTCTAAGGCTTCTCAGCCTATATAAAGGGTCAGACCCCTCACCCTAGAACTACGTTTTTGGCTTGATCTTTGATACACATCAAAGTACGTAGGCATCTTGTGAAGGCAGATCTAGCCACGAGCACGAGAGCAGCCATTAAAGCACGAAGCTCACGAACCCTAGCATTAAATATACACAAACCCTAGCCGCAAATCGTAACCTAGTTTTTATTCCACAACATTTGGCGCCGTCTGTGGGAAGAAAACATCAACCATGGTTAACACACGAAGAACTGCACCTGGCTCTACCGAAGCGCCTCTAGGGACGAATCCCCCTGCTGGGAGTACACTGCCTATGGTTGTCCATCCAGATCAGGGAACCAACTCTCTGCAGATGGTGGTCTCTCCCCTGGTCGATCCTAATCGCCCTCCAGCCGGGGTGCAGATCCACACTACGGATCTCCCCAGGAATACTAACCCCATGTATGGGTTACTCAGACACCCAGTTAACACCATCGGATATGTCCATCTATGGTTTCAATGGAGTGGAATCAAAGGTAGAAGGCGCGATACAACTTCCCATGACAATGGGACAAGACCCGAAATCAACTACCCAGATGTTGAATTTCATAGTCATCATGGCAAGTTCGACCTACAACGTAATCCTGGGAAGGACGGGACTCCTTGCATTTAAGGCTGTAGCCTCTTCCTAACACCTGAAAATCAAATTCCCAACAAGAAACGGGATTGGAGAAGAATGGGGTGACCAAAGAATGGCTAGAAGCTGTTACATAGCCGCGTTAAGGCCTGACAGAACCGGGGGGCAAGTACTTCCAATTGAAGACATGGATGTCCGGGACGATGAGGGGAATAGGGGAAAACCAGCTGAAGATCTGATCCCCATCCCCTTAATCCCAGAAGAACCAGATAAGGTCACTTATGTCGGAGCTCTATTGACCGAGTCTTTGAAAGGCAAGTTGACTACCTTTCTTCAAGAAAATAACGACGTCTTCGCTTGGACAGCGGCGGACATACCAGGGATTGATCCCCAGTTGATAACTCACAAGTTGAATGTGGATCCTAATAGGAAGACCATAAAACAAAAGAAGAGGAACTTCGCTCCTGAAAGGCAAGAGGCCATCAAGCAAGAAGTTGATAAGCTCCTGGAAGTGGGCTTCATCGAAGAAATTCAGTTCCCGGAATGGTTGGTCAACCCGGTGATGGTCAAAAAAGCCAATGGGAAGTGGAGGATGTGTGTCGATTTCACAGACTTGAATGACGCATGTCCTAAGGATTGTTTTCCCTTACCAAGGATCGATGCCCTGATTGACGCTACGGCTGGGCACGAGATATTAAGCTTCATGGATGCCTTCAGTGGCTATAACCAGATAAAGATGCACAAGGATGACACCAACAAGGAGCCACTTACAAAAGGCTAGTGAACAAAATTTTTGAACACCTCATTGGCATGACCATGGAGGTCTACGTGGATGACATGTTAGTCAAGAGCCTCGATAAGGCAGATTATATAAAACACCTTCGTGAGGCATTTGAAGTACTGAGGCACCACCAGATAATGTTAAATCCAACTAAGTGTGCCTTCGGAGTAGGCTCGGGAAAATTCTTAGGCCTGATGGTTTCCAAGAGAGGAATTAAGGCCAATCCCGATAAGATCAAAGCAATCCTAGACATGGAACCACCACGGACTGTCAAGGACGTCCAGAAATTGACAGGAAGAGTGGCGGCATTGGGAAGATTCATCTCCAAGTCAGGGGAGAAGTGCTTACCTTTCTTCAAAGCACTTAAGAACGTGAAAAATTTCGAATGGACGGCTGAAAGCCAAGAAGCCTTTGAGGCCCTGAAAAAGTACATGGTCGGAGCGCCACTGTTGGCCAAGCCAAAACCAAATGAAGTTCTTTATCTATGCTTGGCCGTCTCCAACATTGCACTAGGAGCCGTCCTGGTAAAGGAAGAATTGAAGGTTCAGAAACCCATATACTATGTAAGCAAGATCCTGCATGGAGCCGAGATAAACTACTCTACTATCGAGAAGTTTGCTTTAGCCTTGATAATGGCCTCGAGGAAGCTACGACCCTACTTTCAGGCTCACAAGATTGAGGTCCTGACTGATCAGCCTCTAAGAAACATCTTGCATAGTCCTAAAGTGAGCGGAAGATTGATCAAATGGGCTATTGAGCTAGGAGAATTCGATATCAAGTATAAGCCTAGGACGGCCATAAAAGCTCAGGCACTCGCTGACTTCATGGTTGAATGTACCATTGACAACCAAGAAGTCGGGGGGCATGAAGAGATAGTGGAAGAGAAGAAAGATGAAGGAGACTTGATGTCCAAAGAATACTGGGTGCTCTATTTTGATGGGGCATCAAAAACAAAAACAAGTGGAGCTGGTCTAGTTCTGCGAAGTCCAGATGGGTTCCTAGTCGAATATGCTCTAAAGCTAGACTTTCCAATGACTAATAATGAAGCTGAGTATGAGGCTCTGATAGCCGGTTTGACCTTAGCAATGAAATTAAGGGTCAAGCACCTCAAAGTTTATGGAGACTCGAGACTTGTAGTTGCACAAGTGAATGGTGAGTTTGAAGCTCGTGAGGAAACTATGGCAGAATATCTAAGGATAGCCAAGGGTGTTATGACTCAATTCGAGGAATGATACATGGAACACATCCCGAGGGAGGAGAACATTAAGGCAGATGCCCTCTCTAAGTTCGCTTCCTCGGAGATAGAGAACTATGTTGGGAGTGTTTACTTTCAGGTCTTGAAGACCCCTACTATCAATGTGAAGTTGGTGACACCGATCGATGTGCAAAGCTGTGGGATGGATCCTATCAAGGCTCACTTGGAAACGGGATGGCTCCCTGAAGATGTCATGGAAGCACGTAAACTCTCGGTAAGAGCTCTAAGATACACCCTGATTGAGGGTTTGCTATACAAGAGATCTTTTGTGATCCCGTACTTGAAGTGCTTGAGGCCCAGGAGGCCAGAGAAACACTCGAAGAAGTGCACGAAGGGATGTGTGGGCAACACCTGGGGGGCAGAGCCCTTGCTCATAAAATACGTCCCCTTGCTCATACCAAAGACTATTTAAGGGATGAACCCTCTAACAACATGAATTCAAGGAACTGAAACCTACTAAATTGGAGTCCAAAGAATGGATTCAAACCCTAAAGGGATGTATCCCCAATTTAGAGGGGTGGCTTTGCTTACAATCGCAAACACCCTAACATGATTACGAATCTCTATAATGGTGTTACCATCGCCAACAGGACAAAACCCAAGTTATGGGCTCCTACCCCTATGAGGGCTGAGGGCATGAATTACCATATGTTTAAATACTCATCATAAAAAATTCACTTGCAGGGATGATTATCCTCAACCTCGAAGGTCCGAAATAATAAATCTTAGCTCATGAAGCACGTTTGATACATCAATATGCATGACATCCCTTAAGGCCTAGGGTGGCCTCTATCAATGATTCGACAGATATTTTTAAGAAGATTGATGAAATTAGCTCGTGAAGCTCATATTCAATCATTGAAACAAGATCTGGAAAGATTATAGACTCGAAAGTCCCGAAGAGAAACTAATGGCTTGGTGCGTTTAAGAGATCGTGATGATCCAACGAAAGTTTACAAAGAAATTCAAGATACCCCATGATCACGATCGATGATAGGGTGGTGATCAACTAAATCATATATGGATTTTCCAACACATCCTTGTTACAAGCAGTCACGGATGCTAACAAATGTAGCCACGTAAGGCGTTTCCCCAAATTTTGGGGGGCATGACACAATGTTGGTATAATCGCTTACCTCCAAACTCTGCCGGGTCTCTCAAAGACTTGAGTAAGGTGTTAATCACCCAATTTGTCAATACAAGTGGTCAGGTAACCACCAGAGATGTTGACATCCATTAACTCACTAATCCTATTTGCCATTTGGGGAATGGATATACTTGGGCCATTTGCAATAGCCAGTGCGCAAAGAAAATTCTTGATAGCAGCGATCGACTGCTTCACCAAGTGGATTAAGGCTAAACCTTCAGCCAAGATAACCACCAAACAAGTAATGCACTTCTGGAAAAGTGTAATGTGCAGATGTGAAATTCCACGAATCCTGGTTACGGACAATGGAACTCAGTTTAACAATGATGAGTTCAAGAAGTATTGTGAAGAGAATGATATACAATCGCGTTTCACTTCTGTTACCCATCCTCAAGCAGATGGGCAAGCTGAGGTTGCAAATTGAATTATCCGAAATGGACTAAAGGGTTGAAACCCCATGAACCTAAGACATTCAGTCCAAACCCCATCATTCGATATGCTCAATGTAAGGCTTGAAGCCGAAATAAGATCCCAAGTCTCGAAAAAGACCAGTATAATTTCTATGAAATCTTAGTGCATTATCATGGATGTTGGGAAGCATGATCAGCCATTTTAATCCCAGAAGTTCTTCAAGTCTTCAAGAAATCATCAAGGGATGAAGATCGAACCCAGAAAATCTTTAAAAAATGAAGATTGGGCCCAGAAAACTCTAAGCTCAAAGCGAGGCAATGAATTTAGGCCAGGTTAGGCCTAGTTCAATCAAGGCCCAAACCCCAAACGGGTCATGTCCAACAGAATAAACTCCCGAAAGGAGCACTCAAAATTTTAAAGTCGAATTAGTGCTAATTCCAAGTCGCAGAGGTAAAGTCGAAATTATACCACAAAAGAGGTTTGAATGCTTCGATCTCACGGCGAAATGAGATCGTGAAAGGCCTTGGAATGAGGTCGAAAAATAAAGGTTTGAGCTCGCAAGTTTGAGCTCGAAAATACATGCAGAGGTAAGGTAAAACACGACGATCTACATCCCTGTGCGGACGAAACCTTGAGGTCGTTAATAACCTACGGATGAGGTCGAAAAACAGTTGAAATGTGAGGCCCACGTCGAACAAAAGGCCGGAAATTAATTAGGTTTAGTCTTAAAGGCTAAACACCATGACGCAATCAAGGCCTAACATGGCCCAATCAAATTTCTGTAGAAATCCCAAAAGGCTGAAATGATTAAAAGTGGCCTAAAGGCTCTACAAAGCCCAAGTCAAGCAAATGACTCAAGAATGAAGGAACAAGTGATAGTAGGCTTAATAAATTATGTAGGCCCATCTTGGATCAAGCCCAAACTAAAGGCCTGATAAGGTCCAGACAAAAATGAATGGCGAAAGTTGATAACAAAGGCACGAAAGCCTAACAAACTTTTAGTTGGACTTGAATAACAAGGCCTGTTAAGGCCCAAGTCAAAATCAATTAGGACTTCAAGATGAAGAGCCCAAATATGCGATTGGGTTCACGAGGAAAGGCCCCAAACTCTGATGAGTCTAAGGCCCGAAACAGAGGAAAGGCCCAAAAGTCCCAAACGAAGTTGTCTGAGGTCGAGACCAACGACCTCGTTTTGCAACATGTTTTCGAACTCGTTCAAACGACCAAGAAGTTGATTAAAGCCCTGGGTTGAGGTCGTAAACGGCCTGAGATATGAGGTCGTGGTTATATTGATTTGAGGTCGAAGCATCGAGCTCGTAGTTGAACTACGAATAGGGCTTGTAACGTGCGACCTGGGCATAGAAAAAGCTTACGCTGAGCTCGTTGCATCCTAGTCGAAAATGAACTAGAGAGAATAGAAATTTCTCGCGACCTCACTCCCAATTTGAGGTCGTTTCAACACCATCTGAGCTCGTCCATTCGAGGTCGGAAAAACACTAAAAATCCCGAAAAGAAGCCACGACTTGGCCCCCGTTTGAGTTCGTTTTTGAGCTCGAAAATGAACTAATCTTTGTCGAAATTTCCAGGTCGAAAATGACTTAGAAAGTAAGAAAAATGGTTGCGACCTTGAGGCAGTTTGAGCTCGAATTTGAGCTCGGGTTTGCAAAATTTCGAGCCGAAACGATAATTTCTGAATAGTACTAGTCTTCAGAAATAAAAAATTTCCTCCAGCCAGGGGCTGCCGCCCCTTGGACCCCGCCAGGGGGCTGCCGCCCCCGGACCCCCGATATCGCCGATTAGCACCGTTTAGTGCCGTTTAAGCACATATTAGTGCCGATTAGCACCGTTTAGCGCCGATTAGTGCCGTTTTACGCCATTCAACGTTGTTTAAACACTGTTTAAGCATTGTTCAAGGCTGATTAGCGCTGCCTGGTGCCATTTAACACCGCTTAGTGTCATTCAACATCGTCGTAAATGCGTCGGTCGCTCCACGCTTTACATTAAGATGATAAGTTGAAAATACTCATGTAAGAGCAATAAACCCTGACCCAAGTCTCATGTAAGGCCGTTATAACTTCAAGGAAAACCTAATCAGTTTTCCTAGAAGTTGGGGGGCAAATGATATGGGCTAAAAGTAAGCCCTAAAGACACATTTAATGTGGCATTAATTAGACCCGGAATGGTCCAAATGTGGGGCCCACCAGGTGGGCCCAAACCCTATTTACAATATTAATTTCGTAATTAATATTAGGGATAATAAATAGCTCAGCAATAAGCGTCAGATAAGAACATTATCTCTACAAGGAGTAGCCTCCAAGGCATACACTTATACAAGGAAACA
Source organism: Kitagawia praeruptora (assembly GCA_037693485.1). Taxonomy (NCBI): domain Eukaryota; kingdom Viridiplantae; phylum Streptophyta; class Magnoliopsida; order Apiales; family Apiaceae; genus Kitagawia; species Kitagawia praeruptora. The sequence goes on from CM075352.1 coordinate 127,696,992, forward strand.
GACTCCTACAAGGAAGGGGTCTAGAACTTTCCTCGAGGTTGACTTACCCACCAAGTCACCTAACCCTACCATAACTCTAAGGCTTCTCAGCCTATATAAAGGGTCAGACCCCTCACCCTAGAACTACATTTTTGGCTTGATCTTTGATACACATCAAAGTACGTAGGCATCTTGTGAAGGCAGATCTAGCCACGAGCACGAGAGCAGCCATTAAAGCACGAAGCTCACGAACCCTAGCATTAAATATACACAAACCCTAGCCGCAAATCGTAACCTAGTTTTTATTCCACAACAACTTGGATACACGAAACGAAAATACATGAAATAAATAAATATTTAAATAATTTTACTAAAATTATATGAATACATATTTCAAAATAATATTTTATATATAATTTTTACATAAGATAAATACAAAATAATTTTAAATTTTAGTTTCAAAAGACTTGAGCGCACTTGATTTTTGATGAAATATTGACTTAAGACTCGACCAGTAAAAGTTTAATATTTAAATATTTTTATTTTTATTCAAAATTACACGAAACACGACACGAAATGTACACGAAATGAAGGTACACGAAACGAAATGAATTCTTAACGGGTTGGTTTTGGATTTGACATTACGTACACGAAACACGAAAGTACACGACACGAAAGTATACGAAACGAATGAATTGCCAAGTCTACGCCGCACCCGTAAAACCTCTATAAATTAAGATTGATGAATTTTATTAATTTATAAAGATTATTGTTAATTAAGATTAAATTAATATTTCTGTTTATTATATTAGAATCAAAAATTCATGTTAATAATATTAATTTATCATGCTAACAAGTATTAATTTAACAAAAATGATCATTTGATCATTCAACTCATTCTTAATTTGCAAGTGAATCATTTAATTGAAAAAACTTGCAGTTCAATTATTATATCATTTAAAATTTTCAATCAGATCTCAACCATTAATAACATTAACTTTTGTATGGAAAACTAACTTAATACTCCCTCCGTCCCAAAAAGATTGACACACTTTCCTTTTTGGGACGTCCCAAAATTAATGAACCTACTTCACTTACTATTTTTTAACACTACTTTTCACTATTACACCCATTACTTCTCCATTTTATACTCTTTTTTACACTATTACACCCACTACTTTCCTCCACTATCTCAAATCTATTATTAAATATTAATAGATCCCACCACTTTATCCATTTTTCAACTAACTTTACTCTTTTTCTATTACATTTTCTTAATCTCCGTGAAAGTCAAAGAGTATCAAACAATTTGGGACAGAGGGAGTAATATGATGTAACAAAAACGTATTCATTGAAACTTATTAATCTAAAGCCTCCCGCCAAAAATCACTTTATAAATAATTTAAGTATCTATGTGAACATAGAAATATAAATTTTGAAAAAGATGAGGGAAAATTTAAAAAGAAAATATCATTTGTGGCTTGAAACTCGAAATCATTTTTCTCACAATAATCCTCATCTATATCATCAAAACAATTCATTTTGGCACCGGAGCAGGTGATCAAAATCGACTCATTACAACCCAACTTAACATTACTAATACTAGAATTAGGGTTAATATACTTGGGTAAAATTTCTAATATCAAAATGAAGCTCCACAATTGATTATTGAGCACATCAAGAAAGTTGATAATTGTTAGAAATGATTGATGAAAACAGTGTTTGGAAGCTAAAGTCAGAAAACAGAGTTTAGCTGGAAGCAGTCAGAGTTTGATTAAACACTGACTGGAAGCGCAAACAGAGTTTGTTAAACTCTGTAGCGGTATTGTCTGAAGAGTCAACAGTGTTTGAAGATTGATAAATATGGAAGCAATATCTTTGAAGATTGGAAAGCTGTCAAAGAGATTGAGTTGACTTGGAAGACTGAAGCAATCGTGATTGATATCAATTGTATAGCTTGATTTTAGGAGTATCAATTACTGATTGTACGAAGCTGTATGTTCTATAAATACAGTTAGGTTAACCCTAGAAGGGTAGTCGAACATTGAGATATTCATCCATTGTAACCTAAGCAGCTCTCTGTGATATTTACATCACTGAGAGAGGAATTATTAATTCCAAACAGTTTTTAATTGTTAAACAGTGTGTTCTTGTTAAGTTATTCATACAGTATTTGATTACTTATTGTGTATTCGACCTAACAAGTGGTATCAGAGCCAAATCTGTTATTTTATTACAGCTAAAGATCCAAACACAATAGTAATCAATGGCAGAGATACCTCCACCAAATGAGAAAGCTCCTACTACTGTTAGTAGGTATGAAACAATAAGGGTTCCTATACTTAGGCCATCAGAGTATGCAATTTGGAAGGTGAAAATGACCATGTTTCTGGAGGCTACAGATCCAGAATACCTTGATAGAATATATGAAGGTCCTCACAAACCAACAAAATTATCTGCTGCTGCTGCTGGTGAGGAGGCAAAGGTCATTCCAAAGGAAAAGAAAGATCTAACTGCTGAGGATCTTTCATCTATTGCAAAGGATGCAAAAGTGAGACATTTACTTCACAGTGCATTAGACAATGTTATGTCTAATAAAGTGATTAATTGCACAACTGCAAAGGAAATATGGGATGCACTTGAGGTTAGGTGTCAAGGAACTCCTGCAATCAAGAAAAACAGAAGAAACATACTCACTCAGGAGTATGAGCACTTTGAGGCAAAGTCTGATGAAACCATGACAGAAACATTTGACAGATTCTGTAAACTGCTCAATGATTTGTCATTGGTTAACAAAGAATATGATTTAGAAGACTCAAATCTCAAGTTTCTTCTTTCTCTACCTGAAAAGTGGGATGTGAAAACAACCACTATTAGAGATAATTATGAACTTGGTGAAACAGAGATTGATGAAATTTATGGGCTGCTCAAAACCCATGAATTGGAATTGGAGCAGAGAAACAAAAGAACAAGTAGAAAGTCAAAATCTGTTGCACTCAAGGTTGAGGAGAAACCATCAAAGAAGGAGGCATCAAGGAGAAAGGAAAAAGGGAAAGCCTTAGTCATCCATTCAGAGAATGAGTCATCAAACACTGATGTTGACTCAAACACAGATGGTTCATCTGATTCTGAAGATGATGAAGAGATGATGCAAATGGCTGCATTGATGGTAAAGACCTTCAAGAAGATGGGTTACAAGAACTTCAAGAAGGGAAAGAGATTCTCAAGGGACTACTCAAAGTCTGACAAGAAGAATTTCAAGAAAGCCGAGGGAAAGGACTTCAAATCTGGCAAGAAAGAAAAGTCTGAAATTCAATGCTACAAGTGTAAGGAGATGGGTCACTATGCTCCTGAGTGCAAGAAGGGTAAAACTGAAAAGGCACTCTACACCAAAGGCAGAGATTGGGCAGACACTTCAGATTCAGATGAGGAAGTCAACTATGCTCTCATGGCTACTACTCAGACTGAAAATGATGATCTCAAGGTACCTCCAACCACTTATGCTTATAACACTGATAATATAACTGAATTGAGAATTTATCTTAAAGCATTGCATATCAGCTATAGAGATCAGACTTTAGAAAATGAGAGGATAAAGTCTGAGTGTTCTCAACTCAAAGAAAGAAATAAACTTGTTGAGGAGCAGCTAGAGAACATGAATAAAATTCAAAAAGAGAGAGATGATGCAGTGTTTATTGAACAGGAGTTGCTAGGTAAGTATAAGCAACTAGAATCTGAATTGGAGGATAGTAAACACATCATTAAAACTTGGACACACTCTGGCAAAGACACTCAAGAAGTGTTTCAGTCAGATACAGTAGGTCTAGGTTACTCTGTTGGAGATGAACTTAGATTTGAAAATAAGGTAAAAGTTAGACCATATTGTTCATCTGAGGGTAATGTCATGGGAACAGGTGGACCTAAGACTGAAGCACAGAAAAAGGCTGTTAAGGAATCATATGCTAAAACTTTTGTTAAAGAGGCTAACATTGGTTTAATGACAGATAAACAACTCAAGCATAAGCTTAAGGAGATAAAATCTGTCAACAAACAGAGATTGCCTAAGAAAAACAAAAATGGAAAAGTAGGCATCACATCAGGAATTAAGCCAATGCTTGCTTCATTAGCCCCTAGAAAAACATGCTTTAATTGTGGTAGCACTAATCATCTTGCTAGTTTCTGCAGTAAGAATAAGAACATTAATTCTTTGCCTTCTAAAACTGCAGTAAAGAGTGATTATGTGAGAACTAGACCACAGACTTTATGCAAACACTGTGGAAGTACTTGGCATTCTATTTACACTTGCAAAGATTATCATGCTATTTATTATAATTACTATGAACCCAAACCAAATTTGAAATGGGTTAAAGTAAACTCTGCAAATGTAAACTCTGAAAAAGTTAGCTTAAACTCTGTTAATGAAAATTCCGCTGCAAAAGCTAACAGATTTAAGAAAGCCAAAGGATCCAAGCAAGTCTGGATCCTTAAAACTAATAATCATTGATTGTTTGTGATTGCAGGGCAACAGGGTTAGTACCCTAGTCGTGGACAGTGGATGTTCAGGACATATGACAGGAAATAAAGCCCTGCTATCAGAGTTTGAGGAGAAGGCTGGCCCAGAAGTTTCCTATGGAGATGGCAACATAGGACATACACTGGGATATGGCAATATTAATCTTGGAAATGTCATCATCACAAATGTAGCTCTTGTTCCAGGACTCAAGCATGATTTGCTATCTGTGAGTCAAATCTATGACAGAGGATATCATGTAGATTTTCAGCCTGAATATTGTCAAGTGATCAGTAAATCTACAGGGAAAGTTGCTCTAGTTGGAAACAGACACAATAACATCTATGAAATCAAATTGTCAACAAACACTGATGGCAAAGCAGTGTGTCTGTCTACAAGGATGTCCAGTGAAGAGAGTTGGAAATGGCACAAGAAACTCTCTCATTTGAACCTGAACAACATTAATGAGCTAATCAAGAATGATCTTGTAAGAGGTCTACCAAAGTCCTTGTTGAATGTAGAGGGACTGTGTGATTCTTGTCAAAAGGCCAAACAAAGAAAAACATCTTTCAAAAGCAAATCTGAGTCTTCAATTGCTGATCCTTATCATCTACTACATGTTGATCTTTTTGGTCCAGTGAATGTGATGTCTTTTGGAAAGAAGAAATATGCATTAGTCATTGTTGATGAATATACCAGATTCACATGGGTATATTTTCTTGCAAAGAAAGATGAAACTGCATTAACACTGACAGAACATGTAATTCAACTGGAAAAAGGGTCAGAGCATCAAGTGAAGATAATCAGAAGTGACAATGGAACTGAGTTCAGGAATTCATCAATGGAAGAATTTTGCAAGAATAAAGGGATAAAACAAGAGTTTTCTGCACCTGGTACTCCACAACAAAATGGTGTAGTGGAGAGGAAGAACAGAACCTTGATAGAAGCTGCCAGAACCATGTTAGATGAAGCAAAGTTACCAACATATTTCTGGGCAGAAGCAGTTCAAACTGCTTGTTTTACTCAAAATGCAACACTGATCAACAAGCATGGTAAAACACCATATGAAATGGTGAAGAAGAAAAAGCCAAATCTAAAATATTTTCATATTTTTGGATGCAAATGCTTTGTGTTGAAGACTCATCCTGAACAGTTGACCAAGTTTGACCTAAAGGCAGATGAAGGAATTTTTGTTGGCTATCCACTGTCAACAAAGGCATTCAGAGTTTATAATTTGAGAACTAGAGTGATCATGGAATCAATTCATGTGTCATTTGATGACAAGAAAATAACTGGACTTGAAGATGTCAATGAACATGATCAATTGCACTTTGAAAATGAAGATTTATTCTCTGAAAAAGTAAACTCTGATCAGACTGATGTGTCAAACTCTGTTGATCTAAACTCTGAACCTCTACTGGTAAATACTGAAGAAACTCTTCAATCAGAAACAAGGGAAGAACCAGTTGAGGGGGAGCATGAAGAATCACATCAAAGTGATAAGTCAAACACTGAAAGTGACTCAATTGATGATTCTGAATCAAACTCTGTTGATTCAAACTCTGTTGATGATTCTGAGAAGTCACATTCAGGGGGAGCATCAGAAAATGAGGAAAGGCACCAAGAAAATCAGGAGAGCATGGATCAAGGGGGAGGATCACATGATGACAGAAGCAATCTGCCTTCTGCAAGAAAATGGACTAAATCTCACACACCTGATTTGATTATTGGTGATCCAGATGCAAAAGTAAGGACAAGAAGTGCAACAACAAATGAATGTTTATTTCATGCATTCTTGTCACAATCTGAGCCAAAGAAAGTGGAAGAAGCTCTTAAAGATGCTGACTGGATAACAGCAATGCAAGAAGAGCTAAATGAATTTGAAAGAAATGAAGTGTGGACACTTGTACCAAGGCCCAAGAACAGATCTATTGTTGGTACTAAATGGGTCTTCAGGAATAAAACTGACAGTGAGGGTGTTATCACAAGGAACAAGGCAAGACTGGTTGCAAAAGGCTACTCACAACAGGAAGGAATTGACTATGATGAAACATTTGCACCAGTGGCTAGATTGGAAGCAATCAGGATTTTTCTAGCATATGCCTCCCACATGAAATTCAAAGTGTTTCAGATGGATGTAAAAAGTGCATTTTTGAATGGAAAACTTGAAGAAGAAGTGTTTGTGGAACAACCACCAGGGTTTGTTGATCCAAAATATCCATATTATGTCTACAGGTTAGACAAGGCACTCTATGGACTTAAGCAGGCACCAAGGGCATGGTATGAAACCCTTGCCAAATTTCTACTAGAAAGTGGATTTCACAGAGGTACTATTGACAAAACTCTGTTTTATTTCCAAAATGGTAGTGACTTGCTTTTAGTTCAGATATATGTGGATGACATCATTTTTGGGTCTACTAATGATAAACTCTGTAAGAAGTTTGCCAAACTCATGCAGTCAAGATATCAAATGAGTATGATGGGAGAGCTTAGTTATTTTTTAGGCCTACAGGTGAAGCAAACAGATGATGGAATTTTTATAAATCAAGCAAAATATACCAGAAACCTTCTCAAGAAATTTGGTATGCTTGACTGTTCATCTGCAACAACTCCCATGGCAACTGCAACAAAATTGGACAAAGATGCAGGGTCATCAGTAGATATGACAAGTTACAGAGGAATGATTGGTTCTTTGCTCTATTTGACAGCTAGCAGACCTGATATCATGTATGCAACTTGCTTGTGTGCAAGGTTCCAGGCAGATCCAAGAGAACCACATTTAACAGCAGTAAAGAGGATATTCAAGTACCTCAAGGGCACTATGACTTTGGGGCTGTGGTATCCAAGAGAATCAGAGTTTAAACTTCTTGGTTACTCTGATGCAGACTTTGCTGGATGTAAGATAGACAGAAAAAGCACCAGTGGAAGTTGTCAATTTCTGGGTGACAGACTTGTTTCCTGGTACAGCAAGAAACAGAAGTCAATATCTACATCTACAGCTGAAGCAGAGTATATTGCTGCTGGTAGCTGCTGTGCACAGATTTTATGGATGAAGAATCAATTGCTGGATTATGGATTAAGGTATTCCAAGATACCTATTTACTGTGATAATCAAAGTGCTATTGCAATGACAGGTAATCCAGTGCAACATTCAATGACAAAGCACATCAGCATAAGGTATCACTTCATCAGAGAGCATGTAGAGGAAGGCAACATTGAGCTTCACTTTGTGTCTACAGAACAACAACTTGCAGATATCTTCACCAAGCCATTGAGTGAAGCTACATTTACAAGACTGGTCAATGAACTAGGAATGGTCTCTAGTTTTGACTAGAGATGTTGGTTAGACTCAAAAACTTATTTCTAAAATATGTTGCTCATGTTTCTGCAAATTGTTAAGTGCTATGTGAACCTTAGTATTAAACTCTGTTCTGCATGCTAATGTTTAAATCTTTTTAAACTCTGTCAGCATGTCTGTCTGTTAAATACTGTTAACAAGTTAGATACACTCAGTGAATTCAGAATTAATTATTGTCTGAATGAAATACCAATGAAGAAATATGTATGAAGCATGATTCACAGTAATTAAATCATGATTCTTTCTGAGTCACTGCTATCTAATCAGACTTTGTGCAGAAAATTAACACAGCATGATACTGTCTCATATTTATAGCATCTCTTAGTTTATTTAGTCCTAAACTCTGAGTCTATGAATATTGTGTGCATGGCCACTCATAAATAATTTTGGTTATTGATGAACTCTAAACTCTGATAAGTGACATTCTGTTTCCAAAGGTATGGTTCATGATGATTCCTTGTTTGTACTTGTGAAAATCATAAAACTTGAGATGTGTCAGTGATTAGTTTGGTGAGTTCAGACTCATGTTTACACCCTGTGAGAGTTTGAGCCAAATCAGTGATTGATACATTTTCTATCAATCAGTATTTATTGTTGTGTGATATTCATCAGGTAGTATGTTTCTCTAGAACTTGTATTAAACCATTTTGAGACTACATGATATGTGTGTGCATGAAAATGATAAAGGCAATAGGATTTACCATTCTTTCAAACACTGTTCGAAATTCTTTTGAACATTGTACAAACACTGTATAAACACTGTTCATAAATTCCATCCTTAGTAAACCCCTTTGAGCCTTATTAACTGCTCATTTTTCTTATACTCTGAAGTATTAAGAGCAGTTAAATATTTTTTTTCTCAAACAGATGAGTGTTTCTCAAGAAAAGAAAAAGTTTACTCAGTATATATGCTAAATAAAAAAAAATGAAAAAAAAATAAAAATAAAAATAAAAAAAAGCATATATACTGATCTTGTACAAATATATACCGTGACTGAACACTTTATTCTCTTAAGATGCTCAGCTTGAAGTCACTCTTGAATAAAAATATCTCTTTTCATCTGTTTGATCTTACTCCATTTAAACCCTGAATAAAGTCCTTTTGATTTGTGAATACATGTACTCAAAGTAGTGTAGAATTGGTGGACATTCAAGCATATGGTAGACTCTGCTATTTCTGATTGAATGTGAGTGTAAACACATCACCTAAACACTTGTGTGCTTTGAGAGTTTGTGAGGTTATACAGTTCATGACTGTTATTCACTGAATGATGCTCTGATTTCTATCTCTTGATATTTTTGTCTTTAAAGACTGTGTGCTTACTTGGATAGTCATGGACATCAAAGGGAATGGAAGTTTTCAGATTTCTGTATAACAGTAACTACAGAGTTTAGCATTCATCAAACAGTCAGTGTTTAATATGAGAGTTTGTGCATTCAGTGTTTATTAACTGTTTGTTATGGATTTTATGAAATATTAGATGCTCTAAAAATTGATTTCAGTAAACTCTGCTTCACACACACTCATATTCACAACTGTGCAATTTTTGAAAGGATTTTAGTGATAAAGTTGGAAAATTGATAAACACTGTTGAGTTGTGTTAAGTACTCTGAGGTAAAGTCTTATTGAGATGATTTGACTATTTTGGAGTAATTGGGGTAGTTGACAGCTGTTAATTAGTGTTAATGTGTCTAAGTGTCGTGATTATAGGAATAACAGCGGTAATTATTAAGTGATCCATTGGCTGTTTGACACGTGTCCCATGATTGTGTCCCACTCACACACTACTCTACATCAGTTGCGCACTTTTACTAAATAAACGATTGAGTTTTAATTTTACTCTAATCGTCTTTAGTCTCTCACTCCATATCGATTCACATACACCCACTCACAGTTACTTACATACTTATTCATTTTCACACTTCTCTTATTTTCTCCTTCACTTTTTGATAAACACTTACAGTGCATACAAATCTTTTCTCTGAATATCTTCGTATCTTGTTACTAATGGCAACTAAAGCATTTGATGCAGCAGGGTTAGTCTTTCTCCCTAGTAACTATGCAGCACCATTGGAGAATGAAAATGCTCCACAGGCGTTTCACTTGTTCCAAAACTTCTTGAACGATTCTGAGATAGGGACGGCTCTAACTGCACCACCAACATTATCTGCTTCACAGATTGCTACTTTCTGGACAAACTCTGAATATGATGATGGAGGAGAGGCTGGCACTCCAACAATCATTTTCACCCATGAAGAATCAGAGTATATCATTACTCCAACCACTGTCAGGGACGCTTTGGACTTTGAGACACACACTTCTTACAGTGTTGTTGGTCATGATAGATTGAGGACAATGTTGGAACAAATTGGATGTGCAGGAAACTTGAACAAGATAGGGTCTTTGAGACGGCCAAGTTTGAGAAAGGAATGGAGTTTCTTCTTTGATTGTATAACAAGGGCTTTTGGAAAGAAGACAACAAACTGGGATGCACTACCTCTGGATACTCTCCAAATTGGTCATGCTCTACTATATGGAGGTAACTTCGATTTTGGTAGACTAGTACTAATGAACTTGGGAGAGCGATTATCTGAGTCTACTACTGTTTATTTTGCTCGCTTTTGTCAATTGCTATTTACTGCCTGTGTGCCTAACATTCCAATTGATGAAGCTGATGTAATTCAGCCTTTTCAAGTTGCTAAGAGAATGTTCACTGATTTGACAAACAAAGATGTCACTAAACAGCAAATACCTGAGTTGTTTATGCCTTTAGCCTTACAAAATTATGTGAACCAACCACAAGACCCTCAATCACCACAACAAATGCCTGAACCACCAGAAACCATAAACTCTGAACCAACACCTCCAACACCCACAACTACTGTACCTATTACATCTCAACAACCACAACCAGAAACTTTAAACTCTCCACCCTCAAACACTGATCCCTCAAACACTGAACCATTAAACACTGAAGCTTTAAACACTGATACCTTACACTCTGAGCCAGCACCTACTGAACCAGCCAAAACCAAGCCAAAGAGAAAGAAACACACTGCCCAAAACACTAAACATTCAAAGGCTAAACAGACATTACCTGGAGCTGTTTATACTAGAAGAATGAAGCAACATGCAAACAGACCTTCACTTTCACCACCAAAAGAAAGCTCTAGTGAAGATGAAGAGGAGATTGTTGTGCCAATCAAGAAAAGGAGACTAATTCTTTCTGATTCAGATGCAGAGAATGTTGTTGAAGCTCCAGAGGTGGTTTCACAGCAAACACCTACTGTTGAGGATACAGTGAATGTTGAAGTACCTGCAAAAGTTGACATGCCTGCAGAGAATACTGTGGATGATAAAGTTGAAATACCTGCAGAGGTTGAAATGCCTGCAGAGGATAATGTTACTGTTGAAATACCTACAGAGGATAAAATGCCTGTAGAAGAGGATCAAAGAGATGGTTTGTCACCAGTACATGATATTCCTGAATCAATTCTTGATCCTGTCTCACCTGTTGTTCATGTTGAAGCTCCTGGTGTAGCTGATGAGCCTGCAGTACATGTTCCTGAAGCTGTGGCATCACACACAGAGCTGGTATCTTCTCAAATTCAAGACAAAGGTGATGAAGCTACTAAGGCAAACTCTGTTGCAGAACCTGTGCAACATGAGGTCATTATTGAAAAGGTTGCAGAAGTTATTGCAGAAACTGTGGCTGACACTGCTCAGCACAGTGGTTCTTTCAAAGATGGTCAAGCTCAAGGTGCAAGTGATGAAGATATATCTGACAGTGATGCAAACTCTGATTCTTTTGTGAGTGCACCTGCACAGACAGATAGTAAACATACACCTTTTGCTCAGCCTTGTCCATCACATGCTGTTGAAGCAGAGCATCTTGCTAAATCTGCTGAAAATTGGTATAAACAAGATTGCATTTTTCCAAAAGGGAGAGCATCTGAGTTTGTTAAGCAAACTGCAAAGCAAATTTCAAATCCAGAAATCTTATCCTGTTTAAAGGCAACTGTGGTACAAGTCAAGACTCTGGAAGGAAATTTTGCTGACACTAAACAAGAAATTGCTTCCTTGAAGACTGAGATTCAGTCAAGAGAGTTGAAGATGGAAAGAGAGTCTAAAATAAAAGCTGTTCAGCTGTCCAAAGTTCAGGACACTCTCTTTGCCAGGCTAGGAAAGGTTGAAGAAAATCAGACTGCTTTATCTGCTAAGGTGGATTCAATTGCAAACTCTTTAGAGCTCATTACATCAATACTAATTCCTGATGATGTCAAAAAGGGGGAGAGAGTGACTAAGTCTAAATGCAAAGTTTCTCAAACTCTGACTCAAAAGGATGATGCTGGAGATGGAGGGGCAAGTGATAGAAGCAAGGTTTTAAACTCTGAAAGGCAAACTCTGAGATCTGGCAAATCTTTTAAATCACAGTCTGTTGGAACAAACACTGAAACTCAAGGTACTTCAAAGACCAAGAGTTTGGAATTAACATCAAACCCAAAGACTGATGAGGAGTTAGCTGTTAAGCTTTTCATGGAAGAGAATGCAGAAGGAGTGACCATAGAAGATGCTAAAGCTGAAGAGAAGAGTTTACAAGAAAAACATCTGAAAGCTTTAAAGTCTGAAAAAGGAAAGAAGAATGTGAAAGTTGCTAAAGCTGCAAAGCCTGTTCTTAAAGGTATTCAAATCAAAGAACCTGTTGGTACAGATCAAAGAATGCAAGTATTCAGAAAACCAACAGATGCAGAAGCCAAGCAAAAGCTGAAAAGTATAGTTACAACCTCTGTTGATACACATGTTGTACAGAAGAATGAAAACACAACCTCTGTTGCTGCACAAGTTATGACCACACCATTAGTGTCTTTTCAGTTGAAATCAACATTTAAAAGAGGTGCTCTTCATGATCCAAGACTAGAAGCTACAATTCCAATGGATTTTGCTGATGGTAGAGCTTTATCTGGTAAAGTTGGATACAACAAAGAAGGGATAGGTTCACACAGAGATAAAAGACAATATGTTGGTCCTAGAGATCCTTCTTCACTGTCTGTTCCAGGAGGTGGTGTCACTCAAGAGAGTTTAGACAAACTGGAATCAGTACAGCTTGTATATCAGAAGAGTCTAGAAAAGGATTTCTTGTTATATTTCATGGCTGATGGAACAGTATTTAAAGTCTCTGAAAAGGATATCGAATTAAAGTATGCTGAGGAACTTGAATATGTTTTGTATATTTTCAGAGTGAGAAATCAAAGAGCTCAGTCAGTTGCAAATGTGCTTCAACAAAGAATGATTCAAAATCTTGCAAGAAGGCAAATGAAATTCAACAGCAAGTATGTTCCTAAATACAGAGATTGGAATGGCAATCTGATTGAAATGGAGAAGGGGACTACAAAGCTGAAAACAGATCTTGGAATTACTGTTCTGGATTTCAATGTAAAATCTGAAGAGGTGAAATACATCAGGTTGGGAAATGAGATGAGAAGAAACAAAATCTACGATCTTAGAGCTGCTATCTATCAAACTGATGAGAATGATCCTCAGTTGAGAGAAATCAAAGAAGCTATGCAGATAGAGCTTGAAAATGCTGAAAGAAGGTTGCTTATAGACTATCTCAGAACAGTGCCTGATCTTCAAGAGATTAGAGATTAAAGTCTGTAAGAATTTTCTTATTTCATGTAGAATTTGTTAAGTAAAAGCTTAAACTCTGTTTGTATGTTAAACACTGTAAACTTTGTATTTGTTTTGACATCATCATTTACTGTAAAACTTGTACATTCTTGCTAATGGACAAGTTGGGGGAGATTGTTAGAAATGATTGATGAAAACAGTGTTTGGAAGCTAAAGTCAGAAAACAGAGTTTAGCTGGAAGCAGTCAGAGTTTGATTAAACACTGACTGGAAGCGCAAACAGAGTTTGTTAAACTCTGTAGCGGTATTGTCTGAAGAGTCAACAGTGTTTGAAGATTGATAAATATGGAAGCAATATCTTTGAAGATTGGAAAGCTGTCAAAGAGATTGAGTTGACTTGGAAGACTGAAGCAATCGTGATTGATATCAATTGTATAGCTTGATTTTAGGAGTATCAATTACTGATTGTACGAAGCTGTATGTTCTATAAATACAGTTAGGTTAACCCTAGAAGGGTAGTCGAACATTGAGATATTCATCCATTGTAACCTAAGCAGCTCTCTGTGATATTTACATCACTGAGAGAGGAATTATTAATTCCAAACAGTTTTTAATTGTTAAACAGTGTGTTCTTGTTAAGTTATTCATACAGTATTTGATTACTTATTGTGTATTCGACCTAACAATAAGGAAGCAAATGCCAACAATATAAGTATGATTGCACTAAGAAGTGATAACGGAACATAGTTCAGAAATGTCATGTTTAAGAAATTTTGCAAATAAAATGGTATTTCACAACAATTCTTAATTCCAAGAACTGCACGACAAAATGAAGTTGTTGATAGAAAGAATATAACTCTAATCTGTAAGGCTTGCCCAAGCGGATACCCCTCATCTCTTCAATGCAAGAGGTCGAGGGTTCGACTCCAGTGGGAGGAGTTGGTGTGTGTGTGCGTGTGTTTAACTTAGCCAATATATATATTTATATATATATATATAACTCTAATTGAAACTGCAAGACAATGTTGCTTGTTGCAAAAATGCCTACATATTTTTAGGCAGATGTTATGAGTACTGCATGCTATATTCAGAACAAAACTTTTATCAACAAGAACATTGGAAAAACACCTTATAACTTGATGACTGGAAAGAAGCCCTCACCTCGCATGTTCATACTTTTTGAAACAAATGTTTTGTGCTAAAAGACAACTCTGAATATGTTGGTAAGTTTAATGCAAAAACATTTGAAGGAATTTTTCTTGGCTACTCTATGGAAAGAAGCTGCTCACACTCGCTCATCGGCGGAAGCATTAATCATTCTATTTTGGTAATTGCTCCGTACCACAGAAAGTTTCTGCGGTACGGTGAACTATAGATTTTTAGTGTGAAAATATGGGCATTTTGGTAATTTCTCCGTACCACAAAAAGGTTCTACGATACGGTACAGATTTTTTTTAAATCAGGGCCATTTGATCAACCATCCAATGATTATTAAATCGTATGTTGCCAAATAGTAGTTTGGCAACCCGGTGCCAAAGACCGGCCACCAAATTTATGTTGGATGCGCCTCAAAAGCATGTAAAGTTCTTTTCTTTCTTTTTCATCTCTTCTCCACATCAGTTACAACTATTTATTCAATTAAAGTAGTTGTTGATTTCAGAAAATAAAAAAGAACCTAGTTGTTCTTAAAATATTCTTGTTTTTTTAATAGACGATGAAGGAGTAATCAAAATATTCGTAATTAGAAGCATGGAAAAGATATTCTTATTCTACCACACAATACATGTACAATAAACAAAGGGGAAGTATATTGTTTTATTTGGATTTGCAAAGGTACAAATTATCTACAAAGCCATACTTCTAACTTATAATTAAAAGGGAATTGATAAATAAGCTCCAAAAATTACTGTTTAAACTCCAAATCTTACTTTTAAATATAAAATTCTATAACTACCCTTAATTTTGGATATGCACTCTTTTATTATAATTAAAAAAATGCCAAGAAGGTACCTTGTTGGAAATCAATTTTTATGGGTAATGATATTGCTAGAAAAGTAGAAATGTAATGCTATATGATCTGAACTATAAGCCTACTTCTCTGCTCTTGAGGATGGGTCTGCATCCTGAAACAAGCTAGAAGTAAATGGGATAATATAATATTTGGTTACTTTGAGGGAGGGGACTTGGTGTTGAGTATTGAATACGATAAAAGAATACAGAGGAGGGGTGAATGGATTCTTGAACTTTTCTTTGGCTAGAGTCTATGTAGCAAATAAGTGTTTGTGTGTGCAGAAGTGAAGGTGCAGATAAAGAACAACACAAGACACAGTATCACTTTAATCTAATGTATTATTAGATAAAGGTTGCTACAATCTGTGAATACAAATGATAGTATTCTCAGCTTCGTTTTTCTCAGAGAGATACAGCTTACAACGTATGAAAAACTTGACTCACAAAGTTACAAAGTTAATGACTAAGGAAGTGAGGCTGTATCCTTATAGAACATGGATACAACCTACTTACTCCAAATAAGGTAGCTGAACAAATTACTTTCTAGTCTGTCTATCCTTTTTGAGTAAGCGTCCAAACGGTTACAGATTTGACTTTGTAAAGCCTGTTCAGATCCACTTCTTTAGCCCCATGTCTCTTCTATATCTCTCCAAGCTTCCTTGTAGGCTTTCCAGAGCACGTTACAGATTGTGGTCCATAAAGTGCATTGGCTTGTTGCAGGTTTCTGACTTGTACAATTTCTTCAGTACTTTGTCTCCAAGAATGTATTCGAGAAGTGACTAAGTAGTTGATTCGAGAACTAGAATTGACTTGATCGATAACTCTGAGTTCTCGAACACTGTTATATTGACATATCGAATTACTTCTCGAATAGCTCTTTTCTTCAGGATTCCTTGAGTTGTCGAATAGAACACTTGACTTGTCGAATCCTTGAGATATCGAATAGCTTTCTGAGTCCTTGAGATATCGAATGGAACTTTGACTTGTTGACTCCTTGAGAACTCGAATACTACTTTGACTTGTTGACTTCCTGAGTTCTCGAATAGAGTACATAGACATATCGAATCTCTGAGATATCGAATGAGATATCGAATAGTGTATTCAGAGATATCGAATAGTGTCTTGAGATATCGAATCCCTGACTTCTCGAATGCTGGACTTATCGAATAGACAAATATACTTCTCGAATTGGTACTTAGGCAAATTATTCATTTCTTCAAATCCCAACTGTGATTATTTGACAGTCTTTATCTTCTTGCTTGAGGCATGAACCTTGGAACTTCTTTCAAGCATTATTCTAGACTCTATAAGTACAGTTACACAACTAGGATTTGATGCCTACTACAAGTACAATACAAACAGAAACTCTACAACTAGAGGTTCCCTCAGTTAAGAGGTCATGTAAGTAATGCAAAGCATTACAAACAATTAGGCTTGTTATTAGATGTATATAGGCATGCCTCTGTAACTAACAATCTCCCCCAAATTGTGAGTGAGACCCTTAGTCACAATTTCATGTCTGATAACAAGCCTAACATACATAAAGATAAAACTTTAACAGTACAGGTATGTAGATTGATTGAGGAAAGTACATAGAAGTGTTCTTACAAGTTATGAGAAACTACTAGCCATATCTTTTTGGATTCATCTCTTGAGCTTTGGCTTGCAGATTCTCATTTTTCATTTTCTCCTCAGCTTCTTTGGCTTTCTTCTTTGCATTTTCCTCTATGGCAAGAATAATGTCTTCCATTGCAGTGAGTTCTTCAATTAGAGGGGAGCCTGATAAATCCTTAAGTACTTCATTCAGCTGTTTCTCAGAATAGGAACTGATGTAGTCCATTCTAATCTTTACATTTCTACCATATTTATTGTACTCAATGATGTAAGGATTAAACTTGACTCTACACAGACCCATAGCTCTCAATTCATCAGCCTTAGTTTCCATTGCAGCAAACTCCTCCTCCCTTTTCTTTAGTAGCTCCTCACTGTTCTTTCTCATTCCTGCCTGGTGATCTCTCTTCATTTTGACAAAGTCAATTAACTCCAGCTTACATACCCTTTCCACTCTGTCTTCAGAATCCAACATTACAATTATTCTTTCTATGTCATATAGCCTGCCCCAGTGCTGACATGTTCCTTGTCTGAATTTCTTCTGTCTTCCATCAGTATATTTTATTTCAAGAAAGTCATCAACAATGGCAACATGATAGATTCTTTGAGCCCATATGAACTGCAGTTGGTCTTCATCATAGATTTCATCCAGAGGTGGTAGGTTCAATCCTGGAATTATTGTCAGTGCCTTTGACTTCGATATCTTCACCCTTCTTGCAGCATGCTTAAATTTACTCCTCCTTGAATGATTGTTAGGCAGAAACTTATGACCCTTGTTGGTAGACCATAGTAGTATTCCATTAGCAGTTTGCTTTCTGAAACATACACATGGTTTCTTGACTTGAATCTTCTCCTCTTCTTGAGGTGGCAAAACAGTTGCAGAAGCCATCGAATCAGATTTTGGTAGGTCATTACTAACAGTATTCACCCTAGACTCAGAGCCTTGTGTTGTGGTGAGGTTACTGCTAGCAATGCCTAAGGCTTGCTATTTTCCAATTTTCCTCTCATAGACTTTTCCTTGGTCATCACCATCTTTCTTATTCTTGTCATCCTTCTTCTTCTTCTCATCTTCATCACCCTTATCTCTCTTGTGATGTCTCCTCCTCCCATCACTTTTGTCTTCAGAGTCATCATCCTTATTTCTCCTAGGTTGAGCCCTCTCTGGAGTTTCACTAGTTGCTATAAAAGATCTGAGAATGTGCAGTGCTTCAATTTCTTCAGCATTTCTGGTTCCAACCTTCTTCTGTAGTTGATCAATGATAGCAATGACCAGTCTGTGATTTCGAGAAGTGAGATCATGGGGAATGACCAATTGCTTGATGTCTTCAATTTTGGTGCCAGACTGATAGATGATTGTCCATGGCTTCTTGATCACTTCTGGCAGCCTTGAAGGTTGGCCATTCCTCAAATCATCAAACAGACTTTTGTTGTTCTCATTTCTCTTCTCAATAAGCTCAAGTATGGCATCTATCTCTGAGTGTTTTAGGGCTTGTAGAGTCTTGTATGTTAGATGCCATATCTTTGATTTAGATATCATCACTATCTCCTTGAACCATAGATTATTGACTTTCTTGAGGATGACAGTGATGTAGTCAATCTGCTCCTTCAACTCCCTCAGATAGAACTGAGTGTCACCAGCATGTTCCCTTGTGGCTTTCAAAAACTCCAAGAAGGCTTTATCATGATAAACATTTGAGTTAACAACTTCTTGTAGCTTGGCCTCAGTAATTACTTTGACTTCTATAGGCTTGGCACTTTCAGATATGGAGGATGGAGGTTTGTCAGATGGCATACTCCCTGCAACCACTGTGGTTGTGATAGATTGCTTCTGGCCACCAGGAGTAATGACATGCACAGTTGGTAGAGTAACAACTGGCAGTGAGGTAGGAGGCTCATCAACCTTTGTTTTTCCTTTGCCTGGCACATGAGTTGGAGATTTATTTGCCCTTTGGTGATCACCCTCTCTTAACTTTATCCCTTTTTCCTTGGGTTTCTCCCCCTTAGTATTTGAATTCCTTGTCCTCTTCTCCCCCTTAGGCTTGTTGTCAGGCACAGAGGCTTTAGAAGTGACCTTTGGGGTGGAAGATTCTTCAGAGAGAGGAAGACCTATATGCTTCATCATAGTAGCCAACATAGATTGTTGATGCAGAAGAACATCAGCTGTGGTGGTTGCTTAAGTGTCCAACTGATCATTGAGAAGTGCAACCTTGTCTGTAAGATGAGCATTGGACTTAGTGAGAGTAGCCACCTCTTTTTCAAGAGTATCCACTTTAGTGAATAGCTCATGTGCCCTGAAACCAGAGAGTGATTGATCCTTGAGTCTCTGGACTTCATACTTGGTCATGTCATGAACAGGGACCTCAGTTACCAGCTTATCCCCATATTGATTCTTGAATAGTGTTCTCAACATGGCATTTGAGTCTGTGGTTTGATCAGACAGAGATTGAAACTTATGCCCCAGCCCTGTGACAGTATCCTTGAGAAGGGCCAAGCCATTGTCCATTTTGATACAGCTAGACTTGCAGGCTAGAATTTCCTTGACCACAGTTTCCAGTTGAGGGAATTTGGAATCAAAAACCCTTTTTAGCTCATGCACCTCCTTGGTTGTGGCTGTACACACTTCTGTGACTTCTGTCTTTAGACCCTTGCCAAGGTAGTGTGCAGCCTTGAGAATTCCCTTGTAACTGTCATTGACTGCTTCATACACAGCACTAGGGGTGAGAGAATTGGCATTGGATCCTAGTGAAGTGATGTACTCTTCTCTGAGGTACTGTAGGCCTTCTGAGAGAGGAATGTCATACTTTCCTTGAAGCCAGGCATCTATATTGCCTTCTCTCTCAGACTCATCCACAATTTTGGCCTGTTGTTGCTCCACATCCTCTTTATGGCACAGGAGAATAGCTTCATAATCAGGATTTGGCAGGTTGGCAGTGAGGAGGTGCTGTGCAATCTTTGTGAACTCAGGAATCTGATCCATAATTAAGCTTTGAAGTGCTTCAACCGTCAATTGTTGTGGAACAGACCCTGATCCTGAAGCACTGTCATGGTGCACAGGCTTCAGTCATTGTGACATAAAGTCAGAGCTAGAGCTAGGAAAGCTAGACTCCTCAGTTACAGATGCAACTTTTGTAACCGGATGGATTGTGTAACGACCCGAAAAATTACGTGTAATTTATTATATTGAAATATATTTTTAGTTGATTTTACTTTGGTTTAGTTTATTTTTAATGCATTTAAACGCGTTATGATTTTTATTAAATAGGAAAATTATCTCATACGTGTTATGTGACTTCTGTGTATCATAGAATATTTTATTCTATTTTTCTGTAATTTTTATATTTTTAGAATACAATTATTTCGCATTTTAATTTTCGGATCCAGCCCCTATATTGAATCTGAGGTCCTGTTTTTGATAAAATTATTTTTTATAAAATGGTAGGATATATAAAAATGAAATTTGTTGTAATTTTTGTAATATTCATAATTTTTGGAAAATTTTGGCATATATATTATATTCGTTTAAAAATAAAAATTTTACATTTTTATCACATAAAAATTATTTTTAAGGCCTAATAATTTTAAGAGCTTTTTTGATAAATAAATTGATAAAAGTAATTTTTTGCAATTTTACTTTCTTTAAAAAAAGTTATTTGCAATTTTACCATCTTAATTGCAATTATACCAATTTTTTTTATAAAAATTGCAAAAATACTATCATTTCTTAATTTAGTAAACCCCAAACCCCACCCCCTGTTTTTCCCCATTACCCGAACCCGAGACCCCTGCTCTGTTATCTTCTTTCCCGTGAGTTCAATCCTCTCCTCTCTTGGCTCTCTCGCTCAATTTCTCTTTCAAATTCGCTGCAATCCCCTCAACCCACCCTTTATGCTTCTAAATTCAACTATGGCTGTAAATTGTAAACCCCATCCCCTCCCCTTTGCTGCCGTGCAAGTGTGAAATTGAAATATTATGGGTTGTAAATTATTGGTTATGGAGGAATAAATGAGAATTGGATAATGGGGGTGGTTGTAAATTATACGGATGATTCATGATAAGAGACTTTCATATGAGTCAAATAAGCCGACTTTTTCGTTGAAAGGCGTTGGTCGGAGGCCTGCGGCCCCGGAGTTCGGGAGAAGGTGGTGGTTGGAGGTCGTTGGAGGTCGTCGGAGGTGGAGGTGGGAGGTCGCCGAAGGAGGTGGAGAAGAAGGAGGTGATCGGAGATGATCAAGGTGGAGTGGTCGTTGGTCGGCGATGTGGCGTCGGTTATGGCGGTGGGGTGGAGTGGAGAAGAAGGTGGGTTGAAGAAGAATGGGGTTGGAGGCTTGGAGCGGTGGCACTGGAACGGCAGAGATGACGGTGGAGTTGGTGGAAAAGGAAGGCAGCGGAAGTAAATGAGTTGGAGACGGAGAAGAAGGACCGTACTTTTGCAAAACAAATTCTTTTATACTTAAGAGACCGTATAAATGCAATGTTATTTTGAAGAACGTAAAAGTGCAAATAAACGAATAAGAAAACGTATATACAGTAAATTCTCTAATTTTAATTGGGGGCTAAAAATATTTTTGGGGTATTAATTTTTGATTAATATAAATAGAAATCAGATTTAATTTTTTTAATAAATAAATCATAAAAATCAGTTTTTATATATAAATAAATAATATTTTCTCTCTCCTGTTCTTGAGGATCAAAGCTGAATTTGAAAGTGTTATAGACATATGATTTTGGCGATCTTGTAGTCGAATCGAAGCTCTCAACATCTAGTTTCATAATCTACAATCCGTTTTCGTGTTGGGTAAATTTCTGATTTTATATTAATTTTCTTTTGAATCTGCAAAATTAGGGTTCTTCATTAATTTGGGGCTTTTTGATTCTTTGATTTTACGGTTGAATTGATTGTTTGTATAGCTTCATATTGATTCCAGGAGTTCAATTCCATGCTAAATTTCATCGTTATATTGCTAGTTTGTTCAATTCGAAAATTAGGGTTCTTGAGCCTAATTTGGGGCTTTTTGATTGAGTGATTTTACGGTTGTTTTGATGATTCCAATAGCTTTATATGATCATTTGGAGTCGATTGATGTGGTCAATTGCATCATTATATTGCCGGATTGTGATATTCGAGTTTTAAAGTTTTAACCGAAACTTTGAATCAATAGTCCGTTGTGTGTGTTAATTTTTTGCGTTAGTGGTTATGGGGGAAAGATTGTATGAGTCTTAAGCTTCGTTTTGCCATAAGAATATTGAAGTTTGGTTGAGTTTTAGCCTATTTCGAGTTTTTGGCCGGAGGTACTTTGATTTGGCCCGATTTTAACTTATTGTGATTATTGGTGAAAGTTGTTGTGTTAATTGGATTTTGGAGTGAATTTGGTACTTGAACCCGTAAAAACCCATGCGTTTTGGTCAGTTTTTGAGCTTCGAATGACCTAGCCGGAAAATTTTCCGGTAGCCGGAAACTGGGAAACCTCCATTGTTGGAGGTGGTGTTCTTCGAAGCATTCATACGAAGAACAGCGTAGGTGGTGATGAATAGTAACGTTTTGATCTTCAAAATCTTAAAACTTTTCAGAAAAATGTTTTTGGGTCAAATTTTTATAAAATTTTTCTAAAATTCAGATTTCTTTTAATTATTATTATTTTAAATTCTAAAAATTAAATTTAATTAGTTAATTATTTTTAAATAATAATTTAATTGATTTAATTAATTGATTAATTCATTTTAATTGATTAATTATATTAATTAATTATTATTTAAATATATAATTGGCTTCATTGAATTTAAATCTTTTTATTATAAAAGATTTATTATTTTTATGAGTTGATTAGTGAATAATTAATTTGAATAATCAATTAATTTAATTATTAATTGAATTATTCTTATTAATTGCGTATTAATTAAACCGTTTATCCGTTTTCAACGAGAAAAGTATTTCTGGAATTAGAAAAATGACCCGGTTCTTATAAAAATAGTTTTAAGTTACAATTCAACTTTTAAATTTGGATCGACTTTTTACCAAACCTTTTTATTGAATCGGTTATATCCGATAATTAGGGTTTTGATCGTTTTCTGTTTTAAAAATATTAGATAAAATCTTTTTATGATCTGATCAAACGTGCTATGTGATTATGTGAATTGCGTGTTATTATTCTTTTATTATCTATTAGTGATTTGTAAATATTCTATGAATAATTTGAGTGCTCTTTTATTTGTGAGCCGTATATGCTATGTGTTAATTGGTTATGTGATAGGTATATATGTATTTAATTCGAGGATTAATGATTATCTCTAGGGTTAATTATTTTCTTGAGGATTAATGACTTATTTCGAGGGTTAATTGTTATCTCGAGGATTAATCGTATCTTGAGGATTAATTAATTTCATGTTTCTTTATTGAGGAATAAGATAAATGTTTTGAGGATTATTTATAGATTGAGTTGGACTAAGTTGAATGCATAAATGTTTAATTCGAGGATTAATTGGTAAATATTGACTTAGGAATGTCAACGGAGTTAAGTTGGTATGAGACGAAGAAAGTTGGAGATGGATGCAGTATTGTGTGGATTGTAATAAAGAAGGTTGGAGATGAAAGTATTTATTTTGTGGATTGCTGGTTTACTTGTGAGGTGTTTTGACACCGGGAAAACGTCTATGTCAAAGGGGACATTTCCAATTATTTTCTTCCGACAGAGATATTGAAGTAGACACGCGGGGTCGATGTCGACGGATCAGACTTGTGGCAACCGCTAAAGCGTAAACCAAAGCATGATTAAAACAGAGGATATGATGACGTAAGATAGAAGAAGAAGGTAGACGGGTTACCTCGACTTTGCGCAATAGCTGAAGACCAGAGGCAAGTATTTTCTTGATCATCTTAAACACTTTTATTTTATGTTTCTTTGATTCATATCATGACGAATAGCTATTGTTCAGAGCTATTTGTGATTCTTAAATATTTTTGTGCGAATACAGTTGCTTGATATTGGTATCCTTTATGTGGGGAATTGTTTAAGATAAACTTTTCATATCCTTATTATCGTAGTAAATAATAGGGATGTGAACTGTATGTGAAACTAAGCATTTCCTGTTGAATTCGGAAATTGCTCTATTGGATTGGAAAATAGTAAAGCGTAGGAGGCCACATCGAGTAGTTGGTCCATCTATATTTGAGGAGGATATGGTAACCATTCCATCTTCCTATAGGCTAACATTACTTGCCTATTTTGGGTACCCCAGAAATCCGAACTATACACACACGGAAAAAAAGAGAATACCAGTGGAGTATAGAGGGTCCCATTGCCTTAGAACCTGATCAGGGGGCAATGGTGTTTCAGTTATATAAGTGTATCCAATCCATATCGCCCGAATGGCTATTATATATTGTGAGTTGGCAGATGATTCATTTTTATGACATGCCAAATATTGTGAGTTGGCAGATGATTCATTTTTATGACATGCCAAATATTGTGAGTTGGCAGATGATTCATTTTTATGACATGCCAAATATTGTGAGTTGGCAGATGATTCATTTTTATGACATGCCAAATGATTTCAGTTATGATTTGAATTATATCACAGTTGTTGATTCAGTTTCTCTATAAACTGTTTTACATTTCAGTTGATTTTATGCCCCACTTACCCTGGTTTTATATCAAAAATTTTATACGCTTGCTGAGCATTTCTTTCGCTCATACTTGCTGTTGTAAATTCTAACATTTCAGTAAGGTAGTTTGGCGAGACTTATCCGCACAGCTCAGAAAGAGAAGAAGAGTGATGCTATTTCGAAGATGACTTGGCTCAGGATGTCTGGATTTAGAGTAAGATCTATTTTATATAATTGAGTTCTAATATTTATTATTATTATGTACTGGTCTGGTTAGCCTGGCGTACTTCTTATCGAAGTTACATCAGTGGTTTAAGATTTGATCCAAGAGAATGTTGGGAATGAATGCTTTTTTTTATCTAATGGAATTTGGATTCTTGTTTCTAGCCCTATAACCTTAGAAGATCTTGGTATGTTTGGGGTCACAGATGTTATATTTCCAGTGTTAGTCAATCATAAGTGAATGATTATTATTAAACAGATGTTTTATTTTGAGGATTTTCGCGTGACAACCAAATCTCCTGACCCCGGATTTGGGGGGTGTCACAGTTGGTATCAGAGCCGAGGTTATAGTAAACTAGAAACGAGAGTGTGTAGGAGTGTGTATAGCTAAGTAAGGAACGTCAGAGCTCATGTAGAGTTCCTGTTGGACTATTGGATATAGTACCAATTAGTAAGTTAAGATTGGAGTACTCGTTTAAGATAGTTGTGCTGAATTGGATAGATCGCCTGGCGAATGGAGATGTCTACGGTGGAATCTTCAGAGATTGTTACGAGTTGATGATGACATACGATATCGATATTCTTAAAACGTGGAACGGAAGAAGCTTAAATTCGAATGACGAGCTATCGAAGAAATTGGCAAAGAAGGCATAAGTAGTGACCTTGGCAATACCTTTTCTTTCTATGAATTATTTTGATATCCCTCCTTTAAAAGATATTTCTCCTCTTCTAAACAGTGACATTTTGATACTTGTGTTCAATCTCCATTTTGAATCTCAATTGTTTCAGTGGTTACTATGAAACCTATTTTTAAATTTCTGAGACTTTCCACTTTTTGTTTTCTCCAATGATTAATAACCTTATTTGCAATATAGTACCACTTGTTCGGTACTTTCTTCCTGGTTCTTCTTTTCGGAAAATAACAAATTTGGAATTCCTTTCATATTTCTCTACTCCTACTGAGACGAACAACCCTATTTATAGGGGACATCAGGTATATCTGTCTGTGTGATAGAAGTTGGATGGGACGCCATCACTGGTGTGTTGTGTATTACAAGAAGGCTGATCACCTTTAATTGTAAATGTCGGAGCTAAGACACACAACGTCGGGTTCATGTGATCATATTGATCTCTCAGTCATTCTTTCATTTCAAATCAGGTTGCTTTAAAATTCATAACCACAATTGTGGAACATTTGCTATGATATGGAATCTGTTCTCTTCAAAATTTTATGATTTTTGTTATCTCTATTGAATTTCAAGGGTATGCCAATCAGGTCAGGATAAGCGAAATTCGCGGATAGAAATTTGATTCGCAACGGAATCGGCAAGAGTAAGAACGAGTCCTAAAATGATTAGAATATCAGTGACATATCAATGGAATCAGTTCTCTCTCTCTCTCTCTATCAAGGATATTATGTTAATGGAAAGTTGGTCGAGCCATATTTGAAACGAATAATGATGGGTTGTAAGACTTCAGTGATAACTGTATCAGATAGAGACCCTAAAGTGAATTGAGATTTTGGAGAAGTTGTTTAAGAAGGAACACTATCCCCAGTTTTGCAAAACAAGTGTTGATGATGAAGGAATTAAGAAACCCCACTAGTTGCCTTAGCTGATTCCGAGGACGGAATCCTTATAAGGGGGGAAGAATGCAACGACCCGAAAAATTACGTGTAATTTATTATATTAAAATATATTTTTAGTTGATTTTACTTTGGTTTAGTTTATTTTTAATGCATTTAAACGCGTTATGATTTTTATTAAATAGGAAAATTATCTCATACGTGTTATGTGACTTCTGTGTATCATAGAATATTTTATTCTATTTTTCTGTAATTTTTATATTTTTAGAATACAATTATTTCGCATTTTAATTTCCGGATCCAGCCCTATATTGAATCTGAGGCCCTGTTTTTGATAAAATTATTTTTTATAAAATGGTAGGATATATAAAAATGAAATTTGTTGTAATTTTTGTAATATTCATAATTTTTGGGAAATTTTGGCATATATATTATATTCGTTTAAAAATAAAAATTTTACATTTTTATCACATAAAAATTATTTTTAAGGCCTAATAATTTTAATTGGGGGCTAAAAATATTTTTGGGGTATTAATTTTTGATTAATATAAATAGAAATCAGATTTAATTTTTTTAATTAATAAATCATAAAAATCAGTTTTTATATATAAATAAATAATATTTTCTCTCTCCTGTTCTTGAGGATCAAAGCTGAATTTGAAAGTGTTATAGACATCTGATTTTGGCGATCTTGTAGTCGAATCGAAGCTCTCAACATCTAGTTTCATAATCTACAATCCGTTTTCGTGTTGGGTAAATTTCTGATTTTATATTAATTTTCTTTTGAATCTGCAAAATTAGGGTTCTTCATTAATTTGGGGCTTTTTGATTCTTTGATTTTACGGTTGAATTGATTGTTTGTATAGCTTCATATTGATTCCAGGAGTTCAATTCCATGCTAAATTTCATCGTTATATTGCTAGTTTGTTCAATTCGAAAATTAGGGTTCTTGAGCCTAATTTGGGGCTTTTTGATTGAGTGATTTTCCGGTTGTTTTGATGATTCCAATAGCTTTATATGATCATTTGGAGTCGATTGATGTGGTCAATTGCATCATTATATTGCCGGATTGTGATATTCGAGTTTTAAAGTTTTAACCGAAACTTTGAATCAATAGTCCGTTGTGTGTGTTAATTTTTTGCGTTAGTGGTTATGGGGGAAAGATTGTATGAGTCTTAAGCTTCGTTTTGCCATAAGAATATTGAAGTTTGGTTGAGTTTAAGCCTATTTCGAGTTATTGGCCGGAGGTAGTTTGATTTGGCCGGATTTTAACTTATTGTGATTATTGGTGAAAGTTGTTGTGTTAATTGGATTTTGGAGTGAATTTGGTACTTGAACCCGTAAAAACCCATGCGTTTTGGTCAGTTTTTGAGCTTCGAATGACCTAGCCGGAAAATTTTCCGGTGGCCGGAAACTGTGAAACCTCCATTGTTGGAGGTGGTGTTTTTCGAAGCATTCATACGAAGAACAGCGTAGGTGGTGATGAATAGTAATGTTTTGATCTTCAAAATCTTAAAACTTTTCAGAAAAATGTTTTTGGGTCAAATTTTTATAAAATTTTTCTAAAATTCAGATTTCTTTTAATTATTATTATTTTAACTTCTAAAAATTAAATTTAATTAGTTAATTATTTCTAAATAATAATTTAATTGATTTAATTAATTGATTAATTCATTTTAATTGATTAATTATATTAATTAATTATTATTTAAATATATAATTGGCTTCATTGAATTTAAATCTTTTTATTATAAAAGATTTATTATTTTTATGAGTTGATTAGTGAATAATTAATTTGAATAATCAATTAATTTAATTTTTTTTTTTTGAAACAATCAATTAATTTAATTATTAATTGAATTATTCTTATTAATTGCGTATTAATTAAACCGTTTATCCGTTTTCAACGAGAAAAGTATTTCTGGAATTAGAAAAATGACCCGGTTCTTATAAAAATAGTTTTAAGTTACAATTCAACTTTTAAATTTGGATCGACTTTTTACCAAACCTTTTTATTGAGTCGGTTATATCCGATAATTAGGGTTTTGACCGTTTTCTGTTTTAAAAATATTAGATAAAATCTTTTTATGATCTGATCAAACGTGCTATGTGATTAGGTGAATTGCGTGTTATTATTCTTTGATTATCTATTAGTGATTTGTAAATATTCTATGAATAATTTGAGTGCTCTTTTATTTGTGAGCCGTATATGCTATGTGTTAATTGGTTATGTGATAGGTATATATGTATTTAATTCGAGGATTAATGATTATCTCTAGGGTTAATTATTTTCTTGAGGATTAATGACTTATTTCGAGGATTAATTGTTATCTCGAGGATTAATCGTGTCTTGAGGATTAATTGATTTTCATGTTTCTTTATTGAGGAATAAGATAAATGTTTTGAGGATTATTTATAGATTGAGTTGGACTAAGTTGAATGCATAAATGTTTAATTCGAGGATTAATTGGTAAATATTGACTTAAGAATGTCAACGGAGTTAAGTTGGTATGAGACGAAGAAAGTTGGAGATGGATGCAGTATTGTGTGGATTGTAATAAAGAAGGTTGGAGATGAAAGTATTGTTTGTGGATTGCTGGTTTACTTGTGAGGTGTTTTAACACCGGGAAAACGTCTATGTCAAAGGGGACATTTCCAATTATTTTCTTCCGACAGAGATATTGAAGTAGACACGCGGGGTCGATGTCGACGGATCAGACTTGTGGCAACCGCTAAAGCGTAAACCAAAGCATGATTAAAACAGAGGATATGCTGACGTAAGATAGAAGAAGAAGGTAGACGGGTTACCTCGACTTTGCGCAATAGCTGAAGACCAGAGGCAAGTATTTTCTTGATCATCTTAAACACTTTTATTTTATGTTTCTTTGATTCATATCATGACGAATAGCTATTGTTCAGAGCTATTTGTGATTCTTAAATATTTTTTTGCGAATACAGTTGCTTGATATTGGTATCCTTTATGTGGGGAATTGTTTAAGATAAACTTTTCATATCCTTATTATCGTAATAAATAATAGGGATGTGAACTGTATGTGAAACTAAGCATTTCCTGTTGAATTCGGAAATTGCTGTATTGGATTGGAAAATGGTAAAGCGTAGGAGGCCACATCGAGTAGTTGGTCCAGCTATATTTGAGGAGGATATGGTAACCATTCCATCTTCCTATAGGCTAACATTACTTGCCTATTTTTGGTACCCCAGAAATCCGAACTATACACACACGGAAAAAAAGAGAATACCTGTGGAGTATAGAGGGTCCCATTGCCTTAGAACCTGATCAGGGGGCAATGGTGTTTCAGTTATATAAGTGTATCCAATCCATATCGCCCGAATGGCTATTATATATTGTGAGTTGGCAGATGATTCATTTTTATGACATGCCAAATATTGTGAGTTGGCAGATGATTCATTTTTATGACATGCCAAATATTGTGAGTTGGCAGATGATTCATTTTTATGACATGCCAAATATTGTGAGTTGGCAGATGATTCATTTTTATGACATGCCAAATGATTTCAGTTATGATTTGAATTATATCACAGTTGTTGATTCAGTTTCTCTATAAACTGTTTTACATTTCAGTTGATTTTATGCCCCACTTACCCTGGTTTTATATCAAAATTTTTATACGCTTGCTGAGCATTTCTTTCGCTCATACTTGCTGTTGTAAATTCTAACATTTCAGTAAGGTAGTTTGGCGAGACTTATCCGCACAGCTCTGAAAGAGAAGAAGCGTGATGCTATTTCGAAGATGACTTGGCTCAGGATGTCTAGATTTAGAGTAAGATCTATCTTATATAATTGAGTTCTAATATTTATTATTATTATGTACTGGTCTGGTTAGCCTGGCGTACTTCTTATCGAAGTTACATCAGTGGTTTAAGATTTGATCCAAGAGAATGTTGGGATTGAATGCTTTTTTTATCTAATGGAATTTGGATTCTTGTTTCTAGCCCTATAACCTTAGAAGATCTTGGTATGTTTGGGGTCACAGATGTTATATTTCCAGTGTTGGTCAATCATAAGTGAATGATTATTATTAAACAGATGTTTTATTTTGAGGATTTTCGCGTGACAACAAAATCTCCTGACCCCGGATTTGGGGGGTGTCACAGATTGACTCTACTACTGGTGTCTCCACAGAAGTGGGATGAGTTACACCAGCAGTTGACACAGGCACAGAGTCTCTAGTGAAAACTAGTGGAACCTCTGTGTTTGTGATGGTGTCATTAGGAGATGCCCCAGCATGATTCCCTCACCATCTAAATGTGGGTCCTGGGTGGTGAACAGGGTGTCATGCACCAAGTCACTTGAGTTCATTGGCTCATCAAGAGAAAAGAATTCTTGATGATCAATGCCTTGCTCCTCAATTGCTTGAGTTGCAGGCTGCAAAGAAATATGAGATGAAGATTCTGGAAGAGTAGTGTGTTGTAGAGTAGATTTTGGCAACTCCCCCTGAGAGATAGAGGGAGTTTCAAGTATGATGTGCTCTCCACTCAGTGTAGTGCCAGCCTTATCACTCCCATGTGCTGACTCAATACAAGAAGGTGCATTGGGGAGGATGCTTGATTCTATAGATGCACCCTGTTGAGAGGATACATCTAGTGAGTTGTTTGCCCATGATTTTACAACTTCAGCCATTTGTGTGACTGAAGAGGTGGTCTTAGTTTTCTTCTTCTTCTTTGGCCTTAGTAAGGGTGACTCTGGTTCCTCACTTTCTAGACCTAGTTCAACAGCTAATGCTGCTTCAGATAAAATATTTAAGGGTGCAGACATTACTTCCTTTCTCTTCTTTTTACTAACATCACCCTTTTGAGAGGATGATGCAGTTGGTTTAGTAATTGGTAAAGTGTTTGGTTGAGAGGGTTGGTTAGCTAGCCCTGGGTTAGCATTTTGTTCAACTTGCTTGGGCTTAGCTAACTCGGACTTAGAGGCAAATGTTGGCATGTTGTGGGGGTAAGTTCTAAACAAACTCTCCATATGAGGAGTTATGTTAAGTCTTACATCCACATCATTCCTAGTCTCCAAATTACCAAAAATGAGTTTGGTCATGGATTTAGGATAGCCTATTCTATTTTTATTCATCCCATCTAATTCAATCAATTTATCATCTAAGAAGTTAAGGACAGATTGAATAAAACAAGGGAAGAAAATTTCATTACCTCTCTTGGCTGAATTCTTACCAAGTCTCCCATACAGCTCCTGCAGAATGATGAGACCAACGTCTATCTTCTTTCCATAAGCTAAGGCATAGCCTATTTGCTGTGTAGGAGTACTGATTTGGTCATAGCTGGATTTTCTTGCAGTGAAGACTTGAAGAAGTGTAGCAAACACATAACTCCATTCCTTCCTCAAATGCTTCCTGTTCAAGTGCCCAAGATTGATTCTGTCTGCATATTTGATGAAATCAAATAAGTCTTCCAATTCAGCATTTATAGCAAGTGGGTCATACACCTCTCCTTTG
This sequence comes from Kitagawia praeruptora, assembly GCA_037693485.1. Lineage (NCBI taxonomy): Eukaryota > Viridiplantae > Streptophyta > Magnoliopsida > Apiales > Apiaceae > Kitagawia > Kitagawia praeruptora. Next base: position 127,728,981 of record CM075352.1, read on the forward strand.
GTACCCATCCCAAGTGCCTCATTCATATCCTCTGTGGTGATAGTGAGATTTTTGTCTTGAATCTTGCAGTAGATGATGTACGAGGATATTGCAGAGTCAAGAGCCACCACCTCCACTGTAGCAGACTGCCAAAACTGTTCTAGAATGTCGAGATACAGAGTTGGGTTAACAGATAGAGCATTTTTTATGTACGATTCAGACATCTACTTCACAAAGCACTTGAAATTGGCGTTGGGTGCTTCAACATCACTAGTTAGAGCAATAAAATTGGTGTTGAACTTTACTGTTGCCATTTGTGTGAGAGAGAGAAGAAATCGAAGGTAGAAGAAGAAATTTAGCTTTTGCAGTTAGGGTTTCAGAGGTTTTGGGAGTTTGGATGCTTGAGAAATCGAATGAAATGAATCGAATAGATGTGAAGTTGTAAGAGTATGAAGTACTTGAATTGTCGATTAGATGAATGTTCTGTATCGACAAGTCAGGCATTCGAGAAGTAGAAAACAACTATTCGAGAAGTCAAGAAAGGCTTATTCGATAACTCAAGCTGGCAGTTATCTAACTTAGAAGTAAATCTAAATTAGGTAAAATATGTTTTTATGAGTAATTCTGAATTCTGAATAAAAATCCAAAATCGGTTAAAATTCAGCGAGAAATCAGCCTTTTCAAATGATTCGAGAACTCAAATATAGTATTTGAGAACTCAGTCAATCGAGAACTAAAACACTATATTCGAGAAGACAAGAAAACCTCTATTCGAGAACTCTAAAAGACTCTATTCGAGAACTCGAGAGTGCTCTAATGAGACTTGTTAGAGATGTCGAATAGTGAATCACTTGAGAAGTCTGACTTGTCGAATTATACTCATAGAAACTCAATTTACACTATCTTTTCAAAATTTACCAACCATATTCATTCACGAATATTCTAGCAAATTAAACAGTGATTTTCTCAAAATTTCATAGAAATTTCAAGTTAACAAGAGAATATGATTTTCCAAATATGCAACAGATTTGAAATATTTATAAATCATATTTCAGCCAACACTTACTCCAAAAATATTAAGAATTTAGATAAAGTAAGTGTTTACTGCTGCAACAATCTATATGATGTATTCACCTAGCCAGAATCTGAAGAATTCAGCATTCCAATCTCACTAACCAACCTTGTGAAGGTGGCTTCATCTAATGGCTTAGTGAATATATTAGCTAGTTGTTTATCTGTAGAAACATAATGCAACTCAATAGTTCCATTAGTTGCATGTTCCCTTATGAAATGATATCTGATGTCAATGTGCTTTGTCCTAGAGTGATTGACAGGATTGGCAACTATAGAGATTGCACTTGTGTTGTCACACATGATTGGAATTCTTTCCAACACAAGTCCATAATCTCTAAGTTGATTTCTAATCCAAAGCACTTGAGCACAGCAACTTCCAGCAGCTATGTATTCAGCCTCGGCTGTAGAAGTTGACACAGATTGTTGTTTCTTGCTATACCAAGAGACTAACCTTTGTCCAAGAAACTGGCAGCTACCTGAGGTGCTTTTCCTATCCACTCTGCATCCAGCATAATCAGCATCAGAATAACCAACCAGATTGAACCCTGTGTCCTTAGGATACCATAGTCCCAAGTTTGGAGTGCCCTTCAGATATCTAAAGATCCTTTTTATAGCAACCAAATGTGATTCTTTTGGATATGATTGAAACCTTGCACACAAGCATGTAGCAAACATGATGTCTGGCCTACTTGCAGTGAGATAGAGTAGAGAACTAACCATGCCTCTATAGACTGAGATATCTACCTTCTTGCCTTTAGCATCTTCATCCAATTTAGTGGCAGTGGCCATGAGTGTCTTTGCAGGTGAGCAATCTTCCAAGTCAAACTTCTTCAATAAATCCTTGATAAACTTGGTCTGACTGATAAAGATACCATCCTTCCTTTGACTGACTTGCAACCCAAGAAAGAATGTCAACTCTCCCATCATACTCATCTCATATCTGCTCTGCATGAGTTTAGAAAATTTCTCACACAGCTTCTCATTTGTAGAACCAAAAATGATATCATCCACATAGATTTGAACTAAGATAAGATCATCACCATGCTTCTTGTAAAACAATGTCTTGTCCAGTGTGCCTCTAGTGAATTGATTCTCAAGAAGAAATTGTGATAAAGTATCATACCATGCTCTTGGAGCCTGCTTAAGTCCATACAATGCCTTAAGCAATCTGTAGATAAATTCTGGGAAGTGTGGATCCTCAAAACCAGGTGGTTGTTGCACATAAACTTCTTCTTCCAACTCTCCATTCAGAAATGCACTTTTGACATCCATTTGATATACTTTAAAGTTTGAATGAGCAGCAAATGCCAAGAATATTCTGATGGCTTCCAATCTAGCAACAGGAGCAAATGTCTCATCATAATCAATGCCTTCCTGTTGAGAGTATCCTTTTGAAACCAACTTTGCTTTGTTCCTTATAATTACACCATCTTCATCCATCTTATTCTTTAGAACCCATTTTGTTCCAACAATGGTTCTATTCTTTGGTGTAGGCACAAGTTCCCATACTTTGTTCCTTTCAAATTGATTCAGCTCCTCTTGCATAGCAATAATCCAATCTGGATCCAACAGTGCATCATCAAGTCTCTTAGGCTCAACTTGTGATAGAAAACAGCCATAGAGGCACTCATTCTGAGTTGCTCTCCTAGTCCTTACTCCTGCATTAGGATCTCCAATGATTTGCTCTGCAGTGTGTGATCTATCCCATTTCCTTGAGTGCTCAGCCTGATTTCTCATTCTTGATGTTGCTTCATCATCCACATCATGGTCATTCTCATTTCCTCCCCCTGTGAAGTTGCCACTACTCACAGGTGTGTCTTGGATGCTTGTTTCTTCACTATTGATTGGCACAAATTCTTCTCTTGTATCATCATTCACTTGAGTTTGTTGAACTCGAGTTTCAACTTCAGTTTCAGTTTCTTCATCAGAATCATCTAGATTATCAAACTTCAATGGATCTTTATCTTCATCATTGGCTTCTTCTAGTCCAGGTAGTTTGCTGTCATCAAATGTCACATCTGTGCTTTCCATAACTTTCTTTTGATTGATGACATAAACCTTGTATGCAATTCTTTCCATAGAGTAGCCAAGAAAAATTCCTTCAAATGCTTTTGCATCAAATTTTCCAACATATTCAGAATTATCCTTCAATACAAAGCATTTGCTTCCAAAAGTATGAACATACTTTAGAGTAGGCTTCTTTCCAGTCATCAAGTTATAAAGTGTCTTTCCAGTGTTTTTATTGATGAGGGTTCTGTTCTGGATATGAGCCTCAGCCCAAAAACATGTAGGCATTTTTGCATCAAGTAACATTGTTCTAGCAGCCTCAATTAGAGTTCTATTCTTCCTCTCAATAACTCCATTTTGTTGTGGAGTCCTTGGAGCTGAGAATTGCTGAGAAATACCATTCTCTTTATAGAATGCTTCAAGTATGGCATTTCTGAACTCTGTTCCATTATCACTTCTCAGTGCAATCACACTTGCATTGTTGGCCTTTGTTTCCTTGTCAACTTTCTTTATATGCTAAATGATTACTTGTGGAGCCTCATCTTTTGATGCCAGAAATTCCACCCATGTATACCTTGTAAAATCATCAACCATCACCAAGGCATACTTCTTTCTTCCTAGTGACATAATATTGATAGGCCCAAACAAATCCATATGAATGAGTTGTAGGGGCTTGGTTATAGATGTCACTGTCTTTGTCTTGTGGCTTGATCTTTTCATCTTTCCTTTTTGACAAGCCTCACACACTCCTTCTTCACAGAATTCAAGTGTGGGCATGCCTCTCACTAACTCTCTTTTGACTAGAGAATTAATGGCTTTGAAGTTCAGGTGTGATAGTTTCTTGTGCCACAGCCAACAATCTTTATTTGATGCTTTTGAGTAGAAGCAACAAATTTTGTCCTTGTTTGCAGAATCCATATTAGCTACAAACAGGCTTCACTTCCTTACTCCAGATAGAGCAAAATCACCAGTCTTCTTGTGGGTAATCAAACATTCATCTTTGTCAAAATCCACCTTGAATCCCCTATCAGTAAACTAACCAACACTTAGCAGATTATGCTTGAGCCCCTTGACTAGTGCTACATCTTCAATGATGACATTACCAACTTTCAACTTGCCATATCCCAATGTGTTACCCATGCTATCATCTCCAAAAGCAACCATTGGGCCAGCCTTTTCCTCATATTGTGATAGCAGGGCCATATCACCAGTCATATGATTTGAGCATCCACTGTCCAAAATCCACATGACCTTCTTTTCACTTTCTTTACCCTGCAAACACAAAGGTATTACTTTTCCTTTGGTACCCAAACAAGTTTGGGTCCATGTGACTTAGAAACAGTTTTATCATAAACAACATGCTTGTCAACTTTCTTGGCATTAGTCTTCTTGTCACTGTTAGAAGTCTTGGAACCTGAGGTTTCAGACTTAGGTGACAGAGGTACCTTCCTAGCTTTAGGAGGACTCGAAGACTTTGACCTGGTGTAGTGTGTGTGAGAATTGTGACTGATACAACCATCAATGAATTGCCTTCTCAGATTGAAACAACTAGTCATAACATTCATATTGCATGGCATACAGTCAAATTTATCACAAAATAGTGCATCTCTATGTCTTAGAGTCACAGAACAATCATAGAAAGGTTTGGACACACTACCAACAGGTTTCTTGCATGCATGAGTTAAATGATTGGTACTGAAACAGTTCTGACAAGTTTTCCTAGGGGCATTAGGCATATAAGCATAGTTGTTATCCTTGTTAATCCCTAACTTGCCATTTCTGTTCTATTTCTTCTTAGTCACTTTCTTTTCTAATTCACTCTTCCCAGCTGAAACAAACTTAACAAACTTCTTAGGTCTTGGCCTATCAACTACTGGCTCCTTGGCTTTTGACTTGACACTCTCACTCTTGGAAGATGCTTGTTGTTCATTTGATTGTGCCTCATCCTCATCATTCAACATTTGTTTGATGAGTAAGGCATCCTCATCAATTTCAAATGTTGGTTCCTTAAAAATTGGATTTTCAGTCTTTTTCAAAATGTGAGGCACTTCCTCATGAACAACTGTGTCATCTTCAATGACAGCATAGCCTTTTCTCTGTTTAAGAGTGTCATAATCAAGTCCAATAGCAGCCTTGGGTTTTGCTTCAATTTTCTCACAGTAGGATTTCACTAGACCAGATGATTTCTTGAAAGTTTTTAGTTTGAATTCATTTTCAACTAATTCATCCCTAAGAGCCTTTTCAACCTGACTAGCACACAAAACCTTATTCTGCAGATATTCAACTTCTTTCTTAAGGTTTTCTACTTGCATAGCAGTTAGCTCAAGTTCCTCATTCTTTTTGGTTAACATTTCATTTCTAGTAGACAGTTTAGCAATCTCTTCATTAGCAGCAGTCATACTAGTATGAATGTTAAACATTTCAACAGATAGTTGTTCAATCATGCATTTATACTCTGAAACAGACATGTCTATAGTAGTGAGAGATGGTACCTGAGGGTCTGATGGAGATATGTCATCCTTGGAATTGGCCATCAAGGCATAATTGCAGAATTCTTGCTCCTCTCCATCACTATCAGAATCATCCCAACACTTCCCTTCAGCTATGTAGGCCTTATCTTGTGTCTGCTTATTCAGAAGGGCCTCATACTTAGCTTCAAGCTCAAGATAATCTCTATCCTTCTTTTTAGGCTTCTTGCATTCACTAGCAAAATGCCCTAGGTCATTGCATCTATAGCACCTTACAGATGACCTATCCACATGGCTGGTTTTAAACTTATTCTTGTTTGGTTTCACATGTGCCTTGCTTTTGTTGAATGAATGGTTTTGGGTTTGAAGGGTTGATTCCTTTTGAATCTGATGTTTGGAAATTTTCTCGCCATGAAAGCATATGAAGTGTTTTCCATCCCATCTAGTTCTTCAAGAGTGTAAAACTCTTCTTCCTCCTTCTCCTCAACAGGTTCACTTACCTCAGGTTCAGTTTCTTCCTCTTCTACTACCTCCTCTATCCTTAACTGACTTGTAGATGCTTCTAGGTCATGAATAGATTTGTTGACAATCAAGGCACATGATGTGTTTACCATTCTGCCTTGATTGGCTTGGATAGCCCTTTTCTGAAGCAACTCAAGCTCATGAGTTTTTAAAACCCCATAGAGCACATCATATGTAACTTTGTTTAAATCTCTTTCCCTTAGAGAAATGACCCTTTGCTCTAGATGGTTTGGTGAGGATAGCAGAAACTTCATGTTTAACTCTTTGGTACTATAAACCTTGTCATTCATCTGCAACTCAGTAACTAGCTTGTAAAATCTCTCAAACATCTCAGTAATACTTTCCTTGGGCTGTGCCATGAAAGCTTCATACTGTGTGACCAGTATCTGTTTCTTGTTTTCCTTAACCTCATCAGTTCCTTCACACAACACCTCAATGTGATCCCACATTTCTTTGGCAGATGTACATGATGCAATGTTTGCAAACATTGACATGTCCATGGAATCAATGATAAGCAACATGAGGTGGCTGTCAAGAGCAACCTTCTCCCTTTCTGATTCTGTCCATTTTGATGGATCCTTGGCCTCATAAGATCTTGGGGTAGTTGTGGTTCCAACAGTCTTCTCTGGTATCTCTTGTTGAGGAACAAAAGGACCATTCTTGAGAATCTCAGGATACAAAGGATGAGAGGCTTTGATGAACAACATCATCTTTATCTTCCAGAGGTTGTAACTCTCTTTGTCAAACTTAGGGACCTTCACTGTTCCTGTAGTCTTTGGTGTATTCGAACTCATGATCGTTTTTCTGTTTTTGAATAAACAGCCCGCTCTGATACCACTTGTTGAGTATTGAATACGATAAAAGAATACAGAGGGGGGTGAATAGATTCTTGAACTTTTCTTTGGCTAGAGTCTATGTAGCAAATAAGTGTTTGTGTGTGCAGAAGTGAAGGTGCAGATAAAGAACAACACAAGACACAGTATCACTTTAATCTAATGTATTATTAGATAAAGGTTGCTACAATCTGTGAATACAAATGATAGTATTCTCAGCTTCGTTTTTCTCAGAGAGATACAGCTTACAACATATGAAAAACTTGACTCACAAAGTTACAAAGTTAATGACTAAGGAAGTGAGGCTGTATCCTTATAGAACATGGATACAACCTACTTACTCCAAATAAGGTAACTAAACAAATTACTTTCTAGTCTGTCTATCCTTTTTGAGTAAGCGTCCAAACGGTTACAGATTTGACTTTGTAAAGCCTGTTCAGATCCACTTCTTTAGCCCCTTGTCTCTTCTATATCTCTCCAAGCTTCCTTGTAGGCTTTCCAGAGCACGTTACAAATTGTGGTCCATAAAGTGCATTGGCTTGTTGCAGGTTTCTGACTTGTACAACTTCTTCAGTACTTTGTCTCCAAGAATGTATTCGAGAAGTGACTAAGTAGTTGATTCGAGAACTAGAATTGACTTGATCGATAACTCTGAGTTCTCGAACACTGTTATATTGACATATCGAATTACTTCTCGAATAGCTCTTTTCTTCAGGATTCCTTGAGTTGTCGAATAGAACACTTGACTTGTCGAATCCTTGAGATATCGAATAGCTTTCTGAGTCCTTGAGATATCAAATGGAACTTTGACTTGTTGACTCCTTGAGAACTCGAATACTACTTTGACTTGTTGACTTCCTGAGTTCTCGAATAGAGTACATAGACATATCGAATCTCTGAGATATCGAATGAGATATCGAACAGTGTATTCAGAGATATCGAATAGTGTCTTGAGATATCGAATCCCTGACTTCTCGAATGCTGGACTTATCGAATAGAAAAATATACTTCTCGAATTGGTACTTAGGCAAATTCTTCATTTCTTCAAATCCCAACTGTGATTATTTGACAGTCTTTATCTTCTTGCTTGAGGCATGAACCTTGGAACTTCTTTCAAGCATTATTCTAGACTCTATAAGTACAGTTACACAACTAGGATTTGATGCCTACTACAAGTACAATACAAACAGAAACTATACAACTAGAGGTTCCCTCAGTTAAGAGGTCATGTAAGTAATGCAAAGCATTACAAACAATTAGGCTTGTTATTAGATGTATACAGGCATGCCTCTGTAACTAACACTTGGCTTTTAGTTTCATATAGGGGTTAGTTTTTGGTTAAGGTTTCCTCCAATTCTAAAGGGTTTTATACTTATAAATTTGCCACTTTGAATGATAAAGAGGTTGTATTAGCTTCAAATTCAGTTGTTATTGGGGGGAGAAAAATAATTTTGCAGCTTTGGATAGAAGGCTTGCAATTTGCTAAGAATGCCATATATTTCATGTTGGACTAAATTTTTTAATGTGCTACACTTCCATTGGACTCAAGAGGGACATGCATACATTGCAAGTAGAGTTAGTAGATCACTTAACTTGAATTTGTGCTTGGCTTGGGTGCTTCTTCTAATGCAAAAATTGCATTAATCTACAAACAAGAGTGTCAGCAAATTTCTAGAAGCATTTTCAGAAGCTATTTACTATACCATTTGATTTAATTTATGCTTCTTTTAAAGAAGTTTATGTTTCTCAATATTCAACCCATTAATTATAGTAGCAAAATTTCAATAAAAAATCAAGGATGGTTAAGTAATTCAAACATCAAAAAATAAGATTTGGAGCTTAAATAGTAATTTTTGGAGTTTATTTATCAATTCCATAATTAAAATTATCACTTTCACTTTGCACTTTATAATCGACCCGATCCAGAAATATAGTCCAATCTATGTACCCACAACCTCTAACTTTCTCTCTCACACACAAAAACAGACACAAAACCAAATCGAAACCCACAATCCACGAAACTCCCTTTTCTATTCCACCCTCTCTCTATCTCCAACTCTCTCTCTCTCTCTCTACAATCATCATCAATGGCGTCTCGCGAAGACAACGTGTACATGGCGAAATTGGCGGAACAAGCCGAACGCTACGATGAGATGGTGGAGTCAGTGGCGGAACCACGATGAAAAAATTGGGGGTGCTCAAATATTAATTACAAATTATTTACAACGGTAATAAATGTTTAAATAATTAAAATATACACAACTAACCTTTACTTAACAACCATTGTCTTATTTTTATTTAAAAAAGATACTGATGATAAATAAATATATATTAATATACACTATCTTGCTATTATTCAATTCCTCGTCCCCGTCATTAATAATTATTTAATGTATTTATTTCAGAAAATACCGTTCATTAGTAAAAATATTTTAAATTTTTTGAACTCTCGTGATAACAAGGTATAAAATACTTCGAATTTAGATATACATTTATCATTTCTCAAATCATTAATAAATTTTTTTAATTAATTCAATATATTTTTAATTAATTTTCAATACAATCTATAATATACCGAATATTTTTAAAAAAATACATTATTTTTTCGGAGGTTGGGGGCTCACGCACCCCCTAGCCCCCTCTGGTTCCGCCACTGGGTGGAGTTCATGGAGAAAGTTATCGCCACCTCCGATTCCGGTGAAGAACTCACCGTCGAGGAGCGCAATCTCTTCTCCGTCGCTTACAAAAACGTCATCGGAGCTTGCCGTGCCTCGTGGCGAATCATCTTCTCAATCGAACAGAAAGAGGAGAGTCGCGGTAACGACGTGGCAACGATCTGTATCCGTGAGTACATATCTAAGATTGAGAACGAGCTCTCCTCGATCTGCTACCGAGATGAAAGAAGCTGCTGAGAATACTCTTAATGCTTACAAAGCTGCTCAGGTTCGATAATTTGGCTTTATCAATGCATATATATTCGTAATTATCGATGATTTACTTTTGCGTTCGTATTGCGTGTATAATAAATGTTATAAATGTTGTGATTGTGTTTCGTATTTATTGACTTCGTTTTGCTTTAATGTTACTATTTGATTCTGCCTTTAGCTATTTTTATTGATATGCTCAGGTTCGATAATTTGGCTTCATCAATGCATATATATTCGTAATTATCGATGATTTACTTTTGCGTTCGTATTGCGTGTATAATAAATGTTATAAATGTTGTGATTGTGTTTCATATTTATTGACTTCGCTTTGCTTTAATGTTACTATTTGATTCTGCCTTTAGCTATTTTTATTGCTATTTAGTGGGTGTTGAATTTGTGGTCTAAATAGTTAAGGAATAAGGAAGGCGAAGGGTTCTCGCGTTTACCAGGTTTCCAGGTTTGTAGTGATGTGAACGCTTTGAAAAAAGAGAATGAAATATTAAAGAAGAAGAAGGAGCACCTCGAGAGGAGGGTTGATGAGGTACTCCATTATTTTATTTGTCCATCATGTTTTTTATTTATTTTCTTTTACATATGTGGTATTCTTAAAGATTATTTATTGTTTAAGCTGCTTGAGAGATGCCAAAATATCAGTGTAGAGGAATATGATCAGATGAAAGTAGATGTTCATGAAGAATATGTATAATATATACTATTATTTTATAATTCTAAGAGAGTGACAAAAAAAAGTGTTTCTGGGATTCCAAAACTATATTGAACAAGCTCCTCTTCCATTGTGAGTGCTTTTTTTCTAATGGAGATCCTCCACAATATATAGGCATTCTACATAACTTTTCCATCCAAAAAACATAACTACCCTTTTAATATCATTTAATGCAATTTATATAGATAAAATTGTAACTTATATAATCAATATTCACACAACTAATATTTGTAACTCTCAAATACATTAATTATGTATTTTATTCTTTTATTTCAATTTTCTCTTATTTGACAAATTAAGTCGAATACAACATCTCCCACATGACACATTTGTCAAATACCTTTCCAAACTCCCACTTTTCGTAGGATCTATAACTATTAAATCTATCTCAAATACGCACTCTTATTATTGGTCATAGTGCACTTATAATTGCCACAATTTATATCCAATCAAACCAACATCTTCCATTTGACGTCTTTGCCAAATATTTCTATTGACCATCACTTTCAGTCAATCTATGTTGCCACTTTTACCTTTTCCAACACATTTAATTAAGTTTCTTATTTTTTTCCAACTTCAACTCCACCAAAATTAAATAAACATCCCGAAGTTGAATTCATATTACCAATATCACCATCGATACTTATATCGCAATAAACAATAACTCCAAGCATGTCTGCTTGATTCACCAATTTATTACATAACGTACTCTTCAAGTACATGATCATGATCCTTCTTACAGCCTCTCACTAGGCTCAAACAAAATTGCTTCACAATCCACTTACAAAACTAACTAAAAATGTCAAGTCAAGTCAAGTCAATCGATTACACAACATAAAATATATCGAACTTTTGACTACTTGCACATAATACATTCAGTGGTTCCTTTCCTGAATTATCATTTTCCCATTACCAATAGGGTTAGCGCTGGATTGCAATTCTGCATCCAAAACAATTAAACATTTTACTCAAATACCTTCTTTTGGCTCATATTCAATATTTAAATTATTTTCCTTAAATTTGAATATTTTGAACTTCTCAAATTTCACACACATTTCTCAAATTTATAAATATTCACAGTTGCAACCCCAACTTTTCAATTCAAACTCAGTGTTCCTTTTTATCCCTTACAAACCGGATTCTTGGAACATATGAAATTTCTCCAATATTTTTCATCCCAGATTTGTAAATGAGATCCCACAATTTAACATTTCCTTCTCATTTTTCGCTAACAACTTATCATTAAGATATACGATATAATCGTAAACGAACTCTCACTAAAAAAATACAGACACAATTGTCTAATTCTTTATCGATATAAAATTCCCAATTTTTCATTAAAAAAAATTCACCGATCATGCCTCAAATTTATAAACACACTACCAACTTTATTTTCCTTTTCAAAATTCATTTACAACCAATGAATTTTCTATATTACGGTGGTTCGCTCAACTCCCACTTTTATTTCAATTCCATGAAATAAAATTATTTCGATTTCTCGATTCTCAAAAATAACTTATCAGTGGTAGAGTAACTTCAATGCGTGAGAACGATTCGTTCCCTCGCTACAAAATAAAATATATTTCACCATTATATACACAATAGTTGTTCATCCACTCAATTTGATTTTTAAACATTTTATATTCAATAAAATGCTTCATTATCAATATTCAGATCCGATTCATTATTCTTGATCGATCTTGCTAAACACATCATAAAGTACTCGTTTAAAAATAGTTAATTTTCGTGCTCTCCATTACGAGCGACAAAAGCACCTATTTTTTTTATTTACGTGCTCTATATTCTGAGCATTTATGTTCAAATAAAAACTCAATATTTTTCGATGACAAATTCAAAATTATCTTATTTATTTGATTCCGGACACTTGCCCCAATTTTCTTATCTTTTCCGCTCACTATTCTGAGAGCCACAAAAATTTTCTCAAACAACAACGTTTATTTCAACGATAATTCAAATTTTACATAAACAATTTATTTCTTATTCTCTTGCTCCACTCAATATAATTCGAGCCTTTTCAATTTTCGAAAATAATATTGGACACAATCTATATTCCAATTTCAATATAATCAACTTGTTCACCACTTAAAATATTTTCACCTTTTTCGTGCCCCTTTTCTGAGCCAAATAGAAAAATCCTCTAGTCCAATTTCATTTATAAAAAATGCTTGATCAGACATATTAAAATAATCGAATTTGACAAATTGATACAACATGGATTCTATAAAATCAGAAGAAGCAATACCAATATACAGGAACCAGATAACAATCAGCAATAAAAGCACAGAATCCTAACAAAAAAATAAACTAGAATGGAACAAGTATAACAACCAATAACAATATAAACAATTTATGTATTAAATTTAACCCAAGACAATACAAAAAAAACAAGGCGGCTAGCACAAAAGCAAAAACAAGTAAAAAAGTTAGTGGCCAAAAGGCCCAGGAGGAAGACACCAACGACAAGAAAAAATAGAAATGCTATCACGTGTCAAGGAAAAATGATAAAACTGTAAAATGCAAAAGAAATATAAATCTATCTTTGCCAAAAAAACAAGGCACCAACGAGTCAACGACATAAGCTCAGAGGGCAGAAACCAGAAACCACGTGAAGAAAAAGCCATAAACACTGAAACAACTCTGATCCAGTCCGTGTAAAAGTAAACTACCCTATCAGCTCTGATACCAATGAAGAATATGTATAATATATACTATTATTTTATAATTCTAAGAGAGTGACAAAAAAAAATAAAAAGTGTTTCTGGGATTCCAAAACTATGTTGAACAAGCTCCTCTTCCATTGTGAGTGCTTTTTTCTAATGGAGATCCTCCACAATATATAGACATTCTACATAACTTTTCCATCCCAAAAACATAACTGCCCTTTTAATATCATTTAATGCAATTTATATAAATAAAATTGTAACTTATATAATCAATATTCACGCAACTAATATTTGTAACTCTCAAATACATTAATTATGTATTTTATTCTTTTATTTCAATTTTCTCTTATTTGACAAATTAAGTCGAATACAACAGTTCAGCACATGCAGGTAATCTTTGTTTTCTTTCCTGTATTTAAACTCTTAGTTTGTGAATTTTAGATTCTTGATTAATGCTTGTTTTTTTATTTAATATTTTCTTAAATATTATGCAAAGGAAGTTAGAGGGTTTATCCAAGGATCAGGAAGACACGAACAAAGCTTTGTCCAAGAAGTTAGAGGACTCTAGATTTCAGGTTTGTTTATATTGATTTATCTCTGTTGTTTCCTTTCCCTTTTCAAGCCATTCACGTTGTAAATTAATGAATAGATGCTTGAAAAAACTGTGGAGAAGCTGAGCAATGACTTGAGGAGGCAGAAGGATGCTGCTTATGCGATGGCTACTTTTTATATGTCGGTTGAGAATTCTGAGCAGGTTGCTCCTATAGAGACCATGGGTTCAGGATCTTCCTCAGGTTCGTATCTTTAATAAAGTTGATTGTAGCATGTGTAACACTTGCTTCCTCAGGTTGCCCCTCTTTTATATTTCAATGTTTATTGCCATAATTCTTGATGTAAATGAGTATCATTATTAACAGGTCAAACAGTCCCTCTACCGCTTCAAGTATAATATCTCAAGTACCTCCTTTGCCAGGCATCCCTTCAGCAAAAACAGCGGAAGGAAGAGAGAGGAGGGTAAAAAAATATGCTAAAACTGGTAAAAATGGGAACTGCTGGCGTGATGTTATGAAACTTAAAAAACCTCCGGAGACTAAAATTTCTGAAGCAGAGGAACCAAGCAATGGTGGAACGCGGAAACGCATATCTTCCTCGGATGAGCTATCAGAACCTCAACAAAAAAGCCTAAAATAGTATCACCTGATGATATTGAAGCTATTCAAGTTTGGGAAGACAGCAAGAAGGAATAATCTTCCCAGAAACTCCTAAACCTACTGATAACTCCAAATCTTGATCGGGTGCTTCCTCGCCAAATCCTGCCTCGGAAGTGGTGTAGCTGTAGTGGGGTGTTTGCAAAACAACACCGGAGGGGGGGTTTGGCCCCGAGGTGCCTCCGGCGTGAGAATGAGAGTTGGCTTTGGAAGGTAATAATCAAGTAGAGTATCACAATAGAAATAAATGTGTGTAGGTGTGTAATAATGTCCAACCCCTAAACCCTACTTTCTAGGGGTATTTATAGCCCTAGGGCTAGGGTTTGGGGGTGGGTTACCTTTACTATTGGCTGTTGGATCCAGGGGATAGGGCGCTATTCGTGGGGACCGTTGACTTGGGTGTGGCAGTGTTGTGGAAGACATGGTTTGACTGGACTTTAGTGTTGGTCAGCGCTATGTGCGGAAATGTCGGCTGAGCTGGAGTACCACGTGCACCAGGTGTCATCAGTCAGGGGCCCGCTGTTCCGGGGTGGGGGCTCCGGGCCCGGGGTCCACCAGTTTGGGCTGGGCTGCTTTTATTCTCATGAGTTGGATTGTTTGTTGTTTTTGGGCCTGAGGCTGGGCCTAGTTGGATCTGGGCTATTTCTAGCATATCACCTACCGAGGTTGAGCATGAGGAACCTTTAGCATAATCTGATCAGGAAGAGGGTGAGGAACTTCCTGCTGATGGTGGGGATTCTGAAGATGCCAGAAGCCCATAATATGAATGTCAATACGAGGAGGTGGAAGCTCCTGTTGATTCACCACCTGGTGAATCGGTTGTTCCTGAAGTTGGGGAAGACATCAAGAAAAGGTGAGATAATTGAAGAGACTATTGAACCATCTGATAAATCAACTGGGGTTGCTGATCTAACAAAAAAAACCAGGAATGAGGCAAGTCATATTCCTTCTAGGTACGTGGAGGTGGAAGCTCCTGTTGATTCACCACCTGGTGAATCGGTTGTTCCTGAAGTTGGGGAAGACAGCAAGAATGAAGAAGGTGAGATAATTGAAGAGACTGTTGTACCATCTGATAGATCAACCGGGGTTATTGATCATGTCACATATGGTGGCTGCTAATGAGCCGAGGCATCTTGTTTCAATTATCAACAAACATATTAGCTATCAACCATTCAGTAACACTGAAAAAAAACAACTTTATTAGTAATCACAAATATTTGTTCCGTGTGCATATATAAATAAGCATAGATACCACAATCTGCATACATCAACTATCTTTTATTTTTAGAACTGTATACATCAACTTGATGTTACGTAATGTGCCTTAAAGAGTATGATTAACATAGATAATACTATCTTTAGATGTAATCTATTTTACTAACAAATTTATATTATACTATTATAATAAAACTAGCATCGATTTGATTAGTTGTTTGGTATATTAAAAGAGGTGTTGGATGAACACTTTTGCCTCCTTTAGGATCCGCCTCTGTACAAATGTAACTTGATACTCATACAAGCCTTAGACTTGATACTCATGTCGAATTCTTTGATACTCATGCTAGTACTGGTATATTCATACCGAATATATTTTTGCTCCATATTCATACCAGTATTCATTGGAGGGTAAAAGTTATGTTTAAAGACAGGAAGTTCAACAGACAACAAAGACAATTGAAATAATAAGTCAAAATATCAAACAAACAGAACAGCCTTCATTATTTCATTTTCTCTCTCTGTTAAGTTGAAGAACATGAACTAAAAGAAAATACATGCCGATCAATTTCTAGCTTTATTGTTATATTCAAGCCACTAGAAATTATTTACTTGTACTTGTTGAACTATCTAGCGGATCAATTTCATCTCGAACTGCTTTTAAGCATTCGAACTTTTTATTACAAAAATAGAAAAAAATCATGATAAATTTATTCTTATTTATTTTAATTAGTCTGTGTTATATTTGTAAAACCTCTCAAGTTTAATATAAATTATGTTTAACTTGAATCTTATCTCATTTAATTCCGCAACAAGGTGTTCACAAATTTATTTTTAACGAACGGCACAAATTAAAAAAATAGTATTGTTTGTATTCACCCCCCTTTTACAAACTATACAAGACCTAACATATTCCTTTTCTAATATTTAGAATACTCTCTTAGGTTCAAGTTTCGAATCTCACCAACAAAATATCTTTATTAAACATATATATTATTTTATAAATTACTCTCAAGAGTTTAAAGTTCAATTCCCGTAAACATATTATAGTCAAATTAAATAATTTAGTATCCAATTTCAATAAAATATTATTATATATTTATATTATCTTATAAATTACTCCAAAAAATAATTAAAACACTATCGTTGAAATTACTATAAAACAAGTATTATAATATTTTATTACTAATTAAAAAATATATATGAAAAAGTGGATAATAAGACAAAAGATATTAAAAAAGAATATGTGTATCACACGCGTTATAAGCTACTCTATATAATTAAAAATTACATAAAATCTTGAAAATATTTACAATATAGAAAAATTTGTTTAAAAATCGAAAAAAGTCTACATGATTAGATAAATTTCACTTTTTCTACTAAATAAAAAGTTAAAAAAACAACTTTTATGTAATATTTTTATTTATATATATGTATTATAAAATAACAATTAAAATAAATAATAATGATAATATTTATATTCATAAGATTCATAAAGTTAAAAATTATTTTAATAATAAAAACATGTACACAATTTAAAATGTTAATAATAAAATATAATTAAAATGTTTGTAAGCAACCGTGCACCTCACGGGTTATATGCTAGCTCTGAATAATAAAAGTTAAAAGTTAAATATTATAGATAAATTTCACACTTTCTACTAAAAGTTAAAAATAAAACTATTTTTATGTATTATTTTTATATATACGTATGTATTTTAAAGTAATAGTTAAAATAAATAATTACGATAATATTGGTATTCATGAGATTTAAAAAGTTAAAATAATATTTTAATAATAAAAAGGTATATATCTAATTTAAAATTTTAATAAAATTGTTTTTTAAAAGATTTATAAGCTATTTATCGCACGGGTTATAGAATAATACTAATTACAATTACAAGATTCACGTGGCTTCGTATTTTCTAGTAATGAACACCGTAAATATGATAAATTAAATCATGAAAAATAATTTTAATTTGTACCTTGCATGTGTATTTTAATTTTAGAAATAATTACGAAAGGATGAGTAAATGTATGAGTACTTTTGTGGAAAATAATCTGAAAGGTATATTACAAAATTATTATTTGCAGATAATGAAAGGTCTATTACGATATAGAATTTAAAACCTAATGTGGTAAGAATAATCTAAAGGGTATATATATTACAAATTTATACTTTTAGAAATCTATTATCCTTCTATCCTTTTTTTTTAAAAAAAAAATTATTATCCTTCTATATATAATAGGAGAACATAGGATAATTTTGAGCAAGAAAAACCCCTGTGAAATGATAGATATACCCCTTTGTTTAAGTAAATTACAGTTCTTGCCACGGCGATACAGATACTGGGGGCATCGATGCATGTCCCTGCATCCGATGCTCCTTACATAGTGGGAACTAAGAGCAAGTCCAACAGCTTCCCTATTTGAGTTCTTAAATCAAAAAATAGGGAACTTAGCCACTAGTGATTCCCTAAATCACTAGCCACCACTAGCCATTCCCTACTTTTAGGGAATGTCTAGCCATTCCTAACTTTATTTTTATGAATAAAAAATCATTTCCCTCCTTTTTACACATCTTTTCCCTCTCTTTTTTTCCACAACTTTTCCCTCTCTTATTTTAATCCCCCTTCCCTCCTTTTGTTTTTACCACTTAACTTGACAGTTCTGGTGTCAATTCACATCAAATGAAAATTGATGGAATTTTCAAATTACTCAACTCTCCCCAATCAGCCGATGCCAACTTCTCGGAATCATCGGCCTCAGGTTTTATCTTCATACTAATTTTTGTTCACTAAAAAGGGTTTAACAAATTTTCAATTTTGTTTTAAATTTGTGTTTGTGAACATTCTTTCAAGATTATCTACATTGATTCGTGTTTTCTTTTGTGAGTTTTTGATATGTTTGTTTGCTTTATAGATGTAGATACTCAAGTCTTCTTTGTAAATACTTGATACTAAACTCTCTATGCAGAACAATGGTTGATGCTAGCACTATAAAAGTTTGTTAGTGTTAATGGGTTTAGAGATTTTGGTGACAAAGCTAAAGCTTGACTTCCGTTAATTCAAATATTGTTTTCTGAATTCCAAAGCTTGTACGCACCCTAAAACAATGACAAGTATGGACCTTATAAATACAATGTTTCTTATATTCTACAGAGTGTATTAACAAAAGCAGTCTATATTGTTTCCTATTCTATAGAGTGTATTAGCTGACTAGGAATACTAGTTAAATTTGTATGCTTGTTGACTCCACTTAATAAAAAATAGTAGTCTATAATGATGTGTGACACTAATATGTTATAGCAATTATTTATTAGGTGAATTTTGAGATGAATTCCCGTGAGAAAGTTCCATCCTTTATAGATATGCTTAATTCATAATCTTATGATTATGAGGAGTTTGCAACGCCAACTCCAAATTCTTGTTATTCACAAAGTCTCGACGAAGAAAGTGTAGAAGCAATCCTCACTCCGCCCCAAGTTTTTTATGCGCAAAAAGCCAAGGACAGAAGGCAACGAACAAAAAATTTCACAAAACAAGAGGATGAAATGCTTATTTCAGCATGGCAAAATGTTTCATTAGATCCAATAACAGGTGTTGATCAAACAAATGGAACCTATTGGCAAAGAGTGCACAACTATTTTATGAAATACAAAGACTTAGAATCCAATCGTAATTCATCTTCATTAAGTCATCGCTGGTCTATTATTCAACTTGCAGTCAACAAATTCCATGGATTTTATAACCAATTTGCTGGACGAAGTGGACTTTCAGAAATTGATAAGGTAATCTTCTGGGTGCGACACACATCCTTTCAAGCATGTTATACTTAGTCTGTACTATTTTCTTATATGCATTGATAGACCAGCATCGTTTGTCTGAATTGGTAGTGAACAATGTAATTATAGGTCATGTTTTCTGACTTTGCACATCAGTTTCTTATCTTATGAGTAATTTATTTAGTATAGCTTTGTAGAAATGGAACCAAATCCTCTAAAAGATTAAAGATTGAACTATAAAAGATAGAATTTTATGGAACATGGATAATAATGACAATCGACAAAATGGAATTTTTGTTTCATCTGATTGTACTAATTGAATGGTATACAGGACACTATATAACAATGCTTCTCATCTTTGGTAATCTCTGTGTGAAACTAAACATAGCTTACTGAAGTCTATATTACTGGTCCAATCTCAAATGAATTATTTTTCACTTTGGTCTGTCCAGATATTAATTATGACTAGATTTTCTCCTATCCACACAGATTCTATCTTTGTTATTATTTTAATATGATAATCTTTGTGTTCAATATAATAGATCGAAAGTGCGAAGGAGATGTACAAGGAAGTTTGTAAAGTTAGCTTTTCTCTTGAGCATTGTTGGAACCTCTTAAGACACTTGCCTAAATGGAATATTGAATTTTCTACAAAAAAATCAAAAGTTCTGAAAAAAATTCCCACAACTTCTTTCCCACCAGAATGTGTGATTTTAGAGAACTCGGAACTCGAAAGGCCTATCGGAAGAAAGGCGGCTAAGGAAAGGCAAAAGAAAAGAAAAAGGTCTGAAAATGAGTGTGAAGATAATGTAGGAGCAGCTGCAATTCTAGAACAAATTAGAGCTGATCAACTTGAATCCAGAAAACAAAGATATGAACATCTCAAAGAAATGATGCAACTAGCGAAGGAGAGGGATGAACGTGAAAAGAGAAGAGAAATCAAGGAACAAGATGAAGCTGATGCAAAAATAATGGCAATGGATACAAGTTCTATGGGGGCTATTGAAGCTGAATATTTCAACTCGAGAAAACAAGAAATAATTGAAAAAAGGCGTGCTCAATTTTCTAGATGAATAACATGTTCTTCATCTTGAAATATTTTGTAAAGTTATTAAATGTGGTTCCTTGCTAAGATATACTTGTCTAGTGCCGTATGGTCTGGATGTTTTTGGAGAATGTCTTATTTTGTGAATTATGCTAAATTAGCCACCTGATATGTGAGAGAAGACTAATTTTAGTTCTTTTGTCTTATATGTTATTTTTACAAATTGATTCTTTTAATGTAGTGTAATGGACTGGGTAAAATTGATTCAGTAATGGATATACTGAATGGATGGGCTCTAGTTCTGTTTCTCTAGCAGTCGTCTTTTTATGTCTGTACCTTGACAATGTCTATGTTGTGTTCATGGTGTTTCCTCTTAAGAAGTTTGCTATAATTGCTTCTTTCTGTATATATTTTCTGTTTATTGGAGACCACTCAAATTATTAAGAAAATGCTGATGGGCTATCATGTAACCAGTGATTCATGTGAACTACAAAAGGGTTACTTGTTAATGTTGTGAAATTTCTAATTTCTTATTACTTTATGGTTTAGCAAGTAAGTTGGATGATATGGTTTGGTAATTCTTGTAATTGTAATAGATAAGAAGACCTGAAGTACATAAGATACTTATGTACTGATGATCAAACCTTTCATTTTTTTTGGCCCAAAAGCGAGCCGGTCCACGCACTATAGCAAATCTAGCTTGAAGCACTCCGAAAGCACGTTCAACATCTTTTCTTGCCGACTCCTGCATTTGAGCAAAATGCTTTCTTTTATTCCCTTGAGGAGCAGAAATGGTCTTCACAAAGGTTGGATAGGGAGGATATATGCCGTCGGCTAGATAGTATCCCATATCATAAGTGTGTCCATTGATTGTATATTTAACTTGGGGAGCTCGACCTTCTGCCTATTCAGAAAATAAGTTGGAACGATCCAACACGTTAATATCATTTAGTGATCCTGGTAGTCCAAAATACGCGTGCCATATCCACAAATCATATGAAGCTATAGCTTCAAGGATAATAGTTGGCTCATGATAACGACCCGAAAAAGCCCCATGCCATGCAGTTGGGCAATTCTTCCACCTCCAATGCATACAGTCTATACTACCTAGCATCCCTGGAAATCCTCTTTGTTCAGCCACCTCCATTAACCTTTGAATGTCAACATTATTTGGGCTTTTTAAATATTGCTCCCCAAATATTTGAACAATTGCCATCACAAATTTTCTAACACTTTCAATGGCAGTGCTTTTACCAATACGAATGTAATCATCAACTGCATTTGCAGATACTCCATATGCAATAATTCTCATAGCGACGGTTATTTTTTGAAGTGACGAAAGACCAGGAACTCCAGCAGCATTATACCTTTGCACGAAATATTGGTCATGGGACTCGATGGCTGTTTGAATTCGTAAGAATAAATTTCTTCGCATACGAAATCTTCTACGAAAAATATAATCGGGATATGTTTGATTGTCACTGAAATAATCCCGAAAAATACGTTAATGACCTAGTGATCTATTACGATTAATAATACGATGATTGAGAACTGGCCCGACATGTCGACTTGGATTGTTCATCCGGAGATTTGATTCTGCATATATAGCCATGGCAGTGTTCAATTCCTCCTCCTCTTCTTCTTCATGAATTAAATATGTAATTATATCTCGGGGATCCATAAGGAATTGCAGAGAGTATACAAACTGATAAAATAGATGGATCTGATATACACATACGCACACAATAATTTTAACCGTTAGAAAAGAAAAGAGTCATTTACACACTCTGTATTGTATTGATATGTATTAGACAACAAATCTTGATTGAAATTCAAATAAGTAGTTAGATTTAAATTTATTATTATAATAATAATAGGAAATGAATTTAAGGATAGTTGTTGGAGTTGATGTACAAAATAAGGTTCCTAAATCACTAAGGATCATTATTTTATTATATATTTAGGAATCATTTAAGGAACTGTTTGACTTGCTCTAAAGTATAGCAGGTATAATTTTGCTCTCTCTTTTGGGAATCTTTAGAATTTCAATTACACGGGTGATTATTATATTTAGAATTTCAATTATTAATCATCGTCACTGCCTCATCTCAGTTTTTAAGCCATGTGTATATGTGCGTGTATCTGTACATGTATCACCTCATTTTTAATTGATATGTATGAGTATGTGTGGCTCTGTACAAAACCCTAATTAATTTGTATATCTGTGTGTAATCTGAAGGTTTAAAATTGTTGTAATGTTTTCGAATTTTTTGTGATTGGAAAAATTACACTTTCGTGGGCATTTTATGCTAGGCATGGTTGAGTTACAGAATTATGTACTTGCCCGATTTTTATGAATTTCTATATAGAATTACAAGCTGTGTGATTGAAAAATCTTGTGATCCTGAAAGAAATTGCATTAATTTTAATCTTGAAGTTTTGTATGATGTCTGAGCAATCAAGATTGATTGGTATGTGAAAGAGAGCATATTATGATTGTTCTTGGCCATGTTTTTCCTGATTTTAGTGAAGAAAATCTGTTTTGTTGACAGTGGTTTGAAATTATGTCCAACATTTAGCTTCTGATAATATGACTAATTGGCATTTTTTTGTCCAAAAAGTCATTTAAGGATATCTCTTCCTCAGAAACATAATCAAGTTATTAGCTATAGTGATAATTGTATTCAGTAACGGTACCAGAGAATAAATTAAGGGTACTCCAAAATTTCATTACTTAAAATTTTAATAATTTATTATTTTTTATATTTTTTTTGAAATAAATTTAACATATTTACACATAGTTGCAAACGTAAACCTCATCTTAAACGAAGGAACCTAAATTTATCTAAGGAATCATATAATATAGGGTTATTATTTTAATCTAGATTCAACATATATATGAGCAGACAAAACTAATGGGCCACAATTTTTTTTACGATAGAACATTACTCCGTATTATATAAGATAAATTTTAGAAATTACTTTAATGTAATGAAATTACTTTAATGTAATGTAAATGTTAGAGGTTAAATAAGAGTAGATATTCAAGTATTTATTGATGCGGAATACAGGCTCGTATATGGAGAATATACCTGCTCAACACACAAAAACCCAGGGTATGCGGGATGTACCTGTGGGTTCTAAATAATATATTAGCCCACTAATGTATACTTTGTTAAACACTTTCATCAACCAGCAAGTAATTGAACCATATAATTTAGTAAAATAAAGAAATCCAGTGGCCACATCCTTAATGGTAAGCCTGAACCCTTACGTTGGGTTCAACGAGATCACGTCCCAACTGATACTACACTTTTATACACAAATGGGTGCATTGATTATCTCTCGAGGCTAATTATGAAATTTGGTTGCGTACTTTGTATTATCATGTATTTGCATCATATAACCTTTTTTATATCTAAGCTGGATACAAAGTGCTGGACTCAATTGCTCGACAACTTGCTACAATAGGTATCTTTTTATAGCATGTTTTTTTATCAATTACATGCGTTGTTTACTTTATAAATAGTGTGGATGGTTGAATGGAGGGTTGTTGTAGCTCGTGCTGGAGATAAAAGTACTTTTATTATATTGCTAAGTAAAACAATTTTGGAAAATGGCCAGTAACACCAAAAAACTTTTTTTTACCAATCATATGTAATATTTAGTCTATTTTTAAGTCTAGGTTGTTGAATTAACATGCGCTTATTTATGTTTTATCTCAATACTAAACAGATGCCTGACACCATCTCCATATCACGGCTAGCCTTAAAGTCGAGGGACCATTAACCGAGCACCATTATATCGACCATAACCTTTGTACTGCCTGTTTGTCAATAGGATTTTGATACAAATTACCACTGTTATGAAGGTATTAACAAAACGAAAGATGGATTGCAAATGGGCGGTAAGCCATATCTATACAAGTTAGCTTAATAAATGAATAAGCTAAGATTATTATTAACAATTACTTCTTTGATAGATAGTTTATGTTGATGTTGTCAGGAGCGCTTAACATCGCGACTTTTCCGACCATCCTGCAAATTTATACAGTACTAGATGGCAATTTATGAGTCAAATCACAATCATGAATTGCATTATTCCCGGTGACTTTATCGGTTACCATCACAAAATATTGATTGCTTGCAACACAAAATGTTGATTGTCTGCAACTATGTACTACTACATTAGTGTTGTATTCTGCAAAAGTGAGCAGGATTGTATATTTTAATATTTATTAACCTAGGCCTAAAACCTGAAAGTCCTCCCTGTTACAAACTAAAGAAAGACAAAAAAAATCACATAGAATACGGATTTGGAACAACTGTGAATGATATTTTATTTAGTGGACACAAATTCCCTTACGTTGCGTTATTTAAAATTATTGCTTCCTTCCATGGGCAATATTAGCTTTACCATTCCTTTTTGGGGGGGGGGGGAGAATGTCCCGGACCAGGGTTATGCCAGCATTGCCCCTGCTGCAAAAGAAGCTCGTGGAAGTGCTAATGCAGGTGTGGGAAGAAATAGTCAGATATGCTTCCGCATATCTAAACCGTTCTTATAAAGGTATCTTTATTTTAATTATGATACATACATTCTCTAGATTTTTACATGTTGTTTATATAGGCTTATTTAGATTTTATTCATTGAAGTTCATTTCCCTGAAACTATTCAATGTTTATGGGGAAATATTAGTGCCAATAGAGCCACTACGAACATGCAAATAAATTGATTAAAGAAAGAAAGATTTATGTATGTTGCTGCTTTTGTTAAAAATGCATATGGTCCTTTTTTGTGTGCAAAAAACGTTTAACTCTTGGGATGTGTTGACTTCTTGTACTTGTGGAACGCTTTAAATTTCCAACCAATTACTGTGCTTAAATAAAATAACTTTACCTACGATCCTGCATGTTAGATTCCAAAAAATCTTAGGTTCAAACATAATCTGGGGCATTCTTATATTTGTGAATGTAGCTACATCGAATAGAGTCTCATATATGTTTCTGAATGTCTCAGTAGAGGGTTAGTGAACAAATTCGTCAGACCCCTGGAAGGTACTCTTTGGTTGTCTGGACACTGACGTGAATGGAACAAGGTAACTTTTCAATTTTTTTTAACAAGTTTAATATAAATGTATGGATTTTTTTGTATTAGCCCATTTCATCTAGAAAAAGGGTTTGTTTATGTCTTGAGAATATTCACTAATTGTGAAATTTAAAGTTCTAAATTTGGTACAATATGTTGGAAAAAGGTATGCAATGATACTGAACTGAAGGAAATATTCAAAATCCAGAATGATCGGTAGGTCATATATATTACCTGATCTGTAGTAAGGTCATTTGTATACAGTGTACTTTAATGTAAGTCATTAACTCATTACGCAACTAGCAATATGTTGTGGAATAAAAACGAGGCTATTAGATTGCGGCTAGGGTTTATGTGTATTTATTGCTAGGGTTCGTGAGTTTCGTGCTTTAATGGCTGCTTCTGCGTTCGAGACTTAAACGGTCCTCACAGAATGCCTACGTATCTCTGTATTAAGAGAATCAAGCCAATAAAACGTAGTTCTGAGTTGAGGGGTCTGACCCTTTATATAGGCTGAGAAGCCTCAGAATTAGGGTAGGGTTAGGAGACTTGGTGGGCAAGTCAGCCTTGAGGAAGGTTCTAGACTCCTTCCTTGTAGGAGTCTGTTTCCTTGTATGATTGTGTGGCTTGGAGGTTACTCTTTGTAGAGATAACGTCCTTATCTGACTTGTATCTCCCAGCTGTTAATTACCCCTAAATATTAATTACGAAATTAATATTATAATTGGAGTTTGGGCCTATCTGGTGGGCCCCACGTTTGGACCATTCTAGGTCTAATTAATGCCACATTAAATGTGTCTTTAGGGCTTACTTTTAGCCCATATCATTTGCCCCCCAACTTCTAGGAAAACTGATCAGGTTTTCCTTGAAGTTATAACGGTCTTTTTCGAGACTTGGGTCAGGGTTTATTGCTCGTACGCGAGTATTTTCAACAATATCATCTTAATGCAAAGCGTGGAGCGACCGATGCATTTACGATGATGTTAAACGGCACTAGACAGCGCTAATCAGCCTTAAACAATGTTTAAACAATATTAAAAAATGTTAACTAGCATAAAACGACACTAAACGGTGTTTAATGGCACTAAACGGTGCTTAAATGTAAAATTTTTCCAAGTTTCTGGAATTTTTTAAGCCCTTTTTTTTTTTCAGCTCATTTTCGAGCTCAAACTGTCCCAGGTCGGGGCTTTTTTCGAGCTCATTTAGCTTATTTTCGACCTGGAGCTTTTCGAGCTCAACCAGTACAAATTCGAGCTCAAAAAACGAGCTCAATTAGGGCCAGGTCGTGGCTTTTTTTGTGGAAATCCAGTGTTTTTTCGACCTCAAATTTACGAGCTCAAATCTAGAGAATATCGACCTCATTTAGGTTCCAGGTCGTGAGCTTCGAGCTCAATTTGCAGTTGATTTTCGACCTGGAATCTACGACCTCAATTGAAGAAGAAACTATCTTTAAAATGGTTCCAGGTCGCGCCTTTTTTGTAGGTTTTCCAGTTCTTTTTTGACCTGGAATTCACGACCTTGATTCAATGTAAACTCGACCTCGAATAAGTCCCAGGTCGTATGGATTTTCTTGAATTCCTAGTACAAATTCGACCTGGAATTTTCGATTTCAAACCGTGTTATAACGACCTCAAAATTAGAGGCTACTCACGACCTCAAAATGAGTTTTTCAGGTCGTTTAGTCAAGCTCGTACTTACACTAAAAATCGAGGTCAAATGCTACGACCTCGTGCCCCCTTTTAATTTTTTTTTGTCCAAGTTTTATTGGACTTTAATGGGCCATGCCTTTTAATTTCCATGGGCCTTGGTCTTCAAACCATTTGGGCCTATCCTAATTATGTATTTGGGCTCTTCTTCTTGAAGCCCCATCTTGACTTCGACTTGGGCTTTACTGGCCTGGCGTTTCTTGGGCTTTTTAGAGCCCAACATGTGTTAACAGCCCATAAGAGTGTTGAACAGGCTACAACCGGTTGATATTCATTTTAACCGGTTGAAATCCCCTAACTTTTTGCTTATATAAAGGCCAAAGTTTTCACTTTCACTTCATCACAAAAGTTTCCAAAACAAAAACTCTCTCAAAAGTTCCAAATTTCTTTAAGAAATTTTCTCTGAGTTTGATCCTCTTTCTTTGAAGATTCAAAGGCCTCCTTCAAGTTTCCTGGCGATTTTTCTTCCAATCTTTGAAGATTTGAAGATTGCTCAAGAATTTCTGGGAATTTTTCTAGAAATTTTCCAGTTGCTATTGAAGATTCGAAGAACACTCAAGGTACTTCCCAGAATTTCTAGTTTTTATAGTTTGAAGAGTACCCTTTTTCTGGGTTTTTTTCTTCAATTCCTTTGAAGATTTGAAGATTGTTCTAAAAATTCCTTCGTTCTTTGCAGATTTCCTTTGATCATCAAAATTTTTCTTTAAAGATTTGAAGAAATGGCTGAAGATCGTGCTACTCAACGTTTTCAGAAACTGCAAGTGGCCTCAAAAAGAGGTATCATCATTCGTTCTTCCCTCATGAGTTTACAGGATATGATTTTAAATCGTAAAGAAGATTTTCCATCCCTGTCACACCTTGATTCCTATAATCATAGCAACATTTTCCATGATATAGAAAAAATCACTGACTATAATAGGATGTATAAAATAGAATCACCCTATAGGCTTATCCCAGCTAAGCCTGGGGATCGATCTTGCCATTGGCGCCCCAATGCACTTTGTATTTACAGGGGTGCCATTGTTGCAGGGGTTCGATTCCCTTTTCATGAGTTTATCCCTAGGCTTTTAGCAGATGTAGGAGTTAACCCTTGTCAACTTCCTCCCAATTCTTGGAGGGTGATCAACTGTTTTCTGGTCCTTTGCCTTAAAAACAAATTCCCTCTTTCTGTAGCTCTTTTTAGGAAAATTTTTCAATTTAAAAATTCTGCTGAATCTACCCCGGGTTGGGTTTACATTAGTCACCGTTCTTCTACTCCTCCAATCTTTCACCCCCAATCTATTCCTGACTCCAACCCAAAGTGGAAGAAGGAGTTCATGTACTTGATATGGGAAGGTGGAGATTGGGGCAATGTTTTTCGTAGTACCTTTGGTAAGGTCGTAGATGGCAGTGCCAATGATATTGAGCTGAATGAGGAAGAGGCCTATGCCTACCAGGAGCTCATCAAGGATAACTATTCTACTATGGCTTGGGATCTCCTGAATGAGTTCCAGCTTAAAACTTTGGGACTTTCCCGAGTGGGCAATAAGGGTAATTTTCTTTCTTTTTGCATTTCTTTATTTGAATATGATTGTCTCATACCCATTATTTGTTTTTTGTTTTGTAATTGCAGCTGCAGCTTTTATCAACAAGACTAACGAGCCAGAAGATGGGGACACTGCTAGGCTGAAAAGGGCTCGTTCAGGGAAAGATCCTCGAGCTCCAACAGCCACGGATGCCTACTTGAGGCCCCATGTAGCTGATGTTGAGGAGGTAGATGGCTCTTCCAAGAGTGCTTGGCGTCCTAACTGGGGTATTAGGAAGAAGGACTCCATTGTTGGAGACTGCAGGCATGCTATGGATTGGTCCTATCACTCCATAACCCCTGATGACTTCAAGGACTATGTATCTGGCTCCACTCTTGAAGGAGCTGAGAGTGCTGGAGCTCAGGCCTTTGCAGCTGTAAGCTTCTTACTATCCACTCTTTTATGTACTTGTTTTGTCACTTGAACCGTGGTTTTAACTTTGTCTTTTGTAGGATAATGCCAACTTCCAGGGGGCCATATTCCAGGCTAAGACTTGGCGTTCCAACTATGAGACTTACAAGGCTAAGTATGATGACTCCCAGGATGAACTGGGCTCTGTCAAGGCTACCTTAGCGAGGAGGGAGAAGGAGCTTCTAGAGTCTCAGGCTGAAAATGTCACTCTCAGGAAGGACAAGGACGACCTGATTGATGACTACCTCTCCTCCCAGGAGTATGTGGGCTTCATGGAGAAGCATGACGACTCTCTGTTCCCTTACCAGTTTACTCAGGGATGGGACGGAGCTCTTGCCGAGGTTACTAGGAGATTTCCTGGTACCCTCAATGTTTCGGACTTTCCTAGCCCCCATGCTCCTATGGCCTTGACAGTGCAGGACACCCAGGAGGAGGACCAGGAGGATGATGAGAGGATCCTGGAGCCAGATTCCTCTGCTCATCTTGGCGTAGCTGGAGAGGATGAGCATACTGGAGATGCCTAGTAGTTGATATCTTTATCCATCTATTTATATACTCTGCCTTTGGGCATGACTTTGCACTCTTGTTAACTTATTTTGAGATAATCGTTTATGTATTCTGCCTTCGGGCATAACTTTTAAATTCGTAATTCGTTGTCCTTGATGCTTCTCAACTTATCCATATTCGCATGTGTAGTCTAGCATTTTGTGCATATATATCAATAAGTAAGGTTCATATCTTATGCGAAAATGTAGGATAGTCTTATTAATATGAAGAAATGGGCACAGCCCTTACATAGACACTCTATTTCCAATATCTCAAGTTTTAAAAACTTGGAATGGTTTCATCGACCTTATTTCTACTTCTATTACATAGGCAAAAAGCTAGATCCTTTTCAGGAGAGTTTAAACATAGTAAACCTTGAGGTTCAATGCATGCCAAGTCCGGGGCACCTCAACCCCGTCCAAGGTTTCCAGTTTGTAGGATCCTCGTCCTAGTGTCTTCTTGACTCGATACGGCCCTTCCCAGTTTGGGGCTAGCTTTCCCTTCTGACCAACTCCAGAAGCCTCGATCTTCCTAAGAACCAAGTCACCTTGCTGAAAGAACCTCTCCTTAACCCTGTGGTTGTAGTAGAAAGATGCTTTCTTTTGATGCTCCGCATTTCTGGCATTTGCCTCGTCCCTGACTTCATCAATCAAATCTAGGGCGAGCCTCATGCCTTCTTCATTAGTCTCTGGTTCGAATGCCTCAATTCTAGGTGATGCATGCATGACTTCTAGTGGTACAACTGCCTCGGCTCCATAAGCCAGTAGGAAAGGAGTTTCCCCAGTTGTTACCTTGCAAGTAGTACGATATGCCCAAAGTATAGGCAGTAATTCATCCACCCAAGTATTCCTCGATCGTTCGACCCTCTTCTTAAGTCCATCAAGAATAATCCGATTAGCTACCTCAGCCTGTCCATTAGCTTGCGGGTGAGCTACTGAAGTAAAACGAAGCTCGATAGCATTTTCCTCGCAGTACTTCCTGAACTCTTCATTGTTGAATTGTGTCCCATTATCTGTCACAAGGATTCGGGGAATTCCATACCTGCAGATTATGTTCTCCCAAAAGAATTGGGAAACTTGCTTGGTGGTTATCTTTGCTAATGGCTTAGCTTCAATCCACTTAGTGAAGTAATCGATGGCGACAATCAGAAATTTCCTTTGTGCTGAAGCCATGGGGAAAGGACCAAGAATGTCCATTCCCCACATTGCAAACGGAATGGGAGAGCTGATTGAGGTTAACCTCTCAGGCGGCTGCCTTACAACAGGGGCGTGTTTCTGACATCTGTCACACTTCTTGACATAATCCTGGGCATCTGCTAACATCTCCGGCCAATAGAATCCCAGGCGGGTAATCTTGTGAGCTAGGGCTCTGCCCCCCAAGTGCTGCCCACAGATCCCTTCATGAACTTCTTCCAGTGCTTCTCTTGCCTCTTGGGGCCTTAGGCACTTCAAGTATGGGATGACAAACGACCTCTTGTATAAGATGCCTTCAATCAAGGCATATCTCAATGTTCTCACTGACAATTTTCGTGCCTCCAAGGCATTGCTGGGAAGCCATCCGGTTTCTAGATGAGCTTTAATAGGATCTATCCAACAGCTTCCAACATCGATAGGTGCTACCAACTTAGAGTTGATGGTCGGGGCCTTCAAGACCTGGAAGTAAACACTGCCTGCATAATTCTCTATCTCAGAAGAAGCGAACTTAGAGAGGGCATCGGCCTTAACGTTCTCTTCCCTAGGAATGTGCTCCAGGTAGCACTCCTCAAACTGAGTCATAACAGCTTTCACGACTCTGAGGTATTTTGCCATAGTTTCATCCTTGGCCTCAAACTCACCATTCACTTGCGAGACTACCAGTCTTGAATCTCCACACACTTTGAGGTTCTTGACCCTCATGACTCTGGCCAATCCCAATCCAGCTATTAATGCTTCATATTCAGCTTCATTGTTGGTTGTAGGAAAGTCCAACTTCAACGCGTATTCAACTGTGAACCCATCGGGGCTTTGCAAAACCAAACCTGCACCACTAGATTTTGTTTTTGATGCTCCATCAAAATAGAGCACCCAATACTCTTTCTGATCAGGTACAAGTTCTTCATCCTTACTCTCAACTCCAGGGGTGGTTACTATCTCCTGCCCCCCGACTTCTTGGTTGCCAATGGTACATTCAACCACGAAGTCAGCTAATGCCTGAGCCTTGATGGCTGTCCGAGGCTTATATGCAATGTCAAATTCTCCGAGTTCGATTGCCCACTTAATTAGCCTTCCACTGACCTTCGGGCTATGCAGGATACTTCTCAATTGCTGGTCCGTCAGGACTTCAATCTTGTGTGACTGAAAGTAAGGTCTTAGTTTCCTTGAAGCCGTTACCAATGCTAAAGCAAACTTCTCAATGGTGGAATAGTTCAACTCAGCTCCATGTAACACCTTACTCACGTAGTAGATAGGTTTCTGAACCTTGTTCTCTTCCCGTATGAGGACGGCACTCAATGCTTGCTCAGATACCGCCAGGTATAGGTAAAGAGTCTCTCCGATGCTAGGCTTGGCCAACAACGGGGCTTCAGCCATGTATTTCTTTAATTGTTCAAAGGCCTCTTGGCTTTCAGGTGTCCATTCAAAATTCTTTACCTTCTTTAATGTTTGAAAGAAAGGCAAACACTTATCACCAGACTTGGAGATGAACCTCCCTAAGGCTGCTACTCGGCCTGTCAACTTCTGCACATCTCTTATAGAACGTGGTGGCTCCATGTCTAAAATCGCCTTGATTTTGTCAGGATTGGCCTCAATGCCTCTCTTTGAAACCATCAGCCCTAAAAACTTTCCCGATCCAACACCAAAGGCACACTTAGCAGGATTCAACATCATCTTATGGTGCCTCAGCACTTCAAATGCCTCTTCGAGGTGTTTAATATGATCAGCCTTGAGTAGGCTTTTGACTAACATGTCATCAACATACACCTCCATGGTTTTTCCAATCAGATGGGCAAATATCTTGTTCACCAGGCGTTGGTAAGTAGCTCCTGCATTCTTTAGACCAAACGCCATAACAAGATAACAGAAGACACCAAAGTCAGTTATGAAAGATACCTTAGGGATGTCATCTTTGTGCATCTTAATCTGATTATAGCCGCTGAATCCATCCATGAAGCTTAACATCTCATGTCCAGCTGTGGCATCTATCAACATGTCAATCCTTGGAAGGGGGAAACAATCCTTTGGACATGCATCATTCAGGTCAGTGAAGTCTATACACATCCTCCACTTCCCATTCGCCTTTTTGACCATCACAGGGTTTGCTAACCATTCAGGAAACTGAATTTCTTCAATAAAACCAGCTTCCAAGAGCTTATCCACTTCTTGCTTAATGGCCTCTTGCCTCTCCGGAGCAAAGTTTCTCTTCTTCTGCTTTATTGTCTTCCTCTTGGGGTCAACATTCAACCTATGAGTTATAAGTTGGGGGTCAATCCCTGGCATATCAGCTGCTGTCCAAGCGAACACGTCGCTATTCTTTTGTAAGAATTCTATCAACTTGCCCTTCAAGGGTTCTTTCAGAGATGCTCCAACATAAGTAACTTTTTTAGGATCATTCGGCTCTAGGGGTATGGGAATCAAATCCTCTGCTGGCTTCCCTCTATGCTCTTCATCGTCACGGACATCCATGTCTTCAATTGGAAGGACCTGCCCCCCGACTCCATCGGCCCTTAGAGCGGCTACATAGCAACTTCTTGCCATCTTCTGATCACCCTTCTGTTCTCCGACACCATTCCGTGTCGGAAACTTAATCTTCATATGATAGGAAGAGGCCACAGCCTTAAACGCATGTAATCCAGTCCTTCCAAGGATTGCGTTGTATGTTGAAGCTGCCTTAATCACCAAGAAATTCAGCATCTGAGTCGCCTCCTTAGGCTCCTGCCCAATAGTCATGGGCAACTGAATAGTCCCTTCAACGTTGGACTCCACTCCATTAAATCCGTATATAGGCATGTTTACAGGGGTCAACTGAGAGTCGTTGTATCCCATCTTCATAAACGCATCATGAAACAAAATATCCACAGAAGCTCCATTGTCTATCAAGACTCGTTTTACTTCTGAATTTCCAATCACAGGAGTTATGACCAGTGGGTCATCATGGGGGAACTTCACCCCTTCCAAGTCTGAATCATCGAAACCAATTACCATCTCAGTTTTGGCACGCTTCGGGGCTTCTCCCACAATGTGCATTACTTCTCTTGCGTATGCCTTTCGAGAGTTTCGAGTTATACCGGCCGCTGTCGGGCCTCCCCAAATCATGTTGATAACTGGCCCTCGGGGCTGCGTGCTACGATCACGATCATTATCCCTTCTGTCATTGTTTCTCCTGTTGTAATCCCCTCTTTGGGTTCAATGGTCTCCACCCTTTGTGAAATTGTTCAGCTTTCCTTTACGGATCAAGAATTCAATCTCGTCCTTCAACTGTCTGCAATCATCCGTGTCATGTCCTACATCTCGGTGGAACCTACAGTACTGATCCTTATTCCTCTTTGTGGGGTCTCCCCTGAGTGGCTTCGGCCATCGGAAGTCCTTATCCTTTTCAATTTCCAACAAGATTTGACTTCTAGGGGCATTCAACCTTGCATAGTCAGAGAACCTTGGTCCCAAGTTCTTTTTTGGTGGCGAATCAGAGTCTTTGCTAGTTCGGGGATACTTGTCCCTAGCATCGTACTCCTGCCCTTGCTTACGCTTTTTTGTATCATTGTTTCCCTGACCATTGCCTAATGTGACTTCCTTCTTCGTGCTATCTTCGGCTTTGATGTACTTATCAGCCCTTCGTTGAAGATCGGCCATATTCTCCGGGGGATGCTTTGCCAATGATCTCTTAAAGTATAGGTCGGTGGTACCATGCTCCAAGGCTACCATTGCAACCTTATTGTCCAGATCAGTGATGTTCAGAGTCTCCTTGGTGAACCTCTTAAGATAGTCTCTCAGACTTTCGTTCTTCCCTTGTACCACATACATAAGAGATGCAGAGCTTTTCTCATGCGTTCTTCCGCTGATAAATTGACTAATGAAGGCAGCACTCAACTCCTTAAAGGAACCAATCGAGTTTGCAGGAAGCCGACTATACCATCTTTGAGCCATGCCTGACAAAGTTTGAGGGAAAGCCCTACACTTCAAAGCGTCGCTTGCAGGCTGCAACAGCAGTGCGTTTGAGAACGTTCTAACGTGGTTGGCAGGATCACCCATTCCATCATAAGCTTTGATTGTTGGCATCTTAAACTTCTTTGAAATACGAGCATTCATCACGTCCTCAGTGAACGGAGGTGTGGGATCATCAGGGTCCCCAAGTGGCATCAGATCCTTGGGGTTGCTCTTAGGGGTTTCCACCCTTGTAGTTTTTTCAGGCGGGACAGTAGTCCTTCTTTGCCTCCTTAGAGGCCTCTCCAGATCTATGAAGGGAATCGGTCCTGACGTGGGAGGTGGCAAAGTCTGATTTGATCTGGCTTGCTCCCTGGCCATATCTTCCTTTAACTTTAAGATCTCGGCTTCATAAGCCTTAATCCTCTCAGCAGCTGTTGAAGTGAGTCCATCATGGATAGTTTGAGTTCTCCCCATAGGCTCTTTACTTGCACGTCGCCTCCTCGGAGCTTCATCACGCTCGTAATCATCGCCAGAAGATGATTCATCTGTATAAGGACCAGAAAAATCGCGATAATCTCGATCTCGAATATATAGGGCATGACCACTCGATCCAGCTCCGTAATTGGACATCCCATACATTGGATTGGTGCTTATGGGGAGATCCGTGGTGTGGATCTGAACCCCTCGTGTAGGGTTGTTGGGGTCTACAATCAGGGAAGAAATCCCCGGGTTAGTCCCTGGAATTGTGTGGACGATCGGAGGTAGCGTACTCTCAACATGGGTAGTCGTCCCTAGGGGTTGAGAAACTTGATATGGAACGATAGTCCCGGTTGTTGGAGGTACTTGCTCAGATGTCGGTAGCACTTGTTCAGTAAGGGGCGGAGCAGAGCTAAGAGGTAGAGCCTCGGTAGTGATTGGCTCCGTAGTGCTTGGTGCAGTTCTTCGTGTTTGAACCATGGTTGATGTCTTCTTCCCACAGACGGCGCCAAATGTTGTGGAATAAAAACGAGGCTATTAGATTGCGGCTAGGGTTTATGTGTATTTATTGCTAGGGTTCGTGAGTTTCGTGCTTTAATGGCTGCTTCTGCGTTCGAGACTTAAACGGTCCTCACAGAATGCCTACGTATCTCTGTATTAAGAGAATCAAGCCAATAAAACGTAGTTCTGAGTTGAGGGGTCTGACCCTTTATATAGGCTGAGAAGCCTCAGAATTAGGGTAGGGTTAGGAGACTTGGTGGGCAAGTCAGCCTTGAGGAAGGTTCTAGACTCCTTCCTTGTAGGAGTCTGTTTCCTTGTATGATTGTGTGGCTTGGAGGTTACTCTTTGTAGAGATAACGTCCTTATCTGACTTGTATCTCCCAGCTGTTAATTACCCCTAAATATTAATTACGAAATTAATATTATAATTGGAGTTTGGGCCTATCTGGTGGGCCCCACGTTTGGACCATTCTAGGTCTAATTAATGCCACATTAAATGTGTCTTTAGGGCTTACTTTTAGCCCATATCACAATACATTTGCAGAACAATGGTCTTTAATATTTTATGTTTGGGATTATACACCACCAAAATCCACCAGTGGCATGATCCAGGATTGAGTATTTACCATTTATAATATAAAATGCAACACACGCAATAATAGGTCACCAATAATTATATATTTATATGCAGGTTGCCTGCTACCTTTAAAGATTTGCAATGGCACCCACAAGTATTCTATATAAAGTGTAAACCACAACAAAATATATGGGATTAAACTTTAGTGCTTCACATTGTAGGTTGGTGAAAATTCATTGAAGAGTTTCTCGTAGTAGGGGAACTTCTAATAAATTTATCTTGAAGGCTAGAATTCAAGAGGGAAAAGATGTAAGCAAAACACCCCAATAATCTTTGCAAAAAGCTGTAATTTTAAGAAAAACTCTCCATGCCTCACGGCATTAATTACAATGATGGTGCTTAGATTCCCATGAAAAATTTGGAAAATCCCTGCCTCTTTTCTGTCAAACCCGAATTGAACAAGAACAAGCACATCTAAATCTAAAATCTATACTATTATATAAAAGCCGAAACATTAAAAGTTTGGTTGGTCGGTCGGTCGGTCGGTACGGTACCTGTTGATTTTACTTATTTACCCTTACTCAATTACATATCTACTAACTAATCAATTTCCTTCTTGATGTTAAACATATTATCTTTTCTATTTTTTTTCAAGAACTAAATAAATTCCTAAAATACAATATCCTTTTATATTTTATCTAACTAAAATTTCTCCTTTATTAATCAATTTCGTTTTTCAGGTTAGACATATTATCTTTTCTACTAACTAATCAATTTCCTTCTTGAGGTTAAACATATTATTTTTTTCTCTTGAAAAACTAAATAATTTCCTTTTTCTGGTAAAATATAATATCCTTTATATTTTATCTAACTAAAATTTCTCCTTTATTAATCAATTTCCTTTTTCAAGTTAGACATATTACCTTTTCTATTTTTCAGTAACTAAACAATTTCCTTTTTCAATTAAAATAGAATGTCTTTCACATTTTATTTAACTAAAATATCTTTTTTTTAAAAAAAAAAATAGTAAGAGCAGTTTTGTTTAATAAAACAACATAATTATATTATAATTACTATTAACTAATCAATTACCTTTTTCATCCAAAACACGTTAACTTTTCTTTTTTCTCTAATTAACATCTCTCTTTTTCCAATTATATCATGAACGGTTACCTTTTTCAGCCAAAATACGTTACCTTTTTTCTTTTCTCTTACTAATACTAATAATTAACCGATTACCTTTTCAGCTAAAATGTATCATCTTTTCTATTTTTCTAATTAAATTCCTTTTTTCCTAAGAAATATCACGACAACATTAACTTTTCATTTTCTAAAAACCATGAGCAATTTTTTTAGTAAAATGACATAATTAATTATAATTATATAAGCTAATCAATTACCTTTTTCACATAAATCACGTCATCTTTTTAATTTTCACGTTACCTTTCTATTTTCTCTAACTAAAATCTCTCTTTTTCCAATTATATCAATGACGATTTTATTTAATAAAATAAACTAAGAATATTTTAATATTAATAATTAACTGACTACCTTTTTCAACTAAAACGTATCATCTTTTCTATTTTTTATAACTAAAATCGTTTTTTTAATAGAAATATCACGGACAATATTACTTTCTTCATTTCTAAAAATATTACGTGCAATTGTATTTAGTAAATAAGGTAATTAAAATATAATTTCTATAAACTAATCAATTATCTTTTTCACCTTGAACATGTTTCCTTTTTAATTTTTTCTAACTAAATCCTATCTTTTTCTAATCGTATCACATGCATTCTATTTAATAAAATAAAATAATAATTTTATAATTACTAATAATTAACCGATTAACTTTTTCAACTAAAACCTATCATCTTTTCAATATTTTCTGACTAAAATCCTTCCATTTCTAGAAATATCACGGATAACATTTGTATAATATTTATCAAATCATCTCATATAATAATGTAAGCCTCCTAAATTCATGTTTTAAAAAAATAATTTAAATAAATGAAAAATTCATATAATATTAAAATAAAAATAATCCGTGCATCGCACGGGCTTTAAGCTAGTATACTAATGTAAATTTTAATTGGCAAAAGCTGAGTGCAAAAGTGAAATATAATATCAAACTTAAAATATGATTGTTGATTTGTGGGATGCCATGATTGTTTGCTACTTTTTTTATATGTATCATTATGTTTGTCCATCTTTTAAAACATAGTCTAAAAGAATACTAAAAAAATAATTAGTTTGGAACTTATAGGCAACCTCATATTCTCGAGGGACATTAATTTGTATAAGAGATTCAGGAGTGCAGTAATTGATGATAATGTATATAAGAAGTTTAAGTGCTCGATTTTTAATGAGTTGTAAGTATAATTTTATGCCCTTCATATATAGTTCTATAATACTTGGAATTAAATATTTTAAAATTCGGATTTCATCAGCCTTGTACCAATATTTGGAAAAATCAAAGTGGTATACAATAAGCCTCATGATGAGGGTGGTATACAATAAGCCTCATTTGAGGCAGGACGCCTCATGAAAATATGACAGTACAATTAAGTTGGCACATGCATAGATGTTATATAAGCTGAAGCATAGTGTTATTGTATGCATTAAGTTAGCTTTAACTGTTTTTGGTTTGTTAAAAATAGCCTTGCCTCCCAGCACCTTATCAATCAAAACATATCACTTGCTCAAAACATGCTCGCACAGTCCGACAACTTGCGGGAAAAAAGTTATCATGGTCAACGCTCTAAAGAATCCAATTCCTGCATATAATGATAAATATATTATTTTACAAAAAAATATTAGGTGATGCAAATTCCTACATTACCTAGACATGTGAGCCTATAGCTTAATGTACATTTAAAAGTGTGTGTGTACTTCTAGGTTGTTTCGATTGCCCAACTCTCCTCATTCCATAAATTCCTTACAATCTTGGTGTAGAAATGAATATTAGTATGTTATCGTGTGTGTGTGTCTATATATATATATATATATATATATATATATATATATATATATATATATATATATTGTCTTGTTCTAATAGAAACTAACTTAGAATAGAAACTAGAAATTAAACCTAAATTAAATATTTCAAGCTAATCTAATGACCAAATTAGGGGTACCCCAATACAAAAAACGTTTAAAATTATTGTCTCTATTCAACAAAATTTTTTTTAAAAAAAGTAACTATTCACGTGATGACGTGGCACGTGAACAGTAACTTTTTTTTATTTTTTTTATATTTTTGTTGAGTAGAGCAAAGAATTTTATAAGTTTTTTGTGAAGGTGCCCCTAGCGGGGCCATTAAAATAAATAAAATATAATTTATTTAGTGTAGGTTTCTAGTTTCTATTCTAAGGTTTGTTTCTATTTGAACGCTAGCCTATATATATATATATATATATATTATGTGCTAATTAAAAAGGAAAACTCCATTCTTATGAGTGAAATTGCTTAGCAAGCATGGGCGTACTATATATATAGATGGAACCGATCTTAGTATAATGTGTGTAATGTTGTCACTAACTTTTAAAGATGTATATACAGTATATTATATACCCTGTCTCTATTCATATGGTTAGCAAATAAAATTGTGTAAACTAATCAGTGTCTTATGTAAGGTGCATTCGACTATGCAATAATTCACTGCTATAAACTTCCACAGCAC
Source organism: Kitagawia praeruptora (assembly GCA_037693485.1). Lineage (NCBI taxonomy): Eukaryota > Viridiplantae > Streptophyta > Magnoliopsida > Apiales > Apiaceae > Kitagawia > Kitagawia praeruptora. The sequence continues at coordinate 127,769,121 of CM075352.1, forward strand.
CAATGCATAATTTCATCAAATACCAAAGAAACTATTCATATTGCAATATTTGTTTAAAACTTTGTCCACAATTTTTCACAGGCGGGCTTTTCATCCTGCAAAAAAACTTGCAACCAAGCAATTCATGCATTTGTTTTTTAGGTACGGGATGATCTTCCGCATTGAAGATGCTTTTGGCACAACAACCCTACCACCTACCACCTACCACCGTTCAACATGGAGGCCAAACAGCTTATAGGTCTACCACTTCAGAAAATCTTGGCCGAAATGGAAGAGGTACTGTTTTCCATTAATGAATATTAATGTGGAGAACTTCACATCCAGATAATTGATAAGGTACATTATTCTTTTTTTTACTGAAGATATCACACAGGTACTTGAGAAATTCTGTGCATTTCAAATTAAAGCCACAATATACAACATTACTCCAGGTTGCGAGGAATACATTATCGCACGCGTCTCGAAGTGATCACCACATGCAAATATTGAGGATGATTCAGTACAAATTTGAAGAAGAAATAAAAGAATGCTTTAAATCATCTCAAAAAGATGTTTTTACCTTTATGCTTCAGAATTTTGCATTTCATTTGTTTCCCTTTTTGTTAAAACACCAATAGGTGCAATTGTGCATGTCCCTGATAATTTCAATTGTAAGCTTTCAGTTTCATTCTACTTGCTTCCACATTAGACTTACATGATTAAGAACATATAAATTCCATTACCTAACAAAACATTTTCAGGTTAATGACATAAGTTCAGAATAATAAGTACTTTCATGTATGCTAGATTATGGCCTGTGCCTTGCACGGGCTATTATGCTAGTATCTATTATATATTTAATAGCACAATATAGGGTTTTATAAAACAATTTAATCCAGCTCAGCATCCACCTAGATGCCACTCAGCAGCCACCTCAATTTTATTATAGCTCCGTTATTATTTACGCATCATCTCTCTAGTCTCTACCCGCACTACCTCTCTCCATCTGCTATCCCTTTTTTATCCCAAATGCTTTTGCCCGTCCTGAACCCCAATCCTCTCCAGGTCTATTGTAATTTTAGTTAACTATAACGCTAATATCAATCAGGAATCTGAATTAGCTAGGAGTGGCACTGCTTGTTCGATCAATTGTTACAATGAATTACCTTTACCACTATGACTTCTCTTTCCGTTGAGCTGGACAAAAGGTTGTGTGGTAATCGTAACATCCATAGAGCAAACATCGGCCAAAGTGGGATGGAGGCTAGGGTACTGGCATGGAAACTGGAAAGGTTCGTCTGAACCCAGGTTCTCAAAAGATTTAATTTCAATTTTAGTTAGCTATTTCTTCAATTGATTATACAAGGGTTGCACTTTTTTTGGCTAGCTAATACATGAGTTGTGTTGAGTCTTGATATTATGTACTCTCGATGCTTAGTCCTAATTCGTTTTGTTGTGAAGGAAGTGTCAGTGATCTCGAATTATCAATTGCAAGATTTTTAAGAGTATGTTAATATCAATTGTTTTGTATAATTATTAAAAAGGCTATGTTGGAAACTCTATGACTGACATGGGTTTTGCCTTGTATGTGCTTACGTACTAATGGAAATGACAGTTTAAGATAAATGAATTTTAGGGATGTCAGGGGCAGGCACTTTGCAATTTATGCCTTCAGTAGGTAAGGTGAAGATGGTGTTTGCCTCATGTGAGTTTCCGTATTAAGTAGAATGCGGCCCATACTGGTTATATATGTCTTCTCGTATTGTGAGTTTGTGTTAGATTAATAAAGTGAAGCTGGCTTGGGTAAAATAAGATAAAAAAAGGATTGCGTATTATAAAGTTTTATCCTGCTCGTTATCTGAATTTAGTCCGTTTCCAAGAACCATTTGTTTTCATCGTCCTTGATTTGAGATTGTTCTAACATTATGTCGCTAGAGGTTTCAATTTCCAAATTAGGAATACCAATGTAATTGTTCTTGATATCCTGAAGTATCTCGGAAAAGCGACCATATCAGTTTAGGGACTGAAGAATACAGGACTTGAAATATTATTATAACTTGCAATCATGCACTCATCCAAATGATTATATTGGGCTCATATGATACGTCAAGAAACAATCTTTGCTCTCTATATCATTTCAAATATAAGCGATTGTGGTTGATAAATGAGCTAGACATGGTGTAATTCTTCTTTGGACCATGTTGAGCCTTTTAAACTTTCAAAATTTAGTGCTCATGGTTATTTTGGTTGATGCAATATGGTGTTTATATGATTGCCTAAAGGACCAAACTAAAGCTCAACTGTTCGTTATCAAAACGAAGGTGTCTGTTCCATCTTTAAGCTATGATTGATTCTCTTATAAAGTTAGGTATATATTCCATGTACATTAACTTAGGATTGCTGTTTAGGTAATTGGAATTACGATTACATGCACAAACACATTGTTATTAAGATGGGATATATTGTTTCGCTCCACTATTATGGTGTTTCAGTTGTTTTCATTTTTAAATTTATACACTTTGGTCTTTAGACACCTATAGGGCCTCTGATCTTTGACTCAAACTTGTGCTGAGATTGATCAGGTGAAGCTCTACCACTTATGTGGGCTCTACCACTTCTGTGGCCCCGAAGATGATATTGTTAGGGGCAGTGATTAGGAACCCAGGGTCGATCCACGACACTGAAACTGAAGCCGAAGACAAACAAGTCAAATGACAACCCCTTCCAAACATTGAATTAACTTTGTGCATGCTAATATACATTAGACGGTTTGAAGTGAGTCCCTGAACAAAAAGTAAATCTATGTTGTTTTAATTTAAATTTTTTTTGGTAATTTTGATACATGTTAGATTGTGAGCCTATTACAATTATAAGAATTTATAGGTCTTAATTAACGGAAAAACATTCATTTAGAAGGAAAGTGGCATATGAATATATAGAAATAATGATTGTGTGCTATTATAGGTGTATTGTAGATATATAGTGAATATTTATATTCTTTTGTGAGGTTCCGTAACATACAATAATCATATTGTTTCTCGAGGTGGATATAAATAAAATGTCGGGCTCTTTTTGTGATGCACAGAATGTCAGTGCATAAGCTGAGTATTACATTTCCTAAAAGGAGGCCATGCAGAGCTATCTACATGGAGACTATCATCTACATACACTTACCATTATCTTGTCTTTGGAAGCCGTTGTTGCTACAACCTTGGCTATCTTGGTAAAGATGGTTTTCTACATATTCTCTCTAACATGATTGTAGCATCAAATGAATGGTTAATAAAGAATAAAAAGGATAATATATACTCGCCATTATATATGTCAGCATGCCATACTTTGCTGGGTTTTAGCGACGAACAACCACCACCACGTAAATGATAAGTAAGACATACTTTTGTAATAGATCTTTTGAGGTGCCACTATAATTTTTTAAGGTAAAAGACATTGCAATGTGTTTTGATTCAAAGGAAGAGCCTTCTCCTGCATATAAATTACTAATAAGAGCTTTTGTTTGCTTACAAGGTTGTAATGTTCTTTATCAGGTACTACACTTTTTTTAGTAACATAAATTTCTTATGAAAGTGTAAAAATCCCAAACTGACATCTATCGTTTGTGGGAATTGGGCGTAACAGGGACTCTTTTGCTAAGCTCCTTTATGGGTCTTGCAGCTAGCCTGTCAAAAGTTTTTGCTTTAAAATTTATTTTTGAATATGGATCATGAATTTGACTTCTTAAATACTATGTAAAAATATTTTTTTGATGATGAGTGTCCACTATAGGACATGCGATAGAAAGGCTCTTGGTTCGATTACTAGGGACACATAATCTTTGGCAATTGTTTACTGAATTCTTGTGCCACTCTAATAGTTGTCCTTAGGCCTAAATAGTATTTCCTGGATAACACCACTTAAACATATTTCTACCTGTATATTTCAAATGACTTATCATTATGAACCTCATGTTTTTTGTATAAATTACTATTAGGTGACATATGCCCTTGCTATATCTTCGTAATTGGGCTGCAAATATTAGTAATTTATTATAATTGCAGTGTGCTTGCGTGAATAATTCACCGGGAATCCTGCTATGAGCCATTGTCTCTATCATGCTGTTGAATTCCAGGTGAACCATTTTTTCATATTAAACATTATATGTTTGCTAATGTTGTATATTATATATTATGTCATTCCTCGTGATGTTGATGCTTGTATATCATTGTTACCTAAGCATTTGGGCATTGCTTGTCCCACCAATAACATAGTTAACTAAGCATTTGGGCATTGCTTGTCCCACCAATAACATAATATCAACAACATAAAAGAGCTGAGAATGTGTTAATGCTGGCCTTTCCTATCTGACTTGGTACGACAAATAAGTTTTAATCATATGTGGTAGTGCATGATCTGTAGAAGTTGCTCAATAGGTCATAATGGAGATAATTAAGGAAATATGATCCAAATTTTCAGGAATGTGCTATGATGTTATAAGACTGTCCCCCAACTCTTTCAAGTGGAAACGCTGTTATGTACCAACGTTCAATGCATTTTATATCTGAGTCTAGCATGAACATTGCAAAACAACTTTCACCCTTTTCAACAAGAAAGTCGCGACCCATTGAGAGCATCATAACTGAAATTGTCCAGGTACTTTCCAGCAAAAAAACACATAGGAATGAGGGGACGGGTCACCAGTCTCGTATAGTCCTATTAAGCACCATGGTCGGACTGTTGTGGAAAGTGAACTTAATTAGGATTTGAAACTTATTTTTAAAGAACTCTAAATTAATTAGTCAAATTATCTCGAATTAAAAATATGGTCGGACATCTGCTAAAGATTCTTTTGTGCATTTAGCCAACTATCACCTGGAAAGAAAATTAATAATATGGGATGGTATATCCTTCTTTTGCAGCTGATTTTAGTGACTATTATTCTATAATAATTATGTTGTTAGACGAACGCCTGTTTGGTTGGGAGATATTGAATGATCTAAAATAATTTATGATGATAAACTAAGTTATTACTTATTAGGCATTTTGTGGACTAGATTTGAGTCATCTACTCTTCTTGGTGAGCAAGAATTTTACTTAATTTAGACATGTCAATCTTTAAGTGAGATCATTCATGAAGATTCAGCTTTTTAAGGAACTGTGTGCGCTTCTTTTTTACTAAACTTATATGAAATTTCCATATGGTACCAAGTACGCATCTGTTGGCTGTTATAATATGCAAACCTGTTAGCTAATACATTTTGACTGTTAACGACACGCAATCCTCCGTCTAATGGTGACTTTTGCTTTTGACTCTTATCAGCCTTAATTTGTAGCTTTCATTAGGCAATTATTATAATGTATCACATTGTTAGTTGTTACATAAGGACGATGAACATGCACATTTCACCTTGTCTGTTTTGTACTTCATAAAGTTTATTTGTACACTTTCCATGAAATTACTGTAGCCCGAACAATTCATTAAGATATTTGAGCTATGCGGACCTCCTGATGAGATTAATCGGCCTGAAGTGACTCTTTGGTATAACAAGTTTAAACCAGCAAGGCTTACAAAGAGACGAGTTTGAGAGGCTCTTAGGCAACTAAGTGAATCGAATTACAGTATAATTTGATTTAATGGAGAATTTTTAGTTACTATAACGTTTCGCGTGTCTTGTAGTTTTGACTGACATGCTCTTGATCTACTGGAGAAAATGAGTTAAGTATAACTTCTATTTGGTAGATCTAAATTTGTATATTAAGCATAACTTTGAGTCTTGGCCTAAGGAGTATGAATTCAACTCCTATGTATGTGTATGTGTCCATTATAATTTATAATTTACTTTGATTGTGAAACATGTGATGGAGTCTATAGTAAACAAAGGAAGACTTAACTTATTTAAAAAGTTAATTATTTTTGTGTATCTACAAAGTATATACAAAGTAGAAGGGTCTGTTCCATTTGCCATCCTTTTGGTTCCATGATTAGAAGTTCTTTCCGCTCATGGAGCTTTCATGTGGGGCGTCACCAGGCATATTGGAATGGAGTTTTAGTAAAATCAGTAGGTGAGAACCTTGCAGCGACTGTTGTGAATTTATAAGTATATGAGTACCAAGAGGGATGTTGTCATTGACGTGGGTTTTTCAGACATCAAACATGTTGCACCTTATACATAATCATCGTATAAGATATCATTAGCTTAACAAAGTTATCTTTATGTAATTTCAGAAATTAATCTCACATGGAGGGCTCAATTCTAGCAATATTAAATAACGATCAGCTCTCTATTATGTTTCCTCATTAATTTTTGAACTAATAGGATCGTCAAAAAATATTGCTGCAACTCTGTTTATTTGTTATTTAAATCCTATTACTATTGAAGCATTATTCACTATGTTCTTCATTTTCTCCAGGACAACCATTGATGGGCAAATTTTTGTGAAATTATTCTTTCTAAAGTGAGGATACCATTTAGCAAGCTGATGGTAAGTCGAGAGGCCTTTTATGCTCGGAATGGTTCTTTTCATGTATATTTATTTAATTTATTACTACTTGGGAATATAAATAGAAAGTGATTCTCTTTCATTGTACGTCTAGATTCATGTATATATGTGTAAGATTTCTGAACAATGATTTGTGCTATATGAAGAACTGAATCCTTGGTTTAGGCCTGATGTCGTTTCTATCTATTCTCAGTGAAGTTGAGGTACTATATTTTAAGTTCTATAGACATGGTTTCCTTTTACCATGTATAATATAAGCTTCCTGGTTAGGTAATTTTATGATGTACATACTTTCTTGCATTACGACACATTCAAATTGTTTGCAGTTATAGTTAGTTATGATTCTTTACCAACCATTTGTGATGTCTGATCAGTCAGACTTTAATTTGGAAGGTTTGGAGCACTTTATAAAATTTGTCCGGCCAAAGAGGAGATCGGATTGCTCACGGTACCAAGATTTTATTTTTGTGCCAAGTACTGCATTTTTATGAATTGAATTTTTGTCACAATGACATGTCTTGGATATTATAGAATTTGTGCATAGCCTCCATTCTCGTACTATTTATCACATATATGTTTATTATTTTAAAATAAGTTACGCCCCTCGTCAATTATTGGGGCCAGTATGCAGTTGTGATGTTTGTGGGAATTAAACCCATAATTGCAGTTGGAAGAACAATCTTCTATCAGGATAGGTGGGAACGAAGCACTACAAGAAGTTGCTTCCGGCAATTGGTAAAGATAAGATAAGAAATGTAATGGACTTGAATACACTTTACGGAGGATTCGCTACTTCTGTAATTGATGATCCTTTGTGGGTGATGAATGGCGTCTCCTCCTATGCTCAAAATACTCTTCCAGTAGTCTACGACAGGGGCCTCATTGGAACCTACCATGACTGGTAATTTTTACTGCATCTATCTACAAAGTGCACTACTGGCACACTTTTTACCATACAAGAAAGTTATCCTATTAGTATATCAGTGCCTAATTATAGCAGTCTAAACATTTTCTCTATTAATATATCACATCAAAACATTTTCTCTATTAATATATCAGTGTCTAATTATAGCAGTCTACACAAACTTTATTAACAAAAAGGGACGTGGAAAGCAGGTATTTGTAGAGATGCTCTAAACAAGGTAGATGGATTGAAGGGGTTTTGTCAAAGTGAATCCTTAGTACTAATGCTACAAGTTGAATGTGTAACTATTTATTTCATTTTACTGCATGATCGAGCATGTCTCAAAATTGTGCGCACTGTTGGAGTTCTGTAAATGCTGCAAATGTTTCTCTTCTTATGTGATACTTTTTCTTAGAGAGATCCTACCTGGATGCTTTAGAAGGTTATAATGATTACTATACTAAAATCAACCATTCATGCAAACTAGCGCATGCCCGTGCCTTGCATGGGCTACAAAGCTAGTATATTATTAATAGCACAACATAGGGGTTAAGGGAGACAATTTATTCCACCTCAGCAGCCAACTATGTGCCAACTAAGATCTGTTACAACTCCGTCTTTTATATCATATACATACATACTACTTCCTCTCCCGAGTCCCGACATCTCTCCATCTACTTCCCCTCTTTACCCCACCGCCTGCAGCCCGCACCTGCTGCACCTCAATCCTCTTCAGGTGAATTGTAATTTCATTTTTTTTTGTTTTTTATATTGCATATTTGTTTTAATTAATTGAGTGCTTTGTGGTGATTTTAATTAGATATTAGTATTCATATATTTCGTTTGTATTTATTTTTAATAGCAAGTGATTTATCATGATACATCATGCTGGCCATAATTTGAAATGGCTTGTGTTGTAGATTTTCCTGAACGGCTATACTCCTATTTATGGGTAATCAGATTTTTCTTTCAAATTTATCTTATAGTTTGTAGAAATTGATGTGTTTGCTTTTCCTGAGTAAGATCAGGTTATACTTTTCTCAAAGTTGCTAAGACAGTGAAAGTTGGAGGCCAATGTTAATTAGGTAGTAATCTATTCATCTTATTATGGCATTTAGACATTTAATATTTTACGTCGAGTCGGGCAAAAGTGGGATAATGTTAACTTTCTACTTTCTTTATTATTTAGAATCTGGTAATGGAGGTGGGATAGTTGCTTAATTAAACTACTTATGTTGAGCCATGATTCTCATCTTTGTGAGGCACTTGCTTAAACTGAATTTAATGGTCCTATATGATCACATTCCTCATAGCCATGCTAAAAACCAAGCCTCTATCCATTTTGTGGTGTGTGAAAATTGGTGGATGATAAGAGAAAGCGAAAGTCTAGAGTGTTCATATGCTTAAATTAAATGCTTTATAATATTATGAAGCAGTAGATGAGAAAATTTTGATTGATTCCACAACATGTTCTTTTAATCTCATCCACACTTCAAATTGAGCTTTGGTAGCCTATAAGGCAAACATTAATTTGAACAGTCACTTGTTTTATAGTATCTGATAGTGTGTCTACTGACAAATCCTATGAATTTTACTTCTCTTGACGTGCTTATAAAAAATGTCACTTATAATATGGATCTTTTCCTCTTATACCTATATTTTGTTTTTATTTCTATTAGAGGTGATGCTAACAAAACAATGGATGAGATTAATGAACAATCTGAGCATGAAGCAAATTGAAGAAACATCATCAACACCCATTGGCAGGATTTGATTATGAAGGAAAAACATGCTTAAAGGAAGGGACATCTTACAAATTGCAACTCCATTGTTGCAGGATGAGTTAGAAACAGAACTTGAAGAAGTGGAAGGTGCTGAGTTGGTGAAACTACTTCTCCAGCCTGCCAAAACTGCACTTGCTGCTCCAGTGCCTACTCATGCAGGTAGACAACAAATAGGTCAAAATCCTCAGCAAAGCAGGGGAGAGAAGGTTGTAGTATTGCAAGAAGGAATGACACTATAGAATGGTAATCTCTTTTCCATTTTTTGTTTTTGAATTTTGACAGTACTATATTTTGTCGTATGAGGAGGCAGTTCAGTGCTTCAGATCTCTTGCACCAATCGATTGAAGCATATACTTGTATGTTTGTTTGTCTTGTTTGTCTCATAGGTGTTGACCTCCTTTACTGTCTCATGGTGATATTTCATATATAATCACCCCATGCCACCACCGCTCTCCGTACTTCCAGACATGAGAATGCCCTTTGCCTCTTTGGTCACACATAGGTGGGGTGGTTAAAGAGATTAAACATGAAAAGAAAAATATAACGCATAGGAGATTTGAAGGTTGAGAGTTTCTTTATTTAACAGAAGAGTTGCTAGTAACATTCATGATCACTTTATCAATACATATCTGATGAGCGTATGAAAAGTAATCACAAAAACATGATTATCGAGTCAAGGTTGATGGTGAAAGATTGAAAAGATGAGTCAAGTAACTCCTACTGCATCAATAATTGATGATTTCAACTAGTGTGGCGTTAGCTCTTCTGAAGCAATAATATAAAAAATAAACTAATTGCTTTTAGATCCTTTTTAAAATTGAGGAACAAGAAAAGTTTACACTTGTAGATATATTAATGATATTATGTGGAGTGAACATATAACAACGGTAAAATATTATATCAAGGGAGGAGAAAGATTTGTGGTAACTTGTAAAATAGTAAACTTTAGGTGGTTTTATGACATATTGTTAGCGCCTGATAGGGACAGGTGTTGCTAGGGTGTACCTGGGCTTTACATTGGTTTCCCATAAAGTTTATGTTCCCTTCTATGTGTTGCTAGGATGTATATGGGCTTTACATTGCTTTCCCAGGAAGTTTATGTTCCCTTCTATTTTATAATAGCTAGTGTGCTTTTGCAATTGTTTAAATGTTTATAGGTTTTTGAATTGGAGTTCTTTGTTAAAGGCAAGTACTGACCAGAAATAAAGGACAGTGGAAAACAGTAATGCAAATAAAAATCTTAGTGAAAGATTGGATTGCGAAGAACCTGGTTTCATTGCGAAGAACAGGGTTTCATTTTTCAGGTACGTATTATGATTTAGCCACTAAAAGGTGGCATTAAAAGTGTGGTAACTCTTTTAAATGTATGCGCTAATTGTTAACAGATAAATGTTATTCGTTGGTGAACCACAGAATAGTGGAGGAGCTCTTGAGAAAGCAAAGAAGGAGAGATCTGAATGCTACAAGCTGCTAAGAGGAGATGCCTTTAAAGCCGATGATTTTAGTCAGGACGATGTCGGCTTTGGCATGGAGGCTGGGACACTATCTTTAACGGGAATGGAATGCTTGAGAAGCATTGTGAAAAACAAGCTATATGTAATAACCCGGATTTTTCAAGAAATGAATTTATTATTATTTCAATAATAATAATGTTTTCCTAAAATGAGGAGGATTTTTTTTTTATTATTATTTTATTATTCAATTATTTAATTATTTTCGGTTAAGTGGAACCGGGACCCTTTTAAAAATTTTATGGACCAAGTAGATATCTCGAGTCAATAAATTATTTGGATAAAGATTTAATTTTGGAATGTGAAATTATTCAGTAAAGATTTTATTTTAAATTATTGAATAATTTAGAGATTTTAAAATCCTTAGAAAATGTTTATTTTAATTATTTGAGGATTTGTAGAAATTACTTGATTAATATATAAAATAAAAAATTTGAGATTTTACTAAAACAATAGTGTTTGTAGTATTTTTATAGAGCTCTGTAAATTGTGAATTATGAATCACAATTATTATTTTTATGATTTGTTTTTATAAATTATTAATATTTGTAAAATGCATATCAATTTAAAAAATTGAGATTTAATTCCAATTCTTTCTCCAAAAGTCTTTAAAAATATTCTAGTATTTAATTATGCTAGATATTTTATTTTTACAAATTAGAGTTTTTAACTCTAAATATTATTTAGAGTATGTAGTGATTAATTGTATTGCTTTAATTGTTATTGGGCTTGGGCCCATTAGGGTTAAACAAAACACACCCAGCACATATTATACACACACGATACACACACAGAACACACACATCGCCGCACACACGCAGAAAACAGATCGGGGGAGGGGGAAGAAAACAGTGGGGGAGAGGAGAGAAGAGAAAGAGAGATTGGGGGAATAAGAAAGGAGAGAAATGGGAGGGGGGCGCGGACTGATTGCAGGAGAGGCAGGCCGCGCGCGGTGGCGCAACAGCGGGGAGGGCGATGGCGCCGGCGAGCAGGACTCCGGTGGAGGTCGGCCGGAGCAGGAGGCGCGCGTGGTGGTGGCTGCTGGAGGCGAGAGAGAGAGAGAGAGAGAGAGAGAGAGAGAGGAGGGAGAGATTGTTGCGGGGAAATCGATTAATTCGGGAGGTATAATCTCGCATCTCCATATCTATTTAATTTTCGTAGTTAATTAGTTGTAAATTTTGAGTTAATTGTTTTAATTTTTTTGTAGTTTAAATTCGGAAAGTACATAAATTATTGTGATTGTGGTAATTTAATTGTGATATAATTATGTAGATGATGTAATTTAATTAGTTTAAATTACGAGGTTAATTATGGTGGTTTAATTAGTTTAAATGGAAAGCTTAATGTGGTAATGGGTATAATTAGACTAAAATTGTAAGATTATGATTATTGGTTGAATTTCCGATATTTAATTCGGAACGTATGTTTGTAATTATAAATGTTGAGTTTAATTATGAGTCCGATTAAAGGTTCGGGTTAGTGATTGTTAATTGTTAAATTGCTAATTGTTAATTGTTAGTGAGTAATTATTAATTGTCGGATAATATATTTGGGTTAGTTGTCAAGAAATTGTTAAGTGCTAATTGCTAATTGTTAGTTTCCAAATTGTAATTTTTAAATTGTCAAGTGCTAAGTGCTAATTGTTATTGTCATATGAGGTATAGTTATAAGAATTGGCTTATCGGTAAATATTTATGTGCTAAATGGTATAAGTCGGGTCGTAGTAATTGTTAGAAGTCATAAGTGCCAACTACGTGGTGTTGGCTTAAATGTGGATAAACTTAGTTTACTTTTCCTTATGTGCTAGTTGCCGCATGTCTGGGCGGGTACTTTTCCTTATGTGCTAGTTGCCGCATGTCTGGGCGGGTACTTTTCCTTATGTGCTAGTTGCCGCATGTCTGGGCGGGTACTTTTCTTATATGTTTACTTTTATGTTGCTGCAAGTTGAGGCAGCTTTTATTTTATCAAAAGCAGGGTTATAAATTGTTTTGTTGGCATGGAGGGGCTGAGCCCATAGTCCGATAAACGAATACTACATGCCGAAATTTTCTAAAAATCCCCTGCATTTTAATTTATTTAACTTATTTGATTTCAAGGGTTTAAAGGTATGATTTGGGTGTTAACTGTTTATGTGGATATGTGTTAAGTGAATGAATTCAAGGGTAATTGTCGTCTCGAGGATTTATGTGCTAAGTGGTTTAATTCGAGGATTTATGTGTCTCGAGGATTAATTATGTTTGAGGACTATCTATATACTAAGTTGATTAAGTGGTATGGTTTGAGGTGTTTAGCACCAGGAATTGTCCACTTTAAAGAGGGGACTTTTCCATTTCTTTTCTTTACCATAGTATGTTATGTGCAATAAGTGGTATTAGAATGGTCAACTTAGGGAGGACACCTATAGTTTGACTTTATGTTATCTAGTGATAATTCCGAGTTGTGTCTACTCGATATACGAGGTAGAACTGACACGCACTCATAACTATTTCAGTACCATTAGGGCATAATCGAGTTGGAATGACGTGCATCAAAAAGGGAAGATCGAGGCGCCGTATAAAGAAAGGTAAGCTACCTCCAGGGAATTGCTTGGACGAAGTGCGAAAGGTTTATTCGCGGTTTCTGCTTTCTGCTAAGGACCAGAGGCAAGTTTATTTACACATACTCTATCGTTCAGAGTATACCTATTTTGAATTATATAAAATGTGCGGAAAAAGGTTTTCAATCCCTAATTGCGAGTTTTTAATCTTGTGCTCCTTCCAAATCATTTAATTCTTGACTTTGCTAGCGATATTAAATTATTCTCGTGCAATAATCAAAACCCATGACTTATAATACTGTCGATGGGCGGTGACATTCTTTTGGTTCTACATCTCGATTTATACGTTGTATATTTATAAACCTTTGTAATGTAGTAGAGGACCATATGTTATTAGATATATATAGATACATATACGTATATATGGAACTACGTGGTAAAGGCTCCGAGGGTAGAGCATGTATTGAGTTTTAGAACTTAGCCGCGTGTTGGGGCTATTTCGTATTGTATGTTTTCGAAAACCCGGGCAAAGTTTTTAAAAAAAAAAAATTCGCAATAATTAACCTAAAGGCAACATCACCAATAAACCAGTGTTTATTTAATTAATAGCTGCTCCTGAAAGCATTTACTAATTAAATAAACCTCATTCGCCTAATTAAATTTATTTAATTAGATGAATATCATTTTCAAAACGCTTTCTTAAAATCACTTTGTCCCGGAGAAATAATAAAACAATTTAATGGAGTGATTCTATCTAGTATATTATTTATCGGAGATAGTTTGTTTTCCATACGGATTAAAGATATTCCAATGGTTATAAATTGGTTACTTTCAACTTAAAACAGCTAGATTGATATCGATCTATGTTATTTGAATGCTTATTTAATTCGATGAATATTAATTATAATATTCATTAAGAAACAAAAAAAAAAGAAAAAAAAAAGAAGAAGGATTTTCATGCTTATTAATTATTTCTTATTGACCGAGAGTCAGTAGTAGTTATTTGATAAAGTGGCTAAAGTTGGGAGACTGCTGGAGAGATTGTGTCTTGATTTTGATTAGAAACACTTCAAGAGTTGTATTTGGGTGTTTTGAGGTTATTAGATATTCCAGTATTAATAGTAAATATTATTTGAATATTACTTAATAAATGATTATTAATTTGAGTATTCTTTTAAAAAGGGATTATTGAATATTTATTATTTGTTACGTAGTAGTCAAATATTTATTAAATACTCTAAGTGTTTTGAAGGTTATAAAACACTATTTAAAGGTTGTCTAAGGACTTTCATAGTCATTTAAAATATTATATTTTGAATCTATCTAGGTAAGTCACTTTTCAAAGAACTTATATATATATATATGGAATTACCCTGTTGTGGTTACAAGCTTTATGCTTACCATTTTCCATGTGTGATCACAAAACCCTGTGTCGAGATTGATATCGGTACAAGTGTATATCTATACTTGAACTCTTTTGAACTCAAAACATTTTCGAAAACCCCCGGTCAGGTTTTACTCTCTTGCTCGTTTTTCAAGAAATTATCGGTCGACTGAAGTCGGACTTCAACTACTCAAGTTTTCTATCAAAATGATTTTGACAAGAAAAGAAAAAGGGGACTCTGGCAGGTGTGGGAATCGTTGACGAACGATTCCCGGGATGTGTAAGCGGCCGTGAGCCAGGCGGTCCATCAATTATTATTCCGGCCCATGTGTTGCCGAAGGATGATTACGGATGTAGTTTTCATCGAGGGTGATTACGGATGTAGTTTTCACTCAGGGATAGTTACGGATGTAGTTTCTATCCTTCTACCGGTAGAGAAGACCCGCGGATTATTGGACTTGGATGTGGCGACTGATCATCGTCAATCCTTGTCAGGTTTTTATGTTTTCTTTAAGTCCCATCCTCCACTTTGGAAAAATACTCAAACACTGCTTCTTAGGCCTAAGTGCCAAGTAGCCGATAGTGTTGTTTTCAATTTTGAAAGATGATGAATTCATGCAGTATCTAGAACTGCAAGATTATTCTAACAATAATGGCACGTACTTGTGCACTTTTGCAATTATTCAAAAGATGAAAGATGGTTCATCGGTTATTGATGTTAAATCCCAAATGTTTTGCTTCAAGAGCTTTGACTCTCTTCCTATCAGTTATTTCTGAGTTTAACTTATCAAGTGGTTAACGAACTTATAGCCTGTACAGAATCTTGAACTGTAAGTTGTTTTGATGATAATGATATACTCATATGTATATACTTACAAACTTGAGGAGTATTAAAAAGGGAACTTTATAATGGTTTGGCTTATGAAGGGTGGTAATAACTATCTTAGCAGCATATTGAACTGCATATTTTGAAAAGCTCCCTAAGAGGTTATCAATACTATGAGTATGGTATGTGGATAAGGTATGAGGATTACTATTGTTGGCATGAACTTACTTTATTTATCTGATGTTACTCGAAATGTCATATATCCCCTACTGAGGTTTCATTGTTGTAAATATTTCAAAATTGATATTAAGTATCGTTATATTTCGAAAACTCCATGTGTATATTGATATATATTGTTGTGCTCTATTAATACTTGCTGGGCAATTCTTTCGCTCATACTTGCTTGTTTTATATATTAACCTTTCAGAGGAAGGTAGATGATTGAGGCTTATCTGCATGGCTCAGGAGAAGCAGGCAGTGTGCCCTTATGAAGATGATATGATCCAGAAAAGTTATAGCTGGAATAAGTTATATGTAAGTACATTCATGTATAATATATTACTTTGTACTGAGTAGTACTAGTTGCTGGTGTACTTCCCAACGAAGCTATACTAGTAGTGTAAGATTTTTAAGACATAGTGCGATGTAATAGAATGGATGTAATAAAGATGTAAAGATTTTAGTTCTTGTTTCTAGCCCTATGACCTAAAAGATGCTTGGTGGTTGGGGTCGCAGAGTTATATTTCAGTTTTAATGATTACAGATGGTTTAATGTTGTTAAACAGGTAATTTGATGTTAAGGATTTCCGCTTGACGACCAAATACCTGACCCCGGATTTGGGGCGTTACACTATAGTTGGTGAAAGAACAGAATACAACGTTGACTCAGTGCCTTAAAAGTAATTTAAGTCTATCAGTAATGATGTCTTAGAAGGCTGAGAGCATTAAAATTAAATCACCCAGGGGCTCTAGTCCTTCAACTAAAGTCAATGTAACAATAGTGGACTACAACAGCGTGCCAACTTATCATCATGATTCCTTCTATATCAAGAAGGAGCTTGACACTTCTTTAGAGGTACCTTATAGATATATATATTGCAATTTTTTTGAAAAAAAAGAGATTTCATTTTAGTAGTTTCTGCATGATCTGTATGATACATATAAAACGTGCCTTGACATTCGTCTTTATTAATGTACTTACTCCGAAAATTTTCAAGCCCCAAGCAATTTTTTTTTGTGCCCATCAATAATACTTCTGTAATTGTAATGGGTATTGTTAACATAATTCTATAAGCAATTGTGGCGTTCAGATAGCATTCTTCCATCACTTTTAAATAAATGAATCTTAATAGCCTTTTTAACTTCAATTGGTAACAAATAATTCGTTTCTATATAGAAAAGAAATATTATGTGCCCTTGAAATTAAAAATTTTATGCCCCTGAAATTACAATTTTCGTGGTGCTCTGATTTGGTAGCATCACTCGCTTGTTCTCAGGGCCGACTCTGAATGGATGTGGCTGAGGCTTCCAATTGCATTTGGAATACTTGTAAGTTTGAGTCTCTCTATAAATCTTATTTTTTTGATGCACAATGATACTTCCGTAGATCCTTTAGCTATCACAATTTATAGTTTTATTGCCAATAAGTTATAGGTATATACATTTATGTAAAAAGTTGTAATGTTGTTTATCAGGTAATATAATTTTTTTTGTAAGAGGAATTGCTTATGAAGTTAAAAATCTCAAACTATCATTTATCAGTGCTGGGAGTAACATGAACTCTTTGCTATGCTCCTCTACGGGTCTTGTGGTTAGCTTGTCAAAAAATTTTCTATTAGATTTCTTTCTGGAAAAAATTGTATGGGACATGAATCAGACTTCTTTATATCCTTTGTAAAAATATTTTTTTGATGATAAGTGTTCACTATAGGACATACGATAGAAAGAAGATGAATCAGATCTGCATGTTTGCAGAGGTCATGGGAATGATAAGGACATATGGGGAACCGAAAACTGCATCAACGGGGTAAAGAAGATGGAGGTCCTCTTAGTTGACAGCCGATAATAACTCCCTCCAACATTAAACTACCAAGAAGGCAAGAACAGTATGCAACCATTAAATTAAACTTACCGCTCTTTAAAGAAACTGGCCCTTATTCCGCCTGTCATAGTAATCCATGCAATTTAAACAAAATCTGCTGCTTGCATAGGGACCGGGAAATGATTGTTAGCTTATGGGAAGACAAAGCGACTCAATTCCAGCAAGGCTTGGCATCTACAAACGGAGCTGTGGCATTCGTTGTCATAATTGGCCTACTCGCTAAAAAATACTCAGGTACACACTTTAGCACATAAGACGCCCAATTTTCACACCCCTCTTAAGTCTTACCTCTTACTGCCTACACCTACTACTACCTAGCCCTTAAATAGGAAGAGATATGGTCTTAGTATATAACAATGAATCGAAATGAAGGAAACCACCATGTGTTCTACAAACCAATAAAAACAAACTTTCTGCCAAAAAAAAAATTATCGGTTGATATTTCATGAAGAAACTTTCTACCAAAAAAAAAATTATCGGTTGATATTTCATGAACAAGCTGGACTGACATCTTTCCCTCTTTCCCATTTAAAAAGAAAAAAAGAAAACAACCCAAACATCCTATCCTCGAGATGTCAAAGTTCTACATTTATTCTCTTTTGTGAGATACTGTATAACGTTGCCTTTCATTTATGCAAGCATCTCTGGCCACATTCAATTAACATCTACCTATTACAGCTACAGGCTCACTGTTGGAGTAATAGATGGTTCAACAAAAACAACATTCATCCTTTTCAAAAGGAAAGCCGAGCGGCTTTCACCCTTTTCCCCACTAAGAGCATCATTACTGAAAATAGTTATTATCGAGGAACCACCAAACCAGTACTGTATTACAATTAAATGCTATTTATATATATTACTGTGAAGCACTATCTAAATACTATGTGTTATATCAAATTACTTACTGTTTATCATCTTAGGATTATTGTATTTGGAACCATTTTTAAACTAATTGTATATTATAGTACATATATTTATCAACATAGTGCCTGCATTTTTAAAATTTAACTTCTATATATGTGTTATGATTATTGTGTGAGTTTCACCATTTATTTTTTATGTTCTTACCCTGGAAGCTGATCAGCACTTAGTTAGCGTATGGTCCATACTGTTGACAAAAATGCCTGCTCCTTTTTAAATACACGAGTAATCGTTATATTTATACTTTCACGCTCTGTAGTTTTTTTCAAGTGTTATTGCGACTATTTGTTCATTTCACTTAAAAATGTATACTTCTGACTATGCTTATTTGTTTATGAATCATAGAAGACTGCTTCGCGATGCTTAGGCTTATTGCATGGACGTTTAAAAGTTTTTCGTGCTTCGCACCACTCCAGCTGTTACACAGCTGCTTCATGTCTCCAAGAATTTTTCCACACCAAGTCAACAGGTATTTAGTATTAGTTCTTATGTACCTGGGATACATTGGCTTCATACTAATGTACACTCGTACATGGTTGGCATGGCTCCTAATTTCTTTCGTGTTGGTAAAACTGATTTGTTAGTGTAGTCAATTCCTGGTGGTACGGCAAAAAAGGCCAAAGAAATGAGATTGCAGAGTTGTTTACATGCTCAGCTATTTGAAACAATAACGCTATGCAATAGAGAAAAAAATGTCCTTGGTGCACAACGGAAAATGCAATTTCTATGACTACATCCATTCCTCAAATAACTAAATCATAGCCAGAGCATGCCCGTGCCTCGCACGGGATATAAAGCTAGTTATTAATAGTACAACAGGGGGTTTTGGCAAGACAATTTAATCCACGTCACCTACCACCTAGATGCCACGTCACTTGCCACCTAGATGCCACCTCAGCTACTATTTTGTATTAATAATAAAAAAAATGATCTTAGTGGGAATTGAACCCTTGATCTCTAAGTTAGAATTGAGAACCCTTACCACTATGCTAGACATGAGACTTGAATATATTTTAAAACTCATTATTAATATATCGATATATCGTGAGACAACCCTCATATATTATATTCATGATAAAAAATTGTTCCTAAGAAGAATTAAACCCTTAACCTCTAACTTAGAAAAGAGATTCTTTACCACTAGGCTAGACACCAATTTTGAAAATATTATAAAACAAATTATTAATATATCGCGAGACAATCCCAAAATATTATATTAATGATAAAAAAAATTGTTCCTAATAAAAATTGAATTATTGACCTCTAACTTAGAATGAAGATTTCTTATCACTATGCTAAATCAATTTTGAATATATTATTAAACTCATTATTAATATATTATGAGATAATTTAATTATCATGAAATTACTAAATTACCCCTCCTATATTATATTAATGATAAAAAATTGTTTCTAATGAAAATTAAACCTCTTACCTCTAACTTAGAAATGAGATTCTTTACCACTATCCTAGATATCAGTTTTGAGAATATTTTATTTTTGGTTATATATACATCATGAAAAGATAATTTTTTAAATATATGTTGCATATGCATTAACATGTTCAAGCACCATTTAATTATGATTTTACTAGCAAGCCCGTGCCTTGTATGCCAATGTCGAACCGTTGATTAATTATGTCAATTTTTTGGTACTGCGGCACAAGATCAATAACATTTATATTTTTTTGCATTTTAATTATCTTGATCGATTATGCTGACTTTGGTTTTAGGATAACAAAATTAAACAAAAAGAGAGCTGCCAGCTGCAAAGGACATCAAAATTATTTCTGAAACAAGATTCTGTAAGTCATTTTTTAAGAACAAATATCTTTATGATCATGGAACTAGCTTGTAGGGTTGATAAATATTTTCTCTTTATCTTTTGGATTACTGTACCAAAGTTTTAAATGCTTTTGTTTGTAGCGATTTCGTTATACGTTAGCATAATCTTGAATCTTCACAATGAATTAAAGTACTGCATGAATTTTTCCTAAATGAATTATTGTTGGTTTTATAAAAATTTAAAAATAACGTAAAGTTCAGATCTAGACATAATTCATTTAGAAAAACCTGCTCTTGTCTTCAATAGGAAACTTCTTATTTAAATTACTGTAATCTTAGCCATATTTTCACTTTGATATTAAATTACTATAATCTCAGCCATATCTATATATATTATAATACCCGGAGATCGGAAATGCACCAGAACAGTTCAAGGTATTTTTCTTGAATTTTCATTTTTTTGATTTTTTTTATTAAAATTCTTTTCTTGCATTAAATAGCTATTAATGACATTTTAATTAGTCATTAATTACACCTATTAAACATATATTAAATTTACTCAATTTAATTTGTTTAAAAATTAGCAAACTTTAGTTGAACATTATAGTTATTTTTTCAATATTAAATATTAATTATATATGGTTATGTTTATTTTTAGTTAAAATGACGAATAACAATTGTTTATATTGCGTTATTTTTTATTCCCTATTCAAGATCACTATAATTTCTTTTCGGATGATTATAGGGTACACGAACTTAACTTCTCAAGCAATTTTTATTATCAATAATTGTGAAAATCGTAATAAATTATGGAAGTACAAGATATTTATTTAATATCTAGAATTGTATACAAACAGTACAGATAGATTTTCAATTTTGCACATGAATAAATAATGCATGAGTTATGATCAAATCGATTAAATTTAACAAATCCAGTTATTTATCGGAAGATAAAATTGATCTATATATATTATAATGCCTGCAGATCGGAAATGCACCAGAACAGTTCAAGGTATTTTTCTTGAATTTTCATTTTTTTGATTTTTTTTATTAAAATTCTTTTTTTTTTTGCATTAAATAGCTATTAATGACATTTTAATTAGTCATTAATTACACCTATTAAACAAATATTAAATTTACTCTATTTAATTTGTTTAAAAATTAGCAAACTTTAGTTGAACATTATAGTTATTTTTTCAATATTAAATATTAGTTATATATAGTTATGTTTATTTTTAGTTAAAATGACGAATAACAATTATTTATATTGCGTTATTTTTTATTCCCTATTCAAGATCACTATAATTTCTTTTCGGATGATTATATGGTACACGACCTTAACTTATCAAGCAATTTTTATTATCAATAATTGTGAAAATCGTAATAAATTATGGAAGTACAAGATATTTATTTAATATCTGGAATTGTATACAAACAGTACAGATAGATTTTCAATTTTGCACATGAATAAATAATACATGAGTTATGATCAAATCGATTAAATTTAACAAATTCTGTCATTTATCGGAAGATAAAATTGATAAAAAAAACTGTACACCCATTGTTTCGTTATATTGTGTTGAAATTATTTTTTATTGTAATTAAACAAATTCTTATACTATTATTGAATATGTATATTATGAGAGGGCTGTCGGTTTTAAAAAACATTATTAACCAACTTCTCAAATAATCTTTATTATCAATGATTGTGGAATCGTAGTAAATTATGGAAGTACATGGATCTTTACTTAATATCTGAAATTTGTAAACAAATCATGCGCATACACACATGAGTTATGACCAAACTAATTAAATTGAACAAACTCAACCATTTTATCGGAAGATTAAATTGATTAAAAAATTATATGCCCATTGTTTCATTATATTGTGTCAAAATAAATTAATATTCAAATTAAATAAATTCTTAAAGTGTTATTGAACATGTATATTATGAGAGGGGTGTCGGTTTTAAAAAACGTTATTAAGTTGTATTCAGTATTTGTAACTTTTGATTGTAAATATTACGTTCATATTGTAATTTTTATTTTTATATGTTTGTGATGTTTTTAAGATTATCAAAATTTTAGATATATATAATGAAAATATTTTTCCAATTAATAATTCATGTAAATTATTTTTAAATTAATTTTTAATAGAATATTCATAAGAGACCAATCAATTTTTAAGAATAATAGAAATTAATTTATCTATTACAGTACTTTTATATAAAAATTTATTATAATAGCAGGAAACTGGAGAGACTTGCACTTAGAAGCTTCAAAATATTTTTCTTGAATTTTTACATTTTTATTTTTTATTAAAATAATTTTCTTGCATTTAATTAATAATTAATTATACCTATTAAATATATATTAAATACACTTTATTTCATATTTAACATAAAAGTTTAACAATTTAATTAAAACATTATTATTATTATTATTTTGTTATCAAATATTAATGATTTATATAAAAATACCATTATTTTAAGGTAAAACAATAAAATAAAATGATTTTTATCGTCATTTCTAATCCTTATTCAAAATCATTGCAAATTTTTTGGAAGTAATTAATAGACGATTTTAACTTTTCGATAAATTCGTAATCAATGATCGTGAGAATCATGATAAGATACATAAGTATATATATTTTTCGATTAACATCCACAATTTAAATAAAAGTAATATCGTAGAATTTACATTTATACCTGAACAAATTATACACGGGGTGTGAACAAATCGATTAAATTGAATCAAGTGGACCCTTTTTTTCGTCAATTAAATCAATAAAAAAATTACCCATTCGTTATTTGATTATTTTGTGTTGGAAAAATTAATATTCTAATTAAACACATTCTTATACTATTACTAATCAATTAATCATGCATGTATGTTATGAGATAGGAGACGGTGTTTAAAATCGTTAATTAGTTATATTTAATATTTACAAATTTTATTATAGGAATTATGTTGACATTGTAGTTTGGTATGGAAAAAAGTAAAAGGTGTTTAAGGAGTTGTTTTTTGCTATTTTAAACAAATTCTCACTTTTTGAGCATTAAGTAAGGGTGTTATAAAACGAGCATCGGCTTTAAAAACAATTATATGTACAAATTTATTATAAAATTTAATAAAAGAATATTAGAATATGTGAGTATCACTTTGATGTGTCCATGAATTTAATTTTAATGTTACAAACAAAACAGTTCTTATGAAATGCTCTGAAAAATTAATTAAATGTAGAGATACGGGTGTCGGATCACTCCAAAAAACATGAAGCATGACTTACAATATGCATTTGAATTTTCCTTTTTTCGTCATAAAACCAAATATATCGACAAGTGAAATCAATAACACCTCTCATCACATTTACATTCTAATTCTTTTCATCGTACAATCAATTTTACTAACAAATAATTTAATAACAAATTAAGCAATCACGTCTTTTATGATGCCATCGACAATAGAAAAGATTCACAAATGTTATTTTTACTTATTCAATGTCAAACTTTACAAATGTTTGTCAATATTGGATTTCAAAAGCATTTTTATGCGACAAAATAGGATCGTCAATATCTTCAAAATTATTATTATTATTAATATTCAAGAATTTAACTGAAACATGTTTTTTTTCACCTAATTCTTTTCTCTTTTTAATTTTTAAACATTCAAATTTAATTACATTTCACATAATTTTTAATTTATCATATTAACTTTCAAATAATAAAATTTAACAAACAATAATGTTATGTGTATAATTTTTAAAAATATTTTCGTGCCGCGCGTAGCGCGGCTTTATTACCTAGTTTAAATTAATGTATAAGGGTCTCAATGTAGATGTGGTTTACTAAAACATGAAATAATTAGTATTTTGGTAAATTATAGGGAAAACTTTGATGGCAAACCTATGTATACAAATATGCGATTGATTCAAAGACAAGTGAAACATATCGAGATCGAAAATTTTCTATAACATGTTTCGACTACATATGCATGATCCAAGACTATTGCCAGACAATGCAGACTAAATCATATCTAGCTTTGTACATCTACAAGAATACTGCTTAACAAGGTACATATGCAAGAGCCCTGCTTAACAAATAACAAGGTGCATACATCTTCAATGAGTCTTACTCCTCAATTACAAGTTTAAGAACACTCCAAAAGACTAAATCATATCTAGCTTTGTACATCTACAAGAATACTGCTTAACAAGGTACATATGCAAGAGCCCTGCTTAACAAATAACAAGGTGCATACATCTTCAATGAGTCTTACTCCTCAATTACAAGTTTAAGAACACTCCAAAGATACATGTGCCCTGCTTAACAAGGTGTATACATCTTCAATGAGTCTTACTCCTCAATTACAAGTTTAAGAGCACTTGCACACATAGCAATCACCCTTATCGCAATCAACAATTTTCAGTGGATAAAGGTGACAATCGTAATCACTATTATACTTTAGAGGGCGTGCATGTAATTCAACAACAAATGAGTTAGAGCGTGTCCATGCCTCGCACGGGCTATAAAGCTAGTTAGAATTTAATGGAAAAATAAATAAATGTGGCAATACAAAAGTTTCGATCACGATGGGACTCGAACCCACAATCTCCCGCTCCGGAGGCGAGCGCCTTATCCATTAGGCCACGCGACCATTTTGAAGATGTTGTTAAGAATCTTTATCTATTTGACCCGAAACATACAAAATAGGTAAACAACTGTAAAAAGTTTGGCAGTATTACTATTGCTGTATTGCACATGACATACTACAGGGATGAGAAGAATTGGGATTTTACTCTTTTCCTCTCTTTAAATTAAATCAGCTCTAATCTAGAGCTGTAAACGAACCAAACAAGACGAATTTTTAATGAACACGAACAAATTTTTAATGAACCGAACAATGTTCGATAAGCTTATCAGACACTTTTTCTTGTCCGAACTCGAGTTCGATAATGAACCGAACTGAACACGAACTATTCGCGAACATACCGAACCGAACGAACACGAACCGAACACGAACAGTTCGGTAATTATATATATAATAATAATTTGAAAAATAAAAAAATAAAAAATTGTAAATATTGTTGTTTTTATCGAACGAACCGAACTCGGACGAACTCTTAACGAACTCGGACGAAATCCTAACGAACTGAACAATGTTCGGTAAGCTTATTGGACACTTTTTCTTGTCCGAACTCGAGTTCGATAAACTTATCGGACGAGCTAACCGAACTCGAACTCGAATCAAACCGGATGAGCTTATCGAATAGTCCGGTTCGTTTACCACTCTACTCTAATCTGTATCTATGTATATATATGTGGTTTTCATTTAGATAGAAATGTTGTTTTAAGGTGGTGTGTTCTTTTGCTCAGTCATTAGTTAGGAAGCTAATTTGGCTGCTTCTATTAATGGCCTGTTTAGCTATGACTTATTTTAGTCTTTTTAAACTTATTCGGGTAAAAATTTTATGTTTTGATAAATTTTTTTTCATGCAAGTATTTAATGTATGTTTGATATTTCATAAGTTGTAGAAAAAAGTTAGAAATCTCTAATTTTTTATCTTAAAATAAGTTGACTTATTCTGGAAAATAAGTATCTCAGACACCTCCTAAAACCAAACCATCAACTTAAGTAACTACAGCTGTCAATTTCCGTACTACAATTGTCAATTTTCGTACCGCAAAGTAGGAGATGCTAATAGAACTGGTGCTGTTTATAACGTCTTCGATACAATTACAAAGAATTGGCTCCTTGGACAGTTGACTTAGAAGAGAGTTAAACAACTAATAGCCGGAAACTGAATGAACACTAGTAGAAAACTGATCTTTTACGTCACCTCTTATACGTCGGTTCCTCCTAAAGGTGACATATATTAGATCTTTATACGTCGGTTCGGCCTAAAGGCGACGTATATTTATGGTTCTGAACACCATTATACGTCGGTTCCGCATAAAGGCGACGTATAAAATACTTAAATACGTCGCCTTTGTCTAAGACTACGCATATGATGCACTTTTTACGTTGATTATGTTTAGGCGACATATAAGATATACACTTTTTACGTCGGTTTTTTAGAAGACGACGTATAAAGTTTATCTTATACGTCGATTTACAAAAAGCCAACGTACTTTATATAATTATATATGTCGGTTTATTTGTTGTCATATAATTATATATGTCGGTTTATTTGTTGTCGGCATATAAAATTTTATTTTACGTCGCCTTTTTTGAACTTTTTTGAACTGACGTATAAAGTAGTAGTAATTTTTACGTTGCTGGATATAATACCCCACGTGTATAAGACTTTTAAGTTAAAATAAAAAGTTGAAGAAAATTGTACCTAATTTTAAACAATGGAACTAAAAATCTCTCTGATTCAGTTCCCCCAAATTAAACTCGCAGACCTAATTGATATACCTAATCAACACCACCGGCTTGGACAACACCACCTAGTGAATTACACCATCGGCGTCAACAACAACACCCGCTCCTGAATTGGGTTTACTTCGAATTGGGGGTCTGGCCATCTAATTGGGTTTACTCCACCGCTACCCTACTGTTGCTTCGAAGGTAGTCTCCCTCTCTCGCTTAATCTCTCTCCCTCTCTCCCTCTCCTTCTCTCGCTTAATCTCTCTCTCTCTCTCTCCCTGTTCTCCCCCGCTCCTGCTCCCAAAACCATAACAGTATTGCTCCCAAAACATAACAGTATCGATGATTAGTTAAATAGTTAGTTATACATTGATTTCGGATTATAGTAGATACAATGTGCTTCTTTATGTTGATTCCGAGACTGTTTTTAAGTGATAGAGGTTTTGATGTCCTAGTCAGTGTATGCTAAGTTATAGAGGTTTTAGTTTGCTTATCACGGTGTAATTTAATTTAGTTTGAAAATTTGTTTCTAATTATTATTTTTATGTACTACATTAAGAACTCGACGAATTGATACTCCATTGGTTAATGATTTGAATAAATTATAACTTTATTCTACATTTGTAGAACCAACAACAAATTAAATGCTCAAAATGCTAAAATACAAGTTAAGGCATTCAAAAAAAAATAAAAATTAACAGTCATAATGCTAAAATACAAGTTAAGGCATTCAAAAAAAATAAAAATTAACAGTCATATTTAAATAGAAAAAGACACCAATACTGTTAGTTACACCAATACTATATTTCTATACTGTTAGTCAAGTTGAAGTTCTATTCGTTTGAGATGGACTTGTGATTAGAAAAGTTTTGAGTGGTCTGCTAATTCAGTTTTACTTGATTTATATAGGATTCTGGATTAGTACCTTAATATTTTCCACTTTTCTAGAAAGCTTGCTTAAACAAACTCTTATAAGTAGTATTTAAGTTCTTCCTAGCTTTCTGGAGAGAAAGATGAATTACTGGCCATGGTCTCATATCTTACTTGCTGTGTGTCCATCAAAGACTGCCAACCCACGAGGCCACAATCAGCTAGGTTAACCTTAATATAAACACCATTGTTACTCAGTGTTCTTGTACGAGACTCTGTATATCTATCTTTGAGAAGGAAATGTAAACAAACATGTCTACTGAATTTTTTTAATCCCTAACTACTAGAAAAGAGTTAAACTGAACATACGCTAAATCCTTGATGATTTTACGAAAGGGGGAAGCTGAAATTTCCAATTTCAGTTCATAATTATGCTTACAAGTACTGTACTAAACCAGGGGATAGTTGTATTGGGATAGTCATATTCGCTTAATCTCTCTCTCGACTGTTCTCTCTCTCTGTCTCGCTTAATTTGAACTCATAAATTGATGCTTCAGTCACTCTTTAGAAGGTGAATAATTCTTTATCTATATATAACTGCTCACGGAATGAAATATGTGAATGGTAGATATTGCGAGATATGTATGCAAAGGACAGGTTTATGTTGATGCACATATTATCTTTCTGTTCGAATTATTGAGTGTATTGCATTTTAGCTGAGATGGACATGACTCCATAGTCTCCATATTCTAAGATGATTTTAATAATTTTATCGTCTGCTAAGGATTCATAGTACATTTTATTATCTGGTGATCCTGTTTTTGTGTGTATGTTTTTTAGTAGATATTTTAATGTTTTGTTATGCATGTTCTGACATCTTTTCTAGTTCTGTCTGTCTTATGTTTCTTCTGATCATATTAAAACTGGCATCGCCCTATTTTCTTAAAACAGTGTCTACATGAGGCAAGTGTGTCTGTCACCTGTGTTCGTTGTATATATGTGATGTAAAAAGAACACATTCTGAAGCACTGTTCTAAATACAAGAATAGGGTGGCGCATGTGTTAGCAAAAGCCGCTTATTCTATGTCAGAAATAGGGGAATGGTATGACTTTCCACCTAATTTTATTCAGCATGTACTAGACAATGATTTGATTTGATTAATGCAAGTACTATTTCTTTCAAAAAAAAAAAAAAAAATGCAAGAATTATATTGATTCAACAAGAGCAACGCCTAAGCTTAATCATTTAATCCTATTTATTCTTTAGTTGATTTAAGTGCAGTCTTGAAGATGAAATGCAGATTAGAGATAAAAGAAAAAAAAGTAAAGGTTATCCCTCCGTTAATAGTTAAAAACCTCTTGTTGAATTAGAACCACACAAGTAGAACATGCAGGCAAACAAATAGAACATTGAACAGGAGAAATCAAAATGCTAGTTAACATTAGCATTTGATTGCCTTGTATTTCATTTTGTTTAAGATGACCATAGTAATAACCAGTAATTATACTTTCGCTTATTATGCCTTACCAATGAAATAATTTAAATAACTAGAAATATTTACTAATTTTACCAGCAGGTGCAAATTCAAAGGGTTAAAGACCTAATTAGTTGATGATTAAAAAACAAAGGTTATAGGTTTATATATGAAGTTTTTGTGTCTAAAGTATTAGAAACATCTGATTTGTATATTTTGAGAAATATTTCAGTTATCAACATTATACTCTGTTCTCTTGCCTAGTCTTGTTCACAGCCTGTGCCAGATGCTCATGTTCCAGTTATGAAGTTCAAGTTCGACGGAATATCGATCGATCTTCTGTATGCCAGTGTTTCGCTTTTGGATGTGCGAGACGTAAGTTTTCAAGCCATAGCTCACTGTTGATAATGCATTTATATTTATTGCTTTTACCAAGATGACATTTGAATTATTACTAGATGTCTTAACTATTGATTTACCCTTTATTTTTGCAGTACATCTTACTGGTGCTCCTTTTTTATGAACCGAGATAGTAGTTTTGGTCCCTACATTAATTGCGAGCGGCTGAATACCCATATCCCTTATCCACTATCGACTGATGTGTAATCAGTTTCTTTCCCTTGCAATTTGCCATGGTCATTACTTGTGTTTCTATGCATAATTGTCAATTTTTTTGAATTTTAGTAGGCACACCTTGATAGTATCAACTCCCGTCTCATTGCAGGGCTAGTGGCTAGTTCCCACTGTAATATAAGCAAAATATGTTATGTCTTCATTGTAGTAGCTTTAGCTTATTGATGTATGCATCTTATACAGATATCAGATCAAAGAATGCTAACTTAACTATCTACAGGACTTGGATATTTACGAACCAACTATTCGTAGTCTCAATGGCTGCAGGGTTGCTGACCAGATTCTTAAGCTCGTACCAAATGTCGAGGTTCTTGCAGACAACATTTTGCTGTTACTTATCTTGCGCTGTATTGTTATTCTTTAGAATTATGTCATTAGTGTGTTGTTTTTTATTTTTATTCTGAAAATTCTAGCATTTTCGCACTACACTCCGCTGCTTAAAGTATTGGGCAAAGAAGCGTGGTGTCTATTGGAATGTAAGCAAAGTCATATCATGCATACCTCTCTTTGTCTAGTTTTTTCCCCTTAAGATCAATTGTAGATTCTTACTTGGCTACCCCCTTTTCAGGTGACTGGCTTTCTTGGTGGAGTTAATTGGGCTCTTCTTGTAGTCTAAACTCAGTGGCGCTGGCCAAACCCTGTGATGCTTTGTCCGATAGAAGAAGATGAGCTTGGTTTCTCTGTATGGGATCCTCGTAAGAATCCTCGTGATTTAACACATCATATGCCAATTATAACACCAGCTTACCCATGCATGAATTCTAGCTACAATGTTTCAACCAGTACTTTACGCGTTATGACAGAGCAGTTTCAATTTGGCAATAAGATTTGTGAGGTAGTAACCTGGTTTTTTTGCACATTCAGTAGTAGTGTACTTAAACTCTCTTTACCCATGTTATTTAAACATTCAGGAGATAAACTTTTAAGATTTGACAATTTTTTTTTCTATCATTCTTATTGCTTCATCCTAGATGAATTACCCTGTGTTCTTCTTAGGATCATATTCAAACCTATTGCAGTTCTCTAATTTTTCGAATATGAGAGCAGCAACATGCTCAAATTACAGCCGTGAGGTTCTTATATTTTATTTTGTACTTTACCATCACTAGCCTCTCCTACTTCAACTACTAATAGTCAGACGGACAAGTGGTTTAAGATAGTTGCATGTATTAGATCTTCTTTCCTGAAGGATTGGTTAACTGACGAATTAAGAAATATAAACTGGTGCATAATGAACATTGAGAGTCATGCTAAAGATTTCTGCATACTGAGTTTGTTAAATGATTCAGAGTCTCAGACTATATGTACACATTATTGTTGACTCTATTAATAATATATTTTGATTCCTCTTTTCTGTTGTTTTATTTATGTACAAGTGCTCTTGTTCTGTGAAATCTCATTTAGAGCTTATCATGTTTCATTTGAAGTGTAAAGATCATGCATTATGCTATATCTTTAATAAATTCAACTTTCTATGTTTTAGGTTGTTGAAAGCCGCGCCGAACTGATTACTAAACTTGCGAATTTAGACATAGATGAGGATGTTGAACTGGATTCTCTTGTGGAATCTCTAACAGTATCAAGCTTACGTCTTCAGTTTTACTTACTTTTCTTGAATTTATCGTTAAAAGTACACACATTCATCATGCATATTTGGGTAGTTTTTGCTATTGAAACTCAAACATAGTGTACTAAGTCTAAGACAGATACAAGCTGAGGATGTTTCTACTTATAACCTCATCTCTACTTGTTCCAGACAAATCTCATTTATAGCTTACTAGATGAAGGATCTGTACCTTATCTATTAGCAAATGATACAGAGAAATGGAAACCAAAACATGAATGTTAGGTATTCTTCTTCAAATTCATTTAGCATGTTCATGCAGAATCGTGACTGAGACAAGTCTTTCAGGAAAGGATGATATTGAAACTCTGACCCAAATACTTGATCCAAGTGATACCCAGGCAAAGGTAATATACTGTTTAAACTCTTTTCAAGTTCCTAATATGTTGTTTTAATGTACATGACTCTTCATATAATGTATCAGTGTGCAAAGTACAAAGAATTAGCAAGGCAACGTACAATACAACTTCAGAAGGAAGAGGAAGAACGAATAAGGGAGCAGAAGGCAAAAGCTCTTGCTAAATTGGAAGAGTTGAGCATGCGTAGTCAGACTGGGGGTTTTTTGACAGAGAAATTGGAAAAAGCTCCACCAGTTAGCGGCATCATTGTAGATCAGAGAGAGTTACAGATCCTTGCTGAACCTGTAAAGAGTGCTCCCAAAAATGATGCACCAAATCCAGTTATGGCTTTAAGCTCTAATATAGTTATGCCCTTTCAGAAAGGATGGAACAGCTTGTCTCTACTACAAAGCAAGCAGTCTCCAAGCAGCTTAGTTTTAAATTTCATCATTGAATTATCATTCAATCTCAGTGTAACTTGTACAATCTCTCTTACATGACATGGTTGACCTATTAGATCGGGAATTTGTAAACATTTTGGTTATTGTAGTTTTTGGTTGTACAAAATTTTGTTAATGGATGCTTTTTTATTATTGCACAGGTTTATAGGTATGATTAGATTACATAGAAACAAAATAATTTTTTTTTAATTTTTTTTTGACAATATACGTCGGTTGTTTAGAAGAACCGATGTAAAAGGATAATAATATACGTCGCCTTTTTGTTTTATACATCGGTTACTTAGACTTTTATACGTCGGTTATTTTGGTCTTTTACGTCGGTTATTAAGCTGACGTATATTCTACCTATTACGTCACCTTTTTAATCGACGTAAAAGACTATGACTTTATACGTAGCCCTTCCATATGTCACCATTTAACCGACGTATAAGGTTGATTTAACCGACGTAAAAGGCATGTTTTTCATTCTATGTTACTGGAAACTGTTCCATAACATCCATTATCTTGTTCAAAGCATTATATGAAATAATCTCCATTCTTCTAAATCTTAAAACGTGCCTCATTTGTCTTGTTATCATCTCAGAAAATTTAACCAGCTGATAATATTCCATGCTAGCTTTTTTTTAATCATTCTCTTCTACCCTACTTCTATATACTTTTTCCATTCAATTCCCTTATTTTAATCCATCACCTAAGAAAACTAAAAAACAAGCACAGCATGCAAATTCATTTCAGTGGTTTGGCTTTGCATCCTTGGACCATTCCACCATCCTACCCTTCCTTTTGGCAGGATAGGCTTTTGAGGTTGCATCTGTCTTTGTGGCTAACCCAGTATCTTATTTTATAGTTCTACAGTTTAGGATTTGGCTAATCTAAAGCATGAGTAGACATGAGCTGCATACATGGTGGCAATGCCCAAGCGAGACAAGCTATTTGTGGTGGGGCACAGTCCTGTTACCAAGCTTCTTACATTCTACAGAACTAGACTTCAAGTCACAAACATGTTCACCCCATAATATATAAATATTCAGATGTGCAAATTAATTAAAGATATGCGTACATCTGGATCAAGCATTGAAAAAAGCTCCATCATTCACTAACATGATGCAAAATAGGAATAACTACACAACGATAAAGTTGTTTTTAAGCTTAAACGATAAAGTTGTCTTCAAGATTCAACGACTGGAGATGGGCACTTAGGAAACCACTTTGGCAGAGTAAGTAAATGTTCTTTAGGAAAGCCATCACGTTTGACAGAACACCCTAGTGAGTACCCGAGAGCTCTTGCGACGGGAAATGCAACAGCATTGCCTACTTGAATATACCTGCATTGTACAAGTACAGGAGAGTTCAATATTTTTAGAGATGAAAACATGGCTATTGATAATGATATTAAAGTAGCAAGACTTCTGATTTATTACCTTTCCTTGATAGGACCAAAGAATTTATAATAATCAGGAAAACCTTGAAGCCTAGCATTCTCACGAACAGTTAGTACTCTATTTTGCTCGGGATGAGTAATGATCTAGGAAAAAAATATCAATTAATCAGCCACAACAAACGTACGCATCATAGCATACCAAACAACAATATGTAGAAGCGTCAAGCGTACCTGATTGTGTGGTTCTGCCCTAGTAACTACAGTAGGTACGGTCTCATCCCACCATAATCTCCCAAATGGCCTGAAAATTGTTTCCAAATTATGATACAAAATATGACAAGTACATGATATAGGAGGAGTGTTATTCAGCTATAATTAGTACAAATATAAGAATTGGTTACATTGCTATTAAATTGGGGATTTTGGCATCTAAGTCAGTTCATATCCCTTTTGTGTTCACTGTTACTCTAGCTTTGTCTCAGGACTGTAAATACCAATTGCAATGGAGTAATTCTTTCTAGTTTTTGAAAATACTAACAAATTCTAACTCACTCTCAACCTAGTTCTGATCTCTCTCTTTTTTATTTCTCATCCTAGTTCTGATCTCTCTCTTTTTTATTTCTCATTCCTGATACAGCTTCTCCATATCTCTATCATTTCATTATAATTAATATACTGCAACAGCATAAAGTGAACCTGATCCAATCAAGGAAGAAGATAAATAAGATGAAAGATTCCTTACTTGGAAGATGTTCCTCGTACAAGGGTCATTGCATAGTCGGGAACCTTGCCATATTAATAAACTATTTTAGTCAAACTTAAAAGAAGTTCAAAATATGAAAATTAGCAAACAATAACAAACATAACATACCAGCGGTTTTCCTGAAGGCAAATAAACACGATCAATTTCAGGGTCCCATTCCACTTTATTATCCGATCGAACTTTAACACCTCTGAGGTCCCTAAAATTAGCACCCTGTTTTTCACATGTAAACATCAGTGGCTAGCCAGCATATTGGATATATATCGAACTTATCATTAAGTTTAAACTGTTATTAATAAAGAGTCTTTGCACCTTTTTAACTGGTACATGGCACACACGCTGATAATCTTCAATGTTTAATCTGAGTGGACGATGATCAAATAGAAGTTGGTTTGACGGTAATGGCACTGGTGCTAAACCTAGCATCTCTGCATTGAATAGTTAATAACGAA
Organism: Kitagawia praeruptora; assembly: GCA_037693485.1. Lineage (NCBI taxonomy): Eukaryota > Viridiplantae > Streptophyta > Magnoliopsida > Apiales > Apiaceae > Kitagawia > Kitagawia praeruptora. Next base: position 127,803,713 of record CM075352.1, read on the forward strand.
AGCTTACAATAAACAGCAACTCAAATGCAAACTATGTAGTTTGGGATGAAACATTTGAGTTGTTATGCATATAAATTAAGATCATTACTATGCTTACCTTCTTTGCTTAATCTGATGAACTTCTGAAATTCAGTCTTGGGCTCACTACCATATGGCACTTCATCACGGGGCTCGTCATTTTCCACCTATAGAAAACGGAGAAATGAGTACAAATAATAAACCTTAGTGCTATATCCAAAATGCAAAACACACAGAATATACATACTGGAGGAAGATCAGATATAGCATCCCATAGGTACAGTTTGTCCTTTAATACAGGAAAACAACCGTCGTCGTAGGTAACAGCATTGGACTGCATCAGAGAAATAAGTGTATTATCATCAAGAACAAGGAATCAACCAAGAAAGCTGAAAAGCAGTTTGGGAGGAAAAACAGTTCAAAAGGATGCAGTAATGTTGTTGCCATCGAGGCTTTAACTATATAAACACACTTCCATATAAAGGTATGTTTAAATTCTTTATAAAAGTGAACATCTTTCAAGGAAAGAAATAGACTACAAAGATAGTCTACAACTATCCATCTCATCTCCTAGAAAAGAAAGCAAGAAATTCCATTACTTCACTCAAACCAACTTCCAGAGATAAGATCTAATTAAACAAGGAGACCTCTATGCTCAATGTTTTATCCAGCTCAATAAAGTTTAGGTTACGTCTAGCTGATAACAAAGGATCACTTTTATCATAACATGACATCATGGCATTAAAGTTATATGGCCATTGGCATTGCAGCATTAGTCTAATAATGAAATCTCAAGTTTGTCAAAACAAATCAGTCACGTATCCACCCTATACCAAAATTCTAATTCATCTGTTCATTTCTCAGGGTTAAACAACCCTCTTCTGTTATCATGCAGTTCTGACTTCTGACAGCTGATGCATGTCTTCTTTCAAGTCTTCTTGCTACTCTATCTCCACATCAATGTTTTCGTATTTTGAGCTAAACGCTTTTGAAGCATTTGGGCAGTTGTTTATGGTTTTCCAATGAGTTGTGAGCTACTTCTATTATGTTTTGACCATGAAGTGTACTACTATCTTAATAATTATTAGTGTTATTTTCACTATCGAATTATATTTGGATTATGCCTAACGAATTGCTCTTTAAAGTCAACCCTTACACTCTTGTGAGTTCACACATTTTATAACACTGGGAATGATGAAAATGATAAAAGATAAACAGAGTTAGATAGAAAAAGATGGTTGACACTTCCTATAATAAAAGTGATGTACAGATCAAATCAAACATATAATGTCAAACTGGCTTGTGTTCTAGTTTAACCAGATTCAAATAAAAACAGCCTTAAATTTTACAGTAACAAAAAATGGATACATACAGTACCTCAAATTCTAAAGGAGAATGTCCTCGAACAACAACGTTGTGAGTGGGCATGGGGAACTGAGGCAAATTCTGCATAAAACAGAAATCAAAGTGGAAATGAATATACACTATACAGTACAATCTTGTTCAGGGAATAAGTAACCAATATAATGAACTATATTACCATAGTTTGATGTGCACCCCACAAGAACACACGCATGCGAAATTGAGGAAGACCGTAAGCTCCTGCAACCATCATACCCAGGCGGGCCTGGTAGTTCATCCCAACCAGGCGGCCCAATGCATATCTTCCAAGAAAGCCTTTGGCGAACCTTACTATATCGACCACATTCTCCATCAACACATACTTTGGTTTCAAATACTCCACGATATTCATGAAAACAAGAAGTTGCTCGTTTTTTGGGTCTTTCAAAGGATTTTTGGAGTTCCTAAAGCGGTTGAATCCACTTATACCCTGACACGGAGGACCGCCGCATATCACATCAGCATCGTCCTGTTCAATAATTTAAATTAGTTTCACTTGAACATGATTGATTCTTCTAACAATGCATTTACAGTGCAAAATAGAAGAACTATAGTGTCAAGAAGCTAAAAGATATTTTACTTATATGAACAAGGAGCAGAACATAGTACTGAAGATACTACATTAATGTACAGGGAGGCACAATAAGCTGTAGTAAAGACAACTTAAATCCATGAGTATTTGGCTTGTCAATTATATTGAACAGCAACAAGGTTTCCATCTCCACAGTTTGTGCTTACTTTAGTAGCAAAATTATGCATAATCCATCTTCCTCATATTAGATGCAATTTGTTGCAAACTCCTACTAACACTACTATATGATGACAAGAAGCAAAGGAATATATTACCAGCGCAGTTATATACCATAATGTAGATAGTAAAAAAAAATCCTAGGGTGAGGAAATTTCATTATGTTAATTATCTGTATATATGATAGTAGTCAAGTTGGATTTGTTTATTCATTTAATTGTAGACAGCTACAACACTCCAAAAATGGAATATAATTTAATTATAAAGTTTCGACTTTAAACTTACAGGTAAAGGCAGAATCTTTGAATTGAAGCCATTTGTGACAAACTCCTTGAGCTTGTCATGAGCGCCGCTGGTAGATTAAGAGTTGAAGACAAACAATGAACAACAAAAGAATAGGTAATAGGTAAAACTAGAAATGGAAGAGCTAAAATATTATACCTTAACCCGTCTTCTGGCTCCCATGTGTCTTCATCTTCACCATAGCCCTTCCAGCGGATCTAAACAGTTAATAATCAAGTTAAGATCATGAGAGATGTTAAAAGGGCAGTAGCTCTCATTTTAGATATTGTATTTGCACGAGTATCCATGAAAAACTACATTATCAGATAATAGGTTATGTTCGACAAACTAAACATATAATTTATTGAATCCATGCACATTAGATTACCAAACAATGGCAGATCAGTAAAAAACTTAGTACTGAATATGGGTACTTATCACATCTACATTGGTTTAGAGTTTCAAAACTGAAAAAATAAAATTACAAAATTTTAGGTTTTTAACTACACTAATTATTATAGCAGTCTTTTCCTGAAGACTATTAACTATAGCATCCTGAGACCAGTCTCTGTACTGAACTTCCAAAAGTAGGTATGTAATCCGAGCCGACTTAAACTAAACCAAGTACTCTCCTTGTTCATTTTTTTTACGAAGCTTGTAATATTATTGTGCTCAAGTTAAGATCCAAAGCTCAGGCTACTCAAAACTCTAATTATATTCTTGAAACTTAATAGGGAGCTCAATCAATATTATCAAATACACTTTTATATTAATACTTTTTTGAGTGATTTTGCTCTAAATCAAGGACAAAACGAACTAATTCAAGTCTTAAAACATATCAGATTGCTTATCGAGCAAACACTCTTGGCCAAGTTTGATGATAGATACAAAGTCGGTCATGTTCAGCAAGACCTCGAGACCAGTTCTTATTATAGCCATATTTGCAACTCAGAAACATGATGAGAGTAATATTCTAAAAGTGGATCCCATGCGGGTTCCTGAATTAGTAGATCCATAGACAATGAACTCAGGATGGTAGATATTAGCATTACTGTGCACATCTAATCATATCCTACATTGTTTCCATATGTGATCTTTAACATGTTTAATACCTTGAAATATAATCCAACATCCTTCTGCCCTTCAGGAACACCATAGCATATGGATAATATCTCCTCTACTTCAAATATTTCCTGATTATCTACTTCTACTTCATCATCATTTCCATTATTGATCTCAGCCTCGGGAAATGTCATTTGCTGCCGGCCCTTATCACCAATTAACAAAAACAAGGTACAAAGTCTCTCCCACTCTTTCAGAAGAGCTAAAAATTGTTCAGCTTTCTCATTTCTAACCTGTTTAAGATCCACAAACATGAGAGCAATATGTCATGCAAATGATGACAATGGGAAAAAATTAAAGGAAATATATTATTTAAAATATTATACCTCTGTCTCTGGATGATTATGTTTCAAACTTCGGCATGCATATTGGTTCAGGTCTACCGCCCATTTCTATTACAAAACAATAACTTGATTAGTATTTATATATAACAATCATCCTTAAACAAACGGCTTTAGATACCCACATTTCTGGCAGCTTATGCCTTAATTACGACTTACCGTGACAACTTTAACACCTGACAGATTGGCACCAAGACAAAGTCCAGTGGACATGGCACCACATCCTGAAAATAGGTCCAACAACTTCAGTTCCGTTGGTTTCTTCATCCATTCATCTTGAGGGACATCACTCTCACTTGAGATGGTAGAACGAGATTCATTTTCTTCTTCAGTGACATCTAGAAAACAGAAAACTAAGGTTAGGCAATCAGCCCGTAAAGAAGTTTTAATGAGGCATACTATAAAGGAATATCGATAGCACTAATAAGTAGGGGATAGTTACCATGATATGAATTTAAGAATGTTGAAAAGGGGACATGGTACAGCATGTCATAATAATAGTCACAGTGCACAAGGGTGGCTCGCCTAGTATAGGAATCAGCCTGATACAGTAATAATAAAATCCAAGTTTAGATATATATTACATAGATATAAGGTACTGATTCATGCCTATAGAACACAGATCTTACAATTAGGGGTAACCGAACAATATTGATCTTTCTAACTAGACAATCCAAATTGTTGTCATCCTTAATAGTGGATAGAAATACCCTTTTATCATCAATAAGGCTTGAGCAATCTTTTAAAACCTGGAATCAAAAAAATACATAACCAAATTAATCAAAAATCAACACAAAATTCTATAAAACAAGGCCACTTCCTAAATAGCTTACTGTATCTTTTGCCCTATAGAACCATTGAGCAGTGAAATATGGTTCACCGTCAACTCCCTCAAACATTTCAACGATCCTACATATATAATCATCTTCTCCGTCATCGGCCTGAGATAGATTTAGCGCAAAAATAGATTAGATCCAATGTCACAAACATTCAAGTCAAACTCAGCATTTCAAAACTATTATCCTGGAAATCAGCTCCTTTACATCGATCTAAACTACTCTCCAATTCATTGAATTTTAAATAAAATAGCTTTCTTACTTCAACTCAGTTTTTCACAATTCAAATTGCATAGCAACGTAAGCAACAGTTTTTACATCTTTTCAATATACTACAGTAACAACCTTTTACCGAAGATGCTTAATAGTTAATACTATAATAATAGTTTATTTTGAAGCAAAGAACAATTTAACATCCCCACCTAGGTTAGAGAAAATACTTGGCAGTCATATTAGAAATATCATTCAATCACTCAGTTTACATTTATTATGATATGTAAGAAACAAAATAGGGAATAAAAAAAAAGTAGTCTTCCTACCTTGACATGAGCATCTTCTCCAATAGTGAAAGGTATACGCCCGTCAATCCTTGCTTTCGTATAATGCCTACGAGCTTGAGTTTTCTCCACTTCACTGTTTCAGATGAATTATACATGTTTAGTCAAGTAAAGCTATGTTCGAGTATAAAAACCTCCATTCTTTAGATCATAGTGCAGTACAAATTAGTTCAACATATTCTACAAATTTTGGACAATTACAGCCCATGGAAATTTTAGAAAAAATGTGAAAACAGATACTGGTAGAGCACCGTGAAAGACAATAAGAGCAAATAAAATTTTTGTAACGGAACTTTGTGTTGAAACTGTATCGTTCAATTCTGCATGACCCCCATTGTATGTGTCCATATAAAACTAGGAGTTACTTGTAAAACTGGCACATTCCATACATAGTGGTACGGAAATTGTTTCAAATTATGACGTTTGGAGGCCCTGCTAAATGATAAAGGAATCTAAAGATTCATTGCAGCCCATGTACTACCATTTTGCAAAAATAAAAAATTGTATCAGTTGTACTCAAATGCTTTTGAATTGAAATGATGAAACCTTGGTCATCTTGTTGTCCCTGTATAACTCTAAAACCTGGCAAAGTGGAACATTGCATATCTTACTAAAAAGGTTACATTTCCACCATAGGCCAGACACAAATATCTTCCTCAAAACTGGGGAAAATGTGGGTTGCTAAATTACAACCAAAAACTCATCATGTAGATAGCAAAAAAAGTTCTCTACTTACAGACGTCAAAAATTAAAAATGTTACGCAATAAGGTAAAATGTTCACTATGCATGTTCAAAACGGGTGATAAGGTAAGTACTATTTTAGTAATTATTTTAAACAGGAGAATATTAATCGAAACATGTGCAAATATAGACCTAATCCATAAATGTTAACAGCACTCCAACACTAATTACATCCCAGTTCTTTCAAATTTACCAGCATAACCAAAATGTGGTTTCATCGTAATTTTCCCCTTACTATAATTTCAACAACTGAATCAAAAGTTGACAAATATAGTACAAATACGCGCATAATCGAAACAATAATTAATTAACTAAAACAACACAATAAAAGGGTAAAAAAATGATACCGAGTCGACGTTTCAGCCTCATCGCCTTGAGTCTGCTCACATTACAAACAAAACACCACCAGATTATCATAAAATACACTAAATCACAGCTCCGAAACACAAACAAAACGAAATAAAATGATAAAAAGTAATAAAGATCGAACCTTTTCGAGATATCGATGTGGCCAACGCCGTTTAGCTTCAGCAACAGGGACAGGCTCGCCGACAAAGACGCTCCGCTCTTCGTTCTCCAATCGCTGAGGTCTCCGAACTCGATTAGCCGCAGGTAAGTCCACTGGCTCTTCGTTAAACTCCGGCGCCTCGTCCTCGGCGTCGCTGATTTGTAAAACGAACTCCTCTTCTGCGATCGCCTTTTCCTTGAGTCTCTTGGAGGATCGAGACGGTTCGGATGAGTTTGAATCGGTTCGTTTACGAGGCATCGCGAGAGAGAGAGGGGGGGGAAGAGATGGTTAGGGTTTTTGAAGGGTGGGTAGTGTACTGTTTGTGTGTATAGGTTGTATGTATATATGTATAGGATATGGAAAGCGGGCTGTGAATTGTGATGAGCGGGAATGCCGAAAGGTAAGGGGCGTGGATTTAGTTGATTTTGAATTTTGATATCACGTCCGTGGTGAGATAAACATTAGCAGTAGGTTGAGTTAAATTGTCAAATACTCAAATTACTTCATATTGTTCTATTGTTCGTGCTTTTAATTTTTTATAATTTATTTCTAGTGTAATATAATATTATAAATATTAATTTTAATATATTATTGGAAGGATTCGAATTTGCACCTTTGTATATAATAATTTTTAGTATTAAATATAAATTAATATATTGTTGGCGGGAAACGAATCTTAGAACTTTGTATATAATAACTTTTAGTATTGTAGCATCCAACGGTCGTAATCTATTTGAGTTGAAAATCTAACGGTTGTGAATGAGGAATAACCAAAAGCAAAAATGAGGGGATAACCAAACTATAAATTATACCCCATTTTACTTATATATTATAATATAATATAGTATATGAAAGTATAGATATGGAGTTGTGTATATGTTTTCCTCTAATGTTTTCTCCAAAAATATACAATTGCTGGTATAAATATAGATTTCATCTCTTCTTAGGCTCAATTTGTTTGTCGTAAAATATTTTTCACAAAAAATAATTCTCTAATTTCCTTTTCTAAAAAGATCTTGCAAAAAGTTTATTTAAGAAAAATATTCATGAAAAAAAGATTTTTTTAAAAAATGTCTCGAATAAAATTTTCTCAAAAAAAAAAATGGGAAATTTTTTATTGGGAAAAAAATCCCCGATAAATTTCTCTCAAAAAAATTTCTCAAAAAAAAAAGTACTAAAAAAAATTTCACAGGAAAATTTAAAAAAACAAATTCTCGTGAAAATTTAGTGGAAAAAAATATCGGGAAAATATTTCTCCATAAAATTTTCTCAGGAAAAAAATCCTATTATTTTATGTTATTTTGCTATTATTTTTCACAAAAATAAAATTGTTCATTACGGGAAAAAAATTCCAAAGTCATTTTCCAAAAATTCAACACTTTCGTTAAGTGAATTTTCCTTTCTCCAAAATTGTTTTATTTTGTTGAAACCAAACAAACCCAAACAAAAACAGGACCATCCAAAAATATATTTCAAAAAGCCAAACAAACACGCAAAATACATTTTCTGAAAAATATTTTTTAGAATTCAAACAAATTCCAGATATCCAATCTCGATAATTGTTTTTCAAATAAACGGAACCCATTAAAGGGTGAAAGCCCTCTATATCACTTTTACATCTTACAATTCCCAAAATATCACGCGGCGGAAAAGCTGACCAAAATAACCAGGGGGCCACGCATATGCGCGGTGCGTAGAGGGATAGGACGGCCACGCATATTCACACTGCGTGGAGTGTGTAAAATTCATTTTTTACAATCAGTGAACAGTACACTGCTACGCATGTTGATCATGCGTGAAGGAAGATACGCATCTTGAAGATGCGTATGGGGAGCACTGTTCATCGTCGTTCCCAACCCGTCGTCGCCGGATTTTTCCTCGTTTTTTCAATCTCTTCGTTCGTTCTCCACAGGCAACGAGCACACACGTTCTATACATCAAAATGATCGTCTCTCCACCCTCTACAACTCTATAATTTTAGATTTCAGTTTGTTTCGCCGGATTTAAAAAACCCAAATCGACCTCCGTTTTCCGATTAGCTTTTTCGACAAGCTCATTCACGCCCCTGCGGGGCCATAAATCAACAAAACATTATGGCAAGATGTAGAGGAAGCTGTGGGCATCATTTTGATGTCCTCAGTTTTTGTTTCGGTTGCCGGATTGTCAAGAACTGGATAGGGCGATTTATGTGGCGATTTTGAGCTTCAAAGCACGCCGGAGCGTTGTTGGTGATAATGACGTCATTGCGCATTTGCGTGATGCGTGACTTATGGTACGCAAGTCTGAAATGCGTATCTCCGGCTACGCAGACCGCAATTGCGTAGCCCCCTGGTTATTTTGGACACTGTTCGCGCGATTGGTTATTTTGGGCAGCTGGGGTATGTTTTTGTGTCATTTTGGTCATTTTCTCTAAAATAACTTGGCTTTGGGATATCTGATAATTATTTTGCAAATAAATGGAACCCCATAAAATAACTTGGCTTTGGAAAATAGTTTCCTAGAATGATATTTGCCCATAAAATATATTCTTTGGAAAATATTTTGCAGGAAAATGGTTTTTTAGAAGATATCTTCCTGAAAAATATTTTTTCAAAAAAATGTTTTCTACAAAAAATAAATGTCCAATTTTCTTTAATACAAAATAAGAATAGATTATAATGGATATTGCATTGTTAGAATCTATCTATTATATTATTAATAGCACATTAGGGGATTTTGGTAAGACAATTTAATCCACGTCAACTGCCACCTAGATGCCATCTCAGCTACCATATTGTATTAATAATAAAAAAATTGATCCTAGTAAGAGCATTTCCAATGGCGTTAGCTAAAAATGATTGGCTAAATTACATAAAATATTGATTATGTAAAATTTGTCGAACCTGTAAGACATTGTGTTTCGAGAGTATTGGCTATAATGATTGGTTATATTTTAAAAATTGTATGTTATTAATATTTCAAGTTGTTATTAATGGAATATATAATTTTAATATAGAAATAAGTGATGTAGCAATTCACTACAGGTCACTAGAGGTTCGACAAATATAGCCAACATCAAGAGATTATCTATAATTATAGACAAGGGTTTTGTCCAATTGGAGTGCAAATTTTTTTACACATTCTTAATTCTTATTTATGGTAATTAATTTCAAATTTTACCTAAGAGGTTTCTCCCATTGGAGATGCTCTAAGGATTGAACCCCTGACCTCTAACGTAGAAGTGAGAGTTCTTACCACCATGATAGACATGAGACTTAAATATATTTTAAAGCTCATTATTAACATATCGTAAGAAAACCCTCATATATAATATTAATGATAAAAAATTGTTCCTAAAAAGAATTGAACCCTTTACCTCTAACTTAGAAAGGAGATTATTTACCACTAGGCTAGACAACAATTTTGAAAATATTATAAAACAAATTATTAATATATCGCGAGATAACCCCCATATATTATATTAATGATAAAAAAATTATTCCTAATAAGAATTGAATCAATGACCTCTAAATTATAATGAAGATTCATTATCACTATGCTACATCAATTTTGAATATATTATAAAATTCATTATTAATATATCATGAGTCAATATAATTATAATGAAATTACTAAATTACCCCTCCTATATTATATTAATGATAAAAAAAATTTGTTTCCAACCCTTACCTCTAACTTAGAAGTGAGATTTTTTACCACTATGCTAGATATCAGTTTTGAGAATATTTTATTTTTGGTTATATATACATCATGAATAGATAATCTTTTAGATATATTTTGCGTACTAAGCATTAACATGTTCAAGCACCATTTAATTTTAAAGTAAGATAAATACATATTAACATGATTTTACTAGCAAGCTTGTGCCTTGCACGGGCTATAACTGGTATGTATTCGTTCTATTAATTTATACGCACGACTTTCCACTGCCTGCAATGCTACTCATTGGCTTTCATATGGACATCGGACAAAACTAACAATCACCACTAAACAACTTTCTTCCACCCTCTCAACTGGAATCCCAACATTCCCACACGCTATGCAGACCATCAAAGGCGTCCAGTGTACTTTTGCGGTTACAAAAAAACCAACTACTCATTCAAGTAAGGCGACCATGATTATGATTGAGGATATCATCAAATACAAAAAACATCACCAATCACCCAACAATAATTAACGCCGCCATTAATCCCTTTACCGCCATCCTCTACGCTTGCTTTACTGCCGAAACTAAACATCCAAATGTCTTTCAAAAAAAAAAAAAACCGGAACTGTTTGAATAATGTAAAGCATATCCACTAAAACATTTGAGCAAGCACACCTGCCTCGGGTCTCCAGAAAACTCAATGCATAATTAAGTATTTGTCACAACTGTGATTGGAACCAATAAATATATGACTACAGTCCGTGCATTACTCTTGTCATATATTATGTTTGCTTCTTGAACACATAGCCACAACACACTATTACCTACCTATGTGTATTTTTCTCTATCCATGAGAATGTTATATCTGCTATTACAGACCCTCTCACTCTCACCTCAGTACATTACAGGGAATTAAAAAATTATATAATGACAATGAGCTAGAACATGTCCGTGCCTCGCACGGGCTACAAAGCTAGTTCAGTAACTCAATCAGCTAACTATTTAAATCATAATTATATAGCAAAAGTTGCAAAACATTTACCATTACAATATTCAGTGTTTGAAAAAATACATTTGACCTATACATATACTGTATAACTCTAAGGATCTCTCAATTATATATACAGATTACTATTCCAGAGATAATCTTCTTATATAGAGTCTTAGAGAGAATCGTTAATTCCACCATAAAATTTCATAAATAACTTATAAATCTACTTTTTAAAAATATGAAAATTTGATTATAAAGTAAAATAGTAATGACATATAAATTTTATAAAAAATTTAACACATAAAATTTGAACAAAAAATTTGATTTGAATTTGATTCTACAGTAAAATCATTTTGCATAAATTTGATTTCATGGTAGAATTGCTTTGAAATCTTAAATTAATTTTTAATGAATTTCTAAAAAGAGAAGTTATGTAATTTCATTTTTTATTTTATTATTAAAATTTATAATTACATTCCATAAAAAAATAAATAAATATATATATATATATATACATTTTATAATGATTCTCTGTTGGATTCTATATAAGTGGTTATATGTAAAGTGTAAAACTAGAAATCACAATCTTTTCCGTAAATTACAATCTTAGGTTATTGTTAATGCATTAATTTTCTAAATTTTAGTTTAAAAAGAAAAATAAGATTTTTGCTATTAGGTCATAACTAGCATAAAAACTCGTGCAAGGCACGGGCCGGTAGCTTAAATATATTTATAAATCAAATTATGTTAATGTCGTTAGTTAAGTATGTGCAAATTTATAATTTGAAATTTGATACGAGTAGTACTGATAGCAATCATGACATTTTTTTTAATTTTTTGTGGATCATAGAATATGATTGGAGTATTCAGTGGGTGCTTTCTACTTAAGATGACTTTTCAGAACACTTACAATTCTAACCATTGGTTCTTCGAAAATGGTTCATCCCTTTAGCAAATTTATAAGCATTTTTAAGGTAAAATCTAAATATCCTTCAAACTATTCCATTCCGAAAGTGTAAGTTCTGGTCTTGATTTTAATAACAATCCTTTGAAACTCTACCCAGGCCTTGTTCTTTAAGTTCTTAAAGCACTTTTTCTTACTTTTCCCTCTCTTTTCTTCAAATCTCTTGATATTTAAGAATTCATTGTCTTTGTTTCTTTTTCGACATCTATTTATCTTTTCAGATATGAGAAAATTCAATTATGAATAATTGACTTAACAGATCTACCTTGCGTAATAAATTTATCATTCTTTTGACCTATGCGCTTGAGAATTGATGAATTACGTCTCGATGGATATTTTTCGTGCTTCCAACATCATGAGCTAAAATTGTTCATGTCTAATTTCCCTATACTTTGACATTGAATTCATCATTATACTTTGTCAAATGTTATATACAATTTATTCCAATATATTATTGTAAAATATCCTTATAATTCAACTATTTATTTCATGCAAGTATTTAGCCAATAATTGATAACTCATAATTCCATCTTATAAATAAACCACATATTCTATGTAATTATTTATAAATAATGGTTATGTTATCCAAGCTTATTTCTATATTATATATTTTGGATAATTTTCTTACTATTCATACTTTTGTTAATATGTACTATTCATATATATTAGTTGTTTCTAGTTTCACTAACAATAGTTAATATAGTTTAATTCATATAAAAATGTCATACCAAAATTAGTTACAAACAATTATGCGCTCCATTTATGATATTGTTAACAAAAGTAAATAATTTATCACAAAAGAATAATTATAGGCCTACATCTATACTATACTATTAAACAGAAACATTAAAAGTTTCGTAGCCGGTCGGTACTCTGGTCAGGCTTGATTAACATATTCTTAAGTAAAAAAATTAATAAATACTTGGATCGGACTAAATTAACATATTCTTAAACCCAAAATAAATCTATACAATACTTGAGAGAATATAAAAAGTTTGATACTTGGACTTATTAGGCCTAAGTTAGAATCCTATTTTAACCAGACTAATTATACTAAAAATCCATTCTAACTAAACATCTTGGACATATTGGGGCTAAAATTAAAATTCTATTTGAACATGACTAATTATTTTAATCACAACATATATAACTATTTTATTTAATTAGAACACAAATCTAAATCTTAGATAATTAAAATAAAATATTACAACGCAAGTAGTATGATAACCAATATTAAAAATCACCCGTGCAATGCACGCGTTCTAAGCTACTATGATTATAATGAGAATCAATGCACACAAGTTATCATGCAAATAATATGTGAAGCTTATTTGAAACACTTGTTTTATCTTAAATAAATTGTAAAATAAAATATTGAATAAAATATAAATAAATAAATATTTATGTATGTAGTTGATGAATTTTAGTATTAACTCAAATGATCACATAGCTCAATCGGCTAGAAATTTAGTGAAACACTTGATCCATCTTCAATAAATAGTGAAATAGAACATAAAGAAAAAAAAACATTTATGTATGTAGTTAATGAATTTTATTTTTATCACAAATGCTCGTGCAAGGCACGGGCCGGTAGCTTAAATATATTTATAAATCAAATTATGTTAATGTCGTTAGTTAAGTATGTGAAAGTTTATAATTTGAAATTTGATACGAGTAGTACTCATAGCAATCATATTATTTTTTTAAATTTATTGTGGATCATAGAATATGATTGAAGTATTCGGTGGGTGATTTCTAATTAAGATGACTTTTCAGAACACTTACAATTCTAACCATTGGTTCTTCGAAAATGGTGCATTCCTTTAGCTAATTTATAACAATTTTTAAGGTAAAATCTAAATATCTTTCAAGCTATTCCATTCCGAAAGTGTAAGTTCTGGTCCTGATTTTAATAACAATCCTTTGAAACTCTGTCCAGGCCTTGTTCTTTAAGTTCTTAAAACTCTTTTTCTAACTTTTCCCTCTCTTTTCTTCTAATCTCTTGATATTTAAGAGTTAATTGCCTTTGTTTCTTTTTCGACATCTATTTATCTTTCAAGATATCATAAAATTCAATTATGAATAATTGACTTAACAGATCTACCTTGCATAACAAACTTATCATTCTCTTGACCTATGCGCTTGAGAATTGATGAATTACGTCTCGATAGATATTTTTCGTGCTTCCATCATCATGAGCTAAAATTGTTCATGTCTCATTTCCCTATACTTTGACATTGAATTCATCATTATAATTTGTCAAATATTATATATAATTTATTCCAATATATTATTGAAAAATATCTTTATAATTCAACTATATATTTCATGCAAGTATTTAGTCAATAATTGATAACTCATAATTCCATCTTATAAATAAACAACATATTCTATGTAATTATTTATAAATAATGGTTATGTTATCCAATCTTATTTATATATTACATATTTTGGATAATTTTCTTACTATTCATACTTTTATTAATATGTACTATTCATATATATTACTCCCTCCGTCCCTTTTGGTTCTTAACATTTCACTTTTTTTGTACTTTCTGACACGCATTTTAAGGTGCATTTTAAAGATAGTTAAATAACTTTTTTTTAATTTTTCTTTTTCTGTATAAAAATTTAAACATTAAATTTTTATACAGAAAAAGAAAATTTTTAAAAAAAGTTATTTAACTATCCTTAAAATGCACCTTAAAATGCGTGCCAGAAAGTACAGAAAAAGTGAAATGTTAAGAACCAAAAGGGACGGAGGGAGTAGTTGTTTCTAGTTTCACTAACAATAGTTAATATAGTTTAATTCATATAAAAATGTCATACCAAAATTAGTTACAAACAATTATGCGCTCCATTTACGATATTGTTAAGAAAAGTAAATAATTTATCACAAAAGAATAATTATAGGCCTACATCTATACTATACTATTAAACCCGAAACATTAAAAGTTTCGTAGCCGGTCGGTACTCTGGTCGGGCTTGATTAATATATTCTTAAGTACAAAAATTAATAAATACTTGGATCGGGCATAATTAACATATTCTTAAACCCAAAATAAATCTATACAATACTTGAGAGAATATAAAAAGTTTGATACTTTGACTTATTAGGCCTAAGTTATAAATTGTAAAATAAAATATTGAATAAAATATAAATAAATAAATATTTATGTATGTAGTTGATGAATTTTAGTATTAACTCAAATGATCACATAGCTCAATTGGTTAGAAATTTAGTGAAACACTTGATCCATCTTCAATAAATAGTGAAATAGAACATAAACAAAAAAACATTTATGTATGTAGTTAATGAATTTTATTTATATCATAAATGCTCATGTAGCTCAAGTGGTTGGAGGGATGAATTGACCTATGCGAGGTCTTGGGTTCAAATCCTTGTACACATTATTTTTTCAAATATTTCAGGTTAGGTTTGGAAGTAGGCTTGGAATGAATAAATTTGCTCAGAATAACCGAACGTGTTCTCCTATTATATATAGAAAGATTTTATCAATCAATGAGTGGACATTAAATATGCGATTTGCACATAATTTATAAAATGTTGTTGACTTTTTATAAAATGGTACGAATGATATATTAATAATTTGAAATATTGTTTTTGTTACAACACCAACTAGAATCTTAAATATTGAAATATTGTTTTTGAAATAAGTGCTACTGGTAGAGGATGAGTACGCCTCCTCACCCTAAGATATACTGGTAGAGGATGAGTACGCCTCCTCACCCTAAGATATACTACTCTCATTTATATTATCCGGATGGCAACAATCAACAGCAAGGTATATGCATTAAATTGCAAGAAGAAAACATCTCTGATAAGTAATCAACTAGATAGACTAATTTCATTAAATGATCTTTGTTATTTTTCCGGAATAAAGCGGTTTTAAGAAAACATTTTGAAAATGATATTCATCCAATTAAATAGATTTAATTAGACGAATAAGGTTTATTTACGATGTTGCCTTTAGGTTAATTATTGCGAAATTCTTTTAAAAAGCTTTGTCCGAGTTTTCGAAAATTCAATTCTCCTCAGCACTTCGTGCTTATCGCCTACTCCTTATGTTAAATCATCTACTTGGAACGTAGGTTACTTTTAACCATACTTCCATTATCTCCTCATTATGTTTACTAGCATTTAACTACTATTACGAACAACTTTCATTACAAAATATCTCTACTCCGAACGATAGAGTAAGAGTTAGTATACTTGAAATTAAGGATCGAAAACTTAATCAATATATTTCCTGCATTTCAATATATATATATATATATATATATATATATATATATATATATATATATATATATATATATATATATATATATATATATACTCTGAATGATAGAGTATGAATAAGTAAACTTGCCTAGTACTCTGGATGCAGTACGGCTCGTGACGGTGTCCGACAATCTAAACAAGTCAAAGAAAATACTCAATCAATCCCCTATATGATCCACTTATAACTTAACGCTTAAACACTTAAGCAAATCACAACCAAGGCATTAATGGGTCCCTCTAGACTCGTACTAAGTCTATGTTAATCGATAAACACTTAAGTCACAAGTTTAGTCCGAAAGCGTTCCTCAAATTCAAGTTATACTTAACCATTTATAACCTCGTTCTTTACACCAATATGTTGCCTTGATAATTCTTAACAAGTCTCGTGTTTTAGCCGACTCGAAATCCTTCTTTTAACTAAGCCAAAATGGATGGTCAAAGTAGTACCTCTAGAGTTGACTTTCCTGAGAATTACTATTCCATGACTTGCACTCCAACACTTTTAATAAATCACTAGAAACCTATTTAAATATGAAACCACCTCTAAAATCATTTTTGGTATTTGTAATATTTATCATAAAAATCTTGATTCAAAAACACGGATCTAGATAGGTGAAATGTATTTTTGAAGTTGGGTCAATTGCGGATCCTTACTATTTGCACCACGTTTTACTAAAACCTTCATAACTCGATAGCCGTTAACTCAAATGATGCACCATTTTCGTGTGCACGATCCAGATAATGTCTTGAAGATAACCAACTCAAGACATGGCTCTGGTCAGAAGAGGTATTTTTCGTAATTTATAAAACATGGCAGGAGGTTTACAATGAATAGTATCACCTCCTAAAAGGGCTTTTCTACTTGCACAATCTCGGCTAACGCATTTTTATAAAATCGGAAAATAATCTTTTTAACTCAAAACCTTCACACAAACCTTTCTAACTGACTTTAGTATTTATCCTTAAAATTTCATATTATAATTCGACTATTAAGGGTCTCAATCATAGCCTCATAATAGGTACATTTCTGCAGTGAAATCTCTTGAACCACTTTCACTAAAACTAACATATCTCTTAAACCGTAAACTCTTTTAATGCGATTCTTATGGCAAAATAAACTATACATCCATACCTACATAACCATAGGCAGTGGTGCTTCCAAAAATAGTTTTATGATCTCGGGCTTAACAGTTTTTAAGGGTTAACAAATTTTCGCCCTTACGACGTCTATAACTCGGACATTTCCATTTTACCATCACTCCAAACCAATCACCAAGGCATACCATACACCCTCAACATCAACCAACATCTATCATACTCCTCTAAGATCAGTGGTGAGGCTTGATACAATCTAACAATTCTATAAACACTTAATTCTCTAAAATAGAGATAAGGATCGAAACATCATATTCGATTATCGAGATTAAATTAAAGCGGAAGCGTACCTGTATCCATGAGTTTGTAGTGCTAGAGATGTCCTTAGGCGGTGCTATTGTCTTCCTCAACCAAGTACTCTTTAGTTTTTCCAAAGTAGTGATATTCCGATGGTAGAAAATATGACTATCTGTGTACTTGATATATCGGGGACTATAACCCTCTGTATTCTACATGTATCCAATAAAATCTCCCATTATAATTAAATTGGTCCAAGTAGTGGGTATTCACTCATTTAATCCATACAATAATTAAAATCTAATTGGGCTCTTTATTTGATCACTTTATTTAACCCAATAAAATAAATAGCTAAATATAATTGATTATTAATATGTAGCCCACATAAATTATTATTAAAATAATAATAACAATCTCCCACTTGGGCTGCATAGTAATCCGAAATCAATTATACATAATCTTTAGTGCGCAACCTTATGCTATTCATTATCCTTTAGATTTTACTAAAACAATTCGGTCCGTCTACTATATCAGTATGAGATTCTGGCGGCATTCGTCACTATTATAATGTGACTAAACCTTCTGTGGTCACCACACAAATATATTCAACGACATGAATCAAAGCATGGATGAGTGACATAGAAATTACATACAATGTGATCTACATAATGCCTATTTCCAACTAGTCCTTAGCCAATCTCTAATGAGATTGATTTCAATTTTCTCAACACAATGTTAAACCACAATAAGAAAATTGAACAAAAGCAGAGTGACATTTAATTAAATTAAATCCGTCAACTGTATTCTGCAGAACATAAACAACTCAATGTTTATAACATAAAACACCAAAAATACAAACTCCCACTAAACCAAAGTATCACACAAGGTAACACCCATATGAGCAGTATGCTCGTGAAAAACCTTAGGTGCTAAAGCCTTAGTGAACGGATCCGCAATCATGGAGTTGGTCCCAATGTGTTCTATCAAAATTTGTCCACTCTGTATCTTTTCTTTAACAACTAGGAACTTTATATCTAAATGTTTTGCTTCCGTAGTGCTCCTATTGTTGTTTGAATATTCCGCTGCTGATTTACTATCACAAAATATCTTTAATGGTCTTTCAACACCATCAAGAACACGCAAACCAGTGACAAAATTTCGTAGCCATAATGCTTGATTGGATGCCTCAAAACATGCTATATAGTCTGCAGCCATGGTGGATGAAGCTATGAGAGTATGTTTGGCAGACCTCCATGAAATCGCTCCACCAGCTAGTAGATAAACATAGCCCGAAGTAGATTTTCTTTCATCTATGCATCCTCCAAAATCAGAATCTGAATATCCAATGACTTCGAGATGATCTGACTTCCTATATGTGAGCATATAGTCTTTTGTTTTCTTCAAATACCGTAGGACTCGCTTGACTGCTTTCCATTGTTCCATTCCCGGATTACTCAAATATCTTCCCAACATTCCAATAATGAATGCTATGTCAGGACGAGTACAAACTTGAGCATACATTAGACTTCCCACAACCGAGGCATATGGTATCCTTTGCATTTCCTTTATCTCAAGTTCATTCTTGGGACAGTGTTTGAGACTAAATTTGTCTCCCTTAGACACGGGTGTATCTATTCCTGCAAAATCTTTCATGCCATACCTTTCCAGGATCTTTTCGATATAGCTCCTTTGTGACAATCCAATAATACCCCGAGAGAGGTCTCGATGTATTTGAATTCCTAATACAAAAGAGGCGTTACCAAGGTCCTTCATCTCAAATTGACTAGTGAGAAAATTCTTGGTATCGTGCAATAAGCCTATATCATTAGTGGCAAGTAAGATGTCATCAACGTATAAGAGAAGAAAGATAAATTTGCTCCCACTGAACTTGTGATATACACAATGTTCCACCAAGTTCACTTCGAAACCATATGATGTGATAACATGACGAAACTTGTGATACCATTCACGTGAAGCCTGCTTGAGACCATAGATGGACTTCTTTAACCTACAAACTATAGTCTTTGGATCTCCAGAGATAAAGTTTTCTAGTTGCACCATATAAATTGTCTCACCAATGTTATCATTGAGAAACGCCGTCTTTACGTCCATATGATGTAGCTCTAGGTCATAATGAGCCACAAGTGCCATAAAAATTCTAAATGAGTCTTTCGATGAAACCGGAGAGAAAGTCTCATTGTAATCAATACCTTTCTTTTGAGTGAATCCTTTTGCGACTAGACGAGCCTTATATCTTTCGATGTTACCCTTCGAATCCCTTTTGGTTTTAAATACCCATTTGCAATCAGTAGGTTTTGATCCTTTAGGTAACTCGACAAGATCCCAAACGTCGTTGTCTTTCATAGATTGCATCTCATCATTCATAGCATCAATCCACTTCTGAGAATGAGGACTCTGCATGGCTTGTTGAAGATTAATAGGATCATCTTCCACTACACCACAAATGGTCTATGGCAACACAAAAAAAAAGTGTTAAAAATGCTGAAAAATGTTACCATAGGATTTAAGGCAACAATTTTGTCAATTTTGTAGGTGTTGGGAATTTGCATGTGGGCTTAGAGGTTAAGCCAACATATTTTGTCAAAACTATGGCAACATCAACATGATGTTGCCTTAGGCACTTATGCCAACATTTTCATGTCTATAGCAACACCATTTCCGGTGTTGGCATAAAATCTATGGCAACACTGTCTACTCAACACCAACACCCTTGAGATGTTGCCATATAGCCTATTGCAACATCTTTATCCCTCTACAGCAACACCAGTTGATATAACAGTTCACATTTTTGCCAACATCCTACCATGTTATAGTTACATTGTTCAAGTTTTAGCAATATTTTTACAGGCTATGGCAACATCTTTAATAATAATTTGTTAATAAATTGCTTCTAAATGTAACATCCTAATATAAAACATAATCCATCCTAAGAATCAAGCAAGCCAATTAAAAGATGCAACTTCAACATATTTAAATAACTTCCAACACAAATTTTCAATAATACTTAAACCAATAATTACATAAACAAGTCTAAGTTCTTCAGAATGTCTCAAAAGATTTTATAACTACTAATAAGATAGAAGCATCAAGAAGTATCATCGTCGGCTTTACTTGCACTTGCATCACCGTTGTTAGGTGGCTCCACACTTAGTTCTTCAATATCAACTTCAACTCTGGAAACTTTTATGCCAGTTTGGACATTATCAGCTTATAAACATTTTCTCGAACCTTCAAATCTGGAAACTTATTTTAAAATTTTAGTTAAAGTTTCTGGAATGCTTCTGTTTCCAGATACTGCACTTTCAGATTCCACATCCGGCTTCTTACCAACAGAAGCTCCTTCTTGTCCTTCCTATTATCAGTGTCAAGTGTAGAATAAAAAAATTTAGAAAAAGAATATAATGCGACTAATATAAAATTTCCTATAGTTGCCACCAGCTACTATAGGATCTAGCAATTTCACAGGTTCAAACTAATATAATGCGACTAATATAACAGCAACTAGAATATTCTAACTACAAGCATAAATGTTCCAAAATAATGCAAGAATAGTATATAAAACTGCGTATATATCTGCCATGTTGTGATCTTACTTAAGCCTCTATTTTTTCCCAATGCAGACAATTATGGGTCAACATACATGAGCCAACATACACTATATAACAAGGTAAATAAAAGAAATTGACTATATAAGTAGCCATTAATCTGCACACAGATTTATTAAGTAAATTTTAATCGTCAAGTTTATGATAGCTGACTAAGTGTTAAAGTAGCATGTATTAATTTTATAATGTAGATTGGCAAGATTAGTTTTCAAAGACAGAATGTGTAAATAAGACAGAATTTTATATTAGCAAAGTACATATAAGATAGATGAAAATCTTTAGATTTATGCATCATACAGCTAAATAATGCACATTGTAAAAATAAGACCTAAATTGTATCTTACTTCCACTATATGATCCACCAAATAACACCACAGGACAAGCCTCAGTAGACAATTCTTTTTTGAGGTCTGTAAGCAATATTGCATAATCCGCAAGTTCTTGTTCTGCTGTTAAATAAGACAAAGTAGAAGCATTTCTGTATGCATCACTGGTACTTCCAAAAGGCATAGACTCCCCATAGTATCGACGCTGTCAATTTAAAGGATATCATAACAGAACACAAATAAAAAAGATTAGCATAAAAAGATTAGGACATCATAACACAGAATGCTCTGATTGTTCTTAGAAATAATGAATAACTAATAATCTAAAATTACCTTATATTCATGACTCTGAAATAATGAGAAAATGTTTGCAAGTCAGTAATTTCCTTGGATGAACATGAGGTTTCACATGCTAGAATAGTTTCACATGCCAGTAATTATCTAATGAGTAACACCGTGCTAGAAAAATAGAGACCAGGCTAAGATAATTATATTTTGAAATAGTTTCACATGATTTCTTCGCAAGACAAACAAACTAAGTTCCCTCTGCTGTTGTTGCAGCAAGACCATGATGTAACTCGACTAATCATACTTTCATTTTAAAAATAGTACTTCTCCAAACTAACCTGTCTCCCCACTCCCAAATCGATTCAGATGACTCTGAAAAAAACCATATCACAGAATAATTGAATTATTTCCCTTGTACAAAAGTAAAGTAGCACAAGAAAATGGGAGAGATAAAGATTACCACTTTGCACAAGAATCTGGTGACCCAATTACCACCTGTAAAAATCACAAGAAGAGAGATGTTACAACACTGTGTGTACAAAACTCTAGATTGTGAATTAACAATACTGAAGGTCTAAGAGATTGTGAATTCTGACTTTCAAAACAAGAAAGGTTAGCAAGCAATTATAGCATAAGTAACAATTTGTAAAAACAAGAGATGCACACACACATTGAGACATAAACCATCACATTCTGTATCAAACTGATTCCGAAATTACTTAACATTTGGTATCACATTAGTTATACTAGGGACTAGACTTGAGTACTCACATGGGATTTACTGTTATGAACTGACAAAGATTAGATAGAGAAAGTCTATATCAGTTTGAAAAATAATACTAACACTACTATGAAAAATAATGTGATACTTTCAATAATAGGCACACACAATAAACTTAAGCTCTGTTAACTGGAATTTGGAATAGATCTAATTCGAAACTAAGTAACTAAATGAAAGATTTCACACAATACAACTATATAACTCATTCAACAACTATAATATATAACAATGAATAATTTAATGAACAAAATAACAGATACCATACTAACATACTATAAATAATGCCTACAAAACACAAACATACCTTACGAATGCATCTTAACATATGAAAAAGCAGGAAACCCCCAATTAAGACATGCATATAAAGACACGAGAATAAAGAAAATCCCCAATTACACATGCATAAGAAATCCCCAAAAAAAATCCTAAATTAAAAACCCCCAAACTTATAATTTATATACTATACACATACATAAAAAACCCTAATTAAAAAACCCCGAAAAATTAGGGTTTATGAAACCCCAAAATTAAAATTAGGGTTTATGAAACATACCACACGAATCAATTGAGAGAGATGGCGGAGATGTACAACGGAGAGAGATGAGCACCGGAGATGGACGTACAACGGAGAGAGATGAGCACCGTTCAGCGGAGAGAGATGTTTCAGCCGAGAGAGGTGTTTGAGCGGAGAGAGATGAAAGTGAGAGACGAGATGAAAGTGAGATTTTCATTTTTTTATTTTGATTTATTGAGTGAGATGAGAGCGGGCTTTTAATTCATTCACTAACAGCGGGCTTTTTAATTTTTTGTTAAAATTTTAGCGGGCTGGGATGTCATATTCAGTTCCAGCGGCAACATTTTTAAGGTGTCTAAGGCAACATGAATTCATGTGTTGGCATTGAGGACTAAAAGTGTATCTAAGCCAACATGAAGGGCAACATCCGATTAGGATGTTGGCTTATATCTAAATTATTTAATTTTTAGCATCTAAGGCAACATTTAACGTGGTAACATCGATTTTCAGTGTTGGCAAAGACCATTTGTGGTGTAGTGTTCTCCAATGCCAATTCAATCTTCATGTTCTTGTAGAAAAACAATATAATCATCTGGAATTGCACTTTTTCGCTCTCTAGTGGATCTCCTTAATGGCACTTCTTGCGATTCAAGAGGTTGTTGATTTTGCTGAATTGGTTCCTCATGGGGAATGTCAGTATTGTCTTGAATCGAAGGGCCTTGAGCAATGATAGGTATCATAATCTGATCATTGTTCTCAGTAGTATCATGAATAGATTCATGACTATCTTCTTCAAAGACAATACCTTTACCTATACCTTCCCTCCCAAAATCAACTTCCTCAAAAAATCTTGCATTACCAGTCTCAAAGAAGGATCCAGTAGTGGGATCATAAAATTTAAATCCGCGAGTACACTCCGGATATCCAACAAAGTAGCAACTGACCGTCCTAGAGTCCAGTTTCTTTTCATTCGGCCTATATGGCCTTGCCTCAGCTGGACAACCCCAAACATGTAAGTGTTTAATGCTAGGCATTTTCTTAGTCCAAAGTTTGTAAGGGGTTTCAGCCACTACTTTTGTTGGAACCCTATTAAGGATATAAATTGCAGTCTTTAGTGCATCTCCCCAAAGTGCCTCAGGTAAAGAAGAATGACTTATCATACTTCTCACCATATCTTTAAGAGTACGGTTTCGCCTCTCAGCAACACCGTTCATATTAGGTTTTCCTGGCATGGTGTATTGAGGGACAATTCCACACTCCTTTAGGAAGTTAGCAAAGGGTCCTGGACGTTGCTCACCTGATCCATCATATCTACCGTAGTATTTGTTAGTTACAGAGGCATGCCTGTACACATCTAATAACAAGCCTAATTGTTTGGAATGCTTTGCATTACTTACATGACCTCTTAACTGAGGGAACCTCTAGTTGTAGAGTTTCTGTTTGTATTGTACTTGTAGTAGGCATCAAATCCTAGTTGTGTAATTGTACTTATAGAGTCTAGAATAATGCTTGAAAGAAGTTCCAAGATTCATGCCTCAAGCAAGGAGTTAAAGACTGTCAAATAATCACAGTTGGAATTTGAAGAAATGAGGAATTTGCCTAAGTACCAATTCGAGAAGTATATTTGTCTATTCGAGAAGTCCAGCATTCGAGAAGTCAGAGATTCGATATCTCAAGACACTATTCGATATCTCTGAATTCACTGTTCGATATCTCATTCGATATCTCGGAGATTCGATATGTCTGTGTACTCTATTCGAGAACTCAAGAAGTCAACGAATCAAAGTAGTATTCGAGTTCTCAAGGAGTCAACAAGTCAAAGTTCCATTCGATATCTCAAGGACTCTGAAAGCTATTCGATATCTCGAGGATTCGATAAGTCAAATGCTCTATTCGACAACTCAAGGAATCCTGATGGAAAAGAGCTATTCGAGAAGTGGTTCGATATGTCAATATAACAGTGGTCGAGAACTCGGAGTTATCGATCAAGTCAATTCCAGTTCTCGAATCACTTACTTAGTCACTTCTCGAATACATTCTTGGAGACAAAATACTGAAGAAATTGTACAAGTCAGAAACCTGCAACAAGCCAATGCACTTTATGGACCACAATCTGTAACGTGCTCTGGAAAGCCTACAAGGAAGCTTGGAGAGTTATAGAAGAGACAAGGAGCTAAAGAAGTGGATCTGAACAGGCTTTGCAAAGTTAAATCTGTAACCGTTTGGACACTTACTCAAAAAGGATAGACAGACTAGAAATTAATTTGTTTAGCTACCTTATTTGTAGTAAATAGGTTGTATCCATGCATTATAAGGATACAGCCTCACTTCTTTAGTTAGAGAGTGAATGAACCAAGTGAGTCAAGTTTTTCATACACTGTAAGCTATATCTCTCTGAGAAAAACGAAGCTGAGAATACTATCATTTGTATTCACAGATTGTAGCAACCTTTATCTAATAATACATTAGATTAAAGTGATATTGTGTTCTGTGTTGTTCTTTATCCACATCTACATCTCTGTACACACAACACTTGTTTGCTACACAGACTCAAGGCAAGAAAGGTTCAAGAATCCATTCACCCCCCCTCTGTATTCTTTCTTTGTGTTCAATACTCAACAAGTGGTATCAGAGAGGGCTGTTTATTCTAAAACAGAAAAACGATCATGAGTTCGAATACACCAAAGACTACAGGAACGGTGAAGGTCCCTAAGTTTGACAAAGAAAACTTCAACCTCTGGAAGATAAAGATGATGTTGTTCATTAAAGCCTCTCATCCCTTGTATCCTGAGATTCTCAAGAATGGTCCTTTTGTTCCACAACAAGAGATACTAGAAAAGACTGTTGGAACCACAACTATCCCAAGATCTTATGAGGCCAAGGATCCATCAAAATGGACAGAATTAGAAAGGGAGAAGGTTGCTCTTGACAGCCACCTCATGCTGCTTATCATTGATTCCATGGACATGTCAATGTTTGCGAACATTGCATCATGTATGTCTGCCAAAGAGATGTGGGATCACATTGAGGTGTTGTGTGAAGGAACTGATGAGGTTAAGGAAAACAAGAAACAGATACTGGTCACACAGTATGAAGCTTTCATGGCACAGCCCAAGGAAAGCATTACTGAAATGTTTGAAAGGTTTCACAAGCTAGTTACTGAGTTGCAGATGAATGGCAAGGTTTACAGCACCAAGGAGTTAAATATGAAATTTCTGTTATCTTCACCAAATCATCTAGAGCAAAGAGTCATTTCTCTAAGGGAGAGAGATTTGAACAAAGTCACCTATGATGTGCTCTATCGAGTCCTAAAGACTCATGAACTTGAGTTGCTTCAGAAAAGGGCTATCCAAGCCAACCAAGGTAGAATGATAAACACATCATGTGCCTTGATTGTCAACAAATCTATTCTGGACCTAGAAGCATCTACAAGCCAGCTAAGGATAGAGGAGGTAGCAGATGATGAAGAAACTGAAGCTGGGGTGAGTGAACCTGTTGAGGAAAAGGAGGAAGAAGAAGAGTTTTACACTCTGGAAGAACTTGATGGGATGGAAAATACTTCATATGCTTTCATGGCCAGAAAATTTCCAAACATCAGATTTAAAAGAAATCAACCCTTCAAACCCAAAACTCAAAACCATTCAGTCAACAAGAACAAGGCACCTGTGAAACCAAACAGAAATAAATTAAAAACCAGTTATGTGGATAGGTCATCTGTAAGGTGCTATAGATGCAATGACCTAGGGCATTTTGCCAGTGAATGCAAGAAGCCTAAAAAAAAGGATAGAGATTATCTTGAGCTCGAAGCTAAGTATGAGGCCCTTCTGAAAAAGCAGACACAAGGTAAGGCCTACATAGCTGAAGGGAAGTGTTGGGATGATTCTGAGAGTGATGGAGAGGAACAAGAATTCTGCAATTATGCCTTGATGGCCAACTCCAAGGATGACCCATCTCCATCTGATTCTCAGGTACCATCTCTCACTACT
Organism: Kitagawia praeruptora; assembly: GCA_037693485.1. NCBI lineage: Eukaryota > Viridiplantae > Streptophyta > Magnoliopsida > Apiales > Apiaceae > Kitagawia > Kitagawia praeruptora. The sequence goes on from CM075352.1 coordinate 127,831,088, forward strand.
ATAGACATGTCTGTTTCTGAGTATAAATGCATGATCGAACAACTATCTGTTGAAATGTTTAATATTCATACTAGTATGACTGCTGCTAATGAGGAGATTGCTAAACTGTCTACTAGAAATAAAATATTAACCAAAAGGAATGAGGAACTTGAGCTAACTGCTATGCAAGTAGAAAACCTTAAGAAAGAAGTTGAATATTTGCAGAACAAGGTTTTATGTGCTAGTCAAGTAGAGAAGGCTCTTAGGGATGAATTAGCTGAAAATGAATTCAAACTGAAAACTTTCATGAAATCATCTGGTCTAGTGCAATCCTACTGTGAGAAAATTGAAGCTAAACTCAAAGCAGCTATTGGACTTGACTATGACTCTCTCAAACAGAGGAAAGGCTATGCTGTCATTGAAGAGGACACAGCTGTTCATGAGAAAGTGCCTCACATATTGAAAAAGACTGAAAATCCAATTTTTAAGGAATCAACATTTGAAATTGATGAGGATGCCTTACTCATCAAACAAATGTTGAATGATGAGGATGAGGCACAATCTAGTGAACAACAAGCATCCTCTAAGAGTGAGAGTGTCAAGTCAAAGACCAAGGAACCAGTAGTTGATAGGCCAAGACCTAAGAAGTTTGTTAAGTTTGTCTCAGCTGGGAAGAGTGAATCAGAAAAGAAAGTGACTAAGAAGAAACAGAACAGAAATGGCAAGTTAGGGATTAACAAGGATAACAACTATGCTTATATGCCTAATGCCCCTAGGAAAACTTGTCAGAACTGTTTCAGTACCAATCATTTAACTCATGCATGCAAGAAACCTGTTGGTAGTGTGTCTAAACCTTTCTATGATTGTTCTGTGTCTCTAAGACATAGAGATGCACCTTTTTGTGATAAATTTGACTGTATGCCATGCAATATGAATGTTATGACTAGTTGTTTTAATTTAAGAAGGCAATTCATTGATGGTTGTATCAGTCACAATTCTCACACACATTACACAAGGTCAAAGTCTTCAAGTCCTCCTATAGGAAGGTACCTCTGTCACCTAAGTCTGAAACTTCAGGTTCTAAGACTTCCAACAGTGACAAGAAGACTAACACTAAGAAAGTTGACAAGCATGTTGTTTATGATAAAACTGTCTCTAAGTCACATGGACCCAAACTTGTTTGGGTACCAAAGGAAAAGTAATACCTTTGTGTCTGCAGGGCAAAGAAAGTGAAAAGAAGGTCATGTGGATTTTGGACAGTGGATGCTCAAATCATATGACTGGTGATATGGCCCTGCTATCACAGTATGAGGAAAAGGCTGGCCCAATGGTTGCTTTTGGAGATGACAGCATGGGTAACACATTGGGATATGGCAAGCTGAAAGTTGGTAATGTCATCATTGAAGATGTAGCACTAGTCAAGGGGCTCAAGCATAATCTGCTAAGTGTTGGTCAGTTTACTGATAGAGGATTCAAAGTGAATTTTGACAAAGATGAATGTTTGATCACCCACAAGAAGACTGGTGATTTTGCTCTATCTGGAGTGAGGAAGGGAAGCCTGTTTGTAGCCAATATGGACTCTGCAAACAAGGACAAAATTTGTTGCTTTTACTCAAAAGCATCAAATGAAGATTGTTGGATGTGGCACAAGAAACTATCACACCTGAACTTCAAGGCCATTAATTCTCTAGTCAAAAGAGAGTTAGTGAGAGGCATGCCCACACTTGAATTCTGCCAAGAAGGAGTGTGTGAGGCTTGTCAAAAAGGAAAAATGAAAAGATCAAGCCACAAGTCAAAGACAGTGACATCAATAACCAAGCCATTACAACTCATTCATATGGATTTGTTTGGGCCTGTCAACATTATGTCACTTGGAAGAAAGAAGTATGCCCTGGTAATGGTTGATGATTTTTCAAGGTATACATGGGTGGAATTTCTGGCATCAAAAGATGAGGCTCCACAAGTAATTATTGAGCATATAAAGAAAGTTGACAAGGAAGCAAAGGCAAACAATGCAAGTGTGATTGCACTGAGAAGTGATAATGGAACAGAGTTCAGAAATGCCATACTCGAAGCATTCTGTAAAGAGAATGGTATTTCTCAGCAATTCTCAGCTCCAAGGACTCCACAACAAAATGGAGTTGTTGAGAGAAAGAATAGAACTCTAATTGAGGCTGCTAGAACAATGTTACTTGATGCAAAAATGCCTACATGTTTTTGGGCTGAGGCTGTGAGTACTGCATGCTATATTCAGAACAGAACCCTCATCAACAAAAACACTGGAAAGACACCTTACAACTTGATGACTGGAAAGAAGCCTACTCTAAAGTATGTTCATACTTTTGGAAGCAAATGCTTTGTACTAAAGGATAATTCTGAATATGTTGGAAAATTTGATGCAAAAGCATTTGAAGGAATTTTTCTTGGCTATTCTATGGAAAGAATTGCATACAAGGTTTATGTCATCAGTCAAAAGAAAGTTATGGAAAGCACAGATGTAACATTTGATGACAGCAAACTACCTGGACTAGAAGAAGCCAATGATGAAGACAAAGATCCATTGAGGTTTGATAATCTAGATGATTCTGATGAAGAGATTGAAACTGGAGTTGAAACTCAAGTTCAACAAACTCAAGTGAATAATGATACAAGAAAAGAATTTATGCCAATCGATAGTGGAGAAACAAGCATCCAAGACACACTTGTGAGTAATGGCAACTTCACAGGGGGAGGAAATGAGGATGACCATGATGTGGATGATGAAGCAACATCAAGAATGAGAAGTCAGGCTGAACACTCGAGGAATTGGGATAGATCACACACTGCAGAGCAAATCATTGGAGATCCTAATGCAGGAGTAAGGACTAGGAGAGCAACTCAAAATGAGTGCCTCTATGGATGTTTTCTATCACAAGTTGAGCCTAAGAAACTTGATGATGCACTGTTGGATCCAGATTGGATTATTGCTATGCAAGAGGAGTTGAATCAATTTGAAAGGAACAAAGTATGGGAACTTGTGCCTGCACCAAAGAATAGAACCATTGTTGGAACAAAATGGGTTCTGAAGAATAAGATGGATGAAGATGGTGTAATAATAAGAAACAAAGCAAGGCTGGTTGCAAAAGGATACTCTCAACAGGAAGGCATTGATTATGATGAGACATTTTCCCCTGTTGCTAGATTGGAAGCCATCAGAATATTCTTGGCATTTGCTGCTCATTCAAACTTTAAAGTTTATCAAATGGATGTCAAGAGTGCATTTCTAAATGGAGAGTTGGAAGAAGAGGTTTATGTGCAACAACCACCTGGCTTTGAGGATCCACATTTCCCAGAATTTGTCTACAGATTGCTTAAGGCATTGTATGGACTTAAGCAGGCTCCAAGAGCATGGTATGATACTTTATCACAATTTCTTCTTGAAAATCAATTCACTAGAGGCACATTGGACAAGACACTGTTTTACAAGAAGCATGGTGATGATATTATCCTAGTCCAAATTTATGTGGATGATATCATCTTTGGGTCTACAAATGAGAAGCTATGTGAGAAATTCTCTAAACTCATGCAGAGCAGATATGAGATGAGTATGATGGGAGAGTTGACATTCTTTCTTGGGTTGCAAGTCAGTCAAAGGAAGGATGGTATCTTTATCAGTCAGACCAAATACATCAAGGATCTATTGAAGAAGTTTGACTTGGAAGACTGCTCACCTGCAAAGACACCCATGGCCACTGCAACTAAGTTGGATGAAGATGCTAAAGGCAAGAAAGTAGATATCTCAATCTACAGAGGCATGGTTGGTTCTCTACTCTACCTCACTGCAAGTAGGCCAGACATCATGTTTGCTACATGTCTATGTGCTAGATTTCAATCAAATCCAAAGGAATCACATTTGATTGCAATAAAAAGGATCTTTAGATATCTGAAGGGCACTCCTAACTTGGGTTTATGGTATCCTAAGGACACAGGGTTCAATCTGGTTGGTTATTCTGATGCTGATTATGCTGGATGCAGAGTGGATAGGAAAAGCACCTTAGGAAGCTGCCAGTTTCTTGGACAAAGGTTAGTTTCTTGGTATAGCAAGAAGCAACAATCTGTGTCAACTTCTACAGCTGAGGCTGAATACATAGCTGCTGGAAGTTGCTGTGCTCAAGTGCTTTGGATTAGAAATCAACTTAGAGATTATGGACTTGTGTTGGAAAGAATTCCAATCATGTGTGACAACACAAGTGCAATCTCTATAGTTGCCAATCCTGTCAATCATTCTAGAAAAAGCACATTGACATCAGATATCATTTCATAAGAGAACATGCAACTAATGGAACCATTGAGTTGCATTATGTCTCTACAGATAAACAACTAGCTGATATATTCACTAAGCCATTAGATGAAGCCACCTTCACAAGGTTGGTAAGTGAGATTGGAATGCTGAATTCTTCAGATTCTGGCTGAGTGAATACAGCATCTAGATTGTTGCAGCAGTAAACACTTACTTTATCTAAATTCTCAATATTTTTGGAGTAAGTGTTGGCTGAAATATGATTTATAAATATTTCAAATCTGTTGCATATGTTGAAAATCATATTTCTATTAACTTAAAATTTCTATGATATTTTGAGAAAATCACTAATTAATTTGCTAGGATATCCTTCAATGAATATGTCTGGTAAATTTTAAAAGATAGTGAAAATCAAATTTTTTATGAGTGATGGGTATAGTTCGATAAGTCAAACTTCTCAAATGATTCACTATTCGACATCTCTAACAAGTCTCATTAGAGTACTCTTGAGTTCTCGAATAGAGTCTTTCTGAGATATCGAATAGAGGTATTCTTGACTTCTCGAATGTGGTAACTGAGTTCTCGAATGATTGAGTTCTCGAACACTATATTTGAGTTCTCGAATCATTTGAAAAGGTTGAATTCTCGCTGAATTTTAACCGATTTTGGACTCTTGTCTAAAAGTTTAATTCACTCATAAAAACACATTTTATTTAATTTAGAATTATTTCTGAGTTAGATAACCGCCAGCTGTGAGTTTCTATCCGCTTGACATATCGATTAAGCCTTTCTTGACTTCTCGAATAGTTGTTTTCTACTTCTCGAATGCCTGACTTGTCGATACAAAACATTCATCTAATCGACAATTCAAGTACTTCATACTTATACAATTCCACATCTATTCGATTCATTTCGTTCGATTTCTCAAGCACCTAAACTCCCAAAACCTCTGAAACCCTAACTGTAATAAGCTAAATTTCTTCTTCAACCTTCAATTTCCTTTCTCTCTCTCTTACACAAATGGCAACAGTAAAGTTCAACACCAACTTCATTGCTCTAACTAGTGATGTTGAGGCACCCAACGCTAACTTCAAGTGCTTTGTGAAGTGGATGTCTGAATCGTACATCAAGAATGCTCTATCTGTTAATCCAACTCTGTATCTCGATATTCTAGAACAGTTTTGGCAGTCTGCTACAGTGGAGGTGGTGGCTCTTGACTCTGCAATAACCTCGTACATCATCTACTGCAAGATTCAAGACAAAAATATCACTATCACCACAGAGAATATGAATGAGGCACTTGGGATGGGTATCAAAGGAGAGGTGTATGACCCACTGGCTACAAATGCTGAATTGGAAGACTTCTTCGATTTCATCAAATATGCAGACAAAATCAGTCTTGGGCATCTGAATAGGAAGCATTTGAGGAAGGAATGGAGCTATGTGTTTGCTACACTTCTTCAAGTCTTCACAGCAAGAAAATCCAGCTATGACCAAATCAGTACTCCTGCACAGCAAATAGGCTATGCCTTAGCTTATGGAAAGAAGATAGACGTTGGTCTCATTATTCTGCAGGAACTGTATGGGAGACTTGGTAAGAATTCAGCCAGGAGAGGTAATGAAATTTTCTTCCCTCGTTTTATTCAATCTGTTCTTAATTTCTTAGATGATAAATTGATTGAATTAGATGGGATGAATAAAAATAGAATAGGCTATCCTAAATCCATGACCAAACTCATTTTTGGTAATTTGGAGACTAGGAATGATGTGGATGTAAGACTTAACATAACTCCCCATATGGAGAGTGTGTTTAGAACTTACCCCCACAACATGCCAACATTTGCTTCTAAGTCTGAGTTAGCTAAGCCCAAGCAAGTAGAACAAAATGCTAACCCAGGGCTAGCTAACCAACCCTCTCAACCAAACACTTTACCACACAGTGAGCCAACTGCATCATCCTCTCAAAAGGGTGATGTTAGTAAAAAGAAGAGAAAGGAAGTAATGTCTGTACCCCTAAATATTCTATCTGAAGCAGCATTGGCTGTTGAACTAGGTCTAGAAAGTGAGGAACCAGAGTCACCCTTACTAAGGCCAAAGAAGAAGAAGAAAACTAAGACCACCTCTTCAGTCACACAAATGACTGAAGTTGTAAAATCAGGGGCAAACAGCTCACTAGATGTATCCTCTCAACAGGGTGCATCTATAGAATCAAGCATCCTCCCCAATGCACCTCCTTGTATTGAGTCAGCACATGGGAGTGATAAGGCTGGCACTACACTGAGTGGAGAGCACATCACACTTGAAACTCCCTCTATCTCTCAGGGGGAGTTGCCAAAATCTACTCTAGAACACACTTCTCTTCCAGAATCTAACGTTGAAATTTCTTTGGAACCTGCAACTCAGGCACCGGAGATGCAAGGCATTGATCATCAAGAATTCTTTTCTCTTGATGAGCCAATAATTTCAAGTGACTTAGTGCATGACACTTTGCTCACCACCCAGGACCCACATTTAGATGGTGAGGGAATGCATGCTGGGGCATATCCTAATGACACCATCACAACCACAGAGGCTTCACTAGTTTTTACTAGAGACCCTGTGCCTGTGTCAACTGCTGGTGTAACTCATCCCACTTCTGTGGAGACACCAGTAGTAGAGTCAATCCATCCGGTTACAGAAGTTGCATCTGTAACTGAGGAGTCTAGCTTGCCTAGCTCTAGCTCTGACTTTATGTCACAATGGCTGAAGCCTGTGCAACATGACAGTGCTTCAGGATCAGGGTCTGTTCCACAAAAATTGACGGTTGAAGCACTTCAAAGCTTAATTGTGGATCAGATTCCTGAGTTTGTAAAAATAGCTCAGAACCTTGTCACCTCCAATATCCCTAATCCAAACTATGAGGCCATCCTACTATGCCATAGGGATGATGTGGAGATGCAGAAGGCCAAGATTATTGATGATGCTGAGAGAGATGGCAATGTAGATGCCTGGCTGCAAGGAAAGTATGATGTAAATCTCAGTGAAGCACTTCAATATCTTAGAGAGGAATACATCACTTCACTGGGCTCCAATGCAAAATCCCTGTCTCCTGGTGAAGTGTATGAAGCTGTCAATGATTCCTACAAGGGTTTCCTCAAGGCTGCACATTATCTTGGCAAGGGAGTCAAAACTGAAGTCAACAGGGTGTGTGACAAGACAGCCACTTCAGTAGCAGAAGTCAAGAGGGCCTTTGATGCTAAATTTCCTCAACTAGACAGTGTGGTCAAAGATCTCAAACACTGCAACATCACCTGCACGAAGATGGACAATGGCCTAGCCCTCCTCACAGATACAGTCACAGGCCTAGGAAGCAGATTTCAAAATCTATCTGACCAGACTACAGAGGCCAATGCCATGCTGAGGACAATGTTCAAGAATCTTTATGGAGATAGGCTAGTGACTGAAGTCCCTGTGCATGAACTGTCTAAGTATGAAGTAAAGAGACTGCAGGATCAATCTTTGTTTGGTTTCAAGGCAAATGAGCTATTCACTAAGGTGGATACTCTTGGAAAGGAGGTGGCTACTCTCACTAAGTCAAATGCTCATCATACAGACACGGTTGCCCTTCTCCATGATCAGTTGGACACTCAAGCAACCACCACAGCTAATGTCCTTCTGCATCAGCAATCTATGTTGGCTGCAATGATGAAGCACATGGGTCTCCCTCTACCTGAAGAATCTTTCAACCCACAGGTGATTTCTACAGCCTCTGTGCCTGACAACAAGCCTAAGGGGGAGAAAAGGTCTAGAAACTCAAATCCAAAGGGGGAGAAACCTAAGGAGAAGGGCATACAGATGAATGAGGGTGGTCATCACAGAGCAAAATCTATAACCAATGTGCCAGGCAAAGGCAAATCCAAAGTTGATGAGCCTCCTACCTCACTGCCAGTTGTTACTCTACCAACTGTGCACATTACTACTCCTGGTGGTCAAAAGCAATCCATAACTACCACAGTGGTTGCAAGGAGTATGCCTTCTGACAAACTTCCATCCTCCATACCTGAGAGTGCCAAGCCTGTAGAAGTTAAAGTTGTTACTGAGGCCAAGCTACAAGAAGTTGCTAACTCAAATGTTTATCATGATAAAGCCTTCTTGGAGTTTCTGAAAGCCACAAGGGAACAAGTTGGTGACACTCAGTTCTATCTGAGGGAGTTGAAGGAGCAGATTGACTACATCACTGTCATCCCCAAGAAAGTCAATAATCTATGGTTCAAGGAGATAGTGATGATATCCAAATTAAAGATATGGCATCTAACATTCAAGACTCTATAAGACCTAAAACACTCAGAGATAGATGCCATACTTGAGCTTATTGAGAAGAAGAATGAGAACAACAAAAGTCTGTTTGATGATTTGAGGAATGGCCAACCTTCAAGGCTACCAGAAGTGATCAAGAAGCCATGGACAATCATCTATCAGTCTGGCACCAAAATTGAAGACATCAAGCAATTGGTCATTCCCCATGATCTCACTTCTCGAAATCACAGACTGGTCATTGCTATCATTGATCAACTACAGAAGAAGGTTGGAGCCAGAAATGCTGAAGAAATTGAAGCTCTGCACATTCTCAGATCTTTTATAGCAACTGGTGAACCTCCAGAGAGGGCTCAACCTAGGAGAAATAAGGATGATGATTCTGAAGACAAAAGTGATGGGAGGAGAAGACATCACAGGAGAGATAAGGGTGATGAAGACAAGAAGAAGAAGAAGGGTGACAAGGATAAGAAGAATGATGATGACCAAGGCAAAGTCTATGAGAGGAAGATTGGAAAACAGCAAGCCATGAACATCACTAATGACACTCCTACCACAACACAAGGCTCAATGTCTAGGGTGGATGTCACTAGTAATGATTCATCAAAATCTACATCTCTGGCCTCTGCAAATGTTTTACTACCTCAAGAAGAGAAGGAGATTCAAGTCAAGAAACCATATGTATGTTTCAAAAAGCAAACTGCTAATGGAACACTACTATGGTCAGCCAACAAAGGTCAGAAGTTTCTGCCAAACAATCCAGTGAAAAAGTTTAAACTCAAGCATGCTGCTAGGAGAGTAAAGCCATCCAGGTCAAGGGCCCTAACAATCATTCCCGGATTGAAACTCCAGCCACTTGATGAAGACTTTGATGAAGAGCAACTGCAATTTCTAAGAGCTCAAAAGATATGCTATGCTGCAATTGTGGATGACCACCTTGAAATCAAGTACACTGATGGGAGAGAAATGAAATTCAAACAAGGGGGTTGTCAAAATTGGGGTAAATTGTATGAGATAGAAAGAATCATTGCATTGCTGGACTCTAAAGACAAGGTGGAGAAAGTATGGAAGCTAGAATTGATTGACTTTGTGAAAATGAAGAGAGATTATGCTAAAAAGATGAGAAAGGGCTGCTATGAGAAGTGGTTAGAAAGGGAGAAAGAAATTGACAGACTGGAGATTGAAGCAGAAAAGCTAAGGGCAAAGGGATTGTGTAGAGTTCAGTTTGATCCCTATGTGGTGAAGTATAGGAGAAGAAATGGAGACAATGTCAATATAAGAATGAACCTACTCAGTCACTATCCTGCCAACATTCTGAAGCCAGTGCTTGAAGATTTCAAAAACTCTATCATGATTGAAGAATTGGATGCTATGGCAGAAATCATAAGAGCAATAGATGAGAATGCAAGAAAGGAGAAAGAAAGGAAACAGAAAGCATATGATGATCTACAAGCCAAAGCAATGGAGATGCAATCAAATGAAAATGGCTAGTACCTCATCATACTGTAAGAGTATTTATCTTGTAATTCCATTTATGTGTTCAATCAATCTACATACCTGTACTTTTAAATTTTTATCCTTATGTATGTTAGGCTTGTTATCAGACATGAAATTGTGACTAAGGGTCTCACTCACAATTTGGGGGAGATTGTTAGTTACAGAGGCATGCCTGTACACATCTAATAACAAGCCTAATTGTTTGGAATGCTTTGCATTACTTACATGACCTCTTAACTGAGGGAACCTCTAGTTGTAGAGTTTCTGTTTGTATTGTACTTGTAGTAGGCATCAAATCCTAGTTGTGTAATTGTACTTATAGAGTCTAGAATAATGCTTGAAAGAAGTTCCAAGGTTCATGCCTCAAGCAAGGAGTTAAAGACTGTCAAATAATCACAGTTGGAATTTGAAGAAATGAGGAATTTGCCTAAGTACCAATTCGAGAAGTATATTTGTCTATTCGAGAAGTCCAGCATTCAAGAAGTCAGGGATTCGATATCTCAAGACACTATTCGATATCTCTGAATTCACTGTTCGATATCTCATTCGATATCTCGGAGATTCGATATGTCTATGTACTCTATTCGAGAACTCAGGAAGTCAACGAATCAAAGTAGTATTCGAGTTCTCAAGGAGTCAACAAGTCAAAGTTCCATTCGATATCTCAAGGACTCTGAAAGCTATTCGATATCTCGAGGATTCGATAAGTCAAATGTTCTATTCGACAACTCAAGGAATCCTTATGGAAAAGAGCTATTCGAGAAGTGGTTCGATATGTCAATATAACAGTGTTCGAGAACTCAGAGTTATCGATCAAGTCAATTCCAGTTCTCGAATCACTTACTTAGTCACTTCTCGAATACATTCTTGGAGACAAAATACTGAAGAAATTGTACAAGTCAGAAACCTGCAACAAGCCAATGCACTTTATGGACCACAATCTGTAACGTGCTCTGGAAAGCCTACAAGGAAGCTTGGAGAGATATAGAAGAGACAAGGAGCTAAAGAAGTGGATCTGAACAGGCTTTGCAAAGTCAAATCTGTAACCGTTTGGACACTTACTCAAAAAGGATAGACATACTAGAAAGTAATTTGTTTAGCTACCTTATTTGTAGTAAGTAGGTTGTATCCATGCATTATAAGGATACAGCCTCACTTCTTTAGTTAGAGAGTGAATGAACCAAGTGAGTCAAGTTTTTCATACACTGTAAGCTATATCTCTCTGAGAAAAACGAAGCTGAGAATACTATCATTTGTATTCACAGATTGTAGCAACCTTTATCTAATAATACATTAGATTAAAGTGATATTGTGTTCTGTGTTGTTCTTTATCCGCATCTACATCTCTGTACACACAACACTTGTTTGCTACACAGACTCAAGGCAAGAAAGGTTCAAGAATCCATTCACCCCCCCTCTGTATTCTTTCTTTGTGTTCAATACTCAACAGTATTCACCACCACGGTCAGACCTGACAGCTTTTATATTACTCTTCAACTGAAGCTCAACTTCAGCTTTATATGCTTTAAATACGTCCAAAGCTTGGGACTTCTCATGTATCAAGTATAGGTAACCATACCTTGAGTAATCATCTGTGAACGTGATAAAATACCGTTGACCGTTTCAAGAGGCCATAGGGAATGGTCCACAAATATCGGTATGAATCAGTTCTAAGACACTCGTAGCTCTATTGGCACCTAACTTTCTGGAGTTTGTTTGTTTTCCCTTAATGCATTCTATGCATACCTGAAAATCACTTAAATCTAAGGGATCAAGAATTCTATCATCCACAAGCCGTTGAATTCTCTGTTTAGAGATGTGACCTAAGCGCTTGTGCCACAACATGGCAGAATTCTCAGTTAACTTACGCTTCGTACCTCTTGCACTAGAGTGCAAAATCTCATTATTAAAAGTAACAGTATCAAGCATATAAAGATTATCAATTAAAGAACCAGTGCCAACCAAATTTGAATTTAAAGAGAAACTGACTTTATTATTTCCAAAGGAACAAGTGTAGCCAATTTTGTCCAAACAAGAAATAGAAATAAGGTTCCGTCTAAAAGACGATGCAACAAAAGTCTCAAGTAAATCCAAATAAACACCAGTTTTAAATAATAATCTAAATGTTCCAACAGCTTCAACTGGAACTTTATTGTCATCACCCACATAGATGAATCTTTCAGCATCAATTGGCGGTCGGCTCCACAGGTAACCCTGCATTGATACACTTATGTGAGTAATAGCACCAGAATCTACCCACCAAGTATCCTTAGGTACAGAAGCTAAATTAACTTCAGAACAAACAAAAACAGAAGTCTTACCCTTCTTCACACGCCAAGCGGCATATTTGGAACACTCTTTCTTCATGTGTCCAGCCTTTTTACAAAAGTAGCAGGTTGGTCCCTTATCCTGTTTCTCTTGAGACTGCTTGGGTTTTCCACTTGCATTATCCTTACCTCTCTTTCTCTTCTTATCATGAGAGCTAGATGTCAAGTGAGCACTTTCAGTCTTGTCTCGCAATACACTTTCCTCCTCTTGAACACAGTGTGAAATGAGCTCATTAAGAGTCCATTTTTCCTTCTGAGTGTTATAACTCACCACAAAGTGACCAAACTGAGGAGGGAGTGAAATAAGAACCAAGTGAACAAGTAACTCATCCGAAAGTTCCAACTTGAGTTCCTTAAGTTTGCCAGCAAGATTAGACATCCCAATGATGTACTCCCTTATGTTCCCCTTTCCCTTATACTTCATGGTCACGAGTTTTGACAGAAGATTACTCGTTTCCGCTTTCTCATTCTTAGCAAAATATTGCTCAATTTCAGAGAGGAACTTCTTGGCATTTGTGCTCTCAACAATAGAGCCCCGAAAGCTAGTTGGAATCGCCCGCCTCATGATTGTCAGACACATGCGATTAGAGCGTTCCCATTTCTCAACCTGATCCGTTTTCGGATCAGCCGTAGTAGGAACATGTTGCTTTTTCCTTAGCGCAAGGTCAAGATCCATGCACCCAAGAACGATTTCAACATTCTCTTTCCATGTGACATAGTTTTGTCCCATTAAACATCGGAATCATGCTCAATTGAGCAAAAGCAGAGTTAACATTAGCAGTAACTGAAATAGAAAACAAATATACAAAAATGCTCAAAACTAAATATATGTGATAAATTAAATATTGGCAACACCATCACAAGATACCTAACGCAACACTGAATTTTAGTCTTTGGACAGAAAAATCAATTTGCAAGTGGTACTCTCAATGCAATAATCAAGTATTAACAATAAATTTCTGTCAAATAATATGTCTTTCTTTGGACCGACCTATTATTCACATGAAAATCTTAATATTGCTACACACTTATTATCACAAAAATATTTGATTTTGGCCAAATTATACCTTCCTTTGGGCCGATAAAATTTGCATAAAATTAAATATTCAAACATCATAATAATATTTTTAAATTAATTAATCTACACAAAAGAGGTCACTTTTGCAACATATTGCTTCAATCAACTAAATTAAAAATATTAGACCACTTAAATAAATAAGTTAATATACATTTTCCAATAATTAAAATTTAAAGCACAAAATTATCAAAATCCAGGAGTGTTAAAAAATGTTTCAACTCTATACAATATGTATTGTCACAATCATTTAAACAAATAATTCTCAATATTTACTATGGACTTGGTCACCAAAACAAGCATAACAGTTAACATGAAAGTGGCCCCACCTAAATTCATGTTCACTAAAAACTTATTATATCTATACTAATATATAATAAGCAAACTAGGGGATAATTGGTAGTTTGGTTGTTTGGTTCAACGAAGCCTTAAAAAGAATGGTGACCGTTAATTTATATTTAATAGTAAAAATTATTATATACAAAAATGTTAGGTTCGAATTCTTCCAATAACATGTTAAATTAAAATTTATAATAACTAGCTTATAGCCCGTGCAAAGCACGGGTTATTTTTAAATGTTTTTGAAATTATATGATTAAATAAAATAGAGTACAAGGCACTAGAAAATGAAACAGTACAAGGCACTAGAAAATTAAATGTATTAATATACTAATGTACTTTTGTTTAACTTTGTAATATTAATTAATAAAATTATTAGTAATAATAATAGGGATTCGAACATGGGATCTTTAGAACAGAGATTTAAATATAGAATATTCCTTATTATTAGATCTAACGGCTATCATCTATTTGCTAAATATCTAACGGTTATGTTAGTTACAGAGGCATGCCTGTACACATCTAATAACAAGCCTAATTGTTTGTAATGCTTTGCATTACTTACATGACCTCTTAACTGAGGGAACCTCTAGTTGTAGAGTTTCTGTTTGTATTGTACTTGTAGTAGGCATCAAATCCTAGTTGTGTAATTGTACTTATAGAGTCTAGAATAATGCTTGAAAGAAGTTCCAAGGTTCATGCCTCAAGCAAGGAGTTAAAGAATGTCAAATAATCACAGTTGGGATTTGAAGAAATGAGGAATTTGCCTAAGTACCAATTCGAGAAATTCAGCATTCGAGAAGTCAGGGATTCGATATCTCAAGACACTATTCGATATCTCTGAATACACTGTTCGATATCTCGGAGATTCGATATGTCTATGTACTCTATTCGAGAACTCAGGAAGTCAACGAATCAAAGTAGTATTTGAGTTCTCAAGGAGTCAACAAGTCAAAGTTCCATTCGATATCTCAAGGACTCTGAAAGCTATTTGATATCTCGAGGATTCGATAAGTCAAATGTTCTATTCAACAACTCAAGGAATCCTGATGGAAAAGAGCTATTCGAGAAGTGGTTCGATATGTCAATATAACAGTGTTCGAGAACTCAGAGTTATCGATCAAGTCAATTCCAGTTCTCGAATCACTTACTTAGTCACTTCTCGAATACATTCTTGGAGACAAAATACTGAAGAAATTGTACAAGTCAGAAACCTGCAACAAGCCAATGCACTTTATGGACCACAATCTGTAACGTGCTCTGGAAAGCCTACAAGGAAGCTTGGAGAGATATAGAAGAGACAAGGAGCTAAAGAAGTGGATCTGAACAGGCTTTGCAAAGTCAAATATGTAACCGTTTGGACACTTACTCAAAAAGGATAGACAGACTAGAAAGTAATTTGTTTAGCTACCTTATTTGTAGTAAGTAGGTTGTATCCATGCATTATAAGGATACAGCCTCACTTCTTTAGTTAGAGAGTGAATGAACCAAGTGAGTCAAGTTTTTCATACACTGTAAGCTATATCTCTCTGAGAAAAACGAAGCTGAGAATACTATCATTTGTATTCACAGATTGTAGCAACCTTTATCTAATAATACATTAGATTAAAGTGATATTGTGTTCTGTGTTGTTCTTTATCCGCATCTACATCTCTGTACACATAACACTTGTTTGCTACACAGACTCAAGGCAAGAAAGGTTCAAGAATCCATTCACCCCCCTCTGTATTCTTTCTTTGTGTTCAATACTCAACAAGTGGTATCAGAGCGGGCTGTTTATTCAAAAACAGAAAAACGATCATGAGTTCGAATACACCAAAGACTACAGGAACGGTGAAGGTCCCTAAGTTTGACAAAGAAAACTTCAACCTCTGGAAGATAAAGATGATGTTGTTCATTAAAGCCTCTCATCCCTTGTATCCTGAGATTCTCAAGAATGGTCCTTTTGTTCCATAACAAGAGATACCAGAAAAGACTGTTGGAACCACAACTATCCCAAGATCTTATGAGGCCAAGGATCCATCAAAATGGACAGAATCAGAAAGGGAGAAGGTTGCTCTTGACAGCCACCTCATGCTGCTTATCATTGATTCCATGGACATGTCAATGTTTGCGAACATTGCATCATGTACGTCTGCCAAAGAGATGTGGGATCACATTGAGGTGTTGTGTGAAGGAACTGATGAGGTTAAGGAAAACAAGAAACAGATACTGGTCACACAGTATGAAACTTTCATGGCACAGCCCAATGAAAGCATTACTAAAATGTTTGAAAGGTTTCACAAGCTAGTTACTGAGTTGCAGATGAATGGCAAGGTTTACAGCACCAAGGAGTTAAATATGAAATTTCTGTTATCTTCACCAAATCATCTAGAGCAAAGAGTCATTTCTCTAAGGGAGAGAGATTTGAACAAAGTCACCTATGATGTGCTCTGTTCGCACTTATTCACGCAAGAGAACGTGGTCAACAAGTAATATAGGGTAAATAGGATTCATTCCCACAGAGACTCAAATTGTTCGTTATGTTCACTTATGCACCAGCTTATGATTTACACTCACTGCTAAGACAATCACAATTTTGGTTTTGATTTAACTAATGATTAATTACCAACTAAGCCAATTACGAGAAAATAACTTAAGGATTAATTTATAAGAAACAAACATGGGATTTCAATTTCATTAACCACTTCACCTAGAATCTTATGCCCTTTAGCCTAGCATGTGACAGAGTTGATTACTGATTAGATGCACTAAACTGATACACACCAACTTTCGTTGTACATATACCATCCTACTGATCATCCACAATTGATATTTCGTTGTACATATACCCTTTATTGTCATCACCCACATAGATGAATCTTTCAGCATCAATTGGCGGTCGGCTCCACAGGCAACCCTGCATTGATACACTTATGTGAGTAATAGCACCAGAATCTACCCACCAAGTATCCTTAGGTACAGAAGCTAAATTAACTTCAGAACAAACAAAAACAGAAGTCTTACCCTTCTTCACACGCCAAGCGGCATATTTGGAACACTCTTTCTTCATGTGTCCAGCCTTTTTACAAAAGTAGCAGGTTGGTCCCTTATCCTGTTTCTCTTGAGACTGCTTGGGTTTTCCACTTGCATTATCCTTACCTCTCTTTCTCTTCTTATCATGAGAGCTAGATGTCAAGTGAGCACTTTCAGTCTTGTCTCGCAATACACTTTCCTCCTCTTGAACACAGTGTGAAATGAGCTCATTAAGAGTCCATTTTTCCTTCTGAGTGTTATAACTCACCACAAAGTGACCAAACTGAGGAGGGAGTGAAATAAGAACCAAGTGAACAAGTAACTCATCCGAAAGTTCCAACTTGAGTTCCTTAAGTTTGCCAGCAAGATTAGACATCCCAATGATGTACTCCCTTATGTTCCCCTTTCCCTTATACTTCATGGTCACGAGTTTTGACAGAAGATTACTCGTTTCCGCTTTCTCATTCTTAGCAAAATATTGCTCAATTTCAGAGAGGAACTTCTTGGCATTTGTGCTCTCAACAATAGAGCCCCGAAAGCTAGTTGGAATCGCCCGCCTCATGATTGTCAGACACATGCGATTAGAGCGTTCCCATTTCTCAACCTGATCCGTTTTCGGATCAGCCGTAGTAGGAACATGTTGCTTTTTCCTTAGCGCAAGGTCAAGATCCATGAACCCAAGAACGATTTCAACATTCTCTTTCCATGTGACATAGTTTTGTCCCATTAAACATCGGAATCATGCTCAATTGAGCAAAAGCAGAGTTAACATTAGCAGTAACTGAAATAGAAAACAAATATACAAAAATGCTCAAAACTAAATATATGTGATAAATTAAATATTGGCAACACCATCACAAGATACCTAACGCAACACTGAATTTTAGTCTTTGGACAGAAAAATCAATTTGCAAGTGGTACTCTCAATGCAATAATCAAGTATTAACAATAAATTTCTGTCAAATAATATGTCTTTCTTTGGACCGACCTATTATTCACATGAAAATCTTAATATTGCTACACACTTATTATCACAAAAATATTTGATTTTGGCCAAATTATACCTTCCTTTGGGCCGATAAAATTTGCATAAAATTAAATATTCAAACATCATAATAATATTTTTAAATTAATTAATCTACACAAAAGAGGTCACTTTTGCAACATATTGCTTCAATCAACTAAATTAAAAATATTAGACCACTTAAATAAATAAGTTAATATACATTTTCCAATAATTAAAATTTAAAGCACAAAATTATCAAAATCCAGGAGTGTTAAAAAATGTTTCAACTCTATACAATATGTATTGTCACAATCATTTAAACAAATAATTCTCAATATTTACTATGGACTTGGTCACCAAAACAAGCATAACAGTTAACATGAAAGTGGCCCCACCTAAATTCATGTTCACTAAAAACTTATTATATCTATACTAATATATAATAAGCAAACTAGGGGATAATTGGTAGTTTGGTTGTTTGGTTCAACGAAGCCTTAAAAAGAATGGTGACCGTTAATTTATATTTAATAGTAAAAATTATTATATACAAAAATGTTAGGTTCGAATTCTTCCAATAACATGTTAAATTAAAATTTATAATAACTAGCTTATAGCCCGTGCAAAGCACGGGTTATTTTTAAATGTTTTTGAAATTATATGATTAAATAAAATAGAGTACAAGGCACTAGAAAATGAAACAGTACAAGGCACTAGAAAATTAAATGAATTAATATACTAATGTACTTTTGTTTAACTTTGTAATATTAATTAATAAAATTATTAGTAATAATAATAGGGATTCGAACATGGGATCTTTAGAACAGAGATTTAAATATAGAATATTCCTTATTATTAGATCTAACGGCTATCATCTATTTGCTAAATATCTAACGGTTATGTTAGTTACAGAGGCATGCCTGTACACATCTAATAACAAGCCTAATTGTTTGTAATGCTTTGCATTACTTACATGACCTCTTAACTGAGGGAACCTCTAGTTGTAGAGTTTCTGTTTGTATTGTACTTGTAGTAGGCATCAAATCCTAGTTGTGTAATTGTACTTATAGAGTCTAGAATAATGCTTGAAAGAAGTTCCAAGGTTCATGCCTCAAGCAAGGAGTTAAAGACTGTCAAATAATCACAGTTGGGATTTGAAGAAATGAGGAATTTGCCTAAGTACCAATTCGAGAAGTATATTTGTCTATTCGAGAAGTTCAGCATTCGAGAAGTCAGGGATTCGATATCTCAAGACACTATTCGATATCTCTGAATACACTGTTCGATATCTCGGAGATTCGATATGTCTATGTACTCTATTCGAGAACTCAGGAAGTCAACGAATCAAAGTAGTATTCGAGTTCTCAAGGAGTCAACAAGTCAAAGTTCCATTCGATATCTCAAGGACTCTGAAAGCTATTTGATATCTCGAGGATTCGATAAGTCAAATGTTCTATTCAACAACTCAAGGAATCCTGATGGAAAAGAGCTATTCGAGAAGTGGTTCGATATGTCAATATAACAGTGTTCGAGAACTCAGAGTTATCGATCAAGTCAATTCCAGTTCTCGAATCACTTACTTAGTCACTTCTCGAATACATTCTTGGAGACAAAATACTGAAGAAATTGTACAAGTCAGAAACCTGCAACAAGCCAATGCACTTTATGGACCACAATCTGTAACGTGCTCTGGAAAGCCTACAAGGAAGCTTGGAGAGATATAGAAGAGACAAGGAGCTAAAGAAGTGGATCTGAACAGGCTTTGCAAAGTCAAATCTGTAACCGTTTGGACACTTACTCAAAAAGGATAGACAGACTAGAAAGTAATTTGTTTAGCTACCTTATTTGTAGTAAGTAGGTTGTATCTATGCATTATAAGGATACAGCCTCACTTCTTTAGTTAGAGAGTGAATGAACCAAGTGAGTCAAGTTTTTCATACACTGTAAGCTATATCTCTCTGAGAAAAACGAAGCTGAGAATACTATCATTTGTATTCACAGATTGTAGCAACCTTTATCTAATAATACATTAGATTAAAGTGATATTGTGTTCTGTGTTGTTCTTTATCCGCATCTACATCTCTGTACACATAACACTTGTTTGCTACACAGACTCAAGGCAAGAAAGGTTCAAGAATCCATTCACCCCCCTCTGTATTCTTTCTTTGTGTTCAATACTCAACAAGTGGTATCAGAGCGGGCTGTTTATTCAAAAACAGAAAAACGATCATGAGTTCGAATACACCAAAGACTACAGGAACGGTGAAGGTCCCTAAGTTTGACAAAGAAAACTTCAACCTCTGGAAGATAAAGATGATGTTGTTCATTAAAGCCTCTCATCCCTTGTATCCTGAGATTCTCAAGAATGGTCCTTTTGTTCCATAACAAGAGATACCAGAAAAGACTGTTGGAACCACAACTATCCCAAGATCTTATGAGGCCAAGGATCCATCAAAATGGACAGAATCAGAAAGGGAGAAGGTTGCTCTTGACAGCCACCTCATGCTGCTTATCATTGATTCCATGGACATGTCAATGTTTGCGAACATTGCATCATGTACGTCTGCCAAAGAGATGTGGGATCACATTGAGGTGTTGTGTGAAGGAACTGATGAGGTTAAGGAAAACAAGAAACAGATACTGGTCACACAGTATGAAGCTTTCATGGCACAGCCCAATGAAAGCATTACTAAAATGTTTGAAAGGTTTCACAAGCTAGTTACTGAGTTGCAGATGAATGGCAAGGTTTACAGCACCAAGGAGTTAAATATGAAATTTCTGTTATCTTCACCAAATCATCTAGAGCAAAGAGTCATTTCTCTAAGGGAGAGAGATTTGAACAAAGTCACCTATGATGTGCTCTGTTCGCACTTATTCACGCAAGAGAACGTGGTCAACAAGTAATATAGGGTAAATAGGATTCGTTCCCACAGAGACTCAAATTGTTCGTTATGTTCACTTATGCACCAGCTTATGATTTACACTCACTGCTAAGACAATCAAAATTTTGGTTTTGATTTAACTAATGATTAATTACCAACTAAGCCAATTACGAGAAAATAACTTAAGGATTAATTTATAAGAAACAAACATGGGATTTCAATTTCATTAACCACTTCACCTAGAATCTTATGCCCTTTAGCCTAGCATGTGACAGAGTTGATTACTGATTAGATGCACTAAACTGATACACACCAACTTTCGTTGTACATATACCATCCTACTGATCATCCACAATTGATAGAAGTCAAGTAGTCACCAAATATGTGTAGTTCCTATATGTCTATAGCAATTGAACACACATCGGTTTAAAATCAAGCATCCATAAAACCACATAGTCAGTGCAAGACGGTTAGAATTACACCACAAATTAATACATGTTCTTCACATGCAAAAACCTATGCTAGCATGAATTGTTCTAAACCCTAGATCCACTTTCGCATTCACTAGGATTAAACTAACAATTACAGATGTTCGCGACTCACCCATAACGAATAAGCATAATCATACTAGGCAATCAATTCAATCCATCACACACCAAGGCATAAATAACACTCAATTACTAGAATCCATAGAAAACTCCATTAAAACCCCATGATAACGATTTAGCCCATAATCGACCTCATCGCCATCATGGGTTCAATTGATAACATAATTCTAGAAAACAAATAATAATAAAAGAGAAATAGAGATAGAAATAAATCCTTAATAATGAGAAAGAGTATCCAAAGATTAAACCTCCTTACTTGTCACTAGCTTGGAGAACTCCTCTTCAAAATTGTTCTAAGAAAATCCGGATGAAAAGTGTTGATAGATGCTAATGAAAATGAAGAACAACTCTAACTACAATGATGAATATTGTTTTTTTGTCTAAAACGATACTGATATAGTTCCAGGTACTAGCCCTAATTAAATAGGCCCAACAAAATTGACCCGACTTAACGTTCTGAAAATATTTTGAAAAACACATCTAGCGCTGTAGCCCTTCCTGGAGCGCTGTTGCGCTACTTATCTCCTGGAATTCACCATGTGCCACGCTCTTGCGCCTGAAACAGCGCTGTTGCGCATCACTCTACTGCGCCATAGCGCCTCGTTGCGCGCTGTAACGCCTGTTTCAAGCGCTGTTGCTCTTGATTTGGCGCAGGAGCGCCTGAAACTCGCGCAAGAGCGCCTGATGCCCCCTGCCCAGCTTTGTAGACATTTCTCTCCTCTTCGCGTGGGATTTTGAATCGCCCAATTCCGATGTCTGGAACTCCAGTTATGGCCAAAACAGTGATGTGTGCGCACTGTGCTCAAATTCCCGAGTCCTCTTGCCCTGGACTTCCTGTAATTTCTACTTTTAGCTCACAGAATACCACCAATACTTCACCAACACCACCAATGCCGCCCTACTATGCAACCTACACAAATTAGACGAAAACACATCAAACTAACACGAAACTTGAGAACTCGCAATCGTTTTAAGTACGAATGGAATGCAAATAGTGGATATAAAATTCACTTATCGAACCCCCAAACTTAAACCGTTGCTTGTCCTCAAGCAATGCAAACTCAACCCTAAAATGATGAATGAATGCAACTAATAACTAAATGTCATGATAATGCGAACATGTCCTAATACAATGATCCCACAGAAGCTACCGAAACCAACTCAACAAGCAAACGCCTCAAAGAATGCAACAACTCCAAACAGAGCTCGACTAAGGCCCCGTATATTAACCATACATGCTCGGAAACGTGGTGTGTGCATTTCTCACTAGATATACTCTTGAAACTAGATAAAAGGCATAACTCATCCTTCGCCAAAACAATCACATGTTTATAAACAGAATAGACTTTAGACACTCCATGACTCAAAGACACCGCCATCATCATTTAAGGTAGACAAGGACTCATGCTTTACTACATAAAACATCACAAAACACAAAACACACATGCTTTTGACTGTGCAATGGGTGAGACCCCTAAAGGCTTATACAATAGCACCCTTGTAGCGAGCGTTAGGTTAGTGGATCCCAGACCGGAAAAGTCTTAGGTCACTAGGCATAAATTCCCCTCGAACTTACTTGCTCGAGCACTAAAGAGCTCACCCTAGCCAACTAGCATACACACACTCTCACAATCCCTCATTTTTTATTCTCACAACTCTTTTCTTTTCTTTTTTTTTATCTTTTTTTTTTCTTTTCTATTTCTTTTTTTTCTTTTGACACTTTTTCTTGCCTTTTTTTTTTTTCACATAGGTGCACTGTCTCACCCCCCTAGACTACTCATATCAAATATGAGCCGGCTACTAGCCATTTGACGCCTAGCCATTATTACACTACGACACTTAGCATGAAATCCCTATTTTCCCCCAAACTTATACTTAAGTGCTCCTACGCCATCGAGGGAATAACGAAAATTTTAGATATAAATAAGTGATTAACTCCCAACAACCAAACCAGGTATGACTCGATCTAGCTCAAAAGCAAACAGTGAGACCGTGAAAAGATTGTGTTCCCGACACATGCAAGTCAATTTCATAAGTACTTAAATCAACCCTCTATTCATTGTCATCACACTCAAATTAACGTCGACTTATCGAGCCAGAAATAGACACTCATATGGAATCATATGAAATGCATGAACAACATGATAATACATTCCTAGATAAACTATATGACATGGCATCCTACATGCAATCTAAATGGCATGGCAAAACTACATGCAAAAATTCTAATATGACTAACATGAATATGCAACTATATGCAATGAAATGACTCTTAATACCCTAAAATCACCCCCAAACTTAAAAATTGCAATGTCCTCATTGAAGGTAAATTAAAAGGGTACAAGAGATACTCCCCTACACGCCGACATCTCCACCCTCCTCGGGTGGTGTGTCTGGTGGTGGATAGACGTGGTGCGCTCCAACACAACTGTTGTTTTATTCGAAAGCATGAAATCATGGGTTGCCTCACACGAAGCGCCTTTATTTAACGTCTTTAGCTGGACTTGGCCACAATTTTCCTCTTGAAAATTTTCTGCACCGCATCTCTATAAGGCCATTTAATTATCTTTTCTGGAGCGACATCTTCAACGACAAGCTTTACCCATTTTCGCTCCTCACAAGATCTCTTAACAACATTCTCCCGCCTACCTGAAAAGTTAGCAGCAATAACAATAACAAGCAAAGGATTTGAATTACAAGAAACATACCCCAGGTGAACTAGCAATGTTTTGAGCTCGAGTTCGGGAGCTCCTTCAATTGATGGCTTAAGGCGCACCTGAGAATTCCAGAGATCTTCCACTCCAAGCAACTTATGTGGAATACGTAGCCCCATTAACCAAGGCACTGTAATCCTCAGTTGGCCATGCTTTGCCTTCTCCTTCTTCGTGTCATACTTTTTACTCTGCCCTGCATCAACCAATTTCAAGCTAAAACACTCCTCATCCTCCGCCGTCAAATTCATGGCTAGAGTTTGCTTCTCAAGCCTCTGTGGATATGGAGGAGGAAAATCGATTTGGACGATCTCTGTAGTCTTCTCCGGAGTAGATTTTTCAACAGGAGTGATGCTCTTTTCCTCTTCGGCCTCCAGCTGGTCGAAGTCAGATTGCAACGGAGCGGCATTCAACAACTGAACATGCTCTTCTAATTCATCATCTTCCACACTGAGACACTCTTCATCCTTCGAAGGAATTAGCATAGCCGCTTGAGCCTTGGAATTTTCTTGATCTTGGGCTGATTCTTCAAAATTTTCAGATTGCAAAGGAAGTGGTTGCGGCTGATTATTCAGAATTGAATTTTCTGGACATTCTGAATTTTCTGATTGGTTTGCCTCCGACTCTGCTTCCTTATCAACTTCATGTTCTGCTTCTTCCCCATCTTTGCCCTCAGACTCTCCTTCCTGAACTTCGATCATGGTCTCACCCGTGGCTAAGAAAGGCCAGTCAAGACTGGTATGAAGGTTCTTGTCCTCCTCCTCTACAGCTAGGCCTTCTGTGTCACTTGCAATTTGATTCAATGTTTGTAATGCATTTGCAATTTGACCAATCTGATCTCCTATTGTCTGGAGAGACAATGCATTGCTTTTAGCCATCAACCTCAATTCTTCTAATTCAGCTTCTTCGGTCGACTGTTGGATAGACCAAGTCTGAAATTGCTGCTGCTGAAATTCAGGAGGTTGAAAGTGTTGATGCACTGGGGCATACTGATGCTGAAATTGTTGCCCCTGTTGCTGCTGAATTCCTCATGGATTGTATGGCTCATCTTCAAACTGCTGATTTTGGAGCGGGTAGGATGGATATTGGGATTGCTCCATACCACTCTGATTGTAGTCCCAGCAGAAATTTAGCCGGTTTCTGTTATACTCACATTGATGAGTGTAATGTCCACCTGCACACAGCTCACAAACAATTACGAATTACTGCTCCCAATAATCCATCTAATAAAAAGAAAAAAAAACGTCCGAGTCAGTGAATTTAACCCAAATTGATGACAAGATCATAAACTAAACAAACAATGAACCGAGTCCCCGGCAGCGGCGCCAAAAACTTGTTCGCACTTATTCACGCAAGAGAACGTGGTCAACAAGTAATATAGGGTAAATAGGATTCGTTCCCACAGAGACTCAAATTGTTCGTTATGTTCACTTATGCACCAGCTTATGATTTACACTCACTGCTAAGACAATCACAATTTTGGTTTTGATTTAACTAATGATTAATTACCAACTAAGCCAATTACGAGAAAATAACTTAAGGATTAATTTATAAGAAACAAACATGGGATTTCAATTTCATTAACCACTTCACCTAGAATCTTATGCCCTTTAGCCTAGCATGTGACAGAGTTGATTACTGATTAGATGCACTAAACTGATACACACCAACTTTCGTTGTACATATACCATCCTACTGATCATCCACAATTGATAGAAGTCAAGTAGTCACCAAATATGTGTAGTTCCTATATGTCTATAGCAATTGAACACACATCGGTTTAAAATCAAGCATCCATAAAACCACATAGTCAGTGCAAGACGGTTAGAATTACACCACAAATTAATACATGTTCTTCACATGCAAAAACCTATGCTAGCATGAATTGTTCTAAACCCTAGATCCACTTTCGCATTCACTAGGATTAAACTAACAATTACAGATGTTCGCGACTCACCCATAACGAATAAGCATAATCATACTAGGCAATCAATTCAATCCATCACACACCAAGGCATAAATAACACTCAATTACTAGAATCCATAGAAAACTCCATTAAAACCCCATGATAACGATTTAGCCCATAATCGACCTCATCGCCATCATGGGTTCAATTGATAACATAATTCTAGAAAACAAATAATAATAAAAGAGAAATAGAGATAGAAATAAATCCTTGATTGCACTAAATCACGCAAGCGTACGTGGTCACAAGTAATATATAAGGTTAAGTCCAAATTCGTTCCCACAGGGATCAAGTTATGGTTCTATTCAGTAAATATGCCTATGCAACAATGTATGGTTATTATGCACTGCTAAGACAATAAAAATTTTGGGTTTATTAAACTAAATTAACTAAGACACAAATTAACAAAACTAAGAATTAACTAACTAACAAGAATTAAAATCTAATTACGTCTGCAAGAGTAAACATGGAATCCTAACTTCATTAAATACTTTGCTTAGATCTGACGCCTTTAATCACTAAATGCAATGGTTATGATATCTGATCGGATAACACGAAACAAGTACACGCTACTTCTCAGTATACGTATACCAAACTAAACATACATCCACAAAAGAGATAGAAGATGAATAGACACCAATTATGATTAGACCCTATATCTCTATAGAATTTGAAAACATAACGGTTGAAGAGCAAGTTATCCATTAAGATCACACAGGGCAATATAAGTATTCTCATCTCATACTACGAATCATATTGATAAACAATTATGAACCTATGCTAGCATGGCAAGTTCTAAATCTCAAGATCCACTTTCACTTCACAAGAGATTAACAAATTAGATGTTAGCTACGCATCTATCAATTAAGCATAACCATACGAGGATATCAGATATGCACCACACACAGATCTTTAAAGCAATCAAGATACTAAAGCTCCATAAATAAATCCGTTAGAATCCCATGACAACGATTAGTTCATAATCAAACCGCTCGTCATCATGGGATCTGATGAAACCACGATAAAAACAAAGTATGAAAAGATACAAATAAATCTAAGTAATTGATATGTAATGGTTCTACTCCTAATGATAATGATCTTAATGATGATAATCTATTACAAGGGTTGGATGTGTTTATATAGGCTCTAGACATCTTGCCCAACAAGAAAATACCCAAATCAGAATTATAATAGAAGTACGTTTCCTAAACTGATTCTGATTTAAAGGGAAATTCGCAGCTGTCTTTTCTTCAGTAATTCTGGAACGTTCCAGCTGCAATTGGGCCTCTGGACCACTTTAGAATGATATAGAATCTCGTTATCTTCACGTGGACTGCTTACGGGCCTCAAACGGACTTTTAGAACTCAAGATATGGCCAAAATAGTAAAAACGGTAATTTTTCAGCACCGCGCGCGTGCAACCTGCGCCCATCAGTCTGTTTGTCGCGCAACCTGCGCCCACCACGCGCAACCTGCTCGTGCAACACCTGTCCCATATTATAGAAAATCTCCCAAGCTTCGCGTGGGCAGTAAGATCGCTGAAAACGGACTTCTAGAACTCCAGATATGTCCAAAACAGTGTAGACTGCGCAACCGTCTCAGAAATCCGAATTTTAATCAATTTATTCTCCAAAAACGATAGAAGCATCAACCTTAATCAACATTCTCGTAAATCTGCACAACTAAACAAAACACATCAAAACCACCACAAACTTGAGTCCAAGACAATCAATTTAAGCCGATATGGAACGCTCCAATTGGATATAAAATCCACTTATCAATCCTTAATAATGAGAAAGAGTATCCAAAGATTAAGCCTCCTTGCTTGTCACTAGCTTGGAGAACTCCTCTTCAAAATTGTTCTAAGAAAATCCGGATGAAAAGTGTTGATAGATGCTAATGAAAATGAAGAACAACTCTAACTACAATGATGAATATTATTTTTTTTGTCTAAAACGATACTGATATAGTTCCAGGTACTAGCCCTAATTAAATAGGCCCAACAAAATTGACCCGACTTAACGTTCTGAAAATATTCTGAAAAACACATCTAGCGCTGTAGCCCTTCCTGGAGCGCTGTTGCGCTACTTATCTCCTGGAATTCACCATGTGCCGCACTCTTGCGCCTGAAACAGCGCTGTTGCGCATCACTCTACTGCGCCATAGCGCCTCGTTGCGCGTTGTAACGCCTGTTTCAAGCGCTGTTGCTCTGATTCAAGCGCTGTTGCTCTTGATTTGGCGCAGGAGCGCCTGAAACTCGCGCAAGAGCGCCTGATTCCCCCCGCCCAGCTTTGTAGACATTTCTCTCCTCTTCGCGTGGGCTTTTGAATCGCCCAATTCCGATGTCTGGAACTCCAGTTATGGCCAAAACAGTGATGTGTGCGCACTGTGCTCAAATTCCCGAGTCCTCTTGCCTTGGACTTCCTGTAATTTCTACTTTTAGCTCACAGAATACCACCAATACTTCACCAACACCACCAATGCCGCCCTACTATGCAACCTACACAAATTAGACGAAAACACATCAAACTAACACGAAACTTGAGAACTCGCAATCGTTTTAAGTACGAATGGAATGCAAATAGTGGATATAAAATCCACTTATCATGCTCTATCGAGTCCTAAAGACTCATGAACTTGAGTTGCTTCATAAAAGGGCTATCCAAGCCAACCAAGGTAGAATGATAAACACATCATGTGCCTTGATTGTCAACAAATCTATTCTGGACCTAGAAGCATCTACAAGCCAACAAAGGATAGAGGAGGTAGCAGATGATGAAGAAAATGAAGCTGGGGTGAGTGAACCTGTTGAGGAAAAGGAGGAAGAAGAAGAGTTTTACACTCTGGAAGAACTTGATGGGATGGAAAATACTTCATATGCTTTCATGGCCAGAAAATTTCCAAACATCAGATTTAAAAGAAATCAACCCTTCAAACCCAAAACTCAAAACCATTCAGTCAACAAGAACAAGGCACCTGTGAAACCAAACAGAAATAAATTAAAAACCAGTTATGTGGATAGGTCATCTGTAAGGTGCTATAGATGCAATGACCTAGGGCATTTTGCCAGTGAATGCAAGAAGCCTAAAAAGAAGGATAGAGATTATCTTGAGCTCGAAGCTAAATATGAGGTCCTTCTGAAAAAGCAAACACAAGGTAAGGCCTACATAGCTGAAGGGAAGTGTTGGGATGATTCTGAGAGTGATGGAGAGGAACAAGAATTCTGCAATTATGCCTTGATGGCCAACTCCAAGGATGATCCATCTCCATCTGATTCTCAGGGCAAAGAAAGTGAAAAGAAGGTCATGTGGATTTTGGACAGTGGATGCTCAAATCATATGACTGGTGATATGGCCCTGCTATCACAGTATGAGGAAAAGGCTGGCCCAATGGTTGCTTTTGGAGATGACAACATGGGTAACACATTGGGATATGGTAAGCTGAAAGTTGGTAATGTCATCATTGAAGATGTAGCACTAGTCAAGGGGCTCAAGCATAATCTGCTAAGTGTTGGTCAGTTTACTGATAAAGGATTCAAAGTGAATTTTGACAAAGATGAATGTTTGATCACCCACAAGAAGACTGGTGATTTTGCTCTATCTGGAGTGAGGAAGGGAAGCCTGTTTGTAGCCAATATGGACTCTGCAAACAAGGACAAAATTTTTGCTTTTACTCAAAAGCATCAAATGAAGATTGTTGGCTATGGCACAAGAAACTATCACACCTGAACTTCAAGGCCATTAATTCTCTAGTCAAAAGAGAGTTAGTGAGAGGCATACCCGCACTTGAATTCTGCCAAGAAGGAGTGTGTGAGGCTTGTCAAAAAGGAAAAATGAAAAGATCAAGCCACAAGTCAAAGACAGTGACATCAATAACCAAGCCATTACAACTCATTCATATGGATTTGTTTGGGCCTGTCAACATTATGTCACTTGGAAGAAAGAAGTATGCCCTGGTAATGGTTGATGATTTTTCAAGGTATACATGGGTGGAATTTCTGGCATCAAAAGATGAGGCTCCACAAGTAATTATTGAGCATATAAAGAAAGTTGACAAGGAAGAACAGAGTTCAGAAATGCCATACTCGAAGCATTCTGTAAAGAGAATGGTATTTCTCAGCAATTCTCAGCTCCAAGGACTCCACAACAAAATGGAGTTGTTGAGAGAAAGAATAGAACTCTAATTGAGGCTGCTAGAACAATGTTACTTGATGAAAAAATGCCTACATGTTTTTGGGCTGAGGCTATGAGTACTGCATGCTATATTCAGAACAGAACCCTCATCAACAAAAACACTGGAAAGACACCTTACAACTTGATGACTGGAAAGAAGCCTACTCTAAAGTATGTTCATACTTTTGGAAGTAAATGCTTTGTACTAAAGGATAATTCCGAATATGTTGGAAAATTTGATGCAAAAGCATTTGAAGGAATTTTTCTTGGCTATTCTATGGAAAGAATTGCATACAAGGTTTATGTCATCAGTCAAAAGAAAGTTATGGAAAGCACAGATGTAACATTTGATGACAGCAAACTACCTGGACTAGAAGAAGCCAATGATGAAGACAAAGATCCATTGAGGTTTGATAATCTAGATGATTCTGATGAAGAGATTGAAACTGGAGTTGAAACTCAAGTTCAATAAACTCAAGTGAATAATGATACAAGAGAAGAATTTGTGCCAATCGATAGTGGAGAAACAAGCATCCAAGACACACCTGTGAGTAATGGCAACTTCACAGGGGGAGGAAATGAGGATGACCATAATGTGGATGATGAAGCAACATCAAGAATGAGAAGTCAGGCTAAACACTCGAGGAAATGGGATAGATCACACACTGCAGAGCAAATCATTGGAGATCCTAATGCAGGAGTAAGGACTAGGAGAGCAACTCAAAATGAGTGCCTCTATGGATGTTTTCTATCACAAGTTGAGCCTAAGAAACTTGATGATGCACTGTTGGATCCAGATTGGATTATTGCTATGCAAGAGGAGTTGAATCAATTTGAAAGGAACAAAGTATGGGAACTTGTGCCTGCACCAAAGAATAGAACCATTGTTGGAACAAAATGGGTTCTGAAGAATAAGATGGATGAAGATGGTGTAATAATAAGAAACAAAGCAAGGCTGGTTGCAAAAGGATACTCTCAACAGGAAGGCATTGATTATGATGAGACATTTGCCCCTGTTGCTAGATTGGAAGCCATCAGAATATTCTTGGCATTTGCTGCTCATTCAAACTTTAAAGTTTATCAAATGGATGTCAAGAGTGCATTTCTAAATGGAGAGTTGGAAGAAGAGGTTTATGTGCAACAACCACCTGGCTTTGAGGATCCACATTTCCCAGAATTTGTCTACAGATTGCTTAAGGCATTGTATGGACTTAAGCAGGCTCCAAGAGCATGGTATGATACTTTATCACAATTTCTTCTTGAAAATCAATTCACTAGAGGCATATTGGACAATACACTGTTTTACAAGAAGCATGGTGATGATATTATCCTAGTCCAAATTTATGTGGATGATATCATCTTTGGGTCTACAAATGAGAAGCAATGTGAGAAATTCTCCAAACTCATGCAGAGCAGATGAGATGAGTATGATGGGAGAGTTGACATTCTTTCTTGGGTTGCAAGTCAGTCAAAGGAAGGATGGTATCTTTATCAGTCAGACCAAATACATCAAGGATCTATTGAAGAAGTTTGACTTGGAAGACTGCTCACCTGCAAAGACACCCATGGCCACTGCAACTAAGTTGGATGAAGATGCTAAAGGCAAGAAAGTAGATATCTCAGTCTACAGAGGCATGGTTGGTTCTCTACTCTACCTCACTGCAAGTAGGCCAGACATCATGTTTGCTACATGTCTATGTGCTAGATTTCAATCACATCCAAAGGAATCACATTTGATTGCAATAAAAAGGATCTTTAGATATCTGAAGGGCACTCCAAACTTGGGTTTATGGTATCCTAAGGACACAGGGTTCAATCTGGTTGGTTATTCTAAGCACCTCAGGAAGCTGCCAGTTTCTTGGACAAAGGTTAGTTTCTTGGTATAGCAAGAAGCAACAATCTGCGTCAACTTCTACAGCTGAGGCTGAATACATAGCTGCTGGAAGTTGCTGTGCTCAAGTACTTTGGATTAGAAATCAACTTAGAGATTATGGACTTGTGTTAGAAAGAATTCCAATCATGTGTGACAACACAAGTGCAATCTCTATAGTTGCCAATCCTGTCAATCATTCTAGAACAAAGCACATTGACATCAGATATCATTTCATAAGAGAACATGCAACTAATGGAACCATTGAGTTGCATTATGTCTCTACAGATAAACAACTAGCTGATATATTCACTAAGCCATTAGATGAAGCCACCTTCACAAGGTTGGTAAGTGAGATTGGAATGCTGAATTCTTCAGATTCTGGCTAAGTGAATACAACATCTAGATTGTTGCAGCAGTAAACACTTACTTTAACTAAATTCTCAATATTTTTGGAGTAAGTGTTGGCTGAAATATGATTTATAAATATTTCAAATCTGTTGCGTATGTTGAAAATCATATTTCTATTAACTTAAAATTTCTATGAAATTTTGAG
This sequence comes from Kitagawia praeruptora, assembly GCA_037693485.1. Taxonomy (NCBI): domain Eukaryota; kingdom Viridiplantae; phylum Streptophyta; class Magnoliopsida; order Apiales; family Apiaceae; genus Kitagawia; species Kitagawia praeruptora. The sequence goes on from CM075352.1 coordinate 127,863,661, forward strand.
AAAATCACTATTTAATTTGCTAGGATATTCTTCAATGAATATGTCTGGTAAATTTTAAAAGATAGTGAAAATCAAATTTTTATGAGTGATGGGTATAGTTCGATAAGTCAGACTTCTTGAATGATTCACTATTCGACATCTCTAACAAGTCTCATTAGAGTACTCTTGAGTTCTCGAATAGAGTCTTTCTGAGATATCGAATAGAGGTATTCTTGACTTCTCGAATGTGGTAACTGAGTTCTCGAATGATTGAGTTCCCGAACACTATATTTGAGTTCTCGAATCATTTGAAAAGGCTGAATTCTCGCTGAATTTTAACCGATTTTGGACTCTTGTCTAAAAGTTTAATTCACTCATAAAAACACATTTTATTTAATTTAGAATTATTTCTGAGTTAGATAACCGCCAGCTGTGAGTTTCTATCCACTTGAGTTATCGATTAAGCCTTTCTTGACTTCTCGAATAGTTGTTTTCTACTTCTCGAATGCCTGACTTGTCGATACAAAACATTCATCTAATCGACAATTCAAGTACTTCATACTTATACAATTCCACATCTATTCGATTTATTTCGTTCGATTTCTCAAGCACCTAAACTCCCAAAACCTCTGAAACCCTAATTGCAATAAGCTAAATTTCTTCTTCAACCTTCAATTTCCTTTCTCTCTCTCTTACACAAATGGAAACAGTAAAGTTCAACACCAACTTCATTGCTCTAACTAGTGATGTTGAGGCACCCAACGCTAACTTCAAGTGCTTTGTGAAGTGGATGTCTGAATCGTACATCAAGAATGCTCTATCTGTTAACCCAACTCTGTATCTCGATATTCTAGAACAGTTTTGGCAGTCTGCTACAGTGGAGGTGGTGGCTCTTGACTCTGCAATAACCTCGTACATCATCTACTGCAAGATTCAAGACAAAAATATCACTATCACCACAGAGAATATGAATGAGGCACTTGGGATGGGTATCAAAGGAGAGGTGTATGACCCACTGGCTACAAATGCTGAATTGGAAGACTTCTTCGATTTCATCAAATATGCAGACAAAATCAGTCTTGGGCATCTGAATAGGAAGCATTTGAGGAAGGAATGGAGCTATGTGTTTGCTACACTTCTTCAAGTCTTCACAGCAAGAAAATCCAGCTATGACCAAATCAGTACTCCTGCACAGCAAATAGGCTATGCCTTAGCTTATGGAAAGAAGATAGACGTTGGTCTCATCATTCTGCAGGAACTATATGGGAGACTTGGTAAGAATTCAGCCAGGAGAGGTAATGAAATTTTCTTCCCTCGTTTTATTCAATCTGTTCTTAATTTCTTAGATGATAAATTGATTGAATTAGATGGGATGAATAAAAATAGAATAGGCTATCCTAAATCCATGACCAAACTCATTTTTAGTAATTTGGAGACTAGGAATGATGTGGATGTAAGACTTAACATAACTCCCCATATGGAGAGTGTGTTTAGAACTTACCCCCACAACATGCCAATATTTGCTTCTAAGTCTGAGTTAGCTAAGCCCAAGCAAGTAGAACAAAATGCTAACCTAGGGCTAGCTAACCAACCCTTTCAACCAAACACTTTACCACACAGTGAGCCAACTGCATCATCCTCTCAAAAGGGTGATGTTAGTAAAAAGAAGAGAAAGGAAGTAATGTCTGCACCCCTAAATATTCTATCTGAAGCAGCATTGGCTGTTGAACTAGGTCTAGAAAGTGAGGAACCAGAGTCACCCTTACTAAGGCCAAAGAAGAAGAAGAAAACTAAGACCACCTCTTCAGTCACACAAATGACTGAAGTTGTAAAATCAGGGGCAAACAGCTCACTAGATGTATCCTCTCAACAGGGTGCATCTATAGAATCAAGCATCCTCCCCAATGCACCTCCTTGTATTGAGTCAGCACATGGGAGTGATAATGCTGGCACTACACTGAGTGAAGAGCACATCACACTTGAAACTCCCTCTATCTCTCAGGGGGAGTTGCCAAAATCTACTCTAGAACACACTTCTCTTCCAGAATCTAACGTTGAAATTTCTTTGGAACCTGCAACTCAGGCACCTGAGATGCAAGGCATTGATCATCAAGAATTCTTTTCTCTTGATGAGCCAATAATTTCAAGTGACTTAGTGCATGACACTTTGCTCACCACCTAGGACCCACATTTAGATGGTGAGGGAATGCATACTGGGGCATATCCTAATGACACCATCACAACCACAGAGGCTTCACTAGTTTTTACTAGAGACTCTGTGCCTGTGTCAACTGCTGGTGTAACTCATCCCACTTCTGTGGAGACACTAGTAGTAGAGTCAATCCATCCGGTTACAGAAGTTGCATCTGTAACTGAGGAGTCTAGCTTGCCTAGCTCTAGCTCTGACTTTATGTCACAATGGCTGAAGCCTGTGCAACATGACAGTGCTTCAGGATCAGGGTCTGTTCCACAAAAATTGACGGTTGAAGCACTTCAAAGCTTAATTGTGGATCAGATTCCCGAGTTTGTAAAAATAGCTCAGAACCTTATCACCTCCAATATCCCTAATCCAGACTATGAGGCCATCCTACTATGCCATAGGGATGATGTGGAGATGCAGAAGGCCAAGATTATTGATGATGCTGAGAGAGATGGCAATGTAGATGCCTGGCTGCAAGGAAAGTATGATGTAAATCTCAGTGAAGCACTTCAATATCTTAGAGAGGAATACATCACTTCACTGGGCTCCAATGCAAAATCCCTGTCTCCTGGTGAAGTGTATGAAGCTGTCAATGATTCCTACAAGGGTTTCCTCAAGGCTGCACACTATCTTGGCCAGGGAGTCAAAACTGAAGTCAACAGGGTGTGTGACAAGACAGCCACTTCAGTAGCAGAAGTCAAGAGGGCCTTTGATGCTAAATTTCCTCAACTAGACAGTGTGGTCAAAGATCTCAAACACTGCAATATCACCTGCACAAAGATGGACAATGGCCTAGCCCTCCTCACAGATACAGTCACAGGCCTCGGAAGCAGATTTCAAAATCTATCTGACCAGACTACAGAGGCCAATGCCATGCTGAGGACAATGTTCAAGAATCTTTATGGAGATAGGCTAGTGACTGAAGTCCCTGTGCATGAACTGTCTAAGTATGAAGTGAAGAGACTGCAAGATCAATCTTTGTCTGGTTTCAAGGCAAATGAGCTATTCACTAAGGTGGATACTCTTGAAAAGGAGGTGGCTACTCTCACTAAGTCAAATGCTCATCTTACAGACACGGTTGCCCTTCTCCATGATCAGTTGGACACTCAAGCAACCACCACAGCTAATGTCCTTCTGCATCAGCAATCTATGTTGGCTGCAATGATGAAGCACATGGGTCTCCCTCTACCTGAAGAATCTTTCAACCCACAGGTGATTTCTATAGCCTCTGTGCCTGACAACAAGCCTAAGGGGGAGAAAAGGTCTAGAAACTCAAATCCAAATGGGGAGAAACCTTAGGAGAAGGGCATACAGATAAATGAGGGTGGTCACCACAGAACAAAATCTATAACCAATGTGCCAGGCAAAGGAAAATCCAAAGTTGATGAGCCTCCTACCTCACTGCCAGTTGTTACTCTACCAACTGTGCACATTACTACTCCTGGTGGTCAAAAGCAATCCATAACTACCACAGTGGTTGCAGGGAGTATGCCTTCTGACAAACTTCCATCCTCCATACCTGAGAGTGCCAAGCCTATAGAAGTTAAAGTTGTTACTGAGGCCAAGCTACAAGAAGTTGCTAACTCAAATGTTTATCATGATAAAGCCTTCTTGGAGTTTCTGAAAGCCACAAGGGAACAGGTTGGTGACACTCAGTTCTATCTGAGGGAGTTGAAGGAGCAGATTGACTACATCACTGTCATCCCCAAGAAAGTCAATAATCTATGGTTCAAGGAGATAGTGATGATATCCAAATTAAAGATATGGCATATAACATTCAAGACTCTACAAGACCTAAAACACTCAGAGATAGATGCCATACTTGAGCTTATTGAGAAGAAGAATGAGAACAACAAAAGTCTGTTTGATGATTTGAGGAACCATACTTGATCACTTCTGGTAACCTTCAAGGCTACCAGAAGTGATCAAGAAGCCATGGACAATCATCTATCAGTCTGGCACCAGAATTGAAGACATCAAGCAATTGGTCATTCCCCATGATCTCACTTCTCGAAATCACAGACTGGTCATTGCTATCATTGATCAACTACAGAAGAAGGTTGGAGCCAGAAATGCTGAAGAAATTGAAGCTCTGCACATTCTCAGATCTTTTATAGCAACTGGTGAACCTCCAGAGAGGGCTCAACCTAGGAGAAATAAGGATGATGATTCTGAAGGCAAAAGTGATGGGAGGAGAAGACATCACAGGAGAGATAAGGGTGATGAAGACAAGAAGAAGAAGAAGGGTGACAAGGATAAGAAGAATGATAATGACCAAGGCAAAGTCTATGAGAGGAAGATTGAAAAACAGCAAGCCATGAACATTACTAATGACACTCCTACCACAACACAAGGCTCAATGTCTAGGGTGGATGTCACTAGTAATGATTCATCAAAATCTACATCTCTGGCCTCTGCAAATGTTTTACTACCTCAAGAAGAGAAGGAGATTCAAGTCAAGAAACCACATGTGTGTTTCAAAAAGCAAACTGCTAATGGAACACTACTATGGTCAGCCAACAAAGGTCAGAAGTTTCTGCCAAACAATCAAGTGAAAAAGTTTAAACTCAAGCATGCTGCTAGGAGAGTAAAGCCATCCAAGTCAAGGGCCCTAACAATCATTCCCGGATTGAAACTCCAGCCACTTGATGAAGACTTTGATGAAGAGCAACTGCAATTTCTAAGAGCTCAAAAGATATGCTATGCTGCAATTGTGGATGACCACCTTGAAATCAAGTACACTGATGGGAGAGAAATGAAATTCAAACAAGGGGGTTGTCAAAATTGGGGTAAATTGTATGAGATAGAAAGAATCATTGCATTACTGGACTCTAAAGACAAGGTGGAGAAAGTATAGAAGCTGGAATTGATTGACTTTGTGAAAATGAAGAGAGATTATGCTGAAAAGATGAGAAAGGGCTGCTATGAGAAGTGGTTAGAAAGGGCGAAAGAAATTGACAGACTGGAGATTGAAGCAGAAAAGCTAAGGGCAAAGGGATTGTGTAGAGTTCAGTTTGATCCCTATGTGGTGAAGTATAGGAGAAGAAATGGAGACAATGTCAATATAAGAATGAACCTACTCAGTCACTATCCTGCCAACATTCTGAAGCCAGTGCTTGAAGATTTCAAAAACTCTATCATGATTGAAGAATTGGATGCTATGGCAGAAATCATAAGAGCAATAGATGAGAATGCAAGAAAGGAGAAAGAAAGGAAACAGAAAGCATATGATGATCTACAAGCCAAAGCAATGGAGATGCAATCAAATGAAAATGGCTAGTACCTCATCATACTGTAAGAGTATTTATCTTGTAATTCCATTTATGTGTTCAATCAATCTACATACCTGTACTTTTAAAGTTTTATCCTTATGTATGTTAGGCTTGTTATCAGACATGAAATTGTGACTAAGGGTCTCATTCACAATTTGGAGGAGATTGTTAGTTACAGAGGCATGCCTGTACACATCTAATAACAAGCCTAATTGTTTGTAATGCTTTGCATTACTTACATGACCTCTTAACTGAGGGAACCTCTAGTTGTAGAGTTTCTGTTTGTATTGTACTTGTAGTAGGCATCAAATCCTAGTTGTGTAATTGTACTTATAGAGTCTAGAATAATGCTTGAAAGAAGTTCCAAGGTTCATGCCTCAAGCAAGGAGTTAAAGACTGTCAAATAATCATAGTTGGGATTTGAAGAAATGAGGAATTTGCCTAAGTACCAATTCGAGAAGTCTATTTGTCTATTCGAGAAGTTCAGCATTCGAGAAGTCAGGGATTCGATATCTCAAGACACTATTCGATATCTCTGAATACACTGTTCGATATCTCGGAGATTCGATATGTCTATGTACTCTATTCGAGAACTCAGGAAGTCAACGAATCAAAGTAGTATTCGAGTTCTCAAGGAGTCAACAAGTCAAAGTTCCATTCGATATCTTAAGGACTCTGAAAGCTATTCGATATCTCGAGGATTCGATAAGTCAAATGTTCTATTCGACAACTCAAGGAATCCTGATGGAAAAGAGCTATTCGAGAAGTGGTTCGATATGTCAATATAACAGTGGTCGAGAACTCGGAGTTATCGATCAAGTCAATTCCAGTTCTCGAATCACTTACTTAGTCACTTCTCGAATACATTCTTGGAGACAAAATACTGAAGAAATTGTACAAGTCAGAAACCTGCAACAAGCCAATGCACTTTATGGACCACAATCTGTAACGTGCTCTGGAAAGCCTACAAGGAAGCTTGGAGAGATATAGAAGAGACAAGGAGCTAAAGAAGTGGATCTGAACAGGCTTTGCAAAGTCAAATCTGTAACCGTTTGGACACTTACTCAAAAAGGATAGACAGACTAGAAAGTAATTTGTTTAGCTACCTTATTTGTAGTAAGTAGGTTGTATCCATGCATTATAAGGATACAGCCTCACTTCTTTAGTTAGAGAGTGAATGAACCAAGTGAGTCAAGTTTTTCATACACTGTAAGCTATATCTCTCTGAGAAAAACGAAGCTGAGAATACTATCATTTGTATTCACAGATTGTAGCAACCTTTATCTAATAATACATTATATTAAAGTGATATTGTGTTCTGTGTTGTTCTTTATCCGCATCTACATCTCTGTACACACAACACTTGTTTGCTACACAGACTCAAGGCAAGAAAGGTTCAAGAATCCATTCAACCCCCCCTCTGTATTCTTTCTTTGTGTTCAATACTCAACAGGTTACCTATTCGTTTAGATGGTTGAACCAAGTCTTATAGCTCGTGCAAAGCACAGGTTACTTTTAAATACTTTTAAAATTATCTGATTAAATAAAATAGAGTATAATAGTTTATTAAAGATATAATTTTGGTTCAACCATTTAAAACAGGAAGCTGGTCCCTGACAATCGATTGTCAGGGACCGGTTATTTAACAATCAGTTTCTAAACCGTTGGATCAACGATCCAACGGCCCCCCTGGATTACAAAAAAAAAAAATTTACGTTCCGCGGAACGTATTTTTTTTTTTTAATCTCAGCCGTTGGATATCCAACGGCTGAGAAGCTGATTGTTAAATAACCGGTCCCTGACAAACGATTGTCAGGGACCGGGACCCTTTAAAACAATAGTGACCATTAGATATTTAGTAAATAGATGATATCCATTAGATCTAACAATAAGGAATATTCTATATTTAAATCCCTCTTTTAATGATCCAAGGTTCGAATCCCGTCAACAACAAATTTACAATAGATTTTATATTATTAGTTCTAATCAATACATATCATTTATTAGATTAATATTATTATTACTAATAATTTTATTAATTAATATTACAAAGTTAAATTACATCCATAATACATTATTATACTCTATTTTATTTAATCATATAATTTTAAAAATATTTAAAAGTAACCCGTGTTTTGCACAGGCTATAAGTTATAAGTTAGTACACTTAAATCATAAACATGAATATTAATATAACCTGTCAAATAAAGGGTCCATTAAGCACAAAAAGACTTAAACATTGCAATATAACACTGTCCCCAAATTCATAGGCATTACGTACTGGACTTCAAACAAAAAACCATGCCACTGTATCCAGTCATATAATATAAAATTATTAATCCAAAACAACGTAATCACACAAAAGAATCCTGCATGTGTCAATAATAAAACTAGCTTATAACCCATGCAACGCACTGCTCCTTTTTAATATTTACAATTATGTTACTTTTATGAAATTTTATAAATTATTAATTTAAATATTAAATTGGTGTTTAAAAATTGATATATATAAAATTTTACATGTTAGATTTAATATTTGTACTCTATCTTAAATTTTAAAATTTGATTTGGACGTTTACAGCCCACATGAAATTAACAAAATAATTTTTAATATGTTATAAACTAAAAATGTTATAAGATAGATCTAGCATAAAAAATGTTTTATATTTTAATATGTTATAAACTAAAAAGTACTCCGTATATTTATATAAGATAGATTTTGTCCAAAATTTTGATAATCGTCTATTCCTTCGTACGACAAAGATCTTAAAATAAATAGATGAAAATCGTTGGATTTAGCATAAAAAATGTTTTATATTTTAATATGTTATAAAATAAAAAGTATATTTATATTGAAATACGAAAATGTATATGTCAATGATTTAAATTATATACAATTAGGTTTTCTACAATAGATAGCATTATCAATGTAGAACTTCTACATTGATTAGGATTAATGTAAAAATTCGTAATTATATTTTCTCTTGATATTCTGAGTGTTTCTATTTGAATAATAATTATTAAAGCGTCACTAAATTAAAGATTATTTTATGAGGTTCGCATGGATTGTAAAATCATTCAAATCTGATTTCTAGATCTCAAGATAGAGGCCAAATAGTAAATATGAAATTTTTTAATACTAATAAATAAAAAATGAAATTCAATTCTAATACAACTTTTTTTAATTATATCCTTTTTAGAATATAATTTTCTTTTTAAAATTCAATTATAATACAACCTTTTTTAATTATATCCTTTTTAGAATATAATTTTCTTTTTAAAATTCACTTCTAATACAAACTTTTCTAATTATATCCTTTTTAGATTATAATTTTTTTTTATGTGAACTAATCTTGATCGTTTAGTTTCAATCCAACGGATCATATAATTTTGGTAGTACAGCGACCAGACCAAAAATTTGGATAAGATCCCTCTTATAAATATTTTTTAAATTAAATTTAGTTGTAATGATGAAGAAAAAAAAATCGATCAAATCGATGAAGAAATGGTATTATAGTAAATTAACAAAGTGAAAATTATAAATAAATATATAAGGATATAATTTATAATCCAACGAATGACTTTTAATCCAATTTTTTAATCCAACGGATCATATGCTTTTGGTAGTACAGCGACGACGACAAAATTTTTGGATAAAATCTTCTTTATGCTTATTATATATAAGGTATTAATTATATATAAGGTATTAATTTTCAGGCTAAATGCCTTGGATGGTACTTATGTATAATGGGTTAGCCCAAATTTCTATTTATCAACGAAATTTGATTATAAAAAAAAAAATTAAAGAAAAACTTCCGTAGTTAAGCCGAAACGTTCTATATGTTAAAATGGTAATGTTTTAAATATAAAAGATATTGCAAAAGTTTGATTGTATAATATCCTAGTAGAATAAGTATCTACAATTAATCTTATTTTTTATTATTAAATTTGCACTTAATGCGGCTGAATATTTATTCCAGAAGGGATAAAATTTAATTATTACGAAGAAAGGGTATTATAGTAAATTAACAAAGTGAAAATTATAAATAAATATATAAGATATAATTTATAATCCTTATAAGGATATAATTTATAATCCAACGGATGACTTTTAATCCGATTTTTTAATCCAACGGATCATATGCTTTTGATAGTACAGCGACGACGAACAAAGACGACGACAAAAAATTTGGATTAGATCTCTCTTATGTTTATTATATATAAGGTATTAATTAACCATGTTATAATAAATCGATTACAAGTTGAATTCAATATACAGCATATATAATCATGGGCTCGTGGCACTGGCCGCGCAAATCAAACTAAAGCACCGAAACTTTGATATAATTATCAGGACATACCTGTCACAAACTCACAATCTTAAAACGAATCGTGAAAAAAAAATATATAGTTCATCTCGGAAAAACAATACCCGCACAACTCAAAAGAAAATTAACATCTCAATAATAAAATATGAAGAGTCTCTGATGCCAATTGATAGAATCTAACAATTCTATAAACACTTAATTCTCTAAAATAGAGATAAGGATCGAAACATCATATTCGATTATCGAAATTAAATTAAAGCGGAAGCGTACCTCTATCCATGAGTTTGTAGTGATAGAGATGTCCTTAGGCGGTGCTACCTCAACCAAGTACTCTTTAGTTTTTTCAAAGTAGTGATATTCTGATGGGTAGAAAATATGACTATCTGTGTACTTGATATATCGGGGACTATAACCCTCTGTATTCTACCTGTATCCAATAAAATCTCCCATTATAATTAAACTAGCTTTGTAGCCCGTGCGAAGCACGGGCATGTTCTAGCACATTGTCATTATATAATTTTTCAATCCCTATAATGTACTGAGGTGAGAGTGAGAAGGTCTGTAATACCATATATAACATTCTCATGGATAGAAAAAAATACACTTAGGTAGGTGTTGTGAGGGAAAATTGGTACAACACTTCAATAAGAATTTAACAAGAATAATCCAGGAATAATCCAAGAATAACAATTTAAATAAACTGAAATACAAGCCACAAACCCTAGTTTCATAAACCCTAATTCGAATGGAAGGGTAATGATTTTATGGACTGAATTTGCAAGGTACTCCAGGCTATGATGATCGAATATGACCTATTCAATCCAATATTCACAGCTAGGAGCAAGTGTTAGAGGTGTGTATGTGTGTCTAACCCCTGCAAATGGCCTACATACCCTCATATTTATAAGGGATCAAGTCCCATGTAGTTCTTTGATAATTCCCACGATATGATAAGCCTCATCCTCCCTAACCAACCTGCCATGATCCTTTATCACCATCCACCTGATTATCCAGTTTGTTAGCCTTCTGATAATTCCCGTTTTTCCTGTGGTATATCGATACATACACGCGTATATATATATTCCATATATATATGATGTTAATCCTTGATAATTGTTACTGTTATGCCGTTCCTATTGTTTAGGAGATATCCTGAAGGATGATACGACGTGCATTATCCAATCTCCTATAATATAGGCGATTATGAGCCCGCTGGTTTATTTTCTGGAAACCTTTGGGGTTCATGCGCGTACCCCCAACCTGGCCATCTGCTACCCAGGCGAACCCCTGCCTGGCCTTCACACAGTTTCACCCTTATCCGGGGTTCATATGCATGCATCCCTGCATGAACATACCTCAAACTAGATGCCAGAATCCTGTCCTCCAGTCTATTTATAAGGCATACTACATTACCATACTTACCCCTTAGCTCCATCTATCCATCCATATCCACCTGTTTCGAGTCCATAACCTTAGTGGGCCTAAAATCAAGTCCAAGGCGGATTTTGGGCACAACAACTACCCCCCGGTTCCTTGTAGCCATTTGAATGCAAAAGGAACCTAATGTCATCCATACCCCCATCACCCTTCTACTCCAGGCGAACCCCTAAGCCTACGCGAGCGTACTCATTGTAGGAAACAAGGGATTCAACCAGGAAGTATCCGTGCTCGTGACCGTACCCCTTCGCCTGTACCCTGAGATTCAATGTCCCCCAATTTGTGGGTGCAGCCGTTGGACCTCCTAAATTTATCACCCTTTGTATAAACGCATACCTGCTTGGGGACTTAATAATTCGCTTGGGATAATTATTCCTTTCAGATAATAACCCCTGAAGTAAACAAAGTCCTAGTTGGTAAATTGCCTGAATTTCGAATCCCATAGCAACTCTAATATTTCGGAATTTGAATTCCATATAACCACTCTACTTCTCCAATAAACCCAATGTATTTAGCCTTCCACCAGTCTACATTCATTCTTCTTCATTTTCCAAAACACTCTTAATACTTATTATATTTTTTAAATAAAAAGAAAATTCCATACACGGGATTGACCGGATGGAGACACGTGGCCTATCTGTTCGTATCCCCACGCCCTTATATGCACACCTCTTCACACCATTTTCCCATTTTCACTTTTTCTACAGCAAAAAACTCTTTCTCTCTTTTACTCCAAGCGGTTCGCCTTCTCAGACTTCCATCCCGGCGAAAGTTCCCATTTTCCGGCCATCCTCTTCGCTTCACAGGTATTCCTTCTTTCCCCTCTCATATTAATCTCCACACTTTCCCATGCTTAATGATTTATAAACATGTCATTGTGTACCCGTTGGTGTTTACATTTCATATTTATGTCCATTGCGTATTTGATTTGCTTTGTTCATCATTTCTTCTATGATTCGCCCACCATCTGTAGATGCATGTTGAACCAAGTGAATATCCTTATCCTGTGTTGAGTTTTTTTTTTACTTTTATCTGTTCAAATTCCCATGTATGCATGCGTATGCCCATCAATTGTATGCTGGTTTAACTCTTCCCCTTGTTCATCCCTCCTATTCTGTCCTTAATTGACGTTTTGATAGTGTATTTGAACTTTATGGCAACCGACCCCTGCATATACCCTACCTAATTTGAGCCTTTATCCAAGACTATTAGGAGTTGCTTCAGACCTTTCACCCTTTTTTTTTTTAGGGGTTCTTCGTTTGTACCCCTTCAGGGATAGGTACAGTCTCCCAGAACCTGTTTGGGAATAACACCCCACTTGTCGTTTCCTTTCCTCCTTTCTATATAAAGCCTGTTTTGTGGGTTTCCCTTATATGAACCCCAGGATGAATTGGGATGCCTACTGCCATTCCCCTTTGTTGAAATGAGAAGAAACGATCCTGGGTAAATTGGGGGTTCCCATCCTTGAACCCCTATAATACTCCTCCACTATCTTTTTCTTAATATGACAATTGCCGTTCCTCAAAAATTGCTCCAGAGACTTGGAACTCACACTGCTTTTCTGTGTGCAGATGTCGAGCCAATCCACAACGGGTAGGTCTCCGGCTTCCATTGCCAAAGAGATTTCTCAGATGGCAGAAGCCTCCGAAGGTGACTCATTTTCCTCACCCAATCCCATATCCAGATTCCCTCCTATAGCTTCCACAGTGAGTGGCCGTACTCGTTCCAAAGTCAAAGTTCTTGACCCCACTTCTGCCCAAATTTCCCTTAAATCTCACTCTTTAGATCCTTCTTCGCTTGTACCCACTGCTGTTAGTTCTGATTCCCATGTGTCTGAGGAGGAGATCGATTCGTTGGGGCATGTATCTCTAGCAGTTGAACCCTTCGATGATCTTCCTGAGACTAGCATAAGTCCAAACAGAATTTCCCCTATCCAGACTTCTAGTGCTGCTACCCCTCAGCTATCTTGTGCCAAAACACAGACTTCTATGACCGCCCAAAAATTGGGAAATCTCCTTGAAGCTTGCAACCCTGGGTGTTCATTGGTTGTACCTCAGCCAGAAGAAAGATGTCACGATTTCTCTAACTTTGAAACAGACCAAGTCATTCCATGTGCCGTGTTATCTGCTCAGTTTTTTAGATTAGGGTTGTCACTGCCCCTTCATCCTTTTATTCTTGATATCCTTGATACTTACAAGCTTGCTCCCTTGCAACTTACTCCAAACTCATATCGTATGGCTATATGCATGTACATCCTTTACGATTCCATGTTCCAAGTTGAATTGACTGCTCGTGAGTTGGGTTTCTTTTACCAACTCAAAGAAACCGGAAAAACCTCTGGGTTCTTCTATCTTACCACCTGGAATATTCATCAAGGGAAATGTATAAAAGGCAACAAGAAAGGAATGTCAGGGTGGCACAAGCAATTCCTATATTGCTACGATTGCCCAGAGTACCGAAAAGAGTTTAACCCCTTCCCAGACATGCCCACTCAGACCATCCTAGTGGGAGAAGAGTTGGAAAAGGCCGAAAAGGTCTTGAGAAAAAGTGCAAGGCTAAGAGATGGTGCTAGCCTGCTGTCTAAGAAAAAATTACTTCGTTTGGGTTTTTCCAAGAAAATCAGTTCCAAGTCTCCGGGGGACTCCCGTACCCCTGTTGAGGAAAGTCTTACTGATGGAACCCCACTTGAGCCAGGTCCACGCTTATATTCTTAGTAGCATACACCCATCGTTCCATTTATTCTTCATTATTTGATGCAACATGCTTTCCATAATTTTTTTTTTAACATGATTTACTTGTTTTCTGCATGAGTACCATCTTTACTTTTGTTTTGACTTTACTAACCCTTCACGTGGTAATGCAGGTATGTCTTTTTCAGTGCCTTCCTTCATCACCAAGCGTTCATCACAAAAGAATGTTCCCAAATCACCTGTACCCCTGCCTTCTGTTGAGAGAACCCCTGTTCCATCCACAAAAATCAACCCAGCTTCCATGGAGAAGAATGTTTCCTTAAGGAAGAGGCCCACACAGTACACTCCTGAGGCATCTGGGGCATCTGGTTCCCGTGGGAGTAAACGTCTCAGGCATGAGATTGAACTGAGTCCCTCTGACACCATCTCTCCTGCCCCCCTTACTACTTTCATAGGTGCTATCAAGGAAAAATTCCCTGTGCGTTCTATCTCTGAGTGGGACAGCCTGAGTTTTGAGGAAGCTGCAAATAGGATATCCCTGGTGAATGCTGAAAGCCTCTTCCTATCTCTGAAGTATGGCAACCAGATTCTTGGGGCTTCCAGGGCTATTGAGGAGCTTGATAGGGTACGTTCAGAGCTGAAAACCTTCCAAAATGATAAGAAGAAACTACTGGCCTCGAACAAAAAGCTTTATGAGAATGAAGGTACCCTGATCCAGGAGAGGGATAAACTGCTGAGGGAAAAAGAGTCCATGGATGCCATTATCCTCAAGATGGATAAGGAGAGGGAAGATGCCCATGCCATCAGCAAAAAGGAGAAGGAGAAGCTTGAGTTGAAAGTCCGAACCCTCCAGGGTGCAGTCGCCAAGTACAAAGCTACCATGTCCAGGCAAGGTGACAAGGAATACAATCTGGGTTACAAGGCCGGGATTAAAGATTATATGACTTCCACATATGAGGCTTTTCCAACTTTGGAGTGGGGCATTCTGGGCCAGGACGCAGTTGAGGCCATAGAGTTAATCAAGGAGAAGCAGGCTGTCGCTGCCATGCAGGTGAACCCCCCTGAGGTGCGTATGGAGGAAGCCCCCCAGGAAGTGGCTGTAGAGGTTCCTACCGAGGCTATTGCAGGAGACACAGTCGAAGCTATAGAGATCCAGCCAGGGGAAGCTACAGATGGAGGTCCAACCGAGGAACCCCAGGTGGAAGCCCCCTCATCCAATCCTGAAATTCCAAAGGCCTCTCCAGTCAACGAGGATCTCTCCACTTTTCCACCCGAATCAGACCAGTAATGTTATCATCATTCCCTTTTAATCAGACTTTAATGAATCCTTTTCTGGCATAAATTGCCTTAAACTTGATATTTTGAGGGTGCGGACTCCTCCGAAGGTCTCGCAAGATGTATTTTATTTAACTTGGTTTTATCTCGGATCCTTGCTAAGGTTTTCAATGCTTTACCTGCTTTTGATTAGTATATGCTTGTCATGCAGTTAAATTGCACGTGCACACACCTTTATTTAATCCCATACCTAGCGATTTTTGCTTGATATGCCATATTCTTTGCGACAACCATGTCCCGAGTTGCCTTGTTGGGCGTTGATGCCGTGCTTCGTCTTAAGATAGTTAGGCATTCATTGTATTCGGGGTTCACCTGTTATACCCCTAGATGTTAATATCCCTTCCTTAATATCAATAGGTATTCCACCTGCTACACTCCTGTCATGTTTTTTTTTATTATTTTCAGGTCCGTAGGCCACACGAAATCCTTCAAGAGTTTGCCATTTCCAACTCAAGTCCTCAACCAGTAACCAGTCCTTTCTTAACTACAAATCCCCGGGCGATCGGTGTTCCACTGATCATACCCCTAAATTAGATCATTTCCATGTGATTTCCTCACAAGAGCATTTCCCTGAGCCATTCCACTTTCCCAAAAGATAAAGCCTCACTTACCCAGTTTCCCTGGGATCGTAGCGGGGTTATTTTTTCCTTGTGCACTTGGCTTCCATAGCCATGCCCAAATCCTTCAATAAAGGTAGTTATCCACCATACTGATTACACGGTATTCTTGGGGTTCGAACGGTTGAACCTCCGTATGCGAGAACCTTGTGATCCTAGTTTCCCTAGAACCTTCCAACTAGGGGATTCCATCCCTTTTCATGCATGAACCATACATGTCCCAATCCATGTGCACATAATCCCCGTATGTTTTCATCCATGTATCCATATAACCCATATTTATATAACCCGTGTAATCCATTAACATACATTCCATATGTTTTCCATCCATGTTCATATAATCAATATGCTTCCATCCATTATATAATCTTGATTTTAAAATTTCGTCCATTTTTAAGTTAAACTATCCTTCCTTTAATCGATGTGTACATATTACCCCCCGAGTTCTTTAATATAATTATGCTTATAATGAAGAACTAGGTTCAACCATCGTATCCTTGATTTTCTTTTTACGCAGATAAAACAGGTTACACATAGCATGCATTCATTCACATAA
The DNA here is from genome assembly GCA_037693485.1 of Kitagawia praeruptora. Lineage (NCBI taxonomy): Eukaryota > Viridiplantae > Streptophyta > Magnoliopsida > Apiales > Apiaceae > Kitagawia > Kitagawia praeruptora. Next base: position 127,880,075 of record CM075352.1, read on the forward strand.
ATCCATATATTTTTAAACATAAAACGGAAGATACCTAAGAAGAAATGAAAAAAAGAAGTCGATTTCAATTCCATTAAATCACATCATAGTTGGTGTTCAGCAGGTAGGCGTGCATTCACAGCCCCCCAAGCACTTTATTAACATAAAAGAAAAATTTCTGACCGACTGATCCTAATATGATGGTAGCTACAACTAATAAGCCACTTTTATTGTCCTACACCTGAAAGAGGTCTACAAGAAACGTTACCTGGGTTCAACTACTGGTAATATTTCTTAAGATGTTCGGCGTTCCATGCCCTTGGGATTAGTTTCCCGTCCAAATCCTCCAAATGATAAGTTCCTTCCCATAAGACCGATTTGATCACATATGGGCCTTCCCAATTTGCCTCAAAGGCCCCATATCCTGGAGTCCTCATGTTAGGCATCATCTTCCTTAAAACCAGATCACCAACCTTTAAGGGTCGTGCTCGAACCCTGCCATCAAAGTACTTGCGAGTCCTTTGTTGATAAGCTGCAAGCTTCAGCTGAGAGGTTGTATGAACCTCTTCCACCAAATCCAAGTACAAACGATGATTAACTTCATTTTCCATGGGATTAAAGTTATCTCTCCTAAATGAACCGGCACCGATCTCCACGGGTATCATTGCTTCGCACCCATAAGTTAGTGTGAATGGGGATTCACCGGTTGTAGTCCTAGGTGTTGTGTTGTAAGACCATAACACCATGGGAAGTTCCTCTGGCCAGCAACCTTTTTTATCCTCCAACTTTGCCTTTAAAGTATGTTTAATGATTTTATTGATGGCTTCAGTCTGACCATTGCTTTGGGGGTGGCAGACTGCAGAGAAGCCCTTGACAATTCCGAGATCTTCACACAAACCTCTCATTTCCTTGCTATCAAATTGCTTGCCATTGTCAGATATCAACTTATAGGGGATCCCATATCGGCATATAATTGCTCGAAATACAAACTCCTTTAATTTGGCTGCAGTGATCGTAGCCAGGGGTTCAGCCTCTGCCCACTTTGTAAAATAATCCACGGCTACAACGGCGTACTTTACTCCTCCCTTCCCCTTGGGGAGTTCTCCAATCAGGTCAATTCCCCAAACAGCAAAAGGCCATGGGCTAGAGAGTGGCTTTAGTGGCACAGCAGGATTTCTATTTGAGTTGGCATACCTTTGGCATCGATCACATGCCTTTGAGAATTTGTGCGCATCCTGCTGTAAGGTTGGCCAGTAGTACCCCTGCCGAAGTATCTTATGGGCCAACGAGGTTCCTCCAGAATGGTTTCCACATATGCCTTCATGCACCTCCCTCATAATATATTCACATTCACTACCTGCTATACATCGTAGAAGTGGTTTGTTGAAGCCTCTCTTGTACAGCTTTCCATCATATAAGGCGTAACGCGTAGCCTTATACTTCATTCTCCGGGCTTCATCCTTTTCAGCTGGCAGGACCCCTTTTGTTATGTACTTCAAGATGGGAGTGATCCATGTGTCCTCTACTTAAACCTCGACATCCATACAATCGATCCTTGGAATGCTAGGTTGTTGTTGTATTTCTAACGGTATCACCCCTAGCATAGTTGCTTCCCTATTAGAACCCATTTTTGCCAAGGCATCTGCACTTGAGTTTTCCGTCCTTGGAATTTGCACCAGATTGATTTCTCCAAACTTGCTCATCAGCTCTTGAGCGTACCTCATGTATAGATCAGTGCGTGGACCCCTAGCTTGAAAGTTACTTCTGATGTGTCCCACTACCAACATGGAGTCACTGAACACAGTCATATTTGTCACTTTCATTTCAAGTGCCAGCTTCAGCCCCGCAATCAGGGCTTCATATTCAGCATCGTTGTTTGTAGCCTTGAATGTGAAATGAATTGAGCTCTGCAGCTTGTGGCCTTCGGGGCTTATTAGGACTATACCAGCACCTGCCCCATTTCCATTCACGGCTCCATCCACATAGAGGGTCCACCATGGTGCACAATTTTCTGTCGGGGCTTCCTTCTCCAGAGGTTCCCTCACGGTTTCCTTGGTTTCCACCTCAAAGGATGGTGGGAATTCCAATAAGAAATCAGCAAGTGCCTGTCCCTTGATAGCTGTTCTTGGCTTGAATTCAACATCAAATTGGCCTAACTCCACAGCCCATTTCATCAACCTACCTGAGGCTTCAGGTTTGTGCAGGACCTGCCTCAGTGGGAATGAGGTTCGTACCTCTATCGTGTGCGCCTGAAAGTATGGCCTTAACTTTCTTGATGTCAGAATCAACGCGTAGGCTAGCTTCTCCATGTTTGCATATCTAGTTTCAGCATCCAGAAGCCTCTTGCTCACATAATACACAGGGTACTGGGTTTGATCTTCCTCACGAACCAAAACAGAACTAATAGAGTGCTCAGAAACCGCCAAATACAAAATCAGGGTTTCACCCTCTATCGGCTTTGCCAGCAACGGAGGGCTTCCTAATTGTTCCTTCAATTTGGTGAAGGCAGCTTCACATTCAGGCGTCCACTCAAAGCCTTTTCTCTTCTTGATAGCTGCAAAGAATTCTCGACATCTGTCCGAGGACTTGGAGATAAACCTGTTCAAGGCTGCCACCCGTCCGGTAAGGCTTTGAACTTCCTTCACACTTCGAGGGGATCTCATTTCAACTAGTGCTTTTATTTTAGCAGGATTGGCTTCGATTCCTCGATGATTCACAATGAAACCCAAGAATTTTCCAGATTCCACCCCAAACACACATTTTTGGGGGTTCAACTTCATCCTGAATTTCCTTAGGATGCCAAACATTTCAGTGAGGTGGGCAACATGGTCGCCTGCTACCTTGGATTTTACCAACATATCGTCCACGTATACTTCCATAGTTTTTCCAATCCGGTCTTTAAACATCTTGTTGACCAGCCTTTGGTAGGTTGCTCCAGCGTTCAACAGCCCGAAAGGCATCCCGATATAGCAGTAGAGTCCTCTATCTGTGATAAAGGAAGTATGTTCTTGGTCGGGTTCATACATCGGAATTTGATTGTAACCTGAGTACGCATCCATGAAACTTAGCAAGGCATGACCAGCCGTAGCATCGACTAGTTGATCAATACGCGGAAGCGGAAAGCTATCCTTGGGACATGCTTTATTCAAGTCAGTGAAATCAACGCACGTACGCCATTTGCCATTGGGCTTCTTTACCAAGACCGGGTTTGCCAACCACATGGGGTAGAATGATTCCTTTACTAGCTTGGCCTTCAACAGTCTGTCTACCTCTTCTTTCAGGGCGACGGCCCTTTCCCCACTTATTGCTCTCCTTTTCTGCCTTACGGCCTTCATGTCTGGATCAATGTTCAAACGGTGACACATCACCCTCGAATCTATTCCCACCATGTCCTCATGGCTCCATGCAAATACGTCTAAGTTGTTTCTTAGAAATACCACCAGTGCTTCCTGGACTTCAGGTTTCAACTGTTTGCCAATCTTCAACTCCTTAGTAGGATCAGCTGCATCCACCAAGATAGATAAAGTGTCTTCAGCTGCCCCAGTCTTTTCCTTGGCTTCGGGCATTCGGGGGTCAAGGTCAATTTCCACTGGGTTCACCTGTTCTGCACCCTGGTGGGGTTCCACCACCTGACCATCGGCCTTCATTGATTCCTTCAGATCGTCTCCATTATCCACACTTTCAAAATCACTGTCATGCACTTCTTCCACTATACCCTCAATCAGTGGCTCTTCAGTTTTGGAATTTTGAAATTTCGGGGCTTCCAGCATTAGTATCCCGTTAGGGGTACCTACCCCCTGAAAAGGTGCAACATCCGTATAGGGCTCCTCGCCTGGGTGTTGTACAATCATAATAACATTACACATGTCTCTTTCTTGTCTTGCTTCCTTTCGACGCAAAGATTCATCTCCCCTCCCTGTGCCGGGGTCCAAGTAACGATAGCATTGTTCCGAGGTACCCCCATCCACCAACAACAGATGTTTGCAAGCTTGTTCAGCTGTATGCAGGGCTTTACTATAGCACTCCCTTGAATCTGATTGACATCCCTGAACACACCCAATTCCTCCGGGAGTTGGGAATTTCATTGACAGATGATAAATGGATGTCACTACCCGCATTTCCTTTAACATCGGCCTTCCGAGTATCCCATTATAGGAGATGTCTTCATTTACCACCATGAATTCCACCACTTGTGTAGCTGACCGGGGTTCCTCCCCCAAAATGAGAGGGAGTTTCACTCGCCCCACAATTTGTACAGGGTTGCCGGTAAATCCGTACAATTCATTGTAAGAAGGAGCCATTTCTTTGTCAAGTAACCCCATCTTCTGGTAAGTGCTATATGCCAAAATGTTTACCGAGCTTCCGTTATCCACCAGCACTCGGTGTACGTTCAAGCCTCCGATCGCAGCTTTAATTACCAAAGCATCGTTATGGGGGTGGTGAACGTGCCTGGCATCCTCTTCGGTGAACGTTATGTCGACTGTCTCACCCTTAAAAAGCTTGGGTGGCCTTTCAGACAGGTTATACACATTCGTGAGGGGTACGCCCCTTGCTTCCCGGGCATAATTTTTCTGGGCATTCCTGCTGGTACCCCCGATATACGGTCCACCAATTATAGTGCGGATACTGTTGGCTCTTGTAAGGCGTTCAGGATTCACCTTTTCAGTTTCTTTGTGAATTCTGTCATTCTTGTCTCCTTTGGCTTCCGAAGCTACGAACTCGGTGAGATAACCCCTTCTTATAAGGTCTTCAATGTGGTCCTTCAAATGACGACATTCCGCCGTTTCATGTCCATTGGCATCGTGAAAAGCACAATACCGTCCTTCATTTTTATTCCCTGGAGGTCCATTTCTTACTGGCTTCCTAAACATTCCTGCCTTGTTCCCAACTTCATACACCTGTTCAATGGAAGCCGTGAGCGGGGTGTACTCGGTATACCTGCCCGAACCCTGAGAGTCCTTCCTAGTGGGATATTTGTAATTTACTGTCCTTCCTGTATTGGTTGCATTCACCGTTATAGGAGCTGTCTTTTCATCACGATGGGTGTTTCTGGTAGAGGAGCTTCCACCATAGGAGGTTCGTTTGTGGTACCCCCTATCTTTTGGGCTATATGACCTACGCCTCTTGCTCCTGCTCCATTCCCTTGAACTTTGACTTTTCTCAAGTTTAGCCAGTGACTCTTCAACCACCTTGTGAGTTTCTGCTTTGGCGTAAAAGTCTGCCAAAGTTTTGGGCTCCGCCCCTTGTAGCTCCTTCCAGAAATCAGTACCTGGGCGTACGCCCGCAATCAAGAAATTCTTATAGGTTTCATCTGTGGTCTTCCTCACCTTAGGAACCTCTGCATTAAACCGCTTGAAATATTCAGTGAGGGTCTCATTCCTTTCCTGCTTGATGTTCGCCAGAGTGTTGGCTGGGGGTGCGAATGCAACCGAAGCCCGAAATTGGGTCACGAACATTTCACTCATTTGCCTCCAAGATTGGATAGAATTTGGACGTAGCCTCTTGAACCATTGATGAGCACTGTCTCTTAGCGTAGCAGTCAATAAGCGACACTTCGTTAGGTCTTTCACCTGATATACTTCCATTTCCGTATCAAATCGGCTGAGATATTCTACTGGATCAGTGGTTCCACTGAACTTTAGGTCTCCCACCCCCCTGTATTTTGGTGGGAGTGGCGAATCCCTCACTTTCTTAGTAAAGGGTGAAGCCACTGTTAAGCCTTCTAGCGACTGTTTTTCCATCTTCAGCTTCTTTAGTGCCTCACGCAGATCCTTTACTTTGTAGTGCTCATTCTCCTCATCGGTGAACTGGTTGTCATCACTGCAAGAATCCTCAGCTAAACCCAGGTCGTCATCACTGTAATTGGGGTTATGTCGGGAACTGCAGCTTCGCTCATCATTACCCCCTTTAGATTGTCTACCAGACCTGGAAACGGATTTATCCCTTCTGTAGCTATGAGATCCTTGTGACTTCGCCTCTGGGGCTTTCCTGTTCTGTCTTTCCTTCTTCCCATTAAGTTTGTGACGTAAATCTTTGACGTCCATCTTATTGCCCAATCTGTCGAAGACACTCAGGCTACGGGCGGGTGAACCCTGTGACTGTCGTACCTCCTCTTCTCCTTCATTCCAGTCTGGATCTGTCTGGTCAGTCTTCACATCAGAAAATCCTTTCTGTGAGGCCTCTTTTTCCGACCCCTCCTCATCACTGTCGAAATCTAACCGAACTGGCATAACCACCTTTTTCTTCGCCTTTCGATCCTTGGAACCCTGTTCTTGCTTCCATTTCTTCAGCTTTTCAGATTTCTTTTTTAAAGAAACGACTTTCTTCTCCATCTTCTTTAACTTTTCTCTAAGTTCCCTATTCGTGACTTCACCATCATGTTCCCTGTCCTCATCACTTCGTCCAACCTCCGGTGTACGATCATCACCAGATTTCCGAGACATCTCTTCCCTCAAGAGATAAAACCAGCCCTCCTTCTAGCGCCACAAATGTTGTGAGGGAAAATTGGTACAACACTTCAATAAGAATTTAACAAGAATAATCCAGGAATAATCCAAGAATAACAATTTAAATAAACTGAAATACAAGCCACAAACCCTAGTTTCATAAACCCTAATTCGAATGGAAGGGTAATGATTTTATGGACTGAATTTGCAAGGTACTCCAGGCTATGATGATCGAATATGACCTATTCAATCCAATATTCACAGCTAGGAGCAAGTGTTAGAGGTGTGTATGTGTGTCTAACCCCTGCAAATGGCCTACATACCCTCATATTTATAAGGGATCAAGTCCCATGTAGTTCTTTGATAATTCCCACGATATGATAAGCCTCATCCTCCCTAACCAACCTGCCATGATCCTTTATCACCATCCACCTGATTATCCAGTTTGTTAGCCTTCTGATAATTCCCGTTTTTCCTGTGGTATATCGATACATACACGCGTATATATATATTCCATATATATATGATGTTAATCCTTGATAATTGTTACTGTTATGCCGTTCCTATTGTTTAGGAGATATCCTGAAGGATGATACGACGTGCATTATCCAATCTCCTATAATATAGGCGATTATGAGCCCGCTGGTTTATTTTCTGGAAACCTTTGGGGTTCATGCGCGTACCCCCAACCTGGCCATCTGCTACCCAGGCGAGCCCCTGCCTGGCCTTCACACAGTTTCACCCTTATCCGGGGTTCATATGCATGCATCCCTGCATGAACATACCTCAAACTAGATGCCAGAATCCTGTCCTCCAGTCTATTTATAAGGCATACTACATTACCATACTTACCCCTTAGCTCCATCTATCCATCCATATCCACCTGTTTCGAGTCCATAAACTTAGTGGGCCTAAAATCAAGTCCAAGGCGGATTTTGGGCACAACAGTAGGTAATAGTGTGTTGTGGCCATGTATTGAAGAAGCAAACATAATCTATTACAAGAGTAATGCACGGGCTGTAGTCATATAATCATTGGTTCCAATCACAATTGTGACAAATACTTAATTATGCATTGAGTTTTCTGGAGACCCGAGGCAGGTGTGCTTTGCTCAAATGTTTTAGTGGATATGCTTTACATTATCAAACAGTCCCGTTGGTGTTTTTTGAAAGACATTTGGATGTTTAGTTTCGGCAGTGAAGCAAGCGTTGACGATGGCGGGATTAATGGCGGCGTTAATTATTGTTGAGTGATTGGTGATGTTTTTTGTATTTGATGATATCCTCAATCATAATCATGGCCGCCTTACTTGAATGAGTAGTTGTTTTTTTTGTAACCGCTAAAGTACATTGGGCGCCTTTGATGGTCTGCATAGCGTGTGGGAATGTTGGGATTCCATCCACTTGTTGAGAGGGTGGAAGAAAGTTGTTTAGTGGTGATTGTTAGTTTTGACCGATGTCAATATGAAAGCCAATGAGTAGTATTGTAGGCAATGGAAAGCTCTACGTATAAATTAATAGAACGAATACATACCAGTTATAGCCCGCGCAAGGCACAGGCTTGCTAGTAAAATAATGTTAGTATGTATTTATGATACTTTAAAATTAAATGGTGCTTGAACATGTTAATGCTTAGTACGCAAAATATATCTAAAAGATTATCTATTCATGATGTATATAACCAAAAATAAAATATTCTCAAAACTGATATCTAGCATAGTAGTAAAAAATTTCACTTCTAAGTTAGAGGTAAGGGGTTTAATTTTCATTAGAAACAATTTTTTTTATCATTAATATAATATAGGAGGGGTATTTAGTAATTTCATTATAATTAAATTGTCTAGTGATATATTAATAATGAGTTTTATAATATACTCAAAATTGATGTAGCATAGTGATAAGGAATCTTTATTATAAGTTAGAGGTCATTGATTCAATTCTCATTAGGAAATTTTTTTTATCATTAATATAATATATGGGGGTTATCTCGCGATATATTAATAATTTGTTTTAGAATCTTTTCAAAATTGTTGTATAGCCTAGTGGTAAGGAATCTCCCTTCTAAGTTAGAGGTCAAGGGTTCAATTCTTTCTAACAACAATTTTTTATCATTAATATTATATATGAGGGTTGTCTCACGATATATTAATGATGAGTTTTAAAATATGTTCAAGTCTCATGTCTAGCATAGTGGTAAGGACTCTCACTTCTACCTTTGAGGTCATGGGTTCAATTCTCACAAGAATCAATTTTTTTTGTTATTAATATAAATAGTAGCTGAGGTGGCAGATGACGTGGCATCTACGTGACAGCTGACGTGGATTAAATTGTCTTGCCAAAACCCTTGTTGTGCTATTAATAATATAATAGATAGATTGGGCCAAGTAGTGGGTATTCAGTATTCACTCATTTAATCCATACAATAATTAAAATCTAATTGGGCTCTTTATTTGATCACTTTATTTAACCCAATAAAATAAATAGATAAATATAATTGATTATTAATATGTAGCCCACATAAATTATTATTAAAATAATAATAACAAGGCTCACATCCATCACCCATCATTTTACACATTTTTATAAATCCAAATAATCATAAAACTACTTAATATGAACCTATCTTTATATAACATCAAAAACTCATATGAACTCAAAGGTGGGTTAGGGTTTTTACCTTCTTGGAAGCTCTTTCAACAGTAACAAGTGTTTATAAACACTTAAAAAGCCTTAGATAGCCTTTATAAAGCTTAAACCTTAAGATCAAAACAAGAAAATAATGTTAAGTTACTATTCACTACTATTCATCATCACTTTGTAGAATTTTTGTGTTTCTTTTGTTTTCTTTGTCTTCTCTTGAATAATATCTATCTGTTAGGTCCAAATGTGTTGTAGAGGGGGGGTGAATACAACTTTTCGATTATGAGTAGCAATAAATACGATGCAATAAATGAACACACAGATTCAAGGAATATATTTCTTTTATATATAACTTGAAAAGGTTGCTACAACATTCATTACAAAGTATAACAGAAGTTGAGAGAGAGGTGAATGATTCTAAGCTCTGTGAATACTCTCTCTCTTTTTCTTGTGTTTTTCTCAATATTGCTCACTAACTAAAACATTACACAAGTGCTTCTATTTATACTACATGTAATCTATGACCTGTAGTCTTCAAAGACTAAGATGTACGTGGCCCAATGATGTCCACATAAATCTTGTCTTATCTTGAAAGCTTGGAAATCTGCCAATCAGAAGATGCCATGTGTCATGTTGAAGCTGCACTCTAAGTAGAACTTCTACTTGAGAATTTCTACTTAGCCATCTCGAAATTCTAAGTAGAACTTCTACTTGAGAATTTCGACTTAGCCATCTAGAACATTTAGTACTTAGAAAATATTCTGGTCTTCAACTTGAAACTTCAATGCACATCTTGAGCTTATGATATCTTCATATCTTCTTTGTTCTTCTACAAGCTCTTGAACATGGATCTTTATTACTGACATAAACTTGCTATCAATGTCCTGACACTTGATGCACTGGTCTGGTTCATAAGTGACTAGTCTTGATAGTGTTTCTGCTTCTTGAATAAATTACCATATTCACTTAGTAACTTGGCTTTCCAATATTTGCTTTCCTTCTTGTTCACTTGAAATCAATTGGTCTTGTTGATACTGATAGTTATGATCTTGAATCTCGAATTCTCAAATCACTGAGGCCTGAACAACTTTGACTTGAACTTCTCTCAATGATTTCTTCTTGGCTTGATCATAGTTAACATGTTCAATTGTATCAATTACCTTGTCTTCATTTGGTGTTGATTCCTTGTGACTTCTTGTTCTTGATTGTCTTCTGGTTAAGTATCTTTTCGTTTAATTGAGTTACATTAGTTATAGTGTTACAAGTTAATACACTCTGCCTTTCAATCTCCCCCAATTTGATTGTCTAACAATGACATTCAAATTAATGAAGGATAACTCAACTAACCAAGAGACGAGAAAAGATAATTAACATTACAGTCTTGAAAAAATATACAATTTACAAGTACATGAAAACAATACAAAGAACTTAAACTAGAAACAGAATTCGAACCTCGAATTAAAGATCATTTGAATGATTCCTATCACCTGGATTATTTCATATCTTTTAGTCAAACTTATATCACCTTATTGGAATCATTCTAAGATGAATTTTCCTCAAGTGAGTTAAAGCAACCGAAAGACATGAAGGTTTTCCAACTTCAAGTTCACACCACTCTGACCTTTAACCCTAATTCCGTTTCCTCTTCCTAGCTTCAGCAGCTTGGTCCTTTTCTTCTTTTTGCCTTCTGCGCTTCTCCTCCTGCTGCTTTTGTTTCTTATATACTGGATTATGAAGTTGCGTCCACCTAGTATTCAACAAACTTACTGCTTCCATCTCTAGAGGGTTCCTGGGTTCTGGGTAAGGATGTTTAAAAAGCCTTCTGAGTTTGTCCACCTCCTGAGTAGTTCTGATCTCTGGAATGTCCTCAAATTTCTTCATTATAAGCCGAGGTTTCCTATGAGTTTTATCAGATTTAAACTGACAGTAGATCATTTTGGGATAGCCTATGACACGGTTAGTATTGTGGACACTAGCCGCATCTCGCTCCAATCGCTTCATTTCCACTACTACATCAGATAGGTAACTCACGAGTCTCTGCTTTTCATTTACATATTTAACATCCACATCTTCCCATTTGAACACATATAACACTTTCTCCAGAAATGCAGCATCTTGAGTCTGCTTCAGCCATTCTCTACTCATATGCAAGAGTGTTTGCTTCTGGTCTGCATCTATGAATACTAAGGCATCAGCTGTATTATCAGCAAAAGAATGTATCCAGTATACGCTGTCTCTTCCTGGAACACCAACTGCCTCCCTTATCTCTCCTTGTTCCAGTTCTCCAGTAGGAAGATTCAGAGCTTCATCAACGTTCTTCATTGCTTGAAGAATATTCCAATTCCTCTCTATCAGCTCTGGTTCAATCTTCACATTATCAAGAGGGTTCGGAGCAATGACATCACACTTCCACACCTCATTGCTCTTCTTTAGTATGACACTTTCAATGGTCTTCACTGTTTTATCCTTAAGCACAGAAGCGAATCCCTTACCCATCATTTGCCTACAGACGGCCTTAAGAGATTCCACTGAAAGTTCCATTAATTCCTTTTCCTCCAGGCTCACCCTCTTCAATTTACTGTCAACCACCATCCGGACAACATTTGGATATGCTGAGAATTCTGGACCCTTGTCCTCTGCTAGCCGCATTAACTGATCCCTATACAGAATGCTTAGATTCTCAGAATGAGAGTATTGAATTTTTGTTGCTAGCAAGAACAACTCTGATGCAGATCTTCTCGTCATGAATTGATCATCCACATACATGAAAGATATTGGGACTCCTTCTGTAAAAGACAAAATAACCTGCCACTCCTTTTGCGTTGAATTGTATCCAACCCTGACTTTAGAAATTAATCTCTTTAAAGCATTTATGTAGTCAGCAGCCATTGGATTCTGCAAATTTAGTTGGTAGAACAGATCATCTGCCTCCTTGTTATGCTCTCCTTTTGTACATGGTCCCATCAAAATCTTTCTTGCGTCATCCCATTTCTGTCCTATCCTTCTATTGTCCAGATCGATTTGAGGATCAGCTAGCCTTGCAAGCTCATAATCGTACTGCTTTCCTTGTAGCTCCGCTTTCTTTTCCTGAAACGCAGCACGATCTTGCATTGCCTTCATTTTAAAGTACTCAGCTTGATCTAAGGCTAACTGTTGAGCTTCAAGGGTTTCTTCATCAACCGTAATTTCTTCAGGCTTTCCGACAGACATCCCAGCACCGCCACCTTGATCTTTCAATGATCTCTTTATAGCATGTTTCAAAGGTGCGTCTTCCATATCAGAGTCTGAATCAATTACCTCCTGTATTTTTTCTTGATGACTTAGGTCAATGAATGGTTCATCTTGCTCAACCATTATTGCCTTACCCTTTTTCCTCCTCAGAGCCTCTTCTTCAACAGACGGCTCAACTTCAATTTCTCTGACAAGATCAGCATGTTCTTGAATTTCTTCGATTTGAACTCCCTGCTGTCTCGTCTCCTTTATACTCTCCCCCTTAGGTGAGTTATCCTGAACTCCACCCTGGTCTCCAGATCCACCAGCTGTATCAAAATCTTCAAACCCGGAACCATAGGCTCCTGCTCCACTAGCACCATCTGTACCAGCATCGGGGGGAGGTTGTTGCGGCGCGAAACATTCCTGGGGCACAAAACTTCTGATTGCGAACATAACTCTGCTTATCTCCACAGCCAGAGTATCCATTGTAAGCTCCATTGCTCCCATCCTGTCATTCAGGGTGTTTCCCAAGACACCAGCAGCATGGCCCATGTCATTTACCTGATTTTTCAAATCAGTAAAAGCTGAAGCTTGAAGTGCCATTCGTGCTGCGTAGTCGTCAAGTGCCCTTTGATTATTTCCAACATTCATCCCTAACTGCCCCATTGACTGCCCAAACTCCTTCATTTGATTTTCCATAAAAGACAAACGAGATTCAAGATTTTCAGAATTAAGGGACGGTGTTTGGTTTAGGTGACCTCGCTCTAATTCTCGTTCTGTTGGTATTTGGCGCTCGGTTTCGGGCCTTAAAAATGAAGGTCCCTCTCTCCCTAACCTCTCACACACACTCCCTGTCTCACGCTCGTGTATGTCTTCAATAATTGATCCAAAATATGAAGAAGTACCTGCAGAAACTTGATAAGAAATATAATTTGCAGTTATGGGATCAATTTCTGTTTGTTCCTGAGTTGGAATCTCAGGCTGAGAGGCTACAAAGTGTTCTTGTACAACATCAGAACCGATCCTCTTTGTAGCATCAGTACGTACCGGTGAAGGTACGGCTGAAGTTTTTAAAGCTTCATGTCCTCTTGAAGCAACAGTATCTTTAAGAGGTACAAAATCATCATCAAAATCAAAATCCCTATGTGCAGATTGTTCAAGGGGTGAACCACTCTCGTGAGGTGGAGTGGTTGCGTGTGACACTCTAGGGTTTGACTGAGATTTAGAAGTAGCAGCATGGGAAATTTTGGCTTTCTTGCGAATAAGTTGCTGCTCTTCGGGTTCACTCTCATCATCATTTCCTACATCTATATGTGCTGGCTGTTTGGATTCCGGTGACTGGGATGATATAGAATTAGAAATATAGCTCTCACCCTGGGATAGATCCTGCGGGCTAGCAGTCTCTTGGGTCTGGGAATCAGAAACATAGGAAGAGGAATGAGTAGAGTGTCGAGAGAGATTACCTGATTCATTACCTTGTTCGTCTCCGCTTTGTTCATCAGGAATCGCTTCAAATGCCTCAGCATGAGCAGACCGATTCTGAGCATGTGATGAAGCTTGCGAGAATTCCATCAAAGTGGTAACTCCCTCATCATATGTAAGCCACTTTTGTAAGGTATCAGGAACAGACATCGGTTTTCCATGATGTTTATCCTGATTTTCAACTGTTGAAAGTGACTTAGTGCCCATCCCTAGCGGTGCAGATGATGAACCACTGGCAAAACTCCGTCTAACTGCAAGAGCATCCTTCGGTACTAAACCATTTATCAGCATCTGTAGGAACCGAGGAAACCAGCAAACAACATCTGTGGTGTTGAGGTCTCTGCTTGCAGGAGATCCCATCACAGCCACTATCTCAGAGAGAACTATTCGTCCATAATTTATATCCAGCTCTCTTGCTAGGGCAATTCCAAGGTTTTGCATGGGAATGGAAATTTGATGGTAATCGCTTTCTCGTGCCCGAAAACATCTTGTTATGGCCTCGAAAAAGTAATTCCATTCCACATGAAGAAATTGTTTTTGGATGTTTCCAGTGATCCGGCCAGTCGGAGGATAACACCCTATTTCTTCAAAGAATTTGAGGCGATCTGCAGCTGTAGGTTCTGGATCATAAGCATCTTTAACAGGGAATCCAAGAACCTTGTTGACAATTTGTTCAGTCACCACATATTCCTGACCCGCTAAGGTAAACCTGAAACCAAAGGGGGTTGATTTGCTCCCAAAAGAAACCGCACTAGTCCATAATTGCTGTAAAGCATCATGCACTAGTGTAGGTTTAGCAGTAAAAGCATCGCTAGCTTTGGAATACAAATTGAGAAATCGTATCCAAGACTTAAAGCGCGGGAGTTGATCACCAATTTCCGTAGAAATGTTATAAAAATTGTTTTTGGCAAGTGAAAATTGGTGAGCCATTTTAATTAAAAGTTTTTCTTTAAAAAGATGTGAAATTTTAATTTTAATTTCTGAAAAACAATTAATTTTTAATTAACAGTTTTATTCCTTTTAATTTATCAAGAACAACAATAGTCCCTTTTTAGAAAAATTAAACTACGGAATTAAAACAATTAATTTTAGAATAAACCGTTAAATCCCTTTTAATTTATCAAGAACAACAAAAGTTCCTTTTTGAGAAATCAAACTACGGGATGCAATTAACAGTTAATGGAAGGCAAATCTCAAACCAGTGGTTAAATCTGCTTTAACAGTGAAGTGTGCGTGTGTAAAATCGTTTTTGAACAGATTTGAGAAATTGTGTGTGTATATACGTGTGTATATATCTTCAAGAGAAATGAATCGTTACACAAACACACAAAACAGTGATTAATGATGACACACAGAAGATATCAGTCAAAAAATGGGCATCAATTCGTTGTCCGTATGAGATTTGTCACAAAAATCACTAACAATGGTTTGAATCTATGAAATCGCCTGTATGTATATGTGCGGCTGTAAAACTCAAATTAGGTAAAAGTGAAAGAAAACATCGAGTTAAAGATGTATATATAGACATGACTGTGAAATGACTAAATTGTCCCTGTTAAAAAATATGAAAACTCTAAGTACATACAGGGAGAACTCTATCTCGAAGTCTTATCTCGAAGTCTATCTCGAACTTTTTTAAGTCGAACTTCGAGATAGAGTTCGAGATAGCTGTAACTCGAAAAACTTGAACCATTTGACTATTAAGACCATGTAAACAGCCCACATCACCAACATTACTAGGGAAATCTATCTCGAAATTCAAGTAGAAATTCGAGATAGACTTCGAGTTAGGAGTTAACTCGAAATAAATCCCCTTGAACACAACTGAGAGCTCTATCTCGAACATCAAGTCGAAATTCGAGTTGAATTTCGAGATAGAGTCTAACTCGAAATTATTCAATAACTCGAAATTTTCTCAGTTCTTTTCAAAAATATCTCCAAAAATGGAAACTTATCTCAACCTTCGAGATAAAGTTCGAGATAGAAATTATCTCGAATATTTTGAAGAAAATAAAAAAATAAAAAATAGGCACACTGGTAACTCTAAGTCGAACTTTAAGTCGAATTTCGAGTTGAATTTCGAGATAGAGTCTAACTCGAAATTCTTCCCAGACTTAGAATTTTCAAAACTTCACTCTGGAAGCTCAAATCGAAATTCAAGTCGAATTTCTAGATGAGTTTCGAGATAGAAACTAACTCGAAATTTTGAAGATACTTGGATTAATTTGACAATTTTTCTTTGAAAAACACAACAATTAATTTTGTCAAATTAATATAAATATCAATTCAAGGATTTTAATATATGACATAATTAAAACATTCCTTGATAATTCTAAGGCCTCTAATTACATGAAAAACACAGGTAAATTCATCTAAAAATCATGCAAAATTTAGAATATTATGAATTTAACTCCCCCTATGTTCATGCAATCTAACAAGCATAAATTCACAGATTTGTGCTATAAAAGACACTTAAAACACACTGAATTCATGCAAAATCACACTATATGCATCCTATAATAATCATTAATTAGGCATTTTAAAGTCTAAACACATAATGATTAAATAGCCTGCATATACCAACATAACCATGGATTTTACAGAGAGAAGGCTTTACTAACTTGTGTTAAGCATTCCCAATTCACCAACCAACCTATTGAATGTTACTTCATCAAGAGGTTTGGTGAATATATCTGCAATTTGTTGCATTGTGGGCACAAAATGTAGCTCCACAGTCCCCTCCTCGACATGTTCTCTTATGAAGTGATACCTGATGTCGATGTGCTTGGTTCTTGAGTGATCTACAGGATTGTTGGTTATGGCAATGGCACTTGTGTTGTCACACATAATTGGAATTTTCTTGTGCTCCATGCCATAATCCTTCAATTGGTTCCTCATCCACAGTATTTGAGATACACAGCTTCCAGCAGCAATGTACTCAACTTCAGCAGTAGAAGTAGATACTGTATGTTGCTTTTTACTTTGCCAGGACACCAATCTTCTGCCAAGAAATTGACAAGCACCAGATGTGCTTTTCCTATCAATCCTGCAACCTGCATAATCTGAATCCGTATAGCCAATTAGATTAAAATCTGTATCTCTTGGGTACCAAATTCCTAGATTTGGTGTGCCCTTGAGATACCTAAAAATTCTTTTGACGGCTATGAGATGTGATTCTCTAGGATCCGCTTGGAACCTTGCACATAAACAAGTCGCG
This sequence comes from Kitagawia praeruptora, assembly GCA_037693485.1. Lineage (NCBI taxonomy): Eukaryota > Viridiplantae > Streptophyta > Magnoliopsida > Apiales > Apiaceae > Kitagawia > Kitagawia praeruptora. The sequence continues at coordinate 127,897,051 of CM075352.1, forward strand.
AACATTATATCGGGTCTACTTGCAGTTAAATAGAGAAGTGAGCCAATCATACCTCGATAGCTTGTGATGTCAACTGATTTACCTGATTTGTCTTCATCAAGCTTCGTGGCTGTTGCCATGGGAGTCTTGGCTGCTGATGCATCTTCTAGATTATACTTCTTGAGTAAATCTCTGACGTACTTGGATTGACAGATAAAGATACCATCTTTTCTCTGACTGATCTGTAATCCAAGGAAGAAGGACAGCTCTCCCATCATGCTCATCTCGTATTTGTCTTGCATTAGCTTAGCAAATTTCTCGCACAAGCGCTCATTCGATGACCCAAAGATAATATCGTCCACATATACTTGAACAAGTATTAGATCATTCTTCACATTCTTATAGAACAATGTTTTGTCAATTACTCCCCTAGTAAAACCACTTTCAATTAAGAATACAGATAGGGTTTCATACCAACATCTTGGGGATTGCCTGAGGCCATAGACAGATTTGAAGAGAAGATACACAAAATCTACAAGTTCTGGATCAATGAAGCCAGGCGGCTGTTCCAGATACACTTCTTCTTCTAACTCTCCGTTCAGGAAGGCACTTTTCACATCCATCTGGAAAACCTTGAAGTTCTTATGTGCTGCAAATGCCAAAAACATCCTGACTGCCTCAAGTCTTGCAACTGGTGCATAGGTCTCATCATAATCAATTCCTTCTCGCTGAGAATAACCTTTTGCAACCAAACGAGCCTTGTTTCGTGTTACAAGTCCGTTTTCATCCATTTTATTTCTGAATACCCACCTTGCTCCAATTACTGATTTGTTCTTTGGTCGGGGTACCAGCTTCCAAACTTTCTGCCTTTCAAACTGATTGAGTTCCTCTTGCATTGCAATCACCCAATCAGCATCACCAAGAGCTTCTTCTATTTCTTTAGGTTCAAGCTTGGATAAGAACCCAGAAAATAAGCAAATATTAGCCAGGTCAGCTCTTGCATTTCTTCTAGTAGACACACCAGCATCTGGATCACCAATAATTAATTCAAACGGATGGTCTCTATTCCATACCCGTTCTCTTGGAAATTGTCTTGATGATTCAGCATGACTTTCTGAATTGTGGTGCTGACTACTTTGATCACTTTCACTAACTCCCCCTGAGTTAGTGCCAGCTCCTACAGAACTAGAGTCAACTCGACTCGAGCCTTGAACAGTAGTCCTTGAGCTGCTATTTACTCCCCCTGAGTTGTTGCCGGTTCGTACTGAAGAAGTCTCTCCTGATCTTGTAGAATTAGCTTGTTCACTAGACTCAGGTTCTTCACGTACACTTGGAACATTTAATGGGACAACCAACTCAGGTTCATCTTCAAGATCTTCTAAGTCCAGATTCTGAAATTTTAGGGACTCAGGTTCACTAGAATCTCTTGAAATTGATGAGAGTTTGGTATCATCGAATCTGACGTTGTAGCTTTCAGTCACTTTTCGATCATTCACTAAGAACACCCTATAAGCTGCTACCACATCTGTGGAGTAACCAACAAAGATTCCTTCACGAGCTTTTGCTGCAAACTTACCTAGATTTTCATCATCTATAAGTACATAGCATTTTGCTCCAAATACATGAAAATATTTGATTGTTGGTCTTCTGCCGTTCATTAGCTCACATGGTGTCTTTTCTTTATCTTTTATAATCAAGGATCGATTTTGAGTGTAACACACGGTACTCACTGCTTCTGCCCAGAAATACAGAGGAAGTTTCGAATCACACAACAAAGTTCTTGCTGCTTCAACCAATGTTCTATTCTTCCTTTCAACCACTCCATTTTGTTGTGGAGTTCTCGGGGCTGAGTACTGACGACGTATTCCTTTAGATACACAGAAGTCATTTAGCACTGCGTTTTTGAATTCAGTGCCATTGTCTGATCTAATCGTCTTCACAGTAAGTGTTGAAACATTCTCAATTTGAGTGATGTGATCAATGATTAGGAAAGGTACTTCGTCTTTCGTCATTGCGAACAATACCCATGTATACTTAGAGAAGTCATCCACGATTACCAAAGCATATCTTTTCCTAGACAAAGATAGGACATTCACTGGGCCAAACAAATCCATATGAAGAAGTTGCAGAGGCTCAGTGATACTAGAAATTTCTTTGCTTTTATGCGAGGCTCGCTTCGACTTTCCCATTTCACAGGCTTCACAGAGTCCTTTCGGAGCGAACTCCATTTGAGGTAGATCTCTCACCAATTCTCGCCTCGCGAGAGCATTCATCGTTTTGAATTTTAAGTGAGATAACTTTTTGTGCCATAACCAGCTTTCATCATCCGAAGCTTTGCTGTAGAAACAGGTGACTTCATTCTGATTTGCTGAATCCATGTCTGCAACAAAAAGATCTGCCTTTCGAACTCCTCTCAAAGCAAGTGAACCTTCCTTGATGTGAGTGATTGATACACCTTTCTTGTTGAAGACAATTTCGTAACCTTTGTCACAGAATTGACTGATACTCAACAAATTATGCTTTAATCCCTCAACATAGGAAATATCTTCAATGATGACATTGCCAGTTTTCAGTTTGCCATATCCCTTTGTCACACCTATGCTGTCATCTCCAAAGGTAACATAAGGGCCAGCTTTCATAACCAACTCTGTAAGCAGGGACTTGTCTCCAGTCATATGCCTCGATGCTCCACTGTCTAGCACCCATACAACTTTATTTCTCTTTTGCTTAATGCCCTGCAATAACAGATTGATTAGACTTTCTTCGGAACCCAACTTTGATTGGGCCCGGCTTTTCGATAAGATTGATAATCAACAGATTTAACAACTGGAGATGCACTTTTCTTAACATAACTAGAGCTTTCGACTTCCTCCTTTCCTTTCTCAGACTTGACATATTTATCAGTCCTAGGAGAAGGTTTGTCACTCCTAACTTTAGGAGGACTGACAGTCTTAGCTCTTCCAAACTTCTTTTTGATGTTTGAACTAGCAGCAGTATTTGAGCATGACTGGCTAGATGCATTCATTAAATTCACAAAAGTTTGCATGACGTTAAAAGTGCATGGCATACAATTAGGTTGACCACACTGTGCATGATTCTGATGCAGATTATTCATTGTATGTGTGACAGGCATGGCATGTGTAGCAGTGCATGCGTAAGAAAGATGTTCAGTAGATTTACAGTGATAACATGCTTTCTTTATTCGTTCAGCCTTAACCTCTTTTATGCCTTTCTTCCCTTGTTGTTTAACAGCCTTAGCTCCTATTCCTAGTCTAGATTCATCACTAGGGAAATTGATTTTAACTTGTTTGATAGGAGTTATAGGTTGTGCGTTCTGACGATCTTCCATCTCAATCTCATATCTAGCTATCAATTCAGTCTCTTCTTCTTCTATTCTAGGAACAAGGTGTTTGTAGATGGGTTTGACAGAAGGTTTAAAAATGCTAGGAATATCATTTTTAAGGTCACTGGAACTAGTGTCTATAGGTCTCTTCCCATCTTTCTTAGAAAGATTAGAATAATCAAGTCCTACACCTACTCCAGTTATCTTTTTAAACACATCATTATCTACATACACTTTACTAGCAGCTAGTTTGTAAGCTTCACATTTAGTTTCTAACTCAGCTAGTTTGTTCCTTAAACATGATTCTATTTCCTCCTTAAGGACGAGCTTGTGTTCCAAAGATTTAATAAAATCTCTTAGAGAAGTATCTACAGTGCAAGCAGCCTCTAACTCTTCCACTTTTGCCTCAAGCATTCTGCTTTTGGCGACAAGTGTTTTCTGTTCCTTTTGAGAAGTGTCTAGGCTTTTGCACAACATGTAGATCTCTTCGCTAAGAGCCCCGTTCTGTTCCTTATAATCATCAATAGACATTTCTACTTTAAGGGTTAGAACTGGTACCTCTGGTTCCTCTGATGTCTCAGCCATGAGCGCAAAGTTTGCTACATGAGTAACATCTTCCTCATCTGAATCATCCCAAGCTCTTCCTTCTGTTACTACTAAAGCTCTTTTACCATGTTTTTCTTTCACCAGCGATTCATACTTGCTTTTGAGGGCTTCAAATGTCTCTTTTGGATAAGTCTGTTTAGGCTTTTTGCAGTCTGAGGCAAAATGTCCAGGTTCACCACAATTATAGCAATTGAACTTCATCTTGAAATCCAACGGAGATTTGTAGCTGGTACTCTTGCCTTTGCTTTTGTAGCCTGATGAACTACCACCACCCTTAGCAGCCCGATAATAAGATGAAGAATTTCTTTGTGGTCGGTTGCTCTTTCTGAATCTCATATTGCTGAACTTCCTTGCCATGTATGCCACGACACTATCGTCCATGTTGTCCAGCTCTTCTTGGGTGAAGTAGTCATCATCACTGTTAGATGCACACTCGTCATCATTATCAACTTGATGTGGTGCAAGTGATGATTTAGGCTTTGCTGCAACCATTGCCTTCTTAGACTCTTCCTCATCAGCAACTAATCCTGATGCAGTTTCTTTTCCCTTTGAATCATTGTCCCATGCTTGATCTTGAAGAGTTTCCAGCTCATAGGTCTTCAGAATTCCATAATATTCTTCCAGAGAAGTTGTATGCAAATCTCTGGTTTCTCTGATTGCGTAGACCCTATGTTCAATGCTCTTTGGCTGGTTCCTCAAATATCTTGTATTGGTTTCAACCATGGGGAGAGTAACACCTCTCAGATTCAAATCCAATACCAACTGACTGAATCGTAGGTAGACATCTGTTATGCTTTCTCCTTTTCGTATTCTAAAGGTGTCATACTCCATCTTGAGTATAAGTGTCTTGTTGCTTCTGACCTCTGCAGATCCTTCCATGACAACTTCTATCTTGTCCCAAATCTTCTTTGCTGTATTCAAACCCTTGACTATGTTGAACATTTCATGATCGAGAGATTCCATCAAGGTTTGTCTTACAGAAGTATCATAAGCTATTTGCTCCTTGTCAGCATCCGTAAAGTCCGCTGCCTTTTTAGGCTCAGACCGAGCAGGTATAACCTCCTCTCCTTCCGTACGCTCAGGAATAGCTTTCATTGGAACAAATTTACCCTTTTCAAGGACTTCCAGATACTCAGGGTTAATTGTCTCTAAGTAGAGTCTCATTCTGAAAACCCATTCTTCATAGTGATCTCGGTTGAACATTGGGATCTTGAAAGAATTTTTAGGAGCCATTTCAAATCTTGTCACTAAAAAATTCTAAGTACCCAAGACTAGGCTATGTAGAATATCTATGTAGAACTTCTGCCAAGTCGAAATTTTTCTAAGTAGAAATTTTGCTCAAGTCGAAATTTCTCTAAGTAGAAATTGTCCAAGTCGAAATTCACCAAGTAGAAATTGTCCAAGTCGAAATTCTATGTAGAAAATCTCAAGTAGAAATTCTATGTAGAACTTTTGTCCTTAGAATAAATTTTTCTGCAGATCACTTTAATATTGAATAAACAATATCACCTTTTTGACTTTTGATTACTTTACACACCGAAAGTGACTAACCCACTTGCAAAGCACTGAGTACACTTTCTTTTGCTTTCGGCTAAGGAATAATAATCAAATCAAAAGTACCAAAAACACCTTTTTGACTATAATTTCTTTGAAAAGGAAATTGAAAAGTTGTTGGGTTATATTCTTTGATAAGAACAGATGATGAACACTCAAGAACACCAAATATTAATGAACCCAGATTAATTCACAAAAATTAATTAAAATACACCCAAGCCAAATAATCACTCCTGGAGTATTTAAATAATTTTTCTGGATGAGTTTTCACTGGAAACGAATTAAAGCTTACTTTTCTAGAAATTTAGAAAAGTAGATCTAGAAAATGAAAACTCACGATTCTTCTACTAAACACAAGGATCTATGTTTTGTATGTTAAACATCCGCTCTGATACCAATTGTTAGGTCCAAATGTGTTGTAGAGGGGGGGTGAATACAACTTTTCGATTATGAGTAGCAATAAATACGATGCAATAAATGAACACACAGATTCAAGGAATATATTTCTTTTATATATAACTTGAAAAGGTTGCTACAACATTCATTACAAAGTATAACAGAAGTTGAGAGAGAGGTGAATGATTCTAAGCTCTGTGAATACTCTCTCTCTTTTTCTTGTGTTTTTCTCAATATTGCTCACTAACTAAAACATTACACAAGTGCTTCTATTTATACTACATGTAATCTATGACCTGTAGTCTTCAAAGACTAAGATGTACGTGGCCCAATGATGTCCACATAAATCTTGTCTTATCTTGAAAGCTTGGAAATCTGCCAATCAGAAGATGCCATGTGTCATGTTGAAGCTGCACTCTAAGTAGAACTTCTACTTGAGAATTTCTACTTAGCCATCTCGAAATTCTAAGTAGAACTTCTACTTGAGAATTTCGACTTAGCCATCTAGAACATTTAGTACTTAGAAAATATTCTGGTCTTCAACTTGAAACTTCAATGCACATCTTGAGCTTATGATATCTTCATATCTTCTTTGTTCTTCTACAAGCTCTTGAACATGGATCTTTATTACTGACATAAACTTGCTATCAATGTCCTGACACTTGATGCACTGGTCTGGTTCATAAGTGACTAGTCTTGATAGTGTTTCTGCTTCTTGAATAAATTACCATATTCACTTAGTAACTTGGCTTTCCAATATTTGCTTTCCTTCTTGTTCACTTGAAATCAATTGGTCTTGTTGATACTGATAGTTATGATCTTGAATCTCGAATTCTCAAATCACTGAGGCCTGAACAACTTTGACTTGAACTTCTCTCAATGATTTCTTCTTGGCTTGATCATAGTTAACATGTTCAATTGTATCAATTACCTTGTCTTCATTTGGTGTTGATTCCTTGTGACTTCTTGTTCTTGATTGTCTTCTGGTTAAGTATCTTTTCGTTTAATTGAGTTACATTAGTTATAGTGTTACAAGTTAATACACTCTGCCTTTCACTATCTATCTACCTATTACTCTTATATTTCAACCTCATCTCTTTTAATGTGTTGTTGATCATCTATTGGAGCCAAGTGTGTCATCCTTAAAACACATTACTCCATTTTAGTAACATTACTTCCCTGTCCTTGCCTTATCTTCACTTCTTCCACCAATGTCCTTCCTTTTCCTCTTATTCACTCAAGTGGTTTCCTTCCTTTACACACCAATATCAGCTCTTAATTAGTATCGGGCCGAAATTTGGGCTTGCCCCATGTATTTGGGCCTTTCGTTTGGGCTTCGTTCAAAGTTCTCTCGTCGTTTGATTCATCGAATGATTTCTGTGATCGTCTTAGTGGTTTCTCCTTTGTAAATCTCTTGGATATATATTACCCTCTCCTACATTTTACTCTAAGGTGTTGGTGTGGTTCTAATCCTCAAACAGATATTAAATCCAATATCCTTTATATGTTCTCTTCATCTCAGAAACGTTCTCTCGATTTCTCAAGCATTCTCTATTCCTCCACTATGGGATTTTATTCTAAATCCTATATTCCTCATATAATATATCCTTTCTTGGATTTAGATTACTCATGAACTTCAATTTATAAACCATAATTCGTTCGCTTAATCTCGTTATAAGGTTCTAGCGATTTCTAGAACGTTCGTTATACTAACTCAGGGGTTTTAGTTCTAAATCCTCAAATCACCTTAAATAAAATAATAAAATATAACATCCTCGAATCCTCAAATTAATTATATCAGTTGTCTTGGTCATATTGAAATGCTCCTCATTGTCTGGTCAAATATTCCATAAAAATAAAATTTGGAATTTCTGAATTTCGATCGCGTTTACATACACTTATTTACCTCGTAGATTACTAATATAACTTTGAAATATCCATTTCCTATCCCGTACATAGGGTGACATGAAAATTTTCTTAATCCTCAAAAATCACTATTCATCCCTCAAATGAGAATTTTTCTCAAATACAGAAATTTGGGTTATTATAGAGTACATCAGTTCGACAACAAGGATAAAAATTAATGTCATGTATTGGCTTATTAACAGTAAGGTTAAAAGAAGAGAGCATGTTGCTTATAGTGTTAGTGCCCTAGAGACAATGTAATTGTGCTTCTAGGATAAACTATTTTGTTATTCAGTGATTATGTTATATCGATTATTCAACAATGATTTATTATGTCTTTATTTACTGCGATATAAATATTAGAACAATAAATGTCCTTGGAATATGTAACATGTATTCTATATCTTTAAGTATGTGACTTAAAAATGAGATTATAAGAATAGTGTTAATATTCCTAAATATCCCTAATCGAGCATTATTAATATGGGACAATTATAATGCATAAAGATTAGTATGTTTGTTGACTGATGACCACATCTCATTGGTCATAGGTATAGTGATACTAAAGTCAAGAACATAGGTGCATGTAATATTCTACATGGCACTGGATTGACCCACAGTGAGTTTCTACATGTTGATAATGTCATTAGAAAGACTCACAGTGATAATGGTGTAATGATCCTTAGACTTGAGATCATTATATTTCTATACGAGGATTAATATACTTTGACTACATTAAAAGTTACCTTTGACCGGGTGATGATAAAAATGTACATCGGGTATATTATGAGACGTATGAGAAATATGAATGATAGATAAAGGATTTAACCCTCTTATTATTAGGAGAGATATTATTGGCCTCTTGATTGAGTGAGACTATGAAAATGCATGGCCATGCTCAAATATTGATTTGTTTTTAATAGTCTACTCACTGATCAAGAAAACCCGGATTAAACATTGATGAGGATGACTAATAACATGCCTCGAGTTTAATCTATAATATATATGGTTAAATGGATTATATTACACGGAAACATTAATCATGAAAGGTTTAATTGGATCACCAATTATTATTATTACTTGGGTAGCAATGATGTATTACTAGATGCCGCTCATTGTTTATAATTTTATTATTGGATATTAAAATTATAGCCAACGTAATAATAACCTAAAGGGTTACACAATAAGAACGTTTAAAAGGAGTTTTAATTTAAATTTCGAATTTAAATTAATTAATGATAAAATTCGAAATTGGTTATTTAATTAATTAAGTTGGGCTTAGTTAATTAGATTTCAAATTTAAATCATTAAAACCCAAATCAGTTTGGTTTTAGTAGAAGCCCAAACCGATTAGGGTTAAGCCCAGCTCACTCTCTGTTATAAATACATAGAGATGTATTGGTTTAGGGTTAGAGACTTTGCCAAAATCGTTTTTAGCAAATACCCTAGCAGCTCTACATCAAGAGAGGCTAGAGAGAGAGAGAGAAAGAGGGCAGATTACGGCTAGTACCAACTCCGGAGATTGTGGATACAATCGTGCGTTCGTGTGGACTGATTAGCGAAGCAGATCTCACGAAGAGGGCTGTGTGGTGATCGTTCTTGGACCTCCATCTGTCAACCGAACCGAAAACCTTTTAAAAGGTACAGATTCTGTTCTCCATAATCAACATGTCTTATACACGGATCCTAGGGTTAGGTTTCGGTTTTTTTATTGTTTATTATCGTTTTTCCGTTGCGTTTGTTGCCCCGAAACCTATCAATGGTATCAGAGCTACGTGTATAAGAGGTTGGTTTGGTTACGTGTTTACTATATTATTACGAGTATGCATGTTTGATGAATCTGCCATGATACAGTTATGTTATATGTATGATATAATGAATCTGTATATTCTGATATGATGATGCTAGCATGTTTAGAATCTGCCATGACTCATATGTATGCGATCGGTTAATGATATGTATGCTGCTTGGTTTGTATGATGATATAAACTGTCGGATGGATGTTATTGGATATGATATGTATACAGGGATTAGGGTTATGTGTATGCTGATACATGTTTTATGGTAACTGGAATTAAGGTCGCATGTATACTGATATATGCTTCTGGAATCGAATTCTGGTAAGGATTTGCTTGTATTTTGATACGTAATATTGCAAAATTTTCCGCGTGGTTAGGGCTTGTGACAAATTTGGGCTTGTGACATATGCTTTATTCATGTGATATATTTTGATATGATGTTCTTAAGTGTTAATTGAGCATGGTGATTGGTTATGGCCTTGAGACCCATAGGGTAGTGGTTTTAATTATTGTGGTTTGGTTTTATAAATACGACTTGCATGTCGTTTTCTTGGTGCTTTGTAATTGTTCATCTCGAATGTAACTCGAGTTCTTATGTAAGTACATTAGTATAGTTATGTTTTATATTCTATGTAATAAGAAGATCATTGGAAGCATGCAATGAAGGATCAATGGAGATGAAGGTTGATGACACAAAGAAGACATGTATTTATGAAGACCAACTATGTAATAATTTAGTTTTATTAACAACCATAGATTGACCTAGATTTTTCCATTAGCTTGGAAAGATCATATAGGATTGGGCCATAACCAAGCACGATTTTACATTCATGCACTTTACATATGATGATATGTATGCGTAATGATAGATATGCATGCTTAATTAGATTAAGTAGAATGTATGTATGTATTAGATACATCACCCATGCCATGCCTGCTTAAATAAGATAAAATCTGTAACGACTCGAGATTTTAAAATTTACTATAACGACTATGAGATTTCTGTATTTAATGAAATACGGAATTAAATACGAATTTTCAATTATTTCGATATGGGGAGATTTTGTCAAAAACGGGTCATACCTGTAAGGAAGTTGGATATTAAGTGAGGCCGCTTGTGACTCCTCCAACAACCTGGAATTCAAACCATTGGTGAATATTGATTTGAAGTATTTAATTCAAGGAAAAATTGGGAATCTTTTTATGATGGGATCATGGTCGTTTTAAATAAACCCCTAACAGAATATTAAGTTTAAGATGCCTTCCAAATGAGAAACACTCGTCAAGACCTAGATCGACAAAGGGTAGGTGCGCCAAAGCGAAGTACCCTCGTTTATCGTGGTAAGGCGCGATCGAGTAAGTTAGTGATACTCAAATGTTAGACCTTTGGGTTTGACTTAACTAAGTGACCACAATAGGATTGTGAACTTAGAGGCATAGAGTTTGGTAAGATTTACTGGATGAATAGGAACAAATGTTGTTCTACCAAACTATCCAAGAGTTATATATGATATAATTGACAAATGTTGTCTACCTAAATAATCATTTTAAGGAGAAAAGCCAAAGCTGACCTTAAAAGGGATGAAATATGGATCTTGGCTCACTAGAAAGGTTTAGAGAAACTTTTCCGAATTGATAGGTAGGGCTATTAATTTGATAAAATAGTGGGAGAAATATATTATGAATATATATGAATAATCACTTGAACATAATTTAACAATTCCGTAGACTAATTATTTTATGCATTTTAACATTGTAGATATTCGAAATGGCAAACAACACAAACAACACTTTCTCTGTGCGATCAGTCCTTGAGAAGGACAAGCTTACAGGATCAAACTTCCTTGACTGGTCTAGGAATTTGAGAATTGTTCTCATGCAGGAAAAGAAATCTTATGTGATTGATATTCCTCCACCGGCAGCCCCTGCTGCTAATGCCACTCAAGATCAACGAAATGCTTATCAGAAGCATATTGATGATGCTACTGATGTGGCTTGTCTTATGCTTGCTACTATGGATGCTGAGCTTCAGAAGCAGCATTTTGATATGAATGCTTATACTATGTTTGAACATCTTTCGACGATGTTTCAATCACAGGCTCGTGTGGAAAAGTTCAACACAAGCAAAGCACTCTTCTCGTGCAAGCAGGGCAACGGACCAGTCGGACCACATGTTCTAAAGATGATCGGGTATTGTGATTACCTTTCTCGTTTGGGTTTCCCGCTTCAGCGAGAGGCTCAAGTCGATATAATCTTGCAATCTTTGAACAGCGACTATACTCAGTTCATTATGACTTTTAATATGACTGAGCAAGATAAGACTCCTATGGAATTGTTGGCCATGCTGAGGACCACTGAAGCAAATATGGTCAAGGCACCTGAGAAAGCTCCCATAATGATGGTGGGCAAGAAAGGTGCTAAGGGAAAAGGGAAATGGAAGGGCAAGAAAAAGGTAGCATCAAAAGATCTTGGTCCTTCTAAGCCCTCTTTCAAAAAGGCTAAAAAGCCGAAGGGAGATGTCGTACAGGCTGACAAAGGTGAATGTCACTACTGCAAGAAGCCTGGTCACTCGAAGAGAAACTGTCCTGTTTACTTGGAGGATCTGAAGAAGAAGAAGGTTGCGCAAGCTTCTACTTCAGGTATTTATGTTATAGAAGTCAATCTGTCTATTTCTACATCTTGGGTATTGGATACTGGATGTGGTTCTCACATTTGTATAAATGTGCAGGAACTGCAGAGAAGTAGGACTTTGGCTAAGGGAGAAGTTGACCTACGCGTTGGCAATGGAGCAAAGGTTGCTGCTTTAGCTATAGGGACTTATCATTTATCGTTGCCCACAGGGCTCATTTTAGAACTTGAGAACTGTTTTTACGTGCCTGCGATTTGCAGAAACATTATTTCCGTTTCTTGTTTGGACAAGATTGGTTTTTCTTTCTTAATTCAGAACAATAGTTGTTCCTTTTCATTGAATAATGTTACCTATGGGGTTGCACGTTTGTTTAATGGTTTATATGTTCTTGATCTTGATACTTCTGTCTATAACATAAATAACAAACGTCTTAAAACAAATGACTCAAATCATACATACCTCTGGCACTGTCGTTTAGGCCATATAAATGAGAATCGCATTTCCAAGTTACATAAGGATGGATACTTGGACAAGTTTGATTTCGAATCATACGAGGAATGTGAACCATGTCTCATTGGCAAAATGACTAAAGCTCCTTTTACCGGTCAAGGTGAGAGGGCCACCAAACGATTGGAACTGATACATAGTGATGTATGTGGTCCAATGCGTACGATGGCAAGAGGTGGCTATTACTATTTCATAACCTTTACTGATGATTTTAGTAGATACGGATATGTGTATCTTTTGAAGAACAAATCCGAATCGTTTGAAAAATTCAAAGAGTATAAGGCTGAAGTAGAGAAGCAAAAGAGCGAAAGTATTAAAACTCTACGATCTGATCGTGGGGGAGAATACTTAAGCTTAGAATTTAAGAATTTCTTAAAGGAGTGTGGTATCGTATCACAACTCACTCCTCCTGGAACACCACAATGGAATGGGGTGTCTGAAAGGAGAAATCGTACCTTGTTGGACATGGTGCGATCGATGATGAGTCATGCGGATCTTCCAATTAGTTTCTGGGGTTATGCCCTAGAGACGGCTGCACAAACACTAAACCGTGTTCCTTCAAAATCGGTTCAAAAGACACCATATGAGTTATGGACTGAAAAACGTAATAGCGTTTCATTTATGAAAGTTTGGGGATGTGAAGCGTTTGTGAAACGTTTGATCTCTGATAAGCTAGGACCGAAATCAGACAAATGTAATTTTGTAGGATACCCATTGGAAATTAAAGGGTATTATTTCTATAAACCTTCTGAGAACAAAGTGTTTGTTGCTCGAACGGCTGTATTTCTAGAGAGAGAACTGCTTTCTAAGAAAAACAGTGAGAGGACAATAGATCTCGATGAGGATCGAGAACTACAAGATGTTGTTGAACCAGAGTTGGAACATGAGCAGAATGAGACTCAAGATGTTGAGAACAATACTGCTCAAGAAACACAGGTCGTTCGTAGATCAAGTAGGATTCACCATGAGCCAGAGAGATATTATGGATTTCTCCTGACTCAAAGTGGCGATGTGATGCTTGTAGATAATGATGAGCCTCTCACCTACAAGGATGCTATGAATAGTCCAGATTCTGAGAGATGGCTGGAAGCCATGAAATCTGAGATGGATTCCATGTATGAAAACAAAGTATGGACTTTGGTTGCACCACCTGATGGGGTTAAACCCATAGAATGCAAGTGGGTTTTCAAGAAGAAAACTGACATGGATGGAAATTTACAGACCTACAAAGCAAGACTGGTGGCGAAAGGTTTCAAGCAAATTCATGGTATAGACTATGATGAAACTTTCTCACCGGTAGCTATGGTCAAATCCATCAGGATTTTGCTTGCGATAGCGGCTTATTATGACTATGAAATCTGGCAAATGGATGTCAAGACTGCTTTCCTAAATGGAAGCTTAGAAGAGGATGTGTACATGACACAACCTGAGGGTTTTGTCGATCCAAAGTTTGCTAGAATGGTTTGTAAGTTGCTACGATCTATTTATGGATTGAAGCAGGCCTCAAGGAGGTGGAACATCCGTTTTGATGAAACAGTCAAAGATTTTGGCTTCATACAAAATGAGGATGAGCCGTGTGTTTACAAGAAGGTTAGTGGGAGCCATGTGGCATTCCTAGCATTATATGTGGATGACATATTACTAATAGGAAATGACATTCCTTCTCTACAGGCTGTGAAGACTTGGTTGGGAAAAAGTTTCTCGATGAAAGACTTAGGCGATGCTACCTATATCTTAGGGATCAGGATCTATAGAGATAGATCTAAAAGATTAATCGGCCTAAGTCAGAGTACATACATTGACAAAGTATTGCATCGTTTTGGAATGCAAGAGGCAAAGAGGGGTTTTGTCCCGGTGTCTCATGGGATAGTGATCTCAAAGGAAAATTGTCCTAAATCATCAGATGATAAGGACCGTATGAGTAAAGTACCATATGCTTCGGCAATTGGTTCTATAATGTATGCGATGATATGTACTCGTCCTGATGTCTCGTATGCTTTAAGCATGACGAGCAGGTACCAGTCAAATCCTGGTGAGGGTCACTGGACAGCTGTCAAGAATATTCTTAAGTACCTTAAACGGACTAAAGATTCGTTCTTGATATACGGAGGAGATGAGAAGCTGGTTGTAAAAGGTTACACTGATGCTAGTTTCCAGACAGATAGGGATGATTCTGTGTCCCAGTCTGGATTCGTGTTTTGTCTAAATGGAGGTGCTGTAAGCTGGAAAAGTTCGAAGCAAGAGACAGTAGCTGATTCTACAATGGAAGCTGAGTATATTGCTGCCAGTGAAGCAGCCAAAGAGGCTGTTTGGATTCGAAAATTTATTTCGGGACTTGGTGTGGTTCCGTCGATCGCAGATCCAGTTGATCTGTATTGCGATAATAATGGAGCTATTGCGCAGGCAAAGGAATCGAGGTCCCATTCCAAAGCAAAGCATATACTTAGGAGATATCACCTTCTTCGAGAGATAAACGAGAGAGGAGATATACATATATGTAAAGTGCATACTAATGATAATGTTGCGGACCCACTGACCAAAGCTTTGTCGCAGCAGAAGCACGAAGGTCACACTAGTTCCATGGGTATTAGATACATAGGCGATTGGCTCTAGTGCAAGTGGGAGATTGATAGTGTTAGTGCCCTAGAGACAATGTATTTGTGCTTCTAGGATAAACTATTTTGTTATTCAGTGATTATGTTATATCGATTATTCAACAATGATTTATTATGTCTTTATTTACTGCGATATAAATATTAGAACAATAAATGTCCTTGGAATATGTAACATGTATTCTATATCTTTAAGTATGTGACTTAAAAATGAGATTATAAGAATAGTGTTAATATTCCTAAATATCCCTAATCGAGCATTATTAATATGGGACAATTATAATGCATAAAGATTAGTATGTTTGTTGACTGATGACCACATCTCATTGGTCATAGGTATAGTGATACTAAAGTCAAGAACATAGGTGCATGTAATATTCTACATGGCACTGGATTGACCCACAGTGAGTTTCTACATGTTGATAATGTCATTAGAAAGACTCACAGTGATAATGGTGTAATGATCCTTAGACTTGAGATCATTATATTACTATACGAGGATTAATATACTTTGACTACATTAAAAGTTACCTTTGACCGGGTGATGATAAAAATGTACATCGGGTATATTATGAGACGTATGAGAAATATGAATGATAGATAAAGGATTTAACCCTCCTATTATTAGGAGAGATATTATTGGCCTCTTGATTGAGTGAGACTATGAAAATGCATGGCCATGCTCAAATATTGATTTTTTTTTAATAGTCTACTCATTGATCAAGGAAACCCGGATTAAACATTGATGAGGATGACTAATAACATGCCTCGAGTTTAATCTATAATATATATGGTTAAAGGGATTGTATTACACGGAAACATTAATCATGAAAGGTTTAATTGGATCACCAATTATTATTATTACTTGGGTAGCAATGATGTATTACTAGATGCCGCTCATTGTTTATAATTTTATTATTGGATATTAAAATTATAGCCAATGTAATAATAACCTAAAGGGTTACACAATAAGAACGTTTAAAAGGAGTTTTAATTTAAATTTCGAATTTAAATTAATTAATGATAAAATTCGAAATTGGTTATTTAATTAATTAAGTTGGACTTAGTTAATTAGATTTCGAATTTAAATCATTAAAACCCAAATCAGTTTGGTTTTAGTAGAAGCCCAAACCGATTAGGGTTAAGCCCAGCTCACTCTCTCTTATAAATACATAGAGATGTATTGGTTTAGGGTTAGAGACTTTGCCAAAATCGTTTTTAGCAAATACCCTAGCAGCTCTACATCAAGAGAGGCTAGAGAGAGAAAGAGAAAGAGGGCAGATTACGGCTATTACCAACTCCGGAGATTGTGGAGACAATCGTGCGTTCGTGTGGACTGATTAGCGAAGCAGATCTCACGAAGAGGGTTGTGTGGTGATCGTTCTTGGACCTCCATCTGTCAACCGAACCGGAAACCTTTTAAAAGGTACAGATTCTGTTCTCCATAATCAACATGTCTTATACACGGATCCTAGGGTTAGGTTTCGGTTTTTTTATTGTTTATTATCGTTTTTCCGTTGCGTTTGTTGCCCCGAAACCTATCAGTTGCAAGTCATGTTATTGTCTTATTGACAGTAAGGTTAGAAGAAGAGAGCATGTTGCAAGTCATGACAGAAAATCCAAGCTGATAGCAACATTGACGGAAACATGGAGACAACAACAATTTTCTCATATCTGGACAGCAAGTCTAGCAAGTCATGACAGAATATCCAAGCTGACAACAACATTTGCGGAAGCATGGAGACAACAACTTTCTCATATCTGGATAGCAAGTCCGGAATTAATGACAGTAACATTGGCAGGAATTCATAATGTCATCAAAAACACGTTCCCATGACAGTTTTCTAAGATACTGTCTCAATGGAATCTTCTAAATTGGGGATTTACCAAGCCAAACATGTGACATATTAGATGTTCAAGAAACAGACGTGCTCCACAACCTATGTTAATTCGAAAAACTTGAGAGATCACATGACAAAGATTATCAATTCGAGAGTATGGCAAATCAACATCTACTAGAATTGTATTAACTTAATTTAGAATGTATCTAGATTGCTTGTTGTATTTTGATAACTCTTATTGTATAACAATTTAGGAACGTCACATGGGTGTGCAAATTGTAAGGAGTCGCCAGTTGAAAATGACAGCAGTTCCACAACCTATGTTGATAGAGATGATAGAGCAAAGTAAGATTTATAGAGATTTATCTCTCATTCTATCTATCCATCTCTCAAGGAGAACGAAACTGCAATTTTTCTCTAGATTGTAGCAACACTTTACAAAAAAAATCATAATATTACCCCTTCTACAATATTCCCGGAACCAACAATAATCATAATATCTATTCATCCTATCTAGATATGCATTTTAAATAGATTTATTTATGTTTATTAAGACTTTCGAAATAATTGATATAATGTAATTCTTAAACCTTCTTTTATTTATAACATTATTTTATTCATTCAAATTCATCCAACCTGAACAAAACCGATATGTGATAAATAGAATTGGATTATAAATTTATATTTATGAATTGGGTTAGAATTTCATAAAGTAATTTGGTTATAAAAATAACTTAACCAATCCTAACCACGGATGCTTTTGTTTTTTTTTATAAATAAGGTAATAAAAAAGTACATTTTATCACCAAAATTAGCATCTGTTACTAATGAGAAAATGTGGAAAAATGTTATCTTTAGAGCTTTATTATTTTTCAAAATTATATTTTTAACATGTATATATTATAAAAATAACATTTCTCCACATGTGATATTTGATATTTTAGTTTTGAAAAATAAAAATAGCTTTGGAAAATAACACTAACCCAAAATGTGATAATCTATCTATCTATCTATTACTATATATTATACATCAACACAAGGGCAAAAGGTGCCATTTTATTGGCTGTGAAATTACTATTTTGTCCCTATTTTGTTGAAAATTAACAAAAATGCCATTATTTAATATTTGTGTAAAAAATAGTTGAAATTGTGTTAATGTTGAGAATCGAACCCTTGAACTTCCCCTCTTAAACTCATGTCACAACCATTTGGCTACAATTAATTTTGAGTATATTTAAAAAATCTTATTAGATAAACCACATCATCTTCCTTTGTCCCATTTTTTTAATTTCAACTATATATTAAACCTCAATACAAGTGCAAATAAATTGGTTGTAAAATTACTATTTCATCCTCATTTTTTGGAAGTAACAATTGTGCCACCCCTTTATAATCTATGTATGGAAGAATTTGTGTTAACTTTCGGAGTCGAGCCACAAATTTCATTTTAAGAGGTTCATGATACAGCCACTATAATACATTAATTTTCGAGTTTTCTTCAAAATCTTATAAGATAAATCACGCCTTTTACTTAACTTATTTTCTTCATTATTTTCAGTTTTGAGTAAATAAAATGTTAGTTTATATTATTTATATAATTCAGTTTTTTCATTTTTTGTAGTTTTATTTATCTATATATTCAATCATCTTATAAATTTTATTACACCTGTATATTTTCGATTCAATTAACGTTAAATATGTTATTTATAATTCATATATTTATATTACATTATATCTCTAATCATATTTTATTTGAATTAGTTGATAATAGATACCTAAAAAATAATATTGAATTTAGGGGTGATCATAAACCGCACCAAACAGCATAAACCGCCTGCACCGCACCAACCCGCACCACACCGCGCGGTTTTTTATTGTCCGTGGTGCGGTTACGGTTTCAAATTTTGACAAACCGCGCGGTGCGGTGCATGTTGCGATTTAAAGTTTTTGCGCGGTTCAAACCGCACCGCAATATTTAATATATTATATAATTATATATATATATATATATATTTAATCATATTATATATATATATATATATATATATATATATTGTTAGTTACAGAGGCATGCCTGTACACATCTAATAACAAGCCTAATTGTTTGTAATGCTTTGCATTACTTACATGACCTCTTAACTGAGGGAACCTCTAGTTGTAGAGTTTCTGTTTGTATTGTACTTGTAGTAGGCATCAAATCCTAGTTGTGTAATTGTACTTATAGAGTCTAGAATAATGCTTGAAAGAAGTTCCAAGGTTCATGCCTCAAGCAAGGAGTTAAAGACTGTCAAATAATCACAGTTGGGATTTGAAGAAATGAGGAATTTGCCTAAGTACCAATTCGAGAAGTCTATTTGTCTATTCGAGAAGTTCAGCATTCGAGAAGTCAGGGATTCGATATCTCAAGACACTATTCGATATCTCTGAATACACTGTTCGATATCTCATTCGATATCTCGGAGATTCGATATGTCTATGTACTCTATTCGAGAACTCAGGAAGTCAACGAATCAAAGTAGTATTCGAGTTCTCAAGGAGTCAACAAGTCAAAGTTCCATTCGATATCTCAAGGACTCTGAAAGCTATTCGATATCTCGAGGATTCGATAAGTCAAATGTTCTATTCGACAACTCAAGGAATCCTGATGGAAAAGAGCTATTCGAGAAGTGGTTCGATATGTCAATATAACAGTGTTCGAGAACTCAGAGTTATCGATCAAGTCAATTCCAGTTCTCGAATCACTTACTTAGTCACTTCTCGAATACATTCTTGGAGACAAAATACTGAATAAATTGTACAAGTCAGAAACCTGCAACAAGCCAATGCACTTTATGGACCACAATCTGTAACGTGCTCTGGAAAGCCTACAAGGAAGCTTGGAGAGATATAGAAGAGACAAGGAGCTAAAGAAGTGGATCTGAACAGGCTTTGCAAAGTCAAATCTGTAACCGTTTGGACACTTACTCAAAAAGGATAGACAGACTAGAAAGTAATTTGTTTAGCTACCTTATTTGTAGTAAGTAGGTTGTATCCATGCATTATAAGGATACAGCCTCACTTCTTTAGTTAGAGAGTGAATGAACCAAGTGAGTCAAGTTTTTCATACACTGTAAGCTATATCTCTCTGAGAAAAACGAAGCTGAGAATACTATCATTTGTATTCACAGATTGTAGCAACCTTTATCTAATAATACATTAGATTAAAGTGATATTGTGTTCTGTGTTGTTCTTTATCCGCATCTACATCTCTGTACACACAACACTTGTTTGCTACACAGACTCAAGGCAAGAAAGGTTCAAGAATCCATTCACCCCCCCTCTGTATTCTTTCTTTGTGTTCAATACTCAACAAGTGGTATCAGAGCGGGCTGTTTATTCAAAAACAGAAAAACGATCATGAGTTCGAATACACCAAAGACTACAGGAACGGTGAAGGTCCCTAAGTTTGACAAAGAAAACTTCAACCTCTGGAAGATAAAGATGATGTTGTTCATTAAAGCCTCCCATCCCTTGTATCCTGAGATTCTCAAGAATGGTCCTTTTGTTCCACAACAAGAGATACCAGAAAAGACTGTTGGAACCACAACTATCCCAAGATCTTATGAGGCCAAGGATCCATCAAAATGGACAGAATCAGAAAGGGAGAAGGTTGCTCTTGACAGCCACCTCATGCTACTTATCATTGATTCCATGGACATGTCAATGTTTGCGAACATTACATCATGTACGTCTGCCAAAGAGATGTGGGATCACATTGAGGTGTTGTGTGAAGGAACTGATGAGGTTAAGGAAAACAAGAAATAGATACTGGTCACACAGTATGAAGCTTTCATGGCACAGCCCAAGGAAAGCATTACTGAAATGTTTGAAAGGTTTCACAAGCTAGTTACTGAGTTGCAGATGAATGGCAAGGTTTACAGCACCAAGGAGTTAATTATGAAATTTCTGTTATCTTCACCAAATCATCTAGAGCAAAGAGTCATTTCTCTAAGGGAGAGAGATTTGAACAAAGTCACATATGATGTGCTCTATGGAGTCCTAAAGACTCATGAACTTGAGTTGCTTCAGAAAAGGGCTATCCAAGCCAACCAAGGTAGAATGATAAACACATCATGTGCCTTGATTGTCAACAAATCTATTCTGGACCTAGAAGCATCTACAAGCCAGCTAAGGATAGAGGAGGTAGCAGATGATGAAGAAACTGAAGCTGGGGTGAGTGAACCTGTTGAGGAAAAGGAGGAAGAAGAAGAAGAGTTTTACACTCTGGATTAAGAACTTGATGGGATGGAAAATACTTCATATGCTTTCATGGCCAGAAAATTTCCAAACATCAGATTTAAAAGAAATCAACCCTTCAAACCCAAAACTCAAAACCATTCAGTCAACAAGAACAAGGCACCTGTGAAACCAAACAGAAATAAATTCAAAACCAGTTATGTGGATAGGTCATCTGTAAGGTGCTATAGATGCAATGACCTAGGGCATTTTGCCAGTGAATGCAAGAAGCCTAAAAAGAAGGATATAGATTATCTTGAGCTCGAAGCTAAGTATGAGGCCCTTCTGAAAAAGCAGACACAAGGTAAGGCCTACATAGCTGAAGGGAAGTGTTGGGATGATTCTGAGAGTGATGGAGAGGAACAAGAATTCTGCAATTATGCCTTGATGGCCAACTCCAAGGATGACCCATCTCCATCTGATTCGCAGGTACCATCTCTCACTACTATAGACATGTCTGTTTCTGAGTATAAATGCATGATCGAACAACTATATGTTGAAATGTTTAATATTCATACTAGTATGACTGCTGCTAATGAGGAGATTGCTAAACTGTCTACTAGAAATGAAATATTAACCAAAAAGAATGAGGAACTTGAGCTAACTGCTATGCAAGTAGAAAACCTTAAGAAAGAAGTTGAATATTTGCAGAACAAGGTTTTATGTGCTAGTCAAGTAGAGAAGGCTCTTAGGGATGAATTAGCTGAAAATGAATTCAAACTGAAAACTTTCAAGAAATCATCTGGTCTAGTGCAATCCTACTGTGAGAAAATTGAAGCTAAACCCAAAGCAGCTATTGGACTTAACTATGACTCTCTCAAATAGAGGAAAGGCTATACTGTCATTGAAGAGGACACAGCTGTTCATGAGAAAGTACCTCACATATTGAAAAAGACTGAAAATCCAATTTTTAAGGAATCAACATTTGAAATTGATGAGGATGCCTTACTCATCAAACAAATGTTGAATGATGAGGATGAGGCACAATCTAGTGAACAACAAGCATTCTCTAAGAGTGAGAGTGTCAAGTCAAAGACCAAGGAACCAGTAGTTGATAGGTCAAGACCTAAGAAGTTTGTTAAGTTTGTCTCAGTTGGGAAGAGTGAATCAGAAAAGAAAGTGACTAAGAAGAAACAGAACAGAAATGGCAAGTTAGGGATTAACAAGGATAACAACTATGCTTATATGCCTAATGCCCCTAAGAAAACTTGTCAGAACTGTTTCAGTACCAATCATTTAACTCATGCATGCAAGAAACCTGTTGGTAGTGTGTCTAAACCTTTTTATGATTGTTCTGTGTCTCTAAGACATAGAGATGCACCTTTTTGTGATAAATTTAACTGCATGCCATGCAATATGAATGTTATGACTAGTTGTTTTAATTTAAGAAGGCAATTCATTGATGGTTGTATCAGTCACAATTATCACACATACTACACAAGGTCAAAGTCTTCAAGTCCTCCTAAAGCTAGGAAGGTACCTCTGTCACCTAAGTCTGAAACTTCAGGTTCTAAGACTTCCAACAGTGACAAGAAGATTAACACTAAGAAAGTTGACAAGCATGTTGTTTATGATAAAACTGTCTCTAAGTCACATGGACCCAAACTTGTTTGGGTACCAAAGGAAAAGTAATACCTTTGTGTCTGCAGGGCAAAGAAAGTGAAAAGAAGGTCATGTGGATTTTGGACAGTGGATGCTCAAATCATATGACTGGTGATATGGCCCTGCTATCACAGTATGAGGAAAAGGCTGGCCCAATGGTTGGTTTTGGAGATGATAGCATGGGTAACACATTGGGATATGGCAAGCTGAAAATTGGTAATGTCATCATTGAAGATGTAGCACTAGTCAAGGGGCTCAAGCATAATCTGCTAAGTGTTGGTCAGTTTATTGATAGAGGATTCAAAGTGAATTTTGACAAAGATGAATGTTTGATCACCCACAAGAAGACTGGTGATTTTGCTCTATCTGGAGTGAGGAAAGGAAGCCTGTTTGTAGCCAATATGGACTCTGCAAACAAGGACAAAATTTGTTGCTTTTACTCAAAAGCATCAAATGAAGATTGTTGGCTGTGGCACAAGAAACTATCACACCTGAACTTCAAGGCCATTAATTCTCTAGTCAAAAGAGAGTTAGTGAGAGGCATGCCCACACTTGAATTCTGCCAAGAAGGAGTGTGTGAGGCTTGTCAAAAAGGAAAAATGAAAAGATCAAGCCACAAGTCAAAGACAGTGACATCAATAACCAAGCCATTACAACTCATTCATATGGATTTGTTTGGGCCTGTCAACATTATGTCACTTGGAAGAAAGAAGTATGCCCTGGTAATGGTTGATGATTTTTCAAGGTATACATGGGTGGAATTTCTGGCATCAAAAGATGAGGCTCCACAAGTAATTATTGAGCATATAAAGAAAGTTGACAAGGAAGCCAAGGCAAACAATGCAAGTGTGATTGCACTGAGAAGTGATAATGGAACAGAGTTCAGAAATGCCATACTCGAAGCATTCTGTAAAGAGAATGGTATTTCTCAGCAATTCTCAGCTCCAAGGACTCCACAACAAAATGGAGTTGTTGAGAGAAAGAATAGAACTCTAATTGAGGCTGCTAGAACAATGTTACTTGATGCAAAAATGCCTACATGTTTTTGGGCTGAGGTTGTGAATACTGCATGCTATATTCAGAACAGAACCCTCATCAACAAAAACACTGGAAAGACACCTTACAACTTGATGACTGGAAAGAATCCTACTCTAAAGTATGTTCATACTTTTGGAAGCAAATGCTTTGTACTAAAGGATAATTCCGAATATGTTGGAAAATTTGATGCAAAAGCATTTGAAGGAATTTTTCTTGGCTATTCTATGGAAAGAATTGCATACAAGGTTTATGTCATCAGTCAAAAGAAAGTTATGGAAAGCACAGATGTAACATTTGATGACAGCAAACTACCTGGACTAGAAGAAGCCAATGATGAAGACAAAGATCCATCGAGGTTTGATAATCTAGATGATTCTGATGAAGAGATTGAAACTGGAGTTGAAACTCAAGTTCAACAAACTCAAGTGAATAATGATACAAGAGAAGAATTTGTGCCAATCGATAGTGGAGAAACAAGCATCCTAGACACACCTGTGAGTAATGGCAACTTCACAGGGGGAGGAAATGAGGATGACCATGATATGGATGATGAAGCAACATCAAGAATGAGAAGTCAGGCTGAACACTCGAGGAAATGGGATAGATCACACACTGCAGAGCAAATCATTGGAGATCCTAATGCAGGAGTAAGGACTAGGAGAGCAACTCAAAATGAGTGCCTCTATGGATGTTTTCTATCACAAGTTGAGCCTAAGAAACTTGATGATGCACTGTTGGATCCAGATTGGATTATTGCTATGCAAGAGGAGCTGAATCAATTTGAAAGGAACAAAGTATGGGAACTTGTGCCTGCACCAAAGAATAGAACCATTGTTGGAACAAAATGGGTTCTGAAGAATAAGATGGATGAAGATGGTGTAATAATAAGAAACAAAGCAAGGCTGGTTGCAAAAGGATACTCTCAATAGGAAGGCATTGATTATGATGAGACATTTGCCCCTGTTGCTAGATTGGAAGCCATCAGAATATTCTTGGCATTTGCTGCTCATTCAAACTTTAAAGTTTATCAAATGGATGTCAAGAGTGCATTTCTAAATGGAGAGTTGGAAGAAGAGGTTTATGTGCAACAACCACCTGGCTTTGAGGATCCACATTTCCCAGAATTTGTCTACAGATTGCTTAAGGCATTGTATGGACTTAAGCAGGCTCCAAGAGCATGGTATGATACTTTATCACAATTTCTTCTTGAAAATCAATTCACTAGAGGCACATTGGACAAGACACTGTTTTACAAGAAGCATGGTGATGATATTATTCTAGTCCAAATTTATGTGGATGATATCATCTTTAGGTCTACAAATGAGAAGCTATGTGAGAAATTCTCTAAACTCATGCAGAGCAGATATGAGATGAGTATGATGGGAGAGTTGACATTCTTTCTTGGGTTGCAAGTCAGTCAAAGGAAGGATGGTATCTTTATCAGTCAGACCAAATACATCAAGGATCTATTGAAGAAGTTTGACTTGGAAGACTGCTCACCTGCAAAGACACTCATGGCCACTGCAACTAAGTTGGATGAAGATGCTAAAGGCAAGAAAGTAGATATCTCAATCTACAGAGGCATGGTTGGTTCTCTACTCTACCTCACTGCAAGTAGGCCAGACATCATGTTTGCTACATGTCTATGTGCTAGATTTCAATCAAATCCAAAGGAATCACATTTGATTGCAATAAAAAGGATCTTTAGATATCTGAAGGGCACTCCTAACTTGGGTTTATGGTATCCTAAGGACACAGGGTTCAATCTGGTTGGTTATTCTGATGCTGATTATGCTGGATGCAGAGTGGATAGGAAAAGCACCTTAGGAAGCTGCCAGTTTCTTGGACAAATGTTAGTTTCTTGGTATAGTGATAAGTGGATTTTATATCCACTATTTTGCATTCCATTCGTACTTAAAACGATTGCGAGTTCTCAAGTTTCGTGTTAGTTTGATGTGTTTTCATTTAATTTATGTAGGTTGCATAGTCGGGCGGCATTGGTGGTGTTGGTGAAGAAATAGTGGTAATCTGTGAGTTTAAAGTAGAAATTACAGGAAGTCCAGGGCATGAGAACTCATGAATTTGAGCACAATGCGCATACTTCACTGTTTTGGCCATAACTGGAGTTCCAGACATCGGAATTGGGCGATTCAAAAGCCCACGCGAAGAGGAGAGAATTCTCTACAATTCTGGACAGGGAGTGGAGGCGCTCCTGCGCGATGCCAGGCGCTGCAGCGCTGTTTCAGGCGCTGTTGCGCTGATTCAGGAGCAAGGGCGCTCGTTCAAGGGCTATAGCGCTTCAGCAAGGGAGGCAGCGCTCGAGAGCTGAAATTCCAGGGATAAGCAAGAGCAACAGCGCTCCATTTAAGCGCAGCAGCGCTCGAGACATTATTTTCCAGGGGCCAAGAGGCGCTATAGCGCTCTAACAGGCGCTGTAGCGCTTGAGCGGGTTTTTGCAGATTTTTAACTCCTTAAACCGGGTCAATTGTCTTGGGCCTATTTTATTAGGGCATCTATATATGTTATGTGAGACCTAAAAACAGATATAAAAAATATCTATCGTTGTTCTTAGTTTTTTCTTAGCTACTATCAACACTTATCATCTATTTTTCAAGAACAATTTCAAGGAATTTCTCCAAGCTAGTGACAAGCAAGGATTATTCTTTGGAACCTTTGTACTCTTCTATTTTGGGGATTTAATTCTAAACCTTATTTCTTCTTCTATATTTACTTGTTTATTTTAGAATTATGTTTTCCATAGAACCCATGATGGCAATTAGGTCAATTATGGGCTAATTCGTTATCATGGGGTTTTAATGGATTTTTCTATGGATTCTAGTAATTGAGTGTTATTTATGCCTTGGTGTGTGATTGATTGTATTGATTGCCTAGTATGTTTATGCTTATTCGTTATAAGTGAGTCGCGAACACTTGTAATTGTTTGTTTAATCCTAGTGAATGCGAAAGTGGATCTAGGGTTTAGAACAATTCATGCTAGCATAGGTTTTTGCATGTGAAAAACATGTATTAATTTGTGATGTAATTCTAACCGTCTTGCATCGACTATGTGGTTTAATGGGTGCTTGATTTTCAACCGGTATGTGTTCAATTGCTATAGACATATAGGGACTACACATATTTGGTGACTACTTGACTTCTATCAATTGTGGATGATCAGTAGGATGGTATATGCACAACGAAAGTTGGTGTGTATCAGTTTAGTGCATCTAATCAGTAATCAACTCTGTCACATGCTAGGCTAAAGGGCATAAGATTCTAGATGAAGGAGTAAATGAAATTGAAATCCCATGTTTGTTTCTTATAAATTAATCCTTAAGTTATTTTCTCGTAATTGGATTAGTTGGTAATTAATCATTAGTTAAATCAAAACCAATATTGTGATTGTTTTAGCAGTGAGTGTAAATCATAAGCTGGTGCATAAGTGAACATAACGAACAAATTGAGTCTCTGTGGGAACGAATCCTATTTACTCTATATTACTTGTTGACCACGTTCTCTTGCGTGAATAAGTGCGAACAAGTTTTTGGCGCCGCTGCCGGGGACTCAGTTCATTGTTTGTTTAGTTTATGATCTTGTCATCAATTTGGGTTAAATTCACTGACTCGAACGTTTTTTTTCTTTTTATTTGATGGATTATTGGGAGCAGGAATTCGTAATTGTTTGTGAGCTGTGTGCAGGTGGACATTACACTCATCAATGTGAGTATAACAGAAACTGGCCAAATTTCAGCTGGGACTACAATCAGAGTGGTATGGAGCAATCTCAATATCCATCCTACCCGCTCCAAAATCAGCAGTTTGAAGATGAGCCATACAATCTAGGGGGAATTCAGCAACAACAGGGGCAACAATTTCAGCATCAGTATGCCCCAGTGCATCAACACTTTCAACCTCCTGAATTTCAGCAGCAGCAATTTCAGACTTGGTCTATCCAACAGTCGACCGAAGAAGCTGAATTAGAAGAATTGAGGTTGATGGCTAAAAGCAATGCATTGTCTCTCCAGAAAATAGGAAATCAGATTGGTCAATTAGCAACCTTGCTAAACAGTCTTCAGGGAACCCTTCCAAGTGACACGAGAGACCTAGAGGCAGAGCAGGAGGACAATAACATGCCTATCAATCTTGATGAGCCATTCTTAGCCACGGGTGAGACTTTGATCGATGTTCAGACAGGAGAGTCTGAGGGCGAAGATGAGGAAGAAGCAGAACAGGAAGCTGATAAGGAAGAAAGGTCAGAAAATGCAGTTCTGAATATTCAGCCACAACCACATCCTTTGCAATCTAAAAATGTTGAAGATGTTGAGAAGAAGAATTTTGAAATTGTGTTAGTTGAGAGCCATGAACTTGTTGAGGTGTCTCAATTTAATTCTGAACATGAAGGATATGTGGAAGAATCTTCAACAATATCAATGAAGGATGTTCTGGTTTATGATAAATTAGAGGATAATTTGTATGAAGATCCACTGGAGCAGCCTTTGTTTCTAGAATTGGGACCTGAGAAGAATGAAGACGAGCATCTAACATTGTTAGAGGATAATTCGCAAAGTGTTGGAATGATGCATTGTTTCGAGTCACTAGAAGTGCTATCTGCCGAAGGCAAACCTCCAAAAGCCTCTAACAAGGAACCACCTGACTTGGAACTGCAGTTGATATCCTCTCAATCTCAGGAGTTTGATTCGAGTTCATTTGTATCATCTTCTATCATCATCTCAGCAGAATTACCTCCGGACAAGAATTTTGAAAGGGTTATTTCAAATTTTCGTGACAGTATGCGTTCTGCAGATATGCAAAATTTTTTAGTGGACAATGCGATTGGTTTTGTTGAGAAGCAGAGAAGGTTGACATCTCCAACCTTATCCACTATTATCTCAGCAGATTTACCGCCTGATAAGGAAGAAGTACGTTTGGCGGCTTTACAAAAGCATACTGGTAGTGGATGGATGATTTCAGATAATCAGGATATCATCTATTCGTTGGTTATTCAAATATGGTGTGGGAACAATGTCACGGGCACTTTGGAAGAGCGAAGGAGGTTGAAGCTTGTCGTCAATGACGTTGCTCCGAAGAAGATCATTAAATGGCCTTATAGAGATACGGTGCAGAAATTTTCAAGAGGAAAATTGTGGCCAAGTCTAGCTAAAGACGTTAAAGAAAGGCGCTTCGTGGGAGGCAACCCATGATTTCTTGCTTTCAAATAAAACAACAGTTGTGTTGGAGTCTCCACGTCTATCCACCACCAGACACACCACCCGAGGAGGGTGGAGATGCCGGCGTGTAGGGGAGTATCTCTTGTACCCTTTTAATTTACCTTCAATGAGGACATTGCAATTTTTAAGTTTGGGGGTGATTTTAGGGTATTAAGAGTCATTTCATTGCATATAGTTGCATATTCATGTTAGTCATATTAGAATTTTTGCATGTAGTTTTGCCATGCCATTTAGATTGCATGTAGGATGCCATGTCATATAGCTTTAATTAGGATTGTAATATCATGTTGTTCATGCATTTCATGCATTTCATATGATTCCATATGAGTGTCTGCTTCTGGCTCAATAGGTCGATGTTAATTTGAGTGTGATGACAATGAATAGAGGGTTGATTTAAGTACTTATGAAATTGACTTGCATGTGTCGGGAACACAATCTTTTCACGGTCTCACGGTTTACTTTTGAGCTAGATTGAGTCATACCTTGTTTGGCTGTTGAGATTTAATCACTTATTTATATCTAGAATTTTCGTTATTCCCTTGATGGCATAGAAGCACTTAAGTATAAGTTTGGGGGAAAACAGGGATTTCATGCTTAGTGTCGTGTCGGAGTGTAATAATGGCTAGGCGTCAAATGGCTAGTAGCCGGCTCATATTTAATATGAGTAGTCTAGGAGGGTGAGATAGTGCACCCATGGAAAAAAAAAAAGAAAAGGCAAGAAAAAGAGTCAAAAGAAAAAAAAAGGAAAAAAAAAGAGAAGAAAAAATATATAAAAAAAAAAGAGTTGTGAGAATAAAAAATGAGGGATTGTGAGAGTGTGTGTATGCTAATTGGCTAGGGTGAGCTCTTTAGTACTCGAGCAAGTAAGTTCGAGGGGATTTTATGCCTAGTGACCTAAGACTTTTCTGGTCTGGGATCCACTAACCTAACGCTCGCTACAAGGGTGCTATTGTATAAGCCTTTAGGGGTCTCACCCATTGCACAGTCAAAAGCATGTGTGTTTTGTGTTTTGTGATGTTTTGTGTAGTAAAGCATGAGTCTTTGTCTACCTTAAATGATGATGACGGTGTCTTTGAGTCATGGAGTGTCTAAAGTCTATTCTGTTTATAAACATGTGATTGTTTTGGCGAAGAATTGGTTATGCCTTTGATCTAGTTTCGAGATTATATCTAGTGAGAAATGCACACACCACGTTTCCGAGCATGTATTGTTAGTATACGGGGCCTTAGTCGAGCTCTGTTTGGAGTTGTTGCATTCGTTGAGACGTTTGCGTGTTGAGTTGGTTTCAGATCATTTTTGTGGGATCATTGCATTAGGACATCGCATTATCATGACATTTAATTTTTAGTTGCATTCATTCATCATTTTAGGGTTGAGTTTGCATTGCTTGAGGACAAGCAACGGTTTAAGTTTGGGGGTTTGATAAGTGGATTTTATATCCACTATTTTGCATTCCATTCGTACTTAAAACGATTGCGAGTTCTCAAGTTTCGTGTTAGTTTGATGTGTTTTCATTTAATTTATGTAGGTTGCATAGTCGGGCGGCATTGGTGGTGTTGGTGAAGAAATAGTGGTAATCTGTGAGTTTAAAGTAGAAATTACAGGAAGTCCAGGGCATGAGAACTCAGGAATTTGAGCACAATGCGCATACTTCACTGTTTTGGCCATAACTGGAGTTCCAGACATCGGAATTGGGCGATTCAAAAGCCCACGCGAAGAGGAGAGAATTCTCTACAATTCTGGACAGGGAGTGGAGGCGCTCCTGCGCGATGCCAGGCGCTGCAGCGCTGTTTCAGGCGCTGTTGCGCTGATTCAGGAGCAAGGGCGCTCGTTCAAGGGCTATAGCGCTTCAGCAAGGGAGGCAGCGCTCGAGAGCTGAAATTCCAGGGATAAGCAAGAGCAACAGCGCTCCATTTAAGCGCAGCAGCGCTCGAGACATTATTTTCCAGGGGCCAAGAGGCGCTATAGCGCTCTAACAGGCGCTGTAGCGCTTGAGCGGGTTTTTGCAGATTTTTAACTCCTTAAACCGGGTCAATTGTCTTGGGCCTATTTTATTAGGGCATCTATATATGTTATGTGAGACCTAAAAACAGATATAAAAAATATCTATCGTTGTTCTTAGTTTTTTCTTAGCTACTATCAACACTTATCATCTATTTTTCAAGAACAATTTCAAGGAATTTCTCCAAGCTAGTGACAAGCAAGGATTATTCTTTGGAACCTTTGTACTCTTCTATTTTGGGGATTTAATTCTAAACCTTATTTCTTCTTCTATATTTACTTGTTTATTTTAGAATTATGTTTTCCATAGAACCCATGATGGCAATTAGGTCAATTATGGGCTAATTCGTTATCATGGGGTTTTAATGGATTTTTCTATGGATTCTAGTAATTGAGTGTTATTTATGCCTTGGTGTGTGATTGATTGTATTGATTGCCTAGTATGTTTATGCTTATTCGTTATAAGTGAGTCGCGAACACTTGTAATTGTTTGTTTAATCCTAGTGAATGCGAAAGTGGATCTAGGGTTTAGAACAATTCATGCTAGCATAGGTTTTTGCATGTGAAAAACATGTATTAATTTGTGATGTAATTCTAACCGTCTTGCATCGACTATGTGGTTTAATGGGTGCTTGATTTTCAACCGGTATGTGTTCAATTGCTATAGACATATAGGGACTACACATATTTGGTGACTACTTGACTTCTATCAATTGTGGATGATCAGTAGGATGGTATATGCACAACGAAAGTTGGTGTGTATCAGTTTAGTGCATCTAATCAGTAATCAACTCTGTCACATGCTAGGCTAAAGGGCATAAGATTCTAGATGAAGGAGTAAATGAAATTGAAATCCCATGTTTGTTTCTTATAAATTAATCCTTAAGTTATTTTCTCGTAATTGGCTTAGTTGGTAATTAATCATTAGTTAAATCAAAACCAATATTGTGATTGTTTTAGCAGTGAGTGTAAATCATAAGCTGGTGCATAAGTGAACATAACGAACAAATTGAGTCTCTGTGGGAACGAATCCTATTTACTCTATATTACTTGTTGACCACGTTCTCTTGCGTGAATAAGTGCGAACATATAGCAAGAAGCAACAATCTGTGTCAACTTCTACAGTTGAGGCTGAATACATAGCTGCTGGAAGTTGCTGTGCTCAAGTGCTTTGGATTAGAAATCAACTTAGAGATTATGGACTTGTGTTGGAAAGAATTCCAATCATGTGTGACAACACAAGTGCAATCTCTATAGTTGCCAATCCTGTCAATCATTCTAGAACAAAGCACATTAACATCAGATATCATTTCATAAGAGAACATGCAACTAATGGAACCATTGAGTTGCATTATGTCTCTACAGATAAACAACTAGCTGATATATTCACTAAGCCATTAGATGAAGCCACCTTCACAAGGTTGGTAAGTGAGATTGGAATGCTGAATTCTTCAGATTCTGGCTAAGTGAATACAACATCTAGATTGTTGCAGCAGTAAACACTTACTTTATCTAAATTCTCAATATTTTTGGAGTAAGTGTTGGCTGAAATATGATTTATAAATATTTCAAATCTGTTGCATATGTTGAAAATCATATTTCTATTAACTTAAAATTTCTATGAAATTTTGAGAAAATCACTATTTAATTTGCTAGGATATTCTTCAATGAATATGTCTGGTAAATTTTAAAAGATAGTGAAAATCAAATTTTTATGAGTGATGGGTATAGTTCGATAAGTCAGACTTCTCGAATGATTCACTATTCGACATCTCAAACAAGTCTCATTAGAGTACTCTTGAGTTCTCGAATAGAGTCTTTCTGAGATATCGAATAGAGGTATTCTTGACTTCTCGAATGTGGTAACTGAGTTCTCGAATGATTGAATTCTCGAACACTATATTTGAGTTCTCGAATCATTTGAAAAGGCTGAATTCTCGCTGAATTTTAACCAATTTTGGACTCTTGTCTAAAAGTTTAATTCACTCATAAAAACACATTTTATTTAATTCAGAATTATTTCTGAGTTAGATAACTGCCAGCTGTGAGTTTCTATCCGCTTGAGTTATCGATTAAGCCTTTCTTGACTTCTCGAATAGTTGTTTTCTACTTCTCGAATGCCTGACTTGTCGATACAAAACATTCATCTAATCGACAATTCAAGTCCTTCATACTTATACAATTTCACATCTATTCGATTCATTTCATTCGATTTCTCAAGCATCTAAACTCCCAAAACCTCTGAAACCCTAACTGCAATAAGCTAAATTTCTTCTTCAACCTTCAATTTCCTTTCTCTCTCTCTTACACAAATGGCAACAGTAAAGTTCAACACCAACTTTATTGCTCTAACTAGTGATGTTGAGGCACCCAACGCTAACTTCAAGTGCTTTGTGAAGTGGATGTCTGAATCGTACATCAAGAATGCTCTATCTGTTAACCCAACTCTGTATCTCGATATTCTAGAACAGTTTTGGCAGTCTGCTACAGTGGAGGTGGTGGCTCTTGACTCTGCAATAACCTCGTACATCATCTACTGCAAGATTCAAGCCAAAAGTATCACTATCACCACAGAGGATATGAATGAGGCACTTGGGATGGGTATCAAAGGAGAGGTGTATGACCCACTGGCTACAAATGCTGGATTGGAAGACTTCTTCGATTTCATCAAATATGCAGACAAAATCAGTCTTGGGCATCTGAATAGGAAGCATTTGAGGAAGGAATGGAGCTATGTGTTTGCTACACTTCTTCAAGTCTTCACAGCAAGAAAATCCAGCTATGACCAAATCAGTACTCCTGTACAGCAAATAGGCTATGCCTTAGCTTATGGAAAGAAGATAGACGTTGGTCTCATCATTCTACAGGAACTGTATGGGAGACTTGGTAAGAATTCAGCCAGGAGAGGTAATGAAATTTTCTTCCCTCGTTTTATTCAATCTGTTCTTAATTTCTTAGATGATAAATTGATTGAATTAGATGGGATGAATAAAAATAGAATAGGCTATCCTAAATCCATGACCAAACTCATTTTTGGTAATTTGGAGACTAGGAATGATGTGGATGTAAGACTTAACATAACTCCCCATATAGAGAGTGTGTTTAGAACTTACCCCCACAACATGCCAACATTTGCTTCTAAGTTTGAGTTAGCTAAGCCCAAGCAAGTAGAACAAAATGCTAACCCAGGGCTAGCTAACCAACCCTCTCAACCAAACACTTTACCACACAGTGAGCCAACTGCATCATCCTCTCAAAAGGGTGATGTTAGTAAAAAGAAGAGAAAGGAAGTAATGTCTGCACCCCTAAATATTCTATCTGAAGCAGCATTGGCTGTTGAACTAGGTCTAGAAAGTGAGGAACCAGAGTCACCCTTACTAAGGCCAAAGAAGAAGAAGAAAACTAAGACCACCTCTTCAGTCACACAAATGACTGAAGTTGTAAAATCAGGGGCAAACAGCTCACTAGATGTATCCTCTCAACAGGGTGCATCTATAGAATCAAGCATCCTCCCCAATGCACCTCCTTGTATTGAGTCAGCACATGGGAGTGATAAGGTTGTCACTACACTGAGTGGAGAGCACATCACACTTGAAACTCCCTCTATCTCTCAGGGGGAGTTGCCAAAATCTACTCTACAACACACTTCTCTTCCAGAATCTAACATTGAAATTTCTTTGGAACCTGCAACTCAGGCACCTGAGATGCAAGGCATTGATCATCAAGAATTCTTTTCTCTTGATGAGCCAATAATTTCAAGTGACTTAGTGCATGACACTTTGCTCACCACCCAGGACCCACATTTAGATGGTGAGGGAATGCATGCTGGGGCATATCCTAATGACACCATCACAACCACAGAGGCTTCACTAGTTTTTACTAGAGACTCTGTGCCTGTGTCAACTGCTGGTGTAACTCATCCCACTTCTGTGGAGACACCAGTAGTAGAGTCAATCCATCCGGTTACAGAAGTTGCATCTGTAACTGAGGAGTCTAGCTTACCTAGCTCTAGCTCTGACTTTATGTCACAATGGCTGAAGCCTGTGCAACATGACAGTGCTTCAGGATCAGGGTCTGTTCCACAAAAATTGACGGTTGAAGCACTTCAAAGCTTAATTGTGGATCAGATTCCTGAGTTTGTAAAAATAGCTCAGAACCTTGTCACCTCCAATATTCCTAATCCAGACTATGAGGCCATCCTACTATGCCATAGGGATGATGTGGAGATGCAGAAGGCCAAGATTATTGATGATGCTGAGAGAGATGGCAATGTAGATGCCTGGCTGCAAGGAAAGTATGATGTAAATCTCAGTGAAGACTGAGATTTCAAAAGGGAAATTTGGTAAGGAATTCTGGCCCTGTTCTTGACATCCATTTGCCAGACTGAGTGGAGAGATATCCACATGATTCCTACTCCTGTCCCAGTGCCATCACCAGTTCCATCCCCTCTACCGAGCCCTGATCCTTTGGAGGATCCTGTAGAGCAGTTCACTCCACCGGGACACTTTATTTTCTCAGAGGATGAGGTGGAGGAGGACCCTTCTGAGGATGCAGATACCGAGCCAGTTCCTTCATCTCCACCAGTAGTTGCACCTCCACCTGTAGATGCACCTCCCCCAACTGCTATACCCCCTCAGGAGACACCCATACTGGTAGGTGTTCCACTTCCAGCTATTTTATTGTCAGAGTATTTTGTCTTACAGGGCCAGTTGGAGGAGTCCCGTAGGACTATAGATACACTTTTACAGAGATCGGACAGAGGGAGGGGAGGTACTATTCCTGATGGTTTGTCTTTGGGCTTAGTTAGTATTGAGTTGCGACACTCGGTGATATTAGGAGGTTGTTGGGAGATAAGGGGACCCAGCATGGCGAGCTCAGATAGTAGACACAGTCACCTCTATGGTAGTGCAGATCAGGGATGTGGTCAGAGCGGCGTTACCATGAGTCGGAGTAGTAGTTTTGGTCACTAATCAGACTAGTCATCTTGTTGATGTCATTTTGGGGATTAGTTTAGTTGTTTACTGTCTTAATCCCAGTCTGATTAGAGGACAGTTAGTAGTACTTTTGTTATAGCAGATTAGTATGTACAGATATGCTTTTGGGGTTTCGAACTTTGTACTTTATGATGTATATATTAGCTAGTAGTGAAGGATGTATCCACAAGTTGTAAAATATTTATGTGAATTAATGAAGTTTATGTATTTTGCCTAATTTTATCGTATTTTGATACTAAATGTTGGGATTCGAATATACGAATGTATGATAGGTGATTGACTTAAATGAAAAGGTTATTGTGCTAAAGGTAATAAGCTTACTTATTAAGGTGGTATTATAACTAGATATTAACCGTGATGTATAAATAAGTTAACTAATGATATAGTTTTGCATATATGGAAATGATGTATGTTGTACCCTAAATTTGGGTAATTAATGAAAAATATTGTTATATACAGAATCATGCCGCCTAAGCGTAATAATAGAGCGAATGCAAGGGAAAACGATAGAGATGAAGGAAGTCGAAATAGACAGAATGAAAATGCTCATAATGAACAAAATCATGAGGAAGAAGAAGATGAATCAACTGAACAACAAGGAAATCAGGGTGGTGATCCCTTTAACCAATTCATGGAACTATTAAGGCAAAATTTGGCTAATCCACAGAATCCTCAACAACCACATGTTCTCCCCAATCAGACATCTAATTCTTTTCGTGCCTTTAAGTCATTAAAACCCCCAGATTTTGAGGGAACTGTTAACCCAGTAGTAGCCCGAGCCTGGTTAAAAGAGATGGAGAAAGCTTTCGAGATATTGAGGATAGAGGAGGATCAGAAAACAATCTTTGCGGCCTATCTCTTGAAGGGACAGGCAAATTATTGGTGGGAAGCTAAGAAAAATCTAGAGGGAGCGGGAGTGATAACCTGGGAGCGTTTCACTAGGGTGTTTCTAGACAAATATTCCCCTAGATATTTGGAAAATCAAATGGAAATGAAATTTTTGGAGTTAAAGCAGGATAACCTAACAGTGGTAGAATATGAAACTAAATTTACTGAACTGTCTAGGTTTGTTCCAGAATTTGTGCGTACTGAGGAACAACGAGCAAAAAGATTCCAGCAGGGATTGAAACCATGGCTACGGACGAGAGTGGCACCATTTGAGTTAACGAATTATGCTGCGGTAGTTCAAAAAGCATCTATTATAGAAGCCGAGAGTGAACAAAATCAGATAGGTCGAGAAAGTAAGAAAAGGAGATTTGAGGGCCAGAAGGGAGGTTCCAGTGAAGGAAGTTACTTTAGCAAGGTCGGTAAGGGACAAAGATCTCAGGTTGTGGGAAGGTCAAGAACTAATAGTGCTGTTAGTGAGACTGTAGATCAAGGTGGTAAAACCTCAGGATCGTTTCAGGCCAATCAATCACGACCGCCCTTACCAGATTGTAGCAAGTGTGGGAGGAAGCATACGGGAGTGTGTAGGGTGTTGGAAATAACTTGCTTTAAGTGCGGACAGAAAGGACACTATTATAACCAGTGCACTTCAACTGACAAGATTGATATCAAGTGTTACCAGTGTGGAAAACTAGGACACTTTGCTAGAGATTGCCGTTCCGGTGGGTCATCTGCGTCGGGACAAAGTATGACTGCTTCAAATAGACCTACTGTCAGGGTGTATAATATGACTTTAGGAGAAGCGTTGAAAAAGCCGGATACAGATGCAGGTGAAATATTTTCTTTTACTATTTAACCTTGTAAATTAAATGTTGGTTAGGGATCGACTAAGTCAATGAATGGTGTAGGTAGGTTAACAATCTAGATAAGGAAAATCAGTATCTGTTAGGGGTCAGAAATTCTATGAAAAGGAGAATAAGAGTATTTTGGGAAAAACACAAACTTGTTTAGGTACGAACAGGAAATATATATTATAGGTAGTATTTTCTTACAATTGTTACAATTGTTTCTGGAGGATTTTATGTTATAGGTAGTATTTTCTTACAATTGTTCCAAGAAATCTTATTCTATTAAAATTTCTGGAGGATTTTACAGAGACAAGATATAATAAGATTGAAGTGTTCATTTTTTTATGTCATGATAGAGATCAAAATATAGACGAACCATAGTGAGATACACTACCATTCAGGGGAGGCCAATGTGGTGGCCGATACCCTTAGCCAAAAGAGGGATGAGAGATGAGATAATATAGAATGACTGGAAACAGGAGGAAATTTGCAAGATAAAGATAGTGAAAGCACTACTATTGATAAGCTAAATGGCATGTTGATTAATGACAAGCAAGATTATATTGGTGTATTTTTGCGCAAACAAGATAGAGATATTATGAAGGAAAAAGGATAGAGAAAGTGGTGTAGAAGTCAGAAGTGTGGATGAAAAAGGTATCTATGGACATTTTCAACGTGATTCCGGGACGGAATCCTTTTAAGGGGGGAAGGATGTAATAACCCTAACTTTAGCAATGCTATAGTGATTACATGAATAGTAAATTTCGAGGATTTAGAAAAATGGTATGTAAGTACTCTATACTTGAAACAGAAAATGAGTAAACAGAAACCATATTAGTGATATACTATAAAAATAAGTGACTCGAAATGACGATAGATTTTAGAAATTCCTGAATATGGATTTTGAGGATTTTGATTTCGAATAAACTTCTATTATTAAGGAGCATGGAAATATTGAAGGAATTATATATTGAGGAATTAGTGAATTAGGGTAAACTAAGGGATTTTTAAGTTAAGGAAATACCAAAGGAATTTGGATTGTTAAATGATTTCAGAACCACTGAGATAATGAGGTATATTCGAAACGAATCACAATTAGACGAGTATGGAAACCAAACAACCAAGATTAGTAATATAACAAGGATTCATACCACATTATTAATTACCAATGTGATTGGCATTTTACTTAGAAAATTAAGAAATTAGGAGATTAGATCATCCAAGTGACATAGTAATGACATCATTATCCACTAACACTTGCTAAGGGGTAGATTAGTCTTTTAACATGATTTTTAACCACAAAAATCTCCAAAGCTTCCATGACACTCTAGAATTAACAAATAATTACCAAGATAAGATCAAACCAAGAGCAAAAATCTCTCCCCCACCCCATTTCATTCTATTCGGCCATTTCAAGGAAAAAAAGAGAAAAAGGAAAATAAAAACCCTAGCAAAAATCAACTACAAATCTAAGGAAAATTCATGGGTATTCTTGGAGATTAGAAAGAGTTATCCACAAATTTTCAAGGCCAACCATCATCATTTGCATAGGTAATAAAATCTCTAAAGTTGCTTGATGAATAGTGATGAATAGTAGTTTTCAAGAACTAACTTGTGTTTTATGGTTTCTTTAGACTATACAAGCTATTGTAAGGTTGTTTAAGGGCTAGCTAAGGATTATTAAGTGTTGTTAAAGCTTCAAGAAGGTATAAATAATCTTGCCCTTTTTATATTTATGATGGATGTTGAGTTGGTTAGTGATAAGTGGTGTAAATGTTAAGATTATGATGTTATATGTGTTTGTAAGTGATTAAAGTTGAATATGGAAGGAGTATGTGCTTGTAACCATGGTTGTTAAGATGACCACATGGTGTAGGTGATGGTGTATAAGGTGGATGGTTGATTTGGAGGAGTTGGATTTTGGAAAGTATGAAAATATAGCCGTTATAATGTCCGATTTTTGTTTAACCAAAGAATGCCCTGTTTTGGAGCAACAGACGTGTACGGTAGGTTCCTGTTTAGAACACCAACTTACCATGAGATGATAGAGCTTGGTTCATAGATTGTTTTGATATAAGGTGCGTTAAAATCTGATGAACTGTTTAGGAGAAAAGTCAGTTTTAGTGAAAGACGTTCGAAAACCGAGAAATCGTAATTGTATCAACTTTGAGGCTATAATTACCATACTTTAACATTTTTAAAAGTTACGAAATTTTGGGGTAAGATAGTAGTGTGGTCAGAGAAATTTTCCAGTCAAGTGTGGTTATTAGGGGAAATGGTGGAATACACTAAAACTTTGATTGAATTTAAAAAGGGTTAAGTTCTTTGAACTTTTGGTGTGTAAAAGTTATGTCAAACATATGTTATGAGTCAAGGGTGTTATTGTATAAAGATTAGGTGATTAAGAGGGATATATATACTAACGGTGATCCTTTCGTTTCTATAGAGACGGGAGACGAACTCCGGATCATACCTTCAGGACACAGAGATCGAGGCAAGATTTCTTCTATCCTTACTTTGGAAAACTACTTATCTTCAAATTAAAATGATTTCATGGAATAGATTCATGTGATTCTATTGTTGCTATATTATTAAAGAATTTATTCCCTAAATTTGGGAATTAAAGAGGGATGGATATGAACTATGGATTGTGAGTATGAATATAGATATGATCATGCATAAAGTGAACATGCTTTATGATTAAGAGAATATGAAGGAATGGTATCAGTTATTATATAGAGTTATATGAAAAAAATGGTATCAGTTGTTATCTAAGGTTATATGATTTATAATGTTATTCTTTTAAATATTGTGCTTTAATAAGTATTATTTGATTATTATCTACTACTTTTAAAAGTAGATGGAATATTTTATATATATGTAAGAGTATTGAATTTCATTGAATACACAAGAGATATCTGATTCATATCTAAAGTATTATGATATATATATTTTAAAGGTGATGATAAATAAAGATGGAAATGTGAATGGAATAATGATTTAAAAAGGGGGATTGTAACAGAAAGCGTAAGAGGCTGTGTGCGGCACAGTCCAGCACTCAAAATTTTCGGCACGAAGATGCCAAGGGAGGATGTAGCAGGTAGCCTTCCTCCAGGGTTGATTACCAGGTAGGGATCATCCCTTCTACTAGTAGTAAACAGAGAACGGGTATGGTCAGGCGACTGATCATCGTCCTACGTATCTGGCGCCAGCAGATATCCCCAAAACTTGAAAGAAAGAATTGAAAATGGTTTTCAGATTTCTATACTGGAAACAAAAAAAAAATAATGATATGAAATGATGGAATTATTGTTACAGATGAAGAGAAACTGATTTTATATTAATTGTGGCATAAGAAGGAAATGAGAAGATGATAGCGGGAGATTTGTTCAAGTTTTCATATTATCTTGAAAGATTACACTGAAATGGTGTATTGATTGTTATAGCATTTAAGAAGAGAGACTGATATTATAATACTGTATAATTCTTTTCGTACAAAGATAATTGGAAAGTATATATATATTGAATGTAAATAAAATTTCTTTCCATAATAACTGAAGATTGTTTTGTTTAATCTATATATATATATATATGATGGTTTATTTTCCTTTGGTGCTAGTTGATAGAATTTATCTTGCTGAGCTATTTTAGCTCATTCTTGCTACTTATGTATATAACAGCTAGGTATGCCGATACTCCGTACCATGCCCCGCAAGAGGGTAAGGGAAATGCGACCTTTTGAGAGCACGCTGGCACCGATTCCTGAGGTAGCGTAGAGGCAGACGGGTTCTGGTAGCCTTATGTATAATTAAGTGTGTAAGCATGTAATAAACTTTTGATTGTTGAAATGCTTCATGTCGAAGTATTATTCAACAATGTATTTAAGTATTATCCTGGTTTGTAATAACTTCCTTAAACTCTAAAATCTTAATATTGTGGATGTTGTTCTTTGAGCATATGACTGGAGTGTGTGTTAATATTTAAGTGTGGGGTCTATTGTTGGAGTTTTATTATGCATTTATATTCCAGCTGCAAAGAGAAGAATATTAATAAAGGGAAATTGGTCCGTGACGGCCTGGATTCATAACCCCGGATTTGGGGCTGTCACAGTCTGAGTGTTATCTAATGCTTCCTAAGTCAACTAAGTATGCTGGGTTTTCGAGTAATGTACTTAGTTCACTGAGTTTTCTTCGAGTTTGCTCAATCGACTGGGTTTTGAGCCTGAATTGTTATGC
Source organism: Kitagawia praeruptora (assembly GCA_037693485.1). NCBI lineage: Eukaryota > Viridiplantae > Streptophyta > Magnoliopsida > Apiales > Apiaceae > Kitagawia > Kitagawia praeruptora. The sequence goes on from CM075352.1 coordinate 127,939,327, forward strand.
GAGTTTGTTTGCTGTTTTATTTTTTTCCACTGAGTTAGTCGAGTTTTGAGTTTTAGTGGTGCTGAGTCGTTGGATATGCTGAATGTTTATTTACTCTTTGTTCATTCCTTTTCCGAATGCTATGTAGTGATGAGTCAATTTCTGAGTCGTTAGTTCTCCTGGATGATAGTATAATTTCTGGTTTTTGAGTTTGAATTTTGGTTGTTTACTATTTTTAGTACCTGAGTTTTGATTTTGTGCTGAGTTTAGAGATCGAAAAAAATGCCTTTGGATTGTTGGTAATTTTTGGCTAGTTCAATTTTACGAATAAATCATGTCAAAATTTCTCAAAATTTTCTGTTAATAAAATTAGTTAATCTCGTTTTTTTATTGTTAAAATCCGTTTATTTTCGTTTTTAGTTAGTTCTAAAAATTTTAAAAATTTCTTTTAGGAATTAAATAGCATAAATCCAAATTTTCACAAAACCACTTGTTCTAATTCGCCTAAATTAAAAGTTTAGGTTTTTGCGAAAATATTAGTCTTTGTGGATCGATATCTCAAGTATTAAAACGATGAAATTGTGCACTTACAATTTAAATCTTAATTTTCTAGCACATCAATGATCAACAGTATGCTATTTAATTTGGGGTTGCCTAAGTACATGTGGGGGGAGGCTCTGAATACGGCTTGCCATATGCTGAATAGAGTTCCTCTGAAACATGTGGACAAGATACCTTATGAATTATGGACAAAGAAAAAGACTAGTTTAAAATATCTTCGTGTGTGGGGGTGCCTCGCAAAGGTACTTGTCCCTGGACACAAGAGAAAGAAACTAGGGTCGAAAACTGTTGATTGCATCTTTTTGGACTATATTGAAACCACTACGGCTATGAGATTTTTAGTCTTAAAATCTGACATAGACGGAATAGTGGCTAACACTATAGTTGAATTTCGTAATGCAACATTCTTTGAGGATGTGTTTCCTATGAAGACTGGTATGCCTCAGGGTACTTCTGATGATGATCCCACTCGCACATCGAGTTCCATTCATGATCATGTGGAAATGATGATTAATGTGGGGGCGGATCCTAATAGTAGCTCTGTAACACCCCCAGATCCGGGGTCAGGGATCTGGTCGTTACAGTCTTAATATCCATCCACAAAACCAACATAATTAAATTACAACCTTGTGACCCAAAACAACAACATAAAACACACCCGTTATAGTCCCAGAGATGAAATCAGAGTAACCATCAATATTATTAATCATAAGTTTGAGTTCTTACAACCCAAAGGATTACAATTTTACCATTACATATTCTTTGCCATCCATTGGTATATGCCATATAATAAATACATTTGATGATCAAATGCTAACAACTAGGATGATCAAGTGCTAACAACTAGCCTACCAGAAGCTGCATCCTCAACAATGGTAGCTATGACCTCAGCGGTTAATCCTCTGACGGCTGTCACCTGCCTATGTTGGGTACGCCTTGCGCGGCCATCTGATCTAGCTGTTGTTGTGATATAAATAAATAAAGCAAGGGTGAGCAATGGCCCACCAAAAATATAATTGAACAGTGATAATGTTTAACAGTCCAAAATATCTTTGAAACCATATGCCATGCATTAACGAACGTAGTACCAATATAAGGTATGAGATGAAGTTACGAGGTAACTCAAGATAAATATCTGTTATGTCAAAGATAAGCAAGATATTATCAAATTTTCATAATAGAGGAACTTGCAGGAAGGATATTGCAATTCCAGCTCAAACACTATTCAAACCTGTCAACAATGATAATGTTGCAGGAAATTTCCAACATTGAGATATGAACTAATACTGGAGTTTGACGCGCCAGGAGACATAGCATTTACACGATGATCAGTCGCATGTTATGCTCCCCACCTCTTGTTTACTACATGTAGAAGGAAGAAGCACCGACGGATTTACTTGTCTACCGCCCTCTGGAACCCCCTCGGCCAACGGTTGGGCCATTTTGCTGGACCGGCGCCACTGGGTCACTTACGCATCTCCTAGTTCATTTCACATCCATAACTTTGAAACGTAAAGTTCTTCTCCCTTTCCCCAAGTATAATACTTGTTGATAAGACTCCACAAAGTAGTCGTATCTAATTGGAAAAGAAAATTTACCAATATTTCCCAAGCTACCGCTTGTTAATGGATACCAACTTGTTCCAACATTCTTACCCCTTGAATAATGAGTGGGTATACACAATTCCATGAATAATAGCAACCAAGTTGCGAGTGAAATGAATAATTCATGACCGGGAAGTCACAAGACAAATAACATTCCTCAAGTAAGGTTCCCTTACAATAGAATCGCAGGAAGAAGGGAATTACTGAGAACCTTCCTTGATATAATAATAATAATAATAAGATTCTAAATTAATTTATATAATATTTAAAGGTCGATGATATTATGTGAATGAAGCAAATCATTTTTGAAACGAGTTAGAAGAATTAAATAAATATTCCAAGAATATTTATTAAGTCACAGATATCGGAAAAGTGTTGCTCGGAATAATTTTTGAATAAATATTCAGAATAATATTCATTGAACATATAATGAATATTCAAATTAATAATGATATTTAGTGATGAAATAATCATCAAATGGATATTTGAAATAATATTCACTGAATCAATAATGAATATTATACTTAAGAATGATACTCATTGATGACATAATGATCGACGGAATATTTGAGACAATATTTATTGAACAAACAATGAATATTCAACTCAGTAATATTTATAGAAGAAATGATTATCGAAGGAACATTTGAAATTATGTTCAATAATTGAATCGACTTTAAATGAATGTCGAAGATAATATTCATCGTCTCAAGGGAATATTTTGAATAATATTTGTCGAATAACTGGAGTTCGAATCAATGTTCAACTAATATTTATAAAATAAATAGAGATTGAATGAATATTCGAAATAATAATCATTTGAACAAATAAGGCTCGAATGAATATTAAAATAATATGCATTAAATAAATAACTCGAATGAATATTCGAAAATAATATCTATTGAGTAAATAAGAATGAATATTCTTTAAGTCAATAACTTAACTGAGGGTTCGAAATAATATTCGAATAATAAATCGACTTTAGATGAATATTAAAGATAATGTTCATCAAATAAATATTTGATGAATAATCCGGATAATATTTATCAAATAATCTCAAAGGAATATTCCAATAGTATTCGCCAGATAATAAATGGAAAATATTTACTTAAATATTTTCCTCTGAAAATAATATCAATATATCAAGAAATAACGACTCCCGGTCTATAATCAAAGAATGAGATTTAACTGCCCTTCGCTTAAGGGTCTTAGTGATATCCGGCTTATAACTGATATATTAACTATCTAGCTTATAAGCCCACAATAATTCCAGGAACAAGTATATCAATATGACTTTAAAAGTAGGCATGCATGCTATGGCATATGTATAACAACAATCATATATATTATCACAACAACAGTTCCAAGGTATTGGAAACTTGCCTGGTAATCCTGTGGGTGTAGTGTGCCTTGGTTCAATCCGGTGATCTATAAATAGTCACAACATTCGAGTTTAATCACTTTAACACTTTGAAATGCTAAGTATATATTTAACTTAGGCTAAAACACGTTTTCAAATTATCCCGTTAGGCAATCCCTAACATAACCCTTATTAATACCGTTATAATCTGACACTCGTCTGTTATCAAGGCACGTCATTGCACTTATACTTAATGCTTAAGCACTAAAGCAATTAACAAACAAGGCACTACGGGTTTTCCCTAGACTCATACGAAGTCCATGTTAATCAACGAACTCTTAAGTCGTAAGTTTAGTCCAAATCACTCCTCGAATCCATCCTTAATGTCGGATCTTTCGTACCTCTCACTTAATCATTTATAGCCTCGTTCTTTGCAGCAATATGTTGTCTTGATAATTCTTAACAAGTTTTATGTTTTAGTCGACTCGAGATTCCTCTTTTAATCTAGCCAAAATGGGTGGCCAAAGTAGTACCCCTAGAGTTGACTTTTTGGAGAATTACTATTCCGTGACTCGTACTTAAACACTTTTAATAAATCATTGGAAACGTATTTAATTACGAAACTACTTCTAAAATAATCTTTGGTATTTGTAATATTTATCATAAAATTTCCAATTCGAAGCCACGGGTCTAGATAGGTGAAATGTATTTTCGAAGTTCAGTCAACTACGGATCTTTACTATTCACACCTCTTTCACTAAAACGTTCATAACTCGGTAACCGTTAACTCAAATGACGCACCGTTTTCGCATACATGATCTAGAGAATGTCTAGAAGGTAGCTAACTCAAAATTGGACTTGGGTCAGAAGATTAAATTTTCGTATTTCTGCCAAAACAGGGCAGGAGCTTTTAGTGAATAGTGTTACCTCTGAAAAGTGGTTTCTTCGCACTTAACCTCGATTCGAACATTTTTATAAAATCGGAAAACGATCCATTTTATTTGTGGTTTCCTCTCACGCCTTCCTTATGACCTCTAATATTTAATTACCATGATTTGTCACTGACTTAGTCATGTTAAGGGATTCCAATTTCAGTTACGAACTTTCGATTACGGTTTCGAACCACTTTTACGATTTTAATCATAACTCCTAAACCGTATATCCGTTTCACACGATCTTTATATCAAAACGAAGCTTATAACATAATCTAGCTTGTCATGACAGAACACGAAACTGGACAGTGAGTTATATCTACTGTCAAAGCATTATAACGGCTATAAATCGAACGTTCTAAAATTTACAACAATCAACCCAAGCCACACCGGGCATCCATACATCATTTACACATGATTCTCATCTCAACAATTCCAAGAATGTCATGCTTTATAATAATAACCATCATGCTACCAAAATCACTAAATCACTTAACTAATCATGCTTTAACCTTAACATAACCATAACTAAGCTATATCCATCATAAACATGCTTAAATCTCAAACAAGAGTTAGGGTTTCAAGAGGTTATACCTTCCTTATAGAGTGATATAGCCTTACTAAGCCTTGTATGGTCCTTGTATAGCTTCCATGAAGCTTGGATCATCAACCAAAATCAAGATCCACTACACCATAAAAGGCCTACGACCACATTTAGAGCCTATGTTGCCTTTGGATATGTTGCCTTTGCCATGCATGTTTTTGGCTAATACAACATTATCATTTTCATGTTGCCTTAGGCAGCAAAAATATGTTGGCATAGACTAAAAATGTTTACATGTTGCCGTAGGTATGAAATTATGTTGCCATAATTTTGGAATGAACAAAATTTTAGATTTTCTACTAAATTTTTTTTAACCTTTTCTCACATGAAAATTAGTTTTTTTGGATAAAAATAATTAAATTATTTTTATAAAAATCTCGAATATTCCATTAGAGAGTGAATATTTCACTAAAAATGTTAAAACATTTTAAGATGTGTAATTTTATTTTTATATTTATTAAATTTTATTAAACAAAATTTTTAAAATAATTTTTTAATATATCAAGAAATAAAAAAAATATTTCGTTTATTATCATTTGCAAATTAAAAATATTAAAAAATATATAAATATTTTATAAAAGTTATAATAGAATTTAACCTATTTATTAAATTTTAATAAAAAATATATTTTAATAAAAATATAAAAAATATTATTTATACCCACTATTTAAGAAAACAAATGAAAAATAGAGTGCTACTTAAAAAAAATGAAAGATGGAGTGAGAGGGAAAAAGACCGCTCTTTCCAAATATTTCATGAACCAAAACACCCCGCCCTTTATCTCTCTTTAATATCGCCCTTTATCTCTCTTTATCTCTCCATGCCTCTCTCTCAGTTACTGCCTCTCTCTCCCTCTTGCTATCTCTTTCCATATCTCTTTTCTCTCTTTATATGCATAATCTATACATACATAAAAACTACGCCGATTTTAGCTTTCTTCGATGGATTGGAGCTGATTTTGAATTTTCAATTAGAAATTAGGGCTTAAGTTCGGGTTCAATTTGGGGCTTTAGTTCGGGTTCAATTGGAAATTAGGGCTTAAGTTCGGGTTCAATTTGAGGTCAATCACTTCGATTAATTAAAGTTTATCTTTTTTCAGGGCTTAATTAGGGCTTCAATTGGCTTTTTAAGGTACTTTCACCTTCTCTTTTTAAGTTCCTCTTTGGTTTAATTAGTTTTGTGTGCAGATATATGTAGATGTGTATATTAAATTTTGGGTTAATTTGTTTTGAGATGCTGCAAAAGGAGCTCGATTTGGGTTTTTGCATCTTATTGGCCACATGGGTGGCATAGGAGGTGGATTTCTTGCCACTGTAATGGCTGGACACGAATTCTGGGGTATGCCCGGATGAAGTTTTATTATTCACAAACCTAGTTTTATAACTACTCTTTTACCCATTTGCATTATTCAAGAAAATATGAGTAAAGAAGAGTTTTTGAAGATCCAGGTACCCATTTTAATTTCATTTTTTTTCATGTTTTTACATGCCCATATTGTATATTTTATGTTACCTTTTCAATGGTTTTGCTTGTTACCAACTCTACCTTACTGGATTGCATTTTAATTTGTATGTTGTTTTGCTATGTTTTTGCACATACATACTTGTGTCCTCAAAGTTAACATACACTATGATGGCTGTAAGCATAAAGTCAAGAAAATCTTATAGAAAATTGAAGGTATATTTATGCTTTACTTATTCCAGACACCTAGAATCATGAGTTTATAAATATAGATACTCAATTATTCTGATATGTGTGTACCTGTATGTGTAATCTCATTATGTTGGACCATATAGTATATGTAACTGGAGAGAATTGATTCTGATTTGTATGTATTTATTTGTACTTCAATTGTCAAATTTGTTAGGGATGCTGAAGTTTGATTTTGACTGCCTGAAATACTAAGTCTCTGTACCTCTGTGTTTCTAGACGAACGCAGGTCCAGTGTTGGTTGCCATTCCTTTAAGAAGGTCCCTTTGTATGGGAATGATAGTGATGAAGCTTATCAGCGTAGATCCAATGATAGCCCACATGTGTATGCCAATACAGATACTGCCATGCATGAAATGATACGAGGTATGTTTATATTACTTGCAACATCATTGTATACATTAGAACCATTAATCCAAGGTTATTTCTCAAAAGATATTTAATATGATTGCTCTATTTTGTTTCATTCTCCAGATAAAGTCAAATCTATCACAGCTTAAGATTCCTGGCAAGCTCTATTGAGGATGGTCTGGTTTGATTTGTTCTCATTTGTTTGGTGAAGATTTAGAAATTTGCATAGAAGTTGTAGTATGTTACTTGTGGCATAACTGAATGTGATGAATTCATGTTTTGACTTGCATGCAAGATGTATGACACTATTGGGGTGACGGTGATAAAAAAAACATGACTCAAAAAAGTGTAATGGTACGAGTAATCTCAATCTTTTATTAATTGTTGCCTTATTGATTTCATTGATTTTTTAAATCCTTTTTCGTGTTCATGATATGTACCTTCTTCTTTGTAGTTCTGTTCCTTTTTGTTTAAACGTGTTTTGCTGTACATGAAGTTAATTTTGTTAGCTTTATTGACCATGGTATGCAAGATTATATTATACATTATATTTTTATGCTAAATTAAACTTTGTATTATTGTTTAATTTACTTGAATATAGATCAACTTTAAAAGAAAATATTTACAAACTAACCAATGAATATTCTTAATTAAATAAGTGGACTAAATTTACTGTAATAATAACTATCTCTCTCTCTCCCCCCCTTTCCCTCCCTCCCATACCACTTTCTTTTTCAGGATTTGTTACTTGGGAACTTCTAATATGAAACTCTGAGAGGTCGATACATTATTTTGGTACTTAAGGGGAGTTATGTGGTTTACTTCGATTTTGTGTTTTACTTTATGCTGAATACAGCTGTTTCCTGACATCATATTTCTGTGTTGCATGTTCTCTGCTTCCAAATTTATTTTTAAAAAGTTAATTTTCTCATTGAAGAAATTGGTTTGATTCTGAGGATTCTCTCTTGTTTAGTAAGTTAAGGGTTATTTTGTCTACAATTTTTTTGTATCCAATCCAGTGAAGTAATAGATACTCTTATCGGATGGCGTAGGATGTTCTTAGTGGCAGAACCAGTAAATGAATACGATGAGACACTACGCCAAAACTGTTAAAAGACATCACCCCTTTAACATCGGTTACGTTTCTGACCGATGTTAAAGGTGTGTTTTACATCGGTTTTACTAAAACTGATGTTAAAGTATGTTCTAGACATCAGTTGCATTTTAAACCGATGTCTTAACTACTTTTTGAAAAAATTAAAAAAACAAGCGCGATTCATTTTCAACCCGCTTTCCCTTTGATAATGCAAATATTCAACCCGCTTAGAAACATTTCCCCTTAGAAACATTTCCCCCCTTTAGACATTTCACTTCCCTCCTCACTACCTCACCCACTGCTCACACTCTACCTCACTCAAATCTCACTCACAAACCCCTAAATGTGAAGAACTCTAGATTAAAACCCTAGATTACAAACCCCCAAATTAAAACCCTAGATTTCAAAACCCCCCTTTCGAATCCCAATTATGTCGAATCCTACCTTTCGATTTCTGTTAATTGGTGGTCTTGGAGGCTATTAATTAGGTCGAATCTTAATTAGTAAGTAAGTATTTTCGATTTCGATTAGTAAGTATTTTTCGATTTCGGTTTTTGTTTGAAAAATGTTTTTAATTTAAGTTTTTTTAGCAGATTGATTGATTTTTAATCTGTCTGGTTGTTGAGTTCAGTTAAGTTAGTGATACAGGTGAGTTCTTGGTAAAGAACGAAGCACTTCCCGAGGAAAGGATCCTTGCTGTTGAGACAGGAGGATGTCCTCATGCTGCTATACGGAAAGGATACGGTTTTTACGAAAAATGGTTTGGCCATTGAGATAGTGTTAAAGGCCTCGCTTTCCATACAGACCGATGTAATCATTTTAATATGATACGAAATGAAATATCGACAATTCAATGAATGTTATATATGTATTGATATTATAGGTATTTGGTTTTTATCATTTTATTAAAGCCATCTCAATCTCTTTTAATCTGGATGTTGTTAACAGGATTGGTGGCTCTGGCATGGACCTCAGAAGCAAAGGAAGGGTATTGAACTTTATATTTCAAAATATTAATTATAGTAGTGTTTCTTCTGTGATTGTTATTTTGAATTATGTGATTGCCTTAATGGTTGTATTTTATTTTACGTATAGACCTTTTCTGGTCCGGTTGATGATCCCAGCAAGCTATCTAAATGGAACTATGGTGGATCTTTGTTCTGTTTGCGTGTGTGATATGTATGTTAAATTTGAGAATTTCATTCTTGACTTGTAATATGGTTAGTTAATGAGAGATATAATCTTCCAAACTAGGTATGGAATTGAGCAAGAGTACACTTTGTTGAAGAAAGATGTCCAGTGGCCTCTAAATTTTTTTTATTGATCAGATATTTCTTCTATGTCTTACAGTGGGAATTTCAAGTTGGACCTGCTGTTAGTATCTCAGCTGGTGATGAACTGTGGGTTGCTGCTACATTTTAGAGGTACTTACATCAAAAGTAATAATTGCCTCTTTTTTTTGTACCCGATATCTTGGTTCGTCTACAAAACAGGGCAGTTAAGTAGTTATATATAGGTTGTCTTCAAATTTGGCTCTGGTGAACTAATTAGTTGTCTCTGTTTCAGGAGGTGGACCCGTGTGAGGATTTAACTGATGATGATATCAGAACTGCCATTCAGAATGCAACTGGTCCTAGATCGGTACTATTTGTACCAGAAGTATGTCTATCTCGACTCCTTTTTGGTGTTCTTTCATCTTTTATGTTTGTAGTTTATTTTTAATAGTAAGATGTATTTGATTTTTTAGACGTGGCTGTGGCATAATAATATATTTAACTATATTAACTTTCTAATGTATAGGTTCCATTTGAAGTTCTCATTCGAAGACAAATTGCACGCTTGCTTGATCCAAGTCTCCAGTGTGCAAGATTCATTTATGATGAGCTAATAAAGGTAGCAAGTACTTAGTAATTTGCTTTTCGATTAAGTTTTAAAGGTATCACTCCTACATATAAGAAGGATTATAAGAACATTTTGTATGTTGTGATCTCTATTGATGTTCTTTACCACCCGAGATATTATAAGAACATTTTGGAATTTGCTTATAATAATGGTCTGGCTTTTAGCAATGTCTCTAGCATCTTTCTCATAGTTTCTGAATGATTTTAATTAAAGATTTTACAGTTGGAAGATTAATACCTATCAAAGATTGATTATTTGGTGTTCTGCTGCAGGTTACTTCAGTAATGTAGAAGCAACTGCGAATACTTTAGATTCAGAGGGTTGGTTAAGAACTGGAGATTTACAAGGGCTATCAGGTGAATTCACCATATCAAATTTTCAAGCTCAACTTGTTTTCCATAGTTAACATTTCTTCAAGATAAAAATCTTATGCATGTCAGTCTAGGCTAGTGAAATAGGCTTATATGTGTATGGATGTCACTTGTCTTAATAGGTTCCACCAGCAGAACTAGAGGCATTGCTACTTACTCACCCAGAAATTGCTGATGCTGCTGTTATTCCGTAAGATCTCTATCGTTCTCATTATTTCTTGAAAAGCACTAAATTCTGGCTGTTATGGAAGGGATAATGGTGACGCTTTAAAATTGAACATAGGTTTCGTTAACACATCACCCAATTTGATTTATTGTACTGCTTTCTTTTGATAATCAGATTCCCGGATGAGGAGGTTGGGCAGTTTCCAATGGCATATGTGGTGCGTAAAACTGGAAGTGGTATTTCTGAAAGTGAAGTGATGAACTTTTTGCTAAGCAGGTATGAATAATTTTTCGGCATTTCCATGCCTCCAACTTTATGTCTACCTTGTATTTGATAGCCTAATCAGCGAATGAATTTGAAATGTAACATGTTAATGGACTAATAGGTGGCTCCATACAAGAAGATTAGGCGAGTGGCTTCTGTTCTAAAGAATCCTTCTGGCAAAATACTAAGAAAAGATCTGATAAGGCTTGCAACCTCAAAACTTTAAATACTAGTCATAGCATTTCTGTCTACAAGAAAAAATGCCACAGATGCTCAGATACTATCAGGTAGCTTTATTTATATTTCCCTAATATTTGAAACATTATGCACTTCTCACTTGCTATTCTGAACAATAATTAAAAATATACAGATGCCCATGTGTTCTCAATTATGGTAGTCGAAGTTGACATAGTGAAAGTTTTATGGCTTTTTCACAAACTTGCTATCTATTAATTTTCTGATTTGATACTCTCCTCTATAGTAATTCTATATAAAATGATCTGCATTATATTTAATTTTGTTGTGGTTTCATTGCGAGAGACCGTAGGGACAGGAGCAACCGATGATTATGCACTTGGAGGGATCATTGCGAGAGACAGCTAGTTTTAGTTTGGTTTTTTCGGATAATGTAATGAAAGGTTGTTTTTTGTATATAGGCTCATGTAGAGTAGGCTAATTTAGTTTTACTCAATGATGTAAGAATGTTGTATTTCTTTCGTTAATGAAAAAATCAGTTTTACTTACTTTCTAGTGTGATTCAGTTTTGGTAATTGTAGTGTATTACTTTCTAGTGATTTAAATTTGGTAATTATTAAAGACATGGGTATAGACATCAGTTTTGTATCTAAAACTGATGTAGTACATATAGTTGAGACATCGATTCTTTTTTTGAAAACGATGTGGTATACCATTTACAACATCGGTTGTCTATATAAACCGATGTAGTATAGGGGTTGAGACATCGGTTCGGTTTTAAAAACTGATGTTGTTGATAACTATTTACATCGGTTTAGAACTAATGTAATAAGACCTTTTTAACATCGGCCCAGAACCGATGTAAAACACATAGACTTTTAACCTCACACAGCTAGACATCGGTTTTGAAATTTTTTAACATCGGTCCAGAACTGATGTCTATTGACTTATTTGGCGTAGTGAGAGTCAGTGCTTTAGTGGAAATAGAGGCATAAATACACCAAGGTAATGATAAATTCAACTCATGATGATGTCGGGATTGTTATGGTAGACACATTTTGCTCTTCACTGTCGTGCCTGATGTTGACTTTCTGCTTGTTTTCGGTTGATGCTGTGTTATATTTTTGTGATGTTGCTGAAGATTCTAGGTTCCGTAAATTTGTCCAGAAGTGATTGATGAAGACTTGTGCGGTAATATTTGATTTTGTTCTGGGCAGGTATTTGTTACTATAGCCAAAACACTAAGTTTATTGTGTATTTGGTTGATTATGATCACACACGTTTTAGATCATCATGTACAAGAGAAAGAAAATGAGACAGGAGAATGACAAGGTCTTGTGCGGTCATATTTGGTTTGTTTTGAGTAGGTATTTGTTGCTATTGTTGTATCAATCAATTTCAGTAAATATCAGGTATGTTTATCATTATGTACTTATTAAAAGATCAAGAGACGAGACAAGAGGCTGAGTATGGTACCTATTGTCTATCTGTGTATTTTTTAAAAACTACAGCTACTTAGACATTATATTTGAGATACAGACGTTTTACAGTATGTGATCTCGGTTATGTTTCTCTTTTCCTGTCCTGTATTACTTGAAATAACAGTTGGCATGAATGGTTCATAAATTGCCGCGTGAACGGTTTCAAAGGTTTGCTATGTACATGCAAGGCAAGAACTACTTTTGATGGTCTCTGGTTTGAATTTTTTTCTCAATAGTTTGGTGAAGATATAGAAACTATGTTTAGATGATGCGTTTACACAGGACATCATTGAATATGACGAATGCCTGTATTTTGGCTTATATGCAAGATGTTAAACTTAATCGGCATGATGTTGATAAAGACAAGTCCCGACTCTTTGAGCGTGTGATGGTAGAATTATATCAATCTTTGTTAGTCATTGCTTTTTTGAATTGTTTTTATCTTTTATCGTGCTCATGGTGTACCCTTTCTTCTTTGTGGTTTTGTTTCTTGTTTGTTTAAACATTTTTTTTGTTAACAAAAGTTTTAACTTGGTTTTAGGTCTAATGACCATGGTATGCAAAACTGGACTCACAAATTTGTTCTAGCTAAAGCTCTGATGGGGTTGGTTACTACTTATTCCTGGCAAGTTGCACAATTTTTGAATTTCAATACATTGATTTTGGGTTCTGTGTTTGTCCTGTTAAGATTACCTTAAGATTCTGGAACTACGGTATATGTAAAACTTATAATCATTAAATATTGTATCAATCTATCTATCTGCTAAATTAATTACGATTTTGCAATGTGTTCTTTTAGTCCACAACCTGTATGTCACCTATTTTAGTCTTAACAATGTAGTTGAATGAGCAATTGACTTGTCGTTCAGTCAGATGCTAATATTGACTTATTTTGCTATACATTTCAGATAAATGTACGTGAAGTCGTGAATCGACAATGAATCTCTTGGGGAGCTTTGTGCGACCATTTCGAGTGATAATGAAGATGGTACTCTAGTGACTGGTGGCATTAGCTCTTAATTTAGTCATTGCATATGTTTTAGGCCATATTTTAGTCTTATGTACTTAGTAAAATTTTGTGTGTTAACTAGTTTGGGTTGTTGGCTGTGATTGTATTGAATCTGGTATGGATCATAACGATTGTAAAGTTGGTTGTGTTGATTTGGTTATTAAGGGAATGAATATTTTCATATTTATAAATTTTTGTTTAAAATAGAAAAGTGTTGCCATTGAGGCTATAAAGTGTTGGCAAAAAAGAAAAATAATGTTAAGAAATGTTGTTAAAAATGTTGCTATAGGCAAAAATTTGTGTTGCCATTAAAGTGGTCCCCACAATGGGACCAAAAGTGGGCCCCACTGTGGGTCCCAAAAGTGGGTCCCAAAAGTGGGGTCCACTATTTTTTAAAAAAATGTTACACAGAGGCAACATAATATTATGTTGCTAAAGACTAATAATAATGTTGCTATAACAAGTCTATGCCAACATTAAAACTGATGTTGCCATAGAGAATAAGAATGTTGTCATTGACACCAAAGGCAACGGCAAAAATAGCAACATCAGGAAAATGTTGCCTTAGGGGTTTTTTGGCCCTACAGCAACATATTTCGGGCCTACGACAACACTTTTTCGGTGTTGCTGTAGGCCTTTTATGGCGTAGTGATCCAAAAGTTTTGTTCTTGAAAATCACTATTCACCCTAGGCTTTGATGATTTGTTTGAAAATGGAAACAAAGGATTTTGGGCTTGAAATGTTTAGGAGATCATTTATATAAAATGTAAGTCTCACCATAAAAGTTTCAAGATCAAATGATGGTTGGAAGTAGGGTTTTGATTTTGGAATTAAGGCAAAAGCCGAATGGAGAAAAATGAGAGAGTTTGGAGTTGCTTGGTTGGTTTTTGATCAATAATGCATAAAGTGGATGAGCTTAACAAAATATCTCATCCTTGGATGATTTAATAAAGTGATGATGCACTAGATGATGTTTTTAGCAAGCCATGTGTTGATCAATGGGTGGTTTAAGGCTAACCAAGTGGTTTGTGTGCTAAATACTTGGTTGCATTCTAATTGATCTAGTTCCTTGCTAGTTACTAGATATTTATCACTTGCACATGCATGCATCTTGCTTCCTCTGCTAGATTCTTTGTCCGTTTATTGCTCAATTCATTGATCGTTCGAGGGAATAACTCATTCGTTTCTAGTTAGGGTTTTACCGAAAACCTTCTTAATAATTCTATCACCATTTCTATCTTTCATTATAATCCTCCAATTAATATTCCTCAAATATTAAATATTAAATCCTTAATCTATCAGTGTCTAGGGAAAATCTCGGAGAAAATGAAAGTGCTGTTTTTCAGAATCCGACAGTCTTTACATACACTTGTTTTCCCCTCGGATCACTAATACGAACTCAGAAATTCATTCCGGGTACTTCTATATAGTGTCGTCTCATAATATTCTTATTTCTATCAAAAACACTATTCATCACTTATTCTCTTTTTAGTCCTGGTACTTAGAAAATATCTTCGTGCTTCCTCGAGCGTTCCTTAACTCTTTCATGGAACCTCTGTACTTGTAACCGATATCGATCTGGATGACATGAGGGTATCTAGTTCTCTCTAGGGAATCTTATCTTAACTTTCTAGGAGATAGATTATTCTAATCTAAGTTATCACCCAATAGCATCCTTCAGGACATATAACCTTGGAATCTATATCCTTTCATTATTCATTCCTTAAAACTAGTATTACATTGTAGTTGTAACCACTGTTCACTCTTACATCAATACATAATAAAAAGTTTTAATTCTATCCAAAAATCTGGGTTCTTACAGTCTCCCCTCCTTAAAAGAATTCCGTCCCGGAATCAGGTAGAAGACAATTGGGTACTTGTTGGTTATTTCACTTTCCAATTCTCTGGTCGATCCTTACACATTCAAATCTTTCTAAAGCACATCGCACTGGTGTTACAATACACCCTTTATCCGTTCTACCAATTCTTTGATACTTTCATACAACACATTATCCGGTATACGCTCTTGTCCGGTCTTATACTATTAACCTTATTTGTGACAGCCCCAAATCCGGGGTCATGAATTTGGGCCATCACGGACCAACTTCCATTCAAAATCAATATCTCTTGGGGCTTTTTTTTTTTTATACTTAATACTTATGCAATTGACCCCACAGTAATACACACACACACACCAGTCATATGCTCAGAGAACAACATTCACCATAATAAAAGTTTAGAGTTAAACAGTTATTACAAACCCAGAATCATACTTAAGTACATTGTTGAGTGATGCTTCTACAAGAAGCATTTCAACAACCAAATTTATTACAACCTTACACACTTACACACTTAATATACATAAGACCACTAAACCCCTTGCGCTGGTCATCTACCTCGGGGATTGATGCTAACGAGCTCTCAGAAGGTCGCCTTTCC
Source organism: Kitagawia praeruptora (assembly GCA_037693485.1). Taxonomy (NCBI): domain Eukaryota; kingdom Viridiplantae; phylum Streptophyta; class Magnoliopsida; order Apiales; family Apiaceae; genus Kitagawia; species Kitagawia praeruptora. The sequence continues at coordinate 127,955,351 of CM075352.1, forward strand.
CTTACCCTCTTGCGGGGCGTTCTGCGTAGTATTGGCATTGGTCCTAGCTGTGTATACATAAGTAGCAAGAGTGAGCTATAATAGCTCAGCAAGATATTATTATAAACTAGAATTTAAAAAAATGTAACCAAGTATACATGTATATACATATGTAAGCGATAATCAATTATAAACTTTAAGGAAGAATGAAATTCTTATTTAATAATACATCATCCACTTAATATTATAAGAAAGAAATCTAGGATAATACAGTATCAGTTTCTCTTCTTAATAATATACAATCAATATGACCTTCCCATGCAACAATTTATAAGTTAATATAAAATCAGTTTCTCTTCATCTATAACAATAATTCTATCTTTCATATCATTTTCTCTTTTCAGTATACCAATCTGACTTTATCATTGATTCTTTATTCCAATATTTGTAGGGGTTTTCACTTTTGCCGAATACGTGAGGCACGATGATCAGTCGCCCTCCGTATCCGTCCCTTTTTACTACCGGTAGACGGAGGTAGGTCTGCCACCATCCCCCAGGAGGAAGGTCTACCACTACATCCTCCTTCGGCAACTCTTGGGCCGAAATGAAATATTAAGTGCTGGACTGTGCAACTTCCACACAGCCTCTTAAGCTTACTGTTGCAAATTCCCCTTTTTGTCAAATCGTTATTCTACTTACTAAATGTCATTCCACATTTCCATTTTCTCACTTTCATTTCCACATATCATTTACTCATCTCATTTCCATTCTCGCACATTATTTCTATAAAATATATACATAACATAATACTTTGATTATGATTCAGACATCTATTTTATATTCAAGAATTCAAATATGCTTTTATATCCATAACATATTCCGTCTACTTAAAGAGTAGTAATTAATAATCAAATACTATTTATAATACCACTAACACTAAAAAGAATATTTTTAATATAGTATTATAAACCATATAACCCTGGATAACAACTGATACCATTCTCTTCCATACCTCTTTAGTTTCCCAAAATCAAGGAAATATATTCTTTGCAACATAACAACAATAGCATCATATATATATATATTCCATAATGTCATTTTTATTCCAAGGATAAATAATCTTCAAAGTAGGGATAGAAAAATCTTGCCTCTGTTCCTGTATCCTGACAGTAAGGCTGGTCCCTCTTCCGGAGTTTCTATAAACACAAAAGGACCGTCATTAGAATACCACACCTCTTACTCACTACCCTCTTGTATAACAAAACCCTTTACACTTCAACATATGTTTAACGTATTATTATTATCCCAAAGGTTCAAGAACTTAACCATTTATAAGCTCAATCGAAGTTTCAGGGGTTTTCGCCATTTTCCCTAACGACCACACTTAACTGTAAAAATTCTCAGAAAATATGGATTTCGAATTTTAATGTAAGGTCAACTGTCAAGGGTCCTCTGATCACCCTACTACACTATCCCAAAATTGCGTGGCTTAATAAGATGTCTAAGGATGGTAACTTTAACCTCAAAGTTGATACAATTACGTTTTCTCGGTTTTCGAACACCTTTCACTAAAACTGACTTTTCTCCTAAACCGTTCATCAGATTTTAACGCACCTTATATCAAAACGATCTATGAACTAAGCTCTATCATTTCATGGGCAATTGGTAACCTAGGCAGTGAGGTACCGTACGAATGCAGGGGTCACAAAACAGGGCAGATTTCGTTCTAACGAAAATCGGACATTATAACTGCTGTAATTTCATACTTTCCAAAATCAACTCCTCCAAAACCAATCATCAAACACAATAATCATCACCTACACCATGTGGTCTTCATTACCATCCATGGTTACACTCCCAAACTCCTTCCAAAATCAACTCAAACCACTTACAAACACTTATAACATCATAAACATAACCTTTATACCACTTAATCACTAAACACAACAATATCTATCATAAATACAAAAGGGCAAGCATGATTATACCTTCTTGAAGCTTTAAAGATCCTTAATAAACCTTGATATATCCTTAAACCACCCTATCTTAGCTTGAAACCACTAAAAGAACCATGAAAATCAAGTTAGTTTCTTAGAAATTACTATTCATCACTATTCATCATCAACTTCAATGATTTTATTACCTTGCTAAATGATGTTGGATGGCTATGAAACTTGGTGGATATCTCTTTCTAGTCTCCAAGAACCTCCATGAATTTTCCTTAGATTTGATCTTGATGCTAGCTAGGATTTTTGTTTTTATTTTTCTCTTTTTTTTCTTATTTGGCCGAATGGTGTTGTAGAAAGGGGGAGAGGTTTCTTTGCTCTTTGTCTAATCTTATCTTGGTTTAATCTTGTTAATCTAGCTTGTCTTGGAAGCTTAGTTGATATTTACATGGTTAAATTACTAATCTACCCTTAAAATGGAGTTAGTGGAATGTGACATCATTCTTGATGATCTAATAATTCCTTTTTCTTGATTTTCTAAGTACTATGCTAATAATCTTGGATAATAATAATGTGGTATGTATCCTTGTTATATTACTAATCTTGGTTGCTTGATCTCCATACTCGTCTAATTGTGGTTCGTTTCGAGTGTACCTCATTGTCTCAGTGGTTTTCGAAATCATTTACAAATCCAATTTCCTTTGGTATTCTCTTAACTTAATAATCCCCTGGTTAAATCTAAATTCACTAATCCCTCAATATATAATTCTTATAATATTTCCTTGCTCCTTAATATCTAATAGAAGTTCTTTGGAAGTCCAAATCCTCAAAAATCCATCTTTAGGAATTTCTCAAATCCATCGTCATTTCGAGTCACTTATTTCCATTGTACAACACTAACATGGTTTCTGTTTATTCATTTTCCATCTCTAATATAAAGTACCTACACACCATTTCCCTAAATCCTCGAAATTTACTATTCATGTGACCACTGTAGCATTACTGAAGTTAGGGTTATTACATTATTGGTACGTGAAATGACTTCGGTATCACTATCGCGCTACGAATTCGGAGATAACCTTACTCGTACTACGTTCCTGATTGCTTTTACCTTCGCAATCTGGATCTTTATATATTGAAGTTGAAAGATTTGTTGAGAGATCACTATGATCAATAAACATTTGTTATATTGCATAATTAGTACAGGAGGGGGCCAGCCTTTAGTACTTGACAAGCAATTAAACAATTAATGGCATTCTACTTAGACTTCTATCACACAGGCAGATCGTCACGTAGCGGTACCTCCCCTCCTTAAAGGGTTGTTCTCCTCAATTCAGAAGAATATGAATAAGTGAGAAGAAAAGAAAAAAATTTCAAAGATTTGTAGAAAATTTTTTCTTGATTGCAAAATATCATACTTAGAATTTACCTCTGAACTATAGAGGTTTGTCAAAGAAGAAAATAGTCGTAATCGTAATAAATACTATTTTATCGTAATCTCGTGTGTCAACGCATTCTCGATGTTCTGTCCATCTTTCTATGGACCATCATATCCTAATCAGTATTTCAAATATCATGTCATTCCAAAATTTAAACCATCCGAAATAAACCTGGATGATTTCTCTAACTTAGATTCAATTCCGACCCTTCCACAGTCGTTATCATCTAATTCCGCAGAAAATCACCACTACATTAATGTGGTCCATGGATAAATCATCATCGTTTATCATTTATGTAGGGCTTTAATAGCTAGACATACGGGTTTCATGATTTGTCAAATCACCACTCTCTTAAGAAGACAAAATAATCACTATTCCTTACCCATAAGGAATACTTCCTGAACTTGATACAGATATCACATGAAGAAGATAGAATTGCAGAAGAGCTTCAAACGTTACAGCTAGGATAGGTTGAGGAGATTATTAATCGTATATCTCTAGTTGAAGACTGGAAGCTCAGCGTTTTACTTATCACTTTCCAAATCTCGTTAATCCTTAATACAGGGATACCTTTCAGCATCACGAATCTTTAACTTCATGTACTCTATCTTGTTTGCACAGAAACACACCAACAATAACTTTCTTGTCATTCATCATCATGCCATTTAGCTTATCAGTATTTGTACCATCTCTGTTTCTGGTCATCTACTACCAATTCATTGTTACTTAACCTCCCCTTTCTCCTTCCAAAGAATAGGCGAGTCTCTTGGGGAATTTGGTATGGCCTGTCATAGAGCCTCCTAATGTCGGTAATGTGCTACCGGCAACATCAGGAATCGAATCTTTACTTAAACTATTCTTATAGTTGATCCTGGCACAATAATCAGACGGAGTGTAACTTCCTCTACCACATTATGACCATCAAGGTCCTTTACATTATCGTTCTATCTCTTTAGTATGAGCATATATACTTACTCCCTTATACTTAAAGTGTCGGCCACCTCATTGGCCTTTCCTGAATATAATATTTTCTTGAAATCAATATTTTCTGGATCTATTCCAACTCAGGGTGGAAGCATCCTCCCTTGAACTCTGCTAGATGAGAGAAAACATGTTCCAGTCTTTTTCCAAAAATCATTGCTTCCACCTTTCTGTGGGAACTTTATCATGGTTACTCCCAATCATATCTAGGATATTTTCTATCTCAGTCCTTTCTTATTTTAGGAAAATCTCAACCTTATTGGTTCAATCCATACTTGTTCATGGTTTCATACATGCTTTTTCTGGCCTTACTGTTACTATGTCATACATTCCTTACCAAACTTCCCTTTTTCAGTCTGGCATGTGGATATCTGGCAAATGGATGTCAAGACTGCTTTCCTAAATGGAAGCTTAGAAGAGGATGTGTACATGACACAACCTGAGGGTTTTGTCGATCCAAAGTTTGCTAGAATGGTTTGTAAGTTGCTACGATCTATTTATGGATTGAAGCAGGCCTCAAGGAGGTGGAACATCCGTTTTGATGAAACAGTCAAAGATTTTGGCTTCATACAAAATGAGGATGAGCCGTGTGTTTACAAGAAGGTTAGTGGGAGCCATGTGGCATTCCTAGCATTATATGTGGATGACATATTACTAATAGGAAATGACATTCCTTCTCTACAGGCTGTGAAGACTTGGTTGGGAAAAAGTTTCTCGATGAAAGACTTAGGCGATGCTACCTATATCTTAGGGATCAGGATCTATAGAGATAGATCTAAAAGATTAATCGGCCTAAGTCAGAGTACATACATTGACAAAGTATTGCATCGTTTTGGAATGCAAGAGGCAAAGAGGGGCTTTGTCTCGGTGTCTCATGGGATAGTGATCTCAAAGGAAAATTGTCCTAAATCATCAGATGATAAGGACCGTATGAGTAAAGTACCATATGCTTCGGCAATTGGTTCTATAATGTATGCGATGATATGTACTCGTCCTGATGTCTCGTATGCTTTAAGCATGACGAGCAGGTACCAGTCAAATCCTGGTGAGGGTCACTGGACAGCTGTCAAGAATATTCTTAAGTACCTTAAACGGACTAAAGATTCGTTCTTGATATACGGAGGAGATGAGAAGCTGGTTGTAAAAGGTTACACTGATGCTAGTTTCCAGACAGATAGGGATGATTCTGTGTCCCAGTCTGGATTCGTGTTTTGTCTAAATGGAGGTGCTGTAAGCTGGAAAAGTTCGAAGCAAGAGACAGTAGCTGATTCTACAATGGAAGCTGAGTATATTGCTGCCAGTGAAGCAGCCAAAGAGGCTGTTTGGATTCGAAAATTTATTTCGGGACTTGGTGTGGTTCCGTCGATCGCAGATCCAGTTGATCTGTATTGCGATAACAATGGAGCTATTGCGCAGGCAAAGGAATCGAGGTCCCATTCCAAAGCAAAGCATATACTTAGGAGATATCACCTTCTTCGAGAGATAAACGAGAGAGGAGATATACATATATGTAAAGTGCATACTAATGATAATGTTGCGGACCCACTGACCAAAGCTTTGTCGCAGCAGAAGCACGAAGGTCACACTAGTTCCATGGGTATTAGATACATAGGCGATTGGCTCTAGTGCAAGTGGGAGATTGATAGTGTTAGTGCCCTAGAGACAATGTATTTGTGCTTCTAGGATAAACTATTTTGTTATTCAGTGATTATGTTATATCGATTATTCAACAATGATTTATTATGTCTTTATTTACTGCGATATAAATATTAGAACAATAAATGTCCTTGGAATATGTAACATGTATTCTATATCTTTAAGTATGTGACTTAAAAATGAGATTATAAGAATAGTGTTAATATTCCTAAATATCCCTAATCGAGCATTATTAATATGGGACAATTATAATGCATAAAGATTAGTATGTTTGTTGACTGATGACCACATCTCATTGGTCATAGGTATAGTGATACTAAAGTCAAGAACATAGGTGCATGTAATATTCTACATGGCACTGGATTGACCCACAGTGAGTTTCTACATGTTGATAATGTCATTAGAAAGACTCACAGTGATAATGGTGTAATGATCCTTAGACTTGAGATCATTATATTTCTATACGAGGATTAATATACTTTGACTACATTAAAAGTTACCTTTGACCGGGTGATGATAAAAATGTACATCGGGTATATTATGAGACGTATGAGAAATATGAATGATAGATAAAGGATTTAACCCTCCTATTATTAGGAGAGATATTATTGGCCTCTTGATTGAGTGAGACTATGAAAATGCATGGCCATGCTCAAATATTGATTTTTTTTTAATAGTCTACTCATTGATCAAGGAAACCCGGATTAAACATTGATGAGGATGACTAATAACATGCCTCGAGTTTAATCTATAATATATATGGTTAAAGGGATTGTATTACACGGAAACATTAATCATGAAAGGTTTAATTGGATCACCAATTATTATTATTACTTGGGTAGCAATGATGTATTACTAGATGCCGCTCATTGTTTATAATTTTATTATTGGATATTAAAATTATAGCCAATGTAATAATAACCTAAAGGGTTACACAATAAGAACGTTTAAAAGGAGTTTTAATTTAAATTTCGAATTTAAATTAATTAATGATAAAATTCGAAATTGGTTATTTAATTAATTAAGTTGGACTTAGTTAATTAGATTTCGAATTTAAATCATTAAAACCCAAATCAGTTTGGTTTTAGTAGAAGCCCAAACCGATTAGGGTTAAGCCCAGCTCACTCTCTCTTATAAATACATAGAGATGTATTGGTTTAGGGTTAGAGACTTTGCCAAAATCGTTTTTAGCAAATACCCTAGCAGCTCTACATCAAGAGAGGCTAGAGAGAGAAAGAGAAAGAGGGCAGATTACGGCTATTACCAACTCCGGAGATTGTGGAGACAATCGTGCGTTCGTGTGGACTGATTAGCGAAGCAGATCTCACGAAGAGGGTTGTGTGGTGATAGTTCTTGGACCTCCATCTGTCAACCGAACCGGAAACCTTTTAAAAGGTACAGATTCTGTTCTCCATAATCAACATGTCTTATACACGGATCCTAGGGTTAGGTTTCGGTTTTTTTATTGTTTATTATCGTTTTTCCGTTGCGTTTGTTGCCCCGAAACCTATCAGTTGCAAGTCATGTTATTGTCTTATTGACAGTAAGGTTAGAAGAAGAGAGCATGTTGCAAGTCATGACAGAAAATCCAAGCTGATAGCAACATTGACGGAAACATGGAGACAACAACAATTTTCTCATATCTGGACAGCAAGTCTAGCAAGTCATGACAGAATATCCAAGCTGACAACAACATTTGCGGAAGCATGGAGACAACAACTTTCTCATATCTGGATAGCAAGTCCGGAATTAATGACAGTAACATTGGCAGGAATTCATAATGTCATCAAAAACACGTTCCCATGACAGTTTTCTAAGATACTGTCTCAATGGAATCTTCTAAATTGGGGATTTACCAAGCCAAACATGTGACATATTAGATGTTCAAGAAACAGACGTGCTCCACAACCTATGTTAATTCGAAAAACTTGAGAGATCACATGACAAAGATTATCAATTCGAGAGTATGGCAAATCAACATCTACTAGAATTGTATTAACTTAATTTAGAATGTATCTAGATTGCTTGTTGTATTTTGATAACTCTGATTGTATAACAATTTAGGAACGTCACATGGGTGTGCAAATTGTAAGGAGTCGCCAGTTGAAAATGACAGCAGTTCCACAACCTATGTTGATAGAGATGATAGAGCAAAGTAAGATTTATAGAGATTTATCTCTCATTCTATCTATCCATCTCTCAAGGAGAACGAAACTGCAATTTTTCTCTAGATTGTAGCAACACTTTACAAAAAAAATCATAATATTACCCCTTCTACAATATTCCCGGAACCAACAATAATCATAATATCTATTCATCCTATCTAGATATGCATTTTAAATAGATTTATTTATGTTTATTAAAACTTTCGAAATAATTGATATAATGTAATTCTTAAACCTTCTTTTATTTATAACATTATTTTATTCATTCAAATTCATCCAACCTGAACAAAACCGATATGTGATAAATAGAATTGGATTATAAATTTATATTTATGAATTGGGTTAGAATTTCATAAAGTAATTTGGTTATAAAAATAACTTAACCAATCCTAACCACGGATGCTTTTGTTTTTTTTTATAAATAAGGTAATAAAAAAGTACATTTTATCACCAAAATTAGCATCTGTTACTAATGAGAAAATGTGGAAAAATGTTATCTTTAGAGCTTTATTATTTTTCAAAATTATATTTTTAACATGTATATATTATAAAAATAACATTTCTCCACATGTGATATTTGATATTTTAGTTTTGAAAAATAAAAATAGCTTTGGAAAATAACACTAACCCAAAATGTGATAATCTATCTATCTATCTATTACTATATATTATACATCAACACAAGGGCAAAAGGTGCCATTTTATTGGCTGTGAAATTACTATTTTGTCCCTATTTTGTTGAAAATTAACAAAAATGCCATTATTTAATATTTGTGTAAAAAATAGTTGAAATTGTGTTAATGTTGAGAATCGAACCCTTGAACTTCCCCTCTTAAACTCATGTCACAACCATTTGGCTACAATTAATTTTGAGTATATTTAAAAAATCTTATTAGATAAACCACATCATCTTCCTTTGTCCCATTTTTTTAATTTCAACTATATATTAAACCTCAATACAAGTGCAAATAAATTGGTTGTAAAATTACTATTTCATCCTCATTTTTTGGAAGTAACAATTGTGCCACCCCTTTATAATCTATGTATGGAAGAATTTGTGTTAACTTTCGGAGTCGAGCCACAAATTTCATTTTAAGAGGTTCATGATACAGCCACTATAATACATTAATTTTCGAGTTTTCTTCAAAATCTTATAAGATAAATCACGCCTTTTACTTAACTTATTTTCTTCATTATTTTCAGTTTTGAGTAAATAAAATGTTAGTTTATATTATTTATATAATTCAGTTTTTTCATTTTTTGTAGTTTTATTTATCTATATATTCAATCATCTTATAAATTTTATTACACCTGTATATTTTCGATTCAATTAACGTTAAATATGTTATTTATAATTCATATATTTATATTACATTATATCTCTAATCATATTTTATTTGAATTAGTTGATAATAGATACCTAAAAAATAATATTGAATTTAGGGGTGATCATAAACCGCACCAAACAGCATAAACCGCCTGCACCGCACCAACCCGCACCACACCGCGCGGTTTTTTATTGTCCGTGGTGCGGTTACGGTTTCAAATTTTGACAAACCGCGCGGTGCGATGCATGTTGCGATTTAAAGTTTTTGCGCGGTTCAAACCGCACCGCAATATTTAATATATTATATAATTATATATATATATATATTTAATCATATTATATATATATATATATATATATATATATTGTTAGTTACAGAGGCATGCCTGTACACATCTAATAACAAGCCTAATTGTTTGTAATGCTTTGCATTACTTACATGACCTCTTAACTGAGGGAACCTCTAGTTGTAGAGTTTCTGTTTGTATTGTACTTGTAGTAGGCATCAAATCCTAGTTGTGTAATTGTACTTATAGAGTCTAGAATAATGCTTGAAAGAAGTTCCAAGGTTCATGCCTCAAGCAAGGAGTTAAAGACTGTCAAATAATCACAGTTGGGATTTGAAGAAATGAGGAATTTGCCTAAGTACCAATTCGAGAAGTCTATTTGTCTATTCGAGAAGTTCAGCATTCGAGAAGTCAGGGATTCGATATCTCAAGACACTATTCGATATCTCTGAATACACTGTTCGATATCTCATTCGATATCTCGGAGATTCGATATGTCTATGTACTCTATTCGAGAACTCAGGAAGTCAACGAATCAAAGTAGTATTCGAGTTCTCAAGGAGTCAACAAGTCAAAGTTCCATTCGATATCTCAAGGACTCTGAAAGCTATTCGATATCTCAAGGATTCGATAAGTCAAATGTTCTATTCGACAACTCAAGGAATCCTGATGGAAAAGAGCTATTCGAGAAGTGGTTCGATATGTCAATATAACAGTGTTCGAGAACTCAGAGTTATCGATCAAGTCAATTCCAGTTCTCGAATCACTTACTTAGTCACTTCTCGAATACATTCTTGGAGACAAAATACTGAAGAAATTGTACAAGTCAGAAACCTGCAACAAGCCAATGCACTTTATGGACCACAATCTGTAACGTGCTCTGGAAAGCCTACAAGGAAGCTTGGAGAGATATAGAAGAGACAAGGAGCTAAAGAAGTGGATCTGAACAGGCTTTGCAAAGTCAAATCTGTAACCGTTTGGACACTTACTCAAAAAGGATAGACAGACTAGAAAGTAATTTGTTTAGCTACCTTATTTGTAGTAAGTAGGTTGTATCCATGCATTATAAGGATACAGCCTCACTTCTTTAGTTAGAGAGTGAATGAACCAAGTGAGTCAAGTTTTTCATACACTGTAAGCTATATCTCTCTGAGAAAAACGAAGCTGAGAATACTATCATTTGTATTCACAGATTGTAGCAACCTTTATCTAATAATACATTAGATTAAAGTGATATTGTGTTCTGTGTTGTTCTTTATCCGCATCTACATCTCTGTACACACAACACTTGTTTGCTACACAGACTCAAGGCAAGAATGGTTCAAGAATCCATTCACCCCCCCTCTGTATTCTTTCTTTGTGTTCAATACTCAACAAGTGGTATCAGAGCGGGCTGTTTATTCAAAAACAGAAAAACGATCATGAGTTCGAATACACCAAAGACTACAGGAACGGTGAAGGTCCCTAAATTTGACAAAGAAAACTTCAACCTCTGGAAGATAAAGATGATGTTGTTCATTAAAGCCTCTCATCCCTTGTATCCTGAGATTCTCAAGAATGGTCCTTTTGTTCCACAACAAGAGATACCAGAAAAGACTGTTGGAACCACAACTATCCCAAGATCTTATGAGGCCAAGGATCCATCAAAATGGACAGAATCAGAAAGGGAGAAGGTTGCTCTTGACAGCCACCTCATGCTACTTATCATTGATTCCATGGACATGTCAATGTTTGCGAACATTACATCATGTACGTCTGCCAAAGAGATGTGGGATCACATTGAGGTGTTGTGTGAAGGAACTGATGAGGTTAAGGAAAACAAGAAATAGATACTGGTCACACAGTATGAAGCTTTCATGGCACAGCCCAAGGAAAGCATTACTGAAATGTTTGAAAGGTTTCACAAGCTAGTTACTGAGTTGCAGATGAATGGCAAGGTTTACAGCACCAAGGAGTTAATTATGAAATTTCTGTTATCTTCACCAAATCATCTAGAGCAAAGAGTCATTTCTCTAAGGGAGAGAGATTTGAACAAAGTCACATATGATGTGCTCTATGGAGTCCTAAAGACTCATGAACTTGAGTTGCTTCAGAAAAGGGCTATCCAAGCCAACCAAGGTAGAATGATAAACACATCATGTGCCTTGATTGTCAACAAATCTATTCTGGACCTAGAAGCATCTACAAGCCAGCTAAGGATAGAGGAGGTAGCAGATGATGAAGAAACTGAAGCTGGGGTGAGTGAACCTGTTGAGGAAAAGGAGGAAGAAGAAGAAGAGTTTTACACTCTGGATTAAGAACTTGATGGGATGGAAAATACTTCATATGCTTTCATGGCCAGAAAATTTCCAAACATCAGATTTAAAAGAAATCAACCCTTCAAACCCAAAACTCAAAACCATTCAGTCAACAAGAACAAGGCACCTGTGAAACCAAACAGAAATAAATTCAAAACCAGTTATGTGGATAGGTCATCTGTAAGGTGCTATAGATGCAATGACCTAGGGCATTTTGCCAGTGAATGTAAGAAGCCTAAAAATAAGGATATAGATTATCTTGAGCTCGAAGCTAAGTATGAGGCCCTTCTGAAAAAGCAGACACAAGGTAAGGCCTACATAGCTGAAGGGAAGTGTTGGGATGATTCTGAGAGTGATGGAGAGGAACAAGAATTCTGCAATTATGCCTTGATGGCCAACTCCAAGGATGACCCATCTCCATCTGATTCGCAGGTACCATCTCTCACTACTATAGACATGTCTGTTTCTGAGTATAAATGCATGATCGAACAACTATATGTTGAAATGTTTAATATTCATACTAGTATGACTGCTGCTAATGAGGAGATTGCTAAACTGTCTACTAGAAATGAAATATTAACCAAAAAGAATGAGGAACTTGAGCTAACTGCTATGCAAGTAGAAAACCTTAAGAAAGAAGTTGAATATTTGCAGAACAAGGTTTTATGTGCTAGTCAAGTAGAGAAGGCTCTTAGGGATGAATTAGCTGAAAATGAATTCAAACTGAAAACTTTCAAGAAATCATCTGGTCTAGTGCAATCCTACTGTGAGAAAATTGAAGCTAAACCCAAAGCAGCTATTGGACTTAACTATGACTCTCTCAAATAGAGGAAAGGCTATACTGTCATTGAAGAGGACACAGCTGTTCATGAGAAAGTACCTCACATATTGAAAAAGACTGAAAATCCAATTTTTAAGGAATCAACATTTGAAATTGATGAGGATGCCTTACTCATCAAACAAATGTTGAATGATGAGGATGAGGCACAATCTAGTGAACAACAAGCATTCTCTAAGAGTGAGAGTGTCAAGTCAAAGACCAAGGAACCAGTAGTTGATAGGTCAAGACCTAAGAAGTTTGTTAAGTTTGTCTCAGTTGGGAAGAGTGAATCAGAAAAGAAAGTGACTAAGAAGAAACAGAACAGAAATGGCAAGTTAGGGATTAACAAGGATAACAACTATGCTTATATGCCTAATGCCCCTAAGAAAACTTGTCAGAACTGTTTCAGTACCAATCATTTAACTCATGCATGCAAGAAACCTGTTGGTAGTGTGTCTAAACCTTTTTATGATTGTTCTGTGTCTCTAAGACATAGAGATGCACCTTTTTGTGATAAATTTAACTGCATGCCATGCAATATGAATGTTATGACTAGTTGTTTTAATTTAAGAAGGCAATTCATTGATGGTTGTATCAGTCACAATTATCACACACACTACACAAGGTCAAAGTCTTCAAGTCCTCCTAAAGCTAGGAAGGTACCTCTGTCACCTAAGTCTGAAACTTCAGGTTCTAAGACTTCCAACAGTGACAAGAAGACTAACACTAAGAAAGTTGACAAGCATGTTGTTTATGATAAAACTGTCTCTAAGTCACATGGACCCAAACTTGTTTGGGTACCAAAGGAAAAGTAATACCTTTGTGTCTGCAGGGCAAAGAAAGTGAAAAGAAGGTCATGTGGATTTTGGACAGTGGATGCTCAAATCATATGACTGGTGATATGGCCCTGCTATCACAGTATGAGGAAAAGGCTGGCCCAATGGTTGGTTTTGGAGATGATAGCATGGGTAACACATTGGGATATGGCAAGCTGAAAATTGGTAATGTCATCATTGAAGATGTAGCACTAGTCAAGGGGCTCAAGCATAATCTGCTAAGTGTTGGTCAGTTTATTGATAGAGGATTCAAAGTGAATTTTGACAAAGATGAATGTTTGATCACCCACAAGAAGACTGGTGATTTTGCTCTATCTGGAGTGAGGAAAGGAAGCCTGTTTGTAGCCAATATGGACTCTGCAAACAAGGACAAAATTTGTTGCTTTTACTCAAAAGCATCAAATGAAGATTGTTGGCTGTGGCACAAGAAACTATCACACCTGAACTTCAAGGCCATTAATTCTCTAGTCAAAAGAGAGTTAGTGAGAGGCATGCCCACACTTGAATTCTGCCAAGAAGGAGTGTGTGAGGCTTGTCAAAAAGGAAAAATGAAAAGATCAAGCCACAAGTCAAAGACAGTGACATCAATAACCAAGCCATTACAACTCATTCATATGGATTTGTTTGGGCCTGTCAACATTATTTCACTTGGAAGAAAGAAGTATGCCCTGGTAATGGTTGATGATTTTTCAAGGTATACATGGGTGGAATTTCTGGCATCAAAAGATGAGGCTCCACAAGTAATTATTGAGCATATAAAGAAAGTTGACAAGGAAGCCAAGGCAAACAATGCAAGTGTGATTGCACTGAGAAGTGATAATGGAACAGAGTTCAGAAATGCCATACTCGAAGCATTCTGTAAAGAGAATGGTATTTCTCAGCAATTCTCAGCTCCAAGGACTCCACAACAAAATGGAGTTGTTGAGAGAAAGAATAGAACTCTAATTGAGGCTGCTAGAACAATGTTACTTGATGCAAAAATGCCTACATGTTTTTGGGCTGAGGTTGTGAATACTGCATGCTATATTCAGAACAGAACCCTCATCAACAAAAACACTGGAAAGACACCTTACAACTTGATGACTGGAAAGAATCCTACTCTAAAGTATGTTCATACTTTTGGAAGCAAATGCTTTGTACTAAAGGATAATTCCGAATATGTTGGAAAATTTGATGCAAAAGCATTTGAAGGAATTTTTCTTGGCTATTCTATGGAAAGAATTGCATACAAGGTTTATGTCATCAGTCAAAAGAAAGTTATGGAAAGCACAGATGTAACATTTGATGACAGCAAACTACCTGGACTAGAAGAAGCCAATGATGAAGACAAAGATCCATTGAGGTTTGATAATCTAGATGATTCTGATGAAGAGATTGAAACTGGAGTTGAAACTCAAGTTCAACAAACTCAAGTGAATAATGATACAAGAGAAGAATTTGTGCCAATCGATAGTGGAGAAACAAGCATCCTAGACACACCTGTGAGTAATGGCAACTTCACAGGGGGAGGAAATGAGGATGACCATGATATGGATGATGAAGCAACATCAAGAATGAGAAGTCAGGCTGAACACTCGAGGAAATGGGATAGATCACACACTGCAGAGCAAATCATTGGAGATCCTAATGCAGGAGTAAGGACTAGGAGAGCAACTCAAAATGAGTGCCTCTATGGATGTTTTCTATCACAAGTTGAGCCTAAGAAACTTGATGATGCACTGTTGGATCCAGATTGGATTATTGCTATGCAAGAGGAGCTGAATCAATTTGAAAGGAACAAAGTATGGGAACTTGTGCCTGCACCAAAGAATAGAACCATTGTTGGAACAAAATGGGTTCTGAAGAATAAGATGGATGAAGATGGTGTAATAATAAGAAACAAAGCAAGGCTGGTTGCAAAAGGATACTCTCAACAGGAAGGCATTGATTATGATGAGACATTTGCCCCTGTTGCTAGATTGGAAGCCATCAGAATATTCTTGGCATTTGCTGCTCATTCAAACTTTAAAGTTTATCAAATGGATGTCAAGAGTGCATTTCTAAATGGAGAGTTGGAAGAAGAGGTTTATGTGCAACAACCACCTGGCTTTGAGGATCCACATTTCCCAGAATTTGTCTACAGATTGCTTAAGGCATTGTATGGACTTAAGCAGGCTCCAAGAGCATGGTATGATACTTTATCACAATTTCTTCTTGAAAATCAATTCACTAGAGGCACATTGGACAAGACACTGTTTTACAAGAAGCATGGTGATGATATTATCCTAGTCCAAATTTATGTGGATGATATCATCTTTGGGTCTACAAATGAGAAGCTATGTGAGAAATTCTCTAAACTCATGCAGAGCAGATATGAGATGAGTATGATGGGAGAGTTGACATTCTTTCTTGGGTTGCAAGTCAGTCAAAGGAAGGATGGTATCTTTATCAGTCAGACCAAATACATCAAGGATCTATTGAAGAAGTTTGACTTGGAAGACTGCTCACCTGCAAAGACACTCATGGCCACTGCAACTAAGTTGGATGAAGATGCTAAAGGCAAGAAAGTAGATATCTCAATCTACAGAGGCATGGTTGGTTCTCTACTCTACCTCACTGCAAGTAGGCCAGACATCATGTTTGCTACATGTCTATGTGCTAGATTTCAATCAAATCCAAAGGAATCACATTTGATTGCAATAAAAAGGATCTTTAGATATCTGAAGGGCACTCCTAACTTGGGTTTATGGTATCCTAAGGACACAGGGTTCAATCTGGTTGGTTATTCTGATGCTGATTATGCTGGATGCAGAGTGGATAGGAAAAGCACCTTAGGAAGCTGCCAGTTTCTTGGACAAAGGTTAGTTTCTTGGTATAGCAAGAAGCAACAATCTGTGTCAACTTCTACAGCTGAGGCTGAATACATAGCTGCTGGAAGTTGCTGTGCTCAAGTGCTTTGGATTAGAAATCAACTTAGAGATTATGGACTTGTGTTGGAAAGAATTCCAATCATGTGTGACAACACAAGTGCAATCTCTATAGTTGCCAATCCTGTCAATCATTCTAGAACAAAGCACATTAACATCAGATATCATTTCATAAGAGAACATGCAACTAATGGAACCATTGAGTTGCATTATGTCTCTACAGATAAACAACTAGCTGATATATTCACTAAGCCATTAGATGAAGCCACCTTCACAAGGTTGGTAAGTGAGATTGGAATGCTGAATTCTTCAGATTCTGGCTGAGTGAATACAGCATCTAGATTGTTGCAGCAGTAAACACTTACTTTATCTAAATTCTCAATATTTTTGGAGTAAGTGTTGGCTGAAATATGATTTATAAATATTTCAAATCTGTTGCATATGTTGAAAATCATATTTCTATTAACTTAAAATTTCTATGAAATTTTGAGAAAATCACTATTTAATTTGCTAGGATATTCTTCAATGAATATGTCTGGTAAATTTTAAAAGATAGTGAAAATCAAATTTTTATGAGTGATGGGTATAGTTCGATAAGTCAGACTTCTCGAATGATTCACTATTCGACATCTCTAACAAGTCTCATTAGAGTACTCTTGAGTTCTCGAATAGAGTCTTTCTGAGATATCGAATAGAGGTATTCTTGACTTCTCGAATGTGGTAACTGAGTTCTCGAATGATTGAATTCTCGAACACTATATTTGAGTTCTCGAATCATTTGAAAAGGCTGAATTCTCGCTGAATTTTAACCAATTTTGGAGTCTTGTCTAAAAGTTTAATTCACTCATAAAAACACATTTTATTTAATTCAGAATTATTTCTGAGTTAGATAACTGCCAGCTGTGAGTTTCTATCCGCTTGAGTTATCGATTAAGCCTTTCTTGACTTCTCGAATAGTTGTTTTCTACTTCTCGAATGCCTGACTTGTCGATACAAAACATTCATCTAATCGACAATTCAAGTCCTTCATACTTATACAATTTCACATCTATTCGATTCATTTCATTCGATTTCTCAAGCATCTAAACTCCCAAAACCTCTGAAACCCTAACTGCAATAAGCTAAATTTCTTCTTCAACCTTCAATTTCCTTTCTCTCTCTCTTACACAAATGGCAACAGTAAAGTTCAACACCAACTTTATTGCTCTAACTAGTGATGTTGAGGCACCCAACGCTAACTTCAAGTGCTTTGTGAAGTGGATGTCTGAATCGTACATCAAGAATGCTCTATCTGTTAACCCAACTCTGTATCTCGATATTCTAGAACAGTTTTGGCAGTCTGCTACAGTGGAGGTGGTGGCTCTTGACTCTGCAATAACCTCGTACATCATCTACTGCAAGATTCAAGACAAAAGTATCACTATCACCACAGAGGATATGAATGAGGCACTTGGGATGGGTATCAAAGGAGAGGTGTATGACCCACTGGCTACAAATGCTGGATTGGAAGACTTCTTCGATTTCATCAAATATGCAGACAAAATCAGTCTTGGGCATCTGAATAGGAAGCATTTGAGGAAGGAATGGAGCTATGTGTTTGCTACACTTCTTCAAGTCTTCACAGCAAGAAAATCCAGCTATGACCAAATCAGTACTCCTGCACAGCAAATAGGCTATGCCTTAGCTTATGGAAAGAAGATTGACGTTGGTCTCATCATTCTACAGGAACTGTATGGGAGACTTGGTAAGAATTCAGCCAGGAGAGGTAATGAAATTTTCTTCCCTCGTTTTATTCAATCTGTTCTTAATTTCTTAGATGATAAATTGAATGAATTAGATGGGATGAATAAAAATAGAATAGGCTATCCTAAATCCATGACCAAACTCATTTTTGGTAATTTGGAGACTAGGAATGATGTGGATGTAAGACTTAACATAACTCCCCATATGGAGAGTGTGTTTAGAACTTACCCCCACAACATGCCAACATTTGCTTCTAAGTTTGAGTTAGCTAAGCCCAAGCAAGTAGAACAAAATGCTAACCCAGGGCTAGCTAACCAACCCTCTCAACCAAACACTTTACCACACAGTGAGCCAACTGCATCATCCTCTCAAAAGGGTGATGTTAGTAAAAAGAAGAGAAAGGAAGTAATGTCTGCACCCCTAAATATTCTATCTGAAGCAGCATTGGCTGTTGAACTAGGTCTAGAAAGTGAGGAACCAGAGTCACCCTTACTAAGGCCAAAGAAGAAGAAGAAAACTAAGACCACCTCTTCAGTCACACAAATGACTGAAGTTGTAAAATCAGGGGCAAACAGCTCACTAGATGTATCCTCTCAACAGGGTGCATCTATAGAATCAAGCATCCTCCCCAATGCACCTCCTTGTATTGAGTCAGCACATGGGAGTGATAAGGCTGTCACTACACTGAGTGGAGAGCACATCACACTTGAAACTCCCTCTATCTCTCAGGGGGAGTTGCCAAAATCTACTCTACAACACACTTCTCTTCCAGAATCTAACATTGAAATTTCTTTGGAACCTGCAACTCAGGCACCTGAGATGCAATGCATTGATCATCAAGAATTCTTTTCTCTTGATGAGCCAATAATTTCAAGTGACTTAGTGCATGACACTTTGCTCACCACCCAGGACCCACATTTAGATGGTGAGGGAATGCATGCTGGGGCATATCCTAATGACACCATCACAACCACAGAGGCTTCACTAGTTTTTACTAGAGACTCTGTGCCTGTGTCAACTGCTGGTGTAACTCATCCCACTTCTGTGGAGACACCAGTAGTAGAGTCAATCCATCCGGTTACAGAAGTTGCATCTGTAACTGAGGAGTCTAGCTTGCCTAGCTCTAGCTCTGACTTTTTGTCACAATGGCTGAAGCCTGTGCAACATGACAGTGCTTCAGGATCAGGGTCTGTTCCACAAAAATTGAAGGTTGAAGCACTTCAAAGCTTAATTGTGGATCAGATTCCTGAGTTTGTAAAAATAGCTCAGAACCTTGTCACCTCCAATATCCCTAATCCAGACTATGAGGCCATCCTACTATGCCATAGGGATGATGTGGAGATGCAGAAGGCCAAGATTATTGATGATGCTGAGAGAGATGGCAATGTAGATGCCTGGCTGCAAGGAAAGTATGATGTAAATCTCAGTGAAGCACTTCAATATCTTAGAGAGGAATACATCACTTCACTGGGCTCCAATGCAAAATCCCTGTCTCCTGGTGAAGTGTATGAAGCTGTCAATGATTCCTATAAGGGTTTCCTCAAGGCTGCACACTATCTTGGCAAGGGAGTCAAAACTGAAGTCAACAGGGTGTGTGACAAGACAGCCACTTCAGTAGCAGAAGTCAAGAGGGCCTTTGATGCTAAATTTCCTCAACTAGACAGTGTGGTCAAAGATCTCAAACACTGCAACATCACCTGCACAAAGATGGACAATGGCCTAGCCCTCCTCACAGATACAGTCACAGGCCTAGGAAGTAGATTTCAAAATCTATCTGACCAGACTACAGAGGCCAATGCCATGCTGAGGACAATGTTCAAGAATCTTTATGGAGATAGGCTAGTGACTGAAGTCCCTGTGCATGAACTGTCTAAGTATGAAGTGAAGAGACTGCAGGATCAATCTTTGTCTGGTTTCAAGGCAAATGAGCTATTCACTAAGGTGGATACTCTTGAAAAGGAGGTGGCTACTCTCACTAAGTCAAATGCTCATCTTACAGACACGGTTGCCCTTCTCCATGATCAGTTGGACACTCAAGCAACCACCACAGCTAATGTCCTTCTGCATCAGCAATCTATGTTGGCTGCAATGATGAAGCACATGGGTCTCCCTCTACCTGAAGAATCTTTCAACCCACAGGTGATTTCTACAGCCTCTGTGCCTGACAACAAGCCTAAGGGGGAGAAAAGGTCTAGAAACTCAAATCCAAAGGGGGAGAAACCTAAGGAGAAGGGCATACAGATAAATGAGGGTGGTCACCACAGAACAAAATCTATAACCAATGTGCCAGGCAAAGGCAAATCCAAAGTTGATGAGCCTCCTACCTCACTGCCAGTTGTTACTCTACCAACTGTGCACATTACTACTCCTGGTGGTCAAAAGCAATCCATAACTACCACAGTGGTTGTAGGGAGTATGCCTTCTGACAAACTTCCATCCTCCATACCTGAGAGTGCCAAGCCTGTAGAAGTTAAAGTTGTTACTGAGGCACTATTCGATATCTCAAGACACTATTCGATATCTCTGAATACACTGTTCGATATCTCATTCGATATCTCGGAGATTCGATATGTCTATGTACTCTATTCGAGAACTCAGGAAGTCAACGAATCAAAGTAGTATTCGAGTTCTCAAGGAGTCAACAAGTCAAAGTTCCATTCGATATCTCAAGGACTCTGAAAGCTATTCGATATCTCGAGGATTCGATAAGTCAAATGTTCTATTCGACAACTCAAGGAATCCTGATGGAAAAGAGCTATTCGAGAAGTGGTTCGATATGTCAATATAACAGTGTTCGAGAACTCAGAGTTATCGATCAAGTCAATTCCAGTTCTCGAATTACTTACTTAGTCACTTCTCGAATACATTCTTGGAGACAAAATACTGAAGAAATTGTACAAGTCAGAAACCTGCAACAAGCCAATGCACTTTATGGACCACAATCTGTAACGTGCTCTGGAAAGCCTACAAGGAAGCTTGGAGAGATATAGAAGAGACAAGGAGCTAAAGAAGTGGATCTGAACAGGCTTTGCAAAGTCAAATCTGTAACCGTTTGGACACTTACTCAAAAAGGATAGACAGACTAGAAAGTAATTTGTTTAGCTACCTTATTTGTAGTAAGTAGGTTGTATCCATGCATTATAAGGATACAGCCTCACTTCTTTAGTTAGAGAGTGAATGAACCAAGTGAGTCAAGTTTTTCATACACTGTAAGCTATATCTCTCTGAGAAAAACGAAGCTGAGAATACTATCATTTGTATTCACAGATTGTAGCAACCTTTATCTAATAATACATTAGATTAAAGTGATATTGTGTTCTGTGTTGTTCTTTATCCGCATCTACATCTCTGTACACACAACACTTGTTTGCTACACAAACTCAAGGCAAGAAAGGTTCAAGAATCCATTCACCCCCCTCTGTATTCTTTCTTTGTGTTCAATACTCAACATATATATATGTGTGTGTGTATGTGTGTGTGTGTGTGTGTGTATATATGTATATATTATGTTAGTATTTTGTTAAGAATTTAAGTGATAGTTTGAAAGCTATTTGCTTAAATGATTAAAATTTGCCATTTTCACATACTTGAGGCCGAGATAGCATTGAAACTCTGGAACTCATCCACTGACTGTCACTTACTAACCTTAGTTCATTCCAATAACGAAATATGATTTTAATTCTTATGTACCTAGGGGCAGTTTGTCCTAAATATGTATTGAGAGATATCCTCCTGACAAGCTATTAGAGTGACCATTCGCATATTTAAATGTGATGACTTTTTAGCATATTTTAAGATAAATTATGATTAAACTTAGTCTTATATGAGATCAAAAATATTAGTTAAAAAATGTGGTTGAGTAAGAACTTTAAAAATTAATTCCACATGTATGATAATTAATAGGGAAATGCTAACCGTAGCCCTAAGGGTTAAGGTTAAGGTGCCACGTGCCAGCTTCTAATTGGCTCTCCCAGCTTTTTAAGTAGTTGTAATAATAATAATGTATGTGGCCCCCCTGCATTCACAAAAATAAGCCAATAAAAACTCGCCACGTGGCAAAAATGTTTCCTTAAACATAGCCCTAAGGGCTATGTTTAGCAGGACCCTAATTAATATATCAAATTCATAATTATTTTTATCGAATGTGTAAACCGCAATGAATCGCACCACACCGCACCACATTTTCGATGCAATATAAGGAATATAGTATATGCAATGTATTTCATTATTCATTACTTCTATCATTCTAAATTAAGAAAATTAGTTTTGAAATTATACAATAATCATGTTTATACATTCATCGCATCCATTTCTTAATAATTTTCTTTTAGAATGTACACTTCATTTTTTTATATTTTCTAAAATAAACACATTCTACACTCTGTTTATTATTATAAATGATTAAAATGAAAAATAAAATGTTAATTCTTGATTATGCATGAATGTTTTTAAGTCTGGATTAAAAAAACTCATAAACATTTTTCTCTATGTATATATTAAATTATTGAAATGAAATACAATTTAGTTTAACAAAAGATTTTTTTTGGTTAACCATATATATATATATTCAAATTTACATTTATCTTGAAAAAAGTGATTGTTTTAGCGGAATATTACGTAATATCTAATCTACTTTTGGATATAAGATAAATATAACTAACATAATTCTAAATAAATATACAAAATTTATTTAATTTGTAAAAAAGTGTTAAATTTTATTATATCTGGATTGGTTATTGCTAACTTTACAAATTATAAAATTATTAATAAAATTTTAAAATTTTTCCTTAGTTTTATTATGAGCTACTATAAATTATCATTCTTTGCTCTAATTAGTCTTTCTAAAATTTTTTAATAACACACTAATTTTCGAATTGATAAATCTATATAAAAAATATTAAAAGAAAGTACTCTTTCATTCAATTTGTTTTTGTTTTTCCTTATATTTTTAGTCATTTTAGATATAATAACAAATTTAATAATAATAATTAATTAATTAATTTAATAAGCCATATGCTAAATTAAATTATATTTAATATGTTTATTATTTATTAGACATATAGGTATTTGTTTAGAAACTGATATGGGCTAAAAGTAAGCCCTAAAGACGCATTTAATGTGGCATTAATTAAACCTAGAATGGTCCAAACGTGGGGCCCACCATATGGGCCCAAACCCTAATTATAATATTAATTTCGTAATTAATATTAGGGGTAATAAACAGCTCAGCAAATAAGAGTCAAACAAGGATATTACTCTTGCCTGACTTAGCCTCCAAGATACATATTCCAACATGGAAACTGACTCCTACAAGGAAGGGGTCTAGAACCTTCCTCAAGGCGGTGGCTTGCCCACCAAGTCACCTACTCCTACCATAATTTCTAGGCTTCTCAGCCTATATAAAGGGTCTGACCCCTCATTCTCAGAACTACGTTTTCTTGGCTTGATTCTCTAATACAGAGATACGTAGGCATTCTGTGAGGACCGTTTAGTCTCGAACGCAGAAGCAGCCATAAGAGCACGAAGCTCCCGAACCCTAGCCGTCATAATCATAACCTAGTTTTTATTCCACAACATTTGGCGCCGTCTGTGGGAAAAAGACATCAACCATGGTTCAAACACGAAGAACAGCACCAAGCACTACCGAGCCAATCGCTACCGAGGCTCTACCTCTAAGCTCTGCTCCGCCTGTCACTGAACAAGTACCCCCAACCACAGGGGCGATCACTCAAACTCAGGTTTCTCAACCTCCAGGGACGAATCCCCATGTCGAGAGAACGTTACCTATGGTCGTTCACCCAGGTCAAGGAACCAGCTCCCTCCAGACGTTGGTCTCTCCTCTAGTTGATCCCAGTTACCCACCACCAGGGGTACAGATCCATACTACGGATCTCCCCGTGAGTACTAACCCGATGTATGGCCTGCCTAACTACCCTCCTGGACCCAGTGGTCATGCCTTGCAGATCCGAGATCGAGTGTATCTTGACTACTCTGGCCCCTATACTGACGATTCATCAACTGATGTTGATCATGATGAAGCCCCAAGAAGGCGACGTGCTAGCAGAGAACCCCGGAGGAGTCATCAAACTGTCTATGATGGACCCCCGTCTACAACTGCGGAAAGAATCAAGGCTTATGAAGCCGAGATTTTAAGATTAAAGGAAGATATGGCAAGAGAACAAGCTAGGTCAAATCAGACTCAACCTCCTCCAACATCAGGACCGATTCCCTTTATAGATTTGGAGAGGCCTTCAAGAAGGCAAAGAAGGGCTGATGCCCCAACTGGAAAAACAACAAGGGTGGAAACCCCCAAGAGCAACCCCAAGGATCTGATGCCACTTGGGGATCCTGATGATCCCACACCCCCGTTTACTGAGGAGGTGATGAATGCTCGTATCTCAAAGAAGTTCAAGATGCCGACAATTAAGGCTTATGATGGAACGGGTGATCCCGCAAACCATGTTAGGACGTTCTCAAATGCACTGCTGTTGCAGCCTGCAAGCGACGCCTTGAAGTGTAGGGCGTTCCCTCAAACCCTGTCGGGCATGGCTCAAAGATGGTATAGCCGCCTACCTACGAATTCGATTGGCTCTTTTAAGGAGTTGAGCGCCGCTTTTGTCAGCCAATTCATTAGCGGGAGAGTTCATGAGAAAAGTTCTGCATCCCTTATGTATGTGGTAAAAGGGAAGAACGAAAATCTGAGAGACTACCTTAAGAGGTTCACTAAGGAGACTTTGAACATCACTGATCTGGAGAATAAGGTGGCCATGGTAGCCCTGGAACACGGAACCACTGATCTATTCTTTAAAAGGTCATTGGCGAAGCATCCTCCTGAAAACATGGCTGAGCTCCAACGAAGGGCTGACAAGTACATTAAAGCTGAAGATAGCATGAAGAAAGAAGCCACAGTAAGTGAGGGAGGAGGTAACAACGACTTCAAGAAGCGAAAGCAAGACCAGGAGTATGATGACCTGGAGTATGATGCTAGGGACAAGTATCCCCGAACTAGCGAGGACTCCGACTATGCCCCTAAGAAGAACCGAAGAAGAGTTTGGGACCAAGATTCAACGACTATGCAAGATTGAATGCTCCTAGGAGTCAGATCTTGTTAGATATTAAGAAAGACAAAGATTTTCGATGGCCGAAGC
The DNA here is from genome assembly GCA_037693485.1 of Kitagawia praeruptora. Lineage (NCBI taxonomy): Eukaryota > Viridiplantae > Streptophyta > Magnoliopsida > Apiales > Apiaceae > Kitagawia > Kitagawia praeruptora. The sequence goes on from CM075352.1 coordinate 127,980,881, forward strand.
CACTTAGGGGTGATCCTGCAAAGAGAAACAAGGGTCAGTACTGTAGATTCCACCGCGATGTGGGGCATGATACAGATGATTGCAAGCAACTCGAAGATGAGATCGAGTTCTTGATCCGTAGAGGGAAATTGAGCAACTTCACTAAGGGTGAAGATCGTGTTAATCGAATTAGAGATTATAACAGAAGGGATGACGATCGTGATCGTAACACACAGCCCCGAGGGCCAGTTATCAATATGATCTGGGGAGGCCCGACAGCGGCCGGTACAACTCGAAACTCTCGAAAGGCGTACGCCAGAGAAGTGATACACATCGTGGGAGAGGCCCCGAAGCGGGCTAGGACTGAAATCACACTTGGTTTTGATGATTCTGATCTTGAAGGGGTGAAGTTCCCCCATGACGACCCGTTGGTCATAACTCCTGTAATTGGAAACTCAGAAGTGAAGCGAGTCTTGATAGATAATGGAGCTTCCGTTGACGTTCTATTTCATGATGCATTTGTGAAGATGGGTTACAATGATTCTCAGTTGACCCCAAATAACATGCCTATATATGGATTTAATGGCGTAGGATCTAAAGTTGAAGGGACTATTCAATTGCCTATGACTATTGGACAGGAGCCCAAGAAGGCCACTCAGATGTTGAACTTCCTGGTAATCAAGGCGGTTTCAACGTACAACGTTATCCTCGGAAGGGCTGGACTTCATGCATTCAAGGCTGTTGCCTCAACTTATCATATGAAGATCAAGTTCCCAACCCAGAATGGTGTTGGAGAACATAAAGGCAATCAAAAGATGGCACGAAGCTGTTATGTAGCCGCGTTAAGGCCTGATGGAGTCGGGGGGCAGGTCCTTCCGATTGAAGACATGGACATCCGCAGTGATAAGGAACACAAAGAAAGTCCAGAAGAGGACATCACACATAAGCCTCGAACAGCCATCAAGGCTAAGGCATCAACTGACTTCGTGGTTGAATGTAACATTGGCAACCAAGAAGTCGGGGGCAAGAGATAGTACCCCAAGAAGAAAGTGAACTTCAGAAGAAGAATGAGGAGACTAGAAGGAGTAGTAGGTGCTCTATTTTGATGGAGCATCAAAAACAAAATCAAGCCATGCAGGCCTAGTCTTGCAAAGTTGGACTTAGCTTCATATTTATCTAGTAGAAGTAGAAATAAGGTTCGATGAAACCATGCAGAGCATGTCGCTCTGAGTAGGACAGTAGTACTCTATATAAAGGTTGAACCCATTTATGTTATTAATACAAGTTTGCTTTTCGTTCTATGATTCTATTTATGTACCAAGCACCTGATGTGTGTAAGTCAAAGATGACCAAGTACCGAAAATAAAAGAATATACAAATGGAAGCAAACAAACGCATAAATAAAACTCTGAAGGGTCGAGAGTTAGGTTACAACACAACCAAATAAGTGTTTCAATTCCTTGAAGGATCCGGGATAAAAGACATCTGGCAATCAAAGCCATGCAAGGCTGTGGAGGCTAAAGACTAGCCACTTTTTAATGTTTCAAAAAAGACTTGGATGGAGAATCTAAGGTAGAAGACCAATAGAGAACCTTAAACAATGATCAAGAAGTTCAAGCAAACTCTCGTTTTAAAGAGTTTAAAAGGCGAGAAGCCCACATGATTGTTTAATTGGAAATCTAAATCGAGGAATCAACCTTGAATCCTTGACCTAGAATCAAGAAAAACAAAAAAAATGATGGAACCAAGACAAACGTTGAAGTCCTGATGGACCACCCGTTGAAGAAACATATTGCATAGCCCGAAAGCCAATTGAAGGAACCCCTTGAAGGGCAAGTTGACAGCATTCTTACAAGAGAATAGTGATGTGTTTGCTCGGACAGCAATTGATATGCCAGGGATTGATCCCCAGCTCATAACTCACAAATTGAATGTCGATCCTAAATGAACGATATTAAAGCAGAAGAAGAGGAATTTCGCTCCAGAAAGGCAAGAGGCCATTAAACAAGAAGTTGGCATGCTCTTATAAGCTGGGTTTATTGAAGAGATTCAGTTCCTCAAGTGGTTGGCTAACCCTGTGATGGTCAAGAAGGCAAATGGGAAGTGAAGGATGTGTATAGACTTCACTGACTTGAATGATGCATGTCCTAAGGATTGTTTCCCTCTACCAAGGATAGATACGTTGATAGATGCCACAGTTGGGCACGAGATGCTGAGTTTCATGGATGGTTTCAGTGGATACAACCAGATCAAGATGCATAAGGACGACATCCCTAAGGTATCTTTCATAACCGACTTTGGTGTTTTCTGTTATCTTGCTATGGCATTTGTGCTAAAGAATACAGGAGCTACTTACCAACGATTGGTGAATAAAATATTTGCCCATCTAATTGGAAAAACCATGGAGGTCTATATTGATGATATGTTAGTCAAGAGCCTATTCACGGCAGATCATATTAAACACCTCGGAGATGCATTTGAAGTGCTGAGGCACCACAAGATGATGTTGAATCCAGCCAAGTGTGCCTTTGGCATTGGATCTGGGAAGTTTTTAGGACTGATGGTTTCAAAAAGAGGCATTGAGGCCAACCATGACAAGATCAAGGAGATCTTATACATGAAGCCACCACGCTCTATAAGAGATGTGTAGAAGTTGACAGGCCGATTTGCGGCCTTGGGGAGATTCATCTCCAAATCTGGTGATAAATGTTTGCCGTTCTTTCAAGCATTGAAGAAAGTGAAAAATTTTGAGTGGACACCTTAGAGCCAGGAGGTCTTTGAACAATTGAAGAAGTACATGGCCGAAGCCCCGTTGTTGGCTAAACTAGTCCCGGAGAGACTCTCTACCTATACTTGGCAGTATCTGAGCAAGCACTGAGTACCGTTCTCGTTCGAGAAGAAAGCAAGGTTCAGAAACCCATCTACTACGTAAGCAAGGTGTTGCATGGGGCTGAGTTAAATTACTCTACCATCGAGAAGTTTGCCTTGGCATTGATAACGGCCTCGAGGAAGCTACGATCGTACTTCCAGGCTCACAAAATTGAAGTCCGGACGGACCAGCAGCTGAGGAACATATTGCATAGCCCTAAGGCCAGTGGAAAGCTAATCAAGTGGGCCATATAACTTGGAGAGTTTGATATCAAGTATAAGCCTCGGACAGCCGTCAAGGCTCAGGCATTGGCTGACTTCATGGTTGAATGCACCATTAACAACCAAGAAGTCGGGGGGCAGGAGATAGTAACTACCACTGAGAGTGGAGATAAAGATGAGGAACTTGTAACTGGTCAGAAGGAATATTGGGTGCTCTATTTTGATGGAGCATCAAAAACAAAATCAAGCCTTGCAGGTTTAGTTCTGCAAAGCCCCGATGGGTTCACGTACAGTTGAGTATGCTTTGAAGTTGGATTTTCCTACTACCAACAATGAAGCTGAGTATGAGGCATTGATAGCTGGATTGGGCTTAGCTAGAGTCATGAGGGTCAAGAACCTCAAAGTGTGTGGAGATTCAAGACTGGTGGTCTCGCAAGTGAATGGCGAGTTTGAAGCCAATGATGAGACTATGGCAAAATACCTGAGAGTCGTGAAAGCTGTTATGACTCAGTCTGAGGAATGCTATGTGGAACACATTCCGAGAGAGGAGAACGCTAAGGCCGATGCCTTGTCTAAATTTGCTTCTTCTGAAATTGAGAACTATGCAGGGAGTGTATACTTCCAAGTCTTGAAGGCCCCGACCATCAATTCTAAGTTGATAGCACCGATTGATATGGGAGGTTGCTGGATTGACCCTATCAAAGCTCACCTCGAGACAGGCTGGCTCCCTGACAATGCCTTGGAGGCACGAAAGCTGTCAGTGAGGGCATTGAGATACGCCTTGATTGAAGGCATCCTCTACAAAAGATCGTTTGTCGTCCCGTACCTGAAGTGCTTGAGGCCCCAAGGGGCAAGAGAAGCCTTGGAGGAAGTTCATGAAGGGATATGTGGGCAACACTTGGGGGGCAGAGCCCTAGCTCACAAGATCACACGACTGGGATTCTATTGGCCAGAGATGTTGGCCGATGCGCAGAATTATGTCAAGAAGTGTGACAGATGTCAAAAGCACGCTCCAATTGTAAGGCAGCCGCCTGAGATGTTAACTTCGATCAATTCTCCCATCTCGTTTGCAATGTGGGGAATGGACATACTAGGTCCTTTCCCTATGGCTTCGGCACAAAGGAAGTTTATGATAGTGGCCATCGACTACTTCACTAAGTGGATTGAGGCTAAGCCCTTAGCCAAGATAACCACCAAACAAATTTCCCAGTTCTTTTGGGAGAGCATCATCTGCAGATAGGGAATCCCCCGAATCCTTGTGACGGATAATGGGACAAAATTCAACAATGAAGAGTTTAAGAAGTACTGCAAGGAGAATGTTATTGAACTTCGCTTTTCTTCAGTAGCTCACCCTGAGGCTAATGGACAAGCTGAGGTAGCAAATTGAATTATCCTTGATGGACTGAAGAAGAGGGTCGGACGATCAAGAAACACTTAGGTGGATGAGTTGCTGCCTATACTTTGGGTATACCACACCACCTACGAAGTGATAACTGAAGCAACCCCGTTTTTTGCTGGCTTATGGAGCCAAGGCAGTTGTGCCCCCTAGAGATTACACATGCATCGCCAAGAGTGGAAGCATATGATCACGAGACCAATGAAAAAGGCGTGAGGCTCGCCCTCGATCTGATTGACGAGGTTAGGGATGAAGCGAATGCTAGAAATGGAGAGCGTCAGAAGAAAGCATCTTTCCACTGCGACCAAAGGGTTAAGGAGAAGTTCTTTCGACAAGACAACTTGACTCTGAGGAAGATAGAGGCCTCCAGAGTTGGCCAGAAGGGAAGACTATCCCCCAATTGGGAAGGGTCGTATCGAGTCAGGAAGACACCAGGACGAGGATTCTACAGGTTGGAAATCTGGGATGATGAACACATTCCAAGATTAAGGATTGAATCCTTGAACTTCAAATCTCAACACAACATTAATTAAGCCTCGATGGCCAACAAGGCTGTCTGCCTCCAATCGAGCTTGTCGTTTGAGTTTAAGGACTCGAACCAAGAGTTGTCAATCAAGTTGAGACCTAAGAAAGGTTATATGAGCATAAGAAAATAAGGTTGGAAACCTAGAATCAAGCTAAAGGGTTGAAAACCAACAAAGGCATACCAGGCCTAAAGTCAAGTGCTAAGGAGCAAGTGAACTACCTGAATGATCAACCGAGAAGGAAGACCTCCTCCATGAGAAACAAAGATGAGGTAAGAACTAAAGAACTTCATCACAAGGATGAGAGTCAAGGGTTGATGATAACCAACAACCATGAATGAACTCAAGGTTCAAGACCAAGCTCCGAGGAGGGCGTCAGCCGACCAAGACTGATTTTCAGTCCTACACGGACTGTTGACACTGTTTGGGCCATATCTTGAGCTCCGGGAATCAGATTTGGACGATCTTACTGTCCACGCGAAGATCTCTGAGTTTTCTATAGTCTTGGAGACCCCGGCCGACCAGGTCCCGGCCGACCAGCTCCTTTTAAGGGGGTCCAGCCGACCAAGACTGATTTTCAGTCTTACACGGACTGTTGACGCTGTTTGGGCCATATCTTGAGCTCCGGGTATCAGATTTGGACAATCTTACTGTCCACGCGAAGATCTCTGAGTTTTCTATAGTCTTGGAGACCCCGGCCGACCAGGTCCTGGCCGACCAGCTCCTTTTAAGGGGGTCCAGCCGACCAAGACTGATTTTCAGTCTTACACGGACTGTTGACGCTGTTTGGGCCATATCTTGAGCTCCGGGTATCAGATTTGGACGATCTTACTGTCCACGCGAAGATCTCTGAGTTTTCTATAGTCTTGGAGACCCCGGCCGACCAGGTCCCGGCCGACCAGCTCCTTTTTAGGAGGTCCAGCCGACCAGCTCCTGAACCTGGATCCGGCCGGTCTAGGTTCAGTACTTGGTCCTGGATCCCAACCTTTTCAGCAAGTGTTTTCAGACATAAATCTCAAGATTAGCCAAGATTAGCCATTAAGGCCAAGGTTAGCCATGAAGTCACGAATGACCAAACTGACGACCCAAGATCAAGGTCAAGATCCTTGATCCTGAAGATAACAAAGTCATGAATGGCCAAAATGATGGTTTAAGATTCAGATCAAGGTTTTTGATCCTCAAGATCATGAATGATTTTCACGTCCGGGTTAACTAGCTAGCCGAGAAGCAATCGACCGTGACGCACTAGAGGCTCAGCCGACCAGGTCCCGGCCGACCAGCCCATTTTAAGGAGGCTCAGCCGACCAGGTCCCGGAAGATCAGGTCCCGGCCGACCAGCCCATTTTAAGGTGGCTCAGCCGACCAGGTCTCGGAAGACCAGGTCCCGGCCGACCAGGTTGTTTTGAGGGGGTTCAGCCGATCAGCTTCTGAACCTGGATCCCCCCGGTTCAGGTTCAGTTCTTGATCCTGGATCCCAACTTTTTCAGCAAATGATTTCGGACATGGTTCTCGACTTTTTCAGCAAATCTCGGATGATTATCAATGCTAAAGAGAGGCCAAAGTTAGCCATAAAGTCACATACAACCAAACTAACGATTTGTGATCAAGATCAAGATTCTGGATCCTTAGGACCACGGATGGTTTCTGATCCTAGATCCACACTCTCTTTTAAAATCAAGAAGGAGTCTAAGTTCAGGTTTTTTAGGCCAACTACTGACTAGCTAGCCCTAGAAGAGGGATTTCAGCCGACCAGGTCCCGGAGGACCAGGTCCCGGCCGACCAGCTCCCCCGAAGGAGGACCAGCCGACCAGGTCCCGGCCAACCAGGTCCCGGCCGACCAGCTCCCCTGGAGGAGGGCCAGCCGACCAGGTCCCGGCCGACCAGGTCCCGGCCGACCAGGTCATTTTCAGGGGGTCCAGCCGACCAGCTTCTGGACCTGGATCCAGCCAGTCCAGGTTCAGTTCTTGGTCCTGGATCCCAACTTTTTCGGTGAACTTCGAATAGTTTTCAAACCTAAATCTTGACCTTTTCAGCGAATCTTGGATGATTGTTAATGACAAAAAGAGGTCGAGATTAGCACCGTTTAGTGCTGTTTAAGCACTGATTAGTGCCTGTTAGCACAAATTAGTGCCGATTAGCACAGATTAGTGCAGATTAGTGCCGGTTAAGCACAAATTAGTGCCGATTAGCATCGTTTAGTGTTGTTTAAACACTGATTAGTGCCTGTTAGCACAAATTAGTGCCGTTTAGCGCTGTTTAGCACCGATTAGTGCCCTTAGTGCCATTTCATGCTATTTAACATTGTTTAACACTGTTTAAACGTTGTTTATGGCTGATTAGCACTGTCTAGTGCCATTTAACACCGCTTAGTGTCGTTCAACGTCGTCGTAAATGCGTCGGTCGCTCCACGCTTTACATTAAGATGATATTGTTGAAAATACTCACGTAAGAGCAATAAACCCTGACCCAAGTCTCGAGTAAGGCCGTTATAACTTCAAGGAAAACCTGATCAGTTTTCCTAGAAGTTGGGGGGCAAATGATATGGGCTAAAAGTAAGCCCTAAAGACGCATTTAATGTGGCATTAATTAAACCTAGAATGGTCCAAACGTGGGGCCCACCATATGGGCCCAAACCCTAATTATAATATTAATTTCGTAATTAATATTAGGGGTAATAAACAGCTCAGCAAATAAGAGTCAAACAAGGATATTACTCTTGCCTGACTTAGCCTCCAAGATACATATTCCAACATGGAAACTGACTCCTACAAGGAAGGGGTCTAGAACCTTCCTCAAGGCGGTGGCTTGCCCACCAAGTCACCTACTCCTACCATAATTCCTAGGCTTCTCAGCCTATATAAAGGGTCTGACCCCTCATTCTCAGAACTACGTTTTCTTGGCTTGATTCTCTAATACAGAGATACGTAGGCATTCTGTGAGGACCGTTTAGTCTCGAACGCAGAAGCAGCCATAAGAGCACGAAGCTCCCGAACCCTAGCCGTCATAATCATAACCTAGTTTTTATTCCACAACAGAAACAATAAAAAATTTAATTGGATCCAAATATTTAATTTTGTAAAGTTGTGTCAAACCGCACCGCACCGCACCGCAATATTTAATATATTATATAATTATATATATAGGAAAATGATCAGGAGAGAACTCTTTTACGGGGAGAACTAGAAACTCATCTATCAACTATTGATGATAATTTAATCTAACGGTCAAAAGCTAACTAATAATATAATTTGTTTTTAAGCTTATATGGTAGAAGGATAGGTTAGGAAACTAAAATATTTAATACATTGAAAAGATTGCAATTTCCTTATCTAAATTAAATAAATCAAATGATAAAGATTTTAGATCCTTAATTTAAGCAATCTTTAATAAAATTAAATATATATAATAACTTATCAAATGAACAACCTAATAAAATTCAAATATCAAAATGTAAGTAAATTTTGGATTATTTGTGAGGATTCAAAAAATATTTCATTTCAAATCTTTAAACATAAGCACATATTTTTTTTCCCAAAAAGGAAACACAATCTACGAACAATAATATATGAATTCAAAAATATTGATAAAATATTTTGTAGAACACTCATATTTAGAGATGTCGTTGAGTGTTCTTTAAAGTAGGATCCAAGATTATTAAAAAGTCATTGTAATTTTTTTAAAGAAAGATTCGTAAAAGTATTTATTTCGCTTAATTAAAAAAAGTATCATCTAATGTGCTTTTTAAGGTGTTTAATTTATGTTAATCATTGAGATTTATTATAGTGTTCTTTTGATAATTTTCTTTCACTTAAACAAAATTGTTTAAAAATATATAATTTTTTAAAAAAAATATGAAGATTCGTTAAAAAACAATGAAAGATTCTTTAAAGTATTCTTTTTCATATTTTTAGAGATCTATATAATTTGTTGGAACAATTACCAAAAAAAATACGGGAATTCGTTAAAGTGTTTTTCTTTATATTTTTCCTAGCAATTGTAATATTCTACCAAGTGTTTTGATAAGGGTTCTAAACAAATATGTATAACTGAATTAAATAACTTTTTTGTTCTCTTAGGTGTTTTAAAAAATGTATAATTAAAATTCTACTTGGTATTTTTCTAGGTGTTATTATATAAATTTTGAGATTCTATTAAGTGTTTTTAAAAAAATATAAATTTTTCATATTTTTAAAGGTCTATATAAGTGTTGTTTTTTTTAAAAAAAATATGAAAGATTCTTTAAAGTGTTCTTTTTCATATTTTTAGAGGTCTATATAATTTGTAGGAACGATTACCAAAAAAAGTACGGGATTCGTTAAAGTATTTTTCTTTATATTATTCCTAGCAATTTTAATATTCTACTAAGTGTTTTGATAAGGGTTCTAAAAAAATATGTATACTTAAATTAATTAACTTTTTTGTCCTCTTAAGTGTTCTAAAAAATGTATAATTAAAATTCTACTAGGTGTTGTTTTATAAATTTTGAGATTCTATTAAGTGTTTTTAAAAATATATAAAATTTTCATATTTTTGGAGATCTATATAAATGTTGTTATATTTTTAAAAAAATATGAAAGATTCTTTCAAGTGTTCTATTTCATATTTTTATAGATCTATATAATTTGTAGGAACGATTAATTACCAAAAAATTACGAGAATTCGTTAAAGTGTTTTTCTTTATATTATTCCTAGCAATTTTAATATTCTACTAAGTGTTTTGTTAAGGGTTCTAAAAAAAATATGTATAACTAAATTAAATAATTTTTTTGTTCTCTTAGGTGTTCTAAAAAATGTATAATTAAAATTTTACTAGGTGATCTCCTAGGTGTTGTTTTATAAATTTTGAGATTCTATTAAGTGTTTTTAAAAATATAAATTTTTCATATTTTTAGAGATCTATATAAGTGTTGTTATATTTTTAAAAAAATATGAAAAATTCTTTAAAGTGTTCTTTTTCATATTTTTAGAGGTCTATATAATTTGTAGGAACGATTACCAAAAAAGTACGGGGATTCATTAAAGTGTTTTTCTTTATATTATTCCTAGCAATTTTAATATTCTACTAACTTTTTTGTTCTCTTAGGTGTTCTCCTAGGTGGTGTTATATAAATTTTGAGAATCTATTAAGTATTATAAATAAGTATGTATAATTTAAATTAATAACTTTTTTATTTTAATAAATAAGAAGTATGAATTTAAGATTTTACTAGGTGTTCTATGTGTTCTTTTTTATTTTAATAAATAAGAAATATGTATTTAAGATTTTACTAGGTGTTCTATGTGTTTGTTTTCTAAATATAAATCTTTAGATTTTAATAAATGTTTTGATAAGTGTTTTAAAGGTGGCTCCTACAGCCCATGTTTGAATTTAATAATTTTTTTGTTCTCTTGTTCTAAAAATGTATATTTGAAATTCTACTAGGTGTTCTCTTAGTTGTTTTAATACAAATTTTGAGATTTTACTAAGTATTTTGACAAGTGTTGATCTCTATAAGTATGAATATTTTAATTTAATAATTTTTTTCTTTTAATAAATAACTAAGAAATATGTTTTTAAGATTTTACTTAGGTGTTCTAAATATAAATTTTATGATTCTACTAAGTGTTCTAAATAAATATGTATAATTGAATTTTATAATATTTTGTTTTTTAGAAGAAATGTATATTTAAAATTTTACTAGGTGTTTTGTTAGGTGTTCTATTAGGTGTTTTAATATAAATTTAGATGTTCTCTTAGTGTTCTAATATAAATTTTGAGATCGTACTAACTGCTTTCAAAAGTGTTCTAAATATGTATAATTGAAGCATAAAGTGTTCTATATATGTACAATTCAATTTAATAACTATTTTGTTTTAATAAATAAGATTTTACTAGGTGTTATGGTACAAGGAATTTGAATTGATATATCTCTTCGATGTTTTAAAGTTGGTAGGTGGTCTTGTATTTAGTATGTAGAAGATATAAATTTATTTACAATCAATCAAAATAGATTGTATTTAATGCCTTAACTGAAGTAAATAACAAATCAAAATGTTACTTTCCTTTCTAGCTCTTTTTATCCTTACTATTATAGTACATCAATTTTGAAATTATTTACAAATTTGCTATTATAACATGATAATAAGATAACGGTCTAGATGATGGTCTCTAAGTTTCCTTAAAAAAAGTTTTCTCGCTTAGATGATTAAAATTGGCCATTTTCACCTACTTGAGGCCGAGATAACATTGAAACCGTGGAACTCATCCACCGACTGTCACTTGCTAACCTTAGTTCATTCCAAGAGAAATATGATTTTAATTCTTACGTACCTAGGGGCAGTTTGTCCTAAATCTATACTGTATCCTCATGACAAGCTGTTAGAGAGACCATTCACATATTTAAATGTGATGACTTTTTAGCACATTTTAAGATAAATTATGATTAAACTTAGTCTTATATGAGATCAAAAATATTAGTTAAAAAATGTGGTTGAGTAAGAACTTTAAAAATTATTTTCTCATGTATGATAATTAATATATCAAATTCATAATTATTTTTATCGAATGTGTAAACCGCAATGAACCGCACCACATCGCACCGCATTTTCGATGCAATATAAGGAATATAGTATATGCAATGTATTTCATTATTCATTACTTCTATCATTCTAAATTAAGAAAATTAGTTTTGAGTTTAAAAAAAAAGATAATTAGTTTTGAAATTATACAATAATCATGTTTATACATTCATCGCATTCATTTCTTAATAATTTTCTTTTAGAATGTACACTTCATTTTTTTAATATTTTCTAAAATAAACACATTCTACACTCTCTTTATTATTATAAATTATTAAAATGAAAAATAAAATGTTAATTCTTGATTATGCATGAATGTTTTTAAGTCTGGATTAAAAAACTCATAAACATTTATCTCTATGTATATATTAAGTTATTGAAATGAAATACAATTTAGTTTAAAAAAAGATTTTTTTTGTTAACCATATATATATATATATATATATATATATATATATATATTCAAATTTACATTTATCTTGAAAAAAAGTGATTGTTTAGCAGAATATTACGTAATATCTAATCTACTTTTGGATATAAGATAAATATAACTAACATAATATGCTTCTTCCAAGTTGATGTGATGTAAATTGATATGAACTATATTTTATTATTTGTTTATTTATCATTTTTTAAAATTTTCTTTGCAGTTTCATTCTATTTTCTATAGGGATTTTGATTTTATAGGTTCAAGACTGGTGTGAGAACATTGCATTATAGACTTACAATAGAGATGACATTGACATTTTTAAGGGAAACAAAATTTTATAGTTAAATCACGTCATTTTCAACTTAACATGTAAGTATGCATGTTATCCCTTACGGCTAATTGTGGACGGTTGTAATCGTGTTGATATGGAAAGCAGTGTCTATAACTATGGAAAAACAAAAATTATCGTCTTAATCTCTCAAATTTATAATTACATGGTCCCCGTTCATAAATCAAACTTGTACATCATACCCATAATATTATTATTGGCATCTATATACAGTCCGTATTGACATTCACTATTAACACATATCACTATTCATATTACAATTTCATAATTACGAGTTTTCAGATCAAAAATTATTAAACCAATTGATATCTTATTTTTTAGAACAAAATTACAAATATTTATATCGAGGTCCGTGCAAGGCACGGGCTGTTACGCTAGTTTGATATTTATTGGTCAGCGACTCAGCGCTCACCAGTGTCCTAATTGTACACGTGATCTATACATACACATACATGTACGTATGGTTATTGGTCCATTTCATTTCCGTGTAATAAAACCAAACAATCAATGGACTAAAGCAACTTCAAAATCAAATCCATTCAATTAAAAACATAATCTCTGGTCTCTTCTTTTTTGGGTTTTGCAGATCCCACTAATTGATTTGTAAGTTAATCTTTTTAACGGTGTTTAGCTTTATATATCGTTTGTCATAGATGGGTTTCAAGTTTAATATCATTGTTATTTTTGTGATAACTTTTTCTTTGTATTTTCTTGAGAAAATTACTGTTATGATGAATTCGTGTGGTAAAAATGTAGAAAGTTTCAATCTTTGAGCATTTTGTGTTTGATTAATTGGTGCAATAAGTATGTTAATAAGTGGGTTATGAATTTATGTTGATTGTATAATTATTGAAGTTTGACATAGTTTTGTATGTGAAGGCTAAACTTATTGATATGTGTTGTCTAATGAATGGTTAGTTGATAAGGAGAATTGCACATGTGGTTTGTGAAGGAAGTTCATGTACATATGTTAATCCAGTTTGGATTAGGGTAGTGGCTCAAGTTTTAGTTTATGTTTTTTGGTGGGTAGTTTAGGAAGTTTTATTAGAGTAGTAGTTGAGGGGAAGTGAGAATTCGTACCCATGATCTTATCAAGGGGAAATGAGGTCATGGGCAAAGAGCTGGGTGATGGCCTTAGCCTCTAGGCTATCCCTGCATCCTCATGACTCGTCTGTTCGATTCCATATTTATGAATAGATGGGATTATGATTCCATACTTGTGTGATCAATGAAATGCAGCTGATTTGTTTTTGCTTGATGACTTCTTCAATACTTTTTGTCTTTCTGAATTCTGCTGTATACATGTTATGTCTGAGTTTGCACTTTTCCAACTTATAATAGTTTAAGGGTCCGTTTGGATTTCGGGTTGAGAAGGGTCGGGTTCAAATTTAAAAATTCGTTTTTGAGAAAATTTTGAAAAGTAAAGTGTTGAGTTTTGATAGTTTACGGAAGAATTAACATAATATTACATATTAAATCCAAAATCCAACACTTTACTTTTTAAAATTTTCTCAAAATCGAATTTGTAAATTTGAACCCAACCCAACCCAACCCTTCTTAACCCCCAATCCAAACGGACCCTAAAGGTTCTTTTATGTTTATGCTGATCCAAAGTTCCTGATTACCAGTTTTACAAGGTACAAGTTATAAGTCAAATAACGCCCTGACTTTATCTGTAAGATATCATGGGTTGTACTCCAGAGGCATTTCTTCAAGTCCTTTCCGCGCCAGGAACTCACTTGTACCATAGAAATTCATGCTATGAAAATTCAACTTTGTTCATGTCAGACAAATACAGAAGAGAAAGAGGGTGTAGGTATTCACCATCCGGAAAATCAAGTTCTCAGAAATTTAACAGAATCTTTGCAGATTTTCGTGTTGATGGTATGAGTTATAAGAAGAAACGAACATATAGTCCAGAGGGTCTGACTTGCAAATGCCGACGGTCAGAAAGTGTTAGTGCGGCAGCTGACGAGGAGGAAAATAGAACATGGATCAATGGCATGGCAGTTGATTCAAATATTTCGAAATTTGAATTGGCTCAACAGTTGAAAAATGAAAATGGTGCTGCCTTTTCTAATATTGATTTAGGGACACCTGGGGCACTCAATGGTAAATTGAATGGGGTTAGTGACTCTTTTGAGGATGAAGCTTGGGACTTGTTACGAGCATCAATGGTATATTATTGTGGGAACCCTATTGGAACAATTGCTGCTAATGATCCAAATGATTTCAGTATATCCAACTATGATCAGGTCTTCATACGTGACTTCGTCCCTTCCGGGCTTGCTTTTCTTCTGAAAGGAGAGTATGATATTGTACGAAACTTCATCCTTCACACACTTCAGTTGCAGGTAAAATTCTAATGCTTTTAGCAAAGAAAATAAAAAAAATTCTAATGCTTGATTTAGTAAAGCAGACATTCAATATTATAGTCAATTGCCTCGAGTTGTGTAACTAGCTGATTAGGTTCCTGTGTTATCCATGATAACTTAAACAAAGACCCACTCAACATTGTCAGCAATAGACATGTTGAACATATTGTTAGAAACCATTTCACCCAAAACCTCCCAAAACCTTAAGGTGTTGGGGAAGCCCCTTTCAAGGATCTTATACTCATATGTATTTAACATTCCCCCTCACTCGCAAGCCCACTATGGGGTAAGAGCCCACTATGGGGTAAGAGTGGTCACTAGGAGCCCATATTTGGAGCAATACCTTAGTGCCAAATTAAATTGAGAATATTGGGGGTGGTGGGGTTCGAACTTGAGACCTCCACAAACACCAGAGCTCTGATACCATGTTAGAAACCATTTCACCCAAAACCTTAAGGTGTTGGGGAAGCCCCTTTCAAGGATCTTATACTCATATTTTGTCATAATGTTAGAAACCCTGTTACTTAAGTTTGACGTAAAACAATAATGGACATGGTTGTAGTAAGAAGGAAAAAACCTGATTCTTCAAATGTATGGGGATGAGAACAGCTAGGTGACATATGACAAGGAGGGAATATGAATCGATATGAGGTTTGGTTGAGTGTACTCAGCTGAATTGACTCATACCAGCACCCATCCCCCATAATCACATGAGCCACCTGTCTTAATCTCCAACTATCCAAACTCCAAATTCTTCAACTCTGGCTACTGTCGATCCCTACCTTCTGTCATCCTTTTAATCAAGTAATCTTAATTACAAAAAGAAACAGAAGACAGATATGTTTATTACAAGTTTGAAATGTTGTCAGATCAATTTTAAGATCTGCGTAAGCATTATGAGTAAAACTTTACAGAAGATTTTTAAAAGAAAAACAATATCAACATGAAGAAGCATGTATAAATTTAAGATAATGGTCACTCGAATCAATGGAGGCAGGCGCAAATTGTTTCTCTTAGTTATGTGGGAATGTGTTATGAAGTGGTCTTCACCTTATAAATTAACAGGGAAATTAATAAGTGGAGCAGTGGTAAATTTAGTTCTTGGTGGGTTGATGGTGCAAGAAATTGATACCGATTTGGTGGCTCACACATTTTGACCGGTTACCCAAATAAGTGGAACTATAGCCGAGACAAAGTTTCAGCTGTTTCTTTATCCTTTAATTTGTTTTACTTTGTCCAGATAAGCATTACTGAGTTTTCGACTGTTAGATTGGAAGTGGACATGGAAGGTTACATAAAAAGATGTTGAGTTGGACGATGAGAATTTAAATTGTGTTTTAGTGCGCAAAAGTGCATTTTATAAAAGATCTCTGGGCTAATTCAGAATTAATCAACCAACAACTTTTGATATTCAATTAGTACAATTTTTTATTTGATAGTCTTCATTTGTGATGTCTCATGCATTAGCAGCAGTAATATCTTCTGCACATTGCTTCTAGCGTCCTTATTTTCACTTAAACATGTCCTGTTGTTAATCCTAGTTATATGCATGAATCTCAATATTGTATATGAATGTTTCAAAAGTTACTTTTAAGGGGAGATACTCAAGTGGTAAGTCATTATATATCAGCTTTGTGAAATTGAGTCTCTAGTGTATCTAAACCTTAATTGGCTTATCATCATTCACCTCTAAATCTGTTGCCAAAATATAGATACATTAAACCTCTCTTTTAACTTAGAAGCACCTTATGCTTATTTTTTAAAATTATAGTTGTTTTGTACTTGAATTTCAACTAAATTCCATTAATTAATTTACTTCTGACCAGAGTTGGGAAAAAACAATGGATTGCCATAGTCCGGGGCAAGGGTTGATGCCTGCTAGCTTCAAGGTGCGCACAGTTCCGCTTGAGGGTGATGATTCTGCAACAGAGGATGTTTTGGATCCTGACTTTGGTGAGGCAGCAATCGGTCGCGTTGCACCAGTTGATTCTGGTAATATATCTTTTTGGGTTGTGAAGATATATGTTAATCTATGGGTCTAATTTGTTGATATTTAAAGTACTGACATCATAGAATATATGCTACAGGATTGTGGTGGATTATATTGTTACGTGCATATGGAAAATGTTCTGGGGATCGTTCTGTGCAGGAAAGGGTTGACGTGCAAACTGGAATCAAAATGATTCTGAAGTTATGCCTTGCTGATGGTTTTGATATGTTCCCTACTTTATTGGTGACAGATGGTTCTTGTATGATAGACCGTCGTATGGGAATTCATGGCCATCCTTTGGAAATCCAGGTACTCCTTTTCTCAATAACTATGTCTCCAACAGGTAAATGCATTTCTTTTTGTATCAAAAAGAAGAAACATCACTTCACTTCTGTTCAATTTCAGTTTGTTTGTAAATTAGAAGTCGCATCCTCATTATATGGTAATAGAACAAACGAAGTTTGTAGGTATCTCTATTGCCTATTCTTGTGTGTAAACTGGGATCAATTTCGAACTAGTTACTTTACCTTGCCCCCTATATACTGAATTCACATAGCAAATTTTTTTGCATATGATTACCTGATGATTTAAGCTTGTCTAGTAAAAACTCGACATCTGATTAGTGCTCACATATGGTGAAGCATTATGTTTATAGTTCTTCCAAATTCTCAAGTTACGAATTTAGACTATGACTAGCATGAAATTCATATTGTGACCGTACTTTTGCTATTTTAAATAAAATTATACCATGGCATCACTTTGTCATTTTAAAAAGTTAGAGGAGGCTGTAATTGTCATTAAGATGTATCAATAGTTTTTTTTATTGGGAGAGTCTTGAATTTATAAATTTGTGTTGATTAAAAAAGAACGCAATGGAGGTTCCGAAGATTGAGGTGGAAGGGAAGGATGAAAGAGATGGGAGATGATATCACGATAGGGTGTGGAAAAAATATGATAAAATTGTCAAGGGTATGAATGGTAGATGGAAGGAGCAAAACTTGTGCCAGGAGTTGGGACTAAAAAATTACAAGTTGCTGCCTTTTTTAGCTCAATTTGGAAGTGAAATACCAAAAATAGACACCCTAAAGAGCGAGCCCATTTTAGCACCTGTACAATGCATAACATGTGGCAAGAAAAGCAACAAAACATCATGTTTGTTTATAGTGCCAGCAACGGTAAGGCATTTGGGGAATGCATTACACCAAATAGTCATTTTAGTTAGTGTAACACATGAATGCGTTACACCAAAAAATGTGTATTAAATGTGTTCGTGGGGTGCTGAAATGTGTCAAGTTTTTTACACCAAGAAAACAACACACTTTTTCTTTTTGGGTGTGCCATTTTGGGCCCTTGCATGTCATTGTGTGGTATTATGCCATCTTGGTCATTCTTTTTCGATTTATAGCTAAGATTTGTGGAATGAAATGAGATTGAGGATGATGCTCAAACATCAACAAAATAAATCCATCAACCTTTTTTCTAAGGAATATGTAAACAGTGAAATGACCTACGGAATGATTGTGTTTAGTTGAGGATCATGCTCAAGTAAACACAACCTAGGTTTTCTGTATGTCATGTCTTTAAAAAAGTATTCTTATATATCTATTATTTCCTTCCTCGTCATTAGAATTAAGAGATAGGTCAACTTCTGGAGCTCAACGATGGGTGTGCTCAACTTCTCACCAAGTTTATACTTCCTCCGTTCTCAAATGAGCTTAGAGTGTGTTGTTAACGGAAAAACGAGAGAAGGAAACAGGATTAGAAGATTATAATAAATTATGCAATTTACACCGGGTCCCAGTTAATACTCTTAAAAGGTTTGAAGGTACAAGAGGAAATGACTTGAACAAGTGGATCTCACACAGTAGTTTGAGGTCAAATGTGGCCGTAATTTGAGGTTCAGTGTACCGATTCAGCAACTTTTGTGCATTTGTCATCTTATGAGAAATAATTGTTTTCAATCTTATATGTCATTTTTTATCGGGCATAAAATATGACGTGAATGCTCAAGTGAAAAGTGATATTGTACAATTTCACAGGCATTATTCTATTCGGCCTTACTTTCTGCACGTGAGATGCTTGCTCCTGAGGATGGATCAACTGACCTCATAACAGCACTTAACAATCGTTTGGTTGCATTACCGTTCCATATCAGGGAGTATTATTGGACCGATATGAAAAAGCTAAATGAGATCTACCGTTACAAGACTGAAGAGTATTCATATGATGCAGTCAACAAATTCAATATTTACCCTGATCAGATTCCCCCGTGGCTGGTTGAGTGGATGCCCAATAAAGGGGGCTATTTGATCGGAAACCTGCAGCCAGCTCACATGGACTTTCGCTTCTTTTCTCTGGGGAATTTATGGTCAATAATTAGCAGTCTTGCCACAAATGAACAGTCGCATGCTATATTGGATCTTATAGAAGCCAAATGGGCAGAATTAGTAGCTGATATGCCACTGAAGATATGTTATCCGGCTCTTGAGGGTGAGGAATGGCGAATTGTTACTGGAAGTGATCCGAAGAATACGTATAACACTTATCTCTTTTTGGTAGTATGTAATTATTATTCCCTTTACAGTCTTTCCCCTTGCCACTTAATGTGAAAATTCTTTTTGGATGCAGGCCTTGGTCTTATCATAATGGTGGTTCCTGGCCAACTTTGCTCTGGCAGGTTAGTTTAATATAATTGTTTAAGGGGTCACTGTTTTTTAATATGTTCTTAATTAAAAGGGATATGTTTTGTTCCATTGTTATGCAGAAGAAGTTTTGAATGACACATTTCTATTGTTATACCTCTAGGTATATCATAAGTTTTGGTATTAAAATTGGGATTTCAGGTTGTTGGGGATTAGATAATAGATCCGAACAAGTCCTTAAAAGAATGAGTACATATATACACAACCCAACCCATTTTTGAAAAATTTATCCCTCTACTTCTTACAGGTTGGATAAATTGTTTTGTAGCTATATTGCGACCTCTATTTATAATACACAAAATTGGTTTTGTGGCTATATTGCGACCTCTAGATATAATACACAAAATTAGTTATAAAATAAGCAGTTTTTATGAAGGCAAACAGGCTAGTTTTTGTGTGATATAGCTCTATATAATTATTAAAAATTGCGTAATATTTTGGGGTAATATTACTTTACTACTAAGTGCATTAATATGGTAAAGAATAAAAATGAACATAACAGTGCTTGTCGGGGACTGGAATTCGTGACGTAAGGAATTTAAGGAAGTGAGTGGAGAAAATATTCCAAGTAAGTCTAGCTAGTTAATGCCAGGTTTCGTCTGGCGCTGCAATTAGCCGGGTGCCACGCAAGCCTTATAAGTTGATAACTGAATGATCTACAGTAATTAGAAAGTTTACACATATACATAGCTGTCTCAGCATCTACTAGTTGACAATTAGTTGTCCAGTTGACAGTAATGGCATACAAAATATTTCCTGTAGTTATGGTCGGTCGACTTTTTTCCGACATTGGTGCCCTTAGGTCGTCGACCATATGACCACTATGAAGTTGGTTAGTTCCTTCGACCGGACTGAATAAACAAAATCCATTGGCTAATTTGTGTTTTTCCACTGCTGGGTGACCTGACTGCATGTTATTTACATCTAGTCTCGTTGAGCGATAGACCAGGATATTAAGTACTTGTGGAGCATAGACCGGAGTTTTTTTTAGATCTTGGGTCCGACCCAGATCGGGAGAACCCAGAATGGACCACAACCGGACTGGTATAGACCAGTATGGTAAATATATCTGTGATTTGATAGGCAATATGCACAATATTTGAACACAAATTTTTGTCACAAAATCATACTATTGTTGCACCGTCTTTATATGTTAAAAAGATACGTTACATGGCAAAATGTCCTCCCTTTTGTGTCCTCTTTCCGGATTTTATAACTAGCCTAGGTTTAATGATATATGGAAAAAGCTTAAACTTTTGTCCAGTCAAAAAACTGTATTTAGGTCAGTATATTCTCGCTTGATTTTTAATTAAAGTATTGGGGTCAGACATGGACTTGACTAGATAACACTCTGTGTATCCTTTGTTTTGTTTGTGCTCTAAGTCTCTAACAGGAAATGGTGACATCTATGTTCCATCTCTATATCTTGTAATATAATAATCGTTTACAGCTCAAGAATTCATGCTGCAGCTATTATAACTTTTCTAGTAGTGATTTATATCAGTGAGGAATGTAAAGTAACCCCCAATTTGTAACTCTAGTGTTGGTTACTTCATATTATTATAAAAAAGGGAGGAACTACGAAATTCGATCTGGGTGTTTCTGGTCCCAAATAGACTGGATTTTTAGGGAGTTTGAAGGATGATTAAAGACAAAAATAACTAGGTCCGGTTTGTTGTCCGCTAATTGAGTCTTGAGAGAGCTTATTTTTTTGAATGTTATCCCCAAAAAAAACAAAAAAAACTCAGGTCCATGTGTAAATGAGCACTTGCATATAACATGGACTTTGCCACTAATCATGTTATTATTAAGTAGAATGTCAAGAGAAACATGATTTCTATGGTCAGCGTTTAGCTTTTTCTCATTTTTTTTGTTAGTTAAAACTACATATAAAATTGTGCTGTTCGAGTACGAGATATGCTTAACTTCTTTCTTTCTTTTTCAGCTTACTGTAGCATGCATAAAGATGAATAGGCCTGGAATTGCTGAAAATGCTGTGAAGATTGCTGAACGGCGTTTATCTAGGGATAAGTGGCCAGAATATTATGACACCAAGCGAGGAAGATTTATTGGTAAACAGGCACGCCTCTTTCAAACTTGGTCAATTGCAGGATATCTTGTGGCCAAACTTCTCCTTGCTAAACCGGAGGCAGCAAATATTCTTGTGAACATAGAAGATACGGAGCTGGTAAATGCCTTTTCTTGCATGCTTAGTGCTAATCCAAGAAGAAAACGTCGAATGGGAGCGAAAAAGAGCTACATTATATGAGTATGCGTATACCACCACCATAAATGTCTGAAGGATCATTCCTTTTGAGTGAAAAACAAAAATTTATACTATTATATATTTATATTTAAGCATCATATGTACAGGTCGAGTCTTATGGTAAATATATCTTTTTGCCAAAGAAGTTCATGTACCCAAATCACAGCCATAGCCCATAGGTATATTAAATTATCTCAGTTCTTGTAACACATTTTTAGTTACAAGCTGTGCTTAATACATTTTAGTGGATGATTGATGATTACAGTGTGGAAATTGTCGAATATTATATTTCTGTGTACTTGGATTTCAATTGATGATTGATGGTTACGTCATATTTGTTTTTTTGTTTTTTTGGAGACATCACGTTATATTTGTTTTTAAAAAATAACATTATTTGAACTTGACATAATTAATTCATTTATTTTATTAGGTATCTTAAATATTTTCAAAATGGGGCACACGTCGAATAATATGCATGCCACATGTACCACCACAGGTTTGTTTCGAATTTTGAGAGGTTTATAGAAGTAATATACTTATCTTATATGTCATGTACAAGTTATTTTTAATATTTTTTATTTCTTAGAACTTTTTTTTTATATTTATCTTAATTTTTTTAAAACTTTAGGAGATTTTAAAAATAATTAAATTCGTTGAAATAAATTTTAAAATGACAATTTGTGAAATAATTAGGTTTACAATAACAGGATTTATATAAGGAGACTCTTAAATTAATTTTCAAAATGAGTTGGATCTGAACGTGTATCAATATTTATTTGGAACCAAATAGCAAAAAGCTGAGTAATAAAGCCTAAGTACCATCAAATTTTAAATATTTCGATTTTATAATAAAGTATAAATAAACATTTATTTTCCCTTAAAATAATACTCCGTATGTAATCTTTTGCTTAATATTTTAATGGTTTTTATGTTCAAATTTTGGGAAATGATTATAATCACTTGCATTCTAACAATGCAGATAAATATACAAATTTAATAGAAGAAGAAAAAATGTAGCAGCATTGAAACTCAGAAGCTTCCATGCAAAAACAATGAAAAACAAAGAAATCTCTAAAATGTCTAAGCTTCACCTCATCTTCCACAACACTTTCATCATCCTTACCATGCAATTATGATCATAATCTGCTCCTTTTTTTTTATTATTATTGATCATTCCTTTGCATCAGCTTGTTATTCCTCCATGGTCTCTAGATCAATTAACTGAACAAATTGCAGCTTCAATCGGCCATCTTCTCGACACGAATGCAAGTACAATTCTTGACTCGGAATTCTCACTTTCTTTAGAACAAATCTGCCATTATATCTAAAGGACTGGAGACATACCCGAGGCTTTCCATTTCTTCCGATACTCGAAATTGGTGGAGGTATTTCCTCACCAGTTATTCTTGAAATCGTTGGTTCTCCATCTGTTACATATCTAATTAACGAATGCTTTGCATAATATGAAAGCTCATCTGATTTATGTCTTGTAAGATTGTTTCTCGAAACCACTTGTTGGTTTTTTAAATCATGGTTGTTGTTGTTGATGGAGATCTCCACATCCTCACAGCTTTCAAGTCCAAGATTTTCTGTGCATATCGATAAACTTCCCAAACTCAAAACAAAACTATCACTATGACAATGTTGTCTTCTTTGGAAGTTAGGTTTTGGTGGTTCAAAATCTTTGGGTAATGATGAGGTTGATGATAAAGATGAAAATGGCGACGACGAAAACGACGAAGGAGACCATGAGGAAGATGAGAAAGGTGATGATGGTGAAGAGGAATCATCTCCGGAGCATAAAGATTCTTCATGGGATTTTTCATGTTTTTTCAAAGGTAATGGCTTGTCAAAGATGTGTTGAAGGCTTCTACAGGCTGCCATGGCTTGCCTATGTTTTATTATCCTTTTGGGGATGATAAAGTGGACAAACAAATATGAGGAAACAGTTCAATGGGATAGATAAGGGTTTTTTTTCCCTGGATAGAGGTATTGAGGAGATTTACTCGGAAAAGGAATGGAACAATGAGCGAATGTGCTATTTATTTGGAGTGGGATAAGGGTCGATGGTTAATATTTATGTCACATTTACATTCATCGTCTACATACATACTACATTTCAAATGAGTTGGTTTGATTTATCCAAAATTAAATATCAGTTTCCAGATTATATACTTATCTATAAACCTAAGATTGTGTTAATCTAGTTGCAATTAAAGAGCTATTCAATTTGGAATCTGCAGCTTACACTATTTTTAGTCGAGAATACTTCAGTACATATATCCTAAAAACATGCCTATTTTTACATGTTCATCCAAATTCTGATCGTATGCTACTCTGCTTAGACAAGAGTTGGTATACGCCAATTTCGGCAAATCCCAAAAATTACATGTTTATTATTATTATTTGTTGACAGTAAAGTGCTTGTAAGCTTACAAATGAGTATCTCTTCCAATAATTCTCGGGGGTAAACGAGGATCGACCTGGATCGACATTTTACATGTTTATTTAATGTAGTACTTATTGGTAATTTACTTCTCAATGGTCACTAAACAGTAGAACTAAATTCTGACTAAACGGTGTAGTCCCGTCGTATTTGCATGAAAACCCAAGAAATATGTAGGAAGGCTTCCCACTGAACAAATTTGTCAAACTATATTAGTCATTTACTCATTTTGAGTTCTAGTTGTCTAAATCAAACAGTTTGATAGGAGAACATTTCCACGAATATTTGATATGGCAATATGGTAAAAGGGCAGCTACCCAATGCCATAGAAAACACAATAAAATCGACCAAGGACAGTTTTTATGAAAACTTGCAAAGGAAAGATTCAATCTTATCACAGTTTTAGTTGGAAGCATCAACAATATTTGACTTGCGTTCATCGCCAGGCTTCAATCCGCTCTGACCTTAAGTCTATTCTGTTTAAATTTCTGATTCCTTTACCGTCGATAGATCCCAAAGCTTGAACCGCAATTTGTTGGCCGCCGATCTTTTCAGAAATTTTACTACTGTCATTTGATTTACTTGACTGACCTATTGCTTCAACCTTGTTTTTTGATGCACTAGACAAGCTATATTCTGTTGAATGTCCAACAGAGGAATTACGACTGAGAGTGTAAACGTATCCTCCACCAACAGAATCCTCAGTAGTAGTGCAACTGAGATACTCTTCATCACTGATGTAGCTTACTTGATTGTCACACACAGTTTCTGATTGACGATCTTCAGCAATAAAGGATTGTTCCTTTACTGCATCTTCAGCACTTGCTTCACGGCACAGCTGTAAAGCACCCTGATGCCCATTCTCACCAGAAGGGTCCATTTGCGACCCAGGGGATGCTTGTAATATGACATTCTCTCTTTCTTTCAGCATCTTTGAAATGAGCGCCTTGAGAAAGTTCATGACTTGTACAGCATACATCAATGCAGTCAATGGATCTGCCATCTGCAAGCAGGTAACACAGAATATATAAGCAGTGAACAGGGATTGATATGAATCATAGCTTCAGTTTGACATGTAGGCTCAAACTCTGTATCTCTTACTAGACTTTGTCATAAATTAGGTATACTTGGAGTTCTGCTATTTCTGCTGTGTCTGAAAATTCGATAATACTTCGCTTCTCAACTACATTATGACCGAACAATTACGTTTATGCTGTGCCTAATACCATATATACTAAAAAAAATGATAAAAGATAGATAAAGTAATATCCACAAAATCAAAACAAAAAGATTGAACGTAAGGTTAAATAAACATCCATAGCATAGGTTTACATGGCAGATCTACTTTAACTCACCTGGGTCATGTTCGGTGCAAATACCATTGCAATATTGTGTGTATTCATCTTGTTTAAATGTTCCTGTTGAACAACATCGGCCATTAAGTTAATGGCCCAGTCGAGTAGAGCAGCTTCTGTTGGGGGTAGAAGCCTCAAAAGCGCAGAGCAATCTTCTTCTGTTTGGCACTGCATCACCTGCTCCGGTGATAGTGTGTCCAACACACCGGCAGGGAGCTCTCTGAACCATGCCTACGGTAGCAGATAGACAATGGTTAAGGATATACAATTCAAATAAGCTTTGACTTATTTAGGGATTAAATAAATAGTATATGACTATATGTACATGTTTGAGGATGTATTTGATTCCATAAATATACCGAATCATTAATTCACTTGGCTCAAAGTGACTTTCTTTTAGCATGTGCAACAAATTAATCCCCATACCCTACTTCTAAGTTGGGTGTTCTGTGTATGTTTGGTTAAGTCAATCAAAAACTATCAATTCGTATCTCCTGCTAAGAGAAACCTATTTGCTACCATCACAATCCAAATATAATACTACCAGAAAAGGGGTGGAACTAATTATGCCAGGTGCTAGGATAACCTACTTATTGTTTTTTAAAATAATACAAAGCTGTAAAGTGATGCTGATTATTGAAGTACTGGTATGTGCTTTATATGATTTTCATTCAAGTTATTTAGATTAGCTTAGAGCTATCAAAGTAAAGGCTACCTTACACATATATCTAGGAACTAAAAGTAAAAAGAAAAGGTTTCGAAGTTTCAATCATCTTAACCCTTGCATAGACTCTTCTGGGACATCAATGTGATTCACAAAATAATGGGCCATGCTGTCAGTTGCCAGTATGCATAATGGAAATTTATGACACGAGATACATTCTACATTTACAATACGTGATGGCATTATAATACATGAAATTAATATTTTAATATTAAAAGATTCAAAAAAGATTTCCACTAAAATATACCTTGATGAGACCAGCCAAACAGTGTACATCAATGCCTACTGGAACAACTCCGGCATTTAGTTGATTCCTCAGAAACTCCTCCTGGCCATTATCAGCATTTATTCTGAATATTCCTTCTGCCTGTGCATATCAGTCAAAAGTAAGAAATGATTACAGAATTAAAAAATCAAGCAATAGATGCATAGAAAGGTTCACGGAGGTCAATCTAATATTAGTATGTATTTGGAGCTAAAATGAAGATGATATGATAAACTAAAGAAACATCAAGGCACCTGCAATCCTCCTTGATCATATAAACGTTGTTGCATCAGCAGCAATATCGTGGGGACACTGTTGCCTCTGTGATCATACGACAACTGCATGGATTCCGTGGAAACTCCAAAAACGGTGGTGCTAGGAAAACAGAAAAATTTAATTAGATGTACAGAAAAAAGAAAAGAAAAGAAATAAAAATGGTAACGAGAGTCCAAATATTCCTTAACTTTACAATAAACATAACATGTGTAGATACTCTTCTTCTGTGGGAAAAAAATACACGGGATGAAATGTGAAGAGTACAACTACAATGAGGTATCAAGGCTTTTTATGTTTTTCTTAGAATGAGGTACCATGGCTTTATCATCGTTTTAGTAGATTGTGAGCACAACAATTTACAAGTAATCAAGATTCCAGGCACTAATAAACATAAACATAGCACAAATCAACTAAGCTATGACACGATAAACATAGCACTATAAACAACCAAAACTTCAAAATAAAATTAAGCTAAATTAATTACGCACTTGCATACAAGTTAAAGGCAGGAAGATTAAAGGAGGCTTTCTAGTCTGAGTTATTGAACGCCCTTCTGTGTGCAGTGCCTACATGGCGAAAGCTAAAAATCACCTTTATAACTAATAGAAACTCTTGAAGCTAGATGAGGGATATGCAAGTTTTCTTTTATAGGGGACCGACTAATTTCTGACTAATTTGCAAAGCTTTGCATTGACATATACAAAGATGATAGAAACTTAGAAACCATTTATATTACAAATGGGTTGAGGCAACATATCCTTAAGCAATATGATAGATGAATGAAAGTATATGCTACCAAAACATTACAAGTAAAAAGGGAATTGAACATCTACTACTAAATATCAGGTTCCTGACCTTGTGGGATAAGTGCAACATGGTGACAGGTTCCCCAACACTCTTCTTATCTCAACTTAAAGGAGTAACAAATGCTCAAGAACATTAATTTCACTCTACAATAATAACAAAAAAGTGTGCACGATGCACAAAGCTAGAGATACTTATTTTTGGCTTTTTTTACTGTGACTACTTGCAAACCACATTCTTTCAAATAAAACTACAGCCATTGTGTTAAACACGTTATCCCTAACCATACACGTGAACACTTTACACTGTCGACTTTATTAGATACTTTTGCCGTCGAAACAATTCATGGTGAAGAAAAAGTTGCAAATTGTAAAATCCCAATACATAGGTAAATCTATTTGCTGATATGTAACAAAACACAACATTTGCACTACTTACTATCAAGGAGCACAAGGGTAAGCAAGCTAAAATGAATACATGGAACATGCAAATGAATCCAATCATGATTTGTTCAGGTCAAAGGGGTAAATAACTAGTGAATAGAAGACGAGTAATACTTGTTAAGCAACCAACTCATCTAAAACCTTAAGGTGTTAGAGGAAGGTCCAACCGGATATTTATATTATATTTCTAACACCCCCCCCCCCCCCTCACTCGAAAAGGTGTTAGAGGAAGGTCCAACCGGATATTTATATTATATTTCTAACACCCCCCCTCACTCGAAAGCCCATTTTTGGGTCGAAGAGTGGATCACGGGGCTCATCTTTGGAGCATAACTTGCCTTCGTGTCCATATTAAATATTGAGAATATTGGGGATCGTAGAGAGTCGAACCTAGGACCTTTGCGTGCCTGAGGTTTGATACCATGCTCATCTAAAACCTTAAGGTGTTAGAGGAAGGTCCAACCGGATCTTTATATTATATTTCTAACAATACTCAAAGGCCGCAAATAAAAGGCCAGAGTTAATTTCTTTATGAATCCAGTTAACAAATCTTATTCGTAGCATTTAAGTTACTATCTTGTTAAGATGAGCAATTGAGCATTTTCACACACTTAATAAAAAAAAAAAAACCAATGAAAAAAAACACAAATTTACATGAAAATTAATTACGATCCTATCCTATGACATCCAGTATATTCCACCAACAATTACATTGACACAAAATAATCAAAACATCTACACATACATAAACAATAAAGATGGAATGTACCTTGCACTAGGAGCCCTGCTAGGAACTTCAGGCTCGAACTCGACAGGCAAGCCCAAAAAACCATTAAATCTATCAAAAGTAACATGAGCAACATGTCTAACATTAGTAGGCCACCCAATGTCCATTCCACTACGAAGCTTAGCTCTATCAGTATTTCTAGAATGGACCCGGAAAGATTTTCTGAAAAGGGTCACCAAAAGTGCCAACAAAGACAGCTGATCACTACTATCCTTATCTCTCTCTTTTATATCTTCTTGATTTAAAACCCTAGAAATTGATCTTTTTTGTTCTTCTTCTGATTGGGACTCCAAGTTGTGTAGAGAAGATGAGGGTGATGAGGTGGGTGAGGACTTGATCACCTCTGTCATGGTTGTAGATACAGAAAGTGTGTGTATTTATATTGGGGAATAAAGAAATATTGTTGGGAGATTAAAGAAAGAGAGAGAGAGAGAGAGAGAGAGAGAGATGATGGGGTTGATTAAAGTAAAATCAAGAAAGGGTAATGGGAGGTTTAGACGTGAGTAATGGGAGGTTTAGACGTGAGAATCATGAAGTTATTAGTTTGATTAATTCTGTAATCTCTGTCTTTCTCTCTGTGTACTGTCGAGTTGAAGAAGCTGGAGAGAGATAGGGAAAGAGAGGGGGAAATAGTCTTAGAGAGAGAATGGCGGGGAATAAAGAACCAAAGTGTTTATATAATGCGTGTTCTATCACCAGAATTTTCTTTTTCAATTTAAATAAAGATTTGTCTTGCAAATTGCAATTTGAAATTGCACTCTGGACTCTCGATCAGCATGCCTGAAAAATTTTCTTTTTATGATCGTGGTTAAATCTTTATTATTATAGTATATAAAGGAAATTCTCCGGAGCTAGATAAACTATATACTCCTATTATAGTTAGGATATAAAAAAAAAGGTTCTAACCCTTTTTTTAAAACAAAATCTCCTATTCCAATTGAATCATACGAAAATCTTACTGGCAACTGAAATCAAAGTCAAAGAAAATTTAATATTTAAATTTTTATTATTGTATACGTTTAGTATTTTAATAATATATACAACGAATGTCGGCCTAATAAATAGTTAGACAAAATCGATACAGAAAAATATATTAATAATTTATTTTATTATCATGTATATTTAATTGATACAATATTATGTTCACCAATCTATATTAATATTATAGATATATTTTTGTAGATTTTTAAAAAACTCAAAAACTATTTATCTAATTTTATAAATTATCTCAATTTTCAAACTAAAATATGCAATCAAGGAAAATATTGATGTTATTAAAGATAAGTTTCACATCTAAATTATATTATAGTTATGATATAAAAAAGAAGTACTAACCTTTTTTTTACAACAATATTTCCCATTTCTAATTGAATCCTAAGAAAATCTCACTAATGTGCAAATCGAAATCAAAGTCAAAGAGAATTTTAGTATTTAAATTTTTATTGGTGTGTATGTTTTTTATAATATATAAAACGGGTGCCGATCTAAAAATTTGTGAGACAAAATCGATATAGAAAAATTTATAAATAATACATCTTTATATATATGGTCTTGTTCTAATAGAAACTAACTTAGAATAGAAACTAGAAACTAAACCTAAATTAAATATTTCAAGCTAATCTAATGACCAAATTAGGGGTACCCCAATACAAAAAACGTTTAAAATTCTTGGCTCTATTCAACAAAAATATAAAAAAAATTTAAAAAAAGTTACTGTTCACGTGATGACGTGGCATATGAACAGTAACTTTTTTTAAAATTTTTTTTTATTTTTTTAATATTTTTGTTGAATAGAGCCAAGAATTTTATAAGTTTTTTGTGAAGGTGCCCCTAGCGGGGCCATTAAAATAAATGAAATATAATTTATTTAGTGTAGGTTTCTAGTTTCTATTCTAAGGTTGGTTTCTATTTGAACGCTAGCCTATAGGGGGCTACTCCAATACAAACCTCCTTAAAATACAAACCTACAAACCAAGCATAATCTAATATTTCAAGCTAATCTAATGACCAAACTAGGGGTACCCCAATACAAAAAATGCTTAAAATAATTGGCTCTATCCAACAAAAAAAAATAAAAAAAAAAAAAAATTCACTGTTCACGTGATGACGTGGCAGTGGATTTCACTGGTTAACGGTGCTTCGCACCTTCTTGTACGGCGCTTCGCGCCTTTATCATTCTAAAGTTGTAAGGAATGGCAATCAATGGTAAAGGCAATAGACGATTGACGGGTGTGTCGAGAGCCTTCGGCCCTCATGACTACCTAACTCATCCGTTTACTGTCTTAAATGCTTCGCATTTCCACGGCAAGATTTTTTTTTTTTTTGAATTTTTTTTTTTTTTTTGTTGGATAGAGCCAATTATTTTAAGCATTTTTTGTGAAGGTACCCTTGGCGGAAACCTTAGAATAGATGAAATATAATTAATTTAGTGTTGGTTTGTAGGTTTGTATTTTAAGAATGGTTTGTATTTGAGCACTTGCCTATATATATATATATATATATATATATATATATATATATGCTCATGTATATATATAGAATAGCTTGAAATGTGGTGTTCTCATTGTTTTCACTTGAATCATATATATATATATATATATATATATATATATATATATATATATATATATATATATATATAGGAGGAGGTTCAAAAGAGAACCCTCCTTAGCAAGAGAACCAGAGAACCAACATATCTACCATTGATTTGATTTTAATCCTATGGTCTAGATGGTGTACAAATCTATCAGTATATTTATGGTATTTGAATAGAAGGACAGTATATGATAAGAGAAAATACGTCACAAAACGTACGTATATTTCTAAATTTATTACCATATTTGCAAAGATTTAATGAGATCTTTTACTGCCAACTTTACACTTTCCATTTAATCGTTATCAATTACTTCTTTTCATATAATTAATTCTATCAATTTCTATTTTTATTGATTACGAATTGTATCAATGACATTTGTAAATATTTTGATTACTTATAATAACAAAATCAGATTAAAACATTCTCTTCCGTAAAAACGTAAAAAGGTATTCTCCAAAGAATTCTTGATAGTATTCTATTGATGTTAAATGAAATATAAATTTCACTATCAAGTGATCTCATTGATAATACAACCAGTAAGAGAGTATCTCATGCATTGATATCAGACAATGTCAATTTTATATACACGTTTATAGTTGTTAAGAATATAACATGTAAAAATAATATATGACACAAGTTTGTTTTGGAAATAGATGACAATTTAGTGAAATCATAAAGTTAAATTTATGAATTTTTGACGACATCTATTTTATAATTGCATCTTAACTCATTCCCAAATTGATGGATAGATTTCAAATTAAAATTTTAAAAAATTTATGTTAAATTTGGAAATGAGCTAATACAGCCAGTACAAATAATCAGTGTAATTGGAAAGAACATATTTGGAAAGAATACGTTAGTGAATCACTACACAATTTTCCAATGATCTCTTTTAAAGCATTCATATCCTTCTAAATAGATATCTCTTTTAAAATAATTTTTTAGTTTACTCATAAATTTTACACGTAACAACTAATATATCAATGTGCAACACCTAAGTTCATCTTACTCATAAATTTTTTAATAAAAAAGGTACGTGATTAAAATAAAATATTTAATGTGTGGATCCAAAACACTTAATGGAATCTTAGACTGAAATTTAAATAATGATTTTAAAAATTTCCAAAAAGGTAGAAAAAAATAAAGAATTCCTAAAAATAAATTGATAAAAACACTAAAATAAATAATAACAAATTATATATTAGTGAGAAACACCTGGGAGAATCTTGCTATTTATAAATTTTTTTAGACAAAATTAGAGAAGGAAATAGAATAATTAATATGTTTTTACAAAATATTTAATGGAATCTTGGATCGAAAAGATAAAAAATAATTTAAAAAATATACTAAAAGGTGAATAAAAATAAAATAATCTTAAAAATAAATAAATATTAGTATCATAAGAAATAATACCAAATAATTTATCAACGTGATACACTTAAGGTCATCTTACTCATAAATGTTTTTATAAAAAACGTTTATGGTTAAAATAAAATAGTTAATGTGTGGATACAAAACACTTAATGTAATCTTTGTATGAAAACTTAAATATTGATTTTAAAAATATCCAAAATGGTAAAAAAAAAAAAAATAATTGATTCCTAAAAAAGTTTAATAAATAACACTCAAATAAATAAAAACAAATTATATATGACTGAGCAACACCTAGGAGAATCTTCCTATTGACAAATTTTTTTAAACAAAATTAGAGGAGAAAATAGAATAATTAATACATTGTTACAAAATACTTAGTGTAATCAATGACCGAAAAGATAAAAACTGATTTAAAAAATAAATTAAAAGGTAAATGAAAATCAAAAAATCTTAAAAGTAAATAAATATTAGTATCATAAAAAATAATACCAAATAATTTATCAACGTGCTAGGTAAGGTCATCTTACTCATAATTTTTTGATAATAAAAGTTTGTGGTTGAAATAAATAATTAAATCTTAGACTGAAATTTAAATATTGATTTTAAAAATATCAAAAATGGTAAAAAAAATAAAGTAATCCTAAAAAATGTTAATAAATAACACTAAAATAAATAAAATTATATATGACTAAGCAAGCACCAAGGAGAATCTTGCAATTTATAAATTTTTTTAAACAAAATTAGAGGAGGAAATAGAATAATTAATACGTTGTAATACTTAGTGGAATCTTGGATCGAAAAGATAAAAACTAATTAAAAAAATATACTAAAAGGTAAATGAAAATAAAAAAATCTTAAAAATTAATGTATATTAGTATCATAAAAAATAATACCAAATAATTTATCAACTTTCTACATATGGTCATCTTACTCATAAATGTTTTGATAAAAAAAGTTTGTGGTTAAAATAAATAACTAATGTGTGGATCCAAAACACTTACTTAAATCTTAATCTAAAAACTTAAGTATTGATTTTAAAAATATCCAAAAAGGTTAAAAAAAAATTAAAAGACTCATAAAAATAAATAATTTAGAATAAATGAAAAACATAATATATTAAGGTGCAATACTAGTGGATTCTTACAATAAATGAAAAAAATAATATATTAATGTGTAATACTTAGTGGAAAATTGTAATAAACGATCTTTAAGAAAAAATAAACGTTAACACGTAACAACTAATATATCAATGTGCAACAGCTAAGTTCATCTTACTCATAAATTTTTTTATAAAAAAGGTACGTGATTAAAATAAAATATTTAATGTATGGATCCAAAACACTTAATGAAATCTTAGACTGAAATTTAAATAATGATTTTAAAAATTTCCAAAAAGGCAGAAAAAAGTAAAGGATTCCTAAAATAAATTGATAAAAACACTAAAATAAATAATAACAAATTATATATTAGTGAGCAACACCTGGGAGAAACTTGCTATTTATAAATTTTTTTAGACAAAATTAGAGAAGGAAATAGAATAATTAATATGTTTTTACAAAATATTTAATGGAATCTTGGATCGAAAAGATAAAAAATAATTTAAAAAATATACTAAAAGGTGAATAAAAAATAAAAGAATCTTAAAAATAAATAAATATTAGTATCATAAGAAATAATACCAAATAATTTATCAACGTGCTACACTTAAGGTCATCTTACTCATAAATGTTTTTTAAAAAAAAGTTTATGGTTAAAATAAAATAATTAATGTGTGGATCCAAAACACTTAATGGAATCTTAGACTCAAACCTTAAATATTGATTTTAAAAACGTCCAAAAAGGTAAAAAAAAAAAAAAAAAAAGGATTCCGAAAATTTTTTTAATAATAACACTAAAATAAATGATAACAAATTGTATATCAGTGAGCAACACTAGGAGAATCTTGCTATTCTTAAATTTTTTGAGACAAAATTAGTGGAGAAAATAGAAAAATTAATACGTTATTACAAAATATTTAGTGGAATCTTGGATCGAAAAGATAAATATAATTTAAAAAATATATTAAAGGTAAATAAAAACCCAAGTGTCTTAAAAATTAATAAATATTGGTATCATAAGAAATTATACCAAATAATTTATCAACGTCTACACTTAAGCTCATCTTACTCATAATTTTTTTGATAAAAAAAGTTTATGGTTACAATAAAATAGTTAATGTGTGGATCCAAACACTTAACGGAATCTTAGACTGGAAACTTTTTTTTTTTTTAAAACTTAGACTGAAAACTTAAATATTGATTTTAAAAATATCCAAAAAGGTCAAAAAAGTAAAGGTATCCGAAGAATAATTACTAATAACACTAAAATAAATGATAACAAATTATATATAGTCAGAAACACCTAGGAGAATCTTGCTATTTTTAAATTTTTTAAGACAAAATTATAGGAGGAAATATAATATTTAATAAGCTGTTACAAAATATTTAGTGGAATCTTGGATCGAAAAGATAAAAATTAATTTAAAAATATACTAAAAGGTAAATAAAATCAAAAGAATCTTAAAAATAAACAAATATAAATATCATAAAAAATAATACCAAATATTTTATCAACGTGCTACGTAATTCAATACTGCAATCTATAACTTTTTTTTTGTAAAATATACCGAGAATTAATAAAAAAATTAATATGTGTTCGCAAAACATTCAATGAAATCTTAGATTGAAAACTTAAAAATTGATTTTAAAGAATCTTTGTGTTCCACTTGGTTGAAAAACACTTAAGAAAAATATTTCAACATTTACAATACTTAATAAATTATTTAATATGTATTTAATACATAAATCTTACAACATTTAATATAATCTAAACATAAGTATTTTTAATATGTATTTACATAGATTCTGTTAAGTGTTTTATTAAAAAAATATGTTAATTGTTTAAAATAGCTAACTTTCGTAAATAAAGATTTTTTTTTGCTAAGGTAATAAAGAAATTTTTCGACTAGATGAGATTCTCGTAAGTATTTTATTATAAATATTAATTATAAAAAAGCATTCATGTGTCATTTTTAAGATGAGATAAGATTTTCTTAAAAACACTAAGATTCTATTGAGTGTTTTAAAAAAATTTAGAGTGTTGTATATTTTTCCAAAAAAAAAAGATCTTAAAATAGTAAAAACACTTACTAAAATCTTAAAATACTTAATAGAATCTTAAAATAAGGAGTTTTTTTAATAAAATCTTATAATGACATGTAAGTTTGTTAAAATAGAAACAATTTAATTGTTAAAAAACAGATCACCAGGTTCTAAGAATGATATTTTTTTTTTGGAAATAGATAACAATTTAATGAAATCATGAACTAAAGATTTATTGTGACCGACATATTTTTATAAGGAATGATTCCAAATTGATATATTTAAAATTCAAATTTTAAAAGATGTATGCTAAATTTTAGAATTAACTAAAAATACAAGGAACATCTTAGAGAACCTGTACATAATAGTATACACATTAAAGAATTGTTCAATTTATGTAGAAATGAATTAATAGCCAACAGCTATACAAAAGTATTGCTGTTGTTCAAGAAAAATAAAAGTATTTCTGTTGTTTAAGAAAAATAAAAGTGTTGCTATTTTACAACTAGATTATGATATTGGTACTTTTACTAAAGGATGCAATCTTCCTTAAAATAAAAATTTTGTGTTCCTCAGTTGCAATTAACCATCTTCATATCGGTGTTGTAGAAATTGAGAGTTTAAAAACCAGCTATGCACAAGAAGGTTGTCATTGCTTTACACCAGGTGAAACTTAAACAAGGAAACAAAACTAAACTACATATGACGAGTGACAACTGCACTACAGAACCTCTAGAAAGCCCCTATACCCATACACTTCACACCACCTAAAGGAGAAGACCCTATACCCATACAGTACTTCACACCACCGTACCTAAAGGCGAAGAAAACATCTGTTATCACATCAATAGCCCTATACTTAACTTGTGAAACGTACATAACAAGAGTCAGAAATCTTAAATTAAGAAGTAAGCAAACAAAACACCAAATGAATCACTGGTTATTGTGCACGTCCAAAAGAAGGAGACCTGGA
The DNA here is from genome assembly GCA_037693485.1 of Kitagawia praeruptora. Taxonomy (NCBI): domain Eukaryota; kingdom Viridiplantae; phylum Streptophyta; class Magnoliopsida; order Apiales; family Apiaceae; genus Kitagawia; species Kitagawia praeruptora. The sequence continues at coordinate 128,017,723 of CM075352.1, forward strand.
TTCATTAAAGTCCTCAGTTAATATTTTGTGTCAGAAACATCACAAATTGCTCATATTGGTCAACTCTCCAGCAAGCAACACAATCTCATTCGACAGTTACATTGGGGAAAAGACGAAAGCAGAGTTATGCACCCTCAAGATTGCGCACCAAGAGAGCTTTATAAACTTAAACTCACTTTACAAGCAAAAGCCTTTGATGTACATACCAAAAGTTTTTAATGTGCTTTGTTTAATTATGTAAAACTTGTAAATGGAGTGAAAGCTCTCAATAAAATTAAAGCATCTCCTCGATGGAGGGTGGTGTATTCCTGGATTGGAGATGATCCTTGTGGGATGGGGGTTTGCCTCCTTGCCGCTATATACATACCATAAACTGTGTACAAGATGACACCCAAGAATCTATAGTCATGCTCTTGATCATCACTACCAATAATCCAATAACTACACTAAATGTGCTAGGATGTGTTCCAAACCTTTAAACAAAAAAAGCACACAACTCCATTAGGTAGTAAAAATCTTTGACCATAAACCCCAAGAATATAAACTGAAATAAACCAGTCTCATTATATGAGAGAAAATAGAGATGAGGATTAGCAAGCCCAAAACAAATATAACACCCACGTAAACATAGTTGCAAGAAAATCTCCTCGAATATGAGATTCAAATATAATGGTTGTCATCACGCTCTAGAAATATTTATACGAAATATCCACCCCATTCGTCGCAGAGAATAAGGTTAAGCACGATCTCATATACATCTCATAGGAAACCTAGTTTAAGAAAATATCCTCCCAATTCATTGCAAAAGTATTACAGAACACCTTAGAGAATCGTATAAGATTGTAAAAACATGGATAAATAAAGAAACCTTACAGAATCGCTAATGTCAAATCATCAGTCTACAGAATATAACATCATCATCCATTTACAAAATTATTTATAAAAACAGAGAACACTTAAATGAATCCTTTGTTATAAGGGTAAATTATGAATTTGTTAGAAAATATAAAAGAATATGTTATATATCAAAATTTGTTGTAGAACACAATGAAATATACATCTAAACCATTATAAGAAACTACAGCTTCTTACTCATTCATGATTGCAGCGTTGTCCTCCATTTTTCCTTTCTGGATGTTTCTTCAAGCTGTTAAAATATATGGGTTTAAAACGTATAAAATATATTAAAAACCAGGTTTCCCTGATTAATGCTGATTTGAAGAATCATTTCCTTAATGGAACAAATCATATTTTTGTATTAAAAATAACAGGGACACAAAGGAGACACGGAGGAAGGGGACAGAGATCCCAGCTCCAGAATTTGATCAGATATACTTTTCAGATTCAACTATTCAATCAACTATTATTTGATTTAATGTTTCCTTAAGTAAAGAATCAAATACCTTATATTATAACAAATTATACAAAGAAAATAACCTTGATTGTTAGTTGTATTTACATCACTGCCATTATACACATTAATATTTGATTTATTAAATATCTAAATATTGAATGGTCCGGATTTAGGTTCTCTAGTTCTCTGGATAATGAGGTTCTCCCTATAACCTTACCCTATATATATATATATATATATATATATATATATATATATATATATATATATATATGGAGTTGCTCAAATGAAACCCCTCCCCTTAAAATGATAACTTTGTGAGAACCCACACATTCACCACATTCCAAGCTATTCTACAGGGCCTCGCCAGGTGCACCAATACGAAAAAGTCTTATAATTCTACCCTCTATCCATTCATCAAAAAAAAAAAAATTTGATGACGTAGTAGCAGTTTTTTTTTAAAATTTTTTTATTGAATGGATATAGGGTAGAATTATAAGATTTTTTCATATTGGGTGCCCCTGGCGGGACCCTTTAGAATATATGAAATATGAGGTGTGACTCATTATAAGAGAGTGTCTCATAAGAGGGGTCTCATTTGAGTACCTCCATATATATATATATATATATATATATATATATATATATATATATATATATATATATAAGATCGGTGTAGGGAGTCTAAAGTTAACTTTAGAAGAATTTCCTAAAGTTAACCAATAAAGCAAGACATATCCTCATTATCATTTATGTCCTGCGGGGCCCTTATAAATAAAAGGTAACAAAAATTAAATTCACATAGTTTTAAAGGTTAACTTTAGGAAATTCTCCTAAAGTTAACTTTAGAAACCTTTTTCTCATATAAGATTTTACACGTTCAATTTAAAATTTGTGTTCGATCTTGAATTCTTAAAATTTGATTTGGACGATTTTACAACCCACATGAAATTAACAAAATTATCTTTAATTTAATAATGGTTTAACAATTTTTTCCAATTAAAACTACGCAAGAACAAAAGAGAGAAGAAAATGACGATTTTTTACGTTAAAAATTCTGTTCGATTTATGAAATCTACTTATATTTCATTTTGATTATTAAAATACCCTTAGTATTTTTTTTTTTTAAGATAATTCTAATAACAACCAAATATAGTTTTAATTAAGTGTAAGAGTGATTTTGTTTAAAACTTTGGTAGTCGGTAGTCTGGTCTTCAGTAGGACAAAATAAATAAGAACCGTTAGATCATAAAATAAATTGATGAAAAACGATGGATCTAGCAAAAAATATATTTTATTTGTTAACATGTAAACTAAAAAGTGTATGTCAATGATTTAAATCATATAATTTGGTTTTCTACATTGAATAGGATTATCAATATAGGTATTATACATTGAATATGATTAATGTAAAAATTCGTAATTATATTTTCTCATGATATTTTGAGTGTTTCCATTTCGATAATAATTGTTAAATCATCACTAAATTAAAGATAATTTTGTGAGTTTCGCGTGGATCGTAAAATCATCTAAATATTATTTCTAGATCTCAAGATAGAGTTCAAATAGTAAATATAAACTTTTTTTAATTTTAGTAATAAATAAATAAATTCAATTGTATTCATTTTTTAATATATCCTTTTCATATTATAATTTTCTTTTAAAATTCAATTCTAATACAAACATTTTAAATTATATTCTTTTTAGATTATAATTTTCTTTTTAATACGATATAATCTTAATCGTCTATTTTTAAAATATTAGATCCGACGGTTGAGATTATTTTTGTAGTATAGTGACCAAACCAAAATTATGGATAATATCCCTCTTACACTTATTATATATAAGGATATATTATGATTATTGTACTTAATTTCATCGCATTTGTAATTGTAAATATATAATTTTGATGATTTTAAGTTGAACTATTCAATTGTTTTCTAAAAAAAAACTTGCACTATTCAGTTTTATGATGATTATTTATGTAAATTTGTTTATTAACAATTACAATTATCAAGTTAATTTGGATAAATACATTTGTTTCAGTATTACCTAATCCATTAATTTTGTTTTTATTTTTTATTAATTAGCAGCTCTTGGTAATTTTATCATAAAAATACACCATGATGTAAAGATGAGATGTGATTTTAAGTTATACGTGGGTAGTTTCCTTTAATATTTTGATATTAGCAATTTTGATGAAATTAGTAAGTTAGATCTAAATACAACAATGAAGAAAGTTGGGATTAGGGGTACATAACTTTTGGTATAAATTATCATGTACACCAATGAATTGTGTTTCCAGAAATGGTTTAATTTTCTTGAAGCTTAATTAACTTTTTTGCTTGAAAATGGATCCTAAAGCTGATTCCTAGTAAGAGCTATGCTTGTGTTCCAACGAATCTAAAATGACAATAAAGTGAGTTACAAGTGTCAAACGAGTTAAAAATACGGTTACAAGTGATTTTAACATTCAAACGAGTCAAAATGAAATAAAGTTAATTTTCTTGATTCAACGTGTCTAAAATGACACTAGAGTGCGTTTTAGCCTTTTAGGTGTCAAAAAAAAGTCAAGATTAAGGTTACAAGTTATTTTCACGTTGGAACAATTCAAAATGAAACTAAATTAATTTTCTTGATCCATTAAGACTAAAATGAAGTTACAATGGGTTATGAGTGTCAAACGAGTCAGGAATATGGTTCCAAATGGTTTTCATGTTCAAACTGATGAAAATGAAGTTAAAATAATTTCTTGATCCAACGAGTCTGAAATGAAGCTATAGTACCTTAGAGCAACTCCAACGATGAGCATCTGCTAGCTAAATTATCCAGCTGGCCTTCAAATAGTGGCAAATATGCAGATCTGGTAAAAAAAGGGTGATTCCAAGGGGAAGCTCCTGTTAGGTATTTTTTTATATATCAGGAATTGCTCTTCTATATTTGTTGAACTGATGCCCATTCTCTAAACAACTCCACCTCATTTCCTGCCATCTCCCCACTGCATCTCTCCCATATCTCCCGCCACTTCATTCTCTACAGAGGTAAATAATTGTACATCTCTATTTCATTTAAAATGCATCTCTTAATTTACGGTTATTGATTTCTTCACTATGTCATTCGATATCATCTCTATTTGTTTTATGTTGTTAAAAGTATACTATTTTTGGAAAGTTTTAAAGGTTCATTCTTTTTGGGACGTCCCAAAAAAGAATGAGGATCACAAAAAATGGGACGGAGGGAGTAAAATAAAAAGAACCAACTCTTTATCATATGTAGTTACCACACAAATTAATTTAAAGTCGAAAAATGAATGAGGATGTCAAGATCGATCGATTACAAAGCCGTTGGAATATAGCCGTTGGAATATGACCTTTGGAATATAGCAGCTGAAATATGACCGTTGGAATATAACAGTTGGAATATAGCTGTTGGAATTTGAAAATAAGAAAAAAATACGTTTTTGAAATATAGCTAACACCATTGGAGTACAACACCTTACAAATTCTGCAAAGTTTATTATTTTAGCTAACCATTTTAACTATCTCCCTTGGAGATGCTCTTATAGGTGACAAGGGAGTCAAGAGTAAGACTAAAAGTGATTTTCACATTTGAAAACGATTCAAATTGAAGTTAAATTAATTTTCTTGATCCAACACGTTTAAAACTAAGTTCGAGTAAGTTACAAGTGTCAAACGAGTCATGAATAAATTTACAAGTGTTTTCCACGTTCGAACAAGTCAAAATAAAGCTAAATTAATTTTCTTGATCCAACGAGTCTAAATTGAAGCTACAGTGACTTACAGGTGTCTAACGAGTCAAGAACAAGGATATAAGTGGTTTTCACGTTCGAACGAGTCATTCCCTAAAACATTAAATTAAAGAGATCTATAGCTAGAAAAAAGCTTAAAATATGAGAGAGCTGTTCCCTAAAACATAAATTAATTTCCTTTATACAACGAGTCTAAATTAAAACTATAATTAGTTATAGATGTATAACGAGTCGAGAATTAGGCTACAAATGATTTGCATGTCGAACGAGTCCAAGTAAAGTTAAATTAATTTTTTTTGTTTCCCAACAATACAACCAAAATATTGTAAAGGGAGGGGGGTTTAGATACAACTTGATATTCTTTTTCAACTTTTACTTAGAATAGTGTGTGAGAACAAATTTAAACTACAAGTGTATTGAAAAAAATAAAAACTCAACAATATTTAAATTTCAGGTGGGTTTGTATGATCCACCTAGGATATATATTGAAGAAATAATCTGTGATATTTTCACAAATACACATCTGCAGTTTCATTACTTTGCTTCTTTACAACAAACCCTAACAATTCTAAGCAAAGATACTTGTGTTTCTTATAAACAAAGATACTGCCACACTTGGTTATATAGCCAAGTTTATTATATCTACTAGAAACAAAATATTTCTATTATCTAGGTCTAATAAATATGTTACTTCACTCGTTGCATACATGTGAGTCAAACTGGATAGTTGTCTTTCACAGATTTCTATTTGAAAATACCATCCAATTTGCTAGTAGAGAAAATGATTGTTTATTATTCTTCGAGGTCTCCAAAATCTGGCTTTCATACACTTTGAGATTCCATCAATCCATATGATTTGTTAGTTTTGTCAGGTCACTATCAACTGTTAAGATTAACCGGAGATATTATCCGTTGATTTAGTACCCTTGACATTCGTTGAAGGTTGATTGCTTTGATATCCGTTGAAGAGCCTTATCCGTTGATATAGTTTGTTTATCCGTTGAGATATCACTTTCACTTATACAAAATTACAAATCACAGACTTTTTACAATTAACTAGCCTATTCTCCTCCGTTGATAGTCAACATGACTAATAAAAAACAATCAGTTATACTCTCAACTGATAACTTGAATCTTTTAGTATATAAAAATAAAAATTAATATTGTTAGAATTGAAAATATTTATAATGTTTAAAAATTATAAAAATGTGAATATTAAAAAAATTTATAAAAGAATATAATTATAAATATTAAAAAGGTATTTTAAACACTAATAAATAAAAGAACATCCTTTAACCTATTAGAAGAAGAATAGTTGTTCGAATTTATAAAAGAAGAGTACGAATTTATATGAAAGCTATATGATTAAAAGTTTTATTGGAAGAAGAATATGTGTTCAAATTAATAAAGGAGAATAGTTCGAATTTATAATTTATAAGCAAGACATATAATTTTTTTTTTTGCTAAAATAAGCAAGACATATAATTAAAAGTAATATTTGAAATAGTATATATGTGTTCAGATTTAAAGATGAGAAGTGTTCGAATTTATAAGGAATACATATATTCTTATATATAACAAGCGTAAAAGGGATTTTATCCAAAATTTTGCTAAATTACCATCAAAATAATCTCATTCATTGGATCTAATGATCAAGATTAAATCATATAAAAGAAGTAAATCATTATCTAAAAAAAATAAGTAAAAGAGGTTGTATTAGAATTTGATTTTTCAAAAATCTAAACTAAAAACAAATCATAATTTAATAAGGAGACCAATTTAACTAATAAGTAAATTATGTTAAATTTCTATTATATACGAAAATAATAAGGATAGTTCGATCTTAAAATAGTTAGATGAGAATAGTAGAAACTAATATTAAAAGTATATTTGGTTGTTAGTAGAAATATAAAAATATCATATAAATTATTCCTAATTCTAATAAAATTCTTCAATTTCTTCTTCCTTTAATTTTCAGATAATTTTAATTAGAAAATAATTGTTAAACCATCACTAAATTCAGGATTATTCAGGATTATATCCCCGCTCCCCGGCCCGTACCCGGAAAAATCCCCGATTCCCCGCCCCGTTCGGTGCGGGGATCGGATCGGATCGGGATCGGGCGGGCCGGGTTGAATGCCCATCCCTAATCTGAACCATATATTAATTTTTTGTGTATGAACATTTTAGATAAATTAAAATTAAAAAGTAATTATAATTTAATAAGGAGACCAATATAATTATTGCGTAAATTATATAAGATTTCTTTTATCTACCAAAATCATAAGGATCGTTAGATTTTAAATTAGTTAGATAAGAATGGTTGGATCTGTTGGGATTTATGGGTGATAGCTTACAGACAACTTAACTAGATTTTATTATGCTTAGTTTATTGTATAAGCTAAGTAGAATATACTGTCACAACCAGAGTATGTTCTTGTAACCAAATAAATTATTGTCATATAATAAGTGTACATCTTGGAAGAAGTTCAATCAATTGGTCAAGCCTCAAGAAGTACATCAGTTCGAAAATAGAAATAAAAGTTATTCTCATGGTATTGACAACAAGGTTACAAGAAGACAGCATGTTGCAAGTCATGACGGGATATTCACTCTGATAGCACATTGGCGGAAGTATGGAGACAACAACATTCTCTTGAATGATTCCATTTAGACAGTAACCTTAGACAACAACAACATTGGAGTCTGTTGAATCCCGGACAACAGACTCCATTCAAGAGAATGTTCCCATTCTTGAATGTCCAAGTAAAGTTATAGATAGTGTGGATTCTTGACAACAACATTGGCGGGGATTCATACTATCATCCAAAGTACGTTCTCATGACAGCAGACTTGGCGTCTAAGGTTACTGTCTACATGGAATCATTTTGAATTGGGGATATCCCAAGTTAAACATGTGATAGAGAAGATGTTCAAGAAACAGGTGTGCTGCAGTATCCAAAGATTGTAGCGCAAAAATTACGATAGAAGCTTGAGTGAAAACAAGACAAAACTTACCAATTCGAGAGTATAAAAAATCTACATCTACTAGAATTGTGGTAGCTTAATTTAGAATGTATCTAGATTGCTTTATGTGTATTGATAATTCTATTTGTATAGCAATTTAGGAAAATCGCATGGGTTTGCAAATTGTAAGGAGCTGCCAATTGAAAATGACAGCAGCTCCAAAACCCATGTAGATAATGTAGATAGAGACAATAGAACAAATTAGATTTACATAGAGAACTGTCTCTCATTCTATCTATATCACTCAAGAAACCGAGTAATAATCTTTTTTCTAGGTTGTATCAACACTTTGCAAAATAAATAAAATATTTATTTTATGAGAACATCTTGAATTACTACTTGTGATTGCATTTCTTCTACTGATAGATTAAAATATTTATTGTTGTTGAAGTAGAGATTTTAATTTATCATTATTGCATTCAACCCCCTTCTGCAATACTGCAATACTCACGGACCAACAAGATCTAATATTAAAAATGTATTTGGTTGTTAGTTGAAATTTATATATACTAAATAAGTAATTCTTAAATCGAATAAAATTCTCAACAATAAATTCGATATTTATTCTTTTTTTAGTATACCAACAATTTTAATTGAAGAATAATTGTTAAACCATCATTAAATTAAGAATTTTTTTTGAATATTATCTGAGCTCTAAAATCAACCAAATCCATTTTTCGAAATCAGGATAGAGCATAAATGGTAAATCGGACGTGTAAAACCTAATAAATATCATATTTTAACTAAAATTTGATTATAAACTAATAACCTAAAAATATTAAAAAATTAAAAATTAAAGTATTAAAAAAAACGTGTGTTCCACTAATTAGAAGCTTGTATATTGTAATAGATAGACAGATAGACTACTACCATGAATAATTTAATTATAATTGTATAAGTCTTCAGAACATATACTATGTATGATTTTTTTAGGGTAAATTAAAACTGAAAAGTAATTATAATTTAATATGGAGATCAGTATAATTAATACGTAAATTATATTAAATTTATGTTATATACCCAAATCATAATGATCATTATATCTTAAAGATAAGAATTGTTGGATCTAATATTTAAAAGGGTATTTGTTTATTAGTAGAAACTAGCGTTTTACCCGTGCTACGCACCGACCGATAAAGTGTATTAATAAATTAATATAAATATATTATTTTAATTTTTATTTAGAAAATATATAATTTTATTGGAATGTTAATTAACGTAAGTATAAAATTACTTATCCGTGAATTCATACCAATTGAATTAATATTAATATTATGAACCAATCATCAAAACAAATACAAACCCCGTTGAAAAATTCAAAATCCCTCTTTATTATTTTTTTTTTAAAATTTAGGTTTCATTTTATTTCTCTCTTTGTTAGAGAATATTTCTACGTATCATGTTAACAAATTTCTCACCCATATTTTGAGAATTCGGTATATTTATTAAATATCGAATCCTTAAAATATTTATTATATTAATTTATTGAAAATATTGGTATGGTCGTGGTTAATTTTTCGATTACATATTAAAAATGTGTAGAAACTTAATCCTCACGACTCCAATAAATCATTAGAGTGTCTATCAAAAAAAGGTTGCATGTTTCAGCGATATGAGAAAAGATATCTACTGTGCAAGATATATGAAACGAACGTAGTTATAACAATAGAAACTTCCATATAATCTAGTTTGTTGTTTGATTGTTCAATATCATTTTTACAAAATGTCATTTTATTAATAAATTGATTTACTATAAAAAAAATATCAATTAACAAAACTAATTCAGTATATCGCGCTCTTGTAGTAACATATAATTGTTAGATTTTATGGTTATTGCTCTTAGCATATTTGTAAAGAAAACTTAAAATGTGCATTTTCAATGTGGAATTTTGTATTTTGGTTTTTTTATTCTTTTCTAGTAAAACATGGAATAATAAATTTTAGTTTTCTTTTATTCTTAAAATAAGACATATGAAAATGAGTATCACCTATCTTTTTTTAATTGGGCTAATTTGTGAAAATAAGCTACTGTCCATAAAATTGAAATCAAGTGTGTAATATATAAACACATAATCACATGTTATATATGTGTCCTTGTAATTCAGATTTTGGGTTAAATAACATGATATTCATTTTCCTTTAACAGTGAGTATATTTTTCCTACATATATAAGAAGAAATAGCTTATGTAGACCTGACAAATCGTTTTATACATTCATGTTACAAGAAATTTGACTTTTATCTACGAATATTGAATGTAGGTAAAACTACTATATTGGTAGATAAAAAATTTTAACCACCAATATGAAATTGGTAGCGATTGGTAGGTAACTAATAATGTGGGTCCCGCAATTTACAATATGTGTATTGGTTGACATGTCACGGTTAGCTGACTAGGATGTACATGTAGAATGCTACATGGCATCTCATAGACAAGCCATGTGGCACCTTACCAAATGGACAAGTGACATTTTAAAGAACAATTTACATATCATATCACAAGCCACTTGGTACCTTACAATTGGGCCACTTGGCACAAAATTAATTATTTAAAAATGTTAAATGTATTTATTTTAATTGTTGTTCCATTATATTTATTTGATACAATTGTATAAAAAATTAGATACTAACTAAATTTCATTACTCATTATTAAAATCGAAATATAAATTTAATTAACTATAAGTGCTCAATAAGTGCTCAATGAACAACATAATTAAAAAGTCGAAGTAATAAAAAGATTTAAGATCCTAAATACAGAAAATTACAAGGAGAAAATTGTTCATGAGTAACATAGCTCATACAGTATTACAATGTAACCAATAATAAAAGATACTACAATATGATTTGTAATTCATTTAGACATTAAACTTGGCAAAAAGCTCCGAATTTTCCAAAGTTGCTGCAGAAAGTTGAACGGCTAGAAGCATTGGAGGCTCTGTCTTCAAAAAATTTATTTTGCGTCTTTTGCGTATTTATCAACAATTACTGTAACACCTGAGATGTTGCTTCTGGCTACCACCGCATCAGTAAAATCCAAGGCAAATCAAGTCATTCATCAATGGGAGGTGTGTGCAGATACGAGGCACTTGTAACCTTGGGAAGAACAGAGACATTGAAATGTTTTCTCCACTTAGATCTCGGATGCACCTCAAAATTATGGACCACTGATTGAACCCAAAACTTTGGCTATATTTGATAGCATCTAAACCACAACTTTTGATATTGGATGATTACATTTTCCTGCATACAAAATTAAACAAGAAAAGTTAATATACAAATATAACAGATACATCATAGTTTCTAGCTGAGAAATTTCATCAAACAATTGATAGGCATTTCATTAAATACATACAAAAATAGGTCACAATCCAACGTCTAATATATATAAAAAATTAAATTGAGACCTTTAATACATTAGAGGAAAACAATTAATCATATACCTTCACTATATTTTCAACACAACAATGATCAAGACAGAGTCAAATCCATGGAGGATTATAAGATGGAAAAGTAAAAAGAGAAGAAGTTGATCCATAATTTTAAGTACACAAATGAAATGGAGAGTTGTAGAGAGCGTGGAAGTTATGTGCATATAATACTCTTGCAGTAAGGTAACTGAGGTTTTGTAAGGCATGATAGATTAGTGTTGTGCTGCTAGGCGTAATTTCAGTTGATGATAGAGGCGTGTGGGAATTCTTCGCGGCCAATCTCCAAAATTTTCCTCCAAGTAATCTACAGTAGTACTAAACGATTGATACTAATCCTTAATTTATTCATTTCCTCCAAACATAAATTATTTATTTTACATTTTACATTTATTTTTTATATAATATTCTTTTATAAACCTCTATTTTTATATCACTCTTTTTTTTTTGACAAAAAAAACCTCTTTATTTTTTTATAATATTCGTTTATAAACCTCTTTTTTTATATCATTCTTTTTGTTTTTGACCAAAAAAACCTCTTATTTTTTTTTTATAATATTCTTTTATACACCTTTTTTTTATATCATTCTAATAGACATCCAATCTAATTTTTCTTAATATTCAATAATAACTATCGATACTATACTAAAAATATTAATTCACTCATTCAAAAATTTAAGAATGAATATTAGCCCGTAAACATGGATGATTAAAAATTCCGATTCGATTGATACCCGATTTATTTCAATTCAATTGAATTTATGGAATTTAAAATTTTAATTTTGGATTTAGATTCATTTTATAAGCCCGAAAGAATTTGAATCTGGATTAAGATGTCAAGGCACTCCCATACAAATCCGATCCGAAATTCAAAATTTGATCCAAATCTGAAATTCGAAAAATATCCAAGACCATATATATTATATATAAATATATTTTAATATTTTTTATTAATTTTCAATTTATCATTTTGTTTTTAGTAATAATAGGATTTTTTAAATGTTTCAAAATTCGAAATTGGATAAATCTGATCTGAAATCAGATGTATTGGGTTTGGATTTCAGTTTTAAAATCCAATTTGATTCGAATTTTCAAATAAATTTGGATTTGAATTTTTCGTAATTACAGTGTAATTAAGTCGATGAAGTATTTTAATATATATATATATATATGAAATTTTCTATCATGTTGAATAATTGCTTAAAATATAAAATACTATATTTCAAATATTCTAAGATATTTTCTTTCTTCATTTATGTTAAATTTGTATAAATTTACTTATTATGATTCCACCATTTAAGTTAAATGAAATTTAATATTAAATACTGCACAACTTTTATTTCATTAAAAAAATACTATACGTTTTTTTAGAGTGTCTAACATGCATTTTAAGATGCATAACTAGTATAGTTCCATAACTTATTTTTAAATTTTTTTTTTGTATAAAAATAGGATTGTTCTATTTTTTTTACTAAAAGCACAACAAATACGTTATACACAACTATATATATTTACTTAATTATTATTAAATATTTATTTATCATTTATTTGTTTAATTTAATAAATAAAAGAAGTAAATAATTAATGTATTACACTCAATTCACTCATTATTCATGAGAGTACTGAGTACCCTATGTCTACCTTAAATATATATATATAGGGGGCTATTCCAATACAAACCTCCTTAAAATACAAACCTACAAACCAAACATAATCTAATATTTCAAGCTAATCTAATGACCAAACTAGGGGTACCCCAATACAAAAAACGTTTAAAATACTTGGCTCTATCCAACAAAACGTGGCAGTGGATTTCATTGGTTAACGGTGCTTTGCACCATCTTGTACGACGCTTCGCGCCTTTATCATTCTAAAGTTGTAAGGAATGTCAATCAATGGTAAAGGCAATAGACGATTGACGGGTGTGTCGAGAGCCTTCGGCCCTCATGACTACCTAACTCATCCGTTTACTGTCTTAAATGCTTCGCATTTCCACGACAAGTTTTTTTTTTTTTGGATAGAGCCAATTATTTTAAGCAACTTTTGTGAAGGTACCCTTGGCGGGAACCTTAGAATAGATGAAATATAATTAATTTAGTGTTGGTTTGTAGGTTCTCATTTTAAGAATGGTTTGTATTTGAGCACTTGCCTATATATATATATATATATATATATATATATATATATATATATATATATAGTAGCCTATAACCCGTGCAAAGCACGGGCTATCATATATTATTATTATGAATTAATATATTAATTATTTGATTTAATCTAAAACTTTGATTTATTTAAATAAATTTTATTATTATTTTAAATTAATATTATGTTTTATACTTAATTTAATGACATAAATAAATATCATTATTTAATATTATTTTTTTATTTATTGTCAAATATCTTAAAAACTCAATAAATATTTTTTAAAAAATTATTTAGTATAACCTTAAATCGTACAAGAAAGAATCATAGGAAGAAGTGTGTGCACACGAGGATTCTAATCGGGAGATAATTGAAAACGTTTAAAAATCTATAAAACATGTGTTTTTTATTTTTAATAAATTATATATAATTTAACTGAATTTGGAATTTTTAACACATTTTTAATTTTTTTAAAATTTTTTTGTGTCTAAATTTTGTGTTTAAAATAAATAAATTAATATTTTAATACATTTTTTTACTTGTTATTTTTAGGAAGGTGTTAACAACTTTTTTGCTTATTATAAAACCCGTGCGCTGCACGATTTTATTAAATTTAAATAATATTTTATCTATATTATAATAATTATATACCTTATATCTATTACTTAATATAATATTGGCATAATTTATATATTATTAAATAATAATTATTTAATTATATGATATATTATTCTTTTTAAAATTGTTGGGGTTCTTTTTGTTTTGGAAAAGTAATAATATTTTTTAGGAAATTGTTAACCAACTAACCAAGCAACCAATTATACCCTATTTCGCTATAATAGTGTAGTATAGATATAGAAGTATAGATAGTATTATTGTAAACGTTTAAAATTCTATAAAATATGTGGTTTTTATTTTTAATAAATTATATATAATTTAACTGGATGTGAAATTATTAAAACATTTTTTAATTTTTTAATTTTTTTTGTGTCTGATTGGCAAATTTTATTGTTTATAATAAATAAATTAATATTTTAATACATTTTTACTTGTTATTTTTAGGAAGGTTTTAACAATTTTTTTTTGCTTATAAAACCCGTATGATGCACTATTTTATTAAATTTAAATAATATTTTATCTATATTTTAATAATTATATACCTTATATCTATTACTTAATATAATATTGGCATAATATATATTTTTTTAAATAATAATCATTTAATTATATGATATATTATTCTTTTTAAAATTGTTGGGGTTTTTTTTGTTTTGGGAAAGTAATAATATTTTTTAGGAAGGTGTGAACCAACTAATCAACCAACCAATTATACCCTATTTCGCTTATAATAATATAGTATATATATTGTATAAATGTAAAAATAATGATTAATTTTTAAATCATCCGAGAAATTAGCTGGTTTTCTTTTTAATTAACTACGAAAAAAGATAAGTGAAGGCATCTGTAAGGAACTATCTGACACGTCCTCATTTTTCTATTTTCTAAAACAAAATTGGTAAAAATATGATCTATCACGTCACTCAACCACTCACTAGAAAGAAGTGGTGTTACGGTAAGTAAGTGGGTCATATGAGTTTTTCTTTTTCTTCCCTCATATGTGTTTTTTTCCCTCTCTCCTGTCAAAAGATTCATGCCTTAAACTTTTGTACAGAAAAGGAAATACGGTGTACAATAGTTTTAGTAATTAAAAATTTAAAATCAGATGAGGCAGTAAATTATATGGTAATTTCTCTGATCATTGTTGTAATTTTTAATTGATATAATTGTAAAATATGTATCACAGGCGTTGACATAGTTGTTCGGGAAAAGAACATTAAGGATATCATAACAAAATTAAAAATTTAAGAAATTTGGAAAAATTTTGGACACCAAAAACTAAATTATAGTTTTGCAATGCAATTATAGAATAATTTCATTAATAATAATTTATAATAATGACTGAAATTTCAAAATATATATATTTTCCTACCAATGTAGTTTGTGATTAAATATTAGTAGATAAAAGTACACCGATGGGAACGGACAATCATACACCGATGAATCAGGGTTCTCAAAGTCATGATTTTCAACAATCGAGCAAGACATGGCGGGATTTTAGGGATAAATCAGATACTGTCGTTGATAATGCTGGCAAGTCAAAGATTGTGGCTAGTAACGTGGTAAGTCAGGAGGGAAATTCAAACTCGGCTACAGTTCTTGGGCTGGATATAGAGGAGCAGTATGGGCTTAATCTTGAGGATAGAAAGAGACAAAGGAGCGAGGCCCATGTCAAAGCAACACAATCAAATAGCAAAGATATCACAAACACGGACTCCAATCTTTCTGAAATAGATTGTGCGGAGACCTCCCCAACTTTATTGGCTAAGCTTGCGAGGCAAGCTAGCCAGCAACAATGAGTTGTATTAGTTGGAACTGTCGAGGACTTGGGAACCCTCGAACAGTTCGAGTTCTGAGTAATCTTGTGAAAGATTACAAACCCGATTTTCTTTTTTTAATAGAAACTATTTCTTCTGCGAATAAGATAGAGGCGCTTAGAGTTCGCCTTGGTTTTGATAACTGCTTCTCTGTTGACAGAGTAGGTCGAAGTGGTGGATTAGCAGTACTTTGGCAACGTTCAGTTCAATGTGAGATCTTTGGGTATTCTCAGCATCATATTGATGTGCTCTTTTTGGATAATAATTGTGCTTCATGGAGGTTATCTTGCTTCTATGGGTATCCTGATCGTACTAGACGACGCGAGTCTTGGAACTTGATTCGAAGGTTGGCTTCACTATCCCCTCTCCCATGGTGTATATGGGGGGATTTCAATGACATGTTACACGCTTCGGATAAAAGAGGTAACATTCCGCATCCCCAGTTTCTTTTGGATGGGTTCAGTAAGGCTATTGAGGAGTGTCAATTGTCTGAACTCGATATGAGTGGGGGGAAATTTACTTGGGAAAAGAGCAGGGGGACGGCTACATGGGTTAGGGAAAAGCTTGATCGTGCTTTTGCAACCATGAGTTGGTGGAATAAGTTCCCTATGTTTAATTTGAAGTTGCTGCATACTTCAGTGTCTGACCATGAACCTATTCTCCTAGACCTTTATAAGGTTGACATAGCTAAAAAAGTGTTTAGGTTCCGTTTTGAAAACATTTGGTTGAGGGATCCGAGTTTCGTTAAAGAAGTGTCTGAAATGTGGAAAGCTATCCCGGTTACGCACCTACTCCCCAAACTTTTTGAGGTGTCGTCTTTTATGGCTCGATGGGGGCGGACATTTTTCAAAAAGTTCAGAGAAAAAGTCAGAGTTCATAAGGCTAATATGGTCAGACTGGTGGATTGTTGTGATGATCGTAATGTTCAGATGTATCTGGAAGAGAAAGAGAAGCTGAATTCTCTCTTATTTCAAGAAGAGACTTATTGGAAACAGCGCGCCAAACTTTTTTGGCTCCAAGAAGGAGACGACAATACCAAATTCTTCCATTCCTCGGCAACAACAAGAAAGAAAGCGAATAAAATTGATTTTTTATTCAACAATGAGGGGGATAAAATTGAGGATCATGCAGGTATGTGCGAGGTCGTTAAAGATTATTTTACCACGTTATTTACAGAGGAAGATAGCACTACCAATATGCAAAATTTAAGGGGGCATAGGACTGTCTCTGATGAGCAAAATACCAGTTTAACGAAGGAGTTTTCTTTCGAGGAATTCACAGTAGCCATTAATCAAATGCACCCGGATAAGGCGTCAGGTCCCGATGGCCTAAACCCCGCTTTCTTTCAGCATTTTTGGTCGATTATGGGTCAAGAAGTGTTCAGGTACTGTAAGGCTTGGCTTCATACAAAAATTTTTCCAAGTGATCTTAATTGCACAAACGTCGTTCTCATCCCGAAAAAAGAAAATGCTTCCTGCTTAAAGGATCTAAGACCAATTGCTCTCTGTAATGTTCTCTACAAAATCATAGCAAAAGTGCTAGCAAATAGAATGAAAGACGTGTTACCTTCTATCATCTCAGAAAATCAATCAGCTTTCGTTAACAATAGAAGCATAAATGACAATGTCCTTGTGGCGTTCGAGCTTATTCACCACATGAGTCGCAAGAAAAAAGGAGTGGAAGGGGAGGTGGCTCTTAAGCTGGATATTAGCAAGGCGTACGACAGAGTGAATTGGTCTTTCCTTCGACAACGGTTGAAAATTATGGGCTTCTGTGTCACATGGATCGAGTGGATGATGATGTGCGTAAAGACGGTGACTTATAACTTCTGTTTCAACGGTTCTACTATTGGTCCAGTTACGCCAAAGAAAGGGCTAAGGCAGGGGGATCCTCTTTCCCCTTACCTTTTTTTGCTATGTGTTGAGGGGCTGTCGAATGCCCTTGATGTGGCAACAGATAATGGTGAAATCAGGGGTGTAAAATCTGTCCATCGGCCCCGGTTGTGTCCCATCTTCTATTTGCGGATGACTCCTTCTTGTTCTTTCAAGCAACGTCTGAGGAAGCTATCAATGTTAAACGCCTACTTGTGAACTATGAGAAGTGCTCAGGTTAGTCAATCAACTTTCAAAAATCAGGAGTGTATTATAGTGCAAATGTTAGTTGTGACAAGCAACATGAATTATCAACAATTCTAGGAGTTCATAATGGGATTACTAACACTAAGTATCTGGGTTTACCCTCGTTGGTGGGTAGGTCTAGAGTACGAGTGTTCAGTTACTTGAAAGACAAAGCCAGTAAACGTATCCAAGCGTGGCAGGCAAAGCCCATGTCCCAAGCAGGAAAGACGGTGCTAATTAGGAATGTGGCACAAGCTATACCTTCCTATAGCATGTCATGTTTCCTACTTCCCAAAACTCTTTGTCAAAACCTGGAGCAAATGTTTAACAACTATTGGTGGAGAGCTGGCGGTGTTGGTAATCAGAAAGGGGTAAACTGGCTCTCATGGAATAATATGAGTAATGTCAAGAGTAAAGGAGGTCTGGGCTTTCGAAATTTGTATGGATTCAACATTGCGTTGCTGGGCAAACACATTTGGAATTTTCTGCATAACCCAAGCTCCCTTGTGACCAGATTGTTCAAAGCAAGATATTTTCCTACTTTGAATGTCCTAAAGGCTGTTAAAGGGAGTGGATCGAGCTTCATATGGACGGGTATATGGACTGCGAAGAAGGAGCTCTGTAAAGGTTTTAGATGGGTTATTGGAAACGGTAAGGACATTATTGCAACTAAGGACCAATGGTTGAAGATGAAAAGTGACTATTGTGTTGATCAAAGTCCTTTGTATGAGGGGAGAAATGAAACTGTCTCAAGCCTCTTCCATCCTAATGAAAAAAAATGGAATTCAAGGTTAGTCAGAGATCGTTTTCTCAAGGCGGATGCAGATGCTATCTTGGCAATCCATATTCCCCAGCGTGACATTATAGATAGAGTTGCTTGGACAGGCTCAAACGATGGAGTTTACAGTGCCAAATCAGGGTATCATTACTGGTTTAATGAGAACATTGGGAATACTTCAGTTCCCCAGGGTATTGGGTGGAAGAAAATCTGGCACTTGAAAATGCAGAACAAGATAAAAGTGTTTATATGGCGCTTTTGCAGAAATGTAATTCCAGTCCGTAGTAGGTTAACCTCTAAAGGTATCGACATTCCTGTCACCTGTCCGATGTGTTCTGTTGACATCGAACATATGTCTCACCTGTTCTTTGAATGTGCATTCGCTCGAGCTTGCTGGGATCATGTTAATATAAATTACGACTGGAGTGAGGTGGAAGATGCTCACGATTGGTTGCTTTCAAAAATAGGTTCAGCACCTACAGAGGAAGTGATAAAAATCTGCATTGTTGTGTGGGGGGTATGGTTCTGGCGCAACAAGAAGGTATGGAATGCGAAGACGGTTACTCCTGCATTTGCGATGGACATCAGCTTTAAGACGTATTTGGAGTGGGTTGAAGCCAAGAAGAGCCAAGTGAAGTTACCATCACAGCTCAACACAAAAGAGTTGAAGAAGGACAACAAATGGCAATGCCCAGTTCCTGGTGCCATCAAAGTTAACGTGGATGCTTCTGTTTTAGGAATGCTCAAACCTTTAATGTCGGTATGGTTATGAGGGATTACCAGGGCATGTTTATAATGGCCAAGAACATTTCTTTCCCTATGGTTGATTCTGTTTTTGAGGCGGAGGCAATAGGGATCCGGGAATCATTATCATGGATCAAAGATTATCAGACGCTTGGTACTCAGTTTCAAGTGGAATCAGATTCATTACTCGCCATCAAGGCAATCAAAGGTGATAAAGCGAATTTCTTAGAGGTGGGTGAGGTGATTGAAGAGTGTAAACAACTCATTCAATTGATGTCTGTAGTATCCGTTTCTTTTGTTCGGAAAAATGCTAACAGGGTAGCACATGAAGTTGCAAGATTCCCTTGTTCAGCAAATTCCCATAATATTTTCACGTCTCCTCCTACGTGTTTGTTGGAGGCTCTCTCTTTTGATTTGGTTAATTGAATGCAGTTCTTTTGTTTCAAAAAAAAATACCTTTTTACCTACCAATATTGGTAGGTAATTTATTGGTAGGTAATTTATTGGTGGGTAAAGATCAATTTTCTTGTAGTATGTACTTTAGGGTCTTGAACGAAAATGCATTATATTAAATCGTGTACCCGAAATTAGAACATAAAATGATACTAAATTACACAAAAAATTTCGTGTACACGAAATGAAATGAAATACGCGAATTTAAAAATATAACAGTTATATGAAATATTACTATGTATCCAAGTTATGTAAATATATAATTATATGTCTTAGAAAAACATTGAGATGTTACAAAACAAAACTAAGTGGGTGTTTGAGGTATCTTAAAATGAGTAACTTATGGTCTAAAACCATAAATGTCATATAAGTGATAAGTAAATCAGATATTATAAGTCAGTAGAGTGTTTAGTAAATACAGTGTTTGGTAAATCATAACTTATAAGTTAACTTTTTTTATTATTTTCAACATATTTGTTTTTAATATATATATATCAATGGATAGATCTCGATGAGTAGAGAAATTTGATATATACATATCAATTTTCTAATGAACGGATCAAAAGATATATGGTTTTGAAGATTCGAATGATAATATATATTACGTGTGTCGAGAAATAAGAATAAGCTGAAAGTTGAATGTTAAGGATACTCAACATTCAACTTACTAACATATAAGTTATAAGTTGAGCTAAAACTTAAATAGGCATACACCCCTCATAAGTTCTTATGGCCTTAGAACATCTCCAACCATGGAAAACCCTTAGTTAAAAGTGGGTCTGAATTACCATAAATAAGAATTATGGAGAATATGTTAAAAAAAATCGTCTTCAGTGGGACATTCCTGGTAGCTATAATTTTAGATAACGCCATCATATTGGCTATATTTGTCGAACCTCTAGAGACCTGTAATAAAACTCTACATTATCTATTACCATATTAAAATAAAATATTCTATTTTTAACAACTTAAAATAATAATAACATACTATTTTAAAATATAAACAATCATTATAGCCAACTGCATTGAAGTATAATGCCTTAGAGCATCTCCAATGGTATTAGCTAAAAATGTTTGGCTAAATCGGATAAAATATTGCTTATGTAAAATTTGCCAAACCTGTGAGAAGTTGTGCTCCAATGGTATATTGACTATAATGTTGTATATATTGTAAATATAGTATGTTATTATTATTTCAGGTTGTTATTAATAGAATTTATTTTTTTTAAGGTAATAGATCATGTAAAATCTTCCTTACAGGTCTCTAGAGGTTGACCAAATATAGCCAACAAAAAGAGATTATGTAAATTTTTTGCTAACAGTAATGTTCCATTAGAGTGATGTTTTTTTTACATAATTTCTATAAAAATTTATTTATGATAATATATTTGTGATTTTAGCTAAGGGGTCTTCTCCATTGGAGATGCTCTTACATATTCAATAAATTTTACATAATCAATATTTTATATCATTTTAACCAACCATTTTGAACAACACCATTGGAGATGCTCTTAGAGCATCTCCAATGCTAGCTTCCCTTTAGCTAAAAGGATGACGTGGCATTTATTTTTTCATAAGGGCTCACTTTTTCTCATCTCCAACCATCTCTCCCCTTATCTAAAAATTTAGATAATTTGTTTGAGGTTGGCCATATATATCCAATATCTAAATTTTTTACAAAAGCTCTAAACTTGAACACATCATCGTGACATCATCGTTTAATTATTTTTTCAACATATAGCCAATCATTTTACATAATACCACCAGAGTATATGTTAGCTTACAAGTTCGACAAATTTACATAATCACTATTTTACATAATTAAGATACATAACACCATTGGAGATGCTCTTATAAGCCATGAGTTGGCTAAGTATTGAAAAGCCAAACAGGCCCTAAGAGTAGCATGCATAGTGTAAAGTCTCCCAAACAAAATGAAACCCTCATTTTTATTTTTTCTTATTTCTAGTTAACAAATATCTCTCTTTGTGTAAAATTTTTCGACCAAGTTATTTAGTTTTCTTAGTCATTTTTTTATGCTTTGTTGATATAAAAAATATATAGTCAACCAACCAAGCAAATTCAATATATCCTCTTAGGTTAAGATATGAGAATTGATACTATTACTTTAATTCAAGAATACAAAATTCAAAAAGGCAACCTTTTAATAAAAACAATATATAATTTTAAGTGTATCAACCTTTTTATTTATCATTATTAATAATTTTATAACAAAAACCGTAGTTGTTGCTCTCCCTCTCTCTCCACCTTTCCTAAAAGATGCTAAACTAAAGTTTAGGAGCTGATATCAGTTTTTTAAGTTTTTTTTTAAAAAAATTTATATTGATTTTTTTTATTTTTCCATAAAAATATCATTGAGAGTCTAGAACCCCATTTCCCATTGGTGGATTTTATCAACCAAAAATTACTCCCTCCGTCCCCCTTAATTGTTTACATTGGGGGACAAGGGCGTGACACACATTTTAATTAATGCTCCTAAAAAGTATAATTTCATAATTTTTTTTTAATTTTTTTCTTCTGAATAAAAATTTAATGTTTAAACTTTTATTCAAAAAAAATTAAAAAAAATAAGTTATGAAACTATACTTTATATACACCTTAAAATGCGTGCCAAACAATGCTGAAAATATGTAAAGAAATGATTGGGACAGGGGAAGTAGATTTTGTACTAACTCCTTGTAAATGATAAGCCTTGTTTTCTTTTCCTTGATTTTACTTTGGCTTTCAGTAATTATCTATCTTTATTGAGAGCTTAATATCCTGTTCGTGGATTTTGTCTACCCATATATTAGATTTTGTTATATTAGTTCGTTGATTTGGATAGTATAGAATCACAGTTCTAGTTGGTTGTTTGAATACGTTATATCAAATCAGATATACATAATCCTCACGTTTATTACAAACTGTTAGATTATCTCGTTGAAAAGACTGTATAATTTAGTGACATAAGCTAGAGATGTACCATAATTGAAGATCTGTTCAATGATTAGATCAAGGAAATTAGTGATATAATTTACTATGTGTTTGCTCAATTTTAATTGTTTTTGTAGATGTTTTATGCCTTTTTATTGATGATTTTTGTTGATTTGATTATTTTTGTGTATTACATATGTCCTTCTATTGATGAATGAATTATAAATAAATAAATAGTGATTTATAATAAAATTTGTGCTACATTGACCAATTTATTATGAAAATATTCACTAACAATATTTTCATTGACTCTGTAATATTTTTTATTTTTTGATTGATAATTTATACACCAAATAATGTAAAATACTATTTAAGAGTATATTTAATATTTTGAATAATTCAAATATATTGTCAAATCAATTTATTTCCTATTAATTATTGCATAGTTAAAAAAATTCATAATTAAAATGTTAAAAGATGATTGGTTAAAATTCATTCTAACATTTTAATTGATTGATTAGCTTTTGTTATGATTGAATTATTTAATACTTTACATAACTTAAATTTTGAAGGTGTATTTAGAATAGTGTGGTAAATAGTTTTATATTGTTAATAATTTTTAATTTATGATTTTAATTGTACCTTATGATTTTGAATTGAAAGTTGGAGATATCAAAATATTTATTATAAATATAATAGATTCATGTATCAATGTATAAATATTTAAATTAAATAATTACTGTATTTAGAATAAAATGTTAAGTAATCACTGAATAACATTGATAACCCAACACTGTAAAAAACATTTATATATAGGCACACCTAATAATGTAAACAAATCAGTTAAATGTGATAAGGATTTATGCCTACAATTTAGTAAGTCGTTGAATTATTGAAGTTTGCTACTGAATATTCTAATGAGAAGTAATTCTGAGAGAATCCGGATGGGGATGATGATAACCTAAATCGTTTTTTTTTGTCATAAACGTTTTTCTGTAAAATTTATTAGACAATTAAAACACGACACATTAATACCTTATATATAATAAGCATAAGGGAGATCTTATCCAAATTTTTGGTCGTCGTCGCTGTACTACCAAAAGCATATAATTCGTTGGATTAAAAAATTGAATTAAAAGTCGTCCGTTGGATTATAAATTATATCCTTATACATTTATTTATATTTTTTTACTTTGTTAATTTACTATAATACCCTTTCTTCATCAATTTGATCGATTTATTTTTTTCTTCATCATTAGAACTAAATTTAATTTAAAAATATCTTTATAAGAGGGATCTTATCCAAATTTTTGGTCTGGTCGCTGTACTACCAAAATTATATGATCCGTTGGATTGAAACTAAACGATCAATATTAGATCACATAAAAAAGAAATTTTAATCTAAAAAGGATATAATTAGAAAAGGTTGTATTAGAAGTGAATTTTAAAAAGAAAATTATAATCTAAAAAGGATATAATTTAAAAAGGTTGTATTATAATTGAATTTTAAAAAGAAAATTATATTCTAAAAAGGATATAATTAAAAAAAGTTGTATTAGAATTTAATTTATTTTTTTATTTATTAGTATTAAAAAAATTTATATTTACTATTTGGCCTCTATCTTGAGATCTAAAAATCATATTTGAATGATTTTACAATCCATGCGAACCTCATAAAATTATCTTTAATTTAGTGATGCTTTAATAATTACTAGGTAACAAAGCCGCGCTACGCGCGACACGAAAATATTTTTAAAAATTATACACATAACATTATTGTTTGTTAAATTTTATTATTTGAAAGTTAATATGTTAAATTAAAAATTATGTGAAATGTAATTAAATTTGAATGTTTAAAAATTAAAGAGAAAAGAATTAGGTGAAAAAAACATGTTTCGGTTAAATTTTTGAATATTAATAATAATAATAATAATTTTGAAGATATTGACGAACCTATTTTGTTGCATAAAAAATGCTTTTGAAATCCAATATTGACGAACATTTGCAAAGTTTGACATTGAATAAGTAAAAATAACATTTGTGAATCTTTTCTATTGTCGATGACATCATAAAAGACGTGATTGCTTAATTTGTTATTAAATTATTTGTTAGTAAAATTGATTGTACGATGAAAAGAATTAGAATGTAAATGTGATGAGAGGTGTGATTGATTTCACTTGTCGATATATTTGGTTTTATGACGAAAAAAGCAGAATTCAAATGCATATTGTAAGCCTTGCTTCATGTTTTTTTGGAGTGATCCGACACCCGTATCTCTACATTTAATTAATTTTTCAGAGCATTTTATAAGAAATGTTTTGTTTGTAACATTAAAATTAAATTCATGAACACATCAAAGTGATACTCACATATTCTAATATTCTTTTATTAAATTTTATAATAAATTTGTACATATATTTGTTTTTAAAGCCGATGCTCGTTTTATAACACCCTTACTTAATGCTCAAAATGTGAGAATTTGTTTAAAATAGCAAAATCAACTCCTTAAACACCTTTTACTTTTTTCCATACCAAACTACAATGTCAACATAATTTCTATAATAAAAATTTGTAAATATTAAATATAACTAATTAACGATTTTAAACACCGTCTCCCATCTCATAACATACATGCATGATTAATTGATTAGTAATAGTATAAGAATGTGTTTAATTAGAATATTAATTTTTCCAACACAAAATAATCAAACAACGAATGGGTGATTTTTTTATTGATTTAATTGACAAAAAAAAGGGTCGACTTGATTCAATTTAATCGAGTTGCTCACACCCTGTGTATAATTTGTTCAGGTATAAATATAAATTCTATGATATTACTTTTATTTAAATTGTGGATGTTAATCGAAAAATATATATACTTATGTATCTTATCATGATTTTCACGATCATTGATTACGAATTTATCGAAAAGTTAAAATCGTGTATTAATTATTGCCAAAAAAATTGCAATGATTATGAATAAGGATTAGAAATGACGATAAAAATTATTTTATTTTATTGTTTTACCTTAAAATAATGGTATTTTTATTTAAATCATTAATATTTTATAACAAAATAATAATAATAATGTTCTAATAAAATTGTTAAACTTTTATTTTAAATATGAAATAAAGTATATTTAATATATATTTAATAGGTATAATTAATTATTAATTAAATGCAAGAAAATAATTTTAATAAAAAATAAAAATGTAAAAATTCAAGAAAAATATTTTGAAAGCTTTTGAATGCAAGTCTCTCCAATTTCCTGCTATTATAATAAATTTTTATATAAAAGTACTGTAATAGATAAATTAATTTTTATTATTCTTAAAAATTGATTGGTCTCTTATGAATTTTCTATTAAAAATTAATTTAAAAATAATTTACATGAATTATTAATTGGAAAAATATTTTCATTATATATATCTAAAATTTTGATAATCTTAAAAACATCACAAACATATAAAAATAAAAATTACAATATGAACGTAATATTTACAATCAAAAGTTACAAATATTGAATACAACTTAATAACGTTTTTTAAAGCCGACACCCCTCTCATAATATACATGTTCAATAATAGTTTAAGAATTTATTTAATTTGAATATTAATTTATTTTGACATAATATAATGAAACAATGGGCATATAATTTTTTTATCAATTTAATCTTCCGATAAAATGGTTGAGTTTGTTCAATTTAATTAGTTTGGCCATAACTCATGTGTGTATGCGCACGATTTGTTTTACAAATTTCAGATATTAAGTAAAGATCCATGTAATTCTATAATTTACTACGATTCCACAATCATTGATAATAAAGATTATTTGAGAAGTTGGTTAATAATGTTTTTTAAAACCGCCCTCTCATAATATACATATTCAATAATAGTATAAAAAATTGTTTAATAACAATAAAAAATTATTTCAACACAATATAACGAAATAATGGGTGTATAGCTTTTTTTTATCAATTTTATCTTTCAATAAATGACTGGATTTGTTAAATTTAATAGATTTGAAACTCATGTATTATTTATTCATGTGCAAAATTGAAAATCTGTCTGTACTGTTTGTATACAATTCCAGATATTAAATAAATATCTTGTACTTCCATAATTTATTACGATTTTCACAATTATTGATAATAAAAATTGCTTGAGAAGTTAAGGTCGTGTACCCTATAATCATCCGAAAAGAAATTATAGTGATCTTGAATAGGGAATAAAAAATAACGCAATATAAACAATTGTTATTCGTCATTTTAACTAAAAATAAACATAACTATATGTAATTAATATTGAAAAAATAACTATAATGTTCAACTAAAGTTTGCTAATTTTTAAACAAATTAAATAGAGTAAATTTAATATATGTTTAATAGATGTAATTAATGACTAATTAAAATGTCATTAATAGCTATTTAATGCAAGAAAATAATTTTAATAAAAAAAATAAAAAAACGAAAATTCAAGAAAAATACCTTGAACTGTTCTGGTGCATTTCGGATGTCCAGGCATTATAATATACTATGCAATTTTGCCGCGCATTTTCTAAACATTGTTCAACCATCATATTGTAATTAAATCATAAACTGAATACATTCATCTGTTTTAAAAAATATTTAGGTCATCACATTGTCTATTTTAATATTTGGACCATTTTTGTGCAAAAAAAAAATAATTGAGCCCATCCTCCTGCAATTAAGTCTAATTAGAATAGTAATTTATTATGACACAATGTAATGAAACAACATGTGTATAACATTTTTATCAACTTAATCGGTCAATAAAATGGTTGAGTTTATTATGTAAAAAACAAAAAATTTGTCAATATTATTTTATACAAATTATAGATTTTAACCAAAAGATTATACTTTCATAACTTATAAAGATTTTCACAATTATTGATTAAAAATTGCTTGAGAAGTCAAGAGATCATTTGTCCTGTAATCGTCCGAAAAAAGTTTTCAAAAATATTCAACATGTAATAAAAAATCAATTTTAAGTCGTTAATTTACATGAAATTAATCATAATTTTATACACATAATTAATATTTTAAATTTGAATAGTAATGATAATGCTCAAATAAAGTTTGTCAATCTTTTATATAAATAATATGAAGTAAATTTATTACATACACACACACATATATATATATACATATATATGTATTCATAAGTGTAATTAATGATTATTAAGATGTCATTAATATGTCATTAAGATGCTACTTAATGCAAAAAAAGAATTTAATAAAAAAATCAAAAAAGTGAGAATTCAAGAAAAATATTTTAAACGTTTCTGGTGCATTTCCGATCTCCTGGCATTATAATATATATAGATTATTCAAATAGAAACACTCAGAATATCAAGAGAAAATATAATTACGAAACTTTACATTAATCCTAATCTATGTAGAAGTTCTACATTGATAATGCTATCAATTGTAGAAAACCTAATTGTATATGATTTAAATCATTGACATATACATTTTCGTATTTCAATATAAATTTACTTTTTATTTTATAACATATTAAAATATAAAACATTTTTTATGCTAAATCCAACCATTTTCATCTATTTATTTTAAGATCTTTGTCGTACGGAGGAATAGACGATTATCAAAATTTTGGATAAAATGTATCTTATATAAATATACGGAGTACTTTTTAGTTTATAACATATGAAAATATAAAATATTTTTTATGCTAGATCCAACGGTTTTCATCTATTTATTTTAAGATCTTTGTCATACGAAGGAATAGACTACCGATTATCAAAATTTCGGACAAAATCTCTCTTACACTTATTATTAAAATTGTATTTGTTTGTGAGTAGAACTATCTTTAAATTATTATAAGGATATTTTGATAATCAAAACGAATTATAAGTAGAATTCATGAGTCAAAAAGAATTTTTAACTTAAAAAATCGCCAATTTCTTCTCTTTTTTGTTTCTGTGTATATTTAATTATATTAAACCATCATTAATTTAAAGTTTATTTTGTTAATTTCATGTGGGCTGTAAACGTCCAAATCAAATTTTAAAATTCAAGATAGAGTACAAATATTAAATCAAAAACGTAAAATTTTATATATATATCAATTTTTAAACACCAATTTGATATGTAAATTAAAAACTTATAAAATTTCATAAAAGTAATATAATTGTAGATATTAAAAAGGAGCAGTGCGTTGCACGGGTTATAAGCTAGTATAATACATATATACAATCGAAATAAAAAGATAATTTATCCAAGTATAGAATGCCATATAATAAAAAGATATAGAGTAGTACATTAACCGAAATTGATATGATTTAGCCATGAGAAGAATTGATGCATACACTTAGTTTATCAAAGTTGGCTAAGTCTGATGGGGAATAGGGAATAAGCGGCTTAGATTTTATATAAATTGTTTATTAGTTAACCGTTAAAATAAAAATTAGTAATCATTAT
Organism: Kitagawia praeruptora; assembly: GCA_037693485.1. Taxonomy (NCBI): domain Eukaryota; kingdom Viridiplantae; phylum Streptophyta; class Magnoliopsida; order Apiales; family Apiaceae; genus Kitagawia; species Kitagawia praeruptora. Next base: position 128,047,364 of record CM075352.1, read on the forward strand.
GTTTAGTTAATTAATATGAAAAATTTAAATTAATTGTTATTGAGTGTAACTTGATTTGAGTTTAGTCTTGGTTGAAACGTAGAATCTTGATCCAATAGAGAAACATGTTACATTAAGTCTACTATCAATAGCCTGCCAACATACTGGATGAATTTCTTCTCAATACCAAAGGGTGTGATCAAGGAATTGGATTCGATTAGAAGAAGATTTTTCTGGGGTGAAACAAATGAGAACGGTAGTGTTCAAAGGAAGCTACATACCATACGTTGGGACTCATTATGTGCTTCGAAGGACAAGGGTGGATTAGGGTTATCAGAATTAGAGGCAAGAAACAAATCAATCCTGGCAAAATGGTTATGGAAATTCAATTCAGAGAAGGACAAGCTCTGGCATCAAATCCCATCTAGCAAATACGGCAGCCTATCATCTATTACTTTTGACACAGGGGGATCCTTCTCCCCTATCATGTCCAATATCCTAAGTCTACAAAAGTCATCACATAGTTATCTGCAAAATCCAAATTGCAGATGGTCGATAAAGGATGGAAAATTGGTCGACTTCTGGACAGACATTTGGCATCAAAGAGAGACATTAAAAGAAAGATTCCAAAGACTCTATTCCTTATCGAGTTGGAAAAACATCTCAGTGAAACTCATGCTAGCTAAATGGTCACCCTCCTACTCTTGGGAACATCTGTGGAGAAGACCTTTGAGAGGATGGGAGATAGATGATTTTGAGGACCTCAATGCTATTGTTTGCAGCACATTATTATCGGAAGGAACAGACATCCTAAACTGGGATTACATGAAAGCAAAATACAGTGCACAGATATGCTATGATCAAATCATACAACACCCCCATGCACTGGACCATGGACTTTCATATGGAATCTAAAGATCCCCCCAAAGGTCAAATTCTTTCTCTGGCAATGCGCAAGAGAAATTCTGCCCACACTCAGCCTTCTACATGACAGAGGTATAGACTTAAATGCGACTTGTAAATGGTGTAATACAGAGGAAGAGGATCTGAGCCATCTATTCCAGAACTGCCAACTTGCAAAGATGGCATGGAATATTTTCACTATGTGGACAGGCACGACACTCTCACCACAACAACCTTATGATTTTCTTTCAATGCTAAAGACACCAGGAAAAAAGAATAAAGGAGTTGGAGCTATATGTAAAGCAGCAATGTTGTGGTCTATATGGATTGCTAGAAACGACAGCATCTACAAGAACAAAAAAATTTCATATGAAGATCTCTCTTTTGTCATCAAACACAGAGCATATCTATGGTGTAAAGCAGCTTTCCTAGTTCCACCGGGTCAAGAAAACATATGGGTGCATGACCCTATCCAAAGCAGTTCCCTCCAGCATAGATGGACCTTAAAATCTTTAATAAACAATTGGCTTCTGCTGTCAGAGTACGTATGTTTCACAGATGGTGCCTGGAAACCAAACTCGAGCAATAGTATAGAGGGGGGCATAGGGGGCTTCATTTTGAATAAGAAAAAAACAGTGATTTTTATTTTTGCAGGGCCTTCACAACAGCAATCAGCCCAGGAAACGGAAAGAGAAGCTCTATCCACACTAATTCATCATATTCAAAATAGCCCCCTCTCCACGGCACATAAAACTTTCTTCACAGACTCCATGGGTTTAGCCAGATTCGTAAACGCTCAGAAAACGGACATGAATAGCAGAAGTTCTTTCGCCAATGCCAGAATACTTCACAGCTCGAACATAGTTCATGTAGGGAGGGAATTAAATTCAGCTGCAGACTGGTTAGCAAAATATGGTAGGAGGAAACAAAGGTTCGTAGCGGGCTGGATACGAGGTCCTTCTACTTGAGTCTCTTTTCTGAATTCGGTACTAGATTTGGATTTGGTTTTAGGCGACATTACAGAAGTGGCTCTCTCATCTCAACTACATCTCCACTGCTTGTTTTAAAAATTTCTCAGCCACCATCCTTTTTCAGAGATTTACACTAGTTTCCTAATATAAGTAGTTCCAGTCTGTTGTGATGTGTTTTCTGTTTCCCGTAGTTGAAGTTTTTGGTTGCACCTCTGAGTGACAAAGAGGTTTGCAGTTGCTAGTTTTAGTGGTGACTATATGCCAGTCTCCTTGCCAACATGTATCACCTCATGTTCATTGTATCTTTTTCCAATGAAATACAATGAATCGGCTTATAAAAAAAATCCTTTATTATATTAAATGATGTTAAAAAACAATTCATAACTAAAAGATATATAACCATATGTAATATTACTCTTATGTGGATTTATAGAAAATAATATTTGCGGTGAGTAGAAATTTTTTAAAATTAAAAACCATGTGATATGCGAAGTTATTAAATCAAGATATTTTATATTTAAATTTAATTTAACCGCAATTCGTAAATTAGAATAAGCATGGTAAATAATAAAAATTTTGTATATGATTGATTGATTTAAAGTTTAGAAGTAAATTCTGATTGCCTCTTATATAATTTTAATTTTTTGATTGGTAATTTATTCACCAACCAATAATAATACTCTTATAGCGTATATTTAATAATTAAAATAATTAAAATATATGTAGTGTTCGTTTAAATGAATTTATTAATTATTTTATTAACAAATTGTGAATAGATATATTTTTGAACCTTTTGAAAAATCGAATTTTTGACGATATGGATTTTATCCAAGGTATTTTTAAATTTGTTCAAATCCGATTTTGTAGTGTTGGCTTATATGCTGGCTTATATGCTTTTATTAATTATTTTATTAACAAATTATGAATAAATATATTTTTGAGCTTATAAAAAAAATTAAATTTTTGAATGTATGGATTTTATCCAAGTTATTTAAAATCTGATTACAAATCCGAATTTTTCAGATGTTTAGTTAATTTAGATTATAATTATTTAATTTAATATCGATTATAATTGTACAATATATATTATAAAAATCATATGATAATACGATTGTGACTGACTTTATATTAAAAGAGTGGTTGATTAATGATGATTAATAACGAAATTTAATTTAAAATATATAATAGTATATCGTGATTGATTTCAAATTAAAATTGTGATTTTTTAGTAATTATTTTTTGATTTAAAAAATATGTATTTATGGATATGTTTAATGAAATCAATATTGTATTTAAATTAGAAGTGTTAACTAACCATGGTTAAAGAGGTAGGGTATGGTTAAAGAGGTAGGGTGAGATTGTATTAAGGAAATGTCTAAATTTTAGGAATTAGCTCTAATTGGTTCTAAAATAATTCCTCGATTCTTATTGATTAACTGACGTGTGGTAGACTCGGGTATTATAATAAAGGATAGACAAACACTAAATAAATTATTCCTAAGTTGAATAAAGTTCTCAATAAAATTCGTCAATTTCTTCTCTCTTTAGTTTTTGGATACTTTTAATTGGAAAATAATTGTTAAAATATTACTAAATTAGGTATTATTTTTTTGATTTTATATGTACTCTAAAATCATCCAAATCCATTTTTCGAAATCAAGATAGAGGGTAAATTGTACGTGTAAAACCTAATAACTCAATTATAAGGCATATAAGCCTACTTATTCAAAAAAAAACCTAATATATATCAAATTTTTAACTACAATTTGATTACATAAACTTATAATAAAAAATGATTTTTTTTAAAAATTAAAAAATCAAAAACATTAAAAAAAATCGTTCATTACAAAAATTAGAAGCTTGTATATGGGTGAGTGCCCTAAATACCCAGATTTTATGTTTCTCTCACCAAAATGCCCAGATCTGGGATGCACTGCCCTAAATACCCACAACATACGCCAGTGGTAGGGGCGTATGTGTTGTTACGCCTTCAACAGAAACGTATCAACTGGATACGCCGACCACATGGGCGCATAACCTCCACATACGCCGCTTGTATCAGCTGGAGACGCTCATGGGACATGCGCATCTTGTGATACGCAGTTGCCATAGGCGTATCAGACGTCAGCAATCGTCTTCCCCGAATCGCGATCTGCAGTCGATTCCGGCTTCTTTTTTGGTCAATCTCCGTTCTTTCACATCCCGACGTTTCCCACCACCTACCATATACCGTTGAAATCGGAATTCGATGCTCTACAAGAATATACCACTTTCATAACCCTTCTTTTACTGAATTTGAAACGCCCAAAATGGCGATTTCTTCAATGTCGAACTTCCGACGACCTCAAACAAGCCCCTGCGGGGCCGGAGGAGATAAATGGAGGCTGGGAATAGTAAGGGCAGGAGCTTGTGGTCAGTTGCTGTTAATTTGGGGGGTGGACGTGCCTCGTATCGATGAGACGAACGAAAACGAGAAAGTCGCCGGCGCCTTTAGCTCTCGATACGAACTGTGAGTTAGAATGTTTCTGGCAGCTACAGTACGTGTTGATACGCCGTTTCCAGCGGCGTATCGCGTGGGTAATTCAGGCGGTGTTTCAAAATGTGGGTATTTTGGTAAGTGGGTACCCAAAAATTGGATATTTAGGGCATTCTTTCCTTGTATATTGATTACTGTCATTAATAATTTAATAATGACAATATAAGCTATTAGAACATATACTAATTTTTTATGTATGATTATTTTAGATAAATTTAAACTAACAAGTATTTATAATTTATTAAGGAGACCAGTATAATTAATACGTAGATTATATTAAAATTCTATTAGATACCGAAATTATAAGGATCGTTAGATTTTAAATTAGTTAGATAAGAATTATTGGATCTAAAATTAAAAGTATGTTTGGTTGTTAGTACAAATATATCAATACTAAATAAATTATTCCCAAATCGATTAAAATTCTCAACATAAAATTTGTTATTTATTTTCATTTTAGTTTCTGGATAGTTTAATTGGAAAATTATTGCTAAATCATTACTAAATTAAGAATTATTTTATGAATTTTATATGGAATGTAAAATCATCCAAATCAATTTTTCAAAATGAGGATATAGCACAAATGGTAAATTGGACATGGAAAACCTAATAAACATTTATTTTTAATTATAATTTGATTATGTAAACTAATAACATTAAAATATTAAAAATTTCATATCTATACTATTATATAAAAGCCGAAACATTAAAAGTTTTGGTACCTATTTTTTGGTACCTGTTTTTTTGTACTTCGTAAATTTACTTATTTACCCATCATTATAAAGAAAAATATATATTAAAATACCTAAAATAAATATTAAAATAATAGAATTAATGGTACCTTTACTTTCAGTTGAAGATGTTACCTTTTATCATATCTTCCAATCATTAATATTTTCTTTCGAATTAAAATACGTTACGTTTTAATTTAAAACTAATTTTACGATCATTAATACATATCCAAAAACATCATACCATGTTTTTTTAATTATTAAAAAAATATATTAAAAATCTATGTACTTTGTTTATAATAAGGAAACATTAGTATAATCCGTAAACATGAGCATATTAAATTATATTCAATTAAAATTAAAAAATATATATAAAATAATGATTATATAAAAACATAATTATAATATTTTGGTACCTATTTTTTTGTACTTCGTAAATTTACTTATTTACCTTTCATTATAAAGAAAAATCTATACTAAAACACCTAAAATAAATAATAACATAATATAATTAATGATAATTAGTCGATTGCCTTTTTTACATTTACTTTTAGTTGAAGATATTACCTTTTATCATATCTTCCAATCATTAATATTTCCTTTCGAATTAAAACACATTATCTTTTTGATTTAAAACTAATCTTACAATCATTAATATATACCTGAAAATGTCATACCATATTTTTCAATTATTAATCAAATATAACAAAAATCTTTATACATTCTTTATAATAAGGAAATATTAGTATATTACGTAAACATGAGTATATTAAATTATATTAAATTAAAATTTAAAAAATATTAAAAATACTGATTTAAAAACATAATTGTAATATCAAAATAAAATATTAACTGTTAGATCTAATGATTAAATATGTTATACGATTAAATTAATTTACTAAAATTTCAAGGTTCGAATTCCATCAGCGACATATTTATTTTAAAATTTTATAATATCAGTTTAAACCATGCATATCCTTAAGTAAATTTATATTATATTATTTAAATTAAATCTTAAATAATTAATGATCATATAAAAAAATATTGTAACATAAAATAAAATTTATTATATATTGAAAGAAATCCGTGCATCACACGGGTTATAAGCTAGTACTAATATAAATATAAATATTAAAAAAATTATAGATGGTAAACTAGTATATAGTAATAGATAGATAGATTAACTACCACCATTAATAATTTTATTATCAATGTATAAGCCATATGCATATACTAATTTTTTTATGTATGATATTTTAGATAAAATCTATCTATATATATTATAATAGCAGGAGATCGGAGAGGCTTGCACTCAGCAGCTTCAAAATACTTTTCTTGAATTTTCATATTTTTGACTTTTTTATTAAAACAATTTTCTTGCATTAATTAATCATTAATTATACCTATTAAATAAACTTTATTTCATATTTAATATAAAATTTTAACAATTTTATTAGTATTATTATCATTTTTTTGTTATAAAATATTAATGATTTATATAAAAGTACCATTATTTTAAGGTAAAACAATAAAATAAAATTATTTTTATCGTGTCATTTCTAATCCTTATTCAAAATCATTGCAATTTTTTTTGGCAACTATTAATAAACGATTTTAACTTTTCGATAACTTCGTAATCAAATGATCGTGAGAATCATGATAAGATACATAAGTATAAATATTTTTCGATTAACATCCACAATTTAAATAAAAGTGATATCGTAGAATTTACTTTTATACATGATAAATTACACACGGGGTGTGACCGGCTCAATTAAATTGAATCAAGTCGACCCTTTTTTTCGTCGATTAAATCAATAAAAAATTACTCATTCGTTGTTTGATTATTTTGTGTTGGAAAAATTAATATTCTAACTAAACACATTTTTATACTATTATTAATCAATTAATCATGCATGTATGTTATGAGATGGGAGACGGTATTTAAAAACGTTAATTAGTTATATTTAATATTTACAAATTATAGAAAATATGATTGTAGTTTGGTATGGGAAAAAGTAAGAGGTCTTTAAGGAAGGAGTTGATTTTTGTTATTTTAAACAAATTCTCACTTTCTGAGCATTGAGTAAGGGTGTTATAAAACGGACATCGTCTTTAAAAATAATTATATGTACATATTTTTTATAAAATTTAATAAAATAGTATTAGAATACGTGAGTATCACTTTGAGTGTATGTCAATGAATTTAATTTTAATATTACAAACAAAAAAGTTTTTATTAAATGTTAGTTACAGAGGCATGCCTGTACACATCTAATAAAAAGCCTAATTGTTTGTAATGCTTTGCATTACTTACATGACCTCTTAACTGAGGGAACCTCTAGTTGTAGAGTTTCTGTTTGTATTGTACTTGTAGTAGGCATCAAATCCTAGTTGTGTAACTGTACAAATAGAGTCTGGAATAATGCTTGAAAGAAGTTCCAAGGTTCATGCCTCAAGCAAGGAGTTAAAGACTGTCAAATAATCACAGTTGGGATTTGAAGAAATAAAGAATTTGCCTAAGTACCAATTCGAGAAGTATATTTGTCTATTCGAGAAGTCCAGCATTCGAGAAGTCAGAGATTCGATATCTCAAGACACTATTCGATATCTCTGAATACACTGTTCGATATCTCATTCGATATCTCAGGGATTCGATATGTCTACTACTCTATTCGAGAACTCAAGAAGTCAACAAGTCAAGATGGTATTCGAGTTCTCAAAGAGTCAACAAGTCAAAGTTCCATTCGATATCTCAAGGACTCAGAAAGCTATTCGACAACTCGAGGATTCGATAAGTCAAATGTTCTATTCGACAACTCAAGGAATCCTGATGGAAAAGAGCTATTCGAGAAGTGGTTCGATATGTCATTATAACAGTATTCGAGAACTCAGAGTTATCGATCAAGTCAATTCTAGTTCTCGAATCACTTACTTAGTCACTTCTCGAATACATTCTTGAAGACAAAATACTGAAGAAATTGTACAAGTCAGAAACCTGCAACAAGCCAATGCACTTTATGGACCACAATCTGTAACGTGCTCTGGAAAGCCTACAAGGAAGCTTGGAGAGATATAGAAGAGACAAGGAGCTAAAGAAGTGGATCTAAACAGGCTTTGCAAAGTCAAATCTGTAACCGTTTGGACGCTTACTCAAAAAGGATAGACAGACTAGAAAGTAATTTGTTTAGCTACCTTATTTGTAGTAAGTAGACTGTATCCATGTTCTATAAGGACACAGCCTCACTTCATAACTTAGAAAACTTAAGTGAGTCAAGTTTTTCATACACTGTAAGCTATATCTCTCTGAGAAAAACGAAGCTGAGAATACTACCATTTGTATTCACAGATTGTAGCAACCTTTATCTAATGATACATTAGATTAAAGTGATATTGTGTCTTGTGTTATCTCTTTATCCGCACCTTCACTTCTACACACACAGGCACTTATCTGCTACATTGACTCAATCCAAGAAAAGTTCAAGAATCCATTCACCCCCCCTCTGTATTCTTTTACCGTATTCAATACTCAACAAGTGGTATCAGAGCGGGCTATTTATTCAAAAACAGAGAAACGATCATGAGTTCGAATACACCAAAGACTACAGGAACGGTGAAGGTCCCTAAGTTTGATAAAGACAACTTCAACCTCTGGAAGATAAAGATGATGTTGTTCATTAAAGCCTCTCATCCCTTGTATCCTGAGATTCTCAAGAATGGTCCTTTTGTTCCACAACAAGAGATACCAGAGAAGACTGTTGGAACCATAACTATCCCAAGAACTTATGAGGCCAAGGATCCATCAAAGTGGACAGAGTCAGAAAGGGAGAAGGTTGCTCTTGACAGCCACCTCATGTTGCTTATCATTGATTCCATGGACATGTCAATGTTTGCAAACATTGCATCATGCACGTCTGCTAAAGAGATGTGGGATCACATTGAGGTGTTGTGTGAAGGGACTGATGAGGTTAAGGAAAACAGGAAACAGATACTGGTCACACAGTATGAAGCTTTCATGGCACAGCCCAAGGAAAGCATCACTGAAATGTTTGAAAGGTTTCACAAGCTAGTTACTGAGTTGCAGATGAATGGAAAGGTTTACAGCACCAAGGAGTTAAATATGAAATTTCTGTTGTCTTCACCAAATCATCTGGAGCAAAGAGTCATTTCTCTAAGAGAGAGAGATTTGAACAAAGTCACCTATGATGTGCTCTATGGAGTCCTAAAGACTCATGAACTTGAGTTGCTTCAGAAAAGGGCTATCCAAGCCAACCAAGGTAGGATGATAAACACATCATGTGCCTTGATTGTCAACAAATCCATTCTGGACCTAGAAGCATCTACAAGCCAACTAAGGATAGAGGAGGTGGCAGATGATGAAGAAACTGAAGCCGGGGTGAGTGAACCTGTTGAGGAAAAGGAGGAAGAAGAAGAAGAAGAGTTTTACACTCTGGAAGAACTTGATGGGATGGAAAATACTTCATATGCCTTCATGGCCAGAAAATTTCCAAACATCAGATTTAAAAGAAATCAACCCTTCAAACCCAAAACTCAAAACCATTCAGCCAACAAGAACAAGGCACCTGTGAAACCAAACAGAAATAAGTTCAAAACCAGTTATGTGGATAGGTCATCTGTAAGGTGCTATAGATGCAATGACCTAGGGCATTTTGCCAGTGAATGCAAGAAGCCTAAAAAGAATGATAGAGATTATCTTGAGCTAGAAGCTAAGTATGAGGCCCTTCTGAAAAAGCAGACACATGGTAAGGCCTACATAGCTGAAGGGAAGTGTTGGGATGATTCTGAGAGTGATGAAGAGGAACAAGAATTCTGCAATTATGCCTTGATGGCCAACTCCAAGGATGACTCATCTTCATCTGATTCTCAGGTACCATCTCTCACTACTATAGACATGTCTGTTTCTGAGTATAAATGCATGATTGAACAACTATCTGTTGAAATGTTTAATATTCATACTAGTATGACTGCTGCTAATGAGGAGATTGCTAAACTGTCTACTAGAAATGAAATATTAACCAAAAAGAATGAGGAACTTGAGCTAACTGCTATGCAAATAGAAAACCTTAAGAAAGAAGTTGAATATTTGAAGAACAAGGTTTTATGTGCTAGTCAAGTAGAGAAGGCTCTTAGGGATGAATTAGCTGAGAATGAATTCAAACTAAAAACTTTCAAGAAATCATCTGGTTTAGTGCAATCCTACTGTGAGAAAATTGAAGCTAAACCCAAAGCAGCTATTGGACTTGACTATGACTCTCTCAAACAAAGGAAAGGCTATGCTGTCATTGAAGAGGACACAGCTGTTCATGAGAAAGTGCCTCACATTTTGAGAAAAACTGAAAATCCAATTTTTAAGGAATCAATATTTGAAATTGATGAGGATGCCTTACTCATCAAGCAAATGTTGAATGATGAGGATGAGGCACAATCTAGTGAACAACAAGCATCCTCTAAGAGTGAGAGTGTCAAGTCAAAGACCAAGGAACCAGTAGTTGATAGGCCAAGACCTAAGAAATTTGTTAAGTTTGTCTCAGCTGGGATGAGTGAATCAGAAAAGAAAGTGACTAAGAAGAAACAGAACAGAAATGGCAAGTTAGGGATTAACAAGGATAACAACTATGCTTATATGCCTAATGCCCCTAGGAAAACTTGTCAGAACTGTTTCAGTACCAATCATTTAACTCATGCATGCAAGAAACCTGTTGGTAGTGTGTCTAAACCTTTCTATGATTGCTCTGTGCCTCTAAGTCATAGAGATGCACCTTTTTGTGATAAATTTGACTGTATGCCATGTAATATGAATGTTATGACTAGTTGTTTTAATTTAAGAAGGCAATTCATTGATGGTTGTATCAGTCACAATTCTCACACACACTACACAAGGTCAAAGTCTTCAAGTCCTCCTAAAGCTAGGAAGGTACCTCTGTCACCTAAGTCTGAAACATCAGGTTCTAAGACTTCCAACAGTGACAAGAAGACTAACACTAAGAAAGTTGACAAGCATGTTGTTTATGATAAAACTGTCTCTAAGTCACATGGACCCAAACTTGTTTGGGTACCAAAGGAAAAGTAATACCTTTGTGTTTGCAGGGCAAAGAAAGTGAAAAGAAGGTCATGTGGATTTTGGACAGTGGATGCTCAAATCATATGACTGGTGATATGGCCATGCTATCACAGTATGAGGAAAAGGCTGGCCCAATGGTTGCTTTTGGAGATGACAGCATGGGTAACACATTGGGATATGGCAAGCTGAAAGTTGGAAATGTCATCATTGAAGATGTAGCACTAGTCAAGGGGCTCAAGCATAATCTGTTAAGTGTTGGTCAGTTTACTGATAGAGGGTTCAAAGTGAATTTTGACAAAGATGAATGTTTGATCACCCACAAGAAGACTGGTGATTTTGCTCTATCTGGAGTAAGGAAGGGAAGCCTGTTTGTAGCCAATATGGACTCTGCAAACAAGGACAAAATTTGTTGCTTTTACTCAAAAGCATCAAATGAAGATTGTTGGCTGTGGCACAAGAAACTATCACACCTGAACTTTAAGGCCATTAATTCTCTAGTCAAAAGAGTGTTAGTGAGAGGCATGCCCACACTTGAATTCTGTCAAGAAGGAGTGTGTGAGGCTTGTCAAAAAGGAAAAATGAAGAGATCAAGCCACAAGTCAAAGACAGTGACATCTGTAACCAAGCCACTACAACTCATCCATATGGATTTGTTTGGGCCTGTCAACATAATGTCACTTGGAAGAAAGAAGTATGCCCTGGTAATGGTTGATGATTTTTCAAGGTATACATGGGTGGAATTTCTGGCATCAAAAGATGAGGCTCCACAAGTAATTATTGAGCATATAAAGAAAGTTGACAAGGAAGCAAATGCTTTGTACTAAAGGATAATTCTGAATTTGTTGGAAAGTTTGATGCAAAAGCATTTGAAGGAATTTTTCTTGGCTATTCTATGGAAAGAATTGCATACAAGGTTTATGTCATCAGTCAAAAGAAAGTTATGGAAAGCACAGATGTAACATTTGATGACAGCAAACTACCTGGACTAGAAGAAGCCAATGATGAAGACAAAGATCCATTGAAGTTTGATAATCTAGATGATTCTGATGAAGAGATTGAAACTGGAGTTGAAACTCAAGTTCAACAAACTCAAGTGATTAATGATACAAGAGAAGAATTTGTGCCAATCGATAGTGGAGAAACAAGCATCCAAGACACACCTGTGAGTAATGACAACTTCACAGGGGGAGGAAATGAGGATGACCATGATGTGGATGATGAAGCAACATCAAGAATGAGAAGTCAGGCTGAACACTCGAGGAAATGGGATAGATCACACACTGCAGAGCAAATCATTGGAGATCCTAATGCAGGAGTAAGGACTAGAAGAGCAACTCAAAATGAGTGCCTCTATGGATGTTTTCTATCACAAGTTGAGCCTAAGAAACTTGATGATGCACTGTTGGATCCAGATTGGATTATTGCCATGCAAGAGGAGCTGAATCAATTTGAAAGGAACAAAGTATGGGAACTTGTGCCTGCACCAAAGAATAGAACCATTGTTGGAACAAAATGGGTTCTGAAGAATAAGATGGATGAAGATGGTGTAATAATAAGAAACAAAGCAAGGCTGGTTGCAAAAGGATACTCTCAACAGGAAGGCATTGATTATGATGAGACATTTGCTCCTGTTGCTAGATTGGAAGCCATCAGAATATTCTTGGCATTTGCTGCTCATTCAAACTTTAAAGTTTATCAAATGGATGTCAAGAGTGCATTTCTAAATGGAGAGTTGGAAGAAGAGGTTTATGTGCAACAGCCACCTGGCTTTGAGGATCCACATTTCCCAGAATTTGTCTACAGATTGCTTAAGGCACTGTATGGACTTAAGCAAGCTCCAAGAGCATGGTATGATACTTTATCACAATTTCTTCTTGAAAATCAATTCACTAGAGGCACATTGGACAAGACACTGTTTTACAAGAAGCATGGTGATGATATTATCCTAGTCCAGATTTATGTGGATGATATCATTTTTGGTTCTACAAATGAGAAGCTGTGTGAGAAATTCTCTAAACTCATGAAGAGCAGATATGAGATGAGTATGATGGGAGAGTTGACATTCTTTCTAGGGTTGCAAGTCAGTCAAAGGAAGGATGGTATCTTTATCAGTCAAACCAAGTACATCAAGGACTTATTGAAGAAGTTTGACTTGGAAGATTGTTCACCTGCCAAGACACCCATGGCCACTACCACTAAACTGGATGAAGATGTTAAAGGCAAGAAAGTAGATATCTCAGTCTACAGAGGCATGGTTGGTTCTCTACTCTACCTCACTGCAAGTAGACCAGACATCATGTTTGCTACATGCTTGTGTGCAAGGTTTCAATCAAATCCAAAGGAATCACATTTGATTGCAATAAAAAGGATCTTTAGATATCTGAAGGGCACTCCTAACTTGGGATTATGGTATCCTAAGGACACAGGGTTCAATCTGGTTGGTTATTCTGATGCTGACTATGCTGGATGCAGAGTGGATAGGAAAAGCACCTCAGGAAGCTGCCAGTTTCTTGGACAAAGGTTAGTTTCTTGGTATAGCAAGAAGCAACAATCTGTGTCAACTTCTACAGCTGAGGCTGAATACATAGCTGCTGGAAGTTGCTGTGCTCAAGTGCTTTGGATTAGAAATCAACTTAGAGATTATGGACTTGTGTTGGAAAGAATTCCAATCATGTGTGACAACACAAGTGCAATCTCTATAGTTGCCAATCCTGTCAATCATTCTAGAACAAAGCACATTGACATCAGATATCATTTCATAAGAGAACATGCAACTAATGGAACCATTGAGTTGCATTATGTCTCTACAGATAAACAACTAGCTGATATATTCACTAAGCCATTAGATGAAGCCACCTTCACAAGGTTGGTAAGTGAGATTGGAATGCTGAATTATTCAGATTCTGGCTAAGTGAATACATCATCTAGATTGTTGCAGCAGTAAACACTTACTTTATCTGAATTCTCAATATTTTTGGGGTAAGTGTTGGCTGAAATATGATTTATAAATATTTCAAATCTGTTGCATATGTTGAAAATCATATTTCTATTAACTTAAAATTTCTATGAAATTTTGAGAAAATCACTATTTAATTTGCTAGGATATTTTTCAATGAATATGTCTGGTAAATTTTAAAAGTTAGTGAAAATCAAATTTTTATGAGTGATGGGTATAGTTCGATAAGTCAGACTTCTCGAATGATTCACTATTCGACATCTCTAATAAGTCTCATTAGAGTACTCTTGAGTTCTCGAATAGAGTCTTTCTGAGATATCGAATAGAGGTATTCTTGACTTCTCGAATATAGTAACAGAGTTCTCGAATGATTGAGTTCTCGAACACTATATTTGAGTTCTCGAATCATTTGAAAAGGCTGAATTCTCGCTGAATTTTAACCGATTTTGGACTTTTTTTTAATTCACTCATAAAAACACATTTTATTTAATTTAGAATTATTTCTAAGTTAGATAACTGCCAGCTATGAGTTTCTATCTGCTTGAGTTATCGATTAAGCCTTTCTTGACTTCTCGAATAGTTGTTTTCTACTTCTCGAATGCCTGACTTGTCGATACAAAACTTTCTGGTATTCGACAATTCAAGTACTTCATACTTATACAATTTCACATCTATTCGATTCATTTCATTCGATTTCTCAAGCATCTACACTCTCTAAACCCCTGAAACCCTAGCTACGAAAAGCCAAATTTCTTCTTCAACCTTCAATTTCTTTCCTCTCTTCTACACAAATGGCAACAGTAAAGTTCAACACCAACTTCGTCGCTCTCACTAGTGATGTTGAAGCACCCAATGCCAATTTCAAGTGCTTTGTGAAATGGATGGCTGAGTCATATATCAAGGATGCACTCTCTGCCAACCCAACTCTGTATCTAGATATTCTGGAACAATTCTGGAGTACTGCTATTGTGGAGGTTGTAGCCCTGGAAAACGCAATCACTTCATATGTCATCTACTGCAAGGTTCAAGATAAGGAAATCACTATCACTACTGCAGACATGAACCAAGCACTGGGCCTACAACAAGAGTCATTTGACAGACTGGCCACTAATGCAGAGTTGGAGGAATTCTTTGAGTTCATCAACTACTCAGATGGGATTAACCTTGGAAAGCTAAACAGAAAGAATCTGAGAAAGGAGTGGAGTTATGTGTTTGCAACTCTTCTCCAAGTCTTCACTGCCAGGAAATCAAGCTTTGATCAAATCAGTGCACCTCTGCAGCAAATTGGATATGCTTTGGCCTATGGAAAGAAGATTGATGTTGGCCAAATCATCCTCCAAGAATTATATGGGAGACTTGGTAAGAACACAACCAAGAGAGGTACTGATATTTTCTTCCCTCGCTTTATTCAATCTGTACTTAATTATAAAAATGCTTCATTGATTGAATTGCCTGGGATTGATAAAAATAAAATAGGCTATCCTAAGTCCATGACCAAACTCATTTTTGGTAATTTGGAGACTAGGAATGATGTGGATGTAAGACTGAACATAACTCCCCATATGGAGAGTTTGTTTAGGACTTATCCCCACAACATGCCAACATTTGATGCAAAATCTAAGTTAGCACAGCCCAAGCAAGTAGAACAAAATGCTAACCCAGGGCCTGCTAACCAACCCTCTCAACCAAACACTCTACCACATACTGAGCCAACTGCATCATCCTCTCAAAAGGGTGATGTTAGTAAAAAGAAGATAAAGGAAGTAATGTCTGCACCATTAAATATCTTGTCTGAAGCAGCATTAGCTGTTGAATTAGGTCTAGGAAGTGAGGAACCTGAGTTACCCTTACACAGGACAAAGAAGAAGAAAACTAAGACCACCTCTTCAGTCACACAAATGGCTGAAGTTGTAAAATCAGGGGCACACAGCTCACTAGGTGTATCCTCTCAACAGGGTGCACCTATAGAATCAAGCATCCTCCCCAATGCACCTTCTTGTATAGAGTCAGCACATGGGAGTGATAAGGCTGGCACAACACTGAGTGAAGAGCACATCACATTTGAAACTCCCTCTATCTCTCAGGGGGAGTTGCCAAAATCTACTCTCAAACACACTTCTCTTCCAGAATCTAACTCTGAAATTTCTTTGGAACCTGCAACTCAGGCAACTGAAATGCAAGGTATTGATCATCAAGAATTCTTTTCTCTTGATGAGCCAATAATTTCAAGTGACTTAGTGCATGACACTTTGTTCACCACTCAGAACCCACATTTAGATGGTGAGGGAATGCATGCTGAGGCATCTCCTGATGACACCATCACAAACACGGAGGTTCAACTAGTTTTTACTAGAGACTCTGTGCCTGTGTCAACTGCTGGTGTAATTCATCCCACTTCTGTGGTGAAACCAGTAGTAGAGTCAATCCATCCGGTTACAGAAGTTGCATCTGTAACTGAGGAGTCTAGCTTGCCTAGCTCTAGCTCTGACTTCATGTCACAATGGCTGAAGCCTGTGCAACATGACATTGCTTCAGGATCAGGGTCTGCTCCACAACAATTGACGGTTGAAGCACTTCAAAGCTTAATTGTGGATCAGATTCCTGAGTTCACAAAGATTGCTCAGAACCTTCTCACTGCAGACATGCCTAATCCAGACTATGAGGCTATTCTGTTATGCCATAGGGATGATGTGGAAGTGCAGAAGACAAAGATCGTTGATGATGCTGAGAGAGATGGCAACATAGATGCCTGGTTGCAAGGAAAATATGATATTACTCTCGATGAAGCACTTCAGTATCTCAGGGAGGAATACATCACTTCACTGGGTTCCAATGCAAAATCCCTGTCACCTGGTGAAGTGTATGAAACTGTAAATGATTCCTACAAGGGTTTCCTCAAGGCTGCACACTATCTTGGCAAGGGAGTCAAAACTGAAGTCAACAGGGTGTGTGACAAGACAGCCACTTCAGTAGCAGAAGTCAAGAGGGCCTTTGATGCTAAATTTCCTCAACTGGACAGTGTGGTCAAAGATCTCAAACACTGCAATTCCACCTGCACCAAAATGGACAATGGACTAGCTCGGCTACAGGATACTGTCACAGGTCTGGGGCATCAATTTCAAAATCTATCTGACCAAACTACAGATGCCAATGCCATGCTGAGGACCATGTTCAAAAATTTATATGGAGACAGACTGGTCACTGAGGTCCCAGTACATGACATGACTAGATTTGAAGTGCAGAGACTCAAAGAACAATCCCTGTCTGGCTTCAAGTCTACTGAGTTATTCAGCAAAGTAGAAGCACTTGAGAAGGAGGTGGCTACTCTCACCAAGTCCAATGCTCATCTTACAGAAAAGGTTGCACTGCTAAATGATCAGTTGGACACTCAAGCATCCACCACAGCTGATGTCCTTCTGCATCAACAATCCATGTTAGCTGCAATGATGAAGCATATGGGTCTCCCTCTCCCTGGTGAATCTTCAATCCCAAAGGACATTTCTACAGCCTCAGTGCCTGACAACAAGCCTAAGGGGGAGAAGAAGACAAGGAACTCAAATACAAAGGGGGAGAAAGGCATAATAATAAAAGAGGGTGGTCAACAAAGAGTTTCAAAATCTCTATCAAATGTGCCTGGCAAAGGAAAATCCAAAGTGGATGAGCCTCCATCTATCTTGCCAGTTGTCACTCTACCAACTGTGCACATCACTACTCCTGGAGGACAAAAGCAATCCATAACTACCACAGTGGTTGCAGGGAGTATGCCATCTGACAAACCTCCAACCTCTATATCTGAGAGTGCCAAGCCTGTAGAAGTTAAAGTTGTTACTGAGGCCAAGCTACAAGAAGTTGCTAACTCCAATGTTTATCATGATAAAGCCTTCTTAGAGTTTCTGAAAGTCACAAGGGAACAGGTTGGTGACACTCAGTTCTATCTGAGGGAGTTGAAGAAGTAGATTGATTGCATCACTGTCATTCCTAAGAAAGTCAATCATCTGTGGATCAAGGAGATAGTGATGATATCCAAATTGAAGATATGGCATCTAACATACAAGACTCTACAAGAACTGAAACACTCAGAGATAGATGCCATACTCGAGCTTATAGAAAAGAAGAATGAGAACAACAAAAGTCTGTTTGATGACTTGAGGAATGACCAACCTTCAAGGCTACCAGAAGTGATCAAGAAGCCATGGACAATCATTTATCAGTCTGGCACCAGAATTGAAGATATCAAGCAATTGGTCATTCCCCATGATCTCACCACTAGAAATCACAGACTGATCATTGCCATCATTGATCAATTACAGAAGAAGGTTGGAGCCAGAAATGCTGAAGAAACTGAGGCACTGCACATCCTCAGAACTTATATTGCAACTGGTGAAATTCCAGAGATGGCTCAACCTAGGAGAAATAAGGATGATGATTCTGAAGACAAAGGTGATGGGAGGAGAAGACATCACAGGAGAGATAAGGGTGATGAAGACAAAAAGAAGAAGGCTAACAAGGATAAGAAGAATGATGATGACCAAGGTAAAATCTATGAGAGGAAGAGTGGAAAACAGCAAGCCTTAGGCATTGCTAGCAGTAATCTCACCACAACACAAGACTCTAAGTCTAGGGTGAATACTGTTAGTGGTGACCTAGCAAAATCTACATCTATGGCTTCTGCAACTGTTTTGCCACCTCAAGAAGAGAAGAAGATTCAAGTCAAGAAACCATGTGTATGTTTCAGAAAGCAATCTGCTAATGGAATACTACTATGGTCTACCAACCAAGGTCAAAGATTTCTGCCAAGCAATCATGTCAAGAGGATGAAATTTAAACATGCTGCAAGAAGAGTGAAGCTATCCAAATCAAGAGCCCTAACAATCATTCCAGGATTGAAACTCCAGCCACTTGATGAAGACTTTGATGAAGAGCAACTGAAATTTCTAAGAGCTCAAAAGATATGCTATGCTGCAATTGTGGATGACCACCTTGAAATCAAGTACACTGATGGGAAAGAAATGAAATTCAAACAAGGGGGTTGTCAACATTGGGGTAAATTGTATGAGATAGAAAGAATCATTGCATTGCTGGATTCTAAAGACAAGGTGGAGAAAGTATGGAAGCTGGAATTGATTGACTTTGTGAAAATGAAGAAAGAATATGCTGAGAAGATAAGAAAGGGCTGCTATGAGAAATGGTTAGAAAGGGAGAAAGAAATTGACAGACTGGAGATTGAAGCAGAAAAGCTAAGGGCAAAGGGATTGTGTAGAGTTCAGTTGGATCCCTATGTGGTGAAGTATAGGAGAAGAAATGGAGACAATGTCAATATAAGAATGGACCTACTCAGTCACTATCCTGCCAACATTCTGAAGCTAGTGCTTGAAGATTTCAAAAACTCTATTATGATTGAAGAATTGGATGCTATGACAGAAATCATGAGAGCAATAGATGAGATTGCAAGAAAGGAGAAAGAAAGGAAACAGAAAGCATATGATGATCTACAAGCCAAAGCAATGGAGATGCAATCAAAAGAAAATGGCTAGTACCTCATCATACTGTAAGAGTATTTATCTTGTAATTTCATTTATGTGTTCAATCAAAATACATACCTGTACTTTTAAAGTTTTATCTTTATGTATGTTAGGCTTGTTATCAGACATGAAATTGTGACTAAGGGTCTCACTCACAATTTGGGGGAGATTGTTAGTTACAGAGGCATGCCTGTACACATCTAATAACAAGCCTAATTGTTTGTAATGCTTTGCATTACTTACATGACCTCTTAACTGAGGGAACCTCTAGTTGTAGAGTTTCTGTTTGTATTGTACTTGTAGTAGGCATCAAATCCTAGTTGTGTAACTGTACAAATAGAGTCTGGAATAATGCTTGAAAGAAGTTCCAAGGTTCATGCCTCAAGCAAGGAGTTAAAGACTGTCAAATAATCACAGTTGGGATTTGAAGAAATAAAGAATTTGCCTAAGTACCAATTCGAGAAGTATATTTTTCTATTCGAGAAGTCCAGCATTCGAGAAGTCAGAGATTCGATATCTCAAGACACTATTCGATATCTCTGAATACACTGTTCGATATCTCATTCGATATCTCAAGGATTCGATATGTCTACTACTCTATTCGAGAACTCAAGAAGTCAACAAGTCAAGATGGTATTCGAGTTCTCAAAGAGTCAACAAGTCAAAGTTCCATTCGATATCTCAAGGACTCAGAAAGCTATTCGACAACTCGAGGATTCGATAAGTCAAATGTTCTATTCGACAACTCAAGGAATCCTGATGGAAAAGAGCTATTCGAGAAGTGGTTCGATATGTCATTATAACAGTATTCGAGAACTCAGAGTTATCGATCAAGTCAATTCTAGTTCTCGAATCACTTACTTAGTCACTTCTCGAATACATTCTTGGAGACAAAATACTGAAGAAATTGTACAAGTCAGAAACCTGCAACAAGCCAATGCACTTTATGGACCACAATCTGTAACGTGCTCTGGAAAGCCTACAAGGAAGCTTGGAGAGATATAGAAGAGACAAGGAGCTAAAGAAGTGGATCTAAACAGGCTTTGCAAAGTCAAATCTGTAACCGTTTGGACGCTTACTCAAAAAGGATAGACAGACTAGAAAGTAATTTGTTTAGCTACCTTATTTGTAGTAAGTAGACTGTATCCATGTTCTATAAGGACACAGCCTCACTTCATAACTTAGAAAACTTAAGTGAGTCAAGTTTTTCATACACTGTAAGCTATATCTCTCTGAGAAAAACGAAGCTGAGAATACTACCATTTGTATTCACAGATTGTAGCAACCTTTATCTAATAATACATTAGATTAAAGTGATATTGTGTCTTGTGTTATCTCTTTATCCGCACCTTCACTTCTACACACACAGGCACTTATCTGCTACATTGACTCAATCCAAGAAAAGTTCAAGAATCCATTCACCCCCCCCTCTGTATTCTTTTACCGTATTCAATACTCAACATTAAATGCTTAGAAAAATTAATGAAATGTAGAGATGCGGGTGTCAGATCACTCCAAAAAAACATGAAGCATGACTTACAATATGCATTTGAATTCTGCTTTTTTCGTCATAAAGCTAAATATATCGACAAGTGAAGTCAATCACACCTCTCATCACATTTACATTCTACTTCTTTTCATCATACAATAATATTTACTAGCACATTAAGCAATCCGTCTTTTATAATGTCATCAATAATAGAAAGATTCACAAATGTTATTTTTACTTATTCAATGTCAAACTTTGTAAATGCATGTCAATATTAGATTTCAAATTTATTTTTTATGCGATAAAATAGGTGTTGTCAATACTTCGAAATTTTTATTATTACTCCGTAATATTCAAGAGTTTAACTGAAACATATTTTTTTTCACTTAATTTTTTTCTCTTTAATTTTGAAACATTCAAATTTAATTATATTTCATACAATTTTTAATTTATCATATCAACTTTCAAATAATAAAATTTAACAAACAACAATGTTATGTGTCCAATTTTTAAAAATATTTTCGTGCCGCGCATAGCGCGGCTTTGTTACCTAGTAATATATTAGTTTTGATTCAAAGATGTAAATAATTTTTTAAAAAAAGATAAAAGTGCAAGTGATGAAAAATTAAATTACCAAAAGTAACCAAGACATAGAGAGAACTACAAAAATGCCTATTTTTCCTAAGTTTTTGTCCAAAATACTGATTTTGAAAAAAATGGCCCGAAATACCGACGGGATACGGAGTTTCGGCCTCCGTATTACCCTAATACGGTACATCGTGTATCGTATTATGCATATTATGCATAATACGGAACACGGTATTCCGTGTTATGCATGATACGATACAGTGTTCCGTGTTAGGTGGGTGCACAGCATTATCGCGAAACACGATCCACCCATCATGCATAACACGAAAAGACGGAATCATATCTTTTTACTAAGCTTTTACGCATCACATCCCCAATCACCGTGTACCTTGTCCGTCAATAAAAAGGGCAATCGAGTTTGCGAGGGATTATTTTGTGCCATCACCCCAAGACATACAAGGCGCCATGAATAGCCACCTCTCTCTGTAAATTGAACAACCAAATCTCAGAGCTCCAATAATTTGCATACAGCCATGAATGCAGAGTAGTAAGTTTCTTCAATTACATATTTTAAACCAATCATTATATTGAATTTATTGTTTTGAATGGTTAGTTTCTTCAATTACATTTAAATATTTAAACCAATCATTATATTGAATTTATTGTTTGAATGTTTAGTTTGCTTAAACATGAGCTTCAGTTTAAATTCCCAAATGAAATTCTTGATTCTTGATATGTAGATTTGGATTTAGTTGGTTGTCATAATGGCTAATATAATTGTATTATGTATTGTTTTTGTCTTCAATTGTCATTATTACGTTGTTAGGCACTGGATTAGAAATATGTAATGCATGTAATTAAGGTTTATTATTTGTAATCTGTGCTCTGATGTGGGTGTTTTTGAATTTTGGGTATGATCACTTTGAGCTAAGGTGGAGGTGCTGTATGAAATTCAAACAAATTGTGTTTTCTATCAGGATAAATGAAAGAATGTTCTAATTGAGTTTTCTTAATCAAATTGTGTTCTATGATTATAAACTATCAATTCTCCTCTTTAGGATTGCTGAGATATGAGCCAAATTGTCATTTTGGCTAATTTGTTGAACCTATCTGAGTTTTGATGTAAATTTGTGTTTCTAGATACCGCCATTTAATTTCACAAATTCGGTTAAGTGATCATGAGGTTGACAAATGACACAAGAGATGTATACTTGGGAAACAATATACAAAAATAAAATGTCTATCATTCCATGTGTGATCAAGGATGTGGAATATATGGAACTTAGCTATACTTATATGACACACAATAAAATTTAATATTTTTCTGCATAGTTTATAGCTATTACCTACATAGATAAAAATATTATTTACAGAAAGCATCTGCATGAAGTAAAAGAACCATTAGTAGCAAACCACATGACCAATCATGGCTAAAACCTTAAGTAAAAGAACCTCTCATACCCAATCTTTCATATTCCCCACAGTGTATTATTTTGAGGGATGGTTGATGTAGTTTACAATATCAAGGTCACTCTTTTGACTTCATATAAATGTTATAGTATTTATTCTGTAAACATATGCATACTCCTTGCCTTTCATGATTTGATTATTCATTTAATTACTTTAAATGAGACTGATTTTAGCCCTTACCTGTCTTCTTTATCTTGTGCAGTGACTATCTTTTCAAGCTTTTGCTTATTGGTGATTCTGGTGTGGGTAAATCATGTCTACTTCTGAGATTTTCTGTAAGTTTTATTGATTTCTTTATAAATATTAGCACAGGGTTTTGTTTTGCTTATTGTCTCTATTAATTTGCTAGAACGACAGACATGAGTAGTGTTACAAACTTACAATTAGAAAGGACTGCTATTAATGCCTATAGTCATGAAAACTCTTTGTTTTTGTTTAGTTTTCCCCGCTGTTGTAGGCTTGTAGCTCTAGTGGATATGCAATATCATCGGATTTATTTGTTTCTAAAATTAAACACAATTAAAATCTCTCAGCGTCCTCTAACTTAGTTTGTTATTCAATAATTAGTATGGATTGTAAGATAAAGATACTTTACCAAATGGATATCTATAAGTTTTATGTATTTAATGGACTGTTTTTATTTTGACTTTAAAAAAAGGATATTGTAATGTGTAATGGCTAGGTGACTCCTTGTGCGGGTATAGGCATAAGATTGACAATTAATCCACTAAATTTTGACTTGGATGGATTCTGTTGTTGCGAAATGTACAAATTCGATCCCCAGTTTACATTTTTCATATCCATTCCATACATATATACAGGGACGGAACCAGGAATAAAAATTGGGGGGGCCAAATTTTTCGGTCATCGGAAAATTTTTTGATAACCGGAAGATATCGGAAAATTTTCGTAAAAAATAGGGGACTAAATGAAAATTTTTGTGAAAAATAAAGATTTTTATAAGAAATAGGAGACTAAATGAAGATTTTCGTAAGAAATAGGGGAGTAAATAAAGATTTTTGTAAAAAATTGGGGACTAAATGTAGATTTTTAGAAAAAATGGGGAACTAAATGAAGATTTTTGAAAAAAATAGAGGAACTAAATGATTTTTTTTGTAAAAATAGGGGGACTAAATGAATTTTTTTATAAAAATGGGGGGAATAAATGAATTTTTTTATTAAAATGGGGGGACGAAATTCAGATTTTTGAAATATATATATGAAATTTTTTTTACAGTTTCATATAATATACTGAGATTTGAAAGCAACACCCTACAGCTTCTATCCCCTTTCTTGTGCAGCGTATCAAGCCAGATGTGGATTATGACTAGCATCTTTGTGAGTTGTAACCTGATCTCAAATAAAACTAGTGTTGATTAATGGTCAGTGATAAAGGTCTCAGCCTAAGGCTCCAGTAGGCAATAGTTGGCCCTTTACTTCCTTGATATTTTTTAGCGCTACTTAATTTGTCTAACATAGATAATTTTATCTGGGGAATAATAACCACCGTTACAGTACATTGTTTCTGATTTTGAACTAGTTAGTCAGATCCATGTTGTGTTTATTCTTTGTTACTCATAGTCATAGCTGTTAGACTCAGACTCTTTCTTTCGTTGCTCTGCATCTCTCTCTCTCTGCATATATCAGTATTGATATTTGTCTTCTCTTTCTTTGTAAGGGTCTATATTGTAAGATGCAAAGTGTTTTTTTTCGAGTTTGAAATTCTTTTTTGGTGGACTTTGGAAAAGTTTGGGCTGATGAGGAACTTAAAATACAGTTTCTGCTTTTCTCCCATTTTTCTTTGAGGATAACTTCTAATAAGTAAGATACTGATGAGGATTTAAAATTATATTTGGATGAGGCTATTACCAATTTTTTGCAGTTTTCAAATTCAGTAAATGCTATAAAGGCGATCTTTATATATGTGATTATCTTATATATGTTGAATGGTTCGACATAAGATGCTTGATTTATAAAGTGTGATGATGTTGTTCTAGTAACCGCTAATGCCCTACATGTTGAATGGTCCGAATTCTGTTCACCCAAATTATTCCATTAAAGCCTAGGCTTAGCTAGTTTGTTGTTATACTAATTTTACCAGAAAAGAAGTTTACCACGGCACTATCCACCTACCTATAGTGCTATTTTCCACTCGTCTTTTTGCTAAGTAAACTCTTTTTCACCATTGAATGTATTTATGGTGTCCTTTGTATATTTGTCATGGTTCTTTATTGAAGTTTTCCATGCATATGTTTGACACTTATTCCTGGTTCCTCTGCCAACATAGGATGATACATACTTGGAGAGTTACATCAGCACTATAGGAGTTGATTTTGTAAGTATCTATCTTGTAGCAAATTATTTCTGATTTTGCATTAATTATTTAAAAATTCTTTCATCAATCTTGTGTAGAAAATTCGAACTGTTGAGCAAGATGGAAAGACGATAAAGCTTCAGATTGTAAGCTTTATGTTTTACAATTTTCTAATTGATCAATGAAATATATGATTTGCAAGAGCGATGGACTTTTATCTTGCAGTTGTATCTTGTATGTTTGCTGTTTGTCTTAAATTCTCTGTAAACAGGGAAAAACACTAAATAATTACTCTTTGTGTAGTGGGATACTGCAGGGCAAGAACGTTTTAGAACAATTACTAGCAGCTATTACCGTGGGGCACATGGTATCATAGTGAGTCAATTATGTCCTCTTTATCTATGATGTTATTCAATGGTTCCGTACTGTATGTCATTCTGCAAAATACTGCTCATTTACCATTGGTTTTTCTTTATAGGTTGTCTATGATGTGACAGACCAAGAGAGCTTTAATAATGTCAAGCAATGGCTGAGTGAAATCGATCGATATGCAAGCGAGAACGTCAATAAACTTCTTGTTGGAAACAAGTCTGACCTCACTGCAAATAAAGTTGTATCATACGAAGGAGCCAAGGTAAACTCTACAGTCAGTTTTCCAGTTTTTTTTTATTAACAATAAAAAATCACCATTCTGCTTGCTAAGAAGGAATGCAAAATCCAAATGTTTTGCTCGAGGATTTATGTATCTATCTAATATGTTATTACAGGCATTCGCGGATGAAATTGGCATTCCATTTATGGAAGCAAGTGCAAAAGATGCTACTAATGTGGAGCAGGCTTTTATGGCCATGACATCATCAATCAAAGAAAGGTAGCTACCATTGCTTCATTACTTCATCTCGTTAATAATTATGTGATAGTAATTAAAACCTGAGCTATCCCGATTGACGAAATGAAGTGATTGTTATTACTTGCACTCAGTTAATTAATATATTTGGAAAAAGTTATGCTCAACGTGGATATTTAACCATTAGTTCTTTAAGGGCTTCAAAAAAACCAGCTAACATAGTCTCTTTAGACCATCTCCAACGCGAGCCCAAGTGCCGCATTGGAAGATGTGTCCCGGATCCAGTTTTACTTTTCTGCATTGGAGCAAAACTGCAAAAGCCAGAGCCCAAATTGGTGGCCAGGACAACTAAAGCAGCTTTTACATTTTTTATTTGTTTTTTAGTGTGACTGTACTGCTGGTCTGCTGCTACTGTCTTTCTATTTATTGTGTCTCCCAATTTCATAATAATCGTTAATTTATTTAATATGTAATGTTTTTAATTTTATGTGTTTTTCTGTTCTTGTAATGTGTTTTTTTATTAATTAGTTCAATAAAATTTTAAGTTTTCTACGTTTTTTATTTTTTTTTAAAATTTTTGTTTACCATCTAAATTATATTATTATAATCTAGTAATATATATATTATTGAGATAGCCACCCGTAACACGGTGCTTGAAATGTGCCACCGTAACTTCAAGTTACGGGCACCCATAACCTCAAGTTATGGTGGTCTGGATACATAAATAGGACCTACAAAATGGCTCTGCATTGGAGCAACTGTGACAACTTTTTGACAAAACAACATTTTGCAAATGTGGCACGAAGGTGGGGCCCAAAAAAACTAGACTCGGGCTTTACCACTGCGGATGGTCTTGGCCACTGATGCCATTTGATCTGTTTGTTGTTGTTCCAATCTGTTCAACCGATAACAATCCACCATACCACATGAAAGTCTTCGAAGTTATGTGTTTTTTGTTTTATTGTTAACTTCCTCTGCTTATATTTGTACAGTCACCTCTCTTTCCAGGTCCAAGAAAATTAATTCTCTTCTTCCTTGTTTTTCCCTCAAAAAAAGAAGAAGAAGAAGCTTAACAAGCTATGTGCCCCTGTCTATATTTGAAATGGATGGGGATTTTAATAGGTTCAGTGTAGACGTAAATTTGTTATGGTCGCCTCTGCTTTGCCATATAAACAATGAAGATGTACAAAGGATTGTTTTGTTCCCAAATATGAAACTTCAAGACTTTGTACTTTTGTTTTATTTTCCTACCCCTGTTTTTAAGCTTGTCTTAAGTTCTGAAACTTAGTAGAAAACAAAATTATCAGTTTTTGTCAAGATACTGTACATTTTGCTGAATGCTGACTATGGTACCTGTCAAACATCCACTTTTACGTGGTCACGTGGATCTAAACAAAAACTAAAAGCTCACTTTCCTCAATAAATTTACGACTTATCTTGAATTCGAAAGTAAAGTTATAGGAATCACCGCTTGCTCTTCATGTTCAATCACTGGTGCATTCGTTCTTAAAATATTGATGACTGTTTATAACTTGAAACTTTCAATGCAGAATGGCGAGTCAACCAGGGATGAACAATGCAAAGCCACCAACAGTCAACCTCCGTGGAAAGCCCGTGGCTCAGAGCAGTGGCTGCTGTTCCTAAGGAAGACTTTTGTTTCTTGCACATGCTGGCATGTAAGATTTTTCATCATGTTTTATTGTTCGTCTTTGTAATTATGTTTAAATTAGTGGTGACAATGTTTTAGTTCTTTTAGATTTAATTAAGCAAATGGGTGCACAGATTAAGAATGGAGATTCTTATTAACATGTATAAACCGCTTTTTGGTGCAAAGTCGAGGAAGTTTTTACTTTGTTCTTTGTTGCTGGAGCACGAAACACGAAAGTGAGACACTTGCCGAACAAACGTACAAATTTGAAATTATTCACCAAGGTAAAAATTGGTTATAAAAAATATGTATGATTTTAAATTTGAATTCAAACTTTTTATTAAGATGAAACTTAATCTAAAAATAGATATAAAAGCTGCGGTTTCTTTTTTTGACTAAAGAAGATAGTCTTTCATTAATTCAAAATATCACTCATATACAAAGAGATAACACCTCAGCTGGGGCATTATACTTTGTATAAACACGATCAGACAAAAATCTAGAGTGCCTTGCAAGATAGTGGGCGACCTTGTTTGCTGAGGGTTTAACAAAAAATCATGCAACATCTGCAATTTCTTGCAAAAGATGTTTACAATCTGAAATGATCAAACCGAAAGTAGAAACAAATGAAGCAGAACTGCGAGGAGCTTGAATTACTTTGATGCAGTCTGGCTCCACTATCACCTTGTTCCGTTGATTTCTTTTGGCCCAACTTAAAGCTTCTTTAAAACCTACTGCTTCTGCCAGATCAGCTGTTAGCTTCCCTGCATAACCAGTTACCTTAGCTTCCAACAACATCCCTGTGTGATCTCGCACAATACAACCATAACCATATCTATTCTCACTGCTGAAGAGGGCTGCATCGACGTTTATCTTAATTTTGTTTTCATCCGGTTTCGTCCAATGCTCCTGCCCATCCATCGAGTAGTTACCTCGGACAGATGGCCTTGGAATTTTTGATTGAGCATCACTCCATTGATCAAGACTAAACTGTGCAGTACGAATTACTTCATCCACATGAGCCATGAGGATATGTTTGGTGCCAAACCATTGTGTTACGAGCTTTCCAGGTAGACCAAGCAGCATCACAACTCACAAGCTCTGCTAACTTAGCATCGCTATTCTGACTCATCAAACATTCCAGCCAACTAGCAAAACCATCATTATTCTCAACAAAACTAGATATTCTCACTCCTCGACTACAAGCTTGAGCAAAATTGCAGTGCACTAGACAATGCAGAGTAGTTTCTGCAGTGACATTACAGGCAGGGCACTGAGTTGATAGAGCGACACGTTTCAAGCTTAAAGCAGTTTTGGTTGGTAAATACCCATTACACGCCCACGCCCACCACAAAAAATTCTCAACTTTAGGAGGAATTTTCAAATTCCATAACTTTCTCCAGAACCCAGAATTTGCATTTGATCCCCACTCCCCTTTCAACTCCCAAATTAGATTATAGGCACTTTTGACCGTAGAAAAACCACTTCCTTCTCTGCTCCAATATCTTACGTCCTCCTCAAGCCTATAACTAAGAGGGATCCCACAAATTAACATTTGATCCCTTTCAACTAACAAGTCTTGAATAACCTCCATATCCCATTTTTTTCCTGACCATTTTCATCAGATTAAACACTTGTTGGTTCTGTAATGCTGCTGGGTGTCGACTGACAATGAAAGGATTCTGATTATCATGAAGCCATGCATCCTCCAGCACTCTCACCGAAAGTCCAGAGCCTATTCTCCATGGCGTACAAGCTCTTATTACACTTTGACTCCCATATACTTATCCAGATAAATCTACGGGGAAAGTACCTGCGCTTAAAAACCTTCGCAACCAGAGAATCTTCATGATTAAGCTGCTGCGGTTTCTTTGACAAAGTGAATTTCATTAATATTTGATAGTTTAACAAGCACCTAACCTCTTATTTGCTGAACATGCACCTGGAGTTTTAAATAAAAGAGTAAAGCAGTAGGTAAATTATTACACTAAAATTTTACTCTGTAATTTATTTATTTTTTGGTACGAGTTTTTGACGAATTAAAATGTGGGCTAGATAACTTAAGGAGGACCATCCCTCTTCTCGCCCTCCTACCTTTCTTAGATAATGAATTAATGATCTTTCTTAAAACTCAGGAATTCCTACACTTTGCTTTCCTCTTATTCCTCACAAAGCTCAGGAATGGTCCAAGACCAACCTTTCACTTAACAGTGACAAGCTATATCTCCCATAAAGATCGATTGTTTTCAAGCGAAACACTTTAGTTTTCGATCAAAGAAATTCTTTTTTTTTTTCCCGAATTTTGATAGTTCACTCTTCTCCATTAACTTTATTCCACTAACGCAACTATCAAATACAACCATCATACACACCAACTCATATATATATTTATTACTAAATTTGTTACAGGAACTAAAATTGTTAACAATATATAACAGTATGTAGAGAGATTGACGGAGGAAGAAGATATCTTTGTATATATTTTGTGTTATATTCAATCTCTTTAATTACATGAATAAGGATACTATATATAGAATAGGTGAACAACAAAGTCTATACTAGAGGCACCAAAGTCTATGAACGGTGCCAAACTTGTGCCAACCTTGCTGACAATTTTGACACTCCCCTCAAGTTGATGCATATATATTACTCATGCCCAACTTGCCAATAAGTGGATGTAACATCTTCCGATTTAGACCTTTGGTAAATATGTCAGCTATCTGATCCTCCGATCTTACAAAGTGAATACCAATGGTATCATTATTGATCTTCTCTTTGATGAAGTGTCGATCAATTTCGATATGTTTGGTCCGATCATGTTGAACTGGATCATGTGCAATGGCAATAGCGGCTTTGTTATCACAATGCAGCTTCATTGGAGTTGCGGATTCAAGTTCCAATTCTTCTAGAAACAATCGTATCCACAATAATTCACGTACACCTTTAGCCATAGCTCTATACTCTGCCTCAGCACTGGATAAGGCAACCACAGGTTGTTTCTTGCTTCGCCAAGTAACCAAATTGCCACCAACAAACGTACAATATCCTGAAGTTGAACGTCTATCGTCTTGACATCCGGCCCAATCTGCATCTGTATAGCTCTCAACCCCGAGATGATTGTTTTTAGTAAACATTACTCCTTTTCCAGGAGCAGCTTTGAGATACCTCAATATCATATAAACTGCATCCAAATGAGGTTGACGAGGATCATGCATGTACCTGCTAACAATTCCCACTGCATATGATATATCTGGCCTTGTGTGTGCGAGGTAGATTAGTCGTCCAACTAATCTTTGATATTGGGATCTATCAACAATTTCACCAGCATCTCCACAAAGCTTATGATTTGCTTCTATAGGAGAATCTGCAGGTCTGCATCCCAACATCCCTGTTTCAATTAAAAGATCAAGTGTATACTTCCGTTGTGAAAGGAAGATAGCACCCGGACTTCTGGAGACTTCAATGCCAAGGAAATATCGTAGTTTTCCCAAGTCTTTCATCTCAAATTCAGAGGCAAGTTTCTGTTTAACATTTGTAATCTCACATGTGTCGTTGCCGGTGATCACAATATCATCGACATAAACAATCAACACTGTGATCTTTACACCTCGTCTTTTCACGAACATGGTGTTATCCGAGTTGCTCTGTTTATAGCCAAATTTAACTACTGTTCTTTGAAATTTTCCAAACCAATCCCTTGGAGACTGTTTCAATCCATAAATAGTCTTCTTTAACTTGCATACTTTCCCAATGGTCATATCTGTAGAAAAACCAGGTGGAATATCCATGTAGATTTCTTCTTTCAGGTCTCCGTGCAAGAATGCATTTTTCACATCCAACTGTTGAAGTTCCCAACCAAGATTTGCTGCACATGATATTAAAATTCGAATAGACGCCATCTTTGCTACTGGAGCAAAAGTTTCCTGATAATCAATCCCGTAAGATTGAGTATACCCTTTTGCCACAAGTCTTGCTTTGTACATATCAACCAGCCCATTAGGTTTTTGCTTCACAGTGAACACCCATTTGCATCCTACTACCTTCCTTTCAGCAGGAAGATGAGTCAACTCCCAAGTGTTATTGTGTTTTAATGCATTCATTTCCTTAATCATAGCATCTTTCCATTTAGGATCACATTAAGCTTCCTGCCAAGTATGAGGGACAGAAACACTAGACAAGGATGACACAAAAGCAAGTGAAGAAGGAGATAATGCATTATAGGACATATAGTTTGAGATCGGGTGGTTAGTACAAGAACGTACACCCTTTCTAAAAGCAATAGGAAGATCAAGAGTAGGATCAAGAGTGTTACCATTTTCAGGCTCAATTGTAGGAGCTGTAGGATCTGCCTCGAGGTCAGAAGTCTCTGGAGGTGGTAAAGTGGTTATATCATTATTTTTCTGTCTAGAATATGTGATCAAATCTGGCCCATTTAATCTATTTAGATCATCCAACTCTCTACTCTTAAGTGGAGGGATGGATGATGTGTTTGGGCTAGTGTCTGGCACATTGATGAATGGAAGGAATTGAGACTCCTCTGTCGCTTTACTATCAAGACTGTGTTGGTTAATCTCCCCCTGAAGCAAGGAGGAGGATCCGGGAGAGAAGTAAGAAATTGACTCCCAGAAAGTAACATCGTGACTAACATATGTGCGATGTGAGGGAGGATGATAGCACTTATACCCCTTTTGAATTGGTGTATAACCAATGAAAACACAGCGGAGAGCACGAGAATCAAGTTTATCCCGAGAGGGAGAATGATTATGAACAAAGCAGACACTCCCAAATAACCGAAGAGACAGTGGATGAGACGAAGATGAAGGAATAAAGGACAACGGTGTTCTGAATTGTAGTACACTTGTAGGGAGACGGTTGATCAGATATGCAGCAGTCATGACTGCCTCACCCCAAAGATATTTAGGGACATTCATAGTTAATATCAGAGATCGTGCTACCTGTTGTAAGTGACCAATTTTCCTTTCAGCAACTCCATTTTGCTGAGAGGTTTTAACACATGTAGTTTGATGAATAATACCCCATGTGTCCAAATAAGATGTAAACATTCCGGCATACTCGGTACCATTATCACTTCGTAAAATTTTAACAGAGGCATTGAACTGTGTTTGTATCATGTGGTGGAAGGATTTAAAACATCCGAATACTTCACTTTTGTGTTTAAGAAGGTATACAAAAGTAAGTCGAGAATGACAATCAACAAAGACAACAAACCACCTATACCCATCATGAGTAGGATGACTAAATGGACCCCAAACATCAGTATGAATAGTAGAAAAATGAGTAGGACTTCTCTTATTTCTAGATGGATACGGTGACCTTTTATGTTTGGCTAATTCACATGGTTCACAAAAAAATTCTTCCTTTTTACATTTTGATGTTAAATTCGGAAAGAGATGCGACAGAACACCAAATGAAGGATGACCTAACCGTTTATGCCATTGATACAAGGACTCTAAACTGGGATTAGATTTAGATAAAACCTGATAACTTGCCGATGGTGAAACAGAATTCCCTTCCATAATATAGAGGCCATCTACCACTTTACCACTGCCAAGGACCTTGCCTGTCGCCAGATCCTGAAACACACAGTGAGAAGGGAAAAAAGTTACTGAACAATTAAGATTTTCAGTAATTTGATGAACCGATAATAAATTCATTGATAAGGAAGGAACATGTAAGACAGATGATAGTGGTAGTGAAGGGAGACAGTTGGAAGTGCCCCATCCGTGAACGGGCACATGAGTTCCATTGGCAACACGAACACTCTCTGTTTTATTGATGTAGTGATATGACTGCAGTAAATTGAAATTGCCAGTCATATGTTCTGACGCTCCCGAGTCGATAATCCATCAATTAGGTGAACTGTGAGAGACCGAATGACAAGAAATACTCGAATGAAAAGTATTTGTCGGTACAAATGAGCTTGCAGTCTTCAACTTTATATCAGAAACCAACTGTCGAAAAAACTTGAGTTCCGAAACAGTTAGACCGGAATGAGTTGAAGAAAATTCCTCTTTCATCATGCTAAAACACTCAAAAGATAATTATCCAACAATTATAGTCAAGTCTTAACTTGAACTAAATCAATATCAATTTAGCAAATTTATGCTAAATTTGGAATCACCAGTTGTGTTTTAATTCTTGGCTTAGTTAATATATATAAGACCCAAATAATAAGAAGCCCATTAACAAATAATAGCCTGCTAGCCCAATAATAAAGAAGAACCAGTTGCATAACAAGTACTGATTCAATATGTATTATATATATACACACAATCTGAGTCACAGCTGCAAGACTCCCCCTTTTTTTTCCTGTCTCCCTCAAACAAATAATAAAGAAGTAAAACACGGGTGAATTAAACGAAACAGAGCAAATTCAGAGGAGAAACTGAAAAATTCTCAGATTCAAAAACGAATACCACGTATAGATTCGGAATAGGGAGGAGATCAAAAAGTCCAACTGCAGCGTCGCCAGAATCTGAGCGGAAGTGGTCCCACGCGCCGGCGCGTGGCGCGCGTGGTCGCGGACTGCCGCGCGTGGGGTGGCGCGTGAGGGCGCGTGCGGCGTTGTTTTTCAGATCGAAAAATTTCTGGGAGCTCCTCTGGTAGTGCACTATATTGTGGTATGTTTTCTTTTCTGTTT
This sequence comes from Kitagawia praeruptora, assembly GCA_037693485.1. NCBI lineage: Eukaryota > Viridiplantae > Streptophyta > Magnoliopsida > Apiales > Apiaceae > Kitagawia > Kitagawia praeruptora. Next base: position 128,082,061 of record CM075352.1, read on the forward strand.
TGATAACTTTCAAATTTTTCGAATTTTTGACAGTTGGGTTTGAACACTTTGATTTTCCGATTTCTTGATTGAACCACTGTTTTCGGTTGGAAGCTTGTTCTTCTTGAATAACACAAGCTTTTGCAGAGATTAATCACTCAAACCCGCTCTGATACCATGTTAACTATATATAACAGTATGTAGAGAGATTGACAGAGGAAGAAGATATCTTGTATATATTTTGTGTTATATCCAGTCTCTTTAATTACATGAATAAGGATACTATATATAGAATAGGTGAACAACAAAGTCTATACTAGAGGCACCAAAGTCTATGAACGGTGTCAAACTTGTGCCAACCTTGCTGACAATTTTGACAAAAATGTATACACTTGTGCTTGAATTCTCAACCTCTCTCGAAGCAAGAAGAGAGGATGTTAAGTAACCAATTCTCCTAAACTTCAAGATATTAAAAATAGGCTTCATTATCATCATATTATTTTTTCAACATCCCCACTCATTTATTCGGATTTGAAGAATGGATCACTAGGCAGGGGCGGACGCAGGAATTTGAAAGTACCGATGCTAGACTTGCCGCGTGTAGCGCGGTTAAAGCCCGCAGGGTTGCACCACCATCAACTAACCCCAGATTTTGATTTTTTTTCAAAATCGAAATATGAATATGTATATAGATAGCCCTTTATGTGTTGAGAGAGATAGAGAGGTGCTTTCTGGAGGGAAGAAAATTTTTTTAAATTTTTTTTTTTGGGGGGGGGAGGTTGGTTTTGATTGTCTTGTTGACCGAGAGATAGAGAAATGATGAGTCCACTTATGGGATAATTTGCACTTATGTTATGGTAAATATAAAAACGCAACAGCTCGTACTAGCACACAATCCAACTGAGCTACAATAAAGCTTACTTAAGAATGGAGAATATATATTAAGGAGACTCTAAAATTTTCACCCGGGCTGGAGCCAACCCCAACCACCCCCTAGGTGGTTTGACAAATTTCTTGAATAAGCTAGGAATCACAACCATTCGTATCATCATATTTAAATAACAGAGATTCCTTAGCAAACATGCAGACGTAATGAACAACCACTTTTGTTTATCAACTTCACACATTAGATAGGAGGAAAAACACACAGATATACAGTGAGATTCCATGTCATGAGATCCGTTCTCGAACTCGTTGACTTGATCAAATTTCATCATGCCAGCTACACAACACACACTCCTCGCTTGTCACCTAACTGTGCACGTACACTTCAATTGCCTTTTCAACCCGTACAGAATTTATTCATCATGCCAGCTTCGCACACATACTCTTGATACGTTCTGTAGTATCACAAGACATATTCCTGTTGAAAATTGGAACAGTTAAAGCAATGTAGAGAGGATAACACAACATATGATGCAAAGATTTTTCTCGACATGCCACTGATCATTTTAGACTTTTTAGTACAGCATGATCAACTTTTGCACCAGTTTACTTGACAAAATGATAAAATTATGATGAAATTGTTTTTAATAAAATTTTATCATCCAGAAAGCTTTGCTTACCAATTCTTGATACAAAGATGACTTATGTCCGTCAACCCCTCAATCTGATATGTGTTTCCTACCAAATCTGAAGAAACTATATTTGGTATTTGGGTACATGTTGAAAGGACACTATATATGGCATTAAGATTTAAGACCATAAACTAATGAGTATTTTGTCATATTACTAATCAAAGAGTTCTGCGACAAATGCCATTAAAATAATCACAACCTAACAATTAACAAAGCTAATGACAAAACAAAACAAAGAATCACATACCAGTTTAAGTTGTACTTCGATCAGTCTCCCAAAATGGTTGAGGAACTGGCCGGTGTTCGCCACGGGGGAAACACAAAAGGAAACATTTCAAACTTGAAGAGGGAATCATTTAGGCGGCTTTCACAATCCACTACTTGCACAACTCTTGTTGAGAGGTTACAGCAATATAATCCATGTGTTTGATCCAGAAACACTACATTAGAATCAAATGGGTGGAAACCCAATGGCCGAGTGTGTAATGCATAATCTGGATACCACAAGCCATCATCAATAGACACAATTTCATTTAGCTGAATCCTGTAGTCTAGAAACCATTCTCCGGCATCGTGGTCTATAAGTGTCCATACACCTATGCTTTGTTCTCCGAAATCCTCAAAATAATTATTAGAGACTTCCTATGAAGCATGGGTGCGGGTGCGGGTGCGGGTGCGGGTGCGGGATGCGTGATACGGGGATTCGGCAATTCGGCAAAATCAAAAAATGGGGATACGAGGGGATACGGCAAAAAAAATATAAAATAAAAATAATATATATCTATATATATTATAATGTCTGGAGATCGAAAACGCACTAGAAGAGTTTACGATATTTTTCTTGAATTCTCATTTTTTTGATTTTTTATTAAATTTTTTTCTTGCATTAAGTAGCAGTTTAATGGCATCTTAATGACATTTTAATAATCATTAATTACCCTTATTTTATATATATATATATATATATATATATATATATATATATATATGTATTATATATATTAAATTTACTTCATATTATTTATATATACAAAAGATCGACAAACTTTATTTTAGCATTATAATTATTATTCCAATAAAAAAATTTAACTATATGTGGCCAAAAAAAATTTAACTTGCATATATATAATTAAGATTATTTTTATGTAAATTAGCTATTTAATATTGTTCACATTGCATCATTTTTAGTTGTGTCGAAATGTTATACATATGTTGTTTCATTATAACGTCGTAAAATAAATTAATATTCTAATTATATAAATTTGTATACTATTACTGAGCAAGTATATTATGAGAGGGGTGTCGGCTTTAAAAACGTTATATAATTATAATTAATAGTGTAATTGCTATTTTTTATGTTTATACTCCCTCCATCCCTTCGAATTCTTTACATTTGTGGACCAGTTTTCGGTACGGATTTTAAGGTTCATTTTAAGCATAGTTCTACAACTTATTTTTGATATTTTCTTCTTTTTTTTGTATAAAAATAGAACAATCCTATTTTTATATAGAAAAAGAAAATATAAAAAATAAGTTATAGAACAATCCTTAGAATGCACCTTAAAATGCGTGTCAGACACGCACTTGTTTATGTAAAGAAATGGGTGGTACAGAGGGAGTAATATTTTTAAGATTATTAAAATTCTTGATATATAATGAGAGTATTATTCCAATAATTCATACAAACTGTTTTAAATCACCTTTTTTAGATTTTTTTTAAAATACCTATTAATTTTAATGTTAATTTATCTATTTTCAGTAGCTAAAAATAAAATTTTATTAACCGCGAATGCTTGGAGATCGGAAAGTTACCAGAAACTTTTAAGGTATTTTTCTTGAATTTTTGCTTTTTTTAATTTTTTAATTAAAATTAATTTCTTGCATTAAATAGCTCTTAATGACATATTAATTAGTCATTAATTATACCCAAAAAATATGTATTAAAGTTATTTTATTTTATTTATTTGAAAATTTATTAAACTTTATTTGAGCATTACAATAATTATTTCAATATTAAATATTAATTACATATATAATTAAGTTTATTTTTAGGTAAAGTGAAGACTAAAAATTGTTTGCATTGCATCCTTTTTTATTCCCTATCGAATACCATTCTAATTTCTTTTCGGACAATTGTAGTACAGACGACCCTTAATTTCTCAAGCAATCTTTACTATTAGTGATTATGGAAATTGTAATAAATTAAAAGTATATAAATCTTTGCTTAACACCTGTAATAAAAATAATATAAATAGTTTTTCATTTTTACACATGAATAAATTAAATGGTGAAATCCCCAAATACCCACCTTTTCAAACTAACTAACTAAAATACCCATATGCGTGAACTTCCGCCCAAAATACCCACCATATACGCATGTCCAACAACCAACATGCGTAGTCTTCCCTCTTTTTTTTTTTTTTTTTAGAATCAAGCCACGCAAAGCTAACATGCGTATTCTTTTCTTTTTTTTTTCTTTTTTAAAAATTGAACACGCATTTATGCTATGCGTAGTCTCTCAATACGCAAGTGTAGTTTGCGTGTTCTTTTTTTTTTTTTTAAGATTATGCATAGGCTACGCATGGTAACCATGCGCATGTCCCATTTGAGTTTTGCTTCTTTTTTTTTTACTTTGAAAGCTACACGCATGTCTTATTTTCGTGATCCGTCTTTTAAAAAAAAATATAAATATGTGCGCATGTGTCACTTGCGTGGCCTTCACAAAAAATGGGGTATTTATATACGCATTTTGTACATGCGTATTCGACAGGTATTTTGGGCGGAGCTTCCCGCCTATAGGCATTTTGGGCAATGGATTATCAAAAGTGGTGTAATTTGGTCATTTTCTCTAAATTACACACGGGTTATGATCAAACTGATTAAATTGAAAAAATCTAATTTTAGGTAGATTAAATAGAGAAAAAAGTTATACACCGGTTTTTCATTATATTTTGTTAAAATAAATTAATATTCTAATTAAATAAATTCTTATACTACTATTTAATATGTATGTTATGAGAGGGGCGTCGGCTTTAAAAAGTGTTATTATATATAATATTTATGACTTTTGATCGTAAAGATTGTGTTTATAATATGATTTCTACTTTTTATGTTTATAATATTTTCGAGATAATAAAAATTTTAGATATATAAATAGAGTATCTTCAAACTTATGATTCTTGTAAATTACTATGAATCATTTTTTTTAAAAAAAAAATCTTAAAAGACCAATCATTTTTTAAAAATAAAAAAAGATAATTAATCTATTTTCAATATTTTAAAATGAAAATTTATGAACCGCGCGAAGCGCGGATAAGTTGGGTAGTATTAAATAAAAAGGAAGAATAACACTCAAATTAAACCAAATAGTCAAATGCTTCCATAACACATTGTTGAGTATTGAACACAAAGAAAGAATACAGAGGGGGGGTGAATGGATTCTTGAACCTTTCTTGCCTTGAGTCTGTGTAGCAAACAAGTGTTGTGTGTACAGAGATGTAGATGCGGATAAAGAACAACACAGAACACAATATCACTTTAATCTAATGTATTATTAGATAAAGGTAGCTACAATCTGTGAATACAAATGATAGTATTCTCAGCTTCGTTTTTCTCAGAGAGATATAGCTTACAGTGTATGAAAAACTCGACTCACTTGGTTCATTCACTCACACTAACTAAGGAAGTGAGGCTGTATCCTTATAGCATGGATACAACCTACTTACTACAAATAAGGTAGCTAAACAAATTACTTTCTAGTCTGTCTATCCTTTTTGAGTAAGCGTCCAAACGGTTACAGATTTGACTTTGCAAAGCATGTTCAGATCCACTTCTTTAGCTCCTTGTCTCTTCTATATCTCTCCAAGCTTCCTTGTAGGCTTTCCAGAGCACGTTACAGATTGTGGTCCATAAAGTGCATTGGCTTGTTGCAGGTTTCTGACTTGTACAATTTCTTCTGTATTTTGTCTCTAAGAATGTATTCGAGAAGTGACTAAGTAAGTGATTCGAGAACTGGAATTGACTTGATCGATAACTCTAAGTTCTCGAACACTGTTATATTGACATATCGAACCACTTCTCGAATAGCTCTTTTCCATCAGGATTCCTTGAGTTATCGAATAGAACATTTGACTTATCGAATCCTCGAGATATCGAATAGCTTTCAGAGTCCTTGAGATATCGAATGGAACTTTGACTTGTTGACTCCTTGAGAACTCGAATACTACTTTGATTCGTTGACTTCCTGAGTTCTCGAATAGAGTACACAGACATATCGAATCTCCGAGATATCGAATGAGATATCGAACAGTGAATTCAGAGATATCGAATAGTGTCTTGAGATATCGAATCCCTGACTTCTCGAATGCTGGACTTCTCGAATAGACAAATTTACTTCTCGAATTGGTACTTAGGAAAATTCTTCATTTCTTCAAATCCCAACTGTGATTATTTGACAGTCTTTAACTCCTTGCTTGAGGCATGAACCTTGGAACTTCTTTCAAGCATTATTCTAGACTCTATAAGTACAATTACACAACTAGGATTTGATGCCTACTACAAGTAGAATACAAACAGAAACTCTACAACTAGAGGTTCCCTCAGTTAAGAGGTCATGTAAGTAATGCAAAGCATTCCAAACAATTAGGCTTGTTATTAGATGTGTACAGGCATGCCTCTGTAACTAACAATCTCCCCCAAATTGTGAGTGAGACCCTTAGTCACAATTTCATGTCTGATAACAAGCCTAACATACATAAGGATAAAACTTTAAAAGTACAGGTATGTAGATTGATTGAACACATAAATGGAATTACAAGATAAATACTCTTACAGTATGATGAGGTACTAGCCATTTTCATTTGATTGCATCTCCATTGCTTTGGCTTGTAGATCATCATATGCTTTCTGTTTCCTTTCTTTCTCCTTTCTTGCAATCTCATCTATTACTCTTATGATTTCTGCCATAGCATCCAATTCTTCAATCATGATAGAGTTTTTGAAATCTTCAAGCACTGGCTTCAGAATGTTGGCAGGATAGTGACTGAGTAGGTTCATTCTTATATTGACATTGTCTCCATTTCTTCTCCTATACTTCACCACATAGGGATCAAACTGAACTCTACACAATCCCTTTGCCCTTAGCTTTTCTGCTTCAATCTCCAGTTTGTCAATTTCTTTCTCCCTTTCTAACCACTTCTCATAGCAACCCTTTTTCATCTTTTCAGCATAATCTCTCTTCATTTTCACAAAGTCAATCAATTCCAGCTTCCATACTTTCTCCACCTTGTCTTTAGAGTCCAGCAATGCAATGATTCTTTCTATCTTATACAATTTACCCCAATTTTGACAGCCCCCTTGTTTGAATTTCATTTCTCTCCCATCAGTGTACTTGATTTCAAGGTGGTCATCCACAATTGCAGCATAGCATATCTTTTGAGCTCTTAGAAATTGCAGTTGCTCTTCATCAAAGTCTTCATCAAGTGGCTGGAGTTTCAATCCGGGAATGATTGTTAGGGCCCTTGACTTGGATGGCTTTACTCTCCTAGCATCATGCTTGAGTTTAAACTTTTTCACTGGATTGTTTGGCAGAAACTTTTGACCTTTGTTGACTGACCATAGTAGTGTTCCATTAGCAGTTTGCTTTTTGAAACACACATATGGTTTCTTGACTTGAATCTCTTCTTTTATTGAGGTAGTAAAACATTTGCAGAGGCCAGAGATGTAGATTTTGATGAATCATTACTAGTGACATCCACCCTAGACATTGAGCCTTGTGTTGTGGTAGGAGTGTCATTAGTAATGTTCATGGCTTGCTGTTTTCCAATCTTCCTCTCATAGACTTTGCCTTGGTCATCATCATTCTTCTTATCCTTGTCACCCTTCTTCTTCTTCTTCTTGTCTTCATCACCCTTATCTCTCCTGTGATGTCTTCTCCTCCCATCACTTTTGTCTTCAGAATCATCATCCTTATTTCTCCTAGGTTGAGCCCTCTCTGGAGGTTCACCAGTTGCTATAAAAGATCTGAGAATGTGCAGAGCTTCAATTTCTTCAGCATTTCTGGCTCCAACCTTCTTCTGTAGTTGATCAATGATAGCAATGACCAGTCTGTGATTTCGAGAAGTGAGATCATAGGGAATGACCAATTGCTTGATGTCTTCAATTTTGGTTCCAGACTGATAGATGACTGTCCATGGCTTCTTGATCACTTCTGGCAGCCTTGAAGGTTGGCCATTCCTCAAATCATCAAACAGACTTTTGTTGTTCTCATTCTTCTTTTCTATAAGCTCGAGTATGGCATCTATCTCTGAGTGTTTTAGGTCTTGTAGAGTCTTGAATGTTAGATGCCATATCTTTAATTTGGATATCATCACTATCTCCTTGAACCATAGATTGTTGACTTTCTTGGGGATGACAGTGATGTAGTCAATCTGCTCCTTCAACTCCCTTAGATAGAACTGAGTGTCACCAACCTGTTCCCTTGTGGCTTTCAGAAACTCCAAGAAGGCTTTATCATGATAAACATTTGAGTTAGCAACTTCTTGTAGCTTGGCCTCAGTAACAACTTTAACTTCTACAGGCTTGGCACTCTCAGGTATGGAGGATGGAAGTTTGTCAGAAGGCATACTCCCTGCAACCACTGTGGTAGTTATGGATTGCTTTTGACCACCAGGAGTAGTAATGTGAACAGTTGGTAGAGTAACAACTGGCAGTGAGGTAGGAGGCTCATCAACTTTGGATTTGCCTTTGCCTGGCACATTGTTTATAGATTTTGCTCTGTGGTGACCACCCTCATTCATCTGTATGCCCTTCTCCTTAGGTTTCTCCCCCTTTGGATTTGAGTTTCTTGACTTTTTCTCCCCCTTAGGCTTGTTGTCAGGCACAGAGGCTGTAGAAATCACCTGTGGGTTGAAAGATTCTTCAGGTAGAGGGAGACCCATGTGCTTCTTCATTGCAGCCAACATGGATTGCTGATGCAGAAGGACATTAGCTGTGGTGGTTGCTTGAGTGTCCAACTGATCATGGAGAAGGGCGACCGTGTCTGTAAGATGAGCATTTGACTTAGTGAGAGTAGCCACCTCCTTTCCAAGAGTATCCACCTTAGTGAATAGCTCATTTGCCTTGAAACCAAACAAAGATTGATCATGCAGTCTCTTCACTTCATACTTAGACAGTTCATGCACAGGGACTTCAGTCACTAGCCTATCTCCATAAAGATTCTTGAACATTGTCCTCAGCATGGCATTGGCCTCTGTAGTCTGGTCAGATAGATTTTGAAATCTGCTTCCTAGGCCTGTGACTGTATCTGTGAGGAGGGCTAGGCCATTGTCCATCTTTGTGCAGGTGATGTTGCAGTGTTTGAGATCTTTGACCACACTGTCTAGTTGAGGAAATTTAGCATCAAAGGCCCTCTTGACTTCTGCTACTAAAGTGGCTGTCTTGTCACACACCCTGTTGACTTCAGTTTTGACTCCCTTGCCAAGATAGTGTGCAGCCTTGAGGAAACCCTTGTAGGAATCATTGACAGCTTCATACACTTCACCAGGAGACATGGATTTTGCATTGGAGCCCAGTGAAGTGATGTATTCCTCTCTAAGATATTGAAGTGCTTCACTGAGAGTTACATCATACTTTCCTTGCAGCCAGGCATCTACATTGCCATCTCACTCAGCATCATCAATAATCTTGGCCTTCTGCATCTCCACATCATCCCTATGGCATAGTAGGATGGCCTCAGAGTCTGGATTAGGGATATTGGAGGTGACAAGGTTCTGAGCTATTTTTACAAACTCAGGAATCTGATCCACAATTAAGCTTAGAAGTGCTTCAACCGTCAATTTTTGTGGAACAGACCCTGATCCTGAAGCACTGTCATGTTGCACAGGCTTCAGCCATTGTGACATAAAGTCAGAGCTAGAGCTAGGCAAGCTAGACTCCTCAGTTATAGATGCAACTTCTGTAACAGGATGGATTGACTCTACTACTGGTGTCTCCACAGAAGTGGGATGAGTTACACCAGCAGTTGACACAGGCACAGAGTCTCTAGTAAAAACTAGTGAAGCCTCTGTGGTTGTGATGGTGTCATTAGGATATGCCCCAGCATGCATTCCCTCACCATCTAAATGTGGGTCCTGTGTGGTGAGCAAAGTGTCATGCACTAAGTCACTTGAAATTATTGGCTCATCAAGAGAAAAGAATTCTTGATGATCAATGCCTTGCATCTCAGGTGCCTGAGTTGCAGGTTCCAAAGAAATTTCAACGTTAGATTCTGGAAGAGAAGTGTGTTGTAGAGTAGATTTTGGCAACTCCCCCTGAGAGATAGAGGGAGTTTCAAATGTGATGTGCTCTCCACTCAGTGTAGTGCCAGCCTTATCACTCCCATGTACTGACTCAATACAAGGAGGTGCATTGGGGAGGATGCTGGATTCTATAGATGCACCCTGTTGAGAGGATACATCTAGTGAGCTGTTTGCCCCTGATTTTACAACTTCAGTCATTTGTGTGACTGAAGAGGTGGTCTTAGTTTTCTTCTTCTTCTTTGGCCTTAGTAAGGGTGACTCTGGTTCCTCACTTTCTAGACCTAGTTCAACAGCCAATGCTGCTTCAGATAGAATATTTAGGGGTGCAGACATTACTTCTTTTCTCTTCTTTTTACTAACATCACCCTTTTGAGAGGATGATGCAGTTGGCTCACTGTGTGGTAAAGTGTTTGGTTGAGAGGGTTGGTTAGCTAGCCCTGGGTTAGCATTTTGTTCTACTTGCTTGGGCTTAGCTAACTCAGACTTAGAAGCAAATGTTGGCATGTTGTGGGGGTAAGTTCTAAACACACTCTCCATATGAGGAGTTATGTTAAGTCTTACATCCACATCATTCCTAGTCTCCAAATTACCAAAAATGAGTTTGGTCATGGATTTAGGATAGCCTATTCTATTTTTATTCATCCCATCTAATTCAATCAATTTATCATCTAAGAAGTTAAGAACAAATTGAATAAAACGAGGGAAGAAAATTTCATTACCTCTCCTGGCTGAATTCTTACCAAGTCTCCCATACAGTTCCTGCAGAATGATGAGACCAACGTCTATCTTCTTTCCATAAGCTAAGGCATAGCCTATTTGCTGTGCAGGAGTACTGATTTGGTCATAGCTGGATTTTCTTGCTGTGAAGACTTGAAGAAGTGTAGCAAACACATAGCTCCATTCCTTCCTCAAATGCTTCCTATTCAGATGCCCAAGACTGATTTTGTCTGCATATTTGATGAAATCGAAGAAGTCTTCCAATTCAGCATTTGTAGCCAGTGGGTCATACACCTCTCCTTTGATACCCATCCCAAGTGCCTCATTTATATCCTCTGTGGTGATAGTGATATTTTTGTCTTGAATCTTGTAGTAGATGATGTACGAGGTTATTGCAGAGTCAAGAGCCACCACCTCCACTGTAGCAGACTGCCAAAACTGTTCTAGAATATCGAGATACAGAGTTGGGTTAACAGATAGAGCATTCTTGATGTACGATTAAGACATCCACTTCACAAAGCACTTGAAGTTAGCGTTGGGTGCCTCAACATCACTAGTTAGAGCAATGAAGTTGGTGTTGAACTTTACTGTTGCCATTTGTGTAAGAGAGAGAGAAAGGAAATTGAAGGTTGAAGAAGAAATTTAGCTTATTGCAGTTAGGGTTTCAGAGGTTTTGGGAGTTTAGGTGCTTGAGAAATCGAACGAAATGAATCGAATAGATGTGGAATTGTATAAGTATGAAGTACTTGAATTATCGATTAGATGAATGTTTTGTATCGACAAGTCAGGCATTCGAGAAGTAGAAAACAACTATTCGAGAAGTCAAGAAAGGCTTAATCGATAACTCAAGCGGATAGAAACTCACAGCTGGCGGTTATCTAACTCAGAAATAATTCTAAATTAAATAAAATGTGTTTTTATGAGTGAATTAAACTTTTAGACAAGAGTCCAAAATCGGTTAAAATTCAGCGAGAATTCAGCCTTTTCAAATGATTCGAGAACTCAAATATAGTGTTCGAGAACTCAATCATTCGAGAACTCAGTTACTACATTCGAGAAGTCAAAAATACCTCTATTCGATATCTCAGAAAGACTCTATTCGAGAACTCAAGAGTACTCTAATGAGACTTGTTAGAGATGTCGAATAGTGAATCATTCGAGAAGTTTGACTTATCGAACTATACCCATCACTCATAAAAATTTGATTTTCACTATCTTTTAAAATTTACCAGACATATTCATTGAAGAATATCCTAGCGAATTAAATAGTGATTTTCTTAAAATTTCATAGAAATTTTAAGTTAATAGAAATATGATTTTCAACATATGCAACAGATTTGAAATATTTATAAATCATATTTCAGCCAACACTTACTCCAAAAATATTGAGAATTTAGATAAAGTAAGTGTTTACTGCTGCAACAATCTAGATGCTGTATTCACCTAGCCAGAATCTGAAGAATTCAGCATTCCAATCTCACTTACCAACCTTGTGAAGGTGGCTTCATCTAATGGCTTAGTGAATATATCAGCTAGTTGTTTATCTGTAGAGACATAATGCAACTCAATGGTTCCATTAGTTGCATGTTCTCTTATGTAATGATATCTGATGTCAATGTGCTTTGTTCTAGAATGATTGACAGGATTGGCAACTATAGAGATTGCACTTGTGTTGTCACACATGATTGGAATTCTTTCCAACACAAGTCCATAATCTCTAAGTTGATTTCTAATCCAAAGCACTTGAGCACAGCAACTTCCAGCAGCTATGTATTCAGCCTCAGCTGTAGAAGTTGACACAGATTGTTGCTTCTTGCTATACCAAGAAACTAACCTTTGTCCAAGAAACTGGCAGCTTCCTGAGGTGCTTTTCCTATCCACTCTGCATCCAGCATAATCAGCATCAGAATAACCAACCAGATTGAACCCAGTGTCCTTAGGATACCATAAACCCAAGTTTGGAGTGCCCTTCAGATATCTAAAGATCCTTTTTATTGTAATCAAATGTGATTCGTTTGGATTTGATTGAAATCTAGCACATAGACATGTAGCAAACATGATGTCTGGCCTACTTGAAGTGAGGTAGAGTAGAGAACCAACCATGCCTCTGTAGATTGAGATATCTACTTTCTTGCCTTTAGCATCTTCATCCAACTTAGTTGCAGTGGCCATGGGTGTCTTTGCAGGTGAGCAGTCTTCCAAGTCAAACTTCTTCAATAGATCCTTGATGTATTTAGTCTGACTGATAAAGATACCACCCTTCCTTTGACTGACTTGCAACCCAAAAAAGAATTTCAACTCTCCCATCATACTCATCTCATATCTGCTCTGCATGAGTTTGGAGAATTTCTCACATAGCTTCTCATTTGTAGACCCAAAAATGATATCATCCACATAAATTTGGACTAGGATAATATCATCACCATGCTTCTTGTAAAACAGTGTCTTGTCCAATGTGCCTCTAGTGAATTGATTTTCAAGAAGAAATTGTGATAAAGTATCATACCATGCTCTTGGAGCCTGCTTAAGTCCATACAATGCCTTAAGCAATCTGTAGACAAATTCTGGGAAGTGTGGATCCTCAAAGCCAGGTGGGTGTTGCACATAAACCTCTTCTTCCAACTCTCCATTTAGAAATGCACTCTTGACATCCATTTGATAAACTTTAAAGTTTGAATGAGCAGCATATGCCAAGAATATTCTGATGGCTTCCAATCTAGCAACAGGGGCAAATGTCTCATCATAATCAATGCCTTCCTGTTGAGAGTATCCTTTTGCAACCAGCCTTGCTTTATTTCTTATTATTACACCATCTTCATCCATCTTATTCTTCAGAACCCATTTTGTTCCAACAATGGTTCTATTCTTTGGTGCAGGCACAAGTTCCCATACTTTGTTCCTTTCAAATTGATTCAGCTCCTCTTGCATAGCAATAATCCAATCTGGATCCAACAGTGCATCATCAAGTTTCTTAGGCTCAACTTGTGATAGAAAACATCCATAGAGGCACTCATTTTGAGTTGCTCTCCTAGTCCTTACTTCTGCATTAGGATCTCCAATGATTTGCTCTGTAGTGTGTGATCTATCCCATTTCCTCGAGTGTTCAGCCTGACTTCTCATTCTTGATGTTGCTTCATCATCCACATCATGGTCATCCTCATTTCCTCCCCCTGTGAAGTTGCCATTACTCACAGGTGTGTCTTGGATGCTTGTTTCTCCACTATCGATTGGCACAAATTCTTCTCTTGTATCATTATTCACTTGAGTTTCAACTCCAGTTTCAATCTCTTCATCAGACTCATCTAGATTATCAAACCTCAATGGATCTTTGTCTTCATCATTGGCTTCTTCTAGTCCAGGTAGTTTGCTATCATCAAATGTTACATCTGTGCTTTCCATAACTTTCTTTTGACTGATGACATAAACCTTGTATGCAATTCTTTCCATAGAGTAGCCAAGAAAAATTCCTTCAAATGCTTTTGCATCAAATTTTCCAACAAATTCAGAATTATCCTTTAGTACAAAGCATTTGCTTCCAAAAGTATGAACATACTTTAGAGTAGGCTTCTTTCCAGTCATCAAGTTGTAAGGTGTCTTTCCAGTGTTTTTGTTGATGAGGGTTCTGTTCTGAATATAGCATGCAGTACTCACAGCCTCAGCCCAAAAACATGTAGGCATTTTTGCATCAAGTAACATTGTTCTAGCAGCCTCAATTAGAGTTCTATTCTTTCTCTCAACAACTCCATTTTGTTGTGGAGTCCTTGGAGCTGAGAATTGCTGAGAAATACCATTCTCTTTACAGAATGCTTCGAGTATGGCATTTCTGAACTCTGTTCCATTATCACTTCTCAGTGCAATCACACTTGCATTGTTTGCCTTTGCTTCCTTGTCAACTTTCTTTATATGCTCAATAATTACTTGTGGAGCCTCATCTTTTGATGCCAGAAATTCCACCCATGTATACCTTGAAAAATCATCAACCATTACCAGGGCATACTTCTTTCTTCCAAGTGACATAATGTTGACAGGCCCAAACAAATCCATATGAATGAGTTGTAATGGCTTGGTTATTGATGTCACTGTCTTTGACTTGTGGCTTGATCTTTTCATTTTTCCTTTTTGACAAGCCTCACACACTCCTTCTTGGCAGAATTCAAGTGTGGGCATGCCTCTCACTAACTCTCTTTTGACTAGAGAATTAATGGCCTTGAAGTTCAGGTGTGATAGTTTCTTGTGCCACAGCCAACAATCTTCATTTGATGCTTTTGAGTAAAAGCAACAAATTTTGTCCTTGTTTGCAGAGTCCATATTGGCTACAAACAGGCTTCCCTTCCTCACTCCAGATAGAGCAAAATCACCAGTCTTCTTGTGGGTGATCAAACATTCATCTTTGTCAAAATTCACTTTGAATCCTCTATCAGTAAACTGACCAACACTTAGCAGATTATGTTTAAGCCCCTTGACTAGTGCTACATTTTCAATGATGACATTACCAACTTTCAGCTTGCCATATCCCAATGTGTTACCCATGCTGTCATCTCCAAAAGCAACCATTGGGCCAGCCTTTTCCTCATACTGTGATAGCAGGGCCATATCACCAGTCATATGATTTGAGCATCCACTGTCCAAAATCCACATGACCTTCTTTTCACTTTCTTTGCCCTGCAGACACAAAGGTATTACTTTTCCTTTGATACCCAAACAAGTTTGGGTCCATGTGACTTAGAGACAGTTTTATCATACAACATGCTTGTCAACTTTCTTAGTGTTAGTCTTCTTGTCACTGTTGGAAGTCTTAGAACCTGAAGTTTCAGACTTAGGTGACAGAGGTACCTTCCTAGCTTTAGGAGGACTTGAAGACTTTGACCTTGTGTAGTGTGTGTGAGAATTGTGACTGATACAACCATCAATGAATTGCCTTCTTAAATTAAAACAACTCGTCATAACATTCATATTGCATGGCATACAATCAAATTTATCACAAAAAGGTGCATCTCTATGTCTTAGAGACACAGAACAATCATAGAAAGGTTTAGACACACTACCAACAGGTTTCTTGCATGCATGAGTTAAATGATTGGTACTGAAACAGTTCTAACAAGTTTTCCTAGGGGCATTAGGCATATAAGCATAGTTGTTATCCTTGTTAATCCCTAACTTGCCATTTTTGTTCTGTTTCTTCTTAGTCACTTTCTTTCTGATTCACTCTTCCCAGCTGAGACAAACTTAACAAACTTCTTAGGTCTTGGCCTATCAACTACTGGTTCCTTGGTCTTTGACTTGACACTCTCACTCTTAGAGGATGCTTGTTGTTCACTAGATTGTGCCTCATCCTCATCATTCAACATTTGTTTGATGAGTAAGGCATCCTCATCAATTTCAAATGTTGATTCCTTAAAAATTGGATTTTCAGTCTTTTTCAATATGTGAGGCACTTTCTCATGAACAGCTGTGTCCTCTTTAATGACAGCTTAGCCTTTCCTCTGTTTGAGAGAGTCATAGTCAAGTCCAATAGCTGCTTTGGGTTTAGCTTCAATTTTCTCACAGTAGGATTGCACTAGACCAGATGATTTCTTGAAAGTTTTCAGTTTGAATTCATTTTCAGCTAATTCATCCCTAAGAGCATTCTCTACTTGACTAGCACATAAAACCTTGTTCTGCAAATATTCAACTTCTTTCTTAAGGTTTTCTACTTGCAGGGCAGTTAGCTCAAGTTCCTCATTCTTTTTGGTTAATATTTCATTTCTAGTACACAGTTTAGCAATCTCCTTATTAGCAGCAGTCATACTAGTATGAATATTAAACATTTCAACAGATAGTTGTTCGATCATGCATTTATACTCAGAAACAGACATGTCTATAGTAGTGAGAGATGGTACCTGAGAATCAGATGGAGATGGGTCATCCTTGGAGTTGGCCATCAAGGCATAATTGCAGAATTCTTGTTCCTCTCCATCACTCTCAGAATCATCCCAACACTTCCCTTCAGCTATGTAGGCCTTACCTTGTGTCTGCTTTTTCAGAAGGGCCTCATACTTAGCTTCGAGCTCAAGATAATCTCTATCCTTCTTTTTAGGCTTCTTGCATTCACTGGCAAAATGCCCTAGGTCATTGCATCTATAGCACCTTACAGATGTCCTATCCACATAACTGGTTTTGAATTTATTTCTGTTTGGTTTCACAGGTGCCTTGTTCTTGTTGACTGAATGGTTTTGAGTTTTGGGTTTGAAGGGTTGATTTCTTTTAAATCTGATGTTTGGAAATTTTCTGGCCATGAAAGCATATGAAGTATTTTCCATCCCATCAAGTTCTTCCAGAGTGTAAAACTCTTCTTCTTTCTCCTTTTCCTCAACAGGTTCACTCACCCCAGCTTCAGTTTCTTCATCATCTGCTACCTCCTCTATCCTTAGCTGGCTTGTAGATGCTTCTAGGTCCAGAATAGATTTGTTGACAATCAAGGCACATGATGTGTTTATCATTCTACCTTGGTTGGCTTGGATAGCCCTTTTCTGAAGCAACTCAAGTTCATGAGTCTTTAGGACTCCATAGAGCACATCATAGGTGACTTTGTTCAAATCTCTCTCCCTTAGAGAAATGACTCTTTGCTCTAGATGATTTGGTGAAGATAACAGAAATTTCATATTTAACTCCTTGGTGCTGTAAACCTTGTCATTCATCTGCAACTCAGTAACTAGCTTGTGAAACCTTTCAAACATTTCAGTAATGCTTTCCTTGGGCTGTGCCATGAAAGCTTCATATTGTGTGACCAGTATCTGTTTCTTGTTTTCCTTAACCTCATCAGTTCCTTCACACAACACCTTAATGTGATCCCACATCTCTTTGGCAGACGTACATGATGCAATGTTCGCAAACATTGACATGTCCATGGAATCAATGATAAGCAGCATGAGGTGGCTGTCAAGAGCAACCTTCTCCCTTTCTGATTCTATCCATTTTGATGGATCCTTGGCCTCATAAGATCTTGGGATAGTTGTGGTTCCAACAGTCTTTTCTGGTATCTCTTGTTGTGGAACAAAAGGACCATTCTTGAGAATCTCAGGATACAAGGGATGAGAGGCTTTAATGAACAACATCATCTTTATCTTCCAGAGGTTGAAATTTTCTTTGTCAAACTTAGGGACCTTCACCGTTCCTGTAGTCTTTGGTGTATTCGAACTCATGATCGTTTTTCTATTTTAGAATAAACAGCCCGCTCTGATACCACTTGTTGAGTATTGAACACAAAGAAAGAATACATAGGGGGGTGAATGGATTCTTGAACCTTTCTTGCCTTGAGTCTGTGTAGCAAACAAGTGTTGTGTGTACAGAGATGTAGATGCTGATAAAGAACAACACAGAACACAATATCACTTTAATCTAATGTATTATTAGATAAAGGTTGCTACAATCTGTGAATACAAATGATAGTATTCTCAGCTTCGTTTTTCTCAGAGAGATATAGCTTACAGTGTATGAAAAACTTGACTCACTTGGTTCATTCACTCACACTAACTAAGGAAGTGAGGTTGTATCCTTATAGCATGGATACAACCTACTTACTACAAATAAGGTAGCTAAACAAATTACTTTCTAGTCTGTCTATCCTTTTTGAGTAAGCGTCCAAACGGTTACAGATTTGACTTTGCAAAGCCTGTTCAGATCCACTTCTTTAGCTCCTTGTCTCTTCTATATCTCTCCAAGCTTCCTTGTAGGCTTTCCGGAGCACGTTACAGATTGTGGTCCATAAAGTGCATTGGCTTGTTGCAGGTTTCTGACTTGTACAATTTCTTCAGTATTTTGTCTCCAAGAATGTATTCGAGAAGTGACTAAGTAAGTGATTCGAGAACTGGAATTGACTTGATCGATAACTCTGAGTTCTCGAACACTGTTATATTGACATATCGAACCACTTCTCGAATAGCTCTTTTCCATCAGGATTCCTTGAGTTGTCGAATAGAACATTTGACTTATCGAATCCTCGAGATAACGAATAGCTTTCAGAGTCCTTGAGATATCGAATGGAACTTTGACTTGTTGACTCCTTGAGAACTCGAATACTACTTTGATTCGTTAACTTCCTGAGTTCTCGAATAGAGTACATAGACATATCGAATCTCCGAGATATCGAATGAGATATCGAACAGTGAATTCAGAGATATCGAATAGTGTCTTGAGATATCGAATCCCTGACTTCTCGAATGCTGGACTTCTCGAATAGACAAATATACTTTTCGAATTGGTACTTAGGCAAATTACTCATTTCTTCAAATCCCGACTGTGATTATTTGACAGTCTTTAACTCCTTGCTTGAGGCATGAACCTTGGAACTTCTTTCAAGCATTATTCTAGACTCTATAAGTACAATTACACAACTAGGATTTGATGCCTACTACAAGTACAATACAAACAGAAACTCTACAACTAGAGGTTCCCTCAGTTAAGAGGTCATGTAAGTAATGCAAAGCATTCCAAACAATTAGGCTTGTTATTAGATGTGTACAGGCATGCCTCTGTAACTAACACACATCCACAACTCCTGATTGTTGGCTCTTTGAAGCAGTTGTGCTTGTAGCAGTCGCAGAACTTGTAGATTATTCCATAATCAAAAAATATTATATATACACACAATCAATCACTTATATATACACACAATCAAACAATATATATATATATTTTTTATACACGCAATCACGCATATATATGTAGGTCATTGCTCCATACAGAACACCCTTATATAACAAACAATAAAGAACACCTTAGATCTAATAGTTCCAATGGCCCCGCCAAGGGCACCCAATACAAAAGGTTGTTATTTTTTTAGGTTATATCCATCCAGCCAAAAAAAAAAAACAGTTCATGATGACGTCACTGCTGACGTCATCATGAACGTTTTTTTTCCCTGGATGGATAGAGCCTAAAAAAATAAAAAAATTTTGTATTCGGTGGCCCCGCCAGGGGCATTGCATCTATTAGATCTAAGGTGTTATTTATTATTTGTTATGGAGTGCAACTCTATATATGTATGTATATACATAGAAATAGAACTAGAGAAGGAATCGCTTACAGAAAGAAGATTGAAGAAGACACCGTTTGAAGACACAGGAGATGCCGTTTCTTTATGGTAAGTGAACTAGGGTTCAAATTGAGGAAAATATTAAGTGAGCCCGTGTCTTTTTCTGTTTTGTTTTAAAGTCCATGTGAAATGACCAATTATGCCCCTGCCGCACCCCCCATCAGTACCCCATACGCACCCCATGTATCCCTTAACAGAAAAGCGGGGATACGCCACGTGCCACACTCCGTGCGCACCCCGCGCACTCCCGCACCCCCGAAGTGTGGGATACGCGATTCTTCACCCAAGTGAAGAATCCCGGCTTCATAGGAGACTTCCATGTAACAAAGCATTCCACAAGAAACCCCAAGAACTCCAAAATGCATACTCTCTCTATCGTGAGGCAAATCTATGATGCGGCAGTCAGTAGAATTGCTTTTGGGATCAAATGCCAGAATTCTGTAGTTATCTACGAGCCAGTAAATTATTCCTCTGTAACATGCTGTGTGTCGTGCTTTCACAAAGAACTTAATCCTGACAGGACAATTCACCTTCGAGTACCTTAACTCACCCAACTCGGAGGAGAATATTTCAAAATTGAAAACCCTTGAACGCCATAATAACTCAGCAACTCTTACCACTAAAAAATTTTGTGAGTAGCCAGTGTTTGGAGACCGCTTCTGAAAGGAAGACTGATTTAAGTGGGAGCTTCTGAAAGATTTCTACCAAAAGTGGATCCGGAAGTTCAGCCATCAGAAGTCGACTGTCTCAGAGTGAAGACTTCCCAGTTGGAAAAACAGAAACTTAGAGCATGTCCAATGGTGTAAAGCCTTTAGGTAAAATTTAAAATAAATTAACTTAAATAAGATATATAAAGAATTTGTAAAAAAAATTCCACTCCAATGGGACAAAACTCTTAGGTAAAAATATAGATAATCACAATAGATTGGCTATATTTGTCAAACCTTTAGCAACCTGTAGTTTAACTCCACATCATCAATTACCATATAAAAATAATACATTCTATTTTTAACAACTCGAAATAATAATAACATACCATTTTTAAAATATAGCCAACCAATATAGTCAATCATTGGAGTAAAACACGTTACAGATTCAATAAATTTTACATAATCAATATTTAGCCAATCATTTTATAAAACACCGTTGGAGATGCTGTTGTAACATCAAATAGTGATACTTCACAGTTAAGTAATGTAAAGTATTAATCTTTAGCAAAGAAAGAAAGTAAAAGCATCCTATCAATCCTCGTCACTTTATCATCAAATAATTTATTATTTAGACTATGATTCACGTGACTGCGAATCACATTTGTCGTTTCTTTGTCATACCAATATAACTATGCTGAACATTAAGAACAGTACTTGAAATATGCATAAATCATAAAAATAACATCTTGGTAAAAATTAAAAGATAAACTGTGCATCAAGACCTTAGCACTTGTGGACCAAATACTGCTGCATGCATTGAGTCCTTAACGTAGAGCATGACGTATTCTTTAAGAGTATGAAAATTTGGCTGTGTATACCAAGATCTTTCTAGCTGAAACAAAACTGTGTACATTATTTAGCAAAATAAAAAACTGTGTACATCAAGACCTTTCTTGCAGGACTCCA
Source organism: Kitagawia praeruptora (assembly GCA_037693485.1). NCBI lineage: Eukaryota > Viridiplantae > Streptophyta > Magnoliopsida > Apiales > Apiaceae > Kitagawia > Kitagawia praeruptora. The sequence continues at coordinate 128,103,320 of CM075352.1, forward strand.
TAATGTGCAAGCAACATTGGTGTTAGGAGTGAATTCATGTAGATCCACAAATGTATATGTAACATGAGAATAAATATTTGAGAAATGCATATACAAAGGAAATTTACAATTAACGCAATCACTACACCAATCACAAAATTTTCCATCATGAAAAATTGACTAGTACAACTTGAGAAAATGATATAACAGTAATGTTCTTCGCCTTGAAAAAAAAAGGTAATGTTCTTCGCTGAAGCATCTACATATTAACCTGGGGCCAAACATGCCAAGGAAACAGATACATCTTTTCCTTTCAGGCAGTCCTCTTCCTCCTTCAAAATTTAATAAAATCAACCAAGCCGTTGTGTTACAGTTGCCTACGTATACAAGGAAAGTTGTAGGAAATGGCAAGATCAGTTCAATATGAACAAAACAAAAGATTAGTCCCGACATAGCCACTACCCTGTAGAACCATGACCGCTTTTGCATTGTTCTGACGTGTGTATGCTGTACCAGGTTTAAAAGGAATTTGACATTTTCACCTACCAAAATGCAACATGACTACATGAGTAAGTATTGGAGGGTTCTACATATACTAGTGAAATTTATTAAAATTATAGATTTATAATTTGATCCACTAGATAATAGTTAAAATCTATAACCTGGAAGAAATGGCATTAGCAGCAACCCACGCAGCATAGTTCCCATATTCTTTCACTCTGGTCAAAGATGAAGTTGATCATTCAAAACGATGTGCACAATTTCTTTAATTAGCACAAGCACTAAGGAAGATATCGTATGTTCATATACAGAATCATTCGTTTGACCAACTGAAATGAAGTTATTCAAGCCATGAATTTTACCATCTGCACTTTTCTAAAAGAGAAATTCACCTACCCTAAAAGAACTTATATATTAAAACTTCTGATTTAACCTCCAAAATTTAAGTAAGCAATAATAGCTTACTCCATAAGGGAAATACCCATTCCTTTTTCAAAATGGTTTGACATAATTGTGACTAATTTAAAATCAACATAAAAAGATGAATATGGAGATAGAAAGTAAGAGAATTTAAAAACTAGAAGAATTGTACTTTGTTCTTGTTTTCTTTTCTAACCTTCCTGTTAAAAACTTTTTACAGCTGATTAAGGTTAGTAAAGAATGCTGCAACCTTGTGGTAGTAGATCTGGCCGTGGAACTTCTCTCCTTCATTATGGTCTGTTTTCCTTGATCTAGGTGTTCAATAAGGTTGGGGCGGATTATTAGCATAATTGACAGTCAGGCTGATAAGTGGTTTGACACTGGGGCGTTGGCTTGTTAGGATTTGAACCTCTAAGGTGTACGGTTCGGTAGGCTGTAGTATTCGTCTATTGACATGGACATGTCTCAGATTTAAGGCTTATTTCTTTAGGCTAATGTCAATACACTTCTCCAAAGTGAGACAACGTCTGCCTATATATTAGGATAATTTTGGGTTTTCTGGCCCAAAACGTACAATCAAGAGTTTTGTAGTTTTCCTCTTGTGTTTGTTCAAAGAGATTTTTCTTTGGTTTGATAGGAGTCCCGGAACATCTGTAGATTATTTTTTCTTATTTGTGAAATATAAAATATATGAATCACCTTAGTTATTTTTCTTAAACTACAGTTACTATGTAATCATAATAAACTAAAAAGCCCAGCTGTGTCTTTTGATCTTCTGTACAGCAGCAACAACAGTTAAGGATAAAAGGCAATATCACTGATGAATAATGATCTTAGGTAGGTAGAATAGATATACTCTGCCTTCGTTAAGTTAACCATTTTAGATGCATATACGAATATTCTGGCCCAAAACGTACAATCAAGAGTTTTGTAGTTTTCCTCTTTGTGTTTGTTCAAAGAGATTTTTCTTTGGTTTGATAGTAGTCCCGGAACATCTGTAGATTATTTTTTCTTATTTGTGAAATATAAAATATATGAATCACCTTAGTTATTTTTCTTAAACTACAGTACTATGTAATCAGATTAAACTAAAAAGCCCAGCTGTGTCTTTTGATCTTCTGTACAGCAGCAACAACAGTTAAGGATAAAAGGCAATATCACTGATGAATAATGATCTTAGGTAGGTAGAATAGATATACTCTGCCTTCGTTAAGTTAACCATTTTAGATGCATATACGAATATTCTCATGTACTGTTCAACTTACATAAAAAATGACATAATTATTTATAATATACAAAAGGATAAAATGCACTTACATGTACATATCATCACCATTGAATTCTTCAAATAGACTGATATAAAAGCGGAAGCCATCAGGGCTAACATCCCTGCATAGCAAACCTGCCAATATAACTCCGACGATGAGTATATGCTCTGGTAAATAGTTTCTTAAACTGTCAGCAATAATTTTAGAAAATGGTTTGCAAGTACATGCCTTTGCTTTCAGCAGAAAGAAGATGCTCCTTAGCCATTGCTGGAGCAATACCCAGAGTCATTGCAGCATCACTGGCACTGACCCCGGTTCGGAGGGCTTCTGGCTTCAGTACAAGTGACTTTATTCTAGCAAAAACCTACGGTTCACAAAAAATCAGCTATAATAATATCCAACTATAAACCTAAAAGAAGTGGTTTGACGTTTTTAGACATAGCGGATCAATCTACGCAAATGCAATATTTTCATTTTACATGTTGAACAGACGAAGGTTTTTTTAATAAAACATGACATAAACCTTAAGAAAATAATAAGTTAACAATATATACCTCCTCGTCACTGTGAGACTTATTCTGGATAACCATGACACCACTATCAAACTTCCGAAGCATAACTGGACTGTAAAGAGTGAGAATAAGAAGAATCACCAAAGCTAGGTTTCAGCACATAGTATACCTTAGATACACATTGGAATGTGAAGATACATCCACTGTGATAAATTGCAATATGTCGATTTGTCAAATATATAACATATAGAGAGTTTACAGAAGAAGCAAAGATTGTATATATTTGTGTATATTCTGATAATTACATGAGCTCTAGATCATATATATAGAAGAACTACTAGGACACCAAAGTCTTATACTAGGGTACATATATTCAACATGACGGTGCCTAACCTAAGCCCAACTATGCTGACTAACCAAACCCAACTATGTTGACAATTTGACACTCCCCTCAAATTGATGCATATATATCACTCATGCCCAACTTGCCAATAAGAGGATGAAGCATCTTCTGATTTAAACCTTAGGTAAATATGTCAGCTATCTGATCCTCCGATCTTACAAAGTGAATACCAATGGTATCATTATTGATCTTCTATTTTATGAAGTGTCGATCAATTTCGATATGTTTGGTCCGATCATGTTGAACTGGATTATGTGCAATGGCAATAGCAGCTTTGTTATCACAATGTAGCTTCATTGGAGTTGCAGATGCAAGTACCAATTCTTCTAGGAACAATCTTATCCACAATAATTCACGTACACCTTTAGCTATAGCTCTATATTCTGCCGCAGCACTAGATAAGGCAACCACAGGTTGTTTCTTGCTTCGCCAAGTAACCAAATTGCCACCAACAAATGTACAATATCCTGAAGTAGATCGTCTATCGTCTTGACATCCGGCCCAATCTGCATCTGTATAGCTTTCAATCCCGAGATGATTGTTTTTAGTAAACATTACTACTTTTCCAGGAGCAGCCTTAAGATACCTTAATATCATATAAACTGCATCCAAATGTGGTTGACGAGGATCATGCATATACCTGCTAACAATTCCCACTGCATATGATATGTCTAGCCTTGTATGTGCAAGGTAGATTAGTCGACCAACTAACCTTTGATATTGAGATTTCTCGACAATTTCACCAGCATCTCCACAAAGTTTATGATTTGCTTCTATTGGAGAATCTGCAGGTCTACATCCCAACATCCCTGTTTCATTCAGAAGATCCAGTGTATACTTCCGTTGTGAGAGGAAGATACCACCTGGACTTCTAGAGACCTCAATACCAAGGAAATACCGTAATTTTCCTAAGTCCTTCATCTCGAATTCAGAGGCAAGCTTGCGTTTAACATTAGCAATCTCACATGTGTCGTTGCCGGTGATCACAATATCATCGACATAAACAATCAACACTGTGATTTTTTCATCTCGTCTTTTTACGAACATGGTGTCATCTGAGTTGCTCTGTTTGTAGTCAAATTTAATCATTGCTCCCTGAAATTTGTCAAACCAGTCCCTTGGAGACTGTTTTAACCCATAAATAGTCTTCTTTAGCTTGCATATTTTCCCAATGGTCGCAGCTGTAGAAAAACCTGGTGGAATATCCATGTAAACCTCTTCTTTCAGGTCTCCATGTAAGAATGCATTTTTTACATCCAATTGCTGAAGTTCCCATCCAAGATTTGCTGCACATGATATCAAGACTCGAATAGAGGCCATCTTTGCCACTGGAGCAAAAGTTTCTTGATAATCAATCCCGTAAGTTTGAGTATACCCTTTTGCTACAAGTCTTGCTTTGAACCTATCAATCAGCCCATTAGGTTTCTGTTTCACAGTGAACACCCATCTGCATCCTACTACCTTTCTTTCAGCAGGAAGATGAGTTAACTCCCAAGTGCCATTATGTTTCAAGGCATTCATTTTCTCTATCATAGCATCTTTCCATTTAGGATCACATAAAGCATCCTGCCAAGTATGTGGAACAGAAACACTAGACAAGGATGACACAAAAGCAAGTGAAGATGGAGATAGTGCATTATATGATATAAAGTTTGAGATAGGATGGTTAGTGCAAGCACGTACACCCTTTCTTATAGCAATAGGAAGATCTAAAGTAGGATCAAGAGTGTTACCGTTATCAGGCTCAATTATAGGAGCTGTAGGATCTGCCTCGAGGTCAGAGGTCTCTGGATGTGGTAAAGTGGTGATATCTTCATTGTTCCGCCTAGAATATGTAATCAAATCTGGCCTGTCAAACCTATTTAGATCATCTAACTCACTACCCAAACGTGGAGGGATGGATGATGTGTTTGGACTAGTGTTTGGCACATTGATGAATGGAAGGAATTGAGACTCCTCTGTCGCCTTACTATCAAGACTGTGTCGGTTAATCTCCCCCTGAAGCAAGGAGGAGGATCCGGGAGAGAAGTAAGAAATAGACTCCCAGAAAGTAACATCGTGACTGACATATGTGCGATGTGAGGGAGGATGATAGCACTTATACCCCTTTTGAGTTGGTGTATAACCAATGAAAACACAGCGGAGAGCACGAGAATCGAGTTTATCCCGAGAGGGGGAATGATTATGAACAAAGCATACACTCTCAAATAACCGAAGAGGCAATGGATGGGACGAAGGTGCAGGAATAAAGGACAACGGTGTTCTGAATTGTAGTACTTTTGAAGGGAGACGGTTGATCAGATATGCAGCAGTCATGACTGCCTCACCCCAAAGATATTTAGGGACATGCATAGTTAATATGAGGGACCGTGCTACCTGTTGTAAGTGACCAATTTTCCTTTCAGCAATTCCATTTTGCTGAGAGGTTTTAACACATGTAGTTTGATGAATAATACCCCATGTGTCCAAATAAGATGTAAACATTCCGGCATACTCGGTACCATTATCACTTCGCAGAATTTTAACAGAGGCATTGAATTGTGTTTGAATCATGTGGTGAAAGGATTTAAAACATCCGAATACTTCACTTTTGTGTTTAAGAAGGTATACAAAAGTAAGTCGAGAATGACAATCAACAAAGACAACAAACCACCTATATCCATCATGTGTAGGATGACTAAATGGACCCCAAACATCAGTATGAATAGTAGAAAAAAGAGTAGGACTTCTATTATTTCTAGATGTCAATTTCTAGATGGATACGGTGACCTTTTATGTTTGGCTAATTCACATGGTTCACAAAAAAATTCTTCCTTTTTACACTTTGATGCTAAATTCGGAAAGAGATGCGACAGAACACCAAATGAAGGATGACCTAACCGTCTATGCCATTGATACAAGGACTCTAAACTGGGATTAGATTTAGATGAAACCTGATAACTTGCCGATGGCGAAAAAGAATTCCCTTCCATAATATAGAGGCCATCTACCACTTTACCACTGCCAAGGACCTTGCCTGTCGCCAGATCCTGAAACACACAGTGAGAAGGGAAAAAAGTTACTGAACAATTAAGATTTTCAGTAATTTGATGAACCGATAATAAATTCACTGATAAGGAAGGAACATGTAAGACAGATGATAGTGGTAGTGAAGGGAGACAGTTGGAAGTGCCCCATCCGTGAACGGGCACATGAGTTCCATTGGCAACACGAACACTCTCTGTTTTATTGATGTAGTGATATGACTGCAGTAAACTGGAATTGCCAGTCATATGTTCTGACGCTCCCGAGTCAATAATCCATGAATTAGGTGAACTGTAAGAGACAGAATGACAAGAAATACTCGAATGAAAAGTATTTGTTGGTACAAATGAGGCTGCAGTCTTCAACTTTATATCAGAAACCAACTGTCGAAAAAACTTGAGCTCCGAAATAGTTAAGCCGGAGTGAGTTCCAGAAAAATCCTCTTTCATCATGCTAAATAAATCCGGAACAAAATACTCGAAAGATAATTATCCAACAATTATAGTCAAGTCTTAACTTGAACTAAATCAATATCAATTTAGCAAATTTATGCTAAATTTGAAAGCACTAGTATAACTGAACATTACCGTATGTATGAACAGTGCTTCGTATGAACAGTACTTCGTATGAATAGTCCCGTATGAACAGTACTTCGTATGAACAGTTCCGTATTTGTGAATAGTACCGTACGTATATGTGAACATGGAACCGTACAGTATCTCTGAACAGTACCGTACGTATACAGGGAACCGTATAGTGTATCGGTGAGGTGAACAGTACTATTTATCGTCTTCAACCTTGAGATTCTTTCGGCAGTCCGTACGGCTTCGTCTGACGTCGGTTTTGTATTCCGAATATACCTCCGAACTCGTCTCGACGTGAGGAATCTAATGATATCCTCAAAACTGAGTTTCGACCACCTTTGTAAAACTCGAAATTTTCACTGGGTTTGTAGTTTTCTTGAAAACTTAGAGCCCCAATAATAATTCTGATGAGCACTTTCTTCCTTTGTTATAACCCGCTCTGATACCATGTCAAATATATAACATATAGAGAGTTTACAGGAGAAGCAAAGATTGTATATATTTGTGTATATTCTGATAATTACATGAGCTCTAGATCATATATATAGAAGAACTACTAGGACACCAAAGTCTTATACTAGGGTACATATATTCAACATGACGGTGCCTAACCTAAGCCCAACTATGCTGACTAACCAAACCCAACTATGTTGACAATTTGACACGATTTCATTTTACAAACAAAACGCTAAAGCATAAAAATTTAAAATATATTGTTCATACACATCAAACTTCTCCCAAAGAGTACATGCCTGGAGCAAGTCATCTGGTGAGATTAATTCTGCAAAAAAAATTAACAAATCAGTAGCTACCTTCAATGACATGCAAATATATCAAAAGAGGCAGGTCGCAGGCTGCAGGCAACAAAACCAGCATCTTTGAATTAGATGAGCATAAACAAAAAATAATAGGAGAGCACCTGTGCCTCTAGCACGATTGAAGAGACAATAAACATCTATTAAATTGATCATTCCTCCAGCTCGTTCTATCGGAATTTTCACGAAATCAGCCAGCTAAAAAGAGGGATCAAAACACAAAGTAAAAGAACATATTTAAAGGCAAAAAAGTAAACCAAAATGCAAGGATGACTGAAGAGATTCAGTACATGATTATGTGTCCTACAAATTTTACTGAGTGTCGATGGGTTACAAATTTGAATCATCTGCAAGAAGGATTATGCGAATCAAGGGGCATAATCAGATCCTATCCTATGAACAGAAGTAAATTAGCCAACTTCTGATTAAGTTATTCTTGATAACATCATTTAAGGACCTAGAATCCAAATAATACGTATTGTTCTAGTGGTGAAATTGAAGTGTTACTTACAGATGGATATAAGACACTAGTGGAACACATACAGGTCAATGGATATGCTATGAATAGAATTTCTATACCACAACAGGAATCATTCATGTAAAATTATATGGTAGATCTGTGTTATCTATGGTAACAATTAAGTAAAAAACAGTTAAACACAAAATCAACATGTACGTTGACATAGTTCTGAATAATAGATTAATAGTTTAAAGCATGCTAACAGCCTAACACATATCACCCTGAAGCCTTAAGGTATTTCAAACAGTTGAATGTGTACCTATTCTAACAACTTTAGTTGATTGACATACTTAGCAATAACTTAGAAAAGAGAAAAGAACCTGTCGAGACAACTGCTGGTGATACAATGCACCGGCAGCTTCTTTAGTTACAGGGGAGGCAATACCAACACTCAGTAACCAGTCTTGCATTTCCTCTTTAGTGGTACCTAACTCCTCATCAGTTGATGCGTTTGATTGACTGGCTGAACCTGAAAGAAGTTTTTGCCTCATTTTCTCTGCTAGCATCACCATCTCTTTAGCCTTACCCTGTAAAGAAAAGGCTTTGTAAATTAATTATATTTTAAATGAAAGCAAATACAAGATGAGATAAAGTATAGTGAAGAAAGCATCCTTTTATATCCTTAACTTAACTAAATCATTACAAAAGTATCGAGTCAAAGATTAAGGAGATGTCATGTATGAATGATCTTATATTGTTTATTAAATATCTACATATAACAAACTTACATTTTTCTGAAAGTATGAATGAGCAAAACGAACTACCTCGTTTTTCAAAACCAAGTGTAGTCCAAAAGCATAATTAGCAAGGTTACTAATGCTACTAATTAATCAATAATAACCCATATTTGCTTCTAAGTTTAAGATCCTAATGTCTGTACCCTTATGAAATGTAGGGAAACTAATATATAACGGAAAAAAAATGTACACAATCATTCAAAATAAAAGTTAATACATACCATAAGGGCATTCAGGTCCTGGAAAGCATCTTGCAAACTCTTATCAGTACTCTCCCACATCTCCTGTTCCTTCCTCAAAATCCCGGAAACTCCAACCACCGGCATTTTAAACACTCCAACCCCCGACCCACCATCCTCAACCGTCACAGCCTGACTGGACCCCGACCCACCACTCGACGCCTCCCACGCTCTCCCTCTCCACGCTTCCCAAAGCTTCCCAACAAACACATCCGGATCAGGACCCGACTTCCCCCTACACACAAGCGTCACCACCATAGACCTACCCCCATTCTTATCCACAATTCCTTCAGCCGTCGTAGTAACCTGAAACCGTACCCTAGGACTAGCAAACATAGACTTGATTGACTTCTTGGACGAGAAAATGTGGGTGATAGCTGCAAGTGGAATGGCCACCGCATTTGACGATGTCTCAGTCTCGGGAATAAAAAGAAATCTGTGGGTAGTAAGGGTGAGTAGTCCAGACTTATAGGGAGGCAAATTGGGGTTTTCCTCGCAAACTATATCGACGGAGGAGAGTAAACATGATTCGACTTCACCGGGAAGAAGAACAGGCCTACGACTACTAGTAAGTTCCGCAACAGGGAGCCACATTTTACTCATGATTTAGGTTAACAAAGTAGCTAGCTCCAATTGGGTGATTTCTGATGATTAACAGTGAAATAAATTTAGGGTTATTACAAATATTGTGAAAAACAAACAATTTAACAAGAAATGAGCGTTTAATTAATGTTTAACAAGAAAATCAAATACATGTAGATGGATTATTGAAAAAGTAAGAGTGTGTGTCTGTGTGTGTGTTACCTTGGAGATTAGAGAAGGGGGGGGGGACTTGTTTTGGGTTGGGTTGAGTTTGAATGAATTGAATAGTAAAAGTCAGTGCCGGTGAATGGTCGGAGCTGGGTGTATCGCCGGAGCTGTAAATCTGGATTCACACACATTCCCTCCTTTTCTCACTAATTATCTTTTTGTGAAAATCGCACCAATTAACTATTTTATTCAAATAATTGAGATTTAATTGAAATACAGTACAGGAGTAAGGTCCCGGTTCGTTTTTGGCGCAGAAAACGGCCGAAATATAGAAGATTATTTGATAAATTTTAAAAATCGTATTTTTTTAAAAAAAAAAAAAGACCGAAAAACTACTTCATATATTTCCATATTTTTGAAAAAAAAAATCTTTTTTCAATTTTTGCACGAAAATAACTAAAGATTTTAATAGGGCTGTAAATTGATCCGGACTATACGATATCTCGACTTGTATTCGACTCGAAGATATGATACATGTCTCAGATTCATTTTATAAATGATCTAAACTTGGCGGAAAAATTGAATCTAGATAAAATATGATCCTGGTCCCAGATATGAGCACCCATTTAACCGCTCAGATTAAGTCTCATATTATTCTTATAAAAATGATCCTACCCGAATATATTTAATGATTCATATTCTGTTCAAACCCGAATTTGAATTATATTTTTATTTCATTATATTTTTAACTGAATAGTATATTATAATTTCTTAATAACATTATATATCACCCGAATCTAAATACGAGTTATGCACCCGATTATATATCATCAAATACTTAATAGATTAATTATTTAGTTTTCAATTCGTGATTATTATGTTTTTATAATAAATGACTATTTATATAAGATCTTTTAGATGCAAATATTCCTCCGGGGGACGATTGGGACGTGGGCATAAGGGTCTTTATGACACAATCAATAATTCCCTTCATGTGTTCCGGTTGGGCCTGTTCGACCGACGTTCCGGCCAACAAGGTAGTGGTCTCTCTAGAGCCGGGATTACCAAAAGGACCAGGTAATCCCCCTCCGCCCCCAGTACCTGCTAGGGCTGGAAAACGGATAATACGGATACGGATACAACCATATCCGAATCCGGATCCGTTTTTTACAACCGTATCCGTATTCGTATTCGAATCCGGGAATATCCGACAAAACTTTACCCGAATTCGAATCCGGCAGATATTATCCAGATTCGGATAATATCCGGATCCGAATCCGTTTTCAAAAAAAAAATTCTGAAATTTGCATTATTATAAAAAACATGCATTTTTTGCAAAAACAAAAAAACATACATATTAAAGAGATACTCGGTTCTAATTTACAAATTACAAAAACTATATCCAAATTTGCATATGCAAATAGTATACAAAACTATATACTATATGATAAGTGGATTTTATATCCACTTATTATGCACTAATTAAGCCTAGATTGGTGATTTATCCTTAAGTATGTGGTGTCTTTTAATTCGTTTTTGTTCTTTCGGTATTTGTTGTGTAGAACTCGAAATTTCAGGTATTTTGGCGATAAAAGGTTAAAAGACGGTGGAGTTCTGGCTCAGATGGACTGGCTACGAGGAAAAAGAATTTGCGCTATCAATAGATTTATATTAATTCTTATTTAATTAACATTTTTATGTAATTTATTTAATTGATAAATTAATTCATTCTGAATTAATTTATTTATTAAATTAATTATCATGATTAATTAACGTTGAATTAATGTATTAATCTAAATTGATTTAATTAATTAATTAATGAATTAATCATTATTTATTTAAATGATTAATTGATTAAGTAATTAATTAAATTAAAACAAAAGAGATTTGGGTTATGAAGTGCATGGGCTGAATCCATTAGAATTGAATTGGGCTGATTAAAAAGTCATTGGGCTCAAGGCCCAATAGATGTGCAAGTTGTGTCAAAGATGGGGTACTTAGTTGCATTTTTGTGTGTGAACACAAAATTAACCATTTGTTTACAAATGTACAAAAGATGCTCTCTCTTAACACATGCAGAAACTGTCGGTGCCATCTCCACTCGCCTGTGCGCAGGTGAACGACACAGCTTGGAACATAATAATTTAATTTTTGTTAATAAATATTTTATTTAAATTAGAAAATTATATTTATAAATATCTAATAATATTAGGTATTTATTTTTATAATTTCTGAATTAAATTAATTATTTATTAATTAAAGATTATAAGTTGTGCGGGGTAAAAAGCATTTCTACAGAGCTGCGTATTAAAATTCAACTATCTCTAGTTGTGGAGGAGAATTGCAAATTGGCTTGGCTGGAAGACTTTTACAATTGTCTTGGGAGTAGTTAGATTTAGGCAGGCCGGTAGACTTTTAATTTTAAAACTGCTGACTTTGTATTACATGGTGTGCTAAATTGCACTATAAATATGTGTGATGTGCATAGTTTTGAAGACACCTCTCGACTGAAATTCAGTTTTATTCTCTCCATTTTTCATCACTTTCTCTTGTAATTTCAGTTTATTTTATACACTTTAAATTTTTGCAAACAGTTTAATTTAGACACTCTATATTTCTTTAATTTTAATATATTTTATACACTCTAAATTTCTGTAATTTTATTATATTTTATACACTTTAAATTCTATTTTATCGGAACTTATTTCAGTATTCCTGTTAGAATATTGATCTGTAAACAACAGCTGATAAATTGAACTCACGCAATTAGCAAAAAACCAGTCTTAGGAAGAGCGCGTGGCCGCCACGCGCGGCAAATTGAGCCTTAAGCCTGGCGCGTGCAGTCCACGCGCGTGGAAGAGAGTGGCGATTGATTGACAGAAATAAAGCATCATCATTGCAGTAAACAAGATTCAACGTAGCATGTGAAGTGTGATGTTTCTGTGGGTTTTTTGTCCGTGTCCTTTTATTATTTAGCTGGCCTTGGAGTGCTCCTCTGTTTCAACAATTTATTCGGTTCTATTTCTAAACTCTGGTAATTTCATATTTAATTTCTCGTAATTTTTAATTTAGTAATTATTTTTATTATTGTTATTATTATTATTATTACTATTAGGTTCTAATTCTTTTATTTTTATTTTTAATTTTTCATAATTTCTTAATTAAATTATAAAATTTTCTACCATGATTTTATTTAATTCCATAAAGGTGCCTAGCTCAATTATGAACTAAACACTTTCATGGGGTTCTAATGTAATGAATTGTTAATGCTCATGTTAATTTGATAGATAATTTGTGTTTACAATTTCTATATAAGATTGCCTTGCATGGTTGTTTTAATTGAATATAGGTGAATAGCTAACATCTATTGTGCCAAATTTCTAATGATTGCGAAAGTGGATTTAGAGATTTAGGGCTTGCCATGCTAGCATAGGTATGTCGGCTTCTCCGCATTTCGGATTATAGTTTCGAAAGAACGTTATTCCCCTATGTAGTTAATTGCGGAACTTGTGATTAAATTGATTGTATCACCCATTCACATAGACATATAGTGTATTGGATATAATTAATGCCCTTATAACTTCTATCTCTTTTGTGGATGTTTATTTGGAATGGTGTGAGTTAATTGAAAGATGGCTCATATTAGTTTCGTGTTCCCGCTAGCATTCTTAACAATTGTAACACATTAATTCTTGATAATTAATAAGAGTTTAAACATTCATGAAATTAGGACCCCATGCCTCTATCATATTATTTTAAACAAATTAGCCGTTACTTCATTAGTTAATTGTTATCTGCAAATAAACCATTTTAGTTCGTTCATGCTTCTATAATTAACCAAACATTGTTGAATAGACATATTTACTAAAATAACCGAGTCTTCGTGGGAATGATCCTTATTTCCCTATATTGCTTTTGGACTGCGTACACTTGCGTAGAGAAAATAGCGAACAAGTTTTTGGCGCCGCTGCCGGGGACTCGGTGTTATTTTTGTTTATGTGTTTTACTACAATAGAAATTAATTTGTTTGACTTGAACATTTTATCTTATATTTTTGTGAAGTGATTATTTGTGTACAGATACTTGGATTTTTATGCTAACACGTTCTAAAGCATTAAAAGCCAAACAAGTACTTGAACAAGCAAATAGTCACAAGATGGACGGAGAAGGCGAAGTAGTTGCACCTGCAGCAGCAAGGGCTTTAATGGACTACTCGCAACCGAAGATTGATGACATCCAGTCAAGCATCATTCGGCCAGCAATTACGGCTCCTACATTTGAAATTAGATCCAGTACTATTCAGATGGTGCAGAATCAAGTACAGTACGGAGGAACTGCAACGGAAGATCCTAACTTACACATCAGGAACTTCATAGAAATATGCGACACATTCAGATTCAACAATGTGTCAGATGATGCTGTGAAGTTGAGACTCTTCCCGTTTTCATTAAGAGACAAAGCCAAGGGTTGGCTACACTCTCTACCACCAGGATCTATCACCACTTGGGCTGATCTAGCTCAAAAGTTTCTTAGCAAATTCTTCCCCATGGCTAAGACTACAGCTATAAGGAATGCTATCACTCAATTTTCTCAGCAGTCTGGTGAAACTTTATGTGAAGCTTGGGAGAGATACAAAGAAATGCTTCGGCAATGTCCACATCACGGCGTGCCAAACTGGATGATCATAAATTGTTTCTATAATGGGCTAGGAATGCAATCAAGGCCAATGGTAGATGCAGCTTCAGGGGGAGCATTATGGGCTAAAAGTTATGAGGAGGCCTACGATCTTATCGAGATGATGGCAGCTAATGAATATCAAAACCCAACTCAGAGAATGCCACAACAGAAGGTAGCAGGAATTCTTAATATCGACAAAGCCACTTCCTTAGCAGCTCAGCTAGAGGCTTTGAAATTGAAAGTAGACTCTTTGACAGCACAAGGATTTCATCAAATCGCTAGTGTTTGTGAGTTGTGTGCGGGCGCACATGAATCAAACCAATGTGCCATCTCAAACGAGTCGGTTCAGTTCGTAAGCAATTTCCAGAGACAGCAACAGCCAGCTCCAAATTCCTACCATCCGAACAACCGAAATCATCCAAATTTCAGTTGGAGCAATAATCAAGGAGGAGCACAACAATCACATCAGCCCTACCAACAATCTAATCATCAGCCATTTGGAGCTAAGCAGTATAATCCATCTGGATTCCAGCAACAACAGGGGCAACATTTTCAACAACCATATGCTCCTAGACAATTTCAGCCCCCAGGATTTCAACAACAACAATCTTATGGAAATTCTGGACAATCGTCGAATGAAAAGACTGAATTAGAGGAGTTGAGGTTGGGCCAAAAAAGCCAAGCGGCTTCCATTAAAAATCTGGAAACTCAATTGAGTCAACTCGCTAGTTTCATGATGAGCCGACCACAAGGAACACTCCCTAGTGACACTGAACTTAATCCTGGGAAAAAGGATAATCACGAGCACATCAAAGCAATTACCCTCAGATCAGGGAGAATCACGGAGGATGCTGAGCTAAAAGATACAGAAAAAATTCTGCCAGACAAAGGAACAGAAAAAGCAGATTTGGGAGACACAAAGGACATGGGCAATATATCAAAATCAAAGGAGGAGATTATAGAAAATATGCCAACTCCTAAAAAAGCTGTCCTCGAGCAAAAAGAAGTAAAAGAGCAAGTCTACCCACCTCCACCATTTCCTCGACGAGTGCAAAAACAGAAATTAGACAAGCAGTTTGGCAAATTTATTGAAGTCTTTAAAAAATTACATATCAACATTCCATTTGCTGAAGCTCTCGAAAAAATGCCAAGCTATGCCAAATTCATGAAAGGCATTCTCTCAAGGAAATTAAAACTTGAAGACTTAGAGACTGTTGCTTTGACGGAAGAATGTAGTGCGGTATTGCAGCAAAAGTTGCCGCCTAAGCTGAAAGATCCAGGGAGTTTTACAATACCATGCACCATTGGGAGATTATCTTTCGACAAATGTTTATGTGATCTGGGAGCAAGTATCAATCTTATGCCATACTCGGTTTTCTTGCAGCTTGGTCTTCCTGAACCAAAACCAACAAGTATGTCCCTTCAGTTGGCTGATCGATCTATCACCTATCCTAGGGGAGTTGTTGAAGATGTGTTGGTGAAAGTAGACAAACTCATCTTTCCTGCTGATTTTGTCATTCTTGATTTCGAAGAGGACAAGAAGATTCCTGTAACGACCCGAAAAATTACGTGTAATTTATTATATTAAAATATATTTTTAGTTGATTTTACTGTGTGTTAGTTTATTTTTAATGCATTTAAACGCGTTATGATTTTTATTAAATAGGAAAATTATCTTATACGTGTTATGTGACTTATGTGTATCATAGAATATTTTATTCTATTTTTCTGTAATTTTTAAATTTTTAGAATACAGTTATTTTGCATTTTAAATTCCGGACCCAGCCCCTGTATTGGATTCGAGGCCCTGTTTTTCATAAAATTATTTTTATATAATAGTGGGATATCCGAAAATGCATTATGTTGTAATTTTTGTAATATTCGTAATTTTTGGAAAATTTTGGCATTTATATTATATTTGTTTAAAAATAAAATTTTTACATTTTTATCCCATAAAAAATTATTTTTAAGGCTTAATAATTTTAATTAGGGGTTAAAAATATTTTTGGGGTATTAATTTTGATTTAATATAAATACCAGCAGATTTTTTTTTATTTGATCAAAATAATCAAAAATCAGATTTTTGATTTTTATTTTCTGAAAAATCTGGAAAAGGTGTTCTTGGTGTTCTTCACAATCAATCACACTTTTGACAGTGATTCCGGCATCCAAATCGTTCATGTGGGTAACCAAACTGAAGCTCTTGATCTCTACTACATGTTTATGTGTGTTTTAACATGCTAAATTGCTTGAATCGAAAATTCAAAATTTTAGTTTAATATTCGAATTTTCTCGAATTTATTTTGGATTGTAGGATGATTTGTTGTTGATGTGGTTAGTGTCTATAGATTGTATATAATCTCAGGAGCATCATGATAATTTTTGTTTGATTTTTAGTATCTTAAAACTCGAAATCGAATTTTGTGGGGGTGAGATTAATTTTCAATTTTCCGGGTTGATTGATGATTGTTTGGTGTTTTTGATGATTGATATGAGTCACTGAACTCCTGGGCTTCGATTTGGTATATAGAACGTATGATTTGGTATCCGATTTAGAGTTCATCGGTTTTGGTTTTGAAGGTCGCCGGAATGGTTCGGTTTTTGGCCGTATTTTTAGTTCGGTTGATTCTGGGATTGTTTGAATGGTATGGTTGTGTTTAGGAGATGATTTGGAACGATTTTGAGCTTAAAAACGTAACGAATGGTACGTTTTTGATGTCGCCGGAGTTCGCCGGAATTTTCTCCGGCCACCGGATTCTGGGCAATCTGCCATTAAAGCTGATGAATGTTCTTGGAGCATTCATACGAAGAACAACGTAGGTGGTGATGAATAGTAACCGTTTGATCTTAAAAATCTGAAAACATTTTCAGAAAAATGTTTTTCGGTCAAAATTTTATAAAAATTTTGTAAAATTCAGATTTCTTTTAATTATTAGTATTATTTTAACTTCTAAAAATTAAATTTAATTAGTTAATTATTTTTAAATAATAATTTAATTGATTTAATTAATTGATTAATTCATTTTAATTGATTAATTATATTAATTAATTATTATTTAAATATATAATTGACTTCATTGAATTTAAATCTTTTTATTATAAAAGATTTATTATTTTTATGAGTTGATTAATGAATAATTAATTTGAATAATCAATTAATTTAATTATTAATTGAATTATTCTTATTAATTGCGTATTAATTAAACCGTTTATCCGTTTTCAACGAGAAAAGTATTTCTGGAATTAGAGAAATGACCCGGTTCTTATAAAAATAGTTTTAAGTTACACTTCAACTTTTAAATTTGGATCGACTTTTTACCAAACCTTTTTATTGAGTCGGTTATATCCGATAATTAGGGTTTTGACCATTTTCTGTTTTAAAAATATTAGATAAAATCTTTTCATGATCTGATCAAACATGCTATGTGATTATGTGAATTGCGTGTTATTATTCTTTGATTATCTATTAGTGATTTGTAAATATTCTATGAATAATTTGAGTGCTCTTTTATTTGTGAGCCGTATATGCTATGTGTTAATTGGTTATGTGACAGGTATATATGTATTTAATTCGAGGACTAATGATTATCTCTAGGGTTAATTATTGTCTTGAGGACTAATGACTTATTTCGAGGATTAATTGTTATCTCGAGAATTAATCGTGTCCTGAGGATTAATTGATTTTCATGTTTCTTTATTGAGGAATAAGATAAATGTTTTGAGGATTATTTATAGATTGAGTTGGACTGAGTTGAATGCATAAATGGTTAATTCGAGGATTAATTGGTAAATATTGACTTAGGAATGTCAGCGGAGTTAAGTTGGTATGAGACGAAGAAAGTTGGAGATGGATGCAGTATTGTGTGGATTGTAATAAAGAAGGTTGGAGATGAAAGTATTGTTTGTGGAATTGCTGGTTTACTTGCGAGGTGTTTTAACACCGGGAAAACGCCTGTGTTCAAAGGAGACATTTCCAATTATTTTCTTCCGACAGAGATATTGAAGTAGACACGCGGGGTCGTTGTCGACGGATCAGACTTGTGGCAACCGCTAAAGTGTAAAACAAAGCATGATTAAAATAGAGGATATGATGACGTAAGATAGAAGAAGAAGGTAGACGGGTTACCTCGACTTTGCGCAATAGCTAAGGACCAGAGGCAAGTATTTTCTTAATCATCCTAAACACTTTTTATTTTATGTTTCATTGATTCATATCATGACGAATAGCTATTGTTCAGAGCTATTCGTGATTCTTAAATATTTTTGTGCGAATACAGTTGCTTGATATTGGTACCTTTGATGTGGGGAATTGTTTAAGATAAACTCTTCATATCCTTATTATCGTAGTAAATAATATGGATGTGAACTGTATGTGAAACTAAGCATTTCCTGTTGAATTCGGAAATTGCTCTATTGGATTGGAAAATGATAAAGCATAGGAGGCCATGATTGCTATCATGGTCCAGCAAAATATTTATTGGAAAGCGTAGGAGGCCATGGTTGCTACCATGGTCCAGCAATATTTAAGGAGGATATGGTAACCATTCCATCTTCCTATAGGCTAACATTACTTGCCTATTTTGGTACCACAGAAATCCTTGTTATACCTACGGGTATAGGAATGTACCGGTAGTTATAAAGGGGTCCCATTGCTTAAGAACCTGATCAGGGGGCAATGGTGTTTCAGTAAAGTGTATCCAATCCATATCGCCCGAATGGCTATTATATATTGTGAGTTGGCAGATGATTCATTTTTATGACATGCCAAATATTGTGAGTTGGCAGATGATTCATTTTTATGACATGCCAAATGATTTCAGTTATGATTTGAATTATATCACAGTTGTTGATTCAGTTTCTCTATAAACTGTTTTATATTTCAGTTGATTTTTATGCCCCACTTATCCTGGTTTTATATCAAAATTTTTATACGCTTGCTGAGCATTTCTTTCGCTCATACTTGCTGTTGTAAATTCTAACATTTCAGTAAGGTAGTTTGGCGAGACTTATCCGCACAGCTTAGAAAGAGAAGAAGCGTGATGCTATTTCGAAGATGACTTGGCTCAGGATGTCTGGATTTAGAGTAAGATCTATTTTATATAATTGAGTTCTAATATTTATTATTATTATGTATAGTCTAGTTGGCCTGGCGTACTTTTTATCGAAGTTACACCAGTGGTTTAAGATTTGATCAAAGAGAATGTTGTGAAGAATGAATACTTTCTATTTAATGGAATTTGGATTCTTGTTTCTAGCCCTATAACCTTAAAAGATCTTGGTATGTTGGGGTCACAGATTTTATTTTTCCACTGTTGGACAATCACAAGTGAATGATTATTATTAAACAGATGTTTTATTTTAAGGATTTTCGCGTGACAACCAAATCTTCTGACCCCGGATTTGGGGGGTGTCACAGTTGTTATCAGAGCAGGGTTATAGTAAACTAGAAACGAGAGTGTGTAGGAGTGTGTATAGCTAAGTAAGGAACGTCAGAGCTCATGTAGAGTTCGTGTTGGACTATTGGATATAGTACCAATTAGTAAGTTAAGATTGGAGTACTCGTTTGAGATAGTTGTGCTGAATTGGATAGATCGCCTGGCGAATGGAGATGTCTACTGTGGAATCTTCAGAGATTATTACGAGTTGATGATGACAAACGATATCGATATTCTTAAAACGTGGAACGGAAGAAGCTTAAATTCGAATGACGAGCTATCGAAGGAATTGGCAAAGAAGGCATAAGTAGTGACCTTGGCAATACCTTTTCTTTCTATGAATTATTTTGATATCCCTCCTAAAGAGGTATTCGTTAAAAGATATTTCTCCTCTTCTAAACAATGACATTTTGATACTTGTGTTCAATCTCCATTTTGAATCTCAATTGTTTCAGTGGTTACTATGAAACCTATTTTTAAATTTCTGAGACTTTCAACTTTTTGTTTTCTCCAATGATTAATAACCTTATTTGCAATATAGTACCACTTGTTCGGTACTTTCTTCCTGGTTCTTCTTTTCGGAAAATAACAAATTTGGAATTCCTTTCATATTTCTCTACTCCTACTGAGACGAACAACCATATTTATAGGGGACACCAGGTATATCTGTCTGTGTGATAGAAGTTGGATGGGACGCCATCACTGGTGTGTTGTGTATTACAAGAAGGCTGATCACCTTTAATTGTAAATATCGGAGCTAAGACACACAACGTCGGGTTCATGTGATCATATTGATCTCTCAGTTATTCTCTTATTTCAAATCAGGTTGCTTTAAAATTCATAAAATTCATAACCACAATTGTGGAACATTTGCCGTGATATGGAATCCGTTCTCTTCAAAATTTCATGATTCTTGATATCTCTATTGAATTTCAAGGGTATGCCAATCAGGTCAGGATAAACGAAATTCGCTGATAGAAATTAGATTCGCAACGGAATCGCCAAGAGTAAGAACGAGTCCTAAAATGATTAGAATATCAGTGACATATCAATGGAATCAGTTCTCTCTCTCTCTCTCTCTATCAAGGACATTATGTTAATGGAAAGTGGTCGAGCCATATTTGAAACGAATAATGATGGGTTGTAAGACTCTAGTGATAACTGTGTCAGATGGAGACCCTATAGTTGAATTGAGATTTTGGAGAAGTTGTTTACGAAAGGACACTATCCCCAGTTTTGTAAAGCAAGTGTTGATTATGAGGAGTTAAGGAAGGAGTTAAGGAATTAAGGAACCCCACTAGGTGCCTTAGCTGATTCCGAGGACGGAATCCTTATAAGGGGGGAAGAATGTAACGACCCGAAAAATTACGTGTAATTTATTATATTAAAATATATTTTTAGTTGATTTTACTGTGTGTTAGTTTATTTTTAATGCATTTAAACGCGTTATGATTTTTATTAAATAGGAAAATTATCTTATACGTGTTATGTGACTTATGTGTATCATAGAATATTTTATTATATTTTTCTGTAATTTTTATATTTTTAGAATACAGTTATTTTGCATTTTAAATTCCGGACCCAGCCCCTGTATTGGATTCGAGGCCCTGTTTTTCATAAAATTATTTTTATATAATAGTGGGATATCCGGAAATGCATTATGTTGTAATTTTTGTAATATTCGTAATTTTTGGAAAATTTTGGCATTTATATTATATTTGTTTAAAAATAAAAATTTTACATTTTTATCCCATAAAAAATTATTTTTAAGGCTTAATAATTTTAATTAGGGGTTAAAAATATTTTTGGGGTATTAATTTTGATTTAATATAAATACCAGCAGATTTTTTTTTATTTGATCAAAATAATCAAAAATCAGATTTTTGATTTTTATTTTCTGAAAAATCTGGAAAAGGTGTTCTTGGTGTTCTTCACAATCAATCACACTTTTGACAGTGATTCCGGCATCCAAATCGTTCATGTGGGTAACCAAACTGAAGCTCTTGATCTCTACTACATGTTTATGTGTGTTTTAACATGCTAAATTGCTTGAATCGAAAATTCATAATTTTAGTTTAATATTCGAATTTTCTCGAATTTATTTTGGATTGTAGGATGATTTGTTGTTGATGTGGTTAGTGTCTATAGATTGTATATAATCTCAGGAGCATCATGATAATTTTTGTTTGATTTTTAGTATCTTAAAACTCGAAATCGAATTTTGTGGGGGTGAGATTAATTTTCAATTTTCCGGGTTGATTGATGATTGTTTGGTGTTTTTGATGATTGATATGAGCCACTGAACTCCTGGGCTTCGATTTGGTATATAGAACGTATGATTTGGTATCCGATTTAGAGTTCATCAGTTTTGGTTTTGAAGGTCGCCGGAATGGTTCGGTTTTTGGCCGTATTTTTAGTTAGGTTGATTCTGGGATTGTTTGAATGGTATGGTTGTGTTTAGGAGATGATTTGGAACGATTTTGAGCTTAAAAACGTAACGAATGGTACGTTTTTGATGTCGCCGGAGTTCGCCGGAATTTTCTCCGGCCACCGGATTCTGGGCAATCTGCCATTAAAGCTGATGAATGTTCTTGGAGCATTCATACGAAGAACAACGTAGGTGGTGATGAATAGTAACCGTTTGATCTTAAAAATCTGAAAACATTTTCAGAAAAATGTTTTTCGGTCAAAATTTTATAAATTTTTTCTAAAATTCAGATTTCTTTTAATTATTATTATTTTAACTTCTAAAAATTAAATTTAATTAGTTAATTATTTTTAAATAATAATTTAATTGATTTAATTAATTGATTAATTCATTTTAATTGATTAATTATATTAATTAATTATTATTTAAATATTTAATTGACTTCATTGAATTTAAATCTTTTTATTATAAAAAATTTATTATTTTTATGAGTTGATTAATGAATAATTAATTTGAATAATCAATTAATTTAATTATTAATTGAATTATTCTTATTAATTGCGTATTAATTAAACCGTTTATCCGTTTTCAACGAGAAAAGTATTTCTGGAATTAGAAAAATGACCCGGTTCTTATAAAAATATTTTTAAGTTACACTTCAACTTTTAAATTTGGATCGACTTTTTACCAAACCTTTTTATTGAGTCGGTTATATCCGATAATTAGGGTTTTGACCGTTTTCTGTTTTAAAAATATTAGATAAAATCTTTTCATGATCTGATCAAACGTGCTATGTGATTATGTGAATTGCGTGTTATTATTCTTTGATTATCTATTAGTGATTTGTAAATATTCTATGAATAATTTGAGTGCTCTTTTATTTGTGAGCCGTATATGCTATGTGTTATTTGGTTATGTGACAGGTATATATGTATTTAATTCGAGGACTAATGATTATCTCTAGGGTTAATTATTGTCTTGAGGACTAATGACTTATTTCGAGGATTAATTGTTATCTCGAGAATTAATCGTGTCCTGGGGATTAATTGATTTTCATGTTTCTTTATTGAGGAATAAGATAAATGTTTTGAGGATTATTTATAGATTGAGTTGGACTAAGTTGAATGCATAAATGGTTAATTCGATGATTAATTGGTAAATATTGACTTAGGAATGTCAGCGGAGTTAAGTTGGTATGAGACGAAGAAAGTTGGAGATGGATGCAGTATTGTGTGGATTGTAATAAAGAAGGTTGGAGATGAAAGTATTTGTTAGAAATGATTGATGAGAACATCGTTTGAAAGCTAAAGTGACAAAACAGAGTTTAGCTGGAAGCAGTCAGAGTTTAGTTAAACACTGACTGGAAGCGCAACAGAGGTTGTTAAACTCTGTAGCGGTATTGTCTGAAGAGTCAACAGTGTTTGAAGATTGATACAAAATAAATATGGAAGCAATATCTTTGAAGATTGGAAAGCTGTCAAAGAGATTGAGTTGACTTGGAAGACTTGGAGCAATCGTGATTGATATCAATTGTATAGCTTAATTATAGGAGAATCAATTACTGATTGTACGAAGCTGTATGTTTTATAAATACAGTTAGGTTAACCCTAGAAGGGTATCGAACATTGAGAAATTCATTGATTGTAACCTAAGCAGCTCTCTGTGATATTTTACATCACTGAGAGAGGAATTGTTAATTCCAAACAGTTTTTAAGTATTAAACAGTGTGTTCTTGTTAAGTTACTCATACAGTATTTGATTACTTATTGTGTATTCGACCTAACAATTGGTATCAGAGCCAATCTGTTACTTTATTACAGTTAAAGATCCAAACACAATAGTAATCAATGGCAGAGATACCTCCACCATCTGAGAAAGCTCCTACTACTGTTAGTAGGTATGAAACAATAAGGGTTCCTATACTTAGACCATTAGAGTATGCAATTTGGAAAGTGAAGATGACCATGTTTCTGGAGGCTACAGATCCAGAATATCTTGATAGAATTTATGAAGGTCCTCACAAACCTACAAAGTTATCTGCTGCTGCTGCTGGTGAGGAATCAAAGGTCATTCCAAAAGAAAAGAAAGATCTAACTGCTGAGGATCTTTCATCTATTGCAAAGGATGCAAAAGTAAGACATTTACTTCACAGTGCTTTAGACAATGTTATGTCTAATAAAGTGATTAATTGTAGCAACTGCAAAGGAAATATGGGATGCACTTGAGGTTAGGTGTCAAGGAACTCCTGCAATCAAGAAAAACAGAAGAAACATACTCACTCAGGAGTATGAGCATTTTGAGGCAAAGTCAGAAGAAACCATGACAGAAACATTTGACAGATTCTGTAAACTGCTCAATGATTTGTCATTGGTTAACAAAGAGTATGATTTAGAAGACTCAAATCTCAAGTTTCTTCTTTCTCTACCTGAAAAGTGGGATGTGAAAACAACCACTATAAGAGATAACTATGAACTTGGTGAAACAGAGATTGATGAAATTTATGGAATGCTCAAAACCCATGAATTGGAATTGGAGCAGAGAAACAAAAGATCAAGTAGAAGGTCAAAATCTGTTGCTCTTAAGGTTGAGGAGAAACCATTAAAGAAGGAAGCATCAAGGAGAAAGGCAAAAGGGAAAGCCTTAGTCATACATTCAGAGAGTGAGTCATCAAACACTGATGTTGACTCAAACACAGATGGAACATCTGATTCTGAAGATGATGAGGAGATGATGCAAATGGCTGCATTGATGGTTAAGACCTTCAAGAAGATGGGATTCAAGAACTTCAAGAAGGGAAAGAGATTCTCCAAGGATTACTCAAAGTTTGACAAGAAAAATTTCAAGAAATCTGAGGGAAAAGACTTCAAATCTGGTAAGAAAGATAAGTCTGAGATTCAATGCTACAAGTGTAAGGAGATGGGTCACTATGCTCCTGAGTGCAAAAAGGGTAAAACTGAAAAGGCACTCTACACCAAAGGCAGAGATCGGGCAGACACTTCAGATTCAGATGAGGAAGTCAACTATGCACTCATGGCTACTACTCAAAATGAAGATGATGATCTCAAGGTACCCCCAACTACCTATGCTTATAATACTGATAATATAACTGAATTGAGAATTTATCTTAAAGCATTGCATATCAGTTATAGGGATCAGACTTTAGAAAATGAGAGGATAAAGAATGAGTGCTCTCAACTCAAAGATAGAAATAAACTTGTTGAGGAACAGCTAGAAAACATGAATAAAATTCAGAAAGAAAGAGATGATGTTGTGTTTATTGAACAGGAGTTGCTAGGTAAGTATAAGCAACTAGAATCTGAATTGGAGGATACTAAGCACATCATTAAAACTTGGACACACTCTGGTAAAGATACTCAAGAAGTGTTTCAGTCAGATACAGTAGGTCTAGGTTACTCTGAAGGAGATGAACTTAGATTTGAAAATATGGTAAAAGTTAGACCACATCGTTCATCTGAAGGTAATGTTATGGGAACAGGTGGACCTAAGACTGAAGCTGAGAAAAAGGCTGTTAAAGAATCATATGCTAAGACTTTTGTTAAAGAGGTTAATATTGGTTCAATGACAGATAAACAACTTAAGCATAAGCTTAAAGAAATAAAATCTGTCAACAAACAGAGAATGCCTAGGAAAAACAGAAATGGTAAGGCAGGCATAACATCAGGAATTAAGCCAATGCTTGCTTCACTAGCTCCTAGAAAAACATGCTTTAATTGTGGTAGCACTAATCATCTTGCTAGTTTCTGCAGTAAGAATAAGAACATTAATTCTTTGCCCTCTAAAACTGCAGTAAAAAATGATTATGTGAGAACTAGACCACAGACTTTATGTAAACACTGTGGAAGTACATGGCATTCTATTTACACTTGCAGAGATTATCATGCTATTTACTATAATTACTATGAACCCAAGCCAAATTTGAAATGGGTTAAAGTAAACTCTGCAAATGTAAACTCTGAAAAAGTTAGCTTAAACTCTGATAATGTGAATTCCGCTGCAAAAGCTAACAGAATCAAGAAAGCAAAAGGATCCAAGCAAGTCTGGATCCTTAAAACTAATAATCAGTGATTGTTTATGATTGCAGGGCAACAGGGTTAGTACCCTAGTCGAGGACAGTGGATGTTCAGGACACATGACTGGAAATAAATCCCTGCTATCAGAGTATGAGGAGAAGGCTGGCCCAAAAGTTTCCTATGGAGATGGCAACATAGGACATACTCTGGGATATGGCAATATTAATCTTGGGAGTGTCATCATCACAAATGTAGCTCTGGTTCCAGGACTCAAGCATGATCTGCTATCTGTGAGTCAAATCTGTGACAGAGGATATGTTAGAAATGATTGATGAAAACAGTGTTTGGAAGCTAGTCAGAAAACAGAGTTTAGCTGGAAGCAGTCAGAGTTTGATTAAACACTGACTGGAAGCGCAAACAGAGTTTGTTAAACTCTGTAGCGGTATTGTCTGAAGAGTCAACAGTGTTTGAAGATTGATAAATATGGAAGCAATATCTTTGAAGATTGGAAAGCTGTCAAAGAGATTGAGTTGACTTGGAAGACTGAAGCAATCGTGATTGATATCAATTGTATAGCTTGATTTTAGGAGTATCAGTTACTGATTGTACGAAGCTGTATGTTCTATAAATACAGTTAGGTTAACCCTAGAAGGGAAGTCGAACATTGAGATATTCATCTATTGTAACCTAAGCAGCTCTCTGTGATATTTACATCACTGAGAGAGGAATTATTAATTCCAAACAGTTTTTAATTGTTAAACAGTGTGTTCTTGTTAAGTTACTCATACAGTATTTGATTGCTTATTGTGTATTCGACCTAACAAGTGGTATCAGAGCCTAATCTGTTACTTTATTACAGTTAAAGATCCAAACACAAAAGTAATCAATGGCAGAGATTCCTCCACCATCTGAGAAAGCCCCTACTACTGTTAGTAGGTATGAGACAATCAGGGTTCCTATACTTAGGCCATCAGAGTATGCAATTTGGAAGGTGAAAATGACCATGTT
Organism: Kitagawia praeruptora; assembly: GCA_037693485.1. Taxonomy (NCBI): domain Eukaryota; kingdom Viridiplantae; phylum Streptophyta; class Magnoliopsida; order Apiales; family Apiaceae; genus Kitagawia; species Kitagawia praeruptora. The sequence continues at coordinate 128,130,651 of CM075352.1, forward strand.
TCTGGAGGCTACAGATCCAGAATACCTTGATAGAATATATGAAGGTCCTCACAAACCAACAAAATTATCTGCTGCTGCTGCTGGTGAGGAGGCAAAGGTCATTCCAAAGGAAAAGAAAGATCTAACTGCTGAAGATCTTTCATCTATTGCAAAGGATGCAAAAGTGAGACATTTACTTCACAGTGCATTAGACAATGTTATGTCTAATAAAGTGATTAATTGCACAACTGCAAAGGAAATATGGGATGCACTTGAGGTTAGGTGTCAAGGAACTCCTGCAATCAAGAAAAACAGAAGAAACATACTCACTCAGGAGTATGAGCACTTTGAGGCAAAGTCTGATGAAACCATGACAGAAACATTTGACAGATTCTGTAAACTGCTCAATGATTTGTCATTGGTTAACAAAGAGTATGATTTAGAAGACTCAAATCTCAAGTTTCTTCTTTCTCTACCTGAAAAGTGGGATGTGAAAACAACCACTATTAGAGATAATTATGAACTTGGTGAAACAGAGATTGATGAAATTTATGGGCTGCTCAAAACCCATGAATTGGAATTGGAGCAGAGAAACAAAAGATCAAGTAGAAAGTCAAAATCTGTTGCACTCAAGGTTGAGGAGAAACCATCAAAGAAGGAGGCATCAAGGAGAAAGGAAAAAGGGAAAGCCTTAGTCATCCATTCAGAGAATGAGTCATCAAACACTGATATTGACTCAAACACAGATGGTTCATCTGATTCTGAAGATGATGAAGAGATGATGCAAATGGCTGCATTGATGGTAAAGACCTTCAAGAAGATGGGTTACAAGAACTTCAAGAAGGGAAAGAGATTCTCAAGGGACTACTCAAAGTCTGACAAGAAGAATTTCAAGAAAGCTGAGGGAAAGGACTTCAAATCTGGAAAGAAAGATAAGTCTGAGATTCAATGCTACAAGTGTAAGGAGATGGGACACTATGCTCCAGAGTGCAAGAAGGGTAAAACTGAAAAGGCACTCTACACCAAAGGCAGAGATTGGGCAGACACTTCAGATTCAGATGAGGAAGTCAACTATGCTCTCATGGCTACTACTCAGACTGAAAATGATGATCTCAAGGTACCTCCAACTACCTATGCTTATAACACTGATAATATAACTGAATTGAGAATTTATCTTAAAGCATTGCATATCAGTTATAGGGATCAGACTTTAGAAAATGAGAGGATAAAGTCTGAGTGTTCTCAACTTAAAGAAAGAAATAAACTTGTTGAGGAACAGCTAGAGAACATGAATAAAATTCAGAAAGAGAGAGATGATGCAGTGTTTATTGAACAAGAGTTGCTAGGTAAGTATAAGCAACTAGAATCAGAATTGGAGGATACTAAACACATCATTAAAACTTGGACACACTCTGGTAAAGACACTCAAGAAGTGTTTCAGTCAGACACAGTAGGTCTAGGTTACTCTGTAGGAGATGAACTTAGATTTGAAAATCAGGTAAAGAAAAGACCACATTATTCATCTGAAGGTAATGTCATGGGAACAGGTGGACCTAAGACTGAAGCACAGAAAAAGGCTGTTAAGGAGTCATATGCTAAAACTTTTGTTAAAGAGGCTAACATTGGTTTAATGACAGATAAACAACTCAAGCATAAGCTTAAGGAGATAAAATCTGTCAACAAACAGAGATTGCCTAAGAAAAACAAAAATGGAAAAGTAGGCATCACATCAGGAATTAAGCCAATGCTTGCTTCATTAGCTCCTAGAAAAACATGCTTTAATTGTGGTAGCACTAATCATCTTGCTAGTTTCTGCAGTAAGAATAAGAACATTAATTCTTTGCCTTCTAAAACTGCAGTAAAGAGTGATTATGTGAGAACTAGACCACAGACTTTATGCAAACACTGTGGAAGTACTTGGCATTCTATTTACACTTGCAGAGAGTATCATGCTATTTATTATAATTACTATGAACCCAAACCAAATTTGAAATGGGTTAAAGTAAACTCTGCAAATGTAAACTCTGAAAAAGTTAGCTTAAACTCTGTTAATTTGAATTCCGCTGCAAAAGCTAACAGATTTAAGAAAGCCAAAGGATCCAAGCAAGTCTGGATCCTTAAAACTAATAATCAGTGATTGTTTGTGATTGCAGGGCTCAAGGGTCAGTACCCTAGTCGTGGACAGTGGATGTTCAGGACACATGACAGGAAATAAAGCCCTGCTATCAGAGTTTGAGGAGAAGGCTGGCCCAGAAGTTTCCTATGGAGATGGCAACATAGGACATACACTGGGATATGGCAATATTAATCTTGGAAATGTCATCATCACAAATGTAGCTCTTGTTCCAGGACTCAAGCATGATTTGCTATCTGTGAGTCAAATCTGTGACAGAGGTTATCATGTAGATTTTCAGCCTGAATATTGTCAAGTGATCAGTAAATCTACAGGGAAAGTTGCTCTAGTTGGAAACAGACACAATAACATCTATGAAATCAAATTGTCAACAAACACTGATGGCAAAGCAGTGTGTCTGTCTTCAAGGATGTCCAGTGAAGAGAGTTGGAAATGGCACAAGAAACTCTCTCATTTGAATCTGAACAACATCAATGAGCTAATCAAGAATGATCTTGTAAGAGGTCTACCAAAGTCCTTGTTGAATGTAGAAGGACTGTGTGATTCTTGTCAAAAAGCCAAACAGAGAAAAACATCTTTCAAAAGTAAATCTGAGTCTTCAATTGCTGATCCTTATCATCTACTACATGTTGATCTTTTTGGTCCAGTGAATGTGATGTCTCTTGGAAAGAAGAAATATGCATTAGTCATTGTTGATGAATATACCAGATTCACATGGGTATATTTTCTTGCAAAGAAGGATGAAACTGCATTAACACTGACAGAACATGTAATTCAACTGGAAAAAGGGTCAGAGCATCAAGTGAAGATAATCAGAAGTGACAATGGAACTGAATTCAGGAATTCATCTATGGAAGAATTTTGCAAGAGTAAAGGGATAAAACAAGAGTTTTCTGCACCTGGTACTCCACAACAAAATGGTGTAGTGGAGAGAAAGAACAGAACCTTGATAGAAGCTACCAGAACCATGCTAGATGAAGCAAAATTGCCAACATATTTCTGGGCAGAAGCAGTTCAAACTGCTTGTTTTACTCAAAATGCAACACTGATCAACAAGCATGGTAAAACACCATATGAAATGGTGAAGAAGAAAAAGCCAAATCTAAAATATTTTCATATTTTTGGATGCAAGTGCTTTGTGTTGAAGACTCATCCTGAACAGTTGACCAAGTTTGACCTAAAGGCAGATGAAGGAATTTTTGTTGGCTATCCACTGTCAACTAAGGCATTCAGAGTTTATAATCTGAGAACCAGAGTGATCATGGAATCAATTCATGTGTCATTTGATGACAAGAAAATAACTGGACTTGAAGATGTAAATGAACATGATCAACTGCACTTTGAAAATGAAGATTTATTCTCTGAAAAAGTAAACTCTGATCAGAATGATGTGTTAAACTCTGTTAATCTAAACTCTGTACCTCTACTGGTAAATACTGAAGAAACTCTTCAATCAGAAACAAGGGAAGAACCAGTTGAGGGGGAGCATGAAGAATCACATCAAAGTGAAAATTCAAACACTGATAGTGACTCAAATGATAACTCTGAATCAAACACTGTTGATTCAAACTCTGATCATTCAAATTCTGAGCAGTCACATTCAGGGGGAGCATCTGAAAATGAGGAAAGACACCAGGAAAATCAGGAGAGCATGGATCAAGGGGGAGGATCACATGATGACAGAAGCAATCTGCCTTCTGCAAGAAAATGGACTAAATCTCACACACCTGATTTGATTATTGGTGATCCAGATGCAAAAGTAAGGACAAGAAGTGCAACAACAAATGAATGTCTATTTCATGCATTCTTGTCACAATCTGAGCCAAAGAAAGTGGAAGAAGCTCTTAAAGATGCTGACTGGATAACAGCAATGCAAGAAGAGCTAAATGAATTTGAAAGAAATGAAGTGTGGACACTTGTACCAAGGCCTAAGAATAGATCCATTGTTGGTACTAAATGGGTTTTCAGGAATAAAACTGACAGTGAGGGTGTTATCACAAGGAACAAGGCAAGACTGGTTGCAAAAGGCTACTCACAACAGGAAGGAATTGACTATGATGAAACATTTGCACCAGTGGCTAGATTGGAGGCAATCAGGATTTTTCTAGCATATGCCTCCCACATGAAATTCAAAGTGTTTCAGATGGATGTAAAAAGTGTATTTTTGAATGGAAAACTTGAAGAAGAAGTGTTTGTGGAACAACCACCAGGGTTTGTAGATCCAAAATATCCAGACCATGTCTACAGGTTAGACAAGGCTCTCTATGGACTTAAGCAGGCACCAAGGGCATGGTATGAAACCCTTGCCAAATTTCTACTAGAAAGTGGATTTAACAGAGATACTATTGACAAAACTCTGTTTTATTTCCAAAATGGTAGTGACTTGCTTTTAGTTCAGATATATGTGGATGACATTATTTTTGGATCTACTAATGATAAACTCTGCAAGAAGTTTGCCAAACTCATGCAGTCAAGATATCAAATGAGTATGATGGGAGAGCTTAGTTATTTTCTAGGCCTACAGGTGAAGCAAACAGATGATGGAATTTTTATAAATCAAGCAAAATATACCAGAAACCTTCTCAAGAAATTTGGTATGCTTGACTGTTCATCTGCAACAACTCCCATGGCAACTGCAACTAAGTTGGACAAAGATGCAGGGTCATCAGTAGATATGACAAGTTACAGAGGAATGATTGGTTCTTTGCTCTATTTGACAGCTAGCAGACCTGATATCATGTATGCAACTTGCTTGTGTGCAAGGTTCCAGGCAGATCCAAGAGAACCACATTTAACAGCAGTAAAGAGGATATTCAAATACCTCAAGGGCACTATGACTTTGGGGCTGTGGTATCCAAGAGAATCAGAGTTTAAACTTCTTGGTTACTCTGATGCAGACTTTGCTGGATGTAAGATAGACAGAAAAAGCACCAGTGGAAGTTGTCAATTTCTGGGTGACAGACTTGTTTCCTGGTATAGCAAGAAACAGAAGTCAATATCTACATCTACAGCTGAAGCAGAGTATATTGCTGCTGGTAGCTGTTGTGCACAGATTTTATGGATGAAGAATCAACTGCTGGATTATGGATTAAGGTATTCCAAGATACCTTTTTACTGTGATAATCAAAGTGCTATTGCAATGACAGGTAATCCAGTGCAACATTCAATGACAAAGCACATCAGCATAAGGTATCACTTCATCAGAGAGCATGTAGAGGAAGGCAACATAGAGCTTCACTTTGTGTCTACAGAACAACAACTTGCAGATATCTTCACCAAGCCATTGAGTGAAGCTACATTTACAAGACTGGTCAATGAACTAGGAATGGTCTCTAGTTTTGACTAGAGATGTTGGTTAGACTCAAAATCTCATTGCTCATGATTTAAAACATTGTTAAGTGCTATGTGAACCTTAGTATTAAACTCTGTTCTGCATGCTAATGTTTAAATCTTTTTAAACTCTGTCAGCATGTCTGTCTGTTAAATACTGTTAACATGTTAGATACACTCAGTAAATTCAGAATTGATTATTGTCTGAATGAAAACACCAATGAAGAAAATTGTATGGAGCATGATTCTCAGTAAATAAATCATGATTCTTTCTGAGTCACTGCTATCTAGTCAGACTTTGTGCAGAAAATCAACACAGCATGATACTGTTTCATATTTATAGCATCTCTTAGTTTATTCAGTCCTAAACTCTGAGTCTATGAATATTGTGTGCAGGGCCACTCATAAATAATTTTGGTTATTGATGAACTCTAAACTCTGATCAGTGACATTCTGTTTCCAAAGGTATGATTCATGATGATTCCTTGTTTGTACTTGTGAAAATCATAAAACTTGAGATGTGTCAGTGATTAGTTTGGTGAGTTCAGATTCATGTTTACACCATGTGAGAGTTTGAGCCAAATCAGTGATTGATACATTTTCTATCAATCAGTATTTATTGTTGTGTGATATTCATCAGGTAGTATGTTTCTCTAGAACTTGTATTAAACCATTTTGAGACTACATGATATGTGTGTGCATGAAAATGATAAAGGCAATAGGATTTACCATTCTTTCAAACACTGTTCAAAATTCTTTTGAACATTGTACAAACACTGTATAAACAATGTTCATAAATTCCATCCTTAGTAAACCCCTTTGAGCCTTATTAACTGCTCATTTTTCTTATACTCTGAAGTATTAAGAGCAGTTAAATATTTTTTTTTTTTTTCTCAAACAGATGAGTGTTTCTCAAGAAAAGAAAAAGTTTACTCAGTATATATGCTAAATAAAAAAAATATATATATATAAAAAAAAAAAAAAAAAAAAAAAAAAGAGCTTATATACTGATCTTGTACAAATATATACTGTGACTGAACACTTTGTTCTCTTAAGATGCTCAGCTTGAAGTCACTCTTGAATAAAACATCTCTTTTCATCTGTTTGATCTTACTCCATTTAAACCCTGAATAAAGTCCTTTTGATTTGTGAATACATGTACTCAAAGTAGTGTAGAATTGGTGGACATTCAAGCATATGGTAGACTCTGCTATTTCTGATTGAATGTGAGTGTAAACACATCACCTAAACACTTGTGTGCTTTGAGAGTTTGTGAGGTTATACAGTTCATGACTGTTATTCACTGAATGATGCTCTGATTTCTATCTCTTGATATTTTTGTCTTTAAAGACTGTGTGCTTACTTGGATAATCATGGACATCAAAGGAAATGGAAGTTTTCAGATTTCTGTATAACAGTAACTACAGAGTTTAGCATTCATCAAACAATCAGTGTTTAATATGAGAGTTTGTGCATTCAGTGTTTATTAACTGTTTGTTATGGATTTTATGAAATATTAGATGCTCTAAAAATTGATTTCAGTAAACTCTGCTTCACACACACTCATATCCACAACTGTGCAATTTTTGAAAGGATTTTAGTGATAAAGTTGGAAAATTGATAAACACTGTTGAGTTGTGTTAAGTACTCTGAGGTAAAGTCTTATTGAGATGATTTGACTATTTTGGAGTAATTGGGGTAGTTGACAACTGTTAATTAGTGTTAATGTGTCTAAGTGTCGTGATTATTGGGATAACAGCGGTAATTATTAAGTGATCCATTGGCTGTTTGACACGTGTCCCATGATTGTGTCCCACTCACACACTACTCTTCAACAGTTGCGCGTTTGTACTAAATAAACGATTGAGTTTTAATTTTACTCTAATCGTCTTTAGTCTCTCACTCCATATCGATTCACATTCACCCACTCACAGTTACTTACATACTTATTCATTTTCACACTTCTCTTATTCTCTCCTTCACTTTTTGATAAACACTTACAGTGCATACAAATCTTTTCTCTGAATATCTTCGTATCTTGTTACTAATGGCAACTAAAGCATTTGATGCAGCAGGGTTAGTTTTTCTCCCTAGTAACTATGCAGCACCATTGGAGAATGAAAATGCTCCACAGGCATTTCACTTGTTCCAAAACTTCTTGAACGATTCTGAGATAGGGACGGCTCTAACTGCACCACGAACATTATCTGCTTCACAGATTGCTACTTTCTGGACAAACTCTGAATATGATGATGGAGGAGAAGCTGGCACTCCAACAATCATTTTCACTCATGAAGAATCAGAGTATATCATTACTCCAACCACTGTCAGGGATGCTTTGGACTTTGAGACACACACTTCTTACAGTGTTGTTGGTCATGATCGATTGAGGACAATGTTGGAACAAATTGGATGTGCAGGAAACTTGAACAAGATAGGGTCTTTGAGACGGCCAAGTTTGAGAAAGGAATGGAGTTTCTTCTTTGATTGTATAACAAGGGCTTTTGGAAAGAAGACAACAAACTGGGATGCACTACCTCTGGATACACTCCAAATTGGTCATGCTCTACTATATGGAGGTAACTTTGATTTTGGTAGACTAGTACTAATGAACTTGGGAGAGAGATTATCTGAGTCTACTACTGTGTATTTTGCTCGTTTTTGTCAATTGCTATTTACTGCATGTGTGCCTAACATTCCAATTGATGAAGCTGATGTAATTCAGCCTTTTCAAGTTGCTAAGAGAATGTTCAGTGATTTGACAAACAAAGATGTCACTAAACAGCAAATACCTGAATTGTTTATGCCTTTAGCCTTACAAAACTATGTGAACCAACCACAAGACCCTCAATCACCACAACAAATGCCTGAACCAACAGAAACCATAAACTCTGAACCAACACCTCCAACACCCACAACTACTGCACCTACTACATCTCAACAACCACAACCAGAAACCTTAAACTCTCCACCCTCAAACACTGAACCATTAAACACTGAAGATTTAAACACTGAAGCTTTAAACACTGATACCTTACACTCTGAGCCAGCACCTACTGATCCAGCCAAAACCAAGCCAAAGAGAAAGAAGCACACTGCCCAAAACACTAAACATTCAAAGGCTAAACAGACATTACCTGGAGCTGTTTATACTAGAAGAATGAAGCAACATGCAAACAGACCTTCACTTTCACCACCAAGAGAAAGCTCAAGTGAAGATGAAGAGGAGATTGTTGTGCCAATCAAGAAAAGGAGACTAATTCTTTCTGATTCAGATGCAGAGAATGTTGTTGAAGCTCCAGAGGTGGTTTCACAGCAAACACCTACTGTTGAGGATACAGTGAATGTTGAAGTACCTGCAAAAGTTGACATGCCTGCAGAGAATATTGTGGATGACAAAGTACAAATACCTGCAGAGGTTGAAATGCCTGCAGAGGATAATGTTACTGTTGAAATACCTACAGAGGATAAAATGCCTGTAGAAGAGGATCAAAGAGATGGTTTGTCACCAGTACATGATGTTCCTGAATCAATTCTTGATCCTGTCTCACCTGCAGTACATGTTTCTGAAGCTGTGGCATCACACACAGAGCTGGTATCTTCTCAAATTCAAGACAAAGGTGATGAAGCTACTAAGGCAAACTCTGTTGCAGAGCATGTGCAACATGAGGTGATTATTGAAAAGGTTGCAGAAGTTATTGCAGAAACTGTGGCTGACACTGCTCAGCACAGTGGTTCTTTCAAAGATGGTCAAGCTCAAGGTGCAAGTGATGAAGATAAATCTGACAGTGATGCAAACTCTGATTCTTTTGTGAGTGCACCTGCACAGACAGATAGTAAACATACACCTTTTGCTCAGCCTTGTCCATCACATGCTGTTGAAGTAGAGCATCTTGCTAAATCTGCTGAAAATTGGTATAGACAAGATTGCATTTTTCCAAAAGGGAGAGCATCTGAGTTTGTTAGGCAAACTGCAAAGCAGATTTCAAATCCAGATATCTTATCCTGTTTAAAGGCAACTGTAGTCCAAGTCAAGACTCTGGAAGGGAATTTTGCTGACACTAAACATGAAATTGCTTCCTTGAAGACTGAGATTCAGTCAAGAGAGTTGAAAATGGAAAGAGAGTCCAAAATAAAAGCTGTTCAGTTGTCCAAAGTTCAAGACACTCTCTTTGCCAGGCTAGGAAAGGTTGAAGAAAATCAGACTGCTTTATCTGCTAAGGTAGATTCAATTGCAAACTCTTTAGAGCTTATTACATCAATACTAATACCTGATGATGTCAAAAAGGGGGAGAGAGTGACTAAGTCTAAATGCAAAGTTTCTCAAACTCTGACTCAAAAGGATGATGCTGGAGATGGAGGGGCAAGTGATAAAAGCAAGGTTTTAAACTCTGAAAGGCAAACTCTGAGATCTGGCAAATCTTTTAAACCACAGTCTGTTGGAACAAACACTGAAACTCAAGGTACCTCAAAGACCAAGAGTTTGGAATTAACATCAAACCCAAAGACTGATGAGGAGTTAGCTGTTAAGCTTTTCATGGAAGAAAATGCAGAAGGAGTGACCATAGAAGATGCTAAAGCTGAAGAGAAGAGTTTACAAGAAAAGCATCTGAAAGCTCTAAAGTCTGAAAAAGCAAAGAGGAATGTGAAAATTGCTAAAGCTGCAAAGCCTGTTCTTAAAGGCATTCAAATCAAAGAACCTGTTGGTACAGATCAAAGAATGCAAGTATTCAGAAAACCAACAGATGCAGACGCCAAGCAAAAGCTGAAAAATATAGTTACAACCTCTGTTGATACACATGTTGTACAGAAGAATGAAGACACAACCTCTGTTGCTGCACAAGTTGTGACCACACCATTAGTGTCTTTTCAGTTGAAATCAACATTTAAAAGAGGTGCTCCTCATGATCCAAGACTAGAAGCTACAATTCCAATGGATTTTGCTGATGGTAGAGCATTATCTGGTAAAATTGGATACAACAAAGGAGGCATAGGCTCATACAGAGATAAAAGACAATATGTTGGTCCTAGAGATCCTTCTTCACTGTCTGTTCCAGGAGGTGGTGTCACTCAAGAGAGTTTAGACAAACTGGAATCAGTACAGCTTGTATATCAGAAGAGTTTAGAAAAGGATTTCTTGTTATATTTCATGGCTGATGGAACAGTATTTAAAGTCTCTGAAAAGGATATTGAATTAAAGTATGCTGAAGAACTTGAATATGTCCTATATATTTTCAGAGTGAGAAGTCAAAGAACTCAGTCAGTTGCAAATGTGCTTCAACAAAGAATGATTCAAAACCTTGCAAGAAGGCAAATGAAATTCAACAGCAAGTATGTTCCTAAATACAGAGATTGGAATGGCAATCTGATTGAAATGGAGAAAGGGACTACAAAGCTGAAAACAGATCTTGGAATTACTGTTCTGGATTTCAATGTAAAATCTGAAGAGGTGAAATATATCAGGTTGGGAAATGAGATGAGAAGAAACAAAATCTACGATCTTAGAGCTGCTATCTATCAAACTGATGAGAATGATTCTCAGTTGAGAGAAATCAAAGAAGCTATGCAGATAGAGCTTGAAAATGCAGAAAGAAGGTTGCTTATAGAATATCTTAGAACAGTGCCTGATCTTCAAGAGATTAGAGATTAAAGTCTGTAAGAATTTTCTTATTTCATGTAGAATTTGTTAAGTAATAGCTTAAACTCTGTTTGTATGTTAAACACTGTAAACTTTGTATTTGTTTTGACATCATCATTTACTGTAAAACTTGTACATTCTTGCTAATGGACAAGTTGGGGGAGATTGTTAGAAATGATTGATGAAAACAGTGTTTGGAAGCTAGTCAGAAAACAGAGTTTAGCTGGAAGCAGTCAGAGTTTGATTAAACACTGACTGGAAGCGCAAACAGAGTTTGTTAAACTCTGTAGCGGTATTGTCTGAAGAGTCAACAGTGTTTGAAGATTGATAAATATGGAAGCAATATCTTTGAAGATTGGAAAGCTGTCAAAGAGATTGAGTTGACTTGGAAGACTGAAGCAATCGTGATTGATATCAATTGTATAGCTTGATTTTAGGAGTATCAGTTACTGATTGTACGAAGCTGTATGTTCTATAAATACAGTTAGGTTAACCCTAGAAGGGAAGTCGAACATTGAGATATTCATCTATTGTAACCTAAGCAGCTCTCTGTGATATTTACATCACTGAGAGAGGAATTATTAATTCCAAACAGTTTTTAATTGTTAAACAGTGTGTTCTTGTTAAGTTACTCATACAGTATTTGATTGCTTATTGTGTATTCGACCTAACAGGATATCATGTAGATTTTCAGCCTGAATACTGTCAAGTGATCAGTAAATCTACAGGGAAAGTTGCTCTAGTTGGAAACAGACACAATAACATCTATGAAATAAAATTGTCAACAAACACTGATGGCAAAGCAGTGTGTCTGTCAACAAGAATGTCTAGTGAAGAGAGTTGGAAGTGGCACAAGAAACTCTCACATTTGAACCTGAACAACATCAATGAGCTAATAAAGAATGATCTTGTAAGAGGTCTACCAAAGTCTTTGTTGAATGTAGAAGGCCTGTGTGATTCTTGTCAAAAGGCCAAACAGAGAAAAGCCTCATTCAAAAGCAAATCTGAGTCTTCAATTGTTGATCCTTATCATCTCCTACATGTTGATCTTTTTGGACCAGTGAATGTGATGTCTCTTTGAAAGAAGAAATATGCTCTAGTCAATGTTGATGAATATACCAGATACACATGGGTATATTTTCTTGCAAAGAAGGATGAAACTGCATTAACACTGACAGAACATATAATACAACTGGACAAAGGGTCAGAGAATCAAGTGAAGATAATCAGAAGTGACAATGGAACTGAATTCAGGAATTCATCAATGGAAGAATTTTGCAAGAGTAAAGGAATCAAACAAGAGTTTTCTGCACCTGTAACTCCACAACAAAATGGTGTAGTGGAGAGGAAGAACAGAACCTTGATAGAAGCTGATAGAACCATGTTAGATGAAGCAAAGCTGCCAACATATTTCTGGGCAGAAGCAGTTCAAACTGCTTGTTTTACTCAAAATGCAACACTGATCAATAAGCATGGTAAAACACCATATGAAATGGTGAAAAAGAAGAAGCCAAATCTAAAATATTTTCATATTTTTGGATGCAAGTGTTTTGTATTGAAGACTCATCCTGAGCAGTTGACCAAATTTGATCTAAAGGCAGATGAAGGAATTTTTGTTGGCTATCCACTGTCAACTAAGGCATTCAGAGTTTATAATCTGAGAACCAGAGTGATCATGGAATCAATTCATGTGTCATTTGATGACAAGAAAATAACTGGACTTGAAGATATCAATGAACATGATCTACTTCACTTTGAAAATGAAGATTTATTCTCTGAAAAAGTAAACTCTGATCAGACTGATCTGACAAACTCTGTTGATCTAAACTCTGAACCTCTACTGGTAAATACTGAAGAAACTCTTCAATCAGAAACAAGGGAAGAACCAGTTGAGGGGGAGCATGAAGAATCACATCAAAGTGATAATTCAAACACTGATAGTGACTCAGTTGATAATTCTGAATCAAACTCTGTTGATTAAAACTCTGTTGATAATTCTGAGCAGTCACATTCAGGGGGAGCATCAGAGAATGAAGAGAGGCACCAAGAAAATCAGGAGAGCATGGATCAAGGGGGAGGATCACATGATGACAGAAGCAATTTGCCTTCTGCAAGAAAATGGACTAAGTCACACACACCTGATTTAATTATTGGTGATCCAGATGCAAAAGTAAGGACAAGAAGTGCAACAACAAATGAATGTCTGTTTCATGCATTCTTGTCACAATCTGAGCCAAAGAAAGTGGAAGAAGCTCTTAAAGATGCTGACTGGATAACAGAAATGCAAGAAGAGCTAAATGAATTTGAAAGAAATGAAGTGTGGACACTTGTACCAAGGCCCAAGAACAGATCCATTGTTGGTACTAAATGGGTTTTCAGAAATAAAACTGACAGTGAGGGTGTTATCACAAGAAACAAAGCAAGACTGGTTGCAAAAGGCTATTCACAACAGGAAGGAATAGACTATGATGAAACATTTGCTCCAGTTGCTAGACTGGAGGCAATCAGAATCTTTCTAGCATATGCCTCTCATAAGAAATTCAAAGTGTTTCAGATGGATGTGTAAAGTGCATTTTTAAATGGAAAACTTGAAGAAGAAGTGTTTGTGGAACAACCACCAGGTTTTGTAGATCCAAAATATCCAGACCATGTCTACAGGTTAGACAAGGCACTCTATGGACTTAAGCAGGCACCAAGGGCATGGTATGAAACCCTTGCCAAATTTCTACTAGAAAGTGGATTTCACAGAGGTACTATTGACAAAACTCTGTTTTACTTTCAATCTGGTAGTGACTTGCTTTTAGTTCAGATATATGTAGATGACATTATTTTTGGATCTACTAATGATAAACTCTGTAAGAAGTTTGCCAAACTCATGTAGTCAAGATATCAAATGAGTATGATGGGAGAGCTTAGTTATTTTCTAGGCCTACAGGTGAAGCAAACAGATGATGGAATTTTTATAAATCAAGCAAAATATACCAGAAACCTTCTCAAGAAATTTGGCATGCTTGACTGTTCATCTGCAACAACTCCCATGGCAACTGCAACAAAATTGGATAAAGATGCAGGGTCATCAGTAGATATGACATGTTACAGAGGAATGATTGGTTCTCTACTCTATTTAACATCTAGCAGACCTGATATCATGTATGCCACTTGTTTGTGTGCAAGGTTCCAGGCAGATCCAAGAGAACCACATTTAACAGCAGTAAAGAGGATTTTTAAATATCTCAAGGGCACTATAACTTTGGGGCTGTGGTATCCAAGAGAATCAGAGTTTAAACTACTTAGTTATTCAGATGCAGACTTTGCAGGCTGTAAGATAGACAGAAAAAGCACCAGTGGAAGTTGTCAATTTCTGGGTGACAGACTTGTTTCCTGGTACAGCAAGAAACAGAAGTCAATATCTACATCTACAGCTGAAGCAGAGTATATTGCTGCTGGTAGCTGCTATGCACAGATTTTATGGATGAAGAATCAACTGCTGGATTATGGATTAAGGTATACCAAGATACCTATTTACTGTGATAATCAAAGTGCTATTGCAATGACAGGTAATCCAGTACAACATTCAATGACAAAGCACATCAGCATAAGGTATCACTTCATCAGAGAGCATGTAGAGGAAGGCAACATTGAGCTTCACTTTGTGTCTATAGAACAACAACTTGCAGATATCTTCACCAAGCCATTGAGTGAAGCTACATTTACAAGACTGGTCAATGAACTAGGAATGGTCTCTAGTTTTGACTAGAGATGTTGGTTAGACTCAAAAACTTATTTTTAAGATATATTGCTCATGTTTCTGTAAACTGTTAAGTGCTATGTGAACCTCAGTATTAAACTCTGTTATGCATGCTTATGTTTAAACCTTGTTAAACTCTGTCAGCATGTCTGTCTGCTAAACACTGTTAATATGTTGGATAAACTCAGTGAATTCAGAATTGATTATTGTCTGAATGAAAACACCAATGAAGAAAAATGTATGAAGCATGATTCTCAGTAATTAAATCATGATTCTTTCTGAGTCACTGTAATCTAATCAGACTTTGTGCAGTAAATCAACACAGCATGATACTGTTTCATATTTATAGCATCTCTTAGTTTATTCAGTCCTAAACTCTGAGTTTATGAATATTGTGTGCATTGCCTCTCATAAATAATTTCTGTTATTGATGAACTCTAAACTCTGATAAGTGACATTCTGTTTCCAAAGGTATGGTTCCTGATGATTCCTTGTTTGTACTTGTAAAAACTATAAAAACTGGAGATGTGTCATTGATTAGTTTGGTGAGTTCAGATTCATGTCTACACCTTGTGAGATTTTGAGCCAAATCAGTGATTGATACATTCTCTATCAATCAATTTTTATTGTTGTGTGATGTTCATCAGGAAGTATGTTTCTCTAGAACTTGTATTAAACCATTTTGAGACTACATGATATGTGTGTGCATAAAAATGATAAAGGCAATAGGATTTACCATTTCTACAAACACTGTTCAAAATTCTTTTGAACACTGTTCAAACACTGTATAAACACTGTTCATATATACCACCCTTAGTAAAACCCTTTGAGCCTGATTAACTGCTCATTTTTCTTAAACTCTGAAGTATTCAGAGTAGTTATATTTTTTTTAAAAAAAAAAAATCAAGCAGGTGAGTGTTTCTCAAGAAAAGAAAAGGTTACTCAGTATATATGCTTAATAAAAAAAAATAATTAAAAAAAAAGCATATATATACTGATCTTGTACAAATATGTACTATCTGTGGGCAAATGTTCAGCTTGAAATTCACTCATGAATAAAACATCTCTACTCATCTGTTTGATCTTACCTCATTACAACCCTGAATAAAGTCCTTTTGATTTGTGCATACATGTACTCAAAGTAGTGTAGATTTGATGGACATTCAAGCATATGGTATAATCTGCTTTTTCTGATTGAATGTGAGTGTAAACACTTCACCTAAACACTTGTGTGCCTTGAGAGTTTGTGAGTTTATCAAGTTCATGACTGTTATTCACTGAATGATGCTCTGATTTCTATCTCTTGATCTTTTTGTCTTCAAAGACTGTGTGCTTACTTGGATAATCATGGACATCAATGGGAATAGAAGTTTTCAGATTTCTGTATTATAGTAACTACAGAGTTTAGCATTCATCAAACAATCAGTGTTTACTATGAGAGTTTGTGCATTCAGTGTTTATTGATTATTGTTATGGATTTTATGAAATATTAGATGCTCTAAAAATTGATTTTGGTAAACTCTGCTTCACACACACTCATATTCACAACTGTGCAATTTTTGAAAGGGTTTTAGTGATAAAGTTGGAAAATTGACAAACACTGTTGAGTTGTGTTAAGTACTCTAAGGTAAAGTTTCATTGAGATAACTTGACTATTTTGGAGTAATTGGGGTAGTTGACAACTGTTAATTAGTGTAAATATGTCAAAGTGTCGTGATTATAGGAATGACAGCGGTAATTATTAAGTGAACCATTGGTTGTTTGACACGTGTCCCATGATAGTGTCCCACTCACACATTACTCTACAATCAGTTGCGCGCTATCACTAAATAAACGATTGAGTTTTAGTTTTACTCTAATCGTTTTTGTTCTCTCACTTCACATCGATTAATATTCACCCACTCACAGTTACTTGCATACTCATTCACGTTCAAAATTCTCATTCACTCTCCTTCACATTTTGGTAAACACTTACCATACATCTTTTCTCTGAGTATCTTCGTATCATATCTTACTAATGGCAACTAAAGCGTTTGATGCAGCAGGGTTAGTTTTTCTTCCTAGCAACTATGCAGCACCACTGGAGAATGCAAATGCGCCAGAGGCGTTTCATTTGTTTCAAAATTTCTTGAAAGATTCTGAAATAGGGAAGGCGTTAACTGCACCACCAACACTCTCTGCTTCACAAATTGCTACTTTCTGGACAAACTCTGTGTATGATGATGGAGAAGAGTCTGGCACTCCAACAATCACTTTCACTCATGCTGAATCAGAGTATATCATTACTCCAACTACGGTTAGGGATGCTCTGGATTTTGAGACTTACACTTCTTACAGTGTTGTTGGTCACGACCGCTTGCGGACAATGTTGCAGCAAATTGGATGTTCAGGAAATTTGAATAAGCTGGGGTCTCTGAGAAGGCCACTTGAGAAAGGAATGGAGTTTCTTTTTCGATTGCATTACAAGAGCTTTTGGAAAGAAGACAACAAATTGGGATGCACTTCCTCTTGACACTCTCCAAATTGGTCATGCTCTACTGTATGGAGGTAATTTCGATTTTGGTAGACTAGTGCTAATGAATTTGGGAGAGAGTTTGTCTGAGCCTACTTCTGTTTATTTTGCTCGATTTTGTCAAATGCTATTCACTGCTTGTGTGCTTAATCTCACAATTGATGAAGCTGATGTCATTCAGCCTTTTCAAGTTGCTAAAAGGATGTTTTCTGATTTGACAAATAAAGATGTTACTAAACAGCACATACCTGATATGTTTATGCCACTAGCCTTACAAAACTATGTCAACCAACCTCAAGATTCTCAATCACCACAACAAATGCCTGAACCATTAGACACCATACATTCTGAACCAACACCCACAACCACTGTACCTACTACACCTCATCAACCACAACCAGAACACATAAACTCTCCACCAATAAACTCTCCACCTATAAACTCTCCACCAATAAACTCTGAAACCTTAAACTCTGATCCAGCACCTACTGATCAACCCAAATCCAAACCAAAAAGAAAAATACACACTGCACAAAACACTAAACACTCAAAGGCTAAACAGACATTACCTGGAGCTGTTTATACTAGAAGAAAGAAACAAAAGGCAAATAGACCTTCACTTTCACCACCTAAGGAGAGCTCTAGTGAAGAAGAGGAGGAGATTGCAGTGCCTCAAGTCAAGAAAAGGAGATTAATTCTTTCAGAATCTGATGATGAGAATGTTGTTGAAGCTCCAGAGGTGGTTTCCCAGCAAACACCTACTGTTGAGGTTGCAGAGAATGTTGCTATACCTGCAGAGGTTGAAATGCCTGCAGAGGATGTTGTGCCTGTCATTGTTGAAATACCTGCAGAGGTTGAAATGCCTGCGGAGGATGCTGTCAATGTTGAAGTACCTACAGAGGATAACATGCCTGTAGAAGAGGATCACAGAGATGGTTTTTCACCAGTGAATGATATTCTTGATTCATTTCAACCAATTCTTGATTCTATCTCACCTGTTGTTCATACTGAAGCTCCTGGTGTAGCTGATGAGCCTGCAGTTAATTTTCCTGAAGCTGCAGCATCACACACAGAGCTAATATCTAATGCTTCTCCAATTCCAGACAAAGGTGATGAGGTTGATCAGGCAACTAAGAAAAATTCTGAATCTATGCATGTTGAAGCTACAAATGCAAACTCTGTTGCAGAGCCTGTGCAACATGAGGAGACTATTGACAAGATTGCAGAAGTTGTTGCAGAAACTGTGGCTGACACAGCTCAGCACAGTGGTTCTTTACAAGATGCTCAAGCTAATGATGCAAGTGTTGAAGATGAAACTGAAACCAGTGCAAACTCTGATTCTTTTCTGAGTGCACCAGCACAGACTGAGAATAAACATAAACCTTTTGATCAGCCTTGTCCATCTCATGCAATTGAAGAAGAGCACCTTGCTAAATTTGCTGCTAATTGGTATAAACAAGACTGTATTTTTCCAAAAGGGAGAGCAGCTGATTTCGTTAAGCAGACTGCTAGTCAAATTTCAAATCCAGAGATTTTATCATGTTTAAAGGCAACTATGGTACAAGTCAAAACTCTGGATGGAAGTTTTGCTGACACAAGACAAGAAATTGCTTCTTTGAAGACTGAGATACAGTCAAGAGAAATGAAAATGGAAAGAGAGTCGAAAATCAAAGCTGCACAGATTTCTAAAGTTCAAGATACTCTCTTTGCCAGGCTAGGAAAGGTTGAAGAGAATCAAGCTGCCTTGTTTTCTAAGGTTGATTCCATTGCTAACTCTTTGGAGCTCATTACATCTATACTCATTCCTGATGATGTCAAAAAGGGGGAGAGAGTTGCTAAGTCTAAATGCAAAGTTTCTCAAACTCTGCTTCAAAAGGATGATGCTGGAGATGGAGGGGCAAGTGATAAGAGTAAGGCTTTAAACTCTGAAACACTAACTCTGAGATCTGGCAAATCTCTTAAGTCACAGTCTGTTGGAATAAACACTCTTAAGTCACAGTCTGTTGGAATAAACACTGAAACTCAAGGTACTTCAAAAACCAAGAGTTTGGAATTAACATCAAATCCAAAGACTGATGAGGAGTTAGCTGTTAAGCTTTTCATGGAAGAAAATGCAGCAGGAGTTACTCTAGAAAATGCTAAAGCTGAAGAAAAGAGTCTGCAAGAAAAGCATTTGAAGGCTTTAAAGTCTGATAAATTGAAGAAGAATGTGAAAGTTGTTAAAGCTGCAAAGCCTGTTCTTAAAGGCATTCAAATCAAAGAACCAGTTGGTACAAATCAAAGGATGCAAGTTTTCAGAAAACCAACAGATGCAGAAGCTAAGCAAAAGCTGAAAAGTATTGTTACAACCTCTGTTGATACACATGTTGTACAGAAGAATAAAGACACAACCTCTGTTGCTGCACAAGTTGTGACTACACCACTATTGTCTTCTGAGTTGAAATTGAAGTTTGGAAAAGGTGTTCTTGAGAATCCAAATCTAGCATACACAGTTCCAATGGATTTCAATGATGGGAGAGCCTTATCTGGTAAAATTGGATACAACAAAGAAGGTATAGGCTCACACAGAGACAAAAGGCAATATGTTGGTCCCAGAGATCCTTCTTCACTGTCTGTTCCAGGTCGTGGTGTCACTCAAGAGAGTTTAGACAGACTGGAGTCAGTACAGCTTGTTTATCAGAAGAGTTTAGAGAAGGATTTCCTGATATATTTCATGGCTGATGGAACAGTGTTTAAAGTTTCTGAAAAGGATATTGAATTAAAATTCTGGGAAGAACTTGAATATGTTCTGTATATTTTCAGAGTGAGAAATCAAAGAACTCAGTCAGTTGCAAATGTGCTCAGACAAAGGATGATTCAAAATCTTGCAAGAAGAAAAATGAAATTCAATAGTAAGTATGTTCCTAAGTACAGAGATTGGAATGGCAATCTGATAGAAATGGAGAAGGGAACTACAAAGCTGAAGACTGATCTTGGAATCACTGTTTTGGATTTTAATGTGAAATCTGAGGAAGTGAAATATATCAGGCTGGGAAATGAAATGAGAAGAAACAAAATCTACGATCTTAGAGCTGCTATCTATCAAACTGATGAGAATGATCCTCAGTTGAGAGAAATCAAGGAAGCCATGCAGATAGAGCTTGAAAATGCTGAAAGAAGATTGCTTATAGACTATCTCAGAACAATGCCAGATCTACAAGAGATTAGAAATTAAAGTCTGTAAGAATTTTCTTATTTTCTGTAGAAATTGTTAAGTAATAGCTTAAACTCTATTTGTATGTTAAACACTGTAAACTTTGTATTTGTTTTGACATCATCATTTACTGTAAACTTGTACATTCTTGCTAATGAACAAGTTGGGGGAGATTGTTAGAAATGATTGATGAGAACAGCGTTTGAAAGCTAAAGTGACAAAACAGAGTTTAGCTGGAAGCAGTCAGAGTTTAGTTAAACACTGACTGGAAGCGCAACAGAGGTTGTTAAGCTCTGTAGCGGTATTGTCTGAAGAGTCAACAGTGTTTGAAGATTGATACAAGATAAATATGGAAGCAATATCTTTGAAGATTGGAAAGCTGTCAAAGAGATTGAGTTGACTTGGAAGACTTGGAGCAATCGTGATTGATATCAATTGTATAGCTTAATTATAGGAGAATCAATTATTGATTGTACGAAGCTGTATGTTTTATAAATACAGTTAGGTTAACCCTAAAAGGGTATCGAACATTGAGAAATTCATTGATTGTAACCTAAGCAGCTCTCTGTGATATTTTACATCACTGAGAGAGGAATTGTTAATTCCAAACAGTTTTTAAGTATTAAACAGTGTGTTCTTGTTAAGTTACTCATACAGTATTTGATTACTTATTGTGTATTCGACATAACAGTATTGTTTGTGGAATTGCTGGTTTACTTGCGAGGTGTTTTAACACCGGGAAAACGCCTGTGTTCAAAGGAGACATTTCCAATTATTTTCTTCCGACAGAGATATTGAAGTAGACACCCGGGGTCGATGTCGACGGATCAGACTTGTGGCAACCGCTAAAGCGTAAACCAAAGCATGATTAAAACAGAGGATATGATGACGTAAGATAGAAGAAGAAGGTAGACGGGTTACCTCGACTTTGCGCAATAGCTAAGGACCAGAGGCAAGTATTTTCTTAATCATCCTAAACACTTTTTATTTTATGTTTCATTGATTCATATCATGACGAATAGCTATTGTTCAGAGCTATTCGTGATTCTTAAATATTTTTGTGCGAATACAGTTGCTTGATATTGGTACCTTTGATGTGGGGAATTGTTTAAGATAAACTCTTCATATCCTTATTATCGTAGTAAATAATATGGATGTGAACTGTATGTGAAACTAAGCATTTCCTGTTGAATTCAGAAATTGCTCTATTGGATTAGAAAATGATAAAGCATAGGAGGCCATGATTGCTATCATGGTCCAGCAAAATATTTATTGGAAAACGTAGGAGGCCATGGTTGCTACCATGGTCCAGCAATATTTAAGGAGGATATGGTAACCATTCCATCTTCCTATAGGCTAACATTACTTGCCTATTTTGGTACCACAGAAATCCTTGTTATACCTACGGGTATAGGAATGTACCGGTAGTTATAAAGGGGTCCCATTGCTTAAGAACCTGATCAGGGGGCAATGGTGTTTCAGTAAAGTGTATCCAATCCATATCGCCCGAATGGCTATTATATATTGTGAGTTGGCAGATGATTCATTTTTATGACATGCCAAATATTGTGAGTTGGCAGATGATTCATTTTTATGACATGCCAAATGATTTCAGTTATGATTTGAATTATATCACATTTGTTGATTCAGTTTCTCTATAAATTGTTTTATATTTCAGTTGATTTTTATGCCCCACTTATCCTGGTTTTATATCAAAATTTTTATACGCTTGCTGAGCATTTCTTTCGCTCATACTTGTTGTTGTAAATTCTAACATTTCAGTAAGGTAGTTTGGCGAGACTTATCCGCACAGCTCAGAAAGAGAAGAAGCGTGATGCTATTTCGAAGATGACTTGGCTCAGGATGTCTGGATTTAGAGTAAGATCTATTTTATATAATTGAGTTCAAATATTTATTATTATTATGTATAGTCTAGTTGGCCTGGCGTACTTTTTATCGAAGTTACACCAGTGGTTTAAGATTTGATCAAAGAGAATGTTGTGAAGAATGAATACTTTCTATTTAATGGAATTTGGATTCTTGTTTCTAGCCCTATAACCTTAAAAGATCTTGGTATGTTGGGGTCACAGATTTTATTTTTCCACTGTTGGACAATCACAAGTGAATGATTATTATTAAACAGATGTTTTATTTTAAGGATTTTCGCGTGACAACCAAATCTTCTAACCCCGGATTTGGGGGGTGTCACAATTCCTATCATTCTTGGTAGGCCATTTTTAGCAACAGGACAAACATTGATTGATGTCCAAAAGGGGGAACTGACGATGAAGGTGCACGATCAAATTGTCACCTTCAATGTTTTCACAGCTATGAAATTCCCAACAGAAGAAGAGCAGTGTCTGAAGATAGACTTGATTGAGTCTACGGTGCAAGAAAAGTTAGGGTACATGCTCATGAATGATACTTTGGAAAAGGCCCTCAGTGGGGAGTATTCATTAGATGAAGATAACATTGATGAACAATTGCAATATCTGGATGCTTTGCCGTGGCAAAGAAAATTTGAAAGACCAGTTGAATCATTGGGACTGCCAGAATTAAAAGGACCACATCAGCAATTAAAGCCGTCTATCGAAGAAGCTCCAACTCTAGAGCTCAAGCCACTACCGGATCACTTACGGTATGCTTCCCTTGGTGAAAAATCCACTTTACCTGTGATTATTGCCGCTAACCTTTCAGACTCCGAGGAAGACAATCTCTTGAGAGTTCTTCGAGAATTCAAATCAGCCATTGGTTGGTCTGTTGCAGATCTAAAAGGAATCAGTCCCGCATATTGTCAACATAAAATTCCATTGGAGGAAGGGAGTAAACCAACAGTAGAGCACCAAAGGCGGTTAAATCCTATCATGAAAGAAGTGGTAAAGAAAGAAATTCTCAAGTGGCTAGATGCTGGTATCATCTATCCCATTTCAGACAGTTCATGGGTAAGTCCAGTGCAATGTGTGCCTAAGAAAGGAGGCATGACAGTAGTTGCCAATGAAAAGAACGAGCTCATTCCGACTCGTACAGTTACAGGGTGGAGAATTTGCATGGACAACAGAAAGTTGAACAAAGCTACAAGGAAGGATCACTTTCCTCTTCCATTCATTGATCAAATGCTAGACAGTTTAGCTGGGCATGAATTCTATTGCTTGCTGGATGGTTATTTAGGATATAATCAGATTGGTATTACTCCAGAAGATCAGGAGAAGACCACTTTCACATGTCCTTTTGGCACTTTTGCGTTCCGACGCGTTCCTTTCGGACTCTTGTGGTGCACCTGCTACTTTTCAGAGGTGTATGATGGCAATTTTTTCGGATATGATTGGTATCAATGTGGAAGTGTTCATGGATGATTTCTCAGTCTTTGGGAAATCATATGATGAATGCCTCAGAAATCTAGGCATGGTGCTAAAACGATGTGTTGAGACTAATCTAGTACTCAACTGGAAAAATGTCACTTCATGGTAAAGGAAGGCATCATTCTTGGGCACAAGGTATCTGGTAAGGGGTTGGAAGTGGATAAGGCTAAGTTGGAGATGATTGGAAATCTCCCTCCACCAATTTCAGTTAAAGGAATTCGCAGTTTTCTTGGTCATGCGGGTTTTTATCTGCGATTCATCCAAGATTTTTCGAAAATATCTAAACCTTTGTGCAATCTGTTAGAAAAAGATATTCCTTTTAAATTTGGTGAAGATTGTTTGGAGGCATTCAAGCTCTTAAAGAATAAATTGACAACTGCGCCCATTATCACTGCACCTGATTGGAGTGAACCTTTTGAATTAATGTGTGATGCAAGTGACTATGCAGTAGGAGCTGTTCTTGGTCAACGGAAGAATAAGGTGTTTCACGTGATTTACTATGCTAGCAGAACTCTCAATGATGCACAGCTGAATTACACTACTACAGAAAAGGAACTCTTAGCTATTGTATATAGCTTCGAGAAATTCAGATCGTATTTGCTCGGAACTAAGGTAGTGGTGTTTACAGATCATGCAGCCATTCGATACCTAATGTCGAAGAAAGATGCTAAGCCACGGTTGATTCGTTGGGTTCTGTTGCTTCAAGAATTCGACTTGGAAATCAAGGATAGAAAGGGTACTGAAAACCAGGTGGCTGATCACTTGTCTCGGTTAGAGGAACACGGTAACTCAGCGGATAAAACTCTCATCAACGAATTTTTTCCTGACGAGCAACTTTTTGGGGTGCAAAATGAAGAGCCATGGTTTGCAGACATTGTGAACTATCTTGTAAGCAATGTCATCCCGTCGGAATTTTCTTATGCTCAAAGAAAGAAGTTTCTTCATGATGTAAAATGGTACCGATGGGATGAACCCTTCTTATTCAGACAGGGAGCTGATCAGGTGATTCGGAGGTGCATTCCGTTTAGTGAGGTTGAAGGTATTTTGCATGACTACCATTCTACCACTTACGGAGGTCATTATGCTGGAGAGAAGACAGCCACTCGAGTACTTCAGGCTGGGTTTTATTGGCCAACACTGTTTAAAGATGCGCATCAGTTTGTGTTGAGATGCGATAGATGTCAAAGAATTGGTAATATCTCTAGGAGGAATGAGATGCCTCTGAATATGCTGTTGGAAGTGGAGATTTTCGATGTGTGGGGGATCGATTTCATGGGTCCTTTTGTTTCTTCATGCAATAATCAGTACATCTTGCTAGCGGTGGACTATGTTTCTAAATGGGTCGAGGTGAAGGCTTTACCGACCAATGACGCTAAAGTGGTGCTGAATTTTCTGAATAAGAAAGTTTTCACACGTTTCGGAACTCCAAGGGTAATTATCAGTGACGAAGGATCACACTTCTGCAACCGCAAGTTCACAGCATTGATGGCAAGGTACAACATAAATCATCGAATTGCTACGGCCTATCACCCTCAAACGAATGGCCAAGCAGAGGTTTCCAATAGAGAGATAAAACGGATCCTAGAGAAGGTCGTGAATCCTTCAAGGAAGGACTGGTCACTAAAACTTGATGAAGCTGTTTGGGCTTATAGAACAGCTTACAAAACACCTTTGGGCACGTCACCTTTTCAGCTAGTATATGGCAAGGCTTGTCATCTGCCTGCCGAACTAGAACACAAAGCCTATTGGGCGCTGAAGAAGTTGAACTTTGACTTAGCAGCAGCAGGTGAGAAAAGAATGCTTCAGATTAATGAACTGGATGAGTTTCGGCTATAGGCTTATGAAAATCACAAGTTATACAAGGAAAAGGTCAAGAGATGGCATGACAGACGTTTGGTGCAAAAGTCTTTTGTACCAGGGCAGTTAGTTTTGCTTTTCAACTCTCGTCTCAGACTTTTTCCAGGGAAACTTAAGTCAAGGTGGTCAGGACCATTTACGGTTAAAACGGTGTTTCCACATGGTGCAGTGGAAATTTTTGATAAAACACCGGAAGCAGCTTTCAAAGTAAATGGACAAAGGTTGAAGCCATATTTTGGTGAACATGTGAATCGCAAAGCAGAAACCGCGGTTCTTGGTACTACCGATTAAAGTGCGAAAGTGAAGTCAAGCTAGCGACAATAAAAAAGCGCTTCGTGGGAGGCAACCCATGTGTTTCGGTGTTTTCAGGTATGTTCTCTACTATCCCTTGTATTTACTTCCATTCAATGCGGACATTGAATATTATAAGTTTGGGGGTGGTTTGGGGGATAAGTAGTATGTATATGTGTTAGTAGTTTTTGTGAGTCATTGTGTTCATGTAGGATATCATGTTTTGCATATTAGTAGTAATTCATGCATATTTGTTCGTATTATCTATGTTGTTTCATTTAGGACATTCTGTTATTATTTGTTTGTTTTACCATGTGAGTCATATTAGTTGCATTTTCATGGCATGCATTTTTCATGATCCCTTAGGACGAGCTGATTCTGATTGATAGGTGGATGTTGATTTGGGTGTGATGATGATGAGTAGAGGGCTGATTTATAGTTCCTAAGGAATTGACTTGCATGTTATGGGAACAAAATTTTTACACAGTCTCATTGGGGTGCTTTTGGGCTAGGTTAGGGTCATGCCTGTTGGATGTTTTGAGATTTAATCACTTGTTTATTCTTAGAATTTTCGTTATTCCCTTGATAGCGTAGGAACACTAAAATCTAAGTTTGGGGGAAAACAGGGATTTCATGCTAAGTGGTAATAATTGTCAATAAAGGCTAGTAGCCGGCTCATATTTATATGAGTAGTCTAGGGTTGGAAATGAGAAAGGCTCATTCCAAATTGCGAAAAAAAAAAAGAGTCAGAAGTCCAATTGATTATATGCAAAATTAACTAGAGTGAGCTCTTTAATACTCGAGTAATTAAGTCTGAGGGGACTTAGGGGTCATTTGATAATAGCTGAATGAAAGGATATGAACTGAACTATACTGATGTGACTATTCAGATCATTTGAGTTGTGTTTCATAATCTTGACGAACCAAGATATTATCTGGACGAGACAAGTTTTTTATCTGAACGATTACTCCTTCAAAATATAGCTGGATGGTTACACCTTCGAGTATGAACTTCTAATTGATATTGAAAATATAAATGCTACATCTTGTTAAAAACATAAATTTTATTATTATTATTGTAAATTTTTCTATATTTCTTATAAAAATTAAATATCTAAGTAAATAATTAAAATAGTGCAATATATACATTATTTTCTCTTTGGATTTTTTAAAATTATATATTTAATTTTCAAATATTTTGTTATCATTATAAAATTATTTACTAATAATAATTGTATTTTATGTTATCCATAAAAATCGCCATACATTATTATTATAAAACTTAATATTAATAATTTAAAATGATGTAATAGATAATATCATCATTCAGGAAATTTTAAAAATATTTATCAAACAACATCGTTCATCCATCATTCAGATTTATCATTCATTCAGAAAATTAATCATCCAGAAAATATTATTCAGATTTATTCAGATTTAACAAATGACCCCTTAGTTCTAGTAACCTAAAGCCCTTGTGGTTTGGGATTGCTGACCTAACACTCGCTACATGGGTATTATTGTATAAGCCTTTTTGGGTCTCATTCATTGCACGGTTAAATAAGCATGCGTATTGTATATGTAGTGTCGTAGTATAGTAATAAAGCATGAGTTTCTGTCTACCTTGGATAAGGGTGGAGGTGTTCATAGGTTATGAAGTGTCTACAGTTTATTCTAGTTATAAACCTGTGATTGTCTTGACGGAAAGCATGTATGGTTTTTGACCTAGTTTTGGGAGTATTTCTGATGAGCATTGCACACACGCACGTTTCTGTTCATGTATTTGTTAGTATACGGGGACTTAGTCGAGCTCTGCTTGGAATTGTTGCATTCTTTGGAGATATTTGCTTTTTAGTTGATTTTGGTGAGTTTGAAGGGGATCGTTGCATTTTTCATATTAGTTGCATTCATGCATTGTTAGTTGCATTTGATAAATGGATTTTGTGGGTGCATTCGCTATAGGCCCTCACGAGACCTAACTCGTCCACTAGGGCTGCCTAGGGGTTTAAAGGGCTTGTTGCATATGCCAAATGCAACCGTGATCACCTACGGAAGTGGTGCTAGTTAGTTAATATATATTGTTATGCTTGAGGACAAGCATCAGTTTAAGTTTGGGGGTGTGATAAGTGGATTTTATATCCACTTATTATGCACTAATTAAGCCTAGATTGGTGATTTATCCTTAAGTATGTGGTGTCTTTTAATTCGTTTTTGTTCTTTCGGTATTTGTTGTGTAGAACTCGAAATTTCAGGTATCCTGGCGATAAAAGGTTAAAAGACGGTGGAGTTCTAGCTCAGATGGACTGGCTACGAGGAAAAAGAATTTGTGCTATCAATAGATTTATATTAATTCTTATTTAATTAACATATTTATGTAATTTATTTAATTGATAAATTAATTCATTCTGAATTAATTTATTTATTAAATTAATTATCATGATTAATTAACGTTGAATTAATGTATTAATCTAAATTGATTTAATTAATTAATTAATTAATGAATTAATCATTATTTGTTTAAATGATTAATTGATTAAGTAATTAATTAAATTAAAACAAAAGAGATTTGGGTTATGAATTGCATGGGCTGAATCCATTAAAATTGAATTGGGCTGATTAAAAAGCCATTGAGCTCAAGGCCCAATAGATGTGCAAGTTGTGTCAAAGATGAGGTACTTAGTTGCATTTTTGTGTGTGAACACAAAATTAACCATTTGTTTACAAATGTACAAAAGATGCTCTCTGTTAACACATGCATGAACTGTCGGTGCCATCTCCACTCGCCTGTGCGTAGGTGAACGACACAGCTCGGAACATAATAATTTAATTTTTGTTAATAAATATTTTATTTAAATTAGAAAATTATATTTATAAATATCTAATAATATTAGGTATTTATTTTTATAATTTCTGAATTAAATTAATTATTTATTAATTAAAGATTATAAGTTGTGCGGGGTAAAAAGCATTTCTACAGAGCTGCGTATTAAAATTCAACTATCTCCAGTTGTGGAGGAGAATTGCAAATTGGCTTGGCTGGAAGACTTTTACAATTGTCTTGGGAGTAGTTAGATTTAGGCAGGCCGGTAGACTTTTAATTTTAAAACTGCTGACTTTGTATTACATGGTGTGCTAAATTGCACTATAAATATGTGTGATGTGCATAGTTTTGAAGACACCTCTCGACTGAAATTCAGTTTTATTCTCTCCATTTTTCATCACTTTCTCTTGTAATTTCAGTTTATTTTATACACTTTAAATTTTTGCAAACAGTTTAATTTAGACACTCTATATTTCTTTAATTTTAATATATTTTATACACTCTAAATTTCTGTAATTTTATTATATTTTATACACTTTAAATTCGATTTTATCGGAACTTATTTCAGTATTCCTGTTAGAATATTGATCTGTAAACAACAGCTGATAAATTGAACTCACCAATTAGCAAAAAACCAGTCTCAGGAAGATCGCGTGGCCGCCACGCGCGGCAAATTGAGCCTTAAGCCTGGCGCGTGCAGTCCACGCGCGTGGAAGAGAGTGGCGATTGATTGACAGAAATAAAGCATCATCATTGCAGTAAACAAGATTCAGCGTAGCATGTGAAGTGTGATGTTTCTGTGGGTTTTTTGTCCGTGTCCTTTTATTATTTAGCTGGCCTTGGAGTGCTCCTCTGTTTCAACAATTTATTCGGTTCTATTTCTAAACTCTGGTAATTTCATATTTAATTTCTCGTAATTTTTAATTTAGTTATTATTTTTATTATTGTTATTATTATTATTATTACTATTAGGTTCTAATTCTTTTCTTTTTATTTTTAATTTTTCGTAATTTCGTAATTAAATTATAAAATTTTCTACCATGATTTTATTTAATTCCATAAAGGTGCCTAGTTCAATTATGAACTAAACACTTTCATGGGGTTCTAATGTAATGAATTGTTAATGCTCATGTTAATTTGATAGATAATTTGTGTTTACAATTTCTATATAAGATTGCCTTGCATGGTTGTTTTAATTGAATATAGGTGAATAGCTAACATCTATTGTGCCAAATCTCTAATGATTGCGAAAGTGGATTTAGAGATTTAGGGCTTGCCATGCTAGCATAGGTATGTCGGCTGTCGGCTTCTCCGCATTTCGGATTACAGTTTCGAAAGAACGTTATTCCCCTATGTAGTTAATTGCGGAACTTGTGATTAAATTGATTGTATCACCCATTCACATAGACATATAGTGTATTGGATATAATTAATGCCATTATAACTTATATCTCTTTTGTGGATGTTTATTTGGAATGGTGTTAGTTAATTGAAAGATGGCTCATATTAGTTTCGTGTTCCCGCTAGCATTCTTAACAATTGTAACACATTAATTCTTGATAATTAATAAGAGTTTAAACATTCATGAAATTAGGACCCCATGCTTCTATAATTAACCAAACATTGTTGAAAAGACATATTTACTAAAATAACCGAGTCTTCGTGGGAACGATCCTTATTTCCCTATATTGCTTTTGGACTGCGTACACTTGCGTAGAGAAAATAGCGAACAAGTTTTTGGCGCCGCTGCCGGGGACTCGGTGTTATTTTTGTTTATGTGTTTTACTACAATAGAAGTTAATTTGTTTGACTTGAACATTTTATCTTATATTTTTGTGAAGTGATTATTTGTGTACAGATACTTGGATTTTTATGCTAACACGTTCTAAAGCATTAAAAGCCAAACAAGTACTTGAACAAGCAAATAGTCACAAGATGGACGGAGAAGGCGAAGTAGTTGCACCTGCAGCAGCAAGGGCTTTAATGGACTACTCGCAACCGAAGATTGATGACATCCAGTCAAGCATCATTCGGCCAACAATTACGGCTCCTATATTTGAAATTAGATCCAGTACTATTCAGATGGTGCAGAATCAAGTACAGTACGGAGGAACTGCAACGGAAGATCCTAACTTACACATCAGGAACTTCATAGAAATATGCGACACATTCAGATTCAACAATGTGTCAGATGATGCTGTGAAGTTGAGACTCTTCCCGTTTTCATTAAGAGACAAAGCCAAGGTTGGCTACACTCTCTACCACCAGGATCTATCACCACTTGGGCTGATCTAGCTCAAAAGTTTCTTAGCAAATTCTTCCCCATGGCTAAGACTACAGCTATAAGGAATGCTATCACTCAATTTTCTCAGCAGTCTGGTGAAACTTTATGTGAAGCTTGGGAGAGATACAAAGAAATGCTTCGGCAATGTCCACATCACGGCATGCCAAACTGGATGATCATAAATTGTTTCTATAATGGGCTAGGAATGCAATCAAGGCCAATGGTAGATGCAGCTTCAGGGGGAGCATTATGGGCTAAAAGTTATGAGGAGGCCTACAATCTTATCGAGATTATGGCAGCTAATGAATATCAAAACCCAACTCAGAGAATGCCACAACAGAAGGTAGCAGGAATTCTTAATATCGACAAAGCCACTTCCTTAGCAGCTCAGCTAGAGGCTTTGAAATTGAAAGTAGACTCTTTGACAGCACAAGGATTTCATCAAATTGCTAGTGTTTGTGAGTTGTGTGCGGGCGCACATGAATCAAACCAATGTGCCATCTCAAACGAGTCGGTTCAGTTCGTAAGCAATTTCCAGAGACAGCAACAGCCAGCTCCAAATTCCTACCATCCGAACAACCGAAATCATCCAAATTTCAGTTGGAGCAATAATCAAGGAGGAGCACAACAATCACATCAGCCCTACCAACAATCTAATCATCAGCCATTTGGAGCTAAGCAGTATAATCCATCTGGATTCCAGCAACAACAGGGGCAACATTTTCAACAACCATATGCTCCTAGACAATTTCAGCCCCCAGGATTTCAACAACAACAATCTTATGGAAATTCTGGACAATCGTCGAATGAAAAGACTGAATTAGAGGAGTTGAGGTTGGGCCAAAAAAGCCAAGCGGCTTCCATTAAAAATCTGGAAACTCAATTGAGTCAACTCGCTAGTTTCATGATGAGCCGACCACAAGGAACACTCCCCAGTGACACTGAACTTAATCCTGGGAAAAAGGATAATCACGAGCACATCAAAGCAATTACCCTCAGATCAGGGAGAATCACGAAGGATGCTGAGCTAAAAGAAACAGAAAAAATTCTGCCAAACAAAGGAACAGAAAAAGCAGATTTGGGAGACACAAAGGACATGGGCAATATATCAGAATCAAAGGAGGAGATTATAGAAAATATGCCAACTCCTAAACAAGCTGTCCTCGAGCAAAAAGAAGTAAAAGAGCAAGTCTACCCACCTCCACCATTTCCTCGACGAGTGCAAAAACAGAAATTAGACAAGCAGTTTGGCAAATTTATTGAAGTCTTTAAAAAATTACATATCAACATTCCATTTGCTGAAGCTCTCGAACAAATGCTAAGCTATGCCAAATTCATGAAAGGCATTCTCTCGAGGAAATTAAAACTTGAAGACTTAGAGACCGTTGCTTTGACGGAAGAATGTAGTGCGGTATTGCAGCAAAAGTTGCCGCCTAAGCTGAAAGATCCAGGGAGTTTTACAATACCATGCACCATTGGGAGATTATCTTTCGACAAATGTTTATGTGATCTGGGAGCAAGTATCAATCTTATGCCATACTCGGTTTTCTTGCAGCTTGGTCTTCCTGAACCAAAACCAACAAGTATGTCCCTTCAGTTGGCTGATCGATCTATCACCTATCCTAGGGGAGTTGTTGAAGATGTGTTGGTGAAAGTAGACAAACTCATCTTTCCTGCTGATTTTTTCATTCTTGATTTCGAAGAGGACAAGAAGATTCCTATCATTCTTGGTAGGCCATTTTTAGCAACAGGACAAACATTGATTGATGTCCAAAAGGGGGAACTGACGATGAAGGTGCACGATCAAATTGTCACCTTCAATGTTTTCACAACTATGAAATTCCCAACAGAAGAAGAGCAGTGTCTGAAGATAGACTTGATTGAGTCTACGGTGCAAGAAAAGTTAGGGCACATGCTCATGAATGATACTTTGGAAAAGGCCCTCAATGGGGAGTATTCATTAGATAAAGATAACATTGATGAACAATTGCAATATCTGGATGCTTTGCCGTGGCAAAGAAAATTTGAAAGACCAGTTGAATCGTTGGGACTGCCAGAATTAAAAGGACCACATCAGCAATTAAAGCCATCTATCGAAGAAGCTCCAACTCTAGAGCTCAAGCCACTACCGGATCACTTACGGTATGCTTCCCTTGGTGAAAAATCCACTTTACCTGTGATCATTGCCGATAACCTTTCAGACTCCGAGGAAGACAAGCTCTTGAGAGTTCTTCGAGAATTCAAATCAGCCATTGGTTGGTCTGTTGCAAATCTAAAAGGAATCAGTCCCGCATATTGTCAACATAAAATTCCATTGGAGGAAGGGAGTAAACCAACAGTAGAGCACCAAAGGCGGTTAAATCCTATCATGAAAGAAGTGGTAAAGAAAGAAATTCTCAAGTGGCTAGATGCTGGTATCATCTATCCCATTTCAGACAGTTCATGAAATTGACAGTGCAAGAGAATATATTATTAATCACAATAAACCCGATTACAAGATTCAATAATATATCTCCCTTTTTCCCTAGCTACTATCAAAATGGCTTGCTGAAACCCCGTTTCTAAACCTGCTCTCTAAGAACTATACCACTCCCCGTAGTACAAACTTTTCTAGCTTCGTGTTTACCAAACCTTTGTTTCACAAGCCACTGCCCAGCAACTATGCTTTTACAATAAGAACAATACAAATGAGAAGGATTGAAATTAAAACTCAAAGATATAGACTCTTATATATATATATAACGTGTAATATATCTTTAGAGCTTGTGTGTGTAGTTTGTGAATATAGCAATGTTAAACTACTGTTTTGAGGTGACTGAAAGTACAAACGATTTGATGAATATTCAAGAGAGAGTATATGATTTTCAGTAGTGTTTTCGTTTATACAAGTGAAGTATAAATACTATCACAGTCCAACGTTCGGATTATTCAATAAGGAGCCGTTGGTTGTTTCTTCAGATTTGATGAATGAAGAACGTGATTGTGTATGGAAGAATGATTCTCAACTGCAAAGCTTTTCTTGAGTGGATGTTCAGAGAATATAATTAGTGGAGAGCCATGAGAATATGTTTGTGTTTGGAAGGATAAATCTCAACGGGACGATTTCTGAGATGGTGTGCAGAGAATGTGTTTTGTGAATAAAAGAATGATTCTCCTGTAATGCTTTTGGGTGTGCAGAGAATATAATTATTGGAGTGGCAATGAGAACATGTTTAATAGAAGTGGTGGAGCTGTTTGTCTTCATGAGTGAGAGAAACGTGTATAGTGAAGGGAATGTGGAAGACAAAGAATTGTGGTAGTATGTGTATGGTTATTTAAATAAAGAAAGGTGTATCTTTATTTAAAGGCAAAGCACATGGGTGTATCTTTATTAAAAGCAAAGCACATGTTGTTCCCCCACTATACTTGAGATGTGTTGAGTGTGATGATACTGAGCTCTTTACATGTAATATATCTATATATGTAAGAGTCCTTACATTTAACTCTAATTAACAGCTCTTTGTATTTCTGGATCGTTCTTGAAAGTTTCTGTATTCCCAGAAACAGCTTGCTGAATGTCAAATCAGCTTGCTGATTTCGTATAGTTCCTGTGTCACTATTTCCAGAAACGGCTTGCTGATTTCGAATAGTTCCTGTGTTACTATTTCCTTGATGAATGTCCTGTTACAACATGTTAGAATAGCAAAAATATATGTAATCAAATAACCATCAAAATCAAGTGGGCTTTCAATCTCCCCCTTTTTGATGATTACCAACATATATTTTTGGGAGTGAATTTCTCCCCCTCAACATATGCTTCCCTGTTAAACATTATAAATAAGAGAAAAATAATTTTCTCCCCCTAAGTTCATGCATCTAAAACATTCATATAAGCATGGCATATTTGAGCAAATTAGGGCAGTCCAAACAAATAAGATAAGCAGCATCATAGCATAGCAGTTACCAAGTCATAACAAAATAAGTTCAGAATAGTTCATAGAAACTTAACCCCAAATAAAACTTAACCCAAAAATTAACTTAATCCCAAAAGTTTTAAAAGATTTCTCCCCCTTAATCGTTAAAAAGGAGTAAATAGAAGCAAGAGTGCATCAAACTATGCAGCAGCATCATCAGCTTTATTACCATCATCTTTGCCTGCAACCTTCACATTTGCTGTGATGACTTCCACATTGTCTTCGGTGACCTCCACATTTTCAGGAAACTCATCATTGGTACCAGTCTTTTCACTACTTTGTGCAGCCGGCTGAGAGGAGGACTTCTTCCTGGAAGCCATAGGAGTAACCAAACCTTGAGTCTGAGTAAATGGAGTACCAGTTGGTCCTTGTTGAAGTACCCTAGAGAGCATAGACTTGATTTCTTGTACTTCTGCCTTCAAGGAGTGTACCTCACCAAGAAGAGTAGAATTTGCAGCTAGGAGAGTGGCAAATTGGCCATCACTTGGAGGAGCATCAACATTACCAGGGCTAGGGGTTGAGGAAGTGTGGGCAGATTCCTTCACAGGTGGAGTGATAAAGTTCAGTTGGCCATGAGAGACACGCAGGTTTGATTGAGCCAAGTTCTTGGCATCAATTTGGTCATTAATCATCACTGGATTATACTCTGTGAAATCAATGCTAAAATACTCGAAGATTCGAGTTAGCAGCAATCCATATGGAAGTCCAGAATTTTGCTTCCCAACAGCATCCATCATATTGTCCAATATCAACTTAGGTAGGTCGAATGCCTTACCCTTAAGAATCATGGCACACACACATACATCTTGCCATGTAAAGGTTGACCTATTGCCCAACCGAGGACATATATTTGACCAACACACTTTGAAAACCAGATTAGCCATGGGGTTAACTATGGTAGAGGCAGGAGGAGCAAGTTCCATTAATTTTTCAGGATAAACTAAGACATTCAGTTGATCGACATCATTAAAATCAGGAAAGAATTTAGACCCATGAGTAAAGACATCCACATCTGAATCCACATCAAGTTTGATAATACTCCTAAGGGTTGGAGGGTTTAAAACTAAGCGCTTGTTATTAACAACCGAGAGACAGTTACCATATTTATCCATACTCAAATTAGCATAAAACTCTGCAATTAACTCAGGATATATGGATTTTGGCATATCAAGTAAGAATGATTTCATACCCACTACGGCAAACAGTTTCATAGCCCCACATGCATTGAAGAGAGTAGGAGTGATAGATTTACCAGATACAATTGGGCGCTCATCGAGTTTGTTGGCAAAGAAGCGATCCTTGAGTTCTTCATTCACAAAAGCAAAGGAGGGTTTGAGACGCTTAGCCAACCGAACATTTGAATTGGGAGGAGAACTTGCATCAACATCAACAACTTGATTTAGAGACCCTTGAGCATCATCATTCACTGCGTTCATTTCGTCGAGGTGGGTTTCAGAGGAAGCCTCAGTCTTCTTGCGTTTAGAGCCCAGAGTGCGATTAGCACCAGTCTTTGAGCGAGAAGAGCGACCAGACATGATAATTTGAGCGAGAAGAGCGAGAAGAGCGGCGGTTGAATTTTGGGGAAGAATTGTAAAACCCTTGAACCGTGTAGATATAGGGAATGGTGCATAAAAACTGAAGCGACAGTAGTGCTAATATATCTCCTTTGTTTAATTAAGGGGAAGAGTGTATCTAAAATATAATTTAAATAACTACCCATAAAGCCCACTTAAACATGGCATAAATAATAGTCACCAAAATATTATTTCCATAAAATATTATAGCAAATTTAGCACAAAAAGGAGGATTATATAATCACATTGGAAGAATACAGCAAATAAGTAAATAATAATATGCATTTAACTGGAAGGCACGAAGCATATTAGAGCAAAAAAAAAAAATCGATGTTACCTATTTCAGCTTGCCATTGTCCAATTCATCTTGCTGTTTCCACTTCAAACATGCCTAATTCTCTTCTAAGAACAATAAATCTTTCTTCTGCAAGAGGCTTAGTGAATATATCAGCGAGCTGATATTCGGTTGGCACGAAGATAAGTTCAACATTTCCCTTAGAAACATTATCTCTTAGAAAATGATGACGGACATCGATGTGCTTTGTTCTCGAGTGATTTACTGGATTCTTTGATATGTTGATGGCACTTGTACTATCACAACGAATTGGGGTTTTGCCACATTTGATTCCATAATCTCTTAAGGTTTGCCTCATCCATAGTAGTTGAGTGCAACAACTACCCGCAGCCAAATATTCGCCTTCTGCAGTGGAAAGAGCAACAGAGGTTTGCTTCTTGCTTTGCCAAGAAACTAAGCTTTGTCCTAAAAATGTTGCAACACCACTTGTGATTTTACGATCAGTTTGACTACCTGCATAATTTGCATCACTATATCCCACAAGATCAAATGTATTTGTAATAGGATAAAATAATCCAAGATTTTGAGTACCACTCAAATATTTGAATATTCGTTTAATAGCATTTAAGTGAGATTCTTTGGGATTAGCTTGAAAACGAGCACAAACACATACACTATACATGATATCAGGTCTAGATGCAGTAAGATATAGTAAACTACCAATCATACCTTTATATTTTCGAATATCAACACTAATACCTGTTTCATCAGAATTCAGCTTGCTGATTTGTGTCATTGGTGTTGATTTTGCCTTTAAGTTCTCAAAACCAAATTTAGTGAGTAGATTCTTGACATATTTGGTCTGATGAACATAAATTCCAGCAGAGGTTTGTTTGATTTGAAGACCCAAGAAGTAATTTAGCTCACCCATCATGCTCATGTCAAATTCATTATGCATGCATTTCGAAAACCACTTGCACATAGAATTATTAGTTGATCCAAAGATAATATCATCTACATAGACTTGAATAACTAATAAATCTTTACCTTTATGCATGGTAAACAAAGTAGGATCAATATTACCTCGAGTGAAGCCATGTTCGATTAAGAATTCACTTAATCTTTCATAC
Organism: Kitagawia praeruptora; assembly: GCA_037693485.1. Lineage (NCBI taxonomy): Eukaryota > Viridiplantae > Streptophyta > Magnoliopsida > Apiales > Apiaceae > Kitagawia > Kitagawia praeruptora. The sequence goes on from CM075352.1 coordinate 128,168,749, forward strand.
CATGATCTAAGAGCTTGCCGTAGTCCATACAAGGCCCTTTTTCAGCTTGTAAACATGGTTTGGAAACTCCTGACTTTCGAATCCAGGAGGTTATTTTACGTATACTTCCTCTTTCAGCACGCCGTTTAGGAATGCGCTTTTGACATCCATTTGATAAAGCTTTATCTTTTTGAAGCATGCAAATGATAACAACATTCTTATTGATTCCAACCTTGCTACCGGAGCATAGGTTTCATCGAAGTCGATCCCTTCTTGTTGATTGTAACCTTGAGCTACAAGTCTTGCCTTATTTCGGATGATTGTACCAAACTCATCAACTTTGTTCTTGAAAACCCATTTAGTGCCAATGATTGATACATCCTTTGGAGATTCTACAAGTTCCCAAACATCACATCTTTCAAATTGGTTGAGTTCTTCTTACATTTCTACAATCCAATTCTCATCTTGAAGTGCTTCGGTTATGTTCTTTGGCTCTTCTTGAGCTACGAAAGCCGCATATCCACATATATTTGCTTGAGCCCTTCTTGTCTTGATTCCATCAGTTTTGTTGCCAATGATTAGCTCTGAAGGATGATCCTTGACTGTCCTTGGTGCTTTAGGCAATGAATGTGGTATTATCTCTTCATATTCCTGCATTTCTTTAACTGCAGTAGAGGTTACAGCTTGCTGTTTTAAAGGTTCAGCTTGCTGATTTGCAGTCTGTTGAGTTTCTGGAGATATCAGCACGCCATTATTTTCTGTTCCTGCAATATCTTCCTCATTTTCTGGTAGATCAAGCTTAGATTCTTGAAGTGAAACATCAATAGATTCTTCAACAGTTAATTTAGATAAATTATAGACTCTATAAGCTCTAATAGTTAATTAATAACCAAGAAATATTGCCTCATAGGATTTAGCATCGAATTTACCATCCTTGTCGATTGTTTTAAGTACGAAACACCTTGACCCAAAGATCTTGAAGTAGCCAATGTTTGGAGTTTTATCTTAACAGTTCGTATGGAGTCTTGTTGAGAATAGACCTTATCAAGACTCTATTGAGAATATAGCTTGCTGAATTTACTGCTTCTGCCCAGAAACTTCTTGGTAGCTTGCTCTCTTGCAATAAGGTTCTTGCTGTTTCTTGCAGAGATCGATTCTTTCTTTCAACTACTCCATTTTGTTGAGGAGTTCTTGGAGCTGAGAATTCATGAGTGATACCTCTTTCTTCACAATACGAAACAAACTCCTTTTGAAATTCTCCACCTCGATCACTTCTTATTCTTATAAGATTTGTATTGAGCTTTTTCTTAAGACGATTTATCAAAGACTCAAATTCTCTGAAAGCACAATCTTTAGTTTGCAAAAATAAAGTCCATGTATATCTAGAATAGTCATCTACTATAACAAAACAATATTGTTTACCTCCCAAACTTTTGTATGCTTCCGGACCAAATAAATCTAAATGCAGAAGTTCTAGGGGTTTAGAAGTTGATACCATAGTTTTTGACTTATGTGGAGTTCTAATTTGCTTGCCTAGTTGACATGCTCCACAAGTTTCCATCTTGACATACTTGAGTTTTGGCAATCCTCTAACAAGCTTTTGTGAAGATAGCTTGCTGATTTGTTCCATGTTGACATGACCAAGCCTTCTATGCCAAATCTCAGGAGATGAGTCCATAACAGCTAAACAGCATGCTGTTTTCTGAGAATCAAAATCTAATATATATATATTTCCTTCCCTTCTAGCAACTAGGGGGACTTTGTTAGTGCCAATAGTAACAATACATTTATCAAGACCAAAGTTAACAAAATGACCATCATCATACAACTGACTAATACTTAGCAAGTTATATGAAAGACCTTGAACATATTGAACTTTATCGATTGAAATATAATCGTTACCAATTGAGCCTTTACCAAGAATCTGAAGGGTTTTGCTATTTCCAATTGTTACTCTCCCACCCTTTTTCAACTTGAGACTTTTGAATAAAGATTTATCTCCACTCATGTGTCTAGTGCAACCACTATCCAAGATCCATTGTCTAGACTTTAATTTGGCGGTAAGACACATCTACAAAACAAACACAAAAACAAAACTCAACCTTTTGGTACCCATGTTATGTTGGGTCCAACATGGTTAGCATCAGGAATATATAAAACATTCAAGTCAGTTTTCTTGATCCACATTTGGATCACTTGTGATGTTGTTTTTCTGGTTTCCTTAGTTTTGCCAGAATGATATCGGCAAGCTGATTCTGTTTTGCAGTACTTTGGTAGGTGTCCCTTCTTTCCACATTTTGGGCAGATTTTTCAAGGCATGGCATATTCATATGGAGCTCCATCTTTGCCTTCGTATTTCAACTTCTTTTTCTTCTGTGTTGAAATAAATCCAAGTCCTTCTTTACTCAATGATGATCTTGTTTGCTTCATAATTGTTTTTAGGATTTCTTCGCCTTGGACAAATTTTCCTATTCCTTCTTGACACTTATTTAATTCTTCTTCTAGTTCCTGTATCTTATCAGTTTGTTGTGTCTGCTTTGCTTCTTCTTCTTTGGAGGTTGAATGCTTTTGTAGTTACTCAATTTGTATATCTTTTGCTGTGAGTTTAGCATTCAGCACGCTGAATTCTTTCATCATGGTGTCATTTCTTTTCAGCAATACTTTGTTGAACTCTTCGACTTGAACAAGCTTAGATGTTAGATTAGTAACATCATTATGATTCTTAACGTGATCTCCTTCATCCGTCAAGTCAGAAATGATCTCTCTTAGGTAGCCAATCTTCTTTTTCAGCTTGCTGATTTCTTCTTTTAGTTCCACGGTATCAACCATATAATTGCTATTTGTATCCTGCATGGTTATACTATCTACTACATATTCTATAGGGGAATCAAAAGAAGAGTTAGAAGAGTTTACCTCACTGTTATTGTCATCCAAGATTGAGGGATCATTTTGGTTTGAGTTTCCTCGTTGCTTTCTTCTTCAAGACCTATAAGAGCAAGATTCACTATCTCATCATCGTCATTGGATTCCTCATCATCATCACTCCATGTTAGGAAGGCTTTCCCTTTCTTCCTGTTTTTGAAGTCATCTTGCTGTTTTGTTTTATTTTTGAGTTTGAAGCAATCTCTTTTAAAATGACCTTTCTTTCCGCATTCAAAACAGCCTTCATCATTTGTTTCCTTCTTAGCTTCTGGATACATGCCTCTCTTCTTGAGGTTTCTCTTTTGAATTATTCTCTGGAGTTTTCTTGTGAGGAATGCAATTTCTTCATCAGAATCTGAATCTTCTTCAGCTTCCAGCTTGTTGTTATTTTCCAGCTTGCTGTTATCAGAATGTAAGGCTAGATTCTTCACTTTTGCTGCTTGAACTTGAGTCATTCTTGATGTGCTAGCCCTAATTTTTGACTCAAACTGCTCTAACTCAGAGAATAGAGCCAAGCTGTCCATAGTATCAATTTGAGGATGAGATTCCAACGCCGTAACTTTAGGGGCGAAGCTCCATGGGATGGATCCTAAAATGATCATATTGATTTCTTCTTGAGGTATCTTTTTGCCAAGCACTTGAAGACTGTTTAAGGTTGTTTGAAACCTAGCTTGAGCTTCTTTAATGGTTTTATTCTCATTGTTTGTGAAACCGTTTAGTTCTCGTACTAGAGTACTAAGCTTCACTTTCTTCACTCCATTAGAGCCCTCATGATACGATTCCAAGGTGTCCCACATTTCTTTAGCTGTTTTGCATGATGAAACTTTGTCACTTTCAGCTGGACAAAGGCCATTTAAGATAGTATTCTTTGCACGGTTGTTGTAGCTTATTTTCTTTAATTCAGCATCAGTGAGATCATCAATATCCTTTGAATTGCCTTTGTCATCTTTGAAGTCGTAAGGTCCTTTGCTTACTACTCTCCATTCCAGTGGTTCTCTGGCCAAATGATTCTCCATTCGACTTTTCCACCAGTTGTAGTTTTCAGTACCTAGAAGAAGCGGTGCCCTAGAGTCTGAATTTCCGAGCGGATAATTGTCAGCCATTTAGATCGATACTTTTCCTGTTACAGAAATGATTAGTATAGCAAGGCTCTGATACCAAATGAAAGTATGCACCTAGAGGGGGGGAGAATAGGTGTATTAGGTTAACTATAGTCTATTTTGATTTTTACAGAAATTCTTCCAGAACTATATCAGCTTGCTGAAATGATTATAGCAGAATGATTCAGCTTGCTGATATTAGCTAATGCAGTGCAAAAATAAACCAACAGAATAGAAGAACTTGACACACAAGATTTTAGATAGGTTCGACCCCTAATCTCTATGGTCTACGTCCTAGTCCCTTACCAAACACGGCAAGAGAATATATTATTAATCACAATAAACCCGATTACAAGATTCAATAATATATCTCCCTTTTTCCCTAGCTACTGTCAAAATGGCTTGCTGAAACCCCGTTTCTAAACCTGCTCTCTAAGAACTATACCACTCCCCGTAGTACAAACTTTTCTAGCTTCGTGTTTACCAAACCTTTGTTTCACAAGCCACTGCCCAGCAACTATGCTTTTACAATAAGAACAATACAAATGAGAAGGATTGAAATTACAACTCAAAGATATAGACTCTTTGTATATATATATATATAACGTGTAATATATCTTTAGAGCTTGTGTGTGTAGTTTGTGAATATAGCAATGTTAAACTACTGTTTTGAGGTGACTGAAAGTATAAACGATTTGATGAATATTCAAGAGAGAGTATATGATTTTCAGTAGTGTTTTCGTTTATACAAGTGAAGTATAAATACTATCACAGTCCAACGTTCGGATTATTCAAGAAGGAGCCGTTGGTTGTTTCTTCAGATTTGATGAATGAAGAACGTGATTGTGTATGGAAGAATGATTCTCAACTGCAAAGCTTTTCTTGAGTGGATGTTCAGAGAATATAATTAGTGGAGAGCCATGAGAATATGTTTGTGTTTGGAAGGATAAATCTCAACGGGACGATTTTTGAGATGGTGTGCAGAGAATGTGTTTTGTGAATAAAAGAATGATTCTCCTGTAATGCTTTTGGGTGTGCAGAGAATATAATTATTGGAGTGGCAATGAGAACATGTTTAATAGAAGTGGTGGAGCTATTTGTCTTCATGAGTGAGAGAAACGTGTATAGTGAAGGGAATGTGGAAGACAAAGAATTGTGGTAGTATGTGTATGGTTATTTAAATAAAGAAAGGTGTATCTTTATTTAAAGGCAAAGCACATGGGTGTATCTTTATTAAAAGCAAAGCACATGTTGTTCCCCCACTATACTTGAGATGTGTTGAGTGTGATGATACTGAGCTCTTTACACGTAATATATCTATATATGTAAGAGTCCTTACATTTAACTCTAATTAACAGCTCTTTGTATTTCTGGATCGTTCTTGACAGTTTCTGTATTCCCAGAAACAGCTTGCTGAATGTCAAATCAGCTTGCTGATTTCGTATAGTTCCTGTGTCACTATTTCCAGAAACGGCTTGCTGATTTCGAATAGTTCCTGTGTTACTATTTCCTTGATGAATGTCCTGTTACAACATGTTAGAATAGCAAAAATATATGTAATCAAATAACCATCAAAATCAAGTGGGCTTTCACATTTATGTTAAGTCTGGTCGCTCGGGCCGTTATACCTTCTGATTATGGTATGGTATTGTCAGATCCGAACACAGGGCTACTTTATTTGTAATTAAACTCAAAGAAATGGTGCCCCAAGGTAGCTTTTGCTTGCTTAGTGTTCGACAATTTGGGCCAATTTAGCTGGAAATAAAGCATATCCGAGACAAAATCCGATCCGCGATACCCGGATAACGCGAGGTCACGAAATCCGCTTTCAGCCGGTTTTATTCAATACCATTTCTATGACTGAAGCTTGCCAAGGGCAAGGGCAGGTAGATTTCTAATCGTAACTAAATCTTCCAATTTTGTTTTTATTTGTAGAAAAAAAAAATTGAAGCAAAATAGTATAGCTATTAAAGGATGACTTTAGTTTACTAGAGTTATCGACATATTATTTTAGCTCGGTGGAAACAAAACCTTTTTCCTCAAGATCCTTTCAAATAGAAATATAGAACGAAGTAACTAGAAAGGTTGTCATAATCATCTTTTTTTCTATAGGGATCATCTAGAAAGCGAATCTGTTTGAATGTATTCAAACAAAGAGCTGACATAGGTGTTATGAATATAATTTTTTGTAATTTAATTCACATCTTAGATCTAGGAATTTTTACATCTTCCATAAAGGAACCGAATGAAACCAAAGTTTCATGTTCGGTTTTGAATTAGAGACGTTAAAAATGCTGAATCGACGTCGACTATAACCCCTAACCTTCCAAGCTAACGATGCGGGTTCGATTCCCGCTACCCGCTACCCGCTATATCTATATATCTTATAACTTAACTATAAATATATATTATTCATATATACTCTAATAATAAACTCTAATTATTAATTATAATTTATTCATCATTGAATATAGAATATAAAATTTAAATAATATCAATGAAAAGCGTCCATTGTCTAATGGATAGTACAGAGGTCTTCTAAACCTTTGGTATAGGTTCAAATTCTATTGGGCGCAATTTATTTCCATATATACATATATATTTTATATTTCGATATTAAAAAATGATGCATAAGGTTAGTGGATTATATTTAATTCGTATTCGATGGATCACAAACAACTCGGTTAAAAAAAAAAAGAAAATACGATACTGACGCATATTCGGTTCAGATCTGAACCTCATTAGTCGGGATCGATTTAGATCCGAATAAAATGATCACAAACCAAAATCTGGACACGATAAAAGTCAAATGATCTGATACTTGAGTAAAGGGGTGTCCAATTCTACCCGGAACATTTGTCAGCCCTAATTTTAACATAAAAAACAACCAATCAACCAAATTTTTAATATTTCGGTTATTCTATAATAATATAAATTATAGTAATTATTTTAGTTTAAATAAAGAATTGCCTATATTTCAATTGAGAAAAATAATTATTTCGAGTACCTGGAATAGCGCCACTAGACTCCAAATCCCCAAGGTTATGATGTAAAGACATAAACCTCATCCCATTTTCTACTAGATCAATAACATCAACGCAAGAGAAATTCACTGGAAAAGTCCAATGAAAAGATGGAAGACAACGAATTTTCAGTGTTATGCATCGTGTTAGGCACTTAGGCTTATATTCCCTCCATCGCATATATATATATATATTTTTTTAAATTTTAACTAATCAAATCACCAAAATTTGATTAAAAATTTATGTATTATATAATTGAAAAAATTTTAAAAAATATATTTAAAAAGTACATTTAATTTATTTTTAAAGCAACTTTCAGTTTTTTAAAATAATAATTGAATAATTTTTAATATTTAATCAAAAATTGATAAATTTTATCACTAAAAAGCATGGTTGTAAAAATCGGTAATCGATATAAATCGGTTGAGGTATCAATTTAAGATTAATCGGGTAATCGAGGATTAATCGGAAGAATAAATCGGAATATTAATCGGATATTATAATAATATTTAATATATTAGTCTAATTTACAATTAAACATATTATTTTAATTAAATTCACAGGATTAATCGGATTTCAAAAATCGAATCGATTGGTTACCTTACAGAGGATTAATCGGGGATTAATCGACTAAATCGAGGATTTTTAGAACCTAGCTAAAAAGTCAAAAGGGACATCTGAAATGAAAAGTAAAGAGCGTTTACTTGATAAGAACCAGAGAGGTTAGCCTAGAAAGTTTGAGATTTATGACATTGGTAACAGCTGTTAATTTAAGAAAAACAAGTCCAATGAACCCAAACAGCTACTCTATTAATTTAAGAAAAACAAGTCCAATGAACCCGACAAATACAATGAATTTTTCAAATTGTATCATCATCATCAGGTGTTTACAGTTTACTCGAAAAAGTAGGAGCTACAACATATTTTCATATATATTATTTTCACTTCCAGTGACTTTGGAAGCACTGGAGCTATTAGACTACACCTCAAAATTAAAAACTATCGACTGACAAGTCACTCGTGCAACCCTAACAACAAAATAATTATCAGGATCACCATTTACCCTTTCGGTCGATTCAAGAAATTTGGTAAACCAACCCATTTCATAGTTAAAGTTACTGACATAATAATCAAGAACTTGGGAATAATCATCTATAGAACATACAAATAATCCATTACTTTTTTCAAAAAAAAAAAACCCCATTACTTATTCTATCAGTTTAAATGACTTCTACTTGTTTGCCTGATACATAACTAGGATCATCTATCGTAAGGAGAAAATGATATTTACCAAGTCATGGTTGCAAATAATGGCGCGTTCTTTGGCAGCTGGAGAAATTGTCATGGAGGTGTCCAAATATTTGTGGTGGTGACTTTGTGTGTGTATGAGTTGGAGAAAAAGGCTCTGAGATCAAAGATAGCCAATGCTTAGAGACTGATTCTGAGGAAGATTAATTTGACAGGGAGTTTCTGGAAGAATTATAGCAGAAGAGGATCTGGAAGTTCGCCAATCATAAGCCTACTGTCTCAAAGCAAAGACTTGTCAGTGGGGAAAGCAGAAATTTATAACAGCAAACAGTGATACGTCAGAATTCAGCAATGTAAAGTATCAATCTATTGTGAAAAAGAAAAGTAACAGTATCGTATCAATCCTGATTACTTGATCAAATAATTCATCGATGTGACTATGATTTATATGAGTGCATATTTCATTTGTCATTTCTTTGGCCTGTCAATATAACTAGGCTAAAGCATTCAGATAAGTACTTCAAATTATGCATGCATCTTGAAAATGGCATCTTGTGAAAAAAACGAAGATAAACCAAGGACACTGAGACCTTGGCATGAGAGAATTCTACATAAAATAAGTCGAATACGGTTACATAGGTTCTACATAGACTGGTGTATATTTAAATACAAGTCAGTAATTATTCAGCTAAATGATAAGTAGCTAAAATCTATAACCCGGAGGAAATGGCATTACCAGCAACCCACGCAGCATAGTTCCCATACTCTTTCACTCTGGTCAGACATGAAGTTGATCATTCAAAATGACGTGTACAATTTCTTTCAAATTTAAACAAACACTAATGGAATGTCATATAGCTATTTTCACCGTCATTCTTTTGACCAACTACAAAAATTATTCAAGCCAAAATATTTTCAGCTGCACACTTTTTGAAAGCGAAACTAGCCACAACCCTAAATAAACATAGAGGAGAGAGACCAACCTGGAGAAGAGGAGGGTGATCAAGATGTAGAGGAGGTTGTGGTAGAGAAGCTTCTGATTGTGGCAGAGAGAAGTCGAAGGTCTAGTTGGCCGTGGTAGACGAGAGTACGAAGGTCCCGATAGTAGTAGAGAAGCTCTCATATCCATTTCAATTTTCCCAAATGTTTTCCATTTTTTTAAGTATGATTATGAAGATATAAGGAAACTATATATTAGTCCTTTCATAGTTCAGTCATGGTTAAGTGACCACGTGGCTGAATAGTGGCTGCCACATGTGAAAAATCAGGTACAAGTTAATATTCTAGACTGGAAATCGACTAAGGAGTGAGTCTTTAGCAGTGATGCAAGCTGTATTGCAAATTTTCGTGTGTAGTTTCACAGATAACGTGATTTCATGGCAATTTAAAAGTAATTCAGACTTATGCAATATGTTTTCAGACATGAGCTCGTACTGGTCCGTTTTCATGTTGCACTTCCTGCACAATCAAAAGACGATGGATTAGTTTTATCAGGGAAAAAAGTTGACATGGTCGAGACATTTATAATGTTGGAAAGATTTTGAATAATCTTCACAACTTTATATATGTCACGACCTGTGTCAACCTTTCTTCCTAAAAAAGAATTCATGTCTTTTGATTGTGCATGAAGTGCAAAACGAAAAAAAACGAAAAAGGATATTCTGTGAACCACTATAGCTTCAACATACCGGTCACGTAGGTGCTCTGAATGAATTTATAAAATGTCGTGCAAATTATCTCTATAAGACGACAAGACATGTTGCAATGCAACTTGCAGCACGGTCAAAGTGTCTCCCGTAGTCAATTTCCACTCTAAACAACAATATTAACTTGTAGTCTTGTACCTAGTTTTCCCCTGGTTGGCAACCACCTAAAGTCTTCAGCCTCATGCTCACTTCATAATGACTGAAGTGTCAAAGGACTATCATAGACCTTGACTATATCCCCAACATCATAAACATGTAAAACATTTGGGGAAACTCAAATGGATATAGGAGCTTCTCTACCACAACCGGGACCTTCGTACTCTCCTCTACCTCATTCGGGAGCTTCGTATTCTCCTCCTCTACCACAACCGGGCCGGGACCATCAATTTCTCCTCTTCCACAACCAGGACCATCAATTTCTCCTCTACAACTAGCAGGACCTTTGTACTCTCCATCTCTACCGCAACTAAACCTGCTCTACCACGATCTCCTCATTTCCATGTAACTCTCCCTCCATCATCTCCATTGCAAAGAAAAATAGACTTTAGAAAGAGCAAGACAGTAAAAGGGTGGTGAATAAAGATATTTCATTTTCATATATCAATGAAGCATAAACCGAACAAACACCTATTACAACTATTTATAGTGCTCTAATAAATAACTAACTCAAAAATGACTCAGTCACCCTTACTACTGAGTATACTTGCACCCTGATACTAAACAATTACTATCTTAGTATTATCTACACTTCTAGTAGCATTTCTAATACCACTAGAGTGCTACAGCAATCCTAATAGATATACACAAATGGAACCTATATAGGTAACATGATATGCTATGTTTATCTGATTTTCGTAGACTACTAAACAAGCTAAATAGAATTTCTATACAACACCGAAAATCATTTATGTAAAGATGTAAGGTGGAGTTACTATATGAAAAAAAAAAAGTTCAAAGATAGTTGTATTAATTATGGTAACCCTTTAGAGGATAAAAACAAGGGATGAAAGGGAAGCAGGGTGATTACGCGACTTACAACAAACTTACATCCTTAACCCCCGAAATAGCAACATAGTTCTGAATAATGTTTTTGACCATGCAATCATCCTCAAGCCCTTAGGTCTTAATAGCTTTAAGTTGATCAGCGTTATAACATAGAAGAGAGAAAAGAACCTGTTGAGACAAGGGCAGGTAATACAACGCACCGGAAACCTGTTTAGTTACAGACACGGAAAGCAATACCAATACTCAGTGACCAGTCTAGCATTTCCTCTTTGCTAGTACCGAACTCCTCATCAGTTGATGCGCTTGATTGGTTGAACCTGAAAGGAGTCTTTGCCTCACTTTCTTTGCTAGCATCTCCATCTCTTTAGCCTACTCTGTAAAGAAAAGGTATTTTGTGACTTATTCTGGTGCAATAGGTAACTTATTAATGAAGCTGTAACCTTGTGCTAGTAGATCTGATTTTGGGACTTCTCGCACTTCAATATTGGCCTGGATTCCTTGATTTGGGTGTTCAATCAGGTTAGGGCAGATAATTAGCCCGATTGACAGTACGCTGATAGGTGGTTCGACTCTGGGTCCTTCAGTCCTTGTCCCGTGGGTCGTGAGGACTCGAAGCTGTTAAGTCTAACTCCTAATATTTTACTAATTGTTGACGTGGCTACAATTGTGAATTCTGTCAAAAGGTTTATGTGAATTCAGGAGCACAATCAGATCCTCCTTTCTGAACAGATACGTAAAAAGCCAACTTTGATTTAGTTACTTCCGTTAACATGATTTAAGAACCTAGTATCCAAATAGTGGGTACTTACACCTGTTCAAGTGGTAAAATAGAAGTGTTAAACACAGATGAATACAAGACACTAATGGAACATATATAGAAAGAGCTGTTTATCGATGGTAACCCTTCAGTAAAAAAATCTAACATGTATGTTGACATAGTTCTGAATAATGTTTTTAACCATGCATATCACCCTCAAGCCTTAAGGTATTTCAAGCATTTAGTAAAACCTATTGTAACAGCTTCAAGTTGATCGGAAAATTTAGTAATACAATAGAAGAGATATATGAACCTGTCGAGACAACTGCTGGTGATACAACCCACCCACAGCCACTTTTGTTACAGGGGAGACAACACCAACACTCAGTACCAGTCATGCACTTCCTCTTTGGTAGCACCTAACTCCTCATCAGTTGATGCCCTTGATTGATTGGCTCAACCAGAAAGTAGTTTGTACCTCATTCCTCTGCCAGTATCACCATCTCTTTAGCCTTGCTCTGTCAAGAAAAGGTAATTTGTAACTTATTTAGATGAAAGAAAATTAATTACAGAGATATGAAAAACCAGAAATAATAATAAATTATATCCTTTTATATAATAGAGAACCATTAGATCTTAACATAGATAGAGAACCGTTGAATCTAATAATAAAAATGTATTTGATTGTTATTAGAAATATATTCAAATATTAAAAAGTGTATTTTCATAATTTGAACCAAATTTAAGTAGATTTTTCAAATTGAATAGAATCTTATTGTGAAAATTCGTACCTTTCTTTTCAGCCCAAATAATAAAGTGAGTGTCTTAAACCTAATTAATATCAATTATTTATTTATTTTAACTCCAATTTGATTGTTTTTTATTAATAAGGAATATTATACTTTTTTAAAAGATAAATTAAATTTTTTAAAGTCTAAAACCCTGTGCCCAACATATTATAAATAAAATTTTATATTGTTAGAACTTAGAATAAAAAACATATTAATAATATTTTAATTAATAAAATTGTGAATATTAAGAAAAAATCGTGAATTAATATAATTATAAATTATAATATTTAATTTATCCATACACTACTAATGAATTAATTTATTAATTAGTTAATAATCTATCTTTGCTTCATTAGTTTATCATCCTTATGTCTGTTACCATATGAAATTTAGGGAAAATAATGTATAACAATTGTTAACTAAATGTACACAATCATTCAATATACAAGTTAAATACAGTACGTACCATAAGGGCATTCAGGTCCTGACAAGTATCTTGCAAACTCTTATTCAGTACTCTCCACATAACCTGTTCCTTCCTCAATATTTATCCCCGAAACCCAACCCGACTAGTGCAGTTTGAACAAAACAGATGATTAGTTCCAAAATAACCACTACTTGGCAGAAGAACCATGATGACTTTTGCATTGTTTAATCCATACCCCATAGTCATCTATTAATTAAAACTTTGCCATTTTAACCTACCAAGAATGCAACACAGAGGAATTAGAGGTTCTACAAGGACTAGTGACGCTCAATTAAGGATATTAATCCACTAGATATTAGCTAAACATCTACAACCTGGAAGTAATAGCACAAAAAGTAACCCATGCAGCTTCCATGTTTTTTCGTTCTGTTTAAATATGAACTTTTCAATTCAAGAAGATAACCAACTATTTTTTGACTAATAAGGCAAACATGAATGAATAATAATGATTAATAACCATATAATAGTTCTGTACCAATACAACTAATTTATTCAAGGCCAAGGACATTACCAGCTGCCCCCATTTCTACAAGGAATATAAATAAAAAACCTCTAACACCTTTGATTTAACCTTGAATATTATTATTTATATTATTTCGTAAAAGTAACACTAATTTGCTCATATTGAAGGAGAAAGATACCAATTCACCAAGTTAATTCGATAAATTTTCCGATGCCATTAGAAAAGATTCGGAAACTAAGCTATTGTGATACATTTAGGCATCTAGCTGATAAATGGGTCTTCATAGGGTTCAAAATTCAAATCTTTGTGAACTTAAATATGGTTCATACATATCTGATAAGCAACAGGAACTCAAATCTACTAGTTCTGATTTTCTCTCTCTTGCATAACTTTAACAGCTCGTCATTTTACCTATAGGTATTAAGTTGAGTCTCCACTTATTCAACATAGAGTACTAGCTATACAAGACCATCAATCTAGCCATTTTACTTCTGTGTTCTGAACAACAGTTGGTCCTCTTGGAAGCTCCATGGTCCTTTTCTGGTGCAAAGCAGGTGACAGCTTAAAAAAATACAGGGCGAAAATTCTCTAACTTATGCAGCTGGGTAGTTGTTCTGCCAAACTTGAACTTTTCGTGAACAAATCAAGTCAATCCGAACTTAAGCAGAGTCCTTTTATCACTTAAGTAAACATTTACATGTATATTCAATTAAATAATATAATTATGAATATAAAATGTATAATTAATCGAGTTTAGAGAGCTGGAAATCGAGAATAAAACGAGCCGAGCTCGAATAGCTCGATTCATTTACATCCTTAAGGTCTATAACTGAACTGGATAAATACATGGCTATGTACACCAAGACCAAGAATAGGAGAATTAAGTTAATTTTCCAGATATTTATTGGCTTGGTGTGTCTTAAACAGAAATTATGAACCAACCACGCTTTCTAATGTTTACCAAAACATGGAGCCGTTAACATCGATATGCAAAAATAAGAGGCAGAACTACTACAACTTAATAGGACTACAAATGAATGCCAACAAAAAAAAACCTTAAATTCAAGGTTCAACTTCAAACAGATAGATGCATGGATTTAATTAAGGAAAAAAAAAATATTTAACTGTGAAATGTCCAGATTATTCTAAAAGGTAATATGTACCATGATATGTTAAAAGGTGGAAGTCCACTGAATTAGCTTGATGCATAATCCATGTTAAATTAGTTAGATATAATTTAGTCGACAGAACTATTTAGCTTAAATAAGAAAAGCAGTTTTACGACAAATTCTAAACACTACTGAAGTAATTATTTCACATGCAAATCTAATTTCCAATTACAAATTGAATCCACATGCATGTTCATCCTACAAACAGACAATCGACATTAAATCTGAAAAAAAAAACATGATGATATCAAAATAAATATACAAACAATGCGTAGTGGATAACTGTAGACCAATCTTACAAAAAAAATCCTATGCAATCGAAAATATGGATTCTTACGAGTTACGAACCAGAACAATATTACAGGTTCTCGTTTAAATCTAGGTCTAGACATAATTTTGGCATTCTTTTTGTTCTTATAGCCTGTTCCAGGACTCCTTGAGCTAAAAACAGAGCTCTTATAGTTTCTGTTGAACCGGCGTCCCTGTGTATGTTTGTGTATATATATATATATATATATATATATATATATATATATATATATATATATATATATCTCCCTTCTTAAAGATAAAATTGACAGATTGCAATTCGCACTTGCCAGAATCAGATCAACATTGTCCCGCAAAAGGATGAACCTCTTTTTGCTACTTCAAATTAGTATTCTATTATTTATAATTTTTATAACCAAAAATCTCAATTAACTATTATAAAAAAATATTTTGTAATCGGTAATAACGTAAGAGGCTACTCTGCTATCTCTAAGAGAAACACTTTAGATGCAAACACAATATTCGACAAGATAAAATGCAATATCAGGTAAAATTATTATCAAAAATTGTATTCTTCAAATATACTGATGTAAAAGCTGAAACCATGTAAGCATGTATCTGTACATAACAAACCTCTATACAGCTTTATTACTAAACCCTTTCCCTGGTAAACATTAGTGAACAATGTTACAGTTTCCAAGTACATGCCTTTGCTCTTAAAGGAAAATTTATGCTCCTTAGCCATACCTCGGCAACATTTAGAGTCACTACAGCACCACTTGCACTGACTCCAATCTGGAAAGTTTCAGAATTGAGTACAACTGTCTTCATTCAAGCAAAACCTACAATTGACAGTAAATTGACTATTGTTAAACGTTAACCAAACAAACAAAAAATTATTATGAATTAACCAGTAACAGATCTGGTTTAAACTGATCAATGATACGCACATGCAAAACGATAAAAAGCCTAAAACAGGAGACTGAATATAGTTTACAATGTAGAATAGATACAGTCTATCAAAAACCATGATATGAAAATTCATAAAGATATAACAAATTAACATTAGATACCTCCTCATCAATGTGGGACGCACCCAGTTTTTTGATACTCTCTTAGATCATCCTCCTTCATATTTCCACACATTCACTTGTAATAATGTTATCCCCTGTTCTGGGTCCAAACACAATACAAAGTATTGATAGTAGAGCCGTTGTTGATGAATTCAGGACTGTTGACATTAGGGGTCACAAACTGGAAAATATAAGAATGAAGACACCTATTATCAGGTAGATTTATTGGTCCAACCAACTCTTTCTCGTAAACAGCAACACTATCTAATTGTACATGCCCCCATTACTGTTTCATTTTGCTGCTGCATGTAAGAAATTCTAAGTAAGAATCCTTTTGTATTTCGAGTAAGATGGGTATCTAAATCATACCCCATGCCCTTCATTCTTTCCACAAGATCAAATGCATGCTCTTTTTTGTCGTCCAATTTAAGAAGAGACTTGATCAGCTTGCTGCAAATCCATGACCCCAACATAAAACCTTTCTCCATGCTATAGACAAAGATTTTTACTGCCTGATCTAACATTCCTTCTTTGCAAAGACTATTAATTAACATCACACAACTTGCAGGAGTCAAATTGACCCCATGCTCATCGAGAACCGAGAATACTTTTAAAGCTTCCTCAGCTTTCTGCCACTGACATAATCCAATTAGAAAAATTGTATAAAATGCAGAATCAAAATCCCTAGACTTAAGTTCTATTTTAAGTAACCTCCGAACTACCTCTTCATACTTTCCGTTATTGAACATTACTTCCACCAACTCAATTTCTTCTTCCTGACCATGAAGGCTCTTTAAATACCTTAACCAAAAACTGAAGGCTGCATAAAACTTTCTCCTTCGACAAGACCATGTCATAAGAGTCTTGTAAACTGAAGCGTTAGGAGCACATCCATTACTAATCATTAAATCAATGACGGCAAAGGACTCTTTCTCTCGGTCAGCCCTTTGAAGTCCATCAATGAGTGTTCCATATGTAACTGTATCCGGGGAATGCCCCTTATACTGGAGCTCCTTAAAGAGATTCATAGCACTATTAATGTTTTTTGTCTTGCAATATCCATTTATTAATATGTTATAAGTCATTAAATCCGGAAGTACCCCACTATCAGCAAGCTTCATAAGTAGCTTGTAAGCTTTATGAACATTCCCTAACTCGCACAATCTAGCAACTAATTTCTGGACGCTATCACTATCAGGAATCTGGTTTGCACCTTGAGAAAGACGAAGAAACAACGAAGGATTTTTCCCAATCTCCATCTTGTAAAACAAAAGCTTAGCTTTTTCAAGCTCGCCAGCTTTACATAGCCCATCAATAAGGGCATTAAAGGTCACGACAGAAGGATAGCATCCACGTTTCTCCATGCTCTCGTAAAGATCGTATGCTTCCTTAACCAGACCTTTCCTACACATTCCACATATCAGAATGGTACAGGTGTGAGTGTCTGGAAATTGATCGACCTTGTATACGTCATCTAGAAGGGATCTTGCCTCGTCCAAGAAATCCATATCACATAACCCTTTAATCAGAGCATTATAACACTGCACACCCGGTGTCACCCCTCTCTCACTCATTTTCTCAACCAATGTCAATGCTTCCATTACTCGTCCTTCTTCAGAAAAACCCCGAATCATAATTGTATACAACACAACGTCAGGCTCAATATTAACTCTAAAAACATTTGAAAACAAACCACAAGCTTCCTTATACCTCCTTGCCCTAACCAAACCATCAATCAAGCAACTATACCCATTCAAATCAAGAACATACCCCTCCTTCAAAAAACCCTTCAAAAGCAAAACCGCCTCATCAATCCTCCCCAACTTACAAAACCCATTAAGCAACGTATTATACGTAGCACTAACCGGCACACACCCTCTACTTTTCATCTCATTAAACAACCTCAACCCATCATCAAGGCTCCCTGCTAAACACAACCCCGAAATAACAATAGTATACGTAATCTCATCCGGCATTATCCCTCTCTCCATCATTTCTTCAAACAACTTCACCGCCTCCTTCATACTCCCACTCTTACACAACCCATCAATCAAAATGCTAAACGTCGAACAATTGGGATCAATATTCGATTTCAACATCATATTATAAATAGCCAAACCCAACAAAATCACATCCTTTTTAACCAAAATATGCAAAACCAAATTAAACGTAAACAAATCGGGCTTAACCCGAAAATCACTCATTCTCCCAAAAGCCTCAACAGCCAAATCAGCCTTCCCTACTTTCCAATACCCATCAATCAAAACAGTAAAAGCACTAGAATTTATCATAACATTACAAGTATTCAACTCATCTAGAACCTTCCAATACAAATCAAAAGCATTAACATCATTAACAAGCATATCAACAATATAATTATGTGAATTTAATCTACAAAACTGTTTTCTACGACAAGCCCAGATAAAGAAACGAAAAGTTAGACATGGGTCTGTGTTTTTTTCAAGAACTGAAGAAATCACATCATGAGACAAAAAAGGGACAACCTTTTCAAGGGCTTGCTCCATAGGATTAACGGTGGAGATTAAGTTTAAAATGTTGTCTGAAATTGAGGTTGTAGTAGTTGAGTAACGAGATTGGTGATGTGAGAAGGACAGATTGGTTCGAATGTAGAGATGGTTAAGTGATTTGGGAGATAAAAGAAAGAGTTTCATGACTTGTAAGAAGAGGAATAGGATTGAAATGTTAGTGCATTGCTTACGAGGTGTTTGATGTTTTTCTGGGAAGAAAATTAGACAAAACGGCGGTTCGAAAATTGGATCTCTGGCCTGACTAAACGCAGGGCCAATTGCCCAAGCCCGGTAAACCCAATAATTTTATTTTGACAAGAAAAACCGAATGAAAAGATTTACCGTAAGATATATCATAATACGAAATACTGTTTTAATTGGAGTACTTTGAGTATATATACGTTTTGCATTCAAAATATTTTAAAATTTATTATTTTACAAATCTTGTTATATGAATATCATAATTTCATTGATAATCTTGAAAATTATGTATGTTTTGTAATATGTTCATCTCGAAAAATTTTTATACTAGCTTATAGCCCGTGCAAAGTACGGGTTACTTTTAAATACTTTTAAAATTATATGATTAAATAGAATAGAGTATAATTATTTATTTTTGATATAATTTAATTTTGTAATATTAATTAATAAAATTATTAGTAATAATATAGTTATTTAGTAAATGATATGTATTGATTAGAACTAGTAATATAAAATCTTAATGTAAATTTGTTGTTGATGGGATTCGAACCCTTGGATCTTTAGAAGAGGGATTTTAATATAGAATATTTCTTATTATTAGATCTAACGGCTATCATCTATTTATTAAATATCTAACGGTTAATAACTTTTAAATACTTTTAAAATTATGTGATTAAATAGAATAGAGTATAATTATTTAAATTAATAAAATTATTAGTAATAATATAGTTATTTAATAAATGATATGTATTGATTAGAACTAATAATATAAAATCTTAATGTAAATTTGTTGTTGACGGGATTCGAACCCTTGGATCTTTAGAAGAGGGATTTTAATATAGAATATTTCTTATTATTAGATCTAACGGCTGTCATCTATTTATTAAATATCTAACGGTTAATATTCTTTTATATGGTTGAACCAAGTTGAACCAAATAACCAAATTATACACATGTTTGCTTATTATATAATAGTATAGATACTAGCTTAAAACCCGTGCGATGCACGAATTTTTTTTAATATTATATGAATTTTTTTTGGGATAGTTTCAAAATTACCCATCTGAACTATTAGATTTTTAAATATATACTACCCATCTTTCTAAAATTCTAAAAATACCGACCTTGTTTTCAAAATTCCAAAAATACTACCTTCCTCAATTGCAACTTTTGCAACCTCATTTGCAACTTCCAGTTTTCAAATTTCTGATTTCATGTTCTGGGGTTCAGATGTCATTTTCGATCTCTTTTTTGGACTCTGAAATATATATATATATATATATATATATATATATATATATATATATATTTCAGAGTCCAAAAAAGAGGTCGAAAATGACATCTGACAAATGGAACTTGAAATCAGAAATTTGAAAACTGGAAGTTGCAAATGAGGTTGCAAGGCCCCGCCAAGGGCACTCATAATTGGTGAATTTGGGTTGCAAGGCCCCGCCAGGGGCACTCATAATTGGTGAATTTGGGTTGTGTAAGAACCCTAATTTTTGGTAATATTTTATTTTATTTAGTATCTTGTGGCAATGTCAATATGGAACCTTTCTGGTCATCCCTGTGATTAATGGAATTGATTGTCTGGAAAACTGTGTTGTTGTGTTCACTATGTAAGATAAAAAGGGAGATTGTGAAGGCAAGAGTCTTATTGATAATGAGATCTATGAAACTTGGGATTTGAGAATGATGAGAGTGTTAAAAGATTTATTAAGAACTATGATAAGGAATTATGGACATTAGAGGAATTTACACAATTAGTACTTAAGGAATTATAGGGGAAATCTCTACGCGACAAAATATTATTACGAGAGATTAATTAAGATACGATACGAATTAAGGATTAAATAATAAGCATTGGTGGAAGAATAATATTACAAGGAGTAGTATTGCATGCAAGCACATGCAACCAAGTAGTTAGAAACCAAGCCAACTAGTTAGCCATTGGAAGATGAATAGTAGTTGGTTACTTGCTTTTTGAAAAAGGAGGAGACATGTAGTACAAGAGCCATACCTATAGCCATACCTAGGTGTACCATGCTTGTACATACAATTATACATATCACCCAACCTCATCTAATATCAATCATTCATCCAACACAAAAATTAAAACACAAAACACACCCCCCCTTGAATAAAAGCTCTCGGCCAAAGCTCCAAGTGGAGAAGAAAAATTCTTCTCCTCCCTCTTCCATCACTCATAAATCATAATATAATTCCTAGGTCATCTACATCATCTAATCAAGGTATGCTAGCAATTTCACTCCATTTCATCCATCCAATTCCAAGTTATAAATTGTTAAAGTTTGGATGAATAGTAACCAAGTTTGTTCTTCCTTTAGATCTTGCATGGTGAGTGTTGTAGGAGGCCATCTAAGGTGTCTTTAAGTTGTATAAAGATTGTTCAAAGTCTCTAGGAGCTCAAGAAGGTATGAAATCTCAAACCACCCTTGGTTATGTGTTGTTCATGTAGTATGGTAGTAGATCCATGCATTTTAGGGGTTATCTTGGATGTATATGTATTGGATAACATGGATCTTAGGTTTTGATGTTGAGATGGTGAATTTTAGGACTATGGTGAACATATATATCTCCATGAGTGTTATGAGTCATGATCTAAGTGTTTTAAGTGGTGTTTATGTTATGGAAGCATGAAAAATGGTTGATCTAAGTGATTTGAGCTTGCTGATTTTGTCCAGGAACTTTGATCTGTGTTGTAGCACGATTTTGAACACCCAAATGATGTCCCATGATGTCCTACCTTATATTGTTGGAAAGATAATTGAATGTAGTTTCTGGATATGTAAGATTCATAGCTAGGTGATGTGTGGATCTTTAGTTATGGCCGGAGGAGTGATTTTTGTTTCTGGACTATGGACTGCATAAAGTGACCCCCTTGTGAACCTTGTTTAAACACCTTAAAAAATATTTGGGATCATGGAAAAATTTGAGAACGTAGGTAGTGCAGTGGTGAAGACCACCCAAAAGGAATTGGATTAAAATATGAATTTTTGGATTTTATAAAAATGCTAGAGTAAAATTCGCGCAATGGAAAAAGGTCGATTAGTGGAACATTATTCTAGGGTTAGTGGTTATGGTTCGAACGTGGTAACTAAATTAAGTCGAGTAAGTGACAAGCGTAAACGAGTGATGTCATGGACCTATAGTGGGGCTAGGGAGTCATAAGGCGAAGTCGTTAAGTTAATTTCGTATCCCCTTAAAACCCCGTAATTAGAAAGAAATTGTTAAGGTACTAACGAACGATTATTGCTTATGTATAGATCGTTCGAATTCGCACGCTCGACCACCCCAACCAAACCAAGGCAAGTTTACTTTTCAAAAATTATACATATACAAGGATTTTCACTGTTGTGTTTGTAGTTTTCAAATATATCAAATGCTATGTTTATCGAAGTATTGATGCAAGTAAGATTGTATAAGTACATATCTGCTTGTACCCCTTGAACTTAGATTAAAATGTTTTCTTCGGACAACGACTCTCGCAATAGAGGTCGTAGCGGTCCGTGCATATCTATTGACCGGGGAGCGGTATATTATTATATCGTATCTAGATTGCGAAAACCCGAAGGGTCATTCGGGAAGTATCGTATACTCAAATAATTATTATTATATCTTCGTAAATACTCGAAACCCTATCTTGGATTAAAAGTTTATTTAATTAAATAATTATTTTATTAATTATTAATATTAAATCTTAAAATATCATTTATTAATTATTGTTCATTATTTTAAAAACAAAGCTAATCCAAGATACCTTCAGTACCTTCAAACTCGAACTTTTTCGAACTCAAAACATTTTTGAAAACCCCCGGTCAGGTTCTGCTTCTTGTATGATTTCAAGAATTATCGGTCGACTGATGTCGAATCACAACTACTCTGTTTTCAATCAAAATCAAGTTTTTAAAAGAAAAAGAAAAAGGGACTCTGGCAGGTGTGGGAACCGTTGACGAACGATTCCCGGGATGTGTAAGCGGCCGTGAGCCAGGCGGTCCATCACTTATTATTCCGGCCCAGGTGTTGCCGAAGGATGATTACGGATGTAGTTTTCATCGAGGGTGATTACGGATGTAGTTTTCACTCGGGGATAGTTACGGATGTAGTTTCTATCCTTCTACCGGTAGAGAAGACCCGTGGATTATTGGACTTGGATGTGGCGACTGATCATCGTCAATCCTTGTCAGGTTTTTATGTTTTCTTCCAGTCCCATCCTCCACTTTGGAAAAATACTCAAACACTGCTTCTTGGGCCTAAGTGCCAAGTTGCCGATAGTGTGGTTTTTGATGAGAAAATATTGATATTGTGCAGTATCTAGAACTGCAAGATTTTCTATAAAGATTGGCACGCGTTAGTGCACTCTTGCAATTATTTCAAAGAATGAAATGTTTTTGAATGAGAAACCTCCTAAGCTAATGGAAGGAAAGAGGTTTTGCAATAAAGTATTCCCTGTACAGTATGATAACCGTAGAGTGTTTTGCCGAAAATGATATGCTTATATATATATATATTCAAACTTGAGATATATTGAAATGAGAACCTTGTAAAGGATTCATATGTTATTCTTAAAGCTCCTTAGTGAGTATAAATGTTTTATACAAACTCGGGCATATATATTGTCGAGTTATGTTTTGTAATCTGAGATATACACCCATACAGTTGGGAACGTTTTCAAAATAAACCACTTTATTATTTTCCAAAATGGTGAACTTGCTGAGCATTATGTAGCTCATTCTTGCTTTATAAAAACTTTTCAGAAAGGGAAGAATTTGGCCGATTAACTCCGCACCAGCAGAAGAGGAGTAGAAGAATTACCCGGAGATGATTTAGTCCCTGATAAATACTACAAAGTAGTCTGATAGGTTTTCAACTGTAATAGTAAGACTGTCTTCAAGTGTAGTTGTATAAGTGGAATTGCGTAAGACTCTGGATTGTACAGATGAATTGTAATATTTAGTGTTACTTTTGATTATCGTTTCTGAGGCTCTAACTTGTATGTGCGTAAGATTGAGGTCTGGATGGATGTATTGTTGAGTTGTAAAGTTAATACAGGTATGATATGGTTGAATGGTGATGTGACGACCTGAATCTCTGACCTCGGATTTGGGGGCGTCACAGAAATGGTATCAGAGAGATAAGTTACAGTACTCAGAAACGAGAGTGTTGAGAGTTAAGTCTAAGTAGGGGAATGACATAAGAGATCATAGTAAACTTATGATTGGACTACCGGAAGAGGTACCGGTAAGTAGAATGGACTGGTGTGTTACTGAAGGTATTATACTAGGGTCGATAGAATCCCTAGAGACCTGCAGAATGATGAATAGAGATTTGAGAATCGTACATGACCTATCATAGGTAATGATATAGGAAGCAGAGCGAAATCTCGAGAGCAGCTGAGGTAGAGGCGATATTGCAAATATGATCAAATGACTAGGCTGGCATAAATTTTGTGGCCCATATTCCTCCACAGTTTAGGAGGCGGCATTTTAAGAATCAAGAAGTTTGGACTTCCCTACATAATTAGGAGTACTTAGTACTTGGATTAATGAAAGTCTTTTTACTTTGGTTATAAGATCCGATTTTCGATAAGTAACGGGTTTCCTTGAAGGATGGTCACTATGTCGTTGTGGATTCCATTACCCTTGATGGCGAATTTTACATGTGTTATACGAGAATGTTATCATAAGACGAGCGTGCTAGATAATTCCACGCATGATTCGGACGCTAGAGCATAGTAGTTCAACTTAGAGAACAAACAAGCAGAATTAACAAAGCGACTCTAGTGAAGTTGAATATGGTTGCAACGAGCGATACAGTGATCTCAGAGTCTACCAAAGGAAGAGACCAGTGAGTCCATACTGGAATTATTTGATAGAAATTTTAGCAGAGACTACGCATATATACTTGTAAACCTATATACTGCTGGTAACGTATGTTCACGTGCACACACACCGCCACTGAACCTATGGACTGCATTGAGATCCCTGAGAGATCTCTTTGATCTGTTCCCAGGGGGAACTGGCCACTTGTGATTCATGTCGGAAGGCAGGAAGTAGGACCCTATGGACTTAGCAGGTGTCCCCGGAATGATGTGAAGCTTGGCCTTCAAGATAAAGCACGGGAATGACAGATATATTGTGAAACCCTAACTCGATAAATGACTTTAAGATGATGATTGAGAGACGTACTAGTTGGTGTCTTGAATTACGAAGACGAAGAGATGGAGTTACCCTTATAGTGGTGATAGTGAGATGCACGAATGGTAATTAACTTATTTTGGTAACTACCGGCTGGAGCACTACTTCATTTTAAACTGTTCACTAACCATGTTACCTCGATTAGTTTATATCAGGTAATCCTTCTAGCTTTCTACTTCAAACTTGTGGAATAACCACCAGTGATATACTTTCTCTAAACCGGGACTCATCCAAAGTATCTTATTTGATCCCCGAGTATTCTATTTGAAATTTATAATTATTTCGTTCTGCTCCGGACTATTTACACTTCCTTTCAATTATCCAAGGAATGTTCAACAATCGTTTCCTTAATTAATCAATGAATATTCCTAAACGAATATTGATATTTGACTACTTCTTTCATACTTGCATTCTTCAGTCGAGCCCATAAATATTTATCCACTTGTTGAGAACAGGGATGATCTAACATCCAGATATTCCTCATGAGTCCTTTCTCCTATTCAAAATGAGATTGTGCGTCTTACGTTGAAATCATAGTAAGGATATCATTCTGATATTGGTATTCTGAATTTAATTCTATTGTCGGATCTGATAAAGCATGTGTACGGCGGCACCCTTGGGTGGACCGTTTCACTGATAAGTAATATTTGATGAGAGGTTATCGATTGTTCCGATACCTAGAACATTCTCTTCAGATTTTATAGTTTTCTTTTTTTTTCAAACTTAATAACTTCTTATTTCCATTCGTTGTCCGAGTAGCCTAAAGTTTCTTCAATGGCTACGATGTTGAAATTCCGTTCTATCCAATTGAAACTGGCTAGTTGTTATGTCAATATGAATGACTAGTTGATTGTTCCAACTACTCAAAATTGTAAGGTTGTGAAGAACACTTAGCTAATTGTCCTAGCTGGTGGTGATTTCTCAAACGGGTGAACTAGCAAATTTTGTCTAGCTAGTTGCTAGTGTTTCTTGAAAAGGACTAGTTATTGTTTCACTGGTCCAACTCCCAATTTAATTCATCCCGCAATGCATTTTTGCATGTGGTGAAGTATGATGATGAGAGTTTTGACGAATAACTGGATTGAGACCTAATGAGGTCGCCCACTCAACTCGAATTCTACCCATCTTCGTACCAGACCTTATATCACTTGAATATTTTATTCTTTCATTCACACAATGAGAATTCATTTGAAACCACTGATTACTTGAATGATAAACTACTTCATTCTTTAATTGTCATGGAGTAGAATTGCTTTCTATTGGCTGACCTTCATCAATGCGACCTTAGATTTCCTCTTATTATTCAGGAGGAAAAGTACTCACCAGATGTAAGAATTGCATAAAGATTGTCTTTATGACTTTTGTATCCAACAATCATTGCCCTCGTGCAACGTTCTCTATGATATCACATTACAAAATTTTCAGGACATGAAGGAATAAACCTTGTTGTATTCTTTCTGTCCATCCTTACATCTCCGAAAATTGAGACTCCTAGTATTTGGAACCATCAACATTCTTGGAACATCCAATGTGGAATTCTTATTGAAATTGTCTATTGGACCTTGTTGATAAGTGGATTTTATATCTACTTGGAACATTCTAATTCGGCTTAAATTGATTGTCTTGGACTCAAGTTTCTTGTAGTTTTGATGTGTTTTGCTTAGTTGTGCAGGTTTACGAGAATGTTGATTAAGGTGGATGCTTCTACAATTTTTTGGGAATTAATTGATTTAAATTCGGATTTTCTGGGAAGGCTGCGCAGCTTATACTGTTTTGGCCATATCTGGAGTTCTGTAAGTCCGTTTTTAGCGATCTTACTGCCCACGCGAAGCTTGAGAGATTTTCTACAACCTGGAATAGGAATCACGTGCAAGTAAAGTACTGAATTAATTCGCGCGTGCAGACTTTGTGAAGCATGGCTGGGAAATTCCTGTTTTGCCCTTTTCGAGTTCTAATTATATTCCGGGCAGGTTTTAGCACCTTAATTAAATTCTAATTGTAATAGAATATTAAATATTTTATTGGGCAAGAGGGAGGAAACGTTTTTTATATATCAACGTCCTACCTTTGTAATCATAACATATACATACGTTACATATAACCTAGTTTTATTCAGAAGAGAGAAGAGAAGAAGGAATTCTTCCAAGCTAGTGACAAGCAAGGATTATTCTTGAAACCTTTGTATTCTTCTATTGTGGGGATTTAATTCTAAACCTTATTCTTCTTCTTTATTTTTACTTGTTGATTTTAGAATTATGTTTTCCAAAGAACCCATGATGACAATTAGGTCAATTATGGGCTAATTCGTTATCATGGGGTTTTAATGGATTTTGCTATGGATTCTAGTTATTGAGTGTTAATTATGCCTTGGTGTGTGATTGTATGTATTGATTGCCTAGTATGTTTATGCTTATTCGTTATAAGTGCGTCGCGAACACTTGTAATTGTTTGTTTAATCCTAGTGAATGCGAAAGTGGATCTAGGGTTTAGAACAATTCATGCTAGCATAGGTTTTTGCATGTGAAGAACATGTATTAATTTGTGATGTGATTCTAACCGTCTTGCATCGACTATGTGGTTTAATGGGTGCTTGATTTTCAACCGGTATGTGTTCAATTGCTATAGACATATAGGGACTACACATATTTGGTGACTACTTGACTTCTATCAATTGTGGATGATCAGTAGGATGGTATATGCACAACGAAAGTTGGTATGTATCAGTTTAGTGCATCTAATCAGTAATCAACTCGGTCACATGCTAGGCTAAAGGGCATAAGATTCTAGATGAAGTAGTAATTGAAGTTGAAATCCCATGTTTATTTATTATAAGGTTAAAGTAAGTTATTTTCTCGTAATTGGCTTAGTTGGTAATCAATCATTAGTTAAATCAAACCAAAATTGTGATTGTCTTAGCAGTGAGTGTAAATCATTAGCTGGTGCATAAGTGAACATAACGAACAATTTGAGTCTCTGTGGGAACGAATCCTATTTACTCTATATTACTTGTTGACCACGTTCTCTTGCGTGAATAAGTGCGAACAAGTTTTTGGCGCCGCTGCCGGGGACTCGGTTCATTGTTTGTTTAGTTTATGATCTTGTCATCAATTTGGATTAAATTCACTGACTCAGACGTTTTCTCACTCATTTACTTTGTGGTTTCTCAGGTACTATCTTGAGCGTGTATGCTTACTCGATCTCAGGCTCGTAAAGAAAATCTGGAAGAAAGGAAGCACGAAGAGGAATTAGTGGAGGAAAGTGAAGAAGAGTTGGAAGTTACTGGAGAAATGGCAGATAACAAGGCGCTGAAGGATTATTCTCAGCCCAAGATTAATGATATTCAGTCGAGTATTGTGCGGCCGGCTATTGCTGCAAATAATTTCGAGATCAAGCCGGGCACGATCCAAATGGTCCAGAACTCAGTCCAGTTTGGGGGTTCATCTGTTGAGGATCCCAACATGCATATCAGGGACTTCATTGAGATCTGTGACACCTTCAAAACCAACGGAGTTTCTGAGGACGCTATCAAGCTAAGGTTGTTTCCCTTCTCTTTGAGGGACAAAGCAAAAAGCTGGTTGCATTCACTTCCAGCAGGTTCCATCACTACGTGGGAAGATCTGGCACAAAAGTTCTTGACTAAATTCTTTCCTATGGCAAAGACTGCTGCCATGAGGAATGCTCTTACACAATTTAGTCAGCATTCTGGTGAATCACTGTGTGAAGCTTGGGAAAGGTACAAGGAGATGCTCCGAAAATGTCCCCATCATGGGATGCCGAATTGGATGGTCATCAATAGCTTCTACAATGGTTTAAGTCATTCTCGAGCAATGCTTGATGCAGCATCTGGAGGAGCTCTGTGGGCCAAAAGCTATGAAGAGGCCTATGACTTGATTGAAATGATGGCTGCAAACGAGTATCAGAATCCGACACAGCGTATTCCACAAGGTAAGGTTGCAGGTGTACTTGAAATGGATGCCACAACAGCTATAGCAGCTCAGCTACAGGCTCTAACCATGAAAGTGGACTCATTGGCTAAGGTGGGGGTTCAACAAGTCGCCATGGTCTGTGAATTGTGTGCGGGGGCTCATGACACTAATCAATGTGCAATTTCTAGTGAGTCGGCACAGTTTGTCAGCAATTATCAGAGGCCGTCACAACCTGCTCCCAATACATATCATCCCAACAATAGGAATCATCCTAACTTCAGTTGGAGCAACAATCAGAATGCTGTGCAACAACCATCTCAGGGTCAGCAGTATAGTTCAAGGCAGTTCAACAATTCGGGTTATCAACAACCCTATGCCCAAAGGCCACCATACAATCCACTTGGATTTCATCAACAGCAACCTGGAAGTCATGTGCAATCTAATGAGAAGTCAGAAATGGAAGAATTGCGAATGATGTACAAGAGTCAAGCAGCATCTCTCAAAACTCTTGAAACTCAAATGGGCCAACTGGCCAATGCTCTTTTGAACAGACCTCAAGGGCAATTACCTAGTGACACGGAAGCTAATCCGGGTAAAAAGGAGGTCAAGGAACAGATTCATGCTGTTACGTTACGTTCTGGAAAGGTTACAGGTGATCTGGGAGTCAACCAGCAGTTAAATGAAGAACTTGAAAATGTTGTGAACAGTGATGTGGACGCGGGCGCGTCTGAGGGGTCTATCCGGTCTTCTAATTCAGCTCTCCCGGTCATTCAGAAGGCATCAGGTGAGGAAGAAAAGGAGAAGTCAGATGGGAAAACAGGTTCAAAAATTACGGAAGCTAGCAAAGAAGTTTATCCGCCTCCGCCATTCCCTAAAAGGCTTCAGAAACAGAAGTTTGATAAGCAATTCGCAAAGTTCTTGGAAGTGTTCAAAAAGTTGCACATAAATCTACCATTTGCTGAAGCGCTTGAACAAATGCCAAGTTATGCCAAGTTCATGAAGGGCATACTTTCGAGGAAATTGAAGCTCGAGGAGTTAGAGACCGTCGCTTTGACGGAGGAGTGCAGTGCTGTCTTGCAACAAAAGTTGCCACCTAAGTTGAAGGATCCGGGGAGTTTTACCATACCGTGCATCATTGGAAATTTGTCTTTTGACAAGTGTTTGTGTGACTTAGGGGCAAGCATCAACCTCATGCCCTATTCGGTTTTCTTGCAACTTGGTCTTCCGAAGCCTAAGCCTACCAACATGTCACTCCAGTTAGCTGATCGCTCAGTTACTTACCCTCGAGGAATTGTAGAAGATGTTCTGGTAAAAGTGGACAAACTCATCTTTCCAGCGGATTTCGTCATACTTGATTTTGAAGAAGACAAGAAAATCCCTATCATTCTTGGGAGACCATTCTTGGCCACGGGGCAAACCTTGATCGACGTGCAAAAAGGGGAACTTACGATGAGGGTGCATGATCAAAATGTCACCTTTAATGTTTTCAAGGCTATGAAGTTTCCAACTGAAGAAGAGCAATGTTTGAAGATAGATTTGGTGGAGTCAGCAGTGCAATCTAAAATTGAGCATCTGCTCTTGAATGACACATTGGAAAAAGCACTGATTAGTGATTCTTTATTGGAAGAAGATGAGATAGATGAGCAACTGCTACTTCTTGATGCTACTCCATGGCAAAGGAAATTCGAGAGACCAGTGGAATCGTTAGGTCTATCTGATTTGAAGGGGTCACATCAGCGGTTGAAACCATCCATTGAAGAAGCTCCAACTCTAGAGCTCAAACCACTACCTGATCACTTAAGGTATGCTTCTCTTGGTGAGTCATCTACTTTACCTGTGATTATTGCTGCTAACTTGTCAGATTCTGAGGAAGACAAGCTCTTGAGAGTTCTTAGAGAATTCAAATCAGCTATTGGATGGACTATAGCAGACATCAAGGGGATAAGTCCAGCTTACTGTCAACATAAAATTCCTTTAGAAGAAGGGAGTAAACCAACAGTGGAAAATCAGAGACGTCTAAATCCGATCATGAAAGAAGTTGTGAAGAAAGAAATCATCAAATGGTTGGATGCAGGGATCATCTATCCCATTTCTGATAGTTCATGGGTAAGCCCAGTTCAATGTGTGCCGAAGAAAGGTGGCATGACGGTAATCACCAATGAGAAGAATGAACTTATCTCTACTCGCACAGTCACTGGTTGGAGAATCTGTATGGACTACCGGAAATTGAACAAGGCCACTAGGAAGGATCATTTTCCTTTGCCCTTTATTGATCAGATGCTGGACAGACTTGCAGGTCAGGAGTACTATTGCCTATTGGATGGATATTCTGGGTATAATCAAATCTGTATTGCTCCTGAAGATCAGGAGAAGACGACTTTCACATGTCCATTTGGTACATTTGCTTTTCGGCGAGTTTCTTTTGGTTTGTGTGGTGCACCTGCTACTTTTCAGAGGTGTATGATGGCTATCTTTTCAGACATGATTGGCAAGACCGTAGAAGTTTTCATGGATGACTTTTCTGTAATCGGTCTCTCTTTCGATGAATGTTTGAATAATCTGGGTGCGGTTCTGAGAAGATGTGTGGAGACTAATCTAGTGCTTAACTGGGAGAAATGCCACTTCATGGTTCAGGAGGGAACTATTCTTGGGCACAAGGTGTCACGGAGAGGTCTAGAGGTGGACAGGGCAAAAATAGAGACAATTGAAAATCTTCCACCACCTATTTCAGTGAGAGGGATTCGTAGTTTCCTTGGTCATGCAGGTTTCTACAGGCGTTTTATCAAAGACTTCTCAAAAATCTCCAAACCGTTGTGTAAGCTCTTGGAAAAGGATGTTCCTTTTAAATTTGATGAAGAATGTTTGACCGCATTCGAGACTCTGAAAAAGAAATTGGTTTCAGCACCAGTGATTATTGCTCCCGATTGGAGTGAACCTTTCGCTATGATGTGTGATGCTAGCGATTATGCAGTGGGGGCTGTTCTCGGTCAAAAGAAAGACAAAGTGTTTCATGTGATCTATTAT
The DNA here is from genome assembly GCA_037693485.1 of Kitagawia praeruptora. Lineage (NCBI taxonomy): Eukaryota > Viridiplantae > Streptophyta > Magnoliopsida > Apiales > Apiaceae > Kitagawia > Kitagawia praeruptora. Next base: position 128,200,639 of record CM075352.1, read on the forward strand.
GCAAGCAAGACTCTTAATGATGCTCAGTTGAACTACACTACCACTGAAAAGGAGCTGTTGGCCATAGTCTATGGTTTTGAAAAATTTCGTTCTTACTTGCTAGGTACAAAGGTAATGGTGTACACGGATCACGCGGCTATTAGATATCTGCTCTCTAAAAAGGACTCCAAACCTCGTATAATTCGTTGGGTACTTCTGTTACAAGAATTTGATGTGGAGATTAAGGACAGGAAAGGGACAGAGAATCAAGTAGCTGACCATCTTTCTCGTCTGGAGGACTTGGGTAAATCTTCTCGAGACAGTACCATCATTAATGAATTCTTCCCGGATGAACAATTGTTTAGGGTGCAAGAAGAGGAGCCATGGTACGCAGACATTGTGAACTTTCTGGTTAGTCAAGTAATTCCATCTGAATTTTCTTATGCACAAAGGAAGAAGTTCTTGCATGAAGTTAAATGGTATCGTTGGGACGAACCATATCTGTTTAAACAGGGAGCTGATCAGATTCTTAGAAGATGTGTGCCGTATAGTGAAACAGAGGCTATTCTGAAGGATTATCACGCCACGACATATGGGGGCCACTATGGAGGTGAAAAGACTGCTACTCGGATTCTTCAAGCAGGGTTCTATTGGCCTTCTCTTTTTAAAGATGCTCATCAGTACGTCTTAAGGTGTGATCGTTGTCAGCGTGTTGGTAACATTTCGAGGAGGGATGAGATGCCCCTTAATGTAATGTTGGAAGTGGAAATTTTCGATGTTTGGGGAATTGACTTCATGGGACCCTTTATCTCTTCATGCAACAATCAATATATCTTGCTAGCAGTTGATTACGTCTCTAAATGGGTTGAGGTCAAAGCACTTCCGACAAATGATGCCCAAGTCGTGCTTAATTTCCTTCAGAAGAACATCTTTACCAGATTTGGTACTCCTCGAGTCATTATCAGTGATGAAGGCACTCATTTTTGCAATCGCAAGTTCACTAATCTTATGGCCAGATACAATATCAATCATCGGGTAGCTACAGCATATCATCCTCAGACCAATGGCCAAGCTGAAGTGTCTAATCGGGAAATCAAGCGTATTCTAGAAAAGGTGGTGAGTCCTTCAAGAAAGGATTGGTCTTTGAAACTCGATGAAGCCGTCTGGGCTTATCGAACGGCATATAAAACACCTTTGGGAATGTCACCATATCAGCTTGTCTTCGGGAAAGCTTGTCATTTGCCGGCGGAATTGGAGCACAAGGCTTATTGGGCTTTGAAAAAGCTAAATTTCGATCTTACAGCCGCGGGTGAGAAGAGAATGGTGCAACTTCATGAGATGGACGAGTTTCGCTTGCAAGCTTATGAGAACAATAAACTCTACAAAGAGAAAGTGAAGAGATGGCATGATCGGCGTTTAGTTAACAAGGTATTTGTTCCTGGACAACCTGTGTTATTATTTAATTCTCGCCTTCGACTATTTCCAGGAAAGCTAAAATCGAGATGGTCAGGACCCTTTGTTGTAAAAACCGTGTTTCCGCATGGAGCGGTTGAGATTTTTGAGAAATCACCTGATCAGTCGTTCAAAGTCAATGGTCAGAGATTGAAACCGTACTTTGGTGAGGTATCGAATCGTGGGGCTGAAACCGCGGTTCTTGCAATTATTGAATAAATCCTGGAAGTCACGTCAAGCTATTGACGTAAAAGAAGCGCTTCGTGGGAGGCAACCCATGTATTAGTATAGGAAAAAAAAAAAAAAAAAGGAAAAAAATTTTGAGTGTTGTGTTCTTTAAAAAAAAAAAAAAAAAAAAAAAAAAAATCAGAAAAAAACGAATTTTTGGGCAAATTGCAGGTCAGTAACGCAGCTAGCGCCTGCGTTACTGCTATGGAGGCAAGTTGCGGGCCTAAGACGCAATTAGCGTCTGCGTTACTGGAAGGGAAGCAACTTGCGGCCCTGTGGCGCAAGTTGCATATGCGTTTCTGGAATAACAGCAAATTGCTGCCCACTCACGCAACTGGCGCGTGGTACAGAATGGTTGAAAAAAAAAAAAAAATTTTGCCCCTTGTTCACTGCTTCTGTTGCCGAGAGTTGTGTTTATATATATAAAAAATAAATTCTTTTCTCACCCCAATTCTTTTTATAACCCCATCTCCTCCCTAAATCTTTTCCTATTTTAATTCCAAAAACCCCTCATCTCTCCTAAAAAAATTCCAATTCCTATTTCTTTTCTAAATCTTTTCCTTTTATCCATTAAATATTTTTTCTATCCCATATCAAATTCCAAATTCCACCCAAATTTTTTCCTTTTCACATTAAAATTCTTATATTCATCCTATCACTCCATGGCCTATATATACCCATACATACACACCCAATTCATTATCTTTCTCCTCTACATCTCTTAAAAATTCAAGTTTGGGGGAAAATTAGTACAAGTTCACCTCTTTGATTCGGAGTGGGAATTCTTTTCTCTATTTTATTTTATTACGAATTTGTGTTCTTGTAAATTGGGGTTTTTGTATTATTCTTGTTACGTGGGTATTTGTGGTGTGATTTGGTTTGGTGGTTTTTGGTGGGATTTTTCTTGGTGGTTTTTGGTGGTGCTATTGTTGAGTGGGGTTTTGATTATTATGGCGCCTAAGCGAATGAGGGGTGGTGCTATTAGGGTGGAGAGATTTTCTTCTCCGGATGCGGAGGTTGAGTATAATAGGTTGTTGACTAAGTCGGTGGCGAAAGAAAGGGGGTTTTTACCAACTCGTCATTATGGGTTGGTTGATGTGATTAGTGAGTTACGTTGGGGAGAGATTTGTAAGGCACCTGCTCCAGTTCCGGTGAATGTTGTTAGGGAGTTTTATGCTAATGCTAAGGGTGAGCCGGATGAGGTGTGCGTGGTTCGAGGTAAACAGGTGGAGTATAATGTTGAGGCTATTCGTAAAATTTTGGGACAACCACCGAAGCTTGTGGGGGCTGAAGATTGGGCAAGGAAGACTAGTAAGGATGTGGATTTGGAGGCAATTGTTCGTGAATTATGTGTTCCTGGTACGGTTTGGAAGTATAAAGTGGGAACCAATGCGCCAGTTAATTTTCTGTCTTCTGCTATGAATAAATTTGCACGTGCATGGTATGCATTCCTTTGTGCGAATATTATGCCTACTTCTCATATAGGTGAGGTCACAGTTGATAGATTGATTCTTTTGTGGGGCATTCTAAAGGGGAAGTACATTGATGTAGCCTATATTGTTCATCAGAATATTATACGGTTTTTAAAGTCTCATACGCTATCATCGATGCCCCATGCTTCTGTTATAGCTGGTTTATGTAAGGAAAGTGGTGTTATCTGGGGTGCGGATGAGGAGTTGCAGTCACCTTTGCCTTCCATTACTGATGTGTCTATTGATCGAATGCCTGACTGGCAAGGTGGGGTTCCAGATCCGAGGGGGCTTGGTTATATTGTTGATGATGTTGATGCTAGTGGTAATGGAGCGGGCGCTCAGCCACAGGGTTCTGAAGTACCGAGAGTTTTGGAGGCCCACTTTAGGCGTTTGTATAGGCGGATGGATGCTATACATGCTTGTAACAGGGAATATGCTCAAGATATGGCTACAGCTTTGACAGATGCAGGTATTCAGGCGAGGTGGCCAGTCTATGGAGCTCGTACGCAGTATCCACCGCCAGATTATGATTCCTCCGAAGAGGAGGACGAGTAGGTATGTTTCTGCTATCCCTTGTATTTACTTCCATTCAATGCGGACATTGAATATGTTAAGTTTGGGGGTGGTTTGAGGGATTAGTAGTTGTATATATATTGTTGTATTTTGTGTTCATATAGGATATCATGTTTGCATAATAGTGATAGTTCATGCATGATTGTTATGTTCGTATTATCTACGTTTGTTTCATATAGGACATTTTGTTTTATTTTTGTATACCATGTGAGTTTTCATTTAGTTGCATTTTCATGGCATGCATATTTCATGATCCCTTAGGACGAGCTGATTCTGATTGATAGGTGGATGTTGATTTGGGTGTGATGATGATGAGTAGAGGGCTGATTTATAGTTTCTATGAAATTGACTTGCATGTTACGGGAACAAAATTTATTACACAGTCTCATTGGGGTGCTTTTGGGGCTAGGTTAGGGTCATGCCTGTGGGATGTTTTGAGATTTAATCACTTGTTTATATTTAGAATTTTCGTTATTCCCTTTATAGCGTAGGAACATTAAAGTCTAAGTTTGGGGGAAACCAGGAATTTTCATGCTAGTTGTTAATATGTGTCAATAATGGCTAGGCGTCAAATGGCTAGTAGCCAGCTCATATTTATATGAGTAGTCTAGGGTTGGAAATGAGAAAGGCTCATTCCAGATTGCGAAAAAAAAAACAAAAAAAGAAAAAAAAGAAAAAAAAAAGAAGGAAAAAAAGCGTCTAGTATTGTTTGTTAATGCAAAATTAACCAGAGTGAGCTCTTTAATACTCGAGTAATTAAGTCTGAGGGGACTTAGTCCTAGTGACCTAAGGCTTTATAGCCTGGGATCCACTGACCTAACACTCGCTACATGGGTATTATTGTATAAGCCTTTTGGGGTCTCATTCATTGCACGGTTAAATAAGCATGCATATTGTATATTCTATTATGTGTCATAGTAATAAAGCATGAGTTTCTGTCTACCTTGGATAAGGGTGGAGGTGTTCCTAGGTTATGGAGTGTCTACAGTCTATTCTGATTATAAACCTGTGATTGTCTTGACGGAAAGCATGTATGATTTTTGACCTAGTTTTGGGAGTATTTCTGATGAGCATCGCACACACGCACGTTTCTGTTCATGTATTTGTTAGTATACGGGGATTTAGTCGAGCTCTGCTTGGATTTGTTACATTCATTGAGATATTTGCTTGTTAGTTGGTTTTGGTGAGTTTGAAGGGGATCTTGCATTTTCATATTAGTTGCATTCATGCATTGCATTGCATTAGGTAAATGGATTTTGTGGGTACATTCGCTATAGGCCCTCACGAGACCTTACTCGTCCACTAGGGCTGCCTAGGGGTTTAAAGGGCTTGTTGCATATGCCAAATGCAACCGTGATCACCTACGGAAGTGGTACTAGTTAGTTAGTTGTAATTGTTAATGCTTGAGGACAAGCATCGGTTTAAGTTTGGGGGTGTGATAAGTGGATTTTATATCTACTTGGAACATTCTAATTCGGCTTAAATTGATTGTCTTGGACTCAAGTTTCTTGTAGTTTTGATGTGTTTTGCTTAGTTGTGCAGGTTTACGAGAATGTTGATTAAGGTGGATGCTTCTACAATTTTTTGGGAATTAATTGATTTAAATTCGGATTTTCTGGGAAGGCTGCGCAGCTTATACTGTTTTGGCCATATCTGGAGTTCTGTAAGTCCGTTTTTAGCGATCTTACTGCCCACGCGAAGCTTGAGAGATTTTCTACAACCTGGAATAGGAATCACGTGCAAGTAAAGTACTGAATTAATTCGCGCGTGCAGACTTTGTGAAGCATGGCTGGGAAATTCCTGTTTTGCCCTTTTCGAGTTCTAATTATATTCCGGGCAGGTTTTAGCACCTTAATTAAATTCTAATTGTAATAGAATATTAAATATTTTATTGGGCAAGAGGGAGGAAACGTTTTTTATATATCAACGTCCTACCTTTGTAATCATAACATATACATACGTTACATATAACCTAGTTTTATTCAGAAGAGAGAAGAGAAGAAGGAATTCTTCCAAGCTAGTGACAAGCAAGGATTATTCTTGAAACCTTTGTATTCTTCTATTGTGGGGATTTAATTCTAAACCTTATTCTTCTTCTTTATTTTTACTTGTTGATTTTAGAATTATGTTTTCCAAAGAACCCATGATGACAATTAGGTCAATTATGGGCTAATTCGTTATCATGGGGTTTTAATGGATTTTGCTATGGATTCTAGTTATTGAGTGTTAATTATGCCTTGGTGTGTGATTGTATGTATTGATTGCCTAGTATGTTTATGCTTATTCGTTATAAGTGCGTCGCGAACACTTGTAATTGTTTGTTTAATCCTAGTGAATGCGAAAGTGGATCTAGGGTTTAGAACAATTCATGCTAGCATAGGTTTTTGCATGTGAAGAACATGTATTAATTTGTGATGTGATTCTAACCGTCTTGCATCGACTATGTGGTTTAATGGGTGCTTGATTTTCAACCGGTATGTGTTCAATTGCTATAGACATATAGGGACTACACATATTTGGTGACTACTTGACTTCTATCAATTGTGGATGATCAGTAGGATGGTATATGCACAACGAAAGTTGGTATGTATCAGTTTAGTGCATCTAATCAGTAATCAACTCGGTCACATGCTAGGCTAAAGGGCATAAGATTCTAGATGAAGTAGTAATTGAAGTTGAAATCCCATGTTTATTTATTATAAGGTTAAAGTAAGTTATTTTCTCGTAATTGGCTTAGTTGGTAATCAATCATTAGTTAAATCAAACCAAAATTGTGATTGTCTTAGCAGTGAGTGTAAATCATTAGCTGGTGCATAAGTGAACATAACGAACAATTTGAGTCTCTGTGGGAACGAATCCTATTTACTCTATATTACTTGTTGACCACGTTCTCTTGCGTGAATAAGTGCGAACACTTGTTATTTTGAAACCATTCCTTTCAAAAGTCATTACTCTAAGGTGAACAGGAGGTACAATTGTGAACCGTTGCACAAATATGAGACCAAAAAAAAAAAAAAAAAACCAAATGTTGTAATTGTGCAGCCAGAGCGTATGACATCTTACCTATACCATCGAGAACTGAAACCCTTATCGGAAATGGAGGAATTGTTGACTAGTTAAAGTGCGTATTATTTTTCAAAGATAAGGTTAAAGAGAAGGTTTCACCAACTCAAGATCGACCTCTGTACTGTGTCAAAGTTGGCATTTCACACTAATATAAATGTTATAAAATTGTGGCAGTATCGTTTGAATGGACTAATGAGTCAGAAGCCTTTATGGATTAATGAACAAAGTTTTGGGATGAAATGAGATATTAGCAACAACCTCGTTGTTAGCAATACTTGATGATAAAAAGAGGACTTTGAGAGTCACGATGATGCGTCTTTCAAGAGTTTAAGAGGTGTGCTGATGCAGTAGAAAGGGGATGATAGCCTATACTTCTAAACAACATAAAGGTTACGGGATATGGTATACTAACCGTGAGTCGGGGATTAGTCATGATAGCGTTCACGCATAAAACTGAGACGTTAACCTTATGAGAAAAGTGTGAAATTTTTTCCACAAGTGCCATAAGTATATCTTCATATTAGAATTAAACATAAGAGAGAAGGTGACGAAATGGAACATGGAGTATAATGGAGAAATTTGTTATTACCCAGGGTAGGCCAGTGTGGTGGCTGATACCTATAGAAGGGATTATTCGAAATTGGAATTCAGTCAGTATTAACCAAGAAAATAGAGTATATATCATAAAGAATAATGTTAGAGGAAAATGACTAAATTATGGGAAAGGACAAAGATGTATAGAGAATTAAGAGAATGTTTGGCAAACGGATATGAAGAATGGTATTGGAAACTATTAAGTACAAACGCGACATGTCGAAAGCAGAATGATAGAGATCTAGTGGATTAATTCCGCCTGTAGAAAATCTTGAACGTGGACAGAATTATAATGAATTTCATAAGTAGGTCGCCGAAGACCGATCCAAGAGATGGCCCTATTTGATTTATAATTGCTGGACCAAGTGATTTACCTACGAGAGACTTTCCATTTAGAAGATTATAGATTTATATACGGAAGAGATGGTGGTGCAATATAAAACTTCTGCAGTGATTACGTCAAATAGAGACTTAAGGTTAGACCTCGAATATTGAAGGTGCTTTCAAGTATAATTAATAAAGAGATTGAGCGTATGTACTAATTTGATCTGTGGCTAACGGACAGGGAAGAAGAATTGTCTATACGATCGAATTTATATTAGTGTCGTGCCTTAGATTTCACGGGGCAGTCGAGAATAAAAAAAAAAAAAAAACTTATCCATGAAACGAATGTTGTTATCACGATCGGCACCATGCGGACGTAAGGACGTCTCTTGTAAAGCGTACTACGAAAGAAGAAGTTTCGTTTTTCTCGCGTTACGAAGAAGTCAATGAACGAGGGATATAGTAGCTGCACTGGTTCGACGTATACCGAAGACTATATAGTATCCATAGCAAGTGGTAACGACTGATGGGAGGCAACACATGCGTGCTAATCAAGCCGAGGAAAATGAGGAATACCGTGCGTATTGACGTTGTCTCAGATTATAGAACACGACCACAAAGTATTCACGGGCCAACGATACAAGAACTCGACACGGATACTATGAACAAGGTAGAAGAGGAACGTGTAAGTAGTGGGATGGAAATTTTCAATCATAGAACAACCGATAAGGAATACAGGTCGAGGAGAGTATGCGTTGAGGAACAACATTAAAGCGTTGGTGAGACCAAGGTGAGAGAACAAAAGGGTTGAAGTGTCAACTTGAGAGTTGGAAAGGGGTAAAGTTGGAATTGTATCCACAACTATCTTCCTTAGGTTCTTAAGATAGAATCCTTTTAGGAGAGGAGACTGCAATAACCCTAATTTTCGTGAATATTCGAAACCTGGATGAATAGTAATTTTATGGGTGGATGAGAAATTTTTGCAATCACGATATGTACGAATTATTAAATAACGATTTCGAATTGATATTACTTTTCTACGGTGCAGACGAGTGTATGTAAAAGTCATTAGTTTTTTTTTTACGAAACCCATCATTTCGAATGGTCAAATTTCATGAGATATCTAAGGAGATCGTGGTAAGGCATGGGGTTCCTGTGAGCATTGTATCTGGTAGAGACCCAAGGTTCAACTCCAGGTTCGGGAGGAGTTTTCAGGATCGTGTGGGGACCAAGTTAGACATGAGTACTGCATACCACCCCCAATCAGACGGACAGAGCGAGAGAACCATCCAGACCATAGAGGACATGTTGAGATTATGTGCCATCGATTTTAAGGGAAGTTGGGATGACCACTTGCCATTGATCGAATTTCCCTACAACAACAATTACCATGCGAGTATAGAAATGCCCCCATATGAAGCTTTGTACGGACGAAGATGTCGGTCTCCTTTGTGTTGGGAAGAAGTTGGAGAGCGGAAGATTTTAGGGCCTGAACTGGTCCAACAGACAAGAGAAACTATCGAGCTCATAAGAGGACGGCTGGTAGCGGCCCAAGACAGACAGAAGAAGTATGCGGACCAGACCCGCAAGGACAAAGAATATGAGGTAGGAGAGTTTGTGATGTTAAAAGTATCACCGTGGAAGGGATTAATGAGATTTGGTAAGAAAGGGAAACTAAGCCCTAGATTTATTGGACCTTTTGAGATCTTGAAACGAGTTGGAAAGTTAGCCTATGAATTGGCTTTACCTCCGAGCTTACAACAAGTACATAATGTGTTCCATGTGTTCATGCTACGACCCTACCATACCGACTTCCGACATGTGATAGAACATGATCAAGTGGATCTGCAACCAGACTTAACATATGTGGAGCAACCCGTAGAAATTATGGATAGAAAAGAACAGGCGCTGAGGAACAAGGTTGTCAAATTAGTGAGAGTTTTGTGGAGGAACCAGAATGTCGAAGAATCAACATGGGAACTAGAAAGCGCAACGCGTGAAAAGCACCCCCAACTGTTTTCAACCTGATTCCGGGACGGAATCCTTTTAAGGAGGGGAGGCTGTAAGAACCCTAATTTTTGGTAATATTTTATTTTATTTAATATCTTGTGGCAATGTCAATATGGAACCTTTCTGGTCATCCCTGTGATTAATGGAATTGATTGTCTGGAAAACTGTGTTGTTGTGTTCACTATGTAAGATAAAAAGGGAGATTGTGAAGGCAAGAGTCTTATTGATAATGAGATCTATGAAACTTGGGATTTGAGAATGATGAGAGTGTTAAAAGATTTATTAAGAACTATGATAAGGAATTATGGACATTAGAGGAATTTACACAATTAGTACTTAAGGAATTATAGGGGAAATCTCTACGCGACAAAATATTATTACGAGAGATTAATTAAGATACGATACGAATTAAGGATTAAATAATAAGCATTGGTGGAAGAATAATATTACAAGGAGTAGTATTGCATGCAAGCCCATGCAACCAAGTAGTTAGAAACCAAGCCAACTAGTTAGCCATTGGAAGATGAATAGTAGTTGGTTACTTGCTTTTTGAAAAAGGAGGAGACATGTAGTACAAGAGCCATACCTATAGCCATACCTAGGTGTACCATGCTTGTACATACAATTATACATATCACCCAACCTCATCTAATATCAATCATTCATCCAACACAAAAATTAAAACACAAAACACACCCCCCCCCCTTGAATAAAAGCTCTCGGCCAAAGCTCCAAGTGGAGAAGAAAAATTCTTCTCCTCCCTCTTCCATCACTCATAAATCATAATATAATTCCTAGGTCATCTACATCATCTAATCAAGGTATGCTAGCAATTTCACTCCATTTCATCCATCCAATTCCAAGTTATAAATTGTTAAAGTTTGGATGAATAGTAACCAAGTTTGTTCTTCCTTTAGATCTTGCATGGTGAGTGTTGTAGGAGGCCATCTAAGGTGTCTTTAAGTTGTATAAAGATTGTTCAAAGTCTCTAGGAGCTCAAGAAGGTATGAAATCTCAAACCACCCTTGGTTATGTGTTGTTCATGTAGTATGGTAGTAGATCCATGCATTTTAGGGGTTATCTTGGATGTATATGTATTGGATAACATGGATCTTAGGTTTTGATGTTGAGATGGTGAATTTTAGGACTATGGTGAACATATATATCTCCATGAGTGTTATGAGTCATGATCTAAGTGTTTTAAGTGGTGTTTATGTTATGGAAGCATGAAAAATGGTTGATCTAAGTGATTTGAGCTTGCTGATTTTGTCCAGGAACTTTGATCTGTGTTGTAGCACGATTTTGAACACCCAAATGATGTCCCATGATGTCCTACCTTATATTGTTGGAAAGATAATTGAATGTAGTTTCTGGATATGTAAGATTCATAGCTAGGTGATGTGTGGATCTTTAGTTATGGCCGGAGGAGTGATTTTTGTTTCTGGACTATGGACTGCATAAAGTGACCCCCTTGTGAACCTTGTTTAAACACCTTAAAACATATTTGGGATCATGGAAAAATTTGAGAACGTAGGTAGTGCAGTGGTGAAGACCACCCAAAAGGAATTGGATTAAAATATGAATTTTTGGATTTTATAAAAATGCTAGAGTAAAATTCGCGCAATGGAAAAAGGTCGATTAGTGGAACATTATTCTAGGGTTAGTGGTTATGGTTCGAACGTGGTAACTAAATTAAGTCGAGTAAGTGACAAGCGTAAACGAGTGATGTCATGGACCTATAGTGGGGCTAGGGAGTCATAAGGCGAAGTCGTTAAGTTAATTTCGTATCCCCTTAAAACCCCGTAATTAGAAAGAAATTGTTAAGGTACTAACGAACGATTATTGCTTATGTATAGATCGTTCGAATTCGCACGCTCGACCACCCCAACCAAACCAAGGCAAGTTTACTTTTCAAAACTTATACATGTACAAGGATTTTCACTGTTGTGTTTGTAGTTTTCAAATATATCAAATGCTATGTTTATCGAAGTATTGATGCAAGTAAGATTGTATAAGTACATATCTGCTTGTACCCCTTGAACTTAGATTAAAATGTTTTCTTCGGACAACGACTCTCGCAATAGAGGTCGTAGCGGTCCGTGCATATCTATTGACCGGGGAGCGGTATATTATTATATCGTATCTAGATTGCGAAAACCCGAAGGGTCATTCGGGAAGTATCGTATACTCAAATAATTATTATTATATCTTCGTAAATACTCGAAACCCTATCTTGGATTAAAAGTTTATTTAATTAAATAATTATTTTATTAATTATTAATATTAAATCTTAAAATATCATTTATTAATTATTGTTCATTATTTTAAAAACAAAGCTAATCCAAGATACCTTCAGTACCTTCAAACTCGAACTTTTTCGAACTCAAAACATTTTTGAAAACCCCCGGTCAGGTTCTGCTTCTTGTATGATTTCAAGAATTATCGGTCGACTGATGTCGAATCACAACTACTCTGTTTTCAATCAAAATCAAGTTTTTAAAAGAAAAAGAAAAAGGGACTCTGGCAGGTGTGGGAACCGTTGACGAACGATTCCCGGGATGTGTAAGCGGCCGTGAGCCAGGCGGTCCATCACTTATTATTCCGGCCCAGGTGTTGCCGAAGGATGATTACGGATGTAGTTTTCATCGAGGGTGATTACGGATGTAGTTTTCACTCGGGGATAGTTACGGATGTAGTTTCTATCCTTCTACCGGTAGAGAAGACCCGCGGATTATTGGACTTGGATGTGGCGACTGATCATCGTCAATCCTTGTCAGGTTTTTATGTTTTCTTCCAGTCCCATCCTCCACTTTGGAAAAATACTCAAACACTGCTTCTTGGGCCTAAGTGCCAAGTTGCCGATAGTGTGGTTTTTGATGAGAAAATATTGATATTGTGCAGTATCTAGAACTGCAAGATTTTCTATAAAGATTGGCACACGTTAGTGCACTCTTGCAATTATTTCAAAGAATGAAATGTTTTTGAATGAGAAACCTCCTAAGCTAATGGAAGGAAAGAGGTTTTGCAATAACGTATTCCCTGTACAGTATGATAACCGTAGAGTGTTTTGCCGAAAATGATATGCTTATATATATATATATATTCAAACTTGAGATATATTGAAATGAGAACCTTGTAAAGGATTCATATGTTATTCTTAAAGCTCCTTAGTGAGTATAAATGTTTTATACAAACTCGGGCATATATATTGTCGAGTTATGTTTTGTAATCTGAGATATACACCCATACAGTTGGGAACGTTTTCAAAATAAACCACTTTATTATTTTCCAAAATGGTGAACTTGTTGAGCATTATGTAGCTCATTCTTGCTTTATAAAAACATTTCAGAAAGGGAAGAATTTGGCCGATTAACTCCGCACCAGCAGAAGAGGAGTAGAAGAATTACCCGGAGATGATTTAGTCCCTGATAAATACTACAGAGTAGTCTGATAGGTTTTCAACTGTAATAGTAAGACTGTCTTCAAGTGTAGTTGTATAAGTGGAATTGCGTAAGACTCTGGATTGTACAGATGAATTGTAATATTTAGTGTTACTTTTGATTATCGTTTCTGAGGCTCTAACTTGTATGTGCGTAAGATTGAGGTCTGGATGGATGTATTGTTGAGTTGTAAAGTTAATACAGGTATGATATGGTTGAATGGTGATGTGACGACCTGAATCTCTGACCTCGGATTTGGGGGCGTCACAGGTTGCAAGGCCCCGCCAGGGGCACTCATAATTGGTGGATTTCTGATTTGCAACTTTCAGTTTTTAGTTGCAACTTTTGCAACCTCAGTTGCAACCTCAGTTGCAACTTTTGCAACCTCGGTTGCAACTTTTGCAACCTCAGTTTTCAGTTGCAACTTTTGCAACCTCAGTTGCAACTTTTGCAACCTCAGTTGCAACTTTTGCAACCTCAGTTGCAACTTTTGCAATTGAGGTTGCAACTCCTCAGTTGCAACTTTTGCAACTGAAAATTGAAAGTTGCAAATCAAAAATCCACCAATTATGAGTGCCCCTGGCGGGGCCTTGCAACCCAAATTCACCAATTATGAGTGCCCCTGGCGGGGCCTTGCAACCCAAATTCACCAATTATGAGTGCCCTGGCGGGGCCTTGCAACCTCATTGTTTTTCTCTCCTTTTGCATGCTCACAAGGCAGCCTCTCACTCCCTTCCCTCATTCCTAGAAGTGTTTCAACTACTACAAACTCCTCCTCAGTTGACATGGGAATGTCACATTTTGCAGTGGTAGAGAGAGTTGTCAACGGATAAAGTGTATCCGTTGATGTAGTAGTTATTGCTGTCAATGGATGATTAGTTGTAGACACATCCGTTGATGGAGAAACACTTGTCAACGGATGAAGGATATCCGTTGATGAAGGAAAAAGAGTATCCGTTGAAGTGAAAACCAACACTGAATCTGTGGTGATTGATTTTAAGGAAGAGGCCACAGATAATGTTGTGAATTCAGGAATAGAAGATTGATGGCCCAACAAATCATCTAAAAGATGATGACCACCAATTGTTGAGTGGGGCTTCTCCAAGAATTTTAAAGATGGAGAATCAGTAATTGATGTAGATATCATATCCACATCCAGAGATGGAGTTGGTGATGGTGGATCAAAATGTGTATCGATTTGAAGGTTAAGATCAAGGGGCTGTGACTCCACATTTATTGAAGTCACATCAAACTGAATTTGAGAAGGTATAGTTTGCTGTACTGTGTGTGCACCCTGTGATTCCCCAATGGTTTTGGATTTTACTCTTTTACCATAGGTTTTTGAGTGAGAATTATCTGTGTCCCTTCCCCTTTTGTGCAGTGTTCCTGGAGTAGAACTTAAATCAGTAGTCACACCCTGTTGAGAGGATGTAACTAGAATTTGGCTTGAGGGTTCATTAACAGTCTTTTGAGAGACTGAAATGTTGGTTGCACCTGCCTCACCTTCCTTATCCTTAGGGCTTCTTTGATGTTCACCCTGTCCCTCACTACCACCTTCACACTCCCCTCAAGAGTTTTGGTAGTTTTTGCAACAGGTGCCTTTTGAGAGACACCTGAGGTTTGTCTTTTAGATTGTGGTTTTGGAACTCTGGATTTGGTCACTTTGGTAGGAGCCTGTTTGGTCACAGCCACAGACTCCATTGTGACACTAGAAGGCAAAGAAATTTGGGGGTTGGAGATAAGAGTTTCAGGGTTGGAAACAGTTACCTGAACAATTGGTAGATATACCAATTGTACTTCTGCATTTAGGTTCATTCGAATCAAATCACTTAAGACTCTCTTCTCCTGAACAAAACAATTGAACTTGCTATCCGGGTTAGCAATGGATAGCTCATTCTCAGATACATGCAGTGCTAGGAGCATCAAAAATCTAGCAAAATAAACATTCTTGCTCCTAGTTTCCTTTTTACCTAACTTTGCTTCTATCTCATACATGACTAGTGTGCCAAAATTATAGAATTTATCAGTCAAAAGCATACATAGCATAACTAGCATGGAGTTGGTAACAGCATCAAAGTTACTAATCTTGCCAGAAAAAGTTTTAATGAAGGCATCACAAAGATATCTCCATTCTTTAACCATACCTTTCCTAACAATTTTCCCTAAGTTCTCAGTACTAAGGGTATAATTTATGGAATTAAGCATGGTAACAATTTCAGCATTACTGGGTACATTCAGACAGTTATTCTCAGGCAATTTTAAACAAGCAGTTATCACATCAGAATTAACTACATAGTTTTTACCCTTCAAAGAAAAAACAAGTGTACCGTCTGTGCCATTGTACTCAACAGATGCCCACACCTCTTCAATTACCTCATGGATTAGAGGAGTGGTGGCAGTCATAGCATATGACAGTTTGCATTTCTTCACGAAATTCATCATGGTGTGATATGCTTCTGGAGCATTCACTGTATCAACAAAGGCCGCGAAATTGTTCTTCTCATAAGTAAACCTAGTGGAAGACATCATCTTAACAATAGGTGCCATTGAAGTGTTTGAACTTTTGTTGCAGAGAGAGATTTAGTGAAGAAGATGCAGTTAACTAATGAGATTCTTGAAAATGAATAAAGGTGAGATGTGAGGACACAAGACAGCCTTTTATATTTTTCAAGAATTAAAAATGAAATAATTAAAAGTAATTACCCCATTGGACAAAAGTAACTGTCAGATAATAAATGAAAAGAAAAGAAGTACAGCCGTGACTAATTATACACGTTTACCAACGGCTATAAAGAGAAATATGTATATCAACGGATAAAGATTGGATGATTGAAAAAACAGTTTATCCATCGATGACGTGGACAACCTGTTATCCGTTGACATACGAAAATCTAGTAATGTGTTTATACTACCAACGGATAAAAGAATATCCGTTGATAAGCAAATTTTGCCTTAAACAAAATTTCTGCTAAGAGTTTTTCTGAGAGTTTGTAATTCTCAAGTAAACCAAAACACATTTCTAGCTGCAATACAGTATGATTAGATACCACTAGGAATCATGAAAAATTAAGCATACCTAGTTCACCTACCAACCTTGTGAATGAAGATTCATCAAGAGGCTTGGTGAAGATATCTGCAAGCTGCATTTCACTTGGCACAAAGTGCATTTCTACTGTACCATTCATCACATGCTCTCTAATGAAGTGGTATTTGATGTTAATATGCTTGGTTCTCGAATGTTGCACTGGATTTTCTGTGATGGCAATAGCACTAGTGTTGTCACAGAAAATTGGAATCTTCTCAACTTTTAGACCATAGTCAATAAGTTGATTTTTCATCCAAAGAATCTGTGCACAACAACTTCCAGCTGCAATGTACTCAGCTTCGGCTGTAGAAGTGGAGACTGAGTTCTGTTTCTTATTGAACCATGACACAAGCCTGTTCCCTAGAAATTGACAGGAGCCTGAAGTACTTTTCCTATCAATTCTGCAACCTGCATAGTCTGCATATGAATAGCCAATTAGATCAAAGCCAGAATCTCTTGGGTACCAAATGCCAAGGTTTGGTGTTCCCTTGAGATACCTGAAAATTCTCTTAATAGCAATCAAGTGAGACTCTTTAGGGTCAGCTTGAAATCTAGCACAAAGACATGTGGAAAACAATATATCAGGTCTACTAGCTGTTAGATATAGAAGTGAGCCTACCATGCCTCTATAGCTTGAGATGTCCACAGATTTTTCCTTAGTATTCAGCTCAAGCTTAGTTGTAGTGGCCATAGGTGTTTTTGCAGAGGCACAATCCATAACCAACTCTCATCCTTGCTTGCTTTGCTGAAGAGACAAGTAATGGATTCTGAGCATACTTAGTTGAAATCAGCTATGTAAACATTTCCGTTTCTAAAGCCTGTCAGAACCACATTGTTGTTTTCCTTGGTAGAAACAACACATGCTTCTTTAGTGAACTTTACTTCATAGTCTTTGTCACAAATCTGACTGACACTCAGCAAATTGTGCTTCAAACCTTCAACTAAAGCCACTTCTTCAATGATGACATTTTCCTTTGTAATCAAGCCATATCCCTTAGTATATCCTTTGCTGTCATCTCCAAAGGTAATTCTAGGGCCAGCTTCCTCCTTGAACTCTGTGAGCAGGGTTGAATCTCCTGTCATATGCCTAGAACATCCACTGTCTAGGTACCATAGATTCCTCTTATTCCCTTCACACAATCCAAAATACAAATCAATTTGATTTTGGTACCCAAGTTTCCTTGGGTCCTTTCTTGTTAGCCTTTGGTTTTACACTCTTAGCAATCTTCACTTTGGGTGTAGATGCTTGAGTGATAGGTTTTGACAGATGCTCATTTGCATAAATATTTGATGCATGCATTTGTGAAAAATTGGCATACATATTATCCATGCTAGGAATGCTCCATGACATTTGTGGCATATTCACAGATTGACAATAAGGATTAGGCACATATGGCATGTTCACATATGGATTTGAAAAACTAGCATTCTGATACAAACCAGGCATAACAGGCATTGCAGGCATACTTGGCATAGATTGAGGTACATGAACAGGAGTCCTTTTAACAGACTTGCAATTAGAAGATAGGTGATTGACACTATTACAATTACCACAAGTTTTCCTAGGAGCAAACTTGTCAGGAGAATAATTGTTTTTCTTGTTAATGCCTATCTTACCATTTCTGTTCTTTTTCTTTTTACCCTCAGTCTCTACCTTTTCATTAACTGATTTACCAACAGCCTTTTTGTTAAGTAAATCACCTGCCTTAGCCTTCTCACTTGATTTGGCTTGGCTACTTTCACCAGAAACAAAGTTCTTGGCTACTGGACCATACTGATCATTCAGTTTCTTGAGTTCCTTCTTACTAACAGACTTTTTGTTAGTCGATGGATACCTCTCATCCGTTGATGGTTCATCTGTCAACGGATGATCACTATCCGTTGATTCACAAATAGTCTCTAGATCCTCAAGGCAAGGTTCTAGCTCCTTTTTCTTTTGAGTCCAGGTATCCCTCACAAATGATTCTATTCCCTGGACTTCTATTATGTTTTGAGAAATATTCCTACAACTTTGAAATTTAGCAATTATCCCTTGTTCTTTTTCAAGCTGGTCTCTTAAAATCAGTTCTCTTTTTAACACAGCTTCAAGTTCATTTTTAGCATTATTGCAATCAACTCTCATTTTCTCAAATTCTAGAAATTGAACTTCTAGAACTGCATTTCTATCACTTAAGAACTGATTTGTTTCTTTAATCCTATTGTTCTCTTTTGTAAGTGATTTAAGAGTAACACTCAAGTGATATAGTTCAGTAGACATTTCATCTATAACACTATTGCATTCCTCTTTGGTGAGCTCAGAGAGATTAGTAGAAAATACCTGATTGCTAGCTGAACTTGCTTCCTGCTCAGAATCAGCCATTAATGCAAGGTTGACAAACTCAACATCATCATCAGAATGATTTCCATCAGCAGCCCAGTCATACTCTTGGGTCATGAATGCCTTTCCTTTCTGTCTGAGAAGATCAAAATATTTCTTCTTGTAGTCAACAGTTTCTGTTGGCTTTACCTTGTTCTCAGATCTAGGCTTCCTGCATTCACTTATCATGTGACCAGCAAATCCATAATTGTAGCATTTAATTTTGGATTTATCCACATAGTTGCTTGTAGAAAAATCCTTGTTAAATGGCTTGGCCACCCCAGAGTTTCTTCTGAATTTTAGCTTGGAGAATCTCCTAGATAGAAAGGCTAAATGCTCATCTATCTCATCCAATTCATCCTGCTGTAGGACACTCATTTCTTCAGACACCTTTTCCTTGTTTTTGCTTGATTCTGCTCTACCTTCACAAACCTCCTTGTTTGGTGTAGACTTAGCAGCTTCAGTCCTCTTCTCCTCCTTCTGCTCCAAGTTGGCAACAAGTGCAACTGACCCACTTTTCTTTTGGGCCTTCTCAATTTCTTCATCCTGCTCCATTTCTAGTTCGTATGTCTTTAAAGTTCCATAGAGCCTTTCAAGAGTAAATGACTTGTACTCTTGAGTGTTTCTTAGAGAAACAGTCATAGGCTTCCACTCCTTGGGCAGTGATCTCAGAAATTTGAGATTAGAATCTTTCACTTGATAGATTCTTCCATACAGTTTCAAGCCATTCAACAGCTTTTGAAATCTACTAAATGTTTCATTCAATGTCTCTCCATTCTTGAAATGGAAGTGCTCATACTGTTGGATCAGTAGCTGCATCTTGTTTTCCCTTACCTGTTCTGTACCTTCACAAAGGGTTTGAACAATGTCCCATACTTCCTTGGCGGTAGTACAGTTGATAACATTGTCAACCATGTCTGTTTCTAAACCATTAAACAAAATATTCATGGTCTTTTTATCTTTGTGAACTTCTGCAACATCTTCAGTACTCCACTCAGAAACAGGTTTTGGAATGTAAGTGTCTGGTGCATCTGCAGCAAGACCAACTCTTGAAGCAGCCTTCATTGGAACATGAGGAGCCTTCTCAATGCAATCTACAAAGCCTACATCAATAGACATGAGATATAGACGCATTTTTTACTTTTCAGTGAAAGTAATTTTCTCTTTCAAGAACTGGTATCTTCACTCCATAATCCTTCTTAGACATGTTGGAAGTGTGTTGATCTTTAAACTTCAAATATATTAGAAGCTTGCTCTGATACCAATTGTTATTCCCAGATTACACACTTGTATAATTGTAGAAGGGGGGGGGTTGAATACAATTCTTGATAGTTATAAATTTTTGATAAAAACCACAGAAATCTATAAGGAAATAATTGCTGAATAAGAAATGGTTCACAAACACAAAAAAAAATCAGGTGGTTAAATGTACCACCTGAGACTTTTACTTGAATAAAACTATGTGATACAAATGTACACAGCTTCTGTTTTTACAACTCTTTGCTTCTAAAGATATTCAAGAAACCCTAAGCAAATATGTCTGTTTTCTTAATTTCTAAAGAGTTGCTACACTTGGTTATATATCCCAAGTTTACAATTGCTACAGGAATAAGATAATATTAATCTAATTCAAGTTGACTTGCTACTCCACTCCAAATCCACATGTAGCCGAAAGGTTGTCCTTGTGAACAGATATGTCCCCTGCACCTTTCTTGTATGTACTGTGTAAATGGAATGCTTCTTTCTTCTGTGTTTCCAAAGTATGGTTGCCATACTGCTTTTTATACCTACTATCAACCCATGTGATCTATCAGTCAAACCTGTCCTTATCAACTGCTAATTCCCAGCTAGCATAGGATAAAGTGATAATGATTATCCGTCGATGTTGTGCATAGTTATCCGTTGATGGTAGTTTGAGCTGTATCCGTTGATCGAGTAGATTTGAGTTGTATCCGTTGATAGAGCCCTGTTCTCATCCGTTGATACACTTTCACTTAGATAGAATTACATAGCATAGCTTATTTACAATTGGCTACCCTATTCTGCCTATCCATTGATGGTAAACATGACTCTGAATAAAAATACTATCAACTGATAAATAGAGATATTGCAGTATGCTACAAAACCTCATCCGTTGATGAGCTACCTGTCAACGAATAGAGTTATAAGGTCTTATCCGTTGATAGTTACAAAACTTGACTTATACAATTTTGCTTGAATGTTAAGTTATCATCAACTACAACATATTCCTAACAATATACCCAAGTTTACGGATTATAATAATGTTCCTTATTATTAACAACGTATATGATTTTTAATATATTTTATTAATAATTGAAAATTTTGTGTGACAACCCGGGTCAAATCCCGAGCCTTTTTCGAAAATCGAGTCAAGTCCCGATTCCGAATCCGAAATAAGCCAAAGTAAACTGGCCCAAATGCAGCCAACTTGGGTAGTCCACAAGCCCACCACCCCCAAAAGATCATGATTTGTTGGTGCACTTAGTAGTATTATTTTGCCTTATAAACTGAACAGAACTCCCAAATCTCCTCGATGTAGGACTGGGGTGTTACAAACTCCCCCACTTAAACTCCTGACGTCCTCGTCAGGCCTGAACGGATATCCCATAGGTCCAAGATCGTTCCTCTCTAGCCATCGTGGGATAATACCGGCTGGCTTCGTGTCCCCACCTCCGAACCTCTGTCCATTGTGGGATAATACCACCAGCCTTCGTGTCCCCACCTCCGGCAACTTGACGAGTCAAGCTTTCGAGAGTCGGCTCTGATACCAACTGTAACAGCCCGACTTTTCGGACTATTATTTCTAATTACGAAACTTAAATAAATGTATATTCTTTATTCAATAATACCCAATTATTCCACAAAGTCAAAGCAGCGGTCAAATTTCATAATTCAAAATCATAAAAACGGAGACGCAGCTCCATAAATCCAATATTCAATAACAATCTTTATTCTAATAATGTAAAGAGTCTAATCCAATAAAGGCATCTAACAGCTAGCACGAAAGTTCACAAAATTCACTTCCTTATTCTCATTAAGCTTCCAAGATTGAAACCTGAAATATCATAAAAGAGTGAGCTACACAGCTCAGCAAGTACAAATTGACTAACAAATACTTTCAGAAATCAATGGGCGTTTTATTAAAACAATTTTCAGAATCAAATATAAGTTTGCAAAACATTTACGAAAACAATTCCAACCCAAAGTTTTACATTTTCAAAATACAGAATTTTAAAACAGAAACAGAAGCAGAAACCAAAATAAAACGAAAATCGAAAATCAAAAATACCACAGTCTTGCTCTACGGCCACACTTTGCCAGTGACCGGCATCTTATTCTTATTCTTATTCTTTCGCCACACTTTGCCAGTGACCGGCTTCTAAAGTTCAATAATTACGCGCCCTTAATAGGTATCTAAAGTTGCACACTTGTGCGCCTACTAAGGGTATCTAAGGCTAGTTCCGGAACTATAGCGTAAATTACGAACGGGTTCGAAACGTAGAGACTGAGGATTCTAAAATCAAATACTTATATCTTATAAAGTTCGAAACAGAATTCTTATATCTTATACGAAAATCAAAAACAGAATATCAATATCTTTTCCGAAAATAAAAGTAAGTCAAAAGTACTTACCTCAAAGTCGACACTTACAAATCCGAAATTAATAACACGAACAAGTCCTATAATTTTAATAATAAAAAAAAACATAATTAATCATTTATTTAGTACCTACTTTAATACATGCAAAGCAAATTACCACTCATTTAAAATCAAATAATCAGTGCTGAATACAATAAAGCATGCTTGCTATCTTAAACTTGAACAAATGAGCCATATAAAATAAATGGGCCAGAAGCTTTAAGCACAAAAGCATATAAAAGGAAAATAAATGGGCTCAAGCCCAATCATGGCACATAAGCGAGTTGTCCAGTTAAGGTGTACAAGTGCAGAAAGGTCACTATTGTTTACTAACTCTTAACCTGTGTATTGACATCATGACATGCACACTTAAATAAATACACCATGCATGCGTTAAGTTAATAGAAACATGCAGAAAACTAACATGTATCAAAACCTGACCATGCAGCAATTACAAAGCCGAATCTTATATTCTGTTTAAAACAAAATTTATCTATATCCATTTATTCATATATATAAAATAATTAATGAATCACTTGTAAATTATAACTTGACTCAAAATCGTTAAAAATAAAATAAATAAAATTATATTTTAAAAGCAAAACACTTTTCAGGGATAAATATATACTTTATTCACTTAATCACGAAGACACCAAATTTAAGAAATACATATTATAAATAACTTAAATTAATGAAATGAAAAATCATCCCAAACCGAATATATGTAATTCTAAAACAATAGCTATGATATTATCTGTTGTTACATAAAAGGGGTCATTAAATAATTAAATTAATAAAAAAATAAAAAATAAATCGACAATAATAATCACACCCAAAACTAGGCATACTTTATAATAGCAATTAACCAGGCATACAGAAGGCTTCAAACTAACATGCTGCTAAGATATTGACGTGATTGGCCACTAATAATGATGAAATCAAATCGATATATTTAAAACATATGTTTCATATCGATATTAATTTAATATTCCACGAGACTTGCAACAATCATTCAAGCCCTTGAAATTACTGCACATGGTAGGCATATTACAGATACGTACACAAATCAAATATATAATTCAAAGTTCATGTTAAACCGATATGAAAAGCACATAATCAATTAATTACTAATGCTTGGTTAATGAGTGAAACATACCTGCTGCTGTGGTGAATACGAGAGCTGTACGACTAATTCTTGTTCTAAAGGGTCTATTATATAGGCTCCTAAAACCCTAAATTATTTATGGTAATCTTAAAACTTTCGTACAATCTTTTCAACTAATACGTAATTCACACAAATCTTTTAAATTAAATGATTCTGATTTTCTAATATCTTTTCACACTTCTTTCCTCTAATAATAAATCTCAATCTTATTCAAAATATCTTGCACAAAAATAATTCTATGAATTACTAATTAACATAATTATCTAAATAAATAAAAATGACTTAAAAATCTAATATCTAATAATAAAATAAAAAAAAAAAAAAATATTAACGGGGTTTTACATTCTTCCCTCCTTAAAAGAATTTGGTCCCCAAATTCACAATAATAAAATAAAATAAATCAGGAAGAAAATAAATCATACCTTAGTAATTGGTGCGACTTCCACTGAGCATAAATACACGTCCTCCGGTCTTGTTATCTACTTCTTTCCTTGGTGCAGCTTCATTCCTTGGTGGTGGGTTGTGTGGGCACTCAGAAATCTTGTGTCCTACTTCTCCGCAGTGAAAACAGGCACCCGTGTTCCATCGGCAGTCCTTGTCGGGATGGTTCTTACCGCACCTCGAACATTTATCTCGATCACCTTGGCCTCCCATCTGATCGTACACATGTGGCTTCTTGAAGGGTCCCCTTTGAGACGAAAATCCACTAGTTGGTGCGAACCGCTTCTTGTTCCAATTGCTTGTCGTCTTTTCAGATTCAGCTAGGCCCCTCTCGATCACCAATGCCTTGTTGAGCACAGCTTCGTACGTCTGAAGTTCAAAAGACGCCACCGAATTCCTAATGTCGGTTCGAAGTCCCTCTTCCAATCTTCTTGCTCGGCTGCTTTCATCTGCTACTAAGGTCGGTGCGTACTTCGAGAGCTTTGCAAATTCCGCTTCATATTCGGTAACAGTCTTTCCACCTTGCTCGAGCCGAATGAAGTCCCGCTCCTTTTGTAGACGAACTGTTCTCGGAAAGTACTTATCTTCCAATGCCTTCTTGAACTTTGCCCAGGTGTATGGTTCCGGTTCCCCTTCAGCGGTTGCGGTCTCGTTCTTCCTTTTCTCCATGAGCCACCAGTCATAAGCACTGCCTTGTAATTGATACACAGCTAAGGTGACCTTCTTCTCCTCGTTGCTGCTGAGAAGTCCGAAAGCTTTTTCCATCTCCTGTATCCACATCTCGACTATGGCCGGATCAGTCGCCCCATCGAAAGTTGGCGGGTTCAAACGCTTGAACTGAGAGACGATATTCTGTTGCCTGGGTTGCTGATTCACGAGTGTAGCCAGAGTCTCAGCTAGCTGGTCGAATACATTCCCTCCATCACCATTGTTGTTACCATTCTGATTGTCATTGTTGTTGTCTTCTCCGTTCATCTTTCCTAAGATAATAAAACAATTTTCTCTTACACACAAGTAACAAACTTACAACAATATATAAGGAGACAAAACACAATATTAAATCACATCAATACTTAATTTATTCCCACAAAATCCGAGTATCAAAACAAAATCAATTCATAGGGTTGCTCATAACCAAACACTTATAATAGCTAAGGTCTTATTTCAAACTATCTCTCACACTCTCGTAAATCTTAACATTACAATCAAATCAATCGTAATCACGTGCTAATGCCTCCTCTACGTCATTTCGAGTCTTTTTGATCCATCTTCGGGTCACCATGAATATGCTCTTCATTGCCTTCTCTTGTCCCGGACGACACCACTTCCGCAGTCGCATTCCACAGACTTTGGTGATGACCCTTTCCACCTTTTCGGTTCGAATCCTCAACGTCTCGATCGCATTCTCTCTCTTTTCATCTTCAAGCGCATTCCTTTCCTTATAGACCTCGAGCTCCTCCTTCAAAAGTCTGATCTCCCTATCTTTTGGATCCTCTTCCATAGAGTCATCAATGGCTTCTTCCGGATGAGGTCGGTTGACGGAGTCGTCGCTATTGTAACCAGGTGCCTCGTCCATCGAAAAATGCTCGCTAGGGTCGCTAAAGGACATCTTCTTGCTAAACGAATCGTTTCCTGACATCTACAAAATTTCGAGATAATCAAATAACATAAATAACACCAAAATCCTAAGGCCCAAATTCACAAGTTAAACCTAAAAGGTAGTCTACGAGATCGCATCCTAGGGAATGTACTAGTCCCATACCTAATACACTCCGAAGGAAAACCTAGGCTCTGATGCCAACTGTGACAACCCGGGTCAAATCCCGAGCCTTTTTCGAAAATCGAGTCAAGTCCCGATTCCGAATCCGAAATAAGCCAAAGTAAACTGGCCCAAATGCAGCCAACTTGGGTAGTCCACAAGCCCACCACAGGCCCCCAAAAGATCATGATTTGTTGGTGCACTTAGTAGTATTATTTTGCCTTATAAACTGAACAGAACTCCCAAATCTCCTCGATGTAGGACTGGGGTGTTACATTTTGGTGTGATATTTTCGGGTATACATTAATGATTGTAAGATTTGTTGTAAATTAAAAAGGTAACATACTTTAATTAGAAAGGAAATATTAATGATTGAAATATATGATACGATTGATTTTTTTAGGTGTTTATAAAAGGTAATATCTTCAACTGAAATTAAATATGAAAAAGTCAATCGACTAATTACTATTAATTATATTATATTGTTAATTATTTTAGGTGTTATATTTTACTTGAAAATTATGGTGCGATATTTTCGGATATATATTAATGATTGAAAGATTTGTTTTAAATTAAAAAAGTAACGTGTTTTACTTCGAAAGGAAATATTAGTGATAGAAAGATGTGATATGATTGATGTTTTTATGTGTTTATAAGAGTTAATATATTCAACTAAAAGTAAATATGAAAAAGACAATCGATGATTACCATTAATTTTATTATATTAAAGTGAAAAAGGCAATTAACTAATTACCATTAATTTTATTATGTTAATCGACTAATAATCATTAATTATATTATGTTATTATTTATTTTAAATGTTATATTTTTCTTAAAAATTATGGTGTGATATTGTGTATTCATTTTTCTTTATAAGGAAGGGTAAATAAGTAAATTCACAAAGTACCAAAAAATAGGTACAAAAAAATAGGTACCAAAACTTTTAATGTTTCGGCTTTTATATAATAGCTTAAATATATTTATAAATCAAATTATGTTACTGTCGTTTGTTAAGTATGTGCAAGTTTATAATTTGAAATTTGATACGAGTAGTACTGATAGCAATCATAATATTTTTTTTAATTTATTGTGGATCATAGAATATGATTGAAGTATTCGGTGGGTGTTGTCTAATTAAGATGACTTTTCAGAACACTTACAATTCTAACCATTGGTTCTTCGAAAATGGTGCATTCCTTTAGCTAATTTATAACCATTTTTAAGGTAAAATTTAAATATCCTTCAAGCTATTCCATTCCGAAAGTGTAAGTTCTGGTCCTGATTTTAATAACAATCCTTTGAAACTCTGTCCAGGCCTTGTTCTTTAAGTTCTTATAACTCTTTTTCTAACTTTTCCCTCTCTTTTCTTCTAATCTCTTGATATTTAAGAATTCATTGTCTTTGTTTCTTTTTTGACATCTATTTATCTTTCAAGATATCATAAAATTCAATTATGAATAATTGACTTAACAGATCTATCTTGCGTAACAAACTTATCATTCTCTTGACCTATGCGCTTGAGAATTGATGAATTACGTCTCGATAGATATTTTTCGTGCTTCCATCATCATGAGCTAAAATTGTTCATGTCTCATTTCCCTATACTTTGACATTGAATTCATCATTATACTTTGTCAAATATTATATACAATTTATTCCAATATATTATTGAAAAATATCTTTATAATTCAACTATATATTTCATGCAAGTATTTAGTCAATAATTGATAACTCATAATTCCATCTTATAAATAAACAACATATTCTATGTAATTATTTATAAATAATGGTTATGTTATCCAATCTTATTTGTATATTATATATTTTGGATAATTTTCTTACTATTCATACTTTTATTAATATGTACCATTCATATATATTAGTTGTTTCTAGTTTCACTAACAATAGTTAATATAGTTTAATTCATGTAAAAATGTCATACCAAAATTAGTTATAAACAATTATGCGCTCCATTTATGATATTGTTAAGAAAAGTAAATAATTTATCACAAAAGAATAATTATAGGCCTACATCTATACTATACTATTAAACCCAAAACATTAAAAGTTTCATAGCCGGTCGGTACTCTGGTCGGGCTTGATTAACATATTCTTAAGTACAAAAATTAATAAATACTTGGATCGGGCTTAATTAACATATTCTTAAACCCAAAATAAATCTATACAATACTTGAGAGAATATAAAAAGTTTGATACTTGGACTTATTAGGCCTAAGTTATAATTTGTAAAATAAAATATTGAATAAAATATAAGTAAATAAATATTTATGTATGTAGTTGATGAATTTTAGTATTAACTCAAATGATCACATAGCTCAATTGGTTAGAAATTTAGTGAAACACTTGATCCATCTTCAATAAATAGTGAAATAGAACATAAACAAAAAAAACAATTATGTATGTAGTTAATGAATTTTATTTTTTATCACAAATGCTAATGTAGCTTAAGTGGTTGGAGGGATGAATTGACCTATGCGAGGTCATGGGTTCAAATCCTTATACACATTATTTTTTGAAAGATTTTCAGGTTAGGTTTGGAAGTAGGCTTGGAATGAATAAATTTGCTCAGGATAACCGAACGTGTTCTCCTATTATATATAGAAAGATATAGATTTTGCAATCGGAACATATATGTTTTGCAATATTTTGTTAGCAAAACATACAAAATTTTCAATATTTTCGATGAAATAGTGATATTCACGTAATAAGCTTTGCAAAATAATAAAGTTTGCAAAATTTTGAATGCAAAACGTATATGTACTCCAATTAAAACAGTACTTCATAGAACTTTACTCATCAACATTATCCTCAAATATATAAACTTTAATAGTTATATAATGTCGAGAAAAATTATAGGGAGATCGTTATTTCATTGGAGGATTTGGAGATTTTTGTATTCAAAACATAAATATTAGGAAATTTATTATTTTATGAAGTACGTTACATGAAAATTATTATTTAGTTGAAAATTTTCAAAATTATTTATGTTCAGTAATCAAAATGCAAAGTTCTCCAAAACATGATTTGTAAAACAATTTACTTTAAAATATTTTGTTATGTACATGATTTTCAAGATTTCAATGATTTTTTTTTTTTTGGAAAGCAAAGGACAATGCATTAGAAATAGCCAATACAGAGTTTAAACGAAGCCACAAAAACCTCCTGAAACCACAAACTAGAGGACCCTGCACTTACTACTGCCGAATGAAACGACAAACAAACACCCACAAAAGCCAGAGAACAGGAGATAAAAACTTACTACAGACACCAAGCAAACAAAAAATAAGAGACAATAAGGACTAACGAACAAGAACTGGACATAGAAAACCGAACTGCAGGCAAGCCAACTAGACGCTTAGTTCATACTCTCATCATCTTGCACAACAACAACATCATTCACCACCCCATCAACGATATCTCTCTCACGAATTGTTTCAAACTGAGGACCCACCGGACCTAAACCCATATCAGAATACCAGATTTCATTCACCCTTCCAAAAGGAGCATCAATTAACACCATCCTATCCCAGTTATTTGCACCAAACTGGGCTAAGTAAATAGCCAGCCTGTTACATTCCTCCCCAACCGAGTCTTCATCAATGACAAAATTCTTATCCTCTTTTCTGGTGTTAAGCTACCTAAGAACGAACTCGTGTTCTGGAATGTCGCTCACAAAACGGGAATGACGCCATTCCTAATGAACCCCTGGATGATCCGATTCAAGCTCCAACAAATGATAATCACCAAAGAAAGCTTTACTTAATGCAAAAAGCATTACTTAAAACTCATTCAGCCTTCTTTCTTGTATGCCTAAAGACCCAGGATACATATGAACTATAGTACCCTTATCATCCCTTATTACAACTCCAATTCCAGATTTATGAAAATGCACACCTAGAGGGGGGTGAATAGGTGTAAATGGCTAACTATATGCAACTAAGTCCGATTTTAAAAATTACCAGAAACAGCTTACTGATTTCGTTTTATGCAGAGACAGATGGTAAGCTGAATGTATGCTGAATGCAAATATTATACTGAATATAAAGACAGTAAGTACAGTAAAGTGCATAAACAGTAAGCTAAATGCAAGCAGAAGGTAAATAACAGAAAATAAAGAACACAAAGACTTTTAGCCAGGTTCGACCCCTAACCACTATGGTCTACGTCCTGGTCCCTTACCAAATGGCATGCTGAACTCCTGTTTTCGAACTTGCTCTCTCAGCTGTTGACAAATGGCGTGCTGAACTCCTGTTTCTGAACTTGCTCTCTAAGCTATACTTCCCAAGTATACTTCTCTAGCAACGTTCACCAAACCCTAGTTCCCTAGCCAAACTGTCCAACAACTAATCCTTACAAATCGAACAATACAATCAATAAAGGATACAACTCAAACTATGAACTCTTTAAGATATAGCACGTATCAATATACTAAGAGCTCGAGAGAATTAAAAGATATAGCAATGAAAAACCGAGTTGTTTGAAATCTTGTGTGCTTGAATATTTTCTCTTCAGTGTTCTAGGATTGTTAGAAACGAATGAACATAAGAATAGGTTTATAAAGCTTCACACCAACGTTCGGAAAATCAATCAACCATTATTCGAACGATTTAGAAATCAATTTCTAACGTTCAAATGATCACAGAGATTTTACCAACGTTCTTGTGAACGTTTGACAGAGAGTTTGAAAGAGATTAATCGTTTGAAAAAATTAACCCTTCTGTTCTGTATGTATAAAACGTGTATAGAAGGTTTTAGCAAGAATATCTTTTAAAAACGGAAACTCCTATAAGATTTATCACGGTTTTAATAAAAGATATTTGAAAAGATTTTGAGCTCTAAATATATTGTATACGTATTATATGATAAAGATATCTTACAATATATTTCCTGAAATAAAAACCATGAGAAACAATCTTGATCTTTGTCTTCAGGATTTCTGCCAGTTGCGAATGGCTTGCTGTTTGAGTCTGCCAGTTGTGAAAGTCTGCTGTTTGAGTCTGTCAGAGTGAAATGGCTTGCTAGACTGACTCTGTTGCAGCACCAGATAGCTTGCTGTTTGTATATTCTCTGTTAATCAATCAGTACACTTAATATACCCTGCAAAACCAAGTTAGTACAACCATAACACAATGTTTTATATCAAACTACAAGCAAATAGCTTGCTGAAAGTGATCATCAAAACCATAGGAGTATCAATCTCCCCCTTTTTGATGATTACACAATTTTTATGAGAAATAAGAACTCCCCCTAAATCCCTGCATATTAGTACATTTTGATATAAAACAGATTCAAGATAAACAAGCATAATTAATCATATCCACATCCACATCGAGTATCTTGACCAAACAAGCAAATAAATACTCCTAAATTTCTCCCCTTAATCCATCAAAAAAACTAACAAAAAGAATATTAGTCCAGGTCTGGAATAAGCATAGAGAAATAAATTTTAAAAATTAAATCATGGTAATGGCATATAAACAGTTCAGATACTGGTAAGCCAACGTTACCCATTCTGTGCTTGTCAGCTTGCTGACTACACAGTACACATGCCAAGTTCCATTCGAATAGCTGCAAATCTTTCTTCAGCCAATGGCTTTGTGAAGATATCTGCTAGTTGAACTTCAGTTGAGACAAATACCAACTCAATCTTCCCTTTTGTTGCATTATCTCTTAAGAAATGGTGACGAACGTCAATATGCTTCGTTCTTGAGTGATTGACAGGATTCTTGGAGATATTGATAGCACTCGTGTTGTCATAATATATTGGAATTTTGCCACACTTGATATTGAAATCCCTTAGAGTCTGAATCATCCATAAAATTTGAGAGCAACAGCTACCAGCTGCTAGATACTCTCCTTCGGCCGTTGATAGAGCCACAGAAGCTTGCTTTTTGCTTTGCCATGAAACCAAGCTTTGTCCAAGGAATGTACAAACACCACTTGTACTCTTTCTATCAGTTTGAGACCCTGCATAATCTGCATCACTATACCCCACGAGATCAAAAGTATTTGTGATAGGATAGAACAAACCAAGATTGATAGTACCACTTAAGTATTTAAAAATCCTTTTAACTGCATTTAAGTGAGACTCTTTAGGGTTGGATTGAAACCTTGCAAAAACACAAACACTATACATGATATCAGGTCTTGAGGCAGTTAAATATAGTAGACTTCCAATCATACCTCTATACCTTTTGACATCCACATCCTTACCATTCTCATCTGCAAACAGCTTGCTGTTTTGAGTCATAGGAGTTGTTTTTGCTTTGACATCTTCAAAACCAAATCTTTTGAGCAGATTCTTTGTATACTTGGATTGATGCACATAAATACCATCATTGGTTTGCTTGATTTGGAGACCCAAGAAATAGTTGAGTTCCCCCATCATGCTTATGTCAAATTCATCGTACATGCACTTAGAAAACCACTTACACATAGATTCATTAGTAGAACCAAATACAATATCATCCACATATATTTGTACAACAAGAATATCTTTACCATTTTGCTTTGTAAATAATGTGGGATCGATATTACCTCGAGTGAATCCATTTTTGAGAAGAAACTTACTAAGTCTCTCATACCACGCTCTAGGGGCCTGCCTTAAACCATATAATGCCTTCTTGAGCTTGTAAACATAATCATGAAACTTCTCATGTTCGAATCCAGGAGGCTGTTTGACATAGACTTCCTCATTCAGCACGCCATTTAGAAATGCGCTTTTTACGTCCATTTAATATAACTTGAATTTCTTGTAGCATGCATAAGCAATAAGCATTCTGATTGATTCTAAACGAGCAACAGGAGCATATGTTTCATCAAAATCAATTCCTTCTTGTTGATTATAGCCTTGAGCCACGAGCCTTGCCTTATTTCGAGTGACGGTTCCAAACTCATCCACTTTGTTCTTGAGCACCCATTTGGTTCCTATGATAGAAGCATCTTCTGGTGGCTTTACAAGTTCCCAAACATCACATCTCTCGAATTGGTTGAGTTCCTCTTGCATGGCCATGATCCAGTTTTCATCTTCTAATGCTTCCTTGAAATTTTTGGGTTCTTCTTGAGCTAAAAAGGCAGCATAAGCACAAAAGTTTGCCTTTCCTCTTCTTGTAGTGATTCCATCTGAGATATTTCCAATGACAAGTTCTGGAGGATGATTCTTTACTATCCTTGTAGCCTTTGGTAGAGAATATTGAGCAATTTCTTCATTTGAAGTTATTCTGACCACTTCAGCTTGCTGACTTGAAGTTCCAGCTTGCTGTTTTCCATTCTCAGTAGTGTTCTTGGCTTGCTGACTTCCAGTTTCAGCAGCATTGTTGGCTTGCTGATTTCCAGTAACTTGAGGTTGTATATTATCAGTTTCACCTGCAAATTCTTCCTCATCTCTTGGCAGATCATTGTTAGGTTCTTGAAAAGTAACATCAATAGATTCTTCAACTATATGTTTATTTAAATTATAAACTCTATATGCTCTACTAGTTAAAGAATAGCCAAGAAAAATTGCTTCATAAGACTTAGCATCGAATTTACCATCATTATCAATTGTCTTGAGCACAAAACACTTTGAGCCAAAGATTTTGAAGTAACTAATGTTTGGCTTCTTTTTCCTCAACAATTCATACGGAGTTTTGTTCAAAATAGGCCTGATTATGACTCTGTTCAACAAATAGCACGCTGTATTCACTGCTTCTGCCCAAAAACTTCTAGGCAGCTTGCTTTCTTGCAAAAGAGTCCTTGCTGTTTCTTGTAGTGATCTGTTCTTCCTTTCTACCACTCCATTCTGTTGTGGAGTCCTTGGTGCAGAAAATTCATGTGTAATTCCTCTTTTTTCACAATAAGCAATGAAGTCTTTGTTGAGAAATTCACTTCCTCTATCACTTCTTATACCTACAAGCTTTGTATCCAACTTGTTCTCAAGTAATTTGATTAGCTTCTTAAACTCATCAAAAGCACAATCTTTAGTACGAAGAAATAATACCCATGTAAATCTAGAATAATCATCTACAATCACAAAACCATATTGTTTACCTCCAATACTCTTGTAAGCTTCTGGACCAAATAAGTCCAAATGCAGAAGCTCTAAGGGTTTAGAAGCAGATACCATTTTCTTTGATTTGTGAGTACTTCGAAGCTGTTTTCCCAATTGGCAAGCTGAACAGACTTCTGTTTTGACATACTTTAGCTTGGGCAGCCCTCTCACTAGTTTCTTGCTTGATAACTTTCGGAGCAAATCCATGTGTGCATGTCCCAATCTTCTATGCCAAATATATGGGTCATTATCCACTGCAGCCAAACAGCATGCTGTTTCCTGCATATCAAAGTTTAATACATATATATTTCCTTCCCTTCTAGCAACTAGGGGGAATTTGTTAGTACCAATAGTAGTAATAGCTTTATGAATGCCTAATTCAACATGATGTCCATCTTCAAATAATTGAGTAACACTCAGCAAGTTATAAGAAAGACCTTTGACATATTGAACTTTATCAATTGAAATATTACTATTACCAATAGAACCGGTACCAAGGATTTAAAGAGTTTTGCTATTCCCAATTGTCACTCTTCCACCCCTTTTCATTTTGAAATTCATAAACTGAGATTTGTCTCCACACATATGTCTTGAGCATCCACTGTCCAAGATCCATTGTTTTGACTTGACCTTAGCAGCAAGGCACATCTACAAAACAAACAAAAATACCTCAATGTTTTGGTACCCATATAGGTTTGGGTCCAGGTTGGTTAGTAGCAAGAATATATAAAGCATTTAAATCAATTTTCTTGATCCACATTTGGACCACTTTTGGGGACTGATTTTGCTTGCTGTCATTCTGTTGGTGAGCTGTTTGTCTCCTGCTACTTGCATTCTGGTATGATGTTTGTTGCCTGCTATTTGCATTCTAGTATGCTGTTTGTCGCCTGACTGGTCCATTCTGGTAAGCTGTTTTCACTTTATGATTTACTTGAACCACAAAATGTCTTTCCAGATGACCCTTTCCACCACATTTGTTGCATGTCTTCCAAGGCATAGCATAGTCATAGGGTATGCCATTCCTTCCATCATATTTGAGCACCTTATCTTTCTTGTTGAAATTCATGCCAACTCCTTCTCTGACTAGGGGGACATTTGCCTTCTTCATCATTGTCTTTAAAGTGTCTTCACCTTGAACAAAAGTTTCCATGCCCTTCTTGAGATCTTTAACTTCTGTTTCTAGGAGAGTGATCACTTCAGCTTGCTGTTTGATGAGTTCAGCTTGCTGACCTCTCTTTTCAGCAGTTTTTGAGGATTCGGCTTGACTATATTCCTTCATCTTGTATGATTCCAATGTTTTAGCTTTAGTTTTAACATCAGACCTTAGCTCTTTGATTTCTTCAGTCAATGTCTTGTTTCTCTTTTCGAGTAGCTTGACATTAGCCTCTAAATGTCTGTTCTTAGTAGTTAGTTCCTTGATCTCTGTAGCTTTACTGAATGAAGTTGAATCCCATTCTTCCATTTTTGGCAATAGATCTTTTACCATTTTGGATAAATAGGCATTTTTATCAGTCAGCTTGCTGATTTCAGCCTTTAGTGCCATGTGTTCTTCAATTGTAACACTATTTTGTTCCTGCATGGTTAGTGAATCTAACAAAGTATCATCTGAAGAAATATAATCATTAAAAGAGTTTACCTCACTCTCATCCTCTTCAGAATCAGTTTCAGCATACACTCCCTCTGAATTTCCTAGACCATATTTTTCTTCCATTCCAACAAGTGCTAAGTTCACCATCTCTTCACTTGAGTCATCACTGGAATCTGAATCATCATCACTCCAAGTCAGTAGAGCCTTTGATTTCTTCTTATCCTTGAAAACAGTAGGCTGTTTTGACTTCAGTTTGTAGCAGTTCCTTTTATAATGACCTGGCTTGCCACATTCGAAACAAGTTTCCTCCTTAGAGTCTTTTGAGCCTTTCTTGTTGTTGTAGTAGCCACCTCTTTCCCTTTTCATCATGTTCTTCTTTTCTATCAGCCTCTTGATCTTCTTTGTAATAAGTGCAAGTTCCTCATCTGAATCAGATTCATCATTAGAGTCAATTGGCTTGCTGTTTTTAGAATGGAGAGCCATATTCTTCATCTTTTCTGTTGGAGCTTTAACACTTGAACTTCCCACCTAATTTCCATTTATCTTGCTTTCAAATTGCTCTAGCTCAGTAAATACAGCCAAGTGATCCATAGTATCAATAAGTGGTGAGGATTCCAAGGAAGTAACTTTGGCTTCGTAGATAAATGGTACTGCATTTAAGACCTTCATATTGATTTCATCTTGTGGTATAGATTTTCCAAGCCTCTTCAGTGAGTTAATAGTAACTTGAAACCGTGCTTGACTATCCTTGATAGTTTCACCTTCATTAAGCTTGAAGTTTCCAAAGTCATTCATTAGCTTGCTAAGTTTCACCTTCTTTAGAGATTTCGAACCTTCATGATAAGTCTCCAAAGCATCCCACATTTCTTTTGCTGATTTGAGTGAAGATACTTTATCATATTCAGCCTGGTTCAAACCATTCATAAGAGAACTCCTAGCCTTTCCATTGTAGCCAAGTTTGATTAATTCATCCGGAGTGAGATCATCAACATCCTTTGGCTTGCCATCCTTGTCAAGAAAGACATATGGACCTTTTTGCACAACTCTCAGAACTAATGGATCTCTGGATAAGTGAGTTTCCATGCTGCTTTTCCACCAATGGTAGTTGTGTGAGCCATGGAGAAGTGGAGGCCTAAAATCAGATTTTCCTTCGGGATAGTTTTCAGCCATTATGATCGAATACTTTCCTGTTACAGAATTGTTAGTATACCAAAGCTCTGATACCAAATGAAAATGCACACCTAGAGGGGGGTGAATAGGTGTAAATGGCTAACTATATGCAACTAAGTCCGATTTTAAAAATTACCAGAAATAGCTTACTGATGTCGTTTTATGCAGAGACAGATGGTAAGCTGAATGTATGCTGAATGCAAACAGTATACTGAATATAAAGACAGTAAGTACAGTAAAGTGCATAAACAGTAAGCTAAATGCAAGCAGAAGGTAAATAACAGAAAATAAAGAACATAGAGACTTTTAGCCAGGTTCGACCCCTAACCACTATGGTCTACGTCCTGGTCCCTTACCAATTTGGTAAGAGAATATATTATTGATCACTGAAATAAGCCAATTACAAGATACAACAATATATCTCCCTCAATACCCAGTTGTTGACAAATGGCGTGCTGAACTCCTGTTTCTGAACTTGCTCACTAAGCCATACTTCCCAAGTATACTTCTCTAGCAACGTTCACCAAACCCTAGTTCCCTAGCCAAACTGTCCAACAACTAATCCTTACAAATCGAACAATAAAGTCAATAAAGGATACAACTCAAACTATGAACTCTTTAAGATATAGCACGTATCAATATACTAAGAGCTCGAGAGAATTAAAAGATATAGCAATGAAAAACCGAGTTGTTTGAAATCTTGTGTGCTTGAATATTTTCTCTTCAGTGTTATAGGATTGTTAGAAACGAATGAACACAAGAATAGGTTTATAAAGCTTCACACCAACGTTCGGAAAATCAATCAACCATTATTCGAACGATTTAGAAATCAATTTCTAACGTTCAAATGATCACAGAGATTTTACCAACGTTCTTGTGAACGTTTGACAGAGAGTTTGAAAGAGATGAATCGTTTGAAAAAATTAACCCTTCTGTTCTGTATGTATAAAACGTGTATAGAAGGTTTTAGCAAGAATATCTTTTAAAAACGGAAACTCCTATAAGATTTATCACGGTTTTAATAAAAGATATTTGAAAAGATTTTGAGCTCTAAATATATTGTATACGTATTATATGATAAAGATATCTTACAATATATTTCCTGAAATAAAAACCATGAGAAACAATCTTGATCTTTGTCTTCAGGATTTCTGCCAGTTGCGAATGGCTTGCTATTTGAGTCTGCCAGTTGTGAAAGTCTGCTGTTTGAGTCTGTCAGAGTGAAATGGCTTGCTAGACTGACTCTGTTGTAGCACCAGATAGGTTGCTGTTTGTATATTCTCTGTTAATCAATCAGTACACTTAATATACCCTGCAAAACCAAGTTAGTACAACCATAACACAATATTTTATATCAAACTACAAGCAAATAGCTTGCTGAAAGTGATCATCAAAACCATAGGAGTATCAATTTATTGCCATTCGGAAGAGCTTCTTCGAAATAAGAACCGTGGACATTGATCTTGAAGAAACCAATCTTAGGAAGAGTCCAACGAATACCCACATCCACCATGATTGAAAGAGATATTAACCAGAAAAAATAGAAATTGAAATAATGAGAAGAGAGGTATGAGGGGAGATGTCATTATAAACTCCTCTGAAATAATTCCCAATGCACCTGCACACTCTCCTAAGCATCACCAGCTATCAAAGCTCTCCTGACTATTTAGATTTCTGTGAAAAAACCTAACAAATACTTGTATCGTGTATAGATAATAAATAAAAGAGAGAGGGATGGGCCTCTTTTAATTAAAATCTATATAAACACAGCCCACTACAAAAAATCACTCAAACCTCCACATATAACACAAGCCTCTAGCAATTAAGCAAAATAAATAAACCCAGCCCAATGAATCAGATGAGGAATAAAAGAGCCCACCAACTATAACTTAACACCACGCAAATATAATTTTGTCTCTGCTAGCACCCTGAGAGGCAAGACTATCAGCTTCAGAATTTAGCAAACGACTTACCTTTGCTATTCTGAAATATGGTATCTTCAACATGGAACACAAATCAGTGCTAATGAACCAACTATCCTCGTTCAAGAATTTGAGTTTGTGAGTTGCGTTAACTAGTTCCCAGTTATCCGAGAAAATTGAAACTTGATTTTTGATTCCTGGATATTCTATAACGTGCCTTAAGAGGAATTCTAATGCTTCAGCTTTACAAGAAATTACTGAGGTCGCGTTCGAAGGACCTGAAAATATGAAAAGTAAGTTACCTGCCCCATCCTTAAGGCAACCTCCTATCCCCGCAAAAACTAAACCTTCATTTGATTTCTTCCAGGAGGCATCAACGAACCCTACCAAGTCTGAATGATCGTCTATCAGCCTGCTCTTTGCAAGTTTACTATTAAGTAATATAACTCCCACAGGGTTTACTTCCCAAAGCATTGACATCTGCAAATCTACAAGCTCAGAAACTTCACACCATTTAAAAGAACGCATCAAGATGAGTTTTTTCAGAGATTCTCTGATGCATCTCTTTCCTTCAAAGACTAAAAGATTTCTGAGTAGCCAAATTGACCATAACGTAGCAGATAGAGTAATTCCCCAGGCCATCCTCACTGTAGGACTCTTAATTGTTGAAATTGAAGTCCAACAATTTAACTTAGAAAATCTGATATTCCACCACAATTGAATAAACTCCCAAATCCATTTCGAATCATCACAATCCCAAAATAAATGATCTTGTGATTCTTGTTGGACGCCACATCTAGAGCAAATGGGTGAAATCAAACTGTTCTTAATCCTACTGAATAACATGGATGAAGTAGGAAGAGAATTACAGATTAAGCACCATAAAAAGAACTGCACTTTTGGTGGAATTTTAAGCCTCCATAAGATTCTAATTTCCAGGGGTAGAGAAGCAGGCAAGATAAATTGGTAACAGTCTTTCGCAGAGAATGGTTTGCCCGAGGGACACCAAATCAACACATCTTTATTGCTAGTGAAAGTCAATTTAGCAATTAATCTCCAAATCTTACTGACTTCACTCTTCTCCCATTCTCTAAGCGGTCTAACCCAGTGAGACTTATCATACATATCACTGGATATTGAAATCTCCACAAAATGCTTCAATGTGACATTTTTCCATACAGATAAAGAAAAAATTTTCTTGAATTTCTCGCAAAGAACATCTTCTTCGGACCAATTATCCATCCAGAAAAGCACATGTTCACCATTACCCACTAACCACTTAAAATCATTCTTTGACAATCTGAAGATCGAGTACTTAAGACCTTCTGAATACTTGAGAAAATGAAAGAAGATTTATTAGATTCGTGACAACTTTCCAGAGGGGCTCCTAAAGGGATCGAGTACTTATTTCTCAAAACCTTATTCCATTTTTTTATCTCTCTCCGAAAACCATTTCCCTATCCATTTGCTCAAAAGAGATAAATTTCTTGCTTGAAGATTAGACACTCCTAAACCACCTTGATATTTTGGTTTAGCAATAGAACTCCAATTAATTGTATGCAATCTCCTAGCACAGGACAAAGAGCCATCCTTACTCCAAAAGAAGTCTCTTCTAATTTTATCTAACTGTCTACAAACCCCTATCGGCACTTTAAAAAGACTCAACCAATAAATTGGCAAACTATCCAGGGAAGCTTTTAGAAGAACCAATTTTCCTGCTTTATTTAAAGAGGCAGATTTCCACTTAGCAAGTTTATCACTCATTTTTTGTATCAGTGGAGCCCAAAAAATTTTCCGTTTGAGTGAACAACCTATCGGGGCGCCTAAGTAATACATAGGCCACCTACTAACTTTACATCCCAGAATTTTAGCTCCTAAAACAGCTATAGAGTCATTACTTTCACAAGAGAATAGAAGACTTTTGTGAAAGTTTATCTTGAGGCCTGAAATAATCTGGAAACATTGGAGAATTCTTTTGACTGACCTGATCGATTCTAAAAAAGCCTCAATGAAAATAACTGTGTCATCAGCAAATTGTAAGTGAGTAAGTTGTTCCGCGTTGTTACTCAATTACACCCCTTTAAATAAGCCTTTAACATTAGCTTTTTTGATCATGAGATTTAACACTTCTGCCACTAGATTGTAGAGCAATGGTGAAAGAGGGTCACCCTGACGCAACCCCCTTTTAGGAGAGAATTCTTTCGATGGGCTACCATTAACTAATAATGAAATCCTGACTGAATTCAAATAACCTTTGATCCAATTGATCCATCTATCACCAAATCCAAACTTCTGACATAGTTCGAACAAGAATTCCCAATTCACTGTGTCGAAGGCTTTTTCAAAATCCAACTTTAGGATGAGGTCTCCACTTTTGCTTGTCTTTATATGATGATAAGCTTCCGAAGCAAGCAAGATGCTCTCAGAGGCTTGCCTCCCTTTAATGAAAGCTGTTTGTGTGTCATCAATGAGATCATTCAAAACAAGGCCAAGTCTGATGGCCAACACCTTGGTCAGAATCTTTACTGTCGAGTTTATTAGACTGATTGGTCTAAACTCAAGAACCGATGTCGGAGTTTGCACTTTTGGGATAAGAACTATAAAAGAGGAATTGAATCCTTGAGGGAGGACTGAGAAATGAGAGAACTCTTGTAACGACTGGAAAATTTTATCTTTAACATCAGGCCAAAATTTTTTTATACACCCAACATTGAAGCCATCCGGACCAGGCGCTTTGTTATCACCTAACTGATTAAGCGCAATTTCTACTTCCTTCATAGAAAAATCTTTCTCCAAATTCATAGCATCCTCAACAAAAAGTTTTTTGGATACCAATGAGCCTAAAGTGAACACTCGATGAGGGGATTGGGCACTTAAAAAAATTTCTGAAATGGTCAAAAAAGATACCTCTGATTTGCGAAGGGTTAGAAATCCATGAACCTTCCCAATATAACTTTTGGATCATGTTTCTGTGACTTCTTCTCTGAATTGCTTGATGGAAAAATTTTGTATTCCTATCTCCTTTCAGATTCCAAGACAATCTCGATTTTTGTTTGAGCATCTCTTCTTTCACATCATACAGATGCTCCAGTTCAATTCTAAATTGAACAAAATCATTACCTTGGGAGATCTTCTGCTCTTCTTGATCCAGATGATTTTCTAACCATTTGATCCTTCTATCTGTGACATTGTTGAAATTTTTTGCCCAATACTTGATCTCTAGCTTGGCTTTTTTCAATGTTATATGAGCATTATCTTTAGAACCTTTATTAGTAATCCAAAATTGCTTCAGAATATCCTGGAGAGAAATTTCATTGAGCCAGCAGTTGAAGATTTTGAAGGGTGTAGGACCCCATTTATCAACTTTAAGGAATAACTTTAGAGCCTTGTGATCCGAAGATTTTCTACTAAGGGTTTCAAGACACCATTCTCCCAAATTCATCCAAATAGAGTCCACCAAAGCTCTGTCGAGTCTGCTTTTTTTTTTTTATTACATGGTCCAAACCAGGTGAATATTCCGTTCTTAGCCTCCAAATCAAATAGGTTATTATGCTCTATAAAGTCATTAAAATCAGAAGAACCAGACCTGGTATAGACACAATTAGCAACTTCTTTTGCATTCTTGATGCAGTTAAAATCACCCACTAAACACAAAGCCTCTCCCCGAACCTCATCAATGATTTCACATAATGTAGACCATAATCTTCTCTTGGCTTTATGTTTTTGAGGAGCATATATATTGATAATATTGAGCCTCCTCTGGTCGTGCAAAGAGTCTAAAACAGTCCATATCCAGTTTTGATCTTGGGCAAGACCTATACATTTGAAAACTGATATGTCCCAAACAGTAATTAAACCGCCTGAAAATCCTATAGAACCTTGTCCACACCATTTGAATGAATCTGCATCCCATAAATTATTGCAAACTATGTCATCCCAACGCTCTATCTTAGTTTCTTGAATGCACATAATATTAACTTTGTGAAATGACATATAATCCTTCACACTCCTTTTTGCAACTGCATTATTCAAACCTCTAAGATTCCATGAAACCAAAACCAGCTCCATTTTAGATAAACGACTATCTGATACTATCACAATATAACTTACCTCAACAAAGGGTGCCTACTTCTAATTGTGAGGCTATCAATTGATTTGTATGCTCTAGGTTCAGAGGTACATCTAAACCCATTAGTATAGCTGATTCAAAAATCAGGCTTGCTTCATCCCTCGAAGATAGGATTTGATTTTCTGGAATTGTCTTTAGGAAGGAACTGTTTTTGAGCTTTGCAATTCCTACCCCTTTATTTTTACCTCTCAAAGATTTCCTGAGACCTAACCCTATCAAACGGGTTCTTGGCACTCCTAGATTTATTTTTCTTAGGCCTTCCCCTAGATTTGCCCATTTGCAATTTTTGAATTGATTTGCACAAGGTTGATTGAGATAGATTAACCTTTACCATATTCCGCTGATCAGAAACTTCATCACACTTTAGGAAGCTATCCTTCCTGGACTCTTCTGAGGAGCACAAATCTAAACTCAAGCTAGCAGGGGATCTGAAATCATTCTTAGTATTGATTTCACCAAGACTGTCGTTCTGCTTATTGCTATTCGAAGCTCCTATGACCACAGATTCAAACACTTTCGAACTTCCCGAATTCAAAGGTGAAAATTCCTTAGTATTGTCACCCTCTCCATCTTCAACTCTTGGTGAACTCTTTACCGTATGCTTGTTCGAAGCATATTCTTGTGACTTCAAAATCACTGAACCACTAAAATCTTTCCTCATAGAAATGTGGAAATCCTCATTATCCTCATCACAGCTCTGAGGAACAATGTAAGAGTCAAGATTATCCGAGCCTACAATACTTTTTCTCACAATTAACTCTTTGATGTCTAAAATTTCTTGGAATTTGATGGAATAGTTTTTCCCTTTAACTAAAACAACTAATTCATCATTAACTGGATTTTGAATAGTAGAAGCTAGACATATTACCGGGTTGATGAATGTGTTGGAATCATCATATTACCGGGTTCCTAACTGATTGAAAAGGAGGTGAACTCTCCTTACTAGACACTTTTCTCTCTTTGGAACCATTAATGGTCATCATAATTCTTCTACCCCACCCTCCTTTCTCTTTAGCATTACTGATAATACGTCCCGCTTCGAATTCACTTACCGTTTTTATAAAACCATACCTTTTGTTGTTTTTATCTCTCTTCATCGGCAGAATAATGTCCTTTATATCTCCACAGCTTATAAAAAAATCCCAAATCGCTTTTGCCCTTGCTTCACTAGGGATGTTGGCCAAGAAAATTGTGGTTTCTACAATCTTCGATCTTTTCAAATTACTGGATTTCTTGCGAGATTTAACCACTTCCCATTATTGTTCATTGTTTTGATCTGACCCTGCTACCATTTCCGCATACGATTTCTTCACTGATCCATTTACTCCACTTATTAGAGGAGCGTTGATTTTGAGGCTTCTCCAATGAATTTGATTAAGAGCACCTGTAATAGCCCGATTCTTCATTCCCCCGTCGCATTTTTCATTTCCCTTTCTAAGCAATTTATCCAGCACTTCTGAATCCACCAGATATTTGTTGACAACTATAAAATCTCTCAGACAACTCTCGCTACGATTTTGGTCCAATATTGATATTTTCTTAACCCAATGAAATTCCTTAACGCCTGGATCTCCTTCTTTGATCGATCCTTGAAGCCCTGTAACTCCGGTTCTGCACGTTCTGAAGGAAAGCCCTGCCTGACTCCGGTCCTTCGGTCATCGCCCAACTTTGAAATTTGAAAATCGCCTCTCTCACCTCTCTCACCTATCATTCCCACTTTATAGATTTCAATGAAATATATTTAACATATTTTGTAAAATAATTCATTATATAATATTTTATTGGCAGACCATATATGATCTCCATACCCTCTGATGGATTAAACAAATAAGACTTATTTAATATTTACTTGAAACAAAATTTTTGGAACCAGTTAAATGGATTACGCATTTAACTCCCAAACAATACTGGTCATAAACAATTAGAACATCTCTATTTACTCATAAATATATTATAAATAACTAAATTTTTAGCAAATTTTACATTAATGTATGTATCAACTTTAATAATGTTTTTTACTGTATTTTATAATCTATTCATATTTCAATTTTATTAAAATAAACACTTAATAAAGGAGGAGAGAGGAAAAACAATATTTAACTAATAAAATATTAAATTATGAGTTACTCTTAAAATAGAAATATTGGAAACAGAGCAAAGAGTAGAGTCTCTTAATTTGTTTAAAAACCTCTAAAATTTAGTAGAATTTCATTTTAAGTCATTCTTTTAATTTTGTGATTTAAAAATTTAAATAAAGAGCATTTGGGAGAGGCTTTTAGTCAAGTTTGGTAATCACTACGGCAAGTGCAATTGCATATGTCAACAATACATGGCTCAAGAGGAGAAGTGCCCGCATAAAGCTACATGCACTTCTTAAACATAATCTCTTTTACCTAAACGCAACCAATGCGTCAACAATGCATGTCGATTTCTATAAGTCTCCATTTTCAAGTAAAACGACACATCAACTGCAACTGTATGATAACCATGTATGCCAAGCCCGCGTGCCCTTATAGTCAATCATTCA
The DNA here is from genome assembly GCA_037693485.1 of Kitagawia praeruptora. Lineage (NCBI taxonomy): Eukaryota > Viridiplantae > Streptophyta > Magnoliopsida > Apiales > Apiaceae > Kitagawia > Kitagawia praeruptora. The sequence goes on from CM075352.1 coordinate 128,245,629, forward strand.
CCTTCTTTTGTTGTCTTATATATTGTCAATAAGTTAAATACAACTGCTCATTTTATCATCAAGTCAGAAGATTAAAAAATGTGTAACACAACTCTGTGGCTCTTCTTCTTCTTCTTCTTCTTCTACTTGCAACTACTACTTTCTTGCTGCTTTGGGGCTCTGCAATATGAATTTTACAAAGGCAAGTGTGGATCTTTCGATGTCGAAGACATAGTTAATGATGTTGTTAGCAAAAGGTGTCAAAAGGACCCAACAACATCGGCTGCTCTATTGCATATGCTCTTCCATGATTGTTTCGTCAATGTAAGAAGATCTTATATATATCCTATGTTTCTTCTGTTTTCTTGAATGGGACATGCATGTACACTTCCATGATGCAGGTCAGGAGTTGTAACAAATTGTTCCAACTAGTTTGTTGGGTATATAGGTGATTTTGAATTTTGATTCTCTAGGTTAACAATAATATCTTTTTTAAACCAGTTATGCTTCGGCTTTCAGATTTCAATTCTAGCTTTCAGGAGAATTGTTAAGTACTTTACATAAAAACTGTGTTTAATATTTGATTTTGATTATGTTGAACAATATATATATATATATTTCGTACGAACAATTTAGTAACATGAATTGAAATGTTTGAATGGAGAAGGGGTGTGATGCATCACTTCTATTAGATGGAAAGGACAGTGAGAAAACCGCATTTCCAAGTTTCACGGTGAGGGGCTACGATGTTATCGATGAAGCCAAAGCTGCTGTAGAGGCTCTTTGCCCTGGATTAGTCTCTTGTGCTGATATTGTTGTGTTGGCTACTAGGGATTCTGTTTTAGCTGTAAGTATTTCTTCACATTTCCCCTATATTTTCCCATGGTTAGATAATCTCGCAAATGTGTTAATTTTAAAGGATTAAGGCAGTGAATTGTATATATGATAAGAACAAACACACCCATAGAAACACCAGCCACAAAAAAGACCCCTATCCAATCAAGAGTTGTTAGCAATTCACAAGCCACGATTTTTCTTACGTATTTTAATATTATCGCATTCGAGTAATACAATATACTGTCGCCAAACATAAAGATAACTGTATAAGTTAAAGGAAAAAAGACAGTACATGATATTGTCCAAATCTTATCTCCCTTCTTCTCTTCGTAACCTTGAAGGTGAGACTGTGAGTCATTGAAATATTTACTAATGATATAATCAATGTGGAACTACAGTCTAGAGGAGAAGTTTGAAAAGCTGGAATTCAGTAATAATGTAATCAGTGTCCAACCGGGAAGGGGTTAGCAAAGCTGAAATTGATTCTAGAAGTTAGTGTAGAAAATGTACTTTTATATTTTTGTCATTCGAAAAAAATTTTTGTCATTCGAAAACAACATTCAAATAATTTAGTCGCGTATTCATTGCCATGTTGCTTCCCACTGAATATAATACTAATTGGTTAGAGATTTGTTTAAGACTTAACACCCAGATCACTTGAAACAAATCTTTGATTAAAGGTAACAAGATCCATTTTTGTAATCAAGGTCATTGGCAGCATTGTTATACTCCCTTCAATTTTTTATTAATTTTGAAATGGAGATGGTGTTGTCTAATTGCAGAGTGGAGGAGGAAAATACAAAGTAAAAACAGGGAGAAGAGACGGAATTATATCACTGGCAAAGAATGTAGATCTCCCTCCACCTTTCATATCTATGCAAGAAGCCATTTCTAGGTTTGCTGCTAAGGGTCTCAATGTTCAAGACATGGTCCATCTTCTTGGTATTTCTTCACGGCTCCCGGTCAATGGCAATTGTTTGCCAAAGTACTGTTTCGTAACAAATGGTTTCTGGACCGTTGGATCGTTGATCCAACGGTCCTGATTTAAAAAAAAATTTGTACCGTACCGCAGAAACTTTCCGCGGTACGGGATAATTACTAAAATGCCCCCCTGTTTTCACATAAAAAATCTACTGTTCACGTACCGCAGAAACTTTCTGCGGTACGTGAACAGTAGGGGCATTTTGGTAATTTCTCCGTACCGCGGAAAGTTTCTGCGGTACGGTACAAATTTTTTTTAAAATCAGGACCGTTGGATCAACGATCCAACGGTCCAAAAACCATTTGTTGTGAAACAGTACTTTGGCAAATGTTTGCCATTGAACAGGACCCTTTCTTCACTTGCCCTTCTTTCATATCTATTCTGTCTTTTTGTATTTTAATTTTTTTTTTATTTGGCACTACTGGAGGAATATTGATATGTTGATCATGTATGTACTTTTACTAAACAGGTTCTCACACTGTGGGAGTGGCACATTGTTCATCATTCAAAGATAGACCCTACAATTTCACTGGAACCGGAAAACCTGACCCTGCAATGAATCCTCTGCTGCTACGTTCACTGAAACATCAGTGTCCACAAAATGCCAAGGTTGATAATACTGCAAACCTTGATCAGAATCTTCCTAGTTCTACGATTATCGACAACTCCTATTACCAGCAAATACTAATGAATAAAGGTGTTGTCCAATTTGATCAAGTTATGTCATCTCATCACCTGACCAAACCAACTGTGACAGCATTAGCTGCAGGCCCAGACTTCTCAAAAATATTTGGTGAAGCTGTCGCAAAGATGAGTAACATCGAGGTTCTCACCGACATGGAGGGTGAGATTAGGTATTCATGTCGAGCTAGAAATAAACATATATAGATCCCTCCCACACAATATATATTTTCTCAGTTCTTTGAAACTTCTTTCATGAGAGAAGTGCACATTGTAGTACAAAAATAATGCTTCTTCTACACGTTCAGTTCAAATTTATATTAAGCTTTGCATTGTCATGGTTATAGTTGATTGGTAATCTAGTATTGCTATTCCTAGAGGCTGCAGGCAACATATACAAAGATTTACACAAACTGTTATGCGCAAAATTGTACCCGACTCGTAGATACTATTGTTGTGTTTGGTTGGGGTGAATGAATTTGGAAAGAATGGAATGAGATTTGAACTAAAATATGAGTAAATTTTCAAAAGTTTCATTCCTTCATCATTCCATTCCTTACCACCTACACTATAGTTCAAACCCCTAAATTTGAGAAGGAATGGTCCATTCTCCCTCATACATATTTTCTTGCCAAATCTCATCATAGAAATTTTGTTCTTCCATATTTTATTTCCAAATGTTCCCTCATACCTCCATTGTTACCCTTTATTTTCACTCATTCCATTCCATTCCATTCTTCCTAACCAAACACAACATAAAAGAATTGAAGCTATTATCTTTTCCATTGTTCCCTATAGTATCATTGTTTTCCATATTCACTTATCTTCATCATTTTGTTTAACATATACTCTCTCCGTCCCTAAATACTAGTCCGATTTTTGAAAAAAGTATGCACATTAAAAAAATGTTAGATAAATTAGTAAAAATATATTCTATTATCTGAGCATGAGTTTCTATTTTCCTCAGCAGCTACAAAGGTTTCATTACAAGAGAAGTACATGCTTATAGTTCAATTGAAATCATTAAAAAATAAAAGTTCAAACATCATAGTAAAAAGGTAGAAAAATTTAGGCAGTTATGTACTGTATAGTCTATATGGAACTATTAAAGCAACATTTTATTAGATACTTGTACAATTTTTTTGCCCCCTCCTCCAAATTCTGTTTCAGCGACTGCCAAAATCTTTTGTACATATATATCAGCAGTGTAGCCGAACAAAAAAGTGGATCAAATATATTTATTCGGCATCTCCATGACAAATGAAATAATAACAAAAGTCAAAAGAGTGTTGGGTGGCACAAATGTCCAATCCTACAATGCAACAGCAAAGAGCAAACAATTAATATTATATATTTAGTGGTAATATTGTTTTCAGTGCATTGTGGTAGGCATACCTGACTGACGCCATGAGATTACACTAGTCGTTTGATAGGTATGTGCAACAAGTTCGCCTTTCGGTGCACAGCTACATTTGTATGTTGTACCAATTTCTCAACATTACCCTTCATCTTGTTTTTTCTCATGGAGTTAGGCCGGGCTGTAGAGCATTCAAGCTGGTGTAATACCAATTCGGAATTTTTTTATAAAAGGAATTCGGAATAGAATTTTTTTTTTTATTAAGACTCGAGATTTTATTTTGGATAGAAATTTTAATTCACCATTGCGGATTTTAAACCCCAACTACCAAATTTGAAGAATAGGCACAGGTCTTAAACCTTGGACATCTTAGTGCTAAAACAATTGCTGTACTAAAATATCAAGGGGAATCTGCCCTGTGTATTCTTCTCATTGTTTAACTGCAGCTAGTAGATACTAGAGAGCATCATTTCTTGGCACTTGAAGTAGATTCCTGTGTGTCCATATCTCCTAAAATCTCCTTTTGTCCATACTTAAATAACCAACTCTCTCAAACTTGTTGTCAGAACCAAGGTCAAGACTCAGATGGAGACAATTACTAGACCATCTTCATCTCCTTTACTTCCTATCCATCAATCCAGTTTTACACCTTTAAAATCACCATTACTCAAATGTAAACCAAAAACTTTACGACGAAAAGTTAACCAAACAGTCAGAAGTAGCAAGTATGGTAATTTTCTTGACCTCAAAGCTGAACCAAAAAAAGAGTACATGGATTTTGATCTTTCATGGTATGATCCATCTAAGCGATCACGATTCCATGTGATTGTAATCGGTGCTGGTCCAGCTGGGCTTCGCCTTGCTGAGCGTGTGGCTGGTTATGGAATTCAAGTTTGTTGTGTTGACCCTTCACCACTATCTATTTGGCCTAACAATTATGGTGTGTGGGTTGATGAGTTTGAGACCATGGGGCTTCAAGATTGTTTTGACAAGACATGGCCCATGTCATCTGTTCATATTAATGAGCACAAAACCAAGTATTTGAATCGCCCTTATGGTCGAGTCAATAGGGAAAAGTTGAAGATGAAGCTGCTTGGAGGGTGTGTTTCGAATGGAGTGGTGTTTCATAAGGCCAAAGTTTGGAAGGTGGATCATCAAGAGTTTGAGTCTTCGATTCTTTGTGATGATGGAAAAGAATTCAAGGCAAGTTTGATTGTGGATGCAAGTGGATTTGCAAGCACTTTTGTTGAGTATGACAAGCCAAGAAACCATGGGTATCAGCTTGCTCATGGTATATTAGCTGAAGTGGATAGTCACCCTTTTGAATTAGACAAAATGGTGCTTATGGATTGGAGAGATTCTCATCTGGGTAACGAGCCTAGTTTGCGTTCAACTAACTCTAAGTCTCCGACTTTCTTATATGCAATGCCATTTGATTCGAATTTGATATTTTTGGAGGAGACGTCATTAGTTAGTCGACCAGCACTATCATACAAGGAGGTCAAAATGAGGATGGCAGCAAGACTACGACATTTAGGAATTAGAGTAAAGAGCATAATAGAGGATGAGAAGTGTTTGATTCCGATGGGAGGGCCTTTGCCTCGGACTCCACAAGAGGTGGTTGCAATTGGTGGATCATCCGGAATAGTTCATCCCTCCACAGGGTACATGGTGGCACGAACATTGGCATTAGCCCCTGTGCTAGCTGATGCCATTGCTGAGTGCCTTGGATCTACACGGATGATTAGGGGATCATCACTTTACTATAGAGCTTGGAATGGCTTGTGGCCTATTGAGAGCAAGTGCATTAGGGAATTCTACTCTTTTGGAATGGAGACTTTGTTGAAGCTTGATTTGAATGGTACAAGGAATTTCTTTGATGCTTTCTTTGATTTGGATCCCCATTACTGGCATGGATTTTTATCCTCACGATTGTCATTGAAGGAGCTTGCTATGCTTAGCTTGTCACTCTTTGGCCATGCTTCTAATTCGTCGAAAATGGATATTGTTATGAAATGCCCTGCTCCCTTAGTTAAAATGCTAGGTAATCTAGCTGTTGAGACTATTTAATTTCGTGGATTTCAAGTATTGTATTCGAACGGTTTTTTTTTTATAATAAGAGCTTAGTTGATATTTTTTGATTAATTTATTTTTATTTATAAAAATGATCTTTTTGTGCACAAAAATTTTAACATGAGGGGACAAGAAAGTAACATGACAATAGGTGTTAAAAAGAAAGAAAATCTAGCCCTACTATTTTGGCACATAAAAGGTCCTTCAGTCCTCATCTGAGATTAAGAATTACTCCTGATTTTTAGTTTTTTTTTTAATTTTTGTAACCAACTCTTATCAGAAAGGAAAGAAAAAAATGTATCTTAAAATTAGAAATTGGTTTAAAATGTCTCTACTTGCTGAGAAAAAGTATCATGTACTGGTTTAGTCTTATCAGAAAGGAAAGAAAAAATGTATCTTAAAATTAGAAATTGGTTTAAAATGTCTCTACTTGCTGAGAAAAAGTATCATGTACTGGTTTAGATTAATTTATTTATAATTAGTTTATAACTATTGTGCGATACACTGATTTTTTTGATTTTATTTTATGTTACAATTATGTTTTTATATAATCATTACTTTTAATAGTGATTTTAATTTTAATTTATTTTAATTTAATATAAATTTAATGATTGATATGCATGATTTAAAACTTATATTATAATCTTTTAAATTAAATATATTGTTAAGGGGATTCAAACCTTGAATATATAGTAAAGTTTTAATCATAGAAATATAGAATATGTCTTAGATCTACTGTTCTTATTTATTGCTAAAAAAATAACGGTCATTAATCGTTTTATGATTGAATCGTTGAACCAAAATACAAATAATATATCGAAATAAATTTCTCATTTTCTAAAAATACTACGAACAGTTCTATTTAATAAAATAAAATAATTATATTATAATTAACATTAAAAAGCCAAAACACGCTACATTTCTATTTTCCATAACTAAATCTTCTCTTTTTAAAATTATATCACAAGCAATTTTATTTAATAAAATATTAATATTAAAATTAATAAAAATTAACCGATTATCTTTTTCAGCTGAAATGTATCATATTTCTTTATTTTCTAACTAAAATCCCAGCTTTTCTAGAAATACCACATATAAAATTTACATAATTATTATCAAATCATATCATTTAAAAAATTAAATTTACGAAATTTATATCTTAAAAATTTTAATTTAAATTAAAAAAAAGTAAATTAGTACTCCATGCGTCCCACCCAAATGTTTACATTTGGGTTCGGCACGGAGACCAAGGAAAAATATAAAGAAAGAGGAGAGAAGGAGGAAAAATGAGTAAAGTGGTGGGACCCATCATTATATAATGTATAAAATGAGTTAGTGGAGGAAAGTAATGGATGTAGTTGATTTTTATATTATAAAACTTTACTATTTTGAGAAAGTTTAGAAATGTAAATACATAAATGGGACGACCCAAAAAAAAGTGTAAAGAAATGGATGGTATAGAGGAAGGATTGTTTTGTGTTTAAGTAAAAACCGTAAACGGAGATCGAAAGCTTCAATGCTTGTACAGTAACTATTATATTGTAATGTAAGTATTTTGTTGAAAAAAAAAAAGAATTATACGAATGAAGAGTGCTCCGCCCTAGCAAGCACTTACTTCTATCAAAAAGCGAGACTTTACTAAACAAGCAAGAAAAATTCTTTACTTTCTATTAGTCAAGCGCTAACGAGCGAGTGAAACATACGACGTAACGAGACATTTTGATGGTGAGTTGCCTAGGATTCGAACCAGAAACTAATGGGATAGAGTAGATAATTTTCCAGTTAAAGAGGTAAAAATCATTTCCAAACTGTGTTTGCATTTTTCATTGCACACGCCTTAAAGTTGAATACTCGGTTAATTTAATCCGTGTACATCTTACATCAAAATTTTAACATTTCAGAAAACTACCAATCACCTACTATATTAGACCATTTGTTTGAGATGGAACCTAAAATTTTAGATGTGCAGAAAAAGAAATCTCAAATAATAATAAAAATAATAATCACGATATATATAATAGAAAGTGAAAATAATTTTAAATAAGTTCTAGAAACATAAGCAATTTGATTTCTTGCGATATTTTCATACATTATTTAAATAATTTTATTTTTAAGAAAATCTTTTTTTTTTCAAGTGATAAAATTTGTAATAGATATATTATATTTATATGTGAGTACAACGGTAATATTCACATGTTTTACACTAACTACCTTTCCAACGACAATCAAACACATAACCAAAGCTCCAATAAGCTTCTCCAACATTACAATTCCAATCCTTCACCCATTCACCCATGTCATCACTGAAAATAAGGATGCTTTAACGCATCCCTAGTCGTGATTCTCTTCCATGGATCCACTATGATCAGCTTCGATAGAAGGTCTAAACCATTAGATTCAAGATCAGGAACCTTTTGTGCCAAACCCTATCTAGACTGAAATAACAGTGAGCTGAGAATAATAAGTACACTCCGTACGAGTGTGTTTCTATAGATGTCACTTGTATATTGGGCGAGACCAAAATCAGCAATCTTTACATTCTTCATTTCTTTGTACACAAGAATGTTGGCACGACATAAATCTCAATGGATTATGTCCTTCTCATGAAGATGGTAAAGGTTACTCCAATCAAAATATTTTTGGCAAGACATATGAACAATCTTCATAAATGACATCCTCCAAACTAGTATCGAGTAACTCAAATACTATAAAGACCTTTGTCCCAGCAACACATAATATAATATAAAAATTCAATTGGTGCTCCCCTTAACACTTTAAGTTTTTAGAACAACTGTTTAATTAACGTGGTAGAGAGAACTCAGGTTGGTAGAGAACATGGACGGCCCCTGAGGCAGTGCCACCATATATATATATATCGAGTTAAATTCTATGGAGACCAACTTTTTTAGTGGAGACCAGAGATCATATATCAATTAAAACATTGCAAAAACATATTATATTGAAAATCATGTTCTATAAAAATCACTACTGTATTTATTTCATTGAAAATATTGAAAATCATATATGTTTTACATGCAAATTTCACTAGAAATCTTGAAAATCATGTATGTTCTGCGAACAAAATATTACAGAACGTTTTGTTCTTCAAAACATGTTCTACTAGCAAATCATATATGATTTTTAAGATTTTGAATAAAATAATAATGTTCATTGAACATTTTTTGCAAATATATATGTTTTGCAATATTTTGAGTGCATAAAGTATATGGTCTCCACGGTCTCCACTCAAATGTTGGTCTCCATAGAACGTAACTATGCACATATATAGGGGAAAGATCAAAAGAGAACATCCCTTCACGAGAGAACCAAGAGAACTCCAAATCCACCACTGATTTTAAAATGATCTAGTTGTCTAGATCTACACATACATAAAAGATAATATTTCTATTTTTACAGTAGAAGGACAATCTTGGCAAAGAAATATATAATAAATATATTCATTAACTTACTATTTGAATCATGCAATTAATATCAATAAATCAGCTAACTAATTTCAATACTCGTATTTCACGGGAGGAATTAAAATCTTAATCAACTTATATCTATTATGCAAATTACATTCCTTTTTCAACGTGATACTCTTTTTTTTTTCTTAAATTTTTTTACGTGGTATTCGAATTACTAGAATACATATTCCATTTCTATTTTATATTCTTTTTTACAATACACAAATTATTACTATACATTGAAAATTTTGCACTTTAAATTTATTACTATATGTAGAGCTTTGTTAAATCCAAATAAATTGCACGCCACTTTATGGAAAGCTTACTTCAACCTAAATAAAATAATTAATTAAATTCTAACAGAAGTATACATTTAAATATAAGATACTAGTTTTCCTGAGGTTACCTCACCTAAATTTCCTGTGATTAAAAAATTTCCCATATAAATACACGAGTGTGTTATTGTAATTACAGAATATTATATTGTTAGATATTGATTCAAGTGATGATCAGGATCTGGGCGTTACTGATCAGATACTGATGCTGACGTCATTAGTAACACGTCGTCAGTATTTGAGTAGATCAGGATTACATGCAGATTTACTTTTGTCCAGAGATTATGGGAAGATTGATTTGTCGGTTCCTAAATTATAGGAATGCAGCTATCATTCAAGATATGTATTAAGAGTCGTATGTAATTGATTTGATATATCTTGTAATTGATAGAGCGGCTGTGTACAATATATAAACACAGTTTAGGTTTTACATGATTGTAATCGCTTACATGAGTTATCTTGTAACCTAGCAGCTCTTAAGAACATAAGAATTTCTTAAGAGAGTTTTGTAACAGTTTTATATCAGAATTAATAAAGCTGTTATTGATTCATACTTGTGTTATTTCTGTTTAAGTCGAAAATCTTATACAATTGTATTCAACCCCCCTTCTACAATTGTTATTTACTGGGCAACAATTGGTATCAGAGCCAACTGATTAATATTAATCAGAAACGATCTTAAGATGTCGACAAGCAAGTATGAAAGCATCAAAATTCCAATTCTCAAGAAAACTGAGTATCCAACATGGAAAGTGAAAATGCTGATGTATCTGGAAGCAACTGATCCTGACTATCTTGATAGGATCAATGATGGACCATTTCTTCCAACAAGATTAGTTGCAAGAACAGAGACTGTTGCTGAACACTACGTTATTAAGGCAAAGAGTGAGTGGACAACAGAGGAAAAGGCTCAAGTACTCAAAGATGCAAAGGTAAAAAATATTTTGCATAACAGTCTTGATAATGTCATATCAAACAGGGTAATAGCATGCAAGACTACAAAGGAAATTTGGGATACTTTGGAAACTCAATGCCAAGGTACTGAATCTATCAAAAGAAACAGAAGGGCTCTGTTGATTCAGGAGTATGAGCAGTTCGATGCTAAATCTGATGAAAGCCTTACTGATATGTATGATAGATTTTTGACATTACTGAACAATCTATCACTAGTTGGCAAAGAGTATGATCCAGAGGACTCAAACACCAAGTTTCTCAGAGCTCTAACTGAGGAGTGGGATACTCAAGCTTCAATCATAAGGCATCAATATGATTTGAAGATGCTGTCTCTTGATGAAGTCTATGGGATGTTAAGAACCCATGATCTTGAGGTTCAACAGAGAAAGAACAAGAAAAATGTCAAAGCAAAATCTGTTGCTTTGAATGTTGAATCAAAATTAAAGGGAAAAGCTGAGGAGGTTTCTAAGAGAAAGAGTAGAGTGGTAGAGTCAATTCCTGATGACTCATCATCAGATACTGATACTGAGTCTGATTCTGATACTGATGATGACTCTACTGATTCTGATATAATGGAAATGGTTGCTATGATAGTCAAGGGCTTCAAGAAGATGAAGTTCAGAAAGGCTAGGAAGCAAGGGAAATTTCAGAAGAGAACCTTCAATGCTGACAAAGACAGGTACAAGAAGAAAGAAGATAAAAGCAGCAAATTTGACAAGTCAAAAATCAGATGCTATAACTGTGATGGAATGGGTCACTTTGCAACTGAGTGCAAGAAGACCAAAACCAAAGCTCTCATTTCTTCAAGCAAAGATTGGATGGACTCATCATCTGACTCTGAAGAAGAGAAAGTGAATTATGCTTTGATGGCTAAAACTGATGAGACTTCTGCTGGTGAAAATAAGGTATCTGAAATTTTGTTTGATTTTGACACTAATAATGTCTTTGAGTTAAGATCTTTTTTAAAATCTCTGCATATTAGTTTTAGGAGTCAATCTCTTGAAAATACTAGAATAAAATCTGAAATGGCAGAGGTTGTTAAGAGAAATGATCATCTAGAAGCTGAGTTAATTTTCTTGCAGGAAGTTCAAGCAGAATGTGATAATGCTAAACACATGAAACTTGAAACAGAGTTTAAATGTAATGAACTTGAAATGCAACTTAAAGAGGCAAATGAAAAACTCAGAACCTGGACACATTCTGGAACAAAAACTCATGAAATTATTACTAACAAAAACTGGAAAGAGTGTCTAGGTTATAAGCCAGAGAATGAGAAAAAGGACAAAGAAAAGGTTGTTTCATCCAATCCAGGAAGAGTTATAGTTGATGACTCAACAAATCCAAAAACCTACAGATATGTCACAGACAATACTAAAACCAAATTAAAACCTGTTAATTATGTGTATCCAGAAAATCCCAAATCTACTTCAGAAAAGGGATCCACTTCTACACATAATTCTGAGTCTAGAACTGTCAAAAACAAGAATGTAGGTCTTTTGTCTAAGAAACAATTAAGGGATAGAATCTGTGATATAACAGATAGGAAGAGAGTTCCAACTGTCAAAAGGAACAGGAATGGTAAAGTTGGAATAAACAAGGAGAATAATTACAAGTATATTCCAAATGCACCAAGGAAAGTATGCTTTAACTGTGGTAACTCTAATCATCTTGCTATTGATTGCAGGAGGAGTAAAAAGAAGGCTACTGTAGTTCCTAAGTCTGACATTAGGAATAAATCAGTATTTTATAAACCACAGAATCCTTGTTTCCATTGTGGCAGTGAATGGCATTCTATTTATACATGTGAAGAATACCATAATTTGTACTATAATTATTATGAGCCTTTGCCTAAGTTCAATAAAAGTGCAAATTTTGGAAAAACAAAGAACTTGAACACTAAGCATGTATCTGTTAAGAAAAAGACTAATTCTGATGGACTCAATCCTGATGAAGGTGTCTTTACAAGAAAATCTTCTGCTGCTAAAAATGTTAAGTTGCATGAAAAGAGAACTCAACAAGTGTGGGTTCTTAAGAATTTTAACTTGAGTTCTTTGTGATTCTGATTGCAGGGTAAAAAGAAAAATGTGTTAGTCATGGATAGTGGATGCTCAGTGCACATGACTGGAGACAAAACCTTGCTATCAGAATTTGAGGAGAAGGCTGGCCCAACTGTGTCTTATGGAGATGGCAACATTGGACAAACTTTGGGATATGGCAGTATTGTAATTGGAAATGTCATCATTGAAAAAGTAGCTCTGGTAAAAGGACTCAAGCACAATCTGTTAAGTGTTAGTCAAATCACAGACAGAGGCTATCATGTCAATTTCAATGATACTCATTTTGAAGTTATCAGCAAATCTTCAGGGAAGGTTGCATTAACTGGTCAAAGACATGGTAACATTTATGAAGCCAACATTCACACCAATACTGATAATCCAACTACATGCCTCATCAGTAAAGCTTCTGTAGATGAAAGTTGGAATTGGCATAAGAAGCTTTCTCATCTCAACTTCAACAATATAAATGCTTTGGTTAAGAAAGACTTGGTAAGAGGATTACCAAAGGCACTGTATACTCCTGATGGACTCTGTGATGCTTGTCAGAAGGCTAAACAGAGAAGGACATCATTCAAGAGTAAATCTGAATCCTCAATTGATGAACCATATCACATGCTTCACCTTGACTTGTTTGGACCAGTGAATATTATGTCCATCAGTAAGAAAAGGTATACTCTAGTCATTGTTGATGAATATACTAGATTTACCTGGGTTTATTTTCTGCACAGAAAAGATGAAACTGCTGAAATACTGCTGGACCATGTGAGGCTCATTGAAACTGGCACAAAATACAAAGTCAAGATCCTGAGAAGTGATAATGGGACTGAATTCAAGAATTCAGCAATGGAAGAGTTTTGCAAATACAAAGGAATAGTTCAACAATTCTCTGCTCCTGGCACACCTCAGCAAAATGGAGTAGTTGAAAGAAAGAACAGAACTCTTATTGAAGCTGGCAGAACTATGTTGGAGGAAGCTAAACTACCTACATATTTCTGGGCAGAAGCAGTCAACACAGCATGCTACACTCAGAACATCACCTTAATCAACAGACATGGTGTAACTCCTTATCAGATGATCAAGGAAAAGAAGCCAAGTCTGAAGCATTTGCATGTATTTGGCTGTAAGTGCTTTGTTCTAAGACCTCATCCTGAATAGCTTGGAAAATTTGAAACTAAAGCTGATGAGGGAATCTTTATTGGCTATCCAACAACAAGAGCCTTTAAAATCTTTAATCTAAGAACAAAGACAGTCATGGAGTCTATTAATGTATCTTTTGATGATAGAAAGATAACAGGGATAACAGAAGACTCTCATGATAGTTTGATCTTTGCAAATGAAGCTACCAAGAATTCTGATGAAGTTATGTCAGATACTGATACTCTGTCAGATCCTGATGATCAATCAATTCCTGATCGAACACCAGTTACTGATGATGACTCAAATAATGCAAATGTTGAGGGGGAACAAGAGCAAGACATCACCAGTACTGATTCAACTCCAACATCAAGTAGAGACTCATCAGAAACAGATTCAAGTGACAATCCTAACAGTATATCAGGAAGAGATAGCACTATCTCAGGGGGAGCTTCTAGCAATTCTAGTTCTTTTGAAGAAAACACCAATCCAGGGGGAGCATCCAATTCAAGAAATGACTTACCATCAGCAAGGAAATGGACTAAAAGTCATACTCCTGATTTAATTATTGGAAATCATGAGGCAGGTGTTAAGACAAGAAGTGCAACTCAGAATGAATGTTTATATAATAACTTTCTATCAAAGGAGGAGCCTAAGAAAGTTGAAGATGCACTTAAGGATGCTGATTGGGTAACAGCTATGCAAGAAGAACTGAATGAGTTTGAAAGAAATGAAGTCTGGAAACTAGTATCAAGGCCAAAGGGTAGGTCTATTGTGGGTACAAAGTGGGTATTCAGAAACAAGACAGATTCAGATGGCACAATTGTGAGGAACAAAGCAAGGCTAGTAGCAAAGGGGTATTCTCAACAGGAAGGAATAGATTATGATAAGACTTTTGCTCCTGTTGCAAGACTAGAGGCCATCAAAATTTTTCTGGCATATGCAGCCCACAAGAAGTTCAAAGTATTCCAGATGGATGTGAAAAGTGTATTCCTCAATGGAGAATTGGAAGAAGAGGTATATGTCGAGCAACCTCCTGGCTTCATTGATTCTAAATATCCAGATCATGTCTATAGACTGGATAGAGCACTTTATGGACTAAAGCAAGCTCCAAGAGCCTGGTATGAAACCCTAGCTCAATTCTTACTGGAAAGTGGATTCAATAGAGGTACAATTGATAAAACCTTGTTTTATTTGAATCATGGTAAGGATTTGCTGTTAGTTCAAATATATGTTGATGATATCATTTTTGGGTCAACTAACTCTAAGCTGTGTGAGAAGTTTTCAAAGCTAATGCAGTCTAGATATCAAATGAGCATGATGGGAGAAATGAGTTATTTCTTAGGTTTGCAAGTTAAACAGACTGATGATGGGATTTTTATCAATCAGTCAAAATATACAAAGAATTTCCTATAGCTACAGCTACAAAGCTTGATCCTGATCAAGGAACAGAGGTAAATGTAACCAACTACAGAGGGATGATTGGCTCACTCTTATATCTAACTGCTAGCAGACCAGATATCATGTATGCAACCTGTCTATGTGCAAGATTTCAAGCAAATCCCAAGGAACCACATCTCATTGCAGTGAAAAGGATTTTCAGATATCTTAAGGGCACTTCTTCTCTTGGCCTTTGGTATGCTAGAGAATCAGACTTTAGTTTATGTGGTTACTCAGATGCTGACTTTGCAGGATGCAAAATAGACAGGAAAAGTACTTCAGGCAGTTGTCAGTTTCTTGGAGGAAGACTAGTTTCTTGGTTTAGTAAAAAGCAAAAGTCTATCTCTACATCAACTGCAGAAGCTGAGTACATTGCTGCTGGAAGCTGTTGTGCTCAGATCATGTGGATGAGAAATCAGCTAATGGACTATGGTTTGTCATTTTCAAAAATACCTATTTATTGTGATAACCAAAGTGCTATTGCCATGACAGGAAATCCAGTTCAACATTCTCTTACAAAGCACATCAGTATCAGGTATCACTTCATAAGAGAACAAGTACTGGAAGGGACAATTGAACTTCATTTTGTTCCTACTGATCAACAGTTAGATGATATATTCACCAAGCCACTACCTGAAACTACTTTTACAAAGTTGGTGAATGAACTTGGAATGGTAAACTATGAGAGTACTTGAGAGAAAGAAGTCATCAGATACTGACGACTTGCAAATACTGATGGAAAGTCAATCCTGACAGTGGTCAACGTCGAATCCTGATGCGACGGTTCGATCATCAGTATTATGTTCAGAATCTAACTGTCTTCGTTTTATTTCAATTTCCTGATTCAAGCTATGATTAATGGTATTGAACTCCTGATAATGTGATCACTTTAATTAGTCCTCATATTTATTTCTTAGATAACATGATAAATCAGGAAAACATTGAATAGAATAGAGAAACTGAATTTTTCATTGATAATAAGAAAGAGATTACATTCAAAGATTACATCTTTTTGTTCTCTATCTACTAATCTATTCAACAGGAAATAAAAGTCCAATCCACTCCATTGTTAGTAGCCATCCCAGATCCCATCTTTGCCACTTTGTTTGGGTGGAGGTTGACAGGGATAAGGTTATTTTTGGTGACATATTCATTAACAATGGTTGATGGAGTTGGATGAGGATGCCTTAGATGAAAGCCATGCTAATGTTGCTTGAAGGGCATCATCGATGTCAATCACTTTTGTAGGTTTTTCCTTCTCGATTTCCTCGAGACCTGCATCCATCTGCAACCAGAGAGTCTCAAGTTGTCTTTCCCAGTTGAAATATCAAATTCTTCACGAGTATAACTGAAGATATCTCTTTTCTCTAAGAGATGGAGATTCTTTTCTTTGATGGTAAGGTTCGACATTGTTGTAAAATTTTGCTGTGAAGGGTTTTTCTTATTTTTTTTTCAGGAGAGAATGAAGAGTTAAAAAGTAAGTGGACAAGTCTCTAGGATTAAATAGAGAAGGGTGAAACGAGAATATGAAACGATTCATATTTCTGCTAAGTACCAGGTATTTTTTGATTGTGATGTTTTAAATTTCTTTATTTAAAACAAATTACCTTGTTTTATTTTAAATCACAATCTTATTTCTCAAAATATACGAGCGCGTGTGTTTCACTCAATCATTACATATAGTTACATATGGTAAGTCGTGACGCGTGCAATCATCACCACTCTCTCACATAATTTGGTCCATTACTCTAGTATGCACGAATAGTTTACTGACACCTGTTTTTGAGAAATCATTAGTATTGTCCAAATATCAATTTAGTTTTATAATTGATTTATTATTCTCAAAACCATCAGTAAAGCATCATCTTTCTATCTCTGCTCTCTCAAACCCTAATTTCAAAATTAGCGCAACTCTTGTGTTTGAAATTTCAATGGAGAAATCATCTTTCATCAACAGCAAGGTCGTAATCAATGGAGTTACTTTTAACACAAATAACTTCACTTCAGTTCTAGATCATCAGGACTTGCACAATGATTTCCACATTATACAGGACTTTTTGGCCTCAAGCCCAATAAATTATGCTCTAACCCAACCTGCCAAGATATCTTTTCAGTCTGTAATGCAGGTTTGGAACACAAGTGTCTTTGGGAAAGGACTTCCATCAGAAAATCCTCAAATAAACTTTGAGTATAATAATGTTACATACTATGTGACTCCTGAGATTGTTGCTAAAGCCCTACACTTACCATCAATTGTTGGTAAGCCAGTATTCAAAGTTCCTGATTCAAAACTCCTTGAGTATGTTGTAAGCTTGGGTTACAATGGAACGCCAAAGAAGTTTGGAGAGCTCTACAGAACAAAGCTTAAGAAGGAATGGAATTTCTTCTTTGACACTATCAGCAGATGCTTCTTAAATAAAGTGTCAAATTTTGATGCTTTACCCACAGGTTCAGCCAAAATTGGGTATTCTCTAATTCATGATCTCTCATTTGATTATGGGTCTTTTATACTAAAGGCATTAAGTGAAAGAAAAGCAGATAAATGTGGTTATGTTTGCTTTCTTAGATTTTTTCAATTAATATTCTCTCACTTATGTCCTCATGCTGTTTTTGAGAATGATACAATTTTGCCTATATGTAAAATCTCAGAAAACAATATAAAGAGTCTAATCAATTCTGATAAGGCAAATAAGTTTGATGGAACTCCATACATTCCTGATGAAGTATGGTCTCTTTTAAGAAAGAGAATGCCTATTCAATATGGCCCAGCAACTGGTGCTATGGGACAGGACCTTACACATCCTATTCCTGACACAAGCACACAACCTAAACACTCTTCTAAACAGTCAACCACCTCTGGTGTCTCACAAAAGACATCAGTTGTAAAATCAAAGAAATTAGCTAGATTTGATGTGTCTGAGAGGCAATCAGGATCAAAGGATTTCTCCACTCCAACTCACTCTCAAATGAAGTTACAAGGGGGTGAACAAGGGGTTCTGGGAACATCTGGTCTGAATAGAGAAACAGGAGTAAAGAGGAAAGTTAGTCAGGGAAATGATTCTGATTCTGATGATGACACAATGCCTATATCAGTTTTGATGAAGAAAAAGGGGATTGATGCTGTTGATACTAGAGAAGTGGCTGTCTCTGAAAAGCCAAAGAAAAGAAGAAGATTAATCAACAAAGGCAAATTTGTTGTTCCTACAGAATTACAGAATCTTACTGATGCTATGGAGAGCAATCCTGATGTATCTACTAATCAAGATGGATCATCAGTTCCTGACACTACTATCAATCCTGACGTCTCTACTCCTGATAATTCACATGTGAAGACTGTTGAGATCTCTGATTCTCCAGCACCTGTATCTCCAAAGAGAAGAATTATTGAGATGTCTGTTGATCAAGTAAATGCTATTGCTGCTCAGTTGGGTTTCAAACCTTCACCACTTGAAAAGAAAACTGCTGAAGCAAATGTCTTTCATAGACAGAAGAAACAGAGGACTACTATGTCACCTCTGAAAGGATCAAGCCCATAAGAACCTGAACTTCAAAAGAGTTCAACAGCTATTGCAGATCCAGTCACACAAGAACCACCTACTCAAAGTGTGGGTGCAGACATTTCTGAAGGAATAGTCCCACAAGAACCACCTTCTCAAAGGGAAGGTGAAGACAAGAATATTCCAGCCCCACAAGAACCATCTTCTCAAAGTGAAGATGCTGGCAAAATTACATCAGCAGGGGAGTTTCCTGACAATGCTCAAGGGGCTTCTGAAATTGAATTTGAACTAGCTAGAAGTCTGGCAGATAAAGCTGCTCATGATTTGCACATTGCTGAATGTGATGAAGTGATCGCTGACACTGCATTTGAGGGAAGCACACAAGAACCTTTGAATCAAAGTGTTGAAGAAGCTTCACAACCTCAGACTACACAAGAACCATCAGTAGTTAATACTGATGCAAGTCATGCTTTAGTTGCAGTTGTCAATCCTGATGTAAGTACTACTGATCCACTTATTCCATTGCTTATTGAGCCAATTTCTGCAAGGCCAATGGATTCTTTAACTACTTCGTCAGGTAACATCTCTATCTCTACTTCCTTTACTACTGATAGTATGATTACAGATAGACCTGATATAAGGGATACCTCTATTTGTATGACTTCAGACTACTCTTCTCAGCCATCTCTTATTTCTTCACATTTAATGAGTCAGAGCCTTTCTTGTGAGAATGAGAGTGAACATTTAGAGAAAAAGAAGAGTGATGAGAGGCAGTCTCCTGAACTGGCAAAAGGAGAGGTAGAACAGAGTGAGAAGTTGTTAACTTCTAGTAAGGTAGCAGTTACTATTGACAGTAACTTAGGTAACACTGTGAGAAGTGATGAGATCACTTTAAAAGAAACGAGAGAATTAGGAAATGTTACTATTCTACCTGCAGGTCATCAGGATTCACCAGCTGCATCTACTGGTGAATTGAAATTGAAAGGTGTTATGCATCCTGATGAGAATGTTGATGATAGGATTCCGACAAATAAATCTGGTTCCAATTCAAATGATGATCCTGATAATCCTGAAGCAATCCAAATGCAGGCAGCTATAAAAGCAAGTCTACTATCTACTTATGGATCTTCGAGTAGATACATGCAGTCTGTTACTCAAGAAGAGTTCCGAGGGGAGTACAGTTCCATACTTCCTCCTGATACTCAAGCTGCAAGGGGATATGAATGGGATACTGAATGGAATAAGCCGAATGCTGAGATGAATTTCCAAAATGCTTTTTTTTTTCATTCTGGTCATATTGCCACGAGGATGCCTACTCCTGAACTTAAGGCTCTTCTCAAGACTAATGCTCTTCTAGCAAAGGGATTGAAGAGTGAAATTGACTCTATGAAGGATGCTACTGATAAATTTCAAGCGGGTATTCAAACAACTGTTTCTATTTCTGCTACTGCTTCTCAAGCACGTCTTCTTGCTGATGATGTTAAAGCACTTGAAAAGAAGATGGATTCCAGAATGACTGTCTTGGAATCGAAAGTTGATAATATTGATGAAACACTCAAGCTTATCTTGTCTTTCTTCATTGAAGAAGATGCCGATGTCAAAAAGGGGGAGAAGATAGTCAAAACAAAATGCTCACCTAATCCAGTTGTACAAAAGGATGATGATAATTCTGGAAATGATGGTGGTGCTAAGTCACATAAAGTTGAAACCTCTGATGCTGCTTTAGTAACAAAGAGAAGTCAAACTAGGCAGTCAACTCATGTTTCTAGATCTGGTAAGAAGACAGTGACAACAATGGTACAATCTCAGAGTCCAAAAGAAGAACAGTTCGTGACATCTGGTCAAACTCTGTCAACCATTCCTGAGGATGATATGTATGTGGAACAGGATGAAGATGCTGCTAATCTGTTTCATGAACTTGACACTGGGGATGGTCGTGTTCTTAAACTATTTCATAAAGACAAAAGAGTTCAACAGTATCATGCTGAGAAGGCACTTATCTTAACTACTGAAGAGAATCCAAACATGACTACTGATGAGTTCTTAGAAGAACAGAACAGGATTCTTGAAGAGATTGCATGACAAAATGAAGCTCCTGCTGCAAGAAGAGGAAGAGGCAGAGGAGGAAGATACAGAGGTAGAGGAAGATTACCTGCTCAAACAAGTACAAGGCAAACAAGATCTAGTGGAATCAAATTAAAAGATGTTTCTGAAAATGAAAAGAAGAAAACTCCACTATCTCTTGTACTGACTCCAAATAACAGATTCAATGCTCCTGAAGAAATTGAAGAGGAGATATTGCCTTTAAAAAGAAAGAGCAAGGTTGCTGATCAAGCTATTGTATCTAATGAGAAGTCAGTTTTTGGTTCAATTCCTGCTGTTGTCTCTGATTCTGGAGAAGCTGAAATTTTAAAAGAACTTAAGATTATGATTCTTAAGGTTGTGGTTGAATTTCACAATATGGAAGTTATTGAAGATACACTGAAGTATGAGCAAGAAAACTTCAGAAGATTTGAAAGAGAAAGTGAAATCAGAGCTAAAGCAAGAGAAGCAGAAAGGATAGCAACCAGAGATTACTTGAAAAATGTTCATAAATCTAACAGGAAGTTATGGTATGATAAAAGTAAATCTGTTCCTGAACATCAACAGTATTATCCAACAGATGAGAAGAAGAAGAGTAAGAAAAAGGAGAAGAGTGAGTGTGATTATAGGAAATCAATTGTTTTCAAATCTGCAGGACTGATAACAGAATCTTCTTTGATTAATGAATCTTTATCGATTGTTAAATCAAAGTCTACTGCATTTGTTGCTGAATATCCACCAAAGTGGGTAAGTATGCAATCTGGTTTGAAGGGATTGGAACCTGGAACAAGAGGAGGCATTGGGTATAATAATGCACAGGTTGTTTTTATTGTACAAACTGATCAATATGCTCTAGTTGACAAGATTGGTGATGAGTTAACTGTTAATCATCTCTAGAAACTTGAAGCTGTTGCTATCATTGCTGATTGTCATGCTGGTGCTAAGAAAGTAGAAAAGATGTTATACTTCATGAAAGACAGGAGTGTAAAGAAGATTGCTATTCATGAGTTGTTGTGCAAATCTGCAAAAGAGCTGAAATATGTTCTGTATCTGCTCAGAAGTAAAAGAATCAATGTTAAAGAAAGAGAAGTCTACTACAATTGGTTTGTTATGATTTACAGGACAATCAGACAGAGATTTATGGATGGAGGAACGAGGTATGATGGCAATTATATTCCTATGTATTTAAATTTAAGAGGCATAGAGGTTGAAATGAAGAAAGGTACTGCTGTTAGAGAAGAGTATCTAGGCATGGAACAATTGTCTCTTAATCCAGATGGGAAGGAGATTGCTTATGTGTTGCTAGGTGATTTAGATCTTCCAAGAAGCTCAATTCAGAATCTCAGGGAAGCTATCTATCAGATTAATGAGGAAGATGAAGGACTCAAAAATCTGAAGAAGAAACTGATTCAAATTCTTGAAAGCAAGGAAGAAGAATTGATATCTGACTTCTTGAAGATGAATCTGTTTTATCAAAGAATTTCTGAAACTGTTCCTGATGAATTTTAGAAGGTATTTTGTTTTGAGTTTTTGACATCTTTGAATCAAGGAATTTGTGCTTTATTTAACAAAGAACAAATTGGGGGAGATTGTTAGATATTGATTCAAGTGATGATCAGGATCTGGGCGTTACTGATCAGATACTGATGCTGACGTCATCAGTAACACGTCGTCAGTATTTGAGTAGATCAGGATTACATGCAGATTTACTTTTGTCCAGAGATTATGGGAAGATTGATTTGTCGGTTCCTAAATTATAGGAATGCATCTATCATTCAAGATATGTATTAATAGTCGTATGTAATTGATTTGATATATCTTGTAATTGATAGAGCAGCTGTGTACAATATATAAACACAGTTTAGGTTTTACATGATTGTAATCGCTTACATGAGTTATCTTGTAACCTAGCAGCTCTTAAGAACATAAGAATTTCTTAAGAGAGTTTTGTAACAGTTTTATATCAGAATTAATAAAGCTGTTATTGATTCATACTTGTGTTATTTCTGTTTAAGTCGAAAATCTTATACAATTGTATTCAACCCCCCTTCTACAATTGTTATTTACTGGGCAACATATATACATTTACGAAAATGCCATTACTATTTTTTATTAAAAAACGCTTGTATCTCATGTGAGGTAATTTCACGAACATTATTCTCTAAATATAATATTATACAAATATAAGAAATTATATTTATTTTCTTAAATATAAATTTAATTTAGTTAGTTATCCTATCAGACGTAGTTGATTCTTAAATAAAATATTTATATAAATTTTAATAATAATAAGATTCGACTAAGTATTTTAATATTAATAAGATGCGATTAAGTGTTTTAACATTAAGATTTCACCAAGTATTTTAATATTACACGTAGACAAATCTTATATGAAATATAGTGTAAGTTTTAACAGATTTTACTAAGTGTTTTGATGCTAATAAGATTCAACTAAGTATTTCACGAGTAAGAAGATTTTACTAAGTGTTTTAACATTAAGATTGACTGATATTGATAAAATTGGACTAAAATGTTATAATATTGATAAGATTGGACTAAGTATTGTAAGATTCTCTAAAGTGTTTCAAAAATATTTCATAACATTTATATTTATTAAATGTATCGAACATATAATAGTGAAATTTTGATATGTTTAGATTCATTAAAACCTTGTTGAGGAGATTTTTAGTTATGCAATTGATAAAAAATGAAAAATAAATTACAAGATTCTCAAACGTATTCTTAAATTCCATTATAGAACACTTAAATAACTAAAGAATACTTTTATTTAAGTGTTTTTTTAGTAATTTTTTAATAGGTGTTCTTTAAAAAGGTCATAAAATAATTAGACAAATAAAATACTAACGAACACTCAAAAAAACATTATAATTTTTTAACGAACTAGAACATGTACAAGAATTTTTTAATGAATACAAAAATTAGAGCACATACAGTAATTTTTAACAAATACTTTTGCAAACTTAGGTCATTTTCTATTAAAGTATTTTAGAAAGATCACTTAATAGAACAATAAAGTGTTCTTTAATTATTTAAGTGTTCTTTTAAATAATAAAAAAAACTTTAAAAAGGTCATAAACTAGTTAGACAAAAAAAAAAAAACTAAAAAACACTTAAAAGAACATTATAATTGCAAAATTAAAGAGCACGCTATAAATTTCTTTATAAAAAAACTTAATAGAACACTTAAGAAATAAATTAAATAATTTTTTTCTATAATTTTGAATTCTAATAAAAAAATTAATAATGTGTTCTCTAATTTAAAAAATTAAAAAGCTTTTTATTTTTTTTCTGAAAAAATTTAATTTTATATATTCTTATAAGTGTTCTCTTCAGTGGTTTTATTAAGTATTTCATGAAATAAAGGAAGGTGTTTTGATGATTTTGAAGTTTTATAAAAGAAATTAATTAAATTACCAATGACGTGTTTTCTTAAGTGTTGAGTATTGAATACGACTAAAGAATACAGAGGGGGGTGAATGGATTCTTGAACTTTTCTCGTTCTTGAATCTGTGTAGCAAGATATGTGTTTGTGTGTGCAAATGTGTAGGTGCGGATAAAGAACAACACAATACACGATATCACTTTAATCTAATATTTTATTAGATAAAGGTTTGCTACAACTTGTGAATACAAATGGTAGTATTCTCAGCTTCGTTTTTCTCAGAGAGATGTGCTCTTACAATGTGTATGAAAAACTTTCTAAAAACTTAATCTCTAAAGAAGTGAGGTTGTATTCTTATAGAACATGAATACAACCTACTTACTACAAATAAGGTAGCTAAACAAGTTTACTTTCCAGTGTGTCTATCCTTTTTGAGCAAGCATCCAAACGGTTACATATTTGACTTTGCAAAGCCTATTCAGATCCACTTCTTTAGCTCTTTGTCTCTTGTACATCTCTCCAAGCTTCTTTGTAGGCTTTCCAAAGTACATTACAGATTGTGGTCCATAAAGTGCTTTGGCTTGTTGCAGGTTTCTGACTTTTACAATTTCTCCAGTAGTTTGTCTCCAAGAATGCATTCGAGAAGTGGCTAAATGATTGATTCGAGAACATCTTGTGAGAACACGAATTAAGTCACGAAATACAAGCGAAACCATTAAAGCTCAGAGCTCAATCCCTGTATTAAATACACACAAATCCTAACCGCAATCTCAACCCTAGTTTTTATTCCACAACAGATGTAATCAAGTGTGCCGACCTTTTGTTCTGTGAATTGCTTTGGGGAACTTACTTCAATGTAATTCTCCGAAGACACAATGTTCACAAAATCAAAGATCTTTAATCCTATGGCCATCAAGAAGAGCCTCTTTTGACAAAATTTGCATCCCTCTTTCACTCATATGACCAAGTCTCATATGCCATAATTTTTTCATATCATCCTTGTAGACCTCCAATAATGTAACAATAATAGATCCGGACACTGTAGAATCTTGCAAAAAATACAAAGTACCTTGTTTGACGCCTTTCAGAATCACATTAAGTACCTTGCAAACATTCAAAACCCTAGCTTCACCTTTAAAGCTAAAACCCTTACTATCCAATAGGTTAAGTGATATCAGATTCTTTGTCATCAATGGAACATGTCTTACATCATTAAATTTACCTTCATGTGTCCCTATCTTAATTGAGCCTATTCCAACCACCTTGCAGACTGAACTGTTACCTATGGAAACACTACCTCCATCTATCTGCGCATAGGTTGTAAACCACTCTCTTCTCGGTCAAATATGATAAGATGCAACAAAAGGATCTTCGGATTTGGTGTCATCTTCTGCTAGAGCAACGATGCCCGATTGCTTTTTGAGTTGTCTCTTCTTTTTTGGAAATTCATTTTCAGTGCCCCTTCTCTTTATAGTAATTACAAACGTCATAACATTTAGGAGCTTTGGAAATTGGATTTTTGAATTTCTTCTTTATTGAATTTTTAGATCCCTTATTTCCCTTGGCTATTAATCCAACAGCCTGATTATCTATAATTGTTCCAGTTGCCTTATGGCGAAACTCCCTGAATTGAAGAGATGATCTAACCTCCTCCAAAGTCACAGTATCTTTCCCAATAATATAAGATTGTACAAAATTCTCATATGATAATGGCAAAGATACCAACAAGATTAAGGATGCATCCTCATCTTCAAATTTCACATCAATATTACGTAATTTCAAATAAAATTGTGTTAAATTGATATAAGTGATCTCTTAAAGTAGTGCCAAACAGACGTTGTTTTAGAAGCAACTTATTGGTTAAATATTTCGTCATATTTAGACTTTCGAGCTTCAACCACAGACCAGTTGCGATACCCTCCTCTCCTCTGGGATTTCAATCATAATATCGTCAACGAGGCATAATATGATTGTTAAATATGCCTATCAACCCTAATTAGCCTGGTTCTGATGCCAATTTGTTAATGACAGATGTGAAAAAAAACTAAACTCAATATAAATATAAAACGACAAAGATTTAACGTGATTCACTAACAATGTGTTAGCTAAATCCACATGCAGAAAATATAAATTTATTGATACTGCCTATTGCAACTAGGTTATATTATATCAGAGATTCCCTACTAGACACGAATGGAATAGGCCCGTTAATAAATCTATACTATTATATAAAAGCCGAAACATTAAAAGTTTGGTCGGTCGGTTGGTCGGTAAGGTACCCGTTGATTTTACTTATTTATCCTTACTCAACTACTGATAAAATCCATCCTAATAAATAATCAATTTCCTTTTTTAGGAAACATATTATCTTTTCTATTTTTCAATAACTAAATAATTTACTTTTTTAGGAAAAATACAATATCTTTTATAACTTATCTAACTAAAAATTCTCCTTCATTAATCAATTTTGTTTTTAATATTAAACATATTACCTTTTCTATTTTTCAATAACTAAATAATTTCCTTTTTCAGGTAAAATACAATATTTTTTACATTTTATCTAACTAATTTTTTTCCTTTTTTAAAAACACTACAAGCAATTTTATTCAATAAAATAACATAATTATATTATAATTACTATTAACTAATCAATTACCTTTCTAAGTCAAAACACGTTACATTTTCTCTTTTCTTTAACTAAAATCTCTCATTTTTCCAATTATATCATAGACGATTAACTTCTTCACCCAAAACACGTTACCTTTTTTCTTTCCTTTTACTAAAACCTCTCTTTCTCCAAATATCACGGGTGTTTCTATTTAATAAAAATTTAATAATAATATTATAATACTAATAATTAACCTATTACCTTTTCAGCTAAAACGTATCATCTTTTCTGTTTTTTCTAATTAAATTCCTTTTCTTCAAGAAATATCACGGACAATATTAATTTATCATTTTCTAAAAACTATGAGCAATTTTCTTTAGTAAAATAACATAATTAAATTATAGTTACTATAAACTAATCAGTTACTTTTTTCACATAAATCAATTTCTCCTTTTTTTAAAACACTACGAGCAATTTTGTTTAATAAAATAACATAATTATATTATAATCACTATAACTAATCAATTAACTTTTTTAGACAAAACACGTTACCTTTTCTCTTTTTTCTAACTAAAATCTCTCTTTTTCCAATTATATCAAGGACGATTAGCTTTTTCAGCCAAAACACGTTACCTTTTTTCTTTTCTCTTACTAAACCTCTCTTTTTCCAATTAAATCACGAGTGTTTATATTTAATAAAAATAAAATAATAAAATTATTATACTAATAATTAACCGATTACCTTTTTATCTAAAACATATCAATTTTCTATTTTTTCTAATTAAATTCCCTTTTTTCTTGAAATATCACGGGCAACATTAATTTCTCATTTTCTAAAAGCTATGAGCAATTTTATTTAGTAAAATCTATACTATTATATAAATTCCGAAACATTGAAAGTTTTGGTACCTGTTTTTTGGTACCTGTTTTTTGGTACCAGTTTTTTGGTACTTCGTGAATTTACTTATTTACCCTTTGTTAAAAAGAAAATAAATATATGATATTTATAATTTTAAAACACCTATAATAAATAATAACATAATACAATTAATGGTAATTAGTCGCTTGCCTTTTTTCACATTTACTTTTAATTGAAGATATTACCTTTTATAAACACCTAAAAACATCAATGTATCTTCCAATCATAAATATTGAATTAAAACACGTTACATTTTTAATTTAAAACTAATCTTCATTAATATTTTCTTTTGAACTAAAACACGTTACCTTTTTAATTTAAAACTAATTTTACAATCATTAATATATACCCGAAAATATCACACCATATTTTTCAATTGTTAATAAAATATATTAAAAATCTGCATGTGTTGTTTATAATAAGGAAATATTAGTATAATCCGTAAACATGAGTATATTAAAATTATATTATATTAAATTAAAATTAATTAATAATTATATAATTGTCGAAACATTAAAAATTTTGGTACCTATTTTTTTATATATGTTTTTTTGTATTTCGTGAATTTACTTATTTACCCTTCATTATAAAGAAAAATATATATGATATTTATACTATTAAAACACCAAAAATAAATAAAACATAATACAATTAAAGGTAATTAGTTGATTGCCTTTTTCACATTTACTTTTAGTTGAAGATATTACCTTTTATAAACACCTAAAAACCTCAATCATATCATATTTTCCAATCAATTCATATCTAGCAATAATTAACCAAAAATAAATAATAACATAATACAATTAAAGGTAATTAGTCGATTGCCTTTTTCACATTTACTTTTAGTTGAAGATATTACCTTTTATAAACACCTAAAAACCTCAATCATATCATATTTTCCAATCAATTCATATCTAGCAATAATTAATATATACTAAAAAATATCACATCATATCATATAATCAGTAACAAAATATAATAGAAATTCGTATTACGAATAATGACCATTAAATTTTTAGTAAAAAAATCAGAATCATTAGATCTAATTATTAAATATATTATATGATTAAATTAATTTACTAAAATTTCAAGTTTCAAATTTTATCAACGACATATTTATTTTAAAATTTTATAATATAAGTTTTAAATCATGCATATCATTAACTAATTTTATATTAAATTATTAAAATTAAAATTAAAATAAAATATTTTAAATAATGATTATATAAAAATATTATTATGACATAAAATAAAATTTATTACATATCAACAAAAATCCGTGCATCGCACGGGTCATAAGCTAGTAACAATTAAATTATAATTGCTATAAACTAATCAATTACCTTTTTCACATAAACCTTGTCATCTTTTTAATTATCACGTTACATTTCTCTTTTCTCTAACTAAAATCTCTCTTTTTCCAATGATATCATGGGAGTACCTATTTAATACAATAAACTAATAATATTATAATATTAATAATTAACCGATTACCTTTTTCAGCTAAAACGTATCATCTCTTCTATATATTTTTTTAATAAAATCCCTCTTTTAATAGAAATATCACGGACAATATTAATTTCTCCTTTTCTAAAAACATTACGAGCAATTGTATTTAGTAAAATAACATAATTAAATTATAATTATTATAAACTAATCAATTACTTTTTTGACCTAGAACATGTTATCTTTTTATTTTTTTTCTAACTAAATCCTCTCTTTTTCTAATCATATCATGGACATTCTGTTTAATAAAATAAATAATAATTTTATAATTACTAATAATTAGTCAATTACTTTTTTCAACTAAAACCTATCATCTTTTCTATATTTTCTAACTAAAATCACTCACAGATAACATTTATATAAATATTATCAAATCATGTCATATTAAAATTTAAGTCTACAAAATTCATATTTTAAAAAGAAGTAATTTAAACTAATGAAAAAAAATATTAAAAAAAATCCGTGCATGGCACGGGTTTTAAGTTAATATATATAAAAAAACTGTAAGTCAATATAATAAAATAATGTATCAAGAAGACCGATTCAAGGTCAAGGCATTCTAACATGCAGACTAATCATTTCGGACAAAAGAAACATATACTGTAGTTGTTTAAGATATCCATGATAATCAATCTTACAAGATTCTTGGATGGGATACGCATACTCATATTGTTCGTAAAAACATCTCAATGGATATAAATTTTAAATCCATAATAGAAATTTGTAGCAAAATTATATGTTATCTATTGATATAATATAATATTAATAATCTATTATTTTTAAAATACTAGCTTATAATCCATGCGATGCATAGATTTTTTTTGATATGTAACAAATTTTATTTTATGTTATAAATATATTTTTATATAATCATTAATTATAATATTTTATTTTAATTTTAATATTAATAATTTAATATAAATTTTATTAAGGGCTTTTTTCATAAATATATAAGAAAAAGTAAAATTTTACGAAAATACTATCATTTTAAAGTTCTATTTGCAAAAATACCATCTTTTAAAAAAAATTGCAAAAATATGGTATTCAACTACATTCAACCAAATACAACTGTTTTGAAAATTTAGTAAAAATACGATTCAACTACTTGCAACCATCTGCAACCATATGTAACTTTTTGCAACCATATACAACTTTACAAAAAAGGTTGCAAACAAGGTTGCTATTCAACCCAACCTACACAAGCAACCAAAATCAACCAAAAAACACAAAAAAAAAACAGTATTCCCCAACACCAAAAAAGATAATAAATTGTGTTGCAATCACTTTCGTCGACTCAAACACCACCACCTCTGCTGCTATGCTTCTCCTCCGTTTACCTCCTTCACCCATCTTCACCCCATCTCATCGAACCAATTTCATAACCCCAAACATCAACAATCAACCCTCAAACATCAACAATTACAACTAATTTCACAAAAACAAGACAGCCATATGCAATTTAAAAATCAACTAGCAGTTCATCTAATCCAATCCCCATACAATACACGCTGGTGAGGATGACGGCGATTCCCCTAAATCGATAGGCCTGCGGCCCCGATCTCAACCAAGATAGTAGTTGACGATGGTGTGGATACGACAAAGAGGGAGAGGAAGGAGTCAACCAGATGTGTGAATTGATGGAAGGAGGAGACATGAGAAGATGGTGGTTTGGGGAGGAGGATGTCCCAGTAGTTTGGGGAGGTAGAGTCAGGGATCGGAGATGTGACGGAGCAAAAAGAATCGGAGATGTGACGGAGCAAAAAGAAAAAATGAAGAGCTGAATGAGAACGTATTTTTGCAATTGAAAAGTAGTAACCCAGTATTTATGCAATATATTTCAAAAGATTGTATTTATGCAAAACAAAGTATAAAATCAAGTATTTTGGGTAAATTCCCTTTAATTAATGATATGCGTGGTTTAAAACTTATATTATAAATTTTAAAATAAATATGTCGTTGATAGGATTCGAACCTTGAATATAATATATTTAATCATTAGATCTAATGATTTTGATTTTTTACTAAAAATCTAATGGTCATTATTCGTAGTATACAGATTTTTATTATATTTTGTTAATGATTAGAAGATATGATGTGAAATTTTTTGGTATATATTAATTATTGCTAGATATGATATGATTGGAAGATATGATATGATTGATGTTTTTAGGTGTTTATAAAAGGTAATATCTTCAACTAGAAGTAAATGTGAAAAACACAATCGACTAATTACCGTAATTATATTATGTTATTATTTATTTTAGGTGTTTTAATAGTATAGATATTGTATATATTTTTATTTATAATAAAGGTTAAATAAGTAAATTCACGATATACTAAGAAACATATACCAAAAAATAAGTTTCAAAATTTTTAATGTTTTCTTATTATAAACAATGTATACATATTTTTAATATATTTATTAATAATTGAAAAATATGATATTATATTAATCTATACATATACACAACATCTTTATGCACCAATCTATGCATATATGTAATCAAAACCATCAAAAACCCACTCGAAGTCATACTTTTAATATATTAATGATTAGTTTTAAATTAAAAGGGTAACGTGTTTTAATTTGGAAGAAAATATTAATGATTGGAAGATATGATACGGTTGATGTTTTTAGAAGTTAATAAAAGATAATATCTTCAATTAAAAGTAAATGCGAAAAAAGGCAATTGACTACTTACCATTAATTTATATTATGTTATTATTTATTTTAGAAGTTTTAATAGTATAGATATCATATATTTTTTTTAATAAAGAATAAATAAATAAATGAGTTAATTGCGTTTTGCACCCCCAAATTATCAACCAAAAACAATATTGTACCATAATTTTGGAAAAAACAGTTTGCTACCCATAACTTCAAATATGAAATCAGTATGCACCCCTCTGACCAATTTTCATTAAAGTTGACCATTATAGTTAAAATAAATGAGGGTATAATTGGAATTCCATCATAAATTTTAAATTTTATTAATAACTACATAAATTACTTAAAAATTATTAATAAATATTTTTACATTAAAAGTTTATGTTAAGAAATTTATATTCAAAAGAATTTTTCCTTTAATGTACACTAACATAACTTTAAAAAAAATTAAAATTTTGTATGAAGCAATTTCGTATTTAAAATTTTGAATATAAATAAATATTAAAACCATTGTTAAAATTTAAGAAAAAGTATAACATCACTATTTAATAGTATATTAGAAAATTTTTAAAAATAATTTTTACTAACTATAATTCAAAATTAGAGTTATTAATAGAAAATTTGAAATTAGTAAAATTAAATATTATTCTAAATTTCCAATTTTACCCCTACCAATTTTAATCAAAAGGCTGGAAAATAGACAAAGGGGTGCTTCCTGAAAAGATGAGTTTAAGTTATGGGGTGTAATTTGTTTTTATCAAAGTTCGGGTATAATATTGTTTTTGGTTAATAGTTTGAAGGTGTAACTTGCAATTAACTCTAAATAAATTCACTTAGTACCAAAAAAACATGTACCAAAACTTTCAATGTTTCGAAATTTATATAATAGTATAGATATCTAATCATTACAACATTGAACTATTCCACTTTTGGTTAATTATTAATTTAGATTACTTTTTCCGTTATTAGACATGTATCTTTTGACTTTTGATTAATCAAATTAATTAAAATTGACTGAAATTTACATGTATTATATAATTGAAAAAAATAAAAAATTGTATTATTAAAAAGTATATCTAATCTATTTTCAGTTTTGAAAATAATAATTAAATAACTTTAATTATTAAATCAAAAATTAGTAAATTTGACCAAAAAAGAACAAGTGAATGGAATAAAGAGAGTAATATATTGACTTAAGGACAAAAATAACAAAAATCTAGTACACGAATAGCACTGCGTCGAAAGCTGGTCAAAAATACCAGGCAGTTACGCATTTGTAATCGGGTAATAGATGTTACGCATTTGCAAGAGGTGTAACAGGCATATTATGCATTTAAGGAATGTGTAACATGCCTATTACGCATTTATAGAAGGGATAATAGGTCTTATTACGCATTTGGCGATGGGGTAAGTGACTATTACGCAATTTTAGAAGGAATATCAAATTGTATTCACTTCTTTATTATTTACTCCCAGCGATCACTCCTCCGATAAAACGCCACGATCTCGGTCCTCTCCGCCTCTTCTTCATCCTCGTATCCTTGTCACTGGCACCTCCTCCATCACCACCGTCTTCCGATCCTCAAAACCTCTCATCATCCTACTCTCTCCACCACCACCACTAACCAACAAATTCAACCACCGCAACGCAATCTCATGATCACTCATCTTCTCAACCTCATCTCCTTTCGCCGAAAACAGCTGTCTCGTGATCAACTCAACCGATCGCAAGGACTTCAATTCACTTCTCTGGAAGTTACACGACTCGCCGCCGATGTTATCTTGTTTTTTTGTTATTACGCATTTGTTGGTGACTTAATAAATGGGTATTATTGACCATATACCCTAGATGTGTTAATTTTGGTAACTCAAGTTAAAAAACTATGGTAAATATATCATTTTTTCTAATATATTCAACTAATTTAATTAATAGTTAATATCACGGGAAAATTAATTCCTTAGTCCCTAAACTTTGGGCCGTTTTTGGTCTAGGTCCCTAAACTAAAAAAGTCAATCTTTCGATCCCTTAACTTTCAATTTTTCTGATTAAGGTCCCTCCGTCCAAATAAGGCTAACGCCGTTAGTGGATAAAATTCGAAAAAAAAATAAAAATTCAGAAATATTTAATAAAATTCAGAAAAATTTGAAAAAAAAATAAAAATTCAGAAATATTTCATAAAATTTCAGAAAAATTATATGAATTAAAGTAAAGAATTCTGAAAAATTATAAAATTAAAATTATAAGAAATTTTCAGAAAAATTTTGTAAAAAAAAATGAGTATTTTCGAATGATTAACACCTAATTAAATTTAAAAATGAACATACCCATTCAATTTATATGCGTATAAATCGATACATGCGAACAAATATGTTAAGATATCACATTTTTAATTAACATATTTGTAAAAATTCACTTTTGAAAAATTTAAAAATTCACTTTAAATTTATATGCGAACAAAAAGTGAATTCCAGAAAAATTTCAGAATTTAAGTAAAAATTCGAAAAAAATTTAAAAATTCACTTTTGATTCAAAAAATGTGATATCTTAACATATTTGTTCGCATGTATCGATTTATACGCATATAAATTGAATGGATATGTTCATTTTTAAATTTAATTAAATTTTAATCATTCGAAAATATTCATTTTTTTTACAAAATTTTTCTGAAAATTTCATATAATTTTAATTTTATAATTTTTCAAAATTCTTTACTTTAATTCATATAATTTTTATGAAATTTTATGAAATATTTCTGATTTTTTAAAAAAAAATCGAACTTTTCTGAATTTTATGAAATATTTCTGATTTTTTAATTTTTTTTCGAATTTTATCCACTAACGGCGTTAGCCTTATTTGGACGGAGGGACCTTAATCAGAAAAATTGAAAGTTAAGGAATCGAAAGATTGACTTTTTTAGTTTAAGGACCTAGACCAAAAACGGCCCAAAGTTTAGGGACGAAAGAATTAATTTTTCCTTAATATCACTGGAAATGGTCTAAATGACCATCTATTTAACAGTTGGAGCTTATTCGTTGATGCAGAGTTTGTAAGTGCTTGTGCAGTAACAATCATATGACTATATGAGTTCAAATATTTCTAACCATAAAAAAATTAAGAACAATTGCCACAATTATCAAGAAAAGAAAACACAGAAATACAAGTTGAAGACCAAGTACATTATTCAACAAAGTTTGAAAAAAAAAAGAAAAAAGACAACAACTTTATCTAAAATTCAAACCCTTTCTAGAATTTTCACAGGAAAACCACCTTCCATCTTTGAATTAAAGTAAGATATGAATTTAGGTTCAAAACCATCCTGATCCATCACTGCCACCACCTTAAACTGCCGCAACACAGCTGCAACCACCCTCTTCATCTGCCATGTAGCCATCTCCCTACCCATGCAAGTCCTTGGACCTGCATGAAACTCCGGAAACTCAAACTCATCACGCCTCACCAATACCAGTGTTCTGTCATTCTCATCCCTTTTCAAAAACCTTTCGGGCTTGAATTCTTCCCAATCATTCCCCCACAACTTCTCTGACCGCCCCATTGCATAATTATGATAACTTACTCTTGAACCTTTCTTGACTTCAGTCCCATCTGGCATTACATCATTTTGTAATGCTGTTCTCGAGTTCACAGGAACAGATGGATATATTCTTAAGCTTTCGTAAATTGATGCATGAGTGTATATTAACATATCTGATGAATCTTCACTGAGCTCATCAAGAATCTTTGCTTCTGCTTCAGGATTTTTGGAGATAAGCCAGAAGTACCATGTTAAGGCTGCTGATACAGATTCTAGACCGGCTAGAATGAAGTTTATGACCATATCTTTGAGAAAGTTCTCATCTGTTATACCGGAGGTCAGTAAAAGTGATAAGAAATCTTGAGACTTCTTGCTTTTGCTGACTTCATCTTTCTTTCTCTTTACACTTTCTTTGAGGAAATTTTGTATGATATTCAATCCGTTTCTGAGCTCTTTTTCAGATCCAATGTTAAGAAACCTTTTGGTTCTCCAGATTATAGGTAAAAGTTCACTGAATCTTTGGTTGCTAATTCGAAGTGAATCATGCAAAGCTTGACCTAATACTGATGGTGGAAGAGATGGTACTAAAGAATTGTCATCATATCCACACGCAACATTACATATAGTGTCCATTCCAAATCTTTCAAGTACGTCTTGGAAATCGAGCTCGAGTTTTTTTGCGGACGCATGGGATAAGACCGGAATGAGACCATTGATAATTTTGGAAGAAACCACACTTTTAAAGAACTTGACAAATTCTTGGTTATCAAACTCATGGCTCAAAACTTGTCGTTGTGATTTCCACTGCTCACCATCCGCAAGAAACGTACCTTGTCCGAATAAATCAGATAAGGTGTTTCGAAAAATGTCACCCTTTTGGTAGACATTGAAGCTTGTCTCTAACATATGTTTTACATTTGCAGGATTTGATGTTAAGACACTCTCTTCACCGAATGGACGATGAAGAATGAAAGATGAAGAAGGTGAATCCAAAAGAATGTCTGATGTCCATTGGATGACTCGATCTTGATTAGCTAGAATGGAAGGAAGTGAACCGATAAGAGGATATGTTGGTGGAAGTTTATCGGATTTTGGTTTAGTTAAGAGGTTTGAAGTCGACATTTTCAAATGGGCGACGGAAAAACAAGTTTAGTTTATCAATTTTCACTTGATTCAGTAACGGCTTTTTGTATATATGAAGATGCATGTATAAAAAAGTTAGTACTTATATGACATTTGGCGTTGACAACTCTATTACGCTTAATACGGAGTATACAGTTTATG
The DNA here is from genome assembly GCA_037693485.1 of Kitagawia praeruptora. Classification (NCBI taxonomy): domain Eukaryota; kingdom Viridiplantae; phylum Streptophyta; class Magnoliopsida; order Apiales; family Apiaceae; genus Kitagawia; species Kitagawia praeruptora. Next base: position 128,282,425 of record CM075352.1, read on the forward strand.
AAAATGCGCAAGATACTTGTGGAAATGAAATATCGAATCACTCTTGGCCACTGCCCACGTTAACCCATTTATGCCCATTTATGAAAGATAGCTACACTCAATCCGTATATATAATTGAAGTTTCATGCGCAAGATACTTGTGGAAATGAAATATCGAATCACTCTTGGCCACTGCCCACGTTAACCCATTTATGCCCATTTATGAAAGATAGCTACACTCAATCCGTATATATAATTGAAGGGTTTTTCTCGTGTATGTGTTCAAAAACACATTCTAATAACTACTTTTTAATGAGTTGATTAATTGTAATTGGTTAAAAAACTGTGCATGCAAGAGACTTATTGGGTGTTGGTCCCCAATATCATAATTTGGAGAGAAATGTCCCCAAATATCACACCTAAAAAAGTTGGTCCCAAATATCAATCCAAGACACTAGATCGTGTAGCGTTTTAATTTTTTAAAAGAAACGCTACTTCGTGTAGCGTTCTACCTTTTTTTTTTTTTTTTTTTTTATACTGTAAACGCTACTTGAAGTTTTGTTTTGGGCTAATAACACTAGTTTAAGTTTGGTTTTGGGGGCTATTAACGCTACTTCAAGTTTGGTGTTGGTTAAACCTTTTTTTTTTTTTTTTTAAACACACTTTAGATTATCATTTTCAACACCAAAACACACTTTAGTTTAGCGTTTCCAACACCAAAACACACTTTAGATTAGCGTCTTTGGGGGGAAAAAATATCCCTCCGCCCAAAATGCTAAACGCAGTAGCGTTTTTAAAAAAAAAAAAAAAAAACGCTACACGAAGTAGCATTTTTACTAAAAAAAATTAAAACGCTAGACGCAACAGTGTTTTGGAGTGATATTTGGGGCCAAGTTTTTGAGTTGTGATATTGGGGGCCATTTACTTTAAAATTGTGATATTGGGGACCATTTTTCAGACATCAATACTATTATATAAAAGCCGAAACATTAAAAGTTTGGTTCAACGGTACCTATTGAATTTACCTAATTACCCTTACTCAATTAAAGATCTACTAACTAATCAATTTCCTTTTTCAGGTTACACATATTATCTTTTCTATTTTCAAGAACTACATAATTTCCTTTTCTAGGTAAAATACAATATCTTTTATATGTTATCTAACTAAAATTTCTCATTTATTAATCAATTTCCTTTTTCAGTTTAAACATATAACCTTTTCTATTTTTCAATAACTAAATAATTTCCTTTTTCATTTAAAATAGAATATCTTTTACATTTTATCTAATTAAAATTTCTCCTTTTTAAAACACTACGAGCAATTTTGTTGTTTAATGAAATAACATAATTATATATAATTACTATTAACTAATCAATTACCTTTTTCAGTCAAAACACATTACCTTTTCTCTATTCTCTAACTAAAATCTCTCTTTTTCCAATTATATCATGGACGGTTAACTTTTTCAGCAAAACACGTTACCTTTTTTCTTTCTTCTTACTAAAACCTCCATTTTTCTAATTATATTACAGGCATTTCTATTTAATAAAAAAATATTTTAATAATAATAATTAACCAATTACCTTTTCAGCTAAAAATAACATAATTATATATAATTATTATGAACTAATCGATTACCTTTTTTAGTCAAAACACGTTACCTTTTCTCTTTTCTCTAACTAAAATCTCTCTTTTCCCAATTATATCATGGGCGGTTACCTTTTTTATTTCTTCTTACTAAAACCTCCATTTTCTAATTATATTACACGCGTTTATATTTAATACAAATAAAATAATAATATTATAATACTAATAATTAACCGATTAACCTTTCAGCTAAAATATATCACCTTTTCTATTTTTTCTAATTACATTCCCTTTTTTTCTAGAAATATAACGAGTAGCGTTAATTTCTCATTTTCTAAAAACTATGAACAATTTTATTTCGTAAAATAACATAATTAAATTATAATTACTGTAAACTAATCAATTAATTTTTCACATAAATCATGCACATTACTTTTCTATTTTCTCTAACTGAAATATCTTTTTTTTCAATTATATCACGGACGGTTATATTTAATAAAATAAATTAATAATATTATAATCTATACTATTATATAAAAATTGAAACAGTAAAAGTTTTGGTACCTGTTTTTTGGTACAAGTTTTTCGGTACTTCGTAAATTTACTTATTTATCCTTCATTATAAAAAAAAATAAATACACCTAAAATAAATAATAACATAATATAATTAATGGTAATTAGTCGATTGTCGTTTTCATATTTACTTTTTGTTGAAGATATTACCTTTTATAAACACCTTAAAATATATACCCACCATAATTTTCAAGAAAAATATAGCACCTAAATTAAATAAAAATATAATATAATTAATGGTAATTAGCTGATTAACATGATAAAATTAATGGTAATTAGTCGATTGCCGTTTTCACATTAACATAATAAAATTAGTCGATTGTCTTTTTCACATTTACTTTTAGTCGAAGATATTACCTTTTATATATACCTAAAAACATCAATCAATCATTAATTTTTCCTTTCGAATTAAAACACATTACCATTTTAATTTAAAACAAATCTTATAATCATTATTATATACCTAAAAATATCAAACCATAATTTTCAAGAAAAGTATAACACCTAAAATAAATAATAACATGATATAATTAATGGTAATTAGTCAATTGTCTTTTTCACATTAACATAATAAATTAAAGGTAATTAGTCGATTGCTTTTTTCACATTTAATTTTAGTTGAAGATATTACCTTTTATAAATACCTTACCTTTTTTCGAATTAAAACATGTTACTTTCTTAATTTAAAACAAATCTTATAATCATTAATATATATCGAAAAATATAACATCATAATTTTCAAGAAAAATATAGCCCGAAAATATCGCACCATATTTTTCAATTATTAATAAAATATATTAAAAATCATATACATTGTTTATAAGAAGGAAACATTAGTATAATCCGTAAACATGAGTATATTAAATTATATCAAATTAAAAAAATTATTAAAAATAATGATTATATAAAAATATAATTTTAATATTAAATAAAATTTATAACATAAGAAACCCGTGCAATGCACGGGTTATAAGGTAGTTATAATACTAATGTTGAAACATTGAAAATTTTATTAGTTTGGTTTAGGTACAGTTATCTTAATTAATAAATAAAAAATAATACAATTAATCTTAAGCAGCCGATTGCCTTTTCTAATTAAAATACGTATTTATACTACTATATTAAAGTCGATAGAGTGAAAGTTTGTATATTTGCTTATCCTAATTATTAAAATAAATAATAAAATCATATAATTAATGGTTATTAACCAACTGCCCTTTTCACATATACTTTTAGTTGAAAATATTACCTTTCATAAACACATAAAAACATTATAATATTTTTCGATCAATTATATTTTATTTCAAATTAAAACAAGTTACCTTTTTAATTTAAAACAAATCTTACAATTATTAATATATACCCAAAAATATCACACCATAATTTTTAAGAAAAATATACCACCTAAAAAAATAATAACATAATATAATTAATGATAATTAGTCAGTTGCCTTTTTCACATTTACTTTTAGTTGGAAATATTAAATTTTATAAAAATCTTAAAAGATCAATTGTATCATATATTTCAATCATTAATATTTCCTTTCTAATTAAAACACGTTTCCTTTTTAATTTACAACAAATCTTACAATATATACCCAAAAATATTACACCATATTTTTCAATTATTAATAAAATATATTAAAATTTGTATACGTTGTTTATAATAAGGAAACATTAATATAATCCGTAAACATGAGTATATTAAATTATATCAAACTAAAATTAAAAAAATTATTAAAATTAGTTATTATATAAAAACATAATTATAATATTAAATAAAATTTATAACATAATATAAGAAACCCGTGCATTGCACGGGACGGGTTATAAGCTACTGTAGTATTTTAAAAACTACATTGTTAATTTATTGACACTTTAAATAGTCCAACCAAAACAAATGTTTCACCTCGTGCGTGTTTGTCAAATCTGTTGCTTAACTTATAAGTTACTTATTTCGGGAAAAAATTCGTATTTACTTACTTATTTTTAGAAAAAAATGTGTATGGGGAGTTTAATATTCGTAATCTTGCAAAAATAAGTTACTTATTTCAGAAAAAAGTATAGATTTCCTAACTTTTTTCCAAATCTATACTATTATATAAATTCCGAAACATTGAAAGTTTTGGTACCTGTTTTTTGGTACCAATTTTTTGGTACCTGTTTTTTGGTACTTCGTGAATTTACTTATGTACCCTTCATTATAAAGAAAAATATATATTAAAACATCTAAAATAAATTTTAACATAATATAATTAATGGTAATTAGTCGATTGCCTTTTTCATATTTACTTTTAGTTGAAGATGTTACCTTTTATCATATCTTCCAATCATTACATTAAATAAATCTTTCAATCATTAATATATAACCGAAAATATCACACCATAATTTTCAAGTAAAATGTGACACCTAAAATAAATAACAATATAATATAATAAATGGTAATTAGTCGATTGCATTTTTCATATTTACTTTCAGTTCAAGATATTACCTTTTATAAACACCTAAAAAGATCAATTGTATCATATTTTTCAATCATTAATATTTCTAATTAAAACACGTTACCTTTTTAATTTACAATAAATCTTACAATCATTAATATATACTCGAAAATATCACACCAAAATTTTCAATTATTAATAAAATATATTAAAAATCATATACATTGTTTATAATAAGAAAACATTATTATAATCTGTAAACATGAGTATATTAAATTATAACAAATTAAAATTAAAAAAATTATTAAAATAATGATTATTTAAAAACATAATTTTAATATTAAATAAAATTTATAACATAATACAAGAAACCCGTGCACTGCAATACTAATAATTAATCGATTATCTTTTCAACTAAAACATATCATCTTTCTATTTTTTTCTAATTAATTTCCTTTTTTTCTAAAAATATAACGGACAACGTTAATTTCTCATTTTCTAAAAAACACTAGGAGCAATTTTAATTAGTAATTGAACATAATTAAATTATAATTAGTATAAACTAATCAATTACCTTTTTCACCTAAAACATGTCACCTTTTTAATTTTCCCGTTTTCTTTTCTATTTTCTCTAACTAAAATATCTCATTTTCCAAGTATATTAAGGGCAGTTCTGTTATATGAAATAAAATAGTAATATGATAATACTAATAATTAATCGATTAACTTTTTCAGTTAAAACATATCATTTTTTCTATATTTTATAATTAAAATCCCTCTTTTCCTAGAAATATCACGGGCAACAATAATTTCTCTTTTTCTAAAAACATTACAAGCAATTTATTTATTAAAATAACATAATTAACTTATAATTACTATAAACTAATCAATTACCTTTTTCACCTAAAACATGTTACCTTTTTAATTTTCTCTAACCAAATCCTCTATTTTTCCAATTATATCATGGGTTTTCAACTAAAATCCATCATTTTTTCTAAATTTTTAACTAAAATTACCCATTTTCTAGAATTATCACGAATAACATTTATATAATTATCATCATATAATCTCATTTAAAAATTTAAATCTCCAAAAATCATGTTTTAAAAAACTTAATTCAAATAATTAAAAAAATTAATATATATTAAAAAATCCGTGCATCGCACGGGTTTTAGGCTAGTATTATTAATAATAAAAACAAACCAATCAAAAAACGTCAAATAAGCTCTTATTATTTGCTCTTGCACACATAAGAAAAAACCTATAATTGAATCGAAGGGAAACAGGCCAAGTATACGCTTTCTTAGTTTACATGATAATACATGTGTCTACGGTTAATGTATACACGACTCCACAGTAGTCGACTTCTTATTCTTTGATTAGTTCCTTAATTAGTAGCTAAAGAACAAAGTTAGTGGGGGTGTTAGCTTCCTGCTTGGGTAATCAATAGAAAAGAGAGGACAGTTAAGTAAATCCGAATCAAATGTTGACTTTCCGAGCCTGTTTTTTAATTTCTTATTTAGAGTTACTTGACTTGATCAAACAATATTCTTAGGGGGTGGTATTCAATACCAACTTTTAATGACTTTTAAGGATTTTAAAAATCATGTGGTATTCAATTCTAACTTTTAAAGAGTATTTAAAAGTATGGTGTTATTGAATTAAGACTTTTACCAACTTTTGAAAAGTCATTAAAAGTAAGGTGTTATTCAATTTAAACTTTTAACAACTCTTTAAAAGTAGACTGTTATTCAAAAAGTCATGAATTTGCAATGACAATTACATTTAATGACTTTTTATGACTTTTAACTTAAAATATAACTAGAGATCTAATGTGAAAAGTCATGAGGTTTGAGGTAAGATTTCACATGACTTCTATATTATTATTTTATTTTCTTCAATTTCATTTATATTAGAATTTTGTCACTTCTCTTTCCCAAACAGAATATCTTCTCTCTTAAATTATGAACGATGGTTATTATCCCTTTGATTTTTTTTTTTGTCAAATATTATCTCTTTGATTTGACTGATTTACTTTTTAACTTTAAAGTTTTTAGCTTCTAGTATCTTTTTAGTTTTGATTTAAGTTTAATTTTTATGTATTTATTGTGAATGTTAAGATTGTTAATGTTCATATTTACACATATTCATTTGCAAAATAAAAATAAAAATTGAGTCCTTTTTTACTTATCTTTATTTTTATTTTAAATTTAATTAAACTATATATTGTTGTTGGAGGATAAAATTATACTCTTTACTTGATTTTATACCATTTGGATATTTGACAAGTCTAACCAAAGGGATCCCCTTTGGTTGGATTTCTATTTGTATTAATTATTAATTATATAATTTTCTTTTCGTTTAGATTTTGTTGTAAAAAAGTTTACTTTACTTAAAAATTCTATTTTCTGAGTTTTAATGTCATATTTTCTCTTACGTGGACTTCAAGTTCAAGATTTTTAGATGTTTATTTTCTGACATTAAAGTCTTATTGTCTAAATTTTCGGAAATACATTGCATATCCTTTGGTTTAATGATAAATCTTTGAAGATCTTTTCCTCGGTTACTATGCCTCTAGCACTTTCAGCCTTTCGCCTATGATAACCGTTACAGTTGGAGTATACAGTGCTCGCTACTGTGACATACGTACATATATATCCAAGATTAAAAATTAAAAATCAATAATTTAATAATAGTTTATATCACAATTGTATATGTATATATAATTTATTGGTGAAATATCAATAATTTGATCTTCTTGTTATATAATTTTTAATATAAACTTATTATTTATTACAATTTTTTATATGTTACGTATTTATAATTTTATATTCATTTTAATATAAATTATCGATCAAAAGTCATTAAATGTAAGTAAAACTCCTCAAAGGTCAATATAAAAAAGTCTGTAAAAGTTATCGATCAAAAATCATTAAATGTAAGTAAAACTCCTCAAAAGTCAATATAAAAGAGTCTGTAAAAGTAATGATGAAATATACAAACTCCTTAAAAGTTATTAAAAGTTTATCAAATTAACAAAAGTCATTAACTTTTTAGAAGTCAATAAAAGTCATTTAAAGTTATAATACAATACCACCCCCTTAGTGTTCATAATATATACACTACATACTATTATTATGTATGGGCATCTGTTACGCTGTCCCAGTTTATCTACGCTGTCCCAGTTTATCTGCACGAAATCTGGACAACCCATCCATCACTGATTCGAGAGCAGATTCATGTAATAAATATATTTTGACAATCAAATTGAAAATTAATGTATTATTTATGATACGATGGAACCAATATGTAACAGATCATAAATTCGAAAGAACAAAGAAAAGATAAACTTTACACTCTTTCTACATACATATTCCAGCTCAGAAAAGCATTTACAAGCACAAGCATTATATCTTTTTAAAAGAGAACATGCGGGTGGCAGTTGAAGTGCCATCAGGACGACAAAAATGGGTATCTAGATGCTCTATATTAGATTATTAGTCATATTAACTTCTGGGATATATTCATCTTTAACTGATTCTGGGAATCATGTGTGGTTTGTGTCTAAAGACTCGAATGACTTATCCTGTCGGTTTACTATTAGTTATCCTCAGGAAATATAAATTGCAGATCTTCATTGTCCCTATAAACTTGAACTAGAGCTGCAGCTTTATAGGCAAATATTCCTACCATTCCTGGCACAAGCTGTTTAGAATTTGACAAATGAACTATGAGAAAATAAATAACAAGATATTTTTCTACACGCGTTTTAGAAAATAAATAACAAGATATTTTTCTACACGCGTTTTAGGCACATAAGAAAGTCCGGACACATAAACATGACAGAATATGTAGCATTAAGTAGTACCTGGAAATCAAATATATCTTTCGTGAAATGCTGAGAAAGTCCCCATAATCCATATATCACAGCAGGGATAACAAGCCTCGGTGATGAAAGAGCAAGGCTACTGCCCTTAATAAACTTCTCAAATGATTCTTCCAGGTCTTGGCTTCTTATTCCAATTCTGATATAAAAGACGAAATTAGCTTGCTTCAAAGATGAGGTAAGTTCATGTTATACAAACAGATAACATAAGTTTACTAGTACTTCTTTGTCTTCTTTTGCCTGAAAATTTGCGGAACTTCATCTCGGGAAATTTTGTCTGCACGTTGACATAGTAGTTGAAGATACAAACAACTGCATTTAAAAAATCAAAACAGAATTCGTCATCTCAAATGTGGTACAGCAGAAAATTCAATGACTCCACTATCTATCAATTTGGGAAAAAGATATACAGTATAATATGACCCTTATGTTTTGCCTAACAGTAAGTTCATTACAGTACCTACAGGACTCATAACTCAGCTTATGGAAATTCATAAGATATACTTTATCGTACATATTCTGGTAATTTAGAAGAAGAAAGAAAGATTATGTTTGATCAGAAAGCAGGTTTTAAACAGTATTTATCCATTTCTACTTGGTGGATAGAATAAAGGCCACACATCACTCTCAAATCTGCTGCTAGTCCATTGCTTCATAGTATAGAACAGGGGTCATGCAAATGCTTAGTTTAAGCTATATTTTACTGTAAGATGACAAGAAAGACTGTAGATGTGTTGTTCCAAATTACAAACCAGTACATGAATAACCTAATCCATTTACAAAAAATTTCGTTGCAGTCAACTAAACTAAAACTCATATAGCAATAGGCTACAGTACGATAACATAAAGTTACACAGCACTCTCAAATCTGCAGATAGTCCATAATTTCATTATATGGAAGAGATCATGCAACTGTGTTGTTCCTAGTTACAAAACCAGTACAGGAATCAACTAAATAAAAGCTCATACAGCAACAAGCTACCTCATGACAACATAAAAAAGTAACGGTAACTCATTCCAAAAGATGGCAAACTACAGTATAACATTAAATATAACAAAAAAAGAGCACATCATTCATCATTTACTAAAACAATTCAAATTATAGTATATTACTAAAGCCACTTCAAATGCTATCTGAGGTAACATTTCTGAATTGTTATTTTTTAGCACCGTCAACTGTCAAGCAATCAAAAGAGCATAAATTTTCTCCATATAAACGATTTGATTCATGATGCTTGCATTATATGACTGACCTGAAAAAAACTCCAGTTGCATAACTCACAGCAGCCTGGGCATTGTGTACCAAAAAAAAAATTATGTAGTTATTAGTCAAAATACTGCCGACGCACTTGCTTACACAATAATAATTTATAATACAGAATGTGCCCAGAGCATTATAAGTTATATATACTATAGTGTGTCAAAGAATTATAAGTTATAATACTTGTTTAGGTATAATGACAAGTGATGATTGTCACTTTTTTTAAGGCTATAATGTTCTATATAGTGTGCTCAATTTATTGTTATAATCTGTGTTCATTTTAATTTTCGTTGGAAAGTGAAAAAGCTCTAATAGTGGCCCACATGTATGTATGGGCTAGCATGTATGTGACTATATGAAAATAAGGACCTGTATCTTCTTTTTTTTGTTTCATAGAGCTAACCCATTATGGCTTTAAAACTTTCATGTTTAGCCTAAACACCTTAAGATTTTAATCTCCGATCCTTTCAAACTTTAATGTTATATCTATTAGTTCAGCCAACCCTTTCCGACTCTGACCACATTCAGAAGTTTTGTCAATAAAAATATATCAAATTCTATTGATTTTCAGCTTCAGCCCTTCAACAACTATCCAGTGTTTAACTTGAACATCACAAGCAGAAGAGTCATAATATGTCAAAAACAACAAAGGTCCTACTGATTGTGGTCAGTTCGACTGGAACATGGAGTAGAACACTGAGGTTTAAAAACTGAAACTTAAAGGAAAGGGCACAATAGTGGTCAAACTTTAACGGTCGATTTAGATGGTACCTTACTTTTAATGTGTTTGCTTGTAGATTACGATTCGCCCACATTATATGTGATCCTTTTGGCTCCAGAAAGAGTTTCAAGGCTTATAAAGAACTCTTAAGAATTGAAACAACTCTATCAACAATGACAGTTTAGCAACCAACAGAATACATTTGACACTATGTTATGTGCCAAACAAAGTTTTATTTTGTAATGTTGAAAAATATCTGCGCAAAGAGAGAAACAGTAAATATTAACCTTAAGTATACATTACCTGGAATGATATAGCTATTAAACAATATCCACTACATGCAGTTCCAATTCCTACTGTCAATAGAAGCAATTCCTTTTTAAGCTGCATGCAAAAGTTTACAAAATCTTCAAGTTACATGTGAATAAATTATTTTCTTGTAGGTTGAAGAAGCATATAAATTTGCAAGGAGATACGAAGTATGAAACAGAACTGATTGTTTCATTGTTTGATGTGACAGTTTCTACTTTACAAGGTTTATATCGGTAACCTATAGATGGACAATTGTGGAATATATACTTCTACTCGAGAGTAGGTAATACTCTTTGAAGGAAGGGGGATTGTTCCAGCAATTGCCTGGACATGATGGCAATTAGGCATTCCCAAGGGTACTGATCAAGCACATTAATACATCCCTAATAAACACGCTACACAGATACAAATAAACAGGTACCTTTAACAGAGTTTGATTCAACAAGTAATATATTCCAAGTTATAACATAATTACAGAGTAATGATATTCACCCAAAGCAACTTGACCATGAGTATTTGAACAATATCATAATTTACTAACAGTAAGCAAGTTTGGATAGTCTATTAATTACATACTTAAAACTACACATAAATTTGTCATCTTTTACTAATATAAGATAGATTTAATAGGTATTACTGTATAAGTAATATAATATCAAACTTACAACTAATAAGGTATATGTACAAGAAAATATGACAATACATATATATTACCTTTAAGTACATACTGTCTAGAAAACGAGAGGGTGAAATAAATATAGAAGAAATTGAGATAAAGTAACTAATGTTGAAATTATAAGTTATAGTCGCCAATCAAAGATGAAGATGGAAGTGACATTCATGAAAAAAGAGATCAACAAAATATCTCTCCTCTATTCTTCCCTTTATTCTAGACAGGTTAGATCTCCCTTTTCACCATGGCATTTTATAAGCGACACCATATCAATCTAAGGTGTGGCTGCATCAACTGGCAACCATGGGTCAATAGGCACATAACTAGCACCTTGATAATGAGAAAAGCTCTGCCACGTGCAGCTAGTGACGTATGAATGCCTATGTTGCTGCGCGACAACAATGATGTAAACAGGGGAAGACTTAAATTAAGAAGTTTACTAGAATGTTATAATCATTCTTGCTAAGATTGAAGAAACATGTAATGTTTGAATATCTATGTTGTAAACATCAATAAACTAAAGACCGAAGACTGGGTGTATGAAAACTGGCTGATCCACATATCATTCTACATTTGATTATTTGATCAAAACAACAGAAATTCAGTGAACTCTACAGCATTAAGTGAAAAAAACATTAAATGAGTAGGGTCTCTGTATGTGTTGACAATAGAGTTTTCATCTGTTTCGCAAACTATCATTCAAAATAGTACAAAAAGTTGTTAAATCAATAAATTTGCACACCAAATTACAAAATTTAGCAAATGTTAGTATGTACTGTAATACATAACCATAGTAGCCTATCTTCTATTTATATGAACTTAGTCATAGAATAAGACCATATCAACGAAACATATCTCAGAACAGAAGATCTAATATAAGTAAACCAATGCATGCTCATTGTCTAGGGTAATTATGTAATGGTGGAACTTTAAGAGGGGGAGGGGGACAATGAATAATAAATGAAAAATACAAGTAAAGATCGGATACAGTTCAGGCCATGTCATACAGCTTCGTATTTGAGAAGGTTCAGTCTCTTCCTTCTTTCTTTGTCATTCTGAAATTCCTGTTTCATGACTAGAAGTATAAGTGGTTTAGCAGGCTAAAAGCTAATAGTGATATCACTTTCTAAGAAAGCAAAGAAATAGTATCACTTCAGTAATGAAATCATAATTACCATTAACAGAACACAAAAGCACGAAGATTGAAAAACATAAGAAAAAACTAACCTCATACATTACTTTCTTATTGACTGGTGCAGACTTGTCACCAAGAAGCCACTCGCTGGTTCTTTTCAGTTTTAAGAATCCACCCTCACTTTCGTCATCTACGGACTACATAATAAGAATCATTCAGCAATTGCAAGATGAGCTGGCAATATCTTCCCAGAACAGAAGAAAACTATCGAACTACATGAAAATTCAATGTATGCCCAAGCTCTATATTGTCAATAGCCGAATGGCCCAAATGCTTTTCTATTGTTTTTTAATATATAATAAAAAAAATGGAAAGATTAGACCAAAGGTGCAACATTTCAACCCCACATGTATTCCTGGTAATATGAAAAACAACCACAAGATTAGATAAGTTTGAATATTCTAATTTTAGCATCATACCTTAAGCAATCTGGGTAAAAGCATAAATTATATAAACTGGACAGGAATCATAGCACAAAAGTTCGAATTCATATTATTAAGAAACATTTGAACCTTTTTACAAATTAAAAACGCCTGAATGCACCAAAAGCAAGAGCTTGGCAATAATTGTATTGCTATATATTTAGTTTCACGTTAAGGTGCCATTCCATAAAAGGTAATGGAAGTTGTTGAATGCATAGCTTAACATTCTAAAGCGTGATGATTATTTCATGGCCGAATTTCCTACTGATTCATTCAATCCAATAATTATTTCATTTCATTAAAGAATGTTGGAAAGCAAACAAATTTAACTGCTGAATCTTTCAGCCTAATACCACCTACCACCATCTTCCATTGAGGTGTTATTAAAAAGGCAAGAGAATGTATTCCTAATTTCATGAATGAATAAATTAAGATATTTATTACAGTAGTCAGCAAAAAATATAAATGTATCAAGTAAGATAGTTTCAGACCTCCTCGGATACTTGAGATGAGTCAGACCACATGTCACTTTGGACATTAACAATGTCTTTTACATCCCTCAGCCAGAGGCTATCGGTAATCTTGGTAACAAAATCTCCATTAACCTCTCTATCTTTAATAAAATCATGAAAAACATCATCATTTTCCACTTCAGCTACTGCATAGAAGAAAATGGATTAAGTGAGCCATTGACAGTACAAAATGCACTTCTTCGAGTCTTATAAAAGTTTCTAGTTAAGTATTGTTTCCTGCTAGTCTGCTAACATAAGTTCATAAATCGTTCAGCAGAGCACCTACATTTCAAGTTAAATAATTGGCAAATATTGACCACAAAGGTGCAAGTCAAAAAAATGAGGTAATGAATGATACTGATCAAACTAATCCCATTTACAGCTAGCAAAGAGCTCTTAAAAGACGCAGAAACAAATACTTCACATTTTTCGAAAACATTAAAGTAAAAACAAAATCTTGCAAAACAAGAACATGAATTTAATTTCTGGGTAGTCATTAAAATGATTCTGCAAACAAAATAAAAGAAAATAAAACAACTTCCACATTACAATGTATAAATACATAATGCAAAACAAGCTAGTATTTTCTTGATTATTAACTTTAAACCAGTGAAAAAGGGTACCTGAGAAAGAGATTTTCTTGGAAAGAGATGAAGTTGCAAAACGAGGAAGTGGGTTCAAACATAATATTGTTGTTGGAGATTTTATGTAATGAATTGGATAATTGGCGGTGAGATATCTGGTGGATAAGGAGGAACAACCACAACTCATTTTCTCCTTCTCCTTTTCCTCAGACTAATATTTTGGTTATCTTTTCCCCTTCAAATGTGAAATGTACTGATATCATTATTTATGGGCAAAAAAGTTTATACATATAATTTTTGAAAAAAAAGAAGAGAATTTATAAAATATACTATCTTAGCCATTGTTTTACCGAAAACCATTTTATATGGAAAATTGTAGAGAACCATTAATTTTTAATTTTATAGTAGAATCAAAGTTATAATTTTTTGGTTCTATAAAAAACCAATTTTTTTTGGTTTTATGAAAAAGTCCAATTTTCTGATTTTGTTGTAGAACCAAATGTTGATGTGGCGCTGCTTACATCACTGCCACGTCATTACTACAACGTGTTAGTGCCACGTCATCAATGATGATGTCGTGATGATGTGGTACTATCACGTGGTACTGCCACATCATCACGGCTGTTATGGCAGTGTCACGTATCAGTGATGGCGTGATGATGACAATTTTTTTTTTTGAGAAAATTTATTTTTAAAAAAATTGTTCTGCTATAGAATCAGAAAAATTATATGGTTCTCCATAGTTTTCTATATAAGATGGTTCTCTCTGGAGTGCTACTTATACATGTTTTCTACTTTATTTTACAAAAATACTATCCTTTTTATATTCCTTGTAGAAATACTATCTTAATTCTAAATATACTCCTTATCTATCATCTTCTTTCTTTAGTGACTGTGCGCCACGTGGTAGGTGAATCCCCTATCCTATTGATGTGGCAGCTGGATACCACCCTGATAACGTGGCTGGTGGATCCCAAATACTTTAATTCTAATCGATGTGGGATGTTACAAACACCCCTTCTTATAGGGTCGACGTCCTCGTCGAGTCCATACAAACTAACTAAACCCGAATAGTGCCTCTACACTTCCGGACGGACAGAGCACTAATACTATTTATAATATTCAAGTCCACAATCGAATGATACCGGACCCAACAACCCACCACATGTCAGTCCAAAAGTGCTAGCAAATTGGTACACATTAGTTGTTGACTTGTATCTACAAAGGCCCCAAA
Source organism: Kitagawia praeruptora (assembly GCA_037693485.1). Classification (NCBI taxonomy): domain Eukaryota; kingdom Viridiplantae; phylum Streptophyta; class Magnoliopsida; order Apiales; family Apiaceae; genus Kitagawia; species Kitagawia praeruptora. The sequence goes on from CM075352.1 coordinate 128,297,807, forward strand.
TATTCTTCTTCTAATCGATGTGGGATGTTACAGCAATGTCCCAAAAACTATTCTAGTAGACGCTAGGCGGTGCAAAAACGCATAATTTTTATGAAAATTGGCCACAAAACGTTTTTTCCAAAAATTGGCGGTTAATCGGATCTAGGCGGATTTAGGCAGTCTAGACACGATTAATTGCTAAAATTTTAGACTGGACTAATCGAGAATTTAATTGGGATTCGATCAACATGTTAAAAAAAGTCAAATTAAGCATAAAATTGTAAAAAATGTAAGTTTTTTTTAATAAAAAAATCTATACTAATATATTAAAGCCGAAAAATTGAAAGTTTGGTCGGTTTGGTTTTCGGTTTAGTTATTCTAATTATTAAAATAAATAATGACATTTAGTCATTGCCATTTTCACATTTACTTTTAGTTGAATATATTACTTCCTCCTTCCCACCTATTTCTTTACATAAAAAACTGCATATCTGACACGCATTTTAAGGTGCATTTTAAGGATAGTTCTATAACTTATTTTTGATATTTTCTTTTTTTGTATAAAAATAAAACAATCCTATTTTTATACAAAAAAAGTAAATATCAAAAATAAGTTATAGAACTATCCTTAAAATGCACCTTAAAATCCGTGCCGAAAATTGGTCCGCAAATGTAAACAAACACACGGGACAGAGGGAGTACCTTTTATAAAAACATCAATCGTACCATATCTTCAAATCATTAATATCTCCTTTCTAATTAAAATGCGTAACCTTTTTTAAACTAATCTTACAATCATTAATATATACCCAAAAATATCACACCATATTTTCAATTATTAATAAAATATATTAAAAATCTCTATACGTTGTTTATAATAAGAAAATATTAGTATAATACGTAAATATGAGTACATTAAATTATAATTTAAAAAATTATTAAATTGATAATTATATAAAAACATAATTGTACTATTAATTAAGATTAAATAAATACCTAAAATATATTATCTTTCAATCAATTTAAAATACGTTTACTTTTAATTAAACATATTACCCTATATTACCCTTTATACATACCTAAAATATCGTATCTTCCAATCATTAATATTTCTTTTCTAATTAAAACACGTTACCTTTTAATTTAAAACATAATTTTGCAATCAAATCTTCCAATCATTAATATTTCTTTTCTAATTAAATAAACTAACTTTTAATTTAAAACATAAATTTACAGAGTTAAGTTCTATGGAGACCAACATTTGAGTGGAGACCGTGGAGACCATATACATTATCCACTCAAAATATTGCAAAACATATATATTTGCAAATAATGTTCAATGAAGAATATTATTTTATTCAAAATCTTAAAAATCATATATGATTTGCTAGCAGAATATGTTTTGAAGAACAATACGTTCTCCAATATTTTGTTTATAGAACATACATGATTTTCAAGATTGCATGTAAAACATATATGATTTTCAGGATTTTCAATGAAATAAATGCAGTAATGATTTTCATAGAACATGATTTTCAATAAATAGGTTTTTGCAATGTTTTGATTGATATATGGTCTCCGGTCTCCACTAAAAAAGTTGGTCTCCATAGAACTTAACTATTTACAATTATTAATGTATACCCATAACTATGGCACCATATTACCGTTAGATTTTTAGTAATTAATAAGAACCGTTAAATGTAATTATAAGGTATATTTAATGTTTAAATTACTTTACTAAATATTCAATGTTGAATCCCGTCAACTACATATTTAAATTAAAATTTTATTATATAAATTTTAAATCATTCAAATTATTTATTAAATTTACTTCAAATTTTATTAAATTAATATCAAAATAATTTTTAAAATTAATGAATATATAAAAACATAATTATAGAATAAAATAAAATTTATAACATATCAAAAGAAACCCGTGCATCGCACGGGTTATAAAATTTATAACATATCAAAAGAAACCCGTGCATTGCACGGGTTATAAGCTAGTATAACTTATACATGAAAGGGTAAATTCACTTATCATGTATGATAAAAAAAAAAGATATTTTTATTTTTATTTATATAAAAAATATTTTTCAATATTAAAATTAATTATATGTAACAAAATATTTAAATACATTAATTTTCCGATTAATCTCTGTCTAACCATTAATCGCTAGAAACTAGACTCACCCCTACGTACTTCTAACTATTTTTAGAACTTTGATCTAAAGTAAATAAATTCTAAATTTTTGAAAAGAACAATCAAACTTTAAAAACAGAGAACACAAAAGCAGAACAAGCCAGTGTAACGGGAAACACAACAGAAGCAACATAGGTACAATAAAATGTTACCCCACGTAAACCATAAATAAGGTATCCGTTAAAGCTTAGCCCACAGTCCCATACAAACAACTTGAAGGTATGGCTTGTTATTTATATGGACAATACTTTCATTTTCATTAAAGGTAGTCTTTTTAATATGTTTGCATAGAATGGATGGTCACAGAACAAGAACATCAGCGGGTGCGCATAGATTTCTTCACAAGAGTGGAAGGTTGGATTCTCTTTGGAATGGTGGCTCAGAGAAGGTAAGATTAGTATATAAAGATTGACTCAACTTTTAAACCTTTTCCATTCTTTCATTTTGGTAAGACTTTGCTTGTGTAACAGTGAGATTCCACAAGATAATTACATATGTAACAGTTAGATAAACACTATATATGGAACATTATCATTGATAATGTATTTGCTGAAATTTACCGGAAATCTAACCCTCCCCTGCGCGGAGAATCTTAACCTTTTTGTTTATAACTGTAAAATTTTTGCTTCTGATGGATTCATTCAAGATGCTTAATTTGTCTGCATGATTTCAAAACATTAATTGATCTAAGCTTCGGTTATGCAGGTCAAAACTCCATGTTGTACACAGAAAGCTGGAACTAAAGCTCATCTTAAGGATATCAGTGAAGGCCTTACTACGTCTAAAGAGCTGCTCAAAATACTCGACTACATGTGGGAGTTGGATGAGAGAAGTTGCACAACTAAATCCGTTGTTGCAGCATTAAAATGTGAGCTTGAAGAAACTCAAGCTAAGGTTGGAAAGTTAATTCAAGAACAACAAGTTAAGGAAAGTAAGATTGATTGCCTCATGAAGAAATTCGCAAAAGAAAGATTTGCATGGAAAACCAAAGAGCAGGAAAGAATTCAAAATGCAGTCAAGTCCATTGCAAGAGAGCTACAAGTAGAGAAGAAGTTGAAAGGCCAATTTGAGAGACTAAACAGAAAGCTAGGAAACGAATTAGCCATTACAAAGGCAAGTCTCTTAACAATAGAGAAAGCCTTTGACAGTGCAAACACGAAATCAACAAAATCTAACAAACAAGTGCAAAAGGAGAGGCAAATGCTTGATGCTGCTAACATCTCGCGTGAGGCCAGAGTTCAAATGAAGCTCTCAGAAGCAAAATGTTCTGATGTGGACAAGCTACGAAGTGAGCTGGAAACGTGCTTGAGAGCTCGAATAGGCGAAAATAACAATGACTCGGCTAACTACAATAAAATTAATGAGTTGATAGAGTCATGTCGAAAAGGGGATGATACAGAAATAGAGGATTCACTTGATAGTGATCTTCAGTCCATTGAGTTTAACATGGATAACAATTGCAAGACTTATGAGTGGAGTTATGCAGCCGCATTGCGTAAAGAAGATTATGAAGAAGAAATTCAAAGATGCAGTATGATTAAGGATCTAAGGGACCGTATTGTTTCTGGTTCTTGATTAGCAATGTTGCATGGGCAAAACATAAGGTAAACTTTTTAAGGCAGTTCAATAAGAGATGGAATTTCTCATTAGCATGCACATAGATGTAAATAAACTTGTAATCAATGTTTTGTGGAGCTCAATTTAGTGAGTGTTTTATGGGGTGCCAAGTGAATTTTTATTTTCTGTATCAATTTAAATACCAGATTTGTCAAATAAAGGGCCAGAGTAAGTCATAGCTTAACTACCAAGTGTAACCGACTGCCAAGTGAATATTTATATTATTAAAAAAATATATATTAGTAATGATTAAAAATTTCAAAAATTAAAATTTATTACCAAACATCACCACCAAACCTTCACCAACCAAACACCCACCAACCCCTCACCTACTACATCTTCTCTTCTATAAATACTCATCTTCTCCTTCATCATAATTCTCTCTCTATAGCTGCTAGATAGTCCGTCTAGTAGAAGAGCCGGTTTAGCCCGCTTTTAGGAAGTGTCGGGATAGAAGGTTCTCGTGCCTAAACTATTCCTTAGGGTACTTGGGTTTGACTGCAGCCATCGGAGGTGGTCCCGTTGCAGGGGTCTTTCTATCAGGTTGTGTGGCACTGTCCGGGTTGGGAGAGGGAGAGAAGGAAAGGTTGTCGGGAAACAGTGATTGGGGGAGGTTTTGAGATAAACACTTTAGTGAGTTGGGGATATACATAATAGGTATTGTAGGGCTGAATTTTTGTATGAAATTCAAGAGGCCGAATACCCGGATATTGTAATCTCTTTTATCTAGTGTGAAGTTGTTGCTCTTGTGGATGTAGGCTGGGCCGAACCACGTTAAATCTCTTGTCTCTTTTACTGTATTGTTGGTTTGTTGCTTCATTACTATCACGTATATTTGTGGGATCTAAGCGCACATATTTACCAAATCGCTTCCGCATTCGCAGGGAATCGGGCAGATTCCTAACAGTTGGCATCAGAGCTAGTTGTGTCTAAATTATTGGTGCCGAAGGAAAGTCGTTAAGAAAAGTGGTTGTATAATTTGGCGCCGTTTTGACGGAAGTGCTCCCATTGTTTCTTACACTTACCTGGCCAATTGATTTAGTTGTTTGGATTGGTTTGTGTGTGCAAACGGAGATCATGGCAAGTATTAAAAGATTCACGGTGACTCCATATGATGGTAAAGGAAGTTTTACTCTTTGGCAGAGAAGGGTAAAGGATATCCTAACCCAACAGAAGCTAGCAAGGGCTTTGAAGGGGAAGGAGGGAAAACCAACAAAGATGAGCGATGAAGATTGGGAGGATGCTGAGTCGCAATGCATGAGTACCATCAGGCTATGCATTGCTGATAACATTATCAATAATGTTGTTGACGAAAGCACGCCGAAGGAATTATGTCAAAGTTGGAGACATTGTATCTCGGGAAGAACTTGACTACAAAGTTAAATCTGAAGCGCGAGTTATACAAGCTGAAGATGGCAGCTCAAGGCAATGTTATTGAGCACATGAATGTGTTTAATGGTATTGTTGATCAACTTGAAAAGGTTGATGTAAAATTGGAGGAAGAAGATAAGGCTCTTATTCTTCTTACTTCGCTTCCGGAGTCATTCGATCATTTGGTCACAACCATTTTGTACGGAAAGGTGCACGTTAAAAATGGAGGAGGTTCAGTCAGCATTTTTGTCAAATGCTGGAAGGAAGAACCAGGATGGTGACAAGGACGGAATGACAATTTTGGCTTTGTGTAGTCGAAATAATAGATGAAGGGGTGTTGTGAGAGGATCTACCAATAGCAGGGGTAAATCCAGATAAAGTGAAAAGGGCATGCAGTGCTTTGGTTGCAAGGAGTGGGGTCATATTAGGCCGAATTGTCCGCTTAATAAGAAGGATCCAGATGCATCATTGGTTGTGGTTACTCTCGATTGTGAAGATGTTTGCACCGTCTTCAATCGAGGCACTAGTTCTGTGACAGCCCCAAATCCCGGGGTCATAAATCTGGGCCATCACGGACCAATTTCCATTCAATATCAATATCTCTTGGGTCTTTTTTTTATACAATTAATACTTATGCAATTGACCCCGCAATAACACACACACACACACACCAGTCATATGCTCAGAGAACAACATCCACGATATTAAGAGTTGAGAGTTAAAAGAGTTATTACACACCAGGATCATACTCAAGTACATTGTTGAATAATACTTCGACATGAAGTATTTCAACAATCAACAGTTATTACACCAACTTACACACTTAATGTACACAATCTATCAATACCCAACCGTCCGATAGCTACCTCGGGAATTGATGCTAGCGCGCTCTCAGAAGGTCGCCTTCCCCCTACCCTCTTGCGGGGCGTTCTGCGTAGTCTCAGCATACCTAGCTGTATATATAGATAAGTAGCAAGAGTGAGCTAAAATAGCTCAGCAAGATAATTTCTATCAACTAACATCAAAGGAAAATAATCATCATGTATATATATTTTAATAAACAATTTTCAGATATTATGGAAGGAAATTTTATTTCCGTTCAAGACATATACTTTCCAATTATCTTTATACGAAAAGATATATATAATATTATAATCTCAGTCTCACTTCTAATATCATATAATAACTGGAAAACAATTATAGACTTTGAGAAAAATGACATTCCTATTTAATAATACATCATCCACTTTCTATTATAAGAAAAGAAAGGTACAACAATATAATATCAATTGCTCTTCTGTATTCAGATAATAATTCATACTTCTTCTCAATATATTATCTCAAGATAACATAAAAATTTGAACCATATCTCTCATTATAATCCTTCCATTTCCTTTTTACACAGAAATTTTATACCATAATATAAAATCAGTTTCTCTTCCATTTACAACACAATTCCTTCTTTTCATATCATTTTTCTGTTTTCAGTATAGAAATCTGAAAAATTTCCCAGATCTTTCCTTTAAAGAAAACGTTGGGGATTTTCACTGTTGCCGAATACGTGAGGCACGATGATCAGTCGCCCTCCGTACCCGTCCCTTTTACTAACGGTAGACGGAGGTAGGTTCTCCACCATCCCCCAGGAGGAAGGTTCTCCACTACATCCTCCCTCGGCACTCTTGGGCCAGAATAAATATTGGATGCTGGACTGTGCCACTACCACACAGCCTCTTACGCTTATTGTTGAAATCCCCCTTTTCAAATCACTGTTCCATTATCAAATACCATTTCACATTTTCCATTTCCATTCATATTTCCATTCACATTTCCCTTCACATATATCATTTCCATTTCCATTTATCATCACCTTTAAAAATATTTATGTCATAATACTTTGGTTATGACTCAGACATCTCTTCTATATTCAATGAAATCAAATATGTTTTTGTATACATAAAATATTCCATTTGTTTTAGGAGTATTAAATAATACTCAATAATATCTATCACAACATTTAGAAAGAATATTTTTAAAACAATATTATAAATCATATAACCCTAGATAACAGCTGATACCATTCCTCATATTCCCTTAATCATAAGGCATGTTCACTTCATGCGTAATCATTTCTATGTATATCCATATCCATCTCATATTCATATCCACATTCATATCCATCTCATACTCATATCCATATCCATATCCATATACATCTTCATATACCTCTCCTTTTAATATCAAAAATCACGGAAAACAAATTCTTAACAATATAGTAACAATAGCATCACATGTATATATTCCACGAAATCAAATTTCTTTAAAGATAAATAATTTCCAAGTAGGGATAGAAAAGATCTTGCCTGGATCTCTAAAGCGAGTATGTGGAATCCTGAGTTCGTCTCCCGTTTCTATAGAAACGAAAGGATCATCATTAGTATATATCCCACTTAATCACTTAATCTCTACACCATAACACCCTTAACTCATATTATAAGTTTAACATGGTTTTTATGCACCAAAAGTTTACATGCACTTAACCATTTTTAAACTCGATCTAAGTTTTAGCATATTCCACCATTCCCCTTAATAACCACACTCGACTGTAAAAATTCTCAGAAAATATAGATTTCGAATTTTAATGCAAGGTCAACTGTCAAGGGTTCTCTGACCACCCTACTACACTATCCCAAAATTTCGTGCCTTATAAAAATGTCTAAGTATGGTAACTTTAGCCTCAAAGTTGATACAATTATGTTTTCTCGGTTTTCGAATGCCTTTCACTAAAATTGACTTTTCTCCTAAACCGTTCATCAGATTTTAACGCACCTTATATCAAAACGATCTATGAACTAGGCTCTATCTCATCATGGTCACAAGAGGGTCTGGACAGTAAGGTACCGTACGTGTATAAATGCTAAAAACAGGGCAGTTTAGGAATCTAACGAAAATCGGACATTATAACGGCTATACTTTCATACTTTCCATATTTTAACCATTCCAAAATCATCATTCCACACTCATTCTAAACCCTGCACCATGTGGGCTTTATCCCAACCATGGTTACAAGTCCACAACACAAATCTCATATCAAATCCAACCATTTATAACACAAAATCATTATAAACTTAACATTTATATCATCTAACTACTAACCAACTCAATATTCACCATAAATACAAGGGGCAAGAGCATTTATACCTCTTTGAAGATTTAATAACACCTAGTAAGCCTTGGGTTATGCTTAAACCACCATATAATAGCTTGAATCAACTAAAGAAGCCATGAAAACAAAGTTAATTCTAAGATTTCACTATTCATTTACCATTCATCAGCTGGAAGATTCGCAAAAACGAAGGCCTTACCTACGTTTTCTGGTGGAGGCTTCTAAATGAAAGTTGTAGAGCATCTCACCACGTTTCCAAAAAGCTAAAGAACACGAAATTTGGCTGAGAAACGAAGGAGTTATGCTCGATTTACCAACCTGCTGTCTTTTTTGGCCGAAATTCATTCTTTTGTAGAGAAGATGATGATTTTGGTGTTGGTTGTTGTTGTCTTAAGGTTTATAGAGTTTTATTGAAGCTTGGTGAAGGTTATAGATGGTTTCCATGTAAAGTTACTAATTTACCCTTGATTAAAAGTTAGTGGAAAGTGATGTCATGCATGATGTCACCTTGGATGATCTATAAATCTCATTTTTGATTTTCTAAGTAAATGCTAATAACCTTGGTTGATTATAATGTAGTATGTATCCTTGTTATATTACTAATCTTGGTTGTTTTATTTCATACTCGTCTAATTGTGATTCGTTTCGAATATTCCTCATTATCTCAATGGTTTCGAAATCGTTTAAAAATCCAAATTCCTTTGGCATTCACTTGACTTAATAATCCTTTGTTTTAACTTAAATTCACTAATTCCTCAATATATAAATCCTTTAATATTTCTATGCTCCTTATTATCAAATAAATAGAAGCTCGTTCGAACTCAAAATCCTCAAAAATCCATATTCAGGAATTTCTGAAATCCGTTATCATTTCGAGTCACTTATTTTCATAGTACATCACTAATATGGTTTCTGATCACTCATTTTCTGTTTCCATTATAGAGTACCTACATATCTTTTCCCTAAATCCTCAAATTTTACTATTCATGGGATCACTGTAGCATTGCTAAAGTTAGGGTTATTATAGTCTTCCCCTCTTAAAAGGATTCCGTCCCGGAATCATGTTGAAATTGTCCATATACACATTTTTTTTTTATCCACACCTTATAACTTCTGCACCACTTTCTCCATCCTTTTTCATTCGTAATATCTTTATCTTGTTTGCGCAAAAATACACCAACATAAATTTGCTTGTCATTCATCAACATGTCCTTTAGCTTATCAATATCAGTCTCCTTCATTTCTTCCTTTACCAATTTCTTCCTGTCTCAGTCATTCTACATTAGTTCATCTCTCATTCCTCTTTTAGCTAAGGGTATCAGCCACCACATTGGCCTCCCCTGAATGGTAGTGTATCTCACTATGGTTTATCTGTATTTTGATCTCTATCATGACATAAAATATAAACACTTCAATCCTGTTATATCCTATCTCTGTAAAATCCTCCAGAAATCTGACTAGAATAAATTCCTTGAAACAATTGTAAGAAAATACTACCTATAATATATATTTCCTGTTCGTATCTAAACAGTCTGTGGTTTACCCCAAAATACTATTACTTTCTCTTTCTGGATCAGCACATCTTACTTCCAACTCAGATAGATCATTCTTATTTATTTTGTTAACTTATTTACACCATTCATTGACCACATTTATTCCTAACCAAACATTTACACTTAGAAGGTTAAATAAAAATGTTCACCTGCATCTGTATCCGGCTTTTTCAATGCTTCCCCTAAGGTCATATTGTACACTCTGGCAGTAGGTTTATTTGAAGCAGTCATACTTTGTCATGACGCAGCCGACCCACTAGAACGACAATCTCGGGCTAAATGGCCTAATTTCCCACACTGGTAACACTTGACACCATTCTTCTCAGTTGGGCATTGGCTAAAATAGTGTCCTTGTTGTCCACACTTATAACAAGTTATTCCCAATGCTCTACACACCCCTGTATGCTTCCTACCACACGTATGACAATCTGGTAATGGTGGTCTTGATTGATTAGACTGAAATGTTCCTGAGGACTTACCACCCTGATTCACAGTCTCACTAACAGCCTTGTTACTCCCTGACCTTCCCACAAACGGGGATTTTTGTCCTTTACCAACCTTGCTAAAGTAACTTCCTTCACTTGAACCTCCTTTCTGACCCTCAAATTTCCACTTCTTATTCTCTCGACCTATTTGAGTCTGTTCACTCTCGGCTTCTATAATGGATGCCTTTTGAACTACCTCAGCATAATCAGTTAACTCAAACGGTGCCACTCTCGTCCGTAGCCATGGTTTCAATCCTTGTTGGAACCTTTTTGCTCGTTGTTCCTCAGTACGCACAAATTCTGGAACAAACCTAGATAGTTCAGTAAATTTAGTTTCATATTCCGCCACCGATAGGTTATCCTGCTTTAACTCCAAAAATTTCATCTCCATTTGATTTTCCAGATACCTAGGGGAGTACTTTTCTAAAAATACCCTAGTGAAACGTTCCCAAGTTATCACTCCCGCTCCCTCTAGATTCCCACCAATAATTTGCCTCTCCCTTTAAGAGATAGGCTGCAAAGGTTGTTTTCTGATCCTCCTCTATCCTCAATATCTCAAAAGCTTTCTCCATCTCTTTTAACCAGGCTCTGGCTACTACTGGGTTAGCAGTTCCCTCAAACTCTGGGGTTTTAATGACTTAAAAGCACGAAAGGAGTTAGTTGCCTGATTAGGAAGAACAGGTGGTTGTTGAGGATTCTGTGGATTAGCTAAATTCTGCCTTAATAGGTCCATGAGTTGGTTAAAAGGGTCACCACCCTGCCTATTATGACTTCCTTCCTCTCTCTCATTTTCCCTTGCATTCGCTCTATTATTACGCTTAGGCGGCATAATTCTGTATATAACAATATTCTTCATTAATCACCCAAATTTAGGGTACAACATACATCATTCCCATATACATCATTCTCATATACATCATTCTCATATACACCATTATATCACTAGTTAACTCATTTATGTACCATAATATTCTGAACTCAACTTTAGCAAATAAGCGTATCACCTTTAGCACAATAACCTTTTCATTTAAGTCAATCACCTTATATACATCGATATTCTTGAATCTCAACATTTAATATCGAAATACGATAGAATTTAGACAGAATACACAAACTTCATTAATTGTCTCACTTCCTTTGTTTATCCTTATTCTGACTTTTCCTCAAAATACACCTTACTCTCAATAGTAAGTCTCAATTATACCTTAAAATTCCTCTTATTCTTTTATCTCGCTAATCCTCAATTATACCCCTTTCTTCTCACGAAATTCCTTCCTCTTCTATATCGAAACGCTTCTAGCTCTAATTATCTCTTATTGAAATTTCCCTTGAAATCTCGAGTTTCCTCGTATAACCACGTATACTCTAAACCTTGCTTCCATTATCCTATCCATTAATGAAATCTTCTCTATTCGAAACAATTTATAGAATTTAAGAAACTTCGAATTGAAACGAACCCAGAAACCAGCAAGAGTCCCACAACAATTTATAAAATAAAGTTTTAAATAGCTCTTATTCGAAACAAAAGAATATTTTGGGAAATAAATATGATGGAAGAACCCGTACGTAACACAAGTGAGGGCGTCCCCTCCGACTTTCAATCACACAGACAGATCGTCCTTGTGTATACATATAGGATTGTTCCTCTTAGTTGGAATAAGAATTATAAAGAAAATATTTAATCACGATGATAAATACCGTTTTCCAAAAATAATCTTAGGGAAATATTTTGACTAAAATAGATAAAATATAATTTTGAAACACATTCCAAAGGTACCAGAAAGTTTTGAAAAGATATCGGCCCCTTTTTGAATAAGAGATGATAGGTCACCCTGGAATTACTCACGAAGCTATCTAACGTACACTTCCCGATACATCAAGTATTCCCTTTCTCATATCGATCTCGCGTGCTACATAAACTTAACACTTTTGGCATAATAACCTTTACTAGCAATAATCTATAAAATTATAATCACGACTCAGAATAAACGCTTCGTTCGATAAACCCCCCTTGAACTCGATATGAGTTCATATTTTATATCATTACCTATATATCTATATGCGTATATTACTATCACTCTTGTTCCTGAGCAATATGACTCTAAGCTCTGATACCAAACTGTGACAGCCCCAAATCCCGGGGTCATAAATCTGGGCCATCACGGACCAATTTCCATTCAATATCAATATCTCTTGGGTCTTTTTTTTTTTACAATTAATACTTATGCAATTGACCCCGCAATAACACACACACACACACACGCACCAGTCATATGCTCAGAGAACAACATCCACGATATTAAGAGTTGAGAGTTAAAAGAGTTATTACACACCAGGATCATACTCAAGTACATTGTTGAATGATACTTCGACATGAAGTATTTCAACAATCAACAGTTATTACACCAACTTACACACTTAATGTACACAATCTATCAATACCCAACCGTCCGATAGCTACCTCGGGAATTGATGCTAGCGCGCTCTCAGAAGGTCGCCTTCCCCCTACCCTCTTGCGGGGCGTTCTGCGTAGTCTCAGCATACCTAGCTGTATATATAGATAAGTAGCAAGAGTGAGCTAAAATAGCTCAGCAAGATAATTTCTATCAACTAACATCAAAGGAAAATAATCATCATGTATATATATTTTAATAAACAATTTTCAGATATTATGGAAGGAAATTTTATTTCCGTTCAAGACATATACTTTCCAATTATCTTTATACGAAAAGATATATATAATATTATAATCTCAGTCTCACTTCTAATATCATATAATAACTGGAAAACAATTATAGACTTTGAGAAAAATGACATTCCTATTTAATAATACATCATCCACTTTCTATTATAAGAAAAGAAAGGTACAACAATATAATATCAATTGCTCTTCTGTATTCAGATAATAATTCACACTTCTTCTCAATATATTATCTCAAGATAACATAAAAATTTGAACCATATCTCTCATTATAATCCTTCCATTTCCTTTTTACACAGAAATTTTATACCATAATATAAAATCAGTTTCTCTTCCATTTACAACACAATTCCTTCTTTTCATATCATTTTTCTGTTTTCAGTAAAGAAATCTGAAAACCATTTTCCAAATCTTTCCTTTAAAGAAAACGTTGGGGATTTCCACTGTTGCCGAATACGTGAGGCACGATGATCAGTCACCCTCCGTACCCGTCCCTTTTACTAACGGTAGACGGAGGTAGGTTCTCCACCATCCCCCAGGAGGAAGGTTCTCCACTACATCCTCCCTCGACACTCTTGGGCCGGAATAAATATTGGATGCTGGACTGTGCCACTACCACACAGCCTCTTACGCTTATTGTTGAAATCCCCCTTTTCAAATCACTGTTCCATTATCAAATACCATTTCACATTTTCCATTTCCATTCATATTTCCATTCACATTTCCCTTCACATATATCATTTCCATTTCCATTTATCACCACCTTTAAAAATATTTATGTCAAAATACTTTGGTTATGACTCAGACATCTCTTCTATATTCAATGAAATCAAACATGTTTTTGTATACATAAAGTATTCCATTTGTTTTAGGAGTATTAAATAATACTCAATAATATCTATCACAACATTTAGAAAGAATATTTTTAAAACAATATTATAAATCATATAACCCTAGATAACAGCTGATACCATTCCTCATATTCCCTTAATCATAAGGCATGTTCACTTCATGCGTAATCATCTCTGTGTATATCCATATCCATCTCATATTCATATCCACATTCATATCCATCTCATACTCATATCCATATCCATATCCATATACATCTTCATATACCTCTCCTTTTAATATCAATAATCACGGAAAACAAATTCTTAACAATATAGTAACAATAGCATCACATGTATATATTCCACGAAATCAAATTTCTTTAAAGATAAATAATTTCCAAGTAGGGATAGAAAAGATCTTGCCTGGATCTCTAAAGCGAGTATGTGGAATCCTGAGTTCGTCTCCCGTTTCTATAGAAACGAAAGGATCATCATTAGTATATATCCCACTTAATCACTTAATCTCTACACCATAACACCCTTAACTCATATTATAAGTTTAACATGGTTTTTATGCACCAAAAGTTTACATGCACTTAACCATTTTTAAACTCGATCTAAGTTTTAGCATATTCCACCATTCCCCTTAATAACCACACTCGACTGTAAAAATTCTCAGAAAATATAGATTTCGAATTTTAATGCAAGGTCAACTGTCAAGGGTCCTCTGACCACCCTACTACACTATCCCAAAATTTCGTGCCTTATAAAAATGTCTAAGTATGGTAACTTTAGCCTCAAAGTTGATACAATTATGTTTTCTCGGTTTTCGAATGCCTTTCACTAAAATTGACTTTTCTCCTAAACCGTTCATCAGATTTTAACGCACCTTATATCAAAACGATCTATGAACTAGGCTCTATCTCATCATGGTCACAAGAGGGTCTGGACAGTAAGGTACCGTACGTGTATAAATGCTAAAAACAGGGCAGTTTAGGAATCTAACGAAAATCGGACATTATAACGGCTATACTTTCATACTTTCCATATTTTAACCATTCCAAAATCATCATTCCACACTCATTCTAAACCCTGCACCATGTGGGCTTCATCCCAACCATGGTTACAAGTCCACAACACAAATCTCATATCAAATCCAACCATTTATAACACAAAATCATTATAAACTTAACATTTATATCATCTAACTACTAACCAACTCAATATTCACCATAAATACAAGGGGCAAGAGCATTTATACCTCTTTGAAGCTTTAATAACACCTAGTAAGCCTTGAGTTATGCTTAAACCACCATATAATAGCTTGAATCAACTAAAGAAGCCATGAAAACAAAGTTAATTCTAAGATTTCACTATTCATTTACCATTCATCAGCTGGAAGAGGCTTCTAAATGAAAGTTGTAGAGCATCTCACCACGTTTCCAAAAAGCTAAAGAACACGAAATTCAGCTGAGAAACGAAGGAGTTATGCTCGATTTACCAACCTGCTGTCTTTTTTGGCCGAAATTCATTCTTTTGTAGAGAAGATGATGATTTTGGTGTTGGTTGTTGTTGTCTAAGGTTTCTAGAGTTTTATGGAAGCTTGGTGAAGGTTATAGATGGTTTCCATGTAAAGTTACTAATTTACCCTTGATTAAAAGTTAGTGGAAAGTGATGTCATGCATGATGTCACCTTGGATGATCTATAAATCTCATTTTTGATTTTCTAAGTAAATGCTAATAACCTTGGTTGATTATAATGTAGTATGTATCCTTGTTATATTACTAATCTTGGTTGTTTTATTTCCATACTCGTCTAATTTTGATTCGTTTCGAATATTCCTCATTATCTCAATGGTTTCGAAATCGTTTAAAAATCCAAATTCCTTTGGCATTCACTTGACTTAATAATCCTTTGTTTTAACTAAAATTCACTAATTCCTCAATATTTAAATCCTTTAATATTTCTATGCTCCTTATTATCAAATAAATAGAAGCTCGTTCGAACTCAAAATCCTCAAAAATCCATATTCAGGAATTTCTGAAATCCGTTATCATTTCGAGTCACTTATTTTCTTAGTACATCACTAATATGGTTTCTGATCACTCATTTTCTGTTTCCATTATAGAGTACCTACATATCTTTTCCCTAAATCCTCAAATTTTACTATTCATGGGATCACTGTAGCATTGCTAAAGTTAGGGTTATTACAAGTTCTCCAGGAGAATGGATATTAGACTCAGGGTCATCTTACCATGTATGTTCCGAGAGGGGGCATTTTGACAAATTCCAAGATACAAAGAATGAAACAGTTTCTTTGGCTGATGGATCTACTTGTGAGATCAAGGGGATTGGAATTGTGAAAATCAAAATGTTCGATGGAATAGTTCGCAGCTTGAACGGGATAAGATATGTGCCTAAGCTGAGGAAGAATCTAATATCTATCGGTCGATTAGCTTTAGAAGGCTACAGATGCTCTGTAGTAGGGGGAGCTATGAATATCAAAAGAGACCGTGTGGTTTGGACGAAGGGAGAGCTACGTGGGGGAATATATCGTCTGATTAGTATGTGGTCAGAACATACTGGAACTTCGAAAATCTGGTTATCTCGTGCACGAGGGAAGAGTGACTTGAAGGATACTGTTGCGGTTGTATTGCCTTCCAGTCTAGACGATGGTGCAAAGACTGCTGGGATGGATGCTTGGTCGAAGGGCTTCCACGACATCAACGAGTAGTTGGTGTGTTGCAGCTGCATATGGGCATCGATCAACACGAATCAAGTGAGCAGTGAACCATGCAACATGTTAGGTCTGGAATAACGTAGAAGGGGGGTTGAATACGTTATTTAAAAATATTTCGATTTTTGATGTGGATATTTCAGAGGTCACGGATGGTGCAATGAAAGTTCGTGAGCTTCCGTCCTCGCGTGAAGCGAGTTACCGACCACTGGTAAATAGTGGTAAATCTCGAAAGAGATCCAGAGATTTTCTCTCTGGGAGGTTAAACTTGAATCGATTAAATGGCACAAAACCCAAGTTTCCCTCGTACGTCTGTGAAGACACTTGGTTCATAATAGAACCACCTACCGACGGATCTTTCCGTAAAGTAGAAGATTCACCTGCAGTTATTGAGGTAGGTAATTCCACCTCGGATGCCTGTGAAGGCATTTGATCTTTAGAAAGATCATCAACCACTCGTATGTTCCGTGAAATGGAACTCAAGATAGTTGCTCCCGTCAATTCAACCTCATTTACATTTGCACTCATTGGATAACAAAGAATTGTTTCACTAACAGTTGCCGTTACCTCAGGTTCATTGGGTTTACTTCGTTTAGAATGAGGTAGAGCGGCTGATGTAACTAACTCCTTATGTGGTGCTGCTGAGGCACTATCTCCCTCAATAATGTGGATGATTGGTCGTTTAAGTGACAATTGAGGTGTAGGAGTTTGTTGTGTTTGTGTTTGCATTTGTAGAATGGGCTCTTCGACCTGTGTTAGAGTCGGTGGGATTTCCTGCTCTTGGTCGGGTAAGATGGCCACTGGGGGCTGTAGAAACTGTATTTCTTGTGACAAAATAGGGAATACAGAGGTTGGAATAGCAGGGATTGAAATATTACCTTCTCGTATACCTGCTCTCACTGGTCATGGTAACAACGGAAGTGGGACAGTCTTTAGATATTCAGTTAGGACTGTAGGCACATCCGTATATTTCTTTTTGCTTATGTAATTAATTACATTTGTCTTCATGGAAGAACATTCCACCTTTTGACCATTTTCCAAGCGTACCCTGTCTTCATCATTCAAAAAATCATTTAATATTAACTGTAGAAACCTTGGATATAGACATTTGACATTTTGAGTCCGAACATCTCTTGTTCCCAAGCGTTTCATTTTTAAAATGATTTGACCAAGCACTATTTTTCCAAAATTAATCCTCAAATTATTGGCGACCGCATACCCTATTATTTGAATAAATTCAGGTATTCGATCTTGATTTGTTCTATCTGAGGAAAAAAACATGGTTAAGAGTGTGAAAGAAGAAATTCCAATACTGGGTTAGAAGCGTTCTAGATAGATTACCAATATTGAAATTGCCATCTTGGTACCTTATAAAACGAAAGAACATTTCAATCTGTTCAGGTGTAGGATCAGAAACGAGATTTTCCATAGGAAAATGAAGAATTCGATTAACATCTTGTTCAGTGACCCTAATCGACCTACCAAATAGTCGATATGTGAATGCACACCCGTCCTGCACTACAATATAGTTCACGCAATGCATCATGGTTAAGCTGCACTTGTGTAACTAAAGCATAGCGAATTAATGAATGTTCATTCAGAAATTGTGTCCAAGCCCGAAATTGCTCATCCTGAATGGTTTCGATTTGCTGAATGGAAACAGGATTAACTTTAGCAATTAAAAAGCTTCCTTGCAATGCCATTTTCAAAACTTTGAGGAAACTCAAAAACAAGGGTTTAGTTTTTATAAAGGATGATGTATAAAGCAAGAATATAAAATCCGATCTAAAAACCACCAGCTAGATTGATAGATATTTCCGATCAAAGCTCGGAATATTCAGCAATTGTGTGTATATGCTCTGTATATCTGAAAAATGATGATGTTAAACACAAACAAAAACTCATCATTTATAAGATTTCAAGTAATAGTGGGTTAGGTGTAATAGTGACAGGTTATGTTTGAAAAATAATACCGCTCAATAATTTCTCACCTAACTACCTAATTAGCCGAAAAAACATCTTATCACCGAAACCTGTCGGCCGAAAAAACATCTTATTGCCGAAACACACATATTTAATACTTCTAATTATTATGGATTTAAAAATAATCACACAGTAAATCAAGAATTAATCCACAATAATCAGATAAACTCACAATTAAATAGACATAAAATTAACAAAATATCATTAATTGATATATGTCAATAAAATATTTTATTTAATTATGCTACAATTAACTCAATTATTTACTAACTATTTACCATAAAATATATCATTTATAAGTGTGGTAATTAATATAGAGATAACTATAATATGAGGACTGGATGCAAATAAATTCACAAGTTCTAAACATATGGACATTTAAAGTACATTTGAACTTATAACAAATTGCAGTTATTGATTATCCAAAATTAATTAGACAGATTTAACATCCCAAGTTCACCAACTAACTTGGAGAAAGTGGATTCATCCAGTGGTTTAGTAAAGATGTCTGCAATTTGTTCATCTGTGGGAACAAAATATAATACCACAGTTCCATTCATGACATGCTCTCGTAAGAAATGATACCTGATATCAATATGCTTAGTCCTGGTGTGTTGAACTGGATTGTTGGCAATGGCAATGGCACTCGTGTTGTCGCATAGAATTGGAATTTTGTCCAACATGAGTCCATAGTCCTGAAGTTGATTCCTCATCCACAGGATCTGAGCACAACAACTACCTGTCGCAATGTATTCTGCTTCGGCCGTCGAGGTAGATACTGAGTGTTGCTTCTTGTTGTACCAAGATACCAACCTTCTTCCTAGAAACTGACAGCTTCCAGAAGTACTTTTTCGATCAATCTTACAACCTGCGAAGTCAGAATCTGTATAGCCAATTAGGTCAAAACCTGTTCCTTTAGGGTACCAAATCCCAAGATTGGGGGTTCCCTTAAGGTATCTGAAAATACGTTTAACAGCTATAAGATGTGACTCTTTAGGGTTAGCCTGGAATCTAGCACATAGACAAGTTGCGAACATAATATCTGGTCTACTAGCAGTTAAGTACAAGAGAGAGCCGATCATACCTCAATACTTCGTGATGTCAACTGACTTACCAGATTTGTCTTCATCAAGCTTGACTGCAGTTGGCATCGGGGTCTTGGCAGTAGCTGCTTCTTCCATCCCATACTTCTCCTGAAGATCCTTTATGTATTTTGATTGGCAGATGAAAATACCATCAGGCTTCTGAACAACTTGAAGTCCAAGGAAGAAGGACAACTCACCCATCATGCTCATCTCGTACCTACTCTGCATTAGCTTAGCAAATCTCTTGCATAACAAATCATTAGTAGAACCAAATATTATATCATCCACATATACTTGCACCAGAATTATATCATTTTTATGCATTTTATGAAAGAGAATTTTGTCGATGATACCTCTTGTAAAACCATTTTCAAGTAAGAACTTGGAGAGAGTATCATACCATGTTCGAGGGGCTTGCTTGAGACCATAGAGAGCTTTGAAGAGAAAGTACACAAAATCTTCAAATTCCTTGTCTCCGAACCCAGGGGGTTGTTCAACATAGACTTCTTCTTCTAGATCTCCGTTCAAAAATGCACTCTTCACATCCATCTAAAAAACCTTAAAGTTGGAGTGTGCAGCAAATGCTAAGAACATCCTGATTGCTTCAAGCCTTGCAACTGGAGCATAAGTTTCATCATAATCAATTCCCTCTTCTTGAGAGTAACCCTTTGCTACCAATCGAGCCTTGTTCCTCGTAACAATACCATTTTCATCCAGTTTATTTCTAAACACCCATCTAGGAACAATTACAGATTTATCTTTTGGTCTTGGCACCAGCTTCCAAACTTTCTGCCTTTCGAACTTATTGAGTTCTTCCTGCATTGAAGTTACCCAATCTGGATCATCAAGAGCTTCATTAACCTTTTTAGGTTTAATTTGAGATAAAAATCATGCGAAATTACATTCATTCTGTGTTGCTCTTCTAGTCTGTACACCCTTATCCGGTTCACCAATGATCTGTTCAAAGGGATGCGCTTTACACCATACCCTTTCTCTCGGCAGATTTGATCTTGATGATTCCCCAAGTTCACAATTGTGTTGAGTGTGGTGACTAGTAGATCCAAAATCATTGTTTGCTCCCCCTGAGTTGTTGCTTTCAGAGTTTGATGAATCAGAGTTTAATGCATCATTAGCAGTAGATGCATTCTTTGATGTTTCTTCAGTTGATTGGGGTTCATTTTCATCGTTCACTTGCTCCCCCTCAACATGTGTTGCTGTCTGATCTACTGGTATAGATTGAAGAATAGAGTCTGAAAGAGTATCAGAATTTTGTAGATCAGCATTTATTTCTTCATTCTCAAATCTCAGCTGGTCATGTTCATCAAAATCTTCAAGTCCTATTATCTTTTTATCATCAAAAGACACATGGATAGATTCCATGACCACTTTTGTTCTCAGATTATAGACTCTGAATGCTTTTATCGATAGTGGGTATCCAACAAAGATTCCTTCATCAGCTTTTAAATCAAATTTGGAAAGCTATTCTGGATGAGTCTTAAGAACAAAACATTTACATCCAAACACCTGAAAGTACTTTAGGTTCGGCTTCTTATTTTTCACCATCTCATATGGTGTTTTACCATGCTTGTTAATGAGTGTAGCATTCTGTGTGAAACAAGCAGCTTGCACAGCTTCAGCCCAGAAGTAAGTTGGCAGCTTTGCTTCATCAAGCATGGTCCTTGCAGCTTCTATGAGAGTCCTGTTCTTTCTCTCTACTACTCCATTTTGTTGTGGAGTTCCAGGTGCAGAGAATTCTTGCTTTATTCCTTTTTCTTTACAAAACTCTTCCATGACTGCATTCTTGAACTCAATGCCATTATCACTCCTTATGATTTTCACTGTATGCTTAGATCCTTTGTCCAGTTGTCTGACATGCTCTATTAAGATTGATGCAGTTTCTTCTTTCTTGTGCATGAAATATACCCATGTATATCTGGTGTATTCATCAACAATAACCAAAGCTTATCTTTTCTTTCCAATAGACATTATATTTACTGGACCAAATAAATCAACATGCAATAAGTGATATGGCTCAATAATTGAGGATTCAATCTTACTTTTGAATGAAGTTTTCCTTTGTTTTGCCTTTTGACATGAGTCACATAGGCCATCTGGAGTAAAAACTAATTTGGGCAATCCTCTCACAAGATCTTTCTTCACTAGCTCATTAATGCTGTTGAAATTCAGATGAGAAAGTCTCTTTTGCCAATCCCAGCTTTCTTCAATTGATGCTCTACTCAGAAGACAGATTGCAGAGCCATCAGAGTTTGTTGAAAGCTTGGCTTCATAAATGTTACCATGCCTGTATCCCTTCAGAACAACTTTTCCTATAGATTTGCTTACAACTTCACCGTGTTTTTCAAAGAAATCCACATGATAACCTCTGTCACAGATTTGACTCACACTTAGCAGATTATGTTTGAGTTCTGAGACTAGAGCTACAGATTCAATGATGACATTCCCAAGATTGATATTGCAATATCCCAGAGTCCTTCCTATGTTGCCATCTCCATAAGAAACACTTGGGCCAGCTTTCTCCACAAATTCTGATAGCAAGGCTTTATTTCCAGTCATGTGTCCTGAGCATCCACTGTCCAGAACAAGGATATTTTTCCTGTTACCCTGCAATCAAAAAGACCACTAATGATTAGTTTTAAGGACCCAGACTTTCTTGGATCCTTTGGCCTTATTAAGTTTGTTAGCTTTTGCAGCATAAGTCTTATCAGAGTTTGTGCTAACATTCTTTTTATCAGAATTTATACATGTAGAATCAATCTTGAATTTATTCAAAGAGGGTTTAATTTCATAATAATCATAATACAAATTATGATACTCTTTGCATGTATAAATAGAATGCCAAATATTGCCACAGTGAAAACAAGGATTCTGTGGCTTAAACCTAATTGAACCACTCTTAACTCCTGACTTAGAAGGTATAGAGTTTATATTTTTATCCTTCCTGCAAAAAGTAGCAAGATGGTTAGGATTTCCACAGTTGTAACATTTCTTCCTAGGAGCATTGGGAATGGACATATAGTTGTTGCTTTTATTAATGCCTACCTTTCCATTTCTATTTTTCCTAGGTTCTTTTACCTTGTTCTCTCTTTTTAACTCCTTCAGCTTGTGTTTAAGCTGTTTCTGAGACATTAAACTAATATTTACTGATTTGACTTTATCCTGTTTTGGTTTGTCAGATTTTGGTACAAACCTCATATGATTAATTTGGGTTTTGCAGCCTTTTTAGTAAATACAGGTTTAGAGGTCTTAGCTTCTAGGTTGGCAGTTTTCTTTTTATCAGTGTAACCTAAACCTTCTTTCCAACAATCATTCTCTATGATAATCTGAGTAGTTTTCCCAGAGTTAGTCCAAGTTTTAATAATGTTTCTTTCTTTAGCAAGTTCAGATTCAAGATAAGCATGCTTTTTCAATAATTCAGTTTTAACAAAAATAGCATCATCTCTCTCTTTCTGAATTTTTAACATTTGGACTAATTCTAATTCTAGATAGTCATTTCTCTTTCTAAGGTCTAGACTTTCAGATTTTATTCTTTCATTTTCTAAAGTCTGATCTCTGTAGCTAACATGCAAGTTTTTAAGAAAGAGACTTAACTCAGATATATCAGTAGTATCAAAAGCTAGAGTAGAGTGAGGTACCTTGGTCTCAGTAGCTTCAGAGATACTATCAGCATTTGCCATCAAGGCATAGTTCACCTCATCTTCAGAGTCTGAAGTGTCAGCCCAGTCCTTCTTCTTTGTGATGTAAGCTTGACCTTTATCAGCTTTGGCTTTCTTGCACTCAGGTGCAAAATGTCTCTCACCACAATTATAGCATTTGATCTTGGACTTGTCCACTTTCGGATACTATTCATCTTCATATGAATAGTAATTTCGGATACTATTCATCTTCACATGAATAGTAATTTCGGATATGTTAACTCGAATAACTTGTAGAAGGGGGGGTTGAATATAAGTTATATAATCGTGTCTGATTTTTGCTTGATTATATGAACAAGAATAAACGAATGAATCAAACTCTGTTTGTATTAATAAGATCAAATACAAACTCTACCAAAGATGTACAATACCTTTAGCAGCTGCTGACAATACAAATCTCTCTCTCTGTTTGCACTCTCGTATACTTACGATTACAAACCTCACGAACTTAACATCTTTTTACAATGATATAGAGAGTATTTATAATGCTACCTATCAACTAATAACATAAAGATAATCTATACATGACAATGTTCTGCCGTCCAGTTGATAGTTTCCATCAATAGAAAATTCTTCCCTTCATAATATCTTCTTGCTTGTTCCTCAACCAAAGATCCTGTTTTATAGCACTTGCCAGTTTCTGTAGCATCCATAATGACATCATCAGTAACACGACTGATATCAGGATTTCATCTTGCATCAGTATCTGATCACCATCAGTATTAGACCTTCATCGGGATTTGCTCTCTGTTCCTGACATGTAGTCTCCGATACACTGTTCATTCCTGACTAAACCTTACAGATAACTGTCTAACACATATTTCCTATACAAAGTGCTAAATCCTTTATAAAATCAGGATATATAAGAAGTATAAGTAAAATTCTATTCTTAACATCACAACTCATGAATTATTCCTAACAATCTCCCCCTATTTATGCTTTAAAATCTGAAGCATAAATATGAGTTGTTGATGTCAAAACATATAATAATACAATCAGAATAGAATTTATGAATTCAAAAATCATGAAGTTAAGTACCTCCTCTTTCAGATATAGACATTGTATCCAGTACTTAGACGAAAGAATTCAACTATTTGATGCTTCTTTTCCTTTACCACTTCCACGATGAGATTCACCTCTGTCACTGTCTTTATCTCCCCTACCAGTTCTTCTTTTATCTCCCTTAGTCTGTTGTTGTTGTTGTCTTTGAATTGTCTTTATCTCCCCCTTTTTGACATCAGCAACATTAATTCCAAGAGATTTAGTAACAGAACAAATGAGATTCATCAGAACTGCTTGATTTTCCATAATAGTGACTTGGTTATCTTCAAGTGTTTGAAGTCTTGATTGAATTTCAACTTGAGATTTCTGAATATCTTGTAGAATTTCAGAATTGACTTCAATGTTGGAAGTGTTTGGAATATCTTCAGATTCAAGTCTTGTAGAAGAAGTTGCCTGTGTAGAATGATATTCAAGTAATAAAACTCGATTAGAGTTACAAACATCTTCATATTTCTGATCTGAAGCTGCAATATGATCTTCTTGTCCTTCACCAGTATTCTGTGTACTAACATCGACAAATCCTGATGCCTCCTTAGATTGATCAGATACCGTTGATGTCTCAATTCTGGCTGATATTGGTAGTACAAACAAAGGAATACATGGATCATTAGAAATATCTTCTGGTACTGATGGTATAGAAGTTTGTCTTAGCCTTTCACCTCTTCTGTTTATAATTCCTGCAAGCCTTTCTTTTTGCTTCTGAGCTTTAACTTCTGGCTTTGAATTGTGCTTTGCTAAGTCATTCTTCTCATACATCTTGATAAAAGAATAAGTACCAGCATCCATACCAAGATTATCAGACCAAGATTCAGGAAAAAACTGATCCCAGAAATCAAACAATGGTTTCCTAATTTTCTCTCCCTCACTATGGAGTTGATCATCCATACCCTCAATCTCACTTTGACTATCTAAAGTCAACACTCTTTCTACCTCTCCTTTTGCCTGGTCAGGAGCCAGCCGCTCTGATTGTGGATCAATATCCATCTTTTCAAGTGTATCACTCAAATTTGGATAAGTGCTCTCATAACCTACAGAAAAATAGAGTTTAGAAGAAGTTTTTATACCTGAACTCACATGGAGAGAGGGTTCCTCATTTGGCAAGGGGCTTGAGGTTTTCTCCAAGGAGTGAGCTGCTATAATCTCTGAGCCCTTACAATCATCTTTTTTTCTTCCAGAGACTACAGGCTCCAGTATACCACTTTCAGGTTCTTTACTAGACTCTGATGTCTTCAGTAATACTTCATTAGACACCAGAGTTAGTACATCACCGTCTTTAAGTGTTGTTTGCTGAGACTCACCCTCAAGGTGGATAGACTCTGACTGAATAATATTTGTTTGATCTTCAGGAAAACCAGTCAAAGTTATTCCTCCCATATCATAGGGTTTCTCACTTGCAATTTCAGTCATCACAGAAGACCTTTCAACATCAGCTATCACAGCTCCTGAGTCATCCAACCTCTGACTAGATGGTTCTTGTGTTGCAGTGACTGTGATCTGATCTTTCCTACTATCCACCACTGGTGCAATAGTATCTTCTGTTGACTGCATTCCTCTATCTACTTCCTCCAGTTGTTCACCTTGAGCTGAAGCATCTTCAATAATGACATCCTTGTCAAATAAATATGTATGAAGTGATTGAAGTGCAACATGCTTCGAGAGTCCAAATTTCTTAACCAATTGTCTTCTGACAGATACATAGAAATACATCTTCATTAAGTCAAGTCTTTGATGTAGAAGTCCATATTCATCTGGAAATAAAAGTTTTGGTACTCTTTCAACCAAAAAATCTAGAACAGGCCTTGACAACTTTAGTTTGAGAGAAATTAGTCCAATAGCCAGTCTGTATGATAATGTAGTTTCCCATGAAGAATCAATATCCAGATCTCTATGGTCATTTGCTGACTTGATTGTAGCTTCATTTGTAGAGACCTGCATGATATTAGTTGGACTAGACTCTGTGTGTGTAGGTGACAATTGAATCTTTCTCCTTGTTCTCCTGGTATAGTGAGCAAAAGATTTATCCTGAGAAGACTCAAGAGGTATAGACACAGAATTGATCTTGGGATGAGATCCTTTTTCAATAGACACGGTCTTTTGAGAGACAGTATCTAGTAACTGTTTTCCCTTTTTAAGTACTACAGTCTTTTGAGAAACTACAGCATGGCTGTGACTAGGTGCTTCATCTCTTTGTCCTAGCTTAGAAAGTCGAATTGTAGCCTTCAATTCTTATCTCTCAGCAAGAGATATATTATCATCATCTTCACTAGAACTACTACTACTTGAAACAAGAAATCTTCTCTTTCTTACAACTGATGTCTTTTGAGAAACACCAGAGGTTGGTTTCTTTGAAACAATAGGCTGTGGATCAAAACTTTGTTCTTGAATTGTTTCAGAGACTGTAATGTTTTGGGCTACTTGGGTAGACACAGGTGGGTTCTTCTCCATAAGAGATTCCTGAGCCATTTCACCACAAAAGAAAGAAGAATTATAGAGAGTAGGAAGATGAGTTTTAAGAATTACCTGAACATGATGTGGATAATGAATTTCAGGTATTTCATCTAGAATCTTTTCATTGTCCTTGTTTGTAATGTCAGAGAAAATTCTCTTTTACTGTACATAAGAAGAAACACAATGTTCTCTACCAAATCTAGCTTCAACATCAGGAATAAAATGGTTAATAAACAATTGTATAAATCTATGATAATAAACCATTTTCCTGCTTTGATCTCTTAACCCAAGTTTAATACACATCTGACTTAAGATAATGTGACCAATGTTAACTACTCTGTCATAAAGCAAACTGTAAGCAATATGTGAAGTAACAGAAGTAATTTGATCAAAAGAACTACATTTAACAGTAAAGCATTTAGCTAATTGATCAAAGAAGAAAGACCACTCTTTCCTAAGATAAGATCTTCTTAACTGGCTCATGTTATCTAAAGGTCCATTATAACCTAATGCAGACAACATAGTTCTAACATCATCATCAGATGGTATATCCTCATAAATCAAACTAACAGGTAAGTGAAGTACTGAATTAACAACAGATTCAGTAATATCAAATGAGTCTTGTCCTAAATGTAGAACAATCTTACCTGATTGACTCTGAGTAGAATCAATTACCTCAGCATTCTCCCAAGCTTGTGTAACAGCTACTTGATTAATCTGTGGAGATGCTGTCAATGCATAACTTAATGGTCCATATGCCAGAAAGTTCATGATTGGATGAAAATCAGATGACACTCCTTCCTTGTTGGTGATAGCTGCTACATGATTGTTCGTCATAAAATCGAAGTCACCAAACTTGAAAGCTACTGACTTAGGTAATCTTCTCTGAGCTGCCATTTGTAATCTGAAAAGAACTTGAAAAATTCTTGAAATGGATTAGTGATTTTGAAAACTCGAGAGTGTTTTTGCTTTAGAGAATGTAAAATTAGAGAAAGCAATTACATGATTAGAGTTTTAAAACAAATATATTTCACAAATCTTTCAAACCACTATCCCACGTTGACACATAGATTGACAGGTGTCAGCCCCTGAAAAGTGCGGTTACCCACGATTTTGGAAAATAAAATCCAAAATTGATTTTCATGAAATAAATCAGGGTTTTATCAAGATAAAAATCAATACTGATTAGCTTTCTTTTCCTGTTGACCTCCCATCAAAATAATCACAAAATGCAATGTGATTTAAAAATATAATTTTCAAATCCTGATGGTCACACTTGAAATCTTGATCAATATCATCCTGATTTTAGAGACTTAATATGGAGTTTCCACGTGGCATTTTTCTTTTATCTGAAAAAGAAATAAACAATTAATTTGAACAAAATCAATTGGTTAGATATATTCGACATTTCTTGAAAACAAGAAATACAGTCACACGCAATAATTAGCATCTGACTTCATTAAAACTTCCAAGTGACTGTTCAGCTTCTCACGTCTTTCTATAAAAGAAACAGATGCCTTATGCCATTCTCCATAAACCTTTCAATTTTTTTTCTTCTCAACAATGCTTCTCAAACCAAAATTCCATTCAAACCCATTCTTTAGATTTTTCACAGTCGATGAACATCCTGTTCTTGATCATCTCTTTGAAAATACGACTCTTCTCATCGAACTACTCATGGATGAATTAGTTTCAGATAATATCCAGAGGTTTCTCCTAGAACATCCATCTGTTGGATACAATCTTCCCCTAACCTCCTCAAAACTTGAGGATGAAGAATTTGGTCGAGAGTCTGAGGTTGATCTTGATGGGGATGCTATACATTTAAGTTAGCTACTTTCATTCAAGTCGCCCAGACAAGGAATCCAAGAGCAGACGAGGCTGTTTAATCCCCTGATGGATTTCTTGAGATGCTCCTTGTCCTGTACCTCAGAATTCATTTCATTAGACAAGTATCGAATTATCAGTAGAAGTTAGACAAAAAGATGTTGTATTTCATTTCCATATATGTAATGCTTTCAATTAATGAAAATACAATTTCTTATTATCTACTTGTCTTTTGATTATTGAATGATGTATAAATTATCAGTATGCAAATATTAAAACTTGCTGGCATATACTTAACACATCACAGAATTAGATTACTACACAAAATAAACGTCAGGATCTGAAACAATTTTCACAATCCTGATACTGACACAATACTGATGACGTCAGCATCCTGATACAAATCTAATCCTGATGATTATTAACAAGTCTATCATACTGAAATTTATCAAGGCAAAGTGTTATAGCTAAAGCATTTAACAATCAAATATAGATCCTGACAAGAATATCAAGTCTATAAGCTAAAAACAACATACCTTGCTACTTTTGCAGATGTTAAAGATCTAGAAATTTAACATTCCTAACTCACTTACTAATCTACTGAATGTAGTTTCATCAAGTGGTTTAGTTAGAATATCTGCAAGCTGTTTGTCAGTAGGAACAAAATGAAGTTCCACAGTACCATTCTCAATATGTTCTCTAATAAAATGATACCTGACATCAATGTGCTTAGTCCTTGAATGTTGAACTGGATTTTCTGAAATTTTAGTAGCACTAGTATTATCACAAAACATAGGAATATTACTAAGTGTCATACCATAATCCATCAACTGATTTCTTATCCAAAGGAGCTGTGCACAACAACTGCCTGCTGCTATATACTCAGCTTCTGCAGTTGAGGTTGAAACAGATTGTTGCTTCTTGCTTGCCCAAGAAATCAATCTATTTCCCAAGAATTGACATGTACCTGTAGTGCTTTTCCTGTCTATCTTACACCCTGCATAATCAGAGTCTGAATAGCCAATTAGGAAGAAATCAGATTCTCTAGGGTACCACAAACCAAGATTTGGAGTTCCTTTGAGATATTTAAAAATTCTCTTCACAGCAATTAAATGAGATTCCTTAGGATCACTTTGGAATCTAGCACATAAACAGGTAGAAAACATTATATCTGGTCTACTTGCAGTTAGATATAACAATGAGCCTATCATGCCTCTATAACTAGTATTATCCACACTCTTTCCATTAGGATCAGAGTCTAGTTTAGTGGCTGTTGCCATGGGTGTTTTTGCAACTGCACAGTCTTGAAAGTCAAACCTTCTCAAAAGATTTTTGATATACTTTGACTGATTAATGAAAATACCAGTCTCAGTCTGTTTGACCTGCAAGCCTAAGAAATAATTTAATTCACCCATCATGCTCATCTGATACTTAAACTGCATAAGCTTGCTAAACTTAGCACACAACTTTTCATTAGTAGAACCAAAAATAATATCATCAACATAAACTTGAACTAAAAGCAATTCACCTTTTATCTTTCTAAAGAATAGAGTTTTGTCAATTGTACCTCTTGTGAAGCCATTTTCAAGAAGAAATTTAGACAAAGTCTCATACCATGCTCTTGGTGCCTGCTTTAGTCCATAGAGTGCCTTGTCAAGTTTGTAGACATGATTTGGAAACTTTGGATCAACAAATCCAGGTGGCTGTTCCACATACACTTTCTCATCAAGTTTGCCATTTAGAAAAGCACTCTTTACATCATCTGATATACCTTGAATTTTGAATGAGCTGCAAATGCAAGAAACATTCTGATTGCTTCCAATCTTGCTACAGGTGCAAAGATCTCATCATAATCAATGCCTTCTTCCTGAGAATAACCCTTGGCCACCAGTCTTGCTTTGTTTCTTACAATCATACCAGATTCATCTAGCTTGTTTCTGAAAACCCATCTTGCACCAACAATAGATCTATCTTTAGGTCTTGGTACCAGTTTCCAGACTTTGTTTCTCTCAAACTCATTTAACTCCTCCTGCATTGCAATTACCCAATCAGGATCCTGTAATGCTTCTTCAACCTTATTAGGTTCATTCTTTGAGAGAAAGCAACTATACAAGCATTCATTTTGAATTGATCTTCTAGTTCGAACACCACTATTTGGATCACCAATAATCAAATCTTCAGTATGATCCTTTGTCCATTTTCTAATAGGTGGTAGATTAACTCTGCTAGTCTCTCCCCCTAAGTTAGTGGTATCTCTTGTAGAAGAATTCTCTCTGCCTTCAATAACTCTCCTTTGATCAATAGAATCAGTAGATTCCATATTGCTGCTAGTTACTGATCTTTCCTCAGTAGACTCTGAAAGATCAGTTCCTGATGGAGTAGACTCTGAATAGCTAGTCTGCTCCTGATGATCACTGTGTTCTCTTTGATTTATTTGCTCCCCCTCAACAGTAGCATTCCTTTGAGAAGCAATAGAAATTCCTTCTGGAGAACCTCCATCATCACTGAAGAGTATCTCAGAATTCTTCAGATTTTCAAATTCCAATTTGTCATGGCTTTCATCAGTTTGCAGAATTCCAAATTTCTTATCATCAAATGCTACATGAATTGATTCCATAACAATGTGAGTTCTGAGATTATAAACTTTGAAGGCCTTAGATGTTGAGTATCCTAGAAAAATTGCTTCATCCGATTTGGCTTCAAATTTTCCAAGTTGTTCTGGATGAACTTTTAGGACATAGCATTTGCATCCAAAGATGTGAAAATATTTCACACTTGGTTTCTTTCCTTTGATCATCTCATAGGGAGTTTTTCCATGACCATTTACCAAGGTACAATTTTGAGTGAAACATGCAGTGTTAATAGCTTCTGCCCAAAAGTAGGTTGGAAGTTTTGCATCTGCAAGCATGGTTCTTGCTGCCTCTATGAGAGTCCTGTTCTTTCTTTCCACTACACCATTCTGCTGAGGTGTACCAGGTGCAGAAAATTGTTGAGTGATTCCATTGTCTGCACAAAACCCCTCAATTGTAGAATTCTTGAATTCTGTACCATTGTCACTCCTAAGTACTTTGACTTTGTACTCAGAGTTATTCTGAATATTCTTGACAAGTTCAATGATTTGCTGATGAGCTTCATCCTTCTTGTGTAGAAAGAACACCCATGTGAACCTTGTGAAATCATCCACTATCACTAGAGCAAATCTTTTCTTGCTAATAGACATAATGTTTACTGGACCAAACAGATCAAGATGTAGCATGTGAAATGGTTCAGTAATTGAATTTTCAGTCTTGCTCTTGAAAGTGGTTCTTCTTTCCTTTCCAAGCTGACATGCATCACAAAGTCCATCTTGCACATAATTTGCCTGAGGTAGGCCTCTCACCAAATTGTGCTTAACAAGTTGATTAAGCTTCTTGAAATTAAGATGTGAGAACTTCTTGTGCCAATTCCAGCTTTCATCACTTGTTGCTTTGCTGTAGAGACATCTAATAATTCCTTTTGATGTATCACTTAAGCTGGCTTCATATATGTTACCATGTCTTTGACCAGTTAGAACAATGTCTTCATTCTGCATATTCAAGATTTTGCATCCTTCTTTGTCAAAGATTGATTTGTAACCTTTATCACCCAGTTGACTTATGCTTAAAAGAGTATGTTTCAAGCCTTCAACCAGTGCTACATTTTCTATGATGACATTCCCCAAAACAATTGAGCCATATCCCAGAGTTTCTCCTTTGTTGCCATCTCCAAAAGATATTACTGGGCCAGCTTTCCTCTCAAACTTTGTAAGCAAGGACTTCTTTCCAGTCATATGCCCAGAGCATCCACTATCCAAGATAATTGAATGCTTCTTTCCTGTGCCCTTAACAGAGGATAGAGAAGTTTTCTTTGGAGATCCAGGTTTGTCTGAAACATTTGCCATCAGTGCAATGTTGTCATAATCCAATTCATCTTCAGAATCACTGGAATCAGCCCAATCCTTCTGTGTGACCATAAGTGCATTACCCTTTCCTGAATTCCTAGGCTTCTTGCACTCACTAGCAAAGTGTCCAAGCTCGCTGCAATTAAAGCACTTGATCTTGGCCTTATCAAGCTTGACAATTGTACCTTTACCTTTGTCACTCTTCTTCTCCTCCTTCTTTTGAAAAGGTCCTTTGCTAAATCTTCTCCTGTTGAATCTACCTTTCTTGAAAGCTTTAGCAAACATAGCAAAGAGTTCCTGCATCTCTGATTCAGAATCACCGTTATCAGAGTCTATATCAGTAGTCTCTGACTCAGAACTTTCTTTGCTTTTCTTCTTCCTTGAGTTCTTTACAGCAATCTCTTCATGCTGTTCATCAGGAAGCTTCTTTAATTCACATTGAGCAGTAAGTGCAACAGTCTTCATCTTTCCTTCACTCCTGCTCTTCTTCTGCTGCTTGTCAAGTTCATAAGCTCTCAATTTTCCATATACTGCCTCTAATGATATCTCATCCAGATCATTAGCTTCCTCAATCGCAGATATCTTCTCATTGTAGAAATCAGGCAAAGCTTTCAGGAACTTTTTATTCATATCCTCCAAGTCATAATATTTACCATGCATGGCCATCTCATTGATGAGTTTTGTAAACCTATCAAAGGTATCAGTAAGTGACTCACCAGACTTGGATTCAAAGTACTCATACTGTTGTATAAGTAATGTCCTCATATTCTTCCTGACAGGCTTAGTTCCTTCACAGTGAACCTTAAGATTGTCCCATATATCCTTAGCAGTTTTACAAGAGAGAACATAGTTAGTGAGAACAGAATCAAGACTGTTGAATAATATGTTTCTCACTTTAGCATCTTTAAGAACATTCTCCTTGTCCTTATCTGACCATTCAGATTTTGGCTTCTCTGCTGTATGTTCTGGAACAACCACACCATCAACAGTTGCTTGTCCAACGACCTTTGTTGGAACAAAAGGTCCATCTCTGATTCTGTCAAGATAATCAGGATCTGTTGCTTCCAGGTGATGCAACATCTTTACTTCCCATAGAGTATATTCGTTTCTCTTGAGCATAGGAATCTTAGTATTCCCATCCTTGTAACCAGACATGATTGCAGATCTTTATGATTATTCGAAATCAACCCGCTCTGATACCAATTGTTAACTCGAATAACTTGTAGAAGGGGGGGGGGTTGAATACAAGTTATATAATCGTGTCTGATTTTTGCTTTATTATATGAACAAGAATAAACGAATGAATCAAACTCTGTTTGTATTAATAAGATCAAATACAAACTCTACCAAAGGTGTACAATACCTTTAGCAGCTGCTGACAATACAAATCTCTCTCTCTGTTTGCACTCTTGATACTTACGATTACAAACCTCACGAACTTAACATCTTTTTACAATGATATAGAGAGAGTATTTATAATGCTACCTATCAACTAATAACAGAAAGATAATCTATACATGACAATGTTCTGCCGTCCAGTTGATAGTTTCCATCAATAGAAAATTCTTCCCTTCATAATATCTTCTTGCTTGTTCCTCAACCAAAGATCCTGTTTTATAGCACTTGCCAGTTTCTGTAGCATCCATAATGACATCATCAGTAACACGACTGATATAAGGATTTCATCTTGCATCAGTATCTGATCACCATCAGTATTAGACCTTCATCAGGATTTGCTCTCTGTTCCTGACATGTAGTCTCCGATACACTGTTCATTCCTGACTAAACCTTACAGATAACTGTCTAACACATATTTCCTATACAAAGTGTTAAATCCTTTATAAAATCAGGATATACAAGAAGTATAAGTAAAATTCTATTCTTAACATCACAACTCATGAATTATTCCTAACAGGATACTATTCATCTTCACATGAATAGTAATTTCGGATACTATCCGAAATTACTATTCATCTTCACATAATAGTAATTTCGGATACTATTCATTTTCCTCTTAATTTGACATCATTAAATATTTAGCTTCCAACTAACTAGAGGATATCAACACTGCTCTAAACTCAATCATATCTCTTAACAGTTTTTCTGAGTTAGAAACTTTGATTCCTTTGTGAGGTGTTGACGCCTAGTGCAACTGGTCTGGTTCACAGACGACTAACATTCACTTGTGGTCTTCGTATCATGTCTTTAAGAACACTGCTAATATTTGTGCAACCATAAAAACTTTATCACTGGAATCTTTTGGCCCTTCAACTGAATCATCTGTACATCTTATTTTGTCACTGAGGCTTGATCATGTTAATGAACTTCTTTCAGCGACTTGATCCTTGTTGATGCCTGTTCTTCAACTTTTACGATCCCTGTATAGAGTTAATATTATTTATCTTTTATCCTAGTTGAGTTATATATGTCCTCTATTACATATTACATTATATTATGCTTTACACAACAGATTAATTTGTTTGATATGCAGTTGGGAGAGGGAGAGAAGGAAAGGTTGTCGGGAAACAGTGATTGGGGGAGATTTTGAGATAAACACTTTAGTGAGTTAAGGATATACATAATAGGTATTGTAGGGCTGAATTTTTGTATGAAATTCAAGAGGCCGGATACCCGAATATTGTAATCTCTTTTATCTAGTGTGAACTTGTTGCTCTTGTGGATGTAGTCTGGGCCGAATCACGTTAAATCTCTTGTCTCTTTTACTGTATTGTTGGTTTGTTGCTTCATTACTATCACGTATATTTGTGGGATCTAAGCGCACATATTTACCAAATCGCTTACGCATTCGTAGGGAATCAGATAGATTCCTAACACATAATATATTTCAATTGTCCCCTGTGTAGTTCAATTCATCATCGTACCATAAGTTCAAAGGTTTTTTTTGATAAAAACAAATTGCTAACCAGTTTCTTTTTGAACGAAAAATAATTTGCTAACCTTATTTTGTTCTACAAATATAATTTTTATTTTAGGAAATATGATATTCCAAAATTTATTCTTAGACAACAACTTTGTTTCAATATGTATATATTGAAAAGATATAATTTTATAACTTGAAATGAACCTACGATTCGAGTCGAATCATTTTGAAAGGTTAACTAATTCATAGAGTACTGAAAAAAAGTCTCACTTAAGTTTTGAATATTGAACATTATATGTTTAATATATTTCTTTCATCCCATAGTACAAGTTTATTTTAAAAATTACACATTTTAGAAAAATATTAATTAAATGATATATTTTCTCGTATACCCATTAGAATACATTGATTTTTAAGAATATAAGTTATTTTATATTTTTGGCCATTTCTCATTAATTGTTATATTATTTTTAAAAAAAAGATAGTTTAAAAAAATGATCATAAATTTATATTAAAAATTAAAAATGAATATGTATTATGGAAAAAATATTATCCCAAAAACATTTTTTTAAGGGTAAAAACAATTTTATAAATTTGAGGACAAATTGTCCAAAGAAACATATTGCCATATTGGGAAACCTTTCACAAGAAATTGTCCCAAGAACATTATTATTACGAGACGAAGTGAGTATTAAATTATACTCCCTCCGTTTCATATTAAGTTTCCTATTTCCTTTTATCACGTTTACCAACACACACTTTTGATTGTTAATATCTTTAATTTCATATTAGTATTAAATATAAAAATTTTATTGTATTAAAGTACTCATAAATATGAATCCAACAAGACCTCTCATGACTATATTTGGTCTTATAAATTAGGTATAAATTAGTAATTTGTCTTATGTTATGAACAGTACCGACATATGAAATAGAAAACTTATATTGAAACGGAGGGAGTACTACTATAGCTTAGTTTCCGATAATATATTTCTTTGATAGTGGAATGTGTGCAGTCATTACTCATTAGAGCATATGCACCCCTAATGGGCATCAATTCATCAATTCATCAATTCAATCAATGGAGTTAGTTACTATTCACACTAAATTAACTTTTTTCCTTAGTTTTTATACACCCATATAACTCCATCAATTCATCAATTACTATTCATCAAATAAATAATTACATTATATCATAAATTTAATTCCATCTCTATTATTTAATGGTCCCACAAATAGTATCCAATAATAGATTATTGGATAATTTTAAATTTTTGATAAGATTGTGGATGAATTTAGATTTTGGATAAGATTTTTGTTAAATCACATTCTGACACGTGTCTTCATCTAAATTTGTAGATAGAAAAATTGTCCATAAATAATATCATGATCTTCTGATTATAGTATCTCAAAATCATTACAATTTTTTATCAAAATGAATGCACTGAAAAGATTGTTGAGTCAAAGGCAAAAACACAGTCAAGAAGAGGCTGAAATCATGAATTCCATGGTGACCGAAGCGGCAATGGTGATGGACTTCATGGATACTTCAGATGAACCACAAGGACGCGGCTCACGGCCTGGCAAGTCTCCCAATCATCATAGACAAAGGCTATCGAGAGGAAACAATCTCATGGAAGATTACTTCGTTGATCGTCCAATATTCAGTGAAGACGACTTCCGTCGGAGGTATATAATGCGTCCTCATGTTTTCAAT
Organism: Kitagawia praeruptora; assembly: GCA_037693485.1. Classification (NCBI taxonomy): domain Eukaryota; kingdom Viridiplantae; phylum Streptophyta; class Magnoliopsida; order Apiales; family Apiaceae; genus Kitagawia; species Kitagawia praeruptora. The sequence goes on from CM075352.1 coordinate 128,335,085, forward strand.
CGCATCATGACAGCTCTTTGCACTCAAGATTCCTACTGGCATCAAAAAGCAGATGCAATTGGATTATTGGGGTTGCTACCCCAACAAAAAATGACTGCTGCATTACGAATGCTAGCTTACGGTGCAGCAGCTGATCAATGTGCCGAAATATGTAGAATGGGAGAATCAACTACACTTGAGTGCATGAAAAAGTTTTGTGAGCAAGTGGAAGGACTCTTTGGTGAGGAGTACCTTCGTGCTCCAACACCTGCAGATTTGAGAAGGCTTCTAGCAAGGGGCGAACAAAGAGGATTTCCAGGTATGATTGGAAGTATCGATTGTATGCACTGGGAGTGGAAGAATTGTCCAAGTGGGTGGGGCGGGGCTTATAGTGGTCGAAAAGGACGCCCTACTATCATTCTAGAGGTCGTCGCTTCCTATGACACTTGGGTGTGGCACGCTTTTTTCGGTGTGCCTGGAGCTCAAAATGATATTAACGTTCTAGGTCAGTCTCCCGTATTTGATAAAGTCATCGCAGGAAATAGCCCAACGGTGGTGTTTCACGTCAATGGCAAAAGATACAACAATGCTTATTATCTTGCTGATGGGATTTATCCTAGGTATTCAACATTTGTAAAAACCATATCAAATCCTGCCACTCAATCCCAAAAATTGTTTGCTAAGAAACAAGAGGCATATCGCAAAGATGTAGAGAGGTGTTTTGGTATCTTGCAATCTCGATGGGCAATTCTTCGCCACGGTGCTCGGATGCATAAGCGTTCCACACTTAGAAGTATCATGATGACTTGCATCATATTGCATAACATGATAGTTGAGGATGAATTTGTGGAAGATGAATTTGTGGAGTCAGTAGAAGAAGATCTAATGAATCCATCAGCATCACAGGTTTATGATGGGCCGGTAGATTGTAATGGAGTTAGAATTCCTTTTGCACCAGTACAAAGAGATGGAAGAAATCAACAAACATTTTGGGATCGTATTGAGAACTTGGAATCAGCTTATGTCCATACAATGCTCCAAAATGATTTGGTAGAGCACAATTGGGCAATGGAAGCCAATGAATAGTTATAGCTTTCAAATTATTATCTCTTGAAATGTACGACTTGACAATTTGAAAGCAAGAACCACGATTTAAATAAATTTCTTTTATTGAATTAGAAAGCATAGTACATAGTTCAATAAAAAAGCAGAGTACATGGTTGAATTAAAAAGCAGAAAACATAGCTAAATCTAATCATAATAATCATTGTCAAAGTGAGGAACGTAAGCACCATCACTAGTAGTCTCATTCACTTGTTCCATGATCTCAGCCTTCTTTCTTTTAAACCACTTCTTCGTATTAGGAGTCATTTGGCTAGTATCCATTGTCATGATCTTTGTTTGCTCCCTTAATTCTTCAATAGCTATTCCTTTTGCCAATCTTGCTTCTTTTCGTTCTTCTAGAGCATCAAGTCTTGCTTGTCTTGCTTCCTTTCGTTTCTCAAGTTCTAATATCTCCCTCGACATTTGAAGGGTTTCCTCATCTCTTTTGATGTTGGCCTCCACAAGTTGTTTTTGGTTACATTGCATACTATTAAAAATAGCTATAGACATCTCATCCTTTTTGGTCATACCTTGTTTTCCTTTCTTTTTTGCTTGCTTGGACGCCTTTACGCCCATGGGTCTAACCGGACTAGAAGTGTTGTATTATATGACTTATTCATTAAATATAAAATACAAAGAAAAAAATATTTAATTGAATATATATTAGTTGTAGAATTAATATATATTGGGAGTTAATATTGTGGGGGTTACAATAGTATTAATATGGGAGTTACACTATTGATATGGGGGTTACAATATTAACATGGGGGTTACAATATTAATGGTGTAGGTTACATATTGCTATATGGAGGATTTTATGGGGCAGTTACACAAGGTTAAGGGGTGGAGATTGTACTAAGAATGCCTATAAATAGTGGGTAAATTCTCAATGAAAAAGCACACAAAATACCAGCTTGTTCATAGTACAATCGGAACCCTTTTTCTATTCTTTTCTCTATTCTTCGGTAAGTGCACGCTTCCATCAGTGGTATCAGAGCTTGTCGGGGCTGTTTCAATCTATTCTCTATCACTTTCGCTGGTCTCGATCACATCACAGTTGTAGTTTTTATATTTTTTTTTGTGTATGCTTGTCCATCTATTTGGTTACTTTTTCTCTCGTTTGCTTTTCCTCACGCCATCTCTTGTCATCGTTTTGTTTTATTATAATTGGTTCTTATGATAAGTTATTTTATATGTCCAGTTATTCACTGCCAGTTCACTTGTGTCTTGCATCTTTCCACCTAGTCTCTGTTTTGTGGCAAGTTTTTTTTCTTGGTTTCATCATTCATGTTAACCCCATATTTGCATGTATATATTTGATGTTCCATGGCATATTTTTTTGAGTTAGTTCTTGTGTAGTGGTCATTTTGTTATTGACTTACCATGCCTAATCTACTGTTTTGTCTTTAACTCGTGCGTTAATATTGTTTTTGCCTTTGATGTTTTGCATGACTATTTTTCTTAGTTTTTTTTATTGTCATGTTTAACATATGTTTGTTTTATTTGTTTTGTCTCTCATAATTACTTTATTTGTTTATATATATATATATATATATATATATATATATATATTATGTTTATTTTATTTGTCTTGCAATTTGTTTTTTACTAGCATTTTTTTATGTGTGCTTTCATGTGTCCGTCTAGCTAGTATACTTTAATCATGTGTTTAGTTTTTTTTAGACATGTTCTTAGTAGTTAGATGGATATTAGTCTGTCTTGTTTTTTTTATTATTCTCTTTATACCCAAATGCATGAGTTTCTATGAGTATTTCAAATAGCTCCTGACTTTGACTTGCTTTATATATAAATGTTAAAAGTATCAGTCTTATCCATTTGCTGATATATGTGTTTTGATGTTGTATTTGCCCACTTCTATTTGTTTGTTATCTCAATGCTTGTTATTAAAATTATCCGTTTATTCTGTTAACATACATGTCATCTTTATTAACAAAACATTTTTCTTGATTGTTTTGATTGGTAGATTGAAATGACGAGCAAATTGATTGCATCTGAATTAGCAAAGATCGAAAGATTGAATGGCACAAATTATGATATGTGGAGCCGAAAAATTAGATATGGCTTGATTCATGATAATTTGGAAAGTGCCATTGAAAAGGATGGTCCAACATTGGGAGAAAAATCTAGTGATGCTGAAAAGGAGGAGTATGAGCAATGGAAAATTTGTGACAAGAAGGCGAAGAGTCTCATGTTGATGTTTATGGAAGACAACTTGATCAAGGTATTTGAGACGTATGAAAGCGCCAAAAAGCTTTGGGATTCGCTCAAAGAAAAATATGATGCCATTTCTGATGTGAATGTGCAACTTCTTTTGCACAAGTACAATACTTGTAAGATGAGTGAGAGCGATAATGTGATTGACCATTGTAACAAGATGCTAGTGATGGCAAAGGATTTGGCGGCGGCAGGAAATGAGCTTTCTGAAAACATGCAAATTGCGGGGATCTTGAACAGCCTGCCAAGCTCACTTAACATGGCCGCAACAACTTTGAGGTTGAATGGAACTATCAAAAGTGCATCTCAACTTTCTGTAGCTTTGGCTATGGAACATGATTTGGTTAATAGTCGAAGGTAGTTGGAGTTGAATTTGGTGCAAGATGAGGAGCTAAACTTAGCTCAAGGAAAATTTAAGCCAAGCTATCAAAACAAGGGACAAGGAAGGTTAGGTCCTTCGAAAGGGAGAGGTTTTAAACCACATCAGCAAAAGAAGAAGTTTCCACTTGGAAGTTGCTATGCTTGTGGAAAGTATGGTCATTTCAAAAATGATTGTCCCGAGAATCAAGAAGGAGATGAGGGCAAAGGCCAAGATCAAAAGGGGCAAAACAAACGTGAGTTTGTTGGGGTTATTGAATGCAATGCTGGTCATGTAGCCACAGACATTGATGGATGGTGGATTGACTCTGGAGCAACCCGCCATATTGCGAAAACTAAGCAAGGCTTGACCGAGTTTGAGGAGTTGAAGAAGGGTGAGCAAAGAATTTTTATGGGGAATAACACCTACTTGGATGTTGTGGGAATTGGTTCTTATAGGTTGGATCTTGGGGATAGTGTGATGGTCCTCAAGAATGTGATGTACGCTCCTGGAATGAGGCGCAATCTTGTTTCTGTTCCTGCATTGCTCAAGAATGGATTGGAAGTACGATTTTATAATAATCGATTTTCGATCGGAAAGGATAAGAAGGTGTATGCTATGGGCAAGTATGAGCCCGATCATGAGTTGTTTAAACTTTAAATGTGTGACTTTAATTTATGAATAATGGGCAAGTGTGGGCCCGGTCATGATTTGTTTTTTGAGTTTTAAATTGTGTTTTGAGTTTGTTAATAATGGGCATGTATGAGCCCGTGAAAAGTTTGAAGTTTTTTAGTTTGAAGTATCATCAATGATAATAATATACGGATTTCTTGTTTGAATTTTTTGTTGTGTTATTTTACAAGTATATGTATGACTTGTAAGTTTGAGATGTTGTGAGAAAATAAATTGTTGCCTATGTTAAGAGTTTTAAGGTTGCAACCAAGAAGTTAAATATATTAAAGGCGAACAAGTTGTTTTATAGGCTATGGAATCTCTATTTTTGTAAAGGTGTTTAATCGTTTGGGATGCAGAATTGCAGTCTGGTGCCAATCTTGTTGATCATGGAAAACGATTAAAGTATTGTAATGTGAATCCGTGTACTTTTAATGTCTGTTATGTGGCAAGATGAAAACAACATGTTGTATGCTATCACTAATGATGTTTTTTTTATGAAAGAAGTTTAACTGAAATCATATTTTGATATGTGAGAAAAGTGGGAGTTACATAGATATTTAACAAATAAGTCAAGTGGGAGATGTTGTATTATATGACTTATTCATTAAATATAAAATACAAAGAAAAAAAATATTTAATTGAATATATATTAGTTGTAGAATTAATATATATTGGGAGTTAATATTGTGGGGGTTACAATAGTATTAATATGGGAGTTACACTATTGATATGGGGGTTACAATATTAACATGGGGGTTACAATATTAATGGTGTAGGTTACATATTGCTATATGGAGGATTTTATGGGGCAGTTACACAAGGTTAAGGGGTGGAGATTGTACTAAGAATGCCTATAAATAGTGGGTAAATTCTCAATGAAAAAGCACACAAAATACCAGCTTGTTCATAGTACAATCGGAACCCTTTTTCTATTCTTTTCTCTATTCTTCGGTAAGTGCATGCTTCCAACAAGAAGGACCTTCTGTTTCTCGATTAGACTCTGGAGTCGTGAAACCTTCTTCATCAACGCAATCATCACTATTCAAATTAACTGGTGATTCCATTTGTGTTGGAAAGTTTCGTTGGAACGGAGGAGAAGTGGTGGGAACATCTACAAATTGAGGATGTGCTGCAACTGCTTCATAACATTCCCATTTGTCAAATGTCTTATTCATTTCCTTGAAATATAATCCTTGAGCCTGAGTTATCTGAAAAAATAAAAAAAATTGGATACTAAGTTATCACAAATATAAAAGCGTATTAAAAAAATATATATATATTTTACCTCATCTACCAAGTTGGTTCCGCTTGCACTATATCGACTAGCTTGATTCTTTGCACATTGCCATTTTTTTAGTGCTCTCTTCAATGGTGCCCAATATGAGTCAAGAGCAACTTTTGAACGAGGTTCGGCATGAGGATTTTTCGGAGTGCCACACCAATTTTTTGCATAATCCTCATGAATTCGCCCCCATAAATTATTCTTGTTCGAATAACGACCGGTGATCGGATCAAAAGATTGTCGAGCCCACAAAACACATAATTGTAATTCCTCGGAAGGGAGCCAATTAGTACCCATTTTATAAAAATCACAGAACTTGTACCAAAATATGAATGTGTAAAATTTCTGCAAGGAAATATGAGTGTGTAAAAGTTTGAGTTACAAATAAAATTTTGGGATCAGTTTTTATAAGCAAAAAAAAAATTGACCGTTAATTTGACCGTTACTAAAAATAATATGGCTGTTATACAGTGAAAAGAACTAAAAAAGCAATGACAGCATGCTTTGAAACGGGGGCCCCACGTATTGATGCCCGTTGGAGATTCCATCAAATACTGATGGCCTGCTTCCTGAATTGATGGGCCGTTGAAAATCAAAGGAGCAAAAACACTGGGCTGCATTATCACACGGCAGGAAAAAATCAAATATGCTCCCGAATTGATGTTTTAACGTGAGCGGTGCATATGCTCTTTGTAGTATTACTTTGACGGGTAATTTAGTGAACTGATTTGAAGAATATCGTTTGGAGATAATTTCCGTAATTGATTGATTGAGATTGATTCTTTCCTCATTTCAGAGAGAGGATAAAACTTAACGATTAAGTAATAATTATTAATCTAAATTAATAATTAATAAATATTAGGAATTTGGAAGATTATTAGACATGTCAAATTATGGCATAACAACAACTTTGTTTCAATATGTATATATTGAAAAGATATAATTTTATAACTTGAAATGAACCTACGATTCGAGTCGAATCATTTTGAAAGGTTAACTAATTCATAGAGTACTGAAAAAAAGTCTCACTTAAGTTTTGAATATTGAACATTATATGTTTAATATATTTCTTTCATCCCATAGTACAAGTTTATTTTAAAAATTACACATTTTAGAAAAATATTAATTAAATGATATATTTTCTCGTATACCCATTAGAATACATTGATTTTTAAGAATATAAGTTATTTTATATTTTTGGCCATTTCTCATTAATTGTTATATTATTTTAAAAAAAGATAGTTTAAAAAAAATGATCATAAATTTATATTAAAAATTAAAAATAAATATGTATTATGGAAAAAATATTACTCCCAAAAACATTTTTTTAAGGGTAAATACAATTTTATAAATTTGAGGACAAATTGTCCATAGAAACATATTGCCATATTGGGAAACCTTTCACAAGAAATTGTCCCAAGAACATTATTATTACGAGACGAAGTGAGTATTAAATTATACTAGCTTTTAGTTTCCGATAATATTTCTTTGATACTGGAATGTGTGCCGTCATTAGTATTACTTTGACGGGTAATTTTGGAAATGTGTACCCTCTGCAGTGATTCATTTAGTTGACGCGTGTCCCTTAAAACTGTAATCGTGTCATTGTCTCAAATGGTGTTTACCTTCTTAGGTGTCTTTTGACTCGGATTACATCTTGCGTACATTACTTTGAAAGAAGTTTAGGTGCTATTCTGTTCTTTAGCAATAAGAAAAAGTTAGAGAAACCCACGTAATTATGTTCCCTGATAGTTATTACTATTAAGTTTCAAAAACAAGAGATCTTGTTTTAGATTTTGTTGAATAATAATATAGAGTTTAAGGAGAGTAGTGACATTAATTAATGTCTATCAACATGGAAAAAACTTTGAGTTCATATCCAGGGTTCAAATTTTCACCAACGGAGGAAGAATTGGTTCTCTATTACTTGAGGAGAAAAAATGAAGGGTTTCACAAGGGTCTTAATGTCATTTGTGAGATTGATATTACAAAGCATGAGCCATGGGATCTACCAGGTTCCCTCACTTCCCTTCCTTCATATGTTATTTATGGTATTTCACTTGTTAGGTCAAGTTTCAAGAATTTTGATTTGTTTACACTCGTGTCTCTTTAAAATGTCAGCTACAATTTTTCTTTTCTTTCTGTTTTTGTACTTTTTATTTGTATATTTGCCTATGTTCTTCAAAGGCTATTGTTTCTTAAAAAGAATGGAGTTGCACGAAAATGATAATTAAAAATGATAGTGCTGTTGCAAAATGCATAATACTATATTACTGTATTCTCTATTTATTATACACGCATACGTTAATTTCAGATGCAAAATGAAAATACATGCCAAGCAAGAAAAGAATATATAGGCTTTTGCTCAAATACAAACCAATCCTTAAATACAAATTACAAACTAACACTAAATTAATTATATTTCATCTATTCTAAGGTTCCCGCCAAGGGTACCTTCACGAAAGATGCTTAAAATAATTGGTTATATCCAAAAAAAAAAAAAATCTTGTCGTGGAAATGCGAAGCATTTAAGACAGTAAACGGATGAGTTAGGTAGTCATGAAGGGCCGAAGGCCCTCGACACACCCGTCAATCGTCTATTGCCTTTACCATTGATTGCCATTCCTTACAACTTTAGAATGATAAAGGCGCGAAGCGCCGTACAATAAGGTGCGAAACACCGTTAACCAGTGAAATCCACTGCCACGTCATCACGTGAACAGTGATTTTTTTTTTTTGGATAGAGCCAAGTATTTTAAGCAATTTTTGTATTGGACCCCTAGTTTGATCATTAGATTAGCATGAAATGTTGGATTAGTGTTTAGTTTTTAGTTTGTAGTTAATTTTAGTTTGTAGTAGAGTAGGACTCAGAATATATAGAATATATATAGGATGAGGCATATAACAAAACAAGGTAAACTAAACTTTTGCTTGCATCAAGCAAAGGATGCTTATAAATATTGTTTGAATTTGCTGCATATATGTGGATAAAACTGGGAAAGAGAAAATGGTCTTAATTTAACTCTAGAATGCATTGAGGACTACCTTGCAATTGATTATTTACATTTTGTATAACAGAATATTTGGTCGTTAAGTTTTTAATAAAAGGATGTGATAGTAATGCTTATCCATCGGAACAAGAATTTGTTACTCCCTTGTAAACGGATACCAATCATACCATTATTCATCACTTTGACATGATGTTTACTTTCGGTCACTAACAAACTAATTTGAATTTATGACATTTGAGCAGATAAATCAGTTATCCTGTCAAATAATGAGTGGTACTTCTTCTGTCCTCGTGGAAGGAAGTACCCAAAAGGCTTGCAGACTAAAAGAGGAACTGATTCTGGCTATTGGAAAGTAACTGGGAAAGAACGTAATGTAAAATCAGGTACTCGTGTTGTTGGCACAAAGAGGACTTTAGTTTTCCACAAAGGTCGTGCTCCAAAAGGGACGAGAACAGAATGGATAATGCATGAGTATTCCATGAGCGGAACTCCTCAGGTATATTTAAAGGCAACTCAATACAATCTTATATGCTAATGTAATAATAAATTGAAACACACAAAATCAGGATATGTAACAAAATTTGGTGCATTAAGCTCGTGCTACAGTATCCTTGGAGGCAGTCAATAATAGGTTATGACTTCAGGGATGGAGATCTTCTAGCTGAATATTCAAAATTGTTTTGGTCACTTAATTAATTTTGCTTCCTGGTAATAAATCTGAATAATTTAACAAAAACATGTAAATGTTGATAGATAGATAAGATAGAGTAGTATTATTTGCCAACCTTGTACTGCAAACATCATTTGTTCATCCATATCTCTTATGTTGTGCACTCCTTCCCTAGGTAAGGAAAAGATCATATTTAAACTGCTGCAATTATATGATGGTTTTGCAAACTGTGCATTTTCATCACAATTATTTCCCTCTATCTTGACAAGTTGTCCTTTTTCTATATGTAGGAAGCTTTCGTTGTTTGTCGTGTTCGTAAAAACTCTGAATCGAATGACGTTCCTCTAAATGAGATATATCAATCACTGACTGGAGAGTGTAGTACTTCTACTGTAGTTGATGATATTCAGCAGAAGGATCTGTCCAATGGGCACACCAACAACGAGGTTGAAAATAAAGACATGATTCAAGGGTTCACACCACCTGATAGATGTTGTAATGAGCACTTTGAATCTGATTATGAATATGATAAGAAACCACGAAGTCTAATATTTCAACATTCAACTGACTTCTTCGACTTTGAATCTGAATGTGACAAGAAACCAGGAAATCTCTATTTTCAGGATGAATCTTGCAGCTCACCAAAGGTAAAATATACTTGTAATTTTCTTTTTATATTACGGACAAATGGAATTAGATACTACTCAACATGGAGGAGGTAATCTATATTGTATTTATATTGTACTTTTATGAGGGGTTCTTTCGTTTGATATTCAATTTCAGGGTTATGAAGGTGCTGTAGATGACTATTTTGATGATATATTAAATGATGACATCATCAAGCTAGATAAATCATCAGATCTTACTGGGAAGAATATATTAAATGATGATTTTATGGATTTTAAGTTTGAGCAACTGAGTGAAATGTTTCCACCACCTGCACTACCTTTCCAAGGAACAGCACCCCGAAGAATTAGATTGAAGTCAGACCAAAGAATTAGACTCGTAAAGCCCCTACCTTTTCAGGGAACAGCACCCCGAAGAATTAGGATGACGTGGCGGCATATGGATATTCCCATAAATCCAGTGGAATCATCTTGCATTAGAGATGATACTTACTGTTTTGTGGCAGACTCTGCAGGTTTTCCACGTCATTTGATAACTACAATGTCAGATGTGATCGTGAATCATCGTCGGGTAATGGTTCTTGTAGTTCTCATTCTCTTGGTTGTGTTTTTGGTTGCTCCTCTGACACGATTTCTGCTGAGGCATCTCTACTAGCAGAACTGGTAAGTGCAACTTATTAACCAAACCTATGTAGGATGAAACAATTTTCTTAAAATTTAGTTTTCATTTTATTTCAAATTGATTGTGGTCTTTCGAGTCTCACTATCTTGACAAATGCTACTGCTTATTTATGTGCCAATACTTGTTATTTTGCAGACATCTGTTGTGAATATCCTCTAAATAAATCGTTGCTAGTTGAAATGCAAGTTACTGCAGGCAATCAGAGTTGGCTGCATCAGATATGATGGTTAGTAAATATGGTGATGTAAATGTGTGCCACTCTTCTAGACTCTCTAGGATATGGACTGATATTGTAATGTGTTATTGTGTTTAAGTGTTTAGAGTAATCCTCTAATTGGTGTGATCGTGTGCTTGTATATATGATGTTTATAAATAAAAGGACTTGGCAGTTGGCACTGCCTCTGGAGAATGATAATGTAGTCCAAGAGCACCATATTTCTTCATTTCAGTTTAAAGAAACTAGCAAGTGATGAAATTCAAATGAAGGTCAGAGTATTATTTATTCATTCTCCTGGAATTTATTAGTTTCCACTTTCCACATATGGTAAACTCCGCCCTTTCTTGTAAATTAATTAATAATTAAATTACTTTAAATTTTAAATTACCAATATATTTATGAAAGAAACAATACTACTACTACAATACGTTTTTAAATAGGGGTTTTTTCAAAAATACCCATCCTTCAAATTATTTTTTAAAAAATACTATCACTTTTGAAACTATTTATAAAAATACCTTTTTTTAAGATTCTTTTTTCAAAAAGACGGTTTGCAACCTGTGCAATCATTGCAACCTCATTTATAACTTTTGGTGGCCGTGTGAGTTGCAAATGAGGTTGCAAAAGTTGCAACTGAAAACTGGAGGTTGCAAAAGTTGCAAAGGTTGGAAATTCGTTTGCTCCCCTATATATAATATAAGGTTGCATATGAGGTTGCGTAGCAAATGTTGCAAAGGTTGCAACTAAAAACCGGAGGTTACAAAAGTTGCAAATGTTGGAAATTCGTTTGCTCCCCTATATAGCATATAAGGTTGCATATGAGGTTGCGTAGCAATCTCATATGCAACCTTATATGCAACCGAAAATTGAAAACTGGAAACTGCAAGTTCAAGTTCCAATTTTCGGTTGTCATTTTCGACTTCTTTTTTGAAATCTATTATATATATAAATATATATATATATATATATATATATATATATATATATATATATATATATACATATATATATATATATATATATAGGGTTGGACTCCATAGCAAACACCTTACATAACAAACAATAAAGAACACCTCATATCTAATAGATCCATTGCCCCTGGCGGGGCCACCCAATACAAAAAGTTCTTATTTTTTACCCTCTATCCATCCATCATCTCAAAAAAAAAAAAAAATTTTAAAAAGTTACTGTTCATGATGATGACGTCATCAGTGACGTCATCATGAACAGTAATTTTTTTTTTATTTTTTTTTTGCTGGCTTGATAGAGGGTAAAAAAATAATAACTTTTTGTATTGGGTGCCCCTGGCGGGGCCAAAGGATCTAATAGATCTAAGGTGTTCTTTGTTGTTTGTTATATAAGAGTGTTCAATATGGAGCAAAGGCATATATATATATATATATATATATATATATATATATATATATATATATATATATATATATATATAAGCAGAACTAACAAACAGTATTAATGTAAGAAGAGGCTCAGCACATGAGCTAGAGAGAAAAGAAGAAGAAACTTCTATTATTTCACAAAATTCAGCACACCTACAAATGATGCAAATATCTCTTTATATAGAGATCTAAAGGCACTACTCATTCAGGCCTTAGCACACAGCACACTAACAATAATTCAAATTATTACAAACGACAACAAACTTTTACAAAAGTAAAAAGACATTATTCTTGCCGGGTACGCATTGGGCCCCATCGACACAATAATAATGCTTAAAACAAACAACTTTAATAAAATAGACAACAAACTTTAATAAAGCATTCAATAATGCTTTCTCCACTGTTCGCACTTATTCACGCAAGAGAACGTGGTCAACAAGTAATATACGGTAAATAGGATTCGTTCCCACAGAGACTCAAATTGTTCGTTTTGTTCACTTATACACCAGCTTATGATTTACACTCACTGCCAAGACAATCACAAATTTGGTTTTAATTAACTAATGATTAATTGCCAACTATGGAAATTACGAGAAAATAACTTAACTTTTAATTTATAATAAACAAACATGGGATTTCAATTTCATTAACCACTTCATCTAGAATCTTATGCCCCTTAACCCAGTATGTGACAGAGTTGATTACTGATTAGATGCACTAAACTGATACACACCAACTTTCGTTGTGCATATACCATCCTACTGATCATCCACAATTGATAGAAGCCAAGTAGTCACCAAATATGTGTAGTTCCTATATGTCTATAGCAATTGAACACATACCGGTTGAAAATCAAGCACCCATAAAACCACATAGTCGATGCAAGACGGTTAGAATTACACCACAAATTAATACATGTTCTTCACATGCAAAAACCCATGCTAGCATGAATTGTTCTAAACCCTTGATCCACTTTCGCATTCACTAGGATTAAACAAACAATTACAAGTGTTCGCGACTCACTTATAACGAATAAGCATAAACATACTAGGCAATCAATACAATCAATCACACACCAAGGCATAATAACATTCAATTACTAGAATCCATAGAAAAATCCATTAAAATCCCATGATAACAATTTAGCCCATAATCGACCTAATCGCCATCATGGGTTCTATGGATAACATAATTCTAAAACAAGCAAATAAATATAGAAGAGAGAAATAAGGTTTAGAAATAAATCCCCAAAATAGAAGAGTACAAAGGTTCCAAAGAATAATCCTTGCTTGTCACTAGCTTGGAGAATTTCCTTGAAAATGTTCTTGAAATCTCAATGAAAGTGTTGATAGATGCTAAAAGAAAATAAAGAACACCCTAACTCCCTTGATCGATATGTTTTTAGGTCTATATATTACATATAAAGATGCCCTAAAAATAGGCCCAAAACAATTGACCCGGTTTTAGGAATAAATTTCTGCCAAGTCGAGCCACTCGAGTGCTGTAGCGCCTAAATGGAGCGCTATTGCGCTACCTTTCTCCTGGAATTTGCTTCTCCCAAGCGCTATTGCCCTGTTCCGAGCGCCGTTGCGCTTGTCTTGGTCGCGCCATAGCGCCTCCATCAGCGCTGTTGCGCTAGTCCCTCATGCGCCATAGCGCCTGTTTCAAGCGCTGTTGCTCTGATTCAAGCGCTGTTGCTCTTGATTTGGCGCAGGAGCGCCTGAAACTCGCGCAAGAGCGCCTGATGCCCCCTGCCCAGCTTTGTAGACATTTCTCTCCTCTTCGCGTGGGCTTTTGAATCGCCCAATTCCGATGTCTGGAACTCCAGTTATGGCCAAAACAGTGATGTATGCGCATTGAGCTCATATTCCCGAGTTCTCTTGCCCTGGACTTCCTGTAATTTCTATTTTAAGCTCACAGAATACCACCAATACTTCACCAACAACACCAATGCCGCCCGACTATGCAACCTACACAAATTAGATGAAAACACATCAAACTAACACGAAACTTGAGAACTTGCAATCGTTTTAAGTACGAATGGAATGCAAATAGTGGATATAAAATCCACTTATCAAACCCCCAAACTTAAACCATTGCTTGTCCTCAAGCAATGCAAACTCGACCCTAAAATGATGAATGAATGCAACTAATAACTAAATGTCATGATAATGCGAACATGTCCTAATGCAATGATCCCACAGAAGCTACCGAAACCAACTCAACAAGCAAATGCCTCAAAGAATGCAACAACTCCAAACAGAGCTCGACTAAGGCCCCGTATACTAACCATACATGCTCGGAAACGTGGTGTGTGCATTTCTCAGTAGATATACTCTCGAAACTAGATCAAAGGCATAACCAATTCTTCGCCAAGACAATCACATGTTTATAAACAGAATAGACTTTAGACACTCCATGACTCAAAGACACCGCCATCATCATTTAAGGTAGACAAGGACTCATGCTTTACTACATAAAACATCACAAAACACAAAACACACATGCTTTTGACTGTGCAATGGGTGAGACCCCTAAAGGCTTATACAATAGCACCCTTGTAGCAAGCGTTAGGTTAGTGGATCCCAGACCGGAAAAGTCTTAGGTCACTAGGCATAAAATCCCCTCGAACTTACTTGCTCGAGTACTAAAGAGCTCACCCTAGCCAATTAGCATACACACACTCTCACAATTCCTCATTTTTTTTATTCTCAAAACTCTTTTCTTTTTTTTTCTTTTTTTTTTCTTTTTTTTTCTTTTGACTCTTTTTCTTGCCTTCTTTTTTTTTTCACATGGGTGCACTATCTCACCCCCCTAGACTACTCATATCAAATATGAGCCGGCTACTAGCCATTTGACGCCTAGCCATTATTACACTACGACACGACACTTAGCATGAAATCCCTGTTTTCCCCCAAACTTATACTTAAGTGCTCCTACGCCATCGAGGGAATAACGAAAATTCTAGATATAAATAAGTGATTAAATCTCAACAGCCAAACAAGGTATGACTCGATCTAGCCCAAGAGCACACAGTGAGACCGTGAAAAGATTGTGTTCCCGACACATGCAAGTCAATTTCATAAGTACTTAAATCAACCCTCTATTCATTGTCATCACACTCAAATTAACGTCGACCTATCGAGCCAAAAACAGACACTCAAGTGGAATCATATGAAATGCATGAACAACATGATATTACAATCCTAATTAAAGCTATATGACATGGCATCCTACATGCAATCTAAATGGCATGGCAAAACTACATGCAAAAATTCTAATATGACTAACATGAATATGCAACTATATGCAATGAAATGACTCTTAATACCCTAAAATCACCCCCAAACTTAAAAATTGCAATGTCATCATTGAAGGTAAATTAAAAGGGTACAAGAGATACTCCCCTACACGCCGGCATCTCCACCCTCCTCGGGTGGTGTGTCTGGTGGTGGATAGACGTGGAGGCTCCAACACAACTGTTGTTTTATTCGAAAGCAAGAAATCATGGGTTGCCTCCCACGAAGCGCCTTTCTTTAACGTCTTTAGCTAGACTTGGCCACAATTTTCCTCTTGAAAATTTTCTACACCGCATCTCTATAAGGCCATTTAATGATCTTTTCTGGAGCGACATCTTCAACGACAAGCTTTACCCGTATTCGCTCCTCACAAGATCTCTTAACAACATTTTCCCGCCTACCTGAAAAGTTAGCAGCAATAACAATAGCAAGCAAAGGATTTGAATTACAAGAAACATACCCCAGGTGAACTAGCAATGTTTTGAGCTCGAGTTCGGGAGCTCCTTCAATTGATGGCTTAAGGCGCACCTGAGAATTCCAGAGATCTTCCACTCCAAGCAACTTATGTGGAATACGTAGCCCCATTAACCAAGGCACTGTAATCCTCAGTTGGCCCTGCTTTGCCTTCTCCTTCTCCGTGTCATACTTTTTACTCTGCCCTGCATCAACCAATTTCAAGCTAAAACACTCCTCATCCTCCGCCGGCAAATTCATGGCTAGAGTTTGCTTCTGAAGCCCTTGTGGATATGGAAGAGGAAAATCGATTTGGACGATCTCTGTAGTCTTCTCCGGAGTAGATTTGTCAACAGGAGTGATGCTCTTTTCCTCTTCGGCCTCCAGCTGGTCGAAGTCAGATTGCAACGGAGCGGCATTCAACAACTGAACATGCTCTTCTAATTCATCATCTTCCACACTGAGACACTCTTCATCCTTCGAAGGAAATAACATAGCCGCTTGAGCCTTGGAATTTTCTTGATCTTGGGCTGATTCTTCAAAATTTTGAGATTGCAAAGGAAGTGGTTGCGGCTGATTATTCAGAATCGAATTTTCTGGACATTCTGAATTTTCTGATTGGTTTGCCTCCGGCTCTGCTTCCTTATCAACTTCATGTTCTGCTTCTTCCCCATCTTTGCCCTCAGACTCTCCTTCCTGAACTTCGATCATGGTCTCACCCGTGGCTAAGAAAGGCCAGTCAAGACTGATAGGAAGGTTCTTGTCCTCCTCCTCTACAGCTAGGCCTTCTGTGTCACTTGCAATTTGATTCAATGTTTTTAATGCATTTGCAATTTGACCAATCTGATCTCCTATTTTCTGGAGAGACAATGCATTGCTTTTGGCCATCAACCTCAATTCTTCTAATTCAGCTTCTTCGGTCGACTGTTGGTTAGACCAAGTCTGAAATTGCAGCTGCTGAAATTCAGGAGGTTGAAAGTGTTGATGCACTGGGGCATACTGATGCTGAAATTGTTGCCCCTGTTGCTGCTGAATTCCCCCTGGACTGTATGGCTCATCTTCAAACTGCTGATTTTGGAGTGGGTAGGATGGATATTGAGATTGCTCCATACCACTCTGATTGTAGTCCCAGCTGAAATTTGGCCGGTTTCTGTTATACTCACATTGATGAGTGTAATGTCCACCTGCACACAGCTCACAAACAATTACGAATTCCTGCTCCCAATAATCCATCAAATAAAAAAAAAACGTCCGAGTCAGTGAATTTAACCCAAATTGATGACAAGATCATAAACTAAACAAACAATGAACCGAGTCCCCGGCAGCGGCGCCAAAAACTTGTTCGCACTTATTCACGCAAGAGAACGTGGTCAACAATTAATATACGGTAAATAGGATTCGTTCCCACAGAGACTCAAAATGTTTGTTTTGTTCACTTATACACCAGCTTATGATTTACACTCACTGCCAAGACAATCACAAATTTGGTTTTAATTAACTAATGATTAATTGCCAACTATGGAAATTACGAGAAAATAACTTAACTTTTAATTTATAATAAACAAACATGGGATTTCAATTTCATTAACCACTTCATCTAGAATCTTATGCCCCTTAACCCAGTATGTGACAGAGTTGATTACTGATTAGATGCACTAAACTGATACACACCAACTTTCGTTGTGCATATACCATCCTACTGATCATCCACAATTGATAGAAGCCAAGTAGTCACCAAATATGTGTAGTTCCTATATGTCTATAGCAATTGAACACATACCGGTTGAAAATCAAGCACCCATAAAACCACATAGTCGATGCAAGACGGTTAGAATTACACCACAAATTAATACATGTTCTTCACATGCAAAAACCCATGCTAGCATGAATTGTTCTAAACCCTAGATCCACTTTCGCATTCACTAGGATTAAACAAACAATTGCAAGTGTTCGAGACTCACTTATAACGAATAAGCATAAACATACTAGGCAATCAATACAATCAATCACACACCAAGGCATAATAACATTCAATTACTAGAATCCATAGAAAAATCCATTAAAATCCCATGATAACGATTTAGCCCATAATCGACCTAATCGCCATCATGGGTTCTATGGATAACATAATTCTAAAACAAGCAAATAAATATAGAAGAGAGAAATAAGGTTTAGAAATAAATCCCCAAAATAGAAGAGTACAAAGGTTCCAAAGAATAATCCTTGCTTGTCACTAGCTTGGAGAATTTCCTTGAAAATGTTCTTGAAATCTCAATGAAAGTGTTGATAGATGCTAAAAGAAAATAAAGAACACCCTAACTCCCTTGATCGATATGTTTTTAGGTCTATATATTACATATAAAGATGCCCTAAAAATAGGCCCAAAACAATTGACCCGGTTTTAGGAATAAATTTCTGCCAAGTCGAGCCACTCGAGTGCTGTAGCGCCTAAATGGAGCGCTATTGCGCTACCTTTCTCTTGGAATTTGCTTCTCCCAAGCGCTATTGCCCTATTCCGAGCGCCGTTGCGCTTGTCTTGGTCGCGCCATAGCGCCTCCATCAGCGCTGTTGCGCTAGTCCCTCATGCGCCATAGCGCCTGTTTCAAGCGCTGTTGCTCTAATTCAAGCGCTGTTGCTCTTGATTTGGCGCAGGAGCGCCTGAAACTCGCGCAAGAGCGCCTGATGCCCCCTACCCAGCTTTGTAGACATTTCTCTCCTCTTCGCGTGGGCTTTTGAATCGCCCAATTCCGATGTCTGGAACTCCAGTTATGGCCAAAACAGTGATGTATGCGCATTGAGCTCATATTCCCGAGTTCTCTTGCCCTGGACTTCCTGTAATTTATATTTTAAGCTCACAGAATACCACCAATACTTCACCAACAACACCAATGCCGCCCGACTATGCAACCTACACAAATTAGATGAAAACACATCAAACTAACACGAAACTTGAGAACTTGCAATCGTTTTAAGTACGAATGGAATGCAAATAGTGGATATAAAATCCACTTATCAAACCCCCAAACTTAAACCATTGCTTGTCCTCAAGCAATGCAAACTCGACCCTAAAATGATGAATGAATGCAACTAATAACTAAATGTCATGATAATGCGAACATGTCCTAATGCAATGATCCCACAGAAGCTACCGAAACCAACTCAACAAGCAAATGCCTCAAAGAATGCAACAACTCCAAACAGAGCTCGACTAAGGCCCCGTATACTAACCATACATGCTCGGAAACGTGGTGTGTGCATTTCTCAGTAGATATACTCTCGAAACTAGATCAAAGGCATAACCAATTCTTCGCCAAGACAATCACATGTTTATAAACAGAATAGACTTTAGACACTCCATGACTCAAAGACACCGCCATCATCATTTAAGGTAGACAAGGACTCATGCTTTACTACATAAAACATCACAAAACACAAAACACACATGCTTTTGACTGTGCAATGGGTGAGACCCCTAAAGGCTTATACAATAGCACCCTTGTAGCAAGCGTTAGGTTAGTGGATCCCAGACCGGAAAAGTCTTAGGTCACTAGGCATAAAATCCCCTCGAACTTACTTGCTCGAGTACTAAAGAGCTCACCCTAGCCAATTAGCATACACACACTCTCACAATTCCTCATTTTTTTTATTCTCAAAACTCTTTTCTTTTTTTTTTTCTTTTTTTTTCTTTTTTTTTCTTTTGACTCTTTTTCTTACCTTCTTTTTTTTTTCACATGGGTGCACTATCTCACCCCCCTAGACTACTCATATCAAATATGAGCCGGCTACTAGCCATTTGACGCCTAGCCATTATTACACTACGACACGACACTTAGCATGAAATCCCTGTTTTCCCCCAAACTTATACTTAAGTGCTCCTACGCCATCGAGGGAATAACGAAAATTCTAGATATAAATAAGTGATTAAATCTCAACAGCCAAACAAGGTATGACTCGATCTAGCCCAAGAGCACACAGTGAGACCGTGAAAAGATTGTGTTCCCGACACATGCAAGTCAATTTCATAAGTACTTAAATCAACCCTCTATTCATTGTCATCACACTCAAATTAACGTCGACCTATCGAGCCAAAAACAGACACTCAAGTGGAATCATATGAAATGCATGAAATGCATGAACAACATGATATTACAATCCTAATTAAAGCTATATGACATGGCATCCTACATGCAATCTAAATGGCATGGCAAAACTACATGCAAAAATTCTAATATGACTAACATGAATATGCAACTATATGCAATGAAATGACTCTTAATACCCTAAAATCACCCCCAAACTTAAAAATTGCAATGTCATCATTGAAGGTAAATTAAAAGGGTACAAGAGATACTCCCCTACACGCCGGCATCTCCACCCTCCTCGGGTGGTGTGTCTGGTGGTGGATAGACGTGGAGGCTCTAACACAACTGTTGTTTTATTCGAAAGCAAGAAATCATGGGTTGCCTCCCACGAAGCGCCTTTCTTTAACGTCTTTAGCTAGACTTGGCCACAATTTTCCTCTTGAAAATTTTCTACACCGCATCTCTATAAGGCCATTTAATGATCTTTTCTGGAGCGACATCTTCAACGACAAGCTTTACCCGTATTCGCTGCTCACAAGATCTCTTAACAACATTTTCCCGCCTACCTGAAAAGTTAGCAGCAATAACAATAGCAAGCAAAGGATTTGAATTACAAGAAACATACCCCAGGTGAACTAGCAATGTTTTGAGCTCGAGTTCGGGAGCTCCTTCAATTGATGGCTTAAGGCGCACCTGAGAATTCCAGAGATCTTCCACTCCAAGCAACTTATGTGGAATACGTAGCCCCATTAACCAAGGCACTGTAATCCTCAGTTGGCCCTGCTTTGCCTTCTCCTTCTCCGTGTCATACTTTTTACTCTACCCTGCATCAACCAATTTCAAGCTAAAACACTCCTCATCCTCCGCCGGCAAATTCATGGCTAGAGTTTGCTTCTGAAGCCCTTGTGGATATGGAAGAGGAAAATCGATTTGGACGATCTCTGTAGTCTTCTCCGGAGTAGATTTGTCAACAGGAGTGATGCTCTTTTCCTCTTCGGCCTCCAGCTGGTCGAAGTCAGATTGCAACGGAGCGGCATTCAACAACTGAACATGCTCTTCTAATTCATCATCTTCCACACTGAGACACTCTTCATCCTTCGAAGGAAATAACATAGCCGCTTGAGCCTTGGAATTTTCTTGATCTTGGGCTGATTCTTCAAAATTTTGAGATTGCAAAGGAAGTGGTTGCGGCTGATTATTCAGAATCGAATTTTCTGGACATTCTGAATTTTCTGATTGGTTTGCCTCCGGCTCTGCTTCCTTATCAACTTCATGTTCTGCTTCTTCCCCATCTTTGCCCTCAGACTCTCCTTCCTGAACTTCGATCATGGTCTCACCCGTGGCTAAGAAAGGCCAGTCAAGACTGATAGGAAGGTTCTTGTCCTCCTCCTCTACAGCTAGGCCTTCTGTGTCACTTGCAATTTGATTCAATGTTTTTAATGCATTTGCAATTTGACCAATCTGATCTCCTATTTTCTGGAGAGACAATGCATTGCTTTTGGCCATCAACCTCAATTCTTCTAATTCAGCTTCTTCGGTCGACTGTTGGTTAGACCAAGTCTGAAATTGCAGCTGCTGAAATTCAGGAGGTTGAAAGTGTTGATGCACTGGGGCATACTGATGCTGAAATTGTTGCCCTTGTTGCTGCTGAATTCCCCCTGGACTGTATGGCTCATCTTCAAACTGCTGATTTTGGAGTGGGTAGGATGGATATTGAGATTGCTCCATACCACTCTGATTGTAGTCCCAGCTGAAATTTGGCCGGTTTCTGTTATACTCACATTGATGAGTGTAATGTCCACCTGCACACAGCTCACAAACAATTACGAATTCCTGCTCCCAATAATCCATCAAATAAAAAAAAAACGTCCGAGTCAGTGAATTTAACCCAAATTGATGACAAGATCATAAACTAAACAAACAATGAACCGAGTCCCCGGCAGCGGCGCCAAAAACTTGTTCGCACTTATTCACGCAAGAGAACGTGGTCAACAAGTAATATACGGTAAATAGGATTCGTTCCCACAGAGACTCAAATTGTTCGTTTTGTTCACTTATACACCAGCTTATGATTTACACTCACTGCCAAGACAATCACAAATTTGGTTTTAATTAACTAATGATTAATTGCCAACTATGGAAATTACGAGAAAATAACTTAACTTTTAATTTATAATAAACAAACATGGGATTTCAATTTCATTAACCACTTCATCTAGAATCTTATGCCCCTTAACCCAGTATGTGACAGAGTTGATTACTGATTAGATGCACTAAACTGATACACACCAACTTTTGTTGTGCATATACCATCCTACTGATCATCCACAATTGATAGAAGCCAAGTAGTCACCAAATATGTGTAGTTCCTATATGTCTATAGCAATTGAACACATACCGGTTGAAAATCAAGCACCCATAAAACCACATAGTCGATGCAAGACGGTTAGAATTACACCACAAATTAATACATGTTCTTCACATGCAAAAACCCATGCTAGCATGAATTGTTCTAAACCCTAGATCCACTTTCGCATTCACTAGGATTAAACAAACAATTACAAGTGTTCGCGACTCACTTATAATGAATAAGCATAAACATACTAGGCAATCAATACAATCAATCACACACCAAGGCATAATAACATTCAATTACTAGAATCCATAGAAAAATCCATTAAAATCCCATGATAACGATTTAGCCCATAATCGACCTAATCGCCATCATGGGTTCTATGGATAACATAATTCTAAAACAAGCAAATAAATATAGAAGAGAGAAATAAGGTTTAGAAATAAATCCCCAAAATAGAAGAGTACAAAGGTTCCAAAGAATAATCCTTGCTTGTCACTAGCTTGGAGAATTTCCTTGAAAATGTTCTTGAAATCTCAATGAAAGTGTTGATAGATGCTAAAAGAAAATAAAGAACACCCTAACTCCCTTGATCGATATGTTTTTAGGTCTATATATTACATATAAAGATGCCCTAAAAATAGGCCCAAAACAATTGACCCGGTTTTAGGAATAAATTTCTGCCAAGTCGAGCCACTCGAGTGCTGTAGCGCCTAAATGGAGCGCTATTGCGCTACCTTTCTCCTGGAATTTGCTTCTCCCAAGCGCTATTGCCCTGTTCCGAGCGCCGTTGCGCTTGTCTTGGTCGCGCCATAGTGCCTCCATCAGCGCTGTTGCGCTAGTCCCTCATGCGCCATAGCGCCTGTTTCAAGCGCTGTTGCTCTGATTCAAGCGCTGTTGCTCTTGATTTGGTGCAGGAGCGCCTGAAACTCGCGCAAGAGCGCCTGATGCCCCCTGCCCAGCTTTGTAGACATTTCTCTCCTCTTCGCGTGGGCTTTTGAATCGCCCAATTCCGATGTCTGGAACTCCAGTTATGGCCAAAACAGTGATGTATGCGCATTGAGCTCATATTCCCGAGTTCTCTTGCCCTGGACTTCCTGTAATTTCTATTTTAAGCTCACAGAATACCACCAATACTTCACCAACAACACCAATGCCGCCCGACTATGCAACCTACACAAATTAGATGAAAACACATCAAACTAACACGAAACTTGAGAACTTGCAATCGTTTTAAGTACGAATGGAATGCAAATAGTGGATATAAAATCCACTTATCATCCACCGAATAAATCAGATTCCATTATCTTCAAAATCAAACTGCTTTCTCCACCGAATAAAGCAGATTCCATTATCTTCAAAAGAAAACATTATTGTTTTTTCCACCGAATATGCTTTAACCTGTCATGTTGGCCTCTTCTAAAAGGATTATTCTACAGGATTGATATTTCAATTTAATATCACTTCTTCTGTCAAAAAGCCTGTTGAGCTCTGCAAAATCTACAGCGATTTGCAATGTAGAACGATTTCTTTTCTCCTCTAGAGTTTCTTGCTCATATTTAAGAGTAAAGTTATTAATAAGATTATTAAGAGAAATTAATTGTTTTTCTCTTTTCTTCATAACCCTGAATTTCTGAAGTATTGGAGACATCACTTAGCTGGACCTTTACCTTTGCCAGAAATATTTGGCTGCTGAACTGCAGATTGAACTAAAGCATCCCAGAAATCTTCTAGAAATGGATCTTCTTTTGGATCATCTTTATCAGATTCTTCGGCTTGAGATTCGCCAACTAGACAATTATAAGCATTAGAATCCATTGATCCATGCGATGAAGAAGTCTTCATAGACTGATCCTCTTCTTTCGAAGATCGTGAAGGAAAAGAACTAAAAAACTGTTCTTTCATGAATGCTAAAACTCGAGCCATAATTTGCTGTTCTGAATCTGTAGGATATTTATGATGAAAATAATCCCTTAAATTTGCCAAAGAGGGCTGAGCATTCGGAACTGAAGAAGCTTTACCCCTTTCTGTCGAAATATCAACCTGAATATTGGTAACTATATTTTGAATATCTTCTTTGGACATTTTGGTCCACCATTTGAAAAAGAAATTCCTTTGAAGAATTGGGATCTTTAATTTTTTATCTTCTGCAATTGAAACTGTCCACCTCCAAATCCAAGGGATTTGAAATTTGGTAAAGAACAATAAAGGACATTGTCCATAAATTAATTTGGTATATTTTGATACCAAAGGACTATGGTCACTCCATGGAGCATATAAATCATGAATATCTCCCGACAAAATTTCGAGAGATGGTCCAAATTTTGACCACCATTCATAGAACCAATTTGGAATGTGCTTATTACACACTTCAGGATTTATTGAGAAGAACCAAGAATGCTTGTTCTTCGAGTTTTGATAGTAAAAAAGCTTTAGTGAAAGCTTGGATATAATCCCAGTAATTGAAATAGATATATTTATCTCCAGATATTCTAATAGCTTTCTCCGTATTAGGACTTAATCCCCATTCTCTGGGTAACAATATCTTATTGATATGGCATTTGCTGAAGTTCATAAAACTTTCAGGATTACTATTTTGAAAAGTATGGGTAATAGTTACCGATTCGGTAATTGTTAACAGAATTTCTAAATTCTGCCTGGCTTGATTTTGAAGCCCTGGGTATCCTCTGGATTCAAGATACCTAGTTCTTAATGACCAACCATCTTGGTGCATTTGAACATCTTCTTCTTCAAGAAACAGAATATTTTCTGTAACAGGATTTTCAAAATATTCTTTATCCTGTGGATTTTCATTAACTGCTGCGTCTTTGTAAGTTGTTGACTTACTATTTGAGGAGGAAGGTATATCTTCCTTTTTTGGTGGTGCAGGTAATTGCTGCAAATTTCTAGCCCGATTTTGGTAAACTGTCCAATCTCCTATTAGAGGAACAGTTGATTCTGCACGGGGCAACATATTGTTACTCCCATAACCTCGACCACGACCATATCCGCCGCGACCTCTTCCCCAATTAGGGGTAGCCATTAATCTCCCTGTAAAAATTCACGGGTTAAATAATTAGCAAGAGAATTATTTTCTCCTTTTATATATTAGATATCGAATTCAAAGGCTAAAAGTTGGGCTTGCCAACCTGAAAAAATTTGTTTTGCTACAAGATTTTTAACATCTTTCTCAATAATTGATTTAGCAGAACTACAATCAATTCTTAATAAAAATTTCTGATTTAAAAGGTCACCTTGAAATTTTGAAATACATTTAATTATAGAAAGCATTTCTTTCTTTACAGTCGAGTATTTTGACTGAGTAGGATTCCATTTACCTGAGGTAAATCTTACTAGAACTTCTTTAGAAGTTTCAGGGATAACCTGTTTTAGAATACCACCATATCCTGTATCTGAAGCATCTGTTTCCACAATTTTGAAATACTTAGGATTGGCTAAAGATAGGCAAGGTAAGCATTTTACCTTAGATTTGATTTTTTGAACAGCCTGAGAATGGTTCTCAGTCCTGGGTTCAGGCTTTTTTCTAAGTCTAGAATACAGTATGGCTGCATCCTTGGCTAAGTCTTTATAATAGTCTGAAATATAATTTAGACTTCCTAAAAATCTTTGCAACTATTTTTATCAGTTATTTCATTAGGAAATTTAGAAGCAAATTCAATACTTCTATGTATAGGAATAATTTTTCCTTGATTTATCATATGGCCCAAAAATATAACTTGAGTTTGAAATAATTTCATCTTTGGGGCAGATATTACTAAACCATTATTCTTTATTAAACTCTTAAATATTTTTAAGTGTTTAATATGCTGATCTATGTTTTTAGAAAATACTAATACATCATTAATATAAACTATTATAAATTCAGAATAGGGATTGAATATATCATTCATAATATTCTGAAACTCAGAAGGAGCATTCTTCTGACCAAATGGTAAAACATTCCATTCATAATGTCCAAAGGGAACTGTAAAAGCTATTTTATATCTATCAGATTCTTTAATCTGGATTTTCCAATATCCTGATTTCATATCAAATTTAGAAAAGATTAAAGCATCGCTTAATCTATCTAACAAATCTTTTTTGTTAGGAATTGGATATCTAATCCATTTTAAAACTTTGTTAAGAGGTTTATAATTAATAACTAATCTAGGCACACCTCTTTCTTTTTCAACAGCATTATTAACATAAAATGCTGTACAATTCCAAGGAGATTTAGACTTTCGAATTAAGCCATTTTCTAAAAGGGAATTAATTTCCTTTTTACGTAATTCTAAATATTCTTTATTCATTTGAGCTGGTCTAGCCTTTGTTGGGATCTGATTTTCATTAAAACCATCTATATAAGGAAGAGAAATAACATGTTTCTTTCTATCCCAAAAAGCATTAGGAAGGTCATTACAAACTTCATCAATAAATTGATGTTCTATAATTTTTATCTGATTTTTAATATCAGGTTTCTTGAGCTGCTCATTTATGCTCAAAACTTTTATTTCTTCTATAAGAAAACATAATTGGTTTTCCTTACAAAGAAGGCGATCCCTAATCTCATTAATTATACGAGTTTGAGGATCTGTAATAAATTTAAATTTTATTCTCTTTCCTTCTATTATGGTAGAGATTCCGCTTTGATCAACATTGTTGAGGGGCATAATATTATGAAGGAAAGGATTTCCTAAGATTATTCTATGGTTCATATTCTTTATTAGAATAAAAGAGGTAGGAAGACAAATATCTTCATTACAAATGTAAGTATTAGGAAGCTTATATCTAACTTGAAGTTTTTCTTCAGCGGCATGAGAAATAGATTGAGTAGTTTTCTCAAAATATTTGGTAGGAATTAATCATTCTTGAATACAATTCAAGTCAGCACCACTATCAACAAGGGCTATCTCATCTTTGAGAATAAATTCTCGACTTACCACTAGGGTAACTTTAATATACCACCTTTGAGATGTCACTTGTTGTAACAGATTTAAATATTCTGTCTCTTTAGTATTACTAGAAGAGGGAATATCTTTTGATTCACTAGCTATTACTGACTTACTTTCTAATAAAGTAATTCTTTGGGTTAATAGAGTATTATTCTGTTTTATCTGATTAATTTCAGATTTTAATAAATTGACTTCTTTTCTTAAATCATTTAAAGAAACATGAGTTTCTTTAATAGTAGATTTTTGAAATCTTTCTAATACCTCACTTAATTGGTAAGGTGCGTCTATGACTATGGGAGCTTCTTTCTCCTTATTGTTTTTAATAAGGGCTTCTAGCATTTGCTTCTTAAGCTCAAAGTCGGTAATAGAATCTATAATTTTTAAGGCTCTATCTTGATCAGCCGTTAAGACATTTAACCCATTCATGTCTACTATAAATTTATAATAATTTAGCTCATTGCACTGACAATCATTATTATCAGAATTCTGTGAATCAGAATCACTTGAGCTCTCATAAATTAAGGCTAAATCTTCATCATTAGAAGATTCTCTTTCTTCTTCAGAACTATGAAGCAAAACCTTTTCTAATTGTGAGCGTAATTGCTCATCCTCTATCTCATTTAGAGCTTTTTTAGTCCAGCATTGGTTGGCATAATGACCAACTTTGCCACATTTATGACAAGTTATATCAATTCTTTTGGCTTTTCTTTTTCCTTTATTAGGGACAAAAGGCTTTTTTTCTAATTTATTATAAGATTTTCTTTTATAATTCTTTTTATAAGAATTTTTATGATATTTTGGTTTATAAGAATTACTCTTATAAGCTTTATTCTTTTTATAAGCAATCTTTTGCTTTTTCTTTTCTTGTTATCTAGGAATTTTTCCTATATCAAAAGCAAATTGATCACAGAATTCACCTAATTGGTGTTTTTCTGACAGCTTTTGTTGCTTTAACTGATTTCTTAACTTTATGTCATTACACAAAGTTAATCCTTCATTAACAAAATGGCTAACAATTTCTACATATGTTAGAGAA
Source organism: Kitagawia praeruptora (assembly GCA_037693485.1). Classification (NCBI taxonomy): domain Eukaryota; kingdom Viridiplantae; phylum Streptophyta; class Magnoliopsida; order Apiales; family Apiaceae; genus Kitagawia; species Kitagawia praeruptora. The sequence continues at coordinate 128,363,496 of CM075352.1, forward strand.
ATGTAATTAATATTTACTCCATCATTCTTATTTCTTAAGGATTGTCTAACCCTTTCTGCAAAAAGATTGGGTAAACCGTCTATAAATTTAGACTTCCAATGAACCGAATTTGGTTCTCCTAATTGATACACTCTAGATAAAAAGGTATCTTTATACCATCTAAAATGAGTCAAGGAGGGACATCTAAGATTTTGAAGAAGCGTACAAAGCTTCTCTGCAACAGGAATATTACTTCCTACAAAATGCTGTAGGATAGCTAGACATAAAGTGTAGACAGCATCTTCTTCTCCAAGAGTAATGACACCATTTTCTACCTTAAGAATTTTTTTATGATTAAGAATTTCTAATCTCTGTTCTAGGGTAAAATAGTGATCCCACCATCCCCTGATTTGTCCAACAAATCCTGTGGATATAAAAGATGCTATCGCACTATCAGTGCTACCATTTTGTTTACAAACAGTAGAGTACATCATTATTCGGTGTATAACATCGAATATTTGCTTTTCATTTAAGCCATCAATATTCCATTCATAGATAGCTTTTCCTGAATAAGAGGTTTGGATATATTCTGGTTCTTCAAATAGAAGATCTTGAGGAGAAGGTCTTTGATAATAGAATTTTTCTAAAGGTTTTGGAGCATAAATAGGATTTATCTCCGCATTACTAATTTTTTGTTTAGCGAACATAGTTGCTAATTCGTTAATCTCTTCTATTTCTTCACCAGGTTATTAGTTTTCAGACTGCTGAGAAGAGTCGTCTTTTGATAGGACAACTATATTCATATTATCAAACTTTTGTTGAAGAATTTTCATGAATTCTTCTCCACTAGGTTCTAACTTAAATCCTTTTATTGGAATTGGAGGTTGAATCATTGGAACATGGTCTTGATTAGACGATGATTCTAGATTTTGTTTTTCTATTAATTTTTTAAGAGAACGTAATTCGTTTTCTATAAATTGTTTAAGAGATATTATCTCTTTTTCTAAGGTTATGCATTGATCACCTAGACAAGCTAGAAAAGTATTAGTATAATTTTGCGATCTAATTATAGTATTTAGATCTTTTACAGTAGCTTGAGTATTTTCAAGCTTTTGAATACTAGTATAAGCTGTAGCCTCTGTGTTATTATTTAAGCAAATGGTTTGCTCTGGAGGAAACGGAGAACTAATAGTTTCTCCTTTTGGAGTTTTCCAAGGTCTTTGTAACACTAAAATTTCTTTATTAGTGTTATTAAGATAGGTTTTTATAAACCAATTAACAAAAGGTGTATAGTCTTCTGTTTCAGCTATATAATCATAAAATTCATCTTTGAACCTATCTAGGTCTTTCGAAAAGTATTTCTTAAAATACCATTGCCTAAATTGGGCATGCTTTTCTTGTGGAAATTCCTTATTAAGGATTTCTCTCATTATACTTCCTGGGGACAAATCAATCATTTAAATGGAAGCTCATGCCTGATGGAGTAGGAGATTCTCTACTCTTTTCATAAATTCCTTCTGGAATTTGATTTTGACTAATTCTAATTGAGTTTACAGATTCTATTTCTTCTCGTAATCGAGAAGTAGATGCTCCAGATGGATCTTAAACACTAGGAGCTGTGATATAATCACTCGCAGTAGAATACCTAGCCGACATAGTCCTTGGTAATCTAATAGATCTTTGAGGAGTAAATCTAATTTCTACATCCCCTTCTATGGTTTGGATTATCTGATCAATTTCTTTATTGACCGGAGGCTCTGGCTCTAATTCTTCAGGACGAGACCAGGTTTCAGGGAAATTTATCTCTTTCCACTTAATCAACCTATTTGTTGCTACATTAGAGGTTAACAAATTAGTCTGAACTATTGTAGTAGTTCCTTGACAGGAAAATTGTTTAGCTTTAGGGTTTAATGTGTTCAAAACCTTATAATAAATTCTATAGCATATTGCTATAACTTCACTTCCTGGTTTAAAGTTATAACCATTAGCATGCAAGGTTAATTGCATGGCATCTAACAGATGACTATCAGATAAGGATAGTGTCAAATTGGGAGCTACATCGAAGTAGACTGGTCCATGACATAAACTGGTTTCTTTTAAAGCAGCTAGAGATTGTTTGAAATCTCTACATCTGCCATCTCTAACGTATGCCATTATACTGAAATTTAAGCCTAAAAGAGTTAAGGGCTTAAAAGCTATTTGAACTAATCCAATATGGATAAAGTTATATCCTTTAAAAGGAAGTAAATCTTTTTTATTCAATAATCTAATTATTTGATTAGTGTCTGAGACTCTAATAGTCTGTTCCATCGTTTTGATAGCATAACGAGATTTAAAATCAAATACACCAATATTATAAATTTGGCTTTGGGGAACAGAAGGTATAACCCATCTATTTAATCTATCCAATTTTTTTGGATATTCTACTAATTCAGAATTTTTCATCAAATCATTTTGATAATCATTATCATCAATATCATTCATACTCATTGAGAAAAAGAGCTAAGACGATTGTGATTGGTTGGATCTTTAAAGGACTTTTAAGTATGTTTATTGTTTACAAAAACGTAGAATTGACATAAAAGTACAATATTTTTGGTTATCTTTGCAAACGACTAACTCGTTTAACTATCAACCAGAGGGATAGACGGATAAAATCCACGAAATCAAAGATATGAAATATTTTAGCAAAAATTTCCTTTTATGAAATCATCAAAAAACCTCCCATTTAAACACTCGGGAAAAAAGATGATATTTTAAGAAAACACTAAAATATTTCGATTTTTTTTTACATACTTAAGTAACCTTAAACATCCAACCTTCCACAACAAGAATTTAGCTACTGAAATTCACGTAATGAAATAAAGATAATAAATAAATGAGTACCTTTACCAGTAGTAGAAAACAAATTGAAATGAAAGCATTATTGAATGCTTTATTAAAGTTTGTTGTCTATTTTATTAAAGTTGTTTGTTTTAAGCATTATTATTGTGTCGATGGGGCCCATTGCGTACCCGGCAAGAATAATATCTTTTTACTTTTGTAAAAGTTTGTTGTCGTTTGTAATAATTTGAATTATTGTTAGTGTGCTGTGTGCTAAGGCCTGAATGAGTAGTGCCTTTAGATCTCTATATAAAGAGATATTTGTATCATTTGTAGGTGTGCTGAATTTTGTGAAATAATAGAAGTTTCTTCTTCTTTTCTCTCTAGCTCATGTGCTGAGCCTCTTCTTACATTAAATACTGTTTGTTAGTTCTGCTTCCGCCTTGTGGTTTCAGAGCCATTTCAATTTGTTTTCTACTACTGGTAAAGGTACTCATTTATTTATTATCTTTATTTCATTACATGAATTTCAGTAGCTAAATTCTTGTTGTGGAAGGTTGGATGTTTAAGGTTACTTAAGTATGTAAAAAAAAAATCTAAATATTTTAGTGTTTTCTTAAAATATCATCTTTTATCCCGAGTGTTTAAATGGGAGGTTTTTTGATGATTTCATAAAAGGAAATTTTTGCTAAAATATTTCATATCTTTGATTTCGTGGATTTTATCCGTCTATCCCTCTGGTTGATAGTTAAACGAGTTAGTCGTTTGCAAAGATAACCAAAAATATTGTACTTTTATGTCAATTCTACGTTTTTGTAAACAATAAACATACTTAAAAGTCCTTAAAAGATCCAACCAACCACAACCGTCTTAGCTCTTTTTCTCAATGAGTATGAATGATATTGATTATAATGATTATCAAAATGATTTGATGAAAAATTCTGAGATAGTAGAATATCCAAAAAATTTGGATAGATTAAATAGATGGGTTATACCTTCTGTTCCCCAAAGCCAAATTTATAATATTGGTGTATTTGATTCTAAATCTCGTTATGCTATCAAAACGATGGAACAGACTATTAGAGTCTCAGACACTAATCAAACAATTAGATTATTGAATAAAAAAGATTTACTTCCTTTTAAAGGATATAACTTTATCCATATTGGATTAGTTCAAATAGCTTTTAAGCCCTTAACTCTTTTAGGCTTAAATTCCAGTATAATGGCATACGTTAGAGATGGCAGATGTAGAGATTTCAAACAATCTCTAGCTTCTTTAATAGAAACCAGTTTATGTCATGGACCAGTCTACTTCGATGTAGCTCCCAATTTGACACTATCCTTATCTGATAGTCATCTGTTAGATGCCATGCAATTAACCTTGCATACTAATGGTTATAACTTTAAACCAGGAAGTGAAGTTATAGCAATATGCTATAGAATTTATTATAAGGTTTTGAACACCTTAAACCCTAAAGCTAAACAATTTTCCTGTCAAGGAACTACTACAATAGTTCAGACTAATTTGTTAACCTCTAATGTAGCAACAAATAGGTTGATTAAGTGGAAAGAGATAAATTTCCCTGAAACCTGGTCTCGTCCTGAAGAATTAGAGCCAGAGCCTCCGGTCAATAAAGAAATTGATCAGATAATCCAAACCATAGAAGGGGAGGTAGAAATTAGATTTACTCCTCAAAAGATCTATTAGATTACCAAGGACTATGTCGGCTAGGTATTCTACTGCGAGTGATTATATCACAGCTCCTAGTGTTTTAGATCCATCTAGAGCATCTACTTCTCGATTATGAGAAGAAATAGAATCTGTAAACTCAGTTAGAATTAGTCAAAATCAAATTCCAGAAGGAATTTATGAAAAGAGTAGAGAATCTCCTAGTCCATCAGACATGAGCTTCCATTTAAATGATTGATTTGTCCCCAGGAAGTATAATGAGAGAAATCCTTAATAAGGAATTTCAACAAGAAAAGCATGCCCAATTTAGGCAATGGTATTTTAAGAAATACTCTTTGAAAGACCTAGATAGGTTCAAAGATGAATTTTATGATTATATAGCTGAAACAGAAGACTATACACCTTTTGTTAATTGGTTTATAAAAACCTATCTTAATAACACTAATAAAGAAATTTTAGTATTACAAAGACCTTGGAAAACTCCAAAAGGAGAAACTATTATTCTCCGTTTCCTCCAGAGCAAACCATTTGCTTAAATAATAACACAGAGGCTACAGCTTATACTAGTATTCAAAAGCTTGAAAATACTCAAGCTACTGTAAAAGATCTAAATACTATAATTAGATCGCAAAATTATACTAATACTTTTCTAGCTTGTCTAGGTGATCAATGCATAACCTTAGAAAAAGAGATAATATCTCTTAAACAATTTATAGAAAACGAATTACGTTCTCTTAAAAAATTAATAGAAAAACAAAATCCAGAATCATCGTCTAATCAAGACCATGTTCCAATGATTCAACCTCCAATTCCAATAAAAGGATTTAAGTTAGAACCTAGTGGAGAAGAATTCATGAAAATTCTTCAACAAAAGTTTGATAATATGAATATAGTTGTCCTATCAAAAGACGACTCTTCTCCGCAGTCTGAAAACTCAGAACCTGGTGAAGAAATAAAAGAGATTAACGAATTAGCAACTATGTTCGCTAAACAAAAAATTAGTAATGCGGAGATAAATCCTATTTATGCTCCAAAACCTTTAGAAAAATTCTATTATCAAAGACCTTCTCCTCAAGATCTTCTATTTGAAGAACCAGAATATATCCAAACCTCTTATTCAGGAAAAGCTATCTATGAATGGAATATTGATGGCTTAAATGAAAAGCAAATATTCGATGTTATACACCGAATAATGATGTACTCTACTGTTTGTAAACAAAATGGTAGCACTGATAGTGCGATAGCATCTTTTATATCCACAGGATTTGTTGGAAAAATCAGGGGATGGTGGGATCACTATTTTACCCTAGAACATAGATTAGAAATTCTTAATCATAAAAAAATTCTTAAGGTAGAAAATGGTGTCATTACTCTCGGAGAAGAAGATGCTGTCTACACTTTATGTCTAGCTATCCTACAGCATTTTATAGGAAGTAATATTCCTGTTGCAGAGAAGCTTTGTACGCTTCTTCAAAATCTTAGATGTCCCTCCTTGACTCATTTTAGATGGTATAAAGATACCTTTTTATCTAGAGTGTATCAATTAGGAGAACCAAATTCGGTTCATTGGAAGTCTAAATTTATAGACGGTTTACCCAATCTTTTTGCAGAAAGGGTTAGACAATCCTTAAGAAATAAGAATGATGGAGTAAATATTAATTACATTTCTCTAACATATGTAGAAATTGTTAGCCATTGTGTTAATGAAGGATTAACTTTGTGTAATGACATAAAGTTAAGAAATCAGTTAAAGCAACAAAAGCTGTCAGAAAAACACCAATTAAGTGAATTCTGTGATCAATTTGCTTTTGATATAGGAAAAATTCCTAGATATCAAGAAAAGAAAAAGCAAAAGATTGCTTATAAAAAGAATAAAGCTTATAAGAGTAATTCTTATAAACCAAAATATCATAAAAATTCTTATAAAAAGAATTATAAAAGAAAATCTTATAATAAATTAGAAAAAAAGCCATTTGTCCCTAATAAAGGAAAAAGAAAAGCCAAAAGAATTGATATAACTTGTCATAAATGTGGCAAAGTTGGTCATTATGCCAACCAATGCTGGACTAAAAAAGCTCTAAATGAGATAGAGGATGAGCAATTACGCTCACAATTAGAAAAGGTTTTGCTTCATAGTTCTGAAGAAGAAAGAGAATCTTCTAATGATGAAGATTTAGCCTTAATTTATGAGAGCTCAAGTGATTCTGATTCACAGAATTCTGATAATAATGATTGTCAGTGCAATGAGCTAAATTATTATAAATCTATAGTAGACATGAATGGGTTAAATGTCTTAACGGCTGATCAAGATAGAGCCTTAAAAATTATAGATTCTATTACCGACTTTGAGCTTAAGAAGCAAATGCTAGAAGCCCTTATTAAAAACAATAAGGAGAAAGAAACGTCCATAGTCATAGACGCACCTTACCAATTAAGTGAGGTATTAGAAAGATTTCAAAAATCTACTATTAAAGAAACTCATGTTTCTTTAAATGATTTAAGAAAAGAAGTCAATTTATTAAAATCTGAAATTAATCAGATAAAACAGAATAATACTCTATTAACCCAAAGAATTACTTTATTAGAAAGTAAGTCAGTAATAGCTAGTGAATCAAAAGATATTCCCTCTTCTAGTAATACTAAAGAGAAAGAATATTTAAATCTGTTAGAACAAGTGACATCTCAAAGGTGGTATATTAAAGTTACCCTAGTGGTAAGTCGAGAATTTATTCTCAAAGATGAGATAGCCCTTGTTGATAGTGGTGCTGACTTGAATTGTATTCAAGAAGGATTAATTCCTACCAAATATTTTGAGAAAACTACTCAATCTATTTCTCACGCCGCTGGAGAAAAACTTCAAGTTAGATATAAGCTTCCTAATACTTACATTTGTAATGAAGATATTTGTCTTCCTACCTCTTTTATTCTAATAAAGAATATGAATCATAGAATAATCTTAGGAAATCCTTTCCTTCATAATATTATGCCCCTCAACAATGTTGATCAAAGCGGAATCTCTACCATAATAGAAGGAAAGAGAATAAAATTTGAATTTATTACAGATCCTCAAACTCGTATAATTAATGAGATTAGGGATCACCTTCTTAGTAAGGAAAACCAATTATGTTTTCTTAAAGAAGAAATAAAAGTTTTGAGCATAAATGAGCATCTCAAGAAACCTGATATTAAAAATCAGATAAAAATTATAGAACATCAATTTATTGATGAAGTTTGTAATGACCTTCCTAATGCTTTTTGGGATAGAAAGAAACATGTTATTTCTCTTCCTTATATAGATGGTTTTAATGAAAATCAAATCCCTACAAAGGCTAGACCAGCTCAAATGAATAAAGAATATTTAGAATTATGTAAAAAGGAAATTAATTCCCTTTTAGAAAAAGGCTCAATTCGAAAGTCTAAATCTCCTTGGAGTTGTACATCATTTTATGTTAATAATGCAGCTGAAAAAGAAAGAGGTGTGCCTAGATTAGTTATTAATTATAAACCTCTTAACAAAGTTTTAAAATGGATTAGATATCCAATTCCTAACAAAAAAGATTTGTTAGATAGATTAAGCGATGCTTTAATCTTTTCTAAATTTGATATGAAATCAGGATATTGGCAAATCCAGATTAAAGAATCTGATAGATATAAAACAGCTTTTACAGTTCCCTTTGGACATTATGAATGGAATGTTTTACCATTTGGTCAGAAGAATGCTCCTTCTGAGTTTCAGAATATTATGAATGATATATTCAATCCCTATTCTGAATTTATAATAGTTTATATTGATGATGTATTAGTATTTTCTAAAAACATAGATCAGCATATTAAACACTTAAAAATATTTAAGAGTTTAATAAAGAATAATGGTTTAGTAATATCTGCCCCAAAGATGAAATAATTTAAACTCAAGTTAGATTTTTGGGCCATATGATAAATCAAGGAAAAATTATTCCTATAGATAGAAGTATTGAATTTGCTTCTAAATTTCCTAATGAAATAACTGATAAAAAAATAGTTGCAAAGATTTTTAGGAAGTCTAAATTATATTTCAGACTATTATAAAGACTTAGCCAAGGATGCAGCCATACTGTATTCTAGACTTAGAAAAAAGCCTGAACCCTGGACTGAGAACCATTCTCAGGCTGTTCAAAAAATCAAATCTAAGGTAAAATGCTTACCTTGCCTATCTTTAGCCAATCCTAAGTATTTCAAAATTGTGGAAACAGATGCTTCAGATACAGGATATGGTGGTATTCTAAAAGGATATGGTGGTATTCTAAAACAGGTTATCCCCGAAACTTCTAAAGAAGTTCTAGTAAGATTTACCTCAGGTAAATGGAATCCTACTCGGTCAAAATACTCGACTGTAAAGAAAGAAATGCTTTCTATAATTAAATGTATTTCAAAATTTCAAGGTGACATTTTAAATCAAATTTTTTATTAAGAATTGATTGTAGTTCTGCTAAATCAATTTGTTAACTCGAATAACTTGTAGAAGGGGGGGGGGGTTGAATACAAGTTATATAATCGTGTCTGATTTTTGCTTGATTATATAAACAAGAATAAACGAATGAATCAAACTCTGTTTGTATTAATAAGATCAAATACAAACTCTACCAAAGGTGTACAATACCTTTAGCAGCGGCTGACAATACAAATCTCTCTCTGTTTGTTTCGAATTCTCGAATACAAACCTTATACAGAGCTACGCACACGAACTCAATTTTTTCACAACACACACTCTTTACAATGATATTGAGAGAGTATTTATAATGCTACCTATCAACTAATAACAGAAAGATATAATCTATACATGACAATGTTCTGTCTTCTAGTCGATAGTTTCCATCAATAGAAAACTCTTTCCTTCATAATATCTTCTTGCTTGTTCTTCAAACAACGATCCTGTTTTATAGCACTTGCCAGTTTCTGTAGCATCCATAATGACATCATCAGTAACAAGACTGATATCAGGATTTCATCTTGCATCAGTATCTGATCATCATCAGTATTAGACCATCATCAGGATTTGCCCTTTGTTCCTGACATGTAGTCTCCGATACACTGTTCATTCCTGACTAAACTGTACAGATAACTGTCTTATACATAAATCCTATATATAGTGCTAAATCCTTTATAAGATCAGGATTACAAGAAGTATAATGTGTAAATTCTATTCTTAACATCACAACTTATGAATTATTCCTAACAATCTCCCCCTATTTATGCTTTAAAATCTGAAGCATAAATCCAAGTTGTGGATGTCAAAACATATAACAATACAACCAGAATAGAATTTATGAATGTAGAATTATAAAGTTAAGTACCTCCTTCCCAGATGTAGACGTTTATCTAGTACTTAGAAGAAAGAATTTTAACTATTAATGCTGCTCTTCCTTTTACCACTTCCTTGCTAAGATTCACCACTGTCACTCCTGGTTCTTCTTTTTACTTCCCTTTATCTGCTCTTTCTGCTCTTTATCTCCCCCAGCTTTATCTCCCTCAGTCTGGTGTTGTTGCTGTTGTTGTTGTTGTCTTTGAATTGTCTTTATCTCCCCCTTTTTGACATCAGCAACATTAATTCCAAGAGATTCAGAAACAGAACAAATGAGATTCATTAGAACTGCTTGATTTTCCATAATTGTGACTTGGTTATCTTCAAGTGATTGAAGTCTTGTTTGCATAGCAATTTGAGAATTCTGAATATCTTTCAAAACATCAGAATGAACTTCAATGTTGGAAGTGCTTCTAGTATCTTCAGTATCAGAATCAGAAAGAATTGTATCTTCAAGTCTTGTAGAAGAAGTTGCTTGAGTTGTATGATATTCAAGTAATAAAACCTGATTAGAAGTATCAACATCTTCATCTTTCTGATCTGGAACTGAAACATGATCATCATCTCCTTCACCAGTATTCTGTGTACTAACATCTTCAAATCCTGACTCCTCCTTAGAGTGATCAGAGACTGTAGATGTCTCAATTCTAGCTGATATTGGAAGTACATACAAAGGAACACTAGGATCATTAGGAACTTCATCTGGTACATATGTATCAAGAGATTGCTTTATCCTGGCACCTCTTCTGTTAATGATTCCTGCAAGCCTCTCCTTTTGCTTCTGAGCTTTAACTTCTGGCTTTGCATTGTGATGTGCTAGGTCATTCTTCTGATACATTTTGATGAATGAATAAGTACCAGCATCCATATCCAAATTTTCAGACCAAGATTCAGGAAAAACCTGATCCCAGAAATCAAATGATGGTTTCCTAATTTTCTCTCCCTCACTATGGAGTTGATCATCCATACCCTCATTCTCACTTTGACTTACTAAAGTCAACACTCTTTCTACCTCACCTTTTGCCTGGTCAGGAGCCAGCCTCTCAGTTTGTGGATCTAAGTCCATCTTTTCAAGTGTATCACTCAAATTTAGATAAGTGCTCTCATGACCTACAGAAAAATAGAGTTTAGAAGGAGTTTTTATACCTGAACTCACATGGAGAGAGGGTTCCTCATATGGCATGTGGCTTGAGGTTTTCTCCAAGGAGTGAGCTGCTATAGTCTCTGAACCCTTACAATCATCTTCTTTCCTTTCAGAAACTACAGGCTCCAGTATACCACTTTCAGGTTCTTTACTAGACTCTGATGTCTTCAGTAATACTTCATTAGACACCATGGTTAGTACATCACCGTCTTTAAGTGTTGTTTGCTGAGACTCACCCTCAAGGTGGATAGACTCTGACTGAACAAAATTTGTTTGATCTTCAAAAAAATCAACCAAAGTCATTCCTCCCATATCATAGGGTATCTCACTTGCATTCTCAGTCATCACAGAAGTCCTTTCAACATCAGCTATCACAGCTCCTGAGTCATCCTTCCTCTGACTAGATGGTTCTTGTGTTGCAGTGACTGTGATCTGATTTTTCCTACTATTCACCACTGGTGCAATAGTGTCTTCTGTTGACTGCTTCTCTATATCTACTTCCTCCAGTTGTTCACCTTGAGCTAAAGCATCTTCAATAATGACATCCTTGTTAAATAAATATGCATGAAGTGATTGAAGTGCAACATGCTTTGAGAGTCCAAATTTCTTGACTAATTGTCTTCTGACAGATACATAGAAATACATCTTCATTAAGTCAAGTCTTTGATGTAGAAGTCCATATTCATTTGGAAATAAAAGTTTTGGTACTCTTTCAACCAAAAAATCTAGAACAGGCCTTGACAACTTCACTTTGAGAGAAATTAGTCCCATAGCCAGTCTGTATGATAATGTAGTTTCCCATGAAGAATCAATATCCAGATCTCTATGGTCATTTGCTGACTTGATTGTAGCTTCATTAGTAGAGACCTGCATGATATTAGTTGGACTAGACTCTGTGTGTGTAGGTGACAATTGAATCTTTCTCCTTGTTCTCCTGGTATAGTGAGCAAAAGATTTATCCTGAGAAGACTCAAGAGGTGTAGACACAGAAGTGATCTTGGGATGAGATCTTTGTTCAATAGACACAGTCTTTTGAGAGACAGTATCCAGTAACTGTTTTCCCTTTTTAAGAACTACAGCCTTTTGGGAGACTGCAGCCTGGCTGTGGCTAGGTTTTTCATCTCTTTGTGCTAACAGAGAAAGTTGAATTGCAGCCTTCAATTTTGCTCTCTCAGCAAGAGTTATATCATCATCATCTTCACTAGAATTACTACTACTTGACACAACAAATCTTCTCTTCCTTACAACTGATGTCTTTTAAGAAACACCAGAGGTTGGTTTCTTTGAAACAATAGGCTGTGGATCAAAATTTGGTTCTTGAATTGTTTCAGAGACTATAATGTTTTGGGCTACTTGGGTAGACACAGGTGGGTTCTCCTCCAATTGAGATTCCTGAGCCATTTCACCACAAAAGAAAGAAGAATTGTAGAAAGTAGGAAGATGAGTTTTAAGAATTACCTGAACATGATGTGGATAATGAACTTCAGGTATTTCATCTAGATTCTTTTCATTGTCCTTCTTTGTAATGTCAGAGAAAATTCTTTTTTGCTGTTCATAAGAAGAAACACAATGTTCCCTACCAAATCTAGCTTCAACATCAGGAATAAAATGGTTAATAAACATTTGCATAAATCTATGATAATAAACCATTCTCCTGTTTTGATCTCTTAACCCAAGTTTAATACTCATCTGACTTAAGATAATATGACCAATGTTAATTACTCTGTCATAAAGCAAACTATAAGCAATATGTGATGTAACAGAAGTAATTTGCTGAAAAGAACTACATTTACCAGTAAAACATTTAGCAATTTGATCAAAGTAAAAAGACCATTCCTTTCTAAGAAAAGACCTATTCAACTGGCTCATGTTGTCTAGAGGTCCACTATAACCTAATTCAGACAACATAGTTCTTATATTATCATCAGATGGTTCACTTGCATAACTATCAGTAACAGGTAAGCAAAGTACTGAATTAACAACAGATTCAGTAATGTCAAATGAATCTTGTCCTAAATGTAGAACAATCTTACCTGATTGACTCTGAGTAGAATCAATTACCTCAGCATTCTCCCAAGCTTGTGAAACAGCTACTTGATTAATTTGTGGAGATACTGTCAATGCATAACTTAATGGTCCATACGCCAGAAAGTCCATGATTGGATGAAAATCAGATGACACTCCTTCCTTGTTGGTGATAGCTGCTACATGATTGTTTGTCATAAAATCAAAGTCACCAAACTTGAAGGCTACTGACTTAGGTAATCTTCTCTGAGCTGCCATTTTTGATCTGAAAAGAACTTGAAAAATTCTTGAAATGGATTAGTGATTTTGAAAACTTAATAGTGGTTTTTGCTTTAGAGAATGTAAAATTAGAGAAAGCAATTACACAATTAGAGTTTCAAAACAAATATATTTCACAAATCTTTCAGACCACTATCCCACGTTGACACGTAGATTGACAGGTGTCAGTCCCTGAAAAATGCGGTTACCCACGATTTTTGGAAAATAAAATCCAAAATTGATTTTCATGAAATAAATCAGGGTATAAATAATCAATACTGATCAGCTTCCTTTTTCTGTTGACCTCTCATCAAAATAATCACAAAATACAATGTGATTTAAAAATATAATAATAATCAAATCATGATGGTTACACATGAAATCCTGATCAATATCATCAGAGACTTAATATGGAGTTTCCACGTGGCATTTTTCTTTTATCTGAAAAAGAAATAAACAATTAATCTGAACAAAAATCAATTGGTTAGATATATTCAATATTTCTTGAAAACAAGAAATACAGTCACACGCAATAATTAGCATCTGACTTCATTAAAACTTCCAAGTGACTGTTCAGCTTCTCACGTCTTTCTTTAAAAGAAACAGACGCCTTATGCCATTCTCCATAAACCTTTCAATTTCTTTTCTTCTCAACAATGCTCCTCAAACCAAAATTCCATTCAAACCCATTCTTTAGATCTTTCTCGATCGATGAACATCCTGTTCTTGATCATCTCTTTGAACAGACGACTCTTCTCATCGAACTAATCATGAATGGATTGATTTTCGATAATATCCAAAGGTTTCTCCTAGAACATCCATCTGTTGGATACAATCTTCCCCTAACCTCCTCAAAACTTGAGGATGAAGAATTTGGCCGAGAGTCTGAGGTTGATCTTGATGAGGATGCTATTCATTTAAGTTAGTTGCTCTCATTCAAGTCGCCCAGACAAGGAATCCAAGAGTAGACGAAGCTGTTCAAATCCCCTGATGGATTTCTTGAGATGCTCCTTGTCCTGTACCTCAGAATTCATATCAATAGACAAGTATAGAATTATCAGTAGAAATTAGACAAAAAGATGTTGTATTTCATTTCCATATATGTAATGATTTCAATTAATGAAAATACAGTTTCTTGTTATCTACTTGTCTTTTGATTACTGAATGATGTATAAATTATCAGTATGCAAAAATTAAAACTTGCTGGTATAGACTTAACACATCACAGAATCCTGATACTGATACTGACACAATCCTGATACTGACACAATATTGATGACGTCAGCATCCTGATAACAAATCTAATCCTGATGATTATTAACAAGTCTATCATACTGAAATTTATCAAGGCAAAGTGTTTTAGCTAAAGCATTTAACAATCAAATATAGATCCTGACAAAAATATCAAGTCTATAAGCTAAGAACAACATACCTTGCTACTTTTGCAGATGTTAAAGATCTAAAAATTTAACATTCCTAACTCACTTACTAATCTACTGAATGTAGTCTCATCAAGAGGTTTAGTTAGAATATTTGCAAGCTGTTTGTCAGTAGGAACAAAATGAAGTTCCACAGTACCATTCTCAATATGTTCTCTAATAAAATGATACCTGACATCAATGTGCTTAGTCCTTGAATGTTGAACTGGATTTTCTGCAATTTTAATAGCACTAGTATTATCACAAAACATAGGAATATTACTAAGTGTCATACCATAATCCATCAACTGATTTCTTATCCACAGGAGCTGTGCACAACAACTGCCTGCTGCTATGTACTCAGCTTCTGCAGTTGAGGTTGAAACAGATTGTTGCTTCTTGCTTGCCCAAGAAATCAATCTATTTCCCAAGAATTGACATGTACATGTAGTGCTTTTCTTGTCTATCTTACACCCTGCATAATCAGAGTCTGAATAGCCAATTAGAAAGAAATCAGATTCTCTAGGATACCACAAACCAAGATTTGGAGTTCCTTTGAGATATCTAAAAATTCTCTTCACAGCAATTAAATGAGATTCCTTAGGATCACTTTGGAATCTAGCACATAAACAGGTAGAAAACATTATATCTGGCCTACTTGCAGTTAGATATAACAATGAGCCTATCATGCCTCTATAACTAGTATTATCCACACTCTTCCCTTTAGGATCAGAGTCTAGTTTAGTGGCTGTTGCCATGGGTGTTTTTGCAACTGCACAGTCTTGAAAGTCAAACCTTCTTAAAAGATCTTTGATATACTTTGACTGATTAATGAAAATACCAGTCTCAGTCTGTTTGACCTGCAAGCCTAAGAAATAATTTAATTCACCCATCATGCTCATCTGATACTTAGACTGCATAAGCTTGCTAAACTTAGCACACAACTTTTCATTAGTAGAACCAAAACTAATATCATCAACATAAACTTGAACTAAAAGCAATTCACCTTTTATCTTTCTAAAGAATAGAGTTTTGTCAATTGTACCTCTTGTGAAGCCATTTTCAAGAAGAAATTTAGACAAAGTCTCATACCATGCTCTTGGTGCCTGCTTTAGTCCATAGAGTGCCTTGTCAAGTTTGTAGACATGATTTGGAAACTTTGGATCAACAAATCCAGGTGGCTGTTCCACATACACTTCCTCATCAAGTTTGCCATTTAGAAAAGCACTCTTTACATCCATCTGGTATACTTTGAATTTTGAATGAGCTACAAATGCAAGAAACATTCTGATTGCTTCCAATCTTGCTACAGGTGCAAAGGTCTCATCATAATCAATGCCTTCTTCCTGAGAATAACCCTTGGCCACCAGTCTTGCTTTGTTTCTTACAATCATACCAGATTCATCTAGCTTGTTTCTGAAAACCCATCTTGCACCAACAATAGATCTATCTTTAGGTCTTGGTACCAGTTTCCAGACTTTGTTTCTCTCAAACTCATTTAACTCCTCCTGCATTGCAATTACCCAATCAGGATCCTGTAAGGCTTCTTCAACCTTCTTAGGTTCATTCTTTGAGAGAAAGCAACTATACAAGCATTCATTTTGAATTGATCTTCTAGTTCGAACACCACTATTTGGATCACCAATAATCAAATCTTTAGTATGATCCTTTGTCCATTTTCTAACAGGTGGTAGATTAACTCTGCTAGTCTCTCCCCCTAAGTTAGTGGTATCTCTTGTAGAAGAATTCTCTCTACCTTCAAAAACTCTCCTTTGATCAATAGAATCAGTAGATTCCATATTGCTGCTAGTTACTGATCTTTCCTCAGTAGACTCTGAAAGATCAGTTCCTGATGGAGTAGACTCTGAAACGTCAATTCCTGATGGAGTAGACTCTGAAAGGCTAGTCTGCTCCTGATGATCACTGTGTTCTCTTTGATTTATTTGCTCCCCCTCAACAGTAGCATTCCTTTGAGAAGCAATAGAAATTCCTTCTGGAGAACCTTCATCATCACTGGAGAGTATCTTAGAATTCTTCAGATTTTCAAATTCCAAGTTGTCATGGCTTTCATCAATTTGCAGAATTCCAAATTTCTTATCATCAAATGCAACATGAATTGATTCCATAACAATGTGAGTTCTGAGATTATAAACTTTGAAGGCCTTAGATGCTGAATATTATAGAAAAATTGCTTCATCCGATTTGGCTTCAAATTTTCCAAGTTGTTCTGGATGAACTTTTAGGACATAGCATTTGCATCCAAAGATGTGAAAGTATTTCACACTTGGTTTCTTTCCTTTGATCATCTCATAGGGAGTTTTTCCATGACTATTTACCAAGGTACAGTTTTGAGTAAAACATGCAGTGTTAATAGCTTCTGCCCAAAAGTAGGTTGGAAGCTTTGCATCTGCAAGCATGGTTCTTGCTGCCTCTATGAGAGTCCTGTTCTTTCTTTCCACTACACCATTCTGCTGAGGTGTACCAGGTGCAGAAAACTGTTGAGTGATTCCATTGTCTGCACAAAACCCCTCCATTGTAGAATTCTTGAATTCTGTACCATTGTCACTTCTAAGTACTTTGACTTTGTACTCAGAGTTATTGTGAATATTCTTGATGAGTTCAATGATTTACTGAGGAGCTTCATTCTTCTTGTGTAGAAAGAACACCCATATGAACCTTGTGAAATCATCCACCATAACTAGAGCATATCTTTTCTTGCTGATAGACATAATGTTTACTGGACCAAACAGATCAAGATGTAGCATGTGAAATGGTTCAGTAATTGAATTTTTAGTCTTGCTCTTGAAAGTGGTTCTTCTTTGCTTTCCAAGCTGACATGCATCACAAAGTCCATCTTGCACAAAATTTGCCTGAGGTAGGCCTCTCACCAAATTGTGCTTAACAAGTTGATTAAGCTTCTTGAAGTTAAGATGTGAGAGCTTCTTGTGCCAATTCCAGCTTTCATCACTTGTTGCTTTGCTATAGAGACATCTAACAATTCCTTTAGATGTATCACTTAAGCTGGCTTCATATATGTTACCATGTCTTTGACCAGTTAGAACAATGTCTCCATTTTGCATATTCAAGATTTTGCATCCTTCTCTGTCAAAGATTGATTTGTAACCTTTATCACCCAGTTGACTTATGCTTAAAAGAGTATGTTTCAAGCCTTCAACCAGTGCTACATTTTCTATGATGACATTCCCCAAAACAATTGAGCCATATCCCAGAGTTTCTCCTTTGTTGCCATCTCCAAAAGATATTACTGGGTCAGCTTTCCTCTCAAACTTTGTAAGC
Source organism: Kitagawia praeruptora (assembly GCA_037693485.1). Taxonomy (NCBI): domain Eukaryota; kingdom Viridiplantae; phylum Streptophyta; class Magnoliopsida; order Apiales; family Apiaceae; genus Kitagawia; species Kitagawia praeruptora. The sequence continues at coordinate 128,381,471 of CM075352.1, forward strand.
AGGGACTTCTTTCCAGTCATATGTCCAGAGCATCCACTGTCCAAGATAATTGAATGCTTCTTTCCTGTGCCCTGCAAACAAAAAGTAACTAGTTAGAATTTTTTAGGACCCAACTTTGATTGGATCCTTTCTTACTAGATTTAGAAACGACAGGCTTTGAAGATTTTGCTTTTATTTTACCTGTTGCAGAGTCAACCGTAGACTCTAATTTCATAAACTGTTTGTGAATAGGAGTTTCAGATTTCAAAGAATAATAGTCATAATACAGTTCATGATATTCTCTACACATGTAAATGGAATGAAGTAAACTACCACAATGATAACAAGCTTTTTGTGGTTGGTATTGAATTTTCTGAGTCTTAGGAAATCTGGACTCAGTTTTCCAAGAAGGTTTTTGATTGCAGTCTAGGGCCAAATGATTATGATTTCCACACTTATAGCATTTTTTCCTAGGTGCATCAGGTACATTCTTGTAATTATTCTCTTTGTTAATACCTTCTTTTCCATTCCTATTTCTTTTGATCTTGCTAGACTCTGAAAGACCATCTAATCTCTGTTTCAACTGAGATTTAGACAGAAACCCTATGTTTACATTCTTAGGTTTCTCTAACACTTTCTCATCTGAATTATTATTGTTAATCCTTTTGTGTACAACAGGGGTACCTTTTGAATCAACAAATTTAACATGATTGGGTTCAGAAACACTTTTCTTACCTTCATATTTAGATGTGTTAGCTTCTATCTTACTATCATCATTGACAATAGCTACTTTTTCTTCTTGTCTAGCCTTATCAAAACCTAAACCATTAACCTTACCACGAATTCCACTCTCAAAGATTTCTATAGTCTTCTTACTGGAATTATTAATGGTCTTAATCACATCTCTCTCTTCTTCTAGTTCTTTTCTGACATAGTCATAAGCCTCAAGAATAACACTATAATCATGCTTAGCTTTATCAGAACTTAACTTGTATTCTTCCATTTGAATTAATTCAGATTCAAGAAAATTATTTCTATCAACTAATTTATCATTCTTAACCTTAAGTTCATCTCTTTCACAAGTAAGAATTCTAAAATTAGTCATAAGATTCTTAAACTCAGCATGGATAGATCTAATTTCATCAGAATTTAAGCTATCAAATGAATCAAGAGAGTGAAGTGATACCTTAACAGAGGATGGAGAAATTTTCTTTGGAGATCCAGGTTTGTCTGAACTATTTGCCATCAATGCAATATTGTCATAATCCAATTCATCTTCAGAATCACTGGAATCAGCCCAATCCTTTTGTGTGACCATAAGTGCATTACCCTTTCCTGAATTTCTAGGCTTCTTACACTCACTAGCAAAGTGTCCAAGCTCGCTGCAGTTAAAGCACTTAATCTTGGCCTTATCAAGCTTGACAATTATACTTTTGCCTTTGTCACTCTTCTTCTCCTCCTTCTTTTGAAAAGGTCCTTTGCTAAATCTTCTCTTGTTGAATCTTCCTTTCTTGAAAGCTTTAGCAAACATAGCAAAGAGTTCCTGCATCTCAGATTCAGAATCATTGTTGTCAGAGTCCATATCAGTAGTCTCTGACTCAGAACTTTCTTTGCTTTTCTTCTTCCTTGAATTCTTTACAGCAATCTCTTCATGCTGTTCTTCAGGAAGCTTCTTAGCTTCAGATTGGCAGTAAGTGCAATAGTCTTCATCTTTTCTTCACTCCTGCTCTTCTTCTGTTGCTTGTCAAGTTCATAAGCTCTCAATTTTCCATATACTGCCTCTAATGAAATCTCATCTAGATCATTAGCTTCCTCAATCGCATATATCTTCTCATTGTAGAAATCAGGCAAAGCTTTCATGAACTTTGTATTCATATCCTCCAAGTCATAATATTTACCATGCATGGCCATCTCATTGATGAGTTTTGTAAACCTATCAAAGGTATCAGTAAGTGACTCACCAGACTTGGATTCAAAGTACTCATACTGTTATATAAGTAATGTCCTCATATTCTTTCTGACAGGCTTAGTTCCTTCACAGTGAACCTTAAGATTGTCCCATATATCCTTAGCAGTTTTACAAGAGAGAACATAGTTAGTGAGAACAGAATCAAGACTGTTGAATAATATGTTTCTCAGTTTAGCATCTTTAAGAACATTCTCCTTGTCCTTATCTGACCATTCAGATTTTGGCTTCTCTGCTGTATGTTCTGGAACAACCACACCATCAACAGTTGCTTGTCCAACGACCTTTGTTGGAACAAAAGGTCCATCTCTGATTCTGTCAAGATAATCAGGATCTGTTGCTTCCAGATGATGCAACATCTTTACTTCCCATAGAGTATATTCATTTCTCTTGAGCATAGGAATTTTAGTATTCCCATCCTTGTAACCAGACATGATTGCAGATCTTTATGATTATTCGAAATCAACCTGCTCTGATACCAATTGTTAACTCGAATAACTTGTAGAAGGGGGGGGGGGTTGAATACAAGTTATATAATCGTGTCTGATTTTTGCTTGATTATATAAACAAGAATAAACGAATGAATCAAACTCTGTTTGTATTAATAAGATCAAATACAAACTCTACCAAAGGTGTACAATACCTTTAGCAGCTGCTGATAATACAAATCTCTCTCTGTTTGTTTCGAATTCTCGAATACAAACCTTATACAGAGCTACGCACACGAACTCAATTTTTTCACAACACACACTCTTTACAATGATATTGAGAGAGTATTTATAATGCTACCTATCAACTAGTAACAGAAAGATATAATCTATACATGACAATGTTCTGTCTTCTAGTCGATAGTTTCCATCAATAGAAAACTCTTTCCTTCATAATATCTTCTTGCTTGTTCCTCAAACAACGATCCTGTTTTATAGCACTTGCCAGTTTCTGTAGCATCCATAATGACATCATCAGTAACAAGACTGATATCAGGATTTCATCTTGCATCAGTATCTGATCATCATCAGTATTAGACCATCATCAGGATTTGCCCTTTGTTCCTGACATGTAGTCTCCGATACACTGTTCATTCCTGACTAAACTGTACAGATAACTGTCTTATACATAAATCCTATATATAGTGCTAAATCCTTTATAAGATCAGGATTACAAGAAGTATAATGTGTAAATTCTATTCTTAACATCACAACTTATGAATTATTCCTAACACAATTATTGAGAAAGATGTTAAAAATCTTGTAGCAAAACAAATTTTTACAGGTTGGCAAGCCCAGCTTTCAGCCTTTGAATTCGATATCCAATATATATAAGGAGAAAATAATTCTCTTGCTGATTATTTAACCCGTGAATTTTTACAGGGAGATTAATGGCTACCCCTAATAGGGGAAGAGGTCGTGGCGGATATGGCCGTGGTCGAGGTTATGGGAGTAACAATATGTTGCCCCGTGCAGAATCAACTGTTCCTCTAATAGGAGATTGGACAGTTTACCATAATCGGGCTAGAAATTTGCAGCAATTACCTGCACCACCAAAAATGGAAGATATACCTTCCTCCTCAAATAGTAAGTCAACAACTTACAAAGACGCAGCAGTTAATGAAAATCCACAGGATAAAGAATATTTTGAAAATCCTGTTACAGAAAATATTCTGTTTCTTGAAGAAGAAGATGTTCAAATGCACCAAGATGGTTGGTCATTAAGAACTAGGTATCTTGAATCCAGAGGATACCCAGGGCTTCAAAATCAAGCCAGGCAGAATTTAGAAATTCTGTTAACAATTACCGAATCGGTAACTATTACCCATACTTTTCAAAATAGTAATCCTGAAAGTTTTATGAACTTCAGTAAATGCCATATCAATAAGATATTGCTACCAAAAGAATGGGGATTAAGTCCTAATACGGAGAAAGCTATCAGAATATCTGGAGATAAATATATCTATTTCAATTACTGGGATTATATCCAAGCTTTCACTAAAGCTTTTTACTATCAAAACCCGAAGAACAAGCATTCTTGGTTCTTCTCAATAAATCCTGAAGTGTGTAATAAGCACATTCCAAATTGGTTCTATGAATGGTGGTCAAAATTTGGACCATCTCTCGAAATTTTGCCGGGAGATATTCATGATTTATATGCTCCATGGAGTGACCATATTCCTTTGGTATCAAAATATACCAAATTAACTTTGGACATTTTGGTCCACCATTTGAAAAAGAAATTCCTTTGAAGAATTGGGATCTTTAATTTTTTATCTTCTGCAATTGAAACTGTCCACCTCCAAATCCGAGGGATTTGAAATTTGGTAAAGAACAATAAAGCCATTTCAATTTGTTTTCTACTACTGGTAAAGGTACTCATTTATTTATTATCTTTATTTCATTACATGAATTTCAGTAGCTAAATTCTTGTTGTGGAAGGTTGGATGTGTAAGGTTACTTAAGTATGTAAAAAAAAAAATCGAAATATTTTAGTGTTTTCTTAAAATATCATCTTTTATCCCGAGTGTTTAAATGGGAGGTTTTTGATGATTTCATAAAAGGAAATTTTTGCTAAAATATTTCATATCTTTGATTTCGTGGATTTTATCCGTCTATCCCTCTGGTTGATAGTTAAACGAGTTAGTCGTTTACAAAGATAACCAAAAATATTGTACTTTTATGTCAATTCTACGTTTTTGTAAACAATAAACATACTTAAAAGTCCTTTAAAGATCCAACCAACCACAACCGTCTTAGCTCTTTTTCTCAATGAGTATGAATGATATTGATGATAATGATTATCAAAATGATTTGATGAAAAATTCTGAATTAGTAGAATATCCAAAAAAATTGGATAGATTAAATAGATGGGTTATACCTTCTGTTCCCCAAAGCCAAATTTATAATATTGGTGTATTTGATTTTAAATCTCGTTATGCTATCAAAACGATGGAACAGACTATTAGAGTCTCAGACACTAATCAAACAATTAGATTATTGAATAAAAAAGATTTACTTCTTTTTAAAGGATATAACTTTATCCATATTGGATTAGTTCAAATAGCTTTTAAGCCCTTAACTCTTTTAGGCTTAAATTCCAGTATAATGGCATACGTTAGAGATGGCAGATGTAGAGATTTCAAACAATCTCTAGCTGCTTTAATCGAAACCAATTTATGTCATGGACCAGTCTACTTCGATGTAGCTCCCAATTTGACACTATTCTTATCTGATAGTCATCTGTTAGATGCCATGCAATTAACCTTGCATACTAATGGTTATAACTTTAAACCAGGAAGTGAAGTTATAGCAATATGCTATAGAATTTATTATAAGGTTTTGAACACCTTAAACCCTAAAACTAAACAATTTTCCTGTCAAGGAACTACTACAATAGTTCAGACTAATTTGTTAACCTCTAATGTAGCAACAAATAGGTTGATTAAGTGGAAAGAGATAAATTTCCCTGAAACCTGGTCTCTTCCTGAAGAATTAGAGCCAGAGCCTCCGGTCAATAAAGAAATTGATCAGATAATCCAAACCATAGAAGGGGATGTAGAAATTAGATTTACTCCTCAAAGATCTATTAGATTACCAAGGACTATGTCGGCTAGGTATTCTACTGCGAGTGATTATATCACAGCTCCTAGTGTTTTAGATCCATCTTGAGCATCTACTTCTCGATTACGAGAAGAAATAGAATCTGTAAACTCAATTAGAATTAGCCAAAATCAAATTCCAGAAGGAATTTATGAAAAGAGTAGAGAATCTCCTACTCAATCAGACGTGAGCTTCAATTTAAATGATTGATTTGTCCCCAGGAAGTATAATGTGAGAAATCCTTAATAAGGAATTTCAACAAGAAAAGCATGCCCAATTTAGGCAATGGTATTTTAAGAAATACTCTTCGAAAGACCTAGATAGGTTCAAAGATGAATTTTATGATTATATAGTTGAAATAGAAGACTATACACCTTTTGTTAATTGGTTTATAAAAACCTATCTTAATAACACTAATAAAGAAATTTTAGTGTTACAAAGACCTTGGAAAACTCCAAAAGGAGAAACTATTAGTTCTCCGTTTCCTCCAGAGCAAACCATTTGCTTAAATAATAACATAGAGGCTACAGCTTATACTAGTATTCAAAAGCTTGAAAATACTCAAGCTACTGTAAAAGATCTAAATACTATAATTAGATCACAAAATTATACTATTACTTTTCTAGCTTGTCTAGGTGATCAATGCATAACTTTAGAAAAAGAGATAATATCTCTTAAACAATTTATAGAAAACGAATTACGTTCTCTTAAAAAATTAATAGAAAAACAAAATCCAGAATCATCGTCTAATCAAGACAATGTTCCAATGATTCAACCTCCAATTCCAATAAAAGGATTTAAGTTAGAACCTAGTGGAGAAGAATTCATGAAAATTCTTCAACAAAAGTTTGATAATATGAATATAGTTGTCCTATCAAAAGACGACTCTTATCAGCAGTCTGAAAACTCAGAACCTGGTGAAGAAATAGAAGAGATTAACGAATTAGCAACTATGTTCGCTAAACAAAAAATTAGTAATGCGGAGATAAATCCTATTTATGCTCCAAAACCTTTAGAAAAATTCTATTATCAAAGACCTTCTCCTCAAGATCTTCTATTTGAAGAACCAGAATATATCCAAACCTCTTATTCAGGAAAAGCTATCTATGAATGGAATATTGATGGCTTAAATGAAAAGCAAATATTCGATGTTATACACCGAATAATGATGTACTCTACTGTTTGTAAACAAAATGGTAGCACTGATAGTGCGATAGCATCTTTTATATCCACAAGATTTGTTGGACAAATCAGGGGATGGTGGGATCACTATTTTACCCTAGAACAGAGATTAGAAATTCTTAAACATAAAAAAATTCTTAAGGTAGAAAATGGTGTCATTACTCTTGGAGAAGAAGATGCTGTTTACACTTTATGTCTAGCTATCCTACAGCATTTTGTAGGAAGTAATATTCCTGTTGCAGAGAAGCTTTGTACGCTTCTTCAAAATCTTAGATGTCCCTCCTTGACTCATTTAGATGGTATAAAGATACCTTTTTATCTAGAGTGTATCAATTAGGAGAACCAAATTCGGTTCATTGGAAGTCTAAATTTATAGAAGGTTTACCCCATTTTTTTGCAGAAAGGGTTAGACAATCCTTAAGAAATAAGAATGATGTAGTAAATATTAATTACATTTCTCTAACATATGGAGAAATTGTTAGCCATTGTGTTAATGAAGGATTAACTTTGTGTAATGACATAAAGTTAAGAAATCAGTTAAAGCAACAAAAGCTATCAGAAAAACACCAATTAGGTGAATTCTGTGATCAATTTGCTTTTGATATAGGAAAAATTCCTAGATATCAAGAAAAAAAAAGCAAAAGATTGCTTATAAAAAGAATAAATCTTATAAGAGTAATTCTTATAAACCAAAATATCATAAAAATTCTTATAAAAAGAATTATAAAAGAAAATCTTATAATAAATTAGAAAAAAAGCCTTTTGTCCCTAATAAAGGAAAAAGAAAAGCCAAAAGAATTGATATAACTTGTCATAAATGTGGCAAAGTTGGTCATTATGCCAACCAATGCTGGACTAAAAAAGCTCTAAATGAGATAGATGATGAGCAATTACGCTCACAATTAGAAAAGGTTTTGCTTCATAGTTCTGAAGAAGAAAGAGAATCTTCTAATGATGAAGATTTAGCCTTAATTTATGAGAGCTCAAGTGATTCTGATTCACAAAATTCTGATAATAATGATTGTCAGTACAATGAGCTAAATTATTATAAATCTATAGTAGACATGAATTGGTTAAATGTCTTAACGGCTGATCAAGATAGAGCCTTAAAAATTATAGATTCTATTACCGACTTTGAGCTTAAGAAGCAAATGCTAGAAGCCCTTATTAAAAACAATAAGGAGAAAGAAGCTCCCATAGTCATAGACGCACCTTACCAATTAAGTGAGGTATTAGAAAGATTTTAAAAATCTACTATTAAAGAAACTCTTGTCTCTTTAAATGATTTAAGAAAAGAAGTCAATTTATTAAAATCTGAAATTAATCAGATAAAACAGAATAATACTCTATTAACCCAAAGAATTACTTTATTAGAAAGTAAGTCAGTAATAGCTAGTGAATCAAAGGATATTCCCTCTTCTAGTAATACTAAAGAGACAGAATATTTAAATCTGTTAGAACAAGTGACATCTCAAAGGTGGTATATTAAAGTTACCCTAGTGGTAAGTCAAGAATTTATTCTCAAAGATGAGATAGCCCTTGTTGATAGTGGTGCTGACTTGAATTGTATTCAAGAAGGATTAATTCCTACTAAATATTTTGAGAAAACTACTCAATCTATTTCTCATGCCGCTGGAGAAAAACTTCAAGTTAGCTATAAGCTTCCTAATACTTACATTTGTAATGAAGATATTTGTCTTCCTACCTCTTTTATTCTAATAAAGAATATGAATCATAGAATAATCTTAGGAAATCCTTTCCTTCATAATATTATGCCCCTCAACAATGTTGATCAAAGCAGAATCTCTACCATAATAGAAGGAAAGAGAATAAAATTTGAATTTATTACAGATCCTCAAACTCGTATAATTAATGAGATTAGGGATCGCCTTCTTAGTAAGGAAAACCAATTATGTTTTGTTAAAGAAGAAATAAAAGTGTTGAGCATAAATGAGCATCTCAAGAAACCTGATATTAAAAATAAGATAAAAATTATAGAACATCAATTTATTGATGAAGTTTGTAATGACCTTCCTAATGCTTTTTGGGATAGAAAGAAACATGTTATTTCTCTTCCTTATATAGATGGTTTTAATGAAAATCAAATCCCTACAAAGGCTAGACCAGCTCAAATGAATAAAGAATATTTAGAATTATGTAAAAAGGAAATTAATTCCCTTTTAGAAAAAGGCTTAATTCGAAAGTCTAAATCTCCTTGGAGTTGTACAGCATTTTATGTTAATAATGCTGCTGAAAAAGAAAGAGGTGTGCCTAGATTAGTTATTTTTTTTTTTGAGAAAGAAGATGCAGTTTTATTAACCATCCAAATCTGCTAACAATATAGCAGTTAACTCAGTAGGGACAGACCCCCCACTTGATCGACGACCTGAGTAAGAACAAGATGATCTAGCCAACCAGTTGGCAGCCTTGTTCGCAGACCGCTTGACATGAACAATAGTAACATTGTTTAGAGAAGCTAAGATACGTCTACACTCTGAAATTACTAACCCAAAAGGAGAACTCATGGGCACTGCCTGACATATTGCACTTACCACAACTTGGCAATCTGATTCAATGACAGCACCATTTATATTACCCTCCTTAACCCAGCTAAGAACCTCTTTCACTCCAACAGCTTCCGCCATACTCGGATTCACATTCCCCAGCATCAACTTAGAATCAAAATCTACAACATTCCCCTGATGGTCTCGCGCAATCCAACCGATACCAAAGCAATCATTCCCACTAACGACAGATGCATCCACATTGACCTTCATCGTATTAATCCTTGGTAACGTCCAGTGCTCCACAGAAGTATAAGAAACTTCTGGCTTTGTTTCATTTTGAGCACGACTCCATTGATGCAGGTACGCAATAGCAGACATAACAACTCCATTAGCTACAGAACATTTACTTTGCCAAACCACTCCGTTCCGGGCACGCCAGAGAGACCAACAAACCATTGCTATTTGACAAACTCTATCTCTTCTAAATCTATTCATTGCATCCAAAAACCAGTTATAAAAATCTGAAGCCTGAATCCCTAAAATTCCAACATCAAAACGTTGCCAACATAAACTCGCAAATGGGCATTCCACCAAGATATGAAGAATAGACTCCTCTCCCCCCTACACACCTGACACTCTAGCCTAACATCCACATGTTTCTGTCTTAATTTAGTCAAAGTAGGAAGAATACCTATACACGCCCTCCATAAGAAATGTTTGACATTTGTAGGGATTTTGAGATTCCACAATGATCTCCAGAAACCAAAATTATTAGGTTCATTCCACCTACCACTCACCCTCTGCAAATAATTATAAGCACTTTTAACACTATAATTTCCTGACATTTCCTTATTCCAGTAACGCTGATCAGGCCCTGCTTCATCACTAAGCATAATATTCCGTACCAGGTGCTTATCACGATCATTTAAAAGATCATCCAGAATCTCCCCATCCCAAGCTCTCTCCCCTGTACGCATTAATTGATTGACTGTAGCTCCTACTAACCCTGGATGCATAGATGTAATATATGGATTGTCCTCGCAAGGAAGCCATGGTTGCTTTAAAACTTCGACAGCAGCTCCATCACCAATACTCCATCTACAACCCTCCTTCAGAATAGCCTGAGCCTCCAAGACAGATTTCCAAACAAAACTAGGATTACGACCCAAAGTTGCTGTCAAAAAACTTCCATTGGGATAGTATTTTGCTTTAAACACCCTGTTTACAAGACTAGAATCATTAGTCGACAATCGCCAGCCTTGCTTACCTAGCATAGCAAGATTAAAATCTCGAAGGCTTCGAAAACCCATACCACCTTTATCTTTGTGCATGATCAATTTATCCCAGGCCAACCAGTGAATCCCCTTTCTCTGAGCACCTGATGATTGCCACCAATATTTGCACATAATCTGCTCCATATCATGACATAATTTCACTGGAAGGAGAAAACCATTCATAGCGTAGCTAGGTAACGTCTGGGCCACTGATTTAATCAAGACTTCCTTACCCGCTTTATCCATCCATCTCCCACTCCAACTCTCCACCCTACTCCTCATTTTGTCCTTTAGAAACCCCAGAACAGCCGACTTATTCCGACTCATGGTACTAGGTAAACCAAGATACTTACTATGTTCAGTAGCTGTTTACATTCCCAGGACTTCCTCCACCTTGCCCCTCTCGATCACACCAGTGTTTGTGCTAAAGAAAATAGACGATTTACTAGCATTAATCTTTTGACCCGAGGCTCTTTCAAACACAGTAAGCAGCTCCTTTATCCTTCTAGCTTCTATCTCATTAGCTCGACAATAAAGATAAGAATCATCCGCAAACAACATATGGGAAATGACCGGAGCTCCTCTAGCAATTTTACAACCATGAAGCCAACGCTTATCCACATACTTCTTGATAAGACTAGAAAGCCCTTCAGCACACATAATAAAAAGATAAGGGGACAAAGGATCCCCTTGTCTAATACCCCGTGAAGGAACAATGGGACCAAAACTCCTCCCACCATGATTAACTCTGTAGACAGCTGAATTTATACTACCCATCACCAGACTAATCCATCTACTTTGGAACCCCATTTTCTTCATCACTGCTTCAACAAAATCCCACTCAATTCGATCATACGCCTTACTCATATCCAATTTTAACGCCATATAACCATCTCTCCCCTGTTTCTTCCTCTTAAGATAATGTAACACCTCAAAAGATATTAAAATATTATCTGTGATAAACCTTCCAGGAACAAAAGCACTTTGAGTATCTGAAATGATCTTGTCTAGCAAAACCTTAACTCGTTTAGCTAACACCTTAGTAATGACCTTGCACAGCAAATTACACAAAGCTATCGGCCTTAAATCCCCCATAATTATAGGATTCTTCTTCTTAGGAATAAGCACAAGATTCGTATTATTTAAATTCGTTGGCATAATACCTGACAAAAAGAAATCTCGAACTAGCTGAATCACATCTCTCCCCACAATATGCCAATACTTCTGGTAAAAAGCAGGAGTCATACCGTCAGGACCCGGAGACTTATCTGGATCCATCTGAAATAAAGCCTTTCTCACTTCTTCCCCAGAAACTTCCTTCAACAGCTCTGAATTATCACTTTCACTGATGGTTGACGGAATGCACTCTACAACCTCCTGCCACTGAACTTCCGATGATGTAAAAATATCTGAGAAATAATCCACCATCACTCCTGCAAGCCCATGATCCCAATCAACCCAATCTCCCAAATCATTCTTCAACTTATGAATCAGATTGTTCTTATGACGCGTATTGGCACTAGCATGAAAAAATTTCATATTTTTATTACCAGATTTGAGCCACAATTGTTTCGATCTCTGGCGCCAATAAACCTCACGTTGATAAAGAATGTCAGATAACCTTTGTTTCGCTTCTTTAAACCGACTACACGCATCTTCATCTCTACACCCTTGGAGCTGCTTTATTATCTTCCTTTCCTTCATTATTCTTTCTTTGAAATTTCCAGTAATACTCTGCCCCCATTGCATCAACCTGTCGCCACATTTCAAAACTTTCTCCTGAATAGACTGACCAACACACATATCCCATACTTCCTTGACAATTAAAGCACACATTGGTTCACCCATCCAGGCATTTTCAAACCGAAAGACCTTCGTACCACTTTCCATTTCTCGAACACCCGGATCCAAAAAGATGGGACAATGATCTGAAGTGACAAAATCCATATTAAACAACTTAGCCCCTTGAAACGAATTCATCCACACCATGTCTGCAAAAGCTCTATCGAGACGAACTTCCACCCAGTTATCAGTTCCCCTACTCCTCTCCCACGTAAATTGATGACCAATCAAATCAACTTCGAACAAATTACAATCCGAAATAGCATTCTGAAAACCTTCAATTAACCAGTTAGGATACGGTAAACCCCCCCTCTTATCTGCCTGAGAAACGACATTGTTAAAATCCCCCACCAAACACCATGGCAAATTCGATCTATCCTTTAAAGATCTCAATAAATTCCATGTGTTTTCCCTTAGACTTCTATTAGGCTCCCCATAAATACCTGTCAGTCTCCACTCAAACATACCAGCAACTCGTGTTATAACATCAATATGGTTATAAGAATAACCCTGAACCTCAGCTTCATCTTCATTCCTCCACAACATCGCCAACCCCCCTCCACGTCCTTGACTATTAACTGAAAACGCACCCCCATACCCTAACCATCTTCTCAAACTCTGAACTTTATTATCATCACACAAAGTTTCACAAAGGAAAATAAAATTAGGTCGCTTCTGAGATACAATCTCTTTAAGGAACTGAAAAACCCTTGGGTTCCCAAGCCCATGGCAGTTCCAGCTCAAACAACTCATGACTGTAGGCGAACCCCGACCTCGAGGCCCGCCTTTTGCAAGTTTTTTGGACTATCATTCTCAGATTGGATCATTTCTGTATCAGTAATTTCATTCGGCCCTTTTCCATGTACTTGGGTAAGTCTTCTTCTTTTAGGATCCACTACATTAAGCCCATTATTTTCCCCCTCATTATCCTCTAAACCCACTAGGCCCACTTCATTTCCCTCTTTATCATTTAAAAGACTATTTTTCCCTCCATTATTTGAACTAAGTTGCCTGGGCTCAGTCAATCTTATCCCGCTATTATCTCCAATCTGTTTAATCTCCGTAACAACTGTAGTTGAATTAGTAACGTTACCCTGGATTATCGGTAACAACCCACCTGTCATGCCTTCTGGAACGTACTGACTTGTCCCCTCCACCCCTTCACCACCATACCCCTCACCGGAGCGCAGCCACTTTGCACCGATCGGTTTCACCTGTTTTCTAAACGGAGCTTTCATCCATATCCCATATGGTTTAATAATTTTATCTGCAGGAGTATCAAACAATCTAGCACAGAATTTTTCAGAATGCCCTAATAAACCACAAATGAAACAGAACGTGGGAACATTCTCGTATTTAAAACTTATCCATATCCAATCTGTCTCTGTCCTTCTCAGCTTCATCTTCCGTTTTAGAGGTTTGTTTAAATCCACAGAGACACGAATGCGCATATAATCTCGCCACACACCCATAAAATTGTTAGCATCCGATGCCACAAAAGTCCCAATGTAGTTCCCCACTCCTTGCAAAACCTTCTCAGTCATGTATCCCGGACTAAGATCATGAATTTGTATCCACAACTCCATCGAGTTCAAAACTACTGTTCGTGGGTTCTCTCCCTGCTTTAACCTTGCAAGGATTAAAGCTTTGCGATTAAAAGACCATGGACTTCCTGATAACACCCTTGAAACATCAATCTCATGATAAAATTGAAAAAGAAACCTATTAGCCTCCAATTCCTTTATATATACACCTCGCCTTGGTTTCCAAAGAGATGCCAATGTGTGTTGCATCGCCAGAAAATCAACAGCACCATCTGTGATGAAGCGTCCCACCAAACACCATCTATCGTCAAAAGCCACCTCCTTTCTTGCCTCCTCACAAACCATCCCCCCTCATCATCCTCTTCATAGTTCTGAAGAAGAAAGAGAATCTTCTAATGATGAAGATTTAGCCTTAATTTATGAGAGCTCAAGTGATTCTGATTCACAGAATTCTGATAATAATGATTGTCAGTACAATGAGCTAAATTATTATAAATCTATAGTAGACATGAATTGGTTAAATGTCTTAACGGCTGATCAAGATAGAGCCTTAAAAATTATAGATTCTATTACCGACTTTGAGCTTAAGAAGTAAATGCTAGAAGCCTTTATTAAAAACAATAAGGAGAAAGAAGCTCCCATAGTCATAGACGCACCTTACCAATTAAGTGAGGTATTAGAAAGATTTTAAAAATCTACTATTAAAGAAACTCTTGTCTCTTTAAATGATTTAAGAAAAGAAGTCAATTTATTAAAATCTGAAATTAATCAGATAAAACAGAATAATACTCTATTAACCCAAAGAATTACTTTATTAGAAAGTAAGTCAGTAATAGCTAGTGAATCAAAGGATATTCCTTCTTCTAGTAATACTAAAGAGACGGAATATTTAAATCTGTTAGAACAAGTGACATCTCAAAGGTGGTATATTAAAGTTACCCTAGTGGTAAGTCAAGAATTTATTCTCAAAGATGAGATAGCCCTTGTTGAAAGTGGTGCTGACTTGAATTGTATTCAAGAAGGATTAATTCCTACTAAATATTTTGAGAAAACTACTCAATCTATTTCTCATGCCGCTGGAGAAAAACTTCAAGTTAGCTATAAGCTTCCTAATACTTACATTTGTAATGAAGATATTTGTCTTCCTACCTCTTTTATTCTAATAAAGAATATGAATCATAGAATAATCTTAGGAAATCCTTTCCTTCATAATATTATGCCCCTCAACAATGTTGATCAAAGCAGAATCTCTACCATAATAGAAGGAAAGAGAATAAAATTTGAATTTATTACAGATCCTCAAACTCGTATAATTAATGAGATTAGGGATCGCCTTCTTAGTAAGGAAAACCAATTATGTTTTGTTAAAGAAGAAATAAAAGTTTTGAGCATAAATGAGCATCTCAAGAAACCTGATATTAAAAATAAGATAAAAATTATAGAACATCAATTTATTGATGAAGTTTGTAATGACCTTCCTAATGCTTTTTGGGATAGAAAGAAACATGTTATTTCTCTTCCTTATATAGATGGTTTTAATGAAAATCAAATCCCTACAAAGGCTAGACCAGCTCAAATGAATAAAGAATATTTAGAATTATGTAAAAAGGAAATTAATTCCCTTTTAGAAAAAGGCTTAATTCGAAAGTCTAAATCTCCTTGGAGTTGTACAACATTTTATGTTAATAATGCTGCTGAAAAAGAAAGAGGTGTGCCTAGATTAGTTATTAATTATAAACCTCTTAACAAAGTTTTAAAATGGATTAGATATCCAATTCCTAACAAAAAAGATTTGTTAGATTTAAGCGATGCTTTAATCTTTTCTAAATTTGATATGAAATCAGGATATTGGCAAATCCAGATTAAAGAATCCGATAGATATAAAACAGCTTTTACAGTTCCCTTTGGACATTATGAATGGAATGTTTTACCATTTGGTCAGAAGAATGCTCCTTCTGAGTTTCAGAATATTATGAAAGATATATTCAATCCCTATTCTGAATTTATAATAGTTTATATTGATGATGTATTAGTATTTTCTAAAAACATAGATCAGCATATTAAACACTTAAAAATATTTAAGAGTTTAATAAAGAATAATGGTTTAGTAATATCTGCCCCAAAGATGAAATAATTTAAACTCAAGTTAGATTTTTGGGCCATATGATAAATCAAGGAAAAATTATTCCTATAGATAGAAGTATTGAATTTGCTTCTAAATTTCCTATTGAAATAACTGATAAAAAACAGTTGCAAAGATTTTTAGGAAGTCTAAATTATATTTCAGACTATTATAAAGACTTAGCCAAGGATGCAGCCATACTGTATTCTAGACTTAGAAAAAAGCCTGAACCCTGGACTGAGAACCATTCTCAGGCTGTTCAAAAAATCAAATCTAAGGTAAAATGCTTACCTTGCCTATCTTTAGCCAATCCCAAGTATTTCAAAATTGTGGAAACAGATGCTTCAGATACAGGATATGGTGGTATTCTAAAAGGATATGGTGGTATTCTAAAACAGGTTATCCCTGAAACTTCTAAAGAAGTTCTAGTAAGATTTACCTCAGGTAAATGGAATCCTACTCAGTCAAAATACTCGACTGTAAAGAAAGAAATGCTTTCTATAATTAAATGTATTTCAAAATTTCAAGGTGACCTCTTAAATCAAAATTTTTTATTAAGAATTGATTGTAGTTCTGCTAAATCAATTATTGAGAAAGATGTTAAAAATCTTGTAGCAAAACAAATTTTTGAAGGTTGACAAGCCCAGCTTTCAGCCTTTGAATTCGATATCCAATATATACAAGGAGAAAATAATTCTCTTGCTGATTATTTAACCCGTGAATTTTTACAGGGAGATTAATGGCTACCCCTAATAGGGGAAGAGGTCGCGGCAGATATGGCCGTGGTCGAGGTTATGGGAGTAACAATATGTTGCCCCGTGCAGAATCAACTGTTCCTCTAATAGGAGATTGGACAGTTTACCATAATCGGGCTAGAAATTTGCAGCAATTACCTGCACCACCAAAAATGGAAGATATACCTTCCTCCTCAAATAGTAAGTCAACAACTTACAAAGACGCGGAAGTTAATGAAAATCCACAGGATAAAGAATATTTTGAAAATCCTGTTACAGAAAATATTCTGTTTCTTAAAGAAGAAGATGTTCAAATGCACCAAGATGGTTGGTCATTAAGAACTAGGCATCTTGAATCCAGAGGATACCCAGGGCTTCAAAATCAAGCCAGGCAGAATTTAGAAATTCTGTTAACAATTACCGAATCGGTAACTATTACCCATACTTTTCAAAATAGTAATCCTGAAAGTTTTATGAATTTCAGTAAATGCCATATCAATAAGATATTGCTACCCAGAGAATGGGGATTAAGTCCTAATACGGAGAAAGCTATCAGAATATCTGGAGATAAATATATCTATTTCAATTACTGGGATTATATCCAAGCTTTCACTAAAGCTTTTTACTATCAAAACCCGAAGAACAAGCATTCTTGGTTCTTCTCAATAAATCATGAAGTGTGTAATAAGCACATTCCAAATTGGTTCTATGAATGGTGGTCAAAATTTGGACCATCTCTCGAAATTTTGCCGGGAGATATTCATGATTTATATGCTCCATGGAGTGACCATAGTCCTTTGGTATCAAAATATACCAAATTAATTTATGGACAATGTCCTTTATTGTTCTTTACCAAATTTCAAATCCCTTGGATTTGGAGGTGGACAGTTTCAATTGCAGAAGATAAAAAATTAAAGATCCCAATTCTTCAAAGGAATTTCTTTTTCAAATGGTGGACCAAAATGTCCAAAGAAGATATTCAAAATATAGTTACCAATATTCAGGTTGATATTTCGACAGAAAGGGGTAAAGCTTCTTCAGTTCCGAATGCTTAGCCCTCTTTGGTAAATTTAAGGGATTATTTTCATCATAAATATCCTACAGATTCAGAACAGCAAATTATGGCTCGAGTTTTAGCATTCATGAAAGAACAGTTTTTTAGTTCTTTTCCTTCTCGATCTTCGAAAGAAGAGGATCAGTCTATGAAGACTTCTTCATCGCATGGATCAATGGATTCTAATGCTTATAATTGTCTAGCAGGCGAATCTCAAGCCGAAGAATCTGATAAAGATGATCCAAAAGAAGATCCATCTCTAGAAGATTTCTGGGATGCTTTAGTTCAATCTGTTGTTCAGCAACCAAATATTTCTGGCAAAGGTAAAGGTCCAGCTAAGTGATGTCTCCAATACTTCGGAAATTCAGGGTTATGAAGAAAAGAGAAAAACAATTAATTTCTCTTAATAATCTTATTAATAACTTTACTCTTAAATATGAGCAAGAAACTCTAGAGGAAAAAAGAAATCATTCTACATTGCAAATCGCTGTAGATTTTGCAGAGCTCAACAGGCTTTTTGACAGAAGAAGTGATATTAAATTGAAATATCAATCCTGTAGAATAATCCTTTTAGAAGAGGCCAACCTGACAGGTTAAAGCATATTCGGTGGAAAAAGCAATAATGTTTTCTTTTGAAGATAATGGAATCTGCTTTATTCGGTGGAGAAAGCAGTTTGCTTTTGAAGATAATGGAATCTGCTTTATTCGGTGGAGAAAGCATTATTGAATATATATATATATATATATATATATAATACATTACAAAAAAGAGGTCGAAAATGACAACTGAAAATAGGAACTTAAAATCGGAAATTCATATGCAACCTTTGCAACCGTTCCAACCATTGCAACCTTTCTAACCTTTGCAACCGAGGTCGAAAATGACAACTGAAAACTGGAACTTGCAATCAGAAATTCGTCTGACTTAATATGCAACCTTATATGCAACCGAAAACTAAAAACTGAAAACTGAAAAAAGGAAGTTCAAGTTCCTGTTTTCAGTTGTCATTTTCGACCTCTTTTTTGAAATCTATTATATATGTTATAGGAAGAATGTTGTATAACAATATTTTGGAGGTTGCTGGATTTACGGAGCAAAATACGGATATTCTGCTAAGAACACGAAGAACACGGAGAAGATTTGTAACTGTTTGTGGCTGATCTTGTCTATTGATACTCAGTGGTGAACTGTTTCTCAAATTTTACAAGATGCCTTCGCACCCTATTTATTGGGATCAAGCCATACGTAGTTCTCTTGGAGAATAAGCTACCCAGACGGGCTAGGGTTTCTGTGGGCTCAACTTGGCCCAAATCCACTAGACGTCTTCTTGGGCTGATATATTTTACTCATTTGACCTCGTTGGGCTTAGCTATGAGCCTTCATAAGAATATTCTAGGCCTCACTGGACCTCTAGGCCTCGCTGGACCTCTAGCTAGGCCTTGCTAGACCCCTAGGCCTCGTTGGACCCCTAGGCCTTGCTGGAACCCTAGACCTTGCTGGACCCGTAGGCCTCGCTGGACCCGTAGGCCTCGCTGGACCTCTAGGCCTCGCTGGATCCCTAGGCCTCGCTGAACCCCTAGGCCTCGCTTCCTCTCCCTCTAGGCCTCGCTGGACCTCTACCTTTAGGCCGGGCTAGCATGAGACGCCTAAAGGCCTAGCCTGAGACCTCTTGGAGGCCTAGCGTGAGACCCCTTTGGTGATAGTGTCTTCAAGAGATGGTGAGGCGATCCCTAATCGGGCCCTATGCCGTGCTTATCCTTCTTCAATATTTGGGCTCATTGAGAGATATTTGAGCCCATTAGGAGAAGTGGGCCTCTTGTATAGTCATTTGAGCCTGTTTAGGATCTATGCCGAGATTCGGGCATAACAACTACCCCCGATTCCATGTTGCCATTATGAATGCAATGTGGAATCAAGTAAAGTGGTTTCTTCTAGTTGATGTGAAGCCAAGTACATGTAAATGATGGTGATTCCAAAACATCCTTCCAAGCGTAATGGTCCTGCAGGGACCTTGAGAGGCGACCCCATACGGCCTTGTAGTCATAAGTTGTTATAATTATATCTCCTCTCCAGCTGATGTGTGAGCCTAGGCTCTCACCCATATTTTCAGGTCTTCTTAAAGTATGATGAGATGACTCTTCTTTGTTTCTTATTATTATGATGAGACACCTCCTCATAAGTTGAAAGGACTCCTTCTTTGCCTTAGTAATATTTTTCTGCTATGCAAACTGTCTGCTCGCTTCATAAATTTAATTCACTTCGCATTGTCCAGCTCCTCATTATAATAATTCATACATCTTTTATTATTTTGAAACAATCCTCGCTGACCATTACCAACTCAATTTCAACTAAATTAAGTGGACCCTGCCACTTGGCCACCATTTTGTTTTCGCACACACGAACTTGAATTCAAGTGTGATTGCTTTTGTTTATATACACACGAGCCCTACTGGAAATTCTTTTACCTTAACTTCGTAGCTTTGTATGGCTTTTCCATTTCTTTATTTTTTCTATTCATTGCACTGGCCCACCTTCCATATCACTTCCAGGCTTGAATTTGGTGGCTTCGTTTTGCGTCAAGTTTTTTTACAGGTGAGCTCCATCCTTGCATTATTTTTTTACCATCTTGATGGCTCATATTTGTATCTTCTTTTATATAAAAAATTCCCACAACAGAAGTCCCCACAGCTGACTCCTATAATCCTCACATGGCCTTCTGTAATTTTTTATATCCGAAGACATCCACCTCCTTATTTTTTTTTCCTTTTCAAAACATTATATGGGGGACCTGCTAAAACTTCCCACAAATTTGAATAAAATTCAAACTTAACAGGGACATAGTATAATTCACGTACATGTACTTGAATTATAAAACTGTGATCTTGTTCTTCATTTTTCTTTAAAGTCAAACGGGCCCGTAACAATTGTGCTCCATCTTCTCTTCGTAGCCTTGTAGTTATAGAAAGTAGTAACTGCCACTTTTGATTTTCGGTTCATTTTTTTTAACTTGGATCTTCCAGTGGTCCCACACACTTGCAATACTACATCTCAATTCTCAGCTCATGTACATCATTGCTCGACTGTACCTGTAAATATGGCGGCATCACTTCGCTACTAACTCTTTTTTTTACGCGAACCGCCTGGAACATACAAGCCCAATCCACTTCGTAGAAAATCACTTCGCTTTGTATTTTTATTCTCTTCCTTCATTTTCCGCGTAGCTGATTTTTCTACTATAAGTTTCCTGTGGTCCCAATTGCATTACTACTTGGCAATAAATATTGTAGCCTCACTTCGTGAAACTCATTTTGTTTCGCAATCTCCAGCTGGCTTGTTTCTTTTGTATTAAAACATCCTAGTAGGCCACCTGGTAGCTCTCGCATATGAACTTGAATTTAGGTCCTCGATTTTATCTCCATTCTTCCATCCTGCTTGTAACTTGATGGCCTCATATATATTGTTAACAAATTTTCCGGAGCAGCAATTCATGAATTGTGTCCCGCAAATTCCATAAGCTTCAATGTTGTACAGGCCCCGTTGATCTAGTCAATTTTTCTCCAGCCATCCATTTCGCATGTATTATGAGAATCAACTTTGCTAATTTTTTTTTTAAATCCATGTTGCCACATTCACCATACCTCACAATCCATGTTACTGCTGATGTGGTTCACTATGACCACATGAACCAGAATTGCTTTGGATTTTCTATTATTTTCCACTTTCTGTTTGAAGTCACGCGGCCCCTGCTTTTTGGACTTGTTCCAGCTTTTGAAAAAAGCATCGTACTTGTATCCTTTCGGTGTACTTTCTGTTTATATGCTTATATGCTTCACTTGAACCTACTTTTTGAAATGCCTCCTCGCAGTCGCGCGCTCTTGATACTACATCTTGTATTACTAACCTTCACACTATCTTTTGAGCCATTCGCTTTGCAACAAAATGAACTGGCCTCACGAACTAACCAGAATAATTTAAACTGGACCAATCCAATTTGTAGTGTGATAGGTACCCGCTGTAAGCCTACAGCGGGGACCCGCTGCCCGCTGCCAAAAACCATCACCTTAACAGTACTTGCAATTTACACATATGTCATTATATATTATCTTTACTAAAATTACTCAACATGACAACAAATATCTTTACAAAAATACTTGTGCAAAATATCTTGGTATCTTGCTCACTAAGGCAGGGGACCATAAAGGTAGTCAAGGGAACACAAGGACATTCAACTGTAGCAAAAGCGGCTATGGTAGGATCGAGGTATGTGAGGAAGGGAAACTAATCACTGTTCCAATGGTGGCTCACTGTAGCTTTAACGGCGCAACAAGTGGGCAGCCAAGTGGATAAAACAGTGATTGGGAGTCCTAGCCTATAAATACCCCCATTCTGCACATAAGGTAAACATACACAATTTTAGCAGCACAAACTTATTACTCATTCTCTCCCTTCACACAGATATATTCTTACCCGTTTGATTATTATTATTCCGATTACTGATTCTCACACCGGAGGTGCTTGACGGCCACCACCCCCGGGCAAGCATTATTTTGCAGATACCCAAACTCAGGTGAAGTAACCCCGGAACAGTGCTCAGAACAGTGATCGGAAGTCTCTAATCGGCCGTGAGGATTATCATTTGGCGCTAGAAGGAGGGCATTTTTCTTAAAGAAAAACCTACCACCTGCTCTACAAACACAGTAGTTACTCAAACACTAAAAACACGATACAAAATCAAAACACCACGAACACACTAAATGGCCACCATAACACCCCACCCAGAGGAACAAACGCTAATAGAAAATGAAGGAAACACAACAGGTATCCCTCCGCAAAACCCGCCAATAAACCTAGTAAACCGCTTACAAATAAACCCGCCTCGGGGGGTTGATCGAGAGCAAATTCTTAGCCTAAACCTCACAGGTTGCAACCAACAACAAATTGACTTGATCATGCAAATAGCCTCAGCCTTTCCCCTGACCGGACAAGGGCCACCAACAAAACACGCAAGTTCCCGTATAAACCCGCAAAACGACCGCAACGAGGTGGACAGCCATCCCCAAAAGGCAAACTCTGCCTTCTCCTGCCTAGGCTCATCACAAAATACAAATCATGAAAGGCACAATAAGAGTCACCACCCACCTGAAATGTAGGAACAAAACAGAAAACACAGAGATCTAAGAAAGGTGATTACTGACAAGAAAGCCGACTACGACAAGGTGGTAGCTGAATATGAAAGACAAAAACACAGAGAGCGGTCCCCTGTCCGCTCAAGGGAAACCGAAAGTGCACAACCAACAAAAGCTGAGATGATGTGAACCATCATGGAACTTAAGAAAAAGATAGAGGGCAATAGCGAGCAAGATCTGAGCGGTACACCATTCACGGTGAGGCTAGAGGTCGAACCCCGACAAAAAGACATTAAACATCACAGCTTCAATTCTTTCGACGGGCTGGGAGACCCGGAAGAGCATCTTAGTTACTTCGACCAATTGGCTCTTCATTACGAGTACAATGATCTGACACGATGCCGTTTCTTCGCTGCGACTCTCCGCGGGAACGCCCAAAGATGGTTCTGTAGAATGTCTGCCAGGTCCGTAGATACTTGGCTAGAATTCAGAAAATTATTCCTAAACAAGTTCAAAGCAAACCAACAACACGAGGTTCATACTGTGTTCCTCGAAACCGTTGCACAACGTAACGGAGAAACTTTGCAAAACTACATTGACCGCTTCAAGGAAGCCGTCAACAAGGTTGTTTGTGTTAACGAAACATAGGCGTTGGTCCATTTGAGAAGAGGACTTAACCCCTACGAATGCGAAAAATACGTATGCCGTCTCATGGAAACAAAACCCACCACTCTAGCAAAGGCATATGACTTGGCATCCCAAGCTATCAACGAAGCCGAGTCTCTAAGCGTGCTGAAACAATCCAGAGCTTCACCCGCCTCAACACCATATTTTCAAAGGGAAAGGTTCACATCTTACCAAAGGCAAGCACCTGTTTTACATCAAGTGCAAACCACTCATGGGCCGCCACCCTCCGCTCAAGGAACTCAATTACCAACTCCGGTCAGGGACCGCCTAGGGCCAGCGAACCCGCAAAGACCGGATAGACGTCCTGAACCGGAATGGACCAAATTCACGCTCCCAAGAGCGACCATTCTGAGAGAAATCAGGGGAAAACCCTTCTATTTACCGCCAGCCCCTATGCACTCCTCACCCGAGGATAGACCTAAAGATAAGCATTGTGACTATCATGAAACACACGGGCATTACACAGACAACTGCTTATCCCTCAAGTATTTCCTAGAGAAGCAAGTAAAGGCTGGCAACTTATCTCAGTACTTGCCCCGACAAGTACTTGGCCCCTCCACCTCTCAAGCACACAACAAAAACATTGTACATACCGTTTTTGGCGGACAGGTCTCGCCGCCTAGAGAGGAACAATCTGTCTATACAATATCTGAGGGTCCGCTAAGCATCATTACATTTACAGACGCAGATTATGAGGGCATTAACCCAAACCACACTGAGGCACTAGTTGTATCTTTGGATGTCGCCCGTAACGAAGTCAAAAGGATCCTTGTTGACAACGGGTCCTCCGTTGATATATGTTTCAAACACACCTGGGACAGGATGAAGCTAACCAATGAGACGTTAGAAACATGTCCCGACGAGACACCTCTTTACGGGTTCGGCCACAATGCCATCCCAATAGCAGGCATAGCGAGGATCCCTGTTTATTTTGGGGAATCTCCCAGACAAGTATGCAGAATTATCAAGTTTTATGTCATCAACACTGCATCCTCTTACAACATGATCTTGGGAAGGCCCACACTAAACATGCTGAAAGCGGTTACTTCAACCCTTCACCTCAAAATCAAATTCCCCACTTCAAACGGTGTAGGAGAAATCAAAGGGGATTCAGAGACATCCAAAAGATGCTATGGCATTGCACTCACTTTGGGCAAAACTGAGCCTAGCAACATCAACAGAGAAAAGGCACAGAAAAGAAAGCAAGCAAAAAGACAAAGGCACGCTGAAAATCAACGTGCGAATAACAAAAGAAGAAAAGAAGTACAGTTCATAGACGGGCACGACCCGCTGACAGAAGACCCACCTCGAATAGATGCAAATCTCCTGAAATGTCTCAAAAGGGAAGAGAAACCGCCAATAAGCCCTGCGGTACAAACAGAAAAGATAGAGGTTATACCCGGAGATGTAACCAAAAGCGTGAGTGTGGGAGCAGGTTTGGACTCAATCTTCAAAGATGGCCTTACAGATCTTTTGAGAAAATACGAAGACATTTTCGCATGGAGCCCAAAGGATATGCCAGGCATAGATGAGTCCGTGGCAATCCACAAGTTAAATGTGGACCCAGACAAAGCACCAAAAATACAGAAAAGAGGGAATTTTACCCCAGAGGGACAACAGGCAATTGACATTGAGATTGACAAACTACTGGACGCAGATTTAATTTGCGAAGTCACCTACCCTAAATGGGTTACAAACGTGTAACAGCGGGTCATTTGATGTTAAGCTTCATGGATGCTTACTCAAGCTACAACCAAATCAAAATGACCCCAAAAGACAGAGAAAAAACAGCCTTCATTACACAGGGGGTGTATTGTTACAAAGTCATGCCATTCGGACTAATCAACGCCGATGCTACCTTCCAAAAAACCATGAATAAAATCTTGTTAGGTCGAATACACAATATATAATCAATTACCGTATGAATAAGTAACAAGAACACACGTTTTAACCCTTAAAACTGTTTGGAATTAATAATTCCTCTCTCGGTGATGTAAAGTATCACAGAGAGCTGCTTAGGTTACAAGAATGATATTCGTTCACGATGGATACCCTTCTAGGGTTAACCTAACTGTATTTATAAGATATACAGCTACGTACAATCGTAAATTGATTCTCCTAAAATTAAGCTATACAATTGATATCAATTACGATTGCTACACGTCTTCTAAGTCAACTCAATCTCTTTGACAACTATCCAATCTTCAAAGATATCGCTTCCATATTAATATTAAATTAATCTTCAAACTCTGTTGACTTGTAGACGCTCCCAGTAGACAAACTTTAGCAAACTCTGTTCTCTCTACGCTAACAGTGTTTGCGCTTCCATGTATTCAGCTATCAGTGTTTACGCTTTCCTCTGTCAGCGTTTGCGCTTCCAGCAATTAGCGTATACTCAAACTCTGTTACAACTGCTTTCAATAACAAGTTAAACTCTCTTTACCTGTAACACTTAAACACTGACATTAAAACACATCAATTATATTTAACAATCTCCCCCAACTTGTTCATTAGAAAAATGTACAAGTTCACAATAATTGATGATGTCAAAACTAACAAATAAAAACACAGTGTTTAACATATAATCAGAGTTTAAACTTGACTTAGCAAAATTTACAGAAAATACGAATTACTTACAAATTCTGTCTACCTAACCTCCTCAAGATCTGGAGTTGTTCTGAGATAATCAATCAACAATCTCCTTTCAGCATTTTCAAGTTCAATCTCCATAGCTTGCTTGATCTCTCTTAATTCTGGATCATTCTCATCAGTTTGAAAAATAGCAGCTCTGAGATCATAGATCTTGTTTCTTCTCATTTCATTTCCCAATCTGATAAACTTCACTTCTTCAGACTTTACATTAAAATCTAGAACTGTAATTCCAAGATCAGTCTTCAGCTTTGTAGTTCCTTTCTGCATTTCAATCAGATTCCCATTCCAGTCTCTGTACTTAGGAACATACTTTTCAGCAGACTTTGTTCCTGTAGCAACTTTAGCTTTCTGCATATACTCCCTTATAGAATTAGCAATAAGCTGTGTTCTTTGATTTCTAACTCTGAAGATATGCAAGACATACTGAAGTTCCTCAAATAATTTTAGTTTGATTGCTTCTTCATTCACTCTATACACTGACCCATCCGCCATAAAGTATAGTAGAAAGTGAATATCTAAGCTCCTTTGATGAACTACCTGAACTGACTCCAACTTGTCTAGATTTTCTTGAGTTATACCAGAACCAAGAGATACAAGTGCAGAGGGATCTCTTGGACTGTTACTAACCCTCAAATCTCTTCTTGAACCTAAGCCAGAAGTATTCCTGCCTGGTGGTTTTCCTGAACATGCAACATTATGTTGATATCCACCAGTTACTCCTGCTTCTTCTTGCACTGGAATCTTCGGCCTTGAAAAACCAGGTAAGAGTTTACTTTGAGTCTGTACAACTTGTGTAGCAACAGAGGTTGTAACTATCATTTTGCCCTTGCTCTCTTCATCAATTTTCCCTTTTAATTTCAACTTTGCATCAAGAGAAGACTTTCTAACCAGCTTTCCAGTATCTTCTTCTTCTTCTTCTTGAATACCAGATGGTTTTTCTTTGATTTCAACTCCTTTCATTACAGGCCTTGCAAATTTTGAAGTTTTAACAACTTTCTTCACTTTCTTGGACTTTTGAGCTTTTAAATGCTCTTTCTGCAACAGCTTTTCTTCAGCTTGAATGTCCTCAAGTGTAGCTTCAGCATTCTCTTCACGAAATAATTTTGCAGCCAATTCTTCATCTGTTTGTGGATTGTCAGAGAATGACAAATCCTTTGGCTTTGAACCAGAAGCATTCTGAGTATTTGAATCTATCACCAAATTCGGCTTTGACCTTGAAGACCTTCCATGTCCTTGTCTGAGATTTTCATTTATTAAACCCTTATCAGCATTGGTGCCTTCATCATCAAGATGATCTTTCTTTGACAGAGTTTGAGTTTGCTTACACTTGGTTTTAGCAATTCTCTCCCCCTTTTTTGACATCATCATCACCATCTTGAATCAGAATAGAAGTAATTAACTCAAGAGAGTTTGCAATGGAATCAACCTTCTCAGTTAGTAAAATCTGATTCTTCTCAACTGTGCTCAGTCTGTCATTAATATTTGCTTGAGTTTTGGCAAATTGTTGAAAGAGCTTAGCATTAGCTAGTTGAGCTTTCTCCTCATGAGTAGCAACTTCTGTTCGAAGATCTACAATTGCCTTCTGATTTTCATCAAATCTGTGATTCAAAGTTTTGATTTGAATCACTGTGCCTTGCAAACAAGTGAATATTTCTGGATTTTTGATCTTCTTAGAATTGGCTTCAAGAAACATTGCAGCCCTTCCAGGTGGAAAAATACACTCTGACTTGTACCAATCAGTAGTTTGCTTTTTCAAATAAGCATCATCAACCTCATTAGCAGAAGGCCCAGCAAAATCTGGCTTTTCTCCTGTTTTCTGACCATCAGTTTGAAATCGGTCATTTTCAGCTCCTGTACTGTTGTCTTCAAAAGAATCACTCACAGACTCATGAGTAGGAGCAACAGAAGCAATATCTTCATCTTGAGCAACAACAGATTCTTGAGCAACCTGTTTTCCTTTATCAGCTTGAATCTGCTCTGAAGAAATAACCTTTTCTGGTTTATCAATCTCCTCACCATGCTCAGAACCATGATGGGCATCAGAGTTTAACTCAGTGTGTGATGCAACCACAGTGTCTTCAAGAACAACAGTAGGCCCATCAGCAACACCAGTATCAATAGAATGTATAACCTCATTAAAAGAAATTGGAGTTTCAGCAAATGAGATAGGATCAGAGAATTGTAGAACTGAGTCAAGAACATCATCTACTGGTGAAAAACCATCTCTGTGACCCTCTTCTGCAGGCATGTCATCCTCTGCAGGTAAATCAGTGTTTACAGGAGCATCATCTTTTGCAGGTATTTCAACCTCTGCAGATATAGAAACCTTCTCTACAACCTCAACAGTAGGTGTTTGCTTGGAAACCACCTCTGGAGCTTCAACTTCCTGCTCATCATCAGAATCAGTAAGAATGAGCCTCCTCCGCTTAGCTTGAGGCACTGCAACCTGTTCTGCATCTTCACTGGAACTTTCACTAGAACTTTCCTCAACCGATGGTGCTGAAGGTCTATTTGCCCTTTGTATGAATCTTCTAGAATAAACAGCCTTTGGAGTTGTCTGTTTAGCCCTAGAATGTTTGGTGTTGATTGCAGTATGTTTCTTCCTTTTTAGCTTTGGTGGTGGTTGTGGATGAGTGGTAGTGACAGGTTTTGTTGGTTCAGTAGTCATTTGGTCAGGTTGTGTTTGAGGTTCTGTTTGTGTTTGAGGTGATATGGGTTGATCAGTGGTTGTTGGTATTGGCTCAGGTGATTGAGTAGGTTGAGATGGGATGTTTTCTGTGCGATCAGTGGCTAAAGGTTCAGGCATAGATTGTGGTTCTGATTGATGTGGTTCATGTGGTTCATGGTTTGGTGATGGAGAATCTTGTGGTTGATTGACAAAGTTCTGTAAAGCAAGTGGCATTATGAAAGGAGGTATGTCCTTACCAACATCTTTGTTAGTCATATCAGAGAATATTCTCTTAGTGACTCGAAAAGGTTGAATCTTATCAGCTTCATCAACAACTAATCCAGGAACACATGCATTGAACAGAAGTTGACAAAATCTAGCAAAGTAAACTGTAGTAGACTCTGACAACTTATCACCCAAATTCATTAAAATATATCTACCAAAATCAAAATTACTGCCATAGAGTAGAGAATACCCAATTTGCAGACTGTCCATTGGAATAGCATCCCAGTTGGTGACCTTCTTCTGGAATGTCCTGGTGATACAATCAAAGAAAAAGTTCCACTCTTTTCTCAAATTTGGCCTCTTCACACTGCCCAGCTTGGCAAGTGATTCCATGTACCCAATCTCTGTTAGCATCTCTCTCAGATTTTCCTCAGAAACAACAGCATACGAAGTATGTGTGTCGAAGTCCATGGCATCACGAACAGTTTGTGGAGTGATTACAAATTCTTGTTCTTCATGAGAGAAGATGATAGACGGAGTTCCATTCTCTCCTCCTTCTATATATCGTGAATTTTGCCAGAAGTTAACAACTTGGGAAGCAGATAGAGTAGCCGGTTCAACCAGCGCTTGCCCAATCTCAGAATCTCGAAGAAAATTTTGCATTAGATGGAACGCCTCTGGAGCCCGGTCGTTCTCAAGTAAAGCTGCATAATTGTTAGGCACAAAGCGTAGACCAAAGACAGTGAAAGGTTTAGTTGCCATTGAATCAAGAAATAAACAAGAATCAACTGTGAAAATGGTTTGCAAGAAAGGTGTTTGTGAAAATGCCAAAGTGAAAAACAAAGATGTTCTCTGTTTTGGTAAAGTGAATACGAGTGGGTAATAGTGATTGTGGCAAAAAGTAATTTGAGTTTTAATTAAAAATTAAACTCAAACGATTTTCCTTGAAAACACGCAACTGTTCCCTTGAAAAGTGTAAAAGTGAGACATAATGATGAGTGAGTGGGACACATGTCACACATGCAACGGTTCACTTAATACATGCGCAGTAAACGCCATTATTACCGCTGTCGTTCCATTTATCAAGACACGCTACCACTAATTACACTAATTAACAGTTGTCAACTACTCCATTTACTCCAGAATTTTCAAATTATCTTAATGAAAATATACCTTAGAGTACATAGCACAATCAATCAGTGTTTGTCAAATTTTCAATCTTTATCACAAAACCCTTTCAAAAATGCACAGTCGTGATTTTTGTGTGTGAGTAGCAGAGTTTACCAAATCAATTTTTATAGCATCTAATATTTCA
Source organism: Kitagawia praeruptora (assembly GCA_037693485.1). Classification (NCBI taxonomy): domain Eukaryota; kingdom Viridiplantae; phylum Streptophyta; class Magnoliopsida; order Apiales; family Apiaceae; genus Kitagawia; species Kitagawia praeruptora. Next base: position 128,411,939 of record CM075352.1, read on the forward strand.
TAAAATCCATAAATCAAAACAATAAACACTGAATGCACAAACTCTCATATTAAACACAGAGTATATGATGAATGCTAAACTCTGTAGTTCCTTAATTACAGAAATCTGAATATCCCTGTTCCAGTTTATGATCATGATTATCCACGTAAGCACACAGTCATTAAAGACAAAAAGATCAGGAGATAAACATCAAAGCATCATTCAGTGAGTTACATGTCAAGGATTGTCTCACAAACTCTCACATCACACAAGTGTTTAGGTGAAGTGTTTACTCTCAGATTCAATCAGTAAAAGCAGATACTACCATAAGCTTGAATGTCCACCATATCTACACCACTTCGATTACATATATGCACAAATCAAAAGGACTTTGTTCAAGGTTTAATTGAGTGAAATCAAACAGATGAGAAGAGATGAGAATTTCTAACTGAACAATTTATTTGATCAAAATGTTCAGTCAAATGATTAGTACATATTTGTACAAGATGATCAGTATATATACCCCCCTTTTTTCTTTTTTTTTTTTTTTTTTTTTTTTTATTCTTATATATATATACTGAGTAAGATATCTTTTCTTAAGAAATACTCACCTGCTTGAATTTGATTTAACAAACGAAAATAACTGCTCTTAATACTTCAGTATTCAAGAAAAATGAGCAGTTAATTTGGCTCAAAGAGGTTTACTAAGGGTAGTGTTTTATGAACAGTGTTTATGATCAGTGTTCAAAGATATTTTGAACAGTGTTTGAAGAAAGATGGTTAATCCTAATGCCTTTATCATCTTCATGCACACATATATCATGTAGTCCCAAAATGGTTTAATGCAAGTTCTAGAGCAACATACTTACTGATGAACATCACACAACAATAAAATCTGATTGATATAAAATGTATCAATCACTTATTTGGCTCAAAATCTCACAGGGTGCAGACATGAACTGTTTCTCACCAAACTAAACAATGACACATCTCAAGTTTTAAAATTTTCACAAGTGCAAACACAGAATCATCAAGAATCAAGTATGACTTGGAAACAGAGTGTCACTAATCAGAGTTTAGAGTTCATCAATATCAGAGTTATTCATGAGAGGCAATACATGCAGTATTCATAGATTCAGAGTTTAGGATCAAATAAACTAAGAGATGCTCTAAATATGAAACAGTATCATGCTGTGTTAATTTACTGCACAATTTCTGATTAGATCACAGTGACTCAAAAAGAATCTTGATTTTTCACTGAGAATCATGCTCCATACATTTTTCTTCATCGGTATTTTCATTCAGACAAAAATCAACTCAGAATTTACAGAGTTTAACAAACATATTAACAGTGTATGACCAACAATCATGCTGACAGAGTAAAATTAACAATATTCACATAGCACTTTAGCAATTTACAGAGATATGAGCAACACATTTTATTTGAAAGAGTTTGAGTCTAACCAACATGTTTAGTCAAAACCAGATACCATCCCTAGTTCATTGACCAGTCTTGTAAATGTTGCTTCACTTAGAGGCTTTGTGAAAACATCTGCAAGTTGTTGATCTGTAGGCACAAAGTGAAGCTCTATATTGCCTTCCTCTACATGCTCTCTGATAAAGTGATACCTTATGCTGATGTGCTTGGTCATTGAGTGTTGTACTGGATTACCTGTCATTGCAATAGCACTTTGATTATCACAGAAAATAGGTATTTTACTATACCTCAACCCATAATCTAGTAGTTGATTTTTCATCCATAAAATCTGTGCACAACAGCTACCAGCAGCAATATATTCTGCTTCAGCTGTAGATGTAGATATTGACTTCTGTTTCTTGCTGTACCAAGACACTAGTCTGTCACCAAGAAATTGACAACTTCCACTTATGCTTTTTCTGTCAATCTTACAGCCAGCAAAATCTGCATCAGAGTAACCAAGTAGCTTAAAATCTGATTCTCTTGGGTACCACAGTCCTAAGGTTACAGTGCCCTTGAGATATTTGAAAATCCTCTTCACAGCTGTTAAATGTGGTTCCCTTGGATCTGCCTAAAATCTTGCACACAGACAGGTGGCATACATGATATCAGGTCTACTAGCTGTTAAATAGAGTAGAGAACCAATCATCCCTCTTTAGCTTGTCATATCCACTGATGAACCTGTATCTTTGTCCAGTTTTGTTGCAGTTGCCATGGGAGTTGTTGCAGATGAACAGTCAAGCATGCCAAATTTCTTGAGAAGATTTCTGGTATATTTTGCTTGATTTATGAAAATTCCATCATCTGTTTGCTTCACCTGTAAGCCTAGAAAATAGCTTAACTCTCCCATCATACTCATTTGATATCTAGACTGCATGAGCTTGGCAAACTTCTTACAGAGTTTATCATTAGTAGATCCAAAAATGATATCATCTACATATATCTGTACTAAGAGCAGGTCATTACCAGATTGAAAGTAAAACAGAGTTTTGTCAATAGTACCTCTGTGAAACCCACTTTCTAGCAGAAATTTAGCAAGTGTTTCATACCATGCCCTAGGTGCCTGTTTGAGTCCATAGAGTGCTTTGTCTAACCTGTAGACATGATCTGGATATTTTGGATCTACAAAACCAGGTGGTTGTTCAACAAATACTTCTTCTTCAAGTTTTCCATTCAGAAAAGCACTTTTCACATCCATTTGAAAAACCTTGAATTTCTTGTGAGAAGCATAGGCAAGAAACATCCTTATTGCCTCCAACCTGGCAACTGGTGCAAAAGTCTCATCATAATCTATTCCTTCCTGCTGTGAATAGCCTTTAGCTACCAGTCTTGCTTTGTTCCTTGTGATCACACCATCACTGTCAGTTTTATTTCTGAAAACCCATTTAGTACCAACAATAGATCTGTTCTTTGGCCTTGGTACAAGGGTCCACACCTCATTTCTCTCAAATTCATTTAGCTCTTATTGCATTGCTGTTATCCAGTCAGCATCTTTCAGAGCTTCTTCTACTTTCTTTGGCTCAGTTTGTGACAAGAATGCATGAAACAGACATTCGTTTGTTGTTGCACTTCTTGTCCTTACTCTTGCATCTGGATCACCAATAATTAAATCAGGTGTATGTGACTTAGTCCATTTTCTTGCAGAAGGCAGATTGCTTCTGTCATCATGTGATTCTCCCCCTTGATCCATGCTCTCCTGATTTTCTTGGTGTCTCTCTTCATTTTCAGATGCTCCCCCTGAATGTGACTGCTTAGAATTTGAATGATCAGAGTTTGAATCAACAGTGTTTGATTCAGAGTTATCAATTGAGTCACTATCAGTGTTTGAATTTTCACTTTGATGTGATTCTTCATGCTCCCCCTCAACTGGTTCTTCCCTTGTTTCTGATTGAAAGGTTTCTTCAGTGTTTACCAGTAGAGGTTCAGAATTGACCTCAACAGTGTTTGTCAGATCTGTATCATCCGAGTTTAATAAATCTTCATTTTCAAAGTGCAGTTGATCATGCTCATTAACATCTTCAAGTCCAGTTATTTTCTTGTCATCAAATGACACATGAATAGACTCCATGATCACTCTAGTTCTCAGATTATAAACTCTGAATGCCTTTGTTGACAGTGGATAGCCAACAAAAATTCCTTCATCTGCCTTTAGGTCAAATTTGGTCAACTGTTCAGGATGAGTCTTCAACACAAAGCACTTGCATCCAAAAATATGAAAATATTTTAGATTTGGCTTTTTCTTCTTCACCATTTCATATGGTGTTTTACCATGCTTGTTGATCAGTGTTGCATTTTGAGTAAAACAAGCTGTTTGAACTGCTTCTGCCCAGAAATATGTTGGCAACTTTGCTTCATCTAGCATGGTTCTGGCAGCTTCTATCAAAGTTCTGTTCTTCCTCTCCACTACACCATTTTGTTGTGGAGTGCCAGGTGCAGAAAACTCTTGTTTGATCCCTTTACTCTTGCAAAATTCTTCCATAGATGAATTCCTGAACTCAATTCCATTGTCACTTCTGATTATCTTCACTTGATGCTCTGAACCTTTGTCCAGTTGGATTATATGATCTGTCAGTGTTAAAGCTGTTTCATCCTTCTTTGCAAGAAAATATACCCATGTGAATCTGGTATATTCATCAACAATGACTAATGCATATTTCTTCTTTCCAAGAGACATCACATTTACTGGACCAAAAAGATCAACATGTAGTAGATGATAAGGATCAGCAATTGAAGACTCAGATTTGCTTTTGAAAGAGGTTTTTCTCTGTTTGGCCTTTTGACAAGAATCACACAGGCCTTCTACATTCAACAATGACTTTGGTAGTCCTCTTGCAAGATCATTCTTTATGAGCTCATTTATGTTGTTCAGATTCAAATGAGAGAGTTTCTTGTGCCACTTCCAACTCTCTTCACTGGACATTCTTGTTGACAGACATACTGCTTTGCCATCAGTGTTTGTTGACAATTTTATTTCATAGATGTTGTTGTGTCTGTTTCCAACTAGAGCAACTTTCCCTGTAGATTTACTGATCACTTGGCAATATTCAGGCTGAAAATCTACATGATATCCTCTGTCACAGATTTGACTCACAGATAGCAAATCATGCTTGAGTCCTGGAACCAGAGCTACATTTGTGATGATGACATTCCCAAGATTAATATTGCCATATCCCAGAGTATGTCCTATGTTGCCATCTCCATAAGAAACTTCTGGGCCAGCCTTCTCCTCATACTCTGATAGCAGGGCTTTATTTCCAGTCATGTGTCCTGAACATCCACTGTCCACGACTAGGGTACTGACCCTTGTGCCCTGCAATCACAAACAATCACTGATTATTAGTTTTAAGGATCCAGACTTGCTTGGATCCTTTGGCTTTCTTAATTCTGTTAGCTTTTGCAGCGGAATTTTCATTAACAGAGTTTAAGCTAACTTTTTCAGAGTTTACATTTGCAGAGTTTACTTTAACCCATTTCAAATTTGGCTTGGGTTCATAGTAATTATAGTAAATAGCATGATAATCTCTGCAAGTATAAATAGAATGCCAAGTACTTCCACAGTGTTTACATAAAGTCTGTGGTCTAGTTTTCACATAATCATTTTTAACTGCAGTTTTAGAGGGCAAAGAATTAATGTTCTTATTCTTACTGCAGAAACTGGCAAGATGATTAGAACTACCACAATTAAAGCATGTTTTCCTGGGAGCTAATGAAGCAAGCATTGGCTTAACTCCTGAGGTTATGCCTACTTTTCCATTTCTGTTTTTCTTAGGCATTCTCTGTTTGTTGACAGACTTTATCTCCTTAAGCTTATGCTTGAGTTGTTTATCTGTCATTAAGCCAATGTTAGCCTCTTTAACAAAAATTTTAGCATATGACTCTTTAACAGCCTTTTTCTGTGCTTCAGTCTTAGGTCCACCTGTTCCCATGACATTACCCTCAGATGAACAATGTGGTCTAACCTTTACCTGATTTTCAAATCTAAGTTCATCTCCTACAGAGTAACCTAGACCTACTGTATCTGACTGAAACACTTCTTGAGTGTTTTTACCAGAGTGTGTCCAAGTCTTAATGATGTGTTTAGTATCCTCCAATTCTGATTCTAGTTGCTTATACTTACCTAGCAACTCCTGTTCAATAAACACTGCATCATCTCTCTCTTTTTGAATTTTATTCATGTTCTCTAGCTGTTCCTCAACAAGTTTATTTCTTTCTTTGAGTTGAGAACACTCAGACTTTATCCTCTCATTTTCTAAAGTCTGATCCCTATAACTGATATGCAATGCTTTAAGATAAATTCTCAATTCAGTTATATTATCAGTGTTATAAGCATAGGTAGTTGGAGGTACCTTGAGATCATCATTTTCAGTCTGAGTAGTAGCCATGAGAGCATAGTTGACTTCCTCATCTGAATCTGAAGTGTCTGCCCAATCTCTGCCTTTGGTGTAGAGTGCCTTTTCAGTTTTACCCTTCTTGCACTCAGGAGCATAGTGACCCATCTCCTTACACTTGTAGCATTGAATCTCAGACTTGTCTTTCTTACCAGATTTGAAGTCCTTTCCCTCAGATTTCTTGAAATTCTTCTTATCAAACTTTGAGTAGTCCTTGGAGAATCTCTTTCCCTTCTTGAAGTTCTTGTATCCCATCTTCTTGAAGGTCTTTACCATCAATGCAGCCATTTGCATCATCTCCTCATCATCTTCAGAATCAGATGATTCATCTGTGTTTGAGTCAACATCAGTGTCTGATGGCTCATTCTCTGAATGTATGACTAAGGCTTTTCCTTTTGCCTTTCTCCTTGATGCTTCCTTCTTTGATGGTTTCTCCTCAACCTCAAGAGCAACAGACTTTGACTTTCTACTAGATCTTTTGTTTCTCTGCTCCAATTCCAATTCATGGGTTTTGAGCAATCCATAAATTTCATCAATCTCTGTTTCACCAAGTTCATAATTATCTCTTATAGTGGTTGTTTTCACATCCCACTTTTCAGGTAGAGAGAGAAGAAACTTGAGATTTGAATCTTCTAAATCATACTCTTTGTTCACCAATGACAAATCATTGAGCAGTTTACAGAATCTGTCAAATGTTTCTGTCATGGTTTCATCAGATTTTGCCTCAAAATGCTCATACTCCTGAGTGAGTATGTTCCTTCTGTTCTTCTTAATTGCAGGTGTTCCTTGACATCTAACCTCAAGTGCATCCCATATCTCCTTTGCAGTTGTGCAGTTTATCACTTTATTAGACATAACATTGTCTAATGCACTGTGAAGTAAATGTCTCACTTTTGCATCCTTTGCAATAGATGAAAGATCCTCAGCAGTTAGATCTTTCTTTTCCTTTGGAATGACCTGATTCCTCACCAGCAGCAGTAGCAGATAATTTTGTTGGTTTGTGAGGACCTTCATATATTCTGTCCAGATATTCTGGATCTGTAGCCTCCAGAAACATGGTCATCTTCACCTTCCAAATTGCATACTCTAATGGCCTCAGTATAGGAACCCTAATTGTTTCATACCTACTAACAGTAGTAGGTGCTTTCTCAGATGATGGAGGTATCTCTGCCATTGATTACTATTGTGTTTGGATCTTTAACTGTAATAAAGTAACAGATTTGTCTCTGATACCACTTGTTAGGTCGAATACACAATATATAATCAATTACCGTATGAATAAGTAACAAGAACACACGTTTTAACCCTTAAAACTGTTTGGAATTAATAATTCCTCTCTCGGTGATGTAAAGTATCACAGAGAGCTGCTTAGGTTACAAGAATGATATTCGTTCACGATGGATACCCTTCTAGGGTTAACCTAACTGTATTTATAAGATATACAGCTACGTACAATCGTAAATTGATTCTCCTAAAATTAAGCTATACAATTGATATCAATTACGATTGCTACACGTCTTCTAAGTCAACTCAATCTCTTTGACAACTATCCAATCTTCAAAGATATCGCTTCCATATTAATATTAAATTAATCTTCAAACTCTGTTGACTTGTAGACGCTCCCAGTAGACAAACTTTAGCAAACTCTGTTCTCTCTACGCTAACAGTGTTTACGCTTCCATGTATTCAGCTATCAGTGTTTACGCTTTCCTCTGTCAGCGTTTGCGCTTCCAGCAATCAGCGTATACTCAAACTCTGTTACAACTGCTTTCAATAACAAGTTAAACTCTCTTTACCTGTAACACTTAAACACTGACATTAAAACACATCAATTATATTTAACAAATCTTCGCCGGACAATTAGGTCGAAACATGGAAATATACGTGGATGATCTCATAGTAAAGTCGCTCTTAACGGCTTCACACTTGCAAGACTTGGAAGAATGTTTCTCCACACTCAGAAAACACAGCATGAAACTCAATCCGGACAAATGTGCATTTGCCCTGGATGCAGGCAAGTTCCTTGGCTTCTTGGTATTTCATAGAGGCATCGAGGCCAACCCTGAAAAGATAAAGGCTATAATTGACATGCAACCGCCCAAGACAATGAAGGAAATACAAAAAATAACAGGGAGACTAGCCGCTCTAAGAAGATTCATAGCAAAGCTAGCAGACAGATGCCTTCCGTTTTTTGACACATTGAAAGGAGCAACCAAAACCAAGGCAATATCTTGGACGGCTGAATGCCAGAAAGCCTTCGAAGACCTCAAAACATATCTCTCTTCTGCTCCATTGCTTGCCGTCGCAGCTCCTTCAGAACCGCTGTCACTTTACTTATCTGCCACAGATAAAGCTGTAGGGGAGGTACTCATAAAAGAGGAAAATGGCGAGCAAAAACTAGTCTATTATGTCAGCCAAGTGCTCAAAGATGCAGAAACCCGCTATCCAAACGTCCAAAAGTTTGCTCTAGCTTTGGTCGTAGTAAGCAGAAATTTGAGACATTACTTCCAAGGTAGACAAATCAGGGTTATCATGGACCAACCACTGAGAAAAATACTTCACAAGCCAGACTTATCAGGCCGATTGATCAGTTGGGCCGTTGAACTTGGCCAATTCGATCTAAAGTACATACCAAGAACCGCCATCAAAGCACAAGCATTGGCAGACTTTGTGGTCGAATGTTCATTTTCAACAGCGGAAAAAGAAACTTCCGCAGAAACCATATCAACAGCGGGCAACCACTGGCAACTGTATGTGGATTGTTCCTCCACAAACACCCGTTGCGGAGTGGGCCTTATCCTTACTAGCCCTGACGATTTCCAAGTCAGACAAGCCATACAATTGAACTTCAAAGCTACAAATAATCAGGCAGAATATGAGGCACTCTTGGCCGGTTTGACATTAGCAAAGAACTTATAAGTGAAAAAGATCATCATATACAGCGATTCATAACTGGTTTTTCGTCAAACAACAGGGGATTATTCAACCAAAGACAGCAACCTCAGCAAATATCAAGAATTGGTGCAAACAATGCTGACCCAGTTTGAGGAATACTCTCTCGAACAGATAGATCGGGCAGATAACACAATGGCAGACATGTTGTCTAAATTAACTCAAGGGGAAAAAGTAGAGACGGACACTGTAAGAACCCAGATTTTTGATAGAATTAAAACTTTTTCTTATGTAATAATATGGAAGCGAATAGTGGTTACGACTACGCTGTAACGGTTGTTCTAGTAAATAAATAGAATGGGTGTGGGTTCAAATATTATATGTCATGAAGAATACTTCTGGTTGACAGCATAGATAAGAATGATCTATCTCCTAAGGATATAAGTTATATTATTCCAAGAAGGATTATTCTTGTGTCATCCAAATCAATATCTATTATAAGTCCAGCGGTTCCGTAAAAAGGTTAAGGAGCACTCGAGAGTAAACCAGGTTCATTTTCCTAATTATAGGAATTAAATAAAAATAAGTGATGAATAGTGATTTTGGTGGAATTTGGAATATTATTATAATAATGCTATATCCGGTATTCGGAACGGATTTCTGAGTTCATATTAGTGATCCAGGAGGAAAATAAGTGTATGTAAAGGCTGTCGGATTCAGAAAAATAGCACTTTTATTTCTCCGAGAATTCCCTGGACACTGCAAGACATAAGGAATTATTAAAGAGATTTAAGGAAATTAAATTCGAGAAGTATTAAGAAAGATGGAGGATGCTATTATAATTATTAAGAAGGTTTTCGGTAAAACCCTAACTAGAAACGAATGAGTTATTCCCTCGAACGATCAACGAATTAAGCAATAAACGGACAAAGAAACAAGTAGAGGGAGCAAGATTCATGCATAAGCCACTAAAAAATATCTAGTAACCAAAATAGTTACAAGAGTAACTAGAACCAAGTGAACCAACTAAGTACTTAGCAATCAAACCATTTGGTTAGCCTTAAACCACCACAAAATCAACACTTGTCTCTCCATTTTCATCACCCCTTGCATCATCACTTTATTAAAGGTGTTTTAGATGAGATATTATCCAAGGCCATCCACTTTATGCATTATTGTTCAAAATTAACCAAGCAAAATATCAAACACTCCCAAGAACACCCCATTCGGCTATTTCCAAAATTCAAAGACCAAAATCCTACTTCCACTCCTTGTTTGATCTTGAAACTTTTATGGTGAGTCCTATATTTCATAAAACTAATCTCCTAAAAATCCTAGCTTCAATCTCCTCTTTTTCCATTTTCAAATAAATCATTAAAGAGGAGGGTGAATAGTGTTTTCATGAACTAATCTTTGATTTTCTTGATTTCTTTGGTTGATCTAGCAAGCTTAAGGCCATCCAAGGACCATACCAAGCTTTTTAAGGCTAGCACACACTCTCAAGAAGGTATAATGATCTTGAAACCCTAGGCCTACTTTGAGATTTTGCATGTTCTTGATAGATTTAAGTGTTAGTAGCATGTTAATGTTGTTATAAACATGATTATGTAGTAGATCTAATGGATTTAAGAGAGGATGATTATGTTGGTATAATATTGTGTTCTTGAACTTGTTGAGATGAGAATCATATGTATAAGTTGTATTGGTGCCCGGTGTGGCTTGGTTTTGGTGTTACGATTAGTAGAACGTTCGATTTATAGCCGTCGTAATGCCCGATTTTCATTTAATCTTGAAATCTGAATTGACAGTAGGCATAACTCATTTTTTAGCTTCGACTTATGCCATGATAATCTAGATTATGTTATGAGCTTCGTTTTTATATAAATATCGCATGAAACGGACTTACGGTTTAGGAGTTATGATTAAATTCGTAAAAGTGGTTCGAAACCGAGAATGCGAATTCGTAATTGAAATTGAACCGTGTAAAATAAGTATCGCAGTGGTGAATCTTGGTAATTAAATATTAGAGATCATAAGGATGGTGTGAGAGAAGACCACGTATTAAAAAGATCGTTTTTCGATTTTATAAAAATGTTCGAACCAAGGTTAAGTACGAAGGTACCCCTAAAGAGTATACTTGGTTATAACTAAGGTAAACCACTTAGAAAACGATCGATAAATCTCGAGATATAATCTTTCGACTTTAAAAACTTACATAATATAAATACTTACCACATGTAAGTATAATGACAAGCTTTAGTAACGAACAAGTGTCGGATAATAAAAGCAATAATAAGAGTGAATTAGAGGGGTATAACGAAACGACTTGAAAACGTGTTTCGATTTAAGTTAAGTTTATATTTAACCTTTTGAAAGGTGTTAAGTGATTAATCCCGAATGCCTTGGCTATTTATAGATCATCAGGCTGACCTGGGACACGCTACCACTACCCCTACCCGCACTCGATTCCCAGGCAAGTTTTCAAACCTTTTTAAAGGCTGTTGTTGTGAATATATATATATATGATTTCTGTTATACATATGTCATAGCATGCATGCCTATTTTCAAGTTATATCGTGATACTTGTTCCCTGATTTATTGTTGGCTTATAAGCTAGATAGATATATATCATTTATAAGCCGGAAATTATTTAGACCCTTAATCGAAGGGCAGTGAATCTCATTCTTTGATTATAGACCGGGAGTCGTTATTTCTTGATATATTGATATTATTTTCAGAGGAAAATATTTAAGTAAATATTTTCCATTTGTTATCTGGCGAATATTTTTGGGATATTCCCTTGAGATTATTTGATAAATATTATTTGGATTATTCATCAGTTAATTATTTATGCGATGAATATTATCTTCAATGTTCATATAAAGTCGATTTAATGTTCGAATATTAATTTGAACCCTCAGTTGAGTTATTTACTTAAAGAATATTCATTCTTATTTATTTGATAAATATTATTCTGAATATTCATTCAAGTTTATTTATTTAATGAATATTATTTTAATATTCATTCGAGCCTTATTTATTTAAATGAATATTATTTCGAATATTCATTCAATCTCTATTTATTGTATAAATATTAGTTGAACGTTGATTCGAACTCCAGTTATTCGACAAATGTTATTTTAAATATTCCCTTGAGACGATAAATATTATCTTCGACATTCGTTTAAAGTCGATTCAATTGTTGAATATAATTTCAAATATTCATTCGATAATCATTTCTTCTATAAATATTATTAAGTGAATATTCATTGGTTGTTCAATGAATATTGTCTCAATTATTCAGTTGAACATTATTTCATCAATAAAAATCATTCTTAAGTATAATATTCATTATTGATTCAATGAATATTATTTCAATTATCCATTTGAGGATTATTTCATCAACAAACATTATAATTAATTTGAATATTCATTATTTGTTCAATGAATATTATTCTGAATATTTACTCAAAGATTATTCCAAGCAACCCTTTGTTTTTAATATCTTTGACTTAACAAATATTCTTGGAATATTTATTTAATTCTTCTAACTCGTTTCAAAGATAATTGATTTCATTCACATAGTATCATCGACCCTCGAACATTATATAAATTATTTCAGAGTCTTATTTTTATTATTATATTATCGAGGAAGGTTCTCAGTAATTCTATTCCTCCTTCGATTCTATTATAAGGGAACCTTACTTGAGGAATGTTATTTATCTTGTGACTCCCCGGTCATAAATAGTTCATTTCACTCGCAACTTGGTTGCTATTATTCTTGGAATTGTGTGTACCCTCTCATCATTCGAGGGGTAGAATGTTGGAACAAGTTAGTATCCATTAACAAGCAACAGCTTGGGAAATATTGGTAAATTTTCCTTTCCACATTAGATACGACTACCTTGTGGAGTCTTATCAACAGGTATCATACCTGGGAAAAGGGGGAACGAACATTACATTTCACAATGATGGATGATAAATGAACTAGGAGACGCGTAAGTGGCCGAGTGGCGCCGGTCCAGCAATAGCCCAACCGTTGGCTTAGGAGTTCCAGAGGGCGGTAGACAAGTAAATCCGTCGGAGCTACCTTCTACATGTAGAGAACGACTGATGAGATGCATGACATACGACTGATCATCGTAAACGTCAGGGCATCTGGCGCGGCAATGCTCCCGTATTAGTTCATCTTTTTAAATTTGAAATCTTCTGCAACCCGATCTGTGTTGGTAGTGTTGAAAACTGGAATTGCAATATTTTCTGCAAGTTTCTCTCTGATAAAAATGATGCTATCTTGTTTATCTTGATAAAGCAAATATTTCCACAAAACTTATATATTTTGAGTTCCCTGTAACTTCATCCTTTATGTGGATCTGGCACTATTTTCGTTTATGCATGGCATATGGTTTCAAAATATATCTTTGAACTGTCATATATATTACTGTTCAGTTATATTCTTGTTGGTGGTCTATTGCTCACCCTTGCTTTATTATTTATATCACAACAACAGTTAGATCAGATGGCCGCACAAGGTGCACTTGGTGCGAGCAGGTGTCAGCCGTCAGAGGATTAACCGCTGAGATCGTAGCTACCACTACTGAAGAGTAAGCTATTGGAAGGCTAGTTGTTAGCATTTGAATATCAAATGTATTTATTATATGACATATACAAATGGATGGCAAAGAGTAAGTAATGTATAAATTATAATTCTTTGGGTTGTAAGAACTCAATTGTGTGATTAATAAAATTTGGTTACTCTGATTACATCTCTAGGACTATAACGTGTGTTCTATATTGTTGTTTGGGTCAGAAGGTTGTTATTCAATTTATGTTAATTTTATGGATGAAAACTAAGACCGTAACGACCAGATCCCGGACCCCGGATCTGGGGGTGTTACAGAAATGGTATCAGAGAGAGCGTTATAAATCCCAGAGATGACGCGATGTTAAAACAATCAATTCATTAAGATAATAAGAACTCTTGCCAAGTTCATAGTCGGACTACTTAATGTAGTGCTGACATATAAAACCCTTATGGGAACTATTAAGTATCATGATAGTAACTTAGCTCGTTCTCATATCGACTAGTAAGACGACGAACCTTGAGGCATTCGAGTAGTAGCACGGTGATGCTTTGATTATATGCTAACGATCGGATCGTGGAATTGAGAGAGTACCCTACTGAGGACTCGGAGAAGGTTCCAGTAGAGGATAAGAATCCTGTTAAGGATAGGGAGTTTACCCTTGAGGAAATGAGGGCTACAGCCAGAGAGACAACAAGAGTTAAGGTGTAGTGCTCAGAGAGGTGAGTATAGAGAACTGAGATATTATTAAGAGAATTAAAGAGGCATATTGGATTCATAGCCGGACTATCGGATGAAGTACCAGCAAGTAAGACGATTGGAAGGATTACTTGAGGTCTTATATGGGGATAGATAAAGATCCTTAGAGACCTTCAGATTAATGAGAAAAGAGTTAGAGTGGTACATGATTATCAAAGACATCGATAGAGGACGGGGATCAGAGTCTCCTGGAGTAGCTAAAATAGAGGCAACAAGTGCCATATCATTTGATAAATGGGCTAAGTTTGAATATTGTCAATAGTAATTCGCCATGAGAAGGAAGATTTCATAGGTTATAATTCATGAAACCAAATTGAAATTGATGAGGTGGTTTTCTTCAGTGAGATGTTCATTTTAAGAATGGATCAGCTTAGAATAAAGGTAGCGGAAAGTGATGGCCTGAGTAGATAAAGTTACATAAGGAAGTAGTAAGCGAGACAACGATCTCAGAACCTATAGGAGGAGAAGACCAGTGAGTCTATGTGAAACTAGTTATGAGACTATTGTCAAGAACTAAGTATAAGTTTAGCTCAACTCAGTGGAATGATGTACCAGGAACCTCTAATGCATGTGATTCAAAGGTATATTAATTCTTTCTTTTCCTTAAATGGATAATGGTAGTTACCTTAAGTTATTCCAACACTGAATCATGAATGGATCAGTAAGCCGATCAATGGTTAAGATGTAATTGAGAATGTTTTTAGAAGAAGCTTGAATGAACAAGTGTATGCCAAGTTCTCGAAGTATGAGTCTGGCAAAATAAGGTTCAGTTATTAGGACATACGATCAATAGTAAGTAGTGTTGGTTGACCTTGCCGAGTTAAAGACAGTTTCAAATCGAGAAAGGCCAACCCCACCAACAAGAGTAAGAAATTTCATAGGATTCACAAGGTATTACCCAAGATTTGTTCAGAACTTTACAAAGATTGCAGTCCCGTAACCCGACTTATTCGTAAGATTAAAAAGTCTAAATGGACAAGAGAAATGTGAGAAAATCTCCCTGGAGCTAAAGATGTAATCGGTGATGACCCAGCATGGGTGTTGCCTAGTGACTGTGTGATATGTTATGATGCACCCCATACAGGTTTAGGTGGCATCAACTACTAGGACGAATATGTACCGGGGAGATGTGGCATGTTTCAGTTTATAGGTCTTTAATTCCCTTCTATGGAATATATATTTAGTTTCTTTCCAATGGCTAAATTCCCAACTTTATGTCAATCATTTCGTTATTTTAACTGTCTATGGTTCGAACCTCTTGGATGTTCCTAGAACTATTCCTCAGGAATCAAAATGGATCTTCTTAGTGTTACCAGTGGGTGGATAGATTGACTAAATTTTTTTTTTCCAAATTCTGGAAAGGAATTTGATGAATTTCGACAAACCTTGTCTTTTTGATTATCAAAAGACGTCATTGAAGAGAGTGGAAACTGGAGCGAACCCTGTGGATTGGGTTGGGTAGCCGCTATACGGATTGGTAGACAGACCCCGATTATTACGATCGATTCTAGAGATGAACTGATGAAGCTAAGATTGGATGATAAAAAGGGAAATGTAATTAAGAAACGAGCCGGACTGAGAAATTCCGGGATTCACTTAAATAAAAAGGTTGTTATGCCAGAAGTGTTAAGCTTATGTGGCACGTGAAATTGATAAGAACAACTGAAAGAATAAAAGTAAAGGAAAGGCAACCGAAGACGGTACCGAGAAGTCGATTGAGACTTATATGGAGTAAAGTTTTGAAAAGATCAAAAGGTATCAAAGTAGAAGGCACTATGCCAGCAATTGCTAGAAAAGTAATGCTATTAGCCGACCCCTAAACTCACATATTTTAGTATGGCCAGTTGAGGCCAAGTCACAAAGGATTAGCAAGTGACTAGACCAGTAACGAAAGGATATAATGGGGTTGCTTTTAACCAAGCGCCAACCGCGAGGGCTTTTGATATAAAATGAGTTGAGATACAGGATGATGGATTTTATATATACCAGGGACGTATGAAGATTGAGGGTAGTGGCCAATGAAGAGTTACGAAGATTGCCAAAGTTAGTGTAGAATGATGCATAAATGTTATCTGAAGCTTAGCGTCCTCAAAAAGAGCATTAGGCATTAAGAGATTCACGTTGAACACGACCAATATCTTCCAGAACATCATTGCTACCATTACCAAGTTCTGTAAGAAAGACAGATAGACATATGTTGTCTTTTGGAAGGTTATATAGACTGACATTCGTTTGAAAGAAGAGGTTAGCATTAGGCTACCTATAAATTATCAAGATGAGAATGATTGGAAAGAGACCCTTATTAAGGATATATGATTGAATTGCCACGTACAGGATGTATGTATTCCTTGAAAATAGAATTGAGGATAGAATGTCCAGAGATTAAGACGAACCAAGGGGGATGCACAGAGGATAGCCTCACCCCTAATAAAGACATTGTGAAATCAGACGATATAAGTTGAATCGACCAAGGTATCAATAACCTATAAGGATTTATGGAAAGGAGTCTCGAAAAGTACAAAGACAGAATCGTTATAAAATTGGTTAATGATGATATACCCTGTACCCAGAAGATACAGGAGGAATGGTGAGAATGACATAAGAAACCTTATAAGGGAAGGGGTAATATTCTGAACTTAAAAAGGGAAGTTTGGTAAGGAATGTATGACATAGTAACAATAAGGCCAGATAAAGCAGGTATGAAACCATGAGCAAGTATGGATTGAACCAATAAGGTTGAGATTTTCCTAAAATAAGAAAGGACTGAGATAAGAAATATCCTAGATATAATTGGGAGTAACCGTGATAAAGTTCCCACAGAAAGGTGGAAGCAATGATTTTTTTGGAAAAAGACTGGAATATGTTTTCTCTCATCTAGCAGAGTTCAAGGGAGGATGCTTCCACCCTGAGTTGGAATAGATCCAGAAAATATTGATTTCAAGAAAATATTATTTTCAGGAAAGGCCAATGAGGTGGTTGACACTTTAAGTATAAGGGAGTAAGTATATATGCTCATACTAAAGAGATAGAATGATAGTGTAAAGGACCTTGATGGTCATAAGGTGGTAGAGGAACTTACATTCCGTCTGATGATTGTGCCAGGATAAACTATAAGAATAGTTTAAGTAAAGATTCGATTCCTGATGTTGCCGGTAGCACATTACCGACATTAGAAGGCTCTACGACAGACCAGACCAAATTCCCCAAGAGACTCGCCTTTCCTTTGGAAAGAGAGGGGGGAAGTGAAGTAACAAGGAATTGGTAGTAGATGACCAGAAACAAAGATGGTACAAATACTGATAAGCTAAATGGCATGATGATGAATGATAAGCAAGTTATGTTGGTATATTTCTGCGCAAACAAGATAGAGTACATGAAATTAAAGATTCGTGATGCTGAAAGGTATCCCTGGATTAACGAGATTTGGAAAGTGATTAAGTAAAACGCTGAGCTCCAGTCTTCAACTAGAGATATACGATTAATAATCTCCTCAACCTATCCTAGCTGCAATGCTTGAAGCTCTTCTGCAATTCTATCTTCTTCATGTGATATCTGTAACAAGTTCAGGAAGTATTCCTTATAGGTAAGAATAGTGATTATTTTGTCTTTCTAAGAGAGTGGTGATTTGACAAATCATGAAACCTGTATGTCTAGCTTTTAAAGCCCTATGTAAATGAACTCGATGGTGATTCAACCATGGACTACATTAATGTAGTGGTGATTCTTCTGAGAAATTAGATGATAACAACTATGGAAATGTCGGAATGAAAGACAAATAGAGTGTATTGAATCCAAGTTAAAGAAATCGTCCAGGTTTATT
This sequence comes from Kitagawia praeruptora, assembly GCA_037693485.1. Classification (NCBI taxonomy): domain Eukaryota; kingdom Viridiplantae; phylum Streptophyta; class Magnoliopsida; order Apiales; family Apiaceae; genus Kitagawia; species Kitagawia praeruptora. The sequence goes on from CM075352.1 coordinate 128,429,837, forward strand.
TCGGATGGTTTAATTTTGGGAATGACATGATGCTTGAAATAAATGATAATGCCATGATAGTTCATAGAGTGATTATAGTATAAATAGAAACCAAGGGACTGGTAGAAATGATCATAGAATTGAGAATCAATAAAGGAGTAGATATGCGGACTCCTGAGAAACCCCAGAAATGAGGTAAGAAAAGTATGAGGTTGACATTGGAGATATCGGTAATTATGGAAAGCTAAAATTTAAAGCATAAAGGACATAAAGATTAACTCATGTTAAGTTTGGAAAAGTCGAGGAAATTTGGAATAGATGGATTGAGTAATAAAGGGACTCATAGAACAAGAAAGTGAAATCTAGATGGTTGGACCAAGGAGAGTTTGACCCCAAACGTGTAACGCATATTGAGTAAAGGTGACGAGTGTTCCACTAATAAGATGACTGTGGAGTTAACTAACAGAAGTGAATGAGAATCAGATGATAAGATGGATGTGATTGATAAGGAAAAGATAGGGAGATAATTATGAAATGTGAAGAAAGGAATATTATGAATGGATTGATGAATGGGTTTTTCTAACGAGCTCTTGGAATGACAACCTGATGGGGTTAGTATTATGGATATGAGAGAGCCAGTGGCATGGAATGCCAGTAACAATAATATCAAGCGAGAAATCCAAGATTTAACCTGAGAGGTTGAAGGATTTTCCAAAAGTAAGTGGTGCTAAGATCGAACAAGAGAATAGGTCCACAGAATGATGGACAGAGCAACGAGGATATGTTGATGGGTGAGATTACGATAAAATAATATTTAATGCGAATACGATTACTTTCTTCCCCAATAAACCTCTATAGTTCAGAGGTAAATTCTAAGTATGATATTTTTGACAAACATGAAAATTTTCTTATATATTTCTTTGAAATTCGTTTATGTTCTACTTTCTTATTTATCTTCTTCTAAATTGAGAAGAACAACCCTTTAAGGAGGGAAGGTACTGCTACGTGACTACCTGTCTTTGTGATAGGAGTCTAAGTGGAATACCATAACTTGTCTAAATTGCTTGTCAAGCACTAAAGGTTGGCCACATTCTGTACTAACTGTGCAGTAGGACAAATGTTCATGGATCATAGTGATCTCTCAATAAATTCTTCTAATTCTATATATTGATCGAGATTGCGAAGATTAAATCGATCAGGAAATGCGTAGTTACGAGTGATGTTATCTCCGAATTCGCAGCGCGATAGGGATACTGAATTCACTGCAGGTACCAGTAAAAGAAATAGCATATGACGGAGTAAGAGCATAACCCGGACATGGAAATGTACGAAAAATGACGAAGATTGATAGAGAGGATAAAGGGTATATTGTAGCCCTAGTAAGATGTGCTGGAAAAGGATTGGGATTGATTAAGGATTGACTTGGAAACTGAAAAGTGAAATAACCAACAAGTACCCCATTTGTCTTTAACTGATTCCGGGACGGAATCATTTTAAGGAGGGGAGACTGTAAGAACCCAGATTTTTTATAGAATTAAAACTTTTTCTTATGTAATAATATGGAAGCGAATAGTGGTTACGACTACGCTATAACGGTTGTTCTAGTAAATAAATAAAATGGGTGTGGGTTCAAATATTATATGTCATGAAGAATACTTCTGGTTGACAGCATAGATAAGAATGATCTATCTCCTAAGGATATAAGTTATATTATTCTAAGAAAGATTATTCTTGTGTCATCCAAATCAATATCTATTATAAGTCCAGCGGTTCCGTAAAAAGGTTAAGGAGCACTCGAGAGTGAACCAGGTTCATTTTCCTAATTATAGGAATTAAATAAAAATAAGTGATGAATAGTGATTTTGGTGGAATTTGGAATATTATTATAATAATGCTATATCCGGTATTCGGAACGGATTTCTGAGTTCATATTAGTGATCCAGGAGGAAAATAAGTGTATGTAAAGGCTGTCGGATTTAGAAAAATATCACTTTTATTTCTCCGAGAATTCCCTGGACACTGCAAGACATAAGGAATTATTAAAGAGATTTAAGGAAATTAAATTCGAGAAGTATTAAGAAAGATGGAGGATGCTATTATAATTATTAAGAAGGTTTTCGGTAAAACCCTAACTAGAAACGAATGAGTTATTCCCTCGAATGATCAACGAATTAAGCAATAAACGGACAAAGAAACAAGCAGAGGGAGCAAGATTCATGCATAAGCCACTAGAAAATATCTAGTAACCAACATAGTTACAAGAGTAACTAGAATCAAGTGAACCAACTAAGTACTTAGCAATCAAACCATTTGGTTAGCCTTAAACCACCACAAAATCAACACTTCTCTCTCCATTTTCATCACCCCTTGCATCATCACTTTATTAAAGGTGTTTTAGATGATATATTATCCAAGGCCATCCACTTTATGCATTATTGTTCAAAATTAACAAAGCAAAATATCAAACACTCCCAAGAACACCCCATTCGGCTATTTCCAAAATTCAAAGACCAAAATCCTACTTCCACTCCTTGTTTGATCTTGAAACTTTTATGGTGAGTCCTATATTTCATAAAACTAATCTCCTAAAAATCATAGCTTCAATCTCCTCTTTTTCCATTTTCAAATAAATCATTAAAGAGGAGGGTGAATAGTGTTTTCATGAACTAATCTTTGATTTTCTTGATTTCTTTGGTTGATCTAGCAAGCTTAAGGCCATCCAAGGACCATACCAAGCTTTGTAAGGATAGCACACACTCTAAGAAGGTATAATGATCTTGAAACCCTAGGTCTACTTTGATATTTTGCATGTTCTTGATAGATTTAAGTGTTAGTAGCATGTTAGTGATGTTATAAACATGATTATGTAGTAGATCTAATGGATTTAAGAGAGGATGATTATGTTGGTATAATATTGTGTTCTTGAACTTGTTGAGATGAGAATCATATGTATAAGTTGTATTGGTGCCCGGTGTGGCTTGGTTTTGGTGTTACGATTAGTAGAACGTTCGATTTATAGCCGTCGTAATGCCCAATTTTCGTTTAATCTTGAAATCCGAACTTGACAGTATGTATAACTCATTGTTTAGCTTCGAATTATCCCATGATAAGCTAGATTATGTTATGTGCTTCGTTTTGATATAAATATCGCATGAAACAGACTTACGGTTTAGGAGTTATGATTAAATTCGTAAAAGTGGTTCGAAACCGAGAATGCGAATTCGTAATTGAAATTGAACCGTGTAAATTAAGTATCGCAGTGGCGAATCTTGGTAATTAAATATTAGAGATCATAAGGATGGTGTGAGAGAAGACCACGTATTAAAAAGATCGTTTTTCGATTTTATAAAAATGTTCGAACCAAGGTTAAGTACGAAGGTACCCCTAAAGAGTATACTTGGTTATAACTAAGGTAAACCACTTAGAAAACGATCGATAAATCTCGAGGTATAATATTTCGACTTTAAACACTTACACAATATAAATACTTACCACATGTAAGTATAATGACACGCTTTAGTAACGAACAAGTGTCGGATAATAAAAGCAATAATAAGAGTGAATTAGAGGGGTATAACGAAACGACTTGAAAACGTGTTTCGATTTAAGTTAAGTTTATACTTAACCTTTTGAAAGGTGTTAAGTGATTAATCCCGAATGCCTTGGCTATTTATAGATCACCAGGCTGACCCGGGTAGAGCTGGCAATTCGTGTCGTGTCGTGTACTTTCGTGTTTCGTGTACCAAGTGGCCAAAACGAAAACGAAACGAAATAAATTCGTGTACTCAAATTCTGAAACGAACACGAAACGAAACATTTCGTGTAAACACGAAACGAAATGAAAAGTACACGAAATATTTCCGTTTACACGAAAATGAAACGAAAACCGTGTACTTTTCGTGTACTTTCGTGTACTTTTCGTGTACTTTCCGTGTATTTTCTATTTATTTTGTAAAAAAGTTAAATATGTAATATTTATTTATAATATATATTTATATAATTTAAAATATTTATTTAAATATTTATTTATTTCGTGTATTTTCGTTTCGTGTCGTGTACCTAATGGTAAATCCGAAACCGACAATAAATTCGCTCGTGTACTTTCGTGTTCGTGTATTTTCTTGTTCGTGTACCGAAAAGGTCAACTCAAACCCGTAATTTTCGTGTCGTTTTCGTGTCGTGTTTTCGTGTCGTGTCCAAAATTGCCGGCTCTAGACCCGGGACACGCTACCACTACCCCTACCCGCACTCGATTCCCAGGCAAGTTTTCAAACCTTTTTAAAGGCTGTTGTTGTGAATATATATATATGATTTCTGTTATACATATGTCATAGCATGCATGCCTACTTTCAAGTTATATTGTGATACTTGTTCCCTGATTTATTGTTGGCTTATAAGGTAGATAGATATATATCAGTTATAAGACGGAAATTATTTAGACCCTTAATCGAAGGGCAGTGAATCTCATTCTTTGATTATAGACCGGGAGTCGTTATTTCTTGATATATTGATATTATTTTCAGAGAAAAATATTTAAGTAAATATTTTCCATTTGTTATCTGGCGAATATTTTTGGGATATTCCCTTGAGATTATTTGATAAATATTATTCGGATTATTCATCAGTTAATTATTTATGCGATGAATATTATCTTCAATGTTCATATAAAGTCGATTTAATGTTCGAATATTAATTTGAACCCTCAGTTGAGTTATTTACTTAAAGAATATTCATTCTTATTTATTTGATAAATATTATTCTGAATATTCATTCAAGTTTATTTATTTAATGAATATTATTTTAATATTCATTCGAGCCTTATTTATTTAAATGAATATTATTTCGAATATTCATTCAATCTCTATTTATTGTATAAATATTAGTTGAACGTTGATTCGAACTCCAGTTATTCGACAAATGTTATTTTAAATATTCCCTTGAGACGATAAATATTATCTTCGACATTCGTTTAAAGTCGATTCAATTGTTGAATATAATTTCAAATATTCATTCGATAATCATTTCTTCTATAAATATTATTAAGTGAATATTCATTGGTTGTTCAATGAATATTGTCTCAATTATTCAGTCGATCATTATTTCATCAATAAGTATCATTCTTAAGTATAATATTCATTATTGATTCAATGAATATTATTTCAATTATCCATTTGAGGATTATTTCATCAACAAACATTACTATTAATTTGAATATTCATTATTTGTTCAATGAATATTATTCTGAATATTTACTCAAAGATTATTCCAAGCAACCTTTTTTTTTAATATCTGTGACTTAATAAATATTCTTGGAATATTTATTTAATTCTTCTAACTCGTTTCAAAGATAATTGATTTCATTCACATAGTATCATCGACCCTCGAACATTATATAAATTATTTCAGAGTCTTATTTTTATTATTATATTATCGAGGAAGGTTCTCAGTAATTCCATTCCTCCTTCGATTCTATTATAAGGGAACCTTACTTGAGGAATGTTATTTATCTTGTGACTCCCCGGTCATAAATAGTTCGTTTCACTCGCAACTTGGTTGCTATTATTCTTGGAATTGTGTGTACCCTCTCATCATTCGAGGGGTAGAATGTTGGAACAAGTTAGTATCCATTAATAAGCAACAGCTTGGGAAATATTGGTAAATTTTCCTTTCCACGTTAGATACGACTACCTTGTGGAGTCTTATCAACAGGTATCATACCTGGGGAAAGGGGGAACGAACATTACACTTCACAATGATGGATGATAAATGAACTAGGAGACGCGTAAGTGGCCGAGTGGTGCCGGTCCAGCAATAGCCCAACCGTTGGCTTAGGAGTTCCAGAGGGCGGTAGACAAGTAAATCCGTCGGAGCTACCTTCTACATGTAGAGAACGACTGATGAGATGCATGACATATGACTGATCATCGTAAACGTCAGGGCATCTGGCGCGGCAATGCTCCCGGAATAGTTCATCTTTTTAAATTAGAAATCTTCTGCAACCCGATCTGTGTTGGCAATGTTGAAAACTGGAATTGCAATATTTTCTGCAAGTTCCTCTCTGATAAAAATGATGCTATCTTGTTTATCTTGATAAAGCAAATATTTCCACAAAACTTATATATTTTGAGTTCCCTGTAACTTCATCCTTTATGTGGATCTGGCACTATTTTCGTTTATGCATGGCATATGGTTTCAAAATATATTTTGAACTGTCATATATATTACTGTTTAGTTATATTCTTGTTGGTGGGCTATTGCTCACCCTTGCTTTATTATTTATATCACAACAACAGTTAGATCAGATGGCCGCACAAGGTGCACTTGGTGCGATCAGGTGTCAGCCGTCAGAGGATTAACCGCTGAGATTGTAGCAACCACTGCTGAAGAGTAAGCTATTGGAAGGCTAGTTGTTAGCATTTGAATATCAAATGTATTTATTATATGACATATACAAATGGATGGCAAAGAGTAAGTAATGTATAAATTATAATTCTTTGGGTTGTAAGAACTCAATTGTGTGATTAATAAAATTTGGTTACTCTGATTACATCTCTGGGACTATAACGTGTGTTCTATATTGTTGTTTGGGTCACAAGGTTGTTATTCAATTTATGTTGATTTTATGGATGGAAACTAAGACCGTAACAACCAGATCCCGGACCCCGGATCTGGGGGTGTTACAGACACAATATACTTTGAAGAATTAACCGCTCCAAGTGTAAACAAAATGGACATCATGGAGATAGGCCCGCTGATAGATAACTAGATGAGCCCTTACATCCGTTATTTGGAAAGTGGCACACTACCAGTCGACGACATCAAAGCTAAAATACTCAAATCACAAGCAATAAAGTACTTCATTCAGGAAAGCACTCTCTACAAAAGGAGTTTTGACTCTTCCATACTCAAATGTATCGATGAGGAAGAAGCCTTATATTGTATGAGGGAGGTTCATGAAGGCATTTGTGGCGACCACATGGCTGGAAAGGCATTGGCACATAAAATACTCAGACAAGGCTATTACTGGCCCAAAATGCACCAGGAATGCAAAAACTTCACCAAAAGGTGCTGCCAATGCCAACTGTTTAGCAATATGTCCAGAAAAGCGCCAGCCCTACCTGCAGTTATTCTATCACCCATACCATTTGTCGTTTGGGGCATTGACATTATAGGACCATTCCCAGAGCCAAAGGTGATCTACAATATGTCATGGTCGCCATTGATTATATGACCAAGTGGGCAGAAGCAAAGGCACTTAAAAACATTACGCAAGATGATGCCATTCATTTTGTTCGAGAGCAAGTCATCACAAGGTTTGGAATTCTAATAGTGCTTATATCCGACAACGGTACACACTTTGTGGGGTCAAAATTCACGAAGTTCCTATCCGACCACGGGATCAAACATAAGAAAGCATCTGTTTGTCACCCTCAAAGCAACGGTCAAGTCGAAGTAACCAATCGCATCATTGTCTATGGCTTAGAAAAAAGATTAACTACATCAAAGAAGAAATGGCCGCATGAGTTGCATAATGTTATTTGGGCTTACCGGACATCTGCCAGAACAAGCACTGGAGAGTCCCCATTCAAATTGGCTTTTGGCACAGAAGCCCTTTCACCAGTCGAGATTGGCTCACCATCATATCGCGCTATCAATTTTGAAGAGGAGGCAAATGCTCAAGGACTTAAAACAAATCTAGATCTTCTAGATGAAACAAGGGAAACCGCTGTTGAAAAAATGGCCGCTTACAAAGAAAAAACAAAAGAATTCTTTGGAAAAAGAGCCAGAATCAAAGCCTATGTAGAAGGCGATTTGGTTAACAGGGCAACTGAAGCATCTGACCCTAGACACACTGGCAAACTTATGCCAAAATGGGAAGGCCCTTACAAAATCATCAAAGTGCTCAGGCCGGGTTCCTACAAACTAGCCCGCCTAGATGGCACTGAAGTTAACAACACTTGGCATGGCGACAAACTACGGAAATATTACCAATAGATGGCTACACAGTCATATCTGTTTTATAACGAAGGGAATTACGTTTTTTAATGGAATACTTTTGCGGAAAAATTATCTACATTTACATCCCGCAAGTCTTTCAACTACAATAGCAAAATTATCAAAGTCCCTAAGCGGGCCAGCAACCAACTACAATAGCAAAATTATCAAAGTCCCTAAGCGGGCCAGCAACCAACTACAATAGCAAAATTATCAAAGTCCCTAAGCGGGCCAGCAACCAACTACAATAGCAAATTTCTCAAAGTCCCTAAGCGGGCCAGCAACCAACTACAATAGCAAATTTCTATAAATCCCTTAGATGGGCATGATGACAACTATGGATTTCAATCTACGGTTTTTATCAAGAAAGAGCCAAGTCCCTTAGACGGGCATGATGACAACTATGGATTTCAATCTACGGTTTTCATCAAGAAAGAACTAAGTCCCCTAGACGGGCATGATGACAACTATGGATTTCAATCTAAGATTTTCACCAAGAAAGAACTAAGTCCCCTAGACGGGCATGATGACAACTATGGATTTCAATCTACGGTTTTCATCAAGAAAGAACTAAGTCCCCTAGACGGGCATGATGACAACTATGGATTTCAATCTACGGTTTTCATCAAGAAAGAGCCAAGTCCCATAGATGGGTATGCTAACAACTATGGATTTCGATTTACGCTTTTGCCAAAACGGAGCTAAGGTTCTTACACGGCCACGAAAATAAATGGAAACAACTACAGTACACAATTCAATGCCAAAGGCACTTGTTACAACAAAAAGCCAACAACTTCACGTCAAAATTACAAGGAATGATTATTACAGACAATCTACAGCAAAAAATCCACACATGGGCTAAATATACGATGCAACAGAGAACTAAAAGGAAAGGACAACTACTTGCACCAAAAAAAGATACTTTTTTATTAATAAAGGATTATAAGCATGTTATTACAAGGATTGAGATCCTATATCTACAAATCCTTCATGCCTGGGGAGCTTTCTTCTTAGAATCCGCATTCTTCTTCTCAGAACTTTCACCCTGAGGAGGGGCACGAAAACGGAAGTCAATTGCATCCGTCTCCGGCGCATCCTTGGCCTCCTCCACGGCACGAGCAAGGGCTATTTTCCGAGAATGCTTCCGGAATTCTTCAGCCGAGTACAGGTCACCCTCTTCCTCGTGATGATTAGCAAGGGCTAACCAAAGATCCTCACTCTCTTTGGAAAGAGCACGCTCTCGTGCCCCAGCAAAAGGGCTGAAGAAATCATCCATCTTAGAAATATCCATATGATTGAGTGAATAGAGATGGATTCTTTAGATCAAATGCAGAAGAGGATTATCCAAAACAAGAGCAAAACCCTCCTATTTATAGGGGGTAGAAGGAGGTTAAAATTATCACCAGTCAAAATCTACAGTTCCCATGCAAAGAAAAGTAAAGACGCGGTCAAAATACTTTGACTCCCATGCAACATTAAATGCTCGAAACAAACTCCCACAGTCAAAACTACAATTTCCAGGTAAACATTTTCCTACAAACTACAATATCCAGGTAAACATTTTCCCACACATATTTACTACCAGCTTTGAAAAAGAAATACAAACACAAATTCGATTATATCTTGAAGCAAATTACCAAAATATATCCAAACACAAAAATATCCTAGACTTTGGAATTTCCAAAGTACGAGACCATATCAAGATGTTTCCAAGTCACACAGCGGACACACCCGCTGAGTGACTTCAAAATAAGTCAAAACAAAAAAAGTTCATCGCAAAAATTACAAAAATAGCCTAAGCCCAACGAGACCCGCTCAGTGGCTCCGCCATACCCATCAACGGCACTGCATCTTCATCATCGCTATTATACACCGCAGCAATGGCATTAAGGGGTTGGATATCAACATTAGGCATAGTGGGACTTAAAGAAGCATCTACTTGTTCAATCTCAGCCACACCAAGATTGAAGACAACATCCTCTTCATCACTTTCACTATAAGTAGCCGCTATCACTGACAATGGAGTAACATCTACTGCAACTTCAGGGTTCTCAGTGGCAACCAGGTTCTCAGTGGCAACAATCTCACTCTCAGCGGTCTGCACGCCCGTATCACCAACAACAGCATCAGATTGGCAACCAACATTCTTTCTCTCGGTCTCCCCAAGATGGGCTTTCAAGGCTCTGGCTTTACATTTGGATTTCTTTACTTTCGACTTTAGCCTAGCCAAGTCAGTTTTTAACTGAGCAATCTCGGGTACGGTATCAGCGGGATCCTACCTTTGCTGCGCTACAGCATCGCCCGCTACCACAATCGCAGCCTTGGCGGCTTCAGCCTTTACAAATTCAGCAAACTCAGCACTATTTCTAAACTTCAATATGGCATCCGCTTCGGTTGGGCGAGAATCAAGATGGGCTTCAGCATCATCACCACGTTTCTTCTCAAAACTTAGCATAGTAGTCAAGTTCTTTACCTGTTCGGACAGAGTGGCATTCTCAGCCTTGAGTTCTAGTTTATCCTCCGCCAAAAACCGTCACAAATCAACACTATATGCATAGTTCGCTTTAAGGTCAGTCTTCTTAGTTTCAATCTCGTGCAAAGCCCTAGCAGCATTATCTTTCATAACCCTCTCAGCGGACAGCTCCTCCTCTAGTAGCTTCACTCTCTGTTTCAAAGCAATATTGCTGCTACGATACATATTACCACGAGCCATCAAGCCTGTATACATACATTGATTCTACAAAAAACACAAACATAAAAAACAAACACGTCAACAACGGACACAAACCAGAAATAAACTACATAAACTATAAAAAATTTACATACCCGTGCAGCATATTTTTGGGACAGCCGGCACATCCGCTCCCAACTCAACTCATTCATCCTCACAAGATCATCATCAGTCATGGAATCAACAGTGAAGGTGTTAGGCCCCGACTTAAAAAGAAATCCATAACCAGGCATGGCTCCAACTTCTGCATCATCCACTTCATCATCACTGCTTGTGTAATACACTATTTCCTCAGAAGCATCTCTGACATCCTCAACATCATCATCAGCATCATCCTCACCATCATCCCCAGTAGCATCCTCAGCATCATACTCAGTATCAATACCATCAGAATCATTCTCAACGGGTTGCTCCATGACTTGGTTTTCCAGAGCAGGCTCGCTTACCTTAGTAGGCTCAATACGTCTACGTTTCGAAGTACTAGCCTCCATAACAGCCTTGTGCTTTGACCGACGAAGAGTTTCACTAGCGGTATCTTTCGCTCCTTCCACCACTACCTCCTGCTCTTTCTCAGCGGACAACTCCTCCCCAGTATCAACATTCACAATGACTTTATTCCCACTAGCAACTACCTTAGCAGGAGCAACAACCGAACCCCGCTGCTCTCTTTGAATAGCAGCCCTTACACCCAGAGAGCTGATATCAAACTCATCATCAGTATCCGTCACCATAAGAGAAACAAGTGTCCTCCTTGCCACAGCACCCGCACTTTCAGCCTCAGAATCAGCCGCAACGTCCCTTTCAACGGATGGCTCTTTCTCAGCGGGAACATCCCTCTCAGCGGACATTTCTTTCTCAACGGATTCATCGTCCTCAGCGATGTACTCATCCCCTTGGGCATCTTGCAGATTTTCCTCATATGCATCATCCCTTTCTCTAGCAGTAGCACCACCTAACAGCTCCTCAGATAGAGAATCACCCTCAGAATTTACATCATCATCACCAACTTCCCCAGACAAATCATCCTCAGAAACGGCCTCTTCAACTGCGGTGCCAACCTCAACAGGGGCGGAAGTTTGACCAACCTCGACATTTCCGGAAAGATCAAAAGCATCTAAGATATTATCAACAGTAAATAACCCGGCACGAACCCGTTTAGGTCTTGGCGGGACAGTCAGCATATAACTTGGCCTCGGCCAAACCCAGAGTTGGGTGTAGATCTAGCTCTTGCTTACGCGGATCCAACACTACAACAGTAAAGAGAAGCAATGTCAGTTACAGAACACAGCAAAAAACAGCAAAGTCTAGAAAAGAAACTTACAACAATTTCTTCTCAAATCACCCAGGTCGATCAAGTTGTTCTCTGTCCATACTTCACCCATTACCTTCACAAGCCCAACAAGGACGTCCATTTCATTACGGCTAAGCCGACTTCGGTTCACTTTGTACGCACACTCAACCTTTTTTGTAAAGTTTCTCTACCAAGCAAACTCTCCACCACCAATTATCAGAAACTCCTCATGCCATCCTGCCATTCCCTTGGGGAAAGCAAACGGTCGATGGCCATCCAGGGCTTTTCCTATGCGACTTTTTGGTTTTGCAAATTGTAACTCATAAAAAGGTTTCGCACGGCTGGCCTTCACGTCAAATAAACAGAAAAATGCCTTAAAAGTAGGCTGCTTCCCCATACGTTCGCAACTAGCTATGAACCAGTTTATGGCCCTTATCGAGTTGGGAGTAAACTGAGCCAATGGATATCTAAAGTGAAGACGAAACAAGTCCATGACAAATTTATGAGGAGGCAAACGAAACCCTGCCTTCAAATGACTTACGGGTATGCACACAGACCCGTCATCAAACCGATGATAAAGCCTCTCCCCGGGTTCGGCACGCCTCCAGAAATAACCTTCCTCAATCCTGAACATTCTCGACACATATTCAGCCCAATCATCAGCCTTGAAAGTACTGTCATGCTGCAGATGGGAAAATTCGGCAAACTCCTTATCTATTGCCACATTTGAGAAAGCTGTAGGATGCACTTTGGTCGCACGAAACAAACTCTCACTACTTTCAGAATACTGGTAACGGTTTCGTGGCAGAACGGCCGAAAATGTTAACTGGTTGGGATCCGCCCAGCGACCGTACCTATTAATCAAAGCTTTTTTCTAGCCGATAGCGGGGTCGGTAAATTCATCACCCATCTACACAGAAAGTCCAAGTCAAAACCCAATACCACCTACGGATTACCCGCTCACAAAACATAAGGTACACAGGGGTATTCACAATAATTTACATTTTCTTTTTCATTTTATTATTTATCAAAACAAAACGGTTCATATTCCATTCCCCCCACAAACAACAAAACCCTATAATCAAAAGCCAAAATCATACACTTTATACAGAATATCACACACATATACACAAACATTTCATAAACATCACACAATCTAAACCATACTTTCGCACAAATCGAAACTACCAAATTAAATATCGATACCAAATACACAAGCAATAATCACAAACTAAAACACACAGATTACCAACCTTTACAAACTACATAATCAAATCCCGATTCAAAAGAGTATGAACATGCAAAGCAATGATACGAATACAAAACCCACTCGCAAACACATACTATAAAGCAAACAAATGACGATACAGACATGGCACAGTTATTGAGGAAACAGAAATCACAAAAGAAGATACAAAGAAACAAGAATCTCACCTAGAATCAGGAGATAATATATGGCTTCAATGGCTGAAATATCCGAAAAAAGCAGTACGAACACTAGAACCAACTCGGAAAAAAACAAGAAAGAGCAAGGAGAACAGTGGTGAGAGGCAGTAAAAAGTTACAAAAATGATATACAACTCCCCCTTTTATTAGCGTGAGGCGCGTGTAATAGGGGTGGAAACAGTGCAAACACAACGTGGGCATCTGTGATTGGTCCACGTCATCTTTACAGCCAACAATAACTGCATCGATTCAAGCAAAACTGCCCACTAGGTAATAACTTCCCACTTACCCATAACATATTACATCACAAAGGTACATTCTCTTTCCACCCAAAGGTCACTTCATTCATTAATACAAACCACCACTTATCATTTCTCATATTATTGACATTCATTATTATTCCCTCATTTATTTCGAATTTCTCATTTATTATCAATTATTGCATTTATTTCAAGCACAGTTACACATATCAAACAAAAACGTTTGAACTTACAAGCCCATCAAGCACCACAACCCGTTTTCCAGCACATTACATTTTTTCACAAATTTTTTCCAACTCCTAAGTGTTGTCCGCCAACACTTGGGGGGCATATTTTCACAAATTTTTTCCAACTCCTAAGTGTTGTCCGCCAACACTTGGGGGCATATTTTCACAATTTTTTCCAACTCCTAAGTGTTGTCCGCCAACACTTGGGGGGCATATTTTCACAATTTTTTTCTAACTCCTAAGTGTTGCCCGCCAACACTTGGGGGGCATATTTTCACAATTTTTTTCTAACTCCTAAGTGTTGCCCGCCAACACTTGGGGGGCATATATAGTAATTTTTTCAAAACATTGCTGCATGTGGTTTTTTCGCAGTTCTCTCCTCCTCCTGCCCGCTAACACGCACAGAAGGAGTGGGGGGCAATGATAGGTACCCGCTGTAAGCCTACAGCGGGGACCCGCTGCCCGCTGCCAAAAACCATCACCTTAACAGTACTTGCAATTTACACATATGTCATTATATATTATCTTTACTAAAATTACTCAACTTGACAACAAATATCTTTACAAAAATACTTGTGCAAAATATCTTGGTGTCTTGCTCACTAAGGCTGGGGACCATAAAGGTAGTCAAGGGAACACAAGGACATTCAACTGTAGCAAAAGCGGCTGTGCTAGGATCGAGGTATGTGAGGAAGGGACACTAATCACTGTTCCAATGGTGGCTCACTGTAGCTTTAACGGTGCAACAAGTGGGCAGCCAAGTGGATAAAACAGTGATTGGGAGTCCTAGCCTATAAATACCCACATTCTGCACATAAGGTAAACAGACACAATTTTAGCAGCACAAACTTACTACTCATTCTCTCCCTTCACACAGATATATTCTTACCTGTTCGATTATTATTATTTCGATTACTGATTCTTACACCGGAGGTGCTTGACGTCCACCACCCCCGGGCAAGCATTGTTTTGCAGATACCCAAACTCAGGTGAAGTATCCACGGAACAGTGCTCAGAACAGTGATCGGAAGTCTCTAATCAGCCGTGAGGATTATCATAGTATCTCGGTTCGCCTTCACTGTGGCTTTTTTCATATTTTTATGTTCTTCAATTGAATTCCTTTCGTGACATAGCAACCAAGCGAATGCGAGCTCACCCATCACTTTGCTTCGCTTTCTCTGTCAGACTTTAGTGTTCTCCTTGCTTGCGGGTTGTTTGTTCACCTCATTTTCCAATTTCGTGAGCCAATGTAAGGTGGCATAACTTGAAGTGGCATGCAATTTTCTTTTATATAGCCACGGGACCCATACGCCTTCAGGAATGTTAATTGTTAAACCACATTCTTTCCCGGGAGAAGTCATTCTGCTTGACTTTACATTTTTTTATCTGTTCAAGGCGGCTAGCTGTGAACTTGTTTATATTAAGTCAGACGGGCCCATAACACTTGCCTTCGGTACAATTTTAAGAAAACAGGCCACCTTACATGTATACATTTGGTATTCACACGGGCCCCGTGATCCATTTTCCTCCCACCTTTAACTGCGTAGCCTTACATGCACTAGTTTGAATTTCTTGTCAACACCTTTCAGCGGGCCCAAAGTATATGTCTGATTCCACCTTTTAAATTCACAACAGATGGCCATGCACGTGCAAGATGGTTATTCACCATATTTTACCACTTTCTTGCCTTCTTTGTCAATAAGCGCGTCCTCTAAGTAGTCTTTTCATAATTTTTTTTTTGTTTAGCTCCTCAACGTAGTCAAACCCACTTAAAAATTAAATCTTCGCATTGTATTGATGTATAAACAATCACTTCCTCGCATATAGCTCCTCAAAGTGCGAACTAGCACAGCTGTGCACTCCTTTTTGCTGGCCTTGCATAGTATGATGTTTGTTCTAATCATGCCTCGTATATGCTAGTTGGTTGGTATCCATCATCAAAGATTCGATAATTGACTTCATGATTCTTTTAGTCCCTAGCCTCACACCTCATGATGTTGACATAATTAATGATCTCGTATCATATGTATTTCCTTACCGGACTCGCATTGCCTCACAAAAATTCTTGAATTTTTTAAGTGGTTTAGGATAGTTGATTGGCCTCCATATGATCTTCATCAATGGGGTTGAGTGGCCTTGCCTCGCAGGATATCGGACTTGCGGCCTTGCAACGCTAGGTGCTGGCCTCGCAACGCTAGGTACCGAGGTGCTGGCCTTGCAAATTTTCAAATGTCCCACTAGAAGAGGTGTATATGTAATGCCACTACCCCCCGAGTCCTCATTATCATTGTAGATATGATGAGGAATCAAAAGTGTTTCAACAACCTTCTTGTATTATTTGAAGTTGACCCCATTTGTAATGAAGAGAATTAGGTGTGATCCCGCTATAAGCATACTTGCCCAAGGCACTTGGCCTCATCAACGCTATCCGGGAGCACTTGGCCTCATCACGCCATCCCGGGACACTTGGCCTCATCATGCTATCCCGGGGCACTTGGTTTCTTCAATGTCATAACAAGCTTCCCTATGTTGAACAAGAATGTAGATATTGAGGTCTTGAGCTTATTTTGACTTTCATATACTTTGGCTTCTCTTCCTTCATCTCTAGTACGAGCTCGAGGCTAATGATGAGAGCCTCGTACTCCGCCTCGTTCTTTGTTGCTTGCTCTTCCCAGTGTCTCGAGGTAGTCGAGGACCTCCTCATTGTCGGCAAGGGTCGGGGGCGTCCCCCCTTCCCCCAAGGATCGGGGGCGTCCTCCCTCTCCTCGACGTAGAGGTATTTCACCAAGAAGAAATTTCATGTACAAGCATCTCACGTAGAGGCATCACACTAAGAGGCATCTTACTATCTTGATATCCATACCATACAGGGGCCTCATTAACTACATCATATAGGGGCCTCATAATTTCGACGAGGAGATGGGGGTATGTCGTCGTGACGATGGGACCACTTACGATCTCGACGAGGAGATGGGGGTCTGTCGTCGTGATAAGTGGATTTTATATCCACTTGGATCACTTCAATTCGGCTTAAATTGATTCACTTGGCCTCAAGTTTGTTGTATTTTTGATGTGTTTCGTGTAGTTATGCAGGGCTATAAGTCATTGGATATGGTGGGAGAATTGAGTCGATGTTGGTGTGGATTTTGAGTTTTTAATGAAGAATGAGGTCTTCTATACAATCCTTGGGAGATTTGGAGTCAAGCAATTGAAGTATGGAAGCCTTAGCAAATAGAACGGAAGGAAACGAAGGCAAAATGAAGGCGAAACGAAGGAAATAGCAAAGAAAAAAAATCTGCTGGCAGATTGGGTTCCAGGCCGCGGCCTCAGAACTCCAGGCCGCGGCCTCAAGGGTATTCTGTCCAACTCCGAAAATTGTCCTAAAAATTCTGATTCACTGTTTGGGCCATATCTTGAGTTCTACAAGTCCGTTTTGGACGATCTTACTGTCCACGCGAAGATAACGGAATTCTCTATCATTCTAAAGTGGTTCAGAGGTCCAATTACGACTGGAACGGCCCAGAAATATTGAAGAAAAGTTAGCTACGAATTTTCCTTAAAAACAGAATTAGTTTAGGAAACATATTCTATTTTAATTCGGATTTGGTAGTTTCCTTGGTGGGCAAGACTTCTAGAGCCTATTTAAACACATCCTACCATTGTAATTTGTGTCACCATTACATATCAATTACTTAGGTTTATTTGTATCTTTTCATACTTTATTTTTATCATGGTTTCACTTGATCCCATGATGACGAGAGACTCAATTACGAACTAATCGTTGTCATGGGATTCTAACGGATTTATTTATGGAGCTTTAGTATCTTGATGCTTTAGAGATCTGTGTGTGATGTATATCTGATATCCTCGTATGGTTACGCTTAATTGTTAGATGCGTAGCTAACATCTAATTTGTTAATCTCTTGTGAAGTGAAAGTGGATCTTGAGATTTAGAACTTGCCATACTAGCATAGGTTCATGATTGTTTATCAACATGATTCGTAGTATGAGATGAGAATACTTATATTGCCCTATGTGATCATTATGGATAACTTGTTCTTCAATCGTTATGTTTTCAAATTCTATAGACATATAGGGTCTAAGCATAATTGGTGGCTATTCATCTTCTATCTCTTTTATGGATGTATGGATAGTTTGGTATACGTATACTGAGAGGTAGCGTGTACTTGTTTCGTGTTGTTTGATCAGATATCATAACCATTGCATATAGTGATTAGCGTCAAATCTAAGTGAAGTATTTAACGAAGTTAGGATCCCATGTTTATTCTCACACAAGTAATTCGATTTCAACTCTCATTAGTTAAATTAATTCTTAGTTTTATAATTTACATCTTAGTTTAATTTATATAATCATATCTCAAATTGTTATTTATCTTAGCAGTGAATAATAATCATACATTGTTGCATAGGTACATCTACTGAATTAAAATCATAAACAGATCTATGTGGGAACGAACTTGACTTATTCATATATTACTTGTGACCACGTACGCTTGCGTGATATTGTGCAAACACGTCGCGAAGATGGGACCGCTCACGATCTCGATGAGGAGATGGGATCACTTAGAACCTTGATCTTTGCCTTGGCCTCACACCTAGTGACGTCGCTTATCCCTCTCGAACCCGGCCTCGCTACGCTAGGAGTGACCTCGTAGCGCTAGGTGAAGCATCGCTGCGCTAAGTGTGGCCTCGTAGCGCTAGGTGAGGCCTCATGCTCCTAGGGGATTACTCCTAGGGGTCGCATTTGGGTGTCATATGCTACCCCGGGGTTTCCCCGTTGTCGTGCCCTCCGTTCATCTTCTTGTTCGAATTAGTCATCTTTCTCCCAATATGATGACTTTCCCCTCCTTCTAGCGCCAAATATTATAGGGAGAATATTGTATAACAATATTTTTGGAGGTTGCTGGATTTACGTAGCAAAATACGGATATTCTGCTAAGAACACGGAGAAGATTTGTAACTGTTTGTGGCTGATCTTGTCTATTGATACTCAATGGTGAACTGTTTCTCAAATTTTACAAGATGCCTACGTACCCTATTTATAGGGATCAAGCTATACGTAATTCTCTTGGAGAATAAGCTACCCAGACGGGCTAGGGTTTCTGTGGGCTCGACTTGGCCCAAATCCACTAGACGTCTTCTTGGGCTGATATATTTTACTCATTTGACCTCCTTGGGCTTAGCTATGAGCCTTCATAAGAATATTATAGGCCTCACTGGACCTCTAGGCCTCGCTGGACCTCTTGCTAGGCCTCGCTGGACCTCTCCCTCTAGGCCTCGCTGGACCTCTACCTCTAGGCCGGGCTAGCATGAGACGCCTAAAGGCCTAGCGTGAGGCCTCTTGGAGGCCTAGCGTGAGGCCTCTTGGAGGCCTAGCGTGAGACCCCTTGGGTGATAGTGTCTTCAAGAGATGGTGAGGCGATCCCTAATTGGGCCCCATGCCGTGTTTATCCTTCTTCAATATTTGGGCTCATTGAGAGATATTTAGCCCATTAGGAGAAGTGGGTCTCTTGTATAATCATTTGAGCCTGTTTAGGATCTATGTCGAAATTCGGGCATAACAATATATATATATATATATATATATAATAGATTTCAAAAAAGAGGTCGAAAATGGCAATTGAAAATAGGAACTTGAAATCGGAAATTCATATGCAACCTCTTTGCAACCGTTCCAACCATTGCAACATTTCCAACCTTTGCAACCAAAAATTAAAAGTTGCGGCTGGCGCCGCCCATATATACAAAAGGTTGCATAGGTCGCAGATAGTATTTTTGAAAATAAAACTTAAAAAGGTAGTATTTTTGAAAATAAAACTTAAAAGATAGTATTTTTGTAAATAACTTTTAAAGTGGTAGTATTTTTGAAAATAGTTTTAAAAAGGTAGTGTATGGGGTAATTTCCCTTTTAAATATTACTCCCTCCGTCCCTCTCATTTCTTTACAGTTTTTTTGGATGCTTGACACGCATTTTAAGGCTCCTAAAAAATATAGTTCCATAACATATTTTTAAAATTTTCTTTTTTGTATAATAATAGAACAATTCTATTTTTGTACAAAAAAAAGAGAATTTTAAAAATAAGTTACGAAACTATTCACAAAATGCATCTTAAAATCCGTGCCAGAATTACGTCCCCAAGATAAAGAACCAAGGGGGACAGAGGGAGTATACATTCTCTCCACACTAACAAATAATGTATATTTAATTTTTGACCTACTATTTGTCATAATTAAAAATTTTACTTTTGTAGTTCATATAATAAATTGCTTTAATGATCTTATCAAAATCTAAGAATTACTCAAGTAATCTTAATAGTTTATCAAAAAAATTTAAATAATTTTAACGATAATTGAAAAAAGAATCAAATTAATTATAATAAAATTTGGATCAAATAAGTGTATGGGTCATATATAATGATAAAAGATCAAAGATGGATGGGCAACGTGAAAAATGTATTATATATCTAGTTGATCATAATTTATAAAAATATTTATTTGAACTTAAATATGGATATAAGTGTTATTTATTAATTTTTAATATATAGATTAGATTAATTTACATATTTTTAAAATAATGCAAATGGGCTAGAGAAAAGTATTTCCGTTAATTTTTTTAGCAAAAACACTTAAACTATATCATTTTAAAGATACAAAATATTTGTTGTAAAACAAGTTTTAAAATGATCAAATTCATTATTTAATATGTACTTATTAAATTTGTAAATCAGAAAAATTTAAAATACAAATGATTGAAAGAGTTTTATGATCCATATCTTTTACATGTCAAGTTCATGGAAATGAGAGTATCTTTTCTTTCTCATTTAACCATGTATTAAACTACCTTTGTGGTCGGTTTTATGCTCGGAGATCTAGCTATTAAATATTAATATGTTAGGTTACGGACTTACAAGATTCATAAATATCAATACATTATTAACATGCACTATCAAAACGTTTCACATGTTACAATTAGTTGACAATATCTACAATATCTATCAAAGCGTGTCATACGTTATAATTACGTTGACGATATCTACGAAAACGATCACACATTATTCAAGTATCAATCTCCTTCTATCAAATCAATAAATAAAAGTAAAATAGGAACACACACAATATTTGACATGAAACATCCACGTCCCAACTTGTATTATTAATCTAAATAATTATTAATATTAATACAATATATATCAAAGCGCGTCACACGTTACAATTACGTTGACGATATCTACGAAAGCGCGATCACAAATTATTCAAGTATCAATCTACTTCTATCAAATCAATATATAAAAGTAAAACATGAACATACACAATATTTGACGTGAAACACCCACGTCCCAATTTGTATTATTAATCTAAACAATTATTAATATTAATACAATATAATCAAAGCGCGTCACACGTTACAATTACGTTGACGATATCTACGAAAGCGCGATCACAAATTATTCAAGTGTCAATCTACTTCTATCAAATCAATAAATAAAAGTAAAACATGAACACACACAATATTTGACGTGAAACACCCACGTCCCAACTTGTATTATTAATCTAAACAATTATTAATATTAATACATCAAAACAATAATACCTCAGTAGTGTTCCAAACCTTATACTTGAGCCAACAATGCTTAAGTATCTCCCAAACAATACCTAAAATTACATCTCTTAAGTATTCTCCTCTCAAACAAATATAATATAATTATATATATATATAGCGTTCCAAAACTTAGCCACCAAGATTTACCATATTTGTTCTACAAGTCTTACCATACTTACAAGCCTTTTAATTCTTGATACCTAATTGTTGTGGATTAAAATCTAGGTCACGAATTTGTAATTAATGCTAGGGTTCGGGAGCTTCTTGCTTTAATGGTTGTTTCCGTGTTCGAGACTAATCGGTCCTCAAAGAGTGCCTACGTATCTCGTATTGAGAATCAAGCCAAGAACGTAGTTCTGATAATGAGGGTTCAGGCCCTTTATATAGGCTGAGAAGCCTTAGAATCGTAGTAGGGTTAGGTGACTTGGTGGACAAGTCACCGCCTAGAAGTAGGTTCTAGATCCTATTATGTAGGAATCGGTTTCCATGTTGAAGTATGTGCCTTGGAGGCTAAGTCTGACGAAGATTAGCATTCTTATCTGACTTTTTTTGCTAAGTTGTTCGTTATCCTTAATATAAATTACGAAATTAATATAAAAATAGGGTTTGGACCTTGTTGGTGGGTCCCACGTCTGGACCATGCCGGGTCTAATTAATGCCACATTAAATGTGTCTTTAGGACTTATTTTTAGCCCATATCATTTGCCCCACAACTTCTAGGAAAATTGATCAGGTTTTCCTTGAAATTTTAACGGCCTTTTCCGAGACTCGGGTCAGGGTTCTTCTTTATACACTAGTGTTTCACGAGTATTGTCTTTATGCAAAGCATGACCGACGCATTTACGACAATGTTAATTCGATGCTAATCGGCACTAATCAGCCTTAACGATGTTTAAACAATGTTTAAACGACGTTGAACGGCATAAAACGGCACTAACTAGCCTTAAATGACACTTAAACAACGTTAAGTGACACCAACCGGCATTAAACGACACTGAACGGTGCTAAATAACACTATCGGTGCTAACAATATTATTGGTTCTATCGGCACTAACGGTGCTATTGGCACTAACTGTGCTATCGGCACTAACGGTGCGAAACGGCGCTAGACGGCACTAGACGACACTAAACGACGCTAAACGGTGCTTAAACAATCGACCGAAAGGAGATTCAGGACAGTTAAATCCACCTCCGGTCAGCTGGTCGGATGATAGGAGGTCCTGGTCGGCTGCCAGGAGGTCCTGGTCGGCTGACAAGAGCTCCTGGTCGGCCAGACCTCTTCCTGGGCAGCTGGTCGGCTGCCAGGAGGTCCTGGTCAGCTGGGACCTTCCAAGGTTGAAAACTCCATGAGCTTCGCGTGGACTATAAGATCGTCCAAATCTGATACCCGGAGCTCAAGATATGACCCAAACAGCGTGAGGTCGGCTGACAAGAGCTCCTGTTTGGCCAGACCCCTTCCCGGGTAGCTGGTCGGCTGCCAGGAGGTCCTGGTCGGCTGGGGACCTTCCAAGGTTGTAGAAAACTCCAATGAGCTTCGCGTGGACTGTAAGATCGTCCAATTCTGATACCCGGAGCTCAAGATATGACCCAAACAACGTGAGGTCGGCTGACAAGAGCTCCTGGTCGGCCAGACCCCTTCCCGGGCAGCTGGTCGGCTGCTAGGAGGTCCTGGTCGGCTGGGGACCTTCCAAGGTTGTAGACAACTCCATGAGCTTCACGTGGACTGTAAGATCGTCCAAATCTGATACCCGGAGCTCAAGATATGACCCAAACAGCGTGAGGTCCTCTTGGGCGGCCACTTGGCTGACACCTTCTCGGCTAAAGGCCTCTTGGGCGGCTGGTTGGCTGCCACCTGCTCCTGGTCGGCCTTCCAAGGTTGTAGAAAACTCCGTGAGCTTCTCGTGGACTGTAAGACCGTCCAAATCTGATACCCGGAGCTCAAGATATGGCCCAAACAGCTTTGAAAGGTCCGGTTTCGACTTTTGCCCCGGCCTAAGCTCCAACTTTGTTTTCACCTTTCAAACATCAAGGTGAGGCTACGAACATCAACTTTAAGACTTGATAATCAAGCTCAGGACTCGATCATCAACCTCAGTCGGCCAATGGCCTCCTCGGGAGATTGGTTGGTCGGTTCTTGATTGAACATCACATTTCGAACATCAACCTTAAAACCTGATCATCACCCTCACTCGGCCAAGGCTTCAAGAGGATCCTTAGTTGATTGTTATGGGTCTCAGACCTTCCATGAGGTAGCTTCAAACTCCTTTCAAGGGTTTTACGCTTGTCTGATCTTAAATAGAATTACTTCGAACTTTTCAATCACCATTTTGGAATGTTGATTGAGTGGCTTGCTCTTGAACTATGCTTGAATCTCTTTATCCAAGATTGGCTGACAAGTGGTTGGCTGACAAGAGGTTGGTTGACAAGTGCTCCTTGGTGGCTGCCAGGTGCTCCTGGTCGGCCAAACCTCCTCCACGGCATCTGGTCGGCTGTCAGGTGCTCCTGGTTGCCTGCCAGGTGCTCCTGGTCGGCTGTCAGGTGCTTCTGGTCAGCTAGGGCCCTTCAGTGGCACCTGGTCGGCTGCCAGGTGCTCCTACTTGCCCGACAGGTTGACGGGTAATCCATGTTGACTTCAGCGACGCTGAACGATGCTTAAACGACGTTTCAATCTATGTTAAACGACGTTGAATGG
This sequence comes from Kitagawia praeruptora, assembly GCA_037693485.1. Taxonomy (NCBI): domain Eukaryota; kingdom Viridiplantae; phylum Streptophyta; class Magnoliopsida; order Apiales; family Apiaceae; genus Kitagawia; species Kitagawia praeruptora. The sequence continues at coordinate 128,454,079 of CM075352.1, forward strand.
CATAATACGGCACTACACGGTGCTAAACGACGCTAAACGGCACTAAGTTGAAGGTCGATGTTCGTTCCGGAAAGTAAAAAACCTTCAACAGAACCATCAAACGATCCAACCAACTGACGGGAGGTACCAGGATAGGTGCCAGGAGGTTGGTTGAAGCCCCTTCGTGGCACCAGGTCGGCTGGAGGATGCTCCAGGTTGCCTCGGGGATGCTCTGGTCGGCTGGAGCCCCTTCGTGGCACCAGGTCGGCTGGAGGATGCTCCTGGTTGCTTGGGGGATGCTCCTAGTCGGCTGGAGCCCCTTCGTGGCACCAAGTCAGCTGGAGGATGCTCCTGGTTGCCTGAGGGATGCTCCTGGTCTGCTGGAGCCCCTTCGTGGCACCAGGTCGGCTGAAGGATGCTCCTGGTTGCCTGGGGGATGCTCATGGTCGATTGGTGGATGCTCCTGGTTGCCTGAGGGATGCTCCTGGTCAGCTGGAGCCCTTTCGTGGCACCAGGTCGGCTGGAGGATGCTCCTGGTCAGCTGGGGCCCCTCCGTGGCACTAGGTCGGCTAGAGGATGCTCCTGGTTGCCACATACGCTCATGCCAGTGGCCTGAAGTCCCGTTCTTGGCTTGATACGTCGTTGGTGTGGGCGTGATACCACATACGCTCATGCCAGTGGCGTATGTGGTAGGCATTTTGGGCGGTACTTCCCGAATCTGGGCATTTTGGTGAGAGAAAGTAAAAATGTGGGTATTTAGGGCACTCACCCTAAATAAACCTCTCTTTTTCCAATTATATCATGCATGATTCTATTTAATAAAAATAAAATAATAACATTATAATGCTAATAATTAACCGATTACCTTTTAAGATTAAGTGTGTCATCTTTTTTATTTTATTAATTAAATTCCTTTTTTATAGAAATATCACGGATAACATTAATTTCTCATTTTCTAAAAACATTACGAACAATTTAATTTAGTAAAATAACAATTAAAATAAAATTACTATAAACTAATCAATTACCTTTTTCACCTGAAGCATGTCACCTTTTTAATTTTCACGTTACCTTTTCTATTTTCTCAAACTAAAATCTCTCCTTTTCCACTTATATCACGGACAATTCTATTTAATAAAATTAAATAATAATATTATAATACTAATAATTAATTGTTTACCTTTTTCAGCTAAAACGTATCATCTTTTCTAAATTTTCTAACTAAAATCCCTCTTTTTCTAGAAATATCACGGGCAACATTAATTTCTCCTTTTCTTAAAACATTACGAGCAATTTTATTTAATAAAATAACATAATTAAATTATAATTACTATAAACTAATCAATTACCTTTTTCACCTAAAACATGTTACATTTTTTATTTTCTCTAACTAAGTCCTCTTTTTTCCCAATTATATCACAGGCATTCTATTTAATAAATTAAAATAATAATTTTATAATTACTAATAATTAACTAATTACCCTTTTCAACTAAAACCTATCACCTTTTCTTTATTTTTTAACTAAAATTCCTCATTTTTTAGAAATATCACGGATAACATTTATATAATTATGATCATCATTTCATTTAAAAATTTAAGTCTTCAAAATTCATGTTTAAAAAAAATTAATTCAAATTAATGGAAAAATTCATATAATATTTTTAAAAAACAAAACTGTGCATCGCACGGGTTTTAAGCTAGTACTATTATATAAAAGCCGAAACATTAAAAGTTTGGTTGGTTGGTCGGTCGGTACGGTACCTGTTGATTTTACTTATTTACCCTTACTCATCCTACTAACTAATCAATTTCTTTTATTAAGTTAAACATATTATCTTTTTCATTTTTCAATAACTAAACAATTTCCTTTTTCAGGTGAAATATAATATCTTATATATTTTATTCTAAAATTTCTCCTCTTTTAATCAATTTCTTTTTTCAGGTTAAACATATTACCTTTTCTATTTTTCAAAAATAAAATAATTTCCTTTTTTAGGTAAAATACAATATCTTTTACATTCCTTTTTAAAATTTAATCAAATAACGTAATTGTATTATAATTACTATTAACTAATCAATTACCCTTTTCAACTACGTTACCTTTTCTCTTTTCTCTAACTAAAATCTCTCTTTTTCCAATTATATCATGAGCGGTTACCTTTTTTAGCCAAAACACGTTACCTTTTTATTTTTTCTTACTAAAACCTCTCTTTTTCCATCAGTCTTTTCCGACGACGTCAATTTCTTCCACCTCGCAGCCACCACCGTTACCATTAATTACCACCGAAAAATACAAAATCATCGCCCCCATCATGTATTGCACTCACAATCGATACATACAACCTATACTTACAACCCACCCTTACTCTAATCCCACACAATCGCCATCGCCGTCCCGCCCCCACCCAAACGACGCCGTCATTACACAATCAATCAGTATGCACGTAGAACACGCTGTCACGTTATCAGTCTCGGTCAACACCCCTCTTCTCTCCGAGTCAAATCGCTGTTTGTAACTAGTAACTCATTTACTGAGTCGGATTAGTAAAACTCGAAGGGAACTCGAATTTTTGTGAGATCTGGAACCCCGATTTGAATCTAACCACCTCCGACCACTTCTTCCACGACAAGAATGACTTGAATCCGACGACTTTTGAGGAGAATAAATCTGAACAGTAAATTCATCAAGCGATGGTGATTTGCGTGACTGTTGTTGTGGATTTTGCGGCAGTTCAAGCTGTTTTTAATGTTGATGAGACTTCTATCTGGGACCACGAGACACCGAATCCTGCTAATTGCATGTACAAAACTCCAGAGATTGGTGCAACCCAATTCAACATTAATCCAAGCTTAATTCAAATGATCAGCAATCAAGCTTTTGAAGGAGATATTGAACTAGAGGACCCACACAGACATCTAGAGCGTTTCGTGCAGATGTGTGGCTCATTCAGAATCAATGGTGTCACGAGTGATAAGATTCGTCTCCACATGTTTCCCTACTCTATTAAGGGAAGAGCTTTGGAATGGTTTCAACAACTTCCAGACACCGCGGTTGCTACATGGGAAAGTCTTTCTACTGCATTCTTGTCCAAATATTATCCTTCTGACAAGACGCAACAATTGAGGACTATGATTATGAGTTTTAAAGCACAATCGGGTGAAGGTCTATATCAGGCATGGGAGAGATTCAAGGCACTATTGAGGAAGTGTCCACATCACGGCTTAGAAGTTTGCAGATCATTAGTACTTTTTATGGGGCCATGAATGCAGATATTCGTTTGAGTTTGGATGTGGCTGCTGGTGGAAATTTCAAGAAGGCACCAACTACACAGGCTGTAAGAACCCAGATTTTCGGTAGAATTAAAACTTTTCTTATTAAGAATAAGTATATACGTGAATAGTGTTTGTCATGCGTGAATAGTTATTTATGGATGAATAGTGATTTTGGAGACCAAGAAAATTTTCATGTCACCCTATGTACAAGACATGGTATGGATATTTCGAAGTCATATTAGTGATCCACGGAGCAAATAAGTGTATGTAAAGACGATCGGAATTCAGAAATTCCAATTTGTATTCTGGTGTAATATTTGACCGGGCAGTGAATTATATATTATTATATTCAAGAAATTAGATATTTAATTTGAGGAATTGAGGAGTTAATATTTTGGAATTTTATTATAATTTATTTGAGAATTTAGAACGAAAACCTCTGAGACAGTGAAATGGACGTTCCGAGAAACCGCTGAGATATTAAAACGAGATTAAGCGATTAAGCGAACGGATCATGGATTAAGGATTATACCATGGTGGAGTAATAAAGTGCAACGTATGAGTTGTAACATATTAATTTTATTCAAGAAACGACAAAGAAATCAAAGCGGTGTAAACGAAAAATAAATAAAGGGACTAAAGTACAAGAAACAAAAGCTAGGGACTTGGTTGCAAATGGAATGGATAAGGGAAATCCAAGGGAACCAATGAGAGGTTGACAACACTAAAGGAGAAGATGCATCCAAGTTAAAAAGCTATTATACATGTATTATTACACAAAACAAAACAAAACACCAAGAACACTCCATTCTGCCAACCAAGATAGCAGCTCACTAAAACGGGCCTAGAGACTTCATTACTCAATGAAATTTTTTGTTCTTTATATGGTTAGAAAGCTGTGAAGACGCTCTACAACTTTCATTCAGGAGCCTCGACCAGGAAACGAGTGCAAGGGCTTCGTTTTGGCTGATCTTTGGGACGTGTTTTTCCAGTCAGGAAACTCACTTCCATGTTCTTGTTTTCTTTGGTGAGATTGAAGATGGTGAGCATAGAGTAAGGCTTCCCCAAGGTTAACCAAGCTTGTTTAAGATTTTAAGAACATCAAGAAGGTATAAAAACCCTAACCCCTCTTGGCCATGTAGTAATTGTGATGTTTAATGTTAGATCCATGGTTATTAGTGTGAATCTTGGACATATAAGTTATGGATGATGTAGATATTGAGTTTTGATGTTGTGATTGTGATTTTTATGATTGTGGATAGTATATGTATCTCCATGAGTGTTATAAAGCATGAACTAAGTGAATTAGGTATTGGTTGTGTTGTGGAATTGAGAAAATTGGTTGATCTAAGTGGTACATGCTTGCTGAGTTTTTCCAGGAACATTGACCTGTCTTGTAACATGGTTTTGAACTCCCAAATATTGTCCCCTGAGGTCCTACCATATATTGTTGGAAAGATAATTGAAATTAGTTTCTGGAAATATAAGGTTCATAACTAGGTGATGTACATATTTTGAGTTATGACCAGAAGAGTGAGGAGTGGTTCTGAAATCCGGACTGCACTGTATGGTCTGTTTGTGAACTGTCTTTGGACCCCCTAACTTTCTGCAAACATTGTGAAAAATTGAGGTTAGCTAGGTCTTACAGTAAGGAAGGCTGCCCAAAAGGAATCTGATTAAAACTCGAATTTTTCAATTTTATAAAAATGTTAGAGCGAGGTGTGCGCAAGTGAAAAACCACTTAGGAGATTAGTTTAAAGTAGTTTTAAGAATATTCACTTGAGTTTCGAGTTCGAGGAATAGATTTGAGTCGAATGGGTAACGAAAGTGATAATATGACGACATGGTCATATGAGAGGGTTAGTGGTCACAAGTGGAGTCGTTAAGTTGGTCTTACGATTTTTAAAACCTTATGATTAAGTAGCGTTGTTAAGGTACTAACGTACAAATATTGATTATGTATAGATTTCCATTCCACTTCGCGAGCCGACCACCCCAACCTCACCAAGGCAAGTTTTCCATCCCTAAGTATTTAATTTCAAAAGATTATATTCTTGATTTTATCTATGCAAGTTTACTTTTCAAAACTTATATATAAGGATTTTCACTATTGTGATTATAGCTTCCTAACGTATTATATGCTTATGCTTTACGAGTTATGTTGAAGTTTGAGATATATGCATATGTGTTTGTACACCCTTGAACTTAGAATAAAAGTGTTTTCTTCGGACAACGACTCTAGCAATAGAGGTCGTAGCGGTCCAAATATACTATTGACCGGGGAGCGGTATATTATTGTATCGTAATTGAATTACGAAAACCCGAAGGGTCATTCGGGAAGTATCGTATACTTAAGTATTTATTATTTTCTTAAAAATTAGTATAAATACAAAAAAAAATATTTATCTTGGATTAAAAGCTTATTTTAATTAAATAATTATTTTATTAACTGTTTATATTAAATCTCAAAATAGTATTTATTAATTATCGTTCATTATTTTAAAGACAAAACTAATCCAAGATACCTTTAGCATTTTCAAACTCGAACTCTTTCGAACCCAAAACATTTTCGAAAACCCCCGGTCAGGTTTTGCTTCTGTTACGTTTTTCAAGAATTATCGGTCGACTGAGGTCGAACTTCAACTACTCGAATTTTCTATCAAAATGATTTTTGAAAAGAAAAGGAAAAGGGGACTCTGGCAGGTGTGGGAATCGTTGACGAACGATTCCCGGGATGTGTAAGCGGCCGTGAGCCAGGCGGTCCATCAATTATTATTCCGGCCCAGGTGTTGCCGAAGGATGATTACGGATGTAGTTTTCATCGAGGGTGATTACGGATGTAGTTTTCACCCAAGGATAGTTACGGATGTAGTTTCTATCCTTCTACCGGTAGAGAAGACCCGCGGATTGTTGGACTTGGTTGTGGCGACTGATCATCGTCAATCCTTGTCAGGTTTTTATGTTTTCTTCCAGTCCCATCCTCCACTTTGGAAAAATACTCAAACACTGCTTCTTGGGCCTAAGTGCCAAGTTACCGATAGTGTGGTTTTGATAAGAAAAATATTGACATCGTGCAGTATCTAGAACTGCAAGATTTTCTATAAAGATTGGCACGTGTTAGTGCACTCTTGCAATTATTCCAAAGAATGAAATGTTTTTGAATGAGAAACCTTCTAAGCTAATGGAAGGAAAGAGGTTTTGCAATAATGTATTCCCTGTACAGTATGTTAACCGTAGAGTGTTTTGCCGAAAATGATATACTAATATGTATATATTTTCAAACCTGAGATATATTGAAATGGGAACCTTATAAAGGTTTCATATGTTATTCTTAAAGCTCCTTAGCGAGTATAAATGTTTTATTCAAACTCGGACATATATATTGTCGAAATATGTTTTGAAATCTGAGATATATACCTATACAGTTGGGAACGTTTTCGAAATAAACCACATTATTATTTTTCAAAATGGCGAACTTGCTGAGCATTATGTAGCTCATTCTTGCTTTATAAAAACTTTTCAGAAAGAGAAGAATTTGGTCAGTTAACTTCGTACCAGCAGAAGAGGAGTAGAAGATTTATCCCGAGATGACTTAGTTCCGGATAAATAATACAGAGTAAGTCTGATAGGTTTTCAACTGTAATAGTAAGACTCGTCTTCAAGTGTAGTTGTATAAGTGGAAGTGCGTAAGATTCTGGATTGTACAGATGAATTGTAATATTTAGTGTTACTTTTGGTTATCGTTTCTGAGGCTCTAACTTGTATGTGCGTAAGATTGAGGTCTGGATGTATGTATTGTTGAGTTGTAAAGTTAATACAGGTATGATATGGTTGGATGGTGATGTGACGACCTGAATCTTTGACCTCGGATTTGGGGGCGTCACAGAAATGGTATCAGAGAGATAAGTTACAGTACTCAGAAACGAGAGTGTTGAGAGTTAAGTCTAAGTAGGAGAATGACATAAGAGATCGTAGTAAACTTATTATTGGACTATAGGAAGATGTACCGATGAGTAGAATGGACTGGAGTGTTTACTGGAGGTATTATACTAGGGTCGATAGAATCCTTAGAGGCCTTCAGAATGATGAGTTGAGAGTTGGGAGTCGTACCTGACTTATCAGATGTAACGATGTAGGAAGCAGAGTGAAACCTCAAGAGTAGTTGAGGAAGAGGCGATACTGCCAATATGATTGGATGACTTGGCTGGCATAAATTTTGTTGCCCATAGTCCTTCAGAGTTTGCCTATAAGGAGGCGGCAATTTAAGAATCGATAAGTTTAGACTTCCTTACATAATTAAGGGTACTTAGTACTTGGAATAATGAAAGTCTTTTACTTTGGCTATAAGATCCAATTTTCGATAAGTAACGGGTTTACCTGAAAGGTGGTTACTATGCCGTTGTGGATTTCATTACTCTTGATGGCGAATTTTACATGTGTTATACGAGAATGTTATCATAAGACGAGCGTGCTAGGTAATTCCACGCATGATTCGGATGCTAGAGCATGGTAGTTCAACTTAGTGAACAAACAAGTAGAATTAACAAAGGGACTCAAGTGAAGTGGAATATGGTTGCATCGAGCGATACAGTGATCTCAGAGTCTACCAAAAGAAAAGACCAATGGGTCTAGAGTGGGATCCTTTGATAAAGATGTTATCAGGGACTACGTATATATGTATTATAGACCTCAATATTTTTGGTATATGTTCACATGCACACACCCGCCACTGAACCTATGGACTGCACTGAGATCCCTGAGAGATCTCTTTGATCTGTTCCCAGGGGGAACTGGCCACTCGTGATTCTTGTCGGAAGGCATGAAGTAGGACCCTATGGACTTAGCAGGTGTCCCCGGAATGATGTGAAGCTTGGTCTTCAAGATAAAGCACGAAGATGATAGATATATTTGTGAAACCCTAACTCGATAATTGACTCTAAGATGAAGATTGAGAGACGCACTAGTTGGTGTCTTGTATTACGAAGACGAAGAGATGGAGTTACCCTCATAGTGGTGATAATGAGATGCACGAATGATTATTAACTTATTTTGGTAACTACCGGCTGGTGCACTACTTCATTTTAAACTTTTCATTAACCATGTTACCTCGATTAGTTTATATCTGGTAATCCTTCTAGCTTTCTACTTCAAACTTGTGGAATAACCACCAGTGATATACTTTCTCTAAACCGGGACTCATCCAAAGTATCTTATTTGATCCCCGAGTATTCTATTTGAAGTTTATAATTATTTCATTCTGCTCAGGACTATTTACACTTCCTTTCAATTATCCAAGGAATGTTCAACAATTGTTTCCTTAATTAATCAATGAATATTCCTAAAAGAATATTGATATTTGACTACTTCTTTCATACTTGCACTCTTCAGTCGAGCCCATAAATATTTATCAACTTGTTGAGAACAGAGATGATCTAACATCCAGATATTCCTCATGAATCCTTTCTTCTATTCAAAATGAGATTGTGCGTCGTACATTGAAATCATAGTAAGGATATCATTTTGATACTAGTATTCTAAATTTCATTCTACTGTAAGATCTGATAAAGCATGTGTACGGAGGCACCCTTGGGTGGACCGTTTCACTGATAAGTAATATTTGATGAGAGGTTATCGATTGTTCCGATACCTAGAACATTCTCTTCATATTTTATAGTTTTCTTTTTTCAAACTTAATAACTTCTTATTTCCATTCGTTGTCCAAGTAGCCTAAAGTTTCTTCAGTGGCTACGATGTTGAAATTCCGTTCTAGCCAATTGAAACTGGCTAGTCGATATGTCAATATGAATGACTAGTTGATTGTTCTAACTAGTCAAAATTGTAATGTTGTGAAGAACACCTAGCTAATTGTCCTAGCTAGTGGTGATGTCTCAAACAGGCGAACTAGCAAATTTTGTCTAACTAGTTGCTAGTGTTTCTTAAAAAGGACTAGTTATTGTTTCACTAGTCCAACTCCCAATTTAATTCATTCAGCAATTCCACAATGCATTTTGCATGTGGTAAAGTATGATGATGAAAGTTTTGACGAATGACTTGATTGAGACCTAGTGAGGTCGTCCACTCAACTTGAATTCTACCCATCTTTGTATCAGACTTTATGTCACTTGAATATTCTGTTCTTTCATTCATATAATGAAGATTCATTTGAAACCATAGATTACTTGAATGATAAACTGCTTCATTTTTTTTATCGTCACATAGTAGAATTTCTTTCGATCGGTTGACCTTTATCAATGGGACTTTTTAGATCCTCTATTTTTCAAGAGAAAAGTATTCCCCATATGTAAGAATTGTATAAAGACCATCTTTATGACTTTTGTATCCAACAATCATTGCTCTCGTGCAACATTCTCTATGATATCACATTACCAAATTTTCAGGACATGAAGGAATAAACCTTGTTGTATTCTTTTTGTCCATCCTTACATCTCCGAAAATCGAGACTCCTAGTATTTGGAACCATCAACATTCTTGGAACATCCAATGTGGAATTCTTATTGAAATTATCTATTGGACCTTGTTATTTTAAAACCATTCCTTTCAAAAGTGATTACTCTAAGGTGAACGGGAGGTACAATTGTGAACCGTTGCACCAATATGAGATCAAAAACCAAATATTGTAATTGTGCAGCTAGAGCGTTATGCCGAGTAATTATTAAAGTAGAAATAACATGTCGGGGCATACCACAAGACCTTTAATATTAGTGTGAGGAAAGTTATAGGAAATGATGAGGTGGTTGGGAGTACGTTCCTACTAACCGTTGTCAGGATGTTATAGTAATGAATTCTGGAGTTACCAAGCCTTTTCCTGATCCAAGGAATTCAAATCGATTGCGATGTAAGACATATCCTTAGAGGAAACTAACATGGAAGTGAGATGGACAAGAAAGTAAGAAATATCGTGGCAAGAATGTGAAGCTTTACTTAGCTAAAAGGGATTGATGCACATAGCGAGACATAAAGTTTAAAAGGCCCTTAATAGCAAATGGATGCATGGATATATCCCAATGATCCTTCGAGATTACCACCTAATCAAGTTTATTGGGAATCGCAGCAGCATACAGGCCTCAGGCTGATTGGCGCCAGTTGTGAAAGAGGACGAGCGCATGACATCTTACCTATACCATCGAGAACTGAAACCCTTATCGAAAATGGAGGAATTGTTGACTAGTTAAAGTGCGTAGTTGTTTTTCAAAGATAAGGTTAAAGAGAAGGTTTCACCAACTCCAGATCGACCTCTGTACTGCACCAAAGTCGGCATTTCACATTAATGTAAATATTATAAATTCTGGTAGTATCATGTGGATTGACTAGTGAGTCAGAAGCCCTTGTGGGTTAATAAATAAAGTTTTAAGAATGATATGAGAGATTAGTAACAACCTCGTTGTTAGCTATACTTTATAATGAGAAGAGGACTTTGGGAATCACGATGATGCGTCTTTCAAGAGTTTAAGAGGTGTGTTGATGCAGTAGAAATGGGATGATAGCCTATACTTCTAAACAACATAAAGGTTACGGGATGGGATATACTAACCGTGAGTCTGGGATTAGTCATGATGGCGTTCACGCATAAAACTGAGACGTTAACTTTATGAGAAAAGTGTGAAAGTTTTCCACAAGTGCCATAAGTATATCTTCATATTAGAACTAAACATAAGAAAGAGAAGGTGACGAAAGGGAGCAGGGAGTATAATGGAGAAATTTGTTATTTCCCAGGAAAGGCCAGTGTGGTGGCCGATACCTATAGAAGGGATTATTCAAAATTGGAATTCAGTCAGTATTGACCAAGAAAATAGAGTATATACGATAAAGAATAATGTTAGAGGAAAATGACTAAATTATGGGGAAGGACAAAGATGTACAGAGAATTAAGAGAATGTTTGGCAAACGGATATGAAGAATTGTATTGGCAAGCTATTAAGTATAAACGCAACATGTCAAAAACAAAATGATAAAGATCTAGTGGATCAATTCTGCCCGTAGAAAATCTTGAACGTGGACAGAATTATAATGAATTTCATGAGTAGGTCGCCGAAGACCGAGCCAAGAGATGGCCCTAGTTGATTTATAATTGCTGGACCAAGTGATTTACCTACGAGAGACTTTCCATTTAGAAGATTATTGATTTATATACGGAAGAGATGGTGGTGCAATATAAAACTTCTGCAGTGATTACGTCAGATAGAGACTTAAGGTTAGACTTCAAATATTGAAGGTGCTTTCAAGTATAATTAATAAAGAGATTGAGCGTATGTACTAATTTGATCTGTGGCTGACGGACAGGGAAGAAGAATTATCCAGACGATCGAATTTATATTTAGTGTCGTGCCTTAGATTTCACGGGCCAGTCGAGAATAAAAACTTATCCATGAAATGAATGTTGTTATCACGATCGTCACCATGCGAATGTAAGGACGTCTCTTGTAAAGCGTACTACGAAAGAAGAAGTTTCGCTTTTCTTGCGTTACGAAGAAGTCAATGAACGAGGGATATAGTAGCTGAACTGGTTCGACGTATACCGAAGACTATACAGTATCCATAGCAAGTGGTAACGGCTGACGGGAGGCAACACATACGTGCTAATCAAGCGAAGGAATATGAGGTTGTCTTAGATTATAATACACGACCACAAAGTATTCACGGGCCAACGATACAAGGACTCAACGCAGATACTATGAACAAGGTAGAAGAGGAACGTATAAGTAGTGGGATAGAAATTTTCATTCATGGAACAACCGATAAGGAATACAGGTCGAGGAGAGCATGCGTTGAGGAACAACATTAAAGCGTTGGTGAGACCAAGGTGAGGGAACAAAAGGGTTGAAGTGTCAACCTGAGAGTTGAAAAGGGTAAATTTGGAATTGTATCCACAACTATTTTCCTTAGGTTCTCAAGATAGAATCCTTTTAAGGGGAGGAGACTGCAATAACCCTAATTTTCGTGAATATTCAAAACCTGGATGAATAGTAATTTTATAGGTGGATGAGAAATTTTTGCAATCACGATATGTTCAAATTATTAAATGAAGATTTCGAATTGATATTACGTTTCTACGGTGCAGACGAGTGTATCTAAAAGTCATTAGTTTTTTTTTCTTTTTTTTTTACGAAACCCATTATTTCGAATGGTCAAATTTTATGAGATATCAAAGGAGTATGAGGTGGGAGACTTCGTGATGCTAAATGTATCCCCCTGGAAAGGATTGATGCGGTTTGTTAAGAAAGGAAAGCTAAGTCTGAGGTTTATTGGACCTTTTGAGATTTTGAGGCGTATTGGGAAGTTAGCCTACGAGTTAGCCTTGCCCCAAGCTTGCAGCAAATTCATAATGTGTTTCATGTGTCTATGTTACGACCCTACCACACCGACTATCGGCATGTGATAGAATACGACCAAGTGGACCTACAACCAGACTTGACCTATGTGGAGCAACCCGTGGAAATCATGGATAGAAAAGAACAAGTGCTAAGGAACAAGGTTTTCAAACTAATAAGGAATTGTGAGAAAATCAAGATGTGGAAGAATCCACCTGGAAGTTGAAAGAGTGAAACAAAGAAGGAGTAACCCCAGTGATTCCTAAACTGATTCCGGGACGGAATCCTTTTAAGGAGGGGAGACTGTAAGAACCCAGATTTTCGGTAGAATTAAAACTTTTCTTATTGAGAATAAGTATATACGTGAATAGTGTTTGTCATGCGTGAATAGTTATTTATGGATGAATAGTGATTTTGGAGACCAAGAAAATTTTCACGCCACCCTATGTACAAGACATGGTATGGATATTTCGAAGTCATATTAGTGATCCACGGAGCAAATAAGTGTATGTAAAGACGATCGGAATTCAGAAATTCCAATTTGTATTCTGGTGTAATATTTGACCGGGCAGTGAATTATATATTATTATATTCAAGAAATTAGATATTTAATTTGAGGAATTGAGGAGTTAATATTTTGGAATTTTATTATAATTTATTTGAGAATTTATAACGAAAACCTCTGAGACAGTGAAATGGACGTTCTAGAAACCGCTGAGATATTAAAACGAGATTAAGCGATTAAGCGAACGGATCATGGATTAAGGATTATACCATGGTGGAGTAATAAAGTGCAACGTATGAGTTGTAACATATTAATTTTATTCAAGAAACGACAAAGAAATCAAAGCGGTGTAAACGAAAAATAAATAAAGGGACTAAAGTACAAGAAACAAAAGCTAGGGACTTGGTTGCAAATGGAATGGATAAGGGAAATCCAAGGGAACCAATGAGAGGTTGACAACACTAAAGGAGAAGATGCATCCAAGTTAAAAAGCTATTATACATGTATTATTACACAAAACAAAACAAAACACCAAGAACACTCCATTCTGCCAACCAAGATAGCAGCTCACTAAAACGGGCCTAGAGACTTCATTACTCAATGAAATTTTTTGTTCTTTATATGGTTAGAAAGCTGTGAAGACGCTCTACAACTTTCATTCAGGAGCCTCGACCAGGAAACGAGTGCAAGGGCTTCGTTTTGGCTGATCTTTGGGGCGTGTTTTTCCAGTCAGGAAACTCACTTCCATGTTCTTGTTTTCTTTGGTGAGATTGAAGATGGTGAGCATAGAGTAAGGCTTCCCCAAGATTAACCAAGCTTGTTTAAGATTGTAAGAACATCAAGAAGGTATAAAAACCCTAACCCCTCTTGGCCATGTAGTAATTGTGATGTTTAATGTTAGATCCATGGTTATTAGTGTGAATCTTGGACATATAAGTTATGGATGATGTAGATATTGAGTTTTGATGTTGTGATTGTGATTTTTATGATTGTGGATAGTATATGTATCTCCATGAGTGTTATAAAGCATGAACTAAGTGAATTAGGTATTGGTTGTGTTGTGGAATTGAGAAAATTGGTTGATCTAAGTGGTACATGCTTGCTGAGTTTTTCCAGGAACATTGACCTGTCTTGTAACATGGTTTTGAACTCCCAAATATTGTCCCCTGAGGTCCTACCATATATTGTTGGAAAGATAATTGAAAGTAGTTTCTGGAAATATAAGGTTCATAACTAGGTGATGTATATATTTTGAGTTATGACCAGAAGAGTGAGGAGTGGTTCTGAAATCCGGACTGCACTGTATGGTCTGTTTCTGAACTGTCTTTGGACCCCCTAACTTTCTGCAAACATTGTGAAAAATTGAGGTTAGCTAGGTCTTACAGTAAGAAAGGCTGCCCAAAAAGAATCTGATTAAAACTCGAATTTTTCAATTTTATAAAAATGTTAGAGCGAGGTGTGCGCAAGTGAAAAACCACTTAGGAGATTAGTTTAAAGTAGTTTTAAGAATATTCACTTGAGTTTCGAGTTCGAGGAATAGATTTGAGTCGAATGGGTAACGAAAGTGATAATATGACGACATGGTCATATGAGAGGGTTAGTGGTCACAAGTGGAGTCGTTAAGTTGGTCTTACGATTTTTAAAACCTTATGATTAAGTAGCGTTGTTAAGGTACTAACGTACAAATATTGATTATGTATAGATTTCCATTCCACTTCGCGAGCCGACTACCCCAACCTCACCAAGGCAAGTTTTCCATCCCTAAGTATTTAATTTCAAAAGATTATATTCTTGATTTTATCTATGAAAGTTTACTTTTCAAAACTTATATATAAGGATTTTCACTATTGTGTTTATAGCTTCCTAACGTATTATATGCTTATGCTTTACGAGTTATGTTGAAGTTTGAGATATATGCATATGTGTTTGTACACCATTGAACTTAGAATAAAAGTGTTTTCTTCGGACAACGACTCTAGCAATAGAGGTCGTAGCGGTCCAAATATACTATTGACCGGGGAGCGGTATATTATTGTATCGTAATTGAATTACGAAAACCCGAAGGGTCATTCGGGAAGTATCGTATACTTAAGTATTTATTATTTTCTTAAAAATTAGTATAAATACAAAAAAAAAATATTTATCTTGGATTAAAAGCTTATTTTAATTAAATAATTATTTTATTAACTGTTTATATTAAATCTCAAAATAGTATTTATTAATTATCGTTCATTATTTTAAAGACAAAACTAATCCAAGATACCTTTAGCATTTTCAAACTCGAACTCTTTCGAACCCAAAACATTTTCGAAAACCCCCGGTCAGGTTTTGCTTCTGTTACGTTTTTCAAGAATTATCGGTCGACTGAGGTCGAACTTCAACTACTCGAATTTTCTATCAAAATGATTTTTGAAAAGAAAAGGAAAAGGGGACTCTGGCAGGTGTGGGAATCGTTGACGAACGATTCCCGGGATGTGTAAGCGGCCGTGAGCCAGGCGGTCCATCAATTATTATTCCGGCCCAGGTGTTGCCGAAGGATGATTACGGATGTAGTTTTCATCGAGGGTGATTACGGATGTAGTTTTCACCCAAGGATAGTTACGGATGTAGTTTCTATCCTTCTACCGGTAGAGAAGACCCGCGGATTGTTGGACTTGGTTGTGGCGACTGATCATCGTCAATCCTTGTCAGGTTTTTATGTTTTCTTCCAGTCCCATCCTCCACTTTGGAAAAATACTCAAACACTGCTTCTTGGGCCTAAGTGCCAAGTTGCCGATAGTGTGGTTTTGATAAGAAAAATATTGACATCGTGCAGTATCTAGAACTGCAAGATTTTCTATAAAGATTGGCACGTGTTAGTGCACTCTTGCAATTATTCCAAAGAATGAAATGTTTTTGAATGAGAAACCTTCTAAGCTAATGGAAGGAAAGAGGTTTTGCAATAATGTATTCCCTGTACAGTATGTTAACCGTAGAGTGTTTTGCCGAAAATGATATACTAATATGTATATATTTTCAAACCTGAGATATATTGAAATGGGAACCTTATAAAGGTTTCATATGTTATTCTTAAAGCTCCTTAGCGAGTATAAATGTTTTATTCAAACTCGGACATATATATTGTCGAAATATGTTTTGAAATCTGAGATATATACCTATACAGTTGGGAACGTTTTCGAAATAAACCACATTATTATTTTTCAAAATGGCGAACTTGCTGAGCATTATGTAGCTCATTCTTGCTTTATAAAAACTTTTCAGAAAGAGAAGAATTTGGTCAGTTAACTCCGTACCAGCAGAAGAGGAGTAGAAGATTTATCCCGAGATGACTTAGTTCCGGATAAATAATACAGAGTAAGTCTGATAGGTTTTCAACTGTAATAGTAAGACTCGTCTTCAAGTGTAGTTGTATAAGTGGAAGTGCGTAAGATTCTGGATTGTACAGATGAATTGTAATATTTAGTGTTACTTTTGGTTATCGTTTCTGAGGCTCTAACTTGTATGTGCGTAAGATTGAGGTCTGGATGTATGTATTGTTGAGTTGTAAAGTTAATACAGGTATGATATGGTTGGATGGTGATGTGACGACCTGAATCTTTAACCTCGGATTTGGGGGCGTCACACAGGCTAAAGCACTCCTTGAGGAATTGGCATCTAATAATTATTCATGGGCACCTAGTGGGACGAGCTCAACAAAAGCAGCAAAAGAATCTGAGATGATCAACATGCTGGCTCAAAAATTGGATACTCTAACTCAGGAGGTGCGAGGACAAAGGGTAAATGTGAATGCTATTTCTTCACCTATGGAAGGGTATAATGATTATGGTGCTAGTCAGAACTCCTATGTGCAACAATTTCCAGAAGAAGCATCTTTTATTCAAGGAAGACAGCCGTGGCCTATTCAGAATAACTCCTACTACAATCTGAATCAAAGGCCAAATAACAATCTTTCTTACAGTAATAATCATGCAACTAATCCTTCTTATTCATTTCCAAGGGAGAATCAACCTCCTGGTTTTCAGTCACGACCACCGTATCAAGCACAGCAGCAGTATCAACCTCCGCCAAAGAAAGAACCAGCTGATTGGGAGGTTGCAGTAAATAAGATTATGCAAGGAACTTTTGGGGCATTGGCTAATATGGAATCAAGAATAGATCAGATGACATCATCTCAAAAGATGCTAGAAACACAGATTGGACAAATTTCCTCCAAGATGGGTGTTCGTGAGCAAGGTTCTCTCCCAAGTCAACCCGACCAGAATGGTAAGGAACAATGCAAAGCAATTACTTTGAGGAGCGGAAAAGAGTTGCCCGAGGTTGAGGCTCTTGAGCCTAAAGAGAGGGATGCTGAAAAAGAAAATGAGATAGTAGAGATTGATGCAGAAAAGTCAGAAAAAGTAGATGAAGAGAAGAAGGAAGAAGAACCAGAAAAGCCGTATGTTCCTCCACCACCCTATGTTCCTCCTATTCCATTTCCACAGAGACTTCACAACAGGCAGTTAGAGAAACAGTACGAGAAGTTCTTTACTATGTTCCGGCAGTTGCGTGTCAATATTCCTTTGGCTGAAGCTTTGAATCAAATGCCACTTTATGCTAAATTTCTTAAGGAGATGTTGACAAAGAAGAGGAAATTTGAGGATGCAGAAACCATTACTCTTAATACGGAATGCAGTGCAGTTATCCAAAAGGCCATTCCTCAAAAATTGAAAGATCCGGGAAGTTTTTCTTTGCCTTGCACTATTGGGAAGATGGAGAACATGAAAGCCTTGTGTGATTTAGGGGCAAGTGTGAGTTTGATGCCATACTCATTTTGCAAAGGGCTTGGTTTTGCAGAGCTTAAAAAGACACGGATTTCACTTCAGTTGGCGGATCGTTCTGTTAAGTATCCGTTGGGGGTCATTGAAGATGTGGTAGTGTTTGCATTAAATCACGCAAGCGTACGTGGTCACAAGTAATATAGATATAAGTCAAGTTCGTTCCCACAGAGATCTGGTTATGGTTTTAATTCAGTTTTGTACCTATGCAACATTGTATGGTTATTATGCACTGCTAAGACAAATAACAAATATTGGGGTTAATAAACTAAATTAACTAAGAAGTAAATTAACAAACTAAGAATTAACTAACTAACAAGAATTGGAATCGAATTACTTATGAGAATAAAAACATGGGACTCTAACTTCATTATCTACTTCACTTAGAGTTGATGCCTTTAATCAATACACATGTGGGATTTGATATCTGATCGGACAACACGAAATAAGTAAAAGTTACCTCTCGGTATACTAGTACCAAACTACGCATGCATCCACAAAAGAGATAGAAGATGGGTAGACACCTATTATGTTTAGACCCTATATCTCTATAGAATTTGAAAACATAAGGGTTTAAGAATAAGTTATCCACATAGATCACATAGGGCAGCATAATATCTCTATTCATGCCACAAATCATGATGCTAAAACATCAACCTATCCTATGCTAGCATGGCAAGTTCTAAATCTCAAGATCCACTCTCGCTTCACAAGAGATTAACAATTCAATTTAGATGTTAGCTATGCATCTAAAAGCATTAAGATTAACCATACGAGGATATCAAGAATTCACCACACGTAATCTTTAAAGCAAACAAACTACTAAGCTACATAAATTACTCCGTTAGAATCCCGTGACAACGATTAGCCCATAATTGAACCGTTCATCGTCATGGGATTTGATGAAAACATGATAATAAATAAGATATGAAAGAAAGAAACAATAATATTAATAAAATAGAAAGTTGAGAAAACAAATCTATAATCCAGAATAACACAAAAGATGAAGTAGATCTAGATCTGTTGCTTGTCACGAGCGTTGAATCCTTCTCTCCTTTTCTCCATTGTAGATCTAAGCTGGTTACAATAATAAAGCTATGATACAAATTACAATGCTTAGATGTGTTTATATAGGCTCTAGATTTCTTGTCCAGCAAGAATTTATCTTCTATTACAGTTAGAATTTAATTAAGGTGATAAAAACTGCCTAAAATACAATTAGAACTTAAAAAGGGCAAAACAGTAATTTCACTACTTCCAACAGTCTGCTTGTCGTACTTCCTGCCCCTACCCCGCGCAACTTGCTCGTGTGAAACCTGTCCCATATTATAGAAAATCTCCCAAGCTTCGCGTGGGCAGTAAGATCGCTAAAAATGGACTTATAGAACTCCAGATATGGCCAAAATAGTGTAAGATGCGCAGCCTTCCCAGAAAATCCGAATTTTAATCAAATAAATCTCCAAAAACGATAGAAGCATCAACCTTAATTAACATTCTCGTAAATCTGCACAACTAAGCAAAACACATCAAAAGTACAAGAAACTTGAGTCCAAGACAATCAATTTAAGCCGATTTAGAATGCTCCAAGTGGATATAAAATCCACTTATCACACCTCCAAACTTAAACCAATGCTTGTCCTCAAGCATTAACAATTACAACTAACTAACTAACTAGTACCACTTCCGTAGGTGATCACGGTTGCATTTGGCATATGCAACAAGCCCTTTAAACCCCTAGGCAGCCCTAATGGACGAGTAAGGTCTCGTGAGGGCCTATAACGAATGTACCCACAAAATCCATTTAACCTAATGCAATGCAATGCATGAATGAAAAATGCAACGATCCCCTTCAAACTCACTAAAACCAACTAACAAGCAAACATCTCAAAGAATGCAAATAAATCCAAGCAGAGCTCGACTAAGTCCCCGTATACTAACAGTACATGAACAAGAACGTGAGTGTGTGCAACGCTCATCAGAAATACTCCCAAAACTAGGTCAAAAATCATACATGTCATTCGCCAAGACAATCACAGGTTTATAAAAAGAATAGACTGTAGACACTTCATAACATAGAAACACCTCCATCCTCATTCAAGTTAGACAGGAATTCATGCTTTATTACTACACTACGACACATAATACATTACACATGCTTATTTAACCGTGCAATGAATGAGACCCCAAAAGGCTTATACAATAATACCCATGTAGCGAGTGTTAGGTCAGCAATCCCAAACCACAAGGGCTTTAGGTTACTAGGACTAAGTCCCCTCAGACTTAATTACTCGAGTATTAAAGAGCTCACTCTGGTTAATTCTGCATTTAACAATTAAACTATTGACTTTTTTTTTTCTTTCTTTTTTTCTTTTTTTTCTGATTTTTTTTTTCATGCAATCTGGAATGAGAATTCTCAATTCCAACCCTAGACTACTCATATAAATATGAGCTGGCTACTAGCCAATTGACACCTAGCCATTATTTAACAAATATTAACAACTAGCATGAAATCCCTGGTTTCCCCCAAACTTAGACTTTAGTGCTCCTACGCTATCAAGGGAATAACGAAAATTCTAACTATAATCAAGTGATTAAATCTCAAAACTCCAAACAAGCATAACCTCAACCTAGCCCAAAAGCAAACAATGAGTTGTGTAAAAATTTTGTTCCCGTAACATGCAAGTCAATTTCTTAGGAACTATAAATCAGCCCTCTACTCATCATCATCACACTCAATTAAACATCTACCTACCAATCAGAATCAGCTCGTCCTAAGGGATCATGAAATATGCATGCCATGAAAATGCAACTAACATGAACGCACATGGTATACGAAAAAATAAAAAAAAAAACAGAATGTCCTATATGAAACAAACATAAATAACACGAACATAACAATCATGCATAATTTACTACTACTAACTAAATCTGTATTTACTACTACTAATATGCAAAGCATGAAATCCTATATGAACACATAATACAACAACTACTAATCCCTCAAACCACCCCCAAACTTAAAATATTCAATGTCCGCATTGAAAGGAAGTAAATACGAGGGATAGCAGAAAACATACCTAACCGTCCTCGTCCTCGAATGAATCTGGTGGAGGATAGTGCGTACGAGCTCCAAAGACTGTCCACCTTGCCTGAATACTACAAAACCACCAATTGACAAGAACACAAATTCGTAATAAAAATAATATTAGAAAAAGATTTACCCAATACGAATTAAAGAGGTGAACTTGCAATAAATTCCTCTTTAGAATTGAATTTTTAGAGATTTAAAGAAGTAGAAAAGGAATTGGATTTGTATGTATAGGTGGGTATATATATTTGGGGGAAAAAAATAATAATAATAAATAAAAATTAAAATTAAAATTAAAATAAATAAAATAAAATAAAATATGAAATAGGAGATGGATTGGGAATAATTTGGAATTAATATGGGACTAGAATTAGGAATTAGGGATTGGGGTTAAAATAATAGAAGAGGGGTGTGAAAAATTTGTGTTATAAAAACACAAATATGCGTGTAAAATAATGCCCGGACAGGAACCAACTCGCGCTGCAGCTTGAATAATCGGCGCCGCGGCCTCAAACACCTTCTGTTGATTTCTATTTTTTTTTTATATGAACAACAATCGTGGCCAAAAACCACACCTGACTACTACACTTCACGCGCCTGGGACTTTATTCTATAGCACCGCAGCCTTGAGCACCCACTTCTGGTCAGACACATGTCGGCAGGTTTTTTGATTTTGTGTAATTATATTTTTTTTTTACTTCAACAACATCACCTGTACAAAAACAAAACAAGAAAAAATTTGTACCTGGTCAGACACATGTTGGCGCTGCGGCCTAGAAAACTCGCGCGGCCTGGAAAACTCGCGCTGTGGCCTGGACTGGTTTCTGTTGGAAATTTTCGTGCAAATTTTTTTTTTTTTTTTTGCATACAACACTCAAATTTTTTTTCCCTACATTAATGCGTGGGTTGCCTCCCACGAAGCGCTCCTTTAACGTCAATAGCTTGACGTTACTTCCTCAACTCATGGCGGTTTCAAAAGAATAACAGAACCGTTCTCAACAGATAAACCATTCATACGAACGTTGACATCTTGGTTGCTTGCTTTCCACAAATCTCTTCCGTAAGATTTTAACCTGATTTTACTACTCAACGGCCAAATCTTCTTCTTTTTCTTCTTCACACCTCTAAGGTGCTTCTCCGACTCAACCGGCTGAACAAAAATTTCTTCTTCCTTATCATCTGCTTTCCACCTTCGCAACACGTTATCATGCCCCTCTTCAAAAATCACTAGCTCATTATTCAAAAGGACATACCTCAAATGTGATGGAAGTTTCCCAAGCTTTACTTTCGAAAGATCTCGAATCGAAGAACCGTCAATGGAATAACTAATGGGAGGCTTAAGCATGTGTGTATCCAAATTTTCACTCAATAACTGATCAAACTTCTTTATCTGACCCGTATCAACTATTTCCACACTGCAACACTCTTCATCCTCTGTCAGAAATTTCATGGCCTTGAACACATTAAAGGTGACATTCTGATCTTGCACCCTCATTGTAAGCTCTCCTTTTTGCACATCGATTAAGGTACGACCCGTAGCTAGAAAAGGCCTTCCCAAGATTATGGGAATCTTCTTGTCTTCTTCAAAATCCAAGATAACAAAATCAGCTGGGAAGATGAGCTTATCAACTTTCACCAAGACATCCTCCACTATACCCCTCGATAAGTGATCGTCCTATCAGCCAACTGCAAAGAGATATTAGTTGGCTTCGGCTCCGGTAGACCAAGTTGCTTGAAAACAGACAAGGGCATGAGATTAATACTAGCTCCTAAATCACATAAGCATTTGTCAAAAGACAACTTCCCAATGGTGCATGGAATTGTAAAGCTTCCCGGATCTTTCAATTAGGTGGCAACTTCTGTTGTAGAACTGCACTACACTCCTCCGTCAAAGCCACTATTTCAAAATCTTCCAACCTTCTCTTCCGTGACAAAATATCCTTCATGAACTTAGCATATCTTGGCATCTGCTCCAATGCTTCAACAAAAGGAATTTTAATGGATAGTTTATTGAAGACATCCATAAATTTCTGAAACTGTTTCTCTTGACTTTTCTGCAAACGTCCAGGATATGGCGGAGGTGGATAGACCTGATTATTCTTTGAAGATTGCTCCGGAGTAGACTTTTCAACAGGTTTCTTGCTCTTCTCACCATCAAGCTGATCAGCCACTAAATCAGATTTCTCAATTACTGGCACTGTAGATTTTTCAACTTGCTGATTCTGAACATCTTCATCTTCTTCAGTTGCTGATTTAAGATCACTCGTGACTTTTCCAAATCTCAAAGTAACTGCATTGACCTGTTCTTTGCTTTCCCTTCTTCCTGGATTAGTCTCCGTGTCACTAGGAAGAGTTCCTTGTGGCCTACTAAATAAAGCACTTGAAATCTGTCCAATCTGGCTCTCCAAGATCTTTTGAGAAGCTTGCAGATTTTTAATCACCATCCTCAAATCTTCCATCTCTGATTTTTCATTAGAAGTTTGCCCCGCATGAGCCTGGGGCTGTTGCTGAAATCCAAGAGGTTGATATGGTTGCCTTGGAGCATAAGGCTGCTGATAACCTTGATTGAATGACTTTGCTTGCTGATAAGGTTGTTGTGCACTTTGATTGTTGCTCCAGCTGAAGTTGGGATGATTCCTGTTGCTAGGATGATAAGTAGCTAGAACTGGTGCAGCAGGTCTCTGAAAATTACTCACGAACTATGCTGACTTAGGAGAAATAGCACACTGATTCGTCTCATGTACGCCCGCACATAGCTCACAAACATTAGCTACCTACTGAACTCCATAATTTGCAAGAGAATCCACCTTCATAGTCAACGCCTTCAACTGAGTTGCAATAGCTGAAGCTGTATCCACCTCAAACAAACCTGCTACCTTGCCTTGAAAAAGCCTCTGGGTTGGATTCTGATATTCATTAGCAGCCATCGTCTCAATAAGTTCATAAGCTTCATCATAGCTCTTAGCCCACAGAGCTCCTCCTGATGCTGCATCTAGCATAGGTCTAGATTGTGCTCCCAACCAATTGTAGAAACTATTGATAACCATCCAGTCAGGTATACCATGATGTGGACACCTACGAAGCATCTCCTTGTATCATTCCCAAGCCTCACACAAAGACTCTCCAGACTGCTGCTGAAATTGGGCTAGCTGATTCCTCAATGCTGCAGTTTTCGCCATAGGGAAAAATTTAGTAAGAAACTTCTGAGCAAGATCCTCCCATGTAGTAATGGAACCAGGTGGTAGAGAGTGTAACCAGCCCTTGGCCTTATCCTTCAGAGTGAATGGGAAAAGTCTCAACTTGATAGCATCATCCGAAACACCATTGAACTTGAAAGTATCACAGATCTCGATAAAGTCCCGAATATGCATGTTAGGATCCTCCGTAGGAGCACCCCCAAACTGAACCGAATTCTGTAGCATCTGAATAGTGCCCGGCTTGATCTCGAAGTTATTAGCTGTGATGGCCGGCCTGATAATACTAAACTGAATATCATTGATCTTCGGCTGAGAATACTCCTTCAAAGCCTTAGCTGCTGCTGCTGCTTCTGCCATCTCTACTGTAGTTTCAGATTCCTCTTTCTTATTCTCTAAGTTCTCTACAAGATCGTCTTCCGCCAGTGCTTCCAAACGAGCTTGTAAGCATATTCGCATACAAAATTAAGCACCTGAAACACCACGAACAAACAAAACAAGTAAGAATCCGAGTCAGTGAACGCTAACGACCACTATTGACAAGCACATAAACCAAAAATAAAACACCGATGATCCCCGGCAACGGCGCCAAAAACTTGTTTGCACTAAATCACGTAAGCATACGTGGTCACAAGTAATATAGATATAAGTCAAGTTCGTTCCCACAGAGGTTTGGTTATGGTTTTAATTCAGTTTTGTACCTATGCAACAATGTATGGTTATTATGCACTGCTAAGACAAATAACAAATATTGGGTTTAATAAACTAAATTAACTAAGAAGTAAATTAACAAACTAAGAATTAACTAACTAACAAGAATTGGAATCGAATTACTTATGAGAATAAAAACATGGGACTCTAACTTCATTATCTACTTCACTTAGAGTTGATGCCTTTAATCAATACACATGTGGGATTTGATATCTGATCGGACAACACGAAATAAGTAAAAGTTACCTCTCGGTATACTAGTACCAAACTACGCATGCATCCACAAAGGAGATAGAAGATGGGTAGACACCTATTATGTTTAGACCCCATATCTCTATAGAATTTGAAAACATAAGGGTTTAAGAACAAGTTATCCACATAGATCACATAGGGCAGCATAATATCTCTATTCATGCCATAAATCATGATGCTAAAACATCAACCTATCCTATGCTAGCATGGCAAGTTCTAAATCTCAAGATCCACTCTCGCTTCACAAGAGATTAACAATTCAATTTAGATGTTAGCTATGCATCTAAAAGCATTAAGATTAACCATACGAGGATATCAAGAATTCACCACACGTAATCTTTAAAGCAAACAAACTACTAAGCTACATAAATAACTCCATTAGAATCCCATGACAACGATTAGCCCATAATTGAACCGTTCATCGTCATGGGATTTGATGAAAACATGATAATAAACAAGATATGAAAGAAAGAAACAATAATATTAATAAAATAGAAAGTTGAGAAAACAAATCTATAATCCAGAATAACACAAAAGATGAAGTAGATCTAGATCCGTTGCTTGTCACGAGCGTTGAATCCTTCTCTCCTTTTCTCCCTTGCAGATCTAAGCTGGTTACAATAATAAAGCTATGATACAAATTACAATGCTTAGATGTGTTTATATAGGCTCTAGATTTCTTGCCCAGCAAGAATTTATCTTCTATTACAATTAGAATTTAATTAAGGTGCTAAAAACTGCCCAAAATACAATTAGAACTTAAAAAGGGCAAAATAGTAATTTCACTGCTTCCAACAGTCTGCTTGTCGTGCTTTCTGCCCCTACCCCGCGCAACTTGCTCGTGTGGGACCTGTTCCATGTTATAGAAAATCTCCCAAGCTTCGCGTGGGCAGTAAGATCGCTAAAAACGGACTTATAGAACTCCAGATATGGCCAAAACAGTGTAAGCTGCGCAGCCTTCCCAGAAAATCCGAATTTTAATCAATTAAATCTCCAAAAACGACAGAAGCATCAACCTTAATTAACATTCTCGTAAATCTGCACAACTAAGCAAAACACATCAAAACTACAAGAAACTTGAGTCCAAGACAATCAATTTAAGCCGATTTAGAATGCTCCAAGTGGATATAAAATCCACTTATCAGGTAGTCAAAGTGGATAAATTTGTCATACCTTGTGATTTTTTGGTGTTAGAGATGGATGAAGATGTCGAGATACCCATTATCTTGGGAAGGCCATTCTTGGCTACTGCGCCTGGCACTACTATCGATGTTAAAGCTGAAAAATTGACATTGAATGTTGGCGAGGACAAAGTGGAATTTGATCTGAACAAAGCAATGAAGATGCCTCCTTTTGGAGCAACTTGTTTTACTGTTGACATAGTTGATGAAATTGTGCAGCTCGAAAATGAACACTTTGTGGGAGCATAACGGGTGTTAGATGATGTAGTAGAAGAAGAAGCACTTGTTGTTCGAGACACAGAAGTTGAGATGGTTTTTACACTTTCAGAGGCACCACAGGTTGAACTTAAACCTCTACCTGCTAATTTGAGGTATGCCTTTCTTGGTCCTAATGATACATATCCTGTGGTAGTTTCTGCTTTGCTTAGTGATGATGAGCTAGAAAAATTATTACATGTTCTTCGGCAATATAAATCAGCTATTGGTTGGACAATTCAAGATATCGAGGGAATTAGCCCTGCTCTTTGCATGCATAGAATTGCCCTAGAAGATAATCATAAGCCTGTGATTGAGAGATAAAGAAGATTGAATCCGAATTTGCAAGAGGTGGTGAAGAAAGAAATCACTAAGTTGCTTGACGCTGGTATCATATATTCGGTTCCACACAGTCAATGGGTTAGTCCTGTTCATGTAGTGCCTAAGAAAGGTGGGATGACTGTTGTACACAATGAGAAGAATGAATTAATTCCCACGAGAACAGTAGAAGGTTGAAGAGTGTGCATTGATTATAGGAAGTTGAATAACGCTACTCGCAAAGATCACTTTCCCCTCCCATTCATTGATCAAATGCTCGAAAGGTTGGCGGGTAATGAGTATTACAACTTTCTGGATGGATTCTAAAGCTATTTTCAGATTCCTATTGCACCCAAAGATCAAGAAAAGACCACTTTTACTTGTCCTTATGGTACTTTTGCTTATCGGAGGCTTCCTTTTGGTTTGTGTAATGGTACTTCGACTTTTCAACGACTCATGAACCATATCTTCTCAGATTTTATAGGGAAAGACATGGAGGTCTTCATGGATGACTTCACGGTATATGGTTCTTCCTTTGAATCCTGTTTAGCCAGTTTGTCGAAGGTGTTGCAGAGATGTACTGAAACTAATCTTGTTCTTAATTGGGAGAAATGTCATTTTATGGTCAAGGAAGGCATTGTGCTTGGGCATAAAATTTTTAATAAAGGAATTGAGGTCGATAGAGCAAAAATTGAAGTTATTGAAAAATTGCCACCACCTTCATCTGTGAAAGGAATTCGAAGCTTTCTTGGTCATGCTGGTCTTTATCGACGGTTCATCAAGGATTTCTCCAAGTTAGCTCGGCCTCTATGTAATCTTCTCGAAAAGGATCGTGTTTTTGACTTTGATGAAAGTTGTCTTGTTGCGTTTAACAAGCTGAAGAAGGAACTTACTTCTGCACCCATAGTTACATCTCCCGATTGGAGCTTGCCATTTGAGCTTATGTGTGATGCTAGTGACTATGCTGTGGGTGTTGTTCTTGGGCAAAAGAAAGATAAGCGTATGCATGTGATAGCTTATGCAAGCAAGACTCTTGATGATGCACAAATCAACTATTCCACTACGGAGAAAGAACTACTTGCAGTGGTATTTGCACTTGATAAATTCAGATCCTATCTTGTTGGGTCTAAGGTGATTGTCTATTCAGATCATGCTGCGATTCGCATCTTGATGACAAAGAAGGATGCCAATCCTCGTCTAGTTCGTTGGATTCTCTTACTCTAGGAATTTGATCTTGAGATTCGAGATAAGAAGGGGTCTGAGAACTTGGTAGCTGATCATTTATCTAGGTTGGATCAAGGAGATGGAGAGGTAGGAGGTGAAAAACCTATCAATGATAAATTTTCGGAAGAGCAGCTTCTAGGTGTGTCCTTGTCTACACCATGGTATGCAGATTTTATGAACTACATTGTGGGAGGAGTTGTGCCGGATAATCTCTCTTATAACCAAAAGAAGAAATTCTTTTATGATGTGAAACACTACTATTGGGAGGAACCGCTACTTTACAGGGAATGTGCGGATGGAATGTTTCGTAGATGCGTACCTCATGATGAAGTTCCTCATATTTTCAGGCATTGTCATTCTCTGGAGTGTGGAGGTCATAACAGTAGTATGAAGACAGTGGCGAAAGTTTTGCAGTCAGGATTCTATTGGCCAACCATGCATCAAGATGCTAGAGACTTTGTGGTGAAATGTGATAGATGTCAAAGAGTTGGGAATATTTCGAGGAGGAACGAGATGCCTTTACAGTCTATTCTTGAGGTGGAGATTTTTGATGTGTGGGGGATGGACTTCATGGGTCCATTTCCATCTTCTTATGGGAACCAGTATATCTTGGTGGGAGTTGATTATGTCTCGAAATGGGTTGAAGCTATTGCATCTCCTACTAACAATGCTAGAGTGGTGAAGAAGTTTCTAAAGAAGCATGTGTTCACTAGATTTGGAGTGCCAAGGGCTATTATCAATGATGGAGGTGCGCACTTTTGCAATAAACAGGTGGCTAATCTCTTGAAAAAGTATGGTGTGACACAAAAGGTGGCAACTCCTTATCATCCGCAAACAAGTGGACAAGTTGAGATTTCGAATCGTGAGCTAAAGTCAATTTCGGAGAAGAAAGTGGCAGGGTCAAGAAAGGATTGGTCAATAAAGCTTGATGATGCTCTTTGGGCATATAGGACGGCGTTTAAAACACCTATTGGAATGTCTCCATATAGGTTGATCTTTGGGAAGCCATGTCATTTGCCGGTGGAACTTCAACATAAGGCATTTTGGGCGACAAGAGATTTGAATTTTAATCTAAAATCTGCGGGAGAGAAGCGTTTACTTCAACTTGGAGAGCTTGAGGAGATTAGTATCTGCAAGGAAAAGACCAAATTGTGGCATGACAAGCACATTCAGAAGAAGGAATTTGAGGTTAGGCAACATGTTCTATTGTTTAATTCAAGACTCCGTTTATTCTCTGGAAAGCTTAGATCACGATGGTCCGGACCTTTTGAGATTGTGAAGGTCTATCCTAATGGGGTTTGTGAGATTACTAGAGAAGGGTCGGATGTATTCAAGGTGAACGGGCAGAGACTTAAGCCATACCTGCTTGGAGAAACAGTGGAGCGAGGAATGAGCATTCTTCACCTCCAAGAACCTATCATCAATTGAGAATTGGCGTCGAGCTGATGACGTTAAACAAGCGCTTCTTGGGAGGCAACCCAAGCCTTGTTGTATATATTTTTACTTCTTTCTTCAAAAAAAAAAAAAAAAATTCATGAACAGCCGCGCCTTCAGAGCCAAACGCGCCCCCAGCGCCATATAACGCAGGATGAAGCCGCGCCCCAGCGCCGTGTAACGCAGCGAGAAGCTGCGCAGTCAGCTCGAATGGCGCTCTCAGCGCCTCCCACAACTGCCCAGTCAAAATTTTTTGTAAAAAAACCCACAAAATTCATATCTATTCCCATTATTCACACAATTCCTATCCTAAATCAATCTCAAATCAAAATCCTAACCCCTCTAAATCCTATCCTACATCTAATTCCTTCTCCAATTCCTTTTACATCTCTAATATACATACATCAATATCTATATATACACACACCTCACCTCTAAACACAAATTTCATTCAAAATTTTCAACCTTCATCCATTACAAGATTCAAGGGAGGAATCAAATTCGAATTTTTTGGGGATTAATCTAGCAATTTCACCTCTTTGATTCGATTGGGTAATATTCTATCTCATCTTTTATTCGAATTTGTGAATTTTGCAATCTAGGGTTCTTGAAGTGTGTAATTTGGGGGTTTATTTGTTTATGGTGAATTGTTTGGAGATTGTTGTTCTTTGCTTGATAATTGTTGTTGTGATGGCTCCTAAGAGACAACGATTAGTGGGTAGTAGTAGTAGTAGTACTCGTTCATCTTCGGATGAGAATGCTAGGGTGGGAGATGGATCGGAAAAGTTTGTGAATGAGGAGGCCGAAGCGGAATTTGGTCGGTTAGTTTCCAAAGGGGTTATTCAAGAAAGGAGGTTTGTGCCACGTATTAATGCGGAGATGAGGGCGATGATTAATGAACGGGGTTGGACTTTATTTTGTGAGTTTGCTAATGATGCCCCGTTGAATGTGGTTAGGGAATTCTATGATAATGCTTCGATAGCAAGGAATAACTCCACGGTTGTTAGGGGCCAGAATTTGGATTACTCACCTCGTGCAATTCGTACTTTGATTAGGCAGCCGCCTAAACCTAGGGGTCCTGCGGATTGGGGGAAAAAGACTAGGGATGACGTTGATCTTGAGGCTATCATTGGTGAGCTATGTATTCCGGGTACGGAATGGAAGTGTAGGTCGGGTACCACCGAGAAGAGGATTTTTCCGGCTAAGTCATTGACTAGGTTCGCTCGGGTTTGGTTTTTATTCATAAGTTCTAATATTCTTCCATCATCCCATGTGTCCGATGTTACTGTTGAGAGAGCTATTCTGCTATGGGGCATTCTCAAAGGTGAATATGTTGATCTTGGGTACCTTATTAATCAAACTATTCTTCGGTATTTGGGAAGTAATTCGTTGGCTAGTATTCCTTATGCTTCTATCATCACGGGATTGTGTGATGCTGCGAAAGTGAAATGGTATGTAGGTGAGCCGGTGCATACAGCTATGACTCCTATTAATGATGTTACTATTGATAAGATGGGGGAATGGCAGGGCGGCATTCCACATCCTAGGGGTTTAGTGTAAGAACCCAGGTTTTTGTAATATTTCTAAAATGATCATAAACGGTGATTGGTGGAGGTTATGTAAAGTTTTTAAGATCATATTATATGAATGAAGAAGTATTTATACTTTTATGGATAAAGTATCGTTGTACCAAGATGAAAGGGAATGTAGAAACTGTCAGATTACGTAGATTTTCACTTTTATTAAATATTGGTATAAATATGGGATATTGAGGTTAAGAAAATCTCTAAGCTAAGTTAAATACCAAGGCAAGGAATTATTGAATTTATTATAAGAATTTCAAAGGCAAATGTTCAAGAACGATGAAAGAAATTTCTACGCGACGAAACGCTTTTACAAGAAAATATCCAAACTTGCATATGGAATTAAATGGTAAGCATTGGTTGATTATTAGGTGAGTAATATACCTGCAATTTATCATGTAATATCCATGCAAGCCATGCAAGGCAAGGAGCATTGGATGCTAATCAAATAAGTCAAGTCATGATAATTCAACCAAGCATTGTATACCACTTTTGGGACAAATTGCCAATTATATTTCTTTTGCAAAATTACTTTGGAGATTACCTTGGGTAATTGATAAGTGCTGAAGTATGATTGATATATATCAATTATACATATCATTTTATCAATTACATAAGAAAAGATAGCAAAAGCTCTCCCCCTCCATTTTCTCTATTTTCGGCCAAAAACAGAGCAGCTACTTCAACCTGCCATAACTCCCTCATTTCTCAATGAAATTTTGTGTTCTATAGCTTTTTGGAAAGGTATTGAGATGCTCTACAACTCCTCTTTAGAAGCCTCATCCGGAAAATCAAGGTAAGACCCTCGTTTTTCCAGTTCTTTCAAAAGTGGTAATGCTGACTCCGAAAATTTTAAACTTTGTTGTTTAGATCTTGAAGATTGAAGGTTGTTAAAGCTATCTAAGGTGTTTTTACAGAAATTCAAGCTTGTTTAAGGTTGTTAAGACTCCAAGGAAGGTAAAACACTCACACTCACCTTAAACTTAATGAGCTATAAGTTGATTTGAAAGGTTGATGCAAGTATGTACATTTTTAAGGAGATTGTAATGTTTTAAGCTTTATAAGTATGAGTAAAGTTTTGGATAGTGATAAATGGATGTTACCACTGGTCTAATAGATCCTTGATGATGTTCATATGATCTTGATGGTGTGTGGTAGAATTAAGTGGTTAGATGGAGTTCATGGAATTTGGAAATGTTCGATTTATAGTCGTTATAATGTCGAAATTTCATTAGATCATTTGAGCAGTTAATATAGAATTCAACAAATGTTTTCTTGGTAAGTTTTTGGCCATAAACCAGTATAAATTGTTTTGTTGTTTGTTTTGACACCAAGATCATGTGATTACGATTTACGATTTATGAGATATGCTCGTTTTAGTGAAACCGGTTAAAACGGACGAATCGTTAAGATGGAATGACTTTACCAAGTCAAACGAGCCCTTTAAAAATGGTCTGTGATTACTAAATCTTTACAGGGGGTAACTTAGTCAGTTGTTAAATCCCTGTAAAAATTTGAAGACAAAAGGCTTAATTTTCGATTTTATAGAAATGTTTAAGTCAAGAATGCGCATGAGAAACCACTGCAGAAAGAAGCTATATTTAGAGCAACAATTGAGCTAGTTCAAAGATGTTCTTAATTATGAAATTTGGATGAAAAATCCTCTGGACAGTTAAGAAGAAGTGAGAAAAAGAATTTCATGAAAAAGTTTATTTTTCAATTTTATAGAATTTTTCGAATCATAGTTGCGCAAGTGAAAAACCCTTTTAGGGGACGAATTAAGACGAACTTTAGGTTCGTTGAAAATGACCTTTAACGAAAGTCGTTACGAGACCAATAATTACCCAAAAGTGGTTAAAGGATATCATGGACTTATAATAAGCCAAACATGTAATAATGAGGTATTGTTACGAAGTTGTGTCTTTACGAGAATAGTCGATTTGACGGGATTGTTTAGCGAACTAACCGAACCTTATTGGTTGTTATAGATCATCGCACTAGAGGCATAGCCCAGACTATTCCGACACGATCAGGCAAGTTTTAGAAACTAGTATTTCAAGTATTTTCAAACTGTTGTTGTTGTGGTATAAATGCTATGAACTGCTTGTTAGTATTTTTGCGAATCAGCATATGATATATGGTTGTTTACAGGGATTTATAAACTTGTTAAGTATGTATGTATGCATAGACTCTTGTATATATATGTATACGATGATGTGTTACAAGTTTCCAGTAGAGTATGATAATACCTTTTATTAATAAGGGAGTCGGAGATATTTCGTCCGGATAAGGACATAAAACCCGGAAGTCACCGGAAGGGTTATATGACGTATATTTTTAAAATATTCCAATAAATATAAATTGGATATTTTCGGATTAAAATTCCTTTGATGATATTAATAAATATTATTTGAATATTTATTAATAATTTGAATATTATTTTCATATTGAGAATAGTCTGAAGGTTTATTATTTAATAAATAGTATTTAAATATTTATTAAATATTCTAAGCTGATTATTTATTTAATAAATATTATTTGAATATTTATTAAATATTCCAGGATGATTTACAAACCATATTATTTATTTTAAAAGTTATTTAAAACTTTAAAAATTATTTTAAATATTTTCTGATCGTCGGAAAAGTATTTAAAAATAGAACGGGTTCCCATTTCTTCACTAACTATAGCTTCACTCATCGAAAAGTATCGCTACCTCGCTCAAACTTATCAAAACTCGGGAACCCAAGGTTTTGGGAGCTAGTATTAATTATTTTCTCCCTTCGCTACCAACAAGAAATGCACCCTACCTAGTAAGGAGGGGCTCAGGTTTGACTAAACACTCAAAACTCCGACCAACTCCCAAGTTATGTTTGATGAAGCGATTCTTAGTAATCGAAATCTGTTGACTAAAGTCAACCCACACATCAGAGTTACTTTCTCAATTACTCATGGAAGTAAAGTTAGTAATGATTATCAAACTAGTCGTCAAGCTTTGTGCTTGGGGGAAACTGAATTAAAATTCTGTTCCTACGATGCATAGAATTCTCTAAGGGATTGGAGGAAGAGGGGACATCGCCTTTTAGCGTAGTCCAAATATTAAGGCCCATATGCGGTCAGGGTGCAACCCGATAAGGGAACGTCGTCCTTCTACTAGTAGAGAAGCAGAGGCACGGTATATTGGTTGATCACCAGATATCGTGGAAGAGGCTCCAGCATAATCCCATTCTTCCAATTGGAATTGTACTGCAACACTGTGATGAAAGCCTAGGTGCTCAATTACCGATAGTGTTGACAGAATGATGAACTATTCTAAGTACCTCAGAAATTCTTAGTTATATTTCTGGATAAAGAATAAAAATGTTTAATGATGATACAATATCAGTATATGATATGTCATATGGTTTACGTTAACAAAAGTACTTTGAAAATTATTATTATATGGCTGAGCTATATTGCTCACTCTTGCTTTTCTTTTATATATACTACCACACAACAACAAATAAGCATGGCAAGAACAAGGTAGACCCCCCGCAAAAGCGTGTTAAATGGTCAGCAGTATAAGAGATTATTTACGAGGCAGGTGCCGAGGCCGCACCCAATAGCATTACCATAGGTGAGCAGACTAAGTTGGATAGGTTTACAGCTTAGGTTGGTTAGGTTTATTTACAAGCATGACTTGTGTAAACTTCTGAAAACCAAACCGTATTGTGGCTGTAGATGCCGCCTTAGATGGTAATCCTGTTAAGTTGAACTTTTAAGATTATGACAATTTGGGTTTGTAATATCTATTTCAAGATGGTTGTAATAACTTAGTAACATTTTAATTTCGTCTCTGAGCCTATAATCTGTAAATGTTATGTTTGACTGAGGGGTCACAGCATGCTAAAAGGAAGATTGAGAGTAATGTTTATTAAAATGGGAATTAAGGATATAGTGACATCCTGGATCTCCGACCCCGGATCTAGGGGTGTTACAGAAATGGTATCAGAGAAATAGGTTATAATCTCAGAGACGATAGGAAGGTTTAAGGACTCAAACCCTTATCGAAACATTGTCGGGCTAATAGACATAGCCCTAACAACCTTAAGCCAATAAGGGAAGTACTTATCAGAACCTCAAGGATAGTAATATTGTTTTCCTCTTTTTATAGATACCCGAGAATGTAGAGCTACCTGAGAGTTCCGAGCAGCGATATGATGCTCTTCTGAGAGCTGTAGAGGAGCCTGATGCTGAGTCAGAGGTTGACC
This sequence comes from Kitagawia praeruptora, assembly GCA_037693485.1. Classification (NCBI taxonomy): domain Eukaryota; kingdom Viridiplantae; phylum Streptophyta; class Magnoliopsida; order Apiales; family Apiaceae; genus Kitagawia; species Kitagawia praeruptora. The sequence goes on from CM075352.1 coordinate 128,489,470, forward strand.
CTCAGCAGGAGGGAGAGAGAGAGATAGTCCAGGAGGAGGATCCCGAGGAGGATCCCAGAGCTGATGACCCTATGCCTGTAGAGGACCCAGTGGACTCAGATTAGCCACAGGGTGATTCCGAGGAGGACCCAGAGGAGGACCCCATAGACGATGTTCCAGCTGACCCCACATCCGAAGAGGAGCCTGAGGATGAGGAGGTGGTGTGGAATGATATCCCTATGCATTTCCCCTCCCTCATAGAGGATTCATCCCCTAATGGATATCATTGGGACACAGATTTAGAGGATGACTCTAAGGAGCCTATACCAGAGGATGCCGAGACTGAGGTTATCCCGGAGAGCGAGCCGGTTAGTCCTCCCATACAGGTTATTAGAACCAATGAGTATGACTGGATGGTGACCCGTATGACCACCGATCTGGTGGCAGCGGAGGCTCGAGTAGCTGAGCTGAGGTTCCAACTAGCTGAGGAGAGACGAGCGAGACTATACTCCCAGGGAAGAGGAACGTCGTCACCCAGAACCAGATGACGAGGAAGATGAGTACAATGAGTTTGATGATAAGAATTATGAGGAAGAAGAAGAGGACCCTATGGAACAATTTATGCGTCTGATGAGGCAAAATCTAGAACGCCAGCCACGGCCACAACCACCACCCCGCGGCCCCAACAACGCAGTAGCCAATACCTTTAAGGCATTTAAGTCACTTAAACCCCCAGAATTCCATGGGACTGCAGACCCCGTTGAGGCTAGGGCCTGGTTGAAGGAGATGGAGAAGACCTTTGTGATTATGGGCACTACGGAAGCCCAGAAAACCATCTTTGCTACATACCTGCTTAAAGGAGAGGCCAACTACTGGTGGGAGGCCAAGAAAAATATGGAACCAGCTGGAGTGGTTACATGGGACAGATTCACAGAGTTATTCTTGGAAAAGTACTTTTCGAGGTTTATGGAGACCCAGATGGAACTCAAGTTTCTAGAGATTAAGCAAGACAATATGACTGTAGCTGAATATGAGGCTAGGTTCACTGAGTTGTCAAGGTTCGTTCAAGATTATGTGAACACTGAAATTAAGAAGACAAGGAGGTTTTAACAAGGATTGAAACAGTGGATTCAGAACCGCATCGCGGTGTTAGAAATTACGGATTACGCCACTCTAGTACAGAAGGCATCAATTGTAGAGGCATGAAGTGAGCAGTCTCAGAAGGACAAGATCATGAAGAAAATTAAGTTTGAAAGTCGAAGTGGTGGTGCTACAAGTGGGAATTTCTCCAGCAAGTTTGTTAGGGGAACGGTGTCTCAGCCAGCCAAAAGCATAGGGTTTAACAGAGGAGAAAGCAAGAGTGTTGGCCAAGGAGGTGGATCAAACAGGGCACCCATATCAGGATAGTCGCGTCCTCCCCTACCTAACTGTAAGACTTGTGGAAAGAAACATTCAGGGGTATGCCTTCAGGGTACGAAGACATGTTTTAAATGTGGACAGATTGGACACTATTCCAATAATTGCCCCTAGAGGAATGCGCTCATGAAATGTTATCAGTGTGGAGGTACAGACCACGTACTGGAAGAAAGATTGCCCTAAATTGAAACCGACAGGATCAAGGATGAGCGGTACTGCATCCAACCGACCACCCACCGCTAGGACTTTCAACATGATAGTGCAGGATGCAGTAAGGGATGAGGATGTCATCGCAGGTACCCTTTCCCTTAACACCTTGAGTGCTAGTACTTTGTTTGATTCTGGAGCTACCAAATCTTTTATATCGCAAGATTTTGCATGTAAACTGAACTTGAAACCAGAAATGTTAAAGGAACGGCTAATGGTAGAGATAGCTAACCACGAAGTGGTTCCTGTAAGCCAAATATATCCTAACTGCGATATAGTAATAGGAGGTCACCACTTTCGGGCAGACCTAATTCCGTTTAAGTTAGGCAGATTCGATGTCATTTTAGGGATGGATTGGTTGGCAAGTAATGTGCCCAGATTGATTGCAAGAGCAAGAAAGTTAGGATAAAGGTGTCAGGAAAGAAAGAGGTAATATTCAAAGGACAGCGACAGACTCAAAAATTCTTGATTGTTGCTCAAGCAAAAAAGTTAGTACGAAAGGGCAGCGAGGCCTATTTAGCTTATGTATTAGACACGAAGCAAAGAAACCCTGAACTGAAGGACATTCCAGTTGTAAGGGAATTTGAAGATGTGTTTCCAGAAGACCTTCCTGGGTTACCACCCGATAGGGAAATCGAGTTTGCGATAGAATTAGCACCAGGAACCGCACCAGTTTCTAAAGCCCCCTATCGATTGGCCCCCGTTAAGATGAAAGAACTGGCCACTCAGTTGCAAGAACTGTTGGATAAGGGCATGATAAGACCAAGTGTGTCCCCGTGGGGTGCCCCAGTGTTGTTTGTAAAGAAAAAGGATGGTAGCATGAGGCTATGTATAGACTACAGAGAGCTGAATAAGTTAACCATAAAAAACAAGTACCCCTTGCCTAGGATTGACGACCTTTTTGACCAACTAAAGGGAGCAGTTCACTTTTCGAAGAGATACCTGAGAACGGGGTACCATCAGTTAAAGATCAAACCGGAAGATATACCCAAGACTGCTTTTCGCACTAGGTACGGCCATTATGAGTTTCTAGTGATGTCTTTTGGGATTGACTAACGCCCCCGCGGCATTCATGGACTTGATGAACCGAGTATTCAAACAGTACCTAGACAAGTGCGTCATAGTTTTCATTGACGATATCTTGATTTATTCTAAGACGGAGGAAGAACATGCAGACCACTTGAGGATAGTCCTAGGAATCTTGAGGGAAGAAAAGTTGTATGCCAAATTTTCGAAATGCGAATTTTGGCTGAAAGAAGTGCAATTCTTAGGTCATGTGGTTAGTAGTGAAGGAGTACTAGTTGTCCCTGCCAAAATAGAGGCAATATCAAAATGGGAAAGACCGACCACCCCGACCGAAGTAAGAAGTTTCGTGGGACTAGCCGGGTATTATAAGAGGTTTGTGCAAGACTTTGTCAAACTGGCAGCCCCATTGACCCGACTCACCAGAAAGACTGAAAAGTTTGTATGGAATGAGAAATGTGACGAGAGCTTTCAAGAGCTAAAGAAAAGATTAATGACCGCCCCAGTGCTAGCACTGCCAGATGATAAGGGGGACTTTGTGATCTATAGTGATGCATCGCATAAAGGACTAGGTTACGTGCTCATGCAGCACGATAAGGTAATTGCATATGCTTCCCGACAGTTGAAGGAGTATGAAATAAGGTACCCTACCCATGACTTAGAGCTAGCTGCAATAGTCTTCGCGTTAAAGATATGGAGACACTACCAATATGGAGAAAAATGTGAAATTTACACAGATCATAAAAGCCTCAAGTACATCTTTACCCAGAAAGAATTGAATATGAGACAGAGAAGATGGCTAGAGTTAATCAAGGATTACGATTGTGAGATTCGTTATCATCCAGGAAAGGCCAATGTGGTGGCCGATGCCCTTAGCAGGAAGGAAAGGCTCAAGATGATGACTTCAGCAGAAGAATTGATAAAAGAAATGGAGAAGCTAGAAATTGAAGTTAAGACATTGAGAAGTAGCCAAGAATTGTTAATGGGAATTCAGATCCAACCTCCATTATTGAAAAAGATTCGAATGTGCCAAGAGCAAAAGATGGAAGAGGAAAAGAACTCGGAGGAAGAGATTTTGACCGGGGAGGAAATTAAGTGCGAAAGAGATGCAGGAGGAATCATGAGATATGCAACGAGAATTTGGGTCGTAAATGTTCAGGAACTAAAGGATGAAATCCTATATGAAGGACATAACTCAAGGTACTCTGTGCACCCAGGTACCACGAAGATGTATAGAGATTTGAAAGAATACTATTGGTGGCCCAACATGAAGAAGGATGTGATAGAAAGGGTAAATAGATGTTTGACCTGCCAACGGGTAAAGGCAGAACACCAGCGACCTAGTTGACTACTAAAACCCCTAGAGATTCCAGAATGGAAGTGGGAGCACCTAGCCATGGATTTTGTAGTAGGACTCCCAAGGACCAAGACTAACCACGATGCGATATGGGTAATCGTCGATAGGTTGACTAAGTCCGCCCACTTTCTCCCAATCAACGAGAGGTACACTATCGATAAATTTGTAGACATCTATATAAGAGAAATTGTGGTACGACGTGGAGTTCCCGTGACCATTGTGTCCGATAGAGACCCAAGGTTTAACTCCAGGTTCTGGAGGAGCTTTCAAGACTATGTGGGAACCAAGCTAAATATGAGTACTGCATACCACCCCCAGACTGACGGACAAAGTGAAAGAACAATTCAGACCTAAGAGGACATGCTGAGAGTGTGTGTTATGGATTTCAAGGGAAGTTGGGAAGAGCACTTACCATTGATTGAGTTTGCTTATAACAACAGTTATCACTCAAGTATCGGAATGACCCCATATGAAGCCCTCTATGGCCGTAAATGTCGTTCTCCCTTATGTTGGGAAGAAGTTGGTGAGAGGAAGATATTAGGACCTGAACTGGTACAACAGACAAGAGATGTGATAGTTCTAATCAGGGGAAGACTGGCAGCAGCCCAAGACAGACAACGTAAGTATGCCGACTTATCTCGGAAGGATAGAGAATATGAAGTAGGAGATATGGTGTTGCTAAAGGTATCTCCCTGGAAAGGACTGATGAGGTTTGGGAAGAAAGGGAAGTTGAGTCCGAGATACATCGGACCTTTCGAGATATTAAGGCGGATTGGACAAGTGGCTTACGAGTTAGCCTTACCTCCAAGTCTACAGCAAATACATAACGTGTTCCATGTGTCTATGTTGAGGAAATATAACCCCGATGCCAAGCATGTGGTGGAATAAGAGCATGTGGATCTACAGTCATACTTGTCTTATATAGAGCAACCATTGGAAATCATGGACCACAAGGAGCAAGTACTCAGGAACAACGTGGTCAGATTAGTCAGAGTTTTGTGGCAGAATCATAACATAGAGGAATCCACCTGGGAGCTGGAAAGTGTAATGCAAGAGAAGTACCCCCATCTGTTCTAGAAATGATTCCGGGACGGAATCCTTTTAAGGAGGGAAGGTTGTAAGAACCCAGGTTTTTGTAATATTTCTAAAATGATCATAAACGGTGATTGGTGGAGGTTATGTAAAGTTTTTAAGATCATATTATATGAATGAAGAATTATTTATACTTTTATGGATAAAATATCGTTGTACCAAGATGAAAGGGAATGTAGAAACTGTCAGATTACGTAGATTTTCACTTTTATTAAATATTGGTATAAATATGGGATATTGAGGTTAAGAAAATCTCTAAGCTAAGTTAAATACCAAGTCAAGGAATTATTGAATTTATTATAAGAATTTCAAAGGCAAATGTTCAAGAACGATGAAAGAAATTTCTACGCGACGAAACGCTTTTACAAGAAAATATCCAAACTTGCATATGGAATTAAATGGTAAGCATTGGTTGATTATTAGGTGAGTAATATACCTGCAATTTATCATGTAATATCCATGCAAGCCATGCAAGGCAAGGAGCATTGGATGCTAATCAAATAAGTCAAGTCATGATAATTCAACCAAGCATTGTATACCACTTTTGGGACAAATTGCCAATTACATTTCTTTTGCAAAATTACTTTGGAGATTACCTTGGGTAATTGATAAGTACTGAAGTATGATTGATATATATCAATTATACATATCATTTTATCAATTACATAAGAAAAGATAGCAAAAGCTCTCCCCCTCCATTTTCTCTATTTTCGGCCAAAAACAGAGTAGCTACTTCAACCTGCCATAACTCCCTCATTTCTCAATTAAATTTTGTGTTCTATAGCTTTTTGGAAAGGTATTGAGATTCTCTACAACTCCTCTTTAGAAGCCTCATCCAGAAAATCAAGGTAAGACCCTCGTATTTCCAGTTCTTTCAAAAGTGGTAATGCTGACTCCGAAAATTTTAAACTTGGTTGTTTAGATCTTGAAGATTGAAGGTTGTTAAAGCTATCTAAGGTGTTTTTACAGAAATTCAAGCTTGGTTAAGGTTGTTAAGACTCCAAGGAAGGTAAAACACTCACACCCACCTTAAACTTAATGAGCTATAAGTTGATTTGAAAGGTTGATGCAAGTATGTACATGTTTAAGGAGATTGTGATGTTTTAAGCTTTATAAGTATGAGTAAAGTTTTGGATAGTGATAAATGGATGTTACCACTGGTCTAATAGATCCTTGATGATGTTCATATGATCTTGATGGTGTGTGGTAGAATTAAGTGGTTAGATGGAGTTCATGGAATTTGGAAATGTTCGATTTATAGTCGTTATAATGTCGAAATTTCATTAGATCATTTGAGCAGTTAATACAGAATTCAACAAATGTTTTCTTGGTAAGTTTTTGGCCATAAACCAGTAGAAATTGTTTTGTAGTTTGTTTTGACACCAAGATCATGTGATTACGATTTACGATTTATGAGATATGCTCGTTTTAGTGAAACCGGTTAAAACGGACGAATCGTTAAGATGGACTGACTTTACCAAGTCAAACGAGCCCCTTAAAAATGGTCTGTGATTATGAAATCTTTACAGGGGGTAACTTAGTCAGTTGTTAAATCCCTGTAAAAATTTGAAGACAAAAGGCTTAATTTTCGATTTTATAGAAATGTTTAAGTCAAGAATGCGCATGAAAAACCACTGCAGAAAGAAGCTATATTTAGAGCAACAATTGAGCTAGTTAAAAGATGTTCTTAATTATGAAATTTGGATGAAATATCCTCTGGACAGTTAAGAAGAAGTGAGAAAAAGAATTTCATGAAAAAGTTTATTTTTCAATTTTATAGAATTTTTCGAATCATAGTTGCGCAAGTGAAAAACCCTTTTAGGGGACGAATTAAGACGAACTTTAGTTTCGTTGAAAATGACCTTTAACGAAAGTCGTTACGAGACCAATAATTACCCAAAAGTGGTTAAAGGATATCATGGACTTATAATAAGCCAAATGTGTAATAATGAGGTATTGTTACGAAGTTGTGTCTTTATGAGAATAGTCGATTTGACGGGATTGTTTAGCGAACTAACCGAACCTTATTGGTTGTTATAGATCATCGCACTAGAGGCATAGCCCAGACTATTCCGACACGATCAGGCAAGTTTTCGAAACTAGTATTTCAAGTATTTTCAAACTGTTGTTGTTGTGGTATAAATGCTATGAACTGCTTGTTAGTATTTTTGCGAATCAGCATATGATATATGGTTGTTTACAGGGATTTATAAACTTGTTAAGTATGTACGTATGCATGGATTCTTGTATATATATGTATACGATGATGTGTTACAAGTTTCCAGTAGAGTATGATAATACCTTTTATTAATAAGGGAGTCGGAGATATTTCGTCCGGATAAGGACATAAAACCCGGAAGTCACCGGAAGGGTTATATGACGTATATTTTTAAAATATTCCAATAAATATAAATTGGATATTTTCGGATTAAAATTCCTTTGATGATATTAATAAATATTATTTGAATATTTATTAATAATTTGAATATTATTTTCATATTGAGAATAGTCTGAAGGTTTATTATTTAATAAATAGTATTTAAATATTTAATAAGAGGGGACATCGCCTTTTAGCGTAGTCCAAATATTAAGGCCCATATGCGGTCAGGGTGCAACCCGATAAGGGAACGTCGTCCTTCTACTAGTAGAGAAGCAGAGGCACGGTATATTGGCTGATCACCAGATATCGTGGAAGAGGCTCCAGCATAATCCCATTCTTCCAATTAGAATTGTACTGCAACACTGTGATGAAATCCTAGGTGCTCAATTACCGATAGTGTTGACAGAATGATGAACTATTCTAAGTACCTCAGAAATTCTTAATTATATTTCTGGATAAAGAATAAAAATGTTTAATGATGATACAATATCAGTATATGATATGTCATATGATTTACGTTAACAAAAGTACTTTGAAAATTATTATTATATGGCTGAGCTATATTGCTCACTCTTGCTTTTCTTTTATATATACTACCACACAACAACAGATAAGCATGGCAAGAACAAGGCAGACCCCCCGCAAAAGCGTGTTAAATGGTCAGCAGTATAGGAGATTATTTACGAGGCAGGTGTCGAGGCCGCACCCAGTAGCATTACCACAGGTGAGCAGACTAAGTTGGATAGGTTTACAGCTTAGGTTGGTTAGGTTTATTTACAAGCATGACTTGTGTAAACTTCTAAAAACCAAACCGTATTGTGGCTGTAGATGCCGCCTTAGATGGTAATCCTGTTAAGTTGAACTTTTAAGATTATGACAATTTGGGTTTGTAATATCTATTTCAAGATGGTTGTAATAACTTAGTAACATTTTAATTTCGTCTCTGAGCCTATAATCTGTAAATGTTATGTTTGATTGAGGGGTCACAGCATTGTAAAAGGAAGATTGAGAGTAATGTTTATTAAAATGGGAATTAAGGATATAGTGACAGCCTGGATCTCCGACCCCGGATCTAGGGGTGTTACATTTAGGCTATGTGGTTGATGGTGATGGTGGTCAGGGAGCGGGCGCTCCGCCACATGCTTCTAGGGCGCCAAGAGTTGCTATGGCAGGTCCTCAGCGGCGTACGGTGGATATGTCGGTTTTCGATACCTATTTTCGGCGAATGACTAGGCGGGTGGATGCTATATATGTTAGTAGTCGCCAGTATTCTGAAGACATGGGCATAGCTTTGGATGCAAAGTTTCAGTCACCAGATACTCCAGTTCAGTGGCCTATCTTTGGAGCTCGGACTCCGTATCCTCCACCTGATTCATCTGACGAGGATGACGAGAGCGACGAGAGCGAGGACGAGTAGGTATGTTTTCTGCTATCCCTTGTATTTACTTCCATTCAATGCGGACATTGAATATTTTAAGTTTGGGGGTGGTTTGAGGGATTAGTAGTTGTTGTTGTATTATGTGTTCATGTAGGATTTCATGCTTTGCATATTATTAGTAGTAAATCATGCATATATGTTCGTGTTATCTACGTTTGTTTCATATAGGACATTCTGTATTTTTTTTAGTACAGTATATCATGTGAGTTCATAATAGTTTGCATTTGCACCCATGCTTGATAGGAATTTTGTGTTGTTGACGCTTTTGATTGAGAAGTGATATGCTTTGTTCTTGTGCACACACATACACTAGTAAGTTGAAGCTAGTAGACTTAGTGAATGTTGTAAGTGATTAGAAGGACATGAATATGTGCAAGATGATTTAGTTTGCATGCTTTGAATACAAGTCGGTGCGTTAGAGAGATGTTTGCTTGGGATTGAGTATGTTTTTCCACCAAGTGAGATTTTGAGCCATATTGCATATTTTTTGCAATTTATTCGTTTGCTTGAGTGTCCACTGATTGTTTGCATTGCTAGTAGTTGTTTGAGGTCTTTCTTGAAATGCATGACATTATTTGACGATTAAAATGATAAAGACATTTAGGAATAACCGCATATTTTTCCATATTACCACACCATATTAACATGATCAATTAGTTACCCATTGAGCTTAATCTTATTCTTTCGGTGACATACCACATTACTTGCCTATACCCTTTTCTTGTATTGGCCTTACATTAACTTGAACCCAATTGTCAAAGGCTAGTATAGTGCTTAAGGGAGTAATAAGGTGTGCAAGGAGGGGTTTATTGTTGGTCGTACTTTTGGGGGAAATATTGAAATTGGGTTTGTTTACTTGATAGTCGGCATATGTAATAAATTGTGGGATCATTGTTATTGTTTATATTATTGTTTTATTTAGCTCTCAAAAAAAAGAGAAAAAAGAAAAGAAAAAAGCCATATATATATATATATTATGAGAGCATGTTTGTGTTTGTTGTGATCCTACTTTAGTCGACTAGCCGAGTGTTTGTTTAGTAAAAATTATGTGGGGGGAAAAATAGGGTGTTGTGTATGATTTATTATGGTTCTTACTAGCTTTTGACACTTCACCTGTTTTGGCTTATTTGACATACCTTGTCCCTAGCCCCCGTTACAACCCGAATGAAGACCTTTTGATTATTGTCATTGATGTATGTTGTGTTAAGAGTTAGATTGATACCAAATGTCAAGCATGTTTATGATTTTGTTGGAATTGAGTCATACACTTACCCTTGTTCTTGAGTGAATATTCTTTTGTGAGTGGATTGTGAGTGTTTGCTTATTTTTGCGTATGAGATCCCGAGTTTTGTCTCAAAGATGTACTCTTGTAGGCTTAGCATGTTTACTAACTTATTCTAACACTTGACATGGACTTGTGAGAACTTATGCATGTTCATTGAGTAGACTATGTGAATACTTGCACTTTCGACACCAAGACATTGCGTTTTACTTTGATTCTTAAGTTGATATGGCATGAGAGGATTTGAAGGTATGGTAGGATATTAGTACTAGATTAATTGCATTTTCATTTAGTTGCATTCATGCATTGCATTGCATTAGGTTAAATGGATTTTGTGGGTACATTCGCTATAGGCCCTCACGAGACCTTACTCGTCCACTAGGGCTGCCTAGGGGTTTAAAGGGCTTGTTGCATATGCCAAATGCAACCGTGATCACCTACGGAAGTGGTACTAGTTAGTTAGTTAGTTGTAATTGTTTATGCTTGAGGACAAGCATCGGTTTAAGTTTGGGGGTGTTTGATAAGTGGATTTTATATCCACTTGGAACATTCTATATCGGCTTAAATTGATTGTTTTGGACTCAAGTTTGTTATAGTTTTGATGTGTTTTGCTTAGTTGTGCAGGTTTGCAAGAATATCAATGTTTCTGTCGTTTTTGGAGATTTAATTGATTAAAATTCGGATTTTTCGGGAAGGTTGCGCAGTCTACACTGTTTTGGCCATATCTAGAGTTCTAGAAGTCCGTTTTCAGCGATCTTACTGCCCACGCGAAGCTTGAGAGATTTTCTACAACCTGGGACAGATAGCACGTGCAAGGAATATGTTGAATGAAATCGCGCACGTGATCTTGTAAAAGAAGGCTGGGAATTTACTGTTTTGCCCTTTTTCTAATTCTAATTGTATTCTGGGCAGTTTTGTGTACCTTCTTTAAATCATAATTGTAATAGAAGGTAATTTTTTGCTGGGCAAGACTTGGAGTATCTATATAAACACATCTAGGTTATTAATTTAGAGATCAGAAAAACACTATTCTATAGATACAACTTTGTACGCAGCTTTTAGGGATTTTTCTGGAGAACTATTATTTTCTTCAAAGATTGAAGATTAAAGTTTTTTCTATATTCTTATAATTATGAGTTCTTCTATTAATCCATGTGTTTGTTTTCTTCCTTAATTATGTGTAACTAAATCTCTAATCTGAGGATTGGGTAGTATTCCTTGGTATTCATGTGTGTTTAATTATCTGTGATTTTCTTGCTTTGCTGATCTGTTATTGAGGGCTTAACACAATTAGGGCGTCATGAACCTTTGATTGGATTTTAGGGATTGTAATAACTTGGAAGAGGAGTTGCAATTTTAGTACAAGATTTAACAGACATAACTCGAATATTTGATTGGAAGATTAATAGGAGAGTTGTGAGACTTATAATTCTTGGTGCGTAATAGTTTATGATTGTACTTTGATTGTATCATGGAAGTGATGACAATTAAGGTGTAGTTGTAGACATTATATTGTATCTTGGAAGGGATCATTATAACCTTAGAAGAATTGTTTTCAGCAGAGTAAGCGTATACGTCACATAGATATTGAATGTGCATTGAAACCAAGTGAAGAACCCCAGTTCTTGGATTGTTTTCCTCATATATTTTATTCTCGATTGATAAATATTTTAATTTAGTTTATAAACAAACCAAAGCTTCTTCTACACTTCTAAATTGTGAGAGATAAGATACTTGAACTTTTTTTTTTTTTTTGAAAAACAAAGAAACTTTCATTAACTTGGAAATTCAGAAGATAACATCTCCAACAAAAAGCTTGGAGGAGACAAATAACAATTGTGGCAATTAACCATACAAGGTAATTTAGCCATCAAATGAGCTGCCATATTAGCTTGTCTTTTAACATGGCAAATAGATAGATCTGGACGCTTCTTGAGTATCTCCTTGCTCTCCTCTAGGATATGCCCAACCTCTAACTGATAAATTTCTCCCCTCTGCAATGCATGAACTACTACCTCAGAATCACTTTCAATACCAACCTGATCTAAGCTAATTTCCTCGATCCAACGAGCTGCCTCGTATACACCTCTAGCCTCCGCTTCGAATACTGACATTTCCCCTGCTAATTTCATGCACTTTCCTCTAACAAAACAGCCATGACTATCTCTAATAATCATACCCAGAGAGTACGTTCTATCACTGGTCTGCAATGAGGCATCCACATTTAGCTTCAATTTCCCTTCACCCGGAGGTACCCATACGATACTGTTAGCCACAGTTGGTCTGCTTGAACTTAATATATTCAACTTCTTACTCCTATTTGCTTCCTTCCAACCGATCACCTGTTTACTACTAATTTCCAATATGACAGCAGCATTCAGAATTTTCCCCTCCCAGACCCTTTTATTCCCAGCAAACCAAATCCCCGATAGAACAACAGCCATCTTTTCCAACTTATCTGCATCATCTGTAGCTAGCCTTTCCAACAACCAATTCACAGCATCTTCGACTGACTCCAAATCAATAGAAATCCCAGATCTCATCCAGCATTCTCTAGCAAAAATACATTCCAAAAAAAAAATGTCGAACATGTTCTACATCTACTCCACACATAGGACATAGAATTGTAGTAGGAATACCTTTTCCTCGAAGTAAATTCCTTACTGGAACACTATTCTTGCAAAACCTCCACATAAAAACTCTGGTTTTATGTGGTATCTGGAGATTCCATAATTTGTTCCACCCTTTAGAACTAGACACATCCTCCTCAACTCCATTTTGAGCAATCCAGAACTGATACCCAGTCTTCACCGTATACACACCCTTATTCGATCCGATCCAAGCTATCCTATCCTTGACATTATTCTGTGGAATTCTCGTCTGGAGAATAAGTTGACTATCACCGACATTGAAACTCTGTCTTACCTTATGCACGTCCCAGCTTCTGCTATCAGAACGGAAGTATTGACAGACTTTTTCTTCTCGAATAATATTCAAATGATCTTTCTCCACACAAAAATCAGCTTTTCCTTGAAGCCAAGGATCCTTAAAAGCTTTTATGTCTTTCCCGTCACCCAGAACCCATCTGAATCCCTTACACAACTGTTCTTTTGCTTCCCAAATACCTTGCCAGATGAAACTCGAATCATTCCCTTTGCTAGCTAATAATACATGGTTGTCTGGGAAATATCGGGCTTTAAACAATCGAGCCACCAGAGAGTTTGGTTTCTGACAAAAATTCCATATAAGTTTCCCCAGAAGCGCCACATTAAACCCATGCATATCACGAAACCCCAAGCCCCCTCTACCTCTAGTAACAGCCATTTTCTTCCAGGATAACCACTTAACACCTTTCTTGTTATCACCCCCAGAGCCCCACCAGTAGCCATTCATCAACCTCTCCATCTCAGTACACAATGATTTAGGCAATAAAAAACAGGAAAACGCATAAGAAGGGACAACTTGAGCTACATTTTTTATCAAAATAGTCTTCCCAGCCATGGACAACATCTTGTTACTCCAACTTTGGACTTTCTTCCATACACGTTCCTTAACAAAATTGAAGACAGCTTTTTTAGACCTCCCAACCAACGAGGGGAGACCTAAATAGTTACTATTCCTCAGCTCATTATGCACCTCTAACACCCCCTTAATTTCTTGCTGTTTATCTCTCCTCACATTAGCACTAAAAAATATCCCCGATTTTTGATAATTAATCATCTGCCCTGAGCTACTACCATAATCATTTAACAACCACTTAACCCTCCTAGCTTCATCAGAAGTGGCTTTAAAAAATAAAAAGCTGTCATCAGCAAATAACAAGTGTGTTACCTTAGGAGCACTTGGACTTATTTGACACCCTGTGATGCTCCCTTCACTAGCAGCTTTTGACAAAGAAAGTGACAATCCTTCTACGCAAAACAGGAATAAATAGGGGGACAATGGATCCCCTTGTCTCAGACCACGGCTAGGATTAATCGGTCCCACTGTGCTACCATTAAAAGATACTATATAACTCACAGTAGTAACGCACACCATGATCCATCTGACCCATTTATTACTAAAACCCATACTTTTCATTCTTTTTTCCAAATAGCTCCAATCAACACGATCATAGGCCTTAGAGATATCGAGCTTCAATGCCACCTCACCCTCTTGACCTCTATTCTTCCTTTTCATGAAATGAAGAGTCTCAAAAGCGACCAAAACATTATCTGTAATATACCTACTAGGAACAAAAGCGGACTGATTCTCTGATATAATTAGGAAGAATTTCTTTGAGCCTATTGGCCAGCACTTTCGCCAAAATTTTGTAAAGGACATTACACAATGCGATGGGACGAAGATCCGACATCCTATCAACATTATCTTTCTTTGGAATGAGCACCAGAGTAGTATCATTTAAATTAGCTGGGAAAGTACCATCATTCAACCACTCTTTACAACAGCTAAAAACTTCCTCACCAATTAAATCCCAGAAGTGTTGAAAAAACGCCGGATTGAAACCATCTGGACCAGCACTTTTGTCAGGATGCATTTGTTTTATTGCTGTAGTAAACTCTGCAAATCTAATTTCAGCTGTAAGTTTATCATTCTGGGCATCCGTAATAACCCTCATCCCTTCGTCCACTTGTTGATTTCTCCCACTTTGATCCCCTTTAAACACCTCTTTGAAATACTCTACAACCATACTGCACATAGTATTATGATCTTCTACCATCTCATTCTCACCATTAACTAAGTGCGGAATATGATTTAGCTTTTTCCTCTTCGTGGCAGTAGCATGAAAGAACTTAGAATTCGTATCTCCCTCAGTCAGCCAAAATGTTTTCGCCCTCTGTCTCCAGTACGTCTCCTCTTGTAACAATAACTCCTCCAACTTACACTTTTCCTCAAAATAGTTTCTAACTCCTTCCTCATCACCCCTATTAACCAAACCGGCTAGAACATCCTTCTGCTTTTTTATCTTATCTCTGAACTTATGGAAGAAGTTCCTACCCCATTTCGCCATAAACGAGGACACGGAGATTAATTTAGGAAGTAAATGAATTCTAGGAATCGTACTCCAGTGATTCAATACGTCTTCCTTAAAATTCGGTTCGCTCAACCAAGCATTTTCAAATCTAAACCTAAACTGTTTTCTGGAAAAACTCACATTCAATGGCTCAATAGTAATTGGATCATGGTCAGATTTTATCGTATGAGACACTGATAATTTGCACAGAGGGAACTTTCTCCACCACTTTTCATCTGCAAATGATCTATCCAATCTTTCCCTTACCCAATCAACTGAACCCTTACTTTTTTCCCATGTAAACTCCCCTCCCATCAAATCGAGCTCCATTAAACCACAATCTTCAATCGCTGATTTAAATCCATCAAGAAGTGATCTCGGATGCGGATGAGCACCTGCTTTATCCGAGGTATATAACATGTCGTTAAAATCACCAAAAATGCACCAAGGGATGTTATCAGCTTTAACTAAACTTCGAAGAAAATTCCAAGCCTCTTGTCTTCTACTTCTTTCCGGAAATCCATAATAGCATGATAATCTCCAAGCTATACTATTCCGTTCCTTAAAATAGACATCAATATGATTATTAGAGTACTCCCCTACTTCACATGCTACTGTTATCTTCCACAAAACTGCTAGACCTCCTCCTCTTCCCACCCTATCCACAGCAAATGACCCAGAAAAACCACAGTTATCTGCTAACTCCTTAATAACCTTTGCTTCGACTAAAGTTTCAGATAAAAAAATGAAATCAGGGTTGCGAGACTTTAATAAATCTCGAAGTACACGAACTGCACGGAGGCTCCCCAGACCTCTGCAGTTCCAGCCTAGAAGATTCATAATGGACGGCTAGCTTGCCTAGCAAGCGTAGCCAAATCAGTGTTTTTGGATACTATATAATCCGTTTCAGAAAACATAGCTTCCTGTATTTGTTCTAAATTCTTACTCTGTTCTAACCTTGGTAGCCCATCATCCGTGTCCATTGTACCTTTAGAAGTTGGCCCAGTTCTTTTCCTTTTTCTCTCCTCCAAATCCAGCCCACTATCCTCATCCAACTCCAGCCCACTTGAACCATAAGTCAAAACCTTGACTCCAGATACATTTCCCTCTCCGTAATGATTATCCAAAAGAATCAAACTTTTTGAATTTCCCCCCCAACAATCCTACTATCTCGCCTTACAGTTGGATCCTTATCACGATCTCCTAATTTCACGCCCGTAGACGTAGGAATATTGTTCTCTCTCCCAATCCTTGCCGCCCAATCTGCATCGTCTTCATCGCGCAACCACTTACTACTTCCCTGACCGGAACCTTTCCTCACCGGAGCACGAAGCCAAATCCCCCATTCCTTCTCCCCTCCTTCATTCCTACTATCAATGGATTTTCTGCAAAACCTTTCCGTATGTGAAACTAAACCACAAGCAAAGCAAAAATCACCAAGTCTCTCATACTTACAGGTCACCACAAACTCAGTTCCATTTCTCCTCTTTATTTTCTTTTTCCTCTTCAACGGCCTCCTAACATCCACTCTAATTTTGATTCTCATAAACTCCCTCCAGATACTACTATTATTCTTTGGATCGTATAGTAAAAACTCACCGAAGAAATTCCCCAATTGTTTCCCAACAGCCTCTGTCATAAAACCATTTGGTAACTCGTACACCTGAATCCACATATTTAGATACCAGAGTGGAACTTTAATCGGCTCCTCACCTGCAGGAATTTGCTCCAACAATAACATTGAGCCATCAAACGACCAAGGACCCCCATTCATTACCCATGTTTTATCCTCCTTATGAAAGAACTGAAACAAAAATATACCCATCTCCAACTCTTTAATATTGATGCCCATAGTCGATTTCCAAATATCTGCCATTTTTGATTTCATGGCTCTAGTATTGATATTCTTCTCCGTAAGAAATCTACCAATTAAACATAGATCATATTTGTTGATTGCTTCCTCTACCTCGCCATCAAAGACTAAATCCTCATTCTCTTCATCCTCAACATTGAGGTTTGAAAATTGCTCACTAATATTCTGATATCTTGCCATTGCAAGAAACTCACACGACTCTGATTTACAGGGACGGAGAGAAAAACAAGACTCTCACATTAAGGAGAGAAGTTAATACCACTTCGATGTTATGTTTATGTGTTGGGAGCAAAAAGGAGAAAAAAAATTGCGTATACACGCATATACATGGCCATATGGGTGTATTGTATCCAGAGTCTGTGTGTTATCTAGTCATATGCCAATCTTTACATTCAGTCCTTCCCTGCGAATGAACACATAAAAATACTATTAACAGTCGCCGGAGATGGTGATCGGAGATGATGACCGGAGTGGGGAAGAAATGATTGTGGAAGATGATGTTAGATTAAATTAATAATAAAAAAAATAAAAAATTAAATATTAATTGTAGGACTAGGATTTAATTTAAATATAAAAAATATATGGCTAGGATTAGTTCTCAGTTCTCACCATAGTGAGGGTTCTCATTTGAGCAAGATCCTATATATATATATATATATATATATATATATATATATATATATATATATTATCAAATCATCTCACAAAAAAATTTCAGCCTCCAAAATTTATGTATTAAAATAAATAATTTAAATTAATAAAAAAAATTCATATAATATTAAAAAAAATCCATGCATTGCACGGGTTTTAAGCTAGTTATTTTAAATTCTAAATTACCAATATATTTGTGATAGAATCAATACTACTACTACAATACGTTTTAAAATATTATACATTCTCTCCCTACTAACAAATCAGGTATATTTAATTTTTGGCCAACTATTTTTCATAATTAAATATTTATTTTTTTAGTTCATATAATAAATTGATTTAATAATCTTATCAAAATATAAGAATTTTTATGAAAACCAATATTTTAGCGGAGATCGGGGAGACCATATATATTCTATAATTAAAACATTGCAAAAAATTATATCTTTGCAAATAATGTTTAATGAAAATTATAATTTCATTGAAAATCTTGAAAATTATATACGTTTAACATGCAAATTTTATTAAAAATCTTGAAAATTATGTATGTTCTACAAACAAAATATTGCAGAATGTATTGTTCTTCAAAATATGACAAAACATATATGATTTTTAAGACTTTTAATGAATAATAATTTTCATTGTACATTTTTTGCAAAGATACATGTTTTGCAATATTTTAAGGGCGGAATGTATTGTACGATCTTCACTGAAATGTTGGTCACCATAAAATTTTTCTCTACTCAAATAATCTTTTATAAGTTTATCAAAATTTTTTAAATAACTTTAATGATAATTGAAAAAAAAAATCGAATTAATAATAAATAATTTGGATCAAATAAGTGTATGGCTCATATGTGAAGATGGATGCGCAACGTGAAAAACGAATTATATATCTAGTTGATCAAAATTAATATAAAATTTTATTTGAATTTAAATATGGATATCAAATTTAAGGTAAGTGTTATTTATTAATTTTTAATATATATATTAGATTAATTTACATATTTTTAAAATAAGACAAATGGTTTGAGAAAAGTATTTCCAGTAATATTTTATGAAAAAACACTTCAAATATTTTGTGTCTTTAAAATGTTATGTTTTTTTTGTTAAAACAAGTTTTAAAATGATCAAATTCATTGTTTAATACTTATTAAATTTGTAAAAAAAATTAAAATGCAAATGATTGAAAAAGTTTTATGACACATCTTTTACATGTCAAGTTCATGGAATATTTCAGTTCTATATCTTTTATGATACATATCTTTTACATGTCAGATCGTGAATTAAGATCATATACCTCATTACCAGGCAAAATTAAAGATATGATCTCAATCCAGGTTGTGGATTTGAGATCGTGTACCTCACGACGAGGCAAGAATGGAAGCCATCCACGACTTTAATCCAGATCGTGGATTATGCTCGTGGAATTCAAGATCAAGCAATTTACAGAATTTTCCATGATCTCAATTCAAGTCATGGTTGAGATCGTGAAACCCCACGACCTGGATACCCATCCCATGACCTGAATCCAGGTCGTAAAGTTGGAATTCCCAAAACCTAGACCAGAAGTGCTAAAATTCCTAAAAAAATATAGAAGGACATACAAAATAAGGAAAAATTGAAAATTAAATTCCAGAAAAATAGAAAAATAATTTTCTAAATTATTTTATGGTTGAACGCATATTTAAATTTTTTTGATTAATTAATCCAAAAACCAAAAATGAGAAAGATGTTTATGGACGCTTGAAAAATCCTAAAAATTAGGAAAAATATAAAGGCAAAACCAACAAAGATCAAGGCTATAACTGAGACTCGGTGCATTAATTCCATGAAGGAGAAGCTTAGTGATAAGTGGATTTATATCCACTTGGAGCATTCTAAATCGGCTTAAATTGATTGTCTTGGGCTCAAGTTTCTTGTAGTTTTGATGTGTTTTGTTTAGTTGTGCAGATTTACAAGGATGTTGATTATGGTGGATGTTTTTGTCGTTTTTGGAGATTTAATTTATTAAAATTCGGATTTATTGGGCTGCACGCGTGAGATTCACTGTTTGGGCCATATCTTGAGTTCTAGAAGTCAGTTTTGGGCGATCTTACTGTCCACGCGAAGATAACGGAATTTTCTATCATTCTAAAGTGGTCCAGAGGCCCAATTGCAGCTGGAACGTTCCAGAAAATCTGAAGAAAAGATAGTTACGAATTTCCCTTTAAATCAGAATCAGTTTAGCAAACGTACTTTTATTATAATTCTGATTTGGTATTTTCTTGTTGGGCAAGATGTCTAGAGCCTATATAAACACATCCAACCCTTGTAAAATTAGATCAAGATTATCATCATTAGGAGTAGAACCATTACATATCAATTACTTAGGTTTATTTGTATTTTTTCATACTTTGTTTTTATCATGGTTTCATCAGATCCCATGATGACGAGAGGTTCAATTATGAACTAATTGTTGTCATGGGATTCTAACGGATTTATTTATGGAGCTTTAGTATCTTGATGCTTTAAAGATCTGTGTGTGATGTATATCTGATATCCTCGTATGGTTGTGCTTAATTGATAGCTGCGTCATGAACATCTAATTTGTTAATCTTTTGTGAAGTGAAAGTGGATCTTGAGATTTAGAACTTGCCATGCTAGCATAGATTCATAATTATTTATCAATATGATTCGTGGTGTGAGATGAAAATACTTATACTGCCCTGTGTGATCTTTATGGATAACTTGTTCTTCAACCGTTATGTTTTCAAATTCTATAGACATATAGGGTCTAAGCATAATTGGTGTCTATTCATCTTCTATCTCTTTTGTGGATGTATGGGTAGTTTGGTATACGTATGCTGACAGGTAGCGTGTACTTGTTTCGTGTTGTCCGATCAGATATCATAACCATTGCATATAGTGATTAAAGGCGTTAGATCTAAGCAAAGTATTTAATGAAGTTAGGATTCCATGGTTTTTCTTGCAGAAGTAATTAGATTTCAATTCTTGTTAGTTAGTTAATTCTTAGTTTGTTAATTTACTTCCTTAGTTAATTAAAACCTAAATCTTGTTATTTATCTTAGCAGTGATTAATAACCATACATTGTTGCATAGGTGCATGAACTGAATTGAAACCATAACCAGATCTCTGTGGGAACGAACTTGACTTCTATCTGTATTACTTATGACCACGTACGCTTGCGTGATTTAGTGTAAACAAGTTTTTGGCGCCGCTGCCGGGGATCATCGGTTTTTTATTTTTGGTTTATGTGCTTGTCAATAGTGGTCGTTAGCGTTCACTGACTCGGATTTCTTACTTAGTTAGTTTGTTGGTAGTGTTTCAGGTACTTGTCAGAGAGTATGGACGTTGAAGATGGATTTTCTAAATTACTATGGAGTTCAGCAGGTGGCTAGTGTTTGTGAGCTATGTGCGGGCGCACATGAGACGTATCAGTGCTGGAGCAACCAAGGTGGTATTCAACAGCCTCAGCAATGTGAGCGGTGTTTGGGTGTTCATGATCCCTCACAATATTGTTACTACGGAGGAGTTGATCCATATGTCAATTATGAGGAGCAACCATATTTTCAATATCATCTTCAACAGTACTAGCAAGATGTTCCAGATATGTCATATTTCTTTGGGAGTGAAGAGTTTCAACATCAGCAACCTACTCCTACTTTTCAGTCTGATGAGGTTCCTACTAGGGAGGAGATTAGGATGCTTCTAAAGAGTACTGAGGAGTCTATCAATTCTATGGTGACACTAGCTGCTCAAGTTTTGAGTGCCTTGGAACAAGAGAAACAACAGTTCATATTAGAGGCAATTCCAGAGAATAACGGTGACTTGGAGCAAGGTACTGCATGCTTAATTGAGGAAGACAAATTCCAAGGTGAGGTGAGCATTCGCAAGCCATGTGAGGAATTTGATCATATTAGGATGGTGGATGATTTGGAGAGGGCACTATTTGGGACAGATACTGTTGAGCTGTGCAAATTTCAAGAATTGGTATGTGCGTACCAAGAAGCTGATGAACATGAGAAAGATGCAGGTCTTCTACTTGTCTCAAAGTGTGAAGATGGAGGTAGCGCATTAAAGCCAATGGAGGAAGTTCTCTTTGAGGAACCAAAGGCTTCAGAAATTTACATTTACCCTCCTCCATTATATTCAAGCGAAGCCCGCGAATGTGTGTTGTTCTACAAATTGTCAGATTTTGGGTCAACAGATGAAGGCATTGGAAGAGGATATAGTTGCTACATGAATATGCCAAGCAAGGAGAAGGAGCAAAAAGTGTGCCGTCGTGATGACGATGAAGTATTGCGAAGAGAGGACCAGGCGAACTATTATCATCCTTAGTGGAGGCTTGGAAGTAACGTCAAGCTATTGACGTTAAGGAAGCGCTTGGTGGGAGGCAACCCATGCATTAGTGTAGGAAGAAAGAAAAAAAAAATTGAGTGTTGTATGAAAAAAAAAAAAATTCTGTGCAAAAAAAAAAAAAAAAAAATCTGTGAAAAAAAAAAAGGAAGTGAACAGTGAAATTTTGCGCAGTTTGCGCCCCTGTAACGCAGGTTGCGCCTGCGTTACTGCTTTCGGGGCAATTTGCGCCTGGGTAACGCATGTTGCGCCTGCGTTACATGATGTTTTCCCCCCTGTCACGCATATCACTCCTGCGTGTCTGCCTGTTCCGCGCCCAACGCCCTGAAACGCAGCCTTCTGATGCGTTACTCCTATTCTGCCCAGAATATTTTCCGAAAATCAGTGTTTTTACCTCTAAAATTCCTCCAAATTCAATCCTAACTCAAATTTTTTCAATTCTAAATTCCTATATCTATCCTACATCAAATCTTAACCTCTCCAAATCTCTCCTACACTCTAAATTTTTAAATCTCATCTATCCATCATCTTATATTTATACACAACTAGCCATACAAATCCAATTCCTCTTCTATTTTTTTTAAATCTAAAAAAATTCAATTCTTAAGAGGAATTAATTGCAAGTTCACCTCTCCAATTCGTAGTGGGTTTATTTCTTCTCAAATTTTATTTTTATTACGAATTTGTGTTCTTGTAAATTGGGATTTTGTATTATTCTTGGTATTTGCCTATTTTTGGTGTGTTATTGCTTGGTAATTTTTGGTGGAGCTTCTTGTGAGTTGGGTATTGATTCTTTTGGCTCGTAAGCATGGGAGAGATAGTGCTAATGTTGGGAAATTTTCATTTTCGACGGCTGAGGTTAAATTTAATCGGTTGTTTTGAGGCCAATTGCTAAGGAAAGGGGATTTTTGCGAGAAAAAAAATTGTTGGGTATGCTTAGGTATTCAGGTATGTTTTCTACTATCCCTTGTATTACTTTCCATTCAATGCGGACATTGAATATTCTAAGTTTGGGGGTGGTTTGAGGGATTAATAGTTGTTGTATTATTTGTTCATGTAGGATTTCATGCTTTGTATATTAGTAGTAGTAATTCAAGCATTTATGTTCATGTTTTTTTTTTACGTTTGTTTCATATAGGACATTCTGTTTTTTGGTTAGTATGTCATGTGAGTTCATAATAGTTTGCATTTACACCCATGCTTGATAGGAATTTTGTGTTGTTGACGCTTTTTATTGAGAAGTGATATGCTTTGTTCTTGTGCACACACATACACTAGTAAGTTGAAGCTAGTGGACTTATTGAATATTGTAAGTGATTAGAAGGACATGAATATGTGCAAGATGATTTAGTTTGCATGCTTTGAATACAAGTAGGTGCATTAGAGAGATTTTTTTTTGCTTGGGATTGAGTATGTTTTTCCACCAAGTGAGATTTTGAGCCTTATTGCATATTATTTGAAATTTATTCGTTTGCTTGAGTGTCCACGGATTGTTTGCATTGCTAGCAGTTGTTTGAGGTCTTTCTTGAAACGCATGACATTATTTGACGATTAAAATGAAAAAGGCATTAGGAATAACCACATATTTTCCCATATTACCACACCATATTTACATGATCAATTAGTTAAACCGTTGAGCTTAATCCTATTTTTTCGGTGACATACCACATTACTTGCCTAGACCTTTTTCTTGTATTAGCCGTACATTAATTTGAACCCACATTGTCAAAGGCTAGTAGAGTGCTTAAGGGAGTAATAAGGTGTGCAAGGAGGGGTTTATTGTTGGTCGTACTTTTGGGGGAAATATTGAAAATTGGGTTGTGTACTTGATAGTCGGCATATGTAATAAATTCATGGGATCATTGTTATTGTTTATATTATTGTTTTATTTAGCTCTCGGGAAAAAAAAAGACAAGAAAAAAAAAAGAAAAAAAAATATTATGAGAGCATGTTAGTGTTTGTTGTGATCCTACTTTAGTCGACTAGTCGAGTGTTTTGTTGGAAGAAAAATAGAAAAATTATGTGGGGGGGAAAATAGGGTGTTGTGTATGATTTATTATGGTACTTACTAGCTTTTGACACTTCAACTGATTTGGCTTATTTGACATACCTTGTCCCTAGCCCCGTTACAACCCAAATAAAGACCTTTTGATTATCGTCATTGATGTATGTTGTGTTAAGAGTTAGATTGATACCAAATGTCAAGCATGCTTATGATTTTGTTGGAATTGAGTGATACACTTACCCTTGTTCTTGAGTGAATATTCTTTTGTGAGTGGATTGTGAGTGTTTGGTTGTTTTTGCGTATAAGATCCCGAGTTTTGACTCAAAGATGTACTCTTGTAGGCTTAGCATTATTACTAACTTATTCTTACATTTGACATGGGCTTGTGAGAACTTATGCATGTTCATTGAGTAGACTATGTGAATACTTGCACTTTCGACACCAAGACATTGCGTATTTACTTTGATTCTTAAGTTGATATGGTATGAGATGATTTGACGGTATGGTAGGATATTAGTATTAGAGTATTTGCATTTTCATATTAGTTGCATTCATGCATTGCATTGCATTAGGTTAAATGGATTTTGTGGGTACATTCGCTATAGGCCCTCACGAGACCTTACTCGTACACTAGGGCTGCCTAGGGGTTTAAAGGGCTTGTTGCATATGCCAAATGCAACCGTGATCACCTACGGAAGTGGTACTAGTTAGTTAGTTAATTGTAATTGTTTATGCTTGAGGACAAGCATCGGTTTAAGTTTGGGGGTGTGATAAGTGGATTTATATCCACTTGGAGCATTCTAAATCGGCTTAAATTGATTGTCTTGGGCTCAAGTTTCTTGTAGTTTTGATGTGTTTTGTTTAGTTGTGCAGATTTACAAGGATGTTGATTATGGTGGATGTTTTTATCGTTTTTGGAGATTTAATTTATTAAAATTCGGATTTATTGGGCTGCACGCGTGAGATTCACTGTTTGGGCCATATCTTGAGTTCTAGAAGTCAGTTTTGGGCGATCTTACTGTCCACGCGAAGATAACGGAATTTTCTATCATTCTAAAGTGGTCCAGAGGCCCAATTGCAGCTGGAACGTTCCAGAAAATCTGAAGAAAAGATAGCTACGAATTTCCCTTTAAATCAGAATCAGTTTAGGAAACGTACTTCTATTATAATTCTGATTTGGTATTTTCTTGTTGGGCAAGATGTCTAGAGCCTATATAAACACATCCAACCCTTGTAAAATTAGATCAAAAATTATCATCATTAGGAGTAGAACCATTACATATCAATTACTTAGGTTTATTTGTATTTTTTCATACTTTGTTTTTATCATGGTTTCATCAGATCCCATGATGACGAGAGGTTCAATTATGAACTAATCGTTGTCATGGGATTCTAACGGATTTATTTATGGAGCTTTAGTATCTTGATGCTTTAAAGATCTGTGTGTGATGTATATCTGATATCCTCGTATGGTTGTGCTTAATTGATAGCTGCGTCATGAACATCTAATTTGTTAATCTCTTGTGAAGTGAAAGTGGATCTTGAGATTTAGAACTTGCCATGCTAGCATAGGTTCATAATTGTTTATCAATATGATTCGTGGTGTGAGATGAAAATACTTATACTGCCCTGTGTGATCTTTATGGATAACTTGTTCTTCAACCGTTATGTTTTCAAATTCTATAGACATATAGGGTCTAAGCATAATTGGTGTCTATTCATCTTCTATCTCTTTTGTGGATGTATGGGTAGTTTGGTATATGTATGCTGACAGGTAGCGTGTACTTGTTTCGTGTTGTCCGATCAGATATCATAACCATTGCATATAGTGATTAAAGGCGTTAGATCTAAGCGAAGTATTTAATGAAGTTAGGATTCCATGGTTTTTCTTGCAGAAGTAATTAGATTTCAATTCTTGTTAGTTAGTTAATTCTTAGTTTGTTAATTTACTTCCTTAGTTAATTTTAGTTAATTAAAACCTAAATCTTGTTATTTATCTTAGCAGTGATTAATAACCATACATTGTTGCATAGGTGCATGAACTGAATTGAAACCATAACCAGATCTCTGTGGGAACGAACTTGACTTCTATCTGTATTACTTGTGACCACGTACGCTTGCGTGATTTAGTGTAAACACTTAGCCACTTACAAAGGAGTAATTCTTTAGTAAAAATTTAATAATGAAGGTTGTTGAAAATCTATAGTACAGCCTCGAATAAGGTACATCGTCATGAACATGTAGGTTGCTTCACACTATACAATCAAGACGATATATGTGAAGGTTCACACTTTACAATCAAGACGATATATGTAAAACACTAGTGTACAAAAATCTCATAGTTAGGGTAGGAAATAATGAATTTCAGTTAAGAGAATTGAAATAAAACCCGAATCTCAACAAAGATATTTATAACTTCAACGAAAACCTGATTAGTTTTCCTAGAAGTTGAGGGCAAATGATATTTGCTTTCCTCATGAAAAGATCCAAAATTCCACCCAAAATAGGTGACTTGTCCACCAAGTTTTCAAATTCTACTCTAAATCTAAGGCTCCCAATGCCTAATTAATAAAGGGACTGACCCCTCGTTCTCAGAACTATGTTTTTGCCTTTATTTTTTATATTTATCTAAGTACATAAGCATCTTGCGAACGCATATTGAGTCACGAAATACGAAAACAGCTGTAGAAGATATACTAGATAAATAGATTATATTTATCTATTAGTATATGTACCATACTTATCCTCCGTAATTCAGGCTTGCCATCTTTCGTAGTTTTAGGTTTTGTATTTATCTTCTGTACCTATAAATACTTGATACTGATTATGTAAAGAAGGTGAATCACTTTGTTTATATGGTATCAGAGCCAGCCCTTCTAAAACCCTAGTATTAACGCCATCCCTTATCAAAGATGAGCATCGAATCGGAAACTACCTCCGTCGGACCCACCATAACTCCTATCACGACGTTTATTCCATCATCGTCAATTCATATTACCAAACTAACACGTCAAAATTATCATCTTTGGTGTGCTCAAATCACGCCCTATTTACGTGGCCAAGGAGTTTTTGGCTTTGTTGACAATACAATCTTGCCGCCACCACCCACCGTTGCTGGAAAAGATGATGCACAAGAACCAAACCCTGAATTTGTGTCATGGATGCGTACAGACAACCTCATACTTAGCATGATAACCAGCTCCCTATCGGATGAAGTACTAGCACACGTTTATACCGCCACCAGCTCCGCCGCAATCTGGAAAGCTCTGTCCGTCAGCTTTGCATCACAGAGTCGGGCTACGGTGGTTCAACTCAGATCCGACCTTGCTTCTACCCAGAAGAAAGAACAGACTGCATCTGATTATTTCTTTAAGGTAAAAACCATAGTCGATTGCATCTGATTATTTCTTTAAGGTAAAAACCATAGCCGATCAGTTAGCCATGGTAGAACATCCTCTGTCAGACGATGATTTCATCTCCTATTTGCTCGCTGGATTAGGACCGAAGTTTGAAGCCATGGTCACTATGATAACAGCCCGTGAGTATATTACTCTCGATGAGGTCTTCAGCCTTTTTCTTACTGCAGAAACCCGCCACAACCACCACCGTGCTGTTATTCAGGCTCCTCCGTCATCCGTCAGCACCACCAATCCTCAAGCACTTCTCTCACGCAGCAACAACAATCAAGGCAACTACAACTCCTACTCCTGTAAGCACTCTCCGAATTACAGAGGTCGTGGTGCATATTCACCTAACTACCGTGGCAGAGGAGGCCGAAACAAGGGTGGTAGATCTGGTCGTACACACTATCCTAGAAATGGGCCTTCCTATAATGGAGCAAATTCAAATTTTCCATCCTATAATGGAGCAAATTCAAATTTTCAAGGTAGTGCCCCTCCACCTAAGTGTCAGATTTGTGCAAAAATAGGGCACACGGCCCATTCATGTTTTTACAGGTACGAGGCGTCTTCTGACCCAGCAGCAGCGTCTTCAACTCCTCGTCCAAGACAACCTCCTTAAGCTTATTCAGCCCAAACTCGCTCTCAACCACTCTCTGAGTGGATCCCTGACACCGGTGCTACCCAACACATGACAAATGACTTCCGCAATTTATCTACCCACTTTGAGCCTTATGAAGGCCCTGACCAAATTTATGTTGGTGACGGATCAGGTTTGCCTGTTTCTCATTCTGGTACCTCCGTTTTACATTCTCCTTCTCACTCTTATATCCTAACTGATATTCTTTTGTCCCCTCGCCTCAAACAAAATCTTTTATCTATTTCTCGTTTTGCTTCTGACAATTCAGTTTTTTTTGAGTTTCACAAATCTTGTTTCTTTGTGAAGGATTATTTGGGCAATACCCTCCTTCGGGGGTACTGTTAAAGATGGCCTCTATCAGTTCCAGTCACCACCTCAACCAGCACCTATCAAAGCACTCTCCGCCATCTCCAAGTCTACTCTGAAATGGCATCAGCGTTTAGGACATTGTTCTCCTCCAGTTTTACGTTTAGCTTTAAATAAAATGTCTATTGTTATTCTAAATAAAGCACCACTTGTTGTGTGTGCTCCTTGTCAACTAGCTAAAAGCCACCGTCTACCTTTATATACTTTTGCATTTACTTCGTCTTCTCCTTTGGATTTAATTTATTCTGATGTTTGGGGTCCCTGTGCGGAGCCATCAATTTATGGTAATCGATATTATGTTAGTTTTCTGGATGATTTCAATAAATATTTATGGTTGTTCCATATTAAACTGAAATCCGATGTTGCAACCATATTTCCTGATTTTCTAACACAAGTTGAACGTCAATTTAATACCAAGCTTAAAGCCATACAAACTGACTGGGGTGGGGAATATCGCCACTTTAAATACACCCTTCGTCAATTGGGAATCCAACATCGTGTTTCTTGCCCCCATACTCACGAACAGGTTGGTGCCGTTGAACGACGTCATCGTCAGGTTGTTGAGATTGGCCTATCTCTTCTTGCTCATTCTAATCTTCCTTTACCCTACTGGGAGGATGCCTTTGTCACTGCTACCTATCTAATCAACCGTTTACCTACCCCTGTTCTACACAATAAATCTCCCTTCGAGATTGTTTATCATCACCTACCTGAGTATTCGTTTCTCCGTGTCATTGGATGTGCATGTTGGCCATATCTCCGTCCCTACAACCATCACAAAACTGACTTCCGCTCGGCAACTTGCATCATTCTTGGCTATAGTCCCTCTCATCATGGCTATAAGTGTTATGATCTTTCCTCCGGGCGTACATATATTGCTCGTCATGTTTTATTTGACGAAAATGTATTCCCATATATTCCACCTCCCTTGGCATCTACTTCTCCTACACCTTCTGCACCATTACCCACCCTCATTCCTCAACCTTTAGCCCGGTTGTCAAACCAGTTACCATCCGGCTTCTTTTGTCACTTGTTATTTCACAGGGGTGGTCTATTCGACAGGTTGATATTCTGAATGCGTTTCTATATGGCAATATTACGGATACAGTTTATATGCAGCAGCCGCAGGGCTTTGTTCATCCTGATTATCCTCATCATGTTTGTCTTCTTAAAAAGAGTCTTTATGGCCTGAAACAAGCCCCGCGTGATTGGTTCTCTCGATTTACTACAGTGATTTCTGACTTTGGTTTTGTTGCTTCTAAGGCTGACACATCTTTATATATGTACTCTCGGGGCAGTGCTCGTGTTTTTATTCTTATTTATGTTAACGATGTGATTATTACTGGTTCCTCTACTTCTGTCATTGAGCAGGTTATCACCTATTTGGGCACACAGTTTCCGGTGAAAGATCTTGGCCAGTTGTCATATTTTCTTGGTATTGAGGTCTTACATACCTCTGAGGGTCTTTATCTTACACAACACAAATATATACTCCAGCTCCTACAACGAGCTAATCTGGATAGGTCCAAGCCCTATCATACTCCTATGGCTGCTTCTACTAGATTGACAGGTGAGTTTGGCACGTTATTTGATGATCCTTCTCTTTATCGCACTATTGTTGGGGGACTACAGTACCTTAGTTTCACTCGTACGAATCTTGCTTTTGCTGTGCACAAGGTGAGTAAGTTCATGCATGCCCCTACTATTGATCATTGGCTTTCTGTCAAACGCATTCTTCGCTATCTCAAGTCCACTATTTCTGAGGGCCTCTTCTATGCTCGACAATCATCTTCACATATTCATGCTTATGCTGAGTCTGAGCTGCTTGCTTACTCTGATTCTGACTGGGCAGCCGACTCTGATAACCGTCGCTCAGTTGGTGCTTATTGTATTTTCTTGGGTCATCATCTAATTAGTTGGCGTTCCAAACAGCATCCTACTGTCTCCAAGAGAAGCACTGAGGCTGAATATAAGACCCTTTCTAACACTGCATCTGAGATTCAATGGTTGGGCAGTCTTTTATCTGAAATGAAGATCACTCTTCCCCGCCCTCCTACCCTTTGGTGTGATAACATTGGTGCCACCTACTTAGCTCACAATCCGATGTTTCATGCTCGTACCAAACACATTGAGATTGACTTCCATCACGTCCGAGAATTAATCACTTCAAAGAAACTCAAGGTTGAATTCCTTCGCTCGCAAGACAATCTCGCTGACCTTCTCACCAAACCTCTAAGCAATCCACGGTTTAACATTCTCAAGTTCAATCTCTGTGTCCAGCAACTTCCCTCGAGATTGAGGGGGCGTGTAGAAGATATACTAGATAAATAGATTATATTTATCTATTAGTATAAGTACCATACTTATCCTCCGTAATTTAGGCTTGCTATCTTTCGTAGTTTTAGGTTTTGTATTTATTTTCTAAACCTATAAGAGCATGGCCAATGGTTGTGCTAAAATAGATGGAGCTATTGCTATAATATAGCACTAAAAAGTGGTTTTTTGTGCTAAAATAACAACATGTCTCCAATGGTTTGTGCTATATCTTGTTTCATATTTAACCTTTTTGGGGTGTTTGTGCTAAAAAGGTCATGAAACAAAGCAAGTGTAGAAATGATTTCCTTCCTTTTTATATTCCCCACTCACTTTTTACCTTTTTGGGGTGTTTCAAAATATAGCACAATGCTATAGTTTGTGCTATATATAGCACAAATTATAGCATTGTGCTATTTTAGCACAAACTATAGAACACCATTTGATTTCAATATTTTGTAATTTGTGCTATAATATAGCTATAGGACAAGATATAGCATACCATTGGCCTTGCTCTAAATACTTGATACTGATTATGTAAAGAAGGTTCACTTTGTTTATAACAGCCATTAAAATTTGAAATTCTCAACCTTGGTGTTAAATACAGACAAATCTAGACTCATTTTTTAACCTAATTTTTATTCAACAACAACACCCCTACGTAGGATGTTACTTAAATGAGAACTAAATGAAAATCAATGATTTATATTTATCATTGTAATTATCCCATCATCATCCTTTTTTCACTTTACCAATAGTTTACGAAAATCTTGATAATCAAATTGGTGGTGTTTTTTTTTGGTGATCGGAGGTGGTTGTTGCTGGAGATGATATTTTGGGTGATCAGAGATGATTGTTGGAAGTGATAATTTGGATAGAAAAGAGTGATGATGTGACGATTATAATGATAAATAAGCATTTCCAATTCATTAGGTTCTCATTCCAATGAGTTTTCATCTGAGGAAGACGATGCGTATTAAAATGTATGAGTAATATTTATCTTATAAATTCCAAAAATATACTCCGTAAAGCCAACAACATGTTGGTGCAGTGGGTTGAACCCTTGTCTCCTTTGTAGGAGGTCAAGGGTTCGATCCCTGGGTGTGTGTGAGTTTAGTTTGTATTAGTTTCCTTTCTTTGTATTTGTATTTGTATTTGTATTTGGCCGGGGGTCCTTCGGAAACAGCCTCCCTATTGGGCATAGTCTGCGTACAGCTATTATTCTCAGACACCACTTTGAGTGGTATTATAATTGAGTAAGCTAAGTTTTTTTTATACTCCGTAAAAAATTTGAATATAAAATTTTAAAATAATTAAAAAAAACATAAAAGAACGCTTTGCGGATATAAGAATACATATGGAATTAGGAAAATTGGAAATAGAAAAAAGGCAATGGCCTGTATGACATCAACTTAAAGGTCGAAGTCAGAAGATTCTCCGACTAACCGACGCCCGGTAACTCACGGATCCCGGTGTTAGTGGATCCCACCCACTTATGTTATTATACTCCAGTAAGTATTACCACTACTTGTTTGCTTCTGATTGTCTTTTTGTAATTTGTAATTACTCCTCCGATGTTAGATTATTGTTTATGTTTTTTTAAATGTAATTACTGTACCTAGGCTTGAATTTGTTTCATTTCTTTTGCTGAAATTTAGGGTTTTGTATTTGAATTTAATTACGAGTTGTATTCAACTTAATTGTAGTAGATATGCAACTTCAATTGCAGGCTAGCTACTGATATTTGTGTGTGTGGGAGAGAAGAGAGAGAGAGAGAGAGAGAGAGAGAGAGAGAGAGAGAGAGGGGGGGCGGGGGAGATATATATATATATATATATATATATATATAGAGAGAGAGAGAGAGAGAGAGAGAGAGAGAGAGAGAGGAGAAGAAATTTGGCCTATAGACCAAGTGATCTGCAGTATAGTTATGATGACTGATAGCTTGTGTGTGTTTATATGTATTTGTTGTTCTTTCGAGTCAACGAATGGTTTATTTCGTTATTAATGCTTTTGGCCATAATTTTGAGTGTATTGTGCAGGTCTTGATATCAAACTCTAATACACATCACTACGCAATACGAGAATCAGTTTGAAGTTTAATACGAGGTTCGGGGTCTTGATTTGTATCTGTTTTTTGTATTAACTAATGGTTTGACTCTAGACGGTTAATTTCTCTGTTTTTGGTGTTAAAAGCGGGTACTTGATTACCACACAATGTGAGAGTTGTAAAAATTTGAATTAAAATTTGGTGTTAGAAGTATTAGTTAATACTTCTAATGCTTGGACTTAATTGAACTAAAATTTGAATTTGTAAGTGAGGAAATCAACTAAATGGACATTTGAATCTAGATGTTGACAATATGTTTTGTGGTGAGGTCGTTCCTGTCTGTTGGGCTTGGGCAATTGAGAGTCTGATGTGTATTTTGCTACTTGTGCCTTTTTTCGCAGACAATATTTAAAGATGCAAAGACCAGTAATACTAGTTTTTCTACTGATTGTACTCGTAATTACATCTCAATTTGAATGGAGGCAGCAACTCGTGAGCGACGTGGATACACATCCAGCAGTATCGCAAAAGCAGCAACAAATTTCTAGGAGGGAGGAAGCTGTAAAAGAAAAGGTAATTTTGTAGTGAAGTCTTTTGTGCTTAGTTAATGAGTTGTCATCGTATTTTTTCTCATGTGCAATTCTAGTTAATCCTCCTCCTAACATCTAAATCTTCTATTTGTGAGGTAACACTATGTCACATGGTAGACTAATTTTTGCATAGTATTAAGATCAAGCTTTTGGTAGAAAAAGTGGCCAGTGGGATTGACCACTCTCAAACAAACAATGCAATCTCTCCACCAGCTTCAAGATCCCGTTGAGTTGGTGGACCTCTGCCCTCGGGAACCACTATTTCCTTATTTGTTTTTTAAGCTAATCGGATTATGAATGGAATAGCACTATTAGGGAGTGCTTTGGTGATCGTAGGTCACTACTTAACAGTCCAATCCAAATTGGTAGACAGATTTTAGATCTTCCTGGTAACTGCAAACCTAACACTGTTCCCGCGAGAAATAATAGTTGAAGACTTAAGGGAAGAAGATTTGTTAGAAAGCAGATCCAAGCTTGGTCAAGGTTTGATAGTTTAAGTGAGATAGAGTCTCTTCCAGCCAACAAATGATGAAAATTCTGAAGCCAATTTTAGTGTGTTATCTTATATTTTTATAGTTTAATTATCTTTTGGCCAAAATTGAAGGCCAATCCACCGTTAAATATAAACAAACAAATGGCGCAGGAAAGCACTGATGCGGTTTCTAATTCTAATGCTCAAACATATATATTTGTTCCTCCCGTGACAAGTTCTGGTCTTGTGATTGATTAGGAGTAATATTCAAAATTGCTAATCTACGTGATCGATTTTGCAAACATAGATGTTAAGTCTTTGACTAATCGACGACAAGTCAGCAAGTCGGAAAAATGGGAGTGACAACCTGAGAGTCGTTGATAAGTCGACTGGAAGACTGTTTTAGTGGCAACGGGTTGCTAATGGGTGAAATCTGGCCCGAGTTAAATTAGGTAAGATATAGAATTAAAACGGATGCGTTGTATTTGTATCTATGAAGCACGGGTGCGGGGGTGCGGGTGCGTAGCACGGGGATACGGGAATTCGGCAAATTCAAAAATATGAGGATACGGATACGGCGGGATACGGAAAATATTAAAATAATATATATATATATATATATATATATATATATATATATATGCATATAATTCAAAAGATGCATTTCAATTAAATTATGTAATACCTAGAAATTGCAGAGCACTTGATCAGCAGAAAATACAAACTCAAGTATATGTATATCTGTATGTATTTGTTTCTGTTCTTGAATTATGTTTATATGTTCTAATAGTCAGCTGTGAAAAAGGCTCCTGTCAATTAGGTTTTGAGTTTTGACCAAGTTGGACTACCTTTAAAAAAAAGTTGTTTTTCAAAAAAAAAAAAGAGTTAAAAATTACATGTACTGCCATTCCCGCACCCCCATATGTGTATGCCCGTGTATCCCCGCGTATCCTCATCACTGAATTCACGGATACACCAAATGGCGTACCCCATAAGTATCCCCCCGTATCCCGGCGTATCCCCGCACTGGAACGCACGGGATACGCAGTTCTTCCACCTGATGGAGTATCCCTGCTTTCTAGATTTGTATCAATTGAATTAAACCATATATGGGAGTATGAGAGAGAGAAGAAACAAAGGGAGGAAAAGAACTTATTTTGGAATCACCACCTCCTCCATGCTGGATTTGTCTCCGGTAGTTGCTGTGTCCCATTCATCCCTTCTCCTACGGTCTTCACTACTGATGGATTGTTTTACATATATATGAACGTTGGCCTTTTTGGCACAACTGGAAGTTAAAATGCCTAAAATACCAGTTCTGCCAAAAATAGCATTTGTACCACTCATGTGTGGCATGCATCACACATATGCTACATGTGTTTCTTTGAAACACATATACAAGTTGTGAAATAGTTCGAAACGCATTTTGAAATTCTTAATACCAAGAAACCCATTTTCACATTGCACTATGGTTTTCCAATTTTTTATATAATCACATTTTCATATTTACACCTAAGGCATATGTTAATTAAATGGAAAGGAATTTGAGAGAGCTTGAAGTGCTAAAATTGGGAAAAGTATGGAGGAACTGCAAAACAGGATTGATTTTACATTCATATGACATTTGATATATATATATATATATATATATATATATGTATCTCTGTACATCTAGCTTTGAGCTGGTTAATTTTTCTCCTCTAGACCTAGTGATTGTTGGTGTTTTAGACTAATAAAAGCACAACAGACACACAGAACGGGAGAATAAGTATTAGATGCATACTTCATATTTATTCCAAATAACCAACGTGTGGTTTTATACACAAAAATGAAACTGAAACTCCTAAAACCTAGCATGTATCTTAACTATAAATTATTTGAAAATACACTCAACAAGCTAATCAACAAAATTTAAAAACCTAATCAAATAATTTTGAATTATTCCCAACAGTGATGAGGATCTTAGAACTGTAAATGTTTTTATTGAATCCTACTTTTTTTAGAACTCCTCATCTGGATTCACCCTGATAGCAGTAACACGTGTAATTAAGTTTCACAAGTGTAATAAATGGACCAATTTTTATGATAGTGCTGTAGATTTGTGCTATTTTAGTCAATTTCTTGACAAATGTATTCATTTAGATATTAATTTAAACCATAATTATAATTGTTCGAAGCTGGTGGATCCGAACTGATAGTGCAGCTCATGTAGTTGCTGTGTATAGATTGTTAACAGTAGGTTTCTATTTAGGCTAACCCATTTCCACTTGAATTAAGAAAAGAGGGTATGAAATGCAAGGTGAGTTAACCACCAAGATTGGAGGAAGGCTTGAAGTACGAGCCAAATTAGCCAGCCAATGCGCAAGAGCAGTACAGAGTGTAGAAAAATTGAGGCACAACTCAAGTATGGTGGCAACAAGTAATATTATTTATTTGTTCAAATTGGATTTAGTTTGTTCAAAGAAAATTTAACGTCCATATGCAAGGGGCAAGAAGGCCAGCACTTCGGTGGGTGGAGGTAATGCAGATGGGTTTAGTATTTCCATCAAAAAAGTTTTTCAGCACTATTCGCAGGCGAGACCACCAATGTGGAGCAACAGGAACGGAGGTTTTGGTGTATAAGGAGAAAAAGGTGATGAGAATTCTCTATAAATGTTTGGCTTGGTCATGCCCATGGGCAGAGATATTGTTTTATTGTTAGAAATGAAGACATTGCTAGCCTTCCAGATTGCCTAACTCGTAAAAGCGAAGAGTTGCCTGTTCTAAAGGGGCATGATCAATAAAGGATTGAATGATGGTCTGCACTGGGGTGGATTCAAATAAATTGGTTGGATGGCAAGTGGACAGGGAAATAGAACCAGCTTGGTCCAATGGCATCCTAAAAGCATACAATCAGTATGTTAAGCCATTTCTTGACAAATCAAACAAAGCCATATTCCATTGATAATAAATAGTGAATCCAAACACCAGGGCGTGATTCAGAAGGACCTCGCTATTCACTACATAGATCAGAAGAATTCAGTGTCCACTTTTTGCATCCATTTCCAACCTGTCACCTTAGGCCAGCCAAGATATTTTCTCTGCCCTGGCAACACAGAATTGGAAAACCAAGAAGTTTTCAGGCATCCTAGAGCTGTCAAGAAAAAACCATTAGGAAAATGTCTACCTCTAATGATATGAGCCCAAAATGGAGTGCGGCTTTTTTTACCACCATCCAAATCCAAACTTTTTTGGCCAAGAGAACTGGATTCAAATTGTGCAGACTATAAAGCTAAGACCACTGTTATTATTTTTGGTTGTGAAATGATTCTCTACTTCGTTCTTTTTCTTTCCTCTTCAGATTCATCCACCAGTGAGTGTGTGTATCCAATCAAATCTTGCATTTTTCTGGGTTTTTCCATGATGAACATCAAAAATTTTGCTTCATTTTGCCTTATAGCAGTTGGGAGACCTTGATGTAAAGGGAACTTTGTCATCTCTTCAAAGCCCAGTCTAGAGATGTTATTTTCTTAACTATGGGAGGTCTGTTGGAAGAGACTTTCATTGATGATTTTTCAAAGTTGAGGAACTGTCCTGATGTTGTACAATAGGAGTTACAGATGTTTAAGATCCGTCAGACAGTAACTTCTAGGAAATTCGAAAAGCCATTGGCAGAGAAATTATGAGACATCGGCGGGCAATGTGCCATGTTCATATTAATAAGAGAGGAGATAAGGAAATTCTATAGAGAATATCTGCAACAAGAAGAAAATAATATCTACAACAATAAAAAAACCCATCATTTATCGTATATCCCAGAGCAAAAGATGGAAGAAAATGTTTTATCTGATGAATCAAGATATCACAACTTCTTAAGCACGTATAGAGAAAAAGTTCTGCTCAACTTTGTTGAAGGCTTATAGTATAAATTACTAGATCCTATACTATATGCTTGTGATTGAGATTATTGAGATGGTAAGTGACTGGTGCCACCATGCATCCCTCTGAAGAAACCAACAGTATGCACATACAAAAAGTTTTCTAGACCTGTTCTTTAGTAGCTTTCAGTTTCCTACTGATTTTTCTTAGACTCAAACAGGAAAGCCACCAGCAGACAATGAACATTATAAGTTCTGGAATATTAGAAGCTGTTTGTGGCCGTTTTAACTCCCAGACTGTTCCACGAGATCATCAAGGTGGACATTGTGGAGATGTCAAAGTTAGGGTACATGTTGGATATCAATATTACATTAAAGGAGTGCCTCGGGATTTTTTTTTTTACACCTTTTTCCTTCTATAGCTTCTAGGTTTGTTGTTCTTTGTTGATGGTTTTAAAGAGAGGAGTAGCATCTGCTGAGTGTCCAACTTGCCTGATATTGAGGTCGTAATGCATTGCTATTGATTTACCCTGAATTGAACATTAAGCATGTTACTAAATCAC
The DNA here is from genome assembly GCA_037693485.1 of Kitagawia praeruptora. Classification (NCBI taxonomy): domain Eukaryota; kingdom Viridiplantae; phylum Streptophyta; class Magnoliopsida; order Apiales; family Apiaceae; genus Kitagawia; species Kitagawia praeruptora. The sequence continues at coordinate 128,527,796 of CM075352.1, forward strand.
CCTTTTACAAGTGTGCTTATGTATTACTTGCTATTATGATAAGGCAATAGGCATCTTTGAGAACAAAGTTGACTTGCTAAAGTCACTGCACAGAATTCTAATTCAGTTGTAATTCTCAAGTTCTCTCTGTAATTGTTTTGATTAATTATGTTTTACAAAAACAATTGGCTAAATTAAATATGCTTTGTACAAACATAAAATTTTCAAATGTTAACTTGAGAAATTATAATTTCAACTTTTAATTATGTATTTGAAAAAGGATTTCTAGTATATTTTAGTTATGTATACTTTGTTACATGTTGCAGATTATTTTATCACAAGAGAAGACCATTCAGAGGCTTAATGAAATTGTGAGGAGTCTGCGTAACCAATTACTGCACTGCAGAGATAGCAATGAAACTAGTAATGATCTGGCAAGATCATTGACTGAAAATGTTATTGAGTTCGAGAATCAACAAGCCCTGGAGGACTAGATCCAAGCTTTAGGATACGTTTGGTACTGACAATCACCTGTTCATGTTGTATTATATCTGTCTCGGGCTGAATTTATGTATAAAGAAAAGTTTAAGCCTGTATGTTTCATAGCCCCTCCTGCCACTAGACCGCTCCGCTGGCTAGATGCTTTGAGATGATGCGAGACAAGGTTACAGAAGTAAGAATATTCTTTCATCCTAATAATTTTTCATTTGTTGGAGTTCAGCTTTTAATCTACTTCTTTCTTGCTCCCAAACTTTAAGATATGTTAGGCAAATCATCATATACCAGCTATGCGTCTTAATGTGGGTATTTGGTAATCAGCATTTACATCATGTAATGTAATTGTAGAGATTTTGCAGGAGATATAAAACCAGTACGCTGGAAATTTGGTAATTACATTACCTCTTGTACTGTACTCATATGGAATATGTAAGAGAAATAGAAAGCACTAAGATATGCTTTCGAATTTCTGTACTTCTTATCCCTCTGTTCCACAAGTTATTAGAGGTTGCGAGTGAGGAATCGATAAGCTAGAACACTTAATATTTTTAAGGGTAATGCTAAACATAGCCCTTTAGGGCTATGGTTAAGTATTAATGTAAGTGGATAAATGTATAAAATATGTTAATTTTATACTTAATACATCAATTTTGCACGAATATCAATATAATTATTTAGCAATTTGGGATGTTTTTATTAGTGGAAATTAATGTGATTGCAGGGGGGTCCACTATTATTACTTGGGAAATTAAATAATGATGTAAAGAAGCATTGAAAAACAAAAAATCAATTAAATAACTAAGAATAAATGTTGAAAAAAAGAGAATATTTAATGCTTAACCATAGCCTTTAGGGTTATAGTTAGCATTTCCCTATTTTTAAATATATTTGGTACAATTATAGGAAACTTTCGTTAGCACCAAGTACTAGCTATCAATTCAATTAGCATCTCCAATGGTAATAGCTAAAATCATTAGCTATATAATGATTATCTAAAAATTTGCTCAACTGTAAGATATTTTACTCCAATGGTGTTAGCTATAATGAATAGCTATATTTTAAAAATAATATTTTATTATTATTTTAATAATATATATATATATATATATATATATATATAAGTAAATAATATTGATGATGTGTCATAATATAAGTGGAGATAATGAATTATAGATATTATCTATATGTTATAGACATTCTCCAAATATAGAGGATGTCAAGATGATTATCTAAAAATTTACCTAATAAGTTGCTTGGTTGGAGAAGAAAAAATATACCTATTATCTAAAAATTATGTCACCTAATCAATTTTAGCTAATAGATGCATAGGGTTGGAGATGCTCTAACAGCACTGTTATCTTAAGAATTGTCGGCGTTAATAGTCGGGTCATTTAATTATCGGTGTTTTTGAATTTAATCTTACTGGCTTAAAATCGGTGCGATGCACGGATTTTTTTTAATATTATATGAATTTTTTCATTAATTTGAATTATTTTTTTTAAAACATGAATTTTGGAGGTTTAAATTTTTAAATGAGATAATTTAATAATAATTATATAAATGCTATCCGTAAAATTTTTAGAAAAGATGGATTTTAGTTCGAAAATATAGAAAAGATGATAGGTCTTAATTGAAAAAGGTAATTAATTATTATTATTTTTATTAAATAGAATGTCCGTGATAAAATTAGAAAAGAGAGGTCTTAGTTAGTGAAAATTAAAAAGGTAATAGGTTTTAGGTGAAAAATGTAATTGATTAGTTTATAGTAATTTTAATATAATTATATTATTTTACTAAATAAAATTGCCCGTAGTGTTTTGAGAAAAAGAGAAATTAATGTTGGCCGTGATATAAATTAATGTTGTCCGTGATATTTTTTGAAAAAGATTAATTTTAGTTAGAAAATTTAGAAAAAATGATACGTTTTAACTAAAAATGGTGACCGGTTAATTATTACTCCCTCTGTCCCTCTCATTTTTTTACATAAAAAACAGCGTGTTTGACACGCATTTTAAGGTGTATTTTAAGGATACTTCTATAAATCATATTTTTTTTTGTATAAAAATAGAATTGTCGGAGGGACGGATGAAGTAGTATTACAATATTATTATTTTATTTTATTAAATAGAACCGTCCGTGATATAATTGGAAAAAGAAAGATTTTAATTAGAGAAAATAGAAAAGTTAACATGAAAATTAAAAAGCTGGTGAAAAAGGTAATTGATTAGTTTATAGTAAGGGTTTCATGTACCTGAGGATGACCTCAGGTTAGAACCCTGAGGATAGAACAAATCAATACAAAATTTAAGGGCATTTATGTAAATTAATGATAAAAAAGTAGATTTACAAAACTGCCCTTGCGGGGGTCCTTACTTTATAATCAATATTTCTTATAACCTCAGGGGAGATCCTGAGGTTGTCCTCAGGCCCAGTTTTCTCTTATAGTAATTACTGTATAATTCAATTATGCTAGTTTACTAAATAAAAGTAAAACTGCTCGTAATGTTTTTAGAAAAAGAGAAATTAATGTTGTCCGTGATATTTCTAGAAAAAAGAGATTTTAATTAGAAAATATAGAAAAGTTTATACGTTTTAGCTGAAAAAGGTTATCGGTTAATTATTAGTATTATAATATTATTATTTTATTTATTAAATAGAATCGTCCGTGATATTTTTGGAAAAAATGATATTTTAGTTGGAGAAAAGAGAAAATATAATGTGTTTTGGCTGAAAAAGGTAACTGATTAGTTAATACTGTAGTAATTAAAATATAATTATGTAATTTTATTAAATAAAATTGCTCATATAGTTTTTAGAAGAGGAGAAATTTTACGTAGATAAAATATAAAAGATATTTTGTTTTACCTGAAAAATGGAAATTAATTATTTATTAAAAAAGAGAAAAAGTAATATGTTTAACCAAAAAGGAAATTGATTAGTTAGTAGGATGAATTTTATCTATAATTAATTAAGTAAGGGTAAATAAGTAAAATCAACAGGTTCGCACGAGTTTCTTGTATTATGTTATAAATTTTATTTAATATTACAATTATGTTTTTATATAATCATTATTTGTAATAATTTTTTTAAATTTTAATTTGATATAATTTAATATACTCGTGTTTACGGATTATACTAATGTTTTCCCATTATAAACAACGTATACGATTTTTAATATATTTTATTAATAATTACAAAATATGGTGTGATATATTCGGATATATAATAATGAATGTAAGTTTTGTTTTAAATTAAAAAGGTAACGTGTTTTAATTAGAAAGAAAATATTAATGATTAAAAGATATGATACGATTGATCTTTTTAGTTGTTTATAAATGGTAATATATTCAATTAAAAGTAAATGTGAAAAAGGCAATCGACTAATTACCATTAATTTCATTATGTCATTATTTATTTTAGGTGTTATATTTTTCTTGAAAATTATGGTGTGATATTTTCAGGTATATATTAATGATTGCAAGATTTGTTTTAAATTAAAAGGGTAACGTGTTTTAATTCGAAAAAAATATTAATGATCGAAAGATATGATACGACAGATATTTTTAGGTTTTTATAAAAGGTAATATCTTCAAAAAAATAAATGTGAAAAAGGCAATCGACTAATTACCATTAATTATATTATGTTATTATTGAAAAAAGGCAATTGACTAATTACCATTAATTATATTATATTATTATTTATTTTAGGTGTATTTTTTTTCTTTATAACGAAGGGTAAATAAGTAAATTTATGAAGTACCAAAAAATAGATACCAAAAAATATGTACCAAAATTTTTAATATTTCGATTTTTATGTAATAATATAGATACAGCCTGGTGAATGCCCTCAATAACACAATTTTATGTTACAATGACCAAATTAACCACGCGCAAAGAATCTGCCCAAAATAACAAAATGTATGCGCATATTGTAAATGTGTAACCAACCACGCATACAACCCGTGCGTGTGTTGTGTTGTAGCATATACCGTTCTCTTTTTTAAAGAAAAAGAGTAAATTGCAAAACGGTGACCTTAGTTTACACTGAATTGCAAAAAAGTGGCTGAACTTTCAGATTTTCATTTTAGTGGTTATCGACCTTTTTTAATGTATTTTTTTGAAAATTAAAAATAATTTGACCACTATTTTAGAAATCAAAAACAATTTTGGCCACTTATTTTAAAAATCAAGAAAACTTTGGCCACTATTTTAAAATTAAAAAACAAAGTGTGGCCACCAAAATAAAATTTTGAAATTTCGGCCACTTTTTTGAAATTCAGTGTAAACTATGGCCACCATTTTGTATTTTACTCAAAGAAAAATTGTTTTACAATATGCATACCGGGATAAGAAATTCAGTGGCCACGTCTGCTGCACATGCATATACTGATTGTTTGCGCATATGTCTCATGCGTACCATAGGCATTTAGGAAATGCACATTTTGCACATGCGTAAGTCTTTTTTTGAAATAAATTAAAATCTATCAGATTTAAAATTTAAAATAAAATTATTCTCAAAGTTTAATTGTTGAACTCCCAAGAGAATAGAAATAAAATTTAAAAATTTTAGTTAAAAAATTGAATATTTCTTACTAAATTCGGCGGCCTGATTTCAAAAAAAGATCATAGATTGACGAAAAAAATTAAATTAAAAACGGAGGAAACTGGGTGGGATTATTTATGTGAGGGTGTATTGGATTAATGTGTGGTGTCCCTGGCGGGGCCGTTGGATTAGATTGAATGTGTGACTGAGATTAGTTTTCATATCTAAATTTAAGAAAAATTTTAAATAAAAAAATTGAATATTTTTAAATCCCAAATTAAACCCATTAAACCCCAAAAGGGAAATTATTTAACCCCAAAAGAAATAATGATAAAATTTTAAAATGTTAAATATAAAAAATAATATTATACGCATAGCACATATGCGCAATCTTTGATTTTTTTTTTGATTATTTGTCACTTGTCAGCACAAGAACCGAGAACCTAAGTACTTCATTAAATGAAACAATAAAGAAAAAAGAAGAAAAAACCTACCTACGCATAATTCACATGCGAAGTGTGCCTGTCAGAATGGACAATATTTCCGATAAATGATATTTTGGGCAATATATTAATTAATTTATGATATATTGGTCATTTTCTCGATACCGCCGTAGTTTGCGACACAAACTGCGAGTGACTCTATCAAATACTAAATATCTGTATTTCTTGTTTGTGTTAATAAAATCAAATAAAATCAGTGGGAATTTGTTTCTGCTTCTACTCTCAAAACTTGTAAGCCATTGCAAATCATTTTCATTGTGGGGAAAAAAAAAATTCACTTGTTACCTCTTTCTGCTTCTGCTCTCATGAGTAAAAAATCATTATTACTTTAATACAACTCTCAAAACTTGTAGTAATACATGTTGCAATTTTAGATTAACATGCTGAACTATTTTTTCATGCAAAATTGTATATGCATTAGATAATTTTATAATTAAAAATATGATAAATAATAAGATTTGGATTCATATAATATTTTTATAATTATTTTGTAATATTGCATACCAATTTCCTGAACTAAATATATTATAATTTAATTAGATTTTATAAAATTTGGATGAATAATCATATGGTAATAATCATATGAATACTTATAATTGCTAAATTATTAATTTAGTTTTTAATTACGTGAAATGAATTTTATAAAATTGAACACTGGAGTATATATTAATAATTATCTTAGTAAAATTGTCCGTGTATAAACTCATTTGATTTTGTTGGAAAAAATTGATCGTATATGTAAAAATATATTTTGAGACATATTACAAAATCTCTTAATAGTAAGTAAAAGTCATCTTTATGGACGTTTCAATTTTTTTTTTTTTACACATATACATTTATACACTTTTAAACACAAATGTTTAGTTTTAGTCTAATGTTTATTACACAATATTGAAGTTCAATTAAAAATTGGGTATATTGAAATATTTTGTATATTATAATTTTGAATTATTTTTAGCTCAATATTATATTTTTCTAAATATTATAAATTATGATAAAATCATATGAAACTTAAAATCAATTTTTTTGATTTTATCACATATTGATATTAGTCTATATTATAGCTCAAACATTATATATTATACTGATCAATTTAATATATCATATAAATTTCATATGTATCATACTTTGTAGTCGAGTTAGTCTATTTGATCATTATAAATCATTATTGTAGTTTTGTAATATTTATGATTTAAAAGTTTAATCTTTTAATTTAATTTGAATGTTATTTATGTTACTTTATAGAAAAATTGCCCAAAATACCCACTTTTTTCCTACCTATTGCCCGAAATACCCGCTTTTCAAAACACTACCCAAAATACCCACGGGTCACGCATCTGGGAACGGCGCAACCCGTTACTGTTCATTTCTCTATCGCTCAGCAATCTCTCTCTCCCTGTCGTCTCTCTCTCGATCTCTTTGAACTCTCTCCTCCATTTTCATCTTTCTCCGGCCACCTCTGATAAGTGGATTTTATATCCACTTGGAATGTTCCAAATCAGCTTGAATTGATTGCTTTGTTCTCAAGTATCATTATGATTTGATGTGTTTTGTGAGATTTATGCAGGAAATATAGGTGTGGAGTGTTTTGGTTGTGAAGTTCAGAAGTTGTGGCATGAGCAGTTGCAAGGGAAGTGGAACGTTAATTAGTAAAGTAGAAGCAAAGCAAGTGAAGTTTCTGCAGAATTCAGAGTAGCGCGAGCGCGCCACAATTACCCTGCAACACAGCGCGGGCGCGCTAGAGGATTACTGGTCAAATTCAAGCAGCGCGGGCGCGCGGATTTTGTACTGAGAAGCAGTGCGGGCGCGCCACTAACCGCCAGGAAGTTCAGAATTTTCCAGAATCTGATTTAAATTGGGAAAGTGATGCCAAATCAACTTCAAATCATTATGGGAATTATTTGGAATGATCAGAAGGTTCCAGAATTAGTTTTAAACATGGAATTTGGAATTCTATTTGCATTCAAAGACGGAAATTGCCGGAATTCTATCCTAAATCAAAGACGGTAATTGCTTGGTTGAGGAGGCACTTGGGGCTATAAATACACACCTTGGGGCACATCAAAATCATAATCTACACACCATAATTCGTTCAAAGCACGAGGGAGAGAAGCCAAGGTGAGGATTGTGACGACAAAAAGATCTAGACATAGTTCTCTTGTATTCCTTTGTTAGGCGTATCTTTTGGATGCTTGTTACTTTTCCGGATTTGTTCGCTAAACCTTATTCTATTATTGATTTATTCATCTTCATTATCTTGTTTAATACCATGCTTTCATATAATCCCATGGTGACGAAAGGTTCGATTATGAACTAATCGTTGTCATGGGATCCTAGTGGATTTATCTATGTAGCTTAGTAGTTTGCATTCCTTAAAGATGTATGTATGGTGAATAATTGATATCCTCGTATGGTTATGCTTGATAGATAGATGCGTCGCGAACATCTAATTTGTTAATCTCTTGTGAAGTGAAAGTGGATCTTAAGATTTAGAACTTGTCATGCTAGCATAGGTTCATAATTGTTTATCAACATGTTTCGTGGTGTGAGATGAAAATACTTATACTGCCCTGTGTGATCTTAATGGATAACCTGTTCTTCAACCGTTATGTTTTCAAATTTTATAGACATATAGGGTCTAAGCATAATTGGTGTCTATTCATCTTCTATCTCTTTTGTGGATGTATGTTTAGTTTGGTATGCGTATGCTGACAGGTGGCGTATACTTGTTTCGTGTTATCCGATCAGATATCAAAACCATCGCATGTATTGATAAAAGGCTGCAACTCTAAGTGAGGTAGATAATGAAACTAGGATTCCATGTTTTATCTCATATAAGTAATTCTATTTTAATCCTTGTCATTTAGTTAATTCTTAGTTTTATAATTTGCATCTTAGTTTAATTTAGATAATCAAACCCAATTTGTTACTTTTCTTAGCAGTGAATTAAAACCATACATTGTTGCATAGGCATATTTACTGAGTAAAACTTAACCAGATTTCTGTGGAACGAACTTTAATTGTATTACTTGTGACTACGTGCACTTGCGTAATTATAGCATAACAACCTCCACCCCTTTTGAGTGCACCAAAACAATCAGCACACCTTCATCTTTGCTTTACCCAACTGACTTTGGGGAATCTGGCCAGTAGGGGCTTGTACGAGCTCATCGGAAAATCAAGGAGAGAGGGTTGGGTTCGATTTGGGCGTTGTGAATCCGGCGAAACAAATGATCTGAAACTTGTATGGGTGTGTAGATCGTCGAAAGACGATTTGATTGGTGTATAATGCGCTATGGGAGTATGGCCAGATTTCATTTTTTTTTCCGAATGAAAATTGCCTCAAAATCGCTGATGGGGAGAAGCTCGCGTAAATTCTCAGTAAAAGTGACGATGACGTCATCACGCATGTCACAGATGCGTGACATGGGATGCGCCGTACATAAATGCGTATCTTGGGTGCAGATACTACTTCCCCATCTACGTGTCTGCATGTTGCTCCGAGCCCAGAGGCATAACTCTTGAAATACTCCGGCTCCATATGCGTATCCCAACTCACGGGACAGTCATAGGAGTATCCCATGGGTATTTTGGCGGTTCTTGCGCGTGGTGAGCTTTTGGTTAAGAAAGAATAAAAAGTGGGTATTTAGGGCACTCACCCCTTTTTTTTAGAGTTCTTATATTTTTAACATAATTTCAATTATTTTTCGTATTTGTTTAAATATTAATGTTTTTAGACCAATCATATATTTAAATCATCAAAAGTCTAAATAGTTGGTTGATTAAAATCCTCTAACATGACTCAGATATTTAAAATTTTATATACTCAAAAGTTATGTGATACAATTATTAATTATGTATGATTTGATAATTTAAATTTACATATATCTTAAAATCAAATCTTTTTTTTCAATAAAATGATATCTACATGAAGACGCATGTAAATATTCTTTTTTTTTTACTTAGTTATATTATGTATAATCTAAAATTTAATTTTTTCTGCCAATTATTTCAAATGACAAAAGAGAATCGTAGAGTATTATCTAAAATTATTTTTTATGCTTAACATGTCGATTACTTATCAACCATATAATTTCAAAGACTAATCAAACATAACTTTCGAGATTTTTTTAAGTTTTCGAATACCTCCAAATTTTACTAATACGATTAAAACTTTCATATCATCCACTCTATGTTATTTACTTTAACTAAATGATTTTCTTTATATTCATAAATAACTTTGTCAATCATAGTCATGGTTCTAAAAATCCCCGATTTAGCCGATTAATCCCCGATTAATCCTCTGTAAGGTAACCAACCGATTTGATTTTTGAAATCCGATTAATCCTGTGAATTTATTTAAAATGATATGTTTAATTGTAAATTAGACTAATATATTAAATATTATTATAATATCCGATTAGTACTCCGATTAATCCTTCCGATTAATCCCCGATTATCCGATTAATCTTAAATCGGTACCTCAACCGATTTATACCGATTACCGATTTTTACAACCATGATCATAGTACAGAAAATGAAAAATGAAAGTGATGAAATACATCAAAAATGCCCGCAACACAGAGCAAAGCTTTATTCTATGTCCTTCATTTCACAAAGATATTAGACAAATAGATGCACCTATGACCTACACTAACACAGTTTATACATTTTGTTCACACAGATACAATAATCTTTCCCAAAAAAATTATTAATTAACACAATCTACTTAGAGACTCGTACATGTATTGGTTACAATGCCTGCCATTGTTCCTTCATCACATGTATGGTGATGCAAGGTTCTTCTCAACAATATAATGCAGCAATTCCATACACACACCACTGCATCATGGGCATGTATAGAACTAACGTGAAGTTCATAGATAAAATGCAAAAGATTTATAATCCATGAAACTAGCTTAAAAGATACTAGCAAGAGTGTAATATATACATGGGTCCGGTCAGGTGCATACGTAGACTGTTTATAAAACATACAATTTTTGTATCGTTGGATCAATCATATATTTAACGGCCCGATCAAAAAAAAAAGTTAACAATGTACCGCAGAAATTTTCCGCGGTACAGAGAAATTACAAAAATGTCCCTACTGTTAACGTACCGCAGAAAGTTTCTGCGGTACGGTGAACAGTAAATTTTTGATGTAAAAACATGGGATATTTTGGTAATTGCCCGTATCGCAGAAACTTTCTGGCTACGATATGGTGTTATTTTTTTTTAAATCTGGATCGTTGAATAGTTGATCCAACGGTGTAAAAGCTGTATGTTCTGTAAACATAGAAGCCGTATGTTCTGTAAACAGTCATGTGCATACGGGAGCCTACATACATATCATAAAGGGGCAACACAAAGTAGAGTCGATTTTTTTAATTAGGTACCCTGTTTTCACCAACTGTCACCACTCACCAGTAAGATAAAAGTAGTCGGATACATACCAGCCGATGTCGAAGCTGCAAATACTTCAAAAGTAACATATATGTGGATTACATGTTACCTGAGAACGCAACCAAAGTTTCACACACAAAGCAAAGCTTCACACATAAACAAAAGCTTAACCCTTGTCTGAACTACTATTTAAATGAATATTGCACTTTTAAGAACTACTTTTTAGACGAATATTGCCCTTTTTTATTTATTACAAAACAAGCATTATTATAAGAATTACACTACTACCGTGCAACGAACCTCGTGTTACTTTTTATGTCTACCATTATCATTTTTTGTAAGAAAATATTTCAGATGACTTTTGAGAGTTGTTGTAATATATTTTGTTTATTTTACATATATTTTATAATGCTACGAATATGTACTCCCTCTGTCCCATCCATTTCTTTACAATTTCCTTTTTGGGTTGTCCCACCATTTCTTTACATTACCCAAAATAGTAAGTTTTAACACTATTACACCCACTACTTCACTTATTTTAACAATACTTTACACTATTTCACCCACTACTTAACTTATTTTAACAATAAAATCACTATTACACCCACTACTTCACTTATTTTAACAATAAAATCACTATTGCACCCACTACCTCATTTATTTTAACAATATTACACCCACTATCCTTGACCTCCGTGCCCAGCCGCCATGTAAAGAACTGGCTGGGACGGAGGGAGTAATATATTGGAGTGTGAAGTAGGGCCGCACATGGGTTCTAAAAACCGACACACAAACCAACCCTATTTTTAACCGATCAAATCGAATCGTTCAAAACCATGGGTTAAACGGGTTAATTTTTAAAAAGCCCGAACTAATTGGGTTGGGTAAGGATTTAACACATTTTTAACCCTTACCCAACCCAACCCGTTTACATAAAATGTAGAATTTTTTTACATATTTTATACATATTATGTATATTTGTGGCATATTTTCTACAAATTCTATAAATTTTCTGCATTATTTAAACTTTTTGCAACATTCTGCAACACTTTCAGCAACATTCTGCAACACTTTCAGCAACATTCTGCAACACTTTCTGGATTCTCAACACTTTGTACGAAGTGCAGAATTTTCTAAAATGTGCGAAATTTTCTACAAAATTCTTCCGATTAGTAAATTTAACCCAACCCAACCCGAACCAAACCGAACTAATTGGGTTGGGTCGGGGTTTGTTTACAGAATTTTTTCCTAGTTAATGGGTTGATTTCTTATAAAACCGAACTAATTGGGTTTGGTCGGGATTTGACAAAAACCCGACCCAACCCTACCCATGTGCAACCCTAGTGTGAAGGGTTCCGGATTGTGACAAGAATAAACTTTTTGTTTCGGTGTTTTTTCCATTAATTTCAATCATAATATATGGGCATACAAGCACATCCTCCACCCCCTCACAATGTAACCGCCCCATTTAATTCAATAATACAATAAATAAATAGTTTTGTAACATATATGCATTATATACATAATATACATCATCATGTAACTCATATTCTCTTTAACAATGCAATCAATGTATTTATAATTCTTTATTATTTATTTGACAAATAAAGTCAAATATTGTTAAGACATTCATGTCTATAGATGATGATAACAAATACCACAAGGCAGAAAATGAATCAAGGAATTGAAGCTGATAAACAAATCAGGAAGCTAACTGAAATGCAGATCAACTATAGCAATATCTTGAGAGTGGAACTCTGCATACAGTTAGGAAGTTTTCTATAACAAGCCTTGAGATGCTAAATTCAGGTATCAGTAATCAAAAGAGAGTTTGTTGTAACCATGCAAGTAAGTTCGACAAATCAAGAAAAGAAGAGTTCGAGAAGTCATTCGAGAACTCTACAGAAAAGGTTTATTCGAGAAGGCCTAGTTCGAGAAGTCAGACTGTTCTATGTTCGAGAAGTCTACTCAATAGGCTATTTGAGAAGTCATTCGAGAACTCACATAGAGGAACTACTCGAGAAGTCAACATTCGAGAACTCAAGTCCCATCTGTTCGAGAATTCAACCTGGTTTCCTAATAATGCCAGAGTTCTCTAATGGAACATATCGAATGAAGATTAAACCCAGAATTACTTTGCAACCCGTGACTTATAGACAGTGGCCAATTACACAGAGGATGTTATGAGTAGGGAGTCAAATTGTAAATATTTGAAGGCTCAAACTCTTCCAAGTGAAAGGTGAAATCAGTCACTGTTTATTCGACTTCAAGGGCAACAATAAGAGTGGAAACAACCTCCAACATGATTACACTCCTACTGAAAGATTCAAAGGATATCTTGATGAATGCATAAGGATCAGCTGTTATATCTGAGAAGTTCAAGCACAGCTCAATAAGCAGAAAAGCTTATTGACTTTCGAAAAGATTATCTTTTTTTTAATTTATTAAAGCTACTTTCAGAGATAAAGATCCAAAGCAAAAAGATCTTTTGCATAAAGCATCATGTGGGCTTGGAAGCTAAGTCAACTCAAGAACTTAGTAACTTATGAAGAGAGAAACATACACTGACTTGAAGCATGCTGGAATTGTCCAAATCAAGGAAAGAAGTCTTTCAAGATAATTCCAGAAATGGCTACCACTTCGAGCATGTGTGTGTGACAAGTTATACCAAAAATGTATTATTACATTTCACGTAGCTTACTTTTCTTCATATAGTTTAAATGTGCTGTATGAGCAACATAGTTTTAGTAGAGAAGAAAACACTGAGCACAACACACATTGCAGTAGGTTTTCTTGTAAACACTAAGACTTTGTAATTCGCAGCTGTGTATTTCTACACAAAAGTATTTTCTTCAAATACAACCATCAGGTGAACCAAATAAACCCACCTCAGATTTTTTATATCTTGTGTTACATTTGTCTTAGATATAGTGTTTATCTTGTTTACTCGTTGTTCTTTTTATTACTCGATCTCAAGAACTCACAAAGTCGAAAGAATTTAGTCGAGCTTGTATTCAACCCCCCCTTCTACAATCCCGTGGTGCCTAACTAGGAAATAAAAAATATAACATCTTCCACTTGACATTTCTATCAAATATGATTCCTGACTCCCACATTTTCTAGAGTTTATATTTATTAGTATTATTCGAGTGCACATCTCATTATTCGTCAAAATGTCACGACTTTTACATTCTTAAGTCTCATCAAGTCAACATATTTAACAAACACTTGCATGAAAACTCTTCGTAAAAAAAAATCTATAATCATATCAATATAATCAAAATTAATATCATCACCATTGAAAATGTATGTACATCACATTTTCATTTTCACTTTTCACAATCATTTTTTTCTGTACTTTTTCAAATTCAGCTCCACCAAGCCTAGCTCCTTAAAATTAAATTCTCATTCTCTTTTTCATATTCAAAATCATGCACCTTAAAAAAACCAAAATTTCAGGTTCGTCTGCCTTATACATCAATTTATCATGCACAGTACTTTTTAATTACTTTATGATTCATTTCACCGCCAGTCAATAGACAAGATCATGATTTTCTTATCGGGTTAATTGGCAAATTCATAACTAAACTCGTACTCAACTTGCAGTTGGGTAATCAAACTCAAAAAACTTGCATTAACATTATCAGACTAACTAAACCTTGCAATCTCATAACAAAACTATTAAAAGCTTGCACGACCGTTAACTTTTGTTGACTTTTAACGGAGGTCCGTTAATTTTGTATACATAAGTTGCCACATAGACTTTTCTCTCTCCTCACATTTAACAAATCAGCTACCACATAGACTTTTACCCCAATCAATCAAAAATATTAAAAAAATACATGACTCATATTCAAAAATATAAATTACTGATTTAGCAAAAAAAAATAAATATAAATTACTGATTACAAAACCCAGTTGAGATTCTCTCAAAAAAGTCGCAGGAAAAGCTTCTACTACCACACCCAACAGATCTTGATCTTGAAACTTGATCTGGGCTCTCATTTTCTTCCACTATTCTTTACCACCAAACTCAACTCCGTTCGTTTCTTCCTCTTCTTTCATTAACCACTGCCTCATTTTCTCAACAGAGCCGCACTACAACGCCACCAGCCCCTCTACCGTTACTCACTTCCGCACTTCACCCTTCGTCCCTCCGCCTCCATCTGTTCACCTCTGTTTTTTCCTCCCCCTCTCATTCCAACAACTCGCCGCTGCTCACAACCCCACAACACAACCAAATCATCCATCCGCCTCCGACTTCGAAACCACCACCACCCTTTTATTCCTCTCCCACCCATCTTCTTCTCCTCCTCTCAACCCACAACCCACCACTTCATCTCCCTCTAATAAGTTTGTAGTGATTGTAGGGATGTTAGGAGGGGAAGAAAGATTCATGGGTTGTTGATTGTTATGGGTTTGGTGGGGATTTGTTTGCTATGACTGGTGGTGATTTGTTTGCTATGACTGAAGTTATGAATTTGTTTACGAAATGTGGGTTGGTTTTCGAGGCATATAAGATGTTTGAGGGAATGCCGGTGAGGGATTTGGTGTGTTGGAATAGTATGTTTGGTGGGTTTGTGCAAAATGGGTTTGCCAAAGAGGCGTTGGAGTTGGTTAGGGTGTTGCACAGGGAAGGATTGAGGACTTATCAGGTCACGATTGTTTGGATTATGCCTTGTGTTGGGGAGGGGGAGGATCACTGCGGCGCAACAGCAGGAGAGGTGAAGGGAATGGACGGTGCGGGAGGAAGGAAATGGAAGGAGACGAGGTGAAGGAGATGGGTGGTGGTGGTTGCCGGAAACTTCTCCGGCCAGGAACTCACAGGAGAAGAAGGTGGAGGTGGTGATGGGAGGATGTAGTAATATTAATAAAGTGAAATGAAATAAAATTGATGAAATGAAATAGATGAATTATTTGGGAAAGACAAGTGGGGGGTTAGAAAATAAGAAAAAAAATTAATATATCAGCACACCATGTGTAAAATTTTAACACATCAGCACGCCACGTCAATTTTCCGTCACGGACGTTACATGGAGTTAACGGCGGTTACCCAACTACAAGTTTTATTTACATTGATGAGTTGACTGCAAGCTTTTGAGTTCAATTACCCAACTGCAAGTTGAGTACGAGTTCAGTTATGAATTTGCCAATTAACCCCAAAATTATTTAATACGTCAAGTCAAGTCAATTGATAACACAACAAAAACACGTCGAATTTTTGACTATTTGTGCATATGATACAATAATTGATTTATTTTCCACATTAATCATTTTCCTCATCACTTTACATGAGATTGGCGTCGTGCTGCACTTTTGCATCCTAAAACGATTAAGCATTATTATTCAAATACATTTTTTGGTTCATACTCACTGTTCAAAATACTTCCCTTTAAATTGAGTTCCCCGAATATATAAAATTTCAAGCATATATTCAATCTCAAAGTTACCACTAAGTTACAACTTAGTTTTTTACAACATTATTTTATTATTTTCTTCAACATACCATCCACATTTGCTAATCATATAGTAAAAGGACTCACACTTTTCAAAATGCAGACATAATTGTCTAAAAATTTATATATAGACTCATTAGCCTTATAATTTGTTTCTGAAAATCCAATTACAATCTATGAATTTTCCTTTCTTTGATAGATCATACAACTCTCACATTTGATTCTTTTTCGATTGACTCAATCTCATCTTCCAATCTATTATTCATATTCTCGTTATCTCAACACTTACAAGTTGTGAGATCAATTTAATATTTTATATCGGGTTAATTATCAACTGGATCACTTATTTCACTTCAATATATTAAAGGGGATACCAATTTCATTTCGGTATCATTTGAATCACTAAAGTCATAACAAATATCAAACAGATAAATCTAAATATGTGTTCAAAAATAAAAGTAATCTTTTGTTGATTCTACACATTTTTCTTGAATGCTACCGCAACCAAATAAATAATTGTTGAATTTTAGCATTTCAGATAACATATTTAGAATTTTAAAAGTTCAATTACTATTTATTTTTAATCAAAACAAGAAAAATAACTATAAAGTTAAAAATAAATAGTAAGTGAATTTTAAAATATCTAAATATATTATCTAAAATACTAGAATTTAACAATTCTTCATTTGGTCGCAGTAACATTTAAGAAAAATGTGCAGAATCAACAAAAGTTTACTTTTAGTGCTGTAAACTTTATAGGCCAACGTGTGCCTCTTGGGAACCCAAGTTACTTAATGTCCTGAGGGACTGTGTGTCCGGTATGGAGACTTTACGTGGTTGATCACCTTTATTGTCCGTTGTCGTGTAAAACCTCCAATCAGTTTTCTTAAAGTGAATGGTTACCTTTAAATTAATGTAAAATAAAATTGGTTTACCATTTGAAATGTACAATGTTTTATAAATATGTTCTACTATCCATTGCTATCCAGTTTTAATATGCCATCTCTTGTTCTAATGTCATTCATTTTGTTATCCTGCTATTACTGTTATCAGTTGAGCATTCTAGTTACTTGCTGAGCGTTAGCTCAATGTTATTTTGTCTAACCCTTTTGACAGTAGCTTGAGAATCATGGTTAGTACCATTCAGACAGCGAGGAAATGTACCTTCTGTAACCCTATTGTGGTTTCTTTCGAGTTGCCATCCGAGGTAAATGCAATAACAGCTCAGTGAGGAGATTTGTAGATGGTTTCTAAGTTAGTGTGAGAACTAGTTGGTTTGAGAATTTGAATTCAGGTTGTGTAATAATAATAGTTTGAATTTGGGTTTGTATTAATGATAGTTAGACGTTGGCTTGCTTGTTTCATACCATTACCTGCGAAAGATCCAGGTTAGTAGTGTTGGGATCAATCAGCATGCTATATCTATATTTATATACTTTTAGGTTGCTTCTATCTAGTGTGTCAGTGACTCCCCGATTTAGACCCCAGGTCGGGAGGGCGTCACAATTTCATTAATTTTTGTATAAAATGTTCACAAGATTAACTTGTAAATATCGACCTCTATCCCATTTAGGTAATTGTCATCACTTCATGTGTAAATTATACGCTTTTCATTCTTGAATTCTACAAGCTCAATTGAATTCTATATTTATGTAAATAGCTACGTTACATTATTCATCACCCATCTATATTTTTCTTAATTTCGGACTTGCCTGAATTTTCTTTTTCATTCTCAAAAAATTCATTTTTATTTTCTTATTTTTTCCCTTGAAAAAAACATTCTATCCGAAAATCCAATAGAAATTGTTAGGTCCGGAACAACGTAGAAGGGGGGTTGAATACATTATTTAAAAATATTTCGATTTTGATGTGGATATGAAATCAAAAACACTGAATCGAAATAACACAACTGTTTAGGAAATATCTTTAAATAGATAAAACCCGGAGGTTTGCTACACAATCTAATCCTATGGATCAGCTACAAAATCAAACACTCCTAGGATAGTTTAGGCACGAGGACCTTCTACCCGACACTTCCTGAAAGCGGGCTAAGCCAGCTTTCCTACTAGATGGACTGTCTAGCAGCTTACACAGAGAAGATATAAGAGAGAAAATAGAAAGTTGTGTGTTTTGAAATGAAATACAACATGCCTATTTATAGATTTTAGAAAGTCACTATGCTGTACTATTCCAATAACTCTCGCGGGCCCCACCAGCCATTTTTTGTATAGTACCACTATTCATCACCTACCAAAAACGTGTCTGCTGAAATTTCTTTTCACGTGGGCCCACCAGCCACTATTTGAACAGTACTATTCACGTGGGCCCCACCTGCATAGTAACCACTATTTGCATAGTAACTACTATTTGCATAGTAACCACTATTTGTACAGTAACCTGCATAGTAACCACGCATAGTAATCTTGCATAGTAATCGCGCATAGTAACCGTGCATAGTAATCTTGCATAGTAACCTTGCATAGTAATCGTGCATAGTAACTTTGCATAGTATTACTATTTTTGGCTGCTTCTTTTGGGCTTCTTTCTTATGTTTCAAATATTCTGCTTGAGATATTATGTTTGTCCTTGATCGTCAATAGGCTTTGGCAATTCTTTCTGTGAATTAAAGTGTTGATCCTTCTCTTATGTGCTAACACTTAGTGCACTGGTCTGGTTCACAAGTGACTAGCATTGATCTTGATCTTCACACATTCGTTACATTCCAATTGATTAGCCTGCAGCAATATCTTCAAATAATATAAATACATGGAATCTTTTGGCCCTTCAACGGAATCATCTGTACATTTTATTTTGTCACTGAGGCTTGATCATGTTAATGAACTTCTTTCAGCGACTTGATCCTTGTTGATGCCTGTTCTTCAACTTTCACGATCCTTGTATAGAGTTAATATTATTTATCTTTTATCCTAGTTGAGTTATTTATGTCCTCTATTACATATTACATTACATTATGCTTTACAATCTCCCCCTATTTGATTGTTAGGGTTTGACAAGCAAATTCCTAGAGGATAACTCAACTGATACAACAAAAAATGAAATACAAAGATAAATAATATTAAAGTGCATTCTGGATCATATATATATACACACATTTTCCAGATTTCTAAGATTAACCAAGTGCAAGACAATTGTTCCTTTAGACTGAACATATCTTCAAGTTTGCCTTTGCTTTCTTTCCACATAGCACTAATACTCCATAATTAGCTTTTCCTTTCCCAAAATAAAGTTAATTCCGTGTCAACAGCCTTTTCCTTACCCTTATGCCTAGTAGATTTTTCTTGGTCATCCACATTCTCCCCCTTAGTTGGGTTATCCTCCAGAGTAGTAAGATGTGGAGTTGGTAAATTAGACGAAGATGGCTTTACCAAGGAGTTGATTGCATGACTAAACTGGGATGCCATGTAGCTTAATTGAACCTGGAATGCATCATGTTGAATAAGTTGCAAATTTTTTATTTATGCAATGGACTTACAGATATTTTGCAACTCTTTCTCCATTGTTTGGACTCGTGTAAGGAGTCTGTTGTATTCTTTTCTGGTTACAGGTGCATGTGGTTGAGTAGGTTGCTCACTCGTGCGTTCTGCAGGTGTTTCACTCAACACTCTATATTCACTCGGTTTAGTGGTTTGGGTTACACTTACATGTTCTGTTCGTGTTTCTCTCAACTCTCCTCTAGAGCTTCCACCGATATGTGTATCTGCAAATGAAATCATTCTAGCCCCTTTTTCAGAGGTCACAGATGGTGCAATGAAAGTTCGTGAGCTTTCATCCTCGCGTGAAGCGAGTTGCCGACCACTGGTAAAGAGTGGTAAATCTTGAAAGAGATCCAGAGATTTTCCCTCCGGGAGGTTAAACTTGAATCGATTAAAATGGCACAAAACCCAAGTTTCCTTCGTATGTCTGTGAAGACACTTGGTTCATAAAAGAACCACCTACCAATGGATCTTTCCGTAAAATGGAAGATTCTCCAGTAGTTATTGAGGTAGGTAATTCTACCTCGGATGCCTGCGAAGGCATGATCTTTAGAAAGATCATCAACCACTCTTATGTTCCGTGAAATGGAACTCAAGATAGTTGCTCCCGTCAATTCAACCTCATTTACATTTGCACTCATTGGATAAGAAAGAATTGTTTCACTAATGGTTGTCGTTACCTCAGGTTCATTGGGTTTACTTCGTTTAGAATGAGGTAGAGCGGCTGATGTAACTAACTCCTTATGTGGTGCTGCTGAGGCACTATCTCCCTCAATAATGTGGATGACTGGTCGTTTAAGTGACAATTGAGATGTAGGAGTTTGATGTGTTTGAATTTATAGAATGGGCTCTTCGACCTGTGTTAGAGTCAGTGGGATTTCCTGCTCTTGGTCGGGTAAGATGGCCACTAGGGGCTGTAGAAACTGTATTTCTTGTGACACAATAGGGAATACAGAGGTTGGAATTGCAGGGATTGAAATATTACCTTGCCGTATACCTGCTCTCACTGGTCGTGGTAACAACGGAAGTGGGACAATATTTAGATATTCAGTTAGGACTGTAGGCACATCCGTATATTTCTTTTTGCTTATGTAATTAATTACATTCGTCTTCATGGAAGAACATTCCACCTTTTGACCATTTTCCAAGCGTACCCTGTCTTCATCATTCAAAAAATTATTTAATATTAACTGTAGAAACCTTGGATATAGACATTTGACATTTTGAGTTCAAACATCTCTTGTTCCCAAGCGTTTCATTTTTAAAATGATTTGACCAAGCACTATTTTTCCAAAATTAATCCTCAAATTATTGGCGACCGCATACCCTATTATTTGAATAAATTCAGGTATTCGATCTTGATTTGTTCTATCTGAGGAAAAAACATGGTTAAGAGTGTGAAAGAAGAAATTCCAATACTGGGTTAGAAACGTTCTAGATAGATTATCAGTATTGAAATTTCCATCTTGGTACCTTATAAAACGAAAGAACATTTCAATCTGTTCGGGTGTAGGATCAGAAACGAGATTTTCCATAGGAAAATGAAGAATTCGATTAACATCTCGTTCAGTGACCCTAATCGACCTACCAAATAGTCGATATGTGAATGCACACCCGTCCTGTCCAGAAGTATTAACCGCACTGCAATATAGTTCACGCAATGCATCATGGTTAAGCTGCACCTGTGTAACTAAAGCATAGCGAATTAATGAATGTTCATTCAGAAATTGTGTCCAAGCCCGAAATTTCTCATCCTGAATGGTTTCGATTTGCTGAATGGAAATATGATTAACTTTAGCAATTAAAAACCTTCCCTGCAATGCCATTTTCAAACCTTTGAAGAAATTCAAAAAACAAGGGTTAGTGCGTATAACAAGAATATGAAATCCGCTCTAAAAACCACCAGCTAGATTGTGAGATCTTTCCGGTCAAAGCTTGAAATATTCAGCAATTGTGTGTATATGCTCTGTATATCTGAAAAATGATGATGTTAAACACAAACAAAAACTCATCATTTATAAGGTTTCAAGTATTAGGGGGTTAGGTGTAATAGTGACAGGTTATGTTTGAAAAATAACACCGCTCAATAATTTCTCACCTAACTACCTAATTAGTCGAAAAAACATCTTATCACCGAAACCTGTCGGCCGAAAAAATATCTTATCGTCGAAACCTATCAGCCTATACACATACACATATTTAATACTTCTAATTATTATGGATTTAAAAATAATCACATAGTAAATCAAGAATTAATCCACAATAATCAGATAAACTCACAATTAAATAGACATAAAATTAATAAAATATCATTAATTGATATATGTCAATAAAATATTTATTTAATTATGCTACAATTAACTCAATTATTTACTAACTAATTACCATTAAATATAACATTTACAAGCGTGGTAATTAATATAGAGATAACTATAATATGAGGACTGGATGCAAAGTAAATTCACAAGTCCTAAAAATATGGACATTTAAAATACCTGTGAATTTATAACAAATTGCAATTATTGATTATCCAAAATTAATTAGACAGATTTAACATCCCAAGTTCACCAACTAACCTGGAGAAAGTGGATTCAATTTGTTGATATGTGGGAACAAAATATAATACCACGGTTCCATTCATGACATGCTCTCGTAAGAAATGATACCTGATATCAATGTGCTTAGTCCTGGTATGTTGAACTGGATTGTTAGCAATGGTAATGGCACTGTTGTCGCATAGAATTGGAATTTTGTCCAACATGAGCCCATAGTCCTGAAGTTAATTCCTCATCCACGGGATCTGAGCACAACAACTACCTACCGCAATGTATTCTGCCTCGGTTATCGAGGTAGATACTGAGTGTTGCTTCTTGCTTTACCAAGATACCAATCTCCTTCCAAGAAACTGACAGCTTCCAGAAGTACTCTTGCGATCAATCTTGCAACCAGCATAATCAGAGTCTGTATAGCCAACCAGGTCAAAACCCGTATCCTTAGGATACCAAATTCCAAGATTCGGAGTACCATTAAGATATCTCAAGATACGCTTCACGGCTATCAGATGTGATTCTTTAGGATCAGCCTGGAATCTAGCACATAAATAAGTTGCGAACATAATATCTGGTCTACTAGCAGTTAAGTATAAGAGAGAGCCGATCATACCTCGATACTTCGTGATGTCAACTGACTTACCAGATTTGTCTTGATCAAGCTTGACAGCAGTTGGCATCGGGGTCTTGGCAGTATCTGCTTCTTCTATCCCATACTTCTTCAGAAGATCCTTTATGTATTTTGACTAGCAGATGAAAATACCATCAGGCTTCTGAAAACCTTGAAGTCCATGGAAGAAGGACAGCTCACCCATCATTCTCATCTCGTACTTGCTCTGCATGTGCTTAGCAAATCTCTTGCATAAAAAATCATTAGTAGAACCAAATATTATATCATCCACATATACTTGCACCAGAATTATATCATTTTTATGCTTTTTATGAAAGAGAGTTTTGTCGATGATACCTCTTGTAAAACCATTTTCAAGTAAGAACTTGGAGAGAGTATCATACCATGTTCGAGGGGCTTGCTTGAGACTATAGAGAGCTTTGAAGAGAAAGTACATAAAACCTTCAAATTCCTTGTCTTCGAACCCAGGGGGTTGTTCAACATAGACTTCTTCTTCTAGATCTCCGTTAAAAAATGCACTCTTCACATCCATCTGAAAAAGCTTAAAGTTGGAGTGTGTAGCAAATGCTAAGAACATCCTGATTACTTCAAGCCTTGCAACTGGAGCATAGGTTTCATCATAATCAATTCCCTCTTCTTAAGAGTAACCCTTTGCTACCAATCGAGCCTTGTTACTCGTAACAATACCATTTTCATCCAGTTTATTCCTAAACACCCATCTAGTGCCAATTACAGATTTACCTTTTGGTCTTGGCACCAGCTTCCAAACTTTCTGCCTTTCGAACTGATTGAGTTTTTCCTGCATTGCAGTTACCCAATCTGGATCATCAAGAGCTTCATTAACCTTTTTAGGTTCAATTTGAGATAAAAATCCTGCGAAATTGCATTCATTCTATGTTGCTCTTCTAGTCTGTACACCCTTGTCCGGTTCACCAATGATCTGTTCAAAGGGATGTGCTTTACTCCATACCCTTTGTCTTGGCAGATTTGATCTTGATGATTCCCCAAGTTCATAATTGTGTTGAGTGTGGTGACTAGTAGATCCAAAATCATTGTTTGCTCCCCCTGAGCTGTTGCTTTCAGAGTTTTATGAATCAGAGTTTAATGAATCATTAGCAGTAGATGCATTCTTTGATGTTTCTTCACTTGATTGGGGTTCATTTTCATCGTTCACTTGCTCCCCCTCAACATGTGCTACTGTCTGATCTACTGGTATAGATTGAACAATAGAGTCTGAAAGAGTATCAGAATTTTGTAGATCATCATTTATTTCTTCATTCTCAAATCTCAGCTGGTCATGTTCATCAAAATCTTCAAGTCATGTTATCTTTTTATCATCAAAAGACACATGGATAGATTCCATGATCACTTTTGTTCTCAGATTATAGACTCTGAATGCTTTTGTCGATAGTGGGTATCCAACAAAGATTCCTTCATCAGCTTTTAAATCAAATTTGGAAAGCTGTTCTGGATGAGTTTTAAGAATAAAACATTTACATCCAAACACATGAAAGTACTTCAGGTTCGGCTTCTTATTTTTCACCATCTCATATGGTGTTTTAACATGCTTGTTTATGAGTGTAGCATTCTGTGTGAAACAAGCAGCTTGCACAGCTTCAGCCCAGAAGTAAGTTGGCAGCTTTGCTTCATCAAGCATGGTCCTTGCAGCTTCTATGAGAGTCCTGTGGTTTCTCTCTACTACTCCATTTTGTTGTGGAGTTCCAGGTGCAGAGAATTCTTGTTTTATTCTATTTTCTTTACAAAACTCTTCCATGATTGCATTCTTGAACTCAGTGCCATTATCACTCCTTATGATTTTCACTGTATGCTTAGATCCTTTGTCCAGTTGTCTGACATGCTCTGTTAAGATTGATGCAGTTTCTTCTTTCTTGTGCATGAAATATACCCATGTATATCTGGTGTATTCATCAACAATAACCAAAGCATATATTTTCTTTCCAATAGACATTATATATACTGGACCAAATAAATCAACATGCAATAAGTGATATGGCTCAAGAATTGAGGATTCAGTCTTACTTTTGAATGAAGTTTTCCTTTGTTTTGCCTTTTGACATGAGTCACAGATAACCTCTGTCACAGATTTGACTCACACTTAGCAGATTATGTTTGAGTCCTGAGACTAGAGCTACAGATTCAATGATGACATTCCCAAGATTGATATTGCCATATCCCAGAGTCCTTCCTATGTTGCCATCTCCACAAGAAACACTTGGGCCAGCTTTCTCCACAAATTCTGATAGCAGGGCTTTATTTCCAGTCATGTGTCATGAGCATCCACTGTCCAGAACAAGGATATTTTTCCTATTACCCTGCAATCAAAAAGACCACTAATGATTAGTTTTAAGGACCCAGACTTGCTTGGATCCTTTGGCCTTATTAAGTTTGTTAGCTTTTGCAGCAGAAGTCTTATCAGAGTTTGTGCTAACATTCTTTTTATTAGAATTTATACATGTAGAATCAATCTTAAATTTATTCAAAGAGGGTTTAATTTCATAATGATCATAATACAAATTATGATACTCTTTGCATGTATAAATAGAATGCCAAATATTTGCCACAGTGAAAACAAGGATTCTGTGGCTTAAACCTAACTGAACCATTCTTAACTCCTGACTTAGAAGGGATAGAGTTTATATTTTTATTCTTCCAGCAAAAAGTAGCAAGATGGTTAGGATTTCCGCAGTTGTAATATTTCTTCCTAGGAGCATTGGGAATGGACATATAATTGTTGCTTTTATTGATGCCTACCTTTCCATTTCTGTTTTTCCTAGGTTCTTTTACCTCGTTCACTCTTTTTAACTCCTTCAGCTTGTGTTTAAGCTGTTTCTGAGACATTAAACTAATATTTACTGATTTGACTTCATCCTATTTTGGTTTGTCAGATTTTGGTACAAACCTCATATGATTAAGTTTGGGTTTTGCAGCCTTTTCAGTAAATATAGGTTTAGAGGTCTCAGCTTCTAGGTTGGCAATTTTCTTTTTATTAGTGTAACCTAGACCTTCTTTCCAACAATCATTCTCTATGATAATCTGAGTAGTTTTCCCAGAATTAGTCCAAGTTTTAATAATGTTCTGTCTTTAGCAAGTTCAGATTCAAGATAAGCATGCTTTTTCAATAATTCAGTTTTAACAAAAATAGCATCATCTCTCTCTTTCTAAATTTTTAACATCTGGATTAATTCTAATTCTAGATAGTCATTTCTCTTTCTAAGGTTTAGACTTTCAGATTTTGTTCTTTCATTTTCTAAAGTATGATCTCTGTAGCTAACATGCAAGTTTTTAAGAAAGAGTCTTAACTCAGATATATCAGTAGTATCAAAAGCTAGAGTAGAGTGAGGTACCTTGGTCTCAGTAGCTTCAGATATACTATCAGCATTTGCCATCAAGGCATAGTTCACCTCATCTTTAGAGTCTGAAGTGTCAGCCCAGTCCTTCTTCTTTGTGATGTAAGCTTGACCTTTATCAGCTTTGGCTTTCTTGCACTCAGGTGCAAAATGTCCTTTCTCACCACAATTATAGCATTTGATCTTGGACTTGTCCACTTTCCCAGACCTACCTTTCTTTCCCTCAGCTTTTCTGAAATTCTTCTTTTCAAAATTTGAATTTCTTCGTGTGAACTTATTTCTTTTCCCGAAGTTCTTGTAAGCCATCTTCTTGAAGCTTCTTACCATCAGGGCTGCAAGTTGTTTCATTTCAGCATCACTGCCATCATCATCATAGTCTGTGAGATTGTCAGAGTTTGAGTCATCATCAGAGTTTGATGACTCAGTATCAGACTTTGTAATAAGAACCTTTCTATTGGATCGACTCTTTTTCACAGCAACTTCTTTAGAAGCTTTCTCCTCAGCTTTAAGAGCAATTGACTTAGACTTGCCTCCATGCCTCTTGCTTCTTTGTTCCATCTCAAGCTCATCAGTTTTGAGCATTCCATAGATTTCATCAAGAGACATGTCTTGTAGATCATAATTGTCTCTGATGGTAGTGGCCTTTAAATCCCACTTCTCAGGAAGAGCCAACAAGAATTTCAGATTGGAGTCTTATATATCATATATATCTGTTAATGACTCATCAGTATTTGAGTCAAAGTGCTCGTACTCCTGTGTGAGTATTGTTATCCTGTTCTTTTTGATGGCTTTGGTTCCTTGACATCTGACTTCCAAAGCATCCCAAATCTCCTTAGCAGTTTTGCATCCAATGACCCTGTTAGACATAAAATTGTCAAGGGCGTTATGTAATAAATGCCTTACCTTGGCATATTTGCTAATAGAGGAGATATCTTCAGGGGTGTAATCTTTCTTCTCCTTTGGAATCATTTTCTGTTCCTCTCCAACAACTGCAACAGACAATTTGGTAGGCTTATGTGGACCATCATGGATTCTGTCTAAGTACTCTGGATCTGTAGCCTCCGGAAACATTTCCATCTTCACCTTCCATATCTGATATTCTGATGCCCTGAGTATTGGAACTCTGATTGATTCATATCTGCTAGTTGTTGGAGTTAGTGTTTTTTCTGTCATGATTGTATAGCTTTTTGGATCTTAACTGTTGTATAATAACAGAGTGGCTCTGATGCCAATTGTTTGGTCGGGAATAGCGCAGAAGGGGGGTTGAATACGTTATTTAAAAATATTTTGATTTTGATGTGGATATGAAATCAAAAGTACTGAATCGAAATAACACAACTGTTTAGGAAATATCTTTAAATAGATAAAACCTGGAGGTTTGCTACACAATCTAATCCTATGGATCCACTACTAGAAAAAGTGGATTAGACATCGGTTTCTGGCCGTTGTTAAAAAAATATGACCGATGTCTATGCACGTGTAGAGAAAGGTCAAAAATTTTAGACATCGGTTTTTAGCTGTTGTCTATTATCGACTTAGACATTAGTTTCTTAAATATTTCTGATGCCTAAGCTTCATTATGTGCAGTATTTCTCTTTAAATAATCGTTTATTATGTGCATTAGATTAACATAAACATAGAACATACAAGGTATAGGAAGACATATACATCGATTTCTTGGAAAAAACCGATGTTATATGTTCTAACAGACATCGGTTATTTAGTGAAACCGATGTCATATAATATTACATTGTCTAATAGACATCGCTTTCTTGATAAAACCAATGTTATATATTCTAACAAACATCGGTTTCTATCCATTTTCATTGTAATGTTTAACATATTACATCAGTTTTTTAAGAATATTTGATGTATTAGCTTTACTTGGACATTGGTAAAACCAAACCAAAACCAAACATACCCAGTATATCCCGCATAGAGCAGGGTCTGGGGAGGGTGAGATGTACGTAGACCATGCCCCTACCTTTTACGGTAGGGAGGCTGTTTCCGTGAAGACCCCCAGCTTAGTGCGACTTGGACATTGGTGTATTTGTTAAAAACCGATGTCTCTTGTTCAGGTTTTAGTATGTAGTATTCTTTTTATATGCACCAAAAACACTCAAATCAAACCAAAACACTCAAAACAAACCAAAACACTAAAATAAGAAAACAGTTACAAGCACTTGCCATTTACCAAACACAAAGCATCCAATCTTTACATCAACACAAAACATCCAACATACAATTCATATCCTCTCTAAAGTATGTCACAGCCACAAAGGAAAGAAAATAAAATGAAAAATATTTATCAAGAGCAAAAGTATGATTAATACATTTGGAAGAGGAACAGGAGCAGATATTGGAGGAGGTCGGTAGGAAGATTTAGCTGGTGCTTCTTTTCTATGAATAGGTTTTGGCTTGTGTTCTGGCTCTGAGTTATTCCTTTCCAAACCAGAGCTTCCATCTACAACCAATAAATTTTAAAGATCAGAAATAAACGATAAACAATCAAGAATGATTATCTTGAATCGGATTCTATACTTACTGTTCTGGACTTCTAATCTATGCTTTAAAATGTATTAAATATTATCAATAATGAGTTAAAAATTAAAAAATTGTACATGTATAAGAATCCCGAGTCTTGGTCGTCCACTGAAAATTATAACACGCAAAAAATAATTTGGATAACCAACAATATATGAGATGGTAATAGGAACATTGAGATGGTGGGAAGAAGTACCCTGGAGTGTCCCTTCAAATCATGTACGCAGGTGTCTGTCTCATGCTCCAGATCTGCAACATGGTTATATGGGTACAAACATCATACTCTGTACCACTTGACCAACCATTACAAGTAATATAATACATAAATTACAATAATAGTTAATACCTAATGAACAACTATTGTATATGTAGCATGCAATAGGAATGAACAAGAAGCGATGAGCATGGAATGTATTAGAATATGTTGCCACAGCTCGCAAATAATTATAGTGACATGGTGATACACTAAATAAATCACCTTTACAGTGCGATCATCTGAGCATGAAGCCAGAAACTTATAATTGACAGAAAAAATTACAACATTTCACATACGAAAAAACATCTATTTAGTGATTTCTATAGATCTGGAATTGAGTTATGCATGATCAGAGCTCTCTCAGACAATCATAGATAAGAAAATTAATTAAAAATACATTGATACTATAACATAGTCCTGGACAGAACAGCTTAGTGATTTTGTTCATGACATATATATATTCACTCAATAAATTAGTTGTTCTGGCCCTGAATCACAATGATTATAGCAATGCAGTGACTGAATTTACTAACCAACATATGTGTTTCGTGTGATAAATCGAAGTAGTAGACTGGGCTTGAAGTGCAATTTTTTATTCGACTTCATGGGCATTGAATGAGTGTTTTTTCACAGGAAGGCCAGCAATGTCCAAGCCTCTCCTACCTAATTAATTTCAAGCTTTACTCTACATTTCACAAATGGATAAAACATAACTTTATATTCTGAAAATAATGCACATGTGAAGAAAGCTAATTATTCATAAACAGATTAAAGAAATTACCAGTTGATAAAGCTGTAATGCCACCATCTCTTCGTCTCTTCTGGTCCTGGTATAGATAAATGCCTGCATAAGTCATAATTATCACAGACTCACTTATATATCACTCACACATTTAAGCTCAAGCAAAACTACAATATTCCATATAAAATTGGTCCATACCCTCTGCCTCTTGCGCTCTTTTGCATACTATTGACTGTTTTCAGTAGTCTCTTGTTGCTCGGCAGGAGAAAGTGAATTAAGCTGACCCAACATTCCGGTGGTTACCAGCTCTTCTAATCCTTTCTTTAGCCTTTTTGAAGAAAGCAGACAGTCATTCTCCAACAGCCCACCAAATGAGATCCGGAGATGTCCAGGACAACCACGCGCACTTCCTGGAATCAAAACCACCCCATGTTTTCGAACTAGCCATCGAACAACTTCAAAATCTTCAATGTGTTTCTCAGGAAGCTTTGCCCAAAAGTATATTGCACCTTCTCCTCCTTTAACAGCACCCTCTCCCAAGGGAGACAATGCTTCTCGAACAATTGTTCTATTCTTGACAAGTTCTTTCACTTGATCGGTGACCCACTCTGGTCCCACTTCTAAAGAATAAAGTGCTAGCCGCTGTGAGATTATAGAAGCACATATAGGTATGTTGTCTTGGACTTTGAGAAGTTGAGCTGCAAATCCTTCCACCTCCAAAGGATATGCTATCTGCATATTGAACACGTTATCTTTATACTTCATCTTAACCATTATATAAGATGATCACACATATTGACACAAAGAAAGTGATAAAATTCCTTCAATAAAGGGTTTGATGCAGGAAGATGTGGGTGATAAACAGAAAGGGGTTTGGGATACTGGGGTTGGGTCACCACTGGTGTACAGATATACATGTTAAAAATTAAAATGGCTAGTAAGTGAAAGCCGATAACCTATATACAACCCAAGTCCTAACAACATATTATAAGTAATTTAATCAAGTATGCGCATTCAAAAGCAGATTAAACATACAATTAGCACACTGAATATCAATTGCAACTGGGTATTTTCTGAATAGCACAAAGCACAAAACAGTAGGTATCATATACTAGCGGGGTGATTAATATGGTTCAGTTAATTTATCTTGTATTTCAAGAAAAGCTTACGAAGATAGATTTTTTTTTTAATAAATACAAATGTAATATGCCGTCGTTTTAAAAGATAGTAATTAAAATATTTTATATAGCTAGGTAAGCAAATGTCCCTGATTTTTGAAGCTCTACCATTCCAACCAGATAGAAGACAGTGCATTTGCTTAAACCATATTCCTTTCTAAGCTTCAACAACATGACTTACATATCCAACTCGCCATCCCATCATGCCATAAGCCTTGGAGAAGGAAAATATGTTGACAATATGATTTCCCTCCACACATGTGTGCTTTCGGCCATCAAACATGAAGTACCTGAGTGTAAAATTGGTAAGCCTTCTTTGGGCGAGAACATGTATAATGAAAATACTATATTATATTATGCTAAAAGTTTCACATGCATAACACTATGAAATGCTTCAGGTTATACCAAAAATGGTGTTTTAATTGAATTTTATGAACGCAAAAATATTTGGTTCACTAGGAGAACATACTTCTGAATAGAATTATAGCTAAGAAGAATTCTTACTCGTATGTGTTATCTACCAGAAGCCAACATCCAGCATCTCTGCAGATATCTGATATCCTCTACTTAAGTAAGAAAAAAAATACACATAAGAGAATATAGAAGGGGGGGGGGAATTAGGGTTAAAGATCTTCAGAGGAGCTAATTGATATAAATTCTACAAAATCACACAATCATAAGAGACAAACAAACCTTCAGCAGGTCCTCCGGAATGTAGGTTCCAGATGGGTTTCCAGGATTTACAACAGTAACAAGCTTGGGTGTTGGTTTAGTTTCCTGTAAGATCCTTTTCAACCAATCTGAAAACCAAGATACAGTAATGAACATGATAGTATGTAAGTGGAGGTCAGCTAATTTTGTGAGAAAATATGATAATGGAGAAAGATCTCACATACCAACAATGAGCATCTTGGCTAATAAAAGAATAATCTATTTAACTCCCATACAATACAAAAAGTCCAAAACTAGACACAATGTGAGAAGTAAACAATACAGACACACATTTATTTAAGATTACTTACAGCCAAATTCTGTTTCTTTATGTGCACTTGCTTATATACTGTAACTTTGACATTCAGTGTTAAAAATTATATATATGACTTAGATTAAGAGTTAATTGCACTTTACATTCCCCAACTTTATTCCAATGTCAATCCTGTATATATAGTTTCGTAAACTGTACTTTGCATCTCCAAACTTCAAATCATAGTTCGAATCACAACCCCTTATACATTTTCTATGAAAAATAATATTACTTTTAACGAATGTATTGATAAATTGCAATATAAAATACGACTGGTTATACTTATTAGGCACACATGTTAAGCTATATATGATGCATAAAAGAGGAGTTTAAAGTGTATTCATGAGATTACATAACATAAGTTTATGTGAATTCATGAGATTATGAAACAAAACGTAAGTTTATGTCTTAAGCCCTTCGAGTACCAGTCGTGTAGGTCTCGGAATTAACTTATTACAAATCCCAAGCTCCTTGGAAGTGAACGCCTTCCATACAGGTGCCTTGTCACCATCATCAATCCCAAACATCAAACTTGCAATACATAACATTCTTTCGCTACATTCTCGAAAACCCGTATACAAAATTAACATAAAAATGAGCTTACTTACATCCATCATTATAAGAAGAAACAGACTCAGAACCCCTGTTACTATACCCCTTAAAGAAACTATCAGGCTCCTCAATAACATCCGCCACTGACCCGAACTTGCAAACAAAGTTCAAGCACAGACAACAATTACTACTAAATTTAACCCTTGCAACATAATTACATATTTGTATTGTATGTATAGATGTGTGTATATATAAGTGAGAAACCTTGCGAATATACAAACAAAACAGAAAACAAGAATTACACAAAAGTAATACAAACAAAAACACAAAAGCTGAAAAATACAAACAAAAATCTACAAGAAAAACAAGTAATTAACACAAAAACTTACTAATTGAAGATGACCCAAGCAAAAAGAGCAACGAATCTGCAAAAAAAAAAATTCAATTAAAAATAAATCGAGCTTAATTCGAACTATTAATTGGAAAATGACTTACGATTCGAGTTTCCTCTTCTCTTAAATTCGAGCTTCCTCTTCTCTATTTCGATTTAGAGAAATCGTAATAAGCTGAGTTAATTACAGAAAAATGAGGGATGTGAGAGAGAGAGGGAGTCGAGTAGTGATGAGAGTGAGAGAGAGAGAGAGATGAGTGATAGAGAGATGAATGAGAGAGAGAGAGAGAGATGAGTGAGTGAGTGAGAGAGAGAGAGATGAGAGTCGGTTGTGAGAAGTGAGATAGAGAAATTAGGGGAAAGTGCAGCGCGGACAAAGTAAATTAGGGGAAATGTTATTAAGGCGGGATACTAAAAATTTTCCAAGGGGGAAATGTTTTAAGAAAAATGGGGGGAAAATGACCTGCAAATGTTTTTTTATTTTGAGAAAAAACATTTAGACATCGGTTATTTAAGCAATCGATGTCCAGAAATCTGTTTAACATCGCTTTTTAAATAACCGATGTTGAAAACAATTTTAACATCCGTGGCTTTTCAAAGCGTTGTTAAAGGCCCGATGTCTAATCCATATTTTCTTGTAGTGATCAGCTACAAAATCAAACACTCCTAGGATAGTTTAGGCATGAGGACCTTCTACCCGACACTTCCTGAAAGCGGGCTAAGCCGGCTTTCCTACTAGATGGACTGTCTAGCAGCTTACACAGAGAAGATATAAGAGAGAGAATAGAAAGTTGTGTGTTGAGGTGTGTTTTGAAATAAAATACAACATGCATATTTATAGATTTTAGAAAGTCACTATGCTGTACTATTCCAACAACTCCTGCGGGCCCCACCAACCACTTTTTGAATAATACCACTATTCATCACCTACCAAAAACGTGTTTGCTGAAATTTCTTGTCACGTGGGCCCCACCAGCCACTATTTGAATAGTACTATTCACGTGGGCCCCACTTGCATAGTAACCACTATTTGCATAGTAACTACTATTTGCATAGTAATTGTGCATAATAACTTTGCATAGTATTACTATTTTGGCTGCTTCTTTTGGGGCTTCTCTCTTCTGTTTCAAATATTCTGCTTGAGATATTATGTCTGTCCTTGATCGTCAATAGGCTTTGGCAATTCTTTCTGTGAATTAAAGTGTTGATCCTTCTCTTATGTGCTGACACTTAGTGCACTGGTCTGGTTCACAAGTGACTAGCACTGATCTTGATCTTCACACCTTCGTTACATTCTAATTGATTAGCCTGCAGCAATATATTCAAATAATATAAATACATGGAATCTTTTGGCCCTTCAACTGAATCATCTGTACATTTTATTTTGTCACTGAGGCTTGATCATGTTAATGAACTTCTTTCAACGACTTGATCCTTGTTGATGCCTGTTCTTCAACTTTCATGATCCCTTTATAGAGTTAATATTATTTATCTTTTATCCTAGTTGAGTTATTGTTTGCACTAAATCACGCAAGCGTACGTGGTCACAAGTAATATATGAATAAGTCGAGTTCGTTCCCACAGAGATCTGGCTTTTAGTTCAATTTAGTACCTATGCAACAATGTATGATTATTATTCACTACTAAAAAAAATAACAATTTTGGGTAATAAACTAAATTAACTAAGAAGTAATCTAACAAACTAAGAATTAACTAACTAACAAGAATTGGAAGCTAATTACTTCTGCAAGAGACAACATGGGATCCTAACTTCATTAAATACTTTGCTTAGATCTGACGCCTTTAATCACTATATGCAATGGTTATGATATTTGATCGGACAACACGAAACAAGTAAACGCTACTTCTCAGTATACGAATACCAAACTAAACATACATCCACAAAAGAGATAGAAGATGAATAGACACCAATTATGCTTAGACCCTATATCTCTATAGAATTTGAAAACATAACGGTTGAAGAACAAGTTATCCATAAAGATCACATAGGGCAGCATAATATCTCTATTTACGCCACAAATCATGATGTTAAAACATCAACCTATCCTATGCTAGCATGGCAAGTTCTAAATCTCAAGATCCACTCTCGCTTCACAAGAGATTAACAAATTAGATGTTAGCTACGCATCTAAATTCATAAAGCACAACCATACGAGGATATCAAATAAACATCACACACAGATCTTTAAAGCATCAAGATACTAAAGCTCCATAAATAAATCCGTTAGAATCCCGTGACAACGATTAGTACATAATTGAACCTCTCGTCATCATGGGATCAAGTGAAACCATGATAAAAACAAAGTATGAAAAGATACAAATAAATCTAAGTAATTGATATGTAATGGTGTGTGTATTTTTCTGTCCCCCAAGATGTGTACTTATAGCCCCAATTTGCCTCTCCTCCAAGCAATTGCCATCTTTGAGTTGGAATAGAATTGTGGCAATTTCCGTTCTTGAATGAAAATAGAATTGCAATTCCCATGTATAAATCTGATTCTGGAATGTTCTAGCCGCCAAGAGAAATTACCATACTTATTAGAAGTAGGAATTGTGGCAATTTCCTGTTTAGAATTGAATTCTGGCAATTTCTGTTGATTCTATATTGAAGGAAAATTCTCTTCAATAATTCTGGACTCCGGACCACCTTAGAATGATAGAAAATTCTGTTATCTTCGCGTGGGCAGTTGAATCGTCCCAAACGGACTTGTAGAACTCAAGATATGGCCAAAACAAAATCAGAAATTCTGGCTGATTTTTCACCCGCTGACTGCTACTGTTCACCGCGCTGGCTGCGCCCTTGCTACTGTTCACCGCGCTGGCTGCGCCCTTGTGCGCGCTGGCGTCGCCCACATGGCTGCCGGTTGCTGATTTTGCTCATTTTGACTCCGTTTTTCCTCCCGTTTGCTCCAAATCTCTTGTAACTTCTTGTACTTCATTCTTTAAGCTCAAAACCACCATTAAATCATGAAAAACATCATCCCACATCCGACTTATATTCCTGCACGAATTCACTAAAAACACATCAAAAACACCATGAACTTGAGGTCAAGCGATCAATTTAAGCCGATACAAAGCGTTCCAAGTGGATATAAAATCCACTTATCACACCCCCAAACTTAAACCGATGCTTGTCCTCAAGCATAAACAACTATAACTATATACAACTAACTAGTACCACTTCCGTAGGTGATCACAGTTGCATTTGGCATATGCAACAAGCCATTTAAACCCCTAGGCAGCCCTAGTGGACGAGTAAGGTCTCGTGAGGGCCTATAGCGAATGTACCCACAAAATCCAATGCAATGCAATGCATGAATGCAACTAATATGAAAATGCAACTAATCTAGTACTAATATCCTACCATACCTTCAAATCCTCTCATGCCATATCAACTTAAGAATCAAAGTAAATACGCAATGTCTTGGTGTCGAAAGTGCAAGTATTCACATAGTCTTCTCAATGAACATGCATAAGTTCTCACAAGTCCATGTCAAATGTAAGAATAAGTTAATAAACATGCTAAGCCTACAAGAGCACATCTTTGAGACAAACTCGGGATCTCATACGCAAAAACAAGCAAACACTCACAATCCACTCATAAAAGAATATTCACTCAAGAACAAGGGTAAGTGTATCACTCAATTCCAACAAAATCATAAGCATGCTTGACATTTGGTATCAATCTAACTCTTAACACAACATACATCAATGACGATAATCAAAAGGTCTTTATTTGAGTTGTAACGGGGCTAGGGACAAGGTATGTCAAATAAGCCAAAACAGGTGAAGTGTCAAAAGCTAGTAAGTACCTTAAAAAATCATACAAAACACCCTATTTTCCCCCCACATAATTTTTATTAAAACAACACTCGACTAGTCGACTGAAATAGGATCGTAACAAACACAAACATGCTCTCATAATATATATTTTTTTTCTTTTTTTTTCATATTTTTTTTTCTCTTTTTATTTTCTTGTTTTTTTTCCTTTTTTTTCGAGAGCTAAATATAACACAAACAATAATATAAACAATAAACAATGATCCCACAATTTTATTACAAAAGCCGACTATCAAGTAAACAAACCCAATTTTCAATATTTCCCCCAAAAATAAGACCAACAATAAACCCCTCCTTGCACACCTTATTACTCCCTTAAGCACTCTACTAGCCTTTGACAATGTGGGTTCAAATTAATGTAAGGCCAATACAAGAAAAAAGTCTAGGCAAGTAATGTGGTATGTCACCGAAAAATAGGATTAAGCTCAACGGGTTAACTAATTAATCATGTAAACATGGTATGGTAATATGGGAAAATATGCGGTTATTCCTAATGCCTTTATCATTTTAATCGTCAAATAATGTCATGCGTTTCAAGAAAGACCTCAAACAACTGCTAGCAATGCAAACAATTCGTGGACACTCAAGCAAATGAATAAATTGCAAATATGCAATAGGCTCAAAAGCTCACTTGGTGGAAAAACATACTCAATCCCAAGCAAAAATCTCTCTAACGCACCTACTTGTATTCAAAGCATGCAAACTAAATCATCTTGCACATATTCATGTCCTTCTAATTACTTACAACATTCAATAAGTCTACTAGCTTCAACTTACTAGTGTATGTGTGTGCACAAGAACAAAGCATATCACTTCTCAATCAAAAGCGTCAACAACACAAAATTCCTATCAAGCACGGGTGCAAATGCAAACTATTATGAACTCACATGATATACAAACATAAAAAAAACATAATGTCCTATATGAAACCAACGTATATAACACGAACATATATGCATAATTTACTACTACTAATATGCAAGCATGAAATCCTACATGAACAAATAATACAACAACTACTAATCCCTCAAACCACCCCCAAACTTGAAAAATTCAATGTCCGCATTGAATGGAAGTAAATATGAGGGAAAGTAGAAAACATACCTTGGGTTGCCTCCCAAGAAGCGCTTCTTTAACGTCAATAGCTTGACGTTACTTCCAAGCCTCCATTAAGGATGATAATAGTTGGCCTGGTCCTCTTTTCGTGAGACTTCATCGTCGTCACGGCGGCACACTTTCTGCCCCTTATCCTCGCTTGGCCTATTCGTATAACAAATATGTCCTATTCCAATGCCTTCATCGGTTGACCCAAAATCTGTTAATTTGTAGAACAACACACACTCGCGGGCTTTGCTTGAATATAATTGAGGAGGGTAAATGTAAGTTGCTGAAGCCTTTGGTTCCTCAAAGAGAACTTCCTCCATTGGCTCTAATGCACTACCTCCATCTTTAAACTCTGAGACAAGTAGAAGATCTGCATCTTTCCCATGGTCATCAGCCTCTTGGTACACACATACCAATTTTTGAAATTTGTGCAGCTCATCTGTGTCTGTCCCAAATAATGCCCTCTCCAAATCATCCACCATCCTAACATGATCAAATTCCTCACATGGCTTGCGAATGCTCACCTCATCTTGGAATTTGTCTTCCTCAATTATGCATGCAGTACCTTGCTCCAAGTCACCGTTATTCTCTGGAATTGCCTCTAATATGAACTGTTGATTCTCTTGTTCCAAGGCACTCAAAAATTGAGCAACAAGTGTCCCCATAGATTTGATAGACTTCTCATGATTCTCTACAAGCATCCTAATCTCCTTCATAATCTCCTTCAAATCATCAACCTCATCTGACTGAAAAGTAGGAATAGGTTGCTGATGTTGAAACTCTTCACTACCAAAGACATATGACATATCTGGAACATCTTGCAGGTACTGTTGAGGATGGTATTGAAAATATGGTTGTTTCTCATAAGTGACATATGGATCAACTCCTTCGTAGTAACAATATTGTGAGGGATCATGAACGCCCAAACACCGCTCACATTGCTGAGGCATGGATGTACTCGAATATGCCCACATTAACTAAGAAGTAATCTAACAAACTAAGAATTAACTAACTAACAAGAACTGGCAGCTAATTACTTCTGCAAGAGACAACATGGGATCCTAACTTCATTAAATACTTTGCTTAGATCTGAAGCCTTTAATCACTATATGCAATGGTTATGATATTTGATCGGACAACACGAAACAAGTAAACGCTACTTCTCAGTATACGAATACCAAACTAAACATACATCCACAAAAGAGATAGAAGATGAATAGACACCAATTATGCTTAGACCCTATATCTTTATAGAATTTGAAAACATAACGGTTGAAGAACAAGTTATCCATAAAGATCACATAGGGCAGCATAATATCTCTATTTACGCCACAAATCATGATGTTAAAACATCGGCCTATCCTATGCTAGCATGGCAAGTTCTAAATCTCAAGATCCACTCTCGCTTCACAAGAGATTAACAAATTAGATGTTAGCTATGCATCTAAATTCATAAAGCATAACCATACGAGGATATCAAATAAACATCACACACAGATCTTTAAAGCATCAAGATACTAAAGCTCCATAAATAAATCCGTTAGAATCCCATGACAACAATTAGTTCATAATTGAACCTCTCGTCATCATGGGATCAAGTGAAACCATGATAAAAACAAAGTATGAAAAGATACAAATAAATCTAAGTAATTGATATGTAATGGTGTGTGTATTTTTATGTCCCCCAAGATGTGTATTTATAGCCCCAATTTGCCTCTCCTCCAAGCAATTGCCATCTTTGAGTTGGAATATAATTGTGGCAATTTCCGTTCTTGAATGAAAATAGAATTGCAATTCCCATGTATAAATCTGATTCTGGAATGTTCTAGCCGCCAAGAGAAATTACCATACTTATTAGAAGTAGGAATTGTGGCAATTTCCTGTTTAGAATTGAATTCTGGCAATTTCTGTTGATTCTGTTTTGAAGGAAAATTCTCTTCAATAATTCTGGACTCCGGACTACCTTAGAATGATAGAAAATTCTGTTATCTTCGCGTGGGCAGTTGAATCGTCCAAAACGGACTTGTAGAACTCAAGATATGGCCAAAACAAAATCAGAAATTCTGGCTGATTTTTCACCCGCTGACTGCTACTGTTCACCGCGCTGGCTGCGCCCTTGCTACTGTTCACCGCGCTGGCTGCGCCCTTGTGCGCGCTGGCGTCGCCCACATGGTTGCCGGTTGCTGATTTTGCTCATTTTGACTCTGTTTTTCCTCCCGTTTGCTCCAAATCTCTTGTAACTTCTTGTACTTCATTCTTTAAGCTCAAAACCACCATTAAATCATGAAAAACATCATCCCACATCCGACTTATATTCCTGCACGAATTCACTAAAAACACATCAAAAACACCATGAACTTGAGGTCAAGCGATCAATTTAAGCCGATACAAAGCGTTCCAAGTGGATATAAAATCCACTTATCAGTTATATATGTCCTCTATTACATATTACATTACATTATGCTTTACAGAAATTCTTCCAATATAGTGTCGTCCTTTTCAACAAAAATTTTCATATCATTTAAAAATAATCTATCTTCTCAGCTCCATAATAAAACAACGTAACATTTTTTTTATCTATATGTATTTTTATCATTGTATAGTTTAAAAGAAAAAAATGTGATCGAAAATGTAGAGGGGGTTCCGATTAGTGATTTGAGCAAGCAAGCAATATTTTCTTCTTTTAATTTCCGTATAAAAATAATGTCACTAATTAAAAGAAATATTTTACCAAAAATCAAAATCCAACCCATAAAAGTTACACTTCAATATCTTCAAATCTAACTTATCTCCGTTTAGAGATAATAAGCTTCAACCAAATGGTTCTCTATGTTTGCAATTTATCCACTTGCACCCAAATCAATACATCATGTATCTGTTGAGTATACAACAACGAATGCAAAACCCAAAGCGAATAAACAAGAACAAGACACTACGCCATAAATGCTCATATGCAACGCTTTTAGAAAGTGTTTCACTGAAAGTGTTTTGTTAGGTATGAAATTTTGGCTCTAACGAAACAGAACTTGAACTGGTGTTGCATTACATATAATTTAGTGTTGCATTTGATCCACGGTGTTTCACATAATGCAACACTAACAGCTGCCGTTGCATTAGATATTTTTTAATTTTAAAAAATGCTGATGTGGCAGCAGTGGGGCCCACACGTGCTGACGTGGCATTTACTGACGTGGCAAGTGTGGGCCCCACAATTGCTGACGTGGCAAATGTGGGACCCACATTTGCTGACGTGTCATTGGCTAACGTGGCAGAAGCATTGCATTAGGTGAAAGAGGTGTTGCATTTGCTGTTTAAAAGCGTTGCATTAGATATTTTTAAATTTTTAATAAATGCTAATGTGGCAGTTGTGGGACCCACCAGGGTGACGTGGTAGTGTGGGGTCCACCAGGGTGACGTGGCAGAGGCCCACATGTGCTGACGTGGCAAGTGTGGGGCCCACAATTGCTGACATGGCAGATGTGGGGCCCACAATTAATGACGTGGCAGAAGCGTTGCATTAGGTGAAAAAGGTGTTGCATTTGCTGTTTAGAAGCGTTACATTAGATACTTCTCTTACCGGAATGATGAAACTATTTTTTTAATTTTTTTTTGACGTTCCAATCGTACGGATGTCGAGATATAACGATTTTAGTGAAGTGGTAAATTTTTGAAAAATTTGCTAGATGTATTTGGTTTGGTTTTATAACGGTCAAAACGGTCAAAGTAGACTTTCCTTTTAACTAGTCTTGTCCGGAATGATGAAACTATTTTTTAAATTTTTTTTTTCGACGTTCCAATCATACGGATGTCGAGATATAACGATTTTAGTGAAGTGGTAAATTTTCGAAAAATTTGCTAGATGTATTTGGTTTGGTTTTATAATGGTCAAACCGGTCAAAGTAGACTAACTAGTCTTGTCCCGAATGATGAATATATTTTTTTAATTTATGTTTTTGACGTTCCAATCGTACGGATGTCAAGATACGACGATTTTAATGAAGCGATAAATTTTAAAAAAAAATTGCTAGATATAATTTGTTTGGTTTTATAACGGTCAAACCGGTCAAAGTAGAATTTCCTTTAACTAGTCTTGTCCCGAATGATGAAACTATTTTTTAAATTTTTTATTCGACGTTCCAATTGTACGGATGTCAAGATACAATGATTTTAGTGAAGTGGTAAATTTTCAAAAAATTTGCTAGATGTATTTGGTTTGGTTTTATAACGGTCAAACTGGTCAAAGTAGACTTTCCTTTTAACTAGTCTTGTCCCGAATGATGAAACTATTTTTTAAAATTGTTTATTCGATGTTCCAATCGTACGGATGTCAAGATACTACGATTTTAGTGATGTGGTAATTTTTTAAAAAATTTGCTAGATGAATTTGGTTTGGTTTTATAGTGGTCAAACCGGTCAAAGTAGACTTTCCTTTTAACTAGTCTTGTCCCGAATGATGAATATATTTTTTTAATTTATGTTTTCGACGTTCCAATCGTACGGATGTCAAGATACGACGATTTTAGTGAAGCGATAAATTTAAAAAAAAATTGCTAGATATATTTGGTTTGGTTTTATAATAGTCAAACCGGTCAAAGTAGACTTTCCTTTAACTAGTCTTGTCCCGAATGATGAAACTATT
The DNA here is from genome assembly GCA_037693485.1 of Kitagawia praeruptora. Classification (NCBI taxonomy): domain Eukaryota; kingdom Viridiplantae; phylum Streptophyta; class Magnoliopsida; order Apiales; family Apiaceae; genus Kitagawia; species Kitagawia praeruptora. The sequence continues at coordinate 128,570,511 of CM075352.1, forward strand.
TTTTTAAATTTTTATTCGACGTTCCAATCGTACGGATGTCAAGATACTACGATTTTAGTGATGTGGTAATTTTTTAAAAAATTTGCTAGATGAATTTGGTTTGGTTTTATAACGGTCAAACCGGTCAAAGTAGACTTCCTTTTAACTAGTCTTGTCACGAATGATGAATATATTTTTTTAATTTATGTTTTCGACGTTCTAATTGTACGGATGTCAAGATACGACGATTTTAGTGAAGTGATAAATTTAAAAAAAATTGATAGATATATTTGGTTTGGTTTTATAACAGTAAAACCGGTCAAAGTAGACTTTCCTTTAACTAGTCTTGTCCCGAATGATGAAACTATTTTTTAAATTTTTATTCGACGTTCCAATCGTACGGATGTCAAGATACAATGATTTTAGTGAAGTGGTAAATTTTTAAAAAATTTGCTAGTTGTATTTGGTTTGGTTTTATAACGGTCAAACCGGTCAAAGTAGACTTTCTTTTTAACTAGTCTTGTCCCGAATGATGAAACTATTTTTTTAATTATTTATTCGACGTTTCAATCGTACGGATGTCAAGATACAACGATGAAGTGGTAAATTTTCAAAAAAATTGCTAGATGTATTTGGTTTGGTTTTATAACGGTCAAACCAGTCAAAGTAGACTCAAAACGACTCAAAACTTTAACATGGATCTGTTAATTACAAGAATTAGATGTGGATTTCATTATTTAGGTGCAGTGGACTTTAAAACGACTCAAAACTTTAACATGGATATGTTTTAAAGTTTTGCCTTCTTGCTTTTGTCATGAATCTGCTGTTATGGATGTTAAGATTGCGTCGACTCTTCAGGCTAGAGTTCTTCATCCAAAGATGAGTTTTAGTACTTGTAACATACTAGCATATGTGTGCTTTTTGGAATTGTATTGAATTTAGTAGAGTTTAAGTGGGGAAAATGATAAATTCAAGAGTTTAATCAGCATGTTTGGAAAGATTTGCTTTTTCCTTGGAACGTCATTCATTTATTTCTTTCTAATTTGCATCTATGTTTATGCTTCATGTTATGGTTTGAAAGTGACTGTTTAATTTGTGCTAGAATGCATGTAGTTATCTGGTATTTGGAAAAGATAAGGCAGATGGCTCGATCATTCGCTAGAATTACACCTTATTCTTTAGTGTATGTTTAATGTCCCATTTGAAAATTTTAACCAATTCTTGAAATTTAGGTATTCACTTTTACATTTTAGTTGCTTTTGATTTGTAGAATCTTTCCTAATATCGTTTGTCGCTACCTAATTTGAATGTCTCAAGGATCTTCTGTCCTACCTTGAACTTTTTCCAACATTTTATATGTGCTGGTTTAATTGCTTGCTTTTAAGTTTCACGTATAGATGAAACATACTTAGTACCTCTTTGTTCATATTTATCTAATACATTTCAGGCACTTTACTGATAGAGAGATTGCTATTATGATACTTATGGCCTACCTTTCTTATATGCTTGCCTAGGTAAAGGTTTTCTAAGTTATCGAATCCCTTCATTGCAGCCATTATTATAATATTGTTCATTATTTACATTTAAAATAGATCAGATTGGATCTTTTAGTTCTTTGACTGTGTGTTGATAATCTTAATATGTGCCATAGTTGTCACTTGTCAGATTTAAGTGCTATCCTCACTGTGTTCTTTTGCGGGATTGTGATGTCTCACTATACGTGGCATAATGTCACCGAAAGTTCACGAGTCACTACCAAGTACTTACTTTCCACTAGCATTGCTTATTAAAATTAGAATAGTTCTTTTATTATATGAATGTCTTCACCTATTTGCTGCATGTATCTTAGTGCTTTCTATATGGTTCTTGTAGTTGTAGGCACACTTTTGTGACATTGTCATTTATTGCTGAGATATTCATCTTCCTTTATGTTGGTATGGATGCCTTGGACATAGAGAAGTGGAGATATATAAGTGACAGGTATTGTATATACATGTTTATTTATTTTTGCCAACTGGAAGGTATTATACATGAATATTTATGAAGAAAAAAGTACTTAGTCTAAATGTCTAATTCTATGCATTAAAAAATCTGCTGGATAATCATCATATTATATGCTCTTTATTTTCCTTTTTTCTTCCGAACATCCCTGGAACATCAGTTTCCGTGAGCTCAATTTTGCTCGGACTTATATTGGTTGGCACAGCAGCCTCTTTTTAATTTCAAGCTATTTCAAAGTTGAGGTGGTGTAGTGTAAACTTGGTTAAATGACAGATGGGAAATGTACTACTTCTGGAAAATTCTTCCATAATTATTTAAACATTAATTAGCAAAAAAAAAAGAACAAGCTATATATTGGCTAGAATCATCATTTGATGCCACCATGCATGTGTTGTATTTGCTGTATATGATAACCTCCATGTACTAATTGTTTTGTAAGTCGTAATTATCAAATTCTGATTTCTTACAAGGTGCACGAAATATTAGCTATTTCATAACAAGGAGACTGTGGTTTACCTGTATTCTATTATGAATTATTACTTTGCTGGACTATGCTTTTGGTTACTAGACAAGACTAAAGTTTTGTGAACATGTGCTGGTTACCAAATATATTCTTCAATGCCTGTGCAGATTTCCTTTGTTGCATTTGAACAATGAAATAAAAAATTTATACATCAACATCACTCCTACAATATGCCATCTCATGACTCCAGTTTGGCTAACACTCATTATTGGTTTACGCCATTGACTTTGGCCTTGCAAAAAAGTATAGGGATCTTCAGACCCATAAGCACATTCCATACAGGTACTAAAGCTGCTAGTTTACGTGCACTGAAGTGTTAAACAAAAAATTGTAATCAGTGTAGTTTAAGTATTTTTTTTAATTTATGTTTAATTTTCGTTTGCATTATCCTTCCTTGGCAGGGAGTGAGAGCTGGCAACAAAAAGCAAAAATATGACAGGATTAGTGAACTAGAGCGAAAGCTTGGTTGGCCGGAGCCTTCCTTGGGAGCTTGGTCGGTCGGCTCTCGGTTTATCATATTGAACATCACATTTCGAACATCAACTCCAGTCGGCTGAAGCCTCCCTCGGAGCTCGATCGGACGTTGCTCGGTCCTTGAACCTCAATGCCGGTATATGAACGTCGATATTTGGACATCAATGTCAGTATTTAAATTTGATGACCACACAGACATCCTTCAATTTTCAAATTGGCTTTCAGAACTTTCGTGACCTTCTAGGCCTCAACTCTGTTGAATCCTTGGTTGTAAACCTTGAATCCGTTCATGGTTGTCGGTTACAACCAACCCTTCATTCTCGTTCTAAGATGTGGAACTTGTGATGAATCTTTAGTTCTTGCCCCCCTTGCTACATATGGTGGAGGTCTTGCTTCTCGGTTGATCGTTCAAGAAGTTCCCTTGCCACTCAACACTTGACTTCAAGTCTGGTGTGCCTTGGCTGGTTGTCAATCCTTTATCTTGATTCTAGGTTTCCAACCTTCTTCTTATGGTCACAGGATCTTGCTTTGGTTTGAATTCGATTGATGGCTCTTGATTCAAGTCCTTAAACTCAAACGACAAACTTGATTGGAGGCAGACAGCCTTTTTGGCCATCAAGGCTAAATTTTTTTGTCGGGATTTGAGATTCAAGATTTTAAATATGAAATGACAAATGATCTCTTATCTCAACCCTCTCACTAACAGTTTCTGTGCCTTCAAGGCATTATCAGGGAGCCAACCAGTCTCAAGATGAGCTTTTAAGAGGGTCTATCCTTCAGCTTACATCAACTGGTGCTACCAATTTCGAATTAATAGACGGGCCTTCAAGACCTGAAAGTAAACACTTTCGGCATAGTTCTCTATCTCAGAAGAAGCAAACTTAGATTGGGCATCAGCCTTAACGTTCTATTCTCTCGGAATGTGCTTCTCATAGCATTCGTCAAACTACCTTATCACGGCCTTCACGACTCTCAAGTACTTTGCCGTAGTTTAAGATTCTTGACTGTCATGATTCTGTCCAAGCCCAATCCGGCTATCAAGGCTTCATACTCAGCTTCGTTGCTGGTTGTTGAGAAGTCCAGCTTCAAAACATACTCAACTGTGAACCCATCGGGGCTTTGCAAGACCAAACCTGCACCACTAGATTTCGTTTTTGATGCTCCATCAAAATAGAGCACCCAATATTCCTTCTGATCAGGTATAAGCTCCTCATCTTTATCCTTTCTTCCAGGGGTGGTTACTATCTCCTGCCCCCCGACTTCTTGGTTGCGAATGGCACATTCAACCACGAAGTCCGCCAGTGCCTGAGCCTTGATGGCTGTTCGAGGCTTATACGTGATGTCAACTTCTCCAAGCTCAATTGCCCACTTGATCAACCTTCCACTGGCCTTCGGGCTATGCAATATGTTCCTCAATTGCTAGTCCGTCAGGACTTCAATCTTGTTCGCCTAGAAGTACGGTCGTAGCTTTCTCGAGGCAGTTACCAATGCCAGAGCAAACTTCTCAATGGTAGAGTAATTCAACTCAGCTCCGTGCAAGACCTTGCTCACATAGTAGATAGGTCTTTGAACCTTATTCTCTTCTCGAATAAGAACATCACTTAATGCTTGTTCAGATACCGCCAGGTATAGGTAAAGAGTCTCTTCAAGACTAGGTTTGGCCAATAATGGGGCTTTAGCCATGTATTTCTTTAGCTGTTCAAAGGCCTCTTAGGTTCCAGGTGTCCACTCAAAATTCTTCACCTTCTTCAATGCTTGAAAGAAAGGCAAGCACTTATCATCTGACTTGGAGATGAATCTCCCTAGGGATGCAACTTGGCTAGTTAGCTTCTGTACATCTCGTATAGAGCGGGGTTGTTCCATTTCTAGAATCGCTTTGATTTTATCAGGGTTGGCCTCTATGCCTCTCTTCGAAACCATCAATCCCAAAAATTTTCCTGATCCAACTCCAAAAGCATACTTGGCTGGATTCAACATCATCTTGTGGTGCCTCAGCACTTCGAATGCCTCTCTGAGGTGCTTAATGTGGTCTACCTTGAACAGGCTCTTGACTAACATGTCATCAACATAGACCTCCATGGTTTTTCCAATCAGATGGGCGAATATCTTATTCACAGTCGTTGGTAAGTAGCGCCTGCATTCTTTAGACCAAAAGTGTGACAGCCCTAGATCCGGGGTCAGGAATCCGGGCCATCACGGTCCAATTTCCATTTATTAGCAATATCTCTTTGATCTTTTTTTTATTAATATTATTAATACCATTTAATACTCACATAAATGACCCCACACTAATATCATCACACACACCAGTCATATGCTCAGAGAACAACATCCATTAATGATAACAGTTAAAGATAAACTTTTGTTACAATCCCAGAATACCATCTATTATACCCATATATAAGTATATACTACCTTGATAACAGATGTCGATACTTTCTCATAAGGTAGACTTCCCCTTTACCCTCTTCCGGGTTGTACTGCGACGTTTCAGCACCTGATCTAGCTGTTATATAAATAAATAGCAAGAGTGAGCTATAATATCTCAACAAGATAAATTTTATAAACCAGAAATCAAAGTTAAAACATATATATAAATATATATATATAGATAAATAAATGGAAAACTCATCATATATCAAGAAAAGAATTAATTCTTATTTGTTAAATACATCATCTATTTATCTTTATAAGATAAGAAATCTAGAATAATATAATATCAGTTTTTCTTCTAAAATAATATAATAATCAATACATCGTCTCAGTATAATATCTCAAGATAATATAACATTTGAGTAAAAACTTTCAATATAATCCTTCCATTTTCTTTTATACAACAATAATATAAAATCAATTCTCTTCTAGCCATAAAAATAATTCCATAATTTTCATGCCATTTTTTTCTTTTTCAGTATATAAAACTGTAACCATTTTCAATTCATTCTTTAAATACTTTGGTTGGTATGATGACCACATGGTGTAGGGATTGGTATATGTGTTATATGAATGGATTTGAAGGAGTTATAATATGGAAAGTGAGGAAATATAGCCGTTATAATGCCCGATTTTTGTTAACCATAGAGTTGCCCTGTTTTGAGATAGAGATCCCAAACCATTAAAGGTCAGTAGGAGGTACCAACTGGTCATGAGAGAATAGAGCTTGATTCATAGATCGTTTTGATATAAAGTACATCAAAATCTGATGAACAGTTTAGGAGATATCAAAGTTTTAATAAAAGTTACGCGAAATCACTGTTCATCAACTAACCTTCCGTGAACAGTAAATTCCGACAGATTTTATGTGGTTTTGGGAAAAATACTTTACATGGTTTTGTTCTAAATGTTTCCTAGATCGTGCACGCGAAAACGGTGTATCAATTGAGTTAACGGTTAACGAGTTATGAACGTTTTAGTGATAGTGGTTCAGAAACCGAGAAAATGAAATTGTGTCAACTTTGAGACTATAATTACCATACTTAACATTTTTAAATATTATAAAATTTTGGGATATTGTAGTAGGGTGGTCATAGAGATATTATCAGTTGACCTTGGATCAAAATTTGAAATTTATATTTTATGAGAATTTTCACAGTCGAGAGTGGTTGTTAAGAAAATGGTGTAAATCGCTAAAACTTTGATCGAGTCTAAAAATGATTAAGTTCTTTGAACTTTTGGTCTATAAATAGTATGTTAAAGATATTATATGTCAAGCGTATTAATATATAAGGGTTAGGTGGTTAAGTGGAATATATTCTGATGGTGATCCTTTTCGTTTCTATAGATACTCGAGACGAACACCGGATCATTCCTCTTGGGACTTAGAGATCGAGACAAGATTTCTTCTATCTTTACTTTGAAAAATTGTTTATCTTCAAAGAAAAATGATTTCATGGAATATATATGTGATTCTATTATTATTATATTGTTAAGAATTTGTTTTCCTGATTTTAGAAACTAAAGGGAGATGTATATGAATATGAGTGTGGATATGGATTAAAGGGAGCAAGATTTCTTTTATCCTTATTTTGATAAACTGTTTATGTTTAAAGAAAAGTGGTTTTGCTAGATAATATATAGATCCTATATCATTAAATGGTTAGGGATATATTCCCTGTTTGTTGAGATTATTTAATATGGATATGGATTATGGATATGGATTATGGATATGGATATGAATATGAATGGAGCTAATATGCTTTATGGTATAAAGAGATATGAAAGAGAATGGTATCAGTTGTTATCTAAGGTTATATGGTTTAAGATATTATGTTAAAGATAATCTTTAAACATTTGTGATTTGATAAATATTATTTGATTATTATTTAATACTTTTAAAATAGATGGAATATTTTATGTATATAAGAGCGTATTTGATTTTATTGAATACAGAGGAGATGTCTGAGTCATAATCAAAGTATTATGACATATATATTTTTAAAGGTGATGATAAATGGAAATGGAAATGATATATGTGAATGAAAATGGAAATGATATAGGAGAATGATATGTGTGAATGATATATGGAAATGGAAATGGAAAAATGGAAAATATGGAATGATGTTTTATAAATGGAATAACGATTTGAAAAAGGGGGATTGCAACAGTAAGCGTAAGAGGCTGTGTAGGAGTGGCACAGTCCGGCATTGCAATAGAAAGCGTAAGAGGCTGTGTGCGGCACAGTCCAGCACTCAATATTTATTATGGCCCAAGAGTTGCCGAAGGAGGATATAGCAGGTAGCCTTCCTCCAGGGTTGATGACCAGGTGGGATCATCCTTTCTACTAGTAGTAAACAGAGATCAGGTACGGTCAGGTGACTGATCATCGTCCTACGTATCTTGCGCTAGCAGAATCCCCAATGGTTACAAGCACATACCACTTCCATATTCAATCAACTCAACTTATAACACCCATATAATCATAGTTTCATGACTTATACAAACTTATCCACTAAACTAACCATAATCAATCATAAACTCAAAAGGGGTAAGGATGTTTATACCTTCTTTGAAGCTTTAACACTCTTACTATAGGCTTTTAGTCCTTGATACACATTGATACAACCTTAAACTAGCAAGAATCATCAAGAACATAATTAATGATTTCGGATCTGCTATAACTCAGTGGAAATATCATTAAAAACGAGGGTCTTACCTAGGTTTTCTGGATGAGGCTTCTAAAGGAAAGTTGTAGAGCATCTTACCATCTTTCCAACCATATAAAGAACACAAAATTCCATTGAGTAATGAAGGAGATATGGCCGTTTGAAAATAATCCCAGAAACTGTTAACAATCTGGACAGTTTGCTTCATCAACTTGGGGAGGTGATTTGCCTAGGCTACACTACTTGGATTGCTATGAAATTTGGAGCAAATATGGAGTGGAGAAGCTGTGGTTAAAATTTGGTGATTTTATCATGGATAGAAATGGAGATATGATTTTTCTTCTTGAGATTGGTTCTCCTGGACAGTTTTGGGAGAATGAGAGAAATGGTGTTTTTCTTGGTGGTGGTGGTGATGCTTTTGTTTTCTTTCTTGAATAATACATGTATCTATCTCTTTATTCATCCTCATCTCTCTTGGTATGTTGTCATCTCCTTATTGGTTCATTTAGATGATCTTTATCCATCCATAATTGCAAGATAATCCTTAGCTTAATGGTTATTGCATCCAAGTCCTTCCTTTCATTTTATTATTGCACCAAGGGGCTTCTACTCTTAAATATCTTCACATACACTCCTTGTCTTGTGGTTGGGCCAAGAATTTGGCCTTTACCAAGCTCTTAGGGCTTTTTGATTGGGCTTTATGCAAAGTTCTTTAGTCGTTTGACTCACCGATTGAATTCTGTGATCGTCTCAGTGGTTTATCTCTTTTTGTAAATCTCTTGGATATATAATACTCTCCCACATTATATCTTAATATGTTAGGGTGGTTCTAAACCTCAAATAGATATTAAATCCAATATCCTTTGTATATTCTCTTTATTTCAGAAATTGCTCTCCCGGTTTCTCAAGCGTTCTCTAACTCGCTCACTAACTCATTTGCATTCTCTTTACTCTAGGATTATATTCTAAATCCTCTTTCTCTCATAATATATCCTCCCTTGGACTTCTAATATTTAATATCCTTAACTCATGATTCGTTTGCTCGATCGCTAAATCTCGTTATAAAGTCTCAGTAGTTTTCGTTCTAAATTCTCAAATCAAATAAAATTCCAAAAATATTAAATCCTCAATTCCTCTGGCATTCCCTTGACTTAATAATCCCCTGGTTTAACCTAATTTCACATGTTCCTCAAAGTATACATCCTTTTTATATTCCATACTCTTTAATATCCAATACAATAGTGCTCAATTGAAATCAAACATCTTAAAATCTATACTCAGGAATTTCTGAAATCCGTCATCGTTTCGAGTCACTCATTTTCATAATACAACACTAATATGGTTTCTGATTATTCATTTTCTGTTTCAATTATAGGGTACCTACATACTATTTCCTTAAATCCTCAAAATTTACTATTCATTTAATCCCTGTAGCATTTCTAAAGTTAGGGTTATTACAAAAAGCCATAACAAGATAGCAGAAAACACCAAAGTAAGTTATGAAAGATACCTTTGGGATGTCATCCTTGTTCATCTTAATCTGATTGTAGCCGCTGAACCCGTCCATGAAGCTCAACATCTCATGTCAAGCTGTGGCATCTATCAATATGTCTATCCTTGGCAGGGGAAAACAATCCTTCAAGCATGCATCATTCAAATCAGTGAAGTCTATAAACATCCTCCACTTCCCATTCACTTTTTTGACCATCACAGGGTTGGTCAACCATTCGGAGAACTGAATCTCCTCAATAAAACCAGCTTATAAGAGTTTATCAACCTCTTGCTTGATGGCCTCTTGCCTTTCAGGAGCAAAAATTCCTCTTCTTCTGTTTTATTGTCTTTCGCTCAGGATCGAGATTCAACCTATGAGTTATAAGTTGGGAATCAATCCCTGGCATATCAGCTGCTGTCCAAGCAAACACATTACTATTATCTTGCAAGAATGCTATCAACTTGCCCTTTAAGGGTTCCTTAAGAGAAGCTCCTATATAAGTAACTTTCTCAGCTCGCTTGGCCGTCATGGCTTCAATGTTTGTCTTGGTTCCATCTTTGTTTCTTGTTTTTCTTGATTTTAGGTCAAGGATTCAAGGTTGATTCCTCGATTTAGATTTAAAATAAGACAATCATGTGGGGGGAGCAGCAGCCTACCATAGTGGTCAATCCACAGGACTTTATTGTCGAAGCTTCCCCCAGCAAATCCAAACCCCTACCAATAGCTCTATCTGAAGAGTTTGATATCTCAAACATGACAGAAGAGGAAAAGCTAGCCAAGATTGAAGCTCTACAAAAGATAAGAGAGGAACAAAATGAAAGGATAATGAGGTCAGAAAGGTTGATCAATGAATCTATTGCATCAACTCTGTTCTCTAGCCAAACCTCAGCTCCAACAATATCTACTACAATTCTGAAGGTGCTCACTCCAGCAATTGTGGCTCCTACATATTATAATGTTGAACCTTCTTATGTCAAAGAATTTGAACCAATCATAAAAACCAGAGTTTACTCTCCACCAAAAGCAAATGGGAAGAACAAGTTACAACTGGACTATCCATTTCCCAAGGATGATGAAGAGAAGCTAATGGGAGAAGCTATTATGGAGTTCAAGCAAAAGACTAATAAAAGAGTAAGACAATGGGTGGCTGTAATCACAAGGAATGGAAAAATTCTGAACATCTCCAACAGCCATCCTAGATTTGTTGAAGCCAAGAGGGAAGAGACTTCAAGGCTGCTAAGAGAAGCTCATCCAAATACTGAATTTCCAAATGAAAACTCAGAAGAGAGGCTAGCCAGGCTAGCTCAAGAGTTAGAGGATGAGTTACAAAGTGAAGAAAAGGAGTCTGAGGAACCTCCTAAGCCAGTTAAGAGAAAAGGTGGCACTAAGGTCAGGGTACAGAAAAGACAGAAAAAGCAAAGACCCAACAGACCTATTTCTCCACAGAAAGGATCCAGAGAAACAAGTGGCACACAATTACCAGTTCAAATGCCTCAAGAGGTAATAAACCCATCTGTAAACTTCAATGAACAACAAATAGAGCCAAAGGAGGAACCAGTGGAGTTTGACAAAATTGAGGTTCCTAAATTTCTATTTGAATCAACACAGAAGAAAAGGGCCTCAAGAAAGCAAACTCCAAAGTTGCCTATCCAAATATCTAAGGTGCCCTCTATTGTTAAACAGTCACCTGCTGAGAACAAGGAAGACTACATCTATCAGGCAGTTATAGAAGAATATTCTGGCATCAATCTATATATGGATGAAGTTTCAGAAGTGAGAGGAATTGACAAATACAAACAACTGCCTGAGAGATTAGTGTTTGTCTACAAAGGAGGAAAAGAGAGGACATGGCCTTTACAGAAGGTACTTGGAGAAAATTATCAAATCTTAACCAAAGTATTCTCTGCCATTAAGAGACATACAGGGTTCTCCATGGTAGCCAGGCATGAGATAATTAAGAGGATTGAACAGATTAGAGCAGAATGGAATTCTCCATCAAGTTTGCCTAAGAAATTGAAGATCCCATACAATGGACAGAAAATCCACATTCAACCTTATTGGATGATGGAATTCAGGGATGAAGGTGGAAACAGGAGATTCTTCAGGTTGGAGGATCAACTATCTAAGGCTAGCACCCAGTACCTTAGGTGGTTGCAATCAAAGCTGAATTCAAAGATTGCTGAAGAAGAAGCCTTCTACAGGCAACTCCAAATCCATATTGAATCAAATTCTGCTAAGGAAGGAAAATCAAGAGTGGTGCTAACAAGAGAAAGAAAACATTAATGATCTGCTCAGTCTAGAGGAGCAATCTTTCTCTGTAAATTTCTCAAACTTTCTGTGTTTAAATTTTGAAACTTAATACAATTATGCATCTATCAGTAAATACCTCTAGGGAAATGTTTTGTTATCATCAAGGTCCTAAATTTATGACTTTATGTTCATCAAGCATAAATTGGGGGAGATTGTTAGGAATATGTTGTACTTGATTATAACTTCACATTCTATGCACAAAATTGTATAAGTCATGTTTTGTAACTGTCAATGGATGAGACATTATAACTCTATTCGTTGACAGGTAGCTCATCAACGGTTGAGGTTTTGTAGCATACTGCAGTATCTCTATTTATCAGTTGATAGTGTTTTTATTCAGAGTCATGTTGACCATCAATGGATAGGCAGAATAGGGTAGCCAATTGTAAATAAGCTATGCTATGTAATTCTGTCTAAGTGAAAGTGTATCAACGGATGAGAACAAGACTCTATCAACGGATACAACTCAAATCTACTCTATCAACGGATACAGCTCAAACTATATACCATCAACGGATGACTGTGTACAACATCAACGGATAATCATTAACACTTTCTTCTATGCTAGCTGGGAATTAGCAGTTGATAAGGACAGGTTTGACTGATAGATCACATGGGTTGATAGTAGGTATAAAAAGCAGTATGGCAGCCATACTTTGGAAACGCAGAAGAAAGAAGCATTCCATTTATACAGTTCATACAAGAAAGGTGTAGGGGACATATCTGTTCACAAGGACAACCTTTCGGCTACATGTGGATTTGGAGTGGAGTAGCAAGTCAACTTGAATTAGATTAATATTATCTTGTTCCTGTAGTACTTGTAAACTTGGGATATATAACCAAGTGTAACAACTCTTTAGAAACTAAGAAAACAGACATATTTGCTTAGGGTTTCTTGAATATCCTTAGAAGCAAAGAGTTGTAAAACAGAAGTTGTGTACATTTGTATCACAGAGTTTTCTTCGAATAAAAGTCTCAGGTGGTACATTTAACCACCTGATTTTTTATGTGTTTATGAATCTTTTCTCATTCAATAATTATCTCCTTATAGATTTATGTGGTTCTTATCAGAAATTTATAAATATCAAGAATTGTATTCAACCCCCCTTCTACAATTATACAAGTGTGTAATCTTGGAATAACATGAACTCTAACGACCACTATTGACAAGCACATAAACAAAAAATAAAACACCGATGATCCCCGGCAGCGGCGCCAAAAACTTGTTTGCACTAAATCACGCAAGCGTACGTGGTCACAAGTAATATATGAATAAGTCGAGTTCGTTCCCACATAGATCTGGTTATGGTTTTAATTCAGTTTTGTACCTATGCAACAATGTATGGTTATTATGCACTGCTAAGATAATTAACAATATTGGGTTTTGATTATCTAATTTAACTAAAAAGCAATTTAATAAAACTAAGAATTACTTAACTAATGATAATTAAAATCAAATTACTTATACAAGATAAACCATGGGATCCTAACTTCATTAAATACTTCGTTTAGATCTGACGCCTTTAATCACTATATACAATGGTTATGATATCTGATCGGACAACACAAAATAAGTACACGCTACCTGTCAGTATACGTATACCAAACTACCCATACATCCACAAAAGAGACAGAAGATGAATAGACACCAATTATGCTTAGACCCTATATGTCTATAGAATTTGAAAACATAACGGTTGAAGAGCAAGTTATCCATTAAGATCACATAGGGCAGTATAAGTATTTTCATCTCACACCACGAATCATAATGATAAACAATTATGAACCTATTCTAGCATGGCAAGTTCTAAATCTCAAGATCCACTTTCACTTCACAAGAGATTAACAAATTAGATCTTCATGATGCATCTATCAATTAAGCATAACCATACGAGGATATCAAGAATTCACCACACATAAATCTTTAAAGCATCAAGATACTAAAGCTCCATAAGTAAATCCGTTAGAATCCCATGACAACGATTAGTTCGTAATTGAACCTCTCGTCATCATGGGATCTGATGAAACCATGATAAAAACAAAGTATGAAAAGATACAAATAAACCTAAGTAATTGTTATAAAATTGTCATCCAAATTACAATGGTAGGATGTGTTTATATAGGCTCTAGAAGTCTTGCCCAGCAAGAAAAACAACCTATAATACAATTATAAATAGGTTTGGATACCAAAAATACAACTAGAACTCGAAATAGGGGCAAAACGGATATTTCAGGAATTTTTAAGCGATTATACGCGCCCCAGGCGCACAACACGCGCTCCAGGCGCGCGAAGTTACTGTTCTATGCGCTCCAGGCGCATGTTTACGCGCTGCAGGCGCGTGTTCCTCCTGCCGAATGCTGATTTTCTTCCGTTTTCTTCGTTTCTGAGCCGTTTTCTTCCGTTTTCTTCGCACTAACTTCCCGTCTTCAATTCCTTGAATTGTAACCCTCTTGGTAGTTGATATTAAGACGCCATTCTTCATTCCATATCATAAATCAACTTCAAAAACAACGGAAAATTCTCACATAATCGACATTTCGTCAAACCTGCACAATTAAATAAAACACATCAAAACTACGACAAACTTGAGGCCAAGTACACCAATTTAAGCCAATATGGAACGTTCCAAGTGGATATAAAATCCACTTATCAGATGTCTTTTATCCCGGGTCTTTCAAGGACTTGAAACACTTATTTGGTTGTGATGTAACCTAACTCTCGACCCTTCAGAGTTTTATTTATGCGTTTGTTTGTTTCCATTCGTATATTCTTTTATTTTCGGTACTTGGTCATCTTTGACTTATACACATCAGGTGCTTGGTACATAAATAGAATCATAGAACGAAAAGCAAACTTGCATTAATAACATAAATGGGTTCAACCCGTACTACTGTCCTACTCGGAGGGACATGCTCTGCATGGTTTCGTCGAACCTTATTTCTACTACTACTAGATAAATATGAAGCTAAATCTAACTTTGCAAGACTAGGCATGCATGGCTTGATTTTGTTTTTGATGCTCCATCAAAATAGAGCACTCACCACTCCTTCTGATCTCCTCATTCTTATTCTGAAGTTCTTTTCCTTCTTGGGGTACTATCTCCTGCCCCCCAACTTCTTGGTTGTCAATGGTACATTCAACCACGAAGTCAGTTGATGCCTTAGCCTTAATGGCTATCCGAGGCTTATGTGTGATGTCCTCTGCTGGCCTTTCTAGGTGTTCCTTATCCTGCGGACATCCATGTCTTCAATCGGAAGGACCTGCCCCCCGACTCCTTCAGGCCTTAACGAGGCTACACAACAGCTTCATGCCATTTTTTGAATACCTTTATGTTCTCCAACACCATTCCTGGTTGGGAACTTGATCTTCATGTGGTAAGTTGAGGCAACAGCCTTGAACGCATGAAGTCCAGTCCTTCCCATGATTGCATTATAAGTCGAGGATGCCTTGATTACCAGAAAATTCAGCATCTAAGTAGCGTCCTTGGGTTCTTGCCCGATTGTCATGGGCAACTGAATAGTCCCTTCAACTTTGGACTCAACTCCATTAAACCCGTAGATGGGCATGTTGGTAGGGGTCAACTGAGAGTCAGTGTACCCCATTCTCACAAACGCGTCATGAAACAAAATATCAACAGAAGCTCCATTGTCTATCAAGACTCGCTTCACCTCTGAGTTTCCAATTACAGGAGTTATGACCAACGGGTCGTCATGGGGGAACTTCACCCCTTCAAGGTCAGAGTCATCAAAACCAATTGCGATTTCTGTCCGGGCACGTTTCGGGGACTCTCCCACGATGTGCATCACCTCTCTGACATATGCCTTTCGAGAGTTTTGAGTTGTGTCGGCCGCTGTCGGGCCTCCCCAAATCATGTTGATAACTGGCCCTCGGGGCTGTGGGTTACGATCTTGATCGTCATCCCTTCTATTATAATCTCTAATTTGATTGATCTTCACCCTTAGTGAAGTGGCTCAATTTCCCTTTACGGATTAAAAACTCGATCTTATCTTTGAGTTGCTTGCAATCATCAGTGTCATGCCCCAAATCTCTGTGGAATCTGCAATACTGATTCTTGTTTTTCTTTGCGGGATCACCCCTGAGTGGCTTCGACCATCGGAAATCCTTATCCTTCTCAATGTCCAACAAGATTCGACTCCTAGGAGTATTCAACCTTGCATACTCAGTGAACCTTGGCCCTTGGTTCTTCTTAGGGGCATAGTCGGAGTCCTCGGTAGTTCGGGGATACTTGTCCCTAGGATCATACTCTTGGTCTTGCTTTCGCTTCTTAGAGTCATTGTTACCTTCTCCTCCACTTACTGTGGCTTCTTTCTTCATGCTATCTTCAGCTTTAATGTATTTGTCAGCTCTTCGTTGGAGCTCGGCCATGTTCTCAGGGGGATGCTTCGCTAATGACCTTTTAAAGTATAAGTCGGTGGTGCCATGCTCCAGGGCTACCATCGCCACCTTATTCTCCAAATCAGTGATGTTCAATGTCTCCTTAGTGAACCTCTTAAGGTAGTCTATCAGATTCTCATTCTTCCCTTGCACAACATACATAAGAGATGTAGAGCTTTTCTCATGCACTCTCCCGCTGATAAACTGACTAACAAAGGCAGCACTTAACTCCTTGAAAGAGCTAATTGAGTTTGCAGGCAACCGGTTGTACCATCTTTGAGCCATGCCCGACAGAGTTTGAGGGAACGCCCTGCACTTCAAGGCGTCACTTGCAGGTTGCAACAGTAGTGCATTTGAGAATGTCCTAACATGGTTTGCGGGATCACCCGTTCCATCATAAGCCTTAATAGTTGGCATCTTAAACCTCTTTGAGATACGAGCATTCATCACCTCCTCATTAAACGGGGGTGTGGGATACACATACACTAGTACAAAATTGATCTTTTACGTCGCCTCTTATACGTCGGTTCCGGCGAAAGGCGATGTATAAAGCAGTTATATACGTCGGTTCCGCCTAAAGGCGACGTATAAAGCAGTTATATACGTCGGTTCGAGAAAAAGCCGACGTATAAAGTCATCTTATACGTCGGTTAAGGAAAAGGCGACGTATATAATGCTACATTATACGTCGGTTGAGTAAAGGACGACGTATATAATGCTACTTTATACGTCGGTTGAGAAAATGCGACGTATATAATACAACTTTATACGTCGGTTGAGGAAAAAATGACGTATATAATGTTATTATATACGTCGGTTGAGGAAAGGACGACGTATATAATGCTATTATATACGTCGGTTGAGGAAAGGGCGACGTATATAATTATATCATATACGTAATACGTTAGTGTTTGAAAATCCGACGTATAAGAATATGTCATAAACGTCATCGTTAAAAGGGCCGACGTATATAAAACTTTACTTTAATTAAATAAACATGTTAACTTACAAAATACACACACAATCTCTCTCTCAGCCTCTCAGGACACATTAGCCCCAAATTAGAACAGTCACGACCCTAACATTCACTACAATCCTTAGTTCCTCTACAATCAAGCTGTTATGGTGGCTCTGGTTGGCTCCGGTGTAG
The DNA here is from genome assembly GCA_037693485.1 of Kitagawia praeruptora. Lineage (NCBI taxonomy): Eukaryota > Viridiplantae > Streptophyta > Magnoliopsida > Apiales > Apiaceae > Kitagawia > Kitagawia praeruptora. The sequence continues at coordinate 128,587,938 of CM075352.1, forward strand.
TTGCTTCAAGTTTCTCTTTAATCTCGTGTAAGCATCTCATCTGTTCATCGTTTATTCGATTTATACTCCATTGCCCTAAGTTTTTGTTCTCCATCTGTATCATCCAAATCATCTTTAGATCGGTTCATATATATAAACTTCGATGTAGGCGTTTAATTGCTCTTGTTCTTGTATATGTCTCTTTCAGTCTTTCGATTTGTACAGAAAAGTCAGCTTCTTCATTGCCTAGATTGAATGCTTTGGCTCAAGATGAATTGGGGTTGCTTAATTCTTTGATATTTAAGCTCGATCTTCTTGCCCCTCAACTCCCTTCTAATGATCAAGTTGAATCTGCTGTTTCTTTGCTGAAATCTTGGAAAAATCTGATCCAAAGGTACTCCTTATGATTTTCTTGATGAGTTTTTTGTTTTTTTTTTGTGTTTGATTGAGGAGATGTGATGGTGGTTATGTATATTTATGTGTTTTGTGGCTTGATGATTAATGGGTTTTTTAGTACGTTGATTGGGAAAAACTGAAATCTTGGAAAAATTTGATCCAAAGGTACCATTTTTATTGTTTTTTGTTTGGTTTGTGTTTGATTTAGGAGATTTGGTGGTGGTTATGCATATTTGTGAGTTTTGTGTGTTGATGATTAATAGGTTTTTAGTATGTTGACTGGGGAAATTTTGTGTACTTATCGGTTTATGTTTGCTTATATGTAGACTGTAGTTGTTGTGTGCAATGTATTTGTACATCAGACTCTGAAGCTAGATTTAGTGATAAGATAAGTCGTCCTACTAATGCCTTGACAGAATCTGATGCAGTTGCAGGTATTGTAAATGAGAAACAGTGTCTACAAAAGTAGTGAGTGAGGAACCACCAGCAGAGGTGGCTGCTTCAACATTGTCTAACAATAACAATACCTGTTCAGAGAGGGAGAACGTGGAAGAAGTTGACAATGATTATCGTGGCAGAAGTTCAAGCGTGTCATCGAAGAGAGTTATCAAAGCGGCTGCAAGAAATAAAAAGCAATCAAGTTAGTTACTTTTCTATGTCTCTCTTATTTTTTTCTCCAAATAAAACAGTGTCGAGCACAGTAACATGCATGCTCATATACATGATACACTTTATAGCAATCTGATATGTTAAATTATGTCTAACCGCAAGCGCACGGTGTCAATTGCTAGTACAAATGGCAAGCGGGTCGAATCCACAAAGAGACAGGTTCTACTAATTCCTTTTCAGTTATCGCTAATTGTTTCAGGGACAAACGATTATTGGAGAATATTAATTAACTAATTAAACAAGATTAACACTAATTAAACAGATGATAAAAAAATTATTTAAAACCTAGGGCAATCAGGTCCACCATGCTTACACAATTGGCTCTTAAGCTAAAGCAATCAATGTGATCCTATAACCAGAGTATGTTAATCTCTTTTAAGCATTAACATTCTCGAAACATTCAACATAATTAACCACTTTTAGTAATTCAATCAATCAAGTAATTAGATTCAAGTTAATCTCTTCCAAGAATTAACGCTCTCAGAAATCCAATGATGCTTCCGCACTCAAATTCAATTCTGCTAATCGTATGTGTGCCTCTAGTAAGTAAATCTCTCGATCCATACCCCTATTTGCATATAATTAATCCATGATATCGGCCGATTACACAAATTAATGATTAAAACATATCAATCAGAATTAACCATAACCAATCAAACCACTATGAAAATCATGCCAATATTAGTGCAAACATGGCTTCCCTTTAAGCCCTAGAAATAACTACTCGCTAATAATTAAACAAGTAAAACAACTAGTAAAACAAGAAAACATAATTAAACTAATAAGAACAAAGAAAAGATTAAGAGAACAAAACCTTCAAACTTCAATGTTGTCACCCAAAAGAAGAGTCATGGTGTTTCTCTACATCTCCAACTAATAATAATACTAATCTACTCTAAACTATATTATCTGATCTAATATTACATGATTAATAATGTGTCCCAGGATGTGTTTATATAGCCTCTTGATTTAGCCTCCAAGCAATTGCCTTCTTAGAGTTGGAATAGAAGATGGCAAGTATCCAAGCTTGAATAGAAGTAAGAATTGCAAGTTCCATGTGTAGATCTGATTCTGGAATGTTCTAGCCGCCCAAAACAATTACCATACTTATTAGAAGTAGGAATTATAGCAATTTCCTTGTCAAAGTTAAATTTCTGCAGTTCGGCACAAAATACGTTTCCTAAACTGATTCTGTTTTTAAGGAAAATTCGTAGCTGACTTTTCTTCAATATTTCTGGGCTGTTCCAGTTGTAATTGTACATCTGGACCACTTTATAATGATAGAGAATCTCGTTAGCTTCGCGTGGACAGTAAGATCGTCCAAAACAGACTTGTAGAACTCAAGATATGGCCAAAACAGTGAATCAGCAATCTGGCAGAATTTTTCAGGGGCAACCTGCGCCCAACAGTCTGTTCTTCACGCAGCCTGCGCCCACCACGCGCAACTTGCTCTTGTAAAACCTGTTCCATGTTGTAGAAAATCTCCCAAGCTTCGCGTGAGCTGTAAGATCGCTGAAAACGGACTTCTAGAACTCCAGATATGTCCAAAACAGTGTAGACTGCGCAACCGTCTCAGAAATCCGAATTTTAATCAATTTATTCTCCAAAAACGATAGAAGCATCAACCTTAATCAACATTCTCGTAAATCTGCACAACTAAACAAAACACATCAAAACCACCACAAACTTGAGTCCAAGACAATCAATTTAAGCCGATATGGAACGCTCCAAGTGGATATAACTCCACTTATCACACCCCCAAACTTAAACCGATGCTTGTCCTCAAGCATAAACAATTACAACTAACTAACTAACTAGTACCACTTCCGTAGGTGATCACGGTTGCATTTGGCATATGCAACAAGCCCTTTAAACCCCTAGGCAGCCCTAGTGGACGAGTAAGGTCTCGTGAGGGTTTATAGTGAATATACCCACAAAATTCATCCAACCATAATATAATGCAATGCATGAATGCAACTAATATGAAAATGCAAATAATCTAGCACTAATATCCTACCATACCTTCAAATCCTCTCATGACATATCAACTTAAGAATCAAAGTAAATACGCAATGTCTTGGTGTCGAAAGTGCAAGTATTCACATAGTCTACTCAATGAACATGCATAAGTTCTCACAAGTCCATGTCAAGTGTAAGAATAAGTTAGTAAACATGTTAAGCCTACAAGAGTACATCTTTGAGACAAAACTCAGGATCTCATACGCAAAAATAAGCAAACACTCACAATCCACTCACAAAAGAATATTCACTCAAGAACAAGGGTAAGTGTATCACTCAATTCCAACAAAATCATAAACATGCTTGACATTTGGTATCAATCTAACTCTTAACACAACATACATCAATGACAATAATCAAAAGGTCTTTATTCTTGTTGTAGCGTGGGCTAGGGACAAGGTATGTCAAATAAGCCAAAACAGGTGAAGTGTCAAAAGCTAGTAAGAACTATAATAAACCATACACAACACCCTACTTTCCCCCCACACATAATTTTACTATTCTTCTTCCAACAAAAACGCTCGACTAGTCGACTGAAATAGAATCACAACAAACACAAACATGCTCTCATAAGATATTTTTTTTCTTTTTTCTCTTTTTTTCTTTTCTTTTTTTTTCTTTTTTTTTCTTTTTTTTTTCGAGAGCTAGATAAAACAATAATATAAACAATAACAATGATCCCACAATTTTATTACACATGCCGACTATCAAGTAAATTAACAAACCCAATTTTCAATATTTCCCCCAAAAGTAAGACCAACAATAAACCCCTCCTTGCCCACCTTATTACTCCATTAAGCACTCTACTAGCCTTTGACAATGTGGGTTCAAATTAATGAAAGGCCAATACAAGAAAAAGGTCTAGGCAAGTAACGTGGTATGTCACCGAAAAATAGGATTAAGCTCAACGGGTTAACTAGTTGATCATGTAAATATGGTATGGTAATATGGGAAAATATGCGATTATTCCTAATTACCTTTATCATTTTAATCGTCAAATAATGTCATGCATTTCAAGAAAGACCTCAAACAACTGCTAGCAATGCAAACAATCCGTGGACACTCAAGCAAATGAATAAATTGCAAATTTCCAATAAGGCTCAAAAACTCACTTGGTGGAAAAACATACTCAATCCCAAGCAAAAATCTCTCTAATGCACCGACTTGTATTCAAAGCATGTAAACTAAATCATATTGCACATATTCATGTCCTTCTAATTACTTACAACATTCAATAAGTCTACTAGCTTCAACCTACTAGTGTATGTGTGTGCACAAGAACAAAGCATATCACTTCTCAATCAAAAGCGTCAACAACACAAAATTCCTATCAAGCATGGGTGCAAATGCAACTATTATGGACTCACATGATAATAATACGAACAAACATGCATGAATTACAACTAAAATGCAAACATGATATCCTACATGAACACATAATACAACAACTACTAATCCCTCAAACCACCCCCAAACTTAAAATATTCAATATCCGCATTGAATGAAAGTAAATAGGAGGGATAGTAGGAAACATACCTAATCATCGAAACACATGGGTTGCCTCCCACAAAGCGCTTATTTAGAGTCATTAGCTTGACCTCCTAAAAAATACTCCGGTAAAGACGTAATATCCACTTTCTCTATCATAAACTCGCCACCACAAAAAATATCAAGAACATCTGTGGTTGTCTTTATCCTGCAGAAAGTCTCCAAACAAGCATCAACAAAATAAAATATGTCATTAATAAGCAATAGAGAATTAAGTGCTTGTGCAGTTTTGGAAAACTTTGTGATAAAACAGCGATAAAATTCGACACCACGAAAATATTGAACTCCCTTGACATAAGGTGGAGGTTCTGGTGGTGGCTTTTCTTCACTCCTCACTTTCACTGTAGCCATTCGGACATCTTGGCTTATCACATCATTGGCTAATAAGACACTTCCATCTTCTCCCTCTTCTCGAGCTTGAAACGTAGGAGCCACTTTGTATGGATCATCAACCAAAATTTGAGAAATATCATCTTGGACAATATTTGTTATCACATCAACCTTGAAATAAGTGTTCTTGAGCAAAGAAGCCTTGTAAGTAGAGGCTAGATCGAGAGCAAATTTATCAATACATGGTAGCTTAGGCACAGGTTTTGGAAGAGATACAACAACCTTCTCTGTATTGCTTTCCTTTGTAGCCTCATCATCAGTCACATAGTCCTTGGTAGCAGCAACATCATTGATCTCATCATCGGTGGCATGCTCCTTCTCTTTATCAATGGCCTCATCATCAACATACATGGAGAAACTATCATATTCCTGATCGCTTGTGAGATTGATAGCAATCAGGTCCTCTTCGGATCGGATAGATGATGATGGTAAATAGTCGAGCTGCCCTGTAGTAGAAGAGTTAGCCAACTTTGCAATTTGAGATTCAATCGCCAAACTTTGAGTCTTTAAGTCTTTGATCTTCTCGGCTTGCTCTTCAGAACTCTTTAGCAGTTTATTCAAGATATCCCACATCTCATTTGTCTGATCAGCTTGCACATCTACGCTGGGTTGAGAAACATGTAGATCTTCTTGTAGAGGAGGATATTGATATTCTTGTTGTGGCGGCTGCTCATATGATTGATAATATTGTTGCTCAAACTGTTGCGGATTATGATATGAAAAATTTTGAGCACCATTGTCCTGGTAGTAGAAATCTGGTTGATTCACGCATTCTTGATCAAAAGTGTTTGAATACTGATTGTACCCATATCCTTCTTCAAAAGAATTCATTTGTCCCAACTGAGCACTCTGAGAATTATAGACATTGTAAGAGCATTCAAAACCAAAGTGACCCTGCACACCGCAAATTTGACAAAAGTTGTAAGTTTTAGGGGCCACTTGTGACATCTCATTGATACTCATTGGACGTATAGTGGGCTCTATAGAGTTGAATGAGGCAATTTCTCGAGTATGTGCCTCCAACATGGAAGATAAGAGTGCAACTCCTTGTGCAAAAGTATCAACTTCACCCATTGAAAACCTGTAAACTCTCAACAAACCCAAGAAAACGTAAAATCTACCTCAATTGGAACAAAAATTCCAATGAGACAATGGAAACAATCTAAACAACTAAATTAAAATCAACAGAAACTCGCTGTCTCCCCGGCAGCGGCGCCAAAAACTTGATATGTTAAATTATGTCTAACCGCAAGCGCACGGTGTCTATTGCTAGTACAAATGGCAAGCGGGTCGAATCCACAAGGAGACAGGTTCTACTAATTCCTTTTCAGTTATCACTAATTGTTTCAGGGACAAACGATTATTGGAGAATATTAATTAACTAATTAAACAAGATTAACACTAATTAAACAGATGATAAACAAATTATTTAAAACCTAGGGCAATCAGGTCCACCATGCTTACACAATTGGCACTTAAGCTAAAGCAATCAATGTGATCCTATAACCAGAGTATGTTAATCTCTTTTAAGCATTAACATTCTCGAAACATTCAACATAATTAACCACTTTTAGTAATTCAATCAATCAGGTAATTAGATTCAAGTTAATCTCTTCCAAGAATTAACGCTCTCAGAAATCCAATGATGCTTCCGCACTCAAATTCAATTCTGCTAATCGTATGTGTGCCTCTAGTAAGTAAATCTCTCGATCCATACCCCTATTTGCATATAATTAATCCATGATATCGGCCGATTACACAAATTAATGATTAAAACATATCAATCAGAATTAACCATAACCAATCAAACCACTATGAAAATCATGCCAATATTAGTGCAAACATGGCTTCCCTTTAAGCCCTAGAAATAACTACTCGCTAATAATTAAACAAGTAAAACAACTAGTAAAACAAGAAAACATAATTAAACTAATAAGAACAAAGAAAAGATTAAGAGAACAAAACCTTCAAACTTCAATGTTGTCACCCAAAAGAAGAGTCATGGTGTTTCTCTACATCTCCAACTAATAATAATACTAATCTACTCTAAACTATATTATCTGATCTAATATTACATGATTAATAATGTGTCCCAGGATGTGTTTATATAGCCTCTTGATTTAGCCTCCAAGCAATTGCCTTCTTAGAGTTGGAATAGAAGATGGCAAGTATCCAAGCTTGAATAGAAGTAAGAATTGCAAGTTCCATGTGTAGATCTGATTCTGGAATGTTCTAGCCGCCCAAAACAATTACCATACTTATTAGAAGTAGGAATTATAGCAATTTCCTTGTCAAAGTTAAATTTCTGCAGTTCGGCACAAAATACGTTTCCTAAACTGATTCTGTTTTTAAGAAAAATTCGTAGCTGACTTTTCTTCAATATTTCTGGGCCGTTCCAGTTGTAATTGGACATCTGGACCACTTTAGAATGATAGAGAATCTCGTTAGCTTCGCGTGGACAGTAAGATCGTCCAAAACAGACTTGTAGAACTCAAGATATGGCCAAAACAGTGAATCAGCAATCTGGCAGAATTTTTCAGGGGCAACCTGCGCCCAACAGTCTGTTCTTCACGCAGCCTGCGCCCACCACGTGCAACTTGCTCTTGTAAAACCTGTTCCATGTTGTAGAAAATCTCCCAAGCTTCGCGTGAGCTGTAAGATCGCTGAAAACGGACTTCTAGAACTCCAGATATGTCCAAAACAGTGTAGACTGCGCAACCGTCTCAGAAATCCGAATTTTAATCAATTTATTCTCCAAAAATGATAGAAGCATCAACCTTAATCAACATTCTCGTAAATCTGCACAACTAAACAAAACACATCAAAACCACCACAAACTTGAGTCCAAGACAATCAATTTAAGCCGATATGGAACGCTCCAAGTGGATATAACTCCACTTATCACAATCAACGTATAGTGTATATATTCTCCTCAGCTGGTTCCTGATTGTTAATTTTTTTGATAGATGGCCAGCACTCTGTAAATTTAGTTATTGAATATCTCTCTATTCAGAAGATAAACTCCAGATGTGTGGTGTGGTCATTTTTACTGTTTTTCATCTTTGCTCGGTCCCTGAAATGTAGTTTGTTGCTTGAGAAGCTTTGGTTGTAGGATCTAAGTGGTCTTTTATTTTTAAGCTGGCTTGGCTGTAAACAACTTTCTTAATATTTTTAGCAATATTTACTTGGATTTTTGGAATGTCTTGTTAATGCTAATGTTTGAAACATGGTACAATTGCTCTTCATGAGATTCACAAGATCCAGAAGTCCTGGAACCTTATCATCCCTGCTGCTCTGTTTATCCGACTTGTAAGTTATTGCTACTTTCTGTTTATTTCTTGGATGTAGTTATGCTTATGGATAAACTCTATTGCCAAAACACTTTGTTCCTATGGAGTGAGATCATTTGCTCATGTCAATGGTAACTATGCATTGCATGTTTACATTCCTGGAAACTTAATTTTAGTGTTTCTGTAAGTTCATTTGGTAGAATGCAGGTTTATTTGTGTATACTTTACGGGAAAAAGTCCGGTAAGCTAAGAAAATAGTGCAGGATTGATGTGATTAGGTGATTTGGTTACCTCTGATTGCTTGTGAATGTACTCGACTAGAGGTCTTTACTTTTTTCATAGTTATGTTTATGTTTTATGGCTTTCATTGTGTATTAGAAAGGGGGACAGATAAGATTATGTGATTTTAACTTGAAACAATAAACTACATTATGTTAATAATTTGATTGATGCGGATATATCAGAGTATATGTTTGTATAAGTTATGATGAAAATATGTGATCGCTCAAGTCTTATTGATACTGAATTTCCTGTGTTTTTCTGATATTATTAAACAAATTGTTTACCAAATTTTTAGTAGCTGACTGTATGAGGTGAAATATTAATAAAGATGTTTATTCTAATTGTACTGCAATTCGCATACCATCTAGTTTCAAGGAGAAGTTGGCTCGGTTTATGAAAAAGAATAAATATATTTAGTGGAATAAAATGCCATCAGAGGAGCCTCTTTATACCTCACTACTGGAGTAGGTTTATTTACATTTGAAATGGTGGAAGGTAGCCGAAATGGAAGAATTAAAGAAGCAATGAAAAACTTTACGAAATAATTGAATTGAGTTATGTATTTAATAATACAGAACAAATATACTTTTTCGCACACACATATATTTGCTAAAAGTAAAAGGTGTATGGGCTATGTTAGTATAGTTTATTTCTTCGTGATAATAATTAGTAATAGTACCAGGCTAACTCTAATTACAAGATGGATGCAACTGCAGATTGTGATTACTATTTTGACATGATGTTGTACTACGTTCCTTTTCCATAAATTATTTGGCTCACTGTTGTGGATCTTAAACAGGTTAGAAATGAGAAAGTTGGAGATTTTTTAGCTCTTCTCAAGGAGTGGGAGAGACTCTGCAAACTGTTTTCCTTAATTGGAGATGAGGATTACCAGTCACAATTTCCATCCTTAGAGTTTGAGGACAATGAAGAGATGACGAAGAGGAAGTTGTAGATAACGAGGAAATATTTGAAGTAGAGAAGATTTTATCTATATTACCATTTAAGTGTAACATTTTAGAATTTGTGAACATTTTGGATGTATTTTTTCAAGTGTATAATAGTAATTATGTTATTTAATCTATGTTTGTGTTCAAATTAAATTGGGAAATTTTAATTATTGTAAGTTTTTCATTGTACAAAATTTTGTTAAAGCAGGTTATTTTGATTGTTTACCAGGTTTTTGGGATTGGGCATAGAGAAACAAAAAAAAAAATTTGTGGACAATATACGTCGGTTCCCACGTGGGCAATGTATAAAGCATAATCTGTTTGGACATTATACGTCGGTTTTTTGGACATTATACATCGCCTTTCTTCGACATTATACGTCGCCCTTCTCCTACATTATATGTCACCTTTTTAACCGACGTATATTAAACTTTATACGTCGCCTTTTTAACCGACGTAAAAGACTCGTGACTTTATACGTCGCCCCTCTATACGTCGCCATTTAACCGACGTAAAAGGCCAGTTTTGTACTAGTGGATCATCAGGATCCCCAAGTGGCATCAGATCCTTGGGGTTGCTCCTGTGGGTTTCTACCCTTGTTGTTCTTCCAGTTGGGGCGTCAGCCCTACTCTGCCTTCTTCAAGACCTCTCTAAGTCTATAATGGTAATCGGTCCTGAGGTTAGAGGAGGTTGAGTTTGATTCAACCTAGCTTGTTCTCTCGCAATATCTTCCTTTATCCTTAAAATCTCGACCTCATAAGCCTTGATTCTCTCAGCAGCTGTTAGAGGGGGTCCGTCATGGATAGTTTGTGTTCTCCTTCTAGGTTCTCTGCTAGCACATCGCCTCCTCGGGGCTTCATCACAATCATCCTCATCAGACGATGAATCATTAGTATAGGGACCAGAGTAGTCGTTGTACTCTCGATCTCGGATCTGCAAGGCATGGCCACTGGGTCCAGGACCTTGAGTAATTGGAGGGTAGTTAAGAAGACCATACATCGGGTTGGTATTCATGGGGAGATCCGTAGTATGGATCTGTACCCCCGGTGGTAACGGGCGATTGGGATCAACCAGAGGAGAAACCATCATCTGAGGAGAGCTGGTTTCTTGGCTTGGGTGGACGACCATGGGTAACGTTCTCTCAGCATGGGGATTCATCCCTGGAGGTTGAGAAACTTTAGTTTGAGTGATTGCCCCTGTTGTTGGGGGTACTTGCTCAGTGGCAGGCGGAGCAGAGCATAGAGGTAAGGCCTCAGTAGAGGTTGGTGGTGTTCTTCGTGTGGTCACCATGGTTGATGTTGTCTTCCCACAGACGGTGCCAAATGTTGTGGAATAAAATCTAGGTTACGAATCTGTATTTAATGCTAGGGTTCAGGAGCTTCGTGCTTTAATGGCTATTTCCGTGTTCGAGACTAATCGGTCCTCACAGAGTGCCTACGTATCTTGTATCGAGAATCAAGCCAAGACGTAGTTCTGAGAATGAGGGGTCAGGCCCTTTATATAGGCTGAGAAGCCTTAGAATTATTGTAGAAGTTAGAGACTTGGTGGGCAAGCCACCGCCTTGAGGAAGGTTCTAGACCCCTTCCTTGTAGGAATCAGTTTCCATGTTGAAGTATGTATGTTGGAGGCTAAGTCAGACAAGAGTAATATCCTTGTTTGACTCTTATTTACTGAGCTGTTTATTACTCCTAATATCAATTACGAAATTAATATACAAAAATAGGATTTGGGCCCATCTGGTGGGCCCCACATTTGGACCATTCTGGATCTAATTAATGCCACATTAAATGTGTCTTTAGAGCTTACTTTTAGCCCATATCAACATATATGTATAAATAATAGTTAAACCAAAAAGTCCCCACATGAAAAAAGGATATTATATATATTCTAATAAAATTGAAGAAAACTCCCCAAAAAATTTGAAATATTAAACATATGTTAGGCTAAACCTTAAAATATAATTTACAAAAAAATTGTTTACCAAATAAAAGTGCTTTAAGAAAAAATTAATCAATATTCAAACAAATAAAAAAAATTAATATCACACATATTTTCAAAAAATAAAAAAAAATACCTTTAAAAACTATAGAAACACTATAACAAAAGATATAAAATTTTTAAGATAACCATTAAATTACATAATCCAAAAGATAAAAAAATCTATACTACTATATAAATTCCGAAACATTGAAAGTTTTGGTACCAGTTTTTTGGTACTTCGTGAATTTACTTATTTACCCTTCATTATAAAGAAAAATAAATACTCGATCCTATAATAAATAATAACATAATATAATTAATGGTAATTAGTCGATTGCCTTTTTCACATTTAAGAAATTACCCTTTATAAACACAAAATACATCAATTGTATCATAACTTCCGATCATCAACACACTTTACCTTTCGAATTAAAACACGTACATTTTTAATTTAAAACAAATCTTACAATCATTACTATACCCGAAAAAATCACACCATAATTTTCAAGAAAAATATAACACCTAAAATAAATAAAAACATAATATAAGTAATGATAATTAGTCGATTGATTTTTCACATTTACTTTTAGTTGAAAATATTACCTTTTATAAATACCTAAAAAGATCAATCGTATCATATCTTTCAATCATTAATATTTCATTTCTAATTAAAACACGTTACATTCTAATTAAAACACGTTGCCCTTTTAATTTAAAACAAATTTTACAATCACTAATATATACCCGAAAATATCACACCATTTTTTTCAATTATTATTAAAACATATAAAAAAATCGTATACGTTGTTTATAATAAGAAAACATTAGTATAATTCGTAAACATGAGTATATTAAATTATATAAAATTAAAATTAAAAAAATTATAAAAGTGGAAACATTAAAAGTTTTGGTACCATTTTTTTGGTACTTTGTGCATGTACTTATTTACCCTTCATTATAAAGAAAACTAAATACACCTAAAATAAATAATAACATAATATAATTAATGGTAATTAGTCGATTGCTTTTTTCACATTTACTTTTAGTTGAAAATATTACCTTTATTAACACCTAAAAACATCAATCGTGTCAAATCTTCTGATCATTAATATTTTCCTTCGAATTAAAACACGTTACCTTTTTAATTTAAAACAAATCTTACAATCTATTACTATATATTAAACGCGGATAGAAGGGCAAAAGTTGCCAGAAAATTGGGTGTGAAATGACCAATTTAACCTTATTTTGCTGAAAATAACAGGACTGTCCGTGCCACACATTACACAATCTCATCGATCTATTACGTAATCTCATCGGTAGAGGCAGATACAACAACCGGCTTCAACCTGCAGAGACACAGAGGTCGATAGTTGTTTTCTCATGTTTTCATCGATATATGATCTTTGCTCTTCTTTTCCGGGTATTGACTGGTACGTCTGGTTTACCCTAATTGTGACATGTGATTGTGATATGTGTTTTTTTTCGTGGCCATGTGTTTCGGCCATTGATGCCCCCATCTTTCAGGCTTGTTTTTTTTTATGTTGTGAATATTGGATACAAACGTATCCAATCTCTAGAAATACAAAGATTAGGAAAAGTAGAGTTCCGTTCTTTAGCTAAATTAATTTGTTCCATGTTTAGTTTCCATTTAAAATTTGGTAGAGACTATTCAATTTTTTTTGCAAGTACAGAACAAAAGAATCCATCTTGTACATCATACATGCTTTATTATATATATTTTTTGTACAGGATTAGTCATACACACACACTCTATTATTTCAGCAAACCTTTGAATTCGTGCTGTTACAAATTTCCTCCAACAAAAAATGTAATCGGATGTACAGAATTAGATCACTACGGTGATTAGCAGCAAAATATAGTAATTTACGAATCGCCAGGCTCAAAATATGCGGATTAAGAATGAAGACCAAAAGAAATCAGCATAAGCAAGTGTAGTCTGGATTGAATGTACATAAAATAACATCAATGTTGGTGTATGATGACTGTTGAAAATATACACAAATACACAGGCAAATAACAATCTACCTGCATTTCAGATAGTTTACCTCACTTAAGAGTTAAGGGGTAGCTGTATAGAATACAGTGTATTCTATTTTTTTGAAGAGTTAATCACTGTATTTTCATCTTCGCTGCCAAATCCAACCCACTTGATCAGAGCAAAGATAAACTCTCTGAAGCTGACCTGCCCATTTCTGTCCCAGTCCATTTCTTCTGTGCATTTAAAGAACCACAAGGATAAAAAATCCTGCACTTGTTAGAAGGAACTGCTAAAATGAGCAAATTAGTGGTATGCCAAAAGTGAAGATATTTCAAATCGGGAATCATCATTCATTGCATTGATCATGTCTTTCTTATTCAATTTTCCATAACCATTTTTATCAAAGAAGAGAAATGCTTCTATCATAGCATCGAAGGTAGCTTTAAGCTGTGGAGAACCCAAATCCAGTTTCTGAACATATATAATGTGAACAATTAACTAACTCATTAGCATAAGATGATAATTTCAGTTTAAAGTTAGCAGGTTACCGAGTGAGAAGAAGTGGAAGGATCCAACAATAGATAAGCGAGACACGGGATGATAATAAACTCATTTAATTGTATCCCATGAGTACCATCCATATCACAGTAACCAAATAGGTCATCAAAGATGATAATTTCAGTTTAAAGTTAGCAGGTTACCGAGTGAGAAGAAGTGGAAGGATCCAACAATAGATAAGCGAGACACAGGATGATAATAAACTCATTTAATTGTATCCCATGAGTACCATCCATGTAATAACCCTAACTTTAGCAAAGCTACAGTGATCACATGAATAGTAAAATCTGAGGATTTAGAGAAATGATATATAAGTACTCTATAAGGGAAACAGAAAATGAATAAACAGAAACCATATTAGTGTTGTACATTGGAAATAAGAGACTTGAAATGACGATAGATTCCAGAAATTCCTGAATATGGATTTTGAGGATTTTGATTTCGAATAAGCTTCTATTGGATATTAAGGAGCATGGAAATATTATAAGAATTATAGATTGATGGATTAGTGAATTTAGATTTAACCAGGGGATTATGAAGTTAAGAGAATACCAATGGAATTTGGATTGTTAAATGATTTCAAAACCACAAAGATAAAGAGGTACATTCGAAACGAATCACAAGTAGACGAGTATGAAGACCAAACAACCAAGATTAGTAATATAACAAGGATACATACCACATTATTATTATCCAAGATTATTATCATAATACTTAGAAAAACAAGAAAAGAGATTATTAGATCATCAAGATGACATCACCATCCATTAACACTTGTTTTAAGGGTAAATTAGTACTTTTTCTAGGCTTAAACCATAAATATCTTCCAAGGCTTCCAAGACAAGCTAGAATAATCAAGATTAAGGAAGATAAGATCAAAAATCAAGAGCAAAATCTCTCCCCCTCCATTTCTTGCAAATTCGGCCAAAACAGTAGCAGTCCAGAAAAACAGCCATAACTCCTTCGTTTCTCAGCCGAATTTCGTGTTCTTCAGCTTTTTGGAAAGGTATTGAGATGCCCTACAACTCTTCTTTAGGAACCTTGTCCAGAAAACCAAGGTAAGGACCTCGTTTTTCATCTTCTTTCAGCTGCAGTTTAGTAACTCTAAGAATTAACTTGTGTTTTATGGTTTCTTTAAACTATCCAAGCTACTTTAAGGTTGTTTAAGGACTAGCCAAGGATTATTAAGTGTTGTTAAAGCTTCAAGGAAGGTATGGAGTTCATGAACCCTTAGTATTATCTTGAGGTTATGATGATTTATGGTTGGTTTAGTGATTAAGTGGTATAAATGTTATGATTATGATGTTATAAGTGTTTGTAAGTGATTAAAGTTGAATATGGAAGTGTTTGGGCTTGTAACCATGGCTGGTAATGAAGACCACATGGTGTAGGTGATGATTATTGTGTTTGATAATTGATTTGGAGGAGTTGGATTTATGGAAAGTATGAAAATACAGCGGTTATAATGTCCAATTTTTGTTTAACCAAGAAACTGCCCTGTTTTGGAACAACAGAGGCATACGGTAGGTTCCTGTTTAGAACACCAACTGACCATGAGATAATAGATCTTGGTTCATAGATCGTTTTGATATAAAATGCGTTAAAATCTGATGAACGGTTTAGGAGAAAAGTTAGTTTTAGTGAAAGACGTTCGAAAGTCGAGAAACCGTAATTGTGTTAACTTTGAAACTATAACTACCATACTTAGACATTTTTAAAAATTATGAAACTTTGGGATATTGTAGTAGGGTGGTCAGAGGACCCTTGACAGTTGACCTTGCATTAAAATTCGAAATTCATATTTTCTGAGAATTTTTACAGTTAAGTGTGGTCGTTAGGGGAAATGGTGAAAACCCCTGAAACTTTGATTGAGGTTATAGATGGTTAAGTTCTCGAACCTTTGGGGTAATAGTGATATGTTAAACATATATTAAAGTGTCAAGGGTAATGTTATACAAGAGTGTAGTGAGTAAGAGATGTGATATTCTAATGACGGTCCTTTTGTGTTTATAGAAACTCCGGAAGAGGGACGAGCCATACCGTCAGGATACTGAGATCGAGGCAAGATCTTTTCTATCCCTACTTGGAAGTTATTTATCTTCAAAGAAAATTGATTTCATGGAATATATTTATATGTGATGCTATTGTTACTATATTGTTAAGAAATGGTTTTTCTTGATTATTGATGTAAAAAAAAGGAAGGTATATGAGTTTGATATGAATATGGATATGAGTATGAGTATGAGATGGATATGAATATACATAAGGATGATTATGCATGAAGTGAACATGCCTTATGATTAAGGGAATATGAAGGAATGGTATCAGTCGTTATATAGAGATATATAAAGGAATGGTATCAGTTGTTATCTAAAGATATATAAAGGAATGGAATCAGTTATTATCTAGGGTTATATGATTTATAATATTATATTCTTTCTAAGTATTGTGATTTGATAAATATTATTGAATGGTATTTAATACGTTTGAGATAAATGGAATACTCTACGTATATAAAAGCATATTGATTTCATTGAATACAGAGGAGATGTCTGAGTCATAATCAAAGTATTATGACATATATAAATTTTAAAGGTGATGATAAATGGAAATGGAAATGATGTATGTGAAGGGAAATATTAATGGAAATGTGAATGGAAATGGAAAATGTGAAATGGTATTTGATGATTTGAAAAAGGGGGATTGCAACAGTAAGCGTAAGAGGCTGTGTGGTAGTGGCACAGTCCAGCATCCAATATTTTATTTCGGCACGAAGATGCCAAGGGAGGATGTAGCAGGTAGCCTTCCTCCAGGGTTGATTACCAGGTAGGGATCATCCCTTCTACTAGTAGTAAACAGAGAGCGGATACGGTCAGGCGACTGATCATCGTCCTACGTATCTGGCGCCAGCAGATATCCCCAAAACTTGAAAGAAAGAATCGAAAATGGTTTTCAGATTTTTATAACTGAAAATAGAAAAGTGATATGAAATGATGGAATTATTGTTACAAACGAAGAGAAACTAATTTTATATTAATTTATATGATTGTTGTATAAGAAGGAAATGAGAAGATTATAGTGAGAGATTTGTTCAAGTTTTTTTATATTATCTTGAAAGATTACATTGAAATGGTATAGTGATGGTTACAGCATTCAAGAAGAGGAACTGATATTATACGATGTTAGAAGCGAGATTGATGGAATGATACTATATATTTCTCACGTACAAGGATAATTGGAAAGTGTATATACATATTGAATGGAAATAAAATTCTTCCATAATAACTGAAGTTTGCTTTTGTCTATTATATATATATATATATATAACGGTTTATTTTCCTTTGATGTTAGTAGATAGAGATTATCTTGCTGAGCTATTTTAGCTCATTCTTGCTATTTATGTATTCAACAGCTAGGTACGCCGATACTCCGTACTACACCCCGCAAGAGGGTACGGGAAAGACGAACTTTTGAGAGAGTGTTGGCAACGATTTCCGAGGTAGCTATCGGACGGTTGGGTATTGATAGATTATGTACATTAAGTGTGTAAATTGGTGTAATAACTTTTGATTGTTGAAATGCTTCATGTCGAAGTATTATTCAACAATGTATCTAAGTATGATCCTGGTTTGTAATAACTCCTTTAACGTTAAACTTTTAATATTGTGGTTGTTGTTCTCTGAGCATATGACTGGTGTGTGTGTGTTTATTATTGTGGGGTCAATGGCATAAGTATTAATTGTTAAAAAAAAAAAGTCAAGAGATATTGATATTGAATGGAAATTAATCCGTGATACCCCGGATTTGGGGCTGTCACGGTTTGGTATCAGAGCTAAGAGTCATAATGCTCAGGAACAAGAGTGATAATAATAAATATATCAGTAATAATAGAAATTGTGAACTCACATCGAGTTCAAGGGGGGTTTATCGAATGAAGCGTTTATTCTGAGTCGTGATTATAATTTTATAGATTATTGCTAGTAAAGGTTATTATGCCAAAAGTGTTAAGTTTATGTAGCACGCGAGATCGATATGAGGAAGGGAATACTTGATGTATCGGGAAGTGTACGTTAGATAACTTCATGAGTAATTCCAGGGTGACCTATCATCTCTTATTCAAAAAGGGGCCGGTATCTTTTCAAAACTTTCTGGTACCTTTGGAATGTGTTTCAAAATTGTATTTTATCTATTTTAGTCAAAATATTTCCCTAAGATTATTTTTGGAAAAGGGTATTTATCATCGTGATTAAATATTTTCTTTATACTTCTTCTTCCAACTAAGAGGAACAATCCTATATGTATACACAAGGACGATCTGTCTGTGTGATTGAAAGTCGGAGGGGACGCCCTCACTTGTGTTACGTACGGGTTCTTCCATCATATTGATTTCTTAAATATCCTTTTGTTTCAAATAAAAGTTATTTAAAACTCTTAATCTTATAAATTGTTGTGGGACACTTGTTTGTTTCTGGGTCTGTTTCAATTCAAAGTTTCTGGAATTCTATCAATTGTTTCAAATATAGAAGATTTCCTTAATGGATGGAAAATGGAAGCAAAGTCTAGAGTGTACGTGATTATACGAGGAAACTCGAGATTTCAAGGGAAATTTCAATAAGAGATAATTAGAGTTAGAAGTGTTTCGATATAAAAGAGGAAGGAAATTCGTGAGAAGAAATGGGTATATTTGAGGACTAGTGAGATAAAAGAATATGAGGAATTTTAAGGTATAATTGAGGTTTATTATTGAGAGTAAGGTGTATTTTGAGGAAAAAGTCAGAATAAGGATAAACAAAGGAAGTGGGGATAATTAATGAAGTTTGTCTAAATTCTATCGTATTTCGATATTAAATGTTGAGATTCAAGAATATTGATGTATATAAGGTGATTGACTTAAATGAAAAGGTTATTGTGCTAAAGGTGATACGCTTATTTGCTAAAGTTGAATTGAGAAATAAATGAGTTAACTAGTGATATAATTGTGTATATAAGAATGTGTATATAGAAATGATGTATATTATACCCTAAATTTTGGATGATTAATGGAGAATATTGCTATATACAGAATCATGCCGCCTAAGCGTAATAATAGAACAAATGCAAGGGAAAACGAGAGAGAGGAAGGAAGTCATAATAGACAGAATGAAAATGCTCATAATGAACAAAATCATGAGGAAGAGGAAGATGAATCAACTGAACAACAGGGAAATCAGGGTGGTGACCCCTTTAACCAATTCATGGAACTATTAAGGCAGAATTTAGCTAATCCACAGAATCCTCAACAACCACCTGTTCCTCCTAATCAGGCAGCTAACTCCTTTCGTGCCTTTAAGTCATTGAAACCCCCAGAGTTTGAGGGAACTGTTGACCCAGTAGCAGCCAGAGCATGGCTGAAAGAAATGGAGAAAGCTTTTGAGATATTGAGGATCGAAGAGGATCAGAAAACAATCTTTGCAGCCTATCTCTTAAAGGGAGAGGCAAATTATTGGTGGGAAGCTAAGAAGAACCTAGAAGGAGCGGGAGTGATAACCTGGGAATGTTTCACTAGGGTGTTTTGTAAGAACCCTAATTTTTGGTAATATTTTATTTTATTTAATATCTTGTGGCAATGTCAATGTGGAACCTTTCTGGTCATCCCTGTTGATTAATATAATTGATTGTCTGAGAAACTGTGTTGTTGTATTCACTATGTAAGATAAAAAGGGAGATTGTGAAGGCAAGAGTCGTATTGTTAGTGAAATTTATAAAAGTTGGGATTTGAGAATGATTAGAGTGTTAAAAGATTTATTAAGGATTATGACAAGGAATTATGGACATTAGAGGAATTTACACAATTAGTACTTAAGGAATTATAAGGGAAATCTCTACGCGACAAAATATTATTACGAGAGATTAATTAAGATACGATACGAATTAAGGATTAAATAACAAGCATTGGTGGGAGAATAATATTACAAGGGAAGGAATTACATGCAAGTGCCATGTAACTAGATAGTTAGAAAAAGGAACTAGAAAACATAAAAGCAAAAGTGAATAGTGACTAGCATGATGGGTGATGTACTTAGGGGACAATAGGGCATGGATGCAACCTAGGCTAGCTTGGCAACATGTGACTACTCCTTAATAATACAAGTCATTCTAGCATTTCTTTTTTTACCATTCCAAAACAAAACAAAGCAAAGACACTCTCCCCCCCCCCCTTTGAAAAGCTCTCGGCCGAACCACCTTGGGAGAGAGGGAGAGATTTTCTCTCCAAGATTTCTCCATCTACAACCTTCCTAGGGCTTCCTTGCATCATAGTAGAGGTATGGTATCAATTTCAAAGCCTTCCATCCATTGGTTCTTGAGTTATAATTGTTGGAAGTTTAGAGAAATGTTAACATAAGTTTGCTATCTTTTAGATCTTGCATTGTGAGTGTTGTAGGAGGCCATCTAAGGTGTTTTTAAGTTGTGTAAAGATTGTTCAAGGTCTCTAGGAGCTCAAGAAGGTATGAAATCTCAAACCACCCTTGGTTATGTGTTGTTCATGTAGTATGGTAGTAGATCCATGCATTTTAGGGGTTATCTTGAATGTATATGTATTGGATAACATGGATCTTGGGTTTTGATGTTGAGATGGTGAATTTTATGACTATGGTGAACATATATATCTCCATGAGTGTTATGAGTCATGATCTAAGTGTTTTAAGTGGTGTTTATGTTATGGAAGCATGAAAAATGGTTGATCTAAGTGAATTGAGCTTGCTGATTTTGTCCAGGAACTTTGATCTGTGTTGTAGCACGATTTTGAACACCCAAATGATGTCCCTTGATGTCCTACCTTATATTGTTGGAAAGATAATTGAATGTAGTTTCTGGATATGTAAGATTCATAGCTAGGTGATGTGTGGATTTTTAGTTATGGTCGGAGGAGTGAATGTTGTTTCTGGACTATGGACTGCATAAAGTGACCCCCTTGTGAACCTTGTTTAAACACCTTAAAAAATATTTGGGATCATGGAAAAATTAGAGAAGCTAGGAAATACAGTGGTGAAGGCTACCCAAAAGGAATTGGATTAAAATACGAATTTTTGAATTTTATAAAAATGCTAGAGTAAATTTCGCGCAAGGGAAAAAGTCGTTAGTGGAGCATAATTCTAGGAGTAATGGTTATGGTTCAAACGTGGTAACTAAATTAAGTCGAGTAAGTGACGAGCGTAAATGAGTGATGTCATGGACCTATAGTGAGGCTAGGGAGTCATAAGACGAAGTCGTTAAGTTAATCTCGTATCCCCTTAAAACCCCGTAATTAGAAAGAAATTGTTAAGGTACTAACGAACGATTATTGCTTATGTATAGATCGTTCGAATTCGCACGCTCGACCACCCCAACCTCACCAAGGCAAGTTTTCCAACCCTAAATATTTAATTTCAAAAGATTATATTCTTGATTTTACCCATGCAAGTTTACTTTTCAAAACTTATATATAAGGATTTTTCACTGTTGTGTTTGTAGTTCCGAACGTATTATATGCGTATGCTTTATGAGATTATGTTGAAGTTTGAGATATATGCATATGTGTTTGTACACCCTTGAACTTAGAATGAAAATGTTTCTTCGGACAACGACTCTAGCAATAGAGGTCGTAGCGGTCCAAATATACTATTGACCGGGGAGCGGTATATTATTGTATCATGATTAAATTACACAAACCCGAAAGGTCATTCGGGAAGTATCGTATACTTACGTATTTATTATTTTTACGTTGTTAAAAATACTCAAAAATATCTATCTTGGATTGAAAGATTATTTTAATTAAATAATTATTTTACTAATTGTTTATATATTAAATCTAAAAATATTATTTATTAATTATCGTTCATTATTTTAAAGACAAAACTAATCCAAGATACCTTCAGCGTTTTCAAACTTGAACTCTTTCGGACCCAAAACATTTTTCGAAAACCCCCAGTCAGCATTTGCTTCTTGTACGTTTTTCAAGAATTATCGAACGACTGAGGTCGAACTTCAACTACTCAAGTTTTCTATCAAAATGATTTTGAAAAGAATAGAAAAAGGGGACTCTGGCAGGTGTGGGAATCGTTGACGAACGATTCCCGGGATGTGTAAGCGGCCGTGAGCCAGGCGGTCCATCAATTATTATTCCGGCCCAGGTGTTGCCGAAGGATGATTACGGATGTAGTTTTCATCGAGGGTGATTACGGATGTAGTTTTCACCCGAGGATAGTTACGGATGTAGTTTCTATCCTTCTACCGGTAGAGAAGACCCGCGGATTATTGGACTTGGATGTGGCGACTGATCATCGTCAATCCTTGTCAGGTTTTCATGTTTTCTTCCAGTCCCATCCTCCACTTTGGAAAAATACTCAAACACTGCTTCTTGGGCCTAAGTGCCAAGTTGCCGATAGTGTGGTTTTTTATGAGAAAATATTGATATTGTGCAGTATCTAGAACTGCAAGATTTTCTATAAAGATTGGCACGTGTTAGTGCACTCTTGCAATTATTTCAAAAGAATGAAATGTTTTTGAATGAGAAACCTCCTAAGCTAATGGAAGGAAAGAGGTTTTGCAATAACGTATTCCCTGTACAGTATGATAACCGTAGAGTGTTTTGCCGAAAATGATATGCTTATATACATATATATTCAAACTTGAGATATATTGAAATGAGAACCTTGTAAAGGATTCATATGTTATTCTTAAAGCTCCTTAGTGAGTATAAATGTTTTATTCAAACTCGGACATATATATTGTCGAGTTATTTTTTTTGTAATCTGAGATATACACCCATACAGTTGGGAACGCTTTCAAAATAAACCACTTTATCATTTTCCAAAATGGTGAACTTGCTGAGCATTATGTAGCTCATTCTTGCTTTATAAAAACTTTTCAGAAAGAAAAGAACTTGGTCGGTTAACTCCGCACCAGCTGAAGAGGAGTAGGAGATTTACCCCGGAGGTGATTTAGTTCCTGAAAAATACTACAGAGTAAGTCTGATAGGTTTTCAACTGTAATAGTAAGACTTGTCTTCAAGTGTAGTTGTATAAGTGGAAGTGCGTAAGATTCTGGATTGTACAGATGAATTGTAATATTTAGTGTTACTTTTGATTATCGTTTCTGAGGCTCTAACTTGTATGTGCGTAAGATTGAGGTCTGGATGGATGTATTGTTGAGTTGTAAAGTTAATACAGGTATGATATGGTTGGATGGTGATGTGACGACCTGAATCTCTGACCTCGGATTTGGGGGCGTCACAGAAATGGTATCAGAGAGATAAGTTACAGTACTCAGAAACGAGAAGTGTTGAGAGTTAAGTCTAAGTAGGAGAATGACATACGAGATCGTAGTAAACTTATTATTGGACTTCCGGAAGAGGTACCGGTGAGTAGAATGGGCCGGAGTGTTACTGGAGGTATTATACTAGGGTCGATAGAATCCTTAAAGACCTTCAGAATGATGAATAAAGGTTTGAGAGTCGTACATGACCTATCATAAGTAATAATGTAGAAAGCAGAGGGAAATTTCAATAGCAGCTGAGGTAGAGGCGATATTGCCAATATAATCGGATGACTAGGCTGACATAAATTTTGTGGCCCATAGTCCTCCACAGTTTGGGAGGCGGCATTTTAAGAATCAAGAAGTTTGGACTTCCCTACATAATTAGGAGTACTTAGTACTTGGATTAATGAAAGTCTTTTACTTTGGTTATAAGATCCGATTTTCGATAAGTAACGGGTTTCCTTGAAGGATGGTCACTATGTCGTTGTGGATTCCATTACCCTTGATGGTGAATTTTACATGTGTTATACGAGAATGTTATCATAAGACGAGCATGCTAGATAATTCCACGCATGATTCGGACGCTAGAGCATAGTAGTTCAACTTAGAGAACAAACAAGCAGAATTAACAAAGCGACTCTAGTGAAGTTGAATATGGTTGCAACGAGCGATACAGTGATCTCAGAGTCTACCAAAGGAAGAGACCAGTGAGTCCATACTGGAATTATTTGATAGAAATTTTAGCAGAGACTACACATATATACTTGTAAACCTATATATTGCTGGTAACGTATGTTCACGTGCACACACACCGCCACTGAACCTATGGACTGCATTGAGATCCCTGAGAGATCTCTTTGATCTGTTCCCAGGGGGAACTGGCCACTTGTGATTCATGTCAGAAGGCATGAAGTAGGACCCTATGGACTTAGCAGGTGTCCCTGAAATGATGTGAAGTTTGGTCTTCAAGATAAAGCACGGAAATGATAGATATATTGGTGAAACCCCAACTCGATAAATGACTTTAAGATGATGATTGAGAGACACACTAGTTGGTGTCTTGTATTACGAAGACGAAGAGATGGAGTTACCCTCATAGTGGTGATAATGAGATGCACGAATGATTATTAACTTATTTTGGTAACTACCGGCTGGTGGACTACTTCATTTTAAACTGTTCACTAACCACGTTACCTCGATTAGTTTATATCAGGTAATCCTTCTAGCTTTCTACTTCAAACTTGTGGAATAACCACCAGTGATATACTTTCTCTAAACCGGGACTCATCCAAAGTATCTTATTTGACCCCCGAGTATTCTATTTGAAGTTTATAATTATTTCGTTCTGCTCAGGACTATTTACACTTCCTTTCAATTATCCAAGGAATGTTCAACAATCGTTTCCTTAATTAATCAATGAATATTCCTAAACGAATATTGATATTTGACTACTTCTTTCATACTTGCATTCTTCAGTCGAGCCCATAAATATTTATCCACTTGTTGAGAACAAGGATGATCTAACATCCAGATATTCCTCATGAGTCCTTTCTCCTATTCAAAATGAGATTGTGCGACTTACGTTGAAATCATAGTAAGGATATCATTCTGATATTGGTATTCCGAATTTAATTCTATTGTCGGATCTGATAAAGCATGTGTACGGCGGCACCCTTGGGTGGACCGTTTCACTGATAAGTAATATTTGATGAGAGGTTATCGATTGTTCCGATACCTAGAACATTCTCTTCAGATTTTATAGTTTTCTTTTTTTTCAAACTTAATAACTTCTTATTTCCATTCGTTGTCCGAGTAGCCTAAAGTTTCTTCAACGGCTACGATGTTGAAATTCCGTTCTATCCAATTGAAACTGGCTAGTCGTTATGTCAATATGAATGACTAGTTGATTGTTCTAACTACTCAAAATTGTAATGTTGTGAAGAACACCTAGCTGATTGTCCTAGCTGGTGGTGATTTCTCAAACGGGTGAATTAGCAAATTTTGTCTCGCTAGTTTCTAGTGTTTCTTGAAAAGGACTAGTTATTGTTCCACTGGTCCAACTCCCAATTTAATTCATTCCGCAATGCATTTTGCATGTGGTAAAGTATGATGATGAAAGTTTTGACGAATAACTTGATTGAGACCTAGTGAGGTCGCCCACTCGACTTGAACTCTTACCCATCTTCGTATCAGACTTTATATCACTTGAATATTTTATTCTTTCATTCATACAACGAGAATTCATTGAAACCATTGATTACTTGAATGACAAACTACTTCAATCTTTAATTGTCATGGAGTAGAATTTCTTTCTATTGGCTGACCTTCATCAATGCGACCTTAGATTTCCTCTTATTTTTCAAGAGGAAAAGTATTAACCAGATGTAAGAATTGTATAAAGACCGTCCTTATGACTTTTGTATCCAACAATCATTGCCCTCGTGCAACATTCTCTATGATATCACATTACCAAATTTTCAGGACATGAAGGAATAAACCTCGTTGTATTCTTTTTGTCCATCCTTACATCTCCGAAAATCGAGACTCCTAGTATTTGGAACCATCAACATTCTTGGAACATCCAATGTGGAATTCTTATTGAAATTATCTACTGGACCTTGTTATTTCAAAACCATTCCTTTCAAAAGTGATTACTCTAAGGTGAACGGGAGGTACAATTGTGAACCGTTGCACCAATATAAGATCAAAAAAAAACCAAATGTTGTAATTGTGTAGCCAGAGCATTATGCCGAGTGATTATTTAAAGTAGGAATAACATGTCGGGGCATACCACAGGACCTTTAATATTAGTGTGAGGAAGGTTATAGGAAATGATGAGGTGGTTGGGAGTACGTTCCTACCAACCGTTGTCAGGATGTTATAGTAATGAATTCTGGAGTTACCAAGCCTTTTCCTGATCCAAGAAATTCAAATCGATTGCGATGTAAGATATATCCTTAGAGGAAACTAACATGGAAGTGAGATGGACAAGAAAGGAAGAAATATCGTGGCAAGAATGTGAAGCTTTACTTAGCTAAAAGGGATTGATGCACATAGCGAGACATAAAGTTTAAAAGGCCCCTAATAGCAAATGGATGCATGGATATATCCCAATGATCCTTCGAGATTACCACCTAATCAAGTTTATTGGGAATCGCAGCAGCATACAGGCCTCAGGCGGATTGGTGCCAGTTATGAAAGAGGACGAGCGTATGACATCTTACATATACCATCGAGAATCGATACCCCTAGCCGGAGATGTAGGAATTGTTGACCGTTTAAAACACGTAGTAGTTTTTCAAAGATAAGGTTGAAAAGCGGGTTTCACCAACTCAAGATCGACCTCTGTACTGTGCCAAAATTGGCATTTCACACTAATATAAACGTTATAAAATTATGGTAGTATCGTTTGAGTGGATTAATGAGTCAGAAGCCTTTATTGATTAATGAACAAAGTTTTGGAATGAAATGAGATATTAGCAACAACCTCGTTGTTAGCTATACTTGATGATAAAAAGAGGACTTTGAGAGTCACGATGATGCATCTTTCAAGAGTTTAAGAGGTGTGCTGATGCAGTAGAAAGGGGATGATAGCCTATACTTCTAAACAACATAAAGGTTACGGGATGTGATATACTAACCGTGAGTCGGGGATTAGTCATGATAGCATTCACGCATAAAACGGAGACGTTAATCTTATAAGAAAAGTGTGAATTTTTTTTTTTCCACAAGTGCCTTAAGTATATCTTCATATTAGAACTAAACATAAGAAAGAGAAGGTGATGAAAGGGAGCAGGGAGTATAATGGAGAAATTTGTTATGACCCAAGAAAGGCCAGTGTGGTGGCCGATACTTATAGAAGGGATTATTCGAAATTGGAATTCAGTTAGTATTGACCAAGAAAATAGAGTATATACAATAAAGAATAATGTTAGAGGAAAATGACTAAATTATGGGGAAGGACAAAGATGTATAGAGAATTAAGAGAATGTTTGGCAGACAGGTATGAAGAATGGCATTGGCAAACTATTAAGTACAAACGCGACATGTCGAAAGCAGAATGATAGAGATCTAGTGGATTAATTCCGCCTGTAGAAAATCTTGAACGTGGACAGAATTATAATGAATTTCATAAGTAGGTCGCCGAAGACCGAGCCAAGAGATGGCCTTAGTTGATTTATAATTGTTGAACCAAGTGATTCACCTACGAAAGACTTTCCATTTAGAAGATTATCGATTTATATACGGAAAAGATGGTGGTGCAGTATAAAACTTCTGCAGCGATTACGTCAGATAAAGACTTAAGATTAAACTACGAATATTGAAGGTGCTTCCAAGTATATTTAACGATGAGATTGAGCGTATGTACTAATTTGATCTGTGGCTGACGGACAGGGAAGAAGAATTGTCCAGACGTTCGAATTTATAATTAGTGTCGTGCCTTAGATTTCACGGGGCAGTCGAGAATAAAAACTTATCCATAAAATGAATGTTGTTATCACGATCGTCACCATGCGGACGTAAGGACGTCTCTTGTAAAGCGTACTACGAAAGAAGGAGTTTCACTTTTCTTGCGTTACGAAGAAGTCAATGAACGAAGGATATAGTAGCTGAACTGGTTCGACGTATACCGAAGACTATATAGTATCCATAGCAAGTGGTAACGACTGATGGGAGGCAACACATGCGTGCTAATCAAGCCAAGGAATATGAGGAATACCATGCGTATTGACGTTGTCTTAGATTATAAAACACGACCACAAAGTATTCACGGGCCAACGATACAAGGACTCAACAGGGATACTATGGACAAGGTAGAAGAGGGACGTATAAGTAGTGGGACAAAAATTTTCATTCATAGAACAACCGATAAGGAATACAGGTCGAGGAGAGCATGCGTTGAGAAACAACATTAAAGTGTTGGCGAGACCAAGGTGAGAGAACAAAAGGGTTGAAGTGTCAACCTGAGAGTTGGAAAGGGTAAAGTTGGAATTGTATCCACAACTATTTTCCTTAGGTTCTTAAGATAGAATCCTTTTAAGGAGAGGAGACTGCAATAACCCTAATTTTCGTGAATATTCGAAACCTGGATGAATAGAAATTTTATGGGTGGATGAGAAATTTTTTGCAATCACGATATGTACGAATTATTAAATGAAGATTTCGAATTGATATTATGCCTTTACGGTGCAGACGAGTATATGTAAAAGTCCTTAGTTTTTACAAAACCCATTATTTCGAATGGTCAAATTTTATGAGATATCAAAGGAGTATGAGGTGGGAGACTTCGTGATGCTAAAGGTAACCCCCTGAGAAGGGTTGAGGCGGTTTGGTAAGAAAGGGAAGCTAAGTCTGAGGTTATTGGACCTTTTGAGATTTTGAGGCGTATTGGGAAGTTAGCCTACGAGTAGCCTTGCCCCCAAGCTTGCAGCAAATTCATAATGCGTTTCATGTGTCTATGTTACGACCCTACCACACCGATCATCGGCATGTGATAGAGTACGACCAAGTGGACCTACAACCAGACTTAACATATGTAGAGCAACCCGTAGAAATCATGGATAGAAAAGAACAGGTGTTGAGGAACAAGGTTGTCAAACTAGTGAGAGTCTTGTGGAGGAACCAGAATGTCGAAGAATCAACATGGGAACTAGAAAGCGCAATGCGTGAAAAGCACCCCCAACTGTTTTCAACCTGATTCCGGGACGGAATCCTTTTAAGGAGGGGAGGCTGTAAGAACCCTAATTTTTGGTAATATTTTATTTTATTTAATATCTTGTGGCAATGTCAATGTGGAACCTTTCTGGTCATCCCTGTTGATTAATATAATTGATTGTCGGAGAAACTGTGTTGTTGTATTCACTATGTAAGATAAAAAGGGAGATTGTGAAGGCAAGAGTCGTATTGTTAGTGAAATTTATAAAAGTTGGGATTTGAGAATGATTAGAGTGTTAAAAGATTTATTAAGGATTATGACAAGGAATTATGGACATTAGAGGAATTTACACAATTAGTACTTAAGGAATTATAAGGGAAATCTCTACGCGACAAAATATTATTACGAGAGATTAATTAAGATACGATACGAATTAAGGATTAAATAACAAGCATTGGTGGGAGAATAATATTACAAGGGAAGGAATTACATGCAAGTGCCATGTAACTAGATAGTTAGAAAAAGGAACTAGAAAACATAAAAGCAAAAGTGAATAGTGACTAGCATGATGGGTGATGTACTTAGGGGACAATAGGGCATGGATGCAACCTAGGCTAGCTTGGCAACATGTGACTACTCCTTAATAATACAAGTCATTCTAGCATTTCTTTTTTTACCATTCCAAAACAAAACAAAGCAAAGACACTCTCCCCCCCCCCTTTGAAAAGCTCTCGGCCGAACCACCTTGGGAGAGAGGGAGAGATTTTCTCTCCAAGATTTCTCCATCTACAACCTTCCTAGGGCTTCCTTGCATCATAGTAGAGGTATGGTATCAATTTCAAAGCCTTCCATCCATTGGTTCTTGAGTTATAATTGTTGGAAGTTTAGAGAAATGTTAACATAAGTTTGCTATCTTTTAGATCTTGCATTGTGAGTGTTGTAGGAGGCCATCTAAGTTGTTTTTAAGTTGTGTAAAGATTGTTCAAGGTCTCTAGGAGCTCAAGAAGGTATGAAATCTCAAACCACCCTTGGTTATGTGTTGTTCATGTAGTATGGTAGTAGATCCATGCATTTTAGGGGTTATCTTGAATGTATATGTATTGGATAACATGGATCTTGGGTTTTGATGTTGAGATGGTGAATTTTATGACTATGGTGAACATATATATCTCCATGAGTGTTATGAGTCATGATCTAAGTGTTTTAAGTGGTGTTTATGTTATGGAAGCATGAAAAATGGTTGATCTAAGTGAATTGAGCTTGCTGATTTTGTCCAGGAACTTTGATCTGTGTTGTAGCACGATTTTGAACACCCAAATGATGTCCCCTGATGTCCTACCTTATATTGTTGGAAAGATAATTGAATGTAGTTTCTGGATATGTAAGATTCATAGCTAGGTGATGTGTGGATTTTTAGTTATGGCCGGAGGAGTGAATGTTGTTTCTGGACTATGGACTGCATAAAGTGACCCCCTTGTGAACCTTGTTTAAACACCTTAAAAAATATTTGGGATCATGGAAAAATTAGAGAAGCTAGGAAATACAGTGGTGAAGGCTACCCAAAAGAAATTGGATTAAAATACGAATTTTTGAATTTTATAAAAATGCTAGAGTAAATTTCGCGCAAGGGAAAAAGTCGTTAGTGGAGCATAATTCTAGGAGTAATGGTTATGGTTCAAACGTGGTAACTAAATTAAGTCGAGTAAGTGACGAGCGTAAACGAGTGATGTCATGGACCTATAGTGAGGCTAGGGAGTCATAAGACGAAGTCGTTAAGTTAATCTCGTATCCCCTTAAAACCCCGTAATTAGAAAGAAATTGTTAAGGTACTAACGAACGATTATTGCTTATGTATAGATCGTTCGAATTCGCACGCTCGACCACCCCAACCTCACCAAGGCAAGTTTTCCAACCCTAAATATTTAATTTCAAAAGATTATATTCTTGATTTTACCCATGCAAGTTTACTTTTCAAAACTTATATATAAGGATTTTTCACTGTTGTGTTTGTAGTTCCGAACGTATTATATGCGTATGCTTTATGAGATTATGTTGAAGTTTGAGATATATGCATATGTGTTTGTACACCCTTGAACTTAGAATGAAAATGTTTCTTCGGACAACGACTCTAGCAATAGAGGTCGTAGCGGTCCAAATATACTATTGACCGGGGAGCGGTATATTATTGTATCATGATTAAATTACACAAACCCGAAAGGTCATTCGGGAAGTATCGTATACTTACGTATTTATTATTTTTACGTTGTTAAAAATACTCAAAAATATCTATCTTGGATTGAAAGCTTATTTTAATTAAATAATTATTTTACTAATTGTTTATATATTAAATCTAAAAATATTATTTATTAATTATCGTTCATTATTTTAAAGACAAAACTAATCCAAGATACCTTCAGCGTTTTCAAACTTGAACTCTTTCGGACCCAAAACATTTTTCGAAAACCCCCAGTCAGCATTTGCTTCTTGTACGTTTTTCAAGAATTATCGAACGACTGAGGTCGAACTTCAACTACTCAAGTTTTCTATCAAAATGATTTTGAAAAGAAAAGAAAAAGGGGACTCTGGCAGGTGTGGGAATCGTTGACGAACGATTCCCGGGATGTGTAAGCGGCCGTGAGCCAGGCGGTCCATCAATTATTATTCCGGCCCAGGTGTTGCCGAAGGATGATTACGGATGTAGTTTTCATCGAGGGTGATTACGGATGTAGTTTTCACCCGAGGATAGTTACGGATGTAGTTTCTATCCTTCTACCGGTAGAGAAGACCCGCGGATTATTGGACTTGGATGTGGCGACTGATCATCGTCAATCCTTGTCAGGTTTTCATGTTTTCTTCCAGTCCCATCCTCCACTTTGGAAAAATACTCAAACACTGCTTCTTGGGCCTAAGTGCCAAGTTGCCGATAGTGTGGTTTTTGATGAGAAAATATTGATATTGTGCAGTATCTAGAACTGCAAGATTTTCTATAAAGATTGGCACGTGTTAGTGCACTCTTGCAATTATTTCAAAAGAATGAAATGTTTTTGAATGAGAAACCTCCTAAGCTAATGGAAGGAAAGAGGTTTTGCAATAACGTATTCCCTGTACAGTATGATAACCGTAGAGTGTTTTGCCGAAAATGATATGCTTATATACATATATATTCAAACTTGAGATATATTGAAATGAGAACCTTGTAAAGGATTCATATGTTATTCTTAAAGCTCCTTAGTGAGTATAAATGTTTTATTCAAACTCGGACATATATATTGTCGAGTTATTTTTTTTGTAATCTGAGATATACACCCATACAGTTGGGAACGCTTTCAAAATAAACCACTTTATCATTTTCCAAAATGGTGAACTTGCTGAGCATTATGTAGCTCATTCTTGCTTTATAAAAACTTTTCAGAAAGAGAAGAACTTGGTCGGTTAACTCCGCACCAGCTGAAGAGGAGTAGGAGATTTACCCCGGAGGTGATTTAGTTCCTGAAAAATACTACAGAGTAAGTCTGATAGGTTTTCAACTGTAATAGTAAGACTTGTCTTCAAGTGTAGTTGTATAAGTGGAAGTGCGTAAGATTCTGGATTGTACAGATGAATTGTAATATTTAGTGTTACTTTTGATTATCGTTTCTGAGGCTCTAACTTGTATGTGCGTAAGATTGAGGTCTGGATGGATGTATTGTTGAGTTGTAAAGTTAATACAGGTATGATATGGTTGGATGGTGATGTGACGACCTGAATCTCTGACCTCGGATTTGGGGGCGTCACATGTTTTTAGAGAAATACTCCCCTAGGTATCTGGAAAACCAAATGGAGATGAAATTTCTGGAATTAAAGCAGGATAATCTATCAGTGGCCGAGTATGAGACTAAATTTACTGAATTGTCTAGGTTTGTTCCAGAATTTGTGCGTACTGAGGAACAACGAGCGAAAAGGTTCCAACAAGGATTGAAACCATGGCTACGGACGAGAGTGGCACCGTTTGAGTTAACTGATTATGCTGCGATAGTTCAAAAGGCATCCATTATAGAAGCTGAGAGTGAACAAAACCAGATAGGTCGAGAAAGTAAGAAAAGGAGATTTGAGGGCCAGAAGGGAGGTTCAAGTGAAGGAAGTTACTTTAGCAAGGTTAGTAAGGGACAAAAATCTCAGTTTGTAGGAAAGTCAGGGAGTAACAAGGCTGTCAGTGAAACTGTGAATCAAGGTGGCAAATCCTCAGGAACTTTTCAGTCTAATCAAGCACGACCACCCTTACCAGATTGTAGCAAGTGTGGTAGAAAGCATACGGGAGTGTGTAGGAGGTCGGAAATAACTTGCTTTGAGTGCGGACATAAAGGACACTATTATAACCAGTGCACATCAACTGACAAGATTGATATCAAGTGTTATCAATGTGGGAAACTAGGACATTTTGCTAGAGATTGTCGTTCTGGTGGGTCGTCTGCGCCAGGACAAAGTATGACTGCTTCAAATAGACCTACTGCCAGGGTGTATAATATGACTTTAGGAGAAGCATTGAGAAAGCCGGATACAGATGCAGGTGAACATTTTCTCTTATTATTTAACCTTCTAAGTGTAAATGTTTGGTTAGGAATCAATGTGGTCAATGAATGGTATAGGTAGGTTGACAATTTAGATAAGGAAAATCAGTATCTATTAGGGGTTAGAAATTCTATGAAAAGGAGAATAAGAGTATTTTGGGAAAAGAGCAAACTTGATTAGATACGAACAGGAAATATATATCATAGATAGTATTTTCTTACAATTGTTTCAAGGAATCTTATTCTAGTGAAATTTCTGGAGGATTTTACAGAGACAAGATATAATACGATTGAAGTGTTTATATTTTATGTCATGATAGAGATCAAAATACAGATAAACCATAAGTGAGATACACTACCATACAGGGGAGGCCAATGTGGTGGCCGATACCCTTAGCTAAAAGAGGAATGAGAGATCAACTAATGTGGAATGACTGAAACAGGAGGAGAATGAAAGGGACGGATATTGATAAGCTAAAGGACATGTTGATGAATGACAAGCAAATTTATGTTGGTGTAGTTTTGCGCAAGCAAGATAGAAATATTATGAAGGAAAAAGGGTAGAGAAAGTGGTATAGAAGTTATAAGGTGTAGATGAAAAAGGGTATATATGGACAATTTCAACGTGATTCCGGGACGGAATCCTTTTAAGGGGGGAAGGATGTAATAACCCTAACTTTAGCAAAGCTACAGTGATCACATGAATAGTAAAATCTGAGGATTTAGAGAAATGATATATAAGTACTCTATAAGGGAAACAGAAAATGAATAAACAGAAACCATATTAGTGTTGTACATTGGAAATAAGAGACTTGAAATGACGATAGATTCCAGAAATTCCTGAATATGAATTTTGAGGATTTTGATTTCGAATAAGCTTCTATTGGATATTAAAGAGCATGGAAATATTATAAGAATTATAGATTGATGGATTAGTGAATTTAGATTTAACCAGGGGATTATGAAGTTAAGAGAATACCAATGGAATTTGGATTGTTAAATGATTTCAAAACCACAAAGATAAAGAGGTACATTCGAAACGAATCACAAGTAGACGAGTATGAAGACCAAACAACCAAGATTAGTAATATAACAAGGATACATACCACATTATTATTATCCAAGATTATTATCATAATACTTAGAAAAACAAGAAAAGAGATTATTAGATCATCAAGATGACATCACCATCCATTAACACTTGTTTTAAGGGTAAATTAGTACTTTTGCTAGGCTTAAACCATAAATATCTTCCAAGGCTTCCAAGACAAGCTAGAATAATCAAGATTAAGGAAGATAAGATCAAAAATCAAGAGCAAAATCTCTCCTCCTCCATTTCTTGCAAATTTGGCTAAAACAGTAGCAGTCCAGAAAAACAGCCATAACTCCTTCGTTTCTCAGCCGAATTTCGTGTTCTTTAGCTTTTTGGAAAGGTATTGAGATGCCCTACAACTCTTCTTTAGGAACCTTGTCCAGAAAACCAAGGTAAGGACCTCGTTTTTCATCTTCTTTCAGCTGCAGTTTAGTAACTCTAAGAATTAACTTGTGTTTTATGGTTTCTTTAGACTATCCAAGCTACTTTAAGGTTGTTTAAGGACTATCCAAGGATTATTAAGTGTTGTTAAAGCTTCAAGGAAGGTATGGAGTTCATGAACCCTTAGTATTATCTTGAGGTTATGATGATTTATGGTTGGTTTAGTGATTAAGTGGTATAAATGTTATGATTATGATGTTATAAGTGTTTGTAAGTGATTAAAGTTGAATATGGAAGTGTTTGGGCTTGTAACCATGGCTGGTATTGAAGACCACATGGTGTAGGTGATGATTATTGTGTTTGATAATTGATTTGGAGGAGTTGGATTTATGGAAAGTATGAAAATACAGCGGTTATAATGTCCGATTTTCGTTTAACCAAGAAACTGCCCTGTTTTGGAACAACAGAGGCATATGGTAGGTTCCTGTTTAGAACACCAACTGACCATGAGATGATAGATCTTGGTTCATAGATCGTTTTGATATAAAGTGCGTTAAAATCTGATGAACGGTTTAGGAGAAAAGTCAGTTTTAGTGAAAGACGTTCGAAAGTCGAGAAACCGTAATTGTGTTAACTTTGAAACTATAACTACCATACTTAGACATTTTTAAAAATTATGAAACTTTGGGATATTGTAGTAGGGTGGTCAGAGGACCCTTGACAGTTGACCTTGCATTAAAATTCAAAATTCATATTTTCTGAGAATTTTTACAGTTAAGTGTGGTCGTTAGGGGAAATGGTGAAAACCCCTGAAACTTTGATTGAGGTTATAGATGGTTAAGTTCTCGAACCTTTGGGGTAATAGTGATATGTTAAACATATATTAAAGTGTCAAGGGTAATGTTATACAAGAGTGTAGTGAGTAAGAGATGTGATATTCTAATGACGGTCCTTTTGTGTTTATAGAAACTCCGGAAGAGGGACGAGCCATACCGTCAGGATACTGAGATCGAGGCCAGATCTTTTCTATCCCTACTTGGAAGTTATTTATCTTCAAAGAAACTTGATTTCATGGAATATATTTATATGTGATGCTATTGTTACTATATTGTTAAGAAATGGTTTTCCTTGATTATTGATGTAAAAAAAAAGGAAGGTATATGAGTATGATATGAATATGGATATGAGTATGAGTATGAGATGGATATGAATATACATAAGGATGATTATGCATGAAGTGAACATGCCTTATGATTAAAGAAATATAAAGGAATGGTATCAGTCGTTATATAGAGATATATAAAGGAATGGTATCAGTTGTTATCTAAAGATATATAAAGGAATGGAATCAGTTATTATCTAGGGTTATATGATTTATAATATTATATTCTTTCTAAGTATTGTGATTTGATAAATATTATTGAATGGTATTTAATACGTTTGAGATAAATGGAATACTCTACGTATATAAAAGCATATTGATTTCATTGAATACAGAGGAGATGTCTGAGTCATAATCAAAGTATTATGACATATATAAATTTTAAAGGTGATGATAAATGGAAATGGAAATGATGTATGTGAAGGGAAATATGAATGGAAATGTGAATGGAAATGGAAAATGTGAAATGGTATTTGATGATTTGAAAAAGGGGGATTGCAACAGTAAGCGTAAGAGGCTGTGTGGTAGTGGCACAGTCCAGCATCCAATATTTTATTTCGGCACGAAGATGCCAAGGGAGGATGTAGCAGGTAGCCTTCCTCCAGGGTTGATTACCAGGTAGGGATCATCCCTTCTACTAGTAGTAAACAGAGAGCAGATACGGTCAGGCGACTGATCATCGTCCTACGTATCTGGCGCCAGCAGATATCCCCAAAACTTGAAAGAAAGAATCGAAAATGGTTTTCAGATTTTTATAACTGAAAACAGAAAAGTGATATGAAATGATGGAATTATTGTTACAAACGAAGAGAAACTAATTTTATATTAATTTATATGATTGTTGTATAAGAAGGAAATGAGAAGATTATAGTGAGAGATTTGTTCAAGTTTTTTTATATTATCTTGAAAGATTACATTGAAATGGTATAGTGATGGTTACAGCATTCAAGAAGAGGAACTGATATTATACGATGTTAGAATCGAGATTGATGGAATGATACTATATATTTCTCACGTACAAGGATAATTGGAAAGTGTATATACATATTGAATGGAAATAAAATTCTTCCATAATAACTGAAGTTTGCTTTTGTCTATTATATATATATATATAACGGTTTATTTTCCTTTGATGTTAGTAGATAGAGATTATCTTGCTGAGCTATTTTAGCTCATTCTTGCTATTTATGTATTCAACAGCTAGGTACGCCGATACTCCGTACTACACCCCGCAAGAGGGTACGGGAAAGACGAACTTTTGAGAGAGTGTTGGCAACGATTTCCGAGGTAGCTATCGGACGGTTGGGTATTGATAGATTATGTACATTAAGTGTGTAAATTGGTGTAATAACTTTTGATTGTTGAAATGCTTCATGTCGAAGTATTATTCAACAATGTATCTAAGTATGATCCTGGTTTGTAATAACTCCTTTAACGTTAAACTTTTAATATCGTGGTTGTTGTTCTCTGAGCATATGACTGGTGTGTGTGTGTTTATTATTGCGGGGTCAATGGCATAAGTATTAATTGTTAAAAAAAAAAACTCAAGAGATATTGATATTGAATGGAAATTAATCCGTGATAGCCCGGATTTATGACCCCGGATTTGGGGCTGTCACAATCCATATCACAGTAACCAAATAGGTCATCAATTTTCTCTTCTTTAGAGGCACTATAAGCAGTTGAGAAGATAGATGAGCAAGCTACTGATCCATCATCACATGATGCCAATTAATATTTGCTTGATTAGAACTTTGAGAGATGATTATTGTAGGTGGGGGACTAGAAATGTGCAGAAACAACAAGTCAGTAGTTTATTATCTCATAACTAGATAACTATCAGGTCATGGAGATGCCAAATTGGAGTGACAGGGTGCATATATCCTAGACCATAATGAATAAGCAAAAATCTAGGATGACATGAATGCAAAATAAATACTCTACGTCTCTATTTACGTAACTGGATACACGTTGAATTACAATGACAAAGAGTGATGTTTCTATTGTCTTTACAAGGGCATCTCTCGTTGTGGTCATGGCATTTATTTGTAAAGTTTGTATCTGAAAGATCAGGTCATGCTATGTTCAGAATGTCAAATTCCTCCAAATTGTGTCTGTCCTCCTCATGTCTTATATTATAATTAATAGAGTTCATGTAGTTTATTACTTTACAAGTGCTAAAATAGGTTTTTTTTTAAAGTTAATTAACCAATTTTCAAGGCTAAGAAAGGGTAAGATTTTAGTTGATGTTATTGACGTCCACAAATACAGTGTCACAAAATGCTTAACTTCTTAAGCTCATTGTGGAAGCTCTCCAAATTTTCCAATGGTAAAAAAGGTATTGTAGAGATTATTTTTGTTAGTGGAAGATGTGTTGTATTGTATAGATGCGACCGCTGATGTTCTGAAATGATTTAATTAGTTCACCGCATTACTTTGTTAGAGCAGATTACATAATTA
This sequence comes from Kitagawia praeruptora, assembly GCA_037693485.1. NCBI lineage: Eukaryota > Viridiplantae > Streptophyta > Magnoliopsida > Apiales > Apiaceae > Kitagawia > Kitagawia praeruptora. The sequence continues at coordinate 128,626,573 of CM075352.1, forward strand.
GTTCTCATCTGTAAATGTCAACTGAATAAGAAAAAAGCAATTGAAATTGAAAGCCGGGTGTGTAACCTATGAATGTTACAATTGAAAATAGGGACAAGCTCTGGACAAATGTTCAGAAACTACTTCTTTGCTGACTATACTTTACTATTGGCTTGTAGAATCCCTTAGATTCTACTTTTTTTAAGTTCTAAAATATTGCCGGATGAAATCAAATGTAGTAAGTTTAATTTCCTTCTGTCAGGGTGGATTTGACATGATTTGCAGTGGTAGAGACAAGATTGAGACTCAAGAACAGGTTTGACTCTAAGCGTGCTTCATAACTATGCCCTAATACCTTTTCCCTAATTACATAGATCATACTCTACAAGAGTACAAGTATAAAATTATATGAGTCTATTATCTCCCAAGTGATGGCCAGAATACTGAGATTGCATGTATTTTTTATCCCGTTTAAGCAAGCTCAAGAGACAGCACCAAAGTTGGATCTTGATGGGATTGTTCTGTTTGGTGGGGATGATTCCATCACCAATGCTTGTGTCCTTTCCGAAAACTTTAGGTGATATTACTATAAAAATTACAAATGTCACTAATAGTACTATGTTGTGCCATGATTCTGAATATTCTTCTTCGGTTGAACATACTCATTAACTTCTGCACTTTTATCGCATAATTCAGGAGTAATAATTTGAAAACCCGGGTGATCGGATGCCCGAAAACGATTGATGTGACTTGAAATGCAAAAAGGTCCCCACGAGTTTTGGATTGATACTGCATGCAAGGTTTCACCACAAGACTTTTATATTTTGTATACTTATACTCCGTATCTCTACCAACAATTTTTCATTTTATTGTTTAGACATTGATTATAGTATGTCCGCAATTAGGTAATAGAGTGTGTAAACTAACAATGTGTGTTTCATTCAAGACAGGATTCTTGCTTAAGAAATTATAATTGCAGTTCGGTTAGTATTATATGAAACCACAACCATGAATTTAATTTTTCAGTGTCTATAAGAATAGGGGTATGCTCGTACATGAGTTTTCCTATGTGAAACATTCAATCTATTTTTTTACTCATCACACAAGCATAATATTTGTAAAGAATGTTTATGTTATTCTTTTTCAATAGCCTAATCATTCTGTCACTTAAGCGAAATCATCAACTTAGAACATAGCCATAGATTCAATTATCTTCCTATATATTCGGATGAAGTATGGCGTCCTACAAATATAAAATTTGCATAGTATGTCAAATTGTCGATTATCCATGATATGACTTGCTTTTGATCATTATCCAAATTTCTTATGTTGATCATATTTCATCATTTAACTTGCTCCATTTATTATGAAAGTATTCTTCAGCAATATTCATACATTTGTGCAGATATATGCTGAAATGATTGGAAATGTCATGAAAGATGCTCATTCGACTGGAAAATATTATCATTGTAAGAAAAATGCTCCATATTTTCAATTTTGAGTGTCCTTATTTCTAAATTCTATATATTATGTCCTCTTTACTTTTTATCTGTTTGATGGGTTTAAGCAATACTATGTTTGTATGTGCTACTGATTTACAGTTGTAAGACTGATGGGTCGTGCTGCTTCACATATTACCTTGGAGTGTGCTTTTATAGACTCATCCTAATATTACTCTTATTGGAGAAGAGGTAAGCCAAACCAAAGAAGTTATATTGTATCATTGAGCACTTGTGAAATATTATGGAATTATAAATTAGATGCACGGATCTCATTTGTCTAAATGAACTCCCTAAAATGTTGTTGCAGGTTGCCAGCAAAAAGGAGACTCTTAAAAATGTCACGAACTACATTGCTGATGTGATCTGCAAGCGTGGAGAACTTGGATATAACTATGGTGTAATACTTATTCCTGAAGGGCTTATTGATTCTATCCCTAAGGTCTTAAATTTATGTCAGCTTCTTCGTGTTAATGTCCTTTTGGGGGATACTTGTGACGCTATCGAATAATCTCTGCTCATAAAAGCTATCTTTATAAGTACATTATAAGTACACCGTATAGAAGTTACATTCCTCCTGGTTTTGCTGTCATATATAGGTGCAACAGCTCATTGCAGAACTGAATGAAGTTTTGGCCCGTGAAACAGTTGATGAAGGTGGTCTGTGGAAACAGAAGCTTACAACTCAATCTCTGCAGCTGTTTGAATTACTACCTACTGCAATTCACGAGCAATTGATTCTTGAAAAAGATCCACACGAAAATGTCCAGGTAGTTATCTTCTAATTTCTTCAATATAAGAATTCATCATTTTGAGCTGTGCGTTGTAAAGGTTGCATGTACTTGTCTTTTCTGCTCTATTTGCCTATATCTATTGTTTAGGTTATGTGATGGTGATAATAGGACTTTGATTTCCTGTGTCTTTCACAGGGCCATATTAGCTCTGCAATATGCGTTCACCGGAAACAGTTTATTTGAACAATGTTTGATTCGACCAAGGTCATTACTACTCACTATGAACAGTTACTAACTGTTTTAGTGCTTCTCCAGTGTTGTCTAGCTAAATTGCTTAGTTGTTACTTTTGAAAGTACATGTGTTTTTACTACCTGTATAGTGTTACTCGATTAAACTGAGCTTAATACAAGATTTCTATTTCTTTAGTAATTTGTATCTTATAGGTTGTTAGTGGCAACTGATTGCATTTTGAACAAATGATGGATATTTAGTATCTCAACGGTATAGTAACGGTATAGTACCATTTCTATTTACATTACTTAACCTGCAATTTACATTTTTAACTTGTATTGATACAATCATTGTGATAGTACATGTTGATTTCAACCAAAAATCTAGAATAAGTTATTTCTTTTCTTAGGATAGAAGAAATTCGCTAGCTAAAAGTTCCTTACGTAAAATTATGTAAATTACGTGACTTGAAAGGACATTTTGGATAAGGTGGATCACTAAGAGCATCCAGTGTTTGATATTCAACCCAGTTCAGCACGAATGCATTACCTCGCACAACATAGTGTTGCTCATGGCCGCATCAATCTGTTTGACAAATTATTAGGGTGTTGGTTTTTAATTGTCTTACATATAACAAATTTAACAAATAAAATTAATCTTTTACACTATTATTCCAACTCTTTCTTGTCTGTCATGAGTAGCCTTAATTAATTAAAACACTTGCTTAGATGAGTTCATTTCTTTTATATTTACACTGCCTATTCGCTGAGGACAAAAGTGATTCTCAACGATAAAGTTCCATATGTACTTTGTGCTGAAATCATCCACACTATTTATTGGAAACTCCAGTCCTATCAAGGTGTGCGAAGACGCATCTGCCTGCACTTTCATTTCAAAAAATGAACTTCGTTGATCTTTAATTATGCTACAAGAGCCTTGCGTTCGTTCAATATTCGATAATTTAGATTGCTACCAAAAATGTATACCCAGACCAACTAATTCACTCCAAATCAGATCCCCACCACTTTTCAAGGCACACCATTGATCTACGGGCCCTATGTTTTCCTACATACAAAACTAACTCTGGCAGTAAATTGCAAGGCGGAGGCAATGTTGCCTTCATGGTTCAAAGCCAGCCTATGATAGGTTACCAGGTTTGTTCGTTACTACTCAGTATGAACAAGTCTCAATTCTCCGTACCGACACATTTGTGGTGCAAAGTAGATACCTATTCGACAATAAGGTCCTTTGTACTAAATATAAATTAGGGTCGGGGTCGTGTTCATCTTACACTCTAATAATTACTCTAATAATTATGAGTGCATAATCTTCACGTTACTAACCCATTCTCTGCAATCTTTCTTACAACAATATTAGTGGTGTTTATATACAGGCCCGTGCCTTGCACGCTGTTATGCTAGTAATAATAAATTGTTACACGAATATAGTCCCTATATGTTTCAAGTATTCATATGTAATCTAATAAAATAAAATAAATCAAAAATAGTTATAAATTACTAAAAAATATGTTACCCTAAACTCTGGAAAAAAATTGTAGAAAAAACATTTACAAGAAAAAAACAAATGTATACTCACAAACTATATAACTTATGTATTATTACCATTAAAAGTAAAAACAAACTATTCAATATACGATAAAACTAATTTTTCAACGAAAAAAATTGTGATAAAAATTATATTATAAAGTAGTGCATTGCACGGGTATAAAGCTAGTTCTCTTAAAATTAATACCTTATATACAATAAGCATAAGGGAGATTTTATCCAAGTTTTTGGTCGTCGCTGTACTACCAAAAGCATATGATCCGTTGGATTAAAAAATTGGATTAAAAGTCATCCGTTGGATTATAAATTATATCCTTATATATTTATTTATAATTTTCACTTTGTTAATTTACTATAATACCCTTTCTTCATCGATTTATTTTTTTCTTCATCATTAAAACTAAATTTAATTTAAAAATCTATCTATACTATTATATAAAATCCGAAACATTAAAAGTTTGGTTGGTTGGTACCTATTGATTTTACTAATTTACCCTTACTTAATTATAGATAAAATATTTTTTATATTTTATCTAACTAAAAGTTTTGCTTTACTAATCAATTTCCTTTTTCAGGTTAAACATGTTACCTTTTCTTTTCTTTATAATAACTAAGCAGTTTCCTTTTTCAGGTAAAATATAATATCTTTTATATTTTATCTAACTAAAAAGCATATTATAATTACTATTAACTAATTAATTAATTTTTTCACTCAAATTATCTTTTCTCTTTTCTCTAACTAAAATATATCTTTTTCCAATTATATCATGGGTTACCTTTTAAAATTTTCTTTTATATTTTATTTAACTAAAATTTTTACTTTACTAATAATCAATTTACTTTTTCAGGTTAAACATGTTACCTTTTTTTAATAACTAAACAGTTTCCTTTTTCAAGTAAAATATAATATCTTTCATATTTTTTCTAATTAAAAAACAAATTATAATTACTTTTAACTAATAAATAAATTTTTTATCTTTTCTCTTTTCTCTAACTGAAATTTTTTTTCCCCCAATTATATTACTATTTAATAAAATATAATAAAAATCCTCATACATTGTTTATAATAAGGAAACATTAGTATAATCCGTAAACATGATAATATTAAATTATATTAAATTAAAATTAAAAAAATATTAAAAATAATGATTATATAAAAACATAATTGTAATATTAAATAAAATTTATATAATATAGTAAAAGAAACCCGTGCATCACACGGGCATTAAAAGTTTGTCCGTTCGATCTTCAGCACGATCATCCTAACTATTTGATATGGGCTAAAAATAAGCCATAAAGACACATTTATTCTGGCATTAATTAAACCTAGAATGGTCCAAACGTGAGGCCCACCAGATGGGCCCAAACCCTAATTATAATATTAATTTCGTAATTAATATTAAGGGTGGTAAAACAGCTCAGCAAATAAGAGTCAAACAAGAATATGATTCTTGCCTGACTTAGCCTACAAGATACATATCTCAACATGGAAACTGATTCATACATAGAAGGAGACTAGAACCTTCTTCTAGTCGGTGACTTGCCCACCAAGTCACCAAACCCTACTACGATTTTAGGGCTTCTCAGCCTATATAAAGGGTCTGACCCCTCATCCTAGAACTACGTTTTCTTGGCTTGATTCTCTAATACAGAGATACGTAGGCATTCTGTGAGGACCGTTTAGTCTCAAACGCAGAAGCAGCCATTAAAGCACGAAGCTCCCGAACCCTAGCCGTCATAATCATAACCTAGTTTTTATTCCACAACAGCTGGCGCCGTCTATGGGAAGAAAACATCAACCATGGTTAACACACGAAGGACACCAGCAATTACAGAGCCAATCGCAACCGAGGCTCTACCTCTTAGCTCTGCTCCGCCCCTCACTGAACAAGTACCTCCAGCATCCGGGACTATCGTTCCGTATCAAGTTTCTCAACCCCTAGGGACGACTTCCCATGTTGAGAGTACGCTACCTCCGATCATCCACACAAATCCAGGGACTAATCCCCTCCAGGTGGGGATTTCTTCCTTGATTGTAGACCCCAACAACCCTCCACGAGGGGTTCAGATCCACACTATGGATCTCCCCATAAGCACCAATCCGATGTACGGGCTGCCTAACTACCCTCCTACCCAAGGAGCTGGATCAATTGGTCATGCCCTGTATATTCGAGATCGAGATTATCACGATTTTTCTGGTCCTTATACGGATGAGTCATCTTCTGACGATGATTACGAACGTGATGAAGCTCCAAGGAGGCGACGTGCAAGTAAAGAACCTCGAGGAAGAACTCAAACTACTCACGATGGACTCCCTTCAACAACTACTGAGAAGATTAAGGCTTATGAAGCCGAGATCTTAAGATTAAAGGAAGATATGGCCAGAGAACAAGCCAGATCAAATCAGACTCTACCCCCTCCAACATCAGGACCGACTCCCTTTATAGATCTGGAGAGGCCTTCAAGAAGGCAAAGAAGGACTACCGCCCCAACTGGAAGAATAACGAGGGTGGAAACCCCCAAGAGCAACCCTAAGGATCTGATGCCACTTGGGGATCCTGATGATCCCACACCCCCGTTTACTGAGGAGGTGATGAATGCTCGTATCTCAAAGAAGTTTAAGATGCCAACAATTAAAGCTTATGATGGAATGGGTGATCCTGCAAACCACGTTAGAACATTCTCAAACGCTCTGCTGTTGCAGCCTGCAAGTGACGCTTTGAAGTGTAGGGCATTCCCTCAAACTCTATCAGGTATGGCTCAAAGATGGTATAGTCAGCTTCCTGCAAACTCGATTGGTTCCTTTAAGGAGTTGAGTGCTGCTTTCATTAGTCAGTTTATCAGCGAAAGAACGCATGAGAAAAGTTCTGCATCTCTTATGTATGTGGTACAAGGGAAGAACGAAAGTCTGAGAGACTATCTTAAGAGGTTCACCAAGGAGACTCTGAACATCACTGATCTGGACAATAAGGTTGCAATGGTAGCCTTGGAGCATGGTACCACCGACCTATACTTTAAGAGATCATTGGCAAAGCATCCCCCTGAGAATATGGCTGATCTCCAGCGAAGGGCTGATAAGTACATCAAGGCCGAAGATAGCACGAAGAAGGAAGTCACATTAGGCAATGGTCGGGGGAACAATGATACAAAAAAACGCAAGCAAGAGCAGGAGTACGATGCTAGGGACAAGTATCCCCGAACTAGCAAAGACTCTGATTCGCCACCAAAAAAGAGCTTGGGACCAAGGTTCTCTGACTATGCAAGGTTAAATGCTCCTAGAAGTCAAATCTTGTTGGAGATCGAGAAGGATAAGGACTTCCGATGGCCTAAGCCACTCAGGGGAGACCCCGCAAAGAGGAACAAGGATCAATATTGTCAGTTCCACCGAGATGTGGGGCATGATACAGATGATTGTAGGCAGTTAAAGGATGAGATCGAATTTCTGATCCGCAAAGGAAAACTGAGTAACTTCACCAAGGGTGAAGATCGTGGAACCCAAAGAAGGGACTACGAAAGGAGAAACAATGAAAGAAGGGATAATGATCGTGACCGTAACACGCAGCCCCGAGGGCCAGTTATCAACATGATCTGGGGAGGCCCGACAGCGGCTGGTACAACTCGAAACTCTCGAAAGGCATACGCCAGGGAGGTGATGCACATCATGGGAGAGGCCCCGAAGCGTGCTAGAACTGAAATCGTAATTGGTTTCGATGATTCTGATCTTGAAGGGGTGAAATTCCCCCATGATGACCCATTAGTTATAACCCCTGTGATTGGGAACTCGGAGGTAAAGCGAGTCTTGATAGACAATGGAGCTTCTGTTGACATTCTGTTTCATGATGCTTTTGTGAAGATGGGATATACCGATTCTCAGCTGACTCCGACTAACATGCCCATCTATGGATTCAATGGAGTTGAGTCCAAGGTGGAGGGTACTATCCAGTTACCCATGACAATCGGGCAGGAACCCAAGGAAGCTACTCAAATGTTGAATTTTCTGGTGATTAAGGCAGCCTCAACTTATAACGCAATCCTGGGAAGGACTGGACTTCATGCGTTCAAGGCTGTTGCCTCAACATATCACATGAAGATTAAGTTTCCAACCCGAAATGGGGTCGGAGAACAAAAAGGCGACCAGAAGATGACAAGAAGTTGTTATGTATCCACCCTAAGAGCTGATGGAGTCGGGGGGCAGGTACTCCCGATTGAAGACATGGATGTCCGTAGTGATGATGAACACCGAGGGAAGCCAGCAGAGGATTTAATACCCGTTCCTCTGAAGCTGGGCGACCCTGAAAAGGTTACTTACATAGGAGCATCTCTAAAGGAACCCCTGAAGGGCGAATTGACAGCATTCTTGCAAGAGAATAGCGATGTGTTTGCTTGGACAGCAGCGGACATGCCAGGGATTGACCCCCAACTTATAACTCACAGATTGAATGTCGATCCTGCACGAAAGAAGATAAAGCAGAAAAAGAGAAATTTTGCTCCTGAAAGGCAAGAGGCCATTAAGCAAGAAGTTGACAAGCTTTTGGAAGCTGGATTTATTGAGGAGATTCAGTTCCCTGAATGGTTGGCTAATCCCGTCATGGTCAAGAAAGCGAATGGAAAGTGGAGAATGTGTATCGACTTCACAGATTTAAATGATGCATGCCCAAAGGATTGTTTCCCTCTGCCAAGGATTGACACCCTAATAGATGCCACAGCTGGACACGAGATGTTGAGTTTCATGGATGGTTTCAGTGGTTACAATCAAATTAAAATGCACAAGGAGGACATCCCAAAGGTATCTTTCATTACTGATTTTGGTGTTTTCTGTTATCTTGTTATGGCTTTTGGTCTCAAGAATGCAAGAGCTACTTATCAACGATTGGTGAATAAGATATTCGCTCATCTAATTGGAAAAACCATGGAGGTCTATGTTGATGACATGTTAGTCAAGAGCCTACTCAAGACAGATCACATTAGGCACCTCAGAGAGGCATTTGAAGTGCTAAGGCACCACAAGATGATGTTGAATCCAGCCAAGTGTGCTTTTGGTGTTGGATCGGGAAAATTTTTGGGGCTGATGGTTTCCAAGAGAGGCATAGAGGCCAACCCAGACAAGATTAAGGCTATTCTGGATATGGAGCCACCCCGCTCAATACGAGATGTACAGAAATTAACTGGCCGAGTTGCGGCCCTAGGGAGATTCATCTCCAAATCTGGTGACAAATGCTTGCCTTTCTTTCAGGCATTAAAGAAGGTGAAAAATTTTGAGTGGACCACAGAGAGCCAAGAGGCCTTTGAGCAGTTGAAAAAATACATGGCTGAAGCCCCGTTGTTGGCCAAACCTAATCCTGGGGAGATTCTTTACTTATACCTGGCGGTATCCGAACAATCATTGAGTGTTGTTCTTGTTAAAGAAGAAAAGAAAGTTCAGAAACCCATCTACTACGTGAGTAAGATGCTACATGGGGTGGAGTTGAATTACTCTCCCATTGAGAAGTTTGCATTGGCATTAATTACTGCCTCAAGGAAATTGAGACCGTACTTCCAGGCTCACAAAATCGAAGTCTTGACAGATCAACAATTGAGAAGCATATTGCACAACCCGAAAGCAAGTGGAAGATTGATCAAATGGGCAATAGAGCTTGGAGAGTTTGATATCAAGTATAAGCCTCAGACAGCCATCAAGGCTCAGGCATTGGCTGACTTCGTGGTTGAATGCACCATTGACAACCAAGAAGTCAGGGGGCAGGAGATGATAATCACCCCTGAGAACGAAGATAAAGATGAAGAACTGATAGCTGACCAGAAAGAGTATTGGGTGCTCTATTTTGATGGAGCATCAAAAATAAAATCTAGTGGTGCAGGTTTGGTTTTGCAAAGCCCCGATGGGTTCACAGTTGAATATGCTTTGAAGTTGGACTTTTCGACAACCAACAATGAAGCTGAGTATGAGGCATTAATAGCCGGATTGGGATTGGCCAGAGTCATGAGGGTCAAGAACCTCAAACTGTGTGGAGATTCAAGACTGGTAGTCTCGCTAGTGAATGGTGAATTTTAGGCCAAGGATGATACTATGGCGAAATATTTACGAGTTGTGAAAGCTGTTATGACTCAGTTTGAGGAGTGCTATTTGGAGCACATTCCTAGGGAAGAGAACGTTAAGGCCGATGCCCTCTCTAAGTTCGCTTCTTCTGAGATAGAGAATTATGCGGGAAGTGTTTACTTCCAGGTCTTGAAGGCCCCGACCGTCAACTCTAAGTTGGTAGCGCCGATCGATGTTGGAAGCTGTTGGATAGATCCTATTAAAGCTCATCTAGAAACTGGATGGCTCCCTGACAATGCCTTGGAGGCACGAAAATTGTCAGTAAGGGCATTGAGATATGCCCTGATCGAAGGCATCTTGTACAAGAGATCGTTTGTCATCCCGTATTTGAAGTTTTTAAGGCCCCAAGAGGCTAAGGAAGCATTGGAAGAAGTTCATGAAGGGATCTGTGGGCAACACTTGGGGGGCAGAGCCCTAGCCCACAAGATTACCCGCCTGGGATTCTATTGGCCAGAGATGTTGGCAGATGCCCAGGATTATGTCAAGAAGTGTGATAGATGTCAAAAACATGCCCCTGTTGTAAGGCAGCCGCCTGAGAGGTTAACCTCAATCAGCTCTCCCATTCCGTTTGCAATGTGGGGGATGGACATTCTTGGTCCTTTCCCTATGGCTTCAGCACAAAGGAAGTTTCTGATTGTCGCCATTGATTACTTCACTAAGTGGATTGAGGCTAAGCCTTTAGCCAAGATAACCACCAAGCAAGTTTCCCAGTTCTTTTGGGAGAACATAATTTGTAGGTATGGAATCCCGCGAATCCTTGTGACGGATAACGGGACACAGTTTAACAATGAGGAATTCAAGAAGTATTGTGAGGAAAACGCTATTGAGCTTCGTTTTACCTCAGTGGCACATCCGCAAGCAAATGGATAGGTCGAGGTGGACAATCGAATCATCCTGGACGGATTAAAGAAAAGGGTCGAACGCTCGAGGAATACTTGGGTGGATGAGTTGCTGCCTATACTCTGGGCGTATCGCACCACCTGTAAGGTGACGACAGGAGCAACCCCGTTTTTGCTAGCTTATGGAGCTGAGGCAGTTGTACCACTAGAAATCATGCATGCATCACCTCGAGTTGAGGCATTTGAACCTGAGACTAATGAAGAAGGCATGAGGCTCGCCCTAGATCTGATTGATGAAGTCAGGGACGAGGCAAACGACAGAAATGCGGAGCATCAAAAGAAAGCATCCTTCTATTACAACCACAGGGTTAAGGAGAGGTTCTTTCAGCAAGGTGACTTGGTTCTAAGGAAGATAGAAGCCTCAGGAGTTGGCCAGAAAGGCAAGCTAGCCCCAAACTGGGAAGGACCGTATCGAGTCAAGAAGGTGCTGGGACGAGGATCATACAAGCTGGAAACGTTAGATGGGGTCGAGGTACCCCGAACTTGGCATGCGGTGAACCTCAAGATTTATTATGTGTAAGCCTTCCTAGTAAGGACTTGGCTTTTATCCATCTATTAGGAGAAGTAGAAATAAGGTTCCATGAAACCATTGCAGAGCATGTTGCTCCCAGTAGGAGATAGAGTATTTATGTAGGGGTTGAACCCGCTTCAAGTTATTAATGCAAGTTTGTTTTCCATGTGTGATTGTGTGATTTTATTTATGTGCCAAGCACCTGATGAGTGCAAGTCAAAGATGACCAAGTAACGAAAATAAAAATATGCAAGCGGAAATAAAACAAGTGCATAAATAAACACCCCCATGGGGCTAAGGTCAAAGTTAAATTACATCACCAAATGAAAGTTAAGTCCCGAAGGACCTTGATTGAAAGTAGAAAAATATAAAGCCACAAGTGGCTAACAAGGCCATGCAAGGCCACTCACTCTTCGGCGGATTCCTCCACCACCTCCTCGCCCTCTTCTTCCTCAGCATCATCTTCTTCCCCATCTTCCTCGGAGTTTTCTTCCCCGGAGCTCTCCTCATCTTCCTCGGCTTCTTCGGCCTCCGTCTCCATCGGCTGCGCCGTCCCTTCCTTTGCCGCGTCACCTTCCTCTTCCGAGGTCTCGGTTGATGAATCGACCCTAGCACGAAGTTGCTTACCGGGAAAAGCTCGTCTTGCAGCTGCTTCCCTCTCTGACATAGCTTTCTTCCCTGCAGAACGGGAAGAGGTCGAACCGGAGCTAACAACATTAGCTACCTTCCTTGTACCAGAAGGACGGCGACTACCCCGAGAGCCTGACGCATGCTCCACATTTTGAATTCCTCTAGCAACAGCCCAGTTAGGGCAGGGGAAGTCCGCAGGATTCACCACCGAAGGGTATTTGTTGCTCACAACACCAATAGCTTTGTTTCAACCAACTTCCATGTTAAAAGGCCGCAGCTCATCATCATGCTTGTCCATAAAATTCATAAAGTCCTCCGACTTGTGATATGAATCGATGATCTTGTTAGCATCAGAAAGTTTCTTCCTGCCAAGCGAGCGAAGTTGCTTTTGATAAGATAAGCTGTTGGCCTCAGATCGGACAACTCTGGAGTTCAGATCTTGGAGTTGCTCCTTAAACGTTGCTTTCTCTTTCTTCAGTTCCTCATTGCTGTCCCTATAAGCTCGACCTTGACGAGTGGCAGATTGAAGATAAGCATTGGCCTGTAACAGAGAAATTAATAAAACATCTTCTTAAAAAAAAAGGGTGCAGACATGGAGATCGAATGTAAAAGTTGGTACCTGGTAAAGAGCTTGAGCACCGAGGCGCTCAGCTTCATCAACCTTGTCTCCTGCCATGGCCGTAAGGAGATCAGGGGGGGTGATAGATAGCCTGGACCAGGACACGGCTAAGTCAGTACTCCCTAAGATGGAGTCTTGCTCGCAAATACCCCAATCTGGGGTAAAAGGGACTCTCATGTCCTCAGCAGCGTTCCGGGACCTCTTTCCCCCTTGGGAACATCCCTCCAAGAAGCCAGGTATCCTTCGGTCAGGAGGGTTCCATTGCTCTGCCGCCTTTTTTATCATTCTCCTTGTAACTTGAGGTTGGTTCTCAGGTCGGCTATCCAGCTCCTCAGCAGCTGAAAGATGAAGAAAAAACATTGGAATAAGAACTAACATAGCTCATAATGATGGAATGAAAGAAAAATTACCCTCTAAAGAAAGGAAGCTTAAGCCAGCTCCAATGAGTTTCTTTCTGTCAAAATGGATTTATAGTGGGAGCAACCATTGTCAGCAAGTAGCCTATCTCGATCTGCCAACTCTTTGAGGTCAAGTTCACACACGAAGTGTGAACTATCCTCCATAATTCCGAATCTCTTAACAAAGAAGCGACCCTAGTCGCCACCTTCCCACTCCAAAACAACAAAGTCCCTCTCCCAAGAATGGTGGGAGCCAGGGAAGGAGAAAGAGTTTACTATATGTGGAAGCTTGCTTCTAAGCTGAAAGCCGATCCACCCCGGATTAGTCTCAGGGGAGTTCTTGACTGCGAATATGCTTCTGAACATGGTTGTACTCCAAGGAATTTCCAACTCGTGGCATCTTAACAAGAAGATGATTAGAAACCTCCAAGAATTAGGGTATAGTTGGCAAGGATGGACTTGAAGTTCTGCTAAGAACCTGATGATAAATGGGTGAACGGGGAACCTAAATCCCGCCTCCAATGCTCCTTTCATGACGCAAATCCTTTCGGGATGCCAGTTGCAGGTTCTGTCTCCTGGATTTGGAAGGCATACTTTGATGGCGCTTGGAAAGCCATAAGTGTTTCTAATCTTCTCTACATCCTTCTTTCTTAATTTAGAAGGGCTATTAAAAGCAACTAAGCTGGAGCTGTTTGGGAATGATTCTCCCATTATGTTTAGCAAATCTAGCATAGACTCGAACCGACGTTCAATATATTTAGGAGGCATGAGTTTTAGCTTACCTTTCATTGTTCGCGCCATGCTCCTTTTTCTGAAAGCCTCCTCCATAGAGAGTTGGGGGGCAGCAGCTTGCTTGTCAACCATCTGGAACCTTGAATCTTGAAACTTGAAGCTTGAACTTGGAAGCTTGAAAACTAGAGAACTCAAGAGCTTTAGAACTTAAGAAAGTTTGAGAAATGAAAAAGTGAAGAAAAATGAAGGATGCTCCCATCCTTTTATAAGGAAAAGGTGACCTGTAATCTCAGGTTGAAACACGGCTCGGTTCGCGTTTACAGGTCAAGTATCGTTAAAATACGAAAAGGGAGCAAAAGCTATCTGTTATGAACGGAAAGAGTCGTTAAAACTCAAGATATGTTGGGAGAGAAACGAAGAATTTAAGTGAATAGTCGGCAAAATATTCTACCAGAGCAGTTAGATGAGCTTGGAAAACTAAGTATGCTTAAGAAAAGTTTAATGGGAAGGTTAATAATAAGCACTGGATTAGTGATGTGAATCAAGGTACTATATAAAACCTCAACTCTAGCCATGAATGGCCAAACATTGATTCCATATCGATGATCGATATCGGTATGCGAAAGTAAGTAACTCTAGCCATGAATGGCCAAACATTGATTCCATATCGATGATCGATATCGGTATGCGAAAGTAAGTAACTTTAGCCATGAATGGCCAAACATTGATTCCATATTGATGGTCGAAGCCGGTATGCAAAAATTGAAAATAACTAATAGTGACCAAGTTGGTTCCAGGTCGATGGTTGATGTCGGTACGTGAAGATCAAAATCGCTGATAGAGATCGAACAAACTACTGTAACAAAGAAACGAAAAAAAAAAAATTCGTAGCGGACCGAAGTCCCGGCCGACCGGCCCTCCGGGAAGCCCTCCAGCCGACCGGAATTGACCGCAGGCATGGATGTTGAACCGGCCGACCGGTGTCCCAACCGACTGGCCCTCCGGGGAACCCTCCGACCGACCGACTTTGATCATCGGTACGGGTTTTCTGCCTTCATTTCGAAAAAAAAAAAATCCCCCAGCCGACTGACATACAGGCCGACCGGCCCTCCGGGGAACCCTCCAGCCGACCGACTTCGATCATCGGTACGGGTTTTCTGCCTTCGTTTCGAGAAAAAAAAAAAAGGCCGACCGAAAAACCAGCCGACCGTGTTCCTGGCCGACCGGCCCTCCGAGACACGCCCCAGCCGACCGGAAGCGATGGTCGGTACGGGTTTTTTCCCGCCCGACCGACAGCGATGTTCGAGTTGGGTTTGCAAAATTTCGTTTTCTGTTTTTTGTTTTTTCTAATTTGTTAATTAAGGGAAGTGAAAACTAAGCACCGATTAGTGCCAATTAAGCGCTATTTAAGCATTATTTAGTGCATATTAGCACCGTTTAGCACCGATTAGTGCCGATAGTGCCGTTTTATGCCGTTTGACATCGTTTAAACGTTGTTTAAGACTGTGTAGTGCCGCTTAACACCGTTTAGTGTCGTTCAACATCATCGTAAATGTGTCGGTCGCTCCACGCTTTACATTAAGATGATATTGTTGAAAATACTCGCTTAAGAGTAATAAACCCTGACCCGAGTCTCAAAAAGGCCGTTAAAACTTCAAGGAAAACCTGATCAGTTTTCCTAGAAGTTGGGGGGCAAATGATATGGGCTAAAAATAAGCCCTAAAGACACATTTATTCTGGCATTAATTAAACCTAGAATGGTCCAAACGTGAGGCCCACCAGATGGGCCCAAACCCTAATTATAATATTAATTTCGTAATTAATATTAAGGGTAGTAAAATAGCTCAGCAAATAAGAGTCAAACAAGAATATGATTCTTGCCTGACTTAGCCTCCAAGATACATATCTCAACATGGAAACTGATTCATACATGGAAGGAGACTAGAACCTTCTTCTAGTCGGTGACTTGCCCACCAAGTCACCAAACCCTACTACGATTTTAGGGCTTCTCGGCCTATATAAAGGGTCTGACCCCTCATCCTAGAACTACGTTTTCTTGGCTTGATTCTCTAATGCAGAGATACGTAGGCATTCTGTGAGGACCGTTTAGTCTCGAACGCAGAAGCAGCCATTAAAGCACGAAGCTCCCGAACCCTAGCCGTCATAATCATAACCTAGTTTTTATTCCACAACACTATTAAAATAAATAGTAAATTAATATAATTAGTGATAATTAGTCGATTGCCTTTTTTTAATTAAAAGAGGTTTATTTTTAATTGATTGATGATATTACCTTTTATAAACACCTAAGATATCGTATCTTCCAATCAATATTATTTCTTTCTAAATAAAACACGTTAACTTTTTTATTAAAATATAATCTTACAATAATTAATATATACCAAAAAAAATAACACTATATCGTCTAATCAGTAACAAAAGATAATAGACATATATATACAACGAATAAACCATTATATTTTAAGTAAAAAATTAGAACCATTAGATCTATTGATTAGATATATTATATGTTTAAATTAATTTACTAAAATTTCAAGGTTCGAATTTTGTCAGACATATTTTTTTAAAAAAATTTATAATATAAATTTTAAACCACATAATTTTGCAATCATTAATGTATAACGAAAAATATTAAACCATTTTACTGTTAGATTTTTAGTAATTAATAAGAACCGTTAGATGTAATTATAAGAAATATTTTATGATTAAAGTATTTTACTAAAAATTCAAGTTTCGAATCCCGTCAACGACATATTTAACTTAAAATTCTATAATATTGTAAATTTTAAATCATGATTATCTAAATTTATATTAAATTATATTAATATAATATTAAAATAATTTTTACAAAATAATAATTATATAAAAATATAATTATAGCATAAAATAAAATTTATATAACATATTAAAAGAAACCCGTGCATTGCACGGGTTATAACCTAGTATTAATAGTACTAGCTTATAACCCGTGCAAAGCACGGATTACTTTAAATTTTTGTAATTTGTTTATAGTGTAATATAATATTATAAATATTAATTTTAATATTATAAATATTAATTTTAATTTGTTATAGTATAATTTGTTATTTGTTTAATATGTTTTTTAATATTAAAAAATAGAGTTGAACCAAACTACCAAACTACCAATTATCTCCTAATTTATAGCCACACTGACACACACGCCACTCCTCTCGATCAAAACTCTCGGCTAAATCTTTGCTTACCTGGGAATGTTTTTAGGTAGATAAAATATTAATTAAATTTATTTTTAATTGAACTAAAATTATGGCTGAAAAATAGGGTTGAACCAAACTACCGATTATCCCCTAGTTTACTTATTATAGTATAGTATAGATAGATATGTTTTTTAATATTAAAAAATAGGGTTGAACCAAACTACCAATTATCCCCTAGTTTAATACTATTATAATCGAAATAGGATATATTTGGTTGTCGGTTTGGTACTCTTTTGTTGGTCACTCATTTTGGTCACTCTTTGATTTGCTTAAATCTCTATTATTAATAATAAAAAAATGTAAAAAAACACACAAAACACTCTCCTGTTAATAAAATTAAAAAAACACACACACACACACTGACACACACGCCACTCCTCTCGATCAAAACTCTCGGCTAAATCTTTGCTTACCCAGGAATGTTTTTAGGTAGATAAAATATTAATTAAATTTGTTTTTAATTGAACTAAAATTATGGCTAAAAAATAGGGTTAAACCAAACTACCAATTATCCCCTAGTTTAGTTATTATAGTATACTAGCTTATAGCCCGTGCGAAGCACGGGTTACTTTTAAATACTTTTAAAATTATATAATTAAATAAAATAGAGAATAATTTATTACGAATTTATTAGTAATAATAATAGTTTAATAAATGATATGTATTGATTAGAATTAATAATATAAAATCTTAATGTAAATTTGTTGTTGATGGGATTTGAACCTTGATCTTTGGAAGAGGGATTTAAATAAAGAATATTCCTTATTATTAGATCTAACGACTATGTAAAAAGTATTTATGTTTGATATATGGTGTTGAAAAAGAAGAGAAAAGCCGAAAAGATTGTGTATAACGGAGGTTTTAAGTTTAGCTGTATTATTAATGGTGTAAATATAAAATACTACTCTGTATTGGTTTAACGGAATTCATTTGATTTGTTTTATATTATAAATAATTTAAAATTAAATAATTAGAGTGAAAACCAAAACTTAGGAGAAAACCAAAACTTTCAATGTTTCGGCTTTAATATAATAGTACTAGCTTATAACCCGTGCAAAGCACGGGTTGCTTTTAATTTTTTGTAATTTGTTTATAGTGTAATATAATATTATAAATATTAATTTTAATTTGTTATAGTGTAATTTGTTATTTGTTTAATATGGTTTTTAATATTAAAAAATATGGTTGAACCAAACTAACAATTATCCCCTAGTTCAATACTATTATAAGCAAAATAGGATATTTTTGGTTGTCGGTTAATTTATTTTTAGTTGAACTAAAATTATGGCTAAAAAATATGGCTGATTACCTAGTTTACTTAGGATTAAAGACAATAACGGAATTTATTTGATTTGTTTTATATTATAAATAATTTAAAATTAAATAATTAGAGTGAAAACCAAAACTTAGGAGAAAACCAAAACTTTCAATGTTTCGGCTTTAATATAATAGTACTAGCTTATAGCCCGTGCGAAGCACGGATTACTTTTAAATACTTTTAAAATTATATAATTAAATAAAATAGAGAATAATTTATTACGAATTTATTAGTAATAATAATAGTTTAATAAATGATATGTATTGATTAGAATTAATAATATAAAATCTTAATGTAAATTTGTTGTTGATGGGATTTGAACCTTGATCTTTGTAAGAGGGATTTAAATAAAGAATATTCCTTATGGTGTAAATATAAAATACTACTCGTATTGGTTTAACGGGATTCATTTGATTTGTTTTATATTATAAATAATTTAAAATTAAATAATTAGATTAACGGAATTCATTTGATTTGTTTTATATTATAAATAATTTAAAATTAAATAATTAGAGTGAAAACCAAAACTTAGGAGAAAACCAAAACTTTCAATGTTTCGGCTTTAATATAATAGTACTAGCTTATAACCCGTGCGAAACACGGATTTCTTTTGATAGGTTATAAAATTTATTTAACATTATAATTATGAACTTTGAATTTTTACTAAATTAATTTAATCATGTAATATATCTTATTATTAGATCTAACGATACTTATTTATTACTAAAAATAATGATTTGAATATATGGTGAGATATTTTTGAGTGTATATTATTTAATTTTATTAAATAGAACCGTCCGTGATATAATTGGAAAAAGAGAGATTTTAGTTTGAAAAAATAGAAAAAGATAACATGAAAATTAAAAGGTGACATACTTTAGGGTGAAAATGGTAATTGATTAGTTTATAGTAATTATAATTTAATTGTTATTTTACTAAATAAAATTGCAGGTAATATTTTTAGAAAATGAGAAATTAATGTTACCTTGATATTTCTAAAAAAAGGAATTTAATTAGAAAAAATAAAAAAGATGATACGTTTTTAGCTGAAAAGGTAATCGGTTAATTAATAGCATTATAATATTATGATTTTATTTTTATTAAATAGAATCGCTTGTGATATAATTTGAAAAAGAGAGGTTTTAGTTAGAGAAAATACAAAAGGTAACTTGTTTTGGCTGAAAAAGGTAACCCGTGATATAATTGGAAAAAAATATTTTAGTTAAAGAAAAGAGAAAAGAAAAAAAATTATTAGTTAACAGTAATTATAATTTTTTTTAATTAGATAAAATATAAAATATATTATATTTTACCTGAAAAAGGAAACTGCTTAGTTATTAGAAAAAAAGGTAACACGTTTAACCTGAAAAAGTAGGTTGATTTGTAAAGAAAAATTTTAGTTAAATAAAATATAAAAGAAGATTTTTAAAAGGTAACTCGTGATATAATTGGAAAAAGAGATATTTTAGTTAGAGAAAAGAGAAAAGATAATTTGAATGAAAAAATTAATTAATTAGTTAATAGTAATTATAATATGCTTTTTAGTTAGATAAAATATAAAATATATTATATTTTAACTGAAAAAGGAAACTGCTTAGTTATTAAAAAGAAAAGAAAAGGTAACGTGTTTAACCTGAAAAAGGAAATTGATTAGTAAAACAAAAACTTTAAAGGTAACATGTTTAACCTGAAAAAGGAAATTGATTAGTAAAACAAAAATTTTAGTTAGACAAAATATAAAAAAAGATTTTATTGTAATTAAGTAAGGGTAATTAGGTAAATTCAATAGGTACCACATGAAAAAGGAAACTGCTTAGTTATTAAAAAAAAGGTAACACGTTTAACCTGAAAAAGTAGGTTGATTTGTAATGTAGAAATTTTAGTTAAATAAAATATAAAAGAAGATTTTTAAAAGGTAACTCGTGATATAATTGGAAAAAGAGATATTTTAGTTAGAGAAAAGAGAAAAGATAATTTGAATGAAAAAATTAATTAATAGTTATTATAATATGCTTTTTAGTTAGATAAAATATAAAAGATATTATATTTTAACTGAAAAAGGAAACTGTTTAGTTATTAAAAAGAAAAGAAAAGGTAACATGTTTAACCTGAAAAAGGAAATTGATTAGTAAAACAAAAATTTTAAAGGTAACATGTTTAACCTGAAAAAGGAAATTGATTAGTAAAACAAAAATTTTAGTTAGATAAAATATAAAAAAAGATTTTATCTGTAATTAGGTAAGGGTAATTAGGTAAATTCAATAGGTACCAACCAACCAACCAACCAACCAAACTTTTAATGTTTCGGCTTTAATATAATAGAATAGATAGATAGATAGATATAAGCCAATTATCCTAGTTTAGTTATTATAGTACAGTAACAGTATAGATCAAAAAAGTGTCCCGGACCAAGTCCATTTTAAACAAATTAAAAATAAAAAATTTAATTATAAAATAATGTACTAATCCCACAGTTTATTTTTTTTTTTTTTTTGTACAAAGGCGTAACCGATTATAAAAGCCAAACAGAGTTGGGTCATCTCCTCGAAATCTTCTATCAAACCTCGATCACAATCTAATCCAATTGAGGAAAAAGGATGAGTAAGTACGGCTTACAAATTAGGGTTAAGCCATCCTCATCGTCTCAATCGAACCGCTTATCGGCGACGAGACCACCGCGTCCACCTCCCTCCGCTTTTCTCGACGATGAAGACGACGACGACGTTGAGAGAGATATTTCTCGCCAGGCCTCTAAAAACAAGTCCAACAAAGACGTAAGCTTTTTGCTCTTTTCTTATGCTTCAATTGTTGACTTTCGTGGTTCAATTAAGTTGTTTGATTTTCGTAGTTTATAGGTTTCGTGTTTTTTGTTTGAATTGTGATTTGAATTGTTTCTTTGTTTTTGTTTTTTCAAGTACGAGGAGTTGCATAAGAAAGCGTTGGAGGAGGATCCCAAGGCGTTCGACTACGATGGAGTTTTCGATGAGATGAAGCAGGCTGCTGTTCGTAAAACTACTCGGGATAAGGAGAAGAGGCCGGTAAGTTTTAATTTCTTAATTAAGATTGGATTAGATCACAAGCATACGTCTTTTTTACGGTTTTTTGATGAACTTAATGTATGTGTATATGTATGTATCTCTAAGTTCTCATTGGGTTTTTATTTATGTTTAAACATTGCAGCCGCGATATATTAAAGCACTAATCGATAAGTCTAAAGCACGAGAGCGTGAACAAGAAATAGTATATGAGAGAAAACTTGCCAAAGAGAGAAGCAAAGATGAACATCAATTTCAAGATAAGGAAAAATTTGTCACTGGTGCCTACAAAAGGAAACTCGCAGAGCGGGCAAAATGGGTGGAGGAGGAGCGATTGCATGAACTTCGTGAGCAGAAAGAGGATGTAAGTCTTTCTTTTTTATACCCTTCATTCTATTGAACTATGAACAGTTATCCCTTCTTATAATTGAGATCATTATTGTTTACATATTTTTTTTTTGCTTTTTCTCCTTATATGACTAACAATGAAAAAGAAAAAATAAGAATCAAAAGGTCATCCTGATTGTAATTTATCGCAATGAGTTTGTATTATTCGTTAATTTTAAAGAGTGCCTTCTTGTAACGTTAGGATAATGTATTTACTGTCTGTTGTTCTTGCATTTGTAACTTTTACTTGTTTCCTCTAATCCAACTCTGACATGACGGGAGCTTAGTTCTTTAAGTTTGCAACTGTACGTACTTATTTTCTAAGTCTGGTGTGCGACTATAGAAACATGTTTGCTGAATCCACTAGCTAAAACCATCTATATGGTTTAGGATATCTAAATGCATATGTAATCAACCCTAATCATACTGACCTACCCTGTATAACCATCTTTATGTTTTAGCTTCTCACTGGATACTTGTGTTGAAACTTGCAAGCTCTCAACGGCAACCCCATGCTAAAGTTCCGTGCTTGTGATACTTAACATGCCTAATCATAGTTATCTAAGCTTAATCTGTTTTTACCTCTTTCATTATTAGACATTCTGATATGCATGTGTTTTGGGTCTTACCCTAGGTAATTTGAACTTCTAAAATTTATTTGTACCATCTTTGCTTTTGCTTAAGTTTGACTTTGGTTATCTTAATTCTATTCCACTTTGTAAAATATAATACGAGGAAATTATATTCTGTAAGTTTTTGGTATCTTCTGGTTTATAAATTATAAGTGCAGAAATGAGGGATTGACAACAAAGAGAATAAAATTTAGCAGAGATTAGAGAGAATTTAGAAGAGAAACAGAGAGATTTAGAGCAGAAATGAGAGAGCGCCAGAGTTTAGAGAGATATGAGATATAAACCCTATAGAGATAAAGCAGTTATAGAGAGAGAAAGAGATTGGTGGAAAATGGTTTCCTTTTCATATATTATATCATGAGAACACAGCACACTTACAGGTAATTATAGGCATAACGAAAATGTAACTAAGACACACAGGATTTACTATACTTCCCTTACTACACATGTACTGACTTTACTACTACTCTTAGCACTACTTAGCTATCCTGACAACTGCCACATATAACTGGTATAATGATATATATGTTATCTCACTTGGTCAACTATAAAAATTCAGGCAGCTGGGTGTTTGTTAGTATGATATCTATTGTACATGTGTGAACAGATACATTTTCTTAATCTAGCATAGAGAAAGGAAGTTACACTTTTTAAGTATATGATTATGTGAAAGCAAGTTTGGTGTCGTTACAACAAGTGAAGCTGTGTTTCCATGTATCAAGTATTTCAATACTTACTTTGTTGTTAGAGCAATAGAAAGCTGCGTAACTTCTTAGCCTTGTTAACAGTTGCTGTAGGAAGCTGAGAACAGTTTACCCTGTTGTATTTTAAGAGATGATTTTTAGTAAAGAATAACTGCAAGAAACTTTCTATTCATCCCTATTAATAAATCTATCTTTTAATATGTGTTTCAGATTACCAAGAAGGGGGATATGACTGATTTTTACTTCAATCTGTCGAGGAATGTGGCATTTGGAGCCGGCGAGGCAGAGCCAAGGAATGAAGTAGAGGAGCAGCAAGAAGAGAGAATTCAGACATCAGAGGAAGAGAGAATTCGGACATCAGAAAGTAGTCATCCATCAACCAAAATCGGTTCGGACTCTATTTCTGCGCAACCGGGTGAAGATTTGAGGATACCAATTGCTGAATCATCACGAGATAAAGTTGCTGCTGGACAAGTTGCTGTGTCATCATCACAAGATAAAGCTCCTGCTGGAACAGTTACTGAGCAACCAAAACGTGATCATAAAAGAAATGAATATGCTGTTGCAGCAGCTAAAGATCGCTACTTTGCTCGGAAGAGAGCCAAGGTAGTGGAGGAACCACTTTAGGGTTAGTAGCTGTTTCTATTGTTCTCTACATATTACTTTGTTGATTCTTATTTTTGATTGCACTCTTATAATGTTAATCTGAAAGGACATTACTGTAAAATATATGATGAATCTTTAGCATGTAATTATTATTACAAATGGTTAAAATCTGTTCTGCATATGATCTGCATATAGTAGGATCATTTTTGATTGTGGAGTGAGGATTTCAAACCGTGGCCACCTTTCCCGCAAGGCTCTTACTGGATCCTCAAAATGCCATATTTTCTTGTTCTACAACAAGATTAATTACCAACTTAAATAAAGACTTGCCCACTAATTCACAGAATGCAAGAGGGAAGTTTGTGTTATCTTTAGCTTATATCTTAAACCCCTATAGTAAACTTTTAGATTTGGGAGTGAGGAATTGAACCTATGAGGCTATGACCCTAGTCATATGAAATTAAGAATTGAGACACCTTTCTCAGTATGCTTTTGCTGGATCCTTTAAATGCTATATATTCTTGTTATACAACAAAATTAGTTTATCAACTTCAATAAAAACTTTAATGGATTTGGATATGGATTCAGGCTAATCCGATCCAAACCCGATCCATTGACAGGCCTAGTTGTGTGATTGTGCAAATGCAAATAAATGCTAAATTGTCTTTTGCTTTTAATTCCTTGTCCCGTGATGTAAATTTATTTTAGATTAGGGAGTGAGGATTAGAACCAATGACCCAAAGAATGGAGACACCTTTTGCATTAGGATTATATTGGATCCTCTAAATGCCATAAATTCTTTTTATGCAATAAATTATTTATCATATTCAGTGAAACTTACCAACTACTAAATAAACATTTGATTGATCTAAATTTTGTTCTGACAGGTGACAATTGTTTCTACAAGCCTCGGAGGCCATGGGATGTACTGCCTAATTTGAGATGTATTATGTACCTGGAAGTCTGGAACTGAATCATCATGTTACTGGATTTGTAGTTTTGTTTGCCTTTTGGTGTAACTGAGGCGAACCATTTGGAGTTCGAAGTAAAGTTTGACATGTTCAAGCTCATGTCGAAAACTCGAATTGATTTAACTAATTATTGACAAAAGCTCTAATATGGTAGGTTTGGTTGTCTCGATTATATAATATTTTTATATAAAAATAAATATTGATGTATACAAATTAGAAATCAAAAGCTTGGTTAGGCTGCAAGTTAAGTAATTTGAACCTGAAGTCTGGTTTTAAGGTCTAACTTGCCTTGATTATTGTCCAGCCAAATTTGCTTGAATAAGCTCGTTTACACCCAGTAGCATGCTTTAGTTCAGAAACACACTACATAAGGAGAAACTAGAAGGTTGATGAAATAGATTAGACATAGCCGGTTTAAAATTTAGTCAACAGCTTTAGCTGGACTCGAAAGTTCAACTCAACTAGTTTATTAACGAGCTGGGGTTTGAACAAATGAAATTGTCTGATAAGAATTAGCAAAAAAAAAAAAAGAAATTGTCCGATAAGGTTATTGAGTTTGGCTGATCTCAGTAAGAGAAAATTCAAACTCGGAACGTAAAAACTTGAATCCTTGATTCGTGAAAGATAAATGAATCGTTAGTATTGATTTTTTCAGTTTGCGCCAATAGGAAAGATGACAATATTGTATTTAATTAATATTCGCCTCTTATTTTAGAGAGAGAGAGAGACGGAAGGATATGCAGTCGCATAATGATTAAACCGATATTAGTTGATAAAGTAGTTGAAAATACTCTCATCATCACTCATAAGAGCATTCACATCGGTACCCCATTCCTATCCCCATCCCCATAATTTGAGAATTTATTCAACTTTTATTCTAAAATACTCTTCCATCCCATTCTCCATTTTGGGGTTTAGTTTTAGTGTCATAACTCAAGTCCCCATATTTTGGGACTTTGTTCATTCCCCCAAAAGCTTTCCCAAACCCCCTCTCTCTTCATATAATAATATTAAACTATATTTGTAGATAGTGAGTGGGTTTTAGTAGTTAAAGTTGTAAATGAAAGAGAGAGAAAGAAGTAATATAAAAAAGAATATGGGGATATGAGGATGGAAAATGGGGAATGGGATGTAAAATATTTTTGATAATTTTAGGGATTTACTATTTTTGTTTGGGGATTTACTATTTTTAGTAAGAATTTAGGGATAGGAATGGGGTACGGGATGTGAATGCTCTAAGAGCAACTCCAATAGGGGTTGCTAAGAAGGTTGCCAAGCTTACATGGCAAGGCAACCTTGGTTGCCAACCTATCGGAGTTGGGAGGTTGCCTCTTGGTTGCCTAGCAAGGTTGCCAAAAGTTGGCAACTTCCTAATTTGGATAAAACTCATTAAATAATCTAAAAGCATATTTATCTCTATCCATTTTTATGTTTTTGATATTTTTAATTTTTAAAATAAAGTGTATATGGGGGACCACATTGGAAACTTTTGGAATTGACAACTATTGGAATAAAATTTTAATAAAAGTTGCTAACAATGACATGGATGTAAGAGAAAATAAAATATAATATAAATGTTGATTTGGCATAGGTTGACAACCCTCAAAGCAACTTCTTATTGGAGATGCTCTAAGTAGTACAAGTTGACTTGCGAGAAAGTCCCATCGGACAACGATGATGCTTCTAATAAAGTTGGTCCAAAAGTGCAAGATGATGAAGTTCATAGTACATACTGTAGTTGAAGTTGAGAGCGATACATGGCTATGACTTATGTACACACCATGTGCAAAGTTTTTGGTTCAGCTCTTAAGTTTTTAATTCAAGAAAGCCAGTTCATTAAAATTATAGAAACAAGATAATAACACTGTGCAAACTATTGAATTTTGACAAAAAAAAAAATCTAAAATAGATCGTTGAGTGCATTTTTTGTAGTTCTGTTTGTAATATTTTGGGTTTGTCTTGGATGTATGATTCGAAATCTCGACCTTTGTTTGGGATGAGCACCAAGTATTTCTCCAGGTGATAAATTGCATCTTTTTTTTTTTTGAGAAAAGATATTTCATTAAATCAGCAAATTTTCGGACAATATTGTCTCCAATAAATAATTTGGAGGAGACGGGAACACCAAGAAACTATTGACCTCACAAGGTATTCTTGCCATTTTTTGGACAACCTTGTTGGCTTGATTTCTAACAAAACTAACTGCAATTCTATTATTACAATGCAACAAATCCCTACAATACTGAATCATATCCCCAAGCTCCAGTAAATTTTGTTGACCTTGCTGCACTGCTCTAACACCCAGGAGAGAATCACTCTCGATCAAGACGTTTCCAGTTGTGATAAATTGCATCCTGTACCTCATTGTACACATTTCAATGTTGGATTCAAAGCTTAAACACACATACTTTACTTAAGAATAGATCGAAACTTTTGGTGAAACAAAACTACTGATTCTATTGCTCAAACTGAAAATGAATACATAAGGAAGATAAATACTAAAACTATCTGGTACAATGTTCACCAGATTAGATCCTAAAAATACTCCACGACTTCAACTAACTGGATACTCTCCTACTATTACTCAAACGAACTATGACTAAGTCTAGCTGCTACTTTCTCGGTTGATAGTTAATTTATTTTTCAAACAAAACAAATAAAAACAAGCTTAGATTAAATACTAACATATTCCCCCCTAATCTAAGCTACTGTCTGCAAATTCTTCAGGCCCAACAGTGCTCTCATTCGTTCGAACTTGACTGTAGACATCGCCTTGGTCAGCACATCTGCACGCTGGTTTTCTGAGCTCACATGCTTGATTTCAATCTCCTTTCGTTCAACACATTCACGAATAAAATGAAAGCGGATATCGATGTGTTTACTTTGCCCATGAAACACTGGGTTCTTGGCCAAATCAATGGCAGATTTATTGTCGACATAGATTACTACAGGCCCATGCTTCATATCAGTGATCTGTTCCAGCAAATTCCTTAACCACACCCCCTGGCAGGCTGTAGCCGTCGCCGCCATAAACTCAGCTTCACAACTCGATAATGCAACACACCTTTGCTTTTGAGATACCCACGTAATTAAACTATCGTCTAAATAAAACGCCATCCCTCCGGTACTCTTTCTATCTTCAACATTTCCTGCCAAGTCACTATCCGAGAAACCCGATAACAGATAATTCCCAGTCCCTCGTGCATATACCAGTCCAAATTCCGTGGTGCCCTTCACATATCGTAATATTCTCTTTGCTGCATTCATGTGTAAAGTTGTAGGGCGTTCCATATATCTACTAACGATCCCAACAGCGTACGCAATGTCGGGACGCGTATGAACCAAGTACCTCAGTCCTCCTACCAGACTCTTAAACTGAGTAGGATTCACCGTCTTTCCTTTCTCGTCCTTACTCAACTCCAGTTTAGGCTCCATTGGAAATTTAGCTGAGTTACACTCGACCAAGCCAGCCTTCTCCAGCAGTTTTTTAGCGTATGCCGTTTGCTTGATCACAATACTCTCCCCTTTCTGATCAACTTCAAGACCCAGGTAATAGGACAATTTGCCAAGGTCACTCATATCGAACTCATTTGCCATCTGTTTCTTGAATTCTTCTATGACAGAGATTTTTGTACCCGTGACCAAAAGATCGTCGACATACACTCCTATAATCAGTGATTCTCCTCCCTCTCTTTTGGTGTACACATCATGTTCGTACGGACATTTCGAGAAACCCAAACTCTGTAGATATTTGCTCAAGCGTGCATACCAAGCTCAGGGAGCTTGTCGTAAGCCATATAGTGCCTTTACTAATTTGTACACCAAATTCTCTTTGTTCTTCTTGATAAAACCCTCTGGCTGCTTCACATAAACCGTCTCCTCTAACTCCCCATTGAGAAATGCAGATTTGACATCTAGGTTATGAACTTGCCAACCGTTTCTCGCTGCTAAAGCTAACAATAACCTGACCGTTTCAAGGCGAGTCACAGGTGCAAAAACCTCCCCAAAATCCACCCCCTGTTTTTGCACATATCCCTTTGCCACGAGCCTGGATTTATGCTTTATGATTTCTCCATTCGTGTTACGTTTAAGCTTATATACCCACTTCAATCCTACTGCTTTTTGCCCAGCTGGTAGCTCCACTAGATGCCAAGTGTTGTTCTTTTCAATTGCTTCAAGTTCTGCTTCCATAGCTCTCATCCATGCAGGTTCTGCGCTAGCCTCACTGTAAGTACTAGGTTCGTCAATGCCCAGTAAGAACAGTTCATTTTCTGCTTCGATTTATTCTGTTTCATCATAGATTTCACTCAGTAAACGGAAACGTCTGGGAGCACTACTGCTGCTTGTCGAATCACTATTGTTGCTTGTCGAATCACTATAAGAGTTACCACTATAAGCACTGTTACCACTGTTGGACATATCTCCCTGTCTTGATTCAAAATCTGTAGCTGAATTTCCTTCCGTCCTGTTGCTACTTGGCGTAACTGGATCCTCTTGAGTGTGACTTTCTGTTCCAATCGACTCTCCTGAATAATTATTCACCACAATAAAGAAGTCATGAGTAACTGGTTCTCGCTGTTGCACATCCCAATTCCAGCTTCTATTTTCTTCAAATACCAGGTCTCTGCTCACGTGTACAATCCCAGAAATTGGATCATACACTTGGTACGCTTTTGTTCCCGGTTCTTTTCCAAGATGCACAACAAGCTTACTCCGATCACTGAGCTTTGTTGTGTGCGCACTCGGCAATTTCATGTGTGCCACACAACCAAAGATCCTAATATGTCCAACATCAGGTTTACTCTTCTTCCATGCTTGATATGGAGTTTCTCCGGACAATGTCTTGGTGGGTAATCGATTTAGCAAATAAATAGAGTGACGTATAGCCTCTTCCCAGAACAACAGTGGTAATTTCATTTCTTTCAATAAACAACGAGCCATGGCAACCACAGTCCTGTTCCGTCGCTCCACAACCCCGTTTTGTTGTGGGGTGTATGGTGCGGTAAAGTGCCTGACAATGCCTGCCTCTTCACAGTAGCTTGAAAACTCATTTGACATAAACTCACCCCCTCTATCCGTGCGGAACACTTTGATTTTGTTTCCTGAGACTTTTTCAACCTCAGCCCGGATTTTTTTAAAAACTCCAAATGCTTCGTCTTTGCCTTTTAACATATACACCCACATCATCCGGCTAAAATCATCAACCAAAAGAAAGAAATAACGATTACCTGCTGCTGTTTCTGGAGTTATGGGTCCGCAGAGGTCACCATGAATAAGACCCAATACCTCCTTCGCTCGAAACTCAGTTTGTTGAGGGAACGACTTTCTGATTTGTTTCGACATCAAACATCCATCACATAGTTCCTTTGGCTGAGTGAGTTCAGGTAGCTTATGTACCATTTTGTTTGCTGACATACTTAGCATTGCTGGGAAGTTTACATGGCCAAACCGTGCATGCCACAACCAAGAAGACTCCTCCACCTTTGATAACAAACAGGTAGGTTGAACCGTCTGCAGAATAATTTTGTAGAGCCTGTTTGGAGATCGTTTAACTTTCATGATCAATCTCCCTTTATCATCACGTATTCACAGATAAACGCCTTTTAAAACAACTTGGTTCCCATTTTCTGAAACCTGGCCAAGAGATATGATATTATTACATAGGTTTGGGATGTAATATACCTCATTGAAGACAAGTTCCTCTCCGTTTTTGCATTTGAAAACCACTGAGCCCTTTCCTTTAATTTCCATAGTAGACCCATCACCAAACCTTACTTTTCCAGTCACATTCTCGTCTAAATCTCTGAACTTTGCACGATTTCCCGTCATATGGTTACTAGCTCCATTATCTAGGTACCACAAGCTGGACTCCATGTTATCATCACCAATATTCTTGCTCAGTTTTGGCTTTACATGTGACACCCCCCAAATCCGGGGTCAGGAGATTTGGTTGTCACGCGAGAATCCTCAAAATAAAACATCTGTTTAATAATAATCATCACTTGTGATTGCCCAACACTGGAAATATAACATCTGTGACCCCAACATACCAAGATCTTTTAAGGTTATAGGGCTAGAAACAAGAATCCAAATTCCATTAGATAAAAAAAAAACATTCATTCTTCACAACATTCTCTTTGATCAAATCTTAAATCACTGGTGTAACTTCGATAAGAAGTACGCCAGGCTAACTAAACCATCACATAATAATAATAATAAATATTAGAACTCAATTATATAAAATAGATCTTACACTAAATCCAGACATCCTGAGCCAAGTCATCTTCGAAATAGCATCACGCTTCTTCTCTTTCTGAACTGTGCAGATAAGTCTCGCCAAACTACCTTACTGAAATGTTAGGATCCAAAACAGCAAGTATGAGCGAAAGAAATGCTCAGCAAGCGTATAAAAATTTTGATATAAAACCAGGATAAGTGGGGCATAAAATCAACTGAAATGTAAAACAGTGTATAGAGAAAACTGAATCAACAACTGTGATATAATTCAAACCATAACTGAAATCATTTGGCATGTCATAAAAATGAATCATCTGCCAATTCACAATATATAATAGCCATTCTGGCGATATGGATTGGATATATAAATATAACTGAACACCATTGCCCCCTGATCAGGTTCTAAGGCAATGGGACCCTCTATACTCCACCGGTATTCTCTTTTTTCCGTGTGTGTATAGTCCGGATTTCTGGGGTACCCAAAATAGGCAAGTAATGTTAGCCTATAGGAAGATGGAATGGTTACCATATCCTCCTTAAATAATGCTGGACCATGACAGCAACCATGGCCTCCTACGCTTAACATATTGCTGGACCATGACATCAACCATGGCCTCCTACGCTTTATCAGTTTCCAATAAATATTGCTGGACCATGACAGCAACCATGGCCTCCTACGCTTTACCATTTTCCAATCCAATAGAGCAATTTCCGAATTCAACAGGAAATGCTTAGTTTCACATACAGTTCACATCCCTATTACTTACTACGATAATAAGGATATGAAGAGTTTATCTTAAACAATTTCCCCCAGCAAGGGTACCAATATCAAGCAACTGTTCGCATAAAAATATTTAAGAATCACAAATAGCTCTGAACAATAGCTATTCATCATGATATGAATCAATGAAACATAAAATAAACAGTGTTTAGGATGATAAAGAAAATACTTGCCTCTGGTCCTTAGCTATTACGCAAAGTCGAGGTAACCCGTCTACCTTCTTCTTCTATCTTACGTCATCATATCCTCTGTTGATCATTTGCTGGTTTGACGCTCTTGCGATTGCCACGAGTCTGATCCGTTGACATCGAGCCTGCGCGTCTACTTCTATAGTCAAACATAAGCAATATCTCTGTCGGAAGAAAATAATTGGAAATGTCCCCTTTGAACATAGACGTTTTCCCGGTGTTAAAACACCTCGCAAGTAAACCAGCAATTCCACAAACAATACTTTCATCTCCAACCTTCTTTATTACAATCCACACAATACTGCATCCATCTCCAACTTTCTTCGTCTCATACCAACTTAACTCCGCTGACATTCCTAAGTCAATATTTACCAATTAATCCTCGAATTAAACATTTATGCATTCAACTTAGTCCAACTCAATCTATAAATAATCCTCAAAACATTTATCTTATTCCTCAATAAAGAAACATGAAAATCAATTAATCCTCAAGACACGATTAATCCTCGAGATAACAATTAATCCTCGAAATAAGTCATTAATCCTCAAGACAATAATTAACCCTAGAGATAATCATTAATCCTCGAATTAAATACATATATACCTGTCACATAACCAATTAACACATAGCATATACGGCTCACAAATAAAAGAGCACTCAAATTATTCATAGAATATTTACAAATCACTAATAGATAATCAAAGAATAATAACACGCAATTCACATAATCACATAGCACGTTTGATCAGATCATGAAAAGATTTTATCTAATATTTTTAAAACAGAAAACGGTCAAAACCCTAATTATCGGATATAACCGACTCAATAAAAAGGTTTGGTAAAAAAATTGATCCAAATTTAAAAGTTGAATTTTAACTTAAAACTATTTTTATAAGAACCGGGTCATTTTTCTGATTCCAGAAATATTTTTCTCGTTAAAAACGGACAAGCGGTTTAATTAATACGCAATTAATAAGAATAATTCAATTAATAATTAAATTAATTGATTATTCAAATTAATTATTTATTAATCAACTCATAAAAATAATTAATCTTTTATAATAAAAAGATTTAAATTCAATGAAGTCAATTATATATTTAAATAATAATTAATTAATATAATTAATCAATTAAAATGAATTAATCAATTAATTAAATCAATTAAATTATTATTTAAAAATAATTAACTAATTAAATTTAATTTTTAGGAATTAAAATAATAATAGATAAAAGAAATCTGAATTTTAGAAAAATTTTATAAAAATTTTGACCCAAAAACATTTTTCTGAAAAGTTTTAAGATTTTGAAGATCAAAACGTTACTATTCATCACCACCTACGCTGTTCTTCGTATGAATGCTTCGAAGAACACCACCTCCAACAATGGAGGTTTCTCCAGAATCCGGTCACCGGAATATTTTCCGGCGAACTTCCGGCGACCATAACTTTCACAAAACTAAACCAAATCAAGCGTGTAAAATATGGATCTTGACTAAAATTTCACGACAAACTCAACCGTGCCAACGAAAACAACAAAAACGCGACCAAATTCCGGCGAGCTTGAACCCAAATTCGGTCCAAAATCGTTCTCCTTCATTTCTAAACCAAATCGCGTGTTTAACATCACAAAATGAAGCTTATAACTCATACAATCTAACCCCTAACACCTCTAACACGAACAATCATCACAACGCACGAACGAATCGATTAAAGAAACTAATTAAACTTAAAACTCAAATATCACAATACAATAATAGAATGATACAATTAACTACATGAATCGACTATAAATGATCATATAAAGCTATTGGACTCATCAAAACAAGCAAACAATTCACCAATTAAAAAGCCCTAATTTGCTCAAGAACCCTAATTTCGAATTTGTAAATCGGGCATTAGAATGATGAAATTGATCACATAATTAGACTCATAGCATCCAAATAAAGCTATAATCATCATCAGTTTCACTGGAAAAGCTCAGAAAATGAAAACCCCAAATTGTAAGATGAACCCTAATTCGGCAGAATTCTTCAATAATTTATATAAAATCGAAAATTTACCCAAACTGAAATCTGTTGATGGATTATGAAAGAGGATATTGAGAGCTTCGATTCGACTACAAGATCGCCAAAATCGGATGTCTACAACACCTTCAAATTCAGCTTTGATCCTCAAGAACAGGAGAGAGAAAATATATTCTTATAATTATTTATTTATATAAAATCTGATTTATATGAATTTTTAATAAATAAAAAAAAATCTGATTCCTATTTATATTAATCAAAAATTAATACCCCAAAAATATTTTTAACCCCTAATTAAAATTATTAAGCCTTAAAAATAATTTTTATGGGATAAAAATGTAAAATTTTTATTTTTAAACAAATATAATGTAAATGTCAAAATTCCCCAAAAATTATGAATTTTACAAAAATTACAACATAATGCATTTTTGAACATCCCATTATTATATAAAAATAATTTTATGAAAAACAGGGCCTCGAATCCAATACAGGGGCTGGGTCCGGAATTTAAAATGCAAAATAACTGTATTATAAAGATATAAAAATTACAGAAAAATAGAATAAAATATTCTATGATACACAGAAGTCACATAACACGTATAAGATAATTTTCCTATTTAATAAAAATCATAACGCGTTTAAATGCATTAAAAATAAACTAACACACATTAAAATCAACTAAAAATATATTTTAATATAATAAATTACACGTAATTTTTTTTTTTCGGTCGTTACATTCTTCCCCCCTTATAAGGATTCCGTCCTCGGAATCAACTAAGGCAACTAGTGAGGTTCCTTAACTCCTTCATCATCAATACTTGCTTTACAAAACTGGGGATAATGTTCCTTCGTAAACAACTTCTCCAAAATCTCAATTCACTTTAGGGTCTCTATCTGATACAGTTATCACGGGAGTCTTACAACCCATCATTATTCGTTCCAAATATGGCTCGATCAACTTTTCATTAACATAATATCCTTGATAGAGAGAGATAGAGAACTGATTCCATTGACATGTCACTGATATTCTAATCATTTTAGGACTCGCTCTTGCTCTTGACGATTCTGTTGCGAATCTAACTTCTATCAACGAATTTCGCTTATTCTGAC
This sequence comes from Kitagawia praeruptora, assembly GCA_037693485.1. NCBI lineage: Eukaryota > Viridiplantae > Streptophyta > Magnoliopsida > Apiales > Apiaceae > Kitagawia > Kitagawia praeruptora. The sequence continues at coordinate 128,661,715 of CM075352.1, forward strand.
CTGATTGGCATACCCTTGAAATTCAGCAGAGATAACAAGAATTATGAAATTTTGAAGAGAACGGATTCCATATCATAGCAAATGTCCCACAATTGTGGTTATGAATTTTATGAATTTTAAAGCAACCTGATTTGAAATAATAGAATAACTGAGAGATCAATATGATCACATGAACCCGACGTTGTGTGTCTTAGCTCCGACATTTACAATTAAAGGTGATCAGCCTTCTTGTAATACACAACACACCAGTGATGGCGTCCCATCCAACTTCTATCACACAGACAGATATACCTGGTGTCCCCTATAAATAGGGTTGTTCGTCTCAGTAGGATTAGAGAAATATGAAAGGAATTCCAAATTTGTTATTTTCCGAAAAGAAAAACCAGGAAGAAAGTACCGAACAAGTGGTACTATATTGCAAATAAGGTTATTAATCATTGGAGAAAACAAAAAGTTGAAATTCAAAATGTCACTATTTAGAAGAGAAAATATATCTTTTAACAAATACCTCTTTAGGAGTGATATCAAAATAATTCATAGAAAGAAAAGGTATTGCCAAGGTCTCTACTTATGCCTTCTTTGCCAATTCCTTCGATAGCTCGTCATTCGAATTTAAGCTTCTTCATTTCCACGTTTTAAGGATATCTATATCGTATGTCATCGTCAACTCGTAATTATCTCTGAAGATTCCACAGTAGACATCTCCATTCGCAAGGCGATCTATCCAGTTCAGCACAACTATCTTAAACGAGTACTCCAATCTTAACTTACTAATTGGTACTATATCCAATAGTCCAACACGAACTCTACATGAGCTCTGACGTTCCTTACTTAGCTATACACACTCCTACACACTCTCGTTTCTAGTTTACTATAACCTCAGCTCTGATACCAACTGTGACACCCCCCAAATCCGGGGTCAGGAGATTTGGTTGTCACGCGAGAATCCTCAAAATAAAACATCTGTTTAATAATAATCATCACTTGTGATTGCCCAACACTGGAAATATAACATCTGTGACCCCAACATACCAAGATCTTTTAAGGTTATAGGGCTAGAAACAAGAATCCAAATTCCATTAGATAAAAAAAAAACATTCATTCTTCACAACATTCTCTTTGATCAAATCTTAAATCACTGGTGTAACTTCGATAAGAAGTACGCCAGGCTAACTAAACCATCACATAATAATAATAATAAATATTAGAACTCAATTATATAAAATAGATCTTACACTAAATCCAGACATCCTGAGCCAAGTCATCTTCGAAATAGCATCACGCTTCTTCTCTTTCTGAACTGTGCAGATAAGTCTCGCCAAACTACCTTACTGAAATGTTAGGATCCAAAACAGCAAGTATGAGCGAAAGAAATGCTCAGCAAGCGTATAAAAATTTTGATATAAAACCAGGATAAGTGGGGCATAAAATCAACTGAAATGTAAAACAGTGTATAGAGAAAACTGAATCAACAACTGTGATATAATTCAAACCATAACTGAAATCATTTGGCATGTCATAAAAATGAATCATCTGCCAATTCACAATATATAATAGCCATTCTGGCGATATGGATTTGATATATAAATATAACTGAACACCATTGCCCCCTGATCAGGTTCTAAGGCAATGGGACCCTCTATACTCCACCGGTATTCTCTTTTTTCCGTGTGTGTATAGTCCGGATTTCTGGGGTACCCAAAATAGGCAAGTAATGTTAGCCTATAGGAAGATGGAATGGTTACCATATCCTCCTTAAATAATGCTGGACCATGACAGCAACCATGGCCTCCTACGCTTAACATATTGCTGGACCATGACATCAACCATGGCCTCCTACGCTTTATCAGTTTCCAATAAATATTGCTGGACCATGACAGCAACCATGGCCTCCTACGCTTTACCATTTTCCAATCCAATAGAGCAATTTCCGAATTCAACAGGAAATGCTTAGTTTCACATACAGTTCACATCCCTATTACTTACTACGATAATAAGGATATGAAGAGTTTATCTTAAACAATTTCCCCCAGCAAGGGTACCAATATCAAGCAACTGTTCGCATAAAAATATTTAAGAATCACAAATAGCTCTGAACAATAGCTATTCATCATGATATGAATCAATGAAACATAAAATAAACAGTGTTTAGGATGATAAAGAAAATACTTGCCTCTGGTCCTTAGCTATTACGCAAAGTCGAGGTAACCCGTCTACCTTCTTCTTCTATCTTACGTCATCATATCCTCTGTTGATCATTTGCTGGTTTGACGCTCTTGCGATTGCCACGAGTCTGATCCGTTGACATCGAGCCTGCGCGTCTACTTCTATAGTCAAACATAAGCAATATCTCTGTCGGAAGAAAATAATTGGAAATGTCCCCTTTGAACATAGACGTTTTCCCGGTGTTAAAACACCTCGCAAGTAAACCAGCAATTCCACAAACAATACTTTCATCTCCAACCTTCTTTATTACAATCCACACAATACTGCATCCATCTCCAACTTTCTTCGTCTCATACCAACTTAACTCCGCTGACATTCCTAAGTCAATATTTACCAATTAATCCTCGAATTAAACATTTATGCATTCAACTTAGTCCAACTCAATCTATAAATAATCCTCAAAACATTTATCTTATTCCTCAATAAAGAAACATGAAAATCAATTAATCCTCAAGACACGATTAATCCTCGAGATAACAATTAATCCTCGAAATAAGTCATTAATCCTCAAGACAATAATTAACCCTAGAGATAATCATTAATCCTCGAATTAAATACATATATACCTGTCACATAACCAATTAACACATAGCATATACGGCTCACAAATAAAAGAGCACTCAAATTATTCATAGAATATTTACAAATCACTAATAGATAATCAAAGAATAATAACACGCAATTCACATAATCACATAGCACGTTTGATCAGATCATGAAAAGATTTTATCTAATATTTTTAAAACAGAAAACGGTCAAAACCCTAATTATCGGATATAACCGACTCAATAAAAAGGTTTGGTAAAAAAATTGATCCAAATTTAAAAGTTGAATTTTAACTTAAAACTATTTTTATAAGAACCGGGTCATTTTTCTGATTCCAGAAATATTTTTCTCGTTAAAAACGGACAAGCGGTTTAATTAATACGCAATTAATAAGAATAATTCAATTAATAATTAAATTAATTGATTATTCAAATTAATTATTTATTAATCAACTCATAAAAATAATTAATCTTTTATAATAAAAAGATTTAAATTCAATGAAGTCAATTATATATTTAAATAATAATTAATTAATATAATTAATCAATTAAAATGAATTAATCAATTAATTAAATCAATTAAATTATTATTTAAAAATAATTAACTAATTAAATTTAATTTTTAGGAATTAAAATAATAATAGATAAAAGAAATCTGAATTTTAGAAAAATTTTATAAAAATTTTGACCCAAAAACATTTTTCTGAAAAGTTTTAAGATTTTGAAGATCAAAACGTTACTATTCATCACCACCTACGCTGTTCTTCGTATGAATGCTTCGAAGAACACCACCTCCAACAATGGAGGTTTCTCCAGAATCCGGTCACCGAAATATTTTCCGGCGAACTTCCGGCGACCATAACTTTCACAAAACTAAACCAAATCAAGCGTGTAAAATATGGATCTTGACTAAAATTTCACGACAAACTCAACCGTGCCAACGAAAACAACAAAAACGCGACCAAATTCCGGCGAGCTTGAACCCAAATTCGGTCCAAAATCGTTCTCCTTCATTTCTAAACCAAATCGCGTGTTTAACATCACAAAATGAAGCTTATAACTCATACAATCTAACCCCTAACACCTCTAACACGAACAATCATCACAACGCACGAACGAATCGATTAAAGAAACTAATTAAACTTAAAACTCAAATATCACAATACAATAATAGAATGATACAATTAACTACATGAATCGACTATAAATGATCATATAAAGCTATTGGACTCATCAAAACAAGCAAACAATTCACCAATTAAAAAGCCCTAATTTGCTCAAGAACCCTAATTTCGAATTTGTAAATCGGGCATTAGAATGATGAAATTGATCACATAATTAGACTCATAGCATCCAAATAAAGCTATAATCATCATCAGTTTCACTGGAAAAGCTCAGAAAATGAAAACCCCAAATTGTAAGATGAACCCTAATTCGGCAGAATTCTTCAATAATTTATATAAAATCGAAAATTTACCCAAACTGAAATCTGTTGATGGATTATGAAAGAGGATATTGAGAGCTTCGATTCGACTACAAGATCGCCAAAATCGGATGTCTACAACACCTTCAAATTCAGCTTTGATCCTCAAGAACAGGAGAGAGAAAATATATTCTTATAATTATTTATTTATATAAAATCTGATTTATATGAATTTTTAATAAATAAAAAAAAATCTGATTCCTATTTATATTAATCAAAAATTAATACCCAAAAATATTTTTAACCCCTAATTAAAATTATTAAGCCTTAAAAATAATTTTTATGGGATAAAAATGTAAAATTTTTATTTTTAAACAAATATAATGTAAATGTCAAAATTCCCCAAAAATTATGAATTTTACAAAAATTACAACATAATGCATTTTTGAACATCCCATTATTATATAAAAATAATTTTATGAAAAACAGGGCCTCGAATCCAATACAGGGGCTGGGTCCGGAATTTAAAATGCAAAATAACTGTATTATAAAGATATAAAAATTACAGAAAAATAGAATAAAATATTCTATGATACACAGAAGTCACATAACACGTATAAGATAATTTTCCTATTTAATAAAAATCATAACGCGTTTAAATGCATTAAAAATAAACTAACACACATTAAAATCAACTAAAAATATATTTTAATATAATAAATTACACGTAATTTTTTTTTTTCGGTCGTTACATTACATCCCCTTTATTCAGTAACAATTCACCTTTTACTGCCTCTCTTTCTTCGACCAACAATAGTGCAGGTTCATCATCGTGTGTGTGTGTCAGATTCACTTCAGTTCTTTGTTCCTTGTCTTTCTCCTTTCGAGGCTTTCGACATTCAGCCGCGAAGTGTCCTAAAGTGTGGCAATTGAAGCATCGTACCCTGCTTCTATCTCGTACCAGACGTACTCCTTCTCTGCCCTGATAATTATCACCACTGTTTCTTTGATTTCTCTGGCTTGGGGACACATCTCCTTTATTTGACCTTTTCATCCATTCTTCTCTTGTAAGCAACAATTGTCCTTCGTTACCCTCTCGTTTCCTCCACTCTTCTTCAGTCAACATAAGCTGTCCACTACTTTTTTCGCTATAACCACGAAGTCTTTCTTCATGTGCTTTTAGAGATCCCACAGTCTCCTCAATAGTCATTGACTCCACATTTCCGAACTGTTCAATCACATAGGTAATCTGCAGAAACTTTGACGGCACAGCTCAAAGAAGCTTTTTGACCACGTACGCCTCCTGGACTGTTTCTCCTAGGGCACATATATTGGTTACCAAACCAGTCAACTTCATACAGAAATCGTCGATCGACTCATTGTCCTTCATATTCAAGAACTCAAACTCAGCTTTCAATATCTGGATCTTAGCCCTCTTAACCTGATCTGCTCCTTGACTCATTGTCTTAATAGCCTCCCAGGCTCCTTTAGCCGTTTTCTTCTCAGCAAGAGCTAACAACATATCTTCAAGGATTCCATGATAAATCATGGCCAATGTTATCTTGTCCTTTCTCTCTTCAACCACTGTTTTTGAGTCTTTAGGTTCCACAGCCTCCCACACCTCGTGAGCTTGCATGAATACCTTCATCTTTAAGGACCAAGACGTATAGTTACCTCTATCCAGCATTGGGTAACTCAAACCAACCACGCTGCTCTTGTTCTTGTTTCCTTCCATTGAAATAGTTCTTGACACACTCGTGTGTTCACCAGGCACCAGGTCTCGATCTAAGCTCTGATACCAAATGTTGGATTCAAAGCTTAAACACACATACTTTACTTAAGAATAGATCGAAACTTTTGGAGAAACAAAACTACTGATTCTATTGCTCAAACTGAAAATGAATACATAAGGAAGATAAATACTAAAACTATCTGGTACAATGTTCACCAGATTAGATCCTAAAAATACTCCACGACTTCAACTAACTGGATACTCTCCTACTATTACTCAAACGAACTATGACTAAGTCTAGCTGCTACTTTCTCGGTTGACAGCTAATTTATTTTTCAAACAAAACAAATAAAAACAAGCTTAGATTAAATACTAACATTCAAATCAATTCATTTTGAAAGTGCATCCTTTTTTTATTTCTTTTTTAATGTTTTGTTAATTTTAAATAATAAATAAATTCATAATTTACAATCTAGATATGAGATTCATGCACCTATTGGTACACAAGGTATATGTCATTTATGTAGTAGTGTTGGGTCCATTGGGCTCATAATTGCTCATAATGTATGGGCTGAAAAAGTATAATAGAACTAATTAAGTAGTAATTAGTAGAAGTTTACTAAGGGTAAGTGAGAGTCAAATGTTAATTATAGTAGCATGTTTAAGGTGATTAAGTAAAATCATTAGTTTCAGAAATAAATATAGCATAAACATTAGTATTGTTATCAGTAAAACCTTTTATATATAGTAGCAAGATAAATGATCCAATATATTTTTATTTGTATATAAAAACACCATTTTTTGATCGATTTATATATGTCCAACAATCCAATACAGTGTAGGTTGTGATCAGTACTCTGGACATGGAGTGCAGCGAGAGAAGATAAGCAAGCTGTTGGTTGTTCTTCTTACGCTCATCATAGTAAAAATGATTGATTTAGCTGTTAAACCTAGCTAGGAATGAATTTAAATTAAAATGAGGCTGGTTAGATTACATGCAGGACGTTTGAAGGGCCGGAGAAGAAAAGTACAAAGGAGGCCAATTATAATTTTTTATCCAGAAAAGCATATCAAGTCGAGTTTATTAAACAAAATGTTTTATTTAATATGTATCCACAACTACAACCTAAAATTGAATTTTCATATTGAAAATGGGGAACATGTTTAAATCCCAGCGTACATATGAAAGTGACTAAGCTACAGAAATAAAAAAGAAAGAAAGATGAATTAGTGGGTTACATGTCTCTTCATTACCGTTTGAAATCTTAATTTTAAACTTTTCTGTTATCATCCCACTACTCTTTGGGAGTGGATTTAGTAAAAAAATTACTCTAAATTAGTAAATTACACTTTTTTAAAATATAAATATTGCCAATTTTTCCGTATTTATATTATTTATAATTTGATATAATTTCAGTACACTGCAAAAGGATTTAATCTTCTAGAACTTACAAATTAATATATTGATGAAACAAAATATAATCCTTAACGCTTAACAAAAAAGAAAATATATATAATCCTTAACAAATGGGAAATGGCCATGGACATTATGAGAAGAATCATAGTTGCACTTTATGATAGGGTAGAATGAGTGGTATAAAGGCTAGGATGGATAATGTTAAAAATAAATATATGTGTGTTTTTTGTTGGTTTCTGTATATATATAAAATTTGCTTTGGCATAAAGTTAGATAAAGTCACATTATTCTTGGCCACATGATGCTTCCTTCCAAATTTTGGACCACCTAAATTGAATTTCCTGGTCATTTCTTACATTGTTACAAGGTGCATTCTATGGGAATAGTTCAAATTTTGATATTTAGACATCATTGTACCTTTGTTAATAGGTTGATGGTTAATAGGTCGACGGTCAATAACAAACGTTTATTTGCAATAAATTATATCATCGTTGAAATTTTTTGTGAAACATAAAAAAAAATGAAATTTTCTATTTTTACACAAAAGATCTTAGTGCACATGTATTGCAAAAAAATTTTACAGTAAGATTTGCTGCAACAACAATTTATCCTGACAGCACCTTATTAATAACTCTATTGATTTTCGGAGTATATATAATGATTGGAGAAAGTATTGAACGGTCCGGCCTTTCAAATTGTCGAAGAAATGAATTTTAACATTCGCAACTAGATAAGGAATTAAGATTCATAATTAAAATATTTATTTGTATATCAGAATTTCATTTATACGAACATTTAGGCATTTAGCAACAATTAATTGATTTATCGAACATTTGCTGTAAGAACTCAGTGCACTGAAAAGGTATAAAGGAAACATAATGCTAAGTGTCTAAACAAAAGTGCTGTAATGTACACATTGTGATTGCATGATACACACCTTGAAATTAATTGCTTTTTTTTTTCCCATCCATAATCGTACCGAAAAGACAACCTTGCATTAAGAATAATGATAACTTGCCAGCTGATATATATTATCCGTAAATCCATAATGTATGCAAGTTGATATATTATTCCCTATTATCTACAAATATTTCTCATTCATGTCTTTTATTACTGTAAAATTCCTTTAAATTAATTTTCTTTAAAATGATAATCTTTAAAACATATCTATCAGTCACTAAAAAAAGAATATATTTAAAATCTGTATACAACGAATAATGATCGTTAGATTTTTAGTAATAAATAAGAACCGTTAGATCTAATGATTAAACATTTTATATGATTAAATTAATTTACTAAAAATTTAATGTTTCAATTCCGTCAACGACATATTAAATATAAAATTTCATAATATATTTTTAAATCGTGCATATCATTAATTAAATTTATATAAATTATTTAAAAAATTAAAACAATTATATAAAATAATAATTATATAAAATAATAATAATATTAAAAATGTAATTATAACATATAATAAAATTTATTACATATCAAACATATTCATGCAATGCACGAGATGCAATATAATACAGTACCATTTTTTTTTAAACTTGTGTTTCACCCTGAAAAATAAAAAGACACCCTTACACAAAAATAAGAAAAAATGTTAAAAATAACAATTTTTTAAATGGAGTTAACAAAAATATCAATTTCTAGTTACATTGGCTGAAAATACCGGATTGGATACACATTTCCAAGTTGGGTATCCCATTTTATATAAGATACCCAACTCAGAACTCAAAAATGGGTATCTTAAAAAAAATTAAATAAAAAATGTAGATACGCATTTGCTAGTTGGGTATAACATATGGGATACCCAACTGGAAAATGCGTATAATTTGTACTTTGAATACCCATTTTGTAAATGCGTATTCAATCCGGTATTTTCAGCCATCTCCTTCTAGAATTGTTATTTTCGTGATGAAATTTTACAAAGGGGGTGTTTGGAAGTTAGAGATTTGGGATAAAATTAGAGGTTTGGGGGTAGATTAGAGGTTTGACCAAATGAAACCTCTAATGTGAGTGTTTGGTTGTTAGAGGTTTGAGTTAGAGGTTTGAGATCAAAAAGCTAATTTTAAAAAAACTCATTTTAGGAGCTTTTTCAATTAGAGGTTTGCTATATGTCACAAAAAGTTATTCAAAAAGCTATTTACCAAACACTTTTATTTAAAACAACTAATTTCAATCCGCTAGTCAAAACAGCTAATTCAATCCGCTAGTCAAAACAACTAATTCAATTCGCTATCAGCTAACAACTATCAGCTAATTGCCAAACAGGACCAAAATCGTTATTTTTAACCATTACCCCAAAAATAATACAACACCAGCTCATTGTCTAAAACTTCTTCCTTAAAACGCTGCATAATTGCTGAGCTCAGTAATATACAAAATCAAAGTCGGCAAGGCCCTATGCTAACCAGACCACCGTCAAAACGACGCACCCCTATTTCACATTCCACTTGCCACAAAATGTGTACAAATGTACAATCATTTATTTATAATCAAAATGTGTCCTTTTATTTAGAATAATTTTTTGTTTATTTTTCAGTTATGGTAATTTTTAAATAAATTTATTCAACTTTATTCTACATGTAAATTACTAATTTAACCTTGAGGAGAAACAAAAACTATAGTATATACAAGTATAAGTTTCGTGAGCATAATAATTTCATAAACACATTGGTTGGGTGACCTTTATCTTTCGCTTTACAAAAGCAATAAATTGCCAACAATCTGCTCATTGCCAGCACTGAATCACATGCCTGCATTACAAATATGCCTTCTTAGGAACAACATTTTGACATTTCTCACTCCCTCAGTACGAACCAAACTTTGATTCCCTCCTTTTCTATCCGCCCCTCTTTTGTTCATAGTAAATAAAATCTCTATATCTCATTACAGTTTTTAGTACAAGAATCCAACTATAAATCTGTTGAATGACTAATTTGTCACTATTTTATATAAAAATTGGAATGGAAAGTTTTCCATATATCGAATCTCAAAAATATAAAAAATTGGAATGGAAAGTTAAACCTCGATAAATTAATATTCGACAAACGAATAAATTCATCAAATGAATAATTTTTTCCGGTCCCGACATAATAGAAACAATGTATTTTTGATCTCGATAAATGATTAATCTCAATTAATAAATAAAATTTTCCAGTCCCAATGTATTCATTTATAGAGTTTAACGATAATTTTCTCTGACTTTTAAAATTTTGCATATAAATTAAAACAGCAAAACAACATTACAAGACAATGGCCATGAATTCACACACTTCAATTTCATCAACAATGGCCTCATCCCCACCCTCACTCTCCCTCTACATTGTTCTCTCTCTAATCTCTCTCCTCATCCTCCCCATCCTCTCATCTCCCACCACCATAACCCTCCAACTCAAAACCACCAACCCAGCCTCCTCATCATCTCAAACTCCATACCAAAAACTCAACTACTTAGCCTCACTATCCCAACACAGAGCCCACCATCTCAAAACACCAAAAATCCACCCTGTCTCCGACACACCACTCTTCCCACGTAGCTATGGAGGTTACTCAATCTCACTTAGCATTGGAACACCCTCACAGACCATCCCTTTTGTCATGGACACTGGTAGTGACTTTGTTTGGTTCCCATGCACACACAAGTACACTTGCCGGAACTGCAGCTTTCCGGCCACGCAACCACCGCAAACATTCATTCCTAAACAATCTTCAACTTCTAGAGTTGTGGGGTGCTTGAATAAGAAATGTGGGTGGGTTCATAATAATCCTGACGTGCAGTCAAGGTGTGCTGATTGTTCAAGTAATGTTAAGAATTGTTCGCAGATCTGTCCACCTTATTTGATTGTTTATGGGTCGGGGTCTACTGGTGGGATTAGCATTGTTGATAATTTGAACCTGCCGGGGAAAAAGGTGCCGGATTTTCTTGTGGGGTGTTCTTTGTTCTCTTCCCGGCAACCCGCCGGAATTGCTGGCTTTGGTCGTGGACCGACGGTGAGAATCTGTTCAATTATTGCTCTTTTTATTAAATATTCTGATTGTGAATAATTTGACCAAATTTGACTTTTTTATGTTAAAATAAATGTTATATCCGAATTACAACAATAGTTCTGTAAATAATTTACTACTTCGATAACTTAGAGCATATCTCCTATTGAGTTTTTTACTTTATTTTCGCATAAATTGTCCTTTTCTAATTTGGTTCGTAATTCGTATTAGTATAAAATATGCATATTTAGAAAATGCTTAATGTAAACTTGTTTTGATTTGAGCTCAGAATGTCAGATCAGTACAATAAACTCGTGACTGAACTATATTTCTGTTTTTTGTGGTAACAAAATTCGCAGTTCTGACAACCAGAGCTTGTAATAGATGCTACAGCTTGTAGTTAATACTCCCTCAGTCTCTTTATTCTTTTCCCATTTGACTAAAAACACGGGTTTTAAGACAATTTGTAATGAATATTGTTTTTTATGGAGTAGTGGTTATTGAATATTGTTTGATATTGAATATTATTGTTTATGGCTTAAAATAGAAAGGGAAAGAGTATTTTGATAATCCCGATTTAATAAACAGGAAATGTTTTAAGAGACAGAGGGAGTATGAATCTAGAGAAAGTCAACTAGACACTCTTCACGGGACGAATGCAATTTTTATTATTATTTATTTTTATACAAACAATTGTTGATTGATTATCTGTTAATTCTTGTCCAGTCCTTGCCTAATCAATTGGGTCTCAAGAAATTCTCATACTGTCTTCTATCACACAAGTTTGATGACTTACCGGAAAGTAGCTCTTTAGTACTTTACACCGGCAAAGATTCCGACACCAAGACAACCAAATTAAGCTACACCCCCATTGTCAAACTCCCGGAAATTCAAGATAAACAAACGTTCTCCACATTTTCAGTTTACTACTACATTGGACTACGAAAAATCACGGTCGGTGGGAAGAAAATTAAGATTCCGTTCAAGTATCTGACGCCAGGATCTACTGGCAATGGAGGTACAATAGTTGATTCAGGATCCACGTTCACTTTCCTTACGAAAAATGTACACGATCTTGTTGTTAGTGCATTGGTTGAGCAAGTTAAGGACTATAAAAGGGCTAAAGATATTGAGTCGGTTGCGGGGTTAAGGCCTTGTTTTAATATTTCTGGCTATCAAAATGTGAATTTCCCAGAAATGAAGTTTCATTTTAAGGGTGGAGCTGAAATGATATTGCCTACGGCAAATTACTTTTCATTTGTTAGTGATGAAATGGAGGTGGTGTGTTTAACAATGGTGACGGATGCGGCCGGAGATAGTGGAGGTCCGGCTATAATATTGGGGAACTACCAGTTGCAGAATTTTTATACAGAGTTTGATTTGGGGAATGAGAGGTTTGGATTTAGGCAACAGTTGTGTTTATGATATAGTAAAGGAGGATTTCCAAGAACAAGTGCAGTGAAAGATAATAAACCTTGTTCTCGTCTACGTTTATAATTCTTTAGTGATCACTATAATTCTATTCTTTGAATGCAATTGTAAGTTTCGATTGGTTTTGTTAATTTAGTAGATGATAAGATTGATTTTCCATTCTATTTCAGAAATTCTATGATATCTGCACTACACATTTCCTGTCAACATGACCACAAAGAAGAGTTACAATAATTGCCATGCTCTGTTTTGTTGTAGATTTCCACCCAAAATATAAACTTTTAATGCCTTTCTCAAATGAGTAGTTATTCCGTAAGCTCCCATTTCCCCAATTTTGATTTCTAAAAATCTGATACAGATCTTGATATTTAAAAGAACTAAGGAGGGCTGCAAGATGTACGAGGAGTCGCTACAGATGGAAAACATGGAGGCTTAAACCAATACAGCATGATAACAAGAAAAGAAAGAAAGATACCAATTACGATAGAAAAGACCCAACTCGCCCGGGCTGGGATGGTTACCCGCAATTTTTCGTCTCCCCTGCTTCACGATGTTCTTTCGCTGATCGCTGCAGGAGGTATATGATGACTTACTAGTCTTCCACTGCATGCCTTTAGGGATTTTACAGGCGTGCCCTATAAATGTCAGCTACACTGATTGTCTGCACACATAGGAACCGTCACTAAGTAGAAAGTTCACAATTGTTAATGTTACAAACTGACCATTGGTTGATTAGGCTAGCTTAAGTAGTACGTTCCAGGAACATCTATATTCTATGCCCTCTTGGAAACACAGAGAGTTCATCCAGTATGGAGGGAACTTACACATCTGCAGCTCAAATGATATGTAACACATGAAGTAATCTATCCTTGTTCACTAACAAACACTGTAACATTAGTATCTTAGAAGATAGTGTGCTTGCAGAATATTAGTCAGCACAAAACCATTAAATAAGCTGTTTAAATTGCCATTTGCCTGTATCTGTATGGACTATGGTAGATATCAATGGACAATGGACACTGGAATTTTCTTGTCATTAATCTCTATTTGTATACTTTGAATGATGAACCAATCTAAAACATTTCTATTAGTAAGGCAACATTTCTAATAAAACTAAGATGAACCATTTGTCCAACACAGATGGCAGTTGATCGCTGAAAATAATAATCCGTGGTAGGAGCCGTTTACTGGGCTTGGGCCTAGTTTGAGTCGTCTAGTTATGTTTCTATTTGCTTTCTTCCTTGTCTAAGCTTCCTGTTGGGCCTGTCAGCTAGTTGTAAGAACTTGACAACTTGTAATTAAATTCAAAATTCAAATTATTAAAACACAAGAGGAATAGTGTAGGATTACTGATATTTGAACAAGAATATGTACAAACTGAATATGTGAGGACTACATTGTTTTTTTTCCTACTGAACGATTATATACAAGCTATATATATATAGAGTGAAACACCCAGAGGTGGTAGCTAAAAACTAGCAACTTTCTTTCTACTTTATCTCCACTACTCCAACTAGTTTTAACAACTCCTACAGTACTACAAATACTGAACGACTAGTATGACTAATTCTCCTAATTGATCACATAGACACATCTAAGTTATCTTACTTAACTAAATAAAATAAATAATTAATAACTAAATTTAAGATTATTCCAACAATCACCCCCATAATCTTAAATTTATGAAGCACTTCTCTTCATCTTCATCTTGTGATGCACTTCTCATCACCCTCCCATTTACTTTGTTGATGCACTTCTCATCAACTACCATATTTGTTTTTGGAGCACTTCTCTCCATATTCATCTTGTGATGCACTTCTGATCGCCCTCCTATTTACTTTGTTGATGCACTTCTCATCAACTACCATCTTTGTTTTTGGAGCACTTCTCTCCGCACATCTCACCTGTAAGTAACTCTTTAACAACTTTTCTATGACTGCTTGTGCCATCATTCCTCTCTCATCATTTGGAATCTTCGTTATCTTACCATAATCTGATACAGTTTACTACTACTTCAGATTACTAAGTCTAACATTCAACAAGTAACTGAAGAATTCAATCAGAAATGATGAATGATCAGAACTTAAGAACTAAGATACAGATTAGAAGAAATAGACAGAGAGAGATTAGAGAGAAAAGAGATGTAGAGAGAGAAAGATTTTGAGAATTTGAGTAATATCATTCATAATCAGATCATACAGATAGATCTCAGTTTTATACAATCTGATTCTTCACTAACAGAATTGAAAACAGAATAACAAACTTTCAAACAGAACTTGGCGCGTTAATTGAATTAACCGCCTAAACAAAGTGAATTTACTAAATTGCCCTTAAAACTGAATGTAGAAATACTAAACTGCCCTGCCCTTATCACATCTTCCCCCTTCCAAAAGACTTGTCCCCAAGGCAGTTATGAAATAGAAAAATCTGGAAACTTGGAAACAAAATCCTCAGCTATTTCCCATGTAGCTTCACTGCTAGAACATCCTTCCCATTGGACCAAAAACTGCACTTGAACTGCATTATTATGCTTGACTACTCTCCTAGCCAAAATGCTAGCTGGAACCATATCATGTCCTGCAGATGCACTCTTAAACCATTCTGGCATTTGAATCATGGTAGGAGGATCTCCCAGAAAAGCTTTCAATTGAGACACATGAAAAACATTATGCACTTTAGCATCCACAGGCAATTGAATCCTATAGGCCACTTTTCCTATCACTTCCAAAACTTTAAAAGGCCCATAGTATTTATAGGCTAATTTCTGATTAACTCTAATTTGAACAGAAACCTGCCTATAAGGTTGAAGCTTGAGCCAAACCCACTCTCTTACTTGAAAATTCCTGTCAGATCTATATTTATCAGCTTGATGTTTCATAGGGTGTTAACTGAGTAGCTGTGTGAAAATGTGTGTTAAACCACCATTCAGCTAAGGGTAACCAAGCTGACCATTCTTTTGGAAAATCTCCACACATACACCTTAGATAAGATTCAACACACCTATTAACTGCCTCCGTTTGGCCATCAGTTTGAGGATGATAGGCTGAAGATAGCTTTAAGTCAGTTCCATGCAATGTAAACAATCCCTTCCAGAATTTACTCAGAAAAACAGCATCCCTATCACTCACTATAGATCTAGGCCAGCCATGTAGCTTAAAAACATTATCAAGATAAGCCTGAGCAACTTGTACAGCAGTGAATGGATGACTGAGAGCAATGAAATGAGCATACTTGCTAAGCCTATCCACCACTACAAATATGATTTCCTTACCTTGAGATTTAGGCAATCCAGTTATGAAGTCCATTGAAATATCAATCCATACTTCCTCTGGAACTGGTAAAGGCTGTAACAAACCAGGATTTGCACTAGTATCATACTTGGAAGCTTGGCAAATTCTACACTGTCTCACAAAAAACCTGATATCATTTGTCATACCAGACCAAACAAATACAGATTTGATCCTTTTACTGGTAACATCCCTCCCAGAATGACCACCCTCTGGAGAAGCATGATGCCATTGCATTATTATCTTCTTAAGATCCAGATCAGGTCCTATAACAATTCTCCCTTTCTTTCTTAACATCCCACTTTGCAGTGTAAAACCATTCACTTGATGATCATTTTATAATTTTTCCACAGTATCCAACAAAACTGGATCTAGATTATAGCTTTCCTTGATTTTCTCTTGCAAATCAGAATTAACAACAGACAAAGCTAAACATAACACTTCAGTCCCTTGAGTTCTAGAAAGTGCATCAGCAACAACATTTTCAGTACCACCTTTATACTGAATTTCATAATCAAAGCCCATTAATTTGGACAACCAAAAATGCTGAAAAGGAGTTGAAATCCTTTGCTGTAATAACCATTTCAAACTTTTCTGATCAGTCTTAATGACAAAATGGTTACCTGTCAGATACTGCTCCCACTTCTGGATAGCACAAACAATAGCTAGTAGTTCTTTTTTATAGACAGAAAGCTTCTCCCACCTTGGCCCCAAAGATTTACTAAGAAAAGCAAGAGGAAGATTATCTTGCATTAACACAACACCAATTCCTTTTTGAGAAGCATCTGTCTCTACCACAAACAATTTACTAAAATTTGGTAATGCTAAAACAGGAGCATTACTGAGGACTAATTTGAGATTATCAAATGCTTCTTGTGCTTTATCATTCCACTTGAAAGCACCAATTTTCAACTAAACAGTCAAATCTTTGCTAATAATAGCATAATCTTTTATAAACTTTCTGTAGTAACCTGTCAAACCCAAGAAGCTCCTCAACTCCTTAACATTTTTAGGAATTGGCCATTCAGATATAGCTTGAATTTTTCTACTATCTGTTTCTACCCCTTGGCCAGAAATGAAGTGACCTAGATATTCCACTTTGTCCATAACAAAACTGCATTTGCTTTCCTTAGCATATAACTGATTGGCCCTCATAAGATCAAACACTTGAGCCAAATGTCCCCAATGGTCAGTTTTGGTTTTACTATAAATGAGAATATCATAAAAAAAAACCAAAATTGACTTTCTGAGAAATGATTTAAAAATTGAATTCATCCAACTCTGAAAGGAAGCTGGAGCATTAGTAAGCCCAAAAGGCATTACTAAAAATTCATAGTGTATATTGTGTGTTTTAAAAGCTGTTTTAAACACATCCTCATTTTGCATCCTTAATTGATGATATCCAGCCCTTAAGTCCAGTTTACTAAAGACAGTAGCCCCTGAAAGCTCATCAATTAATTCATCCACTACAGGTATTGGAAATTTATCTTTGGCTGTCTTCTTGTTCAATTCCCTATAATCCACACAAAGTCTCCAAGAACCATCTTTTTTACCTACTAAAACCACTGGAGAAGCAAAAGGACTTGCACTATTCTGGATAATCCCTTTATCCAACATTTCATCAACAATCTGTTCAATGAGGTCCCTTTGTTTCAAAGTGTACCTGTAAGGCCTGATATTCACTGGGTTAGTACCACTCTGAAGTGGAATCCTATGATCAAAGATACCTCTTGAAGGGGGTAAAGTAGTTGGCTCCTGAAATATGTCTTGATACTCAGTTTTTAAGTTTTGCAATTCAGCATCTGTTTGCAGCTTAACATCCATTTCCATATACTCAGTTGAAGTCTGTACCTTATGTACCTTATGTATTTGCAACATACATAACTGTGCATCTCCTTTTAACATCTTAAGTGATGGTTCTCCTTTCAACACTTTAATTTTCTTGGGTGCCATACCTTCCAGCTTCACTAGCTGGCCTTGCAATTTAAATTCCATCACCAATTTCTTGAAGTCCCAATTTATTGTTCCCAAAGTGCTTAACCATTGAACCCCTAACACCATATCACAACTACCCAGGGCAATCAACATAACATCAGCATAGAAAGATTTACTGTTAAACTCCCATTGAATCCCTTTAACCATATGCTGACAACTGATATGATTGCCATCTGCAACTACCACAGCTTGCTCCTTTATATCACAGATAGTACAACCCAATTTCTTTGCTGTCTCCAAATCCAAGAAATTGTGAGTACTGCCAGAGTCAATAAGCACATATAAAGGTTTACCCTGAACTACACCCTTTACCCTCATAGTAGAAAAACTTTGATTCCCAGACAATGCATTCACTGATATACAGGGCCCAGAATTCTCATCAACTTCCAACTCATCCTCATTAATTCCTTCATTCTCACCATCATCATATAAACAGCTAGGGATCTCCACAATAAACAATTGTTTCTCCTTAAAAGAACATTTATGACCTCTTTCATATTTTTGATCACAATAGTAGCAAAGGCCTTTAGCCATTTTTTCTGCCCTAATTTCTGCTGGAATGAATTTGAAAGGTTGTCTTGGTTTATCTGATGCACTAGGCAGAGGTTTTGACTGAGGAGTTGGTAACAAAGGAGGTTTATTAGCATTAGGATGGTTTGACAAAGGACTAGGCAGAGAATAAGATTGATACCTGGAAGTTTTTAGAGTTCTCTGATTGTTAACCAACAAAGCTTCCTCTTGTAAACGAGCATATCGAATGGCTTCTGTAACATTAGCTGGTTTAAAAGCTTTAACGAAAGGTTTCACAGCTGGTTTCAGTCCTCCAATGAAACTTTCCAAGAAATAAGTGTCAGGCAAGATATGATTATACTGCTCCATTAGAGATCTAAGATTATCAAACTCATCTATATAATTCTCTATTGTATCAACCTGTTGCAATCTGTTAAACTTCTCCACCACATTAGATCCTAACTCATCCTTGAATCTTGCACTTAGATCGATTACAAATTCACTCCATTCTACTTGCCTACGGATTGACAGGTAATTAGATACCCACACCTCAGCCTTATCACTCATATACAAAGAGGCTAAATCAACCTTTTGATCATCAGAAATTTTACACAGCGTAAAGTATTTCACACACTTCTTTACCCAATTACGAACACCAGAACCATCAAAACGAGGAAATTCTAATTTAGGTGTAAAACCTAAAGGTTTAGGGTTAGAATTACCTCAATTACTGGTAGATCCGTCAAAACGCTGAGTCTGATGACCATTAGCATCCAAAGTAACTAAAGTCTCTCTTCGAACTTCTGTCGAACGGCTGGTGTTCACGTCCTTTAGATCACGAATCATCTTTATCAATTCATCGATCTTGCTATCATAGCGTTTTTCCTGATCCTCGATCCGTTTCTCTACATGTTTAAGATGTTCCTTGATCTGTTCATCCATCGAAGTCATTGAAACTGTCGAAGCATACGTTCTACGAGTAGTTGGCGCCAGAATTACCACAGTACTTTAGTTCACCATAGACCGGACTGCTCTGATACCAATGATACAGTTTACTACTACTTCAGATTACTAAGTCTAACATTCAACAAGTAACTGAAGAATTCAATCAGAAATGATGAATGATCAGTACTTAAGAACTAAGATACAGATTAGAAGAAATAAACAGAGAGAGATTAGAGAGAAAAGAGATGTAGAGAGAGAGAGAGATTTTGAGAATTTGAGTAATATCATTCATAATCAGATCATACAGATAGATCTCAGTTTTATACAATCTGATTCTTCACTAACAGAATTGAAAACAGAATAACAAACTTTCAAACAGAACTTGGCGCGTTAATTGAATTAACCGCCTAAACAAAGTGAATTTACTAAATTGCCCTTAAAACTGAATGTAGAAATACTAAACTGCCCTGCCCTTATCATAATCAAACCCTTACAAGGCCTTGGATCATTAAGCTCTGATACCAAGTGTAGGATTACTGATATTTGAACAAGAATATGTACAAGCTGAATATGTGAGGACTACATTGTTTTTTTTTCTACTGAACGATTATATACAAGCTATATATATATAGAGTGAAAGGTGGTAGCTAAAAACTAACAACTTTTTTTCTACTTTATCTCCACTACTCTAACTAGTTTTAACAACTCCTACAAACACTGAACGACTAATTCTTCTAGCGGATCACATAGACACATCTAAGTTATCTTAACTAAATAAAATAATTAATTAATAATTAAATTTAAAATTATTCCAACAAATAGTACGAGTAATTATTAATTGAGAAAAGTGTGATTACTTGAAAACTAAAATAAATGAATTCATTTAGTATAAAAATAAATTTGTAGCAAAAATAGTGATACCTCAACCAAGCGAGAACCTTCCTCCATTATCAAAGCGCGCTTTCGCATGAGATATTCGACGGCAGGCTAAGGAAATACCTGAAAAGGGGAATAAAAAGGCGAATACGTGCGTAGTGCTATGAATGAGTTAGTGTGGAAATCTGCGTTTCTTGTAAATGGCAAGAAGGAAAAAATTCTTTAAAACATGCATTAGCTTATTGGGAAGAGATCATATATATTGTTTGTAGAAGTATGTGAGTTTTGATCGCTGTGCCTATATATACTGCAATGCTTCTCTACGCACAGCATGATCCTGAAAGTGTGCAGCTTCGGTTTAGAGAGCTTTCTCTTCTACTGTGGTGCAATTGTAGATAATATCTCATGAGGCGTACGTCACTAAATAATGTTCACCTTGTGTAGAAAGAGCTACGGTTTACGAATAAATTGTGAAAGCACGTACGAAAATAAACGGTGGAACAAAAAAACTAAAGGAAGGTCTTATTAGTGTGCTTGTTCGCTTGTACAATATTCATAATTTAGTCGTCTCTAATAAATTCCGGGGGTCTTATTTTGGTTTGATTTATGAATATTCGAGCACTGTAATTTTGATAAAAAAGAGCTAGAGGAAAGAAATAAGAAGAAATGGGAATTAAATATATGTTCATTGTACACCATGCCAACTGCATATGCATAGAAGGTAAAGAACATTCAGACATTCCAATTATATATATAAAGTTTCTTTTACATTGGTTGGACTCGGCATATTCGCATGAGTTTTTAGGTACTGAATCTTACAGTAGTACTAGTTAAACAACTCTTAAACAGGACCGATAATTTTACAAGACGAAAGCTATATATACTTATGAAGAAATATTACACATCTCTCGGATCAAACATCCACATTACAGTTCTGAACCAACTCATATTTAATCCCTGCTCCAACTCCGAAACCGTTATTACTCTTGCCTCCAAACGTTATATAAGCCGGACAATTTACATTCAGATGATACTTGCCCGATACGAATGTGCCCACCTTCCATCTGACTCGCCCGTAAACCTTGATATTGATCAAAACAGTGCCAGCCATCTGATCTTGAGTCAATGAGTCTCCGATGTAGGGCGCAACTGGCACATTGTTACCACTTAAAAATGGTGACCAGACAGAAACATCTTTGTGGCCTTGGTACGATGCAGGAAGTAGAGTTGGTAGTGTGATTTGTTGGCTCCGGTATGTAGCGTAGACATCGAGCCGATCGTATAATATTCCGATACGGTTGTTTGGGTTTCTCGAAGATAGAGAGATTTGGAAATTTGAGGTTAGCAAGTTAGTGGGCGTGGAGATGTTGAAATTGTAAACAGTCGCGTCTTCGAGGATAAAATGAGGTTTTGTGGGACGTAAGATTAGCCATATGAGGAGTATTACGAAGAGGACTAGGATTACAAAAGCTAATAAAAAAGCAAACAAGCTACGATACAGCTTCTTTTTCTCGTCATCGTGATGCCCACAATCTTTTTCAGACATGTTTAATCAAAGACGGTGGTGGTGGTGGTGGTGGTGATGGTAGGTGATTGGTGAAATGTGGAGGGAGAAATGTAGGAGTATAAGAGAATGTATGTGAAATGGCTGTGGCTGGTTAAAAAGGAAGCTTTAGGTTGGATGCTTTGAGATTGCGGTTATATAAAGATAGATGTGCGTGTGCTTTTTGGAGCTAGCTAGGGACCATATATTTTGTTGTGTAATTCAAAACATTAGCACTAAGCGTAACAAACAAACAATGTTGCTTAAGTGTTGCTCCAAGTCGTAAACCAAACACAACTTGATTTCATAGTATTGGACAAGTGATGAATAACTTTCTTACACTTTATTATGGTTTTACATCTTTGTTTTGACGATGGTCACAGATTTAGAGTTACTAGCCTCGGTTAGTATCATTTGAAGGGTCTCATATATGATTCCAAACTTAGGAGCATAAGATATTCAAGAACTAAAAGGGTCCCATTGTGTAGTATTTTTTTTTGTCTATTTTTAGTTATCATATTTGGAAAAAATATTAAAAAAAATTATGTTATAAATTATTATAATGTATTATCCCTAATTATTATATTAAATGATGAAGATAATTGTAAAGTCAAAAATTAGAATTAGAAATTTAGGGATAATTTTTTTCCCCAAACAAGAAAACAAAAAATGGAAGCAGGGAGTAATATGATGGGTTCTATACGTAAATTAACTAGTTTGGTAAGGGTATGGTACATGCAACATTGGTTAGTAGAGTAATTTCCATTTTCCAAGGGTTTCATTTTTTTGCAAAAAGGGTCTTCGATTTTAATTTTAAATTAGAAGATTTTTAAAATGTAGCACGAAGTAATTGTCAAGGGCCTCTTATGTTTGTATACTCCCATGTTGTAAGCTAGAGATTGGAATTTTCTTTTGTTAAACTTAATTAATTTATTTTTTGTAAAACGAGATCGAAATTTTTTGGAACAATTAAAACGAGGAATTCTCATATCTATTTTTGGTTGGGCGTTGTAAAAGGCAGGTGCCTAACATACACACACATTACTTGGATCTAAAGCGATGGATTTGCTTATATATAATGATGATGATATTGTTTCATCATTCGCTATGTTGACAAAGTCTTTCAAAAGCATTTCTAACCCCTTCCACACTTTTTTTGTTTAATTAGACACCATGAAGATGTATGCTTCCACCTAATACTGTCATGGCCGGGGCAACCAATGTGCACGTAGCTATTTTAGGATCAGGTTAGAGCATCTCCAACCCGCCCACGGTGGCAATCCACTATAATGACAAATTTTTAGCAAAAAATTCACATGATAGGCTTTAATTAGAAATTATAAAGAAAATGTAAAAAATTACCATTTCAATATTGAAATATCATTTTAACTAAAAATTTAGCCAACCTATTGTTAAAACATCTTTAAAAGCGTGAGGAAAAACCCTTAGCTATAATATCGTAGATGGCACATTAAATGACAAATGACATGATATATATAATATGTAAAAAATCCATTTCAATGCATAATTCTCTTTAATAAAAATTATGGATAATCATAACTCATTAACTACATTTATAGAACTTCTTAGCAAAAATTATACATGATTGTCATTTTAGCTAAGGTGAAGTTTCAGGTATTATTCTTATGTAAAATTTTATCTTTTTTTAATGTATTTTTTTAACCTATCACTATAATTATTGCCATTTGAAATGCTCTAATAGGATTGGTTATTTTGGTTGAATATATTCATATAACTAAATGATAGCTAAAATTTGTTTAACTTGTAAGGTGTTATGTTGCAATGATATTAATTATAATGGTTAATCACACTTTAAAAATAGTAATCTTTTCTTATTTGAAGTTGTTGTAAATAGAAAATATAATTTCAATAAGATAATAGATGATGTGAAATTTTGCTAGATGTTCAACATATATAGCCAATATGATGTGAATGGTTATAAAATTTTAGATAAGAATTTTGTGCCATTGGAATGATCAATATTTTACATATTTTCTATATATTATTTTTAATATGCCACCTAAATTTTTAACTAAGGATTTTTTAGAGTTAATGATGCTCTTATTGTCTATATATGTTGAACTTTTAAAGACATATTAAAATAATAGTTTATATTTATAATAATTTAAAATAATAAATAATAGCACCTTACAAATTCAATAAATTATACATAATCAAATTTGATTAACCATTTTACAAAACACCACTGAAATGGTCTTACATATTACACCGTTGACATTTATCTTTGGATAGATGATTTATATAAAAAATTTAAATATTTACACATACATTATTAAATTTTATACATTATTAAATTTTGTAAGCTTAAAAAAAAATTTAAGCTTACAAAATAAATGTCTTAAAATTTTAAATTTATATAAAAAAAATCTATTATGTTAAAGAATATACATGCATATATAGCTGTATCAGTTTAGTGTCAAACATTTTAAATATAACATTAACCATCACTTCGGGAGCAAGGAAATGCATGCATGGCGACAAACGTTCAACAGATTCCATTGTTAGCATTACAAACCAAGCATTTCCGCAGATAATAAATATATCATGAGCAGGAGAACATCTATCCAAGCTTTGCATCTCGATAATGGCAGAATATACCTCATTCTTAATATGGCTTTTCCGGACCACTCAAGCAACAAATATACCCTCCCTCATATACTTATATATATATATAGAGTTCACTACATAAGTGTTTTTAGCTTAACTCAACTAATTGTACTTCCAACTGATCAAAATTGTTTAATAGTTCATGTAAACGCGTGAATTAATAATATGTAGACTTTGGGAGACAAGAGTTAAATCAGATAGAAAGTATTTAATCTTAATTAGATTTTGATACTTGGCAGCATGTACTGATATGATGGTGGTGAAATACAGAATATAAAAAGTAGAATGAATAAAGGTAAATAACCTAGACACAAAGATGTATATTCCACTATAATCGAATCCAGAATCCCTGCTATACAGAAAGCAAAACGAAGCATTTACGTAAATAAGGGGGACAACGGATGGAGTGTAATTCCCTAGTTGGAACTCAAATTAAGGACAGCTTATCAAATCCTACTACTCCCTCTGTCCCTCCCATTTCTTTACATTTCTTTTTCATTGTTCGACACGCATTTTAAGGCTCCTAAAAAGTATAGTTCCATAACTTATTTTTTAAATTTTCTTTTTTTGTATAAAAATAGAACAATTCTATTTTTATACAAAAAAAGAAAATTAAAAAAATAAGTTATGAAACTATCCGCAAATTGCACCTTAAAATCCGTGCCAGAATTACGTCCCCCAAGGTAAAGAACCAAGGGGGACAGAGGGAGTACTATTTTTGTAAACTTTAGTAATGCTTGTTATGACTATCAAATCCGACTAATATTTTTTGTTAACTTTTGTAATTTACTATAACTAGCTTATAACCCGTATAATGCACGGATTTCTTATAAATTTTATTTAATTTTATAATTATGTTTTTATATAATCATTATTTTAAATAATTTTTGGATATTTACCAAGAATACTAGATTTAAAGTTTTTTTTTGCAAAAATACCACATTCCTTAATAAATTGCAATTTTACCAAACAAAATTTCAAATTGCAAAAATACTATGCCCCTCCTCCCTCAATTTCTCTCTCCTCCCACCTGATCAACACGCCGCCGACTTTGTACTTTTTTTTTTTTTTTTAAGATTGGGGCTATTTTGGTGGATTTTTGTTTGCAACCACATTCAACTAAATGCAATCAAATGCAACTTTTTTTTTTTAAAAGGTAGGGTGATTTTGGTGGATTTGGGTTGCAAGTCCCCGCCAGGGGCAATATTCAACTAAATGCAACCACATTCAACTTTTTTTTTTTAAAAAAAAAAAGGTAGGGTGATTTTGGTGGCTTTGGGTTGCAAGGTCCCGCCAGGGACAATATTCAACCAAATCAACTATTTTCAATTATTTTCAACTAGTTGCAACTATTTTCAACTACTTTCAACTAGTTTTTTTTTTCTAATTTACTTTCAACTAGTTATAACTACAAATTATTGGTTTGAGTGATTTTGGGTTCCAAGGCCCCGCCAGGGGCAATATTAAACCAAATCAACTGTTTTCAACTATTTTCAACTATTTGCAACTATTTTCAACTACTTTCAACTAGTTACAACTAGTTGCAACTACATATTATTGGTTTGGGTGATTTTGGTGGATTTGGGTTGCAAGGCCCCCCAGGGGCATATTCAACTGAATGCAACTGAAATCAGAAATTAAGTTGCTGATTTCAAGTTCCATTTTTCATTTATTATTTTCGACCTCATTTTTCGACTATATATATATATATAACCCAAAAATGAGGTCGAAAATGACAACTGACAAATGGAACCTGAAATCAGAAATTTAGTTGCATGTGGTTGCATTCAGTTGCAAATTTAGTTGAATATGTCCCTGCGGGGCCATGGAACCTAAATCCACCAAAATATCACCCACCTTAAATATATATATATATATATATATATATATATATATATATATATATATATAGAGTTCGAAAATGAGGTCAAAAATGACAACTGATAAATGGAACCTGAAATCAGAAATTTAGTTGCATGTGGTTGCATTCAATTGCAAATTTAGTTGAATATGCCCATGCGGGGCCATGGAACCTAAATCCACCAAAATATCACACACCTTAAATATATATATATATATATATATATATATATATATATATATATATATAGTTAAAAAATGAGGTCGAAAATGACAACTAACAAATGGAACCTGAAATCAGAAATTTTGTTGCATGTGGTTGCATTCAGTTGCAAATTTAGTTTAATGTGATTGCATTAAGTTGAATATGCCCTGCGGAGCCAGGAAACTCAAATCCACCAAAATAGCCCCCACCTTAAAAAAAAAGAAAAGAAAAAAAGTATCACAATCGGCTGGAAAGCTCAACAGAAAGGGGGAGGGGGAGAATTAGGGTTAGGGTTAATATTTTTTGCAATTTGAAACTTAGTTTAGTAAAATTGCAAATAGACTTTCTTAACAAAAGTAAATGTGCAAAAATTTACTTTTTTCTATTTATTTTTCAAAAGAGCCCATAATTTTTTTAATTTTAATTTGATATAACTTAATATACTCATGTTTACGGATTATACTAATGTTTCCTTATTATAAATAACGTATACGATTTTTATTTAATTTATTAATAATTGAAAAAAATGGTGTGATATTTTCGGGTATATATTAATAATTGTAAGATTTGTTGTAAATTAAACGTAACTTGTTTTAATTAGAAAGAAAATATTAATGATTGAAAGATATGACACGATTGATCTTTTTAGTTGTTTATAAAAGGTAACATATTCAACTAAAAGTAAATGTGAAAAAAGCAATCGACTTATAATTACCATTAATTATATTATGTTATTATTTATTTTAGGTGTTATATCTCTTGAAAATTATGGTGTGATATTTTTGAATCGACTTATAATTAACATTAATTATATTATGTTATTATTTATTTTAGGTGTTATATCTCTTGAAAATTATGGTGTGATATTTTCGGTTATACATTAATGGTTGTTAGATTTGTTTTAAATTAAAAGGGTAACGTGTTTTAATTCGAAATGAAATATTAATGATGGAAAGATATGATACGATTGATATTTTTAGGTGTTTATAAACATTAATTATATTATGTTATTATTTATTTTAGGTATTATATTTTTCTTGAAAATTATGGTGTGATATTTTCGGGTATATATTAGTGATTGTAAGATTTGGTTTAAATTAAAAAGCTAACGTGTTTTAATTCAAAAGGAAATATTGATGATGGATTTACGGATTATACTAATGTTTCCTTATCATAAACAACGTATACGATTTTTTATATATTTTATTAATAATAGAAAAATATGGTGTGATATTTTCGAGTATATATTAATGATTATAAAATTTGTTGTAAATTAAAAAGGTAACGTGTTTTAATTAGAAAGGAAATATTAATGATTGAAAGATATGATACGATTGATCTTTTAGGTTTTTATAAAAGGTAACATCTTCAGCTAAAAGTAAATGTGAAAAAAGGCAATCGACTTTTTATAAAAGGTAACATCTTCAGCTAAAAGTAAATGTGAAAAAAGGCAATCGACTAATTAACATTAATTATATTATGCTATTATTTATTTTAGATATATTTATTTTTCTTTGTAATGATGGGTAAATAAGTAAATTCACGAAGTATCAAAAAACAGGTACCAAAAAACAGGTAACAAAACTTTTAATGTTTCGGTTTTTATATAATAGTATAGATTTATTTGCTTCTACTTATGCTTCAAAATATGTCTTATAAATTTTAAACTAGAAATAACAAATAATTATTCTCATTTTAACTTAAAAAGTAAAAACATATAACTTACATGATATTAAGAAATAACATGAAAAATTTAAAAACAACTAAAAGATGTTACATTGAATTTTGTCAAGTTAAATTACAAGTTTGCTGAAAACGAAACTAAGGTGTATGTCTTTATTATTTAGCAAAAAAAAAAAAAAAGGTGTATGTCTTTATTTTCTGTACAGAATTTTATATGGGCTAGTTTTAGCAATGGACTAGTATTTTATGATAGACTTTCTGCGGTCTGCCCCTCCCAATGGCCTGTAGATGGTATTTCTGCTATAGGGCCAGAGCACTTGGGTCTTGGGCTAAGGTCCTTTTCCATTCTTCCTTACTTCCTATCGGTTTAATATGAAATGAAGAGTGTTGTAGAAATCGTTTATCGGATAAGATTGGTTATATGACTTTGTAAGGATGGATTAATTGCTGATCGGGGATTAATCGAAAGGATTAATCGGTAGACAAATTGAAAGCTACCAAACATATAATTGTCATTTTGTGACGAAAACCCAAAACATCACCAACATTCATTTTGTGAGCACCCAACATACAATCGTCACTACAATCTGCTTGTTCTTCTTTAGAATGAAAATCGTCTTCATCAAGTTCTCTGATCGTCTCATTTCAGGTATTTGTTCAACTTTCAGACTCCTCATCAGCGTTACCTTCCACAATCCACTCCTCAGCCATTCGAGCATCGTTTGCTAGCAACAAATCACACTTATCCTTAAACTTTTTGTTCTTGTTAATAAGTCTAGAATTAAACTGGACATAAACAAGGTCACTAAATCTCTGCGAATCTAGCCCGTTCCTTTTTTCGGTATGAATCAAACAATAAGAAAAAACATTTATAAACCTAAGGAGCTTATTTTTAAGTGAAAATGAATATAACAATAACAAATTTCAATTAAATAACGAACCCCTTCAAAGGCGCTCCGGTTTCTCTCGCATCCTGATGAACTTTTGTGGTCAGAGCAAGAACTTTTGTGGTCAGAGCAAGTAATTTCATGGCCATTTTTCACAAATTCGATGTCTCAGATCCGTATTTAGACCACCAAGCAACTATCATGAAAAATAAATTAAAACCAATAAAGTTCATTTAAATTAGTATTGAAATCAATCAAGTGAGGGATAATATAATCCGATTCAAATTTCATTACCAGAACTGAAATTTTTATCATTCTTGATTTTTCCTGAAATGGCTAATTTTCTTGAAAAAGTCCCTTCCATTTCCTTATACTTATGCAACTCGATGTTAGTGACCAGATTTTGAGTTTGAAAATCATTAGGGAAGAAGGCCTCGACACATGTTAAAAAAGCTCCAATACAATCAGGATCTTTTTTTCACTTCATCATCTCTATAATAGTATTAAAGATTCAAAAGATAACCAGTCAAGTGTAATGGACTATCGATCCGATCCTTGATCCTCGAATCAATGATATACATAACAGGATTACAAATTTCCTGCACATCTTTACAAATTTTGATGATTTCTTTCTTAGCATCTTTAAGCTCACCGTAAATAAAATCCATAGAAGGTCTCAAATCACCATCCTCAAGTCTTAGTAGCTTAACTAAACGTTTAAAAAGCACTACTAGAAAAAAGTTAATAGACATCTGTTGTGGAATAAAAACTAGGTTACCGAATTGCGGCTAGGGTTTGTATGTATTTAATACTAGGGTTTGTGAGCTTCATGCTTTAATGGCTACTCTCGTGTTCGTGGCTGAATCTGCCTTCACAAGATGCCTACGTACCTTGATGAATATCAAGAATCAAGTCAAAAACGTAGTTCTGAGAATGAGGGGTCAGGCCCTTTATATAGGCTGAGAAACCTAAAAATCGTAGTAGGGTTAGGAGGCTTGGTGAGCAAGTCACCGCCTTGAGGAAGATTCGAGACTCCTACTTCCATTTTGAAGTAGGTGCCTTGGTGGCTACTCATCATGATGTTGTATCCTTCTCTGACTCCTATTACTATGAGCTGTTTATCTTCCTTAATATTAATTACAAAATTAATATTTAATTAGGGCTTCGGGCCTCATTATTGGGCTTCATACTTGGACCATTCTAGGTTTAATTAATGCCACATTAAATGTGTCTTTATGGCTAACTTTCAGCCCATATCATTTGCCCCCCAACTTCTAGGAAAACTGATCAGGTTTTCCTTGAAGTTTTAACTACCTTGTTCGAGACTCGGGTCAGGGTTTGTCTTTGTACACTAGTGTTTCACGAGTATCATCTTGATGTAAAGCGTGGAGCGACCGAAGCATTTACGACGATGTTTAAACGATGCTAAACAACCTTAAACGACGTTTAAACGGTGTTAAACGGCATAAAACGGTGCTAGCCAGCCTTAAAAGACATTTAAACCGTGTTAAACGGCGTTAAGCGGCATAAAACGGCGCTAGCCAGCCTTAAACGACGTTTAAACGGTGTTAAACGGTGCTAAACGGCTTCAGGTTCAACTTCATCTCCAGCTTGGTCTTCGTGTTCATGACGACCTCGGGACCGGCCTTCAACAT
This sequence comes from Kitagawia praeruptora, assembly GCA_037693485.1. NCBI lineage: Eukaryota > Viridiplantae > Streptophyta > Magnoliopsida > Apiales > Apiaceae > Kitagawia > Kitagawia praeruptora. The sequence goes on from CM075352.1 coordinate 128,692,580, forward strand.
CAACACGACCCCCGGTCGGCCTAAGGTCGGTCGGCTGGTACCTCCCGGTGGCCCGGTCGATTGACACCGGTCGGCTGGAGCCTCCCCTGAGCCCGGTCGGCTAGTACCGGTTGGCCGAGGCCTCCACGGAGCCCGGTCGGCTGATGCCGATCTTCCGTGGCCTCCTCGGAGCCTCGGTCGGTTGATGACGGTCTTCTCAAACCTCCCCGGAGCCCCGGTCGGCTGATGTCGGTCTTTCGAGTCCTCCCCGAAGCCCCAGTCGGCTGATGCCGGTCTTCCGAGGCCTCCCCGAAGCCCGATCGGCTGATGCTGGTCTTCCGAGGGGGTGCTCCTTGCGTCTCCAGGAACAACTTCATAACGACCTTGGGTTTTTCAGAATCTCAGTTTCCATCTTGAATTTCAGTCTTCAACACCAATACCAGAAGCCAACGATCTGGTCATTCATGACTTTTGCTTAAGGCTCTACTAATATTTTGATTAGCAGTGCTAATCCTGTACTTGGTACTAACTTCTTGGTTAGGCTTTTGATAAGTGGATTTTATATCCACTTGGAGCATTCTAAATCGGTTTAAATTGATTGTCTTGGGCTCAAGTTTCTTGTAGTTTTGATGTGTTTTGTTTAGTTGTGAAGATTTACAAGGATGTTGATTAAGGTTGATGCTTCTATCGTTTTTGGAGAATAAATTAGTTAAAATTCGGATTTCTGAGACGGTTGCGCAGTCTACACTGTTTTGGACATATCTGGAGTTCTAGAAGTCTGTTTTCAGCGATCTTACTGCCCACGCGAAGCCTGGGAGATTTTCTGCAACTTGGGATAGGATTACCAGGAGCAAATTGCGCCGGGTAGGAGCAATTTGCGTGAAGAACAAGTTGCCCCTGAAAAATTACAGTTTTTACTATTTTGGCCATATCTTGAGTTCTACAACTCCGTTTGGGGCCCGTAAGCAGTCCACGCGAAGATAACAGAATTCTCTATCATTCTAAGGTGTTCCAGAGGTCCAATTACGTTTGGAAAGTTCCAGAAAAACTGAAGAAAAGTCAGCCACGAATTTTCCTTAAAAAAACAGAATCAGTTTAGGAAACGTATCTTGCAGAAATTCTATTATAATTCTGTTTTGGTATTTTCTTGCTGGGCAAGACTTTTAGAGCATATTTAAACACATCCTACCATTGTAATAGAGATATACACATATCATAGTTTTATTATTGTAACCTAGCTTAGATCTGCAAGGGAGAAAAAGAGAGAAGGATTCAACGCTCGTGACAAGCAACGGATCTAGATCTACTTCATCTTTTGTTCTAGATTTGTTTTCTCAAACTCTTGTTGATTAATATAATTACTTCTTTTATTCATATCTTGTTATTTACCATGTTTTCATCAAATCCCATGGTGACGAAAGGTTTAATTATGAACTAATCGTTGTCGTGGGATCCTAGTGGATTTATCTATGTAGCTTAGTAGTTTGCATGCCTTAAAGATTTATGTGTGGTGAATACTGATATCCTCGTATGGTTAATCTTAATGCTTTTGGATGCGTAGCTAACATCTAAATTGAATTGTTAATTTCTTGTGAAGCGAGAGTGGATCTTGAGATTTAGAACTTGCCATGCTAGCATAGGATAGGTTGGTGTTTTGACATCATGATTTGTGGCATCAATAGAGATATTATGCTACCTTATGTGATCTAAGTGGATAACTTGTGCTTCAACCTTTATGTTTTCAAATTCTATAGAGATATAGAGTCTAAACATAATAGGTGCCTACTCATCTTCTATCTCTTTTATGGATGTATGCGTAGATTGGTACTAGTATACCGAGAGGTAACTTTTACTCTTTTCGTGTTATTCGATCAGATATCATAACCATAGCATGTTTTAATTAAAGGCTGCAACTCTAAGTGAAGTAGATGATGAAACTAGGATTCCATGTTTTATTCTCATATTAGTAATTCGATTTTTATTCTCGTTAATTGTTTAATTCTTAGTTTTATAATTTGCACTTAGTTAATTTAGATAATCAATCTCAATTTTGTTATTTTTCTTAGCAGTGGATAAAGACCATACATCGGTGCATAGGTACATTAATTGAATTGAACACCATTCTAGATCTCTGTGGGAACGAACTTGATTTAATCATATATTACTTGTGACAACGTGCGCTTGCGTGATTTTGCATAACAAGTTTTTGGTGCCGCTGCCGGGGATCATCGGTGTTTTTATTTTAGTTTATGTGCTTGTCATCAGTGGTCGTTAGCGTTCACTGACTCGGATTTTTACTTAGTTTGTTGATTCGTGGTGTTTCAGGTACTTAAGTTTGTATGCGAACACGCTTACAAGCTCGTTTAGAAGAACTAGCGGAAGACGATCTTGTAGAGAATAAAGAGAATAAGGAAGAGGAATCTGAAACTACAGTAGCAATGGCAGATGCAGCAGCAGCTAAGGCTTTAAGGGAGTATTCTCAGCCGAAACTCAATGACATCCAGTCTAGCATTATTAGGCCGGCTATTGCAGCGAACAATTTTGAGATCAAGTCGGGCACAATTCAGATGGTGCAGAATTCAGTTCAGTTTGGGGGTGCTTCTACGGAGGATGCCAACATGCATGTTCGGGACTTTATCGAAATCTGCAACACTTTCAAATGTAATGGTGTGACGGATGATGCTATTAGGTTGAGGCTTTTCCCATTCTCTCTGAGGGATAAGGCTAAGAGCTGGCTACACTCTTTGCCACCTGGTTCCATTACTACATGGGAAGATCTTGCTCAGAAGTTCCTTACTAAATTCTTCCCTATGGCGAAAACTGCAGCATTAAGGAATCAGTTGACTCAATTCCAACAGCAATCTGGAGAGACATTATGTGAGGCTTGGGAACGCTACAAGGAGATGCTACGCAAGTGTCCTCATCATGGCATGCCTGATTGGATGGTTATTAATGGGTTCTACAATGGGTTGGGAGCACAGTCTAGGCCTTTGCTAGATGCAGCATCAGGTGGAGCTCTGTGGGCAAAGAGCTATGATGAAGCTTATGAACTTATAGAGATGATGGCTGCTAATGAATATCAAAATCCAACTCAAAGGCTATCTCAAGGCAGGGCAGCAGGAATTTTGGAAGTAGATACAGCTTCAATGATTACAGCTCAGTTGAAGGCTCTTGCTATGAAGGTGGATTCTCTTGCTAATTATGGAGTTTAGCAGGTGGCTAGTGTTTGTGAGTTATGTGCGGGCGCACATGAGACGAATCAGTGTGCTATCTCTTCTGAATCAGCACAGTTCGTGAGTAATTTCCAGCGATCTAATGCACCAGTTCCAGTTACTTATCATCCTAATAACAGGAATCATCCCAACTTCAGCTGGAGCAACAATCAAAGTGCACAACAACCTTATCAGCAAGCGAAGCCATTCAATCAGGGTTATCAACAGCCTTACGCTTCGAGGGCACCATATCAACCTCCGGGATTTCAGCAGCAACAGCCCCAGGCTCATGCGGGGCAAACTTCTAATGAAAAATCAGAGATGGATGATTTGAGGATGATGGTGAAGAATCTGCAAGCTTCTTAAAAGATCTTCGAGAGCCAGCTGGGACAGATTCTAAGTGCTTTATTTAGCAGACCACAAGGAACTCTTCCTAGTGATACAGAGACTAATCCAGGCAGAAGGGAAAGCAAAGAACAGGTCAATGTAGTTACTTTTAGATCTGGAAAAGTCATGAGTGATCCTAAATCAGCAACTGAAGAAGATGAAGATGTTCAGAATCAGCAGGTTGAAAAATCTGCAGTGCCAGTAATTGAGAAATCTGATTTAGTGGCTGATCAGCTTGATGGTGAAGTGGAAAAGAGCAAGAAGTCTATTTCGGAGCAATCTTCAAAGAATAATCAGATTTATCCGCCTCCTCCATTTCCTCGACGCGTGCAGCAAAGTAAAGAAAGGCAACTTCAGAAATTTTTGGACGTCTTCAAGAAATTGTCAATTAATATTCCTTTTGCTGACGCAATAGCGCAGATGCCGAGCTATGTCAAGTTTATGAAGGATATCCTTTCGAAAAAGTGAAGGTTGGAAGAATTTGAAACAGTGGCATTGACAGAGGAGTGCAGTGCGGTGTTGCAACAGAAATTGCCTCCTAAACTTAAAGATCCAGGAAGCTTTACTATTCCATGCACTATTGGCAACCTTTCATTCAGCAAGTGTTTATGTGATTTGGGAGCTAGCATTAATCTTATGCCCTTGTCTGTTTTCAAGCAACTTGGTCTACCGGAGCCAAAGCCAACTAACATCTCTTTGCAGTTGGCTGATCGATCTATCACTTATCCGAGGGGCATAGTAGAGGATGTTTTGGTAAAGGTTGATAAGCTCATATTTCCTGCTGACTTTGTTATCTTGGATTTTGAAGAAGATAAGAAGATTCCCATCACTAGTACAAAACTGGCCTATTACGTCGCCTTTTTTGGTCTTTTACGTCGCCCTTTTGGCGACGTATACAGAGGCGTCGTATAAAGTCACCATCTTTTACGTCGGTTAAAAAGGCGACGTATAAAGCTTCATATACGTCGGTTAAAAAGGCGACGTATAAGACCAAAAAGAACGACGTATAATGTCATAAAAAGGGCGACGTATAAAATCAAAAAGCGCGACGTATAATGTCATAAAAAGAGCGACGTATAAAATCAAAAAGGGCGACGTATAATGTCAAAAAAAAGGTGATGAATAATACCAAAAAGGGCGACGTATAAGATCAAAAAAGGCGACGTATATGTCTATTGAAAAATGACAATTTTCCCCTGTTTATATTTATATATACATCAAAATTCCTGTTATTACAAACCAAGAATAATAATAAAACTTGCAACCCAAATTTCTCAACAAAGTGACTAATTAAATTAAAATGATAATTACATACTTGAAAATACATCTCCATGTTTAATTATACAAATTTCTCCAATTTAGAATTAGCACTGAACTTGCTTTAAATAGCCTACTCTATTTGAGACACTGTACTGAGCCACCCCATTCCACCAACACTATCGGACAAACAAATTCTTGATACTCCACGATTCAAATTATCTGGTGCATCAGATTCCAGCTCTAAACCTCCTCCACTTCCGAAAATATCATATTCTTCCAAATCTTCCAACTCACTGGGAAAGCCAGAGCGATCATAACTATCAATTATACCAGCTAAAAGCTCATCCTCGTCATCAGGAAGCAAGTTGTCTATGGCATAATCTTCAACATTTCCAAGCAATTCTACATCCCCATCTGTGCTGACTTTGTTCAAGGTTGAAGACAAATCATCAACAGATTGAAAATCACCATCTGCACAATTTATTTTCACTGCATGTGCATCAAGAAAAAAAAATTAAAACTACTAGATATATGTCACAGCTATAGTACAGAGTTGCAATATAACAAACTTATCCTTACAAAATTTCTTTAAACAACAGGCAAAATTTCATTGGCATATTAGTGCAAGTAAGCAAAGTCCTCTCAGCCTCAAGATATAATCAGAACATTTTCCTTGTTCATACATCAATCATAAAACAATATCTGTATCTAACATTCTGATCCACCATTCATAACGAAACTAAAACACAAACACAACAAATAAAAAAACAAAAAGAAGCCATTTAACTAAGTTAACAACCTAATTAAATACACAATTGTCTACTTATATCCAACAGATCTGTGCTCTAAATTTTATAATGAACATATATATATCTATATTATCTACTTATTCTGATCATCGTTTTTTTGATGGAAGCAAAATTATCAAATGAAATCATTTAACAGGAGAGCATCATGTTGTATCCGGAGGAAAAAGAAAAAAAACAAAAGTGAGAAAAAAATGCAACGGACCAAGCATTGACATCAGGTCGGAAACTCAGAAACTGAACTAGACCAAATTAATGGACTTGCTAAGAAAATCAACAGGCCCAAAAGAAACATAAATGTATAAACAAATTAACTACTGAACTATTTTCAAAAAAAAAAAAAAGAAAAAAAATTAACTACTGAACTAGGAGTCTAGGAAGAAAGTAACTACATGCAATAATTACAAAATTGATTAATTACTAATGATTACACTACTTAATGACAGAATTAAATAATGATATCAACAATGATTACATTAAACAAGAACTAAACAGATTATGGTAAATGTTTAAATTGCATACGAACTTAAACTAGCAAATGGGCCTAATAATGAACGTGGGCCAGAAAATGGAAATGAACTAAATCTAGGCTAGGATTGAAAATGGGCTAGAGATTGTATATTTGGGTACAAAATAAATACACAGAAAAATTGAAATTAACTTAACTTAGTCACACTCATGTCTTCTTTGTTTCTACATGAATTAAGTTAGGTATTCTAGAGATATTAAACAAGCTTGCTACTATAAATCTCAAGTCTCTGAATCGGCATTCAATATTTTCTATTATCAGTAAAGAACTGCTAGTATAACATGTTTTGAAAACATTCCTCGAACACTCGAAAAAGCACTTATGAGCAAAATTGTACAAGCAAGTAAGCAGAGCCCTCCTCATTACACCTCAAAACTTACGAAAGTAACACACAAACTGAAAAACAACTGAAAGCTAACTTCTGCTTCTAATCACAGACTCACATACACATCACAAGTCACAACAGACACATATAAATGTGTTATGTATACATAACTCTATATCTAACCATAAGAATTTCAGATTATACACAAAAAACTATAAAAGATCTGCAAGCAGTAAAGCAGAGTCTTCTTCAGCTTAAAAAAACGATAACATGGAATGTAAAATAAAAACCGGAAACTAACACATATAAACATAAATATATATATTAATACTAACCAAATAATGAAATTTATATCTCGCATTCGAACCAAGTGTTGATAATTAATATATAAACAAGCTGCAGAGCCATGATATCTTCTAAAAACAATTGGCTGAAACACTTACAAGTGCTTAATTAGAGTGATTAACAACCTGAGATTGGTTCTTCGAGTCATCGGAAACATCGGTGTTGCAGCTACTACTCAGAACTCTACTGCAAATAACAAAGAGTTTGAAAAAAGCGTTAGATGAAATCCAGAAAATTAGAGACTTACAGTTTATAGTTCAGGAGCCTAGGTTTCATTAATTTCAATTTCTGTCATCAATTAAACTAAGAACCCTAAATTATAAACCCAAAACATGAGCCAATAAATCTATATACATACATATATATATATATATATATATATATATATATATATAGAGTAGGGATCTAGAGAAAACCCCTTTAAAAGGAGAACTTAGAAAACTAAACTAAAATATAGCACATATGGTATTCAAACTGATCGTTGGGGGATGGAGAAAAATGTGGTGAAATTAGATTTTAAAAAAATATCACCGATTGACGGGAAAAATCAAATTAAAAACGGAGGGGATTAGGTGGGATTGTGTGTGTGAGGGTGTATTTGATTAGTGTGTGGGTGCCCCTGGCGGGGCCATTGATTATAATACATCCAATGGTTAGGATTAGTACCTTAGTTTTCTTCAAAAAAAGAGTTCTCTTTTGATCATTTGCCTATATATATATATATATATATATATATATATATATATATATATATATATATATAGAGAGAGAGAGAAACCTAATTCCGGAAATCTGAATCAAAGTCAGATCGATTCGAACTTTGAAGATGGAGATTGAAGATTGAAGGCCTTGCAACTCAGATTGAATTGAACTTCGAAGATGGAAATCAAAGACTGCTCCACACTCAATAAATTAGGAATTACAACATGTAAATAAGGATTGAATATGTGATTGAAGCTTGAAAATTAAGGATTGATGATATAGATGAATTAGGGATCCAAGAGGCCAAACTGAGTTACTGAGAGCAAACTTAGAGAGGAGCTTTTTAGAAGAGGGATTTGATTTGGGTTCGATATAATATATAGATACATCATAAAAAATTACATCTTATACGTCGTCTTAAAAAAAACCGACCTAAAAGATACATCTTATACGTTGCCTTATGCAAAGCCGACGTAAAAAGTATATTATATACGTCGCTTTATATAAAGCCGACGTAAAAAGTACATATCTTATACGTCGCCTGTAAAAAAGGCGACGTAAAAAGTATATCTTATACGTCGCCCTTTTAAAAATGCGACGTATAAAGTAGTATATACGTCGCCTTTCTTTATGTGCGACGTAAAAAATCATCTTAAAAGGGTTATATACGTCGCCCTTTTAAAAATGCGACGTATAAAGTAGTATATACGTCGCCTTCCTTTATGTGCGACGTAAAAAGGGCGACATAATAGGTCAGTTTTGTACTAGTGAATAATCTTGGGAAGACCGTTCTTGGCTACAGGAAAGACTTTGATTGATGTGCAAAAAGGAGAGCTTACAATGAGGGTGCAAGATCAGAGTGTCACCTTTAATGTGTTCAAGGCAATGAAATTTCCGACAGAGGATGAAGAATGTTGCAGTGTGGATATAGTTGATACGGGTCAGAGAAAGAAATTTGATCAGTTATTGAGCGAGAAGTCAGATATGCATGTGCTAAAGCATCCTATCACTGAATCTATTGATAGTTCTTCAGTTCGAGATCTTTCGAATGTAAAGCTTGGGAAACTTCCATCACATTTGAGGTATGTCCTTTTGAATAATGAGCTAGTGATTTTTGAAGAGGGGCGTGATAACGTGTTTCGAAGGTGGAAAGCAGATGATAAGGAAGAAGAATTTTTGTTCAACCGGTTGAGTCGGAGAAGCACCTTAGAGGTGTGAAGAAGAAAAAGAAGAAGATTTGGCCGTTGGGAAGTAAAATTAGGTTGAAGTCTGATGAAAGAAATTTGTGGAAAGCAAGCAATCAAGATGTCAACGTTCGTATGAATGGTTTGTCTGTTGAAGATGGTTCAGTTATTCTTTTGAAACCGCCATGAGTTGAGGAAGTAACGTCAAGCTATTGACGTTAAAGAAGCGCTTCGTGGGAGGCAACCCATGCATTAGTATAGGAAAAAAAAAGAGTAGTAGTGTTGTGAAAAAAAAAAAAAAAATCGAAAATTGAGCAATTTGCAGGTTAGTAACGCAATTTGCCCCTGCGTTTCTGTTCTGGCGGCAAACTGCGGCCCTGACACGCAACTAGCGGCTGCGCATCTGCTCTGGAAGCAAGTTTCCCCTGTGTGGCGCAGCTTGCGTTGGCGTTACTGGAAGCAGAGCAATTTGCTCCTCACTCAGGCAGTTGGCGCGTGGAGTTGAATTGACGAAAAAAAAAAAATTCTTCAGCTTTATTCACTGTAAGCTTCTGCCGTGAGTTGTGTGCATATATAAAAAAAAAAATTATTTTCTCACCCCAAATTCTTTTTATACTCCCATCTTTTCCCCTAAATCTTTTCCTATTTTAATTCCAAAACCCCTCATCTCTCCTAAAAAATTTCAAATTCCTATTTCTTTTCTAATTCTTTTTCTTTTATCCATTAAATATTTTTCTATCCTATATCAAATTCCAACTTCCACCCAAATTTTTTCCTTTTCACATTAAAATTCTTATATTCATCCTATCACTCCATGGCCTATATATACCCATACATACACACCCAATTCATTATGTTCCTCCTCTACATCTCTTAAAAATTCAAGTTTGGGGGAAAATTAGTACAAGTTCACCTCTTTGATTCGTAGTGGGATTTCTTTTTTTTATTTTATTTTATTACGAATTTGTGTCTTGTAAATTGGGGTTTTTGTATTATTCTTGTTACTTGGGTATTTTTGGTGTGATTTTTCTTGGTGGTTTTTGGTGGGATATTTTGTGGTGGTTATTGGTGGAGCTTCTTGTGAGTTGGGTATTGATTCTTATGGCTCCTAAGCGTGGGAGAGGTGGTGCTAGTATTGTGAAATTTTCGTCTCCCGCGTGATTCATCCGAGGAGGAGGACGATTAGGTATGTTTTCTGCTATCCCTTGTATTTACTTCCATTCAATGCGGACATTGAATATTTTAAGTTTGGGGGTGGTTTGAGGGATTAGTAGTAGTAAATTATTTGTTCATGTAGGATTTCATGCTTTGCATCTTAGTAGTAGTAAATTATGCATTTATGTTTGTGTTATCTACGTATGTTTCATATAGGACATTCTATTTTTATGTTCGTATTTCATGTGAGTTCATAATAGTTTGCATTTGCACCCATGCTTGATAGGAATTTTGTGTTGTTGACGCTTTTGATTGAGAAGTGATATGCTTTGTTCTTGTGCACATACATACACTAGTAAGTTGAAGCTAGTAGACTTATTGAATGTTGTAAGTGATTAGAAGGACATGAATATGTGCAAGATGATTTAGTTTGCATGCTTTGAATACAAGTAGGTGCGTTAGAGAGATGTTGCTGGGGATTGAGTATGTTTTTCCACCAAGTGAGATTTTGAGCCTTATTGCATATTGCATATTTGCTGCAATTTATTCGTTTGCTTGAGTGTCCGCGGATTGTTTGCATTGCTAGCAGTTGTTTGAGGTCTTTCTTGAAACGCATGACATTATTTGACGATTAAAATGATAAAGGCATTTAGGAATAACCACATATTTTCCCATATTACCACACCATGTTTACATGATCAATTAGTTAACCCGTTGAGCTTAATCCTATTTTTCGGTGACATACCACATTACTTGCCGAGACCTTTTTCTTGTATTAGCCTTACATTAATTTGAACCCAATTTGTCAAAGGCTAGTAAAGTGCTCAAGGGAGTAATAAGGTGTGCAAGGAGGGGTTATTGTTGGTCTTACTTTTGGGGGAAATATTGAAAATTGGGTTTGGTTGTTTATTTGATAGTCGACATATGTAATAAATTATGGGATCATTGTTATTGTTTATATTATTGTTTGTGTTCTATTTAGCTCTCGAAAAAAAAAATATGAAAAAAAAAGAAAAAAAAGAAAAGAAAAAAAAGAAAAAAATATATATATTATGAGAGCATGTTTGTGTTTATTGCGATCCTATTTCAGTCGACTAGTCGAGTGTTTGTTTTAGTAAAGATTGTGTGGGGGGAAATATGGTGTTGTGAATGATGTATTATGGTACTTACTAGCTTTTGACACTTCACCTGTTTTGGCTTATTTGACATACCTTGTCCCTAGCCCCGTTACAACCCAAATAAAGACCTTTTGATTGTCGTCATTGATGTATGTTGTGTTAAGAGTTAGATTGATACCAAATGTCAAGCATGCTTATGATTTTGTTGGAATTGAGTGATACACTTACCCTTGTTCTTGAGTGAATATTCTTTTGTGAGCGGATTGTGAGTGTTTGCTTGTTCTTGCGTATGAGATCCCGAGTGTTGTCTCAAAGATGTACTCTTGTAGGCTTAGCATGTGTACTAACTTATTCTTACACTTGACATGGACTTGTGAGAACTTATGCATGTTCATTGAGTAGACTATGTGAATGCTTGCACTTTCGACACCAAGACATTGTGTACTTACTTTGATTCTTAAGTTGATATGGCATGAGAGGATTTGAAGGCATGGTAGGATATTAGTATTAGATTAATTGCATTTTCATATTAGTTGCATTCATGCATTGCATTGCAATGGATTTTGTGGGTACATTCGCTATAGGTCCTCACGAGACCTTACTCGTCCACTAGGGTTGCCTAGGGGTTTAAAGGGCTTGTTGCATATGCCAAATGCAACCGTGATCACCTACGGAAGTGGTACTAGTTAGTTAGCTAGTTGTAATTGTTTATGCTTGAGGACAAGCATCGGTTTAAGTTTGGGGGTGTGATAAGTGGATTTTATATCCACTTGGAGCATTTTAAATCGGCTTAAATTGATTGTCTTGGGCTCAAGTTTCTTGTAGTTTTGATGTGTTTTGTTTAGTTGTGCAGATTTACAAGGATGTTGATTAAGGTTGATGCTTCTATCGTTTTTGGAGAATAAATAAGTTAAAATTCGGATTTCTGAGACGGTTGCGCAGTCTACACTGTTTTGGACATATCTGGAGTTCTAGAAGTCTGTTTTCAGCGATCTTACTGCCCACGCGAAGCCTGAGAGATTTTCTGCAACTTGGGATAGGATTACCAGGAGCAAATTGCGCCGGGTAGGAGCAATTTGCGCGAAGAACAGACTGCTGGGCGCAAGTTGCCCCTGAAAAATTACAGTTTTTACTATTTTGGCCATATCTTGAGTTCTACAACTCCGTTTGGGGCCCGTAAGCAGTCCACGCGAAGAGAACGGAATTCTCTATCATTCTAAGGTGGTCCAGAGGTCCAATTACGTTTGAAACGTTCCATAAAAACTGAAGAAATGTCAGCCACAAATTTCCTTAAAAAAACAGAATCAGTTTAGGAAACGTATCTTGCAGAAATTCTATTAAAATTCTGTTTTGGTATTTTCTTGCTGGGCAAGATTTTAGAGCCTATTTAAACACATCCTACCATTGTAATAGAGATATACACATATCATAGTTTTATTATTGTAACCTAGCTTAGATCTGCAAGGGAGAAAAAGAGAGAAGGATTCAACGCTCGTGACAAGCAACGGATCTAGATCTACTTCATCTTTTGTTCTAGATTTGTTCTCTCAAACTCTTGTTTATTAATATAATTACTTCTTTTATTCATATCTTGTTATTTACCATGTTTTCATCAAATCCCATGGTGACGAAAGGTTTAATTATGAACTAATCGTTGTCGTGGGATCCTAGTGGACTTATCTATGTAGCTTAGTAGTTTGCATGCCTTAAAGATTTATGTGTGGTGAATACTGATATCCTCGTATGGCTAATCTTAATGCTTTTGGATGCGTAGCTAACATCTAAATTGAATTGTTAATTTCTTGTGAAGCGAGAGTGGATCTTGAGATTTAGAACTTGCCATGCTAGCATAGGATAGGTTGGTGTTTTGACATCATGATTTGTGGCATCAATAGAGATATTATGCTACCCTATGTGATCTAAGTGGATAACTTGTGCTTCAACCTTTATGTTTTCAAATTCTATAGAGATATAGAGTCTAAACATAATAGGTGCCTACTCATCTTCTATCTCTTTTATGGATGTATGCGTAGATTGGTACTAGTATACCGAGAGGTAACTTTTACTCTTTTCGTGTTATTCGATCAGATATCATAACCATAGCATGTTTTAATTAAAGGCTGCAACTCTAAGTGAAGTAGATGATGAAACTAGGATTCCATGTTTTATTCTCATATTAGTAATTCGATTTTTATTCTCGTTAATTGTTTAATTCTTAGTTTTATAATTTGCACTTAGTTAATTTAGATAATCAATCTCAATTTTGTTATTTTTCTTATCAGTGGATAAAGACCATACATCGGTGCATAGGTACATTAATTGAATTGAACACCATTCTAGATCTCTGTGGGAACGAACTTGATTTAATCATATATTACTTGTGACAACGTGCGCTTGCGTGATTTTGCATAACAGCTTTCTTAACATAACTCGACGTCAATATTCGAACGTCAATATTTGAACCTCAATGTTATGCTAATTTCACGCAAGCGCACGTAGTCACAAGTAATATATGATTAAATCAAGTTCGTTCCCACAGAGATCTAGAATGGTGTTCAATTCAGTAAATATGCCTATGCAACAATGTATGGTTTTAACTCACTGCTAAGAAAAATACAAATTTAAGATTGATTAACTAAATTAAACTAAAGTTCAAATTATAAAACTAAGAATTAAACAATTAACGAGAATTAAAATCGAATTACTAATATGAGAATAAAACATGGAACCCTAGTTTCATCATCTACTTCACTTAGAGCTGCAGCCTTTAATTAAAACATGCGATGGTTTTGATATGTGATCGGATAACACGAAAAGAGTAAAAGTTACCTCTCGGTATACTAGTACCAATCTATACATACATCCACAAAAGAGATAGAAGATGAATAGGCACCTATTATGTTTAGACCCTATATCTCTATAGAATTTGAAAACATAAAGGTTGAAGCACAAGTTATCCACTTAGATCACATAGGGTAGCATAATATCTCTATTCATGCCACAAATCATGATGATTAACATCAACCTATCCTATGCTAGCATGGCAAGTTCTAAATCTCAAGATCCACTCTCGTTTAGCAAGAGATTAACAAATTAGATGTTAGCTACGCATCTAAATTCAATAAGCACAACCATACGAGGATATCAAGAATTCACCACACATAAATCTTTAAGGCATGCAAACTACTAAGCTACATAGATAAATCCACTAGGATCCCATGACAACGATTAGTTCATAACTAAACCTTTCGTCACCATGGGATTTGATGAAAACATGGTAAATAACAAGATATGAATAAAAGACGTAATTATATTAATAAACAAGAGTTTGAGAAAACAAATCTATAACAAAAGATGAAGTAGATCTAGATCCGTTGCTTGTCACGAGCGTTGAATCCTTCTCTCCTTTTCTCCCTTGCAAATCTAAGCTGGTTACAATAATAAAACTATGATAATGTGTATATCTATTACAATGGTAGGATGTGTTTAAATAGCCTCTAAAAGTCTTGCCCAGCAAGAAAATACCCAAAATAGAGTTAAAACAGAATTTCTGCAAAAGACGTTTTCTAAACTGATTCTGTTTTTAAGGAAAATTCGTGGCTGACTTTTCTTCAGTTTTTCTGGAACGTTCCAAACGTAATTGGACCTCTGAACCACCTTAAAATGATAGAGAATCTCGTTATCTTCGCGTGGACTGCTTACGGGCTGAAAACAGACTTATAGAACTCAAGATATGGCCCAAACAGTGAATCTCACGCGTGCAGCCCAATAAATCCGAATTTTAATAAATTAAATCTCCAAAAACGACAAAAACATCCACCATAATCAACATCCTTGTAAATCTGCACAACTAAACAAAATACATCAAAACTACAAGAAACTTGAGCCCAAGACAATCAATTTAAGCCGATTTAGAATGTTCCAAGTGGATATACATCCACTTATCACACCCCCAAACTTAAACCGATGCTTGTCCTCAAGCATAAACAATTACACTATCTAACTAACTAGTACCACTTCCGTAGGTGATCACGGTTGCATTTGGCATATGCAACAAGCCCTTTAAACCCCTAGGCAGCCCTAGTGGACGAGTAAGGTCTCGTGAGGGCCTATAGTGAATGTACCCACAAAATCCATTTAACCTAATGCAATGCAATGCATGAATGCAACTAATATGCAAATGCAATTAATCTAATCTACCATACCTTCAAATCCTCTCATGCCATATCAACTTAAGAATCAAAGTAAATACGCAATGCCTTGGTGTCGAAAGTGCAAGTATTCACATAGTCTACTCAATGAACATGCATAAATTCTCAGAAGCCCATGTCAAGTGTAAGAATAAGTTAGTAAACATGCTAAGCCTACAAGAGTACATCTTTGAGACAACACTCGGGATCTCATACGCAAGAACAAGCAAACACTCACAATCCACTCACAAAGAATATTCACTCAAGCACAAGGATAAGTGTATCACTCAATTCCAACAAAATCATAAGCATGCTTGACATTTGGTATCAATCTAACTCTTAACACAACATACATCAATGACGATAATCAAAAGGTCTTTAATTGGGTTGTAACGGGGCTAGGGACAAGGTATGTCAAATAAGCCAAAATAGGTGTAGTGTCAAAAGCTAGTAAGTACCATAATAAATCATACACAACACCATATTTCCCCCCCACATAATTTTTACTAAAACAAACACTCGCCTAGTCGACTGAAATAGGATCGCAATAAAAACAAACATGCTCTCATAATATTTTTTTTTTCTCTTTTTTTTTTCTTCTTTTTTTTTCTTCTTTTTTTTTTCTTTTTTTCTTTTTTTTCGAGAGCTAAATAGAACACAAACAATAATATAAACAATAACAATGATCCCATAATTTTATTACATATGTCGACTATCAAGTACACAAACCCAATTTCAATATTTCCCCCAAAGGTACAACCAACAATAACCCCTCCTTGCACACCTTATTACTCCCGTAAGCACTCTACTAGCCTTTGACAATGTGGGTTCAAATTAATGTAAGGCCAATACAAGAAAAAGGTCTAGGCAAGTAATGTGGTATGTCACCGGAAAAATAGGATTAAGCTCAACGGGTTAACTAATTGATCATGTAAACATGGTGTGGTAATATGGGAAAATATGCGGTTATTCCTAATTGCCTTTATCATTTTAATCGTCAAATCATGTCATGCGTTTCAAGAAAGACCTCAAACAACTGCTAGCAATGCAAACAATCCGTGGACACTCAAGCAAACGAATAAATTGCAGATATGCAATATGCAATATGGCTCAAAACTCACTTGGTGGGAAAACATACTTAATCCCAAACAACATCTCTCTAACGCACCAACTTGTATTCAAAGCATGCAAACTAAATCATCTTGCACATATTCATGTCCTTCTAATCACTTACAACATTCAATAAGTCTACTAGTTTCAACTTACTAGTGTATGTGTGTGCACAAGAACAAAGCATATCACTTCTCAATCAAAAGCGTCAACAACACAAAATTCCTATCAAGCATGGGTGCAAATTCAAACTATTATGAACTCACATGAAATACTAACAAAAAAAACAGAATGTCCTATATGAAACAAACGTAGTTAACACTAACATAAATGCATAATTTACTTTTACTAATATGCAAAGCATGAAATCCTACATGAACACAATGACTAACAATCACATATATATACACTACTTATCCCTCAAACCACCCCCAAACTTAGAATATTCAGTGTCCTCATTGAATTGAAGTAAATACAAGGGAAAGTAGAAAACATACCTAAAAAAAACCGAAAAGCGTGGGTTGCCTCCCACGAAGCGCTTCTTTAACGTCAATAGCTTGACGTTACTTCCTCAACTCATGGCGGTTTCAAAAGAATAACTGAACCGTTCTCAACAGACAAACCATTCATACGAACGTTGACATCTTGGTTGCTTGCTTTCCACAAAACTTTCCCCTCAGACTTCAATTTGATTTTACTACCCAACGGCCTAATCTTCTTCTTTTTCTTCTTCACTCTTCTAAGGTGCTTCTCCGACTCATCCGATTGAACAAAAATTTCTTCTTCCTTATCATCAGCTTTCCACCTTCGCAACACGTTATCATGCCCCTCTTCAAAAATTACTAGCTCATTATTCAAAAGGACATACCTCAAATGTGGTGGAAGTTTTCCAAGCTTTACTTTCGAAAGATCACGAACCGAAGAACTGTCCGATTTCTCGCTCAGCAACTGATCAAACTTCTGTCTCTGACCCGTATCAACTATATCCACACTGCAACACTCTTCATCCTCTGTTGGAAATTTCATGGCCTTGAACACATTAAAGGTGACACTCTGCTCTTGCACCCTCATTATAAGCTCTCCTTTTTGCACATCAATCAAAGTCTTTCCTGTAGCCAAGAACGGTCTTCCCAAGATTATGGGAATCTTCTTATCTTCTTCGAAATCCAAGATAACAAAATCAGCAGGGAAGATGAGCTTATCAACCTTTACCAAAACGTCCTCCACTATGCCTCTAGGATATGTGATAGATCGATCAGCCAACTGCAAAGAGATGTTGGTTGGCTTTGGCTCCGGTAGACCAAGTTGCTTGAAAATAGACAAGGGCATAAGATTAATACTAGCTCCCAAATCACACAAACACTTGCTGAATGAAAGATTGCCAATAGTACAAGGGATGGTGAAATTTCCCGGATCTTTCAATTTAGGAGGCAACTTCTGTTGCAGAACGGCACTACACTCCTCTGTCAATGCCACTGTTTCAAAATCTTCCAATCTTCTCTTCCGTGACAAAATATCCTTCATGAACTTAGCATATCTCGGCATCTGCTCCAACGCTTCAACAAAAGGAATGTTAATGGACAGTTTCTTGAAGACATCCATAAATTTCTGAAACTGTTTCTCTTGACTTTTCTGCAAACGTCCAGGGAATGGCGGAGGTGGATAAATCTGATTATTCATTGAAGATTGCTCCGGAGTAGACTTTTCAACAGGTTTCTTGCTCTTCTCACCATCTAGCTGATCAGCCACTAAATCAGATTTCTCAATTACTGGCACTGCAGATTTTTCAACCTGCTGATTCTGAACATCTTCATCTTCTTCAGTTGCTGATTTAGGATCACTTGTGGCTTTTCCATATCTCAAAGTAACAGCTTTCACCTGCTCATGGACCTCCCTCTTGCCTGAATTACCCATTGTATCACTTGGAAGAGTTCCTTGTTGCATATTTACCAAGGCACTTGCAATCTGTCCTATATGACTCTCTAATGTCTTGAGAGATGCTTCCTGACTCTTGAGAGTTGCTGCCTGACTCTTGCACATTAATCTCAACTCTTCTAATTCAGATTTTTCATTCGAGTGATGGCTAGAACCAGTATGAAACTGTTGCTGCTGAAAACCAGGAGGTTGAAACTGTTGCCTTGGAGCATACAGTTGCTGAAAACCTGAAGAATTAAATGGCTCAACTCCGTACTGATGACCCTGAAACTGGTTATAAGACTGATGTGGATGTTGATAATTTGGAGCTGGTTGCTGTTGCCTTTGAAAATTGCTCACAAACTGCACTGATTCACTGGAGATGGCGCATTGACTCGTCTCATGTGCGCCAGCACGTAGTTCACACATTCTCGCAACCTGAGGCACCCCATGCTTTGTCATTAAATCTAATTTCATATTAAGTGCCTCTAGCTGGGCTGCTAGAGCTGTAACTATGTCAACTCCCAGAATTCCTGCAACCTTGCCTTGTGGTAGTCTTTGAGTTGGATTTTGATATTCATTAGCAGCCATCATCTCAATTAGATCGTAAGCTTCCTCGTAGCTCTTAGCCCATAAGGCTCCTCCTGATGCTGCGTCTACCATTGGCCTAGATTGTGCTCCCAGCCCATTGTAAAAACAATTGATTACCATCCAGTTTGGCATCCCATGATGTGGGCATCTCCTTAGCATCTCCTTATAACGTTCCCAAGCCTCACACAGAGATTCTCCAGATTGCTGCTGAAATTGGGCTAGCTGATTCCTCAATGCTGCAGTTTTCGCCATAGGGAAGAATTTAGTAAGGAACTTCTGAGCAAGATCCTCCCATGTAGTAATGGAACCAGGTGGTAGAGAGTGTAACCAGCCCTTAGCCTTATCCTTTAGAGAGAATGGGAAAAGCCTCAACTTGATAGCATCATCCGAAACACCATTAAACTTGAAAGTATCACAGATCTCGATAAAGTCCGGAATATGCATGTTAGGATCCTCCGTAGGAGCACCCCCAAACTGAACCGAATTCTGTAGCATCTGAATAGTGCCCGGCTTGATCTCGAAAGTGTTAGCTGCAATAGCTGGCCTGATAATGCTAGACTGGATATCATTGATTTTCGGCTGAGAATACTCCTTCAAAGCCTTAACTGCTGCTGCTGCATCTACCATTGCTACTGTAGTCTCAGTTTCCTCGTTCTTATTATCCACTACAAGATCGTCTTCCGCCAGTTTTTGTAAACGAGCTTGCAAACGTGTTTGCATACAAACTTAAGTACCTGAAACACCACGAAACAAACAAACTAAATAAGAAATCCCAGTCAGTGAACGCTAACGACCACTGATGACAAGCACATAAACTAAAATAAAAACACCGATGATCCCCGGTAGCGGCGCCAAAAACTTGTTATGCTAATTTCACGCAAGCGCACGTAGTCACAAGTAATATATGATTAAATCAAGTTCGTTCCCACAGAGATCTAGAATGGTGTTCAATTCAGTAAATATGCCTATGCAACAATGTATGGTTTTAACTCACTGCTAAGAAAAATACAAATTTAAGATTGATTAACTAAATTAAACTAAAGTTCAAATTATAAAACTAAGAATTAAACAATTAACGAGAATTAAAATCGAATTACTAATATGAGAATAAAACATGGAACCCTAGTTTCATCATCTACTTCACTTAGAGCTGCAGCCTTTAATTAAAACATGCGATGGTTTTGATATGTGATCGGATAACACGAAAAGAGTAAAAGTTACCTCTCGGTATACTAGTACCAATCTATACATACATCCACAAAAGAGATAGAAGATGAATAGGCACCTATTATGTTTAGACCCTATATCTCTATAGAATTTGAAAACATAAAGGTTGAAGCACAAGTTATCCACTTAGATCACATAGGGTAGCATAATATCTCTATTCATGCCACAAATCATGATGATTAACATCAACCTATCCTATGCTAGCATGGCAAGTTCTAAATCTCAAGATCCACTCTCGTTTAGCAAGAGATTAACAAATTAGATGTTAGCTACGCATCTAAATTCAATAAGCACAACCATACGAGGATATCAAGAATTCACCACACATAAATCTTTAAGGCATGCAAACTACTAAGCTACATAGATAAATCCACTAGGATCCCATGACAACGATTAGTTCATAACTAAACCTTTCGTCACCATGGGATTTGATGAAAACATGGTAAATAACAAGATATGAATAAAAGACGTAATTATATTAATAAACAAGAGTTTGAGAAAACAAATCTATAACAAAAGATGAAGTAGATCTAGATCCGTTGCTTGTCACGAGCGTTGAATCCTTCTCTCCTTTTCTCCCTTGCAAATCTAAGCTGGTTACAATAATAAAACTATGATAATGTGTATATCTATTACAATGGTAGGATGTGTTTAAATAGCCTCTAAAAGTCTTGCCCAGCAAGAAAATACCCAAAATAGAGTTAAAACAGAATTTCTGCAAAAGACGTTTTCTAAACTGATTCTGTTTTTAAGGAAAATTCGTGGCTGACTTTTCTTCAGTTTTTCTGGAACGTTCCAAACGTAATTGGACCTCTGAACCACCTTAAAATGATAGAGAATCTCGTTATCTTCGCGTGGACTGCTTACGGGCTGAAAACAGACTTATAGAACTCAAGATATGGCCCAAACAGTGAATCTCACGCGTGCAGCCCAATAAATCCGAATTTTAATAAATTAAATCTCCAAAAACGACAAAAACATCCACCATAATCAACATCCTTGTAAATCTGCACAACTAAACAAAATACATCAAAACTACAAGAAACTTGAGCCCAAGACAATCAATTTAAGCCGATTTAGAATGTTCCAAGTGGATATACATCCACTTATCACACCCCCAAACTTAAACCGATGCTTGTCCTCAAGCATAAACAATTACACTATCTAACTAACTAGTACCACTTCCGTAGGTGATCACGGTTGCATTTGGCATATGCAACAAGCCCTTTAAACCCCTAGGCAGCCCTAGTGGACGAGTAAGGTCTCGTGAGGGCCTATAGTGAATGTACCCACAAAATCCATTTAACCTAATGCAATGCAATGCATGAATGCAACTAATATGCAAATGCAATTAATCTAATCTACCATACCTTCAAATCCTCTCATGCCATATCAACTTAAGAATCAAAGTAAATACGCAATGCCTTGGTGTCGAAAGTGCAAGTATTCACATAGTCTACTCAATGAACATGCATAAATTCTCAGAAGCCCATGTCAAGTGTAAGAATAAGTTAGTAAACATGCTAAGCCTACAAGAGTACATCTTTGAGACAACACTCGGGATCTCATACGCAAGAACAAGCAAACACTCACAATCCACTCACAAAGAATATTCACTCAAGCACAAGGATAAGTGTATCACTCAATTCCAACAAAATCATAAGCATGCTTGACATTTGGTATCAATCTAACTCTTAACACAACATACATCAATGACGATAATCAAAAGGTCTTTAATTGGGTTGTAACGGGGCTAGGGACAAGGTATGTCAAATAAGCCAAAATAGGTGTAGTGTCAAAAGCTAGTAAGTACCATAATAAATCATACACAACACCATATTTCCCCCCCACATAATTTTTACTAAAACAAACACTCGCCTAGTCGACTGAAATAGGATCGCAATAAAAACAAACATGCTCTCATAATATTTTTTTTTTCTCTTTTTTTTTTCTTCTTTTTTTTTCTTCTTTTTTTTTTCTTTTTTTCTTTTTTTTCGAGAGCTAAATAGAACACAAACAATAATATAAACAATAACAATGATCCCATAATTTTATTACATATGTCGACTATCAAGTACACAAACCCAATTTCAATATTTCCCCCAAAGGTACAACCAACAATAACCCCTCCTTGCACACCTTATTACTCCCGTAAGCACTCTACTAGCCTTTGACAATGTGGGTTCAAATTAATGTAAGGCCAATACAAGAAAAAGGTCTAGGCAAGTAATGTGGTATGTCACCGGAAAAATAGGATTAAGCTCAACGGGTTAACTAATTGATCATGTAAACATGGTGTGGTAATATGGGAAAATATGCGGTTATTCCTAATTGCCTTTATCATTTTAATCGTCAAATCATGTCATGCGTTTCAAGAAAGACCTCAAACAACTGCTAGCAATGCAAACAATCCGTGGACACTCAAGCAAACGAATAAATTGCAGATATGCAATATGCAATATGGCTCAAAACTCACTTGGTGGAAAAACATACTTAATCCCAAACAACATCTCTCTAACGCACCAACTTGTATTCAAAGCATGCAAACTAAATCATCTTGCACATATTCATGTCCTTCTAATCACTTACAACATTCAATAAGTCTACTAGTTTCAACTTACTAGTGTATGTGTGTGCACAAGAACAAAGCATATCACTTCTCAATCAAAAGCGTCAACAACACAAAATTCCTATCAAGCATGGGTGCAAATTCAAACTATTATGAACTCACATGAAATACTAACAAAAAAAACAGAATGTCCTATATGAAACAAACGTAGTTAACACTAACATAAATGCATAATTTACTTTTACTAATATGCAAAGCATGAAATCCTACATGAACACAATGACTAACAATCACATATATATACACTACTTATCCCTCAAACCACCCCCAAACTTAGAATATTCAGTGTCCTCATTGAATTGAAGTAAATACAAGGGAAAGTAGAAAACATACCTAAAAAAAACCGAAAAGCGTGGGTTGCCTCCCACGAAGCGCTTCTTTAACGTCAATAGCTTGACGTTACTTCCTCAACTCATGGCGGTTTCAAAAGAATAACTGAACCGTTCTCAACAGACAAACCATTCATACGAACGTTGACATCTTGGTTGCTTGCTTTCCACAAAACTTTCCCCTCAGACTTCAATTTGATTTTACTACCCAACGGCCTAATCTTCTTCTTTTTCTTCTTCACTCTTCTAAGGTGCTTCTCCGACTCATCCGATTGAACAAAAATTTCTTCTTCCTTATCATCAGCTTTCCACCTTCGCAACACGTTATCATGCCCCTCTTCAAAAATTACTAGCTCATTATTCAAAAGGACATACCTCAAATGTGGTGGAAGTTTTCCAAGCTTTACTTTCGAAAGATCACGAACCGAAGAACTGTTCGATTTCTCGCTCAGCAACTGATCAAACTTCTGTCTCTGACCCGTATCAACTATATCCACACTGCAACACTCTTCATCCTCTGTTGGAAATTTCATGGCCTTGAACACATTAAAGGTGACACTCTGCTCTTGCACCCTCATTATAAGCTCTCCTTTTTGCACATCAATCAAAGTCTTTCCTGTAGCCAAGAACGGTCTTCCCAAGATTATGGGAATCTTCTTATCTTCTTCGAAATCCAAGATAACAAAATCAGCAGGGAAGATGAGCTTATCAACCTTTACCAAAACGTCCTCCACTATGCCTCTAGGATATGTGATAGATCGATCAGCCAACTGCAAAGAGATGTTGGTTGGCTTTGGCTCCGGTAGACCAAGTTGCTTGAAAATAGACAAGGGCATAAGATTAATACTAGCTCCCAAATCACACAAACACTTGCTGAATGAAAGATTGCCAATAGTACAAGGGATGGTGAAATTTCCCGGATCTTTCAATTTAGGAGGCAACTTCTGTTGCAGAACGGCACTACACTCCTCTGTCAATGCCACTGTTTCAAAATCTTCCAATCTTCTCTTCCGTGACAAAATATCCTTCATGAACTTAGCATATCTCGGCATCTGCTCCAACGCTTCAACAAAAGGAATGTTAATGGACAGTTTCTTGAAGACATCCATAAATTTCTGAAACTGTTTCTCTTGACTTTTCTGCAAACGTCCAGGGAATGGCGGAGGTGGATAAATCTGATTATTCATTGAAGATTGCTCCGGAGTAGACTTTTCAACAGGTTTCTTGCTCTTCTCACCATCTAGCTGATCAGCCACTAAATCAGATTTCTCAATTACTGGCACTGCAGATTTTTCAACCTGCTGATTCTGAACATCTTCATCTTCTTCAGTTGCTGATTTAGGATCACTTGTGGCTTTTCCATATCTCAAAGTAACAGCTTTCACCTGCTCATGGACCTCCCTCTTGCCTGAATTACCCATTGTATCACTTGGAAGAGTTCCTTGTTGCATATTTACCAAGGCACTTGCAATCTGTCCTATATGACTCTCTAATGTCTTGAGAGATGCTTCCTGACTCTTGAGAGTTGCTGCCTGACTCTTGCACATTAATCTCAACTCTTCTAATTCAGATTTTTCATTCGAGTGATGGCTAGAACCAGTATGAAACTGTTGCTGCTGAAAACCAGGAGGTTGAAACTGTTGCCTTGGAGCATACAGTTGCTGAAAACCTGAAGAATTAAATGGCTCAACTCCGTACTGATGACCCTGAAACTGGTTATAAGACTGATGTGGATGTTGATAATTTGGAGCTGGTTGCTGTTGCCTTTGAAAATTGCTCACAAACTGCACTGATTCACTGGAGATGGCGCATTGACTCGTCTCATGTGCGCCAGCACGTAGTTCACACATTCTCGCAACCTGAGGCACCCCATGCTTTGTCATTAAATCTAATTTCATATTAAGTGCCTCTAGCTGGGCTGCTAGAGCTGTAACTATGTCAACTCCCAGAATTCCTGCAACCTTGCCTTGTGGTAGTCTTTGAGTTGGATTTTGATATTCATTAGCAGCCATCATCTCAATTAGATCGTAAGCTTCCTCGTAGCTCTTAGCCCATAAGGCTCCTCCTGATGCTGCGTCTACCATTGGCCTAGATTGTGCTCCCAGCCCATTGTAAAAACAATTGATTACCATCCAGTTTGGCATCCCATGATGTGGGCATCTCCTTAGCATCTCCTTATAACGTTCCCAAGCCTCACACAGAGATTCTCCAGATTGCTGCTGAAATTGGGCTAGCTGATTCCTCAATGCTGCAGTTTTCGCCATAGGGAAGAATTTAGTAAGGAACTTCTGAGCAAGATCCTCCCATGTAGTAATGGAACCAGGTGGTAGAGAGTGTAACCAGCCCTTAGCCTTATCCTTTAGAGAGAATGGGAAAAGCCTCAACTTGATAGCATCATCCGAAACACCATTAAACTTGAAAGTATCACAGATCTCGATAAAGTCCGGAATATGCATGTTAGGATCCTCCGTAGGAGCACCCCCAAACTGAACCGAATTCTGTAGCATCTGAATAGTGCCCGGCTTGATCTCGAAAGTGTTAGCTGCAATAGCTGGCCTGATAATGCTAGACTGGATATCATTGATTTTCGGCTGAGAATACTCCTTCAAAGCCTTAACTGCTGCTGCTGCTGCATCTACCATTGCTACTGTAGTCTCAGTTTCCTCGTTCTTATTATCCACTACAAGATCGTCTTCCGCCAGTTTTTGTAAACGAGCTTGCAAACGTGTTTGCATACAAACTTAAGTACCTGAAACACCACGAAACAAACAAACTAAATAAGAAATCCCAGTCAGTGAACGCTAACGACCACTGATGACAAGCACATAAACTAAAATAAAAACACCGATGATCCCCGGCAGCGGCGCCAAAAACTTGTTATGCTAATTTCACGCAAGCGCACGTAGTCACAAGTAATATATGATTAAATCAAGTTCGTTCCCACAGAGATCTAGAATGGTGTTCAATTCAGTAAATATGCCTATGCAACAATGTATGGTTTTAACTCACTGCTAAGAAAAATACAAATTTAAGATTGATTAACTAAATTAAACTAAAGTTCAAATTATAAAACTAAGAATTAAACAATTAACGAGAATTAAAATCGAATTACTAATATGAGAATAAAACATGGAACCCTAGTTTCATCATCTACTTCACTTAGAGCTGCAGCCTTTAATTAAAACATGCGATGGTTTTGATATGTGATCGGATAACACGAAAAGAGTAAAAGTTACCTCTCGGTATACTAGTACCAATCTATACATACATCCACAAAAGAGATAGAAGATGAATAGGCACCTATTATGTTTAGACCCTATATCTCTATAGAATTTGAAAACATAAAGGTTGAAGCACAAGTTATCCACTTAGATCACATAGGGTAGCATAATATCTCTATTCATGCCACAAATCATGATGATTAACATCAACCTATCCTATGCTAGCATGGCAAGTTCTAAATCTCAAGATCCACTCTCGTTTAGCAAGAGATTAACAAATTAGATGTTAGCTACGCATCTAAATTCAATAAGCACAACCATACGAGGATATCAAGAATTCACCACACATAAATCTTTAAGGCATGCAAACTACTAAGCTACATAGATAAATCCACTAGGATCCCATGACAACGATTAGTTCATAACTAAACCTTTCGTCACCATGGGATTTGATGAAAACATGGTAAATAACAAGATATGAATAAAAGACGTAATTATATTAATAAACAAGAGTTTGAGAAAACAAATCTATAACAAAAGATGAAGTAGATCTAGATCCGTTGCTTGTCACGAGCGTTGAATCCTTCTCTCCTTTTCTCCCTTGCAAATCTAAGCTGGTTACAATAATAAAACTATGATAATGTGTATATCTATTACAATGGTAGGATGTGTTTAAATAGCCTCTAAAAGTCTTGCCCAGCAAGAAAATACCCAAAATAGAGTTAAAACAGAATTTCTGCAAAAGACGTTTTCTAAACTGATTCTGTTTTTAAGGAAAATTCGTGGCTGACTTTTCTTCAGTTTTTCTGGAACGTTCCAAACGTAATTGGACCTCTGAACCACCTTAAAATGATAGAGAATCTCGTTATCTTCGCGTGGACTGCTTACGGGCTGAAAACAGACTTATAGAACTCAAGATATGGCCCAAACAGTGAATCTCACGCGTGCAGCCCAATAAATCCGAATTTTAATAAATTAAATCTTCAAAAACGACAAAAACATCCACCATAATCAACATCCTTGTAAATCTACACAACTAAACAAAATACATCAAAACTACAAGAAACTTGAGCCCAAGACAATCAATTTAAGCCGATTTAGAATGTTCCAAGTGGATATACATCCACTTATCACTCAACTTCAGTATTCAAACGTCTAATGTCAACATTAGAATGTCGAAAACCATACATTCTAAGATGAAGGAATGATGAAGTCCCTTAGCTCCTGCCCCCCTTGTTTTATATGGTGGAGGTCTTACTTCGGTTGATTGTTCAAGAAGTTAACTTGCTCCTTAGCTCTTGACTTCAAGTTTGGTGTGCTTTGGTTTGTTTTTTTATTCTAGGATTTCAGCCTTCTTCTTATGCTCACAAGACCTTGCTTTGGTTTGAATTCGATTGACGACTCTTGATTCAAGTCCTTAAACTCAAACGCCAAAGGACAAAGGACCTTTTATCTCAACACTCTCACTAACAGTTTCTGTGCCTTCAAGGCATTATCAGGGAGCCAACCAGTCTCAAGATGAGTTTTGATAGGGTCTATCCTTCAGCTTACATCAACTGGTGCTACCAATTTCGAATCGATGGTGGGGTCTTCAGGACCTAGAAGTAAAAACTCTCCGCATAATTCTCTATCTCAGAAGAGGCGAACATAGATAGGGTATCAGCCTTAATGTTCTCATTTCTTTGAATGTGCTCCACGTAGTACTCATCAAATTGAGCCACCACGGCCTTCACAATATCAAGTACTTTTCCATAGCTTCCTCCTTGGATTAAAATTTACCATTCACTTTAGGAGACTACCAATCTTCATAGACTTTAAGGTTCTTGACCCTCAAGGCTGACCAAGCCTAAACTGACTATCCAGGCTTCAATCCTTAGTCTTGGAATATATTCTCCAGACTTTTCTTTATTTCTATCATAAAGTATTAGCCTTTTTGCTAATCTTCTTGATTTTGTTTTTGATGTTTCGTAAAAATAGAGCACCCAATATTTCTAATGATCGGACATAGTTTTCGCCTTCATTCTTATTTTCTAGTCCTTTATCCTCTTGGGTTAATATCTCTTGCCCCCCGACTTCTTGGTTGTTAATAGTACATTCAACCACGAAGTCAGTTAACGCCTGAGCCTTGATGGCCGTCTAAATCTTACATGTGATGTCAAAATCTCCTAACTCAATTGCCCACTTGATTAGCCTTCAATTGGTTAGTTAACGCCTGCAATATGTTTCTTCAACGAGTGGTCCATCAGGACTTCAACGTTTGTCTTGGTTCCATCTGTGTTTCTTGTTTTTCTTGATTTTAGGTCAAGCATTCAAGGTTGATTCCTCGATTTAAATTTCAAATAAGACAATCATGTGGGCTTCTTGCTTTTTAAACTCCTGAGACGAGAGTTTGCTTGAACTTCTTGATCCTTGTTTAAGGTTCTCTATTGTTCTTTTACATTAGATTCTCCATCCAAGTCTTTTTGAAAATATTGAAGAGTGGCTAGTCCTTAGCCTCCACAGCCTTGCATGGCTTTGATTGTCACATGTGGCTTTATTAACTTGTCTTTTATCTCGGGTCCTTCAAGGACTTACACTCTTATTTGGTTGTGTTATAACTTAACTCTTGACCCTTCGGGTTTTTATTTATGCATTCGTTTGTTTCCATTCGCGTATTCTTTTATTTTCGGTACTTGGTCATCTTTGACTTACACACATCAGGTGCTTGGTACATAAATAAAATCACATAATCAATGAATGGAAAACAAACTTGCATTAATAACTTGAAATGGGTTCAGCCCTTACATATAGTACTATTGTCCTACTCGGAGCAACATGCTCTACGATGGTTTCATCGAACCTTATTTCTACTTCTACTAGACAAATATGAAGCTAAGTCCTACTAGGATAATTTGAGCCCATCGGGGCTTTGCAAGACTAGGCCTGCACCACTTGATTTTGTTTTTGATGCTCCATCAAAATAGAGCACCCACTACTTCTGAAGTTCACTTCGTGCTTGGGGTACTATCTCATGCCCCCAGACTTCTTGGTTGCCAATGGTACATTGAACCACGAAGTCAGATGACGTCTTAGCTTTAATGGCTGTCTAAGGCTTCTGTGTGATGTCCTCTGCTGGCCTTTCTTGGTGTTCCTTATCACTGCGGACATTCATATCTTCAATCGGAAGGACCTGCCCCCCGACTCCATCATGCCTTAATGCGGCTACATAACAGTTCCTAGCCATTTTCTTGTCACCTTTTTGTTCTCCTACACCATTCCTGGTTGGAAACTTGATCTCATGTTATAGGTTGAGGCCACAGCCTTAAAACCGTGGAGTCCAGTCCTCCCGAGGATGGCATTGTAGGTGGAAGATGCTTTGATAATCAAAAAGTTCAGCATCTGAGTGGCCTCTATCGGCTTCTGTCCGATGGTGACTGGCAACTGAATAGTTCCCTCAACTTTAGATTCTACTCCATTGAACCCATATATAGGCGTGTTGGAGACGGTCAACTGAGAGTCGTTATACCCCATCTTCACAAAGGCCTCATGGAAAAGAATGTCCACAGAAGCTCCATTGTCTATCAAGACTCGCTTCACCTCTGAATTTCCAATCACGGGAGTTATGACCAGCGGGTCATTATGGGGGAACTTCACCCCTTTTAGGTCTGAATCATTGAATCTGATTATTACCCCGGTTTTTGCACATTTAGGCATTTCTCCAACGATGTGCATCACTTCTCTGGCATAAGCCTTTCGAGAATTCTTTATTGTCCTGGCCACGGTCGGGCTTCCTGAGATCGTGTTGATTACTGGCCCTCGGGGCTGTGGGTTGCGATCTCGATCATCGTCGCTCCGATCATACTCTCTTATCTGATTTCCACGATTTTCACCCTTAGTGAAGTGGCTTAGTTTCCCTCTATGGATCAAGAACTCGATCTCATCTTTGAGTTGCTTGCAATCATCGGTGTCATGTCCCACATCCTTGTGCAACCTACAATACTGATCCTTGTTTCGCTTTGCGGGATCACCCCGGAGGGGCTTCAGCCATCAGAAGTCCTTATCCTTCTCGATATCTAACAATATTTGACTCCTAGGAGCATTTAACCTTGCATAATCAGAAAATCTTGGTCCTAGAGCAGAGTCGGAGTCCTTGCTAGTTCGTGGATACTTGTCTCTAGCATCATACTCCTGCTCTGTCTTTCGCTTCTTTGAGTCGTTGTTATTCCCTCCATTACCTACTGTGGCCTCTTTCTTCATGCTATCCTCAGCTTTAATATACTTATCAGCCCTTCGTTGGAGCTCAACCATGTTCTTAGGGGGATGCTTCGCTAATGACCTCTTAAAGAAAAGGTCAGTGGTACCGTGCTCAAGGACTATGATGGCCACCTTATTAGAGCTTTTCTCATGAACTCTTTCGCTAATGAATTGGATGACAAAAGCGGCACTCAACTCCTTAAAAGAGCTAATCGAATTTGCAGGCAACCGGCTATACCATCTTTGAGCCATGCCCGACAGGGTTTGAGGAAACGCCCTACACTTTAGAGCATCACTTACTCTAAATCGACAAAGGGAATCCCTCCTAAAGTCGGAGGAGGTCGATTCTGATTCTTTCTCGCTTGCTCTCTTGCCATGTCATCCTTCAGCTTTAAGATCTCGGCCTCATGAGCCTTGATTCTTTCAGCAGTTGTTAGAGGGGGTCCATCATGGATAGTTTCCGTCCTCTTTCGAGATTCTCTACTGGTACGTCGCCTCCTCGGGGCTTCATCACGATCATCGTCCATAGATGATGAGTCGTCAGTATAGGGACCAGAGTAATAATCATATCCCTGATCAGGGCCCAGGCCTCTAACGTAGGGTTTGTATGTATTTAATGCTAGGGTTCGTGAGCTTCGTGCTTTAATGGCTGCTCTCGTGTTCGTGGCTGAATCTGCCTTCACAAGATGCCTACGTACCTTGATGAATATCAAGAATCAAGCCAAAAACGTAGTTCTGAGAATGAGGGGCCAGGCCCTTTATATAGGCTGAGAAACCTAAGAATCGTAGTAGGGTTAGGAGGCTTGGTGAGCAATTTACCGCCTTGAGGAAGATTCTAGACTCCTACGAGGTAGGAGTCTGTTTCCATGTTGAAGTAAGTGCCTTGGTGGCAACTCATCATGATATTGTATCATTATCTGGCTCCTATTGCTTAGCTGTCTATCTTCCTTAATATTAATTATGAAATTAATATTTAATTAGGGCTTCGGGCCTCATTATTGGGCTTCATACTTGGACCATTCTAGGTTTAATTAATGCCACATTAAATGTGTCTTTAGGGCTAACTTTCAGTCCATATTAACATCGGTTTCTTGCCGATGTCTATTTGATTTTCAGACCGATGTCTTTGTCGGTGATGTTAAAAGTCATAACCATAGACATTGATTTTTGGCTGATGTCTGAACGTCCTTTTGACATCGATTCCTTTGCATTATTCCGTTGTCTGAACATATATTGGACATCGTTTCCCTAATTAAAATTTGTTGTCTATACATACATTTGACATTGATTTATTTTAATAAACTGATGTTGTTTTTACTGATATTTCACATCAATTTATTGTACTCTTTACACACTATAATTACCAAAACTAAATCACATTAGAAAGTAAGTAAAACTGGTTTTTTCATTAAGGAAAGAAATCCAACATTCTTACATCATCGAGTAAAACTAAAGTGGCTTGCTCTACATGAGCCTATATACAAAAACCAAACTTTCATTACATTATCCGAAAAATCAAACAACTAAAACTAGAAAAACAATTTTAAAACAAGCCTTCTGTAATGTATCCATGTATCCTGAGTATCATTGTTCTCTTTCTATATCAATTTAATCCAAACATTTACCCTTCACATCTGGACCTCGTGGAAGTAGAGCTGCTCGTATTTCTCACCATAATAGCCTCATCTGTTAGAAATTTTCTGATAATTTCAATTAACTGGGACCCTACCCATCTGCAAGTAATCATAAGATATTAATTAGTACCTGAAATAATCCAAAAATGCAATAGACTTAAAATAGCTCCTTATGCACAAACATACCACCGCTTAGTACATGCTTATGATTTGTACCTTTACTTCAATGGCTTTATACTATATATAGGATATGCACAAAATATATAAGATCCAGAAAGGCAAATACCATTACGAGGTAATCGACTTCTAGAGAACTCTGATGAAATAATACTAGACAGAGAATCAGGAGAACTTGTGAAAACAACTTCTTGAAAATTTGATGCCATTTTTGAGATAAACACCACTATAAAACTAATAGATTGATATAGTGGTTTTTATTGGTACACCAAGTTTACTGTGCATGGAGAGAGTAAAGCCATCCAGGTCAAGAGCCCTAACAATCATTCCAGGACTGAAACTCCAACCACTAGATGAAGATTTTGATGAAGACCAACTGCTATTTCTGAGAGCTCAAAGAATCTACTCTGCTGCAATTGTGAATGACTTCCTTGAGATCAAGTATACTGATGGGGGACAGAGAAAATTCAAACAAGGGGGTTGTCAAAGTTGGGGCAAGTTATATGAGATAGAAAGAATTATTGCATTGTTGGATTCTGAAGACAAGGTGGAGAAAGTATGGAAGCTGGAGTTGATTGACTTTGTGAGAATGAAGAGAAATCATGTTGAAGCAATAAGGAAGGGGTGCCTTGAGAAATGGTTAGATAGAGAGAAAGAAATTGATAGACTTGAGATTGAGGCAGAAAGGCTAAGGGCTAAGGGATTTTGCAGAGTTCAGTTTGATCTCTATGTGGTGAAGTATAGGAGAAGAAATGGAGACAATGTCAATATCAGAATGAACCTACTAAATAATTATCCTGCCAATATACTAAAACCAGTACTTGAAGATTTCAAAAACTCTATCCTGCTTGAAGAATTAGATGCTATGGCAGAAATCATAAGAGCTATGGATGAGAATGCAAGGAGGGAGCAAGAAAGAAAATAGAAAGCATATGATGATCTACAAGCCAAAGCAATGAAAATGGAATCAAAGGGGAATGGCTAGTATTTCATCATATTATAAGAATACTCAACTTGTAATTCAACTCATGCTCTCAATCAAATTTCATACCTGTACTTTTAAAGTTTTATCTTTATGTATGTTAGGCTTGTTATCAGACCTGAAATTGTGACTAAGGGTCTTACTCACAATTTGAGGGAGATTGTTAGTCACAAAGACATGAATGTTTAACTCTAATAACAAGCCTAATTGTTTGTAATGCTTTGCATTACTTACATGACCTCTTAACTGAGGGAACCTCTAGTTGTAGAGTTTCTACTTGCTTTGTACTTGTAATAGGCATCAGAATTCTAGCTGTGTAACTGTACTTATTGAGTCAAGAATAATGCTTGAAAGAAGTTCCAAGGTTCATGCCTCAAGCAAAGAGATAAAGACTGTCAAATAATCACAGTTGGGATTTTGAGAAATGAAGAATTCGCCTAAGTACCAATTCGAGAAGTAGTTTTGTCTATTCGAGAAGTCAAGGATTCGATATCTCAAGACACTATTCGATATCTCTGAATACACTGTTCGATATCTCATTTGATATCTCAGAGATTCGATATGTCTACTACTCTATTCAAGAACTCAAGAAGTCAACAAGTCAAAGTAGTATTCGAGTTCTTAAAGAGTCAACAAGTCAAAGTTCCATTCGATATCTCAAGCACTCAGAAAGCTATTCGATATCTCAGGGATTCGACATGTCAAAATGCTCTATTCGACAACTCAAGAATTCCAAGAGAAAAGAGCTATTCGAGAAGTGATTCGATATGTCATATAACAGTATTCGAGAACTCAGAGTTATCGATCAAGTCAATCTTAGTTCTCGAACCACTTACTTAGTCACATCTCGAATACATTCTTGGAGACAAAATACTGAAGAAATTGTACAAGTCTGAAACCTACAACAAGCCAATGCACTTTATGG
Source organism: Kitagawia praeruptora (assembly GCA_037693485.1). Classification (NCBI taxonomy): domain Eukaryota; kingdom Viridiplantae; phylum Streptophyta; class Magnoliopsida; order Apiales; family Apiaceae; genus Kitagawia; species Kitagawia praeruptora. Next base: position 128,726,744 of record CM075352.1, read on the forward strand.
ACCACAATCTGAAATGTGCTCTGGAAAGCCTACAAGGAAGCTTGGAGAGATATAGAAGAGACAAAGGGCTAAAGAAGTGGATCTGAACAGGCTTTGCAAAGTCAAATCTGTGACTGTTTGGACACTTACTCAAAAAGGATAGACAGACCAGAAAGTAATTTGTTCAGCTACCTTATTTGCAGTAAGTAGGTTGTATCCATGTTCTATAAGGATACAACCTCACTTCCTTAGTTGTTAACCTTTAAGAGGAGTCAAGTTTTTCATACATTAAAAGTCATATCTCTCTGAGAAAAATGAAGCTGAGAATACTATCATTTGTATTCACAGATTGTAGGAACCTTTATCTAATAATATATTAGATTAAAGTGATATTGTGTCTTGTGTCATTTCTTATCTGCACCTTCACATTTGCACACACAGATACTTATCTGCTACACAGATTCAAGAACCAGAAAAGTTCAAGAATCCATTCACCCCCCCTCTGTATTCTTTTGTTGTATTCAGTACTCAACACAACCACTCCATTCACTGGACAGGAACATATACTTCAGGCCTTCTTATTTTTCTAACATACTTTGCACTGTAAGAAAAGAGCTTGCAAATCTGGTAACACCTAGCCTCACAAAATCTCCTTTTTTTGGTGAACTTTCTCATCAACGCCAAAGTTTTGTGATGCGCATAAATATATATATAGCTAAAGACTTTGCTTTATCGATCACAAGCTTAAAATTTGGAATCTTACATGCAGAAACAGTTTAAAACAGTTAACGACTAATTAAGTGAGAAAACAAGATATTCAATTGATAAAGATTAAAGTTACCAACTGCTTCAAGAACGAGATTAAATGTATGAGCTGCACAAGCACTCCAGAATATGTGTGGTTTCTTTTGTTTTAACAATCTTGTAACAACAAAGTTATTAGTTGAATTATCGATCATCACTTGTATCACATTTTTACTTCCAACGCTATCAATCCACTTGTCCACATAATCAAATATATTTTTTCCTGTATGTACCTATAACGAACATTCAACTTATGATTAAAAAAATTTGTTCCAATCTTGAAATTCACGCACAAATTCATTGTACTTTGCCTTGTTCTATCAGACCAAGCATCGGACATAACTGAACAGCCCCCATCCTTGCATTCATCTTCTTGTTCCTTCATTAACTCTCTAGTATTTTTTACTGTCTGCTTTAACAAAGGCTCTCCTAGCTGGTATATATCCCGGACCGAATTGCCCAACTACCTCTACGAATCAACGGAAATAATCGTTGTTGATTGATTTAAACTCAATTCCAGATTCATATACCCAGCTAGCCAGATAAGTATGGACTTCATTTGTCCTGCTCTTGAACAATTTTTCACTAAGAAGTTGTTCTCTTTTTTTGTCATATGAAGATATTAGTCACATAATTTGATCTATCGGACCAAGTGGTCATGATTGCTTGTTGTTAGTCACAGAGGCATGCCTGTTTACATCAAATAACAAGCCTAATTGTTTGTAATGCTTTGCATTACTTCACTATGCCATAGATGGCCTATAGTAACCCCCAAACTGTGTTACCATAGACCCCTGTTTGAAGTTACCATAGGCCAAAATAGGGCTATGGTAACACTTCAGCTGTGTTAGGTTCTCAGCAGTAACTACAGGTATCTAAGGTAACATCAAAACACAGCCTAAGGTAACATAGCAAATGTGGTTGCCAAAAACCTTTATAGCAACATCTTAAACACTCTTTACTAACATAGTTTGTGTGTTACAATAGATGTTACAATTTTGCACAGGGGTAACTGTGGGGCCCACATCTGGGTTGGACCACACAATCTATTGTAACACCCTCTTTTACTAATTGTAACACATTGTGTGTTACAAAATTAAAATCATTTATAACTAATTTTTGTAACAAAAAAATATAAATTATGACATTTAAATATTAAATTTTCCATTAAAAGAAATCAAAAACCAATTTAATTACATTGATCAATAACCTCATCCAACATCATTACAATAACATCTAGTAGTAAACCAACCAAATCATCCAAAAATATATATCAACACTCTAATGAACAAAAAATCAAACGTATAAGTACTAGAGCTAATAACATGGTAAATTTCAAAAGCCATGGCAATGGTTTCGATGTCGCATTTGCCAACAATAACACAGGTTCCCCATATTACTGTAAGAAGCATTACGGTGGATCCAGCTAGCAACCCCATGCCAACCATGCAACCTGACTCTGAGTAGTGTTGACACTTCTAGATAATCCAGAGACTGAAAAGTTACGAAATTGATCAGATAAAATGAAAGATTAAACTGATGAATACCACAATAGTTTCCAAATTTTTAATAGAATCACAGAGGCATGCCAAGCATGGTACTTTGACTTTGCTGTTGTACCTGTTGGAAACACTGTAAACAATGTAACTCTCCAGAATTATTCTGAAGGCTACGCTTTCTATAACCCTGGAGTAACTCTCCAAAATGGACTGTCCAACATCCTACAAATGATAAATTTAAACTTCTTTTAAGTTCACCAAGTAAACAATGTAGATCTACATGAAACTTTTCGATATATCAGTTGTTCCCTAATGAAGCACACATGTTTCACAAGTTTAGCGATACAATTACGATCAAGCATACTGGATTTAGATATTATTTACCAAGATTATGTAGAAATTATTCAGGGATTTTGATATGTTGAAACACAGGTATATGTTCAAAATTCATCAGGTATATGTTGAAACATCAGGTATAAGTTGAAACAATTATAGCTCCAGGCAAGAAACATCAGGTATATGTTCAAAATTCATGTACCTTAAAATAGCGACACAAAAGAAACTGAGTAGTGTGTGCTTAAAACAGCGATACAAAAGAAACCGAGCGACACAAAATTCTTGTACCTTAAAATAGCGACACAAGAAAATCCATAAATCCTTAACTCTAATTCTTTAAATGCTACTGAAAAGCTCGACTCAGGTATGCTGAGTAGTGTGACAAAGAATATGTACCTGCCACAGAAAAGTACGGCATATGGGTAAGCAGCTTCTACATAGAAAGGAAATTTGTAAGTTAACAAAGTTTAACTTTCAGGCTAAAGGTTGAAAAATGTATATAACTTGAATCAAATGCAAAGTCAGCCAGAACTTTATCATAGTGTTATCATCTAGCAAAACAAAACTAGGTAATTGCACCAGCTGATGACCATTGGCTACCATGTATTTAGCATCGACAAATGGATCATTGACTGCTACAACATCAATATCATCTCTAAAAGTTGCTACTCGTAACACCAGCCTTCCGATTCTTCCAAAACCTGAAAAATTCCCAGCTCAAGAACGATACATCTCAACTTCGTCAAATGCTAAATGACATGCAGCTTAATATATAGTTCCTACCATACTTGAGAGACCTGAACTATGTCCAAAATAGTCAATTCATCTTAAGTTCTATGGACTTGCGAGCCTTCTGGTAGTTTAGTTCCTTTTTATATCAAGTCAAGTAGGATTTTCCTCAATTTAGCTTAATGACATCCAGTATAAAGTCCTGCAATAAGACCACTCTTTTAGTTTGTCAATGTCATGTTTTCATATATTTAACAAAATTTTATGGTTACTTTTAGATACTTCAAATCGAGATCTTTTATATCTGGGCCTAACTACTTTAACTTGATAGTATAAAAATTTCCAAATAATTAGAAAAAAGGTTAATGTACTGATATCAATGTAAAATTTATATTATGGGAACAAGCTGAACGTAGAATAAGATAATATCATTTAGCAGTGTGTATAACGCATACTCTCATTTAGCAGATAATATCATTGAACTGCAATAGCAGGAGCAGAATAATAATGTAATATAATTCATAAACTCTTAAACGTATACTAGTATCTAACGATCTTGTGAATTTATCAGTATACCTGTGAAAAAGATAAAGAAGGATACATAACATTTACCAAGTTGGTAGATGACTCTGTGCTCAAGTTGGTTAATAAAATTTCAACAGAAACTACGAAAATAGGAAAAAACATGTGAACTCCCCCACATAAAATCCAGTGTCCCATTTCCTCTCTTTGTAATCCAAAAATGGTTTGATTTAGCATATAGTATGACATTTACGGCCCATTACTGACCGCTTCATGAGAATTTGGTGTTACTCCAGTTGCAATGGAAACTGCAGGATGTCAGGGATGCTCTTGAGTAGCTTTTCGGGTCGACATAAGTCCAAAGTCCAATACATAGCACATTAGCACTCACCATGGTATGGAGCTTAATTAGGTAATTAAAAGTATAATTAAGTATAGTCTTATCTGTAGTGAAATTTCAAATCCTATAATGTCCTTAACAGAGTGTTGAGCAGCAGACTACTAAGATTATTAAATAGTGTTGAGTACGATATGCTTCAAGTTTGACTGCACTTAAGCAAATATTGTAACTTCACAGACTTGTAGAGGACTGTCAATTTAATGGCCCGTATAAATGGAATGGAACTGAAAACACGCAAAATATAGTATATTTCCTCATGAATGCAGTTGTAGATCTAACAATTTATAAATTACACAACAATTCTGTATAGAATTAGAAATTAAGACAAAATTATTAACTGATATAATCACAAATTAATAAGTATCTCCAGAAGATTAAAGATGTTCAGCAAAAAAGTTTACCAGTCCAAGCACAAATTCACATTAATGAAATAATTATGACAAGCTAATGTACTGATGTGATGCAAAAGAGCGTCAAACCTTAATTAACAATACAATTTGAAGTAGACAGTTACAAAATTATCTACTTCACTGGCAAAGAAAATCATAGGAGACAAAATGATTAACTGGAGGTGAAATCCAAAGCATAACACGAGTATACTCACGTGTCAATTCACTTCAGCTGCCCTAAGTGATCGGAAACAACATGTGTTTACTATAATCAGACAGAACTTTATTTGCTAAATATGAACTTTATTTGCTGCCACCAATGCATTTAAAGATCTCATTCTAATGTATCTAATACAGCTCCAATAAAAAGAAAAAACATATGTATAATAAAAGAGGAGGTGATCTTCTTAAAAAAAAAAGACGATGACATATCACGAACCTCATGATAGTTGTTCAGGTACTTGATTGTTTCAGAACAATTCACAACAGAGGAAGCCTTTGACTTCTTCACATCCTCAAGCCATTCTGCAAAAAGTAAGTAACACATATAAGACTTGATAAAAAGGAAATGGAAACACTATAATAGTTAGATAGATTATTAGGACAAGTGTAATAGTTTACAAGTGACTTCCAGTTCATAGATTTTAGGACAATACTTACTTATACTTAAAACCAGGCAACAAGAAATCACCTGGTTAGTAAAAGTACAGTCATAAACAATCTTTAATGTAAGAGACCAAGAGAGACATACAGGGAGGGAGATGAGAGAGAGAGACAGAAAGGGGTAGAAACCAACACCAATGAAGCATAAAAACCATACACAAATAATATACCCAATTGCAAAAATATATAGTTTAAATCCAAATCCTAAATTGATGGAAGAGAGCGTTATATATACCTCAAAGTATAACCGAGATTGAAGTAAAACTAAGCTTGAACCGAAATTATTCAACCCAAACGAAGCTTTACCCGAATCAAAGTTTTAACTCAGATTGTGCCCTAAGTGAATCCCGAAATCAAACCCAGAAATAAAAGAATCCCCAAATTGAACTTTCGATTGTGATAGTTGACAGCCTAAAGTGGAAGCCCCAAATTAGATGAGTGAACTATTGGAGTCAGATTGTGAGAGAGATAAGGTGTGAGTGAGAAGAGAGATAAGGCGTGAGAAAGGAGAGAATTTTTCCCCAATTCCAAATTTTTGTTTGCCCGCTCTCAATTTTTGTTTCCCTCTCTAAGTTTTTGTTTGGCCCTTGACCAACCTAATTCTAAATTTTGATGTTGCCGCTCTCTTTTTTGTTTTCGCTCAGCCCATTTCTATTTTTATTTGCGGCCCATTTCAATAATTCAGTGTACATTTCTTTTTTATATTCTTTAAAAATTATTATAAATTTATTTTAATTTCTTGATATTAAAATATAATTGTTAAATGTATTATTTTCATTATTTTGTCATAATGCACAATTTATATAAATTATTGTTTTTTTAATAAATTTTTTATGAATTTAGTTAAAATTAACAATTTTTAAATATTACTTTATTTTAAAATCTTTTTATTCTAAATTTTTAAACAAAATTTAATATTTATGAAAAATCAGTAATTTAATTATTTGATGGAATATTACGTTTTAAAATGATAACTTCAACGATTTTATCAAAATTAATTATTTTCTAAAGTTAAAGCATTATTAAATCATTAATTTTAAATAACATAAAAATTTTGTTTATGAATACTCTATGGTAACACATCACATGGTGTTACCCACTGTTAACACCTTTTATAACTATAGTAACATACTTTTGAGGCTTTGGTAACACCACAATCACAAGGTTACGATAGCTAAAAAATTTCATACCTATGGTAACACCCATAGTGTTAACACCCCTGCCAAAAGGTTGCAATAGGCCATTTATGGCGTAGTGCTTACATGACCTCTTAACTGAGGGAACCTCTATTTGTAGAGTCTCTACTTGTTCTGTACCTGTAATAGGCACCAAATCCTAGTTGTGTAACTGTACTTATATAGTCAAGAATAATGCTTGAAAGAAGTTCGAAGGTTCATGCCTCAAGCAAAGAGAGATAAAGACTGTCAAATAATCACTGTTGGGATTTGAAGAAAGTGAAGAATTTGCCTAAGTACCAATTCGAGAAGTACATTTGTCTATTCGAGAAGTCTAGCATTCGAGAAGTCAGGGATTTGATATCTCAAGACACTATTCGATATCTCTGAATACATTGTTCGATATCTCATTCGATATCTCAGAGATTCGATATGTCTACTACTCTATTCAAGAACTCAAGAAGTCAACAAGTCAAAAGTGGTATTCGAGTTCTCAAGGAGTCAACAAGTCAAAGTTCCATTCGATATCTCAAGGACTCAGAAAGCTATTCGATATCTCGAGGATTCGATAAGTCAAGTGCTCTATTCGACAACTCAAGGAATCTTGTTGAAAAAGAGCTATTCGAGAAGTAATTCGATATGTCAATATAACAGTGTTCGAGAACTCAGAGTTATCGATCAAGTCAATTCTAGTTCTCGAATCACTTACTTAGTCACTTTTCGAATACACTCTTGGAGACAAAATACTGGAGAAATTGTACAAGTCAGAAACCTGCAACAAGCCAATGCACTTTATGGATCTCAATCTGTAACGTGCTCTGGAAAGCCTACAAAAAAGCTTGGAGAGATATAGAAGAGACAAAGGGCTAAAGAAGTGGATCTGAACAGGCTTTGCAAAGTCAAATATGTAACCGTTTGGACTCTTACTCAAATACACTATGCCAAATAAGTCAATAGACATCAGTTCTAGACTGATGTAAAAACTGTCAAAAACCGATGTCTAGGTGGGTGTTGTTAAATGTCCATGTGTTTTACATCGGTTCTGGGCCGATGTTAAAGAGACTTATTACATCAGTTCTGAACCGATGTAAATAGGTATCAACAACATCAGTTTGGAACCGATGTAAATAGTTATCACATCAGTTTTTAACAACTTACTAACAAGACTTATTACATCAGTTCTTAACCGATGTAAATAGTTATCAACAACATCAGTTCTGAACCGATGTAAATAGTTATCACATCAGTTTTAACAACTTATTTTAAAAGACTTATTACATCAGTTCTGAACCGATGTCTCAAACCCTGTACCACATCGGTTAAAAACTGATGTAAAATAGATCCATGAAATAGCCATAATAGACATCAGTTTTTAGGTGATGTGCAAGAACATTAATTTTGCTTTCAAAAGTGATGTCTGTTCTTTGTTTTGCATAATTATATACCCAAAAATATACCAAAATAATATGAAAATCTGAATTCCACATTCATAATTACAAAAGCTTAACAAATAACGAAAACCACATTCATAATTCCACGTTCACATAATTCATTAACAATGTATACACCAATAACCAAAAGTCCAAAACCATCCATTCACCCAAGTTATAGTAGACAACTTAAATAACAGTACTATACAACTTACTAGCTAGACAACTTAACAGTACTAGCTAGAAAACTTAACAAAATAGTAGCAGCAGACAAAGCCATTCAGTTGGTCAGTTGTCGTCGATGATTACATAAATCCCTGGATATAATCAAGTGCCTCACAACGAACGACGTCAATATCCTCCTCTTTGTAAATACTTTTCCGATTCTTCGAAGCCCACTGTGTGAATATTAAACAGAGTAGAACATATATCTTAAAAATTCTGCATGAGCATTGACCAAAACTAAGAAACTACGGTTATGTTAAATCACAAAATTAAACCACACACCTTGGTCATAAATTCCATTTCCTTGTCTTCCATTATGTCCTTCATGTAGCGCATGACTACATACCCACATTCAGTCCCACCGGGTTGTTTAGGGGATCCCTAATCCAATAATAACCAAATTATCGATCTGTGTAATCAAATTATTGAAATAAACTATAAATAACCAAAGTTAAAGTGCATGCAGAATACTAACCAGAAGATATTTAACCTTAGGATTTTTGTTTACACGTCCGATTTGAGCATTGTAAGATCGGACAGCTCTGTAGAAGAGTATTAATTAAGAATAGTATTAAACCCGAGAAATCCACGACTTATATATATATATACCAAAATCAGAGGATCAAAAAGTATTACCGTACTAATGTTGCTTCTAGCGCTTGAAACTTGTTGGAATGCAATGGATTGAGAATGAAAATTTCAGATTCCCAAATCAGTACCAAAATCCAATGATAGCTGTTTTTATATGATAAAATAATCAGTTGTTAGATTTTAAGATTATTATATAAAGTTACAACTACCAGAAATACTAGTCTTAACTGTAAATACTACCACAACTACCACAAATACTATAAAGTATAAACACTAGATAGATAGGCTTACTATTCATTATGAGGCAAGAATAATATCCGAGAAGGTGCAGCCATCAGCCTATTAACAATGTAAACTTCAGAATCATCATTCAATTTTTAAGTGACTCCAGGATCAGCAAACGCAAACATATCCAACTTCCTTTCAGCAACCACATGAGTAGACAAATACCTACATATTAAATATAAACATTTTCAAGTCACTTACAAACTGATGCAACACGTATAGAAAAATTTGAGACAAAAGGGGAAAAAATTACGCCATGTAAGTTGATATAACGGCCCCGCCAATCATTCCAAACTTCAACAAATCTATTACATTCTCATGCAACACGTATAGAGTTTTTAGCACTCCAAACACATTTTCATCACAATTAATCTGAATGGAATCTCCTTTCTCTGCCATAAAGGTAACAGCATGCTTGTACAACAACTTAAAGCGATGAGGAACTTTTTTATCGGGATTCACATTTGCAAACATGTCATGCAGCCTGGCAAATTCATTTGTTGGCTTCTTTTTGGACTGAACTTCATTTTTCCTTTTCTGCAAATAAACAATAAAATGATATCTAAATATAATTGTTATTATGCATGTTCATCTACATATTATTCAAGTCAACTGTAAAATTTCCTTAATTATCTCTACATGCCTTAGCAGTTGTCGGGGTGAAGGAGATCATGTCCTGAGGCCACGCTAAATAAGACCCAACAGCTTGACGGACGGTCTCAATTTCACCAACTACGGGCACCAGAACCAAGGCATCTCCCTTGATGACTCCATCCACCGAGACACGAACATGTCCCGGTTGCAGAGGCATTCCATGTACCGACATACCCGCGTCTCCTTCAGGTACAACCCTACCAAAAGCTACCTTATTGTCTATGTTATCAACTGCCAGCTCACATTTTCTTGGACCCTAGATATATGCGTTAAATTGTAAGTATCCGTCATCACAAACCATATCCCATTAAAACCTTGACTTGTATTTATATATCTGTGTGTGTGTGTGCGTAATTGTTTTACCTTGTTTCCAGGTGGAGAAGGGGGGCGTGCGGGATCAGGTGCAATAAAAATATCATCATCCTCATTGTTGGCCATCAATTCATCAAGTTGTTCTACTCGACAACTTGCTTTGTCAGATAAATTTGGTGATTGAAGACTGGCCATCATGGCCTTCAACTCGTTAATCTGCGATGAAAATTCGGTCTTTGTTCTTTCAAGCTCAGCCTTCGTTTTTTCAAGCTCATCCTTCGTCTCTTTTTCAGCTGAAGAACTTTGGTTCTTTCTCTTTTTTGGCATTTTGAAGTATTTTGATGGAATTATGAAGCTTCCAACTCCCCTTACCCTACCTGAATGCTCAGGTGTTTGCAATGCAGTACTCAACACATCATTCATTCCGCTAGGAACAAATTCACCCGTACTCTTCTTTTTCGAGCAAATCATCCTGTTAACGCGCGCATGACTCAAATTATGGACTGCTCTTAAATTCGACGTGAAATAATAAAGTAAAAAAGGAAAAAAAAACTTACAATTCTGCCATATATCTCAGCCAGTTCTTCATTATCCTCATTATCTTTCATACGACCAATTTTCCATAAAATTGCCCGATCAGGATCTTCCTCGGGATCCATCCGTCCTGCCGCCTCCTGCCAAAAAGAATTAAACAAAAAAATTGTCACCAGGCACTTAACAAATGAAAATGCTTGAAAAAATATTATTAATTTCTTGTATAAATGCATACTTCCTCCTCTATCACACCAACATATCATTTCCTTGACATCTTGTGGGGATATTTTCGCTGACTCACTCTCTCACTTTGGCCTTTATTAAGTGACTGCATAAAATAAATTTTTGAATCCGTATGCATAAAATTATTCAAATTTCCCGCATCATACTTCATATATTACTGCCCTATAACGCATACCTTCCAATCATCGGTGCTCCTGATTGCAACAAATCTTTTCCATGCCTCCTTACCAACATAAGCGTACTTCTTCGGGGGCTTCGCTGGCTTTTTCTTTTGACCAATAAAAGGCATCACATAATCACTAGTTAACTTGGACTTGAACTGTCTCCACTTTGCACCAGCAGACATCAAAATATAATGCTCACTTTCCGGTTCCACTATGAACGTACCCTGAAGGAAAAATAGAGGAAAATCAATTATTCTACCATTTCTAACATTTTTAAATGGTCATATGCTATAATTCAAAAATAAAAACAAATTTTAATTCTACCTGAACATCACTCCATATTTTTGCTTTTAAATCATCATCCACTTTTGGCCATGATGGTACATCGATCGGTGCCATTGTCCTGGCTAGCATGCCTACATAGGACTGCAACGTGCGTCTAGTATCTCCAATAGGAACACCACTACGATTGTACTTAATTTTGAACTTCTTCCCTTGTGCTTTCTTAATGGCAACTTTGTGTATTGCACAAACACCTCGCGCTGATCTCTTTTTTGCAGATTCGGTACTAGTAACTGTGCCCGTGTTTGAGTCTATAGGGGTGGGGGAGGCAGCTTTTGTAGAGTTTTTAGAGTGTTTAGAGTTTTCTCCATGACCTTTCAATGCTTTCACCTCCACCTGCTTTCCATCATCCTCCATCTGCTGCTTTTCTTCAGTGTTTATGATGGGAGGGTCTGCACCATCTGCATGCCTCTTAAGTGTCTTTCCCGATTGTTTTTCGCATTTCTTCTGCTTCTTTGCCATTCCTTGTAACTCCTTATACTTTCTACAAATTCCTGAAATATAAGTGCTTAATTAAAATTGCAGATAAAAAAATAGTAAATTAAAATATAAATGCATAATTTAAACACACAGTGAATCTGTAGTATAATGGTGCAGATCAAAATTCACAGTAAATTAAAATATAAATGCGTAATTAAAATTCACCGTACACTATTGCAGATCATAATTCACAGTAAAATATTGCATTAAAAAATGAAATTAAAACCTAGAATCATGCATCCTTAATATTACAGAAAATGTCCTCAAAGCTAACACGAATTCAAATTTAAATTACACAGTACGTAGACAAAGAGTGGGACAACATAAAATATAATGTCACATAGAACGAATAACTTTTTAATCCAAATTCCCTCAACATTCGATCTTTGATTTCCAAGACTAGGATCATCATCTCCATTAGGAGAAACATCGACTGTTGGGATTTTAGAGCAGAATGGAGGATTTTCCATTATAGTGTCTCCTAAATCATCGTCGTTGTAAATCTCGTGATAGTCTCGACATGTTGAAGTTAGTACGACTGACCAGGTAGGATCAACCGGATCTTCAACAAAGAAAATTTGCTTAACTTGTTCAACAGATACGTATTTATCATTCTTGTGGCCTTGTCGACTAAGGTCGACAAGTGTGAAGCCAATATCATCGACCTTTACACCTCTATCACTATCAGCCCATTTACATAAGAACAATGGGGCTTTGAACGCATAGTAATCCAACTCCCATATTTCTTCAATTATGCCATAAAATGTCATTTCAGTTTCCACGGGATTTAAATCCTTCGAACTAGAGACTTGGATTGTCCTTGCAAGTAAAGAGACGCCACTATTTTGGACAACCCTTACATCATCTCTGTGCTTTGTCAAGTAGCGAACGCCATCAACTAGAAAACCTTCATAAGTCAAAACTGTGAATGACGGTTTGCCTGCCAACCATCTTATTGTTTCTGAAACCTCTTCTTGATCCTCGATCATTTTACTAACTTTTTTTCTAAACCAATCAGCAAATAGCCGATTGTGTTCTCCAATCAACCACTGTGCCGACTTTTTTTTTCCCTCGATACATTCCTTCAAGATATTCCTTATGCATCCTTGCAAAATTAATATATAAATAAATTATTGACTAAAAGAAAATCTTACTGAAAACAATAAATAGGAAAAAAAATCTAACTTACATAATATACGGATACACTTCAGCGTTGTTTTGTAGAACATGTAGATGCGCCTCATCACGTTCTTTTTCTTCCACCGACTTCATTATTGCAGCGGATAAGGGACCAGAGAGCTTGTCCTTCTCCTTTGGAAGGCCGACAGTTGTACAACTCTTTTGAATAAACTCTGTACAAAATTCCACAGATTCTTCTCCTAAATAACTCTCAGCTATACAACCTTCCGGGTAACAGCGGTTCCGTACATAACTTTTCAACACTTTATTGAAGCGTTCAAATGGATACATCCATCTATAAAAAACAGGTCCACACAAACGCAATTCTCTAACCAAGTGGACTGTGAGATGTATCATTACATCGAAAAACGACGGAGGAAATATCTTTTACAGCTCACACAAGGTCAACACCACATCTGCTTGCATTTTATCCAACTTTGATACATCGACGACTTTGTTGCACAAAGAGTTGAAAAAGAAACACAGTCTGATTATGCTAACCCTCACATGTCTTGGAAGAATAGATCGAATTGAAACTGGAAGTAGCTGTTGAAGAAGTATGTGACAGTCATGGGATTTGAGCCCAGACAACTTCAAATCTGGCAAAGATACACAATTTTTTATGTTCGACGAATGTCCGTATGGAAGTTTCATCGACGCGAGTGATGACAACATTTTTCTTTTTTCTGCCTTTGAAAGAGTGTAAGCTGCCAGGGCAAATAAGTTTTTTTTCCTACTTTTTGTGGAGCCAAATCTGTCCTAACACCCATTGAAATCATATCATTACGGGAAGCCTCACTATCTTTGGACTTATATTTTATATTTAGTAAAGTCCCGATCAGATTATCGCACACGTTTTTCTCAACATGCATCACATCGAGACAATGACGAACATGATGATATTTCCAATATTCTAACTCAAAAAATATTGACTTTTTCTTCCAAGGACAGTCCACCTTCTTTGACTTCTTTGCTTCATTTCCAAAAGAAAAAACAATGCGCTCCTGCCGCCTTAACACCTCTTCTCCAGAAAGGGGTTCTTGTTTCTCATTGAACTCTTGTTCACCATTAAAAGCTGCCTTCTTCTTTCTATAAGGGTGATGTTGAGGCAAATAACGATGATGACCTTGAAAGCACATTTTTCTGCTATGAGGTAAATATTTAGCCACCGTATCCTCACCACATAAAGGACAAGCCATATAACCTTGATTTACACAACCTGATAGATTTCCGTATGCTGGAAAGTCATTTATGGTCCACATCAATATTGCCCTTAAGGTAAAAAAAGACTTGGTGTAGGCATCGTAAACATTTGGTTCACCTTCTTGCCAAAGTTTTTTTAAATTTTCAATCAACGGTTGTAAGAACACGTCAATGTTATTACCCGGTTCATGTGGACCAGAGACTAAAATTGTTAGCATCATAAACTTCCTCTTCATGCATAACCATGGAGGAAGATTATAGGTAGTTAGTACTACTGGCCAGCAAGAATACTTATTGTTTAGGCCATTGTTATGCGGGTTTATACCATCCGCCGCCAAAGCTAAGCGTATTTTTCTTGGCTCACTACCAAAGTCTGGCCAAAGGTAATCAACATTCCGCCATGAAGGGGAGTCGGCTGGATGGCGCATTAGTCCATCTTCAACTCTTTGCTCAGCATGCCAAGTCATCAATTTCGCGGTAGAGGCAGATTTAAACAGTCGTTTAAATCTGGGAATGATTGGGAAATACCACATAACTTTGGCCGGAATGTCAATCCTCGATTTACCATCCTTCCCTTTCTTCCACCGAGATACACGACACTTGGGGCACTCGGTAGCATCGACATTTACACCCCAATACAGAATGCATTCGTTGGGGCAAGCATGGATTTTTGTATATTTGAGGCCCAAGTTAGATAGGGTTTTCTTTGCTTCGTAAGAAGTAACCGGCAAGACATTATCTTTAGGAAGTAAGGACCCAACAGAACTAAGTAATTCGGTAAAAGCATTATCACTAATACTAAATCTCTCTTTCCAGTTATGCAGTTTTTGCATTGAATCTAGTTTAGTGGAAGCACTGCCCTCATATAGAGGTTGTTCAGCATCCTCCACGAACCTCTTGAAGTCATATGTCTCTTTGTCTAAATCCTCATAGGCTGCTTCACAAACATTAGGCATTCCCGATTCAGCATCAGGAATATGGTCTTCTGAAGAAGAGGCGGAAGCAGAAGAGGCGGAAGAAGTAGAAAAGGATGTCGGTAATTTACTATCCCCTCTAGTAGTCTTCTCCCCATGCCAAATCCAATTGGTGTACCCCAAACAAAAACCTTTTTCATACAAATGTCCTCTAATTATTTTTATTGAAAATTTCTTGAAATTAACGCATCGTGCACAAGGACAGGGTATTTTCTTAGGATCTTCGCAATTTTGTTCGGCATACATCAAGAACTTCTCAACACCAACTTCATATTCTAATGTTTCTCTATTCGCTGAAATCCACGACTTATCCATATTTTGCAACAGCTATAGCCTACCTACAATTTCCGATATCAAATGGCAGAAAATTTTATAAGTGCACACACGAGTTCCCTAAATATCTCTCACATTATGTTCATTTCTGTCGCATATTATGTTTTTCAGGAATTTATATAAATAGACAACTTAGTAATAATTTATGTATATATATATATATAAAAATATATCCACTTAAATTGAAATAGTACGTTAAATTATTCTAATTAAGGCTTATTGTATTTATATTTATTTAATTGATATTATTCACTAGTTATAGATCTTATATAAATTATGTAATTATGTTCATTTTTAATTAGGAACCGTGTCTTTCATAAAACCCTAAAGCCTAAGTGAACATACACGGAATTATTCACAAGGTGCATCAAACAAGTAAATGAGGTTAATTAAGCATATGAAAAATAGAGGTACAAACAGAGCACCTTTTTATATGTGTTCAAAAGAAGAACCAGAAAAGGAGACTAATTATTAAAACAATATCACTTCAAACAAACTCCATATGAATTGCATATTTATCAGTTGTCAAACAAGTATGCAAAATCCCAAAAATGCACATTTATCATTTATTAAAAAGAAAAATAGACATGCATACATCTATATTCATGTACAAACAACAAAGCAAATAAATAAAATCACAAAAAGAGAAATTAGAGACTTACAAAATCTGAGCCAAACAAGAACAAAATCTGAGTCTAAACAAGAACAAAAGCTGAGTCCAAACAAACACAGCTAAGCCCTACAAACAACATGCAGACATTAACAGATCTGAACAAACAAAAATAGACAAGAAAAATAGACATGCAAATATAAGAATCAACAATCACTTACTTTTGGAGATGACCCAAGCTTAAGAATCAACAGATCTGTCAAAAAAACTTAAATTAAAAACAAAAATTTGAATGTTCAAACAAAAGTAAGTAAAATACTTACTAATTTGAGCGGATTATTCGAGATAGATAAGGGTATTGAGCAGATTTAACCTTCCTCTATAACCAATTAACAGAATCGAAAGCTAATTGGTTCGACCTAATTGGGTTTTGAATTTGGGGGCTTGTAAGCTAATTGTGGGTTCGACCTAATTGGGTTTGAATTTGGGGGTTGTAAACTAACTAGGGTTCTTCAAAGTAGCGGAATGGGGAAATGAGTGATGGAATGGGTGAGAGTGGGTGAGAGGGGGAGCGGGGGAAATGGGGAAATGTTCATAGCGGGAGAGATGAAATGTTTCTAAGGGGGGGGGGAAATGAAAAAAGAATTAAACGGGCTTCTAAGTAATAGAGGGAAAACCTGCTTCCGCGTGTTTTTTTATTTTTTTAAAAAGTGGTTGAGACATCGGTTTAAAGTGCAACTGATGTCTAAAACGTGCTTTAACATCAGTTATTGAGAAACCGATGTAAAATATACCTTTAACATCGGTCAAAAATGCAACCGATATTAAAGGGGTGATGTCTATTAACTGTTTTCTTGTAGTGATAGGATAGACAGACTAGAAAGTAATTTGTTTTAGCTACCTTATTTGTAGTAAGTAGGTTGTATCCATGCTCTATAAGGATACAGCCTCAGTTCCTTAGCAATTAACTTTTGGAGAGTCAAGTTTTTCATATTCATTGTAAGCAATATCTCTCTGAGAAAAGCGTAGCTGAGAATACTATCATTTGTATTCAAAGATTGTAGCAACCATTATCTAATAATACATTAGATTAAAGTGATATTGTGACTTGTGTTGTTGTTTATCCGCACCTACATCTTTACACACACAAACAATTATCTTCTACACAGACTCAACCAAGAAAAGTTCAAGAATCCATTCACCCCCCTCTGTATTCTTTTGCTGTATTCAATACTCAATAAGTGGTATCAGAGCGGGCTGTTGATCAAAACAGAAAACGATCATGAATTTGAATACACCAAAGACTACAGGAACGGTGAAAGTCCCTAAGTTTGACAAAGAGAATTACAACCTCTGGAAGATAAGGATGCAGTTGTTCATCAAAGCATCTCATCATTTGTATCCTGAGATTCTCAAGAATGGTCCATTTGTTCCCTAACAGGAGATTCCTGAAAAGACTGTTGGAACCACTACTATTCCAAGATCTTATGTGGCTAAGGATCCATCCAAACGGACAAAATCAGAAAAGGACATGGTTGCCCTTGACAGTCACCTCATGTTGCTGATTATAGATTCCATGGACATGTCAGTGTTTGCAAATATTGCTTCATGTACCACTGCCAAAGAAATGTGGGATCACATTGAGGTGTTATGTGAAGGAACTGATGAGGTCAGAGAGAACAAGAAACAGATACCGGTCATACAATATGAAGCTTTCATGGCACAACCCAAGGAAAGCATCACTGAGATGTTTGAGAGATTTCACAAGCTAGTTACTGAGTTGCTGATGAATGGCAAGGTTTACAACACCAAGGAATTGAACATGAAGTTTTTGCTATCTTCACCAAATCATCTAGAGCAAAGGGTCATTTCTCTAAGGGAGAGAGATTTGAACAAAGTTACATATGATGTGCTCTATGGGGTTTTAAAAACTCATGAGCTTAAGTTGCTTCAGAAAAGGGATATCCAAGCTAACCAAGGCAGAATGATAAACACATCATGTGCCTTGATTGTCAACAAATCTATTCAAGACCTAGAAGCATTTACAAGCCAATTGAGGATAGAGGAGGTAGTAGAAGATGAAGAAACTGAAGCTGAGGTAAGTGAACCTGGTGAGGAGAAGGAGGAAGATGAGTTCTATACTCTTGAAGAACTAGATGGGATGGAAAACACTTCATATGCTTTCATGGCCAGAAAATTTCCAAACATCAGATTTAAGAGGAATCAACCCTTCAAACCCAAAACCCAAAACCATTCATTCAATAGAAGCAAGGCACCTGTGAAACAAAACAAGAATAAGTTCAAAACCAGCCATGTGGATAAGTCATCTGTAAGGTGTTATAGATGCAATGACCTAGGGCATTTTGCCAGTGAATGCAAGAAGCCTAAAAAGAAGGATAGAGATTATCTTGAGCTCGAAGCTAAGTATGAGGCCCTTCTGAAAAAGCAGACACAAGGTAAGGCCTACATAGCTGAAGGGAAGTGTTGGGATGATTCTGACAGTGATGGAGAGGAACAAGAATTTTGTAATTATGCCTTGATGGCCAATTCCAAGGAGGACACATCTCCATCAGACCCTCAGGTACCATCTCTCACTACTATAGACATGTCTGTTTCAGAGTATAAATGCATGATTGAACAACTATCTGTTGAGATGTTTAACATTCATACTAGTATAACTGCTGCTAATGAAGAGATTACTAAACTGTCTACTAGAAATGAAATGTTAATAAAAAAGAATGAGGAACTTGAGCTAACTGCTATGCAAGTAGAAAACCTTAAGAAAGAAGTTGAATATCTGCAGAATAAGGTTTTGTGTTCTAGTCAGGTTGAAAAGGCTCTTAGGGATAAATTAGCTGAAAATGAATTCAAACTAAAAACTTTCAAGAAATCATCTGGTCTAGTGCAATCCTACTGTGAGAAAATTGAAGCTAATCCCAAGGCTGCTATTGGACTTGATTATGGCACTCTTAAACAGAGAAAAGGCTATGCTATCATTGAAGATGGTACAGTTGTTCATAGGGAAGTGCCTCACATTTTGAAAAAGACTGAGACTCCGATTTTTAAAGAATCAACATTTGAAATTGATGAGGATGCCTTACTCATCAAGCAAATGTTGAATGATGAGGATGAGGCACAATCCAATGAACAACAAACATCCTCTAAGAGTGAGAGTGTCAAGTCAAAAGCCAAGGAGCCAGTAGGTAATAGGTCAAGACCTAAGAAATTTGTTAAGTTTGTTTCATCTGGGAAGAGTGAAGTTGAGAAGAAAGTGACTAAGAAGAAACAGAACAGAAATGGCAAGTTAGGGATTAACAAAGATAATAACTATGCCTATATGCCTAATACCCCTAGGAAAACTTGTCAGAATTGTTTCAGTACCAATCATCCAACTCATGCATGCAAGAAACCTGTTGGTAGTGTGCCCAAACCTTTCTATGACTGCTCTGTGCCTCTAAGACATAGAGATGCACCATTTTGTGATAAATTTGACTGTATGCCATGCAATATGAATGTTATGACTAGTTGTTTCAATTTGAGAAGGCAATTCATTGATGGTTGTATCAGTCACAATTCTCACACACACTACACAAGGTCAAAGTCTTCAAGTCCTCCTAAAGCTAGGAAGGTACCTTTGTCACCTAAGTCTGAGGCCTCAGGCTCTAATACTTCTAACAGTGACAAGAAGACTAACACCAAGAAAGTTGATAAGCATGTTGTTTATGATAAAACTGTTTCTAAGTCACATGGACCCAAACTTGTTTGGGTACCAAAGGAGAAGTAATACCTTTGTGTTTGCAGGGCAAAAAAAGTGAAAAGAAGGTCATGTGGATTTTGGACAGTGGATGCTCAAATCATATGACTGGTGATATGGCCCTGCTCTCACAGTATGAGGAGAAGGCTGGCCCAATGGTTGCTTTTGGAGATGACAGCATGGGTAACACATTGGGATATGGCAAGTTGAAAGTTGGAAATGTCATCATTGAAGATGTAGCACTGGTCAAGGGACTTAAGCATAATCTGCTAAGTGTTGGTCAGTTTACTGATAGGGGATTCAAGGTGGATTTTAACAAAGTTGAATGTTTGATCACCCACAAGAAGACTGGTGACTTTGCTCTATCTGGAGTAAGGAAAGGAAGCCTGTTTGTAGCCAATATGGACTCTGCAAACAAGGACAAAATTTGTTGCTTCTACTCAAAAGCATCAAATGAAGATTGTTGGCTGTGGCACAAGAAATTATCACACCTGAACTTCAAAGACATTAATTCTCTAGTCAAAAGAGAGTTAGTGAGAGGCATGCCCACACTTGAGTTCTGTCAAGAAGGAGTGTGCGAGGCTTGTCAAAAGGGAAAAATGAAAAGATCAAGCCACAAGTCAAAGACAGTGACATCAATAACCAAGCCCCTACAGCTCATTCATATGGACTTGTTTAGACATGTCAATATTATGTCACTAGGAAGAAAGAAGTATGCCTTGGTGATGGTTGATGACTTTACAAGGTATACATGGGTGGAATTTCTGGCATCAAAAGTTGAGGCTCCACAGGTAATCATTGAGCACATAAAGAAAGTTGACAAGGAAGCAAAGGCCAACAATGCAAGTGTGATTGCACTGAGAAGTGATAATGGGACAGAGTTCAGAAATGCCATGCTTAAAGCATTCTGCAAAGAGAATGGGATTTCTCAGCAATTCTCAGCTCCAAGGACTCCACAACAAAATGGAGTTGTTTAGAGAAAGAATAGAACTCTAATTTAGGCTGCTAGAACAATGTTACTTGATGCAAAGATGCCTACATGTTTTTGGGCTGAGGCTGTGAGCACTGCATGCTATATCCAGAACAGAACCCTCATCAACAAAAACACTGGAAAGACACCTTACAATTTGATGACTGGAAAGAAGCCTACTCTAAAGTATGTTCATACTTTTGGAAGCAAATGCTTTGTATTGAAGGATAATTCTGAATATGTTGGTAAGTTTGATGCAAAGGCATTTGAAGGTATTTTTCTTGGCTATTCTATGGAAAGAATTGCATACAAAGTTTATGTCATCAGTCAAAAGAAAATTATGGAAAGCACAGATGTGACATTTGATGACAGCAAACTACCTGGACTAGAAGAAGCCAATGATGAAGATAAAGATCCATTGAAGTTTGATAATCTAGATGATTCTGATGAAGAGACTGAAACTGAAGTTAAAACTCAAGTTCAACAGACTAAGTGAATAATAATACAAGAGAAGAATTTGTGCCAATCAACAATGGACAAACTAGCATCCTAAACACACCTGTGAGTAGTGGCAACCTCACAGGGTTAGGAAATCAGGATGATCATGTTTTGGATGATGAAGCAACATCAAGAATGAGGAATCAGGCTGAGCACTCAAGGAAATGGGATAGATCACACACTGCAGAGCAAATCATTGGAGATCCTAATGCAGGAGTAAGGACTAGGAGAGCAACTCAGAATGAGTGTCTCTATGGTTGTTTCCTATCTCAGGTTGAGCCTAAGAAACTTGATGATGCACTGTTAGATCCAGATTGGATTATTGCCATGCAAGAGGAGGTGAATCAATTTGAAAGGAACAAAGTATGGGAACTTGTGCCTGCACCAAAGAATAGAACCATTGTTGGAACAAAATGGGTTCTGAAGAATAAGATGGATGAAGATGGTGTAATAGTAAGAAACAAAGCAAGGTTGGTTGCAAAAGGATACTCTCAACAGGAAGGCATTGATTATGATGAGACATTTGCCCCGGTTGCTAGATTGGAAGCCATCAGAATATTCTTGGCATTTGCTGCTCACTCAAACTTTAAAGTTTATCAAATGGATGTCAAGAGTGCATTTCTGAATGGAGAGTTGGAAGAAGAAGTTTATGTGCAACAACCACCTGGCTTTGAGGATCCACACTTCCCAGAATTTGTCTACAGACTGCTTAAGGCACTGTATGGACTTAAGCAGGCTCCAAGGGCATGGTATGATACTTTATCTCAATTTCTTCTTGAAAATCAATTCACTAGAGGCACATTGGACAAAACACTATTTTACAAGAAACATGGTGATGATATTATCTTAGTTCAGATCTATGTGGATGATATCATATTTGGTTCTACTAATGAGAAGCTGTGTGAAAAGTTCTCTAAGCTAATGCAGAGCAGATATGAGATGAGTATGATGGGAGAGTTGATATTCTTTCTTGGGTCGCAAGTTAATCAAAGGAAGGATGGTATCTTTATCAGTCAAACCAAGTACATCAAGGATTTATTGAAGATGTTTGATTTGGAAGATTGCTCACTTGCAAAGACACCCATGGCCACTGCAACTAAATTGGATGAAGATGCTAAAGGCAAAAAAGTAAATATCTCAGTTTACAGAGGCATGGTTGGTTCTCTACTCTATCTCACTGCAAGTAGGCTAGACATCATGTTTGCTACATGCTTGTGTGCAAGGTTTTAATCAAATCCAAAAGAATCATATTTGATTGCTATAAAAAGGATCTTTAAATATCTGAAGGGCACTCCAAACTTGGGTCTATGGTATCCTAAGGACACAGGGTTCAATCTGGTTGGTTATTCTAATGCTGATTATGATGGATACAGAGTGGATAGAAAAAGCACCTCAGGTAGCTACCAGTTTCTTGGACAAAGGTTAGTCTCTTGGTATAGCAAGAAACAACAATCTGTGTCAACTTCTACAGCTGAGGCTGAATACATAGCTGCTGGAAGTTGCTGTGCTCAAGTGCTTTGGATTAGAAATCAACTTAGAGATTATGGACTTGTGTTGGAAAGAATTCCAATCATGTGTGATAACACAAGTGCAATCTCTATAGTTGCCAATTCTGTCAATCATTCTGGAACAAAGCACATTGACATTAGATATCATTTCATTAGAGAACATGAAACTAATGGAACCATTGAGTTGCATAATGTTTCTTCAGATAAACAACTAGCTGATATATTCACTAAGCCATTAGATGAAGCCACCTTCACAAGGTTGGTTAGTGAGATTGGAATGCTGAATTCTTCAGATTCTGGCTAAGTGAATACAACATCTAGATTGTTGTAGCAGTAAACACTTACTTTATCTAAATTCTCAATATTTTTGGAGTAACTGTTGGCTGAAGTATGATTTATAAATATTTCAAATCTGCTGCATATGTTGAAAAATCATATTTTGTCAACTTGAAATTTCTATGAAATTTTAAGAAAATCACTGTTTAATTTGCTAGAATATTCTTAAATGAATATGGCTGGTGAATTTTAAAAGATAGTGAAGATTAATTTTTGTGAGTAATGAGTATATTTCGATAAGTCAGACTTCTCGAGTGTTTCACTATTCGACATCTCTAACAAGTCTCATTAGAGCACTCTCGAGTTCTCGAATATAGTCTTTTAAAGTTATCGAATAGAGGTATTCTTGACTTCTCGAATATAGTGTTTTAGTTCTCTATTGACTGAGTTCTCGAATACTATATTTGAGTTCTCGAATCATTTGAAAAGGCTGAATTCTCGCTGAATCTTAACCGATTTTGGATTTTTATTCAAAATTCAGAATTACTCATAAAAATAAATTTTACCTAATTTAGAATTTATTCTAAGTTAGATAGCTGCCAACTGTGAGTTTTCAACCTGCTTGAGTTATCGAATAAGCCTTTCTTGACTTATCGAATAGTTGTTTTCTACTTCTCGAATGCTTGACTTGTCGATACAAAACATACACATCTAATCGACAATTCGAGTACTTCATACTTATACAATTTCACATTTATTCGATTCTTTTCATTCGATTTCTCAAGCATCAAAGCTCCCAAAACCCCTGAAAACCCTAATTGCTAAAAGCCAAATTTCTTCTTAAACCTTCATTCTCTTTTCTCTTCTCTCCAAATCAATGGCAACTGTGAAATTCAACACTAACTTCATTGCTATCTCAAGTGATGTCGAAGACCCAAATGCTAACTACAAGTGTTTCGTCAAATGGATGTCTGAATCTTATATCAAAGAAGCACTTACGGCCAACCCAACTCTGTATCTAGACATTCTGGAGCAATTTTGGAATACTGCCATTACAGAAACAGTTGCTCTAGATGATGGCAGTCTGGGTTATATCATTAACTGCAAGATACTTGGTAAAGAGTTCAGCATCACTTCTGAGGATATGAGCAAGGCCCTGGGTCTTCACCAGAATGAGTATGATGGCTTTGTAACATAAGATCAACTAGTGGAATTCTTTGAACTAATAAGGTACCCAGACACCATCAAGGTTGGAAATCTAAAACGGGCACATCTGTGAAAAGAGTGGAGCTATGTGTTCGCCACTCTCCTGCAAGTATTTAGTGGAAGGAAATCCAGCTTCGACCAACTAAGTGCTCCTGTTCAACAGATATGCTACTCACTTGCCTATGATAGGAAAATTGATGTTGGAAAGCTCATAATGCAGGAACTCTATGGAAAAATTGGTAAGAACACAACCAAGAGAGGTAATGATATCTTCTTTCCTAGGTTTATTCAATCTGTACTTAATTATCTAGATAAAAATGTGGCTGATTTACCTGGTTTAGATAAAAGTAGATTAGGCTACCCTAGATCCATGACCAAACTCATTTTTGGTAATTTGGATACTAGGAATGATGTGGATGTAAGGCTTGTAATAACTTCCCATATGCAGAAGTTATTTGAGTCTTACCCTCACAACATGCCAACATTTGCCTCCAAATCTGAGTTAGCTAGACCCAAGCAAGTAGAACACAGTGCTAACCCAGGGTCTGCTAACCAACCACCTCAACCAAACACCCTACCAAACACTGAGCCAACTGCATCATCCTCTCAAAAGGGTGATGTAAGTAAAAAGGAGAAGAAGAGAAAACAGGTTGCTTCTGCACCTTTAACCATTCAGTCTGAAGTAGCATTGGCTGTAGAATTAGAAAGTGAGGCACCTGAGTCACCCCTAATCAGGCCAAAGAAGAAGAAAACTAAAACCACCTCTTCAGTCACACAAATGGCTGAAGTTGTAAAATCAGGGGCAAACAGTTCACTAGATGTATCCTCTCAACAGGGTGCATCTATAGAATCAAGCATCCTCCCCAATGCACCTACCTGTACAGAGTCAACACATGGGAGTGATAAGGCTGGCACAACACTGAGTGGGGAGCACATCACAATTGAAACTCCCTCTATCTCTCAGGGGGAGTTGCCAAACTCTAATCTAAATGACACTTCTCTTCCAGAATCTACCACTCAAATTTCTTTGCAGCCTGCAACTCGAGCAATTGAGGAGCAAGGCATTGATCATCAAGAATTCTTTTCTTTTAATGAGCCAATGAATTCAAGTGACTTGGTGCATGACACCTTGCTCACCACCCAGGACCCACATTTAGATGGTGAGGGAATGCATGCTGGGGCATCTCCTAATGACACCATCACAAATACAGAGGTTCCACTAGTTTTTACTAGAGACTCTGTGCCTGTGTCAACTACTGGTGTAACTCATCCCACTTCTGTGGAGACACCAGTAGTAGAGTCAATCCATCCGGTTACAGAAGTTGCATTTGTAACTGAGTAGTCTAGCTTGCCTAGCTCTAGCTCTGACTTTCTGTCACAATGGCTGAAGCCTGTGCAACATGACAGTGCTTCAGGATCAGGGTCTGTTCCACCACAATTGAAGGTTGAAGCACTTCAAAGCTTAGTTGTGGATCAGATTCCTGAGTTTGTCAAGATTGCTCAGAACTTTGTCACCTCCAACATCCCTAATCCAGACTATGAATCCATTCTGCTATGCCATAGGGATGATGTTGAGATGCAGAAGACAAAGATAGTTGATGATGCTGAGAGAGATGGCAATATAGATGCTTGGTTGCAAGGAAAATATGATATTACTCTTGATGAAGCACTTCAATATCTCAGGGAGGAATACATCACTTCACTAGGATCCAAAGCCAAATCTTTGACACATGGTGAAGTGTATGAGGCCATGAATGATTCACACAAGGGATTCCTCAAGGCTGCCCATTATATTGGAAAAGGAGTCAAATCTGAGGTCAGCAGGGTGTGTGATAAGACAATCACTAAAGTGGAAGAAATCAAGAGGACCTTTGATGCCAAATTCCCTCAGTTGGACAGTGTGTTTAAAGACCTCAAATATTGTAACACCACCTGCACGAAGATGGATCATGGGCTAGCACTGCTAAAGGATACTGTCACAAGTCTGGGGCATAAATTTCAATCTCTATCTGATCAAACCACAGACTCTAATGCCATGCTGAAGACAATGTTCAAGAATTTATATGGAGACAGGCTGGTAACTAAAGTTCCAGTGCATGACATGTCTAGGTTTGAAGTGTAGAAACTTAAAGACCAATCCCTGTCTGGCTTCAAATCTACTGAACCGTTCAGCAAGGTAGATGAACTTGAAAAGGAGGTAGCTACTCTCACTAAGTCTAATGCTCATCTTACAGACAAGGTTGCACTTCTCAATGATCAGTTGGACACTCAAGCAACCACCACAGCTAATGTTCTTCTGCATCAGCAATCTATGTTGGCTGCCATGATGAAGCATATGGGTCTCCCTCTACCTGAAGAGTCTTCAAACCCAAAGGTCACTTCTAAAGCCTCTGTGCCTGAGAACAAGCCTAAAGGGGAGAAAAGGATAAGGAATTCAAATCCAAAGGGGGAGAAACCTAAGGAGATAGGCATACAGATAAAGGAGGGTGGTCACCAAAGGGTTTCAAAATCCATACCTAATGTGCCAGGCAAAGGAAAATCCAAAGTTGATGATCCTCCTACCTCACTGCCAACTGTCACTCTACCAACTGTGCATGTCATTACTCCTAGTGGTCAGAAGTAATCTATCACAACCACAGTGGTTGCAGGGAGCATGCCAGTTGATGAACCTCCATCATTCAAATCTGAAAGTGCCAAGCCTATAGAAGCTGAAGTCATTACTGAGGCCAAGCTACAAGAAGTTGCTAATTCAAATGTCTATCATGATACAGCCTTCTTGGAGTTTCTGAAAGCCACAAGGGAATAGGCTGGTCATACTCAGTTCTATCTGAGAGAGTTGAAGGAGCAGATTGACTACCTCATTGTTATTCCTAGGAAATTCAACAACTTATGTTTCAAGGAGATAATGATGGTATCTAAGTCAAAAATATGGCATTTGACTTTCAACAATCTACAAAGCCTAAAGTACTCAGAAGTGGATGTGTTCCTTGGACTGATTGAAAAAGGGAATGAAAATAACAAGAGTCTCTTTGATGACTTAAGGAATGATCAACCCTCAAGGCTACCTGAAGTAATCACAAATCCTAGAACCATCATCTATCAAGCTGCAACCAGAATTGATGATGTCAAGCAGCTGATCATTCCTAAGCATCTAGTCCCTCAGAACAAACCCCTCATTATTGCCATCATTGAGAAACTGAACAAGAAGAAGGGTGTAAGAACAACAGAAGAATTGGAAGCTATATCTTATCTCAGATCATACATTGCAACTGGCATTGTACCTGAGTCTGCTAAGTTCAACCCAAGCAAGGATGGTGATCAAGACAATGATAAAGATAAAAGTGATGGAAGGAGAAGACATCACAGGAGTAATAAGGTTGATGAAAACATGAAGAAGAAGAAGGATGACAAGAAATATGATGATGACCAAGGCAAAGTCTATGAGAGGAAAATTGGAAAACAGCAAGCCTTAGGCATTGCTAGCAGTAACCTCACCACAACATAAGACTCTAAGTCTAGGGTGAATACTGTTAGTAATGACTTACCAAAATCTGATTCAATGGCGTCTGCAACTATTTTGCCACCTCAAGAAGAGAAGGAGATTCAAGTCAAGAAACCATGTGTATGTTTCAGAAAGCAAACTGCTAATGGAATACTACAATGGTCTACAAGCAAGGGTCATAAGTTTCTGCCTAGCAATCATATAAGAAGGACTAAATTCAAGCATGCTGCAAGAAGGGTGAAGTTATCCAAGTCAAAGGCACTGACAATTATTCCAGGATTGAACCTACCACCTCTGGATGAAAGCTATGATGAAGACCAACTGCAGTTCCTATGGGCTCAAAGAATTTATCATGTTGCCATTGTTGATGATTTTCTTGAAATTAAATATACTAATGGAAGAAAGAAGAAATTCAGACAAGGAACATGCCAGCACTGGGGCAGGCTATATGACATAGAAAGAATAATTGCAATGTTGGATTCTGAAGACAGAGTGGAAAGGATATGGAAGCTGGAGTTAATTGACTTAGTCAAAATGAAAAGAGATCACCAGGCAGAAAGGAAAAAGAACAGTGAAGAGCTACTAAAGAAAAGGGAGGAGGAGATGGCTGCAATGGAAGCTAAGGCTGATGAATTGAGAGCCATGGGTCTGTGCAGAGTCAAGTTTAATCCTTACATCATTGAGTACAAGAAATATGGTAGAAATGTAAAGATTACAATGGACTACATCAGTTCCTATTCTGAGAAACAGCTGAATGAAGTACTCAAGGATTTGTCAGGCTCCCCTCTAATTGAAGAACTCACTGCAATGGAAGATATTATTCTTGCCATGGAGGAAAATGCAAAGAAGAAAGCCAAAGAAGCTGAAGAGAAGATGAAAAATGAGAATCTGCAAGCCAAAGCTCAAGAGATGAATCCAAAAGGATATGGCTAGTAGCTTCTCATACCTAGTAAGAATACTTATATGTACTTTCTTCAATCAAATTACATACTTATACTTTTAAAGTTTTATCTTTGTGTGTGTTAGGCTTGTTATCAGACATGAAATTGTGACTAAGGGTCTTACTCACAATTTTGGGGGAGATTGTTAGTCACAGAGGCATGCCTGTTTACATCAAATAACAAGCCTAATTGTTTGTAATGCTTTGCATTACTTACATGACCTCTTAACTGAGGGAACCTCTATTTGTAGAGTCTCTACTTGTTCTGTACCTGTAATAGGCACCAAATCCTAGTTGTGTAACTGTACTTATATAGTCAAGAATAATGCTTGAAAGAAGTTCGAAGGTTCATGCCTCAAGCAAGTTAAGTGCTCTATTCGACAAGTCAAAAGTGGTATTCGAGTTCTCAAGGAGTCAACAAGTCAAAGTTCCATTCGATATCTCATGGACTCAGAAAGCTATTCGATATCTCGAGGATTCGATAAGTCAAGTGCTCAATTCGACAACTCAAGGAATCCTGTTGAAAAAGAGCTATTCGAGAAGTAATTCGATATGTCAATATAACAGTGTTCGAGAACTCAGAGTTGTCGATCAAGTCAATTCTAGTTCTCGAATCACTTACCTAGTCACTTCTCGAATACACTTTTGGAGACAAAATACTGGAGAAATTGTACAAGTCAGAAACCTGCAACAAGCCAATGCACTTTATGGATCTCAATCTGTAACGTGCTCTGGAAAGCCTACAAAGAAGCTTGGAGAGATATAGAAGAGACAAAGGGCTAAAGAAGTGGATCTGAACAGGCTTTGCAAAGTCAAATATGTAACCGTTTGGACTCTTACTCAAATAGGATAGACAAACTAGAAAGTAATTTGTTTTAGCTACCTTATTTGTAGTAAGTAGGTTGTATCCATGCTCTATAAGGATACAGCCTCACTTCCTTAGCAATTAACTTTTGGAGAGTCAAGTTTTTTTATATTCATTGTAAGCAATATCTCTCTGAGAAAAACGTAGCTGAAAATACTATCATTTGTATTCACAGATTGTAGCAACCTTTATCTAATAATACATTAGATTAAAGTGATATTGTGACTTGTGTTGTTCTTTATCCGCACCTACATCTTTGCACACACAAACACTTATCTGCTACACAGACTCAACCAAGAAAAGTTCAAGAATCCATTCACCCCCCCTCTGTATTCTTTTACTGTATTCCATACTCAACACTTGTTAATGGCATCAATCTCAACACATTCATCGACCTCTTTGTTATTCTCAGTGCTATTAACCTCCTTCTATTTTCTTCAAGGGCCTTTCTTTTATTTTCCTTACTACGTTTAACCTCCTCTAGTGCCTGTTACGACCAACTCAACACGCAAGTGCACGTGATCTCAAGTAATACAGATAGCAAATAAGGTTCGTTCCTACAGGGACTCGTTGTATTGTCTAGCTAATTCACTCACCAATGTATGATTGTTTTCCGATGCTAAAACAAATAATAAAGTGGATTGTTGTTATCACTAAAATTTATCTAAGAATTATAATTAATTATCAACTACTTGAACTGAGATTTATGTCGAATTACTTAGGCAAATAAAACATGGGAGTTTAGTTTCTTTAAACAATCCATCTATAGTCTCCAAATCTCTAGCCTTGTTCATGTGAATTATTAACACCTGATCGAACACACAAAACTGATATAAGCTAACTTCCGTTACACAAATACCATCCTAAACAATATCCACAATAAAGATAGAAATCATTTAGTCTCCCGATTATGCCAAGTCTTCATATGTCTATAAAGAATAAAACATAATGGTTGCGGTGCAAGCATTCAATTGATCACATAGTCGTCATAAAACGATTAGAATTATGACACTAATTACGAATGATAATATCACGCATAAACCTACGCTAACATGGCAAGTTCTAAACTCTTATTTCCACTTTCGCTTCAACAAGAATTAACACACAATTACAGGAGTTAGCTACTCTCCTATAATGAATTAAATCAACCATGATAGGATATCACATCAATCACACTATAGGCATCGAGAAGATTCAACACATAGAATTCATGAATAAGTCCACTAAACCCCCATGACAACGAATTAGTTCATGATCGAACTAATCATCATCATGGGTTCCAATGAAAACATGATAGAAAGAAATGAAGAATGACTGAGATAAATATTAAGGGTTTTAAAGAATACACCAAGGTCAAGCATCCACAACTAGGAAGAATACAAGAATAAAATTGGGAACTATATTCTCCCTTCCTTCTTTGTGCTAAAAAAAACTACGTACATAAAACAAGCTATCCTCCCTTCTAGGGTTTTCTTTTCTTCCCTTATATGGGCCTCCAGGTGCTAGTACATAAAAGAAATGTTTTTATTTTATTTTATTTAATTCACCCAAAACAAATCAGGAACCGGGTCAGACGAGACGGCGATGCGGCGCCGGCTTCAAGCACAATTACGGCGATGCGGCGCCAGGACATTCTCAACAGCGATGCGGCGCCGTCCTCCAGTACAAACACGGCGACGCGGCGCCGTACCTACTGTTCAGCAACATAATTTTTCCTTTTCTTGAATTTGACTCCGTTTTGCACTTCGATTGCTATGCTTCGTTCCTCTAACACCTGTGATTGATATCCCTGCACAATACCCTTAAAAGAGATCAAAAATACCACAACTCGAGTACAAACCATCGTTTTAAGCTAAATGGAAACGTTCTAAGTAGATAAAATACCCACTTATCACACCCCCAAACTTAAACCGATGCTTGTCCTCAAGCATAACAAACAAAATATTTACAACTACCTAGTACCACTTCCGTAGGTGATCACGGTTGCATTTAGCATATGCAACAAGCCCTTTAAACCCCTAGGCAGCCCTAGTGGACGAGTAAGGTCTCGTGAGGGCCTATAGTGAATGTACCCACAAAATCCATCTAATAATGCAACTAACAATGCAACTAACTACATGAATGCAACTATATGAAAATGCAACAATCCCCTTTAAACTGACCAAAACCAACTAGCAACCAGCTGCCTCAAAGAATGCAACTAATTCCGAATAGAGCTCGACTAAGCCCCAGTATACTAACAATACATGAACAGAAACGTGTGTGTGTGCAATGCTCATCAGAAATGCTCTCAACACTAGGTCAAAAATCATACCTATCCTTCACCAAGACAATCACAGGTTTATAAACAGAATAGACTGTAGACACTTCATAATCTAGGAACACCACCATCCTTATTCAAGTTAACCAAGAATTCATGCTTTATTACTACGACACTAAATACTATAAATATTATATACACTACGCATGCTTATTTAACCGTGCAATGAGTGAGACCCCAAAAGGCTTATACAATAATACCCATGTAGCGAGTGTTAGGTCAGCAGGATCCCAGACTATAAAAGCCTTAGGTCACTAGGACTAAGTCCCCTCAGACTTAATAACTCGAGTATTAAAGAGCTCACTCTGGTTAATTTTGCATTTAAATTATTTACATGACTCTTTTTTTTTCTTTTCTTTCATTTTTTCATTTTTTTTTCTTTTTTTTTTCATTTTTTTTTAATGTATGCAATCTGGAACGAGAATTCTCAATTCCAACCCTAGACTACTCATATAAAAATGAGCCGGCTACTAGCCGTTTGACGCCTAGCCATTATTGACCAAAATTAACACTAGCATGAAATCCTTGGTGTCCCCCAAACTTAGACTTTATTGCTCCTACACCATCAAGGGAATAACGAAAATTCTAATTATAATCAAGTGATTAAGTCTCAAACATCCAAACAGGCATGACCCTAACCTAGCCCAAAAGCACCTAATGAGACTAGTGAAAAGATTCTGTTTCCGTAACATGCAAGTCAATTCCATGGGAACTATAAATCAACCCTCTATTCATCATTACCACACCCAATTAGACATCTATCCACCAATCAGAATTAGCTCGTTCTAAAGGATTATGAAAAATGCATGCTATGCAATGCAAATGCAACTATATGAACATAAATATCACAATAAACAGAATGTCCTATATGGCATACATAAAAACAAAACAAAAATGCTCTACACTAACATGCAATTATGCTCCTAACATGACATGCAACACATCTTTTATACAACTAATACAAATGCACCTTTAATCCCCACCCCCAAACTTAAAAATTGCAATGTCCACATTGAAGGTAAGAATCAAAAGAGTGCAAGGCATACCTACTCGTCGTCCGAAGCACTCCCATCGGGAGTGTCCGGTGGCGGATAGACAGCGCCAGCTCCTGCTCCAAACGGCGGAAAAGTCACGTCCACTCCACTAGCACGGAAAGCTGTGCTCAAAGCCTGTGCAAACTGACTAAAATCTGCTGCAAAACCCATCTGCACATCGTGCACTGCGTCAATACGCCTCATCAAACGCCTATACTTCCTCTGATCAACAAAATCTCTAGGCTCCTCGTGCTGCTGCTGCTCCGGCTGCTCCTCCAGCGCTACATACCCAAGGCCCCAATCATCGGCATAACCACCATCCCACACAGCCAGCCGCTCTATACTCTGATGATCTAGCACTGCCTCTGGCTGCTGCACCGCCTCCGCCTCTGACCAAACAGCACCATGAAAACTAGCCAACCTAGCAATGACCGAACCATAAGGCATCGCCGCAGTAGAACTCCCTTGCATAAACCGTAGAATACCCTGATGTATCAAACTAGCCACATCCACGAACTCTCTACTGCATATAGCATACAACAGAATAGCCCGCTCAACCGTCACCTCACTCGAATGCCTAGTAGGGATGAGGTTGGCACAGATGAACGAGTGCCAAGTACGCCCATATTGATTCAAGGCCTTCGATACAAACGTAGTGGGCTCAGTAGTGCCCCTACTCAACTTCCATTCAGTACCAGGAACACATAACTGCTGAATAATCATCTGAAGATCCACACCATCACGAGTCTTCCCCGACCAATCCTCTGGAGCCTTATCAATACCCGGAAGCTCGAGAACACGACGAATAGCCCTCGGCCGATAATCCACCCGAACTCCACGAACCCGGCTAATACCATTCTTGTCCACACTAGCATTCGCATAGAACTCGCGAACCACAGACATCGGAACAGGTTCCGGAATCTCACAAACGCGCTCCCAACCTCTCTCTTGAATATTATCCAACATCCTCCCATCATTCATAGTAGGCAAAAGACCCCTCTCACGGGCAATAGGACACTCCAACAATTCAATATACCTCTCACTAGCCTCATTAGAGATAAATTGCGGTCCACCATTGCCACCCCCAAAAGCGGATGGAGAAGAAGAAGAAGGATTTCTACCACCACCCGCACTTCCACTAGCACCCTCACCGCCACCAATTACCACCCTTTGTCGCTTGGATGCCATTGAATTGAATGAAGGATGTATTAAGAGTGTTTATAGGGTTTGAGATTTGTAAGGATTGTGTATGTATAGGTGGAGGTGTATAAGTGTATAGATAGGAGAAATTTAGGGTTAGGGATGTGTATAGGAGATGGGTTAAATTTGGGGGTGGATATGGGTATATATATAAACTTATAACAAAAATTACAACATTTATTTTTTTTTTCGGCAGAGGCTACGGCGACGCGGCGCCAGAATTGCACTGGGGAACGGCGACGCGGCGCCCTGCTCACTTTTGAAATTTTTTTTTTTTTTTTTTTTTTTTTTTTTTTTTTTTTTTTATAACTCCTAAGTCTGAATACAACAAATACCCACCCTCATAGTGAGTTCCCCCTTTTGGACATCGATAAGAGTTCGGCCCGTCGCCAAGAATGGTCGTCCCAAGATGATAGGGATCTTCTTGTCTTCCTCGAAGTCAAGAATAACAAAGTCGGCTGGAAAGATAAGCTTGTCGACCTTCACCAAAACATCCTCAACTATCCCTCGCGGATAAGTAACAGAACGGTCAGCAAGTTGTAGAGTCATGGTAGTGGGCTTTGGCTCTGGAAGACCAAGTTGCATGAAAACTGATAAGGGCATGAGATTAATACTTGCACCCAAATCACACAAACATTTGCTGAATGAGATGTCTCCAATAGTGCATGGAATGGTGAAGCTTCCCGGATCCTTCAACTTAGGAGGCAACTTTTGTTGCAAGATGGCACTACATTCCTCCGTCAAGGCAACAGTCTCTAACTCCTCAAGTTTCAATTTCTTCGAGAGAATACCCTTCATGAACTTCGCATAGCTCGGCATTTGCTCAAGAGCCTCCGCAAATGGTATGTTAATCTGCAGCTTCTTGAATACATCCAAGAACTTAGCGAATTGCTTGTCTAACTTTTGCCTTTGAATTCGTTTTGGGAATGGAGGAGGTGGAAACACCTTATCTTCTACTTCTTTTTGAGAATTAACACTCTTGTGAATGATAGGAGTTGAAGGAGTAGCATTAGGAAGCAAATCAGAACCAGAATCGACCTCAACTGAAAATTCACATTTTTCCTCCAGAGGGCTCGGCGACGCGTCGCCGTTTTTGTACTGTGAGGCGGCGCCGCGGCGCCGTAGGGCCTGCTCAGGATTTTCATTTTTTTCCTCGGTTGCTTTTTCTTCGTTCTGACCTTGTAGACTTCTTCCTGATCGTAATGTTATTGCCTGAACCTGTTCCTTTTGATCTTTCTTGCATGGATTCACCTCTGTGTCACTCGGAAGCGTTCCTGGTTGACGGTTCAACAAAGCATTGGCTAGCTGACCAATTTGATTCTCTAAAGTTTTCAATGACACTGCCTGACTCTTATACATCATCCGAAGCTCTTCCAATTCCGACTTCTCAGACTGATTCAATGAAGTTCCTTGAGATGGTTGAAACCCCGGTGGATTGAATGGTTGCCTTGGAGCATAAGGTGGCGGTTGATAGTTCTGATTACTTGGCCTTGCATTGAACTGCTGATTATGTGGTTGCTGAGCACCTCCCTGATTGTTGCTCCAACTGAAGTTGGGATGATTCCGATTGTTGGGATGATAAAATTGTGGCACTGGTTGCTGAGATCTTTGAAAATTACCAACAAATTGTGCGGATTCAGCTGAGATAGCACACATATTTGTGTCATGTGCCCCTGCACACAATTCACACACCATAGCAACCTGGTTAGTACCATGATTAGAAAGGGAATCTACCTTCATTGTCAACGCTTTGAGTTGAGCAGCAATAGCAGTAGCTGCATCCAAGTCAAGAACTCCGGCCACTTTGGCAGGTGGCAAGCGTTGAGTAGGATTCTGAAACTCGTTGGCCGACATCATTTCAATCAGATTATAAGCATCCTCATAGCTTTTTGCCCATAGCGCACCTCCAGAAGCTGCATCTAACATAGGCCGGGACTGAGCTCCCAACCCGTTATAGAAATTGCTGATTATCATCCAATCCGGCATTCCATGATGAGGACAACGTGCCAATATCTCCTTGTACCTCTCCCAAGCTTCTCCCAAAGATTCCTGGGAATGCTGAGCAAACTGAGAAATGGCATTCCTGTAAGCTGCTGTCTTCGCCATGGAGAAATACTTGGTCAAGAACTTTTGAGCACAGTCTGCCCATGTTGTAATAGAGCCTGATGGCATAGAATGTAACCAACTCTTGGCTTTATCCTTAAGAGAGAAGGGAAATAGCCTCAATCTGATTGCGTCATCTGTAACCCCGTTGAATTTGAAGGTGTCACAAATCTCAAGGAAGTCCCTAATATGAGCATTGGGATCTTCAGCAGGACTACCCCCAAACTGGACTGTGTTCTGAATCATCTGAATGATGTTTGGCCTTAGCTCGAAATTGTTAGACCCTATAGCTGGGCGAACAATACTAGTATGGATGTCCTCCACTTTCGGCTGAGAGAATTCACTCAAAGCCTTCGCTGCTTGTTCTTGATTTGCCATAACTTCCTTTGCTTCAAGATTGTCTTCTAACCCGAAATCAAGTCTTCTCCTAGCTAGTTCTTCTGTACGTGCTAGTTCGTCTCTACGTGCACGAGCTCGTGTACGCATAAACTCTCAACAAGTACCTGAAATTCACCAACAAGAAATTTTATGAAAACGTCCTAGTCACCGAAATTCAATGACCACTGATGGCAAATATTGAAACTAAACAAATTAAAACCGCGTCCCCGGCAGCGGCGCCAAAAACTTGTTACGACCAACTCAACACGCAAGTGCACGTGATCTCAAGTAATACAGATAGCAAATAAGGTTCGTTCCTACAGGGACTCGTTGTATTGTCTAGCTAATTCACTCACCAATGTATGATTGTTTTCCGATGCTAAAACAAATAATAAAGTGGATTGTTGTTATCACTAAAATTTATCTAAGAATTATAATTAATTATCAACTACTTGAACTGAGATTTATGTCGAATTACTTAGGCAAATAAAACATGGGAGTTTAGTTTCTTTAAACAATCAATCTATAGTCTCCAAATCTCTAGCCTTGTTCATGTGAATTATTAACACCTGATCGAACACACAAAACTGATATAAGCTAACTTCCGTTACACAAATACCATCCTAAACAATATCCACAATAAAGATAGAAATCATTTAGTCTCCCGATTATGCCAAGTCTTCATATGTCTATAAAGAATAAAACATAATGGTTGCGGTGCAAGCATTCAATTGATCACATAGTCGTCATAAAACGATTAGAATTATGACACTAATTACGAATGATAATATCACGCATAAACCTACGCTAACATGGCAAGTTCTAAACTCTTATTTCCACTTTCGCTTCAACAAGAATTAACACACAATTACAGGAGTTAGCTACTCTCCTATAATGAATTAAATCAACCATGATAGGATATCACATCAATCACACTATAGGCATCGAGAAGATTCAACACATAGAATTCATGAATAAGTCCACTAAACCCCCATGACAACGAATTAGTTCATGATCGAACTAATCATCATCATGGGTTCCAATGAAAACATGATAGAAAGAAATGAAGAATGACTGAGATAAATATTAAGGGTTTTAAAGAATACACCAAGGTCAAGCATCCACAACTAGGAAGAATACAAGAATAAAATTGGGAACTATATTCTCCCTTCCTTCTTTGTGCTAAAAAAAACTACGTACATAAAACAAGCTATCCTCCCTTCTAGGGTTTTCTTTTCTTCCCTTATATGGGCCTCCAGGTGCTAGTACATAAAAGAAATGTTTTTTTTTTTATTTTATTTAATTCACCCAAAACAAATCAGGAACCGGGTCAGACGAGACGGCGATGCGGCGCCGGCTTCAAGCACAATTACGGCGATGCGGCGCCAGGACATTCTCAACAGCGATGCGGCGCCGTCCTCCAGTACAAACACGGCGACGCGGCGCCGTACCTACTGTTCAGCAACATAATTTTTCCTTTTCTTGAATTTGACTCCGTTTTGCACTTCGATTGCTATGCTTCGTTCCTCTAACACCTGTGATTGATATCCCTGCACAATACCCTTAAAAGAGATCAAAAATACCACAACTCGAGTACAAACCATCGTTTTAAGCTAAATGGAAACGTTCTAAGTAGATAAAATACCCACTTATCAGTGCCCGTTTGGACTTCATCTGATCTATCAGGGTAGAATTTTCACATGATAACACATTACCTTTAACACGAGCTACATGCTGCTTGAGACGAAAAACACCTCCAGTAAGTACTTTGTTAAATGGTTTACATTTCACTTTCCGATTATTTCCAGGATCAACTAATTTACCGTACTCCCATCCCATATTATCTGAATTAACCTTTAATATATCATCTGAAGAGGTGGAGTACTATCAGATAACAACAATCCACATGAAATAAAGAGGTCGATGAATGTGTTGAGATTGATGAATATCACTATGAATATCTACAATTTAATAGATTACTAATTTGTTAATTTGTTTTACACTATTAATATCAATATGAATATCTACAAAATAGTTTTTGAATATCTATAATATCACTAATTTGTGAATATCAATCCTTTACTAAGTTATGAACTATATCTGAAGTAGATTGATGAATATCACTGTGAATATCATTAACTATATCTGAAGCAGATTGATGAATATCACTTTGAATATCACAAATTAGTAAAATAAAGAGGTCGATGAATGTGTTGAGATCGATGAATGTGTTAATTCAACATTACGTAAAGTTTAAAAGTAGTGAAGTCAAAATGATACAAATCAAGGTTAAACATGAAAACAGAAGTGAACTTAGAATAATCTTGACAAATACCTTAATTTTAGGCTTTTAGCTATTGATTGAAGTCTTGTATATCACTCCGTGTTAGGGTTTTTGTTTCCCCCGTTTTTTCAAAATGATAAGAGCGATTAGTGACTAGTGAGAGGCTGAGAGAAAATAAAAATCATCGGATTTTGACTCGATTCCACCAAAATCGTATAATATAATGATTCACCTGAACCAGTTCAGCTACAAGCATTTGACCGATTACTCGGCTAAACAGTCGAGTTTTATAACACTGGAAATGAACATAAATCATTCATATACTGTAACTTAAAAAGAAAAATCTAAACTTAAAATAGGTAAAAATAATCTAAACTAGTCCCTGAAATGAACATTAACCATTCATATACCACACCTTACCTTTTATAATTTGTACCGGATGGTTCATTAATTTGGAGCAAATAAATATGTATATAAAAACAAGACTATTATAGAATTTTGCAAGAGAATATTTATATAGAGTCCTACTCCACTAGAAACCAATCTTAGAATATAAACTAGAAACCAAACCCCAGCCCAACCCACCTTCACTACATTACATTACCTATATCACTAATTTTATTTTTGACAGAAAATATTAAAATACCCACCCTACCCTACCCCACCCCACCCCATCCACCCCACCCCACCCCACCTAACCTGAAATCACTAAAATACATTTTCACCATCACTAAATTTAACACGCCCCACCACCATCACCCCCACCCACCAACCCCACGACCACCCCACTGCCATCACCACCAACACCACCAGATCTATAAATGTTACCGGTTAACGGTGTGTCCAGGGCATTCGGCCTACCGACTACCTAACAATTCATTTATTGGTTAACGTGCTTCGCACCTTCAGATCTGTGGCAGAATGATGGTGTCGTGGTGGGGGTGAGGTGGGGTGGGGGGGGTCGGGGTGGTTGGTGGAGAAGGTAGTGGTGGTGTCGTGGTGGTGGCAGTGGTGGTAGCTGCTGGTGGCGTGAGGGTGGTGGGGAGAGGGAGGGGGTGGGTTGTATAAATTAATTAAAATGTTATTGATTACTTTTTTAGATTTTAGTGATATTTACTGGGTTGAGATTGGGTTGGGACTTGGTTTCTGTTGGATAAACTAATCTTATAGAAGTTTGAAGAGTGCATTAAATAATGTCTCATAGAATTAAGGAGATGTATCTGATCATGTATCTATTATTATCATTCATGTATTTGGTTTGTATTCTCCTATTATATAAGGAGGCAAAGATTGATCAATAAGATAACAGAAATTTAAGTTTCTTGTTTCTTTATTCTGTTCCACACCACACATACTAAAATACATTCACAAACTCTATACAGATAAAACCAACAGTTTGGTATCAGAGCCTTAACCAAACCCGAGCCTACAGTCAGAGTTTAGATCATATCAGAGTTTATAAACATGAATAATTCTTTTGCTGTTCCAAAACTTACCAAAGAAAACTATGGCCACTGGTGTCTACGAATGAAAGCGTTGCTTGGTTCACAGGAGGCATGGGAAATCATTTACAAAGGATACGATGAACTAGAGAATGAAGGAGCTTTAAATAAGGGTCAGAAAAATGCTCTTGCCAAGTCACGGAAATAAGATCAACAAGCTTTGTCTATCATACATATGGGCCTTGATGAAGACATGTTTGAGAAGGTTGCATGCGCAACAAAAGCAAAGGAGGTCTGAGAGATTTTGTAGAACAATTTTAAAGGTGTTGACAAAGTAAAAAAGGTACGATTACAAACTCTACGTGGTGAATTTGAGTCTTTACATATGAAAGATATGGAATCAGTCCCGGATTACTTCACGAGGGTTTCATCTGTTGTGAATCAAATGAAGAATTATGGAGAAAAGATTGAAGATGCACGTGTGAATGAGAAGATATTAAGATCTTTAAATACAAAACTGCAACTTGTTGGAATTACTATTGAAGAGTCATATGATATAGAGACCATGACTGTTGATTAACTGATGGGATCTCTGCAAGCATATTCAGAAAGATTATTAAAGAAGGAGGAGACAGAATCTCAAGTATTGAAAACTAATGTCTCAGTTGAAGACAAAGATAAAGTACTATATACACAATACAGTAGAGGAAGAGGACATGGACGTGCAAGACAGAATTTTACTCGAGGCAGAGGACGTGGTCCTGTAAGCAACAGATTTGAAGAAAAGATGCAGACAAATGAACAAAATTGGCGTGGCAGAGGTGGAAGATCATATTCTGGAAGAGGAAGCAGATCTGTAGAATGTTACAATTGTGGAAAATTTGGACACTTTGCCAAAGATTGCTAGTTTAACAAGAAGGTTGAGGAAAACGCAAATCTAGTCGAAACGAAGGACCAACAAAATGAAGGTGTTCTACTAATGGCCTGCAAAGGTATGATTTCTGAAGATGAAATTTTGTGGTATCTTGATAGTGGGGCTAGCAATCATATGACTGGTCTCAAGCATCTCTTTATTGATTTAAAGGAAATAAATAATGGAGTTGTGTCATTTGGAGATTCATCGAAAATAGAAGTCAAAGGAAATGGTGAAATATGGTTTACTAAAAAAGATGGCAAACAAGGAAGAATTGAAGATGTGTACTATGTTCCTGACATGAAGAACAACATTCTGATTCTTGGACAGCTACTTGAAAAAGGTTACTCAATCTTTATGGGTGACAAAGTCATGATATTGAAGGACAAAAATGGCAGGAGAATTGCTAAAATCGAAATGTCTCAAAATCGAATGTTTAAGTCGAATATGAAAAACATACAAGAGAAGTGCTTACAAGCAAAGTCAGAGGATAAAGCAACTTTATGGCACAAGAGACTTGGACACTTACACTATGGTGGTCTGAAGGAGTTTACAAACAAAGGAATGGTTCATGGACTACCAAGAATGGATCATACAGGAAATTTTTGTGAAGATTGTGTATTGGCAAAACATACAAGGAGTTCATTCCAGAAAAAGGCAACTTATCGTGCTTCAAAGCCTCTTGAGTTGGTGCATACAGATATATGTGGTCCTATCACACCTGAATCATTTGGTTCCAAGAGGTATTTCATCACTTTCATTGATGATTATTATCGAAGAACATGGGTTTATTTTTTAAATGAAAAATATGAGGCATTAAAAGTATTCAAGAAGTTCAAAGTGCTGGTAGAAAAGAAGACTGGAATGCATAACAAGGGATTGCGTTCGGATAGAGGTGGAGAATATACATCATAAGCTTTTACAGAATACTGTGAAGAACATGGCATTAGAAGGTTCTTAACAGCCCCTTATTCACCACAGCAGAATGGCGTGGCTGAACGTAAAAATCGGACAATCTTAGACATGGTTCGATCAATGTTAAAGAGCAAGGAACTACCAAAAGAATTCTGGGCGGAAGCTGTGCAGTGTGCTGTTTATATTTAGAATTGATGTCCACATTCAAACTTGGGGGATGAAACACCTCAAGAATTATGGAGTGGAAAGAAGCCTACTGTTTCACACTTGAAAGTTTTTGGGAGTGTGGCATATTCACATGTTCCTGATCAAAGGAGAACAAAATTGGATGACAAAAGCAAGAAATATATTTTTATTGGCTATGATGAGAAAACAAAAGCCTACAGACTTCTTGATCCTGTTTCTATGAAGGTTGTTGTGAGTCGAGATGTAAAGATACAAGAAGATGATGCATGGAGTTGGAGTAAAGCACATGAAAAGGAAACAACAGAAGATGATATTCAGATTTGTAAAATTTCAGCAACAAGTTCTGATGCTGAAAATGAAGAATCAGATGAGGATAAGCCCAGGAATCCTAGAATGAGGAGTTTACAAGATATATATGAACATGGTGAGGTGCATTTATTATGTTTGGTAGCTGATACAGAAAACATAAATTTTGGAGAAGTAGTGAAAGACAAAAAGTGGAAAGCTGCAATGGATGATGAAATCAAAGCTATTGAAAAGAACAAAACTTGGGAACTGGTGAAACTTCCAGAAGGATGTAAACCCATCGATGTTAAATGGGTTTATAAGAAGAAACTGAATGCTCAAGGAGAAGTAGAAAGATATAAGGCGAGGTTGGTAGCAAAGGGCTATCGACAGAAGGCTGGGATTGACTACGATGAGGTTTTTGCACCTGTTGCAAGGATGGAGACAATTAGGCTGTTAATCTCTCAAGCAGCTCAAAACAAATGGCCTATTTACCAGATGGACGTGAAATCAGCTTTCTTAAATGGAATGCTAGAAGAAGAAGTTTACGTGAACCAGCCACCTGGATATGTAAAACCAGGAAAATAAGGATTGGTGTTGAAATTGTATAAGGCACTATACGGTTTAAAACAGGCACCACGAGCATGGAACACTGGAATTGATGCCTACTTTAAGAAGAATGGATTTGTTCAATGTCCTTATGAAGCTGCTCTCTATGTCAAAGAAAGACAAGGTAAATTACTACTCGTTGCACTTTATGTTGATGATCTTATCTTTATGGGCAACAATGAAGAAATGATTAAGGAGTTTAAGAAGGAAATGACTCAAGAGTTTGAGATGATAGATTTGGGTTTGATTTGATTTTTTCTTGGCATTGAAGTAAAGCAAGAGAAATAAGGAATTTTTATATCTCAAGAAGCGTATGCTAATGCTATATTGAAGAAGTTCAGAATGGAGCACTGCAATCCAGTAGCAACACCCATGGAACTGGGCACAAAACTTTCTAAATTTGAGGGAGGAAATTCAGTGGAAGCAAATTTATATCAAAGTTTGGTTGGAAGCTTGAGGTATCTTACTTGCACAAGACCTGACATTGCTTATAGTGTTGGGATTGTAAGTAAATTCATGGAGGATCCAAAGCAGTCACATTGGAAGGCAATAAAAAGAATTATGCGATATATCCAAGGAACAAAATCTCTGGGATTATTTTATTCCAGAACTAAGAATTACAAATTGCTGGGATATTCTGATAGTGATTGGTGTGGAGACGTGGATGAACGAAAAAGCACATCTGGTTACTTGTTTTTTATGGGATACACTGCATTTACATGGTATTCTAAGAAATAGCCTATAGTTGCATTGTCAACCTGTGAAGCAGAATGTAACACCCCCAAATCCGGGGTCCGGGATCTGGTCGTTACGGTCTCAACATCCATCCACAAAACCAACATAATTTAAATTACAACCTTGTGACCCAAACAATAATATAGAACACACCCGTTATAGTCCCAGAGATGTAATCAGAGTAACCAAATTTTATTAATCACACAATTGAGTTCTTACAACCCAAAGAATTACAATTTAACCATTACTTACTCTTTGCCATCCATTTGTATATGTCATATAATAAATACATTTGATATTCAAATGCTAACAACTAGCCTACCAATAGCTTACTCTTCAGCAATGGTAGCTAAGATCTCAGCGGCTAATCCTCTGACGGTTGCCACCTGCTCGCACCAAGTGCACCTTGTGCGGCCATCTGATCTAACTGTTGTTGTGATATAAATAAATAAAGCAAGGGTGAGCAATAGCCCACCACAAATATAATTGAACAGTAATAGTATATAACAGTCCAAAATATCTTTGAAATCATATGTCATGCATTACGGAAATGATGCCAGTATAACTTAAAAGATGAAGTTACTAGGTAACTAAAAATATATATTTTGTGGACATATCTGCTATACAAAAGATAAGCAAGATATTCTCAATTATCATAAAAGAGGAAATTGCAGGAAAAATATTGCAATTCCAGTTTCAACACTTTTTCACCTTGCCAACACCAATAGTGTTGCAGAATTTCTCACTTTTGGAAGATGAACTAATACGGGAGCATTGCCGCGCCAGATGCCCTGACGTTTACGATGATCAGTCGTATATCATGCATCTCATCAGTCGTTCTCTACATGTAGAAGGTAGCTCCGACGGATTTAATTGTCTCCCGCCCTCTGGAACTCCTCAGCCAACGGTTGGGCTATTGCTGGACCGGCGCCACTCGGCCACTTACGCGTCTCCTAGTTCGAATATCATCCATGACTCTGAAACGTAAAGTTCGTTCCC
Source organism: Kitagawia praeruptora (assembly GCA_037693485.1). NCBI lineage: Eukaryota > Viridiplantae > Streptophyta > Magnoliopsida > Apiales > Apiaceae > Kitagawia > Kitagawia praeruptora. The sequence goes on from CM075352.1 coordinate 128,771,721, forward strand.
CTTTTCCCCAAGTATAACACTTGTTGATAGGACTCCACAAAGTAGTCGTATCTAATTGGAAAGGAAAATTCACCAATATTTCCCAAGCTGATGCTTGTTAATGGATATAAACTTGTTCCATCAATCTTACCCCTCGAGCGTTGAGGAGATAACCGAAAGACTCATATCGATGTTTGAACGAATCAAGATGTGAGTGACAAGATAGTTTTAGCAAGTATATGACCGGGTAGTCAAATAAATAACAGCTCTCAAGTGAGGTCCCCTTATATGTTTTTGGAAGTTTGGGCGAGTATTTAAATCTTCTTATAAGATAGATTTAAATAAAACTAGAGTTTTGGGAACCTCCCCTTGATAAAATAGTCATAAAAAGACTCTGAAATATTTTATATAATATCTGAAGGTAAAAGATAATCTTTGTATGATATAAATCAATATAAAGAGAATTTAAAAGAATTTACATAAATATTCCAAGAATATTTATTAAATCAATAATAATTAAGGACTATTTTTAAATCATAATATTACTCGTAAGTAATCCTCGAATGAATATATAAATTATTTATTAAATAAATTTCTTCTTTAATAAATATTCAAAATAATATTCATTAAATAAATAAAACTTCCAATGAATATTCAAGATGATATTCGTTAAATAGATAAACTCAAATAAATATTTAAAATAATGATCATTAAGTAAATCAAACCTTAAATGAATATTTGAAAATAATATTCATTAAATAAATAGTATTCAAAATGAATATCCAATTAATATTCATTTAGTAATCAAAACTTTAAAGAAATATTCAAAATAATATTCCTTAAGTAATTAGAACTTCAATTGAATATTTTAAAATAATATTCATTAATTAAATAAAACCTTAAATGAATATCCAAATAATATTCATTTAATAAATACTATTCTAAATGAATATCCAAATAATATTCATTTTGTAATCAATACTCTCAAGGAATATTTGAAATAATGTTCCTTAAGTAATTAGAATTTCAAAGGAATATCTTAAAGTAATATTCATTGAATAGATAAAACCTTAAATGAATATTCGAAAGTAATATTCATTTAATAAACAATATTCTAAATGAATCTTGAAATAATATTCATGAAATAATCAAACTCTAAATGAATATTCGAAATAATATTCATTTAATATTTCTCGACTGAGATAATACTCAAATAACATTTCTCGAAAGATTTCCAAGTAATTAATACTTTATGGAAATATAATTAATGTTTAATAATAACATTCCTCAAAAGGAATACTAATCTGTCGTTGGAATCCCTCCGGGTTTCCAAGACTACATCTATATCTCAAAATACCGACTCCCGGTCTACATTTAAAGAATGAATATCACATGCCCTTCACTAAGGGTCTTAACCAAAAATCCGGCTTATACTGATATATCGTATCTAGTCTATAAGCCAATATCAATTCAGGGAACAAGTATTGCAATATAACTTGAAAGTAGGCATGCATGCTATGGCATATATATAACAGAATCAATTCATATATATATATATATATATATATATATATATATATATAATCACAACAACAGCCTTCAAGAAGGTTGAAAACTTGCATGGTAATCCTGTGAGTGTAGTGTACCTCGGTTCAATCCGGTGATCTATAAATAGTCACAATATCCGAGGTTAATCACTTTAACACTTCGAAATGCTAAGTATATATTTAACTTAGGCTAAAACACGTTTTCAAATTATCTCGTTAGGCAAACCCTAACATAACTTTTATTAATACCGTTATAATCCGACACTCGTCCGTTATTAAGGCACGTCATTGCACTTATACTTAATTCTTAATCACTAAAGCAATTAACAAACAAGGTACTACGGGGTTTCCCTAGACTCATACGAAGTCCATGTAATCAACGAACTCTGAAGTCGTAAGTTTAGTCCAAGTCACTCCTCGAATCCATCCTTAATGTCGGATCTTACGTACATCTCACTTAATCATTTATTGCCTCGTTCTTTGAAGCAATATGTTGTCTTGATAATTCTTAACAAGTTTCATGTTTTAGTCGACTCGAGATTCCTCTTTTAATCTAGCCAAAATGGGTGGCCAAAGTAGTACCCCTAGAGTTGACTTTTCTGAGAATTACTATTCCGTGACTCGCACTTCAACACTTTTAATAAATCACTGGAAACATATTTAATTACGAAACCACTTTTAAAATGATCTTTGGTATTTGTAATATTTATCATAAAATTTCCAATTCGAATCCACGGGTCTAGATAGGTGAAATGTATTTTTGAAGTTCGGTCAACGGCAGATTTGTACTATTCACACATCTTTACTAAAACGTTCATAACTCGATAACCGTTAACTCAAATGACGCACCGTTTTTGCGTACATGATCTAGAGAATGTCTAGAAGGTAGCTAACTCAAAATTTGACTTTGGTCAGAAGATAAGTTTTTCCAGATTTTACTAAAACAGGGCAGGAGCATTCGAATGAATAGTGTTATCTATGAAAAGGGCTTCTTCGCACTTAACCTTGATTCGAACATTTTTATAAAATCGGAAAACGTACTTAATTTTTATCTGCAATATTTAATTGCGAAGATTCGCCACTGAATTAATCACTTTAAGGGGGTTCAATTTCAGTTACGAACTCGTACTTACGGTTTCAAACCACTTTTACGATTTTAATCATAACTCTTAAACCGTAAGTCCGTTTCACACGAGCCTTATATCAAAACGAAGATTATTACATGATCTATCCTATTATGGCAGAACACGAAGATAAAAAGTGAGTTACATCTACTGTCAAATTCGTTTTCTTAAGGTTAACGAAATTTTGGCATTACGACGGCTATAAATCGAACGTTCTAAAAATCATAACAATCAATCCAAGCCACACCGGGCATACTATACATGATTTTCATCTTAACCAGTCCAAGAATGTTTCACTTAACCATCATAATCATCAAAGCTCTTAAATCATCAATACTAACTACATAATCATGCTTATATGCATATAACAACACCATAATCTTAACTAATCTAAAACCATCAAGAACATGTATAAACTTCAAAGTAAGATCTTGGGTTCTTAAGAATTATACCTTCCTTGGAGAGTGTACAAGCTCTAATAACCCTTATATGGTCCTTGTCCAGCCTTAACAAACCTTAGATCATCTAAACAAAACAAGAAATCAAAGTTAGTTTCTTGAAAACACTATTCACCCTCATCTTTGAGGATTTATTTGAAAATGTAAAACATGGATATTGAAGCTAAGATTTATAGGATATCATTTTTGTGAAATGTAAGACTCACCATAAAAATTTGGAGATCAAACAAGGAGTGGAAGCTTGACTTTGGTTCTTGAATTAAGGCTTATAGCCGAATGGTTCTAAATGGGGGAGAGGAAGAGATTTTGCTTGGCTTGCTCTTGGAAATAATGCATAAAGTGATAAATAATTTATAGATATTTGTTGGTTAAACCATGGTTTGGTTGATGGGTTAAGGCTTGGTTAAGGGTTTGTTATCATGTGAGCAAGTGTTGGTGTCTTATGGTGTACCTCTTTTCTACCTAGCTTGGTTGCCTTGATCTTACCTTGCTTAAAGTGACTATGTCACCTTCCACTAGCTCATCACACCTCTTGGTTCTCTGCTTGTCTTTTTGTCCGGTTATTGCTTAATTTCATTGATCGTTCGGAGGAATAACTCAACCGTTTCTAGTTAGGGTTTTACCGGAAACCTTCTTAATATTTATAATATCATTCTCAATCCTCCTTTGTGATTCTTGAATTTAAATTTCTTAAATCCTTTTAATAAATCCTTAAGTCTTTCAGTGTCCAAGGAAATCTCGGAGAAAATAAAAGTGCTGTTTTTCAGAATCTGACAGTCTTTACATACACTTATTTCCTCTCGGATCACTAATACGAACTCAGCAATTCATTCCGGGTACTTCTATATAGTGTCGTCTCATAATATTCTTATTTCCATCAAAACACTATTCATCACTTATTCTCTTTTTAGTCCTGGTACTTAGAAAATATCTTTGTGCTTCCTCGAGCGTTCCTTAACTCTTTCATGGAATCTCTGTACTGGTAACCGATATCGATCTGGATGACATCAGGGTATCTATTTCTCTCTAGGGAATCTTATCTTAACTTTCTAGGAGATAGATTATTCTAATCTAAGTTATCACCCAATAGCATCCTTCAGGACATACAACCTTGGAATCTATATCCTTTCATTATTCATTCCTTAAAACCAGTATTACATTGTAGTTGTAACCACTGTTCACTCTTACATCAATACATAATAAAAGTTTTAATTCTACCCAAAAATCTTGATTCTTACAGTCTGCCCTCCTTAAAAGTATTCCGTCCCGGAATCAGGTAGAAGACAATTGGGTACTTGTTGGTTATTTCACTTTCCAATTCTCTGGTCGATCCTTACACATTCCAATCTTTCTAAAGCACATCGTACTGGTGTTACAATACACCCTTTACCCTTTTTCATTAATCTCTGCTACTTCTCGTACAATACACTATCCGGTACACGCTCTTGTCCGGTCTTATACTATTAACCTTATTGGTACGTGCAGTGACTTCGGTATCACTATCGCGCTACAAATTCGGAGATAACCTTACTCGTACTACGTTCCTGATCGCTTTTACCTTCGCAATCTGGATCTATATATATTGAAGTGGAAAAATTTATTGAGAGATCACTATGATCAATGAACATTTGTTATATTGCATAGTTAGTACAGAAGGGGGCCAACCTTTAGTACTTGACAAGCAATTAAATAATTAATGGCATTCCACTTAGACTTCTATCACACAAACAGATCATCACGTAGCAGTACCTCCCCTCCTTAAAGGGTTGTTCTCCTCAATTCAGAAGAATATGAATAAATGAGAAGAAAAGAAAATAATTTCAAGGATTTGTAGAAAATTTTTCTTGATTGCAAAATATCATACTTGGAATTTACCCCTGAACTATAGAGGTTTGTCAAAGAAGAAAATAGTCGTAATCGTAATCAATACTATTTTATCGTAATCTCGTGTGTTAACGCATTCTCGATGTTCTGTCCATCTTTCTATGGACCATCATATCCTAATCAGTATTTCAAATAACATGTCATTCCAAAATTTAAACCATCCAAAACAAACCTGGATGATTTCTCTAACTTAGATTCAATTCCTTCCACAGTCGTTATCATCTAATTCCGCAGTAAATCACCACTACCTTAATGTGGTCCATGGATAAATCATCATCGTTTATCATTTACGTAGGGCTTTAACAGCTAATCCTACAGGTTTCCTAATTGTCAGATCAAAATCCTCTAGGAAGATAGAATAATCACTATTCCTTTATCCCTAGGGAATACTTACTGAACTTGACGTGGATATTACATGAAGCAGATAAAATTGAAGAGAAGCTTCAAGCATCGCAGCTATGACATGTTGGTGAGATTATTAATCGTATATCTCTAGTTGAAGACTGGAAGCTCAGCGTTTTACTTAATCACTTTTCAAATCTCGTTAATCCTTAATACAGGGATATCTTTCAGCATCACGAATCTTTAACTTCCTGTACTCTATCTTGTTTGCGCAGAAATACGCCAACATAAACTTGCTTGTTGTAACACCCCCAGATCCGGGGTCAGGGATCTGGTCGTTACGGTCTCAATATCCATCCACAAAACCAACATAATCTAAATTACAACCTTGTGCCCCAAAACAACAACATAAAACACACCCGTTATAGTCCCAGAGATAAAATCAGAGTGACCATCAATATTATTAATCACAAGTTTGAGTTCTTACAACCCAAAGAATTACAATAACCATTACATACTCTTTGCCATCCATTTGTATAAGCCATATAATAAATACATTTGATACTCAAATACTAACAACTAGCCTACCAGTAGCTGCCTCTTCAGCAATGGTAGCTATGACCTCAACGATTATTCCTCTGACTGCTGTCACCTGCTTACGCTGAGTGCGCCTTGCGCGGCCATCTGATCTAGCTGTTGTTGTGATATAGATAAATAAAGCAAGGGTGAGCAATAGCCCACCTAAAAGAATATAACTGAACAGTAATAATATATAACAGTTCAAAATATATTTGATACCATATGCCACGCATTAACGAACGTAGTACCAATATAAGTTATGAGATGAAGTTACAAGGTAACTCAAATTATAATGGTTCCAAAGAAATATCTGTCATGTCAAAGATAAGCCAGATATTATCAAATTTTCATAATAGAGGAACTTGCGGAAGAATATTGCAATTCCAGTTCAAACACTTTTCAAACCTGCCAACAATGATAATGTTGCAGAAAAATTTCCCAATTTGGAAGATGAACTAATACGGGAGCTTGCCGCGCCAGGAGCCACAACATTTACGATGATCAGTCGCATGTCATGCTCCCCATCATTTGTTCTCTACATGTAGAAGGAAGCACCGACGGATCGCCCGCCCTCTAGAACCCCCCGGCCAACGGTTGGGCCATTAATTGCTGGACCGGCGCCACTCGGCCACTTACGCGTCTCCTAGTTCGAATAACATCCATAACTCTGAAACATAAAGTTCGTCCCCCTTTCCCCAAGTATAGAACTTGTTGATAGGACTCCACAAAGTAGTCGTATCTAATTGGAAAGGAAAATTTCACCAATATTTCCCAAGCTGATGCTTGTTAATGGATAGACACTTGTTCCATCAATCTTACCCCTCGAGCGTTGAGGAGGTAACCAAAAAAAAAGATTCATATCGATGTTTGAAAGAATCAAGATGTGAGTGACAAGATAGTTTAGCAAGTATAGGACCGGGCAGTCCAATAAATAACATCTCCAAGTGAGGTCCCCTTATATATTTTTGGAAGTTGAGCGAGTATTTAAATCTTCTTATAAGATAGATTTAAGTGGAAATAAAGTTTTGGGAACCTCCCCTTGATAAAAATAGTCATAAAATACTCCGAACTATTTTACACCATATCTGAAGATGAAAGATAATCTTTGAATAATATGAATTATTATAAAAAGAACTTAAAAGAATTTAAATAAATATTCCAAGAATATTTATTAAATCAATAATAATTAAGGAATATGATTAAATCATAATATTGCTCGTAAGTAATCCTCGAATAAATACATAGAATTATTTACTAAATAACTCTCTTCTTTAAATGAATATTCAATATAATATTCATTAATTAAATAAACTCAAATAAATATTTAAAATAATATTCACTAAATAAATCAAACCTTAAATGAATATTTGAAAATAATATTCATTTAATAAATAATATACTAAATGAATAGCCAAATAATATTCTTTTCGTAATCAAAACTTTAAAGGAATATTCGAAACAATATTCCTTAAGTAAATAAAACTCCAAATGAATATTTTAAAATAATATTCATCAGGTACATAAAATCTTAAATGAATATTCAAAATAATATTCATTTAATAAATAAATCCCAAATGAATATTCAATTGATATTCATTAAACAAATAATGTTCTAAATGGATATCCAAATAATTTTCATTTAACAAATAATATTCTAAATAAATATCCAAATGATATTCATTTAGTAATCAAAACCTTAATATTCGAAATAATATTCCTTGAGTAATTAGAACTTCCAAAGAATACTTTTAAAATAATATTTATCAAATACATAAAACTTAAATGAATATCCGAAAGTGATATTCATTTAGTGAATAAAATCCCAATGAATATCAAAGTAATTATTCATTAATAATCAACTATAATGAATATTCAAAAATAATATTCATTTAATATTTCTCGACCGAAATAATACTCAAATAACGTTTCTCGAAAGATTTCCAAGTATTTGATACTTTTATGGAAATATAAATAATGTTTAATAATAACATTCCTAAAAATGAATACTACTCTGTCGCTGGAATCCCTCCGGGTTTCCACGACTATCTATATAACACAAAATACCGACTCCCGGTCTCATATTTAAAGAATAAATATCATACGCCCTTCACTAAGGGTCCTAGCAACACAATCCTGCTTATAACAAATCCATATCTAGTCTATAAGCCAATATTAATTCAGGGAACAAGTATTCCAATATACTTTGAAAACAAGCATGCATGCTATGGCTTATGTATAACAACAATCATATATATTATCACAACAACAGTTCCAAGGTATTGGAAACTTGCCTGGTAATCCTGTAGGGGTAGTGTGCCTCGTGTCAATCCAATGATCTATAAATAGCCACAATAACCGAGGTCAATCACTTAACATTTCGAAGGTTAAGTATAACTTAACTTAAGTCATGTAAGTTTAGTCCAAAACACACCTCGAACCCATCCTTAATGTCGGATTTTTCGTATATCTTACTTAATCAATTATAACCTCGTTCTTTACACCAATATGTGGTCTTGATAATTCTTAACAAGTTTCGTGTTTTAGTCGACTCGAAATTCCCTTTTTAACTTAGCCAAAAAGGGTGGCCAAAGTAGTATCCCTAGAGGTGACTTTTCTGAGAATCACTATTCCGTGACTCGCACTTCAACACTTTTAATAAATCACTGGAAACGTATTTAATTACGAAACCACTTCTAAAATCATCTTTGGTATTTGTAATATTTATCATAAAATTTCCAATTCGAAGCCACGGGTCTAGATAGGTGAAATGTATTTTCGAAGTTCGGTCGACTACGGATCTTTACTATTCACACCTCTTTCACTAAAACGTTCATAACTCGGTAACCGTTAACTCAAATGATGCACCGTTTTCGCGTACATGATCTAGAGAATGTCTAGAAGGTAGGTAACTCAAAATTGGACTTAGATCTAGAGAATAATTTAAGAAGAGATAACGGTTGGTAAGCAGGAGATAATTCAAAATTCAAATTAAACTTATCACTTACCAAAGCCGCAGTTAATGTATGAGTTCCCAAGGTTCACACGCCTCTAGTGCGTGTATCTCTTTAATTACTGCCCCAGTAGATTGCTACCACGTGTTTACTGTTGCCTCCTATTTACCTCGATTATATAAACACATGAATGGCTTCATCTTCATTTTTACCTTTACCAAATATTTTTTTTAAAACCCTTGGAGAGAAAAAGAGAAGGAGTCCGACGGTCATCTGCTTAATCCAAACCCTCTGTCGCCGTTTTCTTCAATCCAAGGTATGATTCTGAATCCTTTCTTTCTGTTTTTTCATAATCTCGATTGCATTTTTAACTATCTGATTACTTCGATCTTGCATGCTGTCTTTTATCTGATAAATGTTTGTATATAGTCTTCATATCTCACACACACAACCATCCATGATACCTTCTCTACTGGTAGTTCCATCACCGATTTGTGGTTTCATCACTATGATTTTACTGAAAACTTTTGACTGTCTATTTGTCTTCTATCTCAATTTGTCTCGTATTCATGTCATAGTTCATACTTATCTCTGTGAATGTACAACCTCCATATAACTCTTTAAAAAACTTACTTGGCATAGTCACAGTAGTTCAATCGTCTCTAGACCACAGGTCTCCCTTTAAGAATTCCAAAGTCTGACCTTTCTTCGTCTGTTTCTTGCAGATGTCTTCTGATTCAACACATTCTGACCACCTCTCTTCCGTAAAACCTGTTTTTGTCGCATCTGTAAGTAATAGAACTAGGTCTAGGGTCTTGATTCCCGACACTAGTGATCCTCAAGACATTCTGATGAAACCTCCAAATGCTATTGATCCCTTAAGGCCTTTAAGCTTAATTGATTTAGGAGATGACTGGTCTGATAATGAAGAGGTATCAAAACCTGAATTTGAACCTGAGTCCTTCCTAGAACCCGACTTTCAAAGTGAGATATCTGTAGAAAGAGAACCATTCAAACAAGAGATTGTCCCTTTTTGTGAAAAATCTGATTCCATCATGACCTCAGTTAAACTGGAAAGACTATTTGAGGAATGTCACCGCCCTGTCTGTAAGATAACAATCCCAGAACCTGGTGAAAGAGCTCACATGTTTGATTTGAAAATCCCAAAACAAGGTATCCCCCATGCTGTCATATCTGCCGCTTTCTTGAGGGTAGGTGTTTCCATGCCTCTTCATCCTTTCTTACGAGAGGTTCTTGACTTTTACGAATTAGCACCAATGCAACTCACCCCTAATTCTTATCGGTTAGCCATCAGCACCTTTATACTATATTCTAGCAAATTTACAGTTCCTTTAACAGCCCCTGAATTGGGCTATTTCTTCAGACTGAAAGACACTGGGAGAAATTCTGGCTGCTTTTACCTTTCAGCCTGGCCTTGTCACCAGGGTCAGTGCATAAAAAATGTTAAACAAAACTTTGAACAATGGCCGGAACAGTTTCTTTATTGCTATGACTGCCCCTACGTTAGATATGAGTTTAATCGTCATCCCAATATCCCTAAGCAAACCGTCCTCACGGGAGTCTGCTTGGAAAGAGCAACTGAGATTTTGAAACTGTCAGCCTCCACTAGAGATAGTCTGGTCTTAATGACCCCTGGTAACCTGATGACTTTAGGCTTTATTCCTTCGACTTCCGGTAGGAGTTTCTTTATAGTGATACCTTTCTTATTAACTATATTTGTGTAATTTCATTCGCTTACTTCATATATATATACCTCTAACCTTAATCTATTGGCTTATGCAGACATGGCTCCAAAAGTTCCTTCATTTGTGAAAAGATCTAAAAATGTGGAAGAAATTTTCAAGGTTGATGACAATATGAAGGAGGTTCCGCTTGCTGCAACTCCAATTGACCAAGTTCCAACCCCTGTATCTGTCCAGACTCAACCATCGGGTTCTTCAAAACGTAAATTGGCTCAGACCACACTTGACTTATCAGGGAGCTCCCAAACCAGGTCCATGAGAAAAAACAAAGCTGTGAAGGCTGATCCTACCGCTGCCCAGAACCAGTTTAAGGACTTGATTGACACTCATGTTCCTGCTGAGACTATTACCGGCTGGTCGAAAATGGACTCTACTGAAGCTCTGGAAGCTATGAGGTTCTCTGCGGCCCAGAACGCCTTCTTTACTCTTAGGTTCTGTGATGATTTTGCCTTGAAGATCCAATATGACCTCAGGCTACAAGGAGAGATCTCGAAACTCAAAGAGGAGCTGGCTGCTAGAGAGGAGAGTGTGAATGTTGCCACTGCTGCGGTAAGGAGGGCTAAAGCTGTTGAAACCTCACTAAAGAATAGCAGGGATGAACTTCAGGAACAGGTGAAGAGTTTGCAGAATGAGAAATTATCCATGCTAGAGAAAGTCAATGAACTGAAATCTCAGGTTGATGCTTTAAATGCTGCAGCCGTTACTGTCAAATCATCTCTGCTCATCCAGGAAAAAGCTAGGTATGATGAAGGTTATGACGAAGGCGTTCGTGACTACATGAGGTCCATGTGGGAGAAAATGCCCGAGCTAAACTGGTCTCTCCTAGGCGAGGACGTAGTGGGGATGATCAAAGATTTTGGGAATGAAGCTGCTGCTGCAACCTCTGTACCTCCCGTGAAAACGGTTGAGAGGTCTCCAGGTGCCAACCTTGAGACTGCAGAGGTTCCTACTCCTGAAGTTGTTCAACCTATCCTTTCAACTCCTCCTGTTGCTACCAAAGGTTCTGATGAAGTTCCTCCTTCATAGTTTCAACAAGATCCTTTTTTTTTAAAAAACTTTTGATAACTTTTGATGAGGTCGCGGGCTCCTCGTAACGCCTCGCAAGATGTAACTTTAAATTTGGTTTCCATGGCCTTCGTGCCAATAACTTTTATGCTGGTTTTCTGGGTCTCTGTACCCATAAATCTCTTTATGGTTTATGATATTTGCTTTTGCTGCATACTTTTCTTCAAAACCTTATGAAATACTTCACTGTTATGCACTAGAGAATAATTCAGCTTCCTTATTCATATGGTCAAGCTTACGTGGGCTAACCCATTGTAAGAAACAGAACACATGCATATTTCCACTTGTTTATTCTCAAAATAAATGCAACAAACTACAGCTGAATTGTAAAACCTGGAACCTCTGTGTTTATATTTTGTATTGATAATCTAAACCGTAGCCTTCTTTAATAATTTCTTCTTCATCAAGACCAGGTTCCTCGAATATTAATCCTGCAAAATAAACATAAAACAAAAAACAGTTAACGTTAGTAAAAGCTTTCTCTTGTTTAATTCGGGTCATCTCTTGGAAAGGTTGCCTGCTTGGCTCCCAATCCTAATCTCTAGGTCCCAACATGCCTCGAGGCCTGTTGGTTCCTTTTTTCTCTTGGAAAGGTAACCTGATTGGTTCCCAATCCTATTCTCTAGGTTCCAACATGCCTCGAGGCATGTTGGTTCCTTTTTGTGCCTCGAGGCGATTCTAGGAACATGTGTGCCGTTCTGGGAGTCCACACAGATTCCTCTTCTCCATGTGTCAGGCTAGACATCTTATGAAGGTAAATGCTAAGGATTTTATCCCTTCTTCCCATGTGCCAAAGGCGGTTCCACATGAGGGAGAGCTTATTAGGCTTCTCTTTAAGGTGCCTTTTGTCAGGACTTTAGATGCCTTTTATCAGGACTTTAGGTGCCTTTTGTCAGGACTTTAATTCACATGCTCAAGAAACTTGAGGCTTTTGGCAACAATGTCGTGCTCAGTCAACTGAGGCTTTTCAATCTCATTTGCTCAGGAAGCTACCTGAAGCTTTTCTCGTGCCCAGGAAGCTACCTGGGACTTTTTCTCGATGCCCAGGAAGCTACCTGGGACTTTTCTCGATGCCCAGGAAGCTACCTGGGACTTTTCTCGATGCCCAGGAAGCTACCTGGGACTTTGCTCGATGCCCAGGAAGCTACCTGGGACTTTTCTCGATGCCCAGGAAGCTACCTGGGACTTTGCTCAATGCCCAGGAAGCTACCTGGGACTTTGCTCAATGCCCAGGAAGCTACCTGGGACTTTGCTCGATGCCCAGGAAGCTACCTGGGACTTTGCTCAATGCCCAGGAAGCTACCTGGGACTTTGCTCGATGCCCAGGAAGCTACCTGGGACTTTGCTCAATGCCCAGGAAGCTACCTGGGACTTTTCATATCAATCATTCGTAGTCCACATATTCTGTCAAATCGTATTCATACTTCACACATACTGTCAATGCTACAGGAACCTGTCAGTTCAGGTAACCTGCAAAATACAACACCATGCTACAGGAACCTGTTAGTCTAGGTAACCTATTTCAAAAATTTCAAATTGACATATGAAATATCAAATCATAGCATGTACAATACTGTCTAAGTAGGAATACTACCCCCCAGTTCTTTTGGGTAATGATTGTTACGTAAAAGAACTATTAAGGAGCTATAGCTGCAAATAATGCACTCAAAATATTCAACGTAGAGCTATACATCGCTCAATAAAAAAAAAATCGTCTTGCAAGTAGAGAGGTTCACATTAAGTACCCCCCGAGTACATGCATAATTAAATACTGGAATCAAAATACTGGTCAGCTATAACTAATAAGCTGCCTTTATTCGTGGGCTGAAAGAGCCTTACTTTTCCTAAGAAAAAGAAATTCATAAAAGAATTACTGATAATACTTCTTGAGATGTTCTGCATTCCAAGCTCTCGGAATGAGGTTCCCATCCATATCCATCAAGTGGTAGGTTCCTTCCCAAATTGCTGACTTTATCTGGTAAGGTCCCTCCCAATTTGCTCCCAAGGCTCCATGCGCCAGAACCCTGGTATTTGGCATGACTTTCCTCAAAACTAGGTCTCCAACCTTAAAAGGTCTTGCCTTCACCTTTTTGTTGTAATACCTTCGAACTCTCTGTTGATATGCTGCTAACTTCACTTGCGAATCTGCTCTCAACTCTTCGACCATGTCCAAATACAGTCTATGATTGACCTCATTGCTTTCAGGATCAAAATACTTTCTTCTCAAGGAACCTGTTCCAACTTCCACAGGTACCATAGCTTCACAACCATAAGTTAGGGAAAAAGGAGACTCACCAGTTGTAGTTCTAGGCGTGGTGTTATACGACCACAAGACTCCAGGAAGCTCCTCTGGCCAGCTTCCTTTCTTATCTTCAAGCCTTGTCTTCAAAGTGTGCTTGATAATCTTATTCACTGCTTCAGTCTGTCCATTACTCTGTGGATAATATACTGCTGAAAATGCTTTTTGGATTCCAAACTGCTCACATAATCCTCTAAGCTCTCTACTATCGAACTGCTTCCCATTGTCAGAAATCAGTTTCTGTGGAATGCCAAACCTGCATACAATGGCTCGAAACACAAACTCAGTCAATTTTGACGCTGTAATCTTAGCAAGTGGTTCTGCTTCTGCCCACTTTGTAAAGTAATCGACTACAACCACTGCGTATTTCACTCCTCCTTTTCCTTTCGGGAGCTCTCCAATGAGGTCTATTCCCCAAACAGCGAATGGCCAAGGGCTAACAATCGGTTTGATAGGTGCTACCGAACGACTATCAAAATTGGCAAACCACTGACAATTACTGCATGCCTGCACGAACTTTGTAGCATCTGCTTTGATGGTTGGCCAATAATATCCTTGTCGAAGGACTTTCATGGCTAAAGAATTACCTCCCGAGTGATTTCCACATACTCCTTCATGAATCTCCTCGAGGATATACTTGCATTGTTCTCCAGCTACACACTTGAGCAAAGGCTGATTGAATCCTCATTTATACAGAACTCCATCATAAATTACATACCTGGCTGCATGATACCTCAGCTTCCTGATATCACTTTGATTGGGAGGTAGCTCCCCTTTGTCCAGGTAACGATGTATTGGGGTCATCCAGGAATCTTCGACTGGGAATTCAATGTCCATTATCTCTTCCTTGAAAACACTAGGTTGCTCCTGGATTTGAAGTGGAATTACCCCCAATAACGTGGATTCTCTCTGTGACCCTAGCTTGGCTAATGCATCCGCTTTGGTATTCTTTCCTCGAGGTACTTGATCTAGCTTCACCTCTTTGAACCTTGCGATCAACTCCTGGGAGTACCTCAAATATAAGTCTGTTCTTGGCCCTCTCGCCTGAAAACCACCACGAATCTGCCAAACTACTAACATCGAATCACTAAACACCTTGATATTCTCTACTTTCATCTCCAAGGCTAACTTGAGACCTGCAGTCAATGCCTCATATTCTGCGTCATTGTTCGTGGCTTTAAAAGCAAAATGAATCGAGCTATAGAGTTGGTGCCCTTCTGGACTAACTAGTTTTATGCCTGCACCTGCTCCATCACTGTTAGCAGCTCCATCTACATACAGTGTCCACCAAGGTGCACAGTTGTCATTGTCTGCCTGTTTTTCCACCACCTCTTTTGGCCCCTCCTGGCCAGTAACCTCTACATGAGGTGGAAACTCGATTAAGAAATCTGCTAAAGCTTGAGCTTTGATTGCTGTCTTTGGCTTGTATTCTATGTCGAACTGACCTAGCTCCACAGCCCACTTTAACATTCTTCCAGAAGTTTCTGGCCTATGCATCACTTGCTTAAGTGGATATGAGGTTCTTACCTCAATCTTGTGAGCTTGAAAATAAGGTCGTAGCTTCCTGGAAGCCAGAATCAATGCGAAAACTAGCTTCTCCATTCCTGTGTACCTCGTTTCTGCATCAAGTAATCTTTTACTGACATAGTATACTGGGCTCTGCTGTCCATTCTCTTCTCGAACCAGAACTGCACTAATGGAATACTCTGACACAGCCAAATAAAGTATCAATGTTTCTCCATCCACAGGTTTGGCTAACAGTGGGGGACTCCCCAAATGCTCCTTTAACTTTCCAAACGTTATCTCACATTCTGCAGTCCACTCAAATTTGCTTCCTTTCTTTATAGCTTTAAAGAACTCCTGACACTTATCTGTGGACTTCGAAATGAATCTATTCAAAGCTGCAACTCTTCCTGTAAGAGACTGAACCTCTCTCACAGTTCTCGGTGACCTCATATCAATCAATGCTTTAATCTTGGCTGGGTTGGCTTCGATACCCCTGTGGTTTACCATGAAACCCAGAAACTTTCCTGATTCTACCCTAAACACACATTTTTGAGGGTTCAGCTTCATTCTGTACTTCCGCAAGATTCCAAACATTTCTTCTAAGTGCTTTACATGGTCAACAGCTTCCTTAGACTTAACTAGCATATCATCCACATATACTTCCATAGTATGGCCAATTTGGTCTTTAAACATTATATTCACTAACCGTTGGTATGTGGCTCCAGCATTAATCAATCCAAATGGCATGCATACGTAGCAATAAAGACCTCTATCCGTAATAAAAGAAGTATGCTCTTGGTTAGGTTCATACATAGGGATTTGATTGTAACCTGAATATGCATCCATGAAGCTGAGGAGGGCATGTCCAGCTGTTGCATCCACTAACTGATCAATCCGTGGCAGTGGGAAGCTGTCCTTCGGGCATGCTTTGTTGAGATCTGTGAAGTCTACACAGGTTCTCCATTTCCCATTAGGTTTCTTTACCAAAACAGGGTTTGCCAACCATACTGGGTAGAAAGATTCTTTAACTAATCCTGCATCCAATAACCTGTCCACCTCCTCTTTCAATGCTTGAGCTCTTTCTCCACTAACTGGTCTTCGCTTCTGTCTCACTCCTTTCTTTTCTGGATCAATATTCAACTTATGACACATGACCCTTGGATCTATCCCTTCCATATCTGCATGACACCATGCAAACACATCCAGGTTCTTGCCCAAAAAGGTAATGAGAGATTCCTTTAAGGCTGGATCGAGTTGAGCTCCAATCTTCAACACCTTTGTACCATCTTTGTCATTGATCTTCACATCCAGAGTTTCACCAGCTGGTCCAGCCTTAACCATGGTTTCTGGCATTCGAGGGTCTAAGTCTACCTCCATCTCTGTTGTTGAGTCCTCTTGAGGTTCCTGGACGGTAGACGGTTCCTGCACTTCGTACATGACATTCCTTCTCTTTAATGCTGGCTGACTGTCTTCATTGCTTCCATTATGTTTCAGTTTTCGGGATTTTTCTTCATCCAATCCTTCTACCATACACACGTCACCATCCTTGTCCGTAGGGGGTGCACTTTCTATCAGTAAGTACGGGGTATCTGGTCCCCGAAAAACTGGAATCTCAGCATGAGGTTCCTCTTCTATGATCTCTTCAATTCTTATAGCTCTACAGGATGCTGACACAAAACCTTCCAAAGGCGAACCGCGCAGGTCGACCGTTATTTTGTCTGGGTTCTTTCCTGGAAAATTGTCAGGAACCTCGTCCATAGGTTCAGGCAATTTAGCAGCTCTAGCAGCATGTTGCAAAGCTTTGGTGTAACACTCTCTAGACTCATACTGACATCCTCGAACTATACCAACTCCATTTGGTGTCGGGAACTTCATAGTGAGGTGGTAAATGGAGGTTATTACCCTCATCTCCTTCAAAATGGGTCTTCCCAAAATAGCATTGTAATTCATATTCTCTTCTATAACGATGAATTCTGCCAACTGTGTAATGCAGCATGGTTTATCACCTAAAGTTACTGGCAAACGAATCTTACCTTTGATAGGAACCTAATTATTAGTGAATCCGTACAAGGTATCGTTTGTTGGAGTTAAATCTTTATCCAGAAAATGCATCTTCTTGAAAGCTGAGTAAGATAGCAAGTTTACAGAGCTTCCATTATCAACTAGCACTCGATGAACCTCATAAGACCCAATTCCTGCCTCAACAACCAAAGCATCAGTATGGGGATGATGTACCCAGGAAGCATCTTCTTCAGTGAAAGTAATATCTGCATCCTCTCCTTCGAACAACTTTGGGGACCTCTGTGACAGATTGTAAATACTGGTTAAAGGACGTTCTTTAGCCTCACGGGTATACCTCTCCATGGCATTCCTGCTGCTTCCTCCAATGTGGGGACCTCCTATAATTGTGCGTATGCACCCAGCCTTAGGTGGTCCTTCCATCACGACAGGTTCCTGTGTCTGTGTCTTCTGAGTCTTCTCATCTCTATACTTTTTTCCTTCCTGAGCCACCCACTCACTCAATTGCCCTTGTCTGATTAGAGTTTCAATTAGATCTCTGAGGTGACGACAATCTGCAGTATTATGCCCATTATTATCATGGAAGTCACAGTATGGGCGTTCATTCTTATTCCCTGGGGGACCGGTTCTGAAAGGCTTCTTAAACCATGAGGACTTCTCATTCACTGCGTAAATATGATCAATCGGAGCTACCAAATGGGTGAAAGTTTCATAGACAGGTCTCTCATGTTTATTGTTGTTATAGGAAGCTGGTGGCGGTACCTGACTCATGACAGGTTTAGGTGGATTCACAGCTTCAGGCTTCACCTGGGATGTGCGACTAACCACCTTTTTATTGTCACGACCATTGGGGCTTCTTTGTCTCGACCTCTTGCTTCCACTTTGCCTTACAAAATCTGGATCCTTCCTTAATTCAGCTAGAGACTCCTCCACCAGACGAAAGGGTTCTGCCTGGGCATAAAAATCTGCTAACGTCTCTGGTTCTTTTCCCTGCAGTGCTTTCCAAAAATCTGAGCCTCCTTTGACTCCAGCAATTAAGAAATTCTTTATTGTTTCCTCAGATGCTTTCCTAACTTTAGGAACCTCCGCATTAAACCTCTTGAAATATTCTGTCAACGTTTCACTAGGTCTTTGTTTGATATTGGCTAAGGTATTGGTTGGTGGTGCGAATGCAACAGATGCTCTAAATTGAGTGACAAAGAGCTTCCCCATACTTGCCCAAGAACCAATCGAATCTGCAGGTAACCTTTTGAACCATTGATGGGCGCCGCCCTGTAGAGTTGCAGCCAGTAACCTGCACCTGGTGGCTTCCTTCACTTGATAAACATCCATCTCTGTGTCAAAACGACTAAGGTATTCAATGGGATCAGTAGTCCCATCGAATTTCAATTCATTCGAAGGCCTATAAGACCTAGGCAGAGCCGACTTTCGAACCTTCTTGGTGAAAGGAGAAGCTGTTATAGGGTTTACAGCAAGATTCTTTTCGTCCTTGAGTTGAGCCAAAATTTTCTTGACATCTTCTGCTGTCACCTCCCCAGTAGCTTCCGCCTTTGTCTTCTTACTCGTTCCTTCTTCCTCTTGCGACTCTGCTGTGCTTGATTCTTCAGTATCCTCATCTGAATCCGTGCTTTCTTCTTCAATTATCTCGACAGATGGGTCTTTATCTTTCTTCTTTTTCTTTGAGGAACCTCCAGTCTTGGTTTTCTTCTTTCCCTTGGACCCTGTACGGCCCTTGCTACCAGTTTTACTCTTCTCAGGATTCTCCATATCTTCATCACCATTATCTTGCTTCGGTTCTCCACCATCGTCTGGAACCTCCTCTCCATTCTCAGATTCTTCAAAATTCAACTGTTTCGGAGTAACCTTCGACTTCTTGCCTTTCTTTGCCTTCTTTTTCTTCTTTTTGCTTGAAGCCTGCTCCAAAGTCGACAAACGTTCTCCCACAGTCTTTAAGATTTCCATCATGGCTGCTTTAGTAACCTTCGGTGCTCTGGGAGGAGATGTGTTCCCCTCATGAATCTGTCGTTCAGAACGGGTTGCTTCGCTATCCGAGTTGCCTGACATCTTTTCCACTCTTAAGATATTAACTATCCCCTCCTTCTAGCGCCAATGTTGATGAGTGGATTTCGTAATCAACTTATATGAGATCTACAGGTAGTTGTATAGGCTAGCGATCAACTGTTCTATGAACAAGGTTTGGGTTGTGTTTGTGGGGGTTGAGCTGAGCTCGAGGGTATCTCCAATAATCTCAGGTGCCTTTAGAGAAAATTAGAGAACTTAATGCGTCGTACCCTGAGGTGCCTACGTACCCTTGTATTTATAGGGATCAAGCTCACGTAGTTCTAATATGATTCTGTCTCTTACTGGAATAGCTGTATTCGGTCATCTAATTCGTGTTGGACTCAGGTTCCTTTAGAGCCTTTCACGAACTAGTTTGGCTAAGTGGAGTAGAACTCGAGTTCGTACCCCACTTATGATTCTCTCATTGGTTAGAGTTATTCTAGGATCATCTGCGCCCTAGAATTATACTCAGATACCAATTCGTTTATCTGTTCTAGATGACTTCTAGAACTTTCTGTTGGCAACTCGTAGGAACCTGGTGCTCAGGAACCTACATTTCAGGAGCCTGTTTCTCAGGGACCTCCTTATTTCGGGACATATCACTTAGGGACCTCCCTTTTGGTGTTAGTACCTGCACAAATAACAAACTAGTTAGACTGGATAACTCTTTATATGCTTTTATCATCTCTATGGCTGTTGTTATGCTAATTCGAACTCCTCGGCTGGGAGGAACCTGGTCTTCTAGTGCTTAGCTTAGCTTCCTGACCATTGGGAACCTCCTGATACTCGTACTTCCTTAGTCATTTCTTCTATTTGATCTTCATGACTCATACTGGATCAATCTTCTAGCTTGTATGGATCGAACCTTATAGATTAATGGGCCCAAAATCTAGTCCATGGAGATTTTGGGCACAACACTAGTTACTCATGTAACTAACTTGGTTACTTAGTTCTATCCACTAGCACATGCATGCATCTTGATCTCTGCTTGCTCTTTTGTCCGATTATTGCTCAATTCATTGATCGTTCGGAGGAATAACTCAATCGTTTCTAGTTAGGGTTTTCCCGAAAACCTTCTTAATATTTATAATACTAATCTCCATCTTTCTTAATACTTCTCGAATTTAAATACCTTAAATATTAAATATTAAATCCTTAATCTATCAGTGTCTAGGGAAAATCTCGGAGAAAATGAAAGTGCTGTTTTTCAGAATCCGACAGTCTTTACATACACTTATTTTCCCCTCGGATCACTAATACAAACTCAGAAATTCATTCCGGGTACTTCTATATAGTGTCGTCTCATAATATTCTTATTTCCATCAAAAACACTATTCATCACTTATTCTCCTTTTAGTCCTGGTACTTAGAAAATATCTTTGTGCTTCCTCGAGCGTTCCTTAACTCTTTCATGGAACCTCCGTACTTGTAACCGATATCGATCTGGATGACATGAGGGTATCTATTTCTCTCTAGGGGATCTTATCTTAACTTTCTAGGAGATAGATTATTCTAATCTAAGTTATCACCCAATAGCATCCTTCAGGACATATAACCTTGGAATATATATATCCTTTCATTATTCATTCATTAAAACCAGTATTACATTCTAGTTGTAACCAATATTCATTCTTACATCAATACATAATAATAATAAAAAAAAGTTTTAATTCTACCCAAAAATCTGGGTTCTTACACTTGTCATTCATCATCATGCCATTTAGCTTATCAGTATTTGTACCATCTCTGTTTCTGGTCATCTACTACCAATTCCTTGTTACTTAACCTCCCCCTCTCTTTTCAACGGAAAGGCGAGTCTCTTGGGGAATTTGGTCTGGCCTGTCGTAGAGCCTCCTAATGTCGGTAATGTGCTACCGGCAACATCAGGAATCGAATCTTTACTTAAACTATTCTTATAGTTGATCCTGGCACAATCATCAGACGGAATGTAACTTCCTCTACCATATTATGATCATCAAGGTCCTTTACACTATCATTCTATATCTTTAGTATGAGCATATATACTTACTCCCTTATACTTAAAGTGTCGGCCACCTCATTGGCCTTTCCTGAATATAATATTTTCTTGAAATAAATATTTTCTGGATCTATTCCAACTCAGGGTGGAAGCATCCTCCCTTGAACTCTGTTAGATGAAAGAAAACATATTCCAGTCTTTTTCCAAAAATCATTGCTTCCACCTTTATGTGGGAACTTTATCACGGTTACTCCCAATCATACCTACGATATTTCTTATCTTAGTCCTTTCTTATTTTAGGAAAATCTCAACCTTATTGGTTCAATCCATACTTGCTCATGGTTTCACACATGCTTTATCTGGCCTTATTGTTACTATGTCATACATTCCTTACCAAACTTCCCTTTTTAAGTTCAGAACATTACCTCTTCCCTTATAGGGTTTCTTAGGTCATTCTCACCATTCCTCCTGTATTTCCTGGGTACAGGGTACATCAAAATCTCATTAATCAGTCCTATAACAATTATGTTTATGTACTTTTCGAGACTCCTTTCAATAAATCCTTAAAGGTTATTGCTACCTTGGTCAATCCAACTTACATCATCTGTATTCACAATGTTTTTATTAGGGGTAATGCTATCCTTTGTGCATCCCCCAGGGTTCGTCTTAATCTCTGGACATTCTATCCTCAATTCTATTTTCAAGGAATACATACATCCTGTACTTGGCAATTCAATCATATATCCTTAATAAGGGTCTCTTTTCAATCATTCCCCTTTTGATAATCTATAGGTAGCTTAATGCTAACCTCTTCTTTCAAACGAATGTCAGTCTATATAACCTTCCAAAAGACAACATATGTCTATCTGTCTTTCTTACAGAACTTGGTAATGGTAGCAAGGATGTTCCGGAAGATATTGGTCATGTTCAACGTGAATCTCTTAGTGCCTAATGCTCTTTTTGAGGACACTAAGCTTCAGATAACATTTATGCATCATTCTCCAACTGGCCATGCTAAAATATGTGAGTTTAGGGGTCGGCTAATAGCATTACTTTTCTAGCAATTGCTGGCATAATGCCTTCTACTTTGATACCTTTTGATCTTTTCAAAACTTTACTCCATATAAGTCTCAATCGACTTCTCAGTACCGTCTCCGGTTATCTTTCCTTTACTTTTATTCTTTCAACTATTCTTATTAATTCCACGTGCTACAAAAGCTTAACACTTCTGGCATAACAACCTTTTCATTTAAGTCAATCCCGGAATTTCTCAGTCTGGCTTGATTCTTAATTACATTTCCCTTTTTCCGTCAAATCTCAACTTCATAATTTTATCCCTACATTTAACTTTAATAATCGGGGTCTGTCTACCAACCTGTATAGCGGCTACCTTACCCAATCCATAGGGTTCGCTCCAGTTTCCACTCTCTTCAGTGACCTATTCTGATAATCAGAAAGACAAGGTTTGCCAAATTTTGTCCAATTCCTTTCCAGAATTAGGGAAATTTTAGTCAATCTATCCACCCACTGGTAACATTAAGAAGATCCATTTCGATACCCGAAGAATATTTCTAGGGACATCCGAGCTGGTCGAACCATAAACAGTTATAGTAATGAAAATGATTGGCATAAAGTTGGGAGTTTAACCATTGGAAAGAAACCAAATATATACCTCCCCTAGAAGGGAAATCAAAAGTTTCAAACTAAAACATGCCACATCTTCCCGGTACATATTCGTCATAATAGTCGATGCTACCGAATACCATTCTACCTAACACTAGTCTCAGAAGGAACACTACCATCGGAGTTAGTCGTTCCACAAAATTGGCACCACCAAGGCCATCCAAATCTGGTGAACCGTGTTGTCCAAATGTATTCGAAATTACGCTGCCGTGCTGCATAAGCATAGAACCTATACATGTATGAGTTGCATCATAATATATCCCAAAGTTTCCTTCTTCCATTAGGCACCGCCAACACTGGGTCGTCTTCATCTTTAGCTCGAGGAAGATCTTCCACGTTTTTTAAAACATTCTACATTACCTCCTAACCACTGATCGTGTTACTCGATCCATTTAAGATTCAGTGTCGGAATAAACTTAAGGTAACTACCATAATCCATTCAAGGAAAAGAAAGAATCCAATATTCCTCTGTATCACATGCATCTAATGTTTCTTGTTCATCATTCCACTAAGTTAAAATAACCTTATACTTAGTCTCTAACAGTAGTCTCGTTACGAGTTTATCACAAACTCACTGGTCTTTTCCTCTTGTATAACCTTATCCAATCGGGCCATTACTTCCCAATGTCTTTACTTTCTAAGTTGATCCATTTATAAGATGGGCATCTCCCTGAACAAAATCACCTTAACAATCTCAATTTGGATTCATAAATTAAAACCTATGAAATCTATCTTCTCATGATGAATCGCTATTGACAATATTCTCATTAATCCATTTATCCGAAGATATGGCACTTGCCACCTATGTCTTAACTGTTCCTAGGGACTCTGCTCCCCGTTCTATATCAATGTTCTTGATAATCATGAATCTTTCTAACTCCTTTCTCATTACTCTGAAAGTCTCCAAGGATTCTTATCTATCCTTACATAAGATATTGAGTAATTCCTCAAAACCATCTTACTTGCTGGTACTTCATCCGGTAGTCCGGCTATGAATCCAATATGCCTCTTTAATTCCATTAACAATATCTCAGTTCTTTACGCTCATTCCTCTGAGCACTATATCTTAACTCTTACAGTCTTTCGGGCTACAGCCCTCATTTCCTCAGGGGTAATTCCTCTTCCTCAACAGGATTCCCTTCCTCTGCTGGAACCCCTTTCCGGGTCCTTAGTAGGGTACTCTATCGAATCCACAACCCGATTGTCAACATACAATAAAGCATCATCTTGCTTAAAGTGACTATGTCACCTTCCACTAGCTCATCACACCTCTTGGTTCTCTGCTTGTCTTTTTGTCCGGTTATTGCTCAATTTCATTGCTCGTTCGGAGGAATAACTCAACCGTTTCTAGTTAGGGTTTTACCGGAAACCTTCTTAATATTTATAATATCATTCTCAATCCTCCTTTGTGATTCTTGAATTTAAATTTCTTAAATCCTTTTAATAAATCCTTAAGTCTTTTAGTGTCCAGGGAAATCTTGGAGAAAATAAAAGTGCTGTTTTTCAGAATCTGACAGTCTTTGCATACACTTATTTTCCTCTCGGATCACTAATACGAACTCAGAAATTCATTCCGGGTACTTCTATATAGTGTCGTCTCATAATATTCTTATTTCCATCAAAACACTATTCATCACTTATTCTCTTTTTAGTCCTGGTACTTAGAAAATATCTTTGTGCTTCCTCGAGCGTTCCTTAACTCTTTCATGGAACCTCTGTACTGGTAACCGATATCGATCTGGATGACATGAGGGTATCTATTTCTCTCTAGGGAATCTTATCTTAACTTTCTGTAGATAGATTATTCTAATCTAAGTTATCACCCAATAGCATCCTTCAGGACATACAACCTTGGAATCTATATCCTTTCATTATTCATTCCTTAAAACCAGTATTACATTGTAGTTGTAACCACTGTTCACTCTTACATCAATACATAATAAAAGTTTTAATTCTACCCAAAAATCTGGGTTCTTACACAGAATATGTGGCAACATCTTGCTGTGTTTTTCATGCGATTTGGTTAAGAAGGTTGCTTAGTGAATTAAGTTCTCCACAGCAAAGGTCTACTGGAATTCGAATTGATAACAAGTCTGCGATTGAGCTTACCAAAAATCCAGTACATCATGAAAGGAGCAAACACATAGATGTTCGATTCCATTTTATTCGGGAGCATGTAAAGGAGAAGAAAGTGCATTTACATCATGTTGCTAGTCGTGACCAGGTTGCAGATGTGCTCACTAAACCAATGTCCAAAGCTTTGCTAGATACTTACAAAAGGATGATGGGAATGAAGGATGGAAAGGAATTAGTTTAAGGGAGGAATATGTTGGATAAACTAATCTTATAGAAGTTTGAATAGTGCATTAAATAATGGCTCATAGAATTAAGGAGATGTATCTGATCATGTATCTATTATTATCGTTCATGTATTTAGTTTGTATTCTTCTATTATATAAGGAGGCAAAGATTGATAGATAACATAAATTTAAGTTTCTTGTTTCTTTATTCTGTTCCACACCACACATACCGAAATACATTCACAAACTTTATACAGATAAAACCAACAATTTCTAGTTTCTATTTTAAATTTGATTTCTATTTGGTCGAAAGCCTATTTATATATATCTATCAATAACTTTACATGATAACCACCACCGAACACCTGTTAAAAACATGGGCACATGGCGCTCGAAGACACCAATATATAATTAAAGTTGGTGGGTTATCATTTCGACTCTTATTTCCAAGCTTCTGGATCTACAGCTGCATATATATATATATATATATATGTAGTGCATGATTGATAACCATATCACAGTAATAAGCAAATTTCAACACTTTCCTCACCTACTTGTCTCCATCATTTTCACATGCTTCCAACAAGTGATCTTGAAATGTACGAAGTTACAGTAAACGTGTACAACCTTGTTAAAGAAAATCTTGAATGCTGTACAGTTAGCATTTACATGGACTGGCTAGGTGTTGGCACTGTCTGTACGTAGTCGGTTCCTAGCCATCAACTACTCCAGAATGTGACACCCAAAACATGTACGTATGTCGTACATATGTTGGATTAATGATCTAGAAAGATTCATTAGAGGGATTAGGTTGCTCTTAAACAAAAACAAAAACAAAGCTGAGACGGAATTAAGGGAGCACACAATTGATATATTATTTACGTTTTAGGTGCTGATTCGATTTTCGCTCACTTCAGATTTATCAAAACAGATATTCACCGTAAGACATAGATTTATCAAAGTCACATCTTTGATCTTGTGTCGAAAATTTTGATTTATTATGCAATTTTGATTGATTTTCGGAGATTAACCAGATCAGGTATTTTTTTTTTTTAGTTACATTACTGTACCCTTGCGCTCTCGAATTTTCACATCCAGGCAAACAAGGACACGGAAACCGGTCATAGAAGACGCGCGAAAACGTGGTCATTCATATTCATAAAATACGTTTTCGTGACTCACTCTTTCTTACTACCTACCCAAGTGTGCTCTACCCTCTATATATATTTCGATATCCACCAATTTCCCATAAGTGAAAACATAGATCTGAACCACTGCTCAAGTATCTATATACCATATTTTCCTTTGTTTCATTTTTCTTGAGCTAGCAATTAAAGTGTGCTCTAGCTAGCTCTAATCAGATAAATCTCTCATTTTTCTCATAGTTGTCTAGTTCGTTTCATTAACTAGCTAGATAGCTAAGATTTGATCTAATGGCAGATGTAAATGAACAAGTTAGAGGACCATTTGGTCGAGCATGGTCATGGTTCAAAGGATTGCCTGTAAATATATGGTCTAAGATAGCCGATACAGGAAGCAAAGCAAAGAAAATAGGAGAAGATGATCCAAGAAGAATTATTCATTCTTGTAAAGTGGGATTAGCTATTACCATAGTTTCTTTGTTTTACTATTTCAACCCTCTATATGATGGTTTCGGTGTCTCTGCAATGTGGGCTGTTTTGACTGTTGTCGTGGTCTTCGAATTTTCAGTCGGTATATATGCTTCTTGTTTATCTACACCATATATACATTCATTGTTCAAAATTTACACCATATTGTACGATTATATAATTCTGTTTATTTATATCTGAATCTCACGAGCTCCTTGGATATTAATTATTTTTTAGGAGCAACACTTGGAAAAGGTGTAAATAGAGCAATTGCCACAGTTTTAGCTGGATCATTAGGTGTTGGTGCTCATCATCTAGCTGTTTTACCTGGCGAAAAAGCTGAGCCCTTTATAATTGGAATCTCAGTCTTCTTAGTAGGTATGTTAAATTTTTTTCCCTAGTTAAATATTTTGTTGTTGTCATCAAGAGTAATAACATTTAGATGTGGTGCATGCAGCTTCTGTATTTACATTTGCAAGATTCTTCCCAAAAATGAAGGCCAGATATGATTATGGGCTAGTCATATTTATACTAACTTTCAGTTTGATATCTGTATCGGGTTACCGGGACGATGAGGTCATTGATATGGCTCATAAAAGAATTTCTACAATCTTTATTGGTGGCGCTACGTCTATCCTCATTTGCATCGTAATTTATCCAGCCTGGGCTGGTGATGATCTTCACAAACAACTTGCTACTAACATGGAAAAACTTGCAACATTTCTTGAAGGTAAAAACAATGTAATTATCGTCGGTTCACTCTTTCTGTGTATTATGATTCTGTAAATCTTCTTTCACAATGCTCATATAGTACATACAAAAAATGTTTCACAGGATTTGGAGATGAATTCTTCAAAACATCAGACAGTGGAATCGTAGAAGATAAAAAAGCATCACTGCAAGCTTACAAAAGTGTGCTCAATTCCAAAGGCACAGAAGAGACCTTGGTAAGAGATGGTGTGCGCATGCACTGACACACATAATATGTTATTTATATTTTCCACTTGTATACATGGGGTTAATTTGTTTTGTTTTTGCAGGCTAATTTCGCAAAATGGGAACCCCGGCATGGTCTCTTTAGGTACAGACATCCTTGGGACCAGTACCTAAAAGTTGGAGCTCACATTCGTCAATGTGCATACTCAATTGAAGCACTTAATGGATACCTTAACTCTGATAATCAGGTATTATTAATTATATTAGAGCTTAAATTGAAAGTTACAGAATCCAGAATAATTAATGTTTATTTAACATGTTTAATTTTTCACAGATACCCTATGAAATCCGGGAGAAAGTTCAACAACACTGCAAAAAGATGAGCACAGAGTCTAGTTTGGCTTTGAAGCAATTAGCATTATCAATTCGAACAATGACAAGGTCATCTGCTGCAGATTCTCATATTTTGAACGCGAAAAATGCTGCAAAAAGCATGAAATCCTCACTAAAGACAGGCTTGTGGGTTAATGCAGACCTGTTACAAATAATCCCGGCTGTCACGGTAGCATCACTACTAGTTGAAGTTGTTACTTGTAATGTAAATCTTGCAGAGTCTGTTCACGACCTGGCAAGTCTAGCACATTTTAAGGTTACAAGGGCATCTAATCATCATCAACCGCGAGTCATTCATCGGGGAACATCGAATCTATCTGCTCATCATGCTGTCACAATCGATGGATAGTTTTTTCAGGTCATGAATTGATGTGGAATGAGTGCATGTATTAGCATATGTATCAGAGTACTACTAAACTTTTGTAGCTGTTCAACAACGAGTTGTACATCTAGCTAATAATAAAAAAAAAAAACTCCTATCCGGTTGGTTTAGCTAGATATTAAATGAATAATAGTACATCAGAATGTATTTATCACCAATATGATTTCGTAGTTTTGTTTTATTTCAGAAATCATTCTAGAAAAATTACATTTACATTAAGTTTTTTGAAAAAATAAATACTTATTTTCCGAAAATAAGCGAAATCTGAAAGCTGGTATATATGGTGATTGGTGAACAATGGTAACACATGCATCAATATTGCTTGCATGAAGTCATATAGTCTAGACGACTGTGTACGTAACTTTTGGATGTGCTAATTAATTATTAAAGGTACATAAAAAGACATGAAAATGAAGAAACTATTCTAAAAAAAATCAAAAATTTTAGTTGTTAATTAATCCTCAAGCTCTATAATTACCAAAATAATTTAAAAGTTAGGTGCAAATTAATTAGAAAGTGTATTTTATTCCGTATGATCACCTCCAACCAAAATCATGTGAATGGAAAGTAGCCCCGAACAGAACAATATCCAACGATTTCTGGGAGTATATATCGATCAGAACAATATTTGGAATTATAATATGAAATAAAAGTTAAAGTTGCTGGAATTGACAGATCATTTTGTTCAGGTTACCAATATTATTAAGAATAAATATTGGCATACATCCTTATTCACTACTAACTCACTACCTAAATTATAGGACTAGTATATTATACTCTAAATAATTTTTTTATTTTTTGTTTTATTAAAATGGGCCCCGCCAGGGGCTCTATTTTAATACTAGTAGTGTGTTAGTAGTGAATAAGGATGTATGCTAAGGTTTACTCTATTATTAATTAGTATTCTTCTTTCTCTCTCATTTTCTTTACACTTTCGTTTTTGGGACATCCCACCGATTCTTTACATTACTTCACTCCAAACACATTACTCCCTCCGTTTCAAATTAGTAGTCCACTTTCAAGAAAAATTTTGTTTCAAAATAGTTGTTTCATTTCAACTTTCAAAGCAATTTTTTACTTAAACTTCCCATATTACTCTCAAGTTTTAATTTTCAAGATTGACTTTATGTAGTTATTTATCCAACCAATACAATAAATATGGGTAAATATGGAATTAGATCATTAATAAATGAGTTTCTTAGTATGCGTAATTTTTTGAAAGTGGACTACTAATTTGAAACGGAGGGAGTATACTATTACACCTACTACTTTACTTATTTTAACAATAAAATCATTATTACATCCCAACTTCATTTATTTTAATAATATTACACCCATTATACCCCATTATCCTTAGTCTCCGTGTGCAAACACAATATAAAGCTTAATTTATATTTTTTTTAAGTTCTGGTCCCCACGTGGTCTCGCATAATTTCATAAATCATAATAATGGAGGGAATCTTCATACGAACCATAACCTAACAGCAACTTCAACAGGCACCTAATTTGGGCTCTTAAGTTAAATTATAACAAAAATGATGCAAAAATTAAGTCCAACAGCGTCCTAAAGACTCTCAAAAAACTTAAGAATTGATCCAAGCTCCTCAATATTAAGAGTCTCTCCTCTCCTCTTTCATTATTTTAATAATATACATGACTCTAATTTGATTCCCGCTTTCTTTGCTTTTAAAAGTAGTAGTTTAAATAGATAGACACCAAACAAAACAGCCACCGTGACTTCCTGAACTTGAAGTCACGGTTGTAGAAGCAGCAAATCAATAACGGTTCCATAAGTTTTATTCCATAAATTTTAACTCCATAAGTTTCCAAGTTTCCATAAGTTTTACTCCATAAGGTTTCATAAGTTTTACTCAATAAGTTTCCATAAGTAAGTTTTCATAAATTTTACTCCATAAGTTTCCATAAGTAAGTTTTCATAAGTTTTACTCCATAAGTTTCCTCGGTTCACTGAAGTCACGATAGATTAAAAATAAATGAAGATGAATTTGAGGAGGATTGTTGGAGATGGGTAAATCCAGAGCAAAAATTTTATTTCCAGAGCAAATTTCCATAAAAGACAAAATTGTCCTTATTTTAAACCAAGTCTAGCCCCCTGCATTCACAAAAATAAGGGCAATTTGGTCTTTTCACAAAAACATGCTCTGTAAATAAAAAATTTGCTCTGGATTTAACATTTCCCAATTTTTGTCATAAGTGACTTAAGAGGTAATTAATTATATTATTTTTAACAAAAAATTTAAGAATCTGTTGGAATTGCTCTAACTATCCAAATTCCGCTCTAAACCAAAGCTTAATTAATTTTTTTTTTTTAAAGTTCTGGACAGGAAGAACTAAATATTTTTCTTCCGCAGTGTGTGGCACATGTAGTTTATTTGGTTTGGTTGTGGCTAAATTAAGTATAGCGTACTTTCATTTAGATTTTTTCTGAATGCATATAAGACATATGGTTCCGTTCACTAGCAAACATTTGCTAGTGATCGAGAAGCATTTTTATAATTATTCCGTATTGTGGAAAATTTTTGCGGTACAATATTTTTTCTTTTTTTAAATCAGGATCATTATTCTGAAATCATTTGTTATGTAACAGTTAATGACAATTATTTATCACTGACCACCAACCAAGACATATGTAGCAATATAAGATATACTACCAAGAAGTAGGTAGATGTGAACCATCACAATGTTCCAGTTGTATTGTTATGATTTAGGGACTTATTAATCCAATGTTTTTTTTAAAATTAATCCAATGTTAAACGTTTGATCCCCAAATGAACTGTTATCTGTTTTTTTTTTTTTTGATGAAAAGTGATAATTCAATACATAAAAGCCATACGGCATCTACAAGAGTGATCGAATCGATCAAACATAGAATAGGATGACATGCTCGTCTTCATAATCAAAATGAGACAAATAAGCAGATGTCTGAAAAAAATGATATGTCTATAGATACTCGCTCTACGCTCCATATCTTCGTCAAAATCCGTTTGAGCTACCGACCACAAATGAAGTTCCGGCCAAGCTCTTATCGTTGAATCCGAACCAACTCTCACAAATGAAGGAGAGAAATCCACACCTCTCACCAAGGAGAGAAAAACCACACCTCTCACCAAGGAGAGAAATCAAACTGAACTTACAAAAATTAAAATTACACAAAAAATCAAACTAAAACAAATCTTAGATCTATAAAACGGAACCTTCAAAAACTAGAGAAACCAGACCCCTCTTGAGATCGAAGATCCACCAAGGATTTGGGAAGAAACCGAGGATCTACCACAAATCGGAAAAGAAAAATCCGGAAACTCCGAAGATTCAGATCTAAATACAAGGATAACTAATTATTGAAGAAAACAAGAACAAAAAGCAAGGAAATCGGGCCTCCGGCCGGTGGAGGAGCCACCGCCGGAGGAAAAAGGAAACAGTCCTCCACCGGCCGGAGGAAAAAGGAAACAGCGGGGGTGTTGTTTTAAGGAGAGAGAAGAGAGAGAGAGAGAGATTGCAGAGTTTTTTTACAATGGACTTGTACAATAACTGTTATCTGTTTTAAATTTGGGTTCTCCTACGGTTGTATTGGTAAAAAATGAGTATAAAACTATAAATATATGAACATTTTTTCTTTATATTATACTAGTTTATAATTTGTGCAAGTCATTTTTAGTTACTTTTAAAATTATATGATTAAATAAAATAGAATATAATAATTTATTATGAATATAATTTAACTTTGCAATATTAATTAATAAAATTATTGTAATAATAATAGTTATTTAAAAAATGATATGTATTATTTAGAACTAATAATATAAATCTTAATTTAAATTTGTTGTTGCGAGATTTGAACCTTGCATCTTTAGAAGAAATATTAAAATATAGAATATTCCTTATTATTTGATCTAACGGTTATCATCTATTTACTAAATATCTAACTGTCATTATTTTTTTTAAATTGTTGAACCAAACAACCAAATTATACTCTAATTTGCTTATTATATATTAATATATAATACTGTAACTTACGAAATTATAATCATATAATTTCAATCTAAAATTTTGATCTATTCTCGTGTTAAAGGTTTAAATTTTTCGAAGAACATGTCATAAACTATAACTTATTTTTGGTAAATGTTTCGCTATAGGGCTTTTTTTTTAGAGCAGCCCCAATAAACTCGTTACTCGTTACACATCAATAATTCTAGTAAAATTTTCATAAATTAATATTGATGGGGCTGAAAATTTTATCAATTTATATAGGATTTTTTTTTTGAAAGAAATCAAATTATTCAGGTTATTAATTAATCGAATTTAATTTTATAATTTTGCTATTATATTAGAACCAAAATTTTATATTAAAAATATTAATTTATCATAATATCGAATATTAATTTAACAAGATTTACCGGATGTTCCAACTTCCAACAAAGGGGCGAGTGTTTTCCTCGGCACTAGTTTATAACATCTGCGATGTGCAATTTTTTTTATATGTAATAAAATTTATTTTATATTATAATTATATTTATATAGAATCATTATTTTCAATAATTTATTTTAATCTTAATTTAAACAATTTAATATAAATTTAATTAATGATATTCATGGTTTAAAAATTATTTTATAAAATTTTAAAATAAATATGTTGTTGACGGAATTCAAATCTTGAAATTTTAGTAAATTAAATTGATCGTACAATATACCTAAACTTTAGATCTAACGGTTTTAATTTTTTACTAAAAATCTAACGATCATTATTCATTGTATATATTTTGTTAGTGATTAGAAGATATGGTGTGATTTTTTGGGTATATATAAATTATTGCAAGATTATGTTTTAAATTAAAAGTTAACGTGTTTTAATTGTAAAAGAAATATCATTGATTAGAAGATACGATTTTTTAGGTGTTTATAAAAGGTAATATCATAAATTAAAAATAAATGCCTTTTAATTTAAAAATGCAATAGGCTAAATATCATTAATTATTTTATTTTATTATTTATTTTAATAATTAGGATGATCATGCCGAAAACAAAACCGATAAACTTTCAATGCCCATGTGATGCATCGGTTCTTTTATTTTGTTATTTTTAATAATTTTTTTAATTTTAATTTTATATATTCATGTTTACGGATTATACTAATGTTTCCTAATTATAAACAACGAATACAGATTTTTAATATATATATATATATATATATATATATATATATATATATATTAATGATTGTAAGATTAGTTTTAAATCAAAAAGGTAACGTGTTTTAAATAGAAAGAAAATATTAATAATTAGAAGATATGGTACGATTGATGTTTTTATGTGTTTATAAAAAATATTGTTTTCAACTATAAATAAATGTTGTTAGTCACAGAGGCATGCCTATTTACATCTAATAAAAAGCCTAATTGTTTGTAATGTTTTGCATTACCTACATGACCTCTTGATTGAGGGAACCTCTAGTTGTAGAGTCTCTACTTGTTTTGTACTTGTAATATGCACCAAATCCTAGTTGTGTAACTGTACTTATAAAGTCAAGAATAATACTTGAAAGAAGTTCCAAGGTTCATGCCTCAAGCAAGAAGATAAAGACTGTAAAATAATCACAGTTGGGATTTGAAGAAATGAAGAATTTGCCTAAGTACCAATTCGAGAAGTATATTTGTCTATTCGAGAAGTCTAGCATTCGAGAAGTCAGGGATTCGATATCTCAAGACACTATTCGATATTCTGAATACACTGTTCGATATCTCATTCGATATCTCAGAGATTCGATATGTCTACTACTCTATTCGAGAACTCAAGAAGTCAACAAGTCAAAGTGGTATTCGAGTTCTCAAAGAGTCAACAAGTCAAAGTTCCATTCGATATCTCAAGGACTCAGAAAGCTATTCGATATCTCGAGGATTCGATAAGTCAAATGTTCTAATTGACAACTCAAGGAATTCTGATGGAAAAGACCTATTCGAGAAGTGGTTCGAAATGTCAATATAACAGTGTTCGAGAACTCAGAGTTATCGATCAAGTCAACTCTAGTTCTCGAATCATTTACTTAGTCAATTCTCGAATACATTCTTGGAGACAAAATACTGAAGAAATTGTACAAGTCAGAAACTTGCAACAAGCCAATGCACTTTATGGACCACAATTTGTAACGTGCTCTGGAAAGCCTACAAGGAAGCTTGGAGAGATATAGAAGAGACAAAGGGCTAAAGAAGTGGATCCCTAGGCTTTGCAAAGTCAAATCTGTAACCGTTTGGACACTTACTCAAAAAGGATAGACAGACTAGAAAGTAATTTGTTCAGCTACCTTATTTGTAGTAAGTAGGGTGTATCCATGTTCTATTAGGATACAGCCTCACTTCCTTAGTCATTAACTTTTGTGAGTCAAGTTTTTCATACGCTGTAAGCTGTATCTCTCTAAGAAAAACGAAGCTGAGAATACTATCATTTGTATTCACAGATTGTAGCAACCTTTATCTAATAATACATTAGATTAAAGTGATATTGTGTCTTGTGTTGTTCTTTATCCGCACCTACACCTTGCATACACAAACACTTATCTGCTACATAGACTCGAGAAAAGAAAAGTTCAAGAATCCATTCACCCCCCCTCTGTATTCTTTTACCGTATTCAGTACTCAACAAGTGGTATCAGAGCGGGCTGTTTATTCAAAAACAGAAAAAACGATCATGAGTTCGAATACACCAAAGACTACAGGAACGGTGAAGGTCTCTAATTTTGAGAAGGAGAATTATAACCTCTGGAAGATAAAGATGCAGTTGTTCATCAAAGCATCTCATCACTTGTATCCTGAGATTCCTAAGAATGGTCCATTTGTTCCCCAACAGGAGATTCCTGAAAAGACTGTTGGAACCACTACTATTCCAAGATCTTATGTGGCTAAGGATCCATCCAAATGGACAGAATCAGAAAAGGACATGGTTGCCCTTGACAGTCACCTCATGTTGTTGATTATAGATTCCATGGACATGTCAATGTTTGCAAACATTGCTTCATGTACCACTGCTAAAGAAATGTGGGATCACATTGAGGTGTTATGTGAAGGAACTGATGAGGTCAGAGAAAACAAGAAACAGATACTGGTCACACAGTATGAGGCTTTCATGGCACATCCCAAGGAAAGCATTACTGAGATGTTTGAGAGATTTCACAAGCTAGTTACCGAGTTGCAGATGAATGACAATGTTTACAGTACCAAGGAGTTAAACATGAAGTTTCTGCTATGTTCACCAAACCATCTAGAGCAAAGGGTCATTTCTCTAAGGAAAAGAGATTTGAACAAAGTTAAATATGATGTGCTCTATTGGGTTTTAAAAACTCATGAGCTTGAGTTGCTTCAGAAAAGGGCTATCCAAGCCAATCAAGGCAGAATGATAAACACATCATGTGCCTTGATTGTCAACAAATCTATTCAAGACCTAGAAGCATCTACAAGCCAATTAAGGATTGAGGAGGTAGTAGAAGAGGAAGAAACTGAAGCTGAGGTAATTGAACCTGTTGAGGAGAAGGAGGAAGATGAGTTCTATACTCTTGAAGAACTGGATGGGATGTGTTGTGACCAAAATCTTGCATGGATCAGATTTAGGCCCATGATGAGTTTTGCGTCCAATCCACAAGGAAAGAGGATGTTTTAGAGGGCTTCCAAGGTACCTGTGGTAACCCATGAAAACTGATAATGGGCTCCCAAGATAATAGGGCTCCCGGGTAGAAGGGCTCCTGAATGGCATGGCTCCCGGATAACAGGCTTCCAAGAGCCTATGACAACCCATAGTGGCTACCATGAGATGGGTAGCAGGTAGATATGACGATAAGGGTCCTGGGAATGGCCTCCCATAGATGATCCACAACCCATAGACATCATTACATAGCTTCCAGTATAGCTACCAGACATGGCTTACCAGAATAGCTTCCATAACCGGCTTACCAAAGGGGCTGCCATAGTTTGGGTTACCGGGCGGTACCCCCAGAGGGGCTACCTTGTGATGAACATTGAAAGAATATAAGGCTTATGGTCCCGGGGATAGTCTCATCCATAGCCAATGACAACCATCAGAGAGGGCTTCCAGCATAGCTTCCGTAACTGGGTTACCGGAGAGTCTACCGGGTGGTACCCCCAGCTTCCCCTGAAGCCCGACAGAAACACAGATTCAAACTAGGACAGCCATCAGATAGGGCTTCCAG
Organism: Kitagawia praeruptora; assembly: GCA_037693485.1. NCBI lineage: Eukaryota > Viridiplantae > Streptophyta > Magnoliopsida > Apiales > Apiaceae > Kitagawia > Kitagawia praeruptora. Next base: position 128,808,792 of record CM075352.1, read on the forward strand.
TATGGCTTCCATACTTGGGTTACCGGAGTCAGGTTACCGGAATCAGGCTACCGGGTGGTACCCCCAGCTTCCCCCGGAAGCCTGATAAGGCCGCCAGATTGGATAAGGCAGACCTCCTACTTTTTAGGAGCACGTCTTTACAGCTGAAATACACCTCTAAACGGATAATTATTCAGTTATTCGAGGATATACATCATATATACATGATAAATCCTTCATTCTTGAGATAAACATCATGAGATAGGCTTCCAACAGTCCTAGTACGGCTTGGAAACCTGATAAACACATCACAATCAGTTGATAAAAAAAAATATCAATCATTATCTCATCAGATACGAGATAACTCATCACAAACAACCGAACATATCAATCAAGAACTACATACGGGCTTGATCCACTATAAATAGTGGTATGTAGGCAGTTTACGGGGTCTCTTCTCGAAACGCACGTTGATACTAAGAGCATGTATACTCCGGTGCACGTTCACTCTCATAATTAGGGTTCTTGGCAGGCCAACATTCGGTCCTTGAGCTCTAATTCCCGTAGATTCAGCCCCAATCATCACCAAAACACCTTCCCGTGTTCTCCGGAAACCCCTAGCCGTGAGCCTTCCCGGGCGGCTAGTCATAAATCTCTAACTGCGAGCCTTTCTGGGCAGTTGGACGATTCCATATTTGACGGCGCTATCCCAGCAACGGCCTCCACGTAGTTGTGTAAAAATCCTCCCACAACAATTGGCGCTAGAAGGAGGGGCCTTTGAATTATCGTCTTTTGGAGGAAAAGATGTTTGACCGCTCCGGCAATGACAAAACACCGTCTAACGGTGTCGATAAAGAAAATGGTGATAAAAAGCATATTGTTACCATCGATGACATGTATCAGTGCATCAAACGAATGGAAGAAAAACTAGACTCCCTTGAAAGAACTTATGAATTGAAGAAAAAGTACGAAATGAATCTTAGTCCATTGTCAAAACAAGATGAACAAGAAACGATTCCAGGACAAAACTCGCATGAAGAAGGGCCTGGAGATATTTTTCGAGATGATATGCAGGGGTATAAAATTCCGTTAAAATATGAGATGATCAATGGTGGCATCATTGGTGCACAAAATGAGCCAAATACGGGATTGGATGGCCTAATTGTTGGCCGGAAACCACAAAGAATGGGCAAAATTTCCCCTAAAAGAAGTGATCTGAAGAGATCTCAGATGGGGGATCAAAAGGACCTTCGAGGACCAGTGCAATCAGGGTGCCAAGGGGGCTTCCACCTGGGATCCCGCCTAGGGGTACCATGGCATCATCATGAAAGAATGGGCTAAATTTCCCCTGAAAGAAGTAATCTGAAGAGATCTCAGATGGGGGTTCAAAAAAGGCTTTCGAGGACGAATGCAATCAGGGTGCCAAGGGGGCTTCCACCTGGGATCCCGCCTAAGGGTACCATGGCATCATCATGAAAGAATGGGATAAATTTCCCCTTAAAGAAGTAATCTGAAGAGATCTCAGATGGGGGCTCAAAAAGGTTTTTGAGGACGAATGCAATCAGGGTGCCAAGGGGGCTTCCACCAAGGATCCCGCCTAGGGGTACCATGGCATCATCATAAAAGGTGGGCGAAATTTCCCCTGAAAGAAGTAATCTGAAGAGATCTAAGATGGGGGATCAAAAGGGCCTCCGAGGACGAATGCAATCAGGGTGCCAAGGGGGCTTCCACCAAGGATCCCGCCTAGGGGTACCAAGGCATCAGCATGAAGGACTCCCGCTGAAAACCCATCAATACCAAGGCCAGAACAAATCTCAAGCTTATAGCCATGTCAGTGAAGGAAAGTTCCTATACTTTGGAAGCCCAGTAGCTGGATGGATAAAGCATAAGTCAGGCTTCCGGCATACTTGCGGCCTTGGAGGCAACCGGGAAATGAATCCAGAAAATATGGATGAAGAATATATACCCTCAGGTTCCGGCATACTTGCGGCCTTGGAGGCAACGGGCAATCGGACCCATTTAATGTTGAAAGGCTGAGCAAAGCCTGGGAGGCAGATGGGCCACCACTCCTCAGGTTCCATGCAACGAGTGGCAGCCCCGAATATGATGGTAGCCTTGGATCCGGTAGCCCTGGATCCGGTAGCCCTGAAATCCGGTAGCTCTGAACTTGATCTCCTCCAAGCTTACGATTCGAAAGCCCGGGATCTGGTAGCCCTGGATCCGGAAACCCTGGATCCGGTAGCCCTGAATCCGGTAGCCCTGGATTCGATAGCCCTGGATCCGGTAGCCCTAGATCCGGAAGCCCTGGATTCGGTAGTTCTGGATCCGGTAGCCCTAAAATCCGGTAGCCCTAGATCCGGTAGCCCCGAAGGCAGAACACCAAGGAGCTAGACAGACCAGCCACATGATTGGGTTGGGGTCCCAAAGAAGGCACCCTGAATTACCACCTATCAAGAAGCCCCAGTGGAAGTCCTCTTTTGGGCATAGGCTCAATGATATACAACTTATTAGTTGTAGCTGTGTAACTTTGAACTCAGTTATCATGAATTTTGTCATTCATAGACACTCAGGGGGTAGCACATGTGCACCACCCGGAGTAGTAGCAAAATGCTCTACCAATTGAATATCTGTAAAGCTGGAAGCAGATTCCTATTCATTGTCTTCATAATCAAAATGCCTGATACAATTGACAATTGAGATCAGTTGTCAAAAAAGAGAAATGATGACGATGTTCTAAACATGTGGATAAAAAAAGTCAGAAAAAAGAAGATGTGCACTTATATTGCGGGGCTTCCATCATGGAAACCTCATGTCAAGGTTTCCAATTCGTTCGGGGGGTAGCACCACCAATAATATTGATGTTGGAAGCTGGTAAGTAAAATCATGGAATTAAAAAAACTCTTCGTGATGAACAGTTTGATACTGTGGAAGCAAAGACAGGGCTTCCGGTGCAACTGGTCAGCATCCCGGAACACAAATGCCATGTAGAAAATGAGCGACCTACCAACCACGTTGCTAAAAGGGAACAACTCAGATGATGAGAAGGTCCTCAAATATGATTTTAGGAAAGCTGAATTAAGGTATATCCTATAATTCTGTGAAAGGGTTACCTGCTGTAAAAGAAAAGTGAGTGGTAGCCTCAATTGTCATTTGATCACAAGGCTTCCCATCCAAAACAAGAAGGGTTGCCTAAAAGGGCCATCAACACAATCTTGAAGAGCACTACCTAGTCTCTCACAAAAAAGAAAAAGCATGTAAGCCCTTAAGATGAGCAAGCTAATGGAGGTGCCAGTGCCAAGAATACAAAGGAAGCTCTTGGAAATTGGGGCAACCAAGTTCCAAATAGCTCCAGGCGGCACAGTCATGACTGTAGCCTGACCAGAAGCCTCATGAGAATGGCAAGGATGGCTAATTGCTAGATGCTACCATGTAAAGAAGGCCTATTATGACTGCCTCAGACTCCCAAAGAGTTATGAACCAGAAATTTCCTTCACAAGATACTCCTATGGAAAGCCTCTCCAGCAGTTGAAACTCAAATCATAAGATACCTTTGGGAAAAAATTATGGAAGCAAACAAAGTTCTGGAAAGCTACTACCAGAATATTAAAGGGATACCAATGATCTCTCTGCCAAAAAGGAAGCGATATGAGGCCCACGTATGGCATGCCACTTGGGTTGCCACATATTAGGGCTACCAACTATCTGGCAAGTGTAGAATGGAAGGTTATCCTGAAAGTATGCAAGGAAACTGGAGGCATCTAAAAAGGCCTCTTAATCAAAAAAGAACCTTTCAAAGAGGTTGCTATGGGAAAGGGATGGCTTCCCCCTGAAAAATATGGCTTGCAGCCTCCCACATGAGAAATGGAGAAAATCTAAAATGCCCAATGAAGGGTCTACATGAAGATGCTCACGAGAACAACCAATCAAAAATTAATGAAAGGAAGCTTCCTATCAAGAAGGAAATAGGCATAGGCCTCCTAACGATGGAAATAGATGTGGCTTCCCAATTGAGGTTCGTGAACCTGACAAGAGCTGCAACAAGTTATGATACAATACCCTGCTTCCCGGGTATAGATTCAAACCTCCTAAGGAAAGAAGTGAAAATATCAAAAATAGAGCTGAACCAGATGCCCGGGGGGTAATGGATGCACAAATCCCCTGGATGCAGTTTGATGTAATCGTACTCTTTGATTTTCGGTGAAAGGAGAAGTCGACTATTTCCTTATACAGTTGTTGACTTATGATTAATTGGAAAAGAAGGGCATGAAAGCCCCACAAACATAGTTCCACATGGAAGCCAGGCTACCATCCAGAACTAGGGGGGTAGTGGATGTACATCCCTCTGTAGCATGCTGAAATTATCAGAATTTTAAACTTTTCATGATTGTTACCAGACATGTATGGAACCTTGAGTGGTTCACATGGCTTACTTGGTTATTAGGGCATGTATGGAACCCTGATCGGCATACATGACTCCCTTCATTTTTTGGGCTTGTGTGGAACCCTGATCGGCACACATGGATCCCTTCATTACCAGACATGTATGGAACCTTTAGTGGTTCACATGGCTTACTTGGTTATTAGGGCATGTATGGAACCCTGATCGGCATACATGACTCCCTGCATTTTTTGGGCTTGTGTGGAACCCTGATTGGCACACATGGATCCCTCATCTACCAGACATGTGCATAGCCTTGACTGGATCACATGGCTTACTTGGTCACTAGGGCATGTATGGAACCCTGATTGACATACATGACTCCCTGCATTTCTTGGGCTTGTGTGGAACCCTGATTGGCACACATGGATCCCTCAACTACCAGACATGTGCATAGCCTTGACTGGCTCACATGGCTTACTTGGTCACTAGGGCATGTATGGAACCCTGATTGGCATACATGACTCCCTGCATTTCTTGGGCTTGTGTGGAACCCTGATTGGCACACATGGATCTCTCAACTACCAGACATGTGCATAGCCTTGACTGGCTCACATGGCTTACTTGGTCACTAGGGCATGTATGGAACCCTGATTGGCATACATGACTCCCTACATTTCTTGGGCTTGTGTGGAACCCTGATCGGCACACATGGATCCCTTCATTACCAGACATGTATGGAACCTTGAGCGGTTCACATGGTTTACTTGGTTATTAGGGCATGTATGGAACCCTGATCAGCATACATGACTCCCTTCATTTTTTGGGCTTGTGTGGAACCCTGATTGGCACACACGGATCCCTTCATTACTAGACATGTATGGAACCTTGAGTGGTTCACATGGCTTACTTAGTCACTAGGGCATGGGCATGTATGGAACCCTGATCGATATACATGGCTCCCTTCATTTTTTGGGCTTGTGTGGAACCCTGATTGGCACACATGGATCCCTCCATTACCAGACATGTACGGAACCTTGAATGGTTCACATGGCTTACTTGGTCACTAGGCCATGTATGGAACCCTGATCGGCATACATGGATCCCTTCATTATTTGGGCTTGTGTGGAACCTTGATCGGCACACATGGATCCCTCTATTAGCAGACATGTATGGAATCTTGACTGGTTCACATGGCTTACTTGGTTATTTAAGCATGTATGGAACCCTGATCGGCATACATGGATCCCTTCATTTTTCGGGCTTGTGTGGCACCCTGATCGACACACCTGGATCCGTTCCTTTTTAGTCATGTATGGAACCCTGATTGGCATACATGGCTTCCTTTGTTTATTAATCATGTATGGAACCGTGATTGGCATACATCGATCTTTCAATCACTAACCTACGTGGTTACAAGAGTTAACTCGTATGGATTATCAAAGATTTTACTAATGTAGCTGTTGTGCCCAAAATCTACATGGGCTAGATTTAGGCCCATTAATTTATAGGGTTCGATCCATACAAGCCAAAAGATAGATCCCTTACGAGTTATGAAGACCAGATAGAGGAAACGACTAAGGAAGTATGAGTATCAGGAGGTTCCCAATGGTCAGGAAGCTAAGCTGAGCACTAGAAGACCATGTTCCTCCCAGCAGAAGAGTTCGAGTTAGCATAGCAACAGCCATAGAGATGATGAAAGCATGGGAAGAGTTATCCAGACTAACCAGTTTGTTATTTGTGCAGGTACTGACACCTAAAGGGAGGTCCCAAAGCGATATGTCCCGAAATAAGGAGGTTCCTGAGAAACAGGCTCCTGAGATGTAGGTTCCTGAGCACCAGGTTCCTACGAGTTGTCAACAGAAAGTTCTAGAAGCCATCTAGAACAGATAAACGAATTGATATTGGAGTATAATTCTAGGGCGCAGATGATCCTAGAATTATCTCTGATCAATGAGAGAATCATAGTGGGGTACGAACTCGAGTTCTACTCTACTTAGCCAACTAGTTCGTGAAAGGCTCTAAAGGAACCTGAGTCCTACACGAACTAGGTGACCGAATACAGCTATTCCAGTAAGAGACAGAATCATATTAGAACTACGTGAGCTTGATCCCTATATATACAAGGGTACGTAGGCACCTCAGGGAAAGACGCATTAAGTTCTCTAATTCTCTCTAAAGGCACCTGAGATTATTGGAGATACCCTCGAGCACAGCTCAACCCCCACAAACACAACCCAAACCTTTTCACAGAACAGTTGATCGCTAGCCTATACAACTACCTGTAGACCTCTCATAAGTTGATTACGAAATCCACTCATCAACATTGGCGCTAGAAGGAGGGGATAGTTAATATCTTAAGAGTGGAAAAGATGTCAGGCAACTCTGATAGCGAAGCAACCCGTTCTGAGCGACAGATTCACGAGGGGAACACATCTCCTCCCAGAGCACCGAAGGTTACTAAAGCAGCTATGATGGAAATCTTAAAGACTGTGGGAGAACGTTTGTCGACTTTGGAGCAGGCTTCAAGCAAAAAGAAGAAAAAGAAGGCAAAGAAAGGCAAGAAGTCGAAGGTTACTCCGAAACAGTTGAATTTTGAGGAAGAAGAATCTGATAATGGAGAGGAGGTTCCAAAAGATGGTGGAGAATCGAAGCAAAATAATGGCGATGAAGAGCTAGAGAATCCTGAGAAGAGTAAAACTGTTAGCAAAGGCCGTACAGGGTCCAAGGGAAAGAAGAAAACCAAGACTGGAGGTTCCTCACAGAAAAAGAAGAAAGATAAAGACCCATCTGTTGAGATAATTGAAGAAGAAAGCATGGATTCAGATGAGGATACTGAAGAATCAAGCACTGCAGAGTCGCAAGAAGAAGAAGGAACGAGTAAAAAGACAAAGGCAGAAGCTACTGGGGAGGTGACAGCAGAAGATGTCAAGAAAATTTTGGCTCAACTCAAGGACGAAAAGAATCTTGCTGTGAATCCTATAACTGCCTCTCCTTTCACCAAGAAGGTTCGAAAGTCGGCTCTGCCTAGGTCTTATAGGCCTTCGAATGAGTTGAAGTTCGATGGAACTACTGACCCCATTGAATATCTTAGTCATTTTGACACGGAGATGGATGTCTATCAAGTGAAGGAAGCCACCAGATGCAGGTTACTTGCTGCAACTCTACAGGGTGGAGCCCATCAATGGTTCAAAAGGTTACCTGCTGATTCGATTGGTTCTTGGGCAAGTATGGGGAAGCTCTTTGTCACTCAATTTAGAGCATCTGTTGCGTTCGCACCACCAACCAATACCTTAGCCAATATCAAGCAAAGACCTAGTGAGACGTTGACAGAATATTTCAAGAGGTTTAATGCGGAGGTTCCTAAAGTTAGGAAAGCATCTGAGGAAACCATAAAGAATTTCTTAATTGCTGGCGTCAAAGGAGGCTCGGACTTTTGGAAAGCACTTCAAGGAAAAGAACTAGAGACGTTGGCAGATTTTTACGCCCAGGCAGAACCCTTTCGTCTGGTGGAGGAATCTCTAGCCGAATTAAGGAAGGATCCAGATTTCGTAAGGCAAAGTGGAAGCAAGAGGTCGAGACAAAGAAGCCCCAATGGTCGTGACAATAAAAAGGTGGTTAGTCGCACATCCCAGGTGAAGCCTGAAGCTGTGAATCCTACTAAACCTGTCATGGGTCAGGTACCGCCACCAGCTTCCTATAACAACAATAAACATGAGAGACCTATCTATGAAACTTTCACCCCTTTGGTAGCCCCGATCGATCATATTTACGCGGTGAATGAGAAGTCCTCATGGTTTAAGAAGCCTTTCAGAACTGGTCCCCCAAGGAATAAGAATGAGCGCCCATACTGTGACTTTCATGATAACAATGGGCATAATACTGCAGATTGTCGTCACCTCAGAGACCTAATTGAAACTCTAATCAGACAAGGGCAGTTGAGTGAATGGGTGGCTCAGGAAGGAAAAAAGTATAGAGATGAGAAGACTCAGAAGACATAGACACAGGAACCTGTCGTGATGGAAGGACCACCTAAGGCTGGGTGCATACGCACAATTATAGAAGGTCCCCACATTGGAGGAAGCAGCAGGAATGCCATGGAGAGGTATACCCGTGAGGCTAAAGAACGTCCTTTGACCAGTATTTACAATCTGTCACAGAGGTCCCCAAGGCTGTTTGAAGGAGAGGATGCAGATATCACTTTCACTGAAGAAGATGCTTCCTGGGTGCACCATCCCCATACCGATGCTTTGGTGGTTGAGGCAGGAGTCGGGTCTTATGAGGTTCATCGAGTGCTAGTTGATAATGGAAGCTCTGTAAACTTGCTATCTTACTCAGCTTTCAAGAAGATGCATTTTCTGGATAAAGATTTAACTCCAACAAACGATACCTTGTACGGATTCACTAATAATCAGGTTCCTATCAAAGGTAAGATTCGTTTGCCAGTAACTTTAGGTGATAAACCACGTTGCATTACACAGCCGGCAGAATTCATTGTTATAGAAGAGAATATGAATTACAATGCTATTCTGGGAAGACCCATTTTGAAGGAGATGAGGGTAGTAACCTCCATTTACCACCTAACTATGAAGTTCCCAACACCAAATGGAATTGGTGTAGTTCGAGGATGTCAGTATGAGTCTAGAGAGTGTTACACCAAAGCTTTGCAACATGCTGCTAAGGCTGCTAAATTGCCTGAACCTATGGACGAGGTTCCTGATGATTTTCCAGGAAAGAACCCAGACAAAATAACGCTCGACCTGCGTAGTCCGCCCTTGGAAGGTTTTGTGCCAGCATCCTGTAGAGCTATAAGAATTGAAGAGATCATAGAAGAGGAACCTCGTGCTGAGATTCCAGTTTTTCGGGGACCAGATACCCCTTACTTACTGATAGAAAGTGCACCCCCTACGGACAAGGATGGTGACGTGTGTATGGTAGAAGGATTGGATGAAGAAAAATCCCGAAAACTGAAACATAATGGAAGCAAGGAAGACAGTCAGCCAACATCAAAGAGAAGGAATGTCATGCACGAAGTTCAGGAACCGTCTACAGTCCAGGAACCTCAAGAGGACTCAACCACAGAGATGGAGGTAGACTTAGACCCTCGAATGCCTGAAACCATGGTCAAGGCTGGACCAGCTGGTGAAACTTTGGATGTGAAGATCAATGACAAAGATGGTACAAAAGTGTTGAAGATTGGAGCTCAACTCGACCCAGCCTTAAAGGAATCTCTCATTACCTTTTTGGGCAAGAACCTGGATGTGTTTGTATGGTGTCACGTAGATATGGAAGGGATAGATCCAAGGGTCATGTGTCATAAGTTGAATATTGATCCCGAAAAGAAAGGAGTGAGACAGAAGCGAAGACCAGTTAGTGGAGAAAGAGCTCAAGCATTGAAAGAAGAGGTCGACAGGTTATTGGATGCAGGATTGGTTAAAGAATCTTTATACCCAGTATGGTTGGCAAACCCTGTTTTGGTAAAGAAACCTAATGGGAAATGGAGAACCTGTGTGGACTTCACAGATCTCAACAAAGCATGCCCGAAGGACAGTTTCCCACTGCCACGGATTGATCAGTTAGTGGATGCAACAGCTGGACATGCCCTCCTCAGCTTCATGGATGCATATTCAGGTTACAATCAAATCCCTATGTATGAACCTGATCAAGGGCATACTTCTTTTATTACGGATAGAGGTCTTTATTGCTATGTATGCATGCCGTTTGGATTGATTAATGCTGGAGCCACATACCAACGGTTAGTGAATATGATGTTTAAAGACCAAATTGGCCAGACTATGGAAGTATATGTGGATGATATGCTAGTTAAGTCTAAGGAAGTTGTTGACCATGTAAAGCACTTAGAAGAAATGTTTGGAATCTTGCGAAAGTACAGAATGAAGCTGAACCCTAAAAAATGTGTGTTCGGGGTAGAATCAGGAAAATTTCTGGGTTTCATGGTGAACCACAGAGGTATCGAAGCCAACCCAGCCAAGATTAAAGCATTGATTGATATGAGGTCGCCGAGAACTGTGAGAGAGGTTCAGTCTCTTACAGGAAGAGTTGCAGCCTTGAATAGATTCATTTCGAAGTCCACTGATAAGTGTCAGGAGTTCTTTAAAGCTATAAAGAAAGGAAGTAAATTCGAGTGGACCGCAGAATGTGAGATAGCGTTCGGAAAGTTAAATGAGCATTTGGGGAGCCCCCCACTGTTAGCCAAACCTGTGGATGGAGAAACATTGATACTTTACTTGGCTGTATCAGAGTATTCCATTAGTGCAGTTCTGGTTCGAGAAGAGAATGGACAGCAGAGCCCAGTCTACTATGTTAGTAAAAGGTTACTTGATGCAGAAACGAGGTACATAGGAATGGAGAAGCTGGTTTTCGCATTGATTCTGGCTTCCAGGAAGCTGCGACCTTACTTCCAAGCTCACAAGATTGAGGTAAGAACCTCATATCCACTTAAGCAAGTGATGCATAGGCCAGAAACTTCTGGGAGAATGTTAAAGTGGGCTGTGGAGCTAGGACAGTTCGATATAGAATATAAGCCAAAGACAGCAATCAAAGCTCAAGCTCTAGCATATTTCTTAATCGAGTTTCCACCTCATGTAGAGGTTACCGGCCAGGAGGGGCCGAAAGAGGTAGTAGAAAAACAGGCAGACAATGACAATTGTGCACCTTGGTGGACACTATATGTAGATGGAGCTGTTAACAGTGGTGGAGCAGGTGCAGGCATAGAACTAGTTAGTCCAGAAGGGCACCAACTCTATAGCTCAATTCATTTTGCTTTTAAAGCCACAAACAATGATGCAGAATATGAGGCATTGATTGCAGGCCTCAAGTTGGCTTTGGAGATGAAAGTGGAAAATATCAGAGTGTTCATCGACTCGATGTTGGTAGTTTGGCAGATTCGTGGTGGTTTTCAGGCGAGAGGGCCAAGAACAGACTTATATTTGATGTACTCCCAGGAGTTGATCGCAAGGCTCAAAGAGGTGAAGCTAGATCAAATACCTCGAGGAAAGAATACCAAGGCAGATGCATTGGCCAAGCTAGGATCTCAGAGAGAATCCACGTTATTGGGGTAATTCCACTTCAGATTCAGGAGCAACCTAGTGTTTTCAAGGAAGAGGTAATGGACATCGAGTTCCCAGTTGAAGATTCCTGGATGACCCCAATACATCGTTACCTGGACAAAGGGGAGCTACCTCCCGGTCAAAATGATACTAGGAAGCTGAAGTATCATGCAGCTAAATATGTAATCTATGATGGAGTTCTGTATAGATGGGGATTCAATCAGCCTTTGCTCAAATGTGTAGCTGGAGAACAATGCAAGTATATCCTCGAGGAGATTCATGAAGGAGTATGTGAAAATCACTCGGGGGGTAATTCTTTAGCCATGAAAGTCCTTCGACAAGGATATTATTGGCCAACCATCAAAGCAGATGCTACAAAGTTTGTGCAGGCATGCAGTAATTGTCAGAGGTTTGCAAATTTTGATAATCGTCCTGTAGCACCTATCAAACCGATTGTTAGCCCTTGGCCATTCGCTGTTTGGGGAATAGACCTCATTGGAGAACTCCCAAAAGGAAAAGGAGGAGTGAAATATGCAGTGGTTGCAGTTGATTACTTTACAAAGTGGGCAGAAGCAGAACCACTTGCTAAGATTACAGCGTCAAAACTGACTGAATTTGTGTTTCGAGCCATTGTGTGCAGGTTTGGCATTCCGCAGAAACTGATTTCTGACAACGGGAAGCAGTTTGATAGTAGAGAGCTTAGAGGGTTGTGTGAGCAGTTTGGAATTCAGAAGGCATTTTCAGCAGTGTATTATCCGCAGAGTAATGGACAGACTGAAGCAGTGAATAAGATTATCAAGCACACTTTGAAGACGAGGCTTGAAGATAAGAAAGGAAGCTGGCCAGAGGAGCTTCCTGGAGTCTTGTGGTCGTATAACACCACGCCTAGAACTACAACTAGTGAGTCTCCTTTTACTCTCGCTTATGGTTGTGAAGCTATGGTACCTGTGGAAGTTGGAACAGGTTCCTTGAGAAGAAATTATTTTGACCCCGAGAGCAATGAGGTCAATCATAGACTGTATTTGGACATGGTCGAAGAGTTGAGAGCAGATTCGCAAGTGAAGTTAGAAGCATATCAACAGAGAGTTCGAAGGTATTACAACAAAAAGGTGAAGGCAAGACCTTTTAAAGTTGGAGACCTAGTTCTGAGGAAAGTCATGCCAAATACCAGGGTTCTGGCACATGGAGCCTTTGGAGCGAATTGGGAGGGACTTTACCAGATAAAGTCAGCAATTTGGGAAGGAACCTACCACTTGATGGATATGGATGGGAACCTCATTCCGAGAGCTTGGAATGCAGAACATCTCAAGAAGTATTATCAGTAATTCTTTTATGAGTTTTTTCTTAGGAAAAGTAAGGCTCTTTCAGCCCACGAATAAAGGCAGCTTATTAGTTATAGCTGACCAGTATTTTGATTTCAGTATTTAGTTACGCATGTACTCGGGGGGTACTTGATGTGAACCTCCCTACTTGCAAAATGATTTTTTTTAGTATTGAGCGATAGATAGCTCTACGTTGAATATTTTGAGTGCATTCTTTGCAGCTATAGCTCCTTAATAGTTCTTTTACGTAACAATAATTACCCAAAAGAACTGGGGGGTAGTATTCCTACTTAGACAGTATTGTGCATGCTATGATTTGATATTTCATATGCCAATTTGAAATTTTTGAAACAGGTTACCTTGACTAACATGTTCCTGTAGCATTGTGTTGTATTTTGCAGGTTACCTGCGCTGACAGGTTCCTGTAGCATTGGCAGTATGTGCGAAGTATGAATACGATTTGACAAAATATGTGGACTACGAATGATTGATATGAAAAGTCCCAGGTAGCTTCCTGGGCATCGAGAAAAGTCCCAGGTAGCTTCCTGGGCATTGAGAAAAGTCCCAGGTAGCTTCCTGGGCATTGAGAAAAATCCCAGGTAGCTTCCTGGGCATTGATCAAAGTCCCAGGTAGCTTCCTGGGCATCGAGAAAAAGTCCCAGGTAGCTTCCTGGGCATCGAGAAAAAGTCCCAGGTAGCTTCCTGGGCACGAGAAAAGCTTCAGGTAGCTTCCTGAGCAAATGTGATTGAAAAGCCTCAGTTGACTGAGCACGACATTGTTGCCAAAAGCCTCAAGTTTCTTGAGCATGTGAATTAAAGTCCTGACAAAAGGCATCTAAAGTCCTGACAAAAGGCACCTTAAAGAGAAGCCTAATAAGCTCTCCCTCATGTGGAACCGCCTTTGGCACATGGGAAGAAGGGCTAAAATCCTTAGCGTTTACCTTCATAAGATGTCTAGCCTGACACATGGAGAAGAGGAATCTGTGTGGACTCCCAGAACGGCACACAGGTTCCTAGAATCACTTCGAGGCACAAAAAGGAACCAACATGCCTCGAGGCATGTTGGGACCTAGAGAATAGGATTGGGAACCAAGCAGGTTACCTTTCCAAGAGAAAAAAGGGACCAACATGCCTCGAGGCATGTTGGAACCTGGAGATAAGGATTGGAAGCCAAGCAGGCAACCTTTCCAAGAGATGACCCGAATTAAACAAGAGAAAGATTTTACTAACGTTAACTGTTTTTTGTTTTATGTTTATTTTGCAGGATTAATACTCGAGGAACCTGGTCTTGATGAAGAAGAAGTTATTAAAGAAGGCTACGGTTTAAATTATCGATTCAAGGTGTAAACATAGAGGGTCCAGGTTTTACAACTCAGCTGTAGTTTGTTGCATTTATTTTGAGAATAAACAAGTGGAAATATGCGTGTGTTCTGTTTCTTACAATGGGTTAGCCCACGTAAGCTTGAACATATGAGTAAGGAAGCTGAATTATTCTCTAGTGCATAACAGTGAAGTGTTTCATGAGGTTTTGAAGAAAAGTATGTAGTAAGTTAAGATTCGAACAAAGAAATATGTATGAGCTTACCCTGGACAAGAGATATGTAGCAAAAGTAAATAGCTATTATAAAACGAAACATAGAGAATTATGGGTACAAAGACCCAGGAAACCAGCATAAAAAGTTATTGGCACGAAGGCCATGGAAACCAAATTCAGAATTACATCTTGCGAGGCGTTACGAGGAGCCCGCGACCTCATCAAAAGTTATCAAAAGTTTTTAAAGAATCTTGTTGAGATTACGAAGGAGGAACTTCATCGGAACCCTTGCTGACAACAGGAGGAGTTGGAAGGATAGGCTGAACAACTTCAGGAGCAGGAACCTCTGCAGTCTCAAGGTTGGAACCTGGAGACCTCTCAACCATTTTCACGGGAGGTACAGAGGTTGCAGCAGCAGCTTCATTCTCAAAGTCCTTGATCATCCCCACTACATCTTCGCCTAGGATGGACCAGTTTAGCTCGGGCATTTTCTCCCACATGGACCTCATGTAGTCACGAACGCCTTCGTCATAACCTTCATCGTACCTAGCTTTTTCCTGGACGAGCAGGGATGATTTGACAGTAGCGGCCACAACATTTAAAGCATCAACCTGAGCTTTTAGTTCATTGATTTTCTCTAGCATGGATAATTTCTCATCCTGCAAACTCTTCACCTATTCCTGGAGTTCATCCCTGCTATTCTTTAGTGAGGTTTCAGCAGCTTTAGCCCTCCTTACCGCAGCAGTGGCAATATTCACGCTCTCCTCTCTAGCAGCCAGCTCCTCTTTGAGTTTTGAGATCTCTCCTTGTAATCGGAGGTCATACTGTGTTTTCAAGGCAAAATCATCACAGTATCGTAGGGCAAAGAATGCATTTTGGGCAGCAGAGAACCTCATGGCATGCATAGCCTCGGTAGAATCCATCTTGGCCCAGCTGGCAATCGCTTCTGGAAGCACATGTGTATCAATCAATTCTTTAAATTGATTCTGTGCCACAGCTGATTCAACTTTTACAGCTTTGCTCTTCCTCATTGACCTGGTTTGTGAACTCCCAGAGAGGTCAAGAGTAGTCTGGGCTAAATTACGCTTGGAGGAGCTAGATGGTTGAGTCTGGACAGAGGCTGGGGTAGGAACTTGGCTGATTGGTGTTGTTGTGAGCGGAATCTCCTGTGTCTCAACATCAGCTTTAAAGATCTCGTCTACATTCTTGGTTCGTTTGACGAAAGAGGGAACTTTGGGAGCCATGTCTGCATAAGACAATAAGTTAAAAATTAGAGAAGCATGCATGGAGTAAAAAGATGTATTCATAAAGATACAGTTAAGAAGGAAAGACATAACAATAAGGAAGCTCATACCAGTGTTTGAAGGAATAAAACCTAGGGAAGTCAAATTTTCAGGGGTCATCATAATCAAGCAGTCCCTAATGGAAGCTGATAGTTTCAAGATCTCTTTTGCCCTCTCTAAACACACTCCAGTCAGAACGGTTTGTTTTGGAATATTTGGTCGGCGATTAAAAGCATACTTAACATCAGGGCAGTCAAAACAATAGACAAATTGCTCTTGCCACAAATCAAAGTTCTGTTTAACATTTTTTATACATTGACCCTGATGACAAGGCCATGCTGACAGATAAAAACAACCTGAGCTTCTCCCGGTATCTTTCAACCTAAAGAAATAGCCCACGTAAGCTTGAACATATGAGTAAGGAAGCTGAATTATTCTCTAGTGCATAACAGTGAAGTGTTTCATGAGGTTTTGAAGAAAAGTATGTAGTAAGTTAAGATTCGAACAAAGAAATATGTATGAGCTTACCCTGGACAAGAGATATGTAGCAAAAGTAAATAGCTATTATAAAAAGAAACATAGAGAATTATGGGTACAAAGACCCAGGAAACCAGCATAAAAAGTTATTGGCACGAAGGCCATGGAAACCAAATTCAGAATTACATCTTGCGAGGCGTTACGAGGAGCCCGCGACCTCATCAAAAGTTATCAAAAGTTTTTAAAGAATCTTGTTGAGATTACGAAGGAGGAACTTCATCGGAACCCTTGCTGACAACAGGAGGAGTTGGAAGGATAGGCTGAACAACTTCAGGAGCAGGAACCTCTGCAGTCTCAAGGTTGGAACCTGGAGACCTCTCAACCATTTTCACGGGAGGTACAGAGGTTGCAGCAGCAGCTTCATTCTCAAAGTCCTTGATCATCCCCACTACATCTTCGCCTAGGATGGACCAGTTTAGCTCGGGCATTTTCTCCCACATGGACCTCATGTAGTCACGAACGCCTTCGTCATAACCTTCATCGTACCTAGCTTTTTCCTGGACGAGCAGGGATGATTTGACAGTAGCGGCCACAGCATTTAAAGCATCAACCTGAGCTTTTAGTTCATTGATTTTCTCTAGTATGGATAATTTCTCATCCTGCAAACTCTTCACCTATTCCTGGAGTTCATCCCTGCTATTCTTTAGTGAGGTTTCAGCAGCTTTAGCCCTCCTTACCGCAGCAGTGGCAATATTCACGCTCTCCTCTCTAGCAGCCAGCTCCTCTTTGAGTTTTGAGATCTCTCCTTGTAATCGGAGGTCATACTGTGTTTTCAAGGCAAAATCATCACAGTATCGTAGGGCAAAGAATGCATTTTGGGCAGCAGAGAACCTCATGGCATGCATAGCCTCGGTAGAATCCATCTTGGCCCAGCTGGCAATCGCTTCTGGAAGCACATGTGTATCAATCAATTCTTTAAATTGATTCTGTGCCACAGCTGATTCAACTTTTACAGCTTTGCTCTTCCTCATTGACCTGGTTTGTGAACTCCCAGAGAGGTCAAGAGTAGTCTGGGCTAAATTACGCTTGGAGGAGCTAGATGGTTGAGTCTGGACAGAGGCTGGGGTAGGAACTTGGCTGATTGGTGTTGTTGTGAGCGGAATCTCCTGTGTCTCAACATCAGCTTTAAAGATCTCGTCTACATTCTTGGTTCGTTTGACGAAAGAGGGAACTTTGGGAGCCATGTCTGCATAAGACAATAAGTTAAAAATTAGAGAAGCATGCATGGAGTAAAAAGATGTATTCACAAAGATACAGTTAAGAAGGAAAGACATAACAATAAGGAAGCTCATACCAGTGTTTGAAGGAATAAAACCTAGGGAAGTCAAATTTTCAGGGGTCATCATAATCAAGCAGTCCCTAATGGAAGCTGATAGTTTCAAGATCTCTTTTGCCCTCTCTAAACACACTCCAGTCAGAACGGTTTGTTTTGGAATATTTGGTCGGCGATTAAAAGCATACTTAACATCAGGGCAGTCAAAACAATAGACAAATTGCTCTTGCCACAAATCAAAGTTCTGTTTAACATTTTTTATACATTGACCCTGATGACAAGGCCATGCTGACAGATAAAAACAACCTGAGCTGCTCCCGGTATCTTTCAACCTAAAGAAATAGCCTAACTCAGGGGCAGACAGGGGAGTTGTCAATTTGCTGGAATACAGAATAAAGGTGCTGATGGCCAAACGATAAGAGTTGGGAGTCAGTTGTATAGGTGCTAAGTTATAAAACTCTAATACTTCCCTTAGAAAAGGATGAAGGGGTATAGAAAAACCTACTCTCAAAAAAGCAGCAGAAATGACAGCATTGGGAATCCCACGATCAGGGGTTCTGATATCAAACCTGTGAGCTCTTTCACCAGGCTTAGGAATCACAATACTACAAATTGGACGGGGACATTCCTCAAGAAGTTTTTCTAATTTAACAGAGGTCATGATGGAATCAGTTTTCTCACAAAAAGGTGTAATCTCTTGTTTGAACAACTCTCTCTCAACAGTCACCTCACTCTGAAAATCAGGTTCTAAGAGGGATTCGAGTCTAAGTTCAGGTTTCGACACCTCCTCATTATCAGAAGGCCAATCATCTCCTAAGTCGATAAATGTAGGGATAGGAAGTTGAGATAGTGGAGATACTGGGGGTTTAATGAGTATGTCCTCAGGTTCATTCACATTGGGTATTACAACCCTGGATCTAGTTCTCTCACCAATCGGCATAGCAACTAAGGGTTGAATTGAAGATTGGTGGTCAGAATGGGTAGATTCAGAAGACATCTGCAAAAAGACAGACGAAGAAGGGTCAGGTCTTTATGGAACCTAGGAGAAAGATTAGGGTTCTAAAGTGTTTAGACACGGTGCAATTATTGACAGGGCATATTACAGAAGACCTTGAAGAAGGCAGGTACCAACAAAATCAGAAACACATGAATAGATAGACAGCTAAAGATTACGATAAAATCATGACAACGCAACCATGAATCGACGGTTAAAGTACTGATAAACCAGAGGTTGTGAACGTTCGTGTGTGTGAAATATGGAGTGTAAAGAACAGATACAGACGCATACATACAAAGAAAACGATGGCATGCAAAGTCCAAAGAAACAGGTGATTGAAAAACGAGACAAGGATATGAGATAATAGAAAGAAATAAGTCAAAACCATACCTTGATTTGAGTTGAACGGCGACGGAGAAGATGAATTAAGCGGATGACTGTTGAACTCCTCTTGTTTTCTCTCCAAAAGTTTTTGCAAGTGATTTGTAAAGGTAAAAACGGACCTGAGGGGTTGAGAGATAATTAAATAGTCGAGGTAAATGGGAAACAGTTTGTACACGTGGCAACGTATTACTGGAACGGTAAAGTGAAGAGATACACGCGTGGGAAGCGTATGAACCTTGGGAACTTACACATTAACTACAGCTTTGGTAAGAGATAAGTCTAATTCAAATTTTGAATTATCCTTTACAACCAACCATTATCCCCTCTTAAATTATTAAATTTAAAGAGGCGTGAACTTGAGTGACAAGTTAGATTCCCTGAGAAGTTGAATGCAAACATAAAATAGATTTCGAGAGCTGGAGCAAGAAGAAGAAAATAGCGAGATAACAGGTTCCTTAATACAAAGGAAGCTTACTCAAGATTATATCAAGCTGAAAATATCCTATGTCCTGTTTCCTATACCGAGTTAACTCATGTAGGCTTGGATATACAATGCTGAAGCGAGATATAGTTACCAGGATGGTTTAACATTAAACCTTTGATCGTAGAATTAGAATAGGTTCCTTTCACATTACATGATTTCAAGGAATCGGGGGGTACTTGTTGTGCCCAAAATCTACATGGGCTAGATTTAGGCCCATTAAGTTATAGGGTTCGATCCATACAAGCCAAAAGATAGATCCCTTACGAGTTATGAAGACCAGATATAGGAAACGACTAAGGAAGTATGAGTATCAGGAGGTTCCCAATGGTCAGGAAGCTAAGCTGAGCACTAGAAGACCAGGTTCCTCCCAGCAGAAGAGTTCGAGTTAGCATAGCAACAGCCATAGAGATGATGAAAGCATGGGAAGAGTTATCCAGACTAACCAGTTTGTTATTTGTGCAGGTACTGACACCTAAAGGGAGGTCCCAAAGAGATATGTCCCGAAATAAGGAGGTTCCTGAGAAACAGGCTCCTGAGATGTAGGTTCCTGAGCACCAGGTTCCTACGAGTTGTCAACAGAAAGTTCTAGAAGCCATCTAGAACAGATAAACGAATTGATATTGGAGTATAATTCTAGGGCGCAGATGATCCTAGAATTATCTCTGATCAATGAGAGAATCATAGTGGGGTACGAACTCGAGTTCTACTCTACTTAGCCAACTAGTTCGTGAAAGGCTCTAAAGGAACCTGAGTCCTACACGAACTAGGTGACCGAATACAGCTATTCCAGTAAGAGATAGAATCATATTAGAACTACGTGAGCTTGATCCCTATATATACAAGGGTACGTAGGCACCTCAGGGAAAGACGCATTAAGTTCTCTAATTCTCTCTAAAGGCACCTGAGATTATTGGAGATACCCTCGAGCACAGCTCAACCCCCACAAACACAACCCAAACCTTTTCACAGAACAGTTGATCGCTAGCCTATACAACTACCTGTAGACCTCTCATAAGTTGATTACGAAATCCACTCATCAACAGTAGCCTTGCAGGAATGGCTTACCTGGCATTATCACACTCGATTCATAAAATAATTGGGGCTCCCGGAATGAAGGCTCCCGGGCCAAGCTTCCGGCACCCAGGCTACCAGAAATGGGTAACCGCCAGTAAGGCTCCCAGAGCCAGGTTTCCATGGTGCGGGCTTCCAGGAACTATAGGGTTACCGGACGGTACCCCCACACCCATGGTGGCAACCACGCGGGCTAAGGAGAAGGCTCCCCGGAACAGACGCTTCCAGGATGAGCTACCGGTGTAAGGCTTCCACAAACAAGGCTCCCGGGATGGGGCTCCCAGAATCAGGCTTCCGGGTGACCAGCTCCCACAACGGAAGCCCCTAAGGTGGAAGTTGTAACCTCAAGGGATAATGTACATGCAACCCCATATGCTTTTGAGCAACCTACACGGGTATGTGAAGACTAAACTCACCCCATTTGAATTATAAAAATGCTCATACACTCTATTACTCTTACAAGCTTGCTATTAAAAGAGTTAGCTTATCCATTGATGTTTAGTTAAAGAACTCATATGCGTACCTTATGACTATAAAAGAAAAGTGATAAGCATTTAGGAGTAGATCTATGATCCCCTTTAATGACTTGCAAAGGTTACCTCATGTATGGAAGCCTAAATAGATTATCATTTTTACTTGTAGAGTAGTATTCTCTTCATAGTACACAATCCTATCAAACTTCGAACACCTCGCTTACTTAGGAAAGCATTCACTACGACACTAAGTAAATGGTTAGCCCCTAATAATCAGATTTAGGCTTAGCTAGAATGCCTCAGCCTGAATATAACTGCTTAAACGTACTAGAATTTGAATGGTAGGCCTAATGCCTAAACAGATTTTACTAAGTTGCTTATGCGCTAGATAGTAACCCATGCACTTTAAACATTAAGTGATAGAAAGAGGTTATCTAGTGATGGATATAGATGCCATTAACATATGTCTAAGACTAATAATAAGATGACCCTATCAGATGCAATATGCATACATTCATAAAACTATATAACAATTAGTTTATAAACCAACCAACCTAATGATTAAATTTTAAGGTTCATGTTGGTAGAGTTCACAAAGTTTTGCAGGATCAGCTTTCAAAGCTGAGCAGATTTTAGAAGATGAGCAGATTTCTACTCCAAAAATGGTTCCTGAATATGGGGGTTCCAAGACGAAAGCTCTAATACTTTCTACACCAGACAAGGTTCCTGAACCAAAAGTGCTTCCAGGATGAAGGTTCTGCTGAACCTAGGGCATCCACGATGGAGTTTCAAGGACGAAACATCCAAGATGGGAACCCTAGGATGGGGTTTCCAGAATAAAACATCTAGAGTGAGGATCCCATGATGGGGTTTCCAAGATGAAGCATCCAGGATGGGTATCCCAAGGTGGGGCTACCAAGACGATATGTCATGGTGGAAGCTCTTAGATGAATACTGCAATCTTGAAGGGCAGGGTTCCAGTCACCCACAGTGCATGTGAATAGTTATTATGGGCTACCATTGAAACAATTGAAGGTTCCAAAGTTGGAAGCTCCTTCGCTGCTCCTATGATGGAGACGAGGTAATATTTATGATGCGTCTAAATACACACGTCATAACCAAATTATACAGGTATGTGAGAAACTAAACCCTCTTTAATTGCATGAAATTGTACTCTATGACAAGTATGTGAAATGATTATCCCTTAGGCTTAAGATTATTACTTTTTGATATGCCGAATTCATTGAAATCCTTGCGTGAATAGGAGAATTTGATTTGCCAAAGGTATTAAGTCAAGATGATTAGGAAGACCTACAAGATATCTTTCATTATGCATCCTATGTGACTCTACTACATGAATATCTGCATGATGCTAAATGACTCTTGCCTACTAAAATTCAAATATGTTATTAACATGTCTAGATACTGCCTAAGCAATACATATGTTGTCGCTCATTTAGGATACATAGATGAACATCAGGCATGCACTAGAAAATGTATTGTGAGATAAGTAATGTTTGAGGTTAATAAATTCCTTGAATGTTTATATGTAGCTAATTGCTAGCCTATATATTTAGTGCTCACCTGCAATGGATAGCATGCAAGGTTAATGTTATTTACCTGTAACTAACAGCTTGCAGGTTCCTTGCTGTTTACCTACTACTAATAGGTTTCGTGCTATATACCTATTGCTGACTGTTTACATATTATTTATATGCAATTAATAGCTTGCAGGATGATTGCTATTCACCTGAAGCAAATGGCTTCCGAGTTCCATGATGTTTACCTATGGCTAACAAGTTTCCTTGTTATTTACTTATAGCTAACGACTAATGATTTCTTTGATATTCATCTGCAACTAATGGTATGCAGGTTCCTTGATACTTACTTGAAAATTATAGCTAACAGCTTCCAACTAATAGCTTCCAGCTTGTAGCTTCCATTCTGCATCTTCTGTCAAACAGCTTGCAGGTTCATTGATGATCAGCTACAGCCAACAACTTCTAGACTTCACAAAAGTAAGATTAAAGCTGGAATTGGCTGACATATTACATGAGAAAGATATCTAAGGGCTCGGGGGGTAACTCGGTTCCCCAACACCCTACCATAAAGAGGAAAAAGGGGTTCCCATCAGAAGTTCACATGAAACAAGGGGCTTCCACCCTCAACGTTCAGCAACGGAAACCCGAATACGGATCGACACGATAAGAACAAAGATAAGTTCTACTCTATTGCCTTTGCATTTTCACTATCATGCATGTTTTCCACACTTATAAAGAAGATTTTTCAACATTCATCTGAAAGCTTTGCTGAGATGCATGTTCTGTCAAAAAGATCATTATTTTGCCTTGCATAAATTCAAAAACATATGAATATGCCTACATGATCTGAATTATACCTGAACCAATACATGAAAACCATCATGATTTACACAATGCATGTGTTTTTATAAACATTTTTCGAAATTGCTAGCTGAAACTGTCGAGTAGGTACCTAGGCACGCTATATGCCCCCACATGTTACCACTTGGAAAGACATGGCAGCGATTGAAGGTGTCTCCACGACCTTCCATTGGTTCCCCTTGAGACACGCATACAAGATTATTAATGATATAAGTGCACATATGAGATTATGTGTTGCCTCCTGAAAATTCATGTGAGTACAAATCACTTACAACTTATAGGAGAAGTCCTCAAAATACTCATTAAAGGAGAAGTCCTCAAAATACTCATTATAGGAGAAGTCCTCAAAATACTAAACAATTTCTTTGGGGATCCAATGCGTTGGAATAATGGAAACATCTGAAAATTGTGGCACACTGCCTGAAAAAGTTTGTTCGCCAAGGTCCTACTTGATTGGAGAAGCGGCAACATACATTTTTTACAAAATCATTTGCACTAGCATATTCATACTTTCCTGTATGCATCAAATATGTGTGATCTTGTGCATTATCTTTAAGGGCTAATTAGCCCTCGTTACTTATCTCTTTTTCTAGTTGTCTTGGTAGCCCAGGTTTTGGACGCTTGAGGCATCCCTGCAACCACAGAAGCTTCCAGACATCAAAAGATTCTTATATGAAGGCCAATTTGGTAGAGAAAGGAAGCATCTAAGAACGTAAAGTCATGATGTTTAAAAAAGAAATGCCAGAAGCCGGTAGCCCCATGATATGATGCCAACCAGAGTACCACGAATGATACGAAGTGAATAGAAGATATCCTTGATTTGAAAACTCACATTGAAATATGCATGCAGAAGTAGAGTGTTTCCTGTTTCTTATGCCGAGTTAGCTCATGTAAGCTTGGGAACACGATGTGGAAGATGTGTACTTCTCCGAGAGAATAATAAGAAAGGATTGTACCTTACCTTGTTCTGGTTCATCTTGCACTCTTGCTTCAAGGAACCGGGGGGTAGTTGTTGTGACCAAAATCTTGCATGGATCAGATTTAGGCCCATGATGAGTTTTGGGTCCAATCCACAAGGAAAGAGGATGTTTTAGAGGGCTTCCAAGGTACCTGTGGTAACCCATGAAAACTGATAATGGGCTCCCGGGTAGAAGGGCTCCTGAATGGCATGGCTCCCGGATAACAGGCTTCCAAGAGCCTATGACAACCCATAGTGGCTACCATGAGATGGGTAGCAGGTAGATATGACGATAAGGGTCCTGGGAATGGCCTCCCATGGATGATCCACAACCCATAGACATCATTACATAGCTTCCAGTACAGCTACCAGACATGGCTTACCAGAATAGCTTCCATAACCGGCTTACCAAAGGGGCTGCCATAGTTTGGGTTACCGGGCGGTACCCCCAGAGGGGCTACCTTGCGATGAACATTGAAAGAATATAAGGCTTATGGTCCCGGGGATAGTCTCATCCATAGCCAATGACAACCATCAGAGAGGGCTTCCAGCATAGCTTCCGTAACTGGGTTACCGGAGAGTCTACCGGGTGGTACCCCCAGCTTTCCCTGAAGCCCGACAGAAACACAGATTCAAACTAGGACAGCCATCAGATAGGGCTTCCAGTATGGCTTCCATACTTGGGTTACCGGAGTCAGGTTACCGGAGTCAGGCTACCGGGTGGTACCCCCAGCTTCCCCCGGAAGCCTGATAAGGCCGCCAGATTGGATAAGGCAGACCTCCTACTTTTTAGGAGCACGTCTTTACAGCTGAAATACACCTCTAAACGGATAATTATTCAGTTATTCGAGGATATACATCATATATACATGATAAATCCTTCATTCTTGAGATAAACATCATGAGATAGGCTTCCAACAGTCCTAGTACGGCTTGGAAACCTGATAAACACATCATAATCAGTTGATAAACGAAAATATCAATCATTATCTCATCAGATATGAGATAACTCATCACAAACAACCGAACATATCAATCAAGAACTACATACGGGCTTGATCCACTATAAATAGTGGTATGTAGGCAGTTTACGGGGTCTCTTCTCGAAACGCACGTTGATACTAAGAGCATGTATACTCCGGTGCACGTTCACTCTCATAATTAGGGTTCTTGGCAGGCTAACATTCGGTCCTTGAGCTCTAATTCCCATAGATTCAGCCCCAATCATCACCAAAACACCTTCCCGTGTTCTCCGGAAACCCCTAGCCGTGAGCCTTCCCGGGCGGCTAGTCATAAATCTCTGACTGTGAGCCTTTCTGGGCAGTTGGACGATTCCATATTTGACGGCGCTATTCCAGCAACGGCCTCCACGTAGTTGTGTAAAAATCCTCCCACAACAGGATGGAAAACACTTCATATGCTTTCATGGCCAGAAAATTTCCAAACATCAGATCCCTTCAAACCTAAAACCCAAAACCAATCATTCAACAAGAGCAAGGCACCTGTGAAACCAAACAAGAATAAGTTCAAAACCAGCCATGTGGATAGGTCATCTGTAAGGTGCTATAGATGCAATGACCTAGGGCATTTTGCCAGTGAATGCAAGAAGCCTAAAAAGAAGGATAGAGATTATCTTTATGCTCGAAACTAAGTATGAGGCTCTTCTGAAAAAGCAGACACAAGATAAGGCCTACATAGCTGAAGGGAAGTGTTGGGATGATTCTGACAGTGATGGAGAGGAACAAGTGTGACAACCCTAGATCCGGGGTCAGGAATCCAGGCCATCACGGTCCAATTTCCATTCGATATCAATATCTCTTGGGTCTTTTTTTTGTAACGATTAATACTTATGCAATTGACCCCGCAATAATACACACACACACACCAGTCATATGCTCATAAAACAACATTCACAATATTAAAAGTTTAGTGTTAAAAAGTTATTACAAACCCAGAATCCTACTAAGTACATTATTGAATAATACTTCTACAGGAAGCATTTCAACAACCAAAAGTTATTACACAGATTACACCCATAATGTACATAAGTCTACCACAACCCTTTCGTTTGTCAGATACCTCTGGTATAGGCGCCAGCACTCGCTCAAGAGGTCGTCTTCCCCCTATCCTCTTACGGGGTGTAGTGCGGAGTATCGGCATTTGACCTAGCTGTTATATACATAAGTAGCAAGAATGAGTTATAATAGCTCAGCAAGATAATCTTGTAACTAGAAATCAAAATTTAAACAGATATAGAAATATATGTAACCGGAAACCAACTATAAACCTTAAGAAGAATAAAATTCCTATTTAATAATACATCATCCAATTATTATTATAAGGAAATGAATATATGATGCTATAATATCAGTTTCTCTTCTAAAACAAAATAATAAACTATACATCATCTCAATATAATATCCCAGATAATATAACCTTTGAGTAAAATCTTTCAATATAATCTTTGTATTCCCTTTTTATACGACAATTATATATAAAATAATATAAACTCAGTTTTTCTTTTAACTGTAAAGTAATTCCATACTTTCATACAATTTTCCCTTTTCAATATACCATCTGAAAACCCTTATTAATTCTTTCCTTTAAAGAAAACGTTGGGGATTTCCACTGTTACCGAATACGTAAGGACGATGATCAGTCGCCCTCCGTACTCGTCCCTTTTTACTACCTGTAGACGGAGGTAGGTTCTCCACCATCCCCCAGGAGGAAGGTCCACCACTACATCCTCCCTCGGCACTCTTGGGCTGGAATAAATATTGGATGCTGGACTGTGCCACTACCACACAGCCTCTTACGCTTACTGTTGCAATCCCCCTTTTTCAAATCATTTTTCCATTATCAAATACCATTTCACATTTTCCACTCACATATAACATATCCATTTCCCTTTATCATACATCATCACCCCTTTTAAATCATACGTCATAACACTTTAATTATGACTCATACATCTTTTCTATAATTAATAAAGTCAAATATGCCTTTATGTACATAAGATATTCCATCTTATTTAAAAGTATTAAATAATAATTAAATAAAATTTATTAAATCACAACTACTTAAAGATTATAATCAACAGAATATTATAACCCATATAATCCTAGATAACAACTGATACCATTCTCTTTCATATTTCTTTAGAACATAAAGTATATTCGCTCTATCCATATTCATATCCATATCCATAATCCATAACCATTCTCATATCCATCTTCCTTTACTTCTCAAAATTAGGAAATAAATCCTTAGCAATATAGCAAACGTAGAAAAACATATATATATTCCATGAAATCATTTTACTTTGAAAATAAAATAGTTTTCCAAAGTAAGGGTGGAAGAAATCTTGCCTCGGTTTCGGTATCCTGACGGTATGGCTCGTGGCTCTTCCGGAGTTTCTATAAACACAAAAAGGACCGTCGTTAGAATACCACATCTCTTACTCACCTCACTCTTGTATAACAATACCCTTGACACTTTAATATATGTTTAACGTATCACTATTACCCCAAAGGTTCAAGAAATTAACCATTTATAAACTCAATCGAAGTTTCAGGGGTTTTCAACATTTCCCTTAACAATCACACTTGACTATAAAAATTCTCAGAAAATAAAGATTTCGAATTTTACTACAAGGTCAATTGGTAATGACTCTTTTACTACCTTACTACAATATCCCAATATTTTATAATTTTTTAAAAGTGTTTAAGTATGTCAACTATAACCTCAAAGTTGCCACAATTGCGTTTTCTCGGTTTCTGAACCGCTTTCACTAAAACTGACTTTTCTCCTAAATCGTACATCAGATTTTAACGTACTTTATATCCACACGATCTATAAACTATGCTCTATCTCATCATGGTCACTTGGGGGTCTGGACAGTAAGGTACCGTACGGGTATAGTGTCCAAAAACAGGGCAGTTTCCGATTCTAACGAAAATCGGACATTATAACTGATGTACTTTCATGATTTCAATATTTTAACCCCTTCACCACTATCATTCCACACTCATTCCAAGCCCTACACCATGTGGTCTACATCCCAACCATGGTTACAAGTTCACATCACAATTTCCATATCCAAACAAACCATTTATAACACATAATCATCATAAACTTTACATTTTCATCACTTAACCACTACTACATCAATATCCATCAAAAATATAAAAGGGCAAGCATATTTATACCTTCTTGAAGCTTTAACAACACTGAATAATCCTTAGCTAGCCCTTAAACAACCTTACAATAGCTTGTATAGTCTAAAGAAAACATAAAACACAAGTTAGTTCTTGAAATCTACTATTCATCACTATTCATCAAGCAACTTCCATGATTTTATTACCTTATCAAATGATGTTGGTTGGCCTTGAAACTGTGTGGATGTCTTAATCTATCCTCCAAGAACCTCCATGAATTATCTCTTGATTTATTATTGGTTAGAACTTGGGTTTTGGATTTTAATTTTCTCCTTTTTTCTTGCTAAAAGCCGAATGGAGTAATGAGGGAGAAAGGAAAAGATTTTTGTGTTTTGTTTGATCTTATCTTGGCTAATTACTTGTTAACTTAGAGTCTTGTAGAAGCTTGTAAGATATTTATGGTTAAAACCATGCCAAATTACTAATTTACCCCTAAAACTAGTTAGTGGAAAGTGAAGTAATCCTTGATGATCTCATAATTCCTTTTGGTTTTCTTTTCTAGATAATATGCTAATGATTTTGGTAATGGTAATGTGGTATGTATCCTTGTTATATTAATAATCTTGTTGTTTAATCTCCATATTCGTCTAATTGTGATTCGTTTCGAATATACCTTATTATCTCAGTGGTTTTGAAATTATTTAAAAATCCATATTCCATTGGTATTCTCTTAACTTAATAATCCTCTGGTTTAAATCTAAATTCACTATTTTCTCAATATATAATTTCTTTAATATTTCCATGCTCCTTAATATCCAACAGAAGTTCTTTAGAAGTCAAAATCCTCAAAAATCCATATTTAGGAATTTCTGAAATCCATCGTCATTTCGAGTCACTTATTTTCATAGTATATCACTAATATGGTTTTTGTTTACTCATTTTCCATTTCCAGTATAGAGTACCTACATACCATTTCCCTAAATTCTCAAAATTTACTATTTATGTGGTCACTTGAGCTTCGCTAAAGCTAGGGTTATTACAGTCTTCCCCCCTTAAAAGGATTCCGTCCCGGAATCACGTTGAAAATGTCCATAGATACCTTTTCTATCCACACCTTCTAACTTCTACACCCCTTTCTCTATCCTTTTTCCTTCATAATATATCTATCTTGTTTGCGCAAAAATATACCAACATAAACTTGCTTGTCATTCATCAACATGCCCTTTAGCTTATCAATAGTAGTGCTCTCACTATCTATATCTTGCAAATTTCCTCATGTTTCCAGTCATTCTATATTATCTCGTTTTTCCTTCATCTTTTGACTAAGAGTATCAGCCACCACATCAGCCTTTTCTGAATGGTAGTGTATCTCACTATGGTTTGGCTATATTTTGGTCTCTATCATGACATAAAATATTATTACCTCAAATTTAATATATCTCGTCTCTGTAAAATCTTCCAGAAATTTGACTAGAATAAGATTCCTTGAAACAATTGTAAGAAAATATTACCTATAATATATATTTCCTGTTCGTACCTAAACAAGTTTGTGTTTTTCCAAAAATACTCTTATTTTCCTTTGCATAGAATTTTCTGACCCCTAACAGATACTGATTTTCCTTATCTAGATTGTCAACCTACCTACACCATTTATTGACTTAGTTGATCCCTAACCAAACATTTAACTTACAATGTTAAATAATAAGAGAACATATTTTACCTGCATCTGTATCCGGCTTTTTCAACGCTTCTCCTAAGGTCATATTATACACCATGGCAGTAGGTCTATTTGAAGCAGTCATACTTTGTCCCGGCGCAGATGACCCACCGAAACGACAATCTCTAGCAACGTGTCATAGTTTCCCACATTGATAACACTTGACATCACTCTTATCAGCTGATGGACACCTGTCCAGATAATGCCATTTCTGTCCACACTTAAAGCAAGTTATTCCTAACACTCTACACACTCCCGAGTGCTTCCTACCACACACGTTACAATCTGGGAATGGCGGCCATGATTGATTGGACTGAAATGTTCTTGAGGATTTACCACCCTGATTTACTGTCTCACTAGTAGCCTTGTTACTCCCCTACTTTCCAACAAATTTAAATTTTTGTCCTTTACTGAACCTGCTAAAGTAACTTCCTTCACTTGTACCTCCTTTCTGACCCTCAAATTTCCTTTTCTTATTCTCTCGACTTATTTGAGTTTGTTCACTCTCGGCTTCTATAATAGATGCCTTTTGGACCACTACAGCATAATCAGTCAACTCAAATGGTGCCACTCGTTTCCGTAGCCATGGTTTCAATCCTTGTTGGAACCTTTTCGCTCTTTGTTCTTCAGTACGCACAAATTCGGGAATAAACCTAGACATTTCAGTAAACTTAGTTTCATATTCTGCCACTGTTAGGTTATCCTGTTTTAACTCCAAAATTTTTATTTCCATTTGGTTTTCCAAGTACCTAGGGGAATACTTGTCTAGAAACACCCTAGTGAAACCCTCCCAAGTTATCACTCCCGCACCTTCCAGATTCTTCTTGGATTCCCACCAATAATTTGCCTCTCCCTTTAAGAGATAGGCTGCAAAGATTGTTTTCTGATCCTCTTCTATCCTCAATATCTCAAAAGCTTTCTCCATCTCTTTTAACCAGGTTCTGGCTACTACTGGGTTAGCAGTTCCCTCAAACTCTGGGGGTTTTAATGACTTAAAGGCACGAAAAGAGTTAGCTGTCTGATTGGGGAGAACATGTGGTTATTGAGGATTCTGTGGATTAGCTAAATTCTGCCTTAATAGTTCCATGAATTGGTTAAAGGGATCACCACCCTGATTTCCTTGTTGTTCAGTTGATTCATCTTCTTCTTCCTCATGATCTTGTTCATTATGTGCATTTTCGCCCTGACTATTATGACTTCCTTCCTCTCTCTCATTTTCCCTTGCATTTGCTCTATTATTACGCTTAGGCGGCATGATTCTGTATATAGCAATATTCTCCATTAATCGCCCAAAATTTAGGGTACAATACCATATATACACAAATATATCATTAGTTAACTTATTTATACATCACAATACTTTAACTCCACGTAGTTAGTATCTAGTTATATTACAACTTTAACAAGTAAGCATATCACCTTTTGCATGATAACCTTTTCATTTAAGTCAATCACCTAACATACGTTAATATTTTCGAATCCCAACATTTATTATCAAAATACGATAAAATTAGGCAAAATACATAAACTTCATTAATTCACATACATATTTTACAACTTGTGGATACATCCTTCACCACTAGCTAATATATACATCATAAAACACAAGGTTCGAAATCCCAAAAACATATCTGTGCATATTAATCTGCTATAACAAAAGCACTACTGACTATCCTCTAATCAGACTGGGATTAAGATAGTAAACAACTAAACTAATCCCCAAAATGACATCACGAGATGACTAGTCTGATTAGTGACCAAAACTACTACTCCGACTCATGGTAACGCCGCTCTGACGATATCCCTGATCTGCACAACCATAGAGGTGACTGTGTCTACTATCTGAGCTCTCGACACTGGATCCCCCTATCTCCCAACAACCTCCTAATATCACCGAGTGCTCGCAACTCAATACTAACTAAGCCCAAAGACAAACCATCAGGAATAGTACCTCCCCTCCCTCTGTCCGATCTCTGCAAAAGTGTATCTATAGTCCTACGGGACTCCTCCAACTGTCCTTGTAAGACAAAGTACTCTGATAACACAATAGCTGGAAGTGGATCACCTGTCAGTATGGGTGCCTCCTTAGGGGGTATAGCAGCTGGGGAAGGTGCATCTACAGGTGGAGGTGCAACTACTGGTGGAGATGGAGGAACTGGCTGAAGGAATTTATGACCGTAGCGGAAGCGTAAATCACATTTACTTGCATAAAAACCTAATTAATCATGTATATAGATTTAAAAATTGTATGAACACAGGAAAAATACCTTGATAGCTTTCCTGGGATTGTTATGAATGTATCTTTGATTTCCAGCAATCACCCCTCAAGTGTGGAGTGCTCTAATGGTATCCACCAATATCAAATATCATATAGTAGATGAAGAACAATTGAGAAAATAATAAAAATGATTTGGAATGATTTTGATGAACTTCAAAAGCTCTCCATGATCCTCTCAAACCCCTGGGATGTTTTTGTTAAGTGTTTTGTTCTATCTTCCAACTCTTGGAATGATTGATATTTAAAGAAATAAAGTCTTTACTTTATCTAATTAAATAATCATTTAATAATTAAAACCTTTTTAATTATTAATCCCATTCTGAAAATAATTCTCTCATAAAATTTAATTTCTCAAACTAAATTTTGTAATTAATAATTATTAATAACTTTTCTTAATTTATTTATAATCTATTAAATCTCATTTAATAAATTATAAATAATTGCTAATTAATTATTTATTCAATAAATAAATAATTCATAGCCATTATTAATTATTCTCATCATCTATAAATATTTAACCTTTTTATGGTGTGACCCTTTAGGTTCAATATTAAGCCGGTAGTAGAAATAAATAATAATAAACTATTTAATATTACTTATACGAATTACTAATTAATTCGTTAAATACAATTACATAAGTAATTAATATTTATTCTACATCGTGAGTGATACTTTTCAATGTATCGCGACTATCCGGATAATATGAATTCATTGCTTAGAATATATAAAACCTATTCAGCAAATGGTTACCGTACAATCAATTCCTTCTACCCGACAATATCCCGATTAAATACAAGGCATGGATCGCGTGTCAAGCCTATTTAATTTAATCATATAATTTCTTATACATTATGTCTAGTTCATTTGAATTAGAAACTCTTTCTAACTTCAATTACTCTGGCCAGAGATTCCAGAACTAACATAGTAAAAACATCATAGGATATTCACTTTCTTTTACTGAAAGGGGTAGATTCTTTATCGATCGTTAACTATCTTCATATACAAATTCCTATACCCGGAATAGAACTAATGATTGTCCCTTAAGGACTTAGAACTAAACCAAAACATAGTTCATTGTATATAAGATTACTTTAACGGTCTCAAGTCTAAGGACACTTGTACCACCATCAACTTATGAACAACTATTTACACGTGAGTAAACTCCATTAGTCGTTCATTTGATCAAGTCACGTTCAGTGAACTTATTCTCCAATAAGCACCTACATACTAGCTATAGTGTCACCACACGAATGTCTATGAGAACAGACATCCTTCCGAGGAAGCAAGCATAGTATGTACCGATCTTTACGGATTGACTAACTCCCAATTAGTTATCCTACGATCGGGAACTATTTAAGTTTAGTGTTATCATCTTCTAGATCTCATTATTATAATCTCATTATAATTCTAGAAGCTTTACTCTAAACTATGGAACTTCTTATTTAAACACTTTAAAGAGATAAAGCCCGTAATAAAAACAACAAGTCTTTTATTAATATAAATAAAATCAAATAAGATTACATGAAAGTATTTCCTAACTCATCACACATGATTGGGTTTAGGACAAAATACTATCAAACTCCCACTTGTACTAAAGCCAATCACTCTGGTATCTTATACCCATCTTATCTCTATGTCGATCAAAGTGAGCCTGAGACAATGCCTTAGTAAATGGGTCCGCTATGTTGTTATGTGTGTCAATTCTTACGATGTTGAAATCCCCTCTTTCTATGATCTCTCGAATCAGATGAAAGTGCCGCAACACGTGTTTGGAATTCTTATGGGATCTTGGTTCCTTAGCTTGAGCTATCGCAGCGTTGTTATCACAATACAACACTATAGGATCCTCAATGCTAGGAACTACTCCCAAATCAGAAACAAATTTCCTCATCCAGACAGCTTCCTTTGCAGCTTCACATGCAGCTATATATTCTGCTTCCGCTGTGGAGTCAGCCGTTGTAGGCTGTTTGGAACTCTTCCAACTAATCGCTCCCCCATTTAGAGTAAATACATACCCTGACTGGGATCTGCTACCATCGCCTTCTGATTGAAAACTAGAGTCAGTATAACCCTCAATTTTCAATTCAGATCCACCAAAAACAAGAAAAACATCTTTAGTCCCTCTCAAGTACTTCAATATGTTCTTCACTACTTTCCAGTGTTCTTCACCTGGGTTAGACTGATATCTGCTTGTCACACTAAGTGAATGAGCAACATCAGCTCTAGTACATAACATCGCATACATGATGGATCCTATTGCCGAGGCATAAGGAATCCTACTCATGCGCACCCTTTCCTCATATGTCTTTGGAGACATCTTCTCGGAAAGAGTAATCCCATGACTAATAGGAATGAGACCTCTTTTCGAGTTCTCCATGCTAAACCGTTTTAGCACTTTATCGATGTATGCACCTTGGGATAGGCCAATCGTTCGATTATATCTATCTCTATAGATCTTCATCCCTAAAATATAGGATGCCTCTCCCAAGTCCTTCATAGTGAAGTTCTTTGATAGCCAGACCTTGACTGATTGTAACATCGGTATATCATTTCCTATTATAAGTATGTCATCCACATACAATATAAGAAATGTTACCGCGCTCCCACTAACCTTCTTGTAAATACATGGTTCATCTAAGTTTTTGATAAAATCAAACTCTTTGATTATCTCATCAAAACGGATGTTCCATCTTCGAGAAGCTTGCTTCAAACCATATATGGTTCGCAGCAGTCTATATATTAGATTTTCGTTTCCACTGGAAATAAAACCCTCTGGCTGTGTCATATACACTTCCTCTTCAAGTTTCCCATTGAGGAAGGCCGTCTTTACGTCCATTTGCCAGATCTCGTAATCATAGTATGCTGCAATCGCAAGCAAAATCCTAATGGATTTGAGCAAGGCTACAGGCGAAAAGGTTTCATCAAAGTCAATCCCTTGTCTTTGTTTGAATCCTTTTTCCACAAGCCTGGCCTTATAGGTCTCCACCTGGCCATCTGCTCCTAACTTTCGTTTGTATATCCATTTGCACCCAATGGGTTTAACTCCTTCAGGTGCCTCAACCAAAGTCCACACTTGGTTTATATACATTGAGTCCATTTCGGATTTCATGGCATCCTGCCATTTCTCTGAGTCATTACAACTCACAGCCTCTTCATAAGTCATAGGGTCCTCATCATCAACAAATGACAAATCATCATCATTTTCAATGACAAGCCCGTAATATCTTTCGATTGGGCGGGACACTCTCTCTGACTTACGTAAAGGTTGTTCTACAGAAGGTTGTTCTTTCTGAACAGGTACTTCTTCTCTAATCGTTGCATTTTGTGTTTCTTGAACTTCTTCAAGTTCAATATTTCTCCCACTGTTTCTATCAAGGAGGAACTGTTCCTAAGAAGTGTGCGTGTCTAGAAACAAATATCCTTTGATCAGAAGGATCATAGAAATAATATCCATGACTTTCTTTAGGATATCCCACAAAATTGCATTTCACGGATCTAGGTTCCAACTTATCATGTTCAACTTTCTTGACATAAGCTGGACACCCCCAAACCTTTACATGTTTAAGACCTGGTTTCTTCCTACTCCACATCTCATGTGGGGTCGTGAGAACCGATTTAGAAGGCACCTTGTTCAGTAAATACGCTGACGTCTCTAAAGCATAACCCCATAGTGATACTGGAAGATCAGTAAAGCTCATCATGGACCTCACCATATCTAATAGAGTACGATTCCTTCTCTCAGATACTCCATTTAATTGTGGAGTATAGGGAGGGGTCCATTGAGAAACTATACCATTTTCTTTAAGATAACCTAAAAACTCTCCGCTTAAGTACTCACCTCCTCGATCTGATCGAAGAACTTTTATACTACGTGCGGTTTGTTTTTCTACTTCATTTCTATATTCCTTGAACTTTTCAAAAGCTTCGGATTTGTATTTCATAAGATATACATATCCTAACCTGGATCGATCATCCGTAAAAGTAATGAAGTATGAAAATCCTCCTCTAGCACTTGTTGACATTGGTCCACACACATCTGTGTGTACCAAGTCTAACAACCCCTCAGCTCTCTCTCCATGTCCAGTAAATGGAGATTTAGTCATTTTACCCATGAGACAAGACTCGCATGTAGGATATGATTCAAAATCAAAATGTTCTAGTAACTTATCCTTATGTAATGTGTGAAGTCTGTTCTCACTAATATGACCTAGTCTGCAGTGCCATAAATAAGTTGGATTTTTATTATCTTTTTTTCTTTTATTCTTTGGTTGTTCAATTTGAAACAAATTATGTTCTAAGTCACATATATACAAACCATTATGTAATGTACCGTATCCATAAATAATATTGTTTCTCTTAATTAAACATTTATTATTCTCAACAATAAATGTAAAACCATCCGAATCAAGTACAGGAATAGAAACAATATTTCTTACAATTGATGGTACATAATAACATTTATTTAACACAATAGTTTTGCCCGTAGGCATATGCAAAGGAAATGATCCTACAGCTGTAGCAGCAACTCTTGCTCCATTCCCCATCAATAGAATCACTTCATCTTCCCCCAGAGATCTACTTTGCTTTAGTCCCTGCAACGAATTGCAAATATGAGACCCACAAGCAGTATCCAATACCCAAGTACAAATCTGACTTAAAGACATATTTAGTTCAATCATGAACATACCTGAATTAGGAGCGGTAATCTCATTGCCCTTCTTATTCTTTAACTCTGCAAGGTAAACCTTACAGTTCCTCTTCCAGTGTCCCACCTTGTTACAGTGGAAGCAAACTCCTTTGCTTTTCGGGTCAGCCTTTGGTGGAACAGGCTTATTCTCACCCTTTTTCTTATTCTTCGGCTTCCAGTTCCTCTTCCTCTTAGTAGAGGTACTGGCACCGATCATAAGAACAGAACCCCTTTTGGAGGGAAAATTCGCCTCAGCAGTTTTCAGCATGTTGTGGAGCTCAGCTAAGCTGACATCCAGCTTCTTCATGTGAAAGTTCATAACGAACTGCGAGAACGAATCCGGGAGTGACTGCAAGACTAAATCTTGGCTTAACTCCCCATCCATGACAAAACCTAACTGCCCTAGATGCTCAATCAGATTGATCATCTTAAGCACATGGTCATTCACAGACGACCCTTCAGCCATTCTACATTGGAATAGCTCTTTCGATATATCATATCGAGCGGTTCTCCCTTGTACATCATAAAGCTCCTGTAGATGTATCAGAATGGTAGGAGCATCCATTTTCTCATGTTGCTTCTGTAACTCAGGTGTCATGGATGTTAGCATGACACATTGAGCAACATTAGCAGCATCTAACCAGTCATTATACACTTCTCGTTCTTGGAAAAGTGCATCATCAGAAGGAGGTACAGGTAAAGGCGAGTCAAGCACATAATCCTTCTTCTCAGCCCTGAGAACGATTCTCAGGTTTCGAAGCCAATCAGCATAATTGGGACCAGTCAATTTGTTCGCATCAAGTATGCTACGGAGTGATAGAGTAGAAGACATGATCTATAAATCTGAAATTTGTGAATACATAACAACATTAGTAGATATCCAATTTTATTATAACACCTTATGAATCGGGTCTTTATTCATAGGTGGCTCCCACAGTTTTATTAAAATTATACAACCCTCAAATGTACAACTTAAGCATTCTCAATGCATGTGAGAATAGGGATCCTACTTTCCATTATATAACCTCGGCTGTAGCACGAAACGCTATGTAATGTTCCATAGGCAGATAACTCTTTATCAATTACATCTCATGTTATTCCCTAATTCCATTTAGCCTCTTGAATCATTGAATCACGGTTGTAGCACGTCTAAATTCAATATTCTAAGTCAAGTGAGACCCAACATCTCGTTAAATTAATAAGATCTCAATAGCCCACGGCTGTAGCACGTAACGACAATTGGATTCTAATTAATTATACGCATCTCATGTAATAGACAAGTAATTCCTATTTTTGAAAACGAACCCTCGGCTGTAGCACGAAATGACAAAGCTCAAAACTAAGAATTACTTTCTACCATGTTGGAAGGCTATGACCGACACAAGCCCGTTGTGACATTGGCCATTTTATTACTTGATATTAAATAACGAGGGATTTTATATTGTTTAGGTTACGAAACGTTTTCGTTAAAACCTAAAGATAAACATGCAATTATATACGATATATAAAACTATATATATTATCTCATGGCATTTCTATGCATACATATATATAGGCAAACATTACATCATGTTGAACATTGTTAAACATCTATATGAAATAATATTAGTATTTTAAAGCATTTTAACACAATAAAACGGGCTTTAAAACACTTCCGGAAGCTATAACCATTTTAAAATTAATTTTTAAAATTTATTTGACCACTCCATTAGATCCGTCTCGGAAAAACGAATCCAACGATATATTATACGCCTCAAACGGAGTTACGGATCAACGGGAAAAATCAAAATACGAATCAGGGCCCTTTTTGTCATCTACAGACACTGTAACGCATTACCAGAATGCGTTATAAGTCAAAAATAACATATTTCTACAGTAACGCATTCAACAGACGCGTTACACAACGATGACGTCATGCTGACGTCAGCATCCGACCCGACCCATGACCCGACCCGAGATCCGACCCGACCCGTAACCGACCCGGTCCAATCTGACCCGACCCGGCGCGTGAGCTGCACGCGAGGCGCGTGAGCCGCCAGCGCGTGACGTCCACGCGCGGTACGCAGTCACGCGCAGTCTGAT
Organism: Kitagawia praeruptora; assembly: GCA_037693485.1. Classification (NCBI taxonomy): domain Eukaryota; kingdom Viridiplantae; phylum Streptophyta; class Magnoliopsida; order Apiales; family Apiaceae; genus Kitagawia; species Kitagawia praeruptora. The sequence continues at coordinate 128,847,858 of CM075352.1, forward strand.
CTATTTCAGTCGACATGCCTTTTTGTTTTAAAATATATATATATATATATATTATATATCCAGCCCATCAGCCCACTTTAACAACCCAAAATATCCTTTTGGGCCCCCAACAATAATTACCCATCTAGATATTTTATAAATAATATATATATTTATAAAACAGATTATTACTTATTAATTTCTAAACTCTTTAAAAATCAATAATAAATAATCTATACATGGGAAAATTATGAAACTTTTTCTGGGACTTCTACAACACTTGTAGAAAATATATCAGTGATCAAAATTATTTTAAAAATAATTTATTAATTAATTCGTAATTAATTTGATTATAGCCTCCATGAACTTCAAAAATTCATAACTAATTCATACAAGCTTGAAAAATTCCGAAATTTTTTCTGGGATCTATATACATGCAACCTATGCTCTGATACCATTGAAGGAATTTATGACCGTAGCGGAAGCGTAAATCACATTTACTTGCATAAAAACCTAATTAATCATGTATATAGATTTAAAAATTGTATGAACACAAGAAAAATACCTTGATAGCTTTCCTGGGATTGTTATGAATGTATCTTTGATTTCCAGCAATCACCCCTCAAGTGTGGAGTGATCTAATGGTATCCACCAAGATCAAATATCATATAGTAGATGAAGAACAATTGAGAAAATAATAAAAATGATTTGGAATGATTTTGATGAACTTCAAAAGCTCTCCATGATCCTCTCAAACCCCTGGGATGTTTTTGTTAAGTGTTTTGTTCTATCTTCCAACTCTTGGAATGATTGATATTTAAAGAAATAAAGTCTTTACTTTATCTAATTAAATAATCATTTAATATTTAAAACCGTTTTAATTATTAATCCCATTCTGAAAATAATTCTCTCATAAAATTTAATTTCTCAAACTAAATTTTGTAATTAATAATTATTAATAACTTTTCTTAATTTATTTATAATCTATTAAATCTCATTTAATAAATTATAAATAATTGCTAATTAATTATTTATTCAATAAATAAATAATTCATAGCCATTATTAATTATTCTCATCATCTATAAATATTTAACCTTTTTATGGTGTGACCCTTTAGGTTCAATATTAAGCCGGTAGTAGAAATAAATAATAATAAACTATTTATTATTACTTATACGAATTACTAATTAATTCGTTAAATACAATTACATAAGTAATTAATATTTATTCTACATCGTGAGTGATACTTTTCAATATATCGCGACTATCCGGATAATATGAATTCATTGCTTAGAATATATAAAACCTATTCAGCAAATGGTTACCGTACAATCAATTCCTTCTACCCGACAATATCCCGATTAAATACAAGGCATGGATTGCGTGTCAAGCCTATTTAATTTAATTATATAATTTCTTATACATTATGTCTAGTTCATTTGAATTAGAAACTCTTTCTAACTTCAATTACTCTGGCCAGAGATTCCAGAACTAACATAGTAAAAACATCATAGGATATTCACTTTCTTTTACTGAAAGGGGTAGATTCTTTGTCGATCGTTAACTATCTTCATATACAAATTCCTATACCTGGAATAGAACTAATGATTGTCCCTTGAGGACTTAGAACTAAACCAAAACAAAGTTCATTGTATATAAGATTACTTTAACGGTCTCAAGTCTAAGGACACTTGTACCACCATCAACTTATGAACAACTATTAACACGTGAGTAAACTCCATTAGTCGTTCATTTGATCAAGTCACGTTCAGTGAACTTATTCTCCAATAAACACCTACATACTAGCTATAGTGTCACCACACGAATGTCTATGAGAACAGACATCCTTCCGAGGAAGCAAGCATAGTATGTACCGATCTTTACGGATTGACTAACTCCCAATTAGTTATCCTACGATCGGGAACTATTTAAGTTTAGTGTTATCATCTTCTAGATCTCATTATTATAATCTCATTATAATTCTAGAAGCTTTACTCTAAACTATGGAACTTCTTAGTTAAACACTTTAAAGAGATAAAGCCCGTAATAAAATCAACAAGTCTTTTATTAATATAAATAAAATCAAATAAGATTACATGAAAGTATTTCCTAACTCATCACACATGATTGGGTTTAGGACAAAATACTATCACTGGCTCAGTATCTGCATCATCAGAAGGGTTATCCTCCAACTCATCCTCTGATAAAATAAAGTGTCCCGGTGGAATAAATGGCTCTACTGGATCCTCCAAAGGATCAGGACTCGGTAGAGGAGATGGAATGGGTGAGGGCACGGGGACAGGTAAAACAGGAGTAGGAATCATATGAATGTCCCTCCACTCAATCTGCTCCTCAGGTATAACTGATAATCTAGGCCTCTTGCGCACCGGCATCTCCTCCTCAGGAATATCTGTCCGTACTCGGGAAGGACCTGCCCCATCAGATCCTACCAAGGGTCTACTGGTATATGGTACCACAGCCAAAGCATCTCTCTGTCGACTCTCCTCTGCCTCCTCTCTCAGGCTCTGCTCATATCTCTCTAGGGCCTCTGCTCGAACCCTCCTCCTCAGGTCCGCAACAGCATAGTCTGGAACCTCTACTCGTACTAACTGCAGGTCTACCATCTCCTGCTCAGATAATCCTAGCCACTGGGGGTCCTGACTCGGCTCACCCATCTCCGCTCCCTATAATAAAACATAAAATTCTATTAGTAACCGTCTATAAAATTATAATATATGCTAAAAATAAATGCTACATGCGATATACCACCCCTGAACTTGATGGAAGTTCAAATTTTATATTATTACTGATATATTTATTATTATCACTATTGTTCCTGAGCATTATGACTCTAAGCTCTGATACCATCTGTGATAACCCTATATTAGGAATAATTCATGAGTTGTGATGTTAAGAATAGAATTTTACTTATACTTCTTGTATATCCTGATCTTATGAAGGATTTAGCACTTTGTATAGGAAATGTGTGTTAGACAGTTATCTATAAAGTTTAGTCAGGAATGAACAGTGCATCAAGTACTACATGTCAGGAACTGAGATCGAATCCTGATATGTCAAGTCAAATACTGATCAAGTACTGATGGGATGGTTAGATCCTGATGCAAGATAGAATCCTGATATCAGTCGTGTTACTGATGATGTCATTATGGATGCTACAGAAACTGGCAAGTGCTATAAAACAGGATCGTTGTTTGAAGAACAAGCAAGAAGATATTATGAAGGGAAGAATTTTCTATTGATGGAAACTATCAACTGGATGGCAGAACATTGTCATGTATAGATTATCTTTCTCTAATTAGTTGATAGGAAGCATTATAAATACTCTCTCTATATCATTCTTTCTATATCATAGATTATAAATACTCTCTCTATATCATTGTTAGACAAGCAACTGTTGATAGTCAAGTTGTTCCAGAACATACAGCAGAGAAGCCAAAATCTGAGTGGTAAGATAAGGACAAGGAGAATGTTCTTAAAGATGCTAAAGTGAGAAACATATTATTTAACAATCTTGATTCTGTTCTCACTAACTATGTTCTCTCTTGTAAAATTGCTAAGGATATATGGGACAATCTTAAGGTTCACTGTGAAGGAACTAAGCCTGTCAGGAAGAATATGAGGACACGACTTATACAACAGTATGAGTACTTTGAATCCAAGTCTGGTGAGTCACTTACTGATACCTTTGATAGGTTTACAAAACTCATCAATGAGATGGCCATGCATGGTAAATTTTATGACTTGGAGGATATGAATACAAAGTTCATGAAAGCTTTGCCTGATTTCTACAATGAAAAGATATCTGCGATTGAGGAAGCTAATGATCTGGATGAAATATAATTAGAGGCAGTATATGGAAAACTGAGAGCTTATGAACTTGACAAGTAGCAGAAGAAGAGCAGAAGTGAAGGAAAGATTAATACTGTTGCACTTACTGCTCAATCTGAATTAAAGAAGCTTCCGGAAGAACAGCATGAAGAGATTGCTGTAAAGAACTCAAGGAAGAAGAAAAGCAAAGAAAGTTCTGAGTCAGAGACTACTGATATGGACTCTGACAACAATGATTCTGAATCTGAGATGCAGGAACTCTTTGCTATGTTTGTTAAAGCCTTCAAGAAAGGAAGATTCAACAGGAGAAGATTTAGCGAAGAACCTTTTCAAAAGAAGGAGGAGAAGAAGAGTGACAAAGGCAAAGGTACAATTGTCAAGCTTGATAAGGCCAAGATCAAGTGATTTAATTGCAGTGAGCTTGGACACTTTCCTAGTGAGTGTAAGAAGCCTATGAATTCAGGAAAGGGTAATGCAATTATGGTCACACAGAAGGATTGGGCTGATTCCAGTGATTCTGAAGATGAATTGGATTATGACAACATTGCACTGATGGCAAATGTTTTAGACAAACCTGGATCTCCAAAGAAAACTTCTCCATCCTCTGTTAAGGTATAACTTCACTCTCTTGATTCATTTGATAACTTAAATTCTGATGAAATTAGATCTATCCATGCTGAGTTTAAGAATCTTATGACTAATTTTGAAATTCTTACTTGTGAAAGAGATGAACTTAAGGTTAAGAATGATAAATTAGTTGATAGAAATAATTTTCTTGAATCTGAGTTAATTCAAATGGAAGAATACAAGTTAAGTTCTGATAAAGCTAAGCATGATTATGGTGTTATTCTTGAGGCTTATGACTATGTCAGAAAAGAACTAGAGGAAGAGAGAGATGTGATTAAGACCATTGACATTTCTGGTAAAAAGACACAAGAAATCATCGAAAGTGGAATTCGTGGTAAAGTTAATGGTTTAGGTTTTGATAAGGCTAGACAAGAAGAAAAAGTAGCTATTGTCATTGATGATAGTAAAGTAGAAGCTAGCACATCTAAATCAGAAGGTAAGAAAATTGTTTCTGAACCTAATCATGTTAAATTTTGTTGATTCAAAAGGTACCCATGTTGTACACAAAAGGATTAAAAATAGTAATTCAGATGAGAAAGTGTTAGAGAAACCTAAGAATGTAAACATAGGGTTTCTGTCTAAGTCTCAGTTGAAACAGAGATTAGATGGTCTTTAAGAGTCTAGCAAGATCAAAAGAAATAGAAATGGAAAAGAAGGTATTAACAAAGAGAATAATTACAAGAATGTACCTGATGCACCTAGGAAAAAATGATATAAGTGTGGAAATCATAATCATTTGGCCCTAGACTGCAACCAAAAACCTTCTTGGAAAACTGAGTCCAGATTCCCCAAGACTCAGAAAATTCAATACCAACCACAAAAAGCTTGTTATCATTGTGGTAGTTTACTTCATTCCATTTACATGTGTAGAGAATATCATGAACTGTATTATGACTATTATTCTTTGAAATCTGAAACTCCTAGTCACAAACAGTTTATGAAATCAGAGTCTAAAGTTGACTCTACAACAGGTAAAGTAAAGGCAAAATTCTCAAAGCCTGTTGTTTCAAAATCTAGTAAGAAAGGATCCAATCAAAGTTGGGTCCTAAAAAATTCTAACTAGTTACTTTTTGTTTGCAGGGCACAGGAAAGAAACATTCAATTATCTTGGACAGTGGATGCTCTGGACATATGACTGGAAAGAAGTCCCTGCTTACAAAGTTTGAGAGGAAAGCTGGCCCAGTAATATCTTTTGGAGATGGCAACAAAGGAGAAACTCTGGGATATGGCTCAATTGTTTTGGGGAATGTCATCATAAAAAATGTAGCACTGGTTGAAGGCTTGAAACATACTCTTTTAAGCATAAGTCAACTGGGTGATAAAGGTTACAAATCAATCTTTGACAGAGAAGGATGCAAAATCTTGAATATGCAGAATGGAGACATTGTTCTAACTGGTCAAAGACATGGTAACATATATGAAGCCAGCTTAAGTGATACATCTAAAGGAATTGGTAGATGTCTCTATAGCAAAGCAACAAGTGATGAAAGCTGGAATTGGCACAATAAGCTCTCACATCTCAACTTCAAGAAGCTTAATCAACTTGTTAAGCACAATCTGGTGAGAGGCCTACCTCATGCAAATTATGTGCAAGATGGACTTTGTGATGCATGTCAGCTTGGAAAGCAAAGAAGAACCACTTTCAAGATCAAGACTGAAAATTCAATTACTGAACCATTTCACATGCTACATCTTGATCTGTTTGGTCTAGTAAACATTATGTCTATCAGTAAGAAAAGATTTGCTCTAGTGATAGTGGATGATTTCACAAGGTTCACATGGGTGTTCTTTTTACACAAGAAGGATGAAGCTCCTCAGCAAATCATTGAACTTGTCAAGAATATTCAGAATAACTCTGAGTACAAAGTCAAAGTACTTAGGAGTGACAATGGTACAGAATTCAAGACTTCTACAATGGAGGAGTATTGTGCAGACAATGGAATCACTCAACAGTTTTCTGCACTTAGTACACCTCAGCAGAATGGTGTAGTGGAAAGAAAGAATAGGACTCTCATAGAAGCAGCAAGAACCATGCTTGCAGATGCAAAACTTCCAACCTAATTTTGGGCAGAAGATATTAACACTGCATGTTTCACTCAAAACTGTACCTTGGTAAATAGTCATGGAAAAACTCCCTATGAGATGATCAAAGGAAAGAAACCAAGTGTGAAATACTTTCACATCTTTGGATGCAAATGCTATGTCCTAAAAGTTCATCCAGAACAACTTGGAAAATTTTAAGCCAAATCGGATGAAGCAATTTTTCTAGGATATTCAGCATCTAAGTCCTTCAAAGTTTATAATCTCAGAACTCACATTGTTATGGAATCAATTCATGTTGCATTTGATGATAAGAAATTTGGAATTCAGCAAACTAATGAAAGCCATGACAAATTGGAATTTGAAAATCTGAAGAATTCTGAGATACTCTCCAGTGATGATGAAGGTTCTCCAGAAGGAATTATTATTGCTTCTCAAAGGAATGCTATTGTTGAGGGGGAGCAAATAGATCAAAGAGAACACAGTGATCATCAGGAGCAGACTAGCTATTCAGAGTCTATTCCATCAGGAATTGATTTTTCAGAGTCTACTGAGGAAAGATCAGTAACTAGCAGCAATATGGAATCTACTGATTCTATTGATCAAAGGGGAGTTATTGAAGGCAAAGAGAATTCTTCTACAAGAAATACCACTAACTTAGGGGGAGAGACTAGCAGAGTCAATCTACCACTTGTTAGAAAATGGACAAAGGATCATACTGAAGATTTGATTATTGGTGATCCAAATAGTGGTGTTCGAACTAGAAGATCAATTCAAAATGAATGCTTGTATAGTTGCTTTCTCTCAAAGAATGAACCTAAGAAGGTTGAAGAAGCCTTACAGGATCCTGATTGGGTAATTACAATGCAGGAGGAGTTAAATGAGTTTGAGAGAAACAAAGTCTGGAAACTGGTACCAAGTCCTAAAGATAGATCTATTGTTGGTGCAAGATGGGTTTTCAGAAACAAGCTAGATGAATCTGGTATGATTGTAAGAAACAAAGCAAGACTGGTGGCCAAGGGTTATTCTCAGGAAGAAGGCATTGATTATGATGAGACCATTGCACCTGTAGCAAGATTGGAAGCAATCAGAATGTTTCTTGCATTTGCAGCTCATTCAAAATTCAAGGTATACCAGATGGATGTAAAGAGTGCTTTTCTAAATGGCAAACTTGATGAGGAAGTGTATGTGGAACAGCCACCTAGATTTGTTGCTCCAAAATTTCCAAATCATGTCTACAAACTTGACAAGGCACTCTATGGACTAAAGCAGGCACCAAGAGCATGGTATGAGACTTTGTCTAAATTTCTTCTTGAAAATGGCTTCACAAGAGGTACAATTGACAAAACTCTATTCTTTAGGAAGATAAAAGGTGAATTGCTTTTAGTTCAAGTTTATGTTGATGACATTATTTTTGGTTCTACTAATGAAAAGTTGTGTGCTACGTTTAGCAAGCTTATGAAGTCTAAGTATCAGATGAGCATGATGGGTAAATTAAATTATTTCTTAGGCTTGCAAGTCAAACAAACTGAGACTGGTATTTTCATTAATCAGTCAAAGTATATCAAAGATCTTTTAAGAAGGTTTGACTTTCAAGACTGTGCAGTTGCAAAAACACCCATGGCAACAGCCACTAAACTAGACTCTGATCCTAAGGGAAAGAGTGTGGATAATACTAGTTATAGAGGCATGATAGGCTCATTGTTATATCTAACTGCAAGTAGGCCAGATATTATGTTTTCTACCTGTTTATGTGCTAGATTTCAAAGTGATCCTAAGGAATCTCATTTAATTGCTGTGAAGAGAATTTTTAGATATCTCAAAGGAACTCCAAATCTTGGTTTGTGGTACCCTAGAGAATCTGATTTCTTCCTAATTGGCTATTCAGACTTTGATTATGCAGGGTGTAAGATAGACAGGAAAAGCACTACAGGTACATGTCAATTCTTGGGAAATAGATTGATTTCTTGGGCAAGCAAGAAGCAACAATCTGTTTCAACCTCATCTGCAGAAGCTGAGTATATAGCAGCAGGCAGTTGTTGTGCACAGCTCCTTTGGATAAGAAATCAGTTGATGGATTATGGTATGACACTTAGTAATATTCCTATGTTTTGTGATAATACTAGTGCTATTAAAATTGCAGAAAATCCAGTTCAACATTCAAGGACTAAGCACATTGATGTCAGGTATCATTTTATTAGAGAACATATTGAGAATGGTACAGTGGAACTTTATTTTGTTCCTACTGACAAACAGCTTGCAGATATTCTAACTAAACCACTTGATGAGACTACATTCAGTAGATTAGTAAGTGAGTTAGGAATGTTAAATTTCTAGATCTTTAACATCTGCAATAGTAGCAAGGTATGTTGTTTTTAGCTTATAGACTTGATATTCTTGTCAGGATCTATATTTGATTGTTAAATACTTTAGCTATAACACTTTGCCTTGATAAATTTCAGTATGATAGACTTGTTAATAATCATCAGGATTAGATTTGTTATCAGGATGCTGACGTCATCAGTACTATGTCAGTATCAGGATTGTGAAAATTGTTTCAGATCCTGACGTTTACTTTGTGTAGTAATCTAATTCTGTGATGTATTGAGTCTGTGTTAGCAAATTTAATATTTGCATACTGATAATTTATATATCATTCAATAATCAAAAGACAAGTAGATAATAAGAAATTGTATTTTCATTAATTGAACACATTACATACATGGAAATGAAATACAACATTTTTTTTATCTAATTTCTACTTATAATTTTGTACTTGTCTAATGATATGGATTCTGAGATACAGGACAAGGAGCATCAAGAAATCCATCAGGGGATTTGAACAGCCTCGTCTATTCTTGGATTCCTTGTCTAGGCGACTTGAATGAGAGTAGCTAACTTAAATGAATAGCATCTCCATCAAGATCAACCTCAGACTCTCGGCCAAATTCTTCATCCTCAAGTTTTGAGGAGATTAGGGGAAGATTGTATCCAACAGATCGATGTTCTAGGAGAAACCTCTGGATATTTGATAAGTGGGTATTTTATCTACTTAGAACGTTTCCATTTGGCTTAAAACGATGGTTTGTACTTGAGTTGTGGTATTTTTGATCTCTTTTAAGGGTATTGTGCAGGGAAATCAATCACAGGTGTTAGAGGAACGAAGCATAGCAATCGAAGTGCAAAACGGAGTCAAATTCAAGGAAAGGAAAAATTATGTGCTGGACAGTAGCTAGGGCGCCGCGTCGCCGTGTTTGCATTAGAGGATGGCGCCGCGTCGCTGTAGGAATGGTCAGGGCGCCGCATCGCCGTAATTGTACTTGAGGAGGGCGCCGCGTCGCCGTCTCGTCTGACCCGTTCCTGATTTGTTTTGCGTGATTTAAAAATAAAAAAAAAACATTCTTTTGTGCTAGCACCTGTAGGCCCATATAAGGGAGGTAAAGAAAACCCTAGAGGGGGGATAGCTTGTTTTATGTACGTAGTCTTTTTAGCACAAAAAAGGAGGAAGAAGATAGTCAAAATTTTATTCTTGTATTCTTCCTAGTTGTGGATGCTTAACCTTGGTGTATTCTTTAAACCCTTTTGATATTTATCTCAGTCATTATTTATTTTCTTTCTATCATGTTTTCATTGGTACCCATGATGATGATTAGTTCGATCATGAACTAATTCGTTGTCATGGGGGTTTAATGGACTTATTCATGAATTCTATGTGTTGAATCTTCTCGATGCCTATAGTGTGATTGATGTGATATCCTAACATGGTTGATTTAATTCGTTATAGGAGAGTAGCTAACTCCTGTAATTGTGTGTTAATTCTTGTTGAAGCGAAAGTGGAAACAAGAGTTTAGAACTTGCCATGTTAGCGTAGGTTTATGCGTGATAATTATCATTCGTAATTAGCGTCGTAATTCTAATCGTTTATGACGACTATGTGATCAATTGAATGCTTGTACCTCAACCATTATGTTTTATTCTTTATAGACATATGAAGACTTAGCATAATAGGAAGACTAAATGATTTCTATCTTTATTGTGGATATTGTTTAGGATGGTATTTGTTTAACGGAAGTTGGCTTATATCAGTTTTGTGTGTTCGATCAGGTGTTACTAAATCACATGAACAAGGCTAGGGATTTGGAGACCATAGATGGATTGTTTAAAGAAACTAAATTCCCATGTTTTATTTGCATAAGTAATTCGACATAAATCTCAGTTTAAGTAGTTGACAATTAGTTATATTTCTTAGATAAAATTTAGTGATAACAACAATCCACTTATTTATTTGTTTTAGCATCGGAAAACAATCATACATTGGTGAGTGAGTAGCTAGACAATACAACGAGTCCCTGTAGGAACGAACCTTATTTGCTATCTGTATTACTTGAGATCACGTGCACTTGCGTGTTGAGTTGGTCGTAACAAGTTTTTGGCGCCGCTGCCGGGGACGCGGTTTTATTTTGTTTAGTTTCAATATTTGCCATCAGTGGTCATTGAATTTCGGTGACTAGGACGTTTCCATAAAATTTCTTGTTGGTGAATTTCAGGTACTTGTTGAGAGTTTATGCGTACACGGGCTCGTGCACGTAGAGACGAACTAGCACGTACAGAAGAACTAGCTAGGAGAAGACTTGATTTCGATTTAAAAGACAATCTTGAAGCAAAGGAAGTTATGGCTAATCAAGAACCAGCAGCGAAGGCTTTGAGTGAATTCTCTCAGCCGAAAGTGGAGGACATCCATACTAGTATTGTTCGCCCAGCTATAGGGTCTAACAATTTCGAGCTAAGGCCAAACATCATTCAGATGATTCAGAACACAGTCCAGTTTGGGGGTGGTCCTGCTGAAGATCCCAATGCTCATATTAGGGACTTCCTTGAGATCTGTGACACCTTCAAATTCAACGGAGTTACAGATGACGCAATCAGATTGAGGCTATTTCCTTTCTCTCTTAAGGATAAAGCCAAGAGTTGGTTACATTCTATGCCATCAGGCTCTATTACAACATGGGCAGACTGTGCTCAAAAGTTCTTGACTAAGTATTTCTCCATGGCAAAGACAGCAGCTTATAGGAATGCAATTTCTCAGTTTGCTCAGCATTCCCAGGAATCTCTGGGAGAAGCTTGGGAGAGGTACAAGGAGATATTGGCACGTTGTCCTCATCATGGAATGCCAGATTGGATGATAATCAGCAATTTCTATAACGGGTTGGGAGCTCAGTCCCGGCCTATGTTAGATGCAGCTTCTGGAGGAGCGCTATGGGCAAAAAGCTATGAGGATGCTTATAATCTGATTGAAATGATGTCGGCCAATGAGTTTCAGAATCCTACTCAACGCTTGCCACCTGCTAAAGTGGCCGGAGTTCTTGACTTGGATGCAGCTACTGCTATTGCTGCCCAACTCAAAGCGTTGACAATGAAGGTAGATTCCCTTTCTAATCTTGGTACTAACCAGGTTGCTATGGTGTGTGAATTGTGTGCAGGGGCACATGACACAAATATGTGTGCTATCTCAGCTGAATCCGCACAATTTGTTAGTAATTTTCAAAGATCTCAGCAACAAGTGCCACAATTTTATCATCCCAACAATCGGAATCATCCCAATTTCAGTTGGAGCAACAATCAGGGAGGTGCTCAGCAACCACAAAATCAGCAGTTCAATGCAAGGCCAAGTAATCAGAACTATCAACCACCACCTTATGCTCCAAGGCAACCATTCAATCCACCGGGGTTTCAACCATCTCAAGGAACTTCATTGAATCAGTCTGAGAAGTCGGAATTGGAAGAGCTTCGGATGATGTATAAGAGTCAGGCAGTGTCATTGAAAACTTTAGAGAATCAAATTGGCCAGCTAGCCAATGCTTTGTTGAACCGTCAACCAGGAACGCTTCCAAGTGACACAGAGGTAAATCCAGGCAAGAAAGATCAAAAGGAACAGGTTCAGGCAATAACATTACGATCAGGGAGAAGTCTACAAGGTCAGAACGAAGAAAAAGCAACCGAGAAAAAAATTGAAAATCCTGAGCAGGAGGTAGGGCGACGCGGCGCCGTCTCACAGTACAAAACCGGCGATGCGTCGCCGTGCCCTCTGAAAAAAAAATGTGACTTTTCAGTTGAGGTCGGTTCTGGTTCTGATTTGCTTCCTAATGCTACTCCTTCAACTCCTATCATTCACAAGAGTGTTAATTCTCAAAGAGAAGTAGAAGATAAGGTGTTTCCACCTCCTCCATTCCCAAAACGAATTCAAAGGCAAAAGTTAGACAAGCAATTCGCTAAGTTCTTGGATGTATTCAAGAAGCTACAGATTAACATACCATTCGCGGAGGCTCTTGAGCAAATGCCGAGCTATGCGAAGTTCATGAAGGGTATTCTCTCGAAGAAATTGAAACTTGAGGAGTTAGAGACTGTTGCCTTGACGGAGGAATGTAGTGCCATATTGCAACAAAAGTTGCCTCCTAAGTTGAAGGATCCGGGAAGCTTCACCATTCCATGCACTATTGGAGACATCTCATTCAGCAAATGTTTGTGTGATTTGGGTGCAAGTATTAATCTCATGCCCTTATCAGTGTTCATGCAACTTGGTCTTCCAGAGCCAAAGCCCACTACCATGACTCTACAACTTGCTGACCGTTCTGTTACTTATCCGCGAGGGATAGTTGAGGATGTTTTGGTGAAGGTAGACAAGCTTATCTTTCCAGCCGACTTTGTTATTCTTGACTTCGAGGAAGACAAGAAGATCCCTATCATCTTGGGACGACCATTCTTGGCAACGGGCCGAACTCTGATCGATGTCCAAAAGGGGGAACTCACTATGAGGGTGCACGATCAAAACGTCACTTTTAATGTTTTCAATGCAATGAAGCTTCCAACTGACGATGAAGAGTGTTTCAAAATTGATATGGTCGACAAGGTGGTTAACTCGGCAACTCAACACTTGATAAAAGTTGATGTGTTGGAAAGAGTTCTTTCTAATGACTTGGAGGTCGAGACCGAAGAGGATGAAGAACAATTGCAATATCTTAATGCATCACCATGGAAGAAGTTTCAAAGTTCTTTTGAATCATTGGGGTTGTCAGAATTGAAAAAGTCTCATGTTAGACTTAAGCCATCCATCGAGGAAGCACCTACATTGGAACTTAAGCCATTGCCTGAACATTTAAGGTATGCCTATCTTGGTGATTCTTCTACTTTACCTGTTATTATATCTTCTAAGCTTTCAGGAATAGAAGAGGAAAAACTATTGCGAATCTTAAGGGAATCCAAATCAGCCATTGGATGGACTATAGCAGACATCAAAGGTATCAGTCCGTCGTACTGCATGCACAAAATTCCTTTGGTAGAGGGAGCTAACCCTACAGTTGATAATCAAAGGAGACTGAATCCTGTCATGAAAGAAGTTGTGAAAAAGGAAATTCTTAAATGGCTTGACGCGGGCATTATCTACCCAATTTCTGATAGCTCTTGGGTGAGTCCGGTTCAGTGTGTGCCTAAGAAGGGGGGCATGACAGTGGTGACTAATGAGAAGAACGAGCTCATTCCTACGCGAACAGTTACGGGTTGGAGGATTTGCATGGATTATCGCAAATTGAACAAGGCCACTCGGAAAGATCATTTCCCACTTCCATTCATTGATCAGATGCTTGACAGATTGGCTGGACATCAGTACTATTGCTTGCTTGATGGGTATTCTGGGTACAATCAGATTTGTATAGCACCCGAGGATCAGGAGAAAACTACATTCACTTGTCCATTTGGCACATTCGCATTCAGACGTGTTTCTTTCGGGTTGTGTGGTGCACCAGCTACATTTCAAAGGTGCATGATGGCCATCTTCTCTGACATGATTGGAATCAATGTGGAGGTATTCATGGACGACTTCTCAGTCTTTGGGGATTCTTTTGATGAGTGCTTGGAAAACTTGAGTTTGGTTCTAAAACGTTGTGTGGAGACGAATCTTGTTCTAAATTGGGAAAAGTGCCATTTCATGGTGCAAGAAGGTGTCATTCTGGGACACAAGGTGTCGTGTAAAGGTTTGGAAGTTGACAAAGCAAAGGTGGAGACTATTGAGAATCTTCCTGCCCCCGTCTCAGTCAAGGGTATTCGCAGCTTTCTTGGTCATGCGGGGTTCTACAGGAGCTTCATAAAGGATTTCTCGAAAATTTCTAAGCCGCTATGCAATCTTTTAGAGAAAGATGTGCCATTCAAGTTTGATGAGGCTTGTTCACATGCGTTCGAGATCTTGAAGAAGAAACTAATTTCTGCTCCAGTTATTACAGCTCCTGATTGGAGTCAACCATTTGCTTTGATGTGTGATGCCAGCGATTATGCACTTGGGGCCGTTCTAGGCCAAAGGAAAGAAAAAGTGTTCCACGTTATTTACTACGCAAGCAAAACACTAACTGATGCTCAGTTGAACTACACGACCACTGAGAAGGAACTACTTGCTATTGTCTACGGGTTTGAAAAGTTTCGCTCTTATCTGCTTGGTACAAAGGTGACAGTTTATACGGATCATGCTGCCATTCGTTATCTCCTTGCGAAGAAGGATTCTAAGCCAAGATTGATTCGTTGGGTTCTTCTGTTACAAGAATTCGATGTGGAAATCAAGGATAGAAAGGGGACGGAGAATCAGGTAGCTGACCATCTCTCTAGATTGGAAGATCATGGCAAGTCACCTAAGGACAACACGGTCATTAATGAGTTCTTCCCTGATGAGCAATTATTCAAAGTGCAAGATGATGAACCATGGTTTGCAGACTTCGTGAATTATCTAGTAAGCAACATCATTCCACCTGAGCTCTCTCATGCTCAAAGGAAGAAATTTTTGCACGATGTCAAGCAATATATTTGGGATGAACCGTTTTTGTTCAAGCAAGGAGCTGATCAGATTATTAGGCGTTGTGTTCCTTACGGTGAGACCGAGGCTATTCTAAGTGATTTTCATGCTACAGCTTATGGAGGTCATTATGCGGGTGAGAAGACAGCCACACGTATTCTTCAAGCAGGGTTCTATTGGCCAACTCTATTCAAGGATGCTCATCAGTTTGTGTTGAGGTGCGATCGATGTCAGCGAGTTGGTAATATTTCTCGAAGGGACGAGATGCCGCTGAATGTCATGATGGAGGTAGAAATCTTTGACGTGTGGGGAATCGACTTCATGGGACCGTTCATTCCGTCATGTGGTAATCAATATATTCTTCTGGCCGTGGATTATGTGTCTAAGTGGGTGGAGGTAAAAGCACTTCCGACGAATGATGCTAAGGTGGTGCTTAATTTTCTCCACAAGAACATATTTACTTGATTTGGCACTCCACGAGTTATCATCAGTGATGAGGGTACGCATTTTTGCAATCGGAAGTTTACATCTCTGATGGCACGCTATAACATCAATCATCGAGTTGCTACAGCTTATCATCCTCAAACCAATGGGCAAGCCGAGGTCTCTAATCGTGAAATTAAACGGATTCTTGAGAAGGTAGTTAGTCCTTCTAGGAAGGATTGGGCATTGAAGCTGGATGAAGCAGTGTGGGCTTATCGGACAGCCTATAAAACGCCGTTGGGAATGTCACCATTTCAACTAGTGTATGGGAAAGCTTGCCATCTTCCAGCTGAGTTAGAGCACAAGGCATATTGGGCATTGAAGAAGCTGAATTTTGATCTTACAGCAGCAGGTGAGAGGCGTATGGTTCAGTTGAATGAAATGGACGAGTTCCGTTTGCAAGCTTATGAGAACAACAAACTCTATAAAGAGAAAGTAAAAAGGTGGCATGATCGTCGGTTGGTTCTTAAGACGTTTGTACCCGGACAATTGGTTTTGTTGTATAACTCTCGGCTTCGGTTATTTCCTGGGAAGTTGAAGTCACGTTGGTCAGGCCCATTCACAGTCAAAACAGTTTTTCAACATGGGGCAGTGGAGATTTTTGACAAGTTACCGGAACAGTCGTTCAAGGTCAATGGTCAGCGGTTGAAGCCATATTTTGGAGAGAAAGTGAATCGCGAAATTGAGACTGCGGTTCTAATTTGTGCAAATTAAGGAAATGGAGCTACGTCAAGCTAATGACGTAAAAAGAGCGCTTTGTGGGAGGCAACCCACTTGATAGGTATTTGTTGTATTCAGACTCAGGAATTAAAAAAAAAAAAAAAAAAAGTGAAAAAATTTTTTTCAACAGGGACCAGGGCGCCGCGTCGCCGTTTTTCAGTACAACCCTGGCGCCGCGTCGCCGTATCCTCTGCTCAGAAAAAAAAAATCCCGGTTGAAAAAGAAAAAAAAAAGAGAGATTTGTGTTGTAATTGTTTGTTATATATTTATACCCACTCCCAAATACAACCCACCTCCTATACATATCCCTAACCCTAAAATTCTCCCATCTATACACTTATACACCTCCACCTATACATACAATTCCTTACAAATCTTAACCTCTATAAACACTCTAAACCATCCTCCATTCAATTCAATGGCATCCAAGCGACAAAGAGTGGTAATTGGTGGCGGTGAGGGTGCTAGTGGAAGTGGTGGTGGTGGTAGAAATCCACCTTCTTCTTCTCCATCTTTTGGGGGTGGCAATGGTGTGCCTCAATTTATCTCGGATGAGGCTCGTGAGAGGTATACTGAATTGTTGGAGTGTCCAATTGCTCGTGAGAGGGGTCTTTTGCCTACTATGAATGATGGGAGGATGTTGGACAATATTCAAGAGAGAGGTTGGGAGCGAGTTTGTGAGATTCCGGAACCTGTTCCGATGTCTGTGGTTCGCGAGTTCTATGCGAATGCTAGTGTGGACAGGAATGGTATTAGCCGGGTTCGTGGAGTTCGGGTGGATTATCGGCCGAGGGCTATTCGTCGTGTTCTTGAGCTTCCGGGTATTGATAAGACTCGAGAGGATTGGTCGGGGAAGACTCGTGATGGTGTGGATCTTCAGATGATTATTCAGCAGTTATGTGTTCCTGGGACCGAATGGAAGTTGAGTAGGGGCACTACTGAGCCCACTACGTTTGTGTCGAAGGCCTTGAATCAATATGGGCGTACTTGGCACTCGTTCATCTGTGCCAACCTCATCCCTACTAGGCATTCGAGTGAGGTGACGGTTGAGCGGGCTATTTTGTTGTATGCTATATGCAGTAGAGAGTTCGTGGATGTGGCTAGTTTGATCCATCAGGGTATTCTGCGGTTTATGCAAGGGAGTTCTACTGCGGCGATGCCTTATGGTTCGGTCATTGCTAGGTTGGCTAGTTTTCATGGTGCTGTTTGGTCAGAGGCAGAGGCGGTGCAGCAGCCACAGGCAGTGCTAGATCATCAGAGTATAGAGCGGCTGGCTGTGTGGGATGGTGGTTATGCCGATGAGTGGGGCCTTGGGTATGTAGCGGTGGAGCAGCAGCAGCAGCAGCACGAGGAGCCTAGAGATTTTATTGATCAGAGGCAGTATAGGCGTATGATGAGGCGTATTGACGCAGTGCACGATGTGCAGGTGGGTTTTGCAGCAGATTTTAGTCAGTTTGCACAGGCTTTGAGCACAGCTTTCCGTGCTAGTGGGGTGGATGTGACTTTTCCCCCGTTTGGAGCAGGAGCTGGCGCTGTCTATCCGCCACCGGATACTCCCGATGGGAGTGCTTCGGACGACGAGTAGGTATGCCTTGCACTCTTTTGATTCTTACCTTCAATGTGGACATTGCAATTTTTAAGTTTGGGGGTGGGGATTAAAGGTGCATTTGTATTAGTTGTATATTAGATGTGTTGCATGTCATGTTAGGAGCATAATTGCATGATAGTGTAGAGCATTTTTGTTTTGTTTTTATGTATGCCATATAGGACATTCTGTTTATTGTGATATTTATGTTCATATAGTTTCATTTGCATTGCATAGCATGCATTTTTCATAATCCCTTAGAACGAGCTAATTCTGATTGGTGGATAGATGTCTAATTGGGTGTGGTAATGATGAATAGAGGGTTGATTTATAGTTCCCATGGAATTGACTTACATGTTACGGAAACAGAATCTTTTCACTAGTCTCATTAGGTGCTTTTGGGCTAGGTTAGGGTCATGCCTGTTTGGATGTTTGAGACTTAATCACTTGATTATAATTAGAATTTTCGTTATTCCCTTGATGGCGTAGGAGCAATAAAGTCTAAGTTTGGGGGACACCAAGGATTTCATGCTAGTTGTTAATATTTGTCAATAATGGCTAGGCGTCAAACGGCTAGTAGCCGGCTCATTTTTATATGAGTAGTCTAGGGTTGGAATTGAGAATTCTCGTTCCAGATTGCAAAAAAAAAAAAAAAAAAGAAAAAAACAGAAAAAAAAAGAAAATGAAAAAAGAAAAAAAGAGTCATGTAAATAATTTAATTGCAAAATTAGCCAGAGTGAGCTCTTTAATACTCGAGTTATTAAGTCCGAGGGGACTTAGTCCTAGTGACCTAAGGCTTTATAGTCTGGGATCCTGCTGACCTAACACTCGCTACATGGGTATTATTGTATAAGCCTTTCGGGGTCTCACTCATTGCACGGTTAAATAAGCATGCGTAGTGTATATAGTATTTAGTGTCGTAGTAATAAAGCATGAATTCTTGGTTAACTTGAATAAGGATGGTGGTGTTCCTAGGTTATGAAGTGTCTACAGTCTATTCTTTTTATAAACCTGTGATTGTCTTGGCAAAGGATAGGTATGGTTTTTGACCTAGTGTTGGGAGCATTTCTGATGAGCATTGCACACACACACGTTTCTGTTCATGTATTGTTAGTATACGGGGGCTTAGTCGAGCTCTATTTGGATTTAGTTGCATTCTTTGAGGCAGCTGGTTGCTAGTTGGTTTTGGTCAGTTTAAAGGGGATTGTTGCATTTTCATATAGTTGCATTCATATAGTTAGTTGCATTGTTAGTTGCATTATTAGATGGATTTTGTGGGTACATTCACTATAGGCCCTCACGAGACCTTACTCGTCCACTAGGGCTGCCTAGGGGTTTAAAGGGCTTGTTGCATATGCCAAATGCAACCGTGATCACCTACGAAAGTGGTACTAGGTAGTTGTAAATATTTTGTTGTTATGCTTGAGGACAAGCATCGGTTTAAGTTTGGGGGTGTGATAAGTGGGTATTTTATCTACTTAGAACGTTTCCATTTGGCTTAAAACGATGGTTTGTACTTGAGTTGTGGTATTTTTGATCTCTTTTAAGGGTATTGTGCAGGGAAATCAATCACATGTGTTAGAGGAACGAAGCATAGCAATCGAAGTGCAAAACGGAGTCAAATTCAAGGAAAGGAAAAATTATGTGCTGGACAGTAGCTAGGGCGCCGCGTCGCCGTGTTTGCATTAG
The DNA here is from genome assembly GCA_037693485.1 of Kitagawia praeruptora. NCBI lineage: Eukaryota > Viridiplantae > Streptophyta > Magnoliopsida > Apiales > Apiaceae > Kitagawia > Kitagawia praeruptora. Next base: position 128,867,664 of record CM075352.1, read on the forward strand.
AGGATGGCGCCGCGTCGCTGTAGGAATGGTCAGGGCGCCGCATCACCGTAATTGTACTTGAGGAGGGCGCCGCGTCGCCGTCTCGTCTGACCCGTTCCTGATTTGTTTTGCGTGATTTAAAAATAAAAAAAAAAACATTCTTTTGTGCTAGCACCTGTAGGCCCATATAAGGGAGGTAAAGAAAACCCTAGATGGGGGATAGCTTGTTTTATGTACGTAGTCTTTTTAGCACAAAAAAGGAGGAAGAAGATAGTCAAAATTTTATTCTTGTATTCTTCCTAGTTGTGGATGCTTAACCTTGGTGTATTCTTTAAACCCTTTTGATATTTATCTCAGTCATTATTTATTTTCTTTCTATCATGTTTTCATTGGTACCCATGATGATGATTAGTTCGATCATGAACTAATTCGTTGTCATGGGGGTTTAGTGGACTTATTCATGAATTCTATGTGTTGAATCTTCTCGATGCCTATAGTGTGATTGATGTGATATCCTAACATGGTTGATTTAATTCGTTATAGGAGAGTAGCTAACTCCTGTAATTGTGTGTTAATTCTTGTTGAAGCGAAAGTGGAAACAAGAGTTTAGAACTTGCCATGTTAGCGTAGGTTTATGCGTGATAATTATCATTCGTAATTAGCGTCGTAATTCTAATCGTTTATGACGACTATGTGATCAATTGAATGCTTGTACCTCAACCATTATGTTTTATTCTTTATAGACATATGAAGACTTAGCATAATAGGAAGACTAAATGATTTCTATCTTTATTGTGGATATTGTTTAGGATGGTATTTGTTTAACGGAAGTTGGCTTATATCAGTTTTGTGTGTTCGATCAGGTGTTACTAAATCACATGAACAAGGCTAGGGATTTGGAGACCATAGATGGATTGTTTAAAGAAACTAAATTCCCATGTTTTATTTGCATAAGTAATTCGACATAAATCTCAGTTTAAGTAGTTGACAATTAGTTATATTTCTTAGATAAAATTTAGTGATAACAACAATCCACTTATTTATTTGTTTTAGCATCGGAAAACAATCATACATTGGTGAGTGAGTAGCTAGACAATACAACGAGTCCCTGTAGGAACGAACCTTATTTGCTATCTGTATTACTTGAGATCACGTGCACTTGCGTGTTGAGTTGGTCGTAACAATATTATCTGAAACTACTCCATCCATGATTTGTTCGATGAGAAAAGTTGTCTCTTCAAAGAGATGATCAAGAACAGGATGTTCATCGACTGTGAAAAACCTAAAGAATGGGTTTGAATGGAATTTTGGTTTGAGAATCATTGTTGAGAAGAAAAGAAATTGAAAGGTTTATGGAGAATGGCATAAGACGTCTGTTTCTTTTATAGAAAGACGTGAGAAGCTGAACAGTCACTTGGAATTTTTAATGAAGTCAGATGCTAATTATTGCGTGTGACTGTATTTCTTGTTTTCAAGAAATGTCGAATATATCTAACCAATTGATTTTGTTCAGATTAATTGTTTATTTCTTTTTCAGATAAAAGAAAAATGCCACGTGGAAACTCCATATTAAGTCTCTGGAATCAGGATGATATTGATCAGGATTTCTAGTGTGACCATCAGGATTTGAGAATTATTATTATTTTTAAATCACATTGCTTTTTGTGATTATTTTGATGAGAGGTCACAACAGGAAAATGAAGCTGATCAGTATTGATTTTTTTATCTTGATAATACCCTGATTTATTTCATGAAAATCAATTTTGGATTTAATTTTCCAAAAATCGTGGGTAACCGCATTTTTCAGGGACTGACACCTGTCAATCTACGTGTCGACCTGGGATAGTGGTCTGAAAGATTTGTGAAATATATTTGTTTTGAAACTCTAATCGTGTAATCGCTTTCTCTAATTTCATATTCTCTAAAGCAAAAACACCACTACAAGAAAACAGTTAATAGACATCACCCCTTTAACATCGGTTGCATTTTTGACCGATGTTAAAGGTATATTTTACATCGGTTTCTCAATAACTGATGTTAAAGCACGTTTTAGACATCAGTTGCACTTCAAACTGATGTCTCAACCACTTTTTAAAAAAATAAAAAAACACGCGGAAGCAGGTTTCCCTCTATTACTTAGAAGCCCGTTTAATTCTTTTTTCATTTCCCCCCCCCCCCTTAGAAACAATATTTCATCTCTCCCGCTATGAACATTTCCCCATTTCCCCCGCTCCCCCTCTCACCCACTCTCACCCATTCCATCACTGATTTCCCCATTCCGCTACTTTGAAGAACCCTAGTTAGTTTACAACCCCCAAATTCAAACCCAATTAGGTCGAACCCACAATTAGCTTACAAGCCCCCAAATTCGAAACCCAATTAGGTCGAACCAATTAGCTTTCGATTCTGTTAATTGGTTATAGAGGAAGGTTAAATCTGCTCAATACCCTTATCTATCTCGAATAATCCGCTCAAATTAGTAAGTATTTTACTTACTTTTGTTTGAACATTCAAATTTTGGTTTTTAATTTAAGTTTTTTTGACAGATCTGTGTATTCTTAAGCTTGGGTCATCTCCAAAAGTAAGTGATTGTTGATTCTTACATTTGCATGTCTATTTTTCTTGTCTATTTTTGTTTGTTCAGATCTGTTAATGTCTGCATGTTGTTTGTAGGGCTTAGCTGTGTTTGTTTGGACTCAGCTTTTGTTCTTGTTTAGACTCAGATTTTGTTCTTGTTTGGCTCAGATTTTGTAAGTCTCTAATTTCTCTTTTTGTGATTTTATTTATTTGCTTTGTTGTTTGTACATGAATATAGATGTATGCATGTCTATTTTTCTTTTTAATAAATGATAAATGTGCATTTTTGGGATTTTGCATACTTGTTTGACAACTGATAAATATGCAATTCATATGGAGTTTGTTTGAAGTGATATTGTTTTAATAATTAGTCTCCTTTTCTGGTTCTGCTTTTGAACACATATAAAAAGGTGCTCTGTTTGTACCTCTATTTTTCATATGCTTAATTAACCTCATTTACTTGTTTGATGCACCTTGTGAATAATTCCGTGTATGTTCACTTAGGCTTTAGGGTTTTATGAAAGACACGGTTCCTAATTAAAAATGAACATAATTACATAATTTATATAAGATCTATAACTAGTGAATAATATCAATTAAATAAATATAAATACAATAAGCCTTAATTAGAATAATTTAACGTACTATTTCAATTTAAGTGGATATATTTATATATATATATACATAAATTATTACTAAGTTGTATATTTATATAAATTCCTGAAAAACATAATATGCGACAGAAATGAACATAATGTGAGAGATATTTAGGGAACTCGTGTATGCAATTATAAAATTTTCTGCCATTTGATATCGGAAATTGTAGGTAGGCTATAGCTGTTGCAAAATATGGATAAGTCGTGGATTTCAGCGAATAGAGAAACATTAGAATATGAAGTTGGTGTTGAGAAGTTCTTGATGTATGCCGAACAAAATTGCGAAGATCCTAAGAAAATACCCTGTCCTTGTGCACGATGCGTTAATTTCAAGAAATTTTCAATAAAAATAATTAGTGCACTCTCGAGTTTTCAAAATCAATAATCTATTTCAAGAATTTTTCAAGTTCTTTTCAGATCAAAAATGGAAGCTCAAAGAAGATTACCTAAATCAGTAGCCTTCAAGTTTGGTGACTTCGATTTTATGACAAACAATCATGTAGCAGCTATCACCAACAAGGAAGGAGTGTCAACTGATTTTCATCCAATCATGAACTTTCTGGCGTATGGACCATTAAGTTATGCATTGACAGCATCTCCACAAATTAATCAAGCAGCTGTTACACAAGCTTGGGAGAATGCTGAGGTAATTGATTCTACTCAGAGTCAATCAGGTAAGATTGTTCTACACTTAGGACAAGATTCTTTTGATATTACTGAATCTGTTGTTAATTCAATACTTCACTTACCTGTTACTTTGAATTATGAGAATGTACCATCTGATGATGATGTTAGAACTATGTTATCTGCATTAGGTTATAATGGACCTTTAGATAACATGAGCCAGTTAAGAAGATATTGTCTTAGGAAAGAGTGGTCTTTCTTATTTGATCAATTAGCTAAATGCTTTATTGGTAAATGTAGTTCTTTTGATCAAATTACTTCTATAACTTCACATATTGCTTATAGTTTGCTTTATGACAGAGTAATTAACATTGGTCACATTATCTTAAGTCAGATGTGTATTAAACTTGGGTTAAGAGATCAAAACAGGAAAATGGTTTATTATCATAGATTTATACAAATGTTTATTAACCATTTTATTCTTGATGTTGAAACTAGATTTGGTAGAGAACATTGTGTTTCTTCTTATGTACAGCAAAGGAGAATTTTCTCTGACATTACAAAGAAGGACAATGAAAAGAATCTAGATGAAATACATTCAATTCATTATCCACATCATGTTCAGGTAATTCTTAAAACTCATCTTCCTACTCTCTACAATTCTTCTTTCTTTTGTGGTGAAATGGCTCAGGAATCTCATTTTGAGGAGAACCCACCTGTGTCTACCCAAGTAGCCCAAAACATTATAGTCTCTGAAACAATTCAAGAACAAAGTTTTAATCCACAGCCTATTGTTTCAAAGAAACCAACCTCTGGTGTTTCTCAAAAGACATCAGTTGTAAGGAAGAGAAGATTTGTTGTGTCAAGTAGTAGTAGTAGTTCTAGTGAAGATGATGATAATATATCTCTTGCTGAGAGAGAAGAATTAAAGGCTTTTGTTCTATTTTCTAAGCTAGGACAAAGAGATGAAGCACCTAGTCACAGCCAGGCTGCAGTTTCTCAAAAGACTGTAGTACTTAAAAAGGGAAAACAGTTACTGGATACTGTCTCTCAAAAGACCGTGTCTATTGAAAAAGGATCTCATCCCAAGATCAATTCTGTGTCTACACCTCTTGAGTCTTCTCATGATAAATCTTTTGCTCACTATACCAGGAGAACAAGGAGAAAGATTCAATTGTCACCTACACACACAGAGTCTAGTCCAACTAATATCATGCAGGTCTCTACAAATGAAGCTACAATCAAGTCAGCAAATGACCATAGAGATTTGGATATTAATTCTTCATGGGAAACTACATTATCATACAGACTGGCTTTGGGACTAATTTCTCTCAAAGTGAAGTTGTCAAGGCCTGTTCTAGATTTTCTGGTTGAAAGAGTACCAAACTTTTATTTCCAGATGAATATGGACTTCTACATCAAAGACTTGACTTAATGAAGATGTATTTCTATGTATCTATCAGAAGGCAATTAGTCAAGAAATTTGGACTCTCGAAGCATGTTGCACTTCAATCACTTCATGCATATTTATTTGACAAGGATGTCATTATTGAAGATGCTTCAGCTCAAGGTGAACAATAGGAGGAAGTAGATAGTGGAATGCAGTCAACAGAAGATACTATTGCACCAGTGGTGGATAGTAGGAAAGATCAGATCACGGTCACTGTAACACAAGAACCATCTAGTCAGAGGTTGGATGACTCAGGAGCTGTAATAGCTGATGTTGAAAGGTCTTCTGTGATGACTGAAATTGCAAGTGAGAAACCCTATGATATGGGAGGAATAACTTTGACTGATTTTCTTGAAGATCAAACAAATATTATTCAGTCAGAGTCTATTCACCTTGAGGGTTAGTCTCAGCAAACAACACTTAAAGACGGTGATGTACTAACTATGGTGTCTAATGAAGTAATACTGAAGACATCAGAGTCTAGTAAAGAACCTGAAAGTGGTATACTGGAGCCTGTAGTCTCTGGAAGGAAAGAAGATGATTGTAAGGGTTCAGAGATTATAGCAGCTCACTCCTTGGAGAAAACCTCAAGCCCCTTGCCATATGAGGAACTCTCTCTCCGTGTGAGTTCAGGTATAAAAACTTCTTCTAAACTCTATTTTTCTGTAGGTCATGAGAGCACTTATCCAAATTTGAGTGATACACTTGAAAATATGGATATTGATCCACAATCTGAGAGGCTGGCTCCTGACCCGGCAAAAGGAGAGGTAGAAAGAGTGTTGACTTTAGATAGTCAAAGTGAGATTGAGGGTATGGATGATCAACTCCATAGTGAGGGAGAGAAAATTAGGAAACCACAATCGTTTGATTTCTGGGATCAGGTTTTTCCTGAATCTTGGTCTGATAATCTTGGTATGGATGCTGGTACTTATTCTTTTATCAAGATGTATGAGAAGAATGACTTAGAAAAGCACAATTCAAAGCCAGAAGTTAAAGCTCAGAAGCAAAAAGAAAGGCTTGCAGGAATTATCAACAGAAGAGGTGAAGGCTCAGACAAACTTCTACACCATCAGTACCAGAATATATTTCTAATGATCCAAGTATTTCTTTGTATGTACTTCCAATATCAGCCAGAATTGAGACATCAACATTATCTGATCAATCTAAGAAGGCGTCAGGATTTGTAGATGTTAGTACACAGAATACTGGTGAAGGACAAGATGATCATATTGCAGCTTCAGATCAGAGTGATGAAGATGTTTGTAAATCTAATCGAATTTTATTACTTGAATATCATTCTACACAGGCAACTTCTTCTACAAGACTTGAATCTGAAGATATTCCAAACACTTCCAACATTGAAGTCAATTCTAAAGTTTTACAAGACATTTAGAAATCTCAAGTTGAAATTCAATCAAGACTTCAAACACTTGAAGAAAACCAAGTCATTATTATGGAAAATCAAAAAGTTATGATGAATCTCATTTGTTCTGTTACTGAATCTCTTGGAATTCATGTTGCTGATGTCAAAAAGGGGGAGATAAAAACAGTTCAAAGGCAACATACTGGGGGAGATAAACAGATTTGGAGAGATAAACGAAGAACTAAGGATGATAGAGGTGAATCTCATCATGGAAGTGGTAAAGGAAAAGAAGCGACAAATAGTTGAATTCTTTCGTCTAAGTACTGGATACTATGTCTATATCTAAAAAGAGGAGGTACTTAACTTCATGATTTTTGAATTCATAAATTCTATTCTGATTGTATTGTTATATGTTTTGACATCAACAACTCAGATTTATGCTTCAGATTTTAAAGCATAAATAGGGGGAGATTGTTAGGAATAATTCATGAGTTGTGATGTTAAGAATAGAATTTTACTTATACTTCTTGTATATCCTGATCTTATAAAAGATTTAGCACTTTGTATAATGTGTGTTAGACAGTTATCTGTAAAGTTTAGTCAGGAATGAACAGTGCATCAAGTACTACATGTCAGGAACTGAGATCGAATCCTGATATGTCAAGTCAAATACTGATCAAGTACTGATGAGTTGGTTAGATCCTGATGCAAGATAGAATCCTGATATCAGTCGTGTTACTGATGATGTCATTATGGATGCTACAGAAACTGGCAAGTGCTATAAAACAGGATCGTTCTTTGAAGAACAAGCAAGAAGATATTATGAAGGGAAGAATTTTCTATTGATGGAAACTATCAACTGGACGGCAGAACATTGTCATGTATAGATTATCTTTCTGTAATTAGTTGATAGGAAGCATTATAAATACTCTCTCTATATCATTGTAAAAAGTGTACGTGAGTTCGAAGTGTGAATGTGCGTAGCTCTGTATAAATTTTGTATTCGAGAGTTCGAAACAAACAGAGAGAGAGATTTGTATTGTCAGCAGCTGCTAAAGGTATCTGTACACCTTTGGTAGAGTTTGTATTTGATCTTATTAATACAAACAGAGTTTGATTCATTCGTTTATTCTTGTTCATATAACCAAGCAAAAATCAGACACGATTATATAACTTGTATTCAACCCCGCCCTTCTACAAGTTATTCGAGTTAACACCCTAGATCCGGGGTCAGGAATCCAGGCCATCACGGTCCAATTTCCATTCGATATCAATATCTCTTGGGTTTTTTTATAACGATTAATACTTATGCAATTGACCCCGCAATAATACACACACACACACACACCAGTCATATGCTCATAGAACAACATTCACAATATTAAAACTTTAGTGTTAAACAGTTATTACAAACCCAGAATCCTACAAAGTACATTGTTGAATAATACTTCTACAGGAAGCATTTCAACAACCAAAAGTTATTACACAGATTACACCCTTAATGTACATATGTCTACCACAACCCTTTCGTTTGTCAGCTACCTCTGGTATAGGTGCCAGCACTCGCTCAAGAGGTCGTCTTCCCCCTATCCTCTTACGGGGTGTAGTGCGGAGTATCGGCATTTGACCTAGCTGTTATATACATAAGTAACAAGATTGAGCTATAATAGCTCAGCAAGATAATCTTGTAACTAAAAATCAAAATTTAAACAGATATAGAAATATATGTAACCGGAAACCAACTATAAACCTTAAGAAGAATAAAATTCCTATTTAATAATACATCATCCAATTATTATTATAAGGAAAGGAATATATGATGCTATAATATCAGTTTCTCTTCTGAAACAAAATAATAAACTATACATCATCTCAATATAATATCCCAGATAATATAACCTTTGAGTAAAATCTTTCAATATAATCTTTGCATTCCCTTTTTATACGACAATTATATATAAAATAATATAAACTCAGTTTCTCTTTTAACTGTAAAGTAATTCCATACTTTCATACAATTTTCCCTTTTCAATATACCATCTGAAAACCCTTATTAATTGTTTCCTTTAAAGAAAACGTTGAGGATTTCCACTGTTGCCGAATACGTAAGGACGATGATCAGTCGCCCTCCGTACCCGTCCCTTTTTACTACCGGTAGACGGAGGTAGGTTCTCCACCATCCCCCAGGAGGAAGGTCCACCACTATATCCTCCCTCGGCACTCTTGGGCCGGAATAAATATTGGATGCTGGATTGTGCCACTACCACACAGCCTCTTACGCTTACTGTTGCAATCCCCCTTTTTCAAATCAATTTTCCATTATCAAATACCATTTCACATTTTCCACTCACATATAACGTATCCATTTCCCTTTATCATATATCATCACCCTTTTTAAATCATACGTCATAACACTTTAATTATGACTCATACATCTTTTCTATAATTAATAAAGTCAAATATGCCTTTATATACATAAGATATTCCATCTTATTTAAAAGTATTAAATAATTTAAATAATATTTATTAAATCACAACTACTTAAAGATTATAATCAACAGAATATTATAACCCATATAACCCTAAATAACAACTGATACCATTCCCTTTCATATTTCTTTAGAACATAAAGTATATTCGCTCTATCCATATTCATATCCATATCCATAATCCATAACCATACTCATATCCATCTTCCTTTACTTCTCAAAATCAGGAAATAAATCCTTAGCAATATAGCAAACGTAGAAAAACATATATATTCCATGAAATCATTTTACTTTGAAAATAAAATAGTTTTCCAAAGTAAGGGTGGAAGAAATCTTGCCTCGGTTTCGGTATCCTGACGGTATGGCTCGTTGCTCTTCCGGAGTTTCTATAAACACAAAATGACCGTCGTTAGAATACCACATCTCTTACTCACCTCACTCTTATATAACAATACCCTTGACACTTTAATATATGTTTAACGTATCACTATTAGCCCAAAGGTTAAAGAACTTAATCATTTATAAACTCAACTGAAGTTTCAGGGGTTTTCACCATTTCCCTTAACAACCACACTTGACTATAAAAATTCTCAGAAAATAAAGATTTCGAATTTTACTACAAGGTCAACTGGTAATGACTCTTTGACTACCTTACTACAATATCCCAAAATTTTATAATTTTTTAAAAGTTTTTAATTATGTCAACTATAACCTCAAAGTTGCCACAATTGCGTTTTCTCGGTTTCTGAACCGCTTTCACTAAAACTGACTTTTCTCCTAAACCGTACATCAGATTTTAACGTACTTTATATCCACACGATCTATGAACTATGTTCTATCTCATCATGGTCACTTGGGGGTCTGGACAGTATGGTACCGTACGGGTATAGTGTACAAAAACAGGGTAGTTTCTGATTCTAACAAAAATCGGACATTATAACTGCTGTACTTTCATGATTTCCATATTTTAACCCCTTCACCACTATCATTCCACACTCATTCCAAGCCCTACACCATGTGGTCTACATCCCAACCATGGTTACAAGTTCACATCAAAATTTCCATATCCAAACATACCATTTATAACACATAATCATCATAAACTTTACATTTTCATCACTTAACCACTACTACATCAATATCCATCATAAATATAAAAGGGCAAGCATATTTATACCTTCTTGAAGCTTTAACAACACTTAATAATCCTTAGCTAGCCCTTAAACAACCTTACAATAGCTTGTATAGTCTAAAGAAACCATAAAACACAAGTTAGTTCTTGAAATCTACTATTCACCAAGCAACTTCCATGATTTTATTACCTTATCAAATGATGTTGGTTGGCCTTGAAACTTTGTGGATGTCTTAATCTATCCTCCAAGAACCTCCATGAATTATCTCTTGATTTATTATTGGTTAGAACTTGGGTTTTGGATTTTATTTTTCTCCTTTTTCTTGCTAAAAGCCGAATGGAGTAATGAGGGAGAAAGGAAGAGATTTTTGTGTTTTGTTTGATCTTATATTGGCTAATTACTTGTTAACTTAGAGTCTTGTAGAAGCTTGTAAGATATTTGTGGTTAAAACCATGCCAAATTACTAATTTACCCCTAAAACTAGTTAGTGGAAAGTGATGTAATCCTTGATGATCTCATAATTCCTTTTGGTTTTCTTTTCTAGATAATATGCTAATGATTTTGGTAATGGTAATGTGGCATGTATCCTTGTTATATTAATAATCTTGTTGTTTAATCTCCATATTCGTCTAATTGTGATTCGTTTCGAATATACCTTATTATCTCAGTGGTTTTGAAATCATTTAAAAATCCAAATTCCATTGGTATTCTCTTAACTTAATAATCCTCTGGTTTAAATCTAAATTCACTATTTCCTCAATATATAACTTCTTTAATATTTCCATGCTCCTTAATATCCAATAGAAGTTCTTTAGAAGTCAAAATCCTCAAAAATCCATATTTAGGAATTTCTGAAATCCATCGTCATTTCGAGTCACTTATTTTCATAGTATATCAGTAATATGGTTTTTGTTTACTCATTTTCCATTTCCAGTATAGAGTACCTACATACCATTTCCCTAAATCCTCAAAATTTACTAATTATGTGGTCACTTTAGCCTCGCTAAAGCTAGGTTATTACAACAAGAATTCGACAATTATGCCTTGATGGCCAATTCCAAGGATGACACATCTCCATCAGACCCTCAGGTACCATCTCTCACTACTATAGACATGTCTGTTTCAGAGTATAAATGCATGATTGAACAACTGTCTGTTGAGATGTTTAACATTCATACTAGTATGACTGCTGCTAATGAAGAGATTACTAAACTGTCTACTAGAATTGAAATGTTAATGAAAAAGAATGAGGAACTTGAGCTAACTGCTATGCAAGTAGAAAACCTTAAGAAAGAAGTTAAATATCTACAGAATAAGGTTTTGTGTGCTAGTCAGGTTGAAAAGGGTATTAGGGATGAATTAGCTGAAAATGAATTCAAACTAAAAACTTTCAAGAAATCATCTGGTCTAGTGCAATCCTACTGTGAGAAAATTGAAGCAAAACCCAAGGCTGCTATTGGACTTGATTATGACACTCTTAAATAGAGAAGAAGCTATGCTGTCATTAAAGATGACACAGTTGTTCATGAAAAAGTGCCTCACATTTTGAAAAAGACTGAAAATCCAATTTTTAAGGAATCAACATTTGAAATTGATGAGGATGCCTTACTCATCAAACAAATGCTGAATGATGAGGATGAGGCACAATCCAATGAACAACAAGCATCTTCCAAGAGTGAGAGTGTCAAGTCAAAGACCAAGGAGCCAGTAGGTGATAGGATAAGACCCAAGAAGTTTTTTAAGTTTGTTTCAGCTGGAAAGAGTGAATCAGAGAAGAAGTTGACTAAGAAGAAACAGAACAGAAATGGCAAGTTAAGGATTAACAAAGATAACAACTATACTTATATGCCTAATGCCCCTAGGAAAACTTGTCAGAACTATTTCAGTACCAATCATTTAACTCATGCATGCAAGAAACCTGCTGGTGGTGTATGTAAACCTTTTTATGATTGTTCTGTGCCTCTAAGACATAGAGATGCACCATTTTGTGATAAATTTGACTGTATGCCATGAAATATGAATTTTATGACTAGTTGTTTCAATCTGAGAAGGCAATTCATTGATGGTTGTATCAGTCACAATTCTCACACACACTACACCAGGTCAAAGTCTTCGAGTCCTCCTAAAGCTAGGAAGGTACCTCTGTCACCTAAGTCTGAAACCTCAGGTTCTAAGACTTCTAAAAGTGACAAGAAGACTAATGCCAAGAAAGTTGACAAGCATGTTGTTTATGATAAAACTGTTTCTAAGTCACATGGACCCAAACTTGTTTGAGTACCAAAGGAGAAGTAATACCTTTGTGTTTACAGGGCAAAGAAAATGAAAAGAAGGTCATGTGGATTTTGGACAGTGGATGCTCAAATCATATGACTAGTGATATGGCCCTGCTATCACAGTATGAGGACAAGACTGGCCCAATGGTTGCTTTTGGAGATGACAGCATGGGTAACACATTGGGATATGGCAAGTTAAAAGTTGGAAATGTCATCATTGAAGATGTAGCACTGGTCAAGGGACTCAAGCATAATCTGCTAAGTGTTGGTCAGTTTACCGATAGAGGATCAAGGTGGATTTTGACAAAGATGAATGTTTGATCACCCACAAGAAGACTGGTGATTTTGCTCTATCTGGAGTAAGGAAGGGAAGCATGTTTGTAGCCAATATGGATTCTGAAAACAAGGACAAAATTTGTTGCTTTTACTCAAATGCATCAAATGAAGATTGTTGGTTGTGGCACAAGAAACTATCACACCTGAACTTCAAATCCATTAATTCTCTAGTCAAAAGAGAGTTAGTGAGAGGCATGCCCACACTTGAATTCTGTCAAGAAGGAGTGTGTGAGGCTTGTCAAAAAGGAAAGATGAAAAGATCTAGCCACAAGACAAAGACAGTGGCATCTATAACCAAGCCCCTACAACTCATTCATATGGATTTGTTTGGGCCCGTCAATATTATGTCACTAGGAAGAAAGAAGTATGCCTTGGTGATGGTTGATGATTTTACAAGGTATACATGGGTGGAATTTCTGGCATCAAAAGATGAGGCTCCACAAGTAATCATTGAGCATATAAAGAAAGTTGACAAGGAAGCAAAGGCCAACAATACAAGTGTGATTGCACTGAGAAGTGATAATGGAACAGAGTTCAGAAATGCCATACTTGAAGCATTCTGTAAAGAAAATGGTATTTCTCAGCAATTCTCAGCTCCAAGGACTCCACAACAAAATGGAGTTGTTGAGAGGAAGAATAGAACTCTAATTGAAGCTGCTAGAACAATGTTACTTGATGCAAAGATGCCTACATGTTTTTGGGCTGAGGCTGTAAGCACTGCATGCTATATCCAGAACGAAACCCTCATCAACAAAAACACTGGAAAGACACCTTACAACTTGATGACTGGAAAGAAGCCCACTCTAAAGTATGTTCATACTTTTGGAAGAAAATGCTTTGTATTGAAGGATAATTCTGAAAATGTTGGAAAATTTGATGCAAAAGCATTTGAAGGAATTTTTCTTGGCTACTCTGTGGAAAGAATTGCATACAAGGTTTATGTCATCAGTCAAAAGAAAATTATGGAAAGCACAGATGTGACATTTGATGACAGCAAACTACCTGGACTAGAAGAAGCCAATGATGAAGATAAAGATCCATTGAAGTTTTATAATCTAGATGATTCTGATGAAGAGACTGAAACTGAAGTTGAAACTCGAGTTCAACAGACTCAAATGAATGATAATACAAGAGAAGAATTTGTGCCAATCAACAGTGGAGAAACTAGCATCCAAGACACACCTGTGAGTAGTGGCAACCTCACAGGGGGAGGAAATCAAGATGATGATTTGGATGATGAAGCAACTTCAAGAATGAGAAATCAGGCTGAGCACTCAAGGAAATGGGATAGATCACACACTGCAGAGCAAATCATTGGAGATCCTAATGCAGGAGTAAGGACTAGGAGAGCAATTCAGAATGAGTGTCTCTATGGTTGTTTTCTATCTCAGGTGGAGCCTAAGAAACTTGATGATGCACTGCTAGATCCAGATTGGATTATAGCCATGCAAGAGGAGCTGAATCAATTTGAAAGGAACAAAGTTTGGGAACTTGTGCCTGCACCAAAGAATATAACCATTGTTGGAAAAAAATGGGTTCTGAAGAATAAGATGGATGAAGATGGTGTAATTATAAGTAACAAAGCAAGGTTGGTTGGAAAAGGATACTCTCAACAGGAAGGCATTGATTATGATGAGACATTTGCCCCTGTTGCTAGATTGGAAGCCATCAGAATATTCCTGGCATTTGCTGCTCATTCAAACTTTAAAGTGTATCAAATAGATGTCAAAAGTGCATTTCTAAATAAAGAGTTGGAAGAAGAAGTTTATGTGCAACAACCACCTGGATTTGAGGATCCATACTTCACAGAATTTGTTTACAGACTGCTTAAGGCACTGTATGGATTTAATCAGGCTCCAAGGGCATGGTATGATACTTTATCACAATTTCTTCTTGAGAATCAGTTCACTAGAGGCACACTGGACAAGACACTGTTTTACAAGAAGCATGATGATGATCTTATCCTAGTTCAGATCTATGTGGATGATAACATTTTTGGTTCTACAAATGAGAAGCTGTGTGAGAAATTTTCTAAACTCATGCAGAGCAGATATGAGATGAGTATGATGGGAGAGTTGACATTCTTTCTTGGGTTGCAAGTCAGTCAAAGGAAGGATGGTATCTTTATCAGTCAGACCAAGTACATCAAGGATTTATTGAAGAATTTTGAATTGGAAGATTGCTCACCTGCAAAGACACCCATGGCCACTGCCACTAATTTGGATGAAGATGTTAAAGGCAAGAAAGAAGATATCTCAGTCTACAGAGGCATGGTTGGTTCTCTACTCTATCTCACTGCAAGTAGGCCAGACATCATGTTTGCTACATGCTTGTGTGCAAGGTTTCAATCAAATCCAAAAGAATCACATTTGATTGCTATAAAAAGGATCTTTAAATATCTGAAGGGCATTCCAAACTTGGGACTATGGTATCCTAAGGACACAGGGTTCAATCTGGTTGGTTATTCTGATTCTGATTATGCTGGATTCAAAGTGGATAGGAAAAGCACCTCAGGTAGCTGCCAGTTTCTTGGACAAAGGTTAGTCTCTTGGTATAGCAAGAAACAACAATCTGTGTCAACTTCTACAGCTGAGGCTGAATACATAGCTGTTGGAAGTTGCTGTGCTCAAGTGCTTTGGATTAGAAATCAACTTAGAGATTATGGACTTGTGTTGGAAAGAATTCCAATCATGTGTGACAACACAAGTGCAATCTCTATAGTTTCCAATCCTGTCAATCATTCTAGGACAAAGCACATTGACATCAACTAATGGAACCATTGAGTTGCATTATGTTTCTACAGATAAACAACTAGCTGATATATTCACTAATCCATTAGATGAAGCCACCTTCACAAGGTTGGTTAGTGAGATTGGAATGCTGAATTCTTCATATTCTGGCTAGGTGAATACAACATCTAGATTGTTGCAGCAGTAAACACTTACTTTATCTAAATTCTCAATATTTTTGGAGTAAGTGTTGGCTGAAATATGATTTATAAATATTTCAAATATGTTGCATATTTGGAAAATCATATTCTCTTGTTAACTTGAAATTTCTATGAAATTTTGAGAAAATAACTGTTTAATTTGGTAGAATATTCGTGAATGAATATGGCTGGTAAATTCTAAAAAGATAGTGAAAATTGAGTTTCTATGAGTATAATTCGACAAGTTGTTTATAAACCGGTTTTGAATTTTTATTCAGAATTCAGAATTACTCATAAAAACATATTTTACCTAATTTAGATTTACTTCTAAGTTAGATAACTGCCAGCTGTGAGTTACAACCTGCTTGAGTTATCAAATAAGCCTTTATTGACTTATCGAATAGTTGTTTTCTACTTCTCGAATGCCTGACTTGTCGATACATAACATACATCTAATCGGCAATTCAAGTACTTCATACTTTTACATTTTCACATCTATTCGATTTCTCAAGCATCCTGTTAGGAATAATTCATAAGTTGTGATGTTAATAATAGAATTTACACATTTTACTTCTTGTAATCCTGATCTTATAAAGGATTTAGCACTATATATAGGATTTATGTGTAAGACAGTTATCTGTACAGTTTAGTCAGGAATGAACAGTGTATCAGAGACTACATGTCAGGAACAAAGAGCAAATCCTGATGACGGTCTAATACTGATGATGATCAGATACTGATGCAAGATGAAATCCTGATATCAGTCTTGTTACTGATGATGTCATTATGGATGCTACAGAAACAGGCAAGTGCTATAAAACAGGATCGTTGTTTGAAGATCAAGCAAGAAGATATTATGAAGGAAAGAGTTTTCTATTGATGGAAACTATCGACTAGAAGACAGAACATTGTCATGTATAGATTATATCTTTCTGTTAGTAGTTGATAGGTAGCATTATAAATACTCTCTCTACATCATTGTAAAAAGTGTCATAGTCGAACAAGTGTGTTGTGAGTTCGTGTGCGTAGCTCTGTATAAGGTTTGTATTCGAGAGTTCGAAACAAACAGAGAGAGATTTGTATTGTCAGCAGCTGCTAAAGGTATTGTACACCTTTGGTAGAGTTTGTATTTGATCTTATTAATACAAACAAAGTTTGATTCATTCGTTTATTCTTGTTCATATAATCAAGCAAAAATTAGACACGATTATATAACTTGTATTCAACCCCCCCTTCTACAAGTTATTCGAGTTAACAATTGGTATCAGAGCAGGTTGATTTCGAATAATCATAAAGATCTGCAATCATGTATGGTTACAAGGATGGGAATACTAAGATTCCTATGCTCAAGAGAAACGAATATACTCTATGGGAAGTAAAGATGTTGCATCATCTGGAAGCAACAGATCCTGATTATCTTGACAGAGTCAGAGATGGACCTTTTGTTCCAACAAAGGTCGTTGGACAAGCAACTGTTGATGGTGTGGTTGTTCCAGAACATACAGCAAAGAAGCCAAAATCTGAATGGTCAGATAAAGACAAGGAGAATGTTCTTAAAGATGCTAAAGTGAGAAACATATTATTCAACAGTCTTGATTCTATTCTCACTAACTATGTTCTCTCTTGTAAAACTGCTAAGGATATATGGGACAATCTTAAGGTTCACTGTGAAGGAACTAAGCCTGTCAGGAAGAATATGAGGACATTACTTATACAACAGTATGAGTACTTTGAATCCAAGTCTGGTGAGTCACCTACTGATACCTTTGATAGGTTTACAAAACTCATCAATGAGATGGCCATGAATGGTAAATATTATGACTTGGAGGATATGAATACAAAGTTCATGAAAGCTTTGCCTGATTTCTACAATGAGAAGATATCTGCGATTGAGGAAGCTAATGATCTGGATGAGATTTCATTAGAGGTAGTATATGGAAAATTGAGAGCTTATGAACTTGACAAGCAGCAGAAGAAGAGCAGGAGTGAAGGAAAGATGAAGACTATTGCACTTACTGCTCAATCTGAAGTAAAGAAACTTCCTGAAGAACAGCATGAAGAGATTGCTGTAAAGAATTCAAGGAAGAAGAAAAGCAAAGAAAGTTCTGAGTCAGAGACTACAGATATGGACTCTGACAACAATGATTCTGAATCGGAGATGCAGGAACTCTTTGCTATGTTTGCTAAAGCCTTCAAGAAAGGTAGATTTAACAGGAGAAGATTTAGCAAAGGACCTTTTCAAAAGAAGGAGGAGAAGAAGAGTGACAAAGGCAAAAGTACAATTGTCAAGCTTGATAAGGCCAAGATCAAGTGCTTTAACTGTAGCGAGCTTGGACACTTTGCTAGTGAGTGTAAGAAGCCTAGGAATTCAGGAAAGGGTAATGCACTTATGGTCACATAGAAGGATTGGGCTGATTCCAGTGATTCTAAAGATGAATTGGATTATGACAACATTGCATTGATGGCAAATGGATCAGACAAACCTGGATCTCCAAAGAAAATTTCTCCATCCTCTGTTAAGGTATAACTTCACTCTCTTGATTCATTTGATAGCTTAAACTCTGATGAAATTAGATCTATCCATGCTGAGTTTAAGAATCTTATGACTAATTTTAGAATTCTTACTTGTGAAAAAGATGAACTTAAGGTTAAGAATGATAAATTAGTTGATAGAAATAATTTTCTTGAATCTGAGTTAATTCAAATGGAAGAATACAAGTTAAGTTCTGATAAAGCTAAGCATGATTATAATGTTATTCTTGAGGCTTATGACTATGTCAGAAAAGAATTAGAGGAAGAGAGAGATGTGATTAAGACCATTAACAATTCCAGTAAAAAGACTATAGAAATCTTTGAAAGTGGAATTCGTGGTAAGGTTAATGGTTTAGGTTTTGATAAGGCTAGACAAGAAGAAAGAGTAGCTATTGTCAATGATGATAGTAAAATAGAAGCTAACACATCTAAATCTGAAGGTAAGAAAATTGTTTCTGAACCTAATCATGTTAAATTTGTTGATTCAAAAGGTACCCCTGTTGTACACAAAAGGATTAACAATAGTAATTCAGATGAGAAAATGTTAGAGAAACCTAAGAATGTAAACATAGGGCTTCTGTCTAAGTCTCAGTTGAAACAGAGATTAGATGGTCTTTCAGAGTCTAGCAAGATCAAAAGAAATAGGAATGGAAAAGAAGGTATTAACAAAGAGAATAATTACAAGAATGTACCTGATGCACCTAGAAAAAAATGCTATAAGTGTGGAAATCATAATCATTTGGCCCTAGACTGCAATCAAAAACCTTCTTGGAAAACTGAGTCCAGATTCCCCAAGACTCAGAAAATTCAATACCAACCACAAAAAGCTTGTTATCATTGTGGTAGTTTACTTCATTCCATTTACATGTGTAGAGAATATCATGAACTGTATTATGATTATTATTCCTTGAAATATGAAACTCCTAGTCACAAACAGTTTGTGAAATTAGAGTCTAAAGTTGACTCTACAACAGGTAAAGTAAAGACAAAATTCTCAAAGCCTGTTGTTTCTAAATCTAGTAAGAAAGGATCCAACCAAAATTGGGTCCTTAAAAATTCTAACTAGTTACTTTTTGTTTGCAGGGCACAGGAAAGAAGCATTCAATTATCTTGGACAGTGGATGCTCTGGACATATGACTGGAAAGAAGTCCCTGCTTACAAAGTTTGAGAGGAAAGCTGGCCCAGTAATATCTTTTGGAGATGGCAACAGAGGAGAAACTCTGGGATATGGCTAAATTGTTTTGGGGAATGTCATCATAGAAAATGTAGCACTAGTTGAAGGCTTGAAACATACTCTTTTAAGCATAAGTCAACTGGGTGATAAAGGTTACAAATCAATCTTTGACAGAGAAGGATGCAAAATCTTGAATATGCAGAATGGAGACATTGTTCTAACTGGTCAAAGACATGGTAACATATATGAAGCCAGCTAAAGTGATACATCTAAAGGAATTGTTAGATGTCTCTACAGTAAAGCAACAAGTGATGAAAGCTGGAATTGGCACATGAAGCTCTCACATCTCAACTTCAAGAAGCTTAATCAACTTGTTAAGCATAATTTGGTGAGAGGCCTACCTCAGGCAAATTTTGTGCAAGATGGACTTTGTGATGCATGTCAGCTTGGAAAGCAAAGAAGAACCACTTTCAAGAGCAAGACTGAAAATTCAATTACTGAACCATTTCACATGCTACATCTTGATCTGTTTGGTCCAGTAAATATTATGTCTATCAGCAAGAAAAGATATGCTCTAGTGATAGTGGATGATTTCACAAGGTTCACACGGGTGTTCTTTCTACACAGGAAGGATGAAGCTCCTCAGCAAATCATTGAACTTGTAAAGAATATTCAGAATAACTCTGAGTACAAAGTTAAAGTATTTAGGAGTGATAATGGTACAGAATTCAAGAATTCTACAATGGAGGGGTTTTGTGCAGACAATGGAATCACTCAACAGTTTTCTGCACCTGGTACACCTCAGCAGAATGGTGTAGTGGAAAGAAAGAACAGGACTCTCATAGAGGCAACAAGAACCATGCTTGTAGATGCAAAACTTCCAACCTACTTTTGGGTAAAAGCTATTAACACTGCATGTTTCACTCAAAACTGTACCTTGGTAAATAGTCATGGAAAAACTCCCTATGAGATGATCAAAGGAAAGAAACCAAGTGTGAAATACTTTCACATCTTTGGATGCAAATGCTATGTCCTAAAAGTTCATCCAGAACAACTTGGAAAATTTGAAACCAAATCGGATGAAGCAATTTTTCTAGGATATTCAGCATCTAAGGCCTTCAAAGTTTATAATCTCAGAACTCACATTGTTATGGAATCAATTCATGTTGCATTTGATGATAAGAAATTTGGAATTCTGCAAACTGATGAAAGCCATGACAAATTGGAATTTGAAAATTTGAAGAATTCTGAGATACTCTCCAGTGATGATGAAGGTTCTCCAGAAGGAATTTCTATTGCTTCTCAAAGGAATGCTACTATTGAGGGGGAGCAAATAAATCAAAGAGAACACAGTGATCATCAGGAGCAGACTAGCCTTTCAGAGTCTACTCCATCAGGAATTGACGTTTCAGAGTCTACTCCATCAGGAACTGATCTTTCAGAGTCTACTGAGGAAAGATCAGTAACTAGCAGCAATATGGAATCTATTGATTCTATTGATCAAAGGAGAGTTTTTGAAGGTAGAGAGAATTCTTCTACAAGAAATACCACTAACTTAGGGGGAGAGACTAGCAGAGTTAGAAAATGGACAAAGGATCATACTGAAGATTTGATTATTGGTGATCCAAATAGTGGTGTTTGAACTAGAAGATCAATTCAAAATGAATGCTTGTATAGTTGCTTTCTCTCAAAGAATGAACCTAAGAAGGTTGAAGAAGCCTTACAGGATCCTGATTGGGTAATTGCAATGCAGGAGGAGTTAAATGAGTTTGAGAGAAACAAAGTCTGGAAACTGGTACCAAGACCTAAAGATAGATCTATTGTTGGTGCAAGATGGGTTTTCAGAAACAAGCTAGATGAATCTGGTATGATTGTAAGAAACAAAGCAAGACTGGTGGCTAAGGGTTATTCTCAAGTAGAAGGCATTGATTATGATGAGACCTTTGCACCTGTAGCAAGATTAGAAGCAATCAGAATGTTTCTTGCATTTGCAGCTCATTCAAAATTCAAGGTATACCAGATGGATGTAAAGAGTGCTTTTCTAAATGGCAAACTTGATGAGGAAGTGTAAGTGGAACAGTCACCTGGATTTGTTGATCCAAAGTTTCCAAATCATGTCTACAAACTTGACAAGGCACTCTATGGACTAAAGCAGGCACCAAGAGCATGGTATGAGACTTTGTCTAAATTTCTTCTTGAAAATGGCTTCACAAGAGGTACAATTGACAAAACTCTATTCTTTAGAAAGATAAAAGGTGAATTGCTTTTAGTTCAAGTTTATGTTGATGATATTATTTTTGGTTCTACTAATGAAAAGTTGTGTGCTAAGTTTAGCAAGCTTATGCAGTCTAAGTATCAGATGAGCATGATGGGTGAATTAAATTATTTCTTAGGCTTGTAGGTCAAACAGACTGAGACTGGTATTTTCATTAATCAGTCAAAATATATCAAAGATCTTTTAAGAAGGTTTGACTTTCAAGACTGTGCAGTTGCAAAAACACCCATGGCAACAACCACTAAACTAGACTCTGATCCTAAGGGGAAGAGTGTGGATAATACTAGTTATAGAGGCATGATAGGCTCATTGTTATATCTAACTGCAAGTAGGCCAGATATAATGTTTTCTACCTGTTTATGTGCTAGATTCCAAAGTGATCCTAAGGAATCTCATTTAATTGATGTGAAGAGAATTTTTAGACATCTCAAAAGAACTCCAAATCTTGGTTTGTGGTATCCTAGAGAATCTGATTTCTTTCTAATTGGCTATTCAGACTCTGATTATGCAGGGTGTAAGATAGACAGGAAAAGCACTACAGGTACATGTCAATTCTTAGGAAACAGATTGATTTCTTGGGCAAGCAAGAAGCAACAATCTGTTTCAACCTCAACTACAGAAGCTGAGTACATAGCAGCAGGCAGTTGTTGTGCACAGCTCCTTTGGATAAGAAATCAGTTGATGGATTATGGTATGACACTTAGTAATATTCCTATGTTTTGTGATAATACTAGTGCTATTAAAATTGCAGAAAATCCAGTTCAACATTCAAGGACTAAGCACATTGATGTCAGGTATCATTTTATTAGAGAACATATTGAGAATGGTACTGTGGAACTTCATTTTGTTCCTATTGACAAACATCTTGCAGATATTCTAACTAAACCACTTGATGAGACTACATTCAGTAGATTAGTAAGTGAGTTAGGAATGTTAAATTTTTAGATCTTTAACATCTGCAATAGTAGCAAGGTATGTTGTTTTTAGCTTATATACTTGATATTCTTGTCAGGATCTATATTTGATTGTTAAATGCTTTAGCTATAACACTTTGCCTTGATAAATTTCAGTAATGATAGACTTGTTAATAATCATCAGGATTAGATTTGTTATCAGGATGCTGACGTCACCAGTATTGTGTCAGTATCAGGATTATGAAAATTGTTTCAGATCCTGACATTTACTTTGTGTAGTAATCTAATTCTATGATGTGTTAAGTCTATGCCAGCAAGTTTTAGTATTTGCATACTGATAATTTATACATCATTCAATAATCAAAAGACAAGTAGATAACAAGAAATTGTATTTTCATTAATTGAAATCATTACATATATGGAAATGAAATACAACATCTTTTTGTCTAACCTTTACTGATAATTCTATACTTGTTTATTGATATGAATTCTGAGGTACAGGACAAGGAGCATCTCAAGAAATCCATCAGGGGATTGAATAGCCTCATCTACTCTTGGATTCCTTATCTGGGCGATTTGAATGAGAGCAGCTAACTTAAATGTATAGCATCCCCATCAAGATCAACCTCAGACTCTCGGCCAAATTCTTTATCCTCAAGTTTTGAGGAGGTTAGGGGAAGATTGTATCCAACAGATGGATGTTCTAGGAAAAACCTCTGGATATTATCGGAAACCAATCCATCCATGATTAGTTCGATGAGAAGAGTCGTCTTTTCAAAGAGATGATCAAGAACAATATGTTCATCGACTGTGAAAAATCTAAAGAATGGGTTTGAATGGAATTTTGGTTTGAAAAGCATTGTTGAGAAGAAAAGAAATTGAAAGGTTTATGGAGAAAGGCATAAGGCGTCTGTTTCTTTTAAAGAAAGATATGAGAAGCTGAATAGTCACTTGGAAGTTTTAATGTAGTCAGATGCTAATTATTGCATATGACTGTATTTCTTGTTTTCAAGAAATATTGAATATATCTAACCAATTGATTTTTGTTCAGATTAATTGTTTAAGTCTCTGGAATCAGGATGATATTGATCAGGATTTCATGTGTGACCATCAGGATTTGAGAATTATTATCACATATTTTATGATTATTTTGATGAGAGGTCAACAGGAAAAGGAAGCTGATCAGTATTGATTATTTATTCCCTGATTTATTTCATGAAAATCAATTTTGGATTTTATTTTCCAAAAATCGTGGGTAACCGCACTTTTCAAGGATTGACACCTGTCAATCTACGTGTCAATGTGGGATAGTGGTCTGAAAGATTTGTGAAATATATTTGTTTTGAAACTCTAATCGTGTAATTGCTTTCTCTAATTTTACGTTCTCTAAAGCAAAAACACTCTTGAGTTTTCAAAATCACTAATCCATTTCAAGAATTTTTCAAGTTCTTTTCAGATCAAATATGGCAACTCAGAGAATATTACCTAAATCAGTAGCCTTCAAGTTTGGTGACTTCGATTTTATGACAAACAATCATGTAGCAGCTATCACCAACAAGGAAGGAGTGTCATCTGATTTTCATCCAATCATGGACTTTCTGGCGTATGGACCATTAAGTTATACATTGACAGCATCTCCACAAATTAATCAAGTAGCTGTTACACAAGCTTGGGAGAATGCTGAGGTAATTGATTCTACTCAGAGTCAATCAGGTAAGATTGTTCTACATTTAGGACAAGACTCATTTGATATTACTGAATCTGTTGTTAATTCAGTACTTCACTTACCTGTTAGTTTGATTTATGAAAATGTACCATCTGATGATAATGTGAGAACTATGTTGTCTGAATTAGGTTATAGTGGACCTCTAGAAAACATGAGCCAGTTGAATAGGTCTTTTCTTAGAAAGGAATGGTCTTTTTACTTTGATCAAATTGCTAAATGTTTTACTGGTAAATGTAGTTCTTTTCAGCAAATTACTTCTGTTACATCACATATTGCTTATAGTTTGCTGTATGACAGAGTAATTAACATTGGTCACATTATCTTAAGTCAGATGAGTATTAAACTTGGGTTAAGAGATCAAAACAGGAAAATAGTTTATTATCATAGATTTATGCAAATGTTTATTAACCATTTTATTCCTGATGTTGAAGCTAGATTTGGTAGAGAACATTGTGTTTCTTCTTATGAACAACAAAAGAGAATTTTCTCTGACATTATAAAGAAGGACAATGAAAAGAATCTAGATGAAATACCTGCAATTCATTATCCACATCATTTTCATGTAATTCTTAAAACTCATCTTCATACTCTCTACAATTCTTCTTTCTTTTGTGGTGAAATGGCTCAGGAATCTCAATTGGAGGAGAACCCACCTGTGTCTACCCAAGTAGCCCAAAACATTATAGTCTCTGAAACAATTCAAGATCCAAATTTTGATCCACAACCTATTGTTTCAAAGAAACCAACCTCTGGTGTTTCTCAAAAGACATCAGTTGTAAGGAAGAGAAGATTTGTTGTGTCAAGTAGTAGTAATTCTAGTGAAGATAATGATGATTTAACTCTTGCTGAGAGAGCAGAAATGAAGGCTGCAATTCAACTTTCTCTGTTAGCACAAAGAGATGAAAAACCTAGCCACAGCCAGGCTGCAGTCTCCCAAAAGGCTATAGTTCTTAAAAAGGGAAAATAGTTACTGGATATAGTCTCTCAAAAGATTGTGTCTATTGAACAAAGATCTCATCCCAAGATCACTTCTGTGTCTACACCTCTTGAGTCTTCTCAGGATAAATCTTTTGCTCACTATACCAGGAGAACAAGGAGAAAGATTCAATTGTCACCTACACACACAGAGTCTAGTCCAACTAACATTATGCAGGTTTCTACACATCAAGCTACATCTATGTCAGTATTTGACAAGAGAGATCTGGATATTTAATCTTCATGGGAAACTACATTGTCATACAGAATGGCTATGGGACTTATCTCTCTAAAAGTGAAGCTTTCCAGGCCAGTTCTAAATTTTCTAAGTGAAAGTGTTCCTAGACTTTCATTTCCTGAAGAATATGGACTTCTACATCAAAGACTTGAATTAATGAAGATGTATTTCTTTGTATCTGTCAGAAGACAATTAATCAAGAAATTTGGATTCTCGAAGCATGTTGCACTTCAATCACTTCATGCATATTTATTTGACAAGGATGTCATTATTGAAGATGCTTCAGATCAAGGTGAACAACTGGAGGAAGTAGATAGAGGGAAGCAGTCAACAGAAGATACTATTGCACCAGTGGTGAATAGTAGGAAAGATCATATCACAGTCACTGCAACACAAGAACCATTTAGTCAGAGGTTGGATGACTCAGGAGCTGTGATAGTTGATGCTGAAAGGACTTCTGTGATGACTGAAAATGCAAGTGAGATACCCTATGATATGGGAGGAATGACTTTGGTTGATTTTTCTGAAGATCAAATAAATTTTGTTCAGTCAGAGTCTATCCATCTTGAGGGTGAGTCTCAGCAAACAACACTTAAAGACGGTGATGTACTAACTATGGTGTCTAATGAAGTATTACTGAAGACATCAGAGTCTAGTAAAGAACCTGAAAGTGGTATACTGGAGCCTGTAGTCTCTGGAAGGAAAGAAGATGATTGTAAGGGTTCAGAGATTATAGCAGCTCACTCCTTGGAGAAAACCTCAAGCCCCTTGCCATATGAGGAACCCTCTCTCCATGTGAGTTCAGGTATAAAAACTCCTTCTAAACTCTATTTTTCTGTAGGTCATGAGAGCACTTATCCAAATTTGAGTGATACACTTGAAAAGATGGACTTAGATCCACAAACTGAGAGGCTGGCTCCTGACCAGGCAAAAGGTGATGTAGAAAGAGTGTTGACTTTAGTAAGTCAAAGTGAGAATGAGGGTATGGATGATCAACTCCATAGTGAGGGAGAGAAAATTAGGAAACCATCATTTGATTTCTGGGATCAGGTTTTTCCTGAATCTTTGTCTGAAAATTTGGGTATAGATGCTGGTACTTATTCATTCATCAAAATGTATCAGAAGAATGACCTAGCACATCAGGTTTTATTACTTGAATATCATACAACTCAAGCAACTTCTTCTACAAGACTTGAAGATATAGTTCTTTCTGATTCTGATTCTGAAGATACTAGAAGCACTTCCAACATTGAAGTTCATTTTGATATTTTGAAAGTTATTCAAAATTCTCAAATTGTTATGCAAACAAGACTTCAATCATTTGAAGATAACCAAGTCACAATTATGGAAAATCAAGCAGTTCTGATGAATATCATTTGTTCTGTTTCTGAATCTCTTGGAATTAATGTTGCTGATGTCAAAAAGGGGGATATAAAGACAATTCAAAGACAACAACAACACCACCAGACTGGGGGAGATAAAGAGCAGGCAAAGGGAAGTAAAAAGAAGAACTAGGAGTGATAGTGGTGAATCTTAGCTAGGAAGTGGTAAAGGAAGAGTAGCATTAATAGTTAAAATTCTTCTTCTAAGTACTAGATAAACTCTACATCTGGGAAGGAGGTACTTAACTTCATAATTCTACATTCATAAATTCTATTCTGGTTGTATTGTTATATGTTTTGACATTCACAACTTAGATTTATGCTTCAGATTTTAAAGCATAAATAGGGGGAGATTGTTAGGAATAGTTCTTAAGTTGTGATGTTAAGAATAGAATTTACACATTTTACTTTTTGTAATCCTGATCTTATAAAGGATTTAGCACTATATATAGGATTTATGTGTAAGACAGTTATCTGTACAGTTTAGTCAGGAATGAACAGTGTATCAGAGACTACATGTCAGGAACAAAGAGCAAATCCTGATGACGGTCTAATACTGATGATGATCAGATACTGATGCAAGATGAAATCCTGATATCAGTCTTGTTACTGATGATGTCATTATGGATGCTACAGAAACAGGCAAGTGCTATAAAACAGGATCGTTGTTTGAAGATCAAGCAAGAAGATATTATGAAGGAAAGAGTTTTCTATTGATGGAAACTATCGACTAGAAGACAGAACATTGTCATGTATAGATTATATCTTTCTATTAGTAGTTGATAGGTAGCATTATAAATACTCTCTCTATATCATTGTAAAAAGTGTCGTAGTCGAACAAGTGTGTTGTGAGTTCGTGTGCGTAGCTCTGTATAAGGTTTGTATTCGAGAGTTCGAAACAAACAGAGAGAGATTTGTATTGTCAGCAGCTGCTAAAGGTATTGTACACCTTTGGTATAGTTTGTATTTAATCTTATTAATACAAACATAGTTTGATTCATTCGTTTATTCGTGTTCATATAATCAAGCAAAAATCAGACACGATTATATAACTTGTATTCAACCCCCCCTTCTACAAGTTATTCGAGTTAACACATCCAAACTCCCAAAACCTCTGAAACCCTAACTGCAAAAAGCTAAATTTCTTCTTCAACCTTCAATTTCTCCTCTCTCTCTTACACAAATGGCAACAGTAAAGTTCAACACCAATTTCATTGCTCTAACTAGTGATGTTGAGGCACCCAACGCTAACTTCAAGTGCTTTGTGAAGTGGATGTCTAAATCATACATAAAAAATGCTCTATCTGTTAACCCTACTCTGTATCTAGACATTCTAGAACAGTTCTGGAAGTCTGCTACAGTGGAGGTGGCGGCTCTTGACTCTGCAATAACCTCGTACATCATTTACTGTAAGATTCAAGACAAGAATATCACTATCACCACAGAAGACATGGATGAAGCACTTTGGATGGGCACCAAACAAGAGGTGTATGACCCACCAGCTACAACTGCTGATTTGGAAGACTTCCTTGAATTCATCAAATATGCAGACAAAATTAGTCTTGGGCATCTGAATAGGAAGGAATGGAGCTATGTGTTTGCTACACTTCTTCAAGTCTTCACCGCAAGAAAATCCAGATATGACCAAATCAGTACACCTGCACAGCAGATAGGCTATGGTTTAGCATATAGAAAGAAGATAGATGTTGGCCTTATCATTTTGCAGGAGCTATATAGGAGACTTGGTAAGAACTCAGCCAAGAGAGGTAATGAAATTTTCTTCCCTCGTTTTATTCAATCTGTACTTAACTTCTTAGATAATAAATTGATTGAATTAGATGGGATGAATAAAAATAGAATAGGCTATCCTAAATCCATGGCCAAACTCATTTTTGGTAATTTGGAGACTAGGAATGATGTAGATGTAAGACTGAACATAACTCCCCATATGGAGAGTTTGTTTAGGACTTACCCCCACAACATGCCAACATTTGACTCAAAGTCACAGTTAGCACAGCCCAAGCAAGTAGGACAAAATGCTAACCCAGGGCTTGCTAACCAACCCTCTCAACCAAACACTTTACCAAACACTGAGCCAACTGCATCATCCTCTCAAAAGGGTGATGTTGGTAAAAAGGAGAAGAAGAGAAAACTGGTTGCTTCTGCACCTTTAACCATCTTGTCTGAAGCAGCATTGGCTGTACAGTTAGAAAGTGAGGCACCTGAGTCACCCCTTATCAGGCCAAAGAAGAAGAAAACTAAAACCACCTCTTCAGTCACACAAATGGCTGAAGTTGTAAAATCAGGGACAAACAGTTCACTAGATGTACCCTCTCAACAGGTTGCATTTACAGAATCAAGCATCCTCCCCAATGCATCTATCTGTACAGAGTCAGCACATGGGAGTGATAAGGCTGGCACAACACTGAGTGGAGAGCACATCACAGTTGAAACTCCCTCTATCTCTCAGGGGGAGTTGCCAAAATTTATTCCACACGACACTTCTCTTCCAGAATCTTCATCTCAAATTTCTTTGCAGCCTGCAACTCAAGCAATTGAGGAGCAATGCATTGATCATCAATAATTCTTTTCTCTTGATGAGCCAATGAATTCAAGTGACTTGGTGAAGGACACCTTGTTCACCACCCAGGACCCACATTTAGATGGTGAGGGAATGCATGTTGGGGCATCTCCTAATGACACCATCACAAACACAGAGGTTCCACTAGTTTTCACTAGAGACTCTGTGCCCGTGTCAACTGCTGGTGTAACTCATCCCACTTCTGTGAAGACACCAGTAGTAGAGTCAATCCATCCGGTTACAGAAGTTGCATCTGTAACTGAGGAGTCTAGCTTGCCTAGCTCTAGCTCTGACTTTATGTCACAATGGCTGAAGCCTGTGCACCATGACAGTGCTTCAGGATCAGGGTCTGTTCCACAACAATTGACGGTTGAAGCACTTCAAAGCTTAATTGTGGATCAGATCCCTGAGTTCACAAAGATTGCACAGCACCTCCTCACTGCCAACCTGCCCAATCCTGACTATGAAGCTATTCTCCTGTGCCATAAAGAGGATGTGGAGCTACAACAGGCCAAAATTGTGGATGATTCTGAGAGAGAAGGCAATGTAGATGCCTGGCTTCAAGGAAAATATGACATTCCTCTCTGAGAAGGCCTACAGTACCTCAGAGAAGAGTACATCACTTCACTAGGGTCCAATGCCAAATCTCTCACCCCTAGTGCTGTGTATGAAGCAGTCAATGACAGTTACAAGGGAATTCTCAAGGCTGCACATTACCTTGGCAAGGGTCTAAAGACAGAAGTCACAGAAGTGTGTACAGCCACAACCAAGGAGGTGCATGAGTTATAAAGGGCTTTTGATTCCAAATTCCCTCAACTGGAGACTGTGGTCAAGGAAATTCTTGCCTGCAAGTCTAGCTGCACCAAAATGGACAATGGCTTGGACCTTCTCAAAGATATTGTCACAGGGCTGGGGCATAAGTTTTAATCTCTATCTGATCAAACCACAAACTCAACTGCCATGCTGAGAACAATGTTCAAGAAT
Source organism: Kitagawia praeruptora (assembly GCA_037693485.1). Taxonomy (NCBI): domain Eukaryota; kingdom Viridiplantae; phylum Streptophyta; class Magnoliopsida; order Apiales; family Apiaceae; genus Kitagawia; species Kitagawia praeruptora. The sequence continues at coordinate 128,898,255 of CM075352.1, forward strand.
CAATATGGGGATAAGCTGGTAACTGAGGTCCCTGTACATGACATGACCAAGTATGAAGTCCAAAGACTCAAGGATCAATCTATCTCTGGTTTCAAGGCCACTGAGTTATTCACCAACGTGGACACTCTAGAGAAGGAGGTGGTCAATATAAAGGCATCCAATGCTCAGTTGACAGACACTGTTGCCGCCCTAAATGAAAAGTTGGACATTCAAGCCACTGCCAATGCTGATGTTCTTCTTAATCAACAACAGATGCTTTCTACCATACTGATGCACATGGGACTCCCTCTACCTGAAGCCTCTTCCAACCTAAAGGTCACTAATACAGCCTCTGTGCCTGACAACAAGCCTAAGGGGGAGAAGAGGACATTAAAAGACTCAAAATCTAAAGGGAGAAACCTAAGGAGAAAGGCATTACAATGAATGAGGGTGGTCAACCGAGAACTACTAAGTCAAATCAGTCTGAGAGAGTAAAGGCAGCATCCAAGGAGGAAAAACTGAAGAAAGTGGTTGTAGATGAAGAGGCCAAGATTCTATCTATCCCTCCATCTGAAACAGAATATGAATTTGACATTCCTGACATTGCTAAGCAATCTCTTCAAGGTGAACCTTCAGAATTCAGAAATGTTCTTACTCAAAGGGTATGTCAAGAAACTGCAAACTCTAAATTATACAATGACATAACCTTTCTGAAGCACCTACATGAACTGAGAAGAAGGGCAAACTTCCATTACTTTGACTATATCAAGCTTCTTGTGCAAGATGTGTTCCTAGTCACTATAGTGAGAAGAGAAATTGTTCAGACTAATCCTTATGCCATCATCACTACCAATGATAGAGAAGTCTTAGTCCACACTGCCAAGAACCTCTTTCACATCCACATTGAAGCTTTGCAAATTCTATCCAGCTCTGAACTTGGAACAATTATCAGGAAGATAGAAAGGAATAACTCATCAGACAACAACATGCTTAAGGAGATTCTCACCAAGTGCATGAAATCTCAATTGCCTTAAGTAGTTCCTCAGCCTCACTGTATCTTATATGAAAAGAATCAAGACATTGTTGCTTTCAGATTTGGACAACACCTCAAATCAAACAACATGTCTGCAATAAAATTTTTGGCTGGAGTTCTACATTCAAGGAGTGGAAAATCTAAATCTGAAATAGAGGCTCTTGACATCCTGGTGAAGTTTATCAACTCTCAGTCAGACATCAAGCCTATTGCCAAAGAAGGAAAGTCAGACAAAGATAAGGATGATCAGGACGAGAGTGGGAGCAAAGGTGGATCTCAAGAAAGGAATAAGGGTGGTAATGACAAAGAGAAAAGGGATGGTAGAAGTAGAAGAAAGATGATAACAGAGATGGTGGAAAGGTGTATGAGAGAAAGAGTGGAAAGCAGCAAGTCTTAGGCATTACTAACATTAATCTCACCACAACACAATATTCTAAGTCTATGGTGAATGCTGTTAGCAATGACCTACCAAAATCTGAATCAATGGCTTCTGCAACTGCTTTGCCAACTCAAGGGAAGAAGATTCAAGTCAAGAAGCCATCTGTGTGTTTCAAAAAGCAAACTGCTAATGGAATACTACAATGGTCTACAAACAAAGGTCACATGCTACTGCCAGGCAACCATGTAAAAAGGATCAAATTCAAACAAGCTGCAAGGAAACCAAAGCTATCCAAATCAAGGACCCTGACAATCTATCCAGGCTTGAAACTCCAACCATTAGATGAAGAATTTGATGAAGACCAATTGCAATATCTAAGAGCTCAAAGAATCTACTATGCTGCCATTATGAATAATTGCCGTGAGATTAGATATACTGATGGAAGGGAGAAGAAATTCAAACAAGGACAATGTCAAAATTGGGGCAAACTACATGAAATAGAAAGAATCATTACATTATTGGATTCTGAAGACAAAGTGAAGAAAGTATGGAAGCTGGAGTTGACTGATTTTGTAAAAATGAAAAGAGACTATGCTGATAAGATAAGGAAGGGATGCTTTGAGAAATGGCTAGAAATGGAGAAGGAGATTGATAGGCTGGAAGTTGAAGCAGAAAAGCTAAGGGCAAAAGGACTGTGTAGAGTTCAATTCAATCCCTATGTAGTGAAGTACTATAGGAGGAGAAATGGAGATAATGTCAATATAAGAATGAACCTACTCAGTCACTATCCTGCCAACATTCTAAATCCAGTACTTGAAGATTTCAAAGACTCTATCATGCTTGAAGAATTGGATGCTTTAGCAGAGATCATAAAGGCCATGGATGAGATTGCAAGAAAGGAGAAAGAAAGAAGAAAACAGAAAGCATATGATGATCTACAAGCCAAAGCAATGAAGATGGAATCAAATGAGAATGGCTAGTATTTCATCATACTGTAAGATTATTCATTCATGTGCTCAATCAAATTTCATACCTATACTTTTCAAGTTTTACCTTTATGTATGTTAGGCTTGTTATCAGACATGAAATTGTGACTAAGGGTCTCACTCACAATTTGGGGGAGATTGTTAGTCACAGAGGCATGCCTATTTACATTTAATAACAAGCCTAATTGTTTGTAATGCTTTGCATTACCTACATGACCTCTTGACTGAGGGAACCTCTAGTTGTAGAGTCTCTACTTGTTTTGTACTTGTAATAGGCACCAAATCCTAGTTGTGTAACTGTACTTATAAAGTCAAGAATAATGCTTGAAAGAAGTTCCAAGGTTCATGCCTCAAGCAAGAAGATAAAGACTGTCAAATAATCACAGTTGGGATTTGAAGAAATGAAGAATTTGCCTAAGTACCAATTTGAGAAGTATATTTGTCTATTCGAGAAGTCTAGCATTCGAGAAGTCAGGGATTCGATATCTCAAGACACTATTTGATATCTCTGAATACACTGTTCAATATCTCATTCGATATCTCAGAGATTCGATATGTCTACTACTCTATTCGAGAACTCAAGAAGTCAACAAGTCAAAGTGGTATTCGAGTTCTCAAAGAGTCAACAAGTCAAAGTTCCATTCGATATCTCAAGGACTCAGAAAGCTATTCGATATCTCGAGGATTCGATATGTCAAATGTTCTATTCGACAACTCAAGGAATTCTGATGGAAAAGAGCTATTCGAGAAGTGGTTCGAAATGTCAATATAACAGTGTTCGAGAACTCAGAGTTATCGATCAAGTCAACTCTAGTTCTCGAATCATTTACTTAGTCACTTCTCGAATACATTCTTGGAGACAAAATACTGAAGAAATTGTACAAGTCAGAAACCTGCAACAAGCCAATGCACTTTATGGACCACAATCTGTAACGTGCTCTGGAAAGCCTACAAGGAAGCGTGGAGAGATATAGAAGAGACAAAGGCCTAAAGAAGTGGATCTGAACAGGCTTTGCAAAGTCAAATCTGTAACCGTTTGGACACTTACTCAAAAAGGATAGACAGACTAGAAAGTAATTTGTTCAGCTACCTTATTTGTAGTAAGTAGTGTGTATCCATGTTTTATAAGGATACAGCCTCACTTCCTTAGTCATTAACTTTTGTGAGTCAAGTTTTTCATACGCTGTAAGCTGTATCTCTCTGAGAAAAACGAAGCTGAGAATACTATCACAGATTGTAGCAACCTTTATCTAATAATACATTAGATTAAAGTGATATTGTGTCTTGTGTTGTTCTTTATCCGCACCTACACCTTGCATACACAAACACTTATCTGCTACATAGACTTGAGAAAAGAAAAGTTCAAGAATCCATTCACCCCCCTCTGTATTCTTTTACCGTATTCAGTACTCAACAAATGTAAAAAAGACAATCGGTTAATTACCAATAATTATATTATGTTATTATCCTAATTATTAAAATAAATAATAATATAATATACTTAATGGTAATTAGCCGATTATTTTTTCATATTTACTTATAGTTGAAGATATTACCTTTTATAAACAACTAAAAACATCATACTATATCTTCCAATCATTAATATTTGCATTCTAATTAAAACACGTTACCTTTTTTATTTAAACTAATCTTATAATCATCAATATTAAAATATTACTCCATCCGTCCCAGCCAGTTCTTTACATGGCGGCTGGGCACGGAGGTCAAGGATAGTGGGTGTAAAGTGGGTGTAATATTGTTAAAATAAATAAGATAGTGAGTGTAATAGTGATTTTATTGTTAAAATAAGTGAAGTAGTGGGTGTAATAGTGATTTTATTGTTAAAATAAGTTAAGTAGTGGGTGAAATAGTGTAAAGTATTGTTAAAATAAGTGAAGTAGTGGGTGTAATAGTGTTAAAACTTACTATTTTGGGTAATGTAAAGAAATGGTGGGACGGCCCAAAAATGAAATTGTAAGGAAATGGATGGGACAGAGGGAGTAATATTAATATTAAAAACTATATATTAAAATACCCAAAACCAAACCGATAAATTTTCAATTTTTCGACTTTAATATAATAGTATATATTTGTACCGAGCCCATACAGGCTATCTAAATGTTATTATACAGTAAAACCTCTATAAATTAATAATGTTGGGATCGGCAAATTTCAATAATTTTTATAAATTTATCAAGATTATTAATTAATCGAGGTAAAATTTATAGTGTTGCTATTATGTTGGGACCAAAAATTTGCATTCAAAATATTAATTTATTGTGATATCGAGTATTAATTTAACGAGGTTTTACTGTACACTATTTTTTCTCTTTCTTTTTTTCTTTCCTTTTTTCTCATTTGTTCTTTTAAAACATGTAAAGACATTTGATATTTTGAAAAATAATATATTATGAATGTGATAATAACAAATAAATTGTGTTTGTGAATTTTAACTAAAATCTAATTTAGTTTTATTACCATCTAATTATATTATTTATTTAATTAAAATTTGATTTCACAAAATTAAATTTTTTTTGTATGCAATTTAAGCATTACGTGTTAATGATAATTTGAATGAGAAAGAGATTTATTCAACTTTTTATTAATAAAAAAATGAAGGTAGAGAAGTGAGATGTCTAACCTTGTTAAAGCATGCACGTATTTTAAGAAAGTTAAATTTGTATAGTTAATTTTGGGAATTGATGAATAAGGTACTAAATTTACTATTTAAACACCAAATCTTACTTTTAAATATAAAATTTCATAACTACCCATGATTTTGGATATGTATCTTTTTATTATAACTAAAAAAAAATCCTGTATTCCGTCAAAAAAAAAATTCCTGTATCAAAAATTATTTCTAAGATAGCCCTTTTTAGTTTATTACTTCCCTAGGAGCATCTCCAATGGTATTGACCAAATTGGTTGGCTAAAATGATATAAAATACTGATTATGTATGTTGTGGAATAAAAACTAGGTTGTTAGATTGCGGCTAGGGTGCGTGAGCTTCGTGCTTTAATGGCTGCTTCTGCGTTCGAGACTAAACGGTCCTCACAGAATGCCTACGTATCTCTGTATTAGAGAATCAAGCCAATAAAACGTAGTTCTAGGTTGAGGGGTCTGACCCTTTATATAGGCTGAGAAGCCTCAGAATTAGGGTAGGGTTAGGAGACTTGGTGGGCAAGTCAGCCTTGAGGAAGGTTCTAGACTCCTTCCTTGTGGGAGTCAATTTCCTTGTATGACTGTGTGGCTTGGAGGCTACTCTTTGTAGAGATAATGTCCTTATCTGACTTGTATCTCCCAGCTGTTAATTATCCCTAAATATTAATTACGAAATTAATATTATAATTTGGGTTTGGGCCATCTGGTGGGCCCCATGTTTGGACCATTCTAGGTCTAATTAATGCCACATTAAACGTGTCTTTAGGGCTTACTTTTAGCCCATATCATTTGCCCCCCAACTTCTAGGGAAACTGATCAGGTTTTCCTTGAAGTTATAACGGTCTTTTTCGAGACTTGGGTCAGGGTTTATTGCTCGTACGCGAGTATTTTCAACAATATCATCTTAATGCAAAGCGTGGAGCGACCGACGCATTTACGATGATGTTAAACGGCACTAGACAGCGCTAATCAGCCTTAAACAATGTTTAAACAATGTTAAAAAATGTTAACTGGCATAAAACGACACTAAACGGTGTTTAATGGCACTAAACGGTGCTTAAATGTAAAATTTTTCCAAGTTTCTTAAGCTTTTTTTTTTTTTTTTTCCAGCTCATTTTCGAGCTCAAACTTCGAGCTCAAACTGTCCCAGGTCGGGGCTTTTTTCGAGCTCATTTAGCTTATTTTCGACCTGGAGCTTTTCGAGCTCAACCAGTACAAATTCGAGCTCAAAAAACGAGCTCAAATAGGGCCAGGTCGTGGCTTTTTTCGTGGAAATCCAGTGTTTTTTCGACCTCAAATTTACGAGCTCAAATCTAGAGAATATCGACCTCACTTAGGTTCCAGGTCGTGAGCTTCGAGCTCAATTTGCAGTTGATTTTCGACCTGGAATCTGCGACCTCAATTGAAGAAAAAACAATCTTTAAAATGGTTCCAGGTCGTGCCTTTTTTGTAGGTTTTCCAATTCTTTTTCGACCTGGAATTCACGACCTTGATTCAATGTAATCTCGACCTCGAATAAGTCCCAGGTCGTATGGATTTCCCATTTTTCTCAGTTCAATTTCGACCTGGAATTTACGATTTCAAACCGTGTTATAACGACCTCATATTTATTCACGACCTCGAATTGAATTTATCAGGTCATTTTGTCAAGCTCGTATTTACACTAAAAAACGAGGTCAAACGCTACGACCTCGTGCCTCCTTTTAATCTTTTGTCCAAGTTTTGTTGGACTTTAATGGGCCATGCCTTTTAATTTTTATGGGCTTTGGTCTTCAAACCATTTGGGCCTACCCTAATTATGTATTTGGGCTCTTCTTCTTGAAGCCCTATCTTGACTTCGACTCGAACTTTACAGGCCTGGCGTTTCTTGGGCTTTTTAGAGCCCAACATGTGTTGACAGCCCATAAGAGTTTTGAACAGGCTACAACCGGTTGATATTCATTTTAACCGGTTGAAATCCCCTAACTTTTGCTTATATAAAGGCCGAAGTTTTCACTTTCACTTCACCACAAAAGTTTCCAAAACAAAAACTCTCTCAAAAGTTCCAAATTTCTTTAAGAAATTTTCTCTGAGTTTGATCCTCGTTCTTTGAAGATTCAAAGTCATCCTTCAAGTTTTCTGGCGATTTTTCTTCCAATCTTTGAAGATTTGACGATTGCTCAAGGATTTCTGGGAATTTTTCCAGAAATTTTCCAGTTGTTGTTGAAGATTTGAAGAACACTCAAGGTACTTTCCAGAATTTCTAGTTTTATAGTTTGAAGATTACCTTTTTTCTGGGTTTTTCCTTCAATTCCTTTGAAGATTTGAAGATTGTTCTAAAAATTTCTTCGTTCTTTGCAGATTTTCTTTGATCATCAAAATTTTTCTTTGAAAATTTGAAGAAATGGCTGAAGATCGTGCTACTCAACGTTTCCAGAAACTGTAAGTGGCCTCAAAAAGAGGTATCATCATTCGTTCTTCCCTCATGAGTTTACAGGATATGATTTTAAATCGTAAAGAAGATTTTCCATCCCTGTCACACCTTGATTCCTATAATCATAGCAACATTTTCCATGACATAGAAAAAATCACTGACTATAATAGGATGTATAAAATAGAATCACCCTATAGGCTTATCCCAGCTGAGCCTGGGGATCGATCTTGCCATTGGCGCCCCAATGCACTTTGTATTTACAGGGGTGCCATTGTTGCAGGGGTTCGATTCCCTTTTCATGAGTTTATCCCTAGGCTTTTAGCAGATGTAGGAATTAACCCTTGTCAACTTCCTCCCAATTCTTGGAGGGTGATCAACTGTTTTCTGGTCCTCTGCCTTAAAAACAAATTCCCTCTTTCTGTAGCTCTTTTTAGGAAAATTTTTCAATTTAAAAATTCTGCTGAATCTACCCCGGGTTGGGTTTACATTAGTCACCGTTCTTCTACTCCTCCAATCTTTCACCCCCAATCTATTCCTGACTCCAACCCAAAGTGGAAGAAGGAGTTCATGTACTTGATATGGGAAGGTGGAGATTGGGGCAATGTTTTTCGTAGTACCTTTGGTAAGGTCGTAGATGGAAGTGCCAGTGACATTGAGCTGAATGAGGAAGAGACCTTTGCCTACCAGGAGCTCATCAAAGATAATTATTCTACTATGGCTTGGGATCTCCTGAATGAGTTCCAACTTAAAACTTTGGGACTTTCCCGAGTGGGCAATAAGGGTAATTTCCTTTCTTTTTGCATTCCTTTATTTGAATATGATTGTCTCATACCCATTATTTGTTTTTTGTTTTGTAATTGCAGCTGCAGCTTTTATCAACAAGACTAACGAGCCAGAAGATGGGGACACTGCTAGGCTGAAAAGGGCTCGTTTAGGGAAAGATCCTCGAGCCCCAACAGCCTCGGATGCCTACTTGAGGCCCCATGTGGCTGATGTTGAGGAGGTAGATGGCTCTTCCAAGAGTGCTTGGCGTCCCAACTGGGGTATTAGGAAGAAGGACTCCATTGTTGGAGACTGCAGGCATGCTATGGATTGGTCCTATCACTCCATAACCCCTGGTGACTTCAAGGACTATGTATCTGGCTCCACTCTTGAAGGAGCTGAGAGTGCTGGAGCTCAGGCCTTTGCAGCTTTAAGCTTCTTACTATCCACTCTTTTATGTACTTGTTTTGTCACTTGAACCGTGGTTTTAACTTTGTCTTTTGTAGGCTAATGCCAACTTCCAGGGGGTCGTATTCCAGGCTAAGACTTGGCGTTCCAACTATGAGACTTACAAGGCCAAGTTTGATGACTCCCAGGATGAACTGGGCTCTGTCAAGGCTACCTTAGCGAGGAGGGAGAAGGAGCTTCTAGAGTCTCAGGCTGAAAATGTCACTCTCAGGAAGGACAAGGACGACCTGATTGACGACTACCTTTCCTCCCAGGAGTATGTGGGCTTCATGGAGAAGCATGACGACTCTCTGTTCCCTTACCAGTTTACTCAGGGATGGGACGGAGCTCTTGCTGAGGTTACTAGGAGATTTCCTGGTATCCTCAATGTTTCGGATTTCCCTAGCCCCCATGCTCCTATGGCCTTGGCAGTGCAGGACACCCGAGAGGAGGACCCGGAGGATGATGAGAGGATCCTGGAGCCAGATTCCTCTGCTCACCTTGGTGCAGCTGAAGAGGATGAGCATACTGGAGATGCTTAGTAGTTGACATCTTTATCTTTCTATTTATGTACTCTGCCTTCGGGCACGACTTTGTATTTTCGTAACTTGTTTTGAGCTAGTCGATTATGTATTCTGCCTTCGGGCATAACTTTTAAATTCGTAATCCATTGTCCTTAATGCTTCTCACTTATTCATATTCGCATGTGTAGTCTGGCATTTTGTGCATATATATCAATGAGTAAGGTTCATATCTTATGCGAAAATGTAGGATAGTCTTATTAATATGAAGAAATGGGCACAGCCCTTACATAAATACTCTATCTCCAATATCTCAAGTTTTAAAAACTTGGAATGGTTTTATCGACCTTATTTCTACTTCTATTACATAGGCAAAAAGCTAGATCCTTTTCAAGAGAGTTTAAACATAGTAAACCTTGAGGTTCAATGCATGCCAAGTCCGGGGCACCTCAACCCCGTCCAAGGTTTCCAGTTTGTAGGATCCTCGTCCTAGTGTCTTCTTGACTCGATACGGCCCTTCCCAGTTCGGGGCTAGCTTTCCCTTCTGACCAACTCCAGAAGCCTCGATCTTCCTAAGAACCAAGTCACCTTGTTGAAAGAACCTCTCCTTAACCCTGTGGTTGTAGTAGAAAGATGCTTTCTTTTGATGCTCCGCATTTCTGGCATTTGCCTCGTCCCTGACTTCATCAATTAAATCTAAGGCGAGCCTCATGCCTTCTTCATTAGTCTCTGGTTCGAATGCTTCAATTCTAGGTGATGCATGCATGACTTCTAGTGGTACGACTGCCTCGGCTCCATAAGCCAGTAGGAAAGGAGTTTCCCCAGTTGTTACTTTGCAAGTAGTACGATATGCCCAAAGTATAGGCAGTAATTCATCCACCCAAGTATTTCTCGATCGTTCGACCCTCTTCTTAAGTCCATCAAGAATAATCCGATTGGCTACCTCAGCCTGTCCATTAGCTTGCGGGTGAGCTACCGAAGTAAAACGAAGCTCGATAGCATTTTCCTCACAGTACTTTCTGAACTCTTCATTGTTGAATTGTGTCCCATTATCTGTCACAAGGATTCGGGGGATTCCATACCTGCAGATTATGTTCTCCCAAAAGAACTGGGAAACTTGCTTGGTGGTTATCTTGGCTAAAGGCTTAGCCTCAATCCACTTAGTGAAGTAATCAATGGCGACAATCAGAAATTTCCTTTGTGCTGAAGCCATGGGGAAAGGACCAAGAATGTCCATCCCCCACATTGCAAACGGAATGGGAGAGCTGATTGAGGCTAACCTCTCAGGCGGCTGCCTCACAACAGGGGCGTGTTTCTGACATCTGTCACACTTCTTGACATAATCCTGGGCATCTGCTAACATCTTCGGCCAATAGAATCCCAGGCGGGTAATCTTGTGAGCTAAGGCTCTGCCCCCCAAGTGCTGCCCACAGATCCCTTTATGAACTTCTTCCAATGCTTCTCTTGCCTCTTGGGGCCTTAGGCACTTCAAGTACGGGATGACAAACGATCTCTTGTATAAGATGCCTTCAATCAAGGCATATCTCAATGCTCTCACTGATAATTTTCGTGCCTCCAAGGCATTGCTGGGGAGCCATCCGGTTTCTAGATGAGCTTTAATAGGATCTATCCAACAGCTTCCAACATCGATAGGTGCTATCAACTTAGAGTTGATGGTCGGGGCCTTCAAGACCTGGAAGTAAACACTGCCTGCATAATTCTCTATCTCAGAAGAAGCGAACTTAGAGAGGGCATCGGCCTTAACGTTCTCTTCCCTAGGAATGTGCTCCAGGTAGCACTCCTCAAACTGAGTCATAACAGCTTTCACGACTCTGAGGTATTTTGCCATAGTTTCATCCTTGGCCTCAAACTCACCATTCACTTGCGAGACTACCAGCCTTGAATCTCCACACACTTTGAGGTTTTTGACCCTCATAACTCTGGCCAATCCCAATCCAGCTATTAATGCTTCATATTCAGCTTCATTGTTGGTTGTAGGAAAGTCCAACTTCAAAGCGTATTCAACTGTGAACCCATCGGGGCTTTGCAAAAAAACCTGCACCACTAGATTTTGTTTTTGATGCTCCATCAAAATAGAGCACCCAATACTCTTTCTGATCAGGTACAAGTTCTTCATCCTTACTCTCAACTCCAGGGGTGGTTACTATCTCCTGCCCCCCGACTTCTTGGTTGCCAATGGTACATTCAACCACGAAGTCAGCTAATGCCTGAGCCTTGATGGCTGTCCGAGGCTTATATGCAATGTCAAATTCTCCGAGTTCGATTGCCCACTTAATTAGCCTTCCACTGACCTTCGGGCGATGCAGGATACTTCTCAATTGCTGGTCCGTCAGGACTTCAATCTTGTGTGACTGAAAGTAAGGTCTTAGTTTCCTTGAAGCCGTTACCAATGCTAAAGCAAACTTCTCAATGGTGGAATAGTTCAACTCAGCTCCATGCAACACCTTACTCACGTAGTAGATAGGTTTCTGAACCTTGTTCTCTTCCCGTATGAGGACGGCACTCAATGCTTGCTCAGATACCGCCAGGTATAGGTAAAGAGTCTCTCCGATGCTAGGCTTGGCCAACAACGGGGCTTCAGCCATGTATTTCTTTAATTGTTCAAAGGCCTCTTGGCTTTCAGGTGTCCATTCAAAATTCTTTACCTTCTTTAATGTTTGAAAGAAAGGCAAACACTTATCACCAGACTTGGAGATGAACCTCCCTAAGGCTGCTACTCGGCCTGTCAACTTCTGCACATCTCTTATAGAACGTGGTGGCTCCATGTCTAAAATCGCCTTGATTTTGTCAGGATTGGCCTCAATGCCTCTCTTTGAAACCATCAGCCCTATAAACTTTCCAGATCCAACACCAAAGGCACACTTAGCGGGATTCAACATCATCTTATGGTGCCTCAGCACTTCAAATGCCTCTTCGAGGTGTTTAATATGATCAGCCTTGAGTAGGCTTTTGACTAACATGTCATCAACATACACCTCCATGGTTTTTCCAATCAGATGGGCAAATATCTTGTTCACCAGGCGTTGGTAAGTAGCTCCTGCATTCTTTAGACCAAATGCCATAACAAGATAACAGAAGACACCAAAGTCAGTTATGAAAGATACCTTAGGGATGTCATCTTTGTGCATCTTAATCTGATTATAGCCGCTGAATCCATCCATGAAGCTTAACATCTCATGTCCAGCTGTGGCATCTATCAACATGTCAATCCTTGGAAGGGGGAAACAATCCTTTGGACATGCATCATTCAGGTCAGTGAAGTCTATACACATCCTCCACTTCCCATTCGCCTTTTTGACCATCACAGGGTTTGCTAACCATTCGGGAAACTGAATTTCTTCAATAAAACCAGCTTCCAAGAGCTTATCCACTTCTTGCTTAATGGCCTCTTGCCTCTCCGGAGCAAAGTTTCTCTTCTTCTGCTTTATTGTCTTCCTCTTGGGGTCAACATTCAACCTATGAGTTATAAGTTGGGGGTCAATCCCTGGCATATCAGCTGCTGTAAGAATTCTATCAACTTGCCCTTCAAGGGTTCTTTCAGAGATGCTCCAACATAAGTAACTTTTTCAGGATCATTCGGCTCTAGGGGTATGGGAATCAAATCCTCTGCTGGCTTCCCTCTATGCTCTTCATCGTCACGGACATCCATGTCTTCAATTGGAAGGACCTGCCCCCCGACTCCATCGGCCCTCAAAGCGGCTATATAGCAACTTCTTGCCATCTTCTGATCACCCTTTTGTTCTCCGACACCATTCCGTGTCGGAAACTTAATCTTCATATGATAGGAAGAGGCCACAGCCTTAAACGCATGTAATCCAGTCCTTCCAAGGATTGCGTTGTATGTTGAAGCTGCCTTAATCACCAAGAAATTCAGCATCTGAGTCGCCTCCTTAGGCTCCTGCCCAATAGTCATGGGCAACTGAATAGTCCCTTCAACATTGGACTCCACTCCATTAAATCCGTATATAGGCATGTTTACAGGGGTCAACTGAGAGTCGTTGTATCCCATCTTCATAAACGCATCATGAAACAAAATATCCACAGAAGCTCCATTGTCTATCAAGAATCGTTTTACTTCTGAATTTCCAATCACAGGAGTTATGACCAGTGGGTCATCATGGGGGAACTTCACCCCTTCCAAGTCTGAATCATCGAAACCAATTACCATCTCAGTTTTGGCACGCTTCGGGGCTTCTCCCACAATGTGCATTACTTCTCTTGCGTATGCCTTTCGAGAGTTTCGAGTTGTACCGGCCGCTGTCGGGCCTCCCCAAATCATGTTGATAACTGGCCCTCGGGGCTGCGTGCTACGATCACGATCATTATCCCTTCTGTCATTGTTTCTCCTGTTGTAATCCCCTCTTTGGGTTCCATGGTCTCCACCCTTTGTGAAATTGTTCAGCTTTCATTTACGGATCAAGAATTCAATCTCGTCCTTCAACTGTCTGCAATCATCCGTGTCATGTCCTACATCTCGGTGGAACCTACAGTACTGATCCTTATTCCTCTTTGCGGGGTCTCCCCTGAGTGGCTTCGGCCATCGGAAGTCCTTATCCTTCTCAATTTCCAACAAGATTTGACTTCTAGGGGCATTCAACCTTGCATAGTCAGAGAACCTTGGTCCCAAGTTCTTTTTTGGTGGCGAATCAGAGTCTTTTCTAGTTCGGGGATACTTGTCCCTAGCATCGTACTCCTGCCCTTGCTTACGCTTTTTTGTATCATTGTTTCCCTGACCATTGCCTAATGTGACTTCCTTCTTCGTGCTATCCTCGGCTTTGATGTACTTATCAGCCCTTCGTTGGAGATCAGCCATATTCTCCGGGGGATGCTTTGCCAATGATCTCTTAAAGTATAGGTCGGTGGTACCATGCTCCAAGGCTACCATTGCAACCTTATTGTCCAGATCAGTGATGTTCAGAGTCTCCTTGGTGAACCTCTTAAGATAGTCTCTCAGACTTTCGTTCTTCCCTTGTACCACATACATAAGAAACGCAGAGCTTTTCTCATGCGTTCTTCCGCTGATAAATTGACTAATGAAGGCAGCACTCAACTCCTTAAAGGAACCAATCGAGTTTGCAGGAAGCCGACTATACCATCTTTGAGCCATGCCTGACAAAGTTTGAGGGAAAGCCCTACACTTCAAAGCGTCGCTTGCAGGCTGCAATAGCAGTGCGTTTGAGAACGTTCTAACGTGGTTGGCAGGATCACCCATTCCATCATAAGCTTTGATTGTTGGCATCTTAAACTTCTTTGAAATACGAGCATTCATCAAGTCCTCAGTGAACGGAGGTGTGGGATCATCAGGGTCCCCAAGTGGCATCAGATCCTTGGGGTTGCTCTTAGGGGTTTCCACCCTTGTAGTTTTTTCAGGCGGGACAGTAGTCCTTCTTTGCCTCCTTGGAGGCCTCTCCAGATCTATGAAAGGAATCGGTCCTGACGTGGGAGGTGGCAAAGTCTGATTTGATCTGGCTTGCTCCCTGGCCATATCTTCCTTTAACTTTAAGATCTCGGCTTCATAAGCCTTAATCCTTTCAGGAGTTGTTGAAGGGAGTCCATCATGGATAGTTCGAGTTCTCCCCATAGGCTCTTTACTTGCACGTCGCCTCCTCGGAGCTTCATCACGCTCGTAATCATCGCCAGAAGATGATTCATCTGAATAAGGACCAGAAAAATCGCGATAATCTCGATCTCGAATATACAGGGCATGTCCACTTGGTCCAACTCCGTAATTGGGCATCCCATACATTGGATTGGTGCTTATAGGGAGATCCGTAGTGTGGATCTGAACCCCTCGTGTAGGGTTGTTGGGGTTTACAATCAGGGAAGAAATCCCCATCTGAGGGGGGTTAGTCCCTGGAACTGTGTGGATGATCGGAGGTAGCGTACTCTCAACATGGGTAGTCGTCCCTAGGGGTTGAGAAACTTGGTACGGAATGATAGTCCCGGATGCCGGAGGTACTTGCTCAGATGTCGGAAGTACTTGTTCAGTAAGGGGCGGAGCAGAGCTAAGAGGTAGAGCCTCGGTAGCGATTGGCTCTGTAGTGCGATTGGCTCTGTAGTGCTTGGTGCTTGGTGCAAGGGGATATTTTATATTTTTTATCGACTTATTATCCGCTTGATATATTTCATTTGCCATCACACTTTGTTAGATATTTTTGGAAGGACAATAAAAACTAGGTTGTTAGATTGCGGCTAGGGTGCGTGAGCTTCGTGCTTTAATGGCTGCTTCTGCGTTCGAGACTAAACGGTCCTCACAGAATGCCTACGTATCTCTGTATTAGAGAATCAAGCCAATAAAACGTAGTTCTAGGTTGAGGGGTCTGACCCTTTATATAGGCTGAGAAGCCTCAGAATTAGGGTAGGGTTAGGAGACTTGGTGGGCAAGTCAGCCTTGAGGAAGGTTCTAGACTCCTTCCTTGTGGGAGTCAGTTTCCTTGTATGACTGTGTGGCTTGGAGGCTACTCTTTGTAGAGATAATGTCCTTATCTGACTTGTATCTCCCAGCTGTTAATTATCCCTAAATATTAATTACGAAATTAATATTATAATTGGGGTTTGGGCCATCTGGTGGGCCCCATGTTTGGACCATTCTAGGTCTAATTAATGCCACATTAAACGTGTCTTTAGGGCTTACTTTTAGCCCATATCAATGTAAAATTTACTGAACCTGTAAGGCATTGTGCTCCGACGGTATTGACTATAATGATTGGCTTTTTTTTAAAAATAGTATGTTATTATTTTTTCAAGTTGTTATAAATAGAATATATTATTTTATTATGGTAATAGATGATGTGTAATCTTCTCTCTAGCAGTTCTACAAATATAGCCAACCTTATGGGATTGGCTAAATGTTTAGACAACAGGAATGTAGGTTGGAGTGAAGAATTTTTTACATATTTTCTTTAACTTTTATTTATGGTATCATTTATTCAAATTTACCTAAGGGCTTTAGAGAGTTGGAGATGCCCTAAATTTTCTGTCTTCTAACATTTTTTCTATAAATTACAAAATATGGATGAAAAATTGGTGATCTAAATGATATAATCGAACTTATTCGAACGAAAAATGTGGAAGTACTCAATGAATTATATGAGTTGGGACAAAGCAATCAGAAAATTCAAAAAGGTAATTTTATTACTTAAATTTTAACTTCAAAGTGTGCTTCTTAATATATTTTAAAATTTTTACTACGTGAAACTTGAAATTTGTTCTTAGTTTATGTATTTTTTGCATTATGCATGTTTGTTAGTTTTTTTTTATCATTATCATTTGTATATAGATAATTCTAGGGTTGAAGACTTGATGATCAAAACACAAATGGGTGTTGTTGTGTCCAAAATCCATCTTGGACTTGATTTAAGGCCCAATAATATTATGAACTCGAATTACTTGAATTATGTGGTTATGGAGGATAGGTTGGGCTAGGTGTGAATGCATTGATCCAATACGTCCTAGGAATATACTTGAAGATATAGATTCTGGCATCTGGTTCGGGGTTCATGTGTGTAGGGTTCAGGTGTTTGTACCACCAGATGGGGGTACTACCGTATGAAGGCAAGATAGGGGTTCACCCGGGTGATAAGTCTCTAGATGGGGGTACGCGCATGCACCCCGGTGGTTCCCAGAAAACATATCAGCAGGCCTGTAACTTTCTAAATTGTAGGAAAGCGGGTATGGGGCGCCTGAGTGGCCCAACGGATAGTCCATGAGTCCTAGGAACGGCCCATTGATGGTTGTTATCGTGGATAAATATCAAATATACATGAAATATGTGTATACGTATATATATGCAAGGATATATCATAGGAACAGAAGGATAATCATGGGATTATGGTGGAATAACAACTAGATAACTACATCAGGGGTGATAACTGATGATAACTGATGGAGGGAGGTTGGTTATGGAGGATGAGGCTTATCAAATCGTGGGAAATATCAAGAACTACATGGGACTTGATCTCTTATAAATATAAGAGTATGTAGGCAATTTGCAAGGTTAAACACACCACTACTACAAGCTCTGAGTTATATTGGCTCTCGATTGGGTAGGTTTTACTAGATCAGTATAGCTCAAAGCCCTTGCAAACTCAGTCCAAATATTCACCATACCTCTTCTCGGATTAAGGTTTATGAGCCTAGGGTTTTTGGCTTGTAAATTGGTTTATTTAATAAATATTTTTGGATTATTCTAGGTTGATTCTTGTTATTCTCTTATTGAAGTGTTGTACCAATTTTTCCTCACAACATTTGTGGCGCTAGAAGGAGGGGATTTGGTTTTAATCTCTAGAGGGAAGAGATGTCTCAAAATTCTGGTGACATTCATACACCGGAGAATGAACGGAGTGACTATGAAATCGAACCTGATGAGGAGGCTACAAATCGAGAGCTAAGGGAGAAAATTAAAAAGATGGGTGTTTATTAACTCTCTTGATAGGTTACTTGATATGGATGTTTATGGCGGTTCATCGAAACTTTCACGGACGAACAAACACTGGTGGGCATCAAACCGAGAAGGCGTGGACATATATGATGGTTCTTGTTGCTACTCATGTATTCAACTAGGACATATGGGTGATTGGATGATCTTTTGAGAGGAAAGATAATGAAAAATAGCTTCCTTTCTAAAGTAGAAAATCAGAATTTTGAGGCTGCGGTTTTTGAGCCAACTTGATAGAATAAACTGCTTTGATATAGAAGGCTCTAGGTGCAGTGTGATATACCGTTGGAAAGGTATCGGAATCTAGTTTCCAGCAAAATTTACGGCTCGTAAAAATACCTTTTCTATAAGAAGTTATGCCATATTTAGTCACAGGTGGTCAAGCTGTCCAAGATGGTACATTTTTTGAGCCAACTTGATAGAATAAAATACTTTGATCTGGAAGGTTCTAGTTATCGTATGATATATCGTTGGAAAGGTATCGGAACCTAGTTTCTAGTAAAATTTACGGTTTGTAAAAATACCTTTTCTATAGGAAGTTATGACATATTTAGTCAATGATGGTCAAGCTGTCCAGGACGGTATGTTTCTGAGTAAAAACAATCTGCATTAAGATGATAAGGCATTGGTACGTAAAATCGAGGGAGAAGCACGATGACAGATGATGTTTGAAGTTTGATAACCAAGAGGATGCAATGGTTTTAAAAAAAAACCAGGGGGTTCAACGGGTGAAGGCAGGAGAAGCCTTAATCTGGAGGTCGCACCCATGAAAGAAGGCACTCGGAATCAGATGAACCCCCAGTCTCTAAGCTAAAAGGTTCCTTACAGATGAACCCCTAAATACTTAATTCTGGAAAACGTACTTATGGTAGAAAAAAGTGGAGAATATCAATTCAGGGGTTCAACCAGTTGGAGGTTAAGTTCTATCAAAGCTCCCTTGCAACAATTCTGGGGTTAAATAAGTCCAGGGGTTTCTGTTAAAAATTGTGGAGCACAACACTAGTCCGCACCACAGCTCAATCCATGAAGGGAGTAAATGGGTGAACTTGAACGATGATGGCAGGACGAACACCATGATTTATGAGCTGTAGGTGAATCCCAGCGCAGATAAGGGTGTGAACGTCCTGATAGATGAGTAGCAGGCACTACACCAAAAATGCACATATGCAACGCCATATTTACTATTGCTTTAGGCCAAAAAAGCGTTGCGTTAGACCAAATGCAACATTAGGGGGCGTTGCATCCGCGAGCGTTCTGTTAGACCCCATAATGCAATGCTTTTTGGCATCTAAAGCAACATCAATAAGCTTTGCATCTGACATATAATGCAACACCAGAGCATGCAAATGCAACACCAAAAAGGCGTTGCATTTGACATTAGATAAAATTACAATTCCACGTCACTAAGTGGGTCCCACCAGCTTGCCACGTCATCAATGGGTCCAGCTGGCATGCCACGTCAACAACGGTCCAGTTGGCATGCTATGTCAGCAACAGTCCAACTGGCATGCCACGTCAGCATGTGGGTCCCACTTGCCATGTCAGCATGTGGGTCCCACTTGCCATGTCAGAAGTGGGGCCTATCATTCCACGTCAGCTGTGGGTCCCACATGCCACGTTAGTAGTGGGTCCCACTTGCCATGTCAATACTGGGTCCTATGTGCCACGTCAGCCCTGGGGCCCACAACTATGTAATGCAACGTTTTTTTTTGCTTTTTAAAACACTAGTATCTGACCAAATGCAACACTATAGTTACCAAATGCAACACTAAAATATCTAATGCAACACTAGAAATGCAATGCTAAAAATATCAAATGCAACGCTTTGATTAAAATTTCTGTAATATACAATTTCATACATAAAGAAACCCATCAAAATACATTCAAAGGCATTCAAAGCCATCCAAAACATTCAACACCCACCAAATATTCAACAACCACCAAATAGTTACAATTATCCACACCAACATCATACTAATACCAAAAGAACAGGTGTGCTAAACCAACTTCTAAACCAACATAATTGTAAACCAAAAAGCACATACGATTAAGTCTAAATTCTAAAAGTACGAAACCATTACATATTGCTATTCGGTGGTGCCGCCTTGAGTCGTAGGAGTACTGTTTTCATCATAATCACTTGAAACGGTGGCACACAGCTCTCTGACATCGAACTTAAGACCTCCAAGCTTTTTCAACATCCATGACATCCTAGCTACCATGACATATGTATAATAATTAATAAGTCATAAGTCATGTATGCCTGACAAAAAATGAGAAAGAAAGAGAAGAGCTACCATTAGATTGTTTGTTGGAAAGAGAAAGATTGTTGGTCATGTTTTAGGATTATGCAATTATAAATCCTGTATTAGTATTAGGCTATGTACTATAAGTATCTACACTACTAGAAACAGGTCAATAGACATCGGCTAAAAACCGATGTCTGGCCATTTTTCAACCGATGTCTATGTGGGTGTAGAGAAAGGTCCAACCCCTTTCACATCGGTTTTAAACCGATGTCAAAGAGTATCTATCACATCGTTCCCAGCCTTTTCACATCGGTTTTAAACCGATGTCAAAGAGCATATATCACATCGTTCACTGGAACCTAACTGATGTTAAAGAGTATCTATGACATCGTTCACTTGCACCAAACCGATGTAAAAGAGTATCAAACACATCGTTTAGTGTGATATAACCGATGTGTATCATAATATTAAAATCAGTTATACATCGATGTGAAAAGCATCAACAATGTGACACAATTGTGATTGAATTACATCAGTTTGGTTTATGTTACTGATGTTACTTTATGTAAATTACATCAGTTTCTTTATATAATAATGATGTTTAAACTTATTATAAACATCGATTTCATTGAGTTTAACTGATGTGTTAGTGTTATAGCAATACTAGCCAAAACAAAACAATAACATGCCACCAAACCATTCCAAAATGAAAAACAAGCAATAATGGTTCTCAAAATATTAATTACCAAGTCAAAATGTCATTTCTCCATTCCAAATGACAATACCAAGTACTACTCGATCCTTACAAAATAACTAATTAATCCACATGAACTCCCTACATTTCATCCTTACAAAATATTAATTACCAAGCTCATAACCTCTAGCAAGTAATTCTCGATTACAGATACCAATAATATTCTCTTCAGAACAAGTTCACCGCTGTACATACCATCACTTCCATGGTCTGCACCAATATTAGTTCCTTTTTCTACAGGTATTACAGCAGCGTCAGTGCTCTAGCCTTCAATGTAGCCACACCACGCAGAGCTACAACCCACCAACATACAAACCAAATTATATCCTCATCAGTAACAATACTAAACAGGATCCAGAAATTTGTTTATCATCATCCCACAATACTTTTAGTCAATTACTGTGCTCTATACAAACATAAAAGAAAGCTGAAAAATAATGGCAGTAAACGGTCCTTTACTCTGTAACAAAGATGAACACTAAACATGGTTATCACCTGAACTATTTTGTCGATGAGATTCTTTCGTTGTTGAGCATCAGACACATAGACACATGACAAACCATTCCTAGCACTTCAATTCTTTGCGCCTTGAGATTTCCCATAGCCACATCTACATTTTTCTAGTAAAACCATTACAAGGCCAAGAAACAATCACACCCACTTAAAACACAAGAATGTATAATCTTAGTTACTAAAACAAAATCTAAAATTAAAATTAATACAAGACTTTTGCAGGACATTAAAATTTAAATATTTGGTCATATGCTAACATAGATATCCTCAATAATGCATAGAGTAGAACCTGTTCAGGAGTTTCAATCTTATTCCTGCCACTGCAGATCATATCCTGTTCAGGAGAAATCAAACTTGACAATGGTTACATGAAGCAGATATGTTTGCAATACACAATAAACAATTCCTCTGATTTCTGTAAGTATTAAATCCGAAGTCATTGTATTCAAACATGAAACATGAATAAGAATCAATCCAGATTAGATATAACGAGAAGAAATAAAGAAATCAATGTGTTGACTGAAATATACATCTTTATCAAGCAGGAAGAAGTGAGGATCAGCTCTTGATCCAGAAATTCTTGACATAGCCTGTATGGCCACATTAAGAACACCAAGCCCTGCACTGCAACCATGTAATGGATAGACTTTTGTCAGAAAACATCCATGATCCATGCCAATTTTGTAGTCAAATTTAAAAAAGCATTTTACTATCTTGGTGTACACATATGTGCTATAGCTTGTTTTTAGGACGGGAAGTGTGCATAACCAAGGAGAAGTGGGTCAGTCAATTCCCATATTATACAGGTATTTACATGGATATATTAAGATACTCCCTTCATCTAAATTAAACGTCCTAATTTGTTTTAGTACATTGGCCAAGAAAAGTAACGCCAGGAATAGAAAGAGGCATCATCGTGTAACATCAGCCCAAACAATACTAAACGTCTTGTTTGGAACAGAGGAATAAGATATAACAAATGGTTTAGAAAAATCATAGTAAGCAGTGTACATATAAAGAAACCAAGGATATGAACTGGGATGTCAATACCTGCTTAAAATTCCTATGTACCAAAGCAAGTGTCCATATTGTGTTATTGCATCTTGATCAAATTGGTTCAGTTAGAAAGGCATTTCACAAAAAAAAATCTTATATGGCATCCTTTCTTCAGCTATTGATATCACATTATTCTAAGTTTTACTGTTTTAGATATTAAAAAAATTCAATTTTGTAAGCAGAATACATAAAACTTGGATTACCTCAATTCAGTTTTTGAAAAAGCAGCTTCAGTTTGAACAGACGCATGTGGGATCGATATTGTTTGGCTTTTATCTATACTGTATACTGCATGGAATTAAAACAGAGAAATAAAATGTCCATGGAAAATGACAAATCATTGAACAATTAATAAAATTTCTGATACTGAACATACTTTAAAGGTTCCTAATGAGGCCATGGAGGTCCAGATACAACTACTTAATACAAGCATATAAATATCAGAGGTTTGGTTTCTGATTGACTCATCTGATTCTTGATAGTCTTGCTGACTTTGGAACTTTGAGTGTGCACCCACTACGCCATAGATTGCCTATTGCAACCTTTTGGCATGGGTGTTACCATATTGGGTGTTACCATAGCTATGAAATTTTTGAGCTATCGCAACCCTGTGATTGTGGTGTTACCAAATCCACAAAAGTATGTTACCATAGCTATGAAAGGTGTTAAAGTGGGTAACACCATGAGCTGTGTTACCATAGAGTATTCATAAACAAAATTTTTATTTTACTTAAAATTAATGATTTAATAATTATTGGACTTTAAAAATAATTCATTTTAACAGTATCGTTGAAGTAATCATTTTAAAACGTAATATTCCATCAAATAATTAAATTATTGATTTTTCATAAATATTAAATTTTGTTTATAAATTTCAAATAAAAGGCTTTTAAAATATAATAATATCCAAACATTATTAAATTTTAACTAAATTCATTAAAAATTTAATAAAGAAAACTAAATTTTATGTAAATTGTGAAGTATTACAAAATTATGAAAATAATAGATTTTACAATTAGATTTTAATTTCAAGAAATTAAAATAAATTTAAAATATTTAAAAAAAAAAAAAGAAAAGAAAAGTATACTAATTAATCAGGAGTGCTGAGCGGCAAAATGAAAAAGAGAGCGGGCAAACAAAATTTAGAATTGGGGAAAACAAGTGAAACACAGTTTAAACACTTCTCACTTTCATTTCTCTCAAAAATTCAGATTAGGGTTAGCTGAAGTACTCTCTCTCACTCTCTCAAAAAAAACTTGGTCGCCACTCCGAAAACAAGGGTTCGAGCAAAACAATTAGGGTTTCAAGCAATTGGGTTTCAATTAGGGTTCTAGCTATTTGGGTTCCTGCAATTTGGGTTCGAATTTGTGAAATTTGGGATTCACCTCTCTATCATCTTTGTTTGGGTGCGACTTTGAGGTAAAACCCCTTTTCTTTCTTCCATTTGGGTGGGTTTGTTTTTGTATGCTTCAATTTTGTTTGTATTTGTTCACAACTTCGATATGGTTTGTATTTGTATTTACAACGTCGATTTTGTTTGTGTTTGTAAAGTCTCTATCTCTGTCTCCCTCCCTCCCTCCCTCTCTCTCTCTCTCTCTCTCTCTCTCTCTCTCTCTCTCTCTCTCTCTCTCTCTCTAGTACTGTGAGGTGATAAGCTTTTCCTTAGGTAGAATCTCTATCAGGTTGAACTGAGGAATGAACTTTGCAATGTTCTGCAGTAGCACTATACAATGGTGTTTTTGGTTGGCGTTACTGAAATTGGAAGTAAATGGAATGTAGTTTATACAATTTTATGGTAGATGTTGCTCCCAATTAGTGTAGGAACTTTTGAAAGGCATATAACTTGACAAATTTTAAACAATTAGCATTAGTTTTAAGAAATATGAAGATGGTTGCATAATTTCATTAGTACTGAGAACATCTCACATACAATTTAGTTTCTTATATATCTAAACGAGTTGAAGACTTGAGACTCCATTTGGGTATAGTTAGCTGGGCTAAGTGGAAATGAAATACGAAGTCACCACTCCTCGTCTCTGCTTTCCTGTTCTATGTGATTTCTGATTTTTGATAAATAGCTTTAGCTCCTTGTTGAACTGACAAGACGAGGATAAAAAACTTCATGATCTAAATACTGGACAGAATCTAACCGAAGGGTGAGATTTTATATTTATTGAATAAATACGCAGCGACCGGCCAACCAAAAGGGTGAGATTTTATATTTATTGAATAAATGGATTTTTTTTACAAGTTTGATGCATTCTGGAGTTTGGATGCATATAGAAGTTCATACTAAATTGTTGTGCTTGACCAGGTCAGCTTATGTCGAATTTACGAGTAGAGAAGTGGCTGAACATGCATTGTCACTTAATGGAACCTCATTCATGTCACGTATTCTCAAGGTATATAGAAATGATGTTTGTATTGCAATTATAAAAGCTAAGATATCGTTTATAATCATATGTTAGAGCTCTTAAGTAGTTTATGTGGTTGCGATGCATAATAGCAGTATAAACAGATGTTGCAAATGGACATAGGGTAGGCCTCTTTTGGTTCAGCTATGATTTACTAACTTAGGAAAGTTGGACTATTCAGGAACCTAGTGCACAGTTGTATTTTTTGGGGTTATAACCATAGATGTGTTTGTTTAATCGTTGGCTTAAGTAATAGTTTTAGGATAGAAAATCTGTATAAAATAATCTTATTTGATCTTTCAAATTCAAATACAACGTTGTATGGTTTTGGTCAAATATCTTATCTATGTTTAATGTGGAGTACAAGGAACCTTTAATCATGTTGGGTATTCTGTTAAATATCGAACGAGTTACTGAAACTACTGTACAATTGTGTTATTTGGGGCCAGAATTGAATCATGAATCATGTGAGTAAGCTAATAAAAATTTATTTTAGATATGAGTTGACTGATGTCCATATGATAACGGTGATGATTAGTACTCATAGAATCACTCATACCACTAGATTAGCATTTATAAATTTTTATGTATTACTAAGTGGATTTGTAATTTCCAGGTTCTAATGAAAAGGGCTGCTCCACCAGAACCTGCACCTGTTATGACATGGCCTCGAATTTTTCGAGGTTCTATGTTTGCTGCATCTAGATTTGTAATTTTCATCCTTATGTAGAGATCATGGGTAACTCATGAAGGTGCAAAGAGGCATTAGTTACTCTTTCTTGGTTGGGACCTCTATAATTAGCGGAGAAGGAAGTCAATAATGTAATTGTAGAGGGCTCTCCAGTTTCTCAAATGATTTCTCAGGTCTATTAAGTGCTTGTCGTCAATGTCGTGTAATCATGTAAATGTAGAAATTTGAAGTACCGATCTACTGTTTTTTTTGTTTTTGCAGTTTGATCTAATTGTTGGACTGGAGGATGTGTCAGATGAACAGAGAGCAAGACTTTTAAAGAAAATGGGTAAAGCAGATAAGGTCATTTTCTTAGTGTTCATATCTTTTGTAGTAGAAATTTTGAATTCTAAAATTTGAATGCCAGAGTCTCACATGGGCTTGATCATCTTGATGTTTGTACTTTATTTCTCTGCAATTTCGCAACTGCATGAATTAGTTGTATGACTGGCCTTTGTACAGTTATAGAACTTTGCACTATTTAGATTTGTATTGTCAGCGGTAGGAAGTACAAAAACATTATGTCTTGCCTTACTCTTTTGATGACATTGCGTACACACATTAATAAACTGCTACGTTTCAGGCAACACATGCAGATTTCAAGAAGGCCAAAGACAAGGTCATGCAGATTTTCAACGTACTATACGCCTATATCTATAGCGTCTCGGAGACGATGCAACTAAAAGATGGATCAAAGACTTCACATACATGGAAGCTGATTTTTATTTTTTTTTGTGTTTCTTATATCGGTAGAATTGTAAAGTTAGTATACATTCGTCAGATAAATGTTCTTGTCCATTCGTCAGATAAATGTTGTCGGTGAATTAAATTAGGACGTGAATTGTTGTTGGTTTGTTTTATGGAAATTCAATATTCTGTTGGTGCATTTTTATTTTGTTACATTTATGGTGTTATAATAGGTAAAATGTGTGTTGCAATAGGGGTATTGCAGTAGGTGATATTAGGTGTTACAATAGGTAATATTAGGTGTTACAATAGGCCTTGCACAGTGAGCAGGTAGGCCCCATAATAGGTCCAAAAAGTGGGCCCCACATGTTGACCTAAATGTGGATCCCACGTGTCCCCATATGTGGGTCCCACGTGTGGGCCCCATAATATTATGAAAAATTGTAGCATCTGTGGTAACACACAACCTATGTTGCTATAGAGTGTTTAAGGTGTTGCTATAGAGGTTTTTGGTAACCACATTTGCTGTGTTACCTTAGGTTGGTTTTTGATGTTACCTTAGATACCTGTAGTTACTGCTGAGAACCTAACACAGCTGAAGTGTTACCATAGCCCTATTTTGGCATATGGTAACTTAAAACAGGGGTCTATGGTAACACAGTTTGGGGGTTGCTATAGGCCGTTTATGGCGTAGTGACCTCAAGAGAGGAATCTGCTAGCTTTAACATTTATAAATTACCAAAACATGGTTAAACTTTGTACCGATTATACTTTCTTCAACAATTAGTTTTGTCTCTCTACTACATTTCAATTTGTAACCCTCTAATTGATGGACAGTCATTAACAAAGAAAAACAACATAAATACCTGAGAGAGATTTTGTATATGCATATATGTTAGAATTCTTAACGTCAAAATGTCATGAAAATAAACCTTATATATATTGTTACATATAGACATGTGGGAGACGATCTAGAACTGGAGCAGAGCATTTATGTCCGATTTAATAAACCACATCCAAACATAGAACATCATTTAATATAAATCAAATAATGCACAGTACAAAATAATTGGATCGCGTACAAATATAAATTCACACTTCTGTACAAAACATGAGCATAATTAGATTAGCATCTGTAGACTCCAGGTAAAATCCACACATACACACACACGATTCAATAAATATTACAAATACAGTACATATAGAAACAAGAAGAGAGAAATCGCAACCAACCGGGATCGTAAAGCTGGTAAAACTCAGCAACATCTGCAATTGAAAACAACAAACACACTCAATCAGCAATTAATTATATAACAAAAAAAAAACAAGCACAAAATCAAAATGAGCTACAAAATAACCACTAACAAAACCCTAGGCAGTTCAAATTAGAGTAAATAATAACTCGTTGGAGAAATTAACAAATAACAAATGGATTTGTGCAGTGAATTAAACTTTACTCAATTGGTCAAATCAATTTGAGCAATTAACTTGAGGCGGAAATTGGGGTTACGAGAGTGAAAGAGCGAGAGAGAGAGGGTGAGGCTAGAGAGAGAGAGGGTTGCTGTTAGTGAGAGATAGATAGAGAGAGAGAGAGAGAGAGAGAGTCGCCAGAAGAGAGGAGAGAAATTGAAAGTGAGAAGGTAGAGTACTGTAATTTGATTTTGTATAAAAGAGAAAGAGGGGCTAAAAAAATGGGGAATTAAAAAATTGGTGAAGGGGGAAAATGTTTTCGGTAAGCGGGGGAAATGTTTTCGGTGAGCGGGGGAAATTTGGTGGGCGCGGTATACAAATTTTTTTTATTATATCTTTAGACATCAGTTGTTTTTTTACTGATGTTATAATACGTCAAACACATCAGTTGTGCTACTAACCGATGTCATTGATATTTCAATTATATGTCAATGACATCGGTTGGCTGGTAATGTGATTTCATAATATATTAAAGACATCAGTTTTTTTTTCGACCGATGTTATTGATTGTTTTTACATCGGGGACATCATGAACCGATGTTAAAGGGGCGATGTCTATTCTACTTTTTCTAGTAGTGCTATTATTAGAGGCTAAATAGCATGACATGTAACTTTGCTTCGGGGATGTTAATGAGGCTTTCTAAGGGTTCTTTCTTACATTGAGAAGCAGCATCATTGCCATAGGTGAGTAGTTGGCTGGTATAATTACTGATTGCCCCTGCTACACACCTTCCACTCATGTCATCTTGATCTTTGCAGTCCCCTGTAAAGTATAATTAAATTATCTAATTAGATAATTATCACCTACACGTACATTAAATTAAACAATGTCGATATACCTTAAAAAGATGATGTATAATTATTATGTTTGATGACACTTGAATTTAACTTGAGCAATGAAACCGATGCCTTCCAAGTGCTAATCAAACAGCTACGTTAAATCAAAATTATCTATTACAAAAGAGAACAAAATATTTATAAAAGTTTATAAGTGAAACAACCAAATCAAAATCAGGGAAACTCCGTTACAACTTTGTTTTCAGTTTGATGCATCAGAAAATAACTAGTCTATTGTCCATGTCAGGGAGACAATAAATGAAGTGAAAATGGTCTAGGTAGGCTTTTGATAGTTTAGATCAATGTCTACCTTAGTCTTGTTCTAGAATCTTTAAGTATAATATTGGTGAAATATCTTAATATATGCAGTATGACAATTTGCTCCTGACCAGCAAATGTTGTTTATGGTTGTAATGTAAAGCAAGATAATAATAATATCTATTTTGATGCACCTGGACTGTAAAGATCATCTGCTAAAAAGATTGTTTGTCATATAGTAATTCTCAAACTCCATGATTCAGTTGTTCCCAATAAGTATATATTCTATCACTAGTAGCATGATTTTCTAAAGTAACATGACATAGGAATATGTAAATTGTGAATAATGTTCAAAAAATAAATAAATTATAATTATTACAATTTAGAACGGATAACAACACATGACTACCAGGCCTTATTTTCACTAGACGGAAAAAAAACAGAGGTTTCTTTACCCTTTTACATTAAATTATCTGACTTATCTGACTTATATCCAATACATTACGCTACTATAATACAAGTGAATCAAAATATTTGAGTACTTCATATATAACATAACACGTACTATTTTTATAGAAAAACAGTGGGATTATAATTATTTAAGTGCAGGTGAATGTGTGTATTTGTAATTGTATTTACAAGCAATGACAAAGATTGTATCTCTTCTCTACCTGTAATATGGCTAAATTTTCTCCGATCTCTAAATATCTTTCCTCATCTCTCAATCCACTAATCTGCATTATAAGTCAACTTTTTAATTCCCGACAGGATATCATTACTGAAAAGAAAGTTACTGGCATGCCAAATTACAGATGAAATATGGCAGTTACCTAAATGACTCTAAAATACATCATCTACAAATATTGTAACTGTATTGAACCAACCTTTACTACGTAGCTAGTTAGTGACTCGTAAATAATGCCACACATGTGATAGAATAATTTCATAGGGACTCAACAAGTAGTACACAAGTAGAACAAAAAGAACATCACAGGGTACACATGAAAAACCTTACTTATTAAACATCTCGACCCTGTATTCCATCTTCATTGATGCCATCCCAAATATATGCATAAGGTCAGGAAGGAAGATACAATCAGCTTCTTAATTGGATCAAAAGGAAGAAAAGAAGGAAAAACACAATTTGGGAAAACTATTCTCCACAACAAAAAATATCGACTGAAGTATAACACTACATACATTATGGTTTCACGGTAAGGAGGACCTTCTCTCCTTTCTTCATAGTTTTTACAGCCTTAGCCAGAGCAGGATATAGATGACATGTAATATTTGCAAATCACGATTATGAACAAATAGATTATGAAACCAAGAAGAAACAATATAACCCCTAATCACGATTGTTAAGTGATGCACCTGCTGACCTGCAAACCAGTGCTGATCTTTGTTCTATTTAACTATTGCAAAAATTACAAATGTTAAAAGCATGTCGCAATTTGTTCAGTGAAGCACAGAAGCATAACAATCAATTTAAAATAGTTAATCTAACTAGTGCAAGTCTCAAGCACAATATACCAATGTCCATGAACAATGTACTTGTAGATGTGAATAACGAAACAATAAAAAGTTGTACCTATTACACTGTTTTATTTCTTTCAACTTCAAGAAGAGCAATCATACACCTAAGACATAATTAAGGCACATTAGTAAACAAGTTTACATATATATATAAACAGCAATAGTCATATAATAGCTTCTGGATTTCTCATCTGTTACATTTACATGGGGATTGCAACTGATGGAAGGCATCATTTAATTAAATGATTTTTATGGTGCAACAATTAGCAAAAATATCCGTTATAGGTCCTTCAAGGCCTCCTTTCTACCAAAAGTTATACATTGGAACCTTCTTGTCAAGTCATCGCAATAATCTTCTATTACTCTGTTCGAAAAAATTAAAGAAAAGAAAGTAAGATCCCCTCTTTGTACATCCGAGCGACCAGCTTAACCAACAAGAGAAATATAAAAAGGAATAAGATTCAAAAAAATTGCTCGAAGACAACCAAAAACCTTACAACAAGTCGAGCAATACAGGAGTGAAATTACAGACTTCATTCGCACAAATTCTATGGTAAGTATATAAGCAAAAGAAAACCTGAAGAAACACCCACCAATTGGTAAAAAAACTCACAACGTGATGTGGCAAAAGTAATTAGTATGAGATTTCACAAGGTGCGTGAAATGTTCTGCCATGACATATAGCTTCAAGGTTTTCTCCAGCATACGAACAAAGCGGTGAGACCTCCACCCCTGCATTCATAGTGATAATAATAGAGCCATTGATCCCATTGATCTATACTGCGATAATAATAGAGCCATTGCACAAGCTAAAGAACCTAGATCACACTCCCGATCCAATCATATACTCAGGAGATTTCACCTTATTCGAGAAATTAATGAAAGGGGTGACATACACATATGTAAAGTGCACACAAATGATAACATTGCAGATCCACTGACCAAAGGCTTGTTGCAACAGAAGCACGATGGTCACACTAGTTCCATGGGTATTAGATACATGAGTGATTGGTTCTAGTGCAATTGGAAGATTGTTAGTGTAGGTGCCCTAGAGGCAATACATTGTTTCTTTTAATAAAACTTTATGTCATTTGATTATTCAATAAACGTATTTATTAGGACTTTAATTACTGCGATATATTTGTTAGCATAATAAATGTCCTTAGAATCATGATACACATTGTATAGTTTAAGTACATGACATGAACTTGAGATTACATAATATATCATATTATTAAAAGTCCCTAGTCGAGTATTATTATATAGGACAATGATAAGACACAGATAGACTAGTATGTTGTTTGACTGATAACCACATCTCATTGGTTATGAGTATGGAGATACTAAAGTCAATACATAGGTACATGTAGGAGTACATGGTACTGGACAGACCCACAGTGAGATTCTTCATGTTTAATAAAGTCATAAGAAAGACTCATAGTGATAACGGTGTAGTGATCCTTTGACTTGAGATCATTATATTTCTATACGAGGATTAATATACTTTGACTACATTAAAAGTTACCTTCGACCGGGTGATGATAAAAGTAGACATCGGGTATATCATGAGTCATATGAGAAATATGAATGATAGATAAAGGATTTAACCCTCCTATAATTAGGAGAGATATTATTGGCCTCTTGATTGAGTGAGACTATAAAATGCATGGCCGTGCTCAAATAATGATTTGTTTTTAATAGTCTACTCATGGATCAAGTAAACCCGGATTAAATGTTGAAGAGGATGACTAAATACATGCCTCGAGTTTAATCTATAATATATGGTTAAAGAGATTATATTACACGGAAACATTAGTCACGAAAGGTTTAAATTGGATAACCAAATATTATAATTACTTGGGTAGCAATGATGTATTACTAGATACCGCTCATTGTTTATAATTTTATTATTAGATATTAAAATTATTGCCAACGTAATAATAACCTATAGGGCCACACACTTAGAACGTCTCAAAAGGAGTTTTAATTTAAATTAAGAATTTAAATTAAATCATTATTAAATTTAGAATAGGCTATTTAATTAATTGGACTGGTTCTAATTAATTATCTTAGTAAATTCGAATTTTAATAAAGGAAAAACAAAATTGGATAAAAGGAAATCCAATAATAAAATCAGAATAAAATAGAGTTGGGTTTAAGGAAGCCCTATTCGATTTTTGATTTTATCCCATTATCTTTCTAATATAAATACATGATGATTTATTAATTTAGGGTTAAGAGATCATAAAATCGTTTTTGATAAAACCCTAGCAGCTCTATCTTTGAGAGGCTAGAGAGAGAGAGAGAGAGAGGCTGTTCTTCGTAGGCTAGTACCTGGCTCCTCGGATCGTTGGATGGTCGGACATTCGTGTGGATTACCTTAGAGACACAAATCTTGATGCAAGGCTATGTGTGGTGATTACAAGCTAGGATCTCCGTTGAGTTCGTGAAACTACGTTTTAAAGGTATGATTCGTTTTTCTCCATAATCTGTCCAGAATTATACATGGATCCTGGTTTGGGTTTCGAAATTTATTGTTTTATTTACGTTATTCCACTGCGTTTTATGCCTCAAAACCCAACAGTTTCATTATCATGGTTTCACTTGATCACATGATGACGAGAAGTTCAATTACGAACTAATCATTGTCATGGGATTCTAACGGATTTATTTATGGAGCTTTAGTATCTTGATGCTTTAAAGATCTGTGTGTGATGTATATCTGATATCCTCATATGGTTATGCTTAATTGTTAGATGCGTAGCTAACATCTAATCTGTTAACCTCTTGTGAAGTGAAAGTGGATCTTGAAATTTAGAACATGCCATGCTAGCATAGGTTCATGATTGTTTATCAACATGATTCATGGTGTGAGATGAAAATACTTATACTACCCTATGTGATCTTTATGGATAACTTGCTCTTCAACCGTTATGTTTTCAAATTCTATAGACATATAGGGTCTAAGCATAATTGGTGTCTATTCATCTTCTCTCTCTTTTGTGAATGTATGTTTAGTTTGGTATACGTATAGCGTGTACTTGTTTCGTGTTATCCGATCAGATATCATATCTTTTTCATATAGTGATTAAAGGCGTCAGATCTAAGCAAAGTATTTAATGAAGTTAGGATCTCATGGTTTATCTTGCATAAGTAATTCGATTTTAATTATCATTAGTTAAGTAATTCTTAGTTTAATAGTTTGCATCTTAGTTTAATTTAGGTAATCAAAACCCAATATTGTTAATTGTCTTAGCAGTGCATAATAACCATACATTGCTGCATAGGTACAAAACTGAATTAAAACCATAACCAGATCTCTGTAGGAACGAACTTGACTTATTCAAATATTACTTGTGACCACGTACGCTTGCGTGATTTTGTGTAAACAGAAAACCTGGACGATGGCAAGTATATGAACTCTCTTATTGTTGAGATACCAAAAATATTTTACATTATTCTCTTAGATACCTCTTGTTTCTTACAATGAGCTAGCTCATGTAAGCTTAGAGGTGTCTTATTGATAATTCACATATTCGATACGAAGGTTTCCCACCAACATTGATCACGAGAACTCGAATGAGCAAGAAGACGAAGCTTCCATGAAAAAGAGGTTTATTGGTGGGAGGAACACGAACAGGGGTTCGATGATGACATGCTTAAGGAGATAAGTCCTAGAACCCTGAGGCTTCACTTAACAGAAGCCCGAGTATGTTCAATAAACTGGGCAGGAAGCTTAATATGAAGCTCGCCAAACTAAAATGTGGAAAAGATTGGTAAAAAGGACTCCCCCGGAAAAGAGCTTCCCAGAAATGGGGTTCATATACGACAGGGGTTCACCCGGTGATAAGTCTCCAGATGGGAGTACGTGCATGCACCCCGGTCGTTCCCAGAAAACATATCAGTAGGCCTGTAACTTTCTAAATTGTAGGAAAGCGGGTATGGGCCGCCTGAGTGGCCCAACGAATAGTCCATGAGTCCTAGGAACGGCCCATTGATGGCTGTTATCGTGGATATATATCAAATATACATGGAATATGTGTATACGTATATATATGCAAGGATATATCATAGGAACAGAAGGATAATCATGGGATTATGGTGGAATAACAACTAGACAACTACATCAGGGGTGATAATTGATGGAGGGAGGTTGGTTATGGAGGATGAGGCTTATCAAATCGTGGGAAATATCAAGAACTACATGGGACTTGATCTCCTATAAATATAAGAGTGTGTAGGCAATTTGCAAGGTTAGACACACCACTAGTACAAGCTCTGAGTTATATTGGCTCTCGATTGGGTAGGTTTTACTCGATTAGTATAGCTCAAAGCCCTTGCAAACTCAGTCCAAATATTCGCCATACCTCTTCTTGGATTAGGGTTTATGAGCCTAGGGTTTTTGGCTTGTAAATTAGTTCATTTAATAAAGATTTTTGGATTATTCTTGGTGTTTATTAACTCTCTTGACAGGTTAATTACTTGATATGGATGTTTATGGCGGTTCATCGAAACTTTCACGGACGAAGAAACACTGGTGGGCATCAAACCGAGAAGGCGTGGAC
Organism: Kitagawia praeruptora; assembly: GCA_037693485.1. Taxonomy (NCBI): domain Eukaryota; kingdom Viridiplantae; phylum Streptophyta; class Magnoliopsida; order Apiales; family Apiaceae; genus Kitagawia; species Kitagawia praeruptora. The sequence continues at coordinate 128,932,964 of CM075352.1, forward strand.
ATATATGATGGTTCTTGTTGCTACTCATGTATTCAACTAGGACATATGGGTGTTTGGATGATCTTTTGAGAGGAAAGATAATGAAAAATAGCTTCGTTTCTAAAGAAGAAAATCAGAATTTTGAAGCTGCGGTTTTTAAGCCAACTTGATAGAATAAACTGCTTTGATCTAGAAGGCTCTAGGTGCAGTATGATATACCGTTGGAAAGGTATCGGAATCTAGTTTCCACCAAAATTTACGGCTCGTAAAAATACCATTTCTATAAGAAGTTATGCCATATTTAGTCACAGGTGTTCAAGCTGTCCAAGATGGTACATTTTTTGAGCCAACTTGACAGAATAAACTTCTTTGATCTGGAAGGTTCTAGGTGTCGTATGATATACCGTTGGAAATGTATCGCAATCTAGTTTCTAGAAAAATTTACGGTTTGTAAAAATACCTTTTCTACAGGAAGTTATGCCATATTTAGTAAATGGTGGTCAAGCTGTCCAGGACGGTATGTTTCTGAGTAAAAAAAATCTGCATTAAGATGATAAGGCATTGGTAAGTAAAATTGAGGGAGAAGCACGACGACAGATGATGTTTGAAGTTTGATAACCAAGAGGATGCAATGGTTTTAAAAAAAAAACAGGGGGTTCAACGGGTGAAGGCATGAGAAGCCTTAATCTGGAGGTCGCACCCATGACAGAAGGCACTCGGAATCAGATGAACCCCCAGTCTCTAAGCTAAAAGGTTCCTTGCAGATGAACCCCTAAATATTTAATTCTAGAAAACGTCTCATAGTAGAAAAAAGTGGAGAATATCAATTCAGGGGTTCAACCAGTTGGAGGTTAAGGTCTATCAAAGCTCTCTTGCAACAATTCTGGGGTTAAAAAAGTCCAGGGGTTTCTGTTAAAAATTGTGGAGCACAACACTAGTCCGCATCACAACTCAATCCATGAAGGGAGTAAATGGGTGAACTTGAACGATGATGGTGGGACGAACACCATGATTTATGAGCTGTAGGTGAATCCCATCGTAGATAAGGGTGTGAACGTCCTGATAGATGAGTAGAAGGTGAACCCCAGTCCAGATTGGGGTACGACCTCCTAATTGAAGGGGTACGGGTGAACCCAAATTAAAGCAGGGATGTGAACCCCATAATTAATGATAAGTAGGAAAACCTGGATGATGGCAAGGATATGAACTCCCTCATTGTTGAGCTATCGAAAATATTTTACATTATTCTTTTAGATACCTCTTGTTTCTTACAATGAGCTAGCTCATGTAAGCTTGGAGGTGTCTTATTGATAATTCACATATTCGATACGAAGGTTTCTCATTAACATTGATCATGAGAACTCGAATGAGCAAGAAGACTAAGCTTCCATGAAAAAGAGTTTTATTGGTGGGAGGAACACGGACAGGGGTTCGATGATGACATGCTCAAGGAGATAAGTCTTAGAACCCTGAGGCTTCACTTAACAGAAGCCCAAGTATGTTCAATAGACTGGGCATGAAGCTTAATATATATGAAGCTCGCCAAACTAAAATGTGGAAAAGATTGGTAAAAAGGACTCCCCTGGAAAAGAGCTTCCCAGAAATGGGGTTCATATACGATAGGTTCGATGATGGAAGGCCCCTTGATTATAAGTAAGAAGCTGAATAATGAGAAGCCCCCACAATAAGCAGGAAGAACCCGGGAGGCAATCTGAAAAAGGGTTTAAGCAAGGAAAATCCCATTCAAACACCTTAAGCCAAATTGGACAATATTTGAACTCAATATAGGGGTTCCACCATGGAGGTTGTATCACTCGACATGAGAACCCCAAAAGAATTAATTAGTGCTTAAAGGGGATTCATCAAGAAAAAATAATCTTGGCCATGTTTCGCCTCTTATGCAACAAATGGGCATTACACAACTGGTGTGGGATACTAAAATGGTTAAACCAAGGAAATGGTCAGAAGTGGACACCTCACTGTATGATTTGAGGATAGCTCGATTCAGAATACTTGAGAAATCATGTTACTAGTAGCACTGCTGATGGAACCCCATGAAGTGGTTCCAGTTTTTTGGGGGGTAGTACCACCCATAGCGTTGATGTAAATGGCTGCTCAAATGGAGGATTACGAAGGCATAATGTATCATGTAGAAGTAACAAGTGGGAAGCTTTTCAGAAAAATGAAGCAATGAAACCTAGAGAAATGAGGTCACCCCTCTAAAGGAAAGTGTGAAGGAACCTTTATAAATGAAAAATGAGGAGTTCTTGGTTGGACACGTGACGACACCTAATGAAAAAGGCAAAAGCAGCTTATAAAGATGCTCACGATGAAAACTTCACTAACAGTGGAAGGTGAAAGGTCAGAATATATATCCAGCTAAGAACATCGTGGAAGTTGAAGGTGGACTCAAACCTCTCATGAACTAAAAATGTCACTGGTAGTATTGAAGGATGAACCCCTCCTATCCACCCAGTTGGAAGGAGTTATGGTTGAGAGCGTATCCTACAACATTATGGTAGGATGACCTGTTCTGAAGATGATACAAATGGTGGTCTCAATACATAATATGGCTACGAAGGTTTTCATACATAAACCCCTCAAGCACAAGAAGCTGGAAGGTTTCCCACAAAGGGGTTCCCCTACTATAAGCCCCCCAAACATCAGAAGTTGGAACAACGAGATACCTCAAGAAAGGAATTACAAAAGGAACTGAGGATTACAATCTCGATGAAATTATGAGAAAGATGCTACTAGACAAGGAATGGGGTGTGAATGATCTCTCGATCAATAAAGAGATGGGTGCGAGGTTCATATGCGAACCCCTTAAAAGAAAATCTAAAACCTGCAAAAGCTAGGGGAAATAGCAAAGCTAGGAATGGAATCTGGGTTGGAATATACTTGGATCCTCATATGCTAGGGTAATGGAAAGGAATCAGGGGTAGCTTCCACCAAGACACTATTGCTAGCAGCTTCCCCACCTAAGGATGGAAGAAATCGGAATAGAGGTGAAAGGCATACTGGGGGGTAATGGTTGAAGCACCTAAGCAGAGGCCAAAGAAAGGAGGTTTTATCATCTAGACAAAGAAAATGGCTGCATACCTCACATTTATAAGGAGGAGCATGGCTTCCCACACGGATTAAAAAAGGAGGTTGAAACTACGTTGAGACGTGTATAGCCAGCTTCACGGATGTCCATTTAGACTTCTCCTCAAAAAGGATGAGAAGTTGAATATGATTCAATATTGGCCATGGATTTCTAAGAAGCACCCTATTTTTAAATGAGAAGATGTACAAAGGAGGTTCAGGTTCGTGAACCCTTGGCGGCCTTCAGCCTCAAAACCCCTTACTGGGTTACAGCGAAAAACTCGACATAAAACACAATTTTTCAGTAATCAACATGGTTGGATTTATAGGTGGTCACAACTATATTCATGGCATACACCTGGAGTAAGGTCTTAAAGGTAGGAGTACCTGAACCCTATGGCGGGAGGTTTAGTCAATTAAACTCGGGGAAGGTTGATTTATATGAATTTCTAGTACCAAAGAGGGTTGTGAAATATGGTTTCGAACTTGGAACATGGAGGAGGTCATTGGAAAACCAAATCGGTGGCATGGATATAATCATTAGGATGTAGAAGTGTGTAAGGATGGCAAGTATGTGTCGGCGTACGTGCATCAGACGTAAGCTGCCAGAAATTTAGTTGAGGCAACCACGACATAGGGGTACGACAACCGAATCCCGAAGGTTCAAGAATAGAATTTATGGAGTCATCATTAAGAAAAAAATAACATGGTCTTTCTTGGAAGGAATATTACAAGAAGTAGCCGATTCACCTATAATACCCCTTGTTTCTTACAATGAGTATGCTCATGTAAGCTTAGAGGTTCATGGTGAAGATTGATTGAACCTGATTGAGGATTACATAAGGTTCCTCTTGCATGTAATGGATACAAGGAACCGGGGGGTAGTGGATGGTATACTGCCATGATGGTATCTTGAAAGTGGTAAATTTTTAAGCAATTGGAACTTTTATGCAATGAATGGGTCAGGTCCATGAGATTCTTGAGGTTCTGGTATGCGAAACCCTAATGGGATTTAATTCTGAGGTACCCTTGGAAGCTAGATCAAGGATCATATGTGGATTGGATTTCACAATTTGGTTTAAAGAGGATTTCTCATGTATGGATTATGCATGAGCTGGATTTACCATGTATGGATTATGCATGGGGAGGATTTCTCATGTATGGATTATGCATGAGTTAGATTTATAGCATATGGATTATATGCTAAAGGAATGGAACGCATGTGGTTTACGTGCAAATGGACAGGATCGCATGTGGATTACGTGCGCAAGGCAGGATTGGAAGCACATGGATTATATGCTAATTGATTACACGGACTATATAGAACATGTATGGATTATACATGAATCAAGGTAGGGACATGTATGGATTATACATGTATCACATGTGGATTACATATGAATGGATTGGAACCACAAGGCAGGCTGGGGAAACTAGGGCCATAAGGTTTCCCTATATTGGAGGTTCACTCGTTTAAACTCTGAAAAGGCGTAACGCTGATAAAATTTCGTGTAATCACATTTGTGGGCAACCAACCCCGTTATGGGATTCATGTACAGTTGTGGAAGCTACATACAAATTGGCAAACGGCTTTGCCACGACCCCAGGGAAACTGGGTGAGTGAAGTCCAACTCTTGGATATTGGAATGCTAAGGAAATTAGCATTGTGAGGAAATCACATGGAACCTCGTTGAGGGAATCTCCGAGGATGGAACCTGGTCGAGGGAAACTCCTAGGATGGAACCTCGCTGAGGGAATCTCCGAGGATGGAACCTAGTCGAGGGAAACTCCCATGATGGAACCTCGTTAATGGAATTCTTCATGCACTTTAGGTGTGATCCCGTGGACTGGTCTAGGATTACGGGTTCAGTCAGCAAGAGGTTCTAGCTTATATCAGTAGAAGCCTGGGGGTAAGGCATGAGCGCTTTTCTGTGAAATTATTTTTATGACTTGGTTTAATGAAACTATGATTACTTTATCTTTGCCTTTATTTGCTTAGCTCCTGTCAGTGTTGTAAAAATCGGTTGACTCGGCCGAGTACTCGGACGAGTACTCGGAAATTGGTGATCAACCGATTCGGATTTAACCGAGAACTCGGATGAGTACTCGGATGCTAAAAATGAGTACTCGAAAAATCGGCCGAGTACTCGGATTTTGAAGATCAAACCGAGTCAAACCGATTTCCGATTTTTACAACATTGGCTTCTGTGAATGACTATGTGTACTTATATGCTTTGTGTGCTATGTGTACTTATGTGCTTCATGTCTTATGTTCGAATGTCTTCTTTGTTTGTTCATGTGTTATTGTTTACGTGAACCTAGTTCATTACTATAAGATAGGTTATACCCAAAGGACTCTAGGGGGTTGTGGGTGTATGGACCTGCTAGGTGGAAACCTTTTAGGTACGAACCTCTTAGGTACGAGCTCTCCCGGGGAATATAGATTGGATCTGGATTGGATTGGATTTGAACTTGGATTGGATCTTGATTGGATTGGATTTGGGCTTGGATTGGATCTGGATTGGATTGGATTCGGATTGGGTCTGGATTGGATTGGATTTGGATTGGACTGGGATTGGATTTGGATTGGATTTGGATTTGGATTTGAATTTGGATTGGATTTGGATTGGATTTCATCGATTGGATTTTATTGATTGGATTTCTCATGCATGGATCATGCATGAGCAGGTTTTAACATGTATGGATTATGCATGTCATGGGTTCGCGTCAATCCTAGGGACACTAGGCTAGCGAAACTCCCTTCAACTTAAAACCCACGTGAGCCCTTGGCAGGCAGTATGGCTAGGCCCACGTAAACCCTTAATAGGTAGTGTGCTCAGGCCCATGTGAACCCATGATTGGTAGTGGTGTCCCCTAATCATACATGCCATGTGAGCAAATGAAGGCTATTGCGTGGAGCCTCGATGTTTATAAAACATTCAAAGGTGCAACTGGGTGAACCCCCTATGGCTTGAACATACCCCTAAGCAGTCTACTTTACACATGGCATACGCACGAACAAAGATTCAAGGATTCAAGCGGAGGAAGACTTGCATATCGTGCGGGAAGGAAATCTAATCCTCGGGGGGTAATTCAACATCTCACCATGGAAGGGCTTACATAATGGAATGAGGTCCTCAGCTTAAGCTCAAAGGGTGGCAGCCCCAACCTTATTGGTTCAATTGTTGAACCCTAACTTGGATTGACGTGCTAAAAGATAAGATAAGTTCTACTTTTATTATTTTACATATTCTCTATCACACATGTTTTCTATGCATACAAGGAAATTTATATATCATCTAGCCAAAAACTTCATTGCGAAGTTCATCTTTTCAAATGGATCATTATCTTCTATCACACATTAATTCATGTTCATCTGGATGTACGTATCACATGATTTCACACTTGCATGGATTTATACACAAAGGGTCATCTTGACATATATTTATTTACATTATGCATGAGTTTCAAAATTATTCTCAAACTTGTTAGCTGATAGGTACTTAGGCATACTATATGCCTCATGACGTAACCACTTGGAAAGACATAGTTACAATTGAGGAGGTTTCTATAACCTTACCTTGGTCCCTCCTGGGGTAGGCTCATCTGCATCATATGGATTATAGGTTCACTTAGGAAAAGCCCCATAGTTTATGGGCATGGTTTGACAAAGTCCCATGGTCTATGGGAACAGTTTAGAGGAGTCCCACAACACTGGGCATCATTGGAGATGTCCTCAAAATACTTAGCAATATCTTGGGAGGTCCATTGTGATGGTTTCATGAAAATCTCTAAATATTGTGGCATATGTCTTGAAGAGTGCATTCGCCAGGGTTATACTTGAGTGTGAAGGCAATAATGGGTTTATATATACAAAGTCATATGCACTCGCATAATCATACTTGAATCTATGTGTTATATACCTATGCGTTATGTGCATTATATATATGAGCTACTTAGCTCATGCTACTAATCACCTTTTTTAGTTGTCTTGGTAGACCAGGGTTCTGGAAGATTGAAGCTTATTTGCGATAGCGGAAGCTTCATAGCTTCACCCACAAGGATTCACACATGAAGACCAACCTCACAAGGAAAAGAAATATATCGAGAAGTCAGGCTATGGTTCTCAAGGAAGGAGGCTGGAAGGTGGTGGGTTCAGGTGATCAGGATAAAAAGCTCATGATTGGAACTAGTACGCCATGCATGGACTAAGGTATATGAAAGGAGTTCATTTAAGGATTCAGATTGAGGTACATGTATGGAACCATTGTATTTCTTGTTTCTTACACCGAGTTAGCTCATGAAAGCTTGTAAGCATGATGTGGAAGCTATGTATTTCTCTAAGGAATACAAGGAATTGAATATGGACGAGTGGCAAGCCCAATACATGGGGTTTCACGGTGGAAATGGAGAGTTTTGGTGGGATTCAAACTTTAAATAAATTGAGTTCAAGTAGGATGCCGCACGTTTGGGGCTTATCACTTGGAAAGAATTTTATCTAAAATATTTCTTTAATAATTATCTGGGAAATTGGATGTTTATGCAAAGGTACGTAGCTTGAGGGGTTCACTAATGGTACCCCAATGTGGAGATGGTAGAACCCTGGGGTTCAAACTCGAAGGTTATGAAGGTACAGTCATTAGCATAGGAGTTTCATGGTCGAGTCCCTTGTTTCCTACAACTAGTACGCTCACGTAGGTTTAGGGATCCACATGGGATGAAAGTGTGATTGAGGTACGAGTAATATTAGGTTCCTTTTGCATTCAAATGGCTACAAGGAACCGGGGGGTAGTTGTTGTGCCTAAAATCTGCCTTGGGCTTGATTTAAGGCCCACTAAGGTTATGGACTCGAATTACTTGAATTATGTGGTTATGGGAGGATAGGTTGGGCTAGGTGTGAATGCATTGATCCAATACGTCCTAGGAATATACTGGAAGATGGAGATTCTGGCATCTGGTTCGGGGTTCATTTGTGTAGGGTTCAGGTGTTTGTACCACTAGATGGGGGTAATACCGTATGGAGGCAAGATAGGGGTTCACCCGGGTGATAAGTCTCCAGATGGGGGTACGTGCATGCACCCAGGTGGTTCCCAGAAAACATATTAGCAGACCTGTAACTTTCTAAATTGTAGGAAAGCGGGTATGTGGCGCCTGAGTGGCCCAACGGATAGTCCATGAGTCCTAGGAACAGCCCATTGATGGTTGTTATCGTGGATAAATATCAAATATACATGGAATGTGTGTATACATATATATATGCAAGGATATATCATAGGAACAAAAGGATAATCATGGGATTATGGTGGAATAACAACTGGATAACTACATCAGGGGTGATAATTGATGGAGGGAAGTTGGTTATGGAGGATGAGGGTTATCAAATCGTGGGAAATATCAAGAACTACATGGGACTTGATCTCTTATAGATATAAGAGTATGTAGGCAATTTGCAAGGTTAGACACACCACTACTACAAGCTCTGAGTTATATTGGCTCTTGATTGGGTAGGTTTTACTCGATCAGTATAGCTCAAAGCCCTTGCAAACTCAGTCCAAATATTCGCCATACCTCTTCTCGGATTAGGGTTTATGAGCCTAGGGTTTTTGGCTTGTAAATTGGTTTATTTAATAAAGATTTTTGGATTATTCTTGGTTGATTCTTGTTATTCTCTTATTGAAGTGTTGTACCAATTTTCCCTTACAGCAGGTGTGATATGTTATTGTTTATTTCATCATCAAAAGATTTTTCAACTTGTGAGGAACTTTTTAATATTGTTCGAAAAATTGTTATAAAGCAAGGATTTATGACAAAGATTAAAAAATCAGAGACGAATTGTTACGTCATAATTGGTTGCGACAGGAAAGATAAATTAATATCATTCAAGAAAATCACTTGAGGAGAAAAAAAGGAAAAGTAACAGGATTAAATTAATTGATTTTCCCTTTGAAATTTTGGGTAAAAGAAGAAAAAATGGAATATAAAAATTAGACATAAAAAATTTATCACATAATCGTGAAGTTTCAAGGTACATGTCTGGTCATCTATATTGTGGTTGTTTTAGTAATGACGAGATTCAATGATTCTAAGAGATGACAAGAACATATATTAAAAATTCAAAAAGATTCCTCATTTTGAATAAGAACAAAAATCAAGCCAATTAAGTACGATTTTAAAAATTCAAAATTACAACCAAACCAGTAAGCACTAAAATGATGTGATTCTTTTAGTGCAACTAGCTTTGTAGCCCGTGCAAGGCATGGGCATGCTCTATATTACAAATATTTATGAATTATTCGTGATCACGCGGGATTGGATTGTTGATATCTTCGATTGTTCATATCTTCACAGCAATTGTTGTGAGGAAATTAAATTTATGCAATACCCGATCATGACATGCAAATGATAATTCAGGTTAAAATAAATCTCATATTTTACTCTATGTTTTGTTTTGTTAAAGCAAACTTGAACGATATGTAATAAATTGGTTAATGTTAAGATCAAAACCGTACTTCGAAATATAAATATATAGAGGTAACATGGATGGATACAGAGATACATACAAGTATTAATTACGTAATAATAAATGCATATTAGTTCATATCAGTTATTATTATGTAATAAATATGTTAGTGTTACAATACCTAAATAGCCTCCGAAAATATAACATAGATCTAATTAGTAGGGGTAAATATAACTTTTTATATGAATAAATTTGCTCATGGAACACCCCCCATTTGCTCTATTATATATATATATATATATATATCTGTGTGTGTGTGTGTGTTTGTTATATTGTTTTGTGCGTTTACGTATTAAAGATGTGATTGATGAGTTTTACGATAGTTAATGTTAATACAAGTTTGTATTATATATACTTATATACGCATGAAGGTTTTTTTTATATTTTTTATAATATTTAATTCATAAATAATTACAGTAGATCTAAAGTGATTAATAAGATATGGTATATGTTAGTGAATATTATAGTACATTATTACATATCCACAAAAATTTATGTATGTATGTACATGTTCATGTATGTATAAATATGCATATTAATTATAAAATAATATATTACAAATAATGAAATATTAATAGATTATACAACATAAATGTATGTATATATGTATGTATGTATGTATATATGTATGTATATATGTATATAATATTATAGTATATTATATTATTATATATCCACAGAAATTTATATATGTATGTATTTATGTTTGTACATGTGTATGTATGTATAAATATACATAATAATAATACAACAATTAATAGATTACAAATAATGAAATATTAATAGATTATACAACATAAATGTATGTATGTATGTATGTATGTATGTATGTTATATAGTATGTATGTATGTATGTTATAGTATATTATTATTATATATCCAGATAAATTTATATATATATGTATTTATGTTTGTACATGTGTATGTATGTATAAATATGCATATTAATTATACAACAATTAATATATTACAAATAATGAAATATTAATAGATTATACAACATAAATATATGTATGTATATATATATGTATGTATGTATGTATGTATGTATGTATATATGTTTGTATGTATGTATGTATGTATGTATGTATATAATATTATAGTACATTATTATATATCCAAAGAAATTTATATATGTATGTATTTATGTTTGTACATGTGTCTGTATGTATAAATATGCATATTAATTATACAACAATTAATAGATTACAAATAATGAAATATTAATAGATTTTATAACATAAATGTATGTATGTATGTATGTATGTATGTATGTATGTATGTATGTATGTACGTATGCATGTATAATTAATAATTATGGAAGTATGTATGTATGTATGTATGTATGTATGGAAGTATTTATGTATGTATGTATGTATATATGTATGTATGTATGTATGTATGTATGTAAGTATGTGTGTATGTATGTATGCATGTATAGTTATTTATGTATGTATGTATGTATGTTTGTATGTATGTACATGTGTATGTATAATTATTGGGATTATACATTATACAAATATTTATGTATGTTACTAATGATTTTTTATATTAACTCAAATGCTCACATAGTTCAACTGGTTATGGTGTTGCATTTAGTTATCCAAGGTCTTGGGTTCAAACCCTTTGAATAGCATTATTTTTACAAATATTTAGAGTGAGGTAATACCCGATCGTGACATGAAAATTATAATTCTTGTTAAATTAAATCTGTTTATATTTTACTATATGTTTTGTTTTGTTAAAACAAACTTGAACGATATGTATTAAATTGGTTAATGTTAAGATCAAAACCGTACTTCGAAATATAAATATATAGAGTTAACATGGATGGATACAGAGATACATACAAGTATTAATTACGTAATAATAAATGCATATTAGTTCATATAAGTTATTATTATGTAATAAATATGTTAGTGTTACAATACCTAAATAGCTTTTTATATGAATAAATTTGCTCATGGAACCCCCCCATTTACTCTATTATATATATATATATCTTTGTGTGTGTGTGCGCGTGTGTGTGTGTGTGTGTTTGTTATATTGTTTTGTGCGTTTACGTATTAAAGGTGTGATTGATGAGTTTTATGATAGTTAATGTTAATACAAGTTTGTTGTGGAATAAAAACTAGGTTGTTAGATTCCGACTAGGGTTTGCTTGTATTTAATGCTAGGGTGCGTGAGCTTCGTGCTTTAATGGCCGCTCTTGTGTTCGTGGCTGAATCTGCCTTCACAAGATGCCTACGTACTTTGATGAATATCAAAGATCAAGCCAAACAACGTAGTTCTAGGGTGAGGGGTCTGACCCTTAATATAGGTTGAGAAGCCTTAGAATTATGGTAGGGTTAGGTGACTTGATGGGTAAGTGTGACGCCCCCAGATCCGGGATCTAGGTGCTCACGATCCATTTTCCATTTAATCACATTCTTGTCCTTGCATACAATATATAAAAGTAATCGTTCCCACAATAACTCACACCACGCACACTCACACACACACACAGGTTAGAGTCTCAGAAACGTCATACACTTGATTGAATAAAAGTTTTAAAGTTATTACAGACCGAATTAATAGAATTTATGCTACCAACAACACTTCTACATGAAGCGGTGTTAGTGGCTTGAATGTTTGTTGCGGTACACTGCCTTGCACAGGTCATACTGATAAATAAAGCGTACTAACAAAAGCTGCAAACCAACCCGGCTAACAAGACCTACCGGTGGAATCTCAACTGCTGCCTCGGGCCTAGTCACCTGCTTTCGGACAGTCTGTCTGGGTCTTGCCATTTCTCTTAACTATTATGTTTGTAATTTTGAAAACAAGCAAAAGTGAGCAACTATAGCTCAGCAAGAAATATACGTATAAGGTATGCAGTATAAGTATTATATGTGTTTAGTAGTTATTAAACTCGTTTATATCAATCAGTTATAAAATCATTTGTCATCGTTAATCAATTTCAAAGGCACACCAATATGTGCCCTTGTTTTCAAAGTAAACTTGCAGTTCTAGATACTGCATGAAATCAATATCTTCTCATAAAAATAGCACACTATCGGCAACTTGGCACTTAGGCCTAAGAAGCAGTGTCGGAGCATTTTTCCAAAGTGGAGGAATGGGACTTAAAGAAAACGTAAAATCTGACAGGGATTGACGATGATCAGTCGCCACATCCAAGTCCAATAATCCGCGGGTCTTTTCTACCGGTAGAAGGATAGAAACTACATTCGTAACTACCCTCGGGTGAAAACTACATCCGTAATCACCCTCGATGAAAAATACATTCGTAATCATCCTTCGGCAACACCTAGGCCGGAATAAATAATGGACAGCCTGGCTAACAGCCTCTTACACTAAACTCGGGGTCGTTCATCAACGACCCTGCACGCCAGATTCCCCTTTTTCCTTTTTCTTTCAAAACATGGTTTTATTGAAAATTGAGTAGTTGAGGCCCGACATTAGTCGACGATAATTCTTGAAAAACGTGCAAGGGAGTAAAACCTGACCGGGGGTTTTCGAAAATGTTTTGGTTTCGAAAGAATTCGAGTTTGAAAACGCTAAAGGTATCTTGGATTAGTTTTGTCTTTAAAATAATGAACAATAATTAATAAATAATATTTTGAGATTTAATATAAACAATTAATAGAATAATTATTTACTTAAGATAAGCTTTTAATCCAAGATAGATATTTTTGAGTATTTTTTAACAACGTAAAAATAATAAATACTTAAGTATACGATACTTCCCGAATGACTCTTCGGGTTTTCGCAATTTAATCACGATACAATAATATACCGCTCCCCAGTCAATAGTATATTTGGACCGCTACGACCTCTATTGCTAGAGTCGTTGTCCGACGAAAACACTTTCATTCTAAGTTCAAGGGTGTACAAACACATATGCATAAATCTCAAACTTCAGCATAATCTCGTAAAGCATAAGCGTATAATACATTTGGAAGGTATAAACACAACAGTAAAATCCCTATATATAAGTTTTGAAAAGTAAACTTGCCTTGGTGAGGTTTGGGGTGGTCGAGCTTGCGGAGTAGAATGAAGATCTATACATAACCAATATTCGCTCGTTAGTACCTTGACAATACTTCTTAACCACAAGTTTTTAGAGAATACAAACTAACTTAATGACTCCGTCCTATGACTCTCTAGCCCTCCAATAGGTCCATGCCATCACTCGATTACGCTCGTCACTTATTTGACTCGATTTGGTTACCACATTCGAAGCATACTGATTCCTCCTTGAAACCATATCAAACTAACGCATCTTATGACTTTTTCACTTGCACGCACTTTACTCTAACATTTTTATAAAATTGAAAAATACATATTTTAATCCAATTATTTTTGGATAGCCTTCCTTACTGTAAGATCCAGCTATTCTCAATTTTCCACAATGTTTGCAGAAAGTTTGAGGGTCCAAAGACAGTTCACAAACAGACCATACAGTGCAGTCCGGATTTCAGAACCACTCTTCACTCTTCTGGTCATAACTCAAAATCTATACATCACCTAGACATGAGCCTTATATTTATGGAAAATACATGAAAATATCTTTCTAACCATGGGTATTAGACCCTCGGGAGACAAGATTAAGGGGTTCAAAAACCTACTGCAAAACAGTACATACTCCCAGAATTTTTACACATCACTCATCCTTACTCAAACCTTCAAGAACTCAACTTATACATCATATCTACCATCAAAACCACCAAGACTTATCTCTACAACATACATGGGGTTACATACTCTAAGTACAAGTCTTACAACCATCAAACAAGCATACAACTTCAAGATTTCATCATCTACAACTCATACTACCAAGATATGCACTAAAACTCTTAGATCTACCATTATAAACCACAAACAAATCATGACTAAGAGTGGTTAGAGTTTTATACCTTCTTGAGTATCTAGGAACCTTGGATGAGCTTTATAACCTCTAAGAATACTTGGATGAGTCTCTACAAACCTTAATCCTTCAAGATCTAAAAGATGAACAGGCTTGGTCATTATTCATCCAACTTTCAACAATTTATAACTCAAGATTTAGTGGGTAAAAGGAGTTGAAATTGATACAATACCTTTAACATATAACAAGGATGCGCTAGGATTTTTGCTTGAGTTTAAAGATGAGGAGAAGTTGAAGAGAAATTCTCTCTTCCTCTCCTTTCTTGGGTTCGGCCGAGAGCTTCTACAAAGGGGGGGGGAGAGAGTTTTGCTTTGTTTTGGTTTGAAAGTGGGGTGAATAATGAGATGTATTGATATGTGTATAAAAGAGTCACATGTTGCCATCCTAGATAGTAGCCTAGACTCCCACCATGCCCTCTTGTCTCCTAGGATGTAGCACCCATCACTAGTCATTATTCATTGGTTGCTTTTTGCTTTTCTAGTGTACTTTTCTAACTATTTAGTTACATGGCACTTGCATGTAATATCTTTCCTTGTATTTTTATTTCTCCACCAATGATTGTCACTTAATCCTTAATTCATATCGTATCTTAATTAACTCCTTGTAGTAATATTTTGTCGCGTAGAGATTTCCCTTGTAATTCTTTAAGTACTTAATCGTGTAAATCCCCTAAATACCCATAACTCCTTGTCATAGTCTCTTAAAATCTTTTAATACTCTAATAACTCTCAAATCCCAAGTTTTTATAAATCTTAATAGCAGTAGGCCTCTTGCCTTCAACAATCTTCCCTTTTTCTTACACAGTGAATATGACAACATAAATTTCTCAGATAATCAATTCCATTAAACAACATAGGTGACTCAAAAGGTCCCGAATTCACAATGTCATATGATATTATATTTTTAAAAATATTACAAAAATCAGGGTTCTTACAGCCTCCCCTCCTTAAAAGGATTCCGTCCCGGAATCAGGTTAAAAACAGTTGAGGGTACTTTTCACGCATCGCGTCTTCTAGTTCCCATGTTGATTCTTCGATGTTCTGGTTCCTCCACAAAACTCTCACTAGCTTGACAACCTTATTCCTCAACACTTGCTCTTTTCTATCCATGATTTCCACGGGTTTTTCCACATAAGTCAAATCTGGTTGTAGGTCTACCTGGTCGTACTCTATCACGTGCCGAAAGTCGGTGTGGTAGGGTCGTAACATAGACACATGAAACACATTGTGTACTTGCTACAAGTTTGGGGGCAAGGCCAATTCATAGGCTAACTTCCCAACACGTTTCAAAATCTCAAAAGGTCCAATAAACCTCGGACTTAGCTTCCCCTTTTTACCAAATCTCATCAATCCCTTCCACGGTAATACCTTTAACATCACGAACTCTCCTACCTCATACTTTTTGTCCTTGCGGGTCTGGTCCGCATATTTCTTCTGTCTGTCCTGGGCCGCTACCAGCCATCCTCGTATCAGTTCGATAGTCTCTCTTGTCTGTTGAACCAGTTCGGGCCCTAAAATTTTTCGCTCTCCAACCTCTTCCCAACACAGGGAAGATCGACATCTTCGTCCATATAAGGCTTCATTTGGGGGCATTCCTATACTCGCATGATAACTGTTGTTGTAGGAAAACTCGATCAACGGCAAGTGGTCATCCCAACTTCCCTTAAAATCTATGGCACATACTCTCAACATGTCCTCTATAGTCTGGATGGTTCTCTCGCTCTGTCCGTCTGATTGGGGGTGGTAAGCAGTACTCATGTTTAACTTGGTTCCCACATAATCCTGAAAACTCCTCCAGAACCTGGAGTTGAACCTTGGGTCTCGATCCGATACAATGCTCACAGGAACCCCATGTCTAACCACGATTTCCTTTAAGTAAATATCCACTAGTCTATCGACTGTGTACCTCTCGTTAATTGGAAGAAAATGTGCCCGGCTCTGAATTTCCCAAATGGCATCATGATTAGTCTTGTTCCTTGGTAGTCCGACCACAAAGTCCATCGCAATATGCTCCCACTTCCACTCGGGTATATCTAAGGGTTGCAACAATCCATTGGGCTTCTGGTGTTCGGCCTTCACTCTTTGACATGTCAAGCATTTACTTACCCACTCTGCTATGTCCTTCTTCATATTTGGCCACCAATAATATTCTTTCAAATCCCTATACATCTTGGTGCCTCCAGGGTGAATCGAATACCTTGAACTATGAGCCTCTTGAAAAATCTCATCTTTTAATTCCCGAACATTCGGGATCCATATCCTAGATGCGTACCTCAAAACTCCATTCCCGTCCTTTTCACACTTAATTTCCTCACCAGTCAAAATTTCCTCCATCGAATTCTTTTCTATTGCCATCTTCTTTTCCTGGCACAACTTAATCTTTTCCAATAGCGGTGGTTGGACTCTTATTTATCTTAGACTCTCTTGTCCGATTCCTGGTAATCTTACCTCAATCTCCAGTTTCTCAAAGTCCTTGATCAACTCGTCCGCTGACGTTATCACCATGAATTTCTCATTTCGGCTAAGTGCATCGGCCACCACATTGGCCTTCCCTGGGCGGTAGTGAATCTCACAGTCATAATCCTTGATTAACTCTAGCCATCTCCTCTGTCTCATGTTTAACTCTTTCTAGGTGAATATGTATTTTAGGCTCTTATGATCCGTGTAGATTTCACATTTTTCTCCGTAAAGGTAATGCCTCCAAATTTTCAAAGCGAAAACTATCGCTGCTAATTCTAAATCATGGGTGGGGTATCTTATCTCGTACTCCTTAAGTTGTCTAGACGCGTACGCAATCACCTTACCGTGCTGCATAAGCACACACCCTTAACCTTTAAGGGATGCGTCGCTATAAATCACAAAATCCCCCTTATCATCGGGTAGGGCTAGTACCGGTCCTGTCACCAACCTTTTCTTCAACTCTTGAAAGCTCTCTTCGCACTTTTCAGTCCACACAAACTTCTCGGTCTTGCGAGTTAGTCGGGTCAAAGGGGCTGCTATCCTAGCAAAGTCTTGGACAAACCTCTTATAGTAACCAGCCAATCATATAAAACTTCTTACATCTGTCGGAGTGGTTGGTCTCCCCCAATTTGATACAGCCTCTTTTTTGGCTGGGTCCACTAGGATGCCTTGCTCGCTAATCACATGTCCTAAAAACTGAACTTCCCTCAACCAAAATTCATACTTCGAGAACTAAGCGTACAACTTTTCTTTTCTCAATGCTCCTAATACAATCCTCAAGTGTTCTGCATGCTCTTCCTCCGTCTTGGAATAAATCAAAATGTCATCGATGAAGACTATAACACACTTGTCCAAATACCTTTTGAAGACTCGGTTCATTAAGTCCATAAAAGCTGCGGGTGCATTCGTTAGCCCAAACGACATTACTAAAAACTCATAGTGTCTGTACCTGGTGCGAAAGGTCGTCTTTGGTATATCTTCTGGCTTAATCCTTAACTGGTGGTACCTGGTTCTCAAGTCGATCTTGGAAAAATAAACCGCGTCCTTTAGCTGGTCAAACAGGTCATCTATCCTAGGCAAAGGATACTTATTCTTTATAGTCACCTTATTCAACTCCCTGTAGTCTATGCATAACCTCATACTGCCATCCTTCTTTTTCATGAATAGCACCGGGGCTCCCCACGGTGACACACTAGGTCTTATCATTCCTTTATCCAACAACTCCTGCAACTGAGTGGCCAACTCTTTCATCTCCACTGGGGCTAACCTATATGGAGCTTTCGAAATTGGGTCGTACCAAGAACTAAGTCTATAGCGAACTTAATGTCTCTATCAGGTGGTAGCCCTGGAAGATCATCCGAGAATACGTCGGCAAACTCATTAACGACAGGGATTTCCTGTAGGCTTTGTTCCTCCTTTTTGGTGTCCTTCACATAGGCTAAATAAGCTTCGCATCCTTTACGCAACAGCTTCTTAGTTTGAATTATAGTTAGGAACTTTTGGTTTTGTCGTTTCCCGCTAAACACTACGTCCTCGTCTCCTGGCAATCTTAAACCCACTTTCTTCTTCACACAGTCAATCTGAGCTCCATGGGTTGTCAACCAATCCATACCTACTATTACATCGAATTCTCCTAGTTTAAAAAGGTATTAAATCTATCCGAAAGTGTCGCCCTCCTATTTCTAGGTCACAACCTGGATAAACTTGGCTAACATGGATGATTTCACGATTAGCTATCTCTACTTGCAATCTGTCTCTTAATGATTCTGCCTTAAGGTCTAACTGACATGCAAAATCTAGGGATACAAAAGACTTGGTAGCTCCCAAATCAAATAAAACATTTGCATTAACTGAGTTGAGTAGTAGGGTACCTGAGATCACATCCGTGTTCCTCACGGCATCTTGCACGGTCATGTTAAAAGTCCTAGCAGTAGGGGGCTTGTTAGAAGCAGTTCCACTCAGTCTTGACGCAGCTGGCCCAGAAGATAGGCATTCCTTTGCCCGGTGTTCGGGTTTTCCACATTTGAAACAAGTGATCCCGCCCTGGGTCTTGACACTAGGTCCTTGGCATGCACTAGCATAGTGCCCTGACAATCCGCACTTAAAACACTACACCTCCTGTCGGTTGCACGTACCTGAATGCTTATTCCCACACTTGTTGCAGTTAGGAAGTGGGGGTCGGGATGGGGTAAAGTAAGATGATCCCTGGGGTCGGCCGCCCTGGCCCACACTCCAACTTTCAGCCCTCTTGGTTCCAAAGTTCCCGCTGGGCTGGGATATCGCCCCTCGCTTAAACTTGCTCGTAAAGCTTCCGCCCGTAGAATTCCCCTTTCGGTTATCAAACTTCCTCTTCTTTCCTTCTCTGTCTTTCTGCATCTGCTCACTCCCGGCCTCTACAATCGATGCCTTCTGTACCAAGGTTGCATAGTCTGTCAGCTCAAGAACCGGAACACGATTTTGAATCCATTGTTTTAGCCCCAACTGAAATCTTCGGGCTGTCTTTGCCTTAGTGTTCACATACTCCGGAACAAACCTTGACAACTCAGTAAACTTGGCTTCATACTCGGCCACCGTCATGTTACCTTGCTTCAGTTCCAAGAACTTCAGCTCCATCTGGGTTTCCATGAACCTAGGGAAATACTTTTCCAAGAAAAGCTCGCTAAAACTCTCCCAGGTCACCACACCTCTTCCTTCCAAATTTTTCTTAGCTTCCCACCAGTAGTTTGCCTCACCCTTCAGGAGATAGGTGGTGAAAACAGTCTTTTGCCCTTCAGCGACTCCTAGAATCTCGAAGGATTTTTCCATTTCCTTCAGCCAGGCTCTTGCCTCTACTGGGTCTGCAGTTCCCTTAAATTCTGGGGTTTCAAAGATTTGAAATTCCGAAAGGCATTAGCATTCGCGTTGTTGGGTTGTTGCTGAATCGGGGGACGGTCCAAATTCTGCCTAAGTAGGTCCATGAATTGTTCCATAGGGTATCTCCTTGGATTTTCCACCTCTCGGGTGTCATCTTCAGCTTCTTCTTCATCATACTCAAAGTTATCAAACAAGTTATAGTCACTACCCTCATCTTCGCTCGGGTTCAAATCCTCTCTATCGCGGTTTCGGTGGCCTCCCGGCCCATGGTGGCTACCTTGGCCTTCAGAGTTGGCCGGGTGAGCTCGAGTGTTCATTCTTCTGGGTGGCATGATTTTGATAATGAGACAAGAAATGGGTTAGGTCTTTCCAATTATTTGATAGCATTAACAGAAGACAGGAACGTATTGTTCCTCCTTATACAGGGTTAGAATTTCGAAACTTGCTGTGCCCTTATGATGGTGATAAAACAGCAAAACCACTTTCTTTTTTTTTAGGGAAAAATCGTTACGTGGTTCGAAAACATTTGTAGGAATTTCCAAGATTTCAAAACTTCGTAACTTGTAGAAATATTTTTAAACTCTTAAATACAATAGATTGAAAATTTATTTTAAAACTTGTAGGAACATTTTGAAAATTTGTAGGAAATTAATTGAAATCACAAGTCGTAAATTTGAAACAGCATGGTTGTATTTGTGGTTTGTAAAAGTTGTATATTCACAGTTGTATATCAAAACAGTAAAGCATGGCATCGGAAAGTAAGGCAGTCGAGACAATATCAAAGAAACTGAAACTAGATAAATACGGTTGATAAGTGGATTTTATATCCACTTGGAGCATTATAAATCGGCTTAAATTGATTGTCTTGGACTCAAGTTTCTTGTAGTTTTGATGTATTTTGCTTAGTTGTGCAGATTTACAAGAATGTTGATTAAGGTTGATGCTTCTATCGTTTTTGGAGATTTAATTGATTAAAATTCGGATTTTCCGGGAAGGCTGCGCAGCTTACACTGTTTTGACCATATCTGGAGTTCTATAAGTCCGTTTTTACCGATCTTACTGCCCACGCGAAGCTTGGGAGATTTTCTACAACATGGAACAGGTGTTGCACGTGTAAGTTGCGCGTGGTGGGGGCAGGAAGCACGACAAACAGACTTTGGAAGCAGGAAAATTACTGTTTTGCCCTTTTCAAGTTCTAATTGTATTTTGGGCAGTTTTTAGAACCTTAATTAAATTCTAATTGTAATAGAAGGTAAATTCTTGCTGGGCAAGAAATCTAGAGCCTATATAAACACATCTAGCATTGTAATTTAAATCATAGTTTTATTATTGTAACATAGCTTAGATCTGCAAGGGAGAAAAGGAGAGAAGGATTCAACGCTCGTGACAAGCAACGGATCTAGATCTACTTCATCTTTTGTGTTACTTTGGATTATAGATTTGTTTTCTCAACTCTTTGTTTTATTAATATTATTTCTTATTTTATTCATATTTTGTTTATTTTCATGTTTTCATCAAATCCCATGACGATGAACGGCTCAATTATGGGCTAATCGTTGTCATGGGATTCTAACGGAGTTGTCTATGTAGCTTAGTAGTTTGATTGCTTTAAAGATTACGTGTGGTGAATTCTTGATATCCTCGTATGGTTAATCTTAATGCTTTTAGATGCGTAGCTAACATCTAAATTGAATTGTTAATCTCTTGTGAAGCGAGAGTGGATCTTGAGATTTAGAACTTGCCATGCTAGCATAGGATAGGTTGATGTTTTAGCATCATGATTTGTGGCATGAATAGAGATATTATGCTGCCCTATGTGATCTATGTGGATAACTTGTGTTTAAACCTCTATGTTTTCAAATTCTATAGAGATATAGGGTCTAAACATAATAGGTGTCTACCCATCTTCTATCTCTTTTATGGATGCATGCGTAGTTTGGTACTAGTATATCGAGAGGTAGCTTTTACTTGTTTCGTGTTATCCGATCAGATATCAAATCCCACATGTGTATTGATTAAAGGCATCAACTCTAAGTGAAGTAGATAATGAAGTTAGAGTCCCATGTTTTTATTCTCATAAGTAATTCGATTTCTATTCTTATTAGTTAATTTAATTCTTAGTTTTATAAATTGCATCTTAGTTTAATTTAGTTAATCAACCCCAATTTGTTAATTGTCTTAGTAGTGAATTAAAACCATACATTGTTGCATAGGTACTAAATTGAAGTAAAAACCTGATCTCTGTGGGAACGAACTTGACTTATATCTGTATTACTTGTGACCACGTACGCTTACGTGATTTTGTGCTAACAACGGTACAAGAGTCATCACATAGTTTGGATGTTAAAGCATAACGCATAGTTCCAATGTCAAGGTCTAGCAAAAACGGAACAATACAAGTACATCATCTGAATAGTCAAGGCTACACAAAAATAGGGCTACATCCGTACATACTATCCGAAGTCACATCTACATATCTGTAGGTCAGTCTACTCATCCACTGGTTAGAAAGGACGCCACTGTATAAGTCAACTATCCCGAAAAATTGACACACTAATGTCATCTAAACCTAGAGGACTGAGCTATCCATAACACATCATGGTGCCGCCCCGCGACAGAGCAAGGCCCTCACCCGGGTAAATGCACGACGCACAACTCGTCTAGCATCCCTGGTCCAGACCACTCCGCCCCTGCGGACTCCCAAACCAATAATCCTCGCACGACTCCTCCTCTCGATCCTATGGAGTCGAGCTCTAGTCCTCCTAGCAACAGTAGTCCTCATCTCAGCCTGAATCCTCAGTCGCGCCTCGCGCTCCTCCACTAGTGCTCGCCTCGCCTCATTAAGTCGGGCCTCGGCAGAAAGTAAGTCTCGGGTCATGAACTGCACAACATAGGCGTGATCAGTGCCCGACACTAGGGGTAGGTCCAGTGGTGGGGGTGGCATAACAGGGGCAGGAGCAGGAGCAGGGGTAGGGTCAAGCTCCTCCTCGCCAGAAGTATCCTCCTCGAAGTCATCATCCGAAGAAGTGGGGCTCAATGACTGCGGAGAGGATGGGGGTGACACGACACGGCCCTCACCGGATCGTACACTCTCCTCATCAGTGGCTACAGGGGAGGGGGTAACAGGCTCAGGCTGAACAAAGGGCTCCTCCTCGGGGTCCTCATCCTCAGTATCCCCTAACAGCGTAATCCAGGGGCCAAGCTCAGGGTCAGCACTCATGTCCTCCTCAGGATCCTCGGTATCTCTCAGCATTGCCTCATCGTGCTCTCTCTCATTGGCCTCAGGGTCTGGTATCTTAGGGATCTCCGCCATCTACACAAGGAAAATAAGGTGGGTCACTAACCATAAAGAAAGGTTTAAGGAGTAGTTCCCTCTCGGGCCTTAGAAGTCAGGGCTATATCCGGTAACCCGACTGCGAACTCGATGAGAGCTCTAGGTATTAATGGGGTTATTGTTAGTGTTATTATTATTATTATTAGGGTTGCTTTCTTAAATTACTATCGTTTCTGAGAACTGTAACCTCCGTTCGGATACCTTTCTGTGATGCCCCCAGATCCGAGATCGGGGATCTAGGCGCTCACGGTCCATTTTCCATTTAATCACATTCTTGTCCATGTATACAATATATAAAAGTAATCGATCCCACAATAACTCACACCACGCACACTCACACACACACAGGTTAGAGTCTCAGAAACGTCATACACTTGATTGAATAAAAGTTTTAAAGTTATTACAGACCGAATTAATAGAATTTATGCTAACAACAACACTTCTACATGAAGCGGTGTTAGTGGCTTGAATGTTTATTGCGATACACTGCCATGCACAGGTCATACTGATAAATAAAGCGTACTAACAAAAGCTGCAAACCAACCCGGCTAACAAGACCTACCGGTGGAATCTCAACTGCTACCTCGGGCCTAGTCACCTGCTTTCGGACAGTCTGTCTGGGTCTTGCTATTTCTCTTAACTGTTGTGTTTGTAATTTTGAAAACAAGCAAGAGTGAGCAACTATAGCTCAACAAGAAATATACGTATAAGGTATGCAGCATAAGTATTATATGTGTTTAGCAGTTATTAAACTCGTTTATATCAATCAGTTATAAAATCATTTGTCATCGTTAATCAATTTCAAAGGCGCACCAATATGTGCCCTTGTTTTCAAAGTAAACTTGCAGTTCTAGATACTGCATGAAATCAATATCTTCTCATCAAAATAGCACACTATCGACAACTTGGCACTTAGGCCTAAGAAGCAGTGTCAGAGCATTTTTCCAAAGTGGAGGAATGAGACTTAAAGAAAACGTAAAATCTGACAGGGATTGACGATGATCAGTCGCCACATCCAAGTCCAATAATCTGCGGGTCTTCTCTACTAGTAGAAGGATAGAAACTACATCTGTAACTACCCTCGGGTGAAAACTACATCCGTAATCACCCTCGATGAAAACTACATCCGTAATCATCCTTCGGCAACACCTGGGCCGGAATAAATGATGGACCGCCTAGCTAACGGCCTCTTACACTAAACTCAAGATTTAGTGGGTAAAAGGAGTTGAAATTTATACCATACGTTTAACATATAACAAGGATTCCATAGGATTTTTACTTGAGTTTAAAGATGAGGAAAAGTTGAAGAGAAATTCTCTCTTCCTCTCCTTTCTTGGGTTCGGCCGAGAGCTTCTACAAAGGGGGGGGGAGAGAGTTTTGCTTTGTTTTGGTTTCAAAGTGGGGTGAATAATGAGATGTATTGATATGTGTATAAAAGAGTCACATGTTGCCATCCTAGGTAGTAGCCTAGACTCCCACCATGCCCTCTTGTCTCCTAGGATGTAGCACCCATCACTAGTCAATATTCATTGGTTGCTTTTTGCTTTTCTAGTGTACTTTTCTAACTATTTAGTTACATGGCACTTGCATGTAATATCTTTCCTTGTATTTTTATTTTTCAACCAATGATTGTCACTTAATCCTTAATTCATATCGTATCTTAATTATCTCCTTGTAGTAATATTTTGTCGCGTAGAGATTTCCCTTGTAATTCTTTAAGAACTTAATCGTGTAAATCCCCTAAATACCCATAACTCCTTGTCATAGTCTCTTAAAATCTTTTAATACTCTAATAACTCTCAAAAACCAAGTTTTTATAAATCTTAATAGCAGTAGGCCTCTTTCCTTCAATAATCTTCCCTTTTTCTTACACAGTGAATATGACAACATAAATTTCTCAGATAATCAATTCCATTAAACAACATAGGTGACTCAAAAGGTCCCAAATTCACAATGTCATATGATATTATATTCTTAAAAATATTACAAAAATCAGGGTTCTTACAGTAAGTCAGTCTTGAGGAAGTTTCTAGCTTCTTCCTTGTAGGAGTTTGTTTCCTTGTATGACTATGTGCCTTGAAAGCTACTCTTTGAAGAGATAGTATCCTTATCTGACTTGTACTTCCCAATTGTTAATTAACCCTTAATATTAATTGCGAAATTAATATTTAATTATGGTTTTGGGCCATCTGGTGGGCCCCACGTTTGGACCATATTGGGTCTAATTAATGCCACATTAAATTTGTCTTTAGCCTTTAGGGCTTACTTTTTAGCCTATATCATTTGCCCCCCAACTTCTAGGAAAACTGATCAGGTTTTCCTTGAAGTTTCAATGGTCTTTTCCGAGACTTGGGTCAGGTTTTATAATCGTACACTAGTGTTTCACGTATATCGTCTTTTGTAAAGTGTGGAGCGACCTACACATTTACAACGATTTGCCTTATTCGAGGCTAAGCAGTTAATTCCTTGTAACTTTTGTTACTGAATTATTGCCTCTCTCATATGAAGGAATCATCCATAGTACTTCTCGTATCATATTGATTATTTTAGAGTTTGTACAGTACCCACAGGTATTTTCAAAAAATCAATTTTTAGTATCAATTTTCGATCAAGACTTACTTATTTCGACAAAGATTTTCGACCAAGAATTCGACCAGGATTATGGTCGAATTAAGGCCTTCATGAATTCCTGGTCGACAGGTTTTTCGACCAGGATTCATGGTCATTTCGACCAGGATTCTGGTCGAAGTATGCGTTCAGTTGTTTTCTGCTCGAAGACTTTTTCGACCAATATTCTTGTCATTTCGACCAAGATTCTGGTCGAATTAAGTGTCAAATTATGCCTTGGTCGACAGCCTTTTCGACCAGGATTCCTAGTCATTTCGACCAGAATTCTGGTCGAAGTAAGCATCTAAATATCTTGTGATCGAAGGCTTTTTCGAAAAGAATTCTAGGTCATTTCGACCAGGATTCTGATCGAATTAAGCATCAAAATTTTTCCTCGTCGAACACATTTTCGATCAGGATTCTTGGTCATTTCGACCAGGATTCTAATCGAATTAAGCGTCAAAATTTATCCTCGTCGAACACATTTTTGATCAGGATCCTTGGTCATTTCGACCAAAATTCTGATCAAATTAAACGTCAAAATTTATCCTCGTCGAACACATTTTCGATCAGGATTCTTGGTCATTTCGACCAGGATTCTGATCGAATTAAGCGTCAAAATTTATTCTCGTCGAACACATTTTCGATTAGAATTTATGATCTATTCGACTAAAATTCTGATCGATATCTAGGCCTTCTTGGCTGTTGAGCCTGCTTTATTAAGTCTCATGTCTTGTTGGGCTAATGGGCCTAGGTGAGTTTTTACCTAGCCCAATTCCAGAAGCTTCGATGATTTCCATTTTTTTTAAATATCTATGATTTTTCTTGCAAAATATTTTAGATATTTTTTGTGGAACATTCCAGAATTGGGCCTTTTCAAATTGGGCCGATTTCATGGGCCTTTAGCAGGTCAATTCTATCATTTTGACCGGTCACTGTAAGTTTTTTGATCGTTTGCAAGTATCTCAACCGGTTAAAGAATTCTATAAAAAAGTGAGAGTGGAGAGTTCATTCCTCACACTCTCATTTCTACTCCACACTTCTCTCACTTTTAGCTAGTAATTTTCTCTCAAGTTTCCGTTGAAGTTTTCTCGACTAATTCCGACCTTCTTCTCCGATCGTCTTCTCCGTTTGAAGATCTCAAGCTGTCATCAATGGCGGACGAAGATCAAGCTCGCCTTATGAAAATGAACTCAGCATCTTCGGTACCATCACAATTCGTTCTCCTTACACATCTCTTTTAGATATGTTAAATGAACGAGCAGATGACTATCCCTCCTTAGCCGAGTTAGATGCATATGATTGTTGTAATACATATCACGATACTAATGGAATTATTAGATATAATAAGTTATATAAAATTAGAAAACCTTATAAACTTGTCCCAGCTGGGCCAGGTGATAGGCCTTGTCATTGGAGGACCAATGCTTTGTGTATCTATAAGGAGTGCTTAATAGCTGGCCTCCGCTTCCCTTTTCATGAGTTCATCCCCCGCCTTTTAGCTAACATTCAGTGTAGTCCTTACCAACTACCCCCAAACGCATGGAGAATAATCCCGTGTTTCATGGTTTTATGCCTAAGGCAAAACCTTCCTTTATCTGTCGCCCTTTTTCGCAAAATTTTCCAAATTTACAACAGCCCTGCTATATATTCTGTTTGGGTATATATCAAACTTCGCCCCAAAGTTCCCCCTATCTTTAATGGTAAATCAGTACCAGACAACAACCCTGGCTGGAAGAAAGAGTTTGCTTATCTTGAATGGGAGGGTGGTGATTGGGGTACGCTCTTTAGAAAAACCTTTTCTAAGGTTTCAGATGGGAATGCTAAGGGGATCACCCTTAGTACCAAGGATCAAGCTGCTTTTGATACTTTAACCAAAGGCGATGGTATGTCTATAACATGCCAAAGCCTCATAAACGAAGAATCTCTAAGGGCAGTAGGCCTCTCACAAGTTTCTGAACGGGGTAATTTTCTTTCCTGTCTTTGTTTTTCCTATTTTCATACTTGACTTATTCAATTATGTTTCCATTCATGTCATTTCAGTTGCAAAGATGCTTGTGGAAGCTTCCCATGATCCTGATAACGAAACTTCCAGGATGGCCCGAGCAAAGAGGAACGCCGATCCTCGAGAGAAAGGAGCTGAGCCCGGGTTCTTACGTGCTCACAAGGTTCAAAAAGTGGACCTTAGATTTGGTGATATAGCTGACTTGGAGGGGAGCTCTCAAGCCAACGTCCAATCTGCTATTTTTAGGCCCTCCTAGGGCTTCAGGAAGCGGGACTCTGTTGTGGGGTCGACCAAGAATGCCATGGATTGGTCATTGAATTATATCACCCCACCAGACTACAAAGATTTAGTCATGAACGGAGGTATTGGGGAGTCAGAAGCACTCCGCTCTCAAGCTCTAGCTGTTGTAAGTCTCAAACTTTATTTTTCAAAAACTTTCTTATTCTTTGTTTTATTCTTGTGTTACCGCTCTACTATTTTTGTACAGGCTAACGTCCATTTCCAAAGCTTACTTCACCAAGCCAAGGCTTGAAAGGAAAAGGCCAAGGGATTTGAGACTTAGTCCCAGAAGAGGAGTCTGCATATCCATCAGCTAGAGGAGTCTGCATATTCATCAACTGAAAAAGAAGGATGAGGAGTTGGTTGGTATTGAAGGACGACAAAGAAAAGCTGATTGATGACTACTTGGATTCAGCTGAGTACAAGGGTCTTATGGATCAACATTATGAGATGTTATTTCCTGGTCAGTTTATTGAGGGTTGGAACAAGGCTATTGCAGCAGTTCTTAGACAGCATCCAGGCTTATTCTTGCCTTCTGCCTTTCCAAGCCCTCATCTTCCTAGCACGTTAGTTGCTGAACCAGGTTCTAGTGATGAGCTGTTTGGGGAGGATGACACTCTGGTCAGAGAGCATGCTGCTACTACTACTTTAGATCCTGAACAACCCCTTGTTAGGGATGGAGATGCCGATTATGCTGCGGATGATGCCTTTATAGAGACCAGTTCTGATGATTCTCCTGCCAAGGAGGCCTCTAAGGCCCCTTGAGTTTATTTATCTATCTTTCGTTTCTGCACTTGACTTGTAGCCTACGGGCTTTCCATGTAACTCTTAACTTAACTATTTATGTAGTTGGCTTCCTTTGCTTTCGTTTTCTTGTCTTTGCTTATAGTCTATTTTACTTTAGAGTTTTTTAGGTATTTGGCCCCTTGGCTTTATACCAAACTCATGAATTAATTCATCATTTGTTTTACGTGTTTATAATAACAAAACAAAAGAAGTAACTCAGAGAAAAAGTAAAACAAACTTCATTAAGCTGTCAAAGAATACTGATAAAATGGGCTCAACCCTTACATAGATACTCTATCTCCTACTGGGAGCAACATGCTCTGTAATGGTTTCATTCAAACCTTATTTTTATTCCTAATAGATAAAATACCTTTTAACGCGTTAAGAAATCATTGGCAGATCTCAAGAAGAATGACGGGACTGGTAGCAGTGGAAGTAAAGGCAAAGGGGTAAAAAGAAGGGATTCTAGAAGCCCCAAGCGAAGACAGGATCGTAGCCCGAGCCCGAAAAGAAGGGATCGCGATTCCTCAAGACGATCCCCACCTCGTGATCGTCCGGCTAGAGATGAAGACAAATTTGTTCCCTTAGTGGCTTCAGTTGATCATATATATGCTTTCTACGCTAATAAAGGAATGTTCACTAAACCTCGTGCTATGGGTCCACAAGGAACGTGGAACACTACAAAGTATTGTGATTTTCATGAGCAGAAGGGGCACGATATAGTGGACTGTTGGCAACTTAAAGAACAAATTGATCGTTTGATTCGAGAAGGGAAGTTAACAGTGTGGGCGGTCCGCGAAGTGAAAAAGCATCAAGAGAACTCAGGAAAATCAGGAATAGGATATCACGCTGTACCTCATGAGGGCCAAAATGCAGAGCCTCGCAAGGAGAGAGAAGAGCGAGGCAATAGCATCCATGTGATCATTGGTGGGCCACATATTGGAGGAGATAGCAACAAGGCAAGGGAAAGATATGCTCGCGAGGCAAGGAGCGACCCCTCACCAATGTGCATCATTTGCAGGAACGACCCCCAAAGCTTTTCAAAGGGGAAGATACAAATATAATGTTCACTGAGGAGGATGCGAAATGGGTACATCATCCTCACTCTGATGCTCTAGTGGTTCAAGTTCGCATTGGTTCCCAGAATATCTACAGAGTGTTGGTGGACAATGGAAGTGCCGTGAATGTCTTGATGTATGATGTCTACAAGAAAATGGGATACGTAGACAAAGATCTAATTCCTACAGTAGGTCACCTCTATGGATTCACTGGAGCTTCTATTAATGTAAAAGGACTCATCAGGCTTCCCATCACTTTGGGGGACGAGCCCTGCATCACTACGCAGGTCGCTGATTTCATGGTCGTGGATCAACCATCTGCTTATAATGCTATTATGGGGCGACCCATCTTGAAAGAAATGAGGGTGGTGACTTCTATCTATCACCTCTCGATGAAGTTTCCTACCCCGCAAGGCATGAGATGTGTTAGAGGAATTCAACATGAGTCTCGAGAATGCTATAATCAGGCCCTTAAGTCAGCAAAAAAAGGAAGAAATTATATGGAAAGCGAAGAGGATGAGAGGGCTCGCAAGTCGGCATCGCGACCCTCAGTTGGTTGCAATATAATATCTATCGAGGAGTTACCAGATAATTATTTTGACAATTTGGGTATACAAGTAGAGCCAGTACCAGGGGCAATTATGATGGATGCCTCGCAACCTGTGTTGGTTCTACAAGAAGGAATTGTTGAAGAAGCTAGCGATGAAGAGGAAAGTCCAGAGCAGGCCGCTGTGCGAGCCCGAAAAGGGAAATGGGTTCGCAAGGAAACATCAACATTTGTAGACTTGCCTAATGGTATCACACAAGAAACAACAGTTGTGACCGAGTATGGACATGTTGGAAGTCATCCATGCTCGGTGGTAGAAGACACAAAGCAGGGCGAAGCAGAGTCTAGCAGAGCTCGTGATGTTGAAATTGATCTAGATCCCCGCATTCCCGAACATGTGGAGCGGGCTGGGGTCGCAGAAGATACAATATCTATTCTTGTTGATCCTAAAGATCCAACCAAGGTGTTGAAGGTCGGATCGCAATTGAGCCCTGATCTTAAGGGGAGGCTCGTGGAGTTTCTTAAAGCTAATTTGGATGTATTTGCATGGTCTCATGAAGACATGATTGGGATCAACCCCAATGTGATTTGTCATAGACTCAACCTTGATCCTAACAAAAAGGGAGTAAGGCAGAAAAGAAGGCCGATAAGTGGGGAGCGAGTTGAGGCTCTCAAAGAAGAAGTTGACAGGCTACTCGAGGTCGGGCTCGTTAGGGAATCATTTTATCCTGACTGGCTCGCAAACCCTGTCCAAGTCAAGAAGCCAAATGGGAAGTGGCGAACATGTGTGGATTTCACTGATCTCAACAAGCATTGCCCAAAGGATAGTTTTCCACTTCCAGGATTGATCAGCTGGTAGATGCAACAGCGGGGCATGCGCTCTTAAGTTTCATGGATGCTTATTTGAGGTACAACCAGATACCCATGTATGGCCCCGATCAGGAACACACTTCGTTTATCACAGATAGGGGTCTCTATTGCTACATTGGGATGCCATTTGGACTCCTCAATGCGGGTACCACTTATCAAAGGCTCGTTAATATGATGTTTGCGAAGCAAATTGGGAAAACCATGGAGGTATATGTAGACGACATGCTGGTAAAGTCTAAGGAAGCGGGGGACCATGTAGACCACCTCACAGAAATGTTTAGCATATTGAGAAAGTACAGAATGAAGCTCAACCCCCAGAAGTGTGTTTTTGGGGTCGAATCTGGGAAGTTCTTGGGGTTCATTGTTAATCATAGAGGAATTGAGGCTAATCCAGCCAAGATAAAAGCTTTGATGGAAATAAGGTCGCCTAAGAATGTTAAAGAAGTCCAAAGTCTAACTGGTAGGGTCGCAGCACTTAACCGGTTTGTTTCTAAATCATCGGATAAGTGTCATGAATTCTTTAAGGCGATCAGAAAGGTGGGAAATCATTTTGAGTGGACCCCGCAGTGCGAGGAGGCTTTTCAGCACATAAAAAAGCATTTGGGTACGCCTCCTTTGCTCTCTAAGCCCATGGAAGGAGAAGTTCTTATTGTCTATTTGGCAGTCTCAGAATGTGCCATCAGTGCTGTCCTCCTTCGCGAGGAGGAAAAGGTTCAGTTCCCTATCTATTATGTTAGCAAAAGGCTACTAGATGCTGAGACTCGCTATACCAACATGGAGAAGCTCGCTTATGCTTTGGTATTGGCTTCGCGGAAGTTGAGGCCTTATTTTCAGGCTCACAGCGTTCAGGTTCGCACTGCATATCTTCTGAGGCAAGTAATGCACAAACCCGAGGCCTCAGACAGACTTTTAAAGTGGACCATAAAATTGAGCCAGTTTGACATTGAGTACAAGCCTCGAGGTGCAATAAAGGGGCAAGCGTTAGCGGATTTCATATTGGAGTTCCCTTCCCAATCTGAGGAAGATGCCTGGGCTCTCGTAGCGATCCCAGAAGTCGTTGACCCCAAACTCAAAGATGAAAATTCAGCCTCGTGGTGGGAGTTATATGTTGACGGGGCATCTAACAAAGAAGGGGCCGGAGCTGGGATCGAGCTCGTTACACCGGAGGGTCGGAAGTTGAGTGGTGCTGTTCACTTCGCCTTCAAGGCTTCTAATAACGCAGCTGAATACGAGGCTCTCATAATTGGCCTCAAGCTCGAAAAAGAAATGAAAGTAGAGAATCTCAATGCATATAGTGATTCTATGTTTGTCACGGGTCATGTTGGATGTGGATGGGAAGCCAGGGGACCCCAGATCGAGTTATATTTATAGTGCGTTCAAAGGCTTATGAAATCATTCAGGCAAGTAAAGGTGGAGTTTATCAGGAGGGCAAAAAATCAAGGAGCAGATGCCCTCGCAAAAATGGGCGCGCGACGCGAGGCCACATTACTTGGGATTATCCCCTTGGAAATTCAAAGTAAACCTAGTGTCCCAGAAGAAAGTGTTTTGGAAATGGTTAGCCAAGGGTCGACATGGATGACTCCTATTTGGGAATATGTTAAGAACGGGGCCCTTCCCTTAGAGAAGAAAGAAGCGAAGAGGATTAAATATCAGGCGGCTCGCTATGTGATATATGATGAAGTGTTATACAGAAGATGGTTCAACACACCATTGCTACGATGTGTAGATGGTGAAGAATGCAATTATATTCTAAGGTAAGTCCATGAGGGGATATGTGGCAATCACTCGGGGGGTGGTTCACTAGCTCAGAAAATTCTACGACAAGGATATTTTTGGCCCACATTAAAAAGGGATGCTTTTGAGTTCGCTAGGCGATGTGACAAGTGTCAAAGATATGCAAATTTTAGTAATGCTCCGGTTGCTCACCTCACCTCGCTGATGAGCCCTTGGCCCTTTGCTATGTGGGGAATAGATCTTATTGGTGAACTCCCTAAAGCTAAGGGAGGAGTAAAGTATGCAGTCGTGGCTGTGGACTATTTCACTAAGTGGGCCGAGGCCAAGCCTCTTTCCACCATCACAGCCAAAAAATTAAAGGACTTCGTGTGCAGAGCAATTGTGTGTCGCTATGGGATCCCATATCAGCTCATTTCAGATAATGGAAAGCAATTTGATAGCAAGGAGATGAAAGAATTCTGTGAGAGTTTGGGAATCAAGAAAAGTTTCTCTGCTGTGATTCACCCTCAGACAAATGGGAAAACTGAGGCCATCAACAAAATAATCAAGCATACCCTTAAAGCTAAGTTGGAGGAGAGTAAGGGTAGTTGGCCCGAAGAGTTGCCAAAGGTCTTGTGGTCATACAACACGACCCCAAGATCCACTACAGGCGAGACTCCCTTTTCTTTGATATATGGGTGCGAGGCCATGGTGCCCGTTGAGGTAGGCTCAGGTTCATTCAGAAGAGAACATTACGACCCTGAGGCAAATGAGGCCAATCACAGGCTATATTTGGACATGATACAAGAGTCAAGAGAGGAGGCTCAGCTAAGGCTCGCAGCTTATCAAAGGCGAGCCGCAAGGTATTATAATGGAAAGGTTCGTGTGCCACATCTTCGTGTGGGGGACTTGGTGCTTAGGAGAGTGATGCCTAGCACTAAGGTCTCGTCTCATGGGGTCTTTGGAGCAAATTGGGAAGGGCCCTATAAAGTTTATGGTGTCATCAATGAAGGGACTTATTATCTAACTGATATGGATGATAAGGTCATGCCACGAGCCTGGAATGCAGAACATTTGAGGAAATACTACCAGTAGAAGCTTCGCTCCTGGTGGTCTCTATCTACTACTACTTAGCATGAATAAATTCATACAAAGTACTCGGGGGTAGTGATCGTATAGACACCTCCTCGTTATGATGTATTGAAAGTTGGGCTTCGTCCCTAGTACTTATATATATGAAGTTTGTTTTCCAACAAGTTGTGCAATTTTGTTCTTTTGTTAGTGTTTTAAAATTTTCAGGACTAGGCCATCACAGCGTATGCGGGGCCGAATACCCCTCAGGTCAACGGGGTCACGAGCGTGCACTTTCTGCGACCTGAGGGAATGTCTTCAAAGTTTAGTTCAAAAGTATCTCCTTAAAGAAGTTCAAAGTTTAAAGTAAAAAGAAGTCAAGGTGCGACCGTCATCTCCGGATCGCGTTTGCGACCTCGCAAGGAAGGCATCGCATATCTCGATTCCGAAGAGATGAGGTACACCTTGAAGTTTTAAAAGAAAAAGCTACAAGTTCAAAAAGGGAAGCTTTGCAGTTGCGAGGTCAATCTACTTGCTAATATTTCAGAAGCATAAAGAAGGCAAGCATTTTATGAAGCTAAATCAAACACAAGATACTATATGAAGAAATGAAGACAGTTATATAAAATTGTTAAAAGTCAACAGTTATTGGGTCGCTACGCGAGCCCAACCGAGTTATCAAAAGAATATTACAAATTTGCAAGACATTCAAAGGGTGTCCGTATCCCTAGTTCAAAACATCAAAGTTAAACAAATCATGCAATCGGTTCAGTGGGTTTGTCCTGGTTAGCAATGGTCGTCTTAGCAGCCTCGCTAGTGATCTTGGCAGCCTCCTCTTCCTCGATTTCCTTGCGAAGATCGGCTGCGAACTCTGCGTTGCCAGGACCCAGCTGTGACCAGTCAAAATCTGGAATTTTTCTTATAAACCCCTTCATGAACTCAGTCTGAGCAGCCTCCTCCACGACCTCGCGATCAGATTGAGCAGCAGCGAGCTCCGCTTTTAGCTTGTTCAGCTCCTCCTCGTGTTTTTTCTTTAGCTCCTCCTCATGCTGCTCTGCCTCAGTCAAGGACTTATGGACTGCTTTTTTTTCGTCATTAACAAATTTAAGCCCAGATCGGAGGGTCGCAGTTTCAGTCTGAAGGACTCGTTTGTAGTTTTCCATCAGTAGCTTCTTCTCCTCTTCAGCCTTGATCTTTAGCGACTTCATCTCCTTTTCCAGCTTGTCATTAGCAGAGATGACACACTTCAGCTCTCTTAGATGCGAGGCTTGGCGAATAAACGCTTCGGCTAGACATTTGGAGACCGATTCAGAGTTTTCAATCAGCTCTGCACCCACCCACTTGGTGCATTCTTCTTCAGTGGCATGGGTGTACCCGTGCTTCGCATACAGATGATGAACAGGAGTTGTTACAGCGGGCTTCGTTACCTGTGGCAAGGGGCCATCCTTCTTTTGTTTCTTGGAGGTATGTTGTTCTGGATTGCCCTGCGGTGGCTGATGTGGGATTGCAGTAGCATTAGATGTTGAAGGTGGAGGAGGCAGGAATTCATTTTTTTTTGGAGGAGGTGTGGCAACCGGGTTCGCAGTTTGAGTATCCTTGCTATGCAAGAATGGAGGCCTGCGACCTTTTCCTGACATATCTGCAAAATAAACATAGAAAGCAGTTAGAATCTATGATCATAAAAGAAAACGTAAAGACAATATAAAGAAGTTATTGGACTACGACAGTAAAGAGATTCTCACTCTCTGCGACCACAACCCTAGAGGACGAGGCTTCCTCTTGCCTTTTTCTTTTCCGCGATGCCTTCTTCGCATTTGAAGGCCCCGCCTCAGAGGCAAGCTCGATCCCCTCCTTTAGGAATCCGCATTCGATTAAATTTTCTAAAGTGAGGAGGGTTCGTACATTTCTTTCTTCTCGAGGCGTCTTCAGCACATCGTCAGCTCGTGTTTTTTCCTCGCCCTTCAGGACGGTTCGCACTTGACCTACTTGAAGATAATTAAATGAAGTTTTTATTCTGGGCACCTCGTGAACATAAAGATAAGGCCCTTTCCATGAGCTTGCATTACTTGGGGCGCTGTGGTATAGATCTTTCTTGTTAAATTCCGGCCAGACTGAGAAGTAGACGTAGCCAAAGTCAGATGGCCTGCATCTCTTCAGTTGCAAAAAATAACCCATGGTTCTCACATCGAGTTCAGGATATCCCAATTTGTGGTAGATGATGTAGAGGGCTATCATTGCTCTATACCCATTTGGATTAATCTGAATGGGAGCAAGATGGTAAGTCTCGCATACATCTCTGATAAATGGGTGGAGAGGTGAGGAAACACCAATTTTCATCATAGCGGATGACAACACCATTCGAGGCACTCTTCCTCCATTCTCTGTATAGTTGAAGCGATAACAATGCATGAAGCCTTTGGCAGAATGATTTTGCCTTCGGGTCTGTATGTATCGACCGCCTTTTTCAAGGACTCAGCATTAAGGGTTGTGGATAAGTCCCTGCATCCCAAGATGCGAGGTTGACCAAGCTTCACTTTCGAGCCCTCTTCAATGTCCTCGGGGCGAGGTCCCCTAACGTAAACAATGTCCTCTAGCTCCGGTTGAGGGGTTGGTATGTAAGGTCGTGGGGAAGCTTCAGGAACGTAGTTGTAATCTTCAAAGTTAACGATTCTGGCCACTTCGTCCAGACCGCCATCGTCAGAGGAAGGTTCTTCGTAATCAGAATTGTCAGAATTGGCTTCGTTATCACCTCCACCCTTGAGTTCGTAGTAAGCATGGCCAAGAGAGTCTATTAATGAGGTGCTGGTTAGTACTATGGGGCTTATGTTGAGAAGATTCTTATTAAGGGGAGATAGAGGCTTGGGGACGGAGCAAAAAAATTCTTGCCCTCTCTTCAATAGTTTATCAACCTCACCCTGAACTGACGAGGCTTGAACAGCTGTGGATGTTAGGTTTGCTGAACCTAAGGGGATATTGACGGATTGACTTTGCGAGCTGGAGGGTCGTTTGGTTCTCCATGTGTTTAGCGGGGTCTCTCTGGTGAAATCTTCTTGGGACCATTGCGGGTCCATATATAATTTGAAGGAGTTGTCACTTGTGTTTGCAGCCTTGGCAATGTTCGCAGCAGCTTGCTCGCTAATGGAGATGTGTGGAAGAGGTGAAGGAGTCCTTGAGATATCGCTGGACATCTGAAAAGATTGTGAAGTATTAGTGTGTGCACTTACAGAATATCAAAAGAGAGAAAGGAAGAAAAGATTCAATAGAAGGCTCTACGTGTCCTCACTCCACTCACGAAGAATAGGGGGGTCGCACATTTATTCTATTTTTGATCGTATGTCTACCTATTAAAGGGGTCGCGCTCTTTAGTCTAGTGAGGCAGGGCTCGCAGCGTGAAATTAAGTGTGTGGGGTCACAGTTAATCAGGCTCGCATCGCATGCAATTATCAGCAAATATTTACGAAATTATAAACTATACATGCATTCAAATGAAGAACAAGAGAGAGAAACTTACTTTTTTGATGAAGATCTTGAAAAAACTTGGGGTCGTTCTTGATGGAAAGCGAGCTGGGTCTTTGTTTGATCTGGGAGCAAATTGGCAACACTTCGGTATGTTGTTAATAAGGAAAGTGACAAATGATTTGAAATTTGGGGATTATATAGTGGTTAGGAGAGAGGAGGATGTGTAATACGTGTCATCATCTCAGCAGCCATGAACGGATCTCGAGACGTGACAGCTGTTAACCATTGTTCAAGATTGTTGGGCCTACGATGAGAGCCCATAGGAGTAATTGATAATGGGCCTTGACCTCGCATTTTAATTTCTGGAAAGATGCTTTGAGTCCACATCGCATTTCCAATGGCACTATGGACTCGGAGGGTAGTTGTTATGCCTGAATTTGGCATAAGTCCTAAACAGGCTTAATGGGCTAGAATATCAGTACATCTCACATAATGGGCCTAAGAATGAGGAATGGGTCATTAAAGTCCGCCATCACAGGGAAGTTCATCACATTATTTTTATAGAGTGGGATCGCCAGCGAGCCCTAGAGACGGGTTCGCAGTTCACGAGGTCTAGCGAGGCCTAGAGGTCCAGCATGGCCTAGAGCATGTTTACCACGAAGGCTTACGGTCAGACCCAGCGAGGTCGCGTAAGTAGTTTATCTCCATAAAAGCGAGGATCGCCTCGCATGGTCAGACCCAGCAAGGTCGCATGCGAGGCCATCTAGTCAGTTTCGCCAATAATGATACTTATAGCATCATGCTAGCCGTGGGTTCCCTTTAATGGGTCATGGGTCATGAGCAGTATAAATGGGTAAAATATAACCCAAGAAGACGACTAGTGGATTTAGGCCAAGCCGAGCCCATAGAAACCCTATCCCGTCTAGATAACTTCTTCTCTAAGAGAACTACGTATGGCTTGATCCCTATAAATAGGGTACGTAGGCATCTTGTAAAGTCTGAGAAATAGTTCACCACTGAATATCAATAGACAAGATCAGCCACAATCATTCACCAAATCACCTTCGTGTTCTTCGTGTTCATAGCAGAATATCCGTATTTTGCTCCATAAATCCAGCAACCTCCAAAATATTGTTATACAATATTCTCCCTATAACATGATCCTTTGTCCATTTTCTAACAAGTGGTAGATTGCCTCTGCTAGATTCTCCCCCTAAGTTAGTGGTATTTCTTGTAGAAGAATTCTCTCTGCCTTCAATTGTTGGGACAATCGGATCGTGGCTCTGCGATTTTTGATACAATAATTAAACGAGTACGAATACAAAAGTCACCTTGTTAACGGTTGATTCCACGCTCTTCTATTGTATTCCAAAATTCCCTTGAGCGAAGTGTGGCCTTCGTCTTCTCAAGTTAACCTCTCTTCTTGCTCCTAGGTGGCTACAAAATTTTTCTAGACCAACCCTAACAAGAAAAGAATTAGAATATAT
This sequence comes from Kitagawia praeruptora, assembly GCA_037693485.1. Classification (NCBI taxonomy): domain Eukaryota; kingdom Viridiplantae; phylum Streptophyta; class Magnoliopsida; order Apiales; family Apiaceae; genus Kitagawia; species Kitagawia praeruptora. The sequence goes on from CM075352.1 coordinate 128,972,005, forward strand.
ATAGGGCTACAATAGGGATCATGGATAATTAGGTTGGGCCTTCTAATTACATCTTGGGACTAGCCCAATGTAATTAAATATTAATTCAATCCACTAAAGAATTAATATTTGCACTACCTTTCCTAATACCGCAACTTAATTATTTAATTGGGTTCCAATATTATTTGCTTATTAAATTCCCCATGTTTAAAATAGCGCATGCCCATTAATTAAATAAATTACTGATAATTTATTTAATTAATATCTTTTATCCTTGATTATCCACTCAGCCTTTATTTAATTATGCCGGAATAAATCCACCTGCAGGGTTTCACATAATTAAATCTTTTTGAGCTTTCAAGGGGACATCATTAACCCGAATATTATCAGGACATGGATTCCTTCTATAAATAATATTCACCATGTATATAATTCCATCACCCAAAATATAATGATATAATTCAAAAGAATTATTTCATATATAAATCAAAGCATGTAAATAATATACAGGTGTCAATTACTATATCCGGATTAAGAACCTAAGCATTAATAATAACATAGAATCTTAGTTCTCCTTCTTAATCAGTATAAGGGAACAATTCTAAATTTGATCCTGTTCAATATACACAAAGTATACTAGTATTATTTAGTAGTCAATATAAACTAATCTAAATAATACTACAACCGTACCAGTGGATTGTCCAACACCACCTGTGCTGTGAACCTTATTATATTATATAAACCGTATTTAACAATCTAATATTCTGTATCCCATTTGATACAAGATTGTCCACAATATATAATATTAGACAACATGTAAACATTTAAATGATTCTCAATAAAACCGGGCCAGAAATAAATGTATATACTTAAAATAAATATTTTCAGTAAACACTAACAATCTCCCACTTATACTCAAAATATTTTATGAGTATATTAGTGTTTATTTAATCCATTATTACATTGAAAACTATGTGTCCATCCATCTGACTCCTATCGCTTCCAGATGCCTGTCAAAAACCTTGGCTGGCAAGCTCTTCATGAAAGGATCTGCCCGGTTGTCTTCTGATGATATGTGAGCCACAACTATATCTCCTCGCTTTATGATTTCACGTATGAGATGATACTTACGTTCAATATGTTTAGCTGCTTTGTGGTCTCGCGGTTCCTTTAAATTTGCCACAGCACCAGTGTTATCACAATACACTGTCAAGCTTCTAGGCAAATTAGGTACCACATCTAAGTCCAAAAGGAAGTTCCTGAACCATACAGCCTCCTTAGCAACCTCAGAGGCCGCTACATACTCGGCTTCCGTGGTGGAGTCTGCAATGCATTTCTGCTTTACACTCCTCCATATAACGGCTCCACCTCCCAAAGTAAAAACATATCCCGAGGTTGATTTCCTCTTATCCCTATCTGATTGAAAATTTGAATCAGTATATCCCAAAGGAAATAGATCTGAGGCCTTGTAAATTAAAATATACTCCTTAGTCCTTCTCAGGTACTTAAGTATAGTTTTTACTGCACTCCAATGTTCCTGACCTGGGTTCGATTGATATCTACTAACCATGCCTACAGCAAAGCAGATGTCAGGCCTCGTACATAACATAGCATACATTAAGCTTCCACATGCCGAAGCATAAGGAATTGCTTTCATGCTCTCTATATCCTTAAGTGTCGAAGGACACTGCTTCTTTGATAGAGCAACTCCATGCTTAAAAGGTAAAAAACCTTTCTTGGAGTTCTGCATGTTAAAACGAGCTAATACTTCATTAATGTAAGGCTCTTGAGATAAAGCCAACATCCTTTTCTTGCGATCCCTTATTACTTTGATCCCAAGGATGTATGCCGCTTCACCTAAGTCCTTAATGTTAACTTGTTTGAACAACCATGCCTTTACTGATGACAACATCTTAACATTGTTTCCAATGAGTAAAATGTCATCTACATAGAGTACTAGAAAAACCACTGCATTACCCTCACTTCTCTTATACATGCATGATTCGATTGGACTTTGATCAAATCCATATGACTGGACTGCATGATCAAAACAAATATTCCAGTCCCTAGAAGCTTGTTTTAGTCCATAAATAGACCTCTTAAGCTTACCTACTAGATGCTCTTGGCATTCTTTAATGAATCCCTTTGGTTGCTGCATATAGATGGTTTCTTCAAGATTTCCATGAAGGAAAGCTGTCTTGACATGCATTTGCCAAATCTCATAATCGAGATGAGCTGCTATAGATAAAAGAGTCCGGATCGACTTAAGCATAACAATAGGCGAAAAGGTTTCCTCATAATCGATCCCTTCTTTCTAAGTATACCCTTTCGCAACAAGTCGTGCTTTCCAGGCTTTCACCTTTTTTTCAGATCCTCTTTTCTTCTTGTAGATCCACATATATCCAACGGGTTTTACACCTTTGGGTGGTTCCACGAGCTCCCAAACTTGATTGGAATACATAGATTCCATCTCAGATTCCATTGCCTTTTTCCAAAGATCTGCATCTTTATCTAGAATTGCCTCTTCGTATGTCCTGGGATCCTCATCATGTTCACCAGAGACCAAGTCCGAGGACTCTCCCAAAAACATGAATCTTTCTAGTTGTTGAACAACCCTCCCACTACGACGAGGCACTGGTGCGGTACTAGTGTCAAGTTGTGCATTTTCTTGTGGTTATTCTACTTGTACTATTGGCACTTGGGGATTATCTGTCCCTCCCACTAATTCTTCTAAAACGATACTACTCATGGGTTTATGATTCATAATATAGTCTTCCTCTAAGAATCTAGCACTGGTGCTAACAATGACATCTCGATCCCTAGGACTATAAAATGAATAACCTTTCGTTCCCATGGGATAGCCTACAAACAACCTTACTTCGGTACGAGATTCTAGCTTAGTCGCGTTCTTGTTCAGCACATGTGCTGGACAACCCCAAATCCGAATATGTCTTAGACTTGGTTTGCTACCAGTCCACAATTCTATTGGAGTCTTGGGAACCGACTTAGAAGGTACCAAGTTCAGAAGGTAAGCCGCTATTTCTGTAGCATATCCCCAGAACGACTTGGGTAAATCTTAATAACTCATCATCGATCTAACACTCTCTAAAAGAGTCCGATTCCTTCTCTCTGCTACACCATTCTGCTGATGTGTGCCAGGTGCAGACAACTGGGATGTAATCCCATTTTCCGATAAATATTCCCTAAATTCTCCAAGCAAGTATTCGCCACCACAATTTGATCGTAGTGACTTGATACATTTTCCAAGATGTCGTTTCTCCGCACTTGCTTTGTACTCTTTGAATTTTTTAAAGCACTCAGACTTGTGGCGCAACAAATATATGTACCCATATCTAGAATAATCGTCAATGAAAGTGATAAAATACTAATAACCTCCTCTTGCTTGTATACTCATAGGCCCACATAAATCAGTATGAACCAATTCTAATACTTCTTTGGCTCTATTCCCCTTTGCTTTAAAAGGCCTACTAGTCATCTTACCTTCCAAGCAAGATTCGCAAACTGGAAATGGCTCCACTACCAACGAGCCTAATGGCCCATCTACTACCAGTCTTTGAATCCTCCTCAAGTCAATATGACCTAATCTTAAGTGCCAAAGATATGTTTGGTTCAATTCAGAAGGTTTCTTTCTTTTGTTTGAGCTAGAAAGAATGTTATTAGATTCCTTTTGTTGCAGCATTGGTTGGATAGGATTAATAATATATAAATTGTCTTGCAATGTACCAGAACATATAACTCGTTTATTCATCATAATAGAAACATTACGATCCAAACAAACATTATAACCATCCATGGCAAGTTTAGAAACCGAAATCAAATTCCTTCTAAATGAAGGTACATAAAGACAATTATTCAAAACCAAAATCCTATCATCGCCAAAAGATAAAGTAATTATTCCAACTCCAACTACTGCTACTTTCGTAGCATCTCCCATGAACACATATATCTCGCCATCTTTAAGCATTCTGGTTTGCTGGAACCCCTGCATAGAGTTACAAATATGGTCAGTGGCTCCTGAATCTACACACCAAGTGCTCGTAGATATAGCCGCTATATATGTTTCTGTAACTAGAGAAAGAGACATACCAGTATTGTTTGTCTTCTTAGGAAGAGGATAATCCTGTTTCTAGTGACCTGACTGCTTGCACCTGAAGCACTTGCCCTTAGGCTTTTTCACACCACCTTGAACTCCCACTGCATTAGCAACCTTTCCAGCTTTCTGTGTCTGAACCTTTTTCTTCTTCTTGCCTTTCGGCTTAGAGGAAGAAGCTTTCTCAGCCACATTCACTTGAACATTCTGCTTAAAGAGTCCTTCAGCTGCCTGAAGTTCTATCAGAAGTTCCGCGAGACTATACAACCTTTTGTTTTTGGTGTAATTCAAGCGGAACTGTTCAAAACTTTTCGGCAGACTCATAAGGATGATATCGATCTGGGTTTCCCCATTAATATCAGCACCAAGGATCTCCATCTCATTCAGATGAGACATCATCCTGAGAACATGATCCATTACAGGTGTTCCTTCATTCATCTGAGTGTTCATTAAAGCCTTCATTGCTACTTGCCTAGCAGCCCTATTCTGTTCTCCAAAAAGTTCCTTGAGATTAAAGAGCATATCTGAAGCTGTGTCCATAGCCTGATGCTGATGTTGCAAAACACCTGTCATTGCTGCCAGAATGTAACATCGCGACATTTCATCAGCCTTAATCCACCGATTATAATACTCCTTTTCAGTTTCAGGAGCATCTTCAGCAGGCTGATCTGGCTTGGGTTCATAAGTGCAAAATTTGTACTCCTCAGCAGTCAACACTATGTCCAAATTACGTTTCCATTCAATATAGTTTGGTCCCGTAAGTTTGTTATCCTTTAGTATGGTGAATAGTGGATTAAAGCCCATAGTGATCCAATCCTGAGAATCATACATGTAACACATAAGAGGGTTGCACAAATCTTAAAACCTATTGGTTTCCTCTAACAATAAATTAAAATTAATGCACTAATATTTAAACACCATAAGTATCTGGTACGCCACGATGGGTGACATATACCACTTAAATTCGTTTAAATATTATTTCGGTCCTATTACTAAATAATACGCCACGTTAGGGTGGACTATATATTATTTTTCATAGCTAAGTGTATACCATTATTAAATCTTAAATTAATAATAATAATACCGGATGCCACCATTAAATATTTCAAATCAATAATCGATAATAGGATAATTCCCAGATCGGGGGGAGCATTGTCAAGAGGCGTCACTTAAGACCCCTTTCTAGACAGAATCATCCTTTCTCTCAATATCGAAGATCTATATTCAATCATTGATACCCTATAAATTAATAAAATTCTATGAAACTTGGTACGCCACGATGGGTGGTCATATATACCTTTCAATATTCGTAAATAATTTAGGAAGTTTGTTCTAGTAATATCCATAACACTAATTGACACCATAAATTATATGCCACGATGGGTGGTCATATATATAATTTATATTCGCCTTAGTGTTACATTACATACAAACAATAATGGAGACCATGGGATTCAATACCAAATTAATTCCCTCTCCCACTTAGTATTTTGGTGTGAGGATTTTTTATATCTAGATGCATTGCCCTATGTTAATTCTTCGAGGTCCACATGTTATCAAAATAACAGTACAAAGAACACATAATATAGCATACCATACATCTCATGATTAAAGCACAATAAAAAATTTATGTCCATGTCGTCCTAATAATGTTAAACATGCAATTAAATAATTACATACATAATTAACAACACACATAATTAATTAATTAAAGCAATAATCAAGCAAGTGGAAAATATGTAAAACATCCACTATTATGGCCCCATCTAAACTGTAAACCAAAACATAGCAGCGTAGATCGAACTTCAATTTCTGAAAACTGTAAATCGCTGTTTACAGCAGGTAAATGAGGTAATTCTCCTTATATCCGCGTGAGTGACATAGTCAGTCTTTGTTCAGATGCCCGTTTCCCTTTCCAAAAAGGTATTTTCGGCAAAAATCGGACACTGTATGCAAAATCAGCAAAAATCTACATCAATCAGCAAGCAGCAACGGAAGCACTCCTTAATCTCTTGCAGCTCCGTTGATAAAACAATTACATACAATCTGATCAGACCTATTCTATTACAATATTTCATAATCTAACTCTAATACAAATTGTATTACAAGATTACAAACCAGAATAGAAATCGAAAACTATCACGATCAACCCTCGTGATTTACAACCACGATAAACCACGTGGAAACCAAAACAAAAATTAACCACGATTAAACCACGTGGGATCCAAACACATAATTAAAATATACATGGCCATAATAGTGGATAACAGATCAAGATGTAGCATGTGAAATGGTTCAGTAATTGAATTTTCAATCTTGCTCTTGAAAGTGGTTCTTCTTTACTTTCCAAGTTGACATGCATCACAAAGTCCATCTTGCACATAATTTACCTGAGGTAGGCCTCTCACCAGATTGTGCTTAACAAGTTGATTAAGCTTCTTGAAGTTGAGATGTGAGAGTTTCTTGTGCCAATTCCAGCTTTCATCACTTGTTGTTTTGCTGTAGAGACATCTAACAATTCCTTTAGATGTATTACTTAAGCTGGCTTCATATATGTTACCATGTCTTTGACCAGTTAGAACAATGTCTCCATTCTGCATATTCAAGATTTTACATCCTTCTTTGTCAAAGATTGATTTGGAACCCTTTATCACCCAATTGACTTATGCTTAAAAGAGTATGTTTCAAGCCTTCAACCAGTGCTACATTTTCTATGATGACATTCCCCAAAACAATTGAGCCATATCCCAGAGTTTCTCCTTTGTTGCCATCTCCAAAAGATATTACTAGGCCAGCTTTCCTCTAAAACTTTGTAAGCAGAGACTTCTTTCCAGTCATATGTCCAGAGCATCCACTGTCCAAGATAATTGAATGATTCTTTCCTGTGCCCTGCAAACAAAAAGCAACTAGTTAGAATTTTTTAGGACCCAACTTTGATTGGATCCTTTCTTACTAGATTTAGAAACAACAGGCTTTGAGAATTTTGCCTTTACTTTACCTGTTGCAGAGTCAACTTTAGACTCTGATTTCACAAACTGTTTGTGACTAGGAGTTTCAGATTTCAGAGAATAATAGTCATAATACATTTCATGATATTCTCTACACATGTAAATAGAATGAAGTAAACTATATTGGGACAATCAGATCGTGGCCCTGCGATTTTTGATACAATAAATTAATGAATACGAATACAAAAGTCACCTTGTTAACGGTTGATTCCACGCTCTTCTATTGTATTCCCAAATTCCCTTGAGCGAAGTGTGGCCTTCGTCTTCTCAAGTTAACCTCTCTTCTTGCTCCTAGGTGGCTACAAAATTTTTCTTCACCCACCCTAGCAAGAAGAAAATAAGAATATATATAGGGCTACAATAGGGATCATGGATAATTAGGTTGGGCCTTCTAATTACATCTTGGGCCTAGCCCAATGTAATTAAATATTAATTCAATCCACTAAAGAATTAATATTTGCACTACCTTTCCTAATACCGCAACTTAATTATTTAATTGGGTTCCAATATTATTTGCTTATTAAATTCCCCATGTTTAAAATAGCGCATGCCCATTAATTAAATAAATTACTGATAATTCATTTAATTAATATCTTTTATCCTTGATCATCCACTCAACCTTTATTTAATTATGCCGGAATAAATCCACCTGCAGGGTTTCACATAATTAAATCTTTTTGAGCTTTCAAGGGGATATCATTAACCCGAATATTATCAGGACATGGATTCCTTCTATAAATAATATTCACCATGTATATAATTCCATCACCCAAAATATAATGATATAATTCAAAAGAATTATTTCATATATAAATCAAAGCATGTAAATAATATACACGTGTCAATTACTATATCCGGATTAAGAACCTAAGCATTAATAATAACCTAGAATCTTAGTTCTCCTTCTTAATCAGTATAAGGGAACAATTCTAAATTTGATCCTGTTCAATATATACAAAGTATACTTGTATTATTTATTAGTCAATATAAACTAATCTAAATAATACTGCAGCCATACCAGTGGATTATCCAACACCACCTGTGCTGTGAACCTTATTATATTATATAAACCGTATTTAACAATCTAATATTCTGTATCCCATTTGATACTAGATTGTCCACAATATATAATATTAGACAGCATGTAAACATTTAAATGATTCTCAATAAAACCGGGCCAGAAATAAATGTATATACTTAAAATAAATATTTTCAGTATACACTAACAATCTCCCACTTATACTCAAAATATTCTATGAGTATATCAGTGTTTATTTAATCCACTATTATATTGAAAACTATATGTCCATCCATCTGACTCCTATCGCTTCCACATGCCTGTCAAAAAACCTTGGCTGGCAAGCTCTTCGTGAAAGGATCTGCCCGGTTGTCTTCTGATGATATGTGAGCCACAACTATATCTCCTCGCTTTACGATTTCACGTATGAGATGATACTTACGTTCAATATGTTTAGCTGCTTTGTGGTCTCGCGGTTCCTTTGAATTTGCCACAGCACTAGTGTTATCACAATACACTGTCAAGCTTCTAGGCAAATTAGGTACCACTTCTAAGTCCAAAAGGAAGTTCCTGAACCATACAGCCTCCTTAGCAGCCTTAGAGGCCGCTACATACTCGGCTTCCATGGTGGAGTCTGCAATGCATTTCTGCTTTACACTCCTCCATATAACGGCTCCACCTCCCAAAGTAAAAACATATCCCGAGGTTGATTTCCTCTATCCCTATCTGATTGAAAATCTGAATCAGTATATCCCAAAGGAAATAGATCTGAGGCCTTGTAAATTAACATATACTCCTTAGTCCTTCTCAGGTACTTAATTATAGTTTTTACTGCACTCCAATGTTCCTGACCTGGGTTCGACTGATATCTACTAACCATGCCTACAGCAAAGCAGATGTCAGGCCTCGTACATAACATAGCATACATTAAGCTTCCACATGCCGAAGCATAAGGAACTGCTTTCATGCTCTCTATATCCTTAGGTGTCGAAGGACACTGCTTCTTAGATAGAGCAACTCCATGCTTAAAAGGTAGAAAACCTTTCTTGGAGTTCTGCATGTTAAAACAAGCTAATACTTCATCAATGTAAGGCTCTTGAGATAAAGCCAACATCCTTTTCTTGCGATCCCTTATTACTTTGATCCCAAGGATGTATGCCGCTTCACCTAAGTCCTTCATGTCAAATTGTTTGAACAACCATGCCTTTACTGATGACAACATCTTAACATTATTTCCAATGAGTAAAATGTCATCTACATATAGTACTAGAAAAACCACTGCATTACCCTCACTTCTCTTATACACGCATGATTCGTTTGGACTTTGATCAAATCCATATGACTGGACTGCATGATCAAAATGAATATTCCAGTCCCTAGAAGCTTGTTTTAGTCCATAAATAGACCTCTTAAGCTTACATACTAGATGCTTTTGGCCTTCCTTAATGAATCCATTTGGTTGCTGCATATAGATGGTTTCCTCAAGATTTCCATGAAGGAAAGCTGTCTTGACATCCATTTGCCAAATCTCATAATTGAGATGAGCTGCTATAGATAAAAGAGTCCGGATCGACTTAAGCATAACAACAGGCGAAAAGGTTTCCTCATAATCGATCCCTTCTTTCTGAGTATACCTTTTCGCAACAAGTCGTGCTTTCCAGGCTTTCACCTTTTTGTCAGATCCTCTTTTCTTCTTGTAGATCCACCTACATCTAACGGGTTTTACACCTTTGGGTGGTTCCACGAGCTCCCAAACTTGATTGGAATACATAGATTCCATCTCAGATTCCATTGCCTTTTTCCAAAGATCTGCATCTTTGTCTAGAATTGCCTCTTCGTATGTCCTGGGATCCTCATCATGTTCACCAGAGACCAAGTCCGAGAACTCTCCCAAAAACATGAATCTTTCTGGTTGTTGAACAACCCTCCCACTACGACGAGGCACTGTTGCGGTACTAGTGTCAAGTTGTGCATTTTCTTGTGGTTGTTCTACTTGTACTATTGGCACTTGGGGATTATCTGTCCCTCCCACTAATTCTTTTAAAATGATACTACTCATGGGTTTATGATTCATAATATAGTCTTCCTCTAAGAATCCAGCATTGGTGCTAACAATGACATCTCGATCCTTAGGACTATAAAATGAATAACCTTTCGTTCCCATGGGATAACCTACAAACAACCTTACTTCGGTACGAGATTCTAGCTTGGTCGCGTTCTTGTTCAGCACATATGCTGGACAACCCCAAATCCGAATATGTCTTAGACTTGGTTTGCTACCAGTCCACAATTCTATTGGAGTCTTGGGAACCGACTTAGAAGGTACCAAGTTCAGAAGGTAAGCCGCTGTTTCTATAGCATACCCTAGAATGACTTGGGTAAATCTGAATAACTCATCATCGATCTAACACTCTCTAAAAGAGTCTGATTCCTTCTCTCTGCTACACCATTCTGCTGAGGTGTGCAAGGTGCAGACAACTTAGATGTAATCCCATTTTCTGATAAATATTCCCTAAATTCTCCAAGCAAGTATTTGCCACCACGATCTGATCATAGTGACTTGATACATTTTCTATGTCGTTTCTCCGTTTCAGCTTTGAACAATTTAAATTTGTCAAAGCATTCTGATTTACGGCGCAACAAATAAATGTATCCATATCTAGAATAATCGTCAATAAAAGTGACAAAATATTCATAACCACCTCTTGCTTGGATATTCATAGGTCCACATAAATCAGTATGCACCAATTCTAACACTTCTTTGGCTCTATTCCCCTTTGCTTTAAAAAGCCTATTAGTCATCTTACCTTCCAAGCAGGATTCGCAAACTCGAAATGGCTCCACTGCCAACGAGCCCAATGGCCCATCTATTACCAATCTTTGAATCCTCCTCAAGTTGATATGACCTAATCTTAAGTGCCAAAGATATGTTTGGTTCAATTCAGAAGGATTCTTTCTTTTGTTTGAGCTAGAAAGAATGTTATTAGATTCCTTTCGTTGCAGCATTGGTTGGATAGGATTAATAATATATAAATTGTCTTACAATGTACCAGAACATATAACTCGTTTATTCGTCATAATAGAAACATTACGATCCAAACAAACATTATAACCATCCATGGCAAGTTTAGAAACCGAAATCAAATTCCTTCTAAACGAAGGTACATAAAGACAATTGTTCAAAACCAAAATCCTATCATCTCCAAAAGATAATGTAATTATTCCAACTACAACTACTGCTACTTTCGTAGCATCTCCCATGATCACATATATCTCGCCATCTCTAAGCATTCTGGTTTGCTGGAACCCCTGCATAGAGTTACAAACATGGTCAGTGGCTCCTGTATCTACACACCAAGTGCTCGTAGATAGAGCCGCTATATATGTTTCTGTAACTAGAGAAAGAGACATACCAGTATTGTTTGTCTTCTTAGGAAGAGGACAATCCTATTTCCAGTGACCTGACTGCTTGCACTTGAAGCACTTGCCCTTAGGCTTTTTTTACACCACCATGAACTCCCACTGCATTAGCAACCTTTCCAGCTTTCTGTGTCTGAACCTATTTCTTCTTCTTGCCTTTCGGCTTAGAGGAAGAAGCTTTCTCAGCCACATTCACTTGAACATTCTGCTTAAAGAGTCCTTCAGCTGCCTGAAGTTCTGTCAGAAGTTCCGCAAGACTATACATCATTTTGTTCATAGTGTAATTCAAGCGGAACTGCTTAAAACTTTTGGGCAGACTCATAAGGATGATATTGATCTGGGTTTCCCCATCAATATCAGCACCAAGAATCTCCATCTCATTCAGATGAGATATCATCCTGAACATGATCCCTTATAGGTGTTCCTTCAGCCATCTGAGTGTTCATTAAAGCCTTCATTGCTACTTGCCTAGCAGCCCTATTCTGTTCTCCAAAAAGTTCCTTGAGATTAAAGAGCATATCTGAAGCTGTGTCCATAGCCTGATGCTGATGTTGCAAAACACCTGACATTGCTGCCAGAATGTAACATCGCGACATCTCATCAGCCTTAAGCCACCGCTTATAATACTCCTTTTCACTTTCAGGAGCATCTTCAGCAGGCTGATCTGGCTTGGGTTCATAAGTGCAAAATTTGTACTCCTCAGCAGTGAACACTATGTCCAAATTACGTTTCCATTCAATATAGTTTAGTCCCGTAAGTTTGTTATCCTTAAGTATGGTGAATAGTGGATTAAAGCCCATAGTGATCTAATCCTGAGAATCATACATGTAACACATAATCAAAGAGTTGCACAAATCTTAAAACCTATTGGTTTCCTCTAACAATTAATTAAAATTAATGCACTAATATTTAAACACCATAAGCATCTGGTACGCCACGATGGGTGACATATATACCACTTAAATTCGTTTAAATATTACTTCGGTCCAATTACTAAATAATACGCTACGTTAGGGTGGACTATATATTATTTTTCATAGCTAAGTGTATACCATTATTAAATCTTAAATTAATAACAATAAGATCGGATGCCACCATTAAATATTTCAAATCAATAATCGATAATAGGATAATTCCCAGATCGGGGGGAGCATTGTCAAGAGGCGTCACTTAAGACCCCTTTCTAGACAGAATCATCCTTTCTCTCAATATTGAAAATCTATATTCAATCATTGGTACCCTTCTAATTAATCGAATTCTATGAAACTTGGTACGCCACGTTGGGTGGCATGTATACCTTTCAATATTCGTAATTAATTTATCTCATTATTGAATTCTATGAAACTTGGTATGCCACGATGGGTGGTCATATAAACCTTTCAATATTCGTAATTAATTTAGGAAGTTTGTTCTAGTAATATCCATAACACTACTTGACACCATAAATTATATGCCACGATGGGTGGTCATATATATAATTTATATTCGCCTTAGTGTTACATTACATACAAACAATAATGGAGACCATGGGATTCAATACCAAATTAATTCCCTCTCCCACTTAGTATTTTGGTGTGAGGATTTTTTATATCTAGATGCATCGCCCTATGTTAATTCTTCGAGGTCCACATGTTATCAAAATAACAGTACAAAGAACACATAACATAGCATACCATACATCTCATGATTAAAGCACAATAAAAAATTTATGTCCATGTCATCCTAATTATGTTAAACATGCAATTAAATAATTACATACATAATTAACAACACACATAATTAATTAATTAAAGCAATAATCAAGCAAGTGGAAAATATGTAAAACAAATTAAAAAACATCCACTATTATGGCCCCATCCAAACTGTAAACCAAAACATAGCAGCATGGATCGAACTTCAATTTCTGAAAACAGTAAATCGCTGTTTACAGCAGGTAAACGAGGTAATTCGCCTTATATCCGCGTGACTGACATAGTCACTCTTGTTCAGATGCCCGTTTCCCTTCCGAAAAGGTATTTTCGGCAAAAACAATTACATACAATCTGATCAGACCTATTCTACTACAATATTTCATAATCTAACTCTAATACAAATTGTATTACAAGATTACAAACCAGAATAGAAATCAAAAACTATCACGATCAACCCTCGTGATTTACAACCACGATAAACCACGTGGAAACCAAAACAAAATTAACCACGATTAAACCACGTGGGATCCAAACACATAATTAAAATATACATGGCCATAATAGTGGATAACAACCTGCAAAACAAAATTATACAAGTCTACCACTATATACAAGCATATGTAATTATGACATGGACATCATATCAAAAATCGCAAAACCATAGAACCTTGCTCTTGATGCCAATTATTGGGACAATCAGATCGTGGCCCTGCGATTTTTGATACAATAAATTACTGAATACGAATACAAAAGTCACCTTGTTAACGGTTGATTCCACGCTCTTCTATTGTATTCCCAAATTCCCTTGAGCGAAGTGTGGCCTTCGTCTTCTCAAGTTAACCTCTCTTCTTGCTCCTAGGTGGCTACAAAATTTTTCTTCACCCACCCTGGCAAGAATAAAATAAGAATATATATAGGGCTACAATAGGGATCATGGATAATTAGGTTGGGCCTTCTAATTACATCTTGGGCCTAGCCCAATGTAATTAAATATTAATTCAATCCACTAAAGAATTAATATTTGCACTACCTTTCCTAATACCGCAACTTAATTATTTAATTGGGTTCCAATATTATTTGCTTATTAAATTCCCCATGTTTAAAATAGCGCATGCCCATTAATTAAATAAATTACTGATAATTCATTTAATTAATATCTTTTATCCTTGATCATCCACTCAACCTTTATTTAATTATGCCGGAATAAATCCACCTGCAGAGTTTCACATAATTAAATCTTTTTGAGCTTTCAAGGGGACATCATTAACCCGAATATTATCAGGACATAGATTCCTTCTATAAATAATATTCACCATGTATATAATTCCATCACCCAAAATATAATGATATAATTCAAAAGAATTATTTCATATATAAATCAAAGCATGTAAATAATATACACGTGTCAATTATTATATCCGGATTAAGAACCTAAGCATTAATAATAACCTAGAATCTTAGTTCTCCTTCTTAATCAGTATAAGGGAAAAATTCTAAATTTGATCATGTTCAATATACACAAAGTATACTAGTATTATTTATTAGTCAATATAAACTAATCTAAATAATACTACGGCCATACCAGTGGGTTATCCAACACCACCTGTGCTGTGAACCTTATTATATTATATAAACCGTATTTAACAATCTAATATTCTGTATCCCATTTGATACTAGATTGTGCACAATATTTAATATTAGACAGCATGTAAACATTTAAATGATTCTCAATAAAACCGGGCCAGAAATAAATGTATATACTTAAAATAAATATTTTCAGTATACACTAACAAACTACCACAATGATAAGAAGCTTTTTGTGGTTGGTATAGAATTTTCTGAGTCTTGGGGAATCTGGACTCAGTTTTCCAAGAAGGTTTTTGATTGCAGTCTAGGGCCAAATGATTATGATTTCCACACTTATAGCATTTTTTCCTAGGTGCATCAGGTACATTCTTGTAATTATTCTCTTTGTTAATACCTTCTTTTCCATTCCTATTTCTTTTGATCTTGCTAGACTCTGAAAGATCATCTAATCTCTGTTTCAACTGAGACTTAGACATAAACCCTATGTTTACATTCTTAGGTTTCTCTAACACTTTCTCATCTGAATTACTATTGTTAATCCTTTTGTGTACAACAGGGGTACCTTTTGAATCAACAAATTTAACATGATTAGGTTCAAAAACAATTTTCTTACCTTCAGATTTAGATGTGCTAGCTTCTACTTTACTATCATCATTGACAATAGCTACTTTTTCTTCTTGTCTAGCCTTATCAAAACCTAAACCATTAACCTTACAACGAATTCCATTTTCGATGATTTCTTGTGTCTTTTTACCAGAAATGTTAATGGTCTTAATCACATCTCTCTCTTCCTCTAGTTCTTTTCTGACATAGTCATAAGCCTCAAGAATAACACCATAATCATGTTTAGCTTTATAAGAACTTAACTTGTATTCTTCCATTTGAATTAACTCAGATTCAAGAAAATTATTTCTATCAACTAATTTATCATTCTTAATCTTAAGTTCATCTCTTTCACAAGTAAGAATTCTAAAATTCGTCATAAGATTCTTAAACTCAGCATGGATAGATTTAATTTCATCAGAATTTAAGTTATCAATTGAATCAAGAGAGTGAAGTGATACCTTAACAGAGGATGGAGAAGTTTTCTTTGGAGATCCAGGTTTGTCTGAAACATTTGCCATCAGTGCAATGTTGTCATAATCCAATTCATCTTCAGAATCACTGGAATCAGCCCAATCCTTCTGTGTGACCATAAGTGCATTACCCTTTCCTGAATTCCTAGGCTTCTTACACTCACTAGCAAACTGTCCAAGCTCGCTGCAGTTAAAGCACTTGATCTTGGCCTTATCAAGCTTGACAATTGTACTTTTGCTCTTGTCACTCTTCTTCTCCTCCTTCTTTTGAAAAGGAGTCCATATCAGTAGTCTCTGACTCAGAACTTTCTTTGCTTTTCTTCTTCCTTGAGTTCTTTACAGCAATCTCTTCATGCTGTTCTTCCGGAAGCTTATTTAATTCAGATTGAGTAGTAAGTGCAACAGTCTTCATCTTTCCTTCACTCATGCTCTTCTTCTGCTGCTTGTCCAGTTCATTAGCTCTCAGTTTTCCATATACGGCCTCTAATGATATTTCATCCAGATCATTAGCTTCCTCAATCACAGATATCTTCTCATTGTAGAAATCAGGCAAAGCTTTCATGAACTTTGTATTCATATCCTCCAAGTCATAATATTTACCGTGCATGGCCATACTGTTGTATAAGTAGTGTCCTCATATTCTTCCTAACAGGCTTAGTTCCTTCACAGTGAACCTTAAGATTGTCCCATATATCCTTACCAGTTTTAAAAGAGAGAACATAGTTAGTGAGAACAGAATCAAGACTGTTGAATAATATGTTTCTCACTTTAGCATCTTTAAGAACATTCTCCTTATCCTTATCTGACCACTTAGATTTTGGCTTCTCTGCTGTATGTTCTGGAACAACTTGACCATCAACAGTTGCTTGTCCAATAACCTTAGTTGGGAGAAAAGGTCCATCTCTGATTCTGTCAGGATAATCAGGATCTGTTGCTTCCAGATGATGCAACATCTTTACTTCCCATAGAGTATATTTGTTTCTCTTGAGCATAGGAATCTTAGTATTCCCATCCTTGTAACCAGACATGATTGCAGATCTTTATGATTATTCGAAATCAACCTGCTCTGTTACCAATTGTTAACTCGAATAACTTGTAGAAGGGGGGGTTGAATACAAGTTATATAATCGTATCTAGTTTTTTCTCGATTAAATAAACAAGAATAAATGAATGAATCAAACTATTTGTATTAATAAAATCAAATACAAACTCTACCAAAGGTGTACAAATACCTTTAGCAGCTGCTGACAAAATAAAACTCTCTCTCTGTTTGTTTCGAACTCTCGAATACAAACCTTATACAGAGCTACGCACACGAACTTACGACTCACTTCGAGCTCTTTTTACAATGATATAAAGAGAGTATTTATAATGCTTCCTATCAACTAATTACAGAAAGATAATCTATACATGACAATGTTCTGCCGTCCAGTTGATAGTTTCCATCAATAGAAAATTCTTTCCTTCATAATACCTTCTTGCTTGTTCTTCAAACAACGATCCTGTTTTATAGCACTTGCCAGTTTCTGTAGCATCCATAATGACACCATCAGTAACATGACTGATATCAGGATTCCATCTTGCATCAGGATCTGACCATCCCATCAGTACTTGATCAGTATTTGACTTGACTTATCAGGATTCAAACTCAGTTCCTGACATGTAGTACTCGATGCACTGTTCATTCCTGACTAAACATTACAGATAACTGTCTAACATATATTTCCTATACAAAGTGCTAAATCCTTTATAAATCAGGATATACAAGAAGTATAAGTAAAATTCTATTCTTAACATCACAACTCATGAATTATTCCTAACATTGCTACCCTTACCAAGTTCTGTAAGAAAGAGCAGATAGACATGTGTTGTCTTTTGGAAGGTCATATAGACTGACATTCGTTTGAAAAAAGATGTTAGCATTAAGCTACCTATAGATTATCAAGAGGGGAATGATAGAAAAGAGACCCTTATTAAGGATACATGATTGGATTTCCAATTAAAAGATGTAAGTATTCCTTGAAAATAGAAATAAGGATAGA
Organism: Kitagawia praeruptora; assembly: GCA_037693485.1. Taxonomy (NCBI): domain Eukaryota; kingdom Viridiplantae; phylum Streptophyta; class Magnoliopsida; order Apiales; family Apiaceae; genus Kitagawia; species Kitagawia praeruptora. The sequence continues at coordinate 128,989,937 of CM075352.1, forward strand.
ATGTCCATATATTAAGATGAACCCTTGGGGATGCACAAAGGATAGCATCACCCTTAATAAAGACATTGTGAATTCAGACGATATAAGATGAAGCGACCAAAGTATAAAGAACTTGTAAGGATTTGTGGAAAGGAGTACATAGACATAATCGTTATAAAAATAGATTAATGATGTTTGATATACCCTGTACCCAGAAGATACAGGAGGAATGATGAGGAGGACCTAAGAAACCTTATAAGGGAAGAGGTTATATCTGAACTTAAAGAGGGAAGTTTGGTAAGGAATGTATGACATAGTAACAAGACGGCTAGATGAAGCATGTGTGAAACCATGGAAAAGTATGGATTGAACAAATAAGGTTGAGATTATCCTAAAATAAGAAGGGAATTAAGTAAGGAAATATCCTAGGTATGATTGGGAGTGCCTGTAGTAAATGAGTTGGAATAGATCCAGAAAACATTGATTTCAAGAATCTATTATATTCAGGAAAGGCCAATGAGGTGGCCGACACTTTAAGTATAATGGAGTAAGTATATATGCTCATACTAAAGAAATAGCGTGAAGATGAGAAGGGCATTTAAGGTCAGATTGTGACGGAGGAATTTACGTTCCCCTGATGATTGTGCGAGGATCAACTATAAGGATAGTTTAAGTAAACGTTTGATTCCTGATTTTGTCTACAGCACATTACCGACACTAGAAGGTTCTGCGACAGGCCAGACCAAATTCCCCAAGCGACTCTATTGATAAGCCAATTGGCATGATGATGAATGACAAGCAAGTTTATAGTGGTGTAGTTCAGTACAAACAAGATAGAGAATTATGAGGTTGGCTAGTGATTAAGCAAACCGCTAAGCTTCTAGTCTTCTACTGGAGATATATGATTAATAAACTCACCAGCCTGTTCCAGCTGCGATGCTGGAAGTTCTTCTGCAATTTTATCTGCTTCATGTAATATCTACGTCAAGTTCAGGAAGCATTCTTTATGGATAGGGAATGGTGATTATTTTGTTTTCCTAGAGGATCTTGATTTGACAATTATGAAACCCGTAGGTTTAGTTGTTAAAGCACTTCGTAAATGATAAAAGATGGTGATCCTTCTGAGAAATTAGGTGATAACGACTATGGAAATGTCGAATTGAATCTAAGTTAGAGAAATCAACCAGGTTTATTTCGGATGTTTTAATTTTTGGAATGACTGGATATTTGAAATAAATGATCCGGCTATGATGGGTCATAGAATGATTATAGTAGAAATGAAAACAAGTGACTGAGAGAGATGAATATAGAGTTGAGGATCAATAAGGGAGTCAGATATGCGGACTCATGAGAAGCTCCAATAATGAAGCGAGAAAAGTATGAGATTGACATTGTAAGTATTGGTCACAATGGAACGCTGAAATTGAAAGCATAAATGACATAAGGATTAACTCCTTTTAAGTTTGGATAATTTGAGGAAATTGGGAATAGATCGGTTGAGTAATAAGGAGACTCATGGATCGAGGGAGTGAAAATCTAGACGGTTGAATACAAGGAAGTTTAACCCCAAAAATGTGATGTTATTAAATAAAGGTGATGGGTGTCTCGATAATGGCATGACGGTGGGGTTAAATAATAGAAGTGAATGAAAATTAGACAATAAGAAGAATGTGATTGATAAAGAAAAAATGGAGAAATAATTATGGAATGTGAAACAAGGAATGGATTGATGAATGGGTTTTCCTAACGAGCTCTCGGAATGACAACCTGATAGTGTTAGTATTATGAATATGAAAGAGCCAGTGTCGTGGCGTGGAATGTCAGTAATAATAATGTCAAGCGAGAAATCCAAGATTTAACCTGAGAGGTTTAAGGATTTTCCAAAAGTAAGTGATGCTAATATCGAACAAGAGTATAAGTCCATAGAATGATGGACATAGCAGCAAGGACATGTGACATGTGATTACGATAAAGTAGTATTTGATATGAATACAATTATTTTTCTTCTCTAATAAACCTCTATAGTTCAGAGGTAAATTCTAAGTATGATATTTTTGACAAACATGAAAATTTTCTTATATATTTCTTTGAAATTCTTTCCTTTTCTTCTCCCTTATGTATCTTCTTCTAAATTGAGAAGAACAACCCTTTTAAGGAGGGGAGGTACTGCTACGTGACTACCTGTCTATGTGATAGGAGTCTAAGTGGGATACCATAGCTTGTCTAAATTGCTTGTCAAGTACTAAAGGTTGGCCACCTTCTGTACTAACTATGCAATAGGACAAATGTTCACTGATCACAGTGATCTCTCAATAAATTCTTCTATTTTTATAAATCGATCGAGATTGCGAAGATTAAAGTGATCAGGAAATGCATAGTACGAGTAAGGTTATCTCCAAATTCGCAGAGCGATAGTGATACCAAAGTCACTACAGATACCGATAAGGGTAATAGTATACGACTAAGTAAAAGCATAACCCAGATAATGTGTTGTTCGAGAAGTAGCAAAGTTGGTGAGCAAAGATAAAGGGAGTATTGTAGCACTAGTGAGATGTGCTGTAAAGGGATTGGAATGATTAAAGATTGACCGGGAAACTAGAAAGTGAAATGACAGACAAGTAACCCTTCGATTCTACCTGATTCCGGGACGGAATCCTTTTAAGGAGGGGAGATTGTAAGAACCCAAATTTTGGTATTAATTAAAACTTTTTATTATGTATTGGAGTATGAATGAATGGTGGGTACGACTATAATGTATCAGTGGGTTACTGGATGAATATTGAATGGATTAGATTCAAATGTTTGTGTGCCATGAACAATGTAATTGATTGATGATATAGATAAGAATAATCTATCGTCGAGGAAGTAAGATGTGGTATACAAACAGAGGAAGTATTCTCATGTCATCCAAATCAATATCTATTAAGAATCCAGTAACTCCGTAAAAAGAGATAAGGAACGCTCGGGAAAGCGTGAGAGAATTTTTTTTTTCTAAGTACAAGGAATAAAAATAGAATAAGCAATGAATAGTGTTTTAAGGGAATTTGGAATATTATCAGACGACCCTATATAGAAGTATTCGAAAATGATTTCTGAGTTCGTATTAATGATCTATGGACAAAATAAGTGTATGTAATTGCGATAAGATTTCAGAAAATCGGAACTTTATTTTTATGGAAAATTTGACCGAGCAGGGATGTAAGAACCCTGATTTTTGATATTATTGGAGTAGACGGAATGAATAGTAACTTTGTTATGTAAGAGAAGTGAATCCCACCCCCATATATGAATGACGGATAAATGAAGATTTGTAATGATATTATGTTCCCTTATGGAAAATAAGTGTATGTAAATGTCGACGGATTTCGCAAAATTCTATTTTATTATTTTCGTACATTTCCGGGGTATCGATAAATACGAATACTACGGCAAGATCATGGTTTTATTATTTTGAGAACCAAGGAACTATATATATACTTAAAATTAGGAAGTTGGATTTTAGAAAGAATATCGAAGGAAAAACTCCACCAAAAATGTTTAAGATTTATTTAGAAAATTATGGAAATTGGAAAATACCTACTAACCATGCAAGGTGGCAAGATTTCATGCATCCCATGCAAATTCCATGCAAACCACCTAGTCTAAGATTAGAACCAAGTAGTTGGTAGCTAGTTAGAAACAAACTAAGATACAAGAATCTAGTTAGTAGCTAGTTGGCTTACTTTTTAAAAGGTGGAGACAACAAAGTACCATGGCCATACCTCTAGCCATACTTAGGTTGTACATGCATATACTTACACTACTACATATTACCCAACCTCATCTCACACCACTTATTCATCCAACACAAAAAGAAAAGAAAACAACCCCCCCCCTTGTAACATTGCTCTCGGCCAAGACCTAAAGGAGAAGAAAAGAAAAATTCTTCTCCCACTTCCCATCACTCTAAATTCAAGACAAAAATCCTAGGTACTCTACATCATATAAGAAAGGTATGCTATGAATTTCAACCCTTTTCATCCACTAGTTTTCTAGTTATAAATTCTTAAAGTTCTAGGTGAATAGTAACTCTTATTGTTCTTGTTTTTGGATCTTGAAGATTAAGCCATAGATTGATCAACCAAGGTGTTTGGAGAGTATTTCAAGCTTTGTTAAGTTACTAAGAGCTTCAAGGAAGGTATAAATTCTAACCCTTAGTAGCCATGGCAAGAACATTGCTTAGTATTAGTAGATCTAAAAGATTGGTGCACAAAAGTGTTGATTATAGTTTGATTTATGAAAAATCATGGATGTTGATGGTTATTGTCATATTGAAAATTATTTTTATGTGGTATGAGGTCCCATAAGTGTATGAGAATTTTGTTGGGAGTTTGTGATGATTTTTGGAGTTAGTGGAATTTTTGAGAAGAGACATGACTTGTGGTAAAGGAGTTGTTGAACAATCTGCACTGACTCCTTTTTGAAACTGTGATTCGGAACCCTTAAACTGATCCCCTGAACACCTACCTTATATTGTTGGAAAGGTCTTGATCTGTAGTTTCTGGATATGTAAGGTTCATAGCTAGGTGATGTATAGATTTTAAGTTATAGCCGAAAGAGTGAGTTGTGTTTCTGGACTATGGACTGCACTAAGTGACCCTCTTGTGAACCTTGTTTAAACACCTTAAAAATTAATTGGGATCGTGGAAAAATTAGTGAAGCTAGGAAATACAGTGGTGAAGGCTACCCAAAAAGAATTGGATTAAAATATGAATTTTTGGATTTTATAAAAATGATAGAGTAAAATTCGCGCAAGGGAAAAAGTCGATTAGTGGACCAAAATTCTAAGTTAATGGTTATGATTCGAGCGTGGTAATTAAATTAGGTCGAATAAGTGACGATCGTGATCGAGTGATGACATGAACCTATAGTGGGGCTAGAGAGTCATAAGACGGAGTTATTAAGTTAATTTCGTACCCCCCCTAAACCCCGTAATTAAAGAGATATTGTTAAGGTACTAACGAACGATTATTGTTTATGTATAGATCGTTCGAATTCACGCGCTCGACCACCCCAACCAAACCAAGGCAAGTTTACTTTCCAAAACTTATACATATACAAGGATTTTCACTGTTGTGTTTGTAGTTTTCAAATTATATCAAATGCTATGTTTATCGAAGTATTGATGCAATTGAGATTGAACAAGTACATGTATGCTTTTACCCCTTGAACTTAGATTGAAATGTTTTCTTCGGACAACGACTCTAGCAATAGAGGTCGTAGCGGTCCGTATATACTATTGACCGGGGAGCGGTATATTATTATATCGTATCTATATTACGAAAACCCGAATGGTCATTCGGGTGGTATCGTATATTCAAATAACTATTATTATATCTTCGTAAATACTCGAAACCCTATCTTGGATTGAAAGTTTATTTTATTAAATAATTATTTTATTAATTATTGATATTAAATCTTAAAATATCATTTAATAATTATTGTTCACTATTTTAAAAACAAAAGTTAATCCAAGATACCTTTTAAAACTTTCAAACTCGAACTTTTTCGAACTCAAAACATTTTCGAAAACCCCCGGTCAGGTTCTGCTTCTTGTATGATTTCAAGAATTATCGGTCGACTGATGTCGAACCACAACTACTCTGTTTTCAATCAAAATCAAGTTTTTAAAAGAAAAAGAAAAAGGGACTCTGGCAGGTGTGGGAACCGTTGACGAACGATTCCCGGGATGTGTAAGCGGCCGTGAGCCAGGCGGTCCATCACTTATTATTCCGGCCCAGGTGTTGCCGAAGGATGATTACGGATGTAGTTTTCATCGAGGGTGATTACGGATGTAGTTTTCACTCGGGGATAGTTACGGATGTAGTTTCTATCCTTCTACCGGTAGAGAAGACCCGCGGATTATTGGACTCGGATGTGGCGACTGATCATCGTCAATCCTTGTCAGGTTTTTATGTTTTCTTCCAGTCCCATCCTCCACTTTGGAAAAATGCTTTGACACTGCATCTTAGGCCTATGTGCCAGTTGCCGATAGTGTCCTATTTTGATGAGAAAGATGTTGACTTTATGCAGTAGCTAGAACTGCAAGGTTATTTTGAAAACAAGGGCACGTACTGGTGCACCTTTGAAATTTACCAATAATGACAAGTGATTCTATAACTGATTGATACAACGAGTTTAATGACTATTATACATATGAAATGTTATATTGCTTATTTTATACATATATTCTTGCTGAGCTATAGTTGCTCACTCTTGCTTGTTTTCAAATTTTACAAACACAACAGCTAAGAGAAATGGCAAGAACCAGTCAGACTGTTCGAAAGCAGGTGACTAGACCCCAGGCTGCAGTCGAGATTCCACCGGTAGGCCCCATTAGCCGGATTGGTCGGCAACTTTTGTTAGTACGTTTTATTTATAAGTATGACCTGTGCAAGGCAGTGTACCGCAACAAACTTTCAAGCCGCCAACTTCGCTTCATATCGAAGTGTTGCTGGTAGCATAAATGCTATTTAATTCGGTCTGTAATAACTCTAAAACTTTTACTTTTGCTTAATCAAATGTATGACGTTTCTGAGACTCTAACCTGTGTGTGTGTGTGTGCGGTGTGAGTTTATTGTGGGGTCGATGGCTGTTTATTTATATTATGTGCAAGAACAAGTATGTTAATAATGGAAAATGGACCGTGAGCGCCTAGATCTCCGACCCCGGATCTGGGGGCGTCACAGAAATGGTATCAGAGAGAAGGTTACAGTTCTCAGAAACGATAGTAACTTAGGGAAGCAACCATAATGATACTAATGATAATAACAATAATAATAATCCCATTAATACCTAGAGCTCTCATCGAGTTCACAGTCGGGTTATCGGATATAGCCCTGACTTCTAAGGCCCGTGAGGGAACTACTTCTTAAACCCTTCTTTTTGGTTAGTAACCTAGCTTATTTCCCTTGTGTAGATGGAGGATATACCAGACCCTGAGGGCTATGAGAGGGAGCATGATGAGGCACTACTGAGAGAGACTGAGGACCCTGTTGAGGATACTGATGCTGACCCTGAGCTGGGCCCCTGGATTACGATATTAGGGGATACTGATGATGAGGACCCGGAGGAGGAGCCCTTTATGGAGCCTGAGCCTGTTACCCCCTCCCCTGTGGCCACTGATGAGGAGAGTGTGCGATCCGGTGAGGACCGTGTTGTGACACCCCCGCCCTCTCCACAGTTATTGAGCCTCACTTCTTCTGATGATGATGATCCCGAGGAGGACACTTCTAGCGAGGAAGAGCGTGACCCTACCCCTGCTCCTGCTCCTGCCCCTGTTATGCCACCCCCACCACTGGACCTACCCCCGGTGTCGGGCGCTGAGCACGCCTATGTCGTGCAGTTCATGACCCGAGACTTACTTTCTGCGGAGGCCCGACTTAACGAGGCGAGGAGGGTGATAGTGGAGGAACGCGAGGCGCGCTTGAGGATCCAGGCTGAGATGAGGACTACTGTTGCTAGGAGGACTAGAGCTCGCCTCCACAGGATTGAGAGGAGGAGTCGCGAGAGGGTTCTCGGATTAGGGATCCGCGGGGGCGGAGTGATCCGGGCTAGGGATGTTAGGCGTGTTGTGCGTCGTGCATTTGCCCGAGTGAGGGCCTTGCTCCGTCGCGGTGCGGCCCCGTGATGTGTTACTGATAGCTCAGTCCCCTAGGTTCAGATGACATTAGTGTGTCGATTTTGCGGGACCGTTGACTTGTGCAGTGGCGTCCTTTCTGACCAGTGGATGAGTAGACTGACCTACATATATGTAGATGTGACTTCAGATAGTATGTATGGATGTAGCCCTACTTTTGTGTAGCCTTGACTATTCGGATTATGTACTTGTATTTGTTCCACTTTTGCTAGACTTTGACATCGGAACTATGTATTTGGCTCTAACATCCGAACTTGTGACCACCCTTGTACCGTACTTATTTAGTTTCAGTTTCCTTGATATTGTCTCAACTGCTTTACTTTCCGATGCCATGCTCTACTGTTTTGATATACAACTGTGATTATACAACTGCTACAAGCCCCAAATACAACCATGCTATTTCAAATTTACGATATGTGATTTCAAATTGTTCTCCACATTTTCCAAAATATTCCTACGATTTTTCTAAAATAAACCTTTAAAAAAAAAAAAAAAAAAAAAAAAAAAACGGTTTTGGTTATTTAAAAATTTTGAAAATATTTCTACAGATTGCGAAGTTTCGAAATTTTGGAAATCCCTACAAATGTTTTCGAACCACGTAACGATTTCCCCTAAAAAGTTTTTACAGTTTATCGCCATCATAAGAGCACTACGACTTTCGAAATTTTAACCCTGTGTAAGGAGGAACAATACGTTCCTGACTTCTCTAAATACGGTCAAATAATTGAAAACCCTAACCCATTTTTATCTTATTATCAGAATCATGCCACCCAGAAGAATGAACACTCGAGCTCACCCGGCCAGCTCTGAAGGCCAGGGTAGCCACCATGGGCCGGAAGGCCACCAAAACCGAGAGAGAGAGGATCAGAACCTGAGCGAGGATGAAGATAGTGACTATAACCTGTTTGATAACTCTAAGTATGATGAAGAGGAAGCTGAAGATGATACACTGGAGGTGGAAAACCCAAGGAGAGACCCTATGGAGCGATTCATGGACCTACTCAGGCAGAACTTGGACCGTCCCCCAGTTCAGCCACCACCCAACAATGCGAATGCCAATGCCTTTCGGAATTTCAAATCCCTGAAACCCCCGGAGTTTAAGGGAACTGCGGACCCAGTCGAGGCAAGAGCCTGGCTGAAAGAAATGGAAAAATCTTTTGAGATACTAGGAGTCGCTGAAGAGCAGAAAACTGTTTTCGCCAACTATCTGCTGAAGGGTGAGGCAAACTACTGGTGGGAAGCTAAAAAGAATTTAGAGGGAAGAGGTGTGGTGACCTGGGAGAGATTTAGCGAGTTGTTCTTGGAAAAGTATTTCCCTAGGTTCATGGAGACACAAATGGAGCTGAAATTTTTGGAACTCAAGCAAGGTAACATGACGGTGGCCGAGTATGAGGCAAGATTTACTGAGCTGTCAAGGTTTGTGCCGGAATATGTGAACTCTGAGGTGAAGAGGGCCCGAAGGTTTCAACTGGGGCTAAAGCAATGGATTCAGAATCGTGTGGCGGTTCTTGAGCTGACAGACTATGCCACCCTGGTACAGAAAGCATCGATTGTTGAGGCTGGAGGCGAACAGATGCAGAAGGAGAGAGAGGGAAGGAAGAGGAAGTTTGATAGTCGAAAGGGGAACTCTGCGGGAGGTAGCTTTCCAAGCAAATTTAAGCGGGGAACAATGTCCCAACCCAGCGGAAACTTTGGAAACAAGAGAGCGGAAAGTTGGAGTGTGGGCCAGAGCGGCCGACCCCAGGGATCATCGTACTCTACCCCACCCCGAGCCCCACTCCCGGAATGCAATAAATGTGGAAGGAAACATGCGGGCGTGTGTAATTTGCAAGATGTGAAGTGCTTCAAGTGTGGGCTGACAGGACATTATGCTAACACCTGTCGAGGAACTAGTAACAACACCAGTGCTGGAGGTAATTGCTTCAAGTGTGGGAAACCAGGGCACCGAATGAGGGAATGTATGTCCTCTGGGCCAGCTGCATCAAGAGTGAGTGGAACTGCTTCTAACAGGGCCCCTACTGCAAGAACTTTTAACATGACTGTGCAAGATGCCGTGAGGAACACGGATGTGATCGCAGGTACCCTACTACTCAACTCAGTTAATGCGAATGTATTATTTGATTCGGGAGCTACCAAGTCTTTCATATCTCTAGAGTTTGTATGTCGGCTAGGCCTTAAGACTGAACCACTGAGAGACAGACTGCAAGTAGAGATAGCAAATCATGAAATTATTCCTGTTAACCAAGTTTGTCCAGGTTGCGACCTAGAAATAGAAGGGCGACACTTTCGGGTAGATTTAATACCTTTTAAATTAGGGGAGTTTGACGTAATAATAGGTATGGATTGGTTGACAACCCATGGAGCTCAGATTGATTGCGTGAAGAAGAAAGTGAGTCTAAGACTGCCAGGGGATAAGGAAGTAGTGTTTAGTGGAAAACGACAAACCCAAAAGTTTCTGACTATGATTCAAGCTAAAAGGCTGTTACGTAAAGGATGCGAGGCCTATTTAGCCTATGTAAAGGATACCAAGAAGGAGGCGCCAAACCTACAGGAAATCCCAGTCGTTAATGAGTTCACGGACGTATTTCCGGATGATCTTCCAGGACTACCACCTGATAGAGACATCGAGTTCGCTATAGATTTAGTTCCGGGCACGGCCCCAATTTCCAAGGCCCCGTATAGGCTAGCCCCAGTGGAGATGAAAGAGTTGGCCACCCAATTGCAAGAGCTGTTGGATAAAGGAATGATAAGACCTAGTGTGTCACCGTGGGGAGCCCCGGTGCTATTCGTGAAAAAGAAGGATGGCAGCATGAGATTATGCATAGACTACAGAGAGTTGAATAAGGTGACCATCAAGAATAAGTATCCCTTGCCCAGAATAGATGATCTGTTTGACCAACTAAAGGACGCGGTTTATTTTTCCAAGATCGATTTGAGAACCGGGTACCACCAGTTAAGGATTAAGCCAGAAGATATACCAAAGACGGCCTTTCGCACCCGGTACGGACACTATGAGTTTTTAGTAATGTCGTTTGGGTTAACGAATGCACCCGCAGCTTTCATGGACTTAATGAATCGAGTCTTCAAGAAGTACCTGGACAAGTGTGTTATAGTCTTCATCGATGACATCTTAATTTATTCCAAGACGAAAGAGGAACATGCAGAGCACTTGAGGATTGTATTGGGAGCATTAAGAAAAGAAAAGTTGTACGCCAAGTTCTCGAAGTGTGAATTTTGGTTGAAGGAAGTTCAGTTTTTGGGGCATGTGATTAGCGAACAAGGCATCCTAGTGGACCCAGCCAAAATAGAGGCTGTATCAAATTGGGAGAGACCAACCACTCCGACAGAGGTGAGAAGTTTCATAGGATTGGCCGGCTACTATAGGAGATTTGTCCAAGACTTTGCCAAGATAGCAGCCCCTTTGACCCGGCTAACCCGCAAGACCGAGAAGTTTGTGTGGACTGAAAAATGCGAAGAGAGCTTTCAAGAGTTGAAAAAGAGGTTGGTGACAGCACCAGTACTAGCCCTACCGGATGATAAGGGAGATTTTGTGATTTATAGCGATGCATCCCATAAAGGTTTAGGGTGTGTGCTTATGCAGCACGGTAAGGTGATTGCGTATGCGTCCAGACAACTTAAGGAGTATGAGATAAGATACCCCACCCATGATTTGGAATTAGCAGCAATAGTCTTTGCTTTGAAGATCTGGAGACATTATCTTTACGGAGAAAAGTGTGAAATCTACACGGATCACAAGAGCTTAAAGTACATATTCACTCAGAAAGAGTTAAACATGAGGCAGAGGAGATGGTTAGAGCTAATCAAGGATTATGATTGTGAGATTCATTATCACCCAGGGAAGGCCAACGTAGTGGCCGATGCACTTAGCCGAAAGGAGAAGATTAAGATGATAACGTCAGTGGACGAAGTGATCAAGGACCTCGAGAGGCTGGAGATTGAGGTGAAGTTGCCAGGAATTGGCCAAGAGAGTCTAATGGAAATAAAAGTCCAACCACCGCTACTGGAAAAGATCAAGTTATGTCAGGAAAAGAAGATAGAAGAAGAAAAGAATTCCATGGAGAAAATTTTGACTGGCGAAGAAATTAGGTGTGAGAAGGACGGGAATGGAGTTATGAGGTACGCATCTAGGATATGGATCCCGAACGTTCAAGAATTGAAAGATGAGATTTTGCAGGAGGCCCATAGTTCAAGGTATTCAATTCACCCTGGAGGCACCAAGATGTATAGGGATTTGAAAGAATATTATTGGTGGCCAAATATGAAGAAGGACATAGCGGAGTGGGTAAGTAAATGCTTGACATGTCAGAGAGTGAAGGCCGAACACCAGAGGCCCAGTGGATTGTTGCAACCCTTAGAGATACCCGAGTGGAAGTGGGAGCAGATTGCGATGGACTTTGTAGTCGGATTACCAAGGACCAAGACTAATCATGACGCCATTTGGGTAATTATTGATAGATTGACCAAGTCAGCACATTTTCTTCCAATCAACGAGAGATACACTGTCGACAAGCTAGTGGATATTTACCTAAAAGAGATTGTGGTTAGGCATGGGGTTCCTGTGAGCATTGTATCAGATAGAGACCCAAGATTCAACTCCAGGTTCTGGAGGAGTTTTCAGGATTGTGTGGGGACTAAGTTAAACATGAGTACTGCATACCATCCCCAAACAGACGGACAGAGCGAGAGAACCATCCAGACCATCGAGGACATGTTGAGAGTATGTGCCATAGATTTCAAGGGAAGTTGGGACGACCACTTGCCGTTGATCGAATTTTCCTACAACAACAGTTACCATGCGAGTATAGGCATGCCCCCATATGAAGCTTTGTACGGGCGAAGATGTCGATCTCCTTTGTGTTGGGAAGAAGTTGGAGAGCGGAAGATTTTAGGGCCTGAACTGGTCCAACAGACAAGAGAAACTATTGAACTCATAAGAGGACGGCTGGTAGCGGCCCAAGACAGACAGAAGAAGTATGCGGACCAGTCCCGCAAAGATAAGGAATATGAGGTAGGAGAGTTTGTGATGTTAAAAGTATCACCGTGGAAGGGATTGATGAGATTTGGTAAGAAGGGGAAACTAAGCCCGAGATTTATTGGACCTTTTGAGATCTTGAAACGAGTTGGAAAGTTAGCCTATGAATTGGCTTTACCTCCGAGCTTACAGCAAGTACATAATGTATTTCATGTGTCCATGCTACGACCCTACCATACCGACTTCCGACATGTGATAGAACATGATCAAGTGGATCTGCAACCAGACTTGACATATGTAGAGCAACCCGTAGAAATCATGGATAGAAAAGAACAAGTACTGAGGAACAAGGTTGTCAAATTAGTGAGAGTTTTGTGGAGGAATCAGAATGTCGAAGAATCAACATGGGAACTAGAGAGCGCGATGCGTGAAAAGCACCCCCAACTGTTTTCAACCTGATTCCGGGACGGAATCCTTTTAAGGAGGGGAGGCTGTAAGAACCCTGATTTTTGATATTATTGGAGTAGACGGAATGAATAGTAACTTTGTTATGTAAGAGAAGTGAATCCCACCCCCATATATGAATGACGGATAAATGAAGATTTGTAATGATATTATGTTCCCTTATGGAAAATAAGTGTATGTAAATGTCGACGGATTTCGTAAAATTCTATTTTATTATTTTCGTACATTTCCGGGGTATCGATAAATACGAATACTACGGCAAGATCATGGTTTTATTATTTTGAGAACCAAGGAACTATATATATACTTAAAATTAGGAAGTTGGATTTTAGAAAGAATATCGAAGGAAAAACTCCACCAAAAATGTTTAAGATTTATTTAGAAAATTATGGAAATTGGAAAATACCTACTAACCATGCAAGGTGGCAAGATTTCATGCATCCCATGCAAATTCCATGCAAACCACCTAGTCTAAGATTAGAACCAAGTAGTTGGTAGCTAGTTAGAAACAAACTAAGATACAAGAATCTAGTTAGTAGCTAGTTGGCTTACTTTTTAAAAGGTGGAGACAACAAAGTACCATGGCCATACCTCTAGCCATACTTAGGTTGTACATGCATATACTTACACTACTACATATTACCCAACCTCATCTCACACCACTTATTCATCCAACACAAAAAGAAAAGAAAACAACCCCCCCCCCCTTGTAACATTGCTCTCGGCCAAGACCTAAAGGAGAAGAAAAGAAAACTTCTTCTCCCACTTCCCATCACTCTAAATTCAAGACAAAAATCCTAGGTACTCTACATCATATAAGAAAGGTATGCTATGAATTTCAACCCTTTTCATCCACTAGTTTTCTAGTTATAAATTCTTAAAGTTCTAGGTGAATAGTAACTCTTATTGTTCTTGTTTTTGGATCTTGAAGATTAAGCCATAGATTGATCAACCAAGGTGTTTGGAGAGTATTTCAAGCTTTGTTAAGTTACTAAGAGCTTCAAGGAAGGTATAAATTCTAACCCTTAGTAGCCATGGCAAGAACATTGCTTAGTATTAGTAGATCTAAAAGATTGGTGCACAAAAGTGTTGATTATAGTTTGATTTATGAAAAATCATGGATGTTGATGGTTATTGTCATATTGAAAATTATTTTTATGTGGTATGAGGTCCCATAAGTGTATGAGAATTTTGTTGGGAGTTTGTGATGATTTTTGGAGTTAGTGGAATTTTTGAGAAGAGACATGACTTGTGGTAAAGGAGTTGTTGAACAATCTGCACTGACCCCTTTTTGAAACTGTGATTCGGAACCCTTAAACTGATCCCCTGAACACGTACCTTATATTGTTGGAAAGGTCTTGATCTGTAGTTTCTGGATATGTAAGGTTCATAGCTAGGTGATGTATAGATTTTAAGTTATAGCCGAAAGAGTGAGTTGTGTTTCTGGACTATGGACTGCACTAAGTGACCCTCTTGTGAACCTTGTTTAAACACCTTAAAAATTAATTGGGATCGTGGAAAAATTAGTGAAGCTAGGAAATACAGTGGTCAAGGCTACCCAAAAAGAATTGGATTAAAATATGAAGTTTTGGATTTTATAAAAATGATAGAGTAAAATTCGCGCAAGGGAAAAAGTCGATTAGTGGACCAAAATTCTAAGTTAATGGTTATGATTCGAGCGTGGTAATTAAATTAGGTCGAATAAGTGACGATCGTGATCGAGTGATGACATGAACCTATAGTGGGGCTAGAGAGTCATAAGACGGAGTTATTAAGTTAATTTCGTACCCCCCTAAACCCCGTAATTAAAGAGATATTGTTAAGGTACTAACGAACGATTATTGTTTATGTATAGATCGTTCGAATTCACGCGCTCGACCACCCCAACCAAACCAAGGCAAGTTTACTTTCCAAAACTTATACATATACAAGGATTTTCACTGTTGTGTTTGTAGTTTTCAAATTATATCAAATGCTATGTTTATCGAAGTATTGATGCAATTGAGATTGAACAAGTACATGTATGCTTTTACCCCTTGAACTTAGATTGAAATGTTTTCTTCGGACAACGACTCTAGCAATAGAGGTCGTAGCGGTCCGTATATACTATTGACCGGGGAGCGGTATATTATTATATCGTATCTATATTACGAAAACCCGAAGGGTCATTCGGGTGGTATCGTATATTCAAATAACTATTATTATATCTTCGTAAATACTCGAAACCCTATCTTGGATTGAAAGTTTATTTTATTAAATAATTATTTTATTAATTATTGATATTAAATCTTAAAATATCATTTAATAATTATTGTTCACTATTTTAAAAACAAAAGTTAATCCAAGATACCTTTTAAAACTTTCAAACTCGAACTTTTTCGAACTCAAAACATTTTCGAAAACCCCCGGTCAGGTTCTGCTTCTTGTATGATTTCAAGAATTATCGGTCGACTGATGTCGAACCACAACTACTCTGTTTTCAATCAAAATCAAGTTTTTAAAAGAAAAAGAAAAAGGGACTCTGGCAGGTGTGGGAACCGTTGACGAACGATTCCCGGGATGTGTAAGCGGCCGTGAGCCAGGCGGTCCATCACTTATTATTCCGGCCCAGGTGTTGCCGAAGGATGATTACGGATGTAGTTTTCATCGAGGGTGATTACGGATGTAGTTTTCACTCGGGGATAGTTACGGATGTAGTTTCTATCCTTCTACCGGTAGAGAAGACCCGCGGATTATTGGACTCGGATGTGGCGACTGATCATCGTCAATCCTTGTCAGGTTTTTATGTTTTCTTCCAGTCCCATCCTCCACTTTGGAAAAATGCTTTGACACTGCATCTTAGGCCTATGTGCCAGTTGCCGATAGTGTCCTATTTTGATGAGAAAGATGTTGACTTTATGCAGTAGCTAGAACTGCAAGGTTATTTTGAAAACAAGGGCACGTACTGGTGCACCTTTGAAATTTACCAATAATGACAAGTGATTCTATAACTGATTGATACAACGAGTTTAATGACTATTATACATATGAAATGTTATATTGCTTATTTTATACATATATTCTTGCTGAGCTATAGTTGCTCACTCTTGCTTGTTTTCAAATTTTACAAACACAACAGCTAAGAGAAATGGCAAGAACCAGTCAGACTGTTCGAAAGCAGGTGACTAGACCCCAGGCTGCAGCCGAGATTCCACCGGTAGGCCCCATTAGCCGGATTGGTCGGCAACTTTTGTTAGTACGTTTTATTTATAAGTATGACCTGTGCAAGGCAGTGTACCGCAACAAACTTTCAAGCCGCCAACTTCGCTTCATATCGAAGTGTTGCTGGTAGCATAAATGCTATTTAATTCGGTCTGTAATAACTCTAAAACTTTTACTTTTGCTTAATCAAATGTATGACGTTTCTGAGACTCTAACCTGTGTGTGTGTGTGTGTGTGCAGTGTGAGTTTATTGTGGGGTCCATGGCTGTTTATTTATATTATGTGCAAGAACAAGTATGTTAATAATGGAAAATGGACCGTGAGCGCCTAGATCTCCGACCCCGGATCTGGGGGCGTCACAAGGGAAGAGTATATCAATGTAATCAAGACAAGAGAATTAAAATGCCAAGGAATCAAGGATTTTATTTAAATTATGATTTGAGGATTTAGGATGAAAATATTCGAGTTAGAGTAATAAGCGTTCTAGAAATCGCTAGAACTTTATAACGAGATTAAGCGATCAAGCGAACGCGAAAGGAATTACGAGTTAAATACATAACGAGATGAGAAACCCTACAAGATCATCTAGGATTTAATATTGCATGGAATTGGTGGAAAAGAAAATGAGAAAAGAAAAAGCAAGAATGAGGTGTATGTTCAAGGATGTGACAACAAG
Source organism: Kitagawia praeruptora (assembly GCA_037693485.1). Taxonomy (NCBI): domain Eukaryota; kingdom Viridiplantae; phylum Streptophyta; class Magnoliopsida; order Apiales; family Apiaceae; genus Kitagawia; species Kitagawia praeruptora. The sequence goes on from CM075352.1 coordinate 129,006,929, forward strand.
GCTCTTTGTCATCTTATTTCCTACAAACCACAAGTGATTAACACATGGATTAGAGAGTGACATAGCTGATATACAAAACCAAATATCATACAAACACTTTCCAACAACTAGTCAAACAAGAAAGAAAGAGAGAAAAGCAAGAACAACCAAGAAAACACCAAACTGCCCAGTAGAAACCAATGCCAAAGAAAAATTCATATCTCCATTTCTATCCATGATAAATCACCAAATTTTAACCATATCTTATTCACTCCATGCAAAACATTCTTTCAGAATTTCATGAGAATCCAATGAGTATAGCCTAGTCAAATCTGCTCCCCAAGTTGATGAAACCAAACTGCTTGTTCTTGACAGTTTCTGTCCAGCGGAAAAAGAGGGCTCAAAACCCTATCTAAAAAGCTTCAAATCTGATGAGCTAGGACTCAAATCAAAACTTATAAAGATGCCAAGATGTGGTAAAAATTTGAGAGCCAAGCTCTTATTGTTCGATTAGTTATGATTTTTACAAAAGTAATGATGAATAGTAACCCTTAGAATCTAACTTTGATTTCTTGCTTTGTTTGGATGATCTAAGCTTTGTTAGGGCTATACAAGGACTATATCAAGCTTAGTAAGGCTATAACACTCTCCAAGGAAGGTATAATCCTTAATAACCCTAGATCTTATTTTAAGATTATGTATGTTTTTGGTGGATTTTAGCATAGTTTATCATGAGCATGATCTTGTAGTTGGTTAACCATATGATGATTATGATGGTGAAGAGTAATATTCCTGGACTTTTTGAGATGAGAGATCATGTATATGTATTGTATTGATGCCCGGTGTGGCTTGATTGGTTTTTATGATTTTTGGAACATTCGATATATAGCCGTCGTAATGCTAAATTTTCGTTAACCTTAAGAAATCGTGTTTGGCAATAGCCATAACTCACTGTCTTGTTTCGTATTCTGCCATGAAAAGGTAGATTATGTTATAAGCTTCGTTTTGATATAAGACTCATGTGAAATGGACTTACGGTTTAAGAGTTATGACTAATATTATAAAAGCGGTTCGAAATCGTAAATGAAAGTTCGTAACTGAATTTGGATTCCTTTAATACCATGAAATCAGTGGCGAATCTTGATAATTAAATATTAGAGGTAAAAAGGAAGCTGTGAGAGAAAAGCACATGTGAAATGGATCATTTTCCGATTTTATAAAAATGTTCGAATCAAGGTTAAACGCGAACGAACCCCTAGAAGCATACTTGGTTATGACTTTGGTAAATGACTTAGAAAACGGACGATGAATCTCGAGGCATAATCTTGATTCGTAAACGATCGACCTTAGAATTGATACGAATTAAGTATATACCAAGTGTAAATATTACGACGTGTCTTAGTAGCGAACGAATGACGGGTCATAGCAATAATAAAGAGAATTGCACTAAAGGGTGTTTAACGAGATAACTCGAAAACGTGTTTCGACTTAAGTTAAGTTATACTTAGCCTTTTAAAAAGTGTTAAGTGATTGACCTCGGTTATTGTGACTGTTTATAGATCACCGGATTGACACGAGGCACACTACCCCTACAGGATTACCAGGTAAGTTTCCAATACTTTGGAACTATTGTTGTGATAATATATATGAACTGATTCTGTTATACATATGCCATAGCATGCATGCCTACTTTCAAGATATATTGCGATACTTGTTCCCTGAATTATTGTCGGCTTATAAGCTAGATAGTTAACGTATCGGTTATAAGCCTGATATTGCTAAGACCCTTAAGCGAAGGGCAGTTGAATCTCATTCTCTGATTATAGACCGGGAGTCTGTATTCCTTGATATATTGATATTGTTTTCAGAGGAAAATATTTAAGTAAATAATTTCCATTTATTATCTGGCGAATATTATTGGAATATTCCTTTGAGATTATTTGATAAATATTATTTGGAATATTCATTCGATATTTATTTATTCGAGGAATATTATCTTTAATATTCATCTAAAGTTGATTTAACATTCGAATATTATTTCGAACCCTCATTAAGTTATTTACTCAATGAATATTATTTCGAATATTCATTCAGACTCTATTTATTCTATAAATATTAATTTTGAACATTGATTTGAACTCAAGTATTCGATAAATATTATTTCAAATATTCCCTTGAGTCGATGTATATAATCTTTAAAATTCACTTAAGGCCGATTCAATTATTGAATATTATTTCAAATATTCATTCGACAATCATTTCTTCAAGAAATATTATTAAGTTGGATATTCATTATTTATTCAATGAATATTGTCTCAAATATTCATTCGATAATTATTTCATCAATAAGTATCATTCTTAAGTTGAATATTCATTATTTATTCAATGAATATTATCTCAAATATCCATTTGGTGATTATTTCATCAATAAATATTATTATTAATTCGAATATTCATTATTCGTTCAACGAATATTATTCTGAATATTTATTCAATGATTATTTTGAGCAATGTAATAACCCTAACTTTTAGAATGCTAAAGTGCCTAAATGAATAGTAATTTTGAGGATTTAGGGAAATGGTATGTAGGTACCCTATAATGGAAACAGAAAATGAATAAACAGAAACCATATTAGTATTGTACACTGAAATTAAGTGACTCGAAACGATAATGGATTTCAGAAATTCCTGAATACGGACTTTAAGGATTTTCGATTTCGATTGAGACTCTTTTGAATGTGATATTAAGGAGTATAGAAATGTTAAAGGGTTTATATCTTGAGGAAATAGTGAAATTAGGTTAAACCAAGGAGTGATCAAGTCAAGGAAATGCCAAGGGAATTTAGATTGTTAAATGAGTCTGAGAATGCTTGAGAACCCGAGAGATAACCGGAAGAGCAACTTCTGAGAAAAAGAGAATATACCAAGGATATTGGATCTAATACATACTTGTGGATTAGAATCACCCTAACACATTAATATATGATATGGGAAATGATAAAATATATTCAAGAGATTTACAAGAGAAAAACCACTGAGACGATCGCAGAAATCGCTCGATGAATCAGATGACGTGAGAACTTTGTACAAAACCCAAACAAAAGCCCAAGGACATGGGGAGAATCCCAAATTCGGCCCAACCACAAGACAAGGAGTGTATGTGAAGATATTTAAGAGTAGAAGCCCTTGGTGCAATAATAAAATGAAAGGAAGGACTTGGATGCAATAACCATTAAGCTAAGGACTATCTTGCAAATATGGATGGATAAAGATCATCTAAATGAACCAATAAGGAGATGACAACACACCAAGAGAAGATGAGGATGAATAAAGAGATAGATACATGTATTATTCAAGAAAGAAAACAAAAGCATCACCACCACCAAGAAAAACACCATTTCTCTCATTCTCCCAAAATCTGCCAAGCAAGAACCAAGCACAAAGCAAAATTCATATCTCCATTTATATCCATGATAAAATCACCAAATTTTAACCATAACTTCTCCACTCTATGGGGAAGATTCGTACAAAATTTTATGGCCAACAAAGTAGTATAGCCTAGTCAAATCCATGCTCAAAGTTGGAGAACCCAATCTGTCCAGTTTCTGTCCAGCGGAAAGATGGATCTCAAAACCATAGCTAGGAAGCTTTGTTTTTGGTGATCTATAGCTCAAATCAAATCTTATACAGAGGCCAAGATGTGGTAAAAATTTGAGAGCCAAACTCTTATTTTTCGATTTGTTATGATTTTTACAAAAGTGATGATGAATAGTAACCCTTAGAAACTAACTTTGTTTTTATGATTCCTTTAGTTGATTCAAGCTATTGTAAGGTTGATTAAGCATATTCCAAGGATTGTTAAGTGTTTTCAAGGCTTCAAGAAGGTATAAATGTCCTTACCCTTATTTATTTATAATGGATATTGAGTTGATTAGTGATTTAGTGGTGTAAATGTTAAGATAATGATGTTATATGTGTTTGTAAGTGATTAAAGTTGATTATGGAAGGAGTATGTGCTTGTAACCATGGTTGGTAAGATGACCACATGGTGTAGGTGATGGTGTATAAGGTGGATGATTGATTTGGAGGAGTTTTATTTGGGAAAGTATGAAAATATAGCCGTTATAATGTCCGATTTTCGTTAGACCAAGAAACTGCCCTGTTTTTGGACACTGTACCCGTACGGTAGGTTACGGTCCAGACCCCCAAGTGACCATGAGGAGATAGAGCTTGGTTTATAGATCGTTTTGATATAAAGTGCGTTAAAATCTGATGAACGGTTTAGGAGAAAAGTCAGTTTTAGTGAAAGACGTTCGAAAACCGAGAAACCGTAATTGTGTTAACTTTGAGGCTATAGCTACCATACTTAGACATTTTTAAAACTTATAACATTTTGGAATATGGTAGTAGGGTAGTCAAAGAAGCATTACCAGTTGGCCTTATGGTAAAATTCGAAATCCATATTTTCTGAGAATTTTTACAGTTAAGTGTGGTCGTTAGGGGAAATGGTGAAAACCCCTGAAACTTCGATTGAGTTTATAAATGGTTAAGTTCTTGAACCTTTGGGGTAATAGTGATACGTTAAACATATATTAAAGTGTCAAGGGTAATGTTATACAAGAGTGTAGTGAGTAAGAGATGTGGTATTCTAACGACGGTCCTTTTGTGTTTATAGAAACTCCGGAAGAGCCACGAGCCATACCGTCAGGATACCGAAACTGAGGCAAGATCTTTTCTATCCCTACTTGGAAATTATTTATCTACAAAGAAACTTAATTTCATGGAATATATATGTGATGCTATTGTTACTATATTGTTAAGAATTTGTTTTCCTTGATTATTGATATTAAAAGGAGAGGTATGTGAGTATGATATGAATATGGATATGGATATGAGTATATGATATGAATATGGATATGGATATGAGTATGATATGAATATGGATATGGATATGAGTAAGAGATGGATATGGATATACATAGAGATGATTATGCATGAAGTGAACATGCCTTATGATTAAGGGGATATGAGAGAATGGTATCAGTTGTTATCCAGAATTATATGATTTATAATATTATGTTAAAAATATTCTTTCTAAATGTTGTGATAGATATTATTGAGTATTATTAAATACTTCTAAAATAAATGGAACACTTTATGTATATAAGAGCATATTGATTTCATTGAATACAGAGGAGATGTCTGAGTCATGATCAAAGTATTATGACATATATAATTTTTAAAGGTGATGATAAATGGAAATGGAAATGATATATGCGAAGGGAAATGTGAATGGAAATGTGAATGGAAATGTGAATGGAAATGGAAAATGTGAAATGGTATTTGATAATGGAAAAATGATTTGAAAAGGGGGAATTGCAACAATAAGCGTAAGAGGCTGTGTGGTAGTTGCACAGTCCAGCATCCAATATTTATTCCGGCCCAATAGTGCCGAGGGAGGATGTAGTGGTGAACCTTCCTCCTGGGGGATGGTGGAGAACCTACCTCCGTCTACCGGTAGTAAAAGGGACGGGTACGGAGGGCGACTGATCATCGTCCTTACGTATTCGGCAACAGTGGAAATCCCCAATGTTTTCTTTAAAGGAAAGAATTAATAAGGGTTTTCAGATGGTATATTGAAAAGGGAAAATTGTATGAAAGTATGGAATTAATGTTACAGATGAAGAGAAATTGATTTTATATTATTTTACATAACTATTGCATAAGAAGGAAATGAGAAGATGTTGGTGAGAGATTTGTCAAGTATTCCTATTATCTTGAATTATTACACTGAAATGGTATATTGATTGTTATTTTATTTAAGAAGAGGAACTAATATTATATGATACTAGAAAAGAAACTGATATTATAATACTATGTATTTCTTTTTGTACAAAGAAAATTGGATGGTGTATGTATTGAGAAGAAATAAGATTCTTTCCATAATAGTTGAAATTGTTTTTGTCTATTATATATATATATATATATATATATATATATATATATATAATGGTTTGTTTCCCTTTAATTCTGGTTGATAGAATTTATCTTGCTGAGCTATTTTAACTCATTCTTGCTATTTATGTATTCAACAGCTAGGTACGCCGATACTCCGTACTACACCCCGCAAGAGGGTACGGGAAAGACGAACTTTTGAGAGAGTGTTGGCAACGATTCCCGAGGTAGCTATCGGACGGTTGGGTATTGATAGATTATGTACATTAAGTGTGTAAGTTGGTGTAATAACTTTTGATTGTTGAAATGCTTCATGTCGAAGTATTATTCAACAATGTATCTAAGTATGATCCTGGTTTGTAATAACTGCTTAAATCTAAACTTTTAATATTGTGGATATTGTTCTTTGAGCATATGACAAGAGTGTAATATTATTAAGTGTGGGGTCTATTATGTAAATTTTATTATGCATTTATATTCCAGCTGCCAAGAATAAAGTGTTATTAAATGGAAATTGGTCGTTGACGGCCCGGATCCTTGACCCCGGATTTAGGGCTGTCACAAGCAATACTCTTCCAATATCTGTGACTTAATAAATGTTCTTGGAATATTTATTTAATTCTTTAAACTCGTTTAAAAAATGAGTTACTTCATTCATATAGTATCTTCGACCTTCGAATATTATATAAATTATTTCAGAGTCTTATTATTATTATTATATTATCAAGGAAGGTTCTCAGTAACTCCATTCTTCATTCAATTCTATTATAAGGAAACCTTACTTGAGAAATGTTATTTATCTTATTGACTTCCCGGACATAAATTCTTTGAAACTATTCTTTTCACTCGCAACTTGGTTGCTATTATTCAATGAATCTTGTGTACCCACTCATTATTCGAGGGGTAAGAGTGTTGGAACAAGTTGGTATCCATTAACAAGCAGCAGCTTGGGAAATATTGGTGAATTTTCCTTTCCAACTAGATACGACTACTTTGTGAAGTCTTATCAACAAGTATTACACTTGGGAAAAGGAGGACGAGCTTTACATTTCAGAGTCATGGATTTATTTGAACTAGGAGTCGTGTGTAAGAGGCCGAGTCGCGCGGTCCATCACAAGGCCCAATAGTTGGCCAAGGAGTTACTATTAAGGGCGGTAGACAAGTAAATCCGTCAGTTCTTCCTTCTACCGATAGTAAACTATATTGGGCTGTACCATCTTCGACTTATCATCGGAGAGTGGGACTGCTGGCACGTGATAACTCCAGTATTAGTTCATCTCCCAAATTGGGAATTCCCTGCAACACGTACCGAAGAGACTTCTTTCAGGTTGACGGGTAGCTCCCGCAACACGTATCGAAGAGACTTCTTTCAGGTTGCCAGGAGTTTGAAAAATGATCAGAAACTAGAATTGAAGTGCCTTTTCTGAAAGTTCCTATTTCATGATAAATGATGTTATCCTGCTTATCTTGACATAGCAGATATTTCCACGAAATATTTGTGTTTTGAGTTACCTTGTAACTTCATCATTTACATTATACTGGCACTATCTTCGTAAATGCATGGCATATGGTTTCAACAATATTGTTGGCTTGTTATATATATTATTGTTGCTCAGCTATATATTATTGTTGGTGGGCTATTGCTCACCCTTGCTTTATTTATTTATATCACAACAACAGCTAGATCAGATGGCCCGCTCAAGGCGTACTCGGCGTAAACAGAAGACAATCGTCAGAGGGTTAACCGCTGAGGTCTTAGCTACCATTACTAAAGTGGAAGCTATTGGTAGGCTAGTTGTTAGCACTTGAGTATCAAATGTATTTATTATATGACAAATACAAATGGATGGCAAAGAGTATATAATGGTTAAATTGAAATTCTTTGGGTTGTAAGAACGCAATATGGTGATTAATAATATTTGGTAATTACTCTGATTTCATCTCTGGGACTATAACAGGTGTGTTGTATATTGATGTTTTGGGTCACAAGGTTGTAATCTATTTTATGTTGGTTTTGTGGATGGAAATTGAGATCGTAACGACCGGATCCCTGACCCCGGATCTGGGGGTGTTACAAAAATACTCTATTCGAGAACTCAAGCATTTCTCTGTTCGATTTCTCTAAAGACTCTATTCGAGAACTGAAGAGTGTCCTAAATAGACTTGTTAGAGAAGTCAAATATTAAGAAGAAATGAACCATTCAAGAAGTCTGACTTATCGAAAAGTTCTTTCCACTCATAAAAATTTTAATTTTCACCATCTTCTAAAATTCACCAGATATATTCTATAAAGAATATTCTAACAAATTAAATAGTGATTTTCTCATAATTTCCTGGAAATTTCAAGTTGACAAAATATGATTTTCCAACATATGCAACAGATTTGAAATATTTATAAATCATATTTCAGCCAACACTTACTCCAAAAATATTGAGAATTTAGATAAAGTAAGTGTTTACTGCTACAACAATCTAGGTGATATATTCACTTAGCCAGAGTCTGAAGAATTCAGCATTCCAATCTCACTAACCAACTTTGTGAAGGTGGCTTTATCTAATGGCTTAGTGAATATGTCAGCTAGTTGTTTATATGTAAAGACATAATGCAACTCAATGGTTCCATTAGTTGCATGTTCTCTAATAAAATAAAATCTGATGTCAATGTGCTTTGTCCTAGAATGATTGACAGGGTTGGCAACTATAGAGATTGCACTTGTGTTATCACACATGATTGGAATTCTTTCCAACACAAGTCCATAATCTTTAAGTTGATTTCTAATCCAAAGCACTTGAGCACAACAACTTCCAGGAGCTATGTATTCAGCCTCAGCTGTAGAAGTTGACACAGATTGTTGTTTCTTGCTATACCAAGAGACTAACCTTTGTCCAAGAAACTGACAGCTACCTGAGGTGCTTTTCCTATCCACTCTGCATCCAGCATAATCAGCATCAGAATAACCAACCAGATTGAACCCTGTGTCCTTAGGATACCATAAACCCAAGTTTGGAGTGCCCTTCAGATATCTAAAGATCCTTTTTATAACAATCAAATGTGATTCTTTTCGATTTGATTGAAACCTTGCACACAAGCATGTAGCAAACATGATGTTTGGCCTACTTGCAGTGAGATAGAGTTGAGAACCAACCATGCCTCTGTAGACTGAGATATCTACTTTCTTGCCCTTAGCATCTTCATCCAATTTAGTGGCAGTGGCCATGGGTGTCTTTACAGGTGAGCAGTTTTCTAATTCAAACTTTTTCAATAAATCCTTGATGTACTTGGTTTGACTGATAAAGATACCATCCTTCTTCTGACTGACTTGCAACCCAAGAAAGAATGTCAACTCTCCCATCATACTCGTCTCATATCTGCTCTGCATGAGTTTAGAGAATTTATCACACAGCTTCTCATTTGTAGAGCCAAATATAATATCATCCACATAGATCTGAACTAGGATAATATCATCACCATGTTTCTTGTAAAACAATGTCTTGTCAAATGTGCCTCTAGTGAATTGATTTTCAAGGAGAAATTGTGATAGAGTATCATACCATGTCATTGGAGCCTGCTTAAGTCCATACAATGCCTTAAGCAATCTGTATACAAATTCTGGAAAATGTGGATCCTCAAAGCCAGGTGGTTGTTGCACATAAACTTCTTCTTCAAACTCTCCATTCAGAAATGCACTCTTGACATCCATTTGATAAACTTTGAAGTTTGAATGAGCAGCAAATGCCAAGAATATTCTGATGGCTTCCAATCTAGCAACAGGGGCAAATGTCTCATCATAATCAATGCCTTCCTGTTGAGAGTATCCTTTTGCAACCAACCTTGCTTTGTTTCTTACTATTACACCATCTTCATCAATCTTATTTTTCAGAACCCATTTTGTTCCAACAATGGTTCTGTACTTTGGTACAGGCACAAGTTCCCTGTTGTGGAATAAAAACTAGGTTGTTAAATTGCAGCAAGGGTTTGTATATAATTAATACCAGGGTTTGTGAGCTTCATGCTTTAATGGCTGCTCTCGTGTTCGTGACTTAATCTACCTTCACAAGATGCCTACGTACCTTGATGAATATCAAGAATCAAGCCAAAAACGTAGTTCTGAGAATGAGGGGTCAGGCCCTTATATAGGCTGAGAAGCCTTAGAATTATGGTAGGATTCGGAAACTTGGTGGGCAAGCCACCGCCTTGGGGAAGGTTCTAGACTCCTTCCTTGTCGGAGTCTGTTTTCCTATTGAATTGGATGTCTTAGAGGCTAAGTCAGGCAGGAGTAATATCCATTTTTGACTCTTATTGATGAGCTGTTTATTACCCCAAATATTAATTATGAAATTAATATTAAATTAGGGCTTTTGACCTCATTAATGGTCCCCACGTTTGGACCATGCTGGGTCTAATTAATGCGACATTAAATGTGTCTTTAGGGCTTACTTTTATCCAATATCATTTGCCCCCAACTTCTAGGAAAATTGATCAGGTTTTCCTCGAAGTTTTAACGGCCTTTTTCGAGACTTGGGTCAGGATTCTTCTTTATACACTAGTGTTTCACGAGTATTTTCTCGATGTAAAGCGTGGAGCGACCGACGCATTTACGACAAAGTTAATTTGATGCTAATCGGCACTAATCAGCCTTAAACGACGTAAACGACACTAAACGGCGTTAAACGGTGCTAAACGGCACTAGTCGACACTAAACTGTGCTAAATAGCCTTAAACAATATTTAAATAGTGTTAAACGATGCTAAACGGTGTTAAACGGCACTAAACGACACTAAACGGTGCTAAATAGCTTTAAACGACGTTTAAACAGTGTTAAACGACGTTGAACGGCACTAAACGGTGCTAAAACGGTGACCGGTTGTTTTTTTGAAACAGCTTTCGGGGTCGGCCGGAGCCCTCCTTGGTCATTAGGTCGACTGTCAATAGGTCGGCCATGCCTTAAATGGCGCAAAATGAAAAAAATGGTGCAAAACGGCGTTAAACGGTGCAAAACGGCACTAAACGGCGACCGAAGAAGGGTTGAAGGTCGGCCAGAGACCTCCTAGAGCATGTGGTCGGCCATGCCTTCCCTTGGCATTAAATGGTGCAAAATGGCACTAAACGGTGCAAAACGGCACTAAACGGTTGACGTTTTCCAAAACGACGAACGAGGAAGGGTTGGAGTGTTAGGTTTTAACCCAATATGATGTTATTGGCTTGGGTGATTCAAGATATATATGGGAAAGATAATAATTGTATGTGTAGACAATTATTATATATGGTATGTCTTGATCACTAGTTGGGTAATTAGGTGCCAAGAATTAAAAGACTTGTATAACAAGTATGGTAAGTCTTGGTGGTTAAGTTTTGGATGGCTATATATACATAGTCATATTGTATTTGTTTGATAGAGGTGAAAGCTTAAGAGATGTAGTCTTAAGTATTGTTTGGGAGATGCTTGAGCATTGTTGGCTCAAGTATCGGGGTTGGGACATCGTTATGGTGTTATTGTTTTGATGTATTATTGATAATTGTTTTGATTAATAATACGAGTTTGGGGCGTGGGTGTTTCCACGTCAAGTATTTGTGTGTTCTTGTTATGCGCTTTGGTAGATCTTGTCAATTATTGGTTGTTTGTGAATCTCGAATTGTATAAGTCCCCTAACCTAACAAGTGGTATCAAAGCCAAGGTTCGAGTTCGTGATGGATGTGGGGAAAGTTCGAGGTTCAATTGGTATGGCAGAGTACAATGAAGGATTTGTTGACAAGGAGATTGCTACTAAAACGGGTAGAGACAAAGTTACGTGCGGCTTTAGGTTGGCTTGCACCGTGGATCAATCTTATGTTCAGACTCGAGATGGAAGAAGATGAAAGAGTTCATCACAATTGTTTCAATGGCTTGATCAACTAGGTGAACTGTTTGGATGATACTACGGATTTTCTTCAAGAGACCGAAGGATTGTGAAATCAGAGATCGGGTGACTCAACAAGTGGAAGGGCACTCGTGGTGGTTGATGCACGTGATTTTGTGGATGGATACATCGTTATGGTGAAGAACGATGGTTTGGAGGGTCACTATATGGGTTTAGCGACACTCAAAGTTTGGAAAAGCAAGAGAAGGAGATTCTTGTTCGAGGGGAGGCATTGGCGAATGGACATCGATGGCTTGATGGGTTACCGTTCAATCCGATGTGGGTATTGGGTTGAAGGGGAGGATTGTTGGGTTTCAACCCAATATGATGTTATGGGCTTGGGTGATTCAAGATATATATGGGAAAGATAATAATTGTATGTGTAGACAATTATTATATATGGTATGTCTTGATCACTAGTTGGGTAATTAGTTGCCAAGAATTGGAAGACTTGTATAACAAGTATGGTAAGTCTTGGTGGTTAAGTTTTGGATGGCTATATATACAAAGTCATATTGTATTTTTTTGATAGAGGTGAAAGCTTAAACGATGTAGTCTTAAGTATTGTTGTGGGAGATGCTTGAGCATTGTTGGCTCAAGTATCGAAGTTGGGACACCGTTAAGGTGTTATTGTTTTAATGTATTACTGATAATTGTTTTGATTAATAATACGAGTTTGGGGCGTGGGTGTTTCCACTTCAAGTATTTGTGTGTTCTTGTTATGCGCTTTGGTAGATCTTGTCAATTATTGGTTGTTTGTGAATCTCGAATTGTGTGTAAGTCCCCTAACCTAACATGGAGGTCGGCCAAGGGGTGGTCGACCAAGGGTGGTCGACCATGCCATCCCTTGGCATTAAATGGTGCAAAATGGCAATAAACGGCGCAGAATGGCACTAAACGAAACTAAACGGCGCTAACCGGCGCTAAAACCATCTTTTGGTTCAACTCAATTTCCATATTCGAAACGACATCAGAATCAATATTCAACATGAAGCAGAATAAAAATCTCTATGTTCCTGACGGAACCCGGTCGGTCGAAGCCTCTCGGGTGCGCCGGTCGGCCAGCCACCGGTCGACCAAGCCCCGGTCGGCAGAAGCCTTCCGGTTGCCCCGGTCGGCTGGCTCCCGGTCGGCCAAGCCCCGGTCGGCCGGTTTTCATTTTTTTTTTTGGAAACCCTTGGCTTCAACTCCCATCTTGAATAGAAACCTCTCATATTGACAATGGAACATGAGCATTCATATTGACAATGGAATATGAGCTTTCATATCGACACTCGATCATCGATATGGAAAACCAACAATATGGTCATTCATGGCTTTTGTTTAAGGCTTTTCTAATTTTCGATTAGCGCTGCTAATCCCCAGACTTTGCACTAACCTCTTGATTAGGCTTCCTTAATCACAATTAGCTTCCATCTTGAATACTAACCTTTCATATCGATAATAGAACATCAATGTCAACACTTGAACATCACTTTAACCTTTGGATCTTTATTGGAGGTCCATGACCCCCTCGAGTTTGGCCTTCATAGCTAATAATGACCTTCATGGCTAATATCTCGTATTTCTCATCCTAAGATTTGAGGCCGACTTTCGACATCAAAACGAAGTCGGGGCCTTCAACATCGAAACAAAGGCCTCAGATTCAGTGGCTCATTCTTGAACTTGTTCTTGAATCTCTTGATCCAAGGTTGGCTCTAGTAGATTCGTTGGCCTTCAATGGATTCAGCTTAGTTTTCATATTCGAAACAACGTCAAATCGACTTTTGACATCGAAACGGAGAGCAGTCGGCCGAAGCTTCCCGGGTGCCCTGGTCGGCTGGAGCGAAAGCTCGATCGGTCGTTGCTCGGTTCTTAAACCTCAACGTCAGTATATGAACGTCGATATTTGGACTTCAACATCAGTATTCGAATGTCGATATTTGGACCTCAATGTCAGTATTCAAACGTCGATGACCAAACAGACATCCTTCAATTCAAATTGGCTTTCGTGACTTTCTGGGCCTTAACTCGCTTGTTGAATTCTTGGTTTTAAACCTTGAATCCGTTCATGGTTGTTGGTTATAACCAACCTTTCATTCTCGTTCTAAGATGTGGAACTTGTGATGAAGCTTTTTAGTTCTTGCCCCCCTTGCTTCATATGGTGGAGGTCTTGCTTCTCGGTTGATCGTTCAAGAAGTTTCCTTGCCACTCAGCACTTGACTTCAAGTCTGGTGTGCCTTAGTTGGTTGTCAACCCTTTATCTTGATTCTAGTTTTCCAACCTTGCTTTGGTTTGAATTCGATTGACGGCTCTTGATTCAAGTCCTTAAACTCAAACGACAAACTCGATTGGAGGCAGACAACCCTTTGGGCCATCTCGATTGGAGGCAGACAGCATTTTTGGCCATCAAGGCTAAACTTTTGTATCGGAATTTGAGATTCCAGATTTTAAGTAAGGAATGACAAAGGACCTCTTATCTCAACACTCTCATTAACAGTTTCTGTGCCTTCAAGGCATTATCAGGGAGCCAACTAGTCTCAAGATGAGCTTTAAGAGGGTCTATCCTTCAGCTTACATCAACTGGTGCTACCAATTTCAAATTAATGGAGGGGTCTTCAGGACCTGGAAGTAAAGACTCTCCGCATAATTCTCTATCTCAGAAGAGGCGAACTTTGAGAGGGCATCGGCCTTAACATTTTCTTCCCTCGTAATGTGCTCCATATAGCACTCATCAAACTGGGTCATAACGGCCTTTACGACTCTCAAGTATTTGGCCATAGTTTCATCCTTGGCTTCAAAGTCACCGTTCACTTGCGAGACTACCAATCTTGAATCTCCACAAACCTTGAGATTCTTGACCTTCATGATTCTAGCCAAGCCCAATCCGGCTATCAGGGCTTCATACTCAGCTTCGTTGTTGGTTGTCGGGAAATCCAACTTCAAGGCATACTCAACTGTGAACCCATCGGGGCTTTTCAAGACTAATCCTGCACCACTAGATTTTGTTTTTGATGCTCCATCAAAATAGAGCACCCAATATTTCTTCTGATCAGGTATAAGCTCCTCATCTTTATCATCTCTTCCATGGGTGGTCAATCCTCATCTTTATTCTCTCTTCCAGGGGTAGTTACTATCTCCTGCCCCCCGACTTCTTGGTTGCTAATTGTGCATTCAACCACGAAGTCAGCTAATGCCTGAGCCTTGATGGCTGTCCAGGGCTTATACATGATATCAAATTCTCTAAGCTCGATTTCCCGTTTGATCAGCCTTCCACCGGCCTTTGGACTATGCAATATGTTCCTCAACTGCTGGTCCATCAGGACTTCAATCTTGTGTCCCTGGAAGTACGGTTGTTGCTTCTTCGAGGTAGTCATCAATTCCAAAGCAAACTTCTCAATATAGGTTTTTGAACCTTGTTCTATTCTCGAATGAGGACAGCGTTGAATGCTTGTTCAGATACCGCCAAGTATAGATAAAGAGTCTCTCCGGGACTAGGTCTGGCCAACAATGGGGCTTCGGCCATGTACTTCTTCAGCTGTTCGAAGGCCTCTTGGCATTCAAAATTTTTCACCTTCTTCAATGCTTGAAAGAATGGCAAGCATTTGTCACCAGACCTAGAGATAAATCTCCCTAGGGCTGCAACTTGGCATGTTAACTTCTGTACATCCCATATAGAGCGGGGTGGTTCCATGTCCAAAATCGCTTTGACCTTATCAGGATTGGCCTCTACGCCTCTTTTTGAAACAAACAGGCCCAAAAACTTTCCTGATCCAACGCCAAAAGCACACTTGGCAGGATTCAACATCATCTTGTGGTGCCTCAACACTTTGAATGCCTCTCTGAGGTGCTTAATGTGGTCTACCATAAATAGGCTCTTGACCAACATATCATTAACATAGACCTCCATGATTTTTCCAATCAGATGGGCGAATATCTTATTCACCAATCGTAGGTAAGTAGCTCCTGCATTCTTTGGGATGTCATCCTTATGCATCTTAATCTTATTGTAGCCACTGAACCCATCTATGAAGCTCAACATCTCATGTCCAGCTATAGCATCTATTAATGTGTCTATCCTTGGCAGGGGAAAACAATCCTTCGGGCATACATCATTTAAATCATTGAAGTCTATACACATCCTCCACTTTCCGTTTGCTTTCTTGACCCTCACAGGGTTAGCCAACCATTTGGGGAACTGAATCTCCTCAATAAAACCAGCTTCTAAGAGCTTGTCCACTTCCTACTTAATGGCCTCTTGCCTTTCGGGAGCAAAATTCCTCTTCTTCTACTTTATTGTCTTTTGCTCAGGATCGACATTCAACCTATGGGTTATAAATTGGGGATCAATCCCTGGCATATCAGCCATTGTCCAAGCAAATACATCATTGTTCTCTATTGGTCTTCATCCTTGGATCCCTAATCCTTGTACTTAAGACATATTGAAGAGTAGCTAGTCTTTAACATCCTCGGCCTTGCATGGCTTTGATTGTTGCGTGTGGCTTTTATCTGCTTGTCTTTTAACCTGGGGCCTTCACGGACTTAAACTCTTATTTGGTCGTACTGTAGCCTAACTCTTGACCCTTCGGGGTCTTTATTTATGCATTTATTTGATTCCCTTCGCATATTCTTCTATTTTCGGTACTTGGGTCATCTTTGACTTACACACATCAGGTGCTTGGTACATAAATAAAATCATAGAACGAAAAGCAAACTTGCATTAATAACTTAAATGGGTTCACCCCTTACATAGAGTACTACTGCCCTACTCGGAGTGACATGCTCTGCATGGTTTCATCGAACCTTATTTCTACTTCTACTAGATAAATATGAATCTAAGTCCAACTTTGCAAGGCTAGGCCAGCATGGCTTGATTTTTTTTTTTTTGATGCTCCCTCAAAATAGAGCACCCACTACTCCTTCTGGTCTCTTCATTCTTATTATGAAGTTCACTTCCTGCTTGGGGTACTATCTCTTGCCCCCCGATTTATTGGTTGCCAATGGTACATTCAACCAAGAAGTCAGTTGACGCCTTAGCCTTAATGGATGTTCGAGGCTTATGTGTGATCTCCTTTACTGGCCTTTCTTGGTGTTCCTTATCACTTCTAACATTCAGGTCTTCAATCGGAAGGACCTGCCCCCCGACTCCACTTAACGAGGCTACATAACAGCTTCTGTTAACTCGAATAACTTGTAAAGGGGGGGTTGAATACAAGTTATTTAATCGTGTCTGATTTTTGCTTGATTATATGAACAAGAATAAACGAATGAATCAAACTCCTGTTTGTATTAATAAGATCAAATACAAACTCTACCAAAGGTGTACAATACCTTTAGCAGCTGCTGACAATACAAATCTCTCTCTGTTTGTTTCGAACTCTCGAATACAAACCTTATATAGAGCTACGCACATTCACTTATTCAACTCACGAGCTACACTCTTTTACAATGATATTGAGAGAGTATTTATAATGCTACCTATCAACTAATAACAGAAAGATATAATCTATACATGACAATGTTCTGCCTTCTAGTCGATAGTTTCCTTCAATAGAAAACTCTTTCCTTCATAATATCTTTTTGCTTGTTCTTCAAACAACGATCCTGTTTTATAGCACTTGCCAGTTTCTGTAGCATCCATAATGACATCATCAGTAACACGACTGATATCAGGATCTGCACACTACATCAGTATCTGATCAACCATCAGTATTGGACCATCATCAGGATTTGTTCTCTGTTCCTGACACGTAGTCTCTGATACACTGTTCATTCCTGACTAAACTATACAGATAACTGTCTTACACATAAAACCTAAATACAGTGCTAAATCCTTTATAAGATCAGGATTACAAGAAGTATAATGTGTAAATTCTATTCTTAACATCACAACTTACGAATTATTCCTAACAATCTCCCCCTATTTATGCTTTAAAAACTGAAGCATAAATCCAAGTTGTGGATGTCAAAACATATAACAATACAACCAGAATAGAATTTATGAATGTAGAATTATGAAGTTAAGTACCTCCTTCTCAGATGTAGACGTTTATCTAGTACTTAGAAGAAAGAATTTTAACTATTAATGCTGCTCTTCCTTTACCACTTCCTAGCTGAGATTCACCACTGTCACTCCTGGTTCTTCTTTTTACTACCCTTTGTCTGCTTTTTATCTTCCCCAGTTTCAGTCTGGTGGTCTCCCCCAGTCTGGTGTTGTTGTTGTCTTTGAATTGTCTTTATCTCCCCCTTTTTGACATCAGCAACATTAATTCCAAGAGATTCAGAAACAGAACAAATGAGATTCATAAGAACTGCTTGATTTTCCATAATTGTGACTTGGTTATCTTCAAGTGATTGAAGTCTTGTTTGAATAGCAATTTGAGAATTCTGAATATCTTTCAAAACATCAGAATGAACTTCAATGTTGGAAGTGCTTCTTGTATCATCAGTATCAGAATCAGAAAGAACTGTATCTTCAAGTCGTGTAGAAGAAGTTGCTTGAGTTGTATGATATTCAAGTAGTAAAACCTGATTAGAAGTATCAACATCTTCATCTTTCTGTTCTGGAACTGAAACATGATCATCATCTCCTTCACCAGTATTCTGTGTACTAACATCTTCAAATCCTGACTCCTCCTTAGAGTGATCAAAGACTGTTGATGTCTCAATTCTAGCTGATATTGGAAGTACATACAAAGGAACACTAGGATCATTAGGATCTTCATCTGGTACATATGTATCAAGAGATTGCTTTATCCTGGCACCTCTTCTATTAATGATTTCTGCAAGCCTCTCCTTTTGCTTCTGAGCTTTAACTTCTGGCTTTGCATTGTGATGTGCTAGGTCATTCTTCTGATACATTTTGATGAATGAATAAGTACCAGCATCCATACCCAAATTTTCAGACCAAGATTCAGGAAAAACCTGATCCCAGAAATCAAATGATGGTTTCCTAATTTTCTCCCCCTCACTATGGAGTTGATCATCCATACCCTCATTCTCACTTTGACTTTCTAAAGTCAACACTCTTTCTACCTCACCTTTTGCCTGGTCAGGAGCCAGCCGCTCAAATTGTGGATCTAAGTCCATCTTTTCAACTGTATCACTCATATTTAGATAAGTGCTCTCATGACCTACAGAAAAATAGAGTTTAGAAGGAGTTTTTATACCTGAACTCACATGGAGAGAGGGTTCCTCATATGGCATGTGGCTTGAGGTTTTCTCCAAGGAGTGAGCTGCTATAGTCTCTGAACCCTTACAATCATCTTCTTTCCTTTCAGAAACTACAGGCTCCAGTATACCACTTTCAGGTCGTTTACTAGACTCTGATGTCTTCAGTAATACTTCATTAGACACCATAGTTAGTACATCACCGTCTTTAAGTGTTGTTTGCTGAGACACACCCTCAAGGTGGATAGACTCTGACTGAACAAAATTTGTTTGATCTTCAGAAAAATCAACCAAAGTCATTCCTCCCATATCATAGGGTATCTCACTTGCATTCTCAGTCATCACAGAAGACCTTTCAACATCAGCTATCACAGCTCCTGAGTCATCCTTCCTCTGACTAGATGGTTCTTGTGTTACAGTGACTGTGATCTGATCTTTCCTACTATTCACCACTGGTGCAATAGTACCTTCTGTTGACTGCATTCCTCTATCTACTTCCTCCAGTTGTTCACCTTGAGCTGAAGCATCTTCAATAATTACATCCTTGTCAAATAAATATGCATGAAGTGATTGAAGTGCAACATGCTTCGAGAGTCCAAATTTCTTGACTAATTGTCTTCTGACAGACACATAGAAATACATCTTCATTAAGTCAAGTCTTTGATGTAGAAGTCCATATTCATCTGGAAATAAAAGTTTTGGTACTCTTTCAACCAGAAAATCTAGAACAGGCCTTGACAATTTCACTTTGAGAGAAATTAGTCCCATAGCCAGTCTGTATGATAATGTAGTTTCCCATGAAGAATCAATATCCAGATCTCTCTTGTCAAATACTGACATAGATATAGCTTGATTTGTAGAAACCTGCATGATATTAGTTGGACTAGACTCTGTGTGTGTAGGTGACAATTGAATCTTTCTCCTTGTTCTCCTGATATAGTGAGCAAAAGATTTATCCTGAGAAGACTCAAGAGGTGTAGACACAGAAGTGATCTTGGGATGAGATCTTTGTTCAATAGACACAGTCTTTTGAGAGACAGTATCCAGTAACTGTTTTCCCTTTTTAAGAACTACAGCCTTTTGAGAGACTGCAGCCTGGCTGTGACTAGGTTTTTCATCTCTTTGTGCTAACAAAGAAAGTTGAATTGTAGCCTTCAATTCTGCTCTCTCTGCAAGAGTTAAATCATCATCATCTTCACTAGAATTACTACTACTACTTGACACAACAAATCTTCTCTTCCTTACAACTGATGTCTTTTGAGAAACACCAGAGGTTGGTTTCTTTGAAACAATAGGCTGTGGATCAAAATTTGGTTCTTGAATTGTTTCAGAGACTATGATGTTTTGGGCTACTTGGGTAGACACAGGTGGGTTCTCCTCCAATTGAGATTCCTGAGCCATTTCACCACAAAAGAAAGAAGAATTGTAGAGAGTAGGAAGATGAGTTTTAAGAATTACCTGAAAATGATGTGGATAATGAATTGCAGGTATTTCATCTAGATTCTTTTCATTGTCCTTCTTTGTAATATCAGAGAAAATTCTCTTTTGCTGTTCAAAAGAAGAAACACAATGTTCCCTACCAAATCTAGCTTCAACATCAGGAATAAAATGGTTAATAAACAATTGCATAAATCTATGATAATAAACCATTTTCCTGTTTTGATCTCTTGACCCAAGTTTAATACTCATCTGACTTAAGATAATATGACCAATGTTAATTACTCTGTCATAAAGCAAACTATAAGCAATATGTGATGTAACAGAAGTAATTTGTTGAAAAGAACTACATTTGCCAGTAAAACATTTAGCAATTTGATCAAAGTAAAAAGACCATTCCTTTCTAAGAAAAGACCTATTCAACTGGCTCATGTTATCTAGAGGTCCACTATAACCTAATTCAGACAACATAGTTCTTATATTATCATCAGATGGTACATTCTCATAACTATCAGTAACAGGTAAGCAAAGTACTGAATTAACAACAGATTCAGTAATGTCAAATGAATCTTGTCCTAAATGTAGAACAATCTTACCTGATTGACTCTGAGTAGAATCAATTACCTCAGCATTCTCCCAAGCTTGTGAAACAGCTACTTGATTAATCTGTGGAGATGTTGTCAATGCATAACTTAATGATCCATACGCCAGAAAGTCCATGATTGGATGAAAATCAGATGACACTCCTTCCTTGTTGGTGATAGCTGCAACATGATTGTTTGTCATAAAATCAAAGTCACCAAACTTGAAGGCTACTGATTTAGGTAATCTTCTCTGAGCTGCCATTTTTTATCTGAAAAGAAACTTGAAAAATTCTTGAAATGGATTAGTGATTTTGAAAACTCAAGAGTGGTTTTTGCTTTAGAGAATGTAAAATTAGAGAAAGCAATTGCACGATTAGAGTTTCAAAACAAATATATTTCACAAATCTTTCAGACCACTATCCCACGTTGACACGTAGATTGACAGGTGTCATTCCCTGAAAAATGCGGTTACCCACGATTTTTGGAAAATAAAATCCAAAATTGATTTTCATGAAATAAATCAGGGTATAAATAAGCAATACTGATCAGCTTCCTTTTCCTGATGACCTCTCATCAAAATAATCACAGAATACAGTGTGATTTAAAAATATAATTTTCAAATCCTGATGGTCACACATGAAATCCTGACCAATATAATCAGAGACTTAATATGGAGTTTCCACGTGGCATTTTTCTTTTATCTGAAAAAGAAAATAAACAATTAATCTGAACAGAAAATCAATTGGTTAGATATTTTCAATATTTCTTGAAACAAGAAATACAGTCTCATGCAATAATTAGCATTTGACTTCATTAAGACTTCCAAGTGACTGCTCAGCTTCTCACGTCTTTCTTTAAAAGAACCAAACGCCTTATGCCATTCTCCATAACCTTTCAATTTCTTTTCTTCTCAACAATGCTTCTCAAACCAAAAATTCCTTCAAACCCATTTTCCAGATTTTTATTGATCGATGAACATCCTGTTCTTGATCATCTCTTTGAACAAACGACTCTTCTCATCGAACTAATCATGAATGGATTGGTTTTCGACAATATCCAGAAGTTTCTTCTAGAACATCCATCTGTTGGATACAATCTTCCCCTAACCTCCTCAAAACTTGAGGATGAAGAATTTGGCCGAGAGTCTGAGGTTGATTTTGATGGGGATGCTATACATTTAAGTTAGCTGCTCTCATTCAAGTCGCCCAGACAAGGAATCCAAGAGCAAACGAGGCTTTCATCCCCCGATGGATTTCTTGAGATGCTCCTTGTCCTGTTCCTCAGAGTTCATATCAAAGACAAATATAGAATTATCAGTAGAAACTTAGACAAAAAGATGTTGTATTTCATTTCCATGTAATGATTTCTATTAATGAAAATACAATTTCTTGTTATCTGCTTGTCTTTTGATTTTTGAATGATGTATAAATTATCAGTATGCAATCATCAAAACTTGCTAGCATAGACTTAACACATCACAGAATTAGATTACTACACAAAGTAAACGTCAGAATCTGAAACAATTTTCATAATCCTGATACTGACACAATACTGATGACGTCAGCATCCTGATGACAAACCTAATCCTGATGATTATTAACAAGTCTATCATACTGAAATTTATCAAGGCAAAGTGTTATAGCTAAAGCATTTAACAATCAAATATAGATCCTGACAGAAATATCAAGTCTATAAGCTAAGAACAACATACCTTGCTACTTTTGCAGATGTTAAAGATCTAAAAATTTAACATTCCTAACTCACTTACTAGTCTACTGAATGTAGTCTCATCAAGTGGTTTAGTTAGAATATCTGCAAGCTGTTTATCAGTAGGAACAAACTGAAGTTCCACAGTACCATTCTCAATATGTTCTCTAATAAAATGATACCTGACATCAATGTGCTTAGTCCTTGAATGTTGAACTGGATTTTCTGCAATTTTAATAGCACTAGTATTATCACAAAACATAGGAATATTACTAAGTGTCATACCATAATCCATCAACTGATTTCTTATCCAAAGGAGCTGTGCACAACAACTGCCTGCTGCTATGTACTCAGCTTCTGCAGTTGAGGTTGAAACAGATTGTTGCTTCTTGCTTGCCCAAGAAATCAATCTATTTCCCAAAAATTGACATGTACCTGTAGTGCTTTTCCTGTCTATCTTACACCCTGCATAATCAGAGTCTGAATAGCCAATTAGAAAGAAATCAGATTTTCTAGGATACCACAAACCAAGATTTGGAGTTCCTTTGAGATATCTAAAAATTCTCTTCACAGCAATTAAATGAGATTCCTTAGGATCACTTTGGAATCTAGCACATAAACAGGTAGAAAACATTATATCTGGCCTACTTGCAGTTAGATATAACAATGAGCCTATCATGCCTCTATAACTAGTATTATCCACACTCTTCCCCTTAGGATCAGAGTCTAGTTTAGTGGCTGTTGCCATGGGTGTTTTTGCAACTGCACAGTCTTGAAAGTCAAACCTTCTTAAAAGATCTTTGATATACTTTGACTGATTAATGAAAATACCAGTCTCAGTCTGTTTGACCTGCAAGCCTAAGAAATAATTTAGTTCACCCATCATGCTCATCTGATACTTAGACTGCATAAGCTTGCTAAACTTAGCACACAACTTTTCATTAGTAGAACCAAAAATAATATCATCAACATAAACTTGAACTAAAAGCAATTCACCTTTTATCTTTCTAAAGAATAGAGTTTTGTCAATTGTACCTCTTGTGAAGCCATTTTCAAGAAGAAATTTAGACAAAGTCTCATACCATGCTCTTGGTGCCTGCTTTAGTCCATAGAGTGCCTTGTCAAGTTTGTAGACATGATTTGGAAACTTTGGATCAACAAATCCAGGTGGCTGTTCTACATACACTTCTTCATCAAGTTTGCCATTTAGAAAAGCACTCTTTACATCCATCTGGTATACCTTGAATTTTGAATGAGCTGCAAATGCAAGAAACATTCTGATTGCTTCCAATCTTGCTACAGGTGCAAAGGTCTCATCATAATCAATGCCTTCTTCCTGAGAATAACCCTTGGCCACCAGTCTTGCTTTGTTTCTTACAATCATACCAGATTCATCTAGCTTGTTTCTGAAAACCCATCTTGCACCAACAATAGATCTACCTTTAGGTCTTGGTACCAGTTTCCAAACTTTGTTTCTCTCAAACTCATTTAACTCCTCCTGCATTGCAATTACCCAATCAGGATCCTGTAAGGCTTCTTCAACCTTCTTAGGTTCATTCTTTGAGAGAAAGCAACTATACAAGCATTCATTTTGAATTGATCTTCTAGTTCGAACACCACTATTTGGATCACCAATTATCAAATCTTCAGTATGATCCTTTGTCCATTTTCTAACAGGTGGTAAATCAACTCTGCTAGTCTCTCCCCCTAAGTTAGTGGTATCTCTTGTAGAAGAATTCTTTCTACCTTCAAAAACTCTCCTTTGATCAATAGAATCAGTAGATTCCATATTGCTGCTAGTTACTGATCTTTCCTCAGTAGACTCTGAAAGGTCAGTTCCTGATGGAGTAGACTCTGAAACGTCAATTCCTGATGGAATAGACTCTGAAAGACTAGTCTGCTCCTGATGATCACTGTGTTCTCTCTGATTGATTTGCTCCCCCTCAACAGTAGCATTCCTTTGAGAAGCAATAGAAATTCCTTCTGGAGAACCTTCATCATCACTTGAGAGTATCTCAGAATTCTTCAGATTTTCAAATTCCAATTTGTCATGGCTTTCATCAGTTTGCAAAATTCCAAATTTCTTATCATCAAATGCAACATGAATTGATTCCATAACAATGTGAGTTCTGAGATTATAAACTTTGAAGGCCTTAGATGCTGAATATCCTAGAAAAATTGCTTCATCCGATTTGGCTTCAAATTTTCCAAGTTGTTCTGGATGAACTTTTAGGACATAGCATTTACATCCAAAGATGTGAAAATATTTCACACTTGGTTTCTTTCCTTTGATCATCTCATAGGGAGTTTTTCCATGACTATTTACCAAGGTACAGTTCTGAGTGAAACATGCAGTGTTAATAGCTTCTGCCCAAAAGTAGGTTGGAAGTTTTGCATCTGCAAGCATGGTTCTTGCTGCCTCTGTGAGAGTCCTGTTCTTTCTTTCCACTACACCATTTTGTTGAGGTGTACCAGGTGCAGAAAACTGTTGAGTAATTCCATTGTCTGCACAAAACCCCTCCATTGTAGAATTCTTGAATTCTGTACCATTGTCACTCCTAAGTACTTTGACTTTGTACTCAGAGTTATTATGAATATTCTTGATGAGTTCAATGATTTGCTAAGGAGCTTCATCCTTCTTGTGTAGAAAGAACACCCACGTGAACCTTGTGAAATCATCCACCATAACTAGAGCATATCTTTTCTTGCTGATAGACATAATGTTTACTGGACCAAACAGATCAAGATGTAGCATGTGAAATGGTTCAGTAATTGAATTTTCAGTCTTGCTCTTGAAAGTGGTTCTTCTTTGCTTTCCAAGCTGACATGCATCACAAAGTCCATCTTGCACAAAATTCGCCTGAGGTAGGCCTCTCACCAAATTGTGTTTAACAAGTTGATTAAGCTTCTTGAAATTAAGATGTGAGAGCTTCTTGTGCCAATTCCAGCTTTCATCATTTGTTGCTTTGCTGTAGAGACATCTAACAATTCCTTTAGATGTATCACTTAAACTGGCTTCATATATATTACCATGTCTTTGACCAGTTAGAACAATGTCTCCATTCTGCATATTCAAGACTTTGCATCCTTCTCTATCAAAGATTGATTTGTAACCTTTATCACCCAGTTGACTTATGCTTAAAAGAGTATGTTTCAAGCCTTCAACCAGTGCTACATTTTCTATGATGACATTCCCCAAAATAATTGAGCCATATCCCAGAGTTTCTCCTTTGTTGCCATCTCCAAAAGATATTACTGGGCCAGCTTTCCTCTCAAACTTTGTAAGCAGGGACTTCTTTCCAGTCATATGTCCAGAGCATCCACTGTCCAAGATAATTGAATGCTTCTTTCCTGTGCCCTGCAAACAAAAAGTAACTAGTTAGAATTTTTTAGGACCCAACTTTGATTGGATCCTTTCTTACTAGATTTAGAGACAACAGACTTTGAAGATTTTGCATTTATTTTACCTGTTGCAGAGTCAACTTTAGACTCTGATCTCACAAACTGTTTGTGACTAGGAGTTTCAGATTTCAAAGAATAATAGTCATAATACAGTTCATGATATTCTCTACACATGTAAATGGAATGAAGTAAACTACCACAATGATAACAAGCTTTTTGTGGTTGGTATTGAATTTTCTGAGTCTTGGGGAATCTGGACTCAGTTTTCCAAGAAGGTTTTTGATTGCAGTCTAGGGCCAAATGATTATGATTTCCACACTTATAGCATTTTTTCCTAGGTGCATCAGGTACATTCTTGTAATTATTCTCTTTGTTAATACCTTCTTTTCCATTCCTATTTCTCTTGATCTTGCTAGACTCTGAAAGACCATCTAATCTCTGTTTCAACTGAGACTTAGACAGAAACCCTATGTTTACATTCTTAGGTTTCTCTAACACTTTCTCATCTGAATAACTATTGTTAATCCTTTTGTGTACAACAGGGGTACCTTTTGAATCAACAAATTTAACATGATTAGGTTCAGAAACAATTTTCTTACCTTCAGATTTAGATGTGTTAGCTTCTACCTTACTGTCATCATTGACAATAGCTACTTTTTCTTCTTGTCTAGCCTTATCAAAACCTAAACCATTAACCTTACCACGAATTCCACTCTCAAAGATTTCTATTGTCTTCTTACTGGAATTGTTAATGGTCTTAATCACATCTCTCTCTTCTTCTAGTTCTTTTCTGACATAGTCATAAGCCTCAAGAATTACACTATAATCATGCTTAGCTTTATCAGAACTCAACTTGTATTCTTCCATTTGAATTAATTCAGATTCAAGAAAATTATTTCTATCAACTAATTTATCATTCTTAACTTTAAGTTCATCTCTTTCACAAGTAAGAATTCTAAAATTAGTCATAAGATTCTTAAACTCAGCATGGATAGATCTAATTTCATCAGAATTTAAACTATCAAATGATTCAAGAGAGTGAAGTGATACCTTAACAGAGGATGGAGAAGTTTTCTTTGGAGATCCAGGTTTATCTGAACTATTGGCCATTAATGCAATGTTTTCATAATCCAATTCATCTTCAGAATCACTGGAATCAGCCCAATCCTTCTGTGTGACCATAAGTGCATTACCCTTTCCTGAATTCCTAGGCTTCTTACACTCACTAGCAAACTGTCCAAGCTCGCTGCAGTTAAAGCACTTGATCTTGGCCTTATCAAGCTTGACAATTGTACTTTTGCTCTTGTCACTCTTCTTCTCCTCCTTCTTTTGAAAAGGTCCTTTGCTAAATCTTCTCCTGTTGAATTTTCCTTTCTTGAAAGCTTTAGCAAACATAGCAAAGAGTTCTTGCATCTCAGATTCAGAATCATTGTTGTCAGAGTCCATATCAGTAGTCTCTGACTCAGAACTTTCTTTGCTTTTCTTCTTCCTTGAGTTCTTTACAGCAATCTCTTCATGCTGTTCTTCAGGAAGCTTCTTTACTTCAGATTGAGCAGTAAGTGCAATAGTCTTCATCTTTCCTTCACTCCTGCTCTTCTTCTGCTGCTTGTCAAGTTCATAAGCTCTCAATTTTCCATAGACTGCCTCTAATGAAATCTCATCCAGATCATTAGCTTCCTCAATTGCAGATATCTTCTCATTGTAGAAATCAGGCAAAGCTTTCATGAACTTTGTATTCATATCCTCCAAGTCATAATATTTACCATGCATGGCCATCTCATTGATGAGTTTTGTAAACCTATCAAAGGTATCAGTAAGTGACTCACCAGACTTGGATTCAAAGTACTCATACTGTTGTATAAGTAATGTCCTCATATTCTTCCTGACAGGCTTAGTTCCTTCACAGTGAACCTTAAGTTTGTCCCATATATCCTTAGCAATTTTACAAGAGAGAACATAGTTAGTGAGAACAGAATCAAGACTGTTGAATAATATGTTTCTCACTTTAGCATCTTTAAGAACATTCTCCTTGTCCTTATCTGACCATTCAGATTTTGGCTTCTCTGCTGTATGTTCTGGAACAACCACACCATCAACAGTTGCTTGTCCAACGACCTTTGTTGGAACAAAAGGTCCATCTCTGATTCTGTCAAGATAATCAGGATCTGTTGCTTCCAGATGATGCAACATCTTTACTTCCCATAGAGTATATTCGTTTCTCTTGAGCATAGGAATTTTAGTATTCCCATCCTTGTAACCAGACATGATTGCAGATCTTTATGATTACTCGAAATCAACCTGCTCTGATACCAATTGTTAACTCGAATAACTTGTAGAAGGGGGGGGGTTGAATACAAGTTATTTAATCGTGTCTGATTTCTGCTTGATTATATGAACAAGAATAAACGAATGAATCAAACTCTTGTTTGTATTAATAAGATCAAATACAAACTCTACCAAAGGTGTACAATACCTTTAGCAGCTGCTGACAATACAAATCTCTCTCTGTTTGTTTCGAACTCTCGAATACAAACCTTATACAGAGCTACGCACATTCACTTATTCAACTCACGAGCTACACTCTTTTACAATGATATTGAGAGAGTATTTATAATGCTACCTATCAACTAATAACAGAAAGATATAATCTATACATGACAATGTTCTGCCTTCTAGTCGATAGTTTCCTTCAATAGAAAACTCTTTCCTTCATAATATCTTTTTGCTTGTTCTTCAAACAACGATCCTGTTTTATAGCACTTGCCAGTTTCTGTAGCATCCATAATGACATCATCAGTAACACGACTGATATCAGGATCTGCACACTGCATCAGTATCTGATCAACCATCAGTATTGGACCATCATCAGGATTTGTTCTCTGTTCCTGACACGTAGTCTCCGATACACTGTTCATTCCTGACTAAACTATACAGATAACTGTCTTACACATAAAACCTAAATACAGTGCTAAATCCTTTATAAGATCAGGATTACAAGAAGTATAATGTGTAAATTCTATTCTTAACATCACAACTTACGAATTATTCCTAACAGCTTCGTTCCATCTTTTGATCACCTTTATGTTCTCCAACACCATTCCTGGTTGGGAACTTGACCTTCATATGATAAGTTGAGGCGACAGCCTTGAATGCATGAAGTCCAGTCCTTCCGAGCATAGCGTTGTACGTACCAGGAAGTTCAACATCTGAGTGGCCTCCTTGGGCTCCTGTCCAATAGTTATAGGCAACTGAATAGTCCCTTCAACTTTGGATTCTACTCCATTAAATCCATATATAGGCATGTTATTGGGGGTCAACTGAGAATCATTGTACCCCATCTTCACAAATGCATCATGAAATAGAATATCAACAGAAGCTCCATTGTCTATCAAGACTCGCTTCACCTCTGAGTTTCTAATCACAGAAGTTATGACCAACGGGTCGTCATAGGGGAACTTCACCCCTTCCAAGTCTGAGTCATTAAAACCAACCATTACTTCAGTTTTTGCAAGCTTCGGGGCCTCTCCCACGACGTGCATCACTTCTCTAGCATAAGCCTTCCGAGAATTCCTTGTTGTGCTGGTCGGGCCTCCTGATATCATGTTGATTACTGGCCCTCGGGGCTGTGGGTTGCGATCTTGATCGTCATCCCTCCTATCATACTCTCTTCTCTGATTACCACAGTCTTCACCCTTAGTGAAGTGGCTTAGTTTCCCTCTACGAATCAAAAACTCGATCTCATCTTTGAGTTGCTTTCAATCATCAATGTCATGCCCCACATCTCTGTGGAATCTGCAATACTGATTCTTGTTTCTCTTTGCGGGATCACCCCTGAGTGGCTTCGGCCATCGGAAATCCTTATCCTTCTCAATGTCCAACAAGATTCGACTCTTAGGAGTATTCAACCTTGCATACTCAGTGAACCTTGGTCCTTGGTTCTTCTTAGGGGCATAGTCGGAGTCCTCGCTAGTTCGGGGATACTTATCCCTAGCATCATACTCCTGGTCTTGCTTTCGCTTCTTGGAGTCGTTGTTACCTCCTCTTCCACTTACTGTGGCTTTTTTCTTCATGCTATCTTCATCTTTAATGTACTTATCAGCCATTCGTTGGAGCTCAGCCATGTTCCCAGGGGGATGCTTTGCTAATGACCTTTTAAAGAAGAGGTCAGTGGTTCCGTGCTCAAGGGCTACCATTGCCACCTTATATATTTTCCAAGTCAGTGATATTCAATGTCTCCTTAGTGAATCGCTTGAGGTAATCCCTCAGATTTTCCTTGCACCACATACATAAGAGATGCAGAGCTTTTCTCATGAACTCTTCCACTAATGATTTGGCTGACAAAAGCAGCGCTCAATTCCTTAAAAGACCCAATCGAATTTGCAGGTAAGCGGCTATACCACCTTTGAGCCATGCCCGACAGGGTTTGAGGGAATGCCCTACACTTCAGGGCATCACTTGCAGGTTGCAATATCAGTGCATTTGAAAACGTCCTAACGTGATTTGCGGGGTCTCCTATTCCATCATAAGCCTTGATCGTCGGCATCTTGAACTTCTTTTCTCCCTTGCCATATCGTCCTTCAATTTTAAGATCTCGCCCTCATGAGCCCTGATCCTCTTAGTAGTTGTCAAAGGGTGTCTGTCATGGATAGTTTGAGTCCTCCTTCGAGGTTCTATGCTAGCATGTCGCCTCCTCGGGGCTTCATCGCGATCATCATCATAAGATGATGAAGAATTGTTAGTATAAAGACCAGAGTAATCATCATACTCTCGATCTCGAATCTGTAAGGCGTGACTGCTTGGTCTAGGGTCCCTCTGTTGAGGGGGATAGTTTGGTAGCACATACATCGGGTTGGTACTCAAAGGGAGCACAGAGGTAGAGGTATGACCTTCCAAGAGTGGACGATTGGTCAAAGGAGAGATCACCATCTGAAGAGGGTTGGTCTCTTGATTTAGGGGAACATCCGCATGTAACGTTCTCTCAACATGGAGATTCGTCCCTGGAGGTTGAGAAACTTGAGGTTGGATGATCGCCCCTGTTGTTGGGGGTATTGGTTCAGTGGCAGGCGGAGCAGAGCTGAGAGGTAGAGCCTCAGTAGTAACTGGTGTTCTTCGTGTATTAACCATGGTTGATGTTTTTTTTCCACAGACGGTGCCAAATGTTGTGGAATAAAAATAGGTTGTTAAATTGTGGCTAGGGTTTGTATCTAATTAATACCAGGGTTCGTGAGCTTCATGCTTTAATGGCTGCTCTCATGTTTGTGGCTGAATCTGCCTTCACAAGATGCCTACGTACCTTGATGAATATCAAGAATCAAGCCAAAAACGTAGTTCTGAGAATGAAGGGTCAGGCCCTTATATAGGCTGTGAAGCCTTAGAATTATGGTAGGATTCGGATACTTGGTGGGCAAGCCACCGCCTTGGGGAAGGTTCTAGACTCCTTCCTTGTAGGAGTCTGTTTCCTTATTGAATTAGATGCCTTAGAGGCTAAGTCAGGCAGGAGTAATATCCTTTTTTGACTCTTATTGATGAGCTATTTATTACCCCTAATATTAATTACAAAATTAATATTAAATTAGTGTTTTGACCTCATTAATGGGCCCCATGTTTGGACCATGCTGGGTCTAATTAATGCGACATTAAATGTGTCTTTAGGGCTTACTTTTATCCCATATCATTCCCATACTTTGTTTCTTTCAAATTGATTCAGCTCCTCTTGCATGGCAATAATCCAATCTGGATCCAACAGTGCATCATCAAGTTTTTTAGGCTCAATCTGAGATAGAAAACAACCATAGAGACACTCATTTTGAGTTGCTCTCCTAGTTCTTACTCCTGCATTTGGATCTCCAATAATTTGCTCTGTAGTGTTTGATCTATCCCATTTCCTGGAATGTTCATTCTGATTTCTCAACCTTGATGTTGCTTCATCATCCAAGTCATGATCATTCTCATTTCCTCCCCCTGTGAAGTTGCCACTATTCACAGGTGTGTCTTGGATGCTTGTTTCTCCACTGTTGATTGGCACAGATTCTTCTCTTGTATCATCATTCACTTGAGTTTGTTGAACCACAATTTCAACTACAGTTTCAATCTCTTCATCAGAATCATCTAGATTTTCAAATCTTAGTGGATCTTTATCTTCATCATTGGCTTCTTCTAATCTACGTAGTTTGCTGTCATCAAATGTCACATCTGTGCTTTCCATGATTTTCTTTTGACTGATGACATAAACTTTGTATGTAATTCTTTCCATAGAGTAGCCAAGAAAAATTCCTTCAAATGCCTTTGCATCAAACTTTCCAACATATTCTAAATTATCCTTCAATACAAAGCATTTGCTTCCAAAAGTATGAACATACTTTAGAGTAGGCTTCTTTCCAGTCATTAAATTGTAAGGTGTCTTTCCAGTGTTTTTGTTGATGAGGGTTCTGTTCTGGATATAACATGCAGTGCTCACAACCTCAGCCCAAAAACATGTAGGCATCTTTGCATCAAGTAACATTGTTCTAGAAGCCTCAATTAGAGTTCTATTCTTTCTTTCAACAACTCCATTTTGTTGTGGAGTCCTTGGAGCTGAGAATTGCTGAGAAATACCATTCTCTTTGCAGAATGCTTCAAGCATGGCATTTCTGAACTCTGTTCCATTATCACTTCTCAATGCAATCACACTTGCATTGTTGGCCTTTGCTTCCTTGTCAACTTTCTTTAGGTGCTCAATGATTACTTGTGGAGCCTCATCTTTTGATGCCAGAAATTCCACCCATTTATACCTTGTAAAGTCATCAACCATCACCAAGGCATACTTCTTTCTTCCTAGTGACATAATGTTAACAGGCCCAAACAAATCCATATGAATTAGTTGCAGGGGCTTGGTTATTGATGTCACTGTCTTTGACTTGTGGCTTGATCTCATTTTTCCTTTTTGACAGGCCTCACACACTCCTTCTTGATAGAATTCAAGTGTGGGCATGCCTCTCACTAACTCTCTTTCGACTAGAGAATTAATGGCTTTAAAATTCAGGTGTGATAACTTCTTGTGCCATAGCCAACAATCTTCATTTGATGCTTTTGAATAAAAGCAACAAACTTTGTCCTTGTTTGCAGAGTCCATATTGGCTACAAACAGGCTTCCTTTTCTTACTCCAGATAGAGCAAAATCACCAGTCTTCTTGTGGGTAATCAAACATGCATCCTTGTCAAAATTCACCTTGAATCCTCTATCAATAAACTGACCAACACTTAGCAGATTATGCTTGAGTCCCTTGACTAGTGCTACATCTTCAATGATGACATTACCAGCTTCCAACTTGCCATATCCCAATGTGTTACCCATGCTGTCATCTCCAAAAGCAACCATTGGGCCAGCCTTCTCCTCATACTGTGATAGTAGGGCCTTATCACCAGTCATGTGATCTGAGCATCCACTGTCCAAAATCCACATGACCTTCTTTTCACTTTCTTTGCCCTACAAACATAAAGGTATTACTTCTCCTTTGGTACCCAAACAAGTTTGGGTCCATGTGACTTAGAAATAGTTTTATCATAAACAATATGCTTATCAACTTTCATGGTGTTAGTCTTCTTGTCACTGTTGGAAGTCTTAGAACCTGAAGTTTCAGACTTAGGTGACAGAGGTACCTTCCTAGCTCTAGGAGGACTTTAAGACTTTGACCTTGTGGAGTGTGTGTGAGAATTGTGACTGATACAACCATCAATGAATTGCCTTCTCAAATTGAAACAACTAGTCATAACATTCATATTGCATGGCATATAGTCAAATTTATCACAAAATGGAGCATCTCTATGTCTTAAAGGCACAGAACAATCATAGAAAGGTTTGGGCACACTACCAACAGGTTTCTTGCATGCATGAGTTAAATGATTAGTACTGAAACAATTCTGACAAGTTTTCCTAGGGGCATTAGGCATATAAGCATAGTTATGATATTTGTTAATCCCTAGCTTGCCATTTCTTTTCTGTTTCTTCTTAGCCACTTTATTCTCAGATTCATTTTTCCCAGCTGATACAAACTTAACAAACTTCTTAGGTCTAGACCTATCACCTACTGGCTCCTTGACTTTTGGCTTGACACTCTCACTCTTAGAGGATGCTTGTTGTTCACTGGATTGTGCCTCATCCTCATCATTCAACATTTGCTTGATGAGTAAGGCATCCTCATCAATTTCAAATGTTGATTCTTTAAAAATTGGAGTCTCAGCCTTTTTCAAAATGTGAGGCACTTCCTCCTGAACAACTATGTCATCTTCAACGACAACATAGCCTTTCCTCTATTTAAGAGTGCCATAGTCAAGTCCAATTACAGCCTTGGATTTAGCTTGGATTTTCTCATGATAGGATTGCAATAGACTAGATGAGTTCTTAAAAGTTTTCAGTTTGAATTCATTTTCATCTAGTTCATCCCTAAGAGCCTTTTCAATTTGACTAGCACATAGAACCTTATTCTGCAGATATTCAACTTCTTTCTTAAGGTTTTCTACTTGCATGGCAGTTAGCTCAAGTTCCTCATTCTTTTTTATTAATATTTCATTTCTAGCAGACAGTTTAGCAATTTCCTCATTAGCAGCAGTCATACTAGTATGAATATTAAACATTTCAACAGATAGTTGTTCAATCATGCACTTGTACTCAGAAACAGACATGTCTATGGTAGTGAGAGATGTACCTGAGAGTCTGATAAAGATATGTCATCCTTGGAATTGGCCATCAAGACATAGTTGTAAAATTCTTGCTCTTCTCCATCACTATCAGAATCATCCCAACACTTCCCTTCAGCTATGTAGGCCTTACCTTGTGTCTACTTTTTCAGAAGGGCCTCATACTTAGCTTCAAGCTCTAGAAACTCTTTATCCTTCTTTTTAGGCTTCTTGCATTCACTGCAAAATGCCCTAGGTCATTGCATCTATAACACCTTACAGATGACCTATCCACATGGCTGGTTTTAAATTTATTCTTGTTTGCTTTCACAGGTGCCTTGCTCTTGTTGAATTAATGGTTTTGGGTTTTAGGTTTGAAAGGTTGGTTCCTCTTGAATCTGATGTTTGGAAATTTTCTGGCCATGATAGCATATGAAGTGTTTTCTATTCCATCTAGTTCTTCAAGAGTATAGAACTCTTCTTCCTCCTTCTCCTCAACTGGTTCACTTACCTCAGCTTCAGTTTCTTCATTATCTACTATCTCCTCTATCCTTAGCTGACTTGTAGATGCTTCTAGATCTTGAATAGATTTGTTGACAATCAAGGCACATGATGTGTTTATCATTCTGCCTTGGTTGGCTTGGATAGCCCTTTTCTGAAACAACTCAAGCTCATGAGTCTTTAAAACCCCATAGAGCACATCATATGTGATTTTGTTCAAATCTCTTTCTCTTAGAGAAATGACCCTTTGCTCTAGATGATTTGGTGAAGACAGTAGAAACTTTATGTTCAACTCCTTGGTGCTGTAAACCTTGCTATTCATCTGCAACTCAGTAACTAGCTTGTGAAATCTCTCAAACATCTCAGTGATGCTTTCTTTGGGTTGTGCCATGAAAGCTTCATACTGTGTGACCAGTATCTGTTTCTTGTTTTCCCTGACCTCATCAGTCCCTTCACATAACACCTCAATGTGATCCCATATTTCTTTGGCAGTTGTACACGATGCAATGTTTGTAAACATTGACATATCCATGGAATCTATAATTAGCAGCATGAGGTGACTATCAAGAGCAACCATCTCCTTTTCTGATTCTGTCCATTTGGATGGTTCCTTGGCCACATAGGATCTTGAAATAGTTGTGGTTCCAACAGTCTTTTCAGGTATTTCTTGTTGTGGATCAAAAGGACCATTCTTGATAATCTCAAGATACAGAGGATGAGAGGCTTTGATGAACAACATCATCTTTATCTCCCAGAGGTTGTAATTTTTTTTGTCAAACTTAGGGACCTTCACCGTTCCTGTTGTCTTTGGTGTATTCGAACTCGTGATCGTTTTCTGTTTTGATCAACAGCCCGCTCTGATACCACTTATTGAGTCTTGAATACATCAAAAGAATACAGAGGGGGGTGAATTGATTCTTGAACTTTTTCTTGTTCTTGAATCTTTGTAGCAAGATAAGTGTTTGTGTGTGCAAATGTGAAGGTGTGGATAAAGAACACAAGACACAATATCACTTTAATCTAATATATTATTAGATAAAGATTTGCTACAATCTGTGAATACAAATGATAGTATTCTCAACTTCGTTTTTCTCAAAGAGATGTGCTCTTACAATGTGTATGAAAAACTTAACTAGCTTAAGAAGTGAGATTGTATTCTTGTAGAACATGAATATAACTCATTTACTACAAATAAGGTTACAGGATGAATTACTTTCTTGCATGTCTATCCTTTTTGAGTAAACATCGAAACGGCTACAGATTTGACTTTGCAACGCTCTGTTCAGATCCACTTCTTTAGCTCTTTTTCTCTTGTACATCTCTCCAAGCTTCTTTGTAGGCTTTCCAAAGTACATTACAGATTGTGGTCCATAAAGCACTTTAGCCTGTTGCAAGTTTCTGACTTGTACAATTTCTTCAGTAGTTTGTTTCCAAGAATGTATTCGAGAAGTGGCTAAGTGATTGATTCGAGAACTAGGATTAGATAACTCTGAGTTCTCGAATACTGTATGATTGACATATCGAATCACTTCTCAAATAACACTTTTCTCCAGGGTTCCTTGAGTTATCGAATAGAACACTTGACTTGTCGAATCCCTGAGATATCGAATAGCTTTTTGAGTCCTTGAGATATCGAATGGTACTCGACTTGTTGACTCTTTGAGAACTCGAATACCACTTTGACTTGTTGACTTCTTGAGTTCTCGAATAGAGTATTAGACATGTCGAATCTCTGGGACATCGAATGAGATATCGAATAGTTCATTCAGAGATATCAAACAGTGTCTTCTCAGATATCGAATCTCTGACTTCTCGAATGCTAGACTTCTCGAATAGATAAATGTACTTCTCGAATTGGTACTTAGGCAATTTCTTCATTTTCTTCAAATCCCAACTGTGATTATTTGACAATCTTTATCTTCTTGCTTGAGGCATGAAACTTGGAACTTCTTTCAAGCATTATTCTTGACTTATAAGTACAGTTACACAACTAGGATATTTATGCCTGAAAGGATATCTTCGATATATTATTTATTTTGGTATTTGTACGATTTAACATAAAATTTAATTACACTTAGTTATCCTCTCCACTAGGTCATTAATTTAATTGATTCCGTCAAAAGTCAAAAGTCAAATTCTAGCAATATCTATTTTTAATTATAAGAGATATTCCATTATTGTGAAAAATTAAATAATATTTTTATGGAATATATCTCTATACCAATGCAATAAGATTGAAAAAGAAATATTGATATTTGATATTTTTTTGATCTCCGTTGCAAAATTGATAAGGCGACAGGCTCGAACAAAGAATATTCGAGGATTAATATTCTTTTATAGAACTCGTGCTATATTTAAAAACAATCAGTTTTTATTCAAAAATATTCCGCCTTCACACTCAAAATACTTTTATCCTCAAGAATATTAATATTCAGTGGTAGAATATTAATACTCATTGTTATCTCGTGCCAAAATATTTAAAGTAATTTTTCTCCCATATCTCAAATTTATTTCATTTTCGGAGAAAATTATTTTAAATACTCAAAAATATTTCTACACTCTCAATATATTTTATAAATTAGGAAATATATTCTAAGTATTTATTCAAGTCAAAACATTGGTCAAACGATGCATCTATTTCATAGAAAGACCAATCGTATTTTATTCGGAACCGAAACCTAATTTAATCGTATTAAATCCAAATAAAATACTTCCACTTGCTAGAATGACTTGAAACTTGACATGGGTCACTTAAATGTTATTTAATATGCATGGTAAAAGTTTCATAATTTTCTGAGAATTTTGGTCCGGGCACGAAAATCGAGGCAGTGGGTCCACAGTTGACCACGTTTGACTAAAGTCAACATTGACCATTTTGACCAAAACTTCCAGAATTTCATTTTATGATATTCCTAAATGCTCCATAATTTTAGAATTATTTATTGGGAATTTTCGTATTAATCGGGTATTTAATAACGAAATATGTTACGTATTTATTCGTTAATTGATACGAGTCCGATACAATTAATTAGAGCTCAAAACACAGCTGGGATATTTGTGTAGAATACCACTCCCACTGGCAAAGAAACACAATACCACTCCAAAGAAACACAAAACCACTTTCCACCTCATCAATCCAAGTGCTTTCAATCTCAACCACTCCTTTTTCCTTCAATCTCCACCCTTCCTTCCACCCAACTCCTCCTATAAATAAACCCTTTCCCCCAACCATTTTCTTCGAGATAAAGATCCAAATTAGTGCTGGGAATTTAGAAGTGGAAGCTCTCTCAATATATCCAAACACTCTCTACACCCACTTCATCTCAAAAACCTTCTCTTTCTTACATATACTTACATATATACAAGGTTTTTGTTCCATCAAGCTTAGTTCAACCAACCAAGCTCTCTCCCACCTAGCAAGCTCATCTACCACCACTATCCGGCCTCCCGAAGGGCTTCCCAAGTTCAACCATAAGCCAAAATCCGGCCGAACCTCCGGCGAATTTTTCCGGTGAACTTTTTCCGGCGATCTCCAAAAGTGGTAATTTTTAGCTTCATTATTTGAGTCTTAACCGACCATTTTTATATACGTATAAGAGCTCTATACCTTCATCTTATATTCTTTATTAAGCTCTTATATCGGATCTATATTTGACGATGGTCAAATTATACATCGAGCTTGATTTGATTCCCTTCTATCACCTTAGTGTTCCGGGGAAAAGAATCTCAAAGCCTTAATTAAAACTTTAACGCACTTACTTTGGCCATTAATATTTTATTGTTGTGTGGTGTGTTTAATTACTCGTACGTGTGTGTTAATCTTAACGCGTAATAGCGTGGCGCAAGCCTTTTATATATTTTCCGCACTTTTTATTCTCGTCCTCACGCTTGTGAGTGATTTTACTTTCCGCGTTTTTTATT
The DNA here is from genome assembly GCA_037693485.1 of Kitagawia praeruptora. Classification (NCBI taxonomy): domain Eukaryota; kingdom Viridiplantae; phylum Streptophyta; class Magnoliopsida; order Apiales; family Apiaceae; genus Kitagawia; species Kitagawia praeruptora. The sequence goes on from CM075352.1 coordinate 129,046,117, forward strand.
CTCGTCCTCACACTTGTGAGTGATATTATTCTTAACGCGTAATAGCGTGGCGCAAGCCTTTTATATATTTTCCGCACTTTTTCTTCTCGTCCTCACACTTGTGAGTGATTTTACTTTTTCGCACTAATTTAACGCATAATAGCGGCCCTCATTTTATCCTATAGATAAAGTGAGCTACTTTTCTGCACGTGTGTGTTTTATCTGTGTGTGGTGTTTTATTTGTGTTGCGTTATATTTGTGTGTTGTATTAATTCGGCCAAATTAATAATAAAGTGCAAATTAATAGTGTAACTCTCGTTTAAATATATACGAATAGTCTAAACCAAGACTATATCGAACGAGAAGTTATTTATCAAAGATCCTTAAGCTATAAAGCGTTTACAAGGACTTGATTTATACATTACTTCGAAAATAGACGTATTTTCAATAAAGAAGTAATTGTAAGAATACTTCGATCTTTACAAAAAGACGAACCAAAGTATACGATTATAAATCTTATAAGCCTACGAGCTTAAAGGTCGTAATCAACATTTACAAACTCTGAGATATATTTAAATCTCACTATACGGAGTATTGTATCAAAAGTATTCTTCGATCTACAAGTCATATCGAATAAAAGAATATACTTAAAGTCATAAGCATATAAAAGCTTATTGAACTTATCATAATTAATATTCGTGTAAGAATAATATATTCACCCTAGGACATATTAAGTCCAAAACCTCTATATATTACGGTTTGTTTCGTAGATATTGTTTTCTAAGTTTTGCAGTGAGGTGAAGTTGAAGTGAGGTAATTCTCGTTCTAAGACCCAAGTCCTAGGCACTAGCGGGGAGTTAGTGGCCTTTGCACCGTGAAGAAGAGGAAAGACCCAAGACCTTTCATCTAAGATCCAAGACCGGCAAAAGCGAGGAATTCAAAGACTACACCAAGGGTTCTATATTAACTTTGAAGAAGTAGCGGGGAGTTGCTGTCTAAGATAAGTTGTGTAGGTTTCATAACGACTTTGAGGGAGTAACGGGGAGTTACGGTCCAAGACAAGTCTTGTGGGTATTACATTTATTTTGAGGTAGTAGCGGGTAGTTACGTATCAAGACAAATATTTGTAAGATTGTGTAAGGCTTCTCCGCCTAATATAAAAGAGTCTCTTTATAGTGGAAGAAATCTCGAGTCCGGAGAGGAGCTCGGGGACTGGAGTAGGGGTGAGCGAATCCATTAGGGGTTGCGCCATCGCGAACCAGGATAAAATCTCCTGTGTGGTATTTTCTTCCCTTGTCTTTTATTTCTGCACTTATAAACTGCATAACGACTCGGTAAAAGTTTTTAAAAGGGAAAATTATTTTAAAAACGCCATAATAATTTTTAAATTGGTAATTAAGCTATTCAACCCCCCTTCTAGCTTAATATAGCCCTCTTACGGGACCTAACAATTGGTATCAGAGCGGTACTTTTTAACGTGTTTGTTAAGTGATTTGCAGATTTACAGGCACAACAAAAAGTGATCTCACATGGCGTATCTAAATACCATTGGTTGCGGTGAAGGCCTATCTAGCTCTCGCCCTCCTCTATTTGATGGCACCAACTTTGCAACATGGAAAACGAGATTTTGCATCTATGCTAGATCTCAAGGAGTCAAAATGTGGATGGCCATAAAAGACGGAGTTGTCATTCCTACCGAAACAATTGACGGTGTCATTGTTGAAAAGAAGGTTAGTGAATACACTCTTGCCGAGGAAAATATGATGAATATAGCCGCAAAAGCGGAAATGGTTCTCACAAGTGCACTTGCAGAAAAAGAATATAAAAGAGTAAACAATTGCAAGTCCGCAAAAGAAATGTGGAACAAACTAGTGGTTACCTACGAAGGAACCATCAATATAAAAGATTCTCGAATGGATACTTTAATCCATGAATACGAGAACTTTAAACTCCAAGAAGGAGAAAATATCATCGATATGGAAACAAGATTTACTCGTATAATTGATGAATTATCTCAACTTGGAAAGAATTATTCTCGATGTGAGAAGAACCGAAGAGTTCTTAAGTCTTTACCTCCTAGTTGGAAGGTTAAAGTTACTACCATAAAAGAAATGCACAATCTCAATGATTATGACATTGATAGTTTATTCGGGAATCTTTGTGCATACGAAAAAGATAATCTTCCGGATAAGGTCATTCCTAAAGTGGAAGACAAAAAGAAAAATATGGCTTTAAAAGCTATATTAAATGATGAAAATGAAAACGACGAGGAGTTAAACGAAGAACTCCAAGATCTCGATGAAAGCGAAATTTCTTTACTAACGAGACAACTTCATCGTGTGCTACAAAGCAAGGCTCAAAGATACGGAAAAGGCTTCCTTAAATTAAACAATCAACAAAGTGTTTTTAACTATAAAGGAAGACCTAATTACTCTCAAAACTATAATCCTAACTATAAGAGTAACTTTCCAACAACGAGCTTTAACAAAGGCAAAGGCACTCAAAATACAAATGCCTATAATAATGCCAACAACAATAATAATCCTCCTTACACTCCTCCAAAATATAAAGAACAAACTCCGGAGGAAACACAAGAAGTGTGTTTCGAATGTAAGCAACCGGGCCACTTCAAAAGAGAATGTCCAAAGCTTGCTAAAGGAAGAATTCTCGTGGCGGAAAACGGTTGGGATTTAAGTGAAGATGAAGAAGCTCCGGAAACTAGCGAAGAAATTGTCAACTTGTGCTTAATGGCTATCGGGGATGAAGCTATTTCAACGGAAGCCTCCACTTCTCATCAAGAGGTAAGTTCTAATCTCAACTACATCTCAAATAAATTACAATTAGATGAATCTAACTTAAATCTAGTTGATATGAGCAAGTATGATTTAATTGATGTAACGCCCCAAATCCGGGGTCAGGGATTTGGTCGTCACGCGGAAATCCTTAACATCAAATCACCTGTTTGACAATATTAAACCACATGTAATCATTTAATAACTGAATTACAACATCTGTGACCCCAACCACCAAGCATCTTTTAGGTTATAGGGCTAGAAACAAGAATCGATCCTTACATTTCTCATTACATCCATTTAATTACATCACACTGAGTATTACAAATCCTATACTACTAGTGTAGCTTCGTTGAGAAGTACACTAGCACTAGTACTATCCTGTACAAAGTGATATATACATATTACACATCAATACAATTATATATAACTTACTCCAGCTATCTATGTTCTGGATTATATCATCTTCACAAGGGCACACTGCCTGCTTTTCCCGATCCATGCAGATAAGCCTCAATCATCTACCTTCCTCTGAAAGGTTAATATTTAAAACAAGCAAGTATGAGCGAAAGAATTGCCCAGCAAGTATTAATAGAGCACAACAATATATATCAATATACACATGGAGTTTTCGAAATATAACTATACTTAATATCAATTTTGAAATATTTACAACAATGAAACCTCAGTAGGGGATATATGACATTTCGAGTAACATCAGATAAATAAAGTAAGTTCATGTCAACAATAGTAATCCTCATACCGTATCCACATACCATACCTCATAGTATTGATAACCTCTTAGGGAGCTTTTCAAAATATGCAGTTCAATATGCTGCTAAGATGGTTATTACCACCCTTCATATACCAAACCATTATAAAGTTCCCTTTTTAATACTCCTCAAGTTTGTAAGTATATACACATGAGTATATCATTATCATCAAAACACCTTACAGTTCAAGACTCTGTACAGGATATAAGTTCGTTACCACTTGATAAGTTAAACTCAGAAATAACTGATAGGAAGAGAGTCAAAGCTCTTGAAGCAAAACATTTGGGACTTAACATCAATAACCGATGAACCATCTTTCATCTTTTGAATAATTGCAAAAGTGCACAAGCACGTGCCATAATTGTTAGAATAATCTTGCAGTTCTAGATACTGCATGAATTCATCATCTTTCAAAATTGAAAACAACACTATCGGCTACTTGGCACTTAGGCCTAAGAAGCAGTGTTTGAGTATTTTTCCAAAGTGGAGGATGGGACTTAATGAAAACATAAAAACCTGACAAGGATTGACGATGATCAGTCGCCACATCCAAGTCCAATAATCCGCGGGTCTTCTCTACCGGTAGAAGGATAGAAACTACAACCGTAACTATCCCCGAGTGAAAACTACATCCGTAATCACCCTCGATGAAAACTACATCCGTAATCATCCTTCGGCAACACCTGGGCCGGAATAATAATTGATGGACCGCCTGGCTCACAGCCGCTTACACATCCCGGGAATCGTTCGTCAACGATTCCCACACCTGCCAGAGTCCCCTTTTTCTTTTCTTGTCAAAATCATTTTGATAGAAAACTTGAGTAGTTGAAGTTCGACTTCAGTCGACGATAATTTCTTGAAAAACGAGCAAGAGAGTAAAACCTGACCGGGGGTTTTCGAAAATGTTTTGAGTTCAAAAGAGTTCAAGTATAGATATACACTTGTACCGATATCAATCTCGACACAGGGTTTGTGATCACACATGGAAAATGGTACGCATAAAGCTTGTAACCACAACAGGGTAATTCCATATATAAATATAAGTTCTTGAAAAGTAACTTACCTAGATAGATTCAAAATATAATATTTTAAATGACTATGAAAGTCCTTAGACAACCTTTAAATAGTGTTTTATAACCTTCAAAACACTTAGAGTAATTTATAAATATCTGACTACTATGTAACAAATAATAAATATTCAATAATCCATTTTTAAAAGAATACTCAAATTAATATTCATTTATTAAGTAATATTCAAATAGTATTTACTATTAATACTGGAATATTTAATAACCTCAAAACACCCAAATACAACTCTTGGAATGTTTCTAATCAAAATCAAGACACAATCTCTCCAGCAGTCTCCAAACTATAGCCACTTTATCAAATAACTACTACTGACTCTCGGTCAATAAGAAATAATTAATAAGCATGAAATCCTTCTTCTCTTTCCCTTTTTTTTTGTTTCTTAATGAATATTATAATTAATATTCATCGAATTAAATAAGCATTCAAATAACATATATCGATATCAATCTAGCTGGTTTAAGCTGAAAGTAACCAATTTATAACCATTGGAATATCTTTAATCCGTATTGAAAATAAACTATCTCCGCTAAATAATATACTAGATAGAATCACTCCATTAAATTGTTTTATTATTTCTCCGGGACAAAGTGATTTTAAGAAAGCGTTTTGAAAATGATATTCATCTAATTAAATAAATTTAATTAGGCGAATGAGGTTTATTTAATTAGTAAATGCTTTCAGGAGCATCTATTAATTAAATAAACACTGGTTTATTGGTGATGTTGCCTTTAGGTTAATTATTGCGAAATTCTTTTTAAAAGCTTTGCCCGGGTTTTCGAAAACATACAATACAAAATAGCCCCGCCACGCGGGCTAAGTTCGATAACTCAATACACGCTCTACCCTCGGAGCCTTTACCACGTAATTCCATATATACGTATATGTATCTATATATACCTTATAACATATAGTCCTCTACCAGATTACAAAAGTTTATAAATATACAACATATAAATCGAGATGTAGAACCATAAGAATGTCACCGCCCATCGACAATATTATAAGTCATGGGTTTTGATTATTGCACGAGAATAATTTAATATCGCTAGCAAAGTCAAGAATAAAATGATTTGGAAGGAGGAGCACAAGATTAAAAACTCGCAACTAGGGATTGAAAACCTTTTTCCGCACATTTTATATAGTTCAAAATAGGTATACTCTGAACGATAGAGTATGTGTAAATAAACTTGCCTCTGGTCCTTAGCAGAAAGCAGAAACCGCGAATAAACCTTTCGCACTTCGTCCAAGCAATTCCCTGGAGGTAGCTTACCTTTCTTCATACGGCGCCTCGATCTTCCCTTTTTGATGCACGTCATTCCAACTCGATTATGCCCTAATGGTACTGAAATAGTTATGAGTACGTGTCAGTCCCCCCCTCGTATCTCGAGTAGACACCACTCGGAATTACCACTAAGTCACACAAAGTCAAACTATGGATGTCCTCCCTATAGTTAACTACTCTAATACCATTTAATGCACATAAGACATGTAGTAATAGCAAACAACACGGGAAGAGTCCCCTAATATAAAGTGAACATTTCCTAGTACCAACATATCATAACCCTATACCACCATTTAGTCAACTTCACTTAACCTATACATTTATAATACCATTGACCTTCTACGACAAAACTTGATTAATAGCTAATCCTCAAAACACAATTAATCCTCGAAGCACATAAATCCTTGAATTAAATCACTTAACACATATACACATAAACAGTTAACACCCAAATCATACCTTTAAACCCTTGAAATCAAATAAGTTAAATAAATTAAAATGCAGGGGATTTTTAGAAAATTTCGGCATGTAGTATTCGTTTATCGGACTATGGGCACAGCCGCTCCATGCCAATCAAAACATTTCAACCCTGTTTTAAATAAAAATAAAGCTGCCTCAACTTGCAGCAAAGTAAACAAGTAAGAAAAGTACCCGCCCAGACATGCGGCAACTAGCACATAAGGAAAAGTACCCGCCCAGACTTGCGGCAACTAGCACATAAGGAAAAGTACCCGCCCAGACATGCGGCACCTCAACATGTAAGGAAAGTAAACTAGGTTTATCCACATTTAAGCCAACACCACGTAGTTGGCACTTATACTATCAACATATACTATAACTTGATTCATACCATTTAGCACGTAGACATTTACAAGTTATCCAACTCTTATGACTACCTTACATGGCGATAACAATTAGCACTTAACACTTAGCAATTAGCAATTTCAATTGGAAACTAACAATTAGCAATTAGCACTTAACAATTACTTGACAACTAACCCGAATATATTATCCGACAATTAATAATTACTCACGAACAATTAACAATTAGCAATTTAAAAATTAACAATCACTAACCCGAACCTTTAATCGGACTCATAATTAAACTCAACAATTATAATTACAAACATACCTTCCGAATTAAATCTCGGAATTTAATCTAACCTCACAAAAATTACACATTAAGCTTTCCATTTAAACTAATTAAACCACAATAATTAACCTCGCAATTTAAACTAACTAATTACCACAATTAGACAACATTCGCAATTTAACAACTAATTTAATCACGAAAATTAAATAATTAAAAATACGAAATTATACCATTTCGATTCCGGTCCGATTTGTCGAAAAAAAAAAAATCATCTCCCCCATCTCTCTCTCCCCCCAACTGATCTCTACTCTCTCCCTGCACAGCCTCTCTCCAGTCATCACTCTCACGAGCTCCTTCTCCTCTTCCTCCTTCGTTCTCGACCCCCACTGCTCCCTCTCCCCGCGCGACTTCCACCTGCAACACACACACCAGGCCACCAGCGCCGCACCTGCAGCCGCCGGCCTCCCCCTCCGCGGCTCCACCTCCCTCGCACACACACACTCCCGACCATACATACATACACGCACAGATTATACATACCCACACACACTATTACATACACACGAATTGCATATATACACACACAAGCTTCTTCTCTTAAAATCCCTCATTTATCTTCCAAATATGATGGGTGTGTGTTTGTGCGGCTTTGTGTGTGTATCGTGTGTATGTCTATGTGTGCTGTGTGTGTTTTAACCCTAATGGGCTTGGCCCAATAACCTTTAAAAGCAATATAATTAAATACTACACACCTTAAAGTAATATTTTAAACTAATAACTCTAATTTGTAAAAATAAAATTTCAAGCATAATTAAATACTAGAATATTTTTAAAGATTTACGGAGAAAGAATTAGAATTAAATCTAATTTTTCTGAATTGATATGCATTTTACAAATCAATAATAATTTATAAAACAATTCATAGAAATAATAATTGTGATTCATAAATCACAATTTAAAGGGCTTTATAAAAATACTACAAACATTATTGTTTTAGTAAAATCTCAAATCCTTGATTTTATATATTAATCAAGTAATTTCTGCAAATCCCCAAATAATTAAAACAATCATTTTCTAAGGATTTTAAAAGCTCTAAATTATTCAATAATTTAAAATAAAATCTTTACTGAATAATTTCACTTTCCAAAAATTAAATCTTTGCACAAATAAACTATTGACTCGGGGTATCTACTCAGTCAATAAAATTTTAAATAGGAGCACCAGGCTCCACTTAACCGAAAATAATTAAATAATTGAATAATAAAATAATAATAAAAAATTCCTCCTCATTTTAGGAAAACATTATTATTATTGAAATAATAATAATTTCATTTCTTGAAAAATCCGGGTTATTACAATTGAGCTTGTAGTAGGTATCAACAATAAATATAAAGATGTTGATAAGAGACTCCATCTATTATGGTCCGAGAAAATGAAACTCGAAGAAATGTATCTTAATCAAAGCAAAGAGTTCACTCGGATGATGGATATACAAACTCAAAACGAGAATGAAATGACATTTTTAAATGATCAAAATCATCTCTTAAAAGTTGAAGTAAACAACTTCAAAGACAACGCTATCAATCTTGAAGTAGAAAATGTAGCATTAGTACTTCAAGTAGAAGAGTTAGAAAATGAGAAGTTGCAACACAATGACAACATTAGTAACCTTAATGTTGATCTTTTGAACTTAAAGATTCAAAACGAATCAATGGTTCGAAATAATGCAACGTCTCAATCTCATGAAAACAATCTTGAAAAAGAGAATGAGCTATCACAAATCTTTGAGTTAAAAGAAAAAGAGTTACAACAAGAAACTCAAAGATTAAAAGAAGAAAATTTCAAGCTCATATCTCAAGTTATGGATCAAGCAAAATTCTTTAACAACAAGATTGATGCCTTAAAAGATGAAAATGAAAATCTTGAAATTGTTGTTCAAAGATTTACTAAAGGCAATGAGATGTTAGACAGAATGGTACACACTCAAGTACCCCTTAACCGTGAAGGTTTGGGATATGATAGGAATGCTCCTCCTAGAGAAGTTGTTCAACCAAAAGTGCAACCTATAATAGCTCCTCCTAAACCACAATCTTTAAAATGTACTTATTGCAACAAAGATGGACATTCGGTCTTATATTGCAAATTCAAGAGTGGTGAATTCAAGGGGAAGCATGTATGGATTCGTAAAGGATCAAGACCATACAAGAAGGTTGAAAAACAAGTACCATTTAACAAAGTTGCTTATAATGGTCAAAACAACAAAAGTTTCAACAACCTACTTTGTCTCAAAATAGAAACACAATGCACTATAACAATGCAAGTAGGTATGCATCTAGAAATCAACATGCTCCCATTTGAAATTTCTATCCTCAAAATGCTCCCTACTTTGCGAATGCTAGAAATAATATGCATCGTGTTAATTCTAGATTTTATGATAATGCTAGATATCCACAACATCATGTTAGACATCATGCACCTAGAAATATCTATATGCCTAACAATGATTATTCTATGCCTAGATTTTATCATGCAAATTCGAATGTTATTTATGATGGACTAACCCCAGGACCCTCAAGACAAAATGGTACCTATAAATTTAATTGATTTATTTTGTAGGTGTGTCTTGCCGCTAAGCAAGACATGTGGTACCTTGATAGTGGTTGTTCGAGACACATGACCGGTAATGAGTCACTATTGAACAACATTAAAAAGGTCACTACGGGAAGTGTCACATTTGGAGATAGTAGTAAAGGCATCATTGTCGGCATCGGAGACATCGGGAATAGTCGCTTCAGGATTTCAAATGTACAACTAGTCACGGGACTAAAGTACAATCTTCTCTCGATCAGTCAACTTTGCGACAATGATTATAAGGTAATTTTCTATACTACTCATTGTTGTATTTTGGATAAAGATTGGAAATTGATTCTCACTTGCCCTCGAAACAAAAATGTCTACACATGTGACATGAGCAAGAATGAGAATATATGCCTAATCACAACAAATGATGACCCTTGGTTATGGCATCGAAGATTAGGACATGCCAATATGAAGTTGATTAAAAATATATCAACTAAAGAGCATGTACGAGGTATACCAAAATTGAATTATCAAAAAGATCATACTTGTGAAGCTTGCGAAATTGGAAAACAAATTCGAGCATCTCACAAAGCTAAATTCATGGTATCAACCTCTAGACCTCTCGAGCTTTTACACATGGATCTTATTGGTCCGGTTCCAATACAAAGTCTCGGAGGTCGTTCATACACGTTAGTAATCGTTGATGATTTTTCACGATTCACGTGGACAGAATTTCTCAAATCAAAAAGTGATGCTTTTGAATCTTTCTCTTCTCTATGTAAAAAGATTCAAAATCAACAAAATAGTACCATCGTCTATATACGGACGGATCATGGTAAAGAATTTGAGAATTCTAGTTTTATGAACTTCTGTGATGAAAATGGAATCACACATAATTTTTCCGCACCATACACTCCACAATCAAATGGAGTTGTAGAAAGGAAAAATAGAACATTACAAGAAATGGCAAGCACTATGCTTAACGAATATCGTAGACCTAAATATTTTTGGGCCGAAGCGATGTCTACTTCTTGCTATATTCTTAATCGGGTTTTGCTACGACCAATATATCAAAAGACTCCTTACAAGCTTTAATTTGGAAAAACACCGAAGTTAAGTTACTTTCGAGTATTTGGTTGTAAATGCTTCATATTAAACTCGAAAGACTACCTTACCAAATTTGATCCTAAATTAAATGAAGGTATATTTCTTGGATACTCTACGAATAGCAAAGCCTATCGAGTATTCAATCTTAAAACACTTGTGGTGGAAGAATCTATGAATGTTGCATTTGATGAAAGAAAACCACCATCAAAGTACAAAGATCTTGTTGAAAACGACAAAGTTGAACAAGACGATGTAGAAAATATTATTCGACAATTCAAAAATATGGATCTTGGAACTCCCATCCCAAGAAATCCATTAGAATTAGCCGAAACGGAAGTAGAACTTCCAAAAGAAATTCCTATTATTAGAAGTCATCCACTAGATAATGTTCTTGGAGACTTAAATAAAGGAGTTCAAACGCGGTCACAAGTACAAAACGTTGTGAATCATCTTAGTTTTCTATCACAAATAGAACCTAAGACCGCTAAAGAAGCTTTGCTAGACGAAGATTGGATCTCGGCAATGCAAGATGAATTACTACAATTCACTCGTAGCAAAGTTTGGGAACTTGTTCCAAAACCCAAAGATACTTCCATAATTGTAACCAAATGGGTATATAGAAACAAGTTAGATGAAAATGGAACAGTTGTTAGAAATAAAGCGAGGTTAGTCGCTCAAGGCTATACCCAAATGGAAGGGATAGATTTTGATGAAACTTATGCACCCGTAGCTCGAATCGAATCAATTCGAATGCTGTTAGCATATGCGTGTCATAAAGATTTCAAAGTATACCAAATGGATGTCAAATCGGCCTTCTTAAACGGGATATTAGAAGAAGAAGTTTATGTCAAACAACCTCCCGGTTTTGAAGATGCCACACATCCGGAGTATGTATACAAATTATATAAAGCTTTATACGGCTTGAAACAAGCTCCAAGAGCTTGGTATGAAAGGTTGAGCAAGTTTGTAATAACCCTAACTTCAGTAATGCTACAGTGGTCACATGAATAGTAAATTTTGAGGATTTAGAGAAATGGTATATAGGTACTCTATAAAGGAAATGGAAAATGAATAAACAGAAACCATATTAGTGTTGTACAATGAAAATAAGTGACTCGAAATGACGTTAGATTCCAGAAATTCCTGAAACATGGATTTTGAGGATTTTGACTTCGAATAAGCTTCTATTGGACATTAAGGAGCATGGAAACATTATAAGAATTATATATTGAGGAGTTAGTGAATTTAGACTTAACCTAGGGATTATTAAGTTAAGAGAATACCAAAGGAAATTGGATTGTTAAATGGTTTCAAAACCACTGAGATAATGAGGTACATTCGAAACGAACCACAATTTGACGAATAAGGAGACCAAGCAACCAAGATTAGTAATATAACAAGGATACATACCACATTATCATTATAAGAATTAGTAGCACAAAACTTAGAAAAGAAAACCAAGAAAAAAAAAAGATTATGAGATCATCTTGATGATATCATCTTCCACTAAACCAAATTAAGGGTAGATTAGTCTTTTAACACCTAGATTTTTTTACCAAGCTTCCAAGACAAGCTACACAAACAAGTAATTAGTAAGATTAAGATGAGATAGAACAAATAAAAACAACAAAAAAATCTCTCCCCTTTCTTAAGAACACCATTCGGCTACTTTAGGAAAATAAGAAAAAAAAAATTACAAACCCTAGCTCTCTTCAAGATTAATTCAAGGGAAAAATCATGGAGCTTCTTGGAGGTTAGGAAGGATCATCTACAAAATTTCAAGGCAAACCAACATCATTTGCATAGGTAATAAAATCATTGAAGTTGATGATGAATAGTGATGAATAGTAGTTTTCAAGAAACTAACTTGATTTTCATGGTTCTTTTAGTTGATTTAAGCTAATACAAGGTGACTTAAGGTGTATCCAAGGCTTGTTAAGTGTTGTAAAGCTTCAAGAAGGTATAATAACCCTTGCCCTTTTGTATTAATAGTAGATATTGAAGTGATTAGTAGTTTAGTGTGATTAATGGAAAGTTTATGATGAATATGTGTTATGAATGGTTGGATTTGATATGAGATTTGTGATGTGAACTAGTAACCATGGCTAGAATGTAGTCCACATGGTGTAGGGTTTGGATTGAGTGTGGAATGATGGTTTTGGAGTGGTGAAATTTTGGAAAGTATGAAATTACAGCAGTTATAATGTCCGATTTTCGTTAGAACGACAAACTGCCCTGTTTTTGGACAACAATGCAGTACGGTAGGTTACTGTCCAGCACACTTAGTGACCATGAAATGATAGAGATTAGTTCATAGATCGTTTTGATATAAGGTGCGTTAAAATCTGATGAACGGTTTAGGAGAAAAGTCAGTTTTAGTGAAAGACGTTCGATAACCGAGAAAACGTAATTGTATCAACTTTGAGATTACAGTTACCATAGTTAGACAGTCTTACAAGCCACGAAATTTTGGGATAGTGTAGTAGGGTAGTCAGAGGACCCTTGACAGTTGACGTTACATTAAAATTCAAAATCCATATTTTCTGAGAATTTTTACAGTTAAGTGTGGTCGTTAGGGGAGATAGTGAAAAACCACTGAAACTTCGATTGAGCTTAGAAATGGTTAAATTCTTGAGCCTTTGGGATAATAATAATACGTTAAACATACATTAAAGTGTAAAGGGTTTTGTTATACAAGAGGGTAGTGAGTAAGAGATGTGGTATTCTAATGACGGTCCTTTTGTGCTTATAGAAATTCCGGAGGAGGAACCAGCCCTACTGTCAGGATACAGAAACCGAGGCAAGATCCTTCTATCCCTACTTTAAAAATTATTTATCTTCGGAATAATAATGATATCATGGCATATATTTATGTATATGTGATGCTTTTGTTGCTATATTGCAAAGAATATATTCTCTTGATTGTGGGAAGTTAAAGAGAGATGATTACGAATGGAGCGAATATGCTCTAAGGTAAAAGAGATATGAAAGAGAATGGTATCAGTTGTTATCTAGGGTTATATGGTTTATAATGATATATTATAAACATTCTTTTAGTGTATGATATATACATATATTTTATAGAAATAATGTGCGAGAATGGAAATGTGAAATGGTGTTGATAAATTGAATAATGATCTTATAACAAGGGGGATTAGCAACAAATTTGCATAAGAGGCTATGTCAGGGCTGTGTGCGACATAGTCTAGTATTCATGATTCGGCACGAAGATGCCAAGGGAGGATGTTATGCAGGTGGCCTTCCTCCAGGAGGATGTTATGCAGGTGGCCTTCCTCCAGGGATGATGTTAGTAGGTGGCCTTCATTCCTTCTACTAGTAGTAAATAGAGAGCGGATACGGTCAGGCGACTGATCATCGTCCTACGTATCTGGCGCCAGTATATATCCCCAAAACTTGAAAGAAAGAATTTAAAATGGTTTTCAGATCTCTATAACTGAAAACAGAAAAGCGATATGAAACGATGAAATTATTGATATAGATGAAGAGAAACTGATTTTATATTAATTTATAAAATTACTGTACAGGAGGGAAATGAGAAGATGATAGTGAGAGATTTATTCAAGTATTTATGTTATTTTAAAATATTACACTAAAAGGGTATATTGGTTGTTATAATATTTAAGAAGAGAAACTGATACTGTATTACCTTAGATTTCTTTCTTATAATAGTAAGTGGATGATGTATTATTAAATAAGAGTTTTATTCTTCCTTAAAGTTTATAAATTGGTTACTGCTTACATATGTATATACATGTATACTTGGTTACATTTTAAATTCTAGTTTTCAATATTATCTTGCTGAGCTATTATAGCTCACTCTTGCTACTTATCTATATACAGCTAGGTATGCCCATACTACGCAGAACGCCCCGCAAGAGGGTAAGGGAAAGGCGACCTTCTGAGAGCTCGTTAGCATCAATCCCCGAGGTAGATGACCATCGCAAGGGGTTTAGTGGGCTTATGTATATTAAGTGTGTAAGTTTGAAAGATTGTAATAAATTTGGTTGTTGAAATGCTTCTTGTAGAAGCATCACTCAACAATGTACTGAAGTATGATTCTGGGTTGTAATAACTTTTTAATTCTAAACTCTTATTATGGTGAATGTTGTTCTCTGAGCATATGACTGGTGTGTGTGTGTGTATTACTGTGGGGTCAATTGCATAAGTATTAATTATAAAAAAAAAACCCAAGAGATATTGATTTTGAATGGAAGTTGGTTCGTGATGGCCCAAATTCATGACCCCGGATTTGGGGCTGTCACAAAGTTCCTATTAGAAAATAACTTTAAAATGGGAACGGCCGATAAAACCTTATTTACAAGACAAGAAAAAGATGATATCTTGCTTGTACAAATATACGTAGATGACATCATCTTTGGTTCAACCAATGATGCACTATGTAAAGAATTCTCTCAAAATATGAGCAAAGAATTCGAAATGAGTATGATGGGTGAATTAAATTTCTTTTTAGGATTGCAAATTAAGCAATCTGATGAAGGCATATATATTTCACAATCGAAATATTGTAAAGAAATGCTAAAGAAATTTGAAATGGAAAACTCAAAGCCCATATCTACTCCCATGTCGAATTCTGATAAATTAACAGAAGATCCCAACGGAATACCCGTTGACACTAAGAAATATCGAGGCATGATTGGTAGCTTGCTATATATTAGCGCAAGTCGTCCCGATATTCAATATAGTATCGGTAAGTGTGCTAGATTTCAAGTAGCACCAAAGGAATCTCACTTATCCGCGGTAAAACGGATATTGAGATATTTAAAAGGAACCACTGACATAGGTCTTTGGTATCCAAAAGGAGTACCATTCGACTTAGTATGTTTTTCTGATTCGGACTATGTCGGGCATTTAGTCGATAGAAAAAGTACAAGTGGTACATGTCAGTTTCTGGGTGGATGCCTAGTATCTTGGTTTTCCAAGAAACAAAATTCGGTATCTATTTCCACTACGGAAGCCGAGTATATAGCGGCTGCAAAATGTTGTGCTCAAATATTATGGATGAAGCAAACATTAGCCGACTATAATACTAAATTTGATGTAATCTCAATCTTATGCGATAACACGAGTGCTATTGATCTTAGCAAAAATCCCGTGTTACATTCAAGATCTAAGCATATAGATGTGAGACATCATTTCTTACGTGATCATGTCAATAAAGGCGATATAAAGATGACTCATATCGAAACTGAGTACAATCTCGCAAACATATTCACGAAACCATTAAATTCTGAAAGATTCACTAAACTCCGTTTGGATTTAGGAATGTTTGAAATTCCAAAATAATGGTTTATATTAATATATAAATATTATAAATATTTATATATGCTTTTGTGAGAAAATTTATCATTATATATAGTCATCTCACGAAAAAGATATCTTTTCACAATCAACGAATCTCAAAACTCAGATTCATCGATAATGAAAACACATGAACCTTTATCGATTGGGTTTTGACTTTCATTCGGAGAGATAACACTATTCGAGCAAATATTTATCGAAATTAATTTCGGAAATATTTTTGAGATACTAAATAAATGATATTTATCTAAATACAAAGAATCAACACATTAGTATAATTTCTGATATATATTCGTAACAAATTATTATATATCGATATACATATATATATAATAATTATTTTCCAAAAATATTTTCGAATATATATATATATATATATATATATATATATATATATAGGCTAGCGTTCAAATAGAAACCAAGATTAGAATAGAAACTAGAAACCTACACTAAATAAATTATATTTCATTTATTTTAATGGCCCCGCTAGGGGCACCTTCACAAAAAACTTATAAAATTCTTGGCTCTATTCAACAAAAATATAAAAAAAATAAAAAAAAATTTAAAAAGAAGTTACTGTTCACGTGCCACGTCATCACGTGAACAGTAACTTTTTTTTTATTTTTTTAAATTTTTTTATATTTTTGTTGAATATAGCCAAGAATTTTAAATGTTTTTTGTATTGGGGTACCCCTAATTTGGTCATTAGATTAGCTTGAAATATTTAATTTAGGTTTAGTTTCTAGTTTCTATTTTAAATTAGTTTCTATTAGAACAAGACCCTATATATATATATATATATATACTATTTTCAAAATATTATTAAATTTTTGACCCAGTCCATATTAATTGGACCAGCCCAACTCAGCTTGACCCAGCCCAATATCTAAAACCCTACAATCTTGACCATTCATTTTAAGGATGATTTAATCCTGGCCGTTAGTTATCTAAAATATATATACTAATCTCACACACAAAATTCATTTTGTGTATACTGTTCAAGCCGCGTGAGACTCTCTCTCAAACCCTAATTTCAATCTCTCTCGTCTCTTTCGCCGCTTTCTCAAAAACTTCGATCTAAACCCTAATTTCTTGATCGATTTCAAGCCTCTAAACACTAAATAAAGTTTATTTATCATCCTTTGTACCGATTAATCTCATAATCGTTACGAATCAAAGCTGAGTTAGGATAGATCGAAATGATTTTGAAAAATTAAGTCGTTATCATTTCGATTGATATCAATTTATGGTTCAAAATCGACAGATATATACATATATATACTCTATACACACACTCGAGCACTGTATTTCAAGTTTATTTCGATTCATTCAAAACCCTAACTTGTTCTTGAGCATTTTATACAGGAATGATAAAGGTTACTCAAGTTAGCAACTCTATGGTGTTTTTAAGCTTCAGATCGAGCTTCGCAAGGGCTAAACTCGGTCGAATCAGTGCTTGACTCGGTGAGTCAATTCGCGGGTCAACTCGGAACTCGGGCGAGTTCAGAGTTTTTAGGATCGGTAAGTACCCGAGAAGACTACGAGGCCTCGGGAAAAGGTAAAACTTTTATTAAGTTTAGAAGTTTGGAGTTCTATGTGAAATCTATGTGATTGCATGTTTATTTTGTTTGAACTTTTATAGTTGATGAGGTAGTCTTTCAGCATGAATGAGTGTACGGTTGAAATTCTTTGATTCGTATATCAGTTTGAGTATTGATACAGATGGATTCTCGAATTTGTAAAGACAATTGTTATAAGGTGGATCCTGTTTTAAGTTGATATATTTATGTGATGAGCCACTGATCTGGATATTTGATAGTAACGTCAGTAGAATTAATTTGATTTTGGTGGTTCAATATATTTGAAAATTTGATATATATTTATACTTAAGATATGATTTGTGAAACTTTGACTAAGTTAATTGCATGTGCTGGCTGGATTTATTAAAAGTTGCAGGTTATGGGACATAATATGGCTGTTAAAAATTTTATAATTCTGGATTGTGTTCCTTGACTTGGTCAACTGAGTAAATTGAGAAATTGTTATAATTTATCTTGTTCCTCTTTTTGGTCTGACTATGGTCAATAAAATGTTGAAGATGCTAATTGTGGTTTCCATATATACTGGTTGTGTGTGACTTTCCTGATAACTTCAATCTCTATAAACTGACAGTTCACCATTGCAACTATGCTAACTAAGTTTACAATTCTAGTTAGTATATACATTCATGCATACACTCACACACTTGCCCTCACCCAAAGCCTTGGCTAGGACTCCCTTAGAGAGGCCTAGTATCTGGACACTGGGGTGCAACGGCCACTTAGAGAAAATAGGATTCATTCCTTGCATTTTTATTATTTGTTTAATCCAATACCATGTTCTGTAAAGTGGTGTACGTGTCCTGTTTTGTGATACATTCTTGTTTATAGTGTGTGACTTGGTCAATATATTATCTGTGCATCTTAAATGAAGGAAAGATTGTGGTCTGGTGTGCATATCCCTTTCAATCAATCATTTGTAATATATATAACCTTGAGTCATTAATATATTCTTATAAGTACTAAAAGTGGTAGCTTGGCATTAAATGAGAATGACCTCATCTGAACTTTAGAGATTACAAGCTTGTCTCTAAGAGATAACTTTTAAGCAGAGTCATCCATCTGTCCCCTTTCATGAATACTCAAAATTGTCAACCATGTCATACTATCTTTACAAGGTTACTTTATGTGCTTAAATGTAATATTCTTTGAGTATATTACAGTTACCTTGATACATATGCCTGACAAACTCTGAAAAATCCTTCTTTTCATATTTGTCAAAGCATCTCAATTTAATTGAAACACTATACCGGGTACCTTACTGCATCATGAGTTGCACACTCTTACACTGAAGTTGTCACTTATCTGCACTCTTACTCGGATTTGGTCTTGAAAAATTATGCAAAATCAGATATTTATATAGTATATAAACATTCATGTATGTCAAAAATCATGTTTTACAGCTGCATACTCTCATATTAGCATGAATCATGTCTGTGCATGCCCTACAATCCATTTATTATGTTTACTATGTGTTCACCAACCTACATCTCTTCTGTGTAGATAAAAACGTGTGCATTCCTATCCATTCTTACTTGAGTAGACTGACTATATATATATCCATGCATGCATAAGCATTAATGAAAACAACACCTAGAGGGGGGGTGAATAGGTGTTTTTGGTTAATAGTGTGAATTTATGAACTGTTTTGAAATTTGCTGAAAACAGCTTGCTGTTTGTAATAACACAGTTCACAAACAGCACGCTGATTGTACCTGAAATGCAATGCAGAAGGAATATAAACAGTAAGTAAAAGAGACACACAATCTTTTAGCCAGGTTCGACCCCTAATCCCCTATGGTCTACGTCCTGGTCCCTTACCAAACTTGGTAAGAGAATATATTATTGATCAACTATAAACCGATTACAAGATCCAACAATATATCTCCCTTAACCCTTGCTGATTACAAATGGCTTACTGTTTACCTGTGAACAACTAACTTTCTAAGTACTACTTCCCAAGTATACTTCTCTAGTCTAGTTCGACTCACCCTAAAACCTGAAGCCAATCTTGTACAACAGCAAAACAATACACTTTGAACAATACAAATGTTTTGAAAGAATACAACTCAACCTATAAATCCTCAGAATAATTAATATGCGTATATGATGAGGTTTGAAGGTTTTGAAAGATTTAGCAATGAAAGCTCAGAAGTTGTGTGAGTATATCTTGTTTTCTGCACGTTGTATTCAGTGACAAGAACTGATGTTATTCAGTTCTTATATAGGTGAACAAGATCTATAGGTTTGAGGCTTGAAAGAATTCCAACGGTATGAATTCAAGCCGTTAGTAATGGAGAGCTTCTTTTGAGCAATGGGATGTGTTTTATTCTCTGCAAAAACTGAGCACTGGTGCGTGTATGGTGAAGATAATGTGCAGGGAATAATGTTTGTAAGAGTCCCATGTGATGTATTTGAGTGGAGGTATGGAGGTGTAATAAAATAAGGTAAAGTAACCTTATTTATACAAAAGGAATTTTGTCTTGTCTCCAAAAGCTTAAGTGGGAGGTATGGTGAATATATATTCTGAGGATCTTTACAAATAATCTATATATAATCAATATATCATCTCCTCTTGATGTTCTCTTAAAATCCCGAAATGAAACTGCAAAAGCTTCAGACACAATCAGCTTGCTGATTGTACAATTGGCATGCTGTTTGCGACAAATGGCTTGCTGTTTGATGTGTACTGATTAGACAATCAGTAAGCTGTTTTACCCTGCAGAAACACGTTAGAGCATACACAAATGGCATGCTGTTTTAACCTGCAAGACCAAGTTAGAACTAACATAATAGCATGATGTTTTTATATCTAAAAGCAAGCCAAACATATTATCAACAAAATCAATAGCATGTTAGTATAATAAATAACATTCCAAAATATATGTAATCATCGAATCATCAAAATCAATAGGCTAACAATCTCCCCCTTTTTGATGATTACTAACATATATTTTTAGGAGTACATACTCCCCCTCAACACATGCATCATTGATTTAACAACAAGATATTCAATTAAGCACATAAGGATTTATGAACTAAAATCCCAAACACATGCATCATTGAGAGTTAACCTCCTAAAATCTCTCCCCCTTAATCATTAAAAAGGGTGATCACGTAGCATATTCAATATAAGCATGGATCAAATCATGGTAATGGCATATAAAGAGTTCAGATACAAAAGGTAAGCCAACGTTACCCATTCTGTGCTTGTCAGCTTGCTGACTACACAGTTCACATGCCAAGCTCTCTTCGTATGACTGAAAACCTTTCTTCAGCTAGAGGCTTTGTGAAGATATCCGCTAGTTGAACTTCAGTTGAGACAAATACCAACTCTGGGGAATTATTCTTGACCGTCCTTGTTGACCTTGGTAAAGAATGTTGAGCTATTTCTTCATGAGTTGTCTTTCTCATCTTTTCTGGTGGTGAATGATCTTCTTCATCATAAGAGGTAGTTTATCAGTAGCCCTTGAACCTCTAGGACCTTCCAAAGTCATTTTAGCAATTGCATCTTCCACTTTAGCTTGCTGATTTGAACTTCCAGCTTGCTGATTGCTAGAACTTGAGGTTGCATGCTTTCACTTTCACCTCGTTGTTAGCATACTTTAGTGTGGGTAGCCCTCTGATCAGTTTCTTGCTTGATAAGCAAGTCCATGTGTGCATGCCCAATTTTCTATGCCAAACATAAGGATCATTGTCTATTGCAGCCAAACAGCATGCTGTTTCCTGCATAGTACAATATATATACATATATTTGTCCCATCTATATACTAGAGGAAACTCGTTAGTATCAAATAATAATATACTCATATTCAAACGAATATACGAGGACAAATAACATACTTACTACTTGAGTACCCAAATTTTGTTGGATCCACCAATGTTTGTTGATAGAATATAAAGATCATGTAGATCAGATTTCTTGATCCACTGTTGTATCACTTTTGGTGCTTGATTTCTGGTCCTTTTCGTTCTGCCAGACTGATAATGGTAAGCTGTTTGTCTTCTGTCATTTGCTTTCTGGTATGCTGATTGTCTTCTGACTGGTTTACTCTGGTAAGCTGTTTGTCTTCTGTCAGAAGCATTCTGGTATGCTGTTTGTCGTCTGTCTGGTCTATTCTGGTAAGCTGTTTTCCTTTTATAATTGACTTGAACCACACAATGTCTTTCCAGATGACCTTTTCCACCACACTTGTTGCATATCTTCCAGGGCATAGCATAGTTGTAAGGTATGCCATTTCTTCCATCATATTTGAGCGCACCAAGCTTCTTGTGAACGTTCATGCCAACTCCTTCTCTGACTAAAGGGACTTTTGTTGTTCTCATTATTGTCTTTAAGCTGTCTTCTCCTTGAACAAAAGTTTCCATCCCTTTCTGGAGATCTTTGACTTCCTTTTCTAGGAGATCGATCAATTCAGCTTGCTGTTTGGTGAGTTCAGCTTGCTGAATTCGTTTCTCAGCAAATTTTGAAGACTCGGCTTGACTAGATTCTTTAAGCTTGTATGTCTTCAATGCTTTATCTTTCGTTATAACATCAGATCTCAGCTCTTTGATTTCTTTCATCCGCTCATTGAGTTCCGCCATCAAGGTTTTGTTTCTCTTTTCATGTAATTTATTAATAGCCTCTAATTGACTATTCTTGGAATTTAGCTCCTTGATCTCTGTAGCTTTGCCTAATGAAGTTGAATCCCATTCTTCCATTTTTGGCAACAAGTCTTTTACCATTTTGGAAAGATAGGCGTTCTTATCAATCAGCTTGCTGATTTCGGCCTTTAGTGCCATATGTTCTTCAATAGTTACACTATTTTGTTCCTGCATGGTTAGTGACTCTAAAATATCATCATCTGAAGATACATAATCCTTAAAAGAATTTACCTCACTTTGATCCTCTTCAGAATCAGTTTCATCACTATCCACAAAAGCTTCTTTTATGGGTCCTTGTGAGCTATCTTCATCATTCAGACCTACAAGAGCCAAATTCATCATGTCTTCGCTTGAGTCATCACTGGAGTCTGAATCATCATCACTATAAGTCAGTGAAGCCTTTGATTTTCTCCTGTTTTTGAAAACAGCATGCTGTTTTGACTTTAACTTGTAGCAATCCCTTTTATAATGACCAGGCTTGCCACATTCGAAACAAGTTTGTTCATTTTTGTTGGAGAAACCTCCTCTGTCCTTTTTCATTCTATCTTTCCTTTCAATCAGCCTCTTAATCTTCTTTGAAATGAGTGCAATTTCTTCATCAGATTCTTCATCAGATTCAAACAGCTTGCTGTTTGCAGATTCTGGCTTGCTGTTTGTAGAATGAAGAGCCAAATTCTTCATTTTGGCTAGTGGAACCCGAACACCTTCAACCTGACTTTTGATTATCTTGCTTTCAAACTGTTCTAGCTCAGCAAATACAGCTAGGTGATCCATGGTGTCGATTGTTGAGGATGATTCCAAAGCCGTGACCTTAGCTTCATAGATAAATGGCACAGCACTTAACACTTTCATGTTAATTTCATCTTGTGGAATATCCTTTCCAAGTCTCTTTAAAGAGTTTATGGTGACCTGGAATCTAGCTTGACCTTCCTTGATAGTTTCATCATCCTCAAGCTTGAAGTTTCCAAAATCATTCATTAGATTGCTAAGCTTTACCTTCCTCAAGGTTGTTGATCCTTCATGATAGGTTTCCAAAGCATCCCACATTTCCTTTGCTGTTTTTAGAGAGGAAACTTTGTCATATTCAGCTTGACCCAAAGCATTCATTAGAGAGTTTCTAGCTTCTCCATTATAACAAAGTTTGATAATCTCCTCGGGGTTGAGATCATCAACATCTTTTGGCTTCTTCTCCGTATCTAGAAATTCAAAGTCTCCTTTCTGAATAACTCTCAAGACCAGTGGCTTCTTGGACAGGTATTGAAAGGCAGAGTGTATTAACTTGTAACACTATAACTAATGTAACTCAATTAAAAGAAAAGATACTTAATCAGAAGACAATCAAGAACAAGAAGTCACAAGAAATCAACACCAAATGAAGACAAGGTAATTGATACAATTGAACATGTTAACTATGATCAAGCCAAGAAGAAATCATTGAGAGAAGTTCAAGTCAAAGTTGTTCAGGCCTCAGTGATTTGAGAATTCGAGATTCAAGATCATAACTATCAGTATCAACAAGACCAATTGATTTCAAGTGAACAAGAAGGAAAGCAAATATTGGAAAGCCAAGTTACTAAGTGAATATGGTAATTTATTCAAGAAGCAGAAACACTATCAAGACTAGTCACTTATGAACCAGACCAGTGCATCAAGTGTCAGGACATTGATAGCAAGTTTATGTCAGTAATAAAGATCCATGTTCAAGAGCTTGCTGAAGAATAAAGAAGATATGAAGATATCACAAGCTCAAGATGTGCATTGAAGTTTCAAGTTGAAGACCAGAATATTTTCTAAGTACTAAATGTTCTGGATGGCCAAGTAGAATATTTCTAAGTAGAAGTTCGACTTAGGAATTTCGAGATGGCCAAGTAGAAATTCTCAAGTAGAAGTTCTACTTAGAGTGCAGCTTCAACATGACACATGGCATCTTCTGATTGGCAGATTTCCAAGCTTTCAAGATAAGACAAGATTTATGTGGACATCATTGGGCCACGTACATCTTAGTCTTTGAAGACTACAGGTCATAGATTACATGTAGTATAAATAGAAGCACTTGTGTAATGTTTTAGTTAGTGAGCAATATTGAGAAAAACACAAGAGAAAGAGAGAGAGTATTCACAGAGCTTAGAATCATTCACTTCTCTCTCAACTTCTGTTATACTTTGTAATGAATGTTGTAGCAACCTTTTCAAGTTATATATAAAGAAATATATTCCTTGAATCTGTGTGTTCATTTCTTGCATCGTATTTATTGCTACTCATAATCGAAAAGTTGTATTCACCCCCCCCTCTACAACACATTTGGACCTAACAATTGGTATCAGAGCGGATGTTTAACATACAAAACATAGATCCTTGTGTTTGGTAGAAGAATCGTGAGTTTTCATTTTCTAGATCTACTTTTCATTTTTTCGAAAAGTGTGCTTTAATTCGTTTCCAGTGAAAACTCATCCGGGAAAAATTATTTAAATACTCCAGGTGTGATTATTTGGCTTGGGTGTATTTTAATTAATTTTTGTGAATTAATCTGGGTTCATTGATATTTGGTGTTCTTGAGTGTTCATCATCTGTTCTTATCAAAGAAGATAACCCAACAACTTTTTGATCTCCTTTTTCAAACAAATAAGATAGTCAAAAAGGTGTTTTTGGTACTTTTGATTTGATTATTATTCCTTGGCCGAAAGCAAAAGAAAGTGTACTCAGTGCTTAGCAAGTGGGTTAGTCACTTTCGGTGTGTAAAGTAATCAAAAGTCAAAAAGGTGATATTGTTTATTCAATATTAAAGTAATCTGCAGAAAATTATTCTAAGGACAAAAAGTTCTACATAGAATTTCTACTTGAGATTTTCTACATAGAATTTCGACTTGGACAATTTCTACTTGGTGAATTTCGACTTGGACAATTTCTACTTAGAGAAATTTCGACTTGAGCAAAATTTCTACTTAGAAAAATTTCGACTTGGCAGAAGTTCTACATAGATATTCTACATAGCCTAGTCTTGGGTACTTAGAATTTTTTAGTGACAAGATTTGAAATGGCTCCTAAAAATTCTTTCAAGATCCCAATGTTCAACCGAGATCACTATGAAGAATGGGTTTTCAGAATGAGACTCTACTTAGAGACTATTAACCCTGAGTATCTGGAAGTCCTTGAAAAGGGTAAATTTGTTCCAATGAAAGCTATTCCTGAGCGTACGGAAGGAGAGGAGGTTATACCTGCTCGGTCTGAGCCTAAAAAGGCAGCGGACTTTACGGATGCTGACAAGGAGCAAATAGCTTATGACACTTCTGTAAGACAAACCTTGATGGAATCTCTCGATCATGAAATGTTCAACATAGTCAAGGGTTTGAATACAGCAAAGAAGATTTGGGACAAAATAGAAGTTGTCATGGAAGGATCTGCAGAGGTCAGAAGCAACAAGACACTTATACTCAAGATGGAGTATGACACCTTTAGAATACAAAAAGGAGAAAGCATAACAGATGTCTACCTACGATTCAGTCAGTTGGTATTGGATTTGAATCTGAGAGGTGTTACTCTCCCCATGGTTGAGACCAATACGAGATATCTGAGGAACCAGCCAAAGAGCATTGAACATAGAGTCTACGCAATCAGAGAAACCAGAGATTTGCATACAACTTCTCTGGAAGAATATTATGGAATTCTGAAGACCTATGAGCTGGAAACTCTTCAAGATCAAGCATGGGACAATGATTCAAAGGGAAAAGAAACTGCATCAGGATTAGTTGCTGATGAGGAAGAGTCTAAGAAGGCAATGGTTGCAGCAAAGCCTAAATCATCACCTGCACCTCATCAAGTTGATAATGATGACGAGTGCGCATCTAATAGTGATGATGACTACTTCACCCAAGAAGAGCTGGACAACATGGACGATAGTGTCGTGGCATACATGGCAAGGAAGTTCAGCAATATGAGATTCAGAAAGAGCAACCGACCACAAAGAAATTCTTCATCTTATTATCGGGCTGCTAAGGGTGGTGGTAGTTCATCAGGCTACAAAAGCAAAGGCAAGAGTACCAGCTACAAATCTCCGTTGGATTTCAAAATGAAGTTCAATTGCTATAGTTGTGGTGAACCTGGACATTTTGCCTCGGACTGCAAAAAGCCTAAACAGACTTATCCAAAAGAGACATTTGAAGCCCTCAAAAGCAAGTATGAATCGCTGGTGAAAGAAAAACATGGTAAAAGAGCTTTAGTAGTAACAGAAGGAAGAGCTTGGGATGATTCAGATGAGGAAGATGTTACTCATGTAGCAAACTTTGCGCTCATGGCTGAGACATCAGAGGAACCAGAGGTACCAGTTCTAACCCTTAAAGTAGAAATGTCTATTGATGATTATAAGGAACAGAACGGGGCTCTTAGCGAAGAGATCTACATGTTGTGCAAAAGCCTAGACACTTCTCAAAAGGAACAGAAAACACTTGTCGCCAAAAGCAGAATGCTTGAGGCAAAAGTGGAAGAGTTAGAGGCTGCTTGCACTGTAGATACTTCTCTAAGAGATTTTATTAAATCTTTGGAACACAAGCTCGTCCTTAAGGCAGAAATAGAATCATGTTTAAGGAACAAACTAGCTGAGTTAGAAACTAAATGTGAAGCTTACAAACTAGCTGCTAGTAAAGTGTATGTAGATAATGACGTATTTAAGAAGATAACTGGAGTAGGTGTAGGACTTGATTATTCTAACCTTTCTAATAAAGAAGGGAAGAGACCTATTGACTCTAGTTCCAGTGACCTTAAAAATGAAATTCCTAGCATTTTTAAATCTTCTGTCAAACCCATCTACAAACACCTTGTTCCTAGAATAGAAGAAGAAGAGACTGAATTGATAGCTAGATATGAGATTGAGATGGAAGATCGTCAGAAAGCACAACCTATAACTCCTATTAAACAAGTTAAAATCAATTTCCCTAGTGATGAATCTAGACTAGGAATAGGAGCTAAGGCTGTTAAACAACAAGGGAAGAAAGGCATAAAAGAGGTTAAGGCTGAACGAATAAAGAAAGCATGTTATCACTGTAAATCTACTGAACATCTTTCTTATGCATGCACTGCTACACATGCCATGCCTGTCACACATACAATGAATAATCTGCATCAGAATCATGCACAGTGTGGTCAACCTAATTGTATGCCATGCACTTTTAACGTCATGCAAACTTTTGTGAATTTAATGAATGCATCTAGCCAGTCATGCTCAAATACTGCTGCTAGTTCAAACATCAAAAAGAAGTTTGGAAGAGCTAAGACTGTCAGTCCTCCTAAAGTTAGGAGTGACAAACCTTCTCCTAGAACTGATAAATATGTCAAGTCTGAGAAAGGAAAGGAGGAAGTCGAAAGCTCTAGTTATGTTAAGAAAAGTGCATCTCCAGTTGTTAAATCTGTTGATTATCAATCTTATCGAAAAGCCGGGCCCAATCAAAGTTGGGTTCCGAAGAAAGTCTAATCAATCTGTCATTGCAGGGCATTAAGCAAAAGAGAAATAAAGTTATATGGGTGCTAGATAGTGGAGCATCGAGGCATATGACTGGAAACAAGTCCCTGCTTACAGAGTTGGTTATGAAAGCTGGCCCTTATGTTACCTTTGGAGATGACAGCATAGGTGTGACAAAGGGATATGGCAAACTGAAAACTGGCAATGTCATCATTGAAGATATTTCCTATGTTGAGGGATTAAAGCATAATTTGTTGAGTATCAGTCAATTCTGTGACAAAGGTTACGAAATTGTCTTCAACAAGAAAGGTGTATCAATCACTCACATCAAGGAAGGTTCACTGGCTTTGAGAGGAGTTCGAAAGGCAGATCTTTTTGTTGCAGACATGGATTCAGCAAATCAGAATGAAGTCACCTGTTTCTACAGCAAAGCTTCGGATGATGAAAGCTGGTTATGGCACAAAAAGTTATCTCACTTAAACTTCAAAACGATGAATGCTCTCGCGAAGTGAGAATTGGTGAGAGATCTACCTCAAATGGAGTTCGCTCCGAAAGGACTCTGTGAAGCCTGTGAAATGGGAAAGTCGAAGCGAGCCTCGCATAAAAGCAAAGAAATTTCAAGTATCACTGAGCCTCTGCAACTTCTTCATATGGATTTGTTTGGCCCAGTGAATGTCCTATCTTTGTCTAGGAAAAGATATGCATTGGTAATCGTGGATGACTTCTCCAAGTATACATGGGTATTGTTCGCAATGACGAAAGACGAAGTACCTTTCTTAATCATTGATCACATCACTCAAATTGAGAATGTTTCAACACTTACTGTGAAGACGATTAGATCAGACAATGGCACTGAATTCAAAAACGCAGTGCTAAATGACTTCTGTGTATCTAAAGGAATACATCGTCAGTATTCAGCCCCGAGAACTCCACAACAAAATGGAGTAGTTGAAAGGAAGAATAGAACATTGGTTGAAGCAGCAAGAACTTTGTTGTGTGATTCGAAACTTCCTCTGTATTTCTGGGCAGAAGCAGTGAGTACCGTGTGTTACACTCAAAATCGATCCTTGATCATAAAAGATAAAGAAAAGACACCATGTGAGCTAATGAACGGAAGAAGACCAACAATCAAATACTTTCATGTCTTCGGAGCAAAATGCTATGTACTTATAGATGATGAAAATCTAGGCAAATTTGCAGCAAAAGCTCGTGAAGGAATCTTTGTTGGTTACTCCACAGATGTGGTAGCAGCTTATAGGGTGTTCTTAGTAAATGATCGAAAAGTGACTGAAAGCTACAACGTCAGATTCGACGATACCAAACTCTCATCAATTTCAAGAGATTCTAATGAACCTGAGTCCCTAAAATTTCAGAATCTGGACTTAGAAGAACTTGAAGATGAACCTGAGTTGGTTGTCCCATTAAATGTTCCAAGTGTACGTGAAGAACCTGAGTCTAGTGAACAAGCTAATTCTACAAGATCAGGAGAGACATCTTCAGTACGAACCGGCAACAACTCAGGGGGAGTAAATAGCAGCTCAAGGACTACTGTTCAAGGCTCGAATCGAGTTGACTCTAGTTCTGTAGGAGCTGGCACTAACTCAGGGGGAGTTAGTGAAAGTATTCAAAGTAGTCAGCACCACAATTCAGAAAGTCATGCTGAATCATCAAGACAATTTCCAAGAGAACGAGTATGGAATAAAGACCATCCGTTTGAATTGATTATTGGTGATCCAGATGCTGGTGTGTCTACTAGAAGAAATGCAAGAGCTGACCTGGCTAATATTTGCTTATTTTCTGGGTTCTTATCCAAGCTTGAACCTAAAGAAATAGAAGAAGCTCTTGGTGATGCTGATTGGGTGATTGCAATGCAAGAGGAACTCAATCAGTTTGAAAGGCAGAAAGTTTGGAAACTGGTACCCCGACCAAAGAACAAATCAATAATTGGAGCAAGGTGGGTATTCAGAAATAAAATGGATGAAAACGGACTTGTAACACGAAACAAGGCTCGTTTGGTTGCAAAAGGTTATTCTCAGCGAGAAGGAATTGATTATGATGAGACCTATGCACCAGTTGCAAGACTTGAGGCAGTCAGGATGTTTTTGGCATTTGCAGCACATAAGAACTTCAAGGTTTTCCAGATGGATGTGAAAAGTGCCTTCCTGAACGGAGAGTTAGAAGAAGAAGTGTATCTGGAACAGCCGCCTGGCTTCATTGATCCAGAACTTGTAGATTTTGTGTATCTTCTCTTCAAATCTGTCTATGGCCTCAGGCAATCCCCAAGATGTTGGTATGAAACCCTATCTGTATTCTTAATTGAAAGTGGTTTTACTAGGGGAGTAATTGACAAAACATTGTTCTATAAGAATGTGAAGAATGATCTAATACTTGTTCAAGTATATGTGGACGATATTATCTTTGGGTCATCGAATGAGCGCTTGTGCGAGAAATTTGCTAAGCTAATGCAAGACAAATACGAGATGAGCATGATGGGAGAGCTGTCCTTCTTCCTTGGATTACAGATCAGTCAGAGAAAAGATGGTATCTTTATCTGTCAATCCAAGTACGTCAGAGATTTACTCAAGAAGTATAATCTAGAAGATGCATCAGCAGCCAAGACTCCCATGGCAACAGCCACGAAGCTTGATGAAGACAAAACAGGTAAACCAGTTGACATCACAAGCTATCGAGGTATGATTGGCTCACTTCTCTATTTAACTGCAAGTAGACCCGATATAATGTTCGCGACTTGTTTATGTGCAAGGTTCCAAGCGGATCCTAGAGAATCACATCTCATAGCCGTCAAAAGAATTTTTAGGTATCTCAAGGGCACACCAAATCTAGGAATTTGGTACCCAAGAGATACAGGTTTTAATCTAATTGGCTATACGGATTCAGATTATGCAGGTTGCAGGATTGATAGGAAAAGCACATCTGGTGCTTGTCAATTTCTTGGCAGAAGATTGGTGTCCTGGCAAAGTAAAAAGCAACATACAGTATCTACTTCTACTGCTGAAGCTGAGTACATTGCTGCTGGAAGCTGTGTAGCTCAAATACTGTGGATGAGGAACCAATTGAAGGATTATGGCATGGAGCACAAGAAAATTCCAATTATGTGTGACAACACAAGTGCCATTGCCATAACCAACAATCCTGTAGATCACTCAAGAACCAAGCACATCGACATCAGGTATCACTTCATAAGAGAACATGTCGAGGAGGGGACTGTGGAGCTACATTTTGTGCCCACAATGCAACAAATTGCAGATATATTCACCAAACCTCTTGATGAAGTAACATTCAATAGGTTGGTTGGTGAATTGGGAATGCTTAACACAAGTTAGTAAAGCCTTCTATCTGTAAAATCCATGGTTATGTTGGTATATGCAAGCTATTTAATCATTATGTGTTTAGACTTTAAAATGCCTAATTAATGATTATTATAGGATGCATATAGTGTGATTTTGCATGAATTCAGTGTGTTTTAAGTGTCTTTTATAGCACAAATCTGTGAATTTATGCTTGTTAGATTGCATGAACATAGGGGGAGTTAAATTCATAATATTCTAAATCTTGCATGATTTTTAGATGAATTTACCTGTGTTTTTCATGTAATTAGAGGCCTTAGAATTATCAAGGAATGTTTTAATTATGTCATATATTAAAATCCTTGAATTGATATTTATATTAATTTGACAAAATTAATTGTTGAGTTTTTCAAAGAAAAATTGTCAAATTAATCTAAGTATCTTCAAAATTTCAAGTTAGTTTCTATCTCGAAACTCATCTAGAAATTCGACTTGAATTTTGATTTGAGCTTCCAGAGTGAAGTTTTGAAAATTCTAAGTCTGGGAAGAATTTCGAGTTAGCCTCTATCTCGAAATTCAACTCGAAATTCGACTTATAGTTCGACTTAGAGTTACCAGTGTGCCTAGTTCTTCAAAATATTCGAGATACAGCCTATCTCGAACTCTATCTCGAAATTGAGATGAGATTTCCAATTTTTGGGGATATTTTGAAATGAACTGAGAATAACTTCGAGTTATTGAATAATTTCGAGTTAGTCTCTATCTCGAAACTCAACTCGAATTTCGACTTGATGTTCGAGATAGAGATCTCAGTTTGGTTAAGGGGATTTTTCGAGTTAACTCCTAACTCGAAGTCTATCTCGAATTTCTACTTGAATTTCGAGATAGGTTTCCCTAGTAAGGTTGGTGTGTGCTGTTTACATAGTCATTTACAAGATAAATGGTAAAGGTTTTCGAGTTAACAGCTATCTCGAACTCTATCTCGAAGTTCGACTTAGAAAGTTCGAGATAGACTTCGAGATAGACTTCGAGATAGAATTTCGACTTGAGTGTTCCCTGTATGTACTTAATGTTTTTCACACTTTTTAACAGGGACATTTTAGTCATTTCACAGTAATGTCTATATATACATCTTTAACTCGATGTTTTTCTTTCACTTTTACCTAATAGAGTTTTACAGCCGCACATATACGCACATATACATACAGGCGATTTCATATTTTCAACCATTGATTCGTGATTTTTGTGACAAATCTCATACGGACAACGAATTAATGCCCATTTTTTGACTGCTATCACTTGTGTGTTACTGTTAATCTCTGTTCTTGTGTGTTTGTTGGTTCATCTTTCTTGAGATATATACACACGTATATACACACAAAAGTTAACAGATCTGTTCATACACGATTTCACACAAACACTTCACTGTTGAAGCAGATTTAAATTAGTGGTTCGAAATTTGCCTTCCATTAACTGGTTGTTGGAGCCCGTAGTTTGATTTTTCAAAAAAGGAACTTTTGTGTTCTTGATAAATTAAAAGGGTTCTCACGGTTAATTGTTTAATTAATTGTTTTTCCAAAATTAAAATTTAAAATTCACATCTTTTTAAAGAAAAACTTTTAATTAAAATGGCTCACCAATTTTCACTTGCCAAAAACAATTTTTATAATATTTCTACGGAAATTGGTGATCAACTCCCGCGCTTTAAGTCTTGGATACGATTTCTCAATTTGTATTCCAAAGCTAGCGATGCTTTTTCTGCTAAACCTACACTAGTGCATGATGCCTTACAGCAATTATGGACTAGTGCGGTTTCTTTTGGGAGCAAATCAACCCCCTTTGGTTTCAGGTTTACCTTAGCGGGTCAGGAATATGTGGTGACTGAACAAATTGTCAACAAGGTTCTTGGATTCCCTGTTAAAGATGCTTATGATCCAGAACCTACAGCTGCAGATCGCCTCAAATTCTTTGAAGAAATAGGGTGTTATCCTCCGACTGGCCGGATCACTGGAAACATCCAAAAACAATTTCTTCATGTGGAATGGAATTACTTTTTCGAGGCCATCACAAGATGTTTTCGGGCACGAGAAAGCGATTACCATCAAATTTCCATTCCCATGCAAAACCTCGGAATTGCCCTAGCAAGAGAGCTGGATATCAATTATGGACGAATAGTTCTCTCTGAGATAGTGGCTGTGATGGGATCTCCTGCAAGCAGAGACCTCAACACCACAGATGTTGTCTGCTGGTTTCCTCGGTTCTTACAGATGCTGATTAATCATTTAGTACCGAAGGATGCTCTTGTAGTTAGACGGAGTTTTGCCAGTGGTTTATCATCTGCACCGCTAGGGATGGGCACTAAGTCACTTTCAACAGTTGAAAATCAGGATAAACATCATGGAAAACCGATGTCTATTCCTGATACCTTACAAAAGTGGCTTACATATGATGAGGGAGTTACCACTTTGATGGAATTCTCGCAAGCTTCATCACATGCTCAGAATCGGTCTGCTCATGCTGAGGCATTTGAAGCGATTCCTGATGAACAAAGCAGAGACGAACAAGGTAATGAATCAGGTAATCTCTCTCGACACTCTACTCATTCCTCTTCCTATGTTTCTGATTCCCAGACCCAAGAGACTGCTAGCCCGCAGGATCTATCCCAGGGTGAGAGCTATATTTCTAATTCTATATCATCCCAGTCACCGGAATCCAAACAGCCAGCACATATAGATGTAGGAAATGATGAGGAGAGTGACCCCGAAGAGCAGCCTCTTACTCGAAAGAAAGCCAAAATTTCTCATGCTGCTACTTCTAAATCTCAGTCAAACCCTAGAGTGTCACACGCAACCACTCCACCTCACGAGAGTGGTTCACCCCTTGAACAATCTGCACATAGGGATTTTGATTTTGATGATGAGTATGTACCTTTTGAAGATACTGTTGCTTCAAGAGGACATGAAGCTTTCAAAGCTTCAGCCGTACCTTCACCGGTACGTACTGATGCTACAAAGAGGATCGGTTCTGATGTTGTACAAGAACACTTTGTAGCCTCTCAGCCTGAGATTCCAACTCAGGAACAAACAGCAATTGATCCCATAACTGCAAATTATATTTCTTATCAAGTTTCTGCAGGTACTTCTTCATATTTTGGATCAATTATTGAAGACATACACGAGCGTGAGACAGGGAGTGTGTGTGAGAGGTTAGGGAGAGAGGGACCTTCATTTTTAAGGCCCGAAACCGAGCGCCAAATACCAACAGAACGAGAATTAGAGCGAGGTCACCTAAACCAAACACCGTCCCTTAATTCTGAAAATCTTGAATCTCGTTTGTCTTTTATGGAAAATCAAATGAAGGAGTTTGGGTAGTCAATGGGGCAGTTAGGGATGAACGTTGGAAATAATCAAAGGGCACTTGACGACTACGCAGCACGAATGGCAATTCAAGCTTCAGCTTTTACTGTTTTGACAAATCAGGTAAATGACATGGGCCATGCTGCTGGTGTCTTGGGAAACACCCTGTATGACAGGATGGGAGCAATGGAGCTTACAATGGATACTCTGGCTGTGGAGATAAGCAGAGTTATGTTCGCAATCAGAAGTTTTGTGCCCCAGGAATGTTTCGCGCCGCAACAACCTCCCCCCGATGCTAGTACAGGTGGTGCTAGTGGAGCAGGAGCCTATGGTTCCGGGTTTGAAGATTTTGATACAGCTGGTGGATCTGGAGACCAGGGTGGAGTTCAGGATAACTCACCTAAGGGGGAGAGTATAAAGGAGACGAGACAGCAGGGAGTTCAAATCGAAGAAATTCAAGAACATGCTGATCTTGTCAGAGAAATTGAAGTTGAGCCGTCTGTTGAAGAAGAGGCTCTGAGGAGGAAAAAGGGTAAGGCAATAATGGTTGAGCAAGATGAACCATTCATTGACCTAAGTCATCAAGAAAAAGTACAGGAGGTAATTGATTCAGATTCTGATATGGAAGACGCACCTTTGAAACATGCTATAAAGAGATCATTGAAAGATCAAGGTGGCGGTGCTGGGATGTCTGTCGGAAAGCCTGAAGAAATTACGGTTGATGAAGAAACCCTTGAAGCTCAACAGTTAGCCTTAGATCAAGCTGAGTACTTTAAAATGAAGGCAATGCAAGATCGTGCTGCGTTTCAGGAAAAGAAAGCGGAGCTACAAGGAAAGCAGTACGATTATGAGCTTGCAAGGCTAGCTGATCCTCAAATCAATCTGGATAATAGAAGGATAGGACAGAAATGGGATGACGCAAGAAAGATTTTGATGGGACCATGTACAAAAGGAGAGCATAACAAGGAGGCAGATGATCTGTTCTACCACCTAAATTTGCAGAATCCAATGGCTGCTGACTACATGAGTGCTTTAAAGAGATTAATTTCTAAAGTCAGGGTTGGATACAATTCAACGCAAAAGGAGTGGCAGGTTATTTTGTCTTTCACAGAAGGAGTCCCGATGTCTTTCATGTATGTGGATGATCAATTCATGACGAGAAGATCTGCATCAGAGTTGTTCTTGCTAGCAACAAAAATTCAATACTCTCATTCTGAGAATCTAAGCATTCTGTATAGGGATCAGTTAATGCGGCTAGCAGAGGACAAGGGTCCAGAATTCTCAGCATATCCAAATGTTGTCCGGATGGTGGTTGACAGTAAATTGAAGAGGGTGAGCTTGGAGGAAAAGGACTTAATGGAACTTTCAGTGGAATCTCTTAAGGCCGTCTGTAGACAAATGATGAGTAAGGGATTCGCGTCTGAGCTTAAAGATAAATCAGTGAAGACCATTGAAAGTGTCATACTAAAGAAGAGCAATGAGGTGTGGAAGTGTGATGTCATTGCTCCAAACCCTCTTGATAATGTGAAGATTGAACCAGAGCTGATAGAGAGGAATTGGAATATTCTTCAAGCAATGAAGAATGTTGATGAAGCTCTGAATCTTCCTACTGGAGAACTGGAACAAGGAGAGATAAGGGAGGCAGTTGGTGTTCCAGGAAGAGACAGTGTATACTGGATACACTCTTTTGTAGATAATACGGCTGATGCCTTAGTATTCATAGATGCAGACCAGAATCAAACATTCTTGCATATGAGTAAACAATGGCTGCTGCAGACTCAAGATGCTGCATTTCTGGAGAAAGTGTTATATCTGTTCAAATGGGAAGATGTGGAAGTTAAGTATGTGACAGAAAAGCAGAGACTCGTGAGTTACCTGTCTGATGTAGTAGTGGAAAAGAAGCGATTGGAGCGAGAGGCGGCTAGTGTCCACAATACTAACCGTGTCATAGGCTATCCCAAAATGATCTACTGTCAGTTTAAAGCTGATAAAACTCATAGGAAACCTCGGCTTATAATGAAGAAATTTGAGGACATTCCAGAGATCAGAACTACTCAGGAGGTGGACAAACTCAGAAGGCTTTTCAAACATCCTTACCCAGAACCCAGGAACCCTCTAGAGATGGAAGCAGTAAGTTTGTTGAATACTAGGTGGACGCAACTTCATAATCCAGTATATAAGAAACAAAAGCAGCAGGAGGAGAAGCGCAAAAGGCAGAAAGAAGAAAAAGATCAAGCTGCTGAAGCTAGGAAAAGGAAACGGAATTAGGGTTAAAGGTCAGAGTGGTGTGAACTTGAAGTTGGAAAAACTTCATGTCTTTCGGTTGCTTTAACTCACTTGAGGAAAATTCATCTTAGAATGAATCCAATAAGGTGATATAAGTTTGACTAAAAGATATGAAATAATCCAGGTGATAGGAATCATTCAAATGATCTTTAATTCGAGGTTCGAATTCTGTTTCTAGTTTAAGTTCTTTGTATTGTTTTCATGTACTTGTAAATTGTATATTTTTCAAGACTGTAATGTTAATTATCTTTTCTCGTCTCTTGTTTAGTTGAGTTATCCTTCATTAATTTGAATGTCATTGTTAGACAATCAAATTGGGGGAGATTGAAAGGCAGAGTGTATTAACTTGTAACACTATAACTAATGTAACTCAATTAAAAGAAAAGATACTTAATCAGAAGACAATCAAGAACAAGAAGTCACAAGAAATCAACACCAAATGAAGACAAGGTAATTGATACAATTGAACATGTTAACTATGATCAAGCCAAGAAGAAATCATTGAGAGAAGTTCAAGTCAAAGTTGTTCAGGCCTCAGTGATTTGAGAATTCGAGATTCAAGATCATAACTATCAGTATCAACAAGACCAATTGATTTCAAGTGAACAAGAAGGAAAGCAAATATTGGAAAGCCAAGTTACTAAGTGAATATGGTAATTTATTCAAGAAGCAGAAACACTATCAAGACTAGTCACTTATGAACCAGACCAGTGCATCAAGTGTCAGGACATTGATAGCAAGTTTATGTCAGTAATAAAGATCCATGTTCAAGAGCTTGCTGAAGAATAAAGAAGATATGAAGATATCACAAGCTCAAGATGTGCATTGAAGTTTCAAGTTGAAGACCAGAATATTTTCTAAGTACTAAATGTTCTGGATGGCCAAGTAGAATATTTCTAAGTAGAAGTTCGACTTAGGAATTTCGAGATGGCCAAGTAGAAATTCTCAAGTAGAAGTTCTACTTAGAGTGCAGCTTCAACATGACACATGGCATCTTCTGATTGGCAGATTTCCAAGCTTTCAAGATAAGACAAGATTTATGTGGACATCATTGGGCCACGTACATCTTAGTCTTTGAAGACTACAGGTCATAGATTACATGTAGTATAAATAGAAGCACTTGTGTAATGTTTTAGTTAGTGAGCAATATTGAGAAAAACACAAGAGAAAGAGAGAGAGTATTCACAGAGCTTAGAGTCATTCACTTCTCTCTCAACTTCTGTTATACTTTGTAATGAATGTTGTAGCAACCTTTTCAAGTTATATATAAAGAAATATATTCCTTGAATCTGTGTGTTCATTTCTTGCATCGTATTTATTGCTACTCATAATCGAAAAGTTGTATTCACCCCCC
This sequence comes from Kitagawia praeruptora, assembly GCA_037693485.1. Classification (NCBI taxonomy): domain Eukaryota; kingdom Viridiplantae; phylum Streptophyta; class Magnoliopsida; order Apiales; family Apiaceae; genus Kitagawia; species Kitagawia praeruptora. The sequence continues at coordinate 129,084,150 of CM075352.1, forward strand.
CCCCCTCTACAACACATTTGGACCTAACAGGTATGTTTCCATTCTACATTTCCACCAGTTGTAGTTTTCCGAGCCAATGAGGAGAGGAGCTCTAAAATCGGATTTAGCTTCGAGATAATATTCACCCATGATCGATACCTTCCTGTTACAGAAATATTAGTATACCTCGCTCTGATACCAAATGAAAACAACACCTAGAGGGGGGGTGAATAGGTGTTTTTGGTTAATAGTGTGAATTTATGAACTGTTTTGAAATTTGCTGAAAACAGCTTGCTGTTTGTAATAACACAGTTCACAAACAGCACGCTGATTGTACCTGAAATGCAATGCAGAAGGAATATAAACAGTAAGTAAAAGAGACACACAATCTTTTAGCAAGGTTCGACCCCTAATCCCCTATGGTCTACGTCCTGGTCCCTTACCAAACTTGGTAAGAGAATATATTATTGATCAACTATAAACCGATTACAAGATCCAACAATATATCTCCCTTAACCCTTGCTGATTACAAATGGCTTACTGTTTACCTGTGAACAACTAACTTTCTAAGTACTACTTCCCAAGTATACTTCTCTAGTCTAGTTCGACTCACCCTAAAACCTGAAGCCAATCTTGTACAACAGCAAAACAATACACTTTGAACAATACAAATGTTTTGAAAGAATACAACTCAACCTATAAATCCTCAGAATAATTAATATGCGTATATGATGAGGTTTGAAGGTTTTGAAAGATTTAGCAATGAAAGCTCAGAAGTTGTGTGAGTATATCTTGTTTTCTGCACGTTGTATTCAGTGACAAGAACTGATGTTATTCAGTTCTTATATAGGTGAACAAGATCTGATGTTATTCAAGCCGTTAGTAATGGAGAGCTTCTTTTGAGCAATGGGATGTGTTTTATTCTCTGCAAAAACTGAGCACTGGTGCGTGTATGGTGAAGATAATGTGCAGGGAATAATGTTTGTAAGAGTCCCATGTGATGTATTTGAGTGGAGGTATGGAGGTGTAATAAAATAAGGTAAAGTAACCTTATTTATACAAAAGGAATTTTGTCTTGTCTCCAAAAGCTTAAGTGGGAGGTATGGTGAATATATAATCTGAGGATCTTTACAAATAATCTATATATAATCAATATATCATCTCCTCTTGATGTTCTCTTAAAATCCCGAAATGAAACTGCAAAAGCTTCAGACACAATCAGCTTGCTGATTGTACAATTGGCATGCTGTTTGCGACAAATGGCTTGCTGTTTGATGTGTACTGATTAGACAATCAGTAAGCTGTTTTACCCTGCAGAAACACGTTAGAGCATACACAAATGGCATGCTGTTTTAACCTGCAAGACCAAGTTAGAACTAACATAATAGCATGATGTTTTTATATCTAAAAGCAAGCCAAACATATTATCAACAAAATCAATAGCATGTTAGTATAATAAATAACATTCCAAAATATATGTAATCATCGAATCATCAAAATCAATAGGCTAACAATTAAGACACACATCTGCACTTAGTCTCCATTTCATGAAATACACACCATTAAAACCAAACCCAAAAGCCAAAAACCTTTAACTCCTTCCTCTATTTCCTACCATGAATAAGAAAAATTTTAACCACAACCTATTTGCTCCCTTCACACCCTACTGTCACCCAGACAACTCAAAGGAACACTATCACAAGAAAATCAAACAAGAACCCCCCTCAAGCCTAAATGAATTTGCTTATTTCTCTCATAGTAATAAGCTACCTGTTTTTAGACATCCAAACCCTAACCCTATGTTTCAAGCTATGCCCATTTCTGAGAAATCTGTCAATTCTCACATGCCTAGAACAAACCTCAAACCTCCTAGTCCCACTCTAGTAAGACTGTCAAACACTGGCAAGCTTAATATAATGCTAAACAATAACCAACCTGGAATGATGGTGTTTGTTCCACCAAATAAAGACATTCATAGCTTACTCACTTTAAATAGATGGGAAAATTATGTGTTTTGTAGAGGTCAAAACTACTACACTCATCTCATTGCTAAATTTTATGGTAATATGGAAGTGCAACAAAGGGTTGATGGGATTTTCTACTTAAGTTCATTTGTGAATGGTAAGAATGTTTATGTGGATCACAATGTTCTTAATAAGTCTCTTAGGTTAGGAAACAAACCATCTGAGCTGCCTTGTGTCAATATCTTTGAAAAGTTTGTTTTTAACCAAAATGAATTTGAGTTGTTTCTTGGTGTTTTCTGTGAGGAGGATGTGCCTGAGGGTCTGTGTGTTAGGGAATTTGCTATAAATTTTAGACATTTCTTGCCTAGGTTTCAACAACTTGCTATAGTCCTAAGGTCAAACATTCTGCCTAAGCCTAAACATGACAAATTCTTTGACTTTGTTGACCTCAAAGTGATGTTTAAAATTGTGTCCAACTCCATTGATTTTAATCTCAACTATGTGATTGTGCTTAACATGATAAATGCTTTTAATGTGGACTACATGCCCTATGGATTACTCTTAACCTCTGTTTTTGAAACTCACTACATACACATGTCTAGGATGCACTTGAACAGAGTTGACTATTGTGCTATTGATAGTTTAGTTCAACCTAAACTCTCTCTAAAAAACTGTCAAACCAGTCATCCAAATAGGATTGTTATCCCATCCCTTGCTCCAAAATCAGATGCTTATGCTATTCTTAGGGAAGAGTTTAACAAACTTAGCCTAGATATGGACATACTTAAAGAGTCTAACAATGAGCTTCACATTAGGGTTGAAAACGTAGAGGGTGTAATCCATAAGAACAAGGGTAAGACTATTGAGCCTATGGTTGTTGATGAATCTGGTAAAAATATTGAGAAAAATTTGGTGGGTGAATTGGTTTCTGTTGGTACCAGTGATGAAATGGATAAGGTCTATGCTTCTTTGCCTGATTTAGGTGAAGATTTGGGTGTTGTTGCTTCTGATTCTGTGATGAAATGATCTGTGTGCCTGCATATTTTGTGCTACTGTGTGCTGATACTTGAGCTTAAAAATTCTGTGTTCTTACCTCTGTTTGAAAGACTTCAGCCTGTAGTACTTAATTTGCTATGTTTTTAAGTTCTTGTTATTTTGCTTTCTGCTTGGAATAAGACCAATGCAATCAAGTTCTCTATGAATCAGTGAACCACACTGATTGAATTAGAACTCTTTTGATGTATATACAAATTGCATTGACTGAAGTTTGCTTACTGCACCTATTTGATTATATCTGTCTTAAACTGAAAATCTGGTACGATCTGGTACTATAAACCGTTTTAATATGAAATATCAATAGTGAATATTGTTAAAGTTCTAAACATGTTACAACGGTTTAGTTGATACTCTTGGATACTTGGTCTACAAACTTTAAAATTATCTTTATCTAAGTGAGTTAGCTAAATTATGTCATTACATTCTATATATGATTCAGAAAAGTCTGAGCTATAAGAGAGCATTATCAATTGACAGTTGTACATTTACATATTTTTGATCTCGTACTAGCATGCATCTACAGATATGTACGAAGAACTGACTTTCAAGATCAGCCTTCAACATTGTTTATGGAAATTTCGATTCAAAAAAAAAACAACAATATGATTGTTCAGATTACATTTGAAAAGGTTTATGTTCTTGTAAATCTGAATGACTTATGATTGTATGGATTCTATAGACTATTGTCAAAAACTTTGTAACAGAAAATTACTTAGTAAGATTGACTGATTTTGTACGAAACATTATCATCGTTTACAGTGTATTTTTTTCTGTTTTGTACGAATCTCAAATATTAGTGACATGTTTAGTGTCAAAAACACGGATGTAACATTGCCATAAAATGGCCAGTCAAATGATAAACTCGAACAAGAGTTAAAGTCAGTGACATTTAAACTTTGGTAACACACAAAATTAAGTATTCACGCATGAATAAATCTTTTTGGTACCACACCAAAAGAAAAAGAGTTTACGATTCATTTACTACAATAAAAAGAAATTTTCGTAAGTAAATGAACTATTAAAATACAAAAAGGAGAAAGAAATTCTGTTATATTTCAAGGGGAAGCCACAAGGGAAAAGGAAAGAAAATTGATATTCATCAATCAAAAAGAAAAACTCGGTATTATACCAATTCAATTGGATATTAATCGAATTTTTCAAAACAGGAAAAAGAAGAAATTAACAATTTGGTAATACACCAAGTTATTTTGATTACAAAAAGGGGGAAGAGATAAGGAAGATGAAAATAATTTTGATTCAAAAACGAATCGTATCTTGAGGGGAAGCACTAATTTTTGAATAAAACATCAAAGATTTACAACAAAAAGGGGAAGATATTAGAAAAATTAGTACCCTTAGTTAAAAAGGGGAAGAGAAAATTTTTGGTAATATACCAAACAAAAAGGGGAAGAGAAATTTAGACCCCTAATTTAAAATTTTCAAAATTTCTTATATGAATTGCCTAACAATGTTTATTCATCTCATAAGTTGTTTTGAAGGAATCAATTAAGTGGAGAATATGAGTTACCGAGTGCTTCGAATCGAGTCTAAAATATTTTTTTTAAACTCATGCATACACTATGGGGAAGCACACACGGGTAAATTTTTAAATTTTATGTTTTGTTTGGCAAATACCAAAAAGGGGAAGATTGAAAGGATATCTTCGATATATTATTTATTTTGGTATTTGTACGATTTAACATAAAATTTAATTACACTTAGTTATCCTCTCCACTAGGTCATTAATTTAATTGATTCCGTCAAAAGTCAAAAGTCAAATTCTAGCAATATCTATTTTTAATTATAAGAGATATTCCATTATTGCGAAAAATTAAATAATATTTTTATGGAATATATCTCTATACCAATGCAATAAGATCGAAAAAGAAATATTGATATTTGATATTTTTTTGATCTCCGTTGCAAAATTGATAAGGCGATAGGCTTGAACAAAGAATATTCGAGGATTAATATTCTTTATAGAACTCGTGCTATATTTAAAAACAATCCGTTTTTATTCAAAAATATTCCGCCTTCACACTCAAAATACTTTTATCCTCAAGAATATTAATATTCAGTGGTAGAATATTAATACTCATTGTGACGCCCCCAAATCCGAGGTCAGAGATTCAGGTCGTCACATCGCCATCCAACCATATCCTACATGTATTAACTTTACAACTCAACAATATATCAATCCAGACCTCAATCTTACGCACATACAAGTTAGAGCCTCAGAAACGATAATCAAAAGTAACAATAAATATTACAATTCATCTGTACAATCCGGAAGATTACGCACTTCCACTTATACAACTACACTTGAAGACGAGTCTTACTATTACAGTTGAAAACCTATTAGACTTACTCTGTAGTATTTATCCGGAACTAAATCATCTCGGGGTAAATCTTCTACTCCTCTTCTGCTGGTGCGGAGTTAACTGACCAAATTCTTCTCTTTCTGAAAAGTTTTTATAAAGCAAGAATGAGCTACATAATGCTCAGCAAGTTCGCCATTTTGAAAAATAATAATGTGGTTTATTTCAAAAACGTTCCCAACTGTATGGGTATATATCTCAGATTTCAAAACATAATTCAACATTATATATGTCCGAGTTTGAATAAAACATTTATACTCGCTAAAGAGCTTTAAGAATAACATATGAATCCTTTATAAGGTTCCCATTTCAATATATCTCAAGTTTGAAAATATATACATATGAGTATATCATTTTCGGCAAAACACTCTAAGGTTAACATACTGTACATGGAATACATTATTGCAAAACCTCTTTCCTTCCATTAGCTTAGAAGGTTTCTCATTCAAAAACATTTCATTCTTTGGAATAATTGCAAGAATGCACTAACACGTGCCAATCTTTATAGAAAATCTTGCAGTTCTAGATACTGCACGATGTCAATATTTTTCTTATCAAAAACCACACTATCGGCAACTTGGCACTTAGGCCCAAGAAGCAGTGTTTGAGCATTTTTCCAAAGTGGAGGATGAGACTGGAAGAAAACATAAAACCTGACAAGGATTGACGATGATCAGTTGCCACAACCAAGTCCAACAATCCGCGGGTCTTCTCTACTAGTAGAAGGATAGAAACTACATCTGTAACTACCCTTGGGTGAAAACTACATCCGTAATCACCCTCGATGAAAACTACATCCGTAATCATCCTTCGGCAACACCTGGGCCGGAATAATAATTGATGGACCGCCTGGCTCACGGCCGCTTACACATCCCGGGAATCGTTCGTCAACGATTCCCACACCTGCCAGAGTCCCCTTTTTCTTTTCTTTTCAAAAATAATTTTGATAGAAAATTCGAGTAGTTGAAGTTCGACCTCAGTCGACCGATAATTCTTGAAAAACGTACAAGAAGAAAAACCTGACCGGGGGTTTTCGAAAATGTTTTGGGTGGGAAAGAGTTCGAGTTTGAAAACGATAAAGGTATCTTGGATTAGTTTTATCTTTAAAATAATGAACGATAATTAATAAATAATATTTTGAGATTTAATATAAACAATTAATAAAATAATTTTTTAATTAAAATAAGCTTTTAATCCAAGATAGATATTTCTGAGTATTTTTAACAACGTAAAAATAATCATTACTTAGGTATACGATACTTCCCGAATGACTCTTCGGGTTTTCGCAATTTAATCACGATACAACAATATACCGCTCCCCGGTCAATAGTATATTTGGACCGCTACGACCTCTATTGCTAGAGTCGTTGTCCGAAGAAAACACTTTCATTCTAAGTTCAAGGGTGTACAAACACATATGCATATATCTCAAACTTCAACATAATCTCGTAAAGCATAAGCATATAATACGTTTGGAAGCTATAAACACAACAGTGAAAATCCTTATATATAAGTTTTGAAAAGTAAACTTGCATAGGTAAAATCAAGAATATAATCTTTTGAAAATAAATACTTAGGGTTGGAAAACTTGCCTTGGTGAGGTTGGGGTGGTCGGCTCGCGAAGTGGAATGGAAATCTATACATAATCAATATTTGTACGTTAGTACCTTAACAACGCTACTTAATCATAAGGTTTTAAAAATCGTAAGACCAACTTAACGACTCCACTTGTGACCACTAACCCTCTCATATGACAATGTCGTCACATTATCACTTCCATTACCCATTCGACTCAGATCTATTCCTCAAACTCGAAACTCAAGTGAACATTCTTAAAACTACTTTGAACTAATCCCCTAAGTGGTTTTTCACTTGCGCGCACTTTACTCTAACATTTTTATAAAATTGAAAAATACATATTTTAATCAAATTCTTTTTGGTTAACCTCTACCACTGCACGATCTAGTTTTCCTCAATTTTTCATAATGTTTGCAGAAAGTTTGAGGGTCCAAAGACAGTTTACAAACAGACCATACAGTGCAGTCCGGATTTCAGAACCACTCCTCACTCTTCTGGTCATAACTCAAAATCTACACATCACCTAGTCATGAACTTTATATTTCTGGAAACTACATTCAAATACCTTTCTAACCATGGGTATTAGACCCTCGGGAGACAAGTTTAAGGGGTTCAAAAGCCTACTGCAAGACAGTACATACTCCCAGACTTTCTACTCAGCACACATCTTTACTTAATCCTTCAAGAACTCAACTTATACATCATATCTACCATCAAAACCATCAAGATCCTTACCATTAACACATATATGACTACATAACTCAAGAACATGGATTACAACATGGATACAAGCATAATATCTCAAGATCTAACCATCAAAAGTCCAAAACCTCCAAGATTTACACTAATACTTTCAAACCTTAAAAGATCCATCAAATCTTGACACAAACTAAAAGTGAGAGGATGTTATACCTTTCTTGAGCCTAGGAAGCCTTGTACGAGCTTGGGTAGCCTTAAGAACACCTTAGCTAGCTTAGATGAACCTTAAACTTCAAGATCTAAAACAAAAGTTATGGTTAGCCATTATACATCTCCAACTTCCACCATTTTTCTCACCATGCTACACTTTGAATAAAATTATGAAACTTAGTACATACCTTCACAACACCTAGGGGAAGCTTGGGTTTTAATCTTGTGAACTATAGAGGAGTAGAAGTGGAGAAAATGATTTTTCTTCCTCTATTATTTTTCTGCTCAGATTAGAGCAGTTTGGTAAGGGGGAAAAAGAGCTTTTCTTTTGTTTTTGTTTGGTCAAATAATTGTGTGGTGTATGGATATATTGGTGGTGTATTAGATGATAAGTAATCACATGTCTCCACCCTACTAGCTAGCCCTAGGTTAGGCCATGTCTCCCTTGTACTTAAAGCATGGCTAGATGTACTACTAACCCATTCTACTTAGTTTGCTTTTTGTACTTCTAGTTAGCATTTCTAACTTAATGGTTGCATGGTATCTTGCATGGAATATTATCTCGTCTTATTACCCAACCAATTTTCGTTACGTAATCCTTAATTCTTGACGTATCAATAATAAAACTCCTCGTAATAATATTTTGTCATGTAGGAATTTTCCTTGTAATTCCTTAAGTACTTAATTGCGTAAATTCCTTAAATATCCATAACTTCTTGTCATAGTCTCTTAAAATCTTTTAATACTCTAATAACTCTCAAATCCCAAGTTTTTATATATCTTAATGGTAGTAGGCCTCTTGCCTTAACAATCTTCCCATTTTCTTACACAGTGAATGTAACAACATAAATTTCTCAGATAATCAATTCCATTAAACAACATAGGTGACTCAAAAGGTCCCAAATTCACAATGTCATATGATATTATATTCTTAAAAATATTACAAAAATCAGGGTTCTTACAGCCTCCCCCCCTTAAAAGGATTCCGTCCCGAAATCAGGTTGAAAACAGTTGAGGGTACTTTTCACGCATCGCTTCTTCTAGTTCCCAGGTTGATTCTTCGACATTCTGGTTCCTCCACAAAACTCTCACTAGCTTGACGACCTTGTTCCTCAGCACTTGTTCTTTTCTATCCATGATTTCCACTGGTTTCTCCACATAGGTCAAATCTGGTTGTAGGTCTACCTGGTCGTATTCTATCACATGCCGAAAGTTGGTGTGGTAGGGTCGTAACATAGACACATGAAACACGTTATGAATTTGCTGCAAGCTTGGGGGCAAGGCTAACTCGTAGGCTAACTTCCCAATACGCCTCAAAATCTCAAAAGGTCCAATAAACCTCGGACTTAGCTTTCCTTTCTTACCAAACCGTATCAATCCTTTCGATGGGGATACCTTTAGCATCACGAAGTCTCCCACCTCATACTCCTCTGATATCTCATAAAATTTGACCATTCGAAATAATGGATTTCGTAAAAAAAACTAATGACTTTTACATACACTCGTCTGCACCGTAAAGACGTAATATCAATTCGAAATCTTCATTTAATAATTCGTACATATCGTGATTCCAAAAATTTCTCATCCACCCATAAAATTACTATTCATCCAGGTTTCGAATATTCACGAAAATTAGGGTTATTGTAGTCTTCTCTCCTTAAAAGGATTCTATCTTAAGAACATAAGGGAAATAGTTGTGGATACGATTCCAACTTTACCCTTTCCGACTCTCAGGTTGAAACTTCAACCCTTTAGTTCTTTCACCTTGGTCTCACCAACGCTTTAATGTTGTTTCTCAACGCATGCTCTCCTCGACCTGCATTCCTTATCGGTTGTTCTATGAATGAAAATTTCTATCCCACTACTTATACGTTCCTCTTCTACCTTGTTCATTGTATCCGTGTTGAGTCCTGGTATCGTTGGCCGGTGAATACTTTGTGGTCGTGTTTTATAATCTAAGACAATGTCAATACGCATGGTATTCCTCATGTTCCTTGGCTTAATTAATACGCATGTGTTGTGTCCCGTCAGTCGTTACCACTTGCTATGGATAATGTATAGTCTTCGGTATACGTTGAACCGATTCAGCTACTATATCCCTCGTTCATTGACTTCTTCGTAACGCAAGAAAAACGAAACTTCTTCTTTCGCAGTACGCTTTACAAGAGACGTCCTTACGTTCGCATGGTGACGATCGTGATAACAACATTCATTTCATGGATAAGTTTTTTATTCTCGACTGCCCCGTGAAATCTAAGGCACGACACTGAATATAAATTTGATCATCTGGATAATTCTTCTTCCCTGTCCGTCAGCCACAGATCAAATTAGTGCATACGCTCAATCTCTTTGTTAAATATACTTGAAAGCACCTTCAATATTCGAAGTTTAACCTTAAGTCTTTATCTGACGTAATTGCTGCAGAAGTTTTATATTGCACCACCATCTCTTCCGTATTTAAATCGATAATCTTCTAAATGAAAAGTCTCACGTAGGTAAATCACTTGGTCCAATAATTATAAATCAACTAGGGCCATCTCTTGGCTCCGTCTTCGGCGACCTACTTATGAAATTCATTATAATTCTGTCCACGTTTAAGATTTTCTACAGGCGGAATTAATCCACTAGATCTCTATCATTCTGCTTTTGACATGTCGCATTTGTACTTAATAGTTTGCCAATACCATTCTTCGTATCCGCTTGCCAACATTCTCTTAATTCTCTATACCTCTTTGTCCTTCCCCATAATTTAGTCAGTTTTCCTCTAACATTATTATTTATTGTATATACTCTATTTTCTTGGTCAATACTGACTGAATTCCAATTTCGAATAATCCCTTCTATAGGTATCAGCCACCACACTGGCCTTTCCTGGGTAATAACAAATTTCTCCATATACTCCCTGTTCCATTTCGTCACCTTCTCTTTTATGTTTAATTCTAATATGAAGATATACTTATGGCACTTGTGGAAAAAAATTCACACTTTTCTCATAAGGTTAACGTCTCAGTTTTATGCGTGAACGCTATCATGACTAATCCCCGACTCACGGTTAGTATATCCTATCCCGTAACCTTTATGTTGTTTAGAAGTATAGGCTATCATCCCCTTTCTACTGCATCAGCACACCTCTTAACTCTTAAAAGACGCATCATCGTGACCCTCAAAGTCCTCTTCTCATCATAAAGTATAGCTAACAACGAGGTTGTCACTAATCGCTCATATCATTCTTAAAGTTTATTTATTAACCCACAAGGGCTTCTGACTCACTAGTCAATCCACATGATACTACCAAAATTTATAATGTTTATATTAGTGTGAAATGCCGACTTTGGTGCAGTATAGAGATCGATCTTGAGTTGGTGAAACCTTCTCTTCAACCTTATCTTTGAAAAACAACTACACATTTTAACTAGTCAACAATTCCTCCATTTCCGATAAGGGTATCAGTCCTCGATGGTATATGTAAGATGTCATACGCTCGTCCTCTTTCATAACTGGTGCCAATCAGCCTGAGGCCTGCATGCTGTTGCGATTCCCAATAAACTTGATTAGGTGGTAATCTCGAAGGATCATTGGGATATATCCATGCATCCATTTGCTATTAGGGCCTTTTAAACTTTATGTCTCTCTATGTACATCAATCCCTTTAAAGCTTCACATTCTTGCCACAATATTTCTTCCTTTCTTGTCCATCTCACTTCCATGTTAGTTTCATCTAAGGATATTTCTTACATCGCAGTCGATTTGCATTTCTTGGATCAGGAAAAGGCTTGGTAACTCCAGAATTCATTAATATAACATCCTGATGATGGTTGGTAGGGGCGTGCTCCCAACCACCTCATCATTTATTATAACCTTCCTCACACTTAAATTAAAGGTCCTTATGGTATGCCCCGACATGTTATTCCTACTTTAAATAATCACTCGGCATAACGCTCTGGCTGCACAATTACAACATTTGGTTTTTGATCTCATATTGGTGCAACGGTTCACAATTGTACCTCCCGTTCACCTTTGAGTAATCACTTTTGAAAGGAATGGTTTTAAAATAACAAGGTCCAATAGATAATTTCAATAAGAATTCCACATTGGATGTTCCAAGGATGTTGATGGTTCCAAATACTAGGAGTCTCGATTTTCGGAGATGTAAGGATGGACAAAAATAATACAACAAGGTTTATTCCTTCATGTCCTGAAAATTTGGTAATGTGATATCATAGAGAATGTTGCATGAGGGCAATGATTGTTGGATACAAAAGTCATAAAGACGGTCTTTATACAATTCTTACATCTGGGGAATACTTTTCCTCTTGAAAAATAGAGGATCTAAAAAGTCCCATTGATAAAGGTCAACCGATCGAAAGAAATTCTACTATGTGACGATAAAAAAAATGAAGCAGTTTATCATTCAAGTAATCTATGGTTTCAAATGAATCTTCATTATATGAATGAAAGAACAGAATATTCAAGTGACATAAAGTCTGATACAAAGATGTGTAGAATTCAAGTTGAGTGGATGACCTCACTAGGTCTCAATCAAGTCATTCGTCAAAACTTTCATCATCATACTTTACCACATGCAAAATGCATTGCGGAATTGCTGAATGAATTAAATTGGGAGTTGGACCAGTGAAACGATAACTAGTCCTTTTCAAGAAACACTAGCAACTAGCTAGACAAAATTTGCTAGTTCGCCTGTTTGAGACATCACCACTAGCTAGGACAATTAGCTAGGTATTCTTCACAACATCACAATTTTGACTAGTTAGAACAATCAACTAGTCATTCATATTGACATATTGACTAGCCAGTTTCAATTGGCTAGAACGGAATTTCAACATCGTAGCCACTGAAGAAACTTTAGGCTACTCGGACAACGAATGAAAATAAGAAGTTATTAAGTTTAAAAAAAGAAAACTATAAAATATGAAGAGAATGTTCTAGGTATCAAAACAATCGATAACCTCTCATCAAATATTACTTATCAGTGAAACGGTCCACCCAAGGGTGCCTCCGTACACATGCTTTATCAGATCTTACAGTAGAATGAAATTCAGAATACTAGTATCAAAATGATATCCTTAATATGATTTCAATGTACGACGCACAATCTCATTTTGAATAGAAGGAATATCTGGATGTTAGATCATCCCTGTTCTCAACAAGTTGATAAATATTTATGGGCTCGACTGAAGAGTGCAAGTATGAAAGAAGTAGTCAAATATCAATATTTGTTTAGGAATATTCATTGATTAATTAAGGAAACAATTGTTGAACATTCCTTGGATAATTGAAAGGAAGTGTAAATAGTCCTGAGCAGAACGAAATAATTATAAACTTCAAATAGAATACTCGGGGATCAAATAAGATACTTTGGATGAGTCCCGGTTTAGAGTCATTTATCGAGTTAGGGTTTCACAAATATATCTGTCATTTCCGTGCTTTATCTTGAAGACCAAGCTTCACATCATTTCGGGGACACCTGCTAAGTCCATAGGGTCCTACTTCATGCCTTTCGACATGAATCATAAGTGGCCAGTGTTGGGACAATTGGATCGTGGCCCTGCGATTTTTGATACAATAATTAAACGAGTACGAATACAAAAGTCACCTTGTTAACGGTTGATTCCACGCTCTTCTATTGTATTCCCAAATTCCCTTGAGCGAAGTGTGGCCTTCGTCTTCTCAAGTTAACCTCTCTTCTTGCTCCTAGGTGGCTACAATATTTTTCTTAACCCAACCCTAGCAAGAAGAGAATAAGAATATATATAGGGCTACAATAGGGATCATGGATAATTAGGTTGGGCCTTCTAATTACATCTTGGGCCTAGCCCAATGTAATTAAATATTAATTCAATCCACTAAAGAATTAATATTTGCACTACCTTTCCTAATACCGCAACTTAATTATTTAATTGGGTTCCAATATTATTTGCTTATTAAATTCCCCATGTTTAAAATATTGCATGTCCATTAATTAAATAAATTACTGATAATTCATTTAATTAATATCTTTTATCCTTGATTATCCACTCAACCTTTATTTAATTATGCCGGAATAAATCCACCTGCAGGGTTTCACATAATTAAATCTTTTTGAGCTTTCAAGGGGACATCATTAACCCGAATATTATCAGGACATGGATTCCTTCTATAAATAATATTCACCATGTATATAATTCCATCACCCAAAATATAATGATATAATTCAAAAGAATTATTTCATATATAAATCAAAGCATGTAAATAATTTACACGTGTCAATTACTATATCCGGATTAAGAACCTAAGCATTAATAATAACATAGAATCTTAGTTCTCCTTCTTAATCAGTATAAGGGAACAATTCTAAAATTTGATCCTGCTCAATATACACAAAGTATACTAGTATTATTTATTAGTCAATATAAACTAATCTAAATAATACTACAGCCATACCAGTGGATTGTCCAACACCACCTGTGCTGTGAACCTTATTATATTATATAAACCGTATTTAACAATCTCATATTCTGTATCCCATTTGATACTAGATTGTCCACAATATATAATATTAGATAGCATGTAAACATTTAAATGATTCTCAATAAAACCGGGCCAGAAATAAATGTATATACTTAAAATAAATATTTTCAGTATACACTAACAATCTCCCACTTATACTCAAAATATTCTATGAGTATATCAGTGTTTATTTAATCCACTATTACATTGAAAACTATGTGTCCATCCATCTGACTCCTATCGCTTCCACATGCCTGTCAAAAACCTTGGCTGGCATGCTCTTCGTGAAAGGATCTGCCTGGTTGTCTTCTGATGATATGTGAGCCACAACTATATCTCCTCGCTTTACGATTTCACGTATGGGATGATACTTACGTTCAATATGTTTAGCTGCTTTGTGGTCTCGCGGTTCCTTTGAATTTGCCACAGCACCAGTGTTATCACAATACACTGTCAAGCTTCTAGGCAAATTAGGTACCACATCTAAGTCCAAAAGGAAGTTCCTGAACCATACAGCCTCCTTAGCAACCTCAGAGGCCGCTACATACTCGGCTTCCATGGTGGAGTCTGCAATGCATTTCTGCTTTACACTCCTCCATATAATGGCTCCACCTCCCAAAGTAAAAACATATCCCGAGGTTGATTTCCTCTTATCCCTATCTGATTGAAAATCTGAATCAGTATATCCCAAAGGAAATAGATCTGAGGCCTTGTAAATTAACATATACTCCTTAGTCCTTCTCAGGTACTTAAGTATAGTTTTTACTACACTCCAATGTTCCTGACCTGGGTTCGACTGATATCTACTAACCATGCCTTCAGCAAAGCAGATGTCAGGCCTCGTACATAACATAACATACATTAAGCTTCCACATGCCGAAGCGTAATGAACTGCTTTCATGCTCTCTATATCCTTAGGTGTCGAAGGACACTGCTTCTTAGATAGAGCAACTCCATGCTTAAAAGGTAGAAAACCTTTCTTGAAGTTCTGCATGTTAAAACGAGCTAATACTTCATCAATGTAAGGCTCTTGAGATAAAGCCAACATCCTTTTCTTGCGATCCCTTATTACTTTGATCCCAAGGATGTATGCCGCTTCACCTAAGTCCTTCATGTCAAATTGTTTGAACAACCATGCCTTTACTGATGACAACATCTTAACATTGTTTCCAATGAGTAAAATGTCATCTACATATAGTACTAGAAAAACCACTGCATTACCCTCACTTCTCTTATACACGCATGATTCGCTTGGACTTTGATCAAATCCATATGACTGGACTGCCTGATCAAAACGAATATTCCAGTCCCTAGAAGCTTGTTTAAGTCCATAAATAGACCTCTTAAGCTTACAAACCAGATGCTCTTGGCCTTCCTTAATGAATCCTTTTGGTTGCTGCATATAGATGGTTTCCTCAAGACTTCCATTAAGGAAAGATGTCTTGACATCCATTTGCCAAATCTCATAATCGAGATGAGCTGCTATAGATAAAAGAATCCGGATCGACTTAAGCATAACAACCGGCGAAAAGGTTTCCTCATAATCGATCCCTTCTTTCTGAGTATACCCTTTCGCAACAAGTCGTGCTTTCCAGGCTTTCACCTTTTTGTCAGATCCTCTTTTCTTCTTGTAGATCCACCTACATCCAACGGGTTTTACACCTTTGGGTGGTTCCACGAGCTCCCAAACATGATTGGAATACATATATTCCATCTCAGATTCCATTGCCTTTTGCCATAGATCTGCATTTTTATCTAGAATTGCCTCTTCGTATATCCTGGGATCCTCATCATGTTCACCAGAGACCAAGTCCGAAGACTTTCCCAAAAACACGAATCTGTCAGGTTGTCGAACAACCCTCCCACTACGACGAGGCACTGGTGCGGTACTAGTGTCAAGTTGTGCATTTTCTTGTGGTTGTTCTACTTGTACTATTGGCACTTGGGGATTATCTGTCCCTCCCACTAATTCTTCTAAAATGATACTACTCATGGGTTTATGATTCATAATATAGTCTTCCTCTAAGAATCTAGCATTGGTGCTAACAATGACATCTCGATCCCTAGGACTATAAAATGAATAACCTTTCGTTCCCATGGGGTAGCCTACAAACAGCCTTACTTCTGTACGAGATTCTAGTTTGGTCGCGTTCTTATTCAGCACATGTGCTGGACATCCCCAAATCCGAATATGTCTTAGACTTGGTTTGCTACCAGTCCAAAATTCTATTGGAGTCTTGGGAACCGACTTAGAAGGTACCAAGTTCAGAAGGTAAGCCGCTGTTTCTATAGCATATCCCCAAAACGACTTGGGTAAATCTGAATAACTCATCGTCGATCTAACACTCTCTAAAAGAGTCCGATTCCTTCTCTCTGCTACACCATTCTGCTGAGGTGTGCCAGGTGCAGACAACTGGGATGTAATCCCATTTTCTGATAAATATTCCCTAAATTCTCCAAGCAAGTATTCGCCTCCACGATCTGATCGTAGTGACTTGATACATTTTCTATGTCGTTTCTCCGTTTCAGCTTTGAATAACTTAAATTTGTCAAAGCATTCTGATTTACGGCGCAACAAATAAATGTATCCATATCTAGAATAATCGTCAATAAAAGTGACAAAATATTCATAACCACCTCTTGCTTGGATATTCATAGGTCCACATAAATCAGTATGAACCAATTCTAACACTTCTTTGGCTCTATTCCCCTTTGCTTTAAAAGGCCTATTATTCATCTTACCTTCCAAGCAGGATTCACAAACTGGAAATGGCTCCACTGCCAACGAGCCCAATGGCCCATCTACTACCAGTCTTTGAATCCTCCTCAAGTTAATATGACCTAATCTTAAGTGCCAAAGATATGTTTGGTTCAATTCAGAAGGATTCTTTCTTTTCTTTGAGCTAGAAAGAATGTTATTAGATTCCTTTTGTTGCAGCATTGGTTGGATAGGATTAATAATATATAAATTGTCTTGCAATGTACCAGAACATATAACTCGTTTATTCATCATAATACAAACATTACGATCCAAACAAACATTATAACCATCCATGGCAAGTTTAGAAACCGAAATCAAATTCCTTCTAAATGAAGGTACGTAAAGACAATTGTTCAAAAGCAAAATCCTATCATCGCCAAAAGATAAAGTAATTATTCCAACTGCAACTACTGCTACTTTCGTAGCATCTCCCATGAACACATATATCTCGCCATCTCTAAGCATTCTGGTTTGCTGGAACCCCTGCATAGAGTTACAAACATGGTCAGTGGCTCATGTATCTACACACAAAGTGCTCATAGATATAGCCGCTATATATGTTTCTGTAACTAGAGAAAGAGACATACCAGTATTGTTTGTCTTCTTAAGAAGAGGACAATCCTGTTTCCAGTGACCTGACTGCTTGCACCTGAAGCACTTGCCCTTAGGCTTTTTCACACCACCTTGAACTCCCACTGCATTAGCAACCTTTCCAGCTTTCTGTGTCTGAACCTTTTTCTTCTTCTTACCTTTCGGCTTAGAGGAAGAAGCTTTCTCAGCCACATTCACTTGAACATTCTGTTTAAAGAGTCCTTCAGCTGCCTGAAGTTCTGTCAGAAGTTCCGCGAGACTATACAACCTTTTGTTCATGGTGTAATTCAAGCGGAACTGTTCAAAACTTTTCGGCAAACTCACAAGGATGATATCGATCTGGGTTTCCCCATCAATATCAGCACCAAGGATCTCCATCTCATTCAGATGAGACATCATCCTGAGAACATGATCCCTTACAGGTGTTCCTTCATTCATCTGAGTGTTCATTAAAGCCTTCATTGCTACTTGCCTAGCAGCCCTATTCTGTTCTCCAAAAAGTTCCTTGAGATTAAAGAGCATATCTGAAGCTGTGGGCATAGCCTGATGCTGATGCTGCAAAACACCCGACATTGCTGCCAGAATGTAACATCGCGACATCTCATCAGCCTTAATCCACCGCTTATAATACTCCTTCTCACTTTCAGGAGTATCTTCAGCAGGCTGATCTGTCTTGGGTTTATAAGTGCAAAATTTGTACTCCTCAGCAGTCAACACTATGTCCAAATTACGTTTCCATTCAATATAGTTTGGTCCTTAAGTTTGTTATCCTTAAGTATGGTGAATAGTGGATTAAAGCCCATAGTGATCTAATCCTGAGAATCATACATGTAACACATAATCAGAGAGTTGCACAAATCTTAAAACCTATTGGTTTCCTCTAACAATTAATTAAAATTAATGCACTAATATTTAAACACTATAAGTATCTGGTACGCCACGATGGGTGACATATATACCACTTAAATTCGTTTAAATATTACTTCGGTCCTATTACTAAATAATACGCCACGTTAGGGTGGACTATATATTATTTTTCATAGCTAAGTGTATACCATTATCAAATCTTAAATTAATAACAATAAGACCGGACGCCACCATTAAATATTTCAAATCAATAATCGATAATATGATAATTCCCAGATCGGGGGGAGCATTGTCAAGAGGCGTCACTTAAGACCCCTTTCTAGACAGAATCATCCTTTCTCTCAATATCGAAAATCTATATTCAATCATTGGTACCCTTCTAATTAATCGAATTCTATGAAACTTGGTACGCCACGTTGGGTGGCATGTATACCTTTCAATATTCGTAATTAATTTAGGAAGTTTGTTCTAGTAATATCCATAACACTACCTGACACCATAAATCATATGCCACGTTAGGGTGGACTATATATAATTTATATTCGTCTTAGTGTTAAATTTACATACAAACAATAATGGAGACCGTGGGACTTAATTCCTAATTAATTCCCTCACCCACTTAGAATTTTTATTAAAAATTGAGGAATTTTAAAAAATTAAATGGGACCTATGTCGTTACAATTATGTCTAGCATGCATTCAAAATACACACATAATTTAACAACATATAACATTTAATTAAAGCAATAAATAAAATATCTATGTCCATGTCGTCCTAATTGTGTTAAACATGTAATTAAAAAAACTACACACATAAATAACAACACACATAACAATTATTTAAAGCAATAATTAAAAAATTAAATAGCCGAATTAAAATTAAAAAACATAATTTAAATCCACTATTATGGCCCCGAAATTAATTTGCTGGAGCCGCTTTTATCCGAAATTGTTGCGGGAATTTCTAAAGCGGTAGTCAACCCTTTCTTTTGATACCTGGGGTCCACTGCATTGTGCCCCTTAATCATGTACGCGGAAGAACCAGGACAACAAAAAAATTTCAAAATAAAAACATGTGATTTACGCCTGTTAAGATGCTGAACCACACGTCTCCCACTCGCCAGTAAATGCATGTGTCGCGCGTGTGACCACGCGCCTCTGACCACGCGCCTGGTTGTTGCTGTCTATCACTTTTCTGCGTCGCCGGGAACAAAAAAGAACACACCAGAAGCTTACGCAGCGGAAGCAATTATCTCCGGTTTTGATTTCCAATCGCATATGTAATTATTACAAAGTACCCGAATTTTTACAAAATCCATCAAACAATTACATAAAAAATAGATCTGATACAAAACTAATTTTGTAAAATCTATTCTAACACGATCAACCCTCGTGTTTACAACCACGATAAACCACGTGGAAAAACCAAACAAAATAACCACGATTAAACCACGTGGGATCCAATCACATAATTATAAAAACATGGCCATAATAGTGGATAACAACCTGCAAAACAAAATATACAAGCCTACCACTATACACATGCATATATAATTACGACATGGACATCGTATCAAAAATCGAAGAACCATAGAACCAGGCTCTGATACCAATTGTTGGGACAATCGGATCGTGGCCCTGCGATTTTTGATACAATAATTAAACGAGTACGAATACAAAAGTCACCTTGTTAACGGTTGATTCCACGCTCTTCTATTGTATTCCCAAATTCCCTTGAGCGAAGTGTGGCCTTCGTCTTCTCAAGTTAACCTCTCTTCTTGCTCCTAGGTGGCTACAATATTTTTCTTAACCCAACCCTAGCAAGAAGAGAATAAGAATATATATAGGGCTACAATAGGGATCATGGATAATTAGGTTGGGCCTTCTAATTACATCTTGGGCCTAGCCCAATGTAATTAAATATTAATTCAATCCACTAAAGAATTAATATTTGCACTACCTTTCCTAATACCGCAACTTAATTATTTAATTGGGTTCCAATATTATTTGCTTATTAAATTCCCCATGTTTAAAATATCGCATGTCCATTAATTAAATAAATTACTGATAATTCATTTAATTAATATCTTTTATCCTTGATTATCCACTCAACCTTTATTTAATTATGCCGGAATAAATCCACCTGCAGGGTTTCACATAATTAAATCTTTTTGAGCTTTCAAGGGGACATCATTAACCCGAATATTATCAGGACATGGATTCCTTCTATAAATAATATTCACCATGTATATGATTCCATCACCCAAAATATAATGATATAATTCAAAAGAATTATTTCATATATAAATCAAAGCATGTAAATAATTTACACGTGTCAATTACTATATCCGGATTAAGAACCTAAGCATTAATAATAACATAGAATCTTAGTTCTCCTTCTTAATCAGTATAAGGGAACAATTCTAAATTTGATCCTGCTCAATATACACAAAGTATACTAGTATTATTTATTAGTCAATATAAACTAATCTAAATAATACTACAGCCATACCAGTGGATTGTCCAACACCACCTGTGCTGTGAACCTTATTATAATATATAAACCGTATTTAACAATCTAATATTCTGTATCCCATTTGATACTAGATTGTCCACAATATATAATATTAGATAGCATGTAAACATTTAAATGATTCTCAATAAAACCGGGCCAGAAATAAATGTATATACTTAAAATAAATATTTTCAGTATACACTAACAGCCAGTTCCCCCTGGGAACAGATCAAAGAGATCTCTCAGGGATCTCAGTGCAGTCCATAGGTTCAGTGGCGGGTGTGTGCATGTGAACATATACCAAAATATTTAGGTCTACAACACATATATACGTAGTCCCTGATAACATCTCTATCAAAGGATCCCACTCTAGACCCACTGGTCTTTTCTTTTGGTAGACTCTGAGATCACTGTATCGCTCGTTGCAACCATATTCAACTTCACTTGAGTCCTTTTGTTAATTCTACTTGTTTGTTCTCTAAGTTAAACTACCATGCTCTAGCGCCCGAACCATGCGCGGAATTATCTATCACGCTCGTCTTATGATAACATTCTCGTATAACACATTTCAAATTTGCCATCAAGGGTAATGAAATCCACAACGGCATAGTAACCACCTTTCAGGTAAACCCGTTACTTATCAAAAATTGGATTTTATAGCCAAAGTAAAGGACTGTCATTATTCCAAGTACTAAGTACCCTTAATTATGTAGGGAAGTCTAAACTTCTTGATTCTTAAAATGCTGCCTCCTAAACTGTGGAGGACTATGGGCCACAAAATTTATGCCAGCCTAGTCATCCGATCATATTGGCAATATCGCCTCTATCTCAGCTGCTCTTGAGATTTCGCTCTGCTTCCTATATCATTACCTATGATAGGTCATGTACGACTCTCAAACCTCTATTCATCATTCTGAAGGTCTCTAAGGATTCTATCGACCCTAGTATAATACCTCCAGTAAACACTCCAGTCCATTCTACTCACCAGTACCACTTCTGGTAGTCCAATAATAAGTTTACTACGATCTCTGATGTCATTCTCCTACTTAAACTTAACTCTCAACACTCTCGTTTCTAAGTACTGTAACTTATCTCTCTGATACCATTTCTGTGACGCCCCCAAATCCGAGGTCAGAGATTCAGGTCGTCACATCGCCATCCAACCATATCTTACATGTATTAACTTTACAACTCAACAATACATCAATCCAGACCTCAATCTTACGCACATACAAGTTAGAGCCTCAGAAACGATAATCAAAAGTAACAATAAATATTACAATTCATCTGTACAATCCGGAATCTTACGCACTTCCACTTATACAACTACACTTGAAGATGAGTCTTACTATTACAGTTGAAAACCTATCAGACTTACTCTGTAGTATTTATCCGGAACTAAATCATCTCGGGGTAAATTTTCTACTCCTCTTCTGCTGGTGCGGAGTTAACTAACCAAATTCTTCTCTTTCTGAAAAGTTTTTATAAAGCAAGAATGAGCAACATAATGCTCAGCAAGTTCGCCATTTTGAAAAATAATAATGTGGTTTATTTCGAAAACGTTCCCAACTGTATGGGTATATATCTCAGATTTCAAAACATAATTCAACATTATATATGTCCGAGTTTGAATAAAACATTTATACTCGCTAAGGAGCTTTGTGAATAACATATGAATCCTTTATAAGGTTCCCATTTCAATATATCTCAAGTTTGAAAATATATACATATGAGTATATCATTTTCGGCAAAACACTCTAAGGTTAACATACTGTACATGGAATACATTATTGCAAAACCTATTTCCTTCCATTAGCTTAGAAGGTTTCTCATTCAAAAACATTTCATTCTTTGGAATAATTGCAAGAATGCACTAACACGTGCCAATCTTTATAGAAAATCTTGCAGTTCTAGATACTGCACGATGTCAATATTTTTCTTATCAAAAACCACACTATCGGCAACTTGGCACTTAGGCCCAAGAAGCAGTGTTTGAGCATTTTTCCAAAGTGGAGGATGGGACTGGAAGAAAACATAAAAGCCTGACAAGGATTGACGATGATCAGTCGCCACAACCAAGTCCAACAATCCGCGGGTCTTCTCTACTAGTAGAAGGATAGAAACTACATCCGTAACTACCCTTGGGTGAAAACTACATCTGTAATCACCCTCGATGAAAACTACATCCGTAATCATCCTTCGGCAACACCTGGGCCGGAATAATAATTGATGGACCGCCTGGCTCACGTCCGCTTACACATCCCGGGAATCGTTCGTCAACGACTCCCACACCTGCCAGAGTCCCCTTTTTCTTTTCTTTTCAAAAATCATTTTGATAGAAAATTCGAGTAGTTGAAGTTCGACCTCAGTCGACCGATAATTCTTGAAAAACGTACAAGAAGAAAAACCTGACCGGGGGTTTTCGAAAATGTTTTTGGTGGGAAAGAGTTCGAGTTTGAAAACGCTAAAGGTATCTTGGATTAGTTTTATCTTTAAAATAATGAACGATAATTAATAAATAATATTTTGAGATTTAATATAAACAATTAATAAAATAATTATTTAATTAAAATAAGCTTTTAATCCAAGATAGATATTTTTGAGTATTTTTAACAACGTAAAAATAATAATTACTTAGGTATATGATACTTCCCGAATGACTCTTCGGGTTTTCGCAATTTAATCACGAAACAACAATATACCGCTCCCCGGTCAATAGTATATTTGGACTGCTACGACCTCTATTGCTAGAGTCGTTGTCCGAAGAAAACACTTTCATTCTAAGTTCAAGGGTGTACAAACACATATGCATATATCTCAAACTTCAACATAATCTCGTAAAGCATAAGCATATAATACGTTTGGAAGCTATAATCACAACAGTGAAAATCCTTATATATAAGTTTTGAAAAGTAAACTTGCATAGGTAAAATCAAGAATATAATCTTTTGAAAATAAATACTTAGGGTTGGAAAACTTGCCTTGGTGAGGTTGGGCTGGTCGGCTCGCGAAGTGGAATGGAAATCTATACATAATCAATATTTGTACGTTAGTACCTTAACAACGCTACTTAATCATAAGGTTTTAAAAATCGTAAGACCAACTTAACGACTCCACTTGTGACCACTAACCCTCTCATATGACCATGTCGTCACATTATCACTTCCGTTACCCATTCGACTCAAATCTATACCTCAAACTCGAAACTCAAGTGATCATTCTTAAAACTACTTTGAACTAATCCCCTAAGTGGTTTTTCACTTGCGCGCACATTACTCTAACATTTTTATAAAATTGAAATATACATATTTTAATCCAATTCTTTTTGGGTAACCTCTACCACTGCAACATCTAGTTTTCCTCAATTTTTCATAATGTTTGCAGAAAGTTTGAGGGTCCAAAGACAGTTTACAAACAGACCATACAGTGCAGTCCGGATTTCAGAACCGCTCCTCACTCTTCTGGTCATAACTCAAACTCTACACATCACCTAGTCATGAACTTTATATTTCTGGAAACTACATTCAAATACCTTTCTAACCATGGGTATTAGACCCTCGGGAGACAAGTTTAAGGGGTTCAAAAGCCTACTGCAAGACAGTACATAGTCCCAGACTTTTTACTCAGCACACATCTTTACTTAATCCTTCAAGAACTCAACTTATACATCATATCTACCATCAAAACCATCAAGATCCTTACCATTAACACATATATGACTACATAACTCAAGAACATGGCTTACAACATGGATACAAGCATAATATCTCAAGATCTAACCATCAAAAGTCCAAAACCTCCAAGATTTACAATAATACTTTCAAACCTTAAAAGATCCATCAAATCTTGACACAAACTAAAAGTGAGAGGATGTTATACCTTTCTTGAGCCTAGGGAAGCCTTGTACGAGCTTGGGTAGCCTTAAGAACACCTTAGCTAGCTTAGATGAACCTTAAACTTCAAGATCTAAAACAAAAGTTATGGTTAGCCATTATACATCTCCAACTTCCACCATTTTTCTCACCATGCTACACTTTGAATAAAATTATGAAACTTAGTACATACCTTCACAACACCTAGGGGAAACTTGGGTTTTAATCTTGTGAACTATAAAGGAGTAGAAGTGGAGAAAATGATTTTTCTTCCTCTCTTATTTTTCTGCTCCGATTAGAGAAGTTTGGTAAGGGGGGAAAAAGAGCTTTTCTTTTGTTTTTGTTTGGTCAAATAATTGTGTGGTGTATGGATATATTGGTGGTGTATTAGATGATAAGTAATCACATGTCTCCACCCTACTAGCTAGCCCTAGGTTAGGCCATGTCTCCCTTGTACTTAAAGCATGGCTAGATGTACTACTAACCCATTCTACTTAGTTTGCTTTTTGTACTTCTAGTCTGTGTTCTCAGAACCGGACCGGGCATCGAACCGGAAGTCCTACTGGTTACTGGTTTGATTGGTTCAACCGGCTCGAACCAGTGGTTCAACCGGTGTGACTTCATAATTATGTAATATTTAATTATATATATATTTAATTATATATATATATATATATATATATAACAATCTGAAAATTATAAAATAATCTATATTAAAACAAAATAAATAACAATATGATTATGTCTTTGTAGAAATCAACATCATCATTACAAGTTGGTCCCCCCATATATAAAATAATATAGCAATCATCATTACCACCACATTTTATTCAATAAAGCAATAAAGCAATTACCACCATTTTCGTTTTTCGTTTTACAAGCTTGACTGTCTGTTATTTTTTTCCCAGTTTTATTCAATAAACCGGTTGCCGGTCCGGTTTTTTACCGGTTTTCACCGATTTTTGGCCGGTTCTGACCGGTTCTTAACAGTAAAACCGGGGGACTGGTTTTATGGGTGAACCGAACCGGACCTGCCACCGGTTAGCGGTCCGACCGGTCGAAACGGTCGGTCCGGTCCGGTTTTAAAAACACAGCTTCTAGTTAGCATTTCTAACTTAATGGTTGCATGGTATCTTGCATGGAATATTATCTCGTCTTATTACCCAACCAATTCTCGTTACGTAATCCTTAATTCTTGACGTATCTATAATAAAACTCCTCGTAATAATATTTTGTCACGTAGGGATTTTCCTTGTAATTCCTTAAGTACTTGATTGCGTAAATTCCTTAAATATCCATAACTTCTTGTCATAGTCTCTTAAAATCTTTTAATACTCTAATAACTCTCAAATCCCAAGTTTTTATAAATCTTAATGGTAGTAGGCCTCTTGCCTTAACAATCTTCCCATTTTCTTACACAGTGAATGTAACAACATAAATTTCTCAGATAATCAATTCCATTAAACAACATAGGTGACTCAAAAGGTCCCAAATTCACAATGTCATATGATATTATATTCTTAAAAATATTACAAAAATTAGGGTTCTTACACTCATTGTTATCTCGTGCCAGAAATATTTAAATTAATTTTTCTCCCATATCTCAAATTTATTTCATTTTCGGAGATAATTATTTTAAATACTCAAAAATATTTCCTACACTCTCAATATATTTTATATATTAGTAAATATATTCTAAGTATTTATTCAAGTCAAAACATTGGTCAAACGATGCATCTATTTCATAGAAAGACCAATCATATTTTATTCGGAACCGAAACCTAATTTAATCGTATTAAATCCAAATAAAATACTTCCACTTGCTAGAATGACTTGAAACTTGACATGGGTCACTTAAATGTTATTTTCTATGCATGGTAAAAGTTTCGTAATTTTCTGAGAATTTTGGTCCGGGCACGAAAATCGAGGCAGTGGGTCCACAGTTGACCACGTTTGACTAAAGTCAACATTGACCATTTTGACCAAAACTTCCAGAATTTCATTTTATGATATTCCTAAATGCTCCATAATTTTAGAATTATTTATTTGGATTTTCGTATTAATCGGGTATTTAATTAACGAAATATGTTACGTATTTATTCGTTAATTGATACGAGTCCGATACAATTAATTAGAGCTCAAAACACAACTGGGATATTTGTGTAGAATACCACTCCCACTTGCAAAGAAACACAATACCACTCCAAAGAAACACAAAACCACTTTCCACCTCATCAATCCAAGTGCTTTCAATCTCAACCACTCCTTTTTCCTTCAATCTCCACCCTTCCTTCCACCCAACTCCTCCTATAAATAAACCCCTTCCCCCAACCATTTTCTTCAAGCTAAAGAGCCAAATAAGTGCTGGGAATTTAGAAGTGGAAGCTCTCTCAATATATCCAAACACTCTCTACACCCACTTCATCTAAAAAACCTTCTCTTTCTTACATATACTTACATATATACAAGGTTTTTGTTCCATCAAGCTTAGTTCAACCAACCAAGCTCTCTCCCACCTAGCAAGCTCATCTACCACCACTATCCGGCCTCCCGAAGGGCTGCCCAAGTTCGACCATAAGCCAAAATTCGGCCGAACCTCCGGCGAATTTTTCCGGCGAACTTTTTCCGGCGATCTCCAAAAGTGGTAATTTTTAGCTTCATTATTTGAGTCTTAACCGACCATTTTTATATACGTATAAGAGCTCTATACCTTCATCTTATCTTCTTTATTAAGCTCTTATATCGGATCTATATTTGACGACGGTCAAATTATACATCGATCTTGATTTGATTCCCTTCTATCACCTTAGTGTTCCGGGGAAAAGAATCTCAAAGCCTTAATTAAAACTTTAACGCACTTACTTTGGCCATTAATATTTTATTGTTGTGTGGTGTGTTTAATTACTCGTACGTGTGTGTTAATCTTAACGCGTAATAGCATGGCCAAGCCTTTTATATATTTTCCGCACTTTTTATTCTCGTCCGCACGCTTGTGAGTGATTTTACTTTCCGCATTTTTTATTCTCGTCCTCACACTTGTGAGTGATATTATTCTTAACGCGTAATAGCGTGGCGCAAGCCTTTTATAGCGTAGGGGTGAGCGAATCCATTAGGGGTTGCGTCATCGCGAACCAGGATAAAATCTCCTGTGTGGTATTTTCTTCCCTTGTCTTTTATTTCTGCACTTATAAACTTCATAACGACTCGGTAAAAGTTTTTAAAAGGGAAAATTATTTTAAAAATGCCATAATAATTTTTAAATTGGTAATTAAGCTATTCAACCCCCCCTTCTAGCTTAAAATAGCCCTCTTACGGGACCTAACAATGCCTATTACAAGTACAAAACAAATAGAAACTCTACAACTAGAGGTTCCCTCAGTTAAGAGGTCATGTAAGTAATGCAAAACATTACAAACAATTAGGCTTGCTATTAGATGTATACAGGCATGCCTCTGTGACTAACAAGGAAAACTTTTAATATAATATGATTGGTCTAAAAATTAGGAATGACCACTGCTTAATATAAATATATTAATCAAAACATATAATATATTAATATATTAATATAAATTATATTATATAATATTATATAATTAATTCGGAATGACATCTGATTAAAATAGAATGTATTAATATATTTTAATATAATATGATTGTTTTTAGCGTTCTACCCGTGCTACGCACCGAACCGTATAATTTATTAATTGATTAATATAAATATATTATTTTAATCATTATTTATAACAGAGGATAATTTAAATAGAATGTAATTAATTTAAGTACAAAATTACCTATTCGTCAATTTATACCAATTACATTAATATTAATGTTATTGAACAATTATCATAACATTCACATCCCCACACTAAAATGTTCTAAGCCCCTCCTTATTACTTTTTCTTAATTTTGTTTTTCATTTGATTTTTCTATTTTTGAGAATCTTTCTACGAAGTTCATAAGCTTTTTTACCCATATTTTAAGTTTTATTCTTTTGGGAATTCGGCATATTTAAATGCGCAGTATTATGGGTTTCTATAATTTTTATTACATTAATTCATTCAAAAAATTGTAGGAGTCACGATCAATTTTTCGAATACATATTAAAAATTCATAAACATTTATTTTTCATAACCGTTATAAATCATTATATTATCTCTCAAAAAAGATTGCATGTTTATAGTCTCTTATTCGCACTAAATCACGCAAGCGTACGCGGTCACAAATAATATCAAAGTAAGTAGAGTTCGTTACGAAGACTGGTGTATTTCAGATTATGCACTTATGCAACAATGTATGATTATTATTCACTGCTAAGACAAGTATCAAAGTTGTGTTTTGATTAACTAAATTATCTAACAGGCAATTTATCAATACTAAGATTAACTAATGTGATTTAAAACCGATTTACTAATGATAGATAAAACATGGGATCCTAACTTCATTAAATACTTCATTTAGATCTGATGCATTTAATCAATGTATGTGACGGTTACAACAACTAATCGGACAACACGAAATTAGTACACGCTACCTTTCGGCATACGTAAACCAAACCACTCAACATCCACAAAATAGATAGAAGCTGGGCAGACACCAATTATGTTTAAACCCTATAAGTCTATAAGATTTGAAAACATAACGGTTTAATTACAAGTTATCCATTGAGATCACATAGGGCAGCGTACGATGATTAAAATTACACTACGAATCATGCATGTCAAAACATCCATAAACCTATGCTAGCATGGAAAGTTCTAAATCTCTATATCCACTTTCACATTCAATAGAGATTAACAATACAACTTAGATGTTAGCTACGCATCCAAGAAGAATAAGCACAACCATACGAGGAAATCAATAATTCATCACACACAAATCTTTAAAGCAATCAAACTACTAAATTCCGTAAATAAATCTGTTAGAATCCCATGACAACGATTAGTTCGTAATCGAATGGCTCGTCATCATGGGATCTAGTGAAAACATGATAATAAACAAGATCTGAATAATAACTAGAGTACTAGAGTAATAAAGTTTAAAAAACAAATCCACAACGAGCATCCAAAGTATCGCCTAATTAAAAGAATACAAAAGATGGAGATCTAGATCTCCGATAGTTGTCACGATCTTCGGTGAATCCTTCTCCAAGTCTATCTCTTGTCTCCCCTCTGTAAAAAATCGTGCTTCTTATGTTAATAGCATGTGTTTTTATAGCCCCCATGTGCCTTGGCCAACAAGAATTTCCAAAACAGAGTTCAAACAGGATTCTGACAGCCCGCACGAGCGCCCCCACACCATAAAAGGCGAGCTCGCGCCACTCAGGAAGTCACCTCGCGCGCCCACGCTAGGGCAAGCGCGACCGCGACCGCGCTACTCCTTCTGGAAATTTTCTGAATTTTCTATTTTTTTCCTCATGTCTTCACTTCGCTTCCTTTGTAGGTTCCCGTCCATCAATAATTAGCACCAAACCACCACGTAATCATGGAAAACACCAATCCTGCCTCCAGCTTGTAGTCCTGCACAATCAATGCAAACACATAAAAAACACCACATACTTGAGGTCAAGTAATCAATTTAAGCTGATAAGAAGCATTCTAATTGGATATAAAATCCACTTATCATCTCTCAAAAGTTTCAGCGATATGAGGAAAAATCTTTACTGTGCAAGATCCGATAAATGAACGTTGATATGATAAAGAAAACTTTTATCTAATCTCGTTTCCTATGTGTTCGTTCAATATCATTTTCACAAATTGATATTACCAGTCAACCAAACATATCCAATATATCTTATTCTTATAGATATGATTGTTAGAGTTTATGCTGATTGCCCTCAGCCTATTTTATTGACAACTTAAAATGTGTATATTCATTTCGGGAATTTGTTTGTTACATTTTTTATTTTATTTTTCTTTTATAATATGGTATATTAAATATTAATTTATTTTACACATAAATAGGAATGAAAATTTATTCGATTTGATGGGACCCAATCTGAAACCCAAAATTTTTGATATATCGAACCCGGATTTTTGGATTATTTAAATTTTAAACCCGTAATAGTTTTGATTTGGATATCGATTTCAATTGTACCGAACAGATATTCTATCTGAAACCTGATCCAATATTGAAACTCGACACATAAATAATATTTCAGATATAACACATATAATTTTTTATTTTTATTTAAATATTTCATTAGAAATAGTCAATACTAATATAGTAATTAGAACTTCTATATCTCTATCTCAAGTTTTATTGAAATATATAAGATTTTATTTCTTTAATTTACATAAATTTTTCACTTGTGTTAAATACGAAGAATTATCTTTGACAAATTTCCAATTTTATTTAGTATGTTAGTTCAGTTCGTACAATATGTTACATTTAACTGCTTACTTAAATTAACCATTTCAATTTTTAAGTATTTTATACATATAATCAATATTATTTGTGTATAGAAATTTTTTAAATTTGACTACATTATTACTAATTTTGGATACATGAAAAAATCAGATCTAATCCGAAACCCGACGAATTTGGTTTTGGACATTGAGTTTTAAATTTCGAATTGAATCGATTTTTAAAACCTGAAAATATTTAAATATGGATTTGGATTTTACAATACTCGAACGGAACCTAACCCGTTGTCATCCCTATGCGTAAAAGAAGATATTTGAAAATGAGTATCGCATATCTTTTTTCCAGTTGACAATCATGTTAAAATAGAAAATTGTACATGAAATAAAACCAAATTTGCTATATATATAACATAATTACATTATTTTATATGTGTCCTTGTAATTTAATTATCGGGTTAGAAAACATGATATTCATTTTTCTTTAACATGAGCATATAATTAAGTTAGAAGAAAGCCTTACATGTAGAACTGGAAAATCGTTTGTGTTGTATACATTAATTCATGACGTGTGTCTTTGGGATCTTGTATGAAAATAAAATGAAATTTTTTTTTGTACCCAAAATTCGAACTCAAAACGCTACTAAACTACACAAATTTTGCATTGTACACAAAACCAAAATAGTATGTGAAAGAAAAAATGTGACAATCACATATAAAATTACTTTTAAGCCCAAGTTATTTATGTATGTTATTATATAACTGAAAACAACATTGAGATGCTACAAAACAGAACTAAGAGTAGAGTACATAAAATGAAGGCCTTTTTTTAATTATGTTTGTTATTAATAAGTATCTATGTTTGTTTATAATCTATCTGCCAAGATATTAATTTTTTACCTATATTTAAGGTTTTATTAATATTAAAAAATAAACATTATCAACCAACCAAACAAATTCGATCTAACGGTTTTGATTTTTTAGTAAAAATCCAACGGTCATTATTCATAGTATACGAATTTCTATTATATTTTGTTAGTGATTAGAAGATATGGTGTGATAATTTTTGGTATATATTAATTATTGTAAGATTATGTTTTAAATTAAAAGTTAATGTGTTTAAATTATAAAATAATTTTATTGATTGGAAGATATAAATTTATAAAATTTTATTATGTTATAAATAAAATTTATTAATATGATATTTTTTTTATCATGTTATAAATTTTATTTAATATTAAAATTATGTTTTTACACAATAGTTATTTTTAATAATTTTCTAATTTTAATTTAATATATTTTAATATACTCATGTTTACGAATTATACTAATGTTTCCTTATTATAAATAACGAATATGGATTTTAAATATATTTTATTAATAATTGAAACACCTAAAATAAATAATAAAATAATACAGTTAATGGTAATTAGTCGATTGTCTTCTCACATTTACTTTTAGCTGAAAATATTACTTTTTTAAATACCTAAATACATGAATCGTATCATATTTTCGAATTATTAATATTTTCTTTCGAATTAAAACACGTTACCTTTTTTATTTAAAATTCATCTTAAAATCATTAATATATACCAAAAAATATCACATCACACATTAGCTTTTTGATTAAAATCAAGGGATATTTACATAAATACATAAGATTTTAATAATTATTTCCAATTTTACTACCACCCAACTATCTTTTCACTTCTATAAAATCATTTTTTCAAAAATACTACCTCATTATACTTTTATGTTTTCAAAATTCCAAAAATACTACCTTCCTCAATTGCAACTTTTGCAACCTCATTTGCAACTTCCAGTTTTCAAATTTCTGATTTCATGTTCTGGGGTTCAGATGTCATTTTCGACCTCTTTTTTGGACTCTGATATATATATATATATATATATATATATATATATATATATATATATATATATATATATATATATATATATAGGGGCTTGCTCAAATGAGACCCCTCTTATAATGAGACCCTCTCTTATAATGAGTCCCCCTCATATTTCTTTTATTCTAAAGAGCCCCGCTAGGGGCACCCAATACGAAAAAGGCTTATAATTATACTCTCTATCCATTCATCAAAAAAAAAAATTTAAAAAAAAATAAAAAATCTGCTGCCACGTCATCATATTTTTTTTGAAAAAAAAAAATTTAATTTTTTTTAATTTTTTTTTATGAATGAATAGATGGTAGAATTATAAGACTTTTTCGTATTGGGTGCCCCTGGCGGGGCCCTTTAAAATAGATGAAATATGATGGGGACTCATTATAAGGGAGGGTCTCATTATAAGAGGGGTCTCATTTGAGCACCTCCCTATATATATATATATATATATATATATATATATATATATATATATATATATCAGAGTCCAAAAAAGAGGTCGAAAATGACATCTGAGAAATGGAACTTGAAATCAGAAATTTGAAAACTGGAAGTTGCAAATGAGGTTGCAAGGCCCCGCCAAGGGCACTCATAATTGGTGAATTTGGGTTGCAAGGCCCCGCCAGGGGCACTCATAATTGGTGAATTTGGGTTGCAAGGCCCCGCCAGGGGCACTCATAATTGGTGGATTTCTGATTTGCAACTTTCAGTTTTTAGTTGCAAAAGTTGCAACTGAGGTTGCAAAAGTTGCAACTGAGGTTGCAAAAGTTGCAACTGAGGTTGTAACCGCAGTTGCAACTGAGGTTGCAAAAGTTGCAATTCAGGTTGCAAACCGCAGTTGCAACTGAGGTTGCAAAAGTTGCAACTGAGGAGTTGCAACTGAGGTTGCAAAAGTTGCAACTGAGGTTGCAAAAGTTGCAACTGAAGTTGCAAAAGTTGCAACTGAAAACTGAGGTTGCAAAAGTTGCAACTGAGGAGTTGCAACTGAGGTTGCAAAAGTTGCAACTGAGGTTGCAAAAGTTGCAACTGAAAACTGAGGTTGCAAAAGTTGCAACTGAGGTTGCAAAAGTTGCAACTGAGGAGTTGCAACTGAGGTTGCAAAAGTTGCAACTGAGGTTGCAAAAGTTGCAACTGAGGTTGCAAAAGTTGCAACTGAGGTTGTAACCGCAGTTGCAACTGAGGTTGCAAAAGTTGCAATTCAGGTTGCAAACCGCAGTTGCAACTGAGGTTGCAAAAGTTGCAACTGAGGTTGCAAAAGTTGCAACTGAGGTTGCAAAAGTTGCAACTGAGGAGTTGCAACTGAGGTTGCAAAAGTTGTAACTGAAGTTGCAAAAGTTGCAACTGAAAACTGAGGTTGCAAAAGTTGCAACTGAGGAGTTGCAACTGAGGTTGCAAAAGTTGCAACTGAGGTTGCAAAAGTTGCAACTGAAAACTGAGGTTGCAAAAGTTGCAACTGAGGTTGCAAAAGTTGCAACTGAGGTTGCAAAAGTTGCAACTGAGGTTGCAAAAGTTGCAACTGAAAACTGAAAGTTGCAAATCAGAAATCCACCAATTATGAGTGCCCCTGGCGGGGCCTTGCAACCCAAATTCACCAATTATGAGTGCCCCTGGCGGGGCCTTGCAACCCAAATTCACCAATTATGAGTGCCCTTGGCGGGGCCTTGCAACCTCATTTGCAACTTCCAGTTTTCAAATTTCTGATTTCAAGTTCCATTTGTCAGATGTCATTTTCGACCTCTTTTTTGGACTCTGATATATATATATATATATATATATATATATATCGGAGTCCAAAAAAGAGGTCGAAAATGACATCTGAACCCCAGAACATGAAATTAGAAATTTGAAAACTGGATGTTGCAAATGAGGTTGCAAAAGTTGCAATTGAGGAAGGTAGTATTTTTGGAATTTTGAAAACAAGGTCGGTATTTTTAAAACACGTTACCTTTTTGATTTAAAATTCATCTTAAAATCATTAATATATACCAAAAAATATCACATCACACATTAGCTTTTTGATTAAAATCAAGGGATATTTACATAAATACATAAGATTTTAATAATTATTTCCAATTTTACTACCACCCAACTATCTTTTCACTTCTATAAAATCATTTTTTCAAAAATACTACCTCATTATACTTTTATGTTTTCAAAATTCCAAAAATACTACCTTCCTCAATTGCAACTTTTGCAACCTCATTTGCAACTTCCAGTTTTCAAATTTCTGATTTCATGTTCTGGGGTTCAGATGTCATTTTCGACCTCTTTTTTGGACTCTGATATATATATATATATATATATATATATATATATATATATATATATATATCAGAGTCCAAAAAAGAGGTCGAAAATGACATCTGAGAAATGGAACTTGAAATCAGAAATTTGAAAACTGGAAGTTGCAAATGAGGTTGCAAGGCCCCGCCAAGGGCACTCATAATTGGTGAATTTGGGTTGCAAGGCCCCGCCAGGGGCACTCATAATTGGTGAATTTGGGTTGCAAGGCCCCGCCAGGGGCACTCATAATTGGTGGATTTCTGATTTGCAACTTTCAGTTTTTAGTTGCAAAAGTTGCAACTGAGGTTGCAAAAGTTGCAATTCAGGTTGCAAACCGCAGTTGCAACTGAGGTTGCAAAAGTTGCAACTGAGGAGTTGCAACTGAGGTTGCAAAAGTTGCAACTGAGGTTGCAAAAGTTGCAACTGAAGTTGCAAAAGTTGCAACTGAAAACTGAGGTTGCAAAAGTTGCAACTGAGGAGTTGCAACTGAGGTTGCAAAAGTTGCAACTGAGGTTGCAAAAGTTGCAACTGAAAACTGAGGTTGCAAAAGTTGCAACTGAGGTTGCAAAAGTTGCAACTGAGGAGTTGCAACTGAGGTTGCAAAAGTTGCAACTGAGGTTGCAAAAGTTGCAACTGAGGTTGCAAAAGTTGCAACTGAGGTTGTAACCGCAGTTGCAACTGAGGTTGCAAAAGTTGCAATTCAGGTTGCAAACCGCAGTTGCAACTGAGGTTGCAAAAGTTGCAACTGAGGTTGCAAAAGTTGCAACTGAGGTTGCAAAAGTTGCAACTGAGGAGTTGCAACTGAGGTTGCAAAAGTTGTAACTGAAGTTGCAAAAGTTGCAACTGAAAACTGAGGTTGCAAAAGTTGCAACTGAGGTTGCAAAAGTTGCAACTGAGGTTGCAAAAGTTGCAACTGAAAACTGAGGTTGCAAAAGTTGCAACTGAGGTTGCAAAAGTTGCAACTGAGGTTGCAAAAGTTGCAACTGAAAACTGAAAGTTGCAAATCAGAAATCCACCAATTATGAGTGCCCCTGGCGGGGCCTTGCAACCCAAATTCACCAATTATGAGTGCCCCTGGCGGGGCCTTGCAACCCAAATTCACCAATTATGAGTGCCCTTGGCGGGGCCTTGCAACCTCATTTGCAACTTCCAGTTTTCAAATTTCTGATTTCAAGTTCCATTTGTCAGATGTCATTTTCGACCTCTTTTTTGGACTCCGATATATATATATATATATATATATATATATATATATATATATATATATATATATATATATATATCGGAGTCCAAAAAAGAGGTCGAAAATGACATCTGAACCCCAGAACATGAAATTAGAAATTTGAAAACTGGAAGTTGCAAATGAGGTTGCAAAAGTTGCAATTGAGGAAGGTAGTATTTTTGGAATTTTGAAAACAAGGTCGGTATTTTTAGAATTTCAGAAAGATGGGTAGTATATATTTAAAAATCTGATAGTTCACATGGGTAGTTTTGAAACTATCCCTAAAATCAATCATAATTGTATTATTATATATTAACAATTTATTTTCTTAATTGTATATTAGAGTCAATCGGAATTTATCACTAAAAGTTAGACCAATCATATCATTCCCATCCTAATTTATTAATCGTGATTACTTAATGATAGAGTCGGTGCTTTCGCTATTTAGGGATTGGTATTTTTTTCTAAATAAAAGTGAAAATTAAATTAGATTTAGTGATTCACTAAGAATCCACCCTTAGGGTTCCTTTTTTACACTTATCGGACAAACTGGTCCAACCACTCCAAAATGTTTCCCGACATATTTTACTCGACATCGACTTGGGATAAAATATCAAGTTAATGGTAGTTTAGTTTAATGTGTGCAATATTTCATTCATATCATTCGTTATATTTCATCTCAATCAATAAAATTTGATTGATCCATCACAAATATTTCACAACATTTTAACTTCCAAAAAAGTTCAAAATTAGTGTTGATATTAAATCAAATGAGATATTATATACGAACGTGGTTAATCTTTACTCTCGAAATAATTTTCGAGAAAATTTCTAGGAAAAACATTTCCCTAAGAAAAATTCTCGGAAAAAACTCTTGGGAGAAAAAATTTCTCCAAAAAAAGGTTTCTTGAAAAATTCTCCTAAATATTTTTTTGGGGAAAAGTATCTCGAACCACATTTCTATTATTTTATGTTATTTTGCTATTACAAACAAAATAATGAAAAATTATTCATTATGAAAAATGTTTTTTTCCTTTTAAGGGTGAACCGTTCGTGCATCGCACGGGTTATAGGTTAATATATTTTATAAGGAATCATATATTTCGTATTAAGTCATTTTATCTTTCAAATTTAAAAAGAATGTTGGGTAAAAAAAATTAAAGTTCATGACAAGACTGTTACTTTTATTTTCTTTAAATAATATATTTCAAATTATGGGTCATAAAATTTGCAGCTTTTTTGGTCCACATGTACACATACATATCTTGTACGCTTTAATTTTGTTATAGATTATACTCTTCTTATCAAAATAAAATTTAAAAATTTATTACTACATTTTCTTTGACAAAACTCGCATAAAAATATATTTAAGTACAAAACAAAATTTATAATAACTTATTTTAAATTCAACTTCACTACAACAAAAACAGGCATTTCCGACAAACTTTTTGGCCTGTTTTTTGTCGGAAGAATGCACTACGTCAAATTTGGGCTTTCGTCACGCTTTTGTACAGTAAGGGCTGTGACACTTTGGAAAAAACGAGTGGCTAAAGGTCATCTTCTCAAGTTTTAGCCACACAATAGTTTTTCGAGTGACCAAAAATACAATTTTTGTAAGATTCAGTCACAACTTTAAAAATGTGTGACAATTGAGAGATAAAAAAGAATGTTTTTTTGTTGACTTTGACCAAATCCAAGAGTTATAGTCATACTTGAGAGATAGCAGTGTGACAAAAAATAGTGACGCTTCTTTGTTGTGTCTAAATGTTAGGAAACTGTCACAGTTATTTTATGTGATGTGGCTAAATGGGAAATAACCTATGGTCACTACAGGTTTATTGTGACTAAAAAGTAGAGTTTTCTGCATATGTCAGACCTTTGTTTGCTTAAGGAACCAAAAAACTAGTGACTGTATTATTGTGTGAGTAAAAGGTACTCTGTTTTCAGGAATACCTTGAAGCAGAGTACGTACTCTGTTTTCAGCAACATATCTGTCACATTATGTAATAACCCTAACTTCAGTCATGCTACAGTGGTCAAATGAATAGTAAATTTTGAGGATTTAGAGAAATGGTATATAGGTACTCTATAATGGAAATGGAAAATGAATAAACAGAAACCATATTAGTAGTGTACATTGAAAATAAGTGACTCGAAATGACGTTAGATTTCAGAAATTCCTGAAGCATGAAATTTTGAGGATTTTGAATTCGAATAAGCTTCTATTGGACACTAAGGAGCATGGAAACATTATAAGAATTATATATTGAGGGATTAGTGAATTTAGAATTGAGCCAGGGGATTTTTAAGTTAAGAGAATACCAATGGAATTTGGATTGTTAAACGATCTCAAAACCACTGAGATAATGAGGTACATTCGTAACGAACCACAATTAGACGAATATGGAAATTAAGCAACCAAGATTTATAATATGACAAGGATACATACCCCATTATAATTACCAAGAGTACTAGCATTATAATTAGAAAAGAAAATCAAGGAAAAAGAGAATTATGAAATCATGTTAGTGATGTCATCTTCCACTAAACCAAAATAAGGGTAGATTAGTCTTTTAGCACCTAGATTTTTTACCAAGCTTCCATTACACTCTAAATTAAGTGAGAATAAGATTAGATGAGATCAAAACCAACACAAAAGCTCTCTCCCCTTCTTGTTGACAACTTTCGGCCAAAGTAGAAAAAAGAAAGAAAATAAAATTCAAAACCCTAATTCTCTTCAAGATTAAATCATGGGAAAAATGGTGGAGATGCTTGGAGGTTAGTAAGTGATATCCTCAAAGTTTGAAGGCCAACCATCATCATTTGCCTAGGTAATAAAATCCTTCAAGTGCAAGATGAATAGTAGTGAATAGTAGTTTTCAAGTTCTAACCTTTGTTTTTATGACTCCTTTAGT
This sequence comes from Kitagawia praeruptora, assembly GCA_037693485.1. Classification (NCBI taxonomy): domain Eukaryota; kingdom Viridiplantae; phylum Streptophyta; class Magnoliopsida; order Apiales; family Apiaceae; genus Kitagawia; species Kitagawia praeruptora. The sequence goes on from CM075352.1 coordinate 129,123,812, forward strand.
TAATCCAAGTTAAATCAAGGTTGTTTAAGGTGTGTACAAGGAATATTAAGGATCATTAAGTGTTCTTCAAGCTTCAAGGAGGTATAATAACCCTTACCCTTTTGTATTTATAGTAGATAATGAAGTGATTAGTAGTTAAGTGTTGTTAATGTTAAGTTTATGATGAATATGTGTTATGAATGGTTGGATTTGATATGAGATTTGTGTTGAGAACTTGGAACCATGGCTGGAATGTAGTCCACATGGTGTGGGGTTTGATTATGGTGTTTGATGATGGTTTTGGAGTGGTGAAATTTTGGAAAGTATGAAATTACAGCAGTTATAATGTCCGATTTTCGTTAGAACTACAAACTGCCCTGTTTTTGGACACCAATGCAGTACGGTACCTTACTGTCTAGCACACTTAGTGACCATGAAATGATAGAGCTTAGTTCATAGATCGTTTTGATATAAGGTGCGTTAAAATCTGACGTACGGTTTAGGAGAAAAGTCAGTTTTAGTGAAAGACGTTCGAAAGTCGAGAAATCGTAATTGTACCAAGTTTGTGGTTATAGTTATCATACTTTAACATGTTTAAAAGCCACGAAATTTTGGGATATGGTAGTAGTGTGGTCAAAGAACTAATACCAGTTGACCTTGCATTAAAATTCGAATTCTAAAATTTATAAGAAATTTTACAGTCGAGTGTGGTTGTTAGGGGAAATGGTAAAAACCCCTGAAACTTCGATTGAGCTTATAAATGGTTAAGTTCTTGAACCTTTGGGATAATAATAACACATTAAACGTATGTTGAAGTGTAAAGGGTTTTGTTATACAAGAGGATAGTGAGTAAGAGATGTAGTATGCTAATGATGGACCTTTTGTGTTTATAGAAATTCCGGAGGAGGAACCAGCCCCACTGTCAGGATACAGAAATCGAGGCAAGATCCTTCTATCCCTACCTTAAAAATTATTTATCTTCGGAATAATATTGATATCATGACATATATTTATGTATATGTGATGCTTTTGTTGCTATATTGCAAAGAATATATTTCCTTGATTGTGGGAAGTTAAAGAGAGATGAATATGTTTTCTGAAATATGAATATAGAGATGACTACGAATGGAGCGAATATGCTCTAGGGTAAAAGAGATATGAAAGAGAATGGTATCAGTTGTTATCTAGGGTTATATGGTTTATAATGCTATATTATAAACATTCTTTTTAGTGCATGTTATATACATATATTTTATAGAAGTAATGTGCGAGAATGGAAATGAGATAAGTGAATGACATATGGAAATGTGAAATGGTGTTGATAAATTGAATATTGATCTTATAAAAAGGGGGATAGCAATAAAAAGCGTAAGAGGCTGTGTGCTGCACAGTCCAGCAATCAATCAATAAAAAGCGTAAGAGGCTGTGTGCTGCACAGTCCAGCAATCAATATTTTAAATCGGCCCAAGAGTTGCCGAAGGAGGATGTAGTGGTAGACCTTCCTCCAGGGGGATGTAGTGGTAGACCTTCCTCCTTCTACCGGTAGTAAAGAAATGGATGGATACGGAGGGCGACTGATCATCGTGCCTCACGTATTCGGCAACAGTGAAAACCCCTACAATATGTGAATAAAGAATAAATGATAAAGTCAGATTGATATACTGGAAAGGGAAAATGATATGAAAGATGGAATTATTGATATAGATGAAGAGAAACTGATTTTATATTAATTTATAAAATTACTGTACAGGAGGGAAATGAGAAGATGATAGTGAGGGATTTATTCAAGTATTTATGTTATTTTAAAATATTACACTAAAAGGGTATATTGGTTGTTATAATATTTAAGAAGAGAAACTGATACTGTATTACCTTAGATTTCTTTCTTATAATAGTAAGTGGATGATGTATTATTAAATAAGAGTTTTATTCTTCCTTAAAGTTTATAAATTGGTTACTGCTTACATTTGTATATACATGTATACTTGGTTACCTTTTTAAATTCTAGTTTTCAATATTATCTTGCTGAGCTATTATAGCTCACTCTTGCTACTTATCTATATACAGCTAGGTATGCCCATACTACGCAGAACGCCCCGCAAGAGGGTAAGGGAAAGGCGACCTACTGAGAGTTCGTTAGCATCAGTCCCCGAGGTAGACGACCAGCGCAAGGGGTTTAGTAGTTTTATGTATATTAAGTGTGTAAGTTTGAAAGATTGTAATAAATTTGGTTGTTGAAATGCTTCTTGTAGAAGCATCACTCAACAATGTACTGAAGTATGATTCTGGGTTGTAATAACTTTTTTATTCTAAACTCTTATTATGGTGAATGTTGTTCTCTGAGCATATGACTGGTGTGTGTATTACTGTGGGGTCAATTGCATAATTATTAATTATAAAAAAAAAAAAATACAGCTAAGAGATATTGATTTTGAATGGAAGTTGGTTCGTGATGGCCCAAATTCTTGACCCCGGATTTGGGGCTGTCACAGTTGGTATCAGAGCTAAGAGTCATAATGCTCAGGAACAAGAGTGATAATAATATTGTATCATTTATAATATTAAATTTTGAACTTCCATCAAGTTCAAGGGTGGTATATCGCAGGTAGTTTTATTTTTAAGCATTGATTATAATTTTATAAATTATTACTAATATAGTTTATGTTTACCTTATAGGGAGAGGAGATGGGAGAGCCCAGTCATGTTCGTGAGATGGGTGAGCCGAGCCGAGACCCCCAGTGGCTAGGACTACCCGAGCAGGAGATTAGAGATTTGTTGCTGGTAGGTGTAGAGGTTCCAGAGTATGCTATTGATGACCTCAGGGAGAGACGACGGGCGAGTGCTAGAGAGAGATATGAGCAGAGACTGAGGGAGGAGGCTGAGGAGCGCAGGCAGAGGGATGCTGTGGCCATAGTGCCATATTCTGGTAGACCATATGTAGGACCTGATGGGGCCGGTCCTTCCCGAGTGCGGACGGATATTCCTGAGGAGGAGATGCCTTTACGTAAGAGGCCTAGGTTATCTGTTATACCTGAGGAGCCGATTGAGTGGAGGGACATTCACGTGACTCCTACTCCTGTCCCACCTGTCCCAGTTCCATCTCCTTTTCCTAGCCCCGACCCTTTTGAGGATCCAGCTGAGCAGTTCACTCCACCGGGACACTTTATCATGTCAGAGGATGAGTTGGAGGATGACCCTTCCGAGGATGCGGACACAGAGCCAGTTCCTCCATCCCCACCATTTGCACCACCACCACCTCCACCAGTGGATGCACCCCCACTTGTAGATGTACCTCCCCCAGATGCTATGCCACCTCAGGAGGCACCTATGATTCCAGCTGGCCAGTTGCCAGCTATTTTCTTGTCAGAGTACTTTGCCCTTCAGGGACAGCTGGATGAGTCCCGTCGGACTATAGATACGCTTATACAGAGGTTGGACAGGGCGAGAGGAGGAGGGGGTGTGATACCAGATGGGTTGAATTTGAGCATAGTCAGTATCGAGCTACGGGCACTCGGTGACATTAGGACGATGTTGGGAGACAGAGGGGATCCAGTATGGAGGGCTCATATAGTTGATACAGTCACCACTATGGTAGCGCAGATCAGGGATGTTATCAGGGCATCGTTACCATGATTAGGAGTAGTAGTTTCGGATACTAATCAGACTAGTCATCTTGTGGATGTCATTTTGGGGATTAGGTTAGTTGTTTACTGTCTTAATCCCAGTCTGATTAGAGGACAGCTAGTAGTGCTTTTGTTATAGCGAGTTAGTATGTACGGTTATGCTTTTGGGGTTTCGAACCTTGTACCTTATGATGTATGATATTAGTAGTAAAAGACGTTGTACTCAAGTTGTAAAATATTATGTAAATTAATGAAGTTTATGTACTTTGCCTAATTTATTCGTATTTTGATATTAAATGTTGAGATTCGAAAATGTTGATATATATGAGGTGATTGACTTAAATGAAAAGGTTATTGTGCTAAAGGTACTAAGCTTATTTGTCAAAGTTGTATTATGATTAAATATTACTTGTGTGAATTTAAAATACTGGGATGCATAAATAAGATTAACTAATGATATAGTTGTGCATATATGGAAATGATGTATATTGTACCCTAAATTTGGGTGATTAATGAAGAATATTATTATATACAGAATCATGCCGCCTAAGCGTAATAATAGAATGAATGCAAGGGAAAATGATAGAGAGGAAGCAAGTCAGAATAGGCAGGGTGAAAACGCTCATAATGAACAAGATCATGAGGAAGAAGAAGATGAATCAACTGGCCAACAGGGAAATCAGGGTGGTAACCTTTTTAACCAATTTATGGAACTAATGAGGCAGAATTTAGCTAATCCACAGAATCAGCCACAGCCACCTGTTCTTCCCAACCAGGCAGCTAACTCTTTTCGTGCTTTTAAGTCACTAAAACCCCCAGAATTTGAGGGAACCACTAACCCAGTAGCAGCCAGGGCATGGCTGAAAGAGATGGAAAAGGCTTTTGAGATACTGAGGGTAGAGGAAGATCAGAAGACAGTTTTTGCAGCCTACCTCCTAAAGGGAGAGGCAAATTACTGGTGGGAAACTAAAAAGAATCTGGAAGGAGCGGGAGTGATAACTTGGGAGCGTTTCACTAGGGTGTTTCTAGACAAATATTCCCCTAGGTACTTGGAGAACCAGATGGAAATAAAATTTTTGGAGCTTAGGCAGGAAAACCTATCAGTGGCAGAATATGAAACTAAGTTTACAGAACTGTCTAGGTTTGTTCCAGAATTCGTGCGTACTGAAGAGCAACGAGCGAAAAGGTTCCAACAAGGATTGAAACCATGGCTACGTACTAGAGTGGCACCATTTGAGTTGACCGAGTATGCTGCGGTAGTTCATAAGGCATCCATTATCGAAGCTGAGAGTGAACAGACTCAAATAGGACGAGAGAGTAAGAAAAGAAAATTTGAAGGTCAGAGGGGAGGTTCAAGTGAGGGAAGCTATTTTAACAAATTTGGTAAAGGACAAAAACCTCAGTTTGGAGGAAAGTCAGGGAATAATAAGACTACCAGTGAGACTGTGAATCAGGGTGGTAGATCCACAGGAACCTTCCAGTCTAATCAATCGCGACCACCATTGCCAGATTGCAACACGTGTGGTAAGAAGCATATCGGAGAGTGTAAGATGTTAGAAGTAACTTGCTTTAATTGTGGACAGAAAGGACATTATCGGGACAGGTGTCCATCAGCTGAAAAGAAGTGTTATCAATGTGGAAGATTAGGACATTTTGCTAGGGATTGTCGTTTTGGTGGGTCGTCTGCGTCAGGACAGAGTGTGACTGCTTCAAACAAGCCTACTGCTAGAGTGTATAACATGACTTTAGGAGAGGCATTGAGAAAGCCGGATACAGATGCAGGTGAACATTTTTCTAGTATTTAAATTTTTAGTGTAAATGTTTGGTTAGGAATCAGTGTGGTCAATAAATGGTATAGGTAGGTTGATAATGTAGATAAGGAAAATCAGTATCTGTTGGGGTCTAGAAATTCTATAAAAAGGAGAATAATAGTATTTTGGGGGTAAACCATAGACTCATTTAAATACGAACAGGAAATATATATTATAGGTAATATTTTTTTACAATTGTTTCAAAGAATCTTATTCTAGTTGGATTTCTGGAAGATTTTACAGAGACAAGATATAATAAGAGCGAAATATGTATATTTTATGTCATGATAGAGATCAACATAGGGATAAACCATAAGTGAGATACACTACCATTCAGGAGAGGCCAGTATGGTGGCCAATACCCATAACTAAAAGAGGGATGTTGATGAATGACAAGCAGGTTTATGTTGGTGTAATTTTGCGCAAACAAGATAGAGATATTATGAAGGAAAAAGGATGGAGAAAGTGATATAGAAGTTATAAGGTGTAAATGAAAAAGTATCTATGGACATTTTGACGTGATTCCGGGACGGAATCCTTTTAAGGGGGGAAGGATGTAATAACCCTAACTTCAGTCATGCTACAGTGGTCAAATGAATAGTAAATTTTGAGGATTTAGAGAAATGGTATATAGGTACTCTATAATGGAAATGGAAAATGAATAAACAGAAACCATATTAGTAGTGTACATTGAAAATAAGTGACTCGAAATGACGTTAGATTTCAGAAATTCCTGAAGCATGAAATTTTGAGGATTTTGAATTCGAATAAGCTTCTATTGGACACTAAGGAGCATGGAAACATTATAAGAATTATATATTGAGGGATTAGTGAATTTAGAATTGAGCCAGGGGATTTTTAAGTTAAGAGAATACCAATGGAATTTGGATTGTTAAACGATCTCAAAACCACTGAGATAATGAGGTACATTCGTAACGAACCACAATTAGACGAATATGGAAATTAAGCAACCAAGATTTATAATATGACAAGGATACATACCCCATTATAATTACCAAGAGTACTAGCATTATAATTAGAAAAGAAAATCAAGGAAAAAGAGAATTATGAAATCATGTTAGTGATGTCATCTTCCACTAAACCAAAATAAGGGTAGATTAGTCTTTTAGCACCTAGATTTTTTACCAAGCTTCCATTACACTCTAAATTAAGTGAGAATAAGATTAGATGAGATCAAAACCAACACAAAAGCTCTCTCCCCTTCTTGTTGACAACTTTCGGCCAAAGTAGAAAAAAGAAAGAAAATAAAATTCAAAACCCTAATTCTCTTCAAGATTAAATCATGGGAAAAATGGTGGAGATGCTTGGAGGTTAGTAAGTGATATCCTCAAAGTTTGAAGGCCAACCATCATCATTTGCCTAGGTAATAAAATCCTTCAAGTGCAAGATGAATAGTAGTGAATAGTAGTTTTCAAGTTCTAACCTTTGTTTTTATGACTCCTTTAGTTAATCCAAGTTAAATCAAGGTTGTTTAAGGTGTGTACAAGGAATATTAAGGATCATTAAGTGTTCTTCAAGCTTCAAGGAGGTATAATAACCCTTACCCTTTTGTATTTATAGTAGATAATGAAGTGATTAGTAGTTAAGTGTTGTTAATGTTAAGTTTATGATGAATATGTGTTATGAATGGTTGGATTTGATATGAGATTTGTGTTGAGAACTTGGAACCATGGCTGGAATGTAGTCCACATGGTGTGGGGTTTGATTATGGTGTTTGATGATGGTTTTGGAGTGGTGAAATTTTGGAAAGTATGAAATTACAGCAGTTATAATGTCCGATTTTCGTTAGAACTACAAACTGCCCTGTTTTTGGACACCAATGCAGTACGGTACCTTACTGTCTAGCACACTTAGTGACCATGAAATGATAGAGCTTAGTTCATAGATCGTTTTGATATAAGGTGCGTTAAAATCTGACGTACGGTTTAGGAGAAAAGTCAGTTTTAGTGAAAGACGTTCGAAAGTCGAGAAATCGTAATTGTACCAAGTTTGTGGTTATAGTTATCATACTTTAACATGTTTAAAAGCCACGAAATTTTGGGATATGGTAGTAGTGTGGTCAAAGAACTAATACCAGTTGACCTTGCATTAAAATTCGAATTCTAAAATTTATAAGAAATTTTACAGTCGAGTGTGGTTGTTAGGGGAAATGGTAAAAACCCCTGAAACTTCGATTGAGCTTATAAATGGTTAAGTTCTTGAACCTTTGGGATAATAATAACACATTAAACGTATGTTGAAGTGTAAAGGGTTTTGTTATACAAGAGGATAGTGAGTAAGAGATGTAGTATGCTAATGATGGACCTTTTGTGTTTATAGAAATTCCGGAGGAGGAACCAGCCCCACTGTCAGGATACAGAAATCGAGGCAAGATCCTTCTATCCCTACCTTAAAAATTATTTATCTTCGGAATAATATTGATATCATGACATATATTTATGTATATGTGATGCTTTTGTTGCTATATTGCAAAGAATATATTTCCTTGATTGTGGGAAGTTAAAGAGAGATGAATATGTTTTCTGAAATATGAATATAGAGATGACTACGAATGGAGCGAATATGCTCTAGGGTAAAAGAGATATGAAAGAGAATGGTATCAGTTGTTATCTAGGGTTATATGGTTTATAATGCTATATTATAAACATTCTTTTTAGTGCATGTTATATACATATATTTTATAGAAGTAATGTGCGAGAATGGAAATGAGATAAGTGAATGACATATGGAAATGTGAAATGGTGTTGATAAATTGAATATTGATCTTATAAAAAGGGGGATAGCAATAAAAAGCGTAAGAGGCTGTGTGCTGCACAGTCCAGCAATCAATCAATAAAAAGCGTAAGAGGCTGTGTGCTGCACAGTCCAGCAATCAATATTTTAAATCGGCCCAAGAGTTGCCGAAGGAGGATGTAGTGGTAGACCTTCCTCCAGGGGGATGTAGTGGTAGACCTTCCTCCTTCTACCGGTAGTAAAGAAATGGATGGATACGGAGGGCGACTGATCATCGTGCCTCACGTATTCGGCAACAGTGAAAACCCCTACAATATGTGAATAAAGAATAAATGATAAAGTCAGATTGATATACTGGAAAGGGAAAATGATATGAAAGATGGAATTATTGATATAGATGAAGAGAAACTGATTTTATATTAATTTATAAAATTACTGTACAGGAGGGAAATGAGAAGATGATAGTGAGGGATTTATTCAAGTATTTATGTTATTTTAAAATATTACACTAAAAGGGTATATTGGTTGTTATAATATTTAAGAAGAGAAACTGATACTGTATTACCTTAGATTTCTTTCTTATAATAGTAAGTGGATGATGTATTATTAAATAAGAGTTTTATTCTTCCTTAAAGTTTATAAATTGGTTACTGCTTACATTTGTATATACATGTATACTTGGTTACCTTTTTAAATTCTAGTTTTCAATATTATCTTGCTGAGCTATTATAGCTCACTCTTGCTACTTATCTATATACAGCTAGGTATGCCCATACTACGCAGAACGCCCCGCAAGAGGGTAAGGGAAAGGCGACCTACTGAGAGTTCGTTAGCATCAGTCCCCGAGGTAGACGACCAGCGCAAGGGGTTTAGTAGTTTTATGTATATTAAGTGTGTAAGTTTGAAAGATTGTAATAAATTTGGTTGTTGAAATGCTTCTTGTAGAAGCATCACTCAACAATGTACTGAAGTATGATTCTGGGTTGTAATAACTTTTTTATTCTAAACTCTTATTATGGTGAATGTTGTTCTCTGAGCATATGACTGGTGTGTGTATTACTGTGGGGTCAATTGCATAATTATTAATTATAAAAAAAAAAAATACAGCTAAGAGATATTGATTTTGAATGGAAGTTGGTTCGTGATGGCCCAAATTCTTGACCCCGGATTTGGGGCTGTCACACATTATTACATTTGTGTGTGGCTAAATATTTAACCAACCGAACATGCATGAAATTTAGTATAGCAGATTAACCAACAGATGACAAACAGAAACTGATATACCACAGATGACAAACACAAATTTGATATATCCAAGTTGCATACTAGATGACCTTAAAAAATCCATGCCCTTCGGCCAACATTCAAATTCACCATTACATATTAATTCTTCATCAAATAAAAAACAAAGAAAATGACCAAGATAATGATAACATTATACAACTTCCCACGTATGACATCAACCTCCTTTCGAAGATCTTCAACTGTTGACATGAAGTTTTGCAGCTCAATGTTCACATCATCAAGTTCTTTCTGGATCTTGATCTTCATGACAACTGGTTTAGGATCAATCCATTCCCAAAACGAACATTTGGGTCCAGAAGACTTGAAAAAGGAATTCAAATTAAAAGCTGTTTATTAAATTAAACTGATGAAACTGATAAATATGAGCTTACCAATGAATTTGATCTATGGCACACCCGAAATCTTCTTCCAGGGTTGTCAAGTGTATTTGATGTTCTAATCCGAGCAGGAAGACCATAGTAGTAGAGATAACTTCGAGTTTGGTTTGAGCTGTAGGAATTTGAAGACGACATCATGATCAGGCCTTTTTCTTTGCACACACCTGGAGAAAAAAATAGGAATTAAAATGGAGCATAGAATTTAACCGAACAAATAGAATTTAGCATTACATAAAAAACGTGGAAATTGACAAACATAATGATAATATTTACCGGATTCAGTTACCATTACGTATAATAATACCCTTGCAGTCCGGTCTAAAGTAACCATCACGAGATTCATTACCCAAGTCACGTGGATCTACAGGTCGTAATATATTATCATTGTGAGGAAGAATTACAGTACTAAAATCCTCATTGACATCATCGTACAGATCTCTATAATTCTTGGGAGGGGTCATTAGAACAATAGACATCTTTTTATCCAGCTAGTCTTTAACATAAAACACTTGTCGTGCTTGTGAGGCCAATATGAACGGATCATCCTTGTGGCCTAATCTGTTAAGTTCGACCAACGTGTAACCCATGCCATCTTGTTTGACACCATTTCTATTGTCAACCCAGTCGCACATGAAAAGAGGAATTTTCCTACTATGATAATCAAGTACCCATATCTCTCGTAGAACCCCATAATAAAAGTTCTTTCCATAGGTTACTATTTCTTTAGAAATGTGCATCTCAGTTGCCTCAACACAAACCCCACTGTTCTGGTGAACTCTGCCATCACGGATTTTTGTAGGAAATGTATAGGCATTGATGTCATATACATCGTATTTGTTCACGATTCTGCGTGCTCCATGTGAGATCCACTTCAATGTTTCTGATACACTTTCTTGGGAGATCGATAACTCGCTTTCAACCTAAATTACACAATTAAAAGGATGAGATTCATCTTGCACAAATTACAATTGATAAAAAACTAAGATCATGCTGATTTAAATATTACCTTGTTGCGTAACCAGTGACCAAACGTTGTGCTATGCTCTTTCTCCAGCCATGCTTGTCGTTTACCAGGATGCTTGTTTTTCAAAAATGTCATGTGTTGTCTGCAAGTACAAAAATGAGTATCAAATTTGATCCTACTGTTGAATAAAACAAAAACACAAATAAACATGTTCAGTAGGAGTCCTTACTCGATATACGGCACAACTTCAGGCGTATTTTGCAATACATAGAAATGTGCTTTCATGTAGAGATCTTGAGAAACTTCGACTGGTTTACCAGCTGACAAAGGAATTCCCTCTCCATTACCATTTTCAGATGTGTTGTGCTGGTGTTCTGGAATATCAATAGAGGTCATGCATTTTTTGTATTCGTTGAAGAACGCAATTGTTTCTTCTGCAATATGCTCCTCAGCAATGCATCCTTCTGGGTAAGCTTTGTTCCGCACATGCCCTTTAATAACTTTCATCATCCTCTCAAAGGGACACATCCACCGAAAGCATATTGGGCCACATAATTTTACTTCTCTAACAAGGTGCACAGTTAGATGAAGAATAACATCAAGAAATGATGGGGTAAAGTATTTCTCCATCAAGCACAGTGTAACGCAAAGCTCCTCATGAAATTTATCGAGTTCTTCTACATTGATTTCTTTGCTACATATTGATTTGAAAAAAAAAAAAAACAAAGTCTGATAATAGCATATCTTGTGGGTTCAGGCATGATAGACCGTATTGCAATTGGCAAGAACTGTTGCATAAGCATATGGTAATCATGTGATTTAAGTCCCATAAGCTTCCTATCCTTTTCATTGACCAAACTAAGAAAAGTTGGAACAATAACCTTGCGGAGCCCTTAAGTTGTGTAATGTGGCACATAACTTGTCTTTTTCATCTTTAGTTAATGTGTAGCAGGCTGCAGGAAGTAATGTCTTGTCGCCTTGACTTTTAGCCTGCAACTCTTGTCTTATCCCAAAATGTGCCAGATCCTTTCGAGCTTGCAACCCATCTTTCGTCTTGCCCGGAACATTTAGTAATGTTCTGATAATACTCTCAGCCACATTCTTCTCAGTGTGCATGAAATCAATACAATGTTGGACCAAATTATACTGCCAATACCTAAGTCGTCGATTCCATATGTTGAATTTATTCCAATAGGTCTATTCTTTCTGTCCGAAATTTGAGCTACCACCCCCTTTTGATTTTCTCTTTTTTGTTTCCCCCCTCTTCCAGTCGAAGTGTCCATATTGAGTTCTGAATCTTTATCCTTAAATCCCTTCCCCCACTTATTCCGAACAAATTTAACCTCGTTGTATATTTCTTCCCCTGTCATAGCATCTGCAGCAGTTCCCCACTCTTCTTTTCCATTGAACGCCTTAGTTTGCTTTCTGAAGGGATGACTATATGGTAGATATCTTCGGTGACCACCATAACTCTGCTTGGTAGAGAACGGAAGTCTTACACAATGAGTTTCTTTCCTGCACACCACACAACCATGGAATCAACTATAAGGGCAGCCACATAATGCACCAAGAGCAGGGTAATCATTAATCGTCCATAAGACAACAGCACGTAAATTGAACTGTTCCCGGGCATAGGAATCATATGTTTCAACACCTTCTTCGAACAAGAGCTCCAGATCATCGATCAAAGGATCCAAAAACACATCGATATCGTTTCCAGGCGTTCCCGATATTAATAACGAAAGCATGATGAACTTTCTTTTCATACACAACCAAGGTGGAAGGTTGTAAATGACAGTTAATACCGGCCACACACTGTGATTCCTATTCCCTCTGTTTACGTCGACCCCGTCTGTGGAAATGCCAAGTCGAAGATTCCTTGGATCAGAGGCAATTTCCGGAAATCTGTCATCTATTGCTTTCCATGCAGGTGAATCAGATGGGTGGCGTAGAACACCAGGCTTTTTGGAACTGGTGGAGTGCCATATCAAATCTTTTGATATGCTTTTCACTTTATAAAGTCGTTTCAATCGTGGAATAAGGGGGAAGTACCATAATACCTTTGTAGGAACATTTTCGTATATGACTTTAGTCTTCTCATTCACCTTCCACCGTGACATGCCACAAGTTGGACATACCACCAAGTCCTTGTACTCCTTCCTATAAAGAATGCAGTTGTTAATGCAAGCATGTATCTTTTCGTATCCTGAACCCATTGCTGTCATTATCTTTTTGGCCTCATATGTGTTGTTCACCATCTCGTTACCTTCTGCAGGTAGCATCCTTTTCAACAAAAGTAGCATTTCAGTAAAGCACTTATTTGTCATTCCATGCTTACTCTTCAAGTTTAGTAGTTCTACTGTTGCAGACAACTTTGTGAAGTTAGGACAATATTTATACAAGGGTTCTCCGCATCTGCAAGTAGTTCTTGAAACTTGTGAATGTCAGCTATGAAATTGTCTTCCGTAGCTTTTACCATTTCTATTGTTTCTGCAGCATCTGTTGGAAATTCTACTGCATCAAATTGGTTGGAAGTTGTTGGCTTGTCTTTCTCTCCATGTTTAATCCACCTTGTATAATTCCGATCGAATCCCTTAACGAGTAAGTGGTAATGGACCTTATCCACAAAAAAAAGTGCAGTGGTTTAAACAGGTTACACATGGACATGGAATACTTTTCGTTGACATCTTCAAATTAGAAACCGCAAAATCGATAAATGCTACAACTCCATCCATATATGGTTCACTGTTTCTATCGGTTAACATCCAAGACTTATCCATAACTACAGCTTTAATACATATAAACTAAAGCAATTACGAGCATATTACAGCATATCTACAGCAATTACGAGCATATATTAAAGCATAACATTCAAAAATTAGCATATATTTAACACATGACTTACTAGGAGAGAGGAGCAGGAGTGATTAAGAGTAGAAGGGTGTGAAGCCTAATGAACTTGGGGATGGAATTAGGGATGAAATCGTTGTGGATGAATCGTTATGGATGAAATTAGAAGCGGCCAATTGAATAGCAGTGGTTTGAATCCGATACTGTGGTTTCCAATTGAGAGAATGAACTTTCCATTTAGGTATTTGACCACCATTTACTCACTCTGGACTGTACTTGTTTAATGCCCAATTAGAATAGTGTTGGGCAATTATTAGAATAGTGTTGACCCAAATAGTGTTAGTGTAGGTGCCCTAGAGGCAATACATTGTTTATTTTAATAAACCCTTATGTCATTTGATTATTCATTAAACGTATTTATTATGACTTTAATTACTGCGATATATTTGTTAGAATAATAAATGTCCTTAGAATCATGATACACATTGTATAGTTTAAGTACATGACTTGAACTTGAGATTATATAATATATCATATTCTTAAAGGTCCCTAGTCGAGTATTATTATTACAGGGCAATAATAATACGTAAATAGACTAGTATGTTGTTTGACAGATAACCACATCTCATTGGTTATAAGTATGGAGATACTAAAGTCAAAAACATAGGTACATGTAGGGGTACATGGTACTGGACAGACCCACAGTGAGATTCTTCATGTTTAATAAAGTCATAAGAAAGACTCACAGTGATAATGGTGTAATGGTCCTTTGACTTGAGATCATTATATTTCTATACGAGGATTAATATACTTTGACTACATTAAAAGTTACCTTTGACCGGGTGATGATAAAAGTGGATATCGGGTATATCATGAGTCGTATAAGAAATATGAATGATAGATAAAGGATTTAACCCTCCTAGAATTAGGAGAGATATTATTGGCCTCTTGATTGAATGAGACTATAAAATGCATGGACGTGTTCAAATAATGATTTGTTTTAATAGTCTACTCATGGATCAAGTAAACCCGGATTAAATGTTGAAGAGGATGACTAAACACATGCCTCGAGTTTAATCTATAATATTTGGTTAAAGGGATTATATTACATAGAAACATTAATCACAAAAAGTTTAAATTGGATCACCGATTATTATTATTACTTGGGTAGCAATGATGTATTACTAGATACCGCTCATTGTTTATAATTTTATTAGATATTAAAATTATTGCCAACGTAATAATAACTTATAGGGTCACACACTTAGAACGTCTTAAAAGGAGTTTTAGTTTAAATTAAGAATTTAAATTAAATCATTATTAAATTGAGAATTGGCTATTTAATTAATTGGACTGGTCCGAATTAATTAATTATCTAAGCGAATTCGAATTTAATAAAGTAAGAACAAATTGGATTTAAGGAAGTCTAATAATAAAATTAGAATAGAAATATAATTGGGTTTAAGGAAGCCCAATTCGGTTTTTTGATTTTAGCCCATTATCTCTCTCATATAAATACATAATGATGTATTACTTTAGGGTCAAGAGTCATTAAAATTGTTTTTGACAAAACCCTAGCAGCTCCATCTTTGAGAGGCTAGAGAGAGAGAGGATGTTCTTCGCGGGCTAGTACCTGGCTCCTCGGATCGTTGGACGGTCGGACGTTCGTGTGGATTACCTTAGATACACGGATCTTGACGCAAGGACTGTGTGTGGTGATTACAAGCAAGGATCTTCGTTGAGTTCGTGAAACAAGATCTTATTAAGGTATGATTCGATTTCACCATTATCTGCCCGGAATTATACATGGATCCTGGTTTGGGTTTCGAAAATTTTGTTTTATTTACGTTTATCCGCTACGTTTTATGCCTCGGAACCCAACAATGGCATCAGAGCTACGTGTATAAGGGGTTGATTTGGTTACGTGTTTATTGTATATAATGCGAGTATGCATGTTTTTCGAATCTGCCATGTTTATGTTCTTATATATGTTGTTTATAATATGTTATGATGCATATATATGGTTCTGTTATGATTTAAGATGATTGAGATGATCATATGATGATTATATAATCTATATATATATGATTAATGTTTGTTCTTGATATGGGGATTGTATACGATACGATTTCTGTATACGCTGTGCAAATCTGGTGAAATATGTCCAGTGTCCGATTTTCGCAAATGATATGTGTTTTCTGACTGAAAACGAGCATCTGAACAAAACTGATAGCAAAGCTATCAATGACTCATCTGTAAGGCGTTTGACGCCGTTTATTGCATGACAAAGACGATTTATTGTTTTCAGAATTTGATTCTGATTTTCTATTTTTGCGGTATATGATTTCTTTGATTGGATCATCTGAAATATGATATGGTATAACATGATTATATAATATGACATGTTATTTAATTGTTACTTGAGCATGGTGATGGTTATGGCCTTAAGACCCTTAGATTAATGGTTTTGGTTTTATAAATATGACTTGCATGTCGTTTTCTTCATTCTTGTAATTGTTGAACCTCGAATGTAACTCGAGTTTTATTATGTAAGTACTTTAGTGTAGATTGTATTCAATTATTCAATAATGTAATTGAAGATTGAAGGATGGTCCAAGAGAAGGAGCAACCAAGAAGACAAGAAGAATGAAGACATGTAATTTGTATTTATGTTTATTCCACCATAGATTGACCTTGATCCTTTCATTAGCTTGAGAGGATCATATAGGATAAAGGCCATAACCAATCACGTTTACATACTGCACTTACTTTACATATGATGTATGAATGTATGTGTAGGATACATAGAGATGCATGCTTTAATTAGATTAATCATGTATGAATGAATGTATTAGATACATCACCCATGCCATGCCTGCTTAAACAAGATAAAATCTGTAACGATTCAAGATTTTAAAATTAACAAACGATCATGAGATTCTTGTGTTTATGAAATATAGATTTTTAAAACACGGAATTAAATATGGATTTTTGATATATAAAATTGGGATTTTCTGTCAAAAGCGGATATGCGTATTCGTAAGGTTAATGGGTATTAAGTGTGACCATTGGGATCCTCCATCTACCTGGGAAATGAACAATTGAATATGTCAACTTGAAATATTTGGTTCAAGGAAAATAGAGGATCTCGTTATGATGTGATCATGATCGTTATAAATTTTCTAAACCCCTTAACAAAATATTAAGTTTTAATCAGATGCTTTCCAATGAATGAGCACTCATCGAATCCTAGATCGACAAGGGGAATGATTGGCAGGGGACTCCTGTCTATCGTGGTGAGATGCGACGAATATAAACGGTTATATTCGGCCGTTGTATCATTGAGTCTAACTTAACTGAGTCGTCATAATGAGGTGAAAATAAACGGTCATATTCAACTACTATGAACTTAGAAGCATAGAGTTTGGTTAAAAATCTATTAGATAGATAAGATCAATCGTTGTTCACCAAACTATCCAAGAATTATATATGATATAATTGACAACTGTTGTCTACCTAAATAATCATGTTTTAAGGACTACCAGTGGTTGACTTAGGAAATGACGAAATATGGATCTTGGCTCACTAGAAAGATTTATGGGATATGTTTTCCGAATTAATAGTAAGGGCTATTAATTTGATAAAAATAGTGGGAGATATATTATGAATATGTCATAATCATTTGAACATAATAATTTATAATCCAGACAATCTAATGTTTATTTTGTGCATTTATCATTGTAGATACTAATGGCAAACAACATAAACACACTATCCATACGATCAGTCCTTGAAAAGGACAAACTGACAGGAGGAAACAACTTCCTAGACTGGCAGAGGAATTTGAGGATTGTCCTCTGGCAGGAGCGCAAGCTTCATGTCATTGATATCCCTCTGCCAGGTCCCCTTCCTGAGAACGCTACTGTTGAGGAACGAGCGGCCCACACAATTGATGAGAATGATGCAAATGATGTTGCATGTCTCATGTTGGCAACTATGAGTGCTGAGCTTCAAAGACAGAATGTGCATATGGATGCATATACTATTAATGAGCACTTGCAAAGCATGTTTGCAAGCCAAACTCGTCAAGAAAGGTTCAACACGAGTAAGTCACTCTTTAATTGCAAACAAGGGGCAAGTGAACCGGTTGGCCCACATGTTCTGAAGATGATTGGTTACATTGAGTACCTTGCTACTTTGGGTTTCCCGATTGGTCCGGAAACTGGTATTGACCTAATCATGAATTCTTTGAACAGTAAATTTACTCAGTTTGTTGTGAAATACAATATGAATGAATTTGACAAAACACCTACTGAATTGTTGGCTATGTTGAGGACATATGAAACCAACATGAAGACAGCTGAACCTGCTCCCATACTGATGGTGGGCAATAAAGGTAAGGCCAAGGGGAAAGGCAAGTGGAAGGGTAAGAAAAAGATTGGGTCTGATTCTACACCCAAGCCAAAGTCAGGTCCCAAACAGGCTTTAAAGCCTAAAGGTGGTGTTGCTAAGGGTGAATGTCACTACTGTAAGAAAACTGGTCACTGGAAGAGAAACTATCCTGTTTATTTGGAGGATCTGAAGAAAATGAAGGGTGTTCAGATTTCTGGATCAGGTATTTATGTTATAGAAGTCAATTTGTCTATTTCTACATCTTGGGTATTGGATACCGGATGTGCTTCTCACATTTGTATAAATGTGGAGGAACTGCAGAGAAGTAGGACTTTGGCTAAGGGAGAAGTGGACCTACGAGTTGGCAATGGAGCAAAAGTTGTTGCTTTAGCTGTAGGCACTTATTATTTATCTTTGCCCTCTGGGCTTGTTTTAGAACTAGAAGACTGTTTTTACGTGCCTGCGATTCGCAGAAACATTATTTATGTTTCTTGTTTGGACAAGAAAGGTTTTTTGTTTACAATAAAGAACAACAGTTGCTCTTTTGCTTTAAATGATTTAACCTATGGTGTTGCGCGTTTGTTTAATGGTTTATATGTTCTTGATTTAAATAATCCTGTCTATAATATAGAAAACAAACGACTTAAAGTCAATGACTCAAATCAAACATACCTCTGGCATTGTCGTCTAGGCCATATAAAATGAGAAACGCATATCCAAATTACATAAGGATGGATACTTGGATAAGTTTGATTTTGAATCATACCAAGAATGCGAATCTTGTTTCCTTGGTAAGATGACTAAAGCCCCTTTCACTAGTAAGGGTCAAAGGGCCACTGAACGTCTGGGGCTAATACATAGTGATGTATGTGGCCCAATGCGTGTGATGGCTAGAGGAGGCTACTACTACTTCATAACATTTACTGATGATTTCAGTAGATATGGATATGTATATCTTATGATGAGTAAATCCGATTCTTTTGAAAAATTCAAAGAATACAAGGGTGAAGTAGAGAAGCAAATTGGCGGAGGTGCAACTATTAAGATCTTACGATCCGATCGTGGGGGTGAATACTTAAGCACCGATTTAAAAGAGTATTTAAAAGAGTGTGGTATTGTATCACAACTTACTCCGCCAGGTACACCTCAATGGAATGGAGTTTCAGAAAAGAGAAATCGCACCTTGTTGGACATGGTGCGATCGATGATGAGTCATGCAGATCTTCCAATAAGTTTTTGGGGTTATGCTCTAGAAACAGCGGCTTTCACACTTAATCGTGTTCCTACTAAGAAGGTTCAAAAGACTCCATGTGAAATATGGAAGGAGAAACGGTCAGGCAAGAACTTTATGAAAGTTTGGGGATGCAAGGCGTTTATGAAACGTCAAGTATCTGACAAACTTGGACCTAAATCCGAAGAGTGCAATTTTGTGGGATACCCTAAAGAAACAAATGCGTATTGTTTTTATAGTCCTTCTGAGCAGAAAGTGTTTATTGCTCGAGATGCTGTCTTCATGAAAAGAGATTTTGTTTCCAAAAGAAACAGTGGGAGAACTATAGATCTCGATGAAGATCGAGAACCACAAAATAGCATTGAACCTGAAGTGGAACAAGAGCAGGATAATGATAATGCTCAACAAACACAGGTTGTTCGTAGAACTGGTAGAATTCGCCATGAGCCAGAGAGATATGGATTTCTCTTGACTCAATGTGGTGATTTGATGCTTATAGATGAAGATGAGCCTCTCACATACTAAGATGCTATGAACAGTCCAGACTCTAAGAGATGGCTTGAAGCCATGAAATCCGAGATGGATTCCATGTACGAAAACCAAGTATAGACTTTGGTTGATCCACCTGAAGGGGTAAAACCCGTAGGGTGCAAATGGGTTTTCAAGAAGAAAACTGACATGGATGGAAATGTTCAGACCTATAAAGCATGGTTGGTTGTAAAAGGTTTCAAACAAATTTATGGTATTGACTATGATGAAACTTTTTCACCAGTGGCTATGGTCAAGTCCATAAGGATTTTGCTTGCCATTGCAGCATTCCATGATTATGGAATCTGGCAAATGGATGTCAAAACAGCCTTCCTTAATGGAAGCCTTGAAGAGGATGTGTACATGATACAACCTGAAGGTTTTGTCTTTCCAAGGAATGTTGGCAAGATATGTAAATTACGTCGATCCATTTATGGATTGAAGCAAGCCTCTAGAAGATGGAATATTCGTTTTGATGAAATAGTCAAAGAGTATGGCTTTGTTTAAAACGAAGATGAACCGTGTGTTTACAAGAAGGTTAGTGGGAGCCATGTGGCATTCATAGTACTATATGTTGATGATATACTACTAATGGGGAATGACATACCTTCTCTAAAGGCTGTTATGACTTGGTTAGGGAGCAACTTCTCTATGAAAGACTTAGGAGAGGCAACCTACATTCTAGGAATGAGGATCTATAGAGATAGATCTAGAAGGATGATTGGTCTAAGTCAGAGCACATACATTGATAAGGTTTTGCATCGTTTTGGTATGCA
Organism: Kitagawia praeruptora; assembly: GCA_037693485.1. Lineage (NCBI taxonomy): Eukaryota > Viridiplantae > Streptophyta > Magnoliopsida > Apiales > Apiaceae > Kitagawia > Kitagawia praeruptora. Next base: position 129,144,402 of record CM075352.1, read on the forward strand.
AAATGCAAAAAGGGGATATGTCCCCGTGTCTCAAAGGATAACGATCTCTAACGACCAGTGTCCGAAATCATTGGATGAGAAGGACCACATGAGTAAGGTTCCATATGCCTCAGTAATTGGATCTATCATGTATGCAATGGTATGTACTCGCCCAGATGTTTCGTATGCTTTGAGCATGACGAGCAGATACCAGTCTAATCCAGGTGATGGTCACTGGACGACAGTCAAGAATGTTCTAAAGTACCTGAACAGGACTAAAGATTCATTCTTGGTGTATGGAGGAGAGGAGAAACTGGTTGTAAAATGTTACACCGATGCAAGTTTCCAAACAGACAGGGATGATACTGTATCACAGTCTGGTTTTGTGTTTTTTTCTAAACGGAGGTAACATACACATATGTAAAGTGCACACAAATGATAACATTGCAGACCTACTGACCAAAGGCTTGTCGCAGCAGAAGCACGATGGTCACACTAGTTCCATGGGTATTAGATACATGGGTGATTGGCTCTAGTGCAAGTGGGAGATTGTTAGTGTAGGTGCCCTAGAGGCTATACATTGTTTATTTTAATAAACCCTTATGTCATTTGATTATTCATTAAACGTATTTATAATGACTTTAATTACTGCGATATATTTGTTAGCATAATAAATGTCCTTAGAATCATGATACACATTGTATAGTTTAAGTACATGACTTGAACTTGAGATTATATAATATATCATATTCTTAAAGGTCCCTAGTCGAGTATTATTATTACAGGGCAATAATAATATGTAAATAGACTAGTATGTTGTTTGACAGATAACCACATCTCATTGGTTATAAGTATGGAGATACTAAAGTAAAAAACATAGGTACATGTAGGGGTACATGGTACTGGACAGACCCACAGTGAGATTCTTCATGTTTAATAAAGTCATAAGAAAGACTCACACTGATAATGGTGTAATGGTCCTTTGACTTGAGATCATTATATTTCTATACGAGGATTAATATACTTTGACTACATTAAAAGTTACCTTTGATCGGGTGATGATAAAAGTGGATATCGGGTATATCATGAGTCGTATAAGAAATATGAATGATAGATAAAGGATTTAACCCTCCTAGAATTAGGAGAGATATTATTGGCCTCTTTAATTGAGTGAGACTATAAAATGCATGGCCGTGCTCAAATAATGATTTGTTTTAATAGTCTACTCATGGATCAAGTAAACCCGGATTAAATGTTGAAGAGGATGACTAAACACATGCCTCGAGTTTAATCTATAATATTTGGTTAAAGGGATTATATTACACAGAAACATTAATCACAAAAAGTTGAAATTGGATCACCGATTATTATTATTACTTGGGTAGCAACGATGTATTACTAGATACCGCTCATTGTTTATAATTTTAATAGATATTAAAATTATTGCCAACGTAATAATAACCTATAGGGTCACACACTTCGAACGTCTTAAAAGGAGTTTTAGTTTAAATTAAGAATTAAAATTAAATCATTATTAAATTGAGAATTGGCTATTTAATTAATTGGACTGGTCCGAATTAATTATCTAAGCAAATTCGAATTTAATAAAGTAAGAACAAAATTCGATTTAAGGAAGTCTAATAATAAAATCAGAATAGAAATAGAATTGGGTTTAAGGAAGCCCAATTCGGTTTTTTGATTTTAGCCCATTATCTCTCTCATATAAATACATAATGATGTATTACTTTAGGGTCAAGAGTCATTAAAATCGTTTTTGACAAAACCCTAGCAGCTCCATCTTCGAGAGGCTAGAGGGAGAGAGAGGCTGTTCTTCGCAGGCTAGTACCTTGCTCCTCGGATCGTTGGACGGTCGGACGTTCGTGTGGATTACCTTAGAGACACGGATCTTGACGCAAGGACTATGTGTGGTGATTACAAGCAAGGATCTCCATTGAGTTCGTGAAACAAGATCTTATAAAGGTATGATTCGATTTCACCATTATCTGCCCGGAATTATACATGGATCCTGGTTTGGGTTTCGAAAATTTTGTTTTATTTACGTTTATCCGCTGCGTTTTATGCCTCGGAACCCAACAAATAGAATAGTGTTGGCCCAAATGGAAACGAGAATCGATCCCGAGAGTGGAATGAATTTTTTTAAATTCAATTTTTGACGATCCAACCGTACGGATGTTAACAGATACGCATTGTGATGTTGGGGAAAAATAATCGAAAAATCAGGAATTTATCTTGTACGGCGTTTTTACAAGGATCTGGCCAAAGTACTACTCCGAGAAACGAGAATCGTTCCCGAGAGTGGAAATAATTTTTTTTAATTCAATTTTTGACGATCCAACCGTACGGATGTTAACAGATACGCATTGTGATGTTGGGGAAAAATAATCGAAAAATCATGAATTTATCTTGTACGGCGTTTTTACAAGAATCTGGCCAAAGTACTACTCCGAGAAACGAGAATCGAACCCGAGAGTGCAAATAATTTTTTTAAATTCAATTTTGGACGATCCAACCGTACGGATTTTAACAGATATGCATTGTGATGTTGGGAAAAAATAATCGAAAAATCAGGAATTTATCTTGTACGGTGTTTTTACAAGGATCTGGCCAAAGTACTACTCCGAGAAACGAGAATCGATCCCGAGAGTGGAAATAATTTTTTTAAATTCAATTTTTGACGATCCAACCGTACGGATGTTAACAGATACGCATTGTGATGTTGGGGAAAAATAATCGAAAAATCTGGAATTTATCTTGTACGGCGTTTTTACAAGGATCTGGCCAAAGTACTACTCCGAGAAACGAGAATCGATCCCTAGAGCGGAAATAATTTTTTTAAATTCAATTTTTGACGATCCAACCGTACGGATGTTAACAGATACGCATTGTGATGTTGGAAAAAAATAATCGAAAAATCAGGAATTTATCTTGTACGGCGTTTTTACAAGGATCTGGCCAAAGTACTACTCCGAGAAACGAGAATCGATCCCGAGAGTGGAAATAATTTTTTAAAATTAAATTTTTGACGATCCAACCGTACGGATGTTAACAGATACGCATTGTGATGTTGGGGAAAAATAATCGAAAAATCAGGAATTTATCTTGTACTGCGTTTTTACAAGGATCTGGCCAAAGTACTACTCCGAGAAACGAGAATCGATCCCGAGAGTGGAAATAATTTTTTTAAATTCAATTTTTGACGATCCAATCGTACGGATGTTAATAGATACGCATTGTGATGTTGGGGAAAAATAATCGAAAAATCTGGAATTTATCTTGTACGGCGTTTTTACAAGGATCTTGCCAAAGTACTACTCCGAGAAACGAGAATCGATCCCGAGAGCGGAAATAATTTTTTTTAATTCAATTTTTGACGATCCAACCGTACGGATGTTCAAAGATACGCATTGTGATGTTAGAAAAAAATAATCGAAAAATCAGAAATTTATCTTGTACGGCGTTTTTACAAGGATCTGGCCAAAGTACTACTTTGAGAAACGGGAATCGATCCCGAGAGCGGAAATAATTTTTTGAAATTCAATTTTTGACGATCCAACCGTACGGATGTTAACAGATACGCATTGTGATGTTGGGGAAAAATAATCGAAAAATCAGGAATTTATCTTGTACGGCGTTTTTACAAGGATCTGGCCAAAGTACTACTCCGAGAAACGAGAATCGATCCCGAGAGTGGAAATAATTTTTTTTAATTCAATTTTTGACGATCCAACCGTACGGATGTTAACAGATACGCATTGTGATGTTGGGAAAAAATAATCGAAAAATCAGGAATTTATCTTGTACGGCGTTTTTACAAGGATCTGGCCAAAGTACTACTCCGAGAAACGAGAATCGATCCCGAGAGTGGAAATAATTTTTTTAAATTCAATTTTTGACGATCCAACCGTACGGATGTTAACAGATACGCATTGTGATGTTGGGGAAAAATAATCGAAAAATCAGGAATTTATCTTGTACTGCGTTTTTACAAGGATCTGGCCAAAGTACTACTCCGATAAACGAGAATCGAACCCGAGAGTGGAAATAATTTTTTTAAATTCAATTTTGGACGATCCAACCGTACGGATGTTAACAGATACGCATTGTGATGTTGGGAAAAAATAATCGAAATATCAGGAATTTATCTTGTACGGCGTTTTTACAAGGATCTGGCCAAAGTACTACTCTGAGAAATGAGAATCGATCCCGAGAGTGAAAATAGTTTTTTTAAATTCAATTTTTGTCGATCCAACCGTACGGATGTTAACAGATACGAATTGTGATGTTGGGCAAAAATAATCGAAAAATCTGGAATTTATCTTGTACGGCGTTTTTACAAGGATCTGGCCAAAGTACTACTCCGAGAAACGAGAATCAATCCCTAGAGCGGAAATAATTTTTTTAAATTCAATTTTTGACGATCCAACCGTACGGATGTTAACAGATACGCATTGTGATGTTGGGAAAAAATAATCGAAATATCAGGAATTTATCTTGTACGGCGTTTTTACAAGGATCTGGCCAAAGTACTACTCCGAGAAACGAGAATCGATCCCGAGAGCGGAAATAATTTTTTTAATTCAATTTTTGACGATCCAACCGTACGGATGTTAACAGATACGCATTGTGATGTTGGGAAAAAATAATCGAAAAATCTGGAATTTATCTTGTACGGCGTTTTTACAAGGATCTGGCCAAAGTACTACTCCGAGAAACGAGAATCAATCCCTAGAGCGGAAATAATTTTTTTAAATTCAATTTTTGACGATCCTACCGTACGGATGTTAATAGATACGCATTGTGATGTTGGAAAAAAATAATCGAAAGATCAAGAATTTATCTTGTACGGCGTTTTTACAAGGATCTGGCCAAAGTACTACTCCGAGAAACGAGAATCGATCCCGAGAGTGGAAATAATTTTTTTAAATTCAATTTTTGACGATCCAACCGTACGGATGTTAACAGATACGCATTGTGATGTTGGGGAAAAATAATCGAAAAATCTGGAATTTATCTTGTACGACGTTTTTACAAGGATCTGGCCAAAGTACTACTCCGAGAAACGAGAATCGATCCCGAGAGCGGAAATAATTTTTTTAAATTCAATTTTTGACGATCCAACCGTACGGATGTTAAAAGATACGCATTGTAATGTTGAAAAAAAATAATCAAAAAATCAGGAATTTATCTTGTACGGCGTTTTTACAAGGATCTGGCCAAAGTACTACTCCGAGAAACGAGAATCGATCCCGAGAGAGGAAATAATTTTTTTAAATTCAATTTTTGACGATCCAACCGTACGGATTTGAACAGATACGCATTGTGATTTTGGGGAAAAATAATCGAAAAATCTGGAATTTATCTTGTACGGCGTTTTTACAAGGATCTGGCCAAAGTACTACTCCGAGAAACGAGAATCGATCCCGAGAGCGGAAATAATTTTTTTAAATTCAATTTTTGATGATCCAACCGTACGGATGTTAACAGATACAAATTGTGATGTTGGGGAAAAATAATAGAAAAATCAGGAATTTATCTTGTACGACGTATTTACAAGGATCTGGCCGAAGTACTACTCCGAGAAACGAGAATCAATCCCGAGAGTGGAAATAATTTTTTTAAATTCAATTTTTGACGATCCAAACGTACGGATGTTAACAGATACGCATTGTGATGTTGGGGAAAAATAATCGAAAAATCTGGAATTTATCTTGTACGGCGTTTTTACAAGGATCTGGTCAAAGTACTACTCCGAGAAACGAGAATCGATCCCGAGAGCGGAAATAATTTTTTTAAATTCAATTTTTGATGATCCAACCGTACGGATGTTAACAGATACGCATTGTGATGTTGGGGAAAAATAATCAAAAAATCAGGATTTTATCTTGTACGGCGTTTTTACAAGGATCTGGCCAAAGTACTACTCCGAGAAACGAGAATCGTTCCCGAGAGTGGAAATAATTTTTTTTAATTCAATTTTTGACGATCCAACCGTACGGATGTTAACAGATACGCATTGTGATGTTGGGGAAAAATAATCGAAAAATCATGAATTTATCTTGTACGGCGTTTTTACAAGGATCTGGCCAAAGTACTACTCCGAGAAACGAGAATCGAACCCGAGAGTGCAAATAATTTTTTTAAATTCAATTTTGAATGATCCAACCGTACGGATTTTAACAGATATGCATTGTGATGTTGGGAAAAAATAATCGAAAAATCAGGAATTTATCTTGTACGGCGTTTTTACAAGGATCTGGCCAAAGTACTACTCCGAGAAACGAGAATCGAACCCGAGAGTGCAAATAATTTTTTTAAATTCAATTTTGGATGATCCAACCGTACGGATTTTAACAGATATGCATTGTGATGTTGGGAAAAAATAATCGAAAAATCAGGAATTTATCTTGTACGGCGTTTTTACAAGGATCTGGCCAAAGTACTACTCCGAGAAACGAGAATCGATCCCGAGAGTGGAAATAATTTTTTTAAATTCAATTTTTGACGATCCAACCGTACGGATTTGAACAGATACGCATTGTGATTTTGGGGAAAAATAATCGAAAAATCTGGAATTTATCTTGTACGGCGTTTTTACAAGGATCTGGCCAAAGTACTTGTGACAGCCCCAAATCTGGGGTCATGAATTTTGGGCCATCACGGACCAACTTCCATTCAAAATCAATATCTCTTGGTTTTTTTTTTTTTTTTACTTATGCAATTGACCCCACAGTAATACACACACACATACCAGTCATATGCTCAGAGAACAACATTCACCATAATAAAAGTTTAGAGTTAAACAGTTATTACAAACCCAGAATCATACTTAAGTACATTGTTGAGTGATGCTTCTACAAGAAGCATTTCAACAACCAAATTTATTACAACCTTACACACTTACACACTTAATATACACAAGACCACTAAACCCCTTGCGCTTGTCATCTACCTCGGGAACGGTCGCCAGTACTCGCTCAATAGGTCGCCTTCCCCCTACCCTCTTGCGGGGTGTCGTACGGAGTATTGGCATTGGTCCTAGCTGTATATACATAAGTAGCAAGAGTGAGCTATAATAGCTCAGCAAGATATTATTATAAACTAAAATTTAAAAATGTAACCAAGTATACATGTATATACATATGTAAACGGAAATCAATTATAACCTTTAAGAAAGAATAAAATTCTTATTTAATAATACATCATCCACTTACTATTATAAGAAAGAAATCTAGAATAATACAGTATCAGTTTCTCTTCTTAAATAATATAACAATCAATATAATCTTTCAGTGTAATATTTCAAAATAAAATGAAAACTTGAATAAATCTCTCTCTATCATCTTCTCATTTCCCTCCTGTACAGTAATTTTATAAATTAATATAAAATCAGTTTCTCTTCATCTATATCAATAATTTCATCGTTTCATATCACTTTTCTGTTTTCAGTTATAGAAATCTGAAAACCATTTTCAATTCTTTCTTTCAAGTTTTGGGGATATATACTGGCGCCAGATACGTAGGACGATGATCAGTCGCCTGACCGTATCCGCTCTCTGTTTACTACTAGTAGAAGGAATGAAGGCCACCTGCATAACATCATCCCCGGAGGAAGGCCACCTGCATAACATCCTCCTGGAGGAAGGCCACCTGCATAACATCCTCCCTTGGCATCTTCGTGCCGAATCATGAATACTAGACTATGTCGCACACAGCCCTGACATAGCCTCTTACGCTTACATTAAGTGCTGGACTGTGCAACTTCCACACGGCCTCTTACGCTTACTGTTGTAAATTCCCCTTTTTATAAGATCATTATACAATTTATCAACACCATTTCACATTTCCATTTCCGTATATCACTTCCATTATCAATTATCATTCACTCATATCATTTTCATTCTCGCACATTATTTCTATAAAATATATTCATAACATAATACTTTGATTATGATTCAGACATCTCTTTTATATTCAAGAATTTAAATATGCTTTTATATCCATAACATATTCCATCTACTTAAAAAGTAGTAATTAATAATCAAATAATATTTATAATACCACTAACACCAAAAAGAATATTTTTAATATAGTATTATAAACCATATAACCCTGGATAACAACTGATACCATTCTTTCATATTCCCTTAATCATAAGGCATGTTCACTTCATGCATAATCATCTCTATGTATATTCATATCCATCTCATACTCATATCCATATTCATACCATACTCATATACCTTCCCTTTTTACATCAATAATCGAGGAAAACCATTTCTTAACAATATAGTAACAATAGCATCACATATATATATTTCATGAAATCAAGTTTCTTTGAAGATAAATAATTTCCAAGTAGGGATAGAAAAGATCTTGCCTTGGTTTCTGTATCCTGGTAGTATGACTGGTCCCTCCTCCGGAATTTCTATAAACACAAAAGGACCGTCATTAGCATACCACATCTCTTACTCACTACCCTCTTGTATAACAAAACCCTTTACACTTCAACATATGTTTAACGTATTATTATTACCCCAAAGGTTCAAGGACTTAACTATTTATAAGCTCAATCGAAGTTTCAGGGGTTTTCACCATTTCCCCTAATAACCACACTTAACTGTAAAAATTCTCAGAAAATATAAATTTCGACTTTTACTACAAGGTCAACTGTCAAGGGTCCTCTGAACACCCTACTACACTATCCCAAAGTTTCATAATTTTTAAAAATGTCTAAGTAGGTTGATCATAGCCTCAAAGTTGATACAATTACAGTTTCTCGGTTTTCGAACACCTTTCACTAAAACTGACTTTTCTCCTAAACCGTTCATCAGATTTTAACGCACCTTATATCAAAACGATCTATGAACTAAGCTCTATCATTTCATGGTCACTTAGTGTGCTGGACAGTAACCTACCGTGTGTGCACAGTTGCTAAAAACAGGGCAGTTTTCCGGTTCAACGAAAATCGGACATTATAACTGCTGTACTTTCGTACTTTCCAAAATTTCACCACTCCAAAACCATCATTCCACACTCAATCCAAACCCCACACCATGTGGACTACATTCCAGCCATGGTTCCAAGTTCACAACACAAATCTCATATCAAATCCAACCATTCATAACACATATTCATCATAAACTTAACATTAACAACACTTAACTACTAATCACTTCAATATCTACTATAAATACAAAAGGGCAAGAGTAGGTATACCTTCTTGAAGCTTTAAAGACACTTAGTAAGCCTTGGGTTATGCTTAAAAATCCTTACACTAACTTGGATCCACTAAAGAAACCATAAAAATCAATGTTAGTTCTTAAAATTACTATTCACACTATTCATCAAGCAACTTTGAAAATTTTATTACCTATGCAAATGATGTTGGATGGCTATGAAACTTGGTGGGTAACTCTTTCTAATCTCCAAGAAGCTCCATGAATTTTCTCTTGAGTTTTAATGGCTTGAAACTAGGGTTTTGAAATTTTTTTCTTTCTTGTGAATAGTGAAATTCGAATTGATGAAGAAGAGGATGGGGGAGAGGTTTTTGCTTTTGTTTTGATCTCATCTCATCTTAATCTTGCTAATTCTAGTGTCTTGTGGAAGCTTTAGAAGATATTTTGTGGTTAACACCTTGCAAAGTTACTAATTTACCCTTAAAAACAAGTTAATGACTAATGACACCACTTTGATAATCCAATAACCTCTTTTCTTGTTTTCCTAAGTAAAATGCCAATCACATTGGTAGATAATAATGTGGTATGTATCCTTGTTATATCGCTAATCTTGGTTGCTTAATCTCCATATCCGTCTAATTGTGGTTCGTTTCGAATGTACCTCATTATCCCAGTGGTTTTGAAATCATTTAACAATCCAAATTCCATTGGTATTCTCTTAAGTTAATAATCCCTTGGTTAAATCTAAATTCACTAATTCCTCAATATATAATTCTTATAATGTTTCCATGCTCCTTAATGTCCAATAGAAGCTTATTCGAAATCAAAATCCTCAAAAATCCATATTTAGGAATTTCTGAAATCCATCGTCATTTCGAGTCACTTAATTTCAATGTACAACACTAATATGGTTTCTGTTCATTCCTTTTCCGTTTCCATTATGGAGTACTTATATACCCTTTCTCTAAATCCTCGAAATTTACTATTCATGTGATCACTGTAGCTTTGTTAAAGTTAGGGTTATTACATCCTTCCCCCCTTAAAAGGATTCCGTCCCGGAATCACGTCAGAAATGTTCATAGATACCTTTTCATCTACACCTTATAACTTCTACACCACTTTCTCTATCCTTTTTCCTTCATAATATCTCTATCTTGTTTGCACAGAATACCCTAACATAAACTTGCTTATCATTCATCAACATGCCATTTAGCTTATCAATAGCAGTGCTTTCACTATCTTTATCTTGCAATTTCCTCTTGTTTTAGTCATTCTACGTTAGTTAATCTCTCATTCCTCCTTTAGCTAAGGGTATCGGCCACCACATTGGCCTCCCCTGAATGGTAGTGTATCTCACTTATGGTTTATCCCTATTTTGATCTCTATCATGACATAAAATATACACACTTCGATCTTATTATATCTCGTCTCTGTAAAATCTTCCAGAAATCCGACTGGAATAGAATTCCTTGAAACAATTGTAAGAAAATACTCCCCATAATATATATTTCCTGTTCGTATCTGAACAAGTCTATGGTTTACCCCCAAAATACTATTATTCTCCTTTTCATAGAATTTCTAACCCCTAACAGATACTGATTTTCCTTATCTAGATTATCAACCTACCTATACCATTCACTGACCACATTGATTCCTAACCAAACATTTACACTAAAAATTTAATTACTAGAAAAATGTTCACCTGCATCTGTATCCGGCTTTCTCAATGCCTCTCCTAAAGTCATGTTGTACACCTTGGCAATAGGTCTATTTGAAGCAGTCATACTTTGTCCCGGCGCAGATGACCCGCCGGAACGGCAATCTCTAGCAAAGTGTCCTAGTTTCCCACATTGATAACACTTGATATCAATCTTGTCAGTTGATGTGCACTGATTATAATAGTGTCCTTTCTGTCCGCACTTAAAGCAAGTTACTTTCGACCTCCTACACACTCCCGTATGCTTCCTACCACACGTGTTACAGTCTGGAAATGGTGTTCGAGATTGATTAGACTGAAAGGTTCCTGTGGATCTACCACCCTGATTCACCGTCTCACTAACAGTCTTGTTATTCCCTGTCTTTCCCACAAACTGAGATTTTTGTCCCTTACCAACCTTGTTAAAGTAACTTCCTTCGCTTGAACCTCCTTTCTGACCCTCACATCTCCTTTTCTTACTTTCTCGCCCCATCTGATTTTATTCGTTATGAGCATTTTCATTCTGTCTATTTCGACTTCCTTCATCTCTCTCATTTTCTCTTGCATTCGTTCTATTTTTACGCTTAGGCGGCATGGTTCTGTATATAACAATATTCTTCATTAATCACCCAAATTTAGGGTACAACATACATCATTCCCATATACATCATTCTCATATACACAATTATATCCCTAGTTAACTCATCTATATACCATAATATTCTCAACTCAACTTTAGCAAATAAGCGTATCACCTTTAGTACAATAACCTTTTCATTTAAGTCAATCACCTTATATACATCAATATTCTTGAATCTCAACATTTAATATCAAAATACGATAAAATTAGGCAAAATACATAAACTTCATTAATTATCCCACTTCCCTTGTTTATCCTTATTCTGACTTTTTCCTCAAAATACACCTTACTTTCAATAGTAAATCTCAATTATACCTTAAAATTCCTCCTATTCTTTTATCTCACTAATCCTCAATTATACCCCTTTCTTCTCACGAAATTCCTTCCTCTTTTATAGCGAAACGCTTCTAGCTCTAATTATCTCTTATTGAAGCTTTCCTTTGAATCTCCAGTTCCCTTGTATAATCACGTATATATACTCTAAACATTGCTTCCCTTATCCCATCCATTACTGAAACCTTCGATATTCGAAATAATTGATAGAATTCAAGAGACCTTAAATTTAAACGAACCCAGATATAAGCAAGGGTCCCACAACAATTTATAACATTAAGAGTTTTAAATAACTCTTATTTGAAACAAAAGAATATTTTGGGAAATCAATATGATGGAAGAACCTGTACGTAACACAAGTGAGGGCGTCCCCTCCGACTTTCTATCACACAGACAGATTGTCCCCGTGTATACATATAGGGCTATTCCTCTTAGTTGGAGTAAGAAATATAGAGGGAAATTCAAATCACGATGATAAACACCATTTTTCGAAAATAATTTTAGAGAAATATTTTGACTAAGATAGATCGGATAAAATTTTGAAATACATTCGAAAGGCACCAGAAAGTTTTGAAAAGATACCGGCCCCTTTTTGAATAAGAAATGATAGATCACCCTGGGATTACTCACGAGGTTATCTAACGTATACTTCCCTATACATCAAGTATTCCCTTTCTCATATCGATCTCGTGCACTACATAAACTTAACACCTTTATTAGCAATAATCTATAAAATTATAATTACGACTTAGAATAAACGCTTCGTTCGATAAACCCCCCTCAAACTCGATGTGAGTTCACAATTTCTATTATTACTGATATATTTATTATTATCACTCTTGTTCCTGAGCATTATGACTCTTAGCTCTGATACCAAACTGTGACAGCCCCAAATCTGGGGTCATGAATTTTGGGCCATCACGGACCAACTTCCATTCAAAATCAATATCTCTTGGTTTTTTTTTTTTTTTTACTTATGCAATTGACCCCACAGTAATACACACACACATACCAGTCATATGCTCAGAGAACAACATTCACCATAATAAAAGTTTAGAGTTAAACAGTTATTACAAACCCAGAATCATACTTAAGTACATTGTTGAGTGATGCTTCTACAAGAAGCATTTCAACAACCAAATTTATTACAACCTTACACACTTACACACTTAATATACACAAGACCACTAAACCCCTTGCGCTTGTCATCTACCTCGGGAACGGTCGCCAGTACTCGCTCAATAGGTCGCCTTCCCCCTACCCTCTTGCGGGGTGTCGTACGGAGTATTGGCATTGGTCCTAGCTGTATATACATAAGTAGCAAGAGTGAGCTATAATAGCTCAGCAAGATATTATTATAAACTAAAATTTAAAAATGTAACCAAGTATACATGTATATACATATGTAAACGGAAATCAATTATAACCTTTAAGAAAGAATAAAATTCTTATTTAATAATACATCATCCACTTACTATTATAAGAAAGAAATCTAGAATAATACAGTATCAGTTTCTCTTCTTAAATAATATAACAATCAATATAATCTTTCAGTGTAATATTTCAAAATAAAATGAAAACTTGAATAAATCTCTCTCTATCATCTTCTCATTTCCCTCCTGTACAGTAATTTTATAAATTAATATAAAATCAGTTTCTCTTCATCTATATCAATAATTTCATCGTTTCATATCACTTTTCTGTTTTCAGTTATAGAAATCTGAAAACCATTTTCAATTCTTTCTTTCAAGTTTTGGGGATATATACTGGCGCCAGATACGTAGGACGATGATCAGTCGCCTGACCGTATCCGCTCTCTGTTTACTACTAGTAGAAGGAATGAAGGCCACCTGCATAACATCATCCCCGGAGGAAGGCCACCTGCATAACATCCTCCTGGAGGAAGGCCACCTGCATAACATCCTCCCTTGGCATCTTCGTGCCGAATCATGAATACTAGACTATGTCGCACACAGCCCTGACATAGCCTCTTACGCTTACATTAAGTGCTGGACTGTGCAACTTCCACACGGCCTCTTACGCTTACTGTTGTAAATTCCCCTTTTTATAAGATCATTATACAATTTATCAACACCATTTCACATTTCCATTTCCGTATATCACTTCCATTATCAATTATCATTCACTCATATCATTTTCATTCTCGCACATTATTTCTATAAAATATATTCATAACATAATACTTTGATTATGATTCAGACATCTCTTTTATATTCAAGAATTTAAATATGCTTTTATATCCATAACATATTCCATCTACTTAAAAAGTAGTAATTAATAATCAAATAATATTTATAATACCACTAACACCAAAAAGAATATTTTTAATATAGTATTATAAACCATATAACCCTGGATAACAACTGATACCATTCTTTCATATTCCCTTAATCATAAGGCATGTTCACTTCATGCATAATCATCTCTATGTATATTCATATCCATCTCATACTCATATCCATATTCATACCATACTCATATACCTTCCCTTTTTACATCAATAATCGAGGAAAACCATTTCTTAACAATATAGTAACAATAGCATCACATATATATATTTCATGAAATCAAGTTTCTTTGAAGATAAATAATTTCCAAGTAGGGATAGAAAAGATCTTGCCTTGGTTTCTGTATCCTGGTAGTATGACTGGTCCCTCCTCCGGAATTTCTATAAACACAAAAGGACCGTCATTAGCATACCACATCTCTTACTCACTACCCTCTTGTATAACAAAACCCTTTACACTTCAACATATGTTTAACGTATTATTATTACCCCAAAGGTTCAAGGACTTAACTATTTATAAGCTCAATCGAAGTTTCAGGGGTTTTCACCATTTCCCCTAATAACCACACTTAACTGTAAAAATTCTCAGAAAATATAAATTTCGACTTTTACTACAAGGTCAACTGTCAAGGGTCCTCTGAACACCCTACTACACTATCCCAAAGTTTCATAATTTTTAAAAATGTCTAAGTAGGTTGATCATAGCCTCAAAGTTGATACAATTACAGTTTCTCGGTTTTCGAACACCTTTCACTAAAACTGACTTTTCTCCTAAACCGTTCATCAGATTTTAACGCACCTTATATCAAAACGATCTATGAACTAAGCTCTATCATTTCATGGTCACTTAGTGTGCTGGACAGTAACCTACCGTGTGTGCACAGTTGCTAAAAACAGGGCAGTTTTCCGGTTCAACGAAAATCGGACATTATAACTGCTGTACTTTCGTACTTTCCAAAATTTCACCACTCCAAAACCATCATTCCACACTCAATCCAAACCCCACACCATGTGGACTACATTCCAGCCATGGTTCCAAGTTCACAACACAAATCTCATATCAAATCCAACCATTCATAACACATATTCATCATAAACTTAACATTAACAACACTTAACTACTAATCACTTCAATATCTACTATAAATACAAAAGGGCAAGAGTAGGTATACCTTCTTGAAGCTTTAAAGACACTTAGTAAGCCTTGGGTTATGCTTAAAAATCCTTACACTAACTTGGATCCACTAAAGAAACCATAAAAATCAATGTTAGTTCTTAAAATTACTATTCACACTATTCATCAAGCAACTTTGAAAATTTTATTACCTATGCAAATGATGTTGGATGGCTATGAAACTTGGTGGGTAACTCTTTCTAATCTCCAAGAAGCTCCATGAATTTTCTCTTGAGTTTTAATGGCTTGAAACTAGGGTTTTGAAATTTTTTTCTTTCTTGTGAATAGTGAAATTCGAATTGATGAAGAAGAGGATGGGGGAGAGGTTTTTGCTTTTGTTTTGATCTCATCTCATCTTAATCTTGCTAATTCTAGTGTCTTGTGGAAGCTTTAGAAGATATTTTGTGGTTAACACCTTGCAAAGTTACTAATTTACCCTTAAAAACAAGTTAATGACTAATGACACCACTTTGATAATCCAATAACCTCTTTTCTTGTTTTCCTAAGTAAAATGCCAATCACATTGGTAGATAATAATGTGGTATGTATCCTTGTTATATCGCTAATCTTGGTTGCTTAATCTCCATATCCGTCTAATTGTGGTTCGTTTCGAATGTACCTCATTATCCCAGTGGTTTTGAAATCATTTAACAATCCAAATTCCATTGGTATTCTCTTAAGTTAATAATCCCTTGGTTAAATCTAAATTCACTAATTCCTCAATATATAATTCTTATAATGTTTCCATGCTCCTTAATGTCCAATAGAAGCTTATTCGAAATCAAAATCCTCAAAAATCCATATTTAGGAATTTCTGAAATCCATCGTCATTTCGAGTCACTTAATTTCAATGTACAACACTAATATGGTTTCTGTTCATTCCTTTTCCGTTTCCATTATGGAGTACTTATATACCCTTTCTCTAAATCCTCGAAATTTACTATTCATGTGATCACTGTAGCTTTGTTAAAGTTAGGGTTATTACAGTACTACTCCGAGAAACGAGAATCGATCCCGAGAGCGGAAATAATTTTTTTAAATTCAATTTTTGATGATCCAACCGTACGGATGTTAACAGATACAAATTGTGATGTTGGGGAAAAATAATAGAAAAATCAGGAATTTATCTTGTACGACGTATTTACAAGGATCTGGCCGAAGTACTACTCCGAGAAACGAGAATCAATCCCGAGAGTGGAAATAATTTTTTTAAATTCAATTTTTGACGATCCAAACGTACGGATGTTAACAGATACGCATTGTGATGTTGGGGAAAAATAATCGAAAAATCTGGAATTTATCTTGTACGGCGTTTTTACAAGGATCTGGTCAAAGTACTACTCCGAGAAACGAGAATCGATCCCGAGAGCGGAAATAATTTTTTTAAATTCAATTTTTGATGATCCAACCGTACGGATGTTAACAGATACGCATTGTGATGTTGGGGAAAAATAATCAAAAAATCAGGATTTTATCTTGTACGGCGTTTTTACAAGGATCTGGCCAAAGTACTACTCCGAGAAACGAGAATCGTTCCCGAGAGTGGAAATAATTTTTTTTAATTCAATTTTTGACGATCCAACCGTACGGATGTTAACAGATACGCATTGTGATGTTGGGGAAAAATAATCGAAAAATCATGAATTTATCTTGTACGGCGTTTTTACAAGGATCTGGCCAAAGTACTACTCCGAGAAACGAGAATCGAACCCGAGAGTGCAAATAATTTTTTTAAATTCAATTTTGAATGATCCAACCGTACGGATTTTAACAGATATGCATTGTGATGTTGGGAAAAAATAATCGAAAAATCAGGAATTTATCTTGTACGGCGTTTTTACAAGGATCTGGCCAAAGTACTACTCCGAGAAACGAGAATCGAACCCGAGAGTGCAAATAATTTTTTTAAATTCAATTTTGGATGATCCAACCGTACGGATTTTAACAGATATGCATTGTGATGTTGGGAAAAAATAATCGAAAAATCAGGAATTTATCTTGTACGGCGTTTTTACAAGGATCTGGCCAAAGTACTACTCCGAGAAACGAGAATCGATCCCGAGAGTGGAAATAATTTTTTTAAATTCAATTTTTGACGATCCAACCGTACGGATGTTAACAGATACGCATTGTGATGTTGGGGAAAAATAATCGAAAAATCATGAATTTATCTTGTACGGCGTTTTTACAAGGATCTGGCCAAAGTACTACTCCGAGAAACGAGAATCGAACCCGAGAGTGCAAATAATTTTTTTAAATTCAATTTTGGATGATCCAACCGTACGGATTTTAAAAGATATGCATTGTGATGTTGGGAAAAAATAATCGAAAAATCAGGAATTTATCTTGTACGGCGTTTTTACAAGGATCTGGCCAAAGTACTACTCCGAGAAACGAGAATCGATCCCGAGAGTGGAAATAATTTTTTTAAATTCAATTTTTGACGATCCAACCGTACGGATGTTAACAGATACGCATTGTGATGTTGGGGAAAAATAATCGAAAAATCTGGAATTTATCTTGTACGGCGTTTTTACAAGGATCTGGCCAAAGTACTACTCCGAGAAACGAGAATCGATCCCTAGAGCGGAAATAATTTTTTTAAATTCAATTTTTGACGATCCAACCGTACGGATGTTAACAGATACGCATTGTGATGTTGGAAAAAAATAATCGAAAAATCAGGAATTTATCTTGTACGACGTTTTTACAAGGATCTGGCCAAAGTACTACTCCGAGAAACGAGAATCGATCCCGAGAGTGGAAATAATTTTTTAAAATTAAATTTTTGACGATCCAACCGTACGGATGTTAACAGATACGCATTGTGATGTTGGGGAAAAATAATCGAAAAATCAGGAATTTATCTTGTACTGCGTTTTTACAAGGATCTGGCCAAAGTACTACTCCGAGAAACGAGAATTGATCCCGAGAGTGGAAATAATTTTTTTAAATTCAATTTTTGACGATCCAATCGTACGGATGTTAATAGATACGCATTGTGATGTTGGGGAAAAATAATCGAAAAATCTGGAATTAATCTTGTACGGCGTTTTTACAAGGATCTGGCCAAAGTACTACTCCGAGAAACGAGAATCGATCCCGAGAGCGGAAATAATTTTTTTAAATTCAATTTTTGACGATCCAACCGGACGGATGTTCAAAGATACGCATTGTGATGTTAGAAAAAAATAATCGAAAAATCAGAAATTTATCTTGTACGGCGTTTTTACAAGGATCTGGCCAAAGTACTACTTCGAGAAACGGGAATCGATCCCGAGAGAGGAAATAATTTTTTGAAATTCAATTTTTGACGATCCAACCGTACGGATGTTAACAGATACGCATTGTGATGTTGGGGAAAAATAATCGAAAAATCTGGAATTTATCTTGTACGGCGTTTTTACAAGGATCTGGCCAAAGTACTACTCCGAGAAACGAGAATCGATCCCGAGAGTGGAAATAATTTTTTTAAATTCAATTTTTGACGATCCAACCGTACGGATGTTAACAGATACGCATTGTGATGTTGGGAAAAAATAATCGAAAAATCAGGAATTTATCTTGTACGGCGTTTTTACAAGGATCTGGCCAAAGTACTACTCCGAGAAACGAGAATCGATCCCGAGAGTGGAAATAATTTTTTTAAATTAAATTTTTGACGATCCAACCGTACGGATGTTAACAGATACGCATTGTGATGTTGGGGAAAAATAATCGAAAAATCAGGAATTTATCTTGTACTGCGTTTTTACAAGGATCTGGCCAAAGTACTACTCCGAGAAACGAGAATCGATCCCTAGAGCGGAAATAATTTTTTTAAATTCAATTTTTGACGATCCAACCGTACGGATGTTAACAGATACGCATTGTGATGTTGGAAAAAAATAATCGAAAAATCATGAATTTATCTTGTACGGCGTTTTTACAAGGATCTGGCCAAAGTACTACTCCGAGAAACGAGAATCGATCCCGAGAGTGGAAATAATTTTTTAAAATTAAATTTTTGACGATCCAACCGTACGGATGTTAACAGATACGCATTGTGATGTTGGGGAAAAATAATCGAAAAATCAGGAATTTATCTTGTACTGCGTTTTTACAAGGATCTGGCCAAAGTACTACTCCGAGAAACGAGAATCGATCCCGAGAGTGGAAATAATTTTTTTAAATTCAATTTTTGACGATCCAATCGTACGGATGTTAATAGATACGCATTGTGATGTTGGGGAAAAATAATCGAAAAATCTGGAATTTATCTTGTACGGCGTTTTTACAAGGATCTGGCCAAAGTACTACTCCGAGAAACGAGAATCGATCCCGAGAGCGGAAATAATTTTTTTAAATTCAATTTTTGACGATCCAACCGTACGGATGTTCAAAGATACGCATTGTGATGTTAGAAAAGAATAATCGAAAAATCAGAAATTTATCTTGTACGGCGTTTTTACAAGGATCTGGCCAAAGTACTACTTCGAGAAACGGGAATCGATCCCGAGAGCGGAAATAATTTTTTGAAATTCAATTTTTGACGATCCAACCGTACGGATGTTAACAGATACGCATTGTGATGTTGGGGAAAAATAATCGAAAAATCTGGAATTTATCTTGTACGGCGTTTTTACAAGGATCTGGCCAAAGTACTACTCCGAGAAACGAGAATCGATCCCGAGAGTGGAAATAATTTTTTTAAATTCAATTTTTGACGATCCAACCGTACGGATGTTAACAGATACGCATTGTGATGTTGGGAAAAAATAATCGAAAAATCAGGAATTTATCTTGTACGGCGTTTTTACAAGGATCTGGCCAAAGTACTACTCCGAGAAACGAGAATCGATCCCGAGAGTGGAAATAATTTTTTTAAATTAAATTTTTGACGATCCAACCGTACGGATGTTAACAGATACGCATTGTGATGTTGGGGAAAAATAATCGAAAAATCAGGAATTTATCTCGTACTGCGTTTTTACAAGGATCTGGCCAAAGTACTACTCCGATAAACGAGAATCGAACCCGAGAGTGGAAATAATTTTTTTAAATTCAATTTTGGACGATCCAACCGTACGGATGTTAACAGATACGCATTGTGATGTTGGGAAAAAATAATCGAAATATCAGGAATTTATCTTGTACGGCGTTTTTACAAGGATCTGGCCAAAGTAATACTCTGAGAAATGAGAATCGATCCCGAGAGTGAAAATAATTTTTTTAAATTCAATTTTTGTCGATCCAACCGTACGGATGTTAACAGATACGCATTGTGATGTTGGGCAAAAATAATCGAAAAATCTGGAATTTATCTTGTACGGCGTTTTTACAAGGATCTGGCCAAAGTACTACTCCGAGAAACGAGAATCAATCCCTAGAGCGGAAATAATTTTTTTAAATTCAATTTTTGACGATCCAACCGTACGGATGTTAACAGATACGCATTGTGATGTTGGGAAAAAATAATCGAAATATCAGGAATTTATCTTGTACGGCGTTTTTACAAGGATCTGGCCAAAGTACTACTCCGAGAAACGAGAATCGATCCCGAGAGTGGAAATAATTTTTTTTAATTCAATTTTTGACGATCCAACCGTACGGATGTTAACAGATACGCATTGTGATGTTGGGGAAAAATAATCGAAAAATCTGGAATTTATCTTGTAAGGCGTTTTTACAAGGATCTGGCCAAAGTACTACTCCGAGAAACGAGAATCAATCCCTAGAGCGGAAATAATTTTTTTAAATTCCATTTTTGACGATCCTACCGTACGGATGTTAATAGATACGCATTGTGATGTTGGAAAAAAATAATCGAAAAATCAAGAATTTATCTTGTACGGCGTTTTTACAAGGATCTGGCCAAAGTACTACTCCGAGAAACGAGAATCGATCCCGAGAGTGGAAATAATTTTTTTAAATTCAATTTTTGACGATCCAACCGTACGGATGTTAATAGATACGCATTGTGATGTTGGGGAAAAATAATCGAAAAATCTGGAATTTATCTTGTACGACGTTTTTACAAGGATCTGGCCAAAGTACTACTCCGAGAAACGAGAATCGATCCCGAGAGCGGAAATAATTTTTTTAAATTCAATTTTTGACGATCCAACCGTACGGATGTTAAAAGATACGCATTGTAATGTTGAAAAAAAATAATCAAAAAATCAGGAATTTATCTTGTACGGCGTTTTTACAAGGATCTGGCCAAAGTACTACTCCGAGAAACGAGAATCGATCCCGAGAGTGGAAATAATTTTTTTAAATTCAATTTTTGACGATCCAATCGTACGGATATTAACAGATACGCATTGTGATTTTGGGGAAAAATAATCGAAAAATCTGGAATTTATCTTGTACGGCGTTTTTACAAGGATCTGGCCAAAGTACTACTCCGAGAAACGAGAATCGATCCCGAGAGCGGAAATAATTTTTTTAAATTCAATTTTTGATGATCCAACCGTACGGATGTTAACAGATACAAATTGTGATGTTGTGGAAAAATAATAGAAAAATCAGGAATTTATCTTGTACGACGTATTTACAAGGATCTGGCCGAAGTACTACTCCGAGAAACGAGAATCAATCCCGAGAGTGGAAATAATTTTTTTAAATTCAATTTTTGACGATCCAACCGTACGGATGTTAACCGATACGCATTGTGATGTTGGGGAAAAATAATCGAAAAATCTGGAATTTATCTTGTACGGCGTTTTTACAAGGATTTGGCCAAAGTACTACTCCGAGAAACGAGAATCGATCCCGAGAGCGGAAATAATTTTTTTAAATTCAATTTTTGATGATCCAACCGTACGGATGTTAACAGATACGCATTGTGATGTTGGAAAAAAATAATCAAAAAATCAGGAATTTATCTTGTACGGCATTTTTACAAGGATCTGGCCAAAGTACTACTCCGAGAAACGAGAATCGATCCCGAGAGTGGAAATAATTTTTTTAAATTCAATTTTTGACGATCCAACCAAACGGATGTTAACAGATACGCATTGTGATGTTGGGGAAAAATAATCGAAAAATCAGGAATTTATCTTGTACGGTGTTTTTACAAGGATCTGGCCAAAGTACTACTCCGAGAAACGAGAATCGATCCCGAGAGTGGAAATAATTTTTTAAAATTCAATTTTTGACATTCACTCACCTTAATTAATTTTAATGAAATAAAAAATTACAAATATTAATCTCAAAAATACAATAAATATCTTGATATATAATTTTTTATATAATTAATAATACAACATATATACTGATATATAATTTGCAAGTTGTCTGAAAAGGGAAACAGTTACAGATCTGTGGTGGCTAAACTTTCCCAAAAAACTCAAACTTTCCCCCACTTCACTTTCAACATCGCTTAACCCTCAATTCACTTTCAAATTCTCCCTCAATTCACTTTCAAATTCTCCCTCTCTGTGCACCATAATCTCCCCACAACTTTCAATCGGTGAAATTAGGTTACACCGTCGGTGAAATCTGGTGACCCAATCTGGTTTATGTTCTTGAAATTAGGGTTTTTCCAACGACATTTAAATCACCTTGCTTATCGCAGGTAAACCATTCTTTCCACAGACTATTTGAGTGAGTGTATGTTTGAGATAGTTTGAGAATAAGATATATGATTGGAGAGATTGCATGTTTGAGTTGTATTTTAGATCGAGATTGAGACTATTTGACTTGTAATTATTTGACACTTCCATCCCTTTTCTATGATACACTCTGTGTGGGTATACTTATTTCAGTTACTCGAGTAATATTTGTGTTATTTGTGTTATATGAGTTACTCTGTGTGGGTACTTTTGCTTTAATGTTGATATATTAATAGCTGACATTGTTGTGCTTTTGTCTACAACTAATTTGAGTACCATGGGAAAGAGGTACAGGTTGGTTGTTTACTATGGGGGTGAGTTCATGACATGTGTTAAGTGGAAATACACTGGTCCTAAGTCAAAGGTGTTCGAAGGAATGGAAGTCTACAACATGACTGTTAAACAAGTTAGGGATTTGGTAGCGGATGTAGTTTCGGATGATGATAAGCTTTATTTCATGAAAGATGGGGTGACCCCGGATAATGGATATGGTTTATTGCTTCGAGACAGTGACTTAAAAGAGTTGGCTATTGCTTCTAACATGACTGGAGTCTGCAAGATTCATGTCTTCCATTCCTAGTCCACAGCTACTATACCAGTTTGCGTTGAAGAAGAATACCTAGGTAGACTCATTTTTGACTTCTCATATTTATTCATGTGTATGTTTATTGAACAGATCAATCCCGTAATTGCTAGGGGTTCTTGTACTGGTTGTAGGTGTGGAAAATGAGGAATTTGAGGATCAATATTCAACGGAAGAGTGTAGCGAAGAAGAAAGCACAGAAGGAGAAGACGAAGGAGAAAGCGCAGAAGAAGAAGACGACGCAGAAAAAGAATGCAAACAGGTGCAACAAAAGAATGATGTCAAAGCTAAGAGGGGGCTAACCAGGTTGCCGAAGCTGCATACCAGGTTTACAAACTCTGGTGGAAAAAGACATGAGGTTGAATTTGACTCACTTGGTAGGTTAATGGGGTAATACAGATCCGAATTTACAAGCTTTTTGGGAGACACGGTCAGGGAGCATGTGGGCTTAAGATGGTTAACATGGAAGGAGGTGCCAAAAGAAGTGAAGGCTAAGCTGTGGGATCAAGCAACGGTAAATCAGCTACTCTAAATATATTTTACATTTTCAATATGAAACACTATTGTTCAACTTATCTGCTTGCCTTATATGTGTATTAACACCATGTATTATATATTGCAGCATTATTTTGATATAGAATTTTGTCGTCGAAAGTTTGTAATGACTCGGCTTGGTGGGCTGCTTCGCAATTTCAGAAGAAAGATGTATGCAGGATTCATACAACCTAACCTGAAAAAACCAGCAAAACTTGCAAAAGTTCCTAGGTTGTATAGTACACTGGTAGAGCAAGCTGATTGGGATAGGTTCGTTGCCCACACGCAAACAGATAAATTCAAGGTTGTAATATTTTAATATACTGATCATCGTTTGAATTAACGTATTTTTCCAATGCACTTTGATGAAATAATTCTTTTGACTATTGGAAGGATGTCTCCAAAACTACGAAAATTGCGCGATCACGGTCCCATTTTGATCATCGCTTGGGACGAGGAGGATACCTTCGTCTCAAAGAAAAATTGGTAATTCAGATGTGTTTTTTTTGTGTTACTAGTGATTATTTTGGTTTTTTCCTGTCTGATTGTGTCATCATTGCATTATGCAAGGTTTCAAAAAAAGAAATTGCAGTTGATGACGTCCCCACCCGTGCTTTTATGTGGAGGAAGGGGAAGGAAAACAAAGATGGAGAGTTGGTAGATCCTAAAGTGAAGAAAATGGCAGATTATTTATTAAGTTTAAATATGAGACTTAGTATATCCTAAAGTGAAGAACATGTCCTTGTTACTAATTTTCTTCACTTTTTTCTTTACAGATGGATATTGAAGCACAGATAAAGGACGGAACAATCAAGATTGGGCCAGACGAGGATGCCCTACAGTGGTTTTTGGTATGGAGCAGGGTTCATACTTGCGAGGTGTTGGTTGTGGAGTCACTCCCAGTACGTACTAGCATTGTCCTCGGCAAAAGACATCAGGAAAAGATAAAATCAAGATTCTGGAGCTTCAATTGGAAAATGAGAAACTGCTGCGTGAGAAGAAGGATGAAGAACTGAAGAACCTGTCATTGCAGATGGAGGCAACGAACAATAAACTGAATAAAGTCATGGCTCAATTGGATTCGCAAGGACTGCTTTCAGCAACAAAACAAGATGTAAGCACTACGTAAATTGTTGGAGTTTTTTGTGTTTGAATTTAGTTATCTTGTGTCTATATTCCAAAACATAGTTTACAAAACTTGTGTTATCGCTTGACTTTCCCATTTGACGTTACATTCTGTAGGGAACACCGATAAGTGGGAATGGTTCGAGGGACAGCTGCATTAATGTTACCATCCCAGCATCGAAAGAGTTTTTAACACCTGTAAGTAATGGCTAATTTAATTTCTTTTTAATTTTTCTCAGTAATTGTTGATTTTTTGTCCAAATTTCTTAAATTGTAGGTTAAATCTGTGGAAAAGCAAGTGACTCCTACTGCCGACACATCCATAATGGCGCAAAAGGTGATCACCACCAGGAGGAAAGTTTATATATCTCCGCGTACCACTAAATCACAAGAAGATCCAACAATTGTGCACCAGGTATATATTTACAATATTGCTAAATGCACATGTATATTGAGATTAATTTCCAACTTTAATATGTTGGAAATTATGCTACTACTTTTGTAGGAAAAGGTGATTAGATCCGGAACCAGGAAGAAGATTAGTTTATCTCAGCCTAGCACTATCTTTGGTCAAATGCCATCTCAATCAAATCAAACCTCAACTATTGTCCAATCAGTATGCATTATATTTCTAAATGCGTACGTATATTAATTAACTTTACCTTTATGATGTTAATTATGCCACTAACTTTTGTAGGCAATGAAGTGTACTCTGTATACGTTGAATTTGAACAACCCGGTTGCACGTGGAACGACTTTCCTTTCAGACCAGCAAGGACAAACCATTCATGGAGTCCCCCTACAAGATGATTGCTATAGAGTTTCTGTTGATGAAGTTGTTAAGGGGGCAGCATTCTTACCGTATGAAGACGGTGATATGCGGAAAGTTGAGGATGCTTTGGGTTCTTTTGTGGCTTGGCCCAAAAACCATATCAAGATAATTGATCATCAAGTACGTTTCTTACTTTGCATTCCATTTTGGTTGTGTGCATTTATTCTCCCGCTTTATAATTTTGTTTAAACTGATGGAGCTTTAATTAAATAACATTACTTGTCCAACGGTCTTAACTTGCTTATCTATAGAATTACATTACTTGTGTTAAATGGTCGTAACTTGAGGGCTGTTGAAATGATCATCGTATTTGTTTTCCTGTTTTACTCTAGGTACCAACTCCAACTGCCAATGGGGAAGGGAAAGAACATAGCGCAGCTCAAGCTAAGGAGGAACATAGCGCAGATCAAGCTAAGAAGGGGAAGAGATGTAATACCATTACTGGTTCCCCAGTAACACGTTCAAAGGCTAAGGCGAACAAGGCAGACAAGTTGAGGAAGAAGCGGAAGCTGGCCGTGGTGTAATTGTAAACTGAATTTGACTCATGTTAATGTGGTTTTCTGGTTCTGAACTTTTCGATAAGTTGTTAATTTTCTGTACTCTGGTTATGGTATGTGGTTTTTATGGATTGTGGAGTTATACTCCATATCGTTGTTAATGGATCATGGATTTAGTATGGATTTTATGGATTAATATGGACTAGTTTGGAATTTGGCATTTTTTTACTTGTATTTTGGCATTTTAGTTGTTTGCATATATTGTGGCCTTTTTGGATTGGATTGTGGCCTTTTGGTATTGTCTTGTATCGGCCTTTTGGTACGGCCGTGGTCATTTATATTACAAATGAAACTTGTTTGTAATGTGGTTAAGTATGTGTGGCTAGTACCACACTTCAACCACACTACATATTATATTATATTCGGGGATAGTTACTACAATTATTATTGACTAAAAGCAGTTGTTTAATAGGATATAAAACATAGAAACGACCACACAAAAATTATAAAATGTGGCCATACCCAAGTTTTTTGCCACGATTTACCAATAAATAGTGTGACCAAAACTAAGCCTTTGATGAATGTTGGTATTTAGCCACGTTATTATTTCTCTTTAGCCACGACGCATCCTGTGGCTGCAAGCTGGTATTTAGTCACACTTTTGAGCTTAAAATGGGGGCTGTCAGACCCAAGGGGTGGTATGCTTTAGTCACCATGTTTTGAGTTACAGCCACACAGCTGGGGTGTGGCCGTAGGGGGGCATAAAATGACGAGACCTTAGGTCACACTTTGCTGAAAAATTAAAACGTGACGGAAGGTGCTTAGCCACACATATTTGATGTGACGAAAGCCAAATTTTGACGTAGTGATGCTTTCTTCTGACAGAATTAGTCCGTCAGAAAAGTCCTTGTCAAATGTTCGTATTTGCGTCGGAAGTTATCAATTGTGTCGGAAGATAACGAGGGACCCACTTCCTCTTTATTATATTATTAAACTAAACATCCGACAGAAAAATTTGTCAGAAGTTTGATTTTTGATTATTATCTATAAACAAACTAAATAATAATAAAATATTCATATATTATATTCCAACAAACCTTTTGTCGGAAGTAGAAAATTTTTAAAAAAAAGGAAAATTAGGTAAATATGTTTTTCTGTTGAATCTGAAATACCAATCTTATGACGAATAAATTAAATAAAATATAATAACATTATATACATTATCCCCAAAACTTGAAATTAGCAAAAACTACTACATTTACAATACCATAACAAATAGCATCTGAAATTAACCATTCATACACAAAACAAACTAAAAGTGGCAAAAATCACCATGGACAACATGCTTAATACAAAATCATATAGTCCTTACATAACATAAAAATCAAGTAATAATTATTTCGGGTTGTACGAGATTTTAACAAAAACGTAGTTAAAGTGTTGCTTCCTATAACGGAGCACGATCCCGGTTCACTGAATAATTTTTTTGAATGATTTCTTCGACGATAAAACCATAAGAATATTAATAAACACTCATTTTAGTGTTGGAAAAAAATAATCAAAAAATAAAAGGTCGGGTTGTACGAGATTTTAACAAAAACGTATTAAAAGTGTTGCTTCTTGTATCGGGGCACGTTCCAAGTTCACTGAATAATAATTTTTTGAATGATTTCTTCGACGATCAAACCGTACAAATATTAATAAACACTCATTCTAGTGTTGAAAAAAAATAATCAAAAAATATAAAGGTCGGATTGTAAGAGATTTTAACAAAAACGTACTAAAAGTGTTGCTTCCTGTAACGGGGCACGTTCCAGGTTTACAGAATAAGTTTTTTGAATGATTTCTTCGATGATCAAACCGTACGAATGTTAATAAACACTCATTCTAGTGTTGGAAAAAATAATCAAAAAATCAAAAGGTCGGATTGTACGAGATTTTAACAAAAACGTAGTAAAAGTGTTGCTTCTTGTAACGGGGCACGTTCCAAGTTCACTGAATAATTTTTTTTAATGATTTCTTCGACGATCAAACCATATGAATGTTAATAAACACTCATTTTAGTGTTGGGAAATAATAATCAAAAAATAAAAAGGTCGGGTTGTACGAGAATTTAACAAAAACGTAGTTAAAGTGTTGCTTCCTATAACGGAGCACGATCCAGGTTCACTGAATAATTTTTTTGAATGATTTCTTCGACGATCAAACCATATGAATGTTAAGAAACACTCATTTTAGTGTTGGGAAATAATAATCAAAAAATAAAAAGGCCGGGTTGTACGAGATTTTAACAAAAACGTAGTTAAACTGTTGCTTCCTATAACGGAGCACGATCCAGGTTCACTGAATAATTTTTTTGAATGATTTCTTCGATGATAAAACCATACGAATATTAATAAACACTCATTTTAGTGTTGGAAAAAAATAATCAAAAAATAAAAGGTCGGGTTGTACGAGATTTTAACAAAAACGTAGTTAAAGTGTTGCTTCCTATAACGGAGCACGATCCAGGTTCACTGAATAGTTTTTTTGAATGATTTCTTCGACGATCAAACAGTACGAATGTTAATAAACACTCTTTTCAGTGTTGAGAAAAAATAATCAAAAAATAAAAAGGTCGGGTTGTACGAGATTTTAACAAAAGCGTAGTTAAAGTGTTGCTTCCTATAACGGAGCACGATCCAGGTTCACTGAATAATTTTTTGGAATGATTTCTTCGACGATCAAACCTTAAGAATGTTAATTTACACTCATTTCAGTGTTGGAAAAAAATAATCAAAAAAATAAAGAGGTCGGGTTCTACGAGATTTTAACAAAAACGTAGTAAAAGTGTTGCTTCCTCTATCGGGGCACGTTCCAAGTTCACTGAATAATTTTTTTGAATGATTTCTTCGACGATCAAACCATAAGAATGTTAATAAACACTCATTTTAGTGTTGGGAAAAAATAATAAAAAATAAAAAGGTCGGGTTGTACGAGATTTTAACAAAAACGTAGTAAAAGTGCTGCTTCGTGTAACGGGGCACGATCTAGGTTCACTGAATAATTTTTTTGAACGATTTCTTCGATGCTCAAACCGTACGAATGTTAATAAACACTCATTCCAGTGTTGGAAAAAATAATCAAAAAATGAAAAGGTCAGGTTGTTGAAGATTTTAACAAAAACGAAGTAAAAGTGTTGTTTCCTGAAACGGGGCACGTTCCAGGTTCATTGAATAATTTATTTGAATGATTTCTTCGATGATCAAACCGTACGAATGTTAATAAACACTCTTTTTAGTGTTGGGAAAAAATAATAAAAAAAATAAAAAGGTAGGGTTGTACGAGATTTTAACAAAAACGTAGTTAAAGTGTTGCTTCCTATAACGGAGCACGATCCAGGTTCACTGAATAATTTTTTTGAATGATTTCTTCGACGATCAAACAGTACGAATGTTAATAAACACTCTTTTTAGTGTTGAGAAAAAATAATCAAAAAATAAAAAGGTCGGGTTGTACGAGATTTTAACAAAAGCGTAGTTAAAGTGTTGCTTCCTATAACGGAGCACGATCCAGGTTCACTGAATAATTTTTTGGAATGATTTCTTCGACGATCAAACCTTAAGAATGTTAATTTACACTCATTTCAGTGTTGGAAAAAAATAATCAAAAAAATAAAGAGGTCGGGTTCTACGAGATTTTAACAAAAACGTAGTAAAAGTGTTGCTTCCTCTATCGGGGCACGTTCCAAGTTCACTCAATACTTTTTTTGAATGATTTCTTCGACGATCAAACCATAAGAATGTTAATAAACACTCATTTTAGTGTTGGGAAAAAATAATAAAAAATAAAAAGGTCGGGTTGTACGAGATTTTAACAAAAACGTAGTAAAAGTGCTGCTTCGTGTAACGGGGCACGATCTAGGTTCACTGAATAATTTTTTAGAACGATTTCTTCGATGTTCAAACTGTACGAATGTTAATAAACACTCATTCCAGTGTTGGAAAAAATAATCAAAAAATGAAAAGGTCGGGTTGTACAAGATTTTAACAAAAACGTAGTAAAAGTGTTGCTTCCTGTAACGGGGCACGTTTGAGTTTTACAGAATAATTTTTTTGAATGATTTCTTCGACGATCAAACCGTACGAATGTTAATACACACTCATTCTAGTGTTGGAAAAAATAATCAAAAAATTAAAAGGTCGGGTTGTTGAAGATTTTAACAAAAACGAAGTAAAAGTGTTGTTTCCTGAAACGGGGCACGTTCCAGATTCACTGAATAATTTATTTGAATGATTTCTTCGACGATCAAACCGTACGAATGTTAATAAACACTCGTTTTAGTGTTAGAAAAAAATTATCAAAAAATAAAAAGGTCGGGTTGTACAAGATTTTAAAAAAACGTAGTAAAATTGCTGCTTCCTGTATCGGGGCACGTTCCAAGTTCACTGAATAATTTTTTTGAATGATTTTTTCGATGATCAAACCGTACAAATGTTAATAAACACTCATTTTAGTGTTGGGAAAAAATAATCAAAAAATAAAAAGGTCAGGTTGTACGAGAATTTAACAAAAACGTAGTAAAAATGTTGCTTCCTGTAACGGTGCACGTTCCAGGTTCACTGAATAATTTTTTTGAATGATTTCTTCGAAGATCAAACCATATGAATGTTAATAAACACTCATTTTAGTGTTGGGAAATAATAATCAAAAAATAAAAAGGTCGGGTTGTACGAGATTTTAACAAAAACGTAGTTAAAGTGTTGCTTCCTATAACGGAGCACGATCCAGGTTCACTGAATAATTTATTTGAATGATTTCTTCGACGATCAAACCGTACGAATGTTAATAAACACTCGTTTTAGTATTAGAAAAAAATTATCAAAAAATAAAAAGGTCGGGTTGTACAAGATTTTTAAAAAACGTAGTAAAAGTGCTGCTTCCTATATCGGGGCACGTTCCAAGTTCGCTGAATAATTTTTTTTGAATGATTTTTTCGACGATCAAACCATACAAATGTTAATAAACACTCATTTTAGTGTTGGGAAAAAATAATCAAAAAATAAAAAGGTCAGGTTGTACGAGATTTTAACAAAAACGTAGTAAAAGTGCTGCTTCCTATAACGGGGTGTTGGAATTCGAGCATCAAAACGCAGCGGAAAAACTAAAAATTAAATCGAATTCCAAGCCGGGATCCATGTTTAATGCGGAATAATCATGGTAGATAGAACGATTACCTTATCGAAGCTTTACGTTTAAAGAATGATGGAGATGCAAGCCTCCCACGATTGTTGAACGCTCCTTTGCGAAGCCTCCTCTACGGTATCCACACGAACACTCCAAGAACGATTCTTGTTCGGAAGGAAGGTACTAGCCTACAATGTAAATATGAGATCTAGTTTTTAGGGTTTTGGTTTTTGGGATGCGGCTCTACTGTTTTTCACGTACAAAATCCTTTTTCCCCATATCTTTATATATAGGATAATATAAAGCCAAAAACCCTTGTCAAAAACCTAGCCCAAATATGATTTATTTAAATAATAAAATCTAATTCTATTATTCAAATAAATAATAATTAAGTCAAACTTAATTATTAAAATCATATCTCATATCTCTTTGTATTTTATTATAGCTTAATTAAGTCCCACTTAATTAATATAATAAAATCCAACTTATCATTAATTAATTTAAATTCATAATTTAAATTAATTCTTCCTTTAAAATGTTCTATGTGTGTGACCCTGTAGGTTATTATTTATTTTGGCAAAAATTTTATTCTCCAATAAAATTATAAACAATGAGCGGTATCTAGTAATACATCATTGCTACCCAATTAAATAATAATTAAATCGTGATTCGATAAACCTTTTGTGATTAATGGCTGTGTAATATAATCCCTTTAACCAAATATTATAGATTAAACTCGAGGCATGTTTATTGTCATCCTCTTCATAATTTAATCCGGGTTTACTTGATCCATGAGTAGACTATTAATAACAAATCATTATTTGAGCACGGCCATGCATTTTATAGTCTCACTCAATCAAGAGGCCAATAATATCTCTCCTAATAATAGGAGGGTTAAATCCTTTATCTATCATTCATATTTCTCATACGATTCACAATATACCCGATGTCCACTTTTATCATTACCCGGTCAAAGGTAACTTTTAATGTAGTCAAAGTATATTATCCTCGTATAGAAATATAGTGATCTCAAGTCAAAGGATCATTACACCATTATCACTGTGAGTCTTTCTTATGACTTAATTAACATGAAGAATCTCACGTTGGGTCTGTCCAGTACCATGTACCCTACATGTACCTATGTATTGACTTTAGTATCTCCATACTTATAACCAATGAGATGTGGTTATCAGTTAAAAACATACTAGTCTATTTGTGTATTATAATTGTCCTGTATAATAATACTCGACTAGGGACCTTTAAGAATATGATATAAATTATATAATCTCAAATTCAAGTTGTAAACGTAACCTATATATTGTGTATCATTATTCTAAGGACATTTATTATGCTAACAAATATCGCAGTAATTAGAGTCAAAATAAATACATCTATTTAATAATCAAATGACATAAGATTTATTCGAGAAATAATGTATTGCCTCTAGGGCACCTACACTAACAATCTCCCACTTGCACTAGAGCCAATCACCCATGTATCTAATACCCATAGAACTAGTGTGACCGTCGTGCTTCTGCTGCGACAGGCCTTTGGTCAGTGGGTCTGCAATGTTATCATTTGTATGCACTTTACATATATGTATTTCACCCCTTTCATTAATCTCTCGTATGAGGTGATATCTTCTGAGTATATGTTTGGATCGGGAGTGCGATCTAGGCTCTCTAGCCTGTGCGATGGCCCCATTATTATCGTAGTATAGATCAATTGGATCTGCAATCGATGGAACCACTTCCAAATCAGAAATGAATTTTTGAATCCAAACTGCCTCCTTAGCCGCTTCACAAGCTGCAATGTACTCAGCCTCCATTGTAGAATCAGCTACTGTTTCTTGCTTTGAACTCTTCCAGCTTACAGCACCTCCATTTAGACAAAACACAAAACCAGACTGTGATACAGTATCATCCCTGTCTGTTTGGAAACTTGCATCGGTGTAACCCTTTACAACCAGTTTCTCCTCTCCTCCATACACCAAGAATGAATCTTTAGTCCTTTTCAGGTACTTTAGAATATTATTGACTGCCATCCAGTGACCTTCACCTGGATTAGACTGGTATCTGCTCGTCATGCTCAAAGCATACGAAACATCGGGGCGAGTACATACCATCGCATACATGATAGATCCAATTGCTGATGCATATGGAACTTTATTCATGTGGTCCTTCTCATCTAATGATTTCGGACACTGGTCTTTAGAAATCGTTATCCCTTGAGACACAGGGACATATCCCCTTTTAGCATTTTGCATACCAAAACGATGCAAAACCTTATCAATGTATGTACTCTGACTTAGACCGATCATCCTTTTAGATCTATCTCTATAGATCCTCATTCCTAGAATGTAGGTTGCCTCTCCCAAGTCTTTCATAGAGAAATTGCTCCCTAACCAAGTCTTAACAGCCTTTAGAGAAGGTATGTCATTCCCCATTAGTAGTATGTCATCAACATACAGTACTATGAATGCCACATGGCTCCCACTAACCTTCTTGTAAACACAAGGTTCATCCTCGTTTTGATTAAAGCCATACTCCTTGACAGTTTCATCAAAACGAATATTCCATCTCCTAGAGGCTTGCTTCAATCCATAAATGGATCGACGTAATTTACATACCTTGCCAACATTCCTTGGATCGACAAAACCTTCAGGTTGTGTCATGTACACATCCTCTTCAAGGCTCCCATTAAGGAAAGCTATTTTGACATCCATTTGCCAGATTTCGTAATCATGGATTGCTACAATTGCAAGCAAAATCCGTATGGACTTGACCATGGCAACTGGTGAGAAAGTTTCATCATATTCAATACCATGAATTTGTTTGAACCCTTTCGCAACCAGTCTTGCTTTATAGGTCTGAAAATTTCCTTCCATGTCAGTTTTCTTCTTGAAAACCCACTTGCACCCTACGGGTTTTACCCCTTCAGGTGGATCAACCAAATCCCAAAC
Source organism: Kitagawia praeruptora (assembly GCA_037693485.1). Taxonomy (NCBI): domain Eukaryota; kingdom Viridiplantae; phylum Streptophyta; class Magnoliopsida; order Apiales; family Apiaceae; genus Kitagawia; species Kitagawia praeruptora. Next base: position 129,179,026 of record CM075352.1, read on the forward strand.
TTGGTTTTCGTACATGGAATCCATCTCGGATTTCATGGCTTCAAGCCATCTCTTAGAGTCTGGATTGTTCATAGCATCTTGATATGTGAGAGGCTCATCTTCATCTATGAGCATCAAATCCCCACATTGAGTAATAAGAAATCCATATCTCTCTGTCTCATGGCGAATTCTACCAGATCTACGAACAACCTGTGTTTCTTGAGAATTATCGTTATTCTGCTCTTGTTCCACCTCAGGTTCAATGCTATTTTGTGGTTCTCGATCTTCATCGAGATCTATAGCTCTCCTACTGTCTCTTTTGGAAACAAATCCTTTTCCATGAAGACAGCATCTCGAGCAATGAACACTTTCTGCTCAGAAGGACTATAAAAATAATACGCCTTTGTTTCTTTAGGTTATCCCACAAAATTGCACTCTTCGGATTTAGGTCCAAGCTTGTCAGATACTTGACGTTTTACAAACGCCTTGCATCCCCAAACTTTCATAAAGTTCATGCTTGACCGTTTCTCCTCCCATATCTCATATGGAGTCTTTTGAACCTTCTTGGTTGGAACACGGTTAAGTGTAAAAGCCGCTGTTTCTAGAGCATAACCCCAGAAACTTATTGGAAGATCTGCATGACTCATCATCGATCGTACCATGTCTAACAGGGTACGATTTATCCTCTCTGAAACTCCATTCCATTGAGGTGTACCTGGCGGAGTGAGTTGTGATACAATACCACACTCCTTTAAATACTCTTTAAATTCGGTGCTTAAGTATTCACCCCCACGATCGGATCGTAAGATTTTAATACTTGCACCTCCGCCTATTTGCTTCTCTACTTCAGCCTTGTATTCTTTGAATTTTTCAAAAGAATCGAATTTATTCTTCATAAGATACACATATCCATATCTACTGAAGTCATCAGTAAATGTTATGAAGTAGTAGTAGCCTCCTCTAGCCATCACACGCATTGGGCCACATACATCACTATGTATTAGCTCCAAACATTCAGTAGCCTTTTGACCCTTACCAGTAAAAGGGGCTTTAGTCATCTTACCAAGCAAACAAGATTCGCATTTTTCATATGATTCAAAATCAAACTTATCCAAGTATCCATCCTTATGTAATTTTGATATGCGTTTTTCATTTATATGACCTAGACGACAATGCTAGAGGTATGTTTGATTTGAGTCATTAACTTCAAGTCGTTTGTTTTCTATGTTACAGACAGGATTATCTAAATCAAGAACATATAAACCATTAAATAAACGCGCAACACCATAGGTTAAATCATTTAAAGCAAAAGAGCAACTATTGTTTTTTATTATAAACGAAAAACTTTTCTTGTCCAAACAAGAAACAGAAATAATGTTTCTGCGAATCGCAGGCACGTAATAACAGTCTTCAAGTTCTAAAACAAGCCCAGAGGGCAAAGATAAATAATAAGTTCCTACGGCTAAAGCAGCAACTCTTGCTCCATTTCCTACTCGTAGGTCCACTTCTCCCTTAGCCAAATTCCTACTTCTTTGCAGTTCCTGTACATTTATACAAATGTGAGAAGCACATCCAGTATCCAATACCCAAGATGTAGAAGTAGACAGATTGACTTCTATAACATATATTCCTGAAGTAGAAGCTTGTTGAGCCTTCTTCTTCTTCAGATCCTCCTTCAATCTATCCTTCTCAAGGATTGATCGAACGGATAGAGAGTTTGTGTTGTTTGTCATTATCCAGTATCTATAATGTTAAAAGCACATAATAAACATTAGATTGTCTGAGTTATTATTATTATGTTCAAATGATTATGATATATTCATAATATATCTCCCACTATTTTTATCAAATTAATAGCCCTTACTATTAAATCGGAAAGAATATCCCATAAATCTTTCTAGTGAGCCAAGATCCATATTTCGTCATATCCTAAGTCAACCACTGGTAGTCCTTAAAACATGATTATTTAGGTAGACAACAGTTGTCAATTATATCATATATAATTCTTGGATAGTTTGGTGAACAACAATTGTTCTTGTCTATCTAATAGATTTTTAAACCAAACTCTATGCTTCTAAGTTCATAATAATTGAATATAACCGTTTATTTTTCACCTTATTATGACGACTTAGTTAAGTTAAACCCAATGATACAACGGTTGAATATAACCGCTTATATTTGTCACATCTCACCACGATAGACAGGAGTCCCCTGCCACTGGCAGTCATTCCCCTTATCGATCTAGGATTCAATGAGTGTTTATTCATTGGAAAGCATACGATTAAAACTTAATATTTTGTTAAGGGGTTTTTGAATTAAAACGATCATGATCCCATCATAAAGAGATTCCCAATTTTTCCTTGAATTAAATACTTCAAATCAATATTATCAATAGTTTGATTTCCAGGTTGTTGGAGGAGTCACAAGTGGCCTCACTTAATATCCAACTTCCTTAAAGGTAAAACCCGTTTTGACAAAATCTCACCATATCTAAATAATTGAAAATTCGTATTTAATTCCGTGTTTCATAAACACAGAAATCTCATGATCGTTTGTTCATTTTAAAATCTCAAATCGTTAAAGATTTTATCTTGTTTAGCATGGCAAGCATGACATGGGTGACGTATCTAATACATGCATACATCATTAATCTAATTAAAAATATGCATGCATTTGCTAATATACACATGCATCATATGTAAAGTGCATCACAAAATTAAATATGCTATGGTTATGGCCCAATCCTATGCGATTTTTCCAAGCTAATGGAAAAATCAAGGTCAATCTATGGTGGTAATAACTAATTATTACACAATCTCTTGCTTCGCTTCCAAAGCTGCCTTGATTGCCTCCAAGCTCCTCTTGAAACATTTTACAAAAGAACTCGAGTTGCATTCGAGATAAAATAATTACAAAAGAAAAACGACATGCAAGTCGTATTTAATTATTACAAACCACAAACTAAAATTAATAAAATAAATTGAAAACTAGGTCTTGGGGCCATAACCATGCATCATGCTCACATAGCAATTAAAAGCATCACATATTGTATAATCATAATTTTATACAACATAAATTAAATATGATCAAATCATAATTAATAAAAATAATTTAAATATTAACTTAGTAATCAAAATTACTAATTAATAAAATTTTGCATACTCCAAGTTAAACATTAATATTTGTAATTTAATCTTAGCATGCAAAACCTAGCTGATAAAAATATATTTTTTTTAATTATTTAAAAAAAACACCAGATACGCATCTACAGTATGCGTATATGACCTATTCTTTTATTTTTATCAGACACGCATTCCGCGTATGCGTGTATGGGCGAAAACCTAGCAGATGCGCATACTCAGTATGAGCATCACCTGTACATGCTATTTTTTCTGCAGTTTTCCAGAAACCTAGTTCATCGTTTTTCATCAGTTTTTCACTCGATTTTGATTCCATAACTTGTCATACATACGTACGAATACCATATCAGTAAAAACACAATCATACATCACCGATTCATGAATGTTTTAATATCTAAACCTAGTTATATAGGTTGTATGAACACGTATGTATATGTTTATACATGAACTGAAAAATCTTATAAAACGCTCATGATAATCGACTACAACTGGTTTGACAGACGTTCATGATTACAATTTAATCTTGTTAACACATCGAAACCAGTTAAAAACGAAGCATGCAAATCCGAGAAGATAATATTTTTATATAAACACGTATGTATACGTTCAAGCATGAACAAAGCTACTGATCCTATATGATGATTATAGACTAGTTTACTGATGTTAAAATCACGTTTTAATCTCATTAAAACTTAGCAGGTTGCAACAGATCGCAAAACGAATTAAAATCAGTAGAAAAACGCAGCCCTTTTGTTCGAATATACATAGCATACAGTAGGGTTCATAGAACAAAAAAAATCAGTTCTGGAAATCATGCAAACAGATCGTGTATCACATATTTTAACCAGATTATCCATTAAACATGTAGCTCTGATGCCATTGTTGGAATTCGAGCATCAAAACGCAGCGGAAACAATAAAAATTAAATCAAATTCCAAGCCGGGATCCATGTTTAATGCGGAATAATCATGGTAGATAGAACGATTACCTTATCGAAGCTTTACGTTTAAAGAATGATGGAGATGCAAGCCTCTCACGATTGTTGAACGCTCCTTTTCGAAGCCTCCTCTACGGTATCCACACGAACACTCCAAGAACGATTCTTGTTCGGAAGGGAGGTACTAGCCTCCAATGTAAATATGAGATCTAGTTTTTAGGGTTTTGGTTTTTGGGATGCGGCTCTACTGTTTTTCACGTACAAAATCCTTTTTCCCCATATCTTTATATATAGGACAATATAAAGCCAAAAACCCTTGTTAAAAACCTAGCCCAAATATGATTTATTTAAATAATAAAATCTAATTCTATTATTCAAATAAATAATAATTAAGTCAAACTTAATTATTAAAATCATATCTCATATCTCTTTGTATTTTATTATAGCTTAATTAAGTCCCACTTAATTAATATAATAAAATCCAACTTATCATTAATTAATTTAAATTCATAATTTAAATTAATTCTTCCTTTAAAATGTTCTATGTGTGTGACCCTGTAGGTTATTATTTATTTTGGCAATAATTTTATTCTCCAATAAAATTATAAACAATGAGCGGTATCTAGTAATACATAATTGCTACCCAATTAAATAATAATTAAATCGTGATTCGATAAACCTTTTGTGATTAATGTTCCCGTGTAATATAATCCCTTTAACCAAATATTATAGATTAAACTCGAGGCATGTTTATTGTCATCCTCTTCATAATTTAATCCGGGTTTACTTGATCCATGAGTAGACTATTAATAACAAATCATTATTTGAGCACGGCCATGCATTTTATAGTCTCACTCAATCAAGAGGCCAATAATATCTCTCCTAATAATCGGAGGGTTAAATCCTTTATCTATCATTCATATTTCTCATACGATTCACAATATACCCGATGTCCACTTTTATCATTACCCGGTCAAAGGTAACTTTTAATGTAGTCAAAGTATATTATCCTCGTATAGAAATATAATGATCTCAAGTCAAAGGATCATTACACCATTATCACTGTGAGTCTTTCTTATGACTTAATTAACATGAAGAATCTCACGTTGGGTCTGTCCAGTACCATGTACCCTACATGTACCTATGTATTGACTTTAGTATCTCCATACTTATAACCAATGAGATGTGGTTATCAGTCAAAAACATACTAGTCTATTTGTGTATTATTATTGTCCTGTATAATAATACTCGACTAGGGACCTTTAAGAATATGATATATATTATATAATCTCAAATTCAAGTTGTAAACTTAAACTATATAATGTGTATCATTATCTAAGGACATTTATTATGCTAACAAATATCGCATTAATTAGAGTCATAATAAATACATTTATTTAATAATCAAATGACATAAGATTTATTCGAGAAACAATGTATTGCCTCTAGGGCACCTACACTAACACGGGGCACGTTCCAGGTTCACTGAATAATTTTTTTGAATGATTTCTTCGACGATCAAACCATATGAATGTTAATAAACACTCATTTTAGTGTTGGGAAATAATAATCAAAAAATAAAAAGGTCGGGTTGTACGAGATTTTAACAAAAACGTAGTTAAAGTGTTACTTCCTATAACGGAGCACGATCCAGGTTCACTGAATAATTTTTTGGAATGATTTCTTCGACGATCAAACCTTACGAATGTTAATAAACACTCATTTCAGTGTTGGAAAAAAATAATCAAAAAAATAAAGAGGTCGGGTTCTACGAGATTTTAACAAAAACGTAGTAAAAGTGCTGCTTCCTGTATCGGGGCACGTTCCAAGTTCACTGAATAATTTTTTTGAATGATTTCTTCGACGATCAAACCATACGAATATTAATAAACACTTATTTTAGTGTTTGGAAAAAATAATCAAAAATAAAAAGGTCGGGTTGTACGAGATTTTAACAAAAACGTAGTAAAATTGCTGCTTCGTATAACGGGGCACGATCCAGGTTCACTGAATAATTTTTTTGAACGATTTCTTCGATGCTCAAACCGTACGAATGTTGATAAACACTCATTCCAGTGTTGGAAAAAATAATCAAAAATAAAAAGGTCGGGTTGTTGAAGATTTTAACAAAAACGAAGTAAAAGTGTTGTTTCCTGAAACGGGGCACGTTCCTGGTTCACTGAATAATTTATTTGAATGATTTCTTCGACGATCAAACCATACGAATGTTATTAAACACTCTTTTTAGTGTTGGGAAAAAATAATCAAAAAAATAAAAAGGTAGGGTTGTACGAGATTTTAACAAAAACGTAGTTAAAATGTTGCTTCCTATAATGGAGCACGATCCAGGTTCACTGAATAATTTTTTTAAATGATTTCTTCGATGATCAAACCATACAAATATTAATAAACACTCATTTCAGTGTTGGAAAAAAATAATCAAAAAATGAAAAGGTAGGGTTGTACGAGATTTTAACAAAAACGTTGTAAAAGTGTTGCTTCCTGTAACGGGGCACGTTCGAGGTTTACAGAATAATTTTTTTGAATGATTTCTTCGACGATCAAACCGTACGAATGTTAATACACTCTCATTCTAGTGTTGGAAAAAATAATCAAAAAATTAAAAGGTCGGGTTGTTGAAGATTTTAACAAAAACGAAGTAAAAGTGTTGTTTCCTGAAACGGGGCACGTTCCAGGTTCACTGAATAATTTATTTGAATGATTTCTTCGACGATCAAACCGTACGAACGTTAATAAACACTCGTTTTAGTGTTAGAAAAAAATAATCAAAAAATAAAAAGGTTGGGTTGCACAAGATTTTAAAGAAACGTAGTAAAAGTGCTGCTTCCTGTATCGGGGAACGTTCCAAGTTCACTGAATAATTTTTTTGAATGATTTTTTTGACGATCAAACCATACAAATGTTAATAAACACTCATTTTAGTGTTGGGAAAAAATAATCAAAAAATAAAAAGGTCAGGTTGTACGAGATTTTAACAAAAACGTAGTAAAAGTGTTGCTTCCTGTAACGGGGCACGTTCCAGGTTCACTGAATAATTTTTTTGAATGATTTCTTCGACGATCAAACCATATGAATGTTAATAAACACTCATTTTAGTGTTGGGAAATAATAATCAAAAAATAAAAAGGTCGGGTTGTACGTGATTTAACAAAAACGTAGTTAAAGTGTTGCTTCCTATAACGGAGCACGATCCAGGTTCACTGCATAATATTTTTGAATGATTTCTTCGACGATCAAACCATACGAATATTAATAAACACTCATTTTAGTGTTGTAAAAATAATCAAAAAATAAAAAGGTCGGGTTGTACGAGATTTTAGCAAAAACGTAGTAAAAGTGTTGCTTCCTGTATCGGGGCACGTTCCAAGTTCACTGAATAATTTTTTTGAATGATTTCTTTGACGATCAAACTGTACGAATGTTAATAAACACTCTTTTTAGTGTTGGGAAAAAAGAATCAAAAATAAAAAGGTCGGATTATACGAGATGTTAACAAAAACGTAGTAAAAGTGTTGCTTCCTGTAACGGGGCACGTTCCAGGTTCACATAATAATTTTTTTGAATGATTTCTTCGATGATCAAACCGTACGAATATTAATAAACACTCATTCTAGTGTTGAAAAAAATAATCAAAAAATAAAAAGGTCGGATTGTACGAGATTTTAACAAAAATGTAGTAAAAGTGTTGTTTCCTGTAACGGGACATGTTCAAGGTTCACAGAATATTTTTTTTGAATTCTTTTTTCGACGATCGAACCATACAAATGTTAATAAACACTCATTCTAGTGTTGGAAAAAAATAATCAAAAAATAAAAAGGTCATATCGTACGAGATTTTAACAAAAACGTAGTAAAAATGTTGTTTCCTCTAACGGGGCAAATTCCAGGTTCACTGAATAATTTTTTTGAATGATTTCTTCGACCATCAACCCTTACGAATGTTAATAAACACTCATTCTAGTGTTGAAAAAAATAATCAAAAAATAAAAAGGTCGGATTGTATGAGATTTTAACAAAAACGTAGTAAAAGTGTTGCTTCCTGTAACAGGGCACGTTCCAGGTTCACAGAATAATTTTTTTGAATGATTTCCTCGACGATCAAACCGTACGAATGTTAATACACACTCATTATAGTGTTGGAAAAAATAATCAAAAAATTAAAAGGTCGGATTGTACGAGATTTTAACAAAAACGTAGTAAAAGTGTTGCGTCCTGTAACGGGGCACGTTCCAGGTTCACTGATTAATTTTTTTGAATGATTTTTTCGACGATCAAACCTTATGAATGTTAATAAACACTCATTTTAGTGTTGGGAAATAATAATCAAAAAATAAAAAGGTCGGGTTGTACTAGATTTTAACAAAAACGTAGTTAAAATGTTGCTTCCTATAACGGAGCACGATCCAGGTTCACCGAATAATTTTTTTGAATGATTTCTTCGACGATCAAACCATACGAATATTAATAAACACTCAATTTAGTGTTGGAAAAAAATAATCATAAAATAAAAAGGTCGGGTTGAACGAGATTTTATCAAAAACGTAGTAAAAGTGTTGCTTCCTGTATCGGGGCACGTTCCAAGTTCACTGAATAATTTTTTTGAATGAATTCTTCGACGATCAAACCGTACGCATGTTAATAAACACTCTTCTTAGTGTTGGGAAAAAATAATCAAAAAATAAAAAGGTCGGATTGTACGAGATTTTAACAAAAACGTAGTTAAAGTGTTGCATCTCATAACGGAGCACGATCCAGGTTCACTGAATAATTTTTTGAATTATTTCTTCGATGATCGAACCATACTAATGTTAATAAACACTCGTTTTATTGTTGGAAAAAAATAATAAAAAAATAAAAAGGTCGGGTTGTACAAGATTTTAACAAAAACGTAGTAAAAGTGATGCTTCCTGTATCGGGGCACGTTCCAAGTTCACTGAATTTTTTTGAATGATTTTTTCGACGATCAAACCATACAAATGTTAATAAACACTCATTTTAGTGTTGAGAAAAAATAATCAAAAAATAAAAAGGTCGGGTTGTACGAGATTTTAACAAAAACGTAGTAAAAGTGCTGCTTCTTGTAACGGGGCACGATCCAGGTTCACTGAATAATTTTTTTGAATGATTTCTTCGACGATCAAACCGTACGAATGTTAATAAACACTCATTTCAGTGTTGGGAAAAAATAATCAAAAAATAAAAAGGTCGAATTATACGAGATGTTAACAAAAATGTAGTAAAAGTGTTGCTTCCTGTAACGGGGCACGTTCCAGGTTCCTAGAATAATTTTTTTGAACGATTTATTCGACGATCAAATCGTACAAATGTTAATAAACACTAATTCTAGTGTTGAAAAAAATAATCAAAAAATGAAAAGGTCGGATTGTATGAGATTTTATATAAAACGTAGTAAAAGTGTTGCTTCCTGTAACGGGGCACGTTCCAGGTTCATAGAATAATTTTTTTGAATGATTTCTTCGACGATCAAACCATACGAATGTTAATACACACTCATTCTAGTGTTGGAAAAAATTATAAAAAAATTAAAAGGTCGGATTGTACGAGATTTTAACAAAAACGTAGTAAAAGTGTTGCTTCCTGTAACGGGGCACGTTCCAGGTTCACTGATTAATTTTTTTGAATGATTTTTTCGATGATCAAACCTTATGAATATTAATAAACACTCATTTTAGTGTTGGGAAATAATAATCAAAAAATGAAAAGGTCGGGTTGTACTAGATTTTAACAAAAACGTAGTAAAAGTGTTGCTTCCTATAACGGAGCACGATCCAGGTTCACCGAATAATTTTTTTGAATGATTTCTTCGACGATCAAACCATAAGAATATTAATAAACACTCATTTTAGTGTTGGAAAAAAATAATCAAAAAATAAAAAGGTCGGGTTTTACGAGATTTTATCAAAAAACGTAGTAAAAGTGTTGCTTCCTGTATCGGGGCACGTTCCAAGTTCACTGGATAATTTTTTTGAATGAATTCTTCGACGATCGAACCGTACGCATGTTAATAAACACTCTTCTTAGTGTTGGGAAAAAATAATCAAAAAATAAAAAGGTCGAATTGTACGAGATTTTAACAAAAACGTAGTTAAAGTGTTGCTTCTCATAACGAAGCACGATCCAGGTTCACTGAATAATTTTTTGAATGATTTCTTCGACGATCGAACCATACGAATGTTAATAAACACTCGTTTTAGTGTTGAAAAAAAATAAAAAATAAATAAAAAGGTCGGGTTGTACAAGATTTTAACAAAAACGTAGTAAAAGTGATGCTTCCTGTATCGGGGCACGTTCCAAGTTCACTGAATAATTTTTTTGAATGATTTTTTCGACGATCAAACCATACAAATGTTAATAAACACTCATTTTAGTGTTGGGAAAAAATAATCAAAAAATAAAAAGGTCGGGTTGTACGAGATTTTAACAAAAACGTAGTAAAAGTGCTGCTTCTTGTAACGGGGCACGATCCAGGTTCACTGAATAATTTTTTTGAATGATTTCTTCGACGATCAAACCATACGAATGTTAATAAACACTCATTTTAGTGTTGGGAAAAAATAATCAAAAAATAAAAAGTTCGGATTATACGAGATGTTAACAAAAACGTAGTAAAAGTGTTGCTTCCTGACGGGGCACGTTCCAGGTTCACAGAATAATTTTTTGAATGATTTCTTCGACGATCAAACCGTACAAATGTTAATAAACACTCATTCTAGTGTTGAAAAAAATAATCAAAAAATAAAAAGGTCGGATTGTATGAGATTTTAACAAAAACGTAGTAAAAGTGTAGCTTCCTGTAACAGGGCACGTTCCAGGTTCACAGAATAATTTTTTTGAATGATTTCTTCGACGATCAAACCGTACGAATGTCAATACACACTCATTCTAGTGTTGGAAAAAATAATCAAAAAATTAAAAGGTCGGATTGTACGAGATTTTAACAAAAACGTAGTAAAAGTGTTGCTTCCTGTAACGGGGCACGTTCCAGGTTCACTGATTAATTTTTTTGAATGATTTCTTCGATGATCAAACTTTACGAATGTTAATAAACACTCATTCTAGTGTTGGAAAAAAATAATCAAAAAATAAAAGGGTCGGGTTGTACGAGATTTTAACAAAAACGCAGTAAAAGTGTTGATTCCTATAACGGGGCACGTTCCAGGTTGACTGAATAATTTATTTGAAAGATTTCTTCGACGATCAAACCATACGAATGTTAATAAACACTCATTTTAGTGATGGGAAATAATAATCAAAAAATAAAAAGGTCGGGTTGTACGAGATTTTAACAAAAACGTAGTTAAAGTGTTGCTTCCTATCACGGAGCACGATCCAGGTTCACTGAGTATTTTTTTTGAATTATTTCTTCGACGATCAAACCATACGAATATTAATAAACACTCATTTTAGTGTTGGAAAAAAATAATCAAAAAATAAAATGGTCAGGTTGTAGGAAATTTTAACAAAAACGTAGTAAAAGTGTTGCTTCCTGACGGGGCACGTTCCAAGTTCACTGAATAATTTTTTTGAATGATTTTGTTAGGTCGAATACACAATATATAATCAAGTACTGTATGAGAGAATAACAAGAACACACGTTTTAGTACTTAAAAACTGTTTGGAATTAATAATTCCTCTCTCAGTGATGTAAAATATCACAGAGAACTGCTTAGGTTACAATGAATGATATTCGTTCCCGATAATTACCCTTCTAGGGTTAACCTAACTGTATTTATAAGATATACAGCTACGTACAATCGTTAATTGATTTTCCTATAATTAAGCTATACAATTGATATCAATTACGATTGCTACACGTCTTCTAAGTCAACTCAATCTCTTTGACAGCTATCCAATCTTCAAAGATATTGCTTCCATGTTTATCTTGAATTAATCTTCAATCTCTATTGACCTGTAGATGCTTCCAGTAGACAGACTTTAACAAACTCTGTTGCGCTCCCAGCCAGCAGTGTTTGCGCTTCCTTCTGTCAGCTAGCAGTGTTTGCGCTTCCTTCTGTCAGCGTTTGCGCTTCCAGCTGTCAGCGTATACTCAAACTCTGCTACGACTGCTTTTATTAACAAGTTAAACTCTTTTTCCCTGTAACACTTAAACACTGACATTAAATCACATCAATTATATCTAACAATCTCCCCCAACTTGTTCATTAGAAAAAATGTACAAGTTCACAGTAATTGATGATGTCAAAACAATCAAATAAAATCACAGTGTTTAACATTTAATCAGAGTTTAATATTGACTTAACAAAATCTACAGAAAATTCGAATTACTTACAAATTCTGTCTACCTAACCTCCTCAAGATCTGGTGTTGTTCTGAGATAATCTATCAACAGTTTTCTCTCAGCATTTTCAAGTTCTCTTTGCATAACTTCCTTGATTTCTTTTAACTCATGATCACTTTCATCAGTGTAACACCCTCAGATCCGGGGTCCGGGATCGGGTCATTACGGTCATACTTTCCATGATTAATACTTTACTTAAGTCCATAATAAATAAATCACATGCTGTGACCCCACAATAATAACCACTCACACACACACAGTTATAGTCCCAGAGATGAAATTGAAATAAGTCTCACATTACGGGTTTACGAATAAAAGTTATTACAAGCCAAAAGGATAACATCGTAAGTTTAAAGTTTTTACCGTTGATTAACATTATTGATACATATAATTAAACTAGAAGCAAAAGCTGACTATCTGTGCTACCTCAGCAATGGCAGCAACAATATCAGCGGGAAGTCCTGTGGGACGGGTATCCTGCTTGCGCAGAGTGCGCCTTACGCGAGCCATGAGACCTAGCTGTTGTTGTGACATAATAATAAGCAAGGGTGAGCAATAGCCCACCAACAATAATGTAACTGCATAGGTATATATATGTATGACAGTTCAAAAATATATTTTGAAACCATATGCCATGCATTAACGAAAATAGTGCCAGATCAATATAAAGGATGAAGTTACAAGGTAACTCAAAACATATTTATATTTTGTGGGAATATCTGCTATGTCAAAGATAAGCCAAATCATCAATTTTCATGATAGGGGAACTTGCAGGAAGAATGCTGCAATCCCTAGTTCAAACATTTTTCAGTGCTACCCACAATGGTAGCGTTACAGAATATTCTTCGAATTTGGGTGATGAACTAATACGGGAGCTTGCCGCGCCAGGAGCCACAACACCTACGATGATCAGTCGCATGTCATGCTCCCCATCATTTGTTCTCTACATGTAGAAGGAAGTACCGACGGATCGCCCGCCCTCTGGAACCCCCCGGCCAACGGTTGGGCCATTGCTGGACCGGCGCCACTCGGCCACTTACGCGTCTCCTAGTTCAATTAACATCCATAACTTTGAAATGTAAAGTTCGTCCCCCTTTCCCCAAGTATAGCACTTGTTGATAGGACTCCATAAGGTAGTCATATCTAGTTGGAAAGGAAAATTCACCAATATTTCCCAAGCCGAGGCTTGTTAATGGATACCAACTTGTTCCAACATTCTACCCCTCGAATGATGAGAGGATACAAAGGATTCCATGAATAATAGCAACCAAGTTCCGAGTGAAACGAATAATTTATGACCGGGCAGTCACAAGATAAATAACATTTCCCAAGTAAGGTTCCCTTATAATTTAAGAGACAGGATTGAACGAAGAATAGAGTTTGAGAACCTTCCTTGATAATATAATAGTAGAAATAAGTCTTTGAAATATTTTATATAATATCCGAAGGTCGAAGATACAGAGTGAATGAAGTAACTCATCTTTGGAACGAGTTAGAAGAGTTTAATAAATATTCCAAGAATATTTCTTAAGTCACAGATATTGGAAAAGTGTTGCTCGGAATGATCATTGAATAACTGTTCGGAATAATATTCATTGGACGAATAAGGAATATTCCAATAATATTCGCCAGATAATACATAGAAAAATATTTACTTAAATATTTTCCTCTGAAAATGATATCGATATATCAAGAAATAACGACTCCCGGTCTATAATCAGAGAATGAGATTCGACTACCCTTCGCTTAAGGGTTTTGGAAATTTCCGGCTTATAACTGATAATAACTATCTAGCTCATAGCCAACAATAATTCAGGGAACAAGTATATCAATATGACTTTGAAAGTAGGCATGCATGCTATGGCATATGTATAACAGAAATCATATATATATATTCACAACAACAGCCTTTAAAAAGGTTTGAAAACTTGCCTGGAAATCGGGTGTGGGTAGGGGTAGTGGTAGCGTGTCCCGGGTCAGCCTGATGATCTATAAATAGCCAAGGCATTCGGGATTAATCACTTAACACCTTTCAAAAGGTTAAGTATAAACTTAACTTAAATCGAAACACGTTTTCAAGTCGTTTCGTTATACCCCTCTAATTCACACTTATTATTGCTTTTATTACCCGACACTTGTTCGTCACTAAAGCATGACATTACACTTACATATGGTAAGTATTTAAATCGTATAAGTTTTAAAGTCGAAATATTAGACCTCGATATTTATCGATCGTTTTCTAAGTGGTTTACCGAAGTTATAACCAAGTATACCTTTTAGGGGTACTTTTGTACTTAACCATGATTCGAACATTTTTATAAAATCGGAAAACGATCCATTCGACATGTGGTCTTCTCCCACTCCTTCATTTTTACCTCTAATATTTAATTATTAAGATTCGCCACTGATTTCGCAATATTAAAGGGATACAATTTCGGTTACGAACTTTTGATTACGGTTCCGAACCACTTTTACGAATTTAATCATAACTCCTAAACCGTAAGTCCGTTTCATGCGATCTTTATATCAAAACGAAGCTCATAACATAATCTAGCTTATCATGGCATAAATCTAAGATAATCAGTGAGTTACATCTACTGTAAAGTTCGTGGTTTCAAGATTAAACGAAAATCGGGCATTACGACGGCTATAAATCGAACGTTCTACTAATCGTAACACTAAAACCAAGCCACACCGGGCACCAATACAACTCATACATATGATTCTCATCTCAAAAATCTCAAGAACACAATATTGTACCAACATAATCATCATCTCTTAAATCCATTATATCTACCACATAATCATGATTATAACATCACTAACATGCTCCTAACACTTAAATCTATCAAGAACATTCATAAACTCAAAGTAGACCTAGGGTTTCAAGATCATTATACCTTCTTGAGAGTGTGATATGGCCTTAAAAAGCTTGGTATGGTCCTTGTCTAGCTTTAACAAACCTAAGATCAACCAAAGAAACATGAAAATCAAAGTTAGTTCTTGAAGAACACTATTCATCCTCCTCTTTAATGATTTTTTTGAAAATGGAAAAAGAAGAGATTGAAGCTAGGATTTTGAGGAGATCATTTTTATGAATTATAGGACTCACATAAAAAGTTTCAAGACCAAACAATGGTTGGAAGTTGGATTTGTGTTCTTGAATTAAGGAAATAGCCGAATGCTTTGTTCTTGTGGAGGGGGAGAGTATTTTGCTTGGTTGCTCTTGAATAATGATGTGTAAAGTAAGGTTTTTAGATAATATCTCATGTAAAGTAGCTTTAATAAAGGTATGATGCACTAGATGAAGTATTTAGCAAGACAAGTGTTGATCTTTGGATGGTTGTCATGTAACTGGTAGTTTGATTTGCTAAGTACTTGGTTGATCTCTAGATTCTAGTTACTCTTTTAACTATGTTGGTTACTAGATATTTTCTAGTAGCTTGCACAAGACTCTTGCTCCCTCTGCTTGTTTCTTTGTCCGTTTATTGCTTAATTCGTTGATCGTTCGAGGGAATAACTCATTCGTTTCTAATTAGGGTTTTACCGAAAACCTTCTTAATATTTCTAATACTATTCTTCATCTTTCTTAATACTTCTCGAATTTAAATTCCTTAATTCCCTTTTATAAATCCTTAAGTCTTGCAGTGTCCAGGGAAATCTCGGAGAAAATAAAAGTGCTCTTTTTCTGAATCCGACAGCTTTTACAAACACTTATTTTCTTCCTGGATCACTAATACGAACTCAGAAATCCGTTCCGAATACCGGGTATAACATTATTATAATAATATTCCAAATTCCACCAAAATCACTATTCATCACTTATTTTTATTTAATTCCTATAATTAGGAAAATGAACCTGGTTCACCCTCGAGTGCTTCTTAACCTTTTTACGGAACCGCTGGACTTATAATAGATATTGATTTGGATGACACAAGAATAATCTTACTTGAAGTAATATACTTATATCCTTAGGAGATAGATCATTCTTATCTATGCTGTCAACCAAAAGTATTCTGCATGACATATAAATAATTGAATTCAAATCCATTCCATTCATTTAATAGACATTCGTTACATCGCAGTCATAACCACTATTCATTCCCATATTATTACATACTAAAAAGTTTTAATTCTATCAAAAATCTGGGTTCTTACAGTCTCCCCTCCTTAAAAGGATTCCGTCCCGGAATCAGCTTGAAAACAAATGGGGGTACTTTTCCATCATTGCACTTTCTACCTCCCAGGTTGATTCTTCTATGTTGTGGTTCTGCCATAAAACTCTGACAAGCTTGATGACCTTGTTTCGGAGCACTTGATCTTTTCTGTCTACTATTTCAACAGGTTGCTCTACGTAGGTCAAATCTGGTTGCATATCCACGTGCTCATATTCCACTATGTGCTTGGCATCTGGGTTATATTTCCTCAGCATTGAGACATGGAACACATTGTGCACTTGCTGCAGGTTCGGGGGTAATGCTAGTTCATAAGCTAGCTCTCCAATACGTCTTAAGATCTCAAATGGGCCAATATATCTAGGACTCAACTTCCCTTTCTTTCCAAACCTCATTAAACCCTTCCAAGGAGATACCTTCAAGAACACTAGGTCTCCCACCTCATATTCTTTTCCTTTCCGAGCTAAGTCGGCATATTTCTTTTGTCGATCTTGGGCTGCTACCAGCCGACCTCTGATTAAATCCACTGCATCTTTCGTTCATTGGACCATCTCAGGTCCGAGCATCTTTCGCTCTCCGACTTCATCCCAATATAGGGGAGATCGGCATTTTCTTCCATAAAGTTCCTCGTAAGGCGGCATTCCTATGCTTGAATGAAAGCTATTGTTGTAGGAGAACTCAATCAATGGCAAGTGATCATCCCAATTTCCTTTAAAGTCTATAGCACAAACTCTCAACATATCTTTTAGTGTCTGGATGGTCCTTTCACTTTGCCCGTCTGTCTGGGGATGGAAAGCTGTACTCATGTTTAGCCTGGTTCCCACACAGTCCTGAAAGCTCCTCCAAAACCTGGAGTTAAATCTGGGATCTCTGTCGGATACTATGGCGACTGGGACTCCATGTCGCGCCACTATCTCTTTGAGGTAGATGTCTACAAGCCTATCAACCGTGTACCTTTCGTTGATCGGTAGGAAGTGAGCTGACTTTGTTAGTCGGTCTATAATCACCCATATGGCATCATGATTCGCTTTGGTCCTTGGCAAACCTACTACGAAGTCCATAGCTATATGTTCCCATTTCCATTCGGGAATCTCTAAGGGATGCAGAAGTCCACTGGGCCTCTGGTGCCCTGCTTTCACTTTCTGGCAAGTCAAGCATTTGCTTACCCATTCTACCACGTCCTTTTTCATGTTGGGCCACCAGTAGTACTCTTTCAAATCTCTATACATCTTGGTGCTACCGGGGTGCACTGAGTATCCTGAGTTGTGTGCCTCATATAGAATTTCTTCCTTGAGTTCCTGATCGTTTGGGACCCATATCCTCCACATATATCTCATGATCCCTTCTTTATCTTTTTCACACTTGATTTCTTCCCCAGTCATTAACTCCTTAGTCGAGTTCTTTTCTGCTTCCATCATTTGCTCTTGGCATCGCCTAATCTTTTCCAACAATGGAGGCTTGATTCGAATTTCCATCAACTTTTCTTGACCTTCTTCAGGTGTCTTAATCTCAATTTCCAATTTCTCAAAGTCTTTTATCAATTCTTTCTCCGTAGTTATCATTTTGAGATTCTCTTTCCTACTAAGGGCGTCAGCCACCACATTGGCCTTGCCTGGGTGATAATGAATCTCACAGTCATAATCCTTGATTAGCTCTAGCCATCTTCTCTGGCGCATGTTAAGCTCTTTCTGCGTAAAAATGTACTTGAGGCTCTTATGGTCAGTGTAAATCTCACACTTCTCTCCATACAAGTAGTGCCTCCAAATTTTTAAGGCAAAAACAATTGCTGCTAATTCTAGATCATGGGTGGGGTATCGGATCTCGTAATCCTTCAATTGTCTTGACGCATATGCTATTACCTTGCCGTGCTGCATAAGCACACATCCCAATCCTTTGTGCGAAGCATCACTGTAAATTACGAAATCTCCTTTTCCATCAGGCAACGCCAACACTGGGGCCGTTACCAACCTCTTCTTCAGCTCTTGAAAACTCTTCTCGCATTTTTCAGTCCATTCAAATTTCTCAGTTTTACGGGTAAGTCGAGTTAACGGAGCTGCGATCTTAGCGAAATCTTGAACAAATCGTCTATAATACCCAGCCAGTCCGATGAAACTCCTTACCTCTGTTGGAGTGGTTGGTCGTTCCCAATTTGAAACTGCCTCTATCTTGGAGGGGTCAACTAGCACTCCTTCTCTGTTGATTACGTGCCCTAAAAATTGCACCTCATTTTTCCAGAACTCACACTTTGAGAATTTGGCATATAATTGCTCCTTCCGGAGCGTCTCTAAGGTTATCCTCAAATGTTCAGCGTGTTCTTCCTCTGTCTTTGAGTAGATCAAAATATCATCAATAAAGACTATAACAAACTGGTCCAAATATTCCTTGAACACTCTATTCATTAAATCCATGAAAGCTGCTGGGGCGTTGGTCAATCCGAATGACATCACCAAGAACTCATAATGTCCATACCTAGTACGGAATGCAGTTTTTGGAATATCTTCAGTTTTAATCTTCAGCTGGTGATATCCGGTTCTCAAGTCAATCTTGGAGAAATACACAGCTCCTCTTAGCTGGTCAAATAAATCATCAATTCTGGGCAACGGGTACTTGTTCTTTATGGTTAGCTTGTTCAACTCTCAATTGTCGATGCATAACCTCATACTCCCGTCCTTTTTCTTAACGAATAACACTGGTGCGCCCCAAGGCGACATACTGGGTCTTATCATACCCTTATCCAACAATTCCTGTAATTATTTTGCTAGCTCTTTCATTTCCACTGGTGCTAATCGGTACGGGGCCTTTGAGACTGGCGCCGTCCCCGGGGCTAACTCGATAGCAAACTCAATCACTCTATCTGGTGGTAATCCGGGAAGATCTTGAGGAAACACGTCTTCAAATTCGTTGACTACCGGAATGTCTTGTATCTTAGGTGCCTCTTTCTGGGTGTCTATAACGTAAGCTAAATAAGCTTCGTTCCCTTTCCGTAGTAGTCTCTTGGTCTGCGCCATGGTTAGAATAGTCTGGGTCTGTCGTATCCCTTTAAACACTATTTCCTTCTTTCCTGGGGTTTTCAACTTAACCTTTTTCCCTTTACAATCTATTTGCGCATTATTATGAGACAACCAGTCCATTCCCAAAATAACATCGAATTCCCCTAGCTTAAAAGGAATCAAATCAACACAGAAGGATCGTCCTCCTATTCCTATTTTTCAATTGGGGTGAATCTGATTAACTGGAACGACTTCCTGATTAGCTATCTCTACTTGCAAAGACTCCCTTAGCGGTTGAGTTTTAAGTTTCAATTTATGCGCAAAATCTCTAGATATAAAAGACTTAGTTGCTCCAGAATCAAACAAAACATTTGTACTGACTGAATTGAGGGAAAATGTACCTGCTATCACATCTGCGTCCTTCACGGCATCTTGCACTGTCATGTTAAAAGTTCTAGCAGTTGGTGGCCTGTTGGAGGCAGCTCTGCTTGCCCCCGATGCTGCTGGCTTATTCATTGGGCAATCCCTCCTCATGTGACCCTGACGACCACACTGGAAACAAGTAGTGCCCTTACTGGTAGCAGGAGTAACCGGGGTACACTGGTGGGCGTAGTGGCCTATTCGTCCGCACTTATAACAGGTTATCAGTTTCTGGTTACACTCTCCTGGGTGTTTCTTCCCACAAGTGGCACATACTGGTAGTAGGGGTCTGGAAAGGTTGGAACGGGACACCCCTACCTGCTTGCCGCCCTGGCTCACAGTTGCACTCACAGATGGTTTAAACCCTACACTCTTCCCAGGTAGGGAAACTGCTCCTCGGTTGAACCTATTTGGGGGTCTTCCCCCTGCGGAACCTCCGCCCATGCTGGCATGCTTTCTCTTTAATTCCCCCTTTTCTCTTTCTCTTTGCATCTGATCACTCCCTGCTTCCACAATGGTTGCCTTTTGTACCAAGGTGGCATAATCTGTAATCTCTAGAACCGCAACCCGATTCTGAATCCATTGTTTCAACCCCTGCTGAAACCTGTTAGCCCTCTTTTCCTCAGTATCCACAAATTCCGGCACAAACCTTGATAACTCAGTAAACTTGGCTTCATAATCGGCCACCGACAAGTTATTCTGCTTTAGCTCTAGAAACTTAAGCTCCATCTGGGTTTTCATAAACTTCGGGAAATACTTCTCTAGAAACAATTGTTTAAACCTATCCCAGGTTACAATAGCATCGGTCTCCATATTCTTCTTAGGTTCCCACCAATAGTTGGCCTCTCCTTTTAGCAAGTAGGTAGCAAAGATAGTCTTTTGGGCTTCCCCAATACTCAGAATCTCGAAAGATTTCTCCATTTCCTTGACCCAGGCCCTTGCCTCTACGGGGTCAGCCGATCCGTGAAACTCTGGGGGTTTGAGGGACTTGAAGGCCCTAAAGGAATTGGCCACAGTGGTGTTGTTTCCTTGGGGTGGTTGGGGATGTTGGTTCAAATTTTGCCTTAGTAGATCCATAAATTGTCCCATGGGGTTTCCGCCCTGGTTCTCCCCCTGATGCTCGACTTCAGTTTCCCCTTCTTCTACTTCCTCTTCAAACTCTGCAGTATAGAAAGTTTCATCCCCCATCCCATAATGGGAATCCTCCTGCTCATTATAGTCCTGATCTTGTTCTTCATTATACTCAAAATTTTCCTCATGTTGATTGTGACTTTCTTGGTCAGTAGACTCATGAGGGTTAGCCCTAGTACCCATTCTTCTTGGAGGCATTTTACTGAAAATTTGGACAATATACATTAGGTTTATTCACCTATTTTAGAGGGTTTTCCTCACAATATCGATGCATAAATGGATTTAGGATCCCACAGTTCTATATATCATGGCAGTTTTAGTTGAAAGCAGTACGGGCATATATACATGATAAACTAGTGATCGCGTCACAAGGAAACTGAAATGACTGAAAAGGGAAATGAATATATACCAAGTACCAAACGGTACAATATCCGACATACAACAACAGTTTTAAGGAAATACAACCATCCGAATAATAACTAATCAAAAGTGAGATAAGCTGTCTACTCTGCAACAGGGAACTACAAGCTGAAACTATCCCTACCAAAAATCGGCACTACTATGACCGTACAAGACTAGACAACTAGACCAATACATCACTAACACTGCAGTCAGCCACGACGGCGGGCCAAATCTAGAACCCTCCTCATAGCAAGGCGGAAAATCTCCTCTGCATCAGCCCTGGATACCATGCCATGCCCATCACTGGGTAACTGTCGCACCCTCACACGGGCCCTCAGCTCTATGCCGGTCACCTGCCTATACATCTCCCTAGCTCTGGCACGCCTACCACCCCGGTGCCTCAACCGGGCCTCTCTCTCTGCGGCTAGCTCTCTGCGGGACTCTGCCAGCCTGGCCTCAGCCACGACTATCTCAGTAGTAAGTCTGGTCATAACGTAGTGGTGAAAACATGCTGGGACGTCCCCTGTCGGACCATGGGGTGGAGGGGCTGGATCTGCTGGAAGGGCAACCTCTGCCTGCTATGGCTCTGGGGTCAATGCCTCAAACTCATCTGACAATGGGCTCAAAGGTAGTGGTGGCGGGGTAGGGGCTCTCTTATCAGAGAGGGGTGGCACATGAAGTCCGGAACTCCCTACAACAGCAGCCACGGGCTCATCAACATCTCCCTCGGCACCCTCATCTACATCCTGGTCTAAAACAGCAGCCATCACCTGCTCTGTGGTCATGTCAGTATCCTCCTCCATCACCCTAACATCATGAACAAGCTGGGCCTCCTCCGGGTCCTCCTCCTCCTCAGACTCAATGACATCAGTATCAGCATCAACCTGGACCTCAGGGTCCTCCTCCTCTAACTCAACAACATCAGTATCAGCATCAACCTGGACCTCCTCAGGGTCCTCCTCCTCTGACTCAGTCACCTCAGTATCTGCATCTATCATCGCCGAGCCCTCGGCGGCCTGGATCGCCTCATCGTGCTGTCTCTCATACTCCTCCGGATCAGAGATGTCGCTCGCCTACACAATGACGAATTATATTACTATCATGATGATTAAAAGTTCCCGTAAGGGTTTTAGGCGAACTTGGCAAGAGTTCTTATTATCTTAGTGAATTTATTATTGTATAGCGTCGCATCATCTCTTGGGGTATATAACTCTCTCTCTGATACCATTTCTGTAACACCCTCAGATCCGGGGTCCGGGATCGGGTCGTTACGGTCATACTTTCCATGATTAATACTTTACTTGAGTCCATAATAAATAAATCACATGTTGTGACCCCACAATAATAACCACTCACACACACACAGTTATAGTCCCAGAGATGAAATTGAAATAAGTCTCACATTACGGGTTTACGAATAAAAGTTATTACAAGCCAAAAGGATAACATCGTAAGTTTAAAGTTCTTGCCGTTGATTAACATTATTGATACATATAATTAAACTGGAAGCAAAAGCTGACTATCTGTGCTACCTCAGCAATGGCAGCAACAATATCAGCAGGAAGTCCTGTGGGACGGGTATCCTGCTTGCGCAGAGTGCGCCTTACGCGAGCCATGAGACCTAGCTGTTGTTGTGACATAATAATAAGCAAGGGTGATAAGTGGATGTATATCCACTTGGAACATTCTAAATCGGCTTAAATTGATTGTCTTGGGCTCAAGTTTCTTGTAGTTTTGATGTGTTTTGTTTAGTTGTGCAGATTTACAAGGATGTTGATTATGGTGGATGTTTTTGTCGTTTTTTGGAGATTTAATTTATTAAAATTCGGATTTATTGGGCTGCACGCGTGAGATTCACTGTTTGGGCCATATCTTGAGTTCTATAAGTCTATTTTCAGCCCGTAAGCAGTCCACGCGAAGATAACGAGATTCTCTATCATTCTAAGGTGGTTCAGAGGCCCAATTACGTTTGTGACGTTCCAGAAAAATAGAAGAAAAGTCAGCTACGAATTTCCCTTAAAAAACTGAATCAGTTTAGGAAACGTATCTTGCAGAAATTCTATTATAATTCTGTTTTGGTATTTTCTTGCTGGGCAAGATGTCTAGAGCCTATATAAACACATCCAACCCTTGTAAATTGTATTAGGAAGATCATCATCATTAGGAGTAGAATTATTACATATCAATTACTTAGATTTATTTGTATTTTTTCATACTTTGTTTTTTTTATCATGGTTTCATCAGATCCCATGATGACGAGAGGTTTGATTATGAACTAATCGTTGTCATGGGATTCTAACGGATTTATTTATGGAGCTTTAGTATCTTGATGCTTTACAGATCTGTGTGTGATGTATATCTGATATCCTCGTATGGTTGTGCTTATTGAATTTAGATGCGTAGCTAACATCTAATTTGTTAATCTCTTGTGAAGCGAGAGTGGATCTTGAGATTTAGAACTTGCCATGCTAGCATAGGATAGGTTGATGTTTTAACATCATGATTTGTGGCATGAATAGAGATATTGTGCTACCCTATGTGATCTAAGTGGATAACTTGTGCTTCAACCTCTATGTTTTCAAATTCTATAGAGATATAGGGTCTAAACATAATAGGTGCCTATTCATCTTCTATCTCTTTTGTGGATGTATGTGTAGATTGGTACTAGTATACAGAGAGGTAACTTTTACTCTTTTCGTGTTATCCGATCAGATATCATAACCATTGCATATAGTGATTAAAGGCGTCAGATCTAAGCGAAGTATTTAATGAAGTTAGGATTCCATGGTTTTTCTTGCAGAAGTAATTAGATTTCAATTCTTGTTAGTTAGTTAATTCGTAGTTTTGTTAATTTGCTTTTTAGTTAATTTAGATAGTTAGGAACCATATTTGTTATTTGTCTTAGCAGTGCATAATAACCATACATTGTTGCATAGGTGCATCTACTGAATTAAAACCATAACCAGATCTCTGTGGGAACGAATTTGGACTTAACCTTATATATTACTTGTGACCACGTACGCTTGCGTGATTTTGCATAACAAGTTTTTGGCGCCGCTGCCGGGGATCATCGGTGTTTTTATTTTAGTTTATGTGCTTGTCATCAGTGGTCGTTAGCGTTCACTGACTCGGATTCTTACTTAGTTTGTTTGTTTCGTGGTGTTTGCAGGTACTTAGGTTTGTATGCAAACACGTTTGCAAGCTCGTTTACAAAAACTGGCGGAAGACGATCTTGTAGTGGATAATAAGAACGAGGAAACTGAGACTACAGTAGCAATGGCAGATGCAGCAGAAGCAGCTAAGGCTTTGAGGGAGTATTCTCAGCCGAAACTCAATGATATCCAGTCTAGCATTATTAGGCCAGCTATTGCAGCGAACAACTTTGAGATCAAGTCTGGCACAATTCAGATGGTGCAGAATTCAGTCCAGTTTGGGGGTGCTTCTACGGAGGATGCCAACATGCATGTTCGGGACTTTATCGAAATCTGCGACACTTTCAAATGTAATGGTGTGACGGATGATGCTATCAGGTTGAGGCTTTTCCCATTCTCTCTAAGGGATAAGGCTAAGAGCTGGCTACACTCTTTACCACCTAGTTCCATTACTACATGGGAAGATCTTGCTCAGAAGTTTCTTACTAAATTCTTCCCTATGGCGAAAACTGCAGCATTAAGGAACCAGTTGACTCAATTCCAACAGCAATCTGGTGAGACCTTGTGTGAGGCTTGGGAACGCTACAAGGAGATGTTAAGGAAGTGTCCTCATCATGGCATGCCTGATTGGATGGTTATTAATGGGTTTTACAATGGATTGGGAGCACAATCTAGGCCCCTGCTAGATGCAGCATCAGGAGGAGCTCTGTGGGCAAAGAGCTATGATGAAGCTTATGATCTTATAGAGATGATGGCTGCCAATGAATATCAGAATCCAACCCAAAGGCTATCTCAAGGCAAGGCAGCAGGAATTTTTGAAGTAGATACAGCTGCAATGATTACAGCTCAGTTGAAGTCTCTTGCTATGAAGGTGGATTCTCTTGCTAATTATGGAGTTCAGCAGGTGGCTAGTGTTTGTGAGCTATGTGCGGGCGCACATGAGACGAATCAGTGTGCTATTTCTCCTGAATCAGTACAGTTCGTGAGTAATTTTCAGAGACCTGCTGCACCAGTTCCAACCACCTATCATCCTAATAATCGGAATCATCCTAACTTCAGCTGGAGCAACAATCAAAATACTCAACAGTCGTATCAGCAAGCGAAGCCGTACAATCAAGGCTATCAGCAGCAGTATGCTCCAAGACAACAATTTCAGCCTCCGGGATTTCAGCAGCAACCCCAGGCTCATGCGGGGCAATCTTCTAATGAGATAGATGATATGAGAGTGATGATAAAGAACCTGCAAGCTGGCCAGAAAGTTTTGGAAACTCAGTTGGGGCAGATTACAAGTGCCTTGGTAAATATGCAACAAGGAACTCTTCCTAGTGATACGGAGACTAATCCAGGCAGAAGGGAAAGCAAAGAACAGGTCAATGCAGTTACTTTGAGATCTGGAAAAGTCACGAGTGATCCTAAATCAGCAACTGAAGAAGATGAAGATGTTCAGAATCAGCAGGTTGAAAAATCTGCAGTGCCAGAAATTGAGAAATCTGATTTAGTGGCTGATCAGCTTGATGGTGAGAAGAGCAAGGAACCTATTGAAAAGTTTACTCCGGAACAATCTTCAATGAATAATCAGAATTATCCACCTCCTCCATTTCCTGGACGTTTGAAGAAAAGTCAAGAGAAACAGTTTCAGAAATTCATGGATGTTTTCAAGAAATTGTCCATTAACATTCCTTTTGTTGAAGCATTGGAGCAGATGCCAAGATATGCTAAGTTCATGAAGGATATTTTGTCAAGGAAGAGAAGGTTGGAAGATTTTGAAACAGTGGCATTGACGGAGGAGTGTAGTGCCGTTCTGCAGCAGAAGTTGCCACCTAAACTGAAAGATCCGGGAAGTTTCACCATTCCTTGTACTATTGGCAACCTTTCATTCAGCAAGTGTTTATGTGATTTGGGAGCTAGTATTAATCTCATGCCCTTGTCTGTTTTCAAGCAACTTGGTCTACCGGAGCCAAAGCCAACTAACATCTCTTTGCAGTTGGCTGATCGATCTATCACATATCCTAGAGGCATCGTGGAGGACGTTTTGGTAAAGGTTGATAAGCTCATCTTCCCAGCTGATTTTGTGATTCTAGATTTTGAAGAAGATAAGAAGATTCCCATAATCTTGGGAAGACCGTTCTTGGCTACAGGAAATACTTTAATTGATGTGCAAAAAGGAGAGCTTACAATGAGGGTGCAAGATCAGAGTGTCACCTTTAATGTGTTCAAGGCAATGAAATTTCCAACAGAGGATGAGGAGTGTTTCAGTGTGGAAATAGTTGATACGGGTCAGAGAAAGAAGTTTGATCAGTTGTTGAGCGAGAAATCGGACAGTTCTTCCGTTCGTGATCTTTCGAATGTAAAGCTTGGAAAACTTCCACCACATTTGAGGTATGTCCTTTTAAATAATGAGCTAGTGATTTTTGAGGAGGGACATGATAACGTGTTGCGAAGGTGGAAAGCAGATGATAAGGAAGAAGAAATTTTTGTTCAGCTGGTTGAGTCGGAGAAGCACCTGAGAGGTGTGAGGAAGAAAAAGAAGAAGATTTGGCCATTTGGTAGTAAAATTATGTTGAAATCTGATGGAAGTGATTTGTGGAAAGCAAGCAACCAAGATGTCAACGTTCGTATGAATGGTTTGTCTGTTGAAGATGGTTCAGTTATTCTTTTGAAACCGCCTTGATTTGAGGAAGTAACGTCAAGCTATTGACGTTAAAGAAGCGCTTGGTGGGAGGCAACCCATTGCATTAGTGTAGAAAAGAAAAAAAAAAAAAATTTTGAGTGTTGAAAAAAAAAAAAAAAAAAAAAAAATTGAAAAAAATCGAATTTTTGGGTGTCACGCAGGAGCAACCTGCGTTACAGGGCAATTTGCGCGCCTGTTGCGCAAGTTGCGCCTGCGCATCTGACTGTGAGGCAGGTTGCCCCGCTGTGGCGCGGCTTGCATTAGCGCGTCTGGAAGGGAGGCAATTTGCTGTTCAGCCCGCGCAACTAGCACTTGTTCCAGGAGAGAGAAAAAATTTTCAGCAGTGTTTAGTGTTGTGTGTTTGTGCGTGCTGTGTAGTTATATAAAAAAAAAAATTTCTTCCCCCCATTCTTTTTATAACCCCCATTCTAAACCTTTTCTAATCCTTTTTCAATTCCAAAACCTCCCATCTTTTCTCCAAAATTCTAAACCAATTTCTTTTCTAATTCTAATTTTATTCTTATTATTATTATTATTATTATTATTTTTTATTATTATTATTATTTATTATTATTATTATTATAGTTATTATTTATTATTATTATTATTATTATTATTATTATTATTATTTTCTTTATTATTTTCTTTATTATTATTATTATTATTATTATTATTATTATTATTATTATATACACACCTATACATACAAATCCTATTCCTCTTCTATTTTATTTAATTCTCTAAAAATTCAATTTTAAAGAGGAATTTATTGCAAGTTCACCTCTTTGATTCGTATTGGGTAAATCTTTTTCTCTAATCTTATTTTTATTACGAATTTGTGTGCTTGTCAATTGTGGGTTTTGTAGTATTCAGGCAAGGTGGCCAGTCTATGGAGCTCGTGCGCACTATCCTCCACCAGATTCATCCGAGGAGGACTAGGATGGTGAGGTATGTTTTCTGCTATCCCTTGTATTTACTTCCATTCAATGAGGACATTGAATATTTTAAGTTTGGGGGTGGTTTGAGGGATTAGTAGTTGTTGTATTATTTGTTCATGTAGGATTTCATGCTTTGCATATTAGTAGTAGTAAATTATGCATTTATGTTTGTGTTATCTACGTTTGTTTCATATAGGACATTCTGTTTTTATGTTTGTATATCATGTGAGTTCATAATAGTTAGCATTTGCACCCATGCTTGATAGGAATTTTGTGTTGTTGACGCTTTTGTTTGAGAAGTGATATGCTTTGTTCTTGTGCACACACATACACTAGTAAGTTGAAGCTAGTAGACTTATTGAATGTTGTAAGTAATTAGAAGGACATGAATATGTGCAAGATGATTTAGTTTGCATGCTTTGAATACAAGTTGGTGCGTTAGAGAGATTTTTGCTTGGGATTGAGTATGTTTTTCCACCAAGTGAGTTTTTGAGCCATATTGCATATTATTTGCAATTTATTCGTTTGCTTGAGTGTCCACGGATTGTTTGCATTGCTAGCAGTTGTTTGAGGTCTTTCTTGAAACGCATGACATTATTTGACGATTAAAATGATAAAGGCAATTAGGAATAACCACATATTTTCCCATATTACCACACCATGTTTACATGATCAATTAGTTAACCCGTTGAGCTTAATCCTATTTTTTCGGTGACATACCACATTACTTGCCTAGACTTTTTCTTGTATTGGCCTTACATTAATTTGAACCCACATTGTCAAAGGCTAGTAGAGTGCTTAAGGGAGTAATAAGGTGTGCAAGGAGGGGTTTATTGTTGGTCATACTTTTGGGGAAAATATTGAAATTGGGTTTGGTTGTGTACTTGATAGTCGACATATGTAATAAATTATGGGATCATTGTTATTGTTATTGTTTATTGTTTGTGTTCTATTTAGCTCTCGAAAAAAAAAAAAGAAAAACAGAAAAAAAAAAGAAAAAGAGAAAAAAAAAAAGAAAAAAGAAAAAAAGAAAAAAAAACAAAAGAAAAAACCATATATTATGAGAGCATGTTTGTATTTGTTGTGATCCTATTTCAGTCGACTAGTCGAGTGTTTGTTGCGATATGTGGGGGGGGGAAAATATGGTGTTGTATATGATGTATTATGGTACTTACTAGCTTTTGACACTACACCTGTTTTGGCTTATTTGACATACCTTGTCCCTAGCCCCGTTACAACCCAATTAAAGACCTTTTGATTATCGTCATTGATGTATGTTGTGTTAAGAGTTAGATTGATACCAAATGTCAAGCGTGTTTATGATTTTGTTGGAATTGAGTGATACACTTACCCTTGTTCTTGAGTGAAAATTCTTTTGTGAGTGGATTGTGAGTGTTTGCTTGTTTTTGCGTATGAGATCCCGAGTTTTGTCTCAAAGATGTGCTCTTGTAGGCTTAGCATGTTTACTAACTTATTCTTACACTTGACATGGGCTTGTGAGAACTTATGCATGTTCATTGAGTAGACTATGTGAATACTTGCACTTTCGACACCAAGACATTGCGTTATTACTTTGATTCTTAAGTTGATATGGCATGAGAGGATTTGAAGGTATGGTAGATTAGATTAATTGCATTTTCATAGTAGTTGCATTCATGCATTGCATTGCATTAGGTTAAATGGATTTTGTGGGTACATTCGCTATAGGCCCTCACGAGACCTTACTCGTCCACTAGGGCTGCCTAGGGGTTTAAAGGGCTTGTTGCATATGCCAAATGCAACCGTGATCACCTACGGAAGTGGTACTAGTTAGTTAGTTAGTTGTAATGGTTAATGCTTGAGGACAAGCATCGGTTTAAGTTTGGGGGTGTGATAAGTGGATGTATATCCACTTGGAACATTCTAAATCGGCTTAAATTGATTGTCTTGGGCTCAAGTTTCTTGTAGTTTTGATGTGTTTTGTTTAGTTGTGCAGATTTACAAGGATGTTGATTATGGTGGATGTTTTTGTCGTTTTTTGGAGATTTAATTTATTAAAATTCGGATTTATTGGGCTGCACGCGTGAGATTCACTGTTTGGGCCATATCTTGAGTTCTATAAGTCTGTTTTCAGCCCGTAAGCAGTCCACGCGAAGATAACGAGATTCTCTATCATTCTAAGGTGGTTCAGAGGCCCAATTACGTTTGTGACGTTCCAGAAAAACAGAAGAAAAGTCAGCTACGAATTTCCCTTAAAAAACTGAATCAGTTTAGGAAACGTATCTTGCAGAAATTCTATTATAATTCTGTTTTGGTATTTTCTTGCTGGGCAAGATGTCTAGAGCCTATATAAACACATCCAACCCTTGTAAATTGTATTAGGAAGATCATCATCATTAGGAGTAGAATTATTACATATCAATTACTTAGATTTATTTGTATTTTTTCATACTTTGTTTTTTTTATCATGGTTTCATCAGATCCCATGATGACGAGAGGTTTGATTATGAACTAATCGTTGTCATGGGATTCTAACGGATTTATTTATGGAGCTTTAGTATCTTGATGCTTTACAGATCTGTGTGTGATGTATATCTGATATCCTCGTATGGTTGTGCTTATTGAATTTAGATGCGTAGCTAACATCTAATTTGTTAATCTCTTGTGAAGCGAGAGTGGATCTTGAGATTTAGAACTTGCCATGCTAGCATAGGATAGGTTGATGTTTTAACATCATGATTTGTGGCATGAATAGAGATATTGTGCTACCCTATGTGATCTAAGTGGATAACTTGTGCTTCAACCTCTATGTTTTCAAATTCTATAGAGATATAGGGTCTAAACATAATAGGTGCCTATTCATCTTCTATCTCTTTTGTGGATGTATGTGTAGATTGGTACTAGTATACAGAGAGGTAACTTTTACTCTTTTCGTGTTATCCGATCAGATATCATAACCATTGCATATAGTGATTAAAGGCGTCAGATCTAAGCGAAGTATTTAATGAAGTTAGGATTCCATGGTTTTTCTTGCAGAAGTAATTAGATTTCAATTCTTGTTAGTTAGTTAATTCGTAGTTTTGTTAATTTGCTTTTTAGTTAATTTAGATAGTTAGGAACCATATTTGTTATTTGTCTTAGCAGTGCATAATAACCATACATTGTTGCATAGGTGCATCTACTGAATTAAAACCATAACCAGATCTCTGTGGGAACGAATTTGGACTTAACCTTATATATTACTTGTGACCACGTACGCTTGCGTGAAATTGCCTAACAAGTTTTTTGGTTTGAGGGATTAGTAGTTGTTGTTGTATTATTTGTTCATGTAGGATTTCATGCTTTGCATATTAGTAGTAGTAAATTATGCATTTATGTTTGTGTTATCTACGTTTGTTTCATATAGGACATTCTGTTTTTATGTTTGTATATCATGTGAGTTCATAATAGTTAGCATTTGCACCCATGCTTGATAGGAATTTTGTGTTGTTGACGCTTTTGTTTGAGAAGTGATATGCTTTGTTCTTGTGCACACACATACACTAGTAAGTTGAAGCTAGTAGACTTATTGAATGTTGTAAGTAATTAGAAGGACATGAATATGTGCAAGATGATTTAGTTTGCATGCTTTGAATACAAGTTGGTGCGTTAGAGAGATTTTTGCTTGGGATTGAGTATGTTTTTCCACCAAGTGAGTTTTTGAGCCATATTGCATATTATTTGCAATTTATTCGTTTGCTTGAGTGTCCACGGATTGTTTGCATTGCTAGCAGTTGTTTGAGGTCTTTCTTGAAATGCATGACATTATTTGACGATTAAAATGATAAAGGCAATTAGGAATAACCACATATTTTCCCATATTACCACACCATGTTTACATGATCAATTAGTTAACCCGTTGAGCTTAATCCTATTTTTTCGGTGACATACCACATTACTTGCCTAGACTTTTTCTTGTATTGGCCTTACATTAATTTGAACCCACATTGTCAAAGGCTAGTAGAGTGCTTAAGGGAGTAATAAGGTGTGCAAGGAGGGGTTTATTGTTGGTCATACTTTTGGGGAAAATATTGAAATTGGGTTTGGTTGTGTACTTGATAGTCGACATATGTAATAAATTATGGGATCATTGTTATTGTTATTGTTTATTGTTTGTGTTCTATTTAGCTCTCGAAAAAAAAAAGAAAAACAGAAAAAAAAAAAAAAAGAGAAAGAGAAAAAAAAAAGAAAAAAGAAAAAAAGAAAAAAAAACAAAAGAAAAAACCATATATTATGAGAGCATGTTTGTATTTGTTGTGATCCTATTTCAGTCGACTAGTCGAGTGTTTGTTGCGATATGTGGGGGGGGGGAAAATATGGTGTTGTATATGATGTATTATGGTACTTACTAGCTTTTGACACTACACCTGTTTTGGCTTATTTGACATACCTTGTCCCTAGCCCCGTTACAACCCAATTAAAGACCTTTTGATTATCGTCATTGATGTATGTTGTGTTAAGAGTTAGATTGATACCAAATGTCAAGCGTGTTTATGATTTTGTTGGAATTGAGTGATACACTTACCCTTGTTCTTGAGTGAAAATTCTTTTGTGAGTGGATTGTGAGTGTTTGCTTGTTTTTGCGTATGAGATCCCGAGTTTTGTCTCAAAGATGTGCTCTTGTAGGCTTAGCATGTTTACTAACTTATTCTTACACTTGACATGGGCTTGTGAGAACTTATGCATGTTCATTGAGTAGACTATGTGAATACTTGCACTTTCGACACCAAGACATTGCGTTATTACTTTGATTCTTAAGTTGATATGGCATGAGAGGATTTGAAGGTATGGTAGATTAGATTAATTGCATTTTCATAGTAGTTGCATTCATGCATTGCATTGCATTAGGTTAAATGGATTTTGTGGGTACATTCGCTATAGGCCCTCACGAGACCTTACTCGTCCACTAGGGCTGCCTAGGGGTTTAAAGGGCTTGTTGCATATGCCAAATGCAACCGTGATCACCTACGGAAGTGGTACTAGTTAGTTAGTTATGAAAATGCACACCTAAAGGGGGGGTGAATAGGTGTAAATGACTAACTATGTATAACTAAAACTGATTTTAAGAATTACCAGAAACAGCTTACTGATTACGTTTTAAGCAGAAACAGTATGCTGAATACACAGACAACAAGTACAGTAAAGTGCAGAAACAGTAAGCTAAATGCAAGCAGTAAGTAAATAACAGAAAATAAAGAACACAAAGACTTTTATCCAGGTTTGACCCCTAACCCCTATGGTCTACGTCCTGGTCCCTTACCAACTTGGTAAGAGAATATATTATTGATCACTGAAATAAAACCAATTACAAGATACAACAATATATCTCCCTTTTATCCCAGCTGTTGACAAATGGCGTGCTGAACTCCTGTTTCTGAACTTGCTCTCTAAGCTATACTTCCCAAGTATACTTCTCTAGCAATGTTCACCAAACCCTAGTTCCCTAGCCAAACTGTCCAACAACTAATCCTTACAAATCTAACAATACAATCAATAGAGAATACAACTCAAACTATGATCTCTCTATAATATAGTACGTATGAATATACTAAGAGCTCGAGAGAATTAAAAGATATAGCAATGAAAAACTGAGTTGTTTGAAATCTTGTGTGCTTGAATATTTTCTCTGAAGTGTTTTTAACGAATGAACACAAGAATAAACTATATATAGCCTCACAAACAACGTTCGGAAAATCAATCAATAATTATTCGAACGATTTAGAAATCAATTTCTAACGTTCAAATGATCACAGAGATTTTACCAACGTTCTTGTGAACGTTTGACAGAGGGTTTGGAAGAGATGAATCGTAGAAAACTTAACCCTTCTGATTTGTATAGATAAAAACGCGTATAGGAGATTTTGTAGAAAGAAATCTTTTTAAATAAGGAAACTCCTATAAGTTTTATAAATTAATTCGAATGAGGATATTTTGAAAAGATTTTGAGCTCTAAATATATTGTGTACGTAATATATAATAAAGATATCTTACAATATATTTCCTGAATAAAATCCATGAGAATTAATCTTGATATATGTCTTCAGGATTTCTGTCAGTTGCGAATGGCTTGCTGTTTGAGTCTGCCAGTTGTGAAAGTCTGCTGTTTGAGTCTGTCAGTGCACTGGAAAGTCCAAGTCAGCTTGCTGTTTGTGACTGTCAGTGCAGATGGCTTGCCAAACTGTCTCTGTTGTAACACCAAATGGCTTGCTGTATATATATTCTCTGTAAACTAAATATACCCTGCAAAACCAAGTTAGTACAACCATAACACAATGTTTTATATCAAACTACAAGCAAATAGCTTGCTGAAAATGTTCATCAAAACCATAGGAGTATCAATCTCCCCCTTTTTGATGATTACACAATATTTAGGAGAAATAAGAACTCCCCCTAAATCCCTGCATATTAGTACATTTTGATATAAAACAATAATCATATCCATATCGAATATCTTGACCAAACAAGCAAATAAATTCTCCTAAAATTTCTCCCCCTTAATCCATCAAAAAACTAACAGAAAGAATATTAGTCCAGGTCTGGAATAAGCACAGAGAAAAAAATTAAATCAGGTAATGGCATATAATCAGTTCAGATACAAATGGTAAGCCAACGTTACCCATTCTGTGTTTGTCAGCTTGCTGACTACACAGTACACATGCCAAGTTCCATTCGAATGGCTGCAAATCTTTCTTCAGCCAATGGCTTTGTGAAGATATCTGCTAGTTGAACTTCAGTTGAGACAAATACCAACTCAATCTTCCCTTTTGCTGCATTATCTCTTAAGAAATGGTGACGAACGTCAATATGCTTCGTTCTTGAGTGATTCACAGGATTCTTGGAGATATTGATAGCACTCGTGTTGTCACAATATATTGGAATTTTGCCACACTTGATATTGAAGTCCCTTAAAGTCTGAATCATCCATAAAATTTGAGAGCAACAGCTACCAGCTGCTAGATACTCTCCTTCAGCCGTTGATAGAGCCACAGAAGCTTGCTTTTTGCTTTGCCACGAAACCAAGCTTTGTCCAAGGAATGTACAAACACCACTTGTACTCTTTCTATCAGTTTGTGACCCTGCATAATCTGCATCACATTCTCATCTGCAAACAGCTTGCTGTTTTGAGTCATAGGAGTTGTTTTTGCTTTGACATCTTCATAACCAAATCTTTTGAGCAGATTCTTTGTATACTTTGATTGATGCACATAAATACCATCATTGGTTTGCTTGATTTGAAGACCCAAGAAATAGTTGAGTTCTCCCATCATGCTCATGTCGAATTCATTGTACATGCACTTAGAAAACCACTCACACATAGATTCATTTGTAGCACCAAACACAATATCATCCACATATATTTGTACAACAAGAATATCTTTACCATTTAGCTTTGTAAATAATGTTGGATCGATATTACCTCGAGTAAATCCATTTTTGAGAAGAAACTTACTAAGCCTCTCATACCACGCTCTAGGGGCTTGTCTTAAACCATATAATGCCTTCTTGAGCTTGTAAACATAGTCATGAAACTTCTCATGTTCGAATCCAGGAGGCTGTTTGACATAGACTTCCTCATCCAGCACGCCATTTAGGAATGCACTTTTTACGTCCATTTGATATAACTTGAATTTCTTGTAGCATGCATAAGCAAGAAGCATTCTGATTGATTCTAAACGAGCTACAGGTGCATATGTTTCTTCAAAATCAATTCCTTCTTGTTGATTATAGCCTTGAGCCACGAGCCTTGCCTTATTTCGAGTAACTGTTCCAAATTCATCCACTTTGTTCTTGAACACCCATTTGGTTCCTATGATAGAAGCATCTTCTGGTGGCTTTACAAGTTCCCAAACATCACATCTTTCGAATTGGTTGAGTTCCTCTTGCATTGCCATGATCCAATTTTCATCTTCTAGTGCTTCCTTGATATTTTTGGGTTCTTCTTGAGCTAAAAAGACAGCATAAGCACAAAAGTTTGCTTTTCCTCTCCTTGTTGTGATTCCATCTGAGATATTTCCAATGACAAGTTCTGGAGGATGATTCTTTACTGTCCTTGTAGCTTTTGGTAGAGAATGTTGAGCAATTTCTTCATT
Organism: Kitagawia praeruptora; assembly: GCA_037693485.1. Taxonomy (NCBI): domain Eukaryota; kingdom Viridiplantae; phylum Streptophyta; class Magnoliopsida; order Apiales; family Apiaceae; genus Kitagawia; species Kitagawia praeruptora. The sequence continues at coordinate 129,215,410 of CM075352.1, forward strand.
TGTTGTGATTCTGACCACTTCAGCTTGCTGATTTGAATTTCCAGCTTGCTATTTTCCATTCTCAGTAGTGTTGTTGGCTTGCTGACTTCCAGTAACTTGATGTTGTATATTATCAATTTCACCTGCAAATTCTTCCTCGTCTCTTGGCAGATCATTGTTAGGTTCTTGAAAAGTAACATCAATAGATTCTTCAACTATATGTTTATTTAAATTATAAACTCTATATGCTCTACTAGTTAAAGAATAGCCAAGAAAAATAGCTTCATAAGATTTAGCATCGAATTTACCATCATTATCAATTGTCTTGAGCACAAAACACTTTGAGCCAAAGATTTTGAAGTAACCAATGTTTGGCTTCTTTTTCCTCAACAATTCATACGGAGTTTTGTTCAAAATAGGCCTGATTATGACTCTGTTCAACAAATAGCACGCTGTATTCACTGCTTCTGCCCAAAAACTTCTAGGCAGCTTGCTTTCTTGCAATAGAGTCCTTGCTGTTTCTTGTAGTGACCTGTTCTTCCTTTCTACCACTCCGTTTTGCTGTGGAGTCCTTGGTGCAGAAAATTCATGTGTAATTCCTCTTTTTTCACAATAAGCAATGAAGTCTTTGTTGAGAAATTCACCTCCTCTATCACTTCTTATACCTACAAGTCTTGTATTCAACTTGTTCTCAAGTAATTTGATTAGCTTCTTAAACTCATCAAAAGCACAATCTTTAGTACGAAGAAATAATACCCATGTAAATCTAGAATAATCATCTACAATCACAAAACCATATTGTTTACCTCCAATACTCTTGTAAGCTTCTGGACCAAATAAGTCCAAATGCAGAAGCTCTAAGGGTTTAGAAGTAGATACCATTTTCTTTGATTTGTGAGTACTTCGAAGCTGTTTTCCCAATTGGCAAGCTGAGCATACTTCTGATTTGACATACTTTAGCTTGGGCAGTCCTCTCACTAGTTTCTTGCTTGATAACTTTCTGAGCAAATCCATGTGTGCATGTCCCAATCTTCTATGCCAAATATATGGGTCATTATCCACTGCAGCCAAACAGCATGCTGTTTCCTGCATCTCAAAGTCTAATACATATATATTTCCTTCCCTTCTAGCAACTAGGGGGATTTTGTTAGTGCCAATTGTAATAATAGCTTTATCAATGCCCAATTCAACATGATGTCCATCATCAAATAATTGAGTGACACTAAGCAAATTATAAGTAAGACCTTTGACATATTGAACTTTATCAATTGAAATAATACTATTACCAATAGAACCGGTACCAAGGATTTGAAGAGTTTTGCTATTCCCAATTGTCACTCTTCCACCCTTTTTCATTTTGAGATTCATAAACTGAGATTTGTCTCCACACATATGTCTTGTGCATCCACTGTCCAAGATCCATTGCTTTGACTTGACCTTAGCAGCAAGGCACATCTACAAAACAAACAAAAATACCTCAATGTTTTGGTACCCATATAGGTTTGGGTCCAGGTTGGTTAGTAGCAAGAATATATAAAGCATTTAAATCAGATTTCTTGATCCACATTTGGACCACTTTTGGGGACTGATCATTCAGTTGGTAAGCTGTTTGTCTTCTGCTATTTGTATTCTGGTATGCTGTTTGTCTCCTGCTATTTGCACTCTGGTATGCTATTTTCTGTTTGCCTGATCCATTCTGGTATGCTATTTTCGTCTTATGATGTACTTGAACCACACAATTCTTTTCCAGATGTCCTTTTCCACCACATTTGTTGCATGTCTTCCAAGGCATAGCATAATTGTAGGGAATGCCATTCCTTCCATCATATTTGAGCACCTTATCTTTCTTGTTGAAATTCATGCCAACTCCTTCTCTGACTAAGGGGACCTTTGCCTTCTTCATCATTGTCTTTAAAGTGTCTTCACCTTGAACAAAAGTTTCCATGCCCTTCTTGAGATCTTTAACTTCTGTTTCTAGGAGAGTGATCACTTCAGCTTGCTGTTTGATGAGTTCAGCTTGCTGGACTCTCTTTTCAGCAGTTTTTGAGGATTCGGCTTGACTAGATTCCTTCATTTTGTATGATTCCAATGCTTTAGCTTTAGTTTTGACATCAGACCTTAGCTCTTTGATTTCTTCAGTCAAGGTCTTGTTTCTCTTCTCAAGTAACTTGACATTTGCCTCTAAGTGTCTGTTCTTAGTATTCAGTTCCTTGATCTCTGTAGCTTTACTGAATGAAGTTGAATCCCATTCTTCCATTTTTGGCAACAGATCTTTTACCATTTTGGATAAATAGGCATTTTTATCAGTCAGCTTGCTGATTTCAGCCTTTAATGCCATATGTTCTTCAATTGTAACACTATTTTGTTCCTGCATGGTTAGTGAGTCTAACAATGTATCATCTGAAGAAATATAATCATTAAAAGAGTTTACCTCACTCTCATCCTCTTCAGAATCGGTTTCAGCATACACTCCTTCTGAATTTCCTAGACCATATTGTTCTTCCAGTCCAACAAGTGCTAAGTTCACCATCTCTTCACTTGAGTCATCACTGGAATCAGAATCATCATCACTCCAAGTCAGTAGAGCCTTTGATTTCTTCTTGTCCTTGAAAACAGTAGGCTGTTTTGACTTTAGTTTGTAGCAGTTCCTTTTATAATGGCCTGGCTTGCCACATTCGAAACAAGTCTCCTCCTTTGAGTCTTTTGAGCCTTTCTTGTTGTTGTAGTAGCCACCTCTTTCCCTTTTCATCATATTCTTCTTTTCTATCAGCCTCTTGATCTTCTTTGAAATAAGTGCAAGTTCCTCATCTGAATCAGATTCATCATTAGAGTCAATTGGCTTGCTGTTTTTAGAATGGAGAGCCATATTCTTCATCTTTTCTGTTGGAGCTTTAGCACTTGAACTTCCCACCTGATTTCCATTTATCTTGCTTTCAAATTGCTCTAGCTCAGCAAATACAGCCAAGTGATCCATAGTATCAATAAGTGGTGAGGATTCCAAGGCAGTAACTTTGGCTTCGTAGATAAATGGTACTGCACTTAATACCTTCATATTGATTTCATCTTGTGGTATAGATTTTCCAAGCCTCTTCAGTGAGTTAATAGTAACTTGAAACCTTGCTTGACTATCCTTGATAGTTTCACCTTCATTAAGCTTGAAATTTCCAAAATCATTCATTAGCTTGCTAAGTTTCACCTTCTTTAGAGATTTCGAACCTTCATGATAAGTCTCCAAAGCATCCCACATTTCTTTTGCTGATTTGAGTGAAGATACTTTATCATATTCAGCCTGGTTCAAACCATTCATAAGAGAACTCCTTGCCTTTCCATTGTAGCCAAGTTTGATTAATTCATCCGGAGTGAGATCATCAACATCCTTTGGCTTGCCATCCTTGTCAAGAAAGACATAAGGACCTTTTTGCACAACTCTCAGAACTAATGGATCTCTGGATAAGTGAGTTTCCATGCTGCTTTTCCACCAGTGGTAGTTGTGTGTGCCATGAAGTAGTGGAGGCCTAAAATCAGATTTTCCTTCGGGATAGTTTTCAGCCATTATGATCGAATACTTTCCTGTTACAGAATTGTTAGTATACCAAAGCTCTGATACCAAATGAAAATGCACACCTAAAGGGGGGGTGAATAGGTGTAAATGACTAACTATGTATAACTAAAACTGATTTTAAGAATTACCAGAAACAGCTTACTGATTACGTTTTAAGCAGAAACAGTATGCTGAATACACAGACCACAAGTACAGTAAAGTGCAGAAACAGTAAGCTAAATGCAAGCAGTAAGTAAATAACAGAAAATAAAGAACACAAAGACTTTTAGCCAGGTTCGACCCCTAACCCCTATGGTCTACGTCCTGGTCCCTTACCAACTTGGTAAGAGAATATATTATTGATCACTGAAATAAAACCAATTACAAGATACAACAATATATCTCCCTTTTATCCCAGCTGTTGACAAATGGCGTGCTGAACTCCTGTTTCTGAACTTGCTCTCTAAGCTATACTTCCCAAGTATACTTCTCTAGCAATGTTCACCAAACCCTAGTTCCCTAGCCAAACTGTCCAACAACTAATCCTTACAAATCTAACAATACAATCAATAGAGAATACAACTCAAACTATGATCTCTCTATAATATAGTACGTATGAATATACTAAGAGCTCGAGAGAATTAAAAGATATAGCAATGAAAAACTGAGTTGTTTGAAATCTTGTGTGCTTGAATATTTTCTCTGAAGTGTTTTTAACGAATGAACACAAGAATAAACTATATATAGCCTCACAAACAACGTTCGGAAAATCAATCAATCATTATTCGAACGATTTAGAAATCAATTTCTAACGTTCAAATGATCACAGAGATTTTACCAACGTTCTTGTGAACGTTTGACAGAGGGTTTGGAAGAGATGAATCGTAGAAAACTTAACCCTTCTGATTTGTATAGATAAAAACGCGTATAGGAGATTTTGTAGAAAGAAATCTTTTTAAATAAGGAAACTCCTATAAGTTTTATAAATTAATTCGAATGAGGATATTTTGAAAAGATTTTGAGCTCTAAATATATTGTGTACGTAATATATAATAAAGATATCTTACAATATATTTCCTGAATAAAATCCATGAGAATTAATCTTGATATATGTCTTCAGGATTTCTGTCAGTTGCGAATGGCTTGCTGTTTGAGTCTGCCAGTTGTGAAAGTCTGCTGTTTGAGTCTGTCAGTGCACTGGAAAGTCCAAGTCAGCTTGCTGTTTGTGACTGTCAGTGCAGATGGCTTGCCAAACTGTCTCTGTTGTAACACCAAATGGCTTGCTGTATATATATTCTCTGTAAACTAAATATACCCTGCAAAACCAAGTTAGTACAACCATAACACAATGTTTTATATCAAACTACAAGCAAATAGCTTGCTGAAAATGATCATCAAAACCATAGGAGTATCAAGTTAGTTGTAATGGTTAATGCTTGAGGACAAGCATCGGTTTAAGTTTGGGGGTGTGATAAGTGGATGTATATCCACTTGGAACATTCTAAATCGGCTTAAATTGATTGTCTTGGGCTCAAGTTTCTTGTAGTTTTGATGTGTTTTGTTTAGTTGTGCAGATTTACAAGGATGTTGATTATGGTGGATGTTTTTGTCGTTTTTTGGAGATTTAATTTATTAAAATTCGGATTTATTGGGCTGCACGCGTGAGATTCACTGTTTGGGCCATATCTTGAGTTCTATAAGTCTGTTTTCAGCCCGTAAGCAGTCCACGCGAAGATAACGAGATTCTCTATCATTCTAAGGTGGTTCAGAGGCCCAATTACGTTTGTGACGTTCCAGAAAAACAGAAGAAAAGTCAGCTACGAATTTCCCTTAAAAAACTGAATCAGTTTAGGAAACGTATCTTGCAGAAATTCTATTATAATTCTGTTTTGGTATTTTCTTGCTGGGCAAGATGTCTAGAGCCTATATAAACACATCCAACCCTTGTAAATTGTATTAGGAAGATCATCATCATTAGGAGTAGAATTATTACATATCAATTACTTAGATTTATTTGTATTTTTTCATACTTTGTTTTTTTATCATGGTTTCATCAGATCCCATGATGACGAGAGGTTTGATTATGAACTAATCGTTGTCATGGGATTCTAACGGATTTATTTATGGAGCTTTAGTATCTTGATGCTTTACAGATCTGTGTGTGATGTATATCTGATATCCTCGTATGGTTGTGCTTATTGAATTTAGATGCGTAGCTAACATCTAATTTGTTAATCTCTTGTGAAGCGAGAGTGGATCTTGAGATTTAGAACTTGCCATGCTAGCATAGGATAGGTTGATGTTTTAACATCATGATTTGTGGCATGAATAGAGATATTGTGCTACCCTATGTGATCTAAGTGGATAACTTGTGCTTCAACCTCTATGTTTTCAAATTCTATAGAGATATAGGGTCTAAACATAATAGGTGCCTATTCATCTTCTATCTCTTTTGTGGATGTATGTGTAGATTGGTACTAGTATACAGAGAGGTAACTTTTACTCTTTTCGTGTTATCCGATCAGATATCATAACCATTGCATATAGTGATTAAAGGCGTCAGATCTAAGCGAAGTATTTAATGAAGTTAGGATTCCATGGTTTTTCTTGCAGAAGTAATTAGATTTCAATTCTTGTTAGTTAGTTAATTCGTAGTTTTGTTAATTTGCTTTTTAGTTAATTTAGATAGTTAGGAACCATATTTGTTATTTGTCTTAGTAGTGCATAATAACCATACATTGTTGCATAGGTGCATCTACTGAATTAAAACCATAACCAGATCTCTGTGGGAACGAATTTGGACTTAACCTTATATATTACTTGTGACCACGTACGCTTGCGTGAAATTGCCTAACAAGTTTTTTGGTTTGAGGGATTAGTAGTTGTTGTTGTATTATTTGTTCATGTAGGATTTCATGCTTTGCATATTAGTAGTAGTAAATTATGCATTTATGTTTGTGTTATCTACGTTTGTTTCATATAGGACATTCTGTTTTTATGTTTGTATATCATGTGAGTTCATAATAGTTAGCATTTGCACCCATGCTTGATAGGAATTTTGTGTTGTTGACGCTTTTGTTTGAGAAGTGATATGCTTTGTTCTTGTGCACACACATACACTAGTAAGTTGAAGCTAGTAGACTTATTGAATGTTGTAAGTAATTAGAAGGACATGAATATGTGCAAGATGATTTAGTTTGCATGCTTTGAATACAAGTTGGTGCGTTAGAGAGATTTTTGCTTGGGATTGAGTATGTTTTTCCACCAAGTGAGTTTTTGAGCCATATTGCATATTATTTGCAATTTATTCGTTTGCTTGAGTGTCCACGGATTGTTTGCATTGCTAGCAGTTGTTTGAGGTCTTTCTTGAAATGCATGACATTATTTGACGATTAAAATGATAAAGGCAATTAGGAATAACCACATATTTTCCCATATTACCACACCATGTTTACATGATCAATTAGTTAACCCGTTGAGCTTAATCCTATTTTTTCGGTGACATACCACATTACTTGCCTAGACTTTTTCTTGTATTGGCCTTACATTAATTTGAACCCACATTGTCAAAGGCTAGTAGAGTGCTTAAGGGAGTAATAAGGTGTGCAAGGAGGGGTTTATTGTTGGTCATACTTTTGGGGAAAATATTGAAATTGGGTTTGGTTGTGTACTTGATAGTCGACATATGTAATAAATTATGGGATCATTGTTATTGTTATTGTTTATTGTTTGTGTTCTATTTAGCTCTCGAAAAAAAAAAGAAAAACAGAAAAAAAAAAAAAAGAAAGAGAAAAAAAGGAACAAAGAAAAAAAGAAAAAAAAACAAAAGAAAAAACCATATATTATGAGAGCATGTTTGTATTTGTTGTGATCCTATTTCAGTCGACTAGTCGAGTGTTTGTTGCGATATGTGGGGGGGGGGGGGGGGGGAAATATGGTGTTGTATATGATGTATTATGGTACTTACTAGCTTTTGACACTACACCTGTTTTGGCTTATTTGACATACCTTGTCCCTAGCCCCGTTACAACCCAATTAAAGACCTTTTGATTATCGTCATTGATGTATGTTGTGTTAAGAGTTAGATTGATACCAAATGTCAAGCGTGTTTATGATTTTGTTGGAATTGAGTGATACACTTACCCTTGTTCTTGAGTGAAAATTCTTTTGTGAGTGGATTGTGAGTGTTTGCTTGTTTTTGCGTATGAGATCCCGAGTTTTGTCTCAAAGATGTGCTCTTGTAGGCTTAGCATGTTTACTAACTTATTCTTACACTTGACATGGGCTTGTGAGAACTTATGCATGTTCATTGAGTAGACTATGTGAATACTTGCACTTTCGACACCAAGACATTGCGTTATTACTTTGATTCTTAAGTTGATATGGCATGAGAGGATTTGAAGGTATGGTAGATTAGATTAATTGCATTTTCATAGTAGTTGCATTCATGCATTGCATTGCATTAGGTTAAATGGATTTTGTGGGTACATTCGCTATAGGCCCTCACGAGACCTTACTCGTCCACTAGGGCTGCCTAGGGGTTTAAAGGGCTTGTTGCATATGCCAAATGCAACCGTGATCACCTACGGAAGTGGTACTAGTTAGTTAGTTAGTTGTAATGGTTAATGCTTGAGGACAAGCATCGGTTTAAGTTTGGGGGTGTGATAAGTGGATGTATATCCACTTGGAACATTCTAAATCGGCTTAAATTGATTGTCTTGGGCTCAAGTTTCTTGTAGTTTTGATGTGTTTTGTTTAGTTGTGCAGATTTACAAGGATGTTGATTATGGTGGATGTTTTTGTCGTTTTTTGGAGATTTAATTTATTAAAATTCGGATTTATTGGGCTGCACGCGTGAGATTCACTGTTTGGGCCATATCTTGAGTTCTATAAGTCTGTTTTCAGCCCGTAAGCAGTCCACGCGAAGATAACGAGATTCTCTATCATTCTAAGGTGGTTCAGAGGCCCAATTACGTTTGTGACGTTCCAGAAAAACAGAAGAAAAGTTAGCTACGAATTTCCCTTAAAAAACTGAATCAGTTTAGGAAACGTATCTTGCAGAAATTCTATTATAATTCTGTTTTGGTATTTTCTTGCTGGGCAAGATGTCTAGAGCCTATATAAACACATCCAACCCTTGTAAATTGTATTAGGAAGATCATCATCATTAGGAGTAGAATTATTACATATCAATTACTTAGATTTATTTGTATTTTTTCATACTTTGTTTTTTTTATCATGGTTTCATCAGATCCCATGATGACGAGAGGTTTGATTATGAACTAATCGTTGTCATGGGATTCTAACGGATTTATTTATGGAGCTTTAGTATCTTGATGCTTTACAGATCTGTGTGTGATGTATATCTGATATCCTCGTATGGTTGTGCTTATTGAATTTAGATGCGTAGCTAACATCTAATTTGTTAATCTCTTGTGAAGCGAGAGTGGATCTTGAGATTTAGAACTTGCCATGCTAGCATAGGATAGGTTGATGTTTTAACATCATGATTTGTGGCATGAATAGAGATATTGTGCTACCCTATGTGATCTAAGTGGATAACTTGTGCTTCAACCTCTATGTTTTCAAATTCTATAGAGATATAGGGTCTAAACATAATAGGTGCCTATTCATCTTCTATCTCTTTTGTGGATGTATGTGTAGATTGGTACTAGTATACAGAGAGGTAACTTTTACTCTTTTCGTGTTATCCGATCAGATATCATAACCATTGCATATAGTGATTAAAGGCGTCAGATCTAAGCGAAGTATTTAATGAAGTTAGGATTCCATGGTTTTTCTTGCAGAAGTAATTAGATTTCAATTCTTGTTAGTTAGTTAATTCGTAGTTTTGTTAATTTGCTTTTTAGTTAATTTAGATAGTTAGGAACCATATTTGTTATTTGTCTTAGCAGTGCATAATAACCATACATTGTTGCATAGGTGCATCTACTGAATTAAAACCATAACCAGATCTCTGTGGGAACGAATTTGGACTTAACCTTATATATTACTTGTGACCACGTACGCTTGCGTGATTTTGCATAACAAAGGGTGAGCAATAGCCCACCAACAATAATGTAACTGCATAGGTATATATATGTATGACAGTTCAAAAATATATTTTGAAACCATATGCCATGCATTAACGAAAATAGTGCCAGATCAATATAAAGGATGAAGTTATAAGGTAACTCAAAACATATTTATATTTTGTGGGAATATCTGCTATGTCAAAGATAAGCCAAATCATCAATTTTCATGATAGGGGAACTTGCAGGAAGAATGCTGCAATCCCTAGTTCAAACATTTTTCAGTGCTACCCACAATGGTAGCGTTACAGAATATTCTTCGAATTTGGGTGATGAACTAATACGGGAGCTTGCCGCGCCAGGAGCCACAACACCTACGATGATCAGTCGCATGTCATGCTCCCCATCATTTGTTCTCTACATGTAGAAGGAAGTACCGACGGATCGCCCGCCCTCTGGAACCCCCCGGCCAACGGTTGGGCCATTGCTGGACCGGCGCCACTCGGCCACTTACGCGTCTCCTAGTTCAATTAACATCCATAACTTTGAAATGTAAAGTTCGTCCCCCTTTCCCCAAGTATAGCACTTGTTGATAGGACTCCATAAGGTAGTCATATCTAGTTGGAAAGGAAAATTCACCAATATTTCCCAAGCCGAGGCTTGTTAATGGATACCAACTTGTTCCAACATTCTACCCCTCGAATGATGAGAGGATACAAAGGATTCCATGAATAATAGCAACCAAGTTGCGAGTGAAACGAATAATTTATGACCGGGCAGTCACAAGATAAATAACATTTCCCAAGTAAGGTTCCCTTATAATTTAAGAGACAGGATTGAACGAAGAATAGAGTTTGAGAACCTTCCTTGATAATATAATAGTAGAAATAAGTCTTTGAAATATTTTATATAATATCCGAAGGTCGAAGATACAGAGTGAATGAAGTAACTCATCTTTGGAACGAGTTAGAAGAGTTTAATAAATATTCCAAGAATATTTCTTAAGTCACAGATATTGGAAAAGTGTTGCTCGGAATGATCATTGAATAACTGTTCGGAATAATATTCATTGGACGAATAAGGAATATTCCAATAATATTCGCCAGATAATACATAGAAAAATATTTACTTAAATATTTTCCTCTGAAAATGATATCGATATATCAAGAAATAACGACTCCCGGTCTATAATCAGAGAATGAGATTCGACTACCCTTCGCTTAAGGGTTTTGGAAATTTCCGGCTTATAACTGATAATAACTATCTAGCTCATAGCCAACAATAATTCAGGGAACAAGTATATCAACATGACTTTGAAAGTAGGCATGCATGCTATGGCATATGTATAGCAGAAATCATATATATATATTCACAACAACAGCCTTTAAAAAGGTTTGAAAACTTGCCTGGAAATCGGGTGTGGGTAGGGGTAGTGGTAGCATGTCCCGGGTCAGCCTGATGATCTATAAATAGCCAAGGCATTCGGGATTAATCACTTAACACCTTTCAAAAGGTTAAGTATAAACTTAACTTAAATCGAAACACGTTTTCAAGTCGTTTCGTTATACCCCTCTAATTCACACATATTATTGCTTTTATTACCCGACACTTGTTCGTCACTAAAGCATGACATTACACTTACATATGGTAAGTATTTAAATCGTATAAGTTTTAAAGTCGAAATATTAGACCTCGATATTTATCGATCGTTTTCTAAGTGGTTTACCGAAGTTATAACCAAGTATACCTTTTAGGGGTACTTTCGTACTTAACCATGATTCGAACATTTTTATAAAATCGGAAAACGATCCATTCGACATGTGGTCTTCTCCCACTCCTTCATTTTTACCTCTAATATTTAATTATTAAGATTCGCCACTGATTTCGCAATATTAAAGGGATCCAATTTCGGTTACGAACTTTTGATTACAGTTCCGAACCACTTTTACGAATTTAATCATAACTCCTAAACCGTAAGTCCGTTTCATGCGATCTTTATATCAAAACGAAGCTCATAACATAATCTAGCTTATCATGGCATAAATCTAAGATAATCAGTGAGTTACATCTACTGTAAAGTTCGTGGTTTCAAGATTAAACGAAAATCGGGCATTACGACGGCTATAAATCGAACGTTCTACTAATCGTAACAATAAAACCAAGCCACACCGGGCACCAATACAACTCATACATATGATTCTCATCTCAAAAATCTCAAGAACACAATATTGTACCAACATAATCATCATCTCTTAAATCCATTAGATCTACCACATAATCATGATTATAACATCACTAACATGCTCCTAACACTTAAATCTATCAAGAACATTCATAAACTCAAAGTAGACCTAGGGTTTCAAGATCATTATACCTTTTTGAGAGTGTGATATGGCCTTAAAAAGCTTGGTATGGTCCTTGTCTAGCTTTAACAAACCTAAGATCAACCAAAGAAACATGAAAATCAAAGTTAGTTCTTGAAGAACACTATTCATCCTCCTTTTTAATGATTTTTTTGAAAATGGAAAAAGAAGAGATTGAAGCTAGGATTTTGAGGAGATCATTTTTATGAATTATAGGACTCACATAAAAAGTTTCAAGACCAAACAATGGTTGGAAGTTGGATTTTTGTTCTTGAATTAAGGAAATAGCCGAATGCTTTGTTCTTGTGGAGGGGGAGAGTATTTTGCTTGGTTGCTCTTGAATAATGATGTGTAAAGTAAGGTTTTTAGATAATATCTCATGTAAAGTAGCTTTAATAAAGGTATGATGCACTAGATGAGGTATTTAGCAAGACAAGTGTTGATCTTTGGATGGTTGTCATGTAACTGGTAGTTTGATTTGCTAAGTACTTGGTTGATCTCTAGATTCTAGTTACTCTTGTAACTATGTTGGTTACTAGATATTTTCTAGTAGCTTACACAAGACTCTTGCTCCCTCTGCTTGTTTCTTTGTCCGTTTATTGCTTAATTCGTTGATCGTTCGAGGGAATAACTCATTCGTTTCTAATTAGGGTTTTACCGAAAACCTTCTTAATATTTCTAATACTATTCTTCATCTTTCTTAATACTTCTCGAATTTAAATTCCTTAATTCCCTTTTATAAATCCTTAAGTCTTGCAGTGTCCAGGGAAATCTCGGAGAAAATAAAAGTGCTCTTTTTCTGAATCCGACAGCTTTTACATACACTTATTTTCTTCCTGGATCACTAATACGAACTCAGAAATCCGTTCCGAATACCGGGTATAACATTATTATAATAATATTCCAAATTCCACCAAAATCACTATTCATCACTTATTTTTATTTAATTCCTATAATTAGGAAAATGAACCTGGTTCACCCTCGAGTGCTTCTTAACCTTTTTACGGAACCGCTGGACTTATAATAGATATTGATTTGGATGACACAAGAATAATCTTACTTGAAGTAATATACTTATATCCTTAGGAGATAGATCATTCTTATCTATGCTGTCAACCAAAAGTATTCTGCATGACATATAAATAATTGAATTCAAATCCATTCCATTCATTTAATAGACATTCGTTACATCGCAGTCATAACCACTATTCATTCCCATATTATTACATACTAAAAAGTTTTAATTCTATCAAAAATCTGGGTTCTTACAATCAGTCTGATAGATAGCAGCTCCTAGATCATAGATTTTATTTCTCCTCATCTCATTTCCCAGTCTTATGAATTTTACTTCCTCTGATTGGGAATTAAAATCAAGAACTGTAACACCCAGATCAGTCTTTAATTTTGCCGTTCCCTTCCTCATTTCAACAAGGTTTCTATTCCAATCTCTGTACTTAGGCACATACTCCTCAGTAGTCTTTGACCCAGTAAAGGATTTGGCTCTCAGCATATATTCTCTTATGGAATTAGCAATGAGTTCTGTTCGTCGATTTCTGACCCTGAATATATACAGAACATACTGAAGTTCTTCAAACAGTTTGAGCTTGATAGCATCTTCATTCACCCTATACACTATTCCATCTGCCATGAAGTACAACAAGAAGTGAATATCTAAACTCTTTTGGTGAACCAGTTGAACTGACTCCAGTTTATCCAGATTCTCTTGAATAATACCAGAACCAGGAGAAATGAGTGTTGAGGGATCTCTTGGACTATTACTGAATCTTAAATCTCTATTTGAACCCAAGCCAGAAGTATTCCTGCCAGGAGGCTTTCCTGAACAAGCAATGCTATGTTGATAACTACCAATCCCTTCTGTTTGTGCTGGAACTGGAATCTTTGGTCTAGAGAACCCAGTAAGAGTTTGCTTTGAACTAGTAAAGATTCACTCACAACTTGTGTAGCAACAGAGGTTGTGTCTACCTTTTTACCTTTGCCTTCTTCACCCATCACCCCTTTCAGTTTTAACTTAGCATCAAGAGAAGATTTTCTTATCAATTTTCCTTCTTCTTCTTCTTCTTCTTCTTCTTCTTCTTCTTGAATACCAGATAAATTTTCTTTGATTTCAATTCCTTTCCTTGCAGGCCTTGAACCTTTGGCAATCTTCTTTCCTTTCCCAGACTTCAATGCCTTCAAATGTTCTTCTTGTAAAAGCTTTTCTTCAGCATGAATATCTTCAAGTGTAGCCCCCTCATCATTTTCTTCACGAAATATCTTAGCAGCCAGCTCTTCATCTGTTTGTGGATTGTCAGAGAATGACAAATCCTTTTGTCTTGAAGTACTCTGAAGATTTGTATTTGCTACTGAACTTGATTTTGATCTTGTAGTCCTTGTAGACCTTCCATGTCCATGATTTGGATTTGCAGTTCTTAACCTTAACCCTTTATCTGAATTTGCACCTTCTTCATCCAGATGATCCTTCTTTGATAGAGTTTGAGACTGCTTGCACTTAGTTCTAGCAATTCTCTCCCCCTTTTTGACATCATCACCATCTGGAATCAGAATAGATGTGATTAACTCAAGAGAGTTTGCAATAGAGTCAACCTTTTCAATCAGCAAAAGCTGATTCTGTTCAACTTTACTCAATCTGTCAGTAAGAGTGTCCTGAGCCTTGGAAAATTGTTGAAACAGCTTTGAATTAGCTCTGTGAGATTTCTCCTCATGAGTAGCAACTTCAGTTCTCAGATCCAGAAGTGCTTTTTGATTGTCATCGAACCTGTGATTCAAGGCCTTAACCTGAATCACTGTTCCTTGTAGACAGGTCAGAACATCAGGATTTGAAATCTTTTTTGAATTTTCCTTGAGAAAAGTAGCTGCTCGTCCAGTAGGAAAGATGCAATCTGCTTTGTACCAATCTACAGTTTGCTTTGCCAGATAATTTTCATAAATTTCTCGTACAGAAGGTCCAGTAAAGTCTGATTTCTCCCCTGTTTTCTGTCCATCAGTTTGAATGTGATCATTTTCAGCTTCTGCACTCAGTGCTTCAAAAGAATCATTATCAGAATCATCAATTTCTTCATTGAATTCAGCAACTGGTTCTTGAGCAACTGGGTTTTCTGGAGCAACTTGTTTTCCTTGATCAACTTGTTCATGCTCGGAAGAAATAACTTTTGCTGGTTGATCAATTTCCTCACCATGATCAGAAACATGATGTGCATCAGAGAATAAGTCTGTGTGAGATGCAACCGCTGTGTCTTCTAGCACTACAGTAGGTTGATCTGCAACACGAGTGTCAACAGAGTTTGTAGTAGCCATGCGTGTTGGAATTGGATTTTCTTCAGCAGAGAATGTCTGAAAATTTTCAGCAAAATCTTCCATAGAAGTAATAACTGGCTCCTCAGCTTGAGATTCATTTTCTGCTTGACTTGCATTCTCTGTTAGAATAGGTTAAGTGATAACCTCTGTCTCAACAATAGGAGTCTCCTTAGAGATGTCCATTGGAGCTTCATTTACTTGCTCTTCATCAGATTCTTCAAGTATCAACCTCCTTCTTTTTGCTTGAGGCACTTCAACTACCTCTTCTTTTTCAGTAGAGCTGTCCTCAACTAGTGGTGATGAAGGCCTATTTGCCCTTTTGATGATTCTCCTGGTATAAACAGCTCCAGTAGATGTCTATTTAGCCTTGGAATGCCTGGTATTTTTTGCAGTATGCTTTTGCCTTTTTGGTTTAGATTGTGGTTGAGGTTGAGGGTTTAATGCAGAGTTTAGAGGTGGCTGTGATGTTTCAGGTGATGGTATAGGTTTAGAGTGGATAGTTTTAGTATGGTCAGTGGCCAATGGTTTAGGCATTTGTTGTGGTTCTGGTTGGTGTGTTGGTTGTGGTTCATTTTGTGGTGATTGTGGATCTTGGGGTTGGTTGAGAAAGTTTTGCAAGGCAAGTGGCAAAACAAAGACAGGTAGATCTTTACCAACATCCTTATTAGTCATATCAGAGAATATTCTCTTATTGACTTAAAAGGGCTGAATCACATCAACTTCATCACGCTACGCCACATATGGGCTTCAGTAACGGTTTTTTCAGTGTTACGAGCAAAAGTGTAGCCATATATGCCTTAAAATTGGTCTACGCCTACACATTTTTTTAGTGTCACCATTTCTTTAAATTAGTGTTACCGTAGACTCAGACTGTATCTATCCCAACACGGAAGCAAGTGTAGGCGTTGGTGTTTAAAAAAAGTGTAACCGTAGCTCAATATTTGTCCGAATATTTCATTTAACACAAGCGGGGGAAATATTTGTCTGAATATTTCATTTAAGCGGGTTAATAATTTCAGTCCCTCTCTCAATTATTCATATCTCCCTCTCTCAACACACTATCTCAATTATTCACTCCCTCTCTCAACTCTCTCTCCCTCTCACTCTTGCTCTCGCTCTTCCTCTCTCTCCCTCTATACTCTCTCCCAAATTAAACACTGAATTAAACACACACACACATTTCTTCACGGGTTCAGTTAGCTAGGGTTTGCTTAAAGGCTTCGTACGGGTTCAATTTGGGTGCTCTCCGCGAGTTCTGTTCAATTAGGGTTCTGTTTGACTGTCTTCTTCAGGTATTGGGCTCTACATTCTTCTTGTTTCGTTACATGCTTCAATTATTGAGATCTGTTCTTGTTCAATTGAGTTCTGTTCTTGTTTGCATGTTTCAATTATAAAGGTTTTAATTATGCTTACATGCTTACATTCTTCTTGGGTTTAGTTATTTGGGTTTACATGATTATTGGGTTTAATTCTTATTATTTGTTTAATTATTTGTTTTAATACTGAATATTGGGTTTAATTATGCTTGAAAGTTTTTGTATTTTTATATGTTTATTGTTTGTTGCTAATTATGTTTAGATGTTTGATAGCTTGAGCTTGTTTGTTGCTTGATTTTTGATTATGCTTATTATTACAAAATTGTGACCTAGTTAATTATCATGATTTTTGTGTTTTTGTAAAACAATGGTAATTGGGGTGATTGGATTATTTGTATTCAATGGCAGATTATCACCATCTGCATTCTAGCGTGTTGTTTAAGTAGTTAACAGTTGAAGTTTGTGTAAATGGAATACCAGCATTATTTCTGTTTTTGTGCTTGTTTGTTGGTTGATTTTGTGTTTTTATTGTGACTTCTTTGACACACACACACTCACTATTTCATTGTGTTGTCTGACTTTAAATCAGTTTCCAAAATGCTGTGGTCATGATGGATACATACGTATCCATGGTGTACTCTGTCTGAAATTTATTGCAAAATACAATTGCAATATCTTCAAACAGCGTATACCATGGATACGTATAGTCATACGCGTCCATAGTGTGATTGGACTTAATGACTTGAAGTTAAATACATATAGGTCCTAAATTCAAAGTAAACAGAGTCGATTATTTAGTATGTACTAATATTTGTTTTAAATACTAGAATGTTTGTTTTAAAATGAGACTGTCTGCAAGTTGTAGGTATTGTTTAATTTGTTATTAGTTAGCTACTAAAACTGACGAGATTAACTAGGTAGAATTAGTTGCTGATCGTAGTTATATTTTCCTGTAGTCATGAGTCAGAAAGGTAATACTTGGTTGAATCGTCCCAAGTATACCAAAGATTATACCGAGGGAGTCGAATTGTTTGTGAAAAATGCTATGGCCAAATTTACCGACGGGAACGAAATACAGTGTCCTTGTGATAAGTGTGAAAATATTTTATGGCGGAGTCCCAACATGGTTCGCGACCATCTCATTTGCAATGGACCGTGTGTAACGTTTGTTGAATGGATTTATGATGTTGCGTTAGTAAAAGATAGTAATATCATGGAATCTGAACCAGATACGTGATTTCAAGATAATTTTGACGAGATGCTGAATGTTATGTATGGCAACGTGGGACCAAATGAAGATGCAAGGAAATTTTATCAGTATGTCGAGGAAGGAAAACAGCCCCTCTATCCTGGTTGTAAGAAATTTTCTCGTTTAAGTTTTCTAGTTAGGATTTACCATTGGAAGTGCATTCATAGAGTAACCGAGTCTGTGTTCAGTGAGATATTAAAATTGATAAAAGAGGTTGTTCCCGATATAAATCTGCCTACCACTTACAATTCCGCTAAAAGGATCATGAAGAATTTGGGCCTTGACTACAAGAAGATACATGCATGTCCAAATGACTGCATGTTGTATTGGTGTGAGAATGAAAACTCAGATTCTTGCAAAATTTGTAGTACTTCAAGGTGGAAAAGCGTGGCACAAGAATCGAACGACGACAATAATCGAGTTCCTGCCAAGGTGATGAGATATTTTCCGTTGGCACCAAGGCTCCAGCGAATGTTTATGTGTAAAGATTTTACCAAACAAATGGTGTGGCTTGCAGCTGAACGAATAAAAGATGGGAAGTTACGGCATCCGGCTGATGCTGAAGCCTGGAAGACGATGGATGTCTTGTATCCAGAATTTTCGTCAGATAATCGCAATGTGAGATTGGGGTTAGCTTCTGATGGGTTCAATCCATTTCGCACAATGAGTTCCACACACAGCACATGGCCAATTGTAGTCGTGAACTACAATCTGCCTCTTTGGCTAAACATGAAACCAGAAAACTTGATTCTCTCAACCCTTATACCTAGCCCAAATGATCCCGGAAACAATATTGATGTCTACATGTAGCCATTGATCGAGGAGCTGAAAGAGCTATGGAATGCAGGAGTAGAAATGTATGATGCTTTCACTGGTCGAACCTTTACGTTACGTGCAAGTGTCCTATGGACCATTAGTGACTTCCCTGGATATGCAATGTTGTCAGGGTGGAGCACAAAAGGGAAACTTACATGTCCAAAATGTCATTACGAGACATCATCAATGTATTTGAAGCATAGCAAGAAAGTGTGCTATATGAACCATCGGAAATTCTTAGACCCCAACCACAAATGACGATCTGATAAGAGAAGATTTAATGGCGAAGTTGAGACTGGAACAAGTGCTCCAATGTTAACTGGCAGGCAAATTGAGTTAATGTTGGATGATTACGAGAATGATTTTGGTGGCGTGGGGAAAAAACGAAAAGTAAGTTGCGATGTCAACCCTTGGAATAAGAAGTCGATATTTTTTGACCTGCCATATTGGAGAGACAACTTAATTCGACATAACCTTGATGTTATGCATATAGAAAAGAACATATGTGATAGCATTTTGGGCACTTTGTTAAATATTAGTGGTAAGACGAAAGACCATCTAAATGCTCGATATGATTTTCAAGAATTGGGCATTAGGAAGGCCCTTCATCCCACTACCTTTGCTGATGGAAAGCACATCGAAATCAGGGCAGCAAACTTTGACATGACAAACGAAGAAAAGGATTTATTCTGTTCGGTGCTTAAAAATGCTAAATTCCCTTATGGTTTTGCTTCTAACATTAGCAAATGCGTGCAAGATAGGAAAGTTGTTGGATATAAGAGTCATGACGCACATGTAATAATGCAATACTTGTTACAATTTGCTGTCAGACCAACGTTAAAGCCCGAGGTTGCAGTTCCATTAATCAGACTCGGTGAATTTTTAAGAGGTATCTGTTCCCGAGTTATTGAGGTGCATGAAATAGAGAAGCTACAAGAGGAGATTATCGAAATACTCTGTCAATTTGAGATGCAATTTACAAATGCCTTTTTTGACATAATGGTTCACCTTCCGGTACATTTGTGCCAGGAAATTGAATACGGTGGACCAGTCCACCAAAGATGGATGTATTCAATCGAGCGGTACCTAGGTGTATTAAAAAAATATGTCTGCAATAAGAGCAGACCAGAAGGGTCCATTGCAGAAGGGTATCTCGCTGATGAATGTGTGACATTTTGTTCAAGATTCCTAAATGATGGTGAAGATAAGTCGTTGAATGAGTCTGCAACTCCAAAAGTAGAAACTGGTGGGTATTTTATTGGTTTGGGGAAAAACAAAAATGGGAAAGATATTCACTTGTCTGAAGAAATGTGGATCGCAGCTCATCGAAATATTTTATTTAACTACAATGATGAGGCAGTGGTACAACTAATTGAGTAAGTCCTTAAAACTTAATAATTTCCTGCACATTTAATTTAAAAGTAAATAAAGTAATTTATCTAAGTCAGTACACTGACATATTTTACTTGTGTATAATTTCAGGAAACATCGTGCATTATTGGACAATAACGTGAAGTCCAAACGGTATAGAAAGGAAAAAACACATACCGACGAAATATGTGAGTGGTTCAGGAGTGAAATTAGGAAACAATCAGGGGTTTCAAGGGAACTGCTTTCCTTAGCAAAAGGTCCACGAAAAGTGGCTAAGGGGTTTAGTGGGTATGCAATAAATGGATTTAGGTTTCATACGAAACAAAGAGATCGTAAGTGTACAACGCAGAATAGTGGTGTGTTTTTTACAGCCTTAACAACTAGTTTCGCAAGTTCAAAGGATAGTAATCCATTAGTTGGGGATGTTGGTTACTATGGATCAATTGAACAAATAATAGAAGTTGACTACTGGGGAACTTTTTCTGTAGTTCTGTTTAGGTGTACTTGGTACAAAGATGAAAAAGATTCTTTTGGTTTTACTCGAGTTAACTTCAACCGAGTTTGTCAAAAAGATGATCCTTTTGTCATGGCAATGCAAGTGCAGCAAGTGTTCTACATTGAAGATCCAGTTGAAAAACATATCAAATATCCTATTAAGAGGCTATCAACGGTGGTCCATGAACCACAGGACTGGGATAATGTAGTTGAAGATGATATACACGGGCAGTTTACACATGACAGGATATTTCGTTCTGTTGTAGAAGAACAGGATCGTGAAGTTAGTTGTTTTAGAGATGATATGCCTGTAACAGAAATTCCTATTCAGTCGCCTAAGAAAACTGATCATTAATTAGACATGGAAATTTGATCTTTGTTTCTGTTATTTTTGTTAATTGATTTTTATTTTCCTGTTATTTTTGCCATCTTGATTTAGCTATGACAGTGTCATGTAATTTACACAAGTTGTGTTTGTTTTTGTTTAGTGATGTGAAAAAAATGTTTATTTATGTGGCCATGCTTGTTTATACATTGTTAATTGGTTATACATGATTTATACATGATTTCTGTTAATTAGTTATATTTGCCAATATCAAATTGTTTACTTAAGACTGACTTTTTTTTTGTATTTTGTAACAGAATGGAAACTGGGTCTCTGATTATACGAATGCACCACAAGGGAAACTTCACAAAGACTAGGTATTCTGGTGGCCAACATGTTACATTTTCGGAAGATCCTGACAGGTTTTCCTACTCGGTGTTGATGTGGTGTGTTAAAGAAATGAATTACTCAGAGATTGGTGGCGTATATGTCAATATTGATGGTTGGGAACTGCTGGTAGATGATAAAGCTCTTGGTGAATATACTAAAGGGAAATATGAGTTAGATTTTTACATCGATGCCAATATCGACAAAGATATACCAGCAATGAAACAAATGCAACCGCATGTGATTGTAAGGCCAAGGTCAAGCCCTTTTAAAGCTCAAGAAAAAAAAGTTGAGAAGCGGACTTTTGTGACATTGAAGAACATCAATGCTGAGAAAACACGAAAGTTGAAGGATATGAATGATGTCAAAGAACGGAGAATCGGTACAAGGAAGAAACTAGAGTTCAACCAGCCTGATGCTAATCCTCCAAGGGAGAAAAAGGTCCAGAGAAAGAGACAACTATTGTTGAAGGTCAGGGATGTAATGACTATGAAATGAAAAGGAATGTGAATGTTGCGAAAAATAAAGCAAATCTTGTAGAACTTGGATTGGTCCCAAGTGAGTCTGTTACGAGTCCTCCAAAGGAAAAAAGCAAAGACAAGGTAACAAATGACGATGAAAGTGTGAGTGAGTACCTCCCGGACAATAACAATGTTCAACCTGACGATGAGGATGATAATGTCACTTCAAAGGTACATTTTTGCTTAATTTAAGCATCAAATTATGTTTATAGTACTGCTGCTGATTGACTTAAATTTACATTTATAGGGAACGAAAAAGGGCAAGAGACAGAGAGTTGAGATCGGTTCTGGACCAAGAACTCGTTCGCGAGTTACTCAAGTG
Source organism: Kitagawia praeruptora (assembly GCA_037693485.1). NCBI lineage: Eukaryota > Viridiplantae > Streptophyta > Magnoliopsida > Apiales > Apiaceae > Kitagawia > Kitagawia praeruptora. The sequence goes on from CM075352.1 coordinate 129,237,442, forward strand.
CCAGATTCATCTGAAAAGAATAAATCAGCTGGGGACGCAAATTCACTTCCTGTGGAGGTATTATAATTATTTTACTACTAAAATGCCAGTTTTATGTATGTGTGTGAGGAATTAAAATACTTATTTAAAATTAAAATATAACTGAGCTGATAATTTTTTTGACGTTGTTTACAATTAATCTTCCTTTTAAGGTCAATGAAGCACTAGTAGTTTCTCTAAAAGAGAAGCTAAAAAATCTGAGAGACGGTCCTGGTTCAATGACTGCATACTTGAAGTTACGCGAACTTGAAAAACAACAACTTCAAAAGGAAATGCCGAGGGCAGAGTCTGAAATGCAACCTTTGCAATCACAGTCCGGTAATTTTACATGTATAATTAGTTTAACTTTATAATCATGTGTATGTTCTTTTCATAAATTGCACTTAGCCAGTAAGTATCACGTGTATGTGTATGTTCTTCAATTTTAGTTGAAGCTTTTTGTTGGTCAGCATCATGATTTAGTCTAAGTCTTTCTTTATAAAATCACTCTTGTAACTAATAAACCCTAAAACTGAAATTAATTGCGTAAATATCTGATATCAAAATCTGAAAGCCTAATTAACTCAAACTTCAAACATTAATTATAAATTAACAATATGATTATACTTGTGCCATAATTATATAAAGAAGAGAGTGTGTTCTAATTGTTATTAGTTTCAGTTGAGCCACCTGTTGATGAAGCTCAGAAAAGAAAACGAGGGAAGACCAAAATGAATCATATTCATAATACATCAGAGAAAAAAAGGATAACCCTCAATTATCTCAAACAACCTGTATCGGATAATGGAAAGTTACTAGCTCAATTTAGCAGCTTTTTGGGGACAACTGTAAGGCAATTTGTGTCTCTTACTTGTGCGAGTTGGCATCAAGTTCCTGAGAAGGAATTGTTGTGGGAGTATGTCAAGATAAAATATGTTTCATATGTGAATATTTTGCACTTTGCGTAATTTTATTTGACAACTGTAAGGGTTTATATGTTCCTTTTTATGCACTTTGCGTAATTTTATGCAGGACAAGTATATTATTCCTGAAGATGCTAAACCGTGGGTTAAGAAAACAATGAGTGATCAGTTTAGGAGCTACAAAAGTCGAATTAAGAGAGATCATTACAGTCCTTATCCTACAGATGAGGAGAGGTTGGCACACAGGCCCGAAGAGGTTCCTCTTTCTGACTGGAAGATTCTTTTGAATTATTGGGGTGACGAAAAAGTTCAGGTAACACCACATCAGTTTGTAAAAAGTATTGGTATCTAGTTTTGTACTCCTAAAATTGTTCTTAGATTATTTATCTTAATTAAACAAAATGCTTCTGTTAAACAATTCGAACATCTTTTACTTGTCTTGCTTAAGTTTTAAATAACCCCCGACTTTTTTTCCCCTCTGTTGTACAGGAACTTGCAAAAAAGAATACAGAGGCACGAAAAAATATTATTGAGACGCATACTACTGGGTCCACGAGTTTCGCCCAAGTTGCCAACAAGCCAGTATGCATATTTCATCTTAATTCAAGTGGATTTTGTAGAAATTTATGTAGTTCTATTAGTCTCCATTGTATTATCAGGATAATTCATGTTTTTAATGTGTAAAATTTATTTAATTCAGCTACTTGAAAAACTGGAAAAACTGGAAAAGGAAAAATTCTAAAAACAGGAAAAACTTGGAAAAATGCCTGTCAATGATGATGGTCAGGATGAGGGTAATTGTGAGGAGGATCCAGTTAAAATATCTGATGCTGATATATATATAGAGACTCGCAAACGAAAAGAGAATCGTGAGTACAAGTTACCCAAAGAGGTGCTCAAAATGGTTAACGAAAACATTGTAAGTTCAAATAATCCAGTTTACTTTTTTCGTACCAATTCTATTGTTCCTTGTATTTGTGTTTTAAGCTATAGGTGCTTTGGTTTTTTAACAGGTTGATGTTAAGAAAGCCCTGCAAACTGAAGGTGTCGAGGCTGCTAATAAGTTGGTTCATGGTGGCAAGGAACACACTCCATCTTACCTAATTGGGAGGCTTGTTCGGAAAAAGGAACCAAAATCAAGGCCTTCACTTTCATCAGGTACATCCTCCGTTCAACCTCCAGCTCCAGATCAGTTGGTGTCTGACCTAACTGTTAAGATCAGAGCTCAACTTCAGCAAGAGATGGATCAGAAACTTGATCAAAAATTTCAACAGATGATGAAAATGTTGGCTGAAAACAATCCTGGTTTGAAGTTGGACACTATTGAGGGCTCTGAAAAATCAGCTGAAGTGTCCCATGCAGATGACGACGATGTTAGTACTAACTGATCAGATTTTACGCTATTCTCAGTTTTAGTTATATGTTTGGATTGCGATGGTATTAGACGTTGGTACTTAACTTTTAAAATAGGTATTTAACTTAGCTTTTGGATGGTTGGTTTGTGGATTTGATGTTATTTTGGATGGTATTTTATATATTAGAATGGCCTTTGGATGGCCTTTATGTTTGACAATATGTTGAATGGGAACTTTTTTTTTAATGTCATATGTTGCCTTTATTTATTTAAAATGTTGGTAAAGAGCTGCAAAATTGTATCCATTGGCTTTAGTATTAATCTTTATGTGTTGGCAAAAGAATAGCAAAGTGTTGGCAAAAAGTATAAAAACACCAAAGTGTTTCACAATTAAATGTTACAGTAGGACTAAAGAAGTGTTGGCATAGGTCTACACCAACAATTTTAATAGTGTTACTACAAAGATAATGGTGTAGGCATAGATCTATACCAACATCTTATAAGGTGTAGCCACAGATCAAAAAAGTGTTGGCATAGGGGTCTACGCCTACACTTTTCTCCCATGTTACCAAAAATCGAAAAAGTGTTAGCATAGACCCCTATGGTAGCACCCATTTTTGTAACACTCCCAAATTTGGGCAAAGTGTAGCCATAGGTGGTTTTAGGCTCTTTTAGCAACACTTTTGGCCCTATATTCACACTTTTTTTGGCGTAGCCATAGGCCATATGTGGCGTAGTGTGATCAATAATTAGCCCAGATACACAAGCAGTGAATAATAGCTGACAAAATCTAGCTAAGTATACTGTGGTAGACTCTGACAGTTTATCACCTAAATTCATTAAAACATAACGACCAAAATCAAAGTTACTGCCATAAAGAAGAGAATACCCAATTTGTAGACTATCCATAGGAATGGCATCCCAATTGGTGACCTTCTTTTGGAATGTTCTTGTGATGCAGTCAAAGAAAAAGTTCCATTCCTTTCTGAGATTTGGCCTCCTCACACTGCCTAGCTTCGCAAGAGATTCCATGTAACCAATCTCTGTTAGCATTTCACGAAGATTCTGTTCAGAAACAACTGCATATGAAGTATGAGTGTCGAAACCCATGGTCTCTCTGAGAGTTTGTGGAGTAATCACAAACTCTTGTTCATCATAAGTGAAGATTATAGACGGAGTCCCATTCTCTCCGCCAGCCACATACTTTGAGTTCTGCCAGAAATTGGCAATCTAAGATGCAGAGAGAATAGAGGGTTCAATCAAAGCTTGCCCAATCTCTGAGTCACGAAGAAAGTTCTGAATAAGATGAAACGCTTCTGGAGCACGGTCATTCTCGAGTAGAGCTGCAAAATTGTTAGGAACAAATCGAAGGCCAAGAGATGTAAAAGGTTTTGTCGCCATTAGATCAAGAAAATAGCAAGAAATGACAGTGATATTGGAATGTCGAAAAGGTGTTTGTGAAAATGTCGAAGTGAAAGACACAAAATAACTCTGTGATTTAGTAAAGTGAATATGAGTAGATGTGTAAGTGAGAGTAAAGGCGATTAGAGTTGTAATTAAAAAAAATCAAAACCCAATCGTTTGTGCATCTAAACACTCAACCGTTCCTAGAGTAATGTGTGAGTGGGACATAATAATGGGTGAGTGGGACACGTGTCAATCATCCAGCGAATCATTTAATCACGCGCAGTAAAATACCAATTATTACTGTTGTCTTTCCTATTACCAAGACACTTTAACATATTTACACTCATTAACAGTTGTCAAACACTCTATTTACTCCAAAATTTTCAAATTGTCTTAATGAAAATTTACCTTAGAGTACTGAACACAATTCAACAGCGTTTGTCAATTTTCCAACTTTATCACTGAAATCCTTTCAAAAAGTGCACAGTCGTGAATATATGTGTGTGTGTAGCAGAGGTTACCAAATAATTTTTTTAGAGCATCTAATATTTCATAAAATCCATAAAGTAAATCAATAAACACTAAATGCACAAACTCTCATATTAAACACTGATTATATGATGAAAGCGAAACTCTGTGGTTACTTAAATGCAGAAACCTGAATACGCCTATTCCCTTGATGTCCATCATTATCCAAGTAAGCACACGGTCTTTATAGACAAAAAGATCAAGAGATAGATATCAAGGCATCATTCAGTGAGTAACATGTCAGGGATTTGATAAACTCACAAACTCTCAAAGCACACAAGTGTTTAGGTGAAGTGTTTTCACTCAAATTCAATCAGTAAAAGCAGATACTACCATATCCTTGAATGTCCACCAAATCTACACTACTTTGAGTACACGTATGCATAAATCAAAAGGACTTTATTCAGGGTTGTAATTTAGTGAAATCAAACAGGTGAGAATAGATGGATTAAATGAATAAAAAGTGAACTGAACAAGTTAATAGAGCAAAGTGTTCAGTTGCACTGTTAGTACATATTTGTACAAGATGATCAGCATATATACACTTTTTTTTATATATTCACTGAGTAAACTTTTCTTTGTAGAGAAACTCTCACCTGTTTGCTCTTCAATATGCAAATGAATATAACTGCTCTTGATATATCAGAATTTAAACAAGCAGTTATTATGGCTCAAAAGGGTTTTCTAAGGGTGGAATTTATGAACAGTGTTTGGAGAAAGATGGTAAATCCTAGTGCCTTTATCATTTTCATGCACACACATATCATGTAGTCTCAAAATGGTTTAAAACAAGTTCTAGAGAAACATACTCACTGATGAACATCACACATCAATAAAATCTGATTGATATAAAATGTATCAATCACTTACTTGGCTCAAATTCTCACAGGGTGCAGACATGAATTTGTACTCACTAAACTAAACAATGACACATCTCAAGTTTTATAATTTTCACAAGTACAAACAAGGAATCATCAAGAACCATGTATATGTTTTGGGAACAAAGTGTCACTATCAGAGTTTAGAGTTCATCAATATCAAAATGTATTCATGAGAGGCAATGCACATAGTATTCATAGACTCAGAGTTTAGGACCAAATAAACTAAGAGATGCTATAAATATGAAACAGTATCAGGCTGTGTTAACTTACTGCACAATTTCTGATTAGATCACAGTGACTCAGAAAGAGTCATGATTTAATTACTGAGAATCATGCTTCATACATATTTCTTCATTGGTGTTTTCATCCAGACAATAATCAATTCAGAATTCACAGAGTTTATCAAACATACTAACAGTGTATGACATACAGACATGCTGAAAGAGTTTAACAGTGTTTAAACACAAACATGTTAACAGAGTATGCATACCAGAGTTTAATCAACAAAGTTCACATAGCACTTAACAATTCATAGAAAAATGAGCAACACATTATATAAGAAAAATTTTGAGTCTAACCAACATTACTAGTCAAAACCAGAGACCATTCCTAGTTCATTGACCAGCCTTGTAAATGTAGCTTCACTCAAAGGCTTGGTGAAGACATCTGCAAGTTGTTGTTCTGTAGACACAAAGTGGAGCTCAATGTTGCCTTCCTCTACATGCTCTCTGATAAAGTGATACCTTATGCTTATGTGCTTGGTCATTGAGTGTTGTACTGGATTACCTGTCATTGCAATAGCACTTTGATTATCACAGAAAATAGGTATTTTGCTATACCTCAATCCATAATCCAGCAGTTGATTCTTCATCCATAGAATCTGTGCACAACAGCTACCAGCAGCAATATACTCTGCTTCAGCTGTAGATGTGGATATTGATTTCTGTTTCTTGCTGTACCAAGAAACAAGTCTGTCACCAAGAAATTGACAACTTCTACTGGTGCTTTTTCTGTCAATCTTACAGCCTGCAAAGTCTGTATCAGAGTAGCCAAGTAGTTTGAAATCTGATTCTCTTGGATACCACAGCCCTAAAGATATAGTGCCATTGAGATACTTAAAAATCCTCTTCACAGCTGTTAAATGTGGTTCTCTTGGATCTGCCTGAAATCTTGCACACAGACATGTTACATACATGATATCAGGTCTACTTGCTGTTAAATAGAGTAGAGAGCCAATCATTCCTCTGTAGCTTGTCATATCTACTGATGACCCTGTATCTTTGTCCAATTTAGTTGCAGTTGCCATGGGAGTTGTTGCAGATGAACAGTCAAGCATGCCAAACTTCTTGAGAAGATTTCTGGTATATTTTGCTTGATTGATAAAGATACCATCATCTGTTTGCTTCACCTGTAAGCCTAGAAAATAACTAAGCTCTCCCATCATGCTCATTTGATACCTGGACTGCATGAGCTTGGTAAACTTCTTATAGAGTTTATTATTAGTAGTTCCAAAAATAATGTCATCAACATATATCTGAACTAAAAGCAAGTCACTTCCAGATTTGAAATAAAACAGAGTTTTATCAATTGTACCTCTATTGAACCCACTTTCTAGGAGAAATTGAGCCAGAGTTTCATACCATGCTCTTGGTGCCTGCTTAAGTCCATAGAGTGCCTTGTCTAGCCTGTAGACATGGTCTGGATATTTTGGATCTACAAAACCAGGTGGTTGTTCAACAAACACTTCTTCTTCAAGTTTTCCTTATTGCCTCCAACCTTGCAACTGGAGCAAAAGTTTCATCATAATCTATCCCTTCTTGCTGTGAATAGCCTTTTGCCACAAGTCTGACCTTGTTTCTTGTAACAACCCCTTCACTATCAGTTTTGTTTCTGAATACCCACTTAGTACCAACAATAGACCTATTTTTGGGTCTTGGTACAAGTGTCCAAACTTCATTTCTCTCAAATTCATTTAACTCTTCTTGCATTGCTGTTATCCAGTCAGCATCTTTAAGAGCTTCTTCAACTATCTTTGGCTCAGTTTGTGACAAGAATGCATGAAACAGACATTCATTTGTTGTTGCACTTCTTGTTCTTACTTTTGCATCTGGATCACCAACAATCAAATCAGGTGTATGAGATTTGGTCCATTTCCTAGCTGAAGGCAAATGACTTCTCTCAGAGTTTGATCCTCCCCCTCGATCCATGTTGTCCTGATTTCCTTGGTGTCTTTCTTCATTCTCTGAGGCTCCCCCTGAATGTGACTGCTCAGAGTTTGAACTGTCAGAGTTTGATTCAAAAGTTTCAGCTCAGTCACTATCAGAATTTGAGTTACCACTTTGATGTGATTCTTCATGCTCCCCCTCAACTGGTTCTACTCTTGTTTCTAGCTGGGAAGTCTCTTCCGTATTTACCAGTAGAGGTTCAGAGTTAAGATCAACAGAGTTTATCAGATCAGCCTCATCAGAGTTTACTTCATCTGAGAATATTTTGTTCATTTTCAAAGTGCAGTTGATCATGTTCACTCACATCTTCAAGTCCAGTTATTTTCTTATCATCGAATGACACATGAATTGATTCCATGATCACTTTGGTTCTCAGATTATAAACTCTGAATGCCTTAGTTGACAGTGGATAGCCAAGAAAAATTCCTTCATCTGCCTTCAAGTCAAATTTGGTCAACTGTTCAGGATGAGTTTTCAGCACAAAGCATTTGCACCAAAAAATATGAAAATATTTCAGGTTTGGCTTCTTTTCTCTCACCATTTCATATGGTGTTTTTCCATGCTTATTGATCAGAGTGGCATTCTGAGTAAAATAAGCAGTTTGAACAACTTCTGCCCATAAATAGGTTGGTAATTTTGCTTCATCAAGCATAGTTCTGGCAGCTTCTATCAAAGTTTTGTTCTTCCTCTCAACTACACCATTCTGTTGTGGAGTGCCAGGTGCAGAAAACTCTTGTTTAATTCCTTTGTTCTTGCAAAATTCTTCCATTGTTGAATTCCTGAATTCAGTTCCATTGTCACTTCTGATAATCTTCACTTGATTCTTTGATCCTTTGTCCAACTGCATTATATGCTCTGTCAGTGTTAATGCAGTTTCATCCTTCTTTGCTAGAAAGTACACCGAAGTTTATCTGGTGTATTCATCAACAATGACTAGAGCATATTTCTTCTTTCCAAGAGACATAACATTCACTGGTCCAAAAAGATCAGCATTTAGAAGATGACAAGGATCAACAATTGAAGACTCAGCCTTGCTTTTGAAAGAAGCCTTTCTCTGTTTGGCCTTTTGACATGAATCACACAGGCCATCTGCATTTAACAAGGATTTTGGAAGTCCTCTCACAAGATCATTCTTTATCAGCTCATTGATGTTGTTTAGATTTAAATGAGAGAGTTTCTTATGCCACTTCCAACTCTCTTCACTAGACATCCTTGTTGCCATCAGAGTTTGTTGACAATTTAATTTCATAGATATTATTGTGTCTGTTTCCAACTAGAGCAACTTTCTCTGTAGACTTACTGATGACTTGACAATATTCAGGCTGAAAATCTACATGATATCCTCTGTCACAGATTTGACTCAAAGATAGCAAATCATGCTTGAGTCCTGGAACCAGAGCTACATTAGTGATGATGACACTTCCAAGATTAATATTGCCATATCCCAAAGTATGTCCTATGTTGCCATCTCCATATGAAACTTTTGGGCCAGCCTTCTCCACATACTCTGATAGCAGGGCTTTATTTCCAGTCATGTGTCTTGAACATCCTCTGTCCACGACTAGGGTACTTTCCCTGGTGCCCTGCAATCACAAACAATCACTTGCTTGGATCCAGACTTGCTTGGATCCTTTTGCTTTATTGAATCTGTTAGCTTTTACAGCGGATTTGTCATTATCAGAGTTTAAACTAACATTTTCAGTCTTAGCACCTGCAGAATTAACTTTAACCCATTTCTGATTAGGTTTCAGTTCATAGTAATTATGATAAATAGCATGATAATTCTTGCAAGTATAAATTGAGTGCCAAGTACTTCCACAATGTTTGCACAGAGTTTGTGGTCTAGGTTTGACATTATTCTTTTTCACACCAGATTTGGAAGGGTAAAGAATTAATGTCTTTGTTCTTCCTGCAAAAACTGGCAAGATGATTAGTACTACCACAGTTATGACAAGTTTTTCTTGGTGCAAATGTAGCAAGCATTGGCCTATTTCCTGATGTAATGCCTACCTTTCCATTTCTGTTTTTCCTAGGCATTTTCTGTTTATTGACAGATTTTATCTCTTTAAGCTTTTGCTTAAGTTGTTTATCTGTCATTGAACCAATGTTAACCTGTTTTGCTTAGATTTTTACTAGCTCACTTTCAACAGCTCCATGTTCAGTTTTAACTGTACCATGAACAAATTTTCTAGTTGGAAGAGTTTGCCTAACTTTCACATGATTTAGAAATCTAAGCTCATCTTCCTCACAGTACCCTAAACCAACAGTGTCAGCTTGAAAAACCTCATGAGTGTCTTTTCCAGAATCAGTCCAAGTTTTTATAATGTGATTTGCATCCTCCAATTCAGATTCTAGTTGCTTATACTTACCTAGAAACTCATGTTCTATAAAAACAACATCATATCTTTCTTTCTGAATTTTTTGCATGTTTTCAAGTTTTTCTTCAACATTGATAGTGACCCATCTCCTTACACTTGTAGCATTGAATCTCAGACTTATCTTTCTTCCCAGATTTGGAGTCCTTTCCCTCAGATTTGCTGAAATTCTTCCTGTCAGACTTTGAGTAATTCTTGGAGAATCTCTTTCCCTTCTTGAAGTTCTTGAATCCCATCTTCTTGAAGGTCTTCACCATCAATACAGCCATTTGCATCATCTCTACATCATCTTCAGAATCAGATATTCCATCTGTGTTTGTGTCAACATCAGAGTTTGATGGTTTCTCTTCAATCTTGAGAGCAACAGACTTTAACTTCTTGCTTGATCTCCTGTTTCTCTGCTCCATTTCCAATTCATGAGTCTTGAGCAGTCCATAGATTTCATCAATCTCAGTATCAGCAAGATCATAGTTATCTCTTATAGTGGTTGTTTTCACATCCCACTTTTCAGGTAGAGAAAGAAGAAACTTGAGATTTGAGTCTTCTAGATCATATTCTTTGTTAACCAATGATAGATCATTGAGCAGTTTATAGAATCTGTCAAATGTTTCCGTCATGGTTTCTTCAGACTTTGCCTCAAAATGCTCAAACTCCTGTGTGAGTATGTTCCTTCTATTCTTCTTGATTGCAGCAGTTCCTTGACACCTAACCTCAAGTGCATCCCAAATTTCTTTTGCAGTTGTGCAATTAATCACCTTGTTAGACATAACATTGTCTAAAGCACTGTGAAGTAAATGCCTTACTTTTGCATCCTTAACAATAGATGAAAGATCCTCAGCAGTTAGATCTTTCTTTTCCTTTGGAATCACTTTTGATTCCTCACCAGCAACAGCAGCAGTTAACTTGGTAGGTTTATGAGGGCCTTCATAAATTCTGTCAAGATATTCTGGATCTGTAGCCTCCAGAAACATTGTCATCTTCACCTTTCAGATTGCATACTCTGCTGGCTTAAGTATAGGAACCCTAATTGTCTCTTACCTACTAACAGTAGTAGGAGCTTTCTCAGAACTTGATGGAGGAGGAATAAAGTAACAGATTGGCTCTGATTCCACTTGTTAGGTCGAATACACAATATATAATCAAGTACTGTATGAGAGAATAATAAGAACACACGTATTAGTACTTAAAAACTGTTTGGAATTAATAATTCCTCTCTCAGTGATGTAAAATATCACAGAGAGCTGCTTAGGTTACAATGAATGATATTCGTTCACGATAATTACCCTTCTAGGGTTAACCTAACTGTATTTATAAGATATACAGCTACGTACAATCGTTAATTGATTCTCCTATAATTAAGCTATACAATTGATATCAATTACGATTGTTACACGTCTTCTAAGTCAACTCAATCTCTTTGACAGCTATCCAATTTTCAAAGATATTGCTTCCATGTTTATCTTGAATTAATCTTCAATCTCTGTTGACCTGTAGACGCTTCCAGTAAACAGACTTTAACAAACTCTGTTGCGCTCCCAGCCAGCAGTGTTTGCGCTTCTTTCTATCAGCCAGCAGTGTTTGCGCTTCCTTCTATCAGCGTTTGCGCTTCCAGCTGTCAGCGTATACTCAAACTCTGCTACGACTGCTTTTATTAACAAGTTAAACTCTTTTTCCCTATAACACTTAAACATTGACATTAAATCACATCAATTATATCTAACAGATTTCTTCGATGATCAAATCGTATGAATGTTAATAAACACTCTTTCTAGTGTTGGGAAAATATAATCAAAAAATATAAAGGTCGGGTTGTACGAGATTTTAACAAGAACGTAGTTAAAGTGTTGCTTCCTATAACGGAGCACGATCCAAATTCACTGAATAATTTTTTTGAATGATTTCTTCGACGATCAAATTGTACGAATGTTAATAAACACTCTTTTTAGTGTTGGGAAAATATAATCAAAAAATAAAAAGGTCGGGTTGTACGAGATTTTAACAAAAACGTAGTTTGTTAGATATTGATTCAAGAGATGATCAGGATCTGGGCATTACTGATCAGATACTGATGCTGACGTCATCAGGAATGCACCGTCAGTATTGGACTATCAGGATTAGAAGCTGGTCAGTATTTGATGAAGATTCTCATCAGACCAGAGATCAAGGAAGATTGATATGTCGGTTCCTAATTTGTAGGAAGGCAGCTATCATACAAGATATGCATTCAGAGATATATGTAATTGATTTAGAATATCTTGTAATTGATAGTGCAACTGTGTACATTATATAAACACAGTTTAGGTTTTACATTTTGTAATCGCTTACACGAGTTATCTTGTAACCTAGCAGCTCTTAAGAACATACGAATTTCTTAAGAGAGTTTTGTAACAGTTTTATATCAGAGTTAATAAAGCTGTTATTGATTCATACTTGTGTTATTTGTTTTAAGTCAAAAATCTTATACAATTGTATTCAACCCCCTTCTACAATTGTTATTTACTGGGCAACATTTGGTATCAGAGCTAAACTGATTAATTTAAATCAGTAACGATCTTAAGATGTCGACAAGCAAGTATGAAAGCATTAAAATTCCAATTCTCAAGAGGACCGAGTATCCAACCTGGAAAGTGAAAATGTTGATGTATCTAGAAGCAACTGATCCTGACTATCTTGACAGGATCAATGTTGGACCATTTCTTCCAACAAAACTAGTTGCAAGAACAGAGACTGTTGCTGAACACTATGTCATTAAGGCAAAGAATGAATGGACGACAGAAGAAAAGGTTCAAGTACTCAAAGATGCAAAGGTAAAGAATATTTTGCATAACAGTCTTGATAATGTCATGTCTAACAGGGTAATAGCATGCAAGACTGCGAAGGAAATTTGGGATACTTTGGAAACTCAATGTCAAGGTACTGAATCTATCAAAAGAAACAGAAGGGCTCTATTAATTCAGGAGTATGAGCAATTCGATGCTAAATATGATGAAAGCCTTACTGATATGTACGATAGATTCTTGACTTTACTGAACAATCTATCACTAGTTGGCAAAGAGTATGATCCAGAGGATTCGAATACCAAGTTTCTCAGAGCTTTAACTGAAGAGTGGGATACTCAAGCTTCAATCATAAGGCATCAATATGATTTGAAGATGCTGTCTCTTGATGAAGTCTATGGGATGCTAAGAACTCATGATCTTGAGGTTCAACAGAGGAAGAACAAGAAAAATGTCAAAGCAAAATCTGTTGCTTTGAATGTTGAATCAAAATCAAAGGGAAAAGCTGAGGAGGTTTATAACCGAAAGAGTAGAGTGGAAGAGTCAATTCCTGATGACTCATCATCAGATACTGATACTGAGTCTGATCCTGATACTGATGATGACTCTACTGATTCTGATATGATGGAAATGGTTGCTATGATAGTCAAGGGCTTCAAAAAGATGAAGTTCAGAAAGGCTAGGAAGCAAGGAAAATTCCAGAAGAAAACCTTCAATGCTGACAAAGACAGGTACAAGAAGAAAGAAGGCAAAAGCAGCAAGTTTGACAAGTCAAAAATCAGATGCTATAACTGTGATGGGATGGGTCATTTTGCAACTGAGTGCAAGAAGACCAAAACCAAAGCTCTCATTTCTTCAAGCAAGGATTGGATGGACTCATCATCTGACTCTGAAGAGGAGAAAGTGAATTATGCTTTGATGGCTAAAACTGATGAGACTTCTGCTGGTGAAACCAAGGTATCTGAAGTTTTATTTGATTTTGATACTAATAATGTTTCTGAGCTAAGATCTTTCTTAAAATCTCTGCATATTAGTTTTAGGAGTCAATCTCTTGAAAATACAAGAATAAAATCTGAAATGGCAGAGGTTGTTAAGAGAAATGATCATCTAGAAGCTGAGTTAATTTTCTTGCATGAAGTTCAAGCAGAATGTGATAATGCTAAACACATGAAACTTGAAATTGAGTTTAAATGTAATGAACTTGAAAGTCAACTTAAAGATGCTAATGAAAAACTCAGAACCTGGACACATTCTGGTACAAAAACTCATGAAATCATTTCTGATAAAAACTGGAAAGAGTGTCTAGGGTATAAACCAGAAAATGAGAAAAAAGACAAAGGAAAGGTTGTTTCATCTAACCCTGGAAGAGTTATAGTTAATAACTCAACAAATCCAAAAACCTACAGATATGTTACAGACAGTACCAAAACCAAACTAAAGCCAGTTAATTATGTGTATCCAGAAATTCCCAAATCTACTTCAGAAGAGGGATCTACTTCTACACATCATTCTGAGTCTAGAACTGTCAAAAACAAAAATGTAGGTCTTTTGTCCAAGAAGCAATTGAGGGACAGAATCTGTGAGGTAACAGATAGGAAGAGAGTTCCAACTGTCAAAAGAAACAGGAATGGTAAAGTTGGAATAAACAAGGAGAATAATTATAAGTATATTCCGAATGCACCAAGAAAAGTATGTTTTAACTGTGGTAATTCTAATCATCTTGCTATTGATTGCAGGAGGAGTAAAAAGAAGCCAACTGTAGTTCCTAAGTCTGACATTAGGAATAAATCAGTATTCTATAAACCACAGAATCCTTGTTTCCATTGTGGCAGTAAATGGCATTCTATCTATACATGTGAAGAATACCATAATTTGTACTATAATTATTATGAGCCTTTGCCAAAGTTCAATAAAAGTGCAAATTTTGGAAAAACAAAGAACTTGAATTCTAATCATGCATCTGTCAAGATAAAGACTAATTCTGATGGAGTTAATTCTGATAAAAATGTCTTTACAAGAAAATCTTCTACTGATAAAGATGTTAAATTGCATGAAAAGAGAACCCAACAAGTGTGGGTTCTTAAAAATTCTAACTGAGTTCTTTGTGATTCTGATTGCAGGGTAAAAAGAAAAATGTGTTAGTCATGGATAGTGGATGTTCTGTGCACATGACTGGAGACAAAACCTTGCTATCAGAATTTGAGGAAAAGGCTGGCCCAACTGTGTCTTATGGGGATGGCAACATTGGACAAACTTTGGGATATGGCAGCATTGTAATTGGAAATGTCATCATTGAGAAAGTAACTCTGGTGAAAGGACTAAAGCACAATCTGTTAAGTGTTAGTCAGATCACAGACAGAGGTTATCGTGTCAACTTTAATGATACTCATTTTGAAGTAATCAGCAAATCTACAGGAAAGATTGCATTAACAGGTCAAAGACATGGTAACATTTATGAAGCCAACATTCACACTAATACTGAAAATCCAACTACATGCCTCATCAGTAAAGCATCTGTAGATGAAAGTTGGAATTGGCATAAGAAGCTTTCTCATCTCAACTTCAACAATATAAATGAGTTGGTTAAGAAAGACTTGGTAAGAGGATTACCAAAGGCTCTATATACTCCTGATGGACTCTGTGATGCTTGTCAGAAGGCTAAACAGAGAAGGACATCATTCAAGAGCAAATCTGAATCCTCAATTGATGAACCATATCACATGCTACACCTCGACTTGTTTGGACCAGTGAATATAATGTCCATCAGTAAGAAAAGGTATACTCTAGTCATTGTTGATGAATATACTAGATTTACCTGGGTTTATTTTCTTCACAGAAAAGATGAAACTGCTGAAATACTGCTGGACCATGTTAGACTTATTGAAACTGGTACGGAATACAAAGTCAAGATTCTGAGAAGTGATAATGGGACTGAATTCAAGAATTCAGCAATGGAGGAGTTCTGCAAATACAAAGGAATAGTTCAACAATTCTCTGCTCCTGGCACTCCTCAGCAAAATGGAGTAGTTGAAAGAAAGAACAGAACTCTTATTGAAGCTGGTAGAACTATGTTGGAAGAAGCTAAACTACCTACATATTTCTGGGCAGAAGCAGTCAACACAGCTTGTTACACTCAAAATATTACACTAATCAACAGACATGGTGTAACTCCTTATCAGATGATTAAGGAAAAGAAGCCAAGTTTGAAGCATCTACATGTGTTTGGCTGCAAGTGCTTTGTTCTAAGACCTCATCCAGAACAGCTAGGAAAATTTGAGACAAAAGCTGATGAGGCCATCTTTATTGGCTATCCAACAACAAGAGCCTTTAAAGTCTATAATCTAAGAACAAAGACAGTCATGGAGTCTATTAATGTATCTTTTGATGATAGAAAGTTAACAGGAATTCAAGAAGACTCTCATGACAGTTTGACTTTTGCAAATGAAGCTACCAACAATCCTGATGAAGTCACGGCAGATACTGATATTCTGTCAGATCCTGACGATCGATCAATTCCTGATCAAACACCTGTTACTGATGATGACTCAAATAATGCAAATGTTGAGGGGGAGAAAGAGCGAGACATCACTTGTAAGAACCCGGATTTTTGATAGAATTAAAACTTTTCTTATGTAATGATGTAAGAACAAATAGTGGTTACGACTACGATGTAACGGTTGTTCTAATAAATAAATAGAATGGATGTGGATTCAAATATTATATGTCATGAAGAATACCTTTGGTTGACAACATAGATAAGAATGATCTATCTCCTAAGGATATAAGTATATTACTTCAAGTAAGATTATTCTTGTGTCATCCAAATCAATATCTATTATAAGCCCAGCGGTTCCGTAAAAAGGTTAAGGAAAACTCGAGAGTGAACCAGGTTCATTTTCCTAATTATAGGAATTAAATAAAAATAAGTGATGAATAGTGATTTTGGTGGAATTTGGAATATTATTATAATAATGCTATATCCGGTATTCGGAACGGATTTCTGAGTTCGTATTAGTGATCCAGGAGGAAAATAAGTGTATGTAAAGGCTGTCAGATTCAGAAAATTAGCACTTTTATTTTCTCCGAGAATTCCCTGGACACTGCAAGACATAAGGAATTATAAAAGGGATTTAAGGAATTTAAATTCGAGAAGTATTAAGAAAGATGAGGAATAGTATTATAAATATTAAGAAGGTTTTCGGTAAAAACCCTAACTAGAAACGAATGAGTTATTCCCTCGAACGATCAACGAATTGAGCAATAAGCGGACAAAGAATCAAGCAGATGAAGCAAGATGCATGCATGTGCAAGTGATAAATATCTAGTAACCAATCTAGTTACATTACTAACTAGAACCATTACAGATTAAACCAAGTACTAGGCAAATCCAACCAAGATGCAAGATATTTCACTTGCATGCAACTTGTCCACTTGATCAAATACATCACCCCATGCATCATACCTTTAATAAAGTAACCAAGGGAGAGATATTATCTAAAGCCATTTCACTTTATGCATTCTTATCAAAACAACAAAGCAAAACAACATTTTCTCTCCATTTCTTCCATAAAAAATCTGCCCATTCTTAGCTAATTGGAAGTCCAACTTCCAACCATCACTTGTTCTTCAAATTTTTATGGTAAGTACTACATATCATGGTGATGATCTCCTAGAAATTTCAGCTTCAAATTCATCTTTTTCCATTTTCAAATAAATCATCAAAGTGCTGATGAATAGTAACTTTTATGAACTAATCTTGATTTCTTGAATTCTTATGGTGGATCTAGCAACTCTAAGGCCACACAAGGATAGATCAAGGCTTAGTGAGGCTCTAGGACACTCCAAGGAAGGTAATCATCACTTGAAACCCTAGGTCTTACTTTGAGACTTATTAAGTTCTTGATGGATTTAGTGTAAGTGATGTAGTAGTATGATTATAAGCATGATTATGAAGTTTGTTAGTGGATCTAAACATGATTGTGATATGTTGGTCAAGATGATGTTCTTGGACAGTAGGAGATGTATAATATGTGTATAACTTGTATTGATGCCCGATGTGGCTTGGTATTGACGACATGATTTTCGGAACGTTCGATATATAGCCGTTATAATGACGAAATTTCGTTAACACTTAAAATCCGTTTTTGACAGTAAGATTGAACCTCTGATCTTGATGAATAATTAACCGAACCTTATAGATCTCGAGCCATAGATCATTTTGGAAAAAGAATCGAAACATTCTGACTTACGGTTTAGGAGTTATGATTAAATTCGTAAAAGTAGTTCGAAACCGAGAATGCGAATTCGTAATTGTAATTGAACCGTGTAAAATAAGTATTGCAGTGGCGAATCTTGGTAATTAAATATTAGAGATCACAAGGGTGGTGTGAGAGAAGACCTCGTATTAAAAAGATCGTTTTTCGATTTTATAAAAATGTTCGAACCAAGGTTAAGTACGAAATTACCCCTAAAGAGTATACTTGGATATAACTACGGTAAACCACTTAGCAAACGATCGATAAATCTCGAGGTATAATCTTTCGACTTTAAAAATTTTACAAATCGAATGCTTACCATATGTAAGGGTAATGACATGCTTTATTAACGAACAAGTGTCGGATAATAAAAGCAATAATAAGAGTGAATTAGAGGGGTATAACGAAACGACTTGAAAACGTGTTTCGATTTAAGTTAAGTTTATACTTAACCTTTGAAAGGAGTTAAGTGATTAATCCCGAATGCCTTGGCTATTTATAGATCATCAGGCTGACCCGGAACACGCTACCACTACCCCTACCCGTACTCGATTTCCAGGCAAGTTTCAAATCCTTCTTTAAGGCTGTTGTTGTGAATATATATATGTTTCTGTTACAGTACATATGCCATAGCATGCATGCCTACTTTCAAAGTCATATTGATATACTTGTTCCCTGAATTATTGTGGGCTTATAAGCTAGATAGTTATTATATCAGTTATAAGCCGGAAATAACTAAGACTTTTAAACGAAGGGCATCTGAATCTCATTCTTTGACTATAGACCGGGAGTCGTTATTCCTTGATATATTGATATTATTTTCAGAGGAAAATAACTAAGTAAATATTTTCCATTTATTATCAGGCGAATATTATTGGAATATTCCCTTGAGATTATTTGATAAATATTATTCGGATTATCCATCAGATGTTTATTTATTCGAGGAATATTATATATTTAATATTCATCTAAAGTTGATTAAATATTCGAATATTATTCGAACCTCAGTTGAGTTATTTACTTAAAGAATATTCATTCTTATTTACTCGATAAATATTATTTTGAATATTCATTCGAGTTTATTTATTTAATGAATATTATCTTAATATTCATTCGAGCCTTATTTATTTAAATGAATATTAATTCGAATATTCATTCAATCTCTATTTATTTAATAAATATTAGTGGAACATTGATTCAAACTCCAGTTATTCGATAAATATTACTTTGAATATTCCCTTGAGATAAGGAATAGTATCTTCGACCTTTATTTAAAGTCGATTCAATTATTGAACATGATTTCAAATATTCATTCGATAATCATTTCTTCGATAAATATTATTAAGTGAATATTCATTATTTATTCAATGAATATTGTCCCAAATAGTAAGTCGATAATTATTCCATCAATATGTATCCTTCTTGAGTTGAATATTCACTATTGATTCAATAAATATTATCTCCAATGTCTATCTGACGATTACTCCATCAATAAACATGGTTATTGATTTGAATATTCATTATTTGTTCAATGAATATTATTCTGAATATTTATTCCAAAGATTATTCCGAGCAACCCTTTTTCAATATCTGTGACTTAATAAATATTCTTGGAATATTTATTTAATTCTTCTAACTCGTTTCAAAGATACTTGGTTTCATTCACATAGTATCAACAACCCTCGAATATTATATAAATTATTTTAGAGTCCTATTATGATTATTATATTATCAAGGAAGGTTCTCAGTGATTCCATTCTCCCTTCGATTCTATTGTAAGGGAACCTTACTTGAGGAATGTTATTTATCTTGTGACTGCCCGGTCATAAATAATTCGTTTCACTCGCAACTTGGTTGCTATTATTCATGGAATTGTGTGTACCCTCTCATCATTCGAGGGGTAGAATGTTGGAACAAGTTGGTATCCATTAACAAGCAACAGCTTGGGGAATATTGGTAAATTTTCCTTTCCACATTAGATACGACTACCTTGTGGAGTCTTATCAACAGGTATCATACCTGGGGAAAAGGGGAACGAACAATACATTTCAAAATGATGGATGTTAAATGAACTAGGAGACGCGTAAGTGGCCGAGTGGCGCCGGTCCAGCAATAGCCCAACCATTGGCTTAGGAGTTCCAGAGGGCGGTAGACAAGTAAATCCGTCGGAGCTACCTTCTACATGTAGAGAACGACTGATGAGATGCATGACATACGACTGATCCCCGTAAACGTCAGGGCATCTGGCGCGGCAATGCTCCCGTATTAGTTCATCACTCAATGTTGGAAATTTTCTGCAACATCATCATAGTTGGCAGAGTTGAAAAGTATTTCAAACTGGAATTGCAATATCTTTCATGCAAGTTCCTATTTTATGAAAATGATGCTATCTTGCTTATTTTGGCATAACATATGCTTCCACGCAATATATACCTGTTGAGTTACCTTGTAACTTCATCCTTTATATTAAACTGGCAATATTTTCTCTAATGCATGGCATATGATTTCAAAACATATCTTCGAACTGTCTTATATATTACTGCATAGTTATATATTGTTGGTGGGCTATTGCTCACCCTTGCTTATTTATTATGTCACAACAACAGCTAGGTCACATGGCCCGCGTCAGGCGCACTCGGCGCAAGCAGGTTACCCGCCCCGCAGGTCTTCCCGTTGATATCATCGCTGCCATTGCTGAGGTAGCATAGATCAGCAGCCTTTGATTACCAGTTTAATTATATGTATCAATAATGATTAATCAAAGGCAAAACTCTTAAACTTGTGATGTTATCCTTTTGGCTTGTAATAACTTTTATTCGTAAACCCGTAATATGAGACTTATTTCAATTTCATCCCTGGGACTATAACTGTGTGTGTGTGAGTGGATATTATTGTGGGGTCACAGTATGTGATTTATTTATTGTGGACTTAAGTGAAGTATCAATCATGGAAAATAAGACCGTAACGACCCGATCCCAGACCCCGGATCTGGGGGTGTTACAGAAATGGTATCAGAGAGAGAGTTATATATCCCAAGAGATGATGCGACGTTATATAATAATAAATTCACTAATATAATAAGAACTCTTGCCAAGTTCACCTAAAACCCTTATGGGAACTTTTAAGTATCATGATAGTAATATAGTTCGTCTTGTGTAGGCGAGCAACATGGCTGCCCAGGAGGCATCTGCTAGACAGCATGATGAGGACATGTTCTGGACCAGAGACCCATACTATGAGCACTTGCCTGCTGATGAGGCAGAGGAGGAGGACCAGCTAGCATCTGATGGTAGAGGGATGGAGGATGACTTTTGGGTTGTGACTCAGATTAGGACTTTGGGAGAGGATACTGACATGACCACGGAGCAGATGATGACAGTAGATGAGGGTACAGAGGGAGATGTTGATGTGCCCGCGGATGATGTTGTAGGGAGTTCTGGACTTTATGTGCCACCCCTCTCTGGTGAGAGAGCCCCTACCCCGCCACCACTACCTGTGAGCCCAGTATCAAATGAGTTTGAGGCGTTGACCCCAGAGCCGCAGCAGACAGAGGCTGCCCTTCCAGCAGATCCAGCCCCTCTACCCCATGTTCCGACTGAGGGAGTCCCAGCATGTTTACACCACTATGTTGTGGCCAGACTTACTACTGAGGTAGCCGTGGCTGAGGCCAGGTTGGCAGAGTCCCGCAGAGAGCTAGCAGCGGAGAGAGAGGCCCGGTTGAGGCACCTGGGTGGTAGGCGTGCCAGAGCTAGGGAGATGTATAGGCAGGTGACCCGCATAGAGCTGAGGGCCCGTGTGAGGGTGCGACAGTTACCCACTGATGGGCATGACATGGTACCCAGGGCTGATGCAGAGGAGATTTTCCGCCTTGCTATGAGGAGGGTTCGAGCTTTGGCCCACCGTCGTGGCTGACTGCAGGGATAGTGATGTATTGGTCTAGTTGTCTAGTCTTGTACGGCATAGTAGCACCGATTTTTGGTAGGGATAGTTTCAGCTTGTAGTTCCCTGTTGCAGACTAGACAGATAGACAGCTTATTTCACTTTTGACTAGTTTTTATTCGGATGGTTGTAAAACTGTTGTTGTATGTCGGATGTTATACCGTATGGTACTTGGTATATATTTATTTCCCTTTCAGTCATTTTAGTATCTCTGCGACGTAATTCACTAGCTTGTTATATTATAATTACATATACTGCGTTCGATTAAAACCTGCCATGATATATAGAATTGTGGGGTCCTAAATCCAATTATGCATCGATATTGTGAGGAGAAGCCCTCTTAAATAGGTATATAAACCTAATGTATATTGTCCAAATTTTCAGTAAAATGCCTCCGAGAAGGATGGGTACTAGGGCTAACCCCCATGAGTCTACTGACCAAGAAAGTCACAATCAACCTGAGGAAAACCTTGAGTATAATGAAGAACAGGACCAGGATTACAATGAACAAGAAGATTCCCAGTATGGGATGGGGGATGAAACTTTCTACACAGCGGAGTTCGAAGAGGAGGTAGATCGAAGAAGGGGAAACTGAAGTTGAACAGCATGGGGAGAACCAGGGCGGAAACCCCATGGGACACTTTATGGATCTGCTGAGGCAGAATTTGAACCAATATCCCCAGCCACCCTAAGGAAATAATACCACTGTGGCCAATTCTTTTAGGGCCTTCAAGTCTCTCAAACCCCCAGAGTTTCTCGGATCGGCTGATCCCGTTGAGGCCAGGGCATGGATCAAGGAGATGGAGAAATCTTTTGAGATTTTAAGCATTGATGAGGCCCAGAAGACTGTCTTTGCCACCTACTTACTAAAGGGAGAAGCCAAATATTGGTGGGAAGCCAAGAAGAATATGGAGACAGATGCTATAGTAACCTGGGATAGGTTTAAACAATTGTTTCTTGAGAAGTACTTTCCGAGGTTCATGAAAACCCAGATGGAGCTCAAGTTTTTGGAACTGAAGCAGAACAATATGACAGTGGTTGATTATGAAGCCAAGTTTATTGAGTTATCACGATTTGTACCAGAGTTTGTGGACACTGAAGAAAAGAAAGCTAACAGGTTTCAGCAAGGGCTGAAACAGTGGATTCAGAACAGATTGGCAGTTTTAGAGATTACTGATTATGCCACCTTGGTGCAAAAGGCAACCATTGTGGAAGCAGGGAGCGATCAGATGCAAAGAGAGAGAGAGAAGGGGGGATTAAAGAGAAAGCATGCCAGCATGGGCGGAGGTTCCGCAGGGGGAAGGCCCCCGAATAGGTTCAACCGAGGAGCAGTTTCCCTACCTGGGAGGAGTGTTGGGTTTAAACCATCTGGGAATGCAACTGTGAGCCAGGGCGGCCAACAAGCAGGAGTGTCCCGTTCCCATCATTCCAGACCTCCACTACCAGTATGTGCCACTTGTGGGAAGAGACATTCCGGGGTGTGTAATCAGAAGCAGTCCGTCTGTTATAAGTGTGGACGAGTGGGTCACTACTCCAACAAGTGTACCGCGGTTAATCCTACTGCTAGTAAGAGCAATACCTATTTCCAGTGTGGACGTCCAGGGCACATGAGGAAGGACTGCCCAATGAACAAACCAGCGGCTTCAGGGGCAAGCAGAGCTGCCTCCAACCGACCACCAACTACTAGGACTTTTAACATGATAGTACAAGATGCCGTGAGGAACACGGATGTGATAGCAGGTACATTTTCCCTCAATTCAGTCAGTGCAAATGTTTTGTTTGATTCTGGAGCAACTAAGTCTTTTATATCTAGAGATTTTGCGCATAAATTGAAACTTAAAACTCAACCGCTAAGGGAGTCTTTGCAAGTAGAAATAGCTAATCAAGAAGTTGTCCCAGTTAATCAGATCCACCCCGATTGCAAAATAGAAATAGGAGGACGATCCTTCTGTGTTGATTTGATCCCTTTTAAGTTAGGGGAATTCGATGTTATCCTGGGAATGGACTGGTTGTCTCGTAATAATGCGCAAATAGATTGTAAAGGGAAAAAGGTTAAGTTGAAAACCCCAGGAAAGAAGGAAATAGTGTTTAAAGGGCTATGACAGACCCAGACCATTCTGACCATGGCACAGACCAAGAGACTGCTACGAAAAGGGAATGAAGCTTATTTAGCTTACGTTATAGACACCTAGAAAGAGGCGCCCAAGATTCAAGATATTCCGGTAGTTAACGAATTTGAAGACGTGTTTCCTCAAGATCTTCCCGGACTACCACCAGATAGAGTAATTGAGTTTGCTATCAAATTAGCCCCAGGGACGGTGCCAGTTTCCAAGGCCCCGTACCGATTAGCGCCAGTTAAAATGAAAGAGCTAGCTAAGCAATTACAGGAATTGTTGGATAAGGGTATGATAAGACCCAGTGTGTCGCCTTGGGGCGCACCAGTGTTGTTCGTCAAGAAAAAGGACGGAAGTATGAGGTTATGCATCGACTATCGGGAGTTGAACAAGCTAACAATAAAGAACAAGTACCCGTTACCCAGAATTGATGACTTGTTTGACCAGCTAAGGGGAGCTGTGTATTTCTCCAAGATTGACTTGAGAACCGGATATCACCAACTAAAGATAAAACCTGAAGATATTCCAAGGACTGCATTCCGTACTAGGTATGGACATTATGAGTTCTTGGTGATGTCATTCGGATTGACCAACGTCCCAGCAGCTTTCATGGATTTAATGAATAGAGTGTTCAAGGAATATTTGGACCAGTTTGTTATAGTTTTTATTGATGATATTTTGATCTACTCAAAGACAGAGGAAGAACACGCTGAACATTTGAGGATAACCTTAGAGACGCTCCGGAAGGAGCAATTATATGCCAAATTCTCAAAGTGTGAGTTCTGGAAAAACGAAGTGCAATTTTTAGGGCACGTGATCAACAGAGAAGGAGTGCTAGTTGACCCCTCCAAGATAGAGGCAGTTTCAAACTGGGAACGACCAACCACTCCAACAGAGGTAAGAAGTTTCATAGGGTTAACAGGATATTATAGACGATTTTTTCAAGATTTTGCAAAGATTGCAGCCCCGTTAACTCGACTTACCTGTAAAACTGAGAAATTTGAATGGACTGAAAAATGCGAGAAGAGTTTTCAAGAGCTGAAGAAGAGGTTGGTAACGGCCCCAGTATTGGCGTTGCCTGATGGAAAAGGAGATTTCGTGATTTACAGTGATGCTTCGCATAAAGGATTGGGATGCGTGCTTATGCAGCACGTTAAGGTGATAGCATATGCGTCAAGGCAATTGAAGGATTACGAGATCCGATACCCCACCCATGATCTGGAATTGGCAGCAATTGTTTTCGCCTTAAAGATTTAGAGGCACTACTTGTATGGGGAAAAGTGCGAGATCTACACTGACCATAAGAGCCTCAAGTATATTTTTACATAGAAAGAGCTTAACATGCGCCAGAGAAGATGGCTAGAGCTAATCAAGGATTACGACTGTGAGATTCGTTATCACCCGGGCAAAGCCAATGTGGTGGCTGACGCCCTTAGTCGAAAAGAGAAGCTCAAGATGATAACTACAGAGGAAGAATTGATAAAAGACTTTGAGAAGTTGGAAATTGAGATTAAGATGCCTGAAAAAGGCCAAGAAAAGTTGATGGAAATTCGAATACAGCCTCCATTGTTGGAAAAGATTAGGCTATGCCAAGAAAGGGTAATGGAAGAAGAAAAGAACTCAGCTAAGGAGTTAATGACTGGTGAAGAAATCAAGTGTGAAAAAGATAAAGAAGGGATCATGAGATACATGTGGAGGATATGGATCCCAAATGATCAGGAACTCAAGGATGAAATTTTATATGAGGCACACAGCTCAAGGTACTCAGTGCACCCCGGTAGCACCAAGATGTATAGGGATTTGAAAGAGTAACTATTGATGGCCAACATGAAAAAGGACGTTGTAGAGTGGGTTAGTAAATGCTTGACCTGCCAGAAGGTGAAAGCGGAGCACCAGAGGCCCATCAGACTTCTACACCCCTTGGAGATTCCCGAATGGAAATGGGAACATATAGCTATGGACTTCGTAGTAGGTTTGCCAAAGACCAAAGCAAACCATGACGCCATATGGGTGATTATAGATCGACTAACAAAGTCAGCTCACTTTCTACCGATCAACGAGAGGTATACGGTCGACTGGCTGGTAGATATCTACTTGAAAGAGATAGTGGCGTGACATGGAGTTCCAGTCGCCATAGTATCCGACAGAGATCCCAGATTTAACTCCAGGTTTTGGAGGAGTTTTCAAGAATGTGTGGGAACCAGGCTAAACATGAGTACAGCTTACCATCCCCAGACGGACGGGCAAAGTGAAAGGACCATCCAGACACTAGAAGATATGTTGAGAGTCTGTGCTATAGACTTTAAAGGAAATTGGGATGATCACTTGCCCTTGATTGAGTTTTCCTACAACAATAGCTTTCATTCAAGCATAGGAATGCCGCCTTACGAGGCCCTTTATGGAAGAAAATGCCGATCTCCCCTATATTGGGATGAAGTTGGAGAGCGAAAGATGCTCGGGCCTGAGATGGTCCAACGGACAAAGGATGCAGTGGATTTAATCAGAGGACGGCTGGTAGCAGCCCAGGATCGACAAAAGAAATATGCCGACTTAGCTCGGAAAGGAAAAGAATACGAAGTAGGAGACCTAGTGTTCCTGAAAGTGTCTCCTTGGAAAGGTTTAATGAGATTTGGAAAGAAAGGGAAGCTGAGCCCTAGATATATTGGCCCATTTGAGATCTTAAGACGAATTGGGGAGCTAGCTTATGAACTGGCATTGCCCCCGAACCTGCAGCAAGTGCACAATGTGTTCCATGTCTCAATGCTGAGGAAGTATAACCCAGATGCCAAGCACATAGTGGAATATGAGCACGTGGATATGCAACCAGACTTGACCTATGTAGAGCAACCTGTGGAAATCATAGACAGAAAGGATCAAGTGCTCCGAAACAAGGTCATCAAGCTTGTTAGAGTTTTGTGGCAGAACCACAACATTGAAGAATCAACCTGGGAGCTAGAAAGTGCAATGATGGAAAAGTACCCCCATTTGTTTTCAAACTGATTCTGGGACGGAATCCTTTTAAGGAGGGGAGACTGTAAGAACCCGGATTTTTGATAGAATTAAAACTTTTCTTATGTAATGATGTAAGAACAAATAGTGGTTACGACTACGATGTAACGGTTGTTCTAATAAATAAATAGAATGGATGTGGATTCAAATATTATATGTCATGAAGAATACCTTTGGTTGACAACATAGATAAGAATGATCTATCTCCTAAGGATATAAGTATATTACTTCAAGTAAGATTATTCTTGTGTCATCCAAATCAATATCTATTATAAGCCCAGCGGTTCCGTAAAAAGGTTAAGGAAAACTCGAGAGTGAACCAGGTTCATTTTCCTAATTATAGGAATTAAATAAAAATAAGTGATGAATAGTGATTTTGGTGGAATTTGGAATATTATTATAATAATGCTATATCCGGTATTCGGAACGGATTTCTGAGTTCGTATTAGTGATCCAGGAGGAAAATAAGTGTATGTAAAGGCTGTCAGATTCAGAAAATTAGCACTTTTATTTTCTCCGAGAATTCCCTGGACACTGCAAGACATAAGGAATTATAAAAGGGATTTAAGGAATTTAAATTCGAGAAGTATTAAGAAAGATGAGGAATAGTATTATAAATATTAAGAAGGTTTTCGGTAAAAACCCTAACTAGAAACGAATGAGTTATTCCCTCGAACGATCAACGAATTGAGCAATAAGCGGACAAAGAATCAAGCAGATGAAGCAAGATGCATGCATGTGCAAGTGATAAATATCTAGTAACCAATCTAGTTACATTACTAACTAGAACCATTACAGATTAAACCAAGTACTAGGCAAATCCAACCAAGATGCAAGATATTTCACTTGCATGCAACTTGTCCACTTGATCAAATACATCACCCCATGCATCATACCTTTAATAAAGTAACCAAGGGAGAGATATTATCTAAAGCCATTTCACTTTATGCATTCTTATCAAAACAACAAAGCAAAACAACATTTTCTCTCCATTTCTTCCATAAAAAATCTGCCCATTCTTAGCTAATTGGAAGTCCAACTTCCAACCATCACTTGTTCTTCAAATTTTTATGGTAAGTACTACATATCATGGTGATGATCTCCTAGAAATTTCAGCTTCAAATTCATCTTTTTCCATTTTCAAATAAATCATCAAAGTGCTGATGAATAGTAACTTTTATGAACTAATCTTGATTTCTTGAATTCTTATGGTGGATCTAGCAACTCTAAGGCCACACAAGGATAGATCAAGGCTTAGTGAGGCTCTAGGACACTCCAAGGAAGGTAATCATCACTTGAAACCCTAGGTCTTACTTTGAGACTTATTAAGTTCTTGATGGATTTAGTGTAAGTGATGTAGTAGTATGATTATAAGCATGATTATGAAGTTTGTTAGTGGATCTAAACATGATTGTGATATGTTGGTCAAGATGATGTTCTTGGACAGTAGGAGATGTATAATATGTGTATAACTTGTATTGATGCCCGATGTGGCTTGGTATTGACGACATGATTTTCGGAACGTTCGATATATAGCCGTTATAATGACGAAATTTCGTTAACACTTAAAATCCGTTTTTGACAGTAAGATTGAACCTCTGATCTTGATGAATAATTAACCGAACCTTATAGATCTCGAGCCATAGATCATTTTGGAAAAAGAATCGAAACATTCTGACTTACGGTTTAGGAGTTATGATTAAATTCGTAAAAGTAGTTCGAAACCGAGAATGCGAATTCGTAATTGTAATTGAACCGTGTAAAATAAGTATTGCAGTGGCGAATCTTGGTAATTAAATATTAGAGATCACAAGGGTGGTGTGAGAGAAGACCTCGTATTAAAAAGATCGTTTTTCGATTTTATAAAAATGTTCGAACCAAGGTTAAGTACGAAATTACCCCTAAAGAGTATACTTGGATATAACTACGGTAAACCACTTAGCAAACGATCGATAAATCTCGAGGTATAATCTTTCGACTTTAAAAATTTTACAAATCGAATGCTTACCATATGTAAGGGTAATGACATGCTTTATTAACGAACAAGTGTCGGATAATAAAAGCAATAATAAGAGTGAATTAGAGGGGTATAACGAAACGACTTGAAAACGTGTTTCGATTTAAGTTAAGTTTATACTTAACCTTTGAAAGGAGTTAAGTGATTAATCCCGAATGCCTTGGCTATTTATAGATCATCAGGCTGACCCGGAACACGCTACCACTACCCCTACCCGTACTCGATTTCCAGGCAAGTTTCAAATCCTTCTTTAAGGCTGTTGTTGTGAATATATATATGTTTCTGTTACAGTACATATGCCATAGCATGCATGCCTACTTTCAAAGTCATATTGATATACTTGTTCCCTGAATTATTGTGGGCTTATAAGCTAGATAGTTATTATATCAGTTATAAGCCGGAAATAACTAAGACTTTTAAACGAAGGGCATCTGAATCTCATTCTTTGACTATAGACCGGGAGTCGTTATTCCTTGATATATTGATATTATTTTCAGAGGAAAATAACTAAGTAAATATTTTCCATTTATTATCAGGCGAATATTATTGGAATATTCCCTTGAGATTATTTGATAAATATTATTCGGATTATCCATCAGATGTTTATTTATTCGAGGAATATTATATATTTAATATTCATCTAAAGTTGATTAAATATTCGAATATTATTCGAACCTCAGTTGAGTTATTTACTTAAAGAATATTCATTCTTATTTACTCGATAAATATTATTTTGAATATTCATTCGAGTTTATTTATTTAATGAATATTATCTTAATATTCATTCGAGCCTTATTTATTTAAATGAATATTAATTCGAATATTCATTCAATCTCTATTTATTTAATAAATATTAGTGGAACATTGATTCAAACTCCAGTTATTCGATAAATATTACTTTGAATATTCCCTTGAGATAAGGAATAGTATCTTCGACCTTTATTTAAAGTCGATTCAATTATTGAACATGATTTCAAATATTCATTCGATAATCATTTCTTCGATAAATATTATTAAGTGAATATTCATTATTTATTCAATGAATATTGTCCCAAATAGTAAGTCGATAATTATTCCATCAATATGTATCCTTCTTGAGTTGAATATTCACTATTGATTCAATAAATATTATCTCCAATGTCTATCTGACGATTACTCCATCAATAAACATGGTTATTGATTTGAATATTCATTATTTGTTCAATGAATATTATTCTGAATATTTATTCCAAAGATTATTCCGAGCAACCCTTTTTCAATATCTGTGACTTAATAAATATTCTTGGAATATTTATTTAATTCTTCTAACTCGTTTCAAAGATACTTGGTTTCATTCACATAGTATCAACAACCCTCGAATATTATATAAATTATTTTAGAGTCCTATTATGATTATTATATTATCAAGGAAGGTTCTCAGTGATTCCATTCTCCCTTCGATTCTATTGTAAGGGAACCTTACTTGAGGAATGTTATTTATCTTGTGACTGCCCGGTCATAAATAATTCGTTTCACTCGCAACTTGGTTGCTATTATTCATGGAATTGTGTGTACCCTCTCATCATTCGAGGGGTAGAATGTTGGAACAAGTTGGTATCCATTAACAAGCAACAGCTTGGGGAATATTGGTAAATTTTCCTTTCCACATTAGATACGACTACCTTGTGGAGTCTTATCAACAGGTATCATACCTGGGGAAAAGGGGAACGAACAATACATTTCAAAATGATGGATGTTAAATGAACTAGGAGACGCGTAAGTGGCCGAGTGGCGCCGGTCCAGCAATAGCCCAACCATTGGCTTAGGAGTTCCAGAGGGCGGTAGACAAGTAAATCCGTCGGAGCTACCTTCTACATGTAGAGAACGACTGATGAGATGCATGACATACGACTGATCCCCGTAAACGTCAGGGCATCTGGCGCGGCAATGCTCCCGTATTAGTTCATCACTCAATGTTGGAAATTTTCTGCAACATCATCATAGTTGGCAGAGTTGAAAAGTATTTCAAACTGGAATTGCAATATCTTTCATGCAAGTTCCTATTTTATGAAAATGATGCTATCTTGCTTATTTTGGCATAACATATGCTTCCACGCAATATATACCTGTTGAGTTACCTTGTAACTTCATCCTTTATATTAAACTGGCAATATTTTCTCTAATGCATGGCATATGATTTCAAAACATATCTTCGAACTGTCTTATATATTACTGCATAGTTATATATTGTTGGTGGGCTATTGCTCACCCTTGCTTATTTATTATGTCACAACAACAGCTAGGTCACATGGCCCGCGTCAGGCGCACTCGGCGCAAGCAGGTTACCCGCCCCGCAGGTCTTCCCGTTGATATCATCGCTGCCATTGCTGAGGTAGCATAGATCAGCAGCCTTTGATTACCAGTTTAATTATATGTATCAATAATGATTAATCAAAGGCAAAACTCTTAAACTTGTGATGTTATCCTTTTGGCTTGTAATAACTTTTATTCGTAAACCCGTAATATGAGACTTATTTCAATTTCATCCCTGGGACTATAACTGTGTGTGTGTGAGTGGATATTATTGTGGGGTCACAGTATGTGATTTATTTATTGTGGACTTAAGTGAAGTATCAATCATGGAAAATAAGACCGTAACGACCCGATCCCAGACCCCGGATCTGGGGGTGTTACATCACTAGTGATGATTCAACTCAAACATCAAGTAGAGATTCATCGGAAACAGACTCAAGTGACAATCAAGATAGTACATCAGAAGAAGATAGCACTATCTCAGGGGGAGCTTCTAGCAACTCTAGTTCTTTTGAAGAAAACACCAATCCAGGGGGAGCATCCAGTTCAAGAAATGACTTACCATCAGTAAGGAAATGGACAAAAAGTCATACTCCTGACTTAATCATTGGGAATCCTGAAGCAGGTGTTAAGACAAGAAGTGCAACTCAAAATGAATGTTTATATAATAACTTTCTGTCAAAGGAGGAGCCCAAGAAAGTTGAAGATGCACTTAAGGATGCTGATTGGGTGACAGCTATGCAAGAAGAACTGAATGAGTTTGAAAGAAATGAAGTCTGGAAACTTGTACCAAGACCCAAAGGAAGGTCTATTGTAGGTACAAAGTGGGTATTCAGAAATAAGACTGATTCAGATGGCACAATTGTGAGAAATAAAGCAAGACTAGTAGCAAAGGGGTATTCTCAACAGGAAGGAATAGATTATGATGAGACTTTTGCTCCTGTTGCAAGACTGGAGGCCATCAGAATTTTTCTGGCATATGCAGCCCACAAGAAATTCAAAGTATTCCAGATGGACGTAAAAAGTGCTTTTCTCAATGGAGAACTGGAAGAGGAGGTATATGTTGAACAACCTCCTGGATTTATTGATCTCAAACATCCAGATCATGTCTATAGACTGGATAAAGCACTTTATGGACTAAAGCAAGCTCCAAGAGCCTGGTATGAAACCTTAGCTCAATTCTTACTGGAAAGTGGATTCAACAGAGGTACAATTGATAAAACCTTATTTTACTTGAATCATGGTAAGGATTTGCTGTTAGTTCAAATATATGTTGATGATATCATTTTTGGGTCAACTAATACTAAGCTGTGTGAGAAGTTTTCAAAGCTAATGCAGTCGAGATATCAAATGAGCATGATGGGTGAAATGAGCTATTTCTTAGGTCTTCAAGTTAAACAGACTGATGAAGGGATTTTTATCAATCAGTCAAAATACACAAAGAATTTACTAAAAAGGTTTAACATGCAAGACAGCTCTACAGCTTCCACTCCTATAGCTACAGCTACAAAGCTTGATCCTGATCAAGGAACTGAAGTAGATGTAACCAACTATAGAGGGATGATTGGCTCACTCTTATATCTAACTGCTAGCAGACCTGATATCATGTATGCAACCTGTCTATGTGCAAGATTTCAAGCAAATCCTAGAGAACCACATCTCATTGCAGTAAAAAGGATTTTTAGATATCTAAAGGGCACATCTTCTCTTGGCCTTTGGTATGCCAGAGAATCAGACTTTAGTTTATGTGGCTATTCAGATGCTGATTTTGCTGGATGCAAAATAGATAGGAAAAGTACTTCAGGCAGTTGTCAGTTTCTTGGAGGAAGACTAGTTTCTTGGTTCAGTAAAAAGCAAAAGTCTATCTCCACATCAACTGCAGAAGCTGAGTACATTGCTGCTGGAAGCTGTTGTGCTCAGATCATGTGGATGAGAAATCAGCTAATGGACTATGGTTTGTCATTTTCAAAAATACCTATTTATTGTGATAACCAAAGTGCTATTGCTATGACAGGAAATCCAGTTCAACATTCTCTTACAAAGCACATCAGCATCAGGTATCACTTCATAAGAGAACAAGTACTGGAAGGAACAATTGAACTTCATTTTGTTCCTACTGATCAACAGTTAGCTGATATATTCACCAAGCCACTACCTGAGGCTACTTTTACAAAGTTGGTGAATGAACTTGGAATGGTAAACTATGGCAGTTCCTGAGAAAAAGAAGTCATCAGATACTGACGACTTGCAGATACTGATGGAAAGTCAATCCTGACAGTGGTCAACGTCGAATCCTGATGCAACGATTCGATAATCAGTATTTTGTCAGAATCTAACTGTCTTCATTTTATCTCAATTTCCTGATTCAAGCTATGGTTAATGTTATTGAATTCCTGATAATGTGATCACTTTAATTAGTTTTCATATTTATTTTCAGATAACATGTTAAATCAGGAAAAACATTGAAAAGAATAGCGTAAACAAGATTTTTCATTGATAATAAGAAAGAGTTTACATTCAAAGATTACATCTTTTGTGTTCTCTATCTACTAATCTATTCAACAGGAAATAAGAGACCAATCCACTCCATTGTTAATAGCCATCCCAGATCCCATCTTTGCCACTTTGTTTGGGTGGAAGTTGACAGGGATAAGGTTATTTTTGCTGACATATTCATTAACAATGGTTGATGGAGTTGGATGAGGATGCCTTAGATGAAAGCCATGCGAATGCTGTTTGGAGGGCAGCATCAATATCGATCACTTTTGCAGGTTTTTCATTCTCGATTTCTTCGAGACCTGCATCCATCTACAACCAGAGAGTCTCCAGTTGTCTTTCCCAGTCGAAAGCATCAAACTCTTCACGAGTATAACTAAATATATCTCTTTTCTCTAAGAGATGGAGGTTTTTCTCAATGATGGTAAGGTTCGACATTGCTAAAACTTTTGATGAGAAGGGTTTTTCTGATTTTTCTTAACAGGAGAGAATGAAGCGTTAAAGAAGTAAGTGGACAAGTCTCTAAGATTAAATAGAGAAGGGTGGAACGAGAATATGAAACGATTCATATTACTGGTGCAAGTACCAGGTATTATTCAATTGTGATGTTTTAAATTTCTTTATTTAAAACAAAATTACCATGTTTTATTTTGGTCACAATTTTATTTACCGAATAATATGTAGCGCGTGTGCACACTTGATGCTTACACACAGTTATATATGTAAGTCACGACGCGTGTAATCCTCACCACTCTCTCACGTAATTTGGTCCATTACTTTAGCCTAAACGAATGATTTACTGACACCTGTTTTTGAGAAGTTACAAGTATTGTCCAAAATCAATTAAGTTTACTAATTGATTTAGTTTTCTCAAACTATCAGTAAAGCATCGTCTCTCTTTGTCTTTACACTATCAAACCCTAATTTCAAAATTAACACATCTTTTGTGTTTGAAATTGCAATGGAGAACTTATTCATGAACAGCAAGGTGGTAATCAATGGAGTTACGTTTAATACTAATAACTTCACTGCAGTTCTAGATCATCAGGACTTGTCGAGTGATTTCCACATTATTCAGGACTTTTTGGCCTCAAGCCCAATCAATTATGCACTAACACAACCTGCCAAGATATCTTTTAAGTCTGTTATGCAGGTGTGGAACACAAGTGTTTTTGGGAAAAGTCATCCATCAGAAAATCCTCAGATGAGCTTTGAATATGACAATGTTACATACTATGTGACACCTGAGATTGTCAATGCAGCCCTACACTTACCATCAATCATTGGTAACCCTGTGTTCAAAGTTACTGATGTAAAACTTCTTGAGTATGTTGTAAGCTTGGGTTACAATGGAACACCAAAGAAGTTTGGAGAGCTCTACAGGACAAAGCTCAAGAAGGAATGGAATTTCTTCTTTGACACAATCAGCAGATGTTTCTTGAATAAAGTGTCAAACTTTGATGCCTTACCCACTGGTTCAGCCAAAATTGGGTACTCTCTAATTCATGATCTCTCATTTGATTATGGTTCCTTTATACTGAAGGCATTAAGTGAAAGAAAAGCAGATAAATGTGGTTATGTTTGCTTTCTTAGATTTTTTCAATTAATATTTTCTCACTTATGTCCTCATGCTGTTTTTGAGAATGATACAATTTTGCCGATATGTAAAATCTCAGATAACAATATAAAGAGTCTAATCAATTCTGATAAGGCAAATAAGTTTGTGGGATCTCCATACATTCCTGATGAAGTATGGTCTCTTTTAAGAAAGAGAATGCCTATTCAATATGGCCCAGCAACTGGTGCTATGGAACAGGACCTTACACATCCTATTCCTGACATAAGCACACAACCTAAACACTTACCTAAACAGTTAACCACCTCTGATGTCTCACAAAAGGCATCAGTTGTAAAATCAAAGAAATCAGCTAGATCTGATGTGTCTGAGAGGCAATCAGGGTCAAAGGATTTCTCCACTCCAACTCATTCTCAAAAGAAGTCACAAGGGGGTGGACAAAGAGTTGTTGAAACATCTGGTTTGGATAAAGGAACAGGAGTGAAAAGGAAAGTTGTTCAAGGAGCTATTTCTGATTCTGATGATGATACAATGCCTATATCAGTCTTGTTGAAAAAGAAAGAGATTGATGTTATTGATACAAGAGAAGTGGCTGTCTCTGAAAAGCCAAAGAAAAGAAGAAGATTAATCATCAAAGGCAAATTTGTTGATCATACAGAATTTCTGAATCTTACTGATGATATGGAAGGCAATCCTGATGTTGCTATTCAGGATGGATCATCAGTTCCTGACACTACTGTTCATCCTGACATCTCTACTCCAAATAATTCACCTATGAAGACTGTTGAGATTTCTGATTCTCCAGCATCTGCATCTCCAAAGAGAAGAATTATTGAGATGTCTGTCGATCAAGTGAATGCTATTGCTGCTCAGCTGGGTGTTAAACCTTCACCTCTTGAAGTAAAATCTGCTGAAGCAAATGTTTTTCACAGACATAAGAAACAGATGACTACAGTGTCATCTCTGAAAGGATCCAGCCCTCAAGAACCTGAACTTCAAAGGAGTTCAGAAGCTATTGCCGATCCAGTCACACAAGAACCACCTACTCAAAGTGTAGGTGCAGACATTTTTGAAGGAATAGTCCCACAAGAACCATCTTCTCAAAGGGAAGGTGCAGACAAGAATATTCCTGCCCCACAAGAACCATCTTCTCAAACTGAAGATGCTGGCACACTCACATCAGCAGGGGAGTTTCCTGACAATGCTCAAGGGTCTTCTGAAATTGAAATTGAACTTGCTAGAAGTCTGGCAGAAAAAGCTGCTCATGATTTGCACATTGCTGAATGTGACAGAGTGATTGCTGACACTGCATTTGAGGGAAGTACACAAGAACCTTTGACTCAAAGTGTTGAAGAAGCTTCAAAACCTTAGACTACACAAGAACCATCAGTAGCAAATACTGATGCAAGTCATGCTATAGTTGCAGTGGTCAATCCTGATGCAAGTACTACTGATTCACTTATTCCATTGCTTATTGAGCCAATTTCAGCAAGGCCAATGGATTCGTTAACTACTTCATCAGGTAACATCTCTTTATCTACTTCATTTACTACTGATAGTATGATTACAGATAGACCTGATAACAGGGATACCTCTATTTGTATGACTTCAGACCACTCTTCTCAGCCACCTCTTATTTCTTCACAACTAATGAGCCAGAACCTTTCTTGTGAGATTGAGAGTGAACATTTAGAGAAAAAGAAGAGTGATGAGAGGCAGTCTCCTGAACTGGCAAAAGGAGAGGTAGAAAAGAGTGAGAAGTTATTAACTTCTAGTGAGGTAGGAGTTGCTATTAAAAGCAACTTAGGTAACATTGTGAGAAGTGATGAGATCACTTTAAAAGAAAAGAGAGATTTAGGACATGTTACCAGTTTGTCTGCAGGTCATCAGGATTCACCAGCTGTATCTACTGGTGTTTTGAAACTGAAAGGTATTATGCTTCCTGATGATGATGTTGAACATAAACTTCCTGAGGCTGGTGGTGGCTCAGATGATGATGATGATGATGATCATGCTGATCTTGAAACAAGGCAAATGCAGGCGGCTATAAAAGCAAGTCTCCGATCTAATTATGGGTCTTCAAGTAGATACATGTAGTCAATGACTCAAGAAGAATTCAGAGGGGAGTATAGTTCACTTCTTCCTTCTGATACTCGAGCTGCAAGGGGACATGAATGGGATACAGAATGGAATGAACCCACTGCTGAGATGAATTTTCAAAATGCTCTGTTTCATTCTGGTCATATTGCTACGCGGATGCCGACACCTGAACTTAAGGCTCTTCTCAAAACCAATGCTCTTCTCGCAAAGGGATTGAGGAGTGAGATTGATTCAATGAAGGCTGCAACAGAAAAATTTCAAGCGGGTATTCAAACATCTGTTTCCATATCTGCTACTGCTTCTCAAGCACGCCTTCTTGCAGATGATATTAAAGCTCTTGACAGGAGATTGGATTCTAGAATGACTGTCTTGGAATCTAAAGTTAATACTATCGATGAAACCCTCAAGCTTATATTGTCGTTCTTCATTCAGGACGATACTGATGTCAAAAAGGGGGAGAAGATAGTCAAAACAAAATGTTCACCTGATCCAGTTGTACAAAAGGATGATAATTCTGGAAATGATGGTGGTGCTGAGTCACATCAGAAAATTGAAACCTCTGATGCTGCTTTACTGATAAAGAGAACGAATACTCAAACTAAGCAGTCAACTCATGTTTCTGAATCTGGAAAGAAGACAGTGACATCTGGTCAAACTCTGTCAACCATTCCTGAGGATGATGTGTATGTGGAACAGGATGAAGATGCTGCTAATCTGTTTCATGAACTTGACACTGGGGATGGTCGTGTTCTTAAATTATTTCATAAAGACAAAAGAATTCAACAGTATCATGCTGAGAAAGCACTTGTCTTATCTGCTGAAGAAAATCCAGACATGACTACTGATGAGTTCTTAGAAGAACAAAACAGGATCCTTGAAGAGCTTGCAAAACAGAATAAAGCTCTTGCTGCAAGAAGAGGAAGAGGCAGAGGAGGAAGATACAGAAATAGAGGAAGATCATCTACTCAAACTAGTTCAAGGCAAACAAGATCTAGTGGAATCAAATTGAAAGATGCTTCTGAAAGTGAAAAGAAGAAAACTCTACTATCTCTTGCATCAACTCCAGACAACAGATTCAATGCTCCTGAAGAATTTGTAGAAGAGATATTGCCTTTGAAAAGGAAGAGTAAGGTAGCTGTTCAATCTACTGCATCTAATGAGAAGTCAGTCATTGATCCAATTTCTAATGTTGTTTCTGATTCTGAAATCTTAAAAGAACTTAAGATTATGATTATTAAGGTTGTGGTTGAATTTCACAATGTGGAAGTTTTTGAAGATACATTGGAGTATGAACAAGAAA
The DNA here is from genome assembly GCA_037693485.1 of Kitagawia praeruptora. Taxonomy (NCBI): domain Eukaryota; kingdom Viridiplantae; phylum Streptophyta; class Magnoliopsida; order Apiales; family Apiaceae; genus Kitagawia; species Kitagawia praeruptora. Next base: position 129,276,028 of record CM075352.1, read on the forward strand.
ACTTCAGAAGATTTGAAAGAGAAAGTGAAATCAGTGCTAAAGCCACAAAAGCAGAAAAGATAACAACCAGAGATTACTTAAGAAATGTTCATAGATCAGACAGGAGGTTATGGTATGATAGAGATAGATCTGTTCCTGAACATCAGCAGGATTATCCAACTAATGAGAAGAAGAAGAGTAAGAAGAAGGAGGTGGATAAGGCTGATTATAGGAAACCAGTTGTATTCATATCAGCTGGATTGATAAAAGAATCTTCTTTGATCAATGAATTTCTGATTGTTAAAACAGAGTCTACTACTTTTATTGCTGAAAATCCACCAAAATGGGTGAGTATGCAATCTGGCTTGAGAGGATGGGAACCTGGCACAAGAGGAAGAATTGGATATAGTCATGCACTGGTTATTTTCATTGCACAAACTGATCAATATGCTCTAGTTGACAAGATTGGGGATGAGTTAACTGTAGATCATCTTTGGAAACTTGAAGCTGTTGCTATTATTGCTGATTGTCATGCTGATGCAAAGAAAATAGAGAAGCTGGTGTACTTCATGAAAGATGGAAGTGTGAAGAAGATTCCTATTCATGAATTGTTGTGTAAATCTGCAAAAGAACTGAAATATGTTCTGTATCTTCTCAGAAGTAAAAGAATAAATGTTCGTGAAAGAGAAGTTTATCAAAATTGGTGTGTCATGATTTACTGGAAGATTAGACAGAGATTCATGGATGGAGGAACAAGGTATGATGGCAATTATATTCCCATGTACTTAAATTTAAGAGATAGAGAGGTTGAAATGAAGAAAGGTACAGCTGTTAAAGAAGTGTATCTAGGCATGGAACAACTGTCTCTAAATCCGGATGGAAAGGAAATTGCTTATGTGTTGCTAGGTGACTTAGATCTTCCGAGAAACTCAATTAAGAACATCAGGGCAGCTATTTATCAGATTAATGAGGAAGATGAAGAACTCAAAAATCTGAAGAAGAAACTGATTCAAATTCTTGAAAGCAAGGAAGAAGAATTGTTATCTGAATTCTTGAGACTGAATCTGTTCTATCAAAGAATTTCTGAAACTGTTCCTGATGATTTTTAGAAGGTATTTTGTTTTGAGTTTTTGACATCTTGAATCAAGGAATTTGTGCTTTGTTTTATAAAGAAAAAATTGGGGGAGATTGTTAGATATTGATTCAAGAGATGATCAGGATCTGGGAATTACTGATCAGATACTGATGCTGACGTCATCAGGAATGCACCGTCAGTATTGGACTATCAGGATTAGAAGCTGGTCAGTATTTGATGAAGATTCTCATCAGACCAGAGATCAAGGAAGATTGATATGTCGGTTCCTAATTTGTAGGAAGGCATCTATCATACAAGATATGCATTCAGAGATATATGTAATTGATTTAGAATATCTTGTAATTGATAGTGCAACTGTGTACATTATATAAACACAGTTTAGGTTTTACATTTTGTAATCGCTTACACGAGTTATCTTGTAACCTAGCAGCTCTTAAGAACATACGAATTTCTTAAGAGAGTTTTGTAACAGTTTTATATCAGAGTTAATAAAGCTGTTATTGATTCATACTTGTGTTATTTGTTTTAAGTCGAAAATCTTATACAATTGTATTCAACCCCCTTCTACAATTGTTATTTACTGGGCAACATAGTTAAAGTGCTGATTCCTATAACGGAACACGATCCAGGTTCACTGAATAATTTTTTTGAATGATTTCTTCGACGATCAAACCTTACGAATGTTAATAAACACTCATTTCAGTGTTGGAAAAAAATAATCAAAAAAATAAAAAGGTCGGATTGTACGAGATTTTAACAAAAACGTAGTAAAAGTGCTGCTTCGTGTTACGGGGCACGATCCAGGTTCACTGAATAATTTATTTGAATGATTTCTTCGACGCTCAAATCGTACAAATGTTAATAAACACTCATTTTAGTGTTGGAAAAAAATATTCAAAAAATGAAAAGGTCGGGTTGTACGAGATTTTAACAAAAACGTAGTAAATATGTTGCTTCCTATAACGGAGCATGATCCAGGTGAAGGGTTTCGAGCATCAAACGCAGCGGAAAAATTAAAACAAAAACCAATAATTCTCGAAACCCTACCGTAGGATCCATGCAAAAACATGATATTTAATTCGGAGATTGATGATTTACCTTAAAGAAGCTTTAATAACGGATGAACATCAGAGATCCTAGCTACTTGAATCACCACGCATCCCGCTCTCACGATCTACGCTCTACCGGTATCCACACGAACGCTTTTCTCGAAGGATTGATGTGTACTAGCACCCGAAAACTGCTTCTCTCTCTATCTTCTTTATTTCTCTCAAGAACGGCTAGGGTTTTGTAAAACTTATATCACCATATAAAATCAGCCATAAAGAGATATATATAGAGGGAGAAGAGAATTAGTTTTCTAATTATAATCCAATAATAATTAATACTAATCCGAAATTCCAATTTATTATTTAATCAAGTCCCATTTAATTAATTAATAACTAATTTCGGAATTAGTTAAAGTAATTCCATTTTTTCTATTTAATTAATTAATTAAGTCATACTTAATTAATATTATAAATAGAACAAATTACTTATTTAATTTAAATTCATAATTTAAATTATTTCTCCTTCAAGCGTTCTTTGTGTGTGACCCTATAGGTTATTATTATGTTGGCAACAATTTTAATATCTAATTAAAATTGTAAACAATGAGCGGCATCTAGTAATACATCATTGCTACCCAAGTAATAATAATTAAATGGTGATCCAATTAAACCTTTCGTGATTAATGTTTCCGTGTAATATAATCCCTTTAACCAAATATTATAGATTAAACTCGAGGCATGTAATTAGTCATCCTCTTCAACGTTTGATCCGGGTTTCCTTGATCAATGAGTAGACTATTAAAACAAATCAATATTTGAGCATGGCCATGCATTTTCATAGTCTCACTCAATCAAGAGGCCAATAATATCTCTCCTTATAATAGGAGGGTTAAATCCTTTATCTATCATTCATATTTCTCATATGTCTCATAATATACCCGATGTCCACTTTTATGATTACCCGGTCAAAGGTAACTTTTAATGAAGTCAAAGTATATTAATCCTCGTATAGAAATATAATTATCTCAAGTCTAAGGATCATTACACCATTATCACTGTGAGTCTTTCTAATGACTTATCAACATGTAGAATCTCACTGTGGGTCAATCCAGTGCCATGTAGAATATTACATGCACCTATGTTCTTGACTTTAGTATCACTATACCTATGACCAATGAGATGTGGTCATCAGTCAACAAACATACTAATCTTTATGCATTATAATTGTCCCATATTAATAATGCTCGATTAGGGATATTTAGGAATATAAACACTATTCATATAATCTCATTTTTAAGTCACATACTCAAAGATATAGAATACATGTTACATATTCCAAGGACATTTATTATTCTAACATTCATTTCGCAGTAAATTAAGACATAATAAATCAATATAGAAATAATCGTTGGAACATAACAAAATAGTCTTTCCTAGAAGCACAACTACATTGTCTCTAGGGCACTAACACTATCAATCTCCCACTTAAACTAGAGCCAATCGCTCATGTATCTAATACTCATGGAACTAGTGTGACCTTCGTGCTTCTGTTGCGACAGAGCCTTGGTCAGTGGTTCCGTAACATTATCATTAGTATGCACTTTACATATATGTATATCTCCTTGATCAATAATCTCATTAATAAGGTGATATCGCCTAAGTAAATTCTCAACCAACCTTCTTGGTTGCTTCGCAAGCATCAATATACTCAACCTCCATTGTAGAATCATTTATTGTCTTTACTGTGAACTATTCCAGCTTTCAGCACCTCCATTTAGACAAAACACGAATCCAGACTGGGACATAGAATCGTCCCTATCTGTCTGGAAACTAGCATCAGTGTAACCTCTTACAACCAGCTTCTCATCTCCTCTGTATATCAAGAACGAATCTTTAGTCCGTTTAAGGTACTTAAGAATATTCTTGACAGCTGTCCAGTGACCCTCACCTGGATTAGACTGGTATCTACTAATCATGATTAAAGCATACGAGACATCAGGATGAGTACATATCATTGCATATATAATAGAACCAATTGCCGAAGCATATGGTACTTTACACATACGGTCCTTATCATCTGATGATTTAAGACATTTTTCCTTTGAGATCGCTATCCCATGAGACACCGGGACATAGCCCCTCTTTGCCTCTTGCATTCCAAAATGATGCAATACTTTGTCAATGTATGTACTCTAACTTAAGCCGATTAATCTTTTAGATCTATCTCTATAGATCCTGATCCTTAAGATATAGGTAGCATCGCCTAAGTCTTTCATCGAGAAACTTTTTCCCAACCAAGTCTTCACGGCCTATTGAGAAGGAATGTCATTCCCTATTAGTAATATGTCATCTACATATAATACTAGGAATGCCACATGGCTCCTACTAACCGTTTTGTAGACACATGGCTCATCCTCATTTTGTATGAAGCCAAACTCTTTGACTGTTTCATCAAAATGGATGTTCCATCTCCTTGAGGCCTGCTTCAATCCATAAATGGATTTTCGCAACTTACAAACCATTCTAGCAAACCTTGAATCGACAAAACCCTGAGGTTGTGTCATGTACACATTCTCTTCTAAGCTCCCTTTTATAAAAAGTGGTCTTGACATCCAATTACCAGATCTCATAGTCTTAATAAGCTGCTATCGAAAGCAAAATCCTGATGGATTTGACCATAGCTACTGGTGAGAAAGTTTCATCATAGTCAATACCATGAATTTGCTTGAAACCTTTCGCCACTAGTCTTGCTTTGTAGGTCTGTTAATTTCCATCCATGTCAGTTTTCTTCTTGAAAACCCACTTGCACTCTATGGGTTTTACCCCATCAGGTGGTTCAACCAAAGTTCATACTTGGTTTTCATGCATGGAATCCATCTCAGATTTCATGGCCTCCAGCCATCTCTCAGAATCTGGACTATTCATAGCATCCTTGTAGGTGAGAGGCTCATCATTATCTACAAGCATCACATCGCCACTTTGAGTCATGAGAAATCCATAATATCTCTCTGGTTCATGGCGAATCCTACTAGATCTATGAACAACCTGTGTTTCTTGAGCAGTATTGTTCTCAACATCTTGAGTCTCATTCTGCTCATGTTGCAACTCTGGTTCAACAATATCTTGTAGTTCTCGATCTTCATCGAGATCTATTATCCTCCCACTATTTTTCTTAGAAAGCAGTTCTCTCTCTAGAAACACAGCCGTTCGAGCAACAAACACTTTGTTCTCGGAAGGTTTATAGAAATAATACCCTTTAGTTTCTAATGGGTATCCTACAAAATTACATTTATCTGATTTCGGTACTAGCTTATCAGAGACCAAGCGTTTCACAAACGCTTCACATCCCCAAACTTTCATAAATTAAACGATATTACGTTTATCAGTCCATATCTCATATGATGTCTTTTGAACCGATTTTGAAGGAACTCGATTTAGTGTTTGTGCAGCCGTCTCTAGGGCATAACCCCAGAAACTAATTGAAAGATCCGCATGACTCATCATCGATCGCACCATGTCCAACAAGGTACGATTTCTCCTTTCAGACACCCCATTCCATTGTTGTGTTCCAGGAGGAGTGAGTTGTGATACGATACCACACTCCTTTAGGAAATTCTTAAATTCCAAGCTTAAGTATTCTCCCCACGATCAGATCGTAGAGTTTTAATACTTTCGCCTAATTGCTTTTCAACTTCAGCCTTATACTCTTTGAATTTTTCAAACGATTCGGATTTGTTCTTCATAAGATACATATATCCGAATCTACTAAAATCATCAGTAAAGGTAATGAAATAATAAAAGCCACCTCTTGTCATCGTACGTATTGGACCACATACATCACTATGTATCAATTCCAATCGTTGGTGGCCCTCTCACCTTGACCGGTAAAAGGAGCTTTAGTCATTTTGCCAATGAGACATAGTTCGCATTCTTCGTATGATTCAAAATCAAACTTATCCAAATATCCATCCCTATGTAATTTGGAAATGCGATTCTCATTTATAAGGCCTAAACGACAGTGCCAGAGGTATGTTTGATTTGAGTCATTTTTCTTAAGACTTTTATTACTTATCTTATAGACAGGAGTATCAAGATCAAGAACATATAAACCATTAAACAAACGTGCAATCCCATAGGTAACATTATTCAATGAAAACGAACAACCATTGTTCTGAATCAAAACGAAAAACCAATCTTGTCCAAACAAGAAACGGAAATAATGTTTCTACAAATTGCAAGCACGTAATAACAGTTCTCAAGTTCTAAAATAAGCCCAGTGGGCAACGATAAATAATAAGTGCCTACAGCTAAGGCAGCAACCTTTGCTCCGTTGCCAACATGTTGGTCAACTTCTCCTTTCGCCAAAGTTCTACTTCTTCGAAGTTCTTGCACATTTATATAAATGTGGGAACCACATCCAGTATCTAATACCCATGATGTAGAAGTAGACAAATTGACTTCTATAACATAAATACATGAATCAGAAATCTGAACAACATTCAATTTCTTTAGATCCTCCAAATAATTTTGACATTTTCTCTTCCTTTCACCCTGTTTACACGCATACAAGGCCTTGCTTGTATCAAATCTCTCTTGACGAGCCTGTCCTTCAAACATACGTTTAAGGTGCTCTATCATGATATAAGAATCAAAATTCTCATGCTGTTTCTGCAGCTCAGGACTCATAGTCGTAAGCGTCAAACAGGTGACATCGGTGTCATCATCCAAATGCTTCTAATAAGCATTTCGTTGAGCCTCCGTTGCACCTTCAGGGAGAGTTCTAGGGCGAGGAATATCTATGACATAGAGCTTTCGCTCTTGCCTGAGGACAATCCTCAAATTCCTTTGCTAATCTAGGAAGTTAGTTACTGTCAACTTGTCCTTCTCAAGGACTGATCGCACATAAAAGTGATTTGTGTTTTTTGCCATTTTGAATATCTACAATGCTAAAAATGCATAAAATAACTAGTCTACGGATTTGTTAAATTATGTTCAAGTGATTATTCATATATATTCACAGCATATATCTCCCACTATTTTTATCAAATTAATAGCCCTTACTATTAATTCGGAAAGTATATCCCATAAATCTTTCTAGTGAGCCAAGATCCATATTTCGTCATGTCCTAAGTCAACCACTGGTAGTCCTTAAAACATGATTATTTAGGTAGACAACATTTGTCAATTATATCATATACAACTCTTGGATAGTTTGGTAAACAACGATTGATCTTATCTATCTAATAGATTTTTAACCAAACTCTATGCTTCTAAGTTCATAATAGTTGAATATAACCGTTTATTTTCACCTTATTATGACGACTCAGTTAAGTTAGACCCAATGATACAACGGCCGAATATAACCGTTTATATTCGTCACATCTCACGACGATAGATAGGAGTCCCCTGCCACTGACAGCCCTTCCCCTTATCGATCTAGAATTCAATGAGTGTTCATTCATTGGAAAGCATCTGATTAAAACTTAATATTTTGTTAAGGGGTTTAGAAAATTTATATTGATCATGATCACATCATAAAGAGATCCTCAATTTTCCTTGAACCAAATATTTCAAATTAACATCTTAAATTGTTCATTTCCCAGGTAGATGGAGGATCCCAATGGTCACACTTAATACCCATTAACCTTACGAATACGCATATCCGCTTTTGTCAGAAAATCCCAAATTTAGATATCAAAAATCCATATTTAATTCCGTGTTTTAAAAATCCATATTTCATAAACACAAGAATCTCATGATCGTTTGTTAATTTTAAAATCTTGAATCGTTACAGATTTTATCTTGTTTAGCAGGCATGGCATGGGTGTCGTATCTAATACATACATGATTAATCTAATTAAACATGAATATTTATCTCTACACATACATTGTATCGCATACATTCATATATATGTAAAGTGCATAAATTAAACGTGTTTGGTTATGGCCCATCCTATGTGATCTTTTCAAGCTAATGAAAAGATCAAGGTCAATCTATGGTGGTTAACAAAATACAATTTAAATACATGTCTTCTCCATTGCATCTTCTTGGGGAATCGCCTCCTTGCTTCCTTGTTCTTCTTGTCTTCTTTAAAAGTTACAATGAATACTTGAAAAACATGCTACACTAATAAACTTACAAGATGAACTCGAGTTACATTCGAGATTTATTAATTACAAGGAACAATGACATGCAAGTCGTATTTAGAAACCAAACCATAAAATCAAAACCACAATTCTATTGGTCTTAGGGCCATAACCAATCACCATGCTCATATAACAATTAAAAACATGTAACCATATCATATTTCAGATGATCCAATCAAAGAAATCATATAACTAAAAAAATCAGAATCAAATTCTGATAATATTAAATCGCCGTTTTGTGGCACTAGACGGCGTCAAACGCCTTACAGACTTACAGACGAGTCGATGATAGCTATGCTATCAGTTTTGTTCAGACGCTCGTTTCCAGTCAGAAAACACATATCGTTTGCGCAAATCGGACATTGGACACAGATTTCACCAAATCTGCGCAGCGTATACAAAAATCGTATCGTATACAATCCCCATATCAAGAACAAACATAAATCATATATATATCAATATATATACAGATTATATAATCATCATATGATCATCTCAAATCTCAATTATAATCAACATACAGTTTATACATATATATCAAAATCAACGCATCATACATGACAATCATCAAACATGCTCGTATATATATCAAAACTGTAACATAACCGAATTCAAACGTTTTTGCAAGTAGCTCTGATGCCATTGAAGGGTTTCGAGCATCAAACGCAGCGGAAAAATTAAAACAAAAACCAATAATTATTGAAACCCTACCGCAGGATCCATGCAAAAACATGATATTTAATTCGGAGATTGATGATTTACCTTAAAGAAGCTTTAATAACGGATGAACATCAGAGATCCTAGCTACTTGAATCACCACGCATCCCGCTCTCACGATCTACGCTCTACCGGTATCCACACGAACGCTTTTCTCGAAGGATTGATGTGTACTAGCACCCGAAAACTGCTTCTCTCTCTATCTTCTTTATTTTTCTCAAGAACGGCTAGGGTTTTGTAAAACTTATATCACCATATAAAATCAGCCATAAAGAGATATATATAGAGGGAGAAGAGAATTAGTTTTCTAATTATAATCCAATTATAATTAATACTAATCCGAAATTCCAATTTATTATTTAATTAAATCCCACTTAATTAATTAATAACTAATTTCGGAATTAGTTAAAGTAATTCCATTTTTTCTATTTAATTAATTAATTAAGTCATACTTAATTAATATTATAAATAGAACAAATTACTTATTTAATTTAAATTCATAATTTAAATTATTACTCCTTCAAGCGTTCTTTGTGTGTGACCCTATAGGTTATTATTACGTTGGCAACAATTTTAATATCTAATTAAAATTGTAAACAATGAGCGGCATCTAGTAATACATCATTGCTACCCAAGTAATAATAATTAAATGGTGATCCAATTAAACCTTTCGTGATTAATGTTTCCGTGTAATATAATCCCTTTAACCAAATATTATAAATTAAACTCGAGGCATGTAATTAGTCATCCTCTTCAACGTTTGATCCGGGTTTCCTTGATCAATGAGTAGACTATTAAAACAAATCAATATTTGAGCATGGCCATGCATTTTCATAGTCTCACTCAATCAAGAGGCCAATAATATCTCTCCTTATAATAGGAGGGTTAAATCCTTTACCTATCATTCATATTTCTCATATGTCTCATAATATACCCGATGTCCACTTTTATCATTACCCGGTCAAAGGTAACTTTTAATGAAGTCAAAGTATATTAATCCTCGTACAGAAATATAATGATCTCAAGTCTAAGGATCATTACACCATTATCACTGTGAGTCTTTCTAATGACTTATCAACATGTAGAATCTCACTGCGGGTCAATCCAGTGCCATGTAGAATATTACATGCACCTATGTTCTTGAATTTAGTATCACTATACCTATGACCAATGAGATGTGGTCATCAGTCAACAAACATAATAATCTTTATGCATTATAATTGTCCCATATTAATAATGCTCGATTAGGGATATTTAGGAATATAAACACTATTCATATAATCTCATTTTTAAGTCACATACTCAAAGATATAGAATACATGTTACATATTCCAAGGACATTTATTATTCTAACATTTATTTCGCAGTAAATTAAGACATAATAAATCAATATAGAAATAAACGTTGGAACATAACAAAATAGTCTTTCCTAGAAGCACAACTACATTGTCTCTAGGGCACTAACACTATCACCAGGTTCACTGAATAATTTATTTGAATGATTTCTTCGACGATCAAACCGTACGAATGTTAATAAACACTCTTTTTACTGTTGGAAAAAAATAATCAAAAAAATAAAAAGGTCGGGTTGTACGAGATTTTAACAAAAACGTAGTTAAAGTGTTGCTTCCTATAACGGAGCACGATCCAGGTTCACTGAATAATTTTTTTGAATGATTTCTTCGATGATCAAACCATACGAATATTAATAAACACTCATTTTAGTGATGGAAAAAAATAATCAAAAAATGAAAAGGTCGGGTTGTACGAGATTTTAACAAAAACGTAGTAAAAGTGTTGCTTCCTGTATCGGGGCACGTTCCAAGTTCAGTGAATAATTTTTTTGAATGATTTCTTCGACGATCTAACTGTACGAATGTTAATAAACACTCATTCTAGTGTTGGAAAAAATAATCAAAAAATAAAAAGGTCATATTGTACGAGATTTTAACAAAAACGTAGTAAAAATGTTGCTTCCTCTAACAGGGCACGTTCCAGGTTCACTGAATAATTTTTTTGAATGATTTCTTCGACGATCAAACCGTACGAATGTTAATAAACACTCATTCTAGTGTTGAAAAAAAAATATTCAAAAAATAAAAAGGTCGGATTGTACGAGATTTTAACAAAAACGTACTAAATCTGTTGCACCCAGTAACAGGGCACGTTCCAAGTTCACTAAACGTAGTTGAAGTGTTGCTTCCTATAACGGAGTACGATCCAGGTACACTGAATAATTTTTTTGAATGATTTCTTCGACGATCAAACCATACGAACGTTAATAAACACTCATTTTAGTGTTTAGAAAAAATTATCAAAAAATAAAAAAGGTCGGGTTGTACAAGATTTTAACAAAAACGTAGTTAAAGTGTTGCTTCCTATAACGGAGCACGATCCATGTTCACTGAATAATTTTTTTGAATGATTTCTTCGACGATCAAACCATACGAATTTTAATAAACACTCATTTTAGTGTTGTAAAAAATAATTAAAAAATTAAAAGGTCGGGTTGTACGAGATTTTAAAAAAAAACGTAGTAAAAGTGGTGCTTCCTATATCGGGGCATGTTCCTAGTTCACTGAATATTTTTTTTGAATGATTTCTTCTACGATCAAACCGTACGAATGTTAATAAACACTCATTTTAGTGTTGGGAAAAAATAATCAAAAAATAAAAAGGTCGGGTTGTACGAGATTTTAACAAAAACGTAGTAAAAGTGTTGCTTCTTGTAACGGAGCACGATCCAGGTTCACTGAATAATTTTTTTGAATGATTTATTCGACGCTCAAACCATAAGAATGTTAATAAACATTCATTTTATTGTTGTAAAAAAATAATTAAAAAATTAAAAGGTCGGTTTGTACGAGATTTTAACAAAAACGTAGTAAAAGTGTTGCTTCCTGTATCGGGGCACGTTCCAAGTTCACTGAATAATTTTTTTGAATGATTTCTTCAACGATCAAACCGTACGAATGTTAATAAACACTCATTTTAGTGTTGGGAAAAAATAATCAAAAAATAAAAATTTCAGGTTGTACGAGATTTTAACAAAAGCGTAGCTAAAGTGTTGCTTCCTATAACGGAGCATGATCCAGGTTCACTGAATAATTTTTTTGAATGATTTCTTCGACGATCAAACCATACGAATGTTAATATACACTCATTTCAGTGTTGGAAAAAAATAATCAAAAAATAAAAAGGTCGCTTTGTACGTGATTTTAACAAAAACAGAGTAAAAGTGTTGTTTCCTGTATCGGGGCACGTTCCAAGTTCACTGAATAATTTTTTTGAATGATTTCTTCGACGATCTAACTGTACGAATGTTAATAAACACTCATTCTAGTGTTGGAAAAAATAATCAAAAAATAAAAAGGTCATATTGTACGAGATTTTAACAAAAACGTAGTAAAAGTGTTGCTTCCTCTAACGGGGCACGTTCCAGGTTCACTGAATAATTTTTTTGAATGATTTCTTCGACGATCAAACCGTACGAATGTTAATAAACACTCATTCTAGTGTTGAAAAAAAAATATTCAAAAAATAAAAAGGTCGGATTGTACGAGATTTTAACAAAAACGTACTAAAACTGTTGCACCCTGTAACAGGGCACGTTCCAAGTTCACTAAATGTAGTTGAAGTGTTGCTTCCTATAACGGAGCACGATCCAGGTACACTGAATAATTTTTTTGAATGATTTCTTCGACGATCAAACCATACGAACGTTAATAAACACTCATTTTAGTGTTTAGAAAAAATAATCAAAAAATAAAAAAGGTCGGGTTGTACAAGATTTTAACAAAAACGTAGTTAAAGTGTTGCTTCCTATAACGGAGCACGATCCATGTTCACTGAATAATTTTTTTGAATGATTTCTTCGACGATCAAACAATACGAATTTTAATAAACACTCATTTTAGTGTTGTAAAAAATAATTAAAAAATTAAAAGGTCGGGTTGTAAGAGATTTTAAAAAAAACGTAGTAAAAGTGGTGCTTCCTATATCGGGGCATGTTCCAAGTTCACTGAATATTTTTTTTGAATGATTTCTTCGACGATCAAACCGTACGAATGTTAATAAACACTCATTTTAGTGTTGGGAAAAAATAATCAAAAAATAAAAATTTCAGGTTGTACGAGATTTTAACAAAAACGTAGTAAAAGTGTTGCTTCTTGTAACGGAGCACGATCCAGGTTCACTGAATAATTTTTTTGAATGATTTATTCGATGCTCAAACCATAAGAATGTTAATAAACATTCATTTTATTGTTGTAAAAAAATAATTAAATAATTAAAAGGTCGGTTTGTACGAGATTTTAACAAAAACGTAGTAAAAGTGTTGCTTCCTGTATCGGGGCACGTTCCAAGTTCACTGAATAATTTTTTTGAATGATTTCTTCAACGATCAAACCGTACGAATGTTAATAAACACTCATTTTAGTGTTGGGAAAAAATAATCAAAAAATAAAAATTTCAGGTTGTACGAGATTTTAACAAAAACGTAGCTAAAGTGTTGCTTCCTATAATGGAGCATGATCCAGGTTCACTGAATAACTTTTTTGAATGATTTCTTCGACGATCAAACCATACGAATGTTAATAAACACTCATTTCATTGTTGGGAAAAAATAATCAAAAAATAAAAAGGTCGCTTTGTACGAGATTTTAACAAAAACGTAGTAAAAGTGTTGTTTCCTGTATCGGGGCACGTTCCAAGTTCACTGAATAATATTTTTGAATGATTTCTTCGACGATCAAACCGTACGAATTTTAATAAAAACTCATTCTAGTGTTGGAAAAAATAATCAAAAAATTAAAAGGTCGTGTTGTAGGAGATTTTAACAAAAACGTAGTAAAAGTGTTGTTTCCTGTAACGGGGAACGTTCCAGGTTCACTGAATAATTTATTTGAATGATTTATTCGACGCTCAAACCATACGAATGTTAATAAACACTCTTTCTAGTGTTGGAAAAAATAATCAAAAAATAAAAAGGTCGGGTTGTAGGAGATTTTAACAAAAACGTAGTAAAAGTGTTGCTTCCTGTATCGGGGCACGTTCCAAGTTCACTGAATAATTTTTTTGAATGATTTCTTCAACGATCAAACCGTACGAATGTTAATAAACACTCATTTTAGTGTTGGGAAAAAATAATCAAAAAATAAAAATTTCAGGTTGTACGAGATTTTAACAAAAGCTTAGCTAAAGTGTTGCTTCCTATAACGGAGCATGATCCAGGTTCACTGAATAATTTTTTTGAATGATTTCTTCGACGATCAAACCATACGAATGTTAATAAACACTCATTTCAGTGTTGGAAAAAAATAATCAAAAAATAAAAAGGTCGCTTTGTACGAGATTTTAACAAAAACAGAGTAAAAGTGTTGTTTCCTGTATCGGGGCACGTTCCAAGTTCACTGAATAATTTTTTTGAATGATTTCTTCGACGATCTAACTGTACGAATGTTAATAAACACTCATTCTAGTGTTGGAAAAAATAATCAAAAAATAAAAAGGTCATATTGTACGAGATTTTAACAAAAACGTAGTAAAAGTGTTGCTTCCTCTAACGGGGCACGTTCCAGGTTCACTGAATAATTTTTTTGAATGATTTCTTCGACGATCAAACCGTACGAATGTTAATAAACACTCATTCTAGTGTTGAAAAAAAAATATTCAAAAAATAAAAAGGTCGGATTGTACGAGATTTTAACAAAAACGTACTAAAACTGTTGCACCCTGTAACAGGGCACGTTCCAAGTTCACTAAACGTAGTTGAAGTGTTGCTTCCTATAACGGAGCACGATCCAGGTACACTGAATAATTTTTTTGAATGATTTCTTCGACGATCAAACCATACGAACGTTAATAAACACTCATTTTAGTGTTTAGAAAAAATAATCAAAAAATAAAAAAGGTCGGGTTGTACAAGATTTTAACAAAAACGTAGTTAAATTGTTGCTTCCTATAACGGAGCACGATCCATGTTCACTGAATAATTTTTTTGAATGATTTCTTCGACGATCAAACAATACGAATTTTAATAAACACTCATTTTAGTGTTGTAAAAAATAATTAAAAAATTAAAAGGTCGGGTTGTACGAGATTTTATAAAAAAACGTAGTAAAAGTGGTGCTTCCTATATCGGGGCATGTTCCAAGTTCACTGAATATTTTTTTTGAATGATTTCTTCGACGATCAAACCGTACGAATGTTAATAAACACTCATTTTAGTGTTGGGAAAAAATAATCAAAAAATAAAAATTTCAGGTTGTACGAGATTTTAACAAAAACGTAGTAAAAGTGTTGCTTCTTGTAACGGAGCACGATCCAGGTTCACTGAATAATTTTTTTGAATGATTTATTCGATGCTCAAACCATAAGAATGTTAATAAACATTCATTTTATTGTTGTAAAAAAATAATTAAAAAATTAAAAGGTCGGTTTGTACGAGATTTTAACAAAAACGTAGTAAAAGTGTTGCTTCATGTATCGGGGCACGTTCCAAGTTCACTGAATAATTTTTTTGAATGATTTCTTCAACGATCAAACCGTACGAATGTTAATAAACACTCATTTTAGTGTTGGGAAAAAATAATCAAAAAATAAAAATTTCAGGTTGTACGAGATTTTAACAAAAACGTAGCTAAAGTGTTGCTTCCTATAACGGAGCATGATCCAGGTTCACTGAATAACTTTTTTGAATGATTTCTTCGATGATCAAACCATACGAATGTTAATAAACACTCATTTCAGTGTTGGGAAAAAATAATCAAAAAATAAAAAGGTCGCTTTGTACGTGATTTTAACAAAAACGTAGTAAAAGTGTTGTTTCCTGTATCGGGGCACGTTCCAAGTTCACTGAATAATTTTTTTGAATGATTTCTTCGACGATCAAACCGTACGAATGTTAATAAAAACTCATTCTAGTGTTGGAAAAAATAATCAAAAAATTAAAAGGTCGTGTTGTAGGAGATTTTAACAAAAACGTAGTAAAAGTGTTGTTTCCTGTAACGGGGAACGTTCCAGGTTCACTGAATAATTTATTTGAATGATTTATTCGACGCTCAAACCATACGAATGTTAATAAACACTCTTTCTAGTGTTGGAAAAAATAATCAAAAAATAAAAAGGTCGGGTTGTAGGAGATTTTAACAAAAACGTAGTAAAAGTGTTGTTTCCTATAACGGGGCACGTTCCGGGTTCACTGAATAATTTATTTGAATGATTTCTTCGACGATCAAACCATATGAATGTTAATAAACACTCAAGTTAGTGTTGGGAAAAAATAATGAAAAAATAAAAAGGTCGGGTTGTACGAGATTTTGACAAAAACGTAGTTAAAATGTTGCTTCCTATAACGGAGCACGATCCAGGTTCACTGAATAATTTTTTTCAATGCTTTCTTCGGCAATCAAACCGTACGAATGTTAATAAACACTCATTTTAGTGTTGGAAAAAAATAATCAAAAAATTAAAAGGTCGGGTTGTACGAGATTTTAACAAAAACGTAGTAAAAGTGGTTCTTCCTGTATCGGGGCACGTTCCAAGTTCACTGAATAATTCTTTTGAATGATTTCTTCGACGATCAAACCGTACGAATGTTAATAAACACTCATTTTAGTGTTGGGAAAAAATATGTACGAGATTTTAACCAAAACGTAGGTAAAGTGTTGCTTCCTATAACGGAGCACGATCCAGGTTCACTGAATAATTTTTTTGAAAGATTTATTCGATGATCAAACCATACGAATGTTAATAAACACTCATTTTAGTGTTGGAAAAAAATAATAAAAAAATAAAAAGGTCGGGTTGTACGAGATTTTAACAAAAACGTAGTAAAAGTGCTACTTCCTGTATCGGGGCACGTTCCAAGTTCACTGAATAATTTTTTTTGAATGATTTCTTCGACAATCAAACCGTACGAATGTTAATAAACACTCATTTTAGTGTTGGGAAAAAATAATCAAAAAATAAAAAGGTCGGGTTGTACGAGATTTTAACAAAAACGTAGTAAAAGTGCTGCTTCTTGTAACGGGGCACGATCCAGGTTCACTGAATAATTTTTTTGAACGATTTCTTCGACTCTCAAACCGTACGAATGTTAATAAACACTCATTCCATTGTTGGAAAAAATAATCAAAAAATAAAAAGGTCGGGTTGTAGGAGATTTTAACAAAAAAGTAGTAAAAGTGTTGTTTTCTTTAACGGGGCACGTTCCAGGTTCACTGGATAATTTATTTGAATGATTTCTTCGACGATCAAACCATATGAATGTTAATAAACATTAATTTTAGTGTTGGGAAAAAATGATCAAAAAATAAAAAGGTCGATTTGTACGAGATTTTAACATAAACGTAGTTGAAGTGTTGCTTCCTATAACGGAGCACGATCCAGGTTCACTGAATAATTTTTTTGAATGATTTCTTCGACGATCAAACCATATGAATGTTAATAAACAATCATTTTAGTGTTGGAAAAAAAGAATCAAAAAATAAAAAGGTCGGGTTATACGAGATTTTAACAAAAACGTAGTAAAAGTGCTGCTTCCTGTATCGGGGCACGTTCCAAGTTCACTAAATAATTTTTTTGAATGACTTTTTTGATGATGAAACCGTACGAATGTTAATAAACACTCATTTTAGTGTTGGGAAAAAATAATCAAAAAATAAAAAAGGTCGGGTTGTACAAGATTTTAACAAAAACGTAGTTAAAGTGTTGCTTCCTATAACGGAACACGATCAAGGTTCACTGAATAATTTTTTAGAATAATTTCTTCGACGATAAAACCATACGAATGTTAATAAACACTCATTTTAGTGTTGTAAAAAAATAATTAAAAAATTAAAAGGTAGGGTTGTACGAGGTTTTAAAAAAAACGTAGTAAAAGTGTCGCATCCTGTATCGGGGCACGTTCCAAGTTCACTGAATAATTTTTTTGAATGATTTCTTGGACGATCAAACCGTACGAATATTAATAAACACTCATTTTATTGTTGGGAAAAAATAATCAAAAAATAAAAAGGTCGGGTTGTACGAGATTTTAACAAAAACGTAGTAAAAGTGTGGCTTCTTGTAACGGGGCACGATCCAGGTTCACTGAATAATTTTTTTGAATGATTTCTTCGATGCTCAAACCATACGAATGTTAAAAAAACAATCATTTTAGTGTTGGGAAAAAATAATCAAAAAATAAAAAGGTCCGGTTGTACGAGATTTTAACAAAAACGTAGTAAAAGTGCTGCTTCTTGTAACGGGGCACGATCCAGGTTCACTGAATAATTTTTTTAAATGATTTCTTCGACCCTCAAACCGTAAGAATGTTAATAAACATTCATTCTAGTTTTGGAAAAAATAATCAAAAAATAAAAAGGTCGGGTTGTAGGAGATTTTAACAAAAACGTAGTAAAAGTGTTGTTTCCTTTAACGGGGCACGTTCCAGGTTCACTGAATAATTTATTTGAATGATTTTTTCGAAGATCAAACCATATGAATGTTAATAAACACTCATTTTAGTGTTGGGAAAAAATAATCAAAAAAT
This sequence comes from Kitagawia praeruptora, assembly GCA_037693485.1. NCBI lineage: Eukaryota > Viridiplantae > Streptophyta > Magnoliopsida > Apiales > Apiaceae > Kitagawia > Kitagawia praeruptora. Next base: position 129,294,551 of record CM075352.1, read on the forward strand.
AAAAAGGTCGGGTTGTACGAGATTTTGACAAAAACGTAGTAAAAGTGATGCTTCTTGTAACGGAGCACGATTCAGGTTCACTGAATAATTTTTTTGAATGATTTCTTCGATGCTCAAACCGTACGAATGTTAATAAACAATCATTTTAGTGTTGGGAAAAAATAATCAAAAAATAAAAAGGTCGGGTTGTACGAGATTTTAACAAAAACGTAGTAAAAGTGCTGCTTCTTGTAACGGGGCACGATCCAGGTTCTCTGAATAATTTTTTTAAATAATGTTATGAATAATTCGTAAGTTGTGATGTTAAGAATAGAATTTACACATTATACTTCTTGTAATCATGATCTTATAAAGGATTTAGCACTGTATATAGGATTTATGTGTAAGACAGTTATCTGTATAGTTTAGTCAGAAATGAACAGTGTATCGGAGACTACATGTCAGGAACAAAGGACAAATCCTGATGATGGTCCAATACTGATGGATGATCAGATACTGATGCAGTGTACAGATCCTGATATCAGTTTTGTTACTGATGATGTCATTATGGATGCTACAGAAACTGGCAAGTGCTATAAAACAGGATCGTTGTTTGAAGAACAAGCAAGAAGATATTATGAAGGAAAGAGTTTTCTATTGATGGAAACTATCGACTTGAAGGCAGAACATTGTCTTGTATAGATTATAGCTTTCTGTTATTAGTTGATAGGTAGCATTATAAATACTTTCTCAATATCATTGTAAAGAGCGACGAAGTTGTTGTTGGGAATTAAGACTAAAACAGCAACATAGAGGCAGTTATATGTCGTATTTAACAAGTCCAGGCCAAGCATACAATTAGCGAAACAAAACATGAAGGTAAAACACATGCATGTCAGTAACTGATAGAACAAAGAAAAGTCAGAAAACATACCAGTAGCCATTGCTATATCAGTATGTAAATCAAGTAAAACAAACAGCTGAGTCGTCAGGATTTGCTAGAAAGCCTGACTGCTCTTGAAGAGATAATTGCCCCCACTTACAACTGTGTTGGGATGCTTGCAACACCTCTCCCAGGATGAAATAGCTCCGAGTACAGTGATCACAGCAATCAGAATACTCAACTTCGACTAGCACCTCAGTCGCCAGAAAAACCCTAAGTAAAATATACTATAACAGGAGGAGAACAGAGAGTGTAGAGAAGACAAGAGAATGTAGGGTGTGGTCTGTATATTCAGTGTATTCCGTCTGTACAATCAGTAGCTTAGCTCTCTATTTATAGGAGAGGCCAAACGTAACTGATGCCACCCAATTAATATTGCAACTGCCGATTTACATTTAATAAAATGAAACGGCTGATTTAATAAAATCAAAACGGTTGATTTAATAAATCGTAACTGTTACGTTATATTTATCCACACATATCAGTTTTTATTTTAATTATACGAATATATATATATTATCAAATTCTGACCCAACATCAGGATCTGATCCATCAGGATTTTCGTCCGTCAAGATCTGATGTCCATCAGTATTTGATCATTCATCAGGATCTGATACCGTCAGGACTTGAGGTCCATCAGTATTTGATCCAGCATCAGGATCTGGTAGTACCTTCAGGACTTCATCAGGACTTGAGCCCATCAGTATTAGATGTCCGCCAGTTCCTGATTTATTCCAAGTACTGATCCCGAACGATATATATATATTTATTCTAATTAAAATATTATTTAAACACAGAAATAAAATCCCTCGCCCAGGTCGCCTCGCGTACGCGAGACGCCGAGACATTCGCCCAAATCGCCCTTCGACCGAGCCGACCCGAGTCGAGTCGAGTCGTGACGTGGTGTGGCGAGGCGGGCGGCGGCGGCGGCGCGCGTGTGTGTGTGTGTGTGTGTGCGCGTGGAGCACACAGTAACACCATGCACCATCATACACCTTAGTAGTTGTACACTACCCATGTGTGTGATTCTATATAAAGCCAACAACTCCCTTTATTCATTTCAATGTGGGACAAATACACATTCTCATTTCAAGCTTATTCAAGCTACTAACTTCAACTCCATTTCTCTATGGGTTTCACTAAGAAAATTACTTAGACCCATATATGAAAATTTAAGTCCTCACAACAAGGAACAATTTCCAATCGTTAAAATCCGGAATTAACATCAAGAACATAAAATACTTATGCTCTAAAAACTCCATTTTCTAACAATCCCCCACAAATCCATATAGAAATGTTTCAGGTTTCTCATCATGACTTGTTTTTCAGGGTCGGTACCCTTCCGGGTTTGAACCCTCCTAAGTCCCCTACTTCAATGATTACCGGATTCAGATGGAATGTTTCACCTTGAATCTTAATCCGTTTGGTGTAACCATATTCCATAGATGACGACAAGTCAAAGGCTATGCTGCCAATCTACGGCTTTGAGACATTAATGGTCTTGTCTCGATCCTGTTCGTCGAATGTTTCAAGGAATAACCTTTCCCTCTAATTGCGACCACACAATTACATTCGCTTAGCTGGGCATCTCCAGAGATGTACTGCAACCATCTCGTCAAATGACTTGACCCCATTCAGAGTTATAATAACTCTTGCTATCTAGCAGTATCAGTACCTTCTAGGTTTTCAGGGGATAGACTCAGATACAACAGTATCATCTATGTAGCAAAGGTACTATCAATTCATCCTTACAGCTTGTTATTACCACATTGAATACACTTCAAGGGATCTCCTCTCATGTGTATTGGGTTCCCACTGATGATGAACTATGATGGGTTGACAGCCCCATCCCCAACCTCGACTTAAGGACCACTGCAGGTTCCAGTCCTTTAGTTAAAGGATCAGCTATATTATTCTGAGTTCCTATGAACTCTATAGCAATAATCCTATCAGACACTAAACCCCTAATAGACTTTAGTCTAACTTGGATGTGTCTCTTGGTTTTAGCATTATACTTCTTATTGCTAATCTTGTCGATAGTTGTTTTACTATCACAATGAATAGCAAACGCAGGAAGCGGTCTGCTTACTACAGGTATCATGGACATAAGTCCATGTAACCATTCAGCCTCCGTCCCAGTGGCATCAAGTGCACACAAATCAGCCTCAAAAGTAGACCGAGTTACTATAGTCTGTTTGGTCGACTTCCAGGATATTGCTCCACCTGCTAAAGTGAACACGTATCCAATCACTCCATTGGAACCAGACTTCTTCGCTATCCAACTTGCATCACTGTACCCCTCAAGCACACCAGGAAATCTCCTATAGTGTAAACTTAGGTACATTGTGCCTTTTAGATATCTAAGTACTCTATCAAGAGCATCCCAATGAGTTCTGTTTGGACAGCTTGTATATCTAGCCAACTTAGACATAGAGTATGAAATATCTGGTCTAGTACAGTTAGCAAGATACTGCAAACTCCCTATAATCTGAGAATACCTTAACTGAGACACAGGTACTCCTGAAGCATTCTTGACAAGGGCAACTTTAGGATCATAGGGTGTACTAGCAATTCTACACTGTGAATAACCATATTTCTCAAGTATAGATTTCTCTATATAATGAGATTGCGATAAAGTTATTCCCTCAGCTGACTGAGTCAGCTTGAGACCAAGAATCACACTCGCCTCACCCATATCCTTCATTTCAAAATGCCTTTTTAGGAAAGCTTTTGTCTCGTTAATTATCTCAAGATTGGTTCCAAACAATAGTATGTCATCAACATATAGGCACATGATGACACACTCACTACCTTTAACTTTAGTGTAGACACACTTATCACTTTCATTAATATCATAACTGAAAGGCAATATAGTTTCATCAAACTTTTTATGCCAATCCCTAGGAGCTTGTTTCAAACCATAGATGGATTTGATCAACTTACATACTTTCCTTTCGTTACCAGATGTAACAAATCCCTCAGGCTGATCCATATAAATCTCTTCTTCAAGTTCACCATGAAGAAAAGCTATCTTTACATCCATTTGATGGATGATAAGACCATGTACGGAAGCCAATGCTACAAGCATTCGGATTGTTGTCATCCTAGCTACAGGAGAGTATGTATCAAAGTAATCAATACCCACCATTTGCTTAAAACCCATAGCTACCAGTCTAGCTTTGTACTTATCTATTGAGCCGTCAGGATTCAACTTCCTTTTAAAGATCCATCTGCACCCGATAGTAGAACACCCAGGAAGGAGATCAACTAACTCCCATGTTCCGTTAGAAACAATAGAGTCAATTTCACTCTTTAAAGCGCCCTTCCAGTGCCTAGACTCTGAAGAATCCATAGCTTGTCGGAAAGTTAAAGGTTCGTCCTCGACATTGTAAGTGATATAATCACTTCCAAAATCCTTGACTACCTTTGCACGCTTACTCCTTCGTGGTTCCTCTATCTCCTTAGGAGTAGAGCTACTACTAGGTTCCGCCCCCACATTTGTCATCTTTTCCACATGATCAGGAATAGAACTTGATGTGTGAGTAGGATCTTCATTAGAAGTATCTTGAGGCATACCAGTCTTCATAGGGTAAACATCCTCAAAGAATGTAGCATCACGAAACTCAACTATCGTGTTTGCCACTATACCATCTATGTCAGATTTTAGCACTAAAAATCTCATAGCTGTAGTGGTCTCAAGATAGCCCAGAAAGATACAATCAACAGTCTTCGGACCTAGTTTCTTTCTCTTGTGTTCAGGGACAAGTACCTTAGCAAGGCACCCCCACACACGAAGATACTTAAGACTAGTCTTCTTGCTCTTCCATAACTCATAGGGTGTCTTATCCATGTGTTTCAGAGGGACTCTATTTAGAATATGGCAAGCCGTATTCAGAGCTTCTCCTCACATGTATTTAGGCAACCCAGAATTAATAAGCATACTATTAATCATATCTTTAAATGTTCTGTTCTTTCGCTCAGCAACCCCATTAGACTCAGGTGTGTATGGTGGGGTAACTTCATGAACTATACCATTGCTTGCACAAAATTCATTAAAAGCGTTACTCGTATACTCACCACCTCTATCAGATCTCAACCGTTTAAGTACCTTACTAGTTTGTTTTTCTACTTCAGTTTTATATATAATGAATTTACTAAGTGCTTCATCCTTATGTCTAAGTAAATAAACATAACAGTATCTACTACTATCATCTATAAAGGTAATTGATATGGGCTAAAAGTAAGCCCTAAAGACACATTTAATGTGGCATTAATTAGACCCGGAATGGTCCAAACGTGGGGCCCACCAGATGGGCCCAATCCCTATTTATAATATTAATTTCGTAATTAATATTAGGGGTAACAAACAGCTCAGCAAATAAGAGTCAAACAAGGATATTACTCTTGCCTGACTTAGCCTCCAAGATACATATTCCAACATGGAAACTGACTCCTACAAGGAAGGGGTCTAGAACCTTCCTCAAGGCGGTGGCTTGCCCACCAAGTCACCTACTCCTACCATAATTCCTAGGCTTCTCAGCCTATATAAAGGGTCTGACCCCTCATTCTCAGAACTATGTTTTCTTGGCTTGATTCTCTAATACAGAGATACGTAGGCATTCTGTGAGGACCGTTTAGTCTCGAACGCAGAAGCAGCCATAAGAGCACGAAGCTCCCGAACCCTAGCCGTCATAATCATAACCTAGTTTTTATTCCACAACATTTGGCGCCGTCTGTGGGAACAAGACATCAACCATGGTAACTACACGAAGAACAGCACCAAGCTCTACCGAGGCTTTACCAATTAGCTCTGCTCCGCCCACCACGGATCCGGTGCCCCCAATGACTTGAACGATCGTTCAACATCAAGTTTCTCAACCCCTAGGGACGACTTCCCATGTTGAGAGTATGCTACCTCCAATCGTCCACACAAATCCAGGGACTAATCCCCTTCAGATGGTGGTTTCTCCCTTGGTTATAGATCCCAACAACCCTCCACAAGGGGTCCAGATCCACACTACGGATCTCCCCGTGAATACCGACCCGATGTATGGGCTGCCTAACTACCCTCCTACTCAAGGAGTTGGATCAAGTGGTCATGCCCTGCATATCCAAGATCGAGAGTATCGTGACTACTCTGGTCCCTATACTGATGAATCGTCTTCTGATGATGAATATCGTGAAGAAGCCCCAAGAAGGCGACGTGCTAGCAGAGAACCCCGGAGGAGTCATCAAACTGTCTATGATGGACCCCCGTCTACAACTGCGGAAAGAATCAAGGCTTATGAAGCCGGGATTTTAAGATTAAAGGAAGATATGATGCCCCAACTGGAAGAACAACGAGGGTGGAAACCCCCAAGAGCAACCCCAAGGATCTGATGCCACTTGGGGATCCTGATGATCCTACACCCCCGTTTACTGAGGAGGTGATGAACGCTCGTATCTCAAAGAAGTTCAAGATGCCAACGATTAAAGCTTATGATGGAACGGGTGATCCCGCAAACCACGTCAGGACATTCTCGAACGCACTGCTGTTGCAGCCTGCAAGTGACGCTTTGAAGTGTAGGGCGTTCCCTCAAACTTTGTCGGGCATGGCTCAAAGATGGTATAGCTGGCTGCCTGCAAACTCAATTGGCTCCTTTAAGGAGTTAAGTGCTGCTTTCGTTAGTCAGTTTATCAGCGGAAGAGTTCATGAGAAAGGTTCTGCATCCCTTATGCATGTGGTACAAGGGAAGAACGAAAATCTGAGAGACTACCTTAAGAGGTTCACCAAAGAGACGTTGAACATCACTGATCTGGAGAATAAGGTGGCCATGGTAGCCCTAGAACACGGAACCACTGACGAGTTCTTTAAAAGGTCATTGGCCAAGCATCCTCCTGAAAATATGGCTGAGCTCCAGCGAAGGGCTGACAAGTATATCAAGGTTGAGGATAGCATGAAGAAAGAAGCTGTTGGAGGCAATGGCAAGGGCTCCAATGACTTTAAGAAACGAAAGCAAGAACAAGAGTATGATGCTAGGGACAAGTATTCCCGGACTAGCAAGGATTCTGAATCATCACCGAAGAAGAGTTTGAGACCAAGATTCAACGACTATGCAAGACTGAATGCTCCTTGGAGTCAGATCTTGTTAGATATTGAGAAAGACAAAGATTTTCGATGGCCGAAGCCACTTAGGGGTGATCCCGCAAAGAGAAACAAGGGTCAGTACTGTAGATTCCACCGCGATGTGGGGCATGATACAGATGATTGCAAGCAACTCGAAGATGAGGTCGAGTTCTTGATCCGTAGAGGGAAATTGAGCAACTTCACTAAGGGTGAAGATCGTGTTAATCGAATTAGAGATTATAACAGAAGGGATGACGATCGTGATCGTAACACACAGCCCCGAGGGCCAGTTATCAATATGATCTGGGGAGGCCCGACAGCGGCCGGTACAACTCGAAACTCTCGAAAGGCGTACGCCAGAGAAGTGATACACATCGTGGGAGAGGCCCCGAAGCGGGCTAGGACTGAAATCACACTTGGTTTTGATGATTCTGATCTTGAAGGGGTGAAGTTCCCCCATGACGACCCGTTGGTCATAACTCCTGTAATTGGAAACTCAGAAGTGAAGCGAGTCTTGATAGATAATGGAGCTTCCGTTGACGTTCTATTTCATGATGCATTTGTGAAGATGGGTTACAATGATTCTCAGTTGACCCCAAATAACATGCCTATATATGGATTTAATGGCGTAGGATCTAAAGTTGAAGGGACTATTCAATTGCCTATGACTATTGGACAGGAGCCCAAGAAGGCCACTCAGATGTTGAACTTCCTGGTAATCAAGGCGGTTTCAACGTACAACGTTATCCTCGGAAGGGCTGGACTTCATGCATTCAAGGCTGTTGCCTCAACTTATCATATGAAGATCAAGTTCCCAACCCAGAATGGTGTTGGAGAACATAAAGGCAATCAAAAGATGGCACGAAGCTGTTATGTAGCCGCGTTAAGGCCTGACGGAGTCGGGGGGCAGGTCCTTCCGATTGAAGACATGGACATCCGCAGTGATAAGGAACACAAAGAAAGTCCAGAAGAGGACATCACACATAAGCCTCGAACAGCCATCAAGGCTAAGGCATCAACTGACTTCGTGGTTGAATGTAACATTGGCAACCAAGAAGTCGGGGGCAAGAGATAGTACCCCAAGAAGAAAGTGAACTTCAGAAGAAGAATGAGGAGACTAGAAGGAGTAGTAGGTGCTCTATTTTGATGGAGCATCAAAAACAAAATCAAGCCATGCAGGCCTAGTCTTGCAAAGTTGGACTTAGCTTCATATTTATCTAGTAGAAGTAGAAATAAGGTTCGATGAAACCATGCAGAGCATGTCGCTCTGAATAGGACAGTAGTACTCTATATAAAGGTTGAACCCATTTATGTTATTAATGCAAGTTTGCTTTTCGTTCTATGATTCTATTTATGTACAAAGCACCTGATGTGTGTAAGTCAAAGATGACCAAGTACCGAAAATAAAAGAATATACAAATGAAAGCAAACAAACGCATAAATAAAACTCTGAAGGGTCGAGAGTTAGGTTACAGCACAACCAAATAAGTGTTTCAATTCCTTGAAGGATCCGGGATAAAAGACATCTGGCAATCAAAGCCATGCAAGGCTGTGGAGGCTAAAGACTAGCCACTTTTCAATGTTTTCAAAAATGACTTGGATGGAGAATCTAAGGTAGAAGACCAATAGAGAACCTTAAACAATGATCAAGAAGTTCAAGCAAACTCTCGTTTTAAAGAGTTTAAAAGGCGAGAAGCCCACATGATTGTTTAATTGGAAATCTAAATCGAGGAATCAACCTTGAATCCTTGACCTAGAATCAAGAAAAACAAAAAAAAAATGATGGAACCAAGACAAACGTTGAAGTCCTGATGGACCACCCGTTGAAGAAACATATTGCATAGCCCGAAAGCCAATTGAAGGAACCCCTTGAAGGGCAAGTTGACAGCATTCTTACAAGAGGATGGTGATGTGTTTGCTTGGACAGCAATTGATATGCCAGGGATTGATCCCCAGCTCATAACTCACAAGTTGAATGTCGATCCTAAATGAACAACATTAAAGCAGAAGAAGAGGAATTTCGCTCCAGAAAGGCAAGAGGCCATTAAACAAGAAGTTGGCATGCTCTTATAAGCTGGGTTTATTGAAGAGATTCAGTTCCTCAAGTGGTTGGCTAACCCTGTGATGGTCAAGAAGGCAAATGGGAAGTGGAGGATGTGTATAGACTTCACTGACTTGAATGATGCATGTCCTAAGGATTGTTTCCCTCTACCAAGGATAGATACGTTGATAGATGCCACAGTTGGGCACGAGATGCTGAGTTTCATGGATGGTTTCAGTGGATACAACCAGATCAAGATGCATAAGGACGACATCCCTAAGGTATCTTTCATAACGGACTTTGGTGTTTTCTGTTATCTTGCTATGGCATTTGTGCTAAAGAATACAGGAGCTACTTACCAACGATTGGTGAATAAAATATTTGCCCATCTAATTGGAAAAACCATGGAGGTCTATATTGATGATATGTTAGTCAAAAGCCTATTCACGGCAGATCATATTAAACACCTCGGAGATGCATTTGAAGTGCTGAGGCACCACAAGATGATGTTGAATCCAGCCAAGTGTGCCTTTGGCATTGGATCTGGGAAGTTTTTAGGACTGATGGTTTCAAAAAGAGGCATTGAGGCCAACCATGACAAGATCAAGGAGATCTTATACATGAAGCCACCACGCTCTATAAGAGATGTGTAGAAGTTGACAGGCCGATTTGCGGCCTTGGGGAGATTCATCTCCAAATCTGGTGATAAATGTTTGCCGTTCTTTCAAGCATTGAAGAAAGTGAAAAATTTTGAGTGGACACCTTAGAGCCAGGAGGTCTTTGAACAATTGAAGAAGTACATGGCCGAAGCCCCGTTGTTGGCTAAACTAGTCCCGGAGAGACTCTCTACCTATACTTGGCAGTATCTGAGCAAGCACTGAGTACCGTTCTCGTTCGAGAAGAAAGCAAGGTTCAGAAACCCATCTACTACGTAAGCAAGGTGTTGCATGGGGCTGAGTTAAATTACTCTACCATCGAGAAGTTTGCCTTGGCATTGATAACGGCCTCGAGGAAGCTACGATCGTACTTCCAGGCTCACAAAATTGAAGTCCGGACGGACCAGCAGCTGAGGAACATATTGCATAGCCCTAAGGCCAGTGGAAAGCTAATCAAGTGGGCCATATAACTTGGAGAGTTTGATATCAAGTATAAGCCTCGGACAGCCGTCAAGGCTCAGGCATTGGCTGACTTCGTGGTTGAATGCACCATTAACAACCAAGAAGTCGGGGGGCAGGAGATAGTAACTACCACTGAGAGTGGAGATAAAGATGAGGAACTTGTAACTGGTCAGAAGGAATATTGGGTGCTCTATTTTGATGGAGCATCAAAAACAAAATCAAGCCATGCAGGTTTAGTTCTGCAAAGCCCCGATGGGTTCACAGTTGAGTATGCTTTGAAGTTGGATTTTCCTACTACCAACAATGAAGCTGAGTATGAGGCATTGATAGCTGGATTGGGCTTAGCTAGAGTCATGAGGGTCAAGAACCTCAAAGTGTGTGGAGATTCAAGACTGGTGGTCTCGCAAGTGAATGGCGAGTTTGAAGCCAATGATGAGACTATGGCAAAATACCTGAGAGTCGTGAAAGCTGTTATGACTCAGTTTGAGGAATGCTATGTGGAACACATTCCGAGAGAGGAGAACGCTAAGGCCGATGCCTTGTCTAAATTTGCTTCTTCTGAAATTGAGAACTATGCAGGGAGTGTTTACTTCCAAGTCTTGAAGGCCCCGACCATCAATTCTAAGTTGATAGCACCGATTGATATGGGAGGTTGCTGGATTGACCCTATCAAAGCTCACCTCGAGACAGGCTGGCTCCCTGACAATGCCTTGGAGGCACGAAAGCTGTTAGTGAGGGCATTGAGATACGCCTTGATTGAAGGCATCCTCTACAAAAGATCGTTTGTCGTCCCGTACCTGAAGTGCTTGAGGCCCCAAGGGGCAAGAGAAGCCTTGGAGGAAGTTCATGAAGGGATATGTGGGCAACACTTGGGGGGCAGAGCCCTAGCTCACAAGATCACACGACTGGGATTCTATTGGCCAGAGATGTTGGCCGATGCGCAGAATTATGTCAAGAAGTGTGACAGATGTCAAAAGCACGCTCCAATTGTAAGGCAGCCGCCTGAGATGTTAACTTCGATCAATTCTCCCATCTCGTTTGCAATGTGGGGAATGGACATACTAGGTCCTTTCCCTATGGCTTCGGCACAAAGGAAGTTTATGATAGTGGCCATCGACTACTTCACTAAGTGGATTGAGGCTAAGCCCTTAGCCAAGATAACCACCAAACAAATTTCCCAGTTCTTTTGGGAGAGCATCATCTGCAGATAGGGAATCCCCCGAATCCTTGTGACGGATAATGGGACAAAATTCAACAATGAAGAGTTTAAGAAGTACTGCAAGGAGAATGTTATTGAACTTCGCTTTTCTTCAGTAGCTCACCCTGAGGCTAATGGACAAGCTGAGGTAGCAAATTGAATTATCCTTGATGGACTGAAGAAGAGGGTCGGACGATCAAGAAACACTTAGGTGGATGAGTTGCTGCCTATACTTTGGGTATACCACACCACCTACGAAGTGATAACTGAAGCAACCCCGTTTTTGCTGGCTTATGGAGCCAAGGCAGTTGTGCCCCCTAGAGATTACACATGCATCGCCAAGAGTGGAAGCATATGATCACGAGACCAATGAAAAAGGCGTGAGGCTCGCCCTCGATCTGATTGACGAGGTTAGGGATGAAGCGAATGCTAGAAACGCAGAGCGTCAGAAGAAAGCATCTTTCCACTGCGACCAAAGGGTTAAGGAGAAGTTCTTTCGACAAGACAACTTGACTCTGAGGAAGATAGAGGCCTCCAGAGTTGGCCAGAAGGGAAGACTATCCCCCAATTGGGAAGGGTCGTATCGAGTCAGGAAGACACCAGGACGAGGATTCTACAGGTTGGAAATCTGGGATGATGAACACATTCCAAGATTAAGGATTGAATCCTTGAACTTCAAATCTCAACACAACATTAATTAAGCCTCGATGGCCAACAAGGCTGTCTGCCTCCAATCGAGCTTGTCGTTTGAGTTTAAGGACTCGAACCAAGAGTTGTCAATCAAGTTGAGACCTAAGAAAGGTTATATGAGCATAAGAAAATAAGGTTGGAAACCTAGAATCAAGCTAAAGGGTTGAAAACCAACAAAGGCATACCAGGCCTAAAGTCAAGTGCTAAGGAGCAAGTGAACTACCTGAATGATCAACCGAGAAGGAAGACCTCCTCCATGAGAAACAAAGATGAGGTAAGAACTAAAGAACTTCATCACAAGGATGAGAGTCAAGGGTTGATGATAACCAACAACCATGAATGAACTCAAGGTTCAAGACCAAGCTCCTTTTAAGGGGGTCCAGCCGACCAAGACTGATTTTCAGTCCTACACGGACTGTTGATACTGTTTGGGCCATATCTTGAGCTCCGGGTATCAGATTTGGACGATCTTACTGTCCACGCGAAGATCTCTGAGTTTTCTATAGTCTTGGAGACCCCGGCCGACCAGGTCTTGGCCGACCAGCTCCTTTTAAGGGGGTCCAGCCGACCAAGACTGATTTTCAGTCCTACACGGACTGTTGACGTTGTTTGGGCCATATCTTTAGCTCCGGGTATCAGATTTGGACGATCTTACTGTCCACGCGAAGATCTCTGAGTTTTCTATAGTCTTGAAGACCCCGGCTGACCAGGTCTTGGCCGACCAGCTCCTTTTAAGGAAGTCCAGCCGACCAAGACTGATTTTCAGTCCTACACGGACTGTTGACGTTGTTTGGGCCATATCTTTAGCTCCGGGTATCAGATTTGGACGATCTTACTGTCCACGCGAAGATCTCTGAGTTTTCTATAGTCTTGGAGACCCTAGCCGACCAGGTCTTGGCCGACCAGCTCCTTTTAAGGAGGTCCAGCCGACCAGCTCCTGAACCTGGATCCGACCGGTCTAGGTTCAGTACTTGGTCCTGGATCCCAACTTTTTCATTGAACTTTGAATAGTTTTCAAACCTAAATCTCGATTTTTTCAGCAAATCTCGTATTATTGCCAATGCTAAAGGGAGGCCAAGGTTAGCCATGAAGGCCAAGATTAGTCATTAAGGCCAAGGTTAGCCATGAAGTCACGAATGACCAAACTGACGACTCGTGATCAAGATCAAGATTCTTGATCCTTAGGATCACGGACAGTTTTAGATCCTAGATCCATGATAAAAGTTTAAGATCAAGGTCAAGTTTCTTGATCCTTAAGATAACAATGTCATGAATGACCAAAATAGTGACTTGAGATTCAGATCAAGGTTCTTGATCCGCAAGATCACGAATAATTTTCACGTCCGGGTCAACCAGCTAGCCAAGAAGCAATCGACCGCGACGCACTAGGGGTCTCAGCCGACCAGGTCCCGGAAGACCAGGTCCCGGCCGATCAGCTCTTTTTAAGGAGGATCAGCCGACCAGGTCCCGGAAGACCAGGTCCCGGCCGATCAGCTCTTTTTAAGGAGGATCAGCCGACCAGGTCCCGGAAGACCAGGTCCCGGCCGATCAGCTCTTTTTAAGGAGGATCAGCCGACCAGGTCCCGGAAGACCAGGTCCCGGCCGACCAGGTTGTTTTGAGGGGGTTCAGCCGACCAGCTTCTGAACCTGGATCCCCCCGGTCCAGGTTCAGTTCTTGGCCCTGGATCCCAACTTTTTCAGCAAATGATTTCGGACATGGTTCTCGACTTTTTCAGCGAATATCAGATGATTATCAATGTTAAAGAGAGGCCAAGGTTAGCCATGAAGGCCAAGATGAGTCATGAAGGCCAAAGTTAGCCATGAAGTCACAAACGACCAAACTGACGATTCGTAATCAAGATCAAGATTCTGGATCCTTAGGACCATGGATGGTTTCTGATCCTGGATCCACACTCTCTATTAAAATCAAGAAGGAGTCTAAGTTCAAGTTTTTTAGGCCAACTACTGACTAGTTAGCCCTAGAAGAGGAATTTCAGCCAACCAGGTCCCGGAGGACCAGGTCCCGGCCGACCAGCTCCCCTGGAGGAGGGCCAGCCGACCAGCTTCTGGCCGACCAGGTCCCAGCCGACCAGCTTCCGGCCGACCAGGTCATTTTCAGGGGGTCCAGCCGACCAGCTTCTGAACCTGGATCCCCCCGGTCCAGGTTCAGTTCTTGGTCCTGGATCCCTACTTTTTCAGTGAACTTTTTAAACCTAAATCTCGACTTTTTCAGCGAATCTCGGATGATTGTTAATGATAAAAAGAGGTCGAGATTAGCACCGTTTAGTGCTGTTTAAGCACTGTTTAGTGCCTATTAGCACAGATTAGTGCCGATTAGCACCGTTTAGTGCTGTTTAAGCACTGTTTAGTGCATGTTAGCACAGATTAGTGCCGGTTAGCACTGTTTAGCACCGATTAGTGCCGTTAGTGCCATTTTATGCCATTTAACATTGTTTAACGCTGTTTAAACGTTGTTTAAGGCTTATTAGCGCTGTCTAGTGCCATTTAACACCGTTTAGTGTCGTTCAACATCGTTGTAAATGCGTCGGTCGCTCCACGCTTTACATTAAGATGATATTGTTGAAAATACTCACGTAAGAGCAATAAACCCTGACCCAAGTCTCGAATAAGGCCGTTATAACTTCAAGGAAAACCTGATCAGTTTTCCTAGAAGTTGGGGGGCAAATGATATGGGCTAAAAGTAAGCCCTAAAGACACATTTAATGTGGCATTAATTAGACCCGGAATGGTCCAAACGTGGGGCCCACCAGATGGGCCCAATCCCTATTTATAATATTAATTTCGTAATTAATATTAGGGGTAATAAACAGCTCGGCAAATAAGAGTCAAACAAGGATATTACTCTTGCCTGACTTAGCCTCCAAGATACATATTCCAACATGGAAACTGACTCCTACAAGGAAGGGGTCTAGAACCTTCCTCAAGGCGGTGGCTTGCCCACCAAGTCACCTACTCCTACCATAATTCCTAGGCTTCTCAGCCTATATAAAGGGTCTGACCCCTCATTCTCAGAACTACGTTTTCTTGGCTTGATTCTCTAATACAGAGATACGTAGGCATTCTGTGAGGACCGTTTAGTCTCGAACGCAGAAGCAGCCATAAGAGCACGAAGCTCCCGAACCCTAGCCGTCATAATCATAACCTAGTTTTTATTCCACAACAGTAATGAAGTATCTAAAATGGTCCTTAGTCAACACACCACCAAATTCACAAATATCAGTGTGTACTAAATCTAACAAGTCTGAATCCCTAACAATATTATGAAAAGGTTTCCTTATTTGTTTAGCAGACACACACACTTGACATTTAGAATTCTTTTCTATAGTGTGTTTTGGAATCAACTCTAAGTTCATCATATTTTTAAGAGCACCAAAATTTAAGTGACCAAGTCTAGCATGCCATAAATCTGAAGATTCAACATAGTTTACAGAAGGAGTAATCTTATTAAAAACACCCAAAACGGGCTCAGCATTTATTACAAATAAACCATTTGACAAGTAACCCTTGCCAAAGAAAGTACCAGTACGAATAAGAACTACTTTATTACATTTAAGAGAGACTTCAAAACCATTAGCTACTAAACAGCTTCCACTTATTATATTTCTACGCATGTCGGGAACATAATGCACTCTCGTCAGGGATAGAATACGACCCAAAGGAAACTTCAAGTCCACGTTTCCTATTCCATGTACTTGAGCAGCACTTGCGTTCCCCATCGTCACTGTCAAGCTATGACTCTGTTGATAAGATACAAATAAACTAATGTCAGTACAAATATGCACATTAGCTCCAGTATCAATCAACCATTCATTTGACAGATAAGTGGAAAATAGTACAGGGTTGTAGGTAACATACCGGTCTTCGTTGGTTTCAGAAGCCAAAGCTTCACCAACAACCATGTTTGCTACAGGCCCACTTGAGGTTCCAAGCACAGCATTCGCTTGAGCTACCCCCTCGGCTTTCTTTGCTTTCTTTGTAGGGCAGTCCTTACTCCAGTGACCAACCTGCCCACAAGACCAACATGGTTTGTTTGCCTTTGGTTTCTTGGCCTTATCCTTGTCATTCTTAGGTTTATTACTATTACCCTTCTTAGAGACAGCCTTCCTTTTCTGTCCTACAGTTGCTATATTTACCTTCGAACTTCCATGCTCAGATGGCATCACATGTCCCTGTTTGGACTTGTGTTGTTCTTGCACCGAGATGTCCAGCATAAGGTTGGTCCAGGTGATCTCTCCTTTCTGTCTTTTCAGGGAGAGAGAGAACTCTTCCCAAGACTTTGGAAGCTTTTCAATCACACTCATCACCTTAAACTTTTCGGGGAGGTCCATTCCAGACTCCTTCAAAGCATGCACTATCATCTCGAATTCATGCACTTGCTCAGTCATGGACTTATTGTCCACCAGCTTGAAATCAAGGAACCTAGCCACAGAATACTTTTCCAGACCTTGTGAGTCAGTATTATGTGTCTGGTCCAGCTTCTCCCATAAGATTTTTGCGGTGTAGGCATCAGAGGAGTACACATCAAACAATGTGTTGGTTAGAGCAGCCAGAATTGCTGCCCTAGCAACCCCATCCTTCTCAGCCCACTTCGCATAACTCTTAACTGATTCAGCCTTCTCTTCATCCACAACCGGCTTCTCATATTCCATAACAGGCCACAAACCCTTTAAAGTCAACCACAACTTCATCCTTTTCTGCCAACGAGAAAATCCAACGCCCCCATTGAATTTCTGAGGCAAGCCAGTCAATTCAACGGGTTGTGGAAAACTGTAAGTGGTCCAATCAATGACCCCAACAGATGCAACCAAACTACCACTAGCAGGAATCTCACTCTCGTTAACCATTATGCTAAATACTATATAACAAATTATCTCTTCAAGAATGTTGGGAATTAAAACTAAAACAGCAACATAGAGGCAGTTATATATCGTATTTAAAAAGTCCAGGCCAAGCATACAATTAGCGAAACAAAACATGAAGGTAAAACACATGCATGTCAGTAGCTGATAGAACAAAGAAAAGTCAGAAAACATACCAGTAGCCATTGCTATATCAGTATGTAAATCAAGTAAAACAAACAGCTGAGTCGTCAGGATTTGCTAGAAAGTCTGACTGCTCTTGAAGAGATAATTGCCCCCACTTACAACTGTGTTGGGATGCTTGCAACACCTCTCCCATGATAAAACAGCTCCGAGTACAGTGATCACAGCAATCAGAATACTCAACTTCGACTAGCACCTCAGTCGCCAGAAAAACCCTAAGTAAAATAAACTATAACAGGAGGAGAAAAGAGAGTGTAGAGAAGACAAGAGAATGTTGGGTGTGGTCTGTATATTCAGTGTATTCCGTCTTTACAATCAGTAGCTTAGCTCTCTATTTATAGGAGAGGCCAAACGTAACTGATGCCACCCAATTAATATTGTAACTGCCGATTTACATTTAATAAAATGAAACGGCTAATTTAATAAAATCAAAACGGTTGATTTAATAAATCGTAACTGTTACGTTATATTTATCCACACATATCAGTTTTTATTTTAATTATACGAATATATATATATATATTATCAAATTCTGACCCAACATCAGGATCTGATCCATCAGGATTTTCGTCCGTTAGGATCTGATGTCCATCAGTATTTGATCATTCATCAGGATCTGATACCGTCAGGACTTGAGGTCCATCAGTATTTGATCCAGCATCAGGATCTGGTCGTACCTTCAGGACTTCATCAGGACTTGAGCCCATCAGTATTAGATGTCTGCCAGTTCCTGATTTATTCCAAGTACTGATCCCGAACGATATATATATTTATTCTAATTAAAATATTATTTAAACACAGAAATAAAATCCCTCGCCCAGGTCGCCTCGCGTAAGCGAGACGCCGAGACATTCGCCCAAATCGCCCTTCGACCGAGCCGACCTGAGTCGAGTCGTGACGTGGCGTGGCGAGGCGGGCGGCGGCGCGCGCGTGTGTGTGTGTGTGCGCGTGGAGCACACAATAACACCATGCACCATCATACACCTTAGTAGTTGTACACTACCCATGTGTGTGATTCTATATAAAGCCAACAACCCCCTTTATTCATTTCAATGTGGGACAAATACACATTCTCATTTCAAGCTTATTCAAGCTACTAACTTCAACTCCATTTCTCTATGGGTTTCACTAAGAAAATTACTTAGACCCATATATGAAAATTTAAGTTCTCACAACAAGAAACAATTTCCAATCGTTAAAATCCGGAATTAACATTAAGAACATAAAATACTTATGCTCTAAAAACTCCATTTTCTAACAGTTGTGAGTTCGTGTGCGTAGCTCTGTATAAGGTTTGTATTCGAGAAGTTCGAAACAAACAGAGAGAGATATTTATATTGTCAGCAGCTGCTAAAGGTATTGTACACCTTTGGTAGAGTTTGTATTTGATCTTATTAATACAAACAAGAGTTTGATTCATTCATTTATTCTTGTTCATATAATCAAGTAAAAATCAGACACGATTATATAACTTGTATTCAACCCCCCCCATCTACAAGTTATTCGAGTTAACAATTGGTATCAGAGCGGGTTGATTTCGAATAATCATAAAGATCTGCAATCATGTCTGGTTACAAGGATGGAAATACTAAAATTCCTATGCTCAAGAGAAACGAATATACTCTATGGGAAGTAAAGATGTTGCATCATCTGGAAGCAACAGATCCTGATTATCTTGACAGAATCAGAGATGGACCTTTTGTTCCAACAAAGGTCGTTGGACAAGCAACTGTTGATGGTGTGGTTGTTCCAGAACATACAGCAAAGAAGCCAAAATCTGAATGGTCAGATAAGGACAAGGAGAATGTTCTTAAAGATGCTAAAGTGAGAAACATATTATTCAACAGTCTTGATTCTGTTCTCACTAACTATGTTATCTCTTGTAAAACTACTAAGGATATATGGGACAATCTTAAGGTTCACTGTGAAGGAACTAAGCCTGTCAGGAAGAATATGAGGACATTACTTATACAACAGTATGAGTACTTTGAATCCAAGTCTGGTGAGTCACTTACTGATACATTTGATAGGTTTACAAAACTCATCAATGAGATGGCCATGCATGGTAAATATTATGACTTGGAGGATATGAATACAAAGTTCATGAAAGCTTTGCCTCATTTCTACAATGAGAAGATATCTGCGATTGAGGAAGCTAATGATCTGGATGAAATTTCATTAGAGGCAGTATATGGAAAATTAAGAGCTTATGAACTTGACAAGCAGCAGAAGAAGAGCAGGAGTGAAGGAAAAATGAAGACTATTGCACTTACTGCTCAATCTGAAGTTAAGAAGCTTCCTGAAGAACAGCATGAAGAGATTGCTGTAAAAAATTCAAGGAAGAAGAAAAGCAAAGAAAGTTCTGAGTCAGAGACTACTGATATGGACTCTGACAACAATGATTCTGAATCTGAGATGCAGGAACTCTTTGCTATGTTTGCTAAAGCCTTCAAGAAAGGAAGATTCAACAGGAGAAGATTTAGCAAATGACCTTTTCAAAAGAAGGAGGAGAAGAAGAGTGACAAAAGCAAAAGTACAATTGTCAAGCTTGATAAGGCCAAGATCAAGTGCTTTAACTGCAGCGAGCTTGGACACTTTGCTAGTGAGTGTAAGAAGCCTAGGAATTCAGGAAAGGGTAATGCACTTATGGTCACACAGAAGGATTGGGCTGATTCCAGTGACTCTGAAGATGAATTGGATTATGACAACATTGCATTGATGGCCAATAGTTCAGACAAACCTGGATCTCCAAAGAAAACTTCTCCATCCTCTGTTAAGGTATCACTTCACTCTCTTGATTCATTTGATAGCTTAAATTCTGATGAAATTAGATCTATCCATGCTGAGTTTAAGAATCTTATGACTAATTTTAGAATTCTTACTTGTGAAAGAGATGAACTTAAGGTTAAGAATGATAAATTAGTTGATAGAAATAATTTTCTTGAATCAGAATTAATTCAAATGGAAGAATACAAGTTAAGTTCTGATAAAGCTAAGCATGATTATAGTGTTATTCTTGAGGCTTATGACTATGTCAGAAAAGAACTAGAAGAAGAGAGAGATGTGATTAAGACCATTAACAATTCCAGTAAGAAGACTATAGAAATCTTTGAAAGTGGAATTCGTGGTAAGGTTAATGGTTTAGGTTTTGATAAGGCTAGACAAGAAGAAAAGGTAGCTATTGTCAATGATAATAGTAAGATAGAAGCTAACACATCTAAATCTGAAGGTAAGAAAATTGTTTCTGAACCTAATCATGTTAAATTTGTTGATTCAAAAGGTACCCCTGTTGTACACAAAAGGATTAACAATAGTAATTCAGATGAGAAGATGTTAGAGAAACCTAAGAATGTAAACATAGGGTTTCTGTCTAAGTCTCAGTTGAAACAGAGATTAGATGGTCTTTCAGAGTCTAGCAAGATCAAAAGAAATAGGAATGGAAAAGAAGGTATTAACAAAGAGAATAATTACAAGAATGTACCTGATGCACCTAGGAAAAAATGCTATAAGTGTGGAAATCATAATCATTTTGCCCTAGACTGCAATCAAAAACCTTCTTGGAAAACTGAGTCCAGATTCCCCAAGACTCAGAAAATTCAATACCAACCACAAAAAGCTTGTTATCATTGTGGTAGTTTACTTCATTCCATTTACATGTGTAGAGAATATCATGAACTGTATTATGACTATTATTCCTTAAAATCTGAAACTCCTAGTCACAAACGGTTTGTGAAATTAGAATCTAAGGTTGACTCTGCAACAGGTAAAATAAAAGTAAAATCTTCAAAGCCTGTTGTCTCTAAATCTAGTAAGAAAGGATCCAATCAAAGTTGGGTCCTAAAAAATTCTAACTAGTTACTTTTTGTTTGCAGGGCACAGGAAAGAAGCATTCAATTATCTTGGACAGTGGATGCTCTGGACATATGACTGGAAAGAAGTCCCTGCTTACAAAGTTTGAGAGGAAAGCTGGCCCAGTAATATCTTTTGGAGATGGCAACAAAGGATAAACTCTGGGATATGGCTCAATTGTTTTGGGGAATGTCATCATAGAAAATGTAGCACTGGTTGAAGGCTTGAAACATACTCTTTTAAGCATAAGTCAACTGGGTGATAAAGGTTACAAATCAATCTTTGACAGAGAAGGATGCAAAATCTTGAATATGCAGAATGGAGACATTGTTCTAACTGGTCAAAGACATGGTAACATATATGAAACCAGCTTAAGTGATACATCTAAAGGAATTGTTAGATGTCTCTACAGCAAGGCAACAAGTGATGAAAGCTGGAATTGGCACAAGAAGCTCTCACATCTTAATTTCAAGAAGCTTAATCAACTTGTTAAGCACAATTTGGTGAGAGGCCTACCACAGGCAAATTTTGTGCAAGATGGACTTTGTGATGCATGTCAGCTTGGAAAGCAAAGAAGAACCACTTTCAAGAGCAAGACTGAAAATTCAATTACTGAACCATTTCACATGCTACATCTTAATCTATTTGGTCCAGTAAACATTATGTCTATCAGCAAGAAAAGATATGCTATAGTTATGGTGGATGATTTCACAAGGTTCACATGGGTGTTCTTTCTACACAAGAAGGATGAAGCTCCTCAGCAAATCATTGAACTCATCAAGAATATTCATAATAACTCTGAGTACAAAGTCAAGGTACTTAGAAGTGACAATGGTACAGAATTCAAGAATTCTACAATGGAGGGGTTTTATGCAGACAATGGAATCACTAAACAGTTTTATACACCTGGTACACCTCAACAGAATGGTGTAGTGGAAAGAAAGAACAGGACTCTCATAGAGGCAGCAAGAACCATGCTTGCAGATGCAAAACTTCCAACCTACTTTTGGGTAGAAGCTATTAACACTGCATGTTTCACTCAAAATTGTACCTTGGTAAATAGTCATGGAAAAACTCCCTATGAGATGATCAAAGGAAAGAAACCAAGTGTGAAATACTTTCACATCTTTGGATGCAAATGCTATGTCCTAAAAGTTCATCCAGAACATCTTGGAAAATTTGAAGCCAAATCGGATGAAGCAATTTTTCTAGGATATTCAGCATCTAAGGCCTTCAAAGTTTATAATCTTAGAACTCACATTGTTATGGAATTAATTCATGTTGCATTTGATGATAAGAAATTTGGAATTTTGCAAACTGATGAAAGCCATGACAAATTGGAATTTGAAAATCTGAAGAATTCTGAGATACTCTCAAGTGATGATGAAGGTTCTCCAGAAGGAATTTCTATTGCTTCTCAAAGGAATGCTACTGTTGAGGGGGAGCAAATAAATCAAAGATAACACAGTGATCATCAGGAGCAGACTAGCCTTTCAGAGTCTATTCCATCAGGAATTGACGATTCAGAGTCTACTCCATCAGGAACTGACCTTTCAGAGTCTACTGAGGAAAGATCAGTAACTAGCAGCAATATGGAATCTACTGATTCTATTGATCAAAGGAGAGTTTTTGAAGGAAGAGAGAATTCTTCTACAAGAGATACCACTAACATAGGGGGAGAGACTAGCAGAGTTAATCTACCACCTGTTAGAAAATGGACAAAGGATCATACTGAAGATTTGATAATTGGTGATCCAAATAGTGGTGTTCGAACTAGAAGATCAATTCAAAATGAATGCTTGTATAGTTGCTTTCTCTCAAAGAATGAACCTAAGAAGGTTGAAGAAGCCTTACAGGATCCTGATTGGGTAATTGCATTGCAGGAGGAGTTAAATGAGTTTGAGAGAAACAAAGTCTGGAAACTGGTACCAAGACCTAAAGATAGATCTATTGTTGGTGCAAGATGGGTTTTCAGAAACAAGCTAGATGAATCTGGTATGATTGTAAGAAACAAAGCAAGACTGGTGGCCAAGGGTTATTCTTAGGAAGAAGGCATTGATTATGATGAGACCTTTGCACCTGTAGCAAGATTGGAAGCAATCAGAATGTTTCTTGCATTTGCAGCTCATTCAAAATTCAAGGTATACCAGATGGATGTAAAGAGTGCTTTTCTAAATGGCAAACTTATTGAGGAAGTGTATGTGGAATAGCCACCTGGATTTGTTGATCCAAAGTTTCCAAATCATGTCTACAAACTTGACAAGGCACTCTATGGACTAAAGCAGGCACCAAGAGCATGGTATGAGACTTTGTCTAAATTTCTTCTTGAAAATGGCTTCACAAGAGGTACAATTGACAAAACTCTATTCTTTAGAAAGATAAAAGGTGAATTGCTTTTAGTTCAAGTTTATGTTGATGATATTATTTTTGGTTCTGCTAATGAAAAGTTGTGTGCTAAGTTTAGCAAGCTTATGCAGTCTAAGTATCAGATGAGCATGATGGGTGAATTAAATTATTTCTTAGGCTTGCAGGTCAAACAGACTGAGACTGGTATTTTCATTAATCAGTCAAAGTATATCAAAGATCTTTTAAAAAGGTTTGACTTTCAAGACTGTGCAGTTACAAAAATACCCATGGCAACAGCCACTAAACTAGACTCTGATCCTAAAGGAAAGAGTGTGGATAATACTAGTTATAGAGGCATGATAGGCTCATTGTTATATCTAACTTCAAGTAGGCCAGATATAATGTTTTCTACCTGTTTATGTGCTAGATTCCAAAGTGATCCTAAGGAATCTCATTTAATTGCTGTGAAGAGAATTTTTAGATATCTCAAAGGAACTCCAAATCTTGGTTTGTGGTATCCTAGAGAATCTGATTTCTTTCTAATTGGCTATTCAGACTCTGATTATGCAGGGTGTAAGATAGACAGGAAAAGCACTACAGGTACATGTCAATTCTTGGGAAATAGATTGATTTCTTGGAAGCAACAATCTGTTTCAACCTCAACTACAGAAGCTGAGTACATAGCAGCAGGCAGTTGTTGTGCATAGCTCCTTTGGATAAGAAATCAGTTGATGGATTATGGTATGACACTTAGTAATATTCCTATGTTTTGTGATAATACTAGTGCTATTAAAATTGCAGAAAATCCAGTTCAACATTCAAGGACTAATCACATTGATGTCAGGTATCATTTTATTAGAGAACATATTGAGAATGGTACTGTGGAACTTCATTTTGTTCCTACTGACAAACAGCTATCAGATATTCTAACTAAACCACTTGATGAGACTACGTTCAGTAGACTAGTAAGTGAGTTAGGAATGTTAATTTTTTAGATCTTTAACATCTGCAAAAGTAGCAAGGTATGTTGTTCTTAGCTTATAGACTTGATATTCCTGTCAGGATCTATATTTGTTGTTAAATGCTTTAGCTATAACACTTTGCCTTGATAAATTTCAGTATGATAGACTTGTTAATAATCATCAGGATTAGATTTGTCATCAGGATGCTGACGTCATCAGTACTATGTCAGTATCAGGATTATGAAAATCGTTTCAGATCCTGACGTTTACTTTGTGTAGTAATCTGATTCTGTGATGTGTTAAGTCTATTCCAGCAAGTTTTAATATTTGCATACTGATAATTTATACATCATTCAACAATCAAAAGACAAGCAGATAACAAGAAACTGTATTTTCATTAAAAGAAATCATTACATGGAAATGAAATACAACATCTTTTTGTCTAATTTCTACTGATAATTCTATACTTGTCTATTGATATGAACCCTGAGGTACAGGACAAGGAGCATCTCAAGAAATCCATCAGGGGATGAACAGCCTCGTTTGCTCTTGGATTCCTTGTCTGGGTGACTTGAATGAGAGCAGCTAACTTAAATGTATAGCATCCCCATCAAGATCAACCTCAGACTCTCGGCCAAATTCTTCATTCTCAAGTTTTGAGGAGGTTAGGGGAAGATTGTATCCAACAGATGGATGTTCTAGGAGAAACCTCTGGATATTATCGGAAACCAATCCATCTATGATTAGTTCGATGAGAAGAGTTGTCTGTTCAAAGAGATGATCAAGAACAGGATGTTCATCGATCGAGAAAAATCTGAAAAATGGGTTTGAATGGAATTTTGGTTTGAGAAGCATTGTTGAGAAGAAAATAAATTGAAAGGTTTATGGAGAATGGCATAAGGCGTCTGTTTCTTTTAAAGAAAGACGTGAGAAGCTGAGCAGTCACTTGGAAGTTTTAATGAAGTCAAATGCTAATTATTGCATGTGACTGTGTTTCTTGTTTTCAAGAAATATTGAATATATCTAACCAATTGATTTTCTGTTCAGATTAATTGTTTATTTCTTTTTCAGATAAAAGAAGAATGCCACGTGGAAACTCCATATTAAGTCTCTGATGATATTGGTCAGGATTTCATGTGTGACCATCAGGATTTGATGAGAGGTCAACAGGAAAAGGAAGCTGATCAGTATTAATTATTTATACCCTGATTTATTTCATGAAAATCAATTTTGGATTTTATTTTCCAAAAATCGTGGGTAACCACATTTTTCAGGGACTGACACCTGTCAATCTACGTGTCAACGTGGGATAGTGGTCTGAAAAATTTGTGAAATATAATTGTTTTGAAACTCTAATCGTGTAATTGCTTTCTCTAATTTTACATTCTCTAAAGCAAAAATCACTCTTGAGTTTTCAAAATCACTAATTCATTTCAAGAATTTTTCAAGTTCTTTTCAGATAAAAAATGGAAGCTCAGAGAAGATTACCTAAATCAGTAGCCTTCAAGTTTGGTGACTTTGATTTTATGACAAACAACCATGTAGCAGCTATCACCAACAAGGAAGGAGTGTCATCTGATTTTTATCCAATCATGGACTTTCTGGCGTATGGACCATTAAGTTATGCATTGACAGCATCTCCACAAATTAATCAAGTAGCTATTTCACAAGCTTGGGAGAATGCTGAGGTAATTGATTCTACTCAGAGTCAATCAGGTAAGATTGTTCTACATTTAGGACAAGATTCATTTGACATTACTGAATCTGTTGTTAATTCAGTACTTTGCTTACCTGTTATTGATAGTTATGAGAATGTACCATCTGATGATAATATAAGAACTATGTTGTCTGAATTAGGTTATAGTGGACCTCTAGATAACATGAGCCAGTTGAATAGGTCTTTTCTTAGAAAGGAATGGTCTTTTTACTTTGATCAAATTGCTAAATGTTTTACTGGCAAATGTAGTTCTTTTCAGCAAATTATTTCTGTTACATCACATATTGCTTATAGTTTGCTTTATGACAGAGTAATTAACATTGGTCATATTATCTTAAGTCAGATGAGTATCAAACTTGGGTCAAGAGATCAAAACAGGAAAATGGTTTATTATCATAGATTTATGCAAATGTTTGTTAACCATTTCATTCCTGATGTTAAAGCTAGATTTGGTAGGGAACATTGTGTTTCTTCTTATGAACAGCAAAAGAGAATTTTCTCTGACATTACAAAGAAGGACAATGAAAAGAATCTAGATGAAATACCTGCAATTCATTATCCACATCATTTTCAGGTAATTCTTAAAACTCATCTTCCTACTCTCTACAATTCTTCTTTCTTTTGTGGTGAAATGGCTCAGGAATCTCAATTGGAGGAGAACCCACCTGTGTCTACCCAAGTAGCCCAAAACATTATAGTTTCTGAAAGAATTCAAGAACCAAATTTTGATCCACAGCCTATTGTTTCAAAGAAACCAACCTCTGGTGTTTCTCAAAAGACATCAGTTGTAAGGAAGAGAAGATTTGTTGTGTCAAGTAGTAGTAGTAATTCTAGTGAAGATGGTGATGATTTAACTCTTGCTGAGAGAGCAGAATTGAAGGCTGCAATTCAACTTTCTCTGTTAGCACAAAGAGATGAAAAACCTAGTCACAGCCAGGCTGCAGTCTCTCAAAAGGCTGTAGTTCTTAAAAAGGGAAAATAGTTACTGGATACTGTCTCTCAAAAGACTGTGTCTATTGAACAAAGATCTCATCCCAAGATCACTTCTGTGTCTACACCTCTTGAGTCTTCTCAGGATAAATCTTTTGCTCACTATATCAGGAGAACAAGGAGAAAGATTCAATTGTCACCTACACACACAGAGTCTAGTCCAACTAATATCATGCAGGTTTCTACAAATCAAGCTACATCTATGTCAGTATTTGACAAGAGAGATCTGGATATTGATTCTTCATGGGAAACTACATTATCATACAGACTGGCTATGGGACTAATTTCTCTCAAAGTGAAGTTGTCAAGGCCTGTTCTAGATTTTCTGGTTGAAAGAGTACCAAAACTTTTATTTCCAGATGAATATGGACTTCTAGATCAAAGACTTGACTTAATGAAGAAGTATTTCTATGTATCTGTCAGAAGACAATTAGTTAAGAAATTTGGACTCTCGAAGCATGTTGCACTTCAATCACTTCATGCATATTTATTTGACAAGGATGTCATTATTGAAGATGCTTCAGCTCAAGGTGAACAACTGGAGGAAGTAGATAGAGGAAAGTAGTCAACAGAAGATACTATTGCACCAGTGGTGAATAGTAGGAAAGATCAGATCACAGTCACTACAACACAAGAACCATTTAGTCAGAGGAAGGATGACTCAGGAGCTGTGATAGCTGATGTTGAAAGGTCTTCAGTGATGATTGAGAATGCAAGTGAGATACCCTATGATATGGGAGGAATGACTTTGGTTGATTTTTCTGAAGATCAAACAAATTTTGTTCGGTCAGAGTCTATCCACCTTGAGGGTGTGTCTCAGCAAACAACACTTAAAGATGGTGATGTACTAACTATGGTGTCTAATGAAGTATTACTGAAGACATTAGAGTCTAGTAAAGAACCTGAAAGTGGTATACTGGAGCCTGTAGTTTCTGAAAGGAAAGAAGATGATTGTAAGGGTTCAGAGACTATAGCAGCTCACTCCTTGGAGAAAACCTCAAGCCACATGCCAAATGAGGAACCTGTTAGTGTAGGTGCCCTAGAGGCAATACATAGTTTCTCGAATAAACCTTATGTCATTTGATTATTAAATAAATGTATTTATTATGACTCTATTTACTGCGATATTTGTTAGCATAATAAATGTCCTTAGAATAATGATACACATTATATAGTTTAAGTTTACAACTTGAATTTGAGATTATATAATATATCATATTCTTAAAGGTCCCTAGTCGAGTATTATTATAAAGGACAATAATAATACATAAATAGACTAGTATGTTTTTTACTGATAACCACATCTCATTGGTTATAGGTATGGAGATACTAAAGTCAATACATAGGTACATGTAGGGTACATGGTACTGGACAGACCCACCGTGAGATTCTTCATGTTAATTAAGTCATAAGAAAGACTCACAGTGATAATGGTGTAATGATCCTTTGACTTGAGATCATTATATTTCTATACGAGGATAATATACTTTGACTACATTAAAAGTTACCTTTGACCGGGTGATGATAAAAGTGGACATCGGGTATATTGTGAATCGTATGAGAAATATGAATGATAGATAAAGGATTTAACCCTCCTATCAGATAGGAGAGATATTATTGGCCTCTTGATTGAGTGAGACTATAAAATGCATGGCCGTGCTCAAATAATGATTTGTCTTAATAGTCTACTCATGTATCAAGTAAACCCGGATTAAATTATGAAGAGGATGACTAAATACATGCCTCGAGTTTAATCTATAATATTTGGTTAAAGGGATTATATTACACGGAAACATTATATCACGAAAGGTTTAATTGGATCACCAATTATTATTACTTGGGTAGCAATGATGTATTACTAGATGCCACTCATTGTTTATAATTTTATTATTGGATATTAAAATTATTGCCAACGTAATAATAACCTAAAGGGTTACACAATAAGAACGTTAATTAAATAATTAAAATTCGAAATTGATTATGGAATCATATTTCGTTTTTAATTAAATGATTATAAATTCGAAATTGGATAAATAATTAATTGAGTTGGACTTAGTTAATTAAATGTTATTTCGAATTTAATTCATTAAAAACCCAAATCAGTTTTTTTTAATTGTAGCCCAAGCTGATTAGGGTTAGGCCCATCTTTCTCCCTATAAATACATAAAGATGTATTGGTTAGGGGAACACTTTTGCAAAATCGTTTTTTCTTAAAAAACCCTAGCTGCTCTATTCTTTGAGAGGCTAGCGAGAGAGAGAGGCTGATTTTGGCTAGTACCTGCTCCTTGGATCGTTGGACGATCGAACGTTCGTGTGGACGATTTAGAGACGCGGATCTTGCATCAAGGGTTGCGTGGTGATCACAATCTAGGACCTCCATCTGTCAACCGAATTCGTAAAGCTTCGTAAAGGTACTGATTCTATTCACCATAATCAGCATGTCTTATACATGGATCCTATGATTAGGGTTTCAGATTTTATTGTTTTTACGACTGTTTTTCGGTGCGTTTATGCCCCGAAACCCTTCAATGGTATCAGAGCTACGTGTATAAGAGGTTGGTTTGGTTACGTGTTTACTGTATTATTACGAGTATGCATGTTTGATGAATCTGCCATGATACAGTTATGTTATATGTGTGATATAATGAATCTGTATATTCTGATATGATGATGCTAGCATGTTTAGAATCTGCCATGACTCATATGTATGTGATCTGTTAATGATATGTATACTGCTTGGTTTGTATGATGATATAAACTGTCGGATGGATGTTATTGGATATGATCCGTATACAGGGATTAGGGTTATGTGTATGCTGATACATGTTTTATGGTAACTGGAATTAAGGTCGCATGTATACTGATATATGCTTCTGGAATCGAATTCTGGTAAGGATTTGCTTGTATTTTGATACGTAATATTGCAAAATTTTCCGCCAAATTTGGGTGGTTAGGGCTTGTGACAAATTTGGGCTTGTGACATATGCTTTATTCATGTGATATATTTTGATATGATGTTCTTAAGTGTTAATTGAGCATGGTGATTGGTTATGGCCTTGAGACCCATAGGTTAGTGGTTTTTATTATTGTGGTTTGGTTATATAAATACGACTTGCATGTCGTTTTCTTGGTGCTTTGTAATTGTTCATCTCGAATGTAACTCGAGTTCTTATGTAAGTACATTAGTGTAGTTATGTTTTATATTCTATGTAATAAGAAGATCATTGGAAGCATGCAATGAAGGATCAATGGAGATGAAGGTTGATGACACAAAAGAAGACATGTATTTATGAAGACCAACTATGTAATAATTTATTTTTATTAAACCACCATAGATTGACCTAGATTTTTCCATTAGCTTGGAAAGATCATATAGGATTGGGCCATAACCAAGCACGATTTTACATTCATGCACTTTACATATGATGATATGTATGCGTAATGATAGATATGCATGCTTAATTAGATTAAGTAGAATGTATGTATGTATTAGATACATCACCCATGCCATGCCTGCTTAAATAAGATAAAATCTGTAACGACTCGAGATTTAAAATTTACTATAACGACTATGAGATTTCTATATTTAATGAAATACGGAATTAAATACGAATTTTCAATTATTTCGATATGGGGAGATTTTGTCAAAAACGGGTCATACCTGTAAGGAAGTTGGATATTAAGTGAGGCCGCTTGTGACTCCTCCAACAACCTGGAATTCAAACCATTGGTGAATATTGATTTGAAGTATTTAATTCAAGGAAAAATTGGGAATCTTTTTATGATGGGATCATGGTCGTTTTAAATAAACCCCTAACAGAATATTAAGTTTAAGATGCCTTCCAAATGGGAAACACTCGTCAAGACCTAGATCGACAAAGGGTAGGTGCGCCAAAGCGGAGTACCCTCGTTTATCGTGGTAAGGCGCGATCGAGTAAGTTAGTGATACTCAAATGTTAGACCTTTGGGTTTGACTTAACTAAGTGACCACAATAGGATTGTGAACTTAGAGGCATAGAGTTTGGTAAGATTTACTGGATGAGTAGGAACAAATGTTGTTCTACCAAACTATCCAAGAGTTATATATGATATAATTGACAAATGTTGTCTACCTAAATAATCATTTTAAGGAGAAAAGCCAAAGCTGACCTTAAAAGGGATGAAATATGGATCTTGGCTCACTAGAAAGGTTTAGAGAAACTTTTTCGAATTGATAGGTAGGGCTATTAATTTGATAAAATAGTGGGAGATATATATTATGAATATATATGAATAATCACTTGAACATAATTTAACAATTCTGTAGACTAATTATTTTATGCATTTTAACATTGTAGATATTCGAAATGGCAAACAACACAAACAACACTTTCTCTGTGCGATCAGTCCTTGAGAAGGACAAGCTTACAGGATCAAACTTCCTTGACTGGTCTAGGAATTTGAGAATTGTTCTCATGCAGGAAAAGAAATCTTATGTGATTGATATTCCTCCACCGGCAGCCCCTGCTGCTAATGCCACTCAAGATCAACGAAATGCTTATCAGAAGCATATTGATGATGCTACTGATGTGGCTTGTCTTATGCTTGCTACTATGGATGCTGAGCTTCAGAAGCAGCATTTTGATATGAATGCTTATACTATGTTTGAACATCTTTCGACGATGTTTCAATCACAAGCTCGTGTGGAAAAGTTCAACACAAGCAAAGCACTCTTCTCGTGCAAGCAGGGCAACGGACCAGTCGGACCACATGTTCTAAAGATGACCGGGTATTGTGATTACCTTTCTCGTTTGGGTTTCCCGCTTCAGCGAGAGGCTCAAGTCGATATAATCTTGCAATCTTTGAACAGCGACTATACTCAGTTCATTATGACTTTTAATATGACTGAGCAAGATAAGACTACTATGGAATTGTTGGCCATGCTGAGGACCACTGAAGCAAATATGGTCAAGGCACCTGAGAAAGCTCCCATAATGATGGTGGGCAAGAAAGGTGCTAAGGGAAAAGGGAAATGGAAGGGCAAGAAAAAGGTAGCATCAAAAGATCTTGGTCCTTCTAAGCCCACTTTCAAAAAGGCTAAAAAGCCGAAGGGAGATGTCGTACAGGCTGAGAAAGGTGAATGTCACTACTGCAAGAAGCCTGGTCACTGGAAGAGAAACTGTCCTGTTTACTTGGAGGATCTGAAGAAGAAGAAGGTTGCGCAAGCTTCTACTTCAGGTATTTATGTTATAGAAGTCAATCTGTCTATTTCTACATCTTGGGTATTGGATACTGGATGTGCTTCTCACATTTGTATAAATGTGCAGGAACTGCAGAGAAGTAGGACTTTGGCTAAGGGAGAAGTTGACCTACGCGTTGGCAATGGAGCAAAGGTTGCTGCTTTAGCTGTAGGGACTTATCATTTATCGTTGCCCACAGGGCTCATTTTAGAACTTGAGAACTGTTTTTACGTGCCTGCGATTTGCAGAAACATTATTTCCGTTTCTTGTTTGGACAAGATTGGTTTTTCTTTCTTAATTCAGAACAATAGTTGTTCCTTTTCATTGAATAATGTTACCTATGGGGTTGCACGTTTGTTTAATGGTTATATGTTCTTGATTTTGATACTTCTGTCTATAACATAAATAACAAACGTCTTAAAACAAATGACTCAAATCATACATACCTCTGGCACTGTCGTTTAGGCCATATAAATGAGAATCGCATTTCCAAGTTACATAAGGATGGATACTTGGACAAGTTTGATTTCTAATCATACGAGGAATGTGAACCATGTCTCATTGGCAAAATGACTAAAGCTCCTTTTACCGGTCAAGGTGAGAGGGCCACCAAACGATTGGAACTGATACATAGTGATGTATGTGGTCCAATGCGTACGATGGCAAGAGGTGGCTATTACTATTTCATAACCTTTACTGATGATTTTAGTAGATACGGATATGTGTATCTTTTGAAGAACAAATCCGAATCGTCTGAAAAATTCAAAGAGTATAAGGCTGAAGTAGAGAAGCAAAAGAGCGAAAGTATTAAAACTCTACGATCTGATCGTGGGGGAGAATACTTAAGCTTAGAATTTAAAAATTTCTTAAAGGAGTGTGGTATCGTATCACAACTCACTCCTCCTGGAACACCACAATGGAATGGGGTGTCTGAAAGGAGAAATCGTACCTTGTTGGACATGGTGCGATCGATGATGAGTCATGCGGATCTTCCAATTAGTTTCTGGGGTTATGCCCTAGAGACGGCTGCACAAACACTAAACCGCGTTCCTTCAAAATCGGTTCAAAAGACACCATATGAGTTATGGACTGAAAAACATAATAGCGTTTCATTTATGAAAGTTTGGGGATGTGAAGCGTTTATGAAACGTTTGATCTCTGATAAGCTAGGACCGAAATTAGACAAATGTAATTTGGTAGGATACCCATTGGAAACTAAAGGGTATTATTTCTATAAACCTTCTGAGAACAAAGTGTTTGTTGCTCGAACGGCTGTATTTCTAGAGAGAGAATTGCTTTCTAAGAAAAACAGTGGGAGGACAATAGATCTCGATGAGGATCGAGAACTACAAGATGTTGTTGAACCAGAGTTGGAACATGAGCAGAATGAGACTCAAGATGTTGAGAACAATACTGCTCAAGAAACACAGGTCGTTCGTAGATCAAGTAGGATTCGCCATGAGCCAGAGAGATATTATGGATTTCTCCTGACTCAAAGTGGCGATGTGATGCTTGTAGATAATGATGAGCCTCTCACCTACAAGGATGCTATGAATAGTCCAGATTCTGAGAGATGGCTGGATGCCATGAAATCTGAGATGGATTCCATGTATGAAAACAAAGTATGGACTTTGGTTGCACCACCTGATGGGGTTAAACCCATAGAATGCAAGTGGGTTTTCAAGAAGAAAACTGACATGGATGGAAATTTACAGACCTACAAAGCAAGACTGGTGGCGAAAGGTTTCAAGCAAATTCATGGTATAGACTATGATGAAACTTTCTCACCGGTAGCTATGGTCAAATCCATCAGGATTTTGCTTGCGATAGCGGCTTATTATGACTATGAAATCTGGCAAATGGATGTCAAGACTGCTTTCTTAAATGGAAGCTTAGAAGAGGATGTGTACATGACACAACCTGAGGGTTTTGTCGATCCAAAGTTTGCTAGAATGGTTTGTAAGTTGCTACGATCTATTTATGGATTGAAGCAGGCCTCAAGGAGGTGGAACATCCGTTTTGATGAAACAGTCAAAGAGTTTGGTTTCAAACAAAATGAGGATGAGCCTTGTGTTTACAAGAAGGTTAGTGGGAGCCATGTGGCATTCCTAGTATTATATGTGGATGACATATTACTAATAGGGAATGACATTCCTTCTCTACAGGCTGTGAAGACTTGGTTGGGAAAAAGTTTCTCGATGAAAGACTTAGGCGATGCTACCTATATCTTAGGGATCAGGATCTATAGAGATAGATCTAAAAGATTAATCGGCCTAAGTCAGAGTACATACATTGACAAAGTATTGCATCGTTTTGGAATGCAAGAGGCAAAGAGGGGCTTTGTCCCAGTGTCTTATGGGATAGTGATCTCAAAGGAAAACTGTCCTAAATCATCAGATGATAAGGACCGTATGAGTAAAGTACCATATGCTTCGGCAATTGGTTCTATAATGTATGCGATGATATGTACTCATCCTGATGTCTCGTATGCTTTAAGCATGACGAGCAGGTACCAGTCAAATCCTGGTGAGGGTCACTGGACAGCTGTCAAGAATATTCTTAAGTACCTTAAACGGACTAAAGATTCGTTCTTGATATACGGAGGAGATGAAAAGCTGGTTGTAAAAGGTTACACTGATGCTAGTTTCCAGACAGATAGGGATGATTCTGTGTCCCAGTCTGGATTCGTGTTTTGTCTAAATGGAGGTGCTGTAAGCTGGAAAAGTTCGAAGCAAGAGATAGTAGCTGATTCTACAATGGAAGCTGAGTATATTGCTGCCAGTGAAGCAGCCAAAGAGGCTGTTTGGATTCGAAAATTTATTTCGGGACTTGGTGTGGTTCCGTCGATCGCAGATCCAGTTGATCTGTATTGCGATAACAATGGAGCTATTGCGCAGGCAAAGGAACCGAGGTCCCATTCCAAAGCAAAGCATATACTTAGGAGATATCACCTTCTTCGAGAGATAAACGAGAGAGGAGATATACATATATGTAAAGTGCATACTAATGATAATGTTGCAGACCCACTGACCAAAGCTTTGTCGCAGCAGAAGCACGAAGGTCACACTAGTTCCATGGGTATTAGATACATAGGTGATTGGCTCTAGTGCAAGTGGGAGATTGTTAGTGTAGGTGCCCTAGAGGCAATACATAGTTTCTCGAATAAACCTTATGTCATTTGATTATTAAATAAATGTATTTATTATGACTCTATTTACTGCGATATTTGTTAGCATAATAAATGTCCTTAGAATAATGATACACATTATATAGTTTAAGTTTACAACTTGAATTTGAGATTATATAATATATCATATTCTTAAAGGTCCCTAGTCGAGTATTATTATAAAGGACAATAATAATACATAAATAGACTAGTATGTTTTTGACTGATAACCACATCTCATTGGTTATAAGTATGGAGATACTAAAGTCAATACATAGGTACATGTAGGGTACATGGTACTGGACAGACCCACCGTGAGATTCTTCATGTTAATTAAGTCATAAGAAAGACTCACAGTGATAATGGTGTAATGATCCTTTGACTTGAGATCATTATATTTCTATACGAGGATAATATACTTTGACTACATTAAAAGTTACCTTTGACCGGGTGATGATAAAAGTGGACATCGGGTATATTGTGAATCGTATGAGAAATATGAATGATAGATAAAGGATTTAACCCTCCTATCAGATAGGAGAGATATTATTGGCCTCTTGATTGAGTGAGACTATAAAATGCATGGCCGTGCTCAAATAATGATTTGTCTTAATAGTCTACTCATGTATTAAGTAAACCCGGATTAAATTATGAAGAGGATGACTAAATACATGCCTCGAGTTTAATCTATAATATTTGGTTAAAGGGATTATATTACATGGAAACATTATATCACGAAAGGTTTAATTGGATCACCAATTATTATTACTTGGGTAGCAATGATGTATTACTAGATGCCACTCATTGTTTATAATTTTATTATTGGATATTAAAATTATTGCCAACGTAATAATAACCTAAAGGGTTACACAATAAGAACGTTAATTAAATAATTAAAATTCGAAATTGATTATGGAATCATATTTCGTTTTTAATTAAATGATTATAAATTCGAAATTGGATAAATAATTAATTGAGTTGGACTTAGTTAATTAAATGTTATTTCGAATTTAATTCATTAAAAACCCAAATCAGTTTGTTTTAATTGTAGCCCAAGCTGATTAGGGTTAGGCCCATCTTTCTCCCTATAAATACATAAAGATGTATTGGTTAGGGGAACACTTTTGCAAAATCGTTTTTTCTTAAAAAACCCTAGCTGCTCTATTCTTTGAGAGGCTAGAGAGAGAGAGAGGCTGATTTTGGCTAGTACCTGCTCCTTGGATCGTTGGACGATCGAACGTTCGTGTGGACGATTTAGAGACGCGGATCTTGCATCAAGGGTTGCGTGGTGATCACAATCTAGGACCTCCATCTGTCAACAGAATTCGTAAAGCTTCGTAAAGGTACTGATTCTATTCACCATAATCAGCATGTCTTATACATGGATCCTATGATTAGGGTTTCGGATTTTATTGTTTTTACGACTGTTTTTCGGTGCGTTTATGCCCCGAAACCCTTCAGAACCCTCTCTCCATGTGAGTTCAGGTATAAAAACTTCTTCTAAACCCTATTTTTCTGTAGGTCATGAGAGCACTTATCTAAATTTGAGTGATACAGTTGAAAAGATGGACTTAGATCCACAATTTGAGCGGCTGGCTCCTGACCAGGCAAAAGGTGAGGTAGAAAGAGTATTGACTTTAGTAAGTCAAAGTGAGAATGAGGGTATGGATGATCAACTCCATAGTGAGGGAGAGAAAATTAGGAAACCATCATTTGATTTCTAGGATCAGGTTTTTCCTGAATCTTGGTCTGAAAATTTGGATATGGATGCTGGTACTTATTCATTCATCAAAATGTATCAGAAGAATGACCTAGCACATCACAATGCAAAGCCAGAAGTTAAAGCTCAGAAGGAAAAGGAGAGGCTTGCAGGAATCATTAACAGAAGAGGTGTCAGGATAAAGCAATCTCTTGATACATATGTACCAGATGAAGATCCTAATGATCCTAGTGTTTCTTTGTATGTACTTCCAATATCAGCTAGAATTGAGACATCAACAGTCTCTGATCACTCTAAGGAGGAGTCAGGATTTGAAGATGTTAGTACACAGAATACTGGTAAAGGAGATGATGATCACGTTTCAGTTCCAGATCAGAAAGATGAAGATGTTGATACTTCTAATCAGGTTTTATTACTTGAATATCATACAACTCAAGCAACTTCTTCTACAAGACTTGAAGATACAGTTCTTTCTGATTCTGATACTGAAGATACAAGAAGCACTTATAACATTGAAGTTCATTCTGATGTTTTGAAAGATATTCAGAATTCTCAAATTGTTATTCAAACAAGACTTCAATCACTTGAAGATAACCAAGTCACAATTATGGATAATCAAGCAGTTCTTATGAATCTCATTTGTTCTGTTTCTGAATCTCTTGGAATTAATGTTGCTGATGTCAAAAAGGGGGAGATAAAGACAATTCAAGGACAACAACAACACCACCAGACTGGGGGAGATAAAGAGCAGATAAAGGGTGGTAAAAAGAAGAACCAGGAGTGACAGTGGTGAATCTCAGCTAGGAAGTGGTAAAGGAAGATCAGCATTAATAGTTAAAATTCTTTCTTCTAAGTACTAGATAAATGTCTACATCTGAGAAGGAGGTACTTAACTTCATAATTCTACATTCATAAATTCTATTCTGGTTGTATTGTTATATGTTTTGACATCCACAACTTGGATTTATGCTTCAGATTTTAAAGCATAAATTGGGGAGATTGTTAGGAATAATTCATAAGTTGTGATGCTAAGAATAGAATTTACACATTATACTTCTTGTAATCCTGATCTTATAAAGGATTTAGCACTGTATATAGGATTTATGTGTAAGACAGTTATCTGTATAGTTTAGTCAGTAATGAACAGTGTATCGGAGACTACATGTCAGGAACAAAGGACAAATCCTGATGATGGTCCAATACTGATGGTTGATCAGATACTGATGCAGTGTACAGATCCTGATATCAGTTTTGTTACTGATGATGTCATTATGGATGCTATAGAAACTGGCAAGTGCTATAAAACAGGATCGTTGTTTGAAGAACAAGCAAGAAGATATTATGAAGGAAAGAGTTTTCTATTGATGGAAATTATCGACTAGAAGGCAGAACATTGTCATGTATAGATTATAGCTTTCTGTTATTAGTTGATAGGGAGCATTATA
Source organism: Kitagawia praeruptora (assembly GCA_037693485.1). Lineage (NCBI taxonomy): Eukaryota > Viridiplantae > Streptophyta > Magnoliopsida > Apiales > Apiaceae > Kitagawia > Kitagawia praeruptora. The sequence continues at coordinate 129,333,103 of CM075352.1, forward strand.
AATACTTTCTCAATATCATTGTAAAGAGCGACGAAGTTGTGAGTTCGTGTGCGTAGCTCTGTATAAGGTTTGTATTCGAGAAGTTCGAAACAAACAGAGAAAGATATTTATATTGTCAGCAGCTGCTAAAGGTATTGTACACCTTTGGTAGAGTTTGTATTTGATCTTATTAATACAAACAAGAGTTTGATTCATTCGTTTATTCTTGTTCATATAATCAAGTAAAAATCAGACACGATTATATAACTTGTATTCAACCCCCCCCCTTCTACAAGTTATTCGAGTTAACAAATGATTTCTTCAACGCTCAAACCGTACGAATGTTAATAAACACTCATTCTAGTGTTGGAAAAAATAATCAAAAAATTAAAATGTCGGGTTGTAGGAGATTTTAAGAAAAATGTAGTAAAAGTGTTGTTTCCTGTAACGGGGCACGTTCCAGGTTCACTGAATAATTTATTTGAATGATTTCTTCGACAATCAAACCATATGAATGTTAATAAACAGTCATTTTAGTGTTGGGAAAAAATAATCAAAAAATAAAAAGGTCGGGTTGTACGAGATTTTAACAAAAACGTAGTAAAAGTGATGCTTCTTGTAACGGAGCACGATCCAGGTTCACTGAATAGTTTTTTTGAATGATTTCTTCGATGCTCAAACCATACGAATGTTAATAAACAATCATTTTAGTGTTGGGAAAAAATAATCAAAAAATAAAAAGGTCGGGTTGTACGAGATTTTAACAAAAACGTAGTAAAAGTGCTGCTTCTTGTAACGGGGCACGATCCAGGTTCACGGTATAAATTTTTTAAATGATTTCTTCAACGCTCAAACCGTACGAATGTTAATAAACACTCATTCTAGTGTTGGAAAAAATAATCAAAAAATTAAAAAGGTCGGGTTGTAGGAGATTTTAACAAAAACGTAGTAAAAGTATTGTTTCCTGTTACGGGGCACGTTCCAGCCTTCCAGGTTCACTGAATAATTTATTTGAATGATTTCTTCGACGATCAAACAATATGAATGTTAATAAACACTCATTTTAGTGTTGGGAAAAAATAATCAAAAAATAAAAAAGTTCGGGTTGTACGAGATTTTGACAAAAATGTAGTTAAAGTGTTGCTTCCTATAACGGAGCACGATCCAGGTTCACTGAATATTTTTTTTGAATGTTTTCTTCGACGATCAAACCATACAAATGTTAATAAACACTCATTTTAGTGTTGGAAAAAATAATCAAAAAATAAAAAGGTCGGGTTGTACGAGATTTTAACAAAAACGTAGTAAAAGTGCTGCTTCCTGTATCGGGGCACGTTCCAAGTTCACTAAATAATTTTTTTGAATGATTTCTTCGATGATCAAACCGTACGAATGTTAATAAACACTCTTTTTAGTGTTGGGAAAAAATAATCAAAAAATTAAAAGGTCGTGTTGTACGAGATTTTAACCAAAACGTAGGTAAAGTGTTACTTCCTATAACAGAGCACGATCCAGGTTCACTGAATATTTTTTTTGAATGATTTCTTCGACGATCAAACCATACGAATGTTAATTAACACTCATTTTAGTGTTGGGAAAAAATAATCAAAAAATAAAAAGGTCGGGTTGTACGAGATTTTAACAAAAACGTAGTAAAAGTGCTGCTTCTTATAACGGAGCACGATCCAGGTTCACTGAATAATTTTTTTTGAATGATTTCTTCGATGCTCAAACCGTACGAATGTTAATAAACAATCTTTTTAGTGTTGGGAAAAAATAATCAAAAAATAAAAAGGTCGGGTTGTACGAGATTTTAACAAAAACGTAGTAAAAGTGCAGCTTCTTGTAACGGGGCACGATCCAGGTTCACTGAATAATTTTTTTAAATGATTTCTTCAACGCTCAAACCGTACGAATGTTAATAAACACTCATTCTAGTGTTGGAAAAAATAATCAAAAAATAAAAAGTCGGGTTGTAGGAGATTTTAACAAAAACGTAGTAAAAGTGTTGTTTCCTTTAACGGGGCACGTTCCAGGTTCACTGAATAATTTATTTGAATGATTTCTTCGACGATCAAAACATATGAATGTTAATAAACACTCATTTTAGTGTTGAGAAAAAATAATCAAAAAATAAAAAGGTCGGGTTGTACGAGATTTTGACAAAAACGTAGTTAAAGTGTTGCTTCCTATAACGGAGCACGATCCAGGTTCACTGAATAATGTTTTTGAATGTTTTCTTCGACGATCAAACCATACGAATGTTAATAAACACTCATTTTAGTGTTGGAAAAAAATAATCAAAAAATAAAAAGGTCGGGTTGTACGAGATTTTAACAAAAACGTAGTAAAAGTTTTGCTTCCTGTATCGGGGCACGTTCCAAGTTCACTAAATAATTTTTTTGAATGATTTCTTCGACGATCAAACCGTACGAATGTTAATAAACACTCATTTTAGTGTTGGGAAAAAATAATCAAAAAATAAAAAGGTCGGGTTGTACGAGATTTTAACCAAAACGTAGGTAAAGTGTTGCTTCCTATAACGGAGCACGATCCAGGTTCACTGAATATTTTTTTTGAATTATTTCTTCGACGATCAAACCATACGAATGTTAATAAACAATCATTTTAGTGGTGGAAAAAAATAATCAAAAAATAAAAAGGTCGGGTTGTACGAGATTTTAACAAAAACGTAATAATCAATTTTTGATGTAATAATCAATTTCTGACAAAATTCATCAATTTCTGTCAAAAGTACTGGGAATTTCCCAGTACTTCTGACGGGATTGATCGACTCTGTCAAAAGTTGGCAAAAAAAATTTCTAATGATATTTTATCAAGTAATTATTTTTGGATATAAAAGTTTTAAAATATATGAAAATTTTGAAAGCTTCCGACAACAAGGTTTCTGTCAGAAGTTTACCTATTTTTATTACCAAATATTGATTTTTCTATTTTTGATATTTTTTTAAAAATGAAAATGTTTAGAACTTCTGACGGACGAAAAGTATTGGTCAGAAGGTTTCTTTATCGGGAAATTTTCCCACACAATATTTTATATGTGCCAAATTTTATTAATATAATATTTAACTTCCGACAATATTTGAACTTTCGTCGGATGTTAGGCTAATCTTGTGACGGAAAAGTTATTCTGTCGGAAGTTAGGATCTGAAACGAGTTCCGTCAGAAAAGCCTATATTTGTTGTAGTGCTTTACATTCATTCAAAAATTTCTCAACATTTGTATGTACATGAACATGTCCATTTGTCACTACATTGCCCAAATATCACATCTTTAATCTTTACACACAAATCTTCGCACACATCCACATTGCATCCCGCATCATATTTAGTATAGCACGTGCATATATTCTCCGTGTGATCATCTGTAGTGAAATCATCTACAAGAAAACATAAAAAGATATATTAAATAAGTGAGTTAAAGTACTACTTTTTTATATTTATCATATATACATAAAACTTATTCTAAATGATCAAATCTTATTTCAACAAGAAAACAAAAAAAGATATATTAAATAAGCGAGTTGAAGTACTAATTTTTTATATTTATCATATTTACATAAAACTTATTCTAAATGATTATATCTTATTTCAATTCAAACAATTCTTCAAAAAACAAAAAAGCAAACAGATTATGGAAATATGTTTGAATTGTTAGATCCATAAATTGTGTTTATGAAAATTTGAACATAAAATATAACAAAATATTTGTAAGAGTATATTTTTATCAAGGAATTTTCATCATAAACATAAGAATTGATCAACTATAAGCTTACGAATTATATTGTATTTAGATAAAATAGTCATGTCGTCTATCAAAACTGGGATACTTGAGACAAGAAATATTTAACCATTTGAAAGATACTTACATCTTTTATCACAAGTAGAATAATCTGACAAAGCAACATTCACCATCACCAAAACGATCACTATTTGATAAAATAACTTGTCACTCATCTTCTTTTTCCAGTTGAACAAATTTTAATATTTAATATATATATATATACTTTCAATATTGTTGTAAGATAACTAAATATGGTGGCCTCATAAATTTTTAACAGATTTGGTAGTATTAAAGATTACCAAAATATTCTAATTTGTATAATTATTATTATGAGTAATGGTAAAGGTACCAAATTTGGTACAAAAAAATCTACAATTGTGTTAAGAATGATGTAATAATTTTTACAATAATCAATTTGGAAATTTGCTAATAAATATGATCTTTTCTAATCCGTGCGCATAAAAATATATGTTATTGAAAGATTTCTTCCTTCTTAAAGATTTTGTTTTCTCAAGATAACATTAGTTCGCTAATAAAAATTATTATTGTATACCATATATTTAAGAAAATATTTAAGGATGAACTTTATCTTTGTAAATTATTAATCATTTTTATGTAAGAATTCTTAAAACTTTCTTTTATTTTTAGTGACTTTACCTTTTCAGAGGATGAAGATTCAGATGCTAAGTTTAGAGTTTACTCCAATAGTCATAGGTACTTTCCAAGTCTAGAATATTTGGTTGTGCAAGTGAGGAACTCTCAAAATTCTTCTTATATCAATTTATCAAGATAAAAACAATTTAAATTCAAACTTATCTATTCTTTAGATCTCATAGTCATTATTTTACATGTAATATTATATTTTAATATTTAGCAAATCAGAACTTTTATCTAAGTCGTTGTTGAATACAAATGAATTTTTCATTCACTCTGAAAGGTTGTTTTAACATTCGAAAAATCTAAAATAATACTTCCACATGTCTTTTTGACTTGAAAATTGAGATTTATCATTATTTATTCTCAAATTCATTGTTGCAATTTAAACAGCGATTTAAAAATTGAATTAAATTACAATTATCATAAAGGAAGAAGATTCGATAGTGCAAAACAAATGTATCTATTGGATTTGAAAACATTACAGTCTATTTGCATGCTTACCATTAAAACATAACTGAACTATAAAAGAAAAAGAAAACACTTTTCCAGATTGAACTCAAGAGGTCGCAATTACATTTGCAATGTAAATAGTACTCATGCTATTTCAATTCTTCATATCCTAAGCTAAAATAGTACTCATACTTCTAGAGCCTGAGTTGTGCCCAAATCTTGGCATACGTCCTAAGCAGACCCAATATACTTGAATATAGGTCGACATCTCTCTATGGGCTTAAATATTGATAATGGATCACTAAGATATGAAGGCCCATCTCTAAGCACCATCTCACATGCCATCAAACAACTATTTAATGAAGATACTTGAAGACCTGCGATCCCATCGTGGGGTCGCATCGCTACAATCATTATTAAAAGGACTATCATTACTTTTCAGAAGACATCACATGTGACCCTGACCTAGGGATCGCATCGTATATGGAGTTGTTACTATATCATCTCATAACTATGAGAAGGCCCATGGCCAGCCGCTAAGGGTCGCATGGGTGTATGCATTGCTACACGTGGCTAGCTAGGTTCACATAGACTACACTTATCTTGTCCTTTGGACCGCATTGCATGGCCAACACCTTAGGGTCGCATGCGAAGTCCCCTTAAGGCTCTCATTATACATCATCACGAGGTCTCTTTGCTCTAATTATATGACAGACTCACATAACTTCTAACAGCTTGGGCCATGATCAGTTATGGGCTTATATACGGCAGCCCACGAGTATCTAATATACTTGGGCCCTGATAAATGAGATGAAATATCACGAGCAACATTTATATAATCATTATCAAATCATATCAATTAAAAATTTAAAAACACAAAATTCATGTCTTAAAAAAATTAATTCAAATTAAAGAAAAAAATTATATATTTTTTAAAAAAAGCGGTACTTATATATGACACTGAAAGCCTTCAACCCCAAAGTTTAACACTTGAACCCCCAAGAGAAAGAGATAAAATTTTAGAATTTTAATTAAAAAATTGGATATTTCTTACTGAGTCCGGCAACTTATTTTTAAAAAATTGGGAGCCCCGATTTCTAAAAAATCAGGATAAGTTAGGGTTTAGGGTCTAGGATTTAAACCCTAAACCCAGACCCTAAACCCTAAGTTCATATACGGTTTATTCGTCGTTCTGAATATTTATAAAACCAAAAATGAAACTGTTGAACCCAAAAGGTTAACTGTTGAAAACCCAAGAGGCCAGATACAAATAAAATTTTAATTTAAAATTTAATATTTCAAAACACCAAATGAAAACCGTTAAATCCCAAATTGAAACTATTTAACCCCAAAGAAAATAAAGATAAACTTTAAAATAATATATGTAAAAGATAATATTAAATGGAAGTGTTTAAAACGCTCCGAGACATACTTATGCATATTCTTCGAATTTAGAAGACTAAATTGCACTTTGTATACCTGAAGTTCAATTTTTTTGCACGTTAGTGGCTAAATTTTTATTCGAGCCAATATGATTGTTATTCCCAGATTACACACTTGTATAATTGTAGAAGGGGGGGTTGAATACAATTCTTGATAATTATAAATTTCTGATAAAAACCACAGAAATCTATAAGGAAATAATTGCTGAATAAGAAATGGTTCACAAACACATAAAAAATCAGGTGGTTAAATGTACCACCTGAGACTTTTATTCGAAGAAAACCCTGTGATACAAATGTACACAGCTTCTGTGTTTACAACTCTTTGCTTCTAAAGATATTCAAGAAACCCTAAGCAAGTGTGTATGTTTTCTTACCTTCTAAAGAGTTGCTACACTTGGTTATATATTCCAAGTTTACAAGTGCTACAGGAATAAGATAATATTAATCTAATTCAAGTTGACTTGCTACTCCACTCCAAATCCACATGTAGCCGAAAGGTTGTCCTTGTGAACAGATATGTCCCCTGCACCTTTCTTGTATGTACTGTGTAAATGGAATGCTTCTTTCTTCTGTGTTTCCAAAGTATGGCTGCCATATTGCTTTTTATACCTACTATCAACCCATGTGATCTGTCAGTCAAACCTGTCCTTATCAACTGCTAATTCCTGGCATAGGATAAAGTGACAATGATTATCCGTTGATGTTGTGTCTACTTATCCGTTGATGGTAGTTTGAGCTGTATCCGTTGATCGAGTAGATTTGAGTTGTATCCGTTGATAGAGCCCTGTTCTCATCCGTTGATACATTTTCACTTAGACAGAATTACATAGCATAGCTTATTTACAATTGGCTACCCTATTCTGCCTATCCATTGATGGTCAACATGACTCTGAATAAAGACACTATCAACTGATAAATAGAGATATTGCAGTATGCTACAAAACCTCATCCGTTGATGAGCTACCTGTCAACGGATAGAGTTATAAGGTCTTATCCGTTGACAGTTACAAAACTTGACTTATACAATTTTGCTTGAATGTTAAGTTATCATCAACTACAACATATTCCTAACAATCTCCCCCAATTTATACTTGATGGCTATAAAGCATAAATTCAGAACCTTGATGATAACAAAACATTCCTAACGATATATACACACTTCAGTATGCAAACATTGTATTAAGCTACAAAAATTAAAAACAGAAAGCTTTAAGAGACTTATCAGAGATGTGCTCCTTTAGATTGAGCAGATTAATGAGGTTTCCTCTCTCTGGTTGGCTGCACCCTTGACTTTCCTTCCTTGGTAGAGTTGGACTCAATTTGCACTTGAAGTTGCCTATAGAAGGTATCTTCTTCAACAACCTTTGGATTTAGCTTTAGTTGTAACCATCTCAGGTAGTCAGAACTAGCCTTTGACAGTTGGTCTTCTAACCTGAAGAATCTCCTAGTGCCCTCATTATCCCTGAACTCCATCATCCAAAAGGGTTGAATGTGGATTTTCTGTCCATTATAAGGGATCTTCATTTTCTTTGGTAGACTTGAGGGTGAGTTCCATTCTCTCCTTATTTCTTCTATTCTGCTAATTATCTCCCTTCTGGCTATCTCAGAGAACCCTGTGTGTCTCTTGAAAGCTGAGAACACTCTGGTCAATGTATGATAATTTTCTCCAAGAACCTTCTTTAGTGGCCATGTCCTCTGACTTCCTCCCTTGTAGACAAACACTAATCTCTCAGGCTGATTCTTGTACTTGTCAATTCCTCTTACTTCTGACAATTCATCCAAAAATAGATTCATGTCAGAGTATTCTTCAATTTCTGCCTGATAGATAAAGTCTTCTTTGTTTTCCAAGATTGGTTGTTTGACAATGGCAGGTACCCTAGCAACTTGAACTGGTCCCTTTGAAAGTTGCTTCTTTGGAGCCCTTTTCTTCTGCTTTGGATTTAGCAAGAATGAAGGAACTTCAATTGAATCAAAATTCACTGGTTCCTCTTTAGGCCTTATGGGGTCACCATGAAAGTTTACAGTTGGGTCGATTACTAGTGCAGACATAGGTACTGGTGAACCAATTGTTTCTTTTTCTGGAGAGGGTTCTGGAGAAAGAACCCTCTTGGTTTTAGCTTTCCTTCTTCTAGGTTTGATTTTGGGAACTTCCTCAGGTTCCTTCATTTCAACCTCTACCTCATCCATTAACTCTTGAGCTAGCCTGGCTTGCTTCTCTTCTGAGTTTTCATGTTGATTTTCTGTACTTGGATGGGCTTCCCTTTGGATTCTGGAGACTTCTTCTCTTTTAGCTTCCACAAATCTAGGATGACTGTTGGATATATTTAATACTTTTCCATTCCTCATGATTACAGTCATCCAATCTCTTACACTCTTATTTGTCTGAACTTTGAACTCCATAATTGTTTTTCCCATTAGCTTTACTTCATCATTCTTGGGAAATGGGTAGTCCAATTGAAGCTTGTTCTTCCCATTTTCCTTTGGTGGTGAGTAGGCTCTGGTTTTGATAGCTGGTTCAAATTCTTTGACAAATGATGGCTCAGCATCATAGAATGTAGGAGCCACAACCCTTGGAGTGAGCACCTTCATGATTGTGGTTGATATTGTTGGAGCAGAAGATTGAGCATTAAGGAACAAAGTTGATGCAATTGATTCATTGATCATCCTCTCTGTCCTTAGAATTCTGTCATTAGCCTCCTTGTTTATCTTTTCCAAAGCTTCTATCCTGGCTTGCCTTTCACCATCTGAGATGTCTTCTAATCTTTGAATCTCAGGCAAAGCCACTTGTTTCTTCACAGGGGAAGCCTTTATCTCATACTCTGTTGGATTGACCACTACAATTGGCTGTTGCTCCCCCTCAATATGTGCTATCTCACTACTGGTAGCTTGAAATTGGCCAGTAGATGTTGCAGCCCCTTTTGTGCTTGTTCCCATTTTCTCCCCCTTTTAGTTAGCATCAAGGGTTGGGGTTGAAGCTGCAAGTAGCATTTCCAGTAGTTGAGTTTGTTTTGTTTGATTGGCAATGATGGTGTGCAATTGAGATTCCATACTATCCACCCTTGAGGAAAGAAGCTGAACAGACTTAGCCATGCTATCTTCTTTGAGAAGTTTGCTAGAAAGCACCTTCTGAGTGGTAGTAGGAGCTAGTGCCTCAATCCTGGCATCTAGTGCTATTTTCATATCTCTAATTGCAGACTGGACCTCCTCTTGCTGTGTTCTTTGAATAACAGATTGCATCTTTTGTAGTTTCAGGGAGGCCATTACTTGCTCAAGAACAGTCTTTCTCTGTGGTTCTGCAGTTTGGTGCTCAGCCTTAGCAGATTGGTATTGCTTCATGATTTCCACATTGAGATGCCCAAGTTCAGTGGCATTGGAAAACATCCATCCTGGAGTTTCATCTTCATTTATGTCTTCACCATCTGAACTGTGACTGTCATAACTGCCAAACTCTTCACTTCCAGCATTTGGAGACAGGGTTTGTAAAGCTTCTTTTGCTCTTTGAATAGATTCTTAGGTGTGCACTAGGTGCATTGCCTCCTCTGCCTCCACATTGCCCTGCTGTGCCATGACTTGATAGGCAGAAACAGGATGAGTAAAGGTTTCAGGATCCAAAGAGATGGAGTCAATAACTGACTGATATTCTTGTCTAAATTCCATCTCTTTGGAAGCTTCATTAACCTCCATTAACTCACTTGCAATGACTGATTCTTCCTGCCTTATTTCTCCTGTAGTCCCTTCTCTCCTCTCATCTCTCTTTTCTTGCATCAGGGGCTCCCCCTGGCTCACACCTCTCACACCCTCACCTTCACCTACTAAGGTGGAACTCTCTAGCTCTCCTTTTGCCTGACCGGAAGAAATGGTCAGCCTCTCATTGATTTTCTCTCCTTTTGCCTGCTCACAAGGCAGCCTCTCACTCCCTTCCCTCATTCCTAAAAGTGTTTCAATTACTACAAACTCCTCCACGGTTGACATAGGAATGTCACATTTTGCAGTGGTAGAGAGAGTTGTCAACGGATAAGGAATATCCGTTGATGTAGTAGTTATTGCTGTCAACGGATAGTTAGTTGAAGACATATCCGTTGATGAAGAAACACTTATCAACGGATGAAGGATATCCGTTGATGAAGGTAAACGAGTATCCGTTGAAGTGAAAACCAACACAGAATCTGTGGTGATTGATTTTAAGGAAGAGGCCACAGATAGTGTTGTGAATTCAGGAATGGAAGATTGATGGCCCAACAAATCATCTAAAAGAGGATGACCACCAATTGTTGAGTGGGGCTTCTCCATGAATTTTAAAGATGGAGAATCAGGAATTGATGTAGAGATCATATCCACATCCAGAGATGGAGTTGGTGATGGTGGATCAAAATGTGTATCGATTTGAAGGTTAAGATCAAGGGGCTGTGACTCCACATTTATTGAAGTCACATCAAACTGAATTTGAGAAGGTACAGTTTGCTGTACAGTGTGTGCACCCTGTGATTCCCCAATGGTTTTGGATTTTACCCTTCTACCATAGGTTTTTGAGGGAGAGCTATCTGTGTCCCTTGCCCTTTTGTGCTGTGTTCCTGAAATGGAACTCAAATTAGTAGTCACACCCTGTTGAGAGGATGTAGCTAGAAATTGGCTTGTAGGTTCATTAACAGTCTTTTGAGAGACTGAAATGTTGTGTGCACTTGCCTTACCTTCCTTATCCTTAGGGCTTCTTTGATGTTCACCCTGTCCCTCACCACTCACTACCACCTTCACACTCCCCTCAAGAGCTTTGGTAGTTTTTGCAACAGATGCCTTTTGAGAGACACCTGAGGTTTGTCTTTTAGATTGTGGTTTAGGAACTTTGGATTTGGTCACTTTGGTAGGAGCCTGTTTGGTCACAGTCACAGACTCCATTGTGACACTAGAAGGCAAAGAAATTTGGGGGTTGGAGATAGGAAGTTCAGGGTTGGAAACAGTTACCTGAATAATTGGTAGATATACCAATTGTACTTCTGCATTTAGGTTCATTCGAATAAAATCACTTAAGACTCTCTTCTCCTGAACAAAACAATTGAACTTGCTATCCGGGTTAGCAATGGATAGCTCATTCTCAGATACATGCAGTGCTAGGAGCATTAAAAATCTAGCAAAATAAACATTCTTGCCCCTAGTTTCCTTTTTACCTAATTTAGCTGCTATCTCATACATGACTAGTGTGCCAAAGTTATAAAATTTATCAGTTAAAAGCATACAAAGCATAATTAGCATGGAGTTGGTAACAGCATCAAAGTTACTAATCTTGCCAGAAAAAGTTTTAATGAAGGCATCACAAAGATAACTCCATTCCTTAACCATACCTTTCCTAACAATTTTCCCTAAGTTCTCAGTACTAAGGGTATAATTTATGGAATTAAGCATGGTAACAATTTCAGCATTACTGGGTTCCTTCAGACAGTTATTCTCAGGCAATTTTAAACAAGCAGTTAACACATCAGAGTTAACTACATAATTTTTACCCTTTAAAGAAAAAGCAAGTGTACCGTCTGTGCCATTGTACTCAGCAGATGCCCACATCTCTTCGATAACCTCATGGATTAGAGGAGTGATGGCAGTCATAGCATGTGACAGTTTGCATTTCTTCACGAAATTCATCATGGTGTGATATGCTTCTGGAGCGTTCACAGTATCAACAAAGGCCGCGAAATTGTTCTTCTCATAGGTAAACCCGGTGGAAGACATCATCTTAACAATAGGCGCCATTGGAGTGTTTGAGCTTTTGTTGCAGAGAGAGATTTAGTGAAGAAGATGCAGTTAACTAATGAGACTCTTGAAAATGAATAAAGGTGAAATGTGAGAATACAAAACAGCCTTTTATATATTCCAAGAATTAAAAATGAAATAATTAAGAGTAATTACCCCATTGGTCAAAAGTAACTGTCAGACAATAAATAAAAAGAAAAGAAGTACAGCCGTGACTAATTATACACGTTTATCAACGGCTATATAAAAAGTATATGTATATCAACGGATAAAGATTGGACGGTTGAGAAAACAGTTTATCCATCGATGACGTGGACAACCTGTTATCCGTTGACATACGAAAATCTAGTAATGTGTTTACACTACCAACGGATAAAAGGATATCCGTTGATAAGCAAATTTTGCCTTAGACAAAATTTCTGCTAAGAGTTATTCTGAGAGTTTTTAATTCTCAAGAAAATCAAAACACATTTCTAGCTGCAATACAGTATTATTAGATACCACTAGGAATTATGAAAAATTAAGCATACCTAGTTCACCTACCAATCTTGTGAATGAGGATTCATCAAGAGGCTTGGTGAAGATATCTGCAAGCTGCATTTCACTTGGCACAAAGTGCATTTCTACTGTACCATTCATCACATGCTCTCTGATGAAGTGGTATTTGATGTCAATATGCTTGGTTCTCGAATGTTGCACTGGATTTTCTGTGATGGCAATAGCACTAGTGTTGTCACAGAAAATTGGAATCTTCTCAACTTTTAGACCATAGTCAATAAGTTGATTCCTCATCCAAAGAATCTGTGCACAACAACTTCCAGCTGCAATGTACTCAGCTTCGGCTGTAGAAGTGGAGACTGAGTTCTGTTTCTTACTGAACCATGACACAAGCCTATTCCCTAGAAACTGACAGGAGCCTGTAGTACTTTTCCTATCAATTCTGCAACCTGCATAGTCTGCATCTGAATAGCCAATTAGATCAAAGCCAGAATCTCTTGGGTACCAAATGCCAAGGTTTGGTGTTCCCTTGAGATACCTGAAAATTCTCTTAATAGCAATCAAGTGAGACTCTCTAGGGTCAGCTTGAAATCTAGCACAAAGACATGTGGAAAACATTATATCAGGTCTACTAGCTGTTAGATATAGAAGTGAGCCTACCATGCCTCTATAGCTTGAGATGTCCACAGATTTTTCCTTAGTATTCAACTCAAGCTTAGTTGCAGTGGCCATAGGTGTTTTTGCAGAGGCACAATCCATTAAGTCAAATTTCTTTAAGAGATCATAAATATATTTTGTTTGACTTATGAAAATTCCCTCATTAACTTGCTTTACTTGTAAGCCAAGAAAGTAAGTTAATTCACCCATCATGCTCATTTCATACCTACTTTGCATAAGTTTGGCAAACCTTTTACAAAGCTTCTCATCTGTAGACCCAAAAATAATATCATCTACATAGATTTGAACAAGTATTGAAGAACCATTGACATTTCTATGAAATAAAGTTTTATCTACTGTACCTCTAGTGAAGTGATTCTCCAAAAGAAATTGAGATAAAGTGTCATACCAGGCTCTTGGTGCTTGCTTCAAACCATAAAGTGCTTTCAAGAGAAGATATACATAATCTGGAAATTCTGGATCTTCAAAGCCAGGAGGTTGATGGACATATACCTCTTCTTCCAGTTCCCCATTTAGAAAGGCACTTTTAACATCCATCTGATAGACTTTGAAGTTGGCATGTGCTGCATAGGCTAGGAAAATTCTGATGGCCTCAAGTCTTGCCACTGGAGCAAAAGTTTCATCAAAATCTATTCCTTCTTCTTGAGAATAGCCCTTTGCCACTAATCTAGCTTTATTCCTCACAATTATGCCATTTTCATCAGTCTTATTCTTGAGAACCCATTTGGTACCTATGATACCTCTATCATCAGGTTTGGGCACAAGCTTCCATACTTTATTTCTCTCAAATTGGTTTAGCTCTTCTTGCATTGCTAAGACCCAATCTGGATCTAGAAGAGCATCCTCCACTTTCTTAGGTTCCTCTTGAGACAGGAAACTACTGTATAGGCATTCTTCTTGTGTGGCTCTCCTAGTTTGGACTCTTGAGTTTGAGTCACCAATGATTAACTCAAAAGGAAGATCTCTGGTCCATTTTCTTGAAGGTGGAAGGTTTGATCTAGATGAGGTTGCTTCATCTACATGAGTATGATATTGTTGATTGGATATTGAGTTTTGACTTTGAGAAACTCCCCCTGAGTTTGTTGTCCTTGAGGAATTATGAAGTTGACTGTCAACAGAAGCATCATTTTGTCTATCAACGGATGCTCCATTTTGCCTGTCGACGGATACATGAGAATGTCTGTCAACGGATGCATCTGATGATCTAGTGTGACTGTCAACGGATGCTTCATTTCCAGTGTTAGCATCACTTCTAGTTGGACCAACAGCTCTAGGTGAATTTCCAAGGTCATGATCTTCATTTTCCTCATCATCATCAATGTACATTCTTCCTTCTACCTCATTTTCAAATCTCAACTTTTCATGGAAGCCTTCATCATTCAGACCTAGAATCTTCTGATCATCAAACACAACATGTACAGATTCCATGACAATGTTGGTTCTTAAATTGTAGATTCTATAGGCTTTCCCTGCTGCATACCCAACAAAGATAGCTTCATCTGCCTTTGCTTCAAATTTGCCCAAGTTATCTCCATGATTCCTTAGCACAAAACACTTACATCCAAAGACATGGAGAAAAGCTAACGTTGGTTTCTTGTTGGTGAATAAGTGGTAGGGAGTCATTCCTCTAGCTTGATTGATCAAGGAAATATTCTGAGTGAAGCAGGCAGTGCTGACAGCTTCAGCCCAGAAATATGTTGGCAATCTTGATTCACTTAACATTGTTCTAGCTGCTTCAATGAGAGTTCTGTTTTTCCTTTCAACAACCCCATTTTGTTGAGGTGTTCTAGCAGCAGAAAACTCATGGACAATTCCATTCTCTTCACAGAAAATATTCATTGTGGAATTTTTGAATTCAGTGCCATTGTCACTCCTGATTCTTTGTACTTTTACTTCAGAACCATTGTTTACTTGTCTGAGATGATTGATGATGATTTCACTTGCACAATCTTTGGAGTGCAGGAAGAAAGTCCATGTAAACTTAGAGAAATCATCCACAATCACCAGACAGTATTTCTTCTTTGAGATGGACATGACATTTACTGGACCAAATAAGTCCATATGCAGCAATTGAAGAGGCTTAACAATAGATGACTCTGTCTTGCTCTTGAAGGATGATTTCTTTTGCTTTCCTAATTGGCAGGCATCACACAGTCCATCTTTGATGAACTCCAATTGAGGGATTCCTCTAGCAAGATCCTTTCTTACCAAATCATTCATTACTTTAAAATTCAAATGAGACAGCTTTTTATGCCATAGCCAACTCTCATCCTTGCTTGCTTTGCTGAAGAGACAAGTAATGGATTCTGAGCATACTGAGTTGAAGTCAGCTATGTAAACATTTCCTTTTCTAAAGCCTGTCAGAACCACATTGTTGTTTTTCTTGGTAGAAACAACACAGGCTTCTTTAGTGAACTTTACTTCATAGTCTTTGTCACAAATCTGACTGACACTCAGCAAATTGTGCTTCAAACCTTCAACTAAAGCCACTTCTTCAATGATGACATTGTCCTTTGTAATCAAGCCATATCCCTTTGTATAACCTTTGCTGTCATCTCCAAAGGTAATCCTAGGGCCAGCTTCCTCCTTGAACTCTGTGAGCAGGGTTGAATCTCCTGTCATATGCCTAGAACATCCACTGTCTAGGTACCATAGATTCCTCTTATTTCCCTGCACACAATCCAAAATACAAATCAAGTTGATTTTGGTACCCAAGTTTCCTTGGGTCCTTTCTTGTTAGCCTTTGGTTTTACACTCTTGGCAATCTTCACTTTGGGTGTAGATGCTTGAGTGATAGGTTTAGACAGATGCTCATTTGCATAAATATTTGATGCATGCATTTGTGAAAAATTGGCATACATATTATCCATGCTGGGGATGCTCCATGACATTTGTGGCATATTCACAGATTGAAAATAAGGATTAGGCACATATGGCATGTTCACATATGGATTTGAAAAACTAGCATTCTGATACAAACCAGGCATAACAGGCATTGCAGGCATACTTGGCATAGATTGAGATACATGAACAGGAGTCCTTTTAACAGACTTGCAATTAGAAGATAGATGATTGACACTATTGCAATTACCACAAGTTTTCCTAGGAGCAAACTTGTCAGGAGAATAATTGTTTTTCTTGTTAATGCATATCTTACCATTTCTGTTCTTTTTCTTTTTACCCTCAGTCTCTACCTTTTCATTAACTGACTTACCAACAACCTTTTTGTTGGGTAAATCACCTGCCTTAGCCTTTACACTTGATTTGGCTTGGCTACTTTCACCAGGAACAAAGTTCTTGGCTACTGGACCATACTGATTGTTCAGTCTCTTGAGTTCCTTCTTACTAACAGACTTTTTGTTAGTCGACGGATACCTCTCATCCGTTGATGGTTCATCTGTCAACGGATGATCACTATCCGTTGATTCACAAATAGTCTCTAGATCCTCAAGGCAAGGTTCTAGCTCCTTTTTCTTCTGAGTCCAGGTATCCCTTACAAATGATTCTATTCCCTGGACTTCTATTATGTTTTGAGAAATATTCCTACAACTTTGAAATTTAGCAATTATTCCTTGTTCTTTTTCAAGCTGATTTCTTAAGATTAATTCTCTTTTTAACACAGCTTCAAGTTCATTTTTAGCATCATTGCAATCAACTCTCATTTTCTCAAATTCTAGAAATTGAACTTCCAGAACTGCATTTCTATCACTTAAGAACTGATTAGTTTCTTTAATCCTATTGTTCTCTTTAGTAAGTGATTTAAGAGTAACACTCAAGTGATATAGTTCAGTAGACATATCATCTATAACACTATTGCATTCCTCTTTGGTGAGCTCAGAGAGATTAGTAGAAAATACCTGATTGCTAGCTGAACTTGCTTCCTGCTCAGAATCAGCCATTAATGCAAGGTTGACAAACTCAGCATCATCATCAGAATGATTTCCATCAGCAGCCCAGTCATACTCTTGGGTCATGAATGCCTTTCCTTTCTGTCTGAGAAGATCAAAGTATTTCTTCTTGTAGTCAATAGTTTCAGTTGACTTTCCCTTGTTCTCAGATCTAGGCTTCCTGCATTCACTTATCATGTGACCAGCAATACCACAATTATAGCATTTAATTTTGGATTTATCCACATAATTGCTTGTAGAAAAATCCTTGTTAAATGGCTTGGCCACCCCAGAGTTTCTTCTGAATTTTAGCTTAGAGAATCTCCTAGATAGAAAGGCTAAATGCTCATCTATCTCATCCAATTCATCCTGTTGTAGGTCACTCATTTCTTCAGACACCTTTTCCTTGCTTTTGCTTGATTCTGTTCTACCTTCACAAACCTCCCTGTTTGGTGTAGATTTAGCAGCTTCAGTCCTCTTTTCCTCCTTCTGCTCCAAGTTGGCAACAAGTGCAACTGACCCACTTTTCTTTTGAGCCTTCTCAATTTCTTCATCCTGCTCCATTTCTAGTTCATATGTCTTTAAAGTTCCATAGAGTCTTTCAAGAGTAAATGACTTGTACTCTTGAGTGTTTCTTAGAGAAACAGTCATAGGCTTCCACTCTTTGGGCAGTGATCTCAGAAATTTGAGATTAGAATCTTTCACTTGGTAGATTCTTCCATACAGTTTCAAGCCATTCAGTAGCTTTTGAAATCTACTAAATGTATCATTCAATGTCTCTCCATTCTTGAAATGGAAATGCTCATACTGTTGGATCAGTAGTTGCATCTTGTTTTCCCTTACCTGTTCTGTACCTTCACAAAGGGTCTGAACAATGTCCCATACTTCCTTGGCGGTAGTACAGTTGATAACATTGTCAACCATGTCTGTTTCTAAGCCATTAAACAGAATATTCATGGTCTTTTTGTCCTTGTGAACTTCTGCAATATCCTCAGCGCTCCATTCAGAAACAGGTTTTGGGATGTACGTGTCTGGTGCATCTGCAGCAAGACCAACTCTTGAAGCAGCCTTCATTGGAACATGAGGACCCTTCTCAATGCAATCTACAAAACCTACATCAATAGACATGAGATGTAGACGCATTTTTACTTTCCAGTGAAAGTAATTTTCCCTATCAAGAACCGGTATCTTCACTCCATAATCCTTCTTAGACATGTTGAAAGTGTGTTGATCTTTAAACTTCAAATATATTAGAAGCTAGCTCTGATACCAATTGTTATTCCCAGATTACACACTTGTATAATTGTAGAAGGGGGGGGGTTGAATACAATTCTTGATAATTATAAATTTCTGATAAAAACCACAGAAATCTATAAGGAAATAATTGCTGAATAAGAAATGGTTCACAAACACATAAAAAATCAGGTGGTTAAATGTACCACCTGAGACTTTTATTCGAAGAAAACCCTGTGATACAAATGTACACAGCTTCTGTGTTTACAACTCTTTGCTTCTAAAGATATTCAAGAAACCCTAAGCAAGTGTGTATGTTTTCTTACCTTCTAAAGAGTTGCTACACTTGGTTATATATTCCAAGTTTACAAGTGCTACAGGAATAAGATAATATTAATCTAATTCAAGTTGACTTGCTACTCCACTCCAAATCCACATGTAGCCGAAAGGTTGTCCTTGTGAACAGATATGTCCCCTGCACCTTTCTTGTATGTACTGTGTAAATGGAATGCTTCTTTCTTCTGTGTTTCCAAAGTATGGCTGCCATATTGCTTTTTATACCTACTATCAACCCATGTGATCTGTCAGTCAAACCTGTCCTTATCAACTGCTAATTCCTGGCATAGGATAAAGTGACAATGATTATCCGTTGATGTTGTGTCTACTTATCCGTTGATGGTAGTTTGAGCTGTATCCGTTGATCGAGTAGATTTGAGTTGTATCCGTTGATAGAGCCCTGTTCTCATCCGTTGATACATTTTCACTTAGACAGAATTACATAGCATAGCTTATTTACAATTGGCTACCCTATTCTGCCTATCCATTGATGGTCAACATGACTCTGAATAAAGACACTATCAACTGATAAATAGAGATATTGCAGTATGCTACAAAACCTCATCCGTTGATGAGCTACCTGTCAACGGATAGAGTTATAAGGTCTTATCCGTTGACAGTTACAAAACTTGACTTATACAATTTTGCTTGAATGTTAAGTTATCATCAACTACAACATATTCCTAACAATGATGGCTAAATGTTTTATTCTTGCCAGAGTAGTGGCTCCGGGTGCCTTCCGTTAGTTCTGCCTTTTAAAGATAACGGGAATGGGGGTAAAATGGTCAAAACACATTTTCTTTTAATATTTTTCATAATCCACCTATCGATACATACACACGTATATGTATATGATAGTTATCACCTAAAAAGTCTGTTGTCTCCTCTTCTAAGTGTGTCTCTGTAGTCCGATAAGATAGTCGGGCTGTCAGTCACAAGCTTCGGTCGCCATGTTTGCCAGACCAATGATTTGTTTTCTCCGAGAGGATCCACAAACGTTAGCGATAGTGGTGGATCAATCATAGGACGCATGTTTATTACTTGGCACTATTAGTGACACATGTACTGACACGTGTACTGCTCCACGTCAGCAAACTCTAACGAACTCGTCTAACTGATTTTCCCTCCATTTTTTATCCGTAGTTCATTCTGCAATCTGTATATAAACATTAGAGCATAGCTCTCTTGTAGTTAATTAGTTTTATCATCTTCATTCTGTAACAATGCAAATTACTAATACAAAGTTCATCTTCTACATTTCTTAGTTAATTAGTTAATACACAAACATTATTATGGTATCAGAGCAAATGTTAACGATCTTGATCGTCTCCGGTGTTGTTGTTTCCGGTGTTGTTGATTTCCAATGTTGTTGATCTTTGGTGAACTGTAGTTGTTATCATCTCCGGCTAAAGCTGTGATTTCCGGTGATTATCAATCGTTCGTTTCTGAATCAATCTATCAGGTTACTTCGTTCTTTTCATCGTTCTTAATCGTAATCGTCGGATTGATCATATTTTTGTGATCTCTTGTGGTTTCTTTCGGATTGATTGATCATAATTCGCGAATTCAGGTGCTTTCGATCTCTGAGTTCTGTGATTTTATTGTTTACACAATTGTGACTTGATTGTTTCTGATTAGATCGATTGATCATCTTAGATCATTTTTCTGAAAGATCTTGTTAAATTTCTGGTTGATTGTTCAAATTTGTTGATAGATCAATTGTTGATATTGTATTGTTCTCGAATTTCTTGAATTGTTAACGAACACAAGTTTCTTGTTGAAATTGATTGTTTGATATGACGACACGAGTAACTCAAGATCCTACTAGCGTATTTTTCATCCATCCTTCTGATTCTAGTGCAAATCAGCTTGTTTCTGTAAAGTTTATTGGACAAGGTTTTAGTAACTGGAAAAGAAGCATGATGCTAACTTTGTCTGCTAAAAACAAACTAGGTTTTGTTGATGGTTCTGTTGAGATACCTGATGTTACAGATGTGAATTTTAAGTCATGGGAACGTTGCGATGACTTAGTAATTTCTTGGATATTATACAATCTTGAAGAGAACATTGCACGAAGTGTCTTATTTCTGAAGACAGCAAAAGCAATTTGGAATGATTTGGAGGCTAGGTTTGGTTATGCATCTGTTTCTGAATCTCTTGGAATTAATGTTGCTGATGTCAAAAAGGGGGAGATAAAGACAATTCAAAGACAACAACAACACCACCAGACTGGGGGAGATAAAGCTGGGGGAGATAAAGAGCAGACAAAGGGTGGTAAAAAGAAGAACCAGGAGTGACAGTGGTGAATCTCAGCTAGGAAGTGGTAAAGGAAGAGCAGCATTAATAGTTAAAATTCTTTCTTCTAAGTACTAGATAAATGTCTACATCTGAGAAGGAGGTACTTAACTTCATAATTCTACATTCATAAATTCTATTCTGGTTGTATTGTTATATGTTTTGACATCCACAACTTGGATTTATGCTTCAGATTTTAAAGCATAAATTGGGGAGATTGTTAGGAATAATTCATAAGTTGTGATGTTAAGAATAGAATTTACACATTATACTTCTTGTAATCCTGATCTTATAAAGGATTTAGCACTGTATATAGGATTTATGTGTAAGACAGTTATCTGTATAGTTTAGTCTGGAATGAACAGTGTATCGGAGACTACATGTCAGGAACAAAGGACAAATCCTGATGATGGTCCAATACTGATGGTTGATCAGATACTGATGCAGTGTACAGATCCTGATATCAGTTTTGTTACTGATGATGTCATTATGGATGCTATAGAAACTGGCAAGTGCTATAAAACAGGATCGTTGTTTGAAGAACAAGCAAGAAGATATTATGAAGGAAAGAGTTTTCTATTGATGGAAATTATCGACTAGAAGGCAGAACATTGTCATGTATAGATTATAGCTTTCTGTTATTAGTTGATAGGGAGCATTATAAATACTTTCTCAATATCATTGTAAAGAGCGACGAAGTTGTGAGTTCGTGTGCGTAGCTCTGTATAAGGTTTGTATTCGAGAAGTTCGAAACAAACAGAGAAAGATATTTATATTGTCAGCAGCTGCTAAAGGTATTGTACACCTTTGGTAGAGTTTGTATTTGATCTTATTAATACAAACAAGAGTTTGATTCATTCGTTTATTCTTGTTCATATAATCAAGTAAAAATCAGACACGATTATATAACTTGTATTCAACCCCCCCTTCTACAAGTTATTCGAGTTAACAAATGATTTCTTCAACGCTCAAACCGTACGAATGTTAATAAACAGTCATTCTAGTGTTGGAAAAAATAATCAAAAAATTAAAATGTCGGGTTGTAGGAGATTTTAACAAAAATGTAGTAAAAGTGTTGTTTCCTATAACGGGGCACGTTCCAGGTTCACTGAATAATTTATTTGAATGATTTCTTCGACAATCAAACCATATGAATGTTAATAAACAGTCATTTTAGTGTTGGGAAAAAATAATCAAAAAATAAAAAGGTCGGGTTGTACGAGATTTTAACAAAAACGTAGTAAAAGTGATGCTTCTTGTAACGGAGCACGATCCAGGTTCACTGAATAGTTTTTTTGAATGATTTCTTCGATGCTCAAACCATACGAATGTTAATAAACAATAATTTTAGTGTTGGGAAAAAATAATCAAAAAATAAAAAGGTCGGGTTGTACGAGATTTTAACAAAAACGTAGTAAAAGTGCTGCTTCTTGTAACGGGGCACGATCCAGGTTCACTGTATAAATTTTTTAAATGATTTCTTCAACGCTCAAACCGTACGAATGTTAATAAACACTCATTCTAGTGTTGGAAAAAATAATCAAAAAATTGAAAAGGTCTGGTTGTAGGAGATTTTAACAAAAACGTAGTAAAAGTGTTGTTTCCTGTTACGGGGCACGTTCCAGGTAGGGTTGCACAAAGGTCCAAAACCGGACCGGACCGGACCGACCCGGACCGTACCGAAGACCGGATTTTATTGAATTCATGGACCGGGGACCGGACCGGTCATAACAGGTCTTTAGGACCGGACCGGACTGGAACCGGACCGGTTTGGACCGGTTAGTTAATATTTTATATAAAAAAATTAATTTTATAATTTAATTTTCATTCTTTGTGGATATATGAATTACTTGGTAAGTTAATTTAAATTTAAAAATAAATAAATGTCATATTATTTGTAAAGTAACATTAATTTGTAAACATAATTATAAATTATATATAGTATAAAATATGAAATTTAATCATTTATATTATAGTGTTTCTATATACTATTTCATAAGTTTATTATTTACCAATTTGGATCACTAAAATATGTTATGTGTGAATATTTTATCAATGCACTATATAATTTAAAAGACAAAATAGTATAAAATTAAATATATACATAAAATCCGGTCCGATCCGGTCCGGACCGGGTGTTTTCAGGGTTTGGACCGGACCGGACCGAAGACCGGATTTTTTTGATTTTATGGACCGGGGACCGGAGGACCCGGTCCGATCCAATTTACCGGTCCAGACCGGAAAATTGTGCATCCCTAGTTCCAGGTTCACTGAATAATTTATTTGAATGATTTCTTCGACGATCAAACAATATGAATGGTAATAAACACTCATTTTAGTGTTGGGAAAAAATAATCAAAAAATAAAAAGGTCGGGTTGTACGAGATTTTGACAAAAATGTAGTTAAAGTGTTGCTTCCTATAACGGAGCACGATCCAGGTTCACTGAATAATTTTTTTGAATGTTTTCTTCGACGATCAAACCATACAAATGTTAATAAACACTCATTTTAGTGTTGGAAAAAAATAATCAAAAAATAAAAAGGTCGGGTTGTACGAGATTATAACAAAAACGTAGTAAAAGTGCTGCTTCCTGTATCGGGGCACGTTCCAAGTTCACTAAATAATTTTTTTTGAATGATTTCTTCGATGCTCAAACCGTACGAATGTTAATAAACCATCTTTTTAGTGTTGGGAAAAAATAATCAAAAAATAAAAAGGTCGGGTTGTACGAGATTTTAACAAAAACGTAGTAAAAGTGCAGCTTCTTGTAACGGGGCACGATCCAGGTTCACTGAATAATTTTTTTAAATGATTTCTTCAACGCTCAAACCGTACGAATGTTAATAAACACTCATTCTAGTATTGGAAAAAATAATCAAAAAATAAAAAGGTCGGGTTGTAGGAGATTTTAACAAAAACGTAGTAAAAGTGTTGTTTCCTTTAAAGGGGCACGTTCCAGGTTCACTGAATAATTTATTTTAATGATTTCATCGACGATCAAACCATATGAATGTTAATAAACACTCATTTTAGTGTTGGGAAAAAATAATCAAAAAATAAAAAGGTCGGGTTGTACGAGATTTTGACAAAAACGTAGTTAAAGTGTTGCTTCCTATAACGGACCACGATCCAGGTTCACTGAATAATGTTTTTGAATGTTTTCTTCGACGATCAAACCATACGAATATTAATAAACACTCATTTTAGTGTTGGAAAAAAATAATCAAAAAATAAAAAGGTCGGGTTGTACGAGATTTTAACAAAAACGTAGTAAAAGTGTTGCTTCCTGTATCGGGGCACGTTCCAAGTTCACTAAATAATTTTTTTGAATGATTTCTTCGACGATCAAACCGTACGAATGTTAATAAACACTCATTTTAGTGTTGGGAAAAAATAATCAAAAAATAAAAAGGTCGGGTTGTACGAGATTTTAACCAAAACGTAGGTAAAGTGTTGCTTCCTATAACGGAGCACGATCCAGGTTCACTGAATATTTTTTTTGAATGATTTCTTCGACGATCAAACCATACGAATGTTAATAAAAAATCATTTTAGTGTTGGAAAAAAATAATCAAAAAATAAAAAGGTCGGGTTGTACGAGATTTTAACAAAAACGTAATAATCAATTTTTGATGTAATAATCAATTTCTGACAAAATTCATCAATTTCTGTCAAAAGTACTGGGAATTTCCCAGTACTTCTGACGGGATTGATCGACTCTGTCAAAAGTTGGCAAAAAAAAAATTCTAATGATATTTTATCAAGTAATTATTTTTGGATATAAAAGTTTTAAAATATATGAAAATTTTGAAAGCTTCCGACAACAAGGTTTCTGTCAGAAGTTTACCTATTTTTATTACCAAATATTGATTTTTCTATTTTTGATATTTTTTTAAAAATGAAAATGTTTAGAACTTCTGACGGACGAAAAGTATTGGTCAAAAGGTTTCTTTATCGGGAAATTTTCCCACACAATATTTTATATGTGCCAAATTTTATTAATATAATATTTAACTTCCGACAATATTTGAACTTTCGTCGGATGTTAGGCTAATCTTGTGACGGAAAAGTTATTCTGTCGGAAGTTAGGATCTGAAACGAGTTCCGTCAGAAAAGCCTATATTTGTTGTAGTGCTTTACATTCATTCAAAAATTTCTCAACATTTGTATGTACATGAACATGTCCATTTGTCACTACATTGCCCAAATATCACATCTTTAATCTTTACACACAAATCTTCGCACACATCCACATTGCATCCCGCATCATATTTAGTATAGCACGTGCATATATTCTCCGTGTGATCATCTGTAGTGAAATCATCTACAAGAAAACATAAAAAGATATATTAAATAAGTGAGTTAAAGTACTACTTTTTTATATTTATCATATATACATAAAACTTATTCTAAATGATCAAATCTTATTTCAACAAGAAAACAAAAAAAGATATATTAAATAAGCGAGTTGAAGTACTAATTTTTTATATTTATCATATTTACATAAAACTTATTCTAAATGATTATATCTTATTTCAATTCAAACAATTCTTCAAAAAACAAAAAAGCAAACAGATTATGGAAATATGTTTGAATTGTTAGATCCATAAATTGTGTTTATGAAAATTTGAACATAAAATAGAACAAAATATTCGTAAGAGTATATTTTTATCAAGGAATTTTCATCATAAACATAAGAATTGATCAACTATAAGCTTACGAATTATATTGTATTTAGATAAAATAGTCAAGTCGTCTATCAAAACTGGGATACTTGAGACAAGAAATATTTAACCATTTGAAAGATACTTACATCTTTTATCACAAGTAGAATAATCTGACAAAGCAACATTCACCATCACCAAAACGATCACTATTTGATAAAATAACTTGTCACTCATCTTCTTTTTCCAGTTGAACAAATTTTAATATTTAATATAAATATATATATACTTTCAATATTGTTGTAAGATAACTAAATATGGTGGCCTCATAAATTTTTAACAGATTTGGTAGTATTAAAGATTACCAAAATATTCTAATTTGTATAATTATTATTATGAGTAATGGTAAAGGTACCAAATTTGGTACAAAAAAATCTACAATTGTGTTAAGAATGATGTAATAATTTTTGCAATAATCAATTTGGAAATTTGCTAATAAATATGATCTTTTCTAATCCGTGCGCATAAAAATATATGTTATTGAAAGATTTCTTCCTTCTTAAAGATTTTGTTTTCTCAAGATAACATTAGTTCGCTAATAAAAATTATTATTGTATACCATATATTTAAGAAAATATTTAAGGATGAACTTTATCTTTGTAAATTATTAATCATTTTTATGTAAGAACTCTTAAAACTTTCTTTTCTTTTTAGTGACTTTACCCTTTCAGAGGATGAAGATTCACATGCTAAGTTTAGAGTTTACTCCAATAGTCATAGGTACTTTCCAAGTCTAGAATATTTGGTTGTGCAAGTGAGGAACTCTCAAAATTCTTTTTATATCAATTTATCAAGATAAAAACAATTTAAATTCAAACTTATCTATTCTTTAGATCTCATAGTCATTATTTTACATGTAATATTATATTTTAATATTTAGCAAATCAGAACTTTTATCTAAGTCGTTGTTGAATACAAATGAATTTTTCATTCACTCTGAAAGGTTGTTTTAACATTCGAAAAATCTAAAATAATACTTCCACATGTCTTTTTGACTTGAAAATTGAGATTTATCATTATTTATTCTCAAATTCATTGTTGCAATTTAAACAGCGATTTAAAAATTGAATTAAATTACAATTATCATAAAGGAAGAAGATTCGATAGTGCAAAACAAATGTATCTATTGGATTTGAAAACATTACAGTCTATTTGCATGCTTACCATTAAAACATAACTGAACTATAAAAGAAAAAGAAAACACTTTTCCAGATTGAACTCAAGAGGTCACAATTACATTTGCAATGTAAATAGTACTCATGCTATTTCAATTCTTCATATCCTAAACTAAAATAGTACTCATACTTCTAGAGCCTGAGTTGTGCCCAAATCTTGGCATACGTCCTAAGCAGACCCAATATACTTGAATATAGGTCGACATCTCTCTATGGGCTTAAATATTGATAATGGATCACTAAGATATGAAGGCCCATCTCTAAGCACCATCTCACATGCCATCAAACAACTATTTAATGAAGATACTTGAAGACCTGCGATCCCATCGTGGGGTCGCATCACTATAATCATTATTAAAAGGACTATCATTACTTTTCAGAAGACATCACATGTGACCCTGACCTAGGGATCGCATCGTATATGGAGTTGTTACTATATCATCTCATAACTACGAGAAGGCCCATGGCCAGCCGCTAAGGGTCGCATGGGTGGATGCATTGCTACACGTGGCTAGCTAGGTTCACATAGACTACACGTATCTTGTCCTTTGGACCGCATTGCATGGCCAACACCTTAGGGTCGCATGCGAAGTCCCCTTAAGGCTCTCATTATACATCATCACGAGGTCTCTTTGCTCTAATTATATGACAGTCTCACATAACTTCTAACAGCTTGGGCCATGATCAGTTATGGGCTCATATACGGCAGCCCACGAGTATCTAATATACTTGGGCCCTGATAAATGAGATGAAATATCCCGAGCAACATTTATATAATCATTATCAAATCATATCAATTAAAAATTTAAAAACACAAAATTCATGTCTTAAAAAAATTAATTCAAATTAAAGAAAAAAATTATATAATTTTTTAAAAAAAGTGGTACTTATTTTGACACTGAAAGCCTTCAACCCCAAAGTTTAACACTTGAACCCCCAAGAGAAAGAGATAAAATTTTAGAATTTTAATTAAAAAATTGGATATTTCTTACTGAGTCCGGCAACTTATTTTTGAAAAATTGGGAGCCCCGATTTCTAAAAAATCAGGATAAGTTAGGGTTTAGGGTCTAGGATTTAAACCCTAAACCCAGACCCTAAACCCTAAGTTCATATACGGTTTATTCGTCGTTCTGAATATTTATAAAACCCAAAATGAAATTGTTGAACCCAAAAGGTTAACTGTTGAAAACCCAAGAGGCCAGATACAAATAAAATTTTAATTTAAAATTTAATATTTCAAAACACCAAATGAAACCCGTTAAATCCCAAATTGAAACTATTTAACCCCAAAGAAAATAAAGATAAAATTTAAAATAATAAATGTAAAAGATAATATTAAATGGAAGTGTTTAAAACGCTCCGAGACATACTTATGCATATTCTTCGAATTTAGAAGACTAAATTGCACTTTGTATACCTGAAGTTCAATTTTTTTGCACGTTAGTGGCTAAATTTTTATTCGAGCCAATATGATGGCTAAATGTTTTATTCTTGCCAGAGTAGTGGCTCCGGGTGCCTTCCGTTAGTTCTGCCTTTTAAAGATAACGGGAATGGGGGCAAAATGGTCAAAACACATTTTCTTTTAATATTTTTCATAATCCACATATCGATACATACACACGTATATGTATATGATAGTTATCACCTAAAACGTCTGTTGTCTCCTCTTCTAAGTGTGTCTCTGTAGTCCGATAAGATAGTCGGGCTGTCAGTCACAAGCTTCGGTCGCCATGTTTGCCAGACCAATGATTTGTTTTCTCCGAGAGGATCCACAAACGTTAGCGATAGTGGTGGATCAATCATAGGATGCATGTTTATTACTTGGCACTATTAGTGACACATGTACTGACACGTGTACTGCTCCACGTCAGCAAACTCTAACGAACTCGTCTAACTGATTTTCCCTCCATTTTCTATCCGTAGTTCATTCTGCAATCTGTATATAAACATTAGAGCATAGCTCTCTTGTAGTTAGTTAGTTTTATCATCTTCATTCTGTAACAATGCAAATTACTAATACAAAGTTCATCTTCTACATTTCTTAGTTAATTAGTTAATACACAAACATTATTATGGTATCAGAGCAAATGTTAACGATCTTGATCGTCTCCGGTGTTGTTGTTTCCGGTGTTGTTGATGATTTCCGGTGTTGTTGATCTTTGGTGAACTGTAGTTGTTATCATCTCCAGCTAAAGCTGTGATTTCCGGTGATTATCAATCGTTCGTTTCTGAATCAATCTATCAGGTTACTTCGTTCTTTTCATCGTTCTTAATCGTAATCGTCGGATTGATCATATTTTTGTGATCTCTTGTGGTTTCTTTCGGATTGATTGATCATAATTCGCGAATTCAGGTGCTTTCGATCTCTGAGTTCTGTGATTTTATCGATTGTTTACACAATTGTGACTTGATTGTTTCTGATTAGATCGATTGATCATCTTAGATCATTTTTCTGAAAGATCTTGTTAAATTTCTGGTTGATTGTTCAAATTTGTTGATAGATCAATTGTTGATATTGTATTGTTCTTGAATTTCTTGAATTGTTAACGAACACAAGTTTCTTGTTGAAATTGATTGTTTGATATGACGACACGAGTAACTCAAGATCCTACTAGCGTATTTTTCATCCATCCTTCTTATTCTAGTGCAAATCAGCTTGTTTCTGTAAAGTTTAATGGACAAGGTTTTAGTAACTGGAAAAGAAGCATGATGCTAACTTTGTCTGCTAAAAACAAACTAGGTTTTGTTGATGGTTCTGTTGAGATACCTGATGTTACAGATGTGAATTTTAAGTCATGGGAACGTTGCAATGACTTAGTAATTTCTTGGATATTATACAATCTTGAAGAGAACATTGCACGAAGTGTCTTATTTCTGAAGACAGCAAAAGCAATTTGGAATGATTTGGAGGCTAGGTTTGGTTATGCATCTGTTACACAAGTTTTTTCTCTTGAACAAAAACTTTCTGAAATGAAACAGGGTCAACAATCTGTATCTGAATTCTATACACAAATCAGGACAGTGTGGGATTCTTTGGATGATGCTGATCCATTGCCTAAGTGTTCTTGTGATAAGTGCACATGTGAGCTTGCTGGTAGGAATTTGAAAATGCAACAAAACCACAGGGTTCTTCAATTCTTAATGAAACTGAATGATCAATTATCTATGGTTAGAGCAAATTTCTTGATGATGGTGCCATTGCCTGACTTAACTCAAGTCTATAGGATGATAGCTCAAGAGGAGTCTCATAAGGATTTTTATCAGACTGTGAATCAGAATGAAACCCTAGCTTTTGTTGCAGACAAGAGAAATTTTCAGAACAGATATCAGACTACTTCTCAGTCTTCTTCATCTGGCTTTCAGAAACAAAACTTCACACCTCGAAAGTTTAATCCAAATCAGAAACCTGCAAATAATTACTTTTGTTCACATTGCAAGATTGCAGGTCATAGCATTGAAAGGTGTTTCAAAATTCATGGATTTCCACCTGGATTTAAAGGAAATAGAGACAGAAAAGTTGCTGCTCTGTCACATGTTGATCAGTCTAACATCCAAGACACTCCAAATGGCTCTGCACCTGTTACCATGGATCAATATAATCACCTTTTGGAGTTGATCAACAGACAGAAATTGAGTGATGTCTCAGAGAACACTAGTGTTACTGGACATGCACTTCTTGCAGGTAAATGTATGGTGTCATCTTACTCTGATGAATGGTTGTTGGATAGTGGTGCTACAGACCATATCACAAATTCAAGTTCTGATTTTCAGACTTTAAAGTCTGTGACTGATAATGATAGTCATATTACTATACCAGATGGGAGAAAAATACAAGTAACACACATTGGCACTGTTGTACTAAATAATGATATAACTTTGTCTAATGTGTTACTTGTTCCAGATTTCAAATATAGATTGGTTTCAGTTCAAAAATTGTGCAAAGATATGCATTCAAATCTATACTTTTCTGATGACAAATGCTATCTACAGGACCTTTCTCAGAAACAGCCTCCACTGCATCTTGGTAATCTTGAAAGAGGATTATACACTATACACTCTACCAGCATCAGCAAGTCTTCTACAAATTCTATTGTCAATAATAAAGCAGCTCATCTCAGTGTTACAGAGGAAGCCAAGCTATGGCATTTAAGGCTGGGTCATTTACCATTTGAAAAACTTAAGCATGTTCAACCTACTTGCTCAGTGAAAGATTGCTTAGCAAATAAAATTTGCCAAATTTGTCCAAAAGCTAAGCAGACTAGGCTGAGTTTTCCAGATAGTAGTATTAAGTCTACTTGTATTTTTCAGTTGTTACATGTGGATATTTGGGGCCTTTATAGGGTGACTAATCATAATGGTTGTACTCAATTTGTAACCATTGTGGATGATTTTAGCAGATATACATGGATTCATTTGATCAAATACAAATCAGATATTGCCAATGTTCTAATTCAGTTTGTTAAATATGCTGAGACTTAATTTACTGCTGAAGTCAAATGTATTAGATCAGATAATGCCAGAGAAATTACTGAAGGACCTTTAAAGCAGTTTTTCCAATCCAAAGGCATTTTGCATCAAAATAGCTGTAACTATACCCCTCAGCAAAATGGGGTAGTAGAGAGGAAGCATAGACATCTACTGGAAACTGCAAGGTCACTGTATTTTCAATCCAAAATTCCAGCTCATTATTGGGGTGAGTGCATTCTCTGTGCTTGTTATTTGATTAATAGAATGCCTCTTAAAAGTATTAAATTCACTACACCCTATCAGAAACTTTATGAAGAACCACCCTCTTTGGATAATCTTAGGGTATTTGGTTGTCTGTGTTATGTAACCACTCCTAAGCCTAATAGGTCTAAGTTTGATCCAAGGTCTGTTCCTTGTGCTTTTCTTGGATATCCACCACATCAAAAGGCCTATAAAGTACTGGATTTAACTACTAAAACCATATTAGTATCAAGGGATGTTGTCTTTCATGAACATCATTTTCCTTATCACATTTTAACTCATAATTTTCAGAAAATCTATGATTCTGCTATTTTCATTCCTACCAATACCACTACAACCACACAATTATTATCTAGTTATGATGATTTGGATTTTACACAGTCCTCTTCAATCAATAATACTGATAATACTGGACAAAATGATGATGGAAATGATTTTAATCATTCTGATTCTATTCATTCTGATTCCACTGAACAAATCTCAAATACCAATTCAAATTCTAATTCGGCTGAACACATTCCTAGTTCTGATTCAACTAGTTCAGATTCAACCTCTAATCAAATTTCTGCTATTATTCCTGCAATTAGACAGTCTTCCAGAATTAAGAGACAACCATCTTATTTGTCTTCTTATCATTGTAATGTTAGTCATTTGGATTCTTTATCTGGGACACCACATTGGTGTAATTTAGTCACTTTTGATAGATTTCCAGTTTCTCACAAGGTTTTCTTAGCTTCTACTTCTATTATTTCTGAACCACAGTCCTATGAGGAAGCATCACATAATCCTTTATGGGTTGAAGCTATGCAGAAAGAACTTAAAGCCCTATCAGATAATAATACATGGGACTTAGTAGAATTACCACCTGGAAAAAAGGCAATTGGTTTCAAATGGGTGTTTAAAGTGAAACTTAAAGCAGATGGTTATCTTGAAAGGTGTAAGGCACGATTGGTAGCCAAAGGTTTTAATCAGAAATTTGGAGTGGATTATGCTGAAACTTTCTCTCCTGTTGTGAAAATGACCACAGTAAGATGTTTGATTGCTCTAGCTGCTAGCAGAAATTGGAAGTTGTTTCAATTAGATGTGAATAATGCCTTTTTACATGGTGATTTGAAGGAAGAAGTTTATATGCAAGTTCCTCAAGGTGTTTCTCATCTTCCTAATCAAGTCTGTAGACTAAAAAAATCATTATATGGCATTAAACAAGCCAGCAGAGAATGGTTTTCTAAATTGTTACAAGAACTTCAGTTTCAAGGATATAACCAGTCCAAGAATGATTACAGTTTGTTTATAAAGCATAATGGTAATCTCATGACCATTGTAGCTGTCTATGTAGATGACATAATAGTCACTGGTGATGATTTACAAGAGTCAAAATCTTTGAAAGCACATCTGGATAAAGTCTTTAGCATCAAGGATTTGGGAGTTTTACACTATTTTCTGGGATTAGAAGTCGGTTATGTTAAAGAAGGTATACTGCTTTCACAGAAAAAGTTTGCTTCTGATCTGTTAAAGGATTGTAATTTGAATGTTTCTAAACCTGCAATAACACCTCTACCTCTACATCTTAAGTTGTCAACTACAGATGGTTGTCTGATTGATGATCCAGAACATTATCGATCATTAGTTGGAAAGTTGAATTACTTAACCAATACACGTCCAGATTTATCCTATGTAGTTCAAACATTGAGTCAGTTTTTACAAGCTCCACGAGCTCCTCATCTTGAAGCTTTAACACATACACTCAGATATGTTGCACAATCTGTTGGGCAAGGAATTCTTCTTAAAGCTTCCAATACTTTAACTGTTCAAGCTTTTTCAGACTCAGATTGGGCATCTTGTCCAGATTCTCGAAGATCTCTCACTGGTTATGTCATGCTGTTTGGAAATTCACCAGTTTCCTGGAAGTCCAAGAAACAAAGTACAGTATCTCGATCCTCTTCTGAAGCCGAATACAGGGCAATGGCTTCTGCAGCATCTGAAGTCACCTGGTTAGTTCGACTTTTACAAGAATTACACTACTGGAAAAATAGCCTACAACATCGGTTTTTGGCCGATGTTAAAAGTGTTCCAGAACCGATGTCTTTGTTGGTGTAGATAAAGGGGGGTGTCTTTAACATCGGTTCCTGACCGATGTCAAAGATGTCTATAGACATCGGTTCCCAAAAAGAAACTGATGTCTTTCCTACTATTTAACATCAGTTTCTAAATAAAAACTGATGTTTAATACAAGCTTAGACATCGGTTCAATAACTAAACGATTTTTTATACAACCTTTAACATCGAAATTTTATAGGAGAACTGATGTTTAATACTAGATTAGACATCAGTTAATTAAATAACTGATGTTTAATACAAAACAGATGTATAATACTAGCTTGGACACAACCTTTAGCATCGGTTTATTACTCAATGCTCGATATATAATATACCAAAACTAGATAAATAAAATACCAAAATCAAAAAATTGGTATACCAAAACCGAATATGCATTCAATCGGTCAACTACATTATTCAATTCATACAATATCGAAACTAATTACATAATCCGAACCATCCACTCGGACATCAGACATGTTCTCTTAAAAATGCTTGAATAAAAAGATGGACGACATGTTGTCGAATTTAAGACTAAAACATAGGAGCATTGCGAGTACTCAGCATTGCGAGTACTGAGCACTGCACTTTGCTTTCTCTTGCTCTGCAATAGCCAATGTTGTTTCATAAGTGCATCCTGTGCTCGAGATAGATATACAGCAACTTCGCTATCCCCCGTGGAGCTCTTCCCTCAAGATCTCACAGTATCTTACAGCTTCTGCCCATTCTTCGAGCTGTGACAACCAAAAACAAAGTTGCCAAACAATAGATTTCCATATGAGCTAAAAGATTTTAAATCAATTTTCTCAATCCCAAGATATGAAAAGTTCAAAACGGTGTTTGAACATATATAGTTTATAAAAGATAAAACATATTTATAAACATATTCACCTTTGCATTTGATACAAACCTCCTGAGAAAAGTTTTTGTGTAATTTGGCTGGATCTTGAGGGCGTGATTGCAGTCCTCCATAGATTGCTGCCACAGACCAAGTCTAGACCAACAAACAGCCATATTGCAGTAGAGTATGGAATTGCAAAGATTGTATTTCAGGCCTTCCCCATAGGCTGCACATGCTTCAGTGAATTCCAGCACTGAAAAGATCTCTACCCTGGGAACGAGCCCTAGTTACCAGCTTCACATTGTTCAACAACATTGCAACTTCCATGTTACTAAAATCAATTTTAACGGACTTCTCTGCTGCACCACCTGCATTTTCAAACTTGCAAAGAAATAAATATTTCCTGTAACACCAGACTACAACGTGAACAATATATAGTGGCCACATTAAAAACTAACCTTCCAAATGCAATGTGCACTTTTGAGTTTAGCAAAAAAAAATGTGCACTTTTGTTCGGACATACAAAACATAAACTTCTAACAGAATCCCAAAAAAAATTAATTTGGGAACTGGAATTTCTGCAATTCAGTTATATTATGAGGTTGCCCTTGCAATGAAAGGTGATGCCTAGCATTTTCAACTTGCCCTAACCTGTAAATGACACAAGGTCAATGGAATTTCAAACATATGTGGCACTACACAGTGCACGTACTCACTTAATCTCGTAACACAAAACTAGAGCGAAGCCCGTGAATCTAAAGCTACTAACATGGCACATTTATATGAAAAATGTTAATGGTCCTAATTAAACATGCACTCTTATCATGTCTTCAATTCTACAGCTATCAAAGTAATTTCTTATTGAATCTCTAAAACCCATATAAAGATAAAAAAAAAAAAAAACTTTTTTTGTTAAATCTAGAATAAGAAACTTATTTTCACTATGAGAAAACCAGTATTATATTTTAATCTTTAAGTCAAATCAGATACCGAAAATGGAAAGAACCAAATAATGAAACATAGGGTTTCTCTGAGTTGTATAAAATCATTGAATTGACCAACATATTCCAAAATTTAAGTTGTGATCAAATTGTGGTGTCATTCATCAGCACTGGTAGGTGAGGTGTCCAGCCTCAGTGCTTAATGCTGATGGCAAAACCAATCATCCAACAACTGGGAAAATTACTACAATAAAAGGCAATTACACAAGGTGGATATGTAAATGTCAATTCTAATCCATCAGCAAATTGTGTTCCATCAATCTTGTATTTCACCTTAATAACATTATCTCCATTGACTATGGGAAGATTTGCATATCCAGGATCATCTTGAAATCTAAAATTAATTTACAATTATCAAGTTCCATGGTTTACTTTCAGCACATAAAAATATTTATATGAATGGCTAGTCCATTTTGACAATTTTTAAAATTCACTGGAAAAAACAAACAAGAAGTACATATTTGGAAAACAGACCTTACGGATCTCGAATTACCATAAGCCATATCTGCTGACCCTAAATTTACCCAAGCTTCCTTCAGAACTTAAACTGCAGTTTCAACAAAAATTAATTTGTTCCGTAAATATCAGGCAATCAACTAAAGAAATGACTACTCTGCCACACACACGGGCGCACATAATCAAGAAATGAGTAGAACTGAAAGTCTTAATAATTCGAACTCAAGAAAAGAGAAAATTAACTACAGATACATTATAAAATACTTGCATGCAAAACCTCCTTTGAACTAGTTCAAGGCATCAAGCAGGGCATGTTATAAAGCAATATATATCCTTCTCTGATACAATCACGACAACAACATAAACTATACATCTACCGCACTAGTGACATCCCTAGTAAATTTAAGAGCTGGGTCATAGAGATTAGAGAAAGCATCATATTTTTTCAAGGCATTTAATTTGCAGGTCTATCAACTACCTCCACTTAAGTAGAACTTGAGAAAATAATTAGATACAAGTTTAGCCACTAACGGATATTCACTGGTAATAGTTATTCTAAAATACATGTGGTTAAACATGGTTAGAAGTCCAATTTACAATGAAAATACTAAATTCCAAACCATAAATTATTTACTGCTCCCAAGATTGTCAATAGCCATTGCATCCAAAATAATCCAAATTTCAATTATACTACAAACGAATGCTGGACACGATCAAATTCCAACAGTTATAAAAATGACAACACAACATCCAATCAATTTATTTCCAATCTATCAATATCTCATCCTCAGTGCAAAAATGCAACAATTTGATATGTACAATGTAATCACGCAACAACATTCGACAAAATAAAACTAAACACAAAAATTCATAAACAATCAACAACAATACAAATCAACACAAATTCCGAAAACCGAAAACCAAACCTTGTCCGAGAGTAAACTTAAACGGATCTACCATATCCCGGCTCGAATCGAACTTAGTCCCATCCAATAAAGTCCCAGTATAATGAACTACACAACAAAACAAACCAATCACAAAATGTAAAAAAAAAAACGAAATCACAATAAATTAAATTAAAACAATACCATTCTCAATTAATTAGATAATTAAAATAAAATCTACCTTCAACTTCATCACCAGCATCCTGCACACTTTTGCTCAATATAATCTTATTTATATTCATGCGAAGAAGGCTCAAGAACAGTACTAATTAGGGTTTATAACTGAGTAAATTAGTGTTTCTTACTGTGAAGAAAGTTTCGGGTTGTAAATCGAACCAAGATCCAAGCTCCGATTCGTGCGTAGTTAAATCATCGGATTCATGCTTAATTGAACCTAAATCGAACTAAATAAGGTAAGAGGTAAGAGAGATAAGAGAGATAGTGAGAGAAGGATATAGTGAGAGAGGGAGGGAGGGAGGGAGTCGCGAGAGAGAGAGAGAGAGAGAGAGAGAGAGAGAGAGAGAGAGAGGCGGATGAGAGTGAGAGAGAGAAGAAAAGTGAGAGATTGAGAGAGTATAGATGCAAATGGGGGGAAGTGAAATTTCGTTTTAAGGGGGCAAATGAAATTTTTTTTTGTGTATAAACGGGAAGGTACAGTGTACGCGTTAATTTTTTATTTTTTAAAAAGGAGATTAAACAACGGTTGCCTTTATAAGTGATGTCTGAAACATGTTTTAACATCGGTAATGTAACAACCGATGTTTAAAATACTTTTAACATCAGTGACATTTCTAACTGATGTTAAAGGTGTGATGTTATATCTACCAATTCTAGTAGTGTTAGGTGTCCACCAATTTAACTCCAGTTACTCTACATTGTGATAATCAATCTGCACTTCACATTGCTCGAAATCCAGTGTTTCACGAACGTACTAAACACATCGAGATAGATTGTCATTTCACTCGAGACAAAGTTCTTGAAGGCTTCCTACAGTTATCATATTTACCAACTCAACATCAGCTTGCAGATGTGATGACTAAAGTTCTACCTAGTTCGCAGTTTAAGAACTTGTTGTTCAAGTTGGGAATGTCTGATGTCTCACCATTCTCCAACTTGAGGGAGGCTATTAGTGACACATGTACTGACACGTGTACTGCTCCACGTCAGCAAACTCTAACGAACTCGTCTAACTGATTTTCCCTCCATTTTCTATCCGTAGTTCATTCTGCAATCTGTATATAAACATTAGAGCATAGCTCTCTTGTAGTTAGTTAGTTTTATCATCTTCATTCTGTAACAATGCAAATTACTAATACAAAGTTCATCTTCTACATTTCTTAGTTAATTAGTTAATACACAAACATTATTAGGCACAAAAAAGACTTTGCATATACCCCCGAATTTGATTTAGCTGTTGCAGCCACTGCACACCTATAAAGGAGAGCAGTCAAAAGCTCATTTCTTGTGTAATTTTGTTTAACTTCACCCAGTAGTTTGTCATTGATTTCACCGCTCTCCTTCAATTTTTCTATGTTTGAGTTGTGAATAACCATCTCCTCAGTGATCCAATGCTTTTTACGAAACGAAACATTAGCTGTAACAAAGTCATCATCGTGTGACTGGGGTAGCAGGTCATACATAATACGCGTACAGATATGTATTAATTTCTGGTGATCACACGAGTGGCGTGACAAACTTGCCCAGTAAGTTATGAACGAGAATAAAGTGAGAGCATCACCCATACGGTGGGAAAGGCTCACTGATATGGCTATTCCTCCACACGTAAAATAGTTTAGTTGAATAAGCATTAGACTAGAATCATCAGATAAATTATCCCAGATTGCATGAGGAGGAAAGAGATGACCTAGACCTTCTTCGTCTTCCCTGGCAGGAGCTCTTTCGAGAATATTGGACAACTTGCTTCCGATCTGTGCCTCAACAAATTGAACACCTTCGTCGTTACAATCAAAATAAGTTCCAGAGGACCTTAGCCTTCCAGCAAATGGGTAGTACTTGGACAGTGTCTCGGATAGAGAGTTCTTAACTTTATTTGAAATAGTTGATTTATGATCTCCAGAGTTGTTAATGTTGGGATAGAAAAATATAGCTGGAACTGGAATCAACATAGTTGGCATCAGGCGATCATGTAAAGGAAGATTGTATTGTTTGACACTTTCTGGAGTTGGAGAAGCTGGTTTAATGTTGCAGGTAACTGATCGTGAGATGACATGCAGATGCCTTCTGAATAAGATTAGTAATTCCCTGGTAGCCATACTCCCTGGTTCTTGCAACGCTAACTTTTGACGTACCTCTATGTTGACACTAATGTGAATGTCTGTAGTACTGTAACTCGAGAAATGCAACTACATGATATAAATGTTCGAACTACTAAATTTACAATTTATTTCTGTAGGATCACATCTCAAGATAAAAAATAATTATAAAATCATATCGGAAAATTATCAAACCAGACACTAAAATCCCCAAAAATTGCAATCCCTGAAAAAGCATAATTCAGAATGCATCTTCAGCTGAGCTTGATCAACTTAACCCAAAACAGCCCGAGATTTGCCATCATTTGTCAAGAAGGTATTAGCAGAAACAATGGTGATACGCACCATGACATTCTCCCTGATCATCAAAATTCTTCTGCATATCTTAG
Organism: Kitagawia praeruptora; assembly: GCA_037693485.1. Classification (NCBI taxonomy): domain Eukaryota; kingdom Viridiplantae; phylum Streptophyta; class Magnoliopsida; order Apiales; family Apiaceae; genus Kitagawia; species Kitagawia praeruptora. Next base: position 129,372,734 of record CM075352.1, read on the forward strand.
AATAATAAAAGTTTCTTCTAAATTCATATCTTCCCCACCATCCTCAAGGAGCAGAGGCATCAAGTCTTTGGAAGAGCCACTAACAAGTACCTATAGGTGTATATATATATACTAGCCTATAACCCGTGCGATGCACGGTTGCTTGTAAATTTTTTAATTATATTTTATTATTAAAGTTTTAAGTTGTATATATATTTTTATTAATAAAATAATTTATAACTTTATAATCCCATGTATATAAATATTATTAAAATTATTTATTTTGAATTATTATAGTTGTATTTTGAATTATTATATTTGTGTATGTGGTGCATATTAATATTAATACATATTATTTAGGTTATGTGTGTTTTTTTTTGAATTTTATTAATAATAGATATTTAACCAAACCAAAGAGTGACAAAAAAAGAGTACAAAAAGAGAGTGACCAAAAAAAGAGTATCAAACCAAATATACACTGTTTTGCTTATATTTTGAATTATTATAGTTGTATTTTGAATTATTATATTTGTGTATGTGGTGCATATTAATATTAATACATACTCCCTCCGTCCCACTCATTTCTATACACTTACTATTTTGGGGTGTCCCATCATTTCTATACATTCCAAAAATAGTAAAGTTTTAATAATAAAAAACACTATTACACCCACTAACTTTCCTCCACTATCTCAAATCTATAATATAAAACACTATTACATCCACTACTTTCCTCCACTATCTCAAATCTATTATTAAATATTAATAGGTCCCACCACTTTACCCACTTTTCATCTAACTTTACTAATTTTTTTATACATTTTCTTGGTCTCCGTGTCCAAACCAAACGTATATATATCACTAGGACGGAGGGAGTATTATTTGGGCTATGTGTGTTTTTTTTTTGAATTTTATTAATAAAAGAGATTTAACCAAACCAAAGAGTAGTGACCAAAAAAAGAGTACCAAACCCAATATACCATGTTTTGCTTTTAATAGTATAAAAAAGAGTATCAAACCAAATATACAATGTTTTGCTTATATTTTGAATTATTATAGTTGTATTTTGAATTATTATATTTGTGTATGTGGTGCATATTATTATTTAGGCTATGTGTGTTTTTTTTAATTTTATTAATAATAGAGATTTAACCAAACCAAAGAGTGACCAAAAAAAGAGTACCAAAAAAGAGTAACCAAAAAAAGAGTACCAAACCAAATATACCCTATTTTGCTTATAATAGTATAGTATAGATGTGTATGTATCTATATGTTATGAAACAGCCTCCTTACCGTAAAAGGTAGGGGCATGGTCTGCGTACATCTCACCCTCCCCAGACCCTGCTCTGTGCGGGATATACTGGGTATGTTTGGTTTGGTTTGGTTATCTATATGTTATGAAAAATATTAAAAGAAAATGAGTTTTGACCATTTTATCCCCATTCCCGTTATCTTTAAACGGCAGAACTAACAGAAGGCACCCGGAGCCACTACTCTGGCAAGAATAAAACATTTAGCCATCAAATTGGCTCGAATAAAAATTTAGCCACTAATGTGCAAAAAAATTAAACTTTAGGTATGCAAAGTGCAATTTAGTCAATTTAGAAAGGATGTTCAACATGCAGAGGGAAAAATAGAAAAAAAATAAAAATAAACAAAACATACGCTTTAGGCATATGCGTATACCATGTACGCATAATCTAAATGAGTGGCCCTCTTGTTATTTTGGGCATGCCGCGCGCCAATAGGTATTTTTGGCCACCGTGTTGTGTTTTTGTATGAATTTGGTCATTTTCTCTGCACTTTATTCCCTCCCTTATTTGTTGCAACTTCTTTTTTGATCCATAATTTTATTTAATTGAATAAAATAATATTATAAGTACCAATACTGATATGGGCTAAAAGTAAGCCCTAAGACACATTTAATGTGGCATTAATTAGACCTAGAATGGTCCAAACGTGGGGCCCACCAGATGGGCCCAAACCCTAACTATAATATTAATTTCGTAATTAATATTAGGGGTAATAAACAGCCCAGCAAGTAAGAGTCAAATAAGGATATTATTCTTGCCTGACTTAGTCTCCAAGATACATATTCCAACATGGAAACTGACTCCTACAAGGAAGGAGTCTAGAACCTTCCTTGAGGCGGTGACTTGCCCACCAAGTCACCTAACCCTACTACGATTTTAGGGTTTCTCAGCCTATATAAAGGGTCTGACCCCTCATCTCAGAACTACGTTTTCTTGGCTTGATTCTCTAATACAGAGATACGTAGGCATTCTGTGAGGACCGTTTAGTCTCGAACGCAGAAGCAGCCATTAAAGCTTGAAGCTCACAAACCCTAGCCGTCATAATCATAACCTAGTTTTTATTCCACAACATTTGGCGCCGTCTGTGGGAAGAAGACATCAACCATGGTTCAAACACGAAGAACTGCTCCAGGCACTACAGAGCCAATCGCTACCGAGGCTCTACCTCTTAGCTCTGCTCCGCCCCTTACTGAACAAGTACTTCCGACATCTGAGCAAGTACCTCCGGCATCCGGAACTATCGTTTCGTACCAAGTTTCTCAACCCTTAGGGACGACTACCCATGTTGAGAGTACGCTACCTCCGATCATCCACACAGTTCCAGGGACTAACCCCCCTCAGACGGGGATTTCTTCTCTGATTGTAGGTCCCAACAACCTTACACGAGGGGTTCAGATCCATACTACGGATCTCCCCATAAGCACCAATCCAACATATGGGATGTCCAATTACGGAGCTGGACCGAGTGGTCATGCCCTGTACATTCGTGATCGAGATTATCGCGATTTTTCTGGTCCTTATTCAGATGAATCATCTTCTGACGATGATTACGAGCGTGATGAAGCCCCAAGGAGGCGACGTGCAAGTAAAGAGCCTATGGGGAGAACTCGAACTATCCATGATGGACTCACTTCAACAGTTGCTGAGAGGATTAAGGCTTATGAAGCCGAGATCTTAAAGTTAAGGGAAGATATGGCCAGGGAGCAAGCCAGATCAAATCTGACTTTGCCACCTCCCACGTCAGGACCGATTCCCTTCATAGATCTGGAGAGACCTCTAAGGAGGCAAAGAAGGACTACCGTCCCACCTGAAAGAACTACAAGGGTGGAAACCCCTAAAAGCAACCCTAAGGATCTGATACCACTTGGGGACCCTGATGATCCCACACCTCCGTTTACTGACGACGTGATGAATGCTCATATCTCAAAGAAGTTTAAGATGCCAACAATCAAAGCTTATGATGGAATGGGTGATCCTGCCAACCACGTTAGAACGTTCTCAAACGCACTGCTGTTGCAGCCTGCAAGCGACGCTTTGAAGTGTAGGGCTTTCCCTCAAACTTTGTCAGGCATGGCTCAAAGATGGTATAGTCGGCTTCCTGCAAACTCGATTGGTTCCTTTAAGGAGTTGAGTGCTGCCTTCATTAGTCAGTTTATCAGCGGAAGAACGCATGAGAAAAGCTCTGCATCTCTTATGTATGTGGTACAAGGGAAGAGCGAAAGTCTGAGAGACTACCTTAAGAGGTTCACCAAGGAGACTCTGAACATCACTGATCTGGACAATAAGGTTGCAATGGTAGCCTTGGAGCATGGTACCACCGACTTATACTTTAAGAGATCGTTGGCAAAACATCCCCCGGAGAATATGGCTGATCTCCAACGAAGGGCTGATAAGTACATCAAGGCCGAGGATAGCACGAAGAAGGAGGTCACATTAGGCAATGGTCAGGGAAATAGTGATACAAAAAAGCGTAAGCAAGGGCAGGAGTACGATGCTAGGGACAAGTATCCCCGAACTAGCAAGGACTCTGATTCGCCACCAAAAAAGAACTTGGGACCAAGGTTCTCTGACTATGCAAGGTTGAATGCCCCCAGAAGTCAAATCTTGTTGGAAATTGAGAAGGATAAAGACTTCCGATGGCCGAAGCCACTCAGGGGAGACCCCGCAAAGAGGAATAAGGATCAGTACTGTAGGTTCCACCGAGATGTAGGACATGACACGGATGATTGCAGACAGTTGAAGGACGAGATTGAATTCTTGATCCGTAAAGGAAAGCTGAACAATTTCACAAAGGGTGGAGATCATGGAACCCAAAGAGGGGATTACAACAGGAGAAACAATGACAGGAGGGATAACGATCGTGACCGCAACACGCAGCCCCGAGGGCCAGTTATCAACATGATCTGGGGAGGCCCAACAGCGGCCGGTACAACCCGCAATTCTCGAAAGGCATACGCAAGGGAAGTGATGCATATTGTGGGAGAGGCCCCGAAGCGTGCTAGAACAGAAACCGTGATTGGTTTTGATGACTCTGATCTGGAAGGGGTGAAATTCCCCCATGATGACCCATTAGTTATAACCCCTGTGATTGGGAACTCGGAGGTAAAACGAGTCTTGATAGACAATGGAGCTTCTGTTGACATTCTGTTTCATGATGCGTTTGTGAAGATGGGATATGCCGATTCTCAGCTAACTCCGACTAACATGCCTATTTATGGGTTCAATGGGGTTGAGTCCAAGGTCGAGGGTACTATCCAGTTACCCGTGACAATCGGGCAGGAACCTAAGGAAGCTACTCAAATGCTAAACTTTCTGGTAATTAAGGCAGCCTCGACTTATAACGCAATCCTGGGAAGGACTGGACTTCATGCGTTCAAGGCTGTTGCCTCAACATATCACATGAAGATTAAGTTTCCAACCCGAAACGGGGTTGGAGAACAGAAAGGCGACCAGAAGATGGCAAGAAGTTGTTATGTGTCCGCCCTAAGAGCTGATGGAGTCGGGGGGCAGGTACTCCCAATTGAAGACATGGATGTCCGTAGTGATGATGAACAGCGAGGAAAGCCAGCAGAGGATTTAATACCCGTCCCTCTAGAGCTGAGCGACCCGGAGAAGGTTACATACATAGGAGCATCTCTGAGGGAACCCCTGAAGGGCGAATTGATAGCGTTCTTGCAAGAGAATAGCGATGTGTTTGCTTGGACAGCAGCAGACATGCCAGGGATTGACCCCCAACTTATAACTCATAGGTTGAACGTCGATCCTGAACGGAAGAAAATAAAGCAGAAAAAGAGGAATTTTGCTCCTGAAAGGCAAGAGGCCATTAAGCAAGAAGTTGATAAGCTTTTGGAAGCTGGGTTCATTGAGGAGATTCAGTTCCCTGAATGGTTGGCTAATCCCGTCATGGTCAAGAAAGTGAATGGAAAATGGAGAATGTGCATCGACTTCACAGATTTGAACGATGCATGCCCAAAGGATTGTTTCCCTCTACCAAGGATTGACACCCTAATAGATGCTACAGCTGGACACGAGATGTTAAGTTTCATGGATGGTTTCAGCGGATACAATCAGATAAAGATGCACAAGGACGACATTCCTAAGGTATCTTTCATAACCGACTTTGGTGTTTTCTGCTTTCTTGTTATGGCTTTCGGTCTAAAGAATGCAGGAGCTACCTACCAACGATTGGTGAATAAGATATTCGCCCATCTGATTGGAAAAACCATGGAGGTCTATGTTGATGACATGTTAGTCAAGAGCCTACTCAAGGCAGATCATATAAGGCACCTCAGAGAGGCATTTGAAGTGCTAAGGCACCATAAGATGATGCTAAATCCAGCAAAGTGTGCTTTTGGTGTTGGATCGGGAAAATTTTTGGGGCTGATGGTTTCCATGAGAGGCATAGAGGCCAACCCGGACAAGATTAAGGCTATTCTGGACATGGAGTCACCCCGCTCAATACGAGATGTACAGAAATTAACTGGCCGGGTTGCGGCCTTAGGAAGGTTCATCTCCAAGTCTGGTGACAAATGCTTGCCTTTCTTTCAGGCATTAAAAAAGGTGAAAAATTTTGAGTGGACCACAGAGAGCCAGGAGGCCTTTGAACAGTTGAAGAAATACATGGCTGAAGCCCCGTTGTTGGCCAAACCTAGTCCTGGAGAGATTCTCTACCTATACCTGGCGGTATCCGAACAAGCATTGAGTGCTGTTCTAGTCAAAGAAGAAAAGAAAGTTCAGAAACCCATCTACTATGTGAGTAAGGTGTTGCATGGGGCGGAATTGAATTACTCTTCCATTGAAAAGTTTGCATTGGCGTTAATCACTGCTTCAAGGAAATTGAGACCGTACTTCCAGGCTCACAAAATCGAAGTCTTGACAGACCAACAGTTGAGAAGCATATTGCACAGTCCGAAAGCAAGTGGAAGATTGATCAAATGGGCTATAGAACTTGGAGAGTTTGATATCAAGTATAAGCCTCGGACAGCCATCAAGGCTCAGGCATTGGCTGACTTCGTGGTTGAATGCACTATTGACAACCAAGAAGTCGGGGGGCAGGAGATGATAACCACCCCTGAGAACGAGGATAAAGGTGAAGAACTTATAACTGGACAGAAGGAATATTGGGTGCTCTATTTTGATGGAGCATCAAAAACAAAATCTAGTGGTGCAGGTTTAGTTCTGCAAAGCCCCGATGGGTTCACAGTTGAGTACGCTTTGAAGTTGGATTTTCCAACGACCAACAATGAAGCTGAGTATGAAGCCCTGATAGCCGGATTAGGCTTGGCCAGAATCATGAGGGTCAAGAATCTCAAAGTATGTGGAGATTCGAGACTGGTGGTCTCACAAGTGAATGGCGAGTTTGAAGCCAAGGATGAGACTATGGCAAAATACCTAAGAGTCGTGAAGGCTGTTATGACTCAGTTTGAAGAATGCTATGTGGAACACATTCCGAGAGAGGAGAACGCTAAGGCCGATGCCTTGTCTAAATTTGCTTCTTCTGAAATTGAGAACTATGCAGGTAGTGTTTACTTCCAGGTCTTGAAGGCCCCGACCATCAACTCTAAGTTGGTAGCACCTATCGATGTGGGAAGCTGTTGGATAGATCCTATTAAAGCTCATCTAGAAGCTGGATGGCTTCCAAACAATGCCTTGGAGGCACGAAAATTGTCAGTAAGAGCATTGAGATATGCCTTGATTGAAGGCATCTTATACAAGAGATCGTTTGTCGTCCCGTACTTGAAGTGCCTAAGGCCCCAAGAGGCAAGAGAAGCATTGGAGGAAGTTCATGGAGGGATCTGTGGGCAGCACTTGGGGGGCAGAGCCCTAGCTCACAAGATTACCCGCCTGGGATTCTATTGGCCAGAGATGTTGGCGGATGCCCAGGACTATGTCAAGAAGTGTGACAGATGTCAAAAGCACGCTCCAATTGTAAGGCAACCGCCTGAGATGTTAACTTCGATCAATTCTCCCATCCCGTTTGCAATGTGGGGAATGGACATATTAGGTCCTTTCCCTATGGCTTCGGCACAGAGGAAGTTTCTGATAGTCGCCATTGACTACTTCACCAAGTGGATTGAGGCTAAACCTTTAGCCAAGATAACCACCAAACAAGTTTCCCAGTTCTTTTGGGAGAACATAATTTGTAGATATGGAATCCCGCGAATTCTTGTGACAGATAATGGGACACAATTTAACAATGAGGAATTCAAGAAGTATTGTGAGGAAAATGCTATTGAGCTTCGTTTTACCTCTGTGGCACATCCGCAAGCGAATGGGCAGGCCGAGGTGGCCAATCGAATTATCCTGGATGGACTAAAGAAAAGGGTCGAGCGCTCAAGAAACACTTGGGTGGATGAGCTGCTACCTATACTCTGGGCTTATCGCACTACTTGTAAAGTAACTACCGGAGCAACCCCGTTTTTGCTAGCTTATGGAGCTGAGGCTGTTGTGCCGCTGGAAATCATGCAGGCATCACCTCGAGTTGAGGCATATGAACCTGAAGCTAATGAAGAAGGCATGAGGCTCGCTCTAGATCTGACTGATGAAGTTAGAGATGAGGCAAACGCCAGAAATGCGGAGCATCAAAAGAAAGCGTCTTTCTATTACAACCACAGGGTTAAGGAGAGGTTCTTTCAGCAAGGTGACTTGGTTCTCAGGAAGATTGAAGCTTCTGGAGTTGGCCAGAAAGGGAAATTAGCCCCCAACTGGGAAGGACCATATCGAGTCAGAAGGACGCTAGGACGAGGATCATACAAGTTGGAGACCTTAGATGGGAATGAAGTGCCCCGGACTTGGCATGCTCTGAACTTGAAGATTTATTATGTATAAGCCTTCCTAATAAGGACTTGGCTTTTAGCTATTTATAAATAAAAGTAGAAATAAGGTTCGATGAAACCATTCCAGGGACTAGTACCCCGAGTAGGACCATAGTATCAATGTAAGGGTTGAACCCTCTTTCAAGATATCAATGCAAATCTGTTTTCCATTCTATGATTCTATGTTTTGTTTATGTACCAAGCACCTGTTGAGTGCAAGTCTGGAAAGATCAAGTACTGAAAGTAAATAAGCATATGAATAAAGGAAACAGATGCATAAATAAAACGCCCCGAGGGGCCATGGTTTAAGTTAAGCTACAACACACGAATAAAAGTTAAGTCCCGAAGGACATTAATTGAAAGATCATAAAATAAAGCCACAAGCGGCTAGATAAGGGCCATGCAAGGCCATAAGGGAACCCATCCTACTTAGCTGGGGATTCTTCCTCGCTGCTCTCCTCGCCCGACTCCTCCTCATCTGAATCCTCTTCCTCGCCGGACTCTTCACCTGAAGTTTCTTCCTCGGCTTGATCAACAACCGCCATAGGTTGAGTAGTAGTCTCCACATCTTCGGTTTCCTCCTCCCCGGAGGATGAAGTCGAACTGTCTTCGTTACGGATCACCCTCTTGCCTGGGATCGGTTGTCGAACAACTCCAACTTTCCTGGCAGGCGGGGGCTTCTTTCCACGGGATCCCGAAGAACTTGAGTCTTGGCTAGCAGCTGGAGGACGCCTCCTGGATCCCGAAGATCTACGGCTACCTTTAGAGCCTGAACCTGATGCTTGGGGAACAATCTTGGTTCCCGATCCAGAGGCAAGGTTTGCACGGTCCTCGTCACCCGCAGTCCAGAAAGGGCAAGGAAAATCAGAGGGGATATCCACTGAGGGATGTTTGCTACTTACAGCATTGATTGCCTTGTCCCAACCAACAGACATGTTGTAAGGACGTACCTCATCATCATGATCGTCAATGAACTTTAGAAACTCTTCAGATTTATGATATGCCTTAATCAATTTGTTAGCATCATTCATCTTCTTTTGAGCCAAGGAGGCAAGTTGCTTTCGGGAGGATAAGGCATCCGCTTCGGCATGGGTAACCTGAGAATGCAGGTCGTCAATCTCTTCCTGGAACCTAGCTGAGTCAGTCTTCAAGGATATATTCTCATCCCTGAAAGCCAGGCCTTGGGTACAGACAGCTTGGAAGAAGGCATTAGCCTACAACCAAAGTTCACAAAGCATAAGGAATGTGAAAGAGGTAAATCATACCAGAATCGGTAGGAAAAGTATCTTACCTGATACAAGGCTTGGGAGCCCAGAAGTTGATTCTCATTCATTTTGTCCCCAGCAAGTAAGGACAGTCTATCAGGAGGAGTAACAGAAAGCTTCGACCAGTCTAGGGATAGTTCAGGACTCCCAGAAACCGAGTCTTGTTCGCATATACCCCAGGATGGCATAAAGGGGGTTCTGATACTTCCACGGGATCTTTTCCCGCCTTGAGAGCAACCTTCCAAGAAGTTGGGAATCCGAGGCTTAGCGGGATTCAAAAGCTCCTCAGCTTTTTTCTTCATTCTTTGAGTCACAGACGGCTGATTCTGAGGACGGCTGTCAATCTCCTCCGCAGCTGAAACACAAAGAGAAAACACAGATATAAGAACAAACAGAGTTCATAAGAAGCTTAAGTAAGGAAATTACCCTCAACGGAAAGAAAGCTAAGGCCAGCTTCGATAAGGTTCTTTTCATTCAGAAACATTTTATAATGGGTACTGCCATCATCGGCCAGAAGCCAATCTCGATCCTGTAACTCCGAATCATCAAGGTCGCAAATGAAGTGTTTACTATCTTGCACAACTCCGAATCTCTTGACGAAGAAGTTACCCCAATCACCGCCTTGCCATTCAAGAATTGCAAACTCTCTCTCCCAGAAATGTTGGGAATCTGGTAAAGAATAAGGGTTCACCATGTGTGGAATTTTGGCCCTATGCTTGAGACTGACCCATCCTTTCTTTTGGTCGGAAGAGTTACTGGCTACGAAGATACTTCGAAATAATGTAGTAGTCGGGTGAATCCCCAATTGACGACATCTTATTAAAAATATAGAGATATATCTCCAAGAGTTGGGATACAACTGACAGGGATGAATCTGATACTCTGCCAGTAATCTTATGATGAAGTTATCAACGGGGAATCTGAACCCAGCATCCAGAGCACCCCAGTGGACGCAAAGCCTCTCGGGGTGCCAGTTACAGGTCCTGTCTGATGGTTTTGCGAGACGAACTTTGATAGCACTCGGAAAGTGATATGAGTCCTTTATTTTCTGGACATCTTTTTCGTTTAACTTACTGGGACTGCTAAAAGCATCTAAACTAGCACAGTTCGGGAATGTGTCCCTCATAATATTAAGAAGATCTAGTAAGGATTCAAATTTACGATCAACGAATGAAGAAGGTTTGATTTCTTCCTTACCTTTAGCTGTCCTCATCTTACTCCTCTTTGCCATGGCTTCCATCATGGATACAGGGGGAGCCACTGGCCGGTTACCTTCTGACATCTTGATTACAAAGCTGGAACTTGATCTTGAAACTTGAAGGCTAGAGAGCTTAAGAATTTGAAAACCCAGAAGTGAAGAAGTGAATGAAATGAAAGCTACCACACTTCTTTTATAAAAGAAGCATGACCTGCTGTAAAAGGTTGAAGTTCAGTCTGGTTCGCGTTTACAGGTCATCTATCGTTTAAAGATGAAAAAAGGACAGAAATTGCTCGTTTTATACAGAAAGGATCGTTAAAATTCAAATATGCCAAAGAAGAAATAGCTGATGTTTGAATAATATCGTCGGAAGTCACGAGTGACCAAACTGACGATCCAAGATCAAGGTCAAGTTCCTTGATCCTGAAGATAATAAAGTCATGAATGGCCAAAATGATGGTTTGAGATTCAGATCAAAGTCCTTGATCCTCAAGATCATGAATGATTTTCACGTCTGGGTTAACTAGCTAGCCAAGAAGCAATCGACCGCGACGCACAAGGGGCCTCAGCCGACCAGGTCCCGGAAGACCAGGTCCCGGCCGACCAACCTATTTTAAGGAGGGTCAGCCGACCAGGTCCCGGAAGACCAGGTCCCGGCCGACCAACTTATTTTGGAGGGGTTCAGCCGACCAGCTTCTGAACCTGGGTCCCCCCGGTCCAGGTTCAGTTCTTGGTCCTGGATCCCTACTTTTTCAGCAAATGATTTTGGACATGGTTCTCAACTTTTTCAGCGAATATCAGATGATTATCAATGTTAAAGAGAGGCCAAGGTTAGCCATGAAGGCCAAGATGAGTCATGAAGGCCAAAGTTAGCCATGAAGTCACAAGCGGCCATACTGACGATTCGTAATCAAGGTCAAGACTATGGATCCTTAGGACCATGGATGGTTTCTGATCCTAGATCCACACTCTCTATTGAAATCAAGAAGGAGTCTAAGTTCAAGTTTTTTAGGCCAATTATTGACTAGTTAGCCCTAGAAGAGGAATTTCAGCCAACCAAGTCCCGGAAGACCAGCTTCTGGCCGACCAGCTCCCCTGGAGGAGGGCCAGCCGACCAGCTTCTGGCCGACCAGGTCTCAGCCGACCAGCTTTTGGCCGACCAGCTCATTTTCAGGGGGTCCAGCCGACCAGCTTCTGAACCTGGATCCCCCCGGTCCAGGTTCAGTTCTTGGTCCTGGATCCCTACTTTTTCAGTGAGCTTTTAAACCTAAATCTCGACTTTTTCAGCAAATCTTGGATGATTGTTAATGATGAAAAGAGATTGAGATTAGCACAGTTTAGTGCCGATTAGCACCGTTTAGTGCTGTTTAAGCACTGATTAGTGCCGGTTAGCACTGTTTAGCGCCGATTAGTGCCGTTAGTGCCATTTGATGCCACCTAACATTGTTTAACACTGTTTAAACATTGTTTAAGGCTGATTAGTGCTGTGTAGTGCCGTTTAACACTGATTAGTGTCGTTCAACGTCATCGTAAATGCGTCGGTCGCTCCACGCTTTACATCAAGATGATATTGTTGAAAATACTCGCGTAAGAGCAATAAACCCTGACCCAAGTCTCGAATAAGGCCGTTATAACTTCAAGGAAAACCTGATCAGTTTTCCTAGAAGTTGGGGGGCAAATGATATGGGCTAAAAGTAAGCCCTAAGACACATTTAATGTGGCATTAATTAGACCTAGAATGGTCCAAACGTGGGGCCCACCAGATGGGCCCAAACCCTAACTATAATATTAATTTCGTAATTAATATTAGGGGTAATAAACAGCCCAGCAAGTAAGAGTCAAATAAGGATATTATTCTTGCCTGACTTAGTCTCCAAGATACATATTCCAACATGGAAACTGACTCCTACAAGGAAGGAGTCTAGAACCTTCCTTGAGGCGGTGACTTGCCCACCAAGTCACCTGACCCTACTACGATTTTAGGGTTTCTCAGCCTATATAAAGGGTCTGACCCCTCATCTCAGAACTACGTTTTCTTGGCTTGATTCTCTAATACAGAGATACGTAGGCATTCTGTGAGGACCGTTTAGTCTCGAACGCAGAAGCAGCCATTAAAGCTTGAAGCTCACAAACCCTAGCCGTCATAATCATAACCTAGTTTTTATTCCACAACAAATACCTAATCAATTTTCTTTTTCAGGTGAAACATGTTATATTTTCTATTTTTCTATAACCAATCAATTCCAATTTTCAGATAAAACATATTATATTTTGCATTCATATCGAATTAAAATATCTCCTTCTCAAAATAATACAGCGAGTTCTATTTAATTAAATTAAATGATAATATTATAATTAGTAATAATTTACCAATTACCTTTTTCAGCTAAAATACGTAACCTATTTTATTTTTTCTGATAGAATTATTTTGAAATAATATCAAGAACAATTTATTTAAATAAAATAAAATAAATAATAATATTATAATAATTAATAAATAACCGTTTACCTTTTCAACTAAAACATATCATCTTTTGTAAATTTTTAAAGTAAAATCTCTCATTTGCTAAAGTATCACAAAAACATATATATATATATATATATATATATATAGAGTAGGGATCTAGAGAAAACCCATTTAAAAGGAGAACTTAGAAAACTAAATTAAAATATAGCACATATGGTATTCAAACTGATCGTTGGGAGATGGAGAAAAATGTGGTGAAATTAGATTTTAAAAAAATATCACCGATTGACGGGAAAAATCAAATTAAAAACGGAGGGGATTATGTGGGATTGTGTGTGTGAGGGTGTATTTGATTAGTATGTGGGTGCCCCTGGCGGGGCCATTGATTATAATACATCCAATTGTTAGGATTAGTACCTTAGTTTTCTTCAAAAAAAGAGTTCTCTTTTGATCATTTGCCTATATATATATATATATATATATATATATATATATATATAATCAGATCACATTATTTAAAATTTTAAACCTATAAAATTCATGTCTTTAAAATTTCAATTAAAATTAATAACATTTTTTATAATATTAAAAATGTCGGTGTATCGCACGGGTTTTAAAAATAATATAATGAAATAATGACCAAAATACACTACTTTTGGGAACCCACCACCCAAAATACCCACCTGCAGAACGTACCGCCCTTTCTGTCCACTGAACACGCATTTACCCAATGCGCATTCCCCTCATGCATGTGCTTAATGCGCATCCCTCTTAAAATGGAATAATGATTGATTTGCTGGGCAGCCACACAAGAAAAATATAAAGAGTACGCATGTACTCAATGCGTATGTATAAGAGTACGCATATAGTTAATGCGTATGGCTCCAACACTTTTTGGAATTAAAATAGTTTTTTTGGGTTTAACCACGGTTTTAAAAATCCTCGGTTTAGCCGATTAATCCCCGATTAATCCTCTGCAAGGTAATCAACCGATTCGATTTTTGAAATTTGATTAATCCTATGAATTCATTTAAAATGATATGTATAATTGTAAATTAAATTAATATATTAAATATTATTATAATATCCGATCAATACTCCGATTAATCTTTCCGATTACTCGATTAATCTTAAATCGGTATCTCGACCGATTTATACCGATTATCGATTTTTACAACCATGGGTTTAACGGGTTCCATTTGGTGTTTAGAAATATTCAATTTTTTAATTAAATTTTTTTAATTTATCTATATTCCCTTAAGGGTTCAACGGTTAACTTTTAAGGTTCAATTTTTCCATTTTGGGTTTTAAAAATATTCAGAATGACGAGTAAACCGTGTACGAACTTAGGATTTAGGATTTAGGGTTGTTTACAACCCTAAATCCTTGACCCTAAACCCTAACTTATCCTGATTTTTAAACGCGTTAGCGTTTAAAAATCAGGCCGCCGAATTCAATTTTTTTATTGAAATTTTAGATTTTATCTGTATTCCCTCAGGGTTTCAACGGTTAACCTCTGGGGTTCAACAGTTCCATTTTAATTTTAGAAATATTTGGAATGACGAATAAATCGTATACGAATTTAGGGTTTAGGTTTTGGGGTTTAAGGTTGTTTACAACCATAAACCCTATACCAAAACCCTAATTTATCCTCATTTTTAAAAGCGTTAGCGTTTAAAAATCAGGCCGCCGAATTCACTTTTTTTATTAAAATTTTAAATTTTATTTGTATTCCCTTAGGGGGTTCAACTTTTCCATTTTGGATTTTAGAAATATTTAGAATGTACGGACTTTTTAAAACCTAAATTTTAAATGATATTTAAAAAAAATGAACCACACGCATATTACACATGCGTAGTGGTCAATTTTAGAAAATGACAATTGAGGTACACGCATAATTCAAATGCGTAGATCACCTTCTTTTTAAAAAAAAACGTACGCATGTTACAAATGCGTGGCCTACTTTTTAAAAAAAATCTGAAGAATACGCATTATGTAAATGCGTGTTATAGGATGCGCATGTCAGACATGCGTATTCGGTGGGTATTTTGGGCGGACTGTTCCGCAGGTGGGTATTTTTGTTACTTAGTTTGAAAAGGTGGGTATTTGGGTATTTCACCCTATTTTAATTGTGATTGATTTAAATTAAAAATTTTATTAATTAGTTAATAAGTATTTATGAATATTAATTTTTAATATATAACTATATATAATAGTATGATTGTAGTTGATATTTATAAAAATTAGCTCGTAATATACCATAGAAATTTTTTGATTTACTTTAAATTAAAAGATTAATAAGTTAGTAAACATTTTATCACTTTAAAAAAATTGGTAATTTATGCATGTACTAAATAAATTAATTTTTTTTCATAAAAAATTGTAAAATAACCACGATAAGTAAATTAGGATGAGAATGATATGATTAATTTAATTTAGTGGTAAATTCTGATGGGCTTTTATATAAATATTGCGAAAATCGATTAATAAATATTTTTGTAATCGATATTAATTTAAAAAAAATATTTTATATATTTTTTTTAATATATGGATATGTTAAATCAAGTAACTACTATATTTAAATAAGAATTGTTAACTAACCAAAATAATTCAAAATTTCTGATTGGTTGACTGCATCTAACTGTGTATACCTAGGTAGATATTATAATAAATGATTACTTCAAAAATTTCAGTGTTCAATTTCTATCAACAACATATTAAATTTAAAAGTTATTTATCTTATAAACTAGCTATCAAATATGTACAGATCTTCGTCCCATCTCTCTTTGCAACGTGGTTTACAAAATCATTTCTAAAGTTCTGGCAAACAGATTGAAGAGGATTATTGACATATTGATTTCCAATTCTCAGAGTGCCTTTATTCCGGGTCGACTAATTACTGATAATATCATGGTCGCTTTTGAGGTCATGCATTACATGAAACGGAAGACGAAAGGTAAGGAGTGTTGGATGACTTTAAAGCTAGATATGTCCAAAGCTTATGATCGCGTTGAGTGGAACTACTTACAAGCCATTCTTCTGAAGATGGGGTTCGAACAGGACGTTGTTAAGTTGTTTATGGGCTGCATTATTTCTGTAAAATACAGGATCTCCCATTCAGGCAGAACATTTGGGACCATTATTCCAGAACGGGGTCTCAAGCAGGGAGACCCCCAATCATCTTATTTGTTTTTGATATGTATTGAAGGACTTACAGCATTGTTGAATGATTTTGAAAGGCGTAAAATGATCAAAGGGATCAAGGTCCCTAGAACGGCGCCTCCGATCTCACATATGTTTTTTGCTGACGATTCTTATATATTTTGCAAGGCCAACATGGAAATTGCTGATCATGTTTTGCAACTATTAAAAATGTTCGAGAAAGCATCAGGGCAACAAATAAACATGGAAAAATGATCAGTTTTTTTCAGTAAAAATTCCTCAGGTTCGTTACGGAGGGAGTTGTGTCAGAAGCTTAGGTTCAAGGAAGCAAATGATTAGTGTACGTACTTAGGTCTGCCTAATATTATAAATAGAAATAAGTCATCTATTTTTGGTTTTTTGAAAGATCGAATGCAGGATCGTGTTCAAGGTTGGGACAAGAAGTTTATGTCGAAGGGAGCTAAAGAAGTGCTTTTGAAGATGGTAGCTCAGACTCTTCCGAACTACGCCATGAGCGTGTTCTTACTTCCATTGGATTTGTGCCATCAGCTGGAAAATCATATGTGCAAGTTCTGGTGGAAATCGGGTTCTAAAAAGGATAGAAGTATCCATTGGAAAAGCTGGGAGAATATGTGTAAACGGAAAACGTCTAGGGGAATGGGATTTCGTAATGTTAGAGATTTCAACATAGCACTTCTTGGTAATCAGGGATGGAGGTTGCTTAAGTATCCTGATAAGTTGGTTAGCAAGGTTTATAAGGCACGATACTATCCTACAGGATCTTTTATCAATGCTGAAATTGGACATAACCCTAGCTTTATTTGGCGTAGTGTATTGGAATCGCAACAACTGATTAAGAGGGGTATTGGGTGCAGGGTTGAAAATGGAAAGAACATTAGCATTTTGAACGACCCTTGGTTGCCAGTGGAGAGTGATCCATATATACATATTGATAATGCTGCTATTCAAGGTCAAAAAGTTGTTTCTCTAATGAATATGGAAGGAGATAGTTGGGACATTGATCTGGTGTTGGATATCTTCGATGAAAGGGACGCAAAAATTATTCTTTCCACCCCATTGAAGAACGAAGTCGATGATACATGGTATTGGAGGCAGGAGAAGTTGGGAACTATACGGTCAAGAGTGGTTATTTGCTTCTCGAAGGGGATAGGAATGCAAGCAACTTAGCAGCGAATTCAGGGTTCTGGCGCAAGCTCTGGAATCTGAAAATACCACCTAAAGTTAAAAAAAATTTTATGAAGAGCTGCTACAAATTGTCTCCCTACCAAAGACTTACTTAGGTCCAGAAGAGTGCATGTAAATGATATGTGTGTAGTGTGCAATGCATCTTCAGAATCAACTCTACATATTTTAGTGTTATGTTGCCACGCTGCAGTTAGTTGGGAGAAAGTGGCTTTTTTAAGAGTAACAGGTGAGTTTTCTTCGTTTCTGGAATGGCTCGAGCTAGTATTTCAACAGCATAAACAGGAGGAAATCACTGTTATTACTATGGTCTGCTGGATGTTATGGAAGAATAAAAATGAGCTAATTTGGAATCAACGTAGCTTGGATCCCTGGGTGGTGGTTGAATCAGCGTACTCGGTCCTTAGCCAATGGAGAAGTGTTCAAGATCGAACTTTCGATCGTTTTCTGGGTCTTATGTCTCATGAAGACGGAGATGAGCACTGGAGCCTCCCATAGCCTAACAGTGTTAAGGAAAACTCTGATGCAGCCGTTTTTTAGGAAACTAGTAGCTATAGTTATGCGTTTATAGTTCGAGATCACAGCGGAAGGTTGGTTGAAGCCAAAGCGAAGTATTTGAGGGGGCGACCTAGCCCTGAGTTAGCAGAGGCAGTTGGCATCCGTGAAGCCTTAAGCTGGGTAAAGAATGAAGACCAGGAGAACGTGATCATAGAGTCTGATTGTTTGCAAATTGTTCAGGCCATTCGTAGCTCCTTCCTATGCTTCTCGTATTTAGGGAGAGTAGTTAAGGAATGTCGGGATATTCTAGCAAGTTTGAGTAACAAAAACGTTAAGTACTTAGATTTGTAAAACGGTCCGCGAACAAGGTCGCTCACTTCTAAGCGAGACCCACTTGTTCAATAGCTGATCGTATTTGGAGGGTGGGAGATGTCCATCCCGATTTGCAGCTTGTAATGTCGAACGATTTGAGTAATTAATAAAGTTCGATTCTTTTTTGGCAAAAAAATTAAATTTGTATTACTTTATTTTATAATCTTCCATAATTTTTTTTTTTAAAATAAAAAGCAAATATTAAAATTATAAATAATGAGATAAAAATACTAAAAATTTCAGGTGAATTGCACGAGTTATAAGTTAGTTATTAATGAAACCAGAAAACAATTTAAATCGCATGAAAATGTAATGAAGGGGAGCGGAATAAAACAGCAATGGAATAAGTATTAGTCTTCGTTTTATAATGTTAGTTTATTTGACTTTTTATAGTCAAATTTATTTGGATTTTGACTACAATTTACACATCACTTTTTTTAAAATTGTAATAATCTGAAAAATACATCTTAAAATATATTAGATATACTTTTTAACAGTATAACTTTTGTAACTTTTTTGTGTATATAAGTACATAATTTATGATCAAAATCTGGTCAAATATTTAATCACAAAAAGTCAAACAAGCCAAAAATATGGGACATAAATGTAAATTTATTGTAATAAAATGAAAAAGGTATATATTTTCTACTATAATAATTTAATAAAATTTAACTTTTATATAGGAGTCTATACTATTATATAAATTCCGAAACATTAAAAGTTTGGTTGGTCGGTTGGTTGGTACCTGTTGAATTTACCTAATTACCCTTACTTAATTACAGATAAAATCTTTTTTTATATTTTATCTAACTAAAATTTTTGTTTTACTAATCAATTTCCTTTTTCAGGTTAAATATGTTACCTTTAAAATTTTTGTTTTTCCTTTTTCAGGTTAAACATGTTACCTTTAAAATTTTTGTTTTACTAATCAATTTCATTTTTCAGGTTAAACATGTTACCTTTTCTTTTCTTTTTAATAACTAAACAGTTTCCTTTTTCAGTTAAAATATAATATCTTTTATATTTTATCTAACTAAAAAGCATATTATAATTACTATTAACTAATTAATTAATTTTTTCATTCAAATTATCTTTTCTCTTTTCTCTAACTAAAATATCTCTTTTTCCAATTATATCACGAGTTACCTTTTAAAAATCTTCTTTTATATTTTATTTAACTAAAATTTCTACATTACAAATCAACCTACTTTTTCAGGTTAAACGTGTTACATTTTTTTTAATAACTAAGCAGTTTCCTTTTTCAGGTGGTACCTATTGAATTTACCTAATTACCCTTACTTAATTACAGATAAAATCTTTTTTTATATATTATCTAACTAAAATTTTTGTTTTACTAATCAATTTCCTTTTTCAGGTTAAACATGTTACCTTTAAAATTTTTGCTTTACTAATCAATTTCCAGGTTAAGCATGTTACCTTTTCTTTTCTTTTTAATAATTAAGCAGTTTCCTTTTTCAGTTAAAATATAATATTTTTTATATTTTATCTAACTAAAAAGCATATTATAATTACTATTAACTAATTAATTAATTTTTTCGTTCAAATTATCTTTTTTTTTTCTCTAACTAAAATATCTCTTTTTCCAATTATATCACGAGTTACCTTTTAAAAATCTTCTTTTATATTTTATTTAACTAAAATTTTTACTTTACAAATCAACCTACTTTTAAGGTTAAACGTGTTACCTTTTTTTCTAATAACTAAGCAGTTTCCTTTTTCAGGTAAAATATAATATCTTTTATATTTTATCTAATTAAAAAAAATTATAATTACTGTTAACTAATAAATTTTTTTCTTTTCTCTTTTCTCTAACTAAAATATTTTTTTCCAATTATATAACGGGTTACCTTTTTCAGCCAAAACAAGTTACCTTTTTTATTTTCTCTAACTAAAACCTCTCTTTTTCAAATTATATCACGGGCGATTCTATTTAATAAAAATAAAATCATAATATTATAATGCTATTAATTAACCGATTACCTTTTCAGCTAAAAACGTATCATCTTTTTTATTTTTTCTAATTAAATTCCTTTTTTTTAGAAATATCACGGTAACATTAATTTCTCATTTTCTAAAAATATTACCTGCAATTTTATTTAGTAAAATAACAATTAAATTATAATTACTATAAACTAATCAATTACCATTTTCACCCTAAAGTATGTCACCTTTTAATTTTCACGTTATCTTTTTCTATTTTTTCAAACTAAAATCTCTCTTTTTCCAATTATATCACGGACGGTTCTATTTAATAAAATTAAATAATATACACTCAAAAATATCTCACCATATATTCAAATCATTATTTTTAGTAATAAATTAGAATCGTTAGATCTAATAATAAGATATATTACATGATTAAATTAATTTACTAAAAATTCAAAGTTCATAATTATAATGTTAAATAAATTTTATAACCTATCAAAAGAAACCCGTGCTTCGCACGGGTTATAAGCTAGTATGATTAATCACTAGTGAAATTTAAAGTGGAGTTAAATATGAATTTTTTATCGAAGTTATGATTACTATTTGCATACGACTTTAGCTGTCATGGATTGAGCTCTGATGACCAACACTGGAAAATGAAAAAAGAAACATCAAGAGTGCTAGCTAGGAGTAGTATCGATATGATTACTATTTGCATACGACTTTAGGTAGCCCTGTTCTCCCTGCGATTTTATTTCTATCTAGCTGGAGACGATTGGAGGAGATTCACAACTACGGAGTACATAGTAAGAGTAGTACTCCGTCCGTCCATTCATTTTTATACATTTTTTTTAAAGTGTCCGACACGTATTTCAAGGTGCATAACTAATATAGTTCCATAACTTATTTTTGAATTTTTTTTTTGTATAAAAATAGGATTGTTCTATTTTTATACAAAAAAAGAAAATTGTAAAAATAAATTGTATAACTATAATAGTTAAGAGCCTTAAAATGCGTGTCACGTCCCCGTCCAAATGTATAGAGGGAGTACTAAACTAATGATAAGAACCGGAGTACTACTCCCTCTGTCCCAAATTGTTTTTCCCATTTTGACTTTTCGTACTGTTCATTCTAAGCGATTGACTACTAATTTACGAATAATCTATAAGACCAAATATAGTCATGAGTGATCTTGTTAGATTCGTATTTATAAGTATTTTAATACAGTGAAGTTTTTACATTTATTACTAATACGAAATTGAAAATATTAACAATAAAAAATATGCATTGGCAAACGTGATAATGATGAATGGGAAAAGTTTTTTGGGACGGAGGGAGTACTATATATCAAATCAGTTGTATAATAATAAAGTACTATTTTTCTTCTTCAGGATAAAACCCACCGAGTATGATTAGATTGGTATTGCTCGGTACCTAGATACCATCTCTGCATGCTGTAGTACAAGTATCCGTGGATAACATAGCAGGTGATGTTAGGGGTAAGCAAAAAATGGAATTGAAACTAAAACCTAATCAAAATTGGTCAAAATTGAATCGAAAAAATTGAATCGGTATTTGCAATTTTTGATTTTTAAAAACCGAAATTTTCGGTTTCGGTTCCAATTATAAATTAAAACTAAAATCGAACCGACCTGATTATTAAAATATATATATATATATATATTTTATATAACTTTATATAATGGACCTTACAAGTAATTGTGATCAATTTATTTATTAGGCTTTTTATCATCCGGTAAGTAATTTGGCAATCATGTAACATTACTTTACATTTGGCAATATTTACCATATCGGAAAACATCCAACTTAGGACCAAATAATTGTCATTTAATTTATCGCACTCTTGCAATGACCTTGTATTCAAACTTATCAAGCCACTAGGCCTGGCAATCGTGTCGTGTCGTGTACTTTCGTATTTTCGTGTACTCAAAACTAAAACCGAAACCGACACTAAATCATTTCGTGTTTTCGTGTTCGTGTACTTTCGTGTTTCGTGTCGTTTCGTGTCGTGTTCACGTGTCAGATTGCCAGGCCTACTTGATAAGATACACAAAAGAAAAAAAAATCAATTCTTTTTTTTTTGAAAGGAAAAAAATCATTTCTTTGATAATCAAGAAAATAATCATTTCAAAAAATATATGTTACATAGCCAGGTACTGACTTCCCACTTGGGCCGCTTGCATAGTGAGCCCACTTCTTAAAATTGTTAAAATATTTGTTTACAAAATATATATGTTAAATATATATATATATATATATATATATATATATATATATATAGGATATATAAAAATTAAAAAATTACATATATAATATTTCGTGTACTTTCGTGTACCCAAAATGAAAATTCAAAACCGACACTAAATCATTTCGTGTTTTCGTGTTCGTGTACTTTCATGTTTCGTGTACTAAAAATCAAAACCCAAACCCGTAATTTTCGTGTCGTTTCGTGTCGTGTTCACGTGTCACGTGTCAGATTGGTGGGCCTACAAGCCACAATCCTAAATGATTAAAACTAAATCCTACTTGCCTAGCATCCACATTAGAGTGAACAAAATTTACCCAACCCATCCAATCCGTCCCAACCCGCTCCTTATTTCGCCCGACCAACCCGCCCCGTCCAAACCCGTGGGTTGAATGTGTCAATTTTTAAAAAACCCGTAATAATTGTTTTGGGTTATGGTTTAACAAATTTTAACCCTAACCCAATCCGTCCCAACCCGTTTACATACAATACATATTTTTTATACAGTTTTTTGCATTCATTTTCTGCAGTTTTTGCATTTTCTACATTCTGCAACAAATTCTGCAACACTTTCTACATTTTGCAACACACTCTGCAACATTCTGCAACACATTTTCTACCTTCTACAACACTTTCTACATTCTGTAACATTCTACAACACATTCTGTAACACATTTTCTACATTCTGCAACACATTTCTGCATTTTCTGGGCAAAATTTTCTGTACTTTCTGCAATGTTCTTTCGATTTGCAACCCGACCAACCCGCCCTAACCCAACCCGGACCGTTCAAAACCCGACCAACCCGCCCCGTCCAAAACCGTGGGTTGAACGGGTTATTTTTTAAAAAACCCGTATTAATTGGGTTGGGTTGTTTTTTCCCTCAACCCGCCCCAACCCGCCACGTGTTCACCCCTAATCCACATACCCGCCACTGACATTAAGAATTTGCATAATTTATATAATTTATAAATTTAAAGCTTGTCATATATATATATATATGATTTTTTCGTTCGGTTTTATAATCGAAACTGAACCGTTAAAAATCGAATCAAATTTTTTAAAATTGAAACCGAAATCGACGATTCGATTACAGTTTTCAATTTTTAAAACTTAAAACATGCGATTCGGGTTTGATTTTGGGGTAAAACCGCCCCGAACTGACCCGTGCTCTCACCTAGGTGATGTGATAGTAGTAAATACTATTATGCACATACATGCATGCACAGTGGCGGATTTGGGGGGTCCGGGGGGCCTTGGCCCACACTGAATTGGGTAACAAATTTTTTTTTTTTCAAAAGGACGTCGTATTGTAAACTGAAAAAACAAACATCGCGTATAATATATTTGATATAACATAACCCACTTTCCTTTTCTCACCTTATAGGCTTATACCCATATCAATTATCCCTAATTTTTCATCTGAATTGCTCATATACTCTCGACTTCTCAAGTCTTGACGATTCCGCGATTCAACAACAACAAAGATGGTAATTCTTAATTTGTAAATACCTAATTTCAATTTTATGTCTTTCTAAGATATACAATTAGTAAACTAGAACTTTTTTATTACTTAGAGACAGAGTAAACTAGAACAAAGATAGATTGTTTTTGTGTGTTTGTTGATTGTTTTTGGAATTGTGGTGAATTGGTGATTACTCGAACAAGGATATTTTATGTCAGGTAATTTGTTTCTTGAATTATGGTGATATAAACTGCTTTCAGATGATTCGAGGGATACTATGTATAAACTGCTTTCAGATGATTCGAGGGATACTATGTATATATTAGTGATTGATTAGGAGATGTAAAGTAGCCAACTGAGTTTAATTGAAAAATGGAGGCTGAACCTTGTAAAATTATTTTTGTCAGTCCAGTTTAGTTTTTACCAGTGATCTTAAAGTTCTCTGAGTTTAGTTTTTACCAGTGATCTTAAAGTTCTCTGATTGTGATAAATTATATAATTTTATCACAGATGGATAATTTCGTAATACAGAGTACAGGCAATGTAGTTGGTAATGAGTCTCGTGATGTAAATATGGGTGAATCAAGCTGCAAAAGACCTCGTACTGATGCTAATGTGCCATCTAATGAGATCATCAGTGATCCAGCATTGCGCAGACCAATTGACTCTTACGAGCCAGGTATAAGAGATTATGTGAGGAGAAAATACGTATTAATGGGTCCTTGCCAACCAACTACTCATGACTTTCCAAAAATAGTATATGGGGGTAATGAAAGATGTTTTCAAATTGAATGGTATAAAAATAGGGAATGGTTGGAATACAGTGTCTCCCACAATACCGCATTTTGTTTATACTGTTATCTATTTGGAGATTAAAAAAAAAAGATCAAGCTTTGCAAAAAAAGGATTCCAGAATTGGAAGAAGGTTGTGGAAAGATTCAGGAGTCATATAGGAGCTGAAGGTAGTGTACACAATAACGAACGTACTCTCTATTTGGGATTTAAAGATCAAAGACAAAGTGTGACGAGAAAATTTTCATCAGGAAACGAAGTTATAGGGGCTGCTTATCGTGCCCGTTTGACAGCTAGTGTTGATGTTGCGCGTCTGCTTCTTGGATTAGGATTGGCATTTCGTGGGCATGATGAGTCTTCATCGTCAATACGTAAAGGTAATTTTCTGGAAATACTTTATTGGTATAGCTTGCGTAATCTTGATGTGGGGAAAGTTGTCAAAGATAATGCGCCGGCAAATCATCAACTTACAGCTCCTTCTATTCAAAAACAAATTGTAAGTGCATGTGCATCGGAAACAACTAAAGCGATAATTTTTGATATTGGAGACCGATTTTTTTCATTATTACTTGATGAAGCTCGAGACAATTCTGTAAAAGAGCAAATGTAGATTGTTCTCAGATATTTAAACAATCTTGGGGAGGTCGTGGAGCGGTTTGTTGGAGTTGTTCATGTCAAGGACCACTGCACTATCTTTAAAAGGTGCCGTTGACAATTATTTGCTAAGCATGGTTTGTCAATATCAAAAATTAAGGGTCAGGGGTACGATGGGGCTTCAAACATGCGAGGTGAGCTTAATGGTTTAAAGACTCTAATTTTAAATGAAAATCCTTATGCTAGATATGTTCATTGCTTTGCGCACCAACTCCAGCTAGTAGTTGTGGTTGTTGCAGAAGGAAATCAGTTTGTTAGTGACTTCTTCGATTATTTATCTTTGATTACTAATGCGGTTGGTGCATCTTGCAAAAGAAATGATGAGCTTCGACAAAAGCAACATGAATACATGGTTGCACGTTTAGAACGTGGTGATATTTCTAGTGGAAGAGGATTAAATCAAGAGAGCAATTTAACTCGGCCAGGTGACACGCGCTTGGGTTCACACTACAAAACAATCATTCGTCTTCTCTCTATGTGGTCATCAGTGGTTCTGGTTATGACTAACATATACGAGGATGGGAATGAAAGGAAGAGTAAAGGCAAGGTAATTGGCTTAATTGATAAAATGGAAAAGTATGAGTTTGTTTTCATTGCCCATTTAATGAAGTTAGTTTTGGGAATGACAAATTCTTTATCACAATTATTGCAACAAAAAGATCAAAACATAATACAAGCTATGAGTTTGGTTTCAAATGTGAAAAGCAAATTACAAAATTTGAGAGAGAATGGTTGGGATGAGCTGTTGGAGGAGGTCTCTACTTTCTGTTCAGAAAATAAAATTGACATTCCAAAAATGGAAGACAATGTTCCTGGCCGAATTCGTGGTAAACAAGGTACCACTTACTTTCATCATTTTCAAGTTATCATATTTTGCCAAGTTGTTGATCGTATTAGTCAAGAAATGGAGAATCGTTTCTCGGAATCTAGTACAGAATTGTTATTGTGCGTTGCCTGCCTTGACCCGAAGAATTCATTTGAAAACTTTGATCTTTCAAAGGTACTTCGACTTGCAGAACTATACCCACAAGAATTCTCATAGTCTGATCGTATGGAACTTAAAGAAGAACTCAAGATGTGGCTGTTAGAAATGAAAAGAAATGCAACATGTTCGCAATTGCAAAATATGGGACATCTTGCTAAAAGATGGTTGCGGTGGGTTTTGATAAAAGTTTTCCATTGGTATATCTTCTCTTAGAGCTTATTTTAGTTTTACCAGTTGCTACAACAAGTGTGGAACGCGCATTTTCAGCTATGAACATTATCAAGACAAATTTGCGTAATAAAATGGGGGATGAATTTCTAACCGATTGCTTGGTGTGTTATATCGTGAAAGAGCTTTTCACAAGTATATACAATGAGATAATCATCCGACATTTTCAGAATATAAAATCTCGAAGGGCAGATTTACCACGTTTATGCAAAGATTAAGAGTAGTGGTAAGTGATTTTCTTTTTCAGATTTTAAACATCTTGCATATACAATGATAAGTTAGGCTAATAATATTATACATGCTTAGACATTTTCTGCATTTCAACATGATTTTAGCATATTGTAATTTTTTTTTATCTTTTTAATGAACTTTAGGTAGCATCTGATGCAAAAGATGAATTTTTGGAAGCAATATTATCTATAGGCAGCCTCTGTTTTATGTAAGTACCAAGTATTTGGATTTACTTTTGTTGCTGTCTTACAATCTGAATTTATTTTTGTATTGGTATTATAAGCTCGCCCCCCCTAAAAAAATTTTCTGCGTCCGCCACTGTGCATGCATAATAGATGGCATGCATATGTGAAAGAAAGTCTTCCGTCACTTAATGATAACAATCAAATTTTTCAAAGATGATAATATTTTTTTTATAATTAAAATTTTCATAAAGAAAAAGATTGGTAACACTTCGAAGCAAAAAGCCACGAAGCCCAACCGATCCATACAAACCCAATGAATGTGCCAAAAGAGAGTGAAAACAAACTAGAGAAGCTAGAAAAGCCTATGACAGGCTTATGGATAGCAAAAGAAAAGAAGTAGGGGAAATGTTGCAAAAGGTGGAGGACACGGTGAGAAACCAGAACTAGTTTCCGCCTCCGTTTTTTGACCCCTGGTCTTGTGCTGCTTCATTGTGGACATTGGTGATGACTGGAGTTAGAACGAAGCCTATCACACCACCCTGCGCGTCCATGGGAATGGGAGAGACAAGTAGCTGTGGAATGGGAGGGCCAAAACCCATGTCCAGGTTATGTTTTTCCTGCAGGCGATCGAAGGCTTCAAAGAAATAGTGTATAGTAGACCAATTGTTAAGACCAACTACAACCAGATAATGTGCTGAGCGATTGGATGACTCAGCTATGTATTTAAAGATGTTCTCCCATTTCGGGTTTTAGCCGAGAAGTTTGATAATTTGCTCCACAATCCAGAGACAGGTGCGATCCCCCCTACATAGTCGTGCTTGGTTGAGCCCCATATGAATAGCCCATAGCTGAGTGGGTAGTGGTGATAAGCCACGAATAGAGCCAGTGAGTCCCCGAATAAGACGTCCACGATGATCCCGGATCACTATGCCCACACCATTGTTGTTTCCATTGTATTGCCTAGATGAGTGAATGACATGGACGTTGACTTTGAATTTGCCACGAAGAGGAGCCTTCCATGTGTAATAAGCCATTTGTGTGTTGTTTGTTGTTGAGGAAGAAGGAGGAAGATGTGTTGTTTTGTGAGTTGTGACACAAAGGGGTGTTAGTTATATAGTGTGAAAGATGAGTATTATCCATGAAGTACAAGTGTTGTCTGAAGGAGAAGTCTATTGTGTGTATCAAGATGGTGAGGGAGTACAAAAAAAAAAGATAAAGTGGTAGTAGGGGAGTGCTTGTGAGTAGCAGACTAGCAGTGATGAGTATAGAGGCATGTCGATCTGCAGTACAGAGGAGTGGCTAAAAGATGTGAAAAAATATATAAGTGATAAACTACAGAAAAGTAAGCCGAATCTAGAAACTAGTGTATATAGTCGGGGTTATATATAGACGGGCCAGAGTCCATCGAATCTAGTAAGAATGTTAGAACCAGCCCATTAAAACATTGTGTCTCTTTGCTCCCTGTTTTGCTAAGTAATCAGCCCCAGTGTTGTAACTACAGCCCATGTATTCAACATCTATATGTTTATATAACTCTATGTTACGTACCCTACCTGCTCGATAATTTCGCACATTGAGCCAGAGTTCTTTAGAATCTGTATAGATGACTATGTTTCTGTCCACTTGTATTTTGTTTGTAATGTTCTCTAGTAAGTATAATAGGGCATTTGTTTCTGCTTGTAGCGGGTTTAATGCTTCTGTTATCCCACAAAATATAAAAGTCATGTCTCCTGATTTATTAGCTAATAACCTCCCATGCCCGAAGTAAAGTTGTTGTTAACAAATTTTCAAGAACCATCGGTGAAATCGTAGTGGTCCCTACTAAGTTTTAGAGATTGAATGAAATGTTTGTATGTATTTTGGGTAGCTTTGATGGGATGTTGAAGCTAATCATTCCTACTGTGTTCCATAAGTATGCCACTACTTATACACCAAGTATATGATCTGTGACCAATCAAATATTGCAACTGTTTGCTCTTAGTAATTGTTTTTGAAAGATGAATTCATTTCGATTGTTCCACAATGTCCACAATGCAGCTGAGACTGTAGTTTGCCAATGTTCTTTGTAGTTTTTATCATTTGTTGCATTGTAGATATTAAAAATGCAATCTACGTCTGTGTGGTCCATAGAGACAGCACCCACCATTTATGTAACAGCCCGACTTTTCGGACTATTAATTCTAAATCGAAAACTAAAACAAATAACAATTTTATTAATCCAAAAATCCCTTACAAAGGTACTTATTACAAAAGCGCAGCTAACATCTATCGAAAAGTCAATCTAGCTGAATTCTAAGATCCTCGAACTCATTTGCTATCGAACCCGATCGTAAACCGAACCTGAAAATTGTAAGTAATGAGCTACGAAGCCGAGCAAGCAACTATCGTCTGACGGCTCAAAATAATATTTTTATATTTTACAAAAATACTATTTTCACATGTAGCACATAACATCTATCACACAGTTTTACACAACGTACCCGATAACAATTACGACAAAAATTCACACAATACATTCTATAACAAATATCAAATCGATGTACACCAGATTATCAATAACTCACATAATCCAAATTCTGAATCGAACAAACAAATCTTAACATCAAATTCTTATTTTAACTCCCACAGTTCTAAATTACGGTCACACTATGCCAGTGACACGGCTTCTATAATTCGATGGAGGCCAGTTTACGTGCCTCGTTAAGTCTTACTCAACAAGGTATCAATGTGTTCTGGAACTTGCGTAAACTAGTTCTATGATTCGATATGTCACACTATCCAGTGACCGGATTCTATGATTCAATACGCAACTAAAACTGGGGAATCAAAACAAAGTTCATATCTTTTCAATCACATATCAATATCATATTTTCGTAACTAAAACAAATATCTAACATGTAATCAAATAATATAAAACATGTTTCAAATTAATACGGAGCAACGAATAGTTACTTACCTCAATTACGTAAATCAAGAATTCACATAATCACATAAGAACACATGTAGCAACCCCTCAGAGGCAAAACCTCTAAAATCTTGAAAGACTCCATGATTAAATTCTGATCAGATCTGTATTTAGACTTTTTGACCCTCTAAACGATGTTTTCTTGAAAAACTCAAAGAACGAAAGTTGTAGAGAACGCAAAAAACCTCTCCGAAATGTCCAGAATCAACGAATTCTGACTTACGATGAATTTTCTACGAATTTTACAAGATTGCTGAATTCTGTGTAAAAAGCCCTACGAATTTTGATAATAAAGATGGAGAAGGAGAATATGATGTATTTATAACGTCTCGCAACCCTAATTCCAGACCTACTAGTTATCTGTATTCAAATTTGATCCATGTTTTAAGCCCATTATTCTAATCCAATTTTAAATCCTATTTATTATCTAATTTTAGTTTTTTTTAATATTGTTATATTATTATCATTATTCTAAAAATTACTGGATATTACAATTTATCTATAAAGGTCCAACATTCTCTCGCAATAGTGCAATTCTTGAAAATATGTAATATATTCTCTTCATGTGCATTACAGAGTGTGTTGTCTCTAAGAGCATCTCCAAGGCTAGTGAGCCCTTACCTATATTGCCTCCACTTGGACTAAATTTTGGGATTTGGTTTCAAAATTCTTCCTCCAACCATCCTCCCCCTTACCAATAATTTTTAGGGGAGAGAAACTCTATCCCTATATGTGGGGAAGCAATTTTGTTCCCCTATATTTGCCACCTCAGCTTCTGCTACCTTCATCCTCCATTCTTAATAATTAAATATAATATATTATCCCAACCATCCTCCATACTTCATTATTTTAGGGGACAACATTGGAGTAAAACATGTTTCTGATCCCCTATATTTTAAATTTCCCTTATTTTAGGAAATAGGAAAGGGGATTGGGGTTGGAGATGCTCTAAGAGTTGGGATTCTGCTAGCAAGAAAAGTTCTGGTGGGGAGGATGTTGTTAAAGACTTTCCAAAAAAATACTTTAGTTTTGGGAGGGATTTTAAGTGACCATATGAATGACCCTCTAGTAGCTCCCTGTGTAGTATTGCTCAGTGTTTTATAGGTGTTCGAAGTAGAGTAGCAACCTTTAGACGATAATATTTTATATGATTGAATCGTATTGATCGTTATTTTTTAATATTTATTGATCAATTTTACTTAATAATAATAATCATTTAGTAATCGATAAAAGTCCTATTTCTTGTAAATATGAATATATGATCAACGAATAATATTAACTATTAGAAAGAATATGTATAATGGAGTGCATCGTCGGTTCCTTATAGGTTCATTTTTTGGGTTTAAAACAACTTCAATATTTGATGAAATCGTATAGATGGGTAATCTCCAAATTATAATTTATCTTACTTTTCCGTTTAAATTTATTACTACGTGACAGTGGTGTTGGAAATATTGACTACTACAGCAACATAGAGGCAGTTATATATCGTATTTAACAAGCCAAGGCCAAGCAAACAATTAACGAAACAAAACACGAAGGTAAAACACATGCAAATTAGTAACGGTAAAAACGAAGGAAGTATAGAAGACATACCAGTAGCCATAGCTATAACAGTATATCAAACAAATAAGAGAACAGCTGAGTCGTCAGGATTTGCTCGAAAACCTGACTGTTCTTGAAGAGATAATTGCCCCCACTTACACTGTGTCAGGATGCTGGCAATATTCTTCCAGGATAAAACAGCTCCGAGTTAGATGGTCACTGTCACCAGAAAACTCGACTTCGACTAGCACCTCAGTCGCCAGAAAACCTTAAGTACAAGATAATATGGAAGGAGGAGAACAGAGAGTGTAGAGAATGTAGGGTGTGTACTGTATATTCAGTGTGTATAACAATTAGTAGCTTAGGTCTCTATTTATAGGAGAGGCCAAACGTAACTGATACCACCCAATTAATATTGTAACTCCCATTCCAATTAATCAGAATGAAACGGTCGATTTAATATAATCAAAACGGTTGTAACAGCTGATTTTATATTAAATAAATCGTAACAGTTACGTTATATATTTATCCACATTATGACTTCCAATTAATAGAATAAACGCTCAGACTCTACTGTCAAAACCACGCAGAAGTTACTGTCAACAAGTCCCGACAGTACCTTTAAAGTAACTGTCATCAGTTTGAACTTGACAGTAAGTTTACTTTCTGACAGCAACCTTGTTCATGACAGCAAGTTTAACACCTTCCTGACAGCAACCTTGTTTTTGACAGCAAGTTTTACCTTCCTGACAGCAACCTTGTTTTTGACAGCAAGTTTTACCTTCCTGACAGCAACCTTGTTATGACAGCAGAGTCTAGCTCTCGAGAATTTACAGGACTTTAAATCCAACTCTTGACAGCATGTTTATAATATTAAAATAAATCAATAATCCATGCAATAAAACTCCTCGCCCAGGTCGCCTCGCGTACGCGAGATGCCGAGACATTCGCCCAAATCGCCCTTCGACCGAGCCGACCCGAGTCGAGTCGAGACGTGACGTGGCGTGGCGTGGCGTGGCGGGCGGCGGCGGCGCACGCGTGTGTATGTGTTTGTGCGCGTGGAGCACACAGTAACACCATACACCATCATACACCTTAGTAGTTGTACACTACCCATGTGTGTGATTCTATATAAAGCCAACAACCCCCTTTATTCATTTCAATGTGGGACAAATACACATTCTCATTTCAAGCTTATTCAAGCTACTAACTTCAACTCCATTTCTCTATGGGTTTCACTAAGAAAATTACTTAGACCCATATATGAAAATTTAAGTCCTCATAGTAAGGAACAATTTCCAATCGTTAAAATCCGGAATTAACATCAAGAACATAAAATACTTATGCTCTAAAAACTCCATTTTCTAACAATCCCCCACAAATCCATATAGAAATGTTTCAGGTTTCTCATCATGACTTGTTTTTCAGAGTCGGTACACTTCCGGGTTTGAATCCTCCTAAGTCCCCTACTTCAATGATTACCGGATTCAGATGGAATGTTTCACCTTGAATCTTAATCCGTTTGGTGTAACCATGTTCCATAGATGACGACAAGTCAAAGGCTATGGTGCCAATCTACGGCTTTGAGACATTAATGGTCTTGTCTCGATCCTGTTCATCGAATGCTTCAAGGAATAACCTTTCCCTCTAATTGCGACCACACAATTACATTCGCTTAGCTGGGCATCTCCAGAGATGTACTGCTACCATCTCGTCGAATGACTTGACCCCATTCAGAGTTATAATAACTCTTGCTTACTAGAAGTGTCAGTACCTTCTAGGTTTACAGGGGATAGACTCAGATACAACAGTATCATCTATGTAGCAAAGGTACTACCAATTCATCCTTACAGCTTGTTATTACCACATTGAATACACTTCAAGGGATCTCCTCTCATGTGTATTGGGTTCCCACTGATGATGAACTATGATGGGTTGACAGCCCCATCCCCAACCTCGACTTAAGGACCACTGCTGGTTCCAGTCCTTTAGTTAAAGGATCAGCTATATTATTCTGAGTTCCTATGAACTCTACAGCTATAATCCTATCAGACACTAAACCCCTAATAGACTTAAGTCTAACTTGGATGTGCCTCTTTGTTTTAGCATTATACTTCTTACTGCTAATCTTGTCGATAGTTGTTTTACTATCACAATGAATAGCAAACGCAGGAAGCGGTCTGCTTACTACAGGTATCGTGGACATAAGTCCATGTAACCATTCAGCCTCCGTCCCCGTGGCATCAAGTGCACACAACTCAGCCTCAAATGTAGACCGAGTTACAATAGTCTGTTTGGTCGACTTCCAGGATATTGCTCCACCTGCTAAGGTGAACACATATCCAGTCACTCCATTGGAACCAGACTTCTTAGCTATCCAACTTGCATCACTGTACCCCTCAAGTACACCAGGAAATCTCCTATAGTGTAAACTTAGGTACATTGTGCCTTTTAGATATCTAAGTACTCTATCCCAATGAGTTCTGTTTGGACAGCTTGTATATCTAGCCAACTTAGACACAGAGTATGAAATATCTGGTCTAGTACAGTTAGCAAGATACTGCAAACTCCCTATAATCTGAGAATACCTTAACTGAGACACAGGTACTCCTGAAGCATTCTTAACAAGGGCAACTTTAGGATCATAGGGTGTACTAGCGATTCTACACTGTGAATAACCATATTTCTCAAGTATAGATTTCTCTATATAATGAGACTGCGATAAAGTTATTCCCTCAGCTGACTGTGTCAGTTTGAGACCAAGAATCACACTAGCCTCACCCATATCCTTCATTTCAAAGTGCCTTTTCAAGAAAGCTTTTGTCTCGTTAATAATCTCAATATTGGTTCCAAACAGTAATATGTCATCTACATATAGGCACAAGATGACACACTCACTACCTTTAACTTTGGTGTAGACACACTTGTCACTATCATTAATATCATAACTGAACGGCACTATAGTTTCATCAAACTTTTTATGCCAATCCCTAGGAGCTTGTTTTAAGCCATAGATGGATTTGATCAACTTACATACTTTCCTTTCGTTACCAGATGCAACAAATCCCTCAAGCTGATCCATATAAATCTCTTCTTGAAGTTCACCATGAAGAAAAGCTGTCTTTACATCCATTTGATGGATGATAAACCATGTACGGAAGCCAATGCTACAAGCATTCGGATTGTTGTCATCCTAGCTACAGGAGAGTATGTATCAAAGTAATCAGTACCCTCTTTTTGCTTAAAACCCTTAACTACCAGTCTAGCTTTGTACTTATCTATTGAGCCGTCAGGGTTCAACTTCCTTTTAAAGATCCATCTGCACCCGATAGTAGAACACCCAGGAGGGAGATCAACTAACTCCCATGTTCCGTTAGAAACAATAGAGTCAATTTCACTCTTTACAGCGCCCTTCCAGTGCCTAGACTCTGAAGAATCCATAGCTTGTCGGAAAGTTAAAGGTTCATCCTCGACATTGTAAGTGATAAAATCACTTCCAAAATCCTTGACTACCTTTGCACGCTTACTCCTTCGTGGTTCCTCTATCTCCTTAGGAGTAGAACTACTACTAGGTTCCACCCCCACATTTGTCATCTTTTCCACATGATCAGGAATAGAATTTGATGTGTGAGTAGGATCTTCAGTAGAAGTATCTTGAGGCATACCAGTCTTCATAGGGTAAACATCCTCAAAGAATGTAGCATCACGAAACTCAACTATCGTGTTTGCCACTATACCATCTATGTCAGATTTTAATACTAAAAATCTCATAGCTGTAGTGGTCTCAAGATAGCCTAGAAAGATACAATCAACAATCTTCGGACCTAGTTTCTTTCTCTTTTGTTCAGGGACAAGTACCATAGCAAGGCACCCCCATACACGAAGATACTTAAGACTAGTCTTCTTGCTCTTCCATAACTCATAGGGTGTCTTATCCATGTGTTTCAGAGGAACTCTATTCAGAATATGGCAAGTCGTATTCAGAGCTTCTCCCCACATGTATTTAGGCAACCTAGAATTAATAAGCATACTATTAATCATATCTTTAAATGTTCTGTTCTTTCGCTCAGCAACCCCATTAGACTCAGGTGTGTATGGAGGGGTAACTTCATGAACTATTCCATTGCTTGCACAAAATTCATTAAAGGAGTTACTCGTATACTCACCACCTCTATCAGATCTCAACCTTTTAAGTACCTTACTAGTTTGTTTTTCTACTTCAGTTTTATATATAATGAATTTACTAAGTGCTTCATCAGTATGTCTAAGTAAATAAACATAACAGTATCTACTACTATCATCTATAAAGGTAATGAAGTATCTAAAATGGTCCTTAGTCAACACACCACCAAATTCACAAATATCAGTGTGTACTAAATCTAACAAGTCTGAATCCCTAACAATATTATGAAAAGGTTTCCTTATTTGTTTAGCAAACACACATACTTGACATTTAGAATTCTTTTCTATAGTGTGTTTTGGAATCAACTCTAAGTTCATCATATTTTTAAGAGCACCAAAATTTAAGTGACCAAGTCTAGCATGCCATAAATCTGAAGATTCAACATAGTTAACAGAAGGTGTAATCTTATTTAAAGCACCCAAAATGGGCTCAGCATTTATTACAAACAAACCATTTGACAAGTAACCCTTGCCAAAAAATGTACCAGTATGAATAAGAACTACTTTATTACATTTGAGAGAGACTTCAAAGCCATTAGCTACTAAATAGCTACCACTTATTATATTTCTACGCATGTCAGGAACATGATGCACTCTCGTCAGGGATAGAACACGACCCGAAGGAAACTTCAAGTCCACGTTTCCTATTCCATGTACTTGAGCAGCACTTGCGTTCCCCATCGTCACTGTCAAGCTATGACTCTGTTGATAAGATACAAATAAACTAATGTCAGCACAAATATGCACATTAGCTCTAGTATCAATCAACCATTCATTTGACAGATAAGTGGAAAATAGTACAGGGTTGTAGGTAACATACCGGTCTTCGTTGGTTTCAGAAGCCAAAGCCTCACCAACAACCATGTTCGCTACTGGCCCACTTGAGGTTCCAAGCACAGCATTCGCTTGAGCTACCCCCTCGGCTTTCTTTGCTTTCTTTGTAGGGCAGTCCTTACTCCAGTGCCCAACCTGCCCACAAGACCAACATGGTTTGTTTGCCTTTGGTTTCTTGGCCTTATCCTTGTCATTCTTCGGTTTATTACCATTACCCTTCTTAGAGACAGCCTTCCTTTTCTGTCCTACAGTTGCTACATTTACCTTCGAACTTCCATGCTCAGTTGGCATCACATGTCCCTGTTTAGACTTGTGTTGTTCTTGCACCGAGATGTCCAGCATAAGGTTGGTCCAGGTGATCTCTCCTTTCTGTCTTTTCAGGGAGAGAGAGAACTCTTCCCAAGACTTTGGGAGTTTTTCAATCACACTCATCACCTTAAACTTTTCGGGGAGGTCCATTCCAGACTCCTTCAAATCATGCACTATCATCTCGAATTCATGCACTTGCTCAGTCATGGACTTATTGTCCACCAGCTTGAAATCAAGGAACCTAGCCACAGAATACTTTTCCAGACCTTGTGAGTCAGTATTATGTGTCTGGTCCAGCTTCTCCCATAAGAGTTTTGCGGTGTAGGCATCAGAGGGGTACACATCAAACAATGTGTTGGTTAGAGCAGCCAGAATTGCTGCCCTAGCAACCCCATCCTTTTCAGCCCACTTCGCATAACTCTTAACTGATTCAGCCTTCTCTTGATCCACAACCGGCTTCTCATATTCCACAATAGGCCATAGACCCTTTACAGTCAACCACAACTTCATCCTTTTCTGCCAACGAGAAAAGCCAACGCCCCCATTGAATTTCTCAGGCAAGCTAGTCAATTCAACGGGTTGTGGAAAACTGCAAGTGGTCCAATCAATGACCCCAGCAGATGCAACCGAACTACCACTAGCAGGAATTTCACTCTCGTTAACCATTATGCTAAATACTATATAACAGATTATCTCTTCAAGAATGTTGGAAATATTGACTACTACAGCAACATAGAGGCAGTTATATATCGTATTTAACAAGCCAAGGCCAAGCAAACAATTAACGAAACAAAACACGAAGGTAAAACACATGCAAATTAGTAACGGTAAAAACGAAGGAAGTATAGAAGACATACCAGTAGCCATAGCTATAACAGTATATCAAACAAATAAGAGAACAGCTGAGTCGTCAGGATTTGCTCGAAAACCTGACTGTTCTTGAAGAGATAATTGCCCCCACTTACACTGTGTCAGGATGCTGGCAATATTTTTCCAGGATAAAACAGTTCCGAGTTAGATGGTCACAGTCACCAGAAAACTCGACTTCGACTAGCACCTCAGTCGCCAGAAAACCTTAAGTACAAGATAATATGGAAGGAGGAGAAGAGAGAGTGTAGAGAATGTAGGGTGTGTACTGTATATTCAGTGTGTATAACAATCAGTAGCTTAGGTCTCTATTTATAGGAGAGGCCAAACGTAACTGATACCACCCAATTAATATTGTAACTCCCATTCCAATTAATCAGAATGAAACGGTCGATTTAATATAATCAAAACGGCTGTTACAGCTGATTTTATATTAAATAAATCGTAACAGTTACGTTATATATTTATCCACATTATGACTTCCAATTAATAGAATAAACGCTCAGACTCTACTGTCAAAACCACGCAGAAGTTACTGTCAACAAGTCCCGACAGTACCTTTAAAGTAACTGTCATCAGTTTGAACTTGACAGTAAGTTTACTTTCTGACAGCAACCTTGTTCATGACAGCAAGTTTAACACCTTCCTGACAGCAACCTTGTTTTTGACAGCAAGTTTTACCTTCCTGACAGCAACCTTGTTTTTGACAGCAAGTTTTACCTTCCTGACAGCAACCTTGTTATGACAGCAGAGTCTAGCTCTCGAGAATTTACAGGACTTTAAATCCAACTCTTGACAGCATGTTTATAATATTAAAATAAATCAATAATCCATGCAATAAAATTCCTCGCCCAGGTCGCCTCGCGTACGCGAGACGCCGAGACATTCGCCCAAATCGCCCTTCGACCGAGCCGACCCGAGTCGAGACGTGGCATGGCGGGCGACGGCGGCGCGCGCGCGTGTGTGTGTGCGCGTGGAGCACACAGTAACACCATGCACCATCATACACCTTAGTAGTTGTACACTACCCATGTGTGTGATTCTATATAAAGCCAACAACCCCCTTTATTCATTTCAATGTGGGACAAATACACATTCTCATTTCAAGCTACTAACTTCAACTCCATTTCTCTGTGGGTTTCACTAAGAAAATTACTTAGACCCATATATGAAAATTTAAGTCCTCATAGTAAGGAACAATTTCCAATCGTTAAAATCCGGAATTAACATCAAGAACATAAAATACTTATGCTCTAAAAACTCCATTTTCTAACAAGTGGTCTAAACTTCGACCCTTATTTATTTATTCTTATTGTAAAGGGGAGCAAAGCCTTGCAGATATCGGAAATCGGAACTATTCGATTAAGGTACCGATTTATGATTTATCGGGTGATTCAGTTGAAAAATTGGTAATTTATCGGCGATTTTGCAAAGTCGGTCGAATCGGTTCCAAAATTTTGACTGTTTTTTTGCCGATTTATCGGCAATTTTTCAAAAATCGACCAATTTCAATCACAGAGCTACGTGACAGTTATTTGGAAAATACTACTCCCTGTCCCAAAAAACTTTTCCCATTTCCTTTGAACACGTTTGTCAACGCACACTTTTAATTGTTAATATCTTTAATTTCGTATTAGTTTTAAATATAAAAACTTCACTGTATTAAAGTATTCAGAAATACGAATCCAACAAGATCACTCATGACTATATTTGGTCTTATAGATTAGACTTAAATTAATAATTTGTTTCATGTTATGAACAATCCCGACATATGAAACGAGAGAAGTTTTGTGAGACGGAGGAGAGATTACCTTTTGTAGCTTTTTCTACAACCAGGTTTTGTAACTTCTTTTTGTCCTATAATTGATAGCTACTCCGTCTGTCTCTTTATTTTCTTCTCTTTTGAATGTCGGGATTGTTCATAACAATAGACAAATTACTAATTTACGTATAATCTATAAAACAAAATATATTCATGAGTGATCTCGTTGGATTCGTATTTATGAGTACTTTAATACATTGAAGTTTTTATATTCAATACTAATACGAAATTAAAAATATTAACGAGTAAAAATATGTTTTGGCAAACGTGTCCAAGAGAAAAAGGAAAGAATTTTAAGGGAGAGAGGGAGTATCAAATATTCAAATGCAGCGTGTGTATACTGTTCTTTCCAGAAAAAAAATTTACTGCACAGTAAAGGGAATAATTTACGAAATAATAGCTGTAACCCATGGTACAATATATTGCATCACCGCTGTTATTAACACTATCACATCAACTGGTGGGCGTAAAATCTCTGGCAGCCGGCCTGCATTAACTGAAAATCAAAGCCATAAGTAGGTACTCCCTCTGTCTCTTAAAACATTTCCTGTTTACTAAATCGGGACTATCAAAATACTCTTCCCCTTTCTATTTTAAGCCATAAACAATAATATTCAATACCCACTACTCTACCCACTACTCCTTAAAAATAATATTCAATACCCACTACTTCACCCACTACTCCTTAAAAACAATATTCAATATCCACTACTCCACCCACTACTCCTTAAAAAATAATATTCAATACCCACTATCCACCCACTACTCTTTAAAAACTATATTCAATACCCACTACTCCACTTACTACTCCTTAAAAACAATATTCAATACCCATTACTTCTTAAAAACAATATTCTATACCCACTACTCTATAAAAAAACAATATTCATTACCAATTGTCTTAAAACCCGTGTTTTTAGTCAAACGGGAAAATAATAAAGAGACGGAGGGAGTATCATTAACTGTACACCAAATTAGCCAGCTACCTGACGTAAAACGAATAAAGGAGTGTCCAATAAAGTAGTTCTGTTCATATACAAAATCTATTTAAGGAAAATCTCACAAAAGTTGATAGCTAAAAATACGTTTTGTAATGTAATAACTCAACTGGAGTATCCAACTTGAGTAGTACTAGTATATTTTAAAATCTTTAGTGTCATAACGGAAACTCCTAGTTCTACTGGCAGTGCTCCAGAACTATTGTACTGTATTCATCATAACATGACGCCATCTCTTATCTTGTGAATAGTTTATAAATGCTAGAGTAGCAGTTAATAAAATTTACCAAGACGAATCTATGTATCATGTATGTATATGATACTGAATGTATTAGATAATGCAGTTTGAGCTTTTTACGTTTATATATATGCAGGAAGTACTATTTTTTATGTTTATTATTACAAAAATGTCATTCATTTTTTATACTCAAATCCAGATAATTTTAGGTAATTATCTATAATTACCTGTAGCAACATTTTTTTCTTATAAATTTACATATAAAAAATTTAAAAATATCAAAAAATGGGGTTCTAAACAGAAGACTTGTTTTAAACGACCTGATTTTTATATTTAATTAATGCGTAAAAGTTGCAATTATAGCCAGAACTCAGAAGTAAAGCCTAAGTGCTTGAAGCACCGCAAGTAAGAACTACTCCCTCCGTCCCACTTGGATCTTTGCGTTCCTGGTGGGCACTGAGGACAAGACAAGTGAGTATAAAGTGG
Source organism: Kitagawia praeruptora (assembly GCA_037693485.1). Taxonomy (NCBI): domain Eukaryota; kingdom Viridiplantae; phylum Streptophyta; class Magnoliopsida; order Apiales; family Apiaceae; genus Kitagawia; species Kitagawia praeruptora. The sequence goes on from CM075352.1 coordinate 129,414,004, forward strand.
GTGTAATATTGTTAAAATAAATGAAGTAGTGGATATAATAGTGATTTTATTGTTAAAATAAGTGAAGTAGTGGGTGTAATAGTGATTTTATTGTTAAAATAAGTGAAGTAGTGTGTGTAATAGTGTAAAGTATTGTTAAAATAAGTGAAGTAGTGGGTGTAATAGTGTTAAAACTTACTCCCTCTGTCTCTAAAAACTTTTCCCATTTCCCTTGGACACGTTTGCCAACGCACACTTTTAATCGTTAATATCTTTAATTTTGTATTAGTTTTAAATATAAAAACTTCACTGTATTAAAGTACTCTTAAATACGAATCCAACAAGATCACTCATAACTATATTTAGACTTATAGATTAGATGTAAATTAATAATTTGTGTCATGTTATGAATAGTCCCGACATATCAAACCAGAGAAGCATTATGAGACGGAGAGAATACTATTTTGGGAATGTAAAGAAATGAATGAGACGACCCAAAATAGTAAGTGTAAAGAATCAATTGGGACGGAGGGAGTATATTATTGATACACAACATATTCAAAAACGGTCTCACCGTACGCGCATGTGACAAAATTTTCCCATAACTCCCGCATATCTTCCTACTTTTTTGAATGGGATAAAGGAAAACAAACATATGAAAAATTTTAAATGGGTTGATATGTTTACGAAAAATTCGATATTGATATGAAGAAAGTTTGATTCAAGTTTTTAAATGAGTTTAAACACGATTTTAAGATTCGTCTTGTAAATAAGTTGAATTTGAATACGATATAGTTCGGTTCGAAATTTTAAAAAAAAGTTTGATTATATATATAATTCGTTTACGAAATAAAATGTTGATTTATTTTATTTGTTTACTATTTTATTTTATTAAATTTACACATTATTTTTATTTTAAATAATTAAATTATAACATATATTACATTATAAATTATAACATTAATTGGTTATGTATTAATTGGTGCATGGATATAATTCAAAGTAGTCACATGCGTTCCAGTTTTTCTTTCATTTCCTTTCTTTTTCATTTGTAGTTCAGTAATAGTCACCTCCTTCTGTAAGTGCCGTTTGGCTCGTTTTATTAATGCATTTGCTTATCAAAAAAAAAATTGGTTATGTATTAACTAAATCTTATCAAATTGGAATCGTTGATAAGTGTTAATTGGAAGTATATTTTTAGTTTTCGAGATTTTATCCACTGCTTTTTTCTTATATTAATGCAATCAAAAAATTTAGGAAAAAAATTGAGATGTTCGCGAATACAAGATCATGAGCAGTTTTCATGAGATATTCATGAGCTGATATTTGTATTTATGAGACGTTCATGAGTAGTAGCTTGTAAAACACGTTCGTGAAAAATACTTTTTTTAATGAATTAATATACAAACAAAATTATTATTTCGATAAAAGGTCCCGCATATTTAAAGAATTGACCTTTATCGGGTAAGTATAATCACATTCTTTATTCTAACAATATTTATTTTCTCAGTGACCGAACATTTGATCGTGTAAGAGCATCTCCAATAGTATTGGCTAAAATGATTGGCTAAATAATGATTATGTAAAATTTGTTGAATTTGTAAGGTGTTTTACTCAAATGTATTTGACTATATTGATTGGCTATAATTTAAAAATGGTATGTTTTCATTATTTCAAGTTGTTAAAAATAGAATATATTACTATATATAATATGTTAACTGATGATGTGGAGTTTTACTACAGGTTTCTAAAGTTTCGACAAATATAACCAATATGATGAGATTATCTAAAATAAAATTTTAGCTAACAATTATGTCCCGTTGGAGATGAAATATTTATATGTATGGTTGAAGATGCTCTAAACAGCTTTAACAACGTACTTCATGCTTAAGTTTGGATACAAATGTTTCTTTCCTCGCCTTAGGATGGAGGACTAACCGGGAATGGTTGATAAGTGTAAAATAGAAGTATGTTCTTTGTTTTCAAGATTTTATCCACTACTTTCTTCTTATATAATGCAATTAAAAAAAAATTGAAAAATTTTGAGATGATACAAAATCATGAACGAGCCAGGAGTAGTAGTTTATGAGACATATTGGTGAATAACATTTTTCTTAATTAATGAATCGATTTACAAACAAAAAGAAATAGTAGTTTATGAGACATATTGGTGAATACTCCCTCCGTCCCATTTATTTTGGCCACATTTCCATTTTTTGTTGTCCCACAACATTTGTCCACTTTCCTTAACAAAGGTAAATAAAGCTCTAAATATGTTAAAAATTTGTAAATATAGTATAATTTAAGCTTAGTTATGGAAACTAAACAAAAAATATAGTAAATTGGTAAAAATGTGGATTTTGATTGATGAACAAAATAAGTGGGACGGAGGGAGTAACATTTTTCTTAATTAATGAATCCATCTACAAACTAAAATATTATTTCGACAAAACTTTGAACTCTAATTAGAATTCAAATATACAACATATATATTTATAATGATTTCATACACGAACCATCAACAACTCAACTAATTCCTACTCATTTGCGGCATTAGAATTTACCTAATTTATACCTAAAATCATGATTTTAGTTCCACACTTGCATTAGAATTTTTAGTGAGGATTTCAAAGTTACAAATATAGAAGTACAACGTGTGAGCTTCATTATCCGTGGTTGCTAGCTAGAACATGTTAGACCTGGTTCAAAACTTTATTTCCTTTTAGAGTTAATGGCAAAAAAGTGGTCAGATTTTACATTTATTTTCAAAAAAGTGGTTAGATTTTCAATTTTACAAAATGGTAACCAGACTTGTCTTTTTCCTTTCAAAAAAGTGGTCGGAGATGATGTTGAGCTTATTTGACAGGGGTAAAATGGGAAAATATGTTATTTTAATGCTAAAAACCCCAAAAATTATCCAAAAAATCCCCAAATTAATATGTGTCACTATATGATTGGTTATATTCGTAATAATAATAATAATGCCCCCTCCATGCATGCACATAAATTGACTAATTAAATCTTGACAACTCATATTTGTGAATTTTTTTGTGAATTGATGTGCATACATGGGGGCATTATTATTATTACGAATATAACCAATCATATGGTGACACATATTAATTTGGGAATTTTTGTGGACAATTTTTGGGATCTCTAGCATATTTTTTTCCATTTTACCCCTGCCAAAAAACTAAAAATCGCATGTAGCCATCTTTTTGAAAGGAAAAAGGCAAGTTTAGCCACCATTTTGCAAAATTGAAAATCTGACCACTTTTTTGAAAATAAGTGTAAAATCTGGTCACTACTTTGAAATTTACTCTTCCTTTTATTTATCAAAGTTAAAACAAGATAGGTATGTAGGAGCTAGGCTAGGTGAAGAGTATTTAAACAGTGACCTAAAGACGCCGCCGTCAGGTGTGATTGATGATGAGAATTTATATGTGTACGTACTCATGTAGTAGTATCTCGGTCTCAGGTAGATAGATATGCGTACTACTATGTACATTATTTAAGTTTAACATGGAGTAGTACGTATGACTGGGTAAGCAAAAATATTTATGAAAATACACAACCAAAACTTGAGGTCTACGACTATAAATTGAGTGCTCTTCTGGTTATCCAAACTCATCTCTCCTTTCATCTTCTTCACTTTACTCCAACATAGTATTTACCTTAAGACATGGCTAAGGTCATTCTCTTGCTGGTGTTGCTCTGCACTTTGCTCATCATGTCACATCCCTCTTATGGTCCGTTTCATTCTGTGAGCCTATACATATGTGCTTAGATAATTCAGTCAAATTACTTAGTGCATGTTTTGTTTCTGTTAGGTGCAGGTGAGGAAGGCTACCAAGCTGCTAACTTAGATGTGCAAAACTTATGGAGCAGAAAGGTTTGATTCGCAACTTGGCATGTGACTATAGTCATTCTACAGTTTTAATATCCTTGTTTTGATATCATCTTTTTTACGTTTTGTCAAGTGTAGGTTGTTAGTGGTGTGGAGATGAAGAAGCATCGTCTGGGCAAAGCAGCAGGATTAAAGTATGAAGAGAAGCTGAAGAAAGAGGGAGAGTCGGCTAGGGAACTGAGGGAGGCACCAATGGGTCCTGACCCATTGCACCATAACGGAGCTCCACCAAGAAAGCCAATTAGAACTACCCCTTAATATGAATATTACAAGTAACTAATATAATGGAGTCCTAGTACCTATGTTCTTAGTTGTAAAAGTACGTAAAATGTAAAATAGCAAGTAGGCGTACTTGGTAATAGTAATCTCCTCTAGACTTCTGTAAGATATGGTACCACGAGCTAGGAAAGTGTTGGCTATAGATCGAGCTTTCTTTGTCTCCTTTATTTGAATCATGTTTGGTTTTTTTCATGCTAGCTCTACTACTCTCCTTGAAATGGATAATTTTGCTAATCCTTTTGTACATATTTGTATAAATCCAGTTCGCATTATTTTCTTGCTAGATAGCACACTACAAACATCACTCGCATAATATGTACCCCGGTCTATGATTCCCAAGTGTTCTAAATCCCGAATTGATTAATATCATTGGTAGTATTAGTATTGATTGTGATCTTTGCGTACAAAGTTAGCGCCTAGTTGTCACTCCTTTAAAACTTTTTTCCCTAGCTCATTCCCATAGATGGGTGGAAGATATGTACGACTACATAGTAATTAGAATTAAACTATTTATCAAAATAATTACTTCAAAGTAAGCTACAAGTAAAAAAGTAAGCTACAAGTACAAAATTTGGGCCTATTCCTGAATGTTAATGGATGAATGATTGAGAACTCTCGTTATAGCTCGAACGAGTTGTAGATTTTGTTCAATCTTGGACAACTAGTTTTTCAAAGCCCATGACTTCTATTCATTGATTCAAATTAGAATTAGATGATGCAACGTCTTTGGTAGTGAAAAATAAAACTCACATCAGTTGTTATTAGCCAAAAAGAACAATACATGTTTATTTATATAGGGGCTTAGTCTACTAAAAACCATTCTTAAGCTAAAAAATTAGAAATTGAATAAAAGGTTTAAATATCAAACTGTCCACTGAATAACTTGACATATCTCAGATTGCACACTGATAAATTCGGGATTTCATTTAAAATACTTTTAAAGACAAAAATATCAAACGGATACCTTTAAAATGTACTCGTGAACTAAAAATAATTTTTCATTGAGTTCTACATATTTTTCTTGAATGCTACCATAACCAAATGAAAGGATAATAATTCTAGTATTTTTGATAATATATTTAGATTTTAAGAAAATTTTATACTATTTATTTTTAATTTGATGGTTATTTTCTTTCATTTAATTAAAATTAAATAGTAAATAAATTTCTTAAAATCTAAATATATTATCAAAAATACTAAAATTCATAATCTTTCATTTGGTTCAAGTAGCATTTAAGAAAAATGCATAGAACTCGATGAAAAATTACTTTTACCTTCCGAGTACATTTTAAAGGTATCCGTTTGATATATATGTCTTTAAAAGTGTTTTAAATGAGACCCCTAATTTATTAGTGTGCAATATGAGATATATCAAGTTATTCGGTGACAAATTTGATATTTAACCCTTAAATAAAAAATAATATAAATCGCGTCGGAATATATTACATATGATATGCAAATTGATTGTTGAAAGATGAACAGACTTTAAAAAAGAAAGTCACGGTTGATCGAAAAAATCAAATTAAAATGGGAGTGGATTAAGTAGAATTGTGTACACGAGGGTGTATTGGATTGTGTGTGGTGCCCTTAAAATAGATTAGATTAATCTTAGGGCTAAAATATATAGTTTCTAATTTTTATTTTTAATTTTGGTTCGATTTGATCACTTGTTTATTTATTTATAGATACTAGCTTAAACCCGTGGAATGCACGAATTTTTCTAATATATATAATTTTTTTATTAAATGAAATCTTATAGGTCTAAATTTTTTAAATGAAATGATTTATTTATAATAATTATATATATGATGCCTGTTATATTGTTAGACAAAAGAGGAATTTTAATTAAAAAATATAGAAAAAATAATATGTTTTATCTGAAAAAGTTAAGCGATTAGTCAATAGTAATTATAATATTTTATAAAATAGGAAATTTAACATTTTTTAGCTGTAAAAAAATAGTTTGGTATTATTAATTATAATATTTTTAATAATATTTTTAAATTTAATTGCCCGTAATGTATTTGAAAGGTCGAGAAATTTTAGCTAGAAAAAATATGGAAGAAAATGTGTTTTATCTAAAAAGAAAAATTGATTAGTTACTAAAAAAATAAAAATGGTAACATGCTTTACATGAAAAGGAAATTGATTAGATATTTATAATAGTATTTTTTTTTTGCATATTTCAATATTTTAGTTTTAATATTATAATATAGATAGATATGAGTAAGGGAATTTATGTAAAAACATATTAATATATTAGTAAGGTTAATTAAGTGAAAATATGAAATATCGAAATACAGGGAAAGAAAAGATAATATGTTTATTGAAAAGGGTAAGTGATTTTTTTTTTAACACAAAAGGGTAAGTGATTAGCTATTAGTCATTACAATATTTTATTAAATTGAAAAAGTAACTTTTTTTAGCTAAAAAAGAAACATTTTATTAAATAGAAAAGGTAATAATTTTTAGCTGAAAAAGAAATTAGCTTGCTATTATTAATTATGATATTATTAATAATATTTTAAAATAGTAGTCCGTACTGTTTTTGAAAAGAAGAGAAATTTTTGTTAGGAAAAATGTAAAAGAAAATGTGTTTTACTTCAAAAGGGAAATTGATTGGTTATTGAAAAAAGAAAAAAAGGCAACACGCTTTATATGGAAAAGGAAGTTGATTTGGTATTTATAATTGTACTTTTTTACATATTTCAATATTTTGGCTTTAATATTATTTTAAAGATAGATATATGTATGAATATTTAGGTAAACATGTATTAATATATTAGTAAGGATAATTAAGTAAAAACACTAAATATCAAAAAATATATACCTGAAAATAAGAAAACTTTTAATGTCTCGATTATTATAATATAGTATAGATGTAGTAATAACAGTTAAAGAAGTATGTTAGAATATCTTCGACCCCTCGGTATTATTTTGGTATGATTTTTACATCAAAATTATGTAAAAATTATATATAAATTATTTGTGATATTTCTAGAAAATTAGGAATTTTAGTTAAAGATATAGAAAGGATGACATGTTTCAGTTAAAAAAGGTACTAGGTAAACTATGTTAAATATAATTGATGTGTTTTAATGTCAGTGTTTAAGTGTTACAGGTAAAGAGAGTTTAACTTGTTATTGAAAGCAGTTGTAACAGAGTTTGAGTATACGCTGATTGCTGGAAGCGCAAACGCTGACAGAGGAAAGCGTAAACACTGATAGCTGAATACATGGAAGCGCAAACACTGTTAGCGTAGAGAGAACAGAGTTTGCTAAAGTTTGTCTACTAGGAGCGTCTACAAGTCAACAGAGTTTGAAGATTAATTTAATATTAATATGGAAGCGATATCTTTGAAGATTGGATAGCTGTCAAAGAGATTGAGTTGACTTAGAAGACGTGTAGCAATCGTAATTGATATCAATTGTATAGCTTAATTTTAGGAGAATCAATTTACGATTGTACGTAGCTGTATATCTTATAAATACAGTTAGGTTAACCCTAGAAGGGTATCTATAGTGAACGAATATCATTCTTGTAACCTAAGCAGCTCTCTGTGATACTTTACATCACCGAGAGAGGAATTATTAATTCCAAACAGTTTTAAGGGTTAAAACGTGTGTTCTTGTTACTTATTCATACGGTAATTGATTATATATTGTGTATTCGACCCAACAAGTGGTATCAGAGACAAATCTGTTACTTTATTACAGTTAAAGATCCAAACACAATAGTAATCAATGGCAGAGATACCTCCATCATCTGAGAAAGCACCTACTACTGTTAGTAGGTATGAAACAATTAGGGTTCCTATACTGAGGCCATTAGAGTATGCAATTTGGAAGGTGAAGATGACCATGTTTCTGGAGGCTACAGATCCAGAATATCTGGACAGAATATATGAAGGTCCTCACAAACCAACAAAATTATCTGCTGCTGCTGCTGGTGAGGAATCAAAGGTCATTCCAAAGGAAAAGAAAGATCTAACTGCTGAGGATCTTTCATCTATTGCAAAGGATGCAAAAGTGAGACATTTACTTCACAGTGCATTAGACAATGTTATGTCTAATAAAGTGATAAACTGCACAACTGCAAAGGAGATATGGGATGCACTTGAGGTTAGATGTCAAGGAACACCTGCAATTAAGAAGAACAGAAGGAACATACTCACTCAGGAGTATGAGCATTTTGAGGCAAAATCTGATGAAACCATGACAGAAACATTTGACAGATTCTGTAAACTGCTCAATGATTTGTCATTGGTGAACAAAGAGTATGATTTAGAAGATTCAAATCTCAAGTTTCTTCTCTCTCTACCTGAAAAGTGGGATGTGAAAACAACCACTATAAGAGATAATTATGAACTTGGTGAAACAGAGATTGATGAAATTTATGGATTGCTCAAAACCCATGAATTGGAATTGGAGCAGAGAAACAAAAGATCTAGTAGAAAGTCAAAGTCTGTTGCTCTTGAGGTTGAGGAGAAACCATCAAAGAAGGAAGCATCAAGGAGAAAGGCAAAAGGAAAAGCCTTAGTCATACATTCAGAGAATGAGCCATCAGACACTGATGTTGACTCAAACACAGATGAATCATCTGATTCTGAAGATGATGAGGAGATGATGCAAATGGCTGCATTGATGGTAAAGACCTTCAAGAAGATGGGATACAAGAACTTCAAGAAGGGAAAGAGATTCTCCAAGGACTACTCAAAGTTTGATAAGAAGAATTTCAAGAAATCTGAGGGAAAGGACTTCAAATCTGGTAAGAAAGACAAGTCTGAGATTCAATGCTACAAGTGTAAGGAGATGGGTCACTATGCTCCTGAGTGCAAGAAGGGTAAAACTGAAAAGGCACTCTACACCAAAGGCAGAGATTGGGCAGACACTTCAGATTCAGATGAGGAAGTCAACTATGCTCTCATGGCTACTACTCAGACTGAAAATGATGATCTCAAGGTACCTCCAACTACCTATGCTTATAACACTGATAATATAACTGAATTGAGAATTTATCTTAAAGCATTGCATATCAGTTATAGGGATCAGACTTTAGAAAATGAGAGGATAAAGTCTGAGTGTTCTCAACTCAAAGAAAGAAATAAACTTGTTGAGGAACAGCTAGAGAACATGAATAAAATTCAAAAAGAGAGAGATGATGCAGTGTTTATTGAACAGGAGTTGCTAGGTAAGTATAAGCAACTAGAATCAGAATTGGAGGATACTAAACACATCATTAAGACTTGGACACACTCTGGTAAAAACACTCAAGAAGTGTTTCAGTCAGATACAGTAGGTCTAGGTTACTCTGTAGGAGATGAACTTAGATTTGAAAAACAGGTAAAGGTTAGACCACATTGTTCATCTGAGGGTAATGTCATGGGAACAGGTGGACCTAAGACTGAAGCACAGAAAAAGGCTGTTAAAGAGTCATATGCTAAAACTTTTGTTAAAGAGGCTAACATTGGCTTAATGACAGATAAACAACTCAAGCATAAGCTTAAGGAGATAAAGTCTGTCAACAAAAAGAGAATGCCTAAGAAAAACAGAAATGGAAAAGTAGGCATAACCTCAGGAGTTAAGCCAATGCTTGCTTCATTAGCTCCCAGGAAAACATGCTTTAATTGTGGTAGTACTAATCATCTTGCCAGTTTCTGCAGTAAGAATAAGAACATTAATTCTCTGCCCTCTAAAACTGCAGTTAAAAATGATTATGTGAAAACTAGACCACAGACTTTATGTAAACACTGTGGAAGTACTTGGCATTCTATTTATACTTGCAGAGATTATCATGCTATTTACTATAATTACTATGAACCCAAGCCAAATTTGAAATGGGTTAAAGTAAACTCTGCAAATGTAAACTCTGAAAAAGTTAGCTTAAACTCTGTTAATGAAAATTCCGCTGCAAAAGCTAACAGAATTAAGAAAGCCAAAGGATCCAAGCAAGTCTGGATCCTTAAAACTAATAATCAGTGATTGTTTGTGATTGCAGGGCACAAGGGTCAGTACCCTAGTCGTAGACAGTGGATGTTCAGGACACATGACTGGAAATAAAGCCCTGCTATCAGAGTATGAGGAGAAGGCTGGCCCAGAAGTTTCTTATGGAGATGGCAACATAGGACATACTCTGGGATATGGCAATATTAATCTTGGGAATGTCATCATCACAAATGTAGCTCTGGTTCCAGGACTCAAGCATGATTTGCTATCTGTGAGTCAAATCTGTGACAGAGGATATCATGTAGATTTTCAGCCTGAATACTGCCAAGTGATCAGTAAATCTACAGGGAAAGTTGCTCTAGTTGGAAACAGACACAACAACATCTATGAAATAAAATTGTCAACAAACACTGATGGCAAAGCAGTATGTCTGTCAACAAGAATGTCCAGTGAAGAGAGTTGGAAGTGGCACAAGAAACTCTCTCATTTGAATCTGAACAACATTAATGAGCTCATAAAGAATGATCTTGCAAGAGGACTACCAAAGTCATTGTTGAATGTAGAAGGCCTGTGTGATTCTTGTCAAAAGGCCAAACAGAGAAAAACCTCTTTCAAAAGCAAATCTGAGTCTTCAATTGCTGATCCTTATCATCTACTACATGTTGATCTTTTTGGTCCAGTAAATGTGATGTCTCTTGGAAAGAAGAAATATGCATTAGTCATTGTTGATGAATATACCAGATTCACATGGGTATATTTTCTTGCAAAGAAGGATGAAACAGCCTTAACACTGACAGATCATATAATCCAACTGGACAAAGGTTCAGAGCATCAAGTGAAGATAATCAGAAGTGACAATGGAACTGAGTTCAGGAATTCATCTATGGAAGAATTTTGCAAGAGTAAAGGGATCAAACAAGAGTTTTCTTCACCTGGCACTCCACAACAAAATGGTGTAGTGGAGAGGAAGAACAGAACTTTGATAGAAGCTGCCAGAACCATGCTAGATGAAGCAAAGTTGCCAACATATTTCTGGGCAGAAGCAGTTCAAACAGCTTGTTTTACTCAAAATGCAACACTGATCAACAAGCATGGTAAAACACCATATGAAATGGTGAAGAAGAAAAAGCCAAATCTAAAATATTTTCATATTTTTGGATGCAAGTGCTTTGTGTTGAAGACTCATCCTGAACAGTTGACCAAATTTGACCTAAAGGCAGATGAAGGAATTTTTGTTGGCTATCCACTGTCAACAAAGGCATTCAGAGTTTATAATCTGAGAACCAGAGTGATCATGGAGTCTATTCATGTGTCATTTGATGACAAGAAAATAACTGGACTTGAAGATGTTAATGAGCATGATCAACTGCACTTTGAAAATGAAGATTTATTAAACTCGGATGATACAGATCTGACAAACACTGTTGAGGTCAATTCTGAACCTCTACTGGTAAACACTGAAGAAACCTTTCGATCAGAAACAAGGGAAGAACCAGTTGAGGGGGAGCATGAAGAATCACATCAAAGTGAAAATTCAAACACTGATAGTGACTCAATTGATAACTCTGAATCAAACACTGTTGATTCAAACTCTGATCATTCAAATTCTAAGCAGTCACATTCAGGGGGAGCATCTGAAAATGAAGAGAGACACCAAGAAAATCAGGAGAGCATGGATCAAGGGGGAGAATCACATGATGACAGAAGCAATCTGCCTTCTGCAAGAAAATGGACTAAGTCACATACACCTGATTTAATTATTGGTGATCCAGATGCAAGAGTAAGGACAAGAAGTGCAACAACAAACGAATGTCTGTTTCATGCATTCTTGTCACAATCTGAGCCAAAGAAAGTAGAAGAAGCTCTGAAAGATGCTGACTGGATAACAGCAATGCAAGAAGAGCTAAATGAATTTGAGAGAAATGAGGTGTGGACCCTTGTACCAAGGCCAAAGAATAGATCTATTGTTGGTACTAAATGGGTTTTCAGAAATAAAACTAACAGTGATGGTGTGATCACAAGGAACAAAGCAAGACTGGTAGCTAAAGGCTATTCACAGCAAGAAGGAATAGATTATGATGAGACTTTTGCACCAGTTGCCAGGTTGGAGGCAATAAGGATGTTTCTTGCCTATGCTTCTCACAAGAAATTCAAGGTTTTTCAAATGGATGTGAAAAGTGCTTTTCTGAATGGAAAACTTGAAGAAGAAGTATTTGTTGAACAACCACCTGGTTTTGTAGATCCAAAATATCTAGATCATGTCTACAGGTTAGACAAAGCACTCTATGGACTCAAACAGGCACCTAGGGCATGGTATGAAACACTTGCTAAATTTCTGCTAGAAAGTGGGTTTCACAGAGGTACTATTGACAAAACTCTGTTTTACTTTCAATCTGGTAATGACCTGCTCTTAGTACAGATATATGTAGATGATATCATTTTTGGATCTACTAATGGTAAACTCTGTAAGAAGTTTGCCAAGCTCATGCAGTCTAGATATCAAATGAGTATGATGGGAGAGTTAAGCTATTTTCTAGGCTTACAGGTGAAGCAAACAGATGATGGAATTTTCATAAATCAAGCAAAATATACCAGAAATCTTCTCAAGAAATTTGGCATGCTTGACTGTTCATCTGCAACAACTCCCATGGCAACTGCAACAAAACTGGACAAAAATACAGGTTCATCAGTGGATATGACAAGCTACAGAGGGATGATTGGTTCTCTACTCTATTTAACAGCTAGTAGACCTGATATCATGTATGCCACCTGTCTGTGTGCAAGATTTCAGGCAGATCCAAGGGAACCACATTTAACAGCTGTGAAGAGGATTTTCAAATATCTCAAGGGCACTGTAACCATAGGACTGTGGTACCCAACAGAATCAGATTTTAAGCTACTTGGTTACTCTGATGCAGATTTTGCTGGCTGTAAGATTGACAGAAAAAGCACAAGTGGAAGTTGTCAATTTCTTGGTGACAGACTAGTGTCTTGGTACAGCAAGAAACAGAAGTCAATATCTACATCTACAGCTGAAGCAGAATATATTGCTGCTGGTAGCTGTTGTGCACAGATTTTATGGATGAAAAATCAACTACTGGATTATGGGTTGAGGTATAGTAAAATACCTATTTTCTGTGATAATCAAAGTGCTATTGCAATGACAGGTAATCCAGTACAACACTCAATGACCAAGCACATCAGCATAAGGTATCACTTTATCAGAGAGCATGTAGAGGAAGGCAACATAGAGCTTCACTTTGTGCCTACAGATCAACAACTTGCAGATGTTTTCACAAAGCCTCTAAGTGAAGCAACATTTACAAGACTGGTCAATGAACTAGGAATGGTATCTGGTTTTGACTAAACATGTTGGTTAGACTCAAACTTTTCTAATAAAATGTGTTGCTAGTATTTCTGTGAATTGCTAAAGTGCTATGTGAATATTGTTAATTAAACTCTGTCAGCATGATTGTTGGTCATACACTGTTAATATGTTTGTTAAACTCTGTGAATTCTGAGTTGATTTTTGTCTGAATGAAAATACCTATGAAGAAAAATGTATGGAGCATGATTCTCAGTGAAAAATCAAGATTCTTTTTGAGTCACTGTGATCTAATCAGAAATTGTGCAGTAAATTAACACAGCATGATACTGTTTCATATTTAGAGCATCTCTTAGTTTATTTGATCCTAAACTCTGAATCTATGAATACTGCATGTATTGCCACTCATGAATAACTCTGAGATTGATGAACTCTAAACTCTGATTAGTGACACTCTGTTTCCAAGTCATACTTGATTCTTGATGATTCTGTGTTTGCACTTGTGAAAATTTTAAAACTTGAGATGTGTCATTGTTTAGTTTGGTGAGAACCAGTTCCTGTCTGAACCCTGTGAGATTTTGAGCTGAATAAGTGATTGATACATTTTATATCAATCAGATTTTATTGTTGTGTGATGTTCATCAGTAAGTATGTTGCTCTAGAACTTGCATTAAACCATTTTGGGACTACATGATATATGTGTGCATAAAGATGATAAAGGCATTAGGATTAACCATCTTTCTTCAAACACTGTTCAAAACATCCTTGAACACTGATAATAAACACTGTTCATAAAACACTACCCTTAGTAAACCCTTTGAGCCAAATTAACTGCTTATTGTTCTTGAATACTGACGTATTAAGAGCAGTTATATTCGTTTGTTAAATCAAATTCAAGCAGGTGAGTATTTCTCAAGTAAAGATATCTTACTCAGTATATATATATGTAAATAATAATAATAATAAAAAAAAAGGGTATATATACTGATCATCTTGTACAAAAATGTACTAACCATTTGACTGAACATTTTGATCAAATAAATTGTTCAGTTCGAAATTCTCATTCAAAAACATCTCTTCTCATCTGTTTGATTTCACTCAATTAAAACCTTGAACAAAGTCCTTTTGATTTGTGCATATATGTAATCGAAGTGGTGTAGATATGGTGGACATTCAAGCTTATGGTAGTATCTGCTTTTACTGATTGAATCTGAGAGTAAACACTTCACCTAAACACTTGTGTGATGTGAGAGTTTGTGAGACAATCCTTGACATGTAACTCACTGAATGATGCTTTGATGTTTATCTCCTGATCTTTTTGTCTTTAATGACTGTGTGCTTACGTGGATAATCATGATCATAAACTGGAACAGGGATATTCAGATTTCTGTAATTAAGGAACTATAGAGTTTAGCATTCATCATATACTCTGTGTTTAATATGAGAGTTTGTGCATTCAGTGTTTATTGTTTTGATTTATGGATTTTATGAAATATTAGATGCTATAAAAATTGATTTGGTAAACTCTGCTACTCACACACAAAAATCACGACTGTGCATTTTTGAAAGGGTTTTGTGATAAAGATTGAAAATTTGACAAACACTGATTGATTGTGCTATGTACTCTAAGGTATATTTTCATTAAGATAATTTGAAAATTCTGGAGTAAATGGAGTAGTTGACAACTGTTAATTAGTGTAATTAGTGGTAACGTGTCTTGATAAATGGAACGACAGCGGTAATAATGGCGTTTACTGCGCATGTATTAAGTGAACCGTTGCATGTGTGACATGTGTCCCACTCACTCATCATTATGTCTCACTTTTACACTTTTCAAGGGAACAGTTGCGTGTTTTCAAGGAAAATCGTTTGAGTTTAGTTTTTAATTAAAACTCAAATTACTTTTTGCCACAATCACTATTACCCACTCGTATTCACTTTACCAAAACAGAGAACATCTTTGTTTTTCACTTTGGCATTTTCACAAACACCTTTCTTGCAAAACATTTTCACAGTTGATTCTTGTTTATTTCTTGATTCAATGGCAACTAAACCTTTCACTGTCTTTGGTCTACGTTTTGTGCCTAACAATTATGCAGCTTTACTTGAGAACGACCGGGCTCCAGAGGCGTTCCATCTAATGCAAAATTTTCTTCGAGATTCTGAGATTGGGCAAGCGCTGGTTGAACCGGCTACTCTATCTGCTTCCCAAGTTGTTAACTTCTGGCAAAATTCACGATATATAGAAGGAGGAGAGAATGGAACTCCGTCTATCATCTTCTCTCATGAAGAACAAGAATTTGTAATCACTCCACAAACTGTTCGTGATGCCATGGACTTCGACACACATACTTCGTATGCTGTTGTTTCTGAGGAAAATCTGAGAGAGATGCTAACAGAGATTGGGTACATGGAATCACTTGCCAAGCTGGGCAGTGTGAAGAGGCCAAATTTGAGAAAAGAGTGGAACTTTTTCTTTGATTGTATCACCAGGACATTCCAGAAAAAGGTCACCAACTGGGATGCTATTCCAATGGACAGTCTGCAAATTGGGTATTCTCTACTCTATGGCAGTAATTTTGATTTTGGTAGATATATTTTAATGAATTTGGGTGATAAGTTGTCAGAGTCTACTACAGTTTACTTTGCTAGATTTTGTCAACTTCTGTTCAATGCATGTGTTCCTGGATTAGTTGTTGATGAAGCTGATAAGATTCAACCTTTTCGAGTCACTAAGAGAATATTCTCTGATATGACTAACAAAGATGTTGGTAAGGACATACCTCCTTTCATAATGCCACTTGCTTTACAGAACTTTGTCAATCAACCACAAGATTCTCCATCACCAAACCATGAACCACATGAACCACATCAATCAGAACCACAATCTATGCCTGAACCTTTAGCCACTGATCGTACAGAAAACATCCCATCTCAACCTACTCAATCACCTGAGCCAATACCAACAACCACTGATCAACCCATATCACCTCAAACACAAACAGAACCTCAAACACAACCTGACCAAATGACTACTGAACCAACAAACCTTGTCACTACCATTCATCCACAACCACCACCAAAGACAAAAAGGAAGAAGCATACTGCAATCAACACCAAACATTCTAGGGCTAAACAGACAACTCCAAAGGCTGTTTATTCTAGAAGATTCATACAAAGGGCAAATAGACCTTCACTACCATCAGTTGAGGAAAGTTCTAGTGAAAGTTCCAGTGAAGATGCAGAACAGGTTGCAGTGCCTCAAGCTAAGCGGAGGAGGCTCATTCTTACTGATTCTGATGATGAGCAGGAAGTTGAAGCTCCAGAGGTGGTTTCCAAGCAAACACCTACTGTTGAGGTTGTAGAGAAGGTTTCTATATCTACAGAGGTTGAAATACCTGCAAAAGATGATGCTCCTGTAAACACTAATTTACCTGCAGAGGATGACATGCCTGCAGAAGAGGGTCACAGAGATGGTTTTTCACCAGTAGATGATGTTCTTGATTCAGTTCTACAATTCTCTGATCCTATCTCATTTGCTGAAACTCCAATTTCTTTTAATGAGGTTATACATTCTATTGATACTGGTGTTGCTGATGGGCCTACTGTTGTTCTTGAAGACACTGTGGTTGCATCACACACTGAGTTAAACTCTGATGCCCATCATGGTTCTGAGCATGGTGAGGAGATTGATAAACCAGAAAAGATTATTTCTTCAGAGCAGATTCAAGCTGATATAGGAAAACAGGTTGCTCAAGAATCTGTTGTTGCTCAAGATGAAGATATTGCTTCTGTTGCTCCTACTCATGAGTCTGTGAGTGATTCTTTTGAAGACAACAGTACAGGAGCTGAAAATGACCGATTTCAAACTGATGGTCAGAAAACAGGAGAAAAGCCAGATTTTGCTGGGCCTTCTGCTAATGAGGTTGATGATGCTTATTTGAAAAAGCAAACTGCTGATTGGTACAAGTCAGAGTGTATTTTTCCACCTGGAAGGGCTGCAATGTTTCTTGAAGCCAATTCTAAGAAGATCAAAAATCCAGAAATATTCACTTGTTTGCAAGGCACAGTGATTCAAATCAAAACTTTGAATCACAGATTTGATGAAAATCAGAAGGCAATTGTAGATCTTCGAACAGAAGTTGCTACTCATGAGGAGAAAGCTCAACTAGCTAATGCTAAGCTCTTTCAACAATTTGCCAAAGCTCAAGCAAATATTAATGACAGACTGAGCACAGTTGAGAAGAATCAGATTTTACTGAATGAGAAGGTTGATTCCATTGCAAACTCTCTTGAGTTAATCACTTCTATTCTGATTCAAGATGGTGATGATGATGTCAAAAAGGGGGAGAGAATTGCTAAAACCAAGTGTAAGCAAACTCAAACTCTGTCAAAGAAAGATCATCTTGATGATGAAGGCACCAATGCTGATAAGGGTTTAAGAAATGAAAATCTCAGACAAGGACATGGAAGGTCTTCAAGGTCAAAGCCGAATTTGGTGATAGATTCAAATACTCAGAATGCTTCTGGTTCAAAGCCAAAGGATTTGTCATTCTCTGACAATCCACAAACAGATGAAGAATTGGCTGCAAAATTATTTCGTGAAGAGAATGCTGAAGCTACACTTGAGGACATTCAAGCTGAAGAAAAGCTGTTGCAGAAAGAGCATTTAAAAGCTCAAAAGTCCAAGAAAGTGAAGAAAGTTGTTAAAACTTCAAAATTTGCAAGGCCTGTAATGAAAGGAGTTGAAATCAAAGAAAAACCATCTGGTATTTAAGAAGAAGAAGAAGAAGATACTGGAAAGCTGGTTAGAAAGTCTTCTCTTGATGCAAAGTTGAAATTAAAAGGGAAAATTGATGAAGAGAGCAAGGGCAAAATGATAGTTACAACCTCTGTTGCTACACAAGTTGTACAGACTCAAAGTAAACTCTTACCTGGTTTTTCAAGGCCGAAGATTCCAGTGCAAGAAGAAGCAGGAGTAACTGGTGGATATCAACATAATGTTGCATGTTCAGGAAAACCACCAGGCAGGAATACTTCTGGCTTAGGTTCAAGAAGAGATTTGAGGGTTAGTAACAGTCCAAGAGATCCCTCTGCACTTGTATCTCTTGGTTCTGGTATAACTCAAGAAAATCTAGACAAGTTGGAGTCAGTTCAGGTAGTTCATCAAAGGAGCTTAGATATTCACTTTCTACTATACTTTATGGCAGATGGGTCAGTGTATAGAGTGAATGAAGAAGCAATCAAACTAAAATTATTTGAGGAACTTCAGTATGTCTTGCATATCTTCAGAGTTAGAAATCAAAGAACACAGCTTATTGCTAATTCTATAAGAGAGTATATGCAGAAAGCTAAAATTGCTACAGGAACAAAGTCTGCTGAAAAGTATGTTCCTAAGTACAGACTCTGGAATGGAAATCTGATTGAAATGCAGAAAGGAACTACTAAGCTGAAGACTGATCTTGGAATTACAGTTCTAGATTTTAATGTAAAGTCTGAAGAAGTGAAGTTTATCAGATTGGGAAATGAAATAAGAAGAAACAAGATCTATGATCTCAGGGCTGCTATTTTTCAAACTGATGAGAATGATCCAGAATTAAGAGAGATCAAGCAAGCTATGGAGATTGAGCTTGAAAATGCTGAAAGGAGATTGTTGATTGATTATCTCAGAACAACTCCAGATCTTGAGGAGGTTAGGTAGACAGAATTTGTAAGTAATTCGTATTTTCTGTAAATTTTGCTAAGTCAAGTTTAAACTCTGATTGTATGTTAAACACTGTGTTTTTATTTGTTAGTTTTGACATCATCAATTATTGTGAACTTGTACATTTTTCTAATGAACAAGTTGGGGGAGATTGTTAAATATAATTGATGTGTTTTAATGTCAGTGTTTAAGTGTTACAGGTAAAGAGAGTTTAACTTGTTATTGAAAGCAGTTGTAACAGAGTTTGAGTATACGCTGATTGCTGGAAGCGCAAACGCTGACAGAGGAAAGCGTAAACACTGATAGCTGAATACATGGAAGCACAAACACTGTTAGCGTAGAGAGAACAGAGTTTGCTAAAGTTTGTCTACTGGGAGCGTCTACAAGTCAACAGAGTTTGAAGATTAATTTAATATTAATATGGAAGCGATATCTTTGAAGATTGGATAGCTGTCAAAGAGATTGAGTTGACTTAGAAGACGTGTAGCAATCGTAATTGATATCAATTGTATAGCTTAATTTTAGGAGAATCAATTTACGATTGTACGTAGCTGTATATCTTATAAATACAGTTAGGTTAACCCTAGAAGGGTATCTATAGTGAACGAATATCATTCTTGTAACCTAAGCAGCTCTCTGTGATACTTTACATCACCGAGAGAGGAATTATTAATTCCAAACAGTTTTAAGGGTTAAAACGTGTGTTCTTGTTACTTATTCATACGGTAATTGATTATATATTGTGTATTCGACCCAACAAACTATAAATAATTAAATATAGAAAGGAAATTGATTAGGTAATGAAGGTAACATATTTTACATAAAAAGTAAAATTGATTAGTTACTCGTAACTATAAATAAATATTAAATAAAAATGGAAATTGAATACTTATTAAAGGTAACATGTTTTATATGAAAAAAATTTATTAGTTATTAATAATTATAAATAATTAAATCACGGTGTTGTGCCCAAAATTCGCCTTGGGCTTGATTTAAGGCCCATTAAGGTTATAGGCCCAATCTGTGTGAATATGGAAGAATAGGATAGGTTAGGCATGGATGCATGGGCCCAATATGCCTTGGAGATGTACTTGAAGAAGAAGATTTTGGCATCTAGTTCGGGATTCATTCATTCAGGGGTTTAGGTGTCTGAACCCCTAGGTAGGGGTACTGGTATATGGAAGCCATATAGGGGTTCGTGCAGGTGAAGGGCTTCCAGGCAGGGGTTCACACTCGTACCCCGACAGTCCGCGGGAATTGGCCCAGCAGCCTCCTAAATTGTAGGAGAACGGATATATATCGCTCTAATAGACTTTTGGATAACTCCTAAACATCAGGGACGACCCAACAACCTCTTTTATGATGGATAATCATTATATATACATGGATTATGTATATATACGTGGATATATGATGGAAAATCATATAAATGTGAAGATAATTATGGATTCATGAAGGATAACTACTGGATAATCATATCATCTGGGATAATTAACTGGATTAGTTCAGTTGCGGAAGATAAATATAAAACATATATGATATATACACTACGTATATATATAGGCGGATGTACAACGGAAGGCCAGGGTTCAGGCAATGTCCTAAGGGAACTAGGACTCTTCTTCATCACAAAATAACAAATGGATCAGCATGGTTAGGAGGATAAGGCTTATCAAAACGTGGCTGAGCTATCAACAATGAGTCCAAAACCCTAGAACTATATGGGACTTGATTCCTATAAATATAGGATATGTAAATATAGGATATGTAGGCACTTTGCAAGGGTTGAATCTCACTTCACTCTACATGGATCATGTAGAAAACTTGAGCAATACACATCTCTGGCAGCTGGGATCGACTGAGTAGGAATTACTCCGTCCTTGCTATCCGGTGACCTTGCAAACTCAGTCCCAAAATCATTACAAACAACCGCCCACTCTGGCAGTTGAACGCCGGGCTGTAAATGCTTGAACGCTGATTCTGCAGCCGGAAATCAAGCAATTCATCTGTTATTCCAGCGATATTCTCTCGAAGTATTGTACCAAATTCCTCTCACAACATTTTTGGTGCTAGAAGGAGGGGATTGGATGATCTTTTGAGAGGAAAGATTGTGAAAAGCTCCGGTGATGAACATACACCGAAGAACAATGAAGGTGACCACGAAATTGAGATTGAGGAAGGAGGTTACCAATCAAGATATGGTGGATTATATCATGTGGATGGACTGGAAAATCGAGTCTCTGGAAAAAGAGATACAAAAAGATGAAAAAATGGAGGAAAAATCATGGCTTATCGAAAAAAAGGATGAAGAAAAAGGAAGGTTACCCATAACCTTTATTCTGTTCATTTGGTGGTAAAATGCATAAAAGAAGGGATGTGGCTCTGAGGACTTGGAAAGAATAGATGGAAAATAACTATTTTGGATGCTAAATTCCGATAGGAAGGGTCCAGATTAGGGGTTCAGCTATGCGGGGTTCCGCGATCAAGAAAATTCTCACATCAAGAGCGTTAATATATACGTATAACCTAACGAACGAGGAACTAAATATCCACCTGTTGATGAAGATAAAGGCCATCTGGAGAGCTACTAGTTGAGAGGTTCAAGGGGTAAAAGCAAGAGAAGCCTCAATCTGGTGGTCGCACCCATTACAGAAGGTTCCTCAAAGATGAACCCCCAGTTTCTCAGCCAAAAGGTTCCTTGTAGATGAACCCCCAAATACTCAATTCTAGAAAATGTACTCATGGTAGAAGAAAGTGGAAAACATCAATCTAAGGGTTCAACCACTTGGAGGTTAAGGTCTATCAAGGCTCCCCCTTCAACAATTCTGGGGTTAAACAAGTCCAGGAATTTCCATTAAAAATTGTGGAGCACAATCCATGAAGGGAGTAAATGGGTGAACTTGAATGATGATGGGGGTACGAACACCATGATTGATGAGCTTTAGGTGAATCCCAGCGCAGATAAGGGTGCGAACCTCCTGATAGATGAGTAACAGGTGAACCCCCGTGCAGATAGGGGTACGACGTCTCCTGATTGAAGGGGTACGGGTGAACCCAAATTGAAGCAGGGATGCGAACCCCATAATTAATGATCAATAGGTAAACCTGGATGATGGCAAGGATATGAATTCCCTCATTGGTGAGCTATCGGAAATATTTTACATTATCCTCTTAGATACCTCTTGTTTCTTACAACGAGCTAGCTCATGTAAGCTTAGAGGTGTCTTATTGATAATTCACATATTATGTACGATCGAAGGTTTCCCATCAACATTGATCATGAGAACACAAATAAGCAAGAAGAGAAAGCTTCCATGAAAAGGAGGTTTATTGGAGAGAGGAACCCGGATAGAGGTTCGATGATGGCAGGTTCAAGGAAAATAAGCCCTAGAACCCTGAGGCTTCACTTAACAGAAGGCCGGGTATGTTCAATAGATTGGGCAGGAAGCTTATTATGAAGCTTGTCAAACTAAAATGTGGAAAATATTGGTAAAAAGGACTCCCCCGGAAAAGAGCTTCCCAGAAAGGGGGTTCGTATACGATAGGTTCGATGATGGAAGGCCCCTTGCTCATAAGCAAGAAGCTGAATAATGAGAAGGCCCGGAATAAGCAAGAAGAACCCGGGAAGCAACCTGGAAAAAGGTTTAAGCATGGAAAATCCCATTCAAAGGCTTTAAGCCAAAATGGAAAATATTGGAACTCAATGTAGGGGTTCCACCATGGTAGTTGTGTCACTCGACATGAGGACCCCAAAAGAATTAATTAGTGCCTAAAGGGGATTCATCAAGAAAAACAATCTTGGCCATGTTTGGCCTCTTATGCAACAAATGGGCGTTACACAACTAGTATGGGATACTCAAATGGTTAAATCAAGGAAATGGTTAGAAGTGGACACCTCACTGTACGGTTACGATGGAAGCTCCGTTCAGGATACTTGGGGAATCATGTTACCAGTAGCCCTGCTGATGGAACCCTATAAAGTGGTTCCAGTTTTTCGGGGGGTAGCACCACCCATTACGTTGATGTAAATGGCTGCTCTAATGGAGGATTATGAAGGCAGAATGCAACAAGTAGAAGTAGTAGTTGAGAAACTTTTCAAAAAAAGTGAATCAATGAAGCCTAGAGAAATGAGGTTTCCCCACTAAAGGCAAAAACAGCTTATAAAGGTTCTCACGGTGAAAACTTCACTAACAGTGGAAGGGGGAAATTTGAAATATATATCCAGCTAAGAGCGTTGGGTCCTAAGCAATGACCTAAATGAAGCTCTAGCAAAAATCTTATCGTGGAAGTTGAAGGTGGACTCGAATCTTTCACAAACTGAAAATATCACTGGTAGTATTGAATGATGAACCCCTCTTATCCACCCCCCTTGGAAGGAGTTATGGTTGAGAGCGAATTCTACAATGCTATGGTAGGATGACCCGTTCTGAAGGAGATGCAAATGGTGGACTTAATTTATATTATGGCTATGAAGGTTCTCATACTGTAAACCCCTCAAGCACCAGAAGCTAGAAGGTTTCCCACATTAGGGTTCCTCTGCTATAAGACCAGAAGTCGGAACACAGAGATACCTCAAGAAAGGAATTACGAAAGGAATTGAGGATTATTATCTCGATGGAATTATGGAAAAGTTGCTACTAGGCAAGGAATGAGGTATGAATGACCTCTCGATCAATAAAGAGATGGTTGCGAGGTTCATACGCGAACCCCTTAAAGGAAAAACTAGAAGCTGCAAAAGTTTAAGGAAACAACAAAGCTAACAACGGAACCTCAATTGGAATGGACTTGGGTTTGCATACACCAAGGAGATGGAAAAGAATCAGGGGTAGCTTCCACCAAGACACTGTTGCTAGCGGCTTCCTCACCTAAGGATGGAAGAAATCTGAATACAGGTGAAAGGCATACTGGGGGGGTACTGGTTGAAGCACCTAAGCGGAGGCCAAAGAAAAAATGGTTATGTACCATCTAGACAAAGAAAATGGTTACATGCCTTGCATTTATATGGAGGAGCATGGCTTCCCACACGGATTAAAAAAGAGGTTGAAACTACGGGGAGACATGTATAGCTAGCTTCACGGATGTCCATTTAGACTTTTCCTCAAAGTGGATGAGAGTCTGAATATGTTTCAATATTGGCCAGGGACAAACTACACCGAGGAATCGGGGGGTAGTGGATACCAGGCTATATGGAGGATTTCTAATATGCACCCTATTTTTAAATGAGAAGATGTACAAAGGAGGTTCAGGTTCGTGAACCTTTGGCGGCCTTCAGCCTCAAAACCCCTTACTGGGTTACAGTGATAACACTCGGCATAAAACATAATTTTTCAGCAATCAACATGGTTAGATTTATAGGTGGTCACAACTATATTCACGACATACACCTGGAGTAAGGTCTTAAAGGTAGGTGTACCTGAATCCTATGCAGGGAGGTTTAGTTAATTAAACTCGGGGAAGCTTGATTCATGTGAATTTCTGGTACCAATGAGGGTTATGAAATATGGTTTCGAACTTGAAACATGGAGGAGGTTATTGGAAAACCATATCGGGTGGCATGGATATAATCATCAGAATGTAAAAGTGTGTGAAGATGGCGAGTATGTATGGGCATACGCGCATTAAACGTAAGCTACCAAAGGTTAGCTGAGGCAATCAAGACGTAGGGTACGACCTCGGAACCTTGGAGGGTCAAGAATGGAAATTATTGAATCATCATCGGGGAAAAATAACATGGTCTTTCTTGGAAGGAATATTACAAGCAATAGCCGCTTCACCTATAATACCCCTTGTTTCTTACAATGAGTACGCTCACGTAAGCTTAGAGGTTCAGGGTGAAGGTTGATTGAACCTGATGGCGGATTACATAAGGTTCCTCTTGCATGTAATGGCTACAAGGAACCGGGGGGTAGTGGATGGTATACTGTCGTGATGGTATCTTGAAAATGGTAAATTTTTAAGCAAACAAAACTTTTATACAATGAATGGGTCAGGACTCAGGACCATGAGATTCTTGAGGTTCTGGTATGCAAACCCCTAATGGAATCTAATTCGAGTACCCCTCGAAGATAGATCAAGGAGCATATGCAGATTGGATTTCATGAATTAATTTAGAAAGGATTTCTCATGTATGGATTATGCATGAGCTGGATTTATAGCATATGGATTATATGCTAAAGGAACGTGTATGGATTATACATGAATTGCATGTGGATTGCTTGCGCAAGGCAGGATTGGAAACACATGGATTATGTGCTAATTGATTACACAGACTATATGGAACATGTATGGATTATACATGAATCAAGGCAGGCACATGTATGGATTATACATGAATCAAGGCAGGCACATGTATCGATTATACATGAATCAAGGCAGGAACATGTATGGATTATACATGCATCATATGTGGATTGCATGTGAATGGATGGGAACCCCAAGGCAGGCTGGACCTAGGGACGCAAGGGCCATAAGGTTCACTCGTTTGAACCCTGAAAAGGCGTAACGCCGATAAACTTCCGTGTAATCATGTTGGTGGACAACCAACCTCGTTATGGGACTTATGTACAGCTGTGGAAGCTACGTACAATTGGCAAATGGCTTCGCCACGACCCCAGGGAAACTAGGTGAGTGAGGTCTAACTCTTGGAAATTGGAACGCTAAGGATTTTAGCGGTGTGAGAAAATCACATTGGATTGGTAGAATAGCTTCGCCACGACCCCAGGGAAACTGGGTGAGTGAAGTTTAACTCTTGGAAATTAACATCGTAAGGAAACTAACATCGTGAGGAAATTAACATCGTGAGGGAATTAACATCGTAAGGAAATTAGCATTGTGAGGAAATCACATGGAACCTCATTGAGGGAATCTTCGAGGATGGAACCTGGTCGAGGGAAACTCCTATGATGGAACCTCATTAATGGGAATTCTTCATGCACTCTAGGTCTGATCCCGAAGACCGGTCTAGGATTAGGGGTTCAGTCGGTAAGAGGTTCTATCTTATATTAGTGGAAGCCCGGGGGTAAGGTATGAGCGCTTATCTGTGAAATAATTTTTATGACTTGATTAAACTATGATCACTTTATCTTTGCCTTTATTTGCTTAACTGCTGTGAATGACTATGTGTACTTATATGCTTTGTGTGCTATGTGTACTTATGTGCTTCATGTCTTATGTTCACATGCCTTCTTTATGTGTTCATGTTTTATTATTTACGTGAACCTAGTTCTTTACTATAATATAGGTTATGCCAAAGAACTCTAGGGGGTAGTACGTGTATGGACCTGTTAGGTAGGAACCTTTTAGGTATGAACCTCTTTGGTACGGGATTCCTCTAGGAGTATGGATTGGATCTGGATTGGATTTAGATCTAAATTGGATTGGATTTGGATTGGACTTGTATTTGGATTGGATTTGGATCTGGATGGGATTTGGATTGGATTTGGATCTGGATTTGACTTGGATTTGGGTTGGATTTGGATTTTGATTGGACTTGGATTTGGATTGGATTTGGATTTGGATTTGGATTTGGATTGGATTTGGATTTGGATTTCATGGATTGGATTTCTCATGTATGGATTATGCATGAGTAGGTTTTAACATGTATGGATTATGCATGTCATGGGTTCGCGTTGATCCTAGGGACACTAGGCTAGCGAAACTCCCATCAACTTAAAGCCCACGTAAGCCCTTGGCAGGCAGTGTGGTTAGGCCCACGTGAACCCTCAACAAGTAGTGGTGCCCTTTCACTACTTATGTCATGGGAATGCATTAATGCTCCCATCAATCTACGACCCACGTGAACCCTCAACAGGTAGTGTGGTCAGGCCCACGTGAACCCTTAACAGGTGGTGGTGTCCTCTTATTTATATTATGAGTACGTAACAATGCTTATATCAGCTTCAAGCCCACGTAAGCCCTCGGCAGGTAGTGTGGCTAGGTCCACGTGAACCCTAGGTATCCTTGGTGAGCAAAACTCCTATCAATCTTACGCCCACGTAAACCCTTCACAGGTGGTGAAAAAATATATACAAGTTAAGGCTATTGCGTGAAACCTGGATATTTATAAAATATTCAAGGGTACAACTGGGTGAACCCCTAGGGCTTGAACGTACCCCTAATCAGGCTACTTTACACATGGCATACGTACGAACAAAGGTCCAAGGGTTCAAGCGGAGGAAGACTAACACATATCGCGTGGGAAGGAAATCTGATCCTCGGGGGGTAATTCAACATCTCACCATGGAAGGGCTTACATAATGGAATGAGGTCCTTATCTTAAGCTCAAAGGGTGGCATCCCCAACCTTATGGGTTCAATGGTTGAACCCTGGCTTGGATTGACGTGCTAAAAGAAAAGATAAGTTCTACTTTCATTCTTTTACATATTCACTATCACACATGTTTTCTACGCATACAAGGAAATTTATATAGCATCTAGCCAAAAACTTCATTGCGAAGTTCATCTTTTCAAATGGATCATTATCTTCTACCACACATTAATTCATGTTCATCTGGATGTGCGTATCACATGATTTCACACTTGCATGGATTTATACACAAAGGGTCATCATGACATATATTTACTTACATTATGCATGAGTTTCAAAATTATTTTCAAACTTGCTGGCTGATAGGTACTTAGGCATGCTATATGCCTCATAACGTAACCACTTGGAAAGACATAGTTACAATTGAGGAGGTTTCTATAACCTTACCTTGGTCCCTCCTGGGGTACGCATATAAGATAATCTGCATCATATAGATTATAGGTTCACTCGGGGAAAGCCCCATAGTTTATGGGCATGGATTGGCAAAGTCCCATGGTTTATGGGAACGGTTTGGAAAAGTCCCACAACACTGGGCATCATTGGAGAAATCCTCAAAATACTTAACAATATCTTGGGAGGTCCAATGTGATGGTTTCATGAAAATCTCTAAATATTGTGGCATATGTCTTGAAGAGTGCGTTCGCCAAGGTTCAACTTGCGTGCGAAGGCAGCAATGGATTTATACAAAATCATTTGCACTCCCATAATCATACTTGCATCTATGCATTATATATTTATGCGCTATGCATTATATATGTGAGCTACTTAGCTCAGGTTACTAATCACTTTTTCTAGTTGTCTTGGTAGCCCAGGGTTCTGGAAGATTGAAGCTTATTTGCAACAGCGGAAGCTTTATGGTTTTACCCACAAGGATTCACACATGAAGTCCAACCTTAAAAGGAAAATAAATATATCGAGAAGTCAAGCTATGATTTTCAAGGAAGAAGGCTGGAAGTTAGTAGGTTCAGGTGATAAGGGTAAAAAAACTCAAAATTGGAACTGGTACTCTATGCATGGTATAAGGTATGTGGAAGGAGTTCATTAAAGGATTCAGATGGGGTACATATTTAGAAGCATTATGTTTCCTGTTTCTTACGCCGAGTTAGCTCATGTAAGCTTGGAAGCATGATGTGGAAGCTATGTATTTCTCTGAGGAAGATAAGGAAGGATTGGGCCTCGACTTGTTTTGGTTCCTTTTGCATTCAATAGCTGCAAGGAACCGGGGGGTAGTTGTTGTGCCCAAAATTCGGCTTGGGCTTGATTTAAGGCCCATTAAGGTTATAGGCCCAATCTGTGTGAATATGGAAGAATAGGATAGGTTAGGCATGGATGCATGGGCCCAATATGCCTTGGAGATGTACTTGAAGAAGAAGATTTTGGCATCTAGTTCGGGATTCATTCATTCCGGGGTTTAGGTGTCTGAACCCCCAGGTAGGGGTACTGGTATATGGAAGCCATATAGGGGTTCGTGCAGGTGAAGGGCTTCCAGGCAGGGATTCACACTCGTACCCCAACAGTCCGCGGGAATTGGCCCAGCAGCCTCCTAAATTGTAGGAGAACAGATATATATCGCTCTACCATTAGGCACCCTTTCATTATAAATAAGTAGTTTACAGGGAGTAGTTCGATCCATTAGGTTCTTCGATTTGTTCAGAAAAGAAAGGAGAAACAGACTTTTGGATAACTCCTAAACATCAGGGATGACCCAACAACCTCTTTTATGATGGATAATCATTATATATACATGGATTATGTATATATACGTGGATATATGATGGAAAATCATATAAATGTGAAGATAATTATGGATTCATGAAGGATAACTACTGGATAATCATATCATCTGGGATAATTAACTGGATTAGTTCAGTTGAGGAAGATAAATATAAAACATATATGATATATACACTGCGTATATATATAGGCGGATGTACAGCGGAAGGCCAGGGTTCAGGCAGTGTCCTAAGGGAACTAGGACTCTTCTTCATCACAAAATAACAAATGGATCAGCATGGTCAGGAGGATAAGGCTTATCAAAACGTGGTTGGGCTATCAACAATGAGTCCAAAACCCTAGAACTACATGGGACTTGATTCCTATAAATATAGGATATGTAGGCACTTTGCAAGGGTTGAATCTCACATCTCTGGCAGCTGGGATCGACTGAGTAGGAATTACTCCGTCCTTGCTATCCGGTGACCTTGCAAACTCAGTCCCAAAATCATTACAAACAACCGCCCACTCTGGTAGTTGAACGCCGGGCTGTAAACTCTTGAACGCTGATTCTGCAGCCGGAAATCAAGCAATTCATCTGTTATTCCAGCGATATTCTCTCGAAGTGTTGTACCAAATTCCTCTCACAACACACGGTAATTAAGTAATACTATAAATTATTAAGTAATGATAATTAATTAATTAATAATTATAAACAGTTGAGTAAGATATAATTAGATAAAAACACAATGAAACTGATGGACATCGACAAAGTTTTAATATGTCGACCGTTATAATATAGTATAGATTATGGACGATAACATAAAATCAAAAATTCTATTCTCACATGCATGATAATTTTAAAATTGTTAAATAAACATTTTAAGGTGTTAGAGGAAAGCATAATGAAGACATGAAGGAGACTTATAACAAATAATAAATTCAATAAAAATAATAAATTAAATAAATGGGATGGAGCTGAGACCCCTCCTGAACCGAGTTGATATCACATTAAATAACAAAATCATCAAGTGTTAGAGAAAGGTTCCAAGAGGATCTTATACTCCCACATATATTCACTACAAGGATTTTTGCTTCAGACAACAGGCAAAACGTGTTGTCTGTTTATATCAAAAACTGTTGACTATTTGAAAGTCGTCTGATACACACCTCAGACAACACACAGCAAACTGTTGTGTGAGAGTTGAAAGACAACTAAAAGCCACCTGAAAAGTGTTGTCTGATACCCAGAAACAACAACACTTTTTTGGAAACCTGTTGTCAAAGATCCAATAATGCAACACATTTTAACGAATATATTGTTGTTTTAAGCAGTAAAGACAATGGTTTTTAAAAGAAATCCTATTGTTGAAGTGCAAAAGATACAATCCTTTACTTGATCAGGGTTGTTGTTGTATGTCACTACAGACAATGGTTTCTTAGCAAAAATGATTTGTTTTATGGTTAGATGTACAACATGTTATCTCATATGGCATGTTGTTGTACACTCGGAAGGATAACACTTTCTTAGTATATAACTCTTGTTTGAAATTATTTCAAACAATGGTTTTGCAGAGTATAACATGTTGTTATTTGTTAAAAGAGACAACAGTTTTGTGGGTTTTAAACTGTTGTATGTATTCTTCTCCCACATTACTTTGTTAAATGGTACATGTTGTTTGATTGCATTTTTTACAACTGTTAACATTAGCTAGTTTTTATTTTCCTGTTGTGTGAGTCATTTTCTCACAAGGGATTTTAATAAAAGCATTGCTTGATATATAATACAACAAGTGATAATCATTGGTGGACATTGACTAAAAGTATCTTAAACAATGGTTCTGGACATGTAAAGAAAACCAAACCACACTATAAAATGAAAATGCCAGAAACAAACAATAGAAACCAATTCGATCCATCCATCCAACACCACCAACAAACGTACACAACCAACCAAATACATAATTAAAGTCTATCCACATCCAAAACAACTAATTCATAAGTCATATTTTTAGGTGAACACATCCACAAAAGAGATGGACTAAAAGTTTAATTTACGCCATGTTCAACTCGAAATACCAATTTCAATAAAAGACGACAGAGTTCAACGAGCCAGGTGCTTAAATATATACTTCGCCAAGTCAGTCCTTATATCATTAAGCTCAGCCATGCCATAGTTCAAGTTGCTTCTGCGTCGCCACTGCAAAATGTCCTGACTACGCCTTTTCTTTCTACTGCACTCTCCAATAAATTAAGATTAATAAGTTCGACGGTAAGCAAAAGAATGAAAAAACACAAAAAGCAACATCACACAGAAAGTGAAGGTAATTGATGCCCTTGTGTCATTAAAAGACTGCATATCGGTATCCTTGACTTTTCCTACATTTTATCAACACAATTCAGAAAAATCTCCAGCTATATTTTCTGAACAGTAACTTATAGGACTAAGCATATATTTATGCGTACATAAAAGATAATCCCTAGTTCAATGATACATAAGAAATACAAAGGTAAATGATTGCTGAATTGGAATTGTAAATAAGTTGGCAAACGAGTATATTATAACCTGTTGAACAAAAACCCTGCAGTAAGAACCAACCCTGCTACTGCCCAAGAAACTTTTTCAATGAATGTAGCCTCTCTCAGCCACTGCTTGAAATCTTCCGGAACTCCAGCTTTCTGTAAACGTAAAACTTTGAAGACTTCCATGCATCTGCAATGGAATCGAGACTACCTCTCCCACCATAACACGATGTGTCTTGAAAATCATGTAATTGCTTTACTGCAAAACCAGCAGCATGACAGAGCTCAGTGCCATTAGATAACCATTCAGAGGCTCTACCACAGATAAAGTCGTTCACTCCACAAGGTGCTAGGGCCTACAATGTGGTTGTCAGAACTAAACATGTCAACCAAAAGTCAAAACGTAAGGATGGAAGATATACAAACTTTTATAAATGATATATACATATCTATTTTGGTAATCGACTTTCAATAAAATTTTCAATAAAGATAACATATAATATAAGCTGTTGCAATCTTTAATATTCATCTTCATAGAGGTAAACACAGATATATAGAATTCATCCAAACTAATGCCAAGATAGTTTGGACATGGAGTTGGAAGTTTAGAGTAGGAAGTTAAAAGTTGCCTTTCAACTTTCAATGTCGCTTTTCAACGTTTCTCTGAATCCTGCAGCTCTAAGCAATTACTCAATCATACCTGTTATTCTATCGTAAACATCTGCTGCTGATTCTCCAATAGGAAAGCGATAGAAGAAACGTCCATAGAGGTGCCTAGCAGCTTTTTAAATTTTCATTTGTTCGCTGTCCTGGAAGTTTCCTGCATAGCAGACAAGGGTTAACAGTCTGTAACCCAAATTGACAGGATCAGATTCAAAACTTTGATGGATAGATTAAAAAGACTGACATGGTATGGTAACTGCATTATAGGTTTGTAAGAATTTCAGATATTACCCCTTAATTTAGTTCAATCACACAAACAGAAAATCTAGATTAACAGAGACAACATCTCAAATATATTTTCCATACAATTAGGAAGAGTAACAAAATATTAGATATGTCAGAAACAAATTTTATTTTTGGAAAAACAAACAATAAAATTGAGCAATTATCAGATGATGCCTTACCGGTAATTATCCATATCCATAATAGCTATCTGAGGATAGCATGTTCAAGCCACTCCTACCATCACCCCTCTGCTGCTCGTAACCTGTATGACCAACAGGAGGAATGCCAGGCAAAACTTAAGGCATCGAATGACTTGCACTACCAGGGTATAAAGAACCAAGCCCAACACCATCTGACTGATTTCGATTTCCTTCTCTGTCTCTCAAGACATCATCTCGAAGCCTAAGAACAATCGAACTAGACCTCAACAAGTTCATTACTGTCATCAGCACGTTACAAAGCTTTGATTGTCCATATGCAGACTGCATCAATTAAGAGGACAAGATTGTTATTTTTTGAAGTCAGGATACAAATATAATGAATCATAGTTTGTTAGTATCTAACATACCCCTAATGAAAAAACCCATCTAAAAGATACAATTACTCAAGCTACTATGAATACCCATCTAAAAGAATATAATTCACAGAGAGAGAGAGAGGGGGGGGGTCAAAGCGAGATAGAGATTAAAATACCTAAATCCAAGAACTTCCAAATTATCAGAATACCCAAATCGGAGAACCCCCAAATCGATGGATAGAGATGAAGATAGAGAGAAACATTGATTTTGATCTAAATTGTGTGTTTTATTTTTGAATAAATAGGGTTCATGTCTGTGAGAGAGGTGAGTACTTGAGAGAATGGGAGTGAGGTAGGCGTCTGTGTTGGTGTGTGTGAGAGATAGAGACATAAGAGTCACGGAGAGGCGTATGGAAAAAAAGAGGGGGAAGTGAAATTGGCTAAGGGGGAATTAAGGTTTAGTGAAATTTCAAGAAACAAGGAGGGAAAAAAGATGAGGAAAATTTGGTTAAGGGGGGAATTTGTGCGCCATTAACATTTTCAATGTGTTATTTCATTTCATTTTTTGATTTTTTAAATATTTCTTATGAAAATTCTAATTTTATTTCAATTTTATCAAAAATTTATTTGATTTCAATTTTAAAAATTTAAATTTTACATTTATTTATGTACTAATTTTAGTGTTGGAAAAAATAATTGAAAAATAAAAGGTCGGGTTGTACGAGGTTTTAACAAAAACGTAGTAAAAGTTCTGCTTCCGATAACGGGGTATCATCCAGATTCACTGAATAATTTTTTTTAATGATTTCTTCGACGACCGAACCGTACAGATGTTAATAAACACCCATTTTAGTGTTGGAAAAAAATAATCGAAAAATCAAAAGGTCGGGTTGCACGAGATTTTAACAAAAAGGTAGTAAAAGTGATGCTTCCTTTAACGAGACACGATCCAGATTCACTGATTACTTTTTTTGAATGATTTCTTCGATGATCGAACCGTACAGATGTTAATAAACACTCATTTTAGTGTTGGGAAAAAATAATCAAAAAATAAAAAAGGTCGGGTTGTACGATAATTTAACAAAAATGTAGTAAAAGTGTTGCTTCTTGTAACGAGGCACGATCCAGATTAACTAAATAATTTTTTTGAATGATTTATTCGATGATCGAACCATACAAAAGTGAATAAACACTGATTTTAGTGTTGGGAAAAAATAATCGAAAAATAAAAAGGTCAGGTTGTACGAGATTTTAACAAAAACGAAAACGTTGTAATAGTATAGATTCCTGTAAATATTGTTCTTGAAACTATTTTTTAAAAACTATTTCTCTACGATCCAACTATACGGTGTTAAGATACATCTAATATATTGATATTCCCAAATTTTCAAAAAATAAAAAATTAATTTGGTTGGAGATCTTAGTAGATCAGTAGTATATTGACTAGTACCCGTAACTCGTGCTTTGTCACTAATTATTGTTTCTATTTTTTAAAAACTATTTCTCTACGACCCAACCATACGGATGTTAAGATATATCCAATATATTGATGTTCCCAAATTTTTAAAAAATAAAAAATTAATTTGGTTGGAGATCTTAGTAGATCAGTAGTATATTGACTAGTACCCGTAACTCGTGCTTTGTCACTAATTATTGTTTCTATTTTTTAAAAACTATTTCTCTACGACCCAACCATACGGATGTTAAGATATATCCAATATATTGATGTTCCCAAATTTTCAAAAAATAAAAAATTAATTTGGTTGGAGATCTTAGTAGATCAGTAGTATATTGACTAGTACCCGTAACTCGTGCTTTGTCACTGATTATTGTTTCTATTTTTTAAAACCTATTTCTCTATGATCCAACCATACGGATGTTAAGATATATCTAATATATTGATATTCCAAAATTTTCAAAAAAATTAAAATTAATTTGGTTGGAGATCTTAGTAGATCAGTAGTATATTGACTAGTACCAGTAACTCGTGCTTTGTTACTGATTATTGTTTCTATTTTTTAAAAACTATTTCTCTACGATCCAACCATAAGGATGTTAAGATATATCTAATATATTGATATTCCTAAATTTTCAAAAAAATTAAAAATTAATTTGGTTGGAGATCTTAGTAGATCAGTGGTATATTGACTAGTACCAGTAACTCGTGCTTTGTCATTGATTATTGTTTCTATTTTTTAAAAACTATTTCTCTACGATCCAACCATACGGATGTTAAGATATATCTAATATATTGATATTCCCAAATTTTCAAAAAATAAAAAATTAATTTGGTTGGAGATCTTAGTAGATCACTAGTATATTGACTAGTACCAGTAACTCGTGCTTTGTCACTAATTATTGTTTCTATTTTTTAAAAACTATTTCTCTACGACCCAACCATACGGATGTTAAGATATATCCAATATATTGATGTTCCAAAATTTTCAAAAAATAAAAATTAATTTGGTTGGAGATCTTAGTAGATCAGTAGTATATTGACTAGTACCAGTAACTCATGCTTTGTTACTAATTATTGTTTCTATTTTTTAAAAACTATTTCTCTACGATCCAACCATACGGATGTTAAGATATATCTAATATATTGATATTCCCAAATTTTCAAAAAAATTAAAAGGTTGGAGATCATAGTAGATCAATAGTATATTGACTAGTACCCGTAACTCGTGCTTTGTCACTGATTATTGTTTCTATTTTTTAAAAACTATTTCTCTATGATCCAACCATACGGATGTTAAGATATATCTAATATATTGATATTCCCAAATTTTCAAAAAATAAAAAATTAATTTGGTTGGAGATCTTAGTAGATCAGTAGTATATTGACTAGTACCCGTAACTCGTGCTTTGTCACTGATTATTGTTTCTATTTTTTAAAAACTATTTCTCTATGATCCAACCATACGGATGTTAAGATATATCTAATATATTGATATTCCCAAATTTTCAAAAAAAATAAAAATTAATTTGGTTGGAGATCTTAGTAGATCAGTAGTATATTGACTAGTACCAGTAACTCATGCTTTGTTACTGATTATTGTTTATATTTTTTAAAGACTATTTCTCTACGATCCAACCATACGGATTTTAAGATATATCTAATATATTGATATTCCCAAATTTTCAAAAAAATTAAAAATTAATTTGGTTGGAGATCTTAGTAGATCAGTAGTATATTGACTAGTACCAGTAACTCGTGCTTTGTTACTGATTATTGTTTCTATTTTTTAAAAACTATTTCTCTACGATCCAACCATACGGATGTTAAGATATATCTAATATATTGATATTCCAAATTTTCAAAAAAATTAAAAATTAATTTGGTTGGAGATCATAGTAGATCAGTAGTATATTGACTAGTACCAGTAACTCGTGCTTTGTCACTAATTATTGTTTCTATTTTTTAAAAACCATTTCTCTACGACCTAACCATACGGATGTTAAGATATATCTAATATATTGATGTTCCCAAATTTTCAAAAAATAAAAAATTAATTTGGTTGGAGATCTTAGTAGATCAGTAGTATATTGACTAGTACCCGTAACTCGTGCTTTGTCACTGATTATTGTTTCTATTTTTTAAAAACTATTTCTCTATGATCCAACCATACAGATGTTAAGATATATCTAATATATTGATATTCCCAAATTTTCAAAAAATAAAAAATTAATTTGGTTGGAGATCTTAGTAGATCACTAGTATATTGACTAGTACCCGTAACTCGTGCTTTGTCACTAATTATTGTTTGTATTTTTTAAAAACTATTTCTCTACGACCCAACCATACGGATGTTAAGATATATCCAATATATTGATGTTCCCAAATTTTAAAAAAATAAAAAATTAATTTGGTTGGAGATCTTAGTAGATCACTAGTATATTGAATAGTACCCGTAACTCGTGCTTTATCCCTAATTATTGTTTGTATTTTTAAAAAACTATTTCTCTACGACCCAGCCATACGGAAGTTAAGATATATCCAATATATTGATGTTCCCAAATTTTCAAAAAAAAAATTAATTTGGTTGGAGATCTTAGTAGATCAGTAGTATATTGACTAGTACCAGTAACTCGTGCTTTGTTACTGATTATTGTTTCTATTTTTTAAAGACTATTTCTCTACGATCCAACCATACGGATGTTAAGATATATCTAATATATTGATATTCCCAAATTTTCAAAAAAAATAAAAATTAATTTGGTTGGAGATCTTAGTAGATCAGTAGTATATTGACTAGTACTAGTAACTCATGCTTTGTTACTGATTATTGTTTATATTTTTTAAAGACTATTTCTCTACGATCCAACCATACGGATTTTAAGATATATCTAATATATTGATATTCCCAAATTTTCAAAAAAATTAAAAATTAATTTGGTTGGAGATCTTAGTAGATCAGTAGTATATTGACTAGTACCAGTAACTCGTGCTTTGTTACTGATTATTGTTTCTATTTTTTAAAAACTATTTCTCTACGATCCAACCATACGGATGTTAAGATATATCTAATATATTGATATTCCAAATTTTCAAAAAAATTAAAAATTAATTTGGTTGGAGATCATAGTAGATCAGTAGTATATTGACTAGTACCAGTAACTCGTGCTTTGTCACTAATTATTGTTTCTATTTTTTAAAAACCATTTCTCTACGACCTAACCATACGGATGTTAAGATATATCTAATATATTGATGTTCCCAAATTTTCAAAAAATAAAAAATTAATTTGGTTGGAGATCTTAGTAGATCAGTAGTATATTGACTAGTACCCGTAACTCGTGCTTTGTCACTGATTATTGTTTCTATTTTTTAAAAACTATTTCTCTATGATCCAACCATTCAGATGTTAAGATATATCTAATATATTGATATTCCCAAATTTTCAAAAAATAAAAAATTAATTTGGTTGGAGATCTTAGTAGATCACTAGTATATTGACTAGTACCCGTAACTCGTGCTTTGTCACTAATTATTGTTTGTATTTTTTAAAAACTATTTCTCTACGACCCAACCATACGGATGTTAAGATATATCCAATATATTGATGTTCCCAAATTTTAAAAAAATAAAAAATTAATTTGGTTGGAGATCTTAGTAGATCACTAGTATATTGACTAGTACCCGTAACTCGTGCTTTATCCCTAATTATTGTTTGTATTTTTAAAAAACTATTTCTCTACGACCCAGCCATACGGAAGTTAAGATATATCCAATATATTGATGTTCCCAAATTTTCAAAAAAAAAATTAATTTGGTTGGAGATCTTAGTAGATCAGTAGTATATTGACTAGTACCAGTAACTCGTGCTTTGTTACTGATTATTGTTTCTATTTTTTAAAGACTATTTCTCTACGATCCAACCATACGGATGTTAAGATATATCTAATATATTGATATTCCCAAATTTTCAAAAAAATTAAAAATTA
Source organism: Kitagawia praeruptora (assembly GCA_037693485.1). Classification (NCBI taxonomy): domain Eukaryota; kingdom Viridiplantae; phylum Streptophyta; class Magnoliopsida; order Apiales; family Apiaceae; genus Kitagawia; species Kitagawia praeruptora. The sequence continues at coordinate 129,452,614 of CM075352.1, forward strand.
ATTTGGTTCGAGATCTTAGTAGATCAGTAGTATATTGACTAGTACTAGTAACTCGTGCTTTGTTACTGATTATTGTTTCTATTTTTTAAAAACTATTTCTCTACGATCCAACCATAAGGATGTTAAGATATATCTAATATATTGATAATCCCAAATTTTCAAAAAAATTAAAAATTAATTTGGTTGGAGATCTTAGTAGATCAGTGGTATATTGACTAGTACCAGTAACTCGTGCTTTGTCATTGATTATTGTTTCTATTTTTTAAAAACTATTTCTCTACGATCCAACCATGCGGATGTTAAGATATATCTAATATATTGATATTCCCAAATTTTCAAAAAATAAAAAATTAATTTGGTTGGAGATCTTAGTAGATCACTAGTATATTGACTAGTACCAGTAACTCGTGCTTTGTCACTAATTATTGTTTCTATTTTTTAAAAACTATTTCTCTACGACCCAACCATACGGATGTTAAGATATGTCCAATATATTGATGTTCCCAAATTTTCAAAAAATAAAAATTAATTTGGTTGGAGATCTTGGTAGATCAGTAGTATATTGACTAGTACCAGTAACTCATGCTTTGTTACTAATTATTGTTTCTATTTTTAAAAAACTATTTCTCTACGATCCAACCATACGGATGTTAAGATATATCTAATATATTGATATTCCCAAATTTTCAAAAAATAAAAAATTAATTTGGTTGGAGATCTTAGTAGATCACTAGTATATTGACTAGTACCCGTAACTCGTGCTTTGTCACTAATTATTGTTTGTATTTTTTAAAAACTATTTCTCTACGACCCAACCATACGGATGTTAAGATATATCCAATATATTGATGTTCCCAAATTTTAAAAAAATAAAAAATTAATTTGGTTGGAGATCTTAGTAGATCACTAGTATATTGACTAGTACCCGTAACTCGTGCTTTATCCCTAATTATTGTTTGTATTTTTAAAAAACTATTTCTCTACGACCCAGCCATACGGAAGTTAAGATATATCCAATATATTGATGTTCCCAAATTTTCAAAAAAAAAATTAATTTGGTTGGAGATCTTAGTAGATCAGTAGTATATTGACTAGTACCAGTAACTCGTGCTTTGTTACTGAATATTGTTTCTATTTTTTAAAGACTATTTCTCTACGATCCAACCATACGGATGTTAAGATATATCTAATATATTGATATTCCCAAATTTTCAAAAAAATTAAAAATTAATTTGGTTCGAGATCTTAGTAGATCAGTAGTATATTGACTAGTACTAGTAACTCGTGCTTTGTTACTGATTATTGTTTCTATTTTTTAAAAACTATTTCTCTACGATCCAACCATAAGGATGTTAAGATATATCTAATATATTGATAATCCCAAATTTTCAAAAAAATTAAAAATTAATTTGGTTGGAGATCTTAGTAGATCAGTGGTATATTGACTAGTACCAGTAACTCGTGCTTTGTCATTGATTATTGTTTCTATTTTTTAAAAACTATTTCTCTACGATCCAACCATACGGATGTTAAGATATATCTAATATATTGATATTCCCAAATTTTCAAAAAATAAAAAATTAATTTGGTTGGAGATCTTAGTAGATCACTAGTATATTGACTAGTACCAGTAACTCGTGCTTTGTCACTAATTATTGTTTCTATTTTTTAAAAACTATTTCTCTACGACCCAACCATACGGATGTTAAGATATGTCCAATATATTGATGTTCCCAAATTTTCAAAAAATAAAAATTAATTTGGTTGGAGATCTTGGTAGATCAGTAGTATATTGACTAGTACCAGTAACTCATGCTTTGTTACTAATTATTGTTTCTATTTTTTAAAAACTATTTCTCTACGATCCAACCATACGGATGTTAAGATATATCTAATATATTGATATTCCCAAATTTTCAAAAAAATTAAAAGGTTGGAGATCATAGTAGATCAATAGTATATTTACTAGTACCCGTAACTCGTGCTTTGTCACTGATTATTGTTTCTATTTTTTAAAAACTATTTCTCTATGATCCAACCATACGGATGTTAAGATATATCTAATATATTGATATTCCCAAATTTTCAAAAAATAAAAAATTAATTTGGTTGGAGATCTTAGTAGATCAGTAGTATATTGACTAGTACCCGTAACTCGTGCTTTGTCACTGATTATTGTTTCTATTTTTTAAAAACTATTTCTCTATGATCCAACCATACGGATGTTAAGATATATCTAATATATTGATATTCCCAAATTTTCAAAAAAAATAAAAATTAATTTGGTTGGAGATCTTAGTAGATCAGTAGTATATTGACTAGTACCAGTAACTCATGCTTTGTTACTGATTATTGTTTATATTTTTTAAAGACTATTTCTCTACGATCCAACCATACGGATTTTAAGATATATCTAATATATTGATATTCCCAAATTTTCAAAAAAATTAAAAATTAATTTGGTTGGAGATCTTAGTAGATCAGTAGTATATTGACTAGTACCAGTAACTCGTGCTTTTTTACTGATTATTGTTTCTATTTTTTAAAAACTATTTCTCTACGATCCAACCATACGGATGTTAAGATATATCTAATATATTGATATTCCAAATTTTCAAAAAAATTAAAAATTAATTTGGTTGGAGATCTTAGTAGATCAGTAGTATATTGACTAGTACCAGTAACTCGTGCTTTGTCACTAATTATTGTTTCTATTTTTTAAAAACCATTTCTCTACGACCTAACCATACGGATGTTAAGATATATCTAATATATTGATGTTCCCAAATTTTCAAAAAATAAAAAATTAATTTGGTTGGAGATCTTAGTAGATCAGTAGTATATTGACTAGTACCCGTAAGGCCGTAACTCGTGCTTTGTCACTGATTATTGTTTCTATTTTTTAAAAACTATTTCTCTATGATCCAACCATACAGATGTTAAGATATATCTAATATATTGATATTCCCAAATTTTCAAAAAATAAAAAATTAATTTGGTTGGAGATCTCAGTAGATCACTAGTATATTGACTAGTACCCGTAACTCGTGCTTTGTCACTAATTATTGTTTGTATTTTTTAAAAACTATTTCTCTACGACCCAACCATACGGATGTTAAGATATATCCAATATATTGATGTTCCCAAATTTTAAAAAAATAAAAAATTAATTTGGTTGGAGATCTTAGTAGATCACTAGTATATTGACTAGTACCCGTAACTCGTGCTTTATCCCTAATTATTGTTTGTATTTTTAAAAAACTATTTCTCTACGACCCAGCCATACGGAAGTTAAGATATATCCAATATATTGATGTTCCCAAATTTTCAAAAAAAAAATTAATTTGGTTGGAGATCTTAGTAGATCAGTAGTATATTGACTAGTACCAGTAACTCGTGCTTTGTTACTGATTATTGTTTCTATTTTTTAAAGACTATTTCTCTACGATCCAACCATACGGATGTTAAGATATATCTAATATATTGATATTCCCAAATTTTCAAAAAAATTAAAAATTAATTTGGTTGGAGATCTTAGTAGATCAGTAGTATATTGACTAGTACCAGTAACTCGTGCTTTGTTACTGATTATTGTTTCTATTTTTTAAAAACTATTTCTCTACGATCCAACCATACGGATGTTAAGATATATCTAATATATTGATATTCCAAATTTTCAAAAAAATTAAAAATTAATTTGGTTGGAGATCTTAGTAGATCAGTAGTATATTGACTAGTACCAGTAACTCGTGCTTTGTCACTAATTATTGTTTCTATTTTTTAAAAACCATTTCTCTACGACCCAACCATACGGATGTTAAGATATATCTAATATATTGATGTTCCCAAATTTTCAAAAAATAAAAAATTAATTTGGTTGGAGATCTTAGTAGATCAGTAGTATATTGACTAGTACCCGTAACTCGTGCTTTGTCACTGATTATTGTTTCTATTTTTTAAAAACTATTTCTCTATGATCCAACCATACAGATGTTAAGATATATCTAATATATTGATATTCCCAAATCTTCAAAAAATAAAAAATTAATTTGGTTGGAGATCTTAGTAGATCACTAGTATATTGACTAGTACCCGTAACTCGTGCTTTGTCACTAATTATTGTTTGTATTTTTTAAAAACTATTTCTCTACGACCCAACCATACGGATGTTAAGATATATCCAATATATAGATGTTCCCAAATTTTAAAAAAATAAAAAATTAATTTGGTTGGAGATCTTAGTAGATCACTAGTATATTGACTAGTACCCGTAACTCGTGCTTTATCCCTAATTATTGTTTGTATTTTTAAAAAACTATTTCTCTATGACCCAGCCATACGGAAGTTAAGATATATCCAATATATTGATGTTCCCAAATTTTCAAAAAAAAAATTAATTTGGTTGGAGATCTTAGTAGATCAGTAGTATATTGACTAGTACCCGTAACTCGTGCTTTGTCACTGATTATTGTTTCTATTTTTTAAAAACTATTTCTCTATAATCCAACCATACGGATGTTAAGATATATCTAATACATTGATATTCCCAAATTTTCAAAAAAAATAAAAATTAATTTGGTTGGAGATCTTTGTAGATCAGTAGTATATTGACTAGTACCAGTAACTCGTGCTTTGTTACTGATTATTGTTTCTATTTTTTAAAGACTATTTCTCTACGATCCAACCATACGGATATTAAGATATATCTAATATATTGATATTCCCAAATTTTCAAAAAATTTAAAAATTAATTTGGTTGGAGATCTTAGTAGATCAGTAGTATATTGACTAGTACCAGTAACTCGTGCTTTGTTACTGATTATTGTTTCTATTTTTTAAAAACTATTTCTCTACGATCCAACCATACGGATGTTAAGATATATCTAATATATTGATATTCCAAATTTTCAAAAAAATTAAAAATTAATTTGGTTGGAGATCTTAGTAGATCAGTAGTATATTGACTAGTACCAGTAACTCGTGCTTTGTCACTAATTATTGTTTCTATTTTTTAAAAACCATTTCTCTACGACCTAACCATACGGATGTTAAGATATATCTAATATATTGATGTTCCCAAATTTTCAAAAAATAAAAAATTAATTTGGTTGGAGATCTTAGTAGATCAGTAGTATATTGACTAGTACCCGTAACTCGTGCTTTGTCACTGATTATTGTTTCTATTTTTTAAAAACTATTTCTCTATGATCCAACCATACAGATGTTAAGATATATCTAATATATTGATATTCCCAAATTTTCAAAAAATAAAAAATTAATTTGGTTGGAGATCTTAGTAGATCACTAGTATATTGACTAGTACCCGTAACTCGTGCTTTGTCACTAATTATTGTTTGTATTTTTTAAAAACTATTTCTCTACGACCCAACCATACGGATGTTAAGATATATCCAATATATTGATGTTCCCAAATTTTAAAAAAATAAAAAATTAATTTGGTTGGAGATCTTAGTAGATCACTAGTATATTGACTAGTACCCGTAACTCGTGCTTTATCCCTAATTATTGTTTGTATTTTTAAAAAAACTATTTCTCTACGACCCAGCCATACGGAAGTTAAGATATATCCAATATATTGATGTTCCCAAATTTTCAAAAAAAAAATTAATTTGGTTGGAGATCTTAGTAGATCAGTAGTATATTGACTAGTACCAGTAACTCGTGCTTTGTTACTGATTATTGTTTCTATTTTTTAAAGACTATTTCTCTACGATCCAACCATACGGATGTTAAGATATATCTAATATATTGATATTCCCAAATTTTCAAAAAAATTAAAAATTAATTTGGTTGGAGATCTTAGTAGATCAGTAGTATATTGACTAGTACCAGTAACTCGTGCTTTGTTACTGATTATTGTTTCTATTTTTTAAAAACTATTTCTCTACGATCCAACCATACGGATGTTAAGATATATCTAATATATTGATATTCCAAATTTTCAAAAAAATTAAAAATTAATTTGGTTGGAGATCTTAGTAGATCAGTAGTATATTGACTAGTACCAGTAACTCGTGCTTTGTCACTAATTATTGTTTCTATTTTTTAAAAACCATTTCTCTACGACCCAACCATACGGATGTTAAGATATATCTAATATATTGATGTTCCCAAATTTTCAAAAAATAAAAAATTAATTTGGTTGGAGATCTTAGTAGATCAGTAGTATATTGACTAGTACCCGTAACTCGTGCTTTGTCACTGATTATTGTTTCTATTTTTTAAAAACTATTTCTCTATGATCCAACCATACAGATGTTAAGATATATCTAATATATTGATATTCCCAAATTTTAAAAAAATAAAAAATTAATTTGGTTGGAGATCTTAGTAGATCACTAGTATATTGACTAGTACCCGTAACTCGTGCTTTATCCCTAATTATTGTTTGTATTTTTAAAAAACTATTTCTCTACGACCCAGCCATACGGAAGTTAAGATATATCCAATATATTGATGTTCCCAAATTTTCAAAAAAAAATTAATTTGGTTGGAGATCTTAGTAGATCAGTAGTATATTGACTAGTACCCGTAACTCGTGCTTTGTCACTGATTATTGTTTCTATTTTTTAAAACCTATTTCTCTATGATCCAACCATACGGATGTTAAGATATATCTAATATATTGATATTCCCAAATTTTCAAAAAAATTAAAAATTAATTTGGTTGGAGATCTTAGTAGATCAGTAGTATATTGACTAGTACCAGTAACTCGTGCTTTGTTACTGATTATTGTTTCTATTTTTTAAAAACTATTTCTCTACGATCCAACCATACGGATGTTAAGATATATCTAATATATTGATATTCCCAAATTTTCAAAAAATTTAAAAATTAATTTGGTTGGAGATCTTAGTAGATCAGTAGTATATTGACTAGTACCAGTAACTCGTGCTTTGTCACTGATTATTGTTTCTATTTTTTAAAAACTATTTCTCTACGATCCAACCATACGGATGTTAAGATATATCTAATATATTGATATTCCCAAATTTTCAAAAAATAAAAAATTAATTTGTTTGGAGATCTTAGTAGATCACTAGTATATTGACTAGTACCCGTAACTCGTGCTTTGTCACTAATTATTGTGTCTATTCTTTAAAAACTATTTCTCTACGACCCAACCATACGGATGTTAAGATATATCCAATATATTGATGTTCCCAAATTTTCAAAAAATAAAAATTAATTTGGTTGAAGATCTTAGTAGATCAGTAGTATATTGACTAGTACCAGTAACTCATGCTTTGTTACTAATTATTGTTTCTATTTTTTAAAAACTATTTCTCTACGATCCAACCATACGGATGTTAAGATATATCTAATATATTGATATTTCCAAATTTTCAAAAAAATTAAAAATTAATTTGGTTGGAGATCTTAGTAGATCAGTAGTATATTGATTAGTACCCGTAACTCGTGCTTTGTCACTGATTATTGTTTCTATTTTTTAAAAACTATTTCTCTATGATCCAACCATACGGATGTTAAGATATATCTAATATATTGATATTCCCAAATTTTCAAAAAATAAAAAATTAATTTGGTTGGAGATCTTAGTAGATCACTAGTATATTGACTAGTACCCGTAACTCGTGCTTTGTCACTAATTATTGTTTCTATTTTTTAAAAACTATTTCTCTACGACCCAACCATACGGATGTTTAGATATATCCAATATATTGATGTTCCCAAATTTTCAAAAAATAAAAAATTAATTTGGTTGGAGATCTTAATTAGTAGATCAGTTGTATATTGACTAGTACCCGTAACTCGTGCTTTGTCACTGATTATTGTTTCTATTTTTCAAAAACAATTTCTCTATGATCCAACCATACGGATGTTAAGATATATCTAATATATTGATATTCCTAAATTTTCAAAAAAAATAAAAATTAATTTGGTTGGAGATCTTAGTAGATCAGTAGTATATTGACTAGTACCAGTAACTCGTGCTTTGTTACTGATTATTGTTTCTATTTTTTAAAAACTATTTCTCTACGATTCAACCATACGGATGTTAAGATATATCTAATATATTGATATTCCCAAATTTTCAAAAAAATTAAAAATTAATTTGGTTGGAGATCTTAGTAGATCAGTAGTATATTGACTAATTCCAGTAACTCGTGCTTTGTTACTGATTATTGTTTCTATTTTTTAAAATCTATTTCTCTACGATCCAACCATACGGATGTTAAGATATATCTAATATATTGATCTTCCAAAATTTTCAAAAAAATTAAAAATTAATTTGGTTGGAGATCTTAGTAGATCAGTAGTATATTGACTAGTACCAGTAACTCATGCTTTGTTACTAATTATTGTTTCTATTTTTTAAAAACTATTTCTCTACGATCCAATCATACGGATGTTAAGATATATCTAATATATTGATATTCCCAAATTTTCAAAAAAATTAAAAATTAATTTGGTTGGAGATCTTAGTAGATCAGTAGTATATTGACTAATTCCAGTAACTCGTGCTTTGTTACTGATTATTGTTTCTATTTTTTAAAATCTATTTCTCTAGGATCCAACCATACGGATGTTAAGATATATCTAATATATTGATCTTCCAAAATTTTCAAAAAAAATAAAAATTAATTTGGTTGGAGATCTTAGTAGATCAGTAGTATATTGACTAGTACCAGTAACTCATGCTTTGTTACTAATTATTGTTTCTATTTTTTAAAAACTATTTCTCTACGATCCAACCATACGGATGTTAATATATATCTAATATATTGATATTCCCAAATTTTCAAAAAAATTAAAAATTAATTTGGTTGGAGATCTTAGTAGATCAGTAGTATATTGACTAGTACCCGTAACTCGTGCTTTGTCACTGATTATTGTTTCAATTTTTTAAAAACTATTTCTCTATGATCCAACCATACAGATGTTAAGATATATCTAATATATTGATATTCCCAAATTTTCAAAAAATAAAAAATTAATTTGGTTGGAGATCTTAGTAGATCACTAGTATATTGACTAGTACCCGTAACTCGTGCTTTATCCCTAATTATTGTTTGTATTTTTAAAAAACTATTTCTCTACGACCCAGCCATACGGAAGTTAAGATATATCCAATATATTGATTTTCCCAAATTTTCAAAAAAAAAATTAATTTGGTTGGAGATCTTAGTAGATCAGTAGTATATTGACTAGTACCCGTAACTCGTGCTTTGTCACTGATTATTGTTTCTATTTTTTAAAACCTATTTCTCTATGATCCAACCATACGGATGTTAAGATATATCTAATATATTGATATTCCCAAATTTTCAAAAAAATTAAAAATTAATTTGGTTCGAGATCTTAGTAGATCAGTAGTATATTGACTAGTACCAGTAACTCGTGCTTTGTTACTGATTATTGTTTCTATTTTTTAAAAACTATTTCTCTACGATCCAACCATACGGATGTTAAGATATATCTAATATATTGATATTCCCAAATTTTCAAAAAATTTAAAAATTAATTTGGTTGGAGATCTTAGTAGATCAGTAGTATATTGACTAGTACCAGTAACTCGTGCTTTGTCACTGATTATTGTTTCTATTTTTTAAAAACTATTTCTCTACGATCCAACCATACGGATGTTAAGATATATCTAATATATTGATATTCCCAAATTTTCAAAAAATAAAAAATTAATTTGTTTGGAGATCTTAGTAGATCACTAGTATATTGACTAGTACCCGTAACTCGTGCTTTGTCACTAATTATTGTGTCTATTTTTTAAAAACTATTTCTCTACGACCCAACCATACGGATGTTAAGATATATCTAATATATTGATCTTCCAAAATTTTCAAAAAAATTAAAAATTAATTTGGTTGGAGATCTTAGTAGATCAGTAGTATATTGACTAGTACCAGTAACTCATGCTTTGTTACTAATTATTGTTTCTATTTTTTAAAAACTATTTCTCTACGATCCAACCATACGGATGTTAAGATATATCTAATATATTGATATTCCCAAATTTTCAAAAAAATTAAAAATTAATTTGGTTGGAGATCTTAGTAGATCAGTAGTATATTGACTAATTCCAGTAACTCATGCTTTGTTACTAATTATTGTTTCTATTTTTTAAAAACTATTTCTCTACGATCCAACCATACGGATGTTAAGATATATCTAATATATTGATATTCCCAAATTTTCAAAAAAATTAAAAATTAATTTGGTTGGAGATCTTAGTAGATCAGTAGTATATTGACTAATTCCAGTAACTCGTGCTTTGTTACTGATTATTGTTTCTATTTTTTAAAATCTATTTCTCTAGGATCCAACCATACGGATGTTAAGATATATCTAATATATTGATCTTCCAAAATTTTCAAAAAAAATAAAAATTAATTTGGTTGGAGATCTTAGTAGATCAGTAGTATATTGACTAGTACCAGTAACTCATGCTTTGTTACTAATTATTGTTTCTATTTTTTAAAAACTATTTCTCTACGATCCAACCATACGGATGTTAATATATATCTAATATATTGATATTCCCAAATTTTCAAAAAAATTAAAAATTAATTTGGTTGTAGATCTTAGTAGATCAGTAGTATATTGACTAGTACCAGTAACTCGTGCTTTGTCACTGATTATTGTTTCTATTTTTTAAAACCTATTTCTCTATGATCCAACCATACGGATGTTAAGATATATCTAATATATTGATATTCCCAAATTTTCAAAAAAATTAAAAATTAATTTGGTTGGAGATCTTAGTAGATCAGTAGTATATTGACTAGTACCAGTAACTCGTGCTTTGTTACTGATTATTGTTTCTATTTTTTAAAAACTATTTCTCTACGATCCAACCATACGGATGTTAAGATATATCTAATATATTGATATTCCCAAATTTTCAAAAAAATTAAAAATTAATTTGGTTGGAGATCTTAGTAGATCAGTAGTATATTGACTAATTCCAGTAACTCGTGCTTTGTTACTGATTATTGTTTCTATTTTTTAAAATCTATTTCTCTAGGATCCAACCATACGGATGTTAAGATATATCTAATATATTGATCTTCCAAAATTTTCAAAAAAAATAAAAATTAATTTGGTTGGAGATCTTAGTAGATCAGTAGTATATTGACTAGTACCAGTAACTCATGCTTTGTTACTAATTATTGTTTCTATTTTTTAAAAACTATTTCTCTACGATCCAACCATACGGATGTTAATATATATCTAATATATTGATATTCCCAAATTTTCAAAAAAATTAAAAATTAATTTGGTTGGAGATCTTAGTAGATCAGTAGTATATTGACTAGTACCCGTAACTCGTGCTTTGTCACTGATTATTGTTTCTATTTTTTAAAAACTATTTCTCTATGATCCAACCATACAGATGTTAAGATATATCTAATATATTGATATTCCCAAATTTTCAAAAAATAAAAAATTAATTTGGTTGGAGATCTTAGTAGATCACTAGTATATTGACTAGTACCCGTAACTCGTGCTTTATCCCTAATTATTGTTTGTATTTTTAAAAAACTATTTCTCTACGACCCAGCCATACGGAAGTTAAGATATATCCAATATATTGATGTTCCCAAATTTTCAAAAAAAAAATTAATTTGGTTGGAGATCTTAGTAGATCAGTAGTATATTGACTAGTACCCGTAACTCGTGCTTTGTCACTGATTATTGTTTCTAATTTTTAAAACCTATTTCTCTATGATCCAACCATACGGATGTTAAGATATATCTAATATATTGATATTCCCAAATTTTCAAAAAAATTAAAAATTAATTTGGTTGTAGATCTTAGTAGATCAGTAGTATATTGACTAGTACCAGTAACTCGTGCTTTGTTACTGATTATTGTTTCTATTTTTTAAAAACTATTTCTCTACGATCCAACCATACGGATGTTAAGATATATCTAATATATTGATATTCCCAAATTTTCAAAAAATTTAAAAATTAATTTGGTTGGAGATCTTAGTAGATCAGTAGTATATTGACTAGTACCAGTAACTCGTGCTTTGTCACTGATTATTGTTTCTATTTTTTAAAAACTATTTCTCTACGATCCAACCATACGGATGTTAAGATATATCTAATATATTGATATTCCCAAATTTTCAAAAAATAAAAAATTAATTTGTTTGGAGATCTTAGTAGATCACTAGTATATTGACTAGTACCCGTAACTCGTGCTTTGTCACTAATTATTGTGTCTATTTTTTAAAAACTATTTCTCTACGACCCAACCATACGGATGTTAAGATATATCTAATATATTGATCTTCCAAAATTTTCAAAAAAATTAAAAATTAATTTGGTTGGAGATCTTAGTAGATCAGTAGTATATTGACTAGTACCAGTAACTCATGCTTTGTTACTAATTATTGTTTCTATTTTTTAAAAACTATTTCTCTACGATCCAACCATACGGATGTTAAGATATATCTAATATATTGATATTCCCAAATTTTCAAAAAAATTAAAAATTAATTTGGTTGGAGATCTTAGTAGATCAGTAGTATATTGACTAATTCCAGTAACTCGTGCTTTGTTACTGATTATTGTTTCTATTTTTTAAAATCTATTTCTCTAGGATCCAACCATACGGATGTTAAGATATATCTAATATATTGATCTTCCAAAATTTTCAAAAAAAAATAAAAATTAATTTGGTTGGAGATCTTAGTAGATCAGTAGTATATTGACTAGTACCAGTAACTCATGCTTTGTTACTAATTATTGTTTCTATTTTTTAAAAACTATTTCTCTACGATCCAACCATACGGATGTTAATATATATCTAATATATTGATATTCCCAAATTTTCAAAAAAATTAAAAATTAATTTGGTTGGAGATCTTAGTCGATCAGTAGTATATTGACTAGTACCCGTAACTCGTGCTTTGTCACTGATTATTGTTTCTATTTTTTAAAAACTATTTCTCTATGATCCAACCATACAGATGTTAAGATATATCTAATATATTGATATTCCCAAATTTTCAAAAAATAAAAAATTAATTTGGTTGGAGATCTTAGTAGATCAGTAGTATATTGACTAATTCCAGTAACTCGTGCTTTGTTACTGATTATTGTTTCTATTTTTTAAAAACTATTTCTCTACGATCCAACCATACGGATGTTAAGATATATCTAATATATTGATATTCCCAAATTTTCAAAAAATTTAAAAATTAATTTGGTTGGAGATCTTAGTAGATCAGTAGTATATTGACTAGTACCAATAACTCGTGCTTTGTCACTGATTATTGTTTCTATTTTTTAAAAACTATTTCTCTACGATCCAACCATACGGATGTTAAGATATATCTAATATATTGATATTCCCAAATTTTCAAAAAATAAAAAATTAATTTGTTTGGAGATCTTAGTAGATCACTAGTATATTGACTAGTACCCGTAACTCGTGCTTTGTCACTAATTATTGTGTCTATTTTTTAAAAACTATTTCTCTACGACCCAACCATACGGATGTTAAGATATATCTAATATATTGATCTTCCAAAATTTTCAAAAAAATTAAAAATTAACTTGGTTGGAGATCTTAGTAGATCAGTAGTATATTGACTAGTACCAGTAACTCATGCTTTGTTACTAATTATTGTTTCTATTTTTTAAAAACTATTTCTCTACGATCCAACCATACGGATGTTAAGATATATCTAATATATTGATATTCCCAAATTTTCAAAAAAATTAAAAATTAATTTGGTTGGAGATCTTAGTAGATCAGTAGTATATTGACTAATTCCAGTAACTCGTGCTTTGTTACTGATTATTGTTTCTATTTTTTAAAATCTATTTCTCTAGGATCCAACCATACGGATGTTAAGATATATCTAATATATTGATCTTCCAAAATTTTCAAAAAAAATAAAAATTAATTTGGTTGGAGATCTTAGTAGATCAGTAGTATATTGACTAGTACCAGTAACTCATGCTTTGTTACTAATTATTGTTTCTATTTTTTAAAAACTATTTCTCTACGATCCAACCATACGGATGTTAATATATATCTAATATATTGATATTCCCAAATTTTCAAAAAAATTAAAAATTAATTTGGTTGGAGATCTTAGTCGATCAGTAGTATATTGACTAGTACCCGTAACTCGTGCTTTGTCACTGATTATTGTTTCTATTTTTTAAAAACTATTTCTCTATGATCCAACCATACAGATGTTAAGATATATCTAATATATTGATATTCCCAAATTTTCAAAAAATAAAAAATTAATTTGGTTGGAGATCTTAGTAGATCACTAGTATATTGACTAGTACCCGTAACTCGTGCTTTATCCCTAATTATTGTTTGTATTTTTAAAAAACTATTTCTCTACGACCCAGCCATACGGAAGTTAAGATATATCCAATATATTGATGTTCCCAAATTTTCAAAAAAAAAATTAATTTGGTTGGAGATCTTAGTAGATCAGTAGTATATTGACTAGTACCCGTAACTCGTGCTTTGTCACTGATTATTGTTTCTAATTTTTAAAACCTATTTCTCTATGATCCAACCATACGGATGTTAAGATATATCTAATATATTGATATTCCCAAATTTTCAAAAAAATTAAAAATTAATTTGGTTGTAGATCTTAGTAGATCAGTAGTATATTGACTAGTACCAGTAACTCGTGCTTTGTTACTGATTATTGTTTCTATTTTTTAAAAACTATTTCTCTACGATCCAACCATACGGATGTTAAGATATATCTAATATATTGATATTCCCAAATTTTCAAAAAATTTAAAAATTAATTTGGTTGGAGATCTTAGTAGATCAGTAGTATATTGACTAGTACCAGTAACTCGTGCTTTGTCACTGATTATTGTTTCTATTTTTTAAAAACTATTTCTCTACGATCCAACCATACGGATGTTAAGATATATCTAATATATTGATATTCCCAAATTTTCAAAAAATAAAAAATTAATTTGTTTGGAGATCTTAGTAGATCACTAGTATATTGACTAGTACCCGTAACTCGTGCTTTGTCACTAATTATTGTGTCTATTTTTTAAAAACTATTTCTCTACGACCCAACCATACGGATGTTAAGATATATCCAATATATTGATGTTCCCAAATTTTCAAAAAATAAAAATTAATTTGGTTGAAGATCTTAGTAGATCAGTAGTATATTGACTAGTACCAGTAACTCATGCTTTGTTACTAATTATTGTTTCTATTTTTTAAAAACTATTTCTCTACGATCCAACCATACGGATGTTAAGATAAATCTAATATATTGATATTTCCAAATTTTCAAAAAAATTAAAAATTAATTTGGTTGGAGATCTTAGTAGATCAGTAGTATATTGATTAGTACCCGTAACTCGTGCTTTGTCACTGATTATTGTTTCTATTTTTTAAAAACTATTTCTCTATGATCCAACCATACGGATGTTAAGATATATCTAATATATTAATATTCCCAAATTTTCAAAAAATAAAAAATTAATTTGGTTGGAGATCTTAGTAGATCACTAGTATATTGACTAGTACCCGTAACTCGTGCTTTGTCACTAATTATTGTTTCTATTTTTTAAAAACTATTTCTCTACGACCCAACCATACGGATGTTTAGATATATCCAATATATTGATGTTCCCAAATTTTCAAAAAATAAAAAATTAATTTGGTTGGAGATCTTAATTAGTAGATCAGTAGTATATTGACTAGTACCCGTAACTCGTGCTTTGTCACTAATTATTGTTTCTATTTTTTAAAAACTATTTCTCTACGACCCAACCATACGGATGTTTAGATATATCCAATATATTGATGTTCCCAAATTTTCAAAAAATAAAAAATTAATTTGGTTGGAGATCTTAATTAGTAGATCAGTAGTATATTGAATAGTACCCGTAACTCGTGCTTTGTCACTGATTATTGTTTCTATTTTTCAAAAACAATTTCTCTATGATCCAACCATACGGATGTTAAGATATATCTAATATATTGATATTATTAAATTTTCAAAAAAAATAAAAATTAATTTGGTTGGAGATCTTAGTAGATCAGTAGTATATTGACTAGTACCAGTAACTCGTGCTTTGTTACTGATTATTGTTCCTATTTTTTAAAAACTATTTCTCTACGATCCAACCATACGGATGTTAAGATATATCTAATATATTGATATTCCCAAATTTTCAAAAAAATTAAAAATTAATTTGGTTGGAGATCTTAGTAGATCAGTAGTATATTGACTAATTCCAGTAACTCGTGCTTTGTTACTGATTATTGTTTCTATTTTTTAAAATCTATTTCTCTACGATCCAACCATACGGATGTTAAGATATATCTAATATATTGATCTTCCAAAATTTTCAAAAAAATTAAAAATTAATTTGGTTGGAGATCTTAGTAGATCAGTAGTATATTGACTAGTACCAGTAACTCATGCTTTGTTACTAATTATTGTTTCTATTTTTTAAAAACTATTTCTCTACGATCCAACCATACGGATGTTAAGATATATCTAATATATTGATATTCCCAAATTTTCAAAAAAATTAAAAATTAATTTGGTTGGAGATCTTAGTAGATCAGTAGTATATTGATTAGTACCCGTAACTCGTGTTTTGTCACTGATTATTGTTTCTATTTTTTAAAAACTATTTCTCTATGATCCAACCATACGGATGTTAAGATATATCTAATATATTGATATTCCCAAATTTTCAAAAAATAAAAAATTAATTTGGTTGGAGATCTTAGTAGATCACTAGTATATTGACTAGTACCCGTAACTCGTGCTTTGTCACTAATTATTGTTTCTATTTTTTAAAAACTATTTCTCTACGACCCAACCATACGGATGTTTAGATATATCCAATATATTGATGTTCCCAAATTTTCAAAAAATAAAAAATTAATTTGGTTGGAGATCTTAATTAGTAGATCAGTAGTATATTGAATAGTACCCGTAACTCGTGCTTTGTCACTGATTATTGTTTCTATTTTTCAAAAACAATTTCTCTATGATCCAACCATACGGATGTTAAGATATATCTAATATATTGATATTCCTAAATTTTCAAAAAAAATAAAAATTAATTTGGTTGGAGATCTTAGTAGATCAGTAGTATATTGACTAGTACCAGTAACTCGTGCTTTGTTACTAATTATTGTTCCTATTTTTTAAAAACTATTTCTCTACGATCCAACCATACGGATGTTAAGATATATCTAATATATTGATATTCCCAAATTTTCAAAAAAATTAAAAATTAATTTGGTTGGAGATCTTAGTAGATCAGTAGTATATTGACTAATTCCAGTAACTCGTGCTTTGTTACTGATTATTGTTTCTATTTTTTAAAATCTATTTCTCTACGATCCAACCATACGGATGTTAAGATATATCTAATATATTGATCTTCCAAAATTTTCAAAAAAATTAAAAATTAATTTGGTTGGAGATCTTAGTAGATCAGTAGTATATTGACTAGTACCAGTAACTCATGCTTTGTTACTAATTATTGTTTCTATTTTTTAAAAACTATTTCTCTACGATCCAACCATACGGATGTTAAGATATATCTAATATATTGATATTCCCAAATTTTCAAAAAAATTAAAAATTAATTTGGTTGGAGATCTTAGTAGATCAGTAGTATATTGACTAATTCCAGTAACTCGTGCTTTGTTACTGATTATTGTTTCTATTTTTTAAAATCTATTTCTCTACGATCCAACCATATGGATGTTAAGATATATCTAATATATTGATCTTCCAAAATTTTCAAAAAAAATAAAAATTAATTTGGTTGGAGATCTTAGTAGATCAGTAGTATATTGACTAGTACCAGTAACTCATGCTTTGTTACTAATTATTGTTTCTATTTTTTAAAAACTATTTCTCTACGATCCAACCATACGGATGTTAATATATATCTAATATATTGATATTCCCAAATTTTCAAAAAAATTAAAAATTAATTTGGTTGGAGATCTTAGTAGATCAGTAGTATATTGACTAGTACCCGTAACTCGTGCTTTGTCACTGATTATTGTTTCTATTTTTTAAAAACTATTTCTCTATGATCCAACCATACAGATGTTAAGTTATATCTAATATATTGATATTCCCAAATTTTCAAAAAATAAAAAATTAATTTGGTTGGAGATCTTAGTAGATCACTAGTATATTGACTAGTACCCGTAACTCGTGCTTTATCCCTAATTATTGTTTTTATTTTTAAAAAACTATTTCTCTACGACCCAGCCATACGGAAGTTAAGATATATCCAATATATTGATGTTCCCAAATTTTCAAAAAAAAAATTAATTTGGTTGGAGATCTTAGTAGATCAGTAGTATATTGACTAGTACCCGTAACTCGTGCTTTGTCACTGATTATTGTTTCTATTTTTTAAAACCTATTTCTCTATGATCCAACCATACGGATGTTAAGATATATCTAATATATTGATATTCCCAAATTTTCAAAAAAATTAAAAATTAATTTGGTTGGAGATCTTAGTAGATCAGTAGTATATTGACTAGTACCAGTAACTCGTGCTTTGTTACTGATTATTGTTTCTATTTTTTAAAAACTATTTCTCTACGATCCAACCATACGGATGTTAAGATATATCTAATATATTGATATTCCCAAATTTTCAAAAAATTTAAAAATTAATTTGGTTGGAGATCTTAGTAGATCAGTAGTATATTGACTAGTACCAGTAACTCGTGCTTTGTCACTGATTATTGTTTCTATTTTTTAAAAACTATTTCTCTACGATCCAACCATACGGATGTTAAGATATATCTAATATATTGATATTCCCAAATTTTCAAAAAATAAAAAATTAATTTGTTTGGAGATCTTAGTAGATCACTAGTATATTGACTAGTACCCGTAACTCGTGCTTTGTCACTAATTATTGTGTCTATTTTTTAAAAACTATTTCTCTACGACCCAACCATACGGATGTTAAGATATATCCAATATATTGATGTTCCCAAATTTTCAAAAAATAAAAATTAATTTGGTTGAAGATCTTAGTAGATCAGTAGTATATTGACTAGTACCAGTAACTCATGCTTTGTTACTAATTATTGTTTCTGTTTTTTAAAAACTATTTCTCTACGATCCAACCATACGGATGTTAAGATATATCTAATATATTGATATTTCCAAATTTTCAAAAAAATTAAAAATTAATTTGGTTGGAGATCTTAGTAGATCAGTAGTATATTGATTAGTACCCGTAACTCGTGCTTTGTCACTGATTATTGTTTCTATTTTTTAAAAACTATTTCTCTATGATCCAACCATACGGATGTTAAGATATATCTAATATATTGATATTCCCAAATTTTCAAAAAATAAAAAATTAATTTGGTTGGAGATCTTAGTAGATCACTAGTATATTGACTAGTACCCGTAACTCGTGCTTTATCCCTAATTATTGTTTGTATTTTTAAAAAACTATTTCTCTACGACCCAGCCATACGGAAGTTAAGATATATCCAATATATTGATGTTCCCAAATTTTCAAAAAAAAAATTAATTTGGTTGGAGATCTTAGTAGATCAGTAGTATATTGACTAGTACCCGTAACTCGTGCTTTGTCACTGATTATTGTTTCTATTTTTTAAAACCTATTTCTCTATGATCCAACCATACGGATGTTAAGATATATCTAATATATTGATATTCCCAAATTTTCAAAAAAATTAAAAATTAATTTGGTTGGAGATCTTAGTAGATCAGTAGTATATTGACTAGTACCAGTAACTCGTGCTTTGTTACTGATTATTGTTTCTATTTTTTAAAAACTATTTCTCTACGATCCAACCATACGGATGTTAAGATATATCTAATATATTGGTATTCCCAAATTTTCAAAAAAATTAAAAATTAATTTGTTTGGAGATCTTAGTAGATCAGTAGTATATTGACTAATTCCAGTAACTCGTGCTTTGTTACTGATTATTGTTTCTATTTTTTAAAATCTATTTCTCTACGATCCAACCATACGGATGTTAAGATATATCCAATATATTGATGTTCCCAAATTTTCAAAAAATAAAAATTAATTTGGTTGAAGATCTTAGTAGATCAGTAGTATATTGACTAGTACCAGTAACTCATGCTTTGTTACTAATTATTGTTTCTGTTTTTTAAAAACTATTTCTCTACGATCCAACCATACGGATGTTAAGATATATCTAATATATTGATATTTCCAAATTTTCAAAAAAATTAAAAATTAATTTGGTTGGAGATCTTAGTAGATCAGTAGTATATTGATTAGTACCCGTAACTCGTGCTTTGTCACTGATTATTGTTTCTATTTTTTAAAAACTATTTCTCTATGATCCAACCATACGGATGTTAAGATATATCTAATATATTGATATTCCCAAATTTTCAAAAAATAAAAAATTAATTTGGTTGGAGATCTTAGTAGATCACTAGTATATTGACTAGTACCCGTAACTCGTGCTTTATCCCTAATTATTGTTTGTATTTTTAAAAAACTATTTCTCTACGACCCAGCCATACGGAAGTTAAGATATATCCAATATATTGATGTTCCCAAATTTTCAAAAAAAAAATTAATTTGGTTGGAGATCTTAGTAGATCAGTAGTATATTGACTAGTACCCGTAACTCGTGCTTTGTCACTGATTATTGTTTCTATTTTTTAAAACCTATTTCTCTATGATCCAACCATACGGATGTTAAGATATATCTAATATATTGATATTCCCAAATTTTCAAAAAAATTAAAAATTAATTTGGTTGGAGATCTTAGTAGATCAGTAGTATATTGACTAGTACCAGTAACTCGTGCTTTGTTACTGATTATTGTTTCTATTTTTTAAAAACTATTTCTCTACGATCCAACCATACGGATGTTAAGATATATCTAATATATTGATATTCCCAAATTTTCAAAAAATTTAAAAATTAATTTGGTTGGAGATCTTAGTAGATCAGTAGTATATTGACTAGTACCAGTAACTCGTGCTTTGTCACTGATTATTGTTTCTATTTTTTAAAAACTATTTCTCTACGATCCAACCATACGGATGTTAAGATATATCTAATATATAGATATTCCCAAATTTTCAAAAAATAAAAAATTAATTTGTTTGGAGATCTTAGTAGATCACTAGTATAATGACTAGTACCAGTAACTCGTGCTTTGTCACTAATTATTGTGTCTATTTTTTAAAATCTATTTCTCTACGATCCAACCATACGGATGTTAAGATATATCTAATATATTGATCTTCCAAAATTTTCAAAAAAATTAAAAATTAATTTGGTTGGAGATCTTAGTAGATCAGTAGTATATTGACTAGTACCAGTAACTCATGCTTTGTTACTAATTATTGTTTCTATTTTTTAAAAACTATTTCTCTACGATCCAACCATACGGATGTTAAGATATATCTAATATATTGATATTCCCAAATTTTCAAAAAAATTAAAAATTAATTTGGTTGGAGATCTTAGTAGATCAGTAGTATATTGATTAGTACCCGTAACTCGTGCTTTGTCACTGATTATTGTTTCTATTTTTTAAAAACTATTTCTCTATGATCCAAACATACGGATGTTAAGATATATCTAATATATTGATATTCCCAAATTTTCAAAAAATAAAAAATTAATTTGGTTGGAGATCTTATTTGATCACTAGTATATTGACTAGTACCCGTAACTCGTGCTTTGTCACTAATTATTGTTTCTATTTTTTAAAAACTATTTCTCCACGACCCAACCATACGGATGTTTAGATATATCCAATATATTGATGTTCCCAAATTTTCAAAAAATAAAAAATTAATTTGGTTGGAGATCTTAATTAGTAGATCAGTCGTATATTGACTAGTACTCGTAACTCGTGCTTTGTCACTGATTATTGTTTCTATTTTTCAAAAACAATTTCTCTATGATCCAACCATACGGATGTTAAGATATATCTAATATATTGATATTCCCAAATTTTCAAAAAAAATAAAAATTAATTTGGTTGGAGATCTTAGTAGATCAGTAGTATATTGACTAGTACCAGTAACTCGTGCTTTGTTACTGATTATTGTTTCTATTTTTTAAAAACTATTTCTCTACGATCCAACCATACGGATGTTAAGATATATCTAATATATTGGTATTCCCAAATTTTCAAAAAAATTAAAAATTAATTTGTTTGGAGATCTTAGTAGATCAGTAGTATATTGACTAATTCCAGTAACTCGTGCTTTGTTACTGATTATTGTTTCTATTTTTTAAAATCTATTTCTCTACGATCCAACCATACGGATGTTAAGATATATATAATATATTGATCTTCCAAAATTTTCAAAAAAATTAAAAATTAATTTGGTTGGAGATCTTAGTCGATCAGTAGTATATTGACTAGTACCAGTAACTCATGCTTTGTTACTAATTATTATTTCTATTTTTTAAAAACTATTTCTCTACGATCCAACCATACGGATGTTAAGATATATCTAATATATTGATATTCCCAAATTTTCAAAAAAATTAAAAATTAATTTGGTTGGAGATCTTAGTAGATCAGTAGTATATTGACTAGTACCCGTAACTCGTGCTTTGTCACTAATCATTGTTTCTATTTTTTAAAAACTATTTCTCTACGACCCAACCATATGGATGTTTAGATATATCCAATATATTGATGTTCCCAAATTTTCAAAAAATAAAAAATTAATTTGGTTGGAGATCTTAATTAGTAGATCAGTAGTATATTGACAAGTACCCGTAACTCGTGTTTTGTCACTGATTATTGTTTCTATTTTTCAAAAACAATTTCTCTATGATCCAACCATACGGATGTTAAGATATATCTAATATATTGATATTCCCAAATTTTCAAAAAAAATAAAAATTAATTTGGTTGGAGATCTTAGTAGATCAGTAGTATCTTGACTAGTACCAGTAACTCGTGCTTTGTTACTGATTATTGTTTCTATTTTTTAAAAACTATTTCTCTACGATCCAACCATACGGATGTTAAGATATATCTAATATATTGATATTCCCAAATTTTCAAAAAAATTAAAAATTAATTTGGTTGGAGATCTTAGTAGATCAGTAGTATATTGACTAGTACCCGTAACTCGTGCTTTGTCACTGATTATTGTTTCTATTTTTTAAAAACTATTTCTCTATGATCCAACCATACGGATGTTAAGATATATCTAATATATTGATATTCCCAAATTTTCAAAAAATAAAAAATTAATTTGGTTGGAGATCTTAGTAGATCACTAGTATATTGACTAGTACCCGTAACTCGTGCTTTATCCCTAATTATTGTTTGTATTTTTAAAAAACTATTTCTCTACGACCCAGCCATACGGAAGTTAAGATATATCCAATATATTGATGTTCCCAAATTTTCAAAAAAAAAATTAATTTGGTTGGAGATCTTAGTAGATCAGTAGTATATTGACTAGTACCCGTAACTCGTGCTTTGTCACTGATTATTGTTTCTATTTTTTAAAACCTATTTCTCTATGATCCAACCATACGGATGTTAAGATATATCTAATATATTGATATTCCCAAATTTTCAAAAAAATTAAAAATTAATTTGGTTGGAGATCTTAGTAGATCAGTAGTATATTGACTAGTACCAGTAACTCGTGCTTTGTTACTGATTATTGTTTCTATTTTTTAAAAACTATTTCTCTACGATCCAACCATACGGATGTTAAGATATATCT
This sequence comes from Kitagawia praeruptora, assembly GCA_037693485.1. Lineage (NCBI taxonomy): Eukaryota > Viridiplantae > Streptophyta > Magnoliopsida > Apiales > Apiaceae > Kitagawia > Kitagawia praeruptora. The sequence continues at coordinate 129,476,387 of CM075352.1, forward strand.
AATATATTGATATTCCCAAATTTTCAAAAAATTTAAAAATTAATTTGGTTGGAGATCTTAGTAGATCAGTAGTATATTGACTAGTACCAGTAACTCGTGCTTTGTCACTGATTATTGTTTCTATTTTTTAAAAACTATTTCTCTACGATCCAACCATACGGATGTTAAGATATATCTAATATATAGATATTCCCAAATTTTCAAAAAATAAAAAATTAATTTGTTTGGAGATCTTAGTAGATCACTAGTATAATGACTAGTACCCGTAACTCGTGCTTTGTCACTAATTATTGTGTCTATTTTTTAAAATCTATTTCTCTACGATCCAACCATACGGATGTTAAGATATATCTAATATATTGATCTTCCAAAATTTTCAAAAAAATTAAAAATTAATTTGGTTGGAGATCTTAGTAGATCAGTAGTATATTGACTAGTACCAGTAACTCATGCTTTGTTACTAATTATTGTTTCTATTTTTTAAAAACTATTTCTCTACGATCCAACCATACGGATGTTAAGATATATCTAATATATTGATATTCCCAAATTTTCAAAAAAATTAAAAATTAATTTGGTTGGAGATCTTAGTAGATCAGTAGTATATTGATTAGTACCCGTAACTCGTGCTTTGTCACTGATTATTGTTTCTATTTTTTAAAAACTATTTCTCTATGATCCAAACATACGGATGTTAAGATATATCTAATATATTGATATTCCCAAATTTTCAAAAAATAAAAAATTAATTTGGTTGGAGATCTTATTTGATCACTAGTATATTGACTAGTACCCGTAACTCGTGCTTTGTCACTAATTATTGTTTCTATTTTTTAAAAACTATTTCTCCACGACCCAACCATACGGATGTTTAGATATATCCAATATATTGATGTTCCCAAATTTTCAAAAAATAAAAAATTAATTTGGTTGGAGATCTTAATTAGTAGATCAGTCGTATATTGACTAGTACTCGTAACTCGTGCTTTGTCACTGATTATTGTTTCTATTTTTCAAAAACAATTTCTCTATGATCCAACCATACGGATGTTAAGATTTATCTAATATATTGATATTCCCAAATTTTCAAAAAAAATAAAAATTAATTTGGTTGGAGATCTTAGTAGATCAGTAGTATATTGACTAGTACCAGTAACTCGTGCTTTGTTACTGATTATTGTTTCTATTTTTTAAAAACTATTTCTCTACGATCCAACCATACGGATGTTAAGATATATCTAATATATTGGTATTCCCAAATTTTCAAAAAAATTAAAAATTAATTTGTTTGGAGATCTTAGTAGATCAGTAGTATATTGACTAATTCCAGTAACTCGTGCTTTGTTACTGATTATTGTTTCTATTTTTTAAAATCTATTTCTCTACGATCCAACCATACGGATGTTAAGATATATATAATATATTGATCTTCCAAAATTTTCAAAAAAATTAAAAATTAATTTGGTTGGAGATCTTAGTCGATCAGTAGTATATTGACTAGTACCAGTAACTCATGCTTTGTTACTAATTATTATTTCTATTTTTTAAAAACTATTTCTCTACGATCCAACCATACGGATGTTAAGATATATCTAATATATTGATATTCCCAAATTTTCAAAAAAATTAAAAATTAATTTGGTTGGAGATCTTAGTAGATCAGTAGTATATTGACTAGTACCCGTAACTCGTGCTTTGTCACTAATCATTGTTTCTATTTTTTAAAAACTATTTCTCTACGACCCAACCATATGGATGTTTAGATATATCCAATATATTGATGTTCCCAAATTTTCAAAAAATAAAAAATTAATTTGGTTGGAGATCTTAATTAGTAGATCAGTAGTATATTGACAAGTACCCGTAACTCGTGTTTTGTCACTGATTATTGTTTCTATTTTTCAAAAACAATTTCTCTATGATCCAACCATACGGATGTTAAGATATATCTAATATATTGATATTCCCAAATTTTCAAAAAAAATAAAAATTAATTTGGTTGGAGATCTTAGTAGATCAGTAGTATCTTGACTAGTACCAGTAACTCGTGCTTTGTTACTGATTATTGTTTCTATTTTTTAAAAACTATTTCTCTACGATCCAACCATACGGATGTTAAGATATATCTAATATATTGATATTCCCAAATTTTCAAAAAAATTAAAAATTAATTTGGTTGGAGATCTTAGTAGATCAGTAGTATATTGACTAGTACCCGTAACTCGTGCTTTGTCACTGATTATTGTTTCTATTTTTTAAAAACTATTTCTCTATGATCCAACCATACGGATGTTAAGATATATCTAATATATTGATATTCCCAAATTTTCAAAAAATAAAAAATTAATTTGGTTGGAGATCTTAGTAGATCACTAGTATATTGACTAGTACCAGTAACTCATGCTTTGTCACTAATTATTGTTTCTATTTTTTAAAAACTATTTCTCTACGACCCAACCATACAGATGTTTAGATATATCCAATATATTGATGTTCCCAAATTTTCAAAAAATAAAAAATTAATTTGGTTGGAGATCTTAATTAGTAGATCAGTAGTATATTGACTAGTACCCGTAACTCGTGCTTTGTCACTGATTATTGTTTCTATTTTTCAAAAACAATTTCTCTATGATCCATTCATACGGATGTTAAGATATATCTAATATATTGATATTCCTAAATTTTCAAAAAAAATAAAAATTAATTTGGTTGGAGATCTTAGTAGATCAGTAGTATATTGACTAGTACCAGTAACTCGTGCTTTGTTACTGATTATTGTTTCTATTTTTTAAAAACTATTTCTCTACGATCCAACCATACGGATGTTAATATATATCTAATATATTGATATTCCCAAATTTTCAAAAAAATTAAAAATTAATTTGGTTGGAGATCTTAGTAGATCAGTAGTATATTGACTAATTCCAGTAACTCGTGCTTTGTTACTGATTATTGTTTCTATTTTTTAAAATCTATTTCTCTACGATCCAACCATACGGATGTTAAGATATATCTAATATATTGATCTTCCAAAATTTTCAAAAAAATTAAAAATTAATTTGGTTGGAGATCTTAGTAGATCAGTAGTATATTGACTAGTACCAGTAACTCATGCTTTGTTACTAATTATTGTTTCTATTTTTTAAAAACTATTTCTCTACGATCCAACCATACGGATGTTAAGATATATCTAATATATTGATATTCCCAAATTTTCAAAAAAATTAAAAATTAATTTGGTTGGAGATCTTAGTAGATCAGTAGTATATTGACTAGTACCCGTAACTCGTGCTTTGTCACTGATTATTGTTTCTATTTTTTAAAAACTATTTCTCTATGATCCAACCATACGGATGTTAAGATATATCTAATATATTGATATTCCCAAATTTTCAAAAAATAAAAAATTAATTTGGTTGGAGATCTTAGTAGATCACTAGTATATTGACTAGTACCAGTAACTCATGCTTTGTCACTAATTATTGTTTCTATTTTTTAAAAACTATTTCTCTACGACCCAACCATACAGATGTTTAGATATATCCAATATATTGATGTTCCCAAATTTTCAAAAAATAAAAAATTAATTTGGTTGGAGATCTTAATTAGTAGATCAGTAGTATATTGACTAGTACCCGTAACTCGTGCTTTGTCACTGATTATTGTTTCTATTTTTCAAAAACAATTTCTCTATGATCCAACCATACGGATGTTAAGATATATCTAATATATTGATATTCCCAAATTTTCAAAAAAAATAAAAATTAATTTGGTTGGAGATCTTAGTAGATCAGTAGTATCTTGACTAGTACCAGTAACTCGTGCTTTGTTACTGATTATTGTTTCTATTTTTTAAAAACTATTTCTCTACGATCCAACCATACGGATGTTAAGATATATCTAATATATTGATATTCCCAAATTTTCAAAAAAATTAAAAATTAATTTGGTTGGAGATCTTAGTAGATCAGTAGTATATTGACTAGTACCCGTAACTCGTGCTTTGTCACTGATTATTGTTTCTATTTTTTAAAAACTATTTCTCTATGATCCAACCATACGGATGTTAAGATATATCTAATATATTGATATTCCCAAATTTTCAAAAAATAAAAAATTCATTTGGTTGGAGATCTTAGTAGATCACTAGTATATTGACTAGTACCAGTAACTCATGCTTTGTCACTAATTATTGTTTCTATTTTTTAAAAACTATTTCTCTACGACCCAACCATACAGATGTTTAGATATATCCAATATATTGATGTTCCCAAATTTTCAAAAAATAAAAAATTAATTTGGTTGGAGATCTTAATTAGTAGATCAGTAGTATATTGACTAGTACCCGTAACTCGTGCTTTGTCACTGATTATTGTTTCTATTTTTCAAAAACAATTTCTCTATGATCCATTCATACGGATGTTAAGATATATCTAATATATTGATATTCCTAAATTTTCAAAAAAAATAAAAATTAATTTGGTTGGAGATCTTAGTAGATCAGTAGTATATTGACTAGTACCAGTAACTCGTGCTTTGTTACTGATTATTGTTTCTATTTTTTAAAAACTATTTCTCTACGATCCAACCATACGGATGTTAATATATATCTAATATATTGATATTCCCAAATTTTCAAAAAAATTAAAAATTAATTTGGTTGGAGATCTTAGTAGATCAGTAGTATATTGACTAATTCCAGTAACTCGTGCTTTGTTACTGATTATTGTTTCTATTTTTTAAAATCTATTTCTCTACGATCCAACCATACGGATGTTAAGATATATCTAATATATTGATCTTCCAAAATTTTCAAAAAAATTAAAAATTAATTTGGTTGGAGATCTTAGTAGATCAGTAGTATATTGACTAGTACCAGTAACTCATGCTTTGTTACTAATTATTGTTTCTATTTTTTAAAAACTATTTCTCTACGATCCAACCATACGGATGTTAAGATATATCTAATATATTGATATTCCCAAATTTTCAAAAAAATTAAAAATTAATTTGGTTGGAGATCTTAGTAGATCAGTAGTATATTGACTAGTACCCGTAACTCGTGCTTTGTCACTGATTATTGTTTCTATTTTTTAAAAACTATTTCTCTATGATCCAACCATACGGATGTTAAGATATATCTAATATATTGATATTCCCAAATTTTCAAAAAATAAAAAATTAATTTGGTTGGAGATCTTAGTAGATCACTAGTATATTGACTAGTACCAGTAACTCATGCTTTGTCACTAATTATTGTTTCTATTTTTTAAAAACTATTTCTCTACGACCCAACCATACAGATGTTTAGATATATCCAATATATTGATGTTCCCAAATTTTCAAAAAATAAAAAATTAATTTGGTTGGAGATCTTAATTAGTAGATCAGTAGTATATTGACTAGTACCCGTAACTCGTGCTTTGTCACTGATTATTGTTTCTATTTTTCAAAAACAATTTCTCTATGATCCATTCATACGGATGTTAAGATATATCTAATATATTGATATTCCTAAATTTTCAAAAAAAATAAAAATTAATTTGGTTGGAGATCTTAGTAGATCAGTAGTATATTGACTAGTACCAGTAACTCGTGCTTTGTTACTGATTATTGTTTCTATTTTTTAAAAACTATTTCTCTACGATCCAACCATACGGATGTTAATATATATCTAATATATTGATATTCCCAAATTTTCAAAAAAATTAAAAATTAATTTGGTTGGAGATCTTAGTAGATCAGTAGTATATTGACTAATTCCAGTAACTCGTGCTTTGTTACTGATTATTGTTTCTATTTTTTAAAATCTATTTCTCTACGATCCAACCATACGGATGTTAAGATATATCTAATATATTGATCTTCCAAAATTTTCAAAAAAATTAAAAATTAATTTGGTTGGAGATCTTAGTAGATCAGTAGTATATTGACTAGTACCAGTAACTCATGCTTTGTTACTAATTATTGTTTCTATTTTTTAAAAACTATTTCTCTACGATCCAACCATACGGATGTTAAGATATATCTAATATATTGATATTCCCAAATTTTCAAAAAAATTAAAAATTAATTTGGTTGGAGATCTTAATAGATCAGTAGTATATTGACTAGTACCCGTAACTCGTGCTTTGTCACTGATTATTGTTTCTATTTTTTAAAAACTATTTCTCTATGATCCAACCATACGGATGTTAAGATATATCTAATATATTGATATTCCCAAATTTTTAAAAAATAAAAAATTAATTTGGTTGAAGATCTTAGTAGATCGCTAGTATATTGACTAGTACCCGTAACTCGTGCTTTGTCACTAATTATTGTTTCTATTTTTTTAAAAACTATTTCTCTACGACCCAACCATACGGATGTTTAGATATTTCCAATATATTGATATTCCCAAATTTTCAAAAAATAAAAAATTAATTTGGTTTGAGATCTTAATTAGTAGATCAGTAGTACATTGACTAGTACCCGTAACTCGTGCTTTGTCACTGATTATTGTTTCTATTTTTCAAAAACAATTTCTCTATGATCCAACCATACGCATGTTAAGATATATCTAATATATTGATATTCCCAAATTTTCAAAAAAAATAAAAATTAATTTGGTTGGAGATCTTAGTAGATCAGTAGTATATTGACTAGTACCAGTAACTCGTGCTTTGTGACTGATTATTGTTTCTATTTTTTAAAAACTATTTCTCAACGATCCAACCATACGGATGTTAAGATATATCTAATATATTGATATTCCCAAATTTTCAAAAAAATTAAAAATTAATTTGGTTGGAGATCTTAGTAGATCAGTAGTATATTGACTAGTACCAGTAACTCGTGCTTTGTTACTGATTATTGTTTATATTTTTTAAAAACTATTTCTCTACGATCCAACCATACGGATGTTAAGATATATCTAATATATTGATATTCCCAAATTTTCAAAAAAATTAAAAATTAATTTGGTTGGAGATCTTAGTAGATCAGTAGTATCTTGACTAGTACCAGTAACTCGTGCTTTGTTACTGATTATTGTTTCTATTTTTTAAAAACTATTTCTCTACGATCCAACCATACGGATGTTAAGATATATCTAATATATTGATATTCCCAAATTTTCAAAAAATTAAAAATTAATTTGGTTGGAGATCTTAGTAGATCAGTAGTATATTGACTAGTACCAGTAACTCGTGCTTTGTCACTGATTATTGTTTCTATTTTTTAAAAACTATTTCTCTACGATCCAACCATACGGATGTTAAGATATATATCTAATATATTGATATTCCCAAATTTTCAAAAAATAAAAAATTAATTTGGTTGGAGATCTTAGTAGATCACTAGTATATTGACTTGTACCAGTAACTCGTGCTTTGTCACTAATAATTGTTTCTATTTTTTAAAAACTATTTCTCTACGACCCAACCATACGGATGTTAAGATATATCCAATATATTGATGTTCCCAAATTTTCAAAAAATAAAAATTAATTTGGTTGAACATCTTAGTAGATCAGTAGTATATTGACTAGTACCAGTAACTCATGCTTTGTTACTAATTATTGTTTCTATTTTTTAAAAACTATTTCTCTACGATCCAACCATACGGATGTTAAGATATATCTAATATATTGATATTCCCAAATTTTAAAAAAAATTAAAAATTAATTTGGTTGGAGATCTTAGTAGATCAATAGTATATTGACTAGTACCCGTAACTCGTGCTTTGTCACTGATTATTGTTTCTATTTTTTAAAAACTATTTCTCTATGATCCAACCATACAGATGTTTAGATATATCCAATATATTGATGTTCCCAATTTTTCAAAAAATAAAAAATTAATTTGGTTGGAGATCTTAATTAGTAGATCACTAGTATATTGACTAGTACCCGTAACTCGTGCTTTGTCACTAATTATTGTTTCTATTTTTTAAAAACTATTTCTCTACGATCCAACCATACGGATGTTTAGATATATCCAATATATTAATGTTCCCAAATTTTCAAAAAATAAAAAATTAATTTGGTTGGAGATCTTAATTAGTAGATCAGTAGTATATTGACTAGTACCCGTAACTCGTGCTTTGTCACTGATTATTGTTTCTATTTTTCAAAAACAATTTCTCTATGATCCAACCATACGCATGTTAAGATATATCTAATATATTGATATTCCCAAATTTTCAAAAAAATAAAAATTAATTTGGTTGGAGATCTTAGTAGATCAGTAGTATATTGACTAGTACCAGTAACTCGTGCTTTGTTACTGATTATTGTTTCTATTTTTTAAAAACTATTTCTCTACGATCCAACCATACGGATGTTAAGATATATCTAATATATTGATATTCCCAAATTTTCAAAAAAATTAAAAATTAATTTGGTTGGAGATCTTAGTAGATCAGTAGTATATTGACTAATTCCAGTAACTCGTGCTTTGTTACTGATTATTGTTTCTATTTTTTAAAATCTATTTCTCTACGATCCAACCATACGGATGTTAAGATATATCTAATATATTGATCTTCCAAAATTTTCAAAAAAATTAAAAATTAATTTGGTTGGAGATCTTAGTAGATCAGTAGTATATTGACTAGTACCAGTAACTCATGCTTTGTTACTAATTATTGTTTCTATTTTTTAAAAACTATTTCTCTACGATCCAACCATACGGATGTTAAGATATATCTAATATATTGATCTTCCAAAATTTTCAAAAAAATTAAAAATTAATTTGGTTGGAGATCTTAGTAGATCAGTAGTATATTAACTAGTACCAGTAGCTCATGCTTTGTTACTAATTATTGTTTCTATTTTTTAAAAACTATTTCTCTACGATCCAACCATACGGATGTTAAGATATATCTAATATATTGATATTCCCAAATTTTCAAAAAAAGTAAAAATTAATTTGGTTGGAAATCTTAGTAGATCAGTAGTATATTGACTAGTACCCGTAACTCGTGCTTTGTCACTGATTATTGTTTCTATTTTTTAAAAACTATTTCTCTATGATCCAAACATACGGATGTTAAGATATATCTAATATATTGATATTCCCAAATTTTCAAAAAATAAAAAATTAATTTGGTTGGAGATCTTATTTGATCACTAGTATATTGACTAGTACCCGTAACTCGTGCTTTGTCACTAATTATTGTTTCTATTTTTTAAAAACTATTTCTCCACGACCCAACCATACGGATGTTTAGATATATCCAATATATTGATGTTCCCAAATTTTCAAAAAATAAAAAATTAATTTGGTTGGAGATCTTAATTAGTAGATCAGTCGTATATTGACTAGTACTCGTAACTCGTGCTTTGTCACTGATTATTGTTTCTATTTTTCAAAAACAATTTCTCTATGATCCAACCATACGCATGTTAAGATATATCTAATATATTGATATTCCCAAATTTTCAAAAAAAAATAATAATTAATTTGGTTGGAGATCTTAGTAGATCAGTAGTATATTGACTAGTACCAGTAACTCGTGCTTTGTTAATGATTATTGTTTCTATTTTTTAAAAACTATTTCTCTACGATCCAACCATACGGATGTTAAGATATATCTAATATATTGATATTCCCAAATTTTCAAAAAAATTAAAAATTAATTTGGTTGGAGATCTTAGTAGATCAGTAGTATATTGACTAGTACCAGTAACTCGTGCTTTGTCACTGATTATTGTTTCTATTTTTTAAAAACTATTTCTCTACGATCCAACCATACGGATGTTAAGATATATATCTAATATATTGATATTCCCAAATTTTCAAAAAATAAAAAATTAATTTGGTTGGAGATCTTAGTAGATCACTAGTATATTGACTAGTACCAGTAACTCGTGCTTTGTCACTCATAATTGTTTCTATTTTTTAAAAACTATTTCTCTACGACCCAACCATACGGATGTTAAGATATATCCAATATATTGATGTTCCCAAATTTTCAAAAAATAAAAATTAATTTGGTTGGACATCTTAGTAGATCAGTAGTATATTGACTAGTACCAGTAACTCATGCTTTGTTACTAATTATTGTTTCTATTTTTTAAAAACTATTTCTCTACGATCCAACCATACGGATGTTAAGATATATCTAATATATTGATATTCCCAAATTTTCAAAAAAATTAAAAATTAATTTGGTTGGAGATCTTAGGAGATCAATAGTATATTGACTAGTACCCGTAACTCGTGCTTTGTCACTGATTATTGTTTCTATTTTTTAAAAACTATTTCTCTATGATCCAACCATACAGATGTTTAGATATATCCAATATATTGATGTTCCCAAATTTTCAAAAAATAAAAAATTAATTTGGTTGGAGATCTTAATTAGTAGATCACTAGTATATTGACTAGTACCCGTAACTCGTGCTTTGTCACTAATTATTGTTTCTATTTTTTAAAAACTATTTCTCTACGACCCAACCATACGGATGTTTAGATATATCCAATATATTGATGTTCCCAAATTTTCAAAAAATAAAAAATTAATTTGGTTGGAGATCTTAATTAGTAGATCAGTAGTATATTGACTAGTACCTGTAACTCGTGCTTTGTCACTGATTATTGTTTCTATTTTTCAAAAACAATTTCTCTATGATCCAACCATACGCATGTTAAGATATATCTAATATATTGATATTCCCAAATTTTCAAAAAAAATAAAAATTAATTTGGTTGGAGATCTTAGTAGATCAGTAGTATATTGACTAGTACCAGTAACTCGTGCTTTGTTAATGATTATTGTTTCTATTTTTTAAAAACTATTTCTCTACGATCCAACCATACGGATGTTAAGATATATCTAATATATTGATATTCCCAAATTTTCAAAAAAATTAAAAATTAATTTGGTTGGAGATCTTAGTAGATCAGTAGTATATTGACTAGTACCAGTAACTCGTGCTTTGTCACTGATTATTGTTTCTATTTTTTAAAAACTATTTCTCTACGATCCAACCATACGGATGTTAAGATATATATCTAATATATTGATATTCCCAAATTTTCAAAAAATAAAAAATTAATTTGGTTGGAGATCTTAGTAGATCACTAGTATATTGACTAGTACCAGTAACTCGTGCTTTGTCACTCATAATTGTTTCTATTTTTTAAAAACTATTTCTCTACGACCCAACCATACGGATGTTAAGATATATCCAATATATTGATGTTCCCAAATTTTCAAAAAATAAAAATTAATTTGGTTGGACATCTTAGTAGATCAGTAGTATATTGACTAGTACCAGTAACTCATGCTTTGTTACTAATTATTGTTTCTATTTTTTAAAAACTATTTCTCTACGATCCAACCATACGGATGTTAAGATATATCTAATATATTGATATTCCCAAATTTTCAAAAAAATTAAAAATTAATTTGGATGGAGATCTTAGGAGATCAATAGTATATTGACTAGTACCCGTAACTCGTGCTTTGTCACTGATTATTGTTTCTATTTTTTAAAAACTATTTCTCTATGATCCAACCATACAGATGTTTAGATATATCCAATATATTGATGTTCCCAAATTTTCAAAAAATAAAAAATTAATTTGGTTGGAGATCTTAATTAGTAGATCACTAGTATATTGACTAGTACCCGTAACTCGTGCTTTGTCACTAATTATTGTTTCTATTTTTTAAAAACTATTTCTCTACGACCCAACCATACGGATGTTTAGATATATCCAATATATTGATGTTCCCAAATTTTCAAAAAATAAAAAATTAATTTGGTTGGAGATCTTAATTAGTAGATCAGTAGTATATTGACTAGTACCTGTAACTCGTGCTTTGTCACTGATTATTGTTTCTATTTTTCAAAAACAATTTCTCTATGATCCAACCATACGCATGTTAAGATATATCTAATATATTGATATTCCCAAATTTTCAAAAAAAATAAAAATTAATTTGGTTGGAGATCTTAGTAGATCAGTAGTATATTGACTAGTACCAGTAACTCGTGCTTTGTTACTGATTATTGTTTCTATTTTTTAAAAACTATTTCTCTACGATCCAACCATACGGATGTTAAGATATATCTAATATATTGATATTCCCAAATTTTCAAAAAAATTAAAAATTAATTTGGTTGGAGATCTTAGTAGATCAGTAGTATATTGACTAATTCCAGTAACTCGTGCTTTGTTACTGATTATTGTTTCTATTTTTTAAAATCTATTTCTCTACGATCCAACCATACGGATGTTAAGATATATCTAATATATTGATCTTCCAAAATTTTCAAAAAAATTAAAAATTAATTTGGTTGGAGATCTTAGTAGATCAGTAGTATATTGACTAGTACCAGTAACTCATGCTTTGTTACTAATTATTGTTTCTATTTTTTAAAAACTATTTCTCTACGATCCAACCATACGGATGTTAAGATATATCTAATATATTGATCTTCCAAAATTTTCAAAAAAATTAAAAATTAATTTGGTTGGAGATCTTAGTAGATCAGTAGTATATTGACTAGTACCAGTAACTCATGCTTTGTTACTAATTATTGTTTCTATTTTTTAAAAACTATTTCTCTATGATCCAACCATACGGATGTTAAGATATATCTAATATATTGATATTCCCAAATTTTCAAAAAAATTAAAAATTAATTTGGTTGGAAATCTTAGTAGATCAGTAGTATATTGACTAGTACCCGTAACTCGTGCTTTGTCACTGATTATTGTTTCTATTTTTTAAAAACTATTTCTCTATGATCCAAACATATGGATGTTAAGATATATCTAATATATTGATATTCCCAAATTTTCAAAAAATAAAAAATTAATTTGGTTGGAGATCTTATTTGATCACTAGTATATTGACTAGTACCCGTAACTCGTGCTTTGTCACTAATTATTGTTTCTATTTTTTAAAAACTATTTCTCCACGACCCAACCATACGGATGTTTAGATATATCCAATATATTGATGTTCCCAAATTTTCAAAAAATAAAAAATTAATTTGGTTGGAGATCTTAATTAGTAGATCAGTCGTATATTGACTAGTACTCGTAACTCGTGCTTTGTCACTGATTATTGTTTCTATTTTTCAAAAACAATTTCTCTATGATCCAACCATACGCATGTTAAGATATATCTAATATATTGATATTCCCAAATTTTCAAAAAAAATAATAATTAATTTGGTTGGAGATCTTAGTAGATCAGTAGTATATTGACTAGTACCCATAACTCGTGCTTTGTCACTGATTATTGTTTCTATTTTTCAAAAACAATTTCTCTATGATCCAACCATACGCATGTTAAGATATATCTAATATATTGATATTCCCAAATTTTCAAAAAAAATAAAAATTAATTTGGTTGGAGATCTTAGTAGATCAGTAGTATATTGACTAGTACCAGTAACTCGTGCTTTGTTACTGATTATTGTTTCTATTTTTTAAAAACTATTTCTCTACGATCCAACCATACGGATGTTAAGATATATCTAATATATTGATATTCCCAAATTTTCAAAAAAATTAAAAATTAATTTGGTTGGAGATCTTAGTAGATCAGTAGTATATTGACTAATTCCAGTAACTCGTGCTTTGTTACTGATTATTGTTTCTATTTTTTAAAATCTATTTCTCTACGATCCAACCATACGGATGTTAAGATATATCTAATATATTGATCTTCCAAAATTTTCAAAAAAATTAAAAATTAATTTGGTTGGAGATCTTAGTAGATCAGTAGTATATTGACTAGTACCAGTAACTCATGCTTTGTTACTAATTATTGTTTCTATTTTTTAAAAACTATTTCTCTACGATCCAACCATACGGATGTTAAGATATATCTAATATATTGATCTTCCAAAATTTTCAAAAAAATTAAAAATTAATTTGGTTGGAGATCTTAGTAGATCAGTAGTATATTGACTAGTACCAGTAACTCATGCTTTGTTACTAATTATTGTTTCTATTTTTTAAAAACTATTTCTCTACGATCCAACCATACGGATGTTAAGATATATCTAATATATTGATCTTCCAAAATTTTCAAAAAAATTAAAAATTAATTTGGTTGGAGATCTTAGTAGATCAGTAGTATATTGACTAGTACCAGTAACTCATGCTTTGTTACTAATTATTGTTTCTATTTTTTAAAAACTATTTCTCTATGATCCAACCATACGGATGTTAAGATATATCTAATATATTGATATTCCCAAATTTTCAAAAAATAAAAAATTAATTTGGTTGGAGATCTTATTTGATCACTAGTATATTGACTAGTACCCGTAACTCGTGCTTTGTCACTAATTATTGTTTCTATTTTTTAAAAACTATTTCTCCACGACCCAACCATACGGATGTTTAGATATATCCAATATATTGATGTTCCCAAATTTTCAAAAAATAAAAAATTAATTTGGTTGGAGATCTTAATTAGTAGATCAGTCGTATATTGAATAGTACTCGTAACTCGTGCTTTGTTACTGATTATTGTTTCTATTTTTTAAAAACTATTTCTCTACGATCCAACCATACGGATGTTAAGATATATCTAATATATTGATATTCCCAAATTTTCAAAAAAATTAAAAATTAATTTGGTTGGAGATCTTAGTAGATCAGTAGTATATTGACTAGTACCAGTAACTCGTGCTTTGTTACTGATTATTGTTTCTATTTTTTAAAAACTATTTCTCTACGATCCAACCATACGGATGTTAAGATATATCTAATATATTGATATTCCCAAATTTTCAAAAAAATTAAAAATTAATTTGGTTGGAGATCTTAGTAGATCAGTAGTATATTGACTAATTCCAGTAACTCGTGCTTTGTTACTGATTATTGTTTCTATTTTTTAAAATCTATTTCTCTACGATCCAACCATACGGATGTTAAGATATATCTAATATATTGATATTCCAAAATTTTCAAAAAAAATAATAATTAATTTGGTTGGAGATCTTAGTAGATCAGTAGTATATTGACTAGTACCCGTAACTCGTGCTTTGTCACTGATTATTGTTTCTATTTTTCAAAAACAATTTCTCTATGATCCAACCATACGCATGTTAAGATATATCTAATATATTGATATTCCCAAATTTTCAAAAAAAATAAAAATTAATTTGGTTGGAGATCTTAGTAGATCAGTAGTATATTGACTAGTACCAGTAACTCGTGCTTTGTTACTGATTATTGTTTCTATTTTTTAAAAACTATTTCTCTACGATCCAACCATACGGATGTTAAGATATATCTAATATATTGATATTCCCAAATTTTCAAAAAAATTAAAAATTAATTTGGTTGGAGATCTTAGTAGATCAGTAGTATATTGACTAATTCCAGTAACTCGTGCTTTGTTACTGATTATTGTTTCTATTTTTTAAAATCTATTTCTCTACGATCCAACCATACGGATATTAAGATATATCTAATATATTGATCTTCCAAAATTTTCAAAAAAATTAAAAATTAATTTGGTTGGAGATCTTAGTAGATCAGTAGTATATTGACTAGTACCAGTAACTCATGCTTTGTTACTAATTATTGTTTCTATTTTTTAAAAACTATTTCTCTACGATCCAACCATACGGATGTTAAGATATATCTAATATATTGATCTTCCAAAATTTTCAAAAAAATTAAAAATTAATTTGGTTGGAGATCTTAGTAGATCAATAGTATATTGACTAGTACCCGTAACTCGTGCTTTGTCACTGATTATTGTTTCTATTTTTTAAAAACTATTTCTCTACGATCCAACCATACGGATGTTAAGATATATCTAATATATTGATATTCCCAAATTTTCAAAAAAATTAAAAATTAATTTGGTTGGAGATCTTAGTAGATCAGTAGTATATTGACTAGTACCAGTAACTCGTGCTTTGTTACTGATTATTGTTTCTATTTTTTAAAAACTATTTCTCTACGATCCAACCATACGGATGTTAAGATATATCTAATATATTGATATTCCCAAATTTTCAAAAAAATTAAAAATTAATTTGGTTGGAGATCTTAGTAGATCAGTAGTATATTGACTAATTCCAGTAACTCGTGCTTTGTTACTGATTATTGTTTCTATTTTTTAAAATCTATTTCTCTACGATCCAACCATACGGATGTTAAGATATATCTAATATATTGATATTCCAAAATTTTCAAAAAAAATAATAATTAATTTGGTTGGAGATCTTAGTAGATCAGTAGTATATTGACTAGTACCCGTAACTCGTGCTTTGTCACTGATTATTGTTTCTATTTTTCAAAAACAATTTCTCTATGATCCAACCATACGCATGTTAAGATATATCTAATATATTGATATTCCCAAATTTTCAAAAAAAATAAAAATTAATTTGGTTGGAGATCTTAGTAGATCAGTAGTATATTGACTAGTACCAGTAACTCGTGCTTTGTTACTGATTATTGTTTCTATTTTTTAAAAACTATTTCTCTACGATCCAACCATACGGATGTTAAGATATATCTAATATATTGATATTCCCAAATTTTCAAAAAAATTAAAAATTAATTTGGTTGGAGATCTTAGTAGATCAGTAGTATATTGACTAATTCCAGTAACTCGTGCTTTGTTACTGATTATTGTTTCTATTTTTTAAAATCTATTTCTCTACGATCCAACCATACGGATGTTAAGATATATCTAATATATTGATCTTCCAAAATTTTCAAAAAAATTAAAAATTAATTTGGTTGGAGATCTTAGTAGATCAGTAGTATATTGACTAGTACCAGTAACTCATGCTTTGTTACTAATTATTGTTTCTATTTTTTAAAAACTATTTCTCTACGATCCAACCATACGGATGTTAAGATATATCTAATATATTGATCTTCCAAAATTTTCAAAAAAATTAAAAATTAATTTGGTTGGAGATCTTAGTAGATCAGTAGTATATTGACTAGTACCAGTAACTCATGCTTTGTTACTAATTATTGTTTCTATTTTTAAAAACTATTTCTCTATGATCCAACCATACGGATGTTAAGATATATCTAATATATTGATATTCCCAAATTTTCAAAAAAATTAAAAATTAATTTGGTTGGAAATCTTAGTAGATCAGTAGTATATTGACTAGTACCAGTAACTCGTGCTTTGTTACTGATTATTGTTTCTATTTTTTAAAAACTATTTCTCTACGATCCAACCATACGGATGTTAAGATATATCTAATATATTGATATTCCCAAATTTTCAAAAAAATTAAAAATTAATTTGGTTGGAGATCTTAGTAGATCAGTAGTATATTGACTAATTCCAGTAACTCGTGCTTTGTTACTGATTATTGTTTCTATTTTTTAAAATCTATTTCTCTACGATCCAACCATACGGATGTTAAGATATATCTAATATATTGATCTTCCAAAATTTTCAAAAAAATTAAAAATTAATTTGGTTGGAGATCTTAGTAGATCAGTAGTATATTGACTAGTACCAGTAACTCATGCTTTGTTACTAATTATTGTTTCTATTTTTTAAAAACTATTTCTCTACGATCCAACCATACGGATGTTAAGATATATCTAATATATTGATCTTCCAAAATTTTCAAAAAAATTAAAAATTAATTTGGTTGGAGATCTTAGTAGATCAGTAGTATATTGACTAGTACCAGTAACTCAAGCTTTGTTACTAATTATTGTTTCTATTTTTTAAAAACTATTTCTCTACGATCCAACCATACGGATGTTAAGATATATCTAATATATTGATCTTCCAAAATTTTCAAAAAAATTAAAAATTAATTTGGTTGGAGATCTTAGTAGATCAGTAGTATATTGACTAGTACCAGTAACTCATGCTTTGTTACTAATTATTGTTTCTATTTTTTAAAAACTATTTCTCTATGATCCAACCATACGGATGTTAAGATATATCTAATATATTGATATTCCCAAATTTTCAAAAAATAAAAAATTAATTTGGTTGGAGATCTTATTTGATCACTAGTATATTGACTAGTACCCGTAACTCGTGCTTTGTCACTAATTATTGTTTCTATTTTTTAAAAACTATTTCTCCACGACCCAACCATACGGATGTTTAGATATATCCAATATATTGATGTTCCCAAATTTTCAAAAAATAAAAAATTAATTTGGTTGGAGATCTTAATTAGTAGATCAGTCGTATATTGAATAGTACTCGTAACTCGTGCTTTGTTACTGATTATTGTTTCTATTTTTTAAAAACTATTTCTCTACGATCCAACCATACGGATGTTAAGATATATCTAATATATTGATATTCCCAAATTTTCAAAAAAATTAAAAATTAATTTGGTTGGAGATCTTAGTAGATCAGTAGTATATTGACTAGTACCAATAACTCGTGCTTTGTTACTGATTATTGTTTCTATTTTTTAAAAACTATTTCTCTACGATCCAACCATACGGATGTTAAGATATATCTAATATATTGATATTCCCAAATTTTCAAAAAAATTAAAAATTAATTTGGTTGGAGATCTTAGTAGATCAGTAGTATATTGACTAATTCCAGTAACTCGTGCTTTGTTACTGATTATTGTTTCTATTTTTTAAAATCTATTTCTCTACGATCCAACCATACGGATGTTAAGATATATCTAATATATTGATATTCCAAAATTTTCAAAAAAAATAATAATTAATTTGGTTGGAGATCTTAGTAGATCAGTAGTATATTGACTAGTACCCGTAACTCGTGCTTTGTCACTGATTATTGTTTCTATTTTTCAAAAACAATTTCTCTATGATCCAACCATACGCATGTTAAGATATATCTAATATATTGATATTCCCAAATTTTCAAAAAAAATAAAAATTAATTTGGTTGGAGATCTTAGTAGATCAGTAGTATATTGACTAGTACCAGTAACTCGTGCTTTGTTACTGATTATTGTTTCTATTTTTTAAAAACTATTTCTCTACGATCCAACCATACGGATGTTAAGATATATCTAATATATTGATATTCCCAAATTTTCAAAAAAATTAAAAATTAATTTGGTTGGAGATCTTAGTAGATCAGTAGTATATTGACTAATTCCAGTAACTCGTGCTTTGTTACTGATTATTGTTTCTATTTTTTAAAATCTATTTCTCTACGATCCAACCATACGGATATTAAGTTATATCTAATATATTGATCTTCCAAAATTTTCAAAAAAATTAAAAATTAATTTGGTTGGAGATCTTAGTAGATCAGTAGTATATTGACTAGTACCAGTAACTCATGCTTTGTTACTAATTATTGTTTCTATTTTTTAAAAACTATTTCTCTACGATCCAACCATACGGATGTTAAGATATATCTAATATATTGATCTTCCAAAATTTTCAAAAAAATTAAAAATTAATTTGGTTGGAGATCTTAGTAGATCAATAGTATATTGACTAGTACCCGTAACTCGTGCTTTGTCACTGATTATTGTTTCTATTTTTTAAAAACTATTTCTCTACGATCCAACCATACGGATGTTAAGATATATCTAATATATTGATATTCCCAAATTTTCAAAAAAATTAAAAATTAATTTGGTTGGAGATCTTAGTAGATCAGTAGTATATTGACTAGTACCAGTAACTCGTGCTTTGTTACTGATTATTGTTTCTATTTTTTAAAAACTATTTCTCTACGATCCAACCATACGGATGTTAAGATATATCTAATATATTGATATTCCCAAATTTTCAAAAAAATTAAAAATTAATTTGGTTGGAGATCTTAGTAGATCAGTAGTATATTGACTAATTCCAGTAACTCGTGCTTTGTTACTGATTATTGTTTCTATTTTTTAAAATCTATTTCTCTACGATCCAACCATACGGATGTTAAGATATATCTAATATATTGATATTCCAAAATTTTCAAAAAAAATAATAATTAATTTGGTTGGAGATCTTAGTAGATCAGTAGTATATTGACTAGTACCCGTAACTCGTGCTTTGTCACTGATTATTGTTTCTATTTTTCAAAAACAATTTCTCTATGATCCAACCATACGCATGTTAAGATATATCTAATATATTGATATTCCCAAATTTTCAAAAAAAATAAAAATTAATTTGGTTGGAGATCTTAGTAGATCAGTAGTATATTGACTAGTACCAGTAACTCGTGCTTTGTTACTGATTATTGTTTCTATTTTTTAAAATCTATTTCTCTACGATCCAACCATACGGATGTTAAGATATATCTAATATATTGATATTCCCAAATTTTCAAAAAAATTAAAAATTAATTTGGTTGGAGATCTTAGTAGATCAGTAGTATATTGACTAATTCCAGTAACTCGTGCTTTGTTACTGATTATTGTTTCTATTTTTTAAAATCTATTTCTCTACGATCCAACCATACGGATGTTAAGATATATCTAATATATTGATCTTCCAAAATTTTCAAAAAAATTAAAAATTAATTTGGTTGGAGATCTTAGTAGATCAGTAGTATATTGACTAGTACCAGTAACTCATGCTTTGTTACTAATTATTGTTTCTATTTTTTAAAAACTATTTCTCTACGATCCAACCATACGGATGTTAAGATATATCTAATATATTGATCTTCCAAAATTTTCAAAAAAATTAAAAATTAATTTGGTTGGAGATCTTAGTAGATCAGTAGTATATTGACTAGTACCAGTAACTCATGCTTTGTTACTAATTATTGTTTCTATTTTTTAAAAACTATTTCTCTATGATCCAACCATACGGATGTTAAGATATATCTAATATATTGATATTCCCAAATTTTCAAAAAAATTAAAAATTAATTTGGTTGGAAATCTTAGTAGATCAGTAGTATATTGACTAGTACCCGTAACTCGTGCTTTGTCACTGATTATTGTTTCTATTTTTTAAAAACTATTTCTCTATGATCCAAACATACGGATGTTAAGATATATCTAATATATTGATATTCCCAAATTTTCAAAAAATAAAAAATTAATTTGGTTGGAGATCTTATTTGATCACTAGTATATTGACTAGTACCCGTAACTCGTGCTTTGTCACTAATTATTGTTTCTATTTTTTAAAAACTATTTCTCCACGACCCAACCATACGGATGTTTAGATATATCCAATATATTGATGTTCCCAAATTTTCAAAAAATAAAAAATTAATTTGGTTGGAGATCTTAATTAGTAGATCAGTCGTATATTGACTAGTACTCGTAACTCGTGCTTTGTTACTGATTATTGTTTCTATTTTTTAAAAACTATTTCTCTACGATCCAACCATACGGATGTTAAGATATATCTAATATATTGATATTCCCAAATTTTCAAAAAAATTAAAAATTAATTTGGTTGGAGATCTTAGTAGATCAGTAGTATATTGACTAATTCCAGTAACTCGTGCTTTGTTACTGATTATTGTTTCTATTTTTTAAAATCTATTTCTCTACGATCCAACCATACGGATGTTAAGATATATCTAATATATTGATCTTCCAAAATTTTCAAAAAAATTAAAAATTAATTTGGTTGGAGATCTTAGTAGATCAGTAGTATATTGACTAGTACCAGTAACTCATGCTTTGTTACTAATTATTGTTTCTATTTTTTAAAAACTATTTCTCTACGATCCAACCATACGGATGTTAAGATATACCTAATATATTGATCTTCCAAAATTTTCAAAAAAATTAAAAATTAATTTGGTTGGAGATCTTAGTAGATCAGTAGTATATTAACTAGTACCAGTAACTCATGCTTTGTTACTAATTATTGTTTCTATTTTTTAAAAACTATTTCTCTACGATCCAACCATACGGATGTTTAGATATATCCAATATATTGATGTTCCCAAATTTTCAAAAAATAAAAAATTAATTTGGTTGGAGATCTTAATTAGTAGATCAGTCGTATATTGACTAGTACTCGTAACTCGTGCTTTGTTACTGATTATTGTTTCTATTTTTTAAAAACTATTTCTCTACGATCCAACCATACGGATGTTAAGATATATCTAATATATTAATATTCCCAAATTTTCAAAAAAATTAAAAATTAATTTGGTTGGAGATCTTAGTAGATCAGTAGTATATTGACTAGTACCAGTAACTCGTGCTTTGTCACTGATTATTGTTTCTATTTTTTAAAAACTATTTCTCTACGATCCAACCATACGGATGTTAAGATATATATCTAATATATTGATATTCCCAAATTTTCAAAAAATAAAAAATTAATTTGGTTGGAGATCTTAGTAGATCACTAGTATATTGACTAGTACCAGTAACTCGTGCTTTGTCACTAATAATTGTTTCTATTTTTTAAAAACTATTTCTCTACGACCCAACCATACGGATGTTAAGATATATCCAATATATTGATGTTCCCAAATTTTCAAAAAATAAAAATTAATTTGGTTGGACATCTTAGTAGATCAGTAGTATATTGACTAGTACCAGTAACTCATGCTTTGTTACTAATTATTGTTTCTATTTTTTAAAAACTATTTCTCTACGATCCAACCATACGGATGTTAAGATATATCTAATATATTGTATTCCCAAATTTTCAAAAAAATTAAAAATTAATTTGGTTGGAGATCTTAGTAGATCAATAGTATATTGACTAGTACCCGTAACTCGTGCTTTGTCACTGATTATTGTTTCTATTTTTTAAAAACTATTTCTCTATGATCCAACCATACAGATGTTTAGATATATCCAATATATTGATGTTCCCAAATTTTCAAAAAATAAAAAATTAATTTGGTTGGAGATCTTAATTAGTAGATCACTAGTATATTGACTAGTACCCGTAACTCGTGCTTTGTCACTAATTATTGTTTCTATTTTTAAAAACTATTTCCCTACGACCCAACCATACGGATGTTTAGATATATCCAATATATTGATGTTCCCAAATTTTCAAAAAATAAAAAATTAATTTGGTTGGAGATCTTAATTAGTAGATCAGTAGTATATTGACTAGTACCCGTAACTCGTGCTTTGTCACTGATTATTGTTTCTATTTTTCAAAAACAATTTCTCTATGATCCAACCATACGCATGTTAAGATATATCTAATATATTGATATTCCCAAATTTTCAAAAAAAATAAAAATTAATTTGGTTGGAGATTTTAGTAGATCAGTAGTATATTGACTAGTACCAGTAACTCGTGCTTTGTTACTGATTATTGTTTCTATTTTTTAAAAACTATTTCTCTACGATCCAACCATACGGATGTTAAGATATATCTAATATATTGATATTCCCAAATTTTTAAAAAAATTAAAAATTAATTTGGTTGGAGATCTTAGTAGATCAGTAGTATATTGACTAATTCCAGTAACTCGTGCTTTGTTACTGATTATTGTTTCTATTTTTTAAAATCTATTTCTCTACGATCCAACCATACGGATGTTAAGATATATCTAATATATTGATCTTCCAAAATTTTCAAAAAAATTAAAAATTAATTTGGTTGGAGATCTTAGTAGATCAGTAGTATATTGACTAGTACCAGTAACTCATGCTTTGTTACTAATTATTGTTTCTATTTTTTAAAAACTATTTCTCTACGATCCAACCATACGGATGTTAAGATATATCTAATATATTGATCTTCCAAAATTTTCAAAAAAATTAAAAATTAATTTGGTTGGAGATCTTAGTAGATCAGTAGTATATTAACTAGTACCAGTAACTCATGCTTTGTTACTAATTATTGTTTCTATTTTTTAAAAACTATTTCTCTACGATCCAACCATACGGATGTTAAGATATATCTAATATATTGATATTCCCAAATTTTCAAAAAAAGTAAAAATTAATTTGGTTGGAAATCTTAGTAGATCAGTAGTATATTGACTAGTACCCGTAACTCGTGCTTTGTCACTGATTATTGTTTCTATTTTTTAAAAACTATTTCTCTATGATCCAAACATACGGATGTTAAGATATATCTAATATATTGATATTCCCAAATTTTCAAAAAATAAAAAATTAATTTGGTTGGAGATCTTATTTGATCACTAGTATATTGACTAGTACCCGTAACTCGTGCTTTGTCACTAATTATTGTTTCTATTTTTTAAAAACTATTTCTCCACGACCCAACCATACGGATGTTTAGATATATCCAATATATTGATGTTCCCAAATTTTCAAAAAATAAAAAATTAATTTGGTTGGAGATCTTAATTAGTAGATCAGTCGTATATTGACTAGTACTCGTAACTCGTGCTTTGTCACTGATTATTGTTTCTATTTTTCAAAAACAATTTCTCTATGATCCAACCATACGCATGTTAAGATATATCTAATATATTGATATTCCCAAATTTTCAAAAAAAAATAATAATTAATTTGGTTGGAGATCTTAGTAGATCAGTAGTATATTGACTAGTACCAGTAACTCGTGCTTTGTTACTGATTATTGTTTCTATTTTTTAAAAACTATTTCTCTACGATCCAACCATACGGATGTTAAGATATATCTAATATATTGATATTCCCAAATTTTCAAAAAAATTAAAAATTAATTTGGTTGGAGATCTTAGTAGATCAGTAGTATATTGACTAGTACCAGTAACTCGTGCTTTGTCACTGATTATTGTTTCTATTTTTTAAAAACTATTTCTCTACGATCCAACCATACGGATGTTAAGATATATATCTAATATATTGATATTCCCAAATTTTCAAAAAATAAAAAATTAATTTGGTTGGAGATCTTAGTAGATCACTAGTATATTGACTAGTACCAGTAACTCGTGCTTTGTCACTCATAATTGTTTCTATTTTTTAAAAACTATTTCTCTACGACCCACCCATACGGATGTTAAGATATATCCAATATATTGATGTTCCCAAATTTTCAAAAAATAAAAATTAATTTGGTTGGACATCTTAGTAGATCAGTAGTATATTGACTAGTACCAGTAACTCATGCTTTGTTACTAATTATTGTTTCTATTTTTTAAAAACTATTTCTCTACGATCCAACCATACGGATGTTAAGATATATCTAATATATTGATATTCCCAAATTTTCAAAAAAATTAAAAATTAATTTGGTTGGAGATCTTAGGAGATCAATAGTATATTGACTAGTACCCGTAACTCGTGCTTTGTCACTGATTATTGTTTCTATTTTTTAAAAACTATTTCTCTATGATCCAACCATACAGATGTTTAGATATATCCAATATATTGATGTTCCCAAATTTTCAAAAAATAAAAAATTAATTTGGTTGGAGATCTTAATTAGTAGATCACTAGTATATTGACTAGTACCCGTAACTCGTGCTTTGTCACTAATTATTGTTTCTATTTTTTAAAAACTATTTCTCTACGACCCAACCATACGGATGTTTAGATATATCCAATATATTGATGTTCCCAAATTTTCAAAAAATAAAAAATTAATTTGGTTGGAGATCTTAATTAGTAGATCAGTAGTATATTGACTAGTACCCGTAACTCGTGCTTTGTCACTGATTATTGTTTCTATTTTTCAAAAACAATTTCTCTATGATCCAACCATACGCATGTTAAGATATATCTAATATATTGATATTCCCAAATTTTCAAAAAAAAATAAAAATTAATTTGGTTGGAGATCTTAGTAGATCAGTAGTATATTGACTAGTACCAGTAACTCGTGCTTTGTTACTGATTATTGTTTCTATTTTTTAAAAACTATTTCTCTACGATCCAACCATACGGATGTTAAGATATATCTAATATATTGATATTCCCAAATTTTCAAAAAAATTAAAAATTAATTTGGTTGGAGATCTTAGTAGATCAGTAGTATATTGACTAGTACCAGTAACTCGTGCTTTGTCACTGATTATTGTTTCTATTTTTTAAAAACTATTTCTCTACGATCCAACCATACGGATGTTAAGATATATATCTAATATATTGATATTCCCAAATTTTCAAAAAATAAAAAATTAATTTGGTTGGAGATCTTAGTAGATCACTAGTATATTGACTAGTACCAGTAACTCGTGCTTTGTCACTCATAATTGTTTCTATTTTTTAAAAACTATTTCTCTACGACCCAACCATACGGATGTTAAGATATATCCAATATATTGATGTTCCCAAATTTTCAAAAAATAAAAATTAATTTGGTTGGACATCTTAGTAGATCAGTAGTATATTGACTAGTACCAGTAACTCATGCTTTGTTACTAATTATTGTTTCTATTTTTTAAAAACTATTTCTCTACGATCCAACCATACGGATGTTAAGATATATCTAATATATTGATATTCCCAAATTTTCAAAAAAATTAAAAATTAATTTGGTTGGAGATCTTAGGAGATCAATAGTATATTGACTAGTACCCGTAACTCGTGCTTTGTCACTGATTATTGTTTCTATTTTTTAAAAACTATTTCTCTATGATCCAACCATACAGATGTTTAGATATATCCAATATATTAATGTTCCCAAATTTTCAAAAAATAAAAAATTAATTTGGTTGGAGATCTTAATTAGTAGATCACTAGTATATTGACTAGTACCCGTAACTCGTGCTTTGTCACTAATTATTGTTTCTATTTTTTAAAAACTATTTCTCTACGACCCAACCATACGGATGTTTAGATATATCCAATATATTGATGTTCCCAAATTTTCAAAAAATAAAAAATTAATTTGGTTGGAGATCTTAATTAGTAGATCAGTAGTATATTGACTAGTACCCGTAACTCGTGCTTTGTCACTGATTATTGTTTCTATTTTTCAAAAACAATTTCTCTATGATCCAACTATACGCATGTTAAGATATATCTAATATATTGATATTCCCAAATTTTCAAAAAAATTAAAAATTAATTTGGTTGGAGATCTTAGGAGATCAATAGTATATTGACTAGTACCCGTAACTCGTGCTTTGTCACTGATTATTGTTTCTATTTTTTAAAAACTATTTCTCTATGATCCAACCATACAGATGTTTAGATATATCCAATATATTAATGTTCCCAAATTTTCAAAAAATAAAAAATTAATTTGGTTGGAGATCTTAATTAGTAGATCACTAGTATATTGACTAGTACCCGTAACTCGTGCTTTGTCACTAATTATTGTTTCTATTTTTTAAAAACTATTTCTCTACGACCCAACCATACGGATGTTTAGATATATCCAATATATTGATGTTCCCAAATTTTCAAAAAATAAAAAATTAATTTGGTTGGAGATCTTAATTAGTAGATCAGTAGTATATTGACTAGTACCCGTAACTCGTGCTTTGTCACTGATTATTGTTTCTATTTTTCAAAAACAATTTCTCTATGATCCAACTATACGCATGTTAAGATATATCTAATATATTGATATTCCCAAATTTTCAAAAAAAATAAAAATTAATTTGGTTGGAGATCTTAGTAGATCAGTAGTATATTGACTAGTACCAGTAACTCGTGCTTTGTTACTGATTATTGTTTCTATTTTTTAAAAACTATTTCTCTACGATCCAACCATACGGATGTTAAGATATATCTAATATATTGATATTCCCAAATTTTCAAAAAAATTAAAAATTAATTTGGTTGGAGATCTTAGTAGATCAGTAGTATATTGACTAATTCCAGTAACTCGTGCTTTGTTACTGATTATTGTTTCTATTTTTTAAAATCTATTTCTCTACGATCCAACCATACGGATGTTAAGATATATCTAATATATTGATCTTCCAAAATTTTCAAAAAAATTAAAAATTAATTTGGTTGGAGATCTTAGTAGATCAGTAGTATATTGACTAGTACCAGTAACTCATGCTTTGTTACTAATTATTGTTTCTATTTTTTAAAAACTATTTCTCTACGATCCAACCATACGGATGTTAAGATATATCTAATATATTGATCTTCCAAAATTTTCAAAAAAATTAAAAATTAATTTGGTTGGAGATCTTAGTAGATCAGTAGTATATTGACTAGTACCAGTAACTCATGCTTTGTTACTAATTATTGTTTCTATTTTTTAAAAACTATTTCTCTATGATCCAACCATACGGATGTTAAGATATATCTAATATATTGATATTCCCAAATTTTCAAAAAAATTAAAAATTAATTTGGTTGGAAATCTTAGTAGATCAGTAGTATATTGACTAGTACCCGTAACTCGTGCTTTGTCACTGATTATTGTTTCTATTTTTTAAAAACTATTTCTCTATGATCCAAACATACGGATGTTAAGATATATCTAATATATTGATATTCCCAAATTTTCAAAAAATAAAAAATTAATTTGGTTGGAGATCTTATTTGATCACTAGTATATTGACTAGTACCCGTAACTCGTGCTTTGTCACTAATTATTGTTTCTATTTTTTAAAAACTATTTCTCCACGACCCAACCATACGGATGTTTAGATATATCCAATATATTTATGTTCCCAAATTTTCAAAAAATAAAAAATTAATTTGGTTGGAGATCTTAATTAGTAGATCAGTCGTATATTGACTAGTACTCGTAACTCGTGCTTTGTCACTGATTATTGTTTCTATTTTTCAAAAACAATTTCTCTATGATCCAACCATACGCATGTTAAGATATATCTAATATATTGATATTCCCAAATTTTCAAAAAAAATAATAATTAATTTGGTTGGAGATCTTAGTAGATCAGTAGTATATTGACTAGTACCAGTAACTCGTGCTTTGTTACTGATTATTGTTTCTATTTTTTAAAAACTATTTCTCTACGATCCAACCATACGGATGTTAAGATATATCTAATATATTGATATTCCCAAATTTTCAAAAAAATTAAAAATTAATTTGGTTGGAGATCTTAGTAGATCAGTAGTATATTGACTAGTACCAGTAACTCGTGCTTTGTTACTGATTATTGTTTCTATTTTTTAAAAACTATTTCTCTACGATCCAACCATACGGATGTTAAGATATATCTAATATATTGATATTCCCAAATTTTCAAAAAAATTAAAAATTAATTTGGTTGGAGATCTTAGTAGATCAGTAGTATATTGGCTAGTACCAATAACTCGTGCTTTGTCACTGATTATTGTTTCTATTTTTTAAAAACTATTTCTCAACGATCCAACCATACGGATGTTAAGATATATCTAATATATTGATATTCCCAAATTTTCAAAAAATAAAAAATTAATTTGGTTGGAGATCTTTGTAGATCACTAGTATATTGACTAGTACCCGTAACTCGTGCTTTGTCACTAATTATTGTTTCTATTTTTTAAAAACTATTTCCCTATCATCCAACCATACAGATGTTAAGATATATTTAATATATTGATATTCCCAAATTTTCAAAAAATAAAAAATTAATTTGGTTGGTGGTCTTAGTAGATCACTAGTATATTGACTAGTACCCGTAACTCGTGCTTTGTCACTAATTATTGTTTCTATTTTTTAAAAACTATTTTTCTATGATCCAACCATACGGATGTTAAGATATATTTAATATATTGATATTCCCAAATTTTCAAAAAATAAAAAATTAATTTGGTCGGTTTGTTTAATAAAAAATTAATTTGGTCGGATTGTTCTAATATATAGTGCTATATATTTTAAATATATTTGTATAAATATATGATATTTATAATAATTTCAATTCCAAACCCAAATTTCAATTCCCCAATTCCAATTCCCTCCCTTCATTTCAATTCCCCAATTTCAATTTACCTCCCTCATTTCAGTTCCCTTTTTTATCTCCTAACACAAAACACACAAACACTGGTTAAGAACACTGGCTTCGATTTTGTTTGTTCCAGTTAGGGCTTCGATGTGTTTAAATTTGGGGATGGCTATGTGCTCCGTCCACCTCCACCTCCGTCCACCTGTGCTATGTGATCCACCTCTGAATCGTGGTGTTCACTCGATTGTGTACATCTCTCTCTCTCTCTCTCTATCTCATAATTAGTACATGTTTAATTTTAATTTGGTTTGTTTAATGTATGTTGTGGGTTTTAGAGTATTAAGGTTAATTTGCTTTCTTTTCAGTTTACCAGTCAATAATTGTGTACAACTTTGTAACCGCATCCAGTTTTGGCGGTATAAATTCATCTGGAAAGATACTTGGTCAATGGGATGTCAGTACTATGGCCTTCACTTGTCTATTGGTTACTGTGAATTTGCGTCTTCTGATGATGTGCAACACAGTTACAAAGTGGCATCATATAAGTGTTGGCGGAAGCATATTGTTATGGTTCTTGTTCATTTTTGTGTATTCGTTTTTTAATTTCCTCATTTCAACTTGCAGGGTATCTTTTACACCATTTATGTGTTGATGAGTACATTCTATTTTTATCTTACACTTCTTCTTGTTCCCATTGCTGCCCTACTCGGCGACTTCTTGTAGTGTGTCAAATACAAATTTTCCATTTTCTTGTCTGGTGCGACTTCAGGTTGGGAAATACGTTCCCAGTTAGCTACTTAGAAATCCCTTTGTCGAAGAAAGGTTCATTTGAAACAGAGGAGGGGATACTAAGAGTGAGGTCTAAACCAGAGGTTTCAGACAGTGAATTTAGGTAGTTCTTCACTGTGAAGGTTTATAGTCTTTTAATTAGTACTCTGAAACTTCAAAAGGTAACAATTTTTCGATACAAGTACATTCAGAATTTGATTTGTTATTGAGTTTAAACAGAATTGTCTGAAAAAAATTGACTTGGCACGAATACGTACATGTAGTTGGGGACTTAAAGTGTTAAATGTATTAGTTTATTTATACGTTGATTTGAGTCAGCACATGCAAAAGTGGACATGTCTTGGTGACACGTACTAGATGTATTATAGCCTGGAGGGATATCTAGATCACTTCCACACACTGTTAGCAGTTAGTTAATTATTTAGGTAAATAATAATTACATAAATTTAATGTACATCTGTTCAATTGTTCAAGCAAGTTGTAGACGGAATGCAGATGTCTTACGAATTTTGTAGAAATCATAGCATGTGTATTGAATCTTGACGTGTACAACAGGACGATGATTCTGAAGAATACGGAAATCCCATTGTTTTAGCATCGACTATTGCAGTCTACAGATACCATTAAGTAACGGACCGAGCTAGGCACTTTTGAAGAAGATGAAAGCGGCAGTTTCTTCTAAATCTATTGTAATGAGAGCTGAATATGCCCATTGTCCTAATCTCACAATCATTGATACTCCAGGATTCGTTCTTAATGTAATCAGTCAGAAAATGTGGCTATACTTAATTTCTGCTACTCTATATTATTTGCACCTGCATTGGTGAATTTTAACTGGTATGAATTAAATTGACATTTGGCAGGCAAAGAAAGGTGAACCAGCTGAGAGAACTCCTGAGGAAATCCTCTCAATGGAGAAAACACTGACCAGCCGTCCCCACCGCATTCTTTTGTTTCTTCAGCAGAGTAGCAGCAGAGTAGCAGAACTTGAGAATGACTTTTTTATGCCCAATTTTCCGGATGTTGATGAGGAAGACATGCCTACTAGTTACATTCGAGATGATGTTGATGCACTAATACAACTTTCGTAATGTAATAAATTAATTTGTGCTCTTTAATTTGTAACTATAACTCTTGATAGATTGTTGGTTGTGTTCTCTTCTGTTTGGCCTTTGTTGATTTGTTGGATGCCAATTTGGTTGGTTGGTTTGTTCTCTTTTGTTTGGCCTTTGTTGATTTTTTGGATGCCAATTTGATAGGTTAGTTATCTTTTAAATATGTTTTTTTTCATGTACAGTTCATTAGACAACAGTTTTAAACAGAAGACACTTGTATGAGTTGAAACACACAATAGGCAAGAACCTGTTGTGTGTTGGATTAAGTTCATACAACACTATGTAAAGCACTTGTGTTAAATATCATTACACAATACCACATTGGAAATCACTTGTCTCATTCTAACAATACTTTTTACGAAGTATTGTTTATGCTTCATTCACATAATATTTCTAAAAAATGTTGTGTGTTGGTTAACTGTCACACAACACTATGGATAATATATTGTATGACTGCTACTTAGACAACAGACCTAAAAACACTTGTCTGATCTAAAAATACTTATGCATTTACACAACACCCCTGGTCAAGAAATGCTTGTCTGGTAAGATTGATCACACAATGGTTTTGGCCCATTGTGTGAATGTAGGATTAGACAATACTTTCTCTGAGTAGGAAAATACCAGTTGTCTGATCATTTCGGGCAACACTTTTTTCCATGGGTGTTGTCTGATACGTGTCGTTTATTGCCAGATTTCTTGTAGTGATTATTTAACAAAAATACCTAAACTTCGTATACAAAACAGTTTATACGAGACAGATAACAAGTTGTGTAGCAATTAATACATGGTAGAATTTTATGTGTTCCTCTTATCTAAAATACAAGTAGGGATTTACCATATTTGATTCCCACATTAGAATTTGAAGAAAATAAAAGCATATGATCAATTTATTACAGGGTAATTTTTTTTAAAAAAACCCTATTTTGCGAAATGGACTAGGTCATGCTAATATCACATCTAAATATAATGTAAATAGGTTTACAACGCAATAAATGATATTATATATAAAGGTCGAGGAAAGGATGTTGAGATAGTTTGATAAATATTATAAAGAGTAATGTTAGGTAGCTCAAATTGGCACCCAAAAATTATTCTAAATGATATGTCATAGATGATGTGGCAGATTGGAAACTTTTGATTGAGGAGATTGGTGTGAATGCATGGGTCCATTTTATTATAATCAATTATAATCGAATAATGGCCCTCTTTATCACAATTTGGGGGTAAAATGCCCTAATTATCACAATCTGAAAAAATGGCCCTTTTTATCACATAAAAACGCAAAGGCGTCTGGCGTTTTTGATTTTGGGGGAGTAACGCAACTTCATGTTGCGTTTCTATTTTTTTTTATTTTTTTTTTTCAGTCACGCATCTACAAGATGCGTTTCTCACTGTTTTTTCTTTTTTTTTTTTTTCTAAAAAT
Organism: Kitagawia praeruptora; assembly: GCA_037693485.1. Taxonomy (NCBI): domain Eukaryota; kingdom Viridiplantae; phylum Streptophyta; class Magnoliopsida; order Apiales; family Apiaceae; genus Kitagawia; species Kitagawia praeruptora. Next base: position 129,509,339 of record CM075352.1, read on the forward strand.
TCATCACCCCTGCGGGGCCCACAGATGAATACGCCAGTTGGTCTTGCGTTTCTCAGAAACGCAACATAATGTTGCGTTTTTGACAATTTTTTTTTTTTTTGGAAAATCGATTTCAGAAAATAAAAAAGCAATAACGCAACACGCCGTTGCGTTTTTCAAAAACGTGACTTAATGTTGCGTTTTTCTGTGATAAAAAGGGCCATTTTTGTGGATTGTGAGATTAAGGGCCATTTGACTCCAAATTGTGATAAAGAGGGCCAACACCCATTATAATCATACACTTGGCATTTGAGAATTTTTTTTGGTATCAATTTGGGTTACGTAGCATTTTCCTATTATAAATTATCACATGAGATGAGAGGTGATCACTCAATTTAGGGGCGGATACACGGGTCCTTAATTTGGGAGATGATTGTTTTTGGTTGGTTAACTCAAGTCACAGGTCAAAAAGGAAAAACTCAAGCCACACGTCGCAAATCTCAAGTTACAGCTCTGTCCTCTGTGGTTAAAATTAAGTAGAAAAACCCGCAAAAGGTTGCAGGTGTCGATCTATAAAATTTATTTTAAGAAGAGATATGGAGTAAGTTTTGAGTAAACATTCTCATATTTTTAAATATTTGGGGGATACTTTTTTATATTTTTAAAAATTTATTGATGAAAAACCCATATTTAAGAATCAGTATCTCTAAAAAATGGACAGTACGCCGGCTTTTACATATATAAATTTTACGGACACTGATATTTAAGAAACATTTTTCCCCAACAATTTACATAGTAGAAATAAATCAAAATTTTGATCTTATAAACCACAAAAGTCAAAACACCGTTATACCATTGCAAGAAGGAAAATGTTATGTTTTCCAAAAAATTTCCCAAAATTGTTACCAAATGTTGATGTATAATCATTGTTAGGTCAATTTTCCTAATAATAAAATGAGATCTAATTTGTATTAATATGCTTCCACAAATGAAATTTCGACACATGTTATGACACATCATTTGATAAAAAAATTAAGAATTTTTTTTTTTGGAAACCTAGCACTAGTCAAGAAAATACAAGAGTGTTAACTTTATTAGGTGTAATTATTAAGATTTAAAAAATAATTCATGCAGTAGTCTTAGCACATATAATTAATGTCAATACTGTTAAAGTGCACTTGAGGGCTTAACACAAAAGACCCGGAAACCTAGTCAAAGAAAGAATTTAATTAAACTATCTATATATGCCATCTATAGATGCTAATCATGCTACCAATCAACAACTAAACATTGCGCGATACGGATACTAAAGCGCATATTAGCTAGGTTTTGTTCAGGACAATTGCTTTTCTTACAATTATTGGTGGTTAAGATCCTAATTACTTTTCACACACTAACAGAAGTAATTAAGCCAGATATTTAGAGACAGAGTTATATGTCTAAAAGATTATAAAAATAAGGTCGATCATAAAATCAAACATGGATCATGCAGTGTCAAAAGCACAGTGTTGATCATATCACATACGATCAACACTAATCACTAGGTTGATCGGTGTTGGAAGCAATGCTAGTCTTGTACACTAGTAATCTATTCGATCAGTCCCACAGGGACAGCCGTGCATGAACAGACCTAAATCATTTCTCGCCAATCATATGGTATATATATAATATATTGATGAAGTGCCGTATGCATGGATGGTATTCATATAATAGCCCATGCATCTAACTCAAATTGCATGTACATGTATTCTCTTCAGCAACTAATGAATACGTGTTGGATATTTTAGTATAATTGGATTGACTAGTTGATCAATCTAATCGTAATGTTACATCGAACAAGTCGGGAGAGTGCGGAGTGCATGCTCTGTTCGAGTTCGTTATGATTTCAGAATTATTGCTTATGAGACATGTCTATTGGTATCAAACACATCTGTTAGAATGAGATGTGTCTATTGGGAAAAGACACATCTTGAGATGTGTCTATTAGCATTGGACATGACTGTTGGAAATGAGATGTGTCTTTTGGCAAAAGACACATCTTGAGGTGTGTCTATTGGCAAAAGACACATCTGTTGACATCTATAAATAGGTGTGACATTGATCATTTTCAGGACTGGTTCATTTTGAAATACACAGCAAAATACATTCTCTCTTCCTGCAGAATTTCTGATTTTATCCGATTGAATTATTTGGGTGAACCACAAATAATTTCAATCTGAAAGTGTTCACACGACTTCAGAAAAATCCAAGTTATCACCCAATTCCCCAACAAAGATTGAAGTTATCTATTTTCTGAAGATGGCGAACTCAGAATCTGCAAAAGACATGACAAGCAAGTTTGCAAAGTTGGACAAGTTTGAGGGTCAGGATTTTAGAAGATGGCAAAAGAAGATGCATTTTCTATTGACGACGCTGAAGGTTGTATATGTTTTGAGTACCCCCATTCCAGAAGTGGTTGAGGATGAAACCGCTGAACAAACAAGGAGGCGTTGCAAATGGGAAAATGCTGATTACATCTGCCGCGGTCACATCTTAAACGGTATGTCTGATTCCCTTTTCGATGTATATCAAAACACTAGTAGAAAACATGCAGGTCTTTTACGTCGGTTAAATCGACCTTATACGTCGGTTAAATGGCGACGTATGGGCAGGCGACGTATAAAGTCATGAGTCTTTTACGTCGGGTAAAAAGGCGACGTATATTGTATCCTTTTACGTCGGTTCTTCTTAACAACCGACGTATAAGATCCAAAAAAAATTAAAAAAAATAAGAATAATTCATTAATAACCGACATATAATGTTATTCTTTTACATCAGTTCCCCTAAACAACCGACGTAAAAGGTCCAAGAAATTTAAAAAAAAAATTGTTTTGTTTCTCTGTAACACAATAAAAAAAAAGCATCACCCAGTCACCCAGTAACATCAAACCGAGTCAACACAGTAAATGAATGAGTATTACATCTTTCAGAATTTCTGGAAATATAAACTCAATTTTTTACATGAATACAAGAATGTGTATCATAGAACTAATGACACCTGAAGCTAGTCAGGCTGATTAAACATTTACATATACAGGAGCACAACTAAGGAGCAGCTTTTGAAAATCATCAATGGAAAGGAAGATCCAAGCAAACTCTGAATGATTTTTAATCTTGAATCATGATGAAGATACACCATCCCCCGAGCTATGCCCAATGCTATATCAAACCGTTTCTTCCAATTTAGCATGTTTCTTCTAAATTTTAGCAACTATCGTGTTTCAGCTAAATTTTCTGGAATGGTCAACCTATCAGTATCTTCAGCACTCGGAGAAGATGCTTTTCTAGCCAACACAATGTCAATGGCTGCAGCAGTCTTTGACTGTAGTTTTGGCAAGACAGAAGATGAGAAATTCTTCCCTGGACTCATCGAAGAGGACTGGATTGCTGTTTACCAACTGAAACCAGAAATGAATTAACTAGTTTACTTTTTATCATCAATTCCAAAATTCATGTTTTTTCCGCAGTAAATATAAGCAAAATAATCAGGTTCTCAATGGCTTAAGAAATGATAACTAGGTTTATGTTTCACTAAAAATTATTTAAGTGTGCAAACTCTACAAACCATTCTTAGGCCACAGTTGCACAAATCACAGGTCTCACTAATAGAAATAATCACTTTGTAGTTTGTAGGCCAAATTTTGAACGAACGCCAATACATAGTATAGATCTTCTGGAAAAAAGTTAAAATAGAGAATATTCACCCGGCCATCTGAATGAATATAATTACTTACTGGTGTAGTGTCCACGAGCAAAGTTATTAGCAGCATCTTCTTTGCCACTGATAAGTTGCTCGGGATGGAACAACTGGCGATAGGCACCAGTACGAACCTCATCGATAACAGCGGGTTTAAGATCCACAAACACCGCTCGAGGAACGTGTTTACCAGCCCATGTTTCACTGAAAAACGTGTTGAACGCATCATTTTCTTTCCCTACACTCTGATCACTCGGCATTTGTCCATCAGCCTAGCATACCAATTTATCAAGCAGAGGACATTTAAAGAACATGCACTAGTGTCAAAAACAATGAAAATAATATAAACATATTGTATCTAACAGGGAGTACCTCAATGCCATGTTCAAGGCAATAAAGTTTCCAACAGGCATTTCCTACTTGAATTCCAGCTTGACCAATGTGGATTGAAAGGCACTCCCTCATTCTATTTTTCACTGTCTATCTAGTAGTAACAAAAATACACAAATCCACAGCCAGCACCAACAATCCACAGCCTCCTTCAACTCATCTCCGTTCACAGCCACCATCTCCTCCACGGCTCGACCTGCAACTTCCAACCCGTCCGTTAACCTCTATCCGCCACCAACAGCCCTCCTCCATTCGCCCAATTCAACCCATCGCACAACTCCACAACCCAATTCACCTCCATCCGCCGTTCATTTCTCCAACCTCCCACTCTCACTCAATTCACAACCAATCACCCCATTTTCGCCACTCTCAACCATTCGCCCCTCTTCACCACTGCATTTCTTCTCCATTACCACCCCATTTTCTTCTTCCTCTTTCAATCAACAACCCTCCGTGCCTCCCCCAAACACCCTCACGCAATTCATCAAACACCCTCCGTGCCTCCCACAAAACCAACTACAAAAAACCCGCCCATGAACATACGAATAACAACATACGAAGGGAGAGAGAGGAGAAAAGAGAGAGCGAGAGATTGAGATTGAGATTGAGGTCGAGAGATTGGGAGATGCAGAGGCGACTTGAGAGAGAGAGAGATTGAGGGAAGAGAGTGGAGAGAAAGAGATTGAGACGGGGAGAGAGAGAAACGAAGGGAGAGAGAGACAGGCGGAGAGAGAGAGACGCGAGCAGAGAGAGGGAGAGGGAGAAGGAGAGGGAGAGAGAGAGTTCATTAGAGAGAGAGAGATTGAGATACGGGAGAGATAGATTGAGATTGAAAAATGTGTAAGGGAGAAGAGATTGAGATACTTTGTTTTGAATGAACGGTCGAGATCTATTCCCCATAGCATCTAACGGCTTTAATCCATTTAAAGAAGCACAATCCGTGTGCTCAAGTATTAACCAATAATAGTGTGACACGTGGCGACATAGATAATTTTTTAAAGGTTTTATACGTCGGTTATATTAAGAGCGACATATAAAGTATTATTATATACATCGCCTTTTTTCAACCGACGTATAAAGTAGTATTATATACGTCGCCTATTCTCAACCGACGTATAAAGTAGCACTTTATACGTCGCCTATTCTTAACCGACGTATAAAGTAGCACTTTATACGTCGCCTATTCTCAACCGACGTATAAAGTAGCATTATATACGTCGCCTTTTTCTCAACCGACGTATAAAGTAGATTTTTATACGTCGCCTTTTCCTCAACCGACGTATAATATTACCTTATACGTCGACGTTTTCTTCAACCGACGTAAAAAATGTTAAAAATTGACCTTATACGTCGCCTTTATGCGGAACCGACGTATATAACTACTTTATACGTCGCCTTTGGCCAGAACCGACGTATAAAAGGCGACGTATAAGGCCAGTTTTGTACTAGTGAAATGTTGAGTCAGCAAAAGAATTGTGGGATTCTCTTGAATCTAAGTACATGGCAGAAGACGCTTCTAGTAAGAAGTTTCTGGTCAGTAATTTTATGAATTATAAAATGGTCAATTCTAGACCGGTGATGGAACAATACAATGAATTGTTAAGGATTCTGGGTCAGTTTGCCCAACACAATCTGAAGATGGATGAATCTATCTCAGTTTCTGGTGTTATAGACAAACTACCACCATCATGGAAGGATTTTAAACACTCCTTGAAACATAACAAAGAGGATATGACTCTGGTTCAACTTGGAAGTCACTTCAGAATTGAAGAGGCTTTGAGGTAGGGATGGGAAAAAAATCCGATCCGATGGATACCCGATTCGAAATCTGATTTTTTATCCGATCCGAACCCGATATTTTGGATTTGGATATGGATATGGATTTAAATTTTAAACCCGAAAGATTTTGGATATGGATATGGATTTCATGAAACCCGATCCGAAACCCGATCCGAAACCCGATCCGAAACCCGAGCCGAACCCGAAACCCGAAAAATACCCGACTTTTATTTATTATATTTTATATATATTATATATTATATATAAATGTATATTATAAATACATATTATACATACACTATTATATATATATATATATTATATATATAAATGTATATTATAAATACATATTATACATACACATATATCTTTGAGATATAAGATATGGAAAGATCGAGAAAATAAATTGTCATGGATGTAGCGGTATTTTTTAACTTACTTACACAATTTTTTTTTATTTTTTTGTTAAGCAACTTATTTACACTATTTTTAATTTTGAATACCCGAAAAAAACCCGATCCGATCCAAAACCCGACGGATTTGGATTTGGATATTGAGTTTTGGATCCGAAACCCGAAACCCGAAAATATTTGGATTTGGATTTGGATTTTGCAAAACCCGAGCCGAAACCGACCCGTTCCCATCCCTACTTTGAGGACTCAAGAAATTAAGAATAATCCTAAGGGCAAGAACCAAGTCGGTAACTCTTCTGTGAATATGGTTGAAGATGGTGGATCTTCTAAGAATTCTAAGTATGGCAAGGGTGATAAACGAAAGTTTAAAGGAAACCACAACAATTCTTCCAACAAAAGGCTTAAGATGGCATATTGGAAGTGTGGCAAACCTGGACATTTCAAGAAGGATTGTCGGGTTGGTAAAGGCAAGCAAGAAAAGCAAAATGCTGGTCCAAGTGGATCCAAGGATCCAGAAAAGCAACAAGGTCAGATTTTAGTACAAAATTATAATTCTGGTCAGAATTATGTATCACTAATATCTGAGGCATTTTATGTGCAGGATGACAATGTTGCTTGGTGGATTGATTCAGGAGCAACGAGTCATGTATGCAAAGATCTTCGTTGGTTCATAGACTTTCAACCAATCGAAGATGGATCTATCTTAAAGATGGAAAATGTTGCAATTGAACCGATCAAAGGACTAGGAAATGTCAAGATAGTTTTTACTTCTGGCAAATGTATATTGTTAAATAAAGTGTTGTATGTTCCTGGGATTCGTAAGAATCTCTTGTCTGGTGTTGTATTGAACAATTGTGGATATAAACAAGTTTATGAAAGCGACAAATATATATTGTCAAAACATGGCTCTTTTGTTGGATTTGGCTATTTGTGTGGTATGTTTATGTTGAATGTAAATACTCCATTTATTGATGAATCTGCTTGCATGGCTTCTACTAGTACTACCAATAATTTGAATAAACCAGAATTATGGCATGCTAGACTAGGACATGTACATTACAAAAGAATAAAGGATATGTCAAAAATGAGTCTCAAACCTGCCATTGATTTAGACAATGAAAAATGCAAAACATGCATGTTAATAAAGATAACAAGAAAGCCCTTTAAGGAGGTTAATAGGGTGTCTGATGTTTTAGAATTAATACATAGTGATTTGTGTGATTTCCATTCTACACCATCATTAGGAAATAAAAAGTATGTAGTTACTTTTATTGATGATGCTACTAGATATTGCTATGTATATTTATTGCATGCTAAGGATGAAACTCTTGACTTCTTTAAAATTTATAAAGAAAGAGTAGAGCTACATCAGAGTACCATGATTAAAAATCTACGTACTGATAGAGGAGGTGAGTATTATGATCCGGTTTATATGCAATCTACTGGTATAATACATCAAACCACGGCTCCTTATACACCACAGCAAAATGGTGTGGCAGAGAGAAAGAATACGACTTTGAAAGAAATGGTTAATTCCTTGTTATCCTACTCGGGTTTGAGTGAGGGATTTTGGGGTGAGGCTATGTTGACAGCCTGTCATTTATTGAATCGAATTCCTAGTAAGAGGAATAAGATTACCCCTTATGAACTTTGGTATAAAGAGTCACCAAAATTGAGTTTTCTGAGAGTTTGGGGATGTAGAGCAGTTGTAAGACTCACTGAACCCAAAAGAAGAAACTTGGGTGAACGAGGTATAGATTGCATATTTGTTGGTTATGCTGAGCATTCTATAGCATATAGATTCTATGTGTTAGAATCTAATGACTATGTATCTGTGAACTCGATTATTGAGTCAAGAGATGCTATATTTGATGAAAACAGATTTACATCTATACCTAGACCAAGGGACATGCTTCAGAATTCTTCTAGTAGGAACTCAGTTTCTACTGAAGATGTGAATGGACCATCTGAACCAAGGAGAAGCACTAGAGCTAGAAAAGCAAAGTCTTTTGGAGATGACTTTCATCTTTATCTAGTAGAAGGCTCTAGAGATGAAATTGAATATCAATACCAATATTGTTTTGTTATTGAGGAAGATCCAAATACTTTTAGCGAAGCTATGAAATCTAGGGATATTGTATTCTGGAAAGAAGCTATCCAAGATGAAATGGATTCTATCATGAATAATAATACTTGGGAATTGAGTGATCTGCCCCCTGGCTGTAAAGCATTGGGAAACAGATGGATCTTCAAAAGGAAAATAAAGCTGGACGGTACCATAGATAAGTTTAAAGCCAGATTGGTAATCCAAGGTTATAGACAAAAAGAAGGGATTGATTATTTTGATACTTATGCTCCTGTTGCTAGAACCTCCACTAATAGGCTGTTAATAGCACTTACTGCTATACACAATCTTGTCATTCACCAAATAGATGTGAAAACTGCATTCTTGAATGGTGAATTAGATGAAGAGATTTATATGAAACAACCCGAAGGGTTTGTTATGCCTGGTTGTGAGAACAAGGTGTGTAAATTGAAGAAATCAATTTATGGTCTGAAACAAGCACCGAAGGATTGGCATGATAAATTTGATACTGTGGTCTTGTCTAACGGTTATTTTCTTAACCAAGCAGACAAGTGTGTATATAGCAAATTTGATGCTTCTGGTAAAGGAGTTATAATTTGTTTATATGTGGATGACATGTTGATTTTTGGTACTGACCAAAATCAAGTGGATAAAACCAAGAAGTTTTTGTCATCTAATTTTGATATGAAAGACATGGGGGAGGCTGAGGTGATTCTTTATATAAGGATCAAGCGTGAGAACAATGGTATTTCAATTTCTCAATCTCATTATATTGAGAAGATTCTGAAAAGATTTAACTTTAAGGATTGTTCTCCCGTTAGCACTCCTCTTGATCCTAGTATTAAACTCCTACCTAATACAGGTATTGCAGTATCTCAACTTGAATACTCAAGGGCTATTGGTAGTCTTATGTATGCCATGATAAGCACTAGGCCAGATATTGCCTATGCTGTTGGAAAGCTCAGTAGGTATACTAGCAAGCCAAGTTCACATCATTGGCAAGCCTTAAGCGGAGTGTTCAAATACTTGAAAGGAACCATGGATTATGGTTTGACATATACTGGATTTCCTTCGGTTATTGAAGGTCATTCAGATGCAAGTTGGATTTCCAATAAGGAAGATCATTCTTCCACAAGTGGATGGGTATTCCTTCTTGGGGGAGGTGTTATCTCTTGGGCATCGAAGATACAAAGTTGCATTACTGATTCAACGATGAAATATGAATTTGTGGTATTATCAGCTGCTGGTAAAGAAGCTGAATGGCTAAGAAATCTGATTTATGAGATTCCATTGTGGCCTAAACCGATATCACCCATATCTATCAGATGTGATAGTGAGTCTGCCTTGGCTAATGCTTATAGACAAGTGTTCAAAGGCAAGTCTAGACACTTAGGTGTTAGACACAACATGATTCGTGAGCTTATCACGCATGGTGTTATATCAGTGGAGTTTATAAGAACTCAACACAATTTAGCCGATCATCTAACCAAAGGGTTGAGTAGAGATCTTGTGCACAAGTCGGCTGTGGGGATGGGATTAAAGTCCATCAAAAACCTCTCATGTTGAGATACCCAATTCCCATCTAATATGACATTAGGTGCTGAATTAAATGTGGAAATCTTAACATTTAGAGATTGTTACACATTAAAGTATCATCCCAAGGTATGTGTTCAGACCTGCAAGTTAAGGAGGTTGAAGTTTATCTTCTTAATAGTTCTTTTGAAAAATTGCATATGCAGGTGCGAGAATAAAAGAACTACCTATATGAGCATGAAGTTTAGCCGCTTCAAGAAGCTTGGACTTGGCTTTGATATGCTTATGAAGGATTAGGACACTAGGCTAGTAAAATATAGTGTCAAGTAAGAACATTTGAGAATGTAAATTTATGTGTATATTATCTTCATGTATTCACTATGAATAGTAGAGGTTCAATCCATAGTGATACCTTGATATTCGAATATTTGGAATGTGTAATATACTAATGTGAAATTCAATCGTCACGATATTTCATTTATGCATAAATTTGTTGTTTGTTGTGATTTTGTTTAGTTAATCATGGATTACGCTAAAATGGGGGAGGATTGTTAGATATTTTAGTGTAATTGGATTGACTAGTTGATCAATGTAATCGTAATGTACATCGAACAAGTCGGGAGAGTGCGGAGTGCATGCTCTGTTCGAGTTCGTTATGATTTCAGAATTATTGCTTATGAGACATGTCTATTGGTATCAAACACATCTGTTAGAATGAGATGTGTCTATTGGGAAAAGACACATCTTGAGATGTGTCTATTGGCATTGGACATGATTGTTGGAAATGAGATGTGTCTTTTGGCAAAAGACACATCTTGAGGTGTGTCTATTGGCAAAAGACACATCTGTTGACATCTATAAATAGGTGTGACATTGATCATTTTCAGGACTGGTTCATTTTGAAATACACAGCAAAATACATTCTCTCTTCTTGCAGAATTTCTGATTTTATCCGATTGAATTATTTGGGTGAACCACAAATAATTTCAATCTGAAAGTGTTCACACGACTTCAGAAAAATCCAAGTTATCACCCAATTCCCCAACAATACGCACACAGCAGTGAATCAAATAAAGATCAACAGGCGACACAAGTGAATGGTGATCAGTGATCACTGACCAGGTCTTGTTGATATCATACAAGTGATATCTTTTATCTAGTACTCCGTGACTTTATTCTTCACTCGATTCATATATCCTGATTCCTGACTATATTGATCAGGCCTTGTTTCGATCTCGTGCAAGCATTTCCCTTAATCCGATCCATCAGATATGTCAATAGGAATTTATTCTCAAAGGATATGTACTATTTCATGTGTGTCTAAAATCACCATATATGTGTAACTCTTCTCTCCTGATTAATTAGTAACCACGGATATTAAGGGATATTTTTTTAATTTTTAAAGATTGCATCATATTCAAAATGTCTCGTTGTCGCTCCAATCCTAAAACACTGCCTAGCTGCACACTCCACTTATAGTAATAAGTGCACATTTTTTATTAACAAAAAAACCAAATTACCCTTTGTCTCTAGTTAAACTCTGTAATTAATATTTTTAACTGTTTAAGTTTATCTTCATTTAAAAAAATTATTCATATCTTCATACATACATCAATATATAGTTACTAAAATATAACATTTGTGTTTAAAAAATAAAGCATTAATCTTATTTGCTATCCATGTATTCAAGAATGATGTTTAACTTTTGTCGTGGATTAAAATCTAGGTCACGAATTTGCAATTAATGCTAGGGTTCGGGAGCTTCTTGCTTTAATGGCTGTTTCCGTGTTCGAGACTGATCGGTCCTCACAGAGTGCCTACGTATCTCGCTATTGAGAATCAATCCACAAACGTAGTTCTGAGAATGAGGGGTCAGACCCTTTATATATGCTGAGAAGCCCTAAAATCGTAGTAGGGTTAGGTGACTTGGTGGGCAAGTCACCGACTAGAAGAAGGTTCTAGTCTCCTTCCATGTATGAATTAATCAGTTTCCATGTAGAGATATGTATCTTGGAGGCTAAGTCAGGCAAGAATCATATTCTTGTTTGACTCTTATTTGCTGAGCTATTTCACTACCCTTAATATTAATTACGAAATTAATATTGTAAATAGGGTTTGGGCCCATCTAGTGGGCCCCACGTTTGGACCATTCCGGCTCTAATTAATGCCACATTAAATGTGTCTTTAGGGCTTACTTTTAGCCCATATCATTTGCCCCCCAACTTCTAGGAAAACTGATCAGGTTTTCCTTGAAGTTATAACGGCCTTATTCGAGACTTGGGTCAGGGTTTATTGCTCTCACGTGAGTATTCTTAACAACATCATCTTAATGTAAAGCGTGGAGCGACCGACGCATTTACGACGATGTTGAATGACATTAACCGGTGTTAAATGGCACTAGACAGCGCTATTCAGCCTTAAACAATGTTTAAGCAGCGTTAAACAATGTTAAATGGCATAAAAACGGAACTAACGGCACTAATCGGTACTAAACGGTGCTAACAGGCACTAAACAGCGCTTAAATGGCACTAATCTGTGCTAATCGGCACTAATATGTGCCAACAGGCACTAATCGGTGCTTAAACAGCACTACACGGTGCTAATCGGCACTAATCTGTGCTAATCGGCACTAATATGTGCTAACAGGCACTAATCGGTGCTTAAACAGCACTACACGGTGCTAATCAGCACTAATCTGTGCTAATCGGAGGAGATTCAGCACAATTGCAGCCTTTTCCGGGCAGCTAGTCAGTCGACAAGGGTCCTGGTCAGCTGCAGGAGATCCTGGTCGGCTGCAGGAGATCCTGGTCAGCTGCAGGAGATCCTGGTCGGCTGCAGGAGATCCTGGTCGGCTGCAGGAGATCCTGGTCGGCTGCCAGGAGATCCTGGTCGGCTGCAGGAGATCCTGGTCGGCTGCCAGGAGATCCTGGTCGGCCAGACCCCCTCTGTGGCACCTGGTCGGCTGCTAGTGCTCCTCGGTGGCTGACAGGTGCGCCTTGGTGGCTGACAGGTGCGCCTCGGTGGCTGACAAGTGCTCCTCGATGGCTGACAAGTTAAAGAGAGACCCATGTTGACTTTTAATGATGTCACACTATGTTTAAACGACGTTTCAATGCTTGTTAAACGACGTTAAATGTCATAAAACGACACTTCATGGTGCTAATAGACTCTATGCGGCGCTAAGTCGAAGGTCGATGTTTGTCTCAGAATGTAAGGAAACTTCAACAAAACCATCAAACGATCCTACCAATTGACGAGAGATACCAAGATGGGTGCCGGGAAATCAGCTGATCCCCTTTCGTGGCACCTGGTCGGCTGTCTAGGTTTACCGAACTGTCTAGGTTTGTTCCAGAATTTGTGCGTACTGAGGAACAACGAGCGAAAAGGTTTCAACAAGGATTGAAACCATGGCTACGGACAAGAGTGGCACCATTTGAGTTGACCGAGTATGCTGCGGTGGTTCAGAAAGCATCTATTATTGAGGCTGAGAGTGAACAAACCCAATTAGGTCGAGAGAACAAGAAAAGAAAATTTGAGGGTCCAAAAGGAGGTTCAAGTGAGGGAAGTTACTTTAACAAATTTGGTAAAGGACAAAAACCCCAGTTTGGAAAGTCAGGGAATAATAAGAGTAACAGTGAGACGGTGAATCAGGGTGGTAGATCCACAGGAACCTTTCAGTCTAATCAATCTCGAACACCATTTCCAGACTGTAACACGTGTGGTAGGAAGCATACGGGAGTGTGTAGAGCGTTAGAAATAAACTGCTTTAACTGTGGACAAAAAGGACACTATCTTAGCCAGTGCCCATCGGCTAATACCAATCCTAAGAGGGACGTCAAGTGATACCAGTGTGGGAAACTAGGACACATTGCCAGAGATTGTCGTTCCGGGGGATCATCCGTGCCAGAACAGAGTGTGACTGCTTCAAACAGGCCTACTGCTAGAGTGTACAATATGACTTTAGGAGAGGCATTGAGAAAGCCGGATACAGATGCAGGTGAACATTTTTCTAGTATTTAAATTTTTAGTGTAAACGTTTGGTTAGGAATCATTGTGGTCAATGAATGGTATAGGTAGGTTGATAATCTAGATAAGGAAAATCAGTATCTGTTAGGGGTTAGAAATTCTATGAAAAGGAGAATAATAGTATTTTGGAGGTAAACCACAGACTTGTTTATATACGAACAGGAAATATATATTATAGGTAATATTTTCTTACAATTGTTTCAAAGAATCTTATTCTAGTCGGATTTCTGGAAGATTTTACAGAGACAAGATATAATAAGAGCGAAATATGTATATTTTATGTCATGATAGAGATCAATATAGGGATAAACCATAAGTGAGATACACTACCATTCAGGAGAGGCCAATGTGGTGGCCGATACCCATAATTAAAAGAGGAATGTTGATGAAGGACAAGCAAGTTTATGTTGGTGTAATTTTGCGCAAACAAGATAGAGATATTATGAAGGAAAAAGGATGGAGAAAGTGGTATAGAAGTTATAAGGTGTAGATGAAAAGGTATCTATGGACATTTCTGACGTGATTCCGGGACGGAATCCTGTTAAGGGGGGAAGGATGTAATAACCCTAATTTCAGTAATGCTACAGTGGTCACATGAATAGTAAATCTCGAGGGATTTAGAGAAATGGTATATAGGTACTCTATAATGGAAATGGAAAATGAATAAACAGAAACCATATTAATGTTGTACAATGAAAATAAGTGACTCGAAATGACGTTAGATTTCAGAAATTCCTGAAACATGGATTTTGAGGATTTTGATTTCGAATAAGCTTCTATTAGATGTTAAGGAGCATGGAAACATTATAAGAATTATATATTGAGGGATTAGTGAAATTAGGTTAAACCAAAGGATTATTAAGGGAAGAGAATGCCAAGGGAAATTGGATTCGTAAATGGTTTCAAAACCACTGAGATAATGAGGTACACTTGAAACGAACCACAATTAGACGAGTATGGAAACCAAGTAACCATGGCTAGTAAGTAATAAGGACATTTTCCACATTAATATTTATAAGGTTATTAGTAGTAAATACTTAAGGTTAAAAGAACAAGCTTACAAAACACTCATCCATGACATCACACCTTATATCATCTTCCACTAACTCAAAATTAAGGGCAAATTAGTCTTTAAACCATGGGATTTTTCCATAAAACTCTAGAATTAGGATAAGATGAGATGAGGATTAGAAAAGAAGCTAAGAAAACTCTCCCACCCCATCCATAAAACCATTCGGCTTTTAAGAAAAAAAGAAAGAAAATTTTTTTTCAAAACCCTAGCTCTCTTCAAGATTAAATCAAGGGAAAAATGGTGGAGATGCTTGGAGGTTAGAAAGTGATATTCTCAAAGTTTCAAGGCCAACCATCATCATTTGCCTAGGTAATAAAATCCTTTAAGTGCAAGATGAATAGTAGTGAATAGTGTTTTTCAAGTTTTAATCTTTGTTTTTATGGTCTCTTTAGTTGATTTAAGCTAATACAAGGTGACTTGAGGTGTACCCAAGGCTTGTTAAGTGACTTTAAGGCTTCAAGAAGGTATAACAATCCTTGCCCCTTTTGTATTTATGATGATTTTTGAGTTGATTTGTGGTTAGTTAATATAAATGTTAAGTTATGATGATTTGGTGATATAAATGGTTGGAATTGACATGGGAAGTTTGTTGTGAACTTGTAACCATGGTTGGGAGGTAGCCCACATGGTGTAGGGCTTGAAAGGAGTGTAGAATGGTGGTTTTGGAGTGGTGGAATTTTGGAAAGTATGAAATTACAGCAGTTATAATGTCCGATTTTCGTTAGAACGAAATATGCCCTGTTTTGTGACCCCTGCATTCGTACGGTACCTCACTTCCTAGGTTACCAATTGACCATGAAATGATAGAGCTTAGTTCATAGATCGTTTTGATATAAAGTGCATTAAAATCTGATGAACGGTTTAGGAGAAAAGTCAGTTTTAGTGAAAGACGTTCGATAACCGAGAAAACGTAATTGTATCAACTTTGAGGCTAAAGTTACCATACTTAGACATTTTTATGAGTCACGAAATTTTGGGATAGTATAGTAGGGTGGTCAGAGGACCCTTGGCAGTTGACCTCATATTAAAATTCGAAATCAAAAATTTATAAGAAATTTTACAGTCGAGTGTGGTTGTTAGGTAAAATGGTGAAAAACCACTGAAACTTCGATTGAGCTTGTAAATGGTTAAGTCCTTGAACCTTTGGGGTAATAATAATACGTTAAACATATGTTGAAGTGTAAAGGGTTTTGTTATACAAGAGGGTAGTGAGTAAGAGATGAGGTATTCTAATGACGGTCCTTTTGTGTTTATAGAAATTCCGGAGGAGGGACCAGCCATACTGTCAGGGTACAGGAACCGAGGCAAGATCCTTCTATCCCTACTTTAAAAATTATTTATCTTTGGAATAATAATGATATCATGGAATATTTATGTATATGTGATGCTTTTGTTGCTATATTACAAAGAATATATTATCTTGATTGTGGAAAGTTAAAGAGAGATGGATATGTTTTCTGAAATATGAATATAGAGATGATACGAATGGAGCGAATATGCTCTAGGGTAAAAGAGATATGAAAGAGAATGGTATCAGTTGTTATCTAGGGTTATATGGTTTATAATGCTATATTATAAACATTCTTTTAGTGTATATTATATATATATATATTTTATAGAAATAATGTGCGAGAATGGAAGTGATATACGGGAATGGAAATGTGAAATGGTGTTGTTGAATTGAATAATGATCTTATAAAAAGGGGGATTAGCAACAAACTTGCATAAGAGGCTGTGTCAGGGCTGTGTGCGACATAGTCTAACATTCATGATTCGGCACGAAGATGCCAAGGGAGGATGTTAGCAGGTGGCCTTCCTCCGGGAGGATGTTAGCAGGTGGCCTTCCTCCAGGGATGATGTTAGCAGGTGGCCTTCATTCCTTCTACCAGTAGTAAAAATAGACGGGTACAGAGGACGACTGATCATCGTACCTCACGTATTTGGTAACAGTGGAAACCCCCACAATTATTGAATAAAGAATAAACGATAAAGTCAGAATGGTATACAGAAAAGGTAAAATGATATGAGACGATGGAATTATTGTTATAGATGAAGAGAAACTGATTTTATATTAATTTATAAAAATTGTTACATAAGAAGGTAATGAGAAGATGATAATAAGAGATTTAAGTAAATATTCATATTATCCTGAAATCTTACACTGAAAGATTATATTGATTGTTATATTATTTAAGAAGAGAAACTGATACTGTATTATTCTAGATTTCTTTCTTATAATAGTAAGTGGATGATGTATTATTAAATAAGAGTTTTATTCTTCCTTAAAGTTTATAATTTGGTTACATTTTAAATTCTAGTTTACAATATTATCTTGCTGAGCTATTATAGCTCACTCTTGCTACTTATCTATATACAGCTAGGTATGCCAATACTACGCAGAACGCCCCGCAAGAGGGTAAGGGAAAGGCGACCTTCTGAGAGCTCGTTAGCATCAATCCCCGAGGTAGATGACCAGCGCAAGGGGTTTAGTGGTCTTATGTATATTAAGTGTGTAAGTGTGGAAGGTTGTAATAAATTTGGTTGTTGAAATGCTTCTTGTAGAAGCATCACTCAACAATGTACTTAAGTATGATTCTGGGTTTGTAATAACTTTTTAACTCTAAACTTTTATTATGGTGAATGTTGTTCTCTGAGCATATGACTGGTGTGTGTGTGTGTATTAGTGTGGGGTCAATTGCATAAGTATTAATTATAAAAAAAAAAAACCAAGAGATATTGATTTTGAATGGAAGTTGGTCCGTGATGGCCCAGATTCATGACCCCGGATTTGGGGCTATCACAGTTTGGTATCAGAGATAAGAGTCATAATGCTCAGGAACAAGAGTAATAATAATATTGTATCAACTATAATATAAAATTTTGAACTTCCATCAAGTTCAGGGGTGGTATATCGCAGGTAGTATTTATTTTAAGTATTGTTTATAATTTTATAGACCGTTACTAATAGAATTTTATGTTTTATTATAGGGAGCGGAGATGGGTGAGCCGGGTCAGGACCCCCAGTGGCTAGGACTACCCGAGCAGGAGCTTAGAGACTTGTTGCTGGTAGGTGTAGAGGTTCCAGAGTATGCTATCGCTGACCTGAGGAGGAGAGTTCGCGCAGAGGCCATGGAGAGACACGAGATCAGAGTGAGACTTGAGGAGGCAGAGGAGCATAGGCAGAGGGATGCTGTGGCCATAGTGCCATATTCTGGTAGACCATATGTAGGACCTGATGGGGCCGGACCTTCTCGGGTGCGGTCAGATATTCCTGAGGAGGAGATGCCCTTGCGTAAGAGGCCTAGGTTATCTGTTATACCTGAGGAGCCGATTGAGTGGAGGGACATTCACGTGACTCCTACTCCTGTCCCACCTGTCCCAGTGCCATCACCAGTTCCATCTCCTCTACCTAGCCCTGACCCTTTTGAGGACCCAGTTGAGCAGTTCACTCCACCGGGACACTTTATCATGTCGGAGGATGAGTTGGAGGAGGACCCTTCCGAGGATGCGGACACGGAGCCAGTTCCTCCATCCCCACCATTTACACCACCACCACCTCCACCAGTGGATGCACCCCCACTTGTAGATGTACCTCCCCCAGATGCTATGCCACCTCAGGAGGCACCTATATTTCCAGCTGGTCAGTTGCCAGCTATTTTCTTGCCAGAGTACTTTGCTCTACAGGGACAGCTGGATGAGTCCCGTCGGACTATAGATATGCTTATACAGAGGTTAGACATGGCGAGAGGAGGAGGAGGTGTGATACCAGATGGGTTGACTTTGAGCATAGTTAGTATCGAGCTGCGGGCACTCGGTGATATTAGGATGATGTTGGGAGATAGAGGGGATCCAGTATGGAGGGCTCAGATAGTTGATGTAGTCACCACTATGGTAGTGCAGATCAGAGACGTTATCAGGGCATCGTTACCATGATTAGGAGTAGTAGTCTTGGATACTAATCAGACTAGTCATCTTGTGGATGTCATTTTGGGGATTAGGTTAGTTGTTTACTGTCTTAATCCCAGTCTGATTAGAGGACAGCTAGTAGTGCTTTTGTTATAGCGAGTTAGTGTGTATGGTTATGCTTTCGGGGTTTCGAACCTTGTACTTTATGATGTATGATATTAGTAGTAAAAGACGTTGTACCCAAGTTGTAAAATATTTATGTAAATTAATGAAGTTTATGTACTTTGCCTAATTTTATTGTATTTTGATATTAAATGTTGAGAAACAAAAATATTGATATATATGAGGTGATTGACTTAAATGAAAAGGTTATTGTGCTAAAGGTACTAAGCTTATTTGTCAAAGTTGTATTATAATTAAATATTACTTGTGTGAAGTTAAAAATACTGGGATGCATAAATAAGTTAACTAATGATATAGTTGTGCATATATGGAAATGATGTATATTGTACCCTAATTGTGGGTGATTAACGAAGAATATTGTTATATACAGAATCATGCCGCCTAAGCGTAATAATAGAATGAATGCAAGGGAAAATGAGAGAGAGGAAGAAGTCATAATAGGCAGGGTGAAAACGCTCATAATGAACAAGATCATGAGGAAGAAGAAGAGGAATCGACTGGTCAACAGGGAAATCAGGGTGGTAACCCTTTTAACCAATTTATAGAACTATTGAGGCAGAATTTCGCTAATCCACAGAATCCTCCACAACCACCTGTTCTTCCCAACCAGGCAGCTAACTCTTTTCGTGCTTTTAAGTCATTAAAACCCCCAGAATTTGAGGGAACCACTAACCCAGTAGCAGCCAGGGCATGGCTGAAAGAGATGGAGAAGGCTTTTGAGATACTGAGGGTAGAGGAAGATCAAAAGACAGTCTTTGCAGCCTATCTCCTAAAGGGAGAGGCAAATTATTGGTGGGAAGCTAAGAAAAATCTCGAGGGAGCGGGAGTGATAACCTGGGAGCGTTTCACTAGGGTGTTTCTAGACAAATATTCCCCTAGGTACCTGGAGAACCAGATGGAAATAAAATTTTTGGAGCTAAAGCAGGAAAATCTAACAGTGGCTGAGTATGAAACGAAATTTACCGAACTGTCTATGTTTGTTCCAGAATTTGTGCGTACTGAGGAACAACGAGCGAAAAGGTTTCAACAAGGATTGAAACCATGGCTACGGACAAGAGTGGCACCATTTGAGTTGACCGAGTATGCTGCGGTGGTTCAGAAAGCATCTATTATTGAGGCTGAGAGTGAACAAACCCAATTAGGTCGAGAGAACAAGAAAAGAAAATTTGAGGGTCCAAAAGGAGGTTCAAGTGAGGGAAGTTACTTTAACAAATTTGGTAAAGGACAAAAACCCCAGTTTGGAAAGTCAGGGAATAATAAGAGTAACAGTGAGACGGTGAATCAGGGTGGTAGATCCACAGGAACCTTTCAGTCTAATCAATCTCGAACACCATTTCCAGACTGTAACACGTGTGGTAGGAAGCATACGGGAGTGTGTAGAGCGTTAGAAATAAACTGCTTTAACTGTGGACAAAAAGGACACTATCTTAGCCAGTGCCCATCGGCTAATACCAATCCTAAGAGGGACGTCAAGTGTTACCAGTGTGGGAAACTAGGACACATTGCCAGAGATTGTCGTTCCGGGGGATCATCCGTGCCAGAACAGAGTGTGACTGCTTCAAACAGGCCTACTGCTAGAGTGTACAATATGACTTTAGGAGAGGCATTGAGAAAGCCGGATACAGATGCAGGTGAACATTTTTCTAGTATTTAAATTTTTAGTGTAAACGTTTGGTTAGGAATCATTGTGGTCAATGAATGGTATAGGTAGGTTGATAATCTAGATAAGGAAAATCAGTATCTGTTAGGGGTTAGAAATTCTATGAAAAGGAGAATAATAGTATTTTGGAGGTAAACCACAGACTTGTTTATATACGAACAGGAAATATATATTATAGGTAATATTTTCTTACAATTGTTTCAAAGAATCTTATTCTAGTCGGATTTCTGGAAGATTTTACAGAGACAAGATATAATAAGAGCGAAATATGTATATTTTATGTCATGATAGAGATCAATATAGGGATAAACCATAAGTGAGATACACTACCATTCAGGAGAGGCCAATGTGGTGGCCGATACCCATAATTAAAAGAGGAATGTTGATGAAGGACAAGCAAGTTTATGTTGGTGTAATTTTGCGCAAACAAGATAGAGATATTATGAAGGAAAAAGGATGGAGAAAGTGGTATAGAAGTTATAAGGTGTAGATGAAAAGGTATCTATGGACATTTCTGACGTGATTCCGGGACGGAATCCTGTTAAGGGGGGAAGGATGTAATAACCCTAATTTCAGTAATGCTACAGTGGTCACATGAATAGTAAATCTCGAGGGATTTAGAGAAATGGTATATAGGTACTCTATAATGGAAATGGAAAATGAATAAACAGAAACCATATTAATGTTGTACAATGAAAATAAGTGACTCGAAATGACGTTAGATTTCAGAAATTCCTGAAACATGGATTTTGAGGATTTTGATTTCGAATAAGCTTCTATTAGATATTAAGGAGCATGGAAACATTATAAGAATTATATATTGAGGGATTAGTGAAATTAGGTTAAACCAAAGGATTATTAAGGGAAGAGAATGCCAAGGGAAATTGGATTCGTAAATGGTTTCAAAACCACTGAGATAATGAGGTACACTTGAAACGAACCACAATTAGACGAGTATGGAAACCAAGTAACCATGGCTAGTAAGTAATAAGGACATTTTCCACATTAATATTTATAAGGTTATTAGTAGTAAATACTTAAGGTTAAAAGAACAAGCTTACAAAACACTCATCCATGACATCACACCTTATATCATCTTCCACTAACTCAAAATTAAGGGCAAATTAGTCTTTAAACCATGGGATTTTTCCATAACACTCTAGAATTAGGATAAGATGAGATGAGGATTAGAAAAGAAGCTAAGAAAACTCTCCCACCCCATCCATAAAACCATTCGGCTTTTAAGAAAAAAAGAAAGAAAATTTTTTTTCAAAACCCTAGCTCTCTTCAAGATTAAATCAAGGGAAAAATGGTGGAGATGCTTGGAGGTTAGAAAGTGATATTCTCAAAGTTTCAAGGCCAACCATCATCATTTGCCTAGGTAATAAAATCCTTTAAGTGCAAGATGAATAGTAGTGAATAGTGTTTTTCAAGTTTTAATCTTTGTTTTTATGGTCTCTTTAGTTGATTTAAGCTAATACAAGGTGACTTGAGGTGTACCCAAGGCTTGTTAAGTGACTTTAAGGCTTCAAGAAGGTATAACAATCCTTGCCCCTTTTGTATTTATGATGATTTTTGAGTTGATTTGTGGTTAGTTAATATAAATGTTAAGTTATGATGATTTGGTGATATAAATGGTTGGAATTGACATGGGAAGTTTGTTGTGAACTTGTAACCATGGTTGGGAGGTAGCCCACATGGTGTAGGGCTTGAAAGGAGTGTAGAATGGTGGTTTTGGAGTGGTGGAATTTTGGAAAGTATGAAATTACAGCAGTTATAATGTCCGATTTTCGTTAGAACGAAATATGCCCTGTTTTGTGACCCCTGCATTCGTACGGTACCTCACTGCCTAGGTTACCAATTGACCATGAAATGATAGAGCTTAGTTCATAGATCGTTTTGATATAAAGTGCATTAAAATCTGATGAACGGTTTAGGAGAAAAGTCAGTTTTAGTGAAAGACGTTCGATAACCGAGAAAACGTAATTGTATCAACTTTGAGGCTAAAGTTACCATACTTAGACATTTTTATGAGTCACGAAATTTTGGGATAGTATAGTAGGGTGGTCAGAGGACCCTTGGCAGTTGACCTCATATTAAAATTCGAAATCAAAAATTTATAAGAAATTTTACAGTCGAGTGTGGTTGTTAGGTAAAATGGTGAAAAACCACTGAAACTTCGATTGAGCTTGTAAATGGTTAAGTCCTTGAACCTTTGGGGTAATAATAATACGTTAAACATATGTTGAAGTGTAAAGGGTTTTGTTATACAAGAGGGTAGTGAGTAAGAGATGAGGTATTCTAATGACGGTCCTTTTGTGTTTATAGAAATTCCGGAGGAGGGACCAGCCATACTGTCAGGGTACAGGAACCGAGGCAAGATCCTTCTATCCCTACTTTAAAAATTATTTATCTTTGGAATAATAATGATATCATGGAATATTTATGTATATGTGATGCTTTTGTTGCTATATTACAAAGAATATATTATCTTGATTGTGGAAAGTTAAAGAGAGATGGATATGTTTTCTGAAATATGAATATAGAGATGATACGAATGGAGCGAATATGCTCTAGGGTAAAAGAGATATGAAAGAGAATGGTATCAGTTGTTATCTAGGGTTATATGGTTTATAATGCTATATTATAAACATTCTTTTAGTGTATATTATATATATATATTTTATAGAAATAATGTGCGAGAATGGAAGTGATATACGGGAATGGAAATGTGAAATGGTGTTGTTGAATTGAATAATGATCTTATAAAAAGGGGGATTAGCAACAAACTTGCATAAGAGGCTGTGTCAGGGCTGTGTGCGACATAGTCTAACATTCATGATTCGGCACGAAGATGCCAAGGGAGGATGTTAGCAGGTGGCCTTCCTCCGGGAGGATGTTAGCAGGTGGCCTTCCTCCAGGGATGATGTTAGCAGGTGGCCTTCATTCCTTCTACCGGTAGTAAAAATAGACGGGTACAGAGGACGACTGATCATCGTACCTCACGTATTTGGTAACAGTGGAAACCCCCACAATTATTGAATAAAGAATAAACGATAAAGTCAGAATGGTATACAGAAAAGGTAAAATGATATGAGACGATGGAATTATTGTTATAGATGAAGAGAAACTGATTTTATATTAATTTATAAAAATTGTTACATAAGAAGGTAATGAGAAGATGATAGTAAGAGATTTAAGTAAATATTCATATTATCCTGAAATCTTACACTGAAAGATTATATTGATTGTTATATTATTTAAGAAGAGAAACTGATACTGTATTATTCTAGATTTCTTTCTTATAATAGTAAGTGGATGATGTATTATTAAATAAGAGTTTTATTCTTCCTTAAAGTTTATAATTTGGTTACATTTTAAATTCTAGTTTACAATATTATCTTGCTGAGCTATTATAGCTCACTCTTGCTACTTATCTATATACAGCTAGGTATGCCAATACTACGCAGAACGCCCCGCAAGAGGGTAAGGGAAAGGCGACCTTCTGAGAGCTCGTTAGCATCAATCCCCGAGGTAGATGACCAGCGCAAGGGGTTTAGTGGTCTTATGTATATTAAGTGTGTAAGTGTGGAAGGTTGTAATAAATTTGGTTGTTGAAATGCTTCTTGTAGAAGCATCACTCAACAATGTACTTAAGTATGATTCTGGGTTTGTAATAACTTTTTAACTCTAAACTTTTATTATGGTGAATGTTGTTCTCTGAGCATATGACTGGTGTGTGTATGTGTATTAGTGTGGGGTCAATTGCATAAGTATTAATTAAAAAAAAAAACCAAGAGATATTGATTTTGAATGGAAGTTGGTCCGTGATGGCCCAGATTCATGACCCCGGATTTGGGGCTGTCACACATCAAATGATTCAACCAACTGACGAGAGGTGTCAGGAGGTCGGATGAAGCTCCTCTGTGGCACCTGGTCGGCTGCCAGGAGATCCTGGTCGGCTGCCAGGAGATCCTGGTCGGCTGCCAGGAGATCCTGGTCGGCCAGACCCTTCCCCTGGCACCTGGTTGGCTGCCAGTGCTCCTGGTTGCCTACCAGGTGCCCCTTGGCTGCTTTGTCATGCCTCTCAGAGCTATTCGCAATGCTTGGAATCTTGTTCTTGAATCACGTCCTTGACATTCGTATGTTGTATACTCCCTTTCAGGGCATAGTCAGTCTCTTTATTAACAAAGACTAAATGATTGTGTTTTATCTTCCTTTCAAGGCATAACTAATCTCTCTTTCTTGTTCTAAGATGTGAAGCTTGTGATGAAGCTTTTTAGTTCTTGCCCCCCTTGTTTCATATGGTGGAGGTCTTGCTTCTCGTTTGATCGTTCAAGAAGTTTCTTTTCCACTGAGCAGTTGACTTCAAGTCTGGTGTGCCTTGGCTGGTTGTCAACCCTTTATCTTGATTCTAGGTTTCCAACCTTCTCCTTATGCTCAATTGACAAATTTAATTGGAGGTAGACAGCCTTTTTGGCCATCAAGGTTAATATTTTGCGTCGGGATTCAAGATTTTAAGTATGGAATGACAATGGACCTCTTATCTCAACACTCTCACTAACAGTTTCTGTGCCTTCAAGGCATTATTAGGGGGCCAACTAGTCTCAAGATGAGCTTTGATAGGATCAATCCAGCAACCTCCTACATCAATCGGTGCTACCAACTTAGAGTTGATGGTCGGGGCCTTCAAGACCTGGAAGTAGACACTTCCTGCGTGATTCTCTATCTCAGAAGAAGCGAACTTAGATAGGGCATCGGCCTTAACATTCTCTTCCCATGGAATGTGTTCCACATAGCATTCTTCAAACTGAGTCATAACAGCTTTTACGACTCTCAGGTATTTTGCCATAGTTTCATCCTTGGCCTCAAACTCACCATTCACTTGCGAGACTACCAATCTTGAATCTCCACACACTTTGAGGTTCTTAACCCTCATGACTCTAGCCAAGCCTAAACCGGCTATCAAGCCAATGCCTGAGCCTTGATGGCCGTCCGAGGCCTATACGTTATGTCAAATTCTCCGAGCTCAATTGCCCATTTGATCAATCTTCCACTTGCTTTCGGGCTGTGCAAGATGCTTCTCAACTGTTGGTCGGTCAAGACTTCGATCTTATAGGCCTGGAAATACGGTCGCAATTTCCTCGAGGCAGTAACTAATGCCAAGGCAAACTTCTCAATGGGAGAGTAATTCAACTCCGCCCCATGCAACACCTTGCTCACATAGTATATGGATTTTTGAACCTTGTTCTCTTCTCGAACAAGAACAACACTCAATGCTTGTTCAGATACCGCCAGGTACAGATAAAGAGTCTCCCCAGGACTAGGTTTAGCCAACAACGGGGCTTCAGCCATGTATTTCTTCAACTGCTCAAAGGCCTCTTGGCTTTCTGTGGTCCACTCAAAACTTTTCACCTTATTCAATGTTTGGAAGAAAGGCAGACACTTGTCACCGGACTTGGAGATGAATCTCCCTAGAGCCGCAACTCGGCCAGTTAGCTTCTGTACATCTCGTATAGAGCGTGGTGGTTCCATGTCCAAGATTGCTTTGATCTTATCAGGGTTGGCCTCTATGCCTCTCTTCAAGACCATCAATCCCAAAAATTTTCCTGATCCAACACCAAAAGCACACTTGGCTGGATTTAACATCATCTTGTGGTGCCTCAGCACTTCGAATGCCTCTCTGAGGTGCTCAATATGGTCAGCCTTGAGTAGGCTCTTGACTAACATGTCATCAACATAGACCTCCATGGTTTTTCCAATTAGATGAGCGAATATCTTATTCACCAATCGTTGATAAGTAGCTCCTGCATTCTTGAGACCAAAAGCCATAACCAGATAACAAAAAACACCAAAATTAGTAATGAAAGATACCTTTGGGATGTCATCCTTGTGCATCTTAATTTGATTGTAACCACTGAAACCATCCATGAAACTCAACATCTCGTGTCCAGTTGTGGCATCTATTAGGGTGTCAATCCTTGGTAGAGGGAAACAATCCTTTGGGCATGCATCATTTAAATCTGTGAAGTCGATGCACATTCTCCACTTTCCATTTGCTTTCTTGACCATGACGGGATTAGCCAACCATTCAGGGAACTGAATCTCCTCAATAAATCCAGCTTCTAAGAGTTTGTCAACCTCTTGCTTGATGGCCTCTTGCCTTTCAGGAGTAAAATTCCTCTTCTTCTATTGTATTGTCTTTCGCTCAGGATCGTGATCCAACCTTCAGAAGAAGCTCCTATATAAGCAACTTTCTCAGCTCGCTTGGCCATCATGGCTTCAATGTTTGTCTTGGTCTTGGACTTCTCAGGCGGCCTCTCGACTGGCATGCATTCGGCCTTGAGTGTTGAACGTCTTTGGATCTTAATTGGAGGTTCATGACCCCCTCAATTTTGGCCTTCATAACTAATCTTGGCCTTCATGGCTAATCTTGGCCTTCATGGCTAATAACTTGTGTTTCTCAACCTAGAATTCGGGGTTGATTCCTCGATTTAGATTTTGATAAATGCAATCTCATGGGCTTCTTGCCTTTTAAACTTCTAAGACGAGAACTTGCTTGAACTTCTTAATCCTTGTTCAAGGACCCTTAATAATGCAATGTTCTCCGTTGGCCTTCATCCTTGGATTCTCAACCCTAGTACTTAAGAAATATTGAAGAGTAGTCAGTCCTTAACATCCTCGGCCTTCCATGGCTTTTATTGTTGTTGCGTGTGGCTTTTATCTGCTTGTCTTTTATCCAGGGTCCTTCACGAACTTAAACTTTTACTTGGTCTTGCTGTAACCTAACTCTTGACCCTTCAGGGTATGCATTTGTTTGTTTTCCATCCGTGTATTTTTTTATCCTCGGTACTCGGTCATCCTTGACTTGCACTCATCAGGTGCTTGGCACATAAATAAAATCACACCATCAATGAATGGAAATCAAACTTGCATTAATAACTTGAAATGGGTTCAACCCTTACATAGAGTACTACTATCCTACTCGGACAAACATGCTCTGCAATGGTTTCAATGAACCTTATTTCTACTTCTACTAGATAAATATGAAGCTAAGTCCTACTAGGATAACTTGAGCCCATCGGGGCTTTGCAAGACTAGGCCTGCACCAGATTTTGTTTTAGATGCTCCATCAAAATAGAGCAACCACCACTCCTTTTGGTCTCCTCCTTATTATTCTGAAGTTCACTTCCTGCTTGGGGTATTACCTCCTGCCCCCCGACTTCTTGGTTGCCAATGGTACATTCAACCACGAAGTCAGTTAACGCCTTAGCCTCAATGGTTGTCCGAGGCTTCTGTGTGATGTCCTCTGACGGCCTTTCTTGGCGTTCCTTACCACTGCGGACATCCATATCTTCAATCGGAAGGACCTGCCCCCCGACTCCATCAGGCCTTAACGCGGCTACATAACAGCTTCGTGCCATCTTTTGATCGCCTTTATGTTCTCCAACACCATTCCTGGTTGGGAACTTGATCTTCATATGATAAGTTGAGGCTACAACCTTGAATGCATGAAGTCCAGTCCTTTCGAGGATAGCGTTGTACGTTGAAACCGCCTTGATTACCAGGAAGTTCAACATCTGAGTGGCCTTCTTGGGCTCCTGTCCAATAGTCACAGACAATTGAATAGTCCCTTCAACTTTGGATCCTACTCCATTAAATCCATATATAGGCATGTTATTGGGGGTCAACTGAGAATCATTGTACCCCATCTTCACAAATGCATCATGAAACAGAATGTCAACAGAGGCTCCATTGTCTATCAAGACTCGCTTTACTTCCGAGTTCCCAATCACAGGGGTTATAACTAACGGGTCATCATGGGGGAATTTCACCCCTTCAAGATCAGAATCATCAAAGCCAATTGCGATTTCAGTCCTAGCCTGCTTCGGGGCCTCTCCCACGATGTGTATCACTTCTCTAGCATAAGCCGTCCGAGAATTCCTTGTTGTGCCGGCCGCAGTCGGGCCTCCTGAGATCATGTTGATTACTGGCCGTCGGGGTTGTGGGTTGTGATCATGAACGTCATCCCTTCTAGTATAATCTCTAATTTGATTAACACGATCTTCACCCTTAGTGAAGTGGCTCAATTTCCCTCTTCGGATTAAAAACTCAATCTCATCTTTGAGTTGCTTGCAATCATCAGTGTCATGCCCCACATCTCTGTGGAATCTGCAATACTGATTCTTGTTTCTCTTTTCGGGATCACCCCTGAGTGGCTTCGGCCATCGGAAATCCCTATCCTTCTCAATGTCCAACAAGATTCGACTCCTATGAGTATTCAACCTTGCATACTCAGTGAACCTTGGTCCTTGGTTCTTCTTAGGGGCATAGTCGGAGTCCTCGCTAGTTCGGGGATGCTTGTCCCTAGCATCATTCTCGTGGTCATCATACTCATGGTCTTGCTTTCGCTTTTTTGTATCATTGTTACCCCGACCATTGCCTATTGTGACCTCCTTCTTCGTGCTATCCTCGGCCTTGATGTACTTATCAGCCCTTCGCTGGAGCTCAGCCATATTCTCGGGAGGATGCTTTGCCAATGATCTCTTAAAGTATAGGTCGGTGGTGCCATGCTCCAAGGCTACCATTGCAACCTTATTGTCCAGATCAGTGATGTTCAAAGTCTCCTTGGTGAACCTCTTAAGATAGTCTCTGAGACTTTCGTTCTTCCCTTGTACCACATACATAAGAGATGCAGAACTTTTCTCATGCGCTCTTCTGCTGATAAACTGACTAACGAAAGCAGCACTCAACTCCTTAAAGGAACCAATTGAGTTTGCAGGCAGCCGACTATACCATCTTTAAGCCATTCCTGATAGAGTTTGAGGGAACGCCCTACACTTCAAAGCGTCACTTGCAGGCAGCAACAGCAGAGCGTTTGAGAATGTTCTAACATGGTTTGCGGGATCACTCATTCCATCATAAGATTTAATTGTCGGCATCTTAAACTTCTTTGAGATACGAGCATTCATCACCTCCTCAGTAAATGGGGGTGTGGGATCATTAGGATCCCCAAGTGGCATCAGATCCTTGGGATTGCTCTTGGGGGTTTCCACCCTCGTTGTTCTTCCAGTTGGGGCGGCAGCCCTTCTTTGCCTTCTTGAAGGCCTTTCCAAGTCTATAAAGGGAATCAGTCCTTATGTTGGAGGGGGTAAAGTCTGATTTGATCTGGCTTGTTCTCTTGCCATATCTTCCTTTAATCTTAAGATCTCGGCTTCATAAGCCTTAATCCTCTCAGTAGTTGTTGAAGGGAGTCCATCGTGAGTAGTTTGAGTTCTTCCTCGAGGTTCTTTACTTGCACGTCGCCTCCTTGGAGATTCATCACGTTCGTAATCATCGTCAGAAGATGACTCATCCGTATAAGGACCAGAAAAATCGTGATAATCTCGATCTCGGATATACAGGGCATGACCACTTGATCCAGCTCCTTGGGTAGGAGGGTAGTTAGGCAGCCCGTACATTGGATTGGTGTTTATGGGGAGATCCGTAGTGTGGATCTGAACCCCTTGTGGAGGGTTGTTGGGATCTACAATCAAGGAAGAAATCCCTACCTGGAGGGGGTTAGTCCCTGGATTTGTGTGGACGATCGGAGGTAGCGTACTCTCAACATGGGAAGTCGTCCCTAGGGGTTGAGAAACTTGATACGGAATGATAGTCCCGGATGTTGGAGGTACTTGTTCAGTGAGAGGCGGAGCAGAGCTAAGAGGTAGAGCCTCGGTTGCGATTGGCTCTGTAGTTGCTGGTGTCCTTCGTGTGTTAACCATGGTTGATGTTTGATTCCCACAGACGGCGCCAAATGTTGTGGATTAAAATCTAGGTCACGAATTTGCAATTAATGCTAGGGTTCGGGAGCTTCTTGCTTTAATGGTTGTTTTCGTGTTCGAGACTGATCGGTCCTCACAGAGTGCCTACGTATCTCGCTATTGAGAATCAAGCCACAAACGTAGTTCTGAGAATGAGGGGTCAGACCCTTTATATAGGCTGAGAAGCCCTAAAATCGTAGTAGGGTTAGGTGACTTGGTGGGCAAGTCACCGACTAGAAGAAGGTTCTAGTCTCCTTCCATGTATGAATCAGTTTCCATGTAGAGATATGTATCTTGGAGGCTAAGTCAGGCAAGAATCATATTCTTGTTTGACTCTTATTTGCTGAGCTGTTTCACTACCCTTAATATTAATTACGAAATTAATATTGTAAATAGGGTTTGGGCCCATCTGGTGGGCCCCACGTTTGGACCATTCCGGGTCTAATTAATGCCACATTAAATATGTCTTTAGGGCTTACTTTTAGCCCATATCAACTTTTTACATATTTAATGTAATATTCCACATTGTAAAAAAAAATACACACAAATATACATTATACTTTCTTAGTCAAAATAAGTTATCAAAAAACCTTTCTGGTTTTGAATTTGGACACTGTTCGTTACAAGCGGTTGACTATTAATTTACGCATAATCTATAAGGCAAAATATAGTCATGAGTGATTTTGTTTGATTCGTATTTATGAGTACTTTAATACAGTGAAATTTTTATATTTAATACTAATTAATATGAAATTAAAGATATTAACAATTAAAAATATACGTTGGCAAACGTGTCCAAAGTAAACAGGAAAAGTTTTTTGAGACACAAGGAGTATTAACAATATGGTTGTTGGCACGAAGTTTTAAAAAAATGAATAAATATAAAGAAAAGTTGAAAGATTGGGTGTTATTTGACACATCTTATTATTAATAAGAAAAAATATGTTACTTTAGAAAATTTAAAATGTTAAGAATCTAAAGGAAGTAGTAATTAAGAATTCATATATTTTTTGAGTTAGATTATTTGATTTAAAAGTCAATAAATATTTAATAATTTCAATTAAAATAATTTATTATTAATATAAAAATACAATTTTGTTAGTATCAATCCAATCTAAATCATGAATACTCATTTTAAATATAAATATTTAATTGTTTTAAGAATATGTTAATCCTACAACCTTTGTGGTGTGCGCATGTAAGTAAAGAATACTCCCTCCGTCCCAAATTGTTTGAACCTCTTTGATTTTCACGGAGATTAAGAAAATGTAGTAAAAAATAGTAAAGTTAATTGAAAAGTGGATAAAGTTGTGGGACCTATCAATATTTAATAGTAGAAGTGAGATAGTGGAAGAAAGTAGTGGATGTAATAGTGTAAAAAAGAGTATAAAATGAAGAAGTAGTGGGTATAATAGAGAAAAGTAGTATTCAAAAATAGTAAATATAATAGGTTCATGAGTTTGGGATTTTCAAAAAAGGAAAGTGTGTCAATATTTTTTGGGACGGTATGATTTACCATATCTATGAATAATATAGAAATGTACGACGGCCACTCCAGTGCTCCGGTTATCAAATCTTGGCTGAAAGATTTACTCCCTTCGTGTCACCAAATTGTATATATTGGGGACCGGTGTATCACGCATTTTAAAGTACATTTTAAGGATATTTCCATAACTTATTTTTCAATTTTTTTTTATAATAATAGGTATGTTAGATTTTTATACAAAAAAAGAAAATTTTAAAAATAAGTTATGGATTTATACTTTATAGGAGCATTAAGATACGTGTCAAGCAGTGAAAAAAAATTGTACGCATTTTAAGGTACATTTTAAGGATAGTTTCATAACTTATTTTTCAATTTTTTTAAATAAAAAATAGGTATGTTAAATTTTTATACAGAAAAAGAAAATTTTAAAAATAAGTTATGGAATTATACTTTATATGAGCATTAAAATACGTGTCAAGCAATGAAAAAAAATTGTATAAAATCTGCCTGGTGGCCGGTGGGACGGAGGAAGTAATAGGTTAATCAATACTTACTACTCCTCTGTCCCATTCATTTGTTTACACTTTCCTTTTTGGGATGTCCCATCCAATTCTTTACATTTATAAACTTTCCTAAAATAGTAAAGTTTTATAATATAAAAATCAACTACATCCACTAACTTTCTCCACTAATTCATTTTATACATTATATAGTGATGGGTCCCACCACTTTACTTATTTTTCCTACTTCTCTCCTCTTTCTTTATATTTTTCCTTGGTGTCCGTGCCCAAACCAAATGTAACATTTGGTTGGGAGTACTTAGAGCATCTCCAATGGGGTTGGTTAAAGTGGTTGGCTAAAATGATAGAAAATATTGATTATGTAAAATTTACTGAACCTGTAAGGCGTTGTGCTTCGATGGTATTGGCTATATTGATCGGCTATATTTTAAAAATGGTATGTTATTATTATTTTAAGTTATTATAAATAGAATATATCATTTGAATATGGCAAGAGA
Organism: Kitagawia praeruptora; assembly: GCA_037693485.1. NCBI lineage: Eukaryota > Viridiplantae > Streptophyta > Magnoliopsida > Apiales > Apiaceae > Kitagawia > Kitagawia praeruptora. Next base: position 129,542,411 of record CM075352.1, read on the forward strand.
TGATGTGTAATCTTCTTACAGGTCTCTAGAGGTTCAACAAATATAGTCAACATGACAAAAAATATAGATATTGGCTAAAAATATAGACAATGGAAATGATTCATTGGAGTTGATTTTTTTTTACATAATCTCTATATTTTTTATTTATAGAATGTTTTAATTATTTTTAGCTAAGGGTTTTTTTTTTTTTTTAGATAAGCAATTTTATTAAGCCCTCAAGGGGGGGAAATAGAGATGGATATCTCCTAGGATACATACAACTGGGAAGAATTCAACTTTGATGCGGTGCCCTGCCTTGATGAGTTCTCTATTTGAAGTCGAATACAATCTGAGATTTACCTGCTCAAGACAGACTACACCCAGCCTGCAATGATTTGCAATCTGTGCATTCCTTCTTTTGCTAGGTTGTCAGCCTCCTCATTAAGTGATCTGTCAATATGGACTAAGTTGATGCTGACAACTAGTTTTTTGATCTCATCATTCAGAGATGCAAAATCTCCTCCTATCTTGTATGCTTTCACATTATCTACAAGACTTTTAGAATCAGAAAAGATGGTCCCAAGTCTAGTCGCTAGGATTTTGAGTAAGATTTTTAGCGAGCTATTAATTAGACTTATTGGACGGAATTCGGAAACTGTTTTTGGAGCTTTGGTTTTTGGGATTAGCACTATGAATGAAGAATTAATTCCTGGAGGGAGAAATTCAGTAGAATGGAATGAATCCATCATCTGAGTGATATCCTGCTGCATGACCTGCCACATAGATTTGTAGTAGGCGATGTTGAATCCGTCTGGGCCTGGGGATTTATTGGAATCCATTGAAAACACTGCTGCCTTAATCTCTTTAAGATGAATAGGGCCTATTAGTAGAGTAGAGTCTGCTTGACTTAGTCTCGAAGTGACAAGTGAGCCTAGTTCGAAGATATCATAGCTTAATGAGATGTTGAAAAATTTGCTAAAGTGGGTGAAGAACGCTTTCTTGACTTGTGAAGGGATAGTGTGCCATGTCCCATTCTCCATGATACCATTAATATGGCATTTCTTTATTCTATGCTTAACCGCAGAATGAAAGTATCTAGTGTTAGCATCACCTTCGGCATTCCATTTCAGACGAGATTTTTGTTTGAAGAACTCTTCTCTCTCCTTGTACGCTGTCTGGAGCATTAACTCTATATGCCTTCTGTCCTTTTGAGGCAGTACACCCTTGTCCACTGCTTCTAGGGTCATTTCCAACTTTGAGACTTTCTCAAGACAGTTTCCGTTTGTGTTGATATTCCAATCTTTAATGAATAATCTGAGAGCTCTGATTTTTGCGTGCCAATCAACACTACTTACTGATAACTCTTTCCATTTACTTGAGATTTCGCTTTGAAAGTTGATGTCCTTTAGCCAGGAGTTAAAGACCTTGAATGGTCTTGGACCCCAATTTAGAGTTGTTGATTTGAGGATTAGTGCCACATGGTCTGATGATTTGCGACCTATACCCTCCAACCACCAATCTGTATTCCATTGAACCCAAGCATGGTTCACCAGGGCTAAACATGGTTGGAGATGCTCTTAGTATCAATTTGAAGTGTACTCCAGCATTTCCTTTACAAATTTAGGTTGTTTAAGCGCGCGCATGCATGTAACTCACAAGTTACTCTTTTCCGTCCCAATTTTTTTTTTTTTTTTTTTTTACTTTTGATTGAACATTTATATATACTATATAATTGAAAAAAATTAGAAAAATTATATCATTAAAAAATATATCTACTCTATATTATAGTGCAACTTTCAATTTTAAAAATAATAATTGAATAATTTTTCCAATTTGATTACTAAAGTCAAAATATACATATAAAATGTGATTAAGGGAGTAATAAATATTTGTTTAATTTGAACAATATTTTATGAACATTCAATTAATATCTTGATGACTAAAAATCTGATTGCCGAGTGAAATAATGTTTATTAGAAATTAGAAATTATTAGTTTATAGTCCATGCAAAGCACGATTTACTTTTTTTTTTCTAATTTATTTATAGTGTAGTATATATAATATAATAAATATTAAATTTAATATGGTGGGAGATTTAGTATTAAATCTAAATTAATATGTTATTGCTGGGAATCGAACCTTCAACCTTTCTATATGTAACATCTTTTAGCATTAATTTTAATTTTTTAATATTAATTTTAAATTAAAATGTTATTGACAGGATTCGTACCTTAAACCTTTGTATATAACATATTATATTTAATGTTCATTATCCATTTGAGTTTAGATTTAACGGTTGTGAATGAAAGGGATAACAAAAAATGAGGATAATAAAAAATAAGGAATTATCAAATTATAAAATATTCACTTTTTTACTTATTATAATATAGTATAGAGCAATTCGCAGTTGCGCTTGATTTTGGTGTAGAGGACTTTGGGCACCAGATTCGAACCAAAATATTGGAGTAGTTTTTCAGTAACTTCATAATGTGCAATGCACGGGAAATTTTATAAAAAAAATTGTTTAAGTATTTTTCTTAATTTAATTTATTGAACAGACTCGTACAACTGTTTCTTTTTTTGGCCTTAGTGGCTCTTTAACGCGAAGGTCCAGTCCGAGTGTCTGGGGGAACGTATGTGTCCGAGTGGCTCTTTAACGCGAAGTTGCATCCAGTATTTGTTTTCTACTTTATGATGGAATCCTACCCTACTATTTACACCAAATCAGGCGTTCCAATTGAAATCACAACACATAATCCAACGAGGTTAAATTGAATTAAACATACAAAAAGGTGCGTGGTACTTTTTTTTTTCTCTTTTTAGGATGGTATTTATAAAATTGGCTTAATTTTTGTATTATTAATAATAAATTATTTTTCTTTTCAACTCTCTTATTTTTCTTAGTAATCTCTGCATTGCACAGGTTATAAACTACTCCCTCCGTCCCAGCCAGTTCTTTACATGTCGGCTGGGCACGGAGGTCAAGGATAGTGGGTGTAAAGTGGGTGTAATATTGTTAAAATAAATGAGGTAGTGGGTGTAATAGTGATTTTATTGTTAAAATAAGTGAAGTAGTGGGTGTAATAGTGATTTTATTGTTAAAATAAGTTAAGTAGTGGGTGAAATAGTGTAAATTATTGTTAAAATAAGTGAAGTAGTGGGTGTAATAGTGTTAAAACTTACTATTTTGGGTAATGTAAAGAAATGGTGGGACGGCCCAAAAAGGAAATTGTAAAGAAATGGATGGGACAGAGGGAGTATTATATTTTTATTTTATCTTTATATATAATAAGCGTAAAAAGAATTTTATTTAAAAGATCGGTTCTTAACGACTAAATTAATAAACACCGCTAGATCTTAAAATTATATCCTTATATATAATAAGCATAAAAGGGATCTTAATAATAATTTTCGTTTGGTCTTTTAGTTTGGTTACTGTGCTACGAAAGTAATCTCAATCGTTAAATCTAATAATTTTAAAAATAGATGATCAAGATTATATCAGATTAAAAAAAATTATAATCTAAAAATGATATAATTAAATTTTTTTATTAGAATTGAATTTTAAAAAGAAAATTATAATACGAAAAGGATATAATTAAAAAAGTATACAATTGAATTTTATTCATTCTTTTATTAATATTCAAAATAGTTCATATTTACTATTTGGGCTCTTTCTTGAGATCTAGAAATCAGATTTAGATGATTTTATGGCCCACACGAAACTCACAAAATTATCTTTAATTTAGTGATGACTTAACAATTATTAACGAAATGGAAACACTCATAAAATCAAGAGAAAATATAATTACGAATTTTTACATTAATCATATTCAATGTAGAAGACCAACAATAGTAATCCTATTCAATGTAGAAAACCAAATTATATGATTTAATTCATTGACATACACTTATTCATATTTCAATATAAATATACTTTTTAGTTTACATGTTGAAAAATAAATATTTTTATAATAGATCCATCGTATTTCATCTATTTATTTTATGACCTAACGGTTCTTATTTATTTTGTCGTACTAAAGACCAAACTATCAACTACCAAAATTTCGGAATATCCTTATATATAATTAGCATAAGGTAGATCTTATCCATAATTTTGGTTTGGTCACTATACTACCAAAATAATCTCAACCGTCAAATCTAATATTTTTAAAATTAGACGATCAAGGTTATATCATATTAAAAAAAATTATAATTAAAAAAGATATAATTAAAAAACTTTGCATTAGAATTGAATTTTAAAAAGAAAATTATAATTTGAAAAGGATATAATTATAAAAAAAGGATACCATTGAATTTTATATATTTTTTATTAATATTAAAAAAAGTTCATATTTACCATTTGAGCTCTATTTTGAGATCCAGAAATCAGATTTTGATGATTTTATGATCCACACGAAGCTCACAAAATTATCTTTAATTTAGCGATGATTCAAAAATTATTATCGAAATAGAAACACTCATAATATCAATCAAGAGAAAATATAACTACGAATTTTTACATTAATCCTATTAAGTGTAAAAGACTAACATTGATAATCCTATTCAATATACAAAACCAAATTATATGATCTATTTCATTGACATACACGTTTTCATATTGCAATATAAATACACTTTTTAGTTTACATGTTAAAAAATTAAATATTTTTTACGATAGATCCATCGTTTTTCATCTATTTATTTTATGATCTAACAGTTCTTATTTATTTTGTCGTATAGAAGACGAGACTACCGACTACCAAAATTTTGGACAAAATCACTCTTACACTCATTATTAAAACTATATTTGGTTGTTAGTAGAACTATTTTCAAATAATAAGAAGGGCATTTTGATCATCAAAACGAAATATAAGTAGATTTCATAAATCGAACAGAATTTTTAATGTCAAAAATCGTCAATTTCTTTTCTATTTTATTTCTGCATAGTTTTAATTATAAAATAATTGTTAAACCACCATTAAATTAAAGATTATTTTGTTAATTTCATGTGGACTGTAAAATCATCCAAATCAAATTTTAAAAATTCAAGACAGAGCATAAATATTAAATTGAACGTGTAAAATTATATATATATATATATATATATATATATATATATATATATATATATATATATATATATATATATATATATATATATGTATATATATGCCTTGGTTCATTTGGGAACTAAAAAAATTAAGTAACTTAGGAACTCTACTACAACCGTTAGATATATAATGCCACTCTAAATTTGAACCGTCCGATTAGATAACTAAAGTAACTGCTCGTGCTCTTGTACTATTCTCACGCCCTACCTTATTTCTTTAATTTTTTAATTTTTCTAGACAATCATCATACAACACGAAGCATTAACATCATAATTTAAACAAAAACTTAATGACAAAACATTAAAGAGTACAAAAATTTTAAAAAACAAAATATCATTTTACAGAACACATAATTTTACAGGACATGTGATACATATTACAGAACACATGATACAAATTACAGAACACGAAACTAGTACAAAAAAAAGAACACAAAACTAGTGTTGAAAATAAAGAACAAATACTTTAAATAAATAAAAAAGAATAATTTTGTGATTTTTAAAAATGAGTACAAATTTAATATTTATAAAATAGACACTTGATCAATTACAGAACACATAATTTTACAAAACAAATGTTACCGAACACAAAAGTAGCAGGAAAATTGAGAACCCAAAACTACTATTAAAAATACAGAACATACATTTCAAATAATTTTAAAAATCATAAAATAATTTTATGATTTTTAAAATGTGATTGGTAATCCTAGAACTCTAGAGTTCAACCGTTTTTAAACATGTCGGTAGCCACGTACTATTGTTTAGTCTACTTCAATCTGGACCATCTATTTAATATATAATCTAATGATAATAGTAATAAAGGTTACTTAGTTACTCAAATAGGCAAGTTTCCCATAGAGAATCACCATATATATATATATATATATATAAATCAATTTTTTAACAGCAATTTGAATGTAAATTAATATCATATAAATATTAGAAAAATTAATATAATTATAGATATTAGAAAAGGAGTCGTACGTTGCACGAGTTATATAATAAGCATAAGAGAGATTTTATCCAAATTTTTGGCCTGGTCTGGTCACTGTACTACCAAAATCATATGATTCTTTGGATTAAAAATAGACGATCAAGATTGGATCACATTAATAAAAAAAATTATATTTAAAAATTATATAATTTAAAAAGGTTGTATTAAAATTGAATTTTAAAAAGAAAATTATAATTTGAAAATGATATAATTAAAAAAGGTTGTATTTAGAATTGAATTTTTTTATTTTTTTTATTAGTATTATAAAAAATTCATATTTACTATTTGAGCTTTATTTTGAGATCATTCGGATGATTTTACAATTCACGCAAACATGATGAAATTATCTTTAATTTAGTGATGATTTAATAATTATTACTCAAATGAAAATACTTAGAATCTCAAGTGAAAATATAATTATGAATTTTTACATTAATCGTATTCAATGTAGAAGTCCTACATTGATAATGCAATTCAATGTAGAAAACCTAATTATATATGATTTAAATCATTGACATATACATTTTCGTATTAAAATTTAAATACAATTTTTAGTTTATAACATATTCAAATATAAATATTTTTTTTATGCTAGATCCAACAGTTTTCATCTATTTATTTTAATATCTTTGTCGTACGGAGGACCAGACTACCGATTATCAAAGTTTTGGACGAAATCCCTCTTACAATTATTGTTAAAATTGTATTTGATTGTTAGTTGAACTATCTTCAAATAATTACAAGGCTATTTTGATAATCAAAACAAATTATAAGTAGAATTCATAAACCAAATAGAATTTTCAGTGTAAAAAATCGTCAATTTATTCTCTTCTTTGTTTCTGCGTAGATTTGATTAGAAAAAAATTGTTAAACCATCACTAAATTAAAGATTATTTTGTTAATTTCACGTGGGTTGTAATCGTCCAAATCAAAATTTAAGAATTTAAGATAGAATACAAATATTAAATCGAACGTGGAAAATCTTATATATATCAATTTTTTAATAACAAGTTGATACGTAAATTAATAACATATAAAATTTCAAAAATTTATATAATTATAGATATTAAAAAAAAAATTGTGCGTTGCACGGGTTATAAATTAGTTATAAATAATTAGCCTAAAATCCGTGTGATGCACGATTTTTTTTTAATATTATATAAAAAAAATTGAATTTAAATTAATTTTTTAAAACATGAATTTTGGAGGCTTACATTTTAATATGAGATGATTTGATAATAATTAAATAAATTTATCCATGATATTTCTAGAAAATGAGGGATGAAAAGATGATTGATTTTAGTAAAAAGAGTAATTGATTAATTATTAGTAATTATAAAATTATCACTTCATTTTATTAAATAGAATGCCCGTGATATGATTAGAAAAATAGAGAATTTAGTTAGAGAAAATTAAAAAAGTAATATGTTCTAGGTGAAAAAGGTAATTGATTTGTTTATAATAATTATAATTTAATTACGTTATTTTACTAAATACAATTGCTCGTAATGTTTTTAGAAAGGGAGAAATTAATATTGTTTGTGATATTTCTATTAAAAGAGGGATTTAATTAGAAAATATAGAAAAGATGATACGTTTTAGCTGAAAAAGGTAATCGGTTAATTAATAATATTATAATATTATTAGTTTATTTTATTAAATAGAATCGCCCGTGATATAATTGGAAAAATAGAGATTTTAGTTAGAGAAAATAGAAATTTAACGTGAAGATGACATGATTTATGTGAAAAAGGTAATTGATTAGTTTATAGTGGTCGTGTGGGCGCACGATGTTGGAGAGAATCCCGAATGTGGTTTTTAGGAGCGAGCTTGAAGTGACGCCTTTTTCTGAGAAAGTTCGGGAAGGGATGTTGAGATGGTTCGGCCACATTCGTAGGAGGTTGGCTATAGCCCCAGTGAGGAGGGTCGAGAGTCTTACGGTTGTTGGATCGAGGAGGAGAGGTAGACCGAGGAGGTCGTGGGAGGAGCAACTTAGGTTGGATTTGAAGGTCTTAAACTTAAACGAGACCATGACCGCTGATAGGTGTTCTTGAAGGCGCCAGATCATAGTGGTGGATTCTCTTTTAGGGAGCGGCTCTGTTGTTGAGAGCCTCAGAGTTGGGTTGTCTTGGTTAGCTTTATTTTAGTAGTTCGGCTTTTTCATTCTCATTTTGCATTTTTTATTGTCTTTTGTTTTCTGGTTGTGTAGTTGCAGGAAGCATGGCCGGGTGCCATCTTAGATCGGAGTTTATTGCAGAGCAGAGTAGTCAATCCCCTGGTAGGTAAGTCCCATGTGTACAAAGCCATGGGCTCAGGTATGACTGAGATTTTTTCAAAAATTTGTGGAACCTTTGTGAATAGCACACACTATTTTTCTGTTGTGCACTAAGCTGGGGGTCTTCACGAAAACAGCCTCTCTACAGTAAAAGGTAGGGGCATGGCCTGCGTACATCTCACCCTCCCTAGACCCTGCTTTATGCGGGATATACTGGGTATGTTTAGTTTGGTTTGGTTTGGTTTACTAAATAAAATTGTTCATAGCTTTTAGAAAATGAGAAATTAATGTTGCTCGTTATATTTCTAGAAAAAAGCAAATTTAATTAGAAAAAATAGAAAAGATGATATATTTTAGCTGAAAAGGTAATCGGTTAATTATTAGTATTATAATATTATTATTATTATTTTATTTTTATTAAATAGAAACACCCGTGATATAATTGGAAAAAGGGAGGTTTTAGTAAGAGAAAAGAAAAAAGGTAACGTGTTTTGCTGAAAAGGTAACCGTATATTATATAATTGAAAAAAGAGAGATTTTAGTTAGAGAAAAGAGAAAAGGTAACGTGTTTTGACTGAAAAAGGTAATTGATTAGTTAATAGTAATTATAATATAATTATGTTATTTTATTAAACAAAGTTGCTCGTAGGTTTTTAAAAAGGAGAAATTTTAGTTAGATAAAATGTAAAAGATATTCTATTATACCTTAAGGAAATCATTTAGTTATTGAAAAATAGAAAAGGTAATATGTTTAACCTTAAAAAGGAAATTGATTAATAAAGGAAAAATTTTAGTTAGATAAAATATAAAAAATATTGTATTTTACGGAAATTATTTAGTTCTTGAAAAATATAGAAAAATTATATGTGTAACCTGAAAAAGGAAAATGATTAGTTAGTAGATCTGTAATATGGGTAAATAAGTAAAATCAACAGGTACCGTATCGACCGACCAAACTTTTAATGTTTCGTCTTTTATATAATAGTATAGATTTATTAAAGAGTATTGCTAGGGTCAAAAATTCTTTCAAAAAATTTGTACAAAATGATGTGACAAATATGTGGAAGGTTTTAATTGGATGGTTGGTGTGAATGCATGGGTCCCATTCCATTAATACACTACGCCATAAGTGAGCATACGCAACCCTTTTCACAAAGCGTTGCACAGAAAGCGTTTCGTTAGATAGAAATTTTGGGTCTTTTGCAACTGAGCTGAACTAGTATTGCGTTAGTTATAATTTTGTGTTGCGTATTACCCAAAGTGTTTCACATCATGCAACACTAACTGCTGGTGTTGCGTTAGATATTTTTTTTATTTTAATAAACGGTGACGTGGCAGAAGTGGGACCCACAGGTGCTGATGTGACATTTGCTGACGTGGCAATTGTGGGACCTACATTTGCTGACGTGGCAGAAGTGGGTCCCACCTTTGCTGACGTGGCAGAAAGTGTTGCATTAGATATATTTATTTTTTTTAAAAATATGATGTGGCAAATGTGGGACCCACCACTGCTGATGTGTCAGTATGGGACCCACAAGGGTGACGTGGCAGGAGGCCCATCATGCTGACGTGGCCATTGTGGGACCCACATTTGCTTACGTGGCAGAAGTGGGGCCCACCTTTGCTGACGTGGCATTTGTTGACGTGGCATAAAGCGTTGCATTAGATACCAGTAGTGTTGCATTTGCTGTTTGAAGTGCTGCATTAGATATATTTATTTTTTTAAAAAAAAATATGACGTGGCAGATGTGGGACCCACCACTTCTGATGTGGCAGTGTGGGCCCCACAAGGGTGACGTGACAGGAGGTTCATCATGCTGACGTGGCAATTGTGGGGCCCACAATTGCTAACGTGGCAGAAGTGGAGCCCACCTTTGCTGACGTGTCAGAAGCGTTGCATTAGATACCAGTAGTGTTGCATTTGCTGTTTGAAGTGTTGCATTAGATATTTATTTTCTTTTATTAACTAGTCTTGTCCCGAATGATGAATCTATTTTTTTAAATTATGTTTTCGACGTTCAAATCGCGCGGATGTCGAGATATAACGATTTTAGTGTCGCGGTAATTTTTCAAAAAAATTTCTACATGTACTTGGTTTGGTTTTATAACGGTCAAACCGGTCAAAGTGGACTTTCCTTTTAACTAGTCTTGTCCCGAATGATGAATCTATTTTTTAAAATTATTTTTGCGACGTTCCAATCGCACGGATGTCGAGATATAACGATTTTATTATCGCGGTAATTTTTCAAAAAAATTCCTACATGTACTTGGTTTGATTTTATAACGGTCAAACCGGTCAAAGTGGACCTTCCTTTTAACTACTTGTCCCGAATGATGAATCTATTTTTTAAAATCATTTTTTCGACGTTCCCTCGCATTGCATTTTAGGAAAAAAATTTGACAATTTTTTGGTTCCCTAGCATTTTTCTGTTTATATTATCCCTCTTATTCTTATTATATAGAGTAATTTACCTTTTGCATCCATTTGGTTTTAAGATTTTGCACTTAGGGTTTAATAGTTTTTGAATCAACACTTTGCATCCCATAACTTTAATATACGCAATATTTTCCATCCCCTGTGCTAATTTCCGTCAAAGTTGACCATTAATTTTAGTCAACAACGATATTTGCAGGGGTACATCATTTACTTGAATAAATATTTTCTAAAGAGTAAAATAAAATCAGAAAACATAAAATTTTCTAAATTTTATATTTGTAAATTTAACACATTTACACATGTCATTAATAGTATTTTTAAATGGATCCAATATTTTTTTTATGTTTTAAAAATTTTAAATTCAATTATAATAAATTAAAATTATTATACTTTTAAAAAAAAGAACTACTTATATTTCTTGGAAATAAAGTATTTATTTTATTTTATTTTTACATATTATATTTAGGCATGCAAAAGAGGAACATTTTAAAAAAAACAATATTCAAAAAGGCATTTTAAATTTGTTATACCCAAATTGCCCCTTAAAAAATTGACGTTAGACATCAACTATAACGGAAAATAGAACAAGGGATGTAAAAGGGTTGCGGGGTACTAAAGTAGAGGAATGCAAAGTGTTAATTATGAAATTATTGAATCTTAAGTTCAAAAGCTAAAACCAATAGGATGCAAAGTGTGATTACTCTATTATATAATAGGATATAATTATGAATGATAGTACTAACATGTCGCACATAACAAAATAAAATGTACTCATATAAATTAATATGACACATCGTACATTATATTGTCAATATGACTTTGACTTAAATCTTTTTATAATTACAATTTTCTTAATTTTTTAATGTTTCAATGTTTCAGTGTTCTAAATTTTAACATGGTTAGAGTAGTTTAGATGCATGAGTGACTTTAGTTTAAATACATGATTGTTTCTTGACAAAAAGAAATACATAAAAAAAAATACATTATTGTTTGTTATTTTAATGCAGGTATATTACACTGAGCTTACACTCATGAGCTGCTGTAGTATAATCGACCTGAAGTATTTGGCCACAAAAACAATTTTTGATAATTTTCTATTTTTCTTTATTATTGTTATGTATTATAAGTTGTACATATACTAGTAAAACTATCGGAACTGATAACAATGAAATTTATAATATTTTTCACCTAAAATTAACACATTTTATAGATATTAAAAGAAACACGAGGAATCTAAGCCAACATTTCACGTGAACCTCTTTACAATAGACTTGTTTGAGATGTCATGCAAATAAACGTGTAACTCAGTGTCCACCGTCAGAATTTAATATAAAAATTCGGGTTCAAATATGATAGAATTTACAAATATTAAACCCAAATTTCAGATGGTAAAAGATTCCAAAGCTCAAATCAGTTTAACCAAATTTTGATGAAAGTTCTAATACGAACCAGTTTGGCTTGGATTTGACTCGAGTTTAAATCCATAAAATATATAAATTGTATATATATTTATAATATATTTACGATAATATTAAAAATTAAAATAACAAAAATTTGATTAGGTTCACGAGCGGAGTATAAAGTATTCCAAAAATTCAAACTCCAGTTATGTTCGATTATTATCAAATCAAATTAGAATATTTTATGAATTCAAATCATTTAATCCACGAACATCTTGACTCGTTTATATACTACGTAAAAGAAGTTTATTTGTGTTCTAATGAATTAAAATTTTAGCTTATAAGTTCGAGGGAGTTAATGATGGAATAGTAATGTATTCCAAAAGCTCAAACTCGAGTTATGTTCGATTAATATCGAATGAAATTAGAATATTTTATGAATCCAAATCATTTAATCCACGAACATCTTGACTCGTTTATATCACTAGGTAAAAGGAGTTTATTTGTGTTCTGATGAATTAAAATTTTAGCTTATAAATTCGAGGGAGTTAATGATGGAATAGTACTACTACAAGTTAGTGACTTGGTGGTAATTGTTAAGCATACTCTCTAATTCAGTTTGACTTTGCTCAAACTTATAGTGATAATAGTCTTTTCTTCTTTAAGAATGGACATTTTGTTGCATTGGTACATGTTTATGTTGATGACATGGTTCTCACAGGGAATGATACTACTCTGCTTGATTCAGTTGTTACTTTTCTGGCCTCTCGTTTTAAAATAAAAGACCTAGGGCCACTGAAATATTTCTTGGGGCTTGAAGTTGCCAGATCCACTACTGGAATATATGTCAATCAGCGTAAATATACTCTTGATATCTTGAAAGATACTGGTCTTCAACAGTGCAATTCCACCTGTATTCCCATGGAGCAACATCACAAACTTCTATCTAATGACTCTCCCTTACTTCCAGATGCATCATCGTATCGACGTTTAGTTGGTCGACTGATTTATCTAACCATCACACGATCAGACCTATCGTATCCAGTACATGTTCTTGCTCAGTTTATGTCATCTCCTCGTGAAGGTCACTGGCAGGCTGCTCTCAAAGTGGTACGTTATCTTAAAGGCACTTGTGGCCAAGGACTTCTCTTCACAGCCACTAAAGATCTTTCTCTTCAGTCCTTTTGTGATGCTGATTGGGCCAGCTGTTCCAATACTCGTCTCTCTTTAACAGGATATTGTGTACTTCTGGGTGGCTCTTTGATTAGCTGGAAATGTAAGAAGCAACGAATTGTTTCACGTTCCTCTGCAGAGGCAGAGTATCGTGCCCTAGCTGATACCTGTTGTGATCTCACTTGGATTGTGTCTCTTCTGTCTGAACTTCAGCTCAAGTCAGTCACTCCTGTCACCTTGTACTGTGACAATAAATCTGCCCTCCACATTGCGTCTAATCCTATTTTCCATGAACGAACTAAGCACATCGAAATCGATTGTCACTTAGTTCGTCAAAAACTTCAACAAGGACTGATCGTTACTCATCATGTTCCAACTTTTGAGCAGCCAGCTGATCTCTTCACTAAGGCTTTATGTTCTATGCAGTTACAGTTTTTACTCTCCAAGTTAGGAGTTTGTAACTTGTTTCTGCCTCCTAACTTGAGGGGGGATGTTAAGCATACTCCTCTAGCTACTAATAGTTGTGAGAGCAAGGCACTAAATGACAACAACAATACTCCACCATCTGATATTCAGCCAACCAATCATGTTGTAGAGGAATGACAGCTGTGCTATTCTGTTATTTAGCTTGTTAGCCAAGATAGAAGTTAATATATATAGCCCTTTATTTGTAACTTGTACGAACATATTCTCATTTCTAATGTAACAACAAATTGCCCTCTCTCTCTCTTCTTTTTGTACCAGTAATGTAGTAAAAAGAAAAACGAAAAAATCAGTCCCGGTATTGGAAAACTGTGAAAAAAAATTTCTTATTATTGACTACAATTAGGAATTTCCATGAGAACATCATACATTGTTAAATCTAAACGTAAGCAAACTTGCATAAACTGATCTGCATGCCAGGAATTTTTCAAAGAATTTAGTCAGAAACGTTGGCTTTCATTTACTAGTGCTTGTTGGCTGTGAAACTTTCACTATGTAAATGAGTCAATCTTTTACTGTAACCACTACCTCATGATCTGGCAGTATACCAACTTTAGAACTTTCTGCCTTTGATTTCTCCTTGCTTACATTATTCAGTTTTGGGTTATCCATCTTTTTCTTAAATTTTGCAATCCGAGCAAGTTCATGCACTGAATTCGCAATTTTCTCGACACACACTACGATCTCGATTAGTACAGATGTCACGGTGACGACTGGTATAACTTCTAAGAAGTCAACATCTTTCCACACATCTGATTTGAGTAGACATTGGAGGTTTTCAGCTGCTTCTTTTAAGTTTGTGATATGGGAACTTGACGAAGATGGCATAGTCATTGTTTTGATGGCCGAAGCCAATTCTTTCATTGCTTTTGCGGACTCCAAGCTTATGTTTGTACATAGGTCCTCAAGTTTACCACCAATTTCTTCATGCATCTGCGTAATTAATACATAGATTAGAATACCCGATCGATTAACTTAAAATTTTAAATTAATACAGTAGCCAGTCGGTAAAGATTGGTCGAAACAGTGACAAAATTAGGCTTCTGAACAACCCCAAACTATAAGAGTGTAAGAATAAAAGTATGTTTGAAATTTGTTTGTGAAAATCATTGCAGTAGGTACATCTTGTAAAAATTCTTGTAATATATATGTTTGTGTTTATATTTTCAAACTGTTGCAACCGTAGTACAGAGTACAGTACTTGTATATGAGAGGAGAGATGGCCAGTAAGAGCATCGACGCGGTAGGCACACTCGCGAGTCAAAGAGCCAACTATCAAGTAGTGTTTCCAAGGGTGACGATACATGAACCTTCCATGACCTGGCTCCCATTTTGCGAAGTTGGCCTGCCAAATGGAAGCTTTTGTTATCTACTTATTACTCTAAAGTCTAAACATAAATATGTGAATGAGAACTGATCCATTCATCTTTTCTAACTCACCAGTGTTTCCTCATTGCTCTTTGAATTAAGAACACTTTTATACCCTGTCAGAAATGCCTTCCCACCCCTGGGGTTATCTTTCTCAGATGTTTTCAAATATTCCTCTCCAAATCCTGTACCAAGAATAATTAAGTACTCAAAAATATTACTAATCGGACGTAAAAAAAACATGTTTTGATCATCTCTTTCATGCATATATAATCATAATTTGAACATGTACCTTCCATGAAAGATGCAAGCTTTTCTATGTTGAGAGAAACTAAGTTTTGAAGATCTTCACCAGCCCATACAGGGCACACACAAATTGATACAATAAGACAAGTAGAGGCACCAATGAGAATTGTGGATAGCCTCTTGTGAGCCAGCTCCAATATATCATCATTTCGGAAACCAGATACAGATACCAAACAAAATGTCAAGATAAATATAAGCATTCCGTAGTCGTATCTTGCCTTCACTTTTGGGAAAAATCTTGCAAATGTTGTCGAGGCAGCTGCATTCCGTTGAAAATATCAGTATCAGTTTCAATATAGTATGCACTACAAGTATTCATAACCCAAGATTGTTTATATGTTAACTCATGATAAATTATACACATTGTATGACAGCAGTACTATAATTACCTATTAGGAAGACAAAAATCCCAAGTAGTATCGGTTCGCCAGTATTTCCAGATTTAACAGCCAAGTGATGAGCTGCAACGCCAAGAGCCCCAGCTAAAAATGTCGCTAATGCCCGATTCAAACCTTTTCCAAGTGTAGCACCTGCATGCACATGTATCACATGATATACATTTTGCACATATGTGTGAGCATTAGATAGTGTTTTTATTTGTGTGTGCATGAGATAGTGTTTTTCACAATATTATGTTCTAAATATACTCACCCACAGAGAACTCGAAGACAACAACAACAGTCATAACCGCCCACATTGCAGATACACCAAAACTATCATAAAGAGCCTGGAAATAGTAGAATAGCGAAACTATTGTGAGTGCTAGCCCTACTTTTATCGAATGAATCACTCTTCTTATATCATCAGTCGCAAGCTTAATTGTCATATTAACAAATTCAGTGACCTTGTCCTTCATCTTATCTGATAGGCCCTTAATCCACACTAAAATTCTAGACATATAACCAATATTATTATCATTGTTACCAGTCCCCATCTCCATCGGACTCGGTATTTTTATAAATATTCCTACTGTGTCGTCTCTACAAGTGCACTTGCGATGGAAGATTTACTCGTAGATTTATAGATAGAGAGAAACGTTGGATAGTATCGAGATGGCATAATCCTGTCTCACATTTATAGGCATATGAAATTTCTTGTCATGGATATGTAACGTACGATTTTCTGGTACAGAGATAGTTGGTGCAAAAATTAGAGGCTAAAATTGCAAGGAGACTAAGTGGAATATAACTTTGGATGAAGATATATATATCTGTTTTCCAATTTCCATACAAACAGCTAAAATCCAAGAGTTCCTCTCAAGTACTGAAGATAAAAGTTACATCAACTATTCAAGTTGCGATACTTTTAACCGAATTTGTTCCATTTGCTGGAATCATATTTTTTTTTTTTCTTCCTAAACTTTTTCAAGTGTCAAGTGTAAGTTTGACCTGTTACACACTTCTCGTAAATAGCTGTTGTGCACTCGACCCATTAACATTAAGAAACCGTAGGATATTTGTGTGTGATAATTGAGCTTCTTTATCTTGGTGGGATGTATAAATTGCCTTCCCTATGATAGTATGGCTGCAACTTGTTATATGGGGTGCACAGGGTTCATCACCGACTGTATCTACCACAATTTCGATTTTGAGGTGGGAATGAAGTCAGGTTATACTTTAGATCCACATAGGATGACCCATATTCCTCATCTTCTATCTGAATTTGTACTACTTGTTATCCAAGCATGAATATAAGAAATAAAGATGTTTCGTACAACAATAACTTTCATACAATTTATGCATTTTCATTTTTCAATGGCGAGCTGATTTTCAAGAGAGTCCAGGCAGCCCACTCACACACATTTTGTCCACTGAGATTCCAACCCCCAACTTCCTACAGGAAGGTTAGGATGTACTATGTAATACCATGTTGCCCAGCTCCTTTGGTTTCATACATAGCTAGATTACATTGAACTGAAATGAATCGAGGAAGTTATATTAAAAAAAAAAATTCAATTTAAATGCCACTCATCAAAGTCGCTGCTGCCACAGTATAAATTGATTCTACTCAGCCATTGAGGTCCTAGCCGTTGGTCTAAAGTTGAGAGTCTGGTTAACTATCTGTAAATCTATTCATAAATTCGTATTAGCACTTTAGCAGTATGTTCATATATATTTGCTGTGTTGTTGTCTTGACGAGCAATACAGAACAACTTTATGATGGTGTTTTCGTCCGGGTTGTTGAAGAAAGACTGAAATACTCATTTTGATTTGTGTGTAAATAGATTGGCTAACAAAGTTAGTTCCTCATGCATTTGCAAGGGCTACACAGTACTGTATTCTCCCAATCAAATTTCCGGTAGTAGTGCCAGTGTGCATACTAAGGTAATGTCTGCCTTACGGAGTGATTTGCATTAATTATTAGAGTAGTAGTCATAAGTTTCAAAAATTTATACTCCGAATTAAATAGTTAATGCACTCAACAATCTAGAAAATCAAGCTCACTAAGTCACTACGAGACAGAAAGAATTGCCCGAGATACAGAATTGTCATGGAAACCTGCTGATATGAAACACGAATGTATCAAAAACAAAAGTTAAATTAAGACCGATGACAATTCTTCTCGAAAAACAGTACTCTTGAATTTTTATCAGTGGACGATAAAGAGAGAAAAATAGAGTATGTATGGAAAGTTCAGTCTTACCTTACTCATAAGTATATATTGTAGTGTGCTTCACTGATCAAGCTGATTTAAATCTTTCACATTTCATTTAAACATGCAAGTACGAATAAAGGAGTTCTCGAAATTTAAGATAATTCGTAAGTTTGATCATTCTGGGACTGCAAAAATCATTTTAAGACAAAATTTCAATGAATCAGAGACAATCATTGATAAACAAGAACTAGTCTGAAGCTCCTTGAGCCCGCAGAATATAAATATACAAGAAGAAGTTTCTATTTAATACAGAACTTGACGAGTATGCTACTCGTAACTGTAACTTGATATATGTACGTATGCAACTTTCTTCTCCCCAAACAAATACATATATATATATTTAATCCACAATCTTCCAATTAACTTGGGAGTGATTTCAGGAACTGATCAAGAAACTGCTTATCTCCTGAATGGAGGACATGTCTGTCCCTAGATTATATTTTCACCAATAGCAGTTCACAGCCATAAAGAAAACTCGCGATGCTAAGGGAAAAAAAAATTATCTATATCGGTTGTTGGAAAAGCACAGTCAGGTTTACTAGTGGACTATGTATACCAAATCTCTTTGGACTTCATAATGATTTGAGTCAGATGAATAGGATGACAAACGAGTCAATCAAACTCTTAATTGGTACTCCCTCTGTCCCTTAAAACTCTTCTCATTTTGGCCGGACACGTTTGACAACGCACACTTTTGATCGTTAATATCTTCAATTTCGTATTAGTTTTAAATATAAAAACTTCACTGTATTAAAGTACTCATAAATACGAATCCAACAAGATCACTCATGACTATATTTGGTCTTATAGATTAGACGTAAATTAGCAATTTATCTCATGTTATGAACCGGGCCGACAAATCAAATGGAAAGAACAAATAGGGACAGAGGGAGTAATTCTTAAGAAATTGTTGTTACCAAGTTGGTTAAGAACAACATATAAGCATGTTTTTCGATGGACATCATTTACAAATTTTATCGTTTAGTTAATTCACAAATTAAGAAACTTTGCAAATTATTGAGGAAATGGATTCAAGGGAGAAGTCAATGTTGAAATTAAACAAATAACTAAATCATAATAACAAGAACAATAATGAAAAAAAGTAAGAAGAAAATTGATATCAGTTTTCCTCCTACTTATTTTCATTATTGTTCTTGTTATTATATGTGTATGTTTGAGATATCTTATTACTTATAAGCACTTATGTCATATAAGTGATAAATAAAGTATAGATTAGAGTGTTTGGTAAATCAGAACTTATAATCAGTAGACTGTTTGGGTAAATCAGAACTTATAAGTTAACTTTTTTTATAATTTTCAAAATATTTGTTTTTTTATATATAACAATGGATATCAATGGATAGATATCGATGAATAGGGAAAATTGATATATACATATCAATTTTCTAATGAATGAATCGAGAGATATATGCTTTTGAAGATTTAAAGGATATTATATATTGCGTATATCGAAATTAAGTTATAAGTTGAAAATTAAGGATTCTTAACATTAAACTTACGAACTTATAAGTTATAACTTTAGCTAAAACTTATTTTGGCAAACACCCCCGTAAGGACTTATGGGCTTATAAGCCATAAGTCAACAATAAAATGGGAAAACAAACAGGCCCTATGATTCAGTTATTCGTTTAATTTCAATAAGGTGTATGTTTGGGGTTCGTTAAAATAAGTAGCTTATGGCTTATAAACACTTATGTCATATAAGTGATAAGTAGAGCAGACAGTAGAGTGTTTGGTAAATCAGAACTTATAATCAGTAGATTATTTGGGTAAATCAGAACTTATAAGTTAACTTTTTTTATAATTTTCAAAATATTTGTTTTTTTATATATAACAATGGATATCAATGGATAGATCTCGATGAATATGGAAATTTGATATATACATATCAATTTTCTAATGAATGGATCGAGAGATATATGGTTTTGAAGATTTGAATGAATATTATATATTGCGTATATCGAGAATAAGTTATAAGTTACAAGTGGAAAGTTAAGAATTCTTAACATTCAACTTATGGGTTTATAAGTTATAAGTTCAGCTAAAACTTATTTTGGCAAACACCCCCCATAAGTGCTTATGGGATTATAAGCCATAAGCTCACAGTAATATGGGGAAACAAACAGGCCCGAGCTAAAACTTATTTTGGCAAACACCCCCCATAAGTGCTTATGGGCTTATAAGCCATAAGCTTACAGTAATATGGGGAAACAAACAGGCCCATGGTATCAGAGCGGGCGTTCCTTGGGTTTCATTTGGGCGTTGCAGAAGTATGATGGCAAAGCTGCATGTGTAGTATGGGATGCATGTGTAGTATGGGGCTGCCGAGAAAGATGAGGCGATGCCGGAGAAACTTATGAAGGCAGAACGAGATAGAGTGGCAGAAAGCCATGGAGAACGAGACGGGAAAGTTAGTGGGTGTTTGGGGTATCCTAAGAAGAGTAGCTTATAACTTATAAGCATAAATGTCATATAAGTGATAAGTAGAGCAGAACTTATAAGTCAGTAAAGTGTTTGGTAAATCAGAACTTATAAATCAGTAGAGTGTTTGGTAAATTAGAACTTATAAGTTAACTTTTTTTATTATTTTCAAAATATTTGTTTTTTAATATATATCAATGGATGTCAATGGATAGATCTTGATGAGTAGAGTAATTTGATATATACATATCAATTTTCTAATGAACGGATCAAAAGATATATGATTTTGAAGATTTGAAGGATATTATATATTGCGTGTATCGAGTAATAAGTTATAATCATAAGTTGAATGTTAGGATTTCCTAACATTCAACTTATCAACATATAAGTCATAAGTTGAGCTAAAACTTAAATAAGCAAACACCCCTCATAAGTTCTTATGACCTTATAAGCCATAAGTTAACAGTAATATGATAAAAGAAACATGCCATTAGTAGTGTCAAACGGACAAGACGAAAGTCATACGGAATGATTGCTAGATGGGCAAACACGAAAAGTGCTAGATGGGCAAACAAGTTGAAGTGCAAGACGGGGAGAGAAGTTCAATAACCATACGGACTCAGTTCAATAGCCATACGGGTTAGAAGGATTGCACGAGACAAGTTTAGATTAAGGGAGAGATAACGATGATTTGATATCATCTTATCTCTTATCTTATTCTTATCTTATCTCTTATCATCTTATCTCTAATCTCTTAATTATCGAACTTTGTTATAGCCAAATTTCGGTTCGGGTATTTTCAACATGGAATCGGGTCAGTAAATAGTTTAATTTGGGAATTTTAGGAGTTAATTAGGGTTTTTGGTTAGTTTTATGAAGGTGAGGTCGCGCCCTTTCCTTCCATCAAATGAGGGCGCGCCCTCTTTCGGTGAATGGTCTGCGGAATGGTTATTTGTATTGACTTCTTGGATTTTATTGAAGAATTCCCTCCGTGCGCCCTAAGGTGGAAAGATGGGGACTTTCTGGTGTGTGCTTTGGGAGCTTTGTTCCTGTAGCCAATGGGCGCGTCCTCATTGGGGAACTTTGGAGTAATCCTGCACTTTGCACCCAAAAGCTCTTGATCACCTGTCCTGTTATCTGGTGGGTGCTTCTCATTCGGGGGACAGGGATGCGTTCTGCACTTGGGTAAACTATGGCTATACCTGCATCCTTGAAATCAAGAAATAGCGGTAGCGGATAGGACTAGTCCTCGACGGGGGAAGTTTCCTTATCTGTGAAGTCTTGAGATCTTGGGTGAGCCTTGGGCCTTTGTGGTTAGGCCTCATAGTAGAACATTCCGGAAGCTAGATCGTCAGCCCAAGCCCATTGGGGTTTCTTGTTCTCCAAGAACTACGTATGTCTTGATCCCCTATAAATACTGGGGTACGTAGGCCGATTGAGGGGTTGGAAGTCGAGAGCTCTGAATAGCCACCACTAACCCTATCAATCTCAGCCATCAATTATAATCAACAACCACAAGCCACCGCTTTTTCCGGTAACGAACCACCGTCTCAGATCTTGTTTCCGGTGACGTACCTCGAAATTTGTTGTTCCCAAATTCCTCCGTCAACAATTTGGCGCTAGAAGGAGGGCAGCCAATCAAGATCTTCATCTTAGGAGGAAAAGATGTCTCACAATCAAGGCAGAGGTTCTCATGGAGAAGAAGATTATGATTCCGAAGATAGCATGGGGGGTAATCTAACCCACCATGAAGCGTATGTTCCGGAGGAGATCCCTGTTCCTCCACGCCATCATGAAACGCCAGTCACCGTTGGTGGTCAACCACCTGTTCTTATCAGTAACTCGGCATTAATGGAACAACTGTACCGTATGGGAGATGCCCTAAATAATTTTGGAGCAAGATTGAGTTCTGTGGAAGAAAATCAGGGATCAAGGAGAAATCTCGGAGTATCCCACGAAATCATCGCCGATCAAGGAAATCTCCTCAGATCGAGGAAGATTCCCGGAGGGATGAAAATCAGGAAAGGAGATTTCAGCTGGTCACTCCTCGAAGGTTAGATTATTCCGATCCTATTGTTGAACATCCTAGTGAAGATAATTCTGAGCGCAGGTTGTCAAATCCTCAAGAGAGGGCGCGCCCTCATCCTCACCGTTCAGGGCGCACTCCTAGTGAGATTCAAAGGGATGAAGAGCAGATGGCTAGAGAAAGGAGAGATTTTGCCAGCCTAAAGGAACGCCTAGGAATAAGGCTTAATGATGATGATTTGAGGATGGTACTCCTCGAGCAGCAGAAGAAAAACAAATATTTGGAATCGCGGCCCCATGATTCACAGCGCGTGGCCCCTGACAATAGGTCGAGGCCCCTTGAACATGAGCGAGCCCTTCCACAGAGTCATGATCCACAGCGCGCGCCCCCTGACAACAGGTCGAGGCCCCTTGGACATGATCGATCTCTTGCTCGCAATGACAATCCACAGCGCGCGCCCCCTATTCACAATAGGTCGCGGCCCCTTGGATTTAAACAAGCTCCTCATCATGACAACACTAGAAGAAGAGGAAATCGTGATAACGGGGATAGAAGAATGGATTGGTATCAAGGAAATGGGCGACCCCATCATCAGGGCGCGCCCTCAGGTGGAAGATCCCCCGTATCCATCAAATTCCCTCAAGTACCTCTGGTGAGTATAGGTCGAGGATGCGCCCTCGCTCAGGAGAACAGTATCAGAGAAATTCTCAAGGGAATCCACAACCTCATGGAAACCCTGAAGGTCAGCAAACTCAAACTCAAACCCAAGAGGATGTTGTTATTCAACCACAAGCAGGAGCTCAAGGAGGCGTTCAGACAATGGCTCCACCTCCACCCCCGGGGGGTAATCAGACTGTATCACAACCAAATATCCAGAATATTCCCGGAGTGGGAACATTCAATGTAGATGATTTAAAGAAGCTTTTAGCCCATTTGGATGGAGGAAGAATATCCGCTACGGCACAAACATCCTCTCCCTTCTCAACTGAAGTTAGGGAGGCACAGCTTCCTACTGGGTATAGATCTATGACCAATGATCTGCGCTTTCATGGAAATGCAGATCCTGTGGAATTTCTGGGACGCTTCGATATTGAGATGGATGTATATCAGGTAACGGAACTGGCCAGATGTCGGTTGTTGGCAGCAACTTTCAGGGAAGGTGCTCAACAATGGTTTCAGAAACTCGGTCCAGGAATAATTACATCTTGGCAGGTGATGAGGAATTTGTTTTTAACCAAGTTCCAAGCTGCAGTAAAGTATGCCCCTCCTGTCACAACCTTGGCCAATATCAAGCAAAGAGAAGGGGAGAGTTTGCAATCTTACTTCAAGAGATTTAATTCAGAATCTACTTTGGTTAGAGGAGCAACTGATGAAACGCTCAAGATTTTTCTAATAGTCGGATTATCAGTAGGAACTGATTTCTGGAAACATCTACAAGGACGGGATCCCCCTACGTTGGCTGATGTGTTTGCACAAGCTGAATCTTTCAAGATTGTGGAACAGTCTTTGGAAGATAATCGAAAGACTGACAGTCAGAGCATCTTTAAAGGAAAGGCTGGTAAGAGGAAGGATAGGTCTCCTAGTCCTACCCGCCGTGTAGTAACTGGTGCAAATCGAGTGAATTTAGCCGGAGCTGGAAGAAATTGGGGTCCTCCCGATACATATACTTACGATCAAAGGCCAGGTAACTATACCCCTTTGGCGGCTTCTATTGAGCACATCTTTGAAGTGAATAAGAACAAAGGGTTCTTCAGGAGGCCGGAGCCTCTGACTTCTTGGCAGAGTAAAGATAAAAAGAAGTATTGTGAGTTCCACAAATCTTCAGGGCATAACACTCATGAGTACCACCAACTCAGGGAGGAGATTGAAGACTTAATTAAGGAAGGGTATTTGACAGAATGGATTGTCAGTGAGGTGAAAAAGCACAAGGAAAATCCGGATAGAAGAGATGGAGGGCGCGCCCTCCATGGTGATGATAAACCTGAAGAGAAAAAAATTGTCAAGGAAGGAAGTATTCACACCATCATTGGGGGACATCACCTAGGAGGTGATAGCAATCATGCTATGGAGAGGTATGCCAGGGAAGCAAGGTGTAGACCTCTTACAAATGTAAATAGCTTGGAGCTAAGGCCGCCTAAATTGTTCAAGGGAGAATGTGCAGATATAACTTTCACTGAAGAAGATGCTAGGTGGGTCCACCATCCTCATAATGATGCTCTGGTAGTAGCAATTCAGATTGGTTCCAGGAATGTGCATCGGGTTTTCGTTGACAATGGAAGTTCAGTGAACATTTTATACTATAGCACTTACAAGAAGTTGGGACTCTTAGATAAAGATATGATTCAAGACAATGGATGGATCTATGGGTTCTCAGGCGAGTCAGTGAAAGTTATGGGAGCTATCAAACTACCGGTAACTCTTGGGGAAGGAGTTCTTTCTGTAACTCAAATGATGGATTTCATGATTCTAAACGTGGAATCGTCACACAATGCTTTGGTAGGGCGCCCCCTGTTGAAGGAAATGAAGGTTGTGACCTCTATTTATCATCTTGCAATGAAGTTTCCAACACCCAATGGTGTGGGGACTGTAAGAGGGTCTCAACATGATTCCAGAGATTGTTATCACAAGGTAGTCAAGGGGTTTAGAAGGCAACAAGATGGAGGACGCGCTCATTGTGAAAGTAATATAGGAGTCATGAGAATCACTCCGGAATAAGTAAAAGTTCATTATCTTGTTCAAGAACCAGAAGAGGATGCGCCCCTATATAGGGCGTGCCCTGAGGAGAACACACCAGTACTTGATGATTTGCAGGAAGGAATTCTAGAAGAAATTGAGGAAGATTCAGAGGATGTGATTTCTATCAATATTAGAGGAAAGCAAGTTGAAGGAAGACGAATGTTACTTGAGGGATTGGTGCACGCCCTTGTTGAGGAAGACTTCCCTCTTAAAGAGGACGCGCCCTCCAAGGAAGAAATACCGGTTGAAGATCCACGAAGTTTTGATTTTGATCTTGATCCAAGAACACCCCAACCAGTAGAGAAGACTGGTCCTGCAGAAGATACGATTTCGATTATGGTGGATGAAAAGGATTCAAGTAAGTTTTTAAAGATTGGATCTCAGCTAAATCCCGAGTTGCGTGAAATGCTCACCAATTTTCTGTTAAATAATCTGGATGTATTTGCTTGGAGTCATGCTGACATGGTAGGCATTGACCCAAAGGTTATGTGTCATCATTTGAATACAGATCCCACCAAGAAGGGAATTCGCCAAAAATGTCGGCCTGTGAGTGGCGAGAGGGCCATAGCATTGAAGGAGGAAGTTGATAGACTTCTGGATGTTGGTTTGATCAAGGAGTCCTATTATCCAGACTGGTTAGCCAATCCGGTTCTGGTCAAAAAACCTAACGGAAAATGGAGGACATGTGTCGATTTCACTGACTTGAATAAGGCTTGTCCTAAGGATAGTTTTCCTCTCCCTCGAATTGATCAATTAGTGGATGCCACGGCTGGTCATGCTCTCTTGAGTTTCATGGATGCTTATTCCGGTTACAACCAGATTCTTATGTATGAACCTGATCAGGAACAAACCTCTTTCATCACAGATAGAGGGTTGTATTGCTATATTGGAATGTCGTTTGGTCTGATCAATGCTGGGGCGACCTATCAGAGACTAGTGAATATGATGTTTAAAGATCTGATTGAGAAGACTATGGAGGTCTATGTGGATGACATGCTTATAAAATCCTTAAAGGCTGAAGATCATGTAAAGCATTTGGAGCAGATGTTCGAAATTCTGAGAAAGTTCACGATGAAACTAAACCCTCAAAAATGTGTTTTCGGGGTAGAGTCTGGGAAGTTTTTGGGATTTATTATTAATCATCGTGGAATCGAGGCAAATCCAGCAAAGATTAAAGCTCTACTTGACATGAAATCTTCATCTAGTGTGAAGCAAGTTCAGAGTTTAATAGGCAGGATATCTGCTCTTAATTGTTTTGTCTCAAAATCTTCAGATAAGTGTAAAGAATTCTTCAAAGCCATCAAAGGTGCAGCCAGTAACTTTGTATGGACTCCTGAGTGTGAAGAAGCTTTTAAAAAAGTCAAGGAGCATTTGGGAAATCCTCCACTATTGGCAAAGCCAAATGAGGGAGAAACTCTGATCTCGTATTTAGCTGTGTCAGAATATTCAGTGAGTGTTGTGCTAGTAAAAGAGGAAATGGATCATCGGTCTCCCATTTATTATGTCAGTAAGCGGTTGTTGGATGCGGAGACCCGTTATACTAGCATGGAGAAAATTGTCTATGCATTGGTTTTGGCTGCAAGGAAGCTACGCCCTTATTTTCAAGCACATAGGATTGAAGTTCGCACATATTATCCGTTGAGGGTAATTCTTCATAAAACGGAAGCTTCGGGAAGGATGTTAAAATGGGCCATTGAGTTAAGCCAGTTTGATTTGGAATACACTCCTAGATCTGCCATCAAGGGTCAAGCTTTAGCTGATTTCATTTTGGAATTTGACTCAGAAAATTAGGAAAAGTCACTTATGCTGGTGGAGCCAGAAGTTCTTATTAAGAGGGCGCGCCCTCTTGAGGATGTTCCCCAGCCTTGGTGGAAGCTGCACGTTGATGGAGCTGTAAATAATGGAGGTGCTGGAGCAGGTATAGTTTTGGTTACCCCTGAAGGAAATCAACTAATGGGTGCGATCCACTTCAAGTTCAAGGCAACTAATAATGATGCGGAATATGAAGCTCTAATTAATGGATTGAAGATGGCTCTGGAAATGAAAGTAGTAAATTTGTTGGTATTGAGTGATTCCGAGTTGGTAGTTGGGCAGGTTAAAGGAGGATTTCAATGTAGAGGTCCAAGGACAGAGCTTTACATGAAGTGTGTTCGGTGTTTGATCTCGAAGTTTCAAGAAGTAAGACTAGATTGCATTCCTCGGGATGAGAATTGCAATGCAGATGTTTTAGCCAAGTTGGGATCTCAGAAAGATGCTACGTTATTAGGAACTGTCCCCTTGCAAATTCAAGAGGTGCCCAGTATTTCGGAGGTAGAAGTTATGGAAGTAGAAAACATTCCTCAAGTTACTTGGATGACTCCAATTCAAGAGTATGTTCGAAAAGGAACTCTGCCTGTGGATAAAGTGGAAGCAAGGCGACTCCGGTATCAAGCGGCTAGGTTTGTAGAGTATGATGGAATTATGTATAAGAGAGGTTTCAACCAACCACTTCTCAAATGCATAAATGGAGATGAATGTGACTACATCCTTCGGGAAGTTCATGAGGGAATTTGTGGCAATCACTCGGGGGGTGGTTCATTGGCAATGAAAGTATTAAGATAAGGTTATTACTGGCCTACTATGAAGAAGGATGCTTATGAATTTGCAATAGCTTGTGATAAGTGTCAACGATTTGCTAACTACTCAACTATTCTTGTCACTACTTTGACTCCTGTGATGAGTCCATGGCCATTCTCTATGTGGGGGATAGATCTTATTGGAGAACTCCCCAAAGCTAAGGGAAGTGTTAAGTATGCTGTGGTTGCCGTAGATTATTTTACCAAGTGGGCAGAGGCTATGCCTTTGGCTACTATCACTGCGAAGAAAATCAGAGATTTTGTGTTTAACTCCATTGTGTGCAGGTTTGGAATTCCATATAAGCTTGTGTCAGTCAGATAATGGGAAGCAGTTTGATAGCAAGGAGTTGCGGAAGTTGTGTGATGATTTGGGTATAAAAAAGGAGTTTGCTGCTGTTTATCATCCTCAAAGCAATGGGCAGACGGAGGCTGTTAATAAAATTATCAAGCATACCTTGAAGACAAAGTTAGAAGAAAGCAAGGGTAATTAGCTCGAGGAGCTTCCCATGGTTTTGTGGTCGTATAATACAACTCCAAGGTCCACAACTGGTGAATCTCCTTTTATGTTATCATATGGATGTGAAGCAATGGTTCCTGTGGAGATTGGAGCAGGTTCGTTCCGTAGGGATTTTTATGACGAAGAGACAAACATGGTAAATCAAAGGTTGAATCTTGATTTATTGGAGGAAGCACGGGTCAACTCACAACTACGTTTGGCAACTTATCAACAAAGAACTGCAAGGTACTATAACAAGAGGGTGAAAACTCAGCCTTTCAAGGTGGGTGATTTAGTCCTACGGAAGGTTATGCCTAATATGAGGATAGCAGCACATGGGGTTTTTGGTCCAAACTGGGAAGGACCTTACAAGATCAAGTCTATCATCTGGGAAGGAACTTATCATCTAGAAGACTTGGATGGCAACATATAGACTAGTATGAATAATTGTTCTCCTAGTCTAGGGGGGTAGTGCATGTACGCCTTCCTTAGTTCTAGTCGAGATTTGTTTGGTTTTTTCACACTATTTGGTAATTGTGGGTAGTATATATATACCTTCCCTTGTTACGAAGAGATTCCAGTATTTGAAGATTTTCAAGTTTTAGAAATCTCTTGAAGTTACTATCAAGAAGAATTTTTTACAGTATTTGACAAAGAATTTTTTGAATAACTCAAAGAGGTCGCGCCCTCAAACTAGGGCACGTCCAATATTTAATGAAAGCAATACTATAACAAATTGCTGAAGAAATCACGCCCTAACAATAAGGCGCGTCCTGTTTTTAAAGAGTAAAGCAAGGAATTTGAAGGAACATGATAGCATATAAAAGACAAAAGATGACTAAATGTTATCAGGAGCATATTCAAAGTACAACTTGCAAGGTTTTATAGAGGGCCTGCACCTCAGAAATGTTAAGTAACAAAGTCAAACGATTCAGAATAAATAGATAAATATTAAGGCGCGTCCTTCGAAGGGGACGCATCCTTAACAGGAGATATGTTCTTTAGGGGAGACGCGTCCTTAGCAGAAGGTATGATCTCAGACACATTCTTAGCCTAAGGAGATTTGACAGGAGAAGCTTCAAGGTTGCCCTCTTGTTCTTCCACAAATGTGGGAGTTCCTTCCAAGGACGCGTCCTCATCAGGTTATACGAGACCTAGGGATATTATTTTTGCTTGGATTGCTGCAGCTTCTTTTACCTTAAAATCTTTGATCCAGTCGATAGTCTCTTGTCCAAATTTAGAGAAATCATACTCGGGATCAACTGCTAGAAAGCCAGAAGCATAATTCTTGAAGCCATCAGAAAAGGCTGCGTCCTTAATACTCTTCTTTTCAGAACCCCATCCAGTTAGCTTTTCTTCTTCAAGACTGTCTTTTTCTGATTGAAGTTTCTTGTTAGACTCAACCAGAGATTTGTAGTGATTTCTGGTAGAAGACAATTCACTGTTGAGATCTGCAATCAGAGCATCTTTTGCTTCCCTTAAATTCTTGAACTGGTCATCTTTTCCCTTCAATTGTCTAGACAGTTTCTTATTCTCAGTATCCAATTCTTCAAGGCGCGCCCTCATCTTTTGGTTCGACTCTTTAATATGGTTGGCATGAAAGTGGAGTTGTGCAGCTGAGGAGATTAAAACATTTTCGATTTGATCATCAGTACGAGAGGACCAACCCTTAACTTCTTCTTCTGAGAAGAGTTTAGAAGATGCAGCACCATGGAATGTCTACACAATGGGATCAGTAAGTTCAATGATTTTTGGCCGCTTGGAAGGCGCGTCCACTTTAGTTTGATCACTGTCAAGATCGGCAGTTTTCCTCTTTGGGGACTTGGCCATAGGAGGTATGGTCTTTGTACGATGAGGGTGCGTCCTCCCGGGTTTAACAGCAATGGATTTCTCCAGGTTGATGCCGAATCCTTTTGGAAGGTCAGCCATATCTGAAGAAACAAAAAGAGAAAGCATGAGTGGTGTAACGAATAATAATCAAGGTATGCAGAAAAAAAAATTAATTAAACTCTACCAGTATCAAAGGACGCGCCCTCACTTGGGGCCGCATCCTTAGTATAAGAAGTATGATCATCAGGAACATTCTCCTCAAAGATGTTCTCTTCTTCACCCTCATTTAAATCTTCACTAATGGTCGATTTAATGGGAATTCCATTTCTAAAGCGTTGAAACAGAATAATAGTTCCAACTTCTTTAGAAAGAAGCCCCACCCTTTTTAAATTAGCTTCAGTTACAAGGGTGTTTAAATCGAAGCTCCCGGTTGGGAGGTTGAGAATAGCTTGAGCACGCTCTAAGGGCGCGCCTATTAGGTCATCGACTATTCTACGGTCTAAAGGAGAAAGAAAGTGAGGATAATATAAATACAAAGTTAGAAAGAGACGGAATAAAGAATGAGGACGCGCTCATTACCTGGATCGTAGTTAAATGTAATTTTTACTCTCTCCACATCCCAAACATAAAAGAAAGGTTCCTTCCAACGTTTCACGTTACTGATTTTTCCTTCAGAAAATTCTTTCTTGTTATGTTTCTTATTTACAACAAAGTAAAAGTAGCCCTTGCCTGTCTTTCTAATACTAAAAAAATAAATAAACTCATCCATAGAAGGAATGCCCAACTCTAGATCATGATACATGATGAAGAGGGCAGCTGCGAGAGTATAGCTATTAGGAGAAAGCTGAATTGGGGCGACAATATACCATTCGATAATATTTTTGTAGTATTGGTGCAAGGGAGCGCCTACACCTAAAGCAACCAATTTTGGAGTGAGCACCATCCTGGGAATTTTGAATTCTCCCCCGTAATTAAAAATGTGAGGACGCATCAGGGAAGGAGGGCGTCCCCAGATGCCTGCCACATTGTAATATTTCATGCACCGTCTAATTTCATCAACAGTCGCAACGCTAGACATTCCTGCACAATCGACTTTGTTGGCTTTCTTTCTAAGATAATTCTTTTCTGCCTCAGAGAATTCTTCTCTATACTTACTCCAGTCTAAATCCTTTTCGCTCTTTTTTATGGGAGGATGGACATAGGGGACAGGTGAACAAGGTGGAGAATAGGCTGTTTGAGATTCTCCTTCATCGGAAAGCGCGTCCTCAGGATTGGACGCATCCTCATGGTAATGGTCGATTTCTTCATCAGTACTCCCTTCGTCAGAAGAAATGATCTTATTACCTCTTCATTTAGGGATAATTTGTTCAGTTTCAATGTCATCAACATCATCAAGAAAAAGTTCTGGTGAGAGAGATGGAGTTTTCTTTTTCCGAAGATTGGTTCGGGTTCGAAAGGGGATATGATTAAGAGAGTCAAGGGAATCTGAAGGTGAACTTGCCATAATCTCAGATAAATTATTCACAAGATATGTTTTATTTTCAGAAGAGATGAATGAAGAAAGAGGCTTCAGATGTTCTGGTGGAAACGAAATGGATGGAGGAGAATATGTGCCGAGTCTTTTGTTAAATTCTTTAAAGGGATGAAACGGAGAGGACGCGCACTTGTCCTCCAGCTGCAAAAATAAAAAAAAAAAGAAATTTTGAGGGCGCGTCCAGAGAGTGACTAAGGGGAAATATGGAAAACTTGCAAAAAGGAATGAGCATCTATGTAACAGATAAAAGTTTGCGTTTTTAAGGCTATGATTAAAAGTCTCAAAATTTCGAGGCCGCGTCCTAAGTATAAGGCGCGTCCATAAAACAATTACCCTATTGGAAGTGCAACAGTCAGCTAACATCATTTTTTGTTGTTGAATTGGGTAAAAAACGGATCAAATCATGATACATACATATATATATATATATACAATCAAAATGAAGAACACGAACCACACAAAATGGAAATCTTAAATACAAGCAAAAAAATATGGTAAACACTTGAAATAGGTACACCAAAACATACCTTGGAAGTTCTCAAACAGGTATTGTGGAAAACAAGCACTGAAAACGGACGATTTGATCGGTTTTTCGCCGGAAAAGAAGAATATCGCCAGTGGTGTACTTCTGAAAGAGAGAAAAAAGTAAAATGTAAGAATGAAGGGGATGGGTCGATATTTATAGGGGGTGTAAAAGGTAGTGAATGACAGCTGTTAAAACGGTTCAGGTTCATAGGTCGCGCCCTTAAGTAAAGGGGCGCCCTGGAGGAAAGTGTTGAAGAAATTTTGGGAGTTTTTAGAAGAAATTTCACATTTTATCTCTGATTTCGTGAGAAATTGGGGGTAGTTGTTATAGCCAAAATTTGGTTCGGGTATTTTCAACATGGAATCGGGTCAGTAAATAGTTTAATTTGGGAATTTTAGGAGTTAATTAGGGTTTTTGGTTAGTTTTATGAAGGTGAGGCCGCGCCCTTTCCTTCTATCAAAGGAGGGCGCACCCTCTTTCGGTGAATGGTCTGCGGAATGGTTATTTGTATTGACTTCTTGGATTTTATTGAAGAATTCCCACATGTCGTATCTCAGGAGGGGGATGTCCGTCGCTGAAGGCCTCCAGGGGTTTGCCTGGATATAGGGACCCTTCTTAAACACTAAGGGCGCGCCCTAAGGTGGAAAGATGGGGACTTTCTTGTGTGTGCTTTGGGAGCTCTGTTCCTGTAGCCAATGGGCGCGTCCTCATTGGGGAACTTTGGAGTAATCCTGCACTTTGCACCCAAAAGCTCTGGATCACCTGTCCTGCTATCTGGTGGGTGCTTCTTATTCGGGGGACAGGGATGCGTTCTGCACTTGGGGTAAACCATGGCTATACCTGCATCCTTGAAATCAAGAAATAGCGGTAGCGGATAGGACTAGTCCTCGACGGGGGAAGTTTCCTTATCTGTGAAGTCTTGAGATCTTGGGTGAGCCTTGGGCCTTTTTGTGCTTAGGCCTCATAGTAGAACATTCCGGAAGCTAGATCGTCAGCCCAAGCCCATTGGGGTTTCTTGTTCTCCAAGAATTACGTATGGCTTGATCCCCTATAAATACTGGGGTACGGAGGCCGATTGAGGGGTTGGAAGTCGAGAGCTCTGAATAGCCGCCACTAACCCTATCAATCTCAGTCATCAATTATAATCAACAACCACATGCCACCGCTTTTTCCGGCAACGAACCACCGTCTCAGATCTTGTTTCCGACGACGTATCTCGAAATTTGTTGTTCCCAAATTCCTCGGTCAACAAACTTGTTTCCTGATTTTCCTCCACGTTAATCTACAAATTTAGATTAATTTTCCAACAATCAAAGCTCTAGTTCACTTGAAGGTCAAATTAATGAACGATGGTGCTCTGGGGAAGTCTGCCCCTCCAAAGCAGTCACCTGTGGATTGATTTTCTGTCTCATGTTTGTTCAATGCAAAAATTATAATTAAGCTGGTTTGAGCATTTGATTTGTAATATGTACTCTTAAGTTTCTAACACCGACGTTGATAGCTTGCTATCGTGATTTTCTCATGAAGCCGGGCATATCACTAGGCGTGTGTCTTAAATAAAATATAAAAAATTAGCAAAAAAATAAAGTGTAAGCCTGTAAGGTGTTTTATTAGCTCCTCATTTTCTCGGTTGGTAACTTATATAAAAATCCTTGGAATTAATATACTGGATTAAAATTCTCTGGATACCTATTCAGTAGACGTTGCACAGTTATTTTTGTTTGAATTATCTATTAATAAATTCATTTTTTATATAAATACTAATAATGTTGATAAAAAATAAATAAATAATTATAAAGTTATATAAAAAATTTTGATAAAAAATAAAAGTATAAATATTATAATATGTTGTAAAATATATATATATTTCTATTACAGATTATAGTGAAAATAAATAAAATTTTAATTATAATTAAAATAAATAAATTAAAATTTTATAATTATTACAAAATTGTTATATAGAATATAAATTATTATACAAATTAAAATTAAAAAAATATTTTAACAATTTACCTAAACCAAATCAAGCAACCCAATTTTTTTTACAAAAATTTTACAAGAAAATTTAAAAAATTATATAGTTAATCATGGAGAAAAATATCGAACAGATTAAAGATATTTTACCAAAAAAATTTAAGAATGTTAATCATATCAAGAAAATAAAAATTACCTATTAAAAAGTGGATGTGTAATTATGAATACAAAATAGTAATGAAAAAAGAAGTTAAAAATATTTTACTACTCCCACCATCTTTTGAAAAAATTACACATCTTAAAAAAATATTAATTAGATAATGCATTTTCTCTTATACCCATTTATAAAATACTAGTAGTGTTTAGTAGTGTATAAGGATGTAGCCCAAAATTTACTCATTATAAATATATTGACTTTTAACATGATAAAAAATTGACATAAAAAATTGTAAATAAACATGTATGTATAAAGAAAAAAAAAATTATCAAAAGAAACTACTATTATGGAACGTTGAGAGTATGCAACACCACATCTCTGCTAGGCAACTTGGGTCCAGTATTTTCTAATAATTCTGAGTACCTTGAAAGGTTAGGTTACATAACTCATTTCAAAAATCACCTAAAAATCACCTAATGCAAATGTTCTAAGTGTTAAAATTTCAAGATAGTTGAAGTTGGGTAATTTAAGTTACATCCACCAAAATGTAGTAATTTTGGTTTCAATGTCTAAGTTGGAGTCTTTTTTTTCATCTTTTTGTTCACACAAATTAGAAGGCCTAGGCCTAAATGTAGCATGTAATTGATTTACATGTTTGCATCACTAAGGTACGTGCGTCCTTAGTATATACAGGGCTTAATGACTTTTTGGCCTTTTAAGTTTGCGTCATTATACCCATAAAGTTCTAAGGTTTAAAGTCGTTCCTTTTTGCTCCTCCAACTTTAGAAATATACCTTTTAGCCACTTTACCGTCTTCTTTTTGAAACAAAACCGTCGCCTTTTAAAGGCCAAAGACGACGATTTGTGGCTAAAAGGTACATTTTTGAAGTTGGAGGGGCGAAAAGGAACGACTTTAAACCTTAGGGCTTTATGGGTATAACTGCGCAAACTTGAAGGGCCAAAAGGTCATTAAGCCTATATACAGAGATTTTTACATTTGTAAAATTAAGGGAAAGACGTGCATTGAAGAAGTATTCGACTGATTTATTTATAGTAGCTGGTAATCTGTTCCAAACATGAACACAACATAATTTATTTAGATTAATTAATAATATATTGTTTTTATTTTTTTGAAATGAATATATTATTTTTATTGATATTAATTTTTTTATATAATATTAAAAGTTCCATTTTTTTATTATAGTTATATTACATTTTTATTTCAAATTTTTAATTGAGTAAAACATTATTACTGTTATCCAATTATAAGAAAATACTATTTTTTTTATTTATAACATAATGAAACAATCATATCGATTGCGTTATCTTATATACAAATTAAAAATAAGAAGGTCAAATAAATATATCGATCAATTTCACCAGTTTAAGTATATTTGATACCGATCAACTGCCATTGTCAGATGTGTTGATATATAAAAAAAATGAGGCTTGAGGTTCTCTATCTGCCTGATAAAAAAAATGAGACTCTGATACCATGTAACAATTGTATTCCATGATAAATACATTGATACACTATATAGGTTATATAGTGCAAAGTAGCTATCCTACATTTATTTATTTTTTGCTAAATGTAATTGTTATCGGGAGAAATTGGTATAACAATGTTTTGGAGGCTTTCTGGATTTACGGAGCAAAATACAGATATTTTGCTAAGGTTATGAAGAACAAGGATTAGGGTTTGCGTGTATAGGTGTGGCTGAGCTTGATAGGTGTTTTCAGGTAAACTGTTTCTCATCCGTATCAAGGTGCATACGTACCCTATTTATAGGGATCAAGCCTGACGTAGTTCTTGGAGAGCAAGTTACCTAGATGGGTTAAGGGTTTTAAGAGATAAGCCAAAGTCCAAGCCCACTCGTTTAGGGCTGACTTGGTAGTGAATCATCAACCCTATCCGTGATCCATGGCCCAGCTGTGGAAGCCCATAGTCTCAAACGGATAGAATTGGCCAATAGAGGATCAATCAGGACCTAGCATGCGACCTCGAGGGATCTGGCCATGCGAAGCGATCCCTTGTGTCCAACTACTCAAGTGACCTTGGGTCTGGCCATGAGCCTTCCAGTAAAGAGTGAGATAGCGATCCCAACGTAGTTTGTAGATATGATGATGGAAGCGAAGCGACCTCTTGAAAGTCGAGGTGCTCCTGTAGCAAGGTTGCCATGTAGCGAGGTGGCCCTAAAATAGAGATATCATGACCAAGGTATGTTGGGCTGATTCCAATTGTGGGGCTTTAACAATCCAATCTTCATCTTCTAGGCCCATCATAGATTATGAGCCTTTAATTTAGCCAATCAAATCAATTTAGCTGCCATGCCAGATTTGGGCATAACAACTACCCCCCGAGTCCATGTTGCTATTAGAGATGCGATGTGGACTCAAGTATCAATCAGGTGATGCCGCAATGCGAGGTCATGGATCGCTATTGATATGAATATGACCATTGGAGTAGTCGTGACCCCAAGAATT
The DNA here is from genome assembly GCA_037693485.1 of Kitagawia praeruptora. Taxonomy (NCBI): domain Eukaryota; kingdom Viridiplantae; phylum Streptophyta; class Magnoliopsida; order Apiales; family Apiaceae; genus Kitagawia; species Kitagawia praeruptora. Next base: position 129,579,414 of record CM075352.1, read on the forward strand.
TGAAGAGGTTTGACAGCTGTTGTGTCTCGAGATGTGTATTCAACGGTTGAGATCTTGACACATGTCCATGTCTTTCTCTCTCCTGATGGGCTATATATACCCCTGTCACTATCATTTCCTCTTTTATCTTATTAACACATTGTTGAATTGCTGTCAGTTTGCTCTCAGATCAAACGCAAGGAATTTTCAGGCTTTATCACCAGCGACCTCAACTTTCTTCAGATTTCTTCAACCTTCTTCAAGAAAAAGTATGTCTTCATTCCTCTTCTGCATTTAAATTGTTGTTCTTCATCATAATTGCATGATTAGATAGCTTTATTTGTATGCAATGCGAACCCTTCTGACTGCGATCCCATAATGTTAATTTGAATGTGCGATCCCGTCCTCGCTGCGATAGAAATGCGATCTCTCCCATAGGAACATAGATGCAATCCCTCCAGAGACCTAGATGCGATCCCCTAGGAGCACATGGAGCCTTTCTGTTTATTTATTCTTTTCTCTTCCTTCATTTGCTTTCTGTAGCAGCTAATATCGCGCGAGCTACGAGCACTAGTGAAAGCTCGTTTAAGTTATATTTCGACCCTCTGTGGTCTAATGAGGAGTACACCAGAGAAGTGCCTCTAACTTCGTGGAGAACGAAGCATCCTTCAAGCTCGCGAGACCAATCATTAGAAGTTCTCCCCTCTCAAAGCGATCCCCCAGCCAAAATGACCACCATCGAGAGAGAGATGGAAGTACTGAAGAAGAAAGGGGAAAAATTTAGCTCACAAGCTGCACAGCTTCTATCCAGAATGCCTCCACCTCCACCTGCAGTTTCACCCATTCATATTAGTGATTCTCCAGTGGATTTGTTGGGCGATGCTTACTACGACCTAGAAGGAGGTGCTGACAATGAAGTGGATTCAGATGCTTCTGATTATGAGGAGCCTTCCTCGGATGATGGTGGCCTCGATGAAGTGGCCAGAGTTGTAAACTTCAAAGATTATGGCTATGTCCCTGAGGCTTCGCCCAATCCTTACATCCCAACCCCTCAACCAGAGTTGGAGGGAGTTATATATGTTGGTGGGCCTAACCCCAAGGATATTGAGCCCGCCGGTTCGAAGATTAAGCTAGGCGAACCTCGCATCCTTGCATGCCGTGACATGTATTCAACCTTGACTGTGAAGACTATCACAGAGGGGGTCAAGAGATTCCGACCTGAAGGTAAGATCATTCTGCCTAAGAAGAAGATGCGATGCTATCGCTTCGATCACGAAGAGAATGGAGGTAGGGTGCCAAGGATGGTTCTAACGGTCCCTATGATGAAGATCGGCGTCTCTTCCCCCCTCCATCCATTCATCAAGGATGTTTGTGAAACTTACCACCTCGCTGCCATCCAAATAAGTACAAATGGATATAGAGCCATGATCGCTTTGTATATTCTTTATCATAAACTCAAATATCCGCCCATGGATGCGAGGACAATGGGTTACTTCCTTCAGCTGAAGCGATGCGGAGCCAAGGACGTTGGCTACGTTTATTTTTCTTGGCCAGAGTTTAATAAAAAACACCTCCTCCCTGGCTCAATTAGCAACGCAGGTTCGTGGAAAGAACCCTTCTGTTACGTCCACGAGGTCCCTAGGGTCAAAACTAGTTTTAACTATTTGCTAGGTAAACCTTCCACTTAGAGTGCATCCCCTTTAAACTTATCTTTTCGATTCAAAATTAACAACTCCTTCGGCATCGCAGTTGGTCAGGTTCGCACTGCCTTAAAGGGCGATGAAAAACAACGTGCGGACGACGTGCTGACTAAGTCCACCAAGGAAGAGAGGAACATTAGGACCCTCCTTTCCTTAAAAAATTTAATAGAGTGCAGCTTCCTTAAAGAGGGTGTGGGTGCCTCTCCCGAAGCGAGGCCTTCAACCGCGAGGAGGACCTCGCGAAAAAGAAAGAATAAAGAAGAGGCCTCGTCTTCTCATGTCGAGATAGTAACAGAAGAGGGTACTTCTAGGATAATATCAAAACATGCATCGCATTCCTTTGTCATTTTTATGCTTTATTTATCTGTCTTCACACTTTAATCATTATGCTTTGTTAAATAGTCTAACTTTTTCCTCTCTATCCATGCAGGTATGTCGAACCAAAGTGGCAAAGGGTTGTCCATCCCATTTCTGCAAGCCAGAACCAAGAAGGGGGCAGCTCCTAGAGCGACCTCTTCTCTGAAAGCTCCTCCTCCTCCCCTCAAAACAGGACCTCTCTCCACAAATGTCATTAACGATCCTCCCTCCAAATCAATCATCGTCAGGGATCAGGTTAGGGACTCCCCTGAACAAAGCCCGCTAAAGCGATCCAAAACAGATAAGCAAAAGGACGGTCCCTCCCAACCATCTTCAGGGGTCGTTACTGCTTCAGCTTCTCAACACCTATTCGCTTCGTTGGGAACCAAGTATGCAGAGGAAGCTGAAACTTCCAACTGGTGGAAAGCATCACCTGAAGAGAATGCCAATGCTTTGACCAGGTGTCTAGTCGAGGCCTTCATTCGTCAGGCTGCCCATACCAGGAACTTCTTTCAGCTGGATAAAGCGAACAAGGTCTTGGAGTTCCAAAAAGTTGAAGATAAGCGATCCCTTGAAGCCGAGTTCAAAAAGAAACTATCTTATGAGACTGCGTAGATTCGCACAGACTTGAAGAATGCTCGCAAGGAGAGGAATGACTTTGAAAAATCTCTTATGGAACTGCAGAAGTCCAGTGAAGAGGCTGCTAAGAAGAGTGCTAATGAAATCGCGAAGTTGACAAGCGACCTGAATGCTGCTAAGGCCCAATTGGCGACTGCAGAGGAGACATTCGAGGCCAAGGGTCAGGTTTCCTTCATGAAGGGGTTCATTCGAACGATCCCTGATTTTGATTGGGACCATCTTGGGCCAGGTAATGCTGACTTCGCTGAGATTCTCAAAAAGCAGATCGCTGATAAAGATGCCGAGGAAGCCAGAGTAGCTGAAGAGGCGAGGCTAGCAAGCGAGGCTACTGCTAATGCCAATCCTACCGGGGGGACTCCAAATGAAAACAATCCTTGAATTTGATTATTTTCTGAACTTTTGAACTAGAGATGCGGGCACCCTTTGAATGCCTCGCAAGATGTATCAATTTTTTCTTTTTTTGCTCGAATTTTGGGATCGCATAGTGATCTGTAAACATTTAATTTCTCATGTTTGCTTTTTATTCCCAAGTTGTTCGGCTTCGTTGAGATATACAATAGTATTAGCTTCGTAATTACTTCATCCTTCAAAATGTTGAGATGTAATCTGTGTTCGCAGGTGCGAAGTGCCTTGAATAGTTTTAGATTTGTATTCCTTTTGCTTAGACTCGTTGTAGATAATAGCAGTTATGAACTGTTACCTTGAGATAGTTTCAAGTGCGATCCCAGCATCGATGAGATGGCTTGGACCTTAAAGTGTAAATGCTAACAGACAAGCAAGTTTATTTTGAATGCAAAATAAAAAATAATTCGTAAAGCAAACAAACTCATATAATGAAAAAAGTAGGGGCGATGCCCAAATTATTTATTGATAGGGGCGTGGCCCAAGTTTGACAAGTAGGGGCGTTGCCCTAAAATGAATTGTGGGGCGAGGCCCAAAAGTTGACAAGTGGGGCGAGGCCCAAAAAATCATAACATCATAAAGGGGAGGTGTCTATATGATCACTACCCCCCAGTATTTTGTATGAATTTATTCATGCTAAATAATTATAAACAGAAGCTACCAGAGGCGAGGCCTTCACTGATAGTATTTGCGTAAATGTTTCGCATTCCAAGCTCGCGGAATAGCTGTGTCCTTCATATCTGTGAGATAATAGGTTCCTTTTGAAAGAGTACCATGGATCTTGTAAGGCCCCTCCCAATTGGCACAAAAAACTCCATGACCCGGGACTTTAGTGTTAGGCATGACCCTTCTAAGCACTAGGTCACCTGTTTGTAAAGATCGTGCTTTGACTTTCCCATTGTAGTACCTCGCTGTCCTTTGTTGGTAGGCCGCGAGGCATAGCTGGGCCTCGCTTCTCGTTTCCTCTATCATGTCCAGATAGAGTCTGTGATTGACCTCGTTTGCATCGGGATCGTAGTGTTCCCTTCTGAACGACCCCGAGCCTACCTCCACCGGAACCATGGCCTTGCAACCATAGGTCAAAGAAAAGGGGGTCTCCCCAGTAGTGGTCCGTGGGGTCGTGTTGTATGACCACAAGACCCTAGGTAACTGCTCAGGCCAATTGCCTTTGCTTTCCTCTAACTTAGCCTTCAAAGTGTGCTTTATAATTTTGTTTATGGCCTCGGTTTGGCCATTCGTCTGAGGATGACTCACTGCTGCGAAACTCTTTTTTATCCCCAGATTCTCACAGAATTCCTTTATCTCCTTGCTGTCAAATTGCTTCACATTGATAAGTGGATTTTATATCCACTTGGAATGCTTCGTATCGGCTTGAATTGATGACTTGAACTCAAGTATGTGGTTTTTTTGATGTGTTTTTAGTGAATTTGTGCAGGAATAAGAGTCGGATGTGGGATGATGCTTTCCATGCTTAAATGGTGGGTTTTGAGCTAAAAGAATAACAGTACATCAAATTATGAGAGAGCCGGAAGAAACGGAATGAAAATCGGAGTTAAAACGAAGAAAATAGAGCAAAATCAGCCAAAATCAGCTCCCGGCAGCCAAAGGAGCGCAGCCAGCGCTCTACCAGCGCAGCCAGCGCGCGTAAAAATTCTGCTAGATTTCGGATTTTTGTTTTGGCCATATCTTGAGTTCTACAACTCCGTTTGAGGCCCGTAAGCAGTCCACGCGAAGATAACGAGATTTTCTATCATTCTAAAGTGGTCCAGAGGCCCAATTGCAGTTGGAACGTTCCAGAATTACTGAAGAAAAGACAGCTGCGAATTTCCCTTTAAATCAGAATTAGTTTAGGAAACGTACTTCTATTATAATTCTGATTTGGTATTTTCTTGTTGGGCAAGATGTCTAGAGCCTATATAAACACATCCAACCCTTGTAAAATTAGATTATCATCATTAGGAGTAGAACTATTACATATCAATTACTTAGGATTATTTGTATCTTTTCATACTTTATTTTTATCATGGTTTCATCAGATCCCATGATGACGAGAGGTTCAATTATGAACTAATCGTTGTCATGGGATTCTAACGGATTTATTTATGGAGCTTTAGTATCTTGATTGCTTTAAAGATCTATGTGTGATGAATATCTGATATCCTCGTATGGTTATGCTTACTTGATAGATGCGTCATGAACATCTTATTTGTTAATCTCTTGTGAAGCGAGAGTGGATCTTGAGATTTAGAACTTGCCATGCTAGCATAGGATAGGTTGATGTTTCAACATCATGATTTGTGGCGTAAATAGAGATATTATGCTGCCCTATGTGATCAATGTGGATAACTTGTTCTTCAACCGTTATGTTTTCAAATTCTATAGAGATATAGGGTCTAAGCATAATTGGTGTCTATTCATCTTCTATCTCTTTTGTGGATGTATGTTTAGTTTGGTATTCGTATACTGACAGGTAGCGTGTACTTGTTTCGTGTTATCCGATCAGATATCATAACCATTGCATATAGTGATTAAAGGCGTCAGATCTAAGCAAAGTATTTAATGAAGTTAGGATTCCATGGTTTATCTTGCAGAACTAATTTGATTCCAATTCTCGTTAGTTAGTTAATTCTTAGTTTGTTAATTTGCTTTTTAGTTAGATTTAGTTAATTAAAACCCAATTTGTTATTTGTCTTAGCTGTTAATTAAAACCATACATTGTTGCATAGGTACAATACTGAATTAAAAACCAGATCTCTGTGGGAACGAACTTGACTTATATCTATATTACTTGTGACCACGTACGCTTGCGTGATTTAGTGCAAACACACATTATCTAAAATGAGCTGATATGTGATCCCATAACGACACACAATCGCTCTGTACACGAAGTCCTTGAGTTTCTTTGCAGTAATAGTTGCAAGTGGCTCGGCCTCGGCCCATTTGGTGAAGTAGTCAACGGCCACTACTGCATATTTAAGTCCCCCTTTGCCCTTTGGGAGTTCTCCAATCAGATCAATGCCCCACATAGCGAAGGGCCATGGGCTCGTTAGCGAGGTGAGCTGAGAGACAGGGGCGTTGCTGAAGTTGGCGATCCTCTGACAGGCATCGCATTTTCTCGAAAACTCAAATGCATCTCTTTTCAGTGTAGGCCATTAGTACCCTTGGCGAAGAATCTTTTGGGCCAACGAACTACCCCCGAGTGATTGCCACATATTCCTTCATGTACCTCCCTCAGAATATAAGTACATTCTTCACCATCTACACATCACAACAGCGGGGTGTTGAACCCTCTTCGATATAAGACCTCATCATAAATGACATAACGAGCAGCCTGATATTTGACCTTCCTCGCTTCTCTTTTATCTTGTGGCAGAGTTCCATTTTTCACATATTCCCACATTGGGGTCATCCAAGTCGACCCTGAGATTGCCATTTCCATAATGAACTCCTCCGGCACACTAGGCTTTATCTGAATTTCCAATGGGATAACTCCAAGTAAGGTAGCCTCGAGGCGCGACGCCAGCTTCGCTAGTGCATCTGCCCCTTGATTTTTCTCTCTTCTGATATGAACCACCTTGATGTTGTTAAACTTTTTGATTAACCTTTGTGCACATCGCAGATATAGCTCAATCTGCTCGCCTCTGGCTTGCCACCCACTCCAAAGTTGATATGTTACCAGCATAGAGTCGCTGTAGGCTGTGAGGTTTTCCACCTTCATTTCCAGGGCAAGTTTGAGACCAATGATGAGGGCTTCATATTCTGTTGCGTTATTGGTGGCTTCAAAGGCAAAGTGTACTGTGCTTTGTATCTTGCGACCCTCTGGGGTTATAAGTTCGATGCCAGCCCCGGCTCCTTCCTTATTAGATGCCCCATCTACATGTAGCCCCCACCATGAGGCTGAGTTTTCTTTTTTGGCCTCGCTGACTATTACCTCCGGAGCTGCTATAATAGCCCAGTCGTCTCCCTCAGATTGGGGAGGAAACTCCAAAATAAAATCCGCAAGTGCTTGTCCTTTTATGGGGCCACGAGGCTTGAACTCAATGTCGAATTGACTGAGCTCTACTGTCCATTTTAGCAATCTCCCTGATGATTCAGGCTTGTGCATTACCTGCCTCAGTGGGTAGGCTGTGCGAACTTCAATCTTGTGGGCCTGGAAATATGGCCTTAATTTTCGCGAGGCCAAAATCAAGGAATAAACGAGCTTCTCCATGTTTGTATATCTCTTTTCTGCATCTAGCATCCTTTTGCTGATATAGTATAATGGGTACTGAATTTTCCCCTCCTCGCGTACCAGTACTGCACTGATCGCGTGTTCAAACACAGCGAGGTAGACAATGAGGACCTCGCCATTAAGGGGCTTCGAGAGAAGTGGTGGCGAGCCAAGGTGTTCCTTTATTTTCTGAAAGGCCTCCTCGCATTCCAATGTCCATTCAAAGTTTTTTCCCACCTTTTTAATGGCCTTAAAGAACTCATGGCACTTATCTGATGATTTGGATACGAACCGATTGAGAGCTGCGATCCTTCCTGTTAAACTCTGAACTTCTTTCACACTTCTTGGGGATCGTATGTCCATTAAAGCCTTTATTTTTGCAGGGTTCGCTTCGATTCCCCTGTGGTTGACAATGAACCCCAAGAACTTTCCAGATTCGACTCCAAAGACACACTTTTGGGGGTTGAGCTTCATTCTGTATTTCCTTAGTATAACAAACATCTCTGCGATGTGAGAGATGTGATCCCCAGCTTCCTTAGACTTGACCAGCATGTCATCTACATAGACTTCCATTGTCATACCAATTTGTTTCTCGAACATCATATTAACGAGCCTTTGGTAGGTAGCCCCAGCATTAAGGAGACCGAAGGGCATCCCTATGTAGCAATAGAGACCTCTATCCGTGATGAACGAGGTGTGCTCTTGATCAGGACCATACATGGGTATTTGGTTGTACCCAGAATAAGCATCCATGAAAGAAAGAAGTGCATGCCCTGCTGTTTCATCCACTAACTGGTCGATCCTTGGTAGTGGAAAACTATCCTTGAGACAATGTTTGTTGAGGTCGGTAAAGTCTACACATGTCCTCCACTTTCCATTTGGCTTCTTCACGAGGACAGGGTTCGCGAGCCAATCAGGGTAGAATGATTCCCTAACGAGCCCGACTTTGAGGAGCCTGTCCACCTCTTCTTTGAGAGCCTCAGCTCGTTCTCCACTTATAGGTCGCCTTTTCTGTCTGACTCCCTTCTTGCTTGGATCCAAGTTTAGCTTATGACACATCACATTAGGATTGATCCCAACCATATCTTCATGCGACCAGGCGAACACGTCAAGGTTGGCCTTCAGAAAAGTGACTAGACTTTCTCTCAAATCAGGGCTGAGTTGCGAGCCTATTTTCAACACCTTTGAAGGGTCCTGCACATCAACAAAGACAGGAATTGTGTCTTTAGCTGCCCCGGCTCGCTCCACATGTTCTGGGATGCGAGGATCAAGGTCTAGATCATACTCACGAGCCTGACTTGATTCTGCCTCGCAGGGGTTGGCACCCGCGTGCCCATACTCCTTAACAACAGTTGTTGTCTGTGTAATTCCATTTGGCAGTTCTGTCAGTGTAGATGTTTCCTTGCGAACCCATTTTCCCTTTCGGGCTCGCACAGCGGCCTGATCTGGGCTCTCCTCGCTGTCACTATCCGTAGCCTCTTCAATGATCCCTTCCTGGAGAACCATTACTGGCTGCGAGGTTCCCATCATCAAAGCACCTGGTACTGGTTCTACTTGAATTCCCAAATTATCAAAATAATCAGCTGGGAGCTCCTCAATTGAGATCATGTTACAATCTGTTGGAGGTACAAAGGTTGTCTTGCGAGGTTTGCTTTCCTCCTCGCATTCCATCTTATCTGTCATAGAATTACTCCCTCTTTCTGCTGACTTGAGGGCCTTGTTATAGCACTCACGAGATTCATGTTATGCTCCCTTAACGCATCCGACTCCATTTGGGGTAGGGAACTTCATAGAGAGATGGTAAATAGAAGTGACCACCCTAATTTCTTTAAGTATTGGCCTCCCTACAATAGCATTATAGGCTGAAGGTTGATCAACCACCATAAAGTCTGCGATCTGGGTAGTAATACAGGGCTCGTCCCCTAAAGTGACGGGGAGCCTTATGAGGCCCTTGACATTGACTGAAGCTCCAGTAAAACCGTAAAGATGCCCCACGGTAGGGGTAAGGTCTCTATCCACGAACCCCATTTTCTGATAGACCTCGTATGTTAGAACATTCACTGCACTTCCATTGTCCACAAGGACCCTGTGAACATTCTGCGATCCAATGCGAATTCGGACAACGAGGGCATCCGAGTGAGGGTGGTGGACCCACTTCGCATCTTCTTCAGTGAACATGATATTCGTATCTTCCCCCTTGAAGAGCTTTGGGGGTCGCTCCTGCAGGTGATAAACATTAGTGAGGGGTCGCCCTTGAGCTTCGTGAGCGTACCTCTCTCTGGCCTTATTGCTTTCTCCCCCGAGGTGGGGTCCACCAATTATCACATGGATACTTCCGCCTCGCGTTTCCCTTTCTTTAACGACTGGATTCTGTTCAGGTGGCGGAGCTTGATTATAACCAAGGCCAGACTTGGGATTATGTTTCTTCACCTCGCGAACTTCCCACTTAGTTAACTTTCCATCACGAATTAACTGATCCACTTGCTGTTTGAGCTCCCGGCAAGTCGTTGTATCATGCCCTGTTTGTTCATGAAAGGCACAATATTTGCTAGTGTCTGCAGTCCCCTTCGGACCCATCTGTGGAGGCCTCCTGAATACCCCCTTGTTTGCATTGACTGCATAGATGTGATCAATTGGGGCGACCAGAGGAATAAATTTATCTTCACTCCTCGCAGGGCGAGCTCGAGGAGGGGATCGCCTCAAAGGATCGCGTTCTCTCCTTTTTGGGCTGGGGCTTCGACTTCGATCCCGTCTTCGCCTCGGACTTCTCGAGTCCTTTCTTTTTACTCCCCTGTTCCTACTCCAACTGCTACTCCTTTCATTATTCTTCTTCAGATCTGCAAGTGACTTCTCAACGCGCTTGAAAGGCTCAGCGACCCTATGCAATTCAGAAAGCGTGCTAGGGGTTTGTTCTTGTAACTTCTTCCAAAATTCAGTCCCTTCCCTCACTCCAGCAATGAGGAAATTTTTTACAGCTTCATCATTTGCACCTCGTACGCGAGGCACCTCAGCATTGAACCTCTTGAAATAATCATGAAGAGTTTCTCCTTCCTTCTGTTTTATGTTTGCCAAGGTAGACACAGGGGGTGCGTAGAGCATCGAGGATTGGAACTGTTTGATGAAGATGTCCACAAATTGCTCCCAAGAATCGATGACAACCAATGCCCCTAGCTTCGAAAACCACTGCTAAGCACTTCCTCTTAGCGAGGCTGCGAATAATCTGTACCTCGCCAGCTGCGAGACCTGGTAGACATCCATCTCATTGTTAAACCGAATTACGAACTCGGCTGGATCAGTATCTCCATTATAGGTCATATCCGAATGATGCCCTCGAAACACCGCATGAAGTGGAGCAGTTCGAATTTCGTGGGTAAAGGGCGAAGAAGAACCCATGGTATTAAAGATCCCTTTCTCATTGTTCATTGCATCCAAAGCCTTTTTCAACTCCTCCAGCTTATAATCCCCGATCTTGACCTCTTTGTCCCCATCCTTCTTTTCTCCAGTGCTCGCATGATGAGATTGAGTCTTCTTTGGGATGCTAGACTCTTCTTGATAATTTCTATGATCCTTCTTTTTACGTTCCTCCTCTCGGTGTGGGGAGCGTTCGCGATCTCGCTGAGACGGGGGTTTGTCATTGCGATGTTGGGACCGCTCACTCTCTCGACGAGGAGAGGGGGGTCTGTCATCGCGGCGATGTGACCGCTCGCGATCTTGACGAGAAGACAAAGGTCGAGAAGAGCCTTTGCTTTTATTTTTAGATCCTCCATCCTTGTTAGTTTTGAGCTTCACCAACTTGAGACGGAGATCGTGCTCGCTGAGTTTCTTTCCCACTCGGTCAAAGACACTAATGGATCGTCCTTCAAATGAGGTAGGCTTCGCCTTCGACCCCTCCTTATTTATAGTAGCTTCCTCCTCGTTCCAGTTGGGGTTCATTTGGTCTATCACCACATCATCAAAGTCTCCAATTAACTTCTTGGTGGGGCCCTTGCTACTTTCTGCTTGATGAATTCGATCCCCTGTCCTTGTATTCCTCCTGAAGCCTCTAGAACTATGTCGCTTCTCCATCTTGGCCACCTTTTCCTTTACCTCGATCATTTGATCACCGAGGCCTTTCAAAAATGACATGACTTCGCCAGTTAAAGCCACTTATTGGACAACAGAGGGTGTTTGCTCCTTCTCAAACTCATCCTCGATCCCCCCATTACGCGCCTCGCTCTCTGGTAGATTCCTCTTCTGGGGTTCGTCCTTATTTCTCCTATGCGATCCCGGAGTCTCTCCTTCCCCATTTTTCTTCTTGTGTGATTTAGTCATCGTTCTCCCAATCAATGACTGTCCCCTCCTTCTAGCGCCAAAAGTTATCGAAAGAAATTGGTATAACAATGTTTTGGAGGCTTGCTGGATTTACGGAGCAAAATACGGATATTTTGCTAAGGTTATGAAGAACAAGGATTAGGGTTTGTGTGTATAGGTGTGGCTGAGCTTGATAGGTGTTTTCAGGTAAACTGTTTCTCATCCGTATCAAGGTGCCTACGCACCCTATTTATAGGGATCAAGCCTGACGTAGTTTTTGGAGAGCAAGTTACCTAGACGGGCTAAGGGTTTTAAGAGATAAGCCAAAATCCAAGCCCACTCATTTAGGGCTAACGTGGCAGTGAATCATCAACCCTATCCATGATCCATGGCCCAGCTGTGGAAGCCCATAGTCTCGAACGGATAGAATTGGCCAATAGAGGATCAATTAGGACCTAGCATGCGACCTCGAGGGATCTGGCCATGCGAAGCGATCCCTTATGTCCAGCTACTCAAGCGACCTTGGGTCTGGCCATGAGCCTTCCAGTAAAGAGTGAGATAGCGATCCCAACGTAGTTTGTAGATATGATGATGGAAGCGAAGCGACCTCTTGAAACTGGAGGTGCTCCTGTAGCAAGGTTGCCCTGTAGCGAGGTGGCCCTAAAATAGAGATATCATGACCAAGGTATGTTGGGCTGATTCCAATAGTGGGGCTTTAACAATCCAATCTTCATCTTCTAGGCCCATCATAGATTATGAGCCTTTAATTTAGCCAATTAAATTAATTTAGCTGCCATGCCAGATTTGGGCATAACAGTAATTATCCTATTTATTTTTGAAATTAAACATAAGAGCATCTCCAATGGGAGAAACCCCTTAGGTAAATTTTAAAATGAATTACCATAAATAAAAATTATAAAGAATGTGTAAAAAAAAAATTACACTCCAATGGGACAAAACTGTTATCTATAATTATAGATAATCTCTTGATGTTGGCTATATTTGTTGAACCTCTAGGGACCTGTAGTGAATTGCCACATCACTTATTTCTATATTAAAATTATATATTCCATAAATAACAACTTGAAATATTAATAACATACCATTTTTAAAATATAGCCAATCATTATAGCCAATACCCTCGGAACACAATGTCTTACAGGTTCGACAAATTTTACATAATCAATATTTTATGTAATTTAGCCAATCATTTTTAGCTAACGCCATTGGAGATGCTCTAACTGTTGTTCTGTACAAACGGCATAGGACCAAATAAATGAAATGGTCATTGCTTTGTACAAGTGTGTGTAGAACTCAGAATAGCGTATGTAAATGAATATGCAGAATAAACTAACACACACATATGAGCCAAGCTTCATTTGTCTTATATTGAAAACTGAAGAATACAATGTGAAACCACTCAATAATTACATGAGCGTCTTATGAGAATAAATAGATAATCATACAGTAGTGATTTAGGTAAACAAGGAACAACCTTCCTACTTTAACAACACTCCTGCGTTTATTACTCCACAATCAGAGGTAACAACCACGATCTGTCTTGCTGTCTAAAATGATTCAGTACAACAACTTATTTAGGTAACTAGTTAATATAGTAAGTTTAGATTATACTCCAACAAGCTCCCCCTAATCTAAACTCGGTTGCAGATTCTTCACACCTAGTAACTCACGCATTCCTTCAAATTTAACTCTGGATAATGACTTGGTCAAAACATCAGCTCGCTGCTCACTTGAGTTGACATATTTGAGAACAATTTCACCCTGTTCTACACATTGGCGTATGAAATGATATCGTATGTCTATATGCTTGCTTCTTCCGTGAAAAATTGGGTTCTTTGCCAAGTCTATTGCTGACTTGTTATCAATGTAGAGCACCACAGGACCAGCCTTCAAATCTGTTATCTGCCTTAACAAATTGTACAACCATATTCCCTGACATGCGGCTGCTGTCGCTGCCATAAACTCAGATTCACATGAAGACAATGCCACACATTCCTTTTTCTGAGAAACCCAAGTAGTAAGATTTTCATTCAAATAAAACACCATACCTCCTGTCGACTTCTTATCATCTACATTGCCAGCTAGGTCGCTATCTGAATAGCCTGACAACAAGTAGTTTCCTTCTCCTTTGGTGTAGACGAACCCATAATCAAGAGTTCCATCAACATAACGCAGAATGTGCTTTGCTGCAGTTAAATGTAGAACTGTGTGTCTCTCCATAAATCTGCTTATTACTCTAACAGAGTAAGCAATGTCGGGCCTGGTAAAAACAAGATATCTGAGACCCCCCACTATGCTCTTAAACTGCGTGGTATTAACTATTTTTCCTCGTTCATCTTCGTCAAGTTTCACCATGGGATCCATAGGGTACTTCACTGAATTACACCCCTTCATTCCAGCCTTCTCCAATATTTTCTTAGCATATGCAGATTGCTTAATTTCAATGTATCCATCTTTCTAATTATCAACTTCCATGCCCAAATAATATGACAAACTTCACATGTCACTTATTTCAAACACACTGCTCATCTCCTTTTTAAACATGTTTATGTTTGAAATACTAGTGCCAGTGATTAGCAAGTCATCGACATAGACTGCAACTACTAACACTTCTTCTCCCTCACGTCTCGTATAAACTGCATGTTCATATGGACATTTAACAAAACCCAGCTCCTCTAAACATTTATTGAGTCGAGCATACCAAGCTCTGGGCGCCTGACGTAAGCCATACAAAGCTTTTACTAGCTTGTAAACCTTGTACTCCTGTCCTTTCTTCACAAATCCCTCTGGTTGCACTACATAAACTTCCTCCTGTAGTTCTCCATTCAGAAATGCAGATTTGACGTCTAGGTGATGTACTTCCCATGCATTTGTAGCTGCAAGTGCAAGCAATAACCTCACAATCTCGATTCTAGTAACAGGAGCAAAAACTTCTTCATAATCAATGCATCTTTGCTGCATATAACCTTTTGCGACCAAGCGTGCTTTACGCTTTATCACTCTTCCATCAGCATCTTTCTTCAATTTGTAAACCCATTTTAACCCAATTGCTTTACTCCCATGAGGTAACTCAGTTAATTCCCATGTATTGTTCTGTTCAATTGCCTCTATTTCTGCTTTCATTGCCTTCTTCCAATCATCTTCTTCTGCAGCCTGTTTGTACGAAGTGGGCTCATCAACAGTGGTTGCCAGCATGAGCTCTTCATCTAGTAATTCAATTTCAGAAGTATCATCATACACATCACTTAATAATCTCATTTTCACAGGTGTCCTTCTCGATTCACTACTCGAGCTCTCAGACCTTCCAGAGCTTTCAAACACTGAACTGACATCACTGGAATTAGCACTGGAACTTCCACTACTTTCAGTATCACCATGTGTTTGACTCTATGAATGAGAATGATTACGGTGCACAGGTGTTGACACAGGTGTTGACTCTGATTCTGAATACTCTCCCCCTGAATTTTCTTCTGTTTCTGTTGTTTCTAGGTCATCCATTGTCATACCCATTAGAGTGAGCGTACTGGTTGTGTTTACACCATTTTGTGGATGTAGTTCCCAGGTCCAGCTTCTATTTTCTTCGAATACCACATCCCGACTTACATGTACAGAGCCATCCTGTGGGTCATATAAGCGATGAGCTTTTGTTCCTGACTCACTTCCCAAATAAATCACAGTCTTACTCCGATTATCCAATTTTCTAGTGTACACTCCAGGGATTTTCATGTGAGCAACACACCCAAACACTTTGATATGCTGCACATTTGGCTTCCTTTTCTTCCAGGCTTCATAGGGAGTTCTTCCTGTAAGTACTCGTGTAGGCAACATGTTTAGTATATAAACCGAATGTCTCACGGCTTCTCCACAGAAACTAGAAGGTAGTTTCATTTCTTTACGAAAACTTCTTGTTATAGCTGCAACGGTTCTGTTTCTTCGCTCCACAACTCCATTCTGCTGTGGCGAATACGGAGCTGTATAATGCCTCTGAATTCCAGTCTCTTCATAGTGGTTTTTGAAGTTATTTGAGCAAAATTCACCTCCACGATCCGTTCTGAATGCCTTCACTTTCAACTCAAGACTAGTCTCAACTAACTTTATGAATTTTTTAAACACCTCAAAATGCCTCGTCCTTAGTTTTCAAGAAATAAACCCACATATAACGACTTTAATCATCAACCAAAAGAAAGAAATATTTATTACCTGCATGTGTTGGTGGGTTAAAAGGACCACAGCTATCCCCATGTACTAGTTCAAGAGCAGCTTTAGCACTGAAATTTGCTTATGATGGAAACGGCTTCCTGGCTTGTTTGGACATCAGACATCCTTCATAGACTTTCTTTGGTTGTTTCAATAAAGGGAAACCATGGGCCATTTCTTCCTTGGACATGAGAATTAATGCTGGAAAATTCACATGTCCAAGACGTGAATGCCATAACCACGTTGTTTCTTCTGTTTCTGTTAGCAAACACGTCCCCATTGTCCCTTCAATTTCAATCTTGTACAATCGGTTTGCAGTGCGTTTTACTTTCATCAATAACTTTCCCAGCTTATCATGAACCCTCAGAAAATCTCCTTGTAAAACAACTTTATTTTCCTCCTCTGATAGTTGTCCCAAACTGATAATATTGTTCCAAAGAGACGGAATATAGTATACCTCTTGTAGATATCTTACTTCACCATTTTTGCAGTTAAGGGGTATTGACCTTTTTCCCTTGATTATCACTGTAGAGCCGTCCCCAAATTTTACCTCTCCAGTCACACTTTCATCCAGTTTGTTGAACTTAGACCGTTGCCCTGTCATGTGGTTACTCGCTCCATTGTCAAGATACCAAATGTTCGAGTCAGTATATCTCCCTTTGCTCTATCTCAGTTCAGGTGCCACCATTTTCTCTTCGTTCAACAGCATCATGCCCTTCTTATCACCTTCTTCACACTTAGCCAATAATAGTGCAGGTTCTTCACCATCTGTATCCATATGTGCTAAGTTTGCTCCCATTCTCTGTTTTGGTTTTCGACAGTTTGCCATATAGTGACCATATGTATGACAGTTATAGCACTTTATACGACTTTTGTCACTCCCCCAGCGTCCTCGTGAATTTGAAGGTCCATCTGTTCCTCCCTTATTTGAGCGCTTCTGCCACTCCTCTCTAGTAAGCAAAAGCTTCGCCTCATTTCCTTCCCTTTTTAATCATTCTTCTTTTTTCAGTAATAGTTGATCACTTTTAACCTCCGTTTGCCCTTTCAACCGTTCCTCGTGTGCTTTGAGTGAACCAATTGCCTCCTCTATAGTCATCTTCTCAAGATCTTCGAATTGCTCTATTGTAGGTGCAATTTACAAAAAATTTTAAGGGACTGCACGCAGCAGTTTCTTCACAACATAGGATTCACTCAACTCTTCACCCAAAGCACGAATATTTGACATAATTCCATTCATTTTTATGTAGAAATCTTCGAGTGGATCACTGTCTTTCATACTCATCACCTCAAACTCTACTTTCAAGGTTTGAATCCAGGCTTTCTTTACTTTGTGTGCGCCTTGACACAAAATCTTAATCGCATCCCAAGCTTCCTTTGATGTCTTTTTCTCAGCCAATGACAACAACACCTCCTCGGGTATCGCTTGGTAGATCATAGCGAGTGCCACCTTATCGACCTTGCCATCAACTACGACCTTTGGATCGCTGGTTCAATAGCATCCCACACACCATGTGCTTTCATAAACACCCTCATTTTTAGGGACCATGCAGTATAGTTATCCCTTATCAATGTTGGATGACTCAGACCAACATACCCCTTGAGTTTATTACCATCCATTGTAACTGTCTTCAATATATTAGGTCACGTATTGACTTCCAAGCTTTGATACCAAATTGTAGAACTCAGAATAGCTTATGTAAATGAATATGCAGAAAACTAACACACATATGAGCCTAGCTCCTTTTGTCTTATATTGAAAACTGAAGAATACAATGTGAAACCACTCAATAATTACATGAGCGTCTTATGAGAATAAATAGATAATCATACAGTAGTGATTTAGGTAAACAAGGAACAACCTTCCTACTTTAACATCACTCCTGCATTTACTACTCCACAATCAGAGGTAACAACCACGATATGTCTTGCTGTTTAAAATGATTCAGTACAGCAACTTATTTAGGTAACTAGCTAAATATAGTAAGTTTAGATTATACTCCAACAGTGTGCACTTCTAGCTAGTTCAAGATAGTTACCCAGGGATTAAATTGCAGATTACCTAAGTTTTGTGTAATCCAGGGGACTAAAATTGCAGATCGTATAGTAGCATAATAGCCCGATAAATACCCATCTTTTCCGGATAACAGGATCTCGATGGTTCGACCTTCATCCACAGATTCATGTGTGAGCATTTGTTATTGAGCATACCCAGGTAGCCTTTGGCTATAAACGAATTAAGCTCCTGGTCATTAGAATTTTTACCATTTGCTTCCACCTTTAATAGTAGAAAGATGAAGAAAAGAAAGTAAACATTACTCCGTATTTCTCTTGTGCATCATGACAAAAGAGCATTGGCTTTTACTGGACATGATTTGATTCAAGTCACGCCAATGACTGTGGCCTACAGATCTTGTGTTGACAATGTTAGAGATCTATAATTTCTGTGCAGTGGAAAATGAGTTTTAGTAGGATATTTATATACGATAATAAATCAATTCATTAGGTTATGTATCTTGTCTTAAGGATTCGGAAAGATGTGTTTGGATTTGGAAATATATTTTGGGAAGTGGACAAAATTCTTAAAATAAAGCAAATCAGGGAATATCTCACTACAAGACTTGAAAGAACAGGAGTTGAAAATCCAAACTAATTAACGTAGAACTAGAATATTATTCCAACTAATCACTAGCTGATAATGAAATGTGAGAGGCCTTTCAATCAACATTTACGCAAATGTCGATTCCTTCAATTTTGAGTTGGGTGAGGATCCTCTGTCCCCTTCTTCATGCCCCATTTTGTATAGGGGACGCAAAAGGGTGCATGAAGAAGGGGACAAAGTCACAGAGGATTCGGGCTCACTTTTCATATGTTTTTCCTTCCCAGATTGTGTTTAGATTTTTTGATGGATTTTTCACTTATAAATAGTTGTATACATATGATGAATTTTCAAATAAATTGATCGGATCCGGAAGCGATTGTTGTTGGATGACGAAACGAATTCAATCCGTTCCTACCAGAGGAGATTATATTTGGTAACGTTTAATTGGAGAAACGATTTTCATATCATGGGAGTAAGCAAGTGAAATAATCGGAACAAAATTACTTTTTTTACATGAAAAAAGTTAGTAGTGTTGTACCACTGCAACTGCCCTACAGCCTACATTTCATTAGTAAATTAAAGTGCCCTGTTATGATACATCCTAACAGTTTTCTTTCCTTTTTTTTTTTCCCACAAATAAAAGCTTTAGTGTATGTAATTGTTGTATACATGTAAATTATTATAAGCGTTATACTGAAGCATGGTCTTGTGTTTCCACTGTGGGGGCCTTCGGACTCATTACGTGTAAATGAAATGAAGAACCACACGGAACAGGGAACCAAATATTATTTGTACAAGATACGGATCTTGAAACTATTTCACAAATAGCACTATACTGCACAGTTTATTCAAAAAAAAAAAAAAACACTATACTGCACAAATCGAATTTGTATGGTTTCACATTTTAGAAATATTTTATAGTCATTCCAAATTTTTTTTTTCTTCAAAAAAAAAAAAACAAGTCAATACACCTTACTAGACTTGCGTATATTTTGCAAATTTGTAATGCACAAACAACACACCCATAACATTTATTCAAAAAAAAAAAAACACCCATAACATATTACATATTTATTTTTTTTTGATAAATCGAAATTTCATTCCACATAAACTTAAAAAGGTACAAACGGAGAATATATGACAGAACACTTGAGGATTCCACCGCAATATGCCTTGACACAAAAATCAAAAGAAACTAGTAAGACAATACACCCGATAACCTATATCAGACTTCTTCGAACTACGCGCACAAGGCTAGAACATCACTCAAGATTAAGAGACCCTCATCATCTTTAACACTGCTATTAGGATGACTTAAACTCTCTCCCGATTTCCGAACCAATACCACCTGCACCATCTTTTGCTTTCTTTTCTTCTATCTTAGCCAATTGGAGTCTAAGAGCAAGTCCAATAGATCCCTTATATGGGCTCCTAACTCAAATTAAAAGGGATTGTGTCAAAAATAGTGCTCCAACAGGCTCTTAACTTTTCCTTAAAAAGTTAAGAGCATCATGTCATCCCTTATGTTTAAGGGCTCCCTTATATTACATTTATCAATAAAATATTAGTTTCCCTCTCTTTCCCAATTGTTTCCCTCCCTTTCAAATACATGGTGGGGTTTAAATTTAGTATTTAATAATTATAAGGATCTATTATAAGGAAGATTGTTGGAGTAAATATACAATTCAATGTCCTAACTTCTTAGGAGTTGAATATTTTATAATATTTATAAGGGATATGCTAGGAGACTATTGGACTTGCTCTAAGAGCATCTATAAAAGCATCTCCAATAGAGGTTAAAAACATAGTTGCCAACTTTTACCATAGCATTACATATATTATTTTTTTATTTTTTTTCTCATCCATCTTGTTATTGGCAACTTTTGTTACAAATCTATTCGAATAGTTGGCAACTTTAAAAATTATCAATTTGGTCCCATACATAAATTTTATACTATCTTATAAATATATTTAAAATATGGGAGATATAAAAAAAGAATAAAGTTAAATGCATTTTTGGGAAGTTGTATGTGTTTTAACTAAATGGGAAAGTTGCCTACTTTTGGCAACTTTGGTTGGCAACTTGTTGACAACATTGATACTTCAAGGCAACCAAGGATACCATGCCACATAGGACTTGTTTGGCAACCCCTATTAGAGATGCTCTGTTTATCAGATTTTCTTAATCTCCCTTAAAGCCAATTGGATTTATGATCTTTGGCTTTATTTTCTTCTATCTTAACATATTATTACATATATAAATCATGTTATTGATGCAAGAAAGGTGTTCTACGTATTTCCAACCTAGCAAAATTTGTAGGAGAATTTTGTAATTTACATCTTTAAATATATCATTTTGTTAGATTGTTAAAGCATTTTCAGCTGGGTTGGTTGTATTATTTTTGGTTAAATTGATATAAATCAATAATTACTAAAATTTGTTAAATTTTTAAAATGTTTTACTCAAATGGGAATTGATTATAGCGATTAGCTATATTTGAAAAATAACATTTTTTTATTATATGAAATTTTATATACAAAAAAATATTTAAATATGATAATATATGATATGAAATTTTACTACAGATCCTAGAATTATAAATTAGGATTTTGTATCATTGGAATTACAATCTTTGTTACATATTATTTACAATTTTTTTTAATAGGTAAATTTGATTTTTTAGCTAAGTATTTGTTAGTGTTGGAGATGCTCTCAAACTTTGTAATTGTAAAATTCAAAAGACAAAATGCACAATTCAAAAAGAGTGTATTCGTTCAATTTGTGTTGTGGAAGTGCCTAAATTCGAACGAGCTAGTACGCAGTGTGTAATGCAAATTACTACAGTATATTGTACGGGTGGGTGGCTGATAGACAAAGTGAAGATCACAAATCCAATTGGCATTCCATGTTACTTTTTACTTTTCTCATGCCTTTCGGTCGTTTAATGAAATTAAATTAAAGGGAGCTGGTGGCACACTTGATCTATTGTCATGATTTTTCAAGCCCCCTAGTTCATCATTTTTTCTTCTTCTAATTCCGATATCATCTTTGCATATCATGTACTCCCTCTGTCCCGCCAGGTTCTTTACCTGGGGGTTGGGCACGGAGACCAAGGATAATGGGTATAATATTGTTAAAATAAATGAAGTAGTGGGTGTAATAGTGATTTTATTGTTAAAATAAGTGAAGTAGTGGGTGTAATAGTGTAAAGTGTTGAAAAAGTGGAGTAAAGTAGTTATTGTAATAATGTATTTTATTGTTAAAAGTTACTATTTTTAGTAATGTAAAGAAATGGTGGGACATCCCAAAAAGGAAATTGTAAAGAAATGGATGGGACAGAGGGAGTATTATTTGTACTTTAAGATTTTTGTCAACTTCGGAGATGATTGCTGATCATTGTGACACTATCTGTAAATGTACTTATATTCTCCTTTTTACAGGTCAATGCAAAATATGCAATCTAACGGTGATGTTCAAGCTTTTAGCTTCTCATGATTAAATTTTTAAAAATCAGATTCTTTTGCATACAATTATGAATTATCAATTTTAATTTTGACTTAGCTAGGGATAAACATTGAACTGGAGGGGTTTTTACATATAGATGTTTATTGGATGGTTAATTTTCTTGGCTTTTTGGCATTGTTTTGAAAATTTCCGATTCCTTAATTAATATTTTAGAAGATGTTCAGTCGATTCGATTTTTAAAATTCCCGATTAATCATAAATTGGAGTATTTATAATAAATTAATAGAATTAATATGAATTATTATATATTTTATGATATGAGAAATACAAATTACTTAATAAATAACTAATAGAATCATAATAATATAGTACTAAATAATATTATAATATTAAAATACATCCAATTTTTACTCTAATTAATCCTTTCAAGCTCCTTTTGTCGATATTTTCCAACCCGACTTTTGTAGTACTGCTTTTTTTGGAGATATTTCATGTCCCTTTCAATTATTTATGACACGAGAGTTAAGAAGCAATAAGAAAGTGAATAAAAATGGAAAATTTGACGTGGGATCTATCAATATTTATGTAATAATTAGAAAAAATGGAAGTGTTATGCCTAAAATTCGGTTTGGGTATTCTAAAATGGATTCGGGCCAGATACGGGTTCAATTTAGGGATTTTCAGGATAAATTAGGGTTTTGATAAAGATTTGGAGAAGAGGACGCGCCCTTACTTCCAATATGTGGAGGGCGCGCCCTGAGAAGCATAAAGGCAGAATGAAGACAATTATCAACAGGTTTTACAAAGATTATTGAAGAATTCCCTCCTGTCGTATCTCAGGAGGGGGATGTCCGTCGCAGAAGGCCTCCAGGGGTATGCCTGGATATAAGAACCCATCTTAGACACAAAGGGCGCGTCCTAAGGTGAAAAGATGGGAACTTTCTGGTGTGTGCTTTGGGAGCTCTGTTCCTGTAGCCAATGGCCGCGCTCTCATTGGGGAACTTTGGAGTAATCCTGCACTTTGCACCCAAAAGCTCTGGATCACCTGTCCTGCTATCTGGTGGGTGCTTCTCATTCGGGGGACAGGGATGCGTTCTGCACTTGGGGTAAACCATGGCTATACCTGCGTCCATGAAATAAGGAAATAGCTGGTAACGGATAGGACTAGTCCTCGACGGGGGAAGTTTCCTTATCTGTGAAGTCCAAAGTTCATGGACGAGCCTTGGGCCTTTGTGGTTAGGCCTCATAGTAGAACATTCCCGAAGCTAGTTCGTCAATCCAAGCCCAATTGGGTTTTTTGCTCTCCAAGAACTACGTAGGCTTGATCCTCTATAAATATAGAGGTACGTAGGTAAATTGAGGGGGATGGAAGCGAAGAGCTACGAGCCACCACCAAGAACCCTCTCAATCTCAGCCCCCAATTCATCTCAGCCACCACACTCCGGCGACTTATCCGGTGAAGAACCATCATCATGGATCTTGATCAAATTCCTCCGTCAACAAATTGGCGCTAGAAGGAGGGGAGCCAATCAAGATCTTCATCTTAGGAGGAAAAGATGTCTCATAATCGGCGTGGGGGTTTTTCATGAAAAGGAGGATTACGTTCTGAAGATAGCTTGGGGGCAACCAAGCTCGTCACGAAGCTTCTGTTCCGGAGGAAATTTCTGTTCCTCCGCACCACCATGGAACTCCAGCCATCACCGGCGGAAAGCCGCCCGTTCCTATCAGTAAGGCGGCATCAATGGAGAAATTCTATCGTATGGGAGATGCCATAAATAAATTCGGGGTAAGATTGAGTTCTGTGGAGGAAGTGCAAGAAAATAGGAGAAAATCTCGGAGTATCCCACAAAATCATCGCCGAACAGGGCGCCCTCCAAGTTATGAAGGTTCTCGAAGTGGTTGTTGGATCCTCAAGAGAGGGCGCGCCCTCACCCTCACTTGTCTGGGCGCACCTCTAGTAAAAATCGACGTGATGAAGAAAAAGTGATTCTAAAGATAATTTTAACGGTACTACTGCAAAAAGATGGCTTCGAGTATGTCCAAAGGTGGTGGTTTCTGAAGAATCCCCGAGTTAAAGATGGTGAAGAAGAATACCCAAGAACCTTCAGGGCGCGCCCTGAAGGTGGTAGCCAAGGCTCAGATGATTTCCAACTTCTAGGAAAATTCGATGGTTGAACACGTCCTCATCTCCATGATGCATTCTCTAGAGAGAGCGGCTCCTTACCAACTTAATGAAATCCAACGAATTAAGGAGAACCTCGCTGCTAGGAGTAGAGACTTTGCAAGCTTGAAGAAACGCCTAGGAATAAGGCTCGGGAGTGAGGCCCCGTGATCCACAGTGCGCGCCCGCTGTTGATAACAGGTCTGGGCCCCTTGGACATGAGCGAGCCCTTCCACGGAGTGATAGTCCACAGCGCGCGCCCGTTGTTAATAACAGGTCTGGGCCTCTTGGACGCAAATGAGTTCTAGCACGGAGTGGTAATCCACAGCGCGCGCCCCCTGTTGATAACAGGTCGCGGCCCCTTGGATTCGAACAAACCTCATAATAAAGAGGGCTCGCCGTCAGCATCTCTTATCAAGGGCGCACTACCAGGACGTGCTACAGGGAACACCCATGGAAGATGATATAGGAGAGAGCTACAAATGGTGAGTTTTGCTAATTCAAGCAGAACAGGCCTCAGAAGATTATTATGAACGCGCCTTCCCCTGACTGGGCGCGCCTCCAGGTAATATACAACCTCTATATTATTTGGCTCCATATATTTATTGCATGTATAAAGCTCCAGGGGTTTGCCTGATGAGAAGGCCTTCAGGGGTTTACCTGATGAGAAGGCCCACAGGGGTTTGCCTGGCCAAGAGAACGGAGAACATTTGGAATCGAGGCCCCGTGATCCACAGCGCGTGCCCCCTGATTACAGGTCGAGGCCCCTTGGATATGAGCGAGCCCTTCCTCAAGGTCGTGATCCACAGCGCGTGCCCCCTGGTTACAGGTCGAGGCCCCTTGGACACGAAAGAGCCCGCTTTGAAGATCTCATTAGAAGATAATGAGGCCGAAGATGTAAGAATGACATTGTCAAGCCTAATCATCAAAGTGAGGAATAGCCCTCGACGTATTGCTGAGGGCGCGCTCTCAAGAAAGGCCCTACAATCGTTCCCTTGATTTCTCATAGTGCAACTGTTGGAAGATAGGGTGAGAATTCTCAACCCCAGGGCGATGCTCTACATCAGGAATCCACTTCAAGGAAATGCACGACTTCAGGAAAATCCTCCAACATAGGACGCGCCCTCAAGGAACTCTCCCTTAGAGGACCTTTCTGGTTAGGGCGCGCCCTCAAAGAAAGATGCAAATTCTCAAGCGGACTCCAATATCTACTAGGATAATTTACTGCTTAGACTCTAGAAGGAAAGAAGCTGTTGAGTTGCGGCCCCATGAACCATAGTGTGTGCCCCCTGATCATAAGATTGAGGCCCCAAGGTCATGAGTAAGCCCCTCTACACAAGAATGACATTCATCCGGACTAGAAGAGACTTTGTCATTGCCCTCGTCCACATAGGGCGCGCCCTAAGAAACAGGGCGCGTCCTCAGCAACTCCAACGGCTCTCTCCTAAAATTCCCCACTTGGGATGCCTCTTTAGGAGACGCTTCTTTAAGGAATGATATTCTGATGCTGGGGGGTAGTATTGATGCACCTCCCTAGCCCTATATATACACGTATTTCAGGTTTGTGTGAACAGCGGAATACCCCTACGGGGATGCCTCTTTATGGGATGCCCTTCATAGGATGCCTCTTTGTGAGATGCCCTTTATTGGATGCCTCCTAGTGAGATGCCTCTTCAAGAGATGTTATTCATAGGATGCCTCATTTTGAGATGCCCCTTCATGGGATGAGATTTGAAGTAGCCCGTGACCGGAGAATGCACTCTTCTACCAGAAGTTGATTGAAGTAGAGCAATGCCTGAATAGTAGACTACAAGGTACATTAATTACCTCCTAGTCTAGGGGGGTAGTCCATGTACACTTTATGTACACTTTCCCTAGTCTTAGTTCAGTGAAATTTTCAACTTTTTTGAGAATGCAAGATTATGCCTGTAGGGCGCGCCCTGAAGGATGAGTTTGAATAATTCTCGTACAATGGAGGACGCGCCTTCGGGTAGAAGATGTGATGCGGAACTTTTTCTTGCAAGTATGCAAGCCGTCCCTCTTTTGAGGATGCGCTCTCCATCACCACATTCTTTTGAAGCTCTAGTGCAATTCTCTTAGATTTGATGGATGCAGCCTCCTGAACTCTAAAGTCATCAGAAGAAAGAGAAGCACTTGGAATCGAGGTCCCGTGATCCGCAGCGCGCGCCCCCTGATTACAGGTCAAGGCCCCTTGGACATGAGTGAGCCCTTCCTCGAGATGGTGATCCGCAGCGCGCGCCCCCTGATCACAGGTCGAGGCCCCTTGGATATGAACAAGCCCCTCCTCAAGGTGATGTTGGAAGAAGAAGTAGCCGAGACCATGAAGATTGGAGGATGGAGAAGTATCAAGGAGAGATGTGACTTCAGAACAAAGAGGGCGCGATAGATCTCCTCGTATCACTTAAATTCTTTCAAGTACTTGTAGTGAAGTGAGCTCGAGGGCGCGCCCTCCCTCTAAAGGAAAGCATCAAGGAGGTTCTCAGGGGAATCCACAGATTGAAGAAAATCCACAAGCTCAAGGTCAAAAGGAACAAACTCAGACTCAAAAGGTAATTCTCACACAACTTCATGCCAGAGTTCCAGGAAATACTCAGACGACAGCTCAACCTCCACCCTTGGGGGGTACTCAAACAACTGTGCCACCAAATGTTCAAAATATTCCAAATGTGGGCATTTTTAATGTCGTTGACTTGAAGAGGCTTCTTTCTCACTTGGATGGAGGAAGGATATCTGCTACGTCACAAACTCCTTCTCCATTTTCAACAGAGGTTAGAGAGACACAACTCCTTATATGATATAGATCTATGACCAATGATCTATGTTTTCATGAAAATGCAAAACCTGTGGAATTCTTAGGATGTTTTGACATTGAGATGGATGTTTACCAAGTAACTAACTTGGCTAGATGTCGTCTACTGGCAACAACTTTCAGTGAGAATGCTTAGCAATGGTTTCAAAAGCTTGGATCTGGAGTGATTACCTATTGGGAAACGATGAGGACTTTGTTCTTGGCCAAGTTCCAAGTAGCAGTGAAGTATGCTCCTCCCGTTACAACTCTGTCCGACATCAAGCAGAGAGAAGGAGAAAGTCTTCAATCTTACTTCAAAAGATTCAATGCAGAATCTGCTTTGGTTAGAAGAACAACAGATGAGACACTTAAGAGTTTCTTGATAGCTAGTTTGCAAGTAGAGACAGATTTCTGGAAGCATCTTTAAGAAAGGTATTCAGCTATCGTGGTCGATGTTTTTGCACAGGCTGAATCTTTTAAGATGGTGGAGCAATCCTTAGTAGAAGATCGGAAGACAGAAGCTCCGGGAACGCTAAGGGGAAGATTACAAGTCTTGTATATCGTACCGGAATCGACGCTAACAGCATTCTTATGATCGAAGGACAAATAATTACACTCCGTTGGTGGCTTCGATTGAACACATCTTTGAGGTGAACAAGAATAAAGGGCTTCTTAAGAAGCCGGCTCCTCTGTCTGGCTGGAAAAGCAAGGATAAGAAGAAGCACTGTGAGTACTATGAGTCGACAAGTCACAATACTCATGAATGTCGACGAATGAAGGATGAAATTGAAGATCTAATCAAGGAAGGATACTTGACCGATTGGATTGACAGAGAAGTCAAGAAGCATAAGAGAATCCTGAGAAGAAGAACGGAGGGCGCGCCCTCCGTGATGAGGACAAAATTGAGGAGAAGAAATTTGTCAAGGAAGGAAGTATACATACTATCTTTGGAGGACATCACTTGGGTGGTGATAGCAACAATGCTTTGGAGAGATATGCTTGAGAGGCAATATACCTTTCACCGATGTGAATAGCATGAAGTTAATGTCACCTAAATTGTTTAAGGGGGAGTGTGCGGATATCACTTGTACTGAAGATGAGGCATGTGTTCTTCAGACTCGGGCAATGGAAGTTCGAGGAATATTCTGTATTACAATACCTACAAGAAGGTGTAGCTTCCGGACAAAGACATGGTAGCAGAGAATGCATAAATTTATGATTTTTAGTAAAAGCTGTTGAGTATTGAATACGATAAGAGAATACAGAGGGGGGGGTGAATGGATTCTCGAACTTTTCTTTTCCGAGTCTATGTAGCAAGAGTGTTTGTGTGTGCAGGATTGAAGGTGCGGATAAAGAATAACACAAAACACAATATCACTTTAATCTAATGTATTATTAGATAAAGGTTGCTACAATCTGTGAATACAAAAAATAGTATTCTCAGCTTCGTTTTTCTCAGAGAGATACAGCTTAGTGTATGAAAAACTTGACTCACAAAGTTACTAAGTTATGAAGTGAGGCTGTGTCCTTATAGAACATGGATACAGCCTACTTACTGCAAATAAGGTAGCTAAACAAATTACTTTCTAGTCTGTCTATCCTTTTTGAGTAAGTGTCCAAACGGTTACAGATTTGACTTTGCAAAGCCTGTTTAGATCCACTTCTTTAGCTCCTTGTCTCTTCTATATCTCTCCAAGCTTCCTTGTAGGCTTTCCAGAGCACGTTACATATTGTGGTCCATAAAGTGCATTGGCTTGTTGCAGGTTTCTGACTTGTACAATTTCTTCAGTATTTTGTCTCCAAGAATGTATTCGAGAAGTGACTAAGTAAGTGATTCGAGAACTGGAATTGACTTGATCGATAACTCTGAGTTCTCGAACACTGTTATATTGACATATCGAACCACTTCTCGAATAGCCCTTTTCCATCAGGATTCCTTGAGTTATCGAATAGAACATTTGACTTATCGAATCCTCGAGATATCGAATAGCTTTCTGAGTCCTTGAGATATCGAATGGAACTTTGACTTGTTGACTCCTTGAGAACTCGAATACCACTTTGACTTGTTGACTTCCTGAGTTCTCGAATAGAGTACATAGACATATCGAATCTCTGAGATATCGAACAGTATATACAGAGATATCGAATAGTGTCTTGAGATATCGAATCCCTAACTTCTCGAATGCTGGACTTCTCGAATAGACAAATATACTTCTCGAATTGGTACTTAGGCAAATTCTTCTTTTCTTCAAATCCCAACTGTGATTATTTGACAGTCTTTAACTCCTTGCTTGAGGCATGAACCTTGGAACTTCTTTTAAGCATTATTCTAGACTCTATAAGTACAGTTACACAACTAGGATTTGATGCCTACTACAAGTACAATACAAATAGAAACTCTGCAACTAGAGGTTCCCTCAGTTAAGAGGTCATGTAAGTAATGCAAAGCATTATAAACAATTAGGCTTGTTATTAGATGTATACAGGCATGCCTCTGTGACTAACAAAAGTTGTCAAAATGATGGGTGCAATCAGGAGAAGGTTCTCTCCCAATAACTCAAATGATGGAATTCATGGTTTTGGGTCAGGAGTCAGTTCACAATGCCCTAGTAGGGCGCCCCTTGTTGAAGGAATTAAAAGAAGTTCTGGAGGAATCATGAACAACATCAAGGGAGGAATTCAGGCTCATTATTTTTTTCAAGAACCAGGGGATGAGGGGCATCCACCCAGAGGGCGCGCCCTCAGCATTAAAGGTGAACAGATCAAGGGAAGAAGAATGCCACTGGAAGGCTTGGTGAATGCCCTTGTCGAGGAAGACTTCCCTCTTAAAGAGGACGCGCCCTCCAAGGATGAAGCATCGATTGAAGATCCTCGAAGCTTTGATTTCAATTTTGGTACGAGAACAGCATAGTAGGTTGAGAAGACTAGTCCTGCAGAGGACTCAATTTCAATTATGGTGGACGAAAAGGATACGAGTAAGGTATTGAAAATCGGATCTCAGTTGAATTCCAATGCTCACCAACTTTCTTTTGAATAACTTGGATGTTTTTGCTTGGAGTCATGCTGCTATGGTGGGAATTGATCCAGAAGTTATGTGCCATCATTTAAATATAGATCCTATACCAAGAAAGGAATTCGCCAGAAACGTCGACCAGTAAGTGGAGAGAGAGCTATAGTATTGAAGGAAGAGGTGGATAGAGTATTAAACGTTGGCTTGTTTAAAGAATCCTACTACCAAAGTGGTTAGCTAACTTGGTTTCGTTAAATGAGAAAGGGAGGACTTGTGTAGATTTCACGGATTTGAACAAGGCTTGCCCTAAGGATAGTTTTTCTCTTCCTCAGATTGATCAGTTGGTAGATATAACAGTAGGGCATGTTCTCTTGAGTTTCATGAACGCTTATTCGGGTTATAATCAGATTTCCATGTACGCGAGCACACTTCTTTCATCACAGATAGAGGATTATACTGCTACATTGGAATGCCCTTTGGCTTGATTAATGTAGAAGGAACTTGGGAAGACCATGGAAGTGTAAATGGATGACAGCTGAAGGGGTCCGTACATCTTAATATCATAAGGCGCACCCTCTGAAAATATATATATTTAGCTTTAGTGCGAGCCCTATGAGAGGTTTACACTTGTGCATAATATCTCTTGTTTCTTACGCCGAGTTAGCTCATGTAAGCTTAGAGATGTGGTGCATTTGTGTTATTCCTCGACGAAGAAATCAAAACTAATGTTGTCATGAAGAATTGAAGGACGCGCCCTCCACATAGAATCTTGAAGATAAGAAGAGTGAGGACGCGCCCTGAAGAAGAATAGCTACGAAGAGATTTTGGTTTCTTGAAGACTGAAAATTCCATGCTTCATCTTTGATTTTACATGGAATTAGGGGGTAGTTGTTATGCCCAAAATTTGGTTCGGGTATTCTAAAATGGATTCGGGTCAGATACGGGTTCAATTTGGGGATTTTCAGGATAAATTAGGGTTTTGATAAAGATTTGGAGAAGGAGGACGCGCCCTTACTTCCTATATGTGGAGGGCGCGCCCTGAGAAGCATAAAGGCAGAATGAAGACAATTATCAACAGGTTTTACAAAGATTATTGAAGAATTCCCTCATGTCGTATCTCAAGAGGGGGATGTCCGTCGCAGAAGGCCTCCAGGGGTATGCCTGGATATAAGGACCCATCTTAGACACAAAGGGCGCGCCCTAAGGTGAAAAGATGGGAACTTTCTGGTGTGTGCTTTGGGAGCTCTGTTCCTGTAGCCAATGGGCGCGCTCTCATTGGGGAACTTTGGAGTAATCCTACACTTTGCACCCAAAAGCTCTGGATCACCTGTCCTGCTATCTGGTGGGTGCTTCTCATTCGGGGGACAGGGATGCGTTCTGCACTTGGGGTAAACCATGGCTATACCTGCGTCCATGAAATAAGGAAATAGCTGGTAACGGATAGGACTAGTCCTCGACGGGGGAAGTTTCCTTATCTGTGAAGTCCAAAGTTCATGGACGAGCCTTGGGCCTTTGTGGTTAGGCCTCATAGTAGAACATTCCGGAAGCTAGTTCGTCAATCCAAGCCCAATTGGGTTTCTTGCTCTCCAAGAACTACGTGGGCTTGATCCTCTATAAATATAGAGGTACGTAGGCAAATTGAGGGGGATGGAAGCGAAGAGCTATGAGCCACCACCAAGAACCCTCTCAATCTCAGCCCCCAATTCATCTCAGCCACCACACTCCGGCGACTTATCCGGTGAAGAACCACCGTCATAGATCTTGATTTCGGCGACAGACCTCAAACTTTGTTGTTACCAAATTCCTCCGTCAACAGGAAGCAGATGGCGCAAAGCAGTGGATTCATTAGATTTTTAAATTTCTTTAAATTTTAGCTTTTTCCAAAAAATTCAAAATAAAAAAATTGAAGAAAATATTAAAAATAAAAAAATATAAAAATTTGAAAGAGACTAAGGAATGCTTAGTTATTGTGCTGATAGGATAACATAATGTAGTCTAGGAAATCTAAGAGTAAACCAAAGAGAGAACTGATTTTGTAGCTATATACCCCAATATTACAATACACAAAAAAATTGCAAGAATGTTATGATAATCATACTTATACGTATCTATCTATATTATACTATTATAAATATTTGATTCATTGTTCGTTTGTACACGGAATAACAATCCTGATAGATTGTAAGATAAATAAAAAAAATTGTTGAATTTAATACTAAAAAAAATTCTATTTATAATATATGTAATATTTTTATAGGTTTAAGGTTAGAATCTCGTTAAAAACATATTATTATTAAACATTCATATCATCTTTTAAACTACTAGCTAGAAATTTATTTAAGATTTGATTTCCGTCAAAACACTACTAGAAATCTGTTAATAGACATCACACATTAGACATCGGTTAGAAAAGCCACTGATGTTAAAAGTCTCTGTAACATCAGAAATAACTAAACCGATGTCTAATTGTAGTAAACACATCACTTCACTATAAAAACGATGTCTAAATGTTTGTTTTTAAAAATGTAAACAGTGATTTCCCCTTTTTCTTTCCCCCCTTACCAAAATATTCCCCCCTTCACCAAAATTTCCCACCTTATATCAAATTTCATTTCCCCCCTTAACCAAAATTCCCCCCTTCAACTTAAAAACACTAAACTCTAAAAACTTAAAACTAAAAATCAAAACAAAATTTTCAATCAAAAATAAAAACATTCAGATCCCCCCCCCAAAGACCTCCCCGGACCTCCCCCCTCTCAACTAAGAACCCTAGCCTTCAACCCTTTTCAAATAAAACTTAATTTGCAGTCAATCAAAGTCATGAAATCGATGGGCGTAGCCACCCTAAGAACCCCTTTTTCTTTACTCTCTCAAGAACCCTAGCTTCAATTAGCCACCCTAGCTTCAATTGGCTCGAGTATTAGCTTCAATCGATTCATTCAACTCGAATCTAACCCGTATTAGCTCGTATATCAACTGTTAATCGATTTATTCAACTCGAATTGATTAATTGTATATATTGTTTCGATTTAGTTTAAATTAGATCGATTTTTTGTTATACAGCTGTTAATCTCGATTTTTTTCTTCTCATTTTTGTTTTCAAATTAGTAAGTGGTTTGTTACTTGTTTCTTCTCGGTTTTTGTACAGGAGAAACTATAAGAGGGGTTTGGATCAAATTAGCTCGTTAGCTATGCCTTCTTCCATTTAGTAAGTAGGTTTTGAATTTTCTCAAATTTTGGGTCATTTGTTGAACTGTATTATGATAATTGTTTGATGCTATCATTCTCCTTTCAATTTATTCCATATTCGTTCAACCCCTTTCAATATTTGTTCAATTATCTCCATTTGTTCGATTTGAATTAACGTAATTGTTCGATTTGTTTAACAGATCTGGAGCATAGCTTGGAGCTTGTTCAAGTACTAACTTGGAGCTGGGATATTAGTTCGTAGCTTGATGGATTTGGTACTTTGCTCGAATCTTTTCTTTCTTTTGTTATGGTATTTTATTATATTTGCTTTTTTATTGTATTTGCTTTTTTTGATTGTATTTGCTCGATTATATCTCACTCCAATCTTTCATTGTTATCGGAGGAGGTATTTCTGGGATTGCTTCTTAAGGAGGTATTCCTTCTGCCATTGGAGTTCTGAACTATATGTGTAAATGTTTTTTGTTTTGTAGAGGCTTGTTACTGATTAATCTGTTGTATAATGAAGGCAAGTCAATGGATAGATTGGACTAATAGAAGTACACTTGTTTGATAGTGAACCTTTAATATCAAATATCATGCTAGTAAGCGCAAGAAAATTTGGAAATAAGACATTACTATAAAACTGGATACGGAAAAATAAAAATATTAGATCACTGAACACACTCTCTTAACATGACAGATACATATGTTGAGCATAAATTTGCTATAAAAAGATGATTCTTACCATAGCCTTTTTTTCTATAGTTCAGGTGGACCTACGCTGACCCGTCTTGCGCTCGAATTGCAGCTCTTGTTCATGTTGTGATAACTTGTGCAGAAGCAGGTGATCAAGTTGCAAACAAGATCTTGTTAGATGCAGTTCAGGAGTTTGCTTCAAGTGTGAAGGCTGTTGTAAGAAGACTGGAATTGTGTGGAAAAGGTAGTTTGTCAATATTTTTTTAACTTTAGCCTATATTATACATATTGAATATATTTTTTTGGTATCACGGAGCTTTGGTTCTGGATAATAATATGTAGTGACAGTTGAGATGAGTCAATCATGGTTGAGATGAGTCTCCGGGTTATCTAATTCATCACTAAAGAATCCTGGAGTCCTTTAGCGATGGTATATTGGTTGTAATTATGTTTGCACTTTGCAACTCCTCTTGATTGTCAAAGACTCAAAATTGCCTAGTAAATTAACAAATTAACACATGTTGCACAACCATTGACTATATTAATAATAAAATCAAAATTGGTTCATGGTGAAGTGTATCTTTATATTAATTATGTTTGTGACGTACAGGGTCTGGCTGACTTGAATAAGCCAGCTGAAAATATATCAGGCAACATGATTGGAGGTTCGTAATGCCTATTTTAATACTGAAATTTTTTTATGATGCTTGTGGGTCTATAATACATCTTATTGG
The DNA here is from genome assembly GCA_037693485.1 of Kitagawia praeruptora. NCBI lineage: Eukaryota > Viridiplantae > Streptophyta > Magnoliopsida > Apiales > Apiaceae > Kitagawia > Kitagawia praeruptora. The sequence continues at coordinate 129,613,873 of CM075352.1, forward strand.
TTCTGCAGCACTGTGCATATACTCTATATTATTCATGAGATTTGCATGGATGGTTAAGCCTCGCAACTACTTACTTTTTGCATGCCATGTCTAAAATGAGACTGTACAACTGTATCACTTTTCTCGTTGGGCAAGGAGTCAAGGGTAAGCAATTAAAAATTTTATTTCTCCGTCTCTTTGTTAAGTGTACCATGTGAATCAAATTGCTTCTTTAATTGTTTCCAAAAATTTAAAGTTTTTTTCCTTTACAAAGGTAATTTCACTTTCTTCTTTCTCAGAAATACAGTAGGAGTGCAAAATCTGAATACTTTCCATGTGAATATATATTTTTACTAATATGTATATGGAGTCCCAAACCCTTATGGCATAGCATAATATATCAAGAACAGAGGGAGTATCACTAATCTGAATAAACCTTCTGTTTTTCATGAACATAAATATATCTTGTGCAAACAAGAAGGTATTGCCCATGAAGTTTTGCAGTGGTACATATGCAGGATGGAAGATTGGTTCGCTGCAGACGCCCATATGATATCTCTAAGGAATTGGGATTAGGCAAGTTAAATGTTTACATGCACATACATATAAAATTTTATTCTATGTGCATAAAATGAAGTGAATTCACTTAGATTCTTTTATTATGATTTGGATCCAAATATGAGTCTGATCTTTCTAAGAAGAGTATTTTATTTGTACCAATGTTGTAATAATGTAGTACATCTTTTGCAACTGAAAAGTAACAGTTACACAAGTTTTTTGTGTAATAAACAGGAACATGTACTATCTGGTTATCATGGAATTATTGGTTTTTAAGTTTATCATGATCAGTACGCAAACATCTAAGTGTGACATTTCTTAATTAACATCTTTTCCCTGCATGTAGGTATGGTGGAGGCATGAGTTCAGCAAAGTCTCCTTTGGACAATGACACAAGAGTGAGTAAATTTGTACTTATAATTCTGGAAAATTATATACTATGACATTCGTGATGCATTTTAACAATTTAAAATGTGTCAAGGTTCTCGCCTTCGAAGTTGGAAGGAAACATAAAATCAAAGTCAACACTATCTCTGCAGGTATTCTATGAGGACCTGACCTATTCTAATGTTGTAGGACCACGTATGATGTCCCTAAACCTATTCTCATCTTAACTCATTGAGTGCTTTATGAAAGACTGGGTAGTTGTGCTCCAGTACTTTAAGTTTAAGTTTCCGTGAGAGCATATCCACAAATTATAAGGTACTAATACAGAAATTCATATTGTCAGTGTAACAACAAGATATATACTGATCAATCAGCTGCTTATGCATACAATAGATTAAGATACAATAGCTGAAAGGAAAGTCATGGTGGCTAATGCCTCACCATAACTGTATTAATTATTATGTTAATTATTAGGAAATCTCACATTTGAAGAACTATGTAAGTGTTTTCGATGCAGTGATCTCTTCAGATCATCATGGATTATTTTAAAACTGGCTCATTTATTTTTGTTATTACAGGAACCTTCTTAAGAACCTTCTGATATGAATTCTGTTCCCAAGGAGGCTATATCTCAACAACTTGCAGAGAAGAAAGCAGCACAAGCCATTTTGAAAAATTTGTATAAGCAAGGCCTAGGAATATGCAAGTTTTTGTGTAATAGTTCTAACTTTGGCACTACTTTCATATTTGATGAATTAGTTTTTGGATGAACGTAGTTTGGATATTTTGGATGGTGTGAATTGAAATGTAGTTGTTGATATTTGGCTTTGGTATATATTTTGATTTTGATTTCGTTATATTAGCTAGTTTTGGTTTGCCATTTTGATTTTGATTTCCAAAAAACTGATGTTAAATATGACAAAGTAACAACAGCACACCTAGATGCAACGATGTAAAAAGAATAGAAAGACATCAGCTTCATATTAAGAAACTGGTGTAATAACGTACAATAGACATCGGTTGTGAATACGAAACCGATGTAATAACGTACAATAGACATCGGTTGTGAATACGAAACCAATGTAATAATGCACTATAGACATCGGTTGTATACTAAGAAACTGATGTATATTGGAATCATAGACATCGGTTGTTAATTAAGGATACGATGTTAAACATAGATATTGACATCAGTTCCTTACTCAGAATATATTACAAGTCATATGTTTAAGATGATATAAATCTTGTATTAACGTAAAATTCACATGATAGTCATGACATATTACTGCAGAAATGATGTCTAAAACTACTACAGACATCAGTTCTTTGCTCAGAAATGATGTCTAAAAGTACTTCAGACATCGGTTAAAAACCGATGTCTAAGACCCCTACCTTTCTCTACACATGCCAAGACATCGCTTCAGGATTTACATAGACATCGGTTTTTAACGGATGTCTATTGACGTTTTTCTAGTAGTGAAATCATATTTTAGTTAGAAATTTATGCAATCTATTTTCACCTTATTGTTATTAAACTAGCATAAAAACCCGTGCGAGGCACGGGTCGCTATTTTAAATTGTATTTTTAAATTAAATTATGCATGATCAATGTCTTTCAAAGTACTCCATGTGATTGATTTTAATGGAATTTTGCTTGTTAATGGCACATATGCTATTATTGTGTACTTATTTAAGTATGTTCAAGTTTGTAATCTGAAAATTAATATGAGTAATATTGATAAGAGAATAATGGGCCTGAGGATGTCCTCAGATAACACCCTGAGGTTAAATGAAATTTGTACTTATAATCAAGTGGGCCCCACAGGGGCATTTTTGTAAATATAAGATCCATCCCTTGCATTTACAAAAATGTCCCTAATTTACTACTATAATTATTTTAACCTCAGGGGTGTTACCTGAGGACATCCTCAGGCCCAGCATACTCTATTGATAATAGTCATGTTAGTTTTTCTTTTTATGAGCCATATAATAGAATTCGAGTGTTTTAATAGGCATCGTCTAATTAAGAGGATTTTTCAGAACACTTACAATACTAAACTGTTCTTCCACTTCTTTGAAAATGATACATCCATTTAGTTCGATCTCCAATAATATTCAAGATACAAACTAAATAGGCTTCAAGATATTGCATTTTGCGAATGTAGGTTTTACTCTTGATATTAATCAAAAACTTCGTAAATCTTCAAATATTCTACTCAGGCCTTGCGCTTTCACTTCTTAAAACTATCTTTCCAACTCTTTCATCTATTTTCTTCTAATTTCTTCATTTTAAGCATCCTTTGTCCTTTACTATTCCTTTGTCCGCTAGACTTGTAAAACACCAGATAATTCTAATTAACCGAGTAAATATATCTTGTGTAACTACAAGTTTATTATTGGATTCTAATTGATAGACCAAAGACTTGAATGAGTTTGTTGAATTACGAGTCTCTAGCTAGCTTTACTTATTTTCAAAATTTTTACCTTTAATTAATTGTGTCTTGGTAAATAAATATTTGATAAATCAATAAATTCGTTAAATAAATAATTTGTATAGTTCTAAATATTGACATCGATAGAGAATAATATTAATAAATGATATAACATAATATACTATAATCCGAATCAATAAATTTAAAAATAAAATATAGCCAAAAATTGTTAATATGTTACAATAATAAAAATATCAAAATTTGTTTCACTCAAGTAATGCATGCACACACATCTATAATGTGTATGATTTAAAACACATGAGACTAAGAGCCCGTTTGGCAACGGCTTTAAGTTGGAGGTTAAAGTCATTTTTTACTTTAAATCAAAAAATGTCTATTTGTGTAATAAGTCAGAAATTGACTTAAAGTTAAAAAAATAGCTTAAAGTCAAAAGTTGGTAGGAGGTACTTTTTTGAATGAATTATTTTGTTTTGAGAATTTTATTTGATTAAAATTAATATCATCATTCAAATAGATAATTTATCAAATTTATTTTTATGTTTACATTTTTAACTATTCATTAGTCACTCATAATATAATATTAGTCAAACAAATATTGACTTAAATTTTTTACTTCACTATGATTTAGTGATAGAAAGATGTGTGAATTAAATCGGTGACCCTATGAATATTATGTTGATTATTATTATATTATTATTATTTTAAAGTTTAATTTAGCTCCAAATTTATTTACAAATGTATTACTGTTAAGACATTCACATATTACGTGTATGATTTATAAACACATGTGACATTGTGGCGTAGTGGCAAGAGCATGCATAAGTTACTTGATAGATTCCCATGAACAACACTTTTTTTAATAAAATGTGTTGGTGTTTTACCTAAGTTTAATTTAACTCCATAGTTATTTACAAATGTATTACTCTTAAACGACATTTACTTATTATGTGTATGGTTTGAAAACACATGTGACATTGTAGCGTAGTGGTAAGAGCATGTCTAAGTTATTTGGTAGACTCAAGTTCGATTCTCATGAACAACACATTTTTTAATAAATATTAAACATGGGGGCAAATTGGTCTTTTCATGTGCATTAAAAAATCTCACATTTTCTTCTTGTGTTGGCCTATTATATATATAATAGATATTTATATTATGTTATAAACTACTTCAAAAATTTCAAGTTTCAATTCCCGTTAACAACATATTAACTTTGAAAAGTTTTTTTTCATCTATTTTTAATATACAAGCAAAAAATTACTTAGAATACTATCAAGAAATACGTATTGTTTTATTTTATTATTTTCTATAATTTATTTCTTTACTAATTAAAAACAAATATTAAAACTATGACTAATGAAATAAAAATATTAATATTAAAATAAAAATATTTAAAAAATTTCGTGAACCGCACCGGTTATAAGTTAGTATACTATTATAAGCGGAATAGCCTCTATTTAATAGATAGTTTGGTACACTTTTTGTAATAACCCTAACTTTTGCAATGCTACAGTACCTAAATGAATAGTGCTTTTGAGGATTTAAGGAAATAGTATGTAGGTACCATATAATTGATACAGAAAATGAATAATCGAAAACCATATTAGTGATGTACTATGAAAATAAGTGACTCGAAACGATGACGGATTTCAGAGATTCCTGAGTATGGATTTTAAGATGTTTGATTTCAATTGAGCACTATTGTATTTGATATTAAGGAGTATGGAGATTTAACAAGTATTATTTATATTGGGAAATTCTATGAAATTAAATTAAGCCAAGGAATGAGCAAACCAAAGAAATGTCAAGGGAATTTGGAGTTTTAAACGATTTCGAAACCACTTGGACAGGGGCGGACTACATTCAAAGGAGTGGGGGGAAGGGCCCCAGTGGAATTTTTGCTAATACATCTACTTTTTTTTTAAACCCTGCCGGTGCATTACTTAGTTAAGTGAAATGGAAGGTGCCCCCACTAGTCAAACAATGGTGCCCCCGCCTATCATATAAATGTTGATGATTTTTCCGTGATTTTTGTAATTGCAGATTGATAAAGTATGGAGTGCTTAGTAGAAATAGCTTGAATTCACCTGCCCAGACAACTGGGTCCAATTTTCCAAGAGATGTCTACGAAATGTGGTCATGTATTCTGTAAGGACTGTATCACGCAATCAATTGCTACTCAAGGTAAATAGTTGTGCCCCCATTGAAAGTTATTCCTGGGTCCGCCACTGCACTTGGATAATGAGGTATATTCGAAACGAATCGCAATTAGGCGAGTATGGAAACAAAATAACCAAGATTATTAATATAACAAGGATATATACCACATTATTATTTACTAAGATTATTAGCATTTTACTTAGAAAATTAAGAAATGAGAGTATTAGATCATCCAAGTGACATCATTAGTGATATCATCTTCCACTAACTCTTGTTTAAGGGCAAATTAGTCATTAACCATGGGGGATTATCTACAAAACTCTAGAATCATCAAGACTAAGCTAGATATTATCCCTACATATCACAATAATGAACATTGGATGAGATTGGATCAAGAGACAAGCTAGAAACTTCATTTTCTCTCATCCTCTCAAACTGCCCAGCAGAACACCTTAAAGAAGAAAATTCATATCTCCATTTCTATCCATGATAAAATCACCAAATTTTAACCCCATCCTCTCCACTCCATGGGCAATATTCGCCCCAAATTTCATAGCAATCCAAGTAGTGTAGTCTAGGCAAATCACCTCCCCAAGTTGATGAAGCAAACTGTCCAGATTGTTGACAGTTTCTGGGATGATTTTCAAACGTCCATATCTCCTTCATTACTCAATGAAATTTGTGTTCTTTATAAGGTTGGAAAGCTAGTAAGATGCTCTATAACTTTTCTTTAGAAGCCTCGTCCAGAAAACCTCGGTAAGGCACTCGTTTTTCATGATCTTTCAACTGAGTTATAGCATATCCGAAATCAATACTTATGTTCTTGATGATTCTTGCTAGTTTAAGGTTGTAAGGAGTTCTAAGGACTAACCAAGGCTTACTTAGTGTTGTTCAAGTTTCAAATAAGGTATGGAGTTCATGAACCCTTAGTATTATCTTGAGTTTATAATGATTTGTAGTTAGTTTAGTGGTTAAGTGTATATTAAGCATGAAATCATGATATTATGTGTTACAAGTGATTTAATTGGATATGGGAGTATTGTGTATGCTTGTAACCATGGTTGGTATGATGACCACATGGTGTAGGGAATGGTATATGTGTGGAATGATGGATTGGAGGAGTGAAAATATGGAAAGTGAAAAAATATAGTAGTTATAATGCCCAATTTTCGTTAAACCAAAAGATGCCCTATTTTTGGCACCCATATTCGTACGGTAGGTTTCTGTCCAGAGCACCAAGTGACCATGATATGATAGAGCTTAGTTCATAGATCGTTTTGATATAAAGTACGTTAAAATCTGATGAACGGTTTAGGCGAAAAGTCAGTTTTAGTGAAAGACGTTCGAAAACCGAGAAAACGTAAATGTATCAACTTTGAGGTTATAATTACCAAACTTAAACATTTTTAAAAGTTATAAAATTTTGGGATATTGTAGTAGGATAGTCAGAGAGTTATTACCAGTTGACCTTGGGTCAAAATTCGAAGTCTATATTTTATGAGAATTTTCACAGTCGAGAGTGGTTGTTAAGAAAATGGTGTAAATCGCTAAAACTTTGATTGAGTCTAAAAATGGTTAAGTCCTTGGAACTTTTGGTACATAAAAGCTATGTTAAACATATGTTATGTGACAAGGGTATTACTATATAAGGGTAGGTGGTTAAGTGGAATATATTCTAACGACGATCCTTTTCGTGTTTATAGAAACTTAGGGAGAACCACGAGCCATACCTCTGGGATCTCGAGATCGAGGCAAGATTTCTTCTATCTTTACTTTGAAAAATTATTTATCTTCAAAGAAAAATGATTTCATGGAATATACATGTGATTCTATTATTACTATATTATTGTTTCCTGATTTTGGAAATTAAAGGGAGATGTATATGAATATGGATTACGGATATGGATTGTGGATATGGATATAAATATTAATGGAGCCAATATGATTTATGGTATAAAAAGGATATGAAAAAGAATGGTATCAGTTGTTATCTAGGGTTATATGGTTTATAATCTTCTGTTATTTATAATCTTTAAACATTTGTGATTTAATAAATATTATTTGAATATTATTTAGTACTTTAAAGATAAACGGAATAGCTTATGTATTTAATAGAATATTTGATTTTATTAAATACGGAAGAGATGTCTGAGTCATAATCAAAGTATTACGATGTATATATATGAATGGTAATGATATATGAGAATGGAAATGATATATGAATGGTAATGATATATGAGAATGGAAATGATATATGTGAATGGAAATGTGAATGGAAATGGAAACGGAAAAATGGAAAATATGTAATGTTGTTTTATAAATGGAATAACGATTTAAAAAGGGGGATTGCAACAGTATGCGTAAGAGGCTGTGTGGGAGTTGCACAGTCCGGCACCCAATTTTTGCGTAAGAGGCTGTCTCCGGCACCCAATTTTTGCGTAAGAGGCTGTGTGGGAGTTGCACAGTCCGGCACCCAATATTTTATTACAGCCCAAGAGTTGCCGAAGGAGGATGTAGCAGGTGGCCTTCCTCCAGGGATGTTTGACATTCCTTCTACTAGTAGTAAACAGAGAGCGGGTACGGTCATGCGACTGATCATCGTCCTACGTATCTGGCGCTAGCAGAATCCCCAAAACTTTAAAAGAAAGAATTGATAATGGTTTTCAGATTGATATACTGAAAAAGGAAAAATGGTATGAAATTATGGAATTACTTTATGGACAAAAGAGAAACTGATTTTATATTATTTTTATATAGGATTGTTGTATAAAAAGGAAAGGAAAAGATTATATTGAAAGATTTTACTCAAACGTTATATTATCTGGGATATTATATTGAGATGAAGTATAGATTATTATTTTGTTTAGAAGAGAAACTGATATTATATTATTCTATATGTCTTTTTCTTATAAACGAAAATGAAAGGTTATGTGGAGTAATTAAGGATAAATTTTTCTCTTGAATGATTATAGTGAATTTTCAGTTTATTTATATATATATATTTTCCTTTGATGCTAGTTTACAAAATTTATCTTGCTGAGCTAATATAGCTCACTCTTGCTATTTATTTATATAACAGCTAGACCAGGTGCTGAAACGTCGCAGTACAACCCGGAAGAGGGTAAAGGGGAAGTCTACCTTATGAGGAATTATCGACACCTGTTCTCAAGGTAGTATATACTTATATATGGGTGTAATAGATGGTATTCTGGGATTGTAATAATAGTTTATCTTTAACTGCTATCATTAATGGATGTTGTTCTTTGAGCATATGACTGGTGTGTGTGATGATATTAGTGTGGGGTCATTTGTGTGAGTATTAAATAGTATAAAAAAAGATCAAGAGATATTGTTAATAAATGGAAATTGGAGTATGATGGCCCGGATTCCTGACCCCGGATCTGGGGCTGTCACAGTTGGTATCAGAGCTAAGAGTCATAATGCTCAGGAACAAAAGTGATAATAATAAATATATCAGTAATAATATAAATTGCGAACTCCCGTCGAGTTCAAGGGTGGTATATCGAATGTAGCATTTATTCTAAGCAGTGATTATAATTTTATAGATTATTACTAATAAAAGTTTATGTTTTAGTATAGGGAAAGGAGATTGGTGAGCCAAAGTTAAGGGTATTTAAAGTCTTCTTGTGTTTAAGGGAGTTTGAAGAAATATTGTAAGTGGATCGGTGAATAGACACTGATTGATTGTGGAGATGAAAGGGTGAAACTGAGATTTTTCGGTAAAGCCAAGATATACCTTAAGGACCAAGACAGACTGAGACATTCCGAGATTGACTTAAATGAAAAGGTTATTATGCCAAAAGTGTTAAGTTTATGTAGCACACGAGATCGATATGAGAAAGGGAATACTTGATGTATCAGAAAGTGTACGTTAGATAACCTCGTGAGTATACAAGGTATGTTGGAATGTGTACGTTAGATAACCTCGTGAGTATACAAGGTATGTTGGAATGTACAGTTTAGGAGTATAGTTTGAAGGGTCCTTGATACCGGAGCATTGTCAGGATAAGATGATCAATATTACGTAATTAGTATATCGATCAGAAGGTTATGTTTTATTATGGATAAAGGGAGAAAGTATTGAGCCAAGTCACGACTAGGTAAATGATGATAATTGGGAATATCAGACGATAGGTTAAGGATAAATGGTGAGTGCCAAATTTGAGAAATTTTCGAAAGTACGCAGTCTAAGATATAAATGGTATTTGAGGAAAACCTTCCATTATTGGGATTTTCAATTGGGCAGAAGCTATTAACGGTACCTATTCTCAAATTTCCTAAAGCCCTGCTAAATTATGTTAATGAGTTTCAAATTTTCCTCCACCGATGGGAAATTATTCAGTAAGGGCCGGCATTCTTTTCAAAACTTTCTGGTACCCTTGAAATGTGTTTCAAAATTGTATTTTATCTATCTTAGTCAAAATATTCCTCTAAGATTATTTTCGAAAGATGGTATTTATCATCGTGATTTAAATTTCTCTCTATATTTCTTACTTCAACTAAGAAAAACAGCCCAATATGTATACACAAGGACGATCTGTCTGTGTGATAGAAAGTCGGAGGGGACGCCCTCACTTGTGTGACGTACGGGTTCTTCCATCATATTGATTTCTCAAATATTCTTTTTTTTCGAATAAAGGTTATTTAAAACTTTTAATTTTATAAATTGTTGTGGGACCCTTGCTTGTTTCTGAGTTCGTTTCAATTCAAAGCCTCTTAAATTCTATTAATTGTTTTGAATATAGAAGATTTCATTAATGGATGGAAGCAATGTATATAGTATACGTGATTACACAAGGAAACTTGAGATTCCAAGGGAAATTTCAATAAGAGATAATTAGAGCTAGAAGCGTTTCAATATAAGAGAGGAAGGAATTTCGTGAGAAGAAATAGGTATATTGATGATTAGTAAGAAAAAAAAAATATGAGGAATTTAAGGCATAATTGAGATTTACTATTGAGAGTAAGGTGTATTTTGAGGATAGAGTCAGAATAAGGATAAACAAAGGAAGTGAGGATAATTAATGAAGGATTCGAGGTGCAATAACTATTAGTGAGGGAAGGCCAATATTGTGACTAATACCCTAAGTAGCAGAGAGAGATTAAAGATGTTAAGTATTCAAAGGATTAATCCAAAAGGTGTGAATGAGTAAAACTTGAGGTAAAGATTTTGATGAGAATAATAAAGGGAAATTTCAGAGGTGGAGTAGATAGTATATCATGAAGGAACTAAGGTGGATCAGTAAGATGTAAAGAGCGTATAGTGAACAATAGACATACGGGATAAGGTATCCGGAGGAAATTGCAAGTACGCGCTAATTTGACCTCTTAAGTGTAAATGTTTGGTTAGGGATCGACTAAGTCAATGAATGGTGTAAATGGGCTGATAAAATAGATAAGAATAATCTATCTGTGAGAAAGTAGACTATGGTGATATAAGAAAGTGAGTTATTCTCGTGTCATCCAAATCAATATCTGTTAAGAGTCAGAGAACTCTATTAAAAGGAGATTTGGGAATAATGGGGAAAGTGTAAGGAAAATTTTTAGAATGAAGGGAAGGTATCTGCCCGTGTAAGTACGAACAGGAAATATATATTATAATTGATATTTTCTTACAATTGTTTCAAGAAATATTATTATAGTTTATTTTCTGGAAAATTTTACAGAGATGACATATAAACATGTTGGAGTATTAATATTTTATATCATGATAAAGATCAAGGTATAGCTAAACAATAGTTGGAGATTAAACTTGAGGATATAGGATTATGACTATAAAATACACTACCATTCAGGGGAGGCCAATGTGGTGGCCGATACCCTTAGTCGAAAGAGGAAGGAGAAATGAGATAATATAGAATGACTGAATATAGGAAGGGATTTGCAAGAAAAAGATAGTGAAAGTGCTGCTATTGATAAGCTAAATGGCATATGGATGAATGACAAGCCAGTTTACATTGGTGTATTTTGCTCAGACAAGATAGTGATGTTATGAAAGAGCAAAAGGATGGAGGAAGTAATATGAGAATTAAAAGGTGTAATGTGAGAAAGGTATTCGTCAACATCTTCAACATGATTCCGGGACGGAATCCTTTTAAGGGGGGAAGACTGTAATAACCCTAACTTTTACAATGCTACAGTACCTAAATGAATAGTGATTTTGAGAATTTAAGGAAATAGTATGTAGGTACCTTATAATTGATACAGAAAATGAATAATAGGAAACCATATTAGTGATGTACTATGAAAATAAGTGACTTGAAACGATGACGGATTTCAAAGATTCCTGAGTATGGATTTTAAGATGTTTGATTTCAATTGAGCACTATTGTATTTGATATTAAGGAGTATGGAGATTTAACAAGTATTATTTATATTGGGAAATTATATGAAATTAAGTTAAGCCAAGGAATGAGCAAACCAAAGAAATGTCAAGGGAATTTGGAGTTTTAAACGATTTCGAACCCACTTGGATAATGAGGTATATTCGAAAGGAATCGCAATTAGGCGAGTATGGAAAAAAAATAAACAAGATTATTAATATAACAAGGATATATACCACATTATTATTTATTAAGATTATTAGCATTTTACTTAGAAAATCAAGAAATGAGAGTATTAGATCATCCAAGTGACATCATTAGTGATATCATCTTCCACTAACTCTTGTTTAAGGGCAAATTAGTCATTAACCATGGGGGATTATCTACAAAACTCTAGAATCATCAATACTAAGCTAGATATTATCCTTACATATCACAATAATGAACATTGGATGAGATTGGATCAAGAGACAAGCTAGAAACTTCATTTTCTCTCATCCTCTCAAACTGCCCAGCAGAAAACCTTAAAGAAGAAAATTCATATCTCCATTTCTATCCATGATAAAATCACCAAATTTTAACCCCATCCTCTCCACTCCATGGGCAATATTCGCCCCAAATTTCATAGCAATCCAAGTAGTGTAGTCTAGGCAAATCACCTCCCCAAGTTGATGAAGCAAACTGTCCAGATTGTTGACAGTTTCTGGGATGATTTTCAAACGGCCATATCTCCTTCATTACTCAATGGAATTTGTGTTCTTTATAAGGTTGGAAAGCTAGTAAGATGCTCTACAACTTTTCTTTATAAGCCTCGTCCAGAAAACCTAGGTAAGGCCCTCATTTTTCATGAACTTTCAACTGAGTTATAGCAGATCCGAAATCAATACTTATGTTCTTGGTGATTCTTGCTAGTTTAAGGTTGTAAGGAGTTCTAAGGACTAACCAAGACTTACTTAGTGTTGTTCAAGTTTCAAATAAGGTATGGAGGTCATGAACCCTTAGTATTATCTTGAGTTTATAATGATTTGTAGTTAGTTTAGTGGTTAAGTGTATATTAAGCATGAAATCATGATGTTATGTGTTACAAGTGATTTTATTGGATATGGGAGTATTGTGTATGCTTGTAACCATGATTGGTATGATGACCACATGGTGTAGGGAATGGTATATGTGTGGAATGATGGATTGGAGGAGTGAAAATATGGAAAGTGAGAAAATATAGTAGTTATAATGCCCAATTTTCGTTAAACCAAAAGATGCCCTGTTTTTGGCACCCATATTCGTACGGTAGGTTTCTGTCCAGAGCACCAAGTGACCATGATATGATAGAGCTTAGTTCATAGATCGTTTTGATATAAAGTACGTTAAAATATGATGAACGGTTTAGGAGAAAAGTCAGTTTTAGTGAAAGACGTTCGAAAACCGAAAAAACGTAATTATATCAACTTTGAGGTTATAATTACCATACTTAAACATTTTTAAAAGTTATAAAATTTTGGGATATTGTAGTAGGATGGTCATAGAGTTATTACCAGTTGACCTTGGGTCAAAATTCGAAGTCTATATTTTATGAGAATTTTCACAGTCGAGAGTGGTGGTTAAGAAAATGGTGTAAATCTCTAAAACTTTGATTGAGTCTAAAAATGGTTAAGTCCTTGGAACTTTTGGTACATAAAAGCTATGTTAAACATATGTTATGTGACAAGGGTATTACTATATAAGGGTAGGTGGTTAAGTGGAATATATTCTAACGACGATCCTTTTCGTGTTTGTTGATGAGTGGATTTCGTAATCAACTTATATGAGGTTTACCAGTAGTTGTATAGGCTAGCGATCAACTGTTCTACGAAAAGGTTTGGGTTGTGTTTGTGGGGGTTGAGCTGAGCTCGAGGGTATCTCCAATAATCTCAGGTGCCTTTAGAGAAAATCAGAGAACTTAATGTGTCGTACCCTGAGGTGCCTACGTACCCTTGTATTTATAGGGATCAAGCTCACGTAGTTCTAATATGATTCTGTCTCTTACTGGAATAGCTGTATTCGGTCACCTAGTTCGTGTTGGACTCAGGTTCCTTTAGAGCCTTTCACGAACTAGTTTGGCTAAGTGGAGTAGAACTCGAGTTCGTACTCCACTTATGATTCTCTCATTGGTTAGAGTTATTCTAGGATCATCTGCGCCCTAGAATTATACTCAGATACCAATTCGTTTATCTGTTCTAGATGACTTCTAGAACTTTCTGTTGGCAACTCGTAGGAACCTGGTGCTCAGGAACCTACATTTCAGGAGCCTGTTTCTCAGGGACCTCCTTATTTCGGGACATATCACTTAAGGACCTCCCTTTGGGTGTCAGTACCTGCACAAATAACAAACTAGTTAGATTGGATAACTCTTTATATGCTTTTGTCACCTCTATGGCTGTTGCTATGCTAACTCGAACTCTTCTGCTGGGAGGAACCTGGTCTTCGAGTGCTTAACTCAGCTTCCTGACCATTGGGAACCTCCTAATACTCATACTTCCTTATTCATTTCTTCTATTTGATATTCATAACTCGTACTGGATCATTCCTCTAGCTTGTATGGATCGGACCCTATCGATTAATGGGCCTAAATCTAGCCCATGGAGATTTTGGGCACAACAAGTACCCCCCGGTTCCTTGAAATCATGTAAATGTGAAAGGAACCTATTCTAATTCTACGATCAAAAGTTCAATGCTAAACCATTCTAGTAACAATACTTCGCTTCAACATTTTATATCCAAGCCTACATGAGTTAACTCGGCGTAGGAAACAGGACATAAAATATTTTCAGCTTAATATAATCTTGAGTAAGCTTCCTTTATATTAAGGAACCTGTTATCTTGCTATTTTCTTCTTCAGATAGCTGCTCTCGGAGTCAACTCGATGCTTGCATTTAGCTCCTCTGGAAATCTAATTCGTCACTCAACTCCACGTCTTTTTAAATTTAATAATTTAAGAATCGATAGGAAGAGATAATGGTTGGCAGCTGTAGATAAATCAAAGTTCGAATTGAACTTATCACTTACCAAAGCTGTAGTTAATGCATGAGTTCCCAAGGTTCACACGCCTTTCACTCATATACCTCTTCGTTTTTACCGCTCCACTAATGTTTTGACACGTGTACGGAACTGTCTTGATTATATAAACACACTTCTAACTCCAAGTCCAGTTTTTACCTTTACCAAATATCTTCCAAAACCCTTAGAGAGAGAAGAGGAAAAAAAAAGTCCGACGGTCATTTACTCAATCCAAACTTTCCGTCGCCGCTTTCTTCTAATTAAGGTATGACTTGCTTTCTTTCTGCTCTTTTGACTTTATTTCGTACTTGTCTGCACTTTTGTGTCTTGCATGTCGATGTTCTTCGTTTCTAATCTTTGTATGTATACATTTGTATCTATTCCATGCTTCTCACACAGTCTTTTTCTATACCCTGTTTGTTTGATCATCGATTTACGGTCTTGTGACCCTGACTTCTTCTGGGACTCAACATTGTTCATTCATATTCTGTACACCCATGTTTTCGATTTGTACTGTAGTCGATGTGAGTCGTTTTAATGGTGCGTAGCTTCTGTGTAATTCACTGATCACCCTGTGTCTCATAGTTATGTCTGTCCAAGAACTTTAGAACCACTATTTTCTCTTTTAGAAGACTCAAAACCTGATTTTTTCTCCGTCTGTCTTTTGCAGATGTCCTCTGATTCTACACATTCTGACCACTTATCTTCAATTCAACCTTCTATGATGCCAATAGGGGAAAGAACTAGGTCTAGGGTTGTTGTTCCAGACATTGATGAACCTGGAACTATTCTTCTCAAACCTTCGACCTTACCTTCTACAAATCTTCTTACCCCTTCCTTTGTAGATTTGGGGGATGATTGGCCCTCTGACGGAGAAGAAGTATCTAAGCCTGATCATAGTTTGATCCCAGATCCTGATTTTGATAACGAAGTGTCCGTTGAAAGGGAGTTGTATAAGCAAGAAATTGTACCTTTCTGTGAAAAAATGGATTCTCTTATGACCTTGACTAGGTTAGAGAAATTGTATGAGGAATGTTTTCGTCCATCCTGCTCCATTATTATCCCTAAGCCAGGTGAGAGAGCTCACAAGTTTGATACCAAGATACCTGATCGAGGTATTCCAAATGTTGTAACCTCTGCTGCCTTCTTCAAAGTTGGTGTATACTTCCCTCTACATCCTTTTCTGAGAGAGGTTCTTGACTTCTATGGCTTGGCCCCTCTCCAATTGACACCTAACTCATATAGGTTAGCCATTAGTACCTACATTCTGTACACTAGCCTGTTCACAACCCCACTATCTGCACATGAATTAGGTTACTTCTTCGGATTGAAGGACACTGGGAAGGGTTCTGGTTGTTTCTATCTGACTGCCTGGCCTAGTCATCAAGGCCGATGTATAAAAGGTGTTAAACAGAACTTTGATCAATGGCAAGAGCAGTTCCTTTACTGCTTTGATTGCCCCTCTATCCGCTTTGAATTCAATTGCCGCCCATTAATTCCAAAACAGACTGTTCTTACTGGAGCTTGTTTAATGGGAGCTGAAGAGGCTTTGAAGCACTCTTCAGCCATAAGAGATTGTATGATCCTATTGACCCCTGATAATTTGTCTGCCCTAGGTTTTATACCCTCAGCTTCTGGTATGAGTTTCCCTGTTGTTGTCCTTTCTTTTCTATTGTTATACACCTGTACTTTTACCTGCTTATTCTGTATATAAATCTCTGATACTTTCTTGTATTTTCTTTCGCAGTTATGGCTCCAAAAGCCCCATCGTTTATCAAAAGATCCAAGAACGTGGATGAGATTTTCAAGACTGGAACTAAGGAGGTTCCGCTGAATGCAACTCCTATTAATCAAATTCCTGGCACTCCTGCTTCCCAAACTACTCATTCTGGTTCTTCAAAGAGGAAGTTTGCTCAGACAACTCTTGACCTCTCAGCAGCTCCCCAGACTCGCTCGTCAAGGAAAAGCAAAGCAGTAAAAACCGATCCTGATCAATCTTCCAACTTGTTTAAGGATATGATTGACACCCATGTTCCTACAGAGACGATAGCTGCCTGGAGTAAGATGAGTTCTACTGAGGCCATGCACGCCATGAGATTTGCTACTGCTCAATCTGCTTTCTTTGCTCTTAGATACTGCGATGAGTTTGCTGTAAAGACCCAATATGACATCCAACTTCAAGGTGAGATTCGCAAACTCAAAGCAGAATTAACTGCTAGTGAGGATAAGGCAAACATTGCTACTGCAGCTGTCAGAAATGCAAAGACCGTGGAGACCTCTTTAAGAGATGAGAAAATCGAACTTCAAGGTCAGGTCAAGATCCTTAGGGACGAGAAACTGTCGATGTTGGAAAAAACCAATGAACTGGAAGCCCAGGTGGATGCCTTGAATGCTGCTGCTGAAGTTGTGAAGTCATCCATACTTATCAAGGAGAAGGCCAGATATGACGAAGGCTATGATGAAGGCATTAATGACTACATGCGTTCCACATGGGAGAAGATGCCTCATATAGACTGGTCCCTCTTGGGTGAAGACGTAGTTGGAATGATCAAAGATTTTGAGGAGAAAGCTGCTGCTGCAACTTCTGTACCTCCCGTGAAAACGGTTGAGAGGTCTCCGGGTGCCACCCTTGAGACTGCAGAGATTCCTGCTTCTGACGTTGCTCCAACCACTCTTCCACCTTCCTCAGCCATCGAAGAATCTAGTAAAGTATCTCCTACTTAAAGTTTCATAAATTTTCTGAACTTTCCATAACTTTTCTTGAGGTTGCGGGCCCCTCGTAGTGCCTCGCGGGATGTAATTTAACTTGGTTTCCATGGCCTTCGTGCCTTTAACTTTGGTTTGCCTAGGGTCCTTGTACCCTATAACTCTTTATGTTTCTAATGACTATTATCTACTTTTGCTATATCTCTTGCTCTTGCTTGCTCACGCCTAGTTTCTTAACTTGCGTCTGTACTTAATACTACACACCTTTTTTTCCAAAACTTCGTGGAATACTTTATCATCACGCATCTTAAAAATTAATTAGTGTCCATACTTATACACCCAAGCTTACGTGGGATAACCCGTTGTAAGAAACAGGATGCATCCATACTTTCACTTATAATTTTCTCAAAATAACATGTAACTAAATATAGCTTACTTGCAGACTTGGAACCCTTTTTTTTGTTTATACTTCGAGACATGTATTCATCACCGTAATCTGAACTGTAGTTTTCCTAAGAGATTCCTTCCAGGTCTAAACCAGGTTCCCTACCAAATACCTGATCAACTTTGTAAGCCTAAACACGTCTTTTCCTATGCTTCCCTCAACATTATCAGAGTCGCCTTTTGAACTAAAAACCCTTTCTGATAACCTTAGATCCTAAATAATTTGACCAGGTTCCTCGACCATTAAACCTGCAAAATAAACATAAAACAAAAGCTAGTTAAAGTTAGTAAAATTTCTTTTGTTTTAATTCAGGTCATCTCTTGGAAAGGTTGCCTGCTTGGCTCCCAATCCTAATCTCTAGGTCCCAACATGCCTCGAGGCCTGTTGGTTCCTTTTTTCTCCTGGAAAGGTAACCTGCTTGGTTCCCAATCCTATTCTCTAGGTCCCAACATGCCTCGAGGCCTGTTGGTTCCTTTTTTCTCCTGGAAAGGTAACCTGCTTGGTTCCCAATCCTATTCTCTAGGTCCCAACATGCCTCGAGGCATGTTGGTTCCTTTTTATGCCTCGGGGCGATTCTAGGAACCTGTGTGCCGTTCTGGGAGTCCACACAGATTCCTCTTCTCCATGTGTCAGGCTAGACATCTTATGAAGGTAAATGCTAAGGATTTTATCCCTTCTTCCCATGTGCCAAAGGCGGTTCCACATGAGGGAGAGCTTATTAGGCTTCTCTTTAAGGTGCCTTTTGTCAGGACTTTAGATGCCTTTTGTCAGGACTTTAATTCACATGCTCAAGAAACTTGAGGCTTTTGGCAACAATGTCGTGCTCAGTCAACTGAGGCTTTTCAATCACATTTGCTCAGGAAGCTACCTGAAGCTTTTCTCGTGCCCAGGAAGCTACCTGGGACTTTTTCTCGATGCCCAGGAAGCTACCTGGGACTTTGCTCGATGCCCAGGAAGCTACCTGGGACTTTGCTCGATGCCCAGGAAGCTACCTGGGACTTTGCTCGATGCCCAGGAAGCTACCTGGGACTTTGCTCGATGCCCAGGAAGCTACCTGGGACTTTGCTCGATGCCCAGGAAGCTACCTGGGACTTTGCTCGATGCCCAGGAAGCTACCTGGGACTTTGCTCGATGCCCAGGAAGCTACCTGGGACTTTGCTCGATGCCCAGGAAGCTACCTGGGACTTTGCTCGATGCCCAGGAAGCTACCTGGGACTTTATACTTTTCTCAATAATCTGTCCACAAGCTAATTCTGATCAATCAATCGTAGTCTGCACATTCTGTCAATTCATATTCATACTTCACACATACTGTCAATGCTACAGGAACCTGTCAACTTAGGTAACCTGCAAAATGCAACACAATGCTACAGGAACCTGTTAATCTAGGTAACCTGTTTCAAAAATTTCAAATTGGCATATGAAATATCAAATAGCATGTGCAATACTGTCTAAGTAGGAATACTACCCCCCAGTTCTTTTGGGTAATGATTATTACGTAAAAGAACTATTAAGGAGCTATAGCTGCAAATAATGCACTCAAAATATTCAACGTAGAGCTATACATCGCTCAAAAAAAATCGTCTTGCAAGTAGAGAGGTTCACATTAAGTACCCCCCGAGTACATGCATAATTGAATACTGGAATCAAAATACTGGTCAGCTATAACTAATAAGCTGCCTTTATTCTTGGGCTGAAAGAGCCTTATTTTTCCTAAGAAAAACACATAAAAGAGTTACTGATAATACTTCTTGAGATGCTCTGCATTCCAAGCTCTCGGAATGAGGTTCCCATCCATATCCATCAAGTGGTAGGTTCCTTCCCAAATGGCTGACTTTATCTGGTAAGGCCCTTCCCAATTTGCTCCAAAAGCTCCATGTGCCAGAACCCTGGTATTTGGCATGACTTTCCTCAAAACTAGGTCTCCAACCTTGAAAGGTCTTGCCTTCACCTTTTTGTCGTAATACCTTCGAACTCTCTGTTGATAAGCTGCTAACTTCACTTGTGAATCTGCTCTCAACTCTTCGACCATGTCCAAATACAGTCTATGATTGACCTCATTGCTCTCGGGATCAAAATACTTTCTTCTCAAGGAACCTGTTCCAACTTCCACAGGTACCATAGCTTCACAACCATAAGTGAGGGTAAAAGGAGACTCACCAGTTGTAGTTCTAGGCGTGGTATTATACGACCACAAGACTCCAGGAAGCTCCTCTGGCCAGCTTCCCTTCTTATCTTCAAGCCTTGTCTTCAAAGTGTGCTTGATAATCTTATTCACTGCTTCAGTCTGTCCGTTACTCTGTGGATAATACACTGCTGAAAATGCTTTTTGGATTCCAAAATGCTCACACAATCCTCTAAGCTCTCTACTATCGAACTGCTTCCCATTGTTAGAAATCAGCTTCTGTGGAATGCCAAACCTGCATATAATAGCTCGAAACACAAATTCAGTCAATTTTGACGCTGTAATCTTAGCAAGTGGTTCTGCTTCTGCCCACTTTGTAAAGTAATCGACTGCGACCACTGCGTATTTCACTCCTCCTTTTCCTTTCGGGAGCTCACCAATGAGGTCTATTCCCCAAACAGCGAATGGCCAAGGGCTAACAATCGGTTTGATAGGTGCTACCGGACGACTATCAAAATTGGCAAACCTCTGACAATTACTGCATGCCTGCACGAACTTTGTAGCATCTGCTTTGATGGTTGGCCAATAATATCCTTGTCGAAAGACTTTCATGGCTAA
The DNA here is from genome assembly GCA_037693485.1 of Kitagawia praeruptora. Taxonomy (NCBI): domain Eukaryota; kingdom Viridiplantae; phylum Streptophyta; class Magnoliopsida; order Apiales; family Apiaceae; genus Kitagawia; species Kitagawia praeruptora. Next base: position 129,634,681 of record CM075352.1, read on the forward strand.
AGAATTACCCCCCGAGTGATTTCCACATACTCCTTCATGAATTTCCTCGAGGATATACTTGCATTGTTCTCCAGCTACACATTTGAGCAAAGGCTAATTGAATCCTCGTTTATACAGAACTCCATCATAAATTACATACCTGGCTGCCCGATACCTCAGCTTCCTGATATCACTTTGATTGGGAGGTAGCTCCCCTTTGTCCAGGTAACGATATATTGGGGTCATCCAGGAATCTTCAACTGGAAATTCAACGTCCATTACCTCTTCCTTGAAAACACTTGGTTGCTCCTGGATTTGAAGTGGAATTACTCCCAATAACGTGGATTCTCTCTGTGACCCTAGCTTGGCCAATGCATCCACTTTGGTATTCTTTCCTCGAGGTACTTGATCCAGCTTCACCTCTCTGAACCTTGCGATCAACTCCTGGGAGTATCTCAAATATAAGTCTGTTCTCGGCCCTCTCGCCTGAAAACCACCACGAATCTGCCAAACTACTAACATCGAATCACTAAACACCCTGATATTCTCTACTTTCATCTCCAAAGCCAATTTGAGGCCTGCAATCAATGCCTCATATTCTGCATCATTGTTCGTGGCTTTAAAAGCAAAATGAATCGAGCTATAGAGTTGGTGCCCTTCTGGACTAACTAGTTCTATGCCTGCACCTGCTCCACCACTGTTAGCAGCTCCATCTACATACAGTGTCCACCAAGGTGCACAGTTGTCATTGTCTGCCTGTTTTTCCACCACCTCTTTTGGCCCCTCTTGGCCAGTAACCTCTACATGAGGTGGAAACTCGATTAAGAAATCTGCTAAAGCTTGAGCTTTGATTGCTGTCTTTGGCTTATATTCTATGTCGAACTGACCTAGCTCCACAGCCCACTTTAACATTCTTCCAGAAGTTTCTGGCCTATGCATCACTTGCTTAAGTGGATATGAGGTTCTTACTTCAATCTTGTGAGCTTGGAAATAAGGTCGCAGCTTCCTGGAAGCCAGAATCAACGCGAAAACCAACTTCTCCATTCCTGTGTACCTCGTTTCTGCATCAAGTAACCTTTTACTAACATAGTAAACTGGGCTCTGCTGTCCATTCTCTTCTCGAACCAGAACTGCACTAATGGAATACTCTGACACAGCCAAATAAAGTATCAATGTTTCTCCATCCACAGGTTTGGCTAATAGTGGGGGGCTCCCCAAATGCTCCTTTAGCTTTCCAAACGCTATCTCACATTCTGCGGTCCACTCAAATTTGTTTCCTTTCTTTATAGCTTTAAAGAACTCCTGACACTTATCAGTGGACCTCGAAATGAATCTATTCAAAGCTGCAACTCTTCCTGTAAGAGACTGAACCTCTCTCACAGTTCTCGGAGACCTCATATCGATCAATGCTTTAATCTTGGCTGGGTTGGCTTCGATACCTCTGTGGTTTACCATGAAACCCAGAAACTTTCCTGATTCTACCCCAAACACACATTTTTGAGGGTTCAGCTTCATTCTGTACTTCCGCAAGATTCCAAACATTTCTTCTAAGTGCTTTACATGGTCAACAGCTTCCTTAGACTTAACTAGCATATCATCCACATATACCTCCATAGTATGGCCAATTTGGTCTTTAAACATCATATTCACTAATCGTTGATATGTAGCTCCAGCATTAATCAACCCAAATGGCATGCATACATAGCAATAAAGACCTCTGTCCGTAATAAAAGAAGTATGCTCTTGGTCAGGTTCATACATAGGGATTTGATTGTAACCTGAATATGCATCCATGAAGCTAAGGAGGGCATGTCCAGCTGTTGCATCCACTAACTGATCAATCCGTGGCAGTGGGAAACTGTCCTTCGGGCATGCTTTGTTGAGATCTGTGAAGTCCACACAGGTTCTCCATTTTCCATTAGGTTTCTTTACCAAAACAGGATTTGCCAACCATACTGGGTAAAAAGATTCTTTAACTAATCCTGCATCCAATAATCTGTCGACCTCTTCTTTCAATGACTGGGCTCTTTCTCCACTAACTGGTCTTCGCTTCTGTCTCACTCCTTTCTTTTCTGGATCAATATTCAACTTATGACACATGACCCTCGGATCTATCCCTTCCATATCTGCATGACACCATGCAAACACATCCAGGTTCTTGCCCAAAAAAGTAATGAGAGATTCCTTTAAGGCTGGATCGAGTTGAGCTCCAATCTTCAACACCTTTATACCATCTTTGTCATTGATCTTCACATCCAGAGTTTCACCAGCTGGTCCAGCCTTAACCATGGTTTCTGGCATTCGAGGATCTAAGTCTACCTCCATCTCTGTGGTTGAGTCCTCTTGAGGTTCCTGGACGGTGGACGGTTCCTGCACTTCGTGCATGACATTCCTTCTCTTTGATGCTGGCTGACTGTCTTCATTGCATCCATTATGTTTCAGTTTCCGGGATTTTTCTTCATCCAACCCTTCTACCATACACACATCACCATCCTTGTCCGTAGGGGGTGCACTTTCTGTAACACCCCCAGATCCAGGGTCAGGGATCTGGTCGTTACGGTCTCAATATCCAACCACAAAACCAACATAATTTAAATTACAACCTTGTGACCCAAAACAACAACATAAAACACACCCGTTATAGTCCCAGAGATGAAATCAGAGTAACCAACAATATTATTAATCACAAGTTTGAGTTCTTACAACCCAAAGAATTACAATTGTACAATTACATACTCTTTGCCATCCATTGATAGATACCATAAAATAAATACATTTGAGGCTCAATTGCTAACAACTAGCCTACCAGTAGTTGCATCCTCAACAAAGGTAGCCAAGACCTTAGCGGTAAACCTCTGACGGTTGTCACCTGCTTACGCTACGTGCGCCTTGCGCGGCCATCTGATCTAGCTGTTGTTGTGATATAAATAAATAAAGCAAGGGTGAGCAATAGCCCACCAGAAATATAATTGAACAGTGATAATATATAACAGTCCAAAATATCTTTGAAACCATATGCCATGCATTAACGATGTAGTACCAATATAAGGTATGAGGTGAAGTTACAAGGTAACTCAAAAATATATTTGTTTTGAATAAATATATGCTATGCAAAAGATAAGCAAGATATTCTCAATTATCATAAAAGAGGAACTTGCAGGAAAATATTGCAATTCCGGTTTCAACACTTTTTCACCTTGCCAACACCAACAGTGTTGCAGAAATTTCTCACTTTTAGAAGATGAACTAATACGGGAGCATTGCCGCGCCAGATGCCCTGACGTTTACGATGATCAGTCGTATGTCATGCATCTCATCAGTCGTTCTCTACATGTAGAAGGTAGCTCCGACGGAATTACTTATCTACCGCCCTCTGGAACTCCTCAGCCAACGGTGGGGCTATTGCTGGACCGGCGCCACTCGGCCACTTACGCGTCTCCTAGTTCGAATATCATCCATGACTCTGAAACGTAAAGTTCGTTCCCCTTTTTCCCCAAGTGTAACACTTGTTGATAGGACTCCACAAAGTAGTCGTATCTAATTGGAAAGGAAAATTCACCAATATTTCCCAAGCTGATGCTTGTTAATGGATATAAACTTGTTACATCAATCATACCCCTCGAGCGTTGAGGAGGTAACCAAAAGACTCATATCGATGCTTGAAAGAATCAAGATGTGAGTGACAAGATAGTTTTAGCAAGTATAGGACCGGGCAGTCCAATAAATAACATCTCCAAGTGAGGTCCCCTTATATAATTTTTGGAAGTTGAGCGAGTATTTAAATCTTCTTATAAGATAGATTTAAATGAAAATAAAGTTTTGGGAACCTCCCCTTGATAAAATAGTCATAAAAGACTCCGAAATATTTTACATAATATCTGAAGGTGAAGGATAACCTTTGAATAATATAAATCATTACAAAAAGAATTCAAAAGAATTTTATTAAATATTCCAAGAATATTTATTAAGTCAATAATAATTACGGAATATTATTAAATCAATATATTGCTCGTAAGTAATCCTCGAATGAATATAGAATTATTTATTAAATAAATCTCTTCTTAATGAATATTTAAGATAACATTCATTGAATAAATAAACTTGAATAAATATTTAAAATAATATTTACTGAATAAATCAAACCTTAAATGAATATTTGAAAATAATATTCATTTAACAATTAACATTCCAAATGAATATCCAAATAATATTCATTAAACAAATAATATTCTAAATGAATATCCCAAAATAATATTCATTTAACAAATAATATTCTAAATGAATACCCCAAAATAATATTCATTTAACAAATAATATTCTAAATGAATATCCGAATAATATTCATTTAGTAATCAAAACTTTAAAGGAATAATCGAAGTAATATTCCTTGAGTAAATAGAACTTCCAATGAATATTTTAAAATAATATTCATTAAGTAAATCAAACCTTAAATGAATATTCGAAAGTAATATTCATTAAATAAATAAAGATCAAATGAATATTCCAAATAATAATAAGTAAGCCAAATGAATATTTGGGAATGATATTCGTCAACCAAATAACTCTAATGAATATTCAAAATAATATTCATTAACTAAATAACTCCAATGAATGATCAAAATAATATTCATTAAATAAATGACATTCTAAATGAATACTAAAATAATATTCATTAAATATTCCTTCACTGAGGTAATACTCAAATAACGTTCCTCGAAAGATTCGTAATCGAATAAAAATCCTTGAAATAATAAATTTGTCGCTGGGATCCCTCCGGGTTCCACGACTATTTATATATTACAAAATATCGACTCCCGGTCTATATTTGAAGTATGAATATCATACGCCCTTCGCTAAGGGTCTTAACCAAACAATCCGGCTTATAACTGATATTTCATATATAGTCTATAAGCCGATATCAATTCAGGGAACAAGTAATTCAATATTAACTTGAAAGTAGGCATGCATGCTATGGCATATGTATAAAACAATCATCATATATATTATCACAACAACAGTTCCAAGTATTGGAAACTTGCCTGAGAATCGAGTGCGGGTAGGGATAATGTGTCCCGGGTCAGCTCGACAATCTATAAACAATCAGAATATTTAAGATTAACCACTTAACGCTTATTAAAAGGCTAAGTATAAACTCCACTTACATCGAAACATGTTTTCGAGTTATCTCGTTACGTCTCTTTTAGTGTAACTCTTTTTATCACCGATACGATCCGACATTCGTTCGTTATCAAGACATGTCATCATGCTTATACTTGGTATATACTTAAGTCGTATAAGTTCTAAGGTTGGTCGTTTACGAATCAAGATTATACCTTGAGTGTTATCGTCCGTTTTCTAAGTTATAACCAAAGTCATACCTTTAAGGGGTTCGTTCGCGTTTAACCTCGATTCAAACATTTTTATAAAATCGGAAAACGATCCATTCGACATGTGGTTTTCTCCCACACCTTCCTTTTTACCTCTAATATTTAATTAATAAGATTCGCCACTGATTAAACGACATTTAAGGGAATCAATTTCAATTACGAACTTTCGTTTACGATTTCGAACCACTTTTACGAATTTAATCATAACTCCTAAACCGTAAGTCCATTTCATGCGATCTTTATATCAAAACGAAGCTTGCAACATAATCTATCTTATCATGGCAGAACATGAAGCTGTACAGTGAGTTATAGCTACTGTGATGCTCGGTGTTTAATAGTCTAACGAAAATTCGGCATTACGACGGCTATAAATGGAACGTTCTAAAATTCATAACAATCAATCCAAGCCACACCGGGCATACTATACATGGTTTTCATCTTAACCAGTCCAAGAAGGTTTCAATTAACCATCATAATCATCAAAACTCTTAAATCATCACTACTAACTACATAATCATGCTTTTATGCATATAACAACACCATAATCTTAACTAATCTAAAACCATCAAGAACATATATAAAACTCAAAGTAAGATCTTGGGTTCTTAAGAATTATACCTTCCTTGGAGAGTGTACAAGCTATAATAACCCTTATATAGTCCTTGTATGGCTTTAACAAAGCTTAAATCATCCAAAGAAACCAAGAAATCAAAGTTAGTTTCTTGAAAACACTATTCACCCTCATCTTTGAGGATTTATTTGAAAATGAAAAACATGGAGTTTGAAGCTATGATTTCTAGGAGATCATTTTTATGAAATATAGGACTCACCATAAAAATTTGGAGATCAAACAATGGTTGGAAGGTGGATTTTGAAATCTTAAAACTCCAAAATTCGAAGTGCCTTGGTTTTGGGGGAAAAACAGTGAACTTCTCGAATTTATTTACCCATCCAAACAATCTTCAAAAATTATGAAATTAAATCCCCAACTTCACCTTGATGTGTAGAAGCTCCATGAATGTTTTCATGATTTTTAGATGAGTAGATCTAGGTGAAAAAAAATTGCAAAGACCCCTGCCCTGGAAAATGCAAACTGCTGGAAAAATGGGGGAGAGGTGGTGTTTTTTTATCTTTCTCTCCTTTTTCTCTTTTGACTTGTTGGTGAAATGATTTTGTGATATTTGTGGGGTGTTATGGCTGCTAATACACTCTAATTACAAGTGTCAATACTTGATGGTGTGTTAGAAAAGAGTGGTGACATGTAGCCTTGTTGTTTCATTCTAAATCACACACCTCATCCTTTCCTTTTTCTTTTCTTTTCTCATTTCTTTTCCACCAATCTAATATTAGTAAACCCTAGATGATCATGTGGTGTTTCTCATCTCGTTATATATTTAATCCGTAATTTGATTCGCGTTCACTTTATCGCTTAATCTCGTTATAAAGTTCTAGCGATTTCTAAAACGCTTATTATTCTAACTCGAGGATTTTCATTCTAAATTCTCAAATCATAATTAAATAAAATCCTTAATTCCTTGACATAATAATTCTCTTATCTTGTTCGCATTAATATGCTCTTTACTGCTCGATCAGATTTTCCTTAAAAATAAATTTTGGATTTTCTGAAATCCGATCACGTTTACATACACTTATTTGCTTCGTAGATTGCTAATACGAACTCAGAAATCCGCTCCGAATACCGGGTATAACATTATTATAATAATATTCCAAATTCCACCAAAATCACTATTCATCACTTATTTTTATTTAATTCCTATAATTAGGAAAATGAACCTGGTTCACCCTCGAGTGTTCCTTAACCTTTTTACGGAACCGCTGGGCTTATAATAGATATTGATTTGGATGTCATGAGGGTATCTATTTCTCTCTAGGGAATCTTATCTTAACTTTCTAGGAGGTAGATTATTCTAATCTAAGTTATCACCCAATAGCATCCTTCAGGCCATATAACCTTGGAATATATATCCTTTCATTATTCATTCATTAAAACCAGTATTACAATGTAGTTGTAACCACTGTTCACTCTTACATCAATGCATAATAAAAGTTTTAATTCTACCCAAAACTCTGGGTTCTTACAGTCTCCCCTCCTTAAAAGGATTCCGTCCCGGAATCAGGTAGAAGACAAATGGGTACTTGTTGGTTATTTCGCTTTCCAATTCTCTGGTCAATCCTTACACATTCCAATCTTTTTAAAGCACATCGTACTGGTGTTACAATACACCCTTTATCCGTTCTACCAATTCTTTGATACTTTCGCATAACACATTATCCGGTATACGCTCTTGTCCGGTCTTACACTATTAACCTTATTGGTACGTGCAGGGACTTCGGTATCACTAACGCGCTACGAAGTCCGGAGATAACCTCACTCGTAATTTTGCAATTCCTGATCGCTTTAATCTTCGCAATCTCGATGTATATATATTTAGGTGGAAAAATTTATCGAGAGATCACTGTGATCAATGAACATTTGTTACATTGCATAGCTAGTACAGAAGGGGGCCATCCTCTAGTACTTGACAAGCAATTAAACAATTAATGGCATTCCACTTAGACTCCTATCACACAGACAGAGAGTCACGTAGTAGTACCTCCCCTCCTAAAAGGGTTGTTCTTCTCAATTTAGAGGAAAATAAATAAGGGATATTAAAAGGAAAGAATTTCAGAGAATTATATAAGAAGATTTTCATGATTGTCAAAATATCATACTCAGAATTTACCTCTGAACTATAGAGGTTTATTAGGGAAGAAAGTAATCGTATTCGTATCAAATACTACTTTATCGTAATCTCACATATCACATGTCCCTGCTATTCTGTCCATCATTCTATGGACCTATACTCTTGCTTGATATTAGCACCACTTACTTTTTGGAAAATCCTTCAACCTCTCAGGTTAAATCTTGGATTTCCCGTTTGACATTATTATTACTAACATTTCACGCCCCGACACTGGCTCTTTCATACTCATAATTCTAACACTATCAGGTTGTCATTCCGAGTGCTCGTTAGGAAAAACCCATTCATCAATCCATTCATAACATTTCTTGTTTCACATTCAATTATTATTTCCCATTCTTTTCTTTATCAATCACATCCATCTTATCATCTAGTTCTCATTCACTTCTGCTATTGAACTCCACCGTCACCTTATTAGGGGAACGCGTGTTACCTTTATTCAATATACGTGGCACGTTTGTGGTCAAACTTTCCTTTGTTCAACCATCTAGATTTCACTTCCTCATTCCATGAGTCTCTTTTATTACTCAATCAAACTATTCCATATTTCCTCGGATTTTCCAATCTTAAAAGGAGTCAATTTGTATGTCATTCATGCTCCTAATTCCAACTTTCCGTTTTGGCCAATACCCTTACCTTGCCGATTCCATACTCTTCTCGCTTCATTACTGGAGCTTCTCATGAGTCTGCCTATCTGACTCTCTTATTAATTCCCAATTCTATTTCCATCTCTATCAGTCTCCTGTCTTTATTTCTACTATAATCATTTTATGAACCATCATAACCTAATTCTTCATTTCAAATATCCCGTCGATCCAGAAATTACATCATCCGAAATAAACCTGGATGATTTCTCTAACGTAGATTCACTTCGACATTTCCACAGTCGTTACCACCTAATTTCTCAGAAGGATCACCATCGCTTATCGTTTACTTAGTGCTTTAACAACTAAGCATCATAATTGTCAATTCAAGATCCTCTAGGAAAACAAAATAATCACTATTTCCTATCCATAAGGAACGCTTCCTGAACTTGACATAGATATTACATGAAGCAGATAAAATTGCAGGAAAGCTTCCAGCATCGCAGCTGGAACAGGCTGGTGAGATTATTAATCATATATCTCCGGTAGAAGACTAAAAGCTTAGCGGTTTGCTTAATCGCTTGCCAACCTCATAATTTTCTATCTTGTTTGCACAGAAGTACACCAACATAAACTTGCTTGTCATTCATCATCGTGCCATTTGGCTTATCAGAATTTGTACCTTCTCTACTTCTGGTCATTTACTACCAATTCATTGTTACTTAACCTCCCCTCTCTCTTTCCAAAGAAAAGGCGAGTCTCTTGGGGAATTTGGTCTGGTCTATCGTAGAGCCTCCTAATGTCGGTAATGTGCTACTGGCAACATCAGGAATCGAATCTTTACTTAAACTATTCTTATAGTTGATCCTGGCAAAATCATTAGACGGAATGTAACTTCCTCTACCACATTATGACCATCAAGGTCCTTACATTATCATTCTATTTCTTTGGTCTGAGCATTTATGCCTACTCCCCTATACTTAAAGTGTCGGTCACCTCGTTGGCCTTTCCTGATTATAATAATTTCTTGAGATCAATGTTTTCTGGATCTATTCCAACTCAGGGTGGAAGCATTCTCCCTTAAATTCTGCTGAATGAGAGAAAGCATCTATCAGTCTTTTCCAAAAGTCATTGCTTCCACCTTTCTAGTGCGATCTTGACTACAGGTACTCCAAATCATACCTAGGATATTTCCTTACTTAACTCCCTTCTTGTTTTTTTTTTTTTTTTTTTTTAGGATAATCTCAACCTTATTGGTTCAATCCATACTTTTACATGGTTTCACACATGCTTCATCTGGCCTTATTGTTACTATGTCATACATTCCTTACCAAACTTCCCGTTTGAAGTTTAGAATATTAGCACTTCCCTTATAAGGTTTCTTAGGCCATCCTCATCATTCCTCCTGCATCTCCTAGTTACAGGGTATATCAAACATCATTAGTCAATTTTATAACAATTATGTCTATGTACTTTTTGAGATTCCTTTCCACAAATCCTTACAGGTTATTGATACCTTGGTCGATTCAACTTATATCGTCTGATTTCACAGTGCCTATTGTTAGGGGTGATGCTATCCTTTGTGCATCCCCCAGGGTTCGTCTTAATATATGGACATTCTATGCTCAATTCTAGTTTCAAGGAATACTTATATCCTGTACTTGGCAATTCAATCATATATCCTTAATAAGGGTCTCTTTTAATCATTCTCATCTTGATAGTCTATAGGTAGACTAATGCTAACCTCTTCTTTCAAACGAATGTTAGTCTATATGACCTTCCAAAAGATAACACATGTCTATCTGCTCTTTCTTACAGAACTTGGTAATGGTAGCAAGGATGTTCTGGAAGATATTGGTCGTGTTCAACGTGAATCTCTTAGTGTCTAATGCTCTTTTTGAGGACACTAAGCTTCAGATAACATTTATGCATCATACTACACTGACTTTGGCAATCTTCGTAACTTTTCAGTGGTCACTACCCTCAATCCTAATATGTCCATGGTATATATAAAATCCATCATCCTGTATCTCAATTCAATTTATATCAAAAGCCCTCGCGATTGGCACTTGATTAGAAGCACCCCGCTTTGTCCTTACGTTGCTGGTTCAGTCACTTGATAATCCTTAGTGACTTGGCCCCCATCTGGCCATGCTAAATATGTGAGCTTAGGGGTCGGCTAATAGCATTACTTTTCTAGCAATTGCTGGCATATTGCCTTCTACTTGATACCTTTTGATCTTTTCAAAAACTTCACTCCATATAAGTCTCAATCGACTCCTCGGTACCATCTCCGGTCACCCTTACTTTTCTTCTAGTTACTCTTATCAATTTCACGTGTCACAAAAGCTTAACATTTCTGGCATAACAACCTTTTCATTTAAGTCAATCCCAGAATTTCTCAGTCCGGCTTGTTTCTTAATTACATTCAACTTCCTAATTTTATCCCTACATTCAACTGTAATAATCGGGGTATGTCTACCCACCTATATAGCGGCTACTTTACCCAATCCACAAGGTTCGCTCCAGTTTCCACTCTCTTCAATGACGTCTTTTGATAATCAGAAAGACAAGGTTTGCCAAAATTCGTTGAATTCCTTTCCAGAATTTGGGAAAATTTCAGTTAATCTTTTCACCCACTAGTAACATGCCACATCTTCCCGATACATATCCGTCCTATTAGTCGATACTACCAAATACCAGTCTTCTTAACAACTAGTCCCAGAAGGAACACTACCGTCGGGGTTAGTCGTTCCTCAACATTGGCACTACCAAGGCCATCCGAATCCGATGAACTGCGCTGTCTAAATGTATTCGAAATTATGTTGTCATGTTGCACAAGCACAACACCTAAACCTGTACGAGGTGCATCCTAGTATATTCCAAAATTCTCCTTCTTCCATTAGGTAACGCCAATGCTGGGTCATCACCAGTTTTTTTTTTATCTTTAACTCCAGGGAGATTTTCCCCCATTTAGCTTGTCCATTCAAACTTTTAGTCTTACAAATAAGTCGGGTTACGGGATTGCAATCTTTGTAAAGTCCTGAACAAATCTTTGATAATACTTTGTGAATCTTATGAAATTTCTCACCTTTGCCGGTGTGGTTGGCCAATCTCCATTTGAAACTATCTTTAATTTGGTGGGGTCAATCAATCACTACTTCCTATTGCTCATATGTCCTACTGTCTGGATTTTATTTTGCCAAAACCCTAACTTCGAGAACATGGCCTACACTTGTTCATTCGGGTTTCATCTAAAAGCATTCTCAATTTCATCTCAACCACTGCTTGCCTTACTCAATCCATTTATGATTCAGTGTCAGAATAAACTTAAGGTAACTACCATAATCCATTCAAGGAAAAGAAAGAATTTAATATTCTTCTGAATCACATGCAACTAATGTTTCTGGTTCATCATTTTACTGAATTGAACTGAACTTATAATTGGTTCCTGATGATATCCTTATTACTAATTTATCACAGACTCACTGGTCTTCTCCTCTTGTAGGTTCTAAGATCATTGTCTTTGATAATCATGCATCATTCTAATTCCTTTCTCATTAATCTGAAAGTCTCCAAGGATTCTTATCTATCCTTACATAAGATCTTGAGTAATTCCTCAAATCCATCTTACTTGCTGGCACTTCATCCGGTAGTCCGGCTATGAATCCAATATGCCTCTTTACTTCTCTTAATAATATCTCAATTCTTTAAGCTCATTTCTCTGAGCACTATATCTAGATTCCTGCAGTCTCTGTGGCTGCAGCCCTCATCTCCTCAAGGTAAACTTCCATGTCTCTAACAGGATTCTCCCCTTCTGCTGGAACCTCTTCCGGGTTCTCAGTAGGGTACTCTATCGTATTCACCATCCGATCGTCAGCATATAATCAGGCATTATTGAGTCACTTCTCGTAATCCCCAAGGTCTATCGCCTTACTAGTCGATACAAGAACGAGCTAAGTTACTATCATGATACTTTAGGGTTCCCATAAGGGTTTTATACGTCAGTACTACATTAAGTAGTCCGACTATGAACTTGGCAAGAGTTCTTATTATCTTAATGAATTTATTGTTTTAACGTCGCATCATCTCTGGGATATATAACGCTCTCTCTGATACCATTTCTGTAACACCCCCAGATCCAGGGTCAGGGATCTGGTCGTTACGGTCTCAATATCCAACCACAAAACCAACATAATTTAAATTACAACCTTGTGACCCAAAACAACAACATAAAACACACCCGTTATAGTCCCAGAGATGAAATCAGAGTAACCAACAATATTATTAATCACAAGTTTGAGTTCTTACAACCCAAAGAATTACAATTGTACAATTACATACTCTTTGCCATCCATTGATAGATACCATAAAATAAATACATTTGAGGCTCAATTGCTAACAACTAGCCTACCAGTAGTTGCATCCTCAACAAAGGTAGCCAAGACCTTAGCGGTAAACCTCTGACGGTTGTCACCTGCTTACGCTACGTGCGCCTTGCGCGGCCATCTGATCTAGCTGTTGTTGTGATATAAATAAATAAAGCAAGGGTGAGCAATAGCCCACCAGAAATATAATTGAACAGTGATAATATATAACAGTCCAAAATATCTTTGAAACCATATGCCATGCATTAACGATGTAGTACCAATATAAGGTATGAGGTGAAGTTACAAGGTAACTCAAAAATATATTTGTTTTGAATAAATATATGCTATGCAAAAGATAAGCAAGATATTCTCAATTATCATAAAAGAGGAACTTGCAGGAAAATATTGCAATTCCGGTTTCAACACTTTTTCACCTTGCCAACACCAACAGTGTTGCAGAAATTTCTCACTTTTAGAAGATGAACTAATACGGGAGCATTGCCGCGCCAGATGCCCTGACGTTTACGATGATCAGTCGTATGTCATGCATCTCATCAGTCGTTCTCTACATGTAGAAGGTAGCTCCGACGGAATTACTTATCTACCGCCCTCTGGAACTCCTCAGCCAACGGTGGGGCTATTGCTGGACCGGCGCCACTCGGCCACTTACGCGTCTCCTAGTTCGAATATCATCCATGACTTTGAAACGTAAAGTTCGTTCCCCTTTTTCCCCAAGTGTAACACTTGTTGATAGGACTCCACAAAGTAGTCGTATCTAATTGGAAAGGAAAATTCACCAATATTTCCCAAGCTGATGCTTGTTAATGGATATAAACTTGTTACATCAATCATACCCCTCGAGCGTTGAGGAGGTAACCAAAAGACTCATATCGATGCTTGAAAGAATCAAGATGTGAGTGACAAGATAGTTTTAGCAAGTATAGGACCGGGCAGTCCAATAAATAACATCTCCAAGTGAGGTCCCCTTATATAATTTTTGGAAGTTGAGCGAGTATTTAAATCTTCTTATAAGATAGATTTAAATGAAAATAAAGTTTTGGGAACCTCCCCTTGATAAAATAGTCATAAAAGACTCCGAAATATTTTACATAATATCTGAAGGTGAAGGATAACCTTTGAATAATATAAATCATTACAAAAAGAATTCAAAAGAATTTTATTAAATATTCAAAGAATATTTATTAAGTCAATAATAATTACGGAATATTATTAAATCAATATATTGCTCGTAAGTAATCCTCGAATGAATATAGAATTATTTATTAAATAAATCTCTTCTTAATGAATATTTAAGATAACATTCATTGAATAAATAAACTTGAATAAATATTTAAAATAATATTTACTGAATAAATCAAACCTTAAATGAATATTTGAAAATAATATTCATTTAACAATTAACATTCCAAATGAATATCCAAATAATATTCATTAAACAAATAATATTCTAAATGAATATCCCAAAATAATATTCATTTAACAAATAATATTCTAAATGAATACCCCAAAATAATATTCATTTAACAAATAATATTCTAAATGAATATCCGAATAATATTCATTTAGTAATCAAAACTTTAAAGGAATAATCGAAGTAATATTCCTTGAGTAAATAGAACTTCCAATGAATATTTTAAAATAATATTCATTAAGTAAATCAAACCTTAAATGAATATTCGAAAGTAATATTCATTAAATAAATAAAGATCAAATGAATATTCCAAATAATAATAAGTAAGCCAAATGAATATTTGGGAATGATATTCGTCAACCAAATAACTCTAATGAATATTCAAAATAATATTCATTAACTAAATAACTCCAATGAATGATCAAAATAATATTCATTAAATAAATGACATTCTAAATGAATACTAAAATAATATTCATTAAATATTCCTTCACTGAGGTAATACTCAAATAACGTTCCTCGAAAGATTCGTAATCGAATAAAAATCCTTGAAATAATAAATTTGTCGATGGGATCCCTCCGGGTTCCACGACTATTTATATATTACAAAATATCGACTCCCGATCTATATTTGAAGTATGAATATCATACGCCCTTCGCTAAGGGTCTTAACCAAACAATCCGGCTTATAACTGATATTTCATATATAGTCTATAAGCCGATATCAATTCAGGGAACAAGTAATTCAATATTAACTTGAAAGTAGGCATGCATGCTATGGCATATGTATAAAACAATCATCATATATATTATCACAACAACAGTTCCAAGTATTGGAAACTTGCCTGAGAATCGAGTGCGGGTAGGGATAATGTGTCCCGGGTCAGCTCGACAATCTATAAACAATCAGAATATTTAAGATTAACCACTTAACGCTTATTAAAAGGCTAAGTATAAACTCCACTTACATCGAAACATGTTTTCGAGTTATCTCGTTACGTCTCTTTTAGTGTAACTCTTTTTATCACCGATACGATCCGACATTCGTTCGTTATCAAGACATGTCATCATGCTTATACTTGGTATATACTTAAGTCGTATAAGTTCTAAGGTTGGTCGTTTACGAATCAAGATTATACCTTGAGTGTTATCGTCCGTTTTCTAAGTTATAACCAAAGTCATACCTTTAAGGGGTTCGTTCGCGTTTAACCTCGATTCAAACATTTTTATAAAATCGGAAAACGATCCATTCGACATGTGGTTTTCTCCCACACCTTCCTTTTTACCTCTAATATTTAATTAATAAGATTCGCCACTGATTAAACGACATTTAAGGGAATCAATTTCAATTACGAACTTTCGTTTACGATTTCGAACCACTTTTACGAATTTAATCATAACTCCTAAACCGTAAGTCCATTTCATGCGATCTTTATATCAAAACGAAGCTTGCAACATAATCTATCTTATCATGGCAGAACATGAAGCTGTACAGTGAGTTATAGCTACTGTGATGCTTGGTGTTTAATAGTCTAACGAAAATTCGGCATTATGACGGCTATAAATGGAACGTTCTAAAATTCATAACAATCAATCCAAGCCACACCGGGCATACTATACATGGTTTTCATCTTAACCAGTCCAAGAAGGTTTCAATTAACCATCATAATCATCAAAACTCTTAAATCATCACTACTAACTACATAATCATGCTTTTATGCATATAACAACACCATAATCTTAACTAATCTAAAACCATCAAGAACATATATAAAACTCAAAGTAAGATCTTGGGTTCTTAAGAATTATACCTTCCTTGGAGAGTGTACAAGCTATAATAACCCTTATATAGTCCTTGTATGGCTTTAACAAAGCTTAAATCATCCAAAGAAACCAAGAAATCAAAGTTAGTTTCTTGAAAACACTATTCACCCTCATCTTTGAGGATTTATTTGAAAATGGAAAACATGGAGTTTGAAGCTATGATTTCTAGGAGATCATTTTTATGAAATATAGGACTCACCATAAAAGTTTGGAGATCAAACAATGGTTGGAAGGTGGATTTTGAAATCTTAAAACTCCAAAATTCGAAGTGCCTTGGTTTTGGGGGAAAAACAGTGAACTTCTCGAATTTATTTACCCATCCAAACGATCTTCAAAAATTATGAAATTAAATCCCCAACTTCACCTTGATGTGTAGAAGCTCCATGAATGTTTTCATGATTTTTAGATGAGTAGATCTAGGTGAAAAAAAATTGCAAAGACCCCTGCCCTGGAAAATGCAAACTGCTGGAAAAATGGGGGAGAGGTGGTGTTTTTTGATCTTTCTCTCCTTTTTCTCTTTTGACTTGTTGGTGAAATGATTTTGTGATATTTGTGGGGTGTTATGGCTGCTAATACACTCTAATTACAAGTGTCAAGACTTGATGGTGTGTTAGAAAAGAGTGGTGACATGTAGCCTTGTTGTTTCATTCTAAATCACACACCTCATCCTTTCCTTTTTCTTTTCTTTTCTCATTTCTTTTCCACCAATCTAATATTAGTAAACCCTAGATGATCATGTGGTGTTTCTCATCTCGTTATATATTTAATCCGTAATTCGATTCGCGTTCGCTTTATCGCTTAATCTCGTTATAAAGTTCTAGCGATTTCTAAAACGCTTATTATTCTAACTCGAGGATTTTCATTCTAAATTCTCAAATCATAATTAAATAAAATCCTTAATTCCTTGACATAATAATTCTCTTATCTTGTTCGCATTAATATGCTCTTTACTGCTCGATCAGATTTTCCTTAAAAATAAATTTTGGATTTTCTGAAATCCGATCACGTTTACATACACTTATTTGCTTCGTAGATTGCTAATACGAACTCAGAAATCCGCTCCGAATACCGGGTATAACATTATTATAATAATATTCCAAATTCCACCAAAATCACTATTCATCATTTATTTTTATTTAATTCCTATAATTAGGAAAATGAACCTGGTTCACCCTCGAGTGTTCCTTAACCTTTTTACGGAACCGCTGGGCTTATAATAGATATTGATTTGGATGTCATGAGGGTATCTATTTCTCTCTAGGGAATCTTATCTTAACTTTCTAGGAGGTAGATTATTCTAATCTAAGTTATCACCCAATAGCATCCTTCAGGCCATATAACCTTGGAATATATATCCTTTCATTATTCATTCATTAAAACCAGTATTACAATGTAGTTGTAACCACTGTTCACTCTTACATCAATGCATAATAAAAGTTTTAATTCTACCCAAAACTCTGGGTTCTTACAATTTCTATCAGTAAGTAGGGGGTATCTGGTCCCCGAAAAACGGGAATCTCATCATGAGGTTCCTCTTCTATGATCTCTTCAATTCTTATAGCTCTACAGGATGCTGACACAAAACCTTCCAAGGGCGTACTACGCAGGTCGAGTGTTATTTTATCTGGGTTCTTTCCTGGAAAACTATCAGGAACCTCGTCCATAGGTTCAGGCAATTTTGCAGCTCTAGCAGCATGTTGCAAAGCTTTGGTGTAACACTCTCTAGACTCATACTGACATCCTCGAACTATACCAACTCCATTTGGTGTCGGGAACTTCATAGTGAGGTGGTAAATGGAGGTTATTACCCTCATCTCCTTCAAAATGGGTCTTCCCAAAATAGCATTGTAATTCATATTCTCTTCTATAACGATGAATTCTGCCAACTGTGTAATGCAACATGGTTTATCACCTAAAGTTACTGGCAAACGAATCTTACCTTTGATAGGAACCTGATTATTGGTAAATCCGTACAAGGTATCGTTTGTTGGAGTTAAATCTTTATCCAGAAAATGCATCTTCTTGAAGGCTGTGTAAGATAACAAGTTTACAGAGCTTCCATTATCAACTAACACTCGATGAACCTCATACGACCCAATTCCTGCCTCAACAACCAAAGCATCAGTATGGGGATGATGTACCCAGGAAGCATCTTCTTCAGTGAAAGTAATATCTGCATCCTCTCCTTCGAACAACTTTGGGGACCTCTGGGACAGATTGTAAATACTGGTCAGAGGACGTTCTTTAGCCTCACGGGTATACCTCTCCATGGCATTCCTGCTGCTTCCTCCAATGTGGGGACCTCCTATAATTGTGCGTATGCACCCAGCCTTAGGTGGTCCCTCCAACAACACAGGTTCCTGTGTCTGTGTCTTCTGAGTCTTCTCATCTCTATACTTCTTTCCTTCCTGAGCCACCCATTCACTCAATTGCCCTTGTCTGATTAGGGTTTCAATTAGATCTCTGAGGTGACGACAATCTGCAGTATTATGCCCATTATTATCATGGAAGTCACAATAAGGGCGTTCATTCTTATTCCCTGGGGGACCGGTTCTGAAAGGCTTCTTAAACCATGAGGACTTCTCATTCACTGCGTAAATATGATCAATCGGAGCTACCAAAGGGGTGAAAGTCTCATAGACAGGTCTCTCATGTTTATTGTTGTTATAGGAAGCTGGTGGCGGTACCTGACTCATGACAGGTTTAGTAGGATTCACAGCTTCAGGCTTCACCTGGGATGTGCGACTAACCACCTTTTTATTGTCACGACCATTGGGACTTCTTTGTCTCGACCTCTTGCTTCCACTTTGCCTTACAAAATCTGGATCCTTCCTTAATTCAGCTAGAGACTCCTCCACCAGTCGAAAGGGTTCTGCCTGGGCATAAAAATCTGCCAACGTCTCCGGTTCTTTTCCTTGCAGTGCTTTCCAAAAATCTGAGCCTCCTTTGACTCCAGCAATTAAGAAATTCTTTATTGTTTCCTCAGATGCTTTCCTAACTTTAGGAACCTCCGCATTAAACCTCTTGAAATATTCCGTCAACGTCTCACTAGGTCTTTGCTTGATATTGGCTAAGGTATTGGTTGGTGGTGCGAATGCAACAGATGCTCTAAATTGAGTGACAAAGAGCTTCCCCATACTTGCCCAGGAACCAATCGAATCTGCAGGTAACCCTTTGAACCATTGATGGGCTCCGCCCTGTAGAGTTGCAGCCAGTAACCTGCACCTGGTGGCTTCCTTCACTTGATAAACATCCATCTCTGTGTCAAAACGACTAAGATATTCAATGGGATCAGTAGTCCCATCGAATTTCAATTCATTCGAAGGCCTGTAAGACCTAGGCAGAGCCGACTTTCGAACCTTCTTGGTGAAAGGAGAAGCTGTTATAGGGTTTACAGCAAGATTCTTTTCGTCCTTGAGTTGAGCCAAAATTTTCTTGACATTCTCTGCTGTCACCTCCCCAGTAGCTTCCGCCTTTGTCTTCTTACTCGTTCCTTCTTCCTCTTGCGACTCTGCAGCGCTTGATTCTTCAGTATCCTCATCTGAATCCGTGCTTTCTTGTTCGATTACCTCGACAGACGGGTCTTTATCTTTCTTCTTTTTCTTTGAGGAACCTCCAGTCTTGGTTTTCTTCTTTTCCTTGGACCCTGTATGGCCCTTGCTACCAGTTTTACTCTTCTCAGGGTTCTCCATATCTTCCTCACCATTATCTTGTTTCGGTTCTCCACCATCGTCTGGAACCTCCTCTCCATTCTCAGATTCTTCAAAATTCAACTGCTTCGGAGTAACCTTCGACTTCTTGCTTTTCCTTGCCTTCTTTTTCTTCTTTTTGCTTGAAGCCTGCTCCAAAGTCGACAAACGTTCTCCCACAGTCTTTAAGATTTCCATCATGGCTGCTTTAGTAACCTTCGGTGCTCTGGGAGGAGATGTGTTCCCCTCATGAATCTGTCGTTCAGAACCGGTTGCTTCGCTATCCGTGTTGCCTGACATCTTTTCCACTCTTAAGATATTAACTAGGCCCCTCCTTCTAGCGCCAATGTTGATGAGTGGATTTCGTAATCAACTTATATGAGGTTTACCAGTAGTTGTATAGGCTAGCGATCAACTGTTCTACGAAAAGGTTTGGGTTGTGTTTGTGGGGGTTGAGCTGAGCTCGAGGGTATCTCCAATAATCTCAGGTGCCTTTAGAGAAAATCAGAGAACTTAATGTGTCGTACCCTGAGGTGCCTACGTACCCTTGTATTTATAGGGATCAAGCTCACGTAGTTCTAATATGATTCTGTCTCTTACTGGAATAGCTGTATTCGGTCACCTAGTTCGTGTTGGACTCAGGTTCCTTTAGAGCCTTTCACGAACTAGTTTGGCTAAGTGGAGTAGAACTCGAGTTCGTACTCCACTTATGATTCTCTCATTGGTTAGAGTTATTCTAGGATCATCTGCGCCCTAGAATTATACTCAGATACCAATTCGTTTATCTGTTCTAGATGACTTCTAGAACTTTCTGTTGGCAACTCGTAGGAACCTGGTGCTAAGGAACCTACATTTCAGGAGCCTGTTTCTCAGGGACCTCCTTATTTCGGGACATATCACTTAAGGACCTCCCTTTGGGTGTCAGTACCTGCACAAATAACAAACTAGTTAGATTGGATAACTCTTTATATGCTTTTGTCACATCTATGGCTGTTGCTATGCTAACTCGAACTCTTCTGCTGGGAGGAACCTGGTCTTCGAGTGCTTAACTCAGCTTCCTGACCATTGGGAACCTCCTAATACTCATACTTCCTTATTCATTTCTTCTATTTGATCTTCATAACTCGTACTGGATCATTCCTCTAGCTTGTATGGATCGGACCCTATCGATTAATGGGCCTAAATCTAGCCCATGGAGATTTTGGGCACAACAGTGTTTATAGAAACTCAGGGAGAACCACGAGCCATACCTCTGGGATCTCGAGATCGAGGCAAGATTTCTTCTATCTTTACTTTGAAAAATTATTTATCTTCAAAGAAAAATGATTTCATGGAATATACATGTGATTCTATTATTACTATATTATTGTTTCCTGATTTTGGAAATTAAAGGGAGATGTATATGAATATGGATTACGGATATGGATTGTGGATATGGATATAAATATGAATGGAGCCAATATGATTTATGGTATAAAAAGGATATGAAAAAGAATGGTATCAGTTGTTATCTAGGATTATATGGTTTATAATCTTCTGTTATTTATAATCTTTAAACATTTGTGATTTAATAAATATTATTTGAATATTATTTAATACTTTAAAGATAAAAGGAATAGCTTATGTATTTAATAGAATATTTGATTTTATTAAATACGGAAGAGATGTCTGAGTCATAATCAAAGTATTACGATGTATATATATGAATGGTAATGATATATGAGAATGGAAATGATATATGAATGGTAATGATATATGAGAATGGAAATGATATATGTGAATGGAAATGGAAACGGAAAAATGGAAAATATGGAATGTTGTTTTATAAATGGAATAACGATTTAAAAAGGGGGATTGCAACAGTATGCGTAAGAGGCTGTGCGGGAGTTGCACAGTCCGGCACCCAATTTTTGCGTAAGAGGCTGTGTAGGAGTTGCACAGTCCGGCACCCAATATTTTATTACGGTCCAAGAGTTGCCGAAGGAGGATGTAGCAGGTGGCCTTCCTCCAGGGATGTTTGACATTCCTTCTACTAGTAGTAAACAGAGAGCAGGTACGGTCAGGCGACTGATCATCGTCCTACATATCTGGCGCTAGCAGAATCCCCAAAACTTTAAAAGAAAAAATTGATAATGATTTTCAGATTGATATACTGAAAATACACGTTTTTGACGAAAGGGAAAATGGTATGAAAGTATGGAATTACTTTATGGACAAAATAGAAACTGATTTTATATTATTTTTATATAGGATTGTTGTATAAAAAGGAAATGAAAAGATTATATTGAAAGATTTTACTCAAACGTTATATTATCTGGGATGATAATATAACGTTTGAGTAAATTGGAGTATGATGGCCCGGATTCCTGACCCCGGATCTGGGGCTGTCACACTTTTTTTGATAAACTCAATCGTAACCATTGGATTTTGAGACAGATTAATAAGAATATCTGGAATTTAACGTTAAAAGAATATTCTTTTGTAATATTTAAAATACTTTCATAGTTTATTAAATACATATATTATTTTATAAACTATTCTCATGAATTTAAGATTCGATTTTCGTCAACAAAATATTATAATAAAAAACATTTATTATTTACTTTTAGTAACTATTATTATAAATATATATTATCATATAAACTATTCTCAAAAATTGTCATCAACAATCTATTACAGTAGAATCTCGATAAATGAATGTTCGATAAATGAATAACCTCGTCTAATGAATAAATTTCTTCGGTCCCAACTTGGTCCAATGAGCTTAATGAATAACCTCGCTTAATGCATTAACGAATAAATACAAATGAATTCTTTATAGGCCCTATGTAAATATAAATGAATAATCACTATATTTCCAATAATATATTTTTATTTATATAATATATCATGAATACATTTCATCCAATGACTAATTTTCAAACACATTAATAAGTCATATTTTTTTGAAAAATGCCTCCAAAGTTGATTGTTTCTTTCCTCCCCAAAAATGCATCTGATCCTTGATTTTGTGTGAAGCATGCACCACTTTTGGAATATTTTGATCATGTTGCATCAGATAATTTTTTATAGCGACAATAGCTTGAAATGCTTCTCTTGAGGACACTTGTGGTATATAGTGATACTATCATCGTGTACGGGATCATTTGCCTCATCATTTAGTATAGTTTCAAAGTTTGCATAAAAATTACAACTACCGTGAGTGAGTTCCAATTACATTTGAACTTAATATATACAAAATGATATAATTACAAAAAATGTCTAAAAATATCATCTAAATGAATTATTATTCATTTATCGATTAATAAATATCATATTCATTAATCGATAAATAAATAATCTCGCCAAATGAATATATTTTTTTGGTCCCAAAGGTATTCATTTATCGAGATTCTACTGTATAATTAAAAATTAAAATATTATCAAATATGTATCATTATATTTTATTATTTTTTATAATTTATTTTATTACTACTAATTAAAAGATACATATGAAAATATGAGTAATAAGAATTCAATTCTGAAACGACACCACAAACTTGACACCATTTGCACGGGGATTCAGCTAGCTAGGTCTTATTGATATGCTCAAAATTTGGCACATTACCTGACCCGCTGTTTCTGAAATGCATTGGAATGGGCACTGGACCACAACACCACAAGAATAAAGCGTACAATACGTCTCATCTCTCTCAATTCCATATCTAGGGATAGGATAGGTCATTTGGGCTCGAAAGCAAGTTTCGAACATCTTTTTCTCAACGATCACAAACTTGAATAATTAATCACCAAGTATGTGCACTCGTATTTCGAATTCCATCTTCTGATCTTGAACTTAAATAAATAATCCACTGTCTTAGTCGTACAAAGTCATTTATATTATAGACAATGAATCTAGGGTTCAGTGTTGATAGTTCTTATAAATTTTAACTTCGTTCATTTGTTCTTGACCAAAAAAATAAATTCTTGTACATTTATTTTTGCTAATTAAGCTTATACAATTTTAGGTTACCAGAAAAAATTATGTAGTTATATATTCTGGCAGGTGAATTTTAAGAATAGTTCCATAACTTATTTTTAAAATTTTCGTTTTTTGTATAAAAATAGGAATGTTCTATTTTTATACAAAAAAATAAAATTTCAAAAATAAATTATTGAACTATGCTTAAAATTCATCTTAAAATACTTGTTAAATATCCTATTTTGAAAGGTTAACAATCGGGCGGCATGGGGGAGTATCGTATAAAAAAACTAATTTTAGATTACTGATGCTTTCCTAGGCATTTAGAGCAAGTCCAACAATGTCCTAACTCATTCCTTAAATATAATATAAAAAATTAGGTCCTAGTAACTTAGGACATGAGTAGCTAAATTCATCTCCAACAGTGTGCCTTAAATTTAATATTTTACTATTTAAATCATCTTCATCATTAAAATACAATATATAATAGAGAGAGAAAGAGTGTGTTTGTAATAATTTATTACAAAAAATGAGTTAGGACAACCTTAGGGAAGACTTAAAAATAAGGATTGAAGAAAGTGTCCTAGTGATTTAAGGCATCACTAGGACATTGTTGGAACATTATTTTTTGTCAATTACCTTAAATTTGAACTTAAGACATCTTTTAGGGCATTTCTTGGATTTGCTCTTAGTTAACTATACTACTATAGTCAAATATTGTGCTGAGATGGAAAACTGTGATATGTTAATTAATTACTGTACTTCAGAAGTGAGATTTATGCAGGACCGTAAGGAGATAAATCATGACACCTAGTAGTGGTGAATGACAAATATAAAAAACCTGTATTTGCACATTTCAAAACTGTAGCGTTCACCTAATAATCGAGTAGTAATGATAATTAATCTTAGGCGCACGGTCCCTGGCAAACATTTGCCAGGGAACTGTTACATAACATATGATGTCCCAGCCGTTGGATCGTTGATCCAACGGCTGGGGTTTAAAAAAAAAATTTACGCCGTACCGCAGAAACTTTCCGCGGTACGGGGTAATTACAAAACTGCCCCCTGTTTTCACATCAAAAATCTACTGTTCACCGTACCGCAGAAACTTTCTGCGGTACGTGAACAGTGAGGACTTTTTTGTAATTTCTCCGTACCGCGGAAAGTTTCTGCGGTACGGTGTAATTTTTTTTTAAATTAGGACCGTTGGATCAACGATCCAACGGTCCTGGAGCCATATGTTATGTAACAGTTAAATGGCAGATGTTTGCCATTGAACGTACCCCTTAATCTTAAATATGACCATCAATTAAATTACGGTAAAAATGCATTTTTGGTGTCTAAACTTGGCGAGTTTTGACAATATGGTATCTGTACTTTTAAAATTATCAATTTGGTGTCTGAAACCGACTAATCCTTTCAATTTGGTGTCTGTGCCGGTTTTTTTAACCGGTAACCAATAAAAAAATGAAAAAAATAAAAAAATGAATAATATTATACTTGTGTTTCTGAAAAAAAATGAATACTTGCTTTTCCGAAAGAAATAAAAAATATTATACTTGTTTTCCGAAAAAAATGAAAAAATGAATACTTGTTTTTCCGAAAACAATAAAAAAAATTATACTTATTTATTCCATTGGTGTCATTTTGTGTTTTTTACTTCCGAGTGGTACCCTTAAAATATTTTATTTTCCGAGTTGTACTCTTCTGTTAATCAAATCGTTAAATTAATTCAGAAAAATTGTTTTTTCTTGCAAAATACATTAATTTTTTTGATGCACATACATGGGGGTCCATTATTATTATTAGGAATATAACATAATAATAATAATAATAATAATAATAATAATATTAATAATAATAATAATAATAATAATAATAATAATAATAATAATAATAATGAACCCCATGTATGCACATTGGAAATTTATTTTTCCGAATATATATTTTACAAGTATAAATTTTTTTTTTCAGAAAAACAAGTATATATGTTTTCTTGTTTTTTCGGAAAAACAAGTTTTCAATTTTTTTAGAAAAACAAGTTTCCTTTTTTTTTCGGAAAAACAAGTATAATATTTTTTATTTTTTTCGGAAAAACAAGTATTCAGTTTTTTCGGAAAAACTAGTATATATATTTTTTATTTTTTTATTGGCTACCGGTTAGAAAATCGGCACGGACACCAAATGGAAAGAATTAGTCGGTTTTTGGCACCAAATTGATAGTTTTAAAAGTACAGACACCATATTGTCAAAATTCGTCAAGTTTGGACACCAAAAATGCCTTTTTACCATTAAATTACACTCAAATCAAACAGTCTTATTACATACTCCCTAGATAGTAAGGAGTATTAATTATTTACGGCCTTAGAGCATCTCCAACCCTTGTAAAACTGGTAGCTATATCCTACGTGGCACAACATATAGCTAATGGAAAAGAAAGAAACGGTCTCCAACCCGCATCTGTAACTAGACCTGGCAAATCGGGTAAACGGATCGGTTTCGGATCGGATCTGCTTCGGATCGGATCCACTTTCGGTTAAGCTACTATTTAGAGCATGTTCGGTTCGGATCGGATCTGATTCGGTTCGGATCCACTTTCGGTTAAGGTACTATTTAGAACCTGTTCGGTTCGGATCGGATCTGATTCGGTTCGGGTAAAATTCGGATTAAAATCGGATAAATTTTATATTAAGATCGGATCAAATTGGGTTCGGTTCTCTTTCGAATTTTTACTGTTCGGATCGGATTTTGTTTGGATGTAGGAATATTCGGTTCGGATCGGATTGTCGAGATATATCTAATTTTTTGATGTACCCAAATTTTCCAAAAACCAAAAAATTATTTTGGCTTGAGATCTTAGTAATGAACAACTAAATTAACTAGTACTAGTGACTAGTGCTTTGTTACGGCTTTTTGTTTTGTTTTAAAAAAAATATTTCTCGACGATCCAACTGTCGGATGTCAAAATATATCTAATTTAGTGATATTCGCAAATTTCCAAAAAATAAATAAATTAATTTGGTTGAAAATCTTAGTAGTCAACTACTGAATTGAGTAGTACTCGACGATCCAACCGTACGGATCACAAGATACATCTAATTTAGTGATATTCCCAAATTTTCAAAAAATAAAAAATTAATTTGTTTGGAGATCTTAGTAGTTCTTTGTCACGAATTGTTGATTCTATTTTTAAAAAATATATCTCGATGATCCAACCGTACGGATCTCAAGATACATCTAATTTAGTGATATTCCCAAATTTTCAAAAAATAAAAAATTAATTTGTTTGGAGATCTTAGTAGTTCTTTGTCACGGATTGTTGATTCTATTTTAAAAAAAATATATCTCGACGATCCAACCGTACGGATCTCAAGATACATCTAATTTAGTGATATTCCCAAATTTTCAAAAAATAAAAAATAAATTTGTTTGGAGATCTTAGTAGTTCTTTGTCACGGATTGTTGATTCTATTTTTTAAAAATTATTTCTCGACGATCCAACCGTACGAATCTCAAGATACATCTAATTTAGTGATATTCTCAAATTTTCAAAAAATAAAAAATTAATTTGTTTGAAAATCTTAGTAGTTCTTTGTCACGTATTGTTGATTCTATTTTTAAAAAAATATATCTCGACGATCCAACCGTACGGATATCAAGATACATCTAATTTAGTGATATTCCCAAATTTTCAAAAAATAAAAAATTAATTTGTTTGGAGATCTTAATAATCAACTACCGAATTGACTAGTACTCGTAGCTAGTGCTTTGCCACGGATTGTTGATTCTAATTTTTAAAAATTATTTCTCGACGATCCAACCGTATGGATCTCAAGATATATCTAATCTAGTTATATTTCCAAATTTTTAAAAAATAAAAAATTAATTTGGTTGGAGATTTTACTAGTCAACTATCGAATTGACTAGTACTCGTAACAAGTGCTTTGTCACGGATTGTTGATTCTATTTTTTAAAAATTATTTCTCGACGATCCAACCGTACGGATCTCAGGATATATCTAATCTAGTGATATTCTCAAATTTTCAAAAAAAAAAAAATTAATTTGGTTGGAGACCTTAGTAGTCAACTACCGAATTGACTAGTACTCGTAACTAGTTCTTTGTCACGGACTGTTGATTCTATTTTTAAAAATATATATCTCGACGATCCAACCATACGGATCTCAAGATATATCTAATTTAGTGATATTCCCAAATTTTCAAAAAATAAAAATTTATTTTGTTTGGAGATCTTAATAATCAACTACCGAATTGACTAGTACTCGTATCTAGTGCTTTGTCACGGATTGTTGATTCTATTTTTTAAAAATTATTTCTCGACGATCCAACCGTACGGATCTCAAGATATATATAATTTGGTGATATTCCCAAATTTTCAAAAAAGAAAAAATTAATTTGGTTGGAGATCTTAGTAGTCAACTATTGAATTGACTAGTACTCGTAACTAGTGTTTTATCACGGATTGTTGATTCTATTTTTTAAAAAATATTTCTCGACGATCCAACCGTACGGATTTC
Organism: Kitagawia praeruptora; assembly: GCA_037693485.1. NCBI lineage: Eukaryota > Viridiplantae > Streptophyta > Magnoliopsida > Apiales > Apiaceae > Kitagawia > Kitagawia praeruptora. Next base: position 129,663,206 of record CM075352.1, read on the forward strand.
AAGATATATCTAATTTAGTGATATTCTCAAATTTGAAAAAAATAAAAAATTGATTTGGTTTAAAATCTTAGTAGTCAACCATCGAATTGACTAGTACTCGTAACTAGTGTTTTGTCACGGATTGTTGATTCTATTTTTTTAAAAATATATCTCGACGATCCAACCGTACGGATTTCAAGATATATCTAATTTAGTGATATTCTCAAATTTGTGAAAAATAAAAAATTAATTTGGTTTGAAATCTTAGTAGTCAACCATCGAGTTGACTAGTACTCGTAACTAGTGTTTTGTCACGGATTGTTGATTCTATTTTTTAAAAATTATTTCTCGACGATCCAACCGTATGGATCTCAAGATATATCAAATCTAGTGATATTCTCAAATTTTCAAAAAATAAAAAATTAATTTGGTTGGAGATCTTAGTAGTCAACTACCGAATTGACTAGTACTCGTAACTAGTGCTTTGTCACGGATTGTTGATTCTATTTTAAAAAATATATATCTCGACGATCCAACCGTACGGATCTCAAGATATATCTAATTTAGTGATATTCCCAAATTTTCAAAAAATTAAAAATTAATTTGTTTAGAGATCTTAATAATCAACTACCGAATTGACTAGTACTCGTACCTAGTGCTTTGTCACGAATTGTTGATTCTAATTTTTAAAAATTGTTTTTCGACGATCCAACCATACGGATCTCAAGATATATCTAATTTAGTGATATTCCCAAATTTATAAAAAATAAAAAAAATAATTTGGTTGGAGATTTTAGTAGTCAACTATCGAAATGACTAGTACTCGTAACTAGTACTTTGTCACAGATTGTTGATTCTATTTTTTAAAAATTATTTCTCGACGATCCAACCGTACGGATCTCAATATATATCTAATCAAGTGATATTCCAAAATTTTTAAAAAATAAAAAATTAATTTGGTTGGAGATCTTAGTAGTCAACTACCGAATTGACAAGTACTCGTAACTAGTATTTTGTCACGGATTGTTGATTCTATTTTTTAAATATTATTTCGCGACGATCCAACCGTACGAATCTCAAGATATATCTAATCTAGTGACATTCCCAAATTTTCAAAAAATTAAAAATTTATTTGGTTGGAGATCTTAGTAGTCAACTACCGAATTGACTAGTACTCGTAGCTAGTGCTTTATTACGGATTGTTGATTCTATTTTTTAAACATTATTTCTCGACGATCCAACCGTACGGATCTCAAGATATATCTAATTTAGTGATATTCCCAAATTTTCAAAAAAGAAAAAATTAATTTGGTTGGAGATCTTAGTAGTCAACTACTGAATTGACTAGTACTCATAACTAGTGTTTTATCACGGATTGTTGATTCTATTTTTAAAAAAATATATCTCGACGATCCAACCGTACGGATTTCAAGATATATCTAATTTAGTGATATTCTCAAATTTGTAAAAAGTAAAAAATTAATTTGGTTTAAAATCTTAGTAGTCAACCATCGAATTGACTAGTACTCGTAACTAGTGTTTTGTCACGGATTGTTGATTCTAATTTTTAAAAATTATTTCTCGACGATCCAACCATACGGATCTCAAGATATATTAAATCTAGTTATATTCTCAAATTTTCAAAAAATAAAAATTAATTTGGTTGGAGATCTTAGTAGTCAACTACCGAATTGACTAGTACTCGTAACTATTGCTTTGTCACGGATTTTTGATTCTATTTTTTAAACATTATTTCTCGACGATCCAACCGTACGGATCTCAAGATATATCTAATCTAGTGATATTCCCAAATTTTCAAAAAACAAAAAATTAATTTGGTTGGAGAACATAGTAGTCAACTACCGAATTGACTAGTACTCGTAACTAGTGCTTTGTCACGGATTGTTGATTCTATTTTTTAAAAATTATTTCTCGACGATCCAACCGTACGGATCTCCAGATATATCTAATATAGTGATATTCCCAAATTTTTTAAAAATAAAATATTAATTTGGTTGGAGATCTTAGTAGTCAACTACCGAATTGACTAATAATCGTAACTATTGTTTTGTCACGGATTTTTTGATTTTATTTTTTTTAAATTATTTCTCGACGATCCAACCGTACGGATGTCAAGATATATCTAATTTAGTGATATTTCCAAATTTTCAAAAAATAAAAAATATTTTTTAAAAAATACATATGTCAAAATTTATTAAATAAGACCGAATATGTTAAAATTAGATACATCACTTATATAACGCTTCCATAAGCGCTAGGGAAGTGAATGCACTCACTTAGACAGCGCTTCAATAAGCGTTATATAAGTGAATACACTTTAATTTCTGCCTAGAATATGCACAATTTATTTATTTATTTATTTATTGCTAATTATGTGTAGAATTTATTAATTTATATTTGCAAATTGAATTAAAATATTATTATATACAAAATATCGTAAGCAATATTCATTGACAATAATAAATATATAGCAAATCAGAAAATATAAAAATTGACAAAACTAAACAAATAAAGGTCAAGAAAATATTAATCTATATAAAATTATTTTATCGGATATTTTTCGATTCAGTTATTTTTAGTTTCGGATTTACATCGGTTCAAGTCATATTCGGTTCGGGTAAATTTTTATTCGGATTTGATCGGTTCTGATTATAATCGGATACATGGTCATCATTGGATACAGTATTTCGGATAATTTTTGGTTAAATTTCCGGTTCGGTTAATTTTCGGATCGGGTCAAATCGGTTTTCGGATCGTTATCGGATTTGATTAAATTGAACCGGTTTCGGTTCGGATTCGGATTGTTTCGGTTTCGGATACAATTTCGGATAATCTATTTCGGATCCAATTTCGGATTCGGTTCCACATATTTCGGTTCGGTTTTTCGGATCCAGACCCATTTTGCCAGGTCTATCTGTAACTAAAAATATTTATACATAATGTCTCCCGGTTTGCTAAATTTGTAAAACTCTTACAGATCTGTAACCACAACCACGTCATCTCCCTCCTTTTCAATCTCCCCTCCCGCCGCATCTTCTTTCCAACTTTCATACTTAAATTACTTTTTCTCTTATTTATTGTTAAAAGTTTAATAATATATTATTTTTGAAATATAGCTAACCATTATAGCTAATATCATTGGAGCACAACTCCTTACAGGTTCAGTAAATTTTACATAATCATTATTATATATTATTTTAGCTAATCATTTTAGCTAGTACCATTGAAGATGCTCTTACAGGACCTGTGAATTGTGATGTTTCATAGCACGCGGATGGGAGCTTCTTAGGTTTTTGATTCTTTTTGGATCAAATCTTTAGATCTTTAGTTTAAAATATATAAATAGTTTTATTTTTCAAGATCGTTTTTGTTGCCATATATATTGTTTATCAGTGATGCAGAATATATTAGTTTATATTTCAAAGAAGTTTTGATAAAAAAATGTATAAAACCATTGCACACCGGATCTGTTATTTTTAAATATTTAATCTATGGTAATTTGTAATAACATAATAAGAAAATGTAGCTTAATGTGTGATACTTGAACAATGAACAGTAATAACCATTTCCTTAATTTCGACAAATTTTCGTTAATGGCAAAAAAGAGAAAGTGGTTATATGATTGATGACGTCATAAAAGAAGAGCCCCCCTCTCTCATAAAAGAAGAGCCCCCCTCTCTCAGTTCTGGCAGGAAAAAGAACATGAGTCTCGTCTGGCCACACTGACATCTCTCGTAGAGGCTTTTTGGCTAGGGATTAAAGTCCTGATTTAAATAATTTTTTATTTTAAGTTGAAAATGTTTATTTGTGTATAAAGAATGTCTTAAATACCCACTTTTCACCTACCCACCTCCCAAAATACCCACGCGCGGAAACTGCGCCCAGAATACCCACCAGACACGTCAGTGCGTGAGGCATATTCGATGTCACGCATTACTGAAATGCGTATCAGCTATCACGCATTCCCGAGCTGCGTTATGACGTCATCTGACGTCATTGTTCACAGAAAGCTCCGATCGTCTCTCGATTGGAAATCGCCGATTTCGTCGCCCTTCTTCGATTCCAGCCATTTCTTAACCATCAATTGATCTGAACACACGAATACCATCCCCACACCTCACTCTATCTTCCTCCCTATGTGTGTTAGTGTTCCTGGCCCCGCAGGGGCGTGTTGAAGCTCACCGGAAAAACAAATCGGAAAAGTATGGTCGAATTAGGCGTTTCCAATTGTGCAAAACAAACGTAAAAAAAAAATGGTACGATTGTGTAGAGCTTCCAACGTTGATTCGAATGGTATGTATTACGTTATTGGAAAATTGCTAGTTTGGATGGACGGATCGATTAAAAAACCGGCCAAAATCGCAGTCATCGTCGGTCCTGGGTACAACAAATCCGGCAAAATAACAGCCTACAAATTGGTACAGCCATGTAGATTGCAGAAAGCCGATTCCAACGATATATAATACGTAACGAGAAAATGACTGATGATGTGTGAACGAGCCTCGCCGGAGTTTTGCCAGAAATCGCCAAAATCGCCATTGGGGGAGAGCTGACGTGAATCTGAGGGAAAGTGACAGATGACGTCATCTGACGTCATCACGCATGTCACAGATGCGTGACATGTGATGCGCCGGACTCAAATGCGTATCTCACTTATATACGCCTGTGTTACAAGCGTAAGGTATTGCTTACTCTTATGCTACAGGCGTAACCCCCTACTTACTCCTCAGCTGTAGGCGTATCCGAGGATACTCCTCTGTCGTAGGCGTATCTGGTGGGTATTTTGGGCAGTTATTCGCGAATCTGGGCATTTTGGACAAGAAATAATAAAAAGTGGGTATCTAGGGCACTCACCCATTTGTGTATTATGTTAGAAAATAATTTAAAATTTTAAAAATAGTTTAAAATTAAAAGTAAGTAGAAATTTTTTTAACGATTTATTTTATATTGATGATTTTATTTATAAAAAATAATATCATCATTCAAATTAATAATTAATAATTTTATTTTATATTTTTAATAATGCATAAATTATTTAAATAGATATTTACTTAAAACTTTCTTTTTTTATTTAGCATTTAAAACAATTTTTAATTATAAATAATAAATTTGAACTTACCTAAACCACCTCATGGGCTCATAGTCCGAGACGACCGAACCCCCTTCCAAATAGAATGTCCTAGAGATTCCTTTTTCGACTTTTAGTTCAGGATAAATTTCAGCAGACTAAATGTTTAATCGTCTGCAGAAATGTCACGGATTAAGTTAAGGTATATTCCATTCTTATATACATTTTTAAATAATTTATCCAAAGATCGAACCATAAATTATAAAGCTGACGGGCTCACCTGAGCAAACAAATATCGAAGAGAGACTGAGTATTTCAAATTTTAACTTTAGATCATTCCAGGATACATTACAAGCATATGCTGGGGGGACGATTTACATATCATATTATCTTTCAATCGTGTGATCAGCGAAAAGCCGAAAAGCTTACTATATATTTCTACTATACACTAAACATTTTCTTATAAATCATTGAAATTTTTTGCCGTATTATACATGTATTTATATAAGTGTATTAGGTTTAGGGATATAAATTATAAACATTTTTTATATAATTTTTTATAAACATTTTTATAAAAATAAATTATTAATTGTTCATAACTTTTATCATTTCATAATTTATATAGGATTTAATGATCTTATAGTTAATTGTAATTAATTACTTAAAGTTAAGACATTTTATCATACAATTTAAATGGGGTGATTATTGGGTTATAACTGAACCCAAATACCGAAATAACCGAAGTATCGAATAAGCAAAAAATCATAACCGAATTAAGAACCAAAATAATTTCGGTTATTTTACCGAATCGAATATAATATTTCGGTTAAAACCGAATAAAGAAATAAAAAACCGAATTGATATAAATATATGATATAAATATATATAATATATATATATATATTAATATATATATATATATATATATTATAATTTATATATATTATATATTATATATATATTATATATATAATAATTTAAATATATTATATATATAAAAAACCAAATTTAATATTTTTTTACATATATGATATGAATATATATATATATATATGTAATGATTTTGTTTTTTTAATATATTTCGGTTAATTTGGGTTTTTCGGTTAATTCAGTAAAAAAACCAAAAAAATCGAAATACATAAAAAACCATAACCGAATTAAAACCAAATTATTTCGGTTATTTCGTTTCGGTATTCGGTTAACCGAACTGAATGCTCAACCCTAAATTCGAAAGCTATTTTTGTAATGTCAGGCCCTCTTGACGAACTTGTACAATCGATGCCATGAGCTCACCAACCAACCTGGACTTTCCATTCTTATTATTCCTACCGGATAGGATATCAAAACCATAAGGCTTGTTTCCAGCCATGAGTTCCCCTATGACAGTCCGTGTTCCACGGACTGATACATGTACCGAATGTTCATACGGGAAAGTTGACTCCTGGCCAGGAACCGGGGGGTTGCTCCGATAAATCCTTTCTTTCTCGTCCACTCAGGAGGGTGCGGACACACGTAACTTGCGCAACACTCATTTTGTTTCCTGCCGAAATTTGCTTTCTGTTGCTGCATCCGACCACCCCGGCCCACAAGCACAAATCCTCGGCGCGGAATATAATCCCAAAGTACTCCAAAGACTCAAATATAGTCAATCAAGAAGGTGGTAAGACCCTTGTAGAGTTCCCCAACAACATAGAGAGATGTAATTTTTTGAATATACAAAAACATTATAGGAGAGGGCTCGTAATGATCTTACCAAAAAATATAAACTAAACAGCATTGAGTTATCGCACTACACCATAAAAGGCCTACGGCAACACCGAAAAAGTGTTGTCGTAGGCCCAAAATATGTTGCCTTAGGCCCAAAAAACTCCAAAGGCAACATTTTGCTGGTGTTGCTATTTTTGTCGTTGCCTTTGGGGTCAAAGGCAACATTCTAATTCTCTATGGCAACATCAGTTTTTCTGTTGGCGTAGACTAGCTATGGCAACAATATTATCAGTTTTTAGCAATAGGATACTATGTTGCCTTTGGGTTAAACATTTTGCAAAAAAAGTGGGCCCCGCCAATGGGTCCACTGTTTGGGACCAACCATGGAGCCCACTTGTAAGGCCCAGTTGTGGGCCCCACTTTTATGTCAACACAAAGTTTACCTACAACAACATTTTCTAGCAACATTTCTTAACATTAATTTTCGTTTTTGCCAACACTTTACAACATTAATGGCAACACTTTACTGTTTACGCTAAAAAATACACAATTTGAATATATTCATTCTCAAATTAACCAAATCAACATAACCTATTTTTCATTACCACCAAACATAACATAGTATAACATAATAATCCTTACAAGTATGAAAATAATTAAAACTCCCAAGCATCGTAATCTATTCAACCATCTACATTACAATAATCCAAACTCATTTTTTGTCATTAACTCCAAGCCTCTTATATCTATCCTTGCATCTCATTTTTTGTCACGATAGACCTGCAAAACATTAGAAAATATTATTCATGTCGGGAAATACAAAAAAATGACCCTCTTTGGTTTTTAAAAGTTAATACTCATTTAAAAGTATTCAGTTACCTTAACCAGGTTACTAAATCAGTGCTTGAACCCCTCCGTTCTTATCGAACATGGCAATCTTCATGACAGTCCCAAAAGCAGAGAAAACCTATTCGTAAATTACAATAAACGATCAAAATGATATATATAAGATCCACACAAAATGTTAAATACTGCATGTTAGTCATATTGATAGCCTGATACCATGTGCAAAACTTCCAAGGTGACTTCATATGGCATATTCTCGATAGAAGCAAGAAGAACATTGCTTTCAGGCTCTAGCTTTTTACCATCTAGACCCATACTGATCTGCAGTAAGCCAGTAGAAAAATGGCTATTAGACTATCAGAGTGAAAAAATAGAAGCATTAACCTTTACCAAATGGTATCAAAGTGCATGTTGCATGTAAAGTGACATGGAAATTTTTTTTGGTAATTTTTTTAATCATTTTCCACAACATTGGATTTCAGTTATAATATCTGATAACTAAAAGCTTCTTACATCAAATATAATTATGGCAACAATTAGAGATCTAAGAATAAACAGCGAAGACATGACTTCTTTTCCTCAAAATATCAAACACATGCACCAGGTCATGAAAAGCCATAGCCCACGATCATAACAAGCTTAATCTTTACTTAATAGATAAAACAAAAAGATTTCAAGAATTTACCTGTCCAGTAGCATCTATGGCGGAGGGATTGACAAGAAGGCTAGGATTAGTGTAGTCCTTAAAGCAAAAAGGAGTGCTATCAACATGCTAAACATTTTCATATTAAAATATATATAAAGGAACATCCCTCATCAACCAGCTTTTGCACCGCCTGCAAATTTCTCCCAGATTGAGATATGGATATATAATGGAGTATAATGGAGTAATGGAATAATGGAGTAATGGACCAAGTGATATGCAGAATGCAATGATACTTCATAAAATATAGCTCATATATTATCTAAAATAATATAGAGCTAGTTCTAAATTCAGGATTGTTACTTAACCTTGTAAGTCAATATGTTCATCAGCCTATTGGGTCATCCGATTACTTATCTACTTCATCAGCATATAATTTGGTATAAAACTTTAATCAGGGACAAAAATCTAGATTTCCTATATTCTATGTAAGAACCTTGAATATTTAATTTATAAAATTTCTGTTTTGGTGAACGAGTACGGAAATATTTTATATTTTATTTGAGGTTGATGAGTCGATATGTTAAGTATATTATTGCTCGAAAGGATTCCCATAAGTGGTTAGGGTGTGATATGTGTCAATATAATTGGAACAAAAGTCTTTTTTCGTAATTCATGAAAAATCAGTTCGTTTTATTCGATAAATCCTGTTTTCAAAAAATAATAATAATTTCCTGGGGGCTTCGATTTCAAATCGATCCGTGTCAGTATTCATGAAATAAATCTCAAAACATTCGAAACTTGTATTTTTATTCATTTTATAAGTTTTATAAATTTGTAGTATTTAATTCGTTATTTTATCCGAAAATATTTCATTCGTATCGGACCCGTAAATTGTACTTTCGTGACTAACTATCAGCTAATGCACGTGACCTTACCCTCAACCAATCCACATTTTAATTTCTCGACCAATCCAGAGCCTTCCAGCTATCCTTGGTCAAAAAGATAAGAAAATCATTTCTTTTCTTAAAAGAAAAATTTATATACTCTTATTTGTTCGTGAAGATCGATACCCTTGTTGAGGGTGATTTTGGAGTCCGATTTTGACGCACAAATACTCAAAACGAAGCCCTTGAATTCAAGTTCCTGAATCTGCAATCCAAATTAGTGTCGGGTAATTTTTCTATTTTCTATGAATTTTCCTTTAATCTGCAGAAATTTGGAATTTTATTTTAAAAAAAAAAAATCGAGCTTTTGATTCTGGAATTTCTCTGTCAATTTGGTGTTTCCTTGAGTTTCTTGAGGTTATTTGGAGTAGGATCACACATATATAATTACTGTGTTGCTTTAGTTTTGTGGAGTTGAAGTTAAGTAAGTACTTGAAATTTTGAATAATTCGGTTTTGTAATCTGTGGCTTGTCTGTGAAAACTGAAGTATTGTATAGCTTTTATATGTTGTATATAGTCAGTTTGAGCATTTGGTATCATTATATAAGCTTGATTTGCTATAAGTCGAGTTCATGAATTTTTGAGAAACTTTGACTGATTCGTCCACAATATATGGTGAGTGTCTGCAATTTCTGGGTTGGTGATTAGATTAGAGATGTTCCCAGCTTCAATTTGGTATATAAAACACTTGGTTTGGTGAAGATTTAGCAAAGTCGATTTTTATGGTTTTTGATGAAAGTATGAATCAATCGTTCTTAAGATTGGTTGATTGTTTGTTAGTAACGATTTTGTGGTTAGATTGCACATAATGTCAGCTTTGATTTGGTATATCAAATGCATAAATTGGTTAAGTATTAAGTGAAATCGAGTTTTCACCATAAATTTTTATAAACTCGTCGGAGGTCGAGTTTTGGTGAGGTTTATGGGAAGTTATGGTGTTAGCAGGGTCAAGGGAGATTGTGTAATGAATTTTGAACTGAAACCCATTGAAAAACGGAAGTAAATAGAGGGTTTAGTCTCGTCGGAGTTCCCCTGCAGACGCCAGATTCTGGAAAAGACGCCGGAATCTGGGGAAAACAAGGGAGACTCGTTCTGAGTGTTTAGCAGCAGTAGTTTAACTGTTGTACTGTGTAGCTGATTTACTTTTAAAAAGTAAATCATAATTTCATTTTATCTTTAATTATTTTCAATTCTATTATTTATTTAAAAATCTGAATTTTACTTTTAAAATTCAGAAATTAATTTCAAAATCATGATTTAAATTTAGGATTATTTCTGGATTATTTATTTATTTATTTTTGAAAATGATTTATTTAATTATTTATTTTAAATTCAAAATAAATAGGAATTAAATACTTTTAATTATTTAATTAATTTCAAATAATGATTTAATTAATTCAATTACTTGATAAATGTAATTATTTATTAAATAATTTTATTAATTAGTTAATGGTTGATTTTAATTAATTTAATTAGAATTATTTAATTCTTAATTGAGTTATTCTTGTTTAAATGATTTAAAATGATTTAAAAATAGCAATAAATTGTTTAAAAATCCAGAAAATATCTTACAAATATTTTCAAATATTCTGAGTTGGGTTTTATTTAAAAACCAAGATTTAAAATGGGTTTAAAATATTTCTTGAGCTCAGTTAATTGCTAGAGCTAGTTATTTGGACTGTTATGTGAGAATTGCATGCTTAGGTGCTATGTGGATTATATGTATCGACTGTTAGCAACCCTAATTATTATAGAGTCGAGCCAGAGGGACATGGGCAAAGCTAAAGTCGAGTAGTATCAGACCAGTAGCCTGTAAAAGCTTTTGATTACGAGGCAAGTGTTTTCCCTTCACTTCTTGTTCAAGTGAAAGTTATTTTAATTCTTCTGATTATGCTGTTATTCCATTTATTGTTGATCTCGTCGATATTTATTGATACTGTTGATATCTAATTATCACCCTAATTATTGTCGAACTTGTCGACATTTATTCTTATTATTGATTATTCAGTTATCACCTCATTTACTATATTGATCTCGTTGATATCTAAGATAGAACTATTGATTCCTTTTATTCTACCAGTTGAGTTGTTGTTCTGGAACGTGAATGTTACAGATTGTTGATTGACAGAGGTTGTCGATTGTTCCGATACCTAGTACATTGGATTTAGAATTGGAATGTTTTCAGATGTCCCTTCGGGGAGACCATATTATGGTCAACGGATGTCCCTTCGGGGAGACCAGTTAATGGTCAGAAGTTGAGGCCAATGTGTGTCGTGGATCCACTTAGAGGGACTTTGCTATGTGCATTGTCCGGGGTTAGTGTGGGCCTGAATAGCCGCCTAACTCCACTGTTTTTTTAAAATAAAAATAAAAATCCAATTCTAATCTAATCACAGAACTTGAGTTGATCCATATCCAGATTTTATTGTTGTTGTGAGATTCCCCGGTGATTGATAATATTTATATCAATCTATGATATTGATACACTGTGATTATTCTTGCTGAGCATTATTGGCTCACTCTTGCTTTGTGACATTTATTTTCTTCAGCTATATCTGAGGATGTCTAGGAGGAGCGGGTCTTCTGGTAGGGGCGACCGTCGGGTTGTGGTTGTGGGACTGGTAGTCTTCTGATAAGCTCTATCCTTATTTTGTAGCAGTTTAACTAGAATATTCGGTAATCGGGTTGTATATATATATATTTTATTCGGATTGGTTTGTAATAGTTAATTAGAAGTGGTTTCACACTGTGACCTGTATGTGATCTTGGTTAAGGGGTATTGTCCTTTTATTATTATCTTTATGCTTATGTCCAGGTTTGGTTGGTTATATTGAGATTTGGGTCCCAGATCTGTACCCCGGATCTGTGGGATGCCACAGTTAGTATCAGAGCTACAGGTCATGGTCACTGAAACAATTTGGTGGGGAGTCGGGGGTAGAGTAATAGTAAGAGTTGGGATTGTTTTGCATAAGTCTAGTATATCTTATTATTATAAGGTGTTTGTCTACTACAGCCCCCTAGATCGAGGTTAGACCCTGATCCGGATGAGGACCCTGTAGGAGAGGATTATGTACCTCAGCCAGTACCATTGAGAGCTAGACCCCCATCTTTTGATTCCTTAAGCTCGGTTAACGGGCCAGCCTACCAGTATACCCCATTACCGGTACCATAGCACCAGTATGAGAGGGTGGTTAGGGAGAGGGATTTCCTACAGGGCCAGGTAGACGAGATGAGGACTATGAGGTCGACGGAGGCAGCCTTGGCCAGAGAGCGAGACGGATTGATGACAGATTTAGGAGAGATTCGTAGACATTTACGGAGAATGAGGACTGTCATTGCTAGACGGACACAACATATGCCCAGCGACGAGCCTGCAGCCATTACACATCAGGTGACGTTGGCATTGGTGAGAGCAGACTTGGACACCATACTTGGGGCAGATCAGTAGATAGGGAGCAGATTCTCAGCACGTCAGGATGGGATAATGATATGTAGTATAGTAGTAGTAGTGCATCGGGGCATACAGTGCAGCCAGTTTTGTTGTATATAGCAGTTGTACTGTGACTAGTGCTAGCAGTCTTTCTTTTTAGATGTTGTATTGTACTCTTATCGAAGCGTTGTTCTTACGCTTGTGCCATATATATATATATATATATATATATATATATATATATATATATATATATATATATATATATATATATATATATATATATATATATCATAACCACTTTTGTAGAATTGTTGTTAAATTCCTTTTACTTATTGTCATTTACTTTTGAGCACCATATTTACTTTCCAGCACTGTATTTACTCTTCGATACCATGTTTGTTTTCAGCACCATATTTAAATTTGAACACCATGTGTACTGTTCAATTATTATATCAATCAACTGTTTATATGTATCTTGTAACCTTATTTCTTTGATTTGGCGCCTTGTTATGTCATGTATAACCATTGCTAACCTGTATAACAGTTGAAAGCCATGACTTATATTCCAGCAACTTATTGATTGTTTAATTTAAACCGTATTCATTTGATATTTGATGCTTGAACTTGAAATTAGTAGTTGTTTGTTGTCTACCAAAATTATGCCTCCAAGGCGATATCGTCGTGTAAATACCCGAGAGAATCCAACAAACCCACCTCATGTGGGCCAGATAGATCTTGCTCTGGCTCAAATATTGCAGACCCTTACCCAGCAGACTGCTACTCTAGCACAACAACAGCAACAGATACAACAGCAGTTGTTGGCACAACAGCAGCAGTAACAGCAACAACAACAGCAACAACAGCAACAACAGCAACAACAGCAGCAACAGCAACAGCAGCAGCAACAACAGCCGATTCCTCTAGCTGTTACTTTTAAATCCTTTCAGGCCGTCAAACCTCCAGAATTTAAGGGGACAACAGATCCAGTGGAAGCGAGGTCATGGTTGAAAGAGATGGAAAAGGCTATTGAGTTAGTGAGGGTTCCAGAAGATAAGCAAACAAAGTATGTGAGTTATTTTCTAAAGAATGAGGCTACTTATTGGTGGGAGTCAGTGAGAGCTTTGGAAGCCACAGAGGTAATTACTTGGGTTAGATTCAAGGAGTTGTTTTTGGAGAAGTATTTCCCAGATTTTATGAAGGATCAGATGGAGGTGAAATTTCTAGAGTTAAAGCAGGGTAATATGACTGTGTTAGAGTATGAGGCAAAATTTACCGAGTTAGTAAGGTTTGTTCCAACATATGTGGATACAGATAGGAAGAAGGTGAAGAGATTTCAGCAGGGATTAACACCATGGATCTGGAGTAAGTTTACAGTTCTGGAGTTGGATACTTATGCAGCAGTGGTACAGAAAGCAATGATTGCGGAGGGAGAGAGTGATTTGTACTTTAAGGAGAAAGAAAAGAAGAAAAGGAAGGCAGGATCAACTGAAGGACGATAGTCTCAGGGTAGTTCTCAAAACTATCCTAATAAGAAACCAGGATTCCAGTTGGGAAAGGATGTGAATATTAAGAAACAAGGGGCGGGAAAAGAAGGACAGGGTAGTCGCCCACAAGAAGCAAATCAACAGAAATTTCTCAGACCACCATTGGCAGAGTGTAGGACATGTGGTAAGAAACATTTGGGAGCTTGTATTAAGGAGGATATAGCATGTTTCAAGTGCAACCAAAAAGGGCATATTTCTAAAGACTGCAAGATAGGAATTATTTGTCATCGATGCGGGAAGCCGGGGCACATGATGAAGGATTGCAGGGTACCCATAGCCAGACCCCCAGCCCCAGTTAATATAATGATTCGGGCAATAGAGGCAAAACCAGCAGTGAGTGTTCAGCCAATAGCCAGGACTTTTAATATGACAATGAATGAAGCTGTTAAAGATGCAGATATGGTGGCAGGTACGCTTCCTATAAATTTCGTACATGCCAAGGTGTTAATTGATTCCGGAGCTACTAAATCTTTCATATCTAAAGAGTTTGCTCGTAAATTGAATTGTGAAATGCACTTGCTAGATGAGGCTTTAATCATAGAAATAGAAAATTCGGAGCGTATACCAGTTAGACAGGTGTGCCCTCATTGCGAGATTGACATCTCAGGACATTGTTTTTATGCGAATTTGATACCCTTCCAGTTAGGTGAATTTGATGTAATCCTAGGAATGGATTGGTTAGTAGATAATAATGCGCAGATAGATTGTAAGGGTAAAAAGGTGAAGTTGCGATCCCCTGATAATGTGGAGTTGTCTTTCGAGGTCAGAAACAAACTAGGAAATTTTTTACCATTATGCAAACTAAGAGATTGTTGAGACAAGGGTGTGAGGGCTATATGGCCTACGTAATGGATACTAAGCAGAAAGTACCTAAGATAGAAGAGATACCCGTAGTAAACGAGTTTCTTGATGTTTTTCCAGATGAACTTCCAGGTTTACCTCCAGATAGGGAGATAGAATTTTCCAGTGGTTTAGCGCCAGGTACAGAACCAGTGTCTAAGGCTCCTTATCGTATGACACCAGTAGAAATGAAGGAATTAGCGATTTAATTGCAAGATCTTCTTGATAAAGGAATTATAAGACCTAGTGTATTCCGGTGGGGAGCACCAGTATTGTTTGTGATAAAGAAAGACGGAACCATGAGGTTATGCATTGACTATCGTGAGTTGAACAAATTAACTATTAAGAACAAGTATCCCTTGCCGAGAATTAACGATTTGTTCGACCAGTTGAAAGGAGCAGCTTGTTTTTCCAAGATAGATCTACGATCAGGTTACCATCAGTTGAAGATCAAGCCAGAAGACGTTCCAAAGACAGCATTTCGAACCCGATACGGACATTATGAGTTTTTAGTGATGGCGTTTGGATTGACAAATGCACCTGCAACATTTATGGATTTGATGAATAGAGTTTTCAAGAAATATTTGGATAAATTTGTGATTGTGTTCATTGATGATATTTTGATATACTCAAAGACTGAAGAAGAACATGCAGATCATTTGAGAATAGCTTTAGAAATTTTGAGAAAGGGGAAGTTGTACGCCAAGTTTTCTAAATGTGAGTTTTGGTTGAAAGAAGTGCAGTTTTTAGGACATGTGGTTAGCAGTGAAGGAATTAAAGTGGACCCAGCGAAAATTGAAGCTGTTATGAACTGGGAGAGACCAAAGACACCTACAGAAGTGCGAAGTTTCTTGGGATTGGCAGGATATTACAGAAGATTTGTTCAGGATTTTGCAAAGATTGCAACTCCTTTGACGAAGCTGACAAGGAAGAATAAAAAGTTTGTATGGAGTGAGAGGTGCGAGGAAAGTTTTTAAGAATTGAAAAAGAGATTGATTTCAGCTCCAGTATTAGTACTACCAGATGATCAAGGTAATTTCGTGATTTACAGCGACGCGTCTCACAAGGGACTAGGGTGTGTGTTGATGCAACATGGGAAGGTGATTGCTTATGCTTCTAGACAATTGAAACCTCATGAACTAAAGTACCCAACCCATGATTTGGAATTAGCAACAATTGTGTTTGCTCTGAAGATCTGGAGACATTACTTGTACGGGGAAAAGTGTAAAATTTATACAGATCATAAGAGTTTAAAATACATCTTTACCCAGAAGGAGTTAAATATGAGACAGAGAAGATGGTTGGAGCTAATCAAAGACTATGATTGTACCATTAACTATCATCCAGGAAAAGCGAATGTAGTGGCAGGTGCCTTGAGTCGAAAGGAAAGATTAAATATGTTGACTATGATTGAGGAGTTGTTTAGAGAGTTTGAAAAATTAGAGATAGAAGTTCGTGTACCAAAGGATGTTATGGATATGGTCTATACTATGACATTTCAACCAGAATTGTTAGAAAAGATTCGAAGGTGTCAGGAGGAATTTATGAGCGGAGATATCAACAAGTTGACAGGTGAGGAAATATGCACTCAAGTGGATGACAAAGGAATACTCAGATTTTCTTCAAGAATTTGGATACCCAATGTGACAGAGCTAAAGAATGAGATTTTACAAGAGGCACATAGTTCAAGTTATTCGATCCATCCTGGAAGCACAAAAATGTATCAAGATTTGAAAAATAATTTTTGGTGGCCAGATATGAAGAAAGAGATTGCTGAGTGGGTAAGTAAATGTTTGACATGTCAGAAGGTGAAAGCTGAACATCAAAGGCCAAGTGGATTACTACAGCCGTTGGAGATTCCCGAATGGAAATGGGAGCATATTGCGATGGACTTCATGGTAGGATTACCAAGAACGAGAGCCAATCATGATGCTATTTGTGTGGTTGTCGACCGATTGACAAAATCTGCACATTTTCTTCCGATAAATGAAAGATTTTCGTTGGACAAATTGGTTCATCTCTACATAAAGGAGATTGTAGTACGACATGGAGTTCCGGTGTCAATAGTTTCGGATCGAGACCCGAGATTTAACTCAAGATTTTGGAGAAATTTTCAAGAATGTTTGGGCACTGAATTAAGGATGAGTAATGCTTACCATCCTCAAACAGACGGCCAGAGTGAGAGAACAATTCAAACCATTGAAGACATGCTCAGAGTCTGTGCACTCGATTTCAAAGGCAATTGGGATGATCACTTGCCATTGGTGGAATTTTCGTACAATAACAGTTATCATGCCAGTATTGGAATGCCGCCCTACGAAGCACTGTACGGACGGAAGTGTAGATCTCCTGTGTATTGGGAAGAAGTTGGTGAACGAAAAATATTAGGACCAGAATTGGTACAGCAGACCAAAGAAGTGATCCAACTTATTCAGAAAAGGTTAGTAGCAGCTCGGAATTGACAAAAGAAGTATGCTAACTTAACCAGGAAGAATGTGGATTTCGAAGAAGGGGAACAAGTTTTGCTGAAAGTATCTCCGTGGAAAGGGTTATTGAGATTTGGGAAGAAAGGGAAACTGAGTCCAAGATTTGTCGGACCTTTTGAGATTTTGCAGAAGGTTGGGAAGGTTGATTACGAGTTAGATTTGCCACCGCATATGCAGCATATTCACAACGTGTTTCATGTGTCGATGCTTAAGAAATACCATCCTGATTCTAAGCATGTCATAGAACATGAACCGATAGAGATTCAGCCAAACTTATCTTATGTGGAGCAACCGATAAAGATACTAGATCGTAAAGAGAAGGTCTTAAGGAACAAGACAATACCAGTAGTGAGGGTTCTGTGGAGGAACCGTAAGGTGGAAGAGTCTACCTGGGAACTGGAGAGTGAGATGTTGGAAATGTACCCTCATTTATTTGCTTAGCGTGATTCTGGGGACATAATCCTATTTAGGGGGAAGATTGTAAGAACCTTGAATATTTAATTTATAAAATTTCTGTTTTGGTGAACGAGTACGGAAATATTTTATATTTTATTTGAGGTTGATGAGTCGATATGTTAAGTATATTATTGCTCGAAAGGATTCCCATATGTGGTTAGGGTGTGATATGTGTCAATATATTTGGAACAAAAGTCTTTTTTCGTAATTCATGAAAAATCAGTTCATTTTATTCGATAAATCCTATTTTCAAAAAATAATAATAATTTCCTGGGGCTTCGATTTCAAATTGATCCGTGTCAGTATTCATGAAATAAATCTCAAAACATTCGAAACTTGTATTTTTATTCGTTTTATAAGTTTTATAAATTTGTAGTATTTAATTCGTTATTTTATCCGAAAATATTTCATTCGTATCGGACCCGTAAATTGTACTTTCGGGACTAACTATCAGCTAATGCACGTGACCTTACCCTCAACCAATCCACATTTTAATTTCTCGACCAATCCAGAGCCTTCCAGCTGTCCTTGGTCAAAAAGATAAAAAAATCATTTCTTTTCTTAAAAGAAAAATTTATATACTCTTATTTGTTCTTGAAGATCGATAGCCTTGTTGAGGGTGATTTTGGAGTCCGATTTTGACGCGCAAATACTCAAAATGAAGCCCTTGAATTCAAGTTCCTGAATCTGCAATCCAAATTAGTGTCGGATAATTTTTCTATTTTCTATGAATTTTCCTTTAATCTGCAGAAATTTGGAATTTTATTTAAAAAAAATCGAGCTTTTGATTCTGGAATTTCTCTGTCAATTTGGTGTTTCCTTGAGTTTCTTGAGGTTATTTGGAGTAGGATCACACATATATAATTACTGTGTTGCTTTAGTTTTGTGGAGTTGAAGTTAAGTAAGTACTTGAAATTTTGAATAATTCGATTTTGTAATCTGTGGCTTGTCTGTGAAAACTGAAGTATTCTATAGCTTTTATATGTTGTATATAGTCAGTTTGAGCATTTGGTATCATTATATAAGCTTTATTTGTTATAAGTCGAGTTCATGAATTTTTGAGAAACTTTGACTGATTCGTCCACAATATATGGTGAGTGTCTGCAATTTCTGGGTTTGTGATTAGATTAGAGATGTTCCCAGCTTCAATTTGGTATATAAAACACATGGTTTGGTGAAGAGTTTAGCAAAGTCGATTTTTATGGTTTTTGATGAAAGTATGAATCAATCGTTCTTAAGATTGGTTGATTGTTTGTTAGTAACGATTTTGTGGTTAGATTGCACATAATGCCAGCTTTGATTTGGTATATCAAATGCATAAATTGGTTAAGTATTAAGTGAAATCGAGTTTTCGTCGGAAATTTTTATAAACTCGCCGGAGGTCGAGTTTTGGTGAGGTTTATGGGAAGTTATGGTGTTAGCAGGGTTAAGGGAGATTGTGTAATGAATTTTGAACTGAAACCCATTGAAAAACGGAAGTAAATAGAGGGTTTAGGCTCGCCGGAGTTCCCCTGCAGTCGCCGGATTCTGCAAAAGACGCCGGAATCTGGGGAAAACAAGGGAGACTCGTTCTGAGTGTTTAGCAACTGTAGTTTAACTGTTGTACTGTGTAGCTGATTTACTTTTAAAAAGTAAATCATAATTTCATTTTATCTTTAATTATTTTCAATTCTATTATTTATTTAAAAATCTGAATTTTACTTTTAAATTTCAGAAATTATTTCAAAATCATGATTTAAATTCAGGATTATTTCTGGATTATTCATTTATTTATTTTCGAAAATGATTTATTTAATTATTTATTTTAAATTCAAAATAAATAGGAATTAAATACTTTTAATTATTTAATTAATTTCAAATAATGATTTAATTAATTCAATTATTTGATAAATGTAATTATTTATCAAATAATTTTATTAATTAGTTAATAGTTGATTTTAATTAATTGAATTAGAATTATTTAATTCTTAATTCAGTTATTCTTGTTTAAATGATTTAAAATGATTTAAAAATAGCAGTAAATTGTTTAAAAATCAAGAAAATATCTTACAAATATTTTCAAATATTCTGAGTTGGGTTTTATTTAAAAACCAAGATTTAAAATGGGTTTAAAATATTTCTTGAGCTCATTTAATTGCTAGAGCTAGTTATTTGGACTGTTATGTGAGAATTGCATAACAATTAGTATGAGATGAGAATACTTATATTGCCCTGTGTGATCTTTATGGATAACTTGTTTTTCAACCGTTATGTTTTCAAATTCTATAAACATATAGGGTCTAAGCATAATTGGTGTCTATTCATCTTCTATCTATTTTGTGGATGTATGTTTAGTTTGGTATTCGTATACTGAGAAGTAGCGTGTACTTGTTTCGTGTTGTCCGATCAGATATCATAACCATTGCATATAGTGATTAAAGGCATCAGATCTAAGCAAAGTATTTAATGAAGTTAGGATCCCATGTTTTCTCTTGGATAAGTAATTCGATTCCAATTCTAGTTAGTTAGTTAATTTAGTTAATTAAAATCCAAATTTATTAATTGCCTTAGCAGTGAATAAAAACCATACATTGTTGCATAGGTGCATTAACTGAATTGAAACCTAAACCAGATCTCTGTGGGAACGAACTCAACTTTATTCTATATTACTTGTGACCATGTACGCTTGCGTGATTTAGTGCAAACATTCCTTGACTTGGGTGGACGACCACAGTTAATGTTCTCCAAGCATGGGGATTCATCCCTAGAGGTAGTAGTTGGTGGTGTTCTTCGTGTGGTCACCATGGATGATGTTGTAGACCCACAGACGGCGCCAAATGTTGTGGAATAAAAATTAGGTTATCGAATTGCGGCAAGGGTTTGTATGTAATCAATACTAGGGTTCGTGAGCTTCGTGCTTTAATGGCTGCTCTCGTGTTCGTGGCTGAATCTGCCTTCACAAGATGCCTACGTACCTTGTTGAATATCAAGAATCAAGCCAAAAACGTAGTTCTAAGAATGAGAGGTCAGGCCCTTTTATAGGCTGTAGGAACCTTAGAATTATGGTAGGATTCGGATACTTGGTGGGCAAGCCACCGCCTTGAGGAAGGTTCTAGACTCCTTCCTTGTAGGAATCAGTTTCCATGTTGAAGTAGGTGCCTTGGGGACTAAGTCAGGTAGGAGTGATATCCTTATTTGACTCTTATTGCTGAGCTGGTTATTACCCTTAATAATAATTACGAAATTAACATCATAAATAGGGTTTGGGCCCATCTGGTGGGCCCCACGTTTGGACCATATTGGGTCTAATTAATGCCACATTAAATGTGTCTTTAGGGCTTATTTTTAGCCCATATCATTTGCCCCCCCCAACTTCTAGGAAAACTGATCAGGTTTTCCTTGAAGTTTTAACAGTCCTTTCCATGACTCGGGTCAGGGTTCATCTTCATACACTAGTGTTTCACGAGTATTGTCTTGATTTAAAGCGTGGAGCGATCGACGCATTTACAACAATGTTAATTCTATGTTACTGGCACTAATCAGCCTTAACAATGTTTAAATGGTGTTAAACGACACTAAACGGTGCTAAACAGCGTTAAACGACGTTTAAACGGTGTTAGATGACGTTAAACGGCATAAAACGGCGCTAAACGATACTACACGATGCTAAACAGCCTTAAACGGCGTTTAATCGGTGTTAAACGACGTTGAATGGCATAAAATGGCGCTAAACGACACTACATGGTGCTAAACAGCCTTAAACGACGTTTAAACGGTGATAAAGGGCGTTAAACGGCATAAAATGGTGCTAAACGACACTACACGGTGCTAAACAGCCTTAAACGACGTTTAAACGGTGTTAAACGACGTTAAACGGCATAAAACGGCGCTAAACGACACTAAACAGTGCTAAAACGGCACTAAACGGTGTTTAAACCATATTCTGGTTCAACTCAATTTTCATATTCGAAACGACGTCGGAATCAATATCCAGCATCGAAACTGCATCAAAATCCCATTCGGCTGGCTCTCGGTCGACCAATTCCTTATATATTTTTTTTTGCACCCTTGGCTACAACGTTTCAAATCCCATCTTGAATACTGTCCCTTCATATTAGCAATGGAATACGAGCTTTCATACGGGATATGAGTTTTCATATTGACAATGGAACATGAGTTTTCATATTGGCACTCGATCATCGATATGGAAAACCAATAATATGGTCATTCATGACTTTTGTTTAAGGATTCCCCTAATTTCTTGATTAGCGCTGCTAATCCCGTGCTTTGCGTCAACTTCTTGACTAGGCTTATTAACCAAAATCAGCTTCCAAAATTCCTTCTGTCAAATATTCTCAGTTCCTTTTCCAAAATTCATAAGTTTTTGACGAATCTTTCCATCTATAACAGATAGTTTTTCGTCCTCTTTTTGCATTTAACCGATACATGACCTGCAAACACGATCTGGCCTGCATTTCAACCTGAAATTGCAGGTAAGAAGGGGAGTATCCTTCATTCTTCTTTACCTCTTCATTTCTCAAATCTCTCTCAAGTCTCTAAACTCTCTAGTTCTCTAGTTTTCCAAGTTCAAGTTCGAGTTCAAGTTCGACATGGCTGACAAACGCCCAGTTGCCCCCCCCCCCCAATCTCCCTGGAGGAAGCTATGAGGAAGAGGAGCATGACAAGAATAGTTAAAGGTATGCAAAAACTCAAGCCCCCTAAATATGTTGATCATCGATTCAAGTCTTTATTAGAACTGTTAAGCATTATGGGAGAGACATTCCCCAATAGTTCTAGCTTGGATGCCTTTCACTGTCCTTCCAAGTTGAAAAAGAAGGATGTTGAGAAGATTAGAAACACATACAGCTTTCCAAGTGTGATCAAAGTCTAGCTTCCAAGCCCAGGAGATAGAACTTGCAATTGGCATCCTGAGAGAATATGTGTTTTCAAAGGTGCCTTAGAAGCGGGGTTAAGGTTCCCAGTTGACCCATTTATTATCAGGTTCCTAGCGGAGCTCCAAGCCCATCCTTGTCAGCTATACCCCAATTCATGGAGGTTCTTGATCATCTTCATAATAAGGTGTCGTGAGTTGGAAATCCCTTTGAGCACGACTATGTTTAGAAGCACCTTCATGATAAAGAACTCCTCTGAGTCTAAGCTAGGGTAGATTAGCTTTCAACTTCGATGCGGGCTTCCACACATAGTGAACTCCTTCTCCTTTCCCGACTCTCATCATTCCTGGAATAGGGAATTTGTTGTTTTAGAACGGGAAGGCGGTGACTGGGGTCACTTTTTTGTTAAGAGATTCGGATTCGTGGAGGATAGTTCACACTTCGTGTGTGACCTCACCCATCAAGAATTGCTAGACAGAGATAGATTGCTTGCTGATGATGGCCGTACTCATTATAAAACTATTCTTAATGAGAAGAAACTTATCGAAGCTGGCTTGAGCTTTCTTTCTTTTGAGGGTAATTTTTTTCGTTATTTCATTATGAACTATATTTGTTCTTAGGCTTAATGACCTTTTGGCCCTTCAAGTTTGCACAATTATACCCGTAAAGCCCTACAGTTTTAAAGCGTTCCTTTTTGCCCCTCTACGTTCAGAAATGTACCTTTTAGTCACAAAACCGTCGTCTTTAAGAACGAATAGACGACGGTTTGTGGCAAAAAGGTACATTTCTGAAGTTGGAGGGGCGAAAAGGAACGCTTTAAAACTGTAGGGCTTTATAGGTATAAATGTGCAAACTTGAAGGGCCAAAAGGTCATTAAGCCTTGTTCTTATTCCGATATCTTTTTCCTTCACATTTCAGTTGCTGAGGAGTTGGACAGTCGTCCTGAGAATCAGCCAAATGTCACCAGACGGATGGTGAAGAAAGCGGAAGCGCAATTGAATCCTATTGGTCGAAAGGTTCCTCAGTTCTTGGAGGGATGTTCTCAAGGGGGAAGAGGTCCCGGAATGCTGCTGGAGATGATAGAATCCCCTTCACTCTGGATTGGGGCATTTGTGAGCAGGATTCTGTCTTGGGGAGTTCTTCCTTGGCCTTGGCCTGGTCCAGGCTCTCTATTACCCCTCCTGATCTTTTAACAGTCACTGTAGGAGATAAGATCAACGAATCCGAGTGCCTTGGAGCTCAGGCTCTATATCAGGTATCGAATTATGTATTCAATGTTTTTGTCTGCTTTGTTCGTTGTAAGTGCCTTACCAATTTCCTTATTTCAGGCCAACGCTTATCTTTAATTTGCCACCCGTCAAGGCCGGGCCTATAGGGATAACAATGCGGTATTGCTGAATGAGAAGGAAAAGTTCGAAGAGCAACTTCAAGACTTAAACTCCAGAGTTGTTCGATTTGAGGTAAATAGTTTATCTTATAAAAAGCAACTTCGCTCGCTAGCCAAGAAGAAATCCTCTAATGCTAACAAGATAATTGATGCATACCATAGGTCGGAAGCTTTTTCAAAGTTTATAGATGATCATGATGATGAGATGCGACCCTTCAACATGTCAGTTGGATGGAACAAAGCTGTTGGCATTGTAGGCAACAAGTATCATTTGGTGGTGAATCTAGCAGACTTCCCTTGCCCTACCTGGGCTGTTAGTGGCGGAAGTCACGTGGATCATGCATCAGGCTCCGGGGGTAGTCGCCGTTCTTCTGGTTCTGGTTTGAGGAAGGCGACCAACGTTGTTAGCTCCAGTTCGACCTCTTCCCGTTCTGCTGGGAAAAAGGCCATGGCAGATAGGGAGGCGGCCGTGAGGCAATCTTTTCCTGGCAAACAACTTTGCGCTAGACCCAACTTCTCGACCGAGACTTTAGACAAAGAAGGGGACGTGGTGAAGAAGGGAGTGACGCAGCCTATGGAGACAAAAGTCGAAGATGATGATGATGAGGGCTCCGAAGAGGAGGAAGAAGAAGAAGATGGAGAAGAGGAAGAGGGTGAAGAAGAAGAAGTGGTGGAGGAATCCTCCGAGGAGTAAGTGGCCTTGTATGGCCTTGTTAGCCGCTTGTGGCTTTATCTTTTCAGCTTTTAATCAAGGTCCTTCGGGACTTAACTTTTATTTATGGTCTGTAACTTAAACCTTGGCCCTTCGGGGCACTTTATTTATGCATTTGCTTTCCTCATTCGCATGTTCACTTATTTTCGGTACTTGGTTTTTCTAAACTTACACTCAACAGGTGCTTGGTACATAATCAAAATCATGGAATCATAGAATGGAAAACAAACTTGCATTAATAATTCGAAATGGGTTCAACCCTTACATATGCAATACTACTGTCCTACTCGGGGCACTAGGTCCTGGAATTGTTTTATCGAACCTTATTTCTACTTCTCCTAATAAATAGATAAAAAGCTGGATCCTTACAAGGATAGCTCACACATAATAAATCTCTAGGTTTAAAGCATGCCAAGTTCGTGGAACTTCGTCCCCATCCAACGTCTCCAACTTGTATGATCCTCGTCCTAGTGTCTTCCTGACCCGATACGGCCCTTCCCAGTTAGGGGCTAGCTTTCCCTTTTGCCCAACTCCAGAAGCCTCTATCTTCCTTAAAACCAAGTCGGCTTGTCGAAAGAACCTCTCCTTAACCATTTGGTTATAGTGGAAAAATGCTCTCCTTTGATGCTCCGCATTCTTGGCATTTGCTTCATCCCTAACTTCATCAATCAAATCAAGGTCAAGCCTCATGCATTCTTCATTAGCCTCTAATTCATATGCCTCAACTCGAGGTGATGCATGCATAATCTCCAAGGGCACAACCGCCTCGGCTCCGTAAGCCAGCAAAAACGGGGTTGCTCCAGTTGTCACTTTACAAGTGGTGTGATATGCCCAAAATATAGGCAGCAACTCATCCACCCAAGTGTTCCTTGAGCATTCGACCCTCTTCTTTAGTCCATCAAGGATAATCCGATTGGCTACCTCGGCCTGTCCATTAGCTTGCGGGTGTGCTACTGAAGTAAAACGGAGCTCAATAGCGTTTTCCTCACAGTACTTCTTGAACTCTTCATTGTTGAACTGTGTCCCATTATCCGTCACAAGGAGTCGTGGGATTCCATATTTGCAAATGATGTTTTCCCAAAAGAACTGGGCAACTTACTTAGTGGTTATCTTGGCTAAAGGTTTAGCTTCAATCCACTTAGTGAAATAATCGATGGCCACTATCAAGAACTTCCTTTGTGCTGAAGCCATAAGGAAAGGACCAAATATGTCCATCCCCCACATTACGAACGGGATAGGAGTGTTAACTGATGTTAACATCTCAGGCGGCTACCTTACAATTGGGGCGTGCTTTTGACATCTATCACACTTCTTGATGTAATTCTGTGCATCGGCCAACATCTCTGGCCAATAGAATCCTAGACGAGTGATCTGGTAAGCTAGGGCTCTACCCCCCAAGTGTTGCCCACATATCCCTTCATGAACTTCCTCCAATGCTTCCTTTGCCTCTTGGGGCCTCAAACACTTCAAATATGGCATGACAAACGATCTCTTGTAAAGGATGCCTTAGATCAAAGCATATCTCAATGCTCTCACTGACAGCTTTCGTGCCTCCAAGGCATTGTCAGGGAGCCATCTGGTTTCTAGGTGAGCTTTGATAGGATCCATCCAGCAGCTTCCAACATTAATTGGCGCTACCAACTTTGAGTTAATGTTCGGGGCCTTCAAGACCTGGAAGTAAACACTTCCTGCATAATTTTCTATCTCAGAAGAAGCGAACTTGGACAGGGCATCAGCCTTAATGTTCTCTTCTCGGGGGATGTGCTCCACATAGCACTCATCAAACTGAGTCATTACTACCTTTACAACTCTCAAATACTTTGCCATGGTTTCATCTTTGGCTTCAAATTCACCGTTCACTTGCGATACTACAAGTCTTGAGTCTCCACAAACTTTAAGGTTCTTGACCCTCATGATTCTGGCCAAGCTTAACCCAGCTATCAATGCCTCATACTCCGCTTCATTGTTGGTAGTAGGAAAGTCCAACTTCAAGGCGTACTCAACTGTGAACCCATCGGGGCTTTGCAGAACCAAACCTGCACCACTAGATTTTGTTTTTGATGCTCCATCAAAATACAGCACCCAATACTCCTTCCGATCGGGTACAAGTTCCTCTTCTTTAGGGGTAATCACTATCTCTTGCCCCTCGACTTCTTGGTTGTTAATGGTATATTCAACCACGAAGTCAGCCAATGCCTGAGCCTTGATGGTTGTTCGAGGCTTATACTTGATGTCAAATTCTCCAAGTTCGATCGCCCACTTAATCAACTTTCCACTGGCCTTCGGGCTGTGCAATATGTTCCTCAACTGTTGGTCCGTCAGGACTTTGATCTTGTGTGCCTGGAAGTATGGTCGTAACTTCCTCGAGGCTGTTATCAATGCCAAAGCAAACTTCTCGATGGGAGAGTAATTCAACTCAGCCCCATGCAATACCTTGCTTACGTAGTAGATGGGTTTCCGAACTTTATTCTCTTCTCGAATAAGGATGACACTCAATGCTTGTTCAGACACAGCCAAGTATAGGTAAAGAGTCTCTCCGAGACTAGGTTTGGCTAACAACGGAGCTTCAGCCATGTACTTCTTCAGCTGTTCAAAGGCTTCTTGGCTCTCAGGAGTCCACTCAAAATTTTTCACCTTCTTCAATGCCTGAAAGAAAGGCAAGCACTTGTCACCAAATTTGGAGATAAATCTCCCCAGGGCTGCAAATTGGCCCGTTAACTTCTGTATATCTCGTATAGAGCGGGGTGGTTCCATGTATAGAATCGCTTTGATCTTGTCAGGGTTGGCCTCTATTCCTCTCTTTGAAACCATCAGACCCAAAAATTTTCCTGAACTAACGCCGAAAGCACATTTGGCTGGATTCAACATCATCTTGTGGCGCTTCAGCACTTCAAATGCCTCTCTGAGGTGCTTAATGTGGTCTGTCTTGAAAAGGCTCTTGACTAACATGTCATCAACATAGACCTCCATGGTTTTTCCAATTAGATGGGCGAATATCTTATTCACTAGTCGTTGGTAAGTAGCGCTTGCATTCTTTAGACCAAAAGCCATAACAAGATAACAGAAAACACCAAAGTTAGTTATGAAAGATACCTTGGGGATGTCATCCTTGTGCATCTTAATCTGATTGTAACCGTTAAACTCGTCCATGAAGCTCAACATCTCATGTCCAGCTGTGGCATCTATCAACATGTCTATCCTTGGCAGGGGAAAACAATCCTTCGGACATGCGTCATTCAAATCGGTGAAGTCTATACACATCCTCCACTTCCCATTCGCCTTCTTGACCATCACTGGGTTAACTAACCATTCGGGGAACTGAATCTCTTCAATAAACCCAGCCTCCAAGAGCTTGTCAACTTCTTGCTTAATGGCCTCTTGCCTTTTGAGAGCAAAATTCCTCTTCTTCTGTTTTATCGTTTTCCATTCAGGATCAACATTCAATCTGTGAGTTATGAGTTGGGGATCAATCCCTGGCATATCAGCTGTAGTCCAAGTAAACACATCACTGTTTTCTTGTAAGAAAGCCGTCAACTTGCCCTTCAAGGGTTCCTTCAGTGAAGCTCCTATATAAGTGACTTTCTCAGGGTCGCCCAGTTCTAAAGGTATGGGGATCAAATCTTCTGCCGGCTTTCCTCGGTGTTCATCATCACCACGGATATCCGTGTCTTCAATCGGGAGTACCTGCCCCCCAATTCCATCAACTCTTAATGCAGATACATAACAACTTCTTGCATCTTCTAGTCACCCTTCTGTTCTCCAACACCATTCCTGGTTGGAAACTTAATCTTCACATGGTAAGTTGAGGCAACAGCCTTGAACGCATGAAGTCTAGTCCTTCCCAGGATTGCATTATAAGTCGAGGATGCCTTGATTACCAGAAAATTCAACATCTGAGTAGCCTCCTTGGGTTCTTGCCCCATTGTCATGGGCAACTGAATAGTCCCTTCAACTTTGGACTCAACTCCATTAAACCCGTAGATGGGCATGTTGGTTGGGGCCAACTGAGAGTCGGTGTACCCCATCTTCACAAACGCATCATGAAACAAAATATCAACAGAAGCTCCATTGTCTATCAAGACTCGCTTCACCTCTGAGTTTCCAATTACAGGAGTTATGACCAACGGGTCGTCATGGGGGAACTTCACCCCTTCAAGGTCAGAGTCCTGGCACGTTTCGGGGCCTCTCCCACGATGTGCATCACCTCTCTGGCATATTCCTTTCGAGAGTTTCGAGTTGTGTTGGCCGCTGTCGGGCCTCCTCAAATCATGTTGATAACTGGCCCTCGGGGCT
Organism: Kitagawia praeruptora; assembly: GCA_037693485.1. Taxonomy (NCBI): domain Eukaryota; kingdom Viridiplantae; phylum Streptophyta; class Magnoliopsida; order Apiales; family Apiaceae; genus Kitagawia; species Kitagawia praeruptora. Next base: position 129,692,440 of record CM075352.1, read on the forward strand.
GTGGGTTACGATCACGATCATTCCCTTCTGTCATTGTCTCTCCTGTCATAATCCCTTCTCTGCGTTCCACGATCTTCACCCTTTGTAAACTTACTCAACTTCCCTTTCCGGATCAAGAACTCAATCTCGTCCTTCAACTACCTACAATCATCCGTATCATGTCCCACATCTCTGTGGTACCTACAGTATTGCTCCTTGTTTCTCTTTGCGGGGTCACGCCTAAGTGGCTTCGACCATCGAAAGTCTTTATCCTTCTCAATATCTACCAAGATCTGACTCCTAGGAGTATTCAGCCTTGCATAGTCAAAAAACCTTGGTCCCAAATTCTTCTTTGGTGGTGATTCAGAGTCTTTGCTAGTACGGGGAAACTTGTCCCTAACATCGTACTCTTGGTCTTGCTTTCGCTTCTTGGAGTCGTTGTTACCCTTGCCATTTCCTCCCGCGACTTCTTTCTTCATGTTATCCTCAGCCTTGATATACTTATCATCCCTTCATTGGAGCTCGGCCATGTTTTTAGGAGGATGCTTTGCCAACAACCTTTTAAAGAATAGATTAGTGGTTCCGTGTTCCAAGGCTACCATGGCCACCTTATTCTCCAAGTCGGTAATATTCAATGTCTCCTTAGTGAATTGCTTGAGGTAATCCCTTAAATTTTCGTTCTTCCCTTGCACTACATACATGAGGGATGCAGAGCTTTTCTCATAAACTCTCCCGCTAATGAATTGGCTAATAAAAGCGGCGCTCAACTCCTTAAAAGAGCCAATCAAATTCGCAGGTAGGCGGCTATACCATCTTTGAGCCATGCCCGACAGGGTTTGAGGGAACGACCTACACTTCAAGGCGTCACTTGCAGGCTGCAATAACAGTGCGTTTGAGAATGTCATGACGTGATTTGCGGGATCACCCATTCCATCATCGGCCTTAATTGTCGGCATCTTGAACTTCTTTGAGATACGAGCATTTATCACCTCCTCAGTAAATGGAGGTGTGGGATCATTAGGATCCCCAAGTGGCATCAGATCTTTGGGGTTGCTTCTGGGGGTTTCTACCCTTGTTGTTCTTCCGGTTGGGGCATCAGCCCTTCTCTGGCTTCTTGAAGACCTCTCTAGGTCTATAATGGGAATCCTTCCTGAGGTTGGAGGAGGCTAAGTTTGATTCAACCTAGCTTGTTCTCTCGCTATATCATCCTTCAACCTTAAAATCTCGGCCTCATGAGCCTTGATTCTCTCAACAGCTATCAAAGAAGGTCCATCATGGATGGTTTGAGTACTCCTTCGAGGTTCTCTGCTAGCACGTCGCCTCCTTAGGGCTTCATCACAATCATCGTCATCAGATGATGACTCATAGGGGCCGGAGTAGTCGTCATACTCTCGATCTCGGATCTGCAAGGCATGGCCACTTGGTCCATACCTTGAGTAATTGGAGGGTAGTTAGGTAGACCGTACATCGGATTGGTATTCACGGGGAGATCCGTAGTATGGATCTGTACCCCTGGTGGTAACGGGTGATCAAGATTAACAAGAGGAGAGACCACCATCTGAAGAGGGTTTGTTCCTTGACTTGGGTGGACGACCACAGGTAATGTTCTCTCAGCATGGGGATTCGTCCCTGGAGATTGAGAAACTTGAGATTGAGTGATCGCCCATGATGTTGGGGGTACTTGTTCAGTGGCGGGCGGAGCAGAGTTGAGGGGTAAAGCCTCAGTAGTAGTTGGTGGTGTTCTTCGTGTGGTCACCATGGTTGATGTTGTAGTCCCACAGACGGCGCCAAATATTGTGAAATAAAAATTAGGTTATCGAATTGCGGCTAGGGTTTGTATGTAATCAATACTAGGGTTCGTGAGCTTCATGTTTTAATGGTTGCTCTCGTGTTCGTGGTTGAATTTGCCTTCACAAGATTCCTACGTACCCTGATGAATATCAAGAATCAAGCCAAAAACGTAGTTCTGAGAATGAGGGGTCAGGCCCTTTTATAGGCTATAGGAGCCTTAGAATTATGGTAGGATTCGGATACTTGGTGGGCAAGCCACCGCCTTGAGAAAGGTTCTAGACTCCTTCCTTGTAGGAATCAGTTTCCATGTTGAAGTAGGTGCCTTGGGGACTAAGTCAGGCATGAGTGATATCCTTATTTGACTCTTATTGCTGAGCTGGTTATTACCCTTAATATTAATTACGAAATTAACATCATAAATAGGGTTTGGGCCCATCTGGTGGGCCCCACGTTTGGACCATATTGAGTCTAATTAATGTCACATTAAATTTATCTTTAGGGCTTATTTTTAGCCCATATCACACACATACACACACACACACACACATATATATATATATATATATATATATATATATATATATTACATCATATTTATAATAACATACATTTTATATCATGTCATATAATTTTTATCATTACATTTTAAACTTTTTAAAGTTGATGAAAAATCTTGCATGTCATTAAATTCTTACCATTTACATAAGAATATTTACTTTTATTTGCATAATGATTGCATTATTATACTTTCTCTGTCCCACTCAAAGTGATTTGTTTGACTTTTCTTGGTCAAATTGACCAATTTTGTAACTTATATTACGTATATTATATGTTAAATATAGTTAATGAAAAAATATGATAAAAAAATATAGATCATTTATTATAACCTACATTTTTTAGATTTATAAAAATGTTAGTCGGTAATATTTAAAAGTCAGTCAAAGTTTGGTCAGTTTGACCAAAAAAAGTCAAACAGACCAGTTTGAGTGGGACAGTGGGAGTATATTTTTTTGAATTATTTGAAATAGTTTAAAAATTGTTTTTTCATCGCAACGAGATTAAGAACTAACAAATAACTAAATATTAGTATCATAGATTATTATACTTAAGGTAAATAGACAATTATTAAGGTAACTATAAATATTATAATATTAAAAAATATATATGTGTTGATCTTAAGGAGTTGTCTTCTAAGCAATTTTGCTAATGAGGTAATTGATCATTCTGTAATATTCAAGGTAGTGATAATTGAAGTAAAGGTAAATAAACGTTTTCAGGTAGATGCAGTTAATTTATAGTACATATTTATACCATTTACTTATGATACATTTTAATTTTTGATTACTTTTAAATACTTTTAAGATTATGTGATTAAATAAAATAGAGTATAATATTTTATTATGGAATTTAACTTTGTAATATTAATTAATAAAATTAATAATAATAATAATAGTTATTTAATAAATGATATGTATTGATTAGAACTAATAATATAAAATCTTAATGTAAATTTGTTGTTAACGGGTAATGGTGTAAATATAAAATACTACTCTGTATTTAGGATTAAAGACAATAACGGAATTTATTTGATTTGTTTTATATTATAAATAATTTAAAATTAAATAATTAGAGTGAAAACCAAAACTTAAGAGAAAACCAAAACTTTCAATGTTTCGGCTTTAATATAATAGTATAGATGAGAAGAATACAGGAAATTATGTATAATAATGTAATGATAATAGCTAGGTTCGATTGAATATATAACAAGTAAGATTTGTAGTTTAACGAGATTTTGCCATATACATATTATCCATTTATCTCAAAAATTTGTAACTTAAATTTCAAATAATCTTTTATTGATTCTTTTATCCATATTATTACTAAAAATTAGAAAATATATGCAATTTCTACCGTCGTGAACATTTGAAGAACTACAACACAACAACGCATAAATACCTTGCTGCAATGTTATCACAACTATCGTTCTCAATTGCATATTTGCTTATTACTTGTTATATTAGGAGTAGTTTTTTTTTTTCTGTTTCCTAGGGCTGTAAATGAGTCGATACGTTCACGAACAGTTCGGTGTCCGGTTCGAAAAAAGTTCGATTCGAGTTCGGTTCGATTTGTAAACGAGTCGAACATGAACACGATTTTGAGGTTCGTCTCGTAAATGAGCTGAACCCAAACACGACATAGTTCGGCTCGAAAGTTCGCGAGCAAGTTCGATTATATAGTTCATGAGCAAGTTCATTAATATAGTTCGTGAACCTTGTTCGTAAATATGGTTCATGAATAAGTTTGTGCACAAACTTCATATATATACGTTCGTGAACATAATTTCTTTAACATTTAACGAGAGTTCTTGAATTCACGATAATTTGTAAATAATTGTATAAGTAAGTGTTACGAAGTAATATGTTAGTTTTATTTTGTCTATTCATTATATTTTCTTTGTTTAAATTTATAAATTATTTTTATTAATATTAATTAAATTATACATATGTTACATTATAAATTATAACATTAGTTCGTTATGTATTAACTAAACTTGGTCCAAATTTGATTCCTTGATAAGTCTAAAATCGAAACATTTCTCGAGTTTTCAATGTTTCATCCCCCAATTTTATTTTTATTTTAATTGAATTAAAAATTTTCTAGAAAAAAAAGGTTGAAGTGTTCATGAACACGAAATCATGAACACTATTTATGAGATGTTTGTGAATAGTAGCTCGTTAGACATGTTCGTGAACTGTTCGCGAACATGTTCGTGAATAAAAATTTTCTTAACGAATCGATACACAAACAAAAATATTGGCTCGATCAAAGTTCGAGCTCGAGTTCGAGTTCGATGTATTTATAACGAGCTGATACACGAACAGGTAAGAGTTCGGCTCGGTTCGACTCATTTACAGCCCTACTAGTGATGTTTATAGCTGTAATTCGAGCTGGGCGGCTCGCGAGCTGTGCTCGGCTCGAACTCGTTTAAGTGGGCTCGATTCGGCTCATTTAATTAAACGGATCGAGCTCGGTTAAACTCGTCAAATATTACAGTTGCACAATATTATAGATTTACCTATAATATACGTGATTTATCTAAGTTAAACTCGTCAAATATTACAGTTGCACAATATTTAAGACTGGATCTATTTTATTATCAGGCCGAGATTTTGTTTTGGAAAATGCTACCGTTCCCAAATTGGATCCCAAAAAAATTATCAAATGACACGTGTCATCTTCTGATTGATCATATTACGATTGGCCTCCTGGATTCACATGAATTCCACCAATTAAAATATTTCATACTATCAAATCACCAATGCCACCTCATTTGAGAACTCTTTTTGGGATCCCTGACGCTACTATTTAGTTTTTGCTCCATTTTGGTTGAGCTCCAAACGGAAAAGGACAAGTGTAAACTGCAATTACTGGTCAAATGAATGGCATTTTTCAACTCATAATTTCTTACCAAAAAATGTGATGTATTCCAAAAAATTTCAAATTTTTTTCAAGTACTAATATAAATTTTATGTAAAAGATAATTTTCTATAAATATATACATATAAATAAAAATTTATCACATATCATATCACATCTTTTAATAAAAATTTTGAAAAAATAATTAGGAAACGTACCCCTTATAAAACTTAGCTTACTCAGTTATAATACCACTCAAAGTGGTGTCTGAGGAGGGTAGCTGTACGCAGACCATGCCCCTATACAATAGGGAGGCTGTTTCCGAAGGACCCCCGGCCAAATACAAATACAAATACAAAGAAAGGAAACTAATACAAACTAAACTCACACACACCCAGGGATCGAACCCTTGACCTCCTATAAAGGAGACAAGGGTTCAACCCAATCATTTGGCTAATTTGCCACAGTGCACACTGCACACGGCACAGTCCCCATAAAAAGCGAAACCAGAGAGAGAGAGAGAGAGAAAATGAAATATAAAATCACACACTACAATATCAAAATTGAACAAGATTTCACTTCTAAAACCCACTTGAACAACAAAGCCCCGAAACAAAATCTCACACATTTATTTCTTCAACACCCACTTTCACATTTCCTGCTTTCCCAACTCTTAAGCTCAAATCTTGAATACCCATTTGCTAATTTTCTTAAACTATGGAGAATATTATAACAAATTATGAGCTCAAAGTTTGTGGGTTTTTGTAGGTTTCTTTAAAAGACCTTCCTTTTTTAACATTGATTTTCTTGCAAAGTTTCCTTTAATTTTTCTTCTTTATCTACTTCATGGCTTGCACGAAGACAGCTTATGTAAATTTGGATCCTGAGAGAAAAAAGAGTGGTGGGTTGAGAATTAAACAAGCTGGAAGAGGGTCTTGCAGGGCTAGTTAGATACATAGTTAAATATGCACACACATGTTTAAGTTTCTGTATTCATAGCATCAGTGAGTGGTTAGTGATTGTTAAATCAAGATTTTGTGATTGTACACACATTAAAAAGACATGGGTTATCTCTTAAAAGAAGCTTTGAAAACTCTATGTGGAGTTGATCAATGGTCTTATGCTGTTTTTTGGAAGATTGGTTGCCAAAACCCAAAGTAAGTTCATGCAACTCTTCTTCTTTTGATTAAAGATTTCATTAAGCTTGAGTGTTTGGTCACTGAGAATGTAAAAAAAGATGATTATAATTATTATTTTTTTGGTTTTCATTTAACAGCTGAGAGTTAAAAATATTTTACTGTGTCTTTTGATGTTGGCATCCATTTAGTGTTACTGTACTTTTTAGAAAATTGTGCTGACAATTGTTTGGTTTCTGAGTAAAATGGAGGAGACAGTAGTGTAGACTGGTGTTCAGCTTTTTGCAGTATGTGTAAATTTCTTTCTGTATATAAATCTTTTGATTTCATATCCATGTTTCTGGTTAATTTGTGTTTGTCCTAAATACTGGTTTCAATTATTTTCTTAACTTTTGATGTTTTCTGGAAAAGTGAGAAAAAGAAGAAAGTTGTGTACCATTTTATTTTGGACCAGCTAATGTATCTTTAAAGTTTTCTATGTAGCAAAAAAGGAAGAAATTTCCTTCATGTACTGTGTATGATTGTAAATTTTTGTTTATTTTAAGTTATAGTCAATTTTTAATCAAAGTAGATTTGGACAAACTGTAGATTTTTAAGTATTCTTGTTGTTTTTGCTTCATAATTCTTATGTCTTGCACTTTTGGTATTTTGGAGTATTCTGTTTTGGTCCTCTATGCTTTGTCATACACATCCTTGTGAGAATGAAAAAGCAGGTATCTTTAGCTTTGTCTAAACTCTTTACAATTTACATGCCATACTTAATTAATATTTTTGTATGAAGTCTTATTTATTCCATTCCCTTTTTTTAGCCTGATATTTGTTGAATACGTTTTGCAACATATCTGTGGTCTCTCTGTCATGGTAGAAACCTGAAAGGTTTTTTTAAAAGATTGTCCGCAATGCTTGTTTCTTGCTGTTGAGTGTTTACAGCAGTGTGATTTGTTAATATATGTTTGTTGTTATTTTCAAGATAGTGCAGGATCTCATAAGTGTTCTCAAAACTTATATTTTTGGCATGCAGGCTTTTAATTTGGGAAGAATGTTATCATGGCCCTATCACGTTTTCTTGTCTTCCACATACAGAGACTGTAAGCCCTGGCATTGCTTTCGACAATTGGGAAGCTTGTTGGGCTTCCACAGAATCTCGCTCTTTTCCTCCAACTGTGGTAGCAGGGGATAGAGTCCAACAGCTTGTCAGTAAGATGATGATGGACAACCAAGTTAGCATTGTGGGAGAAGGGTAATTGTTTTAGATTTTTTTGTTGGGATTCTGACGTAATGTTCGCTATTTATGTTAAGCATGAGATATTGAATTATTTGTTTGTCTGTATTTATAATATAGGCTTGTTGGACGAGCGGCATTTACTGGAAATTATCAGTGGATTCTTTCGCAAAACTATAGTAGAGAATCCCATCCACCAGAGGTATAGCATAAAAAACTTAACATAATCTATATGTTTTTAGCTGCACACGGTTGCTGCTTTTTAATTTTATACTTGTAGATGATATTTTGAAATTGCCGAGGTAAGTTGGAGTACGTTGTCTTTAATGCTAGTACTAAACTTGTAATGACACACTATCACCAAAGAATAGCTTAAATAACGGGGTTGAACATATTTCTCGCTCTTCATATGTTATGCTTAAATTTCTTGTTCTTATTTTAATAAAGTATGACAAAAGCTACACTAGTTCTTGAAGAGTTGAAATTATTTCATATTGAATTATTCAGTCTTTGTCTATGGTAAATGTTTATCAGGTACTAAATGAGCTGAATCAACAATTTGCTGCTGGAATGCAGGTATGAGAGTTTTTACCCGTTTATATGTTGCATATATAGCATGTAGCCTTATCGTTTCCTCCTCAGTGCCTTAGTTACGGTACTTTCTGTTTGCTTGCAGACAGTTGCGGTCATTCCTGTTCTTCCAAATGGAGTTTTTCAGTTCGGTTCATCAAAAGATGTATGTAGTCTGAAATCAACATGTTTTTATTCAATTTTTTGTTAGTGTATACCAGCATAATTATATCATGCCATAAATAATGCATAATTGTCCCACTTGTTGAGATAGCATATTACTTGGTTAAAATAAGTATATGAGGCTCAATCTGGTTTCCGATAATATAGTTTCTATATTTAGCGGATGTTACTGATGTAGTACGAATCACAATAGTCAACGTCAACCCCTTTTTTATAATTAGATGTGCCTATTTTACAGCAAACATTTTTTTTAAAATATTTTTGCCTTGTTTTATTCAATTTATCATGAAAGGTAGGAGGTAAAGGAGCCATGTGGTTTATATATGTTTTCCAAACTTTAACAGTTGTCGATGGCACTGATACTTTTTTCTGATAGATCATCTCCAATGGTTGGTGCCAACTGCCACATGGCATGACATGGCACTCTGGTTGGCTCTCAATTAGAGTTGCAAGGATGCCAAGTGGTGCCCACTTTTAACATTCTTTAGAAAGGGGTGCCAGCTTCTTTTGTGAGAACTAATGTGACTAAAATAGTTGTTAATTAATAGCCTACATATGTTGATGACATAAATATTCATATAAAAAGTAAAACATAGGACCATGTAGGTAATTTTAGGTGCCAACCATCGAGTAATTTTTAAGAAAAAGGTGCTAAAATTGATGATGTTATAGAATACAAAAAAGAAAAGTTTGTGGTAAAATAAAAAATTGACTATAATACATTAGTAAGGATCTCTATTTAAATGATCAAACCTTGACACAGGCCATTTGGTCTTCAGTATCCACACTCTCTCCAACATGTATTTTCACAAATGCACTTAATTGATCTAATTAGTTGATATAATACATTTTCATGTGATTAATGCTGCTTTATTGCTTCAAATACTTATAAATATTAGCACTGGTTCTTAACTGATTCAGATCATAGAAAATACGGGATTCGTGAATGATGTGAGGACATTAATTCTGCAACTTGCATGTGTTCCTGGTGCTCTGTTTTCTGAAAGCTATGCTACTCCAGAAACTGTCCCCAAGGAAGGAGCATCCTTCCGTCATTTGCAGTCTACCTCTGTGGATTCTTGTGGAAAATCCAAGTGTTCAAACTTGAGTCGCTTGTCTTCAAATTTTTATGACAACTACCATCAAGATTACTCTCAAGTTTCAGGAGTTGTCGGTCAAACCTCTAATTTGGTGTTTAAAAAATTTGAGGATAGCCTACAGCCTTCTCGTACAACCTTCCAAAACTCCCGAAACTCAGAGAAATTGTGTGCTCATGGTCAAGATGAAGTAATTGGAATAGTAAATTCCAAATTTGATTCTTGGAGTCAACAAAATGGGGTGGCAGGATCTGAAAGAATCTCCCCAAACCTAGAGGGGCAGCAGGATCTGAAGGTTTCTTTACACACTCCAGGGTTCAAGATGAATCAAGAACGCTATATGGGGACAGTCGCTACACATAGTGGCAGTAGTCCTATAGGATTATGGGATCTGCAGATGTTGGCAGATGATGCTGCTGGAAACAATGTTAACAACAAGCTAAATGAATCTAATACACTTAGCTCTCAAATAGGTTCCACTGGTGCCCTGTCATATGAACCAGATAAAACATACCATGGTCTGGTTGCTCCTGTGTCGACATCTCTTTTAATGGATAAGAAGTATATTCAACTCTGCTTGGACGAGGGTAACGAGAAAGTAGAAAATGATATGGGCAATGCTATCAACATTCCTTGTTGCTCATCTGATGAGAATAATTGTTTGAGTGGGAAGACTCGTGGATATGAAGATGATAGGAACAAGCATGACTCTGCTTACTGCTGCAGTGCGGGACTGAACAATTCCCTGTTTGAGAGTGGATACATGCAGCCACCTTCTGGGGATGACTTGTTCGACATGTTGGGTTTGAATTTTGCAAACGAACTATATGATGAGAGTTTCCTGATTAATGGGCCAGGGACAAAGTCAGAAAACCCGGACAAGAATAATTATGTGTCTAATAAACTTCAGAGTGGATGTCCAGAGCTACGGGTGGATAATAAAGGAAACTCAGAAAGTGGAATTTTCTCTGCAGCTGGCACAGACCATCTTCTAGATGCAGTGGTCTCTAAGGTTCAGTCTGCTACAAACCAGAGTTCGGAGGATAACGAGTCTTGTAGGACTACTTTGACGAAGTTCAGTAGCTCCTCTACTGCTACAGCGTCTTTCTCAAATGGGCGGCCTAAGGCTTCCAATCATGTGCATAATGAGTTATTTGGTATATCAAAGTCTCTGAAAAAAGCAGAGCCTTTAAGCTTTTGTTCATTCAAATCTGCTTCGGAAGATGTAGAGAAACTTTCACAAACAAATTCCTTTAATCGATCCGGAATCAGTACGCATATCGGACAAGATTGTGAAATGAAGATTACTACCAGCTCCTCAACGGCATATTCCAAAAGGGCTGATGAAAACAGCAAACGCAAAAGACTTAAACCTGGAGAAAATCCACGACCAAGGCCAAAAGATCGGCAGATGATCCAAGATCGTGTGAAAGAGCTTAGGGAAATTGTTCCGAATGGTGCAAAGGTGTTAGTTTGGTTCTCGAACTAAAATTTATTGTAAGTTTCATCTGTTCAATTATTGATGCTGTTGATGTTTTGTTGTGGTTAACAGTGTAGCATTGATGCTCTACTGGAACGGACTATAAAGCACATGATATTCTTGCAAAATGTCACGAAGCAAGGTGACAAGCTAAAACATATTGGGGAGTCTAAGGTGAAAAGACAATTTCTATCTGTTTGTTTCTTTGTGATTCTTGTAGAAATTAATTTTTATGTTTGGTTTATAATATAAAAATGTAGCTTCTGAGTTTAAAATATGATATGACAATTAAGTTATTCATTTATTTATCTGTAAATTTCCTCTCATTTGAATTTCCATGTGTAAACTTAGTTGTGCATTGAAAAGCAAGCATATGGTTTCAGAAGTCGCTTAGAAAATGTTTGAAATTATGATTGATATTGATTTGGTCTTATGTTAACTACAGATTGTCAGTGATGAAAATGGACTCATGATAAAAGACAACTTTAAAGTTGGAGCAACATGGGCATATGAAGTTGGGTCTCAGTCTATGGTCTGCCCAATCATAGTCGAAGATTTGAGTCCACCTCGTCAAATGTTCGTGGAGGTAAAATCACACAAAATTTGGATACGTCTGCATTCTTATACCTTCTGTAATTTATCTACCTAGTTATCATTTGCTTTTTTTCCTGATTTATGTAGATGCTTTGTGAAAAAAGAGGTCTATTTTTGGAAATAGCTGACATTGTCAGAGGACTGGGATTAACCATCTTAAAGGGTGTGATGGAGGCTAGAAATGACAAGATATGGGCACGCTTTACTGTAGAGGTACACAAACTATTATGAGTACTCATCTAATTGTTAGCTATTATATACTGGTTCATTCTCAAGAAATGCCTATCCCAGCAAACCACTAAGCATACAAGATTGATTGCTTGGAAGAATTTTGCATGGTTTAACTGGCGAAGAGCACATTTTTTCCATTGATTGATTCGATATACGCTACAGTAATAGTCTGTGTGCTGTAGCTTTCACAAAAGGTTGCACACTTGCACTATAGTTCTGCCGATTTCAATGAACAAGAAGTAACATATCACTCAGATTTTGACATGAATTTTTCTGTTGTTTTTTTCTCTCTGTTCTGCGCGTATCATATATTTTATCTTGTCACCATATTAGCGTTGCTATTTGCGACAGTTGGAAATCGCCTAAAACCCTTGAAGTTCTAAAATAAAATCATAAAAAATTTATGCCAACTGAAATATTAGAGTACTGTTCGGATAATACTTTACACACATAAAAGGTGGCCAAAAAGAATTGGTTGGGTCAATTTAGGATCCAGTCTGGCTGTTTGGTGGGCAGATGCACACCTGTGATTCATAGACTTAACGCCAAACTCATCTAGGATATCCCCTGAGTCCCTGACAAAACTTTAGGAACCAAACCCCATAGGGTGCAAGAGTTAAATTGTTACCAAAAGGCAAATGCCAAGAACATTACTTTGTGCTCAATCTTTTCATAATTCTTTTATGCATATAAGCTCCTTTCTTAAACACGTAAATGAGTTAGTTTGGTAAGCTTCACATCACTGTAATCTTGGATAGTTAAGTATTATCCACTTGCATGAAGTGAAAGTAATATAGTCTAATCTCTACGTTTGTGTTTCTACTGAACTAATTGTGTTGTGTATGCATATTTACAAATACTTATTCTCAAGCTTTGTGGACAGGCCAACAGGGATGTAACTAGGATGGAAATATTTGTGTCTCTTGTTCGCCTGATGGAGCAAACTGTCAATAGCACTTCACTGCCAGTTAATTGCATTGTTAATGACAACATGATGAGTCACCAGCCTGTCAAAGGATCTGTTGCAATACCTGTAATTGGTATGCCTCACTGCACACGGTGAATTACTTTATGTTTAGGTTTTATGTTTGGACATGTTGCGAGCTAATGTTCTTTATGCATTTGCAATGACCATCATCCATCCAAAGCGATCCATCCTTATTATAAGCGACATCGTTGCCTTGTGTCTTCCCAGAAACTTGACCAACTTAAAGATTGTTTGGGGTCCTATTCGTAGGTTTTCCTGTTTTTAGGCTGCTGTCTAAAATTGACACTGAATGCAACTTTCTATTAATGATTTAAATTTTTCACAATTTAAAGTATTTACTTGTTCTGTCACATAATTTTCAACTATTGTATTTAGTATACAGTACATAGTTGTGAGTAGTGGGTTACTTGAAAACTTTTATCAGATTTGTTTGTTATAGATGTACAAGCGAGATGGTGACTCAAAATGCTCATTACCAAACCATTTTTTATATTAGTTCTGTTGTATTTTTTTAAAAACATTTTTGTGTTTTTTATTGAACTGTGATATTATTTGCTTTTGTAGAAATAGAAGTTATTGATTGCGAAGTTTTAACAGCTTCCATCATAGTATAATACTTAATAATTGACAGATCAACTAGCTTTTGAGCTGTTGTGCAAGTTCTCTGTGCTTAAAGATTGTTCATTATAAAAAAAATTATGACAACGAGATTATAGGGGATAACTACAAAGTCCATGCGGAGATCCGTAGAAGAGATTATGCAACATGAAAATGAAAATTGTAAAGTATTTAAATTACAAATGAAAAGGATAATACTAAGTGCGTGTTTGGCAGAACTTTTTTTTGAATTTAAAGTTCATGCAAGTCCATAAATCCTTAATTTGAAGTGTTTGTCTTACAGCTTATTTTAATGATTTATGATCTTATAAGTTTATAAGTTGAAATTTAGAAAGTTTCAACTTTTTTCCAACTTAATTACTTATTTGTACTAGTCCCTAATCTTTTCATGTAATTCACATCAAATATAATTACTATATAGAGGGATATTCTAGTGATTAATGAGAACCTAATAGAATGAGAAATGATATACTAGTGGCAATTTTGTAATTAAACTGAATTGCAGGGATAGTTACAAATAATGATACGTTAACGATACATAATATAAACCAACGCTTCTGAACCTCTCCATCTTCGCTCTTCCATCCGGTAGCCCTAAATTACTGTTCCAAATCTCTTAAAACTCCATTAACGATTTAGAAATCGCTAATTTAAAGCTATACATATGGTATCCCAAACTTAAATTAAAATTATCAAAATTGAACCATCAACATAATCACATCATCATCTTCACTATCACCTAAATAATCATTAAATTTAAATCATCAAAATTTATATTACATTTCTTACGAACACGTTCAGAGTCACCAAATTAGAATCCAAATCACCAAAATTTATAAATGAATAATCAAATTTTGTACCAAAATCACCAAAAGAATTTGAATGACGAATCATCAAAAAAATACAAATCTGAGTCTGTAATGATATTTAGAGCCTGTTTGGCTAACGCTCCTTAAAGGAGTTTTGAACTTTAAGTAGGAAGTTGTCTGTTTGGCAAACTCGGCTTAAAACCCGCTTTAAGTTAAAAAACTGCTTTAAGTCATAACTTCCATTTAGGTATTTTTGACTTTTGACTTATAACTTATGGAGTTTTTTTTTTTTTTCTTTTTTCACAATTCTTGTAAAGTTTAAATATTATGAATTTAAAATTTTTTTAAGTCAAATTTCACTTTAAGTCAAAATTATTAAACTTCCATTTAACTTTAAGTAAAATTACCCAAACACTTTCATTCAACTTAAAGTAAACAACTTCACTTTTTCCTTTAAGTTAAAAATACCTCCATTAAGTCAAAAGTAACTTATTTTAAGCAATCCCAAACACCCTAGTCATCAAATATAAGCTGACTAATGTACAGTCCAGATTTCGAGGAATAACTTAGGTCTTGAGGGAGATCAAATCAGATGCAACTTTTCCAGGACTTGCTGGCTGGTGACAAGAGCATAATCAGAACAGTTTTTGGTCCCTCCCTCCCTCCAAGTGTTTGTAAATATATGGGAGATACACAAGTACTATAACTAAAAACAATTGAGCTTTAGTGATATTAATGTACAGGTCTACAAAAAACAGATGTCATCTTGAATTGCTCAGCAGTTGTTTATTTACAACATTATAAGCGGGATGAACTAAAATTATATGTAGAATTTATCAAATGTTTTGAAATTAAAAATATTGTATATATCAATTAATTTCAATCTTATTTATTAGGATATACATGCTTCGATCTGTCATTCCGAATATATGCAACTCATTTAATACTTTGGGCTGCATGCATGCACATCTAAAATATGTGGACTAGTACGAAAATATAAATATGCAATTAATATTATTGTATAAATGACTAACAAACTTGTTAAGAATGGTAAAAATTGAAATAAGAGTCCTTATGAAATAAATTAATGGATATATATATAGGGAAATGTTAAATCCAGAGCAGTTTTTTAATTTCCAGAGCAAAATTCTGTGAAATTATCAAACTGTCCTTATTTTTGTGAATACATGGGGGCTAGACTTTGTTTAACTTGAGGGCAGTTTGGTAATTTCACAGAATTTTGCTCTGGAAATTAAAAAACTGCTCTGGATTTAACATTTCCCTATATATATGGTCTTGTTCTAATAGAAACTAACTTAGAATAGAAACTAGAAACTAAATCTAAATTAAATATTTCAAGCTAATCTAATGACCAAATTAGGGGTACCTCAATACAAAAAACATTTAAAATTATTGGCTCTATTCAACAAAAAAATAAAAAAAGTAAAAAAAAAAATTTGAAAAAAGTTACTGTTCACGTGATGAAGTGGCGCGTGAACAGTAACTTTTTTTTAATTTTTTTTTTATATTTTTGTTGAATAGAGCCAAGAATTTTATAAGTTTTTTGTGAAGGTGCCCCTAGCGTGACCATTAAAATAAATGAAATATAATTTATTTAGTGTAGGTTTCTAGTTTCTATTCTAAGATTGGTTTCTATTTGAACGCTAACCTATATATATATATAGGGGCCGCTCAAATGAGACACCCTCTTATAATGACTCTCTTATAATGAGTCCCTTCATATATCTTTTAATCTAAAGGGTCTCGCCATGTGCATTCAATACGAAAAATGCTTATAATTATATCCTCTATCCATTCATCAAAAAGAAAATTTAAAAAAAAACAAAAAAAACTGATGTCATCAAATTTTTTTTTGAAAAAAAATTATTTTTTTAATTTTTTTTAAGAATGAATAGAGGGTAGAATTATAAGACTTTTTCGTATTGGGTGCCCCCTTTAGAATAAAAGATATATGAGGGGACTCATTATAAGAGGGTCTCATTTGAGCATCTCCCTATATATATTTATATATAGACCTTTGCTCCATACAGAACACTCTTATATAACAAACAATAAAGAACACCTTAGATCTATTAGATCCTTTGGCCCCGCCAGGGGCACCCAATACAAAAAGTTGTTATTTTTTTACCCTCTATCAAGCCAGCAAAAAAAAAATTAAAAGTTTACTATTCATGATGACGTCATCATCATGAACAATAACTTTTTATTATTATTATTATTATTATTATTATTATTATTTTTTTTTTTTTGAGATGATGGATAGATAGAAGGTAAAAAAATAAGAACTTTTTGTATTGGGTGGCCCCGTCAGGGGCATTGGATCTATTAAATCTAAGCTATTCTTTATTGTTTGTTATATAAGGTGTTTGTTATGGAATCCAACCCTATATATATAACAACTATGAGGTTGTGTACTGTATAAGATAAAGATGCAATTAGTATGCTTGTATAAATAACACTAACAAACTTGCCATTAAAAAAAAACAATAACAAACTGTTAAGAAGGGTAAAAATTGAAATGAGTCGATCCTTACACCAACTATGAGCTGTTGCTTATTAGAATAGATAAACGCAATTAATATGATGGTATAAATGACTAACAATTAAATTTGTTGAATTGGCGTGACAAATTCTTGTCCTATAAATTGTGTTGTAAAACCAGCTAGTCCTATACCTAAGTTGCAAGGATGGAGAAGTTGAGAAAATCAATAATAATAATGTTGATAGTAAGTTTTATGATGAGTAATGAGTTGGTTCATGGAGGCAACGTCTTAAGCAAGCCATCGCCAAAGAAGTCGGAGGAGTCCTCCTACTCCCCTGAGCCCCCGGTGGATGTAGATCCTCCTCCACCAGTTGGCAAGGCACATGCAGCTCCTCCGGTTGGCAAGGCACATGCAGCTCCTCCGGTTGATACCCAGGGTATACATATGTATTAGTTGTGTATGTAGGTCTCTCATGCATGTACACAACTTACTATCAATAATACTAAAGCAGTTTTTTTTAAAATTTTTTAACTTCATATACATAAGTTTGTATTCCTAAAGGCATTCCACTGTGAGACTAGCTAGGTACCGTCAAAACGAAAATTCCTAGCCCTCCACTCATCTACTAAAATAAACCAATTTTGAAACAGCCTCCCTGACATTTCTACTGAATTCCATAGTGCAGTCCTCAAACCATCTAGCCCCTTCAAATATAATAGAAGAAACAATATGTTATTTCATGAAAAGCTTACCCAGCAATCTGGTTTGGAAACTTTCAGAGGAGCATATACTATTGCATTATTCAAAAAAGGTCTAGCTTAGGAAACAGGTAGCTAATCTGGTTTTTGCTAATATGTTATTTCAAATAATTGGTCACAAATCATGTCAACTCATAACTTAAAAAGTATAACACAATACGAAAAATCTTATTGCCCGAGTAGTTGATAATCCACCTACATCTGTGGTTGTTCAAGTTGCAAGATTCACAGATCATTTCTGGTTTATTAAGACACAATATGTTATTTCATGAAAAGCTTAGTGGACAGTGTGACTCCATTTGGAATGTAAACTACAATAAGGTAAGTCTGACATGTAATTCCTTCCTTAAAAAATTTGCATTTACCACCCAATATATACAGAATGAAAACGACGACATAACAGTAAATTTGAAACCAACGGCAAAAAATCTTTCTGCCTTATTCCCCAAGTCCAGAAGTTAACTGAAAGTCACAAGTAAGGGGAATTAATACAATTTGTGTTTTTTTTTAAAAAATTTCCATGTAGACAACTTTACTTTGCTGCAAGGTCATGGAACCAACCTGATATGGGCTAAAAGTAAGCCCTAAAGACACATTTAATGTGGCATTAAATGGACCCAATATGGTCAAAACGTGGGATCCACCAGATGGGCCCAAACCCTATTTACAATATTAATTTCGTAATTAATATTAGGGGTAATAATCAGCTCAGCAATAAGAGTCAGATAAGGATATTACTCCTACCAAGCTTAGCCTCCAAGGCACAGAATTCGATACGGGAACTGACTCCTACAAGGAAGGAGTCTAGAACCTTTCTCAAGGCGGTGACTTGCCCACCAAGTCACCTAATTCTACTACGATTCTAGGGTTTCTCAGCCTATATAAAGGGTCTGACCCCCCATTCTCAGAACTACGTCTTGGCTTGATTCTCAATACGAGATACGTAGACACTCTGTGAGGACCGATTAGTCCCGAACACGGAAACAGCCATTAAAGCACGAAGCTCCCTAACCCTAGCATTAAATACAATTCGTAAACAGCCATTAAATACTTTTCTCCTATTTTATCTCCAAAATAGCTCTTTTTGCTCCAAATCCTTCCAAGTCATGAATTCTTTATTTCCTACAATAAAACAATAAAATCTATTAAATAAAAATCCAAATCAATGCAAAACACAATAAATATGAGAATAAAATCATCTAGAATATATATAAAATATATTCTATCAGAATCTGAGAGACTATCTTAAGAGGTTCACCAAGGAGACTTTGAACATCACTGATCTGGAAAATAAGGTGGCAATGGTAGCCTTAGAGCATGGCACCACCGACCTATACTTTAAAAGGTCGTTGGCAAAGCACCCTCCCGAGAATATGGCTGAGCTCCAGCGAAGGGCTAACAAGTATATCAAAGCAGAGGATAGTATAAAGAAGGAGGCTGCAGTAAGCAATGGCCGAGGTAACAATGATACAAAGAAGAGAAAGCAGGATCAGGAGTATGATGCTAGGGACAAGTATCCCCGTACTAGCAAAGACTCTGAATCAACACCAAAAAAGAATTATGGACCGAGGTTTTCTGACTATGCATGGTTGAATGCTCCTAGGAGTCAAATCTTGCTAGAGATTGAGAAAGATAAGGATTTTCGATGGCCGAAGCCACTCAAGGGTGACCCCGCAAAGAGAGATAAGGAGCAATACTATATGTTCCACAGAGATGTGGGGCATGATACAGATGATTGTAGGCAGTTGAAGGATGAGATTGAATTCTTGATCCGCAAGGGAAAGTTGAATAAATTGACTAAGGGTGAAGATCGTGGAACCCAAAGAAGGGACTACGATAGGAGAGACAATGATAGAACAGATAATGGTCG
This sequence comes from Kitagawia praeruptora, assembly GCA_037693485.1. NCBI lineage: Eukaryota > Viridiplantae > Streptophyta > Magnoliopsida > Apiales > Apiaceae > Kitagawia > Kitagawia praeruptora. The sequence continues at coordinate 129,711,687 of CM075352.1, forward strand.
TGATCATAACACGCAGCCCCGAGGGCCAGTTATCAACATGATTTGGGGAGGTCCGACACCGGCCGGTACAAATCGAAACTCTTGAAAGGCATATGCCAGGGAGGTGATGCACATCGTGGGAGAGGCCCCGAAGCGTGCTAGAACTGAAATCGTAATTGGTTTTGATGATTTTGATCTTGAAGGGGTGAAGTTCCCCCATGATGACCCATTGGTTATAACCCCTGTGATTGGGAACTCAGAAGTGAAGCGAGTCTTGATAGACAATGGAGCTTCTGTTGATATTCTGTTTCATGATGCGTTTGTAAAGATGGGATACACCGACTCTCAGCTTACCCCAACCAATATGCCAATCTATGGATTTAATGGGGTAGAGTCCAAGGTTGAAGGAACTATTCAGTTACCCATGACTATTGGGCAAGAACCTAAGGAGGCTACCCAGATGCTGAATTTTCTGGTGATTAAGGCATCCTCGACTTATAATGCAATCCTTGGAAGGACTGGACTTCATGCGTTCAAGGCTGTAGCCTCAACCTACCATATGAAGATTAAGTTCCCAACCCGAAACGGAGTTGGAGAATAGAAGGGCGACCAGAAAATGGCAAGAAGTTGTTATGTGTCCGCATTGAGAGCTGATGGAGTCGGGGGGCAGGTACTCCCAATTGAAGACATGGATGTCCGTGGTGATGATGAACACCGAGAGAAGCCAGCAGAAGATTTGGTCCCCATACCTCTAGAGTTGGGCGACCCTGAGAAAGTTACTTATATAGGAGCTTCACTAAAGGAACCCTTGAAGGGCAAATTGACGGCCTTCTTGCAAGAAAACAGTGACGTGTTTGCTTGGACTGCAGCTGACATGCTAGGGATTGATCCCCAACTCATAACTCACAAGTTGAATGTTGATCTTGGGCGGAAGACAATAAAGCAGAAGAAGAGAAATTTTGCTCCTGAAAGGCAGGAGGCCATTAAACAAGAAGTTGACAAGCTCTTAGAGGCTGAGTTTATTGAAGAAATTCAATTTCTCGAATGGTTAGCAAATCCTGTAATGGTCAAGAAAGCGAATGGGAAGTGGAGGATGTGTATAGACTTCACTGATTTGAATGATGCATGTCCGAAGGATTGTTTTCCCCTGCCAAGGATTGATATGTTGATAGATGCCACAGCTGGACATGAGATGTTGAGCTTCATGGATGGTTTCAGCGGCTACAATCAGATTAAGATGCACGAGGAGGACATCCCTAAGGTATCTTTCATAACTGACTTTGGTGTTTTCTGCTATCTTGTTATGGCTTTTGGTCTAAAGAATGCAGAAGCTACTTACCAACGGCTGGTGAATAAGATATTCGCCCATCTGATTGGAAAAACCATGGAGGTCTATGTTGATGACATGTTAGTCAAGAGCCTACTCAAGGCAGATCACATTAAGCACCTCAGAGAGGCATTCGAAGTGCTGAGGCACCACAAGATGATGTTGAATCCAGCCAAGTGTGCTTTTGGCGTTGGATCTGGGAAGTTTTTGGGTTTGATGGTTTCGAAAAGAGGCATAGAGGCCAACCCCGACAAGATCAAAGCAATCTTAGACATGGAACCACCCCGTTCTGTGAGGGACATACAGAAGTTAACTGGCAGGGTGGCCGCTCTAGGGAGATTCATCTCCAAGTCTAGTGATAAGTGCTTGCCTTTCTTTCAAGCACTAAAGAAGGTGAAATTTTTTGAATGGTCTGATAAAAGCCAAGAGGCCTTTGAACAATTGAAGAAGTACATGGCCGAAGCCCCGCTGTTAGCCAAGCCAAGTCCCAGAGAGACTCTTTATCTGTACCTAGCAGTATCTGGACAGGCATTGAGTGCCGTCCTCATTAAAGAGGAGAACAAGGTTCAGAGACCTATCTACTATGTGAGCAAGGTTTTGCATGGAGCTGAGTTGAATTACTCAACCATAGAGAAGTTTGCATTGGCTTTGTTAACGGCCTCAGGGAAGCTACGACCATACTTCCAGTCGCAAAAAATTGAAGTCCTGACGGAGCAGCAGTTAAGGAACATATTGCATAGCCCAAAGGCCAGCGGAAGACTAATCAAATGGGCCATAGAGCTTGGGGAGTTTGATATCAAGTATAAGCCTCGGACAACCATCAAGGCTCAGGCATTGGCGGACTTCGTGGTTTAATGTACCATTAACAACCAAGAAGTCGGGGGGCAGGAGATGATAACCACCCCTGAGAATGGAGATAAAGATGAAGGACTGGTGGCTGATCAGAAAGAATATTGGGTGCTCTATTTTGATGGAGCATCAAAAACAAAATCTAGTGGTGCAGGTTTGGTTTTGCAAAGCCCCGATGGGTTCACAGTTGAATATGCTTTGAAGTTGGATTTTCCTACTACCAACAATGAAGCTGAGTATGAGGCATTGATAGACGGATTGGGTTTGGCTAGAGTCATGAGGGTCAAGAACCTCAAAGTGTGTGGAGATTCAAGACTGGTAGTCTCGCAAGTGAATGGCGAATTTGAGGCCAAGGATGAGACTATGGCAAAATACCTGAGAGTCGTGAAAGCTGTTATAACTCAGTTTGAGGAATGCTATGTTGAGCACGTTCCGAGAGAAGAGAACGTTAAGGCCGATGCCTTATCTAAATTTGCTTCTTCTGAAATCGAGAACTATGCAGGGAGTGTTTACTTCCAGGTCTTGAAGGCCCCAACCGTCAACTCTAAGTTGGTGGCACCAATTGATATAGGAAGCTGTTGGATAGATCCTATTAAAGCTCACCTGGAAACAGGTTGGCTCCCTGACAATGCCTTGGAGGCACGAAAACTGTCAGTGAGAGCATTGAGATATGCCCTGATCGAAGGCATCCTGTACAAGAGATCGTTTGTCATCCCTTATTTGAAGTGTTTAAGGCCCCAAGAGGCAAAAGAAGCATTGGAAGAGGTTCATGAATGGATCTGTGGGCAACACTTGGGGGGCAGAGCCCTAGCTCACAAGATCACGCGACTGGGATTCTATTGGCCAGAGATGTTGGCCGATGCGCAGAATTATGTTAAGAAGTGTGACAGATGCCAAAAGCACGCTCCAATTGTAAGGCAGCCACCTGAGATGTTAACGTCAGTCAGCTCTCCCATCCCATTTGCAATGTGGGGGATGGACATACTTGGTCCTTTCCCTATGGCTTCATCACAAAGGAAGTTTCTCATAGTAGCCATTGACTACTTCACCAAGTGGATCGAGGCTAAGCCTCTAGCCAAGATAACCACCAAACAAGTTGCCCAGTTCTTTTGGGAGAACATAATTTGTAGGTATGGAATCCCGTGAATCCTTGTGACGAATAATGGGACGCAGTTTAACAATGAGGAGTTCAAGAAGTACTGTGAGGAAAACGCTATTGAGCTTCGATTTACTTCAGTAGCACACCCGCAAGCTAATGGACAGGCCGAGGTAGCCAATCGAATCATCCTTGATGGACTAAAGAAAATGGTCGAACGCTCAAGGAACACCTGGGTGGATGAGTTGCTGCCTATACTCTGGGCTTATCGCACTACTTGTAAGGTAACCACCGGAGCAACCCCGTTTCTGCTGGCTTATGGAGCCGAGGCAGTTGTGCCACTAGAGATTATGCATGCGTCACATCGAGTTGAGGCATTTGAACCAGAGACTAATGAATAGGGCATGAGACTCGCCCTAGACCTGATTGATGAAGTCAGGGACGAGGCAAATGCTAGAAATGCGGAGCATCAAAAGAAAGCATCCTTTTATTACAACCACAGGGTTAAGGAAAGGTTCTTCCATCAAGGTGACTTAGTTCTAAGGAAGATCGAGGCTTCTGGAGTTGGCCAGAAGGGAAAACTAGCCCCTAACTGGGAAGGGCCGTATCGAGTCAAAAAGACATTGGGACGAGGATCATACAAGTTTGAGACCTGGGACGGGGTTGAGGTGCCCCATACTTGGCATGCCTTGAACCTCGAAGTTTATTATGTGTAAGCTATCCTTGTAAGGACTTAGCTCATTATCTATTTATTAAGAGAAGTAGAAATAAGGTTCGATGAGACCATTTCAGGGCTTGACGCCCCGAGTAGGACAATAATAAGTTATGTAAGGGTTGAACCCCATTCTGAGTTATTAATACAAGTTTGTTTTCCATTCCATGATTCTATGTTTTATTTATATACCGAGCACCTGCTGAGTGTAAGCCTAGAAAGGCCAAGTACCGAAAATAAATGAACATACGAATAAGGGAAACAAATGCATAAATAAAACACCCCGAAGGGCCACAATTCAAGTTAAGGTTACAACACAACGAAATAAAAGTTTAAGTCCCGAAGGACGCTGAATAAAAAGCTGATAAAATAAAGCCACAAGCAGCTAAATAAGGCCGTGCAAGGCCATGGGGTAAACCCAACCTACTTAGCTGGGGATTCTTCCTCGCCGCTCTCCTCGCCCGACCCCTCTTCATCTGAATCCTCCTCCTCATCCGAATCGACATCTGAAGTTTCTTCCTCGGCACCGTCTTGTTCAACAACTACCATCGGCTGAGGGGTAGTCTTCACAACTTCAGTTTCTTCCTCTCCAGAAGATGAGCTTGAGCTGCCTTCATTTCGGATCATCCTCTTTCCAGGGATCGGTTGTCGAACTACTCAAACTTTTTTGGCAGGCTGAGGCTTTTTTTCACGAGATCCCGAAGAGCTTGAATCTTGGCTAGCAACTTGGACAGCTCCCTTAGAGTTGGATCCAGAACGTCGACGACTGCCTTTGAAGCCGGATCCCAATGTCTGAGGAACAACTTTAGTTCCCGAACCAGAAGCTAGATTAGCCGGGTTGATACCCCAGTTAGGGCAAGAAAAATCAGCCGGGTTGACAACAGAAGGATGCCTATGGCTCACAGCGTTGATGGCCTTATCCCAACCAACAGACATGTTGAAGGGACGCACCTCATCGTCATGTTCATCTATGAATCTTTGAAACTCTTCAGACTTATGATAGGCTTTAATCACTTTGTTAGCATCATCCATTCTCTTCCGAGCTAAAGAAGCAAGTTGCTTTCGGGTGGATAAGGTATTCGCTTCGGCGTGGTTAACCTGAGAATGTAGATCATCAATCTCTTCCTTGAACCTTGCTGAATCAGTCGTCAAGGATATATTCTCATCCCTGAAAGCCAGGCCTTGGGCAGAAACAGCCTGGAAGTAGGCATTAGCCTGCAACGAAGAAATTGATAAGGCATGAGAAATTTTTAAAGGCTAAATCACACCGAACTTACTAAAAGGAGTGCCATACCTGATATAAGGCTTGAGCGCCCAGAAGTTGATTTTCATTCATCTTGTCCCCGGCATGTAAAGTCACCCTATCGGGAGGAGTGATTGAAAGCTTGGACCAGTCTAGAGCTAGGTCAGGACTCCCACAAACCGAGTCTTGTTCACATATACCCCATGACGGCATAAAAGGGGTCCTGGTAACTCCGTCAACATTTCAGGATCTTTTCCCGCCCTGGGAGCAGCCTTCCAAGAAGTGAGGGATTCTAGACTTAGTGGGATTCAGTAACTCTGCAACCTTTTTCTTCATCCTTTGAGTCACAGTCGGTTGGTTCTGAGGATGACTGTCAATCTCCTCAGCAGCTTAAATGCAACAAGAAAAACAACGAAATAAGAACAAACAGAGGTCATAATATGGCTAAGTAAGAAAATTACCCTCAATGGAAAGAAAGCTAAGGCCAGTCTCAACAAGATTCTTTTCATTCAGAAAAGTCTTATAATGGGTACAACCATCATCAGCTAGGAGCTTATCTCGATCTAGTAACTGCGAAACCGTAAGTTCACACACGAAATGTGAACTATCTTCCACGTGTCCAAATCTCTTCACAAAGTAGTTGCCCCAATCACCACCTTTCCACTCAAGGATTACAAACTTTCTTTCCCAGAAATGTTGAGAATCTGGAAAAGAAAAGGGATTCACCATGTGCGGGAGTTTGGCTCGGTGTTGAAGGCTGATCCATCCTTTTTTGCAATCAGTGGAGTTTCTAGCCCCGAAAATACTCCGAAACATTGTATTAGACAATGGAATTTTCAGCTTACGGCACCTTATTATGAAAATAATGATGTACCTCCAGGCATTGGGATACAATTGACAAGGGTGAATTTGATATTCCGCCAACAATCTGATGATAAAATCATCAACCGGAAATCTGAATCCAGCTTCTAGGGCACCCCAGGGAACACAAATCCTCTCAGGATGCCAGTTGCAAGTTCTGTCAGTTAGACTTGGAAGACGAACCTTAATAGCATCTGGGAAGTAGTATGTTCTCCTGATCTCTTCGACATCTTTCTCCTTTAACTTGCAAGGACTATAAAATGAATCTAAGCTTGCACTATTTGGAAACGCATCCCTCATGATGTTTAGCAGATCTAGTAAAGATTCAAATTTATGCTCAACATGTGAAGGGGGTTTTATTTTTTCTTTACCTTTTGCTGTCCTCATCTTGCTTCTCTTGGCGAATGCTTCCATCATGGAGACTGGAGGAGCAACTGGGCGGCTGTCTTCTGACATCTTGATCTAAAAACTTGAACTTGATCTTGAAACTTGATCCTCGATTGGGACTAGAAATCTATAGAGCTTAAGAACTTGAAAACTTTGAAGTGAATGAAATGAAGGCCACCACTCTTCTTTTATAGAAGGAGCATGACCTGCTATGTCGGGTCGAAGTTCAGCTTGATTCGCGTTTACAGGTCATCTATCGTTTAAAGATGAAAAAAAGACAGAAATTGCTCGTTTTATACAGAAAGGATCGTTATAATTCGTACAAACTGGAGAGAAACAGCTGATATAATTGCTAAAGTTGCAAAACAAATGACCTCTGAAAGGCTAATTACGCTTAAGGAGTTAATTAAGAAGATCAGCCGTAAGTACAAGGTTAGCAATGCTAGTTGTTAACTAAGGAGAAATATCGTTAGAAGTCACGAATGACCAAACTGACGACTTGTGATCAAGATCAAGGTTCTTGATCCTTAGGATCATGGATGGTTTTAGATCCTAGATCCCTGATGACTTGAGATCAAGATCAAGGTTCTTGATCCATGAGGACAACGAAGTCACGAATGACCAAAATAGAGACTTGAGATCAAGATCAAGATTCTTGACCCTCAAGACCACGGATGATTTTCAGGTCCGGGCATTTTAGCCAACCACCAGCTGGCCGACCACGACACCCGGAGCGTCGTAGCCGACCACGAGGTGGCCGACCACCGTACGGCCGACCACGGCATTTTGAGGAGTCCCGGCCGACCACGAGCTGGAAGACCACGGACCAGCCGACCTCCGTGTGTTGAAGGCCTCCGGCCGATCACCACACGGCCGATCACCGTGGTTTCGAACCCTCTAGCCGATCAAACTGACGACTTAAGATCAAGATCAAGTTTCTTGATCCTTAAGATCACGGATGATTGGAGATCAGGATCAAGTTTCTTGATCCTTAATATCACGGATGATTGGAGATCAAGATCAAGTTTCTTGATCCTCAAGACCACGGATGGTTTTCAAGTCCGGGTTTCCTAGCCAACCACGAGGTAGCCAACCACGAGGTAGCCAACCACCATGCCCGAGGGACGCCGGCCAACCACGAAGCAGCCGACCACGGCGCACGAGGGACCGCAGCCGACCACCTCCCGGCCGACCACGGCGTTTCGGGCCTTTCGGCCGACCACCTCTCAATCGACCATGGCTCGGCCGACCATGGTGGCTTCAACCCCTTCGTCCGATCAGCAGGTAGCAGACCACAAGCTACCCGTTGATCTGGCCGATCACGGGTAGTTTGTGGTCCCAGAACCCGACTTTTTCAGCAAACCTCAGATAGTTTTCAGACCTAGATCTCGACTTTTTCAGCGAATTTCGGATGATTTTCAGTACTGAAACGAGATTAATATTAGCACAGATTAGTGCCGTTTATGCACAGATTAGTGCCGATTATCACAGATTAGTGCCGATTAGCATAGATTAGTGTCGTTTAAGCACAGATTAGTGCCGATTAGCACAGGTTAGCGCTGATTAGTGTTGTTAGTGCCATTTTATGCCGTTTAACATCGTTTAACACTGTTTAAACGTTGTTTAAGGCTGATTAGCGCTGTGTAGTGCTGTTTAACACCGTTTAGTGTCGTTCAACATCGTCGTAAATGCGTCGGTCGCTCCATGCTTTACATTAAGATGATATTGTTGAAAGTACTCGCGTAAGAGCAATAAACCCTGACCTAAGTCTCGGAAAGGCCGTTAAAACTTCAAGGAAAACCCTGATCAGTTTTCCTAGAAGTTGGGGGGCAAATGATATGGGCTAAAAGTAAGCCCTAAAGACACATTTAATGTGGCATTAAATGGACCCAATATGGTCAAAACGTGGGGCCCACCAGATGGGCCCAAACCCTATTTACAATATTAATTTCGTAATTATTATTAAGGGTAAGAACCAGCTCAGCAATAAGAGTCAGATAAGGATATTACTCCTACCAAGCTTAGCCTCCAAAGCACAAAATTCGATATGGGAACTAACTCCTACAAGGAAGGAGTCTAGAACCTTCCTCATGGCGGTGACTTGCCCACCAAGTCACCTAATTCTACTACGATTCTAGGGCTTCTCAGCCTATATAAAGGGTCTGACCCCTCATTCTCAGAACTACGTCTTGGCTTGATTCTCAATACGAGATACGTAGGCACTCTGTGAGGACCGATTAGTCCCGAACACGGAAACAACCATTAAAGCACGAAGCTCCCTAACCCTAGCATTAAATACAATTCGTAACCTAGTCTTTATTCCACAACACAACCGGTAGGCCTTAGCTTCATATGCTAACCACCATAATCTTGACCTTTTATGCAGTTTTAAATTTCAAAGGTGTTTATAGTTAGGGCTCAGTATTCGGTTAAAACCGAACCGAACCGTATTTTAATTCGGTTAACCAAAACCGAATATCTTAAAAAATCACAACCGAAAACTGAACCGATTTAAAATCGGTTTTTCACCGAACCGAAATATTAATTTCGATTATTACCGAAAACCGATATAAAAAACCGAAATTTAAATGTAGTGCAAAAAAACTGAACAAGTGCCTTATAAATTAAAATTACATATCCAACATCCAAGTTAAAGATTTAAAGGAGTACAAATTGAAACTTTAAAGTAGTCGTTCCGGTGAAATTACAAAGATTCAAACAAAACAAATTGAAACTTCAAATTTGCAAGACTCCAAATCTCTGAATCTCTGCCCTCCACTCTCCAGGCCTCCATTGCAGTTCTGCAAATGTATAAAACAGTGAGAAATTCTAAGATTGCAAGTTAAATAATAGCAAAGGCAGTTAAATAAAATTAAGTACTGCATAATGTTTTCTTTTACATCCAATAGGCAAGCTCTCTTGTTAAAGAGACAAACACAAAAACAGGTTCTTGTTTACTAAATTCTCTTCTGATGTAGTTTAGTTAAACATTCAAATTTATAGTAGTTTATAAAGCACAAGTAATCAGGAAACAAAGTATTATGATTAATAACTTCTAGCAACGTTCCCCTTCATTCCAAGTAAGTGGTGCAATCCCCTAATAGTTTCTGTTGGATGAAATTCCCAGCAGGTTAATATTTTCATCGGGTCAGGCACAAAGCATAAGAGGGATCATTCTCACCTAAAAAGGTGGGTATCCTTTTACTGTCTATGAAAATCATAGCATGGGTCATGCACCAGCCCGGCTACTGTTAAAACAACAAATTTTTTTACAGCCTCTGCAAAAACTAGAAAGCAGTAGCATTTAACATGATAACTTGCTTTAGTTGTTAATAACCATACAAAGAACACTGAGTTATGGTTGTACTCCATCTTAAAAATTAGCATATTGTACAATTAACACTGGCACTACATCGAAGAAATAAATTATAAAAGATCCCAGAGACCTATTTGCTTCTAAAAGAAACACATGACAAACTATAGTAATAAATCAACTCCATAACTTTAAGCAAACTCCTCACTTATTTCTCTAAACATCAAGTAACCTTTAATTATTAAAGAAAAGAACAACTTGCAGAAAGAATACATATAGTCCCATGGTCTGGCAGTCGAGACCTTTGACTCAGAATCGAGTAACCTCAAATTTCTCTTTTTCCTGTAAGCAAGTTAATATTAAAACAATCCTCCTTTCATTGTTGGAAAACTACAATCATCTAAATGTACATGACTATATGTCAAGAACAATATCTTAAATACTGCAAGTATCATGTAGTTAGCACTTAGCAGCAGAGTTTAATCATAATACTTTTGACAACTTCCTAATATTTTAGGGGTTGTCTTCACTCTTCTGATTTGCTTGTGATTTTTGCACTTGGTTTCAGATAGTAGAGTGATCCAAGCAGAGTGGAAGAGATGACTGCACACACATAAGTAACTAGCAAATTACTGAATTCCTATGGTTTCTCCAGTTGTCACATTGTAGCAACTAGCAACTGACAAATGAATCTGCTTTTAATGGAAATTTGTCAGAATGCACATTATGTCCATTTTAAGACTTTAGTGGTTAACATTAACATGGTCCTGTTGCAGAGAGGTTGCAGATTACTAAAACCTCTGGTTTTTCTTAAAAATGAAAGTCTGTCAAATCTTGCTATCATCTATTTTGTTAAGTCCTTAATCTTGACTATGATAGTACTACTATGTTTTGTTATTAGTTGCAAAATTGTCAGAATTTATAATCAATTACAAGATTAAAAAAAATGAACTCCCTAGCACCATACATAGATGAGATGATGATGTAATATATCATACTAGTGCATATTATTTAGCACATTATTCACCGTGAGAATCCTTCCATGTTTCTATATATTAAATGAATAGAAACTTTTCACCTAAAATTTATACAGAAACTGCCAATAAACCATTGTGCCTAAGCAAAGGCTCAGGAGACGGTTCACGTCCTCGAAATTCCACAAAAACCTGAAATAAACCAACAACTATGATCAAGATTGAGTAGCACATTTAAGGGAAACTGTCTAAATATCCCACCCAATCATTTAAACAGAGCTGATAATTAATTACAACAATCAAATATATGGAAACTTGATCTCATCTTACATCTAGGGGTGCCTTGCCACCTCCAAGAGCAAGTATGGTCTCTTGGAATTTATGCCCTGTTTCTTTCACAGCCTGTTGAAAATTAAGACAAACCCTTAATTGGTATGGTAAATTATCTGTAAAAAGCTGACTTGTTTGACATAAACTAAAGCTTGAAAAAGAGCTACATTTCAAGACAATCATGACTTAAAAAGCTTAAGTACGCACAAATTCCTTAAACGCATATCTTTAATACGAAATATTATTTCTAGTAGTGCTACATTCACGTCATATCCTTTTTTTCCCTAAGAAAGCTAATATATTTTGGACTTCTACTATCTCTCAAAGGTTATTTCAAGAGCTCTTTCGTCTAACATGAGGTTTTTGGAAGATTCTTCCGACCAACCAGGAAGTTTTCAATTTGCATGAAAATAATTGTCGCTATACTTTGCATGCATTTAAAGAAAATCCAAGCAAATGATTGTATAGAACAAAGCTGAGAAAAGTTGTTACAATCTTCAATCCATATTTCTGAAAACTTAGTCTGCACTTGAGTACATTTCAACATTTATACTCTGAAATGTCTAACTAACTCATAACAAACTACACACTGAAAAGACTAACATAACCCTGGCCATCCAGCTGTAGCTAGCATCTAGCTGGCAGCACAGTCAGCAACTTACACTCTGTATTATTCCCCCTCAAACTTGGAAGTGTGAACACTGTGAACACCAAGTTTGGACATCAGATAGGAGTGTTGTTTTGCTGTCAACTGCTTGGTGAAGACATCAGCAACTTGTGCATAAGAAGGTACATGCTTAGTTACAATTTCTCCAGCTTTCACCTTGTCTCGAATGTAATGACAATCGATCTCCACATGCTTTGTTCGTTCATGAAGTACTGGATTAGCTGTTATAGCTAGAGCTGCTTGATTGTCACAGTTAAGTATAGTAGGAGGAAGATTCTACAATCCCATATCCTTAAGTAAAGCAGTCAGCCATGTAACTTCACAGCTAGCCAATGCCATAGCTCGATATTCAGCTTCTGCACTGGACCTTGCAACGACATTTTGCTTCTTAGTCTTCCAAGACAGTGGTGATGCTCCTAGCATTACACAATATCCTGAAGTAGATCTTCTAGAAAATGAACAACTGGCCCAATCTGAATCACAGTATGCAGTCAATTGTGCTGCAGATTGACTTGCCAGCAAGATTCCTTGACTTATATTTCCAACCAGATATTTCAACAATCTTTTTACAGCCAACATGTGTTCAGTTGTAGGCTTCTGCATGTACTGAGTAAGAATATGAACAGCATACACTATGTCTGACCTAGTCACTGTCAAGTAAATCAATTTACCCATGATTTTTTGATATTCTTGTGCATCTTGCAGAGGCTCACCTTTATCTGGTTCTAGCTTGTGTTGAGTTTCCATTGGCAGTTTGGTTGGAGTAACATCAAGCATATGATATTCCTTCAACAAGTCTTGAAGATACTTCTTTTGAGACACAAAAAACCCATCTGGTGATCAGGAAATTTCTAACCCTAGAAAATACTTCACCTCTCCTAGATCCTTCATGTGAAAATTCTCAGAAAGCATATTCTTTAACTCAGCAATTTCAGTTGTAGAGTTACCAGCTATGAGTAAATCATCCACATATATAAGAGTAACCATAATAGTTGTTTGAGTAATCTCTGTAAAAAGACTGTAATCTGCCTTTGACTGAGAGAAACCATTCTCTAGTAGTGTAGTGGACAACTTACTAAACCAGCATCTTGGGGCCTGTTTCAAGCCATACAAACTCTTGATCAGTTTGCAAACTAATCTCTGTCCATCTGCATTCATTATCAAAGATGTCTTTGTACCATCTGCAACTATAATTCTGCTGCCCCAACCTGTGTATCCAAGTGGAAAAACCATGTATACCTCTTCATCAAGATCCCCATGCAAGAATGCATTAGTAACATCCATTTGCAATGTAGACCAGTTTTGAACAGCAGCCACAGCTAGTAGTGTCCTGACAGTTTCCATTTTTGCAACTGGGGCAAATGTTTCCCCATAGTCCACTCCTGGTTGTTGTTTGCAGCCTAAGATCACAAGTCTGCTCTTAAATCTGTCAATTGCTCCATTAGATTTGAACTTAGTCTTATACAACCATTTACACTCAATAGCAATCTTGCCAGGTGGTAGAGTTGTAATAATCCAGGTTCCATTCCTCTCCAGGGCCTCAAGTTCAACATTCATAGCCTCCACTCAATGTGAACATTTAACAGCTTGTTTGTAAGAAGTGGGGTCTGAATGTGTAGTAACTGAGGTTAAGAAACAGGCAAATGCAGATGATATCTCTTGATCAATGACAGTTGATACACTCTGAACATTAGATTCAACTAAATTTGATGTATAGGACTGAAGCCATTTAGGTGGTTGTTTAATTCTTGAAGACCTTCGAACATGTGGATCAATCTCACTAGATTCTTCAGAAGAAGTATCACTCATCCTATCATTTGTAGAGGTTGTATTCTCATGCCCTGCATTAGAGTCAGCTGTAAACTGAGAGCCATAATCAAAATCAGAATCAAATACAGCAGATGTAGAAGGGACAGATGGCATAGTCACTGGTAAAGGTTTCAAATATGATGTGTCAGAAGTATTGTTGAAAGGAAAAATATCCTCACGAAATACCACATCCCTTGAGACAAAAACAGTCCTGGTAGCAATATTCAGCAGTCGAACTCCCTTTTGTGTTGGAATGTAACCCAAAAAAACACAAGGAATACCACGAGGTTCAAATTTATCAGCACACAGTCCAGTACCAGCAGAAAAAGCAAGACAACCAAACGCTCGTAGTTCATCATAATCAGGCAATTTACCATGTAACACCTCATAAGGTGACTTGTTCTTCAGCACTGAAGAAGGTAGCCTATTCATAATGTGACCCGAGGTTAACACGCATTCACCCCAATATTCAACATCTAAACCAGACTGCAACTTCAATGCTAGAGCCATCTCTAAAATATATCTGTGACGCCTCTCTACTCTACCATTTTGCTGTGGTTTATAAGGAATTGAAGTCTGATGTAGTATCCCTTTGTCAGCATAGAATTGATTACATTCTTGATCTTTGAATTCCAAAGCATTATCAGTTCGTAACACTTTAATATTACTATTAGAATGAATTTCAGCAAAAGCATAGAAGGCTTTCATACTTTGTAGAAAATCAGACTTAAACTGAAGCAAGTAAACCCAAACCATCCGTGAGCAGTCATCTACTAAAGTCAGAAAATATTTGTATTTACCTCTGGTACACACACGATACGGTCCCCAAATGTCTGCATGAACCAACTCAAACACTGATTCAACATGTGATAAACTGAGATTGAATGGCAATTTAGTAAAATGAGCCATGAGGCAAGTAATACACACATGATCAGGCACCACTTTGATCTGTTGTTTAATAGCTGGTATTGACAAAACTTTAGCCAGTGGAGCGTGTCCCAATCGATTATGCCAAACTGTATAATCAGCAGTAGTCAAGTGACTGGCCTGATTGCAGACTTTCTCAGGTTCTAGAGATAGATAGTACAATCCTTTCCTTAACAGTCCTAATCCCTTAATCTCATTTGTATCCGAATGCAAAATTAAACATCTCTCAGGACCAAACATTACTTGACACTTGTTGTCCTGTGCCAACTTGTGAATAGACAGCAAGTTATGATTGAAAATAGGAACATATAAAACTCCATTCAGTTTCAATCCATTACTCAAACACACATCTTGAATGTGAGAAATCACAGCTGTAGCACCTGTAGGTAGCTTAATAGTCAAACAAGAATTAGCTATTTTGACATTGCTTAGTAGATTCAGATTAGCAGTCATGTGATCCGTTGCCCAAGAATCAATAATCCAATCTCCTTCAGATTCAGTGATTGCAGTTACAGTGTTGCAAAAAACCATTCCAGAAAAAGGACTATCAAATTCTTGTTCTCCTTTCTGAACAGGTAAGAGCTTAAGCAACTGCTCAAATTGCTTAGCAGACAGTACCACATTATCATTATCTACCATCTCTTCTTGATTTACAACAACATTATTTGCCATTTTGTAACCATTACCACCAACTCTGTTTCCTGAATTTCCTTGCCACTTAGTAGGTCCATTTCCAGAACCACTACCATACTGTGGTGTGAGAGATTTCTTATATCTACTATGCCACTTTGGATATCTAATAATTTTCCAACAATTACTCCTATTATGACCTTTTCCATCACATTCACTACATCTTTCCACATTACAACTCTTACTATACATGGCAGCTATCTCATGACTAACATTATCTGATGATTTCAACATAATTCTTTGAGTTTCTTCTTGTTGAATCATAGAGCAAGCCATCTCCACACTAGGCAGACTAGACATCATCAAGATTTGACTCCTTTGTGATGTATATACTTCATCTAAACTATTCAAGAATTGAAATAATCTTGCTTCTTGTTTATGAACATCCAAAGCAGTAAGAAACGCCCTAACTTCATCAGTTATCTCGGTAATCACAGGCAAAATGTTCATATTGTCTAACTCTTCCCAAATAGTGGTAAGATTTGTATAGTACTCAACAATAGTTGATCCATTCTGCTTCAAGCTAAACAAGTCTTTACTGAGTTTATACTTACGAGATCCATTAACAACTTGAAACCTAGTTTCTAGAGACTTCCAGACTTGACTCGCAGAATTAACAAACAGTGTTGAGTTCTTAATCGAATCAGAAATGTTGTGAATCCAAGAAATTACCATATTATTGCAAGTATCCCACTGAATCGCATCTGTAGCTTCAGTTATACTTCGCGTTGTTTCTCCGGTGATGAACCCTAGCTTTCTCTTTGAAGACAACTGAATCTCCATAGACCTCTTCCAGGTTCGATAATCATCAGCACCTTGTAGCTTCGAAACACTGATCGATGTAGGACCATCGCTTGGATGTATAAACAACGGATTTTACATATCCGAAAAAGAAAATCTACTTCCAGACGCCATTGACGACCCACTTAAAGCTTCAATCAAGCTCTCAAATCTTCAATCAAGCTCCAATTTGCAGTAAATCAATGAAAACTACACCAGTGATTGTTGATTTCAGACGATGAAGATGACTTTCACACGCTTGAACTAACTAACTAATCAAGTGCTAGCTCTGATACCATAAAGAAAATGCAAGCAAATGATTGTATAGAATAAAGCTGAGAAAAGTTGTTACAATCTTCAATCCATATTTCTGAAAACTTAGTCTGCACTTGAGTACATTTCAACATTTATACTCTAAAATGTCTAACTAACTCATAACAAACTACACACTGAAAAGACTAACATAACCCTGGCCATCCAGCTGTAGCTGGCATCTAGCTGGCAGCACAGTCAGCAACTTACACTCTGTATTAGCATTGATAGCTAGGAATAAAAATGTTTGTGATTAATTAAAAATACCTTGGCTCTGCATGAAAATGTGAAAGTAAGCAAATTCATAACAAAGTACTGCATACTATATTACTACACCTCGCTACCATTAGAGACACCACTGTACACCAAACTTAGTACAATGTATCGGTCTCCACCGATCAAATAACCTCTTTAGTTCCCGCAAAACACCATAATTATTTCTACCAGTACCAAAGAAACTACCATTTAAGGCTTGGAGGGATTAGAACAATTAATTCATGGAAATGAAAATGAATGATCGGTGCTAGTGCCTAATATGAAGATGCAATCAACATAGGAAAGAACTACGGGATCAATGTATCTAACTTTCTCCCAAGAGAAAACATCCTCTTAGAAATGATGCCCTTGGGAGAAGCTGACCAAGGAAAGTAAGCTTGAATATTTAAGTAATGAAATATATAAATTGTTTTATATCATACCTTAATGTCATTTAAACCAGCATCCTCAAATGCAGAGAAAGCATCTGCTGACAATACCTCATCCCACTGCCAAAATCAGACAGTTCATTTTAGAATATTGATTTTTTTATTAGAAGTAACATTCACTAAAATCACTCCCAGGTATTGATACTTGTATGGAAACCTTAGAACATATTTTTAGACTTTCAACTAGACACGAAAGAATTACAGTTCATAATTTGGCGAGTTAGCAAGCTTGCAGCAGATATGAACCAGACAAAAACATATACTAAGACCAACTTTAAATTGTAAAGGACCTAAACTAAACACATAATAATATACTAGGAATTTGTTTACAAAACAGGATGAAAATACTGACAAATTATAAATAAAAGATATTTATTGAAAAATAAAAGGCATGTTTAAAAAATTAAAGTTGAGAGATAGATAAGTTGTTAATTTTAACACATGCAATCCAAAATAGAAGTTAAAGATACACGTGAGAAAGAAAAACAAATATAAATCCTACCTTGTAACTGTAGTATCCAGCTGTTAACTGTAGGGATATATGTGTGTTTGTTAAATGAATGGCTAGGATTTGTTTGTTTAAAGAGTTCAGATTAACTTACTCATCAATCCATGTGATACTAAATGGATCACTTAGAGATAGTCACATAGACGCTGATCAATCCGTTGAATTTAACAAATGTAAATACAGTATTAAATTTATATTTGTTAAGAATTTTGGAAAATAAAGTGTTGAATTCATATCTAGGATTAATAATTTATATTTTTAAAAACTTTTCATGGATAAATTAGCTAGTGGTTATACTACTCTTGCCTCAGAGTGACACACAAAACCCAAATACACTGTATGAGATGTTTGTTTGCCTGAGGGAGAAAGATGACAGTGGATGAATTTATTGCTAAAAAAATGGAGTCATCTTTATAAATTGTTGAAGAAATTTAAGCTTTTGTTTTGACAATCAACATATTTTATACCATAAGTAAATAGTACAAAGAACCTTTTTTTTTTAAACGGCAATAATTTCTGGTGGGATTTTTGTTACTAGATGAAAAAAGGGCATAAGTAAATTCAAGTTGTGGTGGTCATATTATGAATTGATGGTCATGTTACCAAGTTGTAATGGTGCAGTGCATTTCTCGAATGGCTATCTTTCATTTTATTAATATATCCTGCTTTCCAAAAAAAAAATGAAAAAATGGCATAAGTAAATTCAACAGGATGCTGTTGAATTTGTTTTCCGTTGATTTGATTCTCTTGCATTTAGCATCGGTTGATTTGATTCTGTTGCATTTAGCGTTGGTTGAAATTGTTTTGTTGAAATTAAAGTTTTGGCGGGAATTTTACCGCCTTTGGAAAAAAGGCATAATTAAATTTAACGAGATGCTGTTGAATTTGTTTTCCGTTGATTTTATTCTGTTGGATTTAGCGTCGGTTGAATTTATTCTGCTGAAATTGAAGTTTGGCGGGAAATTTGCAGCCTTTGGAAAAATTGAATAATTAAATTCAACAACATCCTGTTGAATTTGTTTTCCGTTGATTTTATTCTGTTGCATTTAGCATTGGTTGAATTTGTTTCGTTGAAATTGAACCTCGGTCAAGCCGCATAGGACATTGACCATAAAATCGACGGGATATTGTTGATTTTAACTTCCGTTGAATTTATTCTGTTGAATTTAACCCTTTTTTCCAGTAGTGTAGGGTCTTTCTCCTGAGTTATATACTAAACTACCACATAACTGGAAGAGGCTTTGGCTTAAAGTGTAAAACACTTAACTTAAAATGGGGCAGCTTGCATTGTTATACAACATCTATTTCTATTTCGGGTTTTCCCTGTAACTACTCATAAACCTTAAACTGTTGAATTGCATGAAAATTACGCCTACATAATACCTTTAAAAGCTGCATCCCAGGAAGCAGCACGAAGTTGTTCAAGGAGCTCTTCTGCTTTAGAAACAGTAGCCATCTTGGTTGTCATAGATACCTGATAACATTCACCTTAAAAGCATGTCCCAAAAGGAGTACTGCAGGAGAATCAGACTCATACCTCAGCATAGTTGTTATAGCCACTACGCCATAAACGCACATACGCAACCCCCATTTTCAGTTGCGTAAGGCTTGAAAAGCGTTGCGTAAGGTCTTACGCAACGCTTTTGGGGCGTTACCAATACTGGCGTTGCGTAAGACCCCTAACGCAACGTTTTTCCAAGCTATTGCAACACTTCGAAAAGCATTGCATAAGAGGCCTTATGCAACACCAAAAGCATGCAAACGCAACACTTCATGGGGTTGCATAAGATGTTTCAGCCATGTCAGCATGCTGACATGGAAGCAAGGCGCCACGTCAGAATGCTGACATGGAAGCAAGGTGCCACGTCAGCATGCTGACATGTCACCAGTGGGGCCCACAAGTGCCACGTCACAAATGGGGGCATGCCACGTCATCAGTGGGGCCCACCAAGGTGCTACGTCAGCACTAGGGCCCACATGCCATGTCAGCAGTAGGGCCCACATGCCACGTCAGCAGTGGGTACCCACATGCCACGTCAGCAGTGGGGCCCACATGCCACGTCAGCAGTGAGGTCCACTATCTAACGCAACGCTCTTTGAGTCTTATGCAACACTATTTTTTTTAAGCAACACTAAATCTACGATACTGCAACATCAAATAGAGTCAAACGCAACACTTTTTTACAAAAAAAATGACATGACTGCTCTGTTTATACATAAAACCATTCTAACTTTGAAAGGACGCAAATTCTAACTTCAAAATTACTAAATTACAAAGTTCTAATACTAGCTAGTTAAAGCTACAAAAAAATTACTAAAAAGTGGAGCCGCCTTGAATCATTGGAATATAATTATCGTCTTAATTGCTTTAAAATGTGGCCTCCTTGATATTGAAGCAATTGTTTTTTGCAAGGCCGCCAATTATTCTCTAGCATCACATATAAAGGCAGAAGCTACCTGCCTGAAAGAGTTGCACCTTCCATACTGTCTATATAATCCTGTTAAAACATAAGGAATTCTACATTAATAAATTAAACTTGATAAAGAATCAATGTCTTTACATGGAAAAGCAAGCACCACTGATTGTAAAATGCATTCAATATGACAATTTTAGAGAAAAACCAAAAAGACTTCACATAATGCATAACTATACAATCTACGTATCACCAAAGGGTACTGGTAAATCTCGTAACTCAAGTAGTGCAGGAACAAGTTACATGAATATGAACCATTCAGTTACATGAATATGAACAAGTTAAAATACTATTAGCTAGAACCATTCAGGAACAAGTTACATGAATATGAACCATTCAGCATGGTTATATTTATAGTTACAAGTTACATGAATGTGAAATAGTGACAGAATTAAGGAATACTGTTTATGCTAGAATTATATTTGACACCATTTGTTGCATTTTTGCAGATCACTGCCCCTAACAATCACAATTATTTGTCAAATGAGCACAATCAGTTTAAGGAATAAATATCCATGAAGCTAGTGTAGTTCTTGATTTCCTTTTACACAACCGTACTTTCTTTATTCTATTTTTCAGATAAACATACAAGACCTGGAAGATTTTAACAATATCCAAGTAATGTTCAGCAATACTCAAACCATCAGTCTCCTACAAACACATTTTCATATTGCACACCATTTTGTACTTGAGGCTCAAGATTTGTTTCTACTAGTGACTAAAACTCAAGTTCGATTCTAAATCTACTCGAACCTTCAGACTTCCTGCCAAAAGAATTAACAACAGCAAACAAACAATAACAATAGTAGTAAGTTTGGGAACATAATGCATTTTCAATATTTATATTTACTTGATCTGAGGGTTGAAAGCATGACGAAATCAAGAAAGTAATACTACTAAAGAAATACAAATTATTTCTGGGAAGAACAAAAAAAGAAGGAATTTGTCAATAGATCCACATGAAGAGATCGTCATACCAGGGATCACATCTGAAAGCTCGCCCACTGACGCTTTAACTTAGTTAGAACTTCTGGGTATCTTATTAACATATCTTCTTGAAGCTTCTCTATCATGGATACCTTTTGTCAGTCCACATAAAATAGAAACCATCTATAAAATTTACACCTCTTATGCTACAAGGTCATCTTCGATCATATTTGTAATAAGCTAAAACAAAGAAGATATGTAAAAGCTAAGTCATGAACAGGGGGAACACAATTAGACTTTTTTTCTCTAGACAACGGAATAGGACAGTGGCATATTAACAGTGAACACGCTGAATAATTCAGAGATGGAACTATTGTCATTAATAGATGACTAGATGAGAAAGACCTAGTAGATTTTATGCCACACAAATGCTCAAATATGTATAAAGAGGTATATTTCAAATAATAACAAGCAAACTATTTACACTTTTGAGTTTACCTCAATAGAGTGGCACATTAATAGATGTTTATTTGTGTATGCGTGTCTGTCTGTATTAGGAATTCAAATATTATCAGATTTAGCGGCCCATAAACAATGTAGTAGTTGTGATACATTCTATCAGATTTCATGTCATGATACATACACTGATGAGAAAGAAGATAAAAAATTGTGAATCTTGATCATGAGTTAAAATATGGACAATAGGATAGATTGCATTACTTTTTGAAGTCTGCGTGTTTGTGCACGAGCTTCTTGGAGACAACTCTTTTTTCAGTTCCTGATCAGCTTTCCGGTGTTTCTCTAACTGCCAATCAAATAATTGTCAAGGACATATATAATCAAGAACAATATAGCTAGTAGTGTAGTTTGGTAAGGCAAGGCCAGGGTAGTGGTAAAGTGAGGTGTGTCAATTATAAAGAAATGACCATACCTGTGACTCCAATTCCTTTGATTTAAACACCAGGGGGTCTTACATTTAAAGATTACATTTTTAAACAATCTGTCATCAAACAACCCAATTTTTTTAACAACCTCAATCACTGCAAGATACAAAAAATGACAAATACTCAATGATTTGCTGAATCTGATATAGCAGTAAACAAACAAAAAATGGGTAACAACAAGAAGAAAAATCATCACTAACTAATTTGCAACAACATAAAATTCATCACAAACTCATTAACTAGGAATTGAGAAGCAGTAATTTTCAGAAAACATGTCAGAAAGAAAGAAATTCCAGAAACAACAGATAAACTCTAGGATTCTTTAAAGAATAAAGTTTCTAACTTGAAAAATAATTTCAAGAAAGATTGGATTTTTAAACATAATATCAACAACCCAATTCACTAAAAGTTCACAAAAAACACACACGTACATAATACATACACATATTAGTTGGGGTGTTGGCTAAAGATAATATAGAACTAAACAAACAAAAATTGATTAATAACAAGAAAAATGATTATTAACTAGTAAACAAGAACAAGAACCTTAATCAAATTTGTCAAGGGAGGAATGAACAAAGAACACTCTGACTCTGCCTTTTTATAAACTGTTGCTTGCCTTTTCTATGTAATAAACACACAAATATACCCTGTTATATACACACAGAAAAATGATTATTAACTAGTAAACAAGAACAAGAACCTTAATTAAATTTGTCAAGGGAGGAATGAACAAAGAACACTCTGTTCTGCCTTTTTATAAACTGCTGCTTGCCTTTTCTATGTAATAAACACACACTGACACACATATACACAATATTATATTTCATATTTGTTCCAAGTTCCAGCCCAACATCACACACACACACACTCAACATTACAGATCTATTTATTCAAAAGGATATTGATTCATCAACGAAGTCATACCAACCCTGACAAAACAAAAACAAAAATAAATCAAAATTAAAGTAATTAAACACTCTAATTGAATCGGAGTAAAATTGACTTTGTAACTCTGTAACTTTGTAACATCGACATGGAATAAAATTGAATCGGGAGAGAGTGGATGATGAGTGTAGCTTTGTAAGTGTGTAAGACAAACAAACAAACCAGGTGACCACCAAGAAGACAACCCTGTCACACACATGTTTTATCTAATAAAAAGAACTAAACGAAATTCACCTCATCATCACTATCTTTGTCTGAACCTTCAGTGTCATCTGAATCTTCTTTCTTAGGATTCACAAGTGTCACCCTTGACTTTAGCAGGTACGGCTGCTTCGACATCAGCCACAGGTTTACCTGAGTAAGATATGAAAGAAATAACCCCAATTAAAAATCCCCAACCACACAAAACAAAACCCTAATTAAAAATCCCCAACCACACAAAACAAAAACCCTAATTAAAAATTACCAATCGGAGCAATAAGAGTTTGTAAATCGATGTAAGAGCCGTAAAGAGTAAAGTTGATAAATTGAGTTTATTGAGGGGAGGTGTAGTCTGTACATCGAGTTTGTAATCAAGAGTGTAAAGTTTGTAAATCGAGTAGAGTGATTGTCGAGAGAGATAGCGGATTGAGAGACAGAGAGAGGGGTAATTGTGGAGATGAGAGAGAGAGAGAGAGAGAGAGAGAATGAGTAGAGAGGGAGGCTGGGAGCAGGTTTTGGGAGTGTTTTGGGGGGAAGTTAGAATTTTTTAGGGGAAAGTGGAGGGCACCCAAATTTGTGAAGGGGGAAATCCTTCCAAATTTTTCCGCCCAAATTTTCATTGTGTCATGTGCATTGTACTTTCATTACATTTTTTTATTGCAACATACAAATTTATTTAAAAAATTTTAAAATATATTATTTATCAAATTATAAAATGAAAGAAAAATTAAAATGCATTGTTATTTTATAAATTTTGATAATACATCTATCTTCCATAATTTTAAAAATAATTTAATGTTAAAGGAAATGTTTATTTTGACCGGTTTGACCAGTACAAAATAAAACCAAATATGTCTAGAATTTTTTTAAAAAATTACCTCATCACAAAAATCATTAAATCTTTACATCCGTGCGATTGGAACGTCGAAAAAATAATTTAAAAAAATAGAATCTTCATTCGGAAATAGACTAGTCAGCAAATGCCACGTCATATTTTTGTAAAAAAATATAAATTTATCTAATGCAACGCTTCAAACAGCAAATGCAACACTACATGTATCTAATGCAACGCTTTCTGCCACGTCAGCAAATGCCACGTCAGAAAAGGTGGGCCCCACTTCTGCCACGTCAGCAATTGTGGGTCCCACAATTGCCACGTCAGCATGATGGGCCTCCTGCCACGTCACCCTTGTGGGTCCCACATTGCCACGTCAGCAGTTGTGGGGCCCACATCTGCCACGTCATATTTTTTTAAAAAAATATGAATATATCTAATGCAACACTTCAAAGAGCAAACGCAACACTACTGGTATCTAATGCAACATTTTTTGCCACGTCAGCAAATGCCACGTCAGCAAAGGTGGGCCCTACTTCTGCAACGTCAGCAAATGTGGGCCCTACATGTGCCACGTCAGCAAATGCCACGTCAGCACATGTGGGTCCCACTCCTGCCACGTCACCATTTATAAAAATAAAAAATTATCTAACGCAATGCCATCAGTTAGTGTTGCATAATATGAAACACTGTGGGTAATACGCAACGCTAATCTATATCTAACGCAACACCAATTCAGCTCAGTTGCAAAAGACCCAAAACTTCTATCTAACGAAACGCTTTCTGTGCAACGCTTTGTAAAAAGGGTTGCGTATGCTCACTTATGGCGTAGTGAGCCTAGAAGCTTGGCCTTTTCCAATCTAAGCTTTAAAATTTGATCAATAATTCCGGTGTTATCAAGCTCGCCGCTAGAAGCTAGGGTTAAATGAGCAAGATACACTTCCTTGCGCAAATCTCGATTTTTAGCATGTTGCATGACTGACATATAACTTGGGTCGTCCAATGTTATAACCCATGGACCATTTTCAGCAGTAGCATTTTCATGCCCCTGTTGTATTATACACAGTTGTAGAGTGATATAGAAAAGCAACTACAATGTAGGTAACATATGCAACTACAAAGGGATCCCCAAAAATCTGAAAATGTAATTTTTATATATATATATATTTTAAAAATTTGAATTTCGTCCCCCCATTTTAATAAAAAAATTCATTTAGTCCTCCCTTTTTTACAAAAAAAATCATTTAGTCCCTCTATTTTTACAAAAAAATTCATTTAGTCCCTCAATTTTTTTCAAAAATCTTCATTTAGTTCCCCATTTTTTCTAAAAATCTACACTTAATCCCCAATTTTTTACAAAAATCTTTATTTATTCCCCTATTTCTTACGAAAATCTTCATTTAGTCTACTACTTCTTACAAAAATCTTTATTTTTCACAAAAATCTTCATTTAGTCCCCTATTTTTTACAAAAAATTTCCGATATCTTCCGGTCAAAAAATTTTCCGATGCCCGAATAATTTGGCCCCCCAATATTTATTCCTGGTTCCGTCCTGGTCTACAAGTTGATGTATTTCGGTATAGAGTACCTTGGACACTACTGTTTGTGCACCCAACCCTAAAGCAGTAGCCGGCAACCCTTCAATGTCTTTCTTCTCAGTTATTAGTTTTTCAAACTTGTTTGTGGCATCTAAAACATGCTCCTCAAATTTTTCACTAAGCTTCACCAGTTCCTGCATTTAAAGACATAAGGAACCGAAAAAAATCAATATTAAACTTTAATATATATATATATATACAGAGTCCTACTCCACTACGAACGAATCTTAAATACAAACTAAAAACCAAACACTAATCCAACATTTCAAGTTAATCTAATGACCAAACTAGGGGTACCCCAATACAAAAAATGTATAAAATTCTTGGCTCCATTCAGCAAAAAAAAAAATATTGTTCACTGCTGACGTGGAAGTGACGTCAGCGTGAACAATATTTTTTTTCCCTAAATGGAGCAAAGAATTTTATACATTTTTTTGTTAATGTGCCCCTGGCAGGGCCTTTAGAATAAATGAAATATAAAATATTTAATGTTAGTTTGTAGTTTGTATTTAAGTATTGGTTTGTATTTGAGCAAAAGCCTATATATATATATATATAATGAGACCCCCTCTTATAGTGAGAACTGAGAATTAATCTCAGCCCTCCCTTCTTTTTTATCAGATTCTAATTTGGTCCGTTGATAATTATTAACATTAACACCAAAATAAAGAAAGATACACACAATATTGATATACGTATATTATCTCATCTCTCACCTCTCTCATCTTTCTCATCTCTCTCACTTCTCTATTCTCCCTCTCTTCTCACTCATCTCTCATCTCTTTCATCTTTAATCTCTCTATTCTTAATTCTCATCTATCACACTCTTCGTTGATATTTGTTTATTTTTAATTTCGATTTACATCAATTTTGGAGGAATTTTGCATCTTCAGTGCTATCTCTTTCGATTGATATCAATTTTTGTTCACTTTTCGTTGATATTTGTTTATTTTTAATTTCGATTTACATCAATTTTGGAGGAATTTTGCATCTTCAGTGCTATCTCTTTCGATTGATATCAATTTTTGTTCGACTCTTCTCTTGCAAGTGTTTTCATAACGAATACAAATGATTTATTACGGATTAACAGTAATCAAGGTTCATTTAATTTGTTCCATTTTCAATTGTAATCGCTATGTCTCATTCTCATCCTTGCTCCATAATTTTATTTTTGATCGATAAAGCCTAAAGTGAAACACATATCATGTATGACTTGCTTCAGATTCATAATATCATAGATCTCGTGATTTTCGTAAAGGAGGTGGTTATGGTGGTGGTATAGGTGTGTGGAAGAAGGTTATGGCAGAGATGGTAGCAATGGTAATAGCAGTTATGACGGAATCAGCATTTTTTGGTGATTTGCCTTTATAAAAAATTGGTGATTTGTGTTGAAATTCGGTGATTTGTGGTGAAATTAGGTAATTTTAGTAATTTTGTGTATGGATGATAGTGACAATTAACGTGATTGTGATTCTACATATAACAAGGATGGTGATGATTGTAATTAATAGTAATTATATGTGGTGATTGTGATTATGCTAGTGGGGATGGATAAGTAAATAGTGATACGATGGAGCAGGTGGTGGTGGTGATGGAGGATGACGCGGAGCAGTGATGGTGGCCGGAGGTGTTTTTTAAAATTATATACGTATATGTAAATAATGATAGATTATAGTAATTTAGTGATGGGGTCTCAATTCTCATTATAAGGGGGTCTCATTAGAATAGCCCTCTATATATATATATATATATATATATATATATATATATATATATATATAGGCTAGTGATCAAATAGAAACCTCCCTTAAAATAGAAACTAGAAACCAACACTAAATAAATTATATTTCATTTATTCTAATGGCCCCGCCAGGGGCACCTTCACAAAAAGTATTTAAAATTATTGGCTCCATCCAGCAAAAAATTAATAATAATAATAATGTTCACGCTGACGTCACTGCCACGTCAGCAGTGAACAACATTTTTTTTTACTGAATGGAGCCTAGAATATTATAAACTTTTTGTATTGGGGTCCCCCTAGTTTGGTCATTAGATTAGCTTTAAATATTAGATTAGGGTTTAGTTTCTAGTTTTTATTTTAATTTGGTTTCTATTTGAGTAAGACCATATATATATATATATATATATATATATATATATATATATAGGTTTTTGCTCAAATGAGAACCCCCAATTAAAATGAGAACTGAGATCTAATCTCAGCCCTCAATTATATATATCATCTTTTAATCTTCACCCTACAATCTATCCCACCCCCAAATGTACCCACATGCCCCTACCTACTCCCTCCCACCCGCTCGCCCCCTCCCCCTACCGCCGACCACGCCCGTCACCACCACCATCAGCCCTCTCCAATCTCCACCTCTCGCCGCCTTGAACTACTCCTCCCTTCTCTAAACGACGTCGACATAGTCAACGGCGTCGGAGTCACCTCACGACGATCGAAGCTCCGGTGAATCAAGTACAAGAAGTGGTGGTTGATTGTTAGTTGATGAATCTCTGGAATTTCGACAGCGTTGTTGATTTTGTTTGTTGCGATGGTTTTTGAACTTCAAACAAATTCTTTGTTTTTCACTATTAGTTGAGATTCATTTTATTTGGTTTTATTATTTTATGAATTAATTATAAACATGCCTTTTGTGAAGTTTCCCGACTAAATGGAAAGTTACACTACTGCATCTTATATTTTTTGTGATTCTGAATTAATTTGGTTGGATTTTGCGGTGATTTTGGAGCTCCGGTGGTGATTTTTTGGTGGTGGTTGGAGATGGAGGCAGTGATGGGATGGTTTGTGGTGGTATTTTTTGTTTTCTGGTGGTGATTTTTCGTTTTTCGGTTGGTCGGAGTGGTGATTTTTGTGTTTCCGGTGGTGATTTCTAGTTTGATGGTGGTGAATTTATGTTTGTTGGTGGTGATTTTTTTGTTTCTGATAGTGATTTCTGATTTGACAGTGGTGATTTTATGTTTTCGGTGGTGATTTTATGGTGGTCGCTGGAGGTGGTGGTGGTCGTCGGTGGTGGTTACCGCTGGTGGTGGGTGGTTTAATTAGAAAGAAGAAGGTGAAATCCAAAAATATTAAAATATTAAATGAATGTTGGAGATGAATATAATGTATTTAAATGGGTGGATAGTATTAGATCTCATATCTTACCATAAGTGGTGGTTCTCACCTGAGCAAGACTCTATATATACATACATACATATATATATATATATATATATATATATAGGGGCCTGCTCAAATGAGACCCCTCTTATAATGAGGCCCTCTCTTATAATGAGTCCCCCTCATATTTCTTTTATTTTAAAGGGCCCCGCCAGGGGCACCCAATACGAAAAATGCTTATAATTATATCCTCTCTCCATTCATCAAAAAAAAATTTTAAAAAAAAAACTGGGTGCCACGTCATCATTTTTTTTTGAAAAAAAAATTAATTTTTTTTTGATGAATGAATAGAGAGTAAAATTATAAGACTTTTTCGTATTAGGTGCCCCTGGCGGGGCCCTTTAAAATAGATGAAGTATGAGGGGAACTCATTATAAGAGAGGGTCTCATTATAAGAGGGGTCTCATTTGAGCACCTCCCTATATATATATATATATATATATATATATATATATATATATTGAATTTTTAATTTGAATCAAAATACAAATTCCTTTTACAAGCTTCACTTGTACGTCTAGATGTTCCAAAAAGATACTGCAATTGGCATATATGCTACGCAACACACAGTATACATATATATTAATTAAAAGCATAATTAGTTGCATGCTAAAGCACACCTGTTCAATTTGGTTGAACTCGTTCCTTTTTTCATGTTCAAGTGAGACACCATTAAGAACAGCCTCCTTTATTTGAGCTGCATATATTGGGAACGCAAGTTGTTGGGAAATATCATTAAGTAATACATGAGGATCTAGAAGTTTTGAACAACAATATCAAATTGTGATATTGAGCCTTATATTTTATAATAAAATATTAAAAACCACTATCTTTCTTTTTAATATTGTTTAATGTATATTTAATTATGAAAATTATCTTTAAAATGAGGAAGGGGTATAAGAGCAACTCCAAGAATTACTTAACACCCTCCTCACAAAAAATATTATTATATAAGCTCTTAATCATTTAAGATACATATATATCTTTTCACTCCAACAATTCTCCTTAAATTTATCTTCATCCATTTTTTAATCTATTTTATATAATAGACACATTTTTAGTATTATAACTTCTATATGCATATTACTCTTAAATAACGAATTCTTATAAAAAAAAATCAGTATATTCCCAGAAACTTAAAAATGTTTAGTCACACAATAGAAAAACTTACAGAAAGCTATACCTGATAGTGGTATATGGTGTACATGAACACAATTCCAAATGAAACCAATCTGGATTACCAACTACATGAGTCCATTTTCTTAATTTATATCACAAATAGTTTCGCACTGCATGCTTAAGATCACATATCAATTTGAATTAAGATTAGTTGTGTAAAGTTTGTCTAGAGAGGAACCAATTATATAGTAATATAGAACCGAGGAGAGAAGTTATGCTCCTCTCTATTGAGGAAAGTTTTAGAGCTCCTAACATTTTAGGGAGGGACTAAGAGAGTGTTGGAGATGTTTTTTATTTCAATCTCCTCAAATTTTGACTAAAAAGGGTGTTTAGAGTAGCTCTTGGAGTTGCTCTAAGAACATTGTTGGAGTTCAAAATACCTATTTACATCCTAAATTACTCATATCCAATATTTTATATTAAATTTAAAGAATGTACTAAAATTATATTGGAATTGCTATAATATAGCTACTTTTTTAGTTTGGCCAACAATGTATAAAAGAATTAAACTATAGTCACTAAAATGCAATTCAAACTTATTTTATTCTAAAAGTCCTAACGGCGCTAGTATGATTTTAACAGAATTTTCAAAGCCCCTTAAGTGTTTTAAAAATGTAAAATTAGCCATGCAGAAGGCCAGTTTTCTATTTCAACCATCAAAGTGCAAAACTATAAAAGTACAAGCTATGCAAAGTGCAATTTAGTGTTAAATTAAATGATTGACAAAGTGTGCTTGGAAAATTCATGGACACTATCCAAAATAGATGCTAAATATAAAATAAAAAAGTTTATTTGAACCGTTGTGTTTTTGTAGTTACTTTGAAACTATTTAACCATCTAAATCAGATATTAAAATATTAACTAATTCTCAAAATCTAGAAATTTTTAAATAACAATATTGATATTTTAAAACTTGTTAAATTTTATATGATACCACTAAAGGATTGTTTGGTTCGTAGAGTGGTATGGGTTTGGAATTGGGGTTGAGGCATCATTCCTGATATCAAGTGTTTGGTTCAAAGTGTTTGGTTCAGTGCTGGAATGAGTGCTGGAATGAATCTGTTTGATTTAAAATATTTTTGAATCATAAGTTACATCTAACTTTTATATGGAAAAAAAATTACAATTATTTTTTATCGTTAATAATATTTATAATTTTTTAAACATAATTATCACCATTCTATTTGTATTTTTGTTAATATAATGTTAACTCATTTTTTTATTATGTGTTGTTTGTAAGTATACATTATACATACGAAATTAAATTGTTATACAATTTATAAAAAAAACATTTAATATAAAAAATATGTGATTGACAAATTATAATGTAAGCAACTAAGTACCAATTTTAATATTTTTTTCAAAAAATAAAATTTTATCAATTAATATTAAATAAAAATAATTATAACTTATTTAAAATTAAATAACATCATATTTATGATATATGTATTAAGATTACATTAAATAATATAAATAAAGGTAAAATAATAAAATTTTAATTTGATACCTCATACCTCCCCACCAAACCCACCTCCCCCTTGTATGAAATCTCATTCCTCAAGGATTTGAGGCATGGGTTTGAAATTTTAAAAATACTCTACCAAACATTAGGTATGAGTTTGGAATAAACAAAACCCATACATGATAAATGATGAACCAAACGATCCTAGATGTATAGTATTGAATTTCATGATTAATAATCTCTACATATGAAAACTCAAGTAACATAATTCTTAAAATTAAAAATAATTTAACCTGAGTCTATTGGAAATGTAATAATACATTAGATTGAATCAAGAAAGCTAAGAGTGCCTAGGGAAGCAAACAAATATACTTATACTATGTAAAACAGAAACCAACATCAAACTCATACATAAAATTTAGGGAAAAACAGGTCATATTATATATATTATTTTCTTTATACAAAAAAGGAAAATTTTAAAAATAAGTTATGAAACTATCTTTAAAATGCATCTTAAAATGTGTGCCAAAAACCCCATTCTGAAATGTAAACAACTCAATGGAATTGAGAGAGTAAAAGATAGGAAAGTGTACTTTGAAGGTTACTGTGTACAAATCCGGATACTTTGGGGGTCCGAATGTAAATAAGCCTTATATTTTTTCCCAAAAAATTTGACTAACAATTAATATCCTTATATTATGTATATATATATATATATATATATATATATATATATAGGGTTGGACTCCATAACAAACACCTTATATAATAAACAATAAAGAACACCTTAGATCTAATAGATCCAATGCCCCTGGCGGGGCCACCCAATACAAAAAGTTCTTATTTTTTTACCTTCCATCCATCCATCATCTCAAAAAAAAAATTAAAATTAAAAAGTTACTGTTCATGATGATGACGTCATCAGTGACGTCATCATGAACAGTAAACTTTTAAATTTTTTTTTGCTGGCTTGATAGAGGGTAAAAAAATAACAACTTTTTGTATTGGGTGCACCTGGCGGGGCCAAAGGATCTAATAAATCTAAGGTGTTCTTTATTGTTTGTTATATAAGAGTGTTCTGTATGGAGCAAATGCCTATATATATATATATATATATGAGTAGCACTCCATGTAGAACCATCTTACATGGAGAACCGTGGAAAATCACCTAAATTTTTCTGATTCTGTAGCAGAACCAAAATTTTGAAAAAAAAAAATAAAAAATTTGGAGCCGCCACTTCATCATTGTCACGTCAGAAGTGCTGATGTGCCACTGCCCTGCTAACATGGCACTGCCACATCATCAATGCTAATGTGGCAGTGCCACGTCGATGACGTCATCGATGACGTGGCAGTGCCACGTCAACATCAGTCCCAGAATTTATTTATTTTTGTAGAACCAAAAAAATTTGCTCTTTTTTTTATAGAACAAAAAAAATGAACTCTGATTATGTCATAAAATCAAAAATTAGTGATTCTCCACGATTATTCACGTAAGATGGTTGTTTATAGAACAATGGCCTATATATATATAGGGTCCTACTCCACTACAAACTAAAATTAACTACAAACTAAAAACTAAACACTAATCTAACATTTCATGCTAATCTAATGATCAAACTAGGTGTACCCCAATACAAAAAATGCTTAAAATACTTGGCTCTATCCAACAAAAAAAAAAAATCATTGTTCACGTGATGACGTGGCAGTGGATTTCACTGGTTAACGGTGCTTCGCACCTTCTTGTACGGCGCTTCGCGTCTTTATCATTCTAAAGTTGTAAGGAATGTCAATCAATGGTAAAGGCAATAGATGATTGACGGGTGTGTCGAGGGCCTTCGGCCCTCATGACTACCTAACTCATCCGTTTACGGTCTTAAATGCTTCGCATTTCCACGGCAAGATTTTTTTTTTTTTTTTTGGATAGAGCCAATTATTTTAAGCATCTTTCGTGAAGGTACCCTTGGCGGGAAAATTAGAATAGATGAAATATAATTAATTTAGTGTTAGTTTGTAGTTTGTATTTAAGGATTGGTTTGTATTTGAGCAAAAGCCTATATATATATATATAAGACACATAGAATTCCTAATATACAAATGGGCTTATTTTCATGAACATAGTTATTTCAACGACTTATATTGAATGTTTTTGCAACGCACACAAGTCTAATAAAAGCTACATGTCGAATGCATCTCAGTATGCAGAAAACCTATCACTCTTAACCTATGCCGAAATTGTTAGTATTGGTGCCCTAGAGTCAATGCAAACAATTGTATTTATGTTTGAGTGATATTATATATTCGATATATATATGTTTATTATTGGTTTTATTTACTGCGAAATAAATAAAGTATAATAAATGTCCTTAGAATCTTGATACAAATTGTATAGTTGCAAGTTTGTGACTTGAACATGAGATTATATAATGATTGTATCATATTCTTAAATGTCCCTAGCCGAGTATTATTATTAATTAAGACAATAGTAATACACTGAGGCTAGTATGATAATTGACTGATGACCACATCTCATTGGTCATAAGTATGAAGATACTAAAAGCAATGCATAGGTAACTGTACGAGTACAGGGTACTGGACAGACCCACCGTGAGATACATCATGGTAAATAATAAATGTGTCATATGTAATCTCACAGTGATAATGGTGTAATGATCCTTAGACCTGAAGTCGTTATAATTCTACATGAGAATTAATATATTTTGAATTCGTCAAAAGTTATCTTTAGCCGGATAATGATAAAGGTGAATATATTATGAATCATGTGAGAAATATGAACGATCTAGATGGGATTTAAATCTCCTGATAAAGGAGTGATATTATCGGCCTCTTGTTTGAGTGAGACTATGAAATGCATGGCCATGCTCAAATGTTGATTTGATTAAATAGTCTACTCATCGATCAAGAAAATGAAGATTAAATTATGAAGAGGATGACACATTACATGCCTCGAGTTTAATCTATAATATAATGATTTAAAGGGATTATATTACATGGAACATTAGTCATAAAAGGTTGATTGAATCGTTGATTTAATTATTGTTTTATTGGGTAGCAATAATGTGTTACTAGACGCCGCTTATTGTTTATAATTTTATTAAAGAATAAAATTATTGCCAATGAAATAATAACCTACAGGGTCACACACAAAGAATGTTTAAAAGGGAAATTAATTTATTTCATGAATTTAAATTAATAATAATTTAAATTATGATTTTAAATTAATATTAAATAATAATTCGAATTTTATAAAATTAATTAAGTGAGACTTGATTAGTTAAAGATAAAATTTGAAGATGTATTTTCTTGACTTATTTGATTAATTAAGTATGACTTAATTAATTTATTTAAATAAATAATATTTGTTTAAATAAAAATGGCCTAATTGTTTAAGGCTCCATTTTACTTTATTTCTCTTTATAAGCCAAGAGTTGGCAAGTCATTTGAAGGAACACTACTGAAATCTCAGTTCAAAAACACAAGAGAGAAATCAAGCACAAGTCAAGAACACATCCGGATTATTTATTTTGGCTAGTACCAATTTCCGTGGCAAAATCGTTCGACGATTCAAGCAAGCATTCAAGTGTGGATACCGGTGGAGGAGTTACATTTTAGCTCTCAAGATCAACACTTTTAGCTCTCAAGATCAACAAGCTAGGATCTCCATTTATCATCCATTGGAAAGCTTTAACAAGGTACAATCTTGTTCTTGAGAAATTTTATACCATGATCATCATTTTATACATGGATCCGGGCTTTGGAATTCGTTTTTAATTGTTATTTACGTCATTTCCGTTGCGTTATTATGCCCGAATTCCAACAATGGTATCAGAGCTACACAATTTCTATCTGTTTGTTTCTTTGTGATTCTTGTAGAAATTATTTTTTATGTTTGGTTTATAATATAAAAATGTAGCTTCTGAGTTTAAAATATGATATGACAATTAAGTTATTCATTTATTTATCTGTGCGCTATAATGAAATTTTAACTTTTTCTAAATTTTAAAATTTCCCTTTACTTTTGCTTTTACTTTAGAAAAGATTAGTTA
The DNA here is from genome assembly GCA_037693485.1 of Kitagawia praeruptora. NCBI lineage: Eukaryota > Viridiplantae > Streptophyta > Magnoliopsida > Apiales > Apiaceae > Kitagawia > Kitagawia praeruptora. The sequence goes on from CM075352.1 coordinate 129,746,977, forward strand.
TTGGTTTTAATCATTAGATTCTTAATGTTTTTTAATGATTAAAGTTTTAATAATTGAATAATTAAATTATGAATTTATATATTATTATTAATTCAAAATTTTATTAATTAATTTAATTTCGAATTTTGTAATATATTTAAATTATGAATTTGAATATTATTATTATTAATTCGAATTTTATTTTAATTAATGCTTTTAATAATTGAATATTTAAATTTTGAATTTAATATTATTATTAAATGCGATTTTGATTAATTTTAATTTTTTAAATTCGATTTTAATTATTAAAATTGATTTTTTAATTCCTTTTTTAAATATTTAGGTATTTAAATTAAGGAGTTAAATATTAATCGATATGATCATGATTAATGTGATGTCTATAATTGTTATATGAGCATGGTGCATTGGTTATGGCCTAAAGACCCGTAGAATAAATGTTTTAATTTTATTTATGGTCTGTAATAATTAAATACGACTTGCATGTCGTTATTCTTGTAATTATTATATCTCGAATGCAACTCGAGTTCTTTTGTAATGTATTTCAAAACGAGCTTGGAGGCAATCAATGGAGGCTTAGGAAGCAATGAAGAATTTTGTAATAATTAGTTATTACAACCATAGATTGACCTTGATCTTTTCATTAGCTCGAAAAGATCACATAGGATCGGGCCATAACCATCACACGTTTAATTTAGCATAACTGCACTCTACATATGATGCATGGATATATTAGATATATGAATGGATGCATGGATGTATGAAAATTTTAGAATGTATGTATTAGATACGACACATATGCCATGTTTAAACAAGATAAAATCTGTAACGATTTAAGATTTAAACAAACGATCAAGATCGTTAAATTTTTTTATAAAATCCCTTATGAAATATTAAGTTAAACAGATGCTTTCCAATAAATAACACTCATTAAATCCTAGATCATTGAGGAGTGGATTTGCCAAAGCAAGGGCTTCTCTTTTATCGTGGTGAGATGTGATTGAGTAAACAAGCTTACTTGAATTGTTATTATTGGGTCCAACTTAAATAAGTCGTCATAATAGGATTATGAACTTAGAAGCATAGAGTTTAGTGAAATCTATTAGATAGATCGGAGCAATATGTTGTTCACTAAGCTATCCAAGAGTTATATACGATATAATTGACATAACGGTCTACCTAAATAATCATATTTAAGAGGAAAGCCAAAGCTGACTTAAAATATGACGAAATATGGATCTTGGCTCACTAAGAAAGGTTTTATGGGAACCATTTTCCGAATTGATAGTAAGGGCTATTAATTTGATAAAAATAGTGGGAGGTATATTACGAATATGCTATAAAATCAACTTGAACATAATTGGTTTTACGAAACATGCAAACTAACTCATTTTATGCGCTTTTACAAAATTGTAGATAATAAATGGCAAACAACACAAATCACTTTTCGATACGATCAGTCCTAGAAAAGGAAAAGCTGACAGGGACAAACTTCCTAGATTGGTTTAGGAACTTGAGGATTGTTCTCAGGCAGGATCGAAAGTTGTATGCCATTGAAGTTCCTCACCCAAATCCTCTTCCTGTTGGAGCCACACGTGTCGAGCATAATGCTTATCAGAAGCATTTGGATGACTCAACTGATGTGTCATGCCTTATGCTTGCATGCATGGCTCCTGATATTCAAAAGCAACATGAGTTGATGAATGCTTATGAAATAATTGAGCACCTCAAAAGCATGTTTGAGGGACAAGCTCGACAGGAAAGATATGATACGAGCAAGGCATTGTATGCTTGTAAACAGGGAGAGCGAGACCCGGTTGGACCACACGTTCTTAAGATGATTGGGTATATTGAACAACTAGATACCTTGGGCTTCCCGATTGGTCCGGAGGCTCAAATAGATCTGATCTTACAATCACTTAACAAGAACTTCTCTCAATTCGTCATGAATTACAACATGAATGAGATAGATAAGACACCCACTGAATTGCTGGGCATGTTAAGAACTGCTGAAACCAACATTCAGAAGGAATCCCCTACTCCCATGCTGATGGTGAACAAAGGGGGTGCCAAAGGGAAAAGAAAGTGGAAAGGCAATAAGAAGAGGATTGCATCCAAATCTGCTGCCAATCCTAATTCTGCTCCCAAGAAGGCTACCAAGCCCAAAGGAGGTGTCGAAAAGGGTGATTGTCACCACTGTGGTAAACCGGGACACTGGAGGAGAAACTGTCATGCTTATTTGGAAGAGATGAAGAAGAAGAAGGCTGCTGGCCAGACTTCTGCTTCAGGTATTTATGTTATACAAGTCAATTTGTCTACTTCTACATCTTGGGTATTGGATACTGGATGTGGTTCTCACATTTGTATAAATGTGCAGGAACTACAAAGGAGTAGGACACTGGCTAAGGGAGAGGTAGACCTACGAGTTGGCAACGGAGCAAAGGTTGCTGCTTTGGCTGTAGGGACTTACCATTTATCATTGCCCACTGGGCTTATATTAAAACTTGAAAACTGTTTGTATGTGCCTTCTATTTGTAGAAACATTATTTCCGTTTCTTGTTTGGACAAGAAAGGTTTTTCATTTACTTTTAAGGACAATGGTTGCTCTTTTGGTTTGAATGACATTACCTATGGTGTTGCACAGTTATTTAATGGTTTGTATGTTCTTAATTTAGATACTCCTATCTTGAACGTAAATAACAAACGACTTAAAACAAATGACTCAAATCAAACATACCTTTGGCACTGTCGTCTAGGCCATATAAACGAGAAACGCATTTCCAAGTTACATAAAGATGGTTTCTTGGATCAGTTTGATTTTGAATCATATGATGAATGCGAGGCTTGTTTACTAGGCAAGATGACTAAAGCTCCTTTTACCGGAAAGGGTAAGAGGGCCACCGTACGACTAGAACTAATACATAGCGATGTATGTGGTCCTATGAGATCGATGGCAAGGGGTGGCTATTTCTACTTCATTACGTTTACTGATGATTTCAGTAGATACGGATATGTGTATCTTTTGAAGAACAAATCCGAAGCATTTGAAAAGTTCAAAGAGTATAAGGCAGAAGTAGAAAAGCAAACTGGCGAAAGCATAAAAACTCTAAGATCTGATCGAGGAGGTGAATACTTAAGCCATGAGTTTAAGAACTATTTGAGGGAGTGTGGTATTGTATCACAACTCACTCCTCCTGGAACACCACAATGGAATGGGGTTTCTGAAAGGAGGAATCGTACCTTGTTGGACATGGTGCGATCAATGATGAGTCAAGCAGATCTTCCAATTAGTTTCTGGGGTTATGCCCTGGAAATGGCTGCATATACACTAAATCGTGTTCCTACTAAAACGGTTCAACAAACTCCATATGAGATATGGACAGAAAAACGTCAAAGCATGTCCTTTATGAAAGTATGGGGATGTGAAGCGTTTGTGAAACGCCTAATGTCAGACAAGCTTGGACCGAAATCTGAGAAATTTAATTTTGTGGGATACCCAAATGAAACAAAGGGTTATTATTTCTATAATCCTTCAGAGACCAAATTAATTGTTGCTCGAACTGCTGTATTCTTAGAAAGAGAGCTAGTCTCTAGAAAAGACAGTGGGAGGAAAATAGATCTCGATGAAGATCGAGAACCACTTGATAACATTGAACCTGAGATGGAGCATGAGCAAGATATACAAGATAACACTGCTCAAGAAACACAGGTTGTTCGTAAATCTAGTAGGACTCGCTATGATTCAAGAAGAAATTATGGATTTCTCCTAATTGAAAATGGCGATGTGATGCTCATAGATCAAGATGAGCCTCTCACCTATCAAGATGCTATGAACTCACCAGACTCTAAGAGATGGCAAGAAGCCATGAATTCTGAAATGGATTCCATGTATGAAAACCAAGTATGGACTTTGGTTGATCCACCTGAAGGGGTAAAACCTATAGAGTGCAAGTGGATTTTCAAGAAGAAAATCGACATGGAAGGTAATATACAGACCTATAAAGCTCGACTGGTTGCAAAAGTTTTCAAACAAATTCATGGTATTGACTATGATGAAACCTTCTCACCAGTAGCAATGATAAAATCCATCAGAATTATGCTTGCAATAGCGGCTTACTATGATTACGAAATATGGCAGATGGATGTCAAAACAGCCTTCCTTAATGGAAGCCTTGAAGAGGATGTGTACATGACACAACCTGAAGGTTTTGGAAATCCAAAGGATGCTGGAAAAGTATGTAAGCTGCGTAGATCCATTTATGGATTGAAGCAGGCCTCTCGGAGATGGAATATCCGGTTTGATGAAATAGTCAAAGGTTTTGGCTTTATTCAGAACATGGATGAACCATGTGTTTACAAAAAGTTTAGTGGGAGCCATGTGGCATTCCTAGTATTATATGTCGATGATATATTAATAATAGGGAATGACATTCCTTCTCTACAGGCTGTAAAGACTTGATTAGGACAAAGTTTCTCTATGAAAGACTTGGGCGAGGCTACCTATATATTAGGGATCAGGATCTATAGAGATAGATCAAGAAGATTAATCGGCTTAAGCCAAAGTACATATATTGACAAAATTTTGCATCGTTTTGGAATGCAAGATGCAAAAAGGGGATATGTCCCTGTATCTCATGGGATAACGATCTTAAAAGAGAATGGTCCTAAATCATTGGATGATAAAGACCGCATGAGTAAGATACCATATGCTTCAGCAATTGGATCTATCATGTATGCAATGATATGTACTCGTCCGGATGTCTCGTATGCTTTGAGCATGACGAGTAGATACCAGTCTAATCCAGGTGAAGGTCACTGGACGGCGGTCAAGAATATTCTTAAGTACTTGAAAAGGACTAAGGATTCATTCTTGGTGTATGAAGGAGAAGAGAAGCTAACGGTAAAGGGTTACACGGATGCTAGTTTTCAAACTGACAGAGATGACTCTGTTTCTCAGTCTGGATTTGTGTTTTGCCTAAATGGAGGTGCTGTAAGCTGGAAAAGTTCGAAGCAAGAGACAGTAGCTGATTCTACAATGGAATCCGAGTATATTGCTGCATGTGAGGCAGCCAAGGAAGCTGTATGGTTACGGAAGTTCATTACAGAGCTTGGTGTCGTTCCATCGATCGCAGATCCCATAGATCTTTACTGCGATAATAATGGAGCTATTGCACAAGCCAAGGAGCCGAGAGCTCATAGCAGAACAAAGCATATACTTCGGAGATATCACCTTATTCGAGAGATAAATGATAGAGGGGATATTCACATATGTAAAGTGCATATTGATGATAATATCGCAGACCCGCTGACTAAGGCTCTGTCGCAGCAGAAGCATGAATGTCACACTAGTAGCATGGGTATTCGATACATGGGTGATTGACTCTAGTGCAAGTGGGAGATTGTTAGTATTGGTGCCCTAGAGTCAATGCAAACAATTGTATTTATGTTTGAGTGATATTATATATTCGATATATATATGTTTATTATTGGTTTTATTTACTGCGAAATAAATAAAGTATAATAAATGTCCTTAGAATCTTGATACAAATTGTATAGTTGCAAGTATGTGACTTGAACATGAGATTATATAATGATTGTATCATATTCTTAAATGTCCCTAGCCGAGTATTATTATTAATTAGGACAATAGTAATACACTGAGGCTAGTATGATAATTGACTGATGACCACATCTCATTGGTCATAAGTATGAAGATACTAAAAGCAATGCATAGGTAACTGTACGAGTACAGGGTACTGGACAGACCCACCGTGAGATACATCATGGTAAATAATAAATGTGTCATATGTAATCTCACAATGATAATGGTGTAATGATCCTTAGACCTGAAGTCGTTATAATTCTACATGAGAATTAATATATTTTGAATTCGTCAAAAGTTATCTTTAGCCGGATAATGATAAAGGTGAATATATTATGAATCATGTGAGAAATATGAACGATCTAGATGGGATTTAAATCTCCTGATAAAGGAGTGATATTATCGGCCTCTTGTTTGAGTGAGACTATGAAATGCATGACCATGCTCAAATGTTGATTTGATTAAATAGTCTACTAATCGATCAAGAAAATGAAGATTCAATTATGAAGAGGATGACACATTACATGCCTCGAGTTTAATCTATAATATCATGATTTAAAGGGATTATATTACATGGAACATTAGTCATAAAAGGTTGATTGAGTTGTTGATTTAATTATTGTTTTATTGGGTAGCAATAATGTGTTACTAGATGCCGCTTATTGTTTATAATTTTATTAAAGAATAAAATTAGTGCCAATGAAATAATAACCTACAGGGTCACACACAAAGAATGTTTAAAAGGGAAATTAATTTATTTCATGAATTTAAATTAATAATAATTTAAATTATGATTTTAAATTAATATTAAATAATAATTCGAATTTTATAAAATTAATTAAGTGAGACTTGATTAGTTAAAGATAAAATTTGAAGATGTAATTTCTTGACTTATTTGATTAATTAAGTATGACTTAATTAATTAATTTAAATAAATAATATTTGTTTAAATAAAAATGGCCTAATTGTTTAAGGCTCCATTTTACTTTATTTCTCTTTATAAGCCAAGAGTTGGCAAGTCATTTGAAGGAACACAACTGAAATCTCAGTTCAAAAACACAAGAGAGAAATCAAGCACAAGTCAAGAACACATCCGGATTATTTATTTTGGCTAGTACCAATTTCCGTGGCAAAATCGTTCGACGATTCAAGCAAGCATTCAAGTGTGGATACCGGTGGAGGAGTTACATTTTAGCTCTCAAGATCAACACTTTTAGCTCTCAAGATCAACAAGCTAGGATCTCCATTTATCATCCATTGGAAAGCTTTAACAAGGTACAATCTTGTTCTTGAGAAATTTTATACCATGATCATCATTTTATACATGGATCTGGGCTTTGGAATTCGTTTTTAATTGTTATTTACGTCATTTCCGTTGTGTTATTATGCCCGAATTCCAACAATGGTATCAGAGCTACACAATTTCTATCTGTTTGTTTCTTTGTGATTCTTGTAGAAATTATTTTTTATGTTTGGTTTATAATATAAAAATGTAGCTTCTGAGTTTAAAATATGATATGACAATTAAGTTATTCATTTATTTATCTGTAAATTTCCTCTCATTTGAATTTCCATGTGTAAACTTAGTTGTGCATTGAAAAGCAAGCATATGGTTTCAGAAGTCGCTTAGAAAATGTTTGAAATTATGATTGATATTGATTTGGTCTTATGTTAACTACAGATTGTCAGTGATGAAAATGGACTCATGATAAAAGACAACTTTAAAGTTGGAGCAACATGGGCATATGAAGTTGGGTCTCAGTCTATGGTCTGCCCAATCATAGTCGAAGATTTGAGTCCACCTCGTCAAATGTTCGTGGAGGTAAAATCACACAAAATTTGGATACGTCTGCATTCTTATACCTTCTGTAATTTATCTACCTAGTTATCATTTGCTTTTTTTCCTGATTTATGTAGATGCTTTGTGAAAAAAGAGGTCTATTTTTGGAAATAGCTGACATTGTCAGAGGACTGGGATTAACCATCTTAAAGGGTGTGATGGAGGCTAGAAATGACAAGATATGGGCACGCTTTACTGTAGAGGTACACAAACTATTATGAGTACTCATCTAATTGTTAGCTATTATATACTGGTTCATTCTCAAGAAATGCCTATCCCAGCAAACCACTAAGCATACAAGATTGATTGCTTGGAAGAATTTTGCATGGTTTAACTGGCGAAGAGCACATTTTTTCCATTGATTGATTCGATATACGCTACAGTAATAGTCTGTGTGCTGTAGCTTTCACAAAAGGTTGCACACTTGCACTATAGTTCTGCCGATTTCAATGAACAAGAAGTAACATATCACTCAGATTTTGACATGAATTTTTCTGTTGTTTTTTTCTCTCTGTTCTGCGCGTATCATATATTTTATCTTGTCACCATATTAGCGTTGCTATTTGCGACAGTTGGAAATCGCCTAAAACCCTTGAAGTTCTAAAATAAAATCATAAAAAATTTATGCCAACTGAAATATTAGAGTACTGTTCGGATAATACTTTACACACATAAAAGGTGGCCAAAAAGAATTGGTTGGGTCAATTTAGGATCCAGTCTGGCTGTTTGGTGGGCAGATGCACACCTGTGATTCATAGACTTAACGCCAAACTCATCTAGGATATCCCCTGAGTCCCTGACAAAACTTTAGGAACCAAACCCCATAGGGTGCAAGAGTTAAATTGTTACCAAAAGGCAAATGCCAAGAACATTACTTTGTGCTCAATCTTTTCATAATTCTTTTATGCATATAAGCTCCTTTCTTAAACACGTAAATGAGTTAGTTTGGTAAGCTTCACATCACTGTAATCTTGGATAGTTAAGTATTATCCACTTGCATGAAGTGAAAGTAATATAGTCTAATCTCTACGTTTGTGTTTCTACTGAACTAATTGTGTTGTGTATGCATATTTACAAATACTTATTCTCAAGCTTTGTGGACAGGCCAACAGGGATGTAACTAGGATGGAAATATTTGTGTCTCTTGTTCGCCTGATGGAGCAAACTGTCAATAGCACTTCACTGCCAGTTAATTGCATTGTTAATGACAACATGATGAGTCACCAGCCTGTCAAAGGATCTGTTGCAATACCTGTAATTGGTATGCCTCACTGCACACGGTGAATTACTTTATGTTTAGGTTTTATGTTTGGACATGTTGCGAGCTAATGTTCTTTATGCATTTGCAATGACCATCATCCATCCAAAGCGATCCATCCTTATTATAAGCGACATCGTTGCCTTGTGTCTTCCCAGAAACTTGACCAACTTAAAGATTGTTTGGGGTCCTATTCGTAGGTTTTCCTGTTTTTAGGCTGCTGTCTAAAATTGACACTGAATGCAACTTTCTATTAATGATTTAAATTTTTCACAATTTAAAGTATTTACTTGTTCTGTCACATAATTTTCAACTATTGTATTTAGTATACAGTACATAGTTGTACATAAAAAAATTTTTGTATTGGGTGGTCCCACTAGGGGCATTGGATCTATTAAATTTAAGGTATTCTTTATTGTTTGTTATATAAGGTGTTTGTTATGGAGTCCAAGCCTATATATATATATAACAACTATGAGGTTGTGTACTGTATAAGATAAAGATGCAATTAGTATGCTTGTATAAATAACACCAACAAACTTGCCATTAAAAAAAAACAATGGGGGTGTTTGGAAGTTAGAGGTTTGGGATAAAATTAGAGGTTTGGGGGTAGATTAGAGGTTTGACCAAATGAAACCTCTAATGTGAGTGTTTGGTTGTTAGAGGTTTGAGTTAGAGGTTTGGGATCAAAAAGCTAATTTTGAAAAAGCTCATTTTAGGAGCTTTTTCAATTAGAGGTTTGCTATGTGTCACAAAAAGTTATTCAAAAAGCTATTTACCAAACACTTTTATTCAAAACAGCTAATTTCAATCTGCTAGTCAAAACAGCTAATTCAATCCGCTAGTCAAAACAGCTATTTCAATCCGCTATCAGCTAACAGCTATCCGCTAATTGCCAAACAGGGCCAATAACAAACTGTTAAGAAGGGTAAAAATTGAAATGAGTCGATCCTTACACCAACTATGAGCTGTTGCTTATTAGAATAGATAAACGCAATTAATATGATGGTATAAATGACTAACAATTAAATTTGTTGAATTGGCGTGACAAATTCTTGTCCTATAAATTGTGTTGTAAAACCAGCTAGTCCTATACCTAAGTTGCAAGGATGGAGAAGTTGAGAAAATCAATAATAATAATGTTGATAGTAAGTTTGATGATGAGTAATGAGTTGGTTCATGGAGGCAACGTCTTAAGCAAGCCATCGCCAAAGAAGTCGGAGGAGTCCTCCCACTCCCCTGAGCCCCCGGTGGATGTAGATCCTCCTCCACCAGTTGGCAAGGCACATGCAGCTCCTCCGGTTGGCAAGGCACATGCAGCTCCTCCGGTTGATACCTAGGGTATATATATATGTATTAGTTGTGTATGTAGGTCTCTCATGCATGTACACAACTTACTATCAATAATACTAAAGCAGTTTTTTATTAAATTTTTTAACTTCATATACATAAGTTTGTATTCCTAAAGGCATTCCACTGTGAGACTAGCTAGGTACCGTCAAAACGAAAATTCCTAGCCCTCCACTCATCTACTAAAATAAACCAATTTTGAAACAGCCTCCCTGACATTTCTACTGAATTCCATAGTGCAGTCCTCAAACCATCTAGCCCCTTCAAATATAATAGAAGAAACAATATGTTATTTCATGAAAAGCTTACCCAGCAATCTGGTTCGGAAACTTTCAGAGGAGCATATACTATATATTGCATTATTCAAAAAAGGTCTAGCTTAGGAAACAGGTAGCTAATAGTTATGCTACAAGCATTTCCACGTACGTTATCTACTTATCATGTATGTAGAGACCCTTCACAGGGAAAATAAAGTTTGATCACAACTTATAAACATGATAAAAGTTACATGATCTCCCAAAATTTTAGTGGACAGTGTGACTCCATTTGGAATGTAAACTACAATAAGGTAAGTCTGACATGTAATTCCTTCCTTAAAAAATTTGCATTTACCACCCAAATATACAGAATGAAAACGACGACATGACAGTAAATTTGAAACCAACTGCAAAAAATCTTTCTGCCTTATTCCCCAAGTCCAGAAGTTAACTGAAAGTCACAAGTAAAGGGGAATTAATACAATTTGTGTTTTTAAAATTTCCATGTAGACAACTTTACTTTGCTGCAAGCTCATGGAACCAACCGGTAGGCCTTAGCTTTATATGCTAACCACCATAATCTTGACCCTTTATGCAGTTTTAAATTTCAAAGGTGTTTATAGTTAGGGCTGAGTATTCGATTAAAACCGAACCGAACCGAATTTTAATTCGATTGACCGAAACCGAATTTCTTAAAAAATCACAACCGAAAACTGAACCGATTTAAAATCGGTTTTTCACCGAACCGAAATATTAATTTCGGTTATTACCGAAAACCGATATAAAAAACCGAAATTTAAATGCAGTGCAAAAAAACTGAACAAGTGCCTTATAAATTAAAATTACATATCCAACATCCAAGTTAAAGATTTAAAGGAGTACAAATTGAAACTTTAAAGTAGTCGTTCCGGTGAAATTACAAAGATTCAAACAAATTGAAACTTCAAATTTGCAAGACTCCAAATCTCTGAATCTCTGCCCTCCACTCTCCAGGCCTCCATTGCAGTTCTGCAAATGAATAAAACAGTGAGAAATTCTGAGATTGCAAGTTAAATAATAGCAAAGGCAGTTAAATAAAATTAAGTACTGCATAATGTTTTCTTTTACATCCAATAGGCAAGCTCTCTTGTTAAAGAGACAAACACAAAAACAGGTCCTTGTTTACTAAATTCTCTTCTGATGTAGTTTAGTTAAACATTCAAATTTATAGTAGTTTATAAAGCACAAGTAATCAGGAAACAAAGTATTATGATTAATAACTTCTAGCAACGTTCCCCTTCATTCCAAGTAAGTGGTGCAATCCCCTAATAGTTTCTGTTGGATGAAATTCCCAGCAGGTTAATATTTTCATCGGGTCAGGCACAAAGCATAAGAGGGATCATTCTCACCTAAAAAGGTGGGTATCCTTCTACTGTCTATGAAAATCATAGCATGGGTCATGCACCAGCCCGGCTACTGTTAAAACAACAAATTTTTTTACAGCCTCTGCAAAAACTAGAAAGCAGTAGCATTTAACATGATAACTAGCTTTAGTTGTTAATAACCATACAAAGAACACTGAGTTATGGTTGTACTCCATCTTAAAAATCAGCATATTGTACAATTAACACTGGCACTACATCGAAGAAATAAATTATAAAAGATCCCAGAGACCTATTTGCTTCTAAAAGAAACACATGACAAACTATAGTAATAAATCAACTCCATAACTTTAAGCAAACTCCTCACTTATTTCTCTAAACATCAATAATGCATGCAGAACACAACAAATTTAAATAAAGAAAAGAACAACTTGCAGAAAAAAAATACTATATAGTCCCATGGTCTGGCAGTCGAGACCTTTGACTCAGAATCGAGTAACCTCAAATTTCTCTTTTTCCTGTAAGCAAGTTAATATTAAAACAACCCCCCTTTCATTGTTGGAAAGCTACAATCATCTAAATGTACATGACTATATGTCAAGAACAATATCTTAAATACTGCAAGTATCATGTAGTTAGCACTTAGCAGCAGAGTTTAATCATAATACTTTTGACAACTTCCTAATATTTTAGGGGTTGTCTTCACTCTTCTGATTTGCTTGTGATTTTTGCACTTGGTTTCAGATAGTAGAGTGATCCAAGCAGAGTGGAAGAGATGACTGCACACACATAAGTAACTAGCAAATTACTGAATTCCTATGGTTTCTCCAGTTGTCACATTGTAGCAACTAGCAACTGACAAATGAATCTGCTTTTAATGGAAAATTGTCAGAATGCACATTATGTCCATTTTAAAACTTTAATGGTTAACATTGACATGGTCCTGTTGCAGAGAGGTTGCAGATTACTAAAACCTCTGGTTTTTCTTAAAAATGAAAGTCTGTCAAATCTTGCTATCATCTATTTTGTTAAGTCCTTAACCTTGACTATGATAGTACTACTATGTTTTGTTATTAGTTGCAAAATTGTCAGAATTTATAATCAATTACAAGATTAAAAAAAATGAACTCCCTAGCACCATACATAGATGAGATGATGATGTCATATATCATACTAGTGCATATTATTTAGCACATTATTCACCGTGAGAATCCTTCCATGTTTCTATATATTAAATGAATAGAAACTTTTCACCTAAAATTTATACAGAAACTGCCAATAAACCATTGTGCCTAAGCAAAGGCTCAGGAGACGGTTCACGTCCTCGAAATTCCACAAAAACCTGAAATAAACCAACAACTATGATCAAGATTGAGTAGCACATTTAAGGGAAACTGTCTAAATATCCCACCCATCATTTAAACAGAGCTGATAATTAATTACAACAATCAAATATATGGAAACTTGATCTCATCTTACATCTAGGGGTGCCTTGCCACCTCCAAGAGCAAGTATGGTCTCTTGGAATTTCTGCCCTGTTTCTTTCACAGCCTGTTGAAAATTAAGACAAACCCTTAATTGGTATGGTAAATCATCTGTAAAAAGCTGACTTGTTTGACATAAACTAAAGCTTGAAAAAGAGCTACATTTCAAGACAATCATGACTTAAAAAGCTTAAGTACGCACAAATTCCTTAAACGCATATCTTTAATACGAAATATTATTTCTAGTAGTGCTACATTCACGTCATATCCTTTTTTCCCTAAGAAAGCTAATATATTTTGGACTTCTACTATCTCTCAAAAGTTATTTCAAGAGCTCTTTCGTCTAACATGAGGTTTTTGGAAGATTCTTCCGACCAACCAGAAGTTTTCAATTTGCATGAAAATAATTGTCGCTATACTTTGCATGCATTGATAGGAATAAAAATGTTTGTGATTAATTAAAAATACCTTGGCTCTGCATGAAAATGTGAAAGTAAGCAAATTCATAACAAAGTACTGCATACTATATTACTACACTTCATTTGTAAATCTCTCTGTAAATCGTGATTATACATCCACGTGTGACCCGTCTCATCAATTTGTGCTTGAGTAAATTCTGGATTAATCTTTGCCTCACATATATCATGATGTCTAGACAGTGTTGAATTTCCTAGAGTCCCGAAAAAACTCCCACACATTTTATGCCTTGCTTTTTCAATTCCATCCGGTAGCCGCACCAAATCATAATTATCCCACACTTTTGCTTTGTGTTTGTGTGGAATCACTGTATATGTTGGAGTGGACGAAGTTGCACCTGTAACAGGATGACCGGAAGAAGCCATATCTATTAAGAATTATATATTGCTAATCTTAGTTATAGCTTAATTGAGATTTGATTTGAGAGATGTTAGACGAGCATGAGAGTATGAGAAACATATTACTATGTTATATATACAATCATACATAATATATGACCGTTATAATATATGACCGTTGATTGTAGCCGTTTGAGAATTAAACAAGTACTTACATGGTGGATGATTCCAGCCTTCCAGGACGGCAGCCACCGAGACAAATTAGGGCTCCGTTGCTTTTCTGGTACAGTAGGTTCGCTTTGTTTCATAAATGGTACAGTTATGTTCATTCTTGCAAAAATGGTATAGGGCGCCATTTGAAGTGGCGACCAAGGACACAGACGCCACTTCAAGTGACGTCAAGTGCACGACTAGCCTTATAATTTTTGTAAACCAAAATTAAATTTTATTTTTCTTTTATGGTTAAATATCATGGTAGCATTTTTAAACAAAATAAAAGAAACATTTAGAAATATGTATAATTTATGTATAAATCCCTATTTGTTAAATTTTTGCAAAATTTATATTTTTAACATTTTTGGGATCTAAAAATCATATTTCAGTAAAAAAAAAAAATCCTTTTTTTTTATGTAAAAGTATTGTGATTAAATTTGTGTATGAATGAAAAAACAAAAATAATCTATGTTAAAACATATTTTATTTACCCTTAAAAAATAGTGGGCTAACACCTACAAAATTAGAGCAAAAAAATTTATAAAATTATGTTTATTTGCGACCAAAGGGAGACGCTTCATATTTTTTCATTTGTCAGTCATGCATTTTTTTTAAATTTTATTTTTCATAAACGTGGTTGAAAGAAAAAATAAATTTGAAAAAATTAATATTGTAGAAATGATTTTCATGCCTCTGAAAATGGCTTGTTATCTTGAAAATTTTGTACAAGTTTAAGTAAGATGAATCTTCATGAATAAAAAAAAATTAATACATAATTTTGTGAAGTATTTTTTTACTTTGCTTTTTGGGTTTTTTAATAATATGTCCCAATTTAAAACATGATTTGTAAATATGTCCTATTTTTATTTGAAATTTCAAATCTATCCTAAAATCAGTTTTTCATTCAAATTTTAATAGAAAAGGACCATTGTACCCTTTTTAATCAAATTTATTTTAAAATATAATGTCTCATAAAAACATGATTTGATTAATTTAAATTATAAATTTTAATATTTTATTTGGTTAAGGTGCCCCTGGCGGGGCCCGTGTAAGTAAAAAAACAAAAAATTAATAATTTATTTTATGGTTAAAATTAAAAAAGTGCCCCTAACGGGGTAGTGTACTAAAAAATAAAAAAATATATTTTTTCTACTTGTTAAAATTTTAAAATTGTAGTATACTTATATTAGTAATTAATTAATAAAAAAGGGTATATTGGTCTCTATAAAATTTAAAAACTGATAATGGAACATGTAATTAATAAATCAATATGATGTGACATATTTGTAAATGATCTATTAATTTGGGACATATTATACAAATTCCCTTGCTTTTTTATGAAGATTCATCTTACTTTGTTAATAAAATTTTACGTTAATAAAATTGAATTTTTAAAATTAAATATTTTATTAATTTAGTGTTCACAAACTAAAACAAAAAAGTAGCTTGTAATATTTAGTGTTAGTGTAGCTATACTCTAAATTTATTTATTTAATTTTTTACTTAAAATATATTTTATTATATGAAAATATCATTTCAAGTGGTAGATAATTATTTATTACATTAAATATATATAACAAGAATATTTTTTTTTGAATCAGTTGACTTACATAAATTTATTGTAATTAATGATTAGAAGTATAGAAAAATTATTTTTTTACAAATTGATTGATTTATATATGTATGCTGTAACATTTAGTTTATATTTTTCTTTCAATTCTTATTTTTGTGTCAATATATTAATCTACTACTTTTATATAAATCGAAAAAAAAAGACAAAACATATTTATATCAACATTTATTTTTGCTCTTTACATAATGTTGCTATTTGTTATAATCTAAAACTAACATGATTTTTTTTTCTCTATTTCAAACTTTGATCCTTGGATCGTCACAACTACTTAAATATAATTAAACAAAGTAATAAAAACTTCAATAAATTATGTAATATATTCTTTTTAATCATGAAGATTCATCTTACTTAAACTTGTAAAAAATTTCAAGACAATAAGTCATCATTTTCAGAGGCATGGAAAATAAATCTACATGATTTATTTTTCATATTAAAGTATTATTATCAATCAAATTTATTATTTCTATTATATTCGGACAAAATAATACCATAGTTACACTTATTCTTTTTTAAAGATTTTTAGCATATAAAAAAGTAGATCTTTTATACTTAAATTGAACCTATAAAATTTAAAAAATATCATGTTGAAATTAGCTTATATTTTGTGCAAAACTGCCTCTTCACATGCATATTCCTGTTTATTTGCCCAAGTACATAAACGAAGAAAGGAAGAAATAATTTAAGAAAAAATGTAAAGGGTCGCCACTTGAAGTGGCGCCCATGTCTTAGTCCCGCTTAAAGTGGCGTCTGTTTCCAGTTTGAACACAACTGTACCATTTATGAAACAAACGCAACTCACTGTACCAGAAAAGCAACGGAGCCAGGGATTTGAGGATTTTGAGGATGATTAGAAAAAAAGGGGAAAAACATATCATTATGTTTTTGACTTTTGACTCAGGTCTCACAGTAGTAGTGAGTCTAGTGACATAGACAGTGGACTGGACAGTCTGGACTCTGGACTACAAGTATGAATAATGGATAATATTCAATAAATATCTCTAATAATAAAAAAAAATTTGATTTGATTTGTCTATAAATAATAATAAAAATGTATTATTATTAAAGTATAAAAATTAACGAACAAGTTATATTCAATATAATTTTAAGGTTAAATATGTATAATATTATTAATTATTCGGATACTAAACGGGCTCGAATCGAGTTGAAATCGGGCTCAAATCGAGCTTTCAACCGGGCTGGGCCGAGGTCCGGGCTTTCCAAAAGACCGGGCTTAGCCCGGGCTTTTGTCAGGCCGGGCCGGGCCGGGTTTTACCTAAAAAAATAGGGTCTGTTCAAGGCCCGAAGCCCGGCCCGGACCGGGCTTTTCCGGGCCGGACTTTTCCGGGCCGGGCTTTGACCAGATCGGGCCGGACCTGATTTTCGGGCCCAGGCTTTTTGTGCATCTTTTTTTGTCACTCTTTGGTTTGGTTAAATCTCTATTATTAATAAAATTAAAAAAAAAATACACATAGCCTGAATAATATGTATTAATATTAATATGCACCACATACACAAATATAATAATTCAAAATACAACTATAATAATTCAAAATATAAGCAAAACAGGGTATATTTGGTTTGGTACTGTTGGGTTTGATTAAATCTCTATTATTAATAAAATTCAAAAAAAAAACACACACATTAATAATAGAGATTTAAAAACAGATGTCATCTTGAATTGCTCAGCAGTTGTTTATTTACAACATTATAAGCAGGATGAACTAAAATTATATGTAGAATTTATCAAATGTTTTGAAATTAAAAATATTATATATATCAATTAATTGCAATCTTATTTATTAGGACATACATGCTTCGATCTGTCATTCCGAATATATGCAACTCATTTAATACTTTGGGCTGCATGCATGCACATCTAAAATGAGCTGGGATCCTCTCTTTCCTTCCTCCGTGTCCCCTGTTGTTTTTAATAAAAAAAAATGCTCTTGTGGAGCCCATTTTTATTATTTATTAAAATGGGCCCCGCAGGGCCACTCTTTTTGTACTAAAAAAAGCAGGGGACACAAGAGGGACACGGAGGAAGGGGACAGAGGATCCGGACCCATCTAAAATATGTGGACTAGTACGAAAATATAAATATGCAATTAATATTATTGTATAAATGACTAACAAACTTGTTAAGAATGGTAAAAATTGAAATAAGTCCTTATGAAATAAATATGTATATATATATATATACATATTTATATATATATATATATATATATATATATATATATATATATGAGTTGCACTCCATAACAAACATCTTATATAACAAATAATAAAAAACACCTTAGATCTAACAGATCCAATGCCCCTGGCGGGGCCATCCAATACAATTTTTTTTTTTTTATCTTATATCCATCAATCATCTAAAATAAAAAATAAAAAACATCATGAACAATAATTTTTTTTTTTTTTTGGCTTGATAGAGGGTAAAAAAATAACAAATATGAGGTTGTGTACTGTATAAGATAAAGATGCAATTAGTATGCTTGTATAAATAACACTAACAAACTTGCCATTAAAAAAAAAATAACAAACTTGTTAAGAACGGTAAAAATTGAAATGAGTCCTTACACCAACTATGAGCTGTTGCTTATTATAAGACTTTTTCGTATTGGGTGCCCCCTTTAGAATAAAAGATATATGAGGGGACTCATTATAAGAGGGTCTCATTTGAGCATCTCCCTATATATATTTATATGTAGGCCTTTGCTCCATACAGAACACTCTTATATAACAAACAATAAAGAACACCTTAGATCTATTAGATCCTTTGGCCCCGCCAGGGGCACCCAATACAAAAAGTTGTTACTCCCTCCGTTCCAAAAAGCGTTTCTTGTTTACTTTGGACACGTTTGCCAATGCACACTTTTAATCGTTAATATCTTTAGTTCCGTATTAGTATCAAATTTAAAAACTTCACTGTATTAAAGTACTAATAAATACGAATCTAACAAGATCACTCATGACTATATTTTATCTTATAAATTATGCGTCAATTAGTAGTCAATCGCTTAGAATGAACAGTGCTCAAAGTCAAACCCAGAAAGGTATTTAGGAACAGAGGGAGTATTTTTTACCCTCTATCAAGCCAGCAAAAAAAAAATAATTTAAAAGTTTACTGTTCATGATGACGTAATCATCATGAACAGTAACTTTTTATTATTATTATTATTATTATTATTATTATTATTATTATTATAATTATTATTTTTGAGATGATGGATGGATAGAAGGTAAAAAATAAGAACTTTTTGTATTGGGTGGCCTCGCCAGGGGCATTGGATCTATTAGATCTAAGGTATTCTTTATTATTTGTTATATAAGGTGTTTGTTTTGGAGTCCAACCATATATATATATATAACAACTATGAGGTTGTGTACTGTATAAGATAAAGATGCAATTAGTATGCTTGTATAAATAACACTAACAAACTTGCCATTAAAAAAAAACAATAACAAACTCGTTAAGAAGGGTAAAAATTGAAATGAGTCGATCCTTACACCAACTATGAGCTGTTGCTTATTAGAATAGATAAACGCAATTAATATGATGGTATAAATGACTAACAATTAAATTTGTTGAATTGGCGTGACAAATTCTTGTCCTATAAATTGTGTTGTAAAACCAGCTAGTCCTATACCTAAGTTGCAAGGATGGAGAAGTTGAGAAAATCAATAATAATAATGTTGATAGTAAGTTTGATGATGAGTAATGAGTTGGTTCATGGAGGCAACGTCTTAAGCAAGCCATCGCCAAAGAAGTCGGAGGAGTCCTCCCACTCCCCTGAGCCCCCGGTGGATGTAGATCCTCCTCCACCAGTTGGCAAGGCACATGCAGCTCCTCCGGTTGGCAAGGCACATGCAGCTCCTCCGGTTGATACCTAGGGTATATATATATGTATTAGTTGTGTATGTAGGTCTCTCATGCATGTACACAACTTACTATCAATAATACTAAAGCAGTTTTTTATTAAATTTTTTAACTTCATATACATAAGTTTGTATTCCTAAAGGCATTCCACTGTGAGACTAGCTAGGTACCGTCAAAACGAAAATTCCTAGCCCTCCACTCATCTACTAAAATAAACCAATTTTGAAACAGCCTCCCTGACATTTCTACTGAATTCCATAGTGCAGTCCTCAAACCATCTAGCCCCTTCAAATATAATAGAAGAAACAATATGTTATTTCATGAAAAGCTTACCCAGCAATCTGGTTCGGAAACTTTCAGAGGAGCATATACTATTGCATTATTCAAAAAAGGTCTAGCTTAGGAAACAGGTAGCTAATAGTTATGCTACAAGCATTTCCACGTACGTTATCTACTTATCATGTATGTAGAGACCCTTCACAGGGAAAATAAAGTTTGATCACAACTTATAAACATGATAAAAGTTACATGATCTCCCAAAATTTTAGTGGACAGTGTGACTCCATTTGGAATGTAAACTACAATAAGGTAAGTCTGACATGTAATTCCTTCCTTAAAAAATTTGCATTTACCACCCAAATATACAGAATGAAAACGACGACATAACAGTAAATTTGAAACCAACTGCAAAAAATCTTTCTGCCTTAGTCCCCAAGTCCAGAAGTTAACTGAAAGTCACAAGTAAAGGGGAATTAATACAATTTGTGTTTTTAAAATTTCCATGTAGACAACTTTACTTTGCTGCAAGCTCATGGAACCAACCGGTAGGCCTTAGCTTTATATGCTAACCACCATAATCTTGACCCTTTATGCAGTTTTAAATTTCAAAGGTGTTTATAGTTAGGGCTGAGTATTCGATTAAAACCGAACCGAACCGAATTTTAATTCGATTGACCGAAACCGAATTTCTTAAAAAATCACAACCGAAAACTGAACCGATTTAAAATCGGTTTTTCACCGAACCGAAATATTAATTTCGGTTATTACCGAAAACCGATATAAAAAACCGAAATTTAAATGCAGTGCAAAAAAACTGAACAAGTGCCTTATAAATTAAAATTACATATCCAACATCCAAGTTAAAGATTTAAAGGAGTACAAATTGAAACTTTAAAGTAGTCGTTCCGGTGAAATTACAAAGATTCAAACAAATTGAAACTTCAAATTTGCAAGACTCCAAATCTCTGAATCTCTGCCCTCCACTCTCCAGGCCTCCATTGCAGTTCTGCAAATGAATAAAACAGTGAGAAATTCTGAGATTGCAAGTTAAATAATAGCAAAGGCAGTTAAATAAAATTAAGTACTGCATAATGTTTTCTTTTACATCCAATAGGCAAGCTCTCTTGTTAAAGAGACAAACACAAAAACAGGTCCTTGTTTACTAAATTCTCTTCTGATGTAGTTTAGTTAAACATTCAAATTTATAGTAGTTTATAAAGCACAAGTAATCAGGAAACAAAGTATTATGATTAATAACTTCTAGCAACGTTCCCCTTCATTCCAAGTAAGTGGTGCAATCCCCTAATAGTTTCTGTTGGATGAAATTCCCAGCAGGTTAATATTTTCATCGGGTCAGGCACAAAGCATAAGAGGGATCATTCTCACCTAAAAAGGTGGGTATCCTTCTACTGTCTATGAAAATCATAGCATGGGTCATGCACCAGCCCGGCTACTGTTAAAACAACAAATTTTTTTACAGCCTCTGCAAAAACTAGAAAGCAGTAGCATTTAACATGATAACTAGCTTTAGTTGTTAATAACCATACAAAGAACACTGAGTTATGGTTGTACTCCATCTTAAAAATCAGCATATTGTACAATTAACACTGGCACTACATCGAAGAAATAAATTATAAAAGATCCCAGAGACCTATTTGCTTCTAAAAGAAACACATGACAAACTATAGTAATAAATCAACTCCATAACTTTAAGCAAACTCCTCACTTATTTCTCTAAACATCAATAATGCATGCAGAACACAACAAATTTAAATAAAGAAAAGAACAACTTGCAGAAAAAAAATACTATATAGTCCCATGGTCTGGCAGTCGAGACCTTTGACTCAGAATCGAGTAACCTCAAATTTCTCTTTTTCCTGTAAGCAAGTTAATATTAAAACAACCCCCCTTTCATTGTTGGAAAGCTACAATCATCTAAATGTACATGACTATATGTCAAGAACAATATCTTAAATACTGCAAGTATCATGTAGTTAGCACTTAGCAGCAGAGTTTAATCATAATACTTTTGACAACTTCCTAATATTTTAGGGGTTGTCTTCACTCTTCTGATTTGCTTGTGATTTTTGCACTTGGTTTCAGATAGTAGAGTGATCCAAGCAGAGTGGAAGAGATGACTGCACACACATAAGTAACTAGCAAATTACTGAATTCCTATGGTTTCTCCAGTTGTCACATTGTAGCAACTAGCAACTGACAAATGAATCTGCTTTTAATGGAAAATTGTCAGAATGCACATTATGTCCATTTTAAAACTTTAATGGTTAACATTGACATGGTCCTGTTGCAGAGAGGTTGCAGATTACTAAAACCTCTGGTTTTTCTTAAAAATGAAAGTCTGTCAAATCTTGCTATCATCTATTTTGTTAAGTCCTTAACCTTGACTATGATAGTACTACTATGTTTTGTTATTAGTTGCAAAATTGTCAGAATTTATAATCAATTACAAGATTAAAAAAAATGAACTCCCTAGCACCATACATAGATGAGATGATGATGTCATATATCATACTAGTGCATATTATTTAGCACATTATTCACCGTGAGAATCCTTCCATGTTTCTATATATTAAATGAATAGAAACTTTTCACCTAAAATTTATACAGAAACTGCCAATAAACCATTGTGCCTAAGCAAAGGCTCAGGAGACGGTTCACGTCCTCGAAATTCCACAAAAACCTGAAATAAACCAACAACTATGATCAAGATTGAGTAGCACATTTAAGGGAAACTGTCTAAATATCCCACCCATCATTTAAACAGAGCTGATAATTAATTACAACAATCAAATATATGGAAACTTGATCTCATCTTACATCTAGGGGTGCCTTGCCACCTCCAAGAGCAAGTATGGTCTCTTGGAATTTCTGCCCTGTTTCTTTCACAGCCTGTTGAAAATTAAGACAAACCCTTAATTGGTATGGTAAATCATCTGTAAAAAGCTGACTTGTTTGACATAAACTAAAGCTTGAAAAAGAGCTACATTCCAAGACAATCATGACTTAAAAAGCTTAAGTACGCACAAATTCCTTAAACGCATATCTTTAATACGAAATATTATTTCTAGTAGTGCTACATTCACGTCATATCCTTTTTTCCCTAAGAAAGCTAATATATTTTGGACTTCTACTATCTCTCAAAAGTTATTTCAAGAGCTCTTTCGTCTAACATGAGGTTTTTGGAAGATTCTTCCGACCAACCAGAAGTTTTCAATTTGCATGAAAATAATTGTCGCTATACTTTGCATGCATTGATAGGAATAAAAATGTTTGTGATTAATTAAAAATACCTTGGCTCTGCATGAAAATGTGAAAGTAAGCAAATTCATAACAAAGTACTGCATACTATATTACTACACCTCGCTACCATTAGAGACACCACTGTACACCAAACTTAGTACAATGTATCGGTCTCCACCGATCAAATGACCTCTTTAGTTCCCGCAAAACACCATAATTATTTCTACCAGTACCAAAGAAACTACCATTTAAGGCTTGGAGGGATTAGAACAATTAATTCATGGAAATGAAAATGAATGATCGGTGCTAGTGCCTAATATGAAGATGCAATCAACATAGGAAAGAACTACGGGATCAATGTATCTAACTTTCTCCCAAGAGAAAACATCCTCTTAGAAATGATGCCCTTGGGAGAAGCTGACCAAGGAAAGTAAGCTTGAATATTTAAGTAATGAAATATATAAATTGTTTTATATCATACCTTAATGTCATTTAAACCAGCATCCTCAAATGCAGAGAAAGCATCTGCTGACAATACCTCAGCCCACTGCCAAAATCAGACGGTTCATTTTAGAATATTGATTTTTTTTATTAGTAGCATTCACTAAAATCACTCCCAGGTATTGATACTTGTATGGAAACCTTAGAACATATTTTTAGACTTTCAACTAGGCACGAAAGAATTACAGTTCATAATTTGGCGAGTTAGCAAGCTTGCAGCAGATATGAACCAGACAAAAACATATACCAAGACCAACTTTAAATTGTAAAGGACCTAAACTAAACACATAATAATATACTAGGAATTTGTTTACAAAACAGGATGAAAATACTGACAAATTATAAATAAAAGATATTTATTGAAAAATAAAAGGCATGTTTAAAAAATTAAAGTTGAGACATAGATAAGTTGTTAATTTTAACACATGCAATCCAAAACAGAAGTTAAAGATACACGTGAGAAAGAAAAACAAATATAAATCCTACCTTGTAACTGTAGTATCCAGCTGCATACATACCTGTTAATCCATTGGTCCCATCAGACCAAAAAGGAAATATTAGTTCCAGGAGGAAGAGGAAATATTTATATTAAGCTTCAAAAAGTTGCAACATGCAAACTAGACAAAACCTTGCAAACTAGACAAAACCTGCAAAAATATGGCTAAATCCACAAAGAAACCTATCCTCAGGAAGTGGAGGGATCACTTGTGTTTTCTGGCTAACCCTTTGATCAACATCATATATAGATTCACACCCCCCAGGTACATACTTTGTGTGCAGCTCCAGATCAAGACTAGCTAATCTTATCTACAAAGAATCATGCAAGCAACAAAAGACGCAGAAAAATCAGAAGAATTACACTTCCTTCTTTGTAATTGTTGATTTGTAAGCCATCGGTATATTTTGCAAACAAATATTACAACCCAGATATTATCAAGACAGAACCAAAAGAACATGGATGAATGAAAATAAGTAAATAAATACAAGTTCGGAAGCTACACAGATTTGACCACACCACACAAAGGAGTGATAAGAGTAGGAAAAATGGAGTTCCTGAAACAGTTAAAAGGAACAGAATATCCTTGATGGGATTGTAACTCACTAATATTCAACAAGATCCATGCATTCTAGACTTGTAAAATGTACAAGGCTAAACACGTAATTGAATCTGTGACACCAAGAACTTAGGCATACAAAAATAATCTTGTGTTAAAACTAATAATAAAAATAAGAATTCACAGTCTAATTTACGTCACATCTTTCAGTATAATTTGCCATTAGTTAATCAAACTAATATATCATATGCAGATGGTGATATAAGAAAATGTATATAATATATTACATATTAACTCAAGGAAAATGTATATGTATAAGAAATGTATATAAATTAGTTTAGTTATCGTTTGTTATGAATTAAGGATGATAAACTTATTTATATTTTGTTTAATTGAAATGCATCTTTTAAATTTTATATATATATATATATATATATATATTATTTTAAATATTTTAATATTTGCCGTATCCTCCCGTACCGGTATCCTCATATTTTTGAATTTGCCGAATTTCCGTATTCTCGTACTACGCACCCGTACCCGTGCTTCATAGCCCAAGGCTTTATGTTATGCGTAGTGGTGAAGAGAGTTCTTATGCCATTACTTTCATAAATGAACTTCCAAATTGCTATTTACTTTTATATATTAACTTTGA
Source organism: Kitagawia praeruptora (assembly GCA_037693485.1). Lineage (NCBI taxonomy): Eukaryota > Viridiplantae > Streptophyta > Magnoliopsida > Apiales > Apiaceae > Kitagawia > Kitagawia praeruptora. The sequence continues at coordinate 129,772,421 of CM075352.1, forward strand.
ATACACCAACCTGAAGCCATATATTTGCGCTAGCTCTTAAATCAATATAGGAAGGGGGGATGTTTCACTGACCTGTCGAAGACTATGTGAGCCTGCACGGAAAGTCCTAGCTGCAAGAAGCTTCAAATATATATCTTCTGGGAGACTCTCCCCAGTTTCATAATGCTTTGCAATGCTCATCAAGGTATCCCTATAACAATGAATATGAAATTGGGAATCTTTCATTATAAGAAGAGAGGAAATTCTGCTAGTTATTGCTAATACTGATACAAATCAAGGTATTCATGTCCAGTGAACAAGGATTTGGACATCTGAAGGTGTCAAAGTAGCAATGAATAAAATAATTGTGCATCTGATAGTCGACAGAACCTATAACTATTATTAATCTTTCTACTATATAAAAGTCGAGTGCCAGAAACTCCCCCTTCTTAAAATATGAAGGGTTGACACTTGTTTTGAATATTGAAGTTTGTAGGATCCAGAAGTTAATTTAACTACAATTGTTTAGGATTCCGACACAGTCTAGAACAAAAAATACATAACAAAAAAAAAGACTATGTTTACTGTGTGTGCCTTAACATTTGGGAAAAAACTGAACACTTGTATCAAGACCAAGGAGAACAGTAGAAGCAGCTAGAATGATGTCAGAAACTAGAACGGCAATTAACATCAATACATCATTTGTATTCCTAAAGGCATTCGACTGTGAGACTAGAACTCTCTTCCATGAGGTAGCTTGATTTTTACAATACCCTTCTTTGATGGGATAAGCTACTATTAATATTGGAAAGAACAAAAGACCTAATTATCAAGTTTATTTAGAAATATAAATTAGACAAATGTACCGGTGGTAACACCAATTTTCCATGAATTGTGAAGCTAATTCAACGGCATCCCACTCAATGCCCCTAATACCAGCTACAAGACCCTCATCTTGTTTAGTTAACATATGCTGGAGTGCATGACCAAATTCATGGAACACAGTTTCAACCTGAAAATTACGCAGTTCACAGTCAAAATTTACAGAACTGTAGAAAGATAAAAAAAGACGAGATGATTAAAAGATGCATATATATACACCCTATGTTTGTCAGATTAGGTTGAAAAGCAAAGAAGAGAAGAAATTACTGAAAACTCTTCACTCTTCGGTTAAAGTATATCCACCCAAAAATATCTATTTTTACCTCCTCAAAAGTCATAAGGCTAGGCTTGTCTCCGATTGGAGGCATTTGATTGCACACCATATGTGCAACAGGCAACCTAGCAGAAGCACCATCGCGTGACAGTGCGAGGCTCCGGGAGACAACTTCATCCATCCACGCTCCTCCTCGCTTTTCAGATGGACGCGAATATGGATCAAAGTAGAAGTATGCAATAGGACTTCCAGAAGAATCCTTGACACAATAAAATTTGACGTCGTTATTCCACACCTAGAAAACAATAGCAAATATCATCAGTATGCTACATCGCCTGCTACATGGCAAGAAAAAACAGCGCAACATAAAACCATGATTACCGGGGCTAAACCATCAGCTGCCTCTATGGCAACACCGAAGAGCGTCGTGGCAAGGTTAAAAAGGCCATCCATAACTTTAGGCAATGAGAAGTAAGGACGTAGTTCTTCCTGTATAAGTCATGTTAGTAGCACACCAGCACATCCGGGAAGAAGATTTAAAACTCTAGGTATACAGCACAAGATGAACAACAAAAATCAAACAGAAACAGTATTCGAGAAGCGCCACTATTACCATAGAGTTGAAAAATGTCACATACAAGTTTCATCAGTGTTTACATTTTTTTGTCACTTTCTGGCACGTATTTTGTCACTACAAGCTACAAGTTTTTTTTTCTCTCCTTCATGTGAGAGGTTTGTCTATCTCTTCAAACTGGTAACGAGTCTGTAAGAGTCTCTCTATGGCACGATATCAAAATTTGGATGAGCATCTAGCAGACCTGAATATAGAGGAGGAGGAGAATTCAAATTTTACGTTCGATGATGCGGTGGAGGAACAAGTGAATAGGTACGAATTATGTTTAGTAGGAAGATTCCTAACGGAGAAGAATATCAACACAAGGGCTATGACAACGAAGCTAGCAGATATATGGAAACCAGCAATGGGAATCAATATCAAAGAGATAGAACCGGGTATATTTCTTTTTCAGTTTTATCACCGGGAAGATTTAGTTTGGGTAGCAACTGGGGGGCCTTGGTCGTTTGATAACGCAATGCTGGTGGTTAGTAAGATCCCTCCAGGGGAGGAGCCTCTCAACGTCCCACTATGGAGCTTGGAGATGTGGATTCAAATTCATGACCTTCCGAAAGGGTTTATGTCGGAGGCAGTGGGGAAACAACTAGGGGACTTCTTTGGAGAATTTGTGATGTACGATGCGAAAAACAACTCAAGTATCTGGGTGGAGTATATGAGAATCAAAATCAAGATAGATGTTCGCAAATCACTGAAGAGGAAAAAGAAAATTAAGAGGAAGAATGATACCGAATTCACTGTAATTTGCAAATATGAGCGGCTTGGGGACTTCTGCTTTGTTTGTGGACTCGTAACACATACAGAAAGGTTCTGTCGAAGGAACATTGATAACAGGGGGGAGAGTTCCCAGAAAGAGTGGGGTGGCTGGCTGAGGGCACCGCCGAGGAGGTCGTCAAACCAGAACCGGAGTAAGTGGTTGAGAACCGACAATGATGCTGATTGGGAGGCGAGAATGGGGCGAAAAGACAATGACCCCACTTTCAAGGCCGAAAGTAGTGGGGACAAAGGTAAAGATGTAGCTGTAGTGCAGGATTCGCGGGAGTTAAGTGAAAAGTTATCTGAGTTGGTCAACACTAAGGGAGGAAAAAGCGGGATGGTGTCAAAAAATTCAAATCAAATAAGGACTAATGCTATTGGGCTGGGAGATGGGGATATAGATGGGCTTGAACTAGAAGATAGGAAAAGAAGAAGGAGTGTGCCACAAATAGTAATGGATACGGATAATAACCTGATGGTCTCAAAGTTATCGAACAAAGATAACATTCAAACCGAAGCTGTTCTTTCTAACAAGGATTGTTCAGCATCATCAAGTCTCGTTTTGGCTAAGCTTGCAGAGCAAGCTAGCCAGCCATTATGAATCTTCTAAGTTCGAACTGTCGAGGGTTGGGGAACCTTCGAACAGTTCGTGTGCTTGGGGACGTTGTCAAGTCTCTGAAACCCACATTTTTATTCTTGTCTGAAACTAAGGTGGATAATAGTAGAATTAATGAGTTGTGTGAAAGATTTGGTTTCTCAGAGTGTTTTGCTGTTAATAGAGTTGGTCAAGGTGGTGGTCTCGCGATTATGTGGAAGTCGACTGTTTTGTGTAGGGTTATTGACTCTTCTAACAACCATATTGATGTGGTTTTTCTTGAGAAAAACCAGCCTAGTTGGAGACTTACTTGCTTTTACGGAATGCCGGAAAGAGATCGTAGGCAGGCTTCCTGGGACTTGTTGCGTCATTTGGCTGGGAAGGATTCACTTCCTTGGTGCGTGTTTGGTGACTTTAACGATCTTCTATATGCTTCGGATAAGAAGGGAGAACACCCTCATCCCCAGGCTTTGTTTGGGCGCAGATTTCCTTTATGCACGCTTAGGGTCAGTCATGCAACATGTTCAGACCACGACCCTATTCAGTTGTTATTGTTTGATACAAATGTGTCGAGGAAACAATTTAGATTTCGTTTCGAGAACACATGGCTCAAGGAACCTTCATTTACGGAGGAAGTTTCTAAAATTTGGGAAGATATGCCTCCGATGAATATTATCCCCAAGCTGCTGTCAATGTCTTCCTTTATGTCTAAATGGGGAAGTCAGTTTTTTCACAAATTTAGAGACAAAGTCAAGAGTCAAAAGGAAGTTCTAAACACTATTATAGATCGAGAGGATGAGGAAGGAGTGAAGACCTACTTTGAAGAAAAAAGGAAATTAAACGAAATTCTTCTTCAAGAAGAGATATACTGGAAGCAAAGGGCCAAGATGTTTTGGATTAAGGAAGGGGACGAGAACACGAGATTCTTCCATGCTCAAGCAACAAAACGGAAGAAGCGGAATAAAATTGCTTACTTAACAGAGGAAAATGGTGAGAAAATTGACAATCATGAGCAAATGTGTGCGATGACAAAAGATTATTTTCGAGCTGTATTTTCGGAAGAGCATAATGGTAATGTCCCTGCAGATACGACAGAGCTCCCAGTAGTGTCTCAGTTGCAAAATAGAGAGCTAACAGCCGACTTGACTTTTGAAGAATTTACAGAAGCTTTAAAACAAATGCACCCTGAGAAGGCTGCTGGGCCAGATGGCTACAGTCCAGCATTTTTTCAGCATTTTTGGGGCATGGTGGGCAAGGATGTCTTCGACAGTTGCAAGAAATGGCTAGGTGACAATACTTTCCCTGCAGATTTAAACAACACAAATCTGGTGCTTATTCCTAAGAAAGATAATGTAGAGAAGCTCTCAGATGTTCGTCCGATAGCTCTGTGTAATGTAGTGTATAAAGTTTTGGCGAAAGTTTTAGCAAATCGCTTAAAGAATGTTCTTCCTCGAATTATTTTGGAGAATCAATCGGCTTTTGTCCCTGGTAGGAGTATCACTGACAACGTTTTAATTGCTTTTGAGATGATCCACTTTATGAAGAATAAGAAAGGTACTCAGGTGGGAGAAGTGGCTTTGAAGCTCGACATTAGTAAGGCGTACGATCGAGTTAACTGGCAATATCTCTAGCATAGAATGAGAGTCATGGGCTTTAGCGAAAAATGGGTTGGTTGGATGAAGCTGTGCATCACAACAGTGCAATATATGATTGAGTTTAATGGCTCTCAAGTGGGGCCTATAAATCAAAGTAGGGGGCTAAGACAGGGCGATCCGCTCTCGCCGTATCTTTTCCTTCTCTGCGTCGAAGGTCTGTCACACTCGTTAAATATGGCAGTAGGTGCTGGGACAATTCAGGGTTGTAGCATTACTGCAAATGCACCGGCAGTGTCTCACCTTTTATTTGCCGACGATAGCTTCTTGTTCTTTAAAGCTACTGTCGAGGAGACGTGTGAGGTTAAGAATGTGTTGAGGGAGTACGAACAGCAATCTGGACAAGCTGTTAATTTCAATAAGTCTGGGATCTTCTTTAGCTCCAATGTTAGAAGAGATAAGCAACAGGAGATATCGACTATTCTGGGTGTTCAAAACGAGTTAAAAGATAGCAAGTATTTGGGTCTACCATCCCTGATTGGTCGATCAAAAAAGAAGGTGTTTAATTTTGTTAAGGAAAGAGTCATGAAACGTGTTCAAGGTTGGAGCAGTAGCAACCTATCTCGTGCTGGGAAGGCTGTTATGATAAAGAATGTAGCTCAACCTATTCCTTCGCACTATATGTCGTGTTTCCTAATCCCTAAATCTTTATCTCAAGAGATCGAAAGAATTCTAAATGGGTATTGGTGGAAGTCTGGAGTGAACAGTAGTAAAGGTTTACGCTGGATATCTTGGGACAAGATGTGCAAACCAAAAAGCAAAGGAGGATTGGGGTTCAGGAGTTTGCATGGGTTCAATATAGCGCTGTTGGGTAAGCATGTTTGCCATTTTTTGAACAATCCAGAGTCTTTAGTGGCAAGAATCTTTAAAGCGCGCTACTATCCAAATAAGCACATTATGCATGCTTCACGAGGTCAGGGTGCTAGTTTCATATGGCAAGGTATTTGTGAAGCTCGAGACGAGCTATGTAGAGGGTTTAAATGGGTGTTGGGTGATGGCAGTGAGATAAACATTTTCTCGGATCGATGGTTGAGAGGGAAGACCGATTATCGTGTTGAAAATCATCATGTAAATAGCACTAGGTGTGATAAGGTGAAGGAGTATTTCCATCCCGATACTAAGCAGTGGGATGTGACTAAAGTACGACAAACCTTTCATGGAGTGGATGCTAGTTGCATTTTGCACACGAGAATACCTCAGAATCAGGTGAAGGATAGGGTAGCTTGGATGCATTCAGTAGATGGGAAATACACGGCGAAGACAGGTTATCATTTCTGGTATGGGAGGCATTATAATCAAGGAGTAGAGGAGGAGCACAAAGGATGGAACAGGTTATGGAAACTGTCGATTCCTCACAAGATGAAATATTTTTTGTGGCGTGTTTGCAAAGGTAACATTCCTGTGAGGCTCCTCCTTCAAGGTAGAGGAGTGCAAATTCCAGTTACATGCCCCATGTGTAGTATGGACGTCGAGCATATATGTCATGTGTTCTTGGAATGTCCTTATGCTCAAAGCTGTTGGGATGGCAGAGGCAGAGACATTAATAGACTGGACGTGGAGGATTTTTCTGGGTGGGTATTGGAGAAACTAGGAACAGAAACCGAAGCAAGGCTATTGCATATAGCTGAAATCCTGTGGGGAATCTGGTTTGCTCGAAATAAAAGAGTTTGGGAAGACAAGACAATACATCCTCTGATTGCAATGGAGATAAGCTCGAAGATGGTTGCAGACTGGGTGGCAGCACGGAGAAAGGTCCAGGGCACAGTGCAGGTGTCTGGGAATATTGCAGTCGAAAGGCGAGACAAATGGCAACCTCCTCCTACAGGGTGGTACAAAGTTAACGTGGATGCAGCTTTTAATGTGGGAGCTTCAAAGTTCACAGTTGGGATGGTGCTTAGAGATGATAAAGGTGTTTTCATAGCAGGCATGCAAAAGATGTTTGTGGAGGAGGCTTCGGTTTTGGAAGCGGAGGCAATAGGAATGCAAGAAGCACTCAACTGGATAAATGATCTGGGTATGGAACAAGTGATCGTGGAGAGTGATTCATTAATAGTAGTGAATGCTTTATTAAAAAATACTATGTACATGTCGGAAGTTGGAACTATTTTTGAGTTATGTAGATCCATTCTTCGTCAACGTAGTGATTTGAGGGTACAACATGTTCGTCGTCATTCAAATAGGGTAGCTCATAACATTGCTAGGCTTCCCGGTGTGTCGGGAATGAGTTGTTTTTCCTCCACTCCTTCCAGTGTGTTGGAATCTATTATGTATGATTGTTCCTTTTATTAATGGAATTGGTTTTCAAAAAAAAAAAAAAAAGTTTCATCAGTATGGCTAAATTTAAAGAGATTGAAAAGCATTAAAACTTCAAAAGAAACCTACATAGAAAGGTTCTAGAAGACTAGAAACTCTGCACAGACATAGAATACATAGTAAAAGGTTACAAATCTGATAATCCTATATTACGAAAGCAAAAGGCGAGGATCCTGGTACTATATATGTAGACTCTTGATGGCAGCTTATAGCAACACTGCTAACATCTAAAATGTGTATCATCACTATTTGAACAAGCCCAATGTACCGGATTTCAGAACAAGTAAAACCTAAGTACAATAATTTTTTTTGGAAAATTACAATAACATAATAATCTGAAGTCGCCACACCACGGAATCTGGTCATCATTTATTTCATCAACTAGTTAAAAAGCCTCAAGTCACATAAAAAGTACCACTAGAGTATGCTTTGTTGTGCATGTTACATTGGTTAGCAGTGGTGAAAACTACGTTTGAAAAGGAGATAACTAACCTCGTTTATTTCATATTTTGATTCACGCAGCCTCTCACCCCAAAACGTTGTATCCCAATGGGCCAAATCATCTGCTTCTGGTGCACCTTGATCTTTTGAGAATTGTCTGAGTTCTTCCATATCTACCAAGATCAAATCCAGATCAAAGCATTTATATCTCTTTTATCTTGTTAATATAAATCATACAAGTACTCTACATCAAGCCAGTTTGTGGATCTTTCTTAGGCATCTAGCAATGATGATCAGACACCTTTAATTACAATGTATCTGAAGGTTGCGAAAATTGGAAGAAGCAAGCTACAAGGACTTAATGGATTATGTTGACTGCTGAGTAAAGTTATTATATCATAATACCAAAACAGATTATAAAATTAATACAGTCAAAGCAAAAAGGGGAATCAGTAGTCAGTAGCTATGCTCCCCTCATAAAATTCTACCTAATTGGCAAAGATTTTAACTCTACTTGTGAAGCACTCTACTAAAAATGACACAAAACTAAAGCTTATACAGAGGGTAAAAATATGAAACTGGATTACTCATAAACTTACTCTCTGCTGCTACATACAACAACTAACCTTATATAGGGGCTTTCTCCTGATAGTTATATACTAAACTACCACATAACTGGAAGAGGCTTTGGCTTAAAGTGTAAAACACTTAACTTAAAATGGGGCAGCCTGCATTGTTATACAACATCTATCCCTATTTCGGGTTTTCCCTGTAACTACTCATAAACCTTAAAATGTTGAATTGCATGAAAATTACGCCTACATAATACCTTTAAAAGCTGCATCCCAGGAAGCAGCACGAAGTTGTTCAAGGAGCTCTTCTGCTTTAGAAACAGTAGCCATCTTGGTTGTCATAGATACCTGATAACATTCACCTTATAAGCATGTCCCAAAAGGAGTACTGCAGGAGAATCAGACTCATACCTCAGCATAGTTGTTATAGCCTAGAAGCTTGGCCTTTTCCAATCTAAGCTTTAAAATTTGATCAATAATTCCGGTGTTATCAAGCTCGCCGCTAGAAGCTAGGGTTAAATGAGCAAGATACACTTCCTTGCGCAAATCTCGATTTTTAGCATGTTGCATGACTGACATATAACTTGGGTCGTCCAATGTTATAACCCATGGACCATTTTCAGCAGTAGCATTTTCATGCCCCTGTTGTATTATACACAGTTGTAGAGTGATATAGAAAAGCAACTGTACTGTAGGTAACATATGCAACTACAAAGGGACGGAGGGAAGGGGGGGGGACGGGGTGGCAGCCATCCCCCCAAAAATCTGAAAATGTAATTTTTTTATATATATATATTTTAAAAATCTGAATTTCATCCCCCCATTTTAATAAAAAATTCATTTAGTCCTCCCATTTTTACAAAAAAATTCATTTAGTCCCTCTATTTTTACAAAAAAATTCATTTAGTCCCTCAATTTTTTTCTAAAATCTTCATTTAGTTCCCCGTTTTTTCTAAAAATCTACACTTAATCCCCAATTTTTTACAAAAATCTTTATTTACTCCCCTATTTCTTACGAAAATCTTCTAGTCTACTATTTCTTACAAAAATCTTTATTTTTCACAAAAATCTTCATTTAGTCCCCTATTTTTTACGAAAATTTTCCGATATCTTCCGGTCAAAAAATATTCCGATGCCCGAATAATTTGGCCCCCCAATATTTATTCCTGGTTCCGTCCCGGTCTACAAGTTGATGTATTTCGGTACAGAGTACCTTGGACACTGCTGTTTGTGCACCCAACCCTAAAGCAGTAGCCGGCAACCCTTCAATGTCTTTCTTCTCAGTTATTAGTTTTTCAAACTTCTTTGTGGCATCTAAAACATGCTCCTCAAATTTTTCACTAAGCTTCACCAGTTCCTGCATTTAAAGACACAAGGAACCGAAAAAATCAATATTAAACTTTAATATAAATATACAGTGTCCTACTCCACTACGAACCAATCTTAAATACAAACTAAAAACCAAACACTAATCCAACATTTGAAGTTAATCTAATGACCAAACTAGGGGTACTCCAATACAAAAAATGTATAAAATTCTTGGCTCCATTCAGCAAAAAAATATATATATATTGTTCACTGCTGACGTGGAAGTGACGTCAGCGTGAACAATATCTTTTTTTTCTAAATGGAGCAAAGAATTTTATACATTTTTTTGTGAATGTGCCCCTGGCGGGGCCTTTAGAATAAATGAAATATAAAATATTTAATGTTAGTTTGTAGTTTGTATTTAAGTATTGGTTTGTATTTGAGCAAAAGCCTATATATATATATATATATATATATATATATATATATATATATATATATATATATATTTATAGGCAAGTGCTCAAAAGAGAACTTATTTTTTGAAGAAAACTAAGGTACTAATCCTAGCCATTAGATATATTAAGATCAATGGCCCCGCCAGGGGCACCCACACACTAATCAAATACACCCTCACACACAGGATCACACCTAATCCCCTCCATTTTTAATTTGATTTTTCCCGTCAATCGGTGATATTTTTTTTAAATCTAATTTCACCACATTTTTCTTCATCTACCAACGATTAGTTTGCATACCATATATGCAATATTTCGATTTAGTTTTCTAAGTTTTCCATTATATATATAGAATTTTTAATTTGAATCAAAATACAAATTCCTTTTACAAGCTTCACTTGTACGTCTAGATGTTCCAAAAAGATACTGTAATTGGCATATATGCTACGCAGCACACAGTATATATATATATGGGTTGGACTCCATAGCAAACACCTTATATAACAAACAACACCTCATATCTAATAGATCCATTGCCCCTGGCGGGGCCACCCAATACAAAAAGTTCTTATTTTTTTAGGCTCTATCCATCCAGCAAAAAAATGAAAATTTACTGTTCATCGATGACGTCATCAGTGACGTCATCATGAACAGTAAAATTTTCAATTTTTTTTTTTTTTGCTGGATGGATAGAGCCTAAAAAAATAAGAACTTTTTGTATTGGGTGCCCCTGGCGGAGCCAATGGATCTATTGGAATAAATGATTTTATAGTGTTCTTTATTGTTTGTTATATAAGAGTGTTCTTTATGGAGCAAAGGCCTATATATATATATATAGAGTAGGGATCTAGAGAAAACCCCTTTAAAAGGAGAACTTAGAAAACTAAATTAAAATATAGCACATATGGTATTCAAACTGATCGTTGGGAGATGGAGAAAAATGTGGTGAAATTAGATTTTAAAAAAATATCACCGATTGACGGGAAAAATCAAATTAAAAATGGAGGGGATTAGGTGGGATTGTGTGTGTGAGGGTGTATTTGATTAGTGTGTGGGTGCCCCTGGCGGGGCCATTGATTATAATACATCCAATGGTTAGGATTAGTACCTTAGTTTTCTTCAAAAAAAGAGTTCTCTTTTGATCATTTGCCTATATATATATATATATTAATTAAAAGCATAATAAGTTGCATGCTAAAGCACACCTGTTCAATTTTGTTGAACTCGTCCCTTTTTTCATCTTCAAGTGAGACACCATTAAGAACAGCCTCCTTTATTTGAGCTGCATATATTGGGAACGCAAGTTGTTGGGAAATATCATTAAGTAATACATAAGGATCTAGTAGTTTTGAACAACAATATCAAATTGTGATATTGAGCCTTATATTTTATAATAAAATATTAAAAACCACTATCTTTCTTTTTAATATTGTTTAATGTATTTTAATTATGAAAATTATCTTTAAAATGAGGAAGGGGTATAAGAGCAACTCCAAGAATTACTTAACACCCTCCTCACAAAAAATATTATTATATAAGCTCTTAATCATTTAAGATACATATATATCTTTTCACTCCAACAATTCTCCTCAAAATTTATCGTCATCCATTTTTTAATCTATTTTATATAATAGACACATTTTTAGTATTATAACTGCTATATGCATATTACTCTTAAATAACGAATTCTTATAAAAAAATCAGTATATTCCCAGAAACTTAAAAATGTTTAGTCACACAATTGAAAAACTTACAGAAAGCTATACCTGGTAGTGGTATATGGTGTACATGAACACAATTCCAAATGAAACCAATCTGGATTACCAATTACATGAGTCCATTTTCTTAATTTATATCACAAATAGTTTCGCACTGCATGCTTAAGATCACATATCAATTTGAATTAAGATTAGTTGTGTGAAGTTTATCCAGAGAGGAACCAATTATATAGTAATATAAAACTGAGGAGAGAAGTTATGCTCCTCTCTATTGAGGAAAGTTTTAGAGCTCCTAACATTTTAGGGAGGGACTAAGAGAGTGTTGGAAATGTTTTTTATTTCAATCTCCTCAAATTTTGAATAAAAAGGGTGTTTAGAGTAGCTCTAAGAACATTGTTGGAGTTCAAAATACCTATTTACATCCTAAATTACTCATATCCAATATTTTATATTAAATTTAAAGAATGTACTAAAATTATATTGGAATTGCTATAATATAGCTACTTTTTTAGTTTGGCCAACAATGTATAAAAGAATTAAACTATAGTCACTAAAATGCAATTCAAACTTATTTTATTCTAAAAGTCCTAACGGCGCTAGTATGATTTTAACAGAATTTTCAGAGCCCCTTAAATGTTTTAAAATGTAAAATTAGCCATGCAGAAGGCCAATTTTCTATTTCAACCATCAAAGTGCAAAACTATAAAAGTACAAGCTATGCAAAGTGCAATTTAATGTTAAATTAAATGATTGACAAAGTGTGCTTGGAAAATTCATGGACACTATCCAAAATAGATGCTAAATATAAAATAAAAAAGTTTATTTGAACCGTTATGTTTTTGTAGTTACTTTGAAACTATTTAACCATCTAAATCAGATATTAAAATATTAACTAATTCTCAAAATCTAGAAATTTTCAAATAACAATATTGATATTTTAAAACTTGTTAAATTTTATATGATACCACTAAAGGATCGTTTGGTTCGTAGAGTGGTATGGGTTTGGAATTGGGGTTGAGGCATCATTCCTGATATCAAGTGTTTGGTTCAAAGTGTTTGCTTCAGTGCTGGAATGAGTGCTGGAATGAATCTGTTTGATTTAAAATATTTTTGAATCATAAGTTACATCTAACTTTTATATGGAAAAAAAATTACAATTATTTTTTATTGTTAATAATATTTATAATTTTTTAAACATAATTATCACTATTCTATTTGTATTTTTGTTAATATAATGTTAACTCATTTTTTTATTATGTGTTGTTTGTAAGTATACATTATACATACGAAATTAAATTGTTATACAATTTATAAAAAAAATTTAATATAAAAAATATGTGATTGACAAATTATAATGTAAGCAACTAAGTACCAATTTTAATATTTTTTTCAAAAAATAAAATTTTATCAATTAATATTAAATAAAAATAATTATAACTTATTTAAAATTAAATAACATCGTATTTATGATATATGTATTAAGATTACATTAAATAATATAAATAAAGGTAAAATAATAAAATTTTAATTTGATACCTCATACCTCCCCACCAAACCCACCTCCCCCTTGTATGAAATCTCATTCCTCAAGGATTTCAGGCATGGGTTTGAAATTTTAAAAATACTCTACCAAACATTAGGTATGAGTTTGGAATAAACAAAACCCATACATGATAAATTATGAACCAAACGATCCTAGATGTATAGTATTGAATTTCATGATTAATAATCTCTACATATGAAAACTCAAGTAACATAATTCTTAAAATTAAAAATAATTTAACCTGAGTCTATTGGAAATGTAATAATACATTAGATTGAATCAAGAAAGCTAAGAGTGCCTAGGGAAGCAAACAAATATACTTATACTATGTAAAACAGAAACCAACATCAAACTCATACATAAAATTTAGGGAAAAACAGGTCATATTATATATATTATTTTCTTTAAACAAAAAAAGAAAATTTTAAAAATAAGTTATGAAACTATCTTTAAAATGCATCTTAAAATGTGTGCCAAAAACCCCATTCTAAAATGTAAACAACTCAATGGGATTGAGAGAGTAAAAGATTGGAAAGTGTACTTTGAAGGTTATTGTGTACAAATCCGGATACTTTGGGGGTCCGAATGTAAATAAGCCTTATATTTTTTCCCAAAAATTTGACTAACAATTAATATCCTTATATTATATTATATATATATATATATATATATATATATATATATATATATATATATATATATATAAGTAGCACTCCATGTAGAACCATCTTACATGGAGAACCGTGGAAAATCACCTAATTTTTTCCGATTATGTAGCAGAACCAAAATTTTCAAAAAAAAAAAAAAAATTGGAGTCGCCACGTCATCACTGTCACGTCAGAAGTGCTTATGTGCCACTGCCCTGCTAACATGGCACTCCCACATCATCAATGCTGATGTGACAGTGCCACGTCGATGACATCATCGATGACGTGGCAGTGCCACGTCAGCATCAGTCCCAGAATTTATTTATTTTTTGTAGAACCAAAAAAATTTGCTCTTTTTTTTATAGAACCAAAAAAAAATGAACTCTGGTTATGTCATAAAATCAAAAATTAGTGATTCTCCACAATTATTCACGTAAGATGGTTGTTTATAGAACAATGGTCTATATATATATATATATATAAGACACATAAAATTCCTAATATACAAATGGGCTTATTTTCATGAACATAGTTATTTCAACGACTTATATTGAATGTTTTTGCAACAACGCACACAAGTCTAACAAAAGCTACATGTCGAATGCATCTCAGTATGCAGAAAACCTATCACTCTTAACCTATGCCGAAATGAACTTCTAAATAAACTGTCAAAAATCAAGAATTTACGTACAGCATAATACTTACATTCCACTATACGCTTACGAGCATCACTTAGTGTGTCCCAATCCGAAGATTCTTTGATTGACTTAAAAGCATTGTAGATTGGTTTACTTTGTCCCAAATTGAGCTCAAACTTGACTTTTTCAGGCTGGAAAAAAAAATTATACAACATAAAGACCAAAAACATGAGTCAAGTAATTTGGCTACAAATGACGGATGCAGTGGCAAAATTTGCATTTCTCATTGGTGGGATTAGTATGAATAAATAAGATTTTACCAAACTATTAAAATACCTTACAAATACACCAGCAGCCCAATGAGTAATTAATGTGTGTTTGTGTGCAGATAAATTATCTCAACACTTGAATTTTGAAAAAACAGATGAGTAATTAAATTCCAATAAATTGCTACGTATAAATTAATGTATACTAATGTAAAAGCAACAAACATATTTTAAAATTTAAGATATTAAAGGCCAACTTGAAGTATACAATAAAATTAATGAGACCTATATATAACCTTCGTTATAGCTAGGGGTGTACACGGTTTGATAAAACTGACCAACCCGATCCAAACCGACACTATTTCACCTAATTCAAACCGATTTCTTTTAAACCGATATATAATTGGATTGAAAAAACGTTAAACCGATTTAAATGGGTTGGGTACGGGTTTTAATTTTTTTTAACCGAACCAACCCAACCCGATTAAAAAATAAATTAATTTAATAAAAAATTTTTTATATTCATGATCCATTATTAAACTGACCCATTTACATTTATATCAAGATTGAAAGAAGAGTGTCTACTACAGTAGCGCGTAGCAGTAGTGCTAACAGGTCTTTGTACGAGCCATGTATATTCATGTATTTTGTCATGCAAACCATTAAAATACATGAAGTTTACTGAGAGAAAATAACAATATTTTACCTTTTATAGAAACTATGAGATGCAAGTCGTATGTTAAATTTTTATCACAATCATGTTATGCTGAAATGTATTAAACATATGCTGAAACCTTTATCCTTTCAGCAACCACAAAAATGATAACAATTTGTTATGAAGTTTTTTTTAATATTTATTCATAAACCATCCAAACCAATACAAACCGATTGGAGATTGGATTTGATTGGGTTGGATTATGAATTTAATTTTAATGGATTGGGTTGAAAATTTTTCAAACCGATTAAATAGGGTTGATTCTTCCAATCCGCCCAACCCAAACCGTGTACACCCCTAGTTATACCTGAATTTCTTCTATGGCAGTACGGAGTTGAGGAGTATCTTTGACGGCCTTGAGATGATTAACAGCTCCCCATACCACTTGCAATCGATCGACTAGCTTCTCCAACGGCTCCACCAGCTTCGGCCATGACGGTTCCAAACTACTCTCCAATTCAGCCAATTCATTTTCCTGATCAAACAAATATAAACCTATGATGTTATATATGGGGCACGTTCCACAGCCCCGGGTGGATATCCCCCTGATCCCGTCCGCCCTCCATGTTTCATGGAGGGCGTCCTCCATGAAACATGGAGGACGCCCTCCATGAAACATGGAGGGCGTATACTTGTAAAAATTAAATTAAAAATAGAAAAATAATCATATTGAGTTTGACATTCATCCCAAAATTAGTGACCACCATTATTTGAGTGTGTATGAATTTTAAATTCGAATTTAAACTTTTCTTCGTTTTTAATTAATTTCATAAAATATTTCACAAACTAAATAAAAATTGTTAAAAATTAAAGAAAATATAAAAATAGTGATATTGAGTAGACATTCATCCGAAAATTAGTGACTACCACTAACTGAGTGTGTATGAATTTTTAATTCAAATTTAATGTTTTCTTACTTTTTAATTAATTTTATATTATATATCACAAACTAGTTAAAAATTATTGAAAAATCAAGAAAATAGGAAAATAGTGATATTGAGTTGACATTCATCCCAAAATTAGTGAGTACCACTAGTTGAGCGTGTATGAATTTTCAATTCGAATTTAAACTTTTCTTAATTTTTAATTAATTTAATAATATATTTCACAAACTAAATAAAAAATATTAAAAAATAAAGAAAATAGAAAAATAGTGATATTGAGTTGATATTCATTCTAAAATTAGTGACTACCACTAGTTGAGCGTGTATGAATTTTCAATTCGAATTTAAACTTTTCTTCATTTTTAATTAATTTCATAATATATTTCACAAACTAAATAAAAATTATTAAAAAAATAAAGAAAATAGAAAAATAGTGATATTGAGTTGACATTCATTCTAAAATTAGTGACTACCACTAATTGAGTGTATATGAATTTTTAATTCAAATTTACTATTTTCTTCCTTTTTAATTAATTTTATATTATATATCACAAACTAGTTAAAAATTATTGAAAAATCAAGAAAATAGGAAAATAGTGATATTGAGTTGACATTCATCCCAAAATTAGTGAGTACCACTAGTTGAGCGTGTATGAATTTTCAATTCGAATTTGAACTTTTCTTCATTTTTAATTAATTTCATAATATATTTCACAAACTAAATAAAAATTACTAAAAAATATAGAAAATAGAAAAATAGTGATATTGAGTTGACATTCATTCTAAAATTAGTGACTACCACTAGTTGAGCGTGTATGAATTTTTAATTCAAATTTACTATTTTCTTCCTTTTTAATTAATTTTATATTATATATCACAAACTAGTTAAAATTTATTGAAAAATCAAGAAAATAGGAAAATAGTGATATTGAGTTGACATTCATCCCAAAATTAGTGAGTACCACTAGTTGAGCGTGTATGAATTTTCAATTCGAATTTGAACTTTTCTTCATTTTTAATTAATTTCATAATATATTTCACAAACTAAATAAAACTTATTAAAAAATATAGAAAATAGAAAAATAGTGATATTGAGTTGATATTTATTAAAATTTTTATTTATTAGAAATAATAATTATCATAAGAAAAGTAAAATCTCTATTTTAAAAAAATAAATAATTAAAATATTTTGGGAAGTAGTTCTGACGCCCTCCATGAAACATGGAGGGCGTCCTCCATGAAACATGGAGGGCGTATCCTTTTTTTAACTTTCCAGCATTTTGTTCCAACTTTCCAGCATTTTGTCTTTTTGAAACTGCACAGTTTTTCAGCTTCTTTGTTCATCTTTGGAGAGCAAAAAAAAAAGGTTAGAATTTTCATGGCTTCTTATTTATTTAATTATGATTCTAACTCTTCCAGTGATCATAACGACTTTAATTATGTAACTCCCGTTCGAAATAAAAGAGTTTTTCGTAAACTTTTTGATGAAAATGGTGTTGAAATTCATGAAACAATAGATGTTGATGATATTGATGATGTTGATGATGTTGGTAAAAAATTTAGTGATACTTCCAATTTGAATGGGAAAGAAAAAATAATTATTGATAGTGATGAAGATGTTAATATTGGAAAAAAGGAAGATATTGATGGTCATGACAATGATAAAGCTAATATTGGAGAAGAAAATATTGGATCTTTTCATGACAATGATAAAGCGAATATTGGAGAAGAAAATATTGGATCTTTTCATGACAATGATAAAGCTAATATTGGAGAAGAAAATATTGGATCTTTTTTTGCAAATATGAATGCTAAAGTGCCTTGTGTTGGTATGCAATTTGATTCTTTACAAGAAGCGGAATTATTTTATAAAAATTATGGTCGTAATGTGGGGTTTGAGATAATTATTAGGAGCACTCATAAACATAAAGATGTTGATGATCTTGCATCACGGATGTATATTTGTCGGAAGGGTGGGAGACGAGGTCCGAATACACCGGGTGTTATGGATAAAGGGAAGCGGACAAGAGATTTTATTAGTCGAACTAATTGTGAAGCTCGGATGTGTGTTAGTCATAAAGTGAATTTGAACAAATGGGAAGTAACTTCGGTCAACTTAGAACATAATCATGGCATGGTTACACCGGATAAAGTACAATTCATGCGAAGGTCGCATAACATAGATTTGTTTACCCGATCGATAATTGAGTTGTTTCACAAATCGGGGATCGAGACCGTGAAAATAATGAAATTTCTTAGTGAGTCATGTGGTGGTTTTCAAAATCTTGGTTATTCTAGTCAAGACATACGTAATGTCGTACGCGACATTCGACAACGGGTGTTTGATTCCGGTGATGCGGATTGTGGTTTGGCTTTGCTACGAGAATTGAAAGAAGCTTGTGGTGGAAATTTCTTTTATCGAGTGGATGTGGACGAGGTGAATCGTGTTAGGGGTTTGGTGTGGGTTGATTCTCGGTCACTTAATGCTTACAAGAATTTTGGAGACGTGGTAACTTTCGACTCGACTTATCGGACTAATAGGTATTGCATGCCTTTTATACCTATTACGGGTGTGAACCATCACTACCAAAACATCTTGTTTGGATTTGCACTTGTAAGGGACGAAAAAGAAACATCTTACAAATGGGTTTTGGAAACATGGTTGGAAGCCGTTGAAAACAAACATCCCGTTACGATTATTACCGATCAAGACATTGCTTTGTCAAATGCTATTGTCACGGTCATGCCACAAACAAATCATGCATATTGTACGTGGCATATAAGTCAAAAGTTTCCGGAGAAGTTGTCTTCTTTATATACTCGATTTCCAGATTTTAAGAAAGATTTTAACTCATGTGTGTACAAGTCGTTGTCACCTACCGAATTTGAAGGTAGTTGGGAGGTGTTGGTTGAAAAGTACGGTCTCGGAAATCATGTTTGGCTAACTGAGATGTATGCAATTAGAAGAAAATGGATTCGTGCTTACACCAAGCAATATTTTTCCGCCGGAATGACTACCACTTCAAGAAGCGAGTCCATGAATTCTTTTTTTGATGAGTATGTTACTGCATCAACCGGTTTGAAAGAATTCATTGAGAACTCACAAAAGGCTTTGGAGAAACAATATCTCAACGAGGTTGGAGCCGATCACGAGACCGAGTACAAGGAAAGAGGACTATTATACAATTCTTCTTTGGAGACTCATGCATCCACGATTTACACAAAAGAGATGTTTAAACAATTTCAAAATGAGCTTCTAAAAAGTGGATCTTTTATTGTTAAGAGCGTAAAACACCATGGAATAACCTTTCCTAGGATGTACTTGGTAGAAAAGTCCACGATGCCGGAGAATTGTAGAAAATTTTATACTCTATGCGTTGCGATAGACGGGAAAATTTCATGTGCTTGTAAGAAATTTGAAAATTCCGGGATGATTTGTAGACACATGATCCGTTACCTTAATAAGAAACAAAAAACGCAATTTCCCGAAGATTGTATCAAAGTGAGGTGGACAATGAATGGCAACAAAGCCTCGGGAACTTTACCTTATGCCCATCCCGCGCATGTCAATGTATTTGAATCACAAACGGCAAGGTATAGTTCATTATGCAATGCCTTTCAAAGTTTGGGTGTTATTGGTAGTGTTAGTGTCCCGCGGTACCATTACTTGTTGGATAGAATTGAGAAAGAGAAGGTGTACATCAATGAGTCTTTTCCGGTAGAGAAACACAATGTAAGAATGAATGAGTCGTTTCACCATGAAGGCGAAGATGATCACATATTGGATCCCCCAATGTCACAAACTAAAGGAAGAAACAAAGCGGGAAGACACAAAAGTGGTATTGAGACATCGACTTCGAAGAAGAAATCACGGAAGTGTGGAAAATGTGGATTGGAAGGAGCAAATCATGATAGGAGAAATTGTCCAAAAAAGCCGGCCTAGATGCAATGGAGTACCTCCAATTTTCATGTAATCTTGGCAATGTAATGGATTATTATGTATTGAAGTAGTTTTTGTTGCTTGTTTACGGATTATCAATATTCATAATGAAAATGTAATGTTTAAAACAAAAAATTAAAAAAAACTTTTTTTTTGGGAAAAACAGAAAATAGGCAGAAGGTTTTGTGTAAAAATATTAAACTTTGATTTAAAATTTGAAAGAAATCAAACTGCAGTGACTAAACTGCAAAAACAGAAACTTTCCAGCACGCCCTCCATGTTTCATGGAGGGCGCCGAAATGAAAAATTCTGCAGCCTCTATCTGTTTCAGCACGCCCTCCATGTTTCATGGAGGGCGCCGAAATGAAAAATTCTGCAGCCTCTATCTGTTTCAGTCCTACCCAAGAAAAACTGTTTTAAACAAACTAAACCAAAATTCAAATTTAATTTAATTCGAATTTAATATTTTTCTATTTTTAATGTAATTTAATTGGAATTTAATATTTTTCTATTTTATCTTATTTAATTCGAGTTTAATAATAAAACTAAATGAGATTGGGTTATTAGAAATGTTTTAATGTAAGCCCAATCAGATTTGTTAAATTAAGCCCAATCAGATTTGTTAAATTAAGCCCATGGGTTAAGCCCATCTCTATCTCTCCCTATAAATACATTAAGATGTATTTTTTAGGGTTAATGCTTTGAAGAAAACCTAACAGCTCTTACCAAATTTCATCTCCCTTCACCAAAATTTCTCTCCCTTTTAACTTTCATTTTCGAAATTTGGTAAAAAAAAACTCTTAATATATAGATACATGGATCCATGGTTTTGGATTTCGATTTTTTTTATAATTATCCTTGTTACCGCTGTGAATTACTGCCTCGAAGAACTCCAATGGTGTCAGAGCTTTTTGTATAAGGTGATGATTTGGTTATGTGTCTGGTTTATTGTGATGCTAATACGAATACCTATTTAAGAAGAAGAAGAATGTGAAGAAAATGAATAAGAAGAAGATGGTGATGAGACCGATGGTTATGAAGATATTGGCTAGTTTCTATTAGTTGTAATAGAAATTGTAGTCCAAAAGATTTGATTGTAATACTTCTAATCTTAGTTAAATGTTATTTTTTGCTTTTAGTTGAAAATTTCATTCATTTTCATCTCTATCTCTCATATGAACCAATTCATTTTCATTTTCATATGAACCAATTCATCTCCTTATATAATCCGGTAAAAATCTATCCCATCTAATATTTGTGTGAATTTATTTTACATCTATATGTGTATAATTTTTATATATATTCGTACATGTTTATTAGTGTGTGTGTGTGTGTGTCATCTTAATTTTTTTTGTTCTTGATTAGTTCATATTTTCAATTGTTCTTGATTAATTGTTCATGTATATGTGTGTGTGATTTAAGCAAAAAAAAAATGGTAATTCGTAGTAAATATAAAACAGAGGAAAAACAATTTGTCTCCTTTAAATAAGGTCAGGTGTTCGATTTGGTTATGTGTCTGGTGTATTGTGATGCTAATACCTATTTAAGAAGAAGAAGAAGGTGAAGAAATTGAATAAGAAGAAGATGGTGATGAAGATATTGGCTAGTTTCTATTAGTTGTAATAGAAATTGTAGTCCAAAAGATTTGATTGTAATACTTTAATGTTTGTGTGAATTTAATTTACATTTGTGTGTAATTTATATATATTCGTACATGTTTATTAGTGTGTGGGTGTGTGTGTCTTCTTAATTTTTTTTGTTCTTGATTAGTTCATATTTTCAATTGTTCTTGATTAATTGTTCATGTATGTGTGTGTGTGTGTGATTTAAGCAAAAAAAAATTGAAAATTTCTTAGTAAATATAAAATAGAGGAAAAACAGGGGAAGGGGCCTGGAGCTTCTGTCTATTTTCTAACCACTCAATGAAATATTACGGGGACGCCCTCCATGTTTCATGGAGGGCGTCCGCATCCGCCCTCCATGAAACATGGAGGGCGTTTACTTGTAAAAATTAAATTAAAAATAGAAAAATAATCATAGAGTTGACATTCATCCCAAAATTCAAACCTGCCATTTCCAATCAAAATACTAACAATAGCAACACCAAAATTCAAACTACATTAACCAATATCCAAACAATTATAATCCAACAGACATTCAAACCAAAAATCATATCCAACAAACCAAAATCGTATCCAACCATACTACAACTAAAAAGTCAAAAAATTAACGAACATCCGAAATCATCCTTTGCATGATCGACGTGTCAGGCATCTGACGTGCTTCCCCGCATTTGATCTCATGTGCTATGCGATACCGGAAGGTTGTAACATCTAAGGAAGTGTGCCACGTTACTTGCCCCAAGTCTAATCCATGAAGGATGGCATCCATGTACTTGCAAACATACACGCCACAATCAACCCCACCATCTTGTTTAGGACGACTTTGAAGTTCCCTCACCCTCAAATATCTATTGGCGGGGAAGCGGTCTGAATCCAATCTATGAAGCATGTAGGGGAGAAATTTTTCCTACAATATAACATACATTTATTACAACGAACATGGAACCAATAGATAAAGTACGTAATCAGATGGAAATTATACCATAACGTAGAACTCAACATGGTATATATCTCTCCCACTAATAGGATTCTGGTCTCGCATAGGATCAATCATAATCAGATGGAAATTGTTAAGGTCCACAACGAACAAAAACCAATGCGATCTTGAGCAAACCAATGTCTTAGCCTACAATTAAGAATGTCAGTACACATATATAAAGACCGGCACAAGACTTAATTGAAAACTAGTTGATAAGAAGAACATTAAATATCTGTACCTTACCTCCTGAGTAGGACGGGGAGGGGAGACATGGACAGGAGCGTCCGTAGAGGCGGGAGGAGCAGTCTCAGCCTGCAATTAAAAATGTCGCAGCTTATTACATGGAAAATCAACATTCTACGGAATATTAACACATTGTCAATCCTGGCTAAACTTTGTTACTGCAACTGAAACCAGAAGGTCCAGAACTTGAATGTTGTGTACTTCAATCACAATGCGTCGGCTTATTAGGCGGTTAATATCCATTCTACAGAATACTGCATTGAATTTTGATACAACATCTACAAAAGTTGAAGTAAATACCGTACCTGATTTTGTGATTTAGAGAACATAAAGGGGTACTGTAAATTAATTTTAAGGTGCAGCTTTTGCTAAATATTATTTTTATTTGTTATTATTACGTAGTACTTAATGAGCTTGACTTCAGCTGGCTGAAAATTATTGTGAACTCTAATAGTGAACCCAAAAGTTCAAATCCGGTCCACTGACTTTGGGAGGATTAACGAACTGCTAGCATATTATGGCCTCTGAAACCCAAAGGAAACCTTGTCATCAAGGACCAGCATGGCTACAAACTAATGAACTATAGTTGGCAACAAGTCCTTGTCAGCTTTAGTTAGTTAAAATGTTTTTTCACTCTATAATGGATTGGTTCTTCAAAAAACTTTATTTAATTAAGTGCAACTGATTTCTAAGTTAATGCACTACCAGAAAACCTCTACATATCCAATTATGCACACATACAAGCACAATGAGTACATACAAACTTCGGTATTTGTTGGTAAAGATAAGCTCTGTGGCAAAAATTTAGAACATACACAGGTTTTTAACCCTGGCATCCCACAAAAAGAGTCGCGTATTAACAAAATGCACACCTAAAATACTATGCTTCCATTCCACTAACCAGGATCCAGAGAAAAGTTTTCGTAAGAACTTCATATCTGACATAGTGCAGATACTAAGTGTATAAAGAAAAGCACCAAAAGGAAATAAGATGAATTGTGAGGAAGATTCACAGGGTAGAACTTTAAAAGCAACCAAACTTACAAAGCTCCAGAGTATAAGCGAAATCTAGAAGATATATTATATTGCGACTCAAAACCATCTTACATTCAACATTTTGTGGCCAACCCTGAAGTAAATAAATTGTCTTTTAACCCAAGAGCAAAGAGATTGTATAAAAAGTAACCCTACATTGTGATAAGATCTTATTATTTAGCACTGTAAACTTGCAATAAACTGCTATTAATCTTAAAAACAAACGGCAAACCCAAAACTTCTAAACAAAAACCGAAAAATTAACATTGCAGAGCTGAAATTCAGCGTAAACACAAAAAAAGATACATTCTTTCAACTTCAACATTAAATATACGTACCCCCTGAGTGGGACGGGGAGGGGAGACATGGACAGGAGCGTCCGTAGAGGCGGGAGGAGCAGTCTCAGCCTGCAATTAAAAATGTCGCAGCTTATTACATGGAAAATCAACATTCTACGAAAGTATGCAGACCTATCCTTCATTTATAGGAAATTAGGAATGAAGAGGCTGTCCCAGAAAGACACCGCCCGTCCCCAGGTTTAAACAACGCAATACGAAAGTCATCTCATATAAAAAATGTACAAAAAGAACACAGGAGACAAGGTAAATATTATTAATCAAAAACAATACAACATATCAGGTCCCAAGCATGTAGTACCCTAAGTAGAATATAGAGATGGGTATAGTACGCTAACGGAACATAATCAAGACCATCTTCCCTACAAACCAATTAACAAAATTTGAAGTTGAGGCCTTGTACGAGCTTCCGAATTCGAATAATTCAAATTCATAGCAACAACAAATTACATACACGCAATTCGTACCTCCTGAGTTGATAAGAACATTAGTACCTCACGTGGACGTTTATGAGAGACGGGGGCCTGCTGTGAAGAATTAGGAGCACTGGGATCGATGTCCATCTCTCGAGGCTGCTCGGGTACATGAGGGGGAGAGCGGGGCTGCTCATCCTTTAGGAATGAAGGTCTGTTCCATGCAAGACCCTTCCATTCAGTGAAGGCCCGATCATAACGTGACAAGAAATCCGGGAGCAATTTATAGAACCAGTCACCAGGATTCTGCCTGTGGACCTCATATGCAAGCTTCATACCACTCTCTGCCTACAAACAACATTAAAAACGAATACATTAAAAGAAATAACCCTACAACTACTTTTAATACTTAATGAGACCAATGTTTGAAAGCAGACTTAGATCTGGGAAAAGACATTTCAGTTCCTTTGTTTATCAGTTGGTTTATCAGTTCTTAATTATTATTTTTTTGCATTACTATTGTCCTGTCCTTATCATAATAATTATGCAGCTTTTTGGTAGGAAATATCAAACTTTGAATCAGAATTCTTAGAAGAGAACTCCACTGATTCTGAGTACATTCAAATTCAATGTATTTATCCCACAAGGTGTGACATAAGTAATCCCTTCCAACAAAGGACATTCCTCTCTTAAATAATCTGTCGAATGCATTCAAAAGCATTAAAAATAGATAATGATACATGCAAACCCTGACAAACGAACTGTAAATCAAATAGTGAGATCTAAAGCTCCTGAACAGAAATAGAACCTGAGACAGAAGCTATATCTTATTTAACATCAATAGAAACACTCCTTGTTAATATTAAGATTAAATGATAATTGAACTATTAGCTAACATAGGGGTGCCACGATTTTGATAGTCAAGCGTCACAATTTTGTTTCAAAGAGAATGTCACCTCATTGATATTTGATTATAGAATATGTTCGAGAAACAACACAAAGTGCTTATGTTTCTAAGCCAGATATATTAAAGTAAATTACTGATGTTCTCTTGCAACATCCATCACAGGCAACCAACAGCATAAGTGCATAATTTTTTGATCCAGTAGGAGCAGCGATGCACTAATCTGGACCGCCTTTCCTATTTAAAAAATATGATATGGTGCCAAAAAGGAGCATCCTGCATCTAGGAAATTTCCACAATTTTGTTACACAATTGTCATATCATTAAATTAATTTAGCATGTCCAACACTATTTCTAACATAATCTTTTAACTTTGCCTATTTTATTAATTGAAAATTTGGACAAATATATATAGACTACATCAAAATCACAACCTCCAAACTTTTTAAATGTCAACCTGATTCTAGATTGGACTCGTAAAAATTTGCTTACTTTATTAAAAAGGGCCTACTTTATTAATTGAAATTTTTTGCGTACTTTACTGGTATTATATCAATACATAGAGCAGGTACATATCTTTACTATCCTTTCTTAGAGAAGATACTGAAAATCTGAAAAGAATTAAGTTCTTTTATATGGTGTAGTGAATTGAAAATTAAAGAATTAATGCAAAAGAAACACTAACATACCGCATTAGCCATATACTGCTGGTTATACCAATCACGCGGCAATATCTTCTCGTCATTAGGATCCACAAAAGGAGCAATCCTCAACTTGCTGACACGCATAAACCATTGGTTATACTCCTCAACCGATACATGCTCCTCATGCTCTTTAACGATGGCCCCCGCCGTATCCTGATAATGATACCACTCCTCCACAAAAGCCTGAAATTTCAGTGTATGATTTAACCTCTGAAAATCTGATGCCCTCTCCGACCGCAGGTGACTCATATCATATGGCTCCTCCGGTATGTGTTGCATCATACCAAACTGTCTCATCACCCGATCCGGCATCTGTAACTCAATGATCTCAAAATGGATCAGCGGGATACGACATAGAGCCATATGAAGGGAATGCCACATGTCATCATCCTCATCCGCCCCCTCCATCTCATAAAAGCTGGAATACGGGGTCCAGTTCAGCCAATAAGGCTGAAATCTGTCAAACTCTCCCCGATAACCTCCCGTGTGGTGGTGGGGGTTAACCCTCCTTTGATCCGCCGGCTCTGCCCATGCTACTGACCTCGGCCATGTTAGCTCCTGGAACGGTGCAATCTGCGGTTGTCCGACTAAAACTCTCTCATAAGCCCATAACTGAAGAAGCATGGCACACCCAGTAAAATTTGAGCTCGACTTGTGCGTAGCTTTACCCAATGCTCTATACAAGTAAGATAAAACAGCGGCGCCCCAAGCATAACTACCAATCTCACTCGACGGCTGCAGTAAGAGCTGTAAGTATCGGGGAGCCACAACATACCGGGAAGATGTGGGAAACAGGATACCCCCAATGATAAACAACACATACGCCCGTGTATGCAATAAGCACTCCCACTCAAGCACCTCTGGATCAACCTGCTCAGCTGCGTGCCTCACAGGCCGTTTTCCATAATGTCCCCGCAACTTGTGCAATTTAATCCCACCATTATACATATTTTTCTTCTCTTCTTCCGATAATTTTGGATCATCCCAAATCTTCATCCAATAAGGCTGCGGGTTCTTAATCTCCGGATGGGTTACAGCTTTGCCAAAGACCGGCAAACCCAGAATCATATAAACATCCTCTAAGGTAATCGTCATCTCGCCAAAAGGAAAATGAAATGAGTTCGTCTCTCGTCTCCACCTCTCCACCAAGGCCGTGATCAAAGAAATGTCATTCTGAGGAACAACCAGGGGGTTAGCAAACCCTCCAAAACCCCAAGTATCCAGCAATGCAATCTGATCGGCCTCTAAAACCCAATGACCCATATTAGATGTTTGCTGATATACCCCCAGCTTATCCCTGACACCACCCTCCCATATCTTAGTGCTGATGTGGTCATCCTGCATGAACAACAGTGATCGATCAAGAGGCCCACACTGGTGATCCATAGTACCTGCAACGTTTAAAAATAATATTAGAACAACACAATAATGAAAGGCAATTGCATTATCCTAATATAAAGAAGTTGCGAAATTTAATAAAGAAAACTACATAGAACTACAAACTAATATATATTAAAAGCTTAACCATGCAATTAAACATACAAACTAATTAAAATATAAGGAGCACGTTAAAATCAAATTAATCTAGCATTAAAATCAAGCAGACTCTAGTAATTTTACAACTGATCCTTATCCTCCACTCGCTAATTAATATTCATTTAATTACTCTAATGACCCCCGATAATCAATTAATATTGCTGCTTATAAGTAAATGATTGAAAAAATAAAGGAAGTTAGTTTTTAAAGTGGCCCTTGCACATTCTTTGAGAACTCGAACTTAAAAGTTAATTAGAAGTAGTACATTAGAGGAAGTATTCCTATCACAGCAGAATTTTAATCCTTTAGAGCAAACAGTATTCTTGCAACGTGGTGCACGACTGTGTTTAATCAATTTTAACTGGTGCGGAAGGAGGAAGAGACTTAATTTCATTAAAACAGCACTGTATTAGTGAATGTTATATACTTATATGGAGTTTAAATGTTTAATTTTTCAACAATTCATTAAATCAGGAGGTTACACTTTGTTTTTAATAAAGTTTATTTTTTTGCTACATTTAGACTTTCACCTGACTACAACAAGTAATAATATAGCACAATATCAGAGATAATAATAAGATAAGTTTTAATCAAAATTCACTCACTCTGTTTTTTTCTAAAACATAAGCAACATATAGCAGTCTAGCAACATATAGTTTTAACAATCTCAGAGCGAAAAAAACACAAATTTACACATGCCCATTACAAGATTTGAATAAAAATCATTCACAAGCATATAACAATTTAAAAAGTTGCTAGCAAACAAAAAGCAACACTAAATTACAGAAAAAATATGAAATTGATGCAAAAATTGAGAAGCAAAAGGGACAAATCATAAAAAACAAAACTTTAAACAATTCTCACCAACAAGAGAAAGCAAAGCATAGATCTTTGAGCAGCCAAAACACTTTCGACAGCTAAAGTGGTTACAAAGGACTTCACCATTCGATTTTACTGAACACGCAGCAATACAAACCCACGCATCACAACCAGTTAACGGCGCCGGAAATGGACACGATCTAACAGAAAATATATGTGGAGAGAGGGGGGAGATAGAGAGAGAGATATGGGAATGGCTGTCTCCGCAAAAGAATCGCCAGAGAGAGATGTGTATAATAGGAAAATTAGGTTATGTTAGCAATTAGGGGTTTTGGTGTGTATAATCGGGTTTTGTGATTGTAGCGGGTTTAGCGGTTATAATCGGGTAGCAGACACCCTCAATGTTTCATTGCGGACGGATTAAGGATAAAAATGTAATTTTATCGACGCTAACAATGTTTCATTGCGGGTGTGCACACACTTTTTTTCATCAAATTCGTTTATTGTTTATTAAAAATTTAAAATCAATGAATAATTATTCGTTTATTGCTACTATTATAACTAGTACTTGTAACCAGTGCTTTGTCACGGATTGTTGTTATTATTTTTTAAAAAATACTTCTCGAAGATCCAACCGTACGGATGTCAAGATATATCTAAGTTAGTGATATTCCCAAATTTTCAAAAAATAAAAAATTAATTTGGTTGGGGATCTTAGTAGATCGCTACTATTATAACTAGTACTTGTAACCAGTGCTTTGTCACGGATTCTTGTTATTATTTTTTAAAAAATACTTCTCGAAGATCCAACCGTATGGATGTCAATATATATCTAAGTTAGTGATATTCCCAAATTTTCAAAAAATAAAAAATT
Source organism: Kitagawia praeruptora (assembly GCA_037693485.1). NCBI lineage: Eukaryota > Viridiplantae > Streptophyta > Magnoliopsida > Apiales > Apiaceae > Kitagawia > Kitagawia praeruptora. The sequence continues at coordinate 129,802,118 of CM075352.1, forward strand.
AATTTGGTTGGGGATCTTAGTAGATCGCTACTATTATAACTAGTACTTGTAACCAGTGCTTTGTCACGGATTGTTGTTATTATTTTTTAAAAAATACTTCTCGAAGATCCAACCATACGGATGTCAAGATATATCTAAGTTAGTGATATTCCCAAATTTTCAAAAAATAAAAAATTAATTTGGTTGGGGATCTTAGTAGATCGCTACTATTATAACTAGTACTTGTAACCAGTACTTTGTCACGGATTGTTGTTATTATTTTTTAAAAAATACTTCTCGAAGATCCAACAGTACGGATGTCAAGATATATCTAAGTTAGTGATATTCCCAAATTTTCAAAAAATAAAAAATTAATTTGGTTGGGGATCTTAGTAAATCGCTACTATTATAACTAGTACTTGTAACCAGTGCTTTGTCACGGATTCTTGTTATTATTTTTTAAAAAATACTTCTCGAAGATCCAACCGTATGGATGTCAATATATATCTAAGTTAGTGATATTCCCAAATTTTCAAAAAATAAAAAATTAATTTGGTTGGAGATCTTAGTAGATCGCTACTATTATAACTAGTACTTGTAACCAGTGCTTTGTCACGGATTGTTGTTATTATTTTTTAAAAAATACTTCTCGAAGATCCAACCATACGGATGTCAAGATATATCTAAGTTAGTGATATTCCCAAATTTTCAAAAAATAAAAAATTAATTTGGTTGGGGATCTTAGTAGATCGCTACTATTATAACTAGTACTTGTAACCAGTACTTTGTCACGGATTGTTGTTATTATTTTTAAAAAAATACTTCTCGAAGATCCAACAGTACGGATGTCAAGATATATCTAAGTTAGTGATATTCCCAAATTTTCAAAAAATAAAAAATTAATTTGGTTGGGGATCTTAGTAAATCGCTACTATTATAACTAGTACTTGTAACCAGTGCTTTGTCACGGATTCTTGTTATTATTTTTTAAAAAATACTTCTCGAAGATCCAACCGTATGGATGTCAATATATATCTAAGTTAGTGATATTCCCAAATTTTCAAAAAATAAAAAATTAATTTGGTTGGGGATCTTAGTAGATCGCTACTATTATAACTAGTACTTGTAACCAGTGCTTTGTCACGGATTGTTGTTATTATTTTTTAAAAAATACTTCTCGAAGATCCAACCATACGGATGTCAAGATATATCTAAGTTAGTGATATTCCCAAATTTTCAAAAAATAAAAAATTAATTTGGTTGGGGATCTTAGTAGATCGCTACTATTATAACAAGTACTTGTAACCAGTGCTTTGTCACGGATTGTTGTTATTATTTTTTAAAAAATACTTGTCGAAGATCCAACCGTACGGATGTCAATATATATCTAAGTTAGTGATATTCCCAAATTTTCAAAAAATAAAAAATTAATTTGGTTGGGGATCTTAGTAGATCGCTACTATTATAACTAGTACTTGTAACCAGTGCTTTGTCACGGATTGTTGTTATTATTTTTTAAAAAATACTTCTCGAAGATCCAACCGTATGGATGTCAAGATATATCTAAGTTAGTGATATTCCCAAATTTTCAAAAAATAAAAAATTAATTTGGTTGGGGATCTTAGTAGATCGCTACTATTATAACTAGTACTTGTAACCAGTGCTTTGTCACGGATTGTTGTTATTATTTTTTAAAAAATACTTGTCGAAGATCCAACCGTACGGATGTCAATATATATCTAAGTTAGTGATATTCCCAAATTTTCAAAAAATAAAAAATTAATTTGGTTGGGGATCTTTGTAGATCGCTACTATTATAACTAGTACTTGTAACTAGTGCTTTGTCACGGATTGTTGTTATTATTTTTTAAAAAATACTTCTCGAAGATCCAACCGTATGGATGTCAAGATATATCTAAGTTAGTGATATTCCCAAATTTTCAAAAAATAAAAAATTAATTTGGTTGGGGATCTTAGTAGATCGCTACTATTATAACTAGTACTTGTAACCAGTGTTTTTTCACGGATTGTTGTTATTATTTTAAAAAAAATACTTCTCGAAGATCCAACCGTACCGATGTCAAGATATATCTAAGTTAGTGATATTCCCAAATTTTCAAAAAAAAAAAATTAATTTGGTTGGGGATCTTTGTAGATCGCTACTATTATAACTAGTACTTGTAACTAGTGCTTTGTCACGGATTATTGTTATTATTTTTGAAAAAATACTTCTCGAAGATACAACCGTACGGATGTCAAGATATATCTAAGTTAGTGATATTCCCAAATTTTCAAAAAATAAAAATTAAATTGGATGGTAAAAGTGGTAGTCAACTATCGATTTGACCAGTACTCTAAATTAGTGAATTTAATGTAAAAATCTCAAAAAATAGAAAATTAGTGAATCTAATGTAAAATTAATCACAGAATAAATGAGTATTAATATTTGAATTTTTATGAATTTTAATTCGAATTTTATCTTATTTTTCTATTTTTAATTTAATTTTCACAAAAATACGCCCTCCATGTTTCATGGAGGACGCCCTCCATGAAACATGGAGGACGCCCTCCATGTTTCATGGAGGACAGGGGTATATCCACCGGGGGCTCCTGATTGATTTCCGTTATATATATGGTTAAGTAAAATATATGTTCTTACGTATATGCTTCGACGTCTCCAACAAAAAGGGTCTCCATCTAACTTTTATATATATATATATATATATATATATATATATATATATATATATATATATATATATATATATATATATATATAGGCGTAGATATATCTAATACAATACTCACGAGTTTGTTGAGCAACGCACCAACACCGGGACGGACGTGATCGGCTTGGATGCAATCGAAGGGCGGGAAATCGAAGTCCTTCAAGAGAGGGTTGTCGATGTCGATTGCAGACATTGGGGGAGAAGCGGAGTCTAATGGGAGCAGTTGAGTTGCGACCGATTGAGAAAGAAGAAGATCAGTGGCGGGATTTATAAACATGTTTGTTTGGAGATAAACGGGAGACTAGTGCGAGGAGATTTTGTTAAATAGTAGTACCAAATATATTATACTACAAAAGGGTTTTTATATTATCAAATTGAGAATAAGGAATATCAAATTTTACCTTTTAAACTTTTTTTTATTATTTTGGATATATAAATTTATGTTTTATTACCCATCAATATCTATATTTCTATATTATTCTTAAAGTCTACTAGTTTATATCTATATCATATCTATGCATATTCTATATCTATATTATTCTTACAGCTACAGAGTTTTTTTGTTGTATGTAAAAGTGTTTTTGGCCTAAAAGCTGCTTTACTTTTAAAAAAAACTGCTTTTAAGCTTTTGCAGAAAGTAACTACAAGTTTCATCATCAAACCTCCCCACAAACATTATTTTTATATATTATATCTCAAAATATGCACAAATAAAAAATATACCAAACATTTATATGATTTTCTTGACAGTACTTTTTCTAAGAGCACAACAATTTCCAACAACAATACCTAACAATGCCTTAATCAAATTACTATTATTACCCTCTTAATCAATATCATGCAATATTCTTTTTGGGCGAATCAGTCATTTTGCTATTTCTCCGGATTTATGAATATCCACATTTTAACCCAGTCATGCTTCATGTATCTTATATTTGGTACCGGTGTACCGTGTACATATGCGTATATGTAAATTTATTCATGTCCTTAATTAAACTTTTCTTACATTTATCAATTTTCCATTATTATATGCCCGTTTTTTTATTTTACATTCAATCACATTCAATTATATTCTTATATTTGCATTTCACAAACGGTTTCTTCTCCCCTTTCACAGCAGATGGCAAGTACATATCTCGTGTGCTTTTATTGATTTTTCGTGATAGTTAAAATCATCAATTTTCCTTATATATAAAGATTATTTCTTAATTTATGCATGATCTCTTGCTTCTACAGCTGACTTATTTCCCTTATGGCCTGTATGCATTTTACAAAAAAATCTCTCCATCTATTTCGCAAGTTGTTATTAGCATGTATGAATTTTAAGTACTGATTGCATGCTTTTAATTGCATACCATGAATCTTGACACTAATTACGGTTCTAATTTTGAGTTTCATGAGAAAAAGGAACCTTTAGAGCCACATCCTACAATCATATGTGTGTCTTGCTTCCATTCAATATCATATCAAGTTGTTATCCATTGATTCAAAAAAAATTTGCAGCCTATAGCAGGTATGAAATTTATGTACTTTTAGTGATTGTTTTATGGTAATTATGGACATTATTTCTTCCTACCTTCTAAAGTTAGTTGGCTGATTTTTGTTAAACTTATTTACGAATTATTGTAAAATGAATGTCCTACATTGTTCTTAGTGAGATGAATGTCCTAGAAGGTTCCTTTGGCCTTTCAATTCTTAGATTTTTGGCTTTTCATCTTTGTAGACTCTTGGCCTTTTGATTACTTGTAATCTACAACTTGTAAGCCTATAAGTAGGCCCCATATGTGAGAACTTGTGAACTCACTTCAAAGTAGTAGAATTTCTCTTTTTGATCTCTCTCTAAATATCTATTATATATTATTATTTACAATATATTCACAACACGTTATTAGCACGAGATCGCTCATCGGTGCAAAGTTGAGGTTACACCAGGTTTCTTTTTAAGGTTAAGAACTCATATCTATATTGGATCACTCTTCCTAAGTTCAAAACAACATCTCTATATTAAGGTATGCATTTTTGATACTTTGGCGCATTGCAATATTCTTGTTTGAGTTATTTTAATATGATATCTTTTATATTGTACATAGTTAGTACATGATTCCTTAGATTTTGAAAGTTTCATGCCATAGTTTGTAGGCTTGACATGTATATTTTTAATCAGAAGCATATCCAATTTATTTTGATAATTGTGTTTTCTATTAGCATATAATAATTTTATGTCATAAGTTTATGGTTAAATTTGTATTAACCCATTTTGTGCATTCATCTTATGTGTATTTATATTCTTTGTTTATTGTCCATGTACCCGTAAGAGATTTGTTTAAATTCTTTTATTTTCTAATTACGATTATTTTATAGTTTTATAGAAAATGTCAAATTTTACCAAACTTGAATTTGAGGCTCTTGATATCACTGGAAAGAACTATTTGTCATGGATATTGGATATCGAAATTAATTTAGCCGCACAAGGTCTTGGAGACACAATCAAAGAGGGAAATAAAGAATCTGAATCAAATCGCGCAAAGGCAATGATTTTTCTTCGCCGCCACCTCCACGAAGGACTCAAAACTGAATATCTTACGGTGAAAGATCCACTTGAACTTTGGAAAAATTTGAAAGATAGATACGATCATCAAAAGACTGTGATTCTTCCAAAAGCTCGTTATGATTGGATGCATTTGAGGCTTCAAGATTTTAAAACCGTCAGTGAATATAACTCCGCACTTTTCAAAATAACTTCTCAACTAAAATTATGTGGAGAAAATATTACTGACGCGAACATGTTAGAAAAAACTTATTCAACTTTCATGCCTCAAATGTACTCCTCCAGCAACAATATCGTAAAAAAGGTTTTACAAAATATTCAGATTTAATATCATGTCTTTTTGTTGCTGAGCAAAATAATAAGCTTTTGATGAAGAATCACGAGTCTCGCCCTACTGGATCTAGCCCTTTCCCTGAAGTGAATGCGGCATCTTATAATTCTGGGCGTGGACGTGGTGGCGAACGTGGTCGTGGACGCGGTCGAGGAAATTTTGTGAGAAACAACCATTTTCTCAAACATAGAAAACCAAATTCCAACCCGAAGTTGGAAAAAGTGGAGAAAGATAAAAGAGGATAAAAGAATGTTGAGAATGTCTGTTTTCGATGCGGAATGAAGGGTCATTGGTCGCGTACCTGTCGTGCGCCCAAACACTTGGTTGATCTATACCAAGCATCCCAGAAGGAGAAAGAAACATCTATTGAAGCAAATTTTGCTTTTCAAGGTGATGGACCCGAGTACAACCCCTCTGAAATGACACATTTGGAAGTGTCTGATTTTTATGAAATCCTTGAAGGAAGCGGCAATGAATGATGCAATAAATTATATACATACTATGTTGATTGAAAAGATTGTTTATCTTAATTATTATGTGTAAGACTCGGTATGCTTAATTATTATGAAATTTCTAATTATATGTGTTTTTATTTGAAGTGATATGGATATTTCTCATTCTTGCGCTGGTCATAAAATAGATGAAGATATTTGTCTTGTTGATAGCGCAACTACGCACACTATCCTTAAAAATGAAAAATATTTTACTTCTTTACAGAAGTACGAAGTCAATGTTAACACTATATCCGGAAGTATTAATTTGATTGAAGGCTCTGGAAGAGCTAACTTGTTATTACTTGGAGGAAAAAAAATTGTTATAACTGATGCATTGTTATCTCCAAAATCACAAAGAAACTTGTTGAGTTTCAAAGATATTCGCAGAAATGGATATCACATTGAAACAATCAGTAAAATAAAGAATTTCTTTGCATAACATGCATCATTTCGGGTAAGAAATATATGAAGGAACAACTACCCGCTTTTTCTTATGGATTATATTATACAAATATACGCGAAATTGAGGCAAATGCAATCGTAAACCATAAGTTTACTGATACAAGCAATTTTATTGTTTGGCATGACCGGTTGGGACATCCAGGATTGACTATGATGCGGAGAATTATTGAAAACTCGCATGGGCATCCGTTGAAAAACCAAAAGACTTTTCAATCGAATGAATTCTCCTGTGCTGCTTGTTCTCAAGGAAAATTAATTATCAGGCCTTCTTTGGCAAAAGTTGGAATAGAATCTCCTAGATTTTTAGAACGGATACAGGGTGATATATGTGGGCCCATTCACCCATCATGTGGACCGTTGTTGGTCCCTGAGTATTGCAGAAGGGAGGGTTGAATGCAATACTGATAAAATTCAATCTTTAAAACAACAACAATGATAAAGATTATAAGTTATCAGTAGATGTATGCAAACAATAAGTGAAACAAGATTTCTCACAAAATAAATATTTTATATATCTTGTGCGAAGTGTTGCTACAACCTAGAGAAAATGTTTCTCCAGCTTTGTTGTCTCAAGAGATACAAGATTGCATCGTGTGTGCATAGAAAAGAATCTGAGATGTGTATCTAAGTAGACTAAGATAATCTGTTGTCTCTATCGCATGGGGTGTTGAGCTGCTATCGTTTTCAAGTGGCAGCTCATTACAATTTTCACACCCATGTGACTTTCCTAAATTGCTATACAGACAGGATAAGCCTTACAAGTAAAGCAACCTAGATTCTTTCTATTTCTAGCTAATACAATTCTAGTAGATGTGGATATAACATACACCTCGAATTGACCAGCCTTGTATTGTTATCTCTCAAGCTTCTGTCGTAGTCTTTGTAGGTCTGCTACAAACAATAGAGTGTTGCAGCAAATCTGTTTCTTGAACATGTAACCTGTCACGGGCTTTGACTGAGAAAAGTACCCAAATCAAATAATTCAATGTGACAGTAACATTTACCGCCGAGTCTGCTGTGAAAGAAATATTCAGTAGTTGACAGTACGAGGTCCCGCCAATGTTGCTGTCGGAACTCCAGACTTGCTGTCAAGTGTGAGAATGTTATTGTCCCATGCTTTAGCCAATGTTGCTGTCAGATGTAGCTTTGTCGTAACTTTGCAACATTTGTCTTCTTGTAATCTTATTGTCAAGAACATGACAGTAACTTTTATTCTTGCTGACTTCTGGATGTATTCCTTGAGGCTTGAACAAATGTATGAACTTCTCCCCAAGACATACAATTATTACACGACAACAATTATTCGATTACAAAGACATACTCTGGCTGTGACAGTATGTTCAACTTAGTAAAAACTAAGTACAGGGAAATATAGTTAAGTTGTCTCTATGCTATCACCCATAAATCCCAACAATCTCCCCCAATTTTTTTTTATGGATAATAACAACAAATTTACAATTAAAACGTGTTGACAACTTAACTAACATAGATCAGAATAGTTGAAATACCATATCTGATAAATGTTAAGAAAAATCTAGAACATGAAGCTTATGAACTAACTACAAATCAATTGCTCCTATTGAATGAGCGAATCAGAGATTAACTTAACTTGATTTTAGCAGTCTCCAGTTGATCAGATTTTTCCCTCTCTTCTGAGAGCTTCATGATTTGCCTTCTTGAGGTCTTCAACTAAAGCTTTCTCTTCTGGTGATCTAGCATCATCTTCAATGTCTTCAATATACCCTTGAATCACTCGAGAAGGAAATACTTCAGTATCTTTTAGATCAAACCAAGTTTTAAAATCATAAAAGTATGTTCTAAACTTCAGAATTTCTTGGATGATCTTGAATTTCCTTCCAGGAAAAGCAATCAGAGATGCTCTTCTCTTTCTGTCCAGCTTTGGATCTTCATCTCTCCTTTGATCAAATATAACCTCTAGTTCCCAAGCAACTAGCATTTTGAGCTTATGAACTGATCCAACAACTTTCCAGTAGAGATCCTTTAGTATACTGGTCCTCAGTTTGTGAAAACTATCAACATAGATTTCTTGCTTTTCATTTTTGATTCTCAGAGGATCATCCAATACAAAGGGCTGATAACCTACTTCCTCACTAAATAGCTTGTTGATTTTCTTGTTGCTTTCTTTCAGTTGAGCTTCTAGATCTTCAGCACTTTGTTTGGTAGGTTTGGTAGGTTGGGATGATTTAGCTCTAGCAGCCTGAAAAGCTTGTTCTGCTTCATATTCAGCCATGCCAGCCTTTGTAAAAGGGCGATGTGCTTCTGTAAGGTTCACATCAGGCATTGGTTCACCATCAGAGTTAACTTCCAGGTCTACATCATCATCTGCTCTTCAATCACCATACTTCTCATAAAATTCAGCATATCTTTTAGCATAGTATTCTTTGACATGCTCTAAGATACTCCTGGAAACATCTTGGTCTATTTCCATGAGAGTGATCATCCTTTCCAGAACGAAGAAATCAATTCTTCTCCTTACCTTTACAGTTTTGTACGAAAGGTCAAAACTGCCTACCACATGTGAAACTATCTCCATAGTAAAATCTGGTTCTACAGTTATGATTGTAGTTCCACAGTCCTTGAGATCATACTTGAGTACGTTGTTGTTGACTGGGTCCAGTTCCACTGAGACAGATGTAATGCTCCCATCAAATGAGTTTTTCAACAGTTCAAAACTATTTACTTTCCTCTTGTCAATGGGCTTCTCTGTCAAAACTGCTTCATGCTTCTTTTTCTTTGCTGCTGCAACTGTCTTCCCTTTTATTTTGGTTGTACGATAGGCTTGTGCTCTTGTCTTTCTTCTGTTAGACGTGAAGTTCTTAACAAGCTTTCATGCTTTGACAATTTCCTCAATTTGGCTCTTGACAACATCTTTCATGACAGCATCTTTGACAGCTTCTTCTGTTTGGCTCTTGACAACATCTTTCACTTGGGTGTCTCCAGCCATTTTAACAATATCTTTGTTGACATTATCTTTTTCAGCTTCAAAATATTCAACTACTAGTCTCAAGATACTTGCCTCCAAGGCTTCGATAATTTTTAACTCCCCTTCATCATTGACAGCATCTTTCTTTTCAGTACTGGGAGTTTCTTGCTCTTCTTGGGTAGCATCCATCTGAGTTTGTGTTTCAACATTCTCAGAGGCTTCTTTTCTAGAACTCCTGATTTCTCCAGGTCCACCACTTCCTCCAATGTCATCCTCATCATCATCCAATGTATCATCATAGGTGCAGCTTCCTCCTATCTTGGCATTAGCATCAAAGATCAGCTTCTTTATGATTGAGCTAATGTCCTCATCTCTTTTTGCCAATAACCTGTGAATATCCTTGACAACTTTAACCTTGTCACTGGTGATACTGGATTTGAGAATTTTCTTCAGCACTATCATGATTGTTTCAGTGCTTAGTCCTGAAACTTTATCCAATGGTAAGAAATCCAACCTTTTTACTCCTATCTTCGTGATCCTTCTGAAACACACACCATAAGGATTTTGAATCACCTCAGGGAGTTTGTCTTCAACCATCTTTTTAATTTGTGCTTACAGACTATCATTGAAGGTTGTTGAATTTCTGACTACCAAGGTTCCAAGGACTTGGAGTACTCTAGCATGCAGACTTTGTAAAAGTTGCATTGTGATGAGTATGGTCAAACGGTTCTTCAGATAAACTTGAACATCCCATCTTCTTTCCAAGTTGATTCTCACAGAGATACTTATTACTTTGCTCTTCAATGTTGATGCTAATTTTGTAAAAGCTCCCCCTACTTCACTAATTGATTCATCCACCAACTTACTGAAATCTTCATCTTTGTTGTTCAAAGTACTCTCCATGTGGTCAACCATCATCAATTCTGCATCTTCAGGGGCAAATTCACTTCCATCTGACCAAGTAGTTCCAGTAGATATCACATACTCAGGCATTTTGCCTTTGCCTTTACCCAGAGCATTTTGAATTTCTTTTTCTCTCCATTCCTTCTGCAACTTCTGGAATGGAGCTTCAGTTTCTTCAAGATTTGGCTCATTGATTTTTAGTGGTGGAAGTACTGTTCTCTCAAACTTTTGAGTCTTCTTTAATTGCTCCAAAACTTCTTTAGATAACAGCATTGCCTCACCATCTATCTCTCCTTCAATCAACTCACCATCTCCAGCTGCCTTTAGTTCTTCACCAAAGTTTCTTTCTTCTTCCTCTTGCTCCCCCTCACTTTCATCTCCATCTTCTTTCATAACTTTCTCCCCCTCACTTCTTGGCTCCCCCTCACCTGTAGCTCCACCTTGTTTCTCCTTCTCTACTAGGTTTGCTTTATTCTGATCTACCACTTTCTCTCCCTTACACTTATTCTGATCTACCACTTTCTCCCCCTTAGTTGAGTTGACAGCACCAAGTATAGCAGAGAATGATAGAAGAGTCTGTTGAATCTCAGCAAAACCAGTAGCTACCATAGTGGACAGAGCATCAAGTTTAGCTTCCATGGATGCACATTTACCCTTAAGGGATTTCAACCTTGATTCAGCTTGTTTAGAAGGACCACCAGTTCTCAATCTTTTTGATGGCAAAGAAAGAGACTGGGGCAAGGAGGCTATAGGGTTTCTCACACACTCATTGTTTTTCTGAGTGATCTCATCACTCTTCACAGAATGACTCTCAAGGCCTAGTGCCTTTGTGTATGGGGTTCCCACAATTTCACTCTGGACATGCTCAAGTCCCTCACCTTTTGCCAGCTCGTTTGGCTGTCTCTCATTTTTATGCTCACCTCTCTTTTCTTTTATCTCTCTTTTTCTTTTCACTCCCTCACTCATCCTAGATGCATGGGTATGAGCAGTACTTGCATGCATTTTAGTTGAAGAAGTAGAAAGTTTAGATTGTACCTTTATAGCAGAGATAGTTATTTGATCATCATCAGAAGCATCTTCAACAGTTACTGTATCATGATCAAGCTGTGTAGAGGTGACAGCATCTTTACCCAAAATGTTACTATCCACAAGTGGGTTGACAACAACTTTTGTAGTGTCTTTGACAGCAGCTGAGGCTGTGACAGCAACTTCCTGAAGGTCAGTTGCTTTTTGAAGTTCGACCAAGATGTTGGCTGTTTCATTTTCTGGCAGAGTACCATCTTGATCTAGCTAGCTCAGTGTTTGAGGGAGTGGTGTCCATTTCACTTTGAGAAATGGGTTCTTGTGGACCACTTGATGGGGGCTCATCCATGACTTGAGATGGATGATCAAAACCTGAAGGGTTGGGACTGTCCCCTTCTCTAGGTTGTTGAGAAGAAACAATTAATGGAGTAGAGAATAAAGAAGATGATGGTATAGAAGATATTTTTGACTGTTCCACAGGGGCAACTTGTGGTACATCAAGAGTAAAAGTTTCATGACCCTCACTGTGCCCTAACTCCGTGTGCATTTCTGCAAGTGTAGGCTCCTCATGAATGAGTACATGAGGTTGTGTTGACTCTTTACAGGATGCCTTGGGAGACAGGCCAGTTTCAATACATACTTCTTGTTGAGAAGAAGCACCTAGGGATGTGTTTGATTCCCTTTTACCCTCCACAACCTTTTGTGAGACTGTGGGGTGGCTAACAGTGGCTTTGCCCCTATTAGTTCTCTTCTTCTTAGGCTCAAGAGGAACCACTGTGGGTTCACTTGTACTAACATCCTTATTTGCTGCATCAAGTGCAGTTTCTCCCTCAACATTCTCATAACTACTACCAACACCAATTTCCAAGGGTCTTTTCTTCGATTTTTGTAGAGTTGTTTTTGTGGTCTTTGGTTGTCTAGATAATCTAATAGAAATGTATTGAGTACAATGTGGGTTAACTAAATTTGGGTCTAATTCAGCTTCATTCTCAAGGGAGAAGACAACATACCCAGAGGGTAGTGCAAAATCAAGATTAGGCTCTTGATCAGCCATGTGCTTGGTAAAACAGAGTGGAATATGTGAATTTGAATTTTGTGAGTTGAGTGATGTGTGTGTATTTCTTTTCAAAACATTGCACTCCATTGTAAGAGATGCATTATCATCAATACCACATAATGAATTCAAACACATTGTAAGAAAGCGAGGATAGACATGTACCTTCCTGCTCAGAGCTGACTTGAGTTGACTCATAAGCAACTTTCCTACATCCACTTTGTATCCATGGACAAGAGGCACTACGCCATAGATGGCGTTATACAACACTTAGGGGGGGGGTGTTACCTTCTCAGGTGTTCCCATAGCTATGAAATTTTGGACCTACCACAACACTCTAGTTTTGGTGTTACCATAGCCTTAAAGGTATGTTACCATAGATGTGGAAGGTGTTAAACTTAGTAACACCAAGGGTTGTGTTACCTTAGAGTATAATTAACATATTTTTAAATTTTATTTATAGTTAGTGATTTAATAATTATTAAATTTTAAAATTAAATTATTTTCATCAAGTCATTGAATTTATTATTATAAAAATAATACTTGTATTATTTATATTTTTACAATATCAATATATTTTTTAATAATTTTATTTAAAAATCTTAAAATAAAGTAATATTCAAAAAAATTTAAAATTTGATTGAATTCATCAATAAAATTATTGGAGAAAATAACTGGGTACAATAAATTTAAATAACTGGATGAGTGAGCTTCTTGATGTAGGAGGGAATTCCATTCCAACCAGTGGTTTTGGTTGAGAAAACCTTCACCATGACATCAAAAACCATGCTCCATTCTTTTCTCAAATGCTTTCTGTCCATTTCACCAGTTGAGTACCATTTTGTTGTACCCTCTTCAAGAACAGGACTAGAATACCCAATTTTCAAGAAAAACTTCTTTAGGGTTTCATCACTTTCAAGTTCCTTGTATGATTCTTTAGCTTGCAGTCCAGTTCCTAAAGCTTCGTTGATGCCTTTAGTTGTGAGAGTGCGGGTAACTCCTTTGATTGTGCAATTTATGATGTCATTATCTGCACCTCCTGGAACATGGGCAGTGTTCCAGAATTCTTCAAGTCTTTCTAGGTTTAAAGATGGTGTAGCCGTTATAGCATGACCCAGATAGGACTTGTTGATAAAGGATACGAGTCCTTTAAAACCTTCACCAGCATCTCCAGCAGTGAGAATACCAGCATAGTTTGTTTGAGAAGAGGTTTGTTTGGGTGTCATTTCTTGCTTTGAGCTTTGGAGAGAGATTTTTGCTTTTGAGAGAGAGAGAGGTTCTGTTAAGAGTTATTTGTTTGTGTGTTTGACAGTTGCTTACATGAGAATAGCAAATGTTTTACTGAGAAAGGGGAAAGTAGCAATGTCTTATCCCATTAATCAGTCACGTGGTGTCGTGGGTAGTTACTTTTTAGTGGCTGTAAATCGTGGAGGTAATATCCCAATTAAATCGGTCCACTAATCTTGACAGTAACATGTGCGCTGTAACAAATTCATTAGTAATTTTGAGAGGATGACAACAGGTTTTACTTGATAGTAACATCGTCGCAAGAACATACGGTCATCATTAAGTAATTTATACGATTTCCTTTAAATTTCATGACAGAGATTTTTTCCATTTTGTCGTCTAAGAAACTTGCTGTCAAGGCACATCGTGACAGCATCTTCACTTATTGAGAGCAACATAAGCGGAAATAATTTGTGTCATGAATTTTAATCGACTTTGCTTATTGCTTAAGCGAAAATTACCAAATAGCATTTTAATCAATTTAAGCACACAATTGTTAGTTTAGCACACATCCACAAACATCCATACACACAAACAATTAAACAAGTAACCATTCACAGATAGCTAAGAGTATAAAGATAAGAACAGCATGCAAAACACTGGGAAGGTGAAATGATGAACTTTTTATTAAAAAAAACTTAAAAACAATACAAAATAGTTCTTAAGAACTGAACATTATTTCTTATTAAGCTCTTCAAGAGCTTCCACCAGCAGCTGCTCAACAACTTTCTCTATCTCCTTCTCCTCTATGATCCCTTTTGCATCCAGATAAGCTTGAAGCTTATCAAATAATGGATCAAGGGGATGCTCAGCAGCAACCACCTCCGGTGGTTTCGGCACACCTTCTGCAGTTGGCGCCTTGGATGTAGACATCTCTTCAGCCTTCCTCTTGCTCATTGTCTCTAGAGTTCCTTAGTGTCTTAAGTGAGAACTAAGGGTTTGGCCTCGGTCTTATTTATAACACATTAAGTGACTCTACAGCTTCCAACTGCCTCTTTTTAATAAAGTAATTAAACTTTAAATTAAAAAGACTGACAAATACCCGGGGTCATTTCAAATGACGCGAATACTTATCACTAGCACGCGTATGGTTTAAGTTAATGTCACGTGACTACTCATTACATAAGTTAAAACAGGCATGTGATTTGAATTTAGAATAGTCATAGCAAACATGCTGTCAAATAAACAAGTAGCACATAAGACATTAACTTCTCATGACAGTAATATTGAAAGCTACGGTCACAAGCTGCGATTTAACAACTTTGAAAATGTAAAAACTAGTAAGTTAACATACCAGATTTAACATTCCCAATTCACTTACCAACCTGTTTAAGGTTGCTTCATCTAGTGGCTTCGTGAAAATATCTGCAAGTTGCTTTTCTGTTGGAACATAAATCAGCTTCACAGTTCCCTTTTCAGCATGCTCTCTTAGGAAATGATGTCTGATATCAATGTGCTTTGTCCTGGAGTGTTGAACCGGATTATCTGAGATGGCTATGGCACTAGTGTTATCACAATAAATAGGGGTGATGTGCGATAAGAAAGTCCTGGAGGGGGGAGGTGAATGAGAAGTTGGAGTTATGGAGATCCACTTTGGAGCCCCAAGGACTGCGTCTGAGCAGGTCTAAAACCGAATACCTCTGGTGCAACTTCAGTGGTGACGCCAATGAGGAAGGGGTGGAGGTTAGGATTGAAGATCAGACCGTCCCCCGTACGGATAAGTTCAAGTATTTGGGTTCGATCATCCAGAAGGAAGGTGAGATTGAAGATGATGTCACTCATCGTATCAACGCGGGGTGGCTAAGATGGAGGGCTGCGTCAGGGGTGATGTGCGATAAGAAAGTCCCGTTAAAGCTGAAAGGGAAGTTCTATAGAGCAGCTATCCGTCCTGCGATGTTATATGGTTCGGAGTGTTGGGCGGCGAAGAAGGCCCTTCAGTGCAAGTTGGAAGCAGCTGAAATGAGGATGTTGCGGTGGTCCTGTGGCCGCACGATGTTAGATAGAATCCCGAATGTGGTTTTCAGGAGCGAGTTGGAGGTGGCACCTTTTGCTGCGAAAGTTAGGGAACGGAGGTTGAGATGGTTCGGCCACGTTCGTAGGAGGCTTCCGGAAGCCCCGGTGAGGAGGGTCGAGAGTCTTACGGTTGTTGGGGTGAGGAGAAGAGGCAGACCGAGGAGGTCGTGGGAAGAACAGCTCAGGATGGATTTGAAGGCCTTAAATTTGGACGAGAACGCGATAGCTGATAGGAGTAGTTGGAGGCGCCAGATTATAGTTGTTGATTCTCTTCTAGGGAGTGGTTCTGTGATTGAGAGCCTCAGAGTTGGGCTATCTCGTTTAGCATTAGCTTAGAAGCGTGGCTTTCCATATTAATATTGTCTTCTGTTTTCTGTTTTTGCAGGCGCAGGGAGCTTGGCCGGAGGTCTTCCTAGATCAGGAACAGAGTGCCCCTTGCCCGAGTAGGTAAGCCCCATGAGATCCAGACCATGGGCCCAGGTTCGGTCGACTACTTTACCCACCATTATCATCTTTGTATTTATTCACTTTGCTATTCGGTGCACTAAGACGGGGGTCTTCACGGAAACAGTCTCTCTACTGTAAAGTAGGGGTATGGTCTGCGTACATTTTACCCTCCCCAGACCCTGCTTCATGCGGGATATACTGGGTATGTTTGGTTTGGTTTGGTTTGGACAACTCTAAACCATAATCCATTAGTTGATTTTTCATCCAAAGAATTTGAGCACAGCAACTTCCAGCTGCAATATATTCAACTTCTACAGTTGAAGTAGATACAGAATGCTGCTTCTTGCTAAACCATGACACTAATCTTCCACCAAGAAATTGACAGCTTCCTGTTGTGCTTTTTCTGTCAATCTTGCATCCAGCATAGTCTGGATCCGAATAACCAATCAAATCAAATCCAGTATCTTTAGGATACCAAAGGCCTAAGTTTGGAGTGCCTTTGAGATATTTAAAGATTCTCTTGATCCCTACTAAGTGTGATTCTTTTGGATCAGCTTGAAACCTTGCACAGAGACATGTAGTAGACATAATATCTGGTTTGCTAGCAGTTAGGTACAGTAACGATCCCACCATGCCTCTATAGGTACTAGAATCCACTTTCTTTCCTTTAGGATCCAAATCCAGTTTGGTTGCAGTAGAGATAGGTGTCTTGGCAGGTAGACCTGGCAAATTGGGTCCGGATCCGAAGAATCAATCCGAAATTCATGGAATCGAGATCCGATTTTACATCCGAATTAGATTAACCAAAATTTAACTAAATTCGAAACAATCCGATCTGAACCGAAATCCGATCCGATACAGTCAAATCTGATTATTGTTTGAAACCGATCCCATCCGATCCGAAAATTACCCGAACCGAATATCTAACCGATAATAATCCGAAATACTTGATCCGATGATGATCCGAAACCGATCAAATCCGAAAAAAATATTATCCGAACAGAATATGACTCAAAGTACTATATCCATTCTAAATTGGAAACTAAAAACACCTATACCAAAATTTATGTAATGAAATAATATTATTGAGATTACATTTTATATCTCTCTCTGACTCAACATATTCTATATTTTAGGACCAAACGTTTCAAGATATCATATCATATATGTATCAAAATATTCATGTATAGTAAATATTTTATTTTGGAAATAAAAATGAATAATATTATTTATTCTAGAAAATAGGTATTAAATATACTGTATATCTACACATGTTGAACCTACATATCTCCTAGATACACATTTTTAGTAATTAGTATGTTTGTGAATTGTAATTTAATATATACGGAGTATTTTTTTTAACATAAAATAAGGTAATAACTAATAACTACTGCTCATTATTAAATAATGGTTTTAAAAAAAAAATACTTATTCCTAATATGTGTATCACCCCATCCCGTCAAAATTCTTATCACTACAAGAAAATCGACTAAATTTGACCGAAATCAAACGGTTGAATTTAGCTAAATTCGATCACATATGGTTGAATTTAGCTAAATTTGACCGTTCTTTTTTCGGTCATTTTTAGCTTGGTTGAAATTTATATCGCGGTCGAATTTAGATAATTTCAACCGACTATTTTTTTTGAATTTAAAGTTCATGCAAGTCCATAAATCCTTAATTTGAAGTGTTTGTCTTACGGTTTATTTTAATGATTTATGATCTTATAAGTTTATAAGTTGAAATTTAGAAAGTTTCAACTTTTTTCCAACTTAATTACTTATTTGTACTAGTCCCTAATCTTTTCATGTAATTCACATCAAATATAATTACTATATAGAGGGATATTCTAGTGATTAATAAGAATCTAATAGAATGAGAACTGATATACTAGTGGCGATTTTGTAATTAAACTGAATTGCAGAGATAGTTACAAATAATGATACGTTAACGATATATAATATAAACCAACGCTTCTGAACCTCTCCATCTTCGCTCTTCCATCCGGTAGTCCTAAATCACTGTTCCAAATCTCTTAAAACTCCATTAACGATTTAGAAATCGCTAATTTAAAGCTATACATATGGTATCCCTATCATTATAGCCCTTGGTATCTTTCCCCAAATTGAATCGGAGAGATTTGTAGATATCAATCATGCACCTTATCACTAGCCTCTACATTGTCACCGTCATCGTAACTACCACCGTACCACTACCATAAATATCACCATCATAACTATCACCACCGCCACCATCGCACCGCCAAGACAACACCAAAATCACTAAACTTAAATTAAATTATCAAAATTGAACCATCAACATAATCACATCATCATCTTCACTATCACCTAAATAATCATCAAATTTAAATCATCAAAATTTATATTACATTTCTCACGAACACGTTCAGAGTCATCAAATTAGAATCCAAATCACCAAAATTTATAAATGAATAATCAAATTTTGTACCAAAATCACCAAAAAAATTTGAATGACGAATCATCAAAAAAATACAAATCTGAGTCTGTAATGATATTTAGTCATCAAATATAAGCTGACTAATGTACAGTCCAGATTTCGAGGAATAACTTAGGTCTTATGGATGTGAGGGAGATCAAATCAGATGCAACTTTTCCAGGACTTGCTGGCTGGTGACAAGAGCATAATCAGAACAGTTTTTGGTCCCTCCCTCCCTCCAAGTGTTTGTAAATATATGGGAGATACACAAGTACTATAACTAAAAACAATTGAGCTTTAGTGATATTACTGTACAGGTCTACAAAAAACAGATGTCATCTCGAATTGCTCAGCAGTTGTTTATTTACAACATTATAAGCGGGATGAACTAAAATTATATGTAGAATTTATCAAATGTTTTGAAATTAAAAATATTATATATATCAATTAATTGCAATCTTATTTATTAGGATATACATGCTTCGATCTGTCATTCCGAATATATGCAACTCATTTAATACTTTGGGCTGCATGCATGCACATCTAAAATATGTGGACTAGTACGAAAATATAAATATGCAATTAATATTATTGTATAAATGACTAACAAACTTGTTAAGAATGGTAAAAATTGAAATAAGAGTCCTTATGAAATAAATTAATGGATATATATAGGGGCCGCTCAAATGAGACCCTCTCTTATAATGAGTCCCCCTCATACACTACTACAAATATGAACTTAGGACATAGTACTTAGATAGCGTTTTTCCAAAAGCGATATCGTAGTGCTATACTTAAATTGCGTTTTTTTGAGAACCATAGTGTAAGTTAATAAATGAAAAAACGAAATTAAACAAAAAATAAAAAATATATACTAAGATAGTGTTTAAGTAAAAAACGCTATTGTAACGTGCACTTAAATAGCGTTTTTTAGAAACGCTCTAGAAGTTACTGTATTTTAAGAAATATATCTTTATTTTTTATTTATAATTTTTACACTAAAACACCAATTGAACTACAATTAACTAAACGCTATTTAAGAACATTAACTAAACCGCAATTTGATTTCTATAACACTTGTGGAAGCGCTATCTAAGAATATGTGCTTAGATAACATTTACTTAGAAAGCCCTTTGGAAAGCATTCTGGTAGATCTGTACTTAGAGAATTGCAAAAAAGCCGCTATGTAAGTGACTTTCACTTCAATAGCGGTTACTTAGATAGCGTTTAAAAACGCTATCTAAGAGTAAAAAAAAAACGCTCTCTAATTCAAATATGTAGTAGTGATATATCTTTTAATCTAGCATCCAATACGAAAAATGCTTATAATTATATCCTCTATCCATTCATCAAAAAGAAAATTTAAAAAAAATAAAAAAAACTAATGCCACATCATCAATTTTTTTTTTTGAAAAAAAAATATTTTTTTAATTTTTTTTTTGAAGAATGAATAGAGGATAGAATTATAAGACTTTTTCGTATTGGGTGCCCCCTTTAGAATAAAAGATATATGAGGGGACTCATTATAAGAGGGTCTCATTTGAGCATCTCCCTATATATATTTATATGTAGGCCTTTGCTCCATACAGAACACTCTTATATAACAAACAATAAAGAACACCTTAGATCTATTAGATCCTTTGGCCCCGCCAGGGGCACCCAATACAAAAAGTTGTTACTCCCTCCGTTCCTAAAAGCGTTTCTTGTTTACTTTGGACACGTTTGCCAATGCACACTTTTAATCGTTAATATCTTTAGTTCCGTATTAGTATCAAATTTAAAAACTTCACTGTATTAAAGTACTAATAAATACGAATCTAACAAGATCACTCATGACTATATTTTATCTTATAAATTATGCGTCAATTAGTAGTCAATCGCTTAGAATGAACAGTGCTCAAAGTCAAACCCAGAAAGGTATTTAGGAACAGAGGGAGTATTTTTTACCCTCTATCAAGCCAGCAAAAAAAAAATAATTTAAAAGTTTACTGTTCATGATGACGTAATCATCATGAACAGTAACTTTTTATTATTATTATTATTATTATTATTATTATTATTATAATTATTATTTTTGAGATGATGGATGGATAGAAGGTAAAAAATAAGAACTTTTTGTATTGGGTGGCCTCGCCAGGGGCATTGGATCTATTAGATCTAAGGTATTCTTTATTATTTGTTATATAAGGTGTTTGTTTTGGAGTCCAACCATATATATATATAACAACTATGAGGTTGTGTACTGTATAAGATAAAGATGCAATTAGTATGCTTGTATAAATAACACTAACAAACTTGCCATTAAAAAAAAAAAATAACAAACTTGTTAAGAATGGTAAAAATTGAAATGAGTCCTTACACCAACTATGAGCTGTTGCTTATTAGAATAGATAAACGCAATTAATATGATGGTATAAATGACTAACAATTAAATTTGTTGAATTGGCGTGACAAATTCTTGTCCTATAAATTGTGTTGTAAAACCAGCTAGTCCTATACCTAAGTTGCAAGGATGGAGAAGTTGAGAAAATCAATAATAATAATGTTGATAGTAAGTTTGATGATGAGTAATGAGTTGGTTCATGGAGGCAACGTCTTAAGCAAGCCATCGCCAAAGAAGTCGGAGGAGTCCTCCCACTCCCCTGAGCCCCCGGTGGATGTAGATCCTCCTCCACCAGTTGGCAAGGCACATGCAGCTCCTCCGGTTGGCAAGGCACATGCAGCTCCTCCGGTTGATACCTAGGGTATATATATATGTATTAGTTGTGTATGTAGGTCTCTCATGCATGTACACAACTTACTATCAATAATACTAAAGCAGTTTTTTATTAAATTTTTTAACTTCATATACATAAGTTTGTATTCCTAAAGGCATTCCACTGTGAGACTAGCTAGGTACCGTCAAAACGAAAATTCCTAGCCCTCCACTCATCTACTAAAATAAACCAATTTTGAAACAGCCTCCCTGACATTTCTACTGAATTCCATAGTGCAGTCCTCAAACCATCTAGCCCCTTCAAATATAATAGAAGAAACAATATGTTATTTCATGAAAAGCTTACCCAGCAATCTGGTTCGGAAACTTTCAGAGGAGCATATACTATTGCATTATTCAAAAAAGGTCTAGCTTAGGAAACAGGTAGCTAATAGTTATGCTACAAGCATTTCCACATACGTTATCTACTTATCATGTATGTAGAGACCCTTCACAGGGAAAATAAAGTTTGATCACAACTTATAAACATGATAAAAGTTACATGATCTCCCAAAATTTTAGTGGACAGTGTGACTCCATTTGGAATGTAAACTACAATAAGGTAAGTCTGACATGTAATTCCTTCCTTAAAAAATTTGCATTTACCACCCAAATATACAGAATGAAAACGACGACATAACAGTAAATTTGAAACCAACTGCAAAAAATCTTTCTGCCTTAGTCCCCAAGTCCAGAAGTTAACTGAAAGTCACAAGTAAAGGGGAATTAATACAATTTGTGCTTTTAAAATTTCCATGTAGACAACTTTACTTTGCTGCAAGCTCATGGAACCAACCGGTAGGCCTTAGCTTTATATGCTAACCACCATAATCTTGACCCTTTATGCAGTTTTAAATTTCAAAGGTGTTTATAGTTAGGGCTGAGTATTCGATTAAAACCGAACCGAACCGAATTTTAATTCGATTGACCGAAACCGAATTTCTTAAAAAATCACAACCGAAAACTGAACCGATTTAAAATCGGTTTTTCACCGAACCGAAATATTAATTTCGGTTATTACCGAAAACCGATATAAAAAACCGAAATTTAAATGCAGTGCAAAAAAACTGAACAAGTGCCTTATAAATTAAAATTACATATCCAACATCCAAGTTAAAGATTTAAAGGAGTACAAATTGAAACTTTAAAGTAGTCGTTCCGGTGAAATTACAAAGATTCAAACAAATTGAAACTTCAAATTTGCAAGACTCCAAATCTCTGAATCTCTGCCCTCCACTCTCCAGGCCTCCATTGCAGTTCTGCAAATGAATAAAACAGTGAGAAATTCTGAGATTGCAAGTTAAATAATAGCAAAGGCAGTTAAATAAAATTAAGTACTGCATAATGTTTTCTTTTACATCCAATAGGCAAGCTCTCTTGTTATAGAGACAAACACAAAAACAGGTCCTTGTTTACTGAATTCTCTTCTGATGTAGTTTAGTTAAACATTCAAATTTATAGTAGTTTATAAAGCACAAGTAATCAGGAAACAAAGTATTATGATTAATAACTTCTAGCAACGTTCCCCTTCATTCCAAGTAAGTGGTGCAATCCCCTAATAGTTTCTGTTGGATGAAATTCCCAGCAGGTTAATATTTTCATCGGGTCAGGCACAAAGCATAAGAGGGATCATTCTCACCTAAAAAGGTGGGTATCCTTCTACTGTCTATGAAAATCATAGCATGGGTCATGCACCAGCCCGGCTACTGTTAAAACAACAAATTTTTTTACAGCCTCTGCAAAAACTAGAAAGCAGTAGCATTTAACATGATAACTAGCTTTAGTTGTTAATAACCATACAAAGAACACTGAGTTATGGTTGTACTCCATCTTAAAAATCAGCATATTGTACAATTAACACTGGCACTACATCGAAGAAATAAATTATAAAAGATCCCAGAGACCTATTTGCTTCTAAAAGAAACACATGACAAACTATAGTAATAAATCAACTCCATAACTTTAAGCAAACTCCTCACTTATTTCTCTAAACATCAATAATGCATGCAGAACACAACAAATTTAAATAAAGAAAAGAACAACTTGCAGAAAAAAAATACTATATAGTCCCATGGTCTGGCAGTCGAGACCTTTGACTCAGAATCGAGTAACCTCAAATTTCTCTTTTTCCTGTAAGCAAGTTAATATTAAAACAACCCCCCTTTCATTGTTGGAAAGCTACAATCATCTAAATGTACATGACTATATGTCAAGAACAATATCTTAAATACTGCAAGTATCATGTAGTTAGCACTTAGCAGCAGAGTTTAATCATAATACTTTTGACAACTTCCTAATATTTTAGGGGTTGTCTTCACTCTTCTGATTTGCTTGTGATTTTTGCACTTGGTTTCAGATAGTAGAGTGATCCAAGCAGAGTGGAAGAGATGACTGCACACACATAAGTAACTAGCAAATTACTGAATTCCTATGGTTTCTCCAGTTGTCACATTGTAGCAACTAGCAACTGACAAATGAATCTGCTTTTAATGGAAAATTGTCAGAATGCACATTATGTCCATTTTAAAACTTTAATGGTTAACATTGACATGGTCCTGTTGCAGAGAGGTTGCAGATTACTAAAACCTCTGGTTTTTCTTAAAAATGAAAGTCTGTCAAATCTTGCTATCATCTATTTTGTTAAGTCCTTAACCTTGACTATGATAGTACTACTATGTTTTGTTATTAGTTGCAAAATTGTCAGAATTTATAATCAATTACAAGATTAAAAAAAATGAACTCCCTAGCACCATACATAGATGAGATGATGATGTCATATATCATACTAGTGCATATTATTTAGCACATTATTCACCGTGAGAATCCTTCCATGTTTCTATATATTAAATGAATAGAAACTTTTCACCTAAAATTTATACAGAAACTGCCAATAAACCATTGTGCCTAAGCAAAGGCTCAGGAGACGGTTCACGTCCTCGAAATTCCACAAAAACCTGAAATAAACCAACAACTATGATCAAGATTGAGTAGCACATTTAAGGGAAACTGTCTAAATATCCCACCCATCATTTAAACAGAGCTGATAATTAATTACAACAATCAAATATATGGAAACTTGATCTCATCTTACATCTAGGGGTGCCTTGCCACCTCCAAGAGCAAGTATGGTCTCTTGGAATTTCTGCCCTGTTTCTTTCACAGCCTGTTGAAAATTAAGACAAACCCTTAATTGGTATGGTAAATCATCTGTAAAAAGCTGACTTGTTTGACATAAACTAAAGCTTGAAAAAGAGCTACATTTCAAGACAATCATGACTTAAAAAGCTTAAGTACGCACAAATTCCTTAAACGCATATCTTTAATACGAAATATTATTTCTAGTAGTGCTACATTCACGTCATATCCTTTTTTCCCTAAGAAAGCTAATATATTTTGGACTTCTACTATCTCTCAAAAGTTATTTCAAGAGCTCTTTCGTCTAACATGAGGTTTTTGGAAGATTCTTCCGACCAACCAGAAGTTTTCAATTTGCATGAAAATAATTGTCGCTATACTTTGCATGCATTGATAGGAATAAAAATGTTTGTGATTAATTAAAAATACCTTGGCTCTGCATGAAAATGTGAAAGTAAGCAAATTCATAACAAAGTACTGCATACTATATTACTACACCTCGCTACCATTAGAGACACCACTGTACACCAAACTTAGTACAATGTATCGGTCTCCACCGATCAAATGACCTCTTTAGTTCCCGCAAAACACCATAATTATTTCTACCAGTACCAAAGAAACTACCATTTAAGGCTTGGAGGGATTAGAACAATTAATTCATGGAAATGAAAATGAATGATCGGTGCTAGTGCCTAATATGAAGATGCAATCAACATAGGAAAGAACTACGGGATCAATGTATCTAACTTTCTCCCAAGAGAAAACATCCTCTTAGAAATGATGCCCTTGGGAGAAGCTGACCAAGGAAAGTAAGCTTGAATATTTAAGTAATGAAATATATAAATTGTTTTATATCATACCTTAATGTCATTTAAACCAGCATCCTCAAATGCAGAGAAAGCATCTGCTGACAATACCTCAGCCCACTGCCAAAATCAGACGGTTCATTTTAGAATATTGATTTTTTTTATTAGTAGCATTCACTAAAATCACTCCCAGGTATTGATACTTGTATGGAAACCTTAGAACATATTTTTAGACTTTCAACTAGGCACGAAAGAATTACAGTTCATAATTTGGCGAGTTAGCAAGCTTGCAGCAGATATGAACCAGACAAAAACATATACTAAGACCAACTTTAAATTGTAAAGGACCTAAACTAAACACATAATAATATACTAGGAATTTGTTTACAAAACAGGATGAAAATACTGACAAATTATAAATAAAAGATATTTATTGAAAAATAAAAGGCATGTTTAAAAAATTAAAGTTGAGACATAGATAAGTTGTTAATTTTAACACATGCAATCCAAAACAGAAGTTAAAGATACACGTGAGAAAGAAAAACAAATATAAATCCTACCTTGTAACTGTAGTATCCAGCTGCATACATACCTGTTAATCCATTGGTCCCATCAGACCAAAAAGGAAATATTAGTTCCAGGAGGAAGAGGAAATATTTATATTAAGCTTCAAAAAGTTGCAACATGCAAACTAGACAAAACCTGCAAAAATATGGCTAAATCCACAAAGAAACCTATCCTCAGGAAGTGGAGGGATCACTTGTGTTTTCTGGCTAACCCTTTGATCAACATCATATATAGATTCACACCCCCCAGGTACATACTTTGTGTGCAGCTCCAGATCAAGACTAGCTAATCTTATCTACAAAGAATCATGCAAGCAACAAAAGACGCAGAAAAATCAGAAGAATTACACTTCCTTCTTTGTAATTGTTGATTTGTAAGCCATCGGTATATTTTGCAAACAAATATTACAACCCAGATATTATCAAGACAGAACCAAAAGAACATGGATGAATGAAAATAAGTAAATAAATACAAGTTCGGAAGCTACACAGATTTGACCACACCACACAAAGGAGTGATAAGAGTAGGAAAAATGGAGTTCCTGAAACAGTTAAAAGGAACAGAATATCCTTGATGGGATTGTAACTCACTAATATTCAACAAGATCCATGCATTCTAGACTTGTAAAATGTACAAGGCTAAACACGTAATTGAATCTGTGACACCAAGAACTTAGGCATACAAAAATAATCTTGTGTTAAAACTAATAATAAAAATAAGAATTCACAGTCTAATTTACGTCACATCTTTCAGTATAATTTGCCATTAGTTAATCAAACTAATATATCATATGCAGATGGTGATATAAGAAAATGTATATAATATATTACATATTAACTCAAGGAAAATGTATATGTATAAGAAATGTATATAAATTAGTTTAGTTATCGTTTGTTATGAATTAAGGATGATAAACTTATTTATATTTTGTTTAATTGAAATGCATCTTTTAAATTATATATATATATATATATATATATATATATATATATATATATATATTATTTTAAATATTTTAATATTTGCCGTATCCTCCCGTACCGGTATCCTCATATTTTTGAATTTGCCGAATTTCCGTATTCTCGTACTACGCACCCGTACCCGTGCTTCATAGCCCAAGGCTTTATGTTATGCGTAGTGGTGAAGAGAGTTCTTATGCCATTACTTTCATAAATGAACTTCCAAATTGCTATTTACTTTTATATATTAACTTTGAATACACCAACCTGAAGCCATATATTTGCGCTAGCTCTTAAATCAATATAGGAAGGGGGGATGTTTCACTGACCTGTCGAAGACTATGTGAGCCTGCACGGAAAGTCCTAGCTGCAAGAAGCTTCAAATATATATCTTCTGGGAGACTCTCCCCAGTTTCATAATGCTTTGCAATGCTCATCAAGGTATCCCTATAACAATGAATATGAAATTGGGAATCTTTCATTATAAGAAGAGAGGAAATTCTGCTAGTTATTGCTAATACTGATACAAATCAAGGTATTCATGTCCAGTGAACAAGGATTTGGACATCTGAAGGTGTCAAAGTAGCAATGAATAAAATAATTGTGCATCTGATAGTCGACAGAACCTATAACTATTATTAATCTTTCTACTATATAAAAGTCGAGTGCCAGAAACTCCCCCTTCTTAAAATATGAAGGGTTGACACTTGTTTTGAATATTGAAGTTTGTAGGATCCAGAAGTTAATTTAACTACAATTGTTTAGGATTCCGACACAGTCTAGAACAAAAAATACATAACAAAAAAAAAGACTATGTTTACTGTGTGTGCCTTAACATTTGGGAAAAAACTGAACACTTGTATCAAGACCAAGGAGAACAGTAGAAGCAGCTAGAATGATGTCAGAAACTAGAACGGCAATTAGCATCAATACATCATTTGTATTCCTAAAGGCATTCGACTGTGAGACTAGAACTCTCTTCCATGAGGTAGCTTGATTTTTACAATACCCTTCTTTGATGGGATAAGCTACTATTAATATTGGAAAGAACAAAAGACCTAATTATCAAGTTTATTTAGAAATATAAATTAGACAAATGTACCGGTGGTAACACCAATTTTCCATGAATTGTGAAGCTAATTCAACGGCATCCCACTCAATGCCCCTAATACCAGCTACAAGACCCTCATCTTGTTTAGTTAACATATGCTGGAGTGCATGACCAAATTCATGGAACACAGTTTCAACCTGAAAATTACGCAGTTCACAGTCAAAATTTACAGAACTGTAGAAAGATAAAAAAAGACGAGATGATTAAAAGATGCATATATATACACCCTATGTTTGTCAGATTAGGTTGAAAAGCAAAGAAGAGAAGAAATTACTGAAAACTCTTCACTCTTCGGTTAAAGTATATCCACCCAAAAATATCTATTTTTACCTCCTCAAAAGTCATAAGGCTAGGCTTGTCTCCGATTGGAGGCATTTGATTGCACACCATATGTGCAACAGGCAACCTAGCAGAAGCACCATCGCGTGACAGTGCGAGGCTCCGGGAGACAACTTCATCCATCCACGCTCCTCCTCGCTTTTCAGATGGACGCGAATATGGATCAAAGTAGAAGTATGCAATAGGACTTCCAGAAGAATCCTTGACACAATAAAATTTGACGTCGTTATTCCACACCTAGAAAACAATAGCAAATATCATCAGTATGCTACATCGCCTGCTACATGGCAAGAAAAAACAGCGCAACATAAAACCATGATTACCGGGGCTAAACCATCAGCTGCCTCTATGGCAACACCGAAGAGCGTCGTGGCAAGGTTAAAAAGGCCATCCATAACTTTAGGCAATGAGAAGTAAGGACGTAGTTCTTCCTGTATAAGTCATGTTAGTAGCACACCAGCACATCCGGGAAGAAGATTTAAAACTCTAGGTATACAGCACAAGATGAACAACAAAAATCAAACAGAAACAGTATTCGAGAAGCGCCACTATTACCATAGAGTTGAAAAATGTCACATACAAGTTTCATCAGTGTTTACATTTTTTTGTCACTTTCTGGCACGTATTTTGTCACTACAAGCTACAAGTTTTTTTTTCTCTCCTTCATGTGAGAGGTTTGTCTATCTCTTCAAACTGGTAACGAGTCTGTAAGAGTCTCTCTATGGCACGATATCAAAATTTGGATGAGCATCTAGCAGACCTGAATATAGAGGAGGAGGAGAATTCAAATTTTACGTTCGATGATGCGGTGGAGGAACAAGTGAATAGGTACGAATTATGTTTAGTAGGAAGATTCCTAACGGAGAAGAATATCAACACAAGGGCTATGACAACGAAGCTAGCAGATATATGGAAACCAGCAATGGGAATCAATATCAAAGAGATAGAACCGGGTATATTTCTTTTTCAGTTTTATCACCGGGAAGATTTAGTTTGGGTAGCAACTGGGGGGCCTTGGTCGTTTGATAACGCAATGCTGGTGGTTAGTAAGATCCCTCCAGGGGAGGAGCCTCTCAACGTCCCACTATGGAGCTTGGAGATGTGGATTCAAATTCATGACCTTCCGAAAGGGTTTATGTCGGAGGCAGTGGGGAAACAACTAGGGGACTTCTTTGGAGAATTTGTGATGTACGATGCGAAAAACAACTCAAGTATCTGGGTGGAGTATATGAGAATCAAAATCAAGATAGATGTTCGCAAATCACTGAAGAGGAAAAAGAAAATTAAGAGGAAGAATGATACCGAATTCACTGTAATTTGCAAATATGAGCGGCTTGGGGACTTCTGCTTTGTTTGTGGACTCGTAACACATACAGAAAGGTTCTGTCGAAGGAACATTGATAACAGGGGGGAGAGTTCCCAGAAAGAGTGGGGTGGCTGGCTGAGGGCACCGCCGAGGAGGTCGTCAAACCAGAACCGGAGTAAGTGGTTGAGAACCGACAATGATGCTGATTGGGAGGCGAGAATGGGGCGAAAAGACAATGACCCCACTTTCAAGGCCGAAAGTAGTGGGGACAAAGGTAAAGATGTAGCTGTAGTGCAGGATTCGCGGGAGTTAAGTGAAAAGTTATCTGAGTTGGTCAACACTAAGGGAGGAAAAAGCGGGATGGTGTCAAAAAATTCAAATCAAATAAGGACTAATGCTATTGGGCTGGGAGATGGGGATATAGATGGGCTTGAACTAGAAGATAGGAAAAGAAGAAGGAGTGTGCCACAAATAGTAATGGATACGGATAATAACCTGATGGTCTCAAAGTTATCGAACAAAGATAACATTCAAACCGAAGCTGTTCTTTCTAACAAGGATTGTTCAGCATCATCAAGTCTCGTTTTGGCTAAGCTTGCAGAGCAAGCTAGCCAGCCATTATGAATCTTCTAAGTTCGAACTGTCGAGGGTTGGGGAACCTTCGAACAGTTCGTGTGCTTGGGGACGTTGTCAAGTCTCTGAAACCCACATTTTTATTCTTGTCTGAAACTAAGGTGGATAATAGTAGAATTAATGAGTTGTGTGAAAGATTTGGTTTCTCAGAGTGTTTTGCTGTTAATAGAGTTGGTCAAGGTGGTGGTCTCGCGATTATGTGGAAGTCGACTGTTTTGTGTAGGGTTATTGACTCTTCTAACAACCATATTGATGTGGTTTTTCTTGAGAAAAACCAGCCTAGTTGGAGACTTACTTGCTTTTACGGAATGCCGGAAAGAGATCGTAGGCAGGCTTCCTGGGACTTGTTGCGTCATTTGGCTGGGAAGGATTCACTTCCTTGGTGCGTGTTTGGTGACTTTAACGATCTTCTATATGCTTCGGATAAGAAGGGAGAACACCCTCATCCCCAGGCTTTGTTTGGGCGCAGATTTCCTTTATGCACGCTTAGGGTCAGTCATGCAACATGTTCAGACCACGACCCTATTCAGTTGTTATTGTTTGATACAAATGTGTCGAGGAAACAATTTAGATTTCGTTTCGAGAACACATGGCTCAAGGAACCTTCATTTACGGAGGAAGTTTCTAAAATTTGGGAAGATATGCCTCCGATGAATATTATCCCCAAGCTGCTGTCAATGTCTTCCTTTATGTCTAAATGGGGAAGTCAGTTTTTTCACAAATTTAGAGACAAAGTCAAGAGTCAAAAGGAAGTTCTAAACACTATTATAGATCGAGAGGATGAGGAAGGAGTGAAGACCTACTTTGAAGAAAAAAGGAAATTAAACGAAATTCTTCTTCAAGAAGAGATATACTGGAAGCAAAGGGCCAAGATGTTTTGGATTAAGGAAGGGGACGAGAACACGAGATTCTTCCATGCTCAAGCAACAAAACGGAAGAAGCGGAATAAAATTGCTTACTTAACAGAGGAAAATGGTGAGAAAATTGACAATCATGAGCAAATGTGTGCGATGACAAAAGATTATTTTCGAGCTGTATTTTCGGAAGAGCATAATGGTAATGTCCCTGCAGATACGACAGAGCTCCCAGTAGTGTCTCAGTTGCAAAATAGAGAGCTAACAGCCGACTTGACTTTTGAAGAATTTACAGAAGCTTTAAAACAAATGCACCCTGAGAAGGCTGTTGGGCCAGATGGCTACAGTCCAGCATTTTTTCAGCATTTTTGGGGCATGGTGGGCAAGGATGTCTTCGACAGTTGCAAGAAATGGCTAGGTGACAATACTTTCCCTGCAGATTTAAACAACACAAATCTGGTGCTTATTCCTAAGAAAGATAATGTAGAGAAGCTCTCAGATGTTCGTCCGATAGCTCTGTGTAATGTAGTGTATAAAGTTTTGGCGAAAGTTTTAGCAAATCGCTTAAAGAATGTTCTTCCTCGAATTATTTCGGAGAATCAATCGGCTTTTGTCCCTGGTAGGAGTATCACTGACAACGTTTTAATTGCTTTTGAGATGATCCACTTTATGAAGAATAAGAAAGGTACTCAGGTGGGAGAAGTGGCTTTGAAGCTCGACATTAGTAAGGCGTACGATCGAGTTAACTGGCAATATCTCTAGCATAGAATGAGAGTCATGGGCTTTAGCGAAAAATGGGTTGGTTGGATGAAGCTGTGCGTCACAACAGTGCAATATATGATTGAGTTTAATGGCTCTCAAGTGGGGCCTATAAATCAAAGTAGGGGGCTAAGACAGGGCGATCCGCTCTCGCCGTATCTTTTCCTTCTCTGCGTCGAAGGTCTGTCACACTCGTTAAATATGGCAGTAGGTGCTGGGACAATTCAGGGTTGTAGCATTACTGCAAATGCACCGGCAGTGTCTCACCTTTTATTTGCCGACGATAGCTTCTTGTTCTTTAAAGCTACTGTCGAGGAGACGTGTGAGGTTAAGAATGTGTTGAGGGAGTACGAACAGCAATCTGGACAAGCTGTTAATTTCAATAAGTCTGGGATCTTCTTTAGCTCCAATGTTAGAAGAGATAAGCAACAGGAGATATCGACTATTCTGGGTGTTCAAAACGAGTTAAAAGATAGCAAGTATTTGGGTCTACCATCCCTGATTGGTCGATCAAAAAAGAAGGTGTTTAATTTTGTTAAGGAAAGAGTCATGAAACGTGTTCAAGGTTGGAGCAGTAGCAACCTATCTCGTGCTGGGAAGGCTGTTATGATAAAGAATGTAGCTCAACCTATTCCTTCGCACTATATGTCGTGTTTCCTAATCCCTAAATCTTTATCTCAAGAGATCGAAAGAATTCTAAATGGGTATTGGTGGAAGTCTGGAGTGAACAGTAGTAAAGGTTTACGCTGGATATCTTGGGACAAGATGTGCAAACCAAAAAGCAAAGGAGGATTGGGGTTCAGGAGTTTGCATGGGTTCAATATAGCGCTGTTGGGTAAGCATGTTTGCCATTTTTTGAACAATCCAGAGTCTTTAGTGGCAAGAATCTTTAAAGCGCGCTACTATCCAAATAAGCACATTATGCATGCTTCACGAGGTCAGGGTGCTAGTTTCATATGGCAAGGTATTTGTGAAGCTCGAGACGAGCTATGTAGAGGGTTTAAATGGGTGTTGGGTGATGGCAGTGAGATAAACATTTTCTCGGATCGATGGTTGAGAGGGAAGACCGATTATCGTGTTGAAAATCATCATGTAAATAGCACTAGGTGTGATAAGGTGAAGGAGTATTTCCATCCCGATACTAAGCAGTGGGATGTGACTAAAGTACGACAAACCTTTCATGGAGTGGATGCTAGTTGCATTTTGCACACGAGAATACCTCAGAATCAGGTGAAGGATAGGGTAGCTTGGATGCATTCAGTAGATGGGAAATACACGGCGAAGACAGGTTATCATTTCTGGTATGGGAGGCATTATAATCAAGGAGTAGAGGAGGAGCACAAAGGATGGAACAGGTTATGGAAACTGTCGATTCCTCACAAGATGAAATATTTTTTGTGGCGTGTTTGCAAAGGTAACATTCCTGTGAGGCTCCTCCTTCAAGGTAGAGGAGTGCAAATTCCAGTTACATGCCCCATGTGTAGTATGGACGTCGAGCATATATGTCATGTGTTCTTGGAATGTCCTTATGCTCAAAGCTGTTGGGATGGCAGAGGCAGAGACATTAATAGACTGGACGTGGAGGATTTTTCTGGGTGGGTATTGGAGAAACTAGGAACAGAAACCGAAGCAAGGCTATTGCATATAGCTGAAATCCTGTGGGGAATCTGGTTTGCTCGAAATAAAAGAGTTTGGGAAGACAAGACAATACATCCTCTGATTGCAATGGAGATAAGCTCGAAGATGGTTGCAGACTGGGTGGCAGCACGGAGAAAGGTCCAGGGCACAGTGCAGGTGTCTGGGAATATTGCAGTCGAAAGGCGAGACAAATGGCAACCTCCTCCTACAGGGTGGTACAAAGTTAACGTGGATGCAGCTTTTAATGTGGGAGCTTCAAAGTTCACAGTTGGGATGGTGCTTAGAGATGATAAAGGTGTTTTCATAGCAGGCATGCAAAAGATGTTTGTGGAGGAGGCTTCGGTTTTGGAAGCGGAGGCAATAGGAATGCAAGAAGCACTCAACTGGATAAATGATCTGGGTATGGAACAAGTGATCGTGGAGAGTGATTCATTAATAGTAGTGAATGCTTTATTAAAAAATACTATGTACATGTCGGAAGTTGGAACTATTTTTGAGTTATGTAGATCCATTCTTCGTCAACGTAGTGATTTGAGGGTACAACATGTTCGTCGTCATTCAAATAGGGTAGCTCATAACATTGCTAGGCTTCCCGGTGTGTCGGGGATGAGTTGTTTTTCCTCCACTCCTTCCAGTGTGTTGGAATCTATTATGTATGATTGTTCCTTTTATTAATGGAATTGGTTTTCAAAAAAAAAAAAAAGTTTCATCAGTATGGCTAAATTTAAAGAGATTGAAAAGCATTAAAACTTCAAAAGAAACCTACATAGAAAGGTTCTAGAAGACTAGAAACTCTGCACAGACATAGAATACATAGTAAAAGGTTACAAATCTGATAATCCTATATTACGAAAGCAAAAGGCGAGGATCCTGGTACTATATATGTAGACTCTTGATGGCAGCTTATAGCAACACTGCTAACATCTAAAATGTGTATCATCACTATTTGAACAAGCCCAATGTACCGGATTTCAGAACAAGTAAAACCTAAGTACAATAATTTTTTTTGGAAAATTACAATAACATAATAATCTGAAGTCGCCACACCACGGAATCTGGTCATCATTTATTTCATCAACTAGTTAAAAAGCCTCAAGTCACATAAAAAGTACCACTAGAGTATGCTTTGTTGTGCATGTTACATTGGTTAGCAGTGGTGAAAACTACGTTTGAAAAGGAGATAACTAACCTCGTTTATTTCATATTTTGATTCACGCAGCCTCTCACCCCAAAACGTTGTATCCCAATGGGCCATATCATCTGCTTCTGGTGCACCTTGATCTTTTGAGAATTGTTTGAGTTCTTCCATATCTACCAAGATCAAATCCAGATCAAAGCATTTATATCTCTTTTATCTTGTTAATATAAATCATACAAGTACTCTACATCAAGCCAGTTTGTGGATCTTTCTTAGGCATCTAGCAATGATGATCAGACACCTTTAATTACAATGTATCTGAAGGTTGCGAAAATTGGAAGAAGCAAGCTACAAGGACTTAATGGATTATGTTGACTGCTGAGTAAAGTTATTATATCATAATACCAAAACAGATTATAAAATTAATACAGTCAAAGCAAAAAGGGGAATCAGTAGTCAGTAGCTATGCTCCCCTCATAAAATTCTACCTAATTGGCAAAGATTTTAACTCTACTTGTGAAGCACTCTACTAAAAATGACACAAAACTAAAGCTTATACAGAGGGTAAAAATATGAAACTGGATTACTCATAAACTTACTCTCTGCTGCTACATACAACAACTAACCTTATATAGGGGCTTTCTCCTGATAGTTATATACTAAACTACCACATAACTGGAAGAGGCTTTGGCTTAAAGTGTAAAACACTTAACTTAAAATGGGGCAGCCTGCATTGTTATACAACATCTATCCCTATTTCGGGTTTTCCCTGTAACTACTCATAAACCTTAAAATGTTGAATTGCATGAAAATTACGCCTACATAATACCTTTAAAAGCTGCATCCCAGGAAGCAGCACGAAGTTGTTCAAGGAGCTCTTCTGCTTTAGAAACAGTAGCCATCTTGGTTGTCATAGATACCTGATAACATTCACCTTATAAGCATGTCCCAAAAGGAGTACTGCAGGAGAATCAGACTCATACCTCAGCATAGTTGTTATAGCCTAGAAGCTTGGCCTTTTCCAATCTAAGCTTTAAAATTTGATCAATAATTCCGGTGTTATCAAGCTCGCCGCTAGAAGCTAGGGTTAAATGAGCAAGATACACTTCCTTGCGCAAATCTCGATTTTTAGCATGTTGCATGACTGACATATAACTTGGGTCGTCCAATGTTATAACCCATGGACCATTTTCAGCAGTAGCATTTTCATGCCCCTGTTGTATTATACACAGTTGTAGAGTGATATAGAAAAGCAACTGTACTGTAGGTAACATATGCAACTACAAAGGGACGGAGGGAAGGGGGGGGACGGGGTGGCAGCCGTCCCCCCAAAAATCTGAAAATGTAATTTTTTTATATATATATATTTTAAAAATCTGAATTTCATCCCCCCATTTTAATAAAAAATTCATTTAGTCCTCCCATTTTTACAAAAAAATTCATTTAGTCCCTCTATTTTTACAAAAAAATTCATTTAGTCCCTCAATTTTTTTCTAAAATCTTCATTTAGTTCCCTGTTTTTTCTAAAAATCTACACTTAATCCCCAATTTTTTACAAAAATCTTTATTTACTCCCCTATTTCTTACGAAAATCTTCATTTAGTCTACTATTTCTTACAAAAATCTTTATTTTTCACAAAAATCTTCATTTAGTCCCCTATTTTTTACGAAAATTTTCCGATATCTTCCGGTCAAAAAATATTCCGATGCCCGAATAATTTGGCCCCCCAATATTTATTCCTGGTTCCGTCCCGGTCTACAAGTTGATGTATTTCGGTACAGAGTACCTTGGACACTGCTGTTTGTGCACCCAACCCTAAAGCAGTAGCCGGCAACCCTTCAATGTCTTTCTTCTCAGTTATTAGTTTTTCAAACTTCTTTGTGGCATCTAAAACATGCTCCTCAAATTTTTCACTAAGCTTCACCAGTTCCTGCATTTAAAGACACAAGGAACCGAAAAAATCAATATTAAACTTTAATATAAATATACAGTGTCCTACTCCACTACGAACCAATCTTAAATACAAACTAAAAACCAAACACTAATCCAACATTTGAAGTTAATCTAATGACCAAACTAGGGGTACTCCAATACAAAAAATGTATAAAATAATTCTTGGCTCCATTCAGCAAAAAAATATATATATATATTGTTCACTGCTGACGTGGAAGTGACGTCAGCGTGAACAATATCTTTTTTTTCTAAATGGAGCAAAGAATTTTATACATTTTTTTGTGAATGTGCCCCTGGCGGGGCCTTTAGAATAAATGAAATATAAAATATTTAATGTTAGTTTGTAGTTTGTATTTAAGTATTGGTTTGTATTTGAGCAAAAGCCTATATATATATATATATATATATATATATATATATATATATATATTTATAGGCAAGTGCTCAAAAGAGAACTTATTTTTTGAAGAAAACTAAGGTACTAATCCTAGCCATTAGATATATTAAGATCAATGGCCCCGCCAGGGGCACCCACACACTAATCAAATACACCCTCACACACAGGATCACACCTAATCCCCTCCATTTTTAATTTGATTTTTCCCGTCAATCGGTGATATTTTTTTGCTGGATGGATAGAGCCTAAAAAAATAAGAACTTTTTGTATTGGGTGCCCCTGGCGGAGCCAATGGATCTATTGGAATAAATGATTTTATAGTGTTCTTTATTGTTTGTTATATAAGAGTGTTCTTTATGGAGCAAAGGCCTATATATATATATATAGAGTAGGGATCTAGAGAAAACCCCTTTAAAAGGAGAACTTAGAAAACTAAATTAAAATATAGCACATATGGTATTCAAACTGATCGTTGGGAGATGGAGAAAAATGTGGTGAAATTAGATTTTAAAAAAATATCACCGATTGACGGGAAAAATCAAATTAAAAACGGAGGGGATTAGGTGGGATTGTGTGTGTGAGGGTGTATTTGATTAGTGTGTGGGTGCCCCAGGCGGGGCCATTGATTATAATACATCCAATGGTTAGGATTAGTACCTTAGTTTTCTTCAAAAAAAGAGTTCTCTTTTGATCATTTGCCTATATATATATATATATATATTAATTAAAAGCATAATAAGTTGCATGCTAAAGCACACCTGTTCAATTTTGTTGAACTCGTCCCTTTTTTCATCTTCAAGTGAGACACCATTAAGAACAGCCTCCTTTATTTGAGCTGCATATATTGGGAACGCAAGTTGTTGGGAAATATCATTAAGTAATACATAAGGATCTAGTAGTTTTGAACAACAATATCAAATTGTGATATTGAGCCTTATATTTTATAATAAAATATTAAAAACCACTATCTTTCTTTTTAATATTGTTTAATGTATTTTAATTATGAAAATTATCTTTAAAATGAGGAAGGGGTATAAGAGCAACTCCAAGAATTACTTAACACCCTCCTCACAAAAAATATTATTATATAAGCTCTTAATCATTTAAGATACATATATATCTTTTCACTCCAACAATTCTCCTCAAAATTTATCGTCATCCATTTTTTAATCTATTTTATATAATAGACACATTTTTAGTATTATAACTGCTATATGCATATTACTCTTAAATAACGAATTCTTATAAAAAAATCAGTATATTCCCAGAAACTTAAAAATGTTTAGTCACACAATTGAAAAACTTACAGAAAGCTATACCTGGTAGTGGTATATGGTGTACATGAACACAATTCCA
Organism: Kitagawia praeruptora; assembly: GCA_037693485.1. NCBI lineage: Eukaryota > Viridiplantae > Streptophyta > Magnoliopsida > Apiales > Apiaceae > Kitagawia > Kitagawia praeruptora. The sequence goes on from CM075352.1 coordinate 129,840,496, forward strand.
AATGAAACCAATCTGGATTACCAATTACATGAGTCCATTTTCTTAATTTATATCACAAATAGTTTCGCACTGCATGCTTAAGATCACATATCAATTTGAATTAAGATTAGTTGTGTGAAGTTTATCCAGAGAGGAACCAATTATATAGTAATATAAAACTGAGGAGAGAAGTTATGCTCCTCTCTATTGAGGAAAGTTTTAGAGCTCCTAACATTTTAGGGAGGGACTAAGAGAGTGTTGGAAATGTTTTTTATTTCAATCTCCTCAAATTTTGAATAAAAAGGGTGTTTAGAGTAGCTCTAAGAACATTGTTGGAGTTCAAAATACCTATTTACATCCTAAATTACTCATATCCAATATTTTATATTAAATTTAAAGAATGTACTAAAATTATATTGGAATTGCTATAATATAGCTACTTTTTTAGTTTGGCCAACAATGTATAAAAGAATTAAACTATAGTCACTAAAATGCAATTCAAACTTATTTTATTCTAAAAGTCCTAACGGCGCTAGTATGATTTTAACAGAATTTTCAGAGCCCCTTAAATGTTTTAAAATGTAAAATTAGCCATGCAGAAGGCCAATTTTCTATTTCAACCATCAAAGTGCAAAACTATAAAAGTACAAGCTATGCAAAGTGCAATTTAATGTTAAATTAAATGATTGACAAAGTGTGCTTGGAAAATTCATGGACACTATCCAAAATAGATGCTAAATATAAAATAAAAAAGTTTATTTGAACCGTTATGTTTTTGTAGTTACTTTGAAACTATTTAACCATCTAAATCAGATATTAAAATATTAACTAATTCTCAAAATCTAGAAATTTTCAAATAACAATATTGATATTTTAAAACTTGTTAAATTTTATATGATACCACTAAAGGATCGTTTGGTTCGTAGAGTGGTATGGGTTTGGAATTGGGGTTGAGGCATCATTCCTGATATCAAGTGTTTGGTTCAAAGTGTTTGCTTCAGTGCTGGAATGAGTGCTGGAATGAATCTGTTTGATTTAAAATATTTTTGAATCATAAGTTACATCTAACTTTTATATGGAAAAAAAATTACAATTATTTTTTATTGTTAATAATATTTATAATTTTTTAAACATAATTATCACTATTCTATTTGTATTTTTGTTAATATAATGTTAACTCATTTTTTTTATTATGTGTTGTTTGTAAGTATACATTATACATACGAAATTAAATTGTTATACAATTTATAAAAAAAATTTAATATAAAAAATATGTGATTGACAAATTATAATGTAAGCAACTAAGTACCAATTTTAATATTTTTTTCAAAAAATAAAATTTTATCAATTAATATTAAATAAAAATAATTATAACTTATTTAAAATTAAATAACATCGTATTTATGATATATGTATTAAGATTACATTAAATAATATAAATAAAGGTAAAATAATAAAATTTTAATTTGATACCTCATACCTCCCCACCAAACCCACCTCCCCCTTGTATGAAATCTCATTCCTCAAGGATTTCAGGCATGGGTTTGAAATTTTAAAAATACTCTACCAAACATTAGGTATGAGTTTGGAATAAACAAAACCCATACATGATAAATTATGAACCAAACGATCCTAGATGTATAGTATTGAATTTCATGATTAATAATCTCTACATATGAAAACTCAAGTAACATAATTCTTAAAATTAAAAATAATTTAACCTGAGTCTATTGGAAATGTAATAATACATTAGATTGAATCAAGAAAGCTAAGAGTGCCTAGGGAAGCAAACAAATATACTTATACTATGTAAAACAGAAACCAACATCAAACTCATACATAAAATTTAGGGAAAAACAGGTCATATTATATATATTATTTTCTTTAAACAAAAAAAGAAAATTTTAAAAATAAGTTATGAAACTATCTTTAAAATGCATCTTAAAATGTGTGCCAAAAACCCCATTCTAAAATGTAAACAACTCAATGGGATTGAGAGAGTAAAAGATTGGAAAGTGTACTTTGAAGGTTATTGTGTACAAATCCGGATACTTTGGGGGTCCGAATGTAAATAAGCCTTATATTTTTTCCCAAAAATTTGACTAACAATTAATATCCTTATATTATATATATATATATATATATATATATATATATATATATATATATATATATATATATATATATATATATAAGTAGCACTCCATGTAGAACCATCTTACATGGAGAACCGTGGAAAATCACCTAATTTTTTCTGATTATGTAGCAGAACCAAAATTTTCAAAAAAAAAATAAAAATTGGAGTCGCCACGTCATCACTGTCACGTCAGAAGTGCTTATGTGCCGCTGCCCTGCTAACATGGCACTCCCACATCATCAATGCTGATGTGACAGTGCCACGTCGATGACATCATCGATGACGTGGCAGTGCCACGTCAGCATCAGTCCCAGAATTTATTTATTTTTTGTAGAACCAAAAAAATTTGCTCTTTTTTTTATAGAACCAAAAAAAAATGAACTCTGGTTATGTCATAAAATCAAAAATTAGTGATTCTCCACAATTATTCACGTAAGATGGTTGTTTATAGAACAATGGTCTATATATATATATATATATAAGACACATAAAATTCCTAATATACAAATGGGCTTATTTTCATGAACATAGTTATTTCAACGACTTATATTGAATGTTTTTGCAACAACGCACACAAGTCTAACAAAAGCTACATGTCGAATGCATCTCAGTATGCAGAAAACCTATCACTCTTAACCTATGCCGAAATGAACTTCTAAATAAACTGTCAAAAATCAAGAATTTACGTACAGCATAATACTTACATTCCACTATACGCTTACGAGCATCACTTAGTGTGTCCCAATCCGAAGATTCTTTGATTGACTTAAAAGCATTGTAGATTGGTTTACTTTGTCCCAAATTGAGCTCAAACTTGACTTTTTCAGGCTGGAAAAAAAAAATTATACAACATAAAGACCAAAAACATGAGTCAAGTAATTTGGCTACAAATGACGGATGCAGTGGCAAAATTGCATTTCTCATTGGTGGGATTAGTATGAATAAATAAGATTTTACCAAACTATTAAAATACCTTACAAATACACCAGCAGCCCAATGAGTAATTAATGTGTGTTTGTGTGCAGATAAATTATCTCAACACTTGAATTTTGAAAAAACAGATGAGTAATTAAATTCCAATAAATTGCTACGTATAAATTAATGTATACTAATGTAAAAGCAACAAACATATTTTAAAATTTAAGATATTAAAGGCCAACTTGAAGTATACAATAAAATTAATGAGACCTATATATAACCTTCGTTATAGCTAGGGGTGTACACGGTTTGATAAAACTGACCAACCCGATCCAAACCGACACTATTTCACCTAATTCAAACCGATTTCTTTTAAACCGATATATAATTGGATTGAAAAAACGTTAAACCGATTTAAATGGGTTGGGTACGGGTTTTAATTTTTTTTAACCGAACCAACCCAACCCGATTAAAAAATAAATTAATTTAATAAAATTTTTTTTATATTCATGATCCATTATTAAACTGACCCATTTACATTTATATCAAGATTGAAAGAAGAGTGTCTACTACAGTAGCGCGTAGCAGTAGTGCTAACAGGTCTTTGTACGAGCCATGTATATTCATGTATTTTGTCATGCAAACCATTAAAATACATTACTGAGAGAAAATAGCAATATTTTACCTTTTATAGAAACTATGAGATGCAAGTCGTATGTTAAATTTTTATCGCAATCATGTTATGCTGAAATGTATTAAACATATGCTGAAACCTTTATCCTTTCAGCAACCACAAAAATGATAACAATTTGTTATGAAGTTTTTTTTAATATTTATTCATAAACCATCCAAACCAATACAAACCGATTGGAGATTGGATTTGATTGGGTTGGATTATGAATTTAATTTTAATGGATTGGGTTGAAAATTTTTCAAACCGATTAAATAGGGTTGATTCTTCCAATCCGCCCAACCCAAACCGTGTACACCCCTAGTTATACCTGAATTTCTTCTATGGCAGTACGGAGTTGAGGAGTATCTTTGACGGCCTTGAGATGATTAACAGCTCCCCATACCACTTGCAATCGATCGACTAGCTTCTCCAACGGCTCCACCAGCTTCGGCCATGACGGTTCCAAACTACTCTCCAATTCAGCCAATTCATTTTCCTGATCAAACAAATATAAACCTATGATGTTATATATATGGTTAAGTAAAATATATGTTCTTACGTATATGCTTCGACGTCTCCAACAAAAAGGGTCTCCATCTAACTTTTATATATATATATATATATATATATATATATATATATATATATATATATATATATATAGGCGTAGATATATCTAATACAATACTCACGAGTTTGTTGAGCAACGCACCAACACCGGGACGGACGTGATCGGCTTGGATGCAATCGAAGGGCGGGAAATCGAAGTCCTTCAAGAGAGGGTTGTCGATGTCGATTGCAGACATTGGGGGAGAAGCGGAGTCTAATGGGAGCAGTTGAGTTGCGACCGATTGAGAAAGAAGAAGATCAGTGGCGGGATTTATAAACATGTTTGTTTGGAGATAAACGGGAGACTAGTGCGAGGAGATTTTGTTAAATAGTAGTACCAAATATATTATACTACAAAAGGGTTTTTATATTATCAAATTGAGAATAAGGAATATCAAATTTTACCTTTTAAACTTTTTTTTATTATTTTGGATATATAAATTTATGTTTTATTACCCATCAATATCTATATTTCTATATTATTCTTAAAGTCTACTAGTTTATATCTATATCATATCTATGCATATTCTATATCTATATTATTCTTACAGCTACAGAGTTTTTTTGTTGTATGTAAAAGTGTTTTTGGCCTAAAAGCTGCTTTACTTTTAAAAAAAACTGCTTTTAAGCTTTTGCAGAAAGTAACTACAAGTTTCATCATCAAACCTCCCCACAAACATTATTTTTATATATTATATCTCAAAATATGCACAAATAAAAAATATACCAAACATTTATATGATTTTCTTGACAGTACTTTTTCTAAGAGCACAACAATTTCCAACAACAATACCTAACAATGCCTTAATCAAATTACTATTATTACCCTCTTAATCAATATCATGCAATATTCTTTATGGGCGAATCAGTCATTTTGCTATTTCTCCGGATTTATGAATATCCACATTTTAACCCAGTCATGCTTCATGTATCTTATATTTGGTACCGGTGTACCGTGTACATATGCGTATATGTAAATTTATTCATGTCCTTAATTAAACTTTTCTTACATTTATCAATTTTCCATTATTATATGCCCGTTTTTTTATTTTACATTCAATCACATTCAATTATATTCTTATATTTGCATTTCACAAACGGTTTCTTCTCCCCTTTCACAGCAGATGGCAAGTACATATCTCGTGTGCTTTTATTGATTTTTCGTGATAGTTAAAATCATCAATTTTCCTTATATATAAAGATTATTTCTTAATTTATGCATGATCTCTTGCTTCTACAGCTGACTTATTTCCCTTATGGCCTGTATGCATTTTACAAAAAAATCTCTCCATCTATTTCGCAAGCTGTTATTAGCATGTATGAATTTTAAGTACTGATTGCATGCTTTTAATTGCATACCATGAATCTTGACACTAATTACGGTTCTAATTTTGAGTTTCATGAGAAAAAGGAACCTTTAGAGCCACATCCTACAATCATATGTGTGTCTTGCTTCCATTCAATATCATATCAAGTTGTTATCCATTGATTCAAAAAAAATTTGCAGCCTATAGCAGGTATGAAATTTATGTACTTTTAGTGATTGTTTTATGGTAATTATGGACATTATTTCTTCCTACCTTCTAAAGTTAGTTGGCTGATTTTTGTTAAACTTATTTACGAATTATTGTAAAATGAATGTCCTACATTGTTCTTAGTGAGATGAATGTCCTAGAAGGTTCCTTTGGCCTTTCAATTCTTAGATTTTTGGCTTTTCATCTTTGTAGACTCTTGGCCTTTTGATTACTTGTAACCTACAACTTGTAAGCCTATAAGTAGGCCCCATATGTGAGAACTTGTGAACTCACTTCAAAGTAGTAGAATTTCTCTTTTTGATCTCTCTCTAAATATCTATTATATATTATTATTTACAATATATTCACAACACGTTATTAGCACGAGATCGCTCATCGGTGCAAAGTTGAGGTTACACCAGGTTTCTTTTTAAGGTTAAGAACTCATATCTATATTGGATCACTCTTCCTAAGTTCAAAACAACATCTCTATATTAAGGTATGCATTTTTGATACTTTGGCGCATTGCAATATTCTTGTTTGAGTTATTTTAATATGATATCTTTTATATTGTACATAGTTAGTACATGATTCCTTAGATTTTGAAAGTTTCATGCCATAGTTTGTAGGCTTGACATGTATATTTTTAATCAGAAGCATATCCAATTTATTTTGATAATTGTGTTTTCTATTAGCATATAATAATTTTATGTCATAAGTTTATGGTTAAATTTGTATTAACCCATTTTGTGCATTCATCTTATGTGTATTTATATTCTTTGTTTATTGTCCATGTACCCGTAAGAGATTTGTTTAAATTCTTTTATTTTCTAATTACGATTATTTTATAGTTTTATAGAAAATGTCAAATTTTACCAAACTTGAATTTGAGGCTCTTGATATCACTGGAAAGAACTATTTGTCATGGATATTGGATATCGAAATTAATTTAGCCGCACAAGGTCTTGGAGACCCAATCAAAGAGGGAAATAAAGAATCTGAATCAAATCGCGCAAAGGCAATGATTTTTCTTCGCCGCCACCTCCACGAAGGACTCAAAACTGAATATCTTACGGTGAAAGATCCACTTGAACTTTGGAAAAATTTGAAAGATAGATACGATCATCAAAAGACTGTGATTCTTCCAAAAGCTCGTTATGATTGGATGCATTTGAGGCTTCAAGATTTTAAAACCGTCAGTGAATATAACTCCGCACTTTTCAAAATAACTTCTCAACTAAAATTATGTGGAGAAAATATTACTGACGCGAACATGTTAGAAAAAACTTATTCAACTTTCATGCCTCAAATGTACTCCTCCAGCAACAATATCGTAAAAAAGGTTTTACAAAATATTCAGATTTAATATCATGTCTTTTTGTTGCTGAGCAAAATAATAAGCTTTTGATGAAGAATCACGAGTCTCGCCCTACTGGATCTAGCCCTTTCCCTGAAGTGAATGCGGCATCTTATAATTCTGGGCGTGGACGTGGTGGCGAACGTGGTCGTGGACGCGGTCGAGGAAATTTTGTGAGAAACAACCATTTTCTCAAACATAGAAAACCAAATTCCAACCCGAAGTTGGAAAATGTGGAGAAAGATAAAAGAGGATAAAAGAATGTTGAGAATGTCTGTTTTCGATGCGGAATGAAGGGTCATTGGTCGCGTACCTGTCGTGCGCCCAAACACTTGGTTGATCTATACCAAGCATCCCAGAAGGAGAAAGAAACATCTATTGAAGCAAATTTTGCTTTTCAAGGTGATGGACCCGAGTACAACCCCTCTGAAATGACACATTTGGAAGTGTCTGATTTTTATGAAATCCTTGAAGGAAGCGGCAATGAATGATGCAATAAATTATATACATACTATGTTGATTGAAAAGATTGTTTATCTTAATTATTATGTGTAAGACTCGGTATGCTTAATTATTATGAAATTTCTAATTATATGTGTTTTTATTTGAAGTGATATGGATATTTCTCATTCTTGCGCTGGTCATAAAATAGATGAAGATATTTGTCTTGTTGATAGCGCAACTACGCACACTATCCTTAAAAATGAAAAATATTTTACTTCTTTACAGAAGTACGAAGTCAATGTTAACACTATATCCGGAAGTATTAATTTGATTGAAGGCTCTGGAAGAGCTAACTTGTTATTACTTGGAGGAAAAAAAATTGTTATAACTGATGCATTGTTATCTCCAAAATCACAAAGAAACTTGTTGAGTTTCAAAGATATTCGCAGAAATGGATATCACATTGAAACAATCAGTAAAATAAAGAATTTCTTTGCATAACATACATCATTTCGGGTAAGAAATATATGAAGGAACAACTACCCGCTTTTTCTTATGGATTATATTATACAAATATACGCGAAATTGAGGCAAATGCAATCGTAAACCATAAGTTTACTGATACAAGCAATTTTATTGTTTGGCATGACCGGTTGGGACATCCAGGATTGACTATGATGCGGAGAATTATTGAAAACTCGCATGGGCATCCGTTGAAAAACCAAAAGACTTTTCAATCGAATGAATTCTCCTGTGCTGCTTGTTCTCAAGGAAAATTAATTATCAGGCCTTCTTTGGCAAAAGTTGGAATAGAATCTCCTAGATTTTTAGAACGGATTCAGGGTGATATATGTGGGCCCATTCACCCATCATGTGGACCGTTGTTGGTCCCTGAGTATTGCAGAAGGGAGGGTTGAATGCAATACTGATAAAATTCAATCTTTAAAACAACAACAATGATAAAGATTATAAGTTATCAGTAGATGTATGCAAACAATAAGTGAAACAAGATTTCTCACAAAATAAATATTTTATATATCTTGTGCGAAGTGTTGCTACAACCTAGAGAAAATGTTTCTCCAGCTTCGTTGTCTCAAGAGATACAAGATTGCATCGTGTGTGCATAGAAAAGAATCTGAGATGTGTATCTAAGTAGACTAAGATAATCTGTTGTCTCTATCGCATGGGGTGTTGAGCTGCTATCGTTTTCAAGTGGCAGCTCATTACAATTTTCACACCCATGTGACTTTCCTAAATTGCTATACAGACAGGATAAGCCTTACAAGTAAAGCAACCTAGATTCTTTCTATTTCTAGCTAATACAATTCTAGTAGATGTGGATATAACATACACCTCGAATTGACCAGCCTTGTATTGTTATCTCTCAAGCTTCTGTCGTAGTCTTTGCAGGTCTGCTACAAACAATAGAGTGTTGCAGCAAATCTGTTTCTTGAACATGTAACCTGTCACGGGCTTTGACTGAGAAAAGTACCCAAATCAAATAATTCAATGTGACAGTAACATTTACCGCCGAGTCTGCTGTGAAAGAAATATTCAGTAGTTGACAGTACGAGGTCCCGCCAATGTTGCTGTCGGAACTCCAGACTTGCTGTCAAGTGTGAGAATGTTATTGTCCCATGCTTTAGCCAATGTTGCTGTCAGATGTAGCTTTGTCGTAACTTTGCAACATTTGTCTTCTTGTAATCTTATTGTCAAGAACATGACAGTAACTTTTATTCTTGCTGACTTCTGGATGTATTCCTTGAGGCTTGAACAAATGTATGAACTTCTCCCCAAGACATACAATTATTACACGACAACAATTATTCGATTACAAAGACATACTCTGGCTGTGACAGTATGTTCAACTTAGTAAAAACTAAGTACAGGGAAATATAGTTAAGTTGTCTCTATGCTATCACCCATAAATCCCAACAATCTCCCCCAATTTTTTTTTATGGATAATAACAACAAATTTACAATTAAAACGTGTTGACAACTAACATAGATCAGAATAGTTGAAATACCATATCTGATAAATGTTAAGAAAAATCTAGAACATGAAGCTTATGAACTAACTACAAATCAATTGCTCCTATTGAATGAGCGAATCAGAGATTAACTTAACTTGATTTTAGCAGTCTCCAGTTGATCAGATTTTTCCCTCTCTTCTGAGAGCTTCATGATTTGCCTTCTTGAGGTCTTCAACTAAAGCTTTCTCTTCTGGTGATCTAGCATCATCTTCAATGTCTTCAATATACCCTTGAATCACTCGAGAAGGAAATACTTCAGTATCTTTTAGATCAAACCAAGTTTCAAAATCATAAAAGTATGTTCTAAACTTCAGAATTTCTTGGATGATCTTGAATTTCCTTCCAGGAAAAGCAATCAGAGATGCTCTTCTCTTTCTGTCCAGCTTTGGATCTTCATCTCTCCTTTGATCAAATATAACCTCTAGTTCCCAAGCAACTAGCATTTTGAGCTTATGAACTGATCCAACAACTTTCCAGTAGAGATCCTTTAGTATACTGGTCCTCAGTTTGTGAAAACTATCAACATAGATTTCTTGCTTTTCATTTTTGATTCTCAGAGGATCATCCAATACAAAGGGCTGATAACCTACTTCCTCACTAAATAGCTTGTTGATTTTCTTGTTGCTTTCTTTCAGTTGAGCTTCTAGATCTTCAGCACTTTGTTTGGTAGGTTTGGTAGGTTGGGATGATTTAGCTCTAGTAGCCTGAAAAGCTTGTTCTGCTTCATATTCAGCCATGCCAGCCTTTGTAAAAGGGCGATGTGCTTCTGTAAGGTTCACATCAGGCATTGGTTCACCATCAGAGCTAACTTCCAGGTCTACATCATCATCTGCTCTTCAATCACCATACTTCTCATAAAATTCAGCATATTTTTTAGCATAGTATTCTTTGACATGCTCTAAGATACTCCTGGAAACATCTTGGTCTATTTCCATGAGAGTGATCATCCTTTCCAGAACGAAGAAATCAATTCTTCTCCTTACCTTTACAGTTTTGTACGAAAGGTCAAAACTGCCTACCACATGTGAAACTATCTCCATAGTAAAATCTGGTTCTACAGTTATGATTGTAGTTCCACAGTCCTTGAGATCATACTTGAGTACGTTGTTGTTGACTGGGTCCAGTTCCACTGAGACAGATGTAATGCTCCCATCAAATGAGTTTTTCAACAGTTCAAAACTATTTACTTTCCTCTTGTCAATGGGCTTCTCTGTCAAAACTGCTTCATGCTTCTTTTTCTTTGCTGCTGCAACTGTCTTCCCTTTTATTTTGGTTGTACGATAGGCTTGTGCTCTTGTCTTTCTTCTGTTAGACGTGAAGTTCTTAACAAGCTTTCATGCTTTGACAATTTCCTCAATTTGGCTCTTGACAACATCTTTCATGACAGCATCTTTGACAGCTTCTTCTGTTTGGCTCTTGACAACATCTTTCACTTGGGTGTCTCCAGCCATTTTAACAATATCTTTGTTGACATTATCTTTTTCAGCTTCAAAATATTCAACTACTAGTCTCAAGATACTTGCCTCCAAGGCTTCGATAATTTTTAACTCCCCTTCATCATTGACAGCATCTTTCTTTTCAGTACTGGGAGTTTCTTGCTCTTCTTGGGTAGCATCCATCTGAGTTTGTGTTTCAACATTCTCAGAGGCTTCTTTTCTAGAACTCCTGATTTCTCCAGGTCCACCACTTCCTCCAATGTCATCCTCATCATCATCCAATGTATCATCATAGGTGCAGCTTCCTCCTATCTTGGCATTAGCATCAGAGATCAGCTTCTTTATGATTGAGCTAATGTCCTCATCTCTTTTTGCCAATAACCTGTGAATATCCTTGACAACTTTAACCTTGTCACTGGTGATACTGGATTTGAGAATTTTCTTCAGCACTATCATGATTGTTTCAGTGCTTAGTCCTGAAACTTTATCCAATGGTAAGAAATCCAACCTTTTTACTCCTATCTTCGTGATCCTTCTGAAACACACACCATAAGGATTTTGAATCACCTCAGGGAGTTTGTCTTCAACCATCTTTTTAATTTGTGCTTACAGACTATCATTGAAGGTTGTTGAATTTTTGACTACCAAGGTTCCAAGGACTTGGAGTACTCTAGCATGCAGACTTTGTAAAAGTTGCATTGTGATGAGTATGGTCAAACGGTTCTTCAGATAAACTTGAACATCCCATCTTCTTTCCAAGTTGATTCTCACAGAGATACTTATTACTTTGCTCTTCAATGTTGATGCTAATTTTGTAAAAGCACCCCCTACTTCACTAATTGATTCATCCACCAACTTACTGAAATCTTCATCTTTGTTGTTCAAAGTACTCTCCATGTGGTCAACCATCATCAATTCTGCATCTTCAGGGGCAAATTCACTTCCATCTGACCAAGTAGTTCCAGTAGATATCACATACTCAGGCATTTTGCCTTTGCCTTTACCCAGAGCATTTTGAATTTCTTTTTCTCTCCATTCCTTCTGCAACTTCTGGAATGGAGCTTCAATTTCTTCAAGATTTGGCTCATTGATTTTTAGTGGTGGAAGTACTGTTCTCTCAGACTTTTGAGTCTTCTTTAATTGCTCCAAAACTTCTTTAGATAACAGCATTGCCTCACCATCTATCTCTCCTTCAATCAACTCACCATCTCCAGCTGCCTTTAGTTCTTCACCAAAGTTTCTTTCTTCTTCCTCTTGCTCCCCCTCACTTTCATCTCCATCTTCTTTCATAACTTTCTCCCCCTCACTTCTTGGCTCCCCCTCACCTGTAGCTCCACCTTGTTTCTCCTTCTCTACTAGGTTTGCTTTATTCTGATCTACCACTTTCTCTCCCTTACACTTATTCTGATCTACCACTTTCTCCCCCTTAGTTGAGTTGACAGCACCAAGTATAGCAGAGAATGATAGAAGAGTCTGTTGAATCTCAGCAAAACCAGTAGCTACCATAGTGGACAGAGCATCAAGTTTAGCTTCCATGGATGCACATCTACCCTTAAGGGATTTCAACCTTGATTCAGCTTGTTTAGAAGGACCACCAGTTCTCAATCTTTTTGATGGCAAAGAAAGAGACTGGGGCAAGGAGGCTATAGGGTTTCTCACACACTCATTGTTTTTCTGAGTGATCTCATCACTCTTCATAGAATGACTCTCAAGGCCTAGTGCCTTTGTGTATGGGGTTCCCACAATTTCACTCTGGACATGCTCAAGTCCCTCACCTTTTGCCAGCTCGTTTGGCTGTCTCTCATTTTTATGCTCACCTCTCTTTTCTTTTATCTCTCTTTTTCTTTTCACTCCCTCACTCATCCTAGATGCATGGGTATGAGCAGTACTTGCATGCATTTTAGTTGAAGAAGTAGAAAGTTTAGATTGTACCTTTATAGCAGAGATAGTTATTTGATCATCATCAGAAGCATCTTCAACAGTTACTGTATCATGATCAAGCTGTGTAGAGGTGACAGCATCTTTACCCAAAATGTTACTATCCACAAGTGGGTTGACAACAACTTTTGTAGTGTCTTTGACAGCAGCTGAGGCTGTGACAGCAACTTCCTGAAGGTCAGTTGCTTTTTGAAGTTTGACCAAGATGTTGGCTGTTTCATTTTCTGGCAGAGTACCATCTTGATCTAGCTAGCTCAGTGTTTGAGGGAGTGGTGTCCATTTCACTTTGAGAAATGGGTTCTTGTGGACCACTTGATGGGGGCTCATCCATGACTTGAGATGGATGATCAAAACCTGAAGGGTTGGGACTGTCCCCTTCTCTAGGTTGTTGAGAAGAAACAATTAATGGAGTAGAGAATAAAGAAGATGATGGTATAGAAGATATTTTTGACTGTTCCACAGGGGCAACTTGTGGTACATCAAGAGTAAAAGTTTCATGACCCTCACTGTGCCCTAACTCCGTGTGCATTTCTGCAAGTGTAGGCTCCTCATGAATGAGTACATGAGGTTGTGTTGACTCTTTACAGGATGCCTTGGGAGACAGGCCAGTTTCAATACATACTTCTTGTTGAGAAGAAGCACCTAGGGATGTGTTTGATTCCCTTTTACCCTCCACAACCTTTTGTGAGACTGTGGGGTGGCTAACAGTGGCTTTGCCCCTATTAGCTCTCTTCTTCTTAGGCTCAAGAGGAACCACTGTGGGTTCACTTGTACTAACATCCTTATTTGCTGCATCAAGTGCAGTTTCTCCCTCAACATTCTCATAACTACTACCAACACCAATTTCCAAGGGTCTTTTCTTCGATTTTTGTAGAGTTGTTTTTGTGGTCTTTGGTTGTCTAGATAATCTGATAGAAATGTATTGAGTAGAATGTGGGTTAACTAAATTTGGGTCTAATTCAGCTTCATTCTCAAGGGAGAAGACAACATACCCAGAGGGTAGTGCAAAATCAAGATTAGGCTCTTGATCAGCCATGTGCTTGGTAAAACAGAGTGGAATATGTGAATTTGAATTTTGTGAGTTGAGTGATGTGTGTGTATTTCTTTTCAAAACATTGTACTCCATTGTAAGAGATGCATTAATCACTACGCCATAAACGCACAAATGCAACGCCATGTTTACTGTTGCTTTAGGCCAAAAAAGCATTGCGTTAGACCAAATGCAACACCAGGGGGCGTTGCATCCGCCACCGTCCTGTTAGACCCCCTAATGTAACGCTTTTTGGCATCTAAGGCAACATCAAGAAGCGTTGCATCTGACATATAATGCAACACCAGAGCATTCAAATGCAACATTAAAAGGGCGTTGCATTTGACATTAGCTAAAATTACAATTCCACGTCATTAAGTGGGTCCCACTAGCTTGCCAGGTCACCAATGGGTCCAGTTGGCATGCCACGTCAGCAACAGTCCAGCTGGCATGCCACGTCAGCATGTGGGGCCCACTTTTCCATGTCATCATGTGGGGCCCACGTGCCATGTCAATAATGGGGCCTGCCATGCCACGTCAGCAGTGGGTCCCACATGCCACGTCAACTGTAGGTCCCACATGCCACGTCAGCATTGGGTCCCGTGTACCACACCTGCAGTGGGCCCATGTGCCATGTCATCACTGGGGCCCACAATCATATAATGCAACGCTTTTATTTGCTTTTTAAAACACTGGTATCTTATCAAATGCAACACTATATTTACCAAATGCAACACTAAAATATCTAATGCAACGCTAGAAATATCAAATGCAACGCTTTAATTAAAATTTCTACAATATCTTGTTTGATACATAAGAAAACCCATCCAAAACATCAAAATACATTTGAGGCATTCAACCAGCCATCCAAAACCATTATTAATACATCCAAAAGGAATCCAACATCATACTAAATTAACAAGTACATACGATTAAGTCTAAAGTTTAAAAGTACAAAATCACCCTGTTTAGGTATCAGGGCCAATCAACTTCTCTTTGCTTCTCTATTTGCTTCTCAGGTACATTCGCTTCAACAAGTGGCTGTGACTCGGTAGCATTCAGAGGCAAACCTAAAACTTGGTAGTGGAAAGATCAGAAGGATTATTTTGAAAGATGATTCATCAGCATTTGTAGAGTGTGCATCTGTTCCTCCATTTCCAAACCAGTCAGAAAAGTTGGGGCAAAATGAGGTACTGAAGGAGTGCTTTAATTTTCTGTAGTAGTGCATCAATAAAAGCAAGTTTTCAGCTTTGTACCCTAAGTTTACACTCTTAACTTAATGAAATATATCTGCATATGTTCAAAAACATCAAATAACTCTATATTACCCGCTTTTCATCTGATCTGTTTGCAACAAATATTTCCCGCAAGCTAGGCCCCAAATTCAGGCCAGCTGAATTGCAACACAATATCAAGTTATAACATAAACAATCTTTAACCAAACTGTAAACTCTAGATAAGAAACAAGATAAACAAAATCAGTCATTAAAGCTACTCTGCTGTGAACTCCAGTAATTAATTTTTATTGTTCCAAGGTAAAACTTTCCTCAAATACTTTTCAAAAAATATAGTTAGCAGAATTCATATAGTTCAAACCCTGTTTAACTTTAACACTTCAACTTCATTATACTAGGCTACTGACTCCTGAAAAGCCGTTTCTTAAGAAACACATCCTCCAAATTCTAGGATTACTATCTGATGACACTTCACGCTTTAATCACCAAACAATTCTGGCATCATTCCTACATCCTCATAACTTTAAATTCTAGATGTAAAGTTATCTCAAAAAGAACTTTATGTTTCTATAGATAACTACATTAAAAGTTGGAGAACATTTTTCAAATAGCTTTCTTAAACTGGAGGCACATGCATACCAGGTCACTGCATTTATAGAACAAGACCCTTCAATCTGCCTTTTTGGCCTTTTCAGGAAGCTTTTAGGTGCATCAGACATTTTATCATAAGTAAAATCAAGACATTTATCATAGTTCACATGTTATGCTTTAGAATCGACAGGATAAGTTTCCCTTAAAAGATATCAACTTTGTCAACTGCACCATATTTATAAGCTTAGAAACTCTCAAGTTATTGAGTATGTTAAGCATCATTCTCAGAACTAATTGCCTCAAACAGATTATAATAACTATCATTATAATCACTCGATCAGATAATGCAGGAGTACATATTAGTATAAAGGATACCTCATCACCGTTCACAAGCACGGCACTTTGAGATGATTTCAACACATTTTCACACAAAATCTTGAGATCACTGATTTTATTATCGT
Organism: Kitagawia praeruptora; assembly: GCA_037693485.1. Lineage (NCBI taxonomy): Eukaryota > Viridiplantae > Streptophyta > Magnoliopsida > Apiales > Apiaceae > Kitagawia > Kitagawia praeruptora. The sequence goes on from CM075352.1 coordinate 129,856,851, forward strand.
CCAGGAATATTTTCTGCATAACAATATCATGCAACGTGAGCAGCTCATTTCTACTGACTACATAACTTAATTACACATACAGAGAGAATCAGCTTGAAGTTCAAAGATTCTGTTAAGTTTAAAAGAAAATAAACATATATTTTTTCCACATGGTTATATTCATCACTTACACCTCAAAACAATTAAATTCTGAATGTATGAAGGAAATAATGATTAAGAAACGAAAAGAGGTGATAAGCTATAATACATTTGCAAGCTATGTTTCGACAATCTAACTCTTGGTTTGGGCAACTTTTATGTTTCTTCCGATAGGAAGAAGTTGCCACATCTTATGAGACACGTCACTGCAGCTATATTACACGTTGCAGACTTGCAGTTGGTCAGAAACCAATGGTAGTTACTGGTTTCAACAATTATTTAAATATCCAAAACTATGTGCATAAATGATTGGAATTGTACATAGCTGTAAACATCACTGATAATTCAATATTAAAAAAATTGTTGATTGTGTGCGGTGAACATTTCGTTTCTTGGTTATAGAACTGATGCAATGATGTTAGAGTGTACACAACATAATTCCCATAATCCCATTGTAGTTTGCAAACTAAAGAAGATAACATGTGAACTATGAGATCTGACCAGACATGCATCAGTCAAATCAAGACAACATAAGTAAAATCATCTTTCATTCCTTGAAAACATTAACCGTGCAAATACATGGAAATATATCCTGAGACATGAACTTACCTTCATTGTTCCACCCATGTATAAATCCTCCAGAGTTGCCTCTAGTTCAACAATTACAACATCACCTTTCACAATTTTCTCTTCCTCGTCCATTGAACCTCCACCACCGAAGAACCTGTACAGGTTTTAGCTTGTTAATACTGGGAGAACAGTGATCATAGACATCAACCTATACGTGTTCCCATGAGATTTTAAGAATATTCTTATACGCCATGCTTGTATGAACAATGAAAGAAAAAACTAGTTCATGTTCTATTTTCTAAATGAGGTAAAAGACTGTACAATATGGAAAATAGAAAGGTTAAAATGCATAAATACCAGTATCAATTTTGGGCAGTCCACTGCATTGAAGAGAAAGAAGGCTATCTTCGTCGAGGCTGTACAACATAAAAATTACTTTAATAGCAGAGGTAAGGTATGCTGTTAAATTTCAGCTGCATACACCTTCACATCATCCTTACTAATCTTGTCCCTGATTTTAATTCAATCAATTAACACATCAATCACTATTACACAATTAATACACAAACAATTAACATATAAATGAGTCGAGTTACAAGAACAGACCCGGAGATATGGGATTTGCCGGAGAGGAACTCGTTGAGAGACTTGAGTCCCGACTCCGTGTGTAGATCTGTGAATGTAATGGCCATTTCTAGGGCTTTGAGGCTGATTAATTGATTGATTGTTAATTGAGCGAAGCAGAGATGAGCAGAGGCGGCGATGATTGAGAGAGTAGGGCTTGTAGAGTAGTGAAGTGCGATACTGGAGTGAAAAGTTAGGGTTCTAAATTGATGGTTTGAGAGAGGTGAAGTGTGGGAGAGATTCGTGCGAGTGAGAGATGAGCAGAGGCGGCGATGATTGAGAGAGTAGTGCTTGTAGAGTAGTGAAGTGTGATACTGGAGTGAAAAGTTAGGGTTCTAAATTGATGGTTCAATTTTGTTGAGATGGAAACGAGAAAGAGGGTAGATAAGGAGCAGATGAGTGTTATACTCTTGTTCCCCAAAATTTCCAAAATTTTCATCTAAGAGGGAAATTTTCCGCCCAAAATTTTCACCTCGTGTCCTGTGTTCCAAGTGTTATACTGTTATGAATAATGTGTGCCCCACTATTGAATTTTTATTTTCAGAGATTGCAATTTTAATTTTAAAGTTTTAATTCAATTTTTTTTAAAATAAATCTAGAATTTTTTTAAAAGTAATTACTACATTACTAAAAACCAAACCAATAAAAAAAATCATCGTTACTAATTAAAAAAAATCTACTTTGACCGGTTTGATCGTTATAAAATCAAATCAAATACATCTAACAATTTTTATAAAAAATTTCCACATTACTAAAATAGTTAGATCTTGACGTCCGTACATTCCGGACAAGACTAGTTAAAATAGTTAGATCTTAGTAGATCACTACTATTTTCAATATGACTCGTAACTAGTGCTTTGTTACGGATTATTGTTTCTATTTTTAAAAAAAAAACGATCCAACCGTACGGATGTCAAAATATATCTAATGTAATGATATTCCCAAAGTTTTAGAAAATAAAAAATTAATTTGATTGGAGATCATGGTAGATCACTACTATTTTCAATATGACTCGTAACCAGTGCTTTGTTACGGATTATTCTTTCTATTTTTTAAAAAATATTTTTGAACGATCCAACCGTAAGGATGTCAATATATATCTAATGTAATGATATTACCAAAATTTTAGAAAATAAAAAATTAATTTGATTGGAGATCTTAGTAGATCACTACTATTTTCAATATGACTCGTAGCTAGTGCTTTGTTACGGATTATTCTTTCTGTTTTTTAAAAAATATTTTTGAACGATCCAACCGTACGGATGTCAATATATATCAAATGTAATGATATTCCCAAAGTTTTAGAAAATAAAAAATTAATTTGATTGGAGATCTTAGTAGATCACTACTATTTTCAATATGACTCGTAGCTAGTGCTTTGTTACGGATTATTCTTTCTATTTTTTAAAAAATATTTTTGAACGATCCAACCGTACGGATGTCAATATATATCTAATGTAATGATATTCCCAAAGTTTTAGAAAATAAAAAATTAATTTGATTGGAGATCTTAGTAGATCACTACTATTTTCAATATGACTCGTAACTAGTGCTTTGTTACGGATTATGCTTTCTGTTTTTTAAAAATTATTTTTGAACGATCCAACCGTACGGATGTCAATATATATCTAATGTAATGATATTCCCAAAGTTTTAGAAAATAAAAAATTAATTTGATTGGAGATCTTAGTAGATCACTACTATTTTCAATATGACTCGTAGCTAGTGCTTTGTTACGGATTATTCTTTCTATTTTTTAAAAAATATTTTTGAACGATCCTACCGTACGGATGTCAATATATATCTAATGTAATGATATTCCCAAAGTTTTAGAAAATAAAAAATTAATTTGATTGGAGATCTTAGTAGATCACTACTATTTTCAATATGACTCGTAACTAGTACTTTGTTACGGATTATTCTTTCTATTTTTTAAAAATTATTTTTGAACGATCCAACCGTACGGATGTCAATATATATCTAATGTAATGATATTCCCAAAGTTTTAGAAAATAAAAAATTAATTTGATTGGAGATCTTAGTAGATCACTACTATTTTCAATATGACTCGTAACTAGTGCTTTGTTACGGATTATTCTTTCTATTTTTTAAAAAATATTTTTGAACGATCCAACCGTACGGATGTCAATATATATCTAATGTAATGATATTCCCAAAGTTTTAGAAAATAAAAAATTAATTTGATTGGAGATTTTAGTAGATCACTACTATATTCAATATGACTCGTAACTAGTGCTTTGTTACGAATTATTGTTTCTATTTTTTAAAAAATATTTTTGAACGATCCAACCGTACGGATTTCAATATATATATCAAATGTAATGATATTCCCAAAGTTTTAGAAAATAAAAAATTAATTTGATTGGAGATCTTAGTAGATCACTACTATTTTCAATATGACTCGTAGCTAGTGCTTTGTTACAGATTATTCTTTCTGTTTTTTAAAAAATATTTTTGAACGATCCAACCGTACGGATGTCAATATATATCAAATGTAATGATATTCCCAAAGTTTTAAAAATAAAAAATTAATTTGATTGGAGATCTTAGTAGATCACTACTATTTTCAATATGACTCGTAGCTAGTGCTTTGTTACGGATTATTCTTTCTATTTTTTAAAAAATATTTTTGAACGATCCAACCGTACGGATGTCAATATATATCTAATATAATGATATTTCCAAAGTTTTAGAAAATAAAAAATTAATTTGATTGGAGATCTTAGTAGATCACTACTATTTTCAATATGACTCGTAACTAGTGCTTTGTTACGGATTATTCTTTCTATTTTTTTAAAATTATTTTTGAATGATCCAACCGTACGGATGTCAATATATATCTAATGTAATGATATTCCCAAAGGTTTAGAAAATAAAAAATTAATTTGATTGGAGATCTTAGTAGATCACTACTATTTTCAATATGCCTCGTAACTAGTGCTTTGTTACGGATTATTCTTTCTATTTTTTAAAAAATATTTTTGAACGATCCAACCGTACGGATGTCAATATATATCTAATGTAATGATATTCCCAAAGTTTTAGAAAATAAAAAATTAATTTGATTGGAGATCTTAGTAGATCACTACTATTTTCAATATGACTCGTAACTAGTGCTTTGTTACGAATTATTATTTATATTTTTTAAAAAATATTTTTGAACGATCCAACCGTACAGATGTCAATATATATCTAATTTATTGATATTCCCAAATTTTCAGAAAATGAAAATTGACACGTCACCCAGGTGGGTCCAACAACTGCCACGTCAGCATTTATTAAAAATTCAAAAATACCTAATGCAACGCTTTTAAACAGCAAATGCAACACCTCTTTCACCTAATGCAACGCTTCTGCCACGTCAGCCAATGACACGTCAGCAAATGTGGGTCCCATATTTTCCATGTCAGCAAATGTGGGCCCCACACTTGCCACGTCAGCACCTGTGGGCCTCTGCCACGTCACACTGGTGGACCCCACACTGCCACGTCAGCATTTATTAAAAATTCAAAAATACCTAATGCAACGCTTTTAAACAGCAAATGCAACACCTCTTTCACCTAATGCAACGCTTCTGCCACGTCAGCCAATGACACGTCAGCAAATGTGGGCCCCACATTTGCCACGTCAGCAATTGTGGGCCCCACACTTGCCACGTCAGCACCTGTGGGCCTCTGCCACGTCACCCTGGTGGAACCCACACTGCCACGTCACCCTGGTGGGTCCCACAACTGCCACGTCAGCATTTATTAAAAATTCAAAAATGCCTAATGCAACGCTTTTAAACAGCAAATGCAACACCTCTTTCACCTAATGCAACGCTTCTGCCACGTCAGCCAATGACACGTCAGCAAATGTGGGTCCCACATTTGCCACGTCAGCAAATGTGGGCCCCACACTTGCCACGTCATCAAATGCCACGTCAGCAAGTGTGGACCCCACTACTGCCACATCAGCATTTTTTAAAATTAAAAAATATCTAATGCAACGCCTGCTGCTAGTGTTGCATTATGTGAAACACCGTGGATCAAATGCAACACTAAATTATATGTAATGCAACACCAGTTCAAGTTCTGTTTCGTTAGACCCAAAATTTCATACCTAACGAAACACTTTCACTGAAACACTTTCTAAAAGCGTTGCATATGAGCATTTATGGCGTAGTGATTATCATCCATACCACATAATGAATTCAAACACATTGTAAGAAAGCGAGGATAGACATGTACCTTCCTGCTCAGAGCTGACTTGAGTTGACTCATAAGCAACTTTCCTGCATCCACTTTGTATCCATGGACAAGAGGCACTACGCCATAGATGGCGTTATACAACACTTAGGGGGGGTGTTACCTTCTCAGGTGTTCCCATAGCTATGAAATTTTGGACCTACCACAACACTCTAGTTTTGGTGTTACCATAGCCTTAAAGGTATGTTACCATAGATGTGGAAGGTGTTAAACTTAGTAACACCAAGGGTTGTGTTACCTTAGAGTATAATTAACATATTTTTAAATTTTATTTATAGTTAGTGATTTAATAATTATTAAATTTTAAAATTAAATTATTTTCATCAAGTCATTGAATTTATTATTATAAAAATAATACTTGTATTATTTATATTTTTACAATATCAATATATTTTTTAATAATTTTATTTAAAAATCTTAAAATAAAGTAATAATCAAAAAAATTTAAAATTTGATTGAATTCATCAATAAAATTATTGGAGAAAATAACTGGGTACAATAAATTTAAATAACTGGATGAGTGAGCTTCTTGATGTAGGAGGGAATTCCATTCCAACCAGTGGTTTTGGTTGAGAAAACCTTCACCATGACATCAAAAACCATGCTCCATTCTTTTCTCAAATGCTCTCTGTCCATTTCACCAGTTGAGTACCATTTTGTTGTACCCTCTTCAAGAACAGGACTAGAATACCCAATTTTCAAGAAAAACTTCTTTAGGGTTTCATCACTTTCAAGTTCCTTGTATGATTCTTTAGCTTGCAGTCCAGTTCCTAAAGCTTCGTTGATGCCTTTAGTTGTGAGAGTGCGGGTAACTCCTTTGATTGTGCAATTTATGATGTCATTATCTGCACCTCCTGGAACATGGGCAGTGTTCCAGAATTCTTCAAGTCTTTCTAGGTTTAAAGATGGTGTAGCCGTTATAGCATGACCCAGATAGGACTTGTTGATAAAGGATACGAGTCCTTTAAAACCTTCACCAGCATCTCCAGCAGTGAGAATACCAGCATAGTTTGTTTGAGAAGAGGTTTGTTTGGGTGTCATTTCTTGCTTTGAGCTTTGGAGAGAGATTTTTGCTTTTGAGAGAGAGAGAGGTTCTGTTAAGAGTTATTTGTTTGTGTGTTTGACAGTTGCTTACATGAGAATAGCAAATGTTTTACTGAGAAAGGGGAAAGTAGCAATGTCTTATCCCATTAATAAGTCACGTGGTGTCGTGGGTAGTTACTTTTTAGTGGCTGTAAATCGTGGAGGTAATATCCCAATTAAATCGGTCCACTAATCTTGACAGTAACATGTGCGCTGTAACAAATTCATTAGTAATTTTGAGAGGATGACAACAGGTTTTACTTGATAGTAACATCGTCGCAAGAACATACTGTCATCATTAAGTAATTTAAACGATTTCCTTTAAATTTCATGACAGAGATTTTTTCCATTTTGTCGTCTAAGAAACTTGCTGTCAAGGCACATCGTGACAGCATCTTCACTTATTGAGAGCAACATAAGCGGAAATAATTTGTGTCATGAATTTTAATCGACTTTGCTTATTGCTTAAGCGAAAATTACCAAATAGCATTTTAATCAATTTAAGCACACAATTGTTAGTTTAGCACACATCCACAAACATCCATACACACAAACAATTAAACAAGTAACCATTCACAGATAGCTAAGAGTATAAAGATAAGAACAGCATGCAAAACACTGGGAAGGTGAAATGATGAACTTTTTATTAAAAAAAACTTAAAAACAATACAAAATAGTTCTTAAGAACTGAACATTATTTCTTATTAAGCTCTTCAAGAGCTTCCACCAGCAGCTGCTCAACAACTTTCTCTATCTCCTTCTCCTCTATGATCCCTTTTGCATCCAGATAAGCTTGAAGCTTATCAAATAATGGATCAAGGGGATGCTCAGCAGCAACCACCTCCGGTGGTTTCGGCACACCTTCTGCAGTTGGCGCCTTGGATGTAGACATCTCTTCAGCCTTCCTCTTGCTCATTGTCTCTAGAGTTCCTTAGTGTCTTAAGTGAGAACTAAGGGTTTGGCCTCGGTCTTATTTATAACACATTAAGTGACTCTACAGCTTCCAACTGCCTCTTTTTAATAAAGTAATTAAACTTTAAATTAAAAAGACTGACAAATACCCGGGGTCATTTCAAATGACGCGAATACTTATCACTAGCACGCGTATGGTTTAAGTTAATGTCACGTGACTACTCATTACATAAGTTAAAACAGGCATGTGATTTGAATTTAGAATAGTCATAGCAAACATGCTGTCAAATAAACAAGTAGCACATAAGACATTAACTTCTCATGACAGTAATATTGAAAGCTACGGTCACAAGCTGCGATTTAACAACTTTGAAAATGTAAAAACTAGTAAGTTAACATACCAGATTTAACATTCCCAATTCACTAACCAACCTGTTTAAGGTTGCTTCATCTAGTGGCTTCGTGAAAATATCTGCAAGTTGCTTTTCTGTTGGAACATAAATCAGCTTCACAGTTCCCTTTTCAGCATGCTCTCTTAGGAAATGATGTCTGATATCAATGTGCTTTGTCCTGGAGTGTTGAACCGGATTATCTGAGATGGCTATGGCACTAGTGTTATCACAATAAATAGGGGTGATGTGCGATAAGAAAGTCCTGGAGGGGGGAGGTGAATGAGAAGTTGGAGTTATGGAGATCCACTTTGGAGCCCCAAGGACTGCGTCTGAGCAGGTCTAAAACCGAATACCTCTGGTGCAACTTCAGTGGTGACGCCAACGAGGAAGGGGTGGAGGTTAGGATTGAAGATCAGACCGTTCCCCGTACGGATAAGTTCAAGTATTTGGGTTCGATCATCCAGAAGGAAGGTGAGATTGAAGATGATGTCACTCATCGTATCAACGCGGGGTGGCTAAGATGGAGGGCTGCATCAGGGGTGATGTGCGATAAGAAAGTCCCGTTAAAGCTGAAAGGGAAGTTCTATAGAGCAGCTATCCGTCCTGCGATGTTATATGGTTCGGAGTGTTGGGCGGCGAAGAAGGCCCTTCAGTGCAAGTTGGAAGCAGCTGAAATGAGGATGTTGCGGTGGTCCTGTGGCCGCACGATGTTAGATAGAATCCCGAATGTGGTTTTCAGGAGCGAGTTGGAGGTGGCACCTTTTGCTGCGAAAGTTAGGGAACGGAGGTTGAGATGGTTCGGCCACGTTCGTAGGAGGCTTCCGGAAGCCCCGGTGAGGAGGGTCGAGAGTCTTACGGTTGTTGGGGTGAGGAGAAGAGGCAGACCGAGGAGGTCGTGGGAAGAACAGCTCAGGATGGATTTGAAGGCCTTAAATTTGGACGAGAACGCGATAGCTGATAGGAGTAGTTGGAGGCGCCAGATTAGAGTTGTTGATTCTCTTCTAGGGAGTGGTTCTGTGATTGAGAGCCTCAGAGTTGGGCTATCTCGTTTAGCATTAGCTTAGAAGCGTGGCTTTCCATATTAATATTGTCTTCTGTTTTCTGTTTTTGCAGGCGCAGGGAGCTTGGCCGGAGGTCTTCCTAGATCAGGAACAGAGTGCCCCTTGCCCGAGTAGGTAAGCCCCATGAGATCCAGACCATGGGCCCAGGTTCGGTCGACTACTTTACCCACCATTATCATCTTTGTATTTATTCACTTTGCTATTCGGTGCACTAAGACGGGGGTCTTCACGGAAACAGTCTCTCTACTGTAAAGTAGGGGTATGGTCTGCGTACATTTTACCCTCCCCAGACCCTGCTTCATGCGGGATATACTGGGTATGTTTGGTTTGGTTTGGTTTGGTTTGGACAACTCTAATCCATAATCCATTAGTTGATTTTTCATCCAAAGAATTTGAGCACAGCAACTTCCAGCTGCAATATATTCAACTTCTACAGTTGAAGTAGATACAGAATGCTGCTTCTTGCTAAACCATGACACTAATCTTCCACCAAGAAATTGACAGCTTCCTGTTGTGCTTTTTCTGTCAATCTTGCATCCAGCATAGTCTGGATCCGAATAACCAATCAAATCAAATCCAGTATCTTTAGGATACCAAAGGCCTAAGTTTGGAGTGCCTTTGAGATATTTAAAGATTCTCTTGATCCCTACTAAGTGTGATTCTTTTGGATCAGCTTGAAACCTTGCACAGAGACATGTAGTAGACATAATATCTGGTTTGCTAGCAGTTAGGTACAGTAACGATCCCACCATGCCTCTATAGGTACTAGAATCCACTTTCTTTCCTTTAGGATCCAAATCCAGTTTGGTTGCAGTAGAGATAGGTGTCTTGGCAGGTAGACCTGGCAAATTGGGTCCGGATCCGAAGAATCAATCCGAAATTCATGGAATCGAGATCCGATTTTACATCCGAATTAGATTAACCAAAATTTAACTAAATTCGAAACAATCCGATCTGAACCGAAATCCGATCCGATACAGTCAAATCTGATTATTGTTTGAAACCGATCCCATCCGATCCGAAAATTACCCGAACCGAATATCTAACCGATAATAATCCGAAATACTTGATCCGATGATGATCCGAAACCGATCAAATCCGAAAAAAATATTATCCGAACAGAATATGACTCAAAGTACTATATCCATTCTAAATTGGAAACTAAAAACACCTATACCAAAATTTATGTAATGAAATAATATTATTGAGATTACATTTTATATCTCTCTCTGACTCAACATATTCTATATTTTAGGACCAAACGTTTCAAGATATCATATCATATATGTATCAAAATATTCATGTATAGTAAATATTTTATTTTGGAAATAAAAATGAATAATATTATTTATTCTAGAAAATAGGTATTAAATATACTGTATATCTACACATGTTGAACCTACATATCTCCTGGATACACATTTTTAGTAATTAGTATGTTTGTGAATTGTAATTTAATATATACGGAGTATTTTTTTAACATAAAATAAGGTAATAACTAATAACTACTGCTCATTATTAAATAATGGTTTTAAAAAAAAAATACTTATTCCTAATATGTGTATCACCCCATCCCGTCAAAATTCTTATCACTACAAGAAAATCGACTAAATTTGACCGAAATCAAACGGTTGAATTTAGCTAAATTCGATCACATATGGTTGAATTTAGCTAAATTTGACCGTTCTTTTTTCGGTCATTTTTAGCTTGGTTGAAATTTATATCGCGGTCGAATTTAGATAATTTCAACCGACTATTTTTGACTGTTTATTTTCGATAGACAATTTTCGACTACATCTAGTGGTTGTTTTTCCTATCGAATCTGGTCAAAATTATAAATTCAACCAAATCTAGTCAAAATACTATAAATAATCGAATAAGGTCGATTTTAAAAAACCAAAATTTAAAAAAAAAAAAAAAAAGCTTCCGCCCAGAATCCGACTACCGGAACCAAAATCTGGCAACCTCAAGATTTCCTCAAGATTTTTCCAACGAAATAAAAAATACCCAAAAAATTATGAAATTAATACCTAAGCATAAACAAATATCGATATACAACCTTGCAGGCTCAAAATCATCAAAAACTCAATCAAACCTTCGAATTGAATTAAACTCCAAATATTACCCAGAAAAATATCTGTTCGGAATAAAAAATATTTATATCAATGAATAGAGCTCGATTTTTAGAACACATACATATATAAATCATTTATTTTGGATAAGTAGATTGAAAGATATTATTTTTTGAAAATTAAATTTTTATGTATACGTGAGAGAGAAATAGAATTGATGCCTTAGCCCTGGGGTGAGCTGCGGAAGAGGAATGGAAGAGGAAGGGGGGGAGGGGGTGGCCGGGGCCCGGGTGGGAACGTGTGGACATGGGGGGGAGTGGGGAGTTAATCTAGGTATTAATGTATATGTGATATTTCCTAGTTGCACACCTCAAGATTGTACAAGGGGGGTTGAATACAATCTTGTAAATTTCTTTCGATTTTAAACAAGACAACAGATATACTTCAATGGAGATAGATGGATAAGTCGAAGACTAAAACGTAAAGAGACGGAAATGAACAAACACACAACACACTTAAAAATTTCAGGTGGGGTTTTCTCGACTCCACCTGAGGGTTGTATTGAAGAATACTTTTCTGTGTAAACGAGTACACAGCTGCGAATACAAAGCTAAACTATTACAAGAGAACCTAATGCTTATAGCTTTTTAGCTCAGTGTTTCTCTTCTCTATTTAGCTATGCTACACTTGAAGTATATAAATACTCCAAGTTTACAAACCCTACAAAATAAATGAATCTTACAAGTCAAAGTATTCTGCAGGGTTGCTGCCACTCCTTGTCTCCATGTGATACAATTTTGTCTGGTTGCCTTGGACAGATATGCACTAGATTTACCAGCTAGATTGTTTGTGAGAATAAGGAATGTTTCTTTTTTTTCTTCGTTTCCAATACTGGTTCCCATACCTCTTTTAAGTTTATCAACCCATGTGATCTGTCAGGCATGTCAAGTCGCCATCAACCTCTAATCCCAAGACATTATTAATTGGTTGAAGCATTTATCCGTTGAAGTAGACATGGATCGACAGGTTGATTTATGCTTAATGAGAATACCATATCCGTTGACGTAAAATCTTCATCCGTTGATCACCACTTCACTTATACAGAATTACATAGCACAACCTATATACAATTAGCTACCCTATTCTGCATATCCATTGATAGTCAACATGACTTAGGATGTCTAGAAACTATGGTATTAACAAACAAACAAAAACTTAAATACAAGGTATGATACAAACTTATCAGTTGATAAGCTACCTCATCAATGGATGTACATAGCTTGGAAATCCGTTGATAAGTTACAAAACTTAATCTTTTACACATATGTTTTTCAAGGTTTTTTATGGATGTATATCATCAAGGACAACATAATTCCTAACAATATGTATTATATATATATAGGCAAGTGCTCAAATACAAACCAATCTTAAAATACAAACCTACAAACCAACACTAAATTAATTATATTTCATGTATTCTAAGGTTTCCGCCAAGGGTACCTTCACAAAAAATGCTTAAAATAATTGGCTCTATCCACCAAAAAAAAAAAAAAAAAATTTGAAAAAAAAAAAAATCACTGCCGTGGAAATGCGAAGCATTTAAGACAGTAAACGGATGAGTTAGGTAGTCATGAGGGCCGCAGGCCCTCGACACACCCGTCAATCGTCTATTGCCTTTACCATTGATTGCCATTCCTTACAACTTTAGAATGATAAAGGCGCGAAGCGCCGTACAAGAAGGTGCGAAGCACCGTTAACCAGTGAAATCCACTGCCACGTCATCACGTGAACAGTGATTTTTTTTTTTATTTTTTTTATTTTTTTTATTTTTTTTTGTTGGATAGAGCCAATTATTTTAAGCATTTTTTGTATTGGGGTACCCCTAGTTTGGTCATTAGATTAGCTTGAAATATTAGATTATGCTTGGTTTGTAGGTTTGTATTTTAAGGAGGTTTGTATTGGAGTAGCCCCCTATATATATATATATATATATATATATATATATATATATATTTGTTTTTAAAATGAATAGCTAGGATTTATATTTGTTTTTTTGAAGGGCTTAGATCAATTGATTCATCAATCCATCATGTGACACTAAATGGACTAATGAGATACAGCCACACAGATGCTGACTGAGAAATTCAATTATAATTTTAAGAACATTTTTCGAATCATATTTAAAATATAGTGAAAAATACTTAAAAATAAATAAAATAATATGAAATTCCCATAAAATTCTCAAATATTCATAAAAATATTCTTTACTAGAATATGATTTTCTTAAATATTTATTACCAAACAATAATTTTGTAGGATTTCTAAAAGACTTTAAATATTTAAAATAATATCTAATTTTGTAGAATTCATTCGTATTTTTCATTTTTTCGATGATTCAATCATATCGATAATAATATCGTATCTTATTAACTTTTCATAATAATATTTTTTCGGTGATTGAATATAGAAATTAATGGTCAACTATATATTTGACTAGTACTACTAACCGATTGTTTGTCCTGAATTGTTGTTTCTATTTTTTAAAAAATATTTATCAACGATCCAACCGTATGATGTCAATATATATCTAATATAGTGATACTCCCAAAATTTTAAAAAATAATAAATTAATTTGGATAGTGAAATTAGTAGTTAACTATTGATTTGACTAGTACTACTAACTAGTACTTTGTCCCAGATTATTGTTTCTATTTTTTTAAAAGTATTTACCGACGATCCAATGTACGGATCAATATATATCTAATTTAGTGATACTCTCAAAATTTTAAAAAATAATTAATTAATTTGGATAGTGAAATTAGTAGTCAACTATTGATTTAACTAGTACTACTAACTAGTACTTTGTCCTAGATTGTTGTTTTTTTTAAAAAACAAATATTTATCGATGATCCAACTATACGGATGTCAATATATATCTAATTTAGTGATATTTCCAAAATTTTAAAAATAAAAAAAATTAATTTGGATAGTAAAATTAGTAGTCGACTATTGATTTGACTAGTACTTCTAAATAGTACTTTGTCCCAGATCGTTTTTTCTATATTTTTAAAAATATTCATCTACAAATGTTTAGTCGAAATTATCAACACTTGTAAAATGAAAAGATAGATTTTTTTATAATCATCATGTCATTTAAACTAAAAAACATAAATATGTGAAAAAATATTTATTAACAGAGTATTTATTAATGAATATTTATTTGCATTTTTATACAATTGTTTTTTGATACTCTCACAATCGTATGGATAAGTGCCAACTGAACTACTAGAGGAGGAGGAGGAGTATTTTATAGTGGGTATTTAAAGTTTTACATAAAAGTAATCAATCAAACCAACATATTAACCGTCAAATAAATTATACTCCCGTCCTACTTAAACTGAATTGTTTGACTTTTTTGGGTCAAACTTGACTGACTTTTAAAAATTATCGACTAACATTCTTATAAATCTAAAAAATGTTGGCTATAATAAATGATCTATATTTTCTTATCATATTTTTTCATTAACTATATTTAACTTATAATATACGAAATATAAGCAGTGTTGTAAAAAGCGCAAATCGGACCTAAGTGGTGGGAGGACCTTCTAGCGCTTAAGCGGTTAAAGACTACAATCCAACTGTATGAATGTCAATATATATCTAATTTAGTGATATTCCCAAAATTATAAAAAATAAAAAATTAATTTGGATAGTAAATTAGTAGTCAACTATTAATTTGACTAATACTACTAACTAATACTTTGTCCCAGATTGTTGTTTCTATTTTTTTTAAATATTTCTCGAAGATCCAACCGTACAGTTGATAATATCTAATGATTTTAGTAATGTGCATATTTGTTTATAAAATTTCAAATTAATCTTCTATGATTGTTTTAAAATAAACCACTCATAGTTTCCCTCACTCTCTCGTTTATGTACCAAGTTGAGAAGATTTATTTTTTTTTTCTATTCATAATTATTCTTCCAAATTTTTTTATTACATGTAAATATGTAATATGTCATCCTAAAACACACATATTTTTTTTAATATTTTTAAAAATTAATAGACATTTTTTTTATATTTCCGAAACTAATAAACAAATGAAAATTCGATGTTTTCTTATTATATTTAACATTTCTTGTTAATTTTTAAAAAATAAAATTTTAACTTGTAATAAACATTATACTTGTATGTTTACATTTTTTTATTATGTATAAAGTTCTTTATATAATTAATATTAATTTTACAATTTTCTAAAAATTTAAATTCAGCCGAAATCGTTCAAATTTATAAAAAAAACAACTTAAATCGGTCGAAAAAAAATTTGAATATTTTGTACAAAAATAGGCGGCATATTTCTCTCCAAATAGGTTAAATTCGACCGACCCCAAATTCAGCCGACATCGGTCGAATTTATAAATTCGACCGAATGTAGTCAAATATATATAAATACGACCAAAATTAAATATGATCGAATTGAATATTTAGTCGTATTTAAAGTTAAAAACGCCCGCACAAAAATGATCGAATATAAATTCGACCGAATTTGGTTGAATTTAGCTCTGACTAAATAAATGTTGAATATTCAAAAAATAATCAAGTTTTATATTACTCAATTGAGTATTTATTTTCGCGTTATAACTATACTTTTACAAACTTACTAATGATATTTATTTAGTTTCAATGATAATTTAAAATTGATACAACATAATTGAAACCAAATTTTTTCGATCCGATAAAATCCAGTCCAAAAAGATTCGAACCGAATTTTATCTGATCTTAATCTGAAATTTATCCGATTTTAATCTGAAATCGACCCGATCCGAAAATAGATACTAACTGAACCGAAACCGATTAGAATTTTGTAAAACCGGTACCAGACCCGAACCGAATTAGATCCGATCCGATCCTATCCAAATTGTATCAAAATATATCAAAATCGAAAATTGATCCGATCCGAAATGGATCCGATCCGAAACCGATCCGTTTATCCGATTTGCCAAGTCTATTGGCAGGTGATGCATCTTCCATGTTGAACTTTTTGAGAAGTTCCTTGACATATTTTGATTGGCTTATGAAGATGCCATCATCCTTTTGATGAATTTGTAGACCTAGAAAAATGCCAGTTCTCCCATCATGCTCATCTCATATTTGCTCTTCATAAGAGATGAAAAATTTTCGCATAGCTTCTCATTTGTAGAACCAAAGATTATGTCATCAACATAAATCTGAACCAGAATGATGTCCTTGCCATAGTGCTTATAGAACAGTGTCTTATCCACCATACCTCTTATGAATTGATTCTCAATGAGAAAAGTAGAGAGAGTTTCATACCAAGCTCTGGGGGCTTGCTTCAATCCATAGAGTGCTTTGAACAGCTTGTAGACGAAGTCATACAACTTAGCATCCTCAAATCCAGGTGGCTGTTCAACATACACTTCCTCTTCTAATTCTCCATTAAGAAAGGCACTTTTGACATCCATTTGGAACACCTTGAAGTTACAGTGTCCAGCATAGGCTAAGAATATCTGAATAGCTTCAAGTCTGGTAACAGGTGCAAATGTTTCATCATAATCGATCCCATCATGTTGACGGTAACCTTTAGCTACTAGCCTTGCCTTGTTTCTTGTCATATTTCCACTTTCATCCAACTTGTTTCTGAAAACCCACTTTGTGTCAACGACTGACTTCCCTTTAGGTCTAGGGACCTTCTTCCATACATTGTTTCTTTCAAATTGGTTGAGCTCTTCTTGCATGTCTATCACCCAATCCGAATCCAACAATGCTTCATCAATTGACTTTGGCTCAGTTTGAGATAGAAAACATGAAAACATGTTATCAGCAAAAACATTTCTCCTTGTCCTTATACCGGTAGTGGGATCACCAATGATTAGATTGCTTAGTGGTTCTAGGCAAGCTTCTTTCTTGATCTGCTTGTTCATCTCCTCTTTGAGGGATTGATTCTCCATCATTGATGTTTTCTCCTTCATGTTCTTCAACATCTCCAGAATCATTCTAATTCTGATGATTAGCTGATATAGTTTGAGATTAAGCTGGAGTTTTAGTAGCATCATTGGTGTTGACAGCATTTCTCTCAAACTCAATGTCCTGAGTACAAGTAGGTTCATCAGCAACAATTTCTTCTTTTTCCAAATACCCTTGATTTTCAAATCTAAGAGGCTCCATTTGACCATCCTCTTGCAATCCTGGGAACTTGGTTTCATCAAATGTGACATTTACACTTTCTTCAATGACTTTGTGATCAATGACATAGACTCTGTAGGCAGTCCTTTCTAATCCATATCCCATGAAAATACCTTCATAAGCTTTAGTATCAAACTTTCCTTTCCTTTCATGGTTGTCAATCATCATAAAACACTTACTCCCAAATACATGAAAATATTTGACAGTAGGTTTCTTTCCTGTTAACAGATAGTAAGGAGTGTTTCCATGAGTCTTGTTGATCAAGGTTCTGTTCTGTGTGTAGCAAGCTGTGTTAATAGCTTCTGCCTAGAAATATGTTGGTAATTTAGAATCATTCAACATAGTTCTCGCAGCTTCAATGAGAGTTCTGTTCTTCCTTTCTACAACTCCATTTTGTTGTGGTGTCCTGGCAGTAGAGAATTGTTGGACAATGCCTTCTTCCTTGCAGAAGTTTCCTAATGTGGCAATTCTGAACTCAGTACCATTGTCACTCCTCAGATATTGAACTTGAGCATTAGGGGTTCTTTCAAGAACTCTTATGTGATCAATGATTTCTTGAGCAGCTTCGTTATTTGTCTCTAAAACTTCACCCAAGTGTACCTTGAGTAGTCATCCACCATTACCAGGGCATATCTCTTTCTTTCAAGAGATTGAACATTTACTGGACCAAACAAATCCATATTAATTAATTTGAATGGCTCAGTGTTGGTATTCACTTGCTTTGACTTGTGCACAGATCTTTTCAATTTACCCATTTGACAATCCTCACATAGTCCTTCTTGACAGAATTCCTGTTGAGGTAGTCCTCTCACCAAATCTTTCTTCATCAGAATATTCATATTCTTTAAATTGAGATGTGAGAGCATCTTGTGCCAAAGCATGCTTTCACCAACTGATGCTTTACTGTAAAAACAGTAAGCCTTGTCTTTCTTCGCAGAGTTTAAGTCTGCAACAAACAAGCTTCCTTTCCTGACTCCTTTCAAGGAGAGGCTTCCATCCTTCTTGTGATAGATATTACAAACCATCATATCAAAATCAACCTTAAATCCCCTGTCACTGAATTGGTTGACACTGAGTAGGTTGTGCTTCAATCCATCAACAAGAGCAATATCTTCAATGACAACATTTCCAATTTCCAAACAGCCATATCCTACAGTGTAACCTTTGCTGTTGCCTCCAAAAGTTATGATTGGGCCGACTTTCTCCACAAAATGTGATATCAGGGCTATATCACCAGTCATGTGCCTTGAACATCCATTGTCGATGATCCACATGACTTGCTTCTACTTCTTGCCCTGCAAAACAGATGATTTTAATTTGCATCTGGTACCCAAACTCTGTTGGGTCCTGCAGTTACAACATCATTGTTCATATCAATCTGCTTCACATTTAAATCAACACTAGAATCCTCCTGTTTGACTTCTTTTGTTGTCCACTTAGTTCTAGAGTTAGGCTTGGTCTTTCTCTTAGTGGAAGTTGCCTTTTTACCAACATAGGCAGGCGTAGAAGTCTCAGCAGTTTCTAAATAGGAACATCTTTCAGTAGATAGAATAGGCAAATTGAAACAAGTACTCATAACAACCATTTTGCATGGCATACAGTCAATGTTATTATAGACATCCATACTTCTTTGCATAATGGGGGTTCTATGTAAGTTACCACTAACATTGGTCGCATTAACCTTGTCCTGTTTGGGTTTTTTACAAACAAATGTTAAATGTTGAGATGATCCACAATTATTGCAAAGCTTCCTAGGGGCATCCTTAACATAACTATATCCATTCTTCTTGTCAATTCCTAGTTTGCCATTCCCATTCTTAGGCTTGTAGACATTTGCCTTGACAGTATGTTCTGAAGTTGCTGTCGAGCTACCTTTGACAATACCTTTCTTTTCATCTGTCTTGATAGCAGGTTTGAAAGTTGATGTCTTGGGTTCTCTCTTGACAGTATCTTTTGAAGTTTCTGTCTCATCCTTGTTATCAGCTACTTTAGAACATTCTGTCTGATTGCTTGGTAGAGTTTCTGTCACGGGAGACTTGACAGTATCTTTTCCTTCGCTCAGTGTGCTGTCAATGCACTCATCTTCATCAAGTAGCTCTTGTTTGATGAACAAGGAGGTTCCATCAAAATCAGCTTGAAGATTTTTGAAAATTGGTTTGTAAACTCTTTTGAGAATAAGGTTTGATAGAATCACTATCATCAAGAGCAATTGTCTTTCCATGCCTTCTACCCTACTCAAAACCTATTTTTACCTTTTGATTCTGAGTGTGATTATCATGATATTCCTGGACTAACTTAGAAGAGTTTCTAAAAGCTTTGAGTTTAAACTCATTTTCTGCAATTTGATTCCTGAGAAATTCTTCTATTTCCTTAGCACAGACAATATCATTTTTCAATCTAGAATTCTCTTGAGCTAATGAATCTAGTGGACTAGTTCTAAGCAGTAACATTTCATTTTCAGATTTGAGAGTTTCATTCTGTTTAGTTAACTTAGCAATTTCTTCATGAGCAGCAGATAAACTAACATGAATGTTAAACATCTCAGCACTTAAATCTTCAATGGTATGCTTATACTCAGTTTTAGACATATCAAGTAAAATGAGAGATGATACCTGGTTAGATGAACTTGAAGCTTCTTCATCAGATTTAGCCATGAGGGCTAAGTGTGACAACCCCAAATCCGGGGTCATAAATCCGGGCCATCACGGACCAATTTCCATTCAATATCAATATCCCTTGGGTCTTTTTTTTTTTTACAATTAATACCTATGCAATTGACCCCGCAATAACACACACACCAGTCATATGCTCAGAGAACAACATTCATCATAATAAAAGTTTAGAGATAAACTGTTGTTACAATCCCAGAATACCATCTATTATATCCATATATAAGTATATACTACCTTGAGAACAGGTGTCGATACTTTCTCATAAGGTAGACTTCCTCTTTACCCTCTTCCGGGTTGTACTGCGACGTTTCGGCACCTGATCTAGCTGTTATATAAATAAAATAGCAAGAGTGAGCTATAATAGCTCAGCAAGATAATATTGTTAACTAGAAATCAAAATTTTAATATATGAATATATATATAATCGGAAACCAATTATAAACCTTACGAAAGAATAAAATTCTTATTAATAATACCTCATCCACTTACTATTATAAGAAAAGAAATCTAGGATAATATTATATCAGTTTCTCTTCTTCAATAATATAACAATCAATATACCCTTTCAGTGTAATATTTCAAGATTATATGAATACTTGAACAAATTTCTCACTATCATCTTCTCATTTACTTCTTATGCAACAATTATCTAAATTAATATAAAATCAGTTTCTCTTCATCTGTAACAATAATTCCATCATTTCATGTCATTATTCTGTTTTTAGTATAGAAATCTGAAAACCATTTTCAATTCTTTCTTTCAAGTTTTGGGGATTTTCACTGTTGCCGAATACGTGAGGCACGATGATCAGTCGTCCTCCGTACCCGTCCCTTTTACTACCGGTAGACGTAGGTAGGTTCGCCACCATCCCCCAGGAGGAAAGGTTCTCCACCATCCTCCCTCGGCAACTCTTGGGCCGGAATAAATATTGAGTGCTGGACTGTGCCACTCCCACACAGCCTCTTACGCTTACTGTTGCAAATCCCCATTTTTATCAAATCGTTATTCCATTTATAAAATATCATTCCACATTTCAATTTTCCCGCTTTCATTTCTATATATCATTCACTCATATCATTTCCATTCTCGCACATTACTTCTATAAAATATATTTATATATATATATATATATATATATATATATATATATATAACATATTGCTTTGATTATGCTCCAGACATCTCTTTCATATTCAAGAAATCAAATATACTTTTATATTCATAAAATATTCCGTCTATTTTAAGAGTAGTAAATAATAATCAAATAATATTTATTACCCCACTAATACTCAAAGAAATATTTATAATATAGCATTATAAACCATATAACCCTAGATAACAACTGATACCATTCTCTTTCATATCTCTTTTACCGTAGAGCATATTCGCTCCATTCATAATCATCTCTATATTCATATTTCATAAATCGTATCCATCTCTCTTTAATTTCCCAAAATCAAGGGAATATATTCTTTGCAATATAACAACAAAAGCATAACATATATATATATATATATATATATATATATATATATATATATATATATATATATATATATATATATTCCATGATATCATTATTATTCCGAAGATAAATAATTTTCAAAGTAGGGATAGAAGGATCTTGCCTCGATCTCTGTATCCTGAAGGTATGGCTCGTGGCTCTCCCGGAGTTTCTATAAACACGAAAAGGACCGTCGTTAGAATACTACATCCCTTTCTCACTTCACTTATATATATCAACACCCTTAACACTTAATATATGTTTCACATGTTATTCATAACCCAAGTGTTCCAAAAACCTAACCATTTTATGTTAAATCAAGGTTTCGGTGCTTATTCACCATTTCCCTTAACAACCACACTTAACTGTAAAACTTCTCAGAAAATATAGATTTCAAATTTTACTACAAGGTCGACTGGTAATGACTCTTTGACTACCCTACTACAATATCCCAAAATTTTATAATTTTTAAAAATGTCTAAGTATGGTAGTTATAGCCTCAAAGTTGCTGTATTTACGTTTTCTCGGTTTTCGAACGTCTTTCACTAAAACTGACTTTTCTCCTAAACCGTTCATCAGATTTTAACGTACTTTATATCAAAACAATCTATGAACTAAGATCTATCATCTCATGGTCCCTTGGTACACTGGACAGTAAGGTACCGTACTGATACAGTGGTCCAAAACAGGGCAGTTCCTATCCTAACGAAAATCGGGAATTATAACTGCTGTACTTTCATACTTTCCATATTTTAATTGCTCCAAAACCATCATTCCACACTCAATCCAAGCCCTACACCATGTGGTCTACATCCCAACCATGGTTACAGGTTCACATCATAATTTCCATATCAAACTTAAAACACATATCAACAACCATATCATTAAGATTTCATGCTTTATACAACTTAACTTCTAAACTAAGCATAATCAACCATAAACTCATAATTCAAGTTAGGGTCTCAAGTAATATACCTTCCTTGTAGCTTGTATAACACTTAATAATCCTTGGGATATCCTTAAGCAACCATATAACACCTTAAACTAACAAGAAACACCAAGAACATACTTAGAATTTTCGGAGCTATTTTACTGCAACTGAAAGAACATGAAAAACGACCCCCTTACCTTGCTTTTCTGGAAAAATCTTGTTAAATACGACTTGTAGCTTATCTCATGGGCTTTTTAAAAGGCTATAGAACGCAAA
The DNA here is from genome assembly GCA_037693485.1 of Kitagawia praeruptora. Lineage (NCBI taxonomy): Eukaryota > Viridiplantae > Streptophyta > Magnoliopsida > Apiales > Apiaceae > Kitagawia > Kitagawia praeruptora. Next base: position 129,879,560 of record CM075352.1, read on the forward strand.
ATTTGGCTGAGAAATGAAGAAGTTATGCTCGTTTTACAGAGCTCCTAGAAATCTGGCCGAAATTTTCTTCTTGAAATAAAATTGTTTTGTTTTGCTTTCTCTTGTGTAAATGATGTATATCCCTTGTTTCTATCTTGATATATCAGCTAGAAACCTTTTGTAATTGTGTTTTGGAGTCCACCAATCAAAGGGTGCCAATTGTTGGCCATCTAGACACCTTGCCATGGTGAAATGCAACTTAGTATCAAGGTTTTGTCAAGTTTACTCCTCTTCCACTTTGGTTCTAATATTTTCACCAAGTGGATTCCTTCCCTTACACTTTAATTCACTTACCATACAGCTCCATGTGTAGGTTGGGCCAAAATTTGGGCTTTTACCATGCTCTAGGGCTTTTTGTTTGGGCTTAATGCAAAGTTCTTTCATCATTTGATTTATCGAAAGATTTCTATGATCGTTTCAGTGGTTTCTCCTCTGTAAATCTCTTGCATATATATTATCCTTTCCCACATCATATATTATTGTGTTAGGGTGGTTCGAATCCTCAAGTAGATATTAAATCCAATATCCTTGGTATATTCTCTTTATCTCAGAATTTGCTCTCCCGGTTTCTCTCCCGATTTCTCAAGCATTCTCTAACTCGCTCACTAACTCATTTATATTCTCTTTACTCTAGGATTATATTCTCAATCCTTTTTTCCCTCTCATAATATATCCTCCCTTGGACTTCTAACATTTAATATGCTCAATACATGATTCGTTCGCTTAATCTCGTTATAAAGTCTCAGTGGTTTTCGTTCTAAATTCTTAAATCAAATATAATAAAATTCCAAAATATTAAATCCTCATTTCCTCAAATTTAATATCTCATTTCCAAGTGGTTCTAAATTGTTTAACAATCTAAATTCTTCTGGCATTCCCTTGACTTAATAATCCCCTGGTTTTACCTAATTTCCCATGTTCCTCAAGGTATACACCTTTTTCATATTCCATACTCTTTAATACCCGATACAATAGTACTCAATTGAAATCAAACATCTTAAAAATCTATACTCGGGAATTTCTGAAATCCGTCATCGTTTTGAGTCACTCATTTTCATAGTACATCACTAATATGGTTTCTGATTATTCATTTTCTGTTTCAATTATAGGGTACCTACATACCATTTCCTTAAATCCTCAAAATCACTATTCATTTAGGTTCTGTAGCATTGCAAAAGTTAGGGTTATTACAGTCTTCCCCCCTTAAAAGGATTCCGTCCTGGAATCATGTTGGAAAAGTTCATAGGTACCACACCTTCTAATTCCACACACCTTCCTTTATCCTTTTTCCCTTTATAATATCTCAATCTTGTTTGCACACAAACACCGACATAAACTTGTTTGTCATTCATCAACATGCCATTTAGCTTATCCTTAGTAGTACTCTCACTATCTTTCCTCGAAATCTCCTCCTATATACAGTCATTCTATCTTATCTCATCTCCCTTTTCTCTTTTGCCTAAGGTTATCAGCCACCATATTGGCCTTCCCTGAATGGTAGTGTATCTCACTATGGTTTGTCTAGATTTTGATCTCTATCATGACATAAATATTAACACCTCAATATTCCTATATCTCATCTCTGTAAAATTTTCCAGAAAATAAGCTATAATAATATTTCTTAAAACTACTGTAAGAAAATATCAATTATAATATATATTTCCTGTTCGTACTTATACGAGTAGATACTTTCCCTTCATTCTAAGGATTTTCCTTGCACTTTCCCCATTATTCCCAAATCTCCTTTCTATAGAGTTATCTGACTCTTAACAGATATTGATTTTGATGACACGAGGATAACTCACTTTCTTATATCACCATAGTTTACTTTCTCACAGATAGATTATTCTTATCTATTTTATCAGCCCATTTACACCATTCATTGACTTAGTCAATCCCTAACCAAACACTTACACTTAAGAGGTTAAATTAGCGCGTGCCTGCAATTTCCTCCGGATACCTTATCCCATATGTCTAGTGTTCACTATACGCTCCTTACATCTTGCTGATCCACCTTAGTTCCTTCATGATATACTATCCATTCCACCTCTGTAATTTCCCTTTATTATTCTCATCAAAATCTTTACCTCAAGTTTTACTCATTTACACCCCTTTGGATTAATCCTTTGAATAATTAACATCTTTAATGTCTCTCTATTACTTAGGGTATTAGTCACAATATTGGTCTTCCCCTACTAATAGTAATTGCACCTCGAAATCCTTCAATAATTATCCCCACTTCCTTTGTTTATCATTATTCTAATTCTATCCTCAAAATACACCTTGCTCCCAATAGTAAATTTCAATTATACCTTAAAATTCCTCATGTTCTTTTCTTTTACTAATCGTCAAATATACCCATTACTTCTCACGAAATTACTTCCTCTCTTATATTGAAACACTCCCAGTTCTAATTATCTCTTATTGAAATTTCCCTTGGAATCTTAAGTTTTCTCGTATAATCACGTATACTCTAAACCTTACTTTCATTATTCTATCCATAAAAAAAAAATCTTCTATATTCGAAACAATTGATAGAATTTAAGAGACCTTAAATTTAAACGAACCCAGATATAAGCAAGGGTCGCACAATAATTTATAACATTAAGAGTTTTAAATAACCTTTATTCGAAACAAAAGAATATTTGAGAAATCAATATGATGGAAGAACCCGTATGTCACACAAGTGAGGGCGTCCCCTCCGACTTTCAATCACACAGACAGATCGTCCTTGTGTATACATATATGGTTGTTCCTCTTAGTTGGAGTAAGAAATATAGAGGGAAATTTATATCACGATGATAAACACCATTTTTCGAAAATAATCTTAGAGAAATATTTTGACTAAGATAGATAAAATAAAATTTTGAAACACATTCCAAAGGTACCAGAAAGTTTCGAAAAGATACCGGCCCTTAATGAATAATTACCCACTAGTGGAGAAAAATTTTGAAAATAGGTACCGTTAATAGCCTTTGCCCAATTGAAAATCCCAATAAAAGAAGGTTTTCCTCAAATAATATTTATATCTTAGACTGCGTACTCTCCAAAATTACTCAAATTTGGCACTCACCATGTAGCCTTAATCTATCGTCTGCTATTCCCAATTATCTTCATTCACATAGTCGTGACTTGGCTCGATACTCTCTGCCTTCATCCATAATAGAACACAACCTTCTAATCGATATATTTACGTAATGTTGATCGTCTTATCGTGACAATGCTCCGGTATCAATGACCCTTTTAAAACTATAATTTATAATTGTATATTCTAGCATACTACTTATACTCACGAGATTGTCTAACATACACTTCCCGATACATCAAGTATTCCCTTCCTCATATCGATCTCATGTGCTACATAAACTTAACACTTTTGGCATAATAACCTTTTTATTTAAGTCAATCTCGGAATGTCTCAGTCTGTCTTGGTCCTTAAGGTACATCTTGGCTTTACCGACCAATCTCAGTTTCACCATTTCATCTCCACAATCAATTGAAACCATAAGTGTCTGTTCACCAATCCACTTACAATATTTCTTCAAACTCCCTTAAACACAAGAAGACTTTAAATACCCTTAACTTTGGCTCACCAATCTCCTCTCCCTATACTAAAACATAAACTCTTATTAGTAATAATCTATAAAATCATAATCACTACTTAGAATGAACGCTTCGTTCGATAAACCCCCCTTGAACTCGATGTGAGTTCATATTTTATATCCTTACCTATTGTTGTGCCCAAAATCTCCATGGGCTAGATTTAGGCCCAATAGGCTTAAGGATCCAATCCGTATGAGTAATATGGGTTATGATTGAGGTCCCTTAAATTAAATGGGACTAAATAGCATGTGAAATGGATCTGGACAGGTTTAGGTTCCCGAGAGATAGCTTCCCGAGAGACAGCTTCCTGCAGACAGCTTCCCGAGAAACAGGTTCCTGAGAGACAGCATACTGTGCGAAAACAGATTTATTCCAGCAGATTTATAGCACGATAAAGCCTCCTATTCTTTAGGAGCAAGTCATGAACATCAACTCCTTATTGGAATGTATTCCTTGGGCGCAGATGATCCTTGAATACATCTAATAGGACGAGAACTTGTAAACATACTCCTAGTCGGACTAGAACTCGAGTTCTATTCGACTTAGGTCACCTATTCGTGGCTGAAATCTGGAGAAAATGAGGTCCCCACGAATTAGGAACCTAGAATATTGCTGCCTAACCAGACTTCTAGTCTAAAAATAACTACGTGAACTTGATCCCTATATATACAAGGGTACGTAGGCACCTTGAGAACATGTTTTTACAAGCCTCGTAATACACCTACGAGATTCTTGAGAACACACGACACAAGCCTCAAGGGAACTCGCGAGTTTCTTGTAAACGCTCTCAAGCTCAGTTCAACCTCTACAAAAAACCTCCATTCTCCATAGATTAGTTGATCATTAGCCTTTACAACTTACCATAAACCTCTCAAAAGTTGTTACAAAATCCACTCATCAACATTGGCGCTAGAAGGAGGGCAGAGTTATCATCTTAAGAGTGGAAAGATGGCAGGCAATTCTGATAGCGAAGTAACACAATCTGTAGAGAAAGATCAAACCCCGAAAGCAAAGAAGATTACTCCTGCTAACGTCCTAGAGCATCTAAAGTCGATTGAAGAAAGGCTTACAACCCTCGAACAAATAACACCGAAGAAGAAGAAGAAGTCGAAGTTAACAACTGGTAAGAAGGGTAAAAAAGCTAAGATTAATCCCAAGCAGTTAGGCGTCGATGAAGAAGAACGTGAAGAAAAGGCTGAGGAGGAGATCGAAGACCCAAAGAAAGATACTGAAGGTGAAGAAGATGGTGAACCGAAGGATAAACAACCTCCTGTTAAGGAACCTTCCATCGAGATAATTAAAGATGATTCAAGTTCAGTCAAGATTGCGAACGATTCGTGTATAGCAGATTCACAGGAAGCCGATGATAAAGATAAGGAAGCAAATGACGGTGGAGCTGGTGATTTGAATGTTGAAGACATCAAGAAGATTCTAGTGAAACTCAAGGAAGAAAAGCAGTCAATAGCAGGTGCGATGACCTCATCTCCATTCACTAAGAAGGTTAGAAAATCTCTGTTATCTAAATCCTATCGTATGTCATATGAGTTTAAATTTGATGGCACTACGGATCCTGTGGAGTATCTGGGTCGTTTCAATACCGAGATGGATGTTTATCAAGTTAAGGAGCCAACAAGGTGTAGCTTATTGGCTGCAACCCTTTATGGTGGAGCTCATCAGTGGTTTAAGAGGTTACCATCAGATTCTATAAATTCCTGGGAGAATATGGGGAAACTCTTCGTTACTCAGTTTAGAGCTTCCATCACTTTTGCACCCCCAACCAATACCTTGGCCAACATCAAGCAGAGAGCAGATGGGACCTTGACAAAGTACCTCAAACGTTTTAATGCAGAGGTTCCCAGAGTCCCAGAGTTAAGAAAGCTCCTGACGAGGTCATTATGAGCTTCCTAATTGCTGGAGTTAGAGCTGGTTCAGACTTCTGGAAGGAGCTACAAGTACGTGAACCTGGTACACTACCTGAGTTCTACAAACAAGCTGAACTATATAAATGTGTGGAAGAATCCTTGTTGAAGTTGAGAGAAACAGAAGATCTTGGAAATGAAGCTAGTCATAAAGGAATCAAGCGAGAGAGGTCTCCAAGCCCGCAAGCATATGTTATTGGGATCGAGCTTCCTCCAAAAGAATTAAAGCAAAATTGAAGACAAAGTGTGACAATTATACCTCTTTGGTCGCTCCAGTAGACCACATCTTCACGGTTTATGGGAAAGAAGGAATATTTGTAAAGCCTACACCTTTACCTGTAGGAGCAAGGAAAGATCTGAATAAATATTGTGACTTCCATGAGGATAATTGCCATGATACTTCTGAATGTAGAGCACTGAAAGATCAAATTGAGGAATTGATTAAAGCCGGGAAGCTTGCGGAATGGATAGCTCGAGGTGACCAGTAGTTGAAAGTTTAAGAGCTTCCTTAAAGTAGAGTTGAGAGACCTTTATTTATATATGTATTTCCTTCTTAGAACTAGGGGGTAGTGCATGTATACCTCCCTAGCAATCAAGCCTATTTCTATCGAGTAGTTTTCAACGAAATTATGAGTAGTTCTTTTCCTTGTATTATGTCATACATGAGCTTATATTTAGCTTATAAAACAAGGAACGTAATTCAGTGAGTTGTTAGAAATACCCCACAAGTAATCTCTTTAAGTATCTCTTGTTTCTTACAATGAGTTAGCTCGCGTAAGCTTAGAGGTGTTGTATTGAGATATTTGTATTAGATATAGAGGTTTATTCCCAACGTGTTTCGTAAGAGGTTAAAGAAGAAAAGGGAAGACATGTTAAAGCTACAAGCAGGAATGATGTGAAGAAATGATAATATCTGTTCAAGCGTTAAGGAAAATTCGACATAGTTGAAGATTTTGATGAAGAGTAGCTACAAGAATCTGATATGAGCATCTTGAAGAAAACACACAGTACTCAACTTCATGGATGAATATTCAACGACTTATTAGAGATTATAAAAGAATTTTGAAGCTTCCCGGAGTTAGTTCTTCATCAAAGGCAAGCTTCCCTGAAGAACTGGGGGGGGGGGTAGTATAATTACTATAGGACATGGTAGTTTGAAAATTGAGGATTTCAAAACTTTGAGAATTCAGGTCCAGAAACCTCATAGCTCATATTTGGTTCAGGAACCTTGAAGATTGATTTGGTTTAGTATCTATAAGAGCAGCATGTTTGCATCATAAACACGTCAATAAGTTTTTGAATCTTAACAGAGGCTTCCACTTCACATCTGATCAGTCTACAGAAAAATCCAGGTGATACCTCTTCTTGTATGCTTACATATTCGTAGAAAACCTCCCAGGTTCATTATTATATACCTGAAGCTTGTATGTGACAGCTTCCAGGTTCATTGACATTTGTAAGAAGCCAATTGTTATTTTCTGATTAGCAGCTTCTTGCATGAAGTTCCCAGCCAGCCGATACCTGAATAGAAGAAAGTGTACTTATAGCAAGAGCTCCATGCCTTTAGAGGATTAATCTAGTGCCCTTCTGGATTCTTTTTGTGCTCCATTCAAGGATTCACTTAGAGCCTAGAAGGATTCATTAGGTTCCCCAAGAATTTTTGTGTATTCACTAGGTGCCCTTATGGATTCTCCATGTGCCCGTATACGTTCACTTAGAGCCCAAAACGATTCACTTGGTGTTGCATGCATCCACGCGTATTTGTTTGGTATCTTAATGGATTCTCTTTGTACCCTTTTAGGGATTCATTTAGTGCCCAATTGGTTACGGTTTTTGTCCTAAGCAGAGGTTCATATAAACAACTAGTTGGATTCACCTTATTCCCTTATAAGGATTTGCATAGAGCCCAGAAAGATTCACTTTGAAAGCCCTATCAGCTGCAGGCACTCGATAGCCAAAAAAAACTTGCAAGAACGAGAGATCCACATCGAAAAGCCCTATGAATCGTAGGCACACATTCAAAAGTCCCATAAGCATGTGGGCACCTAGTTAAGGATTTTGGGAACCTAAGCATGGGTAACCTAATCTAGAGTTCGCTTGTACTTGAAAAGCTTTCAAAGGGATTCACTTTGTGCCCGTACGGATTCACTTGGTGCCCTCAGCATTTGAAGGGATTCACCTTGTGCCCTTACAGATTCACTTGGTGCCCCTAGAGTTTGAAATGATTCATCATGTGCCCTATAGATTCTCTTGTGCCCTCTGCAGGATTTACTTAGAGCCTATAAAGATTCATTTGGTGCCACAAAGGAATTCACTTAGTGCTCAACCGGATTCTCTTCGTGCTCTTGCCATGATTCACCTAGAGCCCGGATGGATTCACTTCGTGCTCCCTAAAGCCAAAAGGATTCATGTAATAACCCGGATTTTTCATGAAATGATTTTATTATTATTTCAATAATAATAATGTTTTTCCTAAAATGAGGAGGAATTTTTTTTTATTTTATGTAATTATTTAATTATTTTCGGTTAAGTGGAACCGGGACCCTTTTAAAAAATTTATGGACCGAGTAGATATCTCGAGTCAATAAATTATTTGGATAAATATTTAATTTTGGAGTGTGGAATTATTTAGTAAAAATTTTATTTGAAATTACTGAATAATTTAGAGATTTTAAAATCCTTAGAAAATGTTTATTTTAATAATTTGAGGATTTGTAGAAATTACTTGATATATATATAAAATAAAGAATTTGAGATTTTACTAAAACAATAGTGTTTGTAGTATTTTTATAAAACCCTGTAAATTGTGAATTATGAATCACAATTATTATTTTTATGATTTGTTTTTATAAATTATTAATATTTGTAAAATGCATATCAATTTAGAAATTTGAGATTTAATTCTAATTCTTTCTCCAAAAGTCTTTAAAAATATTCTAGTATTTAATTATGCTAGAAATTTTATTTTTACAAATTAGAGTTTTAACTCTAAATATTATTTAGAGTATGTAGTGATTATTGTATTGTTTATATTTGTTTTGGGCCAAGCCCATTAGGTTAAAAGCACACATCTGATATATACACACACGATACACACACAGAACACACACATCGCCGCACAAAATCAGATCGGGGGGGAGGGGGAAAGAAATCAGCGGGGAGAGAGAGACTCGGAGAGGAGAGAAAACGAGAGAAGAAGAAGGGAGATGAAGTGTGTGCTGGTGTGTGTATTTGCGTTGGAGGAGCAGCCGCGCGGGGGAGAAGGCGAGATGGAGCAGGCCGGCGGCTGGCGGCTCCGGCGAGCTTCGGCGTCGTGGCTGCAGCAGCGGGGGGTCGACCAGTGGTGGTGTGCGAGAGAAGAACTGCAGTAGAAAGGGAGAGAGATGGGGAGATTTTCGGTGTTGATTTTGGAGCAAGTCGAATCGAATCGAAACGGTATAATTTCGCGTGTTAATTATTTAATTTTCGTATTGCATTAGTTGTAAATTTCGATATAAATTAATGGTTGTAATTTAATTAGTTGTAAATTGTGGTAATTAAATTAGATTTAATTGTGAGATTAGTGTGGTAATTAGTTAGTTTAAATTGCGAGGTTAATTATGGTGGTAATTAGTTAGTTTAAATTGCGAGGTTAATTATGGTGGTTTAATTAGTTTAAATGGAAAAGCTTAATGTGGTAATGGGTATAATTAGACTAAAATTGTGAAATTATGATTATTGGTTGAATTTCCGATATTTAATTCGGAAGGTATGTTTGTAATTATAATTGTTGAGTTTAATTATGAGTCCGATTAAAGGTTCGGGTTAGTGATTGTTAATTGTTAAATTGCTAATTGTTAATTGTTAGTGAGTAATTATTAATTGTCGGATAATATATTCGGGTTAGTTGTCAAGTAATTGTTAAGTGCTAATTGCTAATTGTTAGTTTCCAAATTGTAATTTTTAAATTGTTAAGTGCTAAGTGCTAAGTGCTAATTGCTAATTGTTATTGTCATATGAGGTATAGTTATAAGAGTTGGCTTATCGGTAAATGTCTATGTGCTAAATGGTATAAGTCGGGTCGTAGTAATTGTTAGAAGTCATAAGTGCCAACTACGTGGTGTTGGCTTAAATGTGGATAAACTTAGTTTACTTTTCCTTATGTGCTAGTTGCCGCATGTCTGGGCGGGTACTTTTCCTTATGTGCTAGTTGCCGCATGTCTGGGCGGGTACTTTTCCTTATGTGCTAGTTGCCGCATGTCTGGGCGGGTACTTTTCTTATATGTTTACTTTTATGTTGCTGCAAGTTGAGGCAGCTTTTATTTTATCAGAAGCAGGGTTATAAATTGTTTTGTTGGCATGGAGGGGCTGAGCCCATAGTCCGATAAACGAATACTACATGCCGAAATTTTCTAAAAATCCCCTGCATTTTAATTTATTTAACTTATTTGATTTCAAGGGTTTAAAGGTATGATTTGGGTGTTAACTGTTTATGTGTATATGTGTTAAGTGAATTAATTCGAGGATTAAGTGAATTAATTCGAGGATTAAATGCGTCTTGAAGATTAAATGGGTATTATGAGTCTTTATTGAGGGCTAAGTATGTTTTGAGGATTACTTGTTAATTAGCTTGTGACAAGAGTATGTCAATGGTATTATGGTCAAAGTGTTAAGTGGAGTTTTGACTAAGTGTTATAATTGTGTAGTGTTATGATATGTTAGCACCAGGAAATGTCTACTTTAAAAAGGGGACTTTTCCATTTCTTTTCTTTACTATAATATGTTATGTGCAATAAGTGGTATTAGAATAGGCAACTATAGGGAGGACACCTATAGTTTGACTTTATGTTATTTAGTGATAATCCCGAGTTGTGTCTACTCGATATACGAGGTAGGACTGACACGTACTCGTAACTATTTCAGTACCATTAGGGCATAATCAAATTGGAGCGACGTGCATCCAAAAAGGAAGATCGAGACGTCAGGTAAGGTCCATGGAAATGCTTGGACGAGGTGCGAAGGAATTATTCGCGGTTTCTATTTTCTGCTAAGGACCAGAGGCAAGTTTACTATGCATACTCTATTGTTCAGAGTATATTTATTTTAAATATATGAAATGCGTTAAATAAGTTTTCAATCCATAATCGCGAGTTTTTCCAACCTTGTACTTCTTCTCCCAAATCATTGTATTCCTTGCTTTGCCAACAATATTAAATTATTCTCGTGCAATAATCAAAACCCATGACTTATAATACTGTCGATGGGCGATGACATTCTTATGGTTCTATATCTCGATTTATATGTTGTATATTTATAAACTTTTGTAATGTGGTAGAGGACTATATGTTATGAGGTATATATAGATACATATACGTATATATGGAACTACGTGGTGAAGGCTCCGAGGGTAGAGCGTGTATTGAGTTATTGAATTTAGCCCGCGTGTCGGGGCTATTTTGTATTGTATGTTTTCGAAAACCCGGGCAAAGCTTTTAAAAAAAGAATTTCGCAATAATTAACCTAAAGGCAACATCACCAATAAACCAGTGTTTATTTAATTAATAGATGCTCCTGAAAGCATTTACTAATTAAATAAACCTCATTCGCCTAATTAAATTTATTTAATTAGATGAATATCATTTTCAAAATGCTTTCTTAAAATCACCTTGTCCCGGAGAAATAATAAAACAATTTAATGGAGTGATTCTATCTAGTATATTATTTATCAGAGATAGTTTATTTTCAATACGGATTAAAGATATTCCAATGGTTATAAATTGGGTACTTTCAGCTTAAAACAGCTAGATTGATATCGATATATGTTATTTGAATGCTTATCTAATTCGATGAATATTAATTATAATATTCATTAAGAAACAAAAAAAAAGGGAAAGTGAAGAAGGATTTTCATGCTTATTAATTATTTCTTATTGACCGAGAGTCAGTAGTAGTTATGTGATAAAGTGGCTAAAGTTTGGAGACTGCTGGAGAGATTTTGTCTTGATTTTGATTAGAAACATTCCAAGAGTTGTATTTGGGTGTTTTGAGGTTATTAAATATTCCAGTATTAATAGTAAATATTATTTGAATATTACTTAATAAATGAATATTAATTTGAGTATTGTTTTAAAAAAGGGATTATTGAATATTTATTATTTGTTACATAGTAGTCAATATTTATTAAATACTCTAAGTGTTTTGAAGGTTATAAAACACTATTTAAAGGTTGTCTAATGACTTTCATAGTCATTTAAAATATTATCTTTTGAATCTATCTAGGTAAGTTACTTTTCAAGAACTTATATATATATATGGAATTACCCTGTTGTGGTTACCAGCTTTATGCGTACCATTTTCCATGTGTGATCACAAAACCCTGTGTCGAGATTGATATCGGTACAAGTGTATATCTATACTTGAACTCTTTTGAACTCAAAACATTTTCGAAAACCCCCGGTCAGGTTTTACTCTCTTGCTCGTTTTTCAAGAATTATCGGTCGACTGAGGTCGAACTTCAACTACTCGAATTTTCTATCAAAATGATTTTTTTTGAAAAGAAAAGAAAAAGGGGACTCTGGCAGGTGTGGGAATCGTTGACGAACGATTCCCGGGATGTGTAAGCGGCCGTGAGCTAGGCGGTCCATCAATTATTATTCCGGCCCAGGTGTTGCCGAAGGATGATTACGGATGTAGTTTTCATCGAGGGTGATTACGGATGTAGTTTTCACTCGGGGATAGTTACGGATGTAGTTTCTATCCTTCTACCGGTAGAGAAGACCCGCGGATTATTGGACTTGGATGTGGCGACTGATCATCGTCAATCCTTGTCAGGTTTTATGTTTTCTTTAAGTCCCATCCTCCACTTTGGAAAAATACTCAAACACTGCTTCTTAGGCCTAAGTGCCAAGTAGCCGATAGTGTTGTTTTCAATTTTGAAAGATGATGAATTCATGCAGTATCTAGAACTGCAAGATTATTCTAACAATAATGGCACGTGCTTGTGCACTTTTACAATTATCCAAAAGATGAAAGATGGTTCATCAGTTATTGATGTTAAGTCCCAAATGTTTTGCTTCAAGAGTTTTGACTCTCTTCCTATCAGTTATTTTTGGAGTTTAACTTATCAAGTGGTTAACGAACTTATAGCCTGTACAGAATCTTGAACTGTAAGTTGTTTTGATGATAATGATATACTCATATGTATATACTTACAAACTTGAGGAGTATTAAAAAGGGAACTTTATAATGGTTTGGCTTATGAAGGGTGGTAATAACTATCTTAGCAGCATATTGAACTGCATAATTTGAAAAGCTCCCTAAGAGGTTATCAATACTATGAGTATGGTATGTGGATAAGGTATGAGGATTACTATTGTTGGCATGAACTTACTTTATTTATCTGATGTTACTCGAAATGTCATATATCCCCTACTGAGGTTTCATTGTTGTAAATATTTCAAAATTGATATTAAGTATCGTTATATTTCGAAAACTCCATGTGTATATTGATATATATTGTTGTGCTCTATTAATACTTGCTGGGAAATTCTTTCGCTCATACTTGCTTGTTTTATATATTAACCTTTCAGAGGAAGGTAGATGATTGAGGCTTATCTGCATGGCTCAGAAGAAGCAGGCAGTACGCCCTTATGAAGATGATATGATCCAGAAAAGTTATAGCTGGAATAAGTTATATGTAAGTACATTTATGTGTAATATATATTACTTTGTGCTGAGTAGTACTAGTTGCTGGTGTACTTCCCAACGAAGCTATACTAGTAGTATAAGATTTTTAAGATATAGTGCGATGTAATAGAATGGATGTAATGAAGATGTAAAGATTTTTAGTTCTTGTTTCTAGCCCTATGACCTAAAAGATGCTTGGTGGTTGGGGTCGCAGAGTTATAATTCAGTTTTAATGATTCCAGATGGTTTAATGTTGTTAAACAGGTAATTTGACATTGAGGATTTCCGCGTGACGACCAAATCCCTGACCCCGGATTTGGGGCGTTACAATTCATTTGACGCCCAGTCGAATTCTTTAAGTTCCCTTCTCAAGATTCACTTAAAGCTCAACTAGATTCATCTTATGCCCTACTAAGGATTCACTTAGCGCCCAATTGAATTCTCTAAGTGCCCTTCCCAGGATTCACCTAGAGCTCAATTGGATTCGCCTTGTGCCCTCATCAAAGCGATACATTGATAAATACCCTCATTTATAAAGCTTGTATATTATCAAAACAGGTACCGTACTACTAATAAGTTCTTGATAAAGCAGCTTCCAGCTTCCCATTTCCAACCCGCAATTTGTAGCTACAGCTTCCACATTCAGTGATATTCAGCCGAAACAAGCAGTTTTCAGCCAGCCGCTTCAACAAGTTATAGGAGGTTCACGCGTCATGACACCTATATATCTATATGCGTATATTACTATCACTCTTGTTCATGAGCATTATGACTCTTAGCTCTGATACCAACTGTGACAACCCCAAATCCGGGGTCATAAATCCGGGCCATCACGGACCAATTTCCATTCAATATCAATATCCCTTGGGTCTTTTTTTTTTTTACAATTAATACCTATGCAATTGACCCCGCAATAACACACACACCAGTCATATGCTCAGAGAACAACATTAATCATAATAAAAGTTTAGAGATAAACTGTTGTTACAATCCCAGAATACCATCTATTATACCCATATATAAGTATATATACTACCTTGAGAACAGGTGTCGATACTTTCTCATAAGGTAGACTTCCTCTTTACCCTCTTCCGGGTTGTACTGCGACGTTTCGGCACCTGATCTAGCTGTTATATAAATAAAATAGCAAGAGTGAGCTATAATAGCTCAGCAAGATAATATTGTAAACTAGAAATCAAAATTTTAAACATATATAAATATATATATAATCGGAAACCAATTATAAACCTTACGAAAGAATAAAATTCTTATTAATAATACCTCATCCACTTACTATTATAAGAAAAGAAATCTAGGATAATATAATATCAGTTTCTCTTCTTCAATAATATAACAATCAATATACCCTTTCAGTGTAATATTTCAAGATAATATGAATACTTGAACAAATTTCTCACTATCATCTTCTCATTTCCTTCTTATGCAACAATTATCTAAATTAATATAAAATCAGTTTCTCTTCATTTGTAACAATAATTCCATCATTTCATGTCATTATTCTGTTTTCAGTATTGAAATCTGAAAACCATTTTTAATTCTTTCTTTCAAGTTTTGGGGATTTTCACTGTTGCCGAATACGTGAGGCACGATGATCAGTCGTCCTCCGTACCCGTCCCTTTTACTACCGGTAGACGGAGGTAGGTTCGCCACCATCCCCCAGGAGGAAAGGTTCTCCACCATCCTCCCTCGGCAACTCTTGGGCCGGAATAAATATTGAGTGCTGGACTGTGCCACTCCCACACAGCCTCTTACGCTTATTGTTGCAAATCCCCATTTTTATCAAATCGTTATTCCATTTATAAAATATCATTCCACATTTCAATTTTCCCGCTTTCATTTCCATATATCATTCACTCATATCATTTCCATTCTCGAACATTACTTCAATAAAATATATATATATATATATATATATATATATATATATATAACATATTGCTTTGATTATGCTCCAGACATCTCTTTCATATTCAAGAAATCAAATATACTTTTATATTCATAAAATATTCCGTCTATTTTAAGAGTAGTAAATAATAATCAAATAATATTTATTACCCCACTAATACTCAAAGAAATATTTATAATATAGCATTATAAACCATATAACCCTAGATAACAACTGATACCATTCTCTTTCATATCTCTTTTACCGTAGAGCATATTTTCTCCATTCATAATCATCTCTATATTCATATTTCATAAATCGTATCCATCTCTCTTTAATTTCCCAAAATCAAGGGAATATATTCTTTGCAATATAGCAATAAAAGCATCACATATATATATATATATATATATATATATATATATATTCCATGATATCATTATTATTCCGAAGATAAATAATTTTCAAAGTAGGGATAGAAGGATCTTGCCTCGATCTCTGTATCCTGAAGGTATGGCTCGTGGCTCTCCCGGAGTTTCTATAAACACGAAAAGGACCGTTGTTAGAATACTACATCCCTTTCTCACTTCACTTATATATATCAACACCCTTAACACTTAATATATGTTTCACATGTTATTCAAAGCCCAAGTGTTCCAAAAACCTAACCATTTTAGGTTAAATCAAGGTTTCGGTGCTTATTCACCATTTCCCTTAACAACCACACTTAACTGTAAAAATTCTCAGAAAATATAGATTTCAAATTTTACTACAAGGTCGACTGGTAATGACTCTTTGACTACCCTACTACAATATCCCAAAATTTTATAATTTTTAAAAATGTCTAAGTATGGTAGTTATAACCTCAAAGTTGATGTATTTACGTTTTCTCGGTTTTCGAACGTCTTTCACTAAAACTGACTTTTCTCCTAAACCGTTCATCAGATTTTAACGTACTTTATATCAAAACAATCAATGAACTAAGCTCTATCATCTCATGGTCACTTGGTACACTGGACAGTAAGGTACAGTACTGATACAGGGGTCCAAAACAGGGCAGTTCCTATCCTAACGAAAATCGGGCATTATAACTGCTGTGCTTTCATACTTTCCATATTTTAATTGCTCCAAAACCATCATTCCACACTCAATCCAAGCCCTACACCATGTGGTCAACATCCCAACCATGGTTACAAGTTCACATCACAATTTCCATATCAAACTTAAAACACATATCAACACCCATATCATCAAGATTTCATGCTTTATACAACTTAACTTCTAAACTAAGCATAATCAACCATAAACTCATAATTGAAGTTAGGGTCTCAAGTAATATACCTTCCTTGTAGCTTGTATAACACTTAATAATCCTTGGGATATCCTTAAGCAACCATATAACACCTTAAACTAACAAGAAACACCAAGAACATACTTAGAATTTTCGGAACTATTTTACTGCAGCTGAAAGAACATGAAAAACGACCCCCTTACCTTGCTTTTCTGGAAAAATCTTGTGAAATACGACTTGTATCTTATCTCATGGGCTTTCTAAAAAGCTATAGAACTCAAAATTTGGCTGAGCAATGAAGAAGTTATGCTCGTTTTACTGAGCTCCTAGAAATCTGGCCGAAATTTTCTTCTTGAAATAAAATTGTTTTGTTTTGCTTTCTCTTGTGTAAATGATGTATATCCCTTGTTTCTATCTTGATATATCAGCTAGCAACCTTTTGTAATTGTGTTTTGGAGTCCACAATCAAAGGGTGCCAATTGTTGACCATCTAGACACCTTGCCATGGTGAAATGCAACTTATTATCAAGGTTTTGTCAAGTTTACTCCTCTTCCACTTTGGTTCTAATATTTTCACCAAGTGGATTCCTTCCCTTACACTTTAATTCACTTACCATACAGCTCCATGTGTAGGTTGGGCCAAAATTTGGGCTTTTACCATGCTCTAGGGCTTTTTGTTTGGGCTTAAAGCAAAGTTCTTTCATCATTTGATTCATCGAAAGATTTCTATGATCGTTTCAGTGGTTTCTCCTCTGTAAATCTCTTGCATATATATTATCCTTTCCCACATCATATATTAGTGTGTTAGGGTGGTTCGAATCCTCAAGTAGATATTAAATCCAATATCCTTGGTATATTCTCTTTATCTCAGAATTTACTCTCCCGGTTTCTCTCCCGATTTCTCAAGCATTCTCTAACTCGCTCACTAACTCATTTACATTCTCTTTACTCTAGGATTATATTCTCAATTCTTTTTTCCCACTCATAATATATCCTCCCTTGGACTTCTAACATTTAATATGCTCAATACATGATTCGTTCGCTTAATCTCGTTATAAAGTCTCAGCGGTTTTCGTTCTAAATTCTTAAATCAAATATAATAAAATTCCAAAATATTAAATCCTCAATTCCTCAAATTTAATATCTCATTTCCAAGTGGTTCTAAATTGTTTAACAATCTAAATTCCTCTGGCATTCCCTTGACTTAATAATCCCCTGATTTAACCTAATTTCCCATGTTCCTCAAGGTATACACCCTTTTCATATTCCATACTCTTTAATACCCGATACAATAGTACTCAATTGAAATCAAACATCTTAAAAATCTATACTCAGGAATTTCTGAAATCCGTCATCGTTTTGAGTCACTCATTTTCATAGTACATCACTAATATGGTTTCTGATTATTCATTTTCTGTTTCAATTATAGGGTACCTACATACCATTTCCTTAAATCCTCAAAATCATTATTCATTTAGGTATTGTAGCATTGCAAAAGTTAGGGTTATTACACTAATTTCAAAATTAAACTCTTCTTCTTCATCATCTTCAGAATCATCCCAGCATTTTCCTTCAGCCACATAGGCTCTTCCTTTATTCCTCTTAAACTGATTTCCAGATCCTTTTCCCTGATTCTGTTTTGGTCTTTTACACTCAGTAGCAAAATGACATAGCTCATTGCAGTTGTAACATCTGAACTTCGACCTATCCCAACCCGGTCTTGTATCCTCCTCTCGTGGCACCACCAGTGGCTTTTGAAAAACTTCCCTTGTTGAACTTAGATGATTGACCCTGTGGCTTGTATGACTTGTCTCTTCTGAACTTGATATTCTTGAATCTCTTAGCCATATAAGCCATGGTTTGATTATCCATGCTTTCAATCTCTTCTACTGTGTAGAAGCCTTCATCTTCAACATCTTTCAGCTGTAGAGCCACCTTTTCCTCGTCATCCAACACCTCTTCAATCTTCAAAGATGGCATCTGTGTTGGTTGTGAACTTTGTGATGGTTCACTTGGACAAGCTACTTGTGGTTCATGAGCTACAAGGGCTCCTGACATGTTTGCTACCTTTCTTTGGTTCCCGTTTGAATAGCCCTCTTTTGAAAAAGTTCAAGTTCATATGATTTGAGCACACCATAAAGAGTTTCAAGAGAAACATTATTCAAGTTTCATCCTTCTCTTATGGCTGTGACCTTGTGCTCATGATGCTCAGGAAGAGTGAGTAGAAATTTGATGTTAATCTCCTTTCTATCATAGAACTTTTCATGAATTTGTAACTCAGCTATTAGCTTACTGAACCTCTCAAACATGTATGTAAGTTCTCCGCCTGGTTTAGCCATAAAGGCTTTATATTGTGATACAAGGATTTGCATTTGATTTTCACGGACCTCTTCACTTCCTTCACACGGCAGCTCTATCTTACTCCACATCTCTTTTACAGATGAACATCCCATGACATTACCACACATGGCTTTGTCTAATGTAAGAGAATCGAGTAAGATAAGTTGAAAGTAGTCGTTCAAGGCTACTTTCTCCTTTTCGGTCTCTGTTTACTCTGAAGGCTTCTTAGTAACCCAGTGGGCTGGAATGACTTCGTAATTTACAGTAGTAGCATCTACTTCCTTCTGAGGTATGAAGGGGCCGTTCTCAAGGATTCCCATGTATAGTGGATGGGCAGCTTTGATAAATAACAAGATCTTTCTTTTCCAGAAATTGTAGTTCTCTTTATCAAAGACTGGAATCTTGATACCACTTGACTTCTGAACACTCATCATAATCTTCAGATTTGCATATCAATCTAGATGCTCTGATACCAGTTGTTGGTCCCAGAGTATTGCAGAAGGGGGGTTGAATGCAATACTGATAAAATTCAATCTTTAAAACAACAAC
The DNA here is from genome assembly GCA_037693485.1 of Kitagawia praeruptora. Classification (NCBI taxonomy): domain Eukaryota; kingdom Viridiplantae; phylum Streptophyta; class Magnoliopsida; order Apiales; family Apiaceae; genus Kitagawia; species Kitagawia praeruptora. The sequence continues at coordinate 129,898,872 of CM075352.1, forward strand.
AATGATAAAGATTACAAGTTATCAGTAGATGTATGTAAACAATAAGTGAAACAAGATTTCTCACAAAATAAATGTTTTATTTATCTTATGCGAAGTGTTGCTACAACCCAGAGAAAATGTTTCTCCAGCTTCGTTGTCTCAAGAGATACAAGATTGCTTAGTGTGCGTATATGTGCATAGAAAAGAATCTGAGATATGTATCTAAGTAGACTAAGATACTCTGTTGTCTCTATCGCATGGGGTGTTGAGCTGCTATCGTTTTCAAGTGGCAACTCATTACAATTTGCACACCCATGTGACTTTCATAAATTGCTATACAGATAGGACAAACCTTACAAGTAAAGCAACCTAGATTCTTTCGATTTCTAGCTAATACAATTCTAGTATATGTGGATATAACATACACCTCGAATTGATTCTATCGTAGTCTTTGCAGGTCTACTACAAACGATAGAGTGTTGCAGCAAATCTGTTTCTTGAACATGTAACCTGTCACGGGCTTTGACTGAGAAAAGTACCCAAATCAAATAATTCAATGTGACAGTAACCTTAACTGCCGAGTCTACTATCAAAGGAATAATCAGTAGTTGACAGTACGAGGTCCCGCCAATGTTGCTGTCGAAACTCCAGACTTGCTGTCAAGTGTGAGAATGTTACTGTCCCATGCTTCAGCCAATGTTGCTGTCAGATGTAGCTTTGTCGTGACTTTGCAACATTTGTCTTCTTATAATCTTACTATCAAGAACATGACAGTAACTTTTATTCTTGCTGACTTTTGGATGTATTCCTTGAGGCTTGAGCAAATGTATGAACTTCTCCCAAGACATACAATTATTACATGATAGCAATTATTCGATTACAAAGACATACTCTAGCTGTGACAGTATGTTCAACTTAGTAAAAACTAACTACAGGGAAATATAGTTAAGTTGTCTCTATGCTATCACCCATAAATCCCAACAACCATTTAAATATTTTATGGTATTAATTGATGCATCAACTCGATGATCACATGTGTGCTTATTATCATCTCGTAACCTGGCGTTTTGCGAGACTACTTGCGCAAATAATTCGATTAAGAGCACAATTTCCTGATCATAATATTGGTACAATCCGTTTAGACAATGCTGGAGAATTCACATCACGAGCCTTCAATGAGTATTGTGTGTCAATTGGAATCAATATTGAACATTCTATCACTCATGTTCATACACAGAATGGTCTCGCAGAATCATTCATCAAACGACTCCAATTGATTGCCAAACCATTGATTATGAGAAGAAATCTCTCCACTTCAGTTTGGGGGCATACTATTTTGCATGCAACAGCACTTATACGCATCAGACCTACAAGTTATCATAAATTTTCTCCCTTACAATTGGCTTCCAGAAGAGAGCCTAATATTTCCCATCTGAGAACTTTTGGATGTGCGGTATATGTCCCAATTTCTCCACCGCAACGAACAAAGATGGGTCCCCAAAGAAGATTGGGAATATATAAAGGTTATGAATCTCCCTCTATAATAAAATATCCTGAACTATTGACAGGGGATATGTTTACAGCAAGATTTGCTGACTGTCATTTTGATGAAACAGTTTTCCCAAGATTAGGGGGAGAGCACAAGGTTATCCTTAAATCAGGGGAGAAAATAAACAGCTGGAAAAAAAATTACATGGAATGCATCAACATTGAATACTTATGATCCTCGAAAAAATCAATGTGAACTTGAAGTTCAGAAAATAATTCATTTACAAGGCATTGCAAATCACTTGCCTGATGCATTCACTGATATAAATAGAGTAACTAAGTCATACATTCCAGCTGAAAATGCTCCTGCAAAAATAGAAGTCCCAAAAGGACAATTAATTAGAACAAGTGAGTCAAAAGCTCGCATGAAGTGTGGTAGACCGATCAGTTCCAAAGATAAAAATCCTCGAAAAAGAAACGGAGCAAGGAGCGAAGATGCCCAAATAGAGGAAATAAAATCTCTAGAAGAGACTCCAGAAGAGTCCTGTGACATGAAAGATGAAACCCCAGAAGAGGATCAGGTATCTGAAAAGGAAAATGAAGAGATCTCAATTAATTATGTTGTCACAGGAAAAATGTGGAACCGAAATGATATCATCGTCGACGAAAATTTTGCATATAATTTAACGCTTGATATAATGATTGAAAATGAGGATCTTGAACCAAAATCCGTCGATGAATGTCAACGTAGAGATGATTGGCCAAAATGGAAAGAAGCAATTGAAAAAGAATTGAGCTCACTTAATAAACATAAGGTTTTTAGACCTGTAGTCTGAACCCCTGAAGGGATGAATCCCGTTGGTTATAAATGGGTATTTGTACGAAAGAGAAATGATAAAAATGAAATTGTGAGATACAAAGCACGTCTAGTTGCTCAAGGATTTACACAAAGGCCAGGCATTGATTATGAGGAAACATATTCCCCTGTAATGGATGCTACAACTTTTCGTTATCATATTAGCTTGGCTGTTATTGAAAAATTAGATATACGCTTAATGGATGTTGTGACAGCATACTTGGACAAAATGTAATGTCTATTGTAACGCTTTTGTTAAAATATTGCAATTGTTTTAAAATTTCAAAATGATCATTTTGCTTGTAACACTTTTCGTATTTCTTGCAACATTTTTAAAAATATTGCAATAGACTACCAAATTTTGTGTCTATTGTAACACTTTTATAGCAAAAATATATATTGGTGTTGCAATAGGCCATATTTGGTGTAGTGCTCGAAAAAGATATTTATATGAGGATCCCTGAAGGATTTCGTATGCCTGAAGCATTTACATCACATTCACGTGACCTTTATTCGATTAAGTTACAAAGATCCATATACGGATTAAAACAGTCTGGTCGAATGTGGTATAAGAGATTAAGTGATTATTTATTATGGGAATAGTACAAGAATGACCCTATTTGTCCATGTGTTTTTATAAAGAAAACAAAATCTTCATTTGTTATAGTTGCTATATATGTTGATGATATAAATATTATTGGAACTCCCGAAGAGCTCCAAAAGACAGTGGATTATTTAAAGGCAGAATTTGAAATGAAGGACCTTGGAAAAACAAAACTTTGCCTTGGATTGCAAATTAATCATTTATCTGGTGGAATATTTGTGCACCCGTCAGCGTATACAGAAAAAATCTTAAAATGTTTTTACATGGACAAATCACATCCATCTAGCTCTCCAATGGTTGTACGGTCACTTGATAAGAAAAAGGATGTGTTTCGACCGAGAGAGGAAAACGAAGAAGTACTTGGTCCTGAAGTACCATATCTTAGTGATATCGGTGCATTGATGTATCTGGCTAATAACACACGGCCCGACATAGCATTTTCTGTAAATTTGTTAGCAAGGCATAGTTGTTCTCCAACACGGAGACATTGGTATGGAGTTAAACATATTTTTCGATATCTCCGGGGCACAACTGATATGGGATTATTTTATTCTAATGAATCCAAAGCAGTACTAACGGGTTATGCAGATGCAGGATATTTATCTGATCCAGATAAAGCTCGATCACAAACAGGTTATTTGTTTACTTATGGCGATACAGCCATCTCATGGCGTTTTGTAAAACAGTCTTTGGCCGCTACTTCTTCTAATCACGCAGAAATTCTTGCAATTCATGAAGCTACTCGAGAATGTGTCTGGTTGAGGTCAATAATTCAGCATATTCGGGAGTCATGTGGCATGTATCATGATAGAACAATCTCCACAGTGATGTTTGAAGACAACACGGCATGCATCCAACAATTGAAGGAAGGTTATATCAAGGGTGATAAAACTAAGCACATATCACCAAAATTTTTCTTCACACATGATCTTCAAGAAAATGGTGAGATTGAAGTTCAACAGATTCATTCAAGTGAAAATCTTGCAGATCTATTTACGAAGTCATTACCGCCAACAATTTATGAAAAATTAGTACACAAGATTGGGATGCGTCGGCTCAAAGATCTCAAATAAATTTTTAACAATTGATGTACTCTTTTTCCTTTACTAGGATTTTTTTTCCCAAAGGGTTTTTTCCTAGAAAGGTTTTAATGAGGCACAATTATTGAAAACAGGACATTCAAGGGGGAGTATTGTGAAATGAATGTCCTAGAATGTTCTTAGTGAGATGAATGTCCTAGAAGGTTGCTTTGGCCTTTCAATTCTTAGACTTTTGGCTTTTCATCTTTGTCGACTCTTAGCCTTTTGATTACTTGTAACCTACAACTTGTAAGCCTATAAATAGGCCCCATATATGAACTTGTGAACTCACTTCAAAGTAATAGAATTTCTCTTCTTGATCTCTCTCTAAATATCTATTTACATATTATTAGTTACAATATATTCACAACACGAATTCATTTATATCATATCTTAATTTTCATAGTTCAAGGAGGATGGCATTATTTATTTTTGAGGTTTATGGATAGATCGTCGCAATGACCATTTTTTTCTTTATTTCTAAAGTTTATGTTTTGATCTCACTGCGCCATAAGTGGGCTAACGTAATGCATTTTGAAAGCGTTACATGCAATAGTGTTACAATAGATAGTAAATTTTGACGTATTGTAACACTACTAGTAGTGTTACATTAGTCCGAAGTTAGTGTTGTAGTAGGAGTGACGGTGTTGCATACATGTAACACCACAATAAAGTGTTACATTAGTTAATTTTTTTTATTTTTTTCATTTTCAACTATTGTGGGCCCCACCAGCAAGACTCGTGATGTGCTAAAAATAAAGATTTAAATTGCAAGTGCACAATTTCATTATTTTAATACTTGAGATATCAATCCACAGAGACTATGTAATTTTTCGCAATCCTTAATAATAAATTTAGACGAACTAGACAATTTAATTTTTGAATTGAGATTTAATTACACTAATTAAAAATTAAAATAAGATAATGAATTTAAATAGAAATGTAAGAATCTAACGCATGAACATAATATTTGAAAATGGGATACAGCATAGTATTGGGCCAGAAGTTACAAGCATGGACTATAAGCAATTATATTTATAACTAAAATCAACGTGGACCAGGAAATAAAAGGAGCTTATTAATAGAAATGGGTCAGAAATCACTAACATAGGCCGAAACTTGTTTGGGCCAGAAACAAACAATTTGAAATGGGTTTGGGCTATTAATAAACAAACACAGCAAATCATACGTATGTGGATTCATTTGATAATTTAAAATTAAAATTTGGAAATAGAAACTAATAAATCTTGTTAACTAGAATGCAGAAAAGAGAACACATGGCACTAAGAAATGGAAGAAAATAAAATAAAATAAATAGACACAAACGCCAACAAAAATGTTAAAATCTGAATTGTTAATTAACTAACGATTTTTTTTTTTGAAACAAACTAACGATTATATTACAATGCAAAAGTAAAAATGAATTAATGATTAATTAATAAGGGTCTTGCTCATGTGAGAACCCCCACTTATGGTGAGATATGAGATCCAATCCTAGCCACATGTTTTTATATCTAGATTAAATCATATCCCCACAATTAATATTTAAAATTTTGATTTTTTATTATTCATTTAATTCAACATCATCTTCCACAATCATCTTCTTCCCCATTCCGGTCACCAACTCCGGTCATCATCTCCGGCGATCAATTCCGGCCAACCTAGAAAATCACCGTCGGTAAACAGAAAATCACCGCATAGCCGCCACTTCCGGCCACCACCCCGCCGCCGCCGCCACCAACAAAAATCACCACCGGAAAACACAAAATCACCACCGAAAACCACAAATTCACCACCGAAAAACACAAAATCACCACCCAAAAACACAAATTCACCACCGAAAAATACAAAATCACCACCAAAAAAATAAAAAATCACCACCACCACTAACAACTTCCACTCGCTATTATATACAGAAGCATTCAATCGCCAAATCACCATAAACTCAACACAAAATTACCAAAAACATGTACGAAAATCACAAAAAAATTATACATAATTTGTGATGAATCACCACCAAAAGTCAAAAAATCACCGCAAATAACTACTTATTTTGCACTTTTTCATCAGATTTTTCAGTAAGCCGGAGATATTTAACAATCAACACATCGCGTCTATAAATAAAATCAAAAAATCACTAACCCAAACTAAATTAAACAAACTGATTTAAATACAGCAGCCTCGATTCTCCGGCGCCGATGATATCATCGCCACAAACTTTTCTCTTTCTGGATCTGATGGATTCTCGCCATTGTTTGTGCTTCCATTTCCGATCTGAAGGATTCTCGCCTCCGTTTCTGATTTTTCGTTGTTCCGGTTTTGTGAATTTTGAGTTTCAGATCAGGTGGTTGTACTGGCAAGGAGGCGACGGCGGCGGGGGCGAAGCGGGGGTGAAGGCTGGTGGGGGGAGGAGGCTGGTGCAGGTAGGGGGGAGAAATGTGTATGTGTGTGTATATGTGGAAGGAGTGTGTATGCATGTGTGTATGTGTGCTGGGAGTGTGGGTGTGTGTGGTGGGTGTGTGGTTGAGATTTAAAGTTGATTAAAAATTATGGGGCTGAGATTAGATCTCAGTTCTCATAATAATAGTGGGTTCTCACCTGAGCAAGACCCTAATTAATAATATGACAATGCACCAAAACCAGGCCAATGTTAAAGAGTACATAATGAACTAAAAACCCAGCTAATTAACGTGGACCCAGAGTCAACAATTTCACAAAAAGAAGCTAAAAAGTAAAGGCAAAAAAAATTACAGAAGATTCATTTGTATAACTAATCAAGGCCGAAGCAACATTAATGAGATAGCTAAGTTAATGAGCTTGTTTCGTAATTTCGATTATATGGTTAGATAGATCGGATAAGATTTTATAACATATGATTTGCTGATTTGTTCGGATTTTGGTCGAATTTACCAAATTTCGTTGATTTGGATTCGTGTTCAGTTGGTTTTGTTATTAATGATAGTTAAAAACATGGTAGGAGCTATAGAGGTTGAAATCGTACGTTTTGGTGGATTTTTGGATGAGGATCAAGAGATTCTGGTGACCGGAACTTCGACCGAAAACTGGGAACTTAATTTTTCGGCGGATCGTTCTTGGCGACCCGGAATGTTCTTGATAACCCGTTTTGTAATCCAAGACTGGCCCGATTTTGATTTTCTAAAGCCCTAATTTGTTTTCAAAAACTATTTTTGGAATAAATTTTATAAAAAAAATTCAAATTTCATTTATAAATTCGTAAAACTAATTAATTAATTGGTTAATTCGATTAATTAGTTATTAAACATATTGATTATTTTTAATTGAACTTAATTTATTAATTATTTATTTTAAAAATTCGATTAAATGTGATTAATCTTAATTATTTTGGTTAATAATATTATTAAATTAATTAATCAATTCGATCGAACCGTACCAATGTTAATAAACACTCATTTTAGTGTTGAGAGAAAATAATCAAAAATTAAAAAGATCGGTGATATGGGCTGAAAATAAGCCCTAAGGACCCATTTAATGTGGCATTAAATAAATCTAGATTGGTCCAAGGTTAAAGCCCATTAATGAGGCCCGAAACCCTAATTAAATAATAAATTCGTAGTTGATAAATCAGCTAATAAAAAGACTCAGTTATTGAGTCCAAAAGGGAACCAATTCCTTCAAGGAGTAGCTCCCAAGCATACGAGTCCAATAAGAATCAGCCTTTCTCATGGAAGGATCCAGAATTCTATCTAAAGTGGGTAACTTGTCCACCAAGATACCAAACCCTACTCTAATTCCAAGGCACCCAACGCTTATATAAAGGGTCTGATCCCTCATTCTCTAAACAACGTTTTTGGGGCAAAGCTCCATACGTCACTCATCACGTTTTAGGCTTAATCCTCGAATAAAGACATACAAGCCACTACGTCACTACGCCACGAGGGCGCATCAAGCCACGTAGGCAACTCTAGAACTACATTTTGGCTTGATTCTTGATATTCATCAAGGTACGTAGGCATCTTGCGAGGATCAACAAGTCCCGACAACAAGAACAGCCACCATTAAAGCTCGAAGCTCTCAATCCCTAGCATTAAATACACGAATTAATTGCATACTGGTTTTTATTCCACAACATTTGGCGCCGTCTATGGGAAAAAGACATCAACCATGGTTACCACACGAAGAACATCAATCGCGGAAACTACTAAAAGGCCCATCGGCACTTCCGCAACGGAACAGGTACTACCAGGAGCGAGATCCCAACCTCAGATTACTCAACCTTAAAGGACAGATCCCCCGAGGTCTGAAACTCAAACTCAAAGGTCGTTACGCCTAGTGACGAACCCCTTCAACCAAGGGACGAATCCCCTTAAGGATGTCTACTTCACAGCCCTAGTGAACGAGTTTAAACTCTCCTGGGGCAGATCCCCAATCCTAGGCATGGCTATGCCCACAGTAGGCTAGCATGATTATTAAACTCTACCACGGTGCTTCCACCACTGACAGCTCAAAACCCAAGTTATGGGCTTCCACCCCAACGAGGGGATGATTTACCCAATATTTGAGGCTTGGAACCTCCGCATAGAGTAGGAGGGAGAAATCTCGATCGTACACTAACGACGTTGAAAGAACAATTGGACTAATGATCCACTCCCTTCGACTTCCAATCAGGAAACGACTCCCCCAGAGATGCGTCTCCAAGGGGTGATCCCCAAGGGATGATCCAAAATCCACTAACTCAAGGAGAGAATCCCCAATTCTATATGGTGGTTTTACCTCTGTCTAATGGAGCACAAGGAGCATGGATCGCCACCACCGTCATGCGAATTCCAATAACTCGAAACCCCGTTTATAGGTTGTCATCGTTCCCAATTGCTGATGGAACCATCGATCTACTCATGAGAAGTATGTGCCTCAATACATTGAAGGCTTGGTCCCCTTGTTGGAGGACACCAAAGTTTCTCCGAGTCATATGCCAAAGACGACTCCTCGTCTGAAGAAGATGAGGAAGAGGACGTCCATTATAGCAAGAGACGTCAAGGCAAGGAGCCCTATGGAGTAACAAGTCATTCTCAACCCCGGGGAACTCAAGGAACGGCTCTTTAGGCAATAGAAGAAAGGATTTAGGGGCTCAAATTACCAATCTGCAACAGCCGACTGTGGGTTCAATGAATTCAGGACGAATCCCCATCTTTGTCATTACACAATGAACTTAGATTCCCATCAATTGGATGTCATTCATCAAGGTAGAAGTGGCCAGCAAAGCGAGACATACGTGCCCCAACGCATTCAAGGCCAAGAACGCCCATGAACGAGTCATGATTTTTCCGGACCCTATACTGTTGACGATTCATCATCCACTGATGAAGATAACTATCTCAGAAAGGAAAGACCAGGCAAGAAGCTCGAAGGAGGGTCAGGGCCTTCTAAGACCCGAGGATCCAAAGGACTGGCTCCCAAGACTCTAGGAGGGAGGATACTCACTCATGAAACGCATACATGAGAATTGAAGTAAGATCTGGAAATACAACAAGCTCGGCAGCCCCCAAGGGCTAGGATCCCCAATGTTTTTAATTCGAGTGATACCCCTAGGAGGAGGAGGATTGATACACAAACGGTTGATCCCGATGACTCGATGCCTCTATGAGATCATGATGATCGAATCTTGTCCTTCACCAATGAGATATTGAATGCTTATATCTCAAGGAAATTCAAGACGCCCACCATCGAGGTGTATGATGGGTCAGGAGATCCCACTAATTGTTAGGTCCGATAAGATTGTAGACGGGGGGGTTGAATACAATCTATACCAATTTATCGAAATTTGTCCGTTAAATAAAATTTAGTTTAGACAAATTTATGCGGAATAAATTGAAACAAATTTTCAAGTTGAATATAATAATATATTAACTTGATGGGTGTTACAATTTCAGTACAGATTAATTATCAAGATGATAAAAACTAATTAGAAAATTCGACATGAACTTTTCTAATTTAGTTAATAAAAATCAAGATAAGAACTAGGAAACTTAATTCGCTAGTAGTACAAGAATCACAAATAATTAAGTTCTTATGGATACAATTTTTGATACAAGAACTCAAGAATTTATAGCAATTTAATTGCTTGAAAGATGAAAGAGATATGATGTTTTTGTTCTTCCTTTTCTTCTCCTGGTGTGTTTGCGTGTGTCTGTATGTTTTTGTTGTTGTCCTTGTTTCTCTTTTATGCTCCTGGCCTTCTGTCTTCATTTTACACTTGTTTAGACTATCCAGAGACTATCAAATGACTTGCAGACTATCCACAGACTACCGGTGTGACTATCAGCTCTCTTGTAGACTACCGGTGTGACTATCTGGCTTGGCAGACTACCCAACTCTTTCTCCAGACTATCAAAATGTGCAGACTATGCTTTGCAGACTATCTCACAGACTATCAGAGATAGACTTTTAACAATAAAACCATAGTCTAAAAACATTTCTGATAGTCTTTAGCAATTTACATTAATTCTAAATTAATTAATTCAATAATTAACTTAATAAATAAATTAATTCTTGAAGAATTAATTTGTTAATTAAGTTAACTAAATAATTTAAATTAATTAATAAAGAATTAATATAATTCTTTTTCTTGGTCATGCAGACTATCTTCTTTCCAGACTATTGAATTTAGTATGAAAAACCTGGCCACTTGTTTGTTTTTCTAATCAATTTGATTGTTTATTCAGTACATGCCGACAACTCTTTTTAACAAACAATTCTGTTTGTTTACGTACTTGTTTTATAAGTACGGGCTCCGTAGAAATGCTTTTAACTCCGCACAGCTTATAATCTTTAATTAATAAATAATTATTTTAATTCAGAAATTATAAAAATAAATATCTAATATTATTAGATATTTATAAATATAATTTTCTAAATAAATAAAATATTTATTAATATAAAATTATACTTAAACTCTAAATTGCGGTTACCTGAGTGTCTGGAACCGGACTCCTTTTGCTTAACAAAAAATATAACAATTCCAACCGGGCTTCCAGCTTTAAGAATATATCACTTTCCATATTCTTGTGATAATTCTATTTTTCCATATTCTTGTGATAATTCTATTTTCTCATAACCCGTCCAGGTGTAAGCTACGGTCTCTTGAGGATGTGAAACCGGACTCCTTCTGCTTAGCAAAAAATACAACAATTCTAACCGGGGTTTCAGCATTAAGAATATATCACTTTACATTTCTTTGTGATAAATCTTTTTCTTCACAGCCAGTCCACTTGATAGTAAAATCCTTGTGATTAAATAATTTAATCCTTCTGTTGCTTGCACAATGATTTTCTCACATACCAGTCTTGATAGCTTGAACCACTGAAGTTAATGATGAACAACCACTGTTGAATGTTGACACTCGATGTACTGTCTGGTTCATGAGTGACTAACTGCAATGACTATTCTTCATATATTGACTTTAAATTTTGGTTCCTTTTCTTTTCTCCCCTCTCTCTTTAATTCTCTGTACTGTCTCTGTCACTGTTGAAATCTCTGTCACTTTAAATGAATCCACTTCTTAACGAATACTCCACTGAGGCTTGATCAGATGACTGAGCTTCTTTCAATGTAGTAAATCCTCAAGTCTGTAGATTGACCTTGATCTTTTTATTCTGACAGATAATTCAATCTGAGATTCCTTATGACAGTCTATATACTATTTACTACTACAATCTTGTTTAAGTTGAGTTGTATCCTCGAAATACAAATAGGCTACATCATATGCCTTTCAATCTCCCCCTATTTGTTTGTTAGACATTAACAAGCAAATACCTAGAGGATAACTCAACTAACTCACTTAAACAAGAAAAAGATTAAGCATTTAAGAGCTTAGCAAATAGTACATTAAAAAAATTTCTCTGGTTTAAATTTAACAATTCCAGAATCCTCAGTTGATGAAATGATAGATGATTGTTCCTCTAGCACTGAACTGATCTTCAATAGATAACTCATCTTCATTTCTGATTCTTCATATCTCTGCCTGATAATTCTTCACATCTTACATTGGTGATTATCAGCAGTTCTTGATTTACAATCACTTCCCTTTTCTGACACAGCTTTTCTCACTTAAGAAAAACAACTGTTCCTACTATGTAGACAATGGTGAATCAATACCATTTCTATAATTTCTGGGAAATCTACTACTCCTTCACTTAGCCTTTATACATAGTACATTGAAAGACTAATAGAATAGTATTGTGATGTAAGCTTCTCCTTATATCTCCCCTTTCTTCTCAACTAAATCTCCCCTTACTTCTCCATCTAAGGCTCCCCCTTAGTAACTTGACTTGCTTCTCTTCCAAAGCACAGTCTGTAAATGCTCCCCCTTTCTAACCTACTCTCCTTTTTCTTGTACCCCTTACTTCTCCCCCTTAGTTGAGGAATCCTCCAAACAACTAGTTGACAAAGTAGTTGATACCAAGTTTTAGAGCTTTGTTAGAAAGGAAGTTTCATTTTCTTCCTCACTGTGAGTGTGTGATAGTGTTTAGTGTACCTCACAAGTGTTTCACTCTTCTATCCACTCATTTGTGTTGAGTGTCTCACTTCTCTCTGTGTTTACACTCTTGCTCACTAGTGTATCACTCATATCACTCATAGCTCCAACATCCATTAATGTACCTGCAAGGAAAAATCACCCTAGCCCCTTCAAGAGAGGTCAGTGGTGGTGCAATGGGAGTTCGCAAATCCCAAATCCTCGTTAGACTCGTCAGATGAATCTGAGTCATAATCTACAAGTTGCTAGTTTTCCCTTTTTAGGGTTTTCAGATTTGAATTCTGAGAAGGTAGACAATGATCTATAAATTAGCATTGAGATCAAGATTTCCTTCTAATGTCTGTGAAGACACTTAGTTCATTAAAGAACCTTTAACTTATAATCCTAACCGTAAAATGGTTGGATTACAGGTTTCCGTCAATTCATCCTTAGTGTGTGCATTCTCACTTTGTGCATATGAAATATTTTGGATAGTGTATAAGGTAGTGACTCTCCAACTGAATATCCCACACATCCTTATTTGCTGCATCATGTGCAGTTACTCCCTGGTGACCTTTAGTCTGATAGGTTACTTCCTTTTAGGGTGTAAGATAGAATGTGTTTGAGTTTGACTGTAGTCTGGGATAAAAGTTGTTGGGTTTACAACCTCATGACTAATCATGTGAGAAAACAAAACTCCATGTAGATGAACCTGTATCACAGAATATGAGCAATAGAGATAGAATGATTTACAGTTGTGATTTCAAAAGATTTACAATGTAAGTAATCACAGCTGTAGAAAGAAATTTTGAGTTATGGGAAAGATATAGATCTTGATCCGGTTTTACTAAACAAAAACATAAACAAAAATCCAATTAACAATAAATATTAATCAAATTAATGAATGTTAATGTTTAACCAATACAAACAAAACTATTTTATCATGTATTAGATCCTGTATGTTAGATACCAACTGTTACCACTTGTTAACACTTGTTAGGTCTTGTCTTCCAATTGTTACAACCTGAAAATCAAACGTTAGTTCCTAAACAATTGAATTGACATATACCATTTTGATACCAACTATGGTCCTATATAAGAAATTCTGTTAATAACAACAACACAACAAAGATTAGAAGTTAAAATAGCATGATATGTGTGTGTTAAACAGAAGAAGTACAAAAGAACCAAGTACAGAGACCTGTTTGTAAGTTTTGAAAGTATAGTGACTAAACTGAAAATACTATACAAACTATTTATTTACACATGAAAAATAATATACAAAATAAGAAATAATATACATAAAAATAATATGAAATAAAAACTAAAAAGAAAAGAAAAAATACGATTTTTTTTTATTTTTATTTTTATTTTTATTTTTCAAAAATAACGGTATTAATAATATTTACAGAATATTAGAAATAAAAGAAAATAATTTAAAAAAATATTTACACCATGTTACTACTTAAAAATAGCTAAATAGAAAATAAGAAAATACTAAAAATACCATAGGTTATCCTTTTTACGAAATCAAACAATAATAACAAAAAGGACAAACACTACAAACTATTTAATAAACTATTAACTATTTACATGAATATTTGTAGTAAATTAATAAATCTATATATTTTCTTAATAAAGTAATTTTCTTATAGAAAATCATTTAAAGAGAAAATATGACTTATTAAATCAACACAAATATTCAAAAGTAATTTTCAATAAAAATAGATTTCTCACTAATTTCAACTTGTAAAATTTGAGAAAAATATTTTTAGAGAAAATTAAAATATTATAAAATTAGAAGAAGTAAGTAGGAATATATTAAGAAGATAATGACAATGATTTGAGAATTAACAAGCAAGAAGATAAGTTGATAAAATAATTATACAAGTGATTTTAAAAACAAATATTAACAAAGTAATCACTTATAAATTATTAAAGAGCAAACCTCAGATATTAACTAGTTTAATTACTAGGACTATTTAACATACCCAATTCACCAACAATTCTGGTGAATATGGATTCGTCAAGAGACTTAGTAAAAATATCTGCTGTTTGTTCTTCCGTGGGTACAAAATGTAACTCCACAGTACCATTCATGACATGCTCTCGAATAAAATGATACCTGATGTCAATGTGCTTGGTCCTCGTATGCTGCACAGGATTGTTGGAGATTGCTATGGCACTTGTATTGTCACACAAGATAGGAATTTTGTCAAGTACAAAGCCATAGTCCCTCAGCTGATTCCTAATCCACAAGATCTGTGCACAACAGCTTCCAGCAGCTATATATTCAGCTTCAGCTGTTGAGTTGGAAACTGTTTGCTGTTTCTTGCTGTACCAGGAAACCAATCTGCCACCTAGGAATTGACAACTCCCAGATGTGCTTTTTCTGTCTACAACACTTCCTGCATAATCTGAATCTGTATATCCAATAAGATTAAAACCAGAATCTTTAGGGTACCAGATGCCTAAGTTAGGCGTACCCTTAAGATATCTCAAGATTCGTTTTACAGCAATGAGATGAACATCTCTAGGATCCGATTGGAACCTTGCACACAAGCACGTAGCATACATAATATCTGGTCTACTTGCAGTAAGGTAAAGTAATGAGCCTATCATACCTCTGTAGCTTGTGATATCTACCTTAGCAGAATTTTCACATGCTCCAAATTTAACAGCTATAGATGATGGTGTTCTTGCTGAAGATGAGTCCTCCATTTGATATTTCTTGAGGAGCTCTCTGACATACTTGGATTGACAGATAAATATCCCATCTGTCCTTTGACTTACTTGCAATCCAAGAAAGAACTTCAGCTCACCCATCATGCTCATTTCAAACTTACCCTGCATTAACTTAGCAAATTTCTTGCAAAGAAGATCATTAGTAGACCCGAATATTATATCGTCCACATAGATTTGAACTAATATTGTATCATTTTTATGTTTCTTTATGAAGAGAGTTTTGTCTATGACACCTCTAACAAAACCATTTTCAAGTAAAAATTCAGAGAGAGTGTCATACCATTTCCTTGGTGCTTGCTTAAGACCATAAATAGCCTTGAAGAGAAAGTAGACATAGTCCATGAATTCTGGATCTTCAAAGCCAGGAGGCTGTTCTACATATACCTCTTCATCTAGCTTACCATTCAGAAAAGCACTCTTGACATCCATTTGATAAACCTTAAAGTTTGAGAATGCTGCGAATGCCAAGAATATTCTGATAGCCTCAAGTCTTGCCACTGGAGCATAGGTCTCATCATAATCTATTCCTTCAGCTTGTGAATAACCCTTTGCTACCAGTCTTGCTTTATTTCTCGTCACTATGCCATCTTCATCTAGCTTATTTCTGAATACCCACCTTGTGTCAACCACTTTCCTGTCTTTGGGTCTGGGTACCAGCTTCCATACTTCTTGTTGTTTGAATTGATTGAGTTCATCTTGCATAGCAATCACCCAATCAGGATTAGAAAGAGCTTCCTCAGTTTTCTTAGGTTCCATTTCAGATAGAAACCCTGAATAGTTACATTGATTTTGAGTAGCACTTCTAGTTTTGACTCCAACATCTGGATCACCAATAATAAGCTCAAAAGGATGAGCTCTATTCCAAACAGTCTGTCTGGGAAGATTTAATCTTGATGATTCGCCTTGTTCTTCATTGTGATGTTGAGTATGACTAGTTGATCCTTCATTATCTCCCCCTGAGTTGTTGCCAGGTTGACTAGATGAATGTTCAGGAGTGTCAGGTGTATCTCCAGTATTATCATTGTTTTCACCACCATTACCCTGATCATCATCATCATCATTATCATTGTTGTCATTAGCATCAGCAAAAACATCAGGTGGATTATCATCATCTGAATCTGGATCTGTCATATCATCAAAAGATAGCTTTTCAGATGAATCCTCAGTTTGGATACTAGGGAGTTTAGTGTCATCAAATGTTACATTGACACTTTCCATCATCTTCTATTCATCAATCACATACACCCTGTATGCCCTCATTGAATAACCAATAAAAATTGCTTCAAATGCTTTTGTATCGAATTTACCACCTTGATCATCACCTTCTTTAAGCACAAAGCATTTTGCCCCAAATACATGAAAGTATTTGAGTGATGGTTTCTTATCAGCCATAATTTCATAGGGTGTCTTCATATGGTCTTTATTGATTAGAGTTCGATTCTGGGTATAGCACGCAGTGTTGACAGCTTCAGCCCAAAAATACAATGGAAGCCTTGATTCACTTAACATAGTACGTGCAGCTTCAATCAAGGTTCTATTCTTTCTTTCCACTACCCCATTTTGCTGAGGAGTTCTTGGAGCTGAGTATTGTCTGGTTATACCCTTCTCAGTGCAGAAATCATTCAGAACTGCATTCTTGAATTCAGTTCCATTATCTGATCTTATAGCTCTCACTGGATACGTAGAATCTCGCTCAATTAATTTGATGTGATCAATCACCAGTTGTGGAGTCTCATCTTTAGAATTCAAAAATATGACCCATGTGTATTTTGAAAAATCATCAACGATCACTAGAGCATATCTCTTCCTTGACATGGACATCACATTAACTGGACCAAACAAATCCATATGAAGTAATTGTAATGGTTCAGTTATTGAAGATGTGTCAGTGCTCCTGTGACTTGCCCTTTTTAGCTTGCCTTTTTGACACGCATCACACAGTCCTTCTTGAGTGAATTCCATTGAAGGCAAACCTCTCACCAATTCTCTTTTAACTAGAGAATTCATTGTTTTGAAATTAAGATGAGAAAGTTTCTTGTGCCATAGCCAACTCTCGTCATTAGATGCTTTAGTGTAAAAGCAAGTAATTTCTGCAGTGCATCCTGAGTTCATATTGGCTACGTACCCTGCAATGACAAACGGATTAAACTTTCTTCGGAACCCAAGCTTGGTTGGGTCCAGAGTACTTAAAGAATTGACCTTTGTCAGGCAAAACAACATTTTTAACCTTGACACCATCAGTCAACAAACATTTGACCCTATAAACAGATTTGATAATCTTTTGTTTCATTTTGGGTATCCATGTTTGTTTAGCAGCAATAACATTTTTTTCATTGACTGGACAGTTGACCTTGTAGACAGCCTTAGTAAAACTTTGTTTAGGCTTAGATACAAATGTCTCTCTCCTAACATGAGGAAGACTAGCAGTCTTTGATCTAACATTTTTGTTTCTGTTCATATGTTGTCGGGGAGTAGTCTTATTAGCACATGCATGATTACCATTAAAGTAAGCAGACATCACATTAAAAGCACAAGACATACAATTGACAACACCACATGCTTTATGAGAAGAATCAATAATAGGCATGATATGCATGTCAGACATGTTATTGTTCTGTTCCAACTTGTTATCACCTAACTCAATTTTAGATGAACTGGGAACAAACTTCACTGGTTTCATAGAAACAACCTTATTAGATTTAACATTTTTGGTTGTAGGTGCCTTAACAGATTTTTCATTAAGTTGGACACTTCCACTAGCAATGTCCTCAGTACGCATCTCCTCTTGAATAACAAGAGAAGTCATATCTAGAGGCTCTGCAACAGACTTCTTAAAGAGTGGATCTTCAACATTCTTAAGCACATGTGGTATTCCCCTTTCTTTAGCACTAACAGGATTAGGGGAATTTATGCCTAACATTCCAACAGCTTCGTTGTAGCCAAACCCTATTCCTACGGTTTGTTCTACAGCTTGTTTATTGAATAACTCTTTAGAAATTTTAACAGAATTAAAACAAGCAGATAATTTGACATTCTGTTCCTTTATCTTAGTTTCAAGTTCAGCAACTTTAGCAATTTGTTTATGCATGTATTCTGATATCGACTTTTCTCTGTAGTTAAGTCGAGCTATTTCTTTTATTTGCTGATCATTATTATCAGGCACTTTTTTTAACTCTAACACTTCATTTTCAAGTTTAGTGTTTAATAGAATTATTCTTTCAATTTGTTTCTTTGCATTACCCATGGAATTATATAAGCTATCAATCAACTCAGCGTCAGTAAGAATTACCGGTGTAGTATAACGAGTTGATGTTTCAGCATTTGCCACCAGCGCAAAATTTCCATATTCTTCATCTTCACTATCTGTGTCATCCCAGCTTTTACCAGCAGCTACATAAGCTCTTCCAGTCTTCTTCTTTTCAGAAGCATAATCTCTTTTCTGTGCTTGTTTGGGTTTTTGACACTCAGTAGCAAAGTGTCCCAATTCATTACAATTAAAGCAACGAATCTTGCTTCTGTCAACAGTTCCAGTTTTGTATCCTCCCCTGTTACTAGAGGATGAAGAACCTCCTCTTTGAAATCTGTTATTTGACTTTGTTGCCCAGTAAATAACAATTGTAGAAGGGGGTTGAATACAATTGTATAAGATTTTCGACTAAAAACAAATAACACAAGTATGAATCAATAACAGCTTTATTAACTCTGATATAAAACTGTTACAAAACTCTCTTAAGAAATTCTTATGTTCTTAAGAGCTGCTAGGTTACAATATAACTCGTGTAAGCGATTACAAAATGTAAAACCTAAACTGTGTTTATATAATGTACACAGTTGCACTATCAATTACAAGATATTCTAAATCAATTACATATATCTCTGAATGCATATCTTGTATGATAGCTGCCTTCCTACAAATTAGGAACCGACATATCAATCTTCCTTGATCTCTGGTCTGATGAGAATCTTCATCAAATACTGACCAGCTTCTAATCCTGATAGTCCAATACTGACGGTGCATTCCTGATGACGTCAGCATCAGTATCTGATCAGTAATGCCCAGATCCTGATCATCTCTTGAATCAATATCTAACAATCTCCCCCAATTTGTTCTTTATAAAACAAAGCACAAATTCCTTGATTCAAGATGTCAAAAACTCAAAACAAAATACCTTCTAAAAATCATCAGGAACAGTTTCAGAAATTCTTTGATAGAACAGATTCAGTCTCAAGAATTCAGATAACAATTCTTCTTCCTTGCTTTCAAGAATTTGAATCAGTTTCTTCTTCAGATTTTTGAGTTCTTCATCTTCCTCATTAATCTGATAAATAGCTGCTCTGATGTTCTTAATTGAGTTTCTCGGAAGATCTAAGTCACCTAGCAACACATAAGCAATTTCCTTTCCATCCGGATTTAGAGACAGTTGTTCCATGCCTAGATACACTTCTTTAACAGCTGTACCTTTCTTCATTTCAACCTCTCTATCTCTTAAATTTAAGTACATAGGAATATAATTGCCATCATACCTTGTTCCTCCATCCATGAATCTCTGTCTAATCTTCCAGTAAATCATGACACACCAATTTTGATAAACTTCTCTTTCACGAACATTTATTCTTTTACTTCTGAGAAGATACAGAACATATTTCAGTTCTTTTGCAGATTTACACAACAATTCATGAATAGGAATCTTCTTCACACTTCCATCTTTCATAAAGTACACCAGCTTCTCTATTTTCTTTGCATCAGCATGACAGTCAGCAATAATAGCAACAGCTTCAAGTTTCCAAAGATGATCTACAGTTAACTCATCCCCAACCTTGTCAACTAGAGCATATTGATCAGTTTGTGCAATGAAAATAACCAGTGCATGACTATATCCAATTCCTCCTCTTGTGCCAGGTTCCCATCCTTTCAAGCCAGATTGCATACTCACCCATTTTGGTGGATTTTCAGCAATAAAGGTAGTAGACTCTGTTTTAACAATCAGAAATTCATTGATCAAAGAAGATTCTTTTATCAATCCAGCTGATATGAATACAACTGGTTTCCTATAATCAACCTTATCCACCTCCTTCTTCTTACTCTTCTTCTTCTCATTAGTTGGATAATCCTGCTGATGTTCTGGAACAGATCTATCTCTATCATACCATAACTTCCTATCTGATCTATGAACATTTCTTAAATAATCTCTGGTTGTTATCTTTTCTGCTTTTGTGGCTTTAGCACTGATTTCACTTTCTCTTTCAAATCTTCTGAAGTTTTCTTGTTCATACTCCAATGTATCTTCAAAAACTTCCACATTGTGAAATTCAACCACAACCTTAATAATCATAATCTTAAGTTCTTTTAAGATTTCAGAATCAGAAACAACGACTGACTTCTCATTAAATGCAGTAGATTGAGCAGCTGCCTTACTCTTCCTTTTCAAAGGTAATATCTCCTCTACAATTTCTTCAGGAGCATTGAATCTGTTGTCTGGAGTTGATGCAAGAGATAGTGGAGTTTTCTTCTTTTCACTTTCAGAAACATCTTTCAGTTTGATTCCACTAGATCTTGTTTGCCTTGAACTAGTTTGAGCAGATGATCTTCCCCGATTTTTGTATCTTCCTCCTCTGCCTCTTCCTCTTCTTGCAGCAAGAGCTTTACTCTGTTTTGCAAGCTCTTCAAGGATCCTGTTCTGTTCTTCTAAGAACTCATCAGTAGTCATGTCTGGATTTTCTTCAGCAGATAAGACAAGTGCTTTCTCAGCATGATACTGTTGAACTCTTTTGTCTTTATGAAATAATTTAAGAACACGACCATCCCCAGTGTCAAGTTCATGAAACAGATTAGCAGCATCTTCATCCTGTTCCACATACACATCATCTTCAGGAATGGTTGACAGAGTTTGACCAGATGTCACTGTCTTCTTTCCAGATTCAGAAACATGAGTTGATTGCTTAGTTTGAGTATTCGTTCTCTTTGTCACTAAAGCAGCATCAGAGGTTTCAACTTTATGATGTGACTTAGCACCACCATCATTTCCAGAATTATCATCCTTTTGTACAACTGGATCAGGTGAACATTTTGTTTTGACTATCTTCTCCCCCTTTTTGACATCAGTATCGTCCTGAATGAAGAACGACAATATAAGCTTGAGGGTTTCATCGATAGTATCAACTTTAGATTCCAAGACAGTCATTCTAGAATCCAATCTCCTGTCAAGAGCTTTAATATCATCTGCAAGAAGGCGTGCTTGAGAAGCAGTAGCAGATATGGAAACAGATGTTTGAATACCCGCTTGAAATTTTTCTGTTGCAGCCTTCATTGAATCAATCTCACTCCTCAATCCCTTTGCGAGAAGAGCATTGGTTTTGAGAAGAGCCTTAAGTTCAGGTGTCGGCATCCGCGTAGCAATATGACCAGAATGAAACAGAGCATTTTGAAAATTCATCTCAGCAGTGGGTTCATTCCATTCTGTATCCCATTCATGTCCCCTTGCAGCTCGAGTATCAGAAGGAAGAAGTAAACTATACTCCCCTCTGAATTCTTCTTGAGTCATTGACTGCATGTATCTACTTGAAGACCCATAATTAGATCGGAGACTTGCTTTTATAGCCGCCTGCATTTGCCTTGTTTCAGGATCAGCATGATCATCATCATCATCATCATCTGAGCCACCACCAGCCTCAGGAAGATTATGTTCAACATCAGCATCAGGAAGCATAATACCTTTCAGTTTCAAAACACCAGTAGATACAGCTGGTGAATCCTGATGACCTGCAGACAAATTAGTAACATGTCCTAAATCTCTCTTTTCTTTTAAAGTGATCTCATCACTTCTCACAATGTTACCTAAGTTGCTTTCAATAGCAACTTCTACCTCACTAGAAGTTAATAACTTCTCACTCTTTTCTACCTCTCCTTTTGCCAGTTCAGGAGACTGCCTCTCATCACTCTTCTTTTTCTCTAAATGTTCACTCCCAATCTCACAAGAAAGGTTCTGGCTCATTAATTGTGAAGAAATAAGAGGTGGCTGAGAAGAGTTGTCTGAAGTCATACAAATAGAGGTATCCCTGTTATCAGGTCTATCTGTAATCATACTATCAGTAGTAAATGAAGTAGATAAAGAGATGTTACCTGATGAAGTAGTTAACGAATCCATTGGCCGTGCTGAAATTGGCTCAATAAGCAATGGAATAAGTGAATCAGTAGTACTTTCATCAGGATTGACCACTGCAACTATAGCATGACTTGCATCAGTATTTGCTACTGATGGTTCTTGTGTAGTCTGAGGTTTTGAAGCTTCTTCAACACTTTGAGTCAAAGGTTCTTGTGTACTTCCCTCAAATGCAATGTCAGCAATCACTCTGTCACATTCAGCAATGTGCAAATCATGAGCAGCTTTTTCTGCCAGACTTCTAGCAAGTTCAATTTCAATCTCAGAAGCTCCTTGAGCATTGTCAGGAAGCTCCCCTGCTGATGTGAGTGTGCCAGCATCTTCAGTTTGAGAAGATGGTTCTTGTGGGGCAGGAATATTCTTGTCTGCACCTTCCCTTTGAGAAGATGGTTCTTGTGGGACTATTCCTTCAAAAATGTCTGCACCTACACTTTGAGTAGGTGGTTCTTGTGTGACTGGATCTGTAATAGCTTCTGAACTCCTTTGAAGTTCAGGTTCTTGTGGGCTGGATCCTTTCAGAGATGACACTGTAGTCCTCTGTTTCTTATGTCTGTGAAAAACATTTGCTGCAGCAGTTTTTACTTCAAGAGGTGAAGGTTTAACACCCAGCTGAGCAGCAATAGCATTTACTTCATCAACGGACATCTCAATAATTCTTCTCTTTGGAGATGCAGATGCTGGAGAATCAGAAATCTCAACAGTCTTCACAGGTGAATTATTTGGAGTAGAGATGTCAGGATTAGCAGTAGCGTCAGGAACTGATGATCCATCCTGATTAACAACATCAGGATTGCCTTCAATATCATTAGTAAGATTCAGAAATTCTGTATGATCAACAAATTTGCCTTTTCTGATTAATCTTCTTCTTTTCTTTGGCTTTTCAAAGATAGCCACTTCCCTTGTATCAGCAACATCAATCTCCTTCTTTTTCAACAAGACTGATATAGGCATTGTATCATCATCAGAATCAGAAATAGCTCCTTGAACAACTTTCCTTTTCACTCCTGTTCCTTTATCCAAACCAGATGTTTCAACAACTCTTTGTCCACCCCCTTGTGACTTCATTTGAGAATGAGTTGGAGTGGAGAAATCCTTTGACCCTGATTGCCTCTTAGACACATCAGATCTAGCTGATTTCTTTGATTTTACAACTGATGCCTTTTGTGAGACACCAGAGGTGGTTAACTGTTTAGGTAAGTGTTTGGGTTGTGTGCTTGTGTCAGGAATAGGATGTGTAAGGTCCTGTTCCATAGCACCAGTTGCTGGGCCATATTGAATAGGCATTTTCTTTCTTAAAAGAGACCATACTTCATCAGGAATGTATGGAGATCCCACAAACTTATTTGCCTTATCAGAATTGATTAGACTCTTTATATTGTTTTCTGAGATTTTACAAATCGGCAAAACTGTATCATTCTCAAAAACAGCATGAGGACATAAGTGAGAAAATATTAATTGAAAAAATCTAAGAAAGCAAACATAACCACATTTATCTGCCTTTCTTTCACTTAATGCCTTCAGTATAAAGGAACCATAATCAAATGAGAGATCATGAATTAGAGAGTACCCAATTTTGGCTGAACCTGTGGGTAAGGCATCAAAGTTTGATACTTTATTCAAGAAACATCTGCTGATAGTGTCAAAGAAGAAATTCCATTCCTTCTTGAGCTTTGTCCTGTAGAGCTCTCCAAACTTCTTTGGTGTTCCATTGTAACCCAAGCTTACAACATACTCAAGAAGTTTTGCATCAGGAACTTTGAATACAGGCTTACCAATGATTGATGGTAAGTGTAGGGCTGCAGTGACAATCTCAGGAGTCACATAGTATGTAACATTGTCATATTCAAAGCTCATCTGAGGATTTTCTGATGGATGACTTTTCCCAAAAACACTTGTGTTCCACACCTGCATAACAGACTTAAAAGATATCTTGGCAGGTTGCGTTAGTGCATAATTGATTGGGCTTGAGGCCAAAAAGTCCTGAATAATGTGGAAATCACTCGGCAAGTCCTGATGATCTAGAACTGCAGTGAAGTTATTAGTATTAAACGTAACTCCATTGATTACCACCTTGCTGTTCATGAATAAGTTCTCCATTGCAATTTCAAACACAAAAGATGTGTTAATTTTGAAATTAGGGTTTGATAGTATAAAGACAAGGAGAGACGATGCTTTACTGATAGTTTGAGAAAACTAAATCAATTAGTAAACTTAATTGATTTTGGACAATACTTGTAACTTCTCAAAAACAGGTGTCAGTAAATCATTCGTTTAGGCTAAAGTAATGGACCAAATTACGTGAGAGAGTGGTGAGGATTACACGCGTCGTGACTTACATATATAACTGTGTGTAAGCATCGAGTGTGCACACGCGCTACATATTATTCGGAAAATAAAATTGTGACCAAAATAAAACATGGTAATTTTGTTTTAAATAAAGAAATTTAAAACATCACAATAGAATAATACCTGGTACTTGCACCAGTAATATGAATCGTTTCATATTCTCGTTCCACCCTTCTCTATTTAATCTTAGAGACTTGTCCACTTATTTCTTTAACGCTTCATTCTCTCCTGTTAAGAAAAACCTTTCTCATCAAAAGTTTTAGCAATGTCGAACCTTACCATCATTGAGAAAAACCTCCATCTCTTAGAGAAAAGAGATATATTTAGTTATACTCGTGAAGAGTTTGATGCTTTCGACTGGGAAAGACAACTGGAGACTCTCTGGTTGCAGATGGATGCAGGTCTCGAAGAAATCGAGAAGGAAAAACCTGCAAAAGTGATCGACATTGATGCTGCCCTCCAAACAGCATTCGCATGGCTTTCATCTAAGGCATCCTCGTCCAACTCCATCAACCATTGTTAATGAATATGTCAGCAAAAATAACCTTATCCCTTTCAACTTCCACCCAAACAAAGTGGCAAAGATGGGATCTGGGATGGCTATTAACAATGGAGTGGATTGGTCTCTTATTTCCTGTTGAATAGATTAGTAGATAGAGAACACAAAAGATGTAATCTTTGAATGTAAACTCTTTCTTATTATCAATGAAAAAATCTTGTTTTTATGTTCTATTCAGTGTTTTTCCTGATTTAACATGTTATCTGAAAATAAAAATGAGGACTAATTAAAGTGATCACATTATCAGGAATTCAATAACATTAAACATAGCTTCAATCAGGAAATTGAGATAAAATGAAGACAGTTAGATTCTGACAAAATACTGATTATCGAATCGTTGCATCAGGATTCGACGTTGACCACTGTCAGGATTGACTTTCCATCAGTATTTACAAGTTGTCAGTATCTGATGACCTCTTTTTCTCAGGAACTGCCATAGTTTACCATTCCAAGTTCATTCACCAACTTTGTAAAAGTAGCCTCAGGTAGTGGCTTGGTGAATATATCAGCTAACTGTTGATCAGTAGGAACAAAATGAAGTTCAATTGTTCCTTCCAGTACTTGTTCTCTTATGAAGTGATACCTGATGCTGATGTGCTTTGTAAGAGAGTGTTGAACTGGATTTCCTGTCATAGCAATAGCACTTTGGTTATCACAATAAATAGGTATTTTTGAAAATGACAAACCATAGTCCATTAGCTGATTTCTCATCCACATGATCTGAGCACAACAGCTTCCAGCAGCAATGTACTCAGCTTCTGCAGTTGATGTGGAGATAGACTTTTGCTTTTTACTGAACCAAGAAACTAGTCTTCCTCCAAGAAACTGACAACTGCCTGAAGTACTTTTCCTGTCTATTTTGCATCCAGCAAAATCAGCATCTGAATAGCCACATAAACTAAAGTCTGATTCTCTGGCATACCAAAGGCCAAGATAAGATGTGCCCTTTAGATATCTGAAAATCCTTTTTACTGCAATGAGATGCGGTTCTCTAGGATTTGCTTGAAATCTTGCACATAGACAGGTTGCATACATGATATCAGGTCTGCTAGCAGTTAGATATAAGAGTGAGCCAATCATCCCTCTATAGTTGGTTACATCTACTTCGGTTCCTTGATCAGGATCAAGCTTTGTAGCTGTAGCTATAGGAGTGGAAGCTGTAGAGCTGTCTTGCATGTTAAACCTTTTTAGTAAATTCTTTGTGTATTTTGACTGATTGATAAAAATCCCTTCATCAGTCTGTTTAACTTGAAGACCTAAGAAATAGCTCATTTCTCCCATAATGCTCATTTGATATCTCGACTGCATTAGCTTTGAAAACTTCTCACACAGCTTAGTATTAGTTGACCCAAAAATGATATCATCAACATATATTTGAACTAACAGCAAATCCTTACCATGATTCAAGTAAAATAAGGTTTTATCAATTGTACCTCTGTTGAATCCACTTTCCAGTAAGAATTGAGCTAAGGTTTCATACCAGGCTCTTGGAGCTTGCTTTAGTCCATAAAGTGCTTTATCCAGTCTATAGACATGATCTGGATGTTTGGAATCAATAAATCCAGGAGGTTGTTCAACATATACCTCCTCTTCCAGTTCTCCATTGAGAAAAGCACTTTTTACGTCCATCTGGAATACTTTGAATTTCTTGTGGGCTGCATATGCCAGAAAAATTCTGATGGCCTCCAGTCTTGCAACAGGAGCAAAAGTCTCATCATAATCTATTCCTTCCTGTTGAGAATACCCCTTTGCTACTAGTCTTGCTTTATTTCTCACAATTGTGCCATCTGAATCAGTCTTATTTCTGAATACCCACTTTGTACCTACAATAGACCTTCCTTTGGGTCTTGGTACTAGTTTCCAGACTTCATTTCTTTCAAACTCATTCAGTTCTTCTTGCATAGCTGTCACCCAATCAGCATCCTTAAGTGCATCTTCAACTTTCTTGGGCTCCTCATTTGACAGAAAGTTATTATATAAACATTCATTTTGAGTTGCACTTCTTGTCTTAACACCTGCTTCAGGATTCCCAATGATTAAATCAGGAGTATGACTTTTTGTCCATTTCCTTGCTGATGGTAAGTCATTTCTTGAACTGGATGCTCCCCCTGGATTTGTGTTTTCTTCAAAAGAATTAGAGTTGCTAGAAGCTCCCCCTGAGATAGTGCTATCTTCTTCTGATGTACTATCTTGATTGTCACTTGAGTCTGTTTCCGATGAATCTCTACTTGATGTTTGAGTTGAATCATCACTAGTGATGTCTCGCTCTTGCTCCCCCTCAACATTTGCATTATTTGAGTCATCATCAGTAACAGGTGTTTGATCAGGAATTGATCGATCGTCAGGATCTGACAGAGTATCAGTATCTGCCGTGACTTCATCAGGATTGTTGGTAGCTTCATTTGCAAAAGTCAAACTGTCATGAGAGTCTTCTTGAATTCCTGTTAACTTTCTATCATCAAAAGATACATTAATAGACTCCATGACTGTCTTTGTTCTTAGATTATAGACTTTAAAGGCTCTTGTTGTTGGATAGCCAATAAAGATGGCCTCATCAGCTTTTGTCTCAAATTTTCCTAGCTGTTCTGGATGAGGTCTTAGAACAAAGCACTTGCAGCCAAACACATGTAAATGCTTCAAACTTGGCTTCTTTTCCTTAATCATCTGATAAGGAGTTACACCATGTCTGTTGATTAGTGTAATATTTTGAGTGTAACAAGCTGTGTTGACTGCTTCTGCCCAGAAATATGTAGGTAGTTTAGCTTCTTCCAACATAGTTCTACCAGCTTCAATAAGAGTTCTGTTCTTTCTTTCAACTACTCCATTTTGCTGAGGAGTGCCAGGAGCAGAGAATTGTTGAACTATTCCTTTGTATTTGCAGAACTCTTTCATTGCTGAATTCTTGAATTCAGTCCCATTATCACTTCTCAGAATCTTGACTTTGTATTCCGTACCAGTTTCAATAAGTCTAACATGGTCCAACAGTATTTCAGCAGTTTCATCTTTTCTGTGAAGAAAATAAACCCAGGTAAATCTAGTATATTCATCAACAATGACTAGAGTATACCTTTTCTTACTGATGGACATTATATTCACTGGTCCAAACAAGTCGAGGTGTAGCATGTGATATGGTTCATCAATTGATGATTCAGATTTGCTCTTGAATGATGTCCTTCTCTGTTTAGCCTTCTGACAAGCATCACAGAGTCCATCAGGAGTATATAGAGCCTTTGGTAATCCTCTTACCAAGTCTTTCTTAACCAACTCATTTATATTGTTGAAGTTGAGATGAGAAAGCTTCTTATGCCAATTCCAACTTTCATCTACAGATGCTTTACTGATGAGGCATGTAGTTGGATTTTCAGTATTAGAGTGAATGCTGGCTTCATAAATGTTACCATGTCTTTGACCTGTTAATGCAATCTTTCCTGTAGATTTGCTGATTACTTCAAAATGAGTATCATTGGTTGACACGATAACCTCTGTCTGTGATCTGACTAACACTCAACAGATTGTGCTTTAGTCCTTTCACCAGAGCTACTTTTTCAATGATGACATTTCCAATTACAATGCTGCCATATCCCAAAGTTTGTCCAATGTTGCCATCCCCATAAGACACAGTTGGGCCAGCCTTTTCCTCAAATTCTGATAGCAAGGTTTTGTCTCCAGTCATGTGCACAGAACATCCACTATCCATGACTAACACATTTTTCTTTTTACCCTGCAATCAGAATCACAAAGAACTCAGTTAGAATTTTTAAGAACCCACACTTGTTGGGTTCTCTTTTCATGCAATTTAACATCTTTATCAGTAGAAGATTTTCTTGTAAAGACATTTTTATCAGAATTAATTCCATCAGAATTAGTCTTTATCTTGACAGATGCATGATTAAAATTCAAGTTCTTTGTTTTTCCAAAATTTGCACTTTTATTGAACTTTGGCAAAGGCTCATAATAATTATAGTACAAATTATGGTATTCTTCACATGTATAGATAGAATGCCATTTACTGCCACAATGGAAACAAGGATTCTGTGGTTTATAGAATACTGATTTATTCCTAATGTCAGACTTAGGAACTACAGTTGGCTTCTTTTTACTCCTCCTGCAATCAATAGCAAGATGATTAGAATTACCACAGTTAAAACATACTTTTCTTGGTGCATTCGGAATATACTTATAATTATTCTCCTTGTTTATTCCAACTTTACCATTCCTGTTCCTTTTGACAGTTGGAACTCTCTTCCTATCTGTTACCTCACAGATTCTGTCCCTCAATTGCTTTTTGGACAAAAGACCTACATTTTTGTTTTTGACAGTTCTAGACTCAGAATGATGTGTAGAAGTAGACCCCTCTTCTGAAGTAGATTTGGGAATTTCTGGATACACATAATTAACTGGCTTTAGTTTGGTTTTGGTACTGTCTGTAACATATCTGTAGGTTTTTGGATTTGTTGAGTTATTAACTATAACTCTTCCAGGGTTAGATGAAACAACCTTTCCTTTGTCCTTTTTCTCATTTTCTGGTTTATACCCTAGACACTCTTTCCAGTTTTTATCAGAAATGATTTCATGAGTTTTTGTACCAGAATGTGTCCAGGTTCTGAGTTTTTCATTAGCATCTTTAAGTTGCCTCTCAAGTTCATTACATTTAAACTCCATTTCAAGTTTCATGTGTTTAGCATTATCACATTCAGCTTGAACTTCATGCAAGAAAATTAACTCAGCTTCTAGATGATCATTTCTCTTAACAATCTCTGCCATTTCAGATTTTATTCTTGTATTTTCAAGAGATTGACTCCTAAAACTAATATGCAGAGATTTTAAGAAAGATCTTAGCTCAGAAACATTATTAGTATCAAAATCAAATAAAACTTCAGATACCTTGGTTTCACCAGCAGAAGTCTCATCAGTTTTAGCCATCAAAGCATAATTCACTTTCTCCTCTTCAGAGTCAGATGATGAGTCCATCCAATCCTTGCTTGAAGAAATGAGAGCTTTGGTTTTGGTCTTCTTGCACTCAGTTGCAAAATGACCCATCCCATCACAGTTATAGCATCTGATTTTTGACTTGTCAAACTTGCTGCTTTTGCCTTCTTTCCTCTTGTACCTGTCTTTGTCAGCATTGAAGGTTTTCTTCTGGAATTTCCCTTGCTTCCTAGCCTTTCTGAATTTCATCTTTTTGAAGCCCTTGACTATCATAGCAACCATTTCCATCATATCAGAATCAGTAGAGTCATCATCAGTATCAGGATCAGACTCAGTATCAGTATCTGATGATGAGTCATCAGGAATTGACTCTTCCACTCTACTCTTTCGGTTATAAACCTCATCAGCTTTTCCCTTTGATTTTGATTCAACATTCAAAGCAACAGATTTTGCTTTGACATTTTTCTTGTTCTTCCTCTATTGAACCTCAAGATCATGAGTTCTTAGCATTCCATAGACTTCATCAAGAGACAGCATCTTCAAATCATATTGATGCCTTATGATTGAAGCTTGAGTATCCCACTCTTCAGTTAAAGCTCTGAGAAACTTGGTATTCGAATCCTCTGGATCATACTCTTTGCCAACCAGTGATAGATTGTTCAGTAAAGTCAAGAATCTATCGTACATATCAGTAAGGCTTTCATCAGATTTAGCATCGAATTGCTCATACTCCTGAATTAACAGAGCCCTTCTGTTTCTTTTGATAGATTCAGTACCTTGACATTGAGTTTCCAAAGTATCCCAAATTTCCTTCGCAGTCTTGCATGCTATTACCCTGTTAGACATGACATTATCAAGACTGTTATGCAAAATATTCTTTACCTTTGCATCTTTGAGTACTTGAACCTTTTCTTCTGTCGTCCATTCATTCTTTGCCTTAATGACATAGTGTTCAGCAACAGTCTCTGTTCTTGCAACTAGTTTTGTTGGAAGAAATGGTCCAACATTGATCCTGTCAAGATAGTCAGGATCAGTTGCTTCTAGATACATCAACATTTTCACTTTCCAGGTTGGATACTCGGTCCTCTTGAGAATTGGAATTTTAATGCTTTCATACTTGCTTGTCGACATCTTAAGATCGTTACTGACTAGAATTAATCAGTTTAGCTCTGATACCAATTGTTGCCCAGTAAATAACAATTGTAGAAGGGGGTTGAATACAATTGTATAAGATTTTCGACTAAAAACAAATAACACAAGTATGAATCAATAACAGCTTTATTAACTCTGATATAAAACTGTTACAAAACTCTCTTAAGAAATTCTTATGTTCTTAAGAGCTGCTAGGTTACAATATAACTCGTGTAAGCGATTACAAAATGTAAAACCTAAACTGTGTTTATATAATGTACACAGTTGCACTATCAATTACAAGATATTCTAAATCAATTACATATATCTCTGAATGCATATCTTGTATGATAGCTGCCTTCCTACAAATTAGGAACCGACATATCAATCTTCCTTGATCTCTGGTCTGATGAGAATCTTCATCAAATACTGACCAGCTTCTAATCCTGATAGTCCAATACTGACGGTGCATTCCTGATGACGTCAGCATCAGTATCTGATCAGTAATGCCCAGATCCTGATCATCTCTTGAATCAATATCTAACAGACTTAAACCTGAACTTTGGATTTCGTCTGAATCTGAAGTTACTGAATTGCCTCACCATCATTGCCATGGATTCATCTTCCAATTGATCTAACTCTTCCAGTGAATAGAATTCTCCACCATCCTGAGTGGCTGGTGTCTGTCCATGTTCCACTTCAGTTTGTTCCTTGTTGAAGCTTTTAGGTTGAACAATTTTAGCTTCCACTTCCTTAGGGACCTCAACTACTAGAGCTGTAGAAGAACTTGCCACTCTGCCTTTGCCAGAAATCTCTTTCTGCTGTTCTTGTTCCAACTCATAGGTCTTCAGAACACCAAACAGCATGTCAAGAGCAATCTTATTTAAATCTCTGGATTCTCTGATGGCAGTTATTCTATGCTCCAGGTGAGTAGGCATAGTCAGTAAAAACTTCATGTTGATCTCCTTCTGGGTATATTGCTTGCCATGAACTTGCAAGTTGTTGATTATTTTGTTATACCTTTCGAACACTTCCTGAATGCCTTCGTTAGGGCCAGCTCTAAAGTGTTCATATTCAGAGGTCAAAATTTGAAGTCTATTTTCCTTGACTTCATCAGTCCCTTCATTAATAGTCTCAATAGTTTCCCAGATGTGCTTAGCAGTTTTACAATTCATTACATGACTATACATTACAACATCTAGGGAATCTATTAGAATAAGTCTCAGATTTTTGTCCAATCCAGCATCCTCCTTTTCATCATCGGAAAATAGCTTAGGATCCTTTTCATAGGTTCTAGCAGGTGTTGTAACATCTCCATCAGTAACAACTTGTTCTTCATGAACCATAGGAATTTTTGGTCCATTTTTCAAAACCCACAAATATTTTGGATTTGTAACATCAAGAAACAACTCCATTTTATTTTTCCACATATCATAATTATCCTTATTAAATATGGGAATCTTAACAATGGCTTTTGAAGACATGATGAATTTTTAAGTGAGTTAAAAATTCGAGATAAATTTTTGATTGAATAAAAATAGGATCTTGATTTGTGTATCAATCAATAGGCTCTGATGCCAATTGTTAGGTCCGATAAGATTGTAGAAGGGGGGTTGAATACAATCTATACCAATTTATCGAAATTTGTCCGTTAAATAAAATTTAGTTTAGACAAATTTATGCGGAATAAATTGAAACAAATTTTCAAGTTGAATATAATAATATATTAACTTGATGGGTGTTACAATTTCAGTACAGATTAATTATCAAGATGATAAAAACTAATTAGAAAATTCAACATGAACTTTTCTAATTTAGTTAATAAAAATCAAGATAAGAACTAGGAAACTTAATTCGCTAGTAGTACAAGAATCACAAATAATTAAGTTCTTATGGATACAATTTTTGATACAAGAACTCAAGAATTTATAGCAATTTAATTGCTTGAAAGATGAAAGAGATATGATGTTTTTGTTCTTCCTTTTCTTCTCCTGGTGTGTTTGCGTGTGTCTGTATGTTTTTGTTGTTGTCCTTGTTTCTCTTTTATGCTCCTGGCCTTCTGTCTTCATTTTACACTTGTTTAGACTATCCAGAGACTATCAAATGACTTGCAGACTATCCACAGACTACCGGTGTGACTATCAGCTCTCTTGTAGACTACCGGTGTGACTATCTGGCTTGGCAGACTACCCAACTCTTTCTCCAGACTATCAAAATGTGCAGACTATGCTTTGCAGACTATCTCACAGACTATCAGAGATAGACTTTTAACAATAAAACCATAGTCTAAAAACATTTCTGATAGTCTTTAGCAATTTACATTAATTCTAAATTAATTAATTCAATAATTAACTTAATAAATAAATTAATTCTTGAAGAATTAATTTGTTAATTAAGTTAACTAAATAATTTAAATTAATTAATAAAGAATTAATATAATTCTTTTTCTTGGTCATGCAGACTATCTTCTTTCCAGACTATTGAATTTAGTATGAAAAACCTGGCCACTTGTTTGTTTTTCTAATCAATTTGATTGTTTATTCAGTACATGCCGACAACTCTTTTTAACAAACAATTCTGTTTGTTTACGTACTTGTTTTATAAGTACGGGCTCCGTAGAAATGCTTTTAACTCCGCACAGCTTATAATCTTTAATTAATAAATAATTATTTTAATTCAGAAATTATAAAAATAAATATCTAATATTATTAGATATTTATAAATATAATTTTCTAAATAAATAAAATATTTATTAATATAAAATTATACTTAAACTCTAAATTGCGGTTACCTGAGTGTCTGGAACCGGACTCCTTTTGCTTAACAAAAAATATAACAATTCCAACCGGGCTTCCAGCTTTAAGAATATATCACTTTCCATATTCTTGTGATAATTCTATTTTCTCATAACCCGTCCAGGTGTAAGCTACGGTCTCTTGAGGATGTGAAACCGGACTCCTTCTGCTTAGCAAAAAATACAACAATTCTAACCGGGGTTTCAGCATTAAGAATATATCACTTTACATTTCTTTGTGATAAATCTTTTTCTTCACAGCCAGTCCACTTGATAGTAAAATCCTTGTGATTAAATAATTTAATCCTTCTGTTGCTTGCACAATGATTTTCTCACATACCAGTCTTGATAGCTTGAACCACTGAAGTTAATGATGAACAACCACTGTTGAATGTTGACACTCGATGTACTGTCTGGTTCATGAGTGACTAACTGCAATGACTATTCTTCATATATTGACTTTAAATTTTGGTTCCTTTTCTTTTCTCCCCTCTCTCTTTAATTCTCTGTACTGTCTCTGTCACTGTTGAAATCTCTGTCACTTTAAATGAATCCACTTCTTAACGAATACTCCACTGAGGCTTGATCAGATGACTGAGCTTCTTTCAATGTAGTAAATCCTCAAGTCTGTAGATTGACCTTGATCTTTTTCTTCTGACAGATAATTCAATCTGAGATTCCTTATGACAGTCTATATACTATTTACTACTACAATCTTGTTTAAGTTGAGTTGTATCCTCGAAATACAAATAGGCTACATCATATGCCTTTCACTAATCATGTGAGGACGTCCTCCAATGCACTACTAATTCCAGCCCATGACTGGTGTAATCAAGTGTAGGGTGTTCCCTCAAACCCTGGGGGGCATGACACAACGATGGTATAGTCGGTTGCCCCCGAACTCAATCGGCTCCTTTAAAGGATTAAGAAGGGCATTTATCACCCCCTTTATTAATGAAAAGTTCATGAGGAACGTTTTACATCCCCGTGAATGTGGAACAAGGAAAGAATGAATCCTTGAGAAATTACTTGAACCGAAGGAAGCCTTGAAGGTCTCGAACTGAGATGAAAAAGTAACCATCAAGGTAGAAGAAAGTTTAAAGGAAACCTCAACCCCTGTTAAGGATAAGTATAGACTCTGACTCTCCCTCGAAGAAGAACAATCAACGACCGAGGTTCACCAACTATGCACGTTTGCATACTCCAAAGAGCAAAATCCTGATGGACATTGTGAAAGACAAGGATCGCCGATGGTCGAAACCACTAAAGACTGATCCCGAGAAGCGAAACAAGAACCAATATTGTCAGTTCCATAAGGATGTAGGAAATAACACTCACAATTGAAGACAACTGAAACACAAGATCAAGTTTCTGATCCGAAGGACAAGGTTGTATAAGTTCACCAAGAATGGCCACAGGGTAACCTAAGGCAGGATTATGAAGTAGAGATTATGAAAGAAAGGATGGCGGTCAAGATCGCAATCCATAGCCCCGGGGGGCCGGTGATAAACATGATTTCTGAAGACCCGATATCGATCGGGAATACAAGAAGCTCTCGTAAAAGCTTACGCTTGAGAAGTTATGCACATTATAGGAGAAGCTCCATAGTAACCAAATACCCAAATGGCATTTGTCGTTGATGATTCTGAAGGGGTCAAGTGCCTCCATGATGACCCGTAGGTCTTAACACCTGTGATAGGTAACGCAAGTGAAAGGAGTCTCGATAGACAATGGAACATCAGTGGATATCTCGCATTCTCAAAGATGGGATACAATAATTCTCAATTTACCCTCACCAACATGCCCGTCTATCCATGATAATGGGACGGAAGCCTAGGAAGGCCACTTAGATGTGGAACCTTTTGGTGGTTAAACAACTTCCGTTTACAATGTTATTCTTGGGAGGACGGGCTTGTATACCCTTAAGGCGGTTGCGTCAAGATAAGACCTGATGATTAAATTTCCTACAAAGGAATGAAGTTGATGAAGAAAAGAGAGTTCAAACAATAACAAAGAATTGCTATCTGGCCGCCTTGAGGCCTAATGAAGCCGGGGGCAGGTCTTCCCGATTGAAGACATGGATGTCTAACAAGATGAGAAACAAAGAGTAAAACCTACCGAGGAATTAGTCCCTACTCTCTTAGTGCACGAAGAACCTGAAAAGTTACCCACGTAGGGCATTGCTGAATGAACCCTTGAAGGGCAAATTGGTACGTTCCTACAAGAGAACATTGTTGTATTTGCTTGGATAGTAGCTAATATGTCAGGGGTCGATCCCCAATTAATTACGTAAACTAAACGTCCACCCGAATAGGGAGACGATGAAGCGGAAAAAAAAGAAAGTTTGATTCCAAGAGGCAGGAAAGCCAATGGAGGATGAAGGATGTATATTGACTTCATTGATATGAAAGATGCATGTCTCAATGACTACTTTCCCCTACCAAGGAATGATACGTTGACCAATGCAACAAAGGTGACGACCCAAAGAGGTGACATATCGAAGATTGATGAATAAAGATCTTTGAGCATCTTAGTTGGAGACTATAGAATTCCATGATTTAATCAAGAGCCTTGATAAGGTACATCACATCGAGCATTCTCATAAGGCGTTTGAGGTGTTAAGGCACCACAAGAAGATATTGAATCTGACTTAATGCGCCTTCCGCATAGGATCAGGAAAATTTTTGGTTTTGATGGTCTCCAAGCATGGAAATTGAGGCCAACCCCGATAAGAGTAGAACAATCCTTGACACGGAACCTCCATGTGTTGGCATAACCAAATTACGGAAGGTTATTGTATCTATACTTGGCTGTATTTGATACGGCTTTGAGTGTCATCCTTGTATTTGGTTCGGAAACCCATATGCTACGAGAGAAAGGACTTGTATGAGACAGATTAACCACAATAAATCCCTAAGCACTCGCTGACTTTGTGGTTGAATACACCATTGACAACCAAGAAGTCGAGGGGCAGGAGGTAGTACCCCAGGAGGGCAAAGGATAAGAGAATGAGAATCCAGAAGCGGTACTAAAGGAGTACTGAATCAATTTTGATGGAGAATCAAAAACAAAATTAAGTCAGAACATACCCTGATGGGCTCATGCTTGAGTATGCCCCGAAGTTAGATTTCCCAACGATAAACAACGAGGCTGGATGCAAACGCTTGATAGCCGGTCTTGGCTTGGCCGGAGGCCCAAGGGTAAAAAAATCTCAAAATCTGTGGAGACTCAAGGTCGGTATTACAAAAAATGAATGGTAAGTTCGAGGCCAGGGCTGGAACCACGACAAAATACTTGAAGATTGACTCAATTCAATGAGTGTTACGTGAAGTACATCCAGAGGGAGGAAAACGTGAAGGCCGATGCCTTATTCAAGTTTGCCTCATCGGAGATAGAGAATTATATTGGAAGTTTTTACTTCCAAGTCTTGGAGACCCGAAGCGTTGAGGCAAAGTTGATAGCATCTATATATGTGGGGAGCTGTTGCATAGATCTTACAATGGCTCACCAGGAAGCTGGTTGGTAACCCGATAATGCCTTGGAGGCACGGAAGTTGTCTGTGAAAACACTAAGGCCTTAGAAAGCAGAGTTAGCCTTGAAAAAATCCATGAGGAAATCTGGGGACAGTACTCAGGGGGCAGAGCCCTTGCACACAAGATGACCCGATTGGGATTCTACTGGCCAATCATGATGGCCAATGCCAGCAGTTATGTGCGATCGATATCCAAAAACACGTAACTATTGATCAATCCCCTAAAATGTTGTAACCATCAGCTCCCCCATTCCCGATGGCAATGTCGGGATAGGTGTTCTTGGTTCATTCTCAGTGGCAAATGCCTAGAGGAAGTTCTCGATAGTTGCGATTGATTCCTTCATGAAATATATTAAGGCCAAACTCCAATCCAAGATAACCTGGTAGTAAATGACACAATTCCTATGGGAAAGTGTGAAATGAAGATACAGACTTCCACCACTCCTAGAACCTAGAAATGGATGACAATTAAAAACAAGGCTCTTACAAGCTAGAAATGTTTGAAAGAAATGTGGTGCCTAGACTTGGCACACCCCAAACCTCAAGGTTTATCATATCTGAGCATCCGGTTAGGACACACCACCTGATCAGCCTAAGTAGAAATAAGGCTCGAATAGGCCACGTTCCATCCAATGGAAGGCTAGAATTGGCCACGTTCCATCCAATTGAAGGCTTGAATAGGCCACGTTCCATTCAACTGAAGGATTGAATAGGCCACGTTCCATTAAATTGAAGGCTCAAATAGGCCACATTCCATGCAATTGAAGGCTCAAATAATCCGCATTCCATTCAATTGAAGGCTCAAAAAATACGAGCAGTAAGTAGGAAGCTATCGTAAAAAGATAGATATCGGAATGAGATTAATTCGACATATTACAAAATCAAATCGGAGCAACGAGTAAAAAGTTATGAATATTTTTGCGCAGTTTGAAATATTTATGCTATGGGATAGCTAGTGATCAATATAAAAGAAAGCCATTAGTCATGATTGACCTCGACCCAGGCAAAAAACCTGTTAACACAAAATCACGCAAGCGTACGTGGTCACAAGTAATACAGAGAAGTCAAGTTCGTTCCCACAGAGATCTGGTTTAGGTTTCAATTCAGTTAATGCACCTATGCAACAATGTATCATTTTTATTCACTGCTAAGACAATTAACAAGATTGGGTTTTGATTAACTAAAATTAACTAAAAAGCAAACTAACAAACTAAGAATTAATTAACTAATTAACTAATGAGAATTTAAATCGGATTACTTATGCAAGGGAAAACATGGGATCCTAACTTCATTAAATACTTTGCTTAGAGTTGATGCCTTTAATCAATGCATGTGATGGTTTTGATATCTGATCAGACAACACGAAACAAATATACGCTACTTCTCAGTATACGAATACCAAACTAAACATACATCCACAAAAGAGTTAGAAGATGAATAGACACCAATTATGCTTAGACCCTATATCTCTATAAGATTTGAAAACATAACGGTTGAAGAACAAGTTGTCTATTAAGATCACATAGGGTAGCGTAATATCTCTATTTACGCTACAAATCATGATGTTAAAACATCAACCTATCCTATGCTAGCATGACAAGTTCTAAATTTCAAGATCCACTCTCGTTTCGCAAGATATTAACAAATTAGATGTTAGCTACGCATCTAAACACATGAATCACAACCATACAAGGATATCAAGAATTCACCACACATAAATCTTTAAAGCAATCAAACTACTAAGCTACATAGATAAATCCGTTAGAATCCCATGACAGCGATTAGTTCATAATCGAACCGCTCGTATCATGGGATCTGATGAAACCATGATAAAAACAAAGTATGAAAAGATACAAATAAACCTAAGTAATTGATATGTAATGGTAATACAAATTACAATGGTAGGATGTGTTTAAATAGGCTCTAGAAGTCTTGCCCAACAAGAAAAGTCCAAAAATACCAAACAGATTCAAAACAGGAAAGTTATAGAGGATTTTTAGCCCAAAATTTGAAATAGGCAGTAGGGGTACTAGGCCGCAGCCTACCAGCAAATCTGCTAATCTCTAGGCCGCAGCCTACCCTGCTAGGCCGCAGCCTACCAGTAAATCTGTTGGCAGTTTTTCAGCATGCTAGTTCCTTAATTTTTTTTCTTCGTTTTGCCTCCGTTTCCTTCCGTTCTTCTTTTCAAAGCTTTCATACTTCATTTCCTTGACTCCAAATCTCCCCAAGGATTATGTGGAAGACCTCATTCTTCATTAAGACTTCAAAACCACACCAAAATCAATTGAAATCTCCAACCATTCCCAATTATTTAGAACCCTGCACAACTACACGAAACACATAAAAATACAACAGACTTGAGGGCAAGTGAATCAATTTAAGCCGATATGGAACGCTCCAAGTGGATATAAAATCCACTTATCACACCCCCAAACTTAAACCGATGCTTGTCCTCAAGCATACACAAATATAAACTACCTAATTAGTACCACTTCCGTAGGTGATCACGGTTGCATTTGGCATATGCAACAAGCCCTTTAAACCCCTAGGCAGCCCTAGTGGACGAGTAAGGTCTCGTGAGGGCCTATAGCGAATGTACCCACAAAATCCATTTAACTAAACAATGCAATGTATATATGCAACTAATATGAAAATGCAAAGATCCCCTTCAAACTAACCAAAACCAACTAGCAAGCAACTATCTCAAAGAATGCAACTAACTCCAAATAGAGCTCGACTAAGTCCCCGTATACTAACAATACATGACAGAACGTGCGTGTGTGCGATGCTCATCAGAAATACTTTCAACACTAGATCAAAATCATACATGTTCTTCGCAAGACAATCACAGGTTTATAAATAGAATATATTATAGACACTTCATGACCTAGGAACACCTCCATCCTTATTCTAATTAGCCAGGAATTCATGCTTTATTACTACACTACGACACATAATACTATATACAATACGCATGCTTATTTAACCGTGCAATGAATGAGACCCCTAAAGGCTTATACAATAATACCCATGTAGCGAGTGTTAGGTTAGCAATCTGAAACCACAAGGGCTTTAGGTTACTAGGACTAAGTCCCCTCAGACTTAATTACTCGAGTATTAAAGATCTCACTCGTGGTTAATTTTGCATTTAACAATTGAACTTTTGACTCTCTTTTTTTCTCTTTTTTTCTGATTTTTTTTTCCTCTTTTTTTCATGCAATCTGGAATAAGAATTCTCATTTCCAACCCTAGACTACTCATATAAATATGAGTCGGCTACTAGCCATTTGACACCTAGCTAACAAATACAATTAGCATGAATCCCTGGTTTCCTCCAAACTTAGACTTTAGTGCTCCTACACCATCAAGGGAATAACGAAAATTCTAAATATAATCAGGTGATTAAATCTCAAACAAACAAACAAGCATGACCCTAACCTAGCCCAAAAGCACCCAATGAGACTGTGAAATTATTATGTTTCTGAAGCATGCAAGTTGATTTCGTAGGAACTATAAATCAACCCTCTACTCATCATTACCACACTCAATTAGACATCTACCTACCAATCAGAAATAGCTCATCCTAAGGGATCATGAAATATGCATGCCATGAAAATGCAACTAAAATGAACTCACATGGTACACGAAAACAAAAACAGAATGTCCTATATGAAACACACACAAAAATACGAACAAAACATGAATGAATTACACTACTAAACATGCAAAATATGATTTATACATGTACACAACGAGATGAGAATTAATAACTACTACACACTACTTATCCCCCAAACCACCCCCAAACTTAGAATATTCAATGTCCCCATTGAAGGCAATAAAAAGGAAAGTAGGAAACATACCTAAATAAAAATGCTGAAAAGCGTGGGTTGCCTCCCACGAAGCACCTTTGTTTAAAGTCTTTAGCTAGACA
This sequence comes from Kitagawia praeruptora, assembly GCA_037693485.1. Lineage (NCBI taxonomy): Eukaryota > Viridiplantae > Streptophyta > Magnoliopsida > Apiales > Apiaceae > Kitagawia > Kitagawia praeruptora. The sequence goes on from CM075352.1 coordinate 129,940,499, forward strand.
TGGCAATGGCTTTTTCTCTTGAAAATTCCTACACCGTATCTCTATATGGCCATTTAATTATCATTTCCGGGGCTACATCCTCGATGACAAGCTTCCGCCTTCTTTGCTCCTCAAAAGTGTTCGTAACATTGTTCTCTTCACTCAGTTGATCTGGTAGTTTAAACTCGAGTCTGGAAGTTCCTTTAACATGATGATTTTCATTATTAACCACCAAAGACTGAGCAAGAGTGAAAATAGACGGATTAGGAATGAAAGTGGGTAGTTCACCAATAGAAGTCTTCACAACAGACATAGGATCAAAAGAACTCTCCTCAAGTTGAATTTCATGCTTAGAATAAATGACCTTCAATTCCTCTAACATCTCATTAGAAGTAAAATTCCTATACAACTCATGAAGATCTTCACTACCCTCAATCAAAACATCTTCCTCAAGAAAAGACTCAATTGCGCTATCCTCAAGATTCGACCATGAAACAACCTCATCAATCAGCACCTTAAAATCCCAGAGATCAGCCAAGCCGAGCGACTCACACTCTTCCTCCTCATCACTATCCACCACAGGTTCTGACAAAACAGAATTTTCTTCTTTTTCTATAGGATCCTGATCATGAATTCCTTCTTCATCCTCAATTGCTGAATTCTGATCGTTCGTGACTTTTCCAGATCTGAGTGTTATGGCATTAACCTGCTCCATGCCATCTTGTTTTCCTGGATTCACCTCTGTGTAACTAGGAAGAACTCCATGCGGTCCGTTGAGAAAGGCACTTGCAATTTGCCCAATCTGATTCTCCAATGTCTTGAGAGATACCGCCTGACTTTTAATCATCAACCTCAATTCATCCAATTCAGATTTTTCATTCGAAGATTGACCAGCATTCCCATGAGACTGTTGCTGAAATCCCTGAGGTTGGAATTGTTGCCTTGGAGCATACTGCTGCAGATAGCCTTGATTGAATGGCCTTGCTCCATATTGCTGGCCCTGAAACTGCTGAGAAGGCTGCTGCCTACCACCTTGATTGTTGCTCCAGCTGAAATTAGGATGATAGATGTTGGGAGCTGGCTGTTGCGATCTCTGAAAATTGCTCACAAACTGCGTCGATTCAATAGATATGGCACATTGAGTCGTCTCATGTGCGCCCGCACATAGCTCACAAACACTAGCAACTTGAGGCACCCCATGCTTTGACATAGAATCTAATTTCTTATTAAGTGCCTCTAGCTGAGCTGTGACTGTATTAACTTCCAGAATTCCTGCTAATTTGACTTGTGATAATCTCTGAGTTGGATTCGGGTATTCATTCGCAGTCATCATCTCAATTAGATCATAAGCTTCCGCATAGCTCTTAGCCCATAAAGCTTCACCTGATGCTGCATCTAGCATGGGTCTTGACTGTGCACCCAAGCCATTATAAAAGCAGTTGATCACCATCCAATCCGGCATCCCATGATGTGGACACTTCCTTAGCATCTCCTTATATCGCTCCCAAGCCTCGCACAAAGATTCTTCAGACTGCTGTGAAAACTGAGTTATAGCATTCCTGATTGGGATTGCTAAGGTCTTTGCCATGGGAAAAAATTTAGTGAGAAATTTCTGAGCAAGATCCTCCCATGTCAAAATAGAACCTGCTGGTAGAGAGTGCAACCAGTCCTTAGCTTTATCCCTCAAAGAGAATGGGAAAAGTCTCAATTTGATAGCATCTTCCGACACCCCGTTGATCTTGAAGGTGTCGCAGATCTCGATAAAGTCCTGAATGTGCATATTAGGATCTTCAGTCAGAGCACCCCCAAAATGAACTGAATTCTGCACCATCTGAATTATGCTAGGCTTGATTTCGAAATTATTCACTGCAATAGCTGGCCTGACAATGCTAAATTTAACGTCATTGATCTTTGGTTGAGAATAATACATCAATGCTTTCGCTGCTACTAGTTCTCCCATTGCTACCTGCAACACAAAAAACTAAACAACTATGTAAGAAACAATCCGAGTCAGTGAACTCTAACGACCACTGATGACAAGCACATAAACTAAAAATAAAACACCGATGATCCTCGGCAGCGGCGCCAAAAACTTGTTAACACAAAATCACGCAAGCGTACGTGGTCACAAGTAATACAGATAGAAGTCAAGTTCGTTCCCACAGAGATCTGGTTTAGGTTTCAATTCAGTTAATGCACCTATGCAACAATGTATGGTTTTTATTCACTGCTAAGACAATTAACAAGATTGGGTTTTGATTAACTAAGATTAACTAAAAAGCAAACTAAAAAATAAGAATTAATTAACTAATTAACTAATGAGAATTTAAATCGGATTACTTATGCAAGGGAAAACATGGGATCTTAACTTCATTAAATACTTTGCTTAGAGTTGATGCCTTTAATCAATGCATGTGATGGTTTTGATATCTGATCAAACAACACAAAACAAGTATACGCTACTTCTCAGTATACGAATACCAAACTAAACATACATCCACAAAAGAGATAGAAGATGAATAGACACCAATTATGCTTAGACCCTATATCTCTATAAGATTTGAAAACATAACGGTTGAAGAACAAGTTGTCTATTAAGATCACATATGGCAGCATAATATCTCTATTTACGCTACAAATCATGATGTTGAAACATCAACCTATCCTATGCTAGCATGGCAAGTTCTAAATCTCAAGATCCAATCTCGTTTCGCAAGAGATTAACAAATTAGATGTTAGCTACGCATCTAAACACATGAATTACAACCATACAAGAATATCAAGAATTCACCACACATAAATCTTTAAAGCAATCAAACTACTAAGCTTCATAGATAAATCCGTTAGAATCCAATGACAACGATTAGTTCATAATCGAACCGCTCGTATCATGGGATCTGATGAAACCATGATAAAAACAAAGTATGAAAAGATGCAAATAAACCTAAGTAATTGATATGTAATGGTGATACAAATTACAATGGTAGGATGTGTTTAAATAGGCTCTAGAAGTCTTGCCCAACAAGAAAAGTCCAAAAATACCAAACAGATTCAAAACAGGAAAGTTATGGAGGATTTTTAGCCCAAAATTTGAAATAGGCAGTAGGGGTACTAGGTCGCAGCCTACCCTGCTAGGCCGCAGCCTACCCTGCTAGGCCGCAGCCTACCAGCAAATCTACTAATCTCTAGGCCGCAGCCTACCCTGCTAGGCCGCAGCCTACCAGTAAATCTGTTGGCAGTTTTTCAGCATGCTAGTTCCTTCGTTTTTTTCTTCGTTTTGCCTCTATTTCCTTCCGTTCTTCTTTTCAAAGCTTTCATACTTCATTTCCTTGACTCCAAATCTCCCCAAGGATTATGTGGAAGACCTCATTCTTCATTAAGACTTCAAAACCACACCAAAATCAATTGAAATCTCCAACCATTCCCAATTATTTAGAACCCTGCACAACTACACGAAACACATCAAAAATACAACAGACTTGAGGCCAAGTGAATCAATTAAGCCGATATGGAACACTCCAAGTGGATATAAAATCCACTTATCACACCCCCAAACTTAAACCGATGTTTGTCCTTAAGCATACACAAATATAAACTACCTAATTAGTACCACTTCCGTAGGTGATCACGGTTGCATTTGACATATGCAACAAGCCCTTTAAACCCCTAGGCAGCCCTAGTGGACGAGTAAGGTCTCGTGAGGGCCTATAGCGAATGTACCCACAAAATCCATTTAACTAAACAATGCAATGCATATATGCAACTAATATGAAAATGTAAAGATCCCCTTCAAACTAACCAAAACCAACTAGCAAGCAACTATCTCAAAGAATGCAACTAACTCCAAATAGAGCTCGACTAAGTCCCCGTATACTAACAATAGATGACAGAAACGTGCGTGTGTGCAATGCTCATCAGAAATACTTCCAACACTAGGAGGGTGTTTGGGATTCTTTAAAATAAGTTACTTTTGACTTAATGGGGGTGTTTTTAACTTAAAGGAGAAAGTGAAGTTGTTTACTTTAAGTTGAATGAAAGTGTTTGGGTAATTTTACTTAAAGTTAAATGGGGTTTAATAATTTTGACTTAAAGTTAAATTTGACTTAAAAAAATTTAAATCCATAATATTTAAACTTTACAAGAATTGTGAAAAATGAAAGAAAAAAAAACTTCATAAGTCAAAAGTACCTAAATGGAGCTTATGACTTTAAGCAATTTTTTAACTTAAAGCGGGCTTAAAACCAAGGTACACAAACACTCCAAAAACAGCTTAAAGCCGCTTTTTGCTTTAAGGAGGGTATGCCAAACACCCTCTAGATCAAAATCATACATGTTCTTCACCAAGACAATCACAGGTTTATAAATAGAAAAGACTGTAGACACTTCATAACCTAGGAACACCTCCATCCTTATTCAAGTTAGCCAGGAATTCATGCTTTATTACTACACTACGACACATAATACTATATACAATACGCATGCTTATTTAACCGTGCAATGAATGAGACCCCTAAAGGCTTATACAATAATAATCATGCAGCGAGTGTTAGGTCAGCAATCCCAAACCACAAGGGCTTTAGGTTACTAGGACTAAGTCCCCTCAGACTTAATTACTTGAGTATTAAAGAGCTCACTCGTGGTTAATTTTGCATTTAACAATTGAACTTTTGACTCTTTTTTTTTTCTCTTTTTTTTTCCTTTTTTTCTGATTTTTTTCCTTTTTTTTTCATGCAATCTGGAATGAGAATTCTCATTTCCAACCCTAGACTACTCATATAAATATGAGCCGGCTACTAGTCATTTGACACCTAGCCAACAAATACAATTAGCATGAATCCCTGGTTTCCCCCAAACTTAGACTTTAGTGCTCCTACGCCATCAAGGTAATAACGAAAATTCTAAATATAATCAGGTGATTAAATCTCAAACAACCAAACAAGCATGACCCTAACCTAGCCCAAAAGCACCCAATGAGACTGTGAAACTATTATGTTTCTGAAGCATGCAAGTTGATTTCGTAGGAACTATAAATCAACCCTCTACTCATCATTACCATACTCAATTAGACATCTACCTACCAATCAGAATTAGCTCATCCTAAGGGATCATGAAATATGCATGCCATGAAAATGCAACTAAAATGAACTCACATGGTACACGAAAACAAAAACAGAATGTCCTATATGAAACACACAAACAAAAATACGAACAAAACATGAATGAATTACACTACTAAACATGCAAAATATGATTTCTACATGTACACAACGAGATGAGAATTAATAACTACTACACACTACTTATCCCCCAAACCACCCCCAAACTTAGAATATTCAATGTCCCCATTGAAGGCAATAAAAAGGATAGTAGGAAACATACCTAAATAAAAATGCTGAAAAGCGTGGGTTGCCTCCCACGAAGCGCCTTTGTTTAAAGTCTTTAGCTAGACATGGCAATGGCTTTTTCTCTTGAAAATTCCTACACCGTATCTCTATATGGCCATTTAATTATCTTTTCCGGGGCTACATCCTCGATGACAAGTTTCCGCCTTCTTTGCTCCTAAAAAGTGTTAGTAACATTGTTCTCTTCACTCAGTTGATCTGGTGGTTTAAACTCGAGTCTGGAAGTTCTTTCAACGTGATGATTTTCATTATTAACCACCAAAGACTGAGCAAGAGTGAAAATAGACGGATTAGGAATGAAAGTGGGTAGTTCACCAATAGAAGTCTTCACAACAGACTTAGGATCAAAAGAACTCTCCTCAAGTTGAATTTCATGCTTACAACAAATGACCTTCAATTCCTCTAACATCTCATCAGAAGTAAAATTCCTATACAACTCATGAATATCTTCATTACCCTCAATCAGAACATCTTCCTCAAGAAAAGACTCAATTGCACTATCCTCAAGATTCGACCATGAAACAACCTCATCAATCAGCACCTTAGAATCCCAGAGATCAGCCAAGCCGAGCGACTCACACTCTTCCTCCTCATCACTATCCACCACAGGTTCTGACAAAACAGAATTTTCTTCTTTTTCTATAGGATCCTGATCATGAATTCCTTCTTCATCCTCAATTGCTGAATTCTGATCGTTCGTGACTTTTCCAGATCTGAGTGTCATGGCATTAACCTGCTCCATGCCATCTTGTTTTCCTGGATTCACCTCTGTGTCACTAGGAAGAACTCCCTGCGGTCCGTTGAGAAAGTCACTTGCAATTTGCCCAATCTGATTCTCCAATGTCTTGAGAGATACTGCCAGACTTTTAATCATCAACCTCAATTCATCCAATTCAAATTTTTCATTCAAAGATTGACCAGCATTCCCATGAGACTGTTGCTGAAATCCCTGAGGTTGGAATTGTTGCCTTGGAGCATACTGCTGCTGACAGCCTTGATTGAACGGCCTTGCTCCATATTGCTGGCCCTGAAACTGCTGAGAAGGCTGTTGCCTACCACCTTGATTGTTGCTCCAGCTAAAATTAGGATGATAGATGTTGGGAGCTAGCTGCTGCGATCTCTGAAAATTGCTCACAAACTGCGTCGATTCAATAGATATGGCACATTGAGTCGTCTCATGTGCGCCCGCACATAGCTCACAAACACTAGCAACTTGAGGCACCCCATGCTTTGACATAGAATCCAATTTCTTATTAAGTGCCTCTAGCTGAGCTGCTAGATCTGTGACTGTATTAACTTCCAGAATTCCTGCTAATTTGACTTGTGATAATCTCTGAGTTGGATTCTGGTATTCATTCGCAACCATCATCTCAATTAGCTCATAAGCTTCCGCATAGCTCTTAGCCCATAAAGCTCCACCTGATACTGCATCTAGCATGGGTCTTGACTGTGCACCCAAGCCATTGTAAAAGCAGTTAATCACCATCCAATCAGGCATCCCATGATGTGGACACTTCCTTAGCATCTCCTTATATCGCTCCCAAGCCTCGCACAAAGATTCTTCAGACTGTTGTGAAAACTGAGCTATAGCATTCCTGATTGCTGCGGTCTTTGCCATGGGAAAAAATTTAGGGAGAAATTTCTGAGCAAGATCCTCCCATGTCAAAAATAGAACCTGCTGGTAGAGAGTGCAACCAGCCCTTAGCTTTATCCCTCAAAGAGAATGGGAAAAGTCTCAATTTGATAGCATCTTCCGACACCCCGTTGATCTTGAAGGTGTCGCAGATCTCGATAAAGTCCCGAATGTGCATGTTAGGATCTTCAGTCAGAGCACCCCCAAACTGAACCGAATTCTGCACCATCTGAATTATGCTAGGCTTGATTTCGAAATTATTCGCTGCAATAGCTGGCCTGACAATGCTAAATTGGACGTCATTGATCTTTGGTTAAGAATAATACATCAATACTTTCGCTGCTGCTAGTTCTCCCATTGTTACCTGCAACACAAAAAACTAAACAACTATGTAAGAAACAATCCGAGTCAGTGAACTCTAACGACCACTGATGACAAGCACATAAACTAAAAATAAAACACCGATGATCCCTGGCAGCGGCGCCAAAAACTTGTTAACAAAAAATCATGCAAGCGTACGTGGTCACAAGTAATACAGATAGAAGTCAAGTTCGTTCCCACAGAGATCTGGTTTAGGTTTCAATTCAGTTAATGCACCTATGCAACAATGTATGGTTTTTATTCACTGCTAAGACAATTAACAAGATTGGGTTTTGATTAACTAAGATTAACTAAAAAGCAAACTAACAAACTAAGAATTAATTAACTAATTAACTAATGAGAATTTAAATCGGATTACTTATGCAAGGGAAAACATGGGATCCTAACTTCATTAAATACTTTGCTTAGAGTTGATGCTTTTAATCAATGCATGTGATGGTTTTGATATCTGATCAGACAACACGAAACAAGTATACGCTACTTCTCAGTATACGAATACCAAATTAAACATACATCCACAAAAGAGATAGAAGATGAATAGACACCAATTATGCTTAGACCCTATATCTCTATAAGATTTGAAAACATAACGGTTGAGGCCAAGTGAATCAATTTAAGCCGATATGGAACGCTCCAAGTGGATATAAAATCCACTTATCAAAACCCTTTGAGTTGGGTACCAGGTACACCCATAATTCAATCTCAATCCAGATCTAAGGATTGTGGATTCATGTTTGAGGGTTGTGAGTTACAAACTAAGGGCTCAGGATTCCTGATCTACGGGGTCAGGATTCTTGATCTACGGGGTCAGGATTCCTGATCGAAAAGCCTTCGACCAGAGTGAAGAAAATGGCCTTAATTTGACCAGGATCCTGGTCTAAATCGATGAGGATTCCTGATCGAAAAGCCTTCGACCAGAGTGAAGAAAATGCCCGTAATTCGACCAGAATCCTGATCTTTTTAGATCAGGATTCCTGATCCGAGGGGTCAGGATTCCTGATAAGGAATCCGGATCTACGGGATTAGGATTCCTGATCGAAATTGCTTCGATCAGATTGTAAAAATGGCCCATAATTCGACCAGAATCCTGATCAAAATTCGACCAGGATCATGGTCGAAAAGCCATCAACCACACCACATTTGAAGCCCGTAATTTGACTAGAATCCTGATATGAGAGGTCAGGATTCCTGGTCCGAGAGGTCAAGATTCCTGATTTGAGAGGTCCGGATCCCAAGTCAAAAATCCTGAACTAGGGGGTCAGGGTTCCTGATCTACAGGGTCAGAAATCCTGGTCTAAATGGTCAGGATCCCAAGTCAAAAATCCTGATCTAAGGGGTCAGGATTCCTGATCGAAAATCCATCGATCAAGATGCACAAAACACCCATAATTCGATCAGGATCCTGATCTATTGGATCAGGATTCCTGGTCTAAAGGGTCAGGAAACATTTTTGAAATAAATATTTTCTGAAAATGAATTATTTTTATGCATGTGACATAAAAAAAGGTATATAATGAAAATTTAGATGTGCCTAGAGTCATGAATGACCTCAATTCGGGACGAATTTTGTAAACTTGGGAGCTAACAAGGCCAAAAATAGATCTTAAATTACGAAAATATTAGGGCTGAGGGCCCCTCCAAATTACGAAAATATTATTTCCGAGTCGAATTTTATTCGAGTGAAATTTTATCCGAGTGGGACACCTTCGAATAATGGGCCAAAATTATCCATATTTTGGATAAAACAAATATTATTATTGAATAATAATATTTTTAAAAAAAAAGAGGAGTGAAAAAAAAAAGTTTTCGACCTCATTCTTGCTCGAAATCGAGCAGGATTCCTGGTCTAAAATATGAAAATCAGACTGCACAAATTCCACTTAATTCGACCACGGTCCTGGTCCTGGTCGAAGTCGACCAGGTGACATGGCAAAAGTGTTGTTTAGTACCTAAGATTTTGCTGCTTTGACAAATTGATCCTAAAGTTTACAAGTTGACAAAAATGCCCCTAAACTTTTTGAGTTGACAAAAAGTTCCTGGAAAATTACGAATTAGTCCCTATAACATGCATGTTTGCACAAATTTAATATTTTCGATTCAAATATTCGAATTAGTTTCAAGAAATTGTCCGATGACACCAAAAATTTTAAATTTCGTAGGATTGAGATCACATAAATTATTTTAAATCTCGTATAAGACTAGATAATCCGTGAATGACATATTTAAATTGTCGATAATGATCCAAAAAATACCTGTGGGCACAAAAAATTTCTAAAATATTAAGAATAATTAAGAAAAATACCTGTAAGTACGAAAACAATTCCTAAATATTAGGAATAATTAAGAAAAATACCTGTGGGTACATAAAAATTCCTAAAATATTAGGAATACTTAAGAAAAATACATGTGGGTACTAGAAAATTCCTAAAATATTAGGAATACTTAAGAAAAATACCTGTGGGTACCAGAAAATTCCTAAAAAATTAGGAATAAATAAGAAAAATACCCGTGGGTACTAGAAAATTTATAAATATCGGCCAGGAATTTAAGGGTAAAAGGCCTGTTAGAAAAATTCGAGCGCTAAAAGTTTAGACCCAACTCCAAAAAAGACACTAGCCCAAAAATATTTTTGATGAAATTAATCAAAAATAAGGAAAAGTGCCTTTGAGCATAACGAAGATTCCCAAAAAATGCAAGAAAATTATTAATAATTTTCTGTAAGACATAAAAAATTGTTGTTTAGCCTCGAATAAGGCAAATCATTGTAAATGTGTAGGTCGCTCCACACTTTACAATCAAGATGATACCCGTGAAACACTAGTGTACAAAAATCCCTGAATTAGGGTATGTAGTCCCAGGTAAGGGATAAATTTGACCCCAAATCTTGATAAGGACAAATTATAACTTCAACGAAAACCTGATCAGTTTTCCTAGAAGTTGGGGGGCAAATGATATGGGCTGAAAATAATCCCTAAGGACACATTTAATGTGGCATTAAATAAACCTAGATTGGTCCAAGGTTAAAGCCCATTAATGAGGCCCGAAACCAATATTTAAATAATATATTCGTAGTTGATAAATCAGCTAAAAAAAGACTCAGTTATTGAGTCCAAAAGGGAACCAATTCCTTCAAGGAGTAGCCCCCAACACATACGAGTCCAATAAGAATCAGCCTTCCTCATGGAAGGATCCAGAATTCTATCTAAATTGGGTAACTTGTCCACCAAGACACCAAACCGTACTCTAATTCCAAGGCACCCAACGCTTATATAAAGGGTCTGACCCCTCATTCTCTAAACAACGTTTTTTGGGGCACAGTTCCATACGTCACTCATCATGTTTTAGGCTTAATCCTCGAATAAGGACATACAAGCCACTACATAACGTAGGTAATTCTAGAACTACGTTTTGGCTTGATTCTTGATATTCATCAAGGTACGTAGGCATCTTTCGAGGATCGACAAGTCCCGACAGCAAGAACATCCACCATTAAAGCTCGAAGCTCTTAATCCCTAGCATTAAATACACGAATTAATTACACACTGGTTTTTATTCCACAACAATCGGGTTGTACGAGATTATAACAAAAACGTAGTAAAAGTGTTACTTCCTTTAACGGGGCACGATCCAGATTCGCTAATTAATTTTTTTAAATGATTTCTTCGATGATCGAACCGTACAGATGTTAATAAACACTCATTTTAGTTTTGGGAAAAGATAATCAAAAACAAAAAGATTGGTTGTATGAGATTATAACAAAAACGTAGTAAAAGTGTTGTTTTCTTTAACGGGGCATGATCCAGTTTCACTGATTAGTTTTTTTGAATGATTTCTTCGACGATCAAACCGTACAGATGTTAATAAACACTCATTTTAGTGTTGGTAAAAAATAATAAAAAAATAAAAAAGGCCGGGTTGTACGAGATTATAACAAAAACGTAGCAAAAGTGCTACTTCCTCTAATGGGGCACGATCTAGATTCACTGGATAATTTTTTTTGAATGATTTTTTCGATGATCGAACCGTACAGATGTTAATAAACACTCATTTTAGTGTTGGACAAAAAATAATAAAAAATAAAAGATTGGGTTGTATGAGATTATAACAAAAACGTAGTAAAAGTGATGCTTCCTTTAATAGGGAACGATCCAGATTCACTGATTAGTTTTTTGAATGATTTCTTCGATGATCGAACCTTACGGATGTTAATAAACACTCATTTTAGTATTGGAAAAAATAATAAAAAAATAAAAAAGGTCGGGTTGTACGAGATTATAACAAAAACGTAGCAAAAGTGCTACTTCCTCTAATGGGGCACGATCTAGATTCACTGGATAATTTTTTAGAATGATTTTTTCGATGATCGAACCGTACAGATGTTAATAAACACTCATTTTAGTGTTGGACAAAAATAATAAAAAATAAAAAGATTGGGTTGTATGAGATTATAACAAAAACGTAGTAAAAGTGATGCTTCCTTTAATAGGGAACGATCCAGATTCACTGATTAGTTTTTTTGAATGATTTCTTCGATGATCGAACCGTACGGATGTTAATAAACACTCATTTTAGTGTTGGAAAAAAAATAATCAAAAAATAAAAAAATTGGATTGTACGAGAATATAACAAAAACGTAGTAAAAGTGATGATTCCTTTAACAAGGCACGATCCAGATTCACTGATTAGTTTTTTTGAATGATTTCTTCGATGATCGAACCGTACGAATGTTAATAAACACTCATTTTAGTGTTGGGGAAAAATAATAAAAAAGTAAAAAGGTCGGGTTGAACGAGATTATAAAAAAAACGTTGTAAAAGTGCTACTTCCTTTAACGTGGCGCGATCCAGATTCACTAATTAGTTTTTTTAATGATTTCTTCAACGATCAAACCGTACGGATGTTAATAAACATTCATTTTAGTGTTGGAAAAATATAATAAAAAAATAAAAAAATTGGGTTGTACAAGATTATAACAAAAACGTAGTAAAAGTGATGCTTCCTTTAACTGGGCACGATCCAGATTCACTCATTCAATTAATGTTAATAAAAACTCCTTTTAATGTTGGGAAAAATTAATCTAAAAATAAAAAGTTCGGATTGTGCGACATTTTAACAAAATTGTAGTTAATAAATTTTAAAAGTATTTTTTTTATAAGTATTCTAAGAAAATAGTTTTTTTTTAATTTTCTTATCCCTAAAACATGATAAAAAAAGATAATAAAAATTTTAGAATTTTTTTTAAATATAAATTTTTATATAAAAAAAGATAACAAACGTATTAAAAATATGGGTGCCCTTCCACAACCACGGGTGGTTCCGGAATGCCAACCACCAGGAGCATTATTACATTGCGCCTGGGGCAATGTTATATTGCGCCAGGTCGCAATGTTTCATTGCCCCAGGCACAATATAACAATGCTCCAGGTCGCAATGTTTCAATGCCCCAAGTGCAATGTAATAATGCCCTTAGTTTATTATTATTTTAATTTAATATAATTTAAAATAATTTAAATTTATGAATAATTCTATTGGATATGATTTGAAACTAGTTTTAACTAGTTTTTTTTATTTCCCCCCCATTTAAACTAGTTTGTTAAATAAATTAAAAAATTAAATAAAGATAGGAAAATGACCGAATTTTAAACTAAAATTCATACACAACCAATGGTCATCCTCACCATTTTTGTGATGAATGTTACTCTACTTTCAATAATTTTCTTCATTTTTAACTAGTTTGTCAAATAAATTAAATAAATATAGGAAAAAGGTAAATTGCAAAAAATATTATAATAGATTTATTATTACAATAATTAATATTATCAATAATTTTATTTTTATTTTTATTATTAATTTAAATTTGTTGAATTATTAATAATACAAAGTAAGGAAAAATTACAGACTGCACTTTGCAGTTTTTTTTGCAGAATTACCTGGCGCATTGATACATTGCGCCAAGCGCAATGTTTCATTGCTCTATCTTTTAACAGCGCAATGTTTCATTGCGCCAGTACTACATGGATTTTTATTAAGGAATTTTTATTTTTCTTTAATTATAATCAAATATTACATTTTTTAAAAAAATTTCAATTATTATAACATTTTAAGATTTTAGAAGGTGTAAAAATTTTTTTTACATAATTTTGGCGCAAGCTTCCAAAAATTAGCAAAAACAACAAGTTTATGCAGTTTGTAATCCTCTGTTTTACTTTGTTTCTTGACCTGGCGCAATGTAAATCTAAATTTTATTATTACAATAATTAATATTATCAATAATTTTATTTTTATTATTAATTTAAATTTAAATTTGTTGAATTATTAATAATACAAAGTAAGGAAAAATTACAAAAACAAAACAATAATATTGAAAAGACAAATAAGCCCTTACTATCCCCGCAATGATTCATTGCGCCAGACGAGAACTAACTTTTACCCCATGTCGCAATGTTTCTTCTTCATTTTAATTTTAAACCCTACAAACACAGACTCAGGCGATTCCAGCTCAGGCGATTAGTTCGATTTCAGTCATCATCATCATCATTAGGTACATCTTAACACAATTTAGACATACAAACACATACACACACGAACTTACACTTACACATACACACACAGTGTTCTTGTTCGAATTTTTGAGGTTTATGGTTTGTTTTGATTTGAATTTAATATGCTTATCATGCTCGAATTAAGTTGAATTTGGGTTGCATCGTTTCTGGCCGCTACTCTTGCAAACTCAAATTTGAGTTGATTTTATTATTATTGTCTTTTAAGTGTTTGATGAAAGTTCCCTATGAATTATCCTAATGTTTGAACACTGAAATTAAGTATTGTCACCCTGATGTCGTAGTAAGCTAGTTAACATTGTTAGCAACACAAGGTACACTACACAACATTGTTAACATTGGTATAACATCTATGTATTTATTACAAATTAACATGAAATCATGAAGGCTATTAACACAAGCAAGATTGAGAGTACACTGAACAAAATTAAGGAAGTACCAACAAGTAACTAAGGTTTGGAATTGGTTGGCTTTTGGAGAACACATACATTTTTAGTTTGACTAGTACTGGCCAAGGACTAATATCTTATAAAAGAGAACTCCAGCAAAAGAATGATAAGCTGAAAAATGTTAACTGAATTGTACCTAGCTGTAACACTTAACAGGCAGCCACTGAAAAATTTAATCGAATCCAAATTTAATCGAGTCCAAATATGTTTTTAACCATGTTTATGAGATGTGTCTAATTTTTTGATTTTACACATTGCAGATACTATGGATATGGAGTACGGGCCCGTCGATAGATCGCTCTTGACCATGTAGGATGAGCACATTAGTACTGTGATATGGCAGGGGGGTAAGCGGGATAAGATAGATGTCAGACAGTTGACTACTATGCATTGGCAGTGGGATTTCAGGGAGCGTCAGATTGATTTGCTAGAGTTATGGGGTTTCAGGGCATTTGCATACCCTCAGTCGATTCCTCAGAACGACATTAGATTGATCACGGCCATGATAGAGAGGTGGAGGCCAGAGACGAACACCTTTCATTTCCCATTTGGTGAGCTGACCATCACATTAGAGGATGTTTACATGATCTTGGGCCTGCCTGTTTATGGTCGTCCTGTGACTCATTCGGAGCTTATGAAACCAAAACCATATTGGATGACGAAGTGGAAGGATTTGAGGCTGACCATGAAGGAACGTAAAGAGATGTATGATGATGGGGTGATTCTTCACAAATTGAGGGAAAGATATAAGAAGATACCCAAGACGAAACGTCCAGAATACATGGAGCAGGATGATATAGTTTACACCCGGGCTTACCTTCTATACATCATTGGGGGTATGTTGTTTCCTTCAGGGAAACGAGACGTGGTTCATCCTCGATATCTACAGCTCATCCAGGATACTGGTGAGATTGTTGGCTATGCATGGGGAGCCGCTGTATTGGCTCATCTGTTCATGAGTTTGACCAGGGCAGCGCATAAGAGTGCCAAGGTTTTTAACGGATACAACATGCTTCTTATGTATTGGGCATGGGAGAGGTTGTTACCTGGTGCTCCGGAGATTGCACCTCATCAGGATTTTACACATACGAGGGCATTGCCATGGATTCAGGCGCGGAAGAGGGTTAACCCCCACCACCATACAGGTCTGTACAGGGGGGACTTTGATAGCTTTGAGATGTGTTGGCTGACATGGCAGCCTTATGAGAGGTTTTATGATCGCATTGATGTGGATGACGAGTCTCATGACAGTGAGATGTTGGATGCATTGCATATTAGCCTCGGTCGACTCCCTCTAATGTCTTTTGATATTGTCGAGTATGCCATGCCAGAAAGGGTCATGAGACAGTTTGGTATGCTACAGCATATATACCACAGGATCCAGTGGACATGTCTCAGCTGCGGAGGGATAGGGGGTCTTGTTGGGGGCGGGAAGATCATATTACGCTTTTGACCCATATCTGAGATGAGTGGGATAGTTTTATGGCTACGGGTTTGCCTGCCGTTGAGGAGGTTGCAGACGCATGCATAGATGAATACAGGGACTGGTTCAGGCATGTTAGTAAGTTGAGGATTGCTCCATTTCTGGCTGAGCATCCCACGGAGATAGTGCCTCGTGATTGGTACCCCCAACAGGACATGGCTGATGAGGTATGCTTCTAGACTTTCATTTGTTAGATTTTTGCACTTTAGTCTTTAATTTCTTTAGTTCTTGCATTTTAGACCTTCATTTGCTATATTTTTGCACTTTAGTCCTTAATTTCTATAGTTCATGCATTTTACTATTTTAGACCTTTATTTGTTAGATTTCTGCACTTTACTCCTTAGTTTCTATAGTTCTTACATGATATACATGCTAATGATAAATGCAGCTAGATTGTGGCATGAGGATACTTCATGAGATGCACCTTCGTAACCCCCCTGACTGGTTCTATGATCTCATCCCTGAATTTTTATATCGTTATGATCGAGTCAATGCCGAGTGGAGGGGTCTTACATTTAGCAGGCCTAGTTTTGATAGACCCCCTAGTGCACATGATATGGATATTGACCCCAGCGCTCCTTCATCTTCGCAGCAGCCTCCACTATCTGTCTCTCAGAAACGTATGCGTGAGGTAGTAATCTTTTAATTTTATTTGATACTTGTTATCTTTGAATGTAGTGGATTTGTATTACCATGTTATGTTATTGCAGGCCGAGACTACTGATTCTCCTGCTTCACCTACGCCAGATGCCACGGGTGATGTCTCCTTTAAACGTCCTCGTCAGGTAGTAATCCTTAATGCTAGGTTTATTTCAAGGTAATTAGTATGTGCATTTGGCGATGATATCATTGATAATTTGACTTCTTATCAAAATTGTGGTTGCAGGTTAGTAGTACTCCTCCTGTTACAGAGCCGACCCAGACATCTGTCATGCCTGATATCCATGTTGAGGTACTAATCCTTAACGGTTGGTTTAATTCTAATAATTTGTGGAGAATTATATGTATATATGATCGGTATATTGACATGATCTTGCAGGTTGAGAGTACAGCTACTACAGATGCTCTTTCTCCTTCACAGCCAACCCCGGCATGTGTCCCGCCTGATGTCCATGTTGAGGATGGGACTACTGATTCTCCTACTTCACCTAAGCACGATGCCATACCTCATGTCTCCTTTAAACTTCCTCGTCAGGTAGTAATCCTATTGTATCTATATATATTGTTGTCTCCCACTCACACGAAATGATAATCATTGATAATTTGACTTTATCAAAATTGTAGGCTCCAGTAGCATGTGAGTTGGCCGTGGATAGCATAGAAAACAAGGTTGCATTTGGCATGGAATTTCTAGATGAAGGAGAAATGAGTAGGAAAGTACATGGCAAGCCTATGCCTTCTGGATGTCATAGAGTGTCGGTGGACGGATGGATTAAACTAGAAGCCTTGATTCCAGTTCCGGTAGTTGGTGAGATGGAAATGGTTAAGCAAGTTGTTGGATCTCATGTCACATGGCCTAAGGAATGGATCATACCTCGAAATACCGAGGTTTGTATTTCTATAAAAATAATATTGTGGTTGATGTGTAAACTGCCAACTTGTAGTGATTTCCCTTTTTATATGCCAACATTGTGGTTGCAGGTTAGTAGTACTCCTCCTGTTATTGAGCCGACCCCGACATTTGTCATGTCAGATGTTCATGTTGAGGTACTAATCCTTGACGCTTTCTTTAATTCAAGTAACTTGTGAAGAATTACATGTATATATATGATTGGTTTATTGACATGATCTTGCAGGTTGAGACTACAGCTACACCTGCTCCTTCACAGCCGCCGACCCCAACATCCGTTCCGCCGGATGTCCATGCTGAGGTACTAATCCTTGATGTTTTCTTTAATTCGAGTCACTTGTCAAGAATTACATGTATATATATGATTGGTTTATTGACATGATCTTGCAGGTTGAGACTACAGCTGCACCTGCTCCTTCACAGCCGCCGACCCCAACATCCGTTCCGCCGGATGTCCATGCTGAGGTACTAATCCTTGATGTTTTATTTAATTCGAGTCACTTGTCAAGAATTACATGTATATATATGATTGGTTTATTGACATGATCTTGCAGGTTGAGACTACAGCTGCTCCTTCTCCTTCACAGCTTACCCCTATATCACACCGTCCCATCCCTCCTGGTGTCAACCTTGAGGTAATAATATTTGTTATTAACTTTACTTCTAATTATTGCCTTAGGGTTCTTTGTAGTTGAAATATATATGATGTTTGTATCTCTCTATTGATGGTAGATTGGCAGCACTACTCCGGGTTCTTCTGAGCTGTCTGGACCTGCCTTTGTGGATTTTGGCACTATCAGTGGCTATCCTTCTAATGAGTTAAAGCTGATATTGGGTGTACGTATCTTGGATCTTATTTGAATCTTATCTTTGTTTTTGTTTGATAGTTTCTCCTTTCTATGATGAATATTCATCTAATTGGGGCTCTTGACATGTATTTGCAGTTGGACACAGATACAGATAAATTCAACGATAAAATGAGGCGGGGAGGTCCAAACCGGATTGGTGATCTTACGAGACCATTGAAAAGTCGAAAAATGAACTTCCTGATTAAGCATTGGTGGGGTAAGGCTGAGGATTATGTATGGTATGATCATCGTGGGCGTGGGTTTAATCATACTCTTTCTCATAAGAATGTCCAGTGCCTAAAACCCGAGAATGATGTGAGCTGCGCTATAATAGATGCCTATTCTGATTTGTTGAAGCTTAGGGAGAAAAAGGCACATAATGGGGGCGTGTTCCATCCTCCGTGCAAGAAGTTCTTCATTTTCTATAGCTATTTCATTACTCTTGCCAAAAATTATTGCACAAACTACAAGGTAAATCATCTATTCTCTAGTTTATTGCAATTTTGATGAATTGTTGGTGAATGGATGTATTGTTAATTTATTTTTTGTACTTCTATGAGTATTTGTGTACCTGGTGAGACTGTTCAAGGAAAATCATAATTATTGCAGGTGCATCCAGAAATGTTTAAAACCGAGGCTGCGATTAAGGATCAACAAGCTTTCTATAACACTTATAGGAAACAACACATCGGGGATCCATTAGAAGCTTGTGATTTTGCTTTCCTTCCCGTGTGCGTAGGATGTCATTGGATTTTGTTTATTGCGGACCTCCGAAATTGGCATGTCATGATAGTTGATCCTCTCCGGGAGGAGAGGCGGGATGGCTTACGGAAGGCTTACGCACATGAAATTTATGTGATGGTAATAATGATCTTGTTAATCGATTTATTCATACCCGAATATCTTGTTACTAATAATGATCGTTTGTAGGAACGATTCTTCCCCTGTATGCTTCATTACTTGGACAAGGATAAATTCCCTGACAAATTTAAACCTATGAGGGCAAAGTTCATGGAAAAACGACTGAAGCAACCAAATGGTTATGATTGTGGCGTGTACGTTTGCAAGTATATGGATGCTATCCTTAATGGCATATCGTTACATGAGGCGGAGTGGGGATCCAAACTTACTTCTATCACTTTCCGGTATCGCATAGCGTGTGAGCTTCTTAGTGGGGAAGCTCGGAATATTTCTGAATATGGGAAGTTGCAGTAGAACAAGGGCCTTTAGTTTTTTTTATTCGTGTTTATTAGATTTAATGTTGGATTGTAATTATTAGATTTGATTTTGGATCGTAATTTTGGATTGTATTAATTGTAAATTTGATTTTGTTTTGTTTCGATTTTGTTGGGTTAGATGGTGTAGTTTTTTGACAGGTTTATTTGCAGTTTTGACAGGTTTATTTGCAATTTTTTGAAAGTTTTACAGACTGCACTTTGCAGTTTTTTTTGCAGAAATACATGGCGCAATGTATCAATGCGCCAGGCGCAATGTTTCATTGCGCCAGTACTACCTGTATTTTTTTATTAAGCAATTTTGATTTTTCTTTAATTATAATCAAATATTACATTTTTTTAAACAAAATCACTTATTATAACATTTTAAGATTTTAGAAGGTGCAAAAATATTTTTTTTACATAATTTTGGCACAAGATGCCAAAAATTAGTACAAAATAGAAGTTTTATGCAGTTTGAATTCCCTGTTTTACTCTGTTTCTTGACCTGGCGCATTGTAACATTGCGTCAGGCGCAACGAAACAATGCGCCAGGTCAAGAAACAGAGTAAAACTGGATTTTTTTAAGGAATTTTGATTTTTCTTTAGTTATAATCAAATATTACATTTTATAAAAAAATTCACTTATTATAACATTTTAAGAATTTAGAAGGTGTAAAAAATTATTATATTAAATATCACGAAAGAAATAAAATTTTAAGCATTTTTTTAAATGCAAGATTTATAAATAAATATTTTAAAATATTATTACTTAAAAAATTAAATATGATTGGAATTCGTTTCTCTTATATATTAGAATGGTTAGGAAATTCAACAGATGTGGGATTCCTGGCCGTTAGTGTTGGTGCGAAACAAAACTACGTAGTTAAGCATGCTTGCACTAGAGTAATCTACGATGGGTGACCCCCTGGGAAATTTCCTTTTTTAAAATTTTTTAATTTTTTTCTTTAAGTTTGCTCGAAAAAATATGTAATAATTTTTTTCCAAATGTAAATAATTTTATCCTGGGAAATTTGGATTAAAATATAGTTTAATTTTTTTTACGAGTTTCAAATTGAAATTTCAGAAAAAAAATAAAAATTAATCATTTTTTTCGAATTTTAACCTAATCTTTTTTTTCGAATTTTGACTAAAATTAAAAAAAAATTCAATTTTTCTGGAATTTTATATTAAATATCACGAATAAAATATAATTTTAAGCTTTTTTCAAATTTTAAATGCAAGATTTATAAATAAATAATATTTTTTATTATTTAAAAAATTACTGAAATAAATATGATTGGAATTCTTTTCTCTTATATATTAGAATGGTTAGAAGATTCAACAGATGTGGCATTCCTGGCCGGGAGTGTTGGTGCGAAACAAAACTACGTAGTTAAGCGTGCTTGGGTTAGAGTAATCTAAGATGAGTGACCCCATGGGAAGTTTTTTTTGCAGAATTACCTGGCGCATTGATACATTGCGCCTGGCGCAATGTTTCAATGCTCTGTCGTATGACAGCGCAACGTTTCATTGCGCCTGTAGAGGCTCCAGCAGTTTTACACAGTCTTCCATGTGTTCAACTTTCAACTTTCATTCCCAAAAATTCAAATGTAATTTTCAAGTTACATTAATTTAAAGTCTAACCACAGTGTTCAAGTTACATTAACCAAAAATTCAAATGTAATTTTCAAGTTACATTAAATTTAATTTTGAATTTTAATGTTGAATAAGTTAAATTTTTATCTATAAATACTCACCCTCAACCTAAGTTTATTTTCATATCCTAATCTTATCAATTTTCTCTCTAGCAACAAAGAGTAACTCTAAGTCATGGATGCTAAAAATGAGAAGGAGGCTATTTTAAAAACAAAGTTGAAAGAAGCCAAGAGAAAGATCAAGGTTCTTGAAGATCAAGTTGTTGATTTGGAGGTGAAAGTGGAAGATCTCGAAGAAGCCTTGAATGCTAACATGGAGATTGCATATTTGAAGAGATTGTACGGGCATGGAGATGAATATCCATAGAAGGAAGAAAAAGGAGGGTACCGAATCTCCCAAGAAATTATTGGAAATAAAAAAAATGTATTTTGATGTTTTTCCCCCTCCCAAATTATTATTAATGAATTAAAATCTTGCTTTGATGTTTATTCTAAACATTTTGTTTTATTGGCTTAAAATTTATCTCCAATTCAATTAACAAAAATATATTATTTTAACATTTATTCGATTTAAAAAAATATTATTTGGTAAGTTCAAATTAAAAAGAATTTTTGGTAAAAAAACTAGTTTTTCATTTTTATATTTAACATTTGAAATAAATTGTAATTTATCATTTTTCTAATTTTTAATTGAAATATTATAAAATAAATAATAAAAAACTGGGTTAAAAACTTGGTGGAATTTTGCAGAATTACCTGGCGCATTGATACATTGCGCCAGGCGCAATGTTTCAATGCTCTGTCATATGACAGCGCAATGTTTCATTTTTTTTATTAAGCAATTTTGATTTTTCTTTAGTTTTAATCAAATATTACATTTTTTAAAAATAATTCACTTATTATAATATTTTAAGATTTTAGAAGGTGCAAAAATATTTTTTTACATAATTTTGGCACAACCTTCCAAAAATTAGTAAAAAACTGCAGTTTATGCAGTTTATGATCCTCTGTTTTACTCTGTTTCAATGCTCTGTCATTAAACAGCGCAATGTATCATTGCGCCAGGTCCAGAAACAGAGTAAAATTGGATTTTATTTAAAGAATTTTGATTTTTTAATTATAATCAAATATTACATTTTTAAAAAAAATTCAATTAGTATAACATTTTAAGATTTTAGAAGGTGTATAACAATATTTTTACATAATTTTGGCACAAGCTTCCAAAAAATAGTAAAAATTAGTAAAAATACATAACACATTTAATTGTTTTTTGGACAATTTCTTCTATCATGATTTGCTCCAACTTCTTTGCACTTTCCGCACTTTCGTGGCTTCGTATTTGTAGTCGAAGTTTCAATACCACTTTTATATCTTTCCGCTTTCTTTCTTCCTTTCATTTTTGACCTTGGTGGATCAAATATTGGATCATCTTGATGGTAATCATCTTGATAAAACGAATCATTCATACTTTCCTTACGTTCTTCCGGGAAAGCATTTTTCACATGACATTTATCTCTCTCAATCAAATTCATCACGTAATTGAACCGTGGTACGGAACAACTACCAATAGCACCCAAACCTTGAAAAGATTTACATAATGCACTATACCTTGATGATTGTGATGCACCAACATTTGCAAGAACGGGAGGCGTATATGGTAGAGGTCCGGCAATTTGGTTGCCTTTCATTGTCCACCTAGGTATGATGTAATCTTTTGGTATTTGGGTTTTTTGTTGTTTATCGAGGTAACGGATCATGTGTCTACAAATCATTCCGGAATGTTCGAACTTTTTATAAGCACATTCAATCCTTTGGTCGATATGAACTATCAATTGATAACTTCTTCTACGATTCTCCGGTACGGTAGACTTCTCCACCAAATACATTTTAAACAAGTAACATCCCAACCCTTTAGCTTTCTTCACGACATAAGATTGACTTTTTAAAAGCTCCTTTTGAAATTGTTTAAACATTTCCTTTGTGTAAACTTCGGATGCATGAATTTCCAAGGACGAGTGCAATACTAGTCTTCTTTCGGTTTCCTCAGTGTCGAAATCACATTTAACCTCCTTAAGATATTGTGTCTCCAAAGTCTTTTGTGAATTTTTGATGAATTCTTTCAAACCGGTAGATGCTTGCACATATTCATCAAAAAAAGCATTCATAGACTCGCTCCTTGAGGTAGTGGTCATACCGGCAGAAAAATAATTTCTCGTGTAAGCACCGATCCATTGATATATAATAACATACATTTGATTTAACCAAACATGATCCTCAAGATGGTACTTCTCGACCAATTTCTCCCACTTACCTTCGAATTCCGTTGGTGACAACGACTTGTACACACATGCATTGAAATCCGGTTTGAAATCCGGATAGTTGGTGTACAAATTAGACAACTTCTCGGGAAACTTATTACTTATATGCCATGTACAATATGTATGCTTTGTATGTGGCATAATCTCAGTAATAGCATTACTCAAAGCGAGGTCTTGATCGGTGATAATTGTCACGGGCGGTTTGTTGTCAACGGCCTCCAACCACGTTTTCAAAACCCACTTATAAGATGGCTCTTTTTCATCCCTTATGAGTGCAAATCCAAACAAAATATTTTGGTAGTGGTGATTTACCCCCGTAATGGGTATGAAAGGCATACAATACCTATTCGTCCGATAAGTCGAGTCGAACGTAACCACTTCACCAAAAATTTTGTATGCATTCATGGATCGAGGATCTACCCATACCAAACCCCTAACACGATTCTCCTCGTCCACATCCACTCGATAGAAAAATTTGCCAAAATTAGTTTCTTGTTCTAATTCCCGAAGTAAGACCAAACCACATTCCGCATCTCCTAAATCAAATACCCGGCGTCGAATGTCACGTATGACATTACGCACGTCTTGTGGGGAGAAACCAAGATTTTCAACACCGCCACATGTCTCGCTTAGATATTTCATCACTTTTGCCGTCTCGATGCCGGATTTGTTAAACAACTCAATAATTGATTTAGTGATTGGATCTATGTTTTGTGACCTTTGAAAAAATTGAACGTTATC
This sequence comes from Kitagawia praeruptora, assembly GCA_037693485.1. NCBI lineage: Eukaryota > Viridiplantae > Streptophyta > Magnoliopsida > Apiales > Apiaceae > Kitagawia > Kitagawia praeruptora. Next base: position 129,964,735 of record CM075352.1, read on the forward strand.
CGGTGTCACCATAGCATGATTGTGTTTCAATTCGACCGAACTTATAATCCATTTATTTGTTTGCACTTTATGAACTACGCACATGCGGGCTTGACAATTTGTTCGTGGAATTAAATCTCTAATACGTTTTCCTTTATCACGACCCATTAAATTCACTGGTTTTGTTCTTCCACCCTTCCGACAAATAAAAAACCGGGATGATGGATCCTTAGTTCCTAAATGATTATGCGTATTCCTAATTATTATCTCGAATCCGACACTTCGACCATAATCCCTATAAATTTTGTCGCCTCATCTAATGTGTCAAAAATCATACCAACACTAGGCACAACATCATTAATATTCGGAAATGTAAACCCACAATTTTCGTTTCCGATATTAATATCACCATCATGTTCATTATAATCTTCACCATCATTTTCTACATTCACCTTATTTTTACCTTTATTAACATCATTTTTTCCCGCATCATCATCATCATCATCCACATTCATCTTTTCCTTACCCACATTATCATAGTCATCAACATCTATTATTTCATCAATAAATAATTTTCGAGAAACCGGATTTTTTCTAGCGGGCGTAGTAAATTCATAATCATAATCATAATCATTATACTCCTCACTAGATGAACTAAAATCATTAAATAAAAATGTTGCCATAAAAACTAACCTTTTTTTTTGATAATATTTGACCTCCAAATGATAAGCAAAATTGCACTTTGAAACCTTAAAAGATAATTTTTTAAGGATGTTAGGAGAATGGAAAATTTTTAAGTATGTTGGGAGAATGGAAGAATATTGGAATAGTGGGAGAATTTAAGGATTTGGAAGAACATTGATTTAAAAAGTGATGGTAGTGAGTTAAGTAGTCCACGGTTGAGAGAATGGATTGAAGAATGGGAGAATGAATGAATGTTGGGAGGATCGTAGAATTTTAGAAGAATTTAGATTTAGAAAGGTTAAAGTAATAAAGTGTAAAGTAGTAAAGTGAGTTAAGGGGTCCAGGGTGTTTTTCTGTTTTCTGGGGCAATGAAACAGTGCCCCATGGGGGAGTAAAATGCAACCACCCACTGAACAACCTAAAGAAATAAAAGATATATACGTAACAGGCGCATTGTTTCAATGCGCCAATGAAATACGGCGCAATGTTTCATTGCGCCATGCCGCAATGTTTCATTGCGCCAACTGCATCTGGCGCAATGTTTCATTGCACCATGTGCAATGAAACATTGCTCCATTGTTTTTAATGTATATTTAATTATTTAAAATTAAAAAAATCATTATTATCGCATTACAAATACTTAATTTAGTTCACTTAACTTAATTTAGTTGAATAAAAATTCAATTCACTTAATTTGAATATTTAATTGTGAATTTTGTTTGAAATTTAAATGTATGTAGTTATGCAACTGTGACCTTATCAATTAAGTTAGAGTTCTGTTTTGTAATTTGTATCTTAATAATCGTAAGTTGATATGTACAAAGTAGAGGTGCCGCTTCTTTGAAAAACAGACGATAGTAGTAATAGAGATGATAGTTTTTTTTTTGAATAAATATAGATGATAGTTCATTCTTAAGAAGTTAAAATAACTCTTAACATATTATTGAGACTTTATCATTCAGTTAGAGTTTTATTTTGTATTTTGTATCATTAAGTTTAATAAATGTAAGTTGATATGTACAAAGTAGAGGTACCGCTTCGTTGAAAAAAAACGATAGTAGTAATATAGATGATAGTTCATTCTTAAGAATTTGAATAACTCTTAACATATTATTGAGACTTTATCATTCAGTTAGAGTTTTATTTTGTATTTTGTATCCTTAAGTTTAATAAACGTAAGTTGATATGTACAAAGTAGAGGTACCGCTTCATTGAAAAACAAACGATAGTAGTAATATAGATGATAGTTCATTCTTAAAAAGTTAAAATAACTCTTAACATATTATTGAGACCTTATCATTGAGTTAGAGTTTTATTTTGTATTTTGTATCCTTAAGTTTAATAAACGTAAATTGATATGTAAAAACTAGAGGTACCCCTCGTTGAAAAACAGACGATAGTAGTAATATAGATGATAGTTAGATGATAGTTCATTCTTAAGAAGTTAAAATAACTCTTATTTAAACATATTTGTAATATAGTAATTAGTTGCGGTTACTAAGATTTGTTTTGAAATCATATTCAAAAACATTATAACATTAAGAAATCATATTAAAAAACATTATAACATTAAGTTAACATTATATTAAAATAAAAATAAAAATATACCTGGCGCAATGTAACATGGCGCCTGGCGCAATGTAACAATGTCCCAGGTGCAATGTTCCATTTCGCCAGGCATATTTTTCACTCAGACCTGGGGCAATGTAATATGGCGCCTGGCGCAATGTAACATAGCGCCCGTTGGATATCCATCCGTGGTTCTGGACCAGCTTTCTAAAAATATTAATTATATTTCTATAACAAATATAATATTTATAAAAATATTGAATTTAAAAAACTAAACTGAAAATTTGAGTTGGATCATTGGTGCGCTAAATTGGATCTGAAATTTCAGGCTAAATTGGATCTGAAATTTCAGGCTAAATTTGTGGGCGGCAAAAAAACTGCGTTCTCCAAAATTATTAAGTCCCTCCTACACATACTCTGGCCACTATATCCCTCATACTCTTCCTCATTTACAAGCTAGGTGTTCAAGTCAATTAGGGTTTCAATTGGGGTTCGATTTAAAGTTCAGTTTAAATTAGGGCTTCAATTTAAAGGTTTAATTTCAAATTTAGGGTATGTAGGCATCCCTAATTTGGGTCTCACAGAGTGGGTTAAGGTTCTCTCTCTCTGTCTTTATGCCCAAATTTACACTCCGAAGGTTTTGTTCTACTCACTGAATTTTTCATTCTGCAAACCTTAATCTGTGAAGGAAGTCACATATTCTGTGTTGAAGGTATAGGGTCTGATATTTCTTTATTGTATTTTATTTCTTTGTAGATAGGATTTGGTACAGGTGTTTACTTTACTTTGATTCTGGGGGCATCGTTTGAACTTGTAATCTTATTTATCTTTCTTGTCAGTTGTCATATATTCTTCTTTAGCATATGCTTTTATTTTGTTTTGTAATCAATTACAACAGATGAAGTGAACCGTTTCCTAATTTCTGGCATATATGAAGCAGTGACTTGTTTTGTACAAGCGGTTCATATTGTTTTTCGGCATTAGGAGGCTCGGCATGTCAGCAGGATCTTTAAGGTACAATATTACCTATATTTGTATCATGCCATATTCTGTAAGAATATGTTGTCATTGCTGCAGTCGTCTTTGTTATGTTCTTCTGGCATGAATCTTTCACCGTAGTCTTTCCATAAATTCAACCTGTGAAACTGATGTGATGGTGCCTTTCATGGCCTTTTTGTCAAGCTTCAGCTTTTTCTTTATGTCTGTGAATGAACACCTTCGTATTGCAGAATTTCTATGTTCTGCTGACAAAATTAGATTGTTTGGAACTTTGGTAGTTTGTTGCTTTCATCAACTTGGTAAGTCTCAGGCTTGGTCATGTATGTGTTTTGCTAATTTTGTTATTTTCTTGTGTGTGTGTGGGGTGGGGGTGGGGGTTCTGGATTGTTTGGCAGTGACTTCTTTCCAATTTTCATCAGTTAGAAAGTTTCCTGGTTCATTGCTATGAGTAAAGTGTGGCAGTTGGATAATTTATTGTTTTTATTGTGCTTGGTGGGTTTATCACTCCATATCTGTGTGTATTGACTTAAGAGTGAGAGTTGTATCTTTATTCTTTAATAGACTTACAACTCTCATTTTCAAAGTAGGGCCAATTAAAGTGGCATGCTTGCTTTCGTATAATTTAATTTGAATACAGAGATGCACATAATAAACTGTTGGCTTCCGTTATGGGATCGTACTACTTACCAAGGACTGTATCACCTAATTAAAGCCTAGTTTTAATATAAGAATTTCTGAAATATTTGAGCAAGAGAAGATTAGAGCATGCTATTCCCAAATGCCAATGATACTGAATCAGTTTGGCGTTTAAGGGCATTGTTTAACATCTGATCTAGTTTCTTTTGCAGCAAAGTCATTCGTGCTTTACATGTCGATTCCTTTTAATTGTTCAGTTATGATTTTCAACTAAGCATTATATTTTGCTGCTACATTCTAGTGTGGGTTGGTATTTGATTTGCAATTGTTTCTTCTTATGTTGCAATATGCTTTTAATTCTTAACCTTTCGTTGGAAATTGAATTGCAGTATGCTCGGAAAACAATACTCTTGTTGAGAGTGAAGGAGTCACAAAGGCCAAAAATCCAAAGAACTAGAGGAAGCTGATCTTACTTGAATTGGTTTCGAGAAGAGACATATGATTTAGTTATTTGTATACTATGCTGCGATTTCAGTGTGCTATATTTATCATGCATGGTCTATCACTCCATATCTGTGTGTATTGACTTGAGAGTGAGAGTTGTATGTTTATTCTTTAATAGACTTACTTTCTTATCTGCAATAAGCTTGATACTTGGGTAGTTGTATAGGTAATTTTTTGTATTGATGGGTTTGATAAAGGAACTGACTGAATCAGATCAGGATTAGTTCCTAAATGGTACAAGTGTAGATCTACCAATTAATTATCTTCTGAACAGTTTTAAACCACAGGTCATTTTTGACATAATTTATGTGGCAAAGTGTTTTTAGAATAAGATGGTTGGTTGGACTAGTACAAATGCATAGCTAGGAATATGAGTTATACTAAATCTTGTAAATATGAATTGACTATACTTGTAAACTTTCTTTCTTATTTCTCTATTAAAAATTGACTTAAACAGGGCTGTTGGTACTGGTCAACCATTGTTCAACATGAACTCAGGAAGCTTCCATGCATCGCTTGATAGAGTTGAGCTGATTTTATACCATACAGAAGAATATGTGCCATATAACCAGGTACCTCCTATCTACTGAATCTCTAGTCACCTCTATGATGTACAAATTAGGACCTTGTGGTTGTCCTGAGTTATTAAATTTTAATTGCTTTATATGTTTAGGGTAATTACAATTGAAAATCCATATCTTTCTAGGTAGTCTTATCTTTGCTAGTAAGGTATACGGTAATAATTGCTATTGGGAAAATGGTGTATAGTGACTAAGATTTACCACTTAATTAATTCTGAGTTAATTATTTTACGAAACATTTCATAATGGTTCACATGATCACTTGTCATGAGTAAACATTTAGTAGTAGAACCCTATCTACTAGCATTTATTGCATTATGTTTTCTTAACTAAGATGAATGCACTAAGGACTTGTTGATGCCTGATTTGTATGTGCTTAAAACAGAATTACAATTCAGTATTTGTCCCGTAAGCAAACAATAAACTTACTCTAGTTTACCAGAATTATTGGTGCCACTTTCAAATAAGTTGAATGTTAGCCTACTATGAGATATGGAAAATAAGTTGTTTATGCCACTTTTTCTCTTGTATTGTTTTGCAGCGTATTTGAATTGATGGGGATAAAAAATCATCCATGGTTCCAGAAGAATGATGTGTCTGTAAAGCTTGCAGAAAATGAGAAAGTCAGTTTAGATGATGTTTGTGCAGTTTTTGATGACACTGAGTTCGGCCTAGTTTTCTATTTTCTTTTGAATGTTAGTTGTTGAAGTAGTTTGGAGTGCTTGAAGGAGGCATTTTAATGGTTGAATTTGGTTTGAATGTTTGTTCAGACATGTAATGGATAAATTTGGATTGGACATGTAATGGTTATTAATGTGAATGTTGTATGTACAAAGCATCTATTTTCAATTTTTGTATTCTAGTGTTACATTTGCCTATTGTAGTGTTGTATATGCATGTCCATCAGGTGTTACACTTGTCTATTGTAGTGTTACATTATAATCTTATTTAGTGTTACATTAGACTTGTTACAGTGTTGTAATAGAAAGCGGGGCCCTACATGCCACGTGTCAGATGGGTCCCACATGTCACGTGTCAGGATGACACGTGTTAGTGGGCCCCACATTCTGTCCCTAGGATTAAGTTCAAATGTAACATTACAAATCCGTTACATTAGGTGATGATAGTGTTACATTAGAGACATAATGTATCGTTTTATTTGTGTTACAGTAGATGAGTAAAAGCGTTACAATAGGCACCTGTTGTAATGCCCGTGAATGTAACGCCCCAAAGTGTTATAATAGATTGTAATGGATTTAGGGCCTATTTTAACATTAGGCGAGAGTTATAATAGGACACTTATGGTGTAGTGTCTGCAGGTTGTAAACGGAATATCATTACGCCAGAAATTGAATTAGACAACACATGTTACAAAGTGGTCGCGAAAAACATTATTGTCCCAAAAACTTTAACGGTGAACTGTTAACTAAGTAAAAAGCGTTGTGTCTTTTAGCTGCCGACAATGGTTATTCAACATTTTTAAAAACGTTGTCTAACTGGTGCCCTTTGGGTCAGATGAGACAATGGTAGTTTACGGTGTTATTGTGTAACGTGTATTAACACATATGTGTTTCAATTCATAATAAACCGTTGTACATTATTTGGCGAAGACAATGGATTTTCATATATGTTGTGCAATTCAGACAACAGTTGTTAATATTTCGAGACAATGGTGTTTAAAAACTAGTGTTAGAAAGCAAGCATATACACAACAAATTTTAGGGAAAGCCATGGTCCTATTTTCCGAGAGTGTTTTTGGAAAAATTGCCTTGGAAGTAGCCTAACCTGTACACAATCAACTCCCATTAGTTGGCTTTATATTTTATTGTTTATTACCTTGTTTCCCTCCCTTTCTTTCCTTCCTTCTACTGATCGATTTCCCTCCACTACTTCTCTCCCTCTTTCTTTCTTTATTCACAGCTCTCTCTTGCCCTCCTCTTTCTAGCTTAATTTCTTTAACATCTCTCTCTTGTTTCCACTTGACGATTGATCAGTATGCTCTGTTCCTGTGGGTTGGTTGCTGTCGAACAAACCTCGTGGACTAACAACAATGCTGGGCGTAGGTTCATGGGTTGTGTGTATGGTAACAATGGCAGTAATTTTTTCCGTTGGGTTGATCCACCAAGCTGTCCTCGGTGTTGTAACATAATCCCGTGGCTATTGCGCAGGATTAGAGAAAATGAAGACAAGTTGATGATGATGGAGGCAGAGAAGAAGTCCTTGAAGAAGTGGTTTGGCATGATTTTGGTCCTAATTGCCCAGTGGTTGTTGTTTGGATAGAGATGAGTCATTGTTTTGTTGTATTTGAATCCCTGTATGTCTATATATGATATTGTTCTATGTTTTGGATTATGGCCGAGCTAGCATCTAATTTTATCCTATGCTCTGTTTTTGTTAATTTCGTTTTTAGATTTGGACAATATGAACATGTAAACAACAATGAAACAAGAGTTAGAAATCAATTGAAAACAAAAACTGCTTCATTAATTGATAAATAATTATTAAATTATTTACTAGATGATGAACATCTAGTTACATGTGGTGGCTGGTGGCTTCTTCACTCCTTCAATGCAGTGGTTGATGGCTTCTTCACTCTATAAATGCAGTGGTTGATGGCTTGTGGTGGCTCATCCATCTCCTGGATCCCCCCTCCTCACCAAGTTAGTAGGCTGCCATGGCATCGACACCTCCATTAGCATCTGCATGTGTGGGTTGGATGTCCACATGAGCCCAATTCTCCCCAAGTAGCATGTTGATTATATCAACAAGCATGGCCATTGGATATGCCAGATCCTGATTGTTTATTGCAGTGATTGCCCCCTACACTTGGAGAACAGAACCACATTCGTCTTGTTCCTCTCCCAAGCCATCTTCCTATTTCTTCCAGGAGAGCAAAAGGAGAGATTAAGCACTCCTTTAGGAAGGGAAGGTAAGCTGTGAGAAGTGAGCCAGAATGAGATCCTGATGCAAAAACAGAGAGATTAAGAGAGAAGTTTTTTTTTTTTTTTTATGCAGATTCTTGCTTTTCATCCCTCTGATTCTTATAGATACTACATCACTGTTCTTGCTGATAACAAAAAAGGGGGAGAAGTTTGGAGAGGTTAGAAGGGGATTGAAGGGGCTCCAGATTTTTTTTTAATTTGAAGAGCTCATAAGTTTTCTTCATATTTCAAAAAAGGGGGAGAAAGCTCAGAAGACTTTCAGACCAACCAGCAAGTATAGGAAGAGAACAACCTCTCAGATTGGATGCTATAATTAGGGGGAGAATTTCTAAGTACACAAGTGAAGTGAGTAGTACAATTCAAATACTGTGTCAAGGAAGCTTGATCAAACTTTTCTGTCCTAGTGAAAGAAAAATCTGAAGGGTGGTTTTTGTTATCATCACTAGTACAAAATTGGCTTTTTACATCGGTTAAATAGGTCTTATATATCGGTTAAATGGCGACAGTTAAAAAGGCGACGTATAAAGTCTAAATATATGTCGCTAAAAAGTTGACGTATAATCTTGAAAAAGCCTACGTATAATGTAGAAAAAAGCCCGACATGTAATGTTGCCCAGTAATTAACAATTGTAGAAGGGGGGTTGAATACAATTGTATAAGATTTTTGACTTAAACAGTAATAACACGAGTATGAATCAATAACAGCTTTATTAATTCTGATATAAAACTGTTACAAAACTCTCTTAAGAAATTCTTATGTTCTTAAGAGCTGCTAGGTTACAAGATAACTCGTGTAAGCGATTACACTAATGTAAAACCTAAACTGTGTTTATATAGCGTACACAGCTACACTATCAATTACAAGATATTCTAAATCAATTACATATATCTCTGAATGCATATCTTGTATGATAGCTGCATTCCTATAAATTAGGAACTGACATATAAATCTTCCTTGATCTCTGGTCTGATGAGAATCTTCACGTAATCCTGACCAGCTTCTAATACTGATGATACCTTCATACTGACGCTGTATTACTGATGACGTCAGCATAAGTATCTTGATCAGTAACAATCCAGATCCTGATATCACTTGAATCAATATCTAACAATCTCCCCCAATTTGTACTTAATGAAATAAAGCACAAATTATTTGATTCAATGATGTCAAAAACTAAAAACAAAATTCTACTAGTAATCTTCAGGCTTAGTCTCAGAAATTCTCTTAAAGAAATTATTTATCTGCAAGAAACTTGATAATAATTCCTCTTCCTTCTCTGCCAGAATCTGAATCAGTCTTTTCTTCAAACTCCTGAGTTCTTCATTGTTCTTATCAATCTGATAGATACCAGCCCTGAGATTCTGAATTGAGCTTCTTGGTAAATCTAACTCTCCCAACAGTAAATATGCAAGATCTCTTCCTCCAGGATTCAAAGATAACTGTTCTTGCATCAGAATTACTTCTTTAACAGCTGAACCCCTTTGCATTTCTACTTCTCGACCTTCTGTGTTCAGGTACATGGGAGTCTAATTACCATCATACCTTGATCCATCATCTAAAAACCTGGATTTGATTGTACTTAAGATCATACCACACCAGTTTTGATAAACACTGGCTTCTGTATCAGGAATTCCTCTGTTTTCAAGTAGATAAAGAAAATATTTCAGTTCTTTTGTTGTCTTGCATAACACATCATGAATAAACAGTCTCTTAACACTCTTGTCCTTCATGAAGTATAACATCTTCTCTACTTTCTTAGAGTCCACAACGCAAGCAACAATTGCAACAGATTCAAGTTCCCAAAGATCATCAATAGTTAGTTCATCACCAAATTTCTTAGTAAGAAAATGTTGATCCATCTGAGCTGTAAACTCTATTTCAGCATCTCTAAAACCAATACCACTTCTAGTATAAGGTACTAGTCCTGTCAGTTCAGATTGCATTTTGATCCATATTGGTGAAGATTTATCAGATTCAGAAGCCTTAGCTTTCTGAAGACCAGAAGTCATTGGAGGTGGTAAATACATACCAGCAGATTTGAAAATCCCTGGTCCAGTATACTTCATATCATCAACATGAACCCACTTTCTTCCTTTCTGCTTCTTCTTTGATTCACTGGGAATTTCCTCCTCAAAAACTTTCTTGGAATCATACCATACATCTTTATCAGATTCAATGATTCGTTTCAAGTATTCAATCCTTGCATCTTCAGTAATATCATTATTAGTTTTCTTGAGGTTTCTTTCTTCTTCAACTTCCCTGAACCTTCTTTGATTAATCTCACCTGATTGAGATCTTTCAGAAACACCTTCCTGTGCTTTCACAACTGACTTTTTCCTCCTAGTTCTTAACAAACTTTCTTCTTCAACTGTTTCATCAGAAACATTAAATTTGTTGTCTGGAACCGATTCAAGAAGAAGTGGAGTTTTCTTCTTTCTTCCTTTAGAAACTTCTTCAATTCTGATTCCACTAGATCTTGTCTACCTTGTACTTGCCTGTATAGTTTTTTTCCTCTGCCTCTATTTCTTCCTCCTCTGCCTCTTCCTCTTCTTGCAGTAGGAGCTTCCTTCTGTCTTGCAATCTCCTCAAAAATCCTGTTTTGTTCCTTTACGATCTCATCAGTAGTCATATCAGGATTTTCTTCAGAAGTTAACTCAAGTGCCTTTTTAGCATGATACTGATGAAACTTATCACTGTTTCGATAAACGAGTTCACTTCCACCTGATTCAGTGATAATTTCTTCAAAGAGGTGAGGAGCATCTTGTACATCAGTAATCAACATATCTTCATCACCTTCATGAATTGTAGACAGAGTTTGCCTTCTTTTTCCAGATTCAGAAACATGAGTTGACTGATTAGTAGTTTGAGTCTGAGTTGAAATCCTTCCCTTTACTAAACCAGCATCAGAGGTTCCTTTTCCTTTCTCATGATGTTGTTGAGTACCAGCACCACCATCATTTCCAGAAGAATCATCCTTTCTCACAACTGGATTAGGTGTACATTTTGTTTTGACTACCTTCTCCCCCTTTTTGACATCTGCATCTTCTTCAATAAAGAAAGATAAGATAAGCTTGAGTGTCTCATCAATATTGTCAACTTTTGATTCCAAGACATCCATTCTCAACTCCATCTTCTTTTCAAGTGCCTTAACATCATCAGCAAGAAGACGAGCTTGAGAAGCAGTAGCAGATATAGAAATAGTTGTATGAATGCCCGCTTGAAATTTAGTATTATCATTCTTCATAGCTAGAATCAATCTCACTCTTCAATCCCTTTGCTAGAAGAGCATTAGTCTTGAGAAGAGCCTTAAGTTCAGGAGTAGGCATTCTCGTTGCAATGTGACCAGAATGAAAAAGAGCATTCTGAAAATTCATCTCAGCATTCGGCTGATTCCATTCATATCCCCTTGCAGCTTGAGTATCAGCAGGAAGTGTAGAACTGTACTCCCCTCTGAACTCTTCTTGAGTAACAGACTGCATGTATCTACTCGAAGATCCATAAGTAGATAGTAGACTTGCTTTTATTGTAGCCTGCATTTGCATTGCCTCAGGATCATCTTCAGCATGATCATCATCATCGTCTGAGCTATCATCGGACTCAGGAAGCTTATTATCCACATTATCTTCAGGATTCATAATTCCTTTCAATCTCAAATCAACAGTAGAGGGAATTGTTGGTTCCTGAAGACCTGCAATAGGAATATAAACATTTCCTAGATCTCTCTGTTCTTTTAAAGTGATCTCATCACTTCTCACAACATTACCTAAGTTGCTTTCAATAGCAACTTCTACCTCACTAGAAGTTTGTAACTTCTCACTCATGTCTACCTCTCCTTTTGCCAGTTCAGGAGACTGCCTCTCATCACTCTTCTTTTTCTCTAATTGTTTTCTCTCATCCTCACTAGAAAAGTTCTGGCTCATTATTATTTGTGAAGAAATAAGAGGTGGTTGAGAAGAGTGGACTGAAGTCATACAAATAGAGGTATTCCTTGTATCAGGTCTATCTGTAATCATACTATCAGTGTTAAGAGAAGTAGAGATAGAAGTGTTACCTGACGAAGTAGTTAATGAGTCCATTGGCCTTGCAGAAATTGGCTCGATAAGCAATGGAATAGTTGGATCAGTAGTACTTGCATCAGGATTGACAACTGCAACTAAAGCATGACTTACATCAGTATTAACTACTGATGGTGCTTGTGTAGTCTGAGGTTGTGAAGCTTCTTCAACACTTTGAGTTAAAGGTTCTTGTGTACTCCCCTCAAGTGCAGTGTCCTTTAGTATCTCATCACATTCAGCAATATGCTTGACATGAGCAGCTTTATTAGCCAGACTTTGACCTAAGTCAATTTCAATTTCAGAAGCCCCTTGAGCATTGTCAGGAAACTCCTTTGTTGTTGTGACGGTGCCTGCATCTTCACTTTGAGAAGATGGTTCTTGTGGGACAGGAATATTCTTGTCTTCACTTTCCCTTTGAGAGAGTGGTTCTTGTGGGACTATTCCTTCAGCAATGTCTACATCCATTCGTTGAATGGATGGTTCTTGTGTGACCGGATCTGCAGTAGCTGCTGAACTACTTTGAAGTTCAGGTTCTTGTGGGGGCTAGATCCTTTCAGAGGTGAAGTGGTCCTCTGTTTCTTGTGTCTCTAAAAAACCTACTCAGAAGCATCTTTCTTTTGAAGTGAGATTGATTTGAATCCAAGCTGTGCTGCAATCTTGTTCACATCATCCACAGACATCTCAATTATTCTTCTCTTTGGAGATGCAGGTCCTGGAGAATTAGAAATTTCAATAGTCTTCATAGGTGTAGCATCAGGAGTAGAAATATCAGGATTGGTAGTTGAGTCAGGAACTGACGATACAACCAGATTCTGATCATCTTCTATATTATCATCAAGATTCTGTATCTCTAGAGGAATGAAGTATGGACTTTTTTTTATGTAATCTCCTTCTTTTCTTTGGCTTTTCAGAAACAGCCATTTCTCTGGGAGCTACAATAATGACTTCCTTTTTCTTCAAAGCAACAGATAAAGGAACTTTGTCATCATCAGAATCATAATCAGACTCAGAATTAATTTACTGAAATTCTTCTTTTCTCCTGTTTCCTTATACACCCATATGTCAATCAAAGATTGATCAACTTGAAGCACATATTTCTCCTTAGCCAGGACCCCTTGTTCACCTCCTTGTGACTTCTTTTGAGAGTGAGTTTGAGTGGAGAAATTCTTTGATCCTGAGTGTCTTCCAGACACATCAGACCTAGCTAATTTCTTTGATTTTACAACTGATGCCTTTTGTGAGACACCAGAGGTGGATGTCTGTTTGGTAGAGTGTTTGAGTTGAGTGCTTTGGTCAGAAATATGATTGGTAGTGTCCTGTCTCATAGAATCAGAACTAGGTCCTTGACCATCAGTAATTGATCCATATATAATGAGTAGGCATTCTCTTGGTTAAAAGAAGCCTGACCTCATTAGGAATGAATGCAGTTATACCTTCAAAACCATTTGCCTTATCACTCTTAAGCAGAGAACTTATGTTGTTAGCAGAAATCTTAAAGATAGATAAATCTGTATCATCATCAAATTCAACATTGGGACATAGGTACGAGAATATTAACTGAATAAGTCTAATATAGCAGACAAAACCACATTTATCTTTCTTTCTAGCAGTTAATGCTCGCAATATGAAAGACCCATAATCAAAAGGAGTTTCATAGATTAGAGAGTACCCAATGTGAACTGAGGCAGTAGGTAAGGCATCAAAGTTAGATACCTTATTCAAGAAGCACCTACTTATGGTATCAAAGAAGAAATTCCATTCCTTCTTTAGCTTGGTTCTGAATAAATCTCCAAATTTCTTTGGTTGTCCATTGTAGCCCAACGTTAAAGCAAACTCCAAAAGAAAAGCATCCGTTAACTTTTCTGAAGTCTCACCATTTAGAGATGGTAGTTGAAGAGCTTTACAAACAACATCTGGAGTGACTTGATGTGTAACACCATTGTATTCAAAACTCATATTCGGCTTTCCTGATGGCATACACTCACCAAAAACAGCAGTACTCCACACCTGCATAACACTCTTAAAAGAAACTTTGGCAGGTTGAGTTAGAGCATAACTGATTGGACTTGAGGCCAAAAGATCCTGAATGATATGAAAATCATTATCTAGTTCCTGATGATCAAGAACTGCAGTTAAGTTGTTAGGAGCAAAAGTAACACCATTAATTACAACTTTATTGTTTGTGAATGCAGATGAAGACATTTTTAAATCGAATGTGTAGGAATTTGTGATTGTCGATTTAGGGTTTGTGTTCGCACAAAGTGATAGAGAAGATACAATACTGATACTTTGAGAACAAAAGAATCAATTTAGAAAACTAAATTGATTATAAACAAAATTAATGTTTTCCCAGAGACAGATGTCAGCAATCTACTCGTGCACACATAGGTAATGGACAACATTACGTGTAAGAGTGGTAATAACCGCACACGACACGATTTACAAACTGTATGTATATACTCAAGTGAGTACAATACACGCGCCCGTATTATTTGAGAAATAAGATTGTGATTAAAATAAAACAAGGTAATTTGTTTTAATTAAGAAATTAAAAAATCACAATAAAAAAATACCTGGTACTTACACCAGAAATATGAATCGTTTCATATTCTCGTTCCACTCTTCTCTATTTAATCCTAGAGACTTGTCCACTTACTCTTTAACCCTTCTCCTTCTTCTTCTCTCCTGCAAACCAAAAGGTTTTCTGACAAAATATCTTAGTACAGAGATGGAAAATCTTTCCATCAAAGAAAAGAATCTTCATCTCGTTGAGAAAAGAGATATCTTCGGTTATACTCGTGAAGAGTTTGATGCTTTCGACTGGGAAAGACAACTTGAGACTCTCTGGTTGCAGATGGATGCAGGTCTCGAGGAAATCGAGAAAGAAAAGCCTGCAAAAGTGATTGACATCGATGCTGCCCTGCAAGCAACATTAGCATAGCTTTCATCTAAGGCATCCTCATCCAACTTGTAATAACCCTAACTTTAGCGATGCTATAGTGATCACATGAATAGTAAATTTGGAGGATTTAGAGAAATGGTATGTAGGTACCCTATAATGGAAACAGAAATGAATAAACAGAAACCATATTAGTGTTGTACAATGAAATTAAGTGACTCGAAATGACGATAGATTTCAGAGATTCCTGAATATGGATTTTGAGGATTTTGACTTCTAAAGAGCTTCTATTGGATATTAAGGAGCATGGAAATATTATAGGAATTATATATTGAGGGATTATTGAATTTAGATTAAACCAGGGGATTATTAAATTAAGAGAATACCAAAGGAATTTGGATTGTTAAATGATTTCAGAACCACTGAGATAATGAGGTATATTCGAGACAAATCACAATTAGATGATTATGGAAACCAAGCAACCAAGATTAGTAATATAACAAGGATACATACACATTATTAATTACCAAAAGTATTAGCAAAATACTTAGGAAAAACAAGGGAAAAGGATTATGAGATCATTAGCATGACATCACTATCCACTAACATCTTTTAAAGGGCAAATTAGTATTTTTGCAAGGTTTTAACCACAAAATATCTACAAAACTTCCACCATACTCTAGAATTTACAAGACTCTAGAACTCTCAAGAATTAAAGAAGATAAGATCAAAAATCAAGAGAAAATCTATCCCCTTCCATTCTTTCAATTCGGCCAAACAGTAATAGCCGGCTTAGAACAGCCATAACTTCTTCGTTTCTCAGCTAAATGTTTCGTTCTTTAGCTTTTTAGAAAGCCCATGAGATAAGCTACAAGTCGTATTTCACAAGATTTTCCCAGAAAAGCAAGGTAAGAGGGTCGTTTTTCATGTTCTTTCAGCTGCAGTAAAATAGCTCCGAAAATTCTAAGTATGTTCTTGGTGTTTCTTGTTAGTTTAAGGTGTTATATGGTTTCTTAAGGATATCCCAAGGATTATTAAGTGTTATACAAGCTACAAGGAAAGTATATTACTTGAGACCCTAACTTGAATTATGAGTTTATGGTTGATTATGCTTAGTTTAGAAGTTAAGTTGTATAAAGCATGAAATCTTGATGATATGGTTGTTGATATGTGTTTTAAGTTTGATATGGAAATTGTGATGTGAACTTGTAACCATGGTTGGGATGTAGACCACATGGTGTAGGGCTTGGATTGAGTGTGGAATGATGGTTTTGGAGCAATTAAAATATGGAAAGTATGAAAGTACAGCCGTTATAATGCACGATTTTTGTTAGGATAGGAACTGCCCTGTTTTGGACCCCTGTATCAGTACGGTACCTTACTGTCCAGTGTACCAAGTGACCATGAGATGATAGAGCTTGGTTCATAGTTCGTTTTGATATAAAGTGCGTTAAAATCGGATGAACGGTTTAGGAGAAAAGTCAGTTTTAGTGAAAGACGTTCGATAGTCGAGAAAACGTAGTTGTATCAATTTTGAGGCTATAACTACTACCATACTTAGACATTTTTAAAAATTATAAAATTTTGGGATATGGTAGTAGGGTAGTTAAAGAGGCATTACCAGTTGGCCTTATGGTAAAATTCGAAATCCATATTTTCTGAGAACTTTTACAGTTAAGTGTGGTCGTTAGGGGAAATGGTGAAAACCCCTGAAACTTTGATTGAGTTTATAAATGGTTAAGTTCTTGAACCTTTGGGGTAATAGTGATACGTTAAACATATATTAAAGTGTCAAGGGTAATGTTATACAAGAGTGTAGTGAGTAAGAGATGTAGTATTCTAATGACGGTCCTTTTGTGTTTATAGAAACTCCGGAAGAGACACGAGCCATACCGTCAGGATACCGAAACCGAGGCAAGATCTTTTTTATCCCTACTTGGAAATTATTTATCTTCAAAGAAACTTAATTTCATGGAATATATATACATGTGATGATATTGTTACTATATTGTTAAGAATTTTTTTTCCTTGATTATTGATATTAAAAGGAGAGGTATATGAGTATGATATGAATATGGATATGGATATGAGTATGAGATGGATATGGGTATACATAGAGATGATTGTGCATGAAGTGAACATGCCTTATGATTAAGAGTTATATATGAAGGAATGGTATCAGTTGTTATCTAAAGATATATAAAGGAATGGTATCAGTTGTTATCTAGAGTTATATATAAAGGAATGGTATCAGTTATTATCTAGGGTTATATGATTTATAATATTATGTTAAAAAATATTCTTTCTAAATGTTTTGACAGATATTATTGAGTATTATTTAATACTTCTAAAATAAATGGAATACTTTATGTATACAAGAACATATTTGATTTCATTGAATATAGAAGAGATGTCTGAGTCATAATCAAAGTATTATGACATAAATATTTTAAAGGTGATGATAAATGGAAATGGAAATGATATATGTGAATGGAAATGTGAATGGAAATGCGAATGGAAATGGAAACGGAAAAGTGGAAAATGTGAAATGGTATTTGATAATGGAAAAATGATTTGAAAAAGGGGGATTGCAACAAAAAGCGTAAGAGGCTGTGTGGTAGTGGCACAGTCCAGCATCCAATATTTATTCTGGCCCTAGAGTGCCGAGGGAGGATGTAGTGGTGAACCTTCCTCCTGGGGGATGGTGGAGAACCTACCTCCGTCTACTGGTAGTAAAAAGGGATGGGTACGGAGGGCGACTGATCATCGTCCTTACGTATTCGGCGATAGTGGAAATCCCCAACGTTTTCTTTAAAGGAAAGAATTGAAAAATGGTTTTCAGATTTCTATAACTGAAAACAGAAAAGTGATATGAAAAGATGGAATTACTGTTACAGATGAAGAGAAACTGATTTTATGTTAAATTATACAATCGTTGCATATGAAGGAAATGAGAAAATGATAATGAAAGATTTGTTCAAGTTTCCGTATTATCCTAGAAAAGTACACTGAGATGGTATATTGATTGTTATAGCATTCAAGAAGAGGAACTGATATTATATGATATTAGAAGCGAGACTGATGGAATGATACTATATATATATTTCTTTTGTACAAGGATAATTGGAAAGTGTATATACATATTGAATGGAAATAAAATTCTTCCATAATAACTGAAGTTTGCTTTTGTCTATTATATATATATATATAATGGTTTATTTTCCTTTGATGTTAGTAGATAGAAATTATCTTGCTGAGCTACTATAGCTCACTTTTGCTACTGATGTATACACAGCTAGGTATGCCGATACTACGCAGAACGCCCCGCAAGAGGGTAGGGGGAAGGCGACCTTCTGAGAGCGCGCTAGCATCGATTCCTGAGGTAGCGTAGAGGCAGACGGGTTCTGGGAACTTATGTATAATTAAGTGTGTAAGAATGTAATAAACTTTTGATTGTTTGAACGCTTCATGTCGAAGTGTTATTCAACAATGTACTTAAGTATGATCCTTGTTTGTAATAACTCTTTTAACTCTCAACTCTAAACTGTTATTATGGTGAATGTTGTTCTCTGAGCATTTGACTGGTGTGTGTTTGTGTGTGTGTGTGTGTATTATTGCGGGGTCAATTGCATAAGTATTAAAAAAAAAGATACCCAAGAGATATTGATATTGAATGGAAATTGGTCCGTGACGGCCGGATTCATGATCCCGGATTTGGGGCTGTCACAGTTTGGTATCAGAGCTAAGAGTCATAATGCTCAGGAACAAAGGTGATAATAATAAATGTATCAGTATTAATATAAATTTTGAACTCTCATCGAGTTCAAGGGTGGTATATCGCATGTAGTGTTTATTTAAGTAGTGATTATAATTTTATAAATTATTACTAATAAAAGTTTATGTTTTAGTATAGGGAGAGGAGATTGGTGAGCCAAAGTTAAGGGTATTTAAAGTCTTATTGTCTTTAAGGGAGTTTGAAGAAATAATGTAAGTGGATCGGTGAATAGACACTGATTGATTGTGGAGATGAAAGGGTGAAACTGAGATTTGTCGGTAAAGCCAAGATATACCTTAAGGACCAAGAAAGACTAAGACATTCCGAGATTGACTTAAATGAAAAGGTTATTATGCCAAAAGTGTTAAGCTTATATAGTACACGGGATCGATTATGAGAAAGGGAATACTTGATGTATCGGGAAGTGTACGTTAAATAACCTCGTGAGTATACGAGCACTACTAGAAAAAGTCACATAGACATCGGGGTTTAGACATCGGTTTGAAAAACCCGTGATGTTAAAGATACATTTTACATCGCTTTTCTGGAAACTGATGTCTAGTCCCTCTTTGGACATCAGCAGCTTAAACTAACCGTTGTTAAAGTTCTAATTAATTTTAAAAAAACCCCGGGTCCAAAAATATTTCCCCCGTTTACCAAATTTTCATTCCCCCTTAACCAAATTTCATTCCCCCTTTACCAAAATTTCATAACCCCGCCCTTAAAATATTTTTCATTTCCCCCCTTTTGCTTTTCAGACATAAACACACCCTAATACACGCAGCTTTTCAGACATACACACACCCTAATACACGCAGCCACGCAGAGTCACAGACACTAAACACTAAACACTAAACACTCTCCAATCTTTTTTCATACGAACCCTAGTTTTTCCTCCCATCTTTAATTAAAGTCTAATATTATTAACCATAGTTTCTCAAGTTGTTCACCTGGAGGCTCGATTGAATGTGACGAGGTCTTCGTTTGCTCTCAATAAGCTCGATTGTTCTGTTCTTTGCTCGATTTGTTCATCAATTTGTAAGTACATGATATCCTATGTAACTTTTTATCGATTTGTTCATCAATAAGCTGATGCATGTCATTTTTGTATATTTTGTTCATCGATTTGCTCAAGTTTTTCAATTTCTTTTACTTAATTAGGTTAAATTTCAATTGGGTCTGTTCGTATATAGATTGTTGTGTTCTTTACTAGATTGTTCTCAATTTTTTTGTTTTTTCTTTAATTTTATGAGTTTTTCTGGTAATTTACTTGTTGATTGGTATGATATTTACCAATAAAGACGTGTTCATCAATTACATATAAATATTTGTTCCAGTAATTGCTCGATTTGTTCATCAATTTGTAAGTACATGTTATCCTATGTGACTAAGCTGATGCATGTCATTTTTATATATTTTTGTCTTTACTAGATTGTTGTCAATTTTGTTCGTATATTTCAATTGTCTTTTTTTATATATTGGAACTAATAGCAATAGGAAGTTACTATATAGTTTTAATTGCTTGATTTGTGTAAGTAGCGATTCAATATGTTAAATGTAATTATTTAGGTACCCACTATTGGTAATTTTTCGTATAGTGTTTGACGTTTCATTAAAACATATCAGGTAGGTTCAAACTATGGATAAGTCGTGGATTAGAGCAGATAGGGATACTTTAGAATATGAAATTGGGGTGGAGAAGTTCTTGATATTTGCTGAAGAAAACTCTAAGAATTCTAAAACAATTCCTTGCCCATGTGGGCGCTGCGTGAATTTCAAGAAATTCACGATAAAAGTAATTAGAGGTCATCTATATCAACATGGTTTTAGTCTAGGGTACGTTGACTGGATGTGGCATGGGGAAAAGTCTGTTAGGTCATCAGTTGGTAGTACAAGCCCTGTTTCAAAGGATATTCCAGCAACCGAAACAGTTAACATTTGTGAAGCAGCATATAATGAGGGGGATTATGATGCTGAGTCTCACGACTTTAAAAGATTTGTGGTTGATGCTGAACAACCACTATATGAGGGTAGTGAGTGCACTAAGTTAGAGTCCATGTTAAAATTGCATAACTGGAAGGCTAGGTTTGGAATTAGCGACACTGCATTCACTGATCTTCTCTGTTCAGTTGGTTCATTACTTCCTAAAGATCATGTGATGCCTGCTAATGCATATGAGGCCAAAAAAAATTTATCAGATTTAGGCCTCGAATATGTTAAATTCCACGCTTGTCCAAATGATTGTATTTTATATAGAGGTGTACATCTTGATGCCTCTAAATGTCCAAAGTGTCAACTATCTCGCTGGAAGGTTAAGAAGAATGGTGGACTTAGGGTTAATGTTCCAGCAAAAGTAATGTGGTATTTTCCCATAATTCCAAGATTTAAACGAATGTTTAAAACTGCCGAAACCGCTGAACTAATGACTTGGCATGCGGACAAGCGAACTCAAGATGGGAAAATGCGACATCCAGCAGATTCTCCTTCCTGGAGAAATATCGATTATAGGTGGCCTATGTTTGGCAGTGAGCCAAGAAATCTGCGTTTAGCATTGGCTGCAGATGGTATAAACCCACATAACAATGGCCTAACAAATAGATATAGCTGTTGGCCGGTAGTTTTAGCGACGTACAATCTTCCTCCATGGTTATGCATGAAGAGGAAGTTTTTAATGCTAACAATACTAGTTTCTGGTCCACATGAGCCAGGGAATAACATCGACATCTATTTACAACCGATGATCGATGACTTGAAGAAGCTGTGGAATGAAGGTGAGCCAAATGTGTACGATGCATACAATAAAACTTATTTCACTATGAGAGCAGTTTTATTGTGGACCATAAATGACTTCCCTGCATATGGAAATCTATCTGGTTGCGTCAATAAGGGCTATAAGTGTTGTCCAATTTGTGGCGACGACACTGTAGCCAAACATTTGAAGCACAGTAGAAAAATGTGTTACCAAGGTCATCGTAGATATTTGGATCGAAATCATCCTTATAGGAGGCAGCGGGCTGCTTTTAATGGAGAACAAGATTTTGGATTTGCACCTACACCACTTTCCGGAGAAGAAGTTTTAGCACAACAAGAAAAAATTAAATTTTCCTTTGGAAAGGGGGGGAAGAAGTCGAAGAAGGTGGAATGTGTATGGAAGAAAAAATCAGTTTTTTTTGAGTTAGAGTATTGGAAGTTTCACCATATTCGCCATTGTCTCGATGTTATGCACATCGAGAAAAATGTGTGCGATAATTTGATTGGGACACTTCTGAATTTGCCTTTCAAGTCAAAAGATAGTGAAGCCTCTCGTCTTGATATGGTTGACATGGGCATAAGGGCAGATTTAGCTCCCCAAGTAGGGGAAAAGAGAACCTACTTGCCCCCTTCCTCTTTTACATTGTCCAAGGCAGAAAAAATACAAATTTTAAAGTCATTCTCATCCATGAAACTTCCCTATGGACATTCATCAAACATTAGAAATTGTGTGTCTATGGATGATTTGAAATTGTACGGATTAAAGTCCCATGACTGCCACACCCTTCTAAATCAGTTACTACCAGTTGCAATACGTTCTGCGCTTCCAAAGAATGTTAGGGTTAGCATAATTAGGTTGTGCTTCTTTTTCAACTCATTGTGCAGCAAAGTGGTAGATGTGTCTAAACTAAATAAACTACAATCAGATATAGTTTTGACCTTGTGTGAGTTGGAAAAAATATTTCCTCCATCATTTTTTGATGTAATGATACATCTGACCGTCCACTTAGTTAGGGAGTTACGTTTATGTGGACCGGTATTCTATAGATGGATGTTTCCATTTGAACGGTTTAATAAAGTTTTGAAGAGTTACGTGCGGAATCGGTATCATCCGGAAGGTTGTATAGCTGAGAGCTACTAGGGAGAAGAATCTGTTGAATTCTGTACAGAGTTTGTTAAGCAAAGTGTGACAGCTGGTCTTCCGAATGACCAAAACAAGGTTTCAGGTCCTTTATCTGCCGTGGTAATTAAATCAATAGAAGAAAAAGAAAGAGATGAAGCGCATCTTCATGTCCTTCTAAACAACACTGAAGTGGATCCATATGTTATGTAAGTATTTAATTTTTTTTTCCAGTTGTACCTGATCCTATTTCTCAACACCTGTTAAAATTTTTTTTTTTTATTTTTTTGTGCATATTTCCAGGAAACATAAGGAGTTTCTAGAAGAGATTTATCGAGGGAAAAAAAAGAGTGCTCAGTTTCTACTAGGGGAGCATAACCGACTATTCGCTGATTGGTTTGCGAAGAAAGTTAGTCCAAATTCTTTTTCCTTTTTATTTGGTTTTTCTTGTTGTTTTAATATGTGTGGTTGTTATGATACTTCTGTTAACATGATCATGTATGTTTACAGGTTAGTATGGAAATGGTGGAAAATGCGGAAGCTGTTTCTGAGACAATAAGATGGCTTGCAGGGAAACCATCTTATTCTGTGTTTACTTATGAAGGTTATCTGGTTAATGGTGTCCGATACTTCACGAAAGAGCGAGATAATGTTAGGGCTGTTCAAAATAGTGGCGTGTCGTTAGTTACTACCACTGAAACTGTCAAAAGGAAGTCAGGAGGTCCGCGGAGTGTTTGTGCTATGTATAAAGTGGTTGTCAAGAAGGCTCTTAATAGAAAGATAAAAGTTACTTATAATTCACTTGGAGTTCCTAATGGATCCACCAGGCACACATTACAGTCATATGTCGGCATGCTAGCAAGGACCATGGTCCCCATAGACATCCCGTCCTGGCCAAATGTGGAAAGTAATTTGAAACAAAAGTTATGGCTTGATGTTCAGGTAATATTTGTTTTGTGTGACATATGTTTTTTATAATTGTGGTGTGGAAATTAAATACTTGCATTTTGCGCAGGATACTTTTAAGATTTGTGCAGAAAGTGAACGCCTAATTCTTAAGTCTGCTGGCATCAAGTGGAGACAGTTTAAGACTTTTTTAACAAGAAGGTATATTTTGCCATTTGCTGGTCAAAAGAAGAAATTGTCAAAGCCCCCAAAGCAGTATGCCTTTGTTGGAAGGGAAACCTGGAAAAGATTTGTTGCTGCTAGGACTCAGGATGAGTGGAAGGTATATAATTTTTTTTATATAATATTGTCCTGTATTTTTTTATTTTTATGTTTACTAATTATAAATGGTAAGAAGTGCAGGAAATTCATGAAGCACAGAGTGAAAGAGTGCGAAAGAGGAAATATCCACACCGCACATCGAGGAAGGGCTACATTGGTTTAGAAGAAGAAGAAGTAAGAACATCTTTCACTTTTTGATTTGCTTAAATGCTTCACACTACAATTGAATTACTTTTTTTTAAATTGCATTTTGAACAGATAAAGTCAGGGAAGGTGGAATCTGAAGAAGAAGTCGATCGAACAATTTTATGGAAGCTGGCTCGTATGGGAAAGGATGGAGTGATTGATCCAGAGTTGATGAAGATAATCAATAGAATTGTTAGCCCTTTGTGTGATAATTATCCATAAAATTGAATTAAAACTAAAAATGAAGATGGTTGATGTTCATTGTTTTTGTTGGACAGGATGATCTAATGGAAAAGAAGCGTCGTGGTGAATTCAAACCATCTGGAAGTAACGATGTCTTGACTACTGCCTTACAAACTCCAGAGCATTCAGGAAGAGTTCGGGGTGTTGGAGGCTTGATCACCCCAACAACATACTTTAATCTGCCAAAAGGAAAAAGGGTTAGAATTACCAAGGCTGAGTTGTTAGCCCGTGATCGAGAGAGGTCAGAAGAGATGGAGAGGAATAAGGAGGAGTTTTTGTCACAAATTGCTCAGCTAAAGGAGATGATTAATGCATCTATTGGGTCACCAAATTTGTCCGACAAAGGAAGTTTTCACCTACAGAAAGATTTATCTGAAAAGAAAGATAAATCTGAAGAAAAAGAGGAATATGAAGAAAAAGAGGAATCTGAAAAAAAGGAGAAATCTGAAAAAAAAAAAAGGAAAAGAAATCTGAAAAATTCAAGTTAAAACCAGCAGGTTCCAAGGGATTGGTATTGGATCATGTTTATGATGAATGTACGGCAACTGACCCCCCTCCCCCACCTCCTCAAAATTTGAAGGTAAAAGATACAATATGTTCATGTGGCATAACTAGAAAAGGTAGATGAGGTAATAACTCGATACATGTGAAATTGATAATTTTATCTCTTCTACTTGTAGGTTCCGCGATCTTGTGAGTTGGCAGTGGAAAGGGTGGATAATAAGGTTGCCTTTGGCATGGTTTTTCCCCAAGAGGGGGAAATGAGTAACAATATACATGGAAGGCCTATGCCCACTGGTTGTGCCCGGGTGTCAATCGATGGATGTATCCAGCCAGATGCTTTGCTTCCAGTGCCAGCGGGTGAAATGGACACCGTCATCCAAGCTGTTGGCTCCCATGTCGCTTGGCCTGAGGACTTGATAATATTCCCTACTCCTGTGGTATGTATGTCTAGAATATTAACAACAAATTTTCATCATATGTTCTTGGTCTGTATATAGCCAATGTATTGATTTATTTATTAATGGTGGTTAAGTAATTAAATATTTGCAGACCAAGAACAGTGGAATGTTGCAGAGGAAAAAAAATGAGTTGCAGAAACTGAGAAGTGAATTTAGTCAAGCCAAACCGAATAAGAATGTGCCGAAGCGCTATAGGATGTTGTATAAATATGCATCAGTTGACATGAAGGTTAGTGAGGTCCCAATACAGCTTCCTTGTGATATCGAGGTGTTTGGAGTCGAGAAGACGATATATGTGCTGGATGAGAATTTACGAGCATTAATGCAGTATGATATGATTGGCCAAGCCGTTATTTCAACATACATGTTGTAAGATTTTTTGTTGATCTCACTACAACCTGCATTGCATTTTTCATATTTATAAAGTGTGCATATTTGTAATGTCAATTTTTCTTTGTAGGTATTTGCATACTCTCATACGTAATGACAGAGAATTATCGGAGACTTTTGCTTTCTTTGATCCGGCGGTTACATATAAACTCAATGATGATTTTCAAAATTACTTTGTTAATCGATTAATGGAGGGTAATGTTGATCGCATATTCTTCATTCCGCATAATCACAAGTAAGTATTTTTCAACAAGTTAATTTAAAGTATGCAATTAATTAATTAGCTGATATTCTGAATGTTTTTCAATAATAATAGCATGCATTGGATTTTGAGCATACTATGGGAAGGTGAAATTTACATCCTCAATCCATTGTCGCTTCCCCAAAAATTTCAGCAACTCGAGAACGCATTAGTAAGGTAATATAATTATTTTCCTGTACGTGTTGGACAATATAATTGATGCCGTGTTTTTTTATGTAAAATTTTGACTCCTGGGATTTTTTTCTTTTGTAGTGCCCTCAAAACTTTTAATTGCAAAACAGGAAGGGGCAGCAAAATCCCCAAAGTTAAATATCTCTCTGTAAGCATTTTTGAAAATGTCAAACTGTTGCAATTCCATTTTTAATTAAACTGATTGTTAATAATTTTTCTGGAAAATATTTCACATCAATATCGGAACAGGGGTCTCCTAAGCAACCCGGTGTCCATGAATGTGGTTATGTTGTGATGCGCTACATGTATGAGATCATTCAAGATAAGGAATTGAAGTTTGCGACGAAGGTATATTAGTTTTCATGATTCAACCTCATCTCTGTTTGATTTATTTTTCAACTGTTATGCTCTTTTTTTTTTCCTAAATCAACTGTTATGCTCTTTTATTTGTAGTGGATGGCAAAGTCTCCGAGGAGGATGTACACCAAGGAAGAGCTTGATGAGGTGCGGTTTCAAGCTATCGATTATATCGAAGAGAACATGATGTAAATGTCTAGCACTAGTAGTTTCAAGGATGCACTGTTTCAAGCTTTTGAATTCTAGCACTAGTAGTTTTATATGCCATCTGTGAATGGTATATTTTGATGGTTGAACATGCATGAGGCATTGCCTTGTATGGATGGTAATTTTTAGTTATTGTATGGATGGTAATCTGCGTTTTGAATGTATTTTTAGTCTCTACTTTAGTTTGGTAAATGTCATTTGGTGATTGGGTTTTGAAAGGAAACTACATCACATTAAAACAAGTCACACGTGATGTTCAATACCAAAGCCAACATCAGTAGTTCAAGACAAAAGCGATGTCTAATGTACTCACATTTCAACCAGCTGCTACTTTGTACATCAGCTGATACTAAGAAACTGTAGTCCAACTAAGGTATAAACATCACAACCTAATCGACAAGCGTTGTCCAACCAGCACTTAGACATCAATCTGCATAACAAAACCGATGTCTTACATGAGCGCAAACATCGGTTACATTTTGATAAATGATGTATTACATTCTTTTCTTAATGTGTGACATGTATTTAATTGGATATATAGGGTCTCAACTGAATATAAACAAAGTATAGGCATGCAAGTTTGTAAGAAAGTGATGTAAAGTTTGACAGTAGACATCGATTATCCTAAGGAAGCGATGTTTAAGTTGTTCCTGGACATCGGTTAAAAACCGATGTCTAAAGGGTATACCTTTCTCTACACCGACAAAGACATCGGTTGTTTTTCACTATGACATCGGTTTTTAACCGATGTCTATTGCAGTATTTCTAGTAGTTGAGATATGTTAGAATATGCAATTTAGAGGTATAGTTTGAAGGGTCCTTAATACCGGAGCAGTGTCAGGTCAAGACGATCAATATTACGTAAGTATATCAATCAGATGGTTGTGTTTTATTGTGGATAAAGGCATAGAGTATCGAGCCAAGTCACGACTAGGTAAATGAAGATAATTGGGAATAGCAGACGATAGGTTGAGGCTACATAGTGAGTGCTAAATTTAAGAAATTTTGGAAAATACCCAGTCTAAGATATAAATAGTATTTGAGGAAAACCTTCCATTATTGGGATTTTCAATTGGGCAGAGGCTATTAACGGTAACTACTTTCAAATTTCCTAAAGCCCTGCTAAATTATTGAGTTTCAAATTTTCCTCCACTGGTGAGTAATTCCAGGGTGATCTATCACCTCTTATTCAAAAAGGGCCGGTATCTTTTCAAAACTTTCTGGTACCTTTGGAATGTGTTTCAAAATTTTATTTTATCTATTTTAGTCAAAATATTTCCCTAAGATTATTTTTGGGAAGATGGTATTTATCATCGTGATTAAAAATTTTCTTTATACTTCTTATTCCAATTAAGAGGAACAATCCTATATGTATACACAAGGACGATCTGTCTGTGTGATTGAAAGTCGGAGGGGACGCCCTCACTTGTGTGACGTACGGGTTCTTCCATCATATTGATTTCCTAAATATTCTTTTGTTTCGAATAAGAGATATTTAAAACTCTTAATCTTATAAATTGTTGTGGGACCCTTGCTTGTTTCTGGGTTCGTTTCAAATCAAAGTTTCTTAAATTCTATAAATTGTTTCGAATATAGAAGATTTCAGTAATGGATGGGATAATGGAAGCAAGGTTTAGAGTATGCGTGATTATACAAGGAAACTGGAGATTGCAAGGGAAATTTCGTTAAGAAATGATTAGAGCTAGAAGCGTTTCAATATAAGAGAAAAAGGAATTTCGTGAGAAGAAATGGGTATATTTGATGATTAGTAAGAGAAAAGAATATGAGGAATTTTAAGGTATAATTGAGATGTACTATTGAGAGCAAGGTGTATTTTGAGGATATAATTAGAATAATGATAAACAAAGGAAGTGGGGATAATTAATGAAGGATTTCGAGGTGCAATTACTATTAGTAGGGGGAGACCAATTTTGTGACTAATACCCTAAGTAGCATAGAGAGATTAAAGATGTTAATTAATCCAAAAGGTGTGAATGAGTAAAACTTGAGGTAAAGATTTTGATGAGAATAATAAAGGGAAATTACAGGGGTGGAATAGATAGTATATCATGAAGAAACTAAGGAGGATCAGTAAGATGTAAATAGTGTATAGTGAACAATAGACATATGGGATAAGGTATCCGGAGGAAATTGCAAGTACGCGCTAATTTGACCTCTTAAGTGTAAGTGTTTGGTTAGGGATTGACTAAGTCAATGAATGGTGTAAATGGGCTGATAAAATAGATAAGAATAATCTATCTGTGAGAAAGTAAACTATGGTGATATAAGAAAATGAGTTATTCTCGTGTCATCCAAATCAATACATGTCAAGAGTCAGAGAACTCTATAAAAAGGAGATTTGGGAATAATGGGGAAAGTGCAAGGATAATTCTTAGAATGAAGGGAAAGTATCTGCTCGTGTAAGTACGAACAGGAAATATATATTATAGGTAGAATTTTCTTACAATTGTTTCAAGGAATCTTATTCTAGCCAAATTTCTGGAGGATTTTACAGAGACAAGATATAATAAGATTGAAGTATTCATATTTTATGTCATGATAGAGATCAAAATATAGACAAACCATAGTGAGATACACTACCATTCAGGGGAGGCCAATGTGGTGGTCGATACCCTTAGCCAAAAGAGGAATGAGAGAAGAGACAATATAGAATGACTGAAACAGGAAGAAAATTGCAAGATAAAGATAGTGAAAGCACTACTATTGATAAGCTAAATGGCATGTTGATGAATGACAAGCAAGATTATGTTGGTGTATTTTTGCGCAAACAAGATAGAGATATTATGAAGGAAAAAGGATAGAGAAAGTGGTGTAGAAGTCAGAAGTGTGGATGAAAGAGGTATCTAGGGACATTTTCAACGTGATTCCGGGACGGAATCCTTTTAAGGGGGGAAGACTGTAATAACCCTAACTTTAGCGATGCTACAGTGATCACATGAATAGTAAATTTGGAGGATTTAGAGAAATGGTATGTAGGTACCCTATAATGGAAACAGAAAATGAATAAACAGAAACCATATTAGTGTTGTACAATGAAATTAAGTGACTCGAAATGACGATAGATTTCAGAGATTTCTGAATATGGATTTTGAGGATTTTGACTTCTAAAGAGCTTCTATTGGATATTAAGGAGCATGGAAATATTATAGGAATTATATATTGAGGGATTAGTGAATTTAGATTAAACCAGGAGATTATTAAATTAAGAGAATACCAAAGGAATTTGGATTGTTAAATGATTTCAGAACCACTGAGATAATGAGGTATATTCGAGACAAATCACAATTAGATGATTATGGAAACCAAGCAACCAAGATTAGTAATATAACAAGGATACATACACATTATTAATTACCAAAAGTATTAGCAAAATACTTAGGAAAAACAAGGAAAAAGGATTATGAGATCATTAGCATGACATCACTTTCCACTAACATCTTTTAAAGGGCAAATTAGTATTTTGCAAGGTTTTAACCACAAAATATCTACAAAACTTCCACCATACTCTAGAATTTACAAGACTCTAGAACTCTCAAGAATTAAAGAAGATAAGATCAAAAATCAAGAGAAAATCTATCCCCTTCCATTCTTTCAATTTGGCCAAACAGTAACAGCCGGCTTAGAACAGCCATAACTTCTTCGTTTCTCAGCCAAATGTTTCGTTCTTTAGCTTTTTAGAAAGCCCATGAGATAAGCTACAAGTCGTAATTCACAAGATTTTCCCAGAAAAGCAAGGTAAGGGGGTCGTTTTTCATGTTCTTTCAGCTGTAGTAAAATAGCTCCGAAAATTCTAAGTATGTTCTTGGTGTTTCTTGTTAGTTTAAGGTGTTATATGGTTTCTTAAGGATATCCCAAGGATTATTAAGTGTTATACAAGCTACAAGGAAGGTATATTACTTGAGACCCTAACTTGAATTATGAGTTTATGGTTGATTATGCTTAGTTTAGAAGTTAAGTTGTATAAAGCATGAAATCTTGATGATATGGTTGTTGATATGTGTTTTAAGTTTGATATGGAAATTGTGATATGAACTTGTAACCATGGTTGGGATGTAGACCACATGGTGTAGGGCTTGGATTGAGTGTGGAATGATGGTTTTGGAGCAATTAAAATATGGAAAGTATGAAAGTACAGCCGTTATAATGCACGATTTTCGTTAGGATAGGAACTGCCCTGTTTTGGACCCCTGTATCAGAACGGTACCTTACTGTCCAGTGTACCAAGTGACCATGAGATGATGGAGCTTGGTTCATAGATCGTTTTGATATAAAGTGCGTTAAAATCGGATGAACGGTTTAGGAGAAAAGTCAATTTTAGTGAAAGACGTTCGATAGTCGAGAAAACGTAGTTGTATCAATTTTGAGGCTATAACTACCATACTTAGACATTTTTAAAAATTACCAGTTGGCCTTATGGTAAAATTCGAAATCCATATTTTTTGAGAATTTTTACAGTTAAGTGTGGTCGTTAGGGGAAATGGTGAAAACCCCTGAAACTTCGATTGAGTTTATAAATGGTTAAGTTCTTGAACCTTTGGGGTAATAGTGATATGTTAAACATATATTAAAGTGTCAAGGGTAATGTTATACAAGAGTGTAGTGAGTAAGAGATGTAGTATTCTAATGACGGTCCTTTTGTGTTTATAGAAACTCCGGAAGAGACACGAGCCATACCGTCAGGATACCGAAACCGAGGCAAGATCTTTTCTATCCCTACTTGGAAATTATTTATCTTCAAAGAAACTTGATTTCATGGAATATATATACATGTGATGCTATTGTTACTATATTGTTAAGAATTTGTTTTCCTTGATTATTGATATTAAAAGGAGAGGTATATGAGTATGATATGAATATGGATATGGATATGAGTATGAGATGGATATGGGTATACATAGAGATGATTGTGCATGAAGTGAACATGCCTTATGATTAAGAGTTATATATGAAGGAATGGTATCAGTTGTTATCTAAAGATATATAAAGGAATGGTATCAGTTGTTATCTAGAGTTATATATAAAGGAATGGTATCAGTTATTATCTAGGGTTATATGATTTATAATATTATGTTAAAAATATTCTTTCTAAATGTTGTGACAGATATTATTGAGTATTATTTAATACTTCTAAAATAAATGGAATACTTTATGTATACAAGAACATATTTGATTTCATTGAATATAGAAGAGATGTCTGAGTCATAATCAAAGTATTATGACATAAATATTTTAAAGGTGATGATAAATGGAAATGGAAATGATATATGTGAATGGAAATGTGAATGGAAATGCGAATGGAAATGGAAACGGAAAAGTGGAAAATGTGAAATGGTATTTGATAATGGAAAAATGATTTGAAAAAGGCGGATTGCAACAAAAAGCGTAAGAGGCTGTGTGGTAGTGGCACAGTCCAGCATCCAATATTTATTCCGGCCCTAGAGTGCCGAGGGAGGATGTAGTGGTGAACATTCCTCCTGGGGGATGGTGGAGAACCTACCTCCGTCTACTGGTAGTAAAAAGGGATGGGTACGGAGGGCGACTGATCATCGTCCTTACGTATTCGGCGATAGTGGAAATCCCCAACGTTTTCTTTAAAGGAAAGAATTGAAAAATGGTTTTCAGATTTCTATAATTGAAAACAGAAAAGTGATATGAAAAGATGGAATTACTGTTACAGATGAAGAGAAACTGATTTTATGTTAAATTATACAATCGTTGCATATGAAGGAAATGAGAAAATGATAATGAAAGATTTGTTCAAGTTTCCATATTATCCTAGAAAAGTACACTGAGATGGTATATTGATTGTTATAGCATTCAAGAAGAGGAACTGATATTATATGATATTAGAAGCGAGACTGATGGAATGATACTATATATATATTTCTTTTGTACAAGGATAATTGGAAAGTGTATATACATATTGAATGGAAATAAAATTCTTCCATAATAACTGAAGTTTGCTTTTGTCTATTATATATATATATATATATATATATATATATATATATATATATAATGGTTTATTTTCCTTTGATGTTAGTAGATAGAAATTATCTTGCTGAGCTACTATAGCTCACTTTTGCTACTGATGTATACACATCTAGGTATGCCGATACTACGCAGAACGCCCCGCAAGAGGGTAGGGGGAAAGCGACCTTCTGAGAGCGCGCTAGCATCGATTCCTGAGGTAGCGTAGAGGCATACGGGTTCTGGGAACTTATGTATAATTAAGTGTGTAAGAATGTAATAAACTTTTGATTGTTGGAACGCTTCATGTCAAAGTGTTATTCAACAATGTACTTAAGTATGATCCTGGTTTGTAATAACTCTTTTAACTCATGTTAGTAGATAGAAATTATCTTGCTGAGCTACTATAGCTCACTTTTGCTACTGATGTATACACATCTAGGTATGCCGATACTACGCAGAACGCCCCGCAAGAGGGTAGGGGGAAAGCGACCTTCTGAGAGCGCGCTAGCATCGATTCCTGAGGTAGCGTAGAGGCATACGGGTTCTGGGAACTTATGTATAATTAAGTGTGTAAGAATGTAATAAACTTTTGATTGTTGGAACGCTTCATGTCAAAGTGTTATTCAACAATGTACTTAAGTATGATCCTGGTTTGTAATAACTCTTTTAACTCTCAACTCTAAACTGTTATTATGGTGAATGTTGTTCTCTGAGCATATGACTGGTGTGTGTGTGTGTGTGTATTATTGTGGGGTCAATTGCATAAGTATTAAAAAAAAAAGATACCCAAGAGATATTGATATTGAATGGAAATTGGTCCGTCACGGCCGGATTCATGACCCCGGATTTGGGGCTGTCACACAACTCCATCAACCATTGTTAATGAATATGTCACCAAAAATAACCTTATCCCTATCAACCTCCACCCAAACAAAGTGGCAAAGATGGGATCTGGGATGGCTACTAACAATGAAGTGGTTTGGACTTTATTTCCTGTTGAATAGATTAGTAGATAGAGAACAAAAAGATGTAATCTATGAATGTACTCTTTCTTATTATCAATGAAAAATTTTGTTCTCTAATCTTATTCATTGTTTTCTGCATTGAACTTGTTCTTCAAATAATTAAATCAGAGAAATAAACATGAAAACTAATTAAAGTAATCACCTTATTAACAAGTTCAAGAATCACAAGTATATCATGAAAATAGAACAGAAACCAAAATACTGAAATACATTACTGATAAGTGAAACGTCGCATCAGTATTCGATGTTTGACTGAAGTCAGGATTGACTTTTCAGTAGGATTCGAAATGCATCAGGATTCGACGAGCATCAGTATTTGATCTTTCTCTGTTCTCAGAAACTATCATAGTTTACCATTCCCAGTTCATTCACCAATTTTGTAAACGTAGCTTCAGGAAGTGGCTTGGTGAATATATCAGCTAGCTGTTGATCAGTAGGAACAAAGTGTAACTCAATTGTCCCTTCCATTACTTGCTCTCTTATGAAATGATATCTGATACCGATATGCTTAGTAATAGAGTGCTGCACTCGATTTCCTGTCATAGCAATAACACTTTGGTTATCACAATAAATAGGTATTTTTGAATATGACAAACCATAGTCCATTAGCTGATTTCTCATCCACATGATCTGAGCACAACATCTTCCTGCAACAATGTACTCAGCTTCTACAGTTGATGTAGAGATAGACTTTTGCTTTTTACTGAACCAAGAAACAAGTCTTCCTCCAAGAAACTGACAACTGCCTGAAGTACTTTTCCTGTCTATTTTACAGCCTGCAAAATCAGCATCAGAATAACCACATAAATTAAAATCAGATTCCCTAGCATACCAAAGGCCAAGTGATGGTGTGCCCTTCAAGTATCTGAAAATCCTTTTGACAGCTATAAGATGTGGTTCTCTGAGTTCTGCCTGAAATCTTGCACATAGACAGGTTGCATACATGATATCTGGTCTACTAGCAGTTAGATACAACAGTGAGCCAATCATACCTCTTTAATTAGTTACATCTACCTTATTACCTTGATTAGGATCAAGCTTGGTAGCTGTAGCTATGGGGGTTGATGCAGTAGTGCTGTCTTGCATATTAAACTTTTTCAATAGGTTCTTTGTATATTTTGACTGATTGATAAAAATTCCATCATCAGTCTGTTTAACTTGTAGAACTAAGAAATAGCTCATCTCTCCCATCATGCTCATTTGATATCTAGATTGCATTAGCTTTGAAAACTTCTCACATAATTTAGAGTTAGTTGACCCAAAAATGATATCATCAACATAAATTTGAACTAACAGCAAATCCTTTCCATGATTCAAATAAAACAAGGTTTTATCAATTGTACCTCTTTTGAATCCACTTTCCAGTAGGAATTGAGCCAATGTCTCATACCAGGCTCTTGGAGCTTGCTTTAGTCCATAAAGTGCTTTATCCAGTCTGTAGACATAATCTGGATGTTTTGAATCAACGAAGCCAGGAGGTTGTTCAACATAAACTTCCTCTTCTAATTCTCCATTAAGAAAAGCACTTTTCACATCCATCTAGAAAACTTTAAATTTCTTGTGAGCTGCATATGCAAGAAAAATTCTGATAGCCTCCAGTCTTGCAACAGGAGCAAATGTCTCATCATAGTCTATTCCTTCCTGTTGAGAATATCCTTTTGCAACTAGTCTTGCTTTATTTCTGATGATAGTGCCATCTGAATCTGTCTTGTTTCTGAACACCCACTTTGTACCTACAATGGATCTTCCTTTAGGCCTTGGTACAAGTTTCCAGACATCATTCCTTTCAAACTCATTTAGTTCTTCTTGAATAACCATAACCCAATCAGCATCCTTTAGTGCATCTTCAACTTTCTTAGGTTCCTCCTTTGATAGAAAGTTATGATAAAGACATTCATTTTGAGTTGCACTTCTAGTTCTAACACCTACTTCAGGATTCCCAATAATTAAATCAGGAGTATGACTTTTAGTCCATTTCCTTACTGGTGGTAGATCATTCCTTGAATTTGATGCTTCCCCATGATTTGTGTTATCTTCAAAAGAACCACTATTTTTAGAAGCTCCCCCTGAGATATTGCTATCTGTTTCTGATCTGCTGTCAGAATTGTCACTTGAATCTATTTCTGATGAATCTCTTCCTGATGTTTGATTTGATTCATTATTGATGAACTCTTGATGTTGCTCCCCCTCAACATTTGCATTTCCATCAGTAATCTGTATATCATCAGTAACAACAAGTTCATCAGTATTTGATGAATTTTCAGTATTTGACAAGATTCCACCAGAATTCTTGGAGGCTTCGTTTGCAAAAATCAAATCATCATGTAAGTCTTCAAAAATTCCTGTAATCTTCTTATCATCGAAAGATACATTTATCGACTCCATGACTGTCTTTGTTCTTAAATTGTAGACTTTAAAGGCTCTTGATGATGGATAGCCAATAAAGATACCCTCATCAGCTTTAGTTTCAAATTTTCCAAGCTGTTCAGGATGAGGTCTTAGAACAAAGCACTTACAGCCAAATACATGCAAATGCTTCAGACTTGGCTTCTTTTCCTTGATCATCTGATAAGGAGTTACACCATGTCTGTTAATCAATGTAATATTCTGAGTGTAGCATGCTGTGTTGACTGCTTCTGCCCAGAAATATGTAGGAAGTTTAGCTTCCTCCAACATAGTTCTTCCTGCTTCAATAAGAGTTCCGTTCTTTCTTTCAACTACTCCATTTTGCTGGGGTGTGCCTGGAGCAGAGAATTGTTGAACTATTCCTTTGTATTTGCAGAACTCTTCCATTGCTGAATTCTTGAATTCAGTTCCATTATCACTTCTTAAAATCTTGACTTTATACTTTGTGCCAGTCTCAATGAGTCTCACATGGTCCAAAAGTATTTCAGCTGTTTCGTCCTTTCTGTGTAGAAAATACACCCATGTATATCTAGTATATTCATCAACAATTACTAGAGTATATCTCTTCTTACTGATGGGCATTATGTTTACTGGTCCAAACAAGTCAAGATGAAGCATGTGATAAGGTTCATCAATTGAGGATTCTGTCTTGTTCTTAAAAGATGTCCTTCTTTGTTTAGCCTTCTGACAAGCATCACAAAGTCCATCTGGAGTATACAATACCTTAGGTAATCCTCTCACTAAGTCTTTCTTTGCCAATTCATTTATATTGTTGAAGTTGAGATGAGAAAGCTTCTTGTGCCAACTCCAACTTTCATCTGCAGTTGCTTTACTGATGAGACATGTAGAGTGTCCATCAGTATTGGTATAGATGTTAGCTTCATAAATATTACCATGTCTTTGTCCAGTTAAATCAACCTTCCTTGCAGATTTACTGATTACTTCAAAATGAGTATCATAGAAGTTGACATGATAACCTCTGTCAGTGATTTGACTAACACTAAGCAGATTGTGTTTGAGTCCTTTCACCAGAGCTACTTTTTCAAAGATGACATTTCCAATGATAATACTGCCATATCCCAAAGTTTGTCCAATGTTGCCATCTCCATAAGACACAGTTGGGCCAGCCTTTTCTTCAAATTCTGATAGCAAGGTTTTGTCTCCAGTCATGTGTACAGAACATCCACTATCCATGACTAACACATTTTTCTTTTTACCCTGCAATCAGAATCACAAAGAATTCAGTTAGATTTTTTTAAGAACCCACACTTGTTGGGTTCTTTTAGCATGCAATTTAACATTTTTAGCAGCAGAAGATTTCTTAACAAAATTTTTTCCTTTAGGATTACCTCCTTTAGAAGTTATTTTGTTATCATTAGAATTAACAGGTGCATGCTTAGAATTCACATTCTTTGTTTTGCCAGAATTTGTACTTTTATTGAACTTAGGCAATGGCTCATAAACATTGTAGTACAAATTATGATATTCTTCACACATATAAATAGAATGCCATTTACTACCACAATGAAAACAGGGATTTTGTGGTTTATAAAATACTGTCCTATTCCTAATGTCAGACTTAGGAATAACAGTAGTCTTCTTCTTACTCCTCCTGCAGTCAATAGCAAGATGATTAGAATTACCACAATTAAAACATGTCTTTCTTGGTGCATTTGGAATATACTTATAATTATTCTCCTTGTTTATTCCAACTTTACCATTCCTGTTTCTTTTGACAGTAGTGACTCTCTTCTTATCTATCACATCGCAGATTTTATCTCTTAGTCGTTTCTTTGACAAAAGACCTACATTCTTGTTTTGGACAGATTTTGATTTAGAATTCTGTGCAGAAGTAGATCCCTCTTCAGTAATTAATTTGGAATTTTCTGGATACACATAATTCACAGGCTTTAATTTAGTCTTTGTACTATCTGTATCATATCTATAGGTTTTTGGATTTGTCGAGTCATTAATAACAACTCTTCCTGGATTTGACGAAACAACCTTTTCCTTGTTCTTTTTCTCATTCTCCGGCTTATAACGTAGACACTCTTTCCAGTTTTTATCTGTAATTATCTCGTGAGTTTTTGTTCCAGAGTGTGTCCAAGTTCTGAGTCTTTCATTAGCATCCTTAAGTTGCATTTCAAGTTCTTTACATTTAAACTCTATTTCAAGTTTCATGTGTTTAGCATTATCACATTCTGTTTTAACTTCCTGCAAGAAAATTAACTCAGCTTCTAAATGATCATTTCTTTTAGTTACCTCTGCCATCTGAGATTTTATTCTTGTATTTTCAAGAGATTGACTCCTAAAGCTGATATGCAGAGACTTAAGAAAAGACCTTAACTCAGAGACATTATTTGTATCAAAATCAAACAAGGTTTCAGATACCTTAGTTTCAGCAGCAGCAACAGTCTCATCAGTATTGGCCATTAGTGCATAATTCACCTCTTCTTCTTCAGATTCTGAGGAAGAGTCCATCTAATCCTTGCTTGATGAGATAAGAGCTTTGGTTTTTGCCTTTTTGCACTTAGTTGCAAAATGACCCATTCCATCACAGTTGTAGCATCTGACTTTTGATTTGTCAAATTTGCTGTTTTTATCTTCTTTCTTCTTGTACATGTCTTTGTTAGCATTGAAGGTTTTCTTCTGAAACTTCCCTTGCTTCCTAGCCTTTCTGAACTTCATCTTCTTGAAGCCCTTGACTATCATAGCAACCATCTCCATCATATCAGAATCATTAGAGTCATCATCAGTATCAGAATCAGACTTAGCATCAGTATCTGATGATGAGTCATCAGGAATTGACTCCACAACTCTACTTTTTCTAGTAGAACCTTCTTCAGCTTTTCCTTTTGATTTTGATTCAATATTCAAAGCAACAGATTTTGCTTTGACATTTTTCTTGTTCTTCCTCTGTTGAACCTCAAGATCATAGGTTCTTAACATCCCATAGACTTCATTAAGAGACAGCATCTTCAGATCATATTGATGCCTTATGATTGAAGCTTGAGTATCCCACTCCTCAGTTAGAGCTCTTAGAAACTTGGTATTTGAATCCTCTGGATCATACTCTTTGCCAACTAGAGATAGATTATTCAGTAGTGTTAGAAATCTATCATAGATATCAGTAAGGCTCTCATCAGTTCTAGCATCGAACTGTTCATACTCCTGAATCAGTAGAGCCCTTCTGTTTCTTTTAATAGATTCAGTGCCTTGACATTGAGTTTCCAAAGTATCCCAAATTTCCTTTGCAGTCTTGCATGCTATGACCCTGTTTGACATGACATTATCAAGACTGTTGTGAAATATATTTTTTACCTTTGCATCTTTGAGCACTTGAGCCTTTTCTTCTGGAGTCCACTCACTGTTTGACATGACTAATCTTGTTGGAAGAAATGGTCCATCATTGATCCTATCAAGATAGTCAGGATCAGTAGTTTCCAGATACATTAACATCTTCACCTTCCATTTTGGATACTCAGTTTTCTTGAGAATGGGAATCTTAATGCTTTCATACTTGCTTGTCAAAATCTTAAGATCGTTTCTGATTACTATTAATCAGTAGGGCTCTGATACCAATTGTTGCCCAGTAATTAACACTTGTAGAAGGGGGGTTTAATACAATTGTATAAATTTTTGACTTAAATAGTAATAACACGAGTATGAATCAATAACAGCTTTATTAATTCTGATATAAAACTGTTACAAAACTCTCTTAAGAAATTCTTATGTTCTTAAGAGCTGCTAGGTTACAAGATAACTCGTGTAAGCGATTACACTAATGTAAAACATAAACTGTGTTTATATAGCGTACACAGCTACACTATCAATTACAAGATATTCTAAATCAATTACATATATCTCTGAATGCATATCTTGTATGATAGCTGCCTTCCTATAAATTAGGAACCGACATATAAATCTTCCTTGATCTCTGGTCTGATGAGAATCTTCACGTAATCCTAACCAGCTTCTAATACTGATGATACCTTCATACTGACGCTGTATTACTGATGACATCAGCATCAGTATCTTGATCAGTAACAATCCAGATCCTGATATCACTTGAATCAATATCTAACATGTAATGTTCAAAAAACCGACTTATAAACATCAATCTTTGGATTTATGTCTTTCTCTTGAAGACAAAAATAGGGGGAGATTGTTGAGACATACATGTCTATAGTGATGATAACAAATACTACAAGGTAAAAAATGAATCAAGGAATCGAAGCTGATAAATAAATCAGGAAGCTAACTGAAATGCAGTTCAACTAAAGCAACATCTTAAGAATGGAATTCTGCAAACAGTTAGGAAGTATTTCTGTAACAAGCCTTGAGATGCTAAAATCAAGTATCAGTAATCAGAAGAGAGTTTGTTGTAACCAT
This sequence comes from Kitagawia praeruptora, assembly GCA_037693485.1. Lineage (NCBI taxonomy): Eukaryota > Viridiplantae > Streptophyta > Magnoliopsida > Apiales > Apiaceae > Kitagawia > Kitagawia praeruptora. The sequence goes on from CM075352.1 coordinate 130,005,052, forward strand.
GCAAGTAATTTTGAGAAATCAAGAAAGGAAGAGTTCGAGAAGTCATTCGAGAACTCTACAAAAAGGGTTTATTCGAAAAGTCCTAGTTCGAGAAGTCAGGCTGTTCTTGTATTCGAGAAGTCTATAATTTTCACTTATCGAGAAGTCTACATGATGGGTTGTTCGAGTAGTCAATCGAGAACTCAATAAAAGGAACTATTAGAAGTCAATATTCGATAAGTCAAGACTCATCAGTTCGAGAACTCAGCCTGGTTTCTTGTTAAATCCAGAGTTCTCTAATGGAACATATCGAATGAAGATCAAAACCCAGAATTACTTTGCAACCCGTGACTTATAGATAGTGGCCAATTACACAGAGGATGTTACAAGTAGTGAGTCAAATTGTAAATATTTGAAGGCTCAAACTCTTCCAAGTAAAAGGTGAAATCAGTCACTGTTTATCCGACTGCAAGGGCAACAATAAGAGTGGAAGCAACCTCCAACATGATTACACTACTACTGAAGAATTCAAAGGATATCTTGATGAATACATAAGAATCAGCTGGTTTATCTGGAAAGTTCAAGCAAAGCTAGATAAGCAGAAAAGTTTATTGACTTTCGAAAAGATTATCTTTTTGATTATAGCTACTTTCAGAGATAAAGACCCAAAGCAAAAAGATCTTTTGCATAAAGCATCACGTGGGCTTGGAAGCTAAGTCAACTCAAGAACTTAGTAACTTATGAAGAAAGAAACATACACTGACTTGAAGCATGATGGGATTATCCAAATCAAGGAAAGAAGATCTTCAGACATTTCTAGAAATGGCTATCACTTCAAGCATGTGTGTGTGACAAGTTATACCAAAAATGTATCATTACATTTCACGTAGCTTACTTGTCTTCATATAGTTTAAATAAGTTGTATGAGCAGCATAGTTTTAGAACAGAGAAAACACTGAGCATAACGCACATTGCAGTAGGTTTTCCGTAGCTATGTATTTCTACACAGAGTATTCTCTTCAAATACAACCATCAGGTTGACTGAACAAACCCACCTGAGATTTTTTTATATCTTGTGTTGCATTTGTCTTAGATATCTTGTTTACTCTTTGTTCTTATAAATACTCGATCTTAAAGAACTCACCAAGTTGAAAGAATTTAGTCAAGATTGTATTCAACCCCCCTTTCTACAATGTCGTGGTGTTTAACTGGGAAATAACAGATCGATAGGTTGAATGTTGTTTGCTGGAGTGTCATATCCATTGGCGTAGAATCTTCATCGGTTGAATCATCACTTCACTTACACAGAATTACATAGCACGGCTTATATACAATTACGTTGGCGTAGAATCTTCATCGGTTGAATCATCACTTCACTTATACAGAATTACATAGCATATCTTATATACAATTAACTACCCTATTATGCATATCCATTGATAGTCAACATGACTCAGGAATACTAGCAACTATGACAACAACAAACAACTTATCTGTCGAGACTTAAAACCGTATGTTACTGACTTATCGATCGATAAGGTACCTCATCAACGGATATTTATAAACTGGATATCCGTTGATAAGTTACAAACATAACTTATACAAATATGTTTTTAAGATGTTTTTGTGTGCTTATCATCAAGGACAACATAATTCCTAACACACTGCTTTATTGCCAAAATCTTTTTAACAACGCACGTGACACCTCGAATCTCAATCATTATCAAGGGCCCATCTAACAATGACAGCTAATGATTGCCAATGATAAGCATAATCCAAGAATAAGGATGTCACACTCCTGAATATGCCTGACACACTTTTCCACAATCTTCACCTGGACACGTGTCATTCATTTACGAGGCCCAGGTTTCCTTTCTACATAGGATTCAGTGCTCATGATTGCATGTACAAACCCCAAAACCCTAATTCTTGACCTATAAATAGCGAAGGAAAAAAGGATTTAGGGTTAGACACTCTCTACACTCACTCACATACATACACCCTCCACATTTTCGATACTTCATCTTCTTGATTATATTCCAAACCCTCCTCTTATTCTCACGTTGGAGGCACCGCGGACCCAAACCCCCCTTTCAATGTTGTTTCGCAGTCACCTGCCAGCAGCTACACTGCACCTGAGCGAGGGAACAGCAAGAAAGAAGCCATTAAGATATGGAGTTATCACCCTTTATATAGGGATCATCAAGCTCATGTACTTCTAAATCTATGTTGATTCTGCTTGACCAGCTATATGGCTAAATCTTGTCCGAGTAGATCTATTGTTCCTTTAGAGCCTACTATGAATAGGTTATCTAAGTAGAGTAGAACTCGAGTTCGTACTCCGCTATAATCTGAATGTCTATTAGAGGTAATCTAGGATCAGATGCGTCCTAGGAGTACTCTCCAATAATAAATTTATCTCTTTCTAGCTGACTTCTAGATCTTTTTGATGTCTATGCTCAGGAACTTGGTGATCAGGAGCCTACGTCTAGGAACCTGTTTCTCTGGAACCTTTATGTTGGAACCTGTTTCTTAGGAACCTCTTTACAGGAATCTGTACCTACACAAATTTGTGGTTCTCATGATTTCTTGCTGTCTTCATTGCTACTACTAGGCTGACTCGAACTCTTCTTTGGGGAGGAACCTGGTCCATTCGTAATCTATACTGCTTCTGGTTCATTAGTAGGGATGGGAAAAAAATCCGATCCGACGGATACCCGATTTGAAATCCGATTTTTTATCCGATCCGAACCCGATATTTTGGATTTGGATATGGATATGGATTTAAATTTTAAACCCGGAAGATTTTGGATATGGATATGGATTTCATGAAACCCGATCCGAAATCCGATCCGAAACCCGAAACCCGATCAAAACCCGAGCCAAACCCGAAACCCGAAAAATACCCGACTTTTATTTATTATATTTTATATTTTATATATTATATATTATATATAAATGTATATTATAAATACATATTACACATGCACTATTATATATATATATATATATATATATATATATATATATATATATAAATGTATATTATAAATACATATTATACATACACATATCTTTGAGACATAAGATATGGAAAGATCGAGAAAATAAATTATCATGGATGTAGCGGTATTTTTTAACTTACTTACACAATTTTTTTATTTTTTTGTTAAGCAACTTATTTACACTATTTTTAATTTTGAATACCCGAAAAAAACCCGATCCGATCCGAAACCCGACGGATTTGGATTTGGATATTGAGTTTTGGATCCGAAACCCGATACGATCCGAAACCCGAAAATATTTGGATTTGGATTTGAATTTGGATTTTGTAAAACCCGAGCCGAACCCGACCCGTTCCCATCCCTATTCATTAGGAACCTCTTGATACTTGTATTCTCTTGATGATCTCTTTGTCTGATGCTCATTTCTTTACGTCTGGTCTTCATATCTTGTATTGGATCTACCTTCAGGCTTGTATGGATTGCTATAACTTAATGGGCCTAAATTTAGCCCATGAAAATTTTGGGCAAAACAATTAGTATAATAGGATGAGAATGGTAAATAAGGAAAACTTTTAATATAATATGATTGGTCTACAATTTAGGAATGATTTCTGATTGGTTCTAAAATAATTTATAATTTTCTAATTGGTTAACTACATCTAAGCGTATACCTGGGGTAGACTAGGTATTATAATAAAGAATAAAAATAAAGATAAAGATATTGATTGTTTTAAAAAAAATAAAGAAACTTTGTACGTATAAAAAAGAGTAAAATGGGCCTACAGGTACGTATAGATAAATAATATCTACAGTAGGAAGTTGTGCTATTATAAAACATTGATATTATCATCATATTACTGATTTTTTGTGTTTATGATAATTTTTATGAAAATTTCCATAATAAGAATGTAAGTCATGGTCCCTCATCAATATCAATATATTCTTAATGATGCCTAGTGAAGGATTTAATCAAATTACACCAATTACCCTTTGAAATGAATATTATCCAATTTTTTTACATAGGTTTTTTAGTCCTTTTACTTTTAAATTACACCAATTACCCTTTGAAATCAATATAATCCAATTTTTTTACATAGGTTTTTTATTCATTTTACATTTTGATCCGGTTAATGGGTTAATGGATATCCACGTAAATGCTCTTCACCTTCACTACAATCTTCTCATCTCGCTGGCTTCGCATCTCCTTCCCCTTCATTTCGTCGACTAAACCCCCTTTTTACCTCCAGGTTTCATTTCAACATTTATTTGTATCTGTTTATGTATCTATGCTTAGGGCAATTATTTGAGTTTGTTGAATTTGTAGGATACCGGTGGAAATGAGTTGCGGAATTGAGTCATTGATGCCTTTTCATTCCGAGATAGCTCTCCGAATAACATTTCTCACCACTCTATTTTTTGCCTAGAATTTTTTTTAATTTGCTCTGTTTTCCGGAATATGTGTATGATGTATTGTAATATAGTATGTCGGCATGATTTTTTCAAAATGGCTAGAAATCTCAGAATTGAAATGTAGGTTTGGGTGGAATTAACTAATGTTCCAAAGTCCGTACCATAGCTTACTAATGTGTGGGATTACATGACCTTGTATGGAGTACGTGAATCCTAATTTAAAGCATAATTATAACTTAAACCTTGAAGTATGATTCCATGTACACATAAAATCCTAAAGAAAAATGTCGTACACATCGAACCTTTAAATATGAATACTTGTACATACAAAACCCTTGACACTAAATCTTCCATTTTGATGGAGGGTAAAAAGGGTACCCTGATCCACACAGTTGGATTACGTGAAAATTAGGGTCTATACTAATATTCGTATGATGTTACCAATAGTCCAATATGTGAGTCTTGGGTCATACAAGTATGCTGCACAAATAAACAAGTACAAAAATACGATGATGTAATGGTACAAGTGTTGCAGCTAAGTGCACTTCTAATGAAAACAAGTTTGAAGAACAAGGATACTCATATGGTTATGCTATATGTTCTGGTTTTTATCTGCATCTTGTGCAGATGCGCAATAGGTGAACTTGAAGAGTTCAGCCTTGTGTGAGCCAGTTTTTACTTGTCATTCCCAGATACATATTATCATTTACGCACATTGGTTATCAATTGCGGAACAGACCCTACATAATGAACCTGAAAATATTTCAAATGTAACTCATATTCTGGGCTGATGTGCAGTAAGTGAAAAAATTCAGCCTTGTGTCAGCAAATACTTTTTCTGAGTAATAATCACAAATTCCATAAATGTTCAGTCTAATCGACCAAGTAAAGAAAGACAAGTAAAAACATATTTTACCCTCCATCAAAATGTAAGATTTAGTGTTAAGGGTTTGTATGTACAAGTATTCATTTTTAAAGGTTCGATGTGTACGACATTTTTCTTTAGGGTTTTATGTGTACATGGAATCATACTTCAAGGTTTAACTTATAATTAAGCCCCTAATTTAATTAAGAAAAGAATTGAAATTTTAGCTTCCTAATGCTAATTTCGTAAACATTTTAAACAAATCAACTATATTATCTTCAGCAGTAGAACCTGGAAAATTGTTGTTAGTTCTGAGACTGGCAAGTAGGCAACTTACACTTATTCACAGGGCAATTCTGCTCTTCTGATCAAAAGAGGTTGGAGAAATGTAAGTGTGGACATTGAACTTTTTTGTAATTGAGCATTTTAGCTTAAAGGAGCAGATTAAATTAAATCTTCAGTGTATCCTCTAAAACATTATATTTAGCGACATGCCTATGCCACCGGCGTCCCTATTATTTCTTAACAAGATTAGGCTACGTCAAATCTTTAGCGCATACTGTGAAACTTTATATCAAATTTCGTAAAAAATTTCCATTGTTGTGCATCTGTTACTTGTGTTCTACATCCAATGTACATAATGTTTTCTAAATTGTCTTGGATGAAATTCTGTTTTTTCTGGCTAACAAAATGGTTGCTGCGGAAATTTTAAGGTGATATGTTTTCTATTGTTTGGTGCAGGATTTGCAACCCCACTATAACATGGTCTTTAAGTTTGAATTCAGATTCTGGGAAACTACCTTTTGAAGTTACTTTTATATGTATCTTCAAATAATTTTTGGAATATCCTAATGAAGAGTACATTTTGTGCTTCCAGTGAAATCTTATGTATCAGTTTATCATTCATGTAAAACAAGTTTGAGATACTCCACCAAAATATATGATATTATTTGAGGAAAAGAATAGCTTTTCAGGATTTTTATGCTTTTACTGTGACCATATCCCTCCAGTACACAATTAAGATTCCCGTTTTAACTGTAAACGGGTTCAACTTCAAATATAAAAATCTGTCAAATCAATAATATTATCCAATTTTTATATAGGCTTTTTAGTCCTTTTACTTTTAAATTACACCAATTACCCATATTATCCAATTTTTTTACATAGTGATATGTCCCAGTTGTACACCACGAGATTGTAGAAGGGGGGGGGTTGCATACAATCTCAACTAAATTCTTTCGAATTGATGAGGTCTTGATAGATTGTTATAAGAACGTAAACAAAACAAGATAAATAGAATATCTAACACATATACAACACACGATATAAAAAATCTTAGGTGGGTTGGCTTATCAGCTTGATCCACCTGATGGTTGTATTTAAAGATAATTCTCTGCGTAATAATACACAGCTGCGATTACAAAGTTTTAGTGTTTACAAGAAAACCTAAAGCTATCAGCCTTGTGATCAGTGTTTTCTTCTCTACTAAAACTTTGCTGCTCATACAACTTATTAAGACTATATGAAGACAAGTAAGTTACATAAAATGTAATAATAAATTTTTGATATAACTTGTCACACACACATACTCAAAGTGATTTCCATTTCTGAAATTATCTTAAAAGTCTTCTCTTCTTGATTTGGACAATCCCAGTAGGCTTTGAGATAGTGTATGTTTCTTTCTTCAAACGTGACTAAGTTCTTGAGGTGACTTAGCTTCCAAGCCCACGTGATGCTTTCTACACAAGATCTTTTTGCTTTTTGATCTTTGTCTCTGAAAGTAGCTTTATCAAAAGGGTTAATTCTTTTTGAGAGTCAATCAGCCTTTCTGCTTATTGAGCTGTGCTAGAACTTCCCAGACAAGATGGCTGATCCTTATGCATTTGTCGAAATATCCTTTGAGTCTTTCAGTAGATGTGTAATCATGTTGGAGGTTGCTTTCACTCTTATTGTTGCCCTTGAATTTGAATAGACAGTGACTGATTTCACCTTTCACTTGGAAGAGTTTGAGCCTTCGAATATTTACAATTTGACTCCCTACTCGTAACATCCTCTATGTAATTGGCCGCTGTCTATAAGTCATTGGTTGCAGAGTAATTCTGGGTTTGATCTTCATTCGATATGTTTCCTTTAGAGAACTCTGTTTTATTAACACAGGGTTGAGTTCTCGAACAGATGTATCTTGAGTTCTCGAATGATGACTTCTCGAATAGTTCCTCAGAGTTCTCGAATGACTTCTCAAATAGTTCCTTGAATAGACTTCTCGATTAGAGTTGTTGCAGACTTCTCGAATAGAACAGTCTGAACTTCTCGAACTATAACTACTCGAATATAACACTCTGACATCTCGAACTGGGACTTCTCGATTAAACCCTTTTTGGTAGAGTTCTCGAATGACTTCTCGAACTCATCTTTTCTTGACTTCTCCAATATACTTGCATGGTTATGGCAAACCCCTCTTTTGATTACGGATATCTGATTGTAGCATGTTGTGGCTTGTTACATAGATTAAATCCTAAATGTTTGCAGTGTTTCATTCACAAGATGTAGCCTTTGTTTATCTGCAATACAGCTGGCTTCCTGATTGGATTATCAGCTTCGGTTCCTTTATTCATTTTCTGCCTTGTGGTATTTGTTATCATCATCTTGAAACATGTATGACTCAACACATAGGCTTTTTAGTCCTTTTACTTTTTGATCAGGTTAATGGGTTAATGGATATCCATGTTTTAATCGATATATAGGTGTTCGGGTATTTTTCTTCTGATGATTGTTACTCTTTGATGTCCTTTTTTGTCATTACACAGTATTTGAAATGACCCAATTTAGATTGGATCGACCCAAATCAAAACCTCTACTATTTTTTGTCATTACACAGCATTTGGAGCGACCCAAATTTGATTGGGTCGACCCAAATCTAAACCTCTACTATTATCCTTCATTTTTTATCTTTTTTATTTCTTTGATGCTTATTTTTAAAAAATAAAAAAGAGTTTTTTAATTATGGAGCCAAAACATGAACAAAATAACTAAAAAATATCTTTATTTATAATTTTGAGTATACACGCCATCATCTATGATCATTATTTTGAAAATTTCAGATTTAATCGACGAAAGCACCGTCTGGTTACTAATAAAAAATTAATCGATATAATAATGGAAGATAACTTAATATTATTAATTATTTAAATTTAACACATATTTATATATATATATCGAGAGGTGCTCAAATGAGAACTTTGTTAAAATGAGAATTTAGTTCACGCTAAAATATATATATTTCATTTATTCTAAGGGCCCCGCTAGGGGCACCTTCACTTTACCCTCTATCCATTAATAAAAAAAATTAACTCAAATCAAAACCTCTGCTATTTTTTGTCATTACACAGCATTTTGAGCGACCCAATTTAGATTGGTTCGACCAAAATCTAAACCTCTACTAATATCCTTCATTTTTTTATCTTCTTTATTTCCTTGATGCTTATTTTTAAAGAATAAAAAAGAGTTTTTTAATTATGGAGCCAAAACATGAACAAAATAACTAAAATATATCTTTATTTATAATTTTTAATATACACGACATCATCTATGATCATTGTTTTGAAAATTTCGGATTTAATCGACAAAAGCACTGTCTGGTTACTAATTAAAAAATTAATCGATATAATAATGGAAGATAACTTAATATTATTAATTATTTAAATTTAACACACACACACACACACACACACACACACACACACACACACACACACACACACATATATATATATATATATATATATATATATATATATATATATATATATACAGGGAGGTGCTCAAATGAGAACTTTCTTAAAGTGAGAATTTAGTTCATACTAAAATATATATATTTCATTTATTCTAAGGGCCCCGCCAGGGGCACCTTCACTTCTACCCTCCATCCATTAATAAAAAAAATTAAAAAAACTACTGCCACGTCATCATTTTTTAATTTTTTTAAAGAATTCTTAATACCACTGTAACGAATTTAAGTCGAGTCTTGAAAAAGGTATGAATTCTTTCGTTGTAATACAGACTCGATTAATGTCTTCAAATAACTTTTTAAACTTAACTATATTTGTCTTCATATTTTGTAGAAAAAAATCATATGATACATTTTCAGAAGAGCTCAAAGATATTGTTGGGAAAGAATTTACCTTCACCATAATTCTCAATAAAGAAAATATTTTGAATAATTCTTACATTTTTTTATGCATCTGATCTTCATTAACAAGTATCTAATCTTGATTCAGAATCTCAATCTTATGTCACAATCAATCTAACAAAATTTCAAAAATATTTACTACTTAAATTGCAATTTTTGATGGATAGAATAAATTTTTAGCATTGTCAAAATAAAATTGTATGCTACTCTTTATATAAATTTTTTCATAACACTATTTCATTAAATAATTATATAATTGTATAATTGAATGGAACATGTTTGTAGGTGAACAATCAAATTCCAAAAATTATTTAAAATGACATTTTAAATTAAATGAATATGGTATACGAAGTACGAGCAAAATGCTAGTTAAAGACCAAAACTACGTAGTTTAATATAAGTGATTTTAGAAATAATCAACACGTACATGCAGGTCCATTTTACTCTAAAAGAAATATCGCATGATACAATTTAAAAAAGTATTAAAGGTGTAATTGCTAAAATTTTATTTTAACAGAATTTAGTATTATACAAATCTGTCATGATCAAAACATGTTTCTTGATTTATTTAACTTTAAATTTGAATTTTATTTTAAACGGCTCTAATTAGTTTATGCGACGAGATTCCATCAACGAACCTTCAAAAGGGTTGAAAACGGATAATACGGATACAGATACGGCTATATTCGAATCCGTTTTTTACAACTGTATTCGTATCCGTATTCGAATCCGGGAATATCCGAGAAAATCTTATTCGTATCCGAATCCGGCAAATATTATCCGGATACGGATAATATCCGGATCCGTTTTGCAAAAAAGGAATTTTTTTGTGAAATTTGCATTATTATAAAAAACATGCATATTTTGCAAAAAAAAAAAACAACCATATTAAAGAGATACTAGGTTCTAATTTACAAATTACAAAAACCATATACATTATCCAAATAACTTCATTACACATCATTGTCTCTAAATAACTTGCAAGTTCATCAAAATTCATTACAATGGGAACTCGATAAATACTATCACTTTCACTTCTTTGAGGTGCACGTGCAACCTTCAGCTTCTTTGAAACTCTGTCGGCTCTGCAAAATTTGTTGAAAATACGAAGTAAATGAGTAATGACAATACGAAGACCACAACAGGCATATATATAATATTATAAAAAGACAAGACAATTTCTGGACAATTTCTGGACAATTTCTGTTGGTTGTAGTCCAAGATCTATTGGTAGTAGTGAGTTCCTCAACCCTATCGCCCATGAAGTGATTTTAAGTAATTCAACCTGTGAACTCAAAATCACTGGTTTTGGTGGATTTCAAGAAGGCGATGGCCTAAGCAGCGGTCCCGGTGGCACTAACTCCACATATGTGGGTAAAGGCCTGGTACACCTGAACCTGGGAGGCATCCTACCATGCAATATTGTTAGGTCCAAATGTGTTGTAGAGGGGGGGTGATTACAACTTTTCGAATATGAGAAGCAATAAATACGATGCAATAAATGAACACGCAGATTCAAGGAATATATTTCTTATATATAACTTGAAAAGGTTGCTACAACATTCATTACAAAGTATAACAGAAGTTCAGAGAGAAGTGAATGATTCTAAGCTCTGTGAATGTACTCTCTCTCTTTTTCTTGTGTTTTCTCAATATTGCTCACTAACTAAAAACATTACACAAGTGCTTCTATTTATACTACATGTAATCTATGTCCTGTAGTCTTCAAAGACTAAGATGTACGTGGCCCAATGATGTCCACATAAATCTTGCCTTATCTTGAAAGCTTGGAAATCTGCCGATCAGAAGATGCCATGTGTCATGTTGAAGCTGCACTCTAAGTAGAACTTCTACTTGAGAATTTCTACTTAGCCATCTCGAATTTCTAAGTAGAACTTCTACTTAGAAATATTATACTTGGTCATCTAGAATATTTAGTACTTAGAAAATATTCTGGTCTTCAACTTGAAACTTCAATGCACATCTTGAGCTTGTGATATCTTCATGTCTTCTTTATTCTTCAGCAAGCTCTTGAACATGGATCTTTATTACTGACATAAACTTGCTATCAATGTCCTGACACTTGATGCACTGGTCTGGTTCATAAGTGACTAGTCTTGATAGTGTTTCTGCTTCTTGAATAAATTACCATATTCACTTAGTAATGTGGCTTTCCAATGTTTGCTTTCCTTCTTGTTCACTTGAAATCAATTGGTCTCGTTGATACTGATAGTTATGATCTTGATTCTCGATTTCTCAAATCACTGAGGCGTGAACAACTTTGACTTGAACTTCTCTCAATGATTTCTTCTTGGCTTGATCATAGTTAACATGTTCAATTGTATCAATTACCTTGTCTTCATTTAGTGTTGATTTCTTGTGACTTCTTGTTCTTGATTGTCTTCTGGTTAAGTATCTTTTCCTTTAATTGAGTTACATTAGTTATAGTGTTACAAGTTTATACACTCTGCCTTTCAAATATTTCAACCCTTCTTTCAGGAATTCACACACCAGTAAGAAAATATATTACTCAGGTCCTGAATTTTGGATTTTTGGGGTCCTAGTACTTTCTATTAATGCATAACAACACACTAAAAACTCCTACATTCCTTACAGTTAAGCAATTCTGCATACAAGGCCAAGAAAAACAGCCTCAAAACCAACCGAAATTTCTGAAACTGCTGAATATCCAGAAGTCCAAGCTAGTTCTATGGATGAAATTCTCTACCTTTAAAAATGACCATATGCTACAGAGTTATATACCTGGTCCTTTTTGTTGTTTATCTAAACATAAATGTCCCTATAAAACTGGGCAGATTTGACTTTTGAGAATTCAAAACGCTTAATTCATGTTCCTATATACTAGGGGTTGGTATCATATGAATTAAACTAGTGCTATAGTTATAGTTAAAAAGTCAGGTACATAGGATCAATTAACATCATATGTTCCTATTTATGTGTTTATAGCATCCAGATTATTTACGTGCTTGTGAAGGCATTATTACAATTGCAATATGAATAAAATACCTAAAGGAGAACATTGAAGATTAGAAGTTCTCAGACCAATACTTAGATGAAATGTTAATTACCTGCCAGTGAACTTAAATATCTAATATTTTTGAAACAGGGAACTCTTAGGAATTAAACCACAGCAGAATTATCAGAACTACCTGAGCTTACCAGATGGTCCAGATTGGAGCCTTGGAGGCTTAAAAATCAACGTCCCATTCATTTGAAGTAAAATCACAAGTCTCCACCTCGACAGCTTTTCTAGGTTGGAGTTGAACTTGAAGTTTTTCCTGCAATTTTATACACACACAAGTTTAAATAATAATCAAAGGCTATGTGAATCAAAGCTTGTTCAAATCACTTGGAGATGTATAAACACGTACAAGCTACACAAAAGTCTACCTTGTTCCATATTAACAGAGACCTTAATGAATTAAAGATCTGCAAATAATAATCAAAACCCATACAAATCAAGAAACTTCAAATAATCGAATTGTCACAAATGGCCGAGTTGGGAAGGTCATTAATAGTTATTGAGCTGAGGACTTTTTTGGGCCGGGTTCTAAACTTAAAAAGTCCATTACAATAGCCTGTTAGGTTATGCTATCCTATAAATATATTTGTACTGTGGTCTTAGAGAAGAGAAGGAAATGAACAATTAATTTTATCTTGTCTTTTACTTGTTAATTCCTTTTGTTGTTTTTACTCATGTATTCACCATTACCAACTGCCCAGATCATGACAATTGGTATGCAGAGCCAGTCCGTCCTCGGCACGGCGAGCCCAACTCAAACTCCAAACCCTAGCTGGTATGATCTGTCTAGCTTGTACCAGTATACACCACCTTATTTCTACCACCCATCTCAAACACCACCAGAATATACACCTCAAACACCACCCCTTTTCTCCTATGTTCAAACATCACCTATTTTCTACACACCACTGTACACTCTCTTCACGGAACAATCGTATTACGCCATTGAAGCTGGTGCTGACCGCACTGAGTTTCAACAATCAGAGGTCTCTTCAGATGTGGTAATTGAGTTTCCTCCAACTCCTACACATGTTCCTACACTTGTTTCTACTGCCCCTCTCATGTTTGATGAAAGTCCTGAGAGAGTCCAAAATGTTGTGTTGCTACTCGTTGCTACTGGAGAGGAGAGGAGTGGAAATGATGTGATTGTTGCGAGTGAATTAGGTGTTAAAAATAATGGGGGTGAGGAGAATACAGCGGGATACAAGCCGTGGAATAGGGAGTGGGATTGGGACGATGAGAGTAATGTTGAGATAGAAACTGCAATTGAAGATGATAGTGAGTCGGTTCTTGGTGGAAATGTTGTTTTTAAGGATAGCGAAGATGTTTATGAGGAGGGTGAGCAGAATTGGGATACTTCAGAGGGATGTGAGCTGTGGGATAGGGCGTGGGATTGGGATAGTGAAATAGAAGAAGATGGTGAAGTTAAAGAGAAAGGAGAAGTGGATGACGTTGAGGATTCTGGTAGAGTTGTTAAGATGCAGAAGACAGGAGGTTTGATTGGTTCGAGGGGTGAAAATATGAAGAACGTAGAGGTTGGGAACATGGGAAGTAATGTAAGCGGATGAAGCGAAATAGGTAGTCGTATTGAGAAGAGGAGTATGGCGTTGGATGATGGAAATTATGAGGAAATTAATGAGGATCTACATAGTGGGCAGCTTGTGGTGTATGGACGAGAGACGATGAAGGGGAATTTTGCGTCGAATGTACTTGTTTCTAGAATGCAAGGCTGTGATGCTGATGTTGCAAAGAAGCTAATACTAGCTGGTGTTAAGTCCGTGACGTTGCATGACGAAGGTAATGTCGGATTATGGGTTTTGTTTGGCAACTCTAATTTTATAGACAATGATATTGGGAAGAACAGAGTACTTGCTGAAATGCATGAAGAGAATGAGAAGCTACTTGGTCTATATGAAAAAGCCATGCAAGAAAGGGATGAGTTGAAAAGAATGCTTTATTCTGCTGAGATGGCTCCTGGAAATCAGAGGGAAGACATTAATTGCCTTGAAATGCTTGTACGGGTTAATGAAGGGGATCCTTTAAAGTTTAATGGATTTTCTACACCTGAAGTAGATGATTATCTTGACTTAGATGAAATTCAAAGTTGTGTGGATGCAAGAAGCATTATAGAGTGTGATTTTATGGACCATGATATCCTAGAGACCGTGCCACTTAATATACTTGCACGATTACCTAATATTGGTAGTAATTTTGGCTATGAAAAGCAAGAAGATGCTCGTGAATTTATGAGAATCGCCATAGACACAATGCAATCAGTGTGCCTTGATGAATTTGGTGGAGAAAAGGTGGTTCCTGCCATGGCACGAGAGACCACTCTTATTCAACATATATTTGGCGGTCACCTTCAATCAAAGGTGAAATGTACGAAGTGCAATAATGTTTCAAATCAGTTTGAGAATATGATGGATTTAACTGTTGAAATTCAAGGCGACGTGGCATCTTTAGAGGAGTGCTTAGATCAATTTACCATTATGGAGCGCCTTCATAGAGATAATATGTATAAATGTGATAGATGCAACGACTATGTCCTGGCTTTGAAGCGGCTTACTATAAGACGAGCTCCAAATATTCTTACTATTGCCTTGAAAAGATTTCAGAGTGGTAGATTTGGAAAACTTAATAAGAGGGTTAGCTTCCCTGAGACATTAGATCTTAGTCCTTACATGAGTGAAACAGGCGATGATGGTGATGTTTATAAGTTATATGCAATTGTTGTTCAGGTGGACATGCTTAATGCATCATATTTCGGTCATTACATTTGTTATACGAAGGATTCATCTGGAAACTGGTACAGGATTGATGACTGCAAGGTTTATAGAGTTGAATTGTATGAGGTGCTTTCTCTTGGAGCTTATATTCTCTTATACAACAGAAATTGTGTCAGAACATCAAGCCTAAACGCCATGGAACATGGGAGTAAACATGAAGGGAAAAAGATGGAATTGGCTGTAGAGGTTGTGCCCAGTGCAAAGCAAGCTGTTGAAGAATGTTCTGCAGTTGATTCCACTGATGTTCCTATTGTCTCTATCCCCGTCCCATGCCCCTGTCTGTCGAATACTATCTCACAAGAAATGGATTCTGGATGTGAAGGTGCAAAAGATGTAGAAATGGCAGATTCGGAGGGCAGTTCATCTACATCAGACAAAGATAAATTGTTTACAGGGTAGTTGAATGAGTCATCAGATGACACTATAATAAAGGTTTCGAAGGATTTGTATTCAGATCTGGACAAAGTTCAAGACATGCTTTCCACTTCAACCAACGCTATTTCGGTGTTTGGGTCGCTTGAGAGAGCACTTGTTGAGATTGGAGAACTTTCAAGAAATATAGAAGCATTGGATGATAGTATCCTACTTAAACAGCAGGAGCATAGGTCGTTGAATATCCTTTCCTCAGAGATTCTGGAGAAAGGTGCTTTGATTGAAAAGAAGTTGATAGCACTCAAGTATTCCATATCAAACTTTTCTTCATCACTCGATTATTTTGAAGAGCGAGAAGGTCGAGCAAGGACAAACTTATCCAAGTTGTTGTCCTGTATAACCAAAAGGAAAGAAGAATTGGCGCAACTTGAAGTTAATAGACATGAGTGAAGAGCAATATTGCGGAGCTGAACAGTAAAATCGAGGATGAGAGCAGAAGGCTAGAAAGTGAAAAGGTTCTGATTGCCATAGATGATATAACAAGCCAGAGGTTCACCAATCACATAAAACCTGGGAAGACAGTAAAGCTATGGATTTACTCAAAGCTGAGGAAGAGAAAACAAAACTTCAACTTGATTCAAAACAGGCTCACCTTGAAGGTTGGGAGAACATGACAGAAGGGTTCTTCTTTTTCATCCTTGAGGATAAGGATGTTTTGAAGAAGTGGGAATTGTCACAAATGGTCGAGTTGGGAAGGTCATTAATAGTTATTGGGCTGAGGACTTCTTTGGGCCGGGTTCTAAACTTAAAAAGTCCATTACAATAGCCTGTTAGGTTATGCTATCCTATAAATATATTTGTACTGTGGTCTTGGAGAAGAGAAGGAAATGAACAATTAATTTTATCTTGTCTTTGACTTTCTTGTTATTTCCTTTTGTTGTTTTTACTCATGTATTCACCATTACCAACTGCCAAGATCATGACACGAATCTTCTAAAAAAGAAATACAAAACTATATATTATATGCCATATACGAACTAATCAAATAAAGAAATAGATATAGAGATCGAACCTTTTTAGGGTTAGGGTAGTGAAGTAGTAAACTATAAGAGAGCGACGATGTACTTGTGCGGCGCGGTTTAAAAATTTTTAGGTTTGGGGGCCGGGTTAGATACAAGATACAAGATACTACTACTTTACTATTTAGTGACTAAATTTTAGTCTTTAGTCTTTTGAATTTAGATTTTAGAAATTAGAATTAGAATAGATGATATACGCCTGTATGAGTGTACGGCGTAATTTTATTTCATTTTATATCAAATTCATCATATTTGATTTTTATATTGTATTTAAATTAAAATAAATTTTAAGTGTAAATGATAAAAATTAAAAATATATTATATATAATTACTTTCGGATACGGACATTTTCGGATACGGATGTACCTATATCCATATTCGTATCCTAGACTCTCGGATTCAGATACGGATAATATTCGGTTGACTCCGGATACGGATAATATCCCCTTTTTCCTGGATACGAATACATATATTTAGGACGGATATCGGATTTTTCGAATTTTTTTTCCAGCTCTAAGAATATATAGTTATTTATAGGGTCGTCATATGATGCACATCTGTGATGTATTGCAGATTTGCAGTTATAACGTGTTAAATGAGTTGAATCATATTTTTGTTTATCAATTTACCACAAATTTTAGGCTTAAAGACCTTTTTGCCCTTCAAGTTTGCGCAGTTATACCCATAAAGCCTTAAGGTTTAAAGTCGTTCCTTTTTGACCCTCCAACTTCAGAAATATACTTTTTAGCCATTTTACCGTCGTCTTTTTGACATAAAACCGTCGCCTTTTAAAGGCCAAAAACGACGGTTTGTGACTAAAAGGTACATTTTTGAAGTTAGAGAGGCGAAAAGGAACGACTTTAAATCTTAGGGTTTTATGGGTATAACTGCGCAAACTTGAGGGACCAAAAGGTCATTAAGCCCAAATTTTAAGTTGGAATGAAGTAATTTTCTGCAAGCCTCGGCTCATCTGGTGATTTTTAAGTTCTTGAAAAAACTCTATTGCTTCGCAAAAGTGTCTAGATATCTTATCTGGCCAATTCCATTTTATTAATAAACTCATAACTACTAGACACACGACAAAAACTGATAATAATTAACTGATGACTTAAAGCCCCGAAACACCTTATGGTGCCTATTTGGCTAAGCTTATTTTAAGGATTTATGAATTTTTTTTTGGATAAAAATTTTATATTTTGATAATTTTTTTTAACACAAATATTTAATGTATGTTTGAGATTCAATAAGTTACAAAAATAAGTTGGAAAGTTAGGAATTTCTAACTTTATCTTAAAATAAGTTGACTTATTCTGAAAAAAAGTTCCCCAAATACTCCCATGGCATAGGTTACAATCCAAAAGCAAGCAAAACAAGATTCAGGAATTAATTATTATATTAAGAACAATAATATCAACCCAATGAAGTTTTCACAACACTTTATCATATGGTAATGCACCAAATGGATAGTATACATAGAAGAATAAAGCACTAAGTTTCAAGAAAGGACTAATAACCAAAAAACTGAACTGATAAATATAATCACTTATCCAATTTTTTAAAGTTACTGTTGTGCACATTGCACCCTTTGTGCTCCGCCGTGCATATCCTCATCATCCTCATCATACGCCTCTTGCTGTGCCTGGGCCTTCTTTCTACGCATTTCTTCTTCGATATTGACATCATGTAGTGTAGTCTCTTCACACTCGTCCAGCTCTTTCGGTGTTATCTTCACCACTGGCCGTGGTGGTAGAATGGCCTCCAGCGCCTTGACTTGTTCAGGATTTAATAAATCCGGGAAATCAACAGTGAAATGAACATAAAGAGTTCCCTTCATAAATGGCCTCTGGTGCATTGGCATACCCTCATCACTAATACCTTTGGATTGATCTGTGCATTTTTACCACAGGACTTAATAATTACCAATAACAATAATCAATAAAAAATGTTAAGTTTAGTATTGAGGTTTTCTTACCAGGCTTGATCACTTCTCCTGCGTTTGATTTAATAAGCAGAGATCTGCCATCTAGATGAGTCAATACAAACTGGAAACCACACAAAGCTTCTGTAAGCAACAATTTGTGCTCTACAAATAAGTCATCACCCTTTCTCTTAAATTTGGGATGCTCCTTTTGCTGTATGACAAAAACAATATCTCCAGTGACTGTGTCAGGCTGCAAAGTAACATAAATTTGTTAGAATTATTAATAAAGCCACCACATTTATGTAAGTATAATAAGGTTAGTGCTGCAGTGTAACTGGGTACACACCGCTTCATCAGCTTCTCCGGTCAAAGTAATCTTCTGCCCATTCCGCATACCCTTTTCCACATGTACCTCCAACACCTTCTTCTCTTGGACAACCTTCTCGCCTTTGCACTGAGTGCACCGGTCCCTATTGCTTATGCTCTCTCCTGTTCCTTTGCATTCATTGCAAGGTTGCTGCATTTGCTGAATCATAGAAGGTCCAAGATGTCTAATTGAAATCTTCATGCCAGACCCTTGACAACCAGAACATGTCATTGATGCTCCGGACTTAGATCCCTTGCTGCATAGAAAATACATTGAAAACAAAACTCATAAGAAATTTCACATATACAAGATATTTGATATGCTCATTTGATCATAATGCCTTAAGTATACAAAAACAAAGTACTCACCCTTTGCACTTCTTGCAAAGCACGTTACGGCCTAGTGAGAGTTTCTTCGACGTTCCATTGTACAAATCTTCTAGAGAGACCTTAAGAGGATGAATAACATCTTCTCCTCTCCTCTGCCTGCGTACCCTACTGCTACCACCACCTAGTTATCAACAGTAAATTATTAAATGATAGCTTTCTACAATGACCAATGCTATTACAACTTGATACCATCAAAGATATCTTGTTAGACTTTGACAATAGGTATAAATTAAAATAAAGAATCTTGGAGCTCTATCTTACCTCCAAACGGACTTCCACCACCAAAGAAAGACTGGAAGATGTCAAACGGGTCATGCCCACCCCCACCACCACCACTGCCCATTCCTTCCTTGAGTGCATCTTCACCATATTGATCATATATCTCACGTTTCTCAGGGTCACTCAAAACCTCATATGCTTGTGCAAGTTCCTTAAACTGCAACGGAGACACAATGTAACAAAAAAACAAACGAACACCTAAAGTGTTTAAAACATTAACTTTGCACAGCACATGTGAATAAGCAATCACCACGGAAAACATATAAATAATACCGAGTACTCTAAAGCTTCTAAGCTATTCTTAATGTGATTATTCTAACTAAACACCTTGGTTGTAGAACATCATATATAATTTACATCAATTACTCTAAACCTTTCCAGTTACTTCAATTCTTAAACCCTGTGTAGTTCCAGAATCGCAGTCTCAAATTACAACCCAAAAAGAAAGTAAAGATCTTTTCAAACAATAACAACCTAAATAACTCGACACAACAAAATTTCAGGTCACCCTATGCTAATTCTTCCCTACACTAGTTGTCCTTAATAATCTGATCCAACCTAAATTATAGCCTTAATTTTCAGGTACAGCACCTAGATTCCTTCAGTTTATTCCTTATTGTCGTGTATCCCCTTCCCGAAGATTTCGATAATGCACAAAGAATATATAAGGAACCATTCCACACCAATTCAAAGTTAAAACCAAAACTAATCTGACCCCAAACAACAACAATACAATAAAATTAAACAAAACCAAAATTTAAGAAATCTAAAACAATTGCATCATCATCTAGACACACAAATCCAAGCAAACCTACACCAAGATAACTCAAAACACATAACAAAACCACCAACAACCAAAAGTCAAATCTACAGCTCAAACATATACATATACAAATACACACACACACACACACAAAAAGATCACAAAAATCAGAAGAAAGGATCATTACTTTTTCAGGATCACCACCCTTATCAGGATGATTCATCATAGCAGCTTTTCTATAAGCCTTTTTGAGATTATCTTGAGAAGCAGTCTTTGGAACACCCAACACCTCATAGTACTTTGTGTTATCACTCTTCTTTGGTGCCCTTCCAAACATCTTTTCTTGATTTTCTTAAAGCTCAGATCTTTAATTTCAAGGTTTTGCAAGAACCCCAAATCAAGTCAAATTTATTTGATGGGTTCTGAAAAACTGTGCAATGAAATAAAGTAGTAGATGGGATTTGATTTATACAGAGGAAAGGAGAGTCTTTATATATAGGGATCAAGAGTCTTTGAATAGTACTAGGTAACAAACTACTCCTATGTGTATTTTTAATGGGAAAAGGATTTTTTGCTAGACGGCTGATTTTTAAATTTTGTTTGGTTTAAGTTTCAACGAGTGTGTTTCAACTTTGGTGTCTTGAAACTCACAAGCAATTGCCTTTATTATTTGTTTCTTTACCTATTTCTATTTGCTTAAGAAAACTATGTAAAGTATACCAAACTTGCCTGTTTATTTACAAGAAAAAATATTTTGAAAATAGTGTAAATTGTGTGATATTTTTCTACTGATCGTATTTTATTAAAAAAGATGTATAAAAAATTTCAAAATATATCACTGTAATAATTGATTTTTTATAAGAAAATATTTATTAAAATAGTGTAAATTATGTGATATTTTTCTACTGATCGTATTTTATTAAAAAAGATGTATAAAAAATTTCAAAATATATCACTGTAATAATTGATTTTTTATAAGAATTATTTATTAAATTTAAAACAACAAATATAACAATAAATAATTTTAAACTCTCGAATCTTACCTAAAAATCTATCCAAATTTTAAAGTTCAAATAATTTAACATAGAAATCGGTTTTTAACTTTATATATGTTAAGTGCTAACTTATAACCCATGTAATGTACGGTTCTTTTTTAATATTTATAATTATATAAATTATGTTATCAAACAATATTGAATTTGATTTTTATCAGATTAATTTTAACATTTTATCAAAAGAAATGAGTTCTTAAATTTGAAAGATTTAGAGAAAAAATAATTAAATTTAAGTATAAACAAAAAAATTATTATGTATTAAATTATACGATCAATTTACTATTTCTACTCAATCCTACGTTTTAAAAATCAAATTTAAACGATTTTATAGGCAACACAAAACTCAAGAGATCATCTTCAGTTTAGTGATGATTTAACAATTATAATCCAACTGAAACTCTCGAAAATTGAAGAGAAAAGAAAGTTACCGCTTTTTACATTGAGCATTCTATTCAATTTAGAAACCTATTTATATTTAGTTTAGATTATTAAAATTTAATTTTTCGTATTTGAATATAATTCTATTATCATTCAAATAAACTTACTTTCTAATATTAGATATAATTCTATTCCGTTTAGAATATCTTATTATTTTTTATTTTGATTATTAAATTTAATTTATGGTATTTGAATATAAACCTATTATCAATCAAATAAACTTTTTAATATTAGATTTAACATATCACATCTATCTATTTAAGACCCAACTATCCATACGTTTTTAGTTGATGACCGTACCACAAAATAATTGGATAAGAGCATCTCCAATAGGGGTTGCCAAGAGGTTGCCAAATCCTATGTGGCAAGGTTGCCCACCCTTGGGGAATCATAGTTGTCAACCAAAGTTGCCAAAAGTTGGCAACTTCCCCTTAAAACACATATAACTTCCCAAAAGTGAATTTAACATTACCCATTTTTATATTTCCCATATTTATGTGTGTTTATAAGATTATATGAAATTTATGTATGGGACCACATTGGCAATTTTTCAAGTTGCCAACTATTGGAGTAGATTTTTAATAAAAGTTGCCAACAATAAGATGGAAGAGAGAAGAAATAAAAAAGTGATATATATGATGATGTGGTAGAAGTTGGCAACTTTATTGGCAATCTCTATTGGAGATGCTCTAAGATCCCCCTTACACTTAATATACGATATGAAGGTCTTGGAAACCTTAAGCATCTCACTTTAGGAGTAATCCCACAACTCTCTTCACTGGGAAACCAACTCTGGGTGTTATGCCATAATTTTGGCATGTCTAATAATCTCCCAAATTTCTAATATTTATTAATTATTAATTCATATTAATAATTATTACTTAACCGCTAAGTTTTATCCTCTCTCAGAAATGAGGAAATAATCAATCTTAATCAATCAATAACGGAAATGACCTTCAAACGATATTCTTCAAATCAGGAAGATATCACAACGATAAGATTAAATCAGATAA
This sequence comes from Kitagawia praeruptora, assembly GCA_037693485.1. Classification (NCBI taxonomy): domain Eukaryota; kingdom Viridiplantae; phylum Streptophyta; class Magnoliopsida; order Apiales; family Apiaceae; genus Kitagawia; species Kitagawia praeruptora. Next base: position 130,028,008 of record CM075352.1, read on the forward strand.
AATCAATCATTATCCACATTAACGTAGTTTATCCCTAAAGTCTCTAAGGGATAGACACAAATCAATTTCATAGAACTACGTGGGCTTGATCCTATATAAACATAGGTACGTAGGCATCTTGGCATATGCAATCTGATACACGAGACAAATCAAGACAGCTGCCAAGTCCAGCCCCTCTTTTTTCATAAACCTTAAATCCCTAAAATAGTCACATAATCATAATTTCGCTCTATTATTCCAGCAAACCTCTGATTTCGTGTTGTTACGAAATTCCTCCAACAACATTTGGCGCTAAAAGGAGGGCCTATTTTTCGTTTGTGGAGGACAAACGAATATCAAACATATTGGGATTTCGGGTTTTTATCGGCAAATAGACATGACGGTTGTGGTTCTCAAGCAGGGCACATGTGTAACGATGGGCCACGACAACAAGGCATGTAGCTATTGTCTGTTGAGGAAAAAATTACTCCATACAACATTCGAGGCATGCATAAGCACGACTGCACCGGGATCGCACAAGGATCATGTATGGAAAAAGAATCAAAGTGGTGGTTTGTTCGAGGGACCAGCCAAAAAGAAAAAAAAAATTGCACACACATGGTACCAAAAGACAAACAAATGGTGAAACACGCACAGGAGCACACAGCAGCAAGCAAGGAAAAAAAACGACAGGTGCAGCACTGCAACGATTAAAAAAAAGATGGACAAAAGCGATGGGGAAGCACCACACGCATGGCAAAAAAAAAAAGAGGTCTTCACCCGTGGAGTAAAAAAAAAAGCACAAAAACAAAACAAGGAGAAACAGAAGTTAACGCGCGAGCGTCGGGCAGGATGCACCAACCAGCGGCTGCACTTGGAAATTCAACAAAATAAAGATAAGTTTTTGTACTTGTTTTAATTTTTTACAATTTGCACAAATATCCTGCCATGTCATGCATGCATATTAAATTCGAGTTTTTTTTAAATATTTTTTCAGAAAAAATATTTAGTTATTCAGAAAATTCATGCGAGCAATATATTTTTAAGCTTGTAAAATTATTACGATTTGGAAAATATCGTACGAGATATTTATGTTGATGAATTGCGGATAATTATGCTGATTGATTGTAGATATTTTACAATCCCGTACGAGCTGCATGTTTAGAAAAAAATACATATGCGAGACGCATAATTTTGTAAAAGATTTTCTACAAGAAAAGGAGCATTATTTTTGAACAAATATCGTGACATTCTTAAAAGAGCATATTTATTATTGCATTTGGATTTGTAAAATATTTTTCATATATCGTCGCGATAGTACATATATGTCAAAAATATTTTCAAACTTGCAAACGAAATTGTCAAGTAGGGTAGCCTGGACAAGCTATAAATCTCGTAATGCTACATGCTTAGTAAAGTGCAGTGCAGCACCATCTGGATTATTGAAGGCCCATGGCCAGATCTCTAAAGATCGCATGGTGGAGGCATCCCTATGCAAACTATCTTTATTGAAGGCCCATGGCCAGATCTCACAAGATCGCATGGGTGGAGGCATCCCTATGCAAACTATCTACATCTCTTCGCCAAGATCTCATCTACATCTCTTCACTGAGACATCTCTCAGTGAAGACTTCGCCAGACACATCCTTATGTGGTTGCATCAGACACTTGAAAAGCGTGTATGCCAATTCGGGATATATACAAGCGCCAAGGTCCTAACTAGACAACAAGGATCGCAAAGGATTTCAAACGAATTATTTATGCTCGCACATTTGAAAACCTTGGCAAAAATATATCTATCCTATAATGGTCATCACATGTTATCACTCTTGCATCCGCATACGCCTAACGAGCACAGTGGTGCTGTAAGTATTTTTCTAATCATCTATTTCAGCTGTTTCAGTGATTGAAGAAATTTGGAAGCTTGAAGAATTCTTAGTTCTCCACTGCAGCAAGCTACACTGAAGAGCTGGGGGCTAGTTGTTATGCCATAATTTTGGCATGTCTAATAATCTCCCAAATTTCTAATATTTATTAATTATTAATTCATATTAATAATTATTACTTAACCGCTAAGTTTTATCCTCTCTCAGAAATGAGGAAATAATCAATCTTAATCAATCAATAACGGAAATTACCTCCAAATGATATTCTTCAAATCAGGAAGATATCACAACGATAAGATTAAATCAGATAAAATCAATCATTATCCACATTAACGTAGTTTATCCCTAAAGTCTCTAAGGGATAGACACAAATCAATTTCATAGAACTACGTGGGCTTGATCCTATATAAACATAGGTACGTAGGCCTCTTGGCATATGCAATCTGATACACGAGACAAATCAAGACAGCTGCCGAGTCCAGCCCCTCTTTTTTCATAAACCTTAAATCCCTAAAAGAGTCACATAATCATAATTTCGCTCTATTATTCCAGCAAACCTCTGATTTTGTGTTCTTATCAACTCATATCAGATAATGGGAAACAATTTGACAGCAAGGAGATGAAGGAATTTTGTGAGAACTTGGGGATCAAGAAAAGTTTTTCGGCTGTTAGTCATCCTCAGACAAATGGCCAAACTGAGGCAATCAACAAAATAATCAAACATACTTTAAAAGCAAAGCTGGAAGAAAGCAAGGGTAATTGGCCTGAAGAGCTACCAAGGGTCCTGTGGTCTTATAACACGACCCCAAGGAGTACTACTGGAGAGACCCCATTTTCTCTTACCTATGGGTGCGAGGCCATGGTTCCAGTGGAAGTTGGTTCGGGATCGTTTAGAAGGGAACATTATGATCCTGAGTCTAATGAAGTTAATTATAGGCTCTATCTGGACATGATTGAAGAAACAAGAAGTGAGGCTCAGCTACGCCTCGCAGCTTATCAGCAAAGGACCGCAAGGTACTACAATGGAAGGGTCAAGGTACGACCCCTACGTACAGGTGACCTAGTACTCAGAAGGGTCATGCCTAACACTAGGGTCGCGGGTCATGGTGTTTTTGGTGTTAATTGGGAAGGACCCTACAAGATCTATGCAACTCTATCAGAGGGAACATACTATCTCACTTATATGGAGGACAAAGTCATTCCGCGAGCTTGGAACGCGGAACACTTGAGAAAATACTATCAGTAAAAGCTTCATTACTGGTAGCCTCTATCTATTTCTACTACTTAGCATAAATAAATTCATACAAAGTATTGGGGGGTAGTGCTCATATAGACACCTCCCCTTTATGATGTAATGACTCTAGGGCCTCGCCCCTACTTATCAACTTTAGGGCCTCGCCCCTACCTTGTATTACATGAAGACATTTTTACTTATCAACTTTAGGGCCTCGTCCCTAATATGGCAATAAATGAATTTGTTTATATTCATTTTAATTTTTGCATTCAAACTACACTTGTTTGTTTGTTAGAATTTCATATCTTAAAGGGTTAGTTTAGCACAACAATGCGAGGCTACTCCCCTTCAACAATTAAAGGAATAGGTCGCACTTACAACAATTAAAGGAATCTGATTAACGAAGACAAACTACATGAAGATTTATGGAAGATACAACACTATTATGAAGACAGTTAACATGGAAGCACATGCAATTACATTGGAAACATGGATGAAAATTAAAGTTAATATGGGTCGCCATGCGATCCCAAAGTCATCAGAGTTAATCAACAGCAAAAATATAGTTACATCTTGCGAGGTATTCAAAGGGTACCCGCATCCCTAGTTCAAGAACTTAAAAGCATTAATGGTTGCAAACAAATTATGGAGCATTCTTATCTTGATTGGCTTTTGTAGCCTCCTCCGCCAGCCTTGCTTCCTCTACGACCCGAGCTTCTTCAGCGAGGCACTCCTCCTCGGCATCCTCATCAGCGATCTGCTTCTTCAAAGTCTCAGCGAATTCAGCATTCCCAGGCCCAAGCTGATCCCAATCGAAGTCAGGGATCGTTCGAATGAACTCTTTCATAAAGGTAACTTGACCTTTGGCGAGGAATATGCTTTCAGCGTTGTCTAAAGAAGCTTGAGCAGCAGCCAGATCGTTCTTCACCTTCTCGATCTCCTCATCCTTCTTCTTCAAGGCCGCTTCGCTAGAATTTTGCAAATCTTTAAAAGATTTCACAAACTCATTCCACTCTCGGCGGGCAGTCTTGAGGTCTGTGCGGAGGTTAGCAGTGTCATAAGAGAGTTGCTTTTTTTAGGTCTCCTCCAGAGATCGCTTGTCTTCCACCTTTTGGAACTCAAGGACCTTGACCTTGTTCTCCAGCCTCGCAAAATCCCTGGTATGGGCAGCTTGACGAATGAAAGCTTCAGCAAGGAATTTCGTTACTGCATCTGCATTCTCCTCAGGGGTCGCTGTTTTCCACCAGTTGGAGGTTTCATGTTAGGTCGAATACACAATATATATAATCAAGTACTGTATGAGTAAATAACAAGAACACACGTTTTAGTACTTAAAACTGTTTGGAATTAATAATTCCTCTCTCAGTGATGTAAAATATCACAGAGAGCTGCTTAGGTTACAATGAATGATATTCGTTCACGATGGATACCCTTCTAGGGTTAACCTAACTGTATTTATAAGATATACAGCTACATACAATCGTTAATTGATTCTCCTAAAATTAAGCTATACAATTGATATCAATTACGATTGCTACACATCTTCTAAGTCAACTCAATCTCTTTGACAGCTATCCAATCTTCAAAGATATTGCTTCCATATTAATCTTGAATTAATCTTCAAACTCTGTTGACTTGTAGATGCTTCCAGTAGACAGACTTTAGCAAACTCTGTTGCTCTCCTAGCCAGCAGTGTTTGCGCTTCCTTGTGTTCAGCTAGCAGTGTTTACGCTTTCTTTTGTCAGCGTTTGCGCTTCCAGCTATCAGCGTATACTCAGACTCTGCTACGACTGCTTTCAATAACAAGTTAAACTCTTTTTACCTGTAACACTTAAACACTGACATTAAATCACATCAATTATATCTAACAATCTCCCCCAACTTGTTCATTAGAAAAATGTACAAGTTCACAGTAATTGATGATGTCAAAACAATCAAATAAAAACACAATGTTTAACATATAATCAGAGTTTGATCTTGACTTAACAAAAACTACAGAAAATTCAAATTACTTACAAATTCTGTCTACCTAACCTCCTCAAGATCTGGAGTTGTTATGAGATAGTCGATCAACAATCTTCTCTCAGCATTTTCAAGTTCAATCTGCATAGCTTCCTTGATCTCTTTTAATTCTAGATCATTCTGATCAGTTTGAAAGATAGCAGCTCTTAGATCATAGATTTTATTTCTCCTCATCTGATTACCCAGTCTAATGAATTTGACTTCCTCTGATTGAGAATTAAAATCAAGAACTGTGATCCCCAGATCAGTCTTTAATTTAGCAGTTCCTTTCTTCATCTCTACAAGATTTCCATTCCAATCTCTGTATTTAGGAACATACTCTTCAGAAGTCTTTGATCCTGTAATGACTTTGGCTTTCTGCATATATTCCCTTATAGAATTAGCAATAAGCTGTGTTTGTCGATTTCTGACTCTGAATATATGCAGAACATACTGAAGTTCTTCAAATAACTTTAACTTGATTGCTTCTTCATTCACTCTATACACTGTTCCATCTGTCATAAAGTATAACAGAAAGTGAATATCTAAGCTCCTTTGATGAACTAGTTGAACTGATTCCAACTTGTCTAGATTTTATTGAGTAATACCAGAACCAAGAGAGACAAGTGCAGAGGGATCTCTAGGACTGTTACTAACTCTCAAATCTCTTCTTGAACCTAAGCCAGAAGTATTCCTGCCTGGTGGCTTTCCTGAACAAGCAACATTATGTTGATAACCACCAGTCACTCCTGTTTGTTCTTGAACTGGAATCTTTGGCCTAGAAAACCCAGGTAAAGGTTTACTTTGAGTCTGTACAACTTGTGTGGCAAAAGAGGTTGTAACTATCATTTTACTTTTGCTCTCTTCACCCATTACCCCTTTTAGCTTCAACTTAGCATCAAGAGAAGACTTTCTTACCAACTTTCCTTCTTCTTCTTCTTCTTGAATACCAGATAATTTCTCTTTGATTTCAATCCCTTTCATTGCAGGCTTTGAAGCTCTGACAGTCTTCTTTCCTTTCTTGGACTTTAGTGCTTTTAAATGTTCTTTTTGCAACAGCTTTTCTTCAGCTTGTATGTCCTCAAGTGTAGCCTCAACATTTTCCTCACGAAAGATTTTAGCAGCCAACTCTTCATCTGTTTGTGGATTGTCAGTGAATGACAAATCCTTTTGCCTTGAAGTAGAGGTACTCTGAATATTTGTATCTGTCACCAAATTTGGCTTTGACCTTGTAGACCTTCCATGTCCATGTCTAGGATTTGCACTTCTTAACCCCTTATCAGCATTTGCACCTTCTTCATCCAGATGATCCTTCTTTAACAGAGTTTGAGTTTGCTTACACTTAGTTTTAGCAATTCTCTCCCCCTTTTTGACATCATCACCATCTGGAATCAGAATTGAGGTGATTAACTCAAGAGAGTTTGCAATAGAATCAACCTTCTCAGTCAGCAAAAGCTGATTCTGTTCAACTTTGCTAAATCTGGCATTAAGATTCTCTTGAGCTTTGGAAAATTGTTGAAAAAGCTTAGAATTAGCTCGTTGAGATTTCTCCTCATGAGTAGCAACTTCTGTTCGAAGATCAACAATGGCCTTCTGATTATCATCAAATCTGTGATTCAAGGACTTGATCTGAATCACTGTTCCTTGTAGACAAGTGAAAATATCAGGATTTAAAATCTTTGAAGAATTTGCCTTGAGAAAGGTAGCTGCTCTGAAGAATTAACTTTTTCTGGTTGATCAATCTCCTCACCATGATCAGAAACATGATGTGCATCAGAGTTTAATTCTGTGTGTGATGCAACCTCAGTGTCTTCTAGGACAACAGTAGGCCCATCTGCAACACCAGTATCAACAGAGTGTGTAACCTCCATGGGTATTGGAGTAGATGCTTCATTATCAAAAGAAAATGGAGTTTCATCAAACTCTTCCATTGTAGGCAATGCATCTCTAAAATCTTCATGAGTTTGAACCTTAGCAAGTTCTGGTTCAGCAATCTTGAAACCTGATTCTTCTATAGTAGATTCTCTGATAACCTCTGTCTCACCAGTAGGAATATCATGAGAAAGTTTCTGTTGAGCCTCAACAACTTGCTCATCATCATCAGAATCTGTAAGAATCAGTCTTCTCCTCTTTACTTGAGGTACTTCAATCAGTTCTTCTTCTTCACTAGAACTTTCCACAACTGGTGGTGATGAAGGCCTATTTGCCCTTTTAATGATTCTTCTGGAATAAACAGCTCTAGGAGATGTCTGTTTAGCCTTGGAATGTTTTGTGTCGAGGGCAGTATGCTTCTTCCTTTTTGGTTTAGATGTTGGTTGAGGTTGAGTAGTAGTGACAGGGTTTGTTGGCTCAAGGTTTATTGGTTCAGGTTGTGTGTGTGGTGATGTAGTAGGTACAGTGTGTGTTGGTGTTGGCTCAGGTGATGGTACAGGATGAGAGAGTATGGTTTCAGTATGATCAGTGGCTAAAGGTTCAGGCATATTTTGTGTTTCTGGTTGTTGTGTTTGGTGTGGTTCATGTTGTGGTGATTGGGAATCTTGTGGTTGGTTGAGAAAGTTCTGCAAGGCAAGTGGCAAAACAAAAGCAGGTAATTCTTTACCAACATCTTTATTAGTCATATCAGAGAATATTCTCTTATTGACTCTAAAAGGTTGAATCACATCAGCTGCATCAACTTCTAACCCAGGTACACAGGCATTGAACAAAAGTTGACAAAATCTAGCAAAATAAACTGTAGTAGACTCTGACAACTTATCACCTAAGTTCATTAGCACATATCGACCAAAATCAAAATTACTACCATAGAGTAGAGAATACCCAATTTGCAGACTATCCATTGGAATGGCATCCCAGTTGGTGATTTTCTTCTGGAATGTCCTGGTGATACAGTCGAAGAAAAAATTCCATTCCTTTCTAAGATTCGGCCTTCTCACACTGCCCAGCTTTGCAAGAGATTCCATGTACCCAATCTCTGTTAACATTTCTCTCAGATTTTGTTCAGAAACAAAAGCATACGATGTGTGTGTGTCAAAGTCCAAGGTCTCTCGAACTGTTTGTGGAGTTATCACAAACTCTTGTTCATCATGAGTGAAGATGATAGACGGAGTTCCATTCTCTCCTCCATCTATATACCTTGAGTTTTGCCAGAAATTTACAAGCTGAGATGCAGATAGAGTATCAGGTTCAATCAACGCTTGCCCAATCTCAGAGTCACGAAGAAAATTTTGCATAAGGTGAAACGCTTCATGAGCACGGTCGTTCTCAAGTAGAGCTGCAAAATTGTTAGGCACAAAACGAAGACCAAACGAAGTAAAAGGTTTTGTTGCCATTAGATCAAGAAATAAGCAAAAATTGACTGTAAAAGTGATATGTAAGAAAGGTGTTTGTGAAAATGTCAAAGTGAAAAACAAAGGAGGTCTGTGTTTTAGTAAAGTGAATATGAGTGGATGAGAAGTGATTGTAACAAAAAGTAATTTGAGTAGTAATTAAAAATTAAACTCAAACGTTTTTACATTGAAAGCACGCAACTGTCCCTAGAATAGTGTGAAAGTGGTACATAATGATGAGTGAGTGGGTGAAAGTGGGACACGTGTCAAACATGCAGCGAATCACTTAATCACGCGCAGTATGAGCCATTATTACTGTTGTCTTTCCTATTATCAAGACACTTTACCACTTAATACACTCATTAACAGTTGTCAAACACTCTATTTACTCCAAAATTTTCAAATTATCTTAATGAAAATTTACCTTAGAGTACGGAACACAATCCATCAGTGTTTGTCAAATTTTCAAACTTTATCACTAAAACCTTTTCAAAAATGCACAGTCGTGAATATTTTGTGTATGTGTAGCAGAGGTTACCAAATCAATTTTTATAGCATCTAATATTTCATAAAATCCATAAATCAAATCAATAAACACTGAATGCACAAACTCTCATATTAAACATGGAGTATGTGATGAATGCTAAACTCTGTAGTTCCTTAAATACAGAAATCTGAATACTCCTATTCCCATTGATGTTCATGATTATCCAAGTAAGCACACAGTCATTATAGACAAAAAGATCAGGCGATAGACATCAAAGCATCATTCAGTGAGTTACATGTCAAGGATTTCCTCACAAACTCTCAAAGCAGACAAGTGTTTAGGTGAAGTGTTTTCTCTCAAATTCAATCAGTAAAAGCAGATACTTCCATAGGCTTGAATTCCACCAAATTTACACTACTTTGATTACATATATGCACAAATCAAAAGGACTTTATTCAGGGTTGTAATGTAGTAAGTTCAAACAGGTGAGAAGAGATGTTTTTAAAATGAATGAATTTCGGACTGAACAATTTAACAGACCAAAGTGTTCAGTCACACTGTTAGTACATATCTGTACAAGATGATCAGTATATATATAATTATATATATATATATATATATATATATATATATATATACTGAATAAACTTTTCTTTTCTTGAGAAACACTCACCTTCTTGCATTTGATTTTAAAAAAAATATAACTGCTCTTAATACGTCAGAGTTTAAGAAAAATGAGCAGTTAATTAGGCTCAAAAGGGTTTACTAAGGGTGGTATTTATGAACAGTGTTTGAAGAAAGATGGTAAATCCTAGTGCCTTTATCATTTTCATGCACACACATATCATGTAGTCTCAACATGGTTCAATACAAGTTCTAGAGCAACATACTCACTGATGAACATCACACATCAATAAAATCTGATTGATATACAATGTATCAATCACTTATTTGGCTCAAAATCTCACAGGGTACTGACATGAATTGTTCCTCACCAAACTAAACAATGACTCATCTCAAGTTTTAAAATTTTCACAAGTACAAACAAGGAATCATCAAGAACTATGTATGTCTTGGAACAGAGTGTTACTAATCAGAGTTTAGAGTTCATCAATATCAGAATTATTCATGAGAGGCAATACACACAGTATTCATAGACTTAGAGTTTAGGACCAAATAAACTAGGAGATGCTCTAAATATGAAACAGTATCATGCTGTGTTAACTTACTGCACAATTTCTGATTAGATCACAGTGACTCAGAAAGAATCTTGATTTATTCACTGAGAATCATGCTTCATACATATTTCTTCATTTGTGTTTTCATTCAGACAAAAATCAATTCAGAATTCACAGAGTTTATCAAACATATTAACAGTGTATGACAGACAAACATGCTGACAGAGTTTAATCAGTGTGAGAATAGAAACATGTGAACAGAGTCTGCATAACAGAGTTTAAACACAAAGGTTCACATAGCACTTAACAATTCACAGAAATATGAGCAACACATTTTATAAGAAAATTTTGAGTCTAACCAACATGTTTAGTCAAAACCAGAGACCATCCCTAGTTCATTGACCAGCCTTGTAAATGCTGCTTCACTCAAAGGCTTGGTGAAGACATCTGCAAGTTGTTGATCTGTAGGTACAAAGTGAAGCTCAATGTTGCCTTCCTCTACATGCTCTCTGATAAAGTGATACCTTATGCTGATGTGCTTGGTCATTGAGTGTTGTACTGGATTACCTGTCATTGCAATAGCACTCTGGTTATCACAAAAAATAGGTATTTTGCTATACCTCAATCCATAATCCAGCAATTGATTCTTCATCCATAGAATCTGTGCACAGCAGCTACCAGCAGCAATATACTCTACTTCAGCTGTAGATGTTGATATTGATTTCTGTTTCTTGCTGTACCAAGACACAAGTCTGTCACCAAGAAATTGACAGCTTCCACTTGTGCTTTTTCTATCAATCTTACAGCCTGCAAAGTCTGCATCAGAGTAACCAAGTAGTTTGAAATCTGATTCTCTTGGGTACCACAGCCCTAAAGTTACAGTGCCCTTGAGATACTTGAAAATCCTCTTCACAGGTGTTAAATGTGGTTCCCTTGGATCTGCCTGAAACCTTGCACACAGACATGTTGCATACATGATATCAGGTCTACTTGCTATTAGATAGAGAAGAGAGCCAATCATTCCTCTGTAACTTGTCATATCTACTGATGACCCTGTATCTTTGTCCAATTTTGTTGCAGTTGTCATGGGAGTTGTTGCAGATGAACAGTCAAGCATGCCAAACTTCTTGAGAAGATTTCTGGTATATTTTGCTTGATTGATAAAGATTCCATCATCTGTTTGCTTCACCTGTAAGCCTAGAAAATAACTTAGCTCTCCCATAATACTCATTTGATATCTGGACTGCAGGAGCTTGGCAAACTTCTTACAGAGTTTATCATTAGTAGATCCAAAAATGATATCATCAACATATATCTGAACTAAAAGCAAGTCACTTCCTGATTTGAAATAAAACAAAGTTTTATCAATTGTACCTCTGTTGAATCCACTTTCTAAAAGAAACTGAGCCAGGGTTTCATACCATGCTCTTGGTGCCTGCTTAAGTCCATAAAGTGCCTTGTCTAGCCTGTAGACATGATCAGGATATTTTGGATCTACAAAACCAGGTGGTTGTTCAACAAACACTTCTTCTTCAAGTTTTCCATTCAGAAAAGCACTTTTCACATCCATTTGAAAAACCTTGAATTTCTTGTGAGAAGCATAAGCAAGAAATATTCTAATTGCCTCCAATCTAGCAACTGGTGCGAAAGTCTCATCATAATCTATCCCCTCTTGCTGTGAATAGCCTTTTGCCACAAGTCTTGCTTTGTTTCTTGTAACAACCCCTTCAATATCAGTTTTGTTTCTAAAAACCCACTTAGTACCAACAATAGACCTGTACTTTGGTCTTGGTACTAGTGTCCATACTTCATTTCTTTCAAATTCATTTAACTCTTCTTGCATTGCTGTTATCCAGTCAGCATCTTTAAGAGCTTCTTCAACTTTCTTTGGTTCATTTTATGACAAGAATGCATGAAACAGACATTCATTTTGTTAGTGTATACTGAAAATATTTATTTTAAGTATATACATTTATTTCTGGCCCGTTTTTATTGAGAATCATTTAAATGTTTACATGGTGTCTAATATTATATATTGTGGACAATCTAGTATCAAATGGGATACAGAATATTAGATTGTTAATATGGTTTATATAATATAATAAGGTTCACAGCACAGGTGGTGTTGGACAATCCACTGGTATGGCTGTAGTATTATTTAGATTAGTTTATATTGACTAATAAATAATACTAGTATACTTTGTGTATATTGAACAGGATCAAATTTAGAATTGTTCCCTTATACTGATTAAGAATGAGAACTAAGATTCTATGTTATTATTAATGCTTAGGTTCTTAATCTGGATATAGTAATTGACACGTGTATATTATTTACATGCTTTGATTTATATATGAAATAATTCTTTTGAATTATATCATTATATTTTGGGTGAATATTAATGATAAAGGGCTTGGCCCAAGTTATCATTAGAAGGCCCGACCTAATTTTCTCCTTGATCCCTATTGTAGCCTATAAATACTCTTTATGCCTCCAAGAATAAGGGTTCGGAATTCTAGAGCTTGGAGGCTAAAACCTTGGAGGATCGAAGGCCACACTTCGTTCAAGGGAGTAAGGGAATACAATAGAAGATCGTGGATTTGAATCGCTTGCGCCGTAGCGATTAAGGTAAATCATTAAACTAGTTAAACACATATCACTATGATCCAAAGGGACCAACACATTTATTGTTGCACTTCTTGTCCTTACTCTTGCATCTGGATCACCAATGATTAAATCAGGTGTGTGAGATTTGGTCCATTTCCTAGCTGAAGGCATTTGACTTCTTTCAAAGTTGGATCCTCCCCCTTGATCCATATTCTCCTGATTTTCTTGATATCTTTCTTCATTCTCTGAGGCTCCCCCTGAATGTGACTGCTCAGTGTATGAACTGTTAGTTTTTGGACTTTCAGAGTTTGAGTCACCAGAGTTTGATTCAGAATTTTCAGCTGAGTCATTATCAGAATTTGAGTTATCACTTTGATGAGTTTCTTCATGCTCCCCCTCAATTGGTTCTTCTCTTTTTTCTGGCTGAAAGTTCTCTTCAGTATTTACCAGTAGAGGTTCAGAGTTTGTCAGATCAGACTCATCAGAGTTTAGTTCATCAGAGATTAAATCTTCATTTTCAAAGTGCAGTTGATCATGTTCATTTACATCTTCAAGTCCAGTCATTTTCTTGTCATCAAAAGACACATGAATAGATTCCATGATCACTCTAGTTCTCAGATTATAAACTCTGAATGCTTTAGTTGACAGTGGATAGCCAACAAAAATTCCTTCATCTGCCTTCAAATCAAATTTGGTCAACTGTTCAGGATGAGTTTTCACCACAAAGCATTTGCACCCAAAAATATGAAAATATTTCAGGTTTGGCTTCTTTTCTCTCACCATTTCATATGGTGTTTTTCCATGCTTATTTATCAGAGTGGCATTCTGAGTGAAACAAGCTGTTTGAACAACTTCTGCCCAGAAATAGGTTGGTAATTTTGCTTCATCAAGCATAGTTCTGGCAGCTTCTATCAAAGTTCTGTTCTTCCTTTCAACTACACCATTTTGTTGTGGAGTGCCAGGTGCAGAAAACTCTTGTTTAATTCCTTTGTTCTTGCAAAATTCTTCCATTGTTGAATTCCTGAATTCAGTTCCATTGTCACTTCTGATAATCTTCACTTGGTTCTTTGACCCTTTGTCCAGTTGCATTATATGTTCAGCCAGTGTTAATGTAGTTTCATCCTTCTTTGCTAGAAAATACACCCATGTGTATCTGGTGTATTCATCAACAATGACTAGAGCATATTTCTTCTTTCCAAGAGACATAACATTCACTGGTCCAAAAAGATCAACATGTAGAAGATGATAAGGATCAACAATTGAAGACTCAGATTTGCTTTTGAAAGAGGCTTTTCTCTGTTTGGCCTTTTGACAAGAATCACACAGGCCTTCTGTATTCAACAAAGACTTTGGTAGTCCTCTTACAAGATCATTCTTTATTAGCTCATTGATGTTGTTCAGGTTCAAATGAGAGAGTTTCTTGTGCCACTTCCAACTCTCTTCACTGGACATTCTTGTTGACAGACACACTGCTTTGCCATCAGAGTTTGTTGACAATTTTATTTCATAGATGTTATTGTGTCTGTTTCCAACTAGAGCTACTTTCCCTGTAGATTTACTGATGACTTGACAATATTCAGGCTGAAAATCTACATGATATCCTCTGTCACAGATTTGACTCACAGAATGCAGATCATGCTTGAGTCCTGGAACCGGAGCTACATTAGTGATGATGACACTTCCAAGATTAATATTGCCATATCCCAGAGTATGTCCTATGTTGCCATCTCCATAGGAAACTTTTGGGCCAGCCTTCTCCTCATACTCTGATAGCAGGGCTTTATTTCCAGTCATGTGTCCTGAACATCCACTGTCCACGACTAGGGTACTTACCCTGGTGCCCTGCAATCACAAAAAAATCACTGATTGTTAGTTTTAAGGATCCAGACTTGCTTGGATCCTTTTGCTTTATTGAATCTGTTAGTTTTTGCAGCGGATTTGTCATTATCAGAGTTTAAACTAACATTTTCATTCTTAGTACTTGCAGAATCAACTTTAACCCATTTTAAATTAGGTTTCAGTTCATAATAATTATGATAAATAGCATGATAATTCTTGCAAGTATAAATTGAGTGTCAACTACTTCCACAATGTTTGCACAGAGTTTGTGGTCTTGGTTTGACATTATCCTTTTTCACTCCAGATTTGGAGGGTAAAGAATTAATGTCTTTGTTCTTCCTGCAAAAACTAGCAAGATTATTAGTACTACCACAATTATGACAAGTTTTTCTAGGTGCAAATGTAGCAAGCATTGGCTTAATTCCTGATGTTATGCCTACCTTTCCATTTCTGTTTTTCCTAGGCATTCTCTGTTTGTTGACAGATTTTATTTCTTTAAGCTTATGCTTGAGTTGTTTATCTGTCATTGAACCAATATTAACCTGTTTGACACAGGTTTTTACTGGCTCACTTTCAACAGCTCCATGCTCAGTTTTAACAGTACCATGAACAAATGTTCCAAATTTCTTAGAAGAAAGAGGTGGTCTAATCTTGACTGTATTCTGAAACCTAAGCACATCATCCTCAGAATAACCTAGACCTACTGTGTCTGATTGAAAAACCTCTTGAGTGTCTTTTCCAGAATGTGTCCAAGTTTTAATAATGTGCTTTGCATCCTTCAATTCAGATTCTAGTTGCTTATACTTACCTAGCAACTCCTGTTCTATGAACACAGCATCATCTCTCTCTTTCTGAATTTTATTCATGTTTTCAAGTTGTTCCTCAACAAGTTTATTTCTTTCTTTAAGTTGAGAGCACTCAGTCTTGATTCTCTCATTTTCTAAAGTCTGATCCCTATAACTGATATGTAATGCCTTAAGATAAATTCTCAATTCAGTTATATTATCAGTATTATAAGCATAGGTAGTTGGAGGTACCTTTAGTTCAGAATCTTCATTCTGAGTAGAGGCCATGAGTGCATAGTTCACCTCCTCATCTGAATCTGAGGTATCTGCCCAGTCTCTGCCTTTGGTGTATAGTGCCTTTTCAGTTTTACTCTTTTTGCACTCAGGAGCATAGTGACCCATCTCCTTACACTTGTAGCATTGAATCTCAGACTTATCTTTCTTACCAGATTTGAAGTCCTTTCCCTCAGATTTTCTAAAATTTTTCTTGTCAGACTTTGAGTAATCCTTTGAGAATCTCTTTCCCTTCTTGAAGTTCTTGAATCCCATCTTCTTGAAGGTCTTTACCATCAATGCAGCCATTTGCATAATCTCTTCATCATCTTCAGAATCAGATGATCCATCTGTGTTTGAGTCAACATCAGTGTTTGATGACTCACTTTCTGAATGGATGACCAAGGCTTTTCCTTTTGCCTTCTTCCTTGATGCTTCTTTCTTTGAAGATTTTTCTTCAACTTTCAGAGCAACAGACTTTGACTTCCTACTTGATCTTCTGTTTCTTTGCTCCATTTCCAATTCATGAGTCTTGAGTAGTCCATAGATTTCATCAATCTCAGTATCAGCAAGATCATAGTTGTCTCTTATAGTGGTTGCTTTCACATCCCACTTTTCAGGAAGAGAGAGAAGAAACTTGAGATTCGAGTCTTCTAGATCATATTCTTTGTTAACCAATGATAGATCATTAAGCAGTTTACAGAATCTGTCAAATGTTTCTGTCATGGTTTCTTCAGACTTTGCCTCGAAATGCTCATACTCATGTGTGAGTATGTTCATTCTATTCTTCTTAATTGCAGCAGTTCCTTGACATCTAACCTCAAGTGCGTCCCAAATATCCTTTGCAGTTGTGCAGTTAATCACTTTGTTAGACATAACATTGTCAAGAGCACTGTGAAGTAAGTGCCTTACTTTGGCATCCTTAGCAATAGATGAAAGATCCTCAGCAGTTAGATCTTTCTTTTCCTTAGGAACCACCTTTGATTCCTCACCAGCAGCAGCAGTTAACTTTGTAGGTTTATGAGGACCTTCATAAATTCTATCAAGATATTTTGGATCTGTGGCTTCCAGAAACATGGTCATCTTTACCTTCCAGATTGCATACTCTGACGGCTTGAGTATTGGAACCCTAATCGTTTCATATCTACTAACAGTAGTAGATGCTTTCTCAGAACCTGATGGAGGAGGAATCTTTGCCATTGATTACTATTGTGTTTTGGATCTTTAACTGTAATAAAGTAACAGATTGTCTCTGATACCACTTGTTAGGTCGAATACACAATATATATAATCAAGTACTGTATGAGTAAATAACAAGAACACACGTTTTAGTACTTAAAACTGTTTGGAATTAATAATTCCTCTCTCAGTGATGTAAAATATCACAGAGAGCTGCTTAGGTTACAATGAATGATATTCGTTCACGATGGATACCCTTCTAGGGTTAACCTAACTGTATTTATAAGATATACAGCTACATACAATCGTTAATTGATTCTCCTAAAATTAAGCTATACAATTGATATCAATTACGATTGCTACACGTCTTCTAAGTCAACTCAATCTCTTTGACAGCTATCCAATCTTCAAAGATATTGCTTCCATATTAATCTTGAATTAATCTTCAAACTCTGTTGACTTGTAGATGCTTCCAGTAGACAGACTTTAACAAACTCTGTTGCTCTCCTAGCCAGCAGTGTTTGCGATTCCTTGTGTTCAGCTAGCAGTGTTTACGCTTTCTTCTGTCAGCGTTTGCGCTTCCAGCTATCAGCGTATACTCAGACTCTGCTACGACTGCTTTCAATAACAAGTTAAACTCTTTTTACCTGTAACAATTAAACACTGACATTAAATCACATCAATTATATCTAACATTTCAGTTTCCTCAGAATAGTTGGTCCCTAGGGAAGCGAAGAGATGTTGCGATGCAGTTCCGGGAACAATTCTAGAAGGTGGTCGAGAAGACCCATCTTTCTGCCCGTAGAGTAAGAAGAAGACAAATTAAAAGACAGTTCATTTAGATATATGGGAAGACAGGCATGATACAGTTGCACAAATAAAAGAAGTAATGTGATCCCTAAGTCCTATTGCTATCAGGATATACCCTCATTTACTATCTCAACGTGAGAAGACGAGGCCTCATCTTGCACTTTCCTCTTCCGCGAGGACCGCCTCGCGGTAGAAGGTCCCGCTTCAGGAGTGGACCCTACGCCTTCCTTAAGAAACCCACATTCGATAAGGTTTTCTAAGGATAGGAGGGTTCGAATATTTCTTTCTGAGGGGGTGGATTTGGTCAACACTTCATCAGCACGGCGTTTCTCTTCGCCCTTCAGAACGGTGCAAACTGGGCCAACTGCGATGCCAAAGGAGTTGTTAATTTCGAATAGTTTGAAAAGATAAATTTACTATTTGAATAAATAGCTCACCAGGCAAGTAGTTGAAACTTGTCTTCACCCTGGGGACCTCGTGTATGTATAAGAACGGCTCTTTCCACGACCCTGCATTACTTATTGCCCCAGGAAGAAGGTCTTTCTTGTTGAAATCAGGCCATATGGAGAAATATACATATCCAAAATCTTTGACTCCACATCGCTTTAGTTGAAGAAAATAACCAATTGTTGCATCCAGACGTGGGTATCCGAGTTTATGGTAGAGAATATAAAGAGCGATCATAGATCTATATCCATTTGTACTTATTTGGATAGGGGCCAGAAAGTAGGTTTCGCAAACATCCCTGATGAATGGATGGAGGGGCGAGGAGACACCTATCTTCATTAAAGGTATTGTCAGCACCATTCTCGGAACCCTACCCCCATTTTCTTCATGGTCGAAATGATAACATCGCATTTTCTTCTTAGGGAGGATGATTTTTCCCTCTGGGCGAAATCTTTCGACCCCTTCTATAATTATCTTCTCTGTCAAAGTTGAAGACATATCACGGCATGCAAGAATGCGAGGCTTGCCTGATTTAACTTTCGAGCCGGGCTCGATATCTTCGGGGCGAAGCCCATCAACATATATAACCCCCTCTAGCTCTGGTTGAGGGGTCGGTACATAAGGTGTAGGCGATGCCTCAATGATGTAGTCATAATCTCTAAAGTTGACAACCCTTGCCACCTCGTCAAGGCCCCCGTCATCTGATGAAGGTTCCTCATAATCATCATCGTCAGAGTTGGCCTCGTTGTCTGCTCCTCCTTCCATATCATAGTAGGCATCACCTAATGAATCTACTGTAGAATCACTTATATTAATGGGAGAAACGATTTTGGTAGGGGGCAACTTGGCAAGAATCTGTGCCACTTGCGAGCTAAATGCTTCTCCTTTTCTCTTCAGAGCATCTATCTCTTGTTGATCATATGTCATCTCAATTTGGGGCTCGCTCTGTGCTGGGAGTACGTCCAAGGATTGATCTCGCGAGCTCGTAGGACGCTTCGATCACCATTTGTCTAGGGGCACCTCTCTGGTGTATTCTTCATGCGACCACAGAGGGTCAAAATACAATTTAAAAGAGATTTCGCTTGTGCTTGTTGCTCTTGCGATGTTGGTAGCAGCCTCGTTGCTAATTTGTACGTTTGGAAGGGGAGAAGGTGTCTTTGAACTATCAGTCGACATCTGCAAAAGAGTTTGAGTAATTCAGTGTGTGCCCTTACAGAAAACAGAGGGAGGGTAGAGGGAGAAAAGAACAAATAAACAGAGGCTCTATGTGTTCTCACTTCGCTCACGATTCAGAAACTTCGGATCGTTATTCTACCTAGAATAAGGGATTGCTATTCTATATAAGCGAGAACGGGGTCGCAAGCATAAATTATCTAAATGGGATCGCAGTCGAAATGGGATCGCATCGCATATACTTAAAGTTTCTAGATATGCAATTATGATGAATATGAGCAATAATAAATATTGAGAAAGAATGAAGACTTACTTTTGGGAAGAAAGAATAAAGAAATCTGAAAAACTTGGAGATCGCTGGGGTTGAATTCGAAAAATTCTTGTTTTTGATCCTTGAGCAAACTGACAGCACTTCGGCAATGTGTTTGTTAAAGTGGAAAAGGAAATGATTATGACAGGAGTATATATAGACATCAGGAGAGAGAATGGTATGGGACACGTGTTAAGATCTCAGCCATTCAACACACATCTCGAGACACGACAACTGTAAAATCCTTTCAAATTCTGTAGGGGGGTCGCGACCTTTTTAATAGTTGTGTATATAATAAAATCACAGCTTCGCTTGGTGAGTGGAAACATTGGATTTCTGAGTCCACATCGTATTTTCAATGACAGCATGGACTCGGGGGTAGTTGTTATGCCCAAATCTGGCATAATGATTATCAAGATTTAATTAGCTGAATTAATGGTTCATTATCTACAATGGGCCTCGAATATGGCAATTGGGTCATTTGAAGCCCACTATTGGAACCAACCCAGCCTATTTACAGGGCCACCTCGCACACGACTCCCGTCAAGGGATCGCTTCGCATTGTTATCGCATCTACTGGTGATAAGTGGAGTTATATCCACTTGGAGCGTTCCATATCGGCTTAAATTGATTGTCTTGGACTCAAGTTTGTGGTGGTTTTGATGTGTTTTGTTTAGTTGTGCAGATATACGAGAATGTTGATTAAGGTTGATGCTTCTATCGTTTTTGGAGAATAAATTTATTAAAATTCGGATTTCTGAGACGGTTGCGCAGTCTACACTGTTTTGGACATATCTGGAGTTCTAGAAGTCCGTTTTCAGCGATCTTACTGCCCACGTGAAGCTTGGGAGATTTTCTATAATATGGGACAGGTGTTGCATGAGCAGGTTGCGCGTGCTGGGTGCAGGTTGCGCGAAGAACAGACTGATGGGCGCAGGTTGCACGCGCGCGGTGCTGAAAAATTACAGTTTTTACTATTTTGGCCATATCTTGAGTTCTACAACTCCGTTTGAGGCCCATAAGTAGTCCACGCGAAGCTAACGAGATTCTCTATCATTCTAAAGTGGTCCAGAGGTCCAATTATGATTGGGACGTTCCAGAATATCTGAAGAAAAGTTAGCCACGAATTTTCCTTAAAAACAGAATCAGTTTAGGAAACGTATTTTGCAGAAATTCTATTATAATTCTGTTTTGGTATTTTCTTGCTGGGCAAGACTTCAAGAGGCTATATAAACACATCTTGGGACACATTAGGAAGGATGTAATATTAGATCAAATAATATAGTTTAGAGTAGATTAGTATTATTAGTTGGAGATGTAGAGAAACACCATGACTCTTCTTTTGGGTGACAACATTGAAGTTTGAAGGTTTTGTTCTCTTAATATTTTCTTTGTTCTTATTAGTTTAATTATGTTTTCTTGTTTTACTAGTTGTTTTACTTGTTTAATTGGCTAAATGGAATCGCTTCCACTCTCTCTCAGAAGGCTCATAGTTAGACCCCTCGAGGTCATGGGTTTTCATACGCTTGGGTTCGCCTCGCATGACTCGATCCCTCGAGATCGCATGCCACGTTTATGCTATTTCTCTACTAGCCTTGCTTGAGAGGTCGCATCCTCGTCCATGCGAGACCATCGGTTTCCTTCTATAAACCATGGATCATGGATAGAGTCAACAACTCATTGCCACGTCAGCCCTAATCTAATGGGCTTGGGCTACGACTTATCTTCTAAAACCCTAGCCCGACTAGGTAACTTGCTACCCAAGAACTACGTACGGCTTGATCCCTATAAATAGGGTACGTAGGCACCTTGATAGGGATGAGAAATAGTTCACCCCTGAAATCACCTATCAAGTTCAGCCACATCTATACATACAAACCCTAACCCTTGTTCATCTTTCTTAAGCTTTATATCCGTATTTAGCTCCATTAATCCAACAACCTCCTAAAATATTGTTATACAATATTCTCCCTATAACACTGGGCAATCTTCATAGCCCTTCGTCGAGCTTTTAAACTCGGCTATCGTGATGTGATACTGGAAACTGATAACTTGGAGGCCTTTCTAGTGATCAAGAACTTTCACATCAGGACGCCACCAGGAGTTTATCACGTTGCCTCTCATATTGATATTCGCCTCAGAGACACAAGGTGGTTCTGCACAATTGCGTATATCATGCTAGTAATGAACAAGGTCGCTAGGTTTCTGTCTCGACTGGGCAAGAGGGTCTGCAACATGCTTTATACCTGTAACAGGCCGGTTGAAGGAGTCGAGGAGCTGCTTGATCAAGACATGGGAATGAGCATAGACGACCCCAGCTACCAGGATGTCTTAGTCCCAGAAGGAGCCCTAGCCCAATTAACTTCGAGGAGGAAGACCTCCCATCAGACCAAACTGAGTTGATGGGGTTGGGGCAAGTGGATGTTCCCTCGGATGTTGGTATAGATAGAGATCGACATGGAAGACATGAAAGAAGATGCGATGGCAGAAGAAGTAGTGCATGGTGGTATAACAGTAGGGCAGGGCTTAGTGTTCATGGGAGACACTCCACTTATAGAAGTGGATTAAAGGAGGTTGCAGCTCTAGAAATCATGACAAGCTATCCAATTTTGTGGTAACTGTGATAGCTATCTAGTGTGTATCATATCTAGTAAGATATATAAATATGTATCACATCTTTTGTTTCAGTAGGTGACCATAGTCGACAAGGTCGACTAACAACCCCAGTACTCTACTTTTGTATCGATAGGTCAATGGGTTACACATTGACTTTGGTTATTAATAATACTAGCTTATAGCCCATGCAAAGCTCATGTTACTTCTAATTTTTTTTAATTTACTTATAGTTTAGTATATATAATATTATAAACATTACTTTTAATATGTTGGGAGAATTCAAACCTTCCACCTTTCTATATAACATAATCTAGTATTAATTTTATATTAAAATGTTGTTGGCGGGATTTGAACCATAGACCTCCAACTTTTAGTATTGTTGTATCTAACGATCATGATCTATTTGAGTTGAAGATCTAACGGTTGTGAATGTGGGATAACCAAAAATAGGGGTAACCAAACTACAAATTATACCCCATTTCGCTTATTATATTATATATATAGTATAGATAAGGATATAATTTTTATAATAATGAATTAATGATCATAATTTTTCATTAATTTTTGCTTGATTTTTTGTTTTGATATTTGAACACATTCAAACATATCTTATTTTTAATAAGACTCAAACATGTAAGCGAAAGAGATATAATTACGCGCATCTATTTATCTATCCATACTGTACTTTATAAGCGAAATAGGGTATATTTGGTTGTCGGTTTGGTACACTTTTTTTAGTACACTTTCTTTGGTACACTTAATAACAACCGTTAGATTTCAAGATAAATAAATAAGAACCGTTGGATCCAATGCTAAAAGAATATTCCTAACATATCTCTATTAAACATATATATTATTCTCTTTTCTAATATTTGAAATACTCTTATAGGTTCTAAATTCGAATCTCACTAACAACATATTTCTATTAAACATATATATTATTTTATAAAATACTCTCACGTGTTTAAGATTCAATTTCCGTCAACAACATATTATTAATTATTAAAACACTATCGTCAAAAAATACTATCAAACATGTATTACAATATTTTATTATCTTCTATAATTTATTTTCCTACTAATTAAAAAATATATATGAAAATATGGCTAATAAAACAAAAAATATTAAAAAATACATCCGTGTATCACTCGAGTAATAAGCTATATAGTAAAAAATTACACAAAATCTGGAAAATACTAACAATATATATAGAAAATTTGGTATAAAAATCGAAAAAAGGTCTACATGATTAGATAAATTTCACTTTTTCTATTAAATAAAAGTTAAAAAAAATTATAAAATATTTATATGTACACGTATGTATTTTAAAGTAATAACTTAAACCAACCGTGGATCGCACGAGTTATAGGCTAGTATATCTAATACACCAACTGGGAGTTTTCCTGAGCAAATTAAATCAAAATGACCATTTTACCCTCCTTTCTACTTATATCTTTTCATGGTTATTATGGTCTTTTAACATCAATATATTTAATACATATTATTAAATGCTACAAGTTAATATCCATATTAAATGCTCATACATACATAGTCTTTCTCTGACGTTAACTCGACGTTGCAAGATAAGGCCAAATCCGCTTCCCCGTCTTGCTTCTGGCAAAGCTTCTACTTTGCTTGCTTCTCTCGCACTTGCTTGTGCGAAGCAAAAATTGGCGGAATGCTCTCGAAACCAATTCACTTGAGTGAGACAGAGGAGAGTGGAATTTCGTGTGTAGGGGTGAAATCCGGAGATCTACGAAGGAACGCCAAAAGCGAAGGCAGCAACCCGATCCTAATCCCATAATCCTAGAGGTTGACCAGTTTTTCTCTTTTAACGTACATACATCAATATGTATATATGTACATACATACATACATACATACATACATACATACATACATACATACATACATATCATACATACATGCATGCATACATACATACATACATACATACATACATACATACATACATACATACATACATACAAACATACATACATACATTTATGTTGTGTAATCCATTAAATTTTCACTAATTTTAATCTATTAATTATTTAATAATTAATACGCATATTTATGCATTTATACATATATGTGTACATATATACATTTATGTGGATATATAATAATATATGATGATATTCACTAACATGTATCATGTCTCATTATACTATTATTTATAGATCTACTGTGAATATTTATGAATTGAAAATTATAAATAATATCACATCAAACAAATTTATATACATGCTTGTGCATTGTAATCTTCCACACCTTCAATACAGCAATGTGTATATAACTTCTGTCATACTTTAAATATTATGTTTACATGACATAAATAAATTAAAATAATATAAAAAGGAACCTTCATATTTATTTAAATTTAATACAAACTTGTATTAACATGAACAATCGTAAAACTCATCAGTCACATCTTTAATACGGGAACACATAAAATAATAAAACAAACATCGAATCTTAGTAGATAAAATAATTACACTTAAACTAGCCAATACTGGATTATTAGTCTCATAATAGAAAATCAACTACCATATTAACTACATCATATACTTTAGAAAAAAAATAACAATTTATTTGTATTTAGAACATATCCGTACTTTGCACGGGCTAAAGAGCTAGTTAAGAAATTATACTTATACCAAGAGGTAAGAGGTATCACCTTAAAATTTGAGTTAAAATTCATTTTTATAGGGTGATTTTTTATTTCGTACACATATGCGTGCTTTTTTGGAGTAACGATCTTTAAATTTTTTTTTTTTGCCAAAGTTTATAATTTAGTTTTAGTTAAATACACCGAACATATTTAGCACGGCAATCCGTTACTAGTTTGATTAGTTTCATTTTGAATTCTTCATTTCAAAACATATACAAGTCAGGTGGGAATGACTAGGCCCGTCGATGGTTAGAATCGGAGCAGATCAATCCACATTCATATTTAAATTCAATAAAAAGTTTTGGATTTGAATCGAATTGGATTAAGAATCGGATATTTTTTAATCGATCCATATCTAGGAATGGCAACAGGTTGGATCAGATCGGGTTTTTCAATATCAAAATCCAAATCCAAAATTTTTGATTAGATCCGGACCCCAAAAAAACCCAAAAATTAAGACCCGAACCTGATCCAATAGATTTTGGATCGGATTGAATTTTACCCGAAACCCGAAAGTTTAGATCAGATTGGATTTTACTCGAGACCCGAACCCGAATTACTAATAAAACTAAAATTAAATTATCAAAATAAAATTAAATCTATGTGACTCCATTATATAAACTTACAACTCATTCAGACAAAAGTTCAACAAAAAGAAAGAAACCTAAATCTTAATACTAAAAGTGTAAGTTGAATAAAAATTGAAAAAAGAGAAATTGACTCTTTGACTATTAATAATAAAATGATACAATAAATAATAATTAGCATTAAGTGTATGTAAATATTAATTAAAGAATTGAGAAAAAAGAAATTGACTCTTTGACTACTATTTGTAAATATTAATAATAAATGATATAATGAATAATATTTTGCATTAAGTGTATGTAAATATTAAATAATAATAAAATGTATGTAAATTATGTACCATAATATAAAATTAAGTATATATTATACACTTAATTTTATAATTATAATATATATATATATATATATATATATATATATATATATATATCGGGTTTTTATCGGGTTCGGATCGGATTTCGGGTCGGGTATCGATTCGGGATACCTAAGATCCAAACTCTTTCGGGTCCAAAAATAAGATCCAAATCCAAATCCAAAAAATCGGGTTCGGGTAGATCCAAATGGATCGGAACGGGTCGGGTATCCGTCGAGTCGGATTTTTCCGTCATCCCTATCCATATCCGATCCGTTCGGTTTTCGAGTTATCGGATTGGAGTTCGGATCCGTTTAATAATTTTTTTTAAAAAAAAGTATTTTTTTAATCTAAAAAATAGTTTTTTTTTAATTTTATGACGAAGTAAAAATTAAAATTATGACATATAAATTGACCTATCCAAATTTATATTCCAAAATAATATTATTTATATAAAATTTATATTTGTGATATTATATATATTATAAATATAATATATTCGGATTGGATTGTAATCGGATCATACAAAATCCATATCCGTTTTTATTGGATCAGCCTTTATCGGATCGGATTTTTTTGGAAAGATTCATACCTTTTAATTTAACAACGAATCAAATCAGATCGGATCAAATTGGGTCTTACAGGTCTAAGAATGACTGTATTTTTTACTACTTATTAAAAATAACTATTCCCTCTGTCCCAGCAGAAAGTATACATTGGGGGACGGGGGTGTGGCACGCATTTTAAGGTGCATTTTAAGGATAGTTCCATAACTTATTTTTCAAATTTTCTTTTTTTTTTTATAAAAATAGGTATGTTAAATTTTTATACAAAAAAAAGAAAATTTTAAAAATAAGTTATGGAACTATACTTTACATGAGCCTTAAAATGCGTGTCAAGCAGTGAAAAAAAACTGTATAGAATCTGGTGGGACGGTGGGAGTAGCATTTTGCTCGTACTTCGTACACGACATCTTATTTAATTTAAAATGATAATGCCAAAAATTTAACAAATTTGATTGATTTCTTAAAACATATTATTTAATTTAAATTAACAATACCAAAAATTTAACAAATTTGATTGATTTATTAAAAAGATATTGTATGCAATTATATAAATAATCAATTCTTAGAAAGATATTATATACAGTTATATAAGTATTTAATAAAATAATGATATGCTAAAATTTATATAAAAAAGTAGCATACAATTCTATTTTAACAATGTTGAAAATTTATTTAATCCATCAAAATCTGCAATAAAAGTAATAAATATTTTTACAAATATTGTTCTCTAATTGAAAACAATAATAAATTGTCTTCATTATTCAAATGCGAAATGATAATCCCTTCACCCCCAATGGCTCCAAAACATTAAATTGCTCCAAAATATTAAACCTCATATAATATCAAGAACATATTATATTAAATATGAGATCTCATAGTTAATATAATAAGTAAATGTTAGAGAACAATGAGACCACATTTCAAGCAATTTTAATTTTTTTTTGTTATTTTTTTTTATGAATGGATAGAGGGTAGAATTATAAGACTTTTGTGTGAAGATGCCCCTAGCTGTGCCCTTTAAAATAGCTTGAAATGTAGCGAATATTTGTGTTCTCACTGTTCTCATTTTATTTTATTTTTGTTAATTTTTTTTATGAATGGATAGAGGGTAGAATTATAAGACTTTTTTTGTGAAGATGCCCCTAGCGGAGCCTTTTAAAATAGCTTGAAATGTAGTGAATTTGTGTGTTCTCGCTGTTCTCATTCTCACTAGAGCGTGACCATTAAACTGTATTAGTAAATTCATGTATGAAAATACAATGTATATATATTATTATTATAGATTCCTTTATTAAAAATAAGTAAATTATACAATTAAATAAGCAAGCCAAAATATCAAATAAATATTCTAGTAGATTTATAGTTTATGTTCAAATTAAGGTCTTTCACCATGGCTCTCGCTTTTTGAAATTGTTGAATTTTTATTTTATTGACTTTATTTTATTAAAAGTATGTTCTTATTGCAACGAATATAATAATTTGAATTTGAATATATTTTTAAACTACTTATTTTGATGGGTTGTTAATTTTTTTGTGATCAACTTAGAGGGGTGACCAAAAATTAAATTAATGGGAATACATAAACCCATTACCCATGTTATGATAAACAATACCTATAAAATGGAAGTTGCTTATGTGGTTCAGGCTTGTTAATTACTTCAATACTTGATCATCATGTGGACCATCTTTCTTTTTAGCACTTATGTTGCTGCTATGTAGTCTATCTGTAACTAACATCTTTCTTTTTATCACTTATGTTGTTGCTATTTAGCATTTTGCCCGTGCTTCGTACATGGCTTCGTATTTAATTCAAAAGGACAATAAAATTAGAAAATAATTTAATATTTCTGATATTTAGTTATATTTGAGTTCAAAATATTAATGTAAAATTTCATATATAATTAATAAAAAAATTAATTTTTAAATTGTTATATTTTATTTTAAAAATAATCAAATCTAACATCATTCTCAATGTAAAATATTTAATTTTTTTGAACCGTAAAAATAACTATCATTAAACACCATTCTGATTCATTGAGACAAAAAAAGTTTAAATATTAATGACATTCGATTGAATAATATTTGAAACTGATTTGCCTGGTAGGCTGGTGGAACTTAAAGTATGAATTAGAGTAAGCACGTGAATTATTCTGAATTGACTTGATAATATCTAAAGCATTACATTTTTGTTTTTTGTGGCTACAAATCAATTCATATGGTATATTGTTTATCTATCTTCAAAAAATTTTACATCATTATTAACTTGTATTTTTTTTGTAACTTTAGTTTATTCCTTTGTTTATAATTTTATCTTATATGCCAAATTTATTATTTATTTAGTTATTATAATAAAATAAAAAAGAACCGTTTTTTTATTTCGGTACACCACAAATTTATACTACTTATATATATTTTTATAATTAATTTTTTATTTTAATTATATTTTTACAAATTGAATAATTTCAATAAATTACAAAGTAATAATCATCAATTGTAAGGAATAAGATTAAAAAACCATATCACCAATAATTTTAGTCTCAAATCAGTTATGATAATTTTGCAGTTGGCATAAATTTGTATACGATATATGATAATAAATAATAAATAAGTGTAAAATGGTAGCCCTAAATATATTTGAGCTTAATTTTTCTTTATATTATAGTTTTTATTTTTTATTGTATAACTTGCAAATTGGATTTCATATTATTCATATAAAATTATATATTTTATGTGTTTGTTAATGACTTTATTTTTTATAATACCAATATTTGACATGTAATATGTAATATATGAAAAACGTGTATCTACTGCCATTTTTTTATCTATTAATACCTCGATTCATTCCTTGAATTTAAACATGATTAATTTAATATAATGTATTAAGATTTTAAAATGATAGAATTTTTTTTAGATCAATAAAAAAAAATAGAAGTATAGTATATTCCTAATATATTAAAAATTATTTTTTTTCATGATATATTTTTTTATCCATGTATTGAATTATAATTTTTAAAGTTCATTATCTCTCTATCCAATATAAATTTAACTGGCTGCGGGTTCCTATATATATATAAACTTTAACAACACAACACTTAAAAATAAAATCCCAAAAACAAAAACCCAACTCATGAAATCAAATTTAGATCATCGCTTAAACTTGTTTTTTCCCACCTAAAATTATATTTTCATTTTCAAGGGTCGCAAATAGATGGAATAGACTTTTCACTAAGACATGCATAAAAAATCCTTCATTCAGTAGCAAAACTCCCGCAATCTGCACTACACAACTTCAATACAGTAGTTTGCTCATATTAATGTTTTAACTACACCATGCTGCAAAAATACCCAAAAACAAATAAAATATCTGCTACCAACCGAAGAATCATATGCTACATTTCAATACTTCAACGATAACTGCCATAATACACTTGTGAGGTGACGGTGGAAACATGTTGCTGTGTTGGACCCAAAGTTGTCGGGGTAGCTGCTTGCACATAAGTTTGCTAAGGATAAGTCTGAGCAATATTTGCACGCGGGATGGGAAATATACAGCGTGTTGGATGTAGGCTCAGTGCTTTCAACTGAGTAATTTGAAGCAAGACTTGAGTTTGTGCACCATGGCAATTAGTTTTGTGTGCTTTGATAGGCACTGATTACTGATGGGGAGGATGATTAAATGCCTCATTTTGCTAGCTCTGCTTTGTCAGATTGCAGAAATGTCGTCTTGATGCCGGTTTTTAGAGTCTGATGTGCTTTTGTGCACTAAAAAGTGTTTGGCATGCCTCTCTTGAGTATTATATATATGTTGAGCATCCCCAAGGCCTACTTGGTTTTGTCATGCTCCTCCATTTCACCCACTCGAGTTAAAGTTTCAGCATCCAACATAACAATGTTGTTTTAGGCATATGTTTGCAATAATTAGATGCAACAACAACCCGATAATCATAGCTCCAAAATAGCTAGCAGCTGAGATTGAAAAATGTAATATACCAAATTGTGAGACATTTATAAATATAATTTTTTATCCAATTAACCATATGACAGTAGTTGATGACAACTAAAGGGAGAGAAAATTGTTGATACACTTATCAGCACACTTGAACAACTACTTCTGTAGCAGTATATTTATAGCTAGCAAAAAATCAACTAACTTAAACATATTGAGAAAGTATGCCAGGAGACATCATATCACTTGTAGCAGCATCCAATACCAACTGCTTATAATCGAGATTTTCATCTAATATATATTAGGCATCCTTCCCATTTCACTAAAGATGAGAAGCGTTTTCTATGACACTTCAAATATACTAATTCTAATCATCCACTATAATTAGAATATGATCGAATAAATAATAAAAAAAGCAGTAATAATGTATAACATAGATCCATCACAGGTTTCCTAAAAAGTTTTGGACAGGAAAAATTCAAACACCAAAATGCAGCAAACAGGTCTTACATTATACGCTATATTTATAAGAATGTTATCTTGATTTAATAGATTAAGCATTGAAATACCTTCCTGTTGTCCGCAATGAACGATTTGCGCAAGTATTTTCCGTACTTTTCTTTATCTTCAGGGGTAGGCAATGCATTAATCATGTCTTCGTCAATATCGGGACAAAGCAGCATTAAACAGCCCTGATCATTTGTTACGGCGGTTCTTATATATCCTGTAAAATAGCTCGTGAAAATTAGTGGACAAAAACAACATGCTATAGCAAGTAGAGCCAACAAACTGATAGTTCTTTTGACCAATCTGAATTGGGGGAATGCAGTTGACCAAAAAGGTAAAAAAAATCAAACGGAACATATAGAGCAGAACATATAGAGCAGAACGGATGACCACGGGAAGTAGCACTGATTTTGTCACTGCGATAATTTTTAAGCAGATCCGACACCTAAGCTACATCGTCAATCAGATGAAGAATTTAGAGAGAAAAAAGAGCCAGAATAAATACACATATAAGGAGGTTATGATTACGTAAAGTACATACCTGCTTAACACTGGGCAACGGGACATGTTCCTCTAGCAGCCCAAGAGACTTGCGAGCATTTTCTTCATCATCAAACCATTTATCACACGGTTTATTAACACTCCTAGGATATCCGACTATAATGTTATCGAAGAAAAATATAGTGCATTGTAGAGAGTTACACAATTGGACAAATGAATATAGAAGGAAATGCATACGTCAAGAGAATAGGTATATGAAATGAATTCTTAAAATTACCAATTAATATGTCAGTAGAATTATAGCAGCAACCCTTGATATTGAAAGAGAATTAGTTATGATATTGATATCATCCTCTTGACGTTGTTCAATATCATCTGGATTCAAGATTGTATAGTGTTTCTGAAAATAAAAATAAAAAAAGGTAGAGACAATCATCACTTTGCATCGCTTAGAATATTAGAACTCTGAATCGCTCAGCATTACATCTTTAATTAATTATCGAGAAAACTGTTTTACCTTCAATTCGGAAATGACAACACAGAGTCTTCCACAGGGTTGTCTTGCCATAATCAACACTCCCATAAACAAAAAACAGACCTCCCTCTAAAGTTCATCGACAGGTTCTGAAATTGTATTTAAAAAGTATTTATCATGCTGCAACTTCATACCATTTTTAAGCAGATCTGATACTTAAGCTACATAATCAATAAGATGAAGAAATTTAAAGAGAAAAAAGAGCGAGAATAAATATAAATACCATCAAGTTCTTCTATCTCAAGCATGATTAGAACTTTGATTTGGCTGCTCTCCAGATTTCAAGTAATAGCGATTGAGACGTCACGTCTTTTTTAGTCTCAAAGCGTGCAAGGCTTTCAGGTTTTAACTTGGTCTCCATACATCTGGAAACAGAAGTCTGTTTATTATTAAGAATTCATACAAAATTTAGCATTTGACATGATATCTATCAGCTTAATTAAGCAACAGGTAGAAATTAGCAAACTCAAACTTTAAACTAATAATATTATTAAGCCAAAGAAAATATTAGCGAAAAATATTCTTATTTTATGAATTTTCTAGAGGATCCTGATCCCCATTATGCCTAGGAGTCTAGGACCCAATGTTCAATCAACATTTCTCCATATAATTTGAGTATTTCGTCAAGCACATAATAAGCATAATAAAAACTTATAGGTTTTCCACTTACTACTGGTGGTGAGTAGCCATAAAACTTTGAGTATTAATATAGTATCCATGCCATGGTCTTCTTGGCCACAAAGAAATCAAAAATATTAATTTTACTTTTAATAAAACTTGACCAAAATTAGTTAGATGCTAACAATTTAAGTGCATTTTTTAAATAAAATTGACCGAAATTAGCTTGGTGCTAACAATTTAAGTGCATTGTTTGATTATCTATGTATGTAGTTGGCAAAAACTAATTCTGCACACCTGTGAATTTATTCCCATATCAGGTACATGAACATCTGTATAGATACCAATTAGATCGTGCATCTTTTGCATAAAAATTTTGGTAAGTCATTCTAGCTCAGAAATACTCAGCTCCCCCGGATTACATCATATTCCTCTAAGGTATGTTAGCTACTGCTATTTTCCAAGTCATGAGTTGTGCTAAAGCATTTACCACATTAGGATCAACCTATAAACATTCAGCAACCAATTATTCCCAGGTTTACTACCCAAATAGATTCTATACAATCCTTAATTCACTGTACTATAGAATTATGAAACCTAGAAAGCTATGACCTAAGTAACTAACCTCCTTTCATGCTCGTGATCGAGTAGTAGATTCCCTATTTTTGATCATTCTCTCTTGTCTCCTCTCAGTATCTATAAATCTATATAAATTCTAAAAATTTCTCTTGTGATTCTCTTTCTAGAGTAGCAATAAAAATATAATTCTTTACAACTTCTTCTTTGGCAACATTATTTCCATCCATGTGTTCTCTCATTTGGGTTCCAGGGCATCTCTAAAATTAAAACTAAGAAACCTTTGTTGCATGCCTGCATTTGACTCTACAGAACTTAAAGACCATTTGAGGCTTTTTAAGGGCATTTATCATTACATCAGCATGATCACTTGAGTTGAAACAACAATCGAGCTTCAGAATTATCATGTCAATAGGAGATTCTTGATAATGATGAATATACTAATCGACTTGTGGCTATGTGTATGAAGAGAACTGTCGAATGAAAAATAATCTTGTCACACTCTACAACTTATTTAAATATATTTATATTTAAATATATTTATAATTGAGAAGAAAAGTGATTACACAATAGGTATCATAAATCAAAACCATGAAAAACCTTGATCAATTAAATATATTTAATAAATAGATTCATAATCCTAACCCATATTGTTTCTTTTCGTTTTTTTAATTATGGTGTTGTCATCCAAATCTTATATCACTGGTATAAGAAACTGGAGTCACAAATGTGCAACTTAATTGGGAACACTTATCTTTGAAGCAACCTAATATTAAATAATAGTAGTGCGTACAATTACTGTAATACAAAATAGAGCAATGATTTACGAAAAAAAGAGACAATATATTTACATGTATAAAAGAACTAACCTTTAAGGAAATGTTCTTGAGTTTTGCAGGAAATGTTGCTAGCTATGGAAAATCCGATAGAAGCACTTAGTTGTGTGTTAAGTCAGCCGACCTGATCGACCTATTCGCTATTCCATGGTTAATCTTCTTTAATGTATGGACAAATTTGATTCATGCTATATTTATAATTCTGCAATATTGAAAAAACTATAAAAGTACTAAAAGGCCAATATTTAAATTATAGGAAAAAGATTTAACAATAGAGATCATGATTGAATACCTTTGGACAAAAATCTAACCCGAGATTGCAAACAAAGAAGCAATGGTTTATTGGTTGCAGTTATATGCATGCAATATTTGAATTTGAACAAATGAAAATATTTGAAGCAACTTAGCAAAAGTCGACAATAAAGAACCTTGTTTGACCTGACTACCAAAAATTGCAAATTCACAAACTAAAGAGTTATATTCCTACTTATAAGATTCATTATCATGAAATCAAAACCCAACTAAAAAAAATATAAATATATACTACTTGATTAGTAAATTGCAATAAACAACTCCATATCCACCCTCACCAATCACATTTTCAGCGGAGAAACGGTTTGTTGCTAGCTGAAGATCTATAGGAGTAAACTAATGACCCCACCCAAGTGGGACAATTCTGGTAAATAAATCAAAGGATAAGCCATTCCATATGACAACTAAAATATTGTGAGTGGAATTTACTAGAATAGCCTTAAAATAGGGATATTATTGGAATAGCCCTAAAATAGCCATAAAATAGGGATATTATTGGGCATTAAATCAAAGGAGAAGCCATTCCATATGACAACTGCTTCTGGACAGTTCCTAAAGACCCATCTTCCAAAGATGTGAACTATATGTCCTCTCATGATGATGATAGACTGAGCTGCACTGGCTAATTTTATCAGTCTCTCTCGCCAGATAATTGCACCTAGCTGCACCAACTTCTTTTGAAAATTAAATATGAATCTACTTACTATCCAAAATATTTGTAATCCCAAATATTAATCTACTTACTCTACCAAATTTATTTTTGAGTAGAGTAAGTAGAGGATTAATACTTATAAATTAAAAATGTTCCATGCTCAGCTCTGCAAGTTATCCCATTCCCTTGTGTTACACATATACATATGTTACGAACATATCTTAGTCTCCATTTTGATCCATGGAATGGTAAAAGAAAATATGTGAAATATGTAAAAATGCATATTAAGAATTCATAATCTATGCAATTTACTTGGTCAAGTCAACAAAAAGAGCTAGGTAAATATATCACTACCTTTATGCAATAAAGAACAACTGATTATGAACACCTGTATCTAAAGTTCTTCTCTTCATTTTATTTCCTTGAAAGCCAAAAGTATACAATCAACACCGGTATCCAAATCAATAAAATCAATAATCCCCAAGCACATAACCAATGCAGGGTTACAAAGACACACACACGATCAAAAAGAACAAAACAAAATGTTAAAAAAAGGTGTATAGAAGTAGTTTAGAAGTAAAAGAAATCATACCCAGAAGTGGCCCAAAGATAATCAAGCACAAAAGCATCCAAAAACACTACAGTACTACTGCGTCAAATATAAAATCATGTCAAATATATATATCACACATATATAACATACACATATATACACACACAAAACATAGATTTATAGACGGATAATAAAGAAAAAATAGAGAAGATTCATAGAAATTGTGAATTTGAATTTCGAAATAAAAGAAATTGAGCAAAAAACTCTGGAATTAAAAAATATAATTCAAATTAATACCAATTTATGAAACATTGAGTATGTTATTCAGGAGAAAACATACTTTCAAGAACAGGGATTGATTGTTAGTAACGAAGAAAGGTCACACCAATATCATCTTTTCCGATTAATTGTAGTAATTGAAAGGAATGAGAGAATAGGGATTTACCCTGTTCCGAAAAAACAGACCACCAACTGGATATCCATTGGGTGTTGGATCAAAATATCACAATTTGAAAGAAAATGGTCACAAATATCACAATCTGAAAAGTTGGTTACAAATATCGCTCCAAAACAAAGTTGCGTGTAGCGTTTTCAAATTTTATACAAAAACGCTACATCGTGTAGCGTTTCATATTTTTTTTTTATTTTTTTTATTGATAACGCTAACTAAAGTTTGGTTTTAGCAGGTAGAAACAAATTCTAAAGTGGTGTCTTCCAAAACACATTCTAAAGCGGTGTCTTCCAAAACACATTTTAAACTTGTGTCTTCCAAAACACATTCTAAAGTAGCGTTAACACTGAAAACACATTCTAAACTGGTGTCTTCTCCCCCCAAAACACAACATAATCTAGCGTTATTTAAAAAAAAATAAAAAAAAAATGAAAACACATTCTAAAGTGGTGTCTTCCAAAACACATTTTAAACTTGTGTCTTCCAAAACACTTTCTAAAGTAGCGTTAACACTGAAAACACAGTGTCTTCTCCCCCAAAACACAACATAATCTAGCGTTACTAAAAAAAAAAAATGAAAACAGTGAAGACGCTACACGAAGTAGCGTTTTGACTGAAAAATGAAAACGCTAGACGCCATTGTGTTTTGGAGTGATAGATGCAACCAACTTTTCAGATTGTGATATTTGGGACCATTTACTTCAAAATTGTGATATTTGGGACCTTTTTTCATATCCATTAACCCATTAACCCGATCAAAAAGTAAAATGACTAAAAAGCTTATGTAAAAAAATTGGATAATATTGATTTCAAAGGTTAATTGATGTAATTTGATTACATCATTCACTAAGCATCATTAAGAATATATTGATTGATTGATATTGATATTGATATGTTTTTTTTCCTTTGGGGTATGGTTAGTTTTTCCGTTAAACTGGTTTGTGTCGATTTCACGACTATTGGGCTTAGTTCTTGGATTTGTCTTTTGGGCCCCTTGTCATGAACAAATTTTGTATTGAAGTTGATAGACCGTAGAACAACCATGTGTACAAAGTTAAGTTTGTAAATTGCATGTTGGGTTTTACAAATAATATTATTTGGGTAAAACGAATTTGAATCTATACTATATAATTATAAGCTAGCCTCTATTTGATTGGTCATTTGGTATACTAAATTTAATATATTAAATAATAATGTTAGATTTTAAGACAAACAAATGGAAATCATTGGATCTAATAAATTAAATCAAACCAAACCAAATATACCTAGTATATCGTGCTTGGAGTAGGGTATGTGGAGGGTAAGATGTAAGTAGACCATGCACCTACTCTTTTTAGAGGAGGGAGGCTGTTTCCGTTAAGACCCCAGGCTTAGTGCAACATAAAATAGTGAGTGATGGATAGTGAGTGATGGATAAAACATGTACGAGACAAACAAATGAAAAATAGGGAAACAACAAATACTAACCCATCATAAAAAAAACATAAAAAATTATAATAGAATGTTTTAACAGTATGACCAAGGTTCCTCTATCCTGTTACCTACTATGGTCCATAATAATAAATAACAGATAACAAAAACTAACAATAAACAAAACAAAATAAAATTGTGAACTAAGAAATTACACTAAACACAAAAATATACATGCACGAAAAGAAAGGGAAGGCGATATGCAAAGAACAATATTAGTGCGTATCTTTTCTGTCTCCGTATATGCACCGCCAACAAATATTGCTTTTAAATCCTTATCCGCACAATCTTGATATAAATACCCAATATTGTTTTACAAAAGCGAAGACAACGTCAACTTCTAGTCCAATAAATTCAAGAACACTAATTTAAATTACTCTCATAATTATAAGGTTAGAATCTCACCAATAACATATCTTTATTAAACATATATTATTTTATAAACTACTCTTAGTAGTTTAAGGTTCAATTCCCATTAATAACATATTATAGTCAAATTTTTTTTATCGATTTTTAATAAAATATTATTATAAATTTATTAAATATATTTATTATATATATAATTAACTTTTTAATATATATATATATATATATATATATATATATATATATATATATCTGTGTGTGTGTGTGTGTGTGTTATTGGGTTAAATATCAAGTACATGATTGTCTCCATTGATCACTCTTTGAAATTTAATTTCTTATTCTTGTTCAAAACATTAAAGTCAACTATTTTTCAGGTCAAACAAAATGTTTTCACCCATAACTCCGTTGTCTATGATTTGGCAATGACATGGTAACTCATACATGTTGTTGTGCCCAAAATTTGTAATGGGCTTAATTTTAGGCCCATAGAAGTAGAAGCCTGTTAAGTTATTTGGTAGGCAGGTGTCATTTTGGAGGGAAGCTGTGCAAGTGTCATTTTGGAGGGAAGCTGTGCAGGTGTCATTACAAGCTCCACCTCTGGTTGTCAAATGGATAAGGATTATCTCCTAATTTTTAGGGGATGCGAATTGAGTCCTTTTAATGGTCTATTTCATTGAAGGACACGTTTTTAGCATGATAAGTGTTGAATATTTGTGATAGATACATGGAGTTACTATAGGAGTGGGATTTGGGAGTTTTACTTCGAATAGGACTCTGCTAAGTGGCTAGCTGAATTAGAGATAAATTATATATCTTATTAAAACTCTCTTATTTCGTGGCTTAATCAACAAGGAAAGGATTCCTAACCTAAAAGAACTACATTAGGGCTTGATTCCTATAAATAGGATAAGTAGGCAATTAGCAAGGGGTTCGGTTTTTACTTTTTCGATACACAAGGCACGTGTACCTTGAGTAATCACATTCTGGGCATATATGGCCGGAGATCTTTGCCATTGTTGACCAGTGACCTTGCTAATCCAGCCCTCTAAACACTAAACACCATTATTTGGTTCAGCTGTCCTGCTTCTTTATAGCTGTTCAACCTATTTTGTTATCCGAAACCAAGGATAATTATTATTATTACGGTGAGGCTTTTTCGGGGTGTTGTGTGAGTTTTTTGCATAACATTTTTGGCGCTAGAAGGAGGGGTGTCTCTCCTAAAATCTGTTAGTGAATTAATGTCGGAAAGTTCCAAATCCGTTCGAACGCCGGGCGGCTAGAGCGGTAGGCGTGGTGATGCCAATCCTGATGGTGAAGTGACTGCTAGAGATATCCTTAACCATCTTCAGGCTATGGATGGTAGGATTGATAAGTTGGAAAAGAAATCGTCACGAAAGAAGATGGGACAGAAAAAGTAGAGGTCCTCGGAAAGGCACACCAGGCGCCGGGAAGTGATGTCAATAAACTTGGATTTTGGAAGTGAAGAAGAGCCTAAAAAATAGGCTCGGAAAAATGACTTTTCTAATGTCGAGACGGACCAGGAGAATGTGGATTGGAAGGAAGGCCCTAGGGATTCTCCAACTAGGAGTGTGAGCGTGTTCGACCGAGTGGGGAAGAAGCTCAACAACAAAGACTTACGACATGTGTTGGATGGGACTAAGGAAAAGGTAAATGGAAATGATAACCTTGACAAGTCTCAGTCGAAGGGTTCTAAGAGCTATAGGAAGGAAAAGTCTCAAAGCGAATAACGGACTTATGATAGGAGGTCCAAATCTACGAAGCTCCAATCAGCAGTCAGGAATGATGACAGCTCTAGCTCCCAAGACAGTTCAGCCCATAAGCAGGGTGGAGATTCAAATGAAGAAACAGATGAGAGTGATGGTTACCTTTCTGGTGGAGGGGATACAAATTATAAGGTGGCTGACTTAAGGAAAGCGCTGGAGAAGATTAAAGCTGAGAAGAGGTCGATATCAGGACTAGCTGTAGCTTCGCCTTTCACAAAGAAGGCGCGGGATTCGCCCCTTCCACCCAGGTACAGAGGAGTAGGTAAGAAGCAATTTTATCCGTATATGAATTTATACCTAATTAGTCCAACTGCACGAGTGAAGGGCGAAAGTCAAGATCTGAAGTTTGATGGTACCACGGATCCAGTGGAATACCTCAGTCGTTTTAGTACTGAGATGGAGGTTTATCAGGTCAGGGATCGTACAAAGTGTCGGCTGTTAGCAACTACCCTGAGGGACAATGCTCATCAGTGGTTCAAGAGGTTGCCATCTAATTCTATTCGTTCTTGGAGGCAAATGAGTGAGCTTTTTTGTCACTCAGTTTCGTGCTACGGTTGCATTCGCACCTCCTGCCAATACTTTAGCAAATATTAAACAAGGGGAGAAGGAAACTTTGAGAGAGTATTTTAAACGTTTCAATGCGGAGGTGCCCAAAGTGAGGAAGGCTGCAGATGAAACGTATAATAAGTATAATAAGCCCCCACCTTTGAAGAACTATAATAAGTATTCAGAGTATACCCCATTAGCAGCACCCTTAGAGCATGTGTTTGAGGTTGGGGACAAAGCTGGAATGTTTAGGAAGCCGACCCGTGTCGGTCCCCCTGGAAGAAGGGATCTAGGGAAATACTGCGCATTTCATGATGCAAACGGGCACGAGACAGCTTACTGTCGTCACTTGAAAGATCATGTTGAGGATTTAATCAGGAAGGGATACCTCACGGAGTTTGTGGCTCAAGAGGCGAAAAAATATAAAGATGAGAAGGAAAGGAAGGAGGCAGAAAGAACGGTAGCTGATCGTACAGCAAGGGCAAATAGTATTCGCACCATAATAGGAGGTCCCTACATTGGAGGCACAAGTAGAAACTCTATGAAAAATTTTGCTCATGAGGCTAGGGGAGCTCCCCTTGCTAATATTTTCCATCTGGTTGAAAGACCCCCAAAGATGTTCAAGGGGGAAACTGTAGACATCACTTTTACTGAGAAGGATGCTAAACACGTACATCACCCTCATAATGATGCCTTGGTGGTGACGTTCTCCATTGGGGGGATGAATGTGCATCGGATTTTGGTGGATAATGGAAGCTCATGCAATATAATAGCTAATGACACTTATCAAAAAATGGGACTCCTGGATAAGGAGATGTTCCCCTCTTACAATGATTTGTATGGTTTTACCGGAGGTCCAGTTCAGATTGTGGGACGAGTGAAGCTCCCGATCAGGATGGGGAGTGAACCTTATGTGGCAACTCAGGTTGCAGAGTTTATGGTTGTGAATGAAGATATATCTTATAATGCTATTGATAAGTGGATTTTATATCCACTTGGAACGCTTCGTTGCGGCTTAAATTGATTAACTTGGCCTCAAGTATGTTGTGTTTTTGATCCGTTTTAGTAAGTTTGTGTAGTATTACTAACTTAAGGTTGGAAGATACAAATGGCATATTTTATGGTGGATTTGAGTTCTAGAAGTGAAGCATGTCAAGTTGCAAAAGAAACGAAGGAAAAAGGAGTTAAAACGAAGAAAATTAGCCAAAATCAGCTCCCGGCAGAACCACCAGCGCAGCCAGCGCTCCAAAGGGTGCAGCCAGCGCCAGAATCAGCAGAAGTAGTGCAGTCAGCGCTCCTGTCGGCTGTCAGAAATTCTGATTCACTGTTTTGGCCATATCTTGAATTCTACAAGTCCATTTTGGGCGATCTTACAGTCCACGCGAAGCTAACGAGATTCTCTATCATTCTAAAGTGGTTAAGAGGTCCAATTATGACTGGAACGACCCAGAAATATTGAAGAAAAATCAGCTACGAATTTTCCTTCAAAACAGAATCAGTTTAGGAAACGTACTTCTATTATAATTCTATTTTGGTACTTCTTGTTGGGCAAGACTTCTAAAGCCTATATAAACACATCCAATCCTTGTAAATTGTATCATTACATACCATTACATATCAATTACTTAGGTTTATTTGTATTTTTTTTCATACTTTGTTTTTATCATGGTTTCATAAGATCCCATGATGACGAGCGGTTCGATTATGAACTAATCATTGTCATGGGATTCTAACGGACTTATTTATGGAGCTTTAGTATCTTGATGCTTTATAGATCTGTGTGTGATGTATATCTGATATCCTCGTATGGTTATGCTTAATTGATAGATGCGTCATGAACATCTAATTTGTTAATCTCTTGTGAAGCAAGAGTGGATCTTGAGATTTAGAACTTGCCATGCTAGCATAGGATAGGTTGATGTTTTAACATCATGATTTGTGGCGTAAATAGAGATATTATGCTGCCCTATGTGATCTTAATAGACAACTTGTTCTTCAACCGTTATGTTTTCAAATTCTATAGAGATATAGGGTCTAAGCATAATTGGTGTCTATTCATCTTCTATCTCTTTTGTGGATGTATGTTTAGTTTGGTATACGTATACTGAGAGGTAGCGTGTACTTGTTTCGTGTTGTCTGATCAGATATCATAACCATTGCATATAGTGATTAAAGGCGTCAGATCTAAGCAAAGTATTTAATGAAGTTAGGATCCCATGTTTTCTCTTGCAGAAGTAATTTGATTTAAATTCTTGTTAGTTAATTCTTAGTTTGATAATTTGTTTCTTAGTTAATTATAGTTAAAACCCAAATTATTAATTGTCTTAGCAGTGCATAATAACCATACATTGTTGCATAGGTACAAAACTGAATTAAAACCATAACCAGATCTCTGTGGGAACGAACTCGACTTATTCATATATTACTTGTGACCACGTACGCTTGCGTGATTTTGTGTTAACAAGTTTTTTGCGCCGCTGCCGGGGATCATCGGTGTTTTATTTTTGGTTTATGTGCTTGTCAATAGTGGTCGTTAGCGTTCACTGACTCGGATTTGTTTCTCATACCTATTATGTTTAGTTTGGTGTGTTTCAGGTACTTGAGTGTTTGAAGATGGCATGCGAGGGGTTGCCATGGTGGGCATATTCGAGGACATCCATGCCTCAGCAATGTGAGCAGTGTTTGGGCGTTCATGATCCTTCACAATATTGTTACTACGATGGAGTTGATCCATATGTCAGTTATGAGGAACAACCATATTTTCAATACCATCCTCAACAGTACCAACAAGATGTTCCAGATATGTCATATTTCTTTGGTATTGAAGAGTTTCAACATCAGCAACCTACTCCTACTTTTCAGTCAGATGAGGTTGATGCTACGGAGGAGCTTAGGATGCTTATAAAGAGTAATAAGGATTCTCTCAAATCTTTGGAGATACTAGTTGCTCGAGTTGTGAGTGCTGTGGAATAAGAGAAACAACAATTCATACTAGAGGCGATTCCAGAGAATAACGATGACTTGGAGCAAGGTACTGTATGCCTAATTGAGGAAGACAAATTCCAAGGTGAGGTGAGCATTCGCAAGCCATGTGAGGAATTTGATCATGTTAGGATGGTGGATGATTTGGAAAGGGCACTATTTGGGACAGACACTGCTGAGCTGCACAAATTTCAAAAATTGGTATGTGCGTACCAAGAGGCTGATGACCAAGGGAAAGATGCAGGTCTTCTACTTGTCTCAGAGTATAAAGATGGAGGTAGCGCATTAGAGCCAATGGAGGAAGTTCTCTTTGAGGAATCAAAGGCTTCAGCAACTTACATTTACCATCCTCCATTATATTCAAGCGAAGCCCGCGATTGTGTGTTGTTCTACAAATTGACAGATTTTGGGTCAACAGATGAAGGCATTGGAATAGGACATAGTTGTTACACGAATAGGCCAAGCGAGGAGAAGTGGCAGAAAGTGTGCTGCCGTGATGACGATGAAGTCTCACGAAGAGAGGACCAGGCAAACTATTATCATCCTTAATGGAGGCTTGGAAGTAAGGTCAAGCTATTGACGTTAAAGAAGCGCTTCGTGGGAGGCAACCCATGTGGTTCTAATGTTAGGTATGTTTCTACTTTTCCTCCTATTTACTTCCATTCAATGCAGACATTGAATCTTTCAAGTTTTGGGGTGGTTTGAGGGATAAGTAGTGTATATGTAGTTATTTGTGATTGTGAGTTATTATGTTCATGTAGGATATCATGTTTGCATTTTAGTTGTAATTCATGCATGTTTGTTCGTATTATTATCATGTGAGTTCATAATAGTTTGCATTTGCACCCATGCTTGATATGAATTTTGTGTTGTTGACGCTTTTGATTGAGAAGTGATATGCTTTGTTCTTGTGCACACACAGACACTAGTAAGTTGAAGCTAGTAGACTTATTGAATGTTGTAAGTGATTAGAAGGACATGAATATGTGCAAGATGATTTAGTTTGCATGCTTTGAATTCAAGTCGGTGCATTAGAGAGATTTTTTCTTGGGATTGAGTATGTTTTTCCACCAAGTGAGTTTTTGAGCCTTATTGCATAGTTACAATTTATTCGTTTGCTTGAGTGTCCATGGATTGTTTGCATTGCTAGCAGTTGTTTGAGGTCTTTCTTGAAACGCATGACATTATTTGACGATTAAAATGATAAAGGCATTTAGGAATAACCGCATATTTTCCCATATTACTACACCATATTTACATGATCAATTAGTTAACCCGTTGAGCTTAATCCTATTTTTCGGTGACATACCACATTACTTTCCTAGACCTTTTTCTTGTATTGGCCTTACATTAATTTGAACCCACATTGTCAAAGGCTGGTAGAGTGCTTAAGGGAGTAATAAGTTGTGTAAGGAGGGGTTTATTGTTGGTCTTACTTTTGGGGAAAATATTGAAATTGGGTTTGTTTATTTGATAGTCGGCATGTGTAATAAAATTGTGGGATCATTGTTATTGTTTATATTATTGTTTGTATTATATTTAGCTCTCGAAGAAAAAAAAAAGAGAAGAAAAA
Source organism: Kitagawia praeruptora (assembly GCA_037693485.1). Taxonomy (NCBI): domain Eukaryota; kingdom Viridiplantae; phylum Streptophyta; class Magnoliopsida; order Apiales; family Apiaceae; genus Kitagawia; species Kitagawia praeruptora. Next base: position 130,072,525 of record CM075352.1, read on the forward strand.
AAAAAGAAAGAAAAAGAAAAAAAAGAAAAAAAATATATTATGAGAGCATGTTTGTGTTGTTGTGATCCTATTTCAGTCGACTAGTCGAGTGTTTGTTTTAGTAAAAATTATGTGGGGGGGAAATAGGGTGTTGTGTATGATTTATTATGGTACTTACTAGCTTTTGACACTTCACATGTTTTGGCTTATTTGACATACCTTGTCCCTAGCCCCGTTACAACCCAATTAAAGACCTTTTGATTATTGTCATTAATGTATGTTGTGTTAAGAGTTAGATTGATACCAAATGTCAAGCATGCTTATGATTTTGTTGGAATTGAGTGATACACTTCCCTTGTTCTTGAGTGAATATTCTTTTTTGAGTGGATTGTGAGTGTTTGCTTGTTTTTGCGTATGAGATCCCGAGTTTTGTCTCAAAGATGTACTCTTGTATGCTTAGCATGTTTACTAACTTATTCTTACACTTGACATGGACTTGTGAGAACTTATGAATGTTCATTGAGTAGACTATGTGAATACTTGCACTTTCGACACCAAGACATTGCGGTATTTACTTTGATTCTTAAGTTGATATGGCATGAGAGGATTTGAAGGTATGGTAGGATATTAGTACTATATTATTTACATGTTCATTTAGTTGCATTCATGCATTGCATTGCATTGGATTTTGTGGGTACATTCACTATAGGCCCTCACGAGACCTTACTCGTCCACTAGGGCTGCCTAGGGGTTTAAAGGGCTTGTTGCATATGCTAAATGCAACCGTGATCACCTACGGAAGTGGTACTAGTTAGTTGTATATAGTTATATTTGTGTATGCTTGAGGACAAGCATCGGTTTAAGTTTGGGGTTGTAATAAGTTGATTTTATATCCACTTGGAACGCAGCCAGCGCTCCACCAGCGCAGCCAGCGCTCCTGTCGGCTGTCAGAAATTCTGATTCACTGTTTTGGCCATATCTTGAGTTCTACAAGTCCGTTTTGGGCGATCTTACAGTCCACGCGAAGCTAACGAGATTCTCTATCATTCTAAAGTGGTTAAGAGGTCCAATTACGACTGGAACGGCCCAGAAATACTGAAGAAAAGTCAGCTACGAATTTTCCTTCAAAACAGAATCAGTTTAAGAAACGTACTTCAAAATAATTCTATTTTGGTAGTTCTTGTTGGGCAAGACTTCTAGAGCCTATATAAACACATCCAACCCTTGTAAATTGTATCATTACATACCATTACATATCAATTACTTAGGTTTATTTGTATTTTTTTCATACTTTGTTTTTATCATGGTTTCATCAGATCCCATGATGACGAGCGGTTCGATTATGAACTAATCGTTGTCATGGGATTCTAACGGATTTATTTATGGAGCTTTAGTATCTTGATGCTTTATAGATCTGTGTGTGATGTATATCTGATATCCTCGTATGGTTATGCTTAATTGATAGATGCGTCATGAACATCTAATTTGTTAATCTCTTGTGAAGCGAGAGTGGATCTTGAGATTTAGAACTTGCCATGCTAGCATAGGATAGGTTGATGTTTTAACATCATGATTTGTGGCGTAAATAGAGATATTATGCTGCCCTATGTGATCTTAATAGACAACTTGTTCTTCAACCGTTATGTTTTCAAATTCTATAGAGATATAGGGTCTAAGCATAATTGGTGTCTATTCATCTTCTATCTCTTTTGTGGATATATGTTTAGTTTGGTATACGTATACTGAGAGGTAGCATGTACTTATTTCGTGTTGTCTGATCAGATATCATAACCATTGCATATAGTGATTAAAGGCGTCAGATCTAAGCAAAGTATTTAATGAAGTTAGGATCCCATATTTTCTCTTGCAGAAGTAATTTGATTTAAATTCTTGTTAGTTAGTTAATTCTTAGTTTGATAATTTGTTTCTTAGTTAATTTTAGTTAAAACCCAAATTGTTAATTGTCTTAGCAGTGCATAATAACCATACATTGTTGCATATGTACTATCTAACTCTGTGGGAACGAGCTCGACTTATTCATATATTACTTGTGACCACGTACGCTTGCGTGATTTTGTGTTAACAGCTATCATGGGTATTCCTTTCTTGAAGGAGATGCGCGTGGTGACTTCTATCTACCACCTCTCAATGAAATTCCCAACTCCTAATGGGATTGGGTGCCTACGAGGATGTCAGTCAGATTCACGGGAATGCTACGGTAAGGCTCTGCGTACTGCTGAGCAGGCCTCAAAGCATTTTCTATTGGTAGATGGTGGAACAACTGACAACTGTTATCGTTATCTCGGACCCTCAAATACTTCGACTGGAGAGTCGTCCCAACAGAAAGGAGGGGTGTGTGAGAAAGAATCATGTAACGCGATTATGATTGTGCAACATCCAGATGAAGACCCTTACGTTGATGTAGCTTCGTTTTTGGGGGTAGGTGCTGGAAGGGAGGTGCTCATGCTGGAGGCACCTCAATCGAAAAATAAAAATGGCGATGATGATTTTGTTGAAGGCATCGTAGAAGAAGTCAATGATAGTGACTTTGAAGATGTGGAAATGTCGGAGCAGTTGCAGGCAGAGGTACCTGAACCTGCACAGGTGGACAAAAAAGGGAACCTGGTGGAAGTTGATTTGGATCCCAGGATGCCCGAATCCAAAGAAAAAGATGGTGCTGAAGGAGACACTATATCTTTTATGGTGGATACCACTGATGCTAGCAAAGAGCTAAAATTTGGAAAACAACTAGATCCAAATATGTGGGAAGCTCTGATGGATTTCCTTAGAAAGAATGTGGATGTGTTTGCTTGGAATCATTCAGATATGATTGGGATAGACCCAAAGGTAATGTGTCATCGTCTTAATATTGATCCATAGGTGAAAACTATAAGGCAGAAAAGAAGATCCATAGGTGGCGAAAGAGCTTCTGCCTTGAGAGAAGAGGTGGACAGATTATTGGCAGCTGGTCTGGTGAGGGAATCTTTTTACCCTATGTGGTTGGCAAACCCGGTGTTAGTAAAAAAGCCCAATGGAAAATGGCGTACCTGTGTGGACTTCACAGACCTGAACAAGGCGTGCCCAAAGGATAGCTTCCCGCTTCCTTGTATTGACCAGCTGGTAGATGCAACTGCCGGGCATGCTCTGCTGAGCTTTATGGATGCATATTTATGATATAATCAGATTCCCATGTATGGTCCGGACCAGGAACACACCTCCTTTATAACAGATAGGGGGTTGTATTGCTACATTGGAATGCCTTTTGGTCTAATCAATGCGGGAGCTATGTATCAGCATTTAGTAAACATGATGTTCAAGGATCAGATTGGGAGAACAATGGAAGTGTATGTGGACGATATGTTGGTAAAATCAAAAGAGGTAGCTGATCATGTATCGCACTTGACAGAAATGTTTGACATCTTAAAGAAATATAGGATGAAGCTCAACCCTCAGAAATGTGTGTTTGGGGTAGAATCCGGAAAATTTCCCGGGTTCATGGTCAACCACCGGGGTATTGAATCTAACCCTGCAAAGATCAAAGCTTTGTTAGAGATGAGGTCACCCAGGAGTGTTAAGGAGGTTCGGTCATTAACGGGAAGAGTTGTAGCTCTAAACAGGTTTGTCTCAAAATCTTCGGACAGGTGCAAGGAATTCTTTTCGGCAATTAAGAAAGGAAAGAACTTTGAGTGGACGGCTGAATGCGAAGCTGAAGGAACAGCTGGGTAGTCCCCCACTCCTCTCAAAGCCGGTTGATGGGGAGGTTCTGATACTTTACCTAGCAGTTTCTGAGTATTCCATTAGTGCAGTGTTGGTTCGAGAGGAAGGGAAGGTGCAATTCCCGGTTTATTATGTGAGCAAGAGTTTGTTGGATGCGGAAACTAGGTATACTAACATGGAAAAATTAGCCTATGCATTAATCCTAGTGTCAAGGAAGCTTCGGCCTTACTTTCAGTCTCACAAGGTGGAGGTACGAACTTCTTTCCCGCTAAGGCAGGTGCTGCATAAACCTGAAGCTTCTGGAAGGTTGATGAAGTGGGCCATTGAATTAGGGCAGTTTGATGTTGAATATAAACCGAGGTCCGCAATAAAAGGGCAGGCGTTGGCTGATTTTCTTTTGGAATTTCCTCCCTCATTCGAGGTAGGTGGAAATGAATGTGAACCTGTTGATGAGCTACCTGTGGTAGAGGTGCCTGCGGAAAATTGTACTCCGTGGTGGACTTTGTATGTGGATGGGGCAGTTAACTCTAATGGAGCAGGTGCCGGCATAGTTTTGGTAAGCCCTGAGGGACATAAGCTGTAGAGTGATATTCATTTTTCATTCTATGCAACTAATAACGATGCCGAGTACGAGGCACTGATTGCCGGTTTGAAGCTGGCTTTAGAAATGAGAGTGGAAAATTTGACTATCTTTAGTGATTCAATGCTGGTGGTTTGGCATGTTAAAGGAGGGTTTCAGGCTCAAGGCCCTCGCACTGACTTATACATGAGGTATGCACAGGAATTGATAAGGAGATTTAATGAGGTAAATTTTGAGTAGATTTCTAGGACGGAAAATGCTAATGCAGATGCACTGGCTAAGCTAGGCTCTCAAAAGGGAAGCTACTTTGCTGGGAGTCATTCCTTTAGAGGTTCATCTTCAGCCAAGTATTTCAAAAGTTGAGGTTTTGAATGTGGAAGCTATAGTGGAGGATCATTGGATGACCCCAATTGTGGAGTATATCACTAAAGGAGTTTTGCCTGCAGATAAGGACGAAGCTCGAAAGTTGAAATATAAAGCGGCAAGGTATGTAATGTATGAAGGAATCTTGTATAAGAGGGGTTTTAATAAGCCTTTGTTGAGGTGTATTTCTGGAGATGAATGTGAGTATATTATGCGTGAGGTGCATGAAGGGATTTGTGGTAACCACTCTGGAGGAACCTCTTTGGCACACAAAATACTTCGTCAGGGGTATTATTGGCCAACTTTGCAAGGTGATGCTTACAAGTACACTCGAGCGTGTGATCGCTGTCAGAGGTTCGCAAAGTTGGGTGCCAACCCAGCTGCACCTCTTAAGCCTCTCACTAGCCCTTGGCCTTTTGCGGTTTGAGGGATAGATCTAATTGGGGAGCTTCCCAAAGGAAGAGGTGGAGTAAAATACGCGGTCGTTGCAGTAGACTACTTCACAAAGTGGGTTGAAGCAGAACCTTTGGCTACTATAACTGCTGCAAAGTTGAAGGAATTTGTGTTTCGAGCTATAGTTTGTAGGTATGGAGTACCTTATAAGCTCATTTCGGATAATGGGAAGCAGTTTGACAGCAAGGAGATGCGAGGTTTGTGTGAGGACCTTAAAATTCAGAAGGGGTTTTCAGCTATTTGTCACCCCCAGAATGGTCAGACAGAAGTTGTGAATAAGATAATAAAACATACTTTGAAGGCCAAGTTGGAGGAGCGAAAGGGAAGCTGGCCAGAGGAGCTTCCAATGGTGTTGTGGTCCTATATTACCACTCCAAGAACAACAACAGGTGAATCTCCATTCACCTTAGCGTATGGATGTGAAGCCATGGTGCCTGTCGAGATTGGAGCTGGTTCATTTAGGAGGGAAAATTATAACCCTGAGGATAATGAGGTGAATCATCGTTTGTACCTGGATCTTGTTGAAGAGGTACGTATGAATTCACAACTGAAGCTGGCTGCATATCAGTAACGTACGCGGAAGTACTTTGATAAGAAGGTTCGAGCTCGCCCATTGAAGGTAGGTGATTTGGTTTTGAGGAGGGTGCTACCCAATATGAGGGTACCTGGTCATGGCGCGTTTGGAGCCAATTGGGAAGGACCATACCTTATAAAGACGGTTTTTTAGGAATGTACTTATCATTTAACTGATTTGGATGGGAAGCTGATTCCTAGGGCATGGAATGTTGAACATTTGAGGAAATATTATCAATAGGTGTGTTTTTCAGGTAACACTTTCAAGTACACCTCTTTCAGGTATAGGATCAATAAAGGTAGCTTATTAGTTGTAGCTGCCATCTTTAGGACAAATAGATGATGTGATTTCGTCTTGATATGCTCGGGGGGTAGTGCATGTACACCTCACCGATAAGAAATATCATGAATTTTGCTTCTATGAGGCTAATAAAGTTGTTGCTTTCTTATAACATGTTTTGTTTTTAAAAATTATGTTGTGTTCCCTTATGTGCTTTATGGGATGAGTATGGAATTGCATGTATGAATATGTGTGTTAGTAGTATTTTTATGTGTTCGTTCGCAGGGAAGGACTGAATGTAATATCAAGTTCAAGTATCTTATCTCTCACAATTTAGAAGTGTAGATGAATGTTTGGTTTGTTTATAAACTAAATTAAACTAATTATAAATCGAGAATAAAATATATGAGGAAAACAACCTAAGAACTGGGGTTCTTCACTTGGTCTCAATACATGCTCAATATTAATGTGATATCTGTGTTCCTACCTTGCTGAAAACAATTCTTCTAAAGTTATACTGTACCCTCCCAGGTTACAATATAGTGCCTACAGCTACACCCTAATTGTCACTCCCGTGATACAATCAAAGTATATCTATAAACTGTTAAGTGTCAAGAATTATATGTCTCACAATTCTCCTATTAATCTCCCGATCTAATATTCAAATTATGTCTGTTAAATCATGTACTAAGATTGCAACTTCTCTCCCAAGCTTATTACAATCCCTAGAATACAATCAAAGGTTCATGACTCCCCTAATTGTGTTAAGATCTCATTAACAGATCAGCAAAGCAGAAAATCACATAATCAAGCATGCATGAATACCAAGGAATACTACCCAATCCTCAGATTAGAGAATTAGTTACGCATATTTAATAAAGAAAACATAATAATAATGATAATGAATGAAAACATAATATTGAAGAAAGAATTGAAGATCGAAAGTACCTTGATACGATTAAAAGCTATGAATTGTTATGATTTACAATGGTAGGATGTGTTTAAATAGGCTCTACAAATCTTTCCCATCAAGAAATTGCCTTCTATTACAATTAGGATTTAAAGAAGGTACCCAAAACTGCCCAGAATACAATTAGAATTAGAAAAAGGGCAAAACAGTAAATTCCCAGCATTCTTTTACAAGAACACGTGCGCGACTTTATTCAGCTTATTTCTTGCACTTGTTTCCTATCCCAGGTTGTAAAAAATCTCTCAAGCTTCGCGTGGGCAGTAAGATCGCTGAAAACGGACTTCTAGAACTCCAAATATGGCCAAAACAGTATAAGCTGCGCAGCCTTCCCGGAAAATCCGAATTTTAATCAATTAAATCTCCAAAAATGACAAAAGCTTAGATATTCTTGCAAACCTGCACAACTACACAAAACACATCAAAACTACACAAACTTGAGTCCAAAATAATCAATTTAAGCCGATATAGAATGTTCCAAGTGGATATAAAATCCACTTATCAAACACCCCCAAACTTAAACCGATGCTTGTCCTCAAGCATAAACAATTACAACTACCTAATTAGTACCACTTCCGTAGGTGATCACGGTTGCATTTGGCATATGCAACAAGCCCTTTAAACCCCTAGGCAGCCCTAGTGGATGAGTAAGGTCTCGTGAGGGCCTATAGCGAATGAACCCACAAAATCCATTTAACATAATGCAATGCAATGCATGAATGCAACTAATATGAAAAATGCAATTAATCTAGCCTACCATACCTTCAAATCCTCTCATGCCATATCAACTTAAGAATCAAAGTAAATACGCAATGTCTTGGTGTCGAAAGTGCAAGTATTCACATAGTCTACTCAATGAACATGCATAAGTTCTCACAAGCCCATGTCAAGTGTAAGAATAAGTTAGTAAACCTGCTAAGCCTACAAGAGTACATCTTTGAGACAAAACTCGGGATCTCATACGCAAAAACAAGCAAACACTCACAATCCACTCACAAAAGAATATTCATTCAAGAACAAGGGTAAGTGTATCACTCAATTCCAACAAAATCATAAACATGCTTGACATTTGGTATCAATCTAACTCTTAACACAACATACATCAATGACGATAATCAAAAGGTCTTTAATTGGGTTGTAACGTGGGCTAGGGACAAGGTATGTCAAATAAGCCAAAACAGGTGAAGTGTCAAAAGCTAGTAAGTACCATAATGAACCATTCACAACACCCTATTTCCTCCCACATAAATTTTACTAAGAACACTCGACTAGTCGACTAAAGTAGGATCACAACAAACACAAACATGCTCTCATAATAAAAAAAATTTTCTTTTCTTTTTCTTTTTTTTTTCTTTTTTTTTCTTTTTTTTTGTTCTTTTTTGTTCTTTTTTTTTTCGAGAGCTAAATAAAACAATAACATAAATAATAACAATGATCCCACAATTTATTACACATGCCGACTATCAAGTAAACAACCAAACCCAATCTCAATATTTTCCCCAAAATTATGACCAACAATAAACCCCTCCTTGCACACCTTATTACTCCCTTAAGCACTTTACTAGCCTTTGATAATATGGGTTCAAATTAATGTAAGTCCAATACAAGAAAAAGGTCTAGGCAAGTAATGTGGTATGTCACCGAAAAATAGGATTAAGCTCAACGGGTTAACTAATTGATCATGTAAACATGGTGTGGTAATATGGGAAAATAGGCGGTTATTCCTAATTGCCTTTATCATTTTAATCGTCAAATAATGTCATGCGTTTCAAGAAAGACCTCAAACAACTGCTAGCAATGCAAACAATCCGTGGACACTCAAGCAAACGAATAAATTGCAAAAAATATGCAATATGGCTCAAAAACTCACTTGGTGGAAAAACATACTCAATCCCAAGCAAAAATCTCTCTAACGCACCAACTTGTATTCAAAGCATGCAAACTAAATCATCTTGCACATATTCATGTCCTTCTAATTACTTACAACATTCAATAAGTCTACTAGCTTCAACTTACTAGTGTATGTGTGTGCACAAGAACAAAGCATATCACTTCTCAATCAAAAGCGTCAACAACACAAAATTCCTATCAAGCATGGGTGCAAATCCAAACTATTATGAACTCACATGATATAAAAACAAAAAAAACAGAATGTCCTATATGAAACAAACGTAGATAACACGAACATTAATGCATAATTTACTACTATTAATATGCAAAGCATGAAATCCTACATGAACAAATAATACAACAACAACAACTACTAATCCCTCAAACCACCCCCAAACTTAAAATATTCAATGCCCTCATTGAATGGAAGTGATACAAGGGATAACAGAATATACCTACTCGTCCTCCTCCTCGAATGAATCTGGTGGAGGATACCGCGTACGAGCTCCATAAACTGGCCACCTTGCCTGAATACTACAAAATCCAATTGACAAGAACACAAATTCGTAATAAAAATAAAATTAGAGAAAAAGATTACCCAATACGAATCAAAGAGGTGAACTTGCAATTAATTCCTCTTTAGAATTGAATTTTTAGGTATATAAAGAAGTAGAAAAGGAATTGGATTTGTATGTATAGGTGGGTATATATATTTGGGGGAATAATAATAATAAAAAAAAATAAAAATAAAAATAAAAATAAATAAAATAAATAAAATAAAATAAAATATGAAATAGAAGATGGATTGGGAATAATTTGGAATTAATATGGGGCTAGAATTAGGATTTTAGGTGGAGAAAATAATTAGAAAAGGGGTTGGAATTAATTTAGAAGATGAATTGATTATTTAATATATGTTAAACATATAAATAGTACACGAACAACCTGGATGGACCTGGATGGACAGAAACTTTGATATTGGCGGCTGATTTTTTTTTTTTTTTCTACTACAACACAACACGTACTCGTGTATACTCCCCCTAAACAAAAACCTGGACAGAGGTGCTTGGCGCTGGATGCGCGAGTTGGCGCCTGAGGCGCGCTTACCTCCTGTGTTACACACGCGCAGGAGCGCTCTGAAATTCTATTTTTTTATTATTATTTTTTTTTAATTGAAAGAAAGAAGTAAAAATCCTATGCTACACCAAGGTACAAAAATGCTTGGGTTGCCTCCCAAGAAGCACTTCTTTAACGTCAATAGCTTGACGTATTTCTACCTGCAAACTTCAATGAACAGAAAAAGCAAACAGATGCACATATCTACGAATTTCTAATATAAGCATATTGTGCAAATAAACCTTAGATTCATTGAAAGGTACGAAAACTTTCAAGAACCTATCATGCTCAAGAGACTTGGAAACCTCAAAATAGCTAGAAAAGTCGTCAGAATAATCATTATAAGTACGACTCATATACTCCTCCCATATCGGATCCTTATACTCTAAAGCAAGATTTTCAATTTCATCAATCTTAACTTCCTTCTCTTCTATAATTGGACACTCATCAATTTTAATCTCGTCTACCAATGTATTAAGCTCAAAATTTTCTAGATTTGATAGAATTTCAATTGCATCCAAATTATCATTAATGCGCATGGGACAATTATCAACTACACAAGTAGACTCATCCGACACAACATTATCATCAATTGCTAAACAAGAATCATGGCATAGAGGAAAATTGACACAAGGGGGAGTTCTATAACAACCTTCATACCACACTGCTCGAACTTCCCAAATAAAATTATTTAGTTTAGCATTCTCCTCATACCAAGCTATTGAATCACATGGAATATCATTATCACTAGCAATTTCTAAAGTTGGTTCATCAAAAACTCCCAAAGAAAGTACAGGAGGATTAGACTGAGTTCCTTGAATCATTTTATTGAGCGCAATCTCCCACTCAGCAAGTAAAGAAGGATTAGACTGAGTTAAACTCATATCAACATCATTACACATATATGGATAAACATCATCATGATATTGATTTTCAAACGAATATGAATAATCATTGCTAGGGGCATATGGAGCATAAAATGAGTTCTCAAAATAGAACGAATTCACCTGAGATGCATTACAATCCTCATAGGAATTGAATTGTGGGTAAGGATTGAAGTCTTGATATTGTTCCTGACTGTTGTAGAAATTCTGAGCATTGTTCCAACCAAAGTTGTACTCCATCTAGTCTCTCTCCTCAAAATTTGTTTAAGTTGTCTACCTCAAAGAACCCGTAGACACACCAAAGAAAGAAATACAAAAAGAAAGAAAAGAAAAATATATACAAAGATAAAATCTAAACAATAAGAAACAATTAACCTAAACTCAAGTATACTGCCTTCCCCGGCAGCGGCGCCAATTTGTTAGTAGTATTTTTATGTGTTCGTTCGCAGGGAAGGACTGAATGTAATATCAAGTTCAAGTATCTTATCTCTCACAATTTAGAAGTGTAGAAGAATGTTTGGTTTGTTTATAAACTAAATTAAACTAATTATAAATCGAGAATAAAATATATGAGGAAAACAATCTAAGAACTGGGGTTCTTCACTTGGTCTCAATACATGCTCAATATTAATGTGATATCTCTGTTCCTACCTTGCTGAAAACAATTCTTCTAAAGTTATACTGTACCCTCCCAGGTTACAATATAGTGCCTACAGCTACACCCTAATTGTCACTCCCGTGATACAATCAAAGTATATCTATAAACTGTTAAGTGTCAAGAATTATATGTCTCACAATTCTTCTATTAATCTCCCGATCTAATATTCAAATTATGTCTGTTAAATCATGTACTAAGATTGCAACTTCTCTCCCAAGCTTATTACAATCCCTAGAATACAATCAAAGGTTCATGACTCCCCTAATTGTGTTAAGATCTCATTAACAGATCAGCAAAGCAGAAAATCACATAATCAAGCATGCATGAATACCAAGGAATACTACCCAATCCTCAGATTAGAGAATTAGTTACGCATATTTAATAAAGAAAACATAATAATAATGATAATGAATGAAAACATAATATTGAAGAAAGAATTGAAGATCGAAAGTACCTTGATACGATTAAAAACTATGAATTGTTATGATTTACAATGGTAGGATGTGTTTAAATAGGCTCTACAAATCTTACCCATCAAGAAATTGTCTTCTATTACAATTAGGATTTAAAGAAGGTACCCAAAACTGCCCAGAATACAATTAGAATTAGAAAAAGGGTAAAACAATAAATTCCCAGCCTTCTTTTACAAGAACACGTGCGCGACTTTATTCAGCTTATTTCTTGCACTTGTTTCCTATCCCAGGTTGTAGAAAATCTCTCAAGCTTCGCGTGGGCAGTAAGATCGCTGAAAACGGACTTCTAGAACTCCAGATATGGCCAAAACAGTATAAGCTGCGCAGCCTTCCCGGAAAATCCAAATTTTAATCAATTAAATCTCCAAAAACGACAAAAGCTTAGATATTCTTGCAAACCTGCACAACTACACAAAACACATCAAAACTACACAAACTTGAGTCCAAAACAATCAATTTAAGCCGATATAGAATGTTCCAAGTGGATATAAAATCCACTTATCAATGTGGTTTTAGTTCTTAATCATAACTGTTAGTATGTTAAAAAACTCGGGGGGTAGTAGGTTATATCACCTCCCTTTAGTTATTTGCATGATTTTAGGAGGATAAAAATTGGAATATAATTTTTTTTAAGGTAATGAATTTTGGAATGGATTATGGTACATGAAGAACCTTATGGGAAGAGGTTCACAAAATTGGTCCACCTATGAGGAGGTTCCAATATGGAAGCTGTTTTGGAAGTACACTGTCAGGTTCATGTGGATCCCAGGGAATTTGGGCGCATGAAGAGCCTAGGGATAAGGATATATCATGTAGGAGCCAGAATTCAGGCTACATGAAATGGAATAACTTATATATAAAAAAAATTGGCAATGAGCTTCAGCTGGTTGAAAAAGTGAAGCTCACATATGAGGCACATTGCGTTCATATTTTTGGAAAAAGGTTTTATGGATTCTTTTTATAAAATAAATAAAGTCATATGGGAACCAAGACGTTGGACATATGATGATTCTCTATGTGTAAAGGCTAGGTGCGAGCACACGGGAAGCTCAGCCTTATTTTGGAACTCTATGCATCAATGTGTATGATTATTTAAGGATATTCATTCATGAGGATCTTGTGGTATATTAAATGGGACATTTTGTATAGGAAAAAAAATTGGTTGGATGTTAAACTATTATGATCACCTAACGTATTAAGTCAATGTTAAGGGAAGCTTCATGATATACATATTGAAAAAATGATTATTGGTTTTGGAAATAGGGAGTATCTTATATGGTTTTAAGCAATTCGATACACTTGGATTATTTCCCTTAACTCTAAATGGGCAACAACAACTTAACAGGAAATATTAAAGTAGGAATTTATATCACCAGGAATTCGTAATGAGCTTGGCACTTTTATGGAGTTCATTCGGCTACGGGTGAACAGTTCACATCCTGGTTTAGGTGTGTGCCTTATCACTGGAATACTTGTGCTTAGCATGGCAATTTCGTAGGGACAGTACAATGATATATGGAAAAACAAGATGCATAATTAAGGAAAACCAAAGTTATGAGTTACATCTTGTGAGGCAGTATGAGGAGCCCACGACCTCATAAATTCAAAGTTAATGGCCACCAAGGCTGTTCAAAATAATGTTAAAGTTTAAACCCACGCAGGGGTAGGAAGATTCTTTAATGATTAGAAGATTAAGGAGTAGGAGTGTCAGGGGATACCTGAGTTGTCAGAGCAGAAGGAGTAGGAGCAGCTGTGTTAGAGGCATCTGCTTTAGCTTCAGCTGCCTCTTTTGAGGGAACCTCCACCTCTTTCTCCTTGTCAGTTGGATCAACAGCATCCACCTTGGTTGCAGCAGCTTCCTTCTTCTTAATGTCCTCTACAGCTTTCACAGCATCTTCACCTAGCTGGGACCAATCGAGATCAGGAAACTTGAGGTAGGTGGATTCAATATAGTCATTGATGGCTGCGTTATAGCCAACATCATAGGTTTTCTTCCTTTTCTCCTTCTGGACGGACCTTTCCTGGGTAAATTGGGTATTTAGAGCTTCCGTCTTTAGCTCTAGCTCATGGATCTATTTGGCATAAGAAGAGACCAACTCTTCTTTTTCTGCATCTAGGATGGCAACAGAGTTAGATAGCTGATCACGTTCCTTCAGCAACTTAGTTTCAGCAGATTTGAGCTTCTTGTTAGCATTAAGGCACTTTTTCTTTTCGTCGTCCTTGGCTTTGATGGATGGCTTAAGTTGTTTCACCTCTTCAACAAGCTTCTGATCGCCTCTTGCTGTTTCCACAATTTTCTCACCATGTTTGAGGTAATGGAAAAAACTCTGGGCATTGGCATGAAGGGCAGCTTTTGCACCCTCAGCTAGTGACATCTTGTCCCAGGTAGCTACAGCCTCTTCAGGGATCTGATTCCCTGTCATCTCAAAGAAATATTGCATATTAGGACCGAAACTTTCAATCTCTAGAGAAGATGACATTTTGGTTCTCTTGGTAGAACGGGAGCCAGGAGCTCGAGCTCACTCTGTGGCAGGTGGAGGCAGTTTCCTCTTTGATGAAGTGGATGATTTTTCCAGGTGGGGAGAAGGAGCTTTGATTTTCAAACATCTCTTCATATTTGGTTGACTTCTTAATGAAAGAAGGAATTCCTGAAGCCATGTCTGCAAGAATTAAACAATATGGATACTGGTTAGCAAGTCATAAACTACGAAATAAAAAAAACTGTTGCAAATATGTATATTAATGATATAGATGAGGTAATAGGCAGCTTCAGCTAGCTAGAACTAGGGTACATCTCCCAGGTATGAAATCACAACTCATGAGGTTATCACGAGTTAATAGGCTGAGGCCATTTCCCAGTCCAGCTGACAAATTCAATGCTTCTACAGCACGTTGGAGAGTTAGACCTCTTAAAGTGGTCTTGGCAGGAATATTTGGTGAAAGGTTGAAATCTGTTCTTAACTGGGGGCAATCGTAACAGTAAAGAAACTGTTTGAGCCAATCGTTCATTCCTCTCTTATAACTTTTGAAGCACTGGCCTTCATGGACACTCCAGGCAGTTAAGTAAAAGAAACCTGAATTTTTTCCAGTTGGCTTTAGCTGGTAAAAATACCATAGCTCTCGAGCAGAAAGGGTCTTGTCAAATTCATTATGGTATAGAATATACATACACATCGCCATGCGATAGGAATTGATAGTGAGTTGGATAGGAGCTATGTCATAAAGTTCAAGAATCTCTCGGATGAAGGGATGTAAGGGCAGGGATAACCCTAATTTGAAAAATTGAGCTGACAAAACAGCTTGAGGTAATAATTGGCCAGGCTCGAACATGTCAAATCTATGGCATCTCTCTTCGGGAGAGGGAACGACCAAGGAGCAACCTATATGGTGTGATTGGGTCAGTTTCTTTAACAAGGAAGCCATCATGGAGGTACTCAAATTCTCACAGGATAGGTTGGCAAGGGGTTTTTCCAAGGTGTTGCTTTCTATTTCATCCGTTAAGGAGTCTGTTTTAGGAAGAGTTGCAGAGATAGTATGTGAAGGGGTAGCTTGTATGGAGGAAGCTTCACCGGCAGTAAGTTCTTGAGGGAGGTTTGGTGTTGTCGATTCATCAGAAGAGGTTATGAGGATAGCAGGACGGGTGTCTCTGGTTTTATGATCAAAGAGGTTGGTACTTAATGGATAGGTTTTTATGGGACCAAGTGATCTAATTTTTGAACGGGTCCTGGTGCTTATAGAAGAAGATGGATTGATTTTAGAAGCAGGAGTGATAAAGGGAAGTTGGTTTGTGTTTGGGAGCTCTGGGGAGTGGGCAATCTCCTCATAGGTGGAGTGCTGGGAGCTAGCTGCAACTGATCCACCAGACATCTGCACAAAGTGAAGCAGGATGAGTAGGTGACCAGCGAGTTTTCCCGAGTGAAGTGTCTTAATAGGCATGAGTGAATAAGCATACACTAAAGGCCAGGTGCCATTAGAAAACAGGTTCGCATAAATAGCTAGCTAAGCACAGGTATGCCCATCAAGGAACCTTAACCACTCTTTATAAATCGGGTATTTCTACATAATGTATACATTATTTATACGGATTCAGTTAAAGATAAGGATTGGTACATGCATTATAACAGCTAATAGCAATTGATTTCTAGAAAAGGGGAATCACATGTGGGTTTTTACAAAAACATGTAATATTGATGGGTTACGGATATAGATTAGCAGGATCCGGGTTCTAGGGTTTTGATTTCTAGGGGATATCATGGTTATAGAAGGGGAATACTTAGTCTAATGGTGATCTAAACAGCAAATAACAACTATTTGTGAGTGTAGATTTTGGTGTGTGTATCTAATTATGCATGTAAAGGTGTTAATCGAAAGCAAATTGGAACATGTTATTAAGCAAATAGCAGTGAATATATGTAGAGAACAGAGAGCAAGAGAGGATGTCATACCTTGAGAGGGTGTGGAGGGTTTAAGTTGCTGGAACCGTAGAGTATCACCGGATTGGTTCGCCTGTTTGGAGCTTCCAGTGAGGAGGTGAACCGATGGGATTTTGGGAGAGAGTATGTTTTTTAGATAAAACTAAAGGAAAAGAGGTTAGCAGAGTTTTGATATATATAAAAGAATAATGGCGTGTAAACAATAGGATATATATTGGTAGTAATTACTGTTGCTTTGGGATATGGAACGATTGGAAGCTAGGTGGGTGTTTGACACGGTTTTCAAGGGAGAGAGTGAGAGTCCCGGTATGGTTTTGAATGGTGGAGTATTTTCTAAAAAAAAAGAGGTTGTTTTTAGGAAGTGTTTTAAAAATAAAAGACTTAATTTTCGAGTAGAATTATTATGGGAGGAAAACTTTAGTTGGTTGAACAAAATTATAAACAAGTGGGGATTTCTTTTCGAATTCTTTAACAAGTAGGAATGGTGCGGATTTTAATTAGGAGAAAAATCATGGGATTTTTTGTGTTTTGTTGGCTTAGTTGTGGCAAGTTCATTATTAAAAATACAGGATATTAGGGTATTATGCTGGAGCTGGATAAAAAAGTGAAGCTGAGCCTAAAGAGAGATGGCAAGGCTCCTTTTGCATTTTATGGCTGTAAGGAACCGGGGGTAGTTGTTGTGCCCAAAATTTGTAATGGGCTTAATTTTAGGCCCATAGAAGTAGAAGCCTGTTAAGTTATTTGGTAGGCAGGTGTCATTTTGGAGGGAAGCTGTGCAAGTGTCATTTTAGAGGGAAGCTGTGCAGGTGTCATTACAGGCTCCACCTCTGGTTGTCGAATGGATAAGGATTATCTCCTAATTTTTAGGGGATGCGAATTGAGTCCTTTTAATGGTCTATTTCATTGAAGGACACGTTTTTAGCATGATAAGTGTTGAATATTTGTGATAGATACATGGAGTTATTATAGGAGTGGGATTTGGGAGTTTTACTTCGAATAGGACTCTGCTAAGTGGCTAGCTGAATTAGAGATAAGTTATATATGTGATTAAAACTCTCTTATTTCGTGGCTTAATCAACAAGGAAAGGATTCCTAACCTAAAAGAACTACATTAAGGCTTGATTCCTATAAATAGGATATGTAGGCAATTAGCAAGGGGTTCGGTTTTTACTTTTTCGATACACAAGGCACGTGTACCTTGAGTAATCACATTCTGGGCATATATAGCAGGAGATCTTTGCCATTGTTGACCAGTGACCTTGCTAATCCAGCCCTCTAAACACTAAACACCATTATTAGGTTCAGCTGTCCTGTTTCTTTACAGCTGTTCAACCTGTTTTGTTATCCGAAAACCAAGGATAATTACTATTATTACGATGAGGCTTTTTCGGGGTGTTGTGTGAGTTTTTTGCATAACACATGCTAAATAGTTTGCTGAGTTAGACAACTTGAATTTAATAACAAAAATAGAATAAAAAAACCTTATCCATAGTATTATGTTAAAATGTTGTTGAACGAATCATAGGGCTTTCGAATTTCATCATCTCCAGATGCTATGGCTTCAATGAATTAGGGTAGTTTTCAAAAATCAAAAAATAATTGAAGAAAACTCATATGAACTTGTTGGTCCCAGAGTATTGCAGAAGGGGGGGTGTTGAATGCAATACTGATAAAATCCAATCTTTAAAACAACAACGATAATAAAGATTACAAGTTATCAGTAGTAATATGCAAACGTAAGTGAATCAAGATTTCTCACAAAATAAATGTTTTATTTATCTTGTGAAGTGGTGCTACAACCTAGAAAAAATGTTCATCCAGCTTCGGTATCTTGAGAGATACAAGATTGTTTCTGTTGTTGCTCACAAGAAAGAATTAGAGACATGTATCTAAGTAGATTAAGATACTATGTTGTCACTATCGCATGGGTTGTAGAGCTGATGTCGTTTTCAAGTGGCAACTCTTTACAATTTGCACACCCATGTGACTTTCCTAAATTGCTATACAGACATTATTAACAATACAAGTAAAGCAACCTAGATTCTTTCTATTACTAGCTAATACAATTCTAGTAGATGTGGATATATCATACTCTTTGAATTAACCAGCCTTGTATTGTGATATCTCAAGCTTCTGCCGTAGTCTTTGCAGGTCTACTACAGTCGATGGAGTGTTGCAGCAAATCTGTTTCTTGAACATCTAAATGTAACACCCCAGTCCCACATCGAGGAAATTAGGGACTTTAGTTCAGTTGATAAGGCAAAGTACTACTACTAAGTGCACCAACAAATCATGATCTTTTGGGGGCCTGTGGTGGGCTTGTGGACTACCAAAGTTGGCTGCAATTGGGCCAGTTTGCTTTGGCTTATTTCGGATTCGGAATCGGGACTCGACCCGATTTTCGAAAAAAGGCTCGGGATTTCACCCGGGTTGTCACATATGGTATCAGAGCCGACTCTCGAAAACTTGATTCGTCAAGTTGCCGGAGGTGGGAACACGAAGGTTGGTGGTATTATCCCACAATGGACAGAGGTCCGGAGGTGGGGACACGAAGCCAGCCGGTATTATCCCACAATGGCTAGAGAGGAACGTTCCAGAACCTATGGGATATCCGTTCAGGCCTGACGATGATGTCAGGAGTTTAAGTGGGGGAGTTTGTAACACCCCAGTCCCACATCGAGGAGATTAAAGACTTTAGTTCAGTTTATAAGGCAAAGTACTACTACTAAGTGCACCAACAAATCATGATCTTTTGGGGGCCTGTGGTGGGCTTGTTGTTTACCCAAGTTGGCTGCATTTGGGCCAGTTTACTTTGGCTTATTTCGGATTCGGAATCGGGACTTGACCCGATTTTCGAAAAAAGGCTCGGGATTTCACCCGGGTTGTCACGTATTTTTTATAACATCCAAGCCCGTAACTGAATGCATACCGGACCCAACAACCTACCACAGGTCAGTCCAAAAGAGCTAGCAAATTGGTATACATTAGCTATTGACTTGTATCTATAAAGGTCTAAAACACTCTTAATATAATCGATGTGGGATGTTACAAACACCCCCTCTTATTGGGTCGACGTCCTCGTCGAGCCCACAAACACACTTACTAAACCCGGGCAGTGTATCTGCACTTCCGGCCGGGCAGAGCTCTGATACCATTTATAACATCCAAGCCCATAACTGAATGCATACCGGACCCAACAACCTACCACAGGTCAGTCCAAAAGAGCTAGCAAATTGGTATACATTAGCTATTGACTTGTATCTATAAAGGTCTCAAACACTCTTAATCTAATCGATGTGGGATGTTACACTAAACTTTCACGGGTTTGACTGAGAAAAATCCCCAAATCAAATAATTCACTGAGAGAGTAACCTTAACCGCCAAGTCTGTTGTCAAAGGAATATTCAGTGGTTGAAAATATGAGCTCACGCCAATGTAGCTGTCGGAACTCCAGACTTGCTGTCAAGTATGAGAATGTTGTTGTCCCATGCTTCAGCCAATGTTGCTGTCAGATGTAGCCTTTGTCTTGACTTGCAACATTTGTCTTCTTGTAATCTTACTGTCAAGATTATGACAGTAACTATTATTCTTGCTGTCTTCTGGATGTATCCCTTGAGGCTTGAACAAATGCATGAACTTCTTCCAAGACATACGCTAACGCGTTTAAAAATCAAGATAAGTTAGGGTTTAGGGTTGTTATACGGTTTATTCGTCGTTTTGAATATTTATAAAACCTAAAATGAAAACGTTGAACCCTAAAATTTAATTAAAATTGTATTTTTTAAATCTAAAAATTTTAAATAAAAAATTGAATCCAACGCGTTTAAAAATCAGGATAAGTTAGGGTTTAGGGTATAGGGTTTAAGGAACCTAAAACCCTAAGTTCGTATACGGTTTATTCGTCGTTCTGAATATTTATAAAACCCAAAATGGAAACGTTGAACCCCAAAAGTTAATTGTTGAACCCCTAAATTTAATTAAAATTTTATTTTTTAAATCTAAAAATTTTAAATAAAAAATTGATTTTAAAGAAAATTGGTGATTAAACTAGCAACGCGACAACATAATGCGTTTTTAGACCATGTACGCATGCAAACATTACGTTTTCTTTATTATTTTTAAGGCTTAATGACCTTTTAACCCTCAAAGTTTCCACCAAAATACCCATCAGTCCTCACTGTTTCAAAACGTTCCTTTTGACCCTCCAAGTATCCGTAAAGGTCCAATTAGCCCTTATACCGGTATAGGAAATGGTGAGTTTGGGTGATTTTTGGTTCGTTTTAATCGACACAACAACAATACAGCAAAAATCCGGCTAGAAACCGATTAAAACGAACCAAAAATCACCCAAACTCACCATTTCCTATACCGGTATAAGGGCTAATTGGATTTTTACGGATACTTGGAGGGTCAAAAGGAACGTTTTGAAACAGTGAGGGCTGATGGGTATTTTGGTGGAAACTTTGAGGGCTAAAAGGCCTTTAAGCCTATTTTTAAAAGAAAAAAATTGATGAGTTTATCAAGTGAAGCCACACAAAAAACAAATGCGTTAGTGAGAAAACGTGACAAAAAAAAATGCGTTACTTTGTGCTAGAAAGGATCATCTTTCAGGATTGTGATATTTTGGGCATTTTTACTCCAAATTGTAAGATAAAGGGCCATCTTCCAACCATTTTTATTTTTTCTTTTTGAAGTGATACATAGAGGTAGTTTGGTTGACAGGTAAATATATGGGAACTTGATCTTCCTAGGAAGTAGGAAAGTATAAACTTGTTTGGTTAACATTTGGTTGACAGGTAAATATATGGGAACTTGATTTTCGTAGGAAGTAGGAAATTATAAACTTGTTTGATTAACATTCATATTGGAAGTAAAAGTTACTGGGTAATTGTAATTCCCATAAAATGTAGGAAGCTACTTACCCACCCTTCCCTTGGTAACTTACACTTTCCATGATTTATAAATTCCTACATATAACCAAACATAATTTTCAACTTCTCAGGAACCTGATACCAAGGAAATAATTGCCAAGGTATTAAAACTTTCCAAGAAAGTGAATACCCCTAAGCAATCAAATGAGCTGATAGAACCATTTTTGTGTGTACATTACTAGTTTTACGTAACGCTATTAATAATGTGTCATATTCAAACAAGATTTACAATAAAACTGTGGATATATCCAAGTTACATTATAGAAGTATAATATCACAAATTATAATTTTCTTTTTCAACAAGACAGTCAATATTAGTTTTCTTAATTTAATCTCACCGCCTAAATAAGAAACTATTTAATTTTTAGGCTGCGTAATAGCATACTTGAATTTAAAAGTAAAGGTATATTTAATAAATTGATCAATAATCAAGGACAGGTATAACAATAAAATAGAAAAAGGAGGTAAGTATGACTAAACACTTACTTTCAGTTTCATTTTTATTAAATATGTACACATTTTTAATGAAATTATACATATTTTGTCAACAAAATTATAAACAAAATTATGTTTTCTAGTTGAACCAAATAAATAAAAAATTACAACTTATTAAATTTATCCATATATAATACTATTTATATACGGTTGCTTCAAAAAGCACAAAAAGTACAAACATTCTAATTTACAACAAGTCCACAAGTCCAAAACAAAACCCAAATCCAGATTACCAAAATATGACCAAAACAAAACAAAAAAAGAAAGGGACAGAAACAAACAAATTGACTAAAATTTTACCATTACTATACTCCTCTCTCTTCTAACTTTCACACTTAACCCTCACCAAATCTCACTTAAACAACCAAACCTATACATACATGTTACATACACTCAACACATAACCTGACACAACACTCTTTTTATATCAATACTACCATTACTCACACACACTAGCATCCAATCTCCCTCCCATCTCTCCACTCTCCTGTCTCAATCTCTCATCATATCTCACTTCCTTATCATACCCTTCTCTTCTCATCACCCAATCTTCAATACCCAGATCTTAGATCCCAAAAAAATGCCCTCATTTCTTACCTTTTAATCTCCCAAGAAAAACCCACAAAAATCTTGTCGTGAAAGAGTCACAATGTTTTCAACTTCAACTCCAATAATCCCAACAATAGCCCTTTTAATTTCCTTGATAATCATCTTCTTTTTCGCCCCTTCTTTCCTCCCAATCACTACCCACCATAAATCACCACCAATCCCACTTGCTGATGAACTTGATGACTTTGCTTTATTCACACGCGCCACTCGACGCGCCACCGCTAAGTCACGCCTTGGCAGCACCAATCAAAACCCCAAGATTGCTTTTTTATTCTTGACAAACACTGACCTTTATTTTTCACCCTTGTGGGAACTCTTTTTCAAGAACCACTCTTCTTTGTATAACATTTACATACACGCTGACCCAACTGTTCAAATTACACCACCTACTGGTGTTTTTCAAGGCCGTGTGATTGGTAATTTGCATAGGACTTATCGGGGAACTGCCACCCTGATTTCCGCTGCTCGACGCCTTATTGCCACGGCGATTCTTGATGATTCGAGTAACTTCTACTTTGCCCTCATTTCCCAACAATGCATTCCTTTACATTCGTTTAAGTTTGTTTATAATGCATTATTTAGTACTGATTCGGATTCCACTGCGTTAGATAAGATTAGTTTTATTGAAATTTTGTCGAATCAATCAATATTATGGGATAGGTATAATTCTAGAGGTAAACGTGTGATGGTTCCGGAAGTGCCCTTTGAAAAGTTTCGAGTTGGGTCTCAATTTTTTATACTAACTAGGAGGCACTCGTTGATGGTGCTTAGGGATCAGAGATTGTGGAAGAAATTTAAGATTCCGTGTATAAATGTACATTCTTGTTATCCAGAAGAGCATTATTTTCCTACATTGTTGTCGATGTTGGATCCGGAGGGGTGTTCGTTTTATACATTGACAAGGGTCAATTGGACTGATAGTGTTAATGGTCACCCGCATACTTATTACCCACCTGAAGTGTCGGCACAACTGATTTACAATTTGAGGGACTCAAATTCTTCTCATTCATATCTGTTTGCCCGGAAATTCTCACCTGATTGTTTGGAGCCACTGTTGGATTTATCAGAGAAAGTCATCTTCAAGGACTGACTTTTAATCTTGGTAAGTGCATTTTGTTAATTCCTTTTGTACTGATTTTAAAGTGATATTTAATTTGATTTAATATTTGGCGAATCAAATTGGATTGATGATAAAGTTGGTGATGTAAATTGCTTAGTAGGTGATCTGATCTTGAAGTTTGATAATTTATTTATGAGAAGGCAGAGTTAAGGTGTCGTTTTTTTTATGGATTTGTTGTGATTGTGAAGAATCATAAGCACTTTTAACTTAATGAGGAATCATATTCTATGCTTAACTACTATTTAGTTTTAAGGATTTATTTTCCTTCTAGCTTATTATAGAAACTTTATCCTAAATGTATGAAATTGGAACTAAATTAATAGATGTCTCAAGATAGCAAGGACAAAAACAGGAAGTGTGGACTCTAGGTTTTGTATAACCAAAATAAGTTGAATACTCTCTTCTAAGAGATGTATCAGAATCTCTTTTAATTTATACTTTAATTGATGTAGGTTGGATGCTTTTCTAAATCATTTTCAAATTATCAGCAACATACCTAAAAACTATGTAGTAGAACATTTATCTGCTTATCGTTTTAGTACATAATTGATACCTTTTGAATTTTGTTTAGATACTCTAAATATCAATTTGTGGCGGTCCACTTGTAATCAATTCTTTGTGTATAGAATGGGAAATGAAACCATGTGGTTCTTTTGTGGTAGTTGGAATTCGGAAATAATGCAAGATCGAGATTAAAAATTGGTTCTTTTGTGGTAGTTGAAATTCGGAAATAATGCAAGATCGAGATTATAATTACATATCAAGGTCTATTACTAATACTATGATACTAGTGGTTGATGATCTCCTCTAATCTTTTGGGAATTTATTGTTAGACCTTGAAAAACAGGGGCATGTGTGTGTCAGGACCTCTTGACTAGGAGCTTCCAGATTGGAGTTTCAGTTGCATGTGTATTCAGTGGAATAGAGAAGGCATTAGCTAGACAAGACCAGCAGTTTTACTTGCTATCTAATCATTTGACATTTAGTATGTCTTTATTTTGCTTAAAGTAGGTTCTTGGCAAACAAATTTCCATGTTTTTTTTAGGTTCCTTCAACTCTTGTTAAGTTTTGCCTTCTCTGCTTTTTTTTTTTCCCTTCCCTTCACTTGGATGAGGAAAGTGAACAAAAACTTGTTGGATTATTAAGGGTGCAATCCATGAATCATCGAAATTATTTATACAGGAGTTTTTTTGAATCAAGCTTAGCTTAGAACTCATATTCCTAGATTCAGGACTTTGAAGATTTCCCAGATTTCTTATTAGTAGCCAATTCAGTCTTTTGTTCTAGTTTCATCATCATTATATTTTTAATTTGTGATATTATTGGGTAGGTCCATGTATTGTTGGACCCTACAGAAGTTAGTAAGAGTCTGAAGGTGCTGGGAAAGGCTTGTCTGTCAGTCTGTGAATTATAGGTTGCTATGAATTTAGACACTGTATGCTAACAGTTACATGGAAGTTTAATTTGTAGTTCTGAAGTAGCAAACAAACAAGTTACAGGCTGATTGTGTTCCTTTTTCAGCAGTCTTAGTAATTTTAAGCTTTGGCAAGTTGAAGTTAATCTATTATAACGGTTTTAATTTGGGTTGGCTGCACTGCAAGTTACTAAACTGATGCCATACTTTTCAGTTGCTTGCAATTTGTGTTTGGTGTAATGTTTAGGTGCCAACTTTTTAGCTCTGCCTAGTGCCTTCTTGTGCTTCCTCTTTTAATATGTTCTTTACAGGTGCTGGGTGAATGTTACCAAGCATTGAGCAACTTTGTCCAATTTATCATTTGGGCAACGGAGGTTGGAAGATGTTCATTGTAAGTGAACACAACCATGTTCTTCCCCCGGTGACTTTACCAGTTCAACTTGATTACAGAGCTTCTCGGAAGGCGGATAATCAAAAGAAATTGGCCATGGGTGTAAGTTTGGTGGTGTAACAATATAAGTTTGGTTGTCTACTATGTTGAAATTGGCCTTTCAAAATTTGGTAATTTTTTTGCTGTTATTTGCACATATAGTCCAGTTCAGTAATGTGAGAAGTAGGGAAAAGAAAACAAGATCTCCCGAAATCATTGAATATTTTAGCTATTGTATCCAACATGTAAACACATGATCTACAATTGTAGCTACTACTACTATCTAGATTTGAGTCACTGTAAAGAACACGTGGGTCATCAATGTTTTGACTTGTTTACCTAATTTATGTAATACTTTTGCATTTATATTTAAATTTATCTCATGATAGCGGGGACAAAATGGTTCCTTATTTACTTTGTGTTTTCTGTTGGCCTACTCGGAATGTAGCCTATGAACGTTCGAATTGAAAGGTTAGATAATTTGACCCATTAAAAGTTCTGAACTCTCTGTTTTTTCGTTTTTTGTTTACTACAATTTTATATCAATTCCGTTTTTAATCTTTAGTAAAACTTAAAAGTTGAAAGTAGTAAACTGAGAGGGTGTTTGGCTTAACTTAAAAATTGTTACTTATCACTTAAAGTGCTACTTACTCACTTTAAGTGAAAAGTGATATTTTTCACTTAAAGTTAGGTGTATCTGTTTGGCTAATTCCACTTAAAGTAAATTTATTTTTAAAAAATTAATTAAAAAAAAAAGAAATTTATATTTTTTTGAAAGTATAAAATACAAATATATGCAAAGAATACAATACAAGTTAAAAGGTGACTCAAATACATAAAAATTGATATGAGAAAAAAAATAAGTGGAAAAAAAGTACCTCCAAGGTACTTTTTTTTTTTGAACTAAAACTAACTTTAAGTGGAAAAATTTAAGGTTAGACAAACAGCACGAAATCACTTTAAGTAGATAAAAAAAAATTTTAAGGGGGGCCAAACGGGCTCTGAGAGTCGTGTATAATAAATATAAATAGGGCCCTTAGCATTAGAGACTTTAACGGATAACGATTACACAATACATTCATAAAAAAGCTAACAAAGTACCAAGCTATGCAACTTTTTAGTTGTTTTCCCTGTTTTCTGGACTCTTTGAGCAAGCAAGGGAGGATAAGAATTAAGGTCGATGACTTTATGCTGTTAAAACCAACAAAACTTAAATCTACAAGATGAAAACATTGAGTTAATCTTACACCCAACATCGATTTATTGATATTTCAAGCTGCATCCTCTCCCTAGTCACCTTCTGCAGCTTTAAGAATTTTGTTTCAGATACACCGTCGTCGCAACTCACAATTTACCACGGCCACAAACCACTGCGACTCCAATCAACAAATTTAGCGAGATATGCTCCGGTTCTTATAAAGCTACCGAGAATTGAGTTTAAAGATGTTAAAAAATCATTCTGTTAGGATCATTTTATGCTGGGCTCAGTGGCTGCAATAATATTCCACCATCTTATCTGAGACTTCTCAACTTTGCTATGTAACTCCTAACTTTAACTCTTGCCTAGACACTATATTACAGACATTGCATCCAATAGGAACATATCTGATATGATTTTGACAAATTTAATCGAGTAGAGATTTGTTTGTGAAGAAGTATATGACTAAGTTCTTCACTGTGCATCTTTTAGCCCACTTCTAAGTACATGTGCTTACTTAAGAAAGTAGAAATAACAATTTTCCATCCTCATTATCCTGGCAGCTTTGGGATTTTCTCATACGTGCTTTTCTTCTGCAGCTCTCTTTTATCTGCATATGTGCATATGCAAACATACAATCGTTTACGTTGTAGCTTATTTTTAAAGAAATTAGGTTATGGGCCTTGATGGACAAAAAAAATATTACAGCTACAGCAATTGTAATATAAGAATATCTAGAAATTGAATGTAAGAAGGGAGCCAGGTGGTGATTAGAAAGGCCTCGCGACAGTTTTACCTGCAACTACAGGCGCAGGCAGGAGAAAAATAGGACTCAAACAAGAACACAGACACAAAAATGAGGGAGATAGACAGACAAAAAGACGCAAAATAAAACACAAGAAACAATAACAAATTCTTCCGATAATGGATACGGAAATAGCATACCTACGACGACGATTTTGTCATCTTCAAGAGAGGGGTTTATTTAGTACCCACTGAATTGAAAGATAGAATTCCGGTGAGTAATTTTAGTTGGGTTTACACAATTTCTTTGATTTTCTCAGTTGTTATATAGTTTACAAGGTGGGAAATCATGTGGAAATTGAAGATTATTTGCAAGTTTAGTTTACTGTCGAGACATCCCGTGACAGGGGAGAGCGTTTTGGTAATTGAATTTGGAATTGGTGCCCCACTTAGTGGTGATTTTGATGGGGAATACTATTCGTTCATTTGATCTGTTTTCAGTTGTAGCATAGTTGTTTAGCTCTCGTAGCGGAAACCTGATCTTGATTTTGATGGTTTGGGAAGCGACATAAAATTTGTCAAAGTCAGCTATTGAAAGTTGATTGGCATTTCAGGCAGAACTAAACTTTGTTTGAAAGCATTAGTGGCTGATAAGATCGATAGATTGAATCTGAGTTATTGGAGGGTTTAGTTCATGTAATAGTTTTAAGGAAAAATATGCAAATAGCTGTAATTGGATGGAGGTTGTTGAGAAAGTAGAAGTAGCATTGTCTCATATCCAGAAATATCGGCTCTGGTTCAAGACGGATTGTTCAAAGATTACGGAGCATATATACTTAGGAAGTGATGCGATAGCTAAGAACCGTGAGGTACTCAAGCAGAACGGTATTACCCATGTGTTGAATTGTGTTGGATTTCCCTGTCCGGAGTATTTCAAGGGTGATTTGAAGTATTTGACACTTTGGTTGCGGGACAGTCCTTCTGAAGATATAACAAGTGTTTTGTATGATGTGTTTGATTATTTTGAAGTTGTACAAGAGCAAGTTGGGAGAGTATTTGTCCATGTGGAAGGAGAAGCTTAGTTTTGAAGATGCCTTTGAACGTGTGAAAGCAGCAAGAGGTGTGACTAATCCAAATATGGGGTTTGCTTGCCAACTTATGCAGTTCCAGAAGCGTGTACATGCTATGCCTGCAAGTCCAAGTTCGGTTCTAAGGATGTATAGGATGGCACCTCATTCCCAAAATGATCCTGTTCATCTTGTACCAAAATTGATAAGCAACACTGGTGCTGATAACCTTGATTCTCGGGGGGCATTTATTGTTTGTATCCCTGCTGCTATATATGTGTGGGTGGGTAAGAATTGTGTTTCAGTGATGTATGCAAGGATAGCTGCTTTGCAGGTCATCCGATATGAAAATGCACAGGTTTCAGTTTTGACTATTAGAGAAGCTGAAGAAACATCTGAGTTTTGGAAAGCTATTGGGGCTGAACAAGTTTTACTAGATGACTGCCACAAAGCAGCTCCCAAAAGGCGAAGGTACTATTCTACAGATATTAACAAGACAAGTGCTCCTATAAGCCGGGGTGGTGGCGAAAGAAATGTTAAATCTTATGATACAGATTTTGAGATTTTACACAAAGCACTGTATGGTGAATTTGTCCCACCTGCTTTTTTCAGAAGCTCCACTTTGTTTGCCAGATACGTTTTCATGCCGTTCTCCCTATAGCCAGAAGTTAAGTTCTTCCACCCCATTACTCTCACCTTTGTCCTCTGATTATTCAGAACCATTTACGCTATCATTTACATCCTATAATGGGGCCTAAAGTATATTGTACATATACTCTGCATCTTTCACAAGATCTAAACCATTTGGTGACCCAGAAACACTACCATAGTGTTTTAAAGGGAATATCTTGACGTAGATCTGCCTCTGGCATAAGTAACTTGAAAAATTATAATTTGTGAAATTGTTTACTAGATCACTATATGAATCTCCTGAGGAAGGGATAAGCGTGCTTGCCATCCCAGAAGAAAGGATTATTAAATCGACGCATGATCAATTCTTTGTTGTGACAAGTGATGGAGTTTTCTCTCTTGCACCAAACACGTCACTACAACTTGGCAAAATAGCTGGAGGTATTGAACCCTGGTCTTCTGGGAGGAAGACAAAGCCGAAGACCAGCTTTACTGCAGAAACATATCTATTATTGGCAAAATAGTGGGATAACCTGGTTGCTCATAGTGCACTTTGTTCGGATAAACACATTGCTCTTGTACTCTATTATTGAGCATTCTGGCCATTTTCTTCCCATTAGAGGTCACTTTCTTGCTCATTGGGGGTGGTTGCCAATAGTTTCCTTGCGGCACGCGATATTATAGCCACTGCTATTGGGCTTGTCTATAGCATTACTGAGGTTTCTTCTGCAGCTCTCTTTATCTGCATATGTGCCTATGCAAACAAAATCGTTTACGTTGTAGGTTATTTCAAAGATACTAGGTTATGGTAAACCCATCATTTTCTTTATTTGATGGCAGGATACTAGGTTATGGTAAACAAAATCGTTTACGTTGTATTTTCTTTATTTTCTATTTAAAAAAAGAAGTTTTCTATTTTAAAAAAGAAGGAGGGGCATGGCCGGATGGGAACAAAGCGAACATGATGTTAACTATATTTTTGTTAAAATAGCTGTGTTAACTTTGCATCATTTTTCAAAAGATAACGGCGTATCTTTTAAAATTCAGCTAGGATCTGTAACCATATGGATTCATGTCCTCTTTCACTGTAATTGTTGCAGGATGGCAAGGTTGACAACTCTGCAATTAAGAGCTGATTAAGATGCATTGGATGCAATGTTGAGGACTATCAGTATGCTAGTGTCGTATACCCAGGATCAATATGATGTTTGCTACGGCAACATAGGTATTCCATGGTCTGGCTGTTTGCAATAGTAGGAGGTCCTGGCTGTTTGCAATATTAGGAGATCCTGATTAATGAACAATATTTCTACAAATCGTGTTTGCTTAGCATTGCTTAAAGATTATTCGAGATACTCAGGTGATTGTGGTGACCATAAATATTAACCAAAAGGCATGAAAATATTTTTGTAGAAAAAAAGGAGTGTATTTCCTTATCCGGTTGCATCGGTGTATAGAATCAACTTAGTAAGCGGTAAGATTGTTTTGGCAATAGAAATAATAAGAGTTTGTAATGAAGAAGATGACACCTTTTGTAGAGCCAACTTGGAAAGTTATATGATTTCTTTGTACTTCACTGTATATGCCAGATACAGTTATGGCATCAAATTAATTAATAGGTTGGTGAAGTTCTATGTTGCCATTAACACTGCAATTGACCTCAAGTGCTATCGACAGCTTTTTCCATTAGGCAAACAAGAGACACAAATATCTCTATCCTTGCTACGCCTCTGCATATACGGATTGTCCAGTGTCCACAAGCTTGCGGATATGTGATTGTAACATATGTGAACATCAGTATAGCCAGAAACTTTGATTAAAGATTACAAGATGTTACTTATACTTGATTCGTAGAGATAATGTATACGTATCTAAGATAACTGTGACGTGAAGCTTACAAAGCCAAACCATTAGACCAGAAAACACAACTAAACGTCGCTAAAATGTAAGATCAGAAAGATAATTTAACCTCAGGCTTTCCAAATGTTTCTGTGCATTGATTAACCAGAACATTCATATTCACTTGTATATGTCAGAAGTGGAGCTCACATCCATAAAAAAATGAAAATTTTGAGCACAACGTAGTGTACCTAGATAGAAATCGAGATATACACAGTACAGAGACAAAACAGCAGAAAACTTTCCATCAAAATCGAAATGTTAACTGCTTCTTGTTTGTGGCGATCGGCAGAACTGGAACAGTAATGCAACCTTCTGTGGATGCTACAGACTGTGGCAGAGTATTACAGAAGCATAGTTTGTCTAATCAATTAATGTAACAATCTTCTCATTGCTGGTAAAAGCATTTGTTAATACTTCCAAGCAATCTCTGATGTATGCCAAAGTGATATACAGTTACATACTAATCTTTCAAGATGGTTAAACCCAATTTTTCTGACCATATCAGCTAATGCGATAAACATCTTTTCTTCACAAAGCATCTAATGCCATAACGCCAATAAGAAAAACAAAAAGAAAGGAATAGCTACGTAGATGGATGATACAATATATAACCACGTTGGCTTTTCGAATCTTGTCTGTTTTTAACTACACAAACATTTGACGAGGTGGAGTCAAATTCTCAACTATGATTAGGCAGATCACAGACTGAGGACTTATCTTCCTATGTTACTCCCACTGCAAAACTTTTCTGTATCATGCGTATTTTCTTCCCTGATGATATGTATTTTCATTATCTTATGAAGCGATTCTTTAAACAACTTCTGACTTCTGAGACAGTCCAGGCTATTTTTTTTTTGTACAAGTTAGTTTACAGTGTGGAGCTCCGGCCAGTTGAGAAGAAATTTACAGAAATAAAAAAAAAAATGTCAAGAATGTAAGCACCATATAACAATTAGCATACACCAAATTTACAGCATAACTGTTACAACAATCACAAAGAAACTATTCCAAGAAGATTGAAATTGTGTTTTCACCTTAATTGGATTCCCCATTATGTTTTTAGCTTGTCAGCATGGTTTGTCGCATTTTGTAAGAATATCATAAATGCTTTGCTGTGTAGTCCAGTAAAGCACCAATCCTACACTGTTAATATAATTCAAATACATAACCAAACTAGCACCTTTGCACTGCTTAAAACAAATTCCCTAAGCTCTTTCACTCGATCATGTTTCAATTATCGATTTTTTTTTGTTTGATATTGGATTATCTCCAGGTTTAATAATTAAGCTTCTTAGAACATGAAGTTGAGAGGCCGGTGTAGCAGTAGAGCTACTGAAATTCGTCAATGTAGTCCTGCAGGGACTCCTTATCGTTCTTTAAAGATGTTCTGTGCCAGCAGCTAAGAAATTTAAAAGACTGAATTTATGCTTCTATTACATTGCCAGAGTTCGATTTTAATATTCTAGATAATTACTACTAATACAGAACACAGAACAGAGAATTGTGAAAATTTGATCTATTAAGTTTTATGATTACTAGCTTATAACCGTGCTTTCTTTTGATAGGTTATAAAATTTATTTAACATTATAATTATGAACTTTGAATTTTTAATAAATTAATTTAATCATGTAATATATCTTATTATTAGATCTAACGATTCTTATTTATTACTAAAAATAATGATTTGAATATATGGTGAGATATTTTTGAGTGTATATAATTTAATTTTATTAAATAGAACCGTCCATGATATAATTGGAAAAAGAGAGATTTTAGTTTGAAAAAATAGAAAAAGATAACGTGAAAATTAAAAGGTGACATACTTTAGGGTGAAAATGGTAATTGATTAGTTTATAGTAATTATAATTTAATTGTTATTTTACTAAATAAAATTGCAGGTAATATTTTTAGAAAATGAGAAATTAATGTTACCGTGATATTTCTAAAAAAAAAAGGAATTTAATTAGAAAAAATAAAAAAGATGATACGTTTTTAGCTGAAAAGGTAATCGGTTAATTAATAGCATTATAATATTATGATTTTATTTTTATTAAATAGAATCGACCGTGATATAATTTGAAAAAGAGAGGTTTTAGTTAGAGAAAATAAAAAAGGTAACTTGTTTTGGTTGAAAAAGGTAACCCGTTATATAATTGGAAAAAAATATTTTAGTTAGAGAAAAGAAAAAAGAAAAAAATTTATTAGTTAACAGTAATTATAATTTTTTTAATTAGATAAAATATAAAAAATATTATATTTTACCTGAAAAAGGAAACTGCTTAGTTATTAGAAAAAAATGTAACACGTTTAACCTTAAAAGTAGGTTGATTTGTAAAGTAAAAATTTTAGTTAAATAAAATATAAAAGAAGATTTTTAAAAGGTAACTCGTGATATAATTGGAAAAAGAGATATTTTAGTTAGAGAAAAAAGAAAAGATAATTTGAACGAAAAAATTAATTAATTAGTTAACAGTAATTATAATATGCTTTTTAGTTAGATAAAATATAAAAAATATTATATTTTGACTGAAAAAGGAAACTGCTTAGTTATTAAAAAGAAAAGAAAAGGTAACATGCTTAACCTGGAAAAGGAAATTGATTAGTAAAGCAAAAATTTTAAAGGTAACATGTTAAACCTGAAAAAGGAAATTGATTAGTAAAACAAAAATTTTAGTTAGATAAAATATAAAAAAAGATTTTATCTGTAATTAAGTAAGGGTAATTAGGTAAATTCAATAGGTACCACCTGAAAAAGGAAACTGCTTATTTATTAAAAAAAATGTAACACGTTTAACCTGAAAAAGTAGGTTGATTTGTAATGTAGAAATTTTAGTTAAATAAAATATAAAAGAAGATTTTTAAAAGGTAACTCGTGATATAATTGGAAAAAGAGATATTTTAGTTAGAGAAAAGAGAAAAGATAATTTGAATGAAAAAATTAATTAATTAGTTAATAGTAATTATAATATGCTTTTTAGTTAGATAAAATATAAAAGATATTATATTTTAACTGAAAAAGGAAACTGTTTAGTTATTAAAAAGAAAAGAAAATGTAACATGTTTAACCTGAAAAATGAAATTGATTAGTAAAACAAAAATTTTAAAGGTAACATGTTTAACCTGAAAAAGGAAAAACAAAAATTTTAAAGGTAACATGTTTAACCTGAAAAAGGAAATTGATTAGTAAAACAAAAATTTTAGTTAGATAAAATATAAAAAAAGATTTTATCTGTAATTAAGTAAGGGTAATTAGGTAAATTCAACACGTACCGACCAACCGACCAACCAAACTTTTAATGTTTCGGAATTTATATAATAGTATAGATTTTTAGTAAAGGTAGTAATCTAAGTATTATTTTTCTACGTTTGGTAAACTTTTTAAGAATTGATATCGTCCCATATCTTTATTTTTTATTTTATAATTTTTTTAATTTAATGGAAAGATTTGAATTTAATAGTTTAGAATGTCGAGATTAATTATAAACCAAATAGGCGATCGAAGGATAGTTAATCCTAAACCAAATATGTAAAGTTTGATTAACCTACGATGTTTATGTACATATATAACACGGATGATCCTCCATTCACCTATACTAATAATTATTTTTTATAAGTTTGAATGTAGGTGTGTATTTTTTTATGTGTGTCGTACCTTGTGTTGAATTCTATTACTATTGGGTAATGATGCAAATTGGGATGAGCTACCCGGTGAATTATGTTAGGCAGCCGTAATTTAGTTAGGCAGCCATCATGCATTCTTGCCAAACCAATTTATTCTTTCCAACCTCACCAAATTCACACTCACCAACCCCCCATTTCATCCTATAAATATTCCTCTCCTCATTCATAATATTTACACCATAATTCTCTCTTCTCTCTCTATAGCTGCTAGATAGTCCGTCTAGTAGGGAAGCCGATTTAGCCCGCTTTCATGAAGTGTCGGGATAAAAGGTCCTCGTGCCTAAACTATTCCTTAGGGTACTTGGGTCTGACTGCAGCCATCGGAGGTGGTCCCACTGTAGGGGGTCTTTCTATCAGGTTGTGTGGCACTGTCCGGGTTGGGAGAGGGAGAGAAGGAAAGGTTGTCGGGAAACAGTGATAGGGGGAGGTTTTGAGATAAATACTTCAGTGAGTTGGGGATATACATAATAGGTATTGTAAGGCTGAATTTTTGTATGAAATTCAAGGGGCCGGATACCCGGATATTGTAATCTCTTTTATCTAGTGTGAAGTTGTTGCTCTTGTGGATGTAGGCTGGGTCGAACCACGTTAAATCTCTTGTCTCTTTTACTGTATTGTTGGTTTGTTGCTTCATTACTATCACGTATATTTGTGGGATCTAAGCGCATATATTTACCAAATCGCTTCCGCATTCGCAGGGAATCGGGCAGATTCCTAACAGTTGGCATCAGAGCTAGTTGTGTCTAAATTATTGGTGCCGAAGGAAAGTCGTTAAGAAAAGTGGTTGTCTAATTTGGCGCCGTTTTGACGGAAGTGCTCCCATTGTTTCTTACACTTACCTGGCCAATTGATTTAGTTGTTTGGATTGGTTTGTGTGTGCAAACGGAGATCATGGCAAGTATTGGAGGATTCAAGGTGACTCCATATGATGGTAAAGGAAGTTTTACTCTTTGGCAGAGAAGGGTAAAGGATATCCTAACCCAACAAAAGCTAGCAAGGGTTTTGAAGGGGAAGGAGGGAAAACCAACAAAGATAAGCGATGAAGATTGGGAGGATGCTGAGTCGCAATGCATGAGTACCATCAGGCTATGCATTGCTGATAACATTATCAATAATGTTGTTGACGAAAGCACGCCGAAGGAATTATGGTCAAAGTTGGAGACATTGTATCTCGGGAAGAACTTGACTACAAAGTTAAATCTAAAGCGCGAGTTATACAAGCTGAAGATGGCAGCTCAAGGCAATGTTATTGAGCACATGAATGTGTTTAATGGTATTGTTGATCAACTTGAAAAGGTTGATGTAAAATTGGAGGAAGAAGATAAGGCCCTTATTCTTCTTACTTCGCTTCCGGAGTCATTCGATCATTTGGTCACAACCATTTTGTACGGAAAGGACACGTTAAAAATGGAGGAGGTTCAGTCAGCACTTTTGTCAAATGCTGGAAGGAAGAACCAGGATAGTGACAAGGACGGAATGACAGTTTTGGCTTTGCGTAGTCAAAATAATAGAGGAAGGGGTGCTGTGAGAGGATCTACCAATAGCAGGGGTAAATCCAGATACAGTGAAAAGGGCATGCAGTGCTTTGGTTGCAAGGAGTGGGGTCATATTAGGCCGAATTGTCCGCTTAATAAGAAGGATCCAGATGCATCATTGGCTGTGTTTACTCTCGATTGTGAAGATGTTTGCACCGTCTTCAATCGAGGCACTAGTTCTCCAGGAGAATGGATATTAGACTCAGGGTCATCTTACCATGTATGTTCCGAGATGGAGCATTTTGACAAATTCCAAGATACAAAGAATGAAACAGTTTCTTTGGCTGATGGATCTACTTGTGAGATCAAGGGAATTGGAATTGTGAAAATCAAAATGGTCGATGGAATAGTTCGCAGCTTGAACGGGGTAAGATATGTGCCTAAGCTGAGGAAGAATCTAATATCTATCGGTCGGTTAGCTTCAGAAGGCTACAGATGCTCTATAGTGGGGGGAGCTATGAATATCAAAAGAGGCCGTGTGGTTCGGATGAAGGGAGAGCTACGTGGGGGAATATATCGTCTGATTAGTACGTGGCCAGAACGTACTGGAACTTCGAAAATCTGGTTATCTCGTGCACGAGGGAAGAGTGACTTGAAGGATACTGTTGCGGTTGTATTGTCTTCTAGTCTAGACGATGGTGCAAAGACTGCTGGGATGGATGCTTGGTCGAAGGGCTTCCACGACATCAACGAGTAGTTGGTGTGTTGCAGCTGCATATGGGCATCGATCAACACGAATCAAGTGAGCAGTGAACCATGCAACAGATTGATTTGTTTGATATGCAGTTGGGGAGTAAATGAAAGATCGATGGTCACACTTATTTGTGTGATGGTCACACTTGTGTGTGTGATGGACTACATATGGGATTGGCCGACGTGAATCAAGTGAGTATGTGTGTATACAACAGATTGCTTCACATGTATGTAGTTGGACAAATAGAGGTCAAAGGTACACTTGTGCGTATAGCAAGTGGGCATTCGAGAATGAATGTGCAAACTAGGGTATAGTTTGGAGTCTTGGACTCGGGGGGAGTTTGTCGTAGGGAATGATACAGATCGAGGAAAAGTTGGAGTTGTGCCAACAGGACGCAGGTATGGAGTGCAAGTGAAGAACCGTGAGTTTGGAAAGAGGGGGAGATTGTTAGGCAGCCATAATTTAGTTAGGCAGCCATCATGCATTCTTGCCAAACCAATTTATTCTTTCCAACCTCACCAAATTCACACTCACCAACCCCCCATTTCATCCTATAAATACCCCTCTCCTCATTCATAATATTTACACCATAATTCTCTCTTCTCTCTCTATAGCTGCTAGATAGTCCGTCTAGTAGGGAAGCCGGTTTAGCCCGCTTTCAGGAAGTGTCGAGATAAAAGGTCCTCGTGCCTAAACTATTCCTTAGGGTACTTGGGTCTGACTGCAGCCATCGGAGGTGGTCCCGCTGCAGGGGGTCTTTCTATCAGGTTGTGTGGCACTGTCCGGGTTGGGAGAGAGAGAGAAGGAAAGGTTGTCGGGAAACAGTGATAGGGGGAAGTTTTGAGATAAATACTTCAGTGAGTTGGGGATATACATAATAGGTATTGTAAGGCTGAATTTTTGTATGAAATTCAAGGGGCCGGATACCCGGATATTGTAATCTCTTTTATCTAGTGTGAAGTTGTTGCTCTTGTGGATGTAGGCTAGGCCGAACCACGTTAAATCTCTTGTCTCTTTTACTGTATTGTTGGTTTGTTGCTTCATTATTATCACGTATATTTGTGGGATCTAATCGCACATATTTACCAAATCGCTTCCGCATTCGCAGGGAATCGGGCAGATTCCTAACAAATTACTCATAATTATAGCACATAAGTTGAGTTCTTGCGAGGATTTAGCTAGATTTTCAACTGTATCCAAATCATGGAAATCCGTTATTTCTGGATTGAGCATAGATGAGAATTGAGAAGCCATTGCTGCCTCCCGAGTCTCCACTTCTCTTTCTTGCGGAACAAGTTGCGGAAGGCGGTGCACTTAGTTGTGATTTTGATGACGAATATGAAGAGGGCTTGGAGGAGGATGATGGTGAGGTTGAGAACGGCGAGGCTGTATTTGATGCATGGTATGATTATCGAAAAAATTCAGTTGGGAAAATTCGTGGTTTATATCATTTGGCAACAGGAAAAAAATATTATATAGAGTTACCGGAAGCTTCTGGAAAACTAATTTTAGGAACAAATAAAGGATTGTTGCTAACTCTAGGAAGAGATTTGCAAATCAATCTGTTGCATCCTTTATTACGACAACAAATTCAACTTCCTCACTTGGGCACCTTTCCCGTCCAGTTCGATGACATCTCACAAGAAGAAGCATCTGAAAAGTTTATTCGAAAAGTTGCAATATCTTCTAAAGTACAACCATGTAAATATGCAGTTTTGGACGATGCTATGTGTTCGTCGAACCCAATTGTATTGACGGTTTATGGTAGAAGTGGATTTTTGGCCTTTGCTAGATTAAGAGACAAAGTGTGGACTAAAGTTGAATTAACCCCTTCTTTGATACAGGATATTGCTTACTACAAAGGAAAATTCTATGCAGTTAATTGGTGCGGGGATCTATTTGTGTGTGATATCGATGATGACCATGATACTAAAGGACAGGCCAGGGCAACAAAAATTATCTCTTGTCCAATTGACATTGATGACATTGGTGGTGACTATCCCCAAATATACTTGGTTGAATCCGAATCTGGACTTTGGTTAGTTGTGCGCATTTTTAAAATTAAATATTTTAAAGCACCTCATAGCTCGAGAGAGAAATACCGTACAACTGATTTCGCAGTCTGGAAGCTGGAATTGATATATTCTGATGATCGCAGTGGATTACCTTCATGTACTTGCATTCCAAAGAATAACTTGGGCGACGAGGCATTATTCATCGGCAAAGCTACATGTCTATCACTTCCATCTTCAGAGTACATTAAGCCTAATTGCATCTACTTTACAGATGACAACTGGGATCTATCTTACCACATGGGAGGAGGCCATGATATGGGAATTTTTAATATGGCTAGTCGCACCATTGAACCTCATTTTCAAGGAAAATCTATACATCCCATCTCTCCTCCACTCTGGTATATTTGAATTGATGGCTCTTATTGAATTTACTATGGGATTCGGTAGTAATTGTACGTAGTTTTACATAATTGCTTATCTAGGATCTGATGGGATAAAACTGATCCCAAACGATTAATTAGAATCAAGAACACAGCAGAAATATTAATCACGAAAAACTCCAGAAAAACGCAGAGAGTTTTTACGTGGAAAACCCCTTCGATGTGAAGAGTAAAAACCACGGGACGATTAGGAGTCCACCCAAGTGTTTACTATGATTAAAAGGAGGTTACACAAACCCTAATCCAATTCTCAATGAGTTCACAATTTTAAACTCATTAGAACATAATCATAATGAACTAAAACAAAAAAAGAAATCTGAGAAGAAATCACCCGAAAATCAGCCTCTATACCAGCAGCTATATCTCCCTGACCACAGCTCTAATCAACAC
This sequence comes from Kitagawia praeruptora, assembly GCA_037693485.1. Classification (NCBI taxonomy): domain Eukaryota; kingdom Viridiplantae; phylum Streptophyta; class Magnoliopsida; order Apiales; family Apiaceae; genus Kitagawia; species Kitagawia praeruptora. The sequence continues at coordinate 130,112,187 of CM075352.1, forward strand.
CAAATTCTCACAGAATCAAGCCCCTGATGTCCCTGGACTGCTGTCAAAATTTGAGCAAAAACGGACCACAAATAGGCTATGAACTGATGCAATATCTGAAGACTGTTCTGAGCAGAAAATGCAGAAAAGCTTCTGTGAAAAATCTGATTTCTGGTACTGTTTTCTTCTCTGTTTTTCTCAGCAATAATACCAACCCACCGAAAGAAAAAAAACACACTCAAGAGGTTTAGAAGTCAATAATAGACTGAAGAATAACTTTCCAAAAGTATTATATCAAATTGGGATTTTTCCACATAGGAAGGGACCCATATTCCCAACAAATCTCCCCCTCCCGACTATGAGGAAGTGGCTGCCATTCCGGCAAGCGTACGACAAGTCTCAAACTTACCTCGTGGCAACGCCTTAGTCATCATATCGGAACCATTGTCATCCGTGTGAATTTTCTGAAATTCTAGAAACTTTGCTTCAAGAACATCACGAATCCAATGGTACCTCACATCTATATGTTTGGACTTGGCATGGAAGGTAGAATTCTTTGCAAGATGAATTGCACTTTGACTATCACAGAACAACACATAGTTTTTCTGCGTAAAACCAAGTTGTCGAACAAAACGCTTCATCCAAAGTAATTCTTTACTTGCCTCTGTAGCAGCGATAAATTCAGATTCAGTGGTTGATAAAGCCACGCATTTTTGCAGCCTAGATTGCCATGAAACAGCTCCTCCTGCAAATGTAATCTGATACCCCGATGTAGACCTCCTGGAATCGATATCCCCAGCCATATCGGAATCTGAATAGCCTATAAGAACAGCCTTATCAATGCCAAAACACAACTTCATATCAGCAGTCCCGCGCAAGTACTTCATAATCCATTTCACGGCACTCCAATGCTCTTTTCCCGGATTAGAAAGGAACCTACTGACCAAGCCAACGGCGTGAGCTATATCGGGCCTTGTGCACACCATTGCGTACATCAAACTACCCACCGCTGAAGCATAAGGAACATTTTCCATAATTTCAATATCTTCGTCGGTGGTAGGACATTGTTCGGTAGACAATTTAAAATGCATACCAAGAGGAGTACGAACTGATTTTGCCTTATCCATGTTGAACCTTCGAAGCACTTTGTTGACATAAGCTTCTTGAGACAACCACAATCTTCGAACTTTTCGATCTCGAATTATCCGAATGCCCAAAATCTGATTTGCAGCCCCAAGTTCCTTCATAGAAAAAGTCAGATTTAATTGCTCTTTTAAATTAGCAATTCGACTTTTATTTTGCCCGACGATAAGCATATCATCAACATAAAGTAGCAAAATAATAAAATCATCTTCAGCAAATCTTTTCAAGAACACACAATGATCACATGAAGTCTTTTTATAGCCTTGCTCCCCCATAAAGGAATCAAACTTGCGATACCATTGTCTTGGAGCTTGTTTTAAGCCATACAAGCTCTTCTTCAATTTGCACACATAATCTTCTTTGCCACTAACTTTGAAGCCTTCTGGTTGTTCCATGTAAATGTCTTCTTCAAGATCTCCGTGAAGGAAGGCGGTCTTCACATCTAGTTGTTCAATCTCTAAATCTAGGCTAGCAGCAAGACCCAAAATAACTCTAATTGAGGACATCTTGACAACTGGTGAAAAAATCTCATCAAAGTCTATCCCTTTTCTTTGATTGCAACCCTTAACAACAAGTCTCGCTTTGTATCGAGGCTTCATTGCATTTGCATCTTGCTTTTGCTTGTACACCCACCGATTTTTCAAAACCTTCTTGCCTTTTGGAAGTTCTACAAGATCAAATGTGTCATTATCATGCAATGCCTTAATTTCTTCTTTCATTGCAGCCATCCAACACTGTTTGTCATCACTTTCCACAGCTTCCCTAAAGGATTCAGGTTCTCCCCCATCAGTTAGGAGAATATAATCAGAAGAAGGATATTTAGTAGAAGGATTTCGGTCCCTGGTAGACCGTCTTACGGGAGCTTGCTGATTTTCAGGAGACCGGTGATGATCATTCCCATTAGTGTCATCATCATCATCATTATCATCATGTTGCTCATGATCATTACCTCCAAAATCATTATGATGTTCTTCGTTAGCCGGTGTAGGCATAGAACTCAACGGGGGCAGCTCTAAATCAACCAAGTCGTAACCTTGGTGAGAAGTAGTCTCTTGAGCTTTTTGAATATTTTCAATTGTTTGATCTTCTACAAACACAACATCTCTGCTCCGGATCAGTTTCTTGCTCACGGGATCATAGAATCTATAGCCAAATTGATCTTGACCATAGCCAACAAAAACACATTCCCGAGTCTTCGAATCAAGCTTCGATCTTTCATCATTCGGAACATGTACAAATGCCTTGCAACCAAACACTCGCAAGTGATTGTAAGAGACCTCCTTGTCAAGCCAAACATGATCAGGAACATCACCATTTAATGAAGCACAAGGAGACATATTAATTACATGGGCAGCGGTATACAAAGCTTCGCCCCAAAAAATTCTGGGCAGTTTTGACTCGGACAGCAAGCACCGAATTCGTTCCAGGAGCGTTCTATTCATCCTCTCTGCCATTCCATTCAGTTGTGGAGTCTTCTTAGGTGTACGTTGATGCCTTATGCCCAATGACTTGCAATAAACATCCAACGGACCAATATATTCACCACCATTATCGGAACGAATGCACTTCAATTTTCTGCCCGTTTGTCTTTCTGCTAGAGCTTGAAATTGTTTAAATACATCAAGCACCTGGTCTTTAGTTTTCAAAGTATACACCCATAATTTTCTTGAACAATCATCAATAAAGGTTACAAAATAGAGTGCACCACTAAAAGTTTTAACCTTTAAAGGACCACAAACATCAGAATGTACAAGATCAAGCAAACCTGATTTTCTTGACGGAGGATGTTTCTTGAACGAAACTCGATTTTGTTTTCCAGCAAAACAATGAGAACACTTGTCCAACTTTGTGCTCTTCAAATCTGGAAGTGCCTCCTTCTTCATCAAGATGCTCATCCCTTTTTCACTCATATGGTTAAGCCTCCTATGCCAAAGCTTTGCTAGATCATCACTTGCAACATTTACACTATCGGTGGAAATTGTGGCTTGCAAGAAATATAGGCTTGTGTTCTTCTTCCCATGAGCTAGAACCAAATTGCCTCTTGAGAGTTTCCATTGACCACCTTTGAAGGTGTTACAAAAACCTTCATCATCGAGCTTGCCGGTGGAGATTAAATTCAACCGAATATCCGGTACGTGTCTAACATCCTTGAGCACCAACTTGGCTCCAATATCAGTTACTAAACAAACATCTCCAACACCTACAACTTGAGCCAAATTATCATTACCCATCTTCAATACCCCGTAGTCACCCGGTGTGTAAGATGTAAAAAATTCTTTCCTTGATGTCACATGTTTTGAAGCCCCACTATCAATCACCCAACTTGTTTCAAAATCAGCTAGGTTCACATAATTCTCATCATGTACAATGATAAGATCATCACTTGTTGCAGTTGCGGCTCGATCACCACTGTCTTGATCTTTCTGATCTTGCTTCTTATCTTGCTTGCCATTACCACCTTTGTTTTCTCTTTTCCACTTGTAGCAATATTTCTGGATATGACCAGTTTTATCACAATAGTGGCATTTTAAATTTTTGTACCTCCCACGGGACTTGCTTCTGCTTTTATCTCTGACACCCGGACCTCTACTTCTACCCCTTCCTCTATTTTCTGCTACATAAGCTTCTTCAGAGGAAGTTGATACACCATGAGATTTCTTTCTCATCTCCTCATTTAAGATCCCCACCTTTGCCAAATCCAAGGTGATTTTGCCTTGCGGTGCAGAGTTACAAAGTGTCATTCTAAAAGTGTCCCACGATTCAGGAAGAGTGCCAAGCAAGAGCAGCCCCTGCACTTCGCTGTCGAACTTAATTTCCATTGCGGACAACTGCTGAATAACGCCATGAAAATCATTCAAATGATCGGACAAAGCCATTCCTTCTTTGTACTTTAATCCCATAAGTTGCTTAATAAGAAACAACTTATTATTTCCAGATTTATTTGCATAAAGAGAATCCAGTTTCAGCCACAGAGTTTTTGCGTGAACTTAGTCATTAATACGGTTCAAAATATTATCATCAACCCATTGACGAATAAAACCACAAACTTGTTCATGCTCAAATTCCCATTGCGCATCTGTTTTTCCTTCCGGTTTATCAGTAGCAAACACAGGTAAATGCCAACTTTTAACATACAACAAATCTTTCATTTTTCGTTTCCAGAGATGGTAATTATTGCCATTCAAACTGACCATTCTGCTCGTGTTTATATTACTCGAATCCATGGAGTAATCTACTACAATTAAACCACAGCTCTGATACCAAGATGATGGGATAAAACTGATCCCAAACGATTAATTAGAATCAAGAACACAGCAGAAATATTAATCACGAAAAACTCCAGAAAAACGCAGAGAGTTTTTACGTGGAAAACCCCTTCGATGTGAAGAGTAAAAACCACGGGACGATTAGGAGTCCACCCAAGTGTTTACTATGATTAAAAGGAGGTTACACAAACCCTAATCCAATTCTCAATGAGTTCACAATTTTAAACTCATTAGAACATAATCATAATGAACTAAAACAAAAAAAGAAATCTGAGAAGAAATCACCCGAAAATCAGCCTCTATACCAGCAGCTATATCTCCCTGACCACAGCTCTAATCAACACCAAATTCTCACAGAATCAAGCCCCTGATGTCCCTGGACTGCTGTCAAAATTTGAGCAAAAACGGACCACAAATAGGCTATGAACTGATGCAATATCTGAAGACTGTTCTGAGCAGAAAATGCAGAAAAGCTTCTGTGAAAAATCTGATTTCTGGTACTGTTTTCTTCTCTGTTTTTCTCAGCAATAATACCAACCCACCGAAAGAAAAAAAACACACTCAAGAGGTTTAGAAGTCAATAATAGACTGAAGAATAACTTTCCAAAAGTATTATATCAAATTGGGATTTTTCCACATAGGAAGGGACCCATATTCCCAACAGGATCTACACTGAGGTAGTAGAATAATATAACGAGTTTCTTCTAGGCAGTAGTAGTCATAATTGCTAGTATTTTCCTTTTCGTTTGAAATTTACTCGACTTTCATGTCGTAGGATCTCTATGAAATTATTTTATCTTTCAGTATTTGCAGGGCCTCTGGGTTCAATTCGTGAATTTTTTTTGAGGGATCGCTCTGTGATATTTAATTATCGGATTTAGTATTGAGAGAAATTAGCGTCGGGGAAAATATTTGTGGTTTTCTAATTTTCTTTCAAGTCGTGACTCATTAAACTCTGTTTTAGCCTGATCCTGTAACATATGTTCAGTGTTTTGGTGGTATTTATATCGAAAATACACATGACTCATTGAATAATACTTAATAGTGCTGTTATGTATAGCTTATTTTTGCATAGGATATTGCATTTGTGCTACATTCAAATCTTGTTGTATGTTAAGAGTATCTTTGATATCTTCATAATCTCTTTAAAAACGTTCTGTGGCATGCAAGAAGTGGTTTTTACGAGTAAGAAATCTGCTCGAGCAAGAGATACTACAAGATTACTTACAGGATATACTAGTATGAGCAATAACTTAAGTTTTTTATGTGTTTACTCATGGAAGCAGCAAATACAGAAGCCTTAATGTCCGAGAAAATTTGAGTCTCGATCAGACTTTCACATGTGACATTTTTGGTGACAAAACACTTACCTAAAGACAGCCTTGCTTGTGAAACAAGGAACAATAACAAATCTTTTTCAGACCTCGAAGTCAGCTGAAAAAGGTAATTAAAGACTATATGGAACGAAATCAGGTTGTGCGTGCGTGAGAAGGGGCAGGTCTGAAGAGGTGGTTGGGCATGGCATGGTGGTTGTATTATGGAACTAGTATAAAAATAATTCCTTATGAAGCAAGCACAATTGCCGGCTACGACACATTATTTCAAAAAAGGGAAGGTGCAGACAGCGATGGTTGAGCCATTTTTTTCCCATGGCATCTACGGTTTGGTATCAATTTGTTTTTACTTTGATATTACTGGCTGGTTCGTCGTTGGGAAGGATGAATATTAAAGCTTGGATGATGTTTCTGCCTTCTTTGGTTGACCTTTTCATACACGATTGGAGCTTTTAGCTTTTTAGCTTGTGGGGTGGTGGTTTTTTGTTTGTATGGGGTGTTATTGATTTTAGTGGTGGATTTAATATTTCATCTTTCTTCTGGGATTGCTGGTTTAAGTGCTGCCTATTGGGTTAGTAATAATTATTTATAACAAGTCTTTATGGACGTGTGTAGCTTGTTACTGTAACATTAATTAATTCATATAGCCCTTTGCTCCATACAGAACACTCTTATATAACAAATAACAAACCTTAGATGTATTAGATCCTTTGGCCCCGCCAGGGGCACCCAATACAAAAATTTATTATTTTTTTACCCTCTATCAAGCCAGCAAAAAAAAAAATAAAAAAATTTTTTTACTGTTCATGATGACGTCACTGATGACGGCTTCATCATGAACAGTAACTTTTTTAATTTTTTTTTTTTTTTTTGAAATGATGGATGGATAGATGGTAAAAAAATAAGAACTTTTTGTATTGGGTGGCCCCGCCAGGGGTAATGGATCTATTAGATATGAGGTATTCTTTATTGTTTGTTATATAAGGTGTTTGCTATGGAGTCCAACCCAATTCATATATATATGTTTGTACTTTAAAATTGTTGATATTTTTTCCTAATATATTGTTAATTCTCATTTTGTTCATTCACTGATTAATCCTTAACTTAAATTTCCAGCATCTTTTTATTTTCAGGTTGGACTGAGATCAAAGGCAGACAGATGAAGGTTTCCACCAAACAACATTTGCTCATGTTGATCTGCAGGATTGTTGTGGATGGGGTGGGCTGGTTTTAACGGATCGAGGAGGGCCATACACATACAGCCAACATAGATTCCTTAGTGGCAATTCTGAAAACAAATATTTGTGCAGCTACAAGTCTACTTGTTTGGACATGGTTGGATGTCATATTCTTAAAGAAACCTTCCGTGATAGGAGCTGTTTAAGGCATGACCACAGGCTTTGTTTGCATCACTCCTGGTGCAGGTATATAATTTCGTTTTAGACGCTATATTGTCGTGCTGTAATTCAGTTTTAGTTTGTGATTGACTTAAGAATTGTTTGCTAATGTTGCTTTAAGTACACATCATAAAATACCAAAAATGCAAATATGTATGGACCAAACAATTCGGGTGGTGCCCAAATATATAGCTAGGTAATCAAACAACTTGTTGGTGGTGGCTTTATCATCGGGTGGAACATTGTTGTCACGTCCAGTATTTGTGTGGTCATAAGTTTTATGATTCGGTTACAATGTTGGGGAACATGTGATCATCGGAGTTGATGCAGTGCATGGAGAAGAGGCGTATGCGTTGGGGGTGGAGAGAAGTATGATGAGTCAAAGTATGGTGGTGTTCGTTCTTCTAATAATCCGGAGCATTACAAACCTTGTATTGATGTACCCAAGTTATTTGAATACAGTGTTTATCTTGTCCAAGTAAAAGGGTCATGTGCATTATATCTTATGTATAATTGGGGTAAGGAGGATCAGGTGGTCGTGTGGACGTCAGAGTTGTAAAGTAACTTAAGAAATGGATTAGAGAATAAATTAGATGTTGGGCCTTGGTTTAAAAGTTAAAACTATGGTCCAAAAAAACTAAAACTATGCTACCAAGTAACTAATGCACAAAAATAAATAACAAATGATAAAATAAGAAAAAATTATAGTTGAGAAAATTATTGTTAAATAAAATAAATACAAAAATAATTTAGACTAAAGTTTAAAATATAATTTAACAAAAACCTTACCAAAAAAATCAAGAAAACCTAATTTTTTTAAAAAATGTCATAAAAAAATTTATTTTTAGATTCTACAACAAACATGTCTTTAAAATTTATACTAATAAAAGTAAATACAAAATAAACACAAATCAATAAATTAACATTTTATTATTTTGCAAAAATTTTAAATTTGGTACTAAAGTTGTAAATAAATTTTAAAAAATCCGAAAATCTAAAATAAAATAATTAATAGAGAATCTAAATATAATAAGTACAAATAATCCTAAATTAAATTTCATCAACAATAAAATTTAAAATAAATTAACAAAGAATAAAACTAATAAAATATTCATCATCATCAACTTAATTAATTACTATTATAGGAAAAATAGTTGTAATAGCCCAAAACTTACATACAATTAACAAATAAGGATAAAATACAAAAAAACATAATGAAAATAAATCACAAATTCATTCTTTATATAAAATAAATAAGTATACAAAGCATGCCATTAGAATTTCAATTCAAAAATATTTTTTTTAAAAGAAGAATTTACATTTAATTACAAACAAAATTTTTTTTAAAGAAAATATATTATAAAACAAGATATTAAAAATTTAATTAAAAGACATATTATAATTGGAAATGACACAAAATTCAACAAAAAATAATTTACAAAACAAATACTAACTCAAAACAAAAAATCTAAATTTAGAAAATTAAAATCAACAAGAAAATTTAATATAATGCACTTAAAATAAATATAAACCAACACAAAAATATAAGAGATATTATAAACTTTGTTTAAAAAAAGTGTTCGCATATATGTTAAATTATAATAAGTTACCACATATCTAAAATCTTATATATATATTCTAATAATTAGAAGTTAAAACGACAAAAAATATGAAATATTAAAATATATGTTAGGCTAAACCTTAAAATATAATTTTCAAACAAATCATTTACTTTACCAACACCAAAAGACAAATTAGCAAAAAATCATAATTAAAAATATGTCTCAAATTCATTCTTTATATATAATAAACAAGTAAACAAAGCATATCATTAGAATTTCAATTCAAAAAATAATTAAAAAAAAACAAGAATGTACATTTAATTACAAAACAAAAAAAAAGTTTTAAAAAATATATATGGTAAAAGAAGATAATAAAAAATTAATCAAAAAACGTGTCGTAAATGACATCAAAATTCAATAAAATATAATATACAAAATAAACGTCAATTCAAAAAAAAAAGATCTAAATGTAAAAAACTAAAAACAACAATAAACTGTAATATAATGCACTTAAAACAAATACATACCAACACAAAAACATAAAATGATAATACAAACTTTCTTTAACACAATTACATAATCACATACACATATATAAAGAATAGTTAAACCAATAAGTTCTCGCATGTCTAATATATATTATATATATAAAACTCCCCAAAAAATATGAAATATTTAAATATATGTTAAGCTAAAACTTAAAATATAATTTACAAAAAACAAATCGTTTACCAAATAAAAATGTTTAAGAAAAAAAAATTTTAATTAAAATTATTAAAGATTCTATTTTTAGGTTTGACAATAAAAATGTTTCAAAAATAAAAATTAAAAAAATGTGAGCACAAACCAACACATAAACAAATTCTTACTTTACAAAGAATAAATTTAAATTAAAAAGTGAACACAAATCAATAAATGATCATATTTTAAATTAGAAAGCAATCTAAATACCCACAAAATAAATTTATATTAATATCTAAATATAATATAACATAGAAACCCTAATATTACTCTAAAGCAAAAATATAGAATTAATATTCAAAAAATAAAACAATTTAATACCACACGTATTTCCAAAAAGGTTAAAAAAATGCATTTAAAAACTATAAAAACACAATAACAAAATATCTAAAAAAACTAAGATAACCATTAAATTACATAATCAAAGATAATAATAAATTGTTATACGAATATAGTACCTATATTTAAAGTATATCATATGTAATCTACTAAAATAAAAAATAATTATTAAATACTAAAAAATATGTTAACCTAAATTTTGAAATATAAATTATAGAAAAACCATTTACAATAAAAAAAAAACAAATGTATACTTACCAATCATATAACATATGTATTATTATCATTAAAAGTAAAAATATTATTCAAAATATTATAAAACTAATTTTTCAAGAAAAAAATTTATAATGAAAATTGTACTAAAAATTATTAATAAAATTACCCGTGCATCGCACGGGTATAAAGCTAGTACTTTAAAAACTCGTTGTAATATTTTAAAATTTGTTTGTTTGTTTTTTTATTCGGGTTGTAACTTGGACTAGTAATTAGTAAAGCAATGCAATTGATGGAAATTTGCTTGTTATTAGATTATTCTTTTTTACTTTTAGTTGATTTAAATATTTGTTAATTATTCTCTTTTAGTTATTAAAGAATAAACGGATTAAATTTAATAATGTTAAACAATTCAGAGATACTCTTTTTTTTAAACAATAAAAAAGAATGTTTTAAAAATTACTATAATTACTAGTCTTTTTTTGCCCGCGCTTGCGCGCGGTCTTAATTTTTTTAAGAAAAACAAATAAATTATTCAATCAAAATGTATGTTTAGAAAGAATAGCATATCTACATTATTTATTTGAAGTACAAGCTTATAAAAAATTGGTATGCTCCTAATATCCTATTCAAATAAAATTATAACCGTGGAGATTTGAAATTTTCTTCCGTAATTTTAAAAAAAAAACTTTGCCAATAAAATAAAACTCCTACTCCGTATAACACATAGTGTTCCAACACCAAAAATATTTTTGAAATATTAAAATAAATGGATTGAACATTATATTCATTCTCTTACAAAATTTGTCTAAATACTGTTGTCTCATCTTACATGAAAAATTGAATATCCTTGGATGAACCTAATATATCCAATACATCATTGGCATACTAAATATTAAAATAAGGATAATAATATGAACAATTAAAATGCATAATACAAAATTACGATCTCACCCTTTTACGCATTTTACCTAACAATTTGGATTACAATGATAAAAAAAAAATTCCAATTTTATTTTATTAGTTGACTTCTATGTTTTTCCAATTCTCAAAAATTTATAACTTTGAACAAATTTGTACATAAATCGATCATATTTCCAATAATTTTATTTTATCGGTAGATTTCTATGACATGCACTTGCTTCGCACATGAAAAATTATACGTTATTTAATAATTTTTTAAAAAAATTCTCACTTGACAAAAACAACATAGAAATTTTAGAAAAATTAGAAAACAAATTTATTTGTCATCATTTATTGTCCGCATGTCAAATAGAAGTGCTACAAAATAGTGCTATAAAATAAGAAAAATGCTAGAGGTACCAAATTGGGTACCAAAAATTGTTACCAAATGAATGTGATTGATTATAATTATAATGGGCCCGCCAGGACCATCCAATTAAAACATTACAATTTGCCAAATCACTCATGCCATGTCATTTGGGGAATTTTTTGGGACTAAATTTGGGATCCCTAGCACTACTCATAAAATAAACATAAGAAATCCTTTATTTAAAATCTCAAATAGTGAGAATCCAAGACAAACCGTTAACAACTATAAGAAACAAAAATATCTTAACAATGTAATAGTAGATAGATGCATCCTGCAATTTATTTATACGATATGTTGTCATCCTCTTTATTAATCAAAGCTTTCAAATTTACTACTCGGACTAAAAAGTCCGCGATTTAAGAGAACTTTTTTTTTTATGGAAACACTATGAGAAAGGATTTAAGTAGATATACTAAATCTGGAATAAATGGAAGATTTACATTTAGTTCAACAGACGATATGTGTATTTGCAAATAAACGTGTCATCTTTAAAGCAATCATAAATCAAATACAGTAAAACCTTGTTAAATTAATACTCGATACCACCATAAATTAATATTTTCAATGTGAATTTTTGGTCCCAACATAATAGCCAAAAATATAAATTTAACCTCGATTAATTAATAACCTCTATAAATTAATAAAATTCGTCGGTCCCAACAATATTAATTTATAAAAGTTTTACAGTATGTTCAAATGGAGAATCTAATATTCTAGAATCTAATGATTTACTAATTTAATTATATAGCATGAACAGTAAATTACATCTGCCTATAGAGTATAGACTATCCTAACAAACTCTTCATCTCTATATATTATTATATATTTATGATATTATATAAGATCAAAATTTTATCAATAAAACAATAATCTCTCACCCTTTTTCCGTTAATCTTTATAGGATATAATAAAAATAGATTGTGTACAAAGATATTATTTAATTAAGTCCTGGATGAACTATGAACGTAGTATTAATTAGAATATGATATTCGATCATGATTTTATAATTTTTTGCTCTAGTGAATTTATCTAATTATATATGTCAAATTTACATGAATCTTAACAACCCATTATGCATGTTGTCATAAAAAAATTATTATTATTATTTGAGCATATTTTATCTAAGGTTTTTTCCCAATCTCCATTGAATCTAATTAATAAAAAAAAACTTGTTTAAATTATTTAACTACATTTTGAATGAAATGTGATCCGAATAGTCGTTTTAAAATATATATTTCACTCATTATTACTTAATGTAAGTATACATGTAGTAGAATGTTACTCGACAACGTCTCAAATTTTATTATATAATTTATTTTATAAATCTTTATAAAATCTAATAAATGCATAAAATTGTTTGATTTATTTAATTACTTTTCGAATAAAACGTGATCCGATTAGTCGTTTTAAAGTATGATTTTTGCTCAATATAAGTATATAGTAAAATGTTTCTATAATTAACTGTAGGAACATATTACCCTAATTTTTATGTACTAAATTATTTATCAATCTTGTTTTTAAAGCAGATTCCTAATTTTTAATTGAAATTACCAAAACTGTAATAAATACTATAAAACAAAACAAAACTGAACTTTTTATTATTTTTTTAATCAAGAAATTACAAAACTGAACTAAAAAACATGTAAGAAGAAAAATATTGGGACAACAAAAAAATATTGCAGCAAAGACTTTCTTAACATAGCTAAAAAACACCACCCCGTTCCATTGAGTTTGATAAAAGAATACAGTGAAAAATTTATATTCTTCCATTTTTTCATTCTAGAGAAACAAAGAGTTCTTCAACTTTACTCAATTCTTTTGCACATATGGTGTTAAAAGTTGAAGTTGTTAAACATACACCAGAGCTCGATGCTAGAATGAATTGGACAGAAGTACATAACCCATAATTTGCCAATTAACAAATTACAGCAGAGAATTTTTGCTAATATTTTCTTCATGGAAACCACGGGTCAGCCTTCCCCATTACATCCGTTGGTGCCAAGTCGTTAGCACATATCATAGTAATAGTGACTAATCCTGTTGTAATAACTTCTTTTCTTATGTTTGGACGTCACTTCCATTTTCAGCAGATGTCATATCTTACTCACCACTGTTACGCACCTTCTGTAAGGAAGTCATTAAGAATTTGGGAGTAAAAGGATTGGTGAACCCGTTTTTCATGCCCAAAGGACTATAATAGTTCAAAGTGTACCTAAAGTGATGGAATAATGACACATCAAAATCTATAAAACGTTGTAGCCACAAACCGTAGTACAATACTCATCTCAGTCCAATTGGATTAGAGCCATCGTTTCACTAAAATAAATCAAAGGACAATGCTTTTACATATGTATAATATTCTGCAAAGATGTTTAGATGTTACCTCTGTAGAATACAGGGATTAGATGCATCTATATGAAGGAGTTCCTTTTTTTGTCATAAGGAAACTTGACTTTTTCCTAGATATATTTGGTAGTACAAATCATCATGTAAATGGACATAAAACTATAACACCTCAAGAACATCAAGTCAAATGATGTCCAAGTTCAGTTGCAAATCATAGAAACAATTTAGCTTAAATAAGAAATTAATTGCAGTTTTATAAAATGTTATACCATCTCAAGATCAATCTGCTAGTGCTTGTAATCTACATTTCTATATATTAAAGTTGAAATAACGTAAATGGAACTACAATTATATGGTCTCAACCCTTCTACTCGCAGTACCCAAATTCTGACTATAAATTTTACTATATTTTTATAGTGTTTTCGTAAATCCAAACAGATTGATTATCCAGAGTCGGGAGAAACTCCTAAGTCCTAACATCGTGAAAGAAAAAAGATATCTGCTATGTTAAATACATGGAATAATTATCGATAAGTATTTCGAAAACACAACAAATCATATGTACACTCTATTTATAATGTATGGAGGTAGCTCTCCTAGCACAGTTTTCAAACCCCATAGGATAGCCTCTAACTGAACATGCGGCAGTATACTGCTAAATGGAACCCGCAAAACCTGTGAGAATGTAAAAACAGGAGGACCAAATTCTGATTAAAATACAAAGATTCCTTTGCATATCAACCTGATAAAAGGACAAACAATATTATGAGAATATTTATTGATATGATTAATATTACTTAAGACATTTACGACACATATTCCATATGCACTGCAGAATTCAAGATTTAAATGGATGCCAACATTCATCACTCCTCGGAAAGATATTTCAAGTGTTTAAAATTGTCAATAATATCTAAAGATAGTTCACTTTGATAATACATGACAAATGCATACCAGTACACTTCATTAACATTGATGATTGGTCCAGAAGTATTCTACATTTAGCATAAAAAATAAACCTGAATCATTGACACCAATTAACCTGGGTTGCAACGAACTTACAGTTCTTTGGCTAAGTAAATCTGGATTATTTGAACCTCTTTGTGTATTGTCTAAGAGTTACTATTATCATTAACTTTCTGGGAGCATATTGAAAATATAAAAACCCTATGTTACCCCGATTCTTTATTTTGCCTCAAATACCCGTGTTGGACACTCGACACTCGGACATGGGCATGGACACTCCGACATGAATTTTAAGCCAAAAATATTGCAGAGTCCAAATCTTGGATACGTATCCATGTTGGACACTTTTAGCCGAGTCTGGATAACATAGTAAAAACCCATTTAAGCCACTGAAGTTTTTAGATTAGGGCATATTTCTCAATTGTGAAACCAAAGCTATTGATGCAATCTATAGTCAAGGCCACACAATATGATATCAAAAATTACCAGTAGTCATGATTCTAATTAAATGATGATTTGGCTCTCTAAGATATGTAATGGCAAATTTCAGACAGCCTATAGAAATACAAACCTGGTAGGTTCCGCCCATAGCTTCACATAATTCATATAGTTGATTGCCAACCATGTGACGAACATGCCATGACCTATCCTGATCAAGATAAGGAAGCCAATCAAACCAATTGTTTGATGATGTAGAACAAATTCTGAGTTGTGCTATAAGCCTCTTAAAAAATAGTATCAAAATGGGGAGAGAGAGAGAGAGAGTTAGGGAGAGAGAGAGAGTTAGGAAGAGAGAGAGAGAGAGAGAGGGAGATTTTGGAATATCAACTCCTTACAAAGAAAGGGAGGGAGAGAGAGTACTATATTAGTTATCTTAGATACTATATATAATAAAGTGAATCAAGGAGACCTAGAACCGTCCACGAACTGAGTTCACAGAGAGTTAGAGACCAATAATAGGTCCCTCGGATATGAGATACCTTCCAGAAGAAGTTATACAGGGCATTAAGAACTTTCTTACCCTTATGCAAGACTTTACACTTAAACCATCATTAGGCTTCAAATAAAAAGGGCAATTGTAAAAATAAGAAAGAAAATATTGGTAGAATTATCTTTTTGTTCATGAAGTAGCATGCATGTGCCATGTAGTGTAGAATGTGATATAAAAGGTGCAACTGAAGGTAATTATCTTAGGAGGAATAACAATTGCAGTATACTGAGAGTATGAAGCAGTCAACTGTTTTACTGTTTTAGTGTAACAAACCTCATTAACAGCATGCATGAGATCACGGAAAAAGCAATTAAAGATTCAGTTGGGAAAATAAGAAATTTAATAGTTAATAGGGAATTAAAATTAATAGGGAATTAATATCGCTTACACAAAATTAAGAAGCTTAAATAATAATGAAATAGGGAATTTGCCCGTGCTTCACACACGAAAGAAATTTTTCATAAATAAATTTCATTATCATTTAAAAGATTCTTGTAAAATAATTTAATAAACAATCTTTAATCAAGTAATTGATCTTTTTTAGTGTTAAAGAATCAGAATTTGTTGTTTCAAGAATAAAACTACATGTATCAAATAATGAAGGATATACTTTCCTTGCAAGCAAATACTCAAGTTATAGAAAACAGCTATAAAAAATTTCCCTTTGAAGTCAAAACTTGTTACTGCAGTTGTAAAATAAAGAAATAAAATCATGATGCTCCGGAATTCAGTGAATACCTTAGGAAGAATAGAATTTAAGTTTTTTTGTTTGATTGGTTAAAAAAGTTCAAACAGTAAGTATTTATGTTTGCTTAATTAAGAATAGATTGTAGATTGCAGACACAATCAAAGTTCGACCAAATTGGCAATGAAAGAACCAAGTAACAATCAACCATATTAAATTGAGTGAGTTAGGACAGAGAAAAGTGTGCAAGTGGCGGTGGGAAACATTTCTAACCTTAGAATTTATCTGGCAATGTTGAGAAGTCACTGGCTTACAATTTATCTGTCACGTCCTTGTACAACCAACTTAAACACTGATCGGCAAATCTAAAGGCATAGGCAGAAGGGAAGAGCCTATTCTGCTAAGTTTTATAAACAATCACCTAAAGAAAATATTGTAATGATTATACATCTTTGGAATAATAAGTGCCAATTTTTAGTCTTTATAAAACCTTTTATAAGAACTAAGATTATGTTTCGGTTGATTATCAATGCAAGTCTCGAAATGATTACAATAGCAACAAAGCCACCTCATAACATCATTATAAGTATATAAAGCTTAGGAACATTAAGTAATCAGGAGAAAAAAATAAGAAAACCATATAGGGAATAGTTGTACATATCATTTTGATCCTAGCTAACACAACCCACATTACATTAAAAAAATAGACATCCTTCATAGTTTTAGTACTGGTCATGTTCTGGAGATAAAGCATATGCTGGAATAGCTTTGTTACATTAAACTTCAGGTAAATTAATTCAAGCCGAAATAATACTTGGTAGTATTGTATCTTGTACATCACTATTAAAAAAACACTACAATGCATCACGAAAAGGTACATAGAATACCCGAGTCTCAGGCCCTCTATTCTGCGATCCAAATTGTCTACGCACACAACTATACCTTGTGGTGATAGTAACTGCTCCAAATTGTTGTTTAACATTTAACTATAAATAATTGTTGATATGAAATGTAAAATACATTGTTAATAAAATATTGATTTCTAAAAGCAAAAATCAATTTCTCAATGTTGAGAGGTCAAGTTGAACATGTGGCTTATTGGTCTGTGGTATTTAGCAAAAAAAAAAAAAAAAAGAAGGTCAAGTTGAACCGTAACAGTACATACCTGAAGCTCCCCCTTGACACTGCTAAGATATTCTAAATAGTTTAGTACTCCTTTGAACAATGAACTCTATACCAATAGTTCTCAGTTGTGGTATTTGCAAAGTCAGAACTACTAACTACACCTCTTAAGTGATAATTACTAACTACACCTCTACGTGATAATTTTGCTATGGTCAATATGTTGTTGGTAGTTGTGGGCACATTTTAACTTCTTTAACAGCAGGAGGCTTAGCTGCTGCTATGATAATAGATCCATAACTCACAATCATATTCCCGTAACTCAAACCAAATGATGTTCATAAAATTCATAAAATTCGCAGAAAGGCAACTTAATTTATGGTGAGTTGCATTCATAAAATTGAAATTTTAATAATTTATTAACTGATCATAAGTTCGATTAAATAAAAAAAAATTAATTTAACTGATTTTACTTGCTAAAGTTTAAAAATTGGAGAGCAAATTGAGACAGACAGGGAGAACATTAATTTGTAGTAATGATTGAACATGGTGAATTCGATCACAGCAGTTATAAAATTTTATATAAATCAGAATTTGAATAATATTATTTATTTATTTTCAACAGAGACAATAGATAAAACTATTTAGCATCTAGGTTGATTATCAAACCTGGTTGATTATCAAACCTGCGGTGACTGGTCATTACTCCCCAACCAACCTGCTTGGACATTTTCACAGCTTCTATACTTCCAGTAACTGAGCCAATTTGGTTAACCTGTTAGCAAAAAAGAAAAAGAAGTTTAAAATACAAACATGATTTTACAATCAAGTCATTTTTTTAAGGCAGGGGTCAAAAAATTACCTTAAGAAGAAGAGCATTGCAAGTATTTTCTTTAATTGCCTTCTTAACTCTCTGTGCATGAAAGCCAAAAATTGATTACTAAAAAAACTTAGTATTTACTAAATTATCAATGGAACAGTGGCGATGAGATAGGCTCCTAACCTTGGGATTTGTGTCCAAAAGGTCATCACCCACAATCTGTACTTGTACTCCACATTCAGCTGTCATTTTACCATAGTGCTCCCAGTCATCCTGATAAAATGGATCCTCAATTAAAATAATAGGATACTCGGACACAAATGACTTGTAAAGATCTTTGAGTTGTTCTCCTAATATCTTCTCTGAACCATCGTTGTTCTGCAATCAAGAGTAAGAGGGAAAATAAACATACAAACTTGGGCATATATATTTTACTGAGATTTCCTTCTTTGTCAATATACTATTCTAATATGCATTCAAGTTATAAAATAAACTTCTTCAAAATAATGATATTAAACATTTCCAGGCATATCAACTGATGATAAAGTTCAAATTGCAATATTTTAACTACACAAGTTTAAGAAACCAACCTCCTCCTTAAAGTTCATGTTAGGTCGAATACACAATAGTTAATCAAATACTATATGAGTAACTTAACAAGAACACACTGTTTAATACTTAAAAACTGTTTGGAATTAACAATTCCTCTCTCAGTGATGTAAAATATCACAGAGAGCTGCTTAGGTTACAATCAATGAATTTCTCAATGTTCGATACCCTTCTAGGGTTAACCTAACTGTATTTATAAAACATACAGCTTCATACAATCAGTAATTGATTCTCCTATAATTAAGCTATACAATTGATATCAATCACGATTGCTCCAAGTCTTCCAAGTCAACTCAATCTCTTTGACAGCTTTCCAATCTTCAAAGATATTGCTTCCATATTTATCTTGTATCAATCTTCAAACACTGTTGACTCTTCAGACACTACCGCTACAGAGTTTAACAATCTCTGTTGCGCTTCCAGCCAGTGTTTAACTAAACTCTGACTGCTTCCAGCTAAACTCTGTTTTGTCACTTTAGCTTCTAAACACTGTTCTCATCAATCATTTCTAACAATCTCCCCCAACTTGTTCATTAGCAAGAATGTACAAGTTTACAGTAAATGATGATGTCAAAACAAATACAAAATTTACAGTTTTTAACATACAAACAGAGTTTAAGCTATTACTTAACAATTTCTACAGAAAATAAGAAAATTCTTACAGACTTCAATTTCTAATCTCTTGTAGATCTGGCATTGTTCTGAGATAGTCTATAAGCAATCTTCTTTCAGCATTTTCAAGCTCTATTTGCATGGCTTCCTTGATTTCTCTCAACTGAGGATCATTCTCATCAGTTTGATAGATAGCAGCTCTAAGATCGTAGATTTTGTTTCTTCTCATTTCATTTCCCAGCCTGATATATTTCACTTCCTCAGACTTCACATTAAAATCCAGAACAGTGACTCCAAGATCAGTCTTCAGCTTTGTAGTTCCCTTCTCCATTTCTATCAGATTGCCATTCCAATCTCTGTACTTAGGAACATACTTACTGTTGAATTTCATTTGTCTTCTTGCAAGGTTTTGAATCATCCTTTGTCTGAGCACATTAGCAACTGACTGAGCTCTTTGATTTCTTACTCTGAAAAGATACAGAACATATTCAAGTTCTTCCCAGAATTTTAATTCAATATCCTTTTCAGAAACTTTAAACACTGTTCCATCAGCCATGAAATATAGCAGGAAATCCTTCTCTAAACTCTTCTGATATACAAGCTGTACTGACTCCAGTCTGTCTAAACTCTCTTGAGTGACACCACGACCTGGAACAGACAGTGAAGAAGGATCTCTGGGACCAACATATTGCCTTCTGTCTCTGTGTGAGCCTATACCTTCTTTGTTGTATCCAATTTTACCAGATAAAGCTCTATCATCAGTGAAATCCATTGGAACTGTAGCTTCTAGCCTTGAATCATGAAGAACACCTTTTCCAAATGTTGATTTCAACTGAGAAGACAATAATGGTGTGGTCACAACTTGTGCAGTAACAGAGGTTGTGTCTTCATTCTTCTGTACAACATGTGTATCAACAGAGGTTGTAACAATACTTTTCAGCTTTTGCTTAGCTTCTGCATCTGTTGGTTTTCTGAACACTTGCATCCTTTGATTTGTACCAACTGGTTCTTTGATTTGAATGCCTTTAAGAACAGGCTTTGCAGCTTTAACAACTTTCACATTCTTCTTCAATTTATCAGACCTTAAAGCCTTCAAATGCTTTTCTTGCAGACTCTTTTCTTCAACTTTAGCATCTTCTATAGTAACTCCTTCTGCATTCTCTTCCATAAAAAGCTTAACAGCTAACTCCTCATCAGTCTTTGGATTTGATATTAATTCCAAACTCTTGGTTTTTGAAGTACCTTGAGTTTCAGTGTTTATTCCAACAGACTGTGACTTAAGAGATTTGCCAGATCTCAGAGTTAGTGTTTCAGAGTTTAAAGCCTTACTCTTATCACTTGCCCCTCCATCTCCAGCATCATCCTTTTGAAGCAGAGTTTGAGAAATTTTGCATTTGGACTTAGCAACTCTCTCCCCCTTTTTGACATCATCAGGAATGAGTATAGATGTAATGAGCTCCAAAGAGTTAGCAATGGAATCAACCTTAGCAAACAAGGTAGCTTGGTTTTCTTCAACCTTTCATAGTCTGGCAAAGAGAGTATCTTGAACTTTAGAAATCTGTGCAGCTTTGATTTTCGACTCTCTTTCCATTTTCATTTCTCTTGACTGTATCGCAGTCTTCAAAGAAGCAATTTCTTGTTTTGTGTCAGCAAAATTTCCATCCAGAGTTTTGACTTGTACCACAGTTGCCTTTAAACAGGATAAGATCTCTGGATTTGAAATTTGACTTGCAGTCTGCTTAACAAAATCAGCTGCTCTCCCTTTTGGAAAAATACAGTCTTGTTTATACCAATTAGCAGCAGATTTAGCAAGGTGCTCTTCTTCAATTGCATGAGATGGACAAGGCTGATCAAAAGGTTTATGTTTATTATCAGTCTGTGCTGGTGCACTCAGAAAAGAATCAGAGTTTGCACTATTTTCAGTTTCATCTTCAACACTTGCATCTTTAGCTTGAGCATCTTGTAAAGAAACACTGTGCTGAGCTTTGTCAGTCACAGTTTCTGCAACAGCTTCTGTAATCTCTTCAATATTCTTCTCATGTTGCATAACTTCATCACCTTTGTCTGGAATTTGAGAAGCATTGGATATCAGCTCTGTGTGTGATGCTGCAGCTTCAGGAAAATTAACTGCAGGCTCATCAGCTACACCAGGAGCTTCAGTGTGAACAACAGGTGAGATAGGATCAAGAATTGGTTGAAATGAATCAAGAATATCATTCACTGGTGAAAAACCATCTCTGTGATCCTCTTCTACAGGCATGTTATCCTCTGTAGGTACTTCAACATTGACAGCATCCTCTGCAGGCATTTCAACCTCGGCAGGTATTTCAACATTGACAGGCACAGCATCCTTTGCAGGCATTTCAACCTCTGCAGGTATAGCAACATTCTCTGCAACCTCAACAGTAGGTGTTTGCTGTGAAACCACCTCTGGAGCTTCAAATACATGCTCATCTTCAGATTCTGAAAGAATTAATCTCCTCTTCTTGACTTGAGGCACTGCAATCTCCTCTTCTTCTTCACTAGAGCTCTCCTTAGGTGGTGAAAGTGAAGGTCTGTTTGCCTTTTGTTTCTTCCTTCTAGTATAAACAGCTCCAGGTAATGTCTGTTTAGCCTTTGAGTGTTTAGTGTTTTGTGCAGTGTGTATTTTTCTCTTTGGTTTGGATTTGGGTTGAACAGTAGGTGCTGGCTCAGAGTTTAAGGTTTCAGAGTTTATTGGTGGAGAGTTTATTGGTGGAGAGTTTATTGGTTCTGGTTGTGGTTGATGAGGTGTAGTAGGTACAGTGGTTGTGGGTGTTGTGGGTGTTGTTTCAGAGTTTATGGTGTCTAATGGTTCAGGCATTTGTTGTGGTTCAGATTGTTGTGAAGATTGTGTAGATTGAGAATCTTGAGGTTGGTTGACATAGTTTTGTAAGGCTAGTGGCATAAACATATCAGGTATTTGCTGTTTAGTAACATCTTTGTTTGTCAAATCAGAAAACATCCTTTTAGCAACTTGAAAAGGCTGAATGACATCAGCTTCATCAATTGTAAGATTAGACACAGAAGCAGTGAATAGCATTTGACAAAATCGAGCAAAATAAACAGAAGTAGGCTCAGACAAACGCTCTCCCAAATTCATTAGCACTAGTCTACCAAAATCGAAATTACCTCCATACAGTAGAGCATGACCAATTTAGAGAGTGTCAAGAGGAAGTGCATCCCAATTTGTTGTCTTCTTTCCAAAAGCTCTTGTAATGCAATCGAAAAAGAAACTCCATTCTTTTCTCAAAAGTGGCCTTCTCAGAGACCCCAGCTTATTCAAGTTTCCTGAACATCCAATTTGCTGCAACATTGTCCTCAAGCGATCATGACCAACAACACTGTAAGAAGTGTGAGTCTCAAAATCCAGAGCATCCCTAACCGTAGTTGGAGTAATGATATACTCTGATTCAGCATGAGTGAAAGTGATTGTTGGAGTGCCAGACTCTTCTCCATCATCATACACAGAGTTTGTCCAAAAAGTAGCGATTTGTGAAGCAGAGAGTATTGGTGGTGCAGTTAAAGCCTTCCCTATTTCAGAATCTTTCAAGAAATTTTGAAACAAATGAAACGCCTCTGGAGCATTTGCATTCTCCAGTGGAGCTGCATAGTTGCTAGGAAGAAAAACTAACCCTGCTGCATCAAACGCTTTGGTTGCCATTAGTAAGATATGATACGAAGATATTCAGAGAAAAGATGTATGGTAAGTGTTTACCAAAATGTGAAGGAGAGTGAATAAGAATTTTGAAAGTGATTGAGTATGCAAGTAACTGTGAGTGGGTGAATATTAATCGATGTGAAGTGAGAGAACAAAAACGATTAGAGTAAAACCAAAACTCAATCGTTTATTTAGTGAAAGCGCGCAACTGATTGTAGAGTAATGTGTGAGTGGGACACTATCATGGGACACGTGTCAAACAACCAATGGATCACTTAATAATTACCGCTGTCATTCCTATAATCACGACACTTTGACATATTTACACTAATTAACAGTTGTCAACTACCCCAATTACTCCAAAATTAGTCAAATTATCTCAATGAAACTTTACCTTAGAGTACTTATCACAACTCAACAGTGTTTGTCAATTTTCCAACTTTATCACTAAAACCCTTTCAAAAATTGCACAGTTGTGAATATGAGTGTGTGTAAAGCAGAGTTTACCAAAATCAATTTTTAGAGCATCTAATATTTCATAAAATCCATAACAAAAAGTAATAAACACTGAATGCACAAACTCTCATAGTAAACACTGATTGTTTGATGAATGCTCTAAACTCTGTAGTTACTGTAATACAGAAATCTGAAAACTTCTATTCCCATTGATGTCCATGATTATC
Source organism: Kitagawia praeruptora (assembly GCA_037693485.1). Lineage (NCBI taxonomy): Eukaryota > Viridiplantae > Streptophyta > Magnoliopsida > Apiales > Apiaceae > Kitagawia > Kitagawia praeruptora. The sequence continues at coordinate 130,136,007 of CM075352.1, forward strand.
CAAGTAAGCACACAGTCTTTGAAGACAAAAAGATCAAGAGATAGAAATCAGAGCATCATTCAGTGAATAACAGTCATGAACTTGATAAACTCACAAACTCTCAAAGCACACAAGTGTTTAGGTGAAGTGTTTACACTCACATTCAATCAGAAAAAGCAGATTCTACCATATGCTTGAATGTCCACCAAATCTACACTACTTTGAGTACATGTATGCACAAATAAAAAGGACTTTATTCAGGGTTGTAATGAGATAAGATCAAACAGATGAGAAGAGATGTTTTATTCATGAGTGTATTTCAAGCTGAACATTTTAATAGATCAAAGTGTTCAGTCACACTGTTAGTACATATTTGTACAAGATCAGTATATATGCCCCTTTTTTTTGTTTTTGTTTTTGTTTTTTTATTTAACATATATACTGAGTAAACTTTTCTTTTCTTGAGAAACACTCACCTGCTTGACTTTTTCAAAAGAATATAACTGCTCTGAATACTTCAGAGTTTAAGAAAAATGAGCAGTTAATTAGGCTCAAAGGGGTTTACTAAGGGTGGTATTTATGAACAGTGTTTATACAGTGTTTGAACAATGTTCAAAAGAATTTTGAACAGTGTTTGTAGAAATGGTAAATCCTATTGCCTTTATCATTTTCATGCACACACATATCATGTAATCTCAAAATGGTTTAATACAAGTTCTAGAGAAACATACTTCCTGATGAACATCACACATCAATAAAAATTGATTGATAGAGAATGTATCAATCACTGATTTGACTCAAAATCTCACAAGGTGAAGACATGAATCTGAACTCACCAAACTAATCAATGACACATCTCAAGTTTTATAGTTTTTACAAGTACAAACAAGGAATCATCAGGAACCATACCTTTGGGAACAGAATGTCACTTATCAGAGTTTAGAGTTCATCAATAACCAAAATTATTTATGAGAGGCAATGCACACAATATTCATAAACTCAGAGTTTAGGACTGAATAAACTAAGAGATGCTATAAATATGAAACAGTATAATGCTGTGTTGATTTACTGCACAAAGTCTGATTAGATTACAGTGACTCAGAAAGAATCATGATTTAATTACTGAGAATCATGCTTCATACATTTTTCTTCATTGGTGTTTTCATTCAGACAATAATCAATTCTGAATTCACTGAGTGTATCCAACATGTTAACAGTGTTTAGCAGACAGACATGCTTACAGAGTTTAACAAGATTTAAACATAAGCATGCATAACAGAGTTTAATACTAAGGTTCACATAGCACTTAACAATTTGCAGAAACATGAGCAATATATTTTAAAATAAGTTTTTGAGTCTAACCAACATCTCTAGTCAAAACTAGAGACCATTCCTAGTTCATTGACTAGTCTTGTAAATGTAGCTTCACTCAATGGCTTGGTGAAGATATCTGCAAGTTGTTGTTCTGTAGACACAAAGTGAAGCTCAATGTTGCCTTCCTCTACATGCTCTCTGATGAAGTGATACCTTATGCTGATGTGCTTTGTCATTGAATGTTGTACTGGATTACCTGTCATTGCAATAGCACTTTGATTATCACAGTAAATAGGTATCTTGGTATACCTTAATCCATAATCCAGCAGTTGATTCTTCATCCATAAAATCTGTGCACAGCAGCTACCAGTAGCAATATACTCTGCTTCAGCTGTAGATGTAGATATTGACTTCTGTTTCTTGCTGTACCAGGAAACAAGTCTGTCACCCAGAAATTGACAACTTCCACTGGTGCTTTTTCTGTCTATCTTACAGCCTGCAAAGTCTGCATCTGAATAACCAAGTAGTTTAAACTCTGATTCTCTTGGATACCACAGCCCCAAAGTTATAGTGCCCTTGAGATACTTAAAAATCCTCTTTACTGCTATTAAATGTGGTTCTCTTGGATCTGCCTGGAACCTTGCACACAAACAAGTGGCATACATGATATCAGGTCTGCTAGCTGTTAAATAGAGTAGAGAACCAATCATTCCTCTGTAAGATGTCATATCTACTGATGACCCTGCATCTTTGTCCAATTTTGTTGCAGTTGCCATGGGAATTGATGCAGATGAACAGTCAAGCATGCCAAATTTCTTGAGAAGATTTCTGGTATATTTTGCTTGATTTATAAAAATTCCATCATCTGTTTGCTTCACCTGTAGGCCTAGAAAATAACTAAGCTCTCCCATCATACTCATTTGATATCTTGACTGCATGAGTTTGGCAAACTTCTTACAGAGTTTATCATTAGTAGATCCAAAAATGATGTCATCTACATATATCTGAACTAAGAGCAAGTCACTACCAGATTGAAAGTAAAACAGAGTTTTGTCAATAGTACCTCTGTGAAATCCACTTTCTAGTAGAAATTTGGCAAGAGTTTCATACCATGCCCTTGGTGCCTGCTTAAGTCCATAGAGTGCCTTGTCTAACCTGTAGACATGGTCTGGATATTTTGGATCTACAAAACCTGGTGGTTGTTCCACAAACACTTCTTCTTCAAGTTTTCCATTTAAAAATGCACTTTTCACATCCATCTGAAACACTTTGAATTTCTTATGAGAGGCATATGCTAGAAAGATTCTGATTACCTCCAATCTAGCAACTGGAGCAAATGTTTCATCATAGTCTATTCCTTCCTGTTGTGAATAGCCTTTTGCAACCAGTCTTGCTTTGTTTCTTGTGATAACACCCTCACTGTCAGTTTTATTTCTGAAAACCCATTTAGTACCAACAATGGATCTGTTCTTGGGCCTTGGTACAAGGGTCCACACTTCATTTCTTTCAAATTCATTTAGCTCTTCTTGCATTGCTGTTATCCAGTCAGCATCTTTAAGAGCTTCTTCCACTTTCTTTGGCTCAGATTGTGACAAGAATGCATGAAACAGACATTCATTTGTTGTTGCACTTCTTGTCATTACTTTTGCATCTGGATCACCAATAATTAAATCAGGTGTGTGTGACTTAGTCCATTTTCTTGCAGAAGGCAAATTGCTTCTGTCATCATGTGATCCTCCCCCTTGATCCATGCTCTCCTGATTTTCTTGGTGCCTCTCTTCATTTTCTGATGCTCCCCCTGAATGTGACTGCTCAGAATTATCAACAGAGTTTGAATCAACAGAGTTTGATTCAGAATTATCAACTGAGTCACTATCAGTGTTTGAATTATCACTTTGATGTGATTCTTCATGCTCCCCCTCAACTGGTTCTTCCCTTGTTTCTGATTGAAGAGTTTCTTCAGTATTTACCAGTAGAGGTTCAGAGTTTAGATCAACAGAGTTTGACAATTCAGTCTGATCAGAGTTTACTTTTTCAGAGAATAAATCTTCATTTTCAAAGTGCAGTTGATCATGTTCATTGACATCTTCAAGTCCAGTTATTTTCTTGTCATCAAATGACACATGAATTGATTCCATGATCATTCTGGTTCTCAGATTATAAACTCTGAATGCCTTAGTTGACAGTGGATAGCCAACAAAAATTCCTTCATCTGCCTTTAGATCAAATTTGGTCAACTGCTCAGGATGAGTCTTCAATACAAAACACTTGCATCCAAAAATATGAAAATATTTTAGATTTGGCTTCTTCTTTTTCACCATTTCATATGGTGTTTTACCATGCTTATTGATCAGTGTTGCATTTTGAGTAAAACAAGCAGTTTGAACTACTTCTGCCCAGAAATATGTTGGCAGTTTTGCTTCATCTAACATGGTTCTAGCAGCTTCTATCAAGGTTCTGTTCTTCCTCTCCACTACACCATTTTGTTGTGGAGTGCCAGGTGCAGAAAACTCTTGTTTGATTCCTTTACTCTTGCAAAATTCTTCCATTGATGAATTCCTGAATTCAGTTCCATTGTCACTTCTGATTATCTTCACTTGATTCTCTGACCCTTTGTCCAGTTGGATTATATGTTCTGTCAGTGTTAATGCAGTTTCATCCTTCTTTGCAAGAAAATATACCCATGTGTATCTGGTATATTCATCAACAATGACTAGAGCATATTTCTTCTTTCCAAGAGACATCACATTCACTGGTCCAAAAAGATCAACATGTAGGAGATGATAAGGATCAACAATTGAAGACTCAGATTTGCTTTTGAAGGAGACTTTTCTCTGTTTGGCCTTTTGACAAGAATCACATAGGCCTTCTACATTCAGCAAAGACCTTGGTAGACCTCTTACAAGATCATTCTTTATTAGCTCATTGATGTTGTTCAGGTTCAAATGAGAGAGTTTCTTGTGCCATTTCCAACTCTCTTCACTAGACATTCTTGTTGACAGACACACTGCTTTGCCATCAGTGTTTGTTGACAATTTTATTTCATAGATGTTATTGTGTCTGTTTCCAACTAGAGCTACTTTCCCTGTAGATTTACTGATCACTTGACAATATTCAGGCTGAAAATCTACATGATATCCTCTGTCACAGATTTGACTCACAGATAGCAGATCATGCTTGAGTCCTGGAACCAGAGCTACATTTGTGATGATGACACTCCCAAGATTAATATTGCCATATCCCAGAGTATGTCCTATGTTGTCATCTCCATAGGAAACTTTTGGGCCAGCCTTCTCCTCATACTCTGATAGCAGGGCTTTATTTCCAGTCATGTGTCCTGAACATCCACTGTCCACGACTAGGGTACTAACCCTGTTGCCCTGCAATCACAAACAATCACTGATTATTAGTTTTAAGGATCCAGACTTGCTTGGATCCTTTGGCTTTCTTGATTCTGTTAGCTTTTGCAGCGGAATTCAAATTATCAGAGTTTAAGCTAACTTTTTCAGAGTTTACATTTGCAGAGTTTACTTTAACCCATTTCAAATTTGGCTTGGGTTCATAGTAATTATAGTAAATAGCATGATAATCTCTGCAAGTGTAAATAGAATGCCATGTACTTCCACAGTGTTTACATAAGGTCTGTGGTCTAGTTCTCACATAATCATTTTTTACTGCAGTTTTAGAGGGTAAAGAATTAATGTTCTTATTTTTACTGCAGAAACTAGCAAGATGATTAGTGCTACCACAATTAAAGCATGTTTTTCTAGGAGCTAATGAAGCAAGCATTGGCTTAATTCCTGATGTTATGCCTTCCTTTCCATTTTTGTTTTTCTTAGGCATTCTCTGCTTGTTGACAGATTTTATCTCTTTAAGCTTATGCTTGAGTTGTTTATCTGTCATTGAACCAATGTTAACCTCTTTAACAAAAGTCTTAGCATATGATTCTTTAACAGCCTTTTTCTCAGCTTCAGTCTTAGGTCCACCTGTTCCCATAACATTACCTTCAGATGAACGATGTGGTCTCACTTTTACCAAATTTTCAAATCTAAGTTCATCTCCTTCAGAGTAACCTAGACCTACTGTATCTGACTGAAACACTTCTTGAGTGTCTTTACCAGAGTGTGTCCAAGTTTTAATAATGTGTTTAGTATCCTCCAATTCAGATTCTAGTTGCTTATACTTACCTAGCAACTCCTGTTCAATAAACACTGCATCATCTCTCTCTTTCTGAACTTTATTCATGTTTTCTAGCTGTTCCTCAACAAGTTTATTTCTATCTTTGAGTTGAGAGCACTCATTTTTTATCCTCTCATTTTCTAAAGTCTGATCCCTATAACTGATATGTAATGCTTTAAGATAAATTCTCAATTCAGTTATATTATCAGTATTATAAGCATAGGTAGTTGGGGGTACCTTTAGATCATCATCTTCATTCTGAGTAGTAGCCATGAGTGCATAGTTCACTTCCTCATCTGAATCTGAAGTGTCTGCCCAATCTCTGCCTTTGGTGTAGAGTGCCTTTTCAGTTTTACCCTTCTTGCACTCAGGAGCATAGTGACCCATCTCCTTACACTTGTAGCATTGAATCTCAGACTTATCTTTCTTACCAGATTTGAAGTCCTTTCCCTCAGATTTCTTGAAATTTTTCTTGTCAGACTTAGAGTAGTCCTTGGAAAATCTTTTTCCCTTCTTGAAGTTCTTGAATCCCATCTTCTTGAAGGTCTTTACCATCAATGCAGCCATTTGCATCATCTCTTCATCATCTTCAGAATCAGATGTTCCATCTGTGTTTGAGTCAACATCAGTGTTTGATGACTCACTTTCTGAGTGTATGACTAAAGCTTTTCCTTTTGCCTTTCTCCTTGATGCTTCCTTCTTTAGTGGTTTCTCCTCAACCTTAAGAGCAACAGATTTTGACTTTCTACTTGATCTTTTGTTTCTCTGCTCCAATTCCAATTCATGGGTTTTGAGCAGTCCATAAATTTCATCAATCTCTGTTTCATCAAGTTCATAGTTATCTCTTATGGTGGTTGTTTTCACATCCCACTTTTCAGGTAGAGAAAGAAGAAACTTGAGATTTGAGTCTTCTAAATCATACTCTTTGTTAACCAATGACAAATCATTGAGCAGTTTACAGAATCTGTCAAATGTTTCTGTCATGGTTTCTTCAGACTTTGCCTCAAAATGCTCATACTCCTGAGTGAGTATGTTTCTTCTGTTTTTCTTGATTGCAGGAGTTCCTTGACACCTAACCTCAAGTGCATCCCATATTTCCTTTGCAGTTGTGCAATTAATCACTTTATTAGACATAACATTGTCTAAAGCACTGTGAAGTAAATGTCTTACTTTTGCATCCTTTGCAATAGATGAAAGATCCTCAGTAGTTAGATCTTTCTTTTCTTTTGGAATGACCTTTGATTCCTCACCAGCAGCAGATAACTTTGTAGGTTTGTGAGGACCTTCATAAATTCTATCAAGATATTCTGGATCTGTAGCCTCCAGAAACATGGTCATCTTCACTTTCCAAATTGCATACTCTAATGGCCTAAGTATAGGAACCCTAATTGTTTCATACCTACTAACAGTAGTAGGGGCTTTCTCAGATGGTGGACATATCTCTGCCATTGATTACTATTGTGTTTGGATCTTTAACTGTAATAAAGTAACAGATTGGCTCTGATACCACTTGTTAGGTCGAATACACAATAGTTAATCAAATACTGTATGAGTAACTTAACAAGAACACACTGTTTAATACTTAAAAACTGTTTGGAATTAACAATTCCTCTCTCAGTGATGTAAAATATCACAGAGAGCTGCTTAGGTTACAATCAATGAATTTCTCAATGTTCGATACCCTTCTAGGGTTAACCTAACTGTATTTATAAAACATACAGCTTCATACAATCAGTAATTGATTCTCCTATAATTAAGCTATACAATTGATATCAATCACGATTGCTCCAAGTCTTCCAAGTCAACTCAATCTCTTTGACAGCTTTCCAATCTTCAAAGATATTGCTTCCATATTTATCTTGTATCAATCTTCAAACACTGTTGACTCTTCAGACACTACCGCTATAGAGTTTAACAATCTCTGTTGCGCTTCCAGCCAGTGTTTAACTAAACTCTGACTACTTCCAGCTAAACTCTATTTTGTCACTTTAGCTTCTAAACACTGTTCTCATCAATCATTTCTAACAGTTCAGATCATAGGTCTTGTCTATTCCATAGAACTCATATGCAACAACATCCATACCAATGACAACCTTCCGAGGAAAATTAGCAAGAGTATTATTTCAAGTATGATTACACAAAGAGATGAAGAGAGCAAATATAAATGACTCACTTTGCCGGTGTAACCAGCTTTCTCAATGGCCGTCTTAAGTAACTCGAGACCCTCCTTGTTTTGCTGAAATTTAGAAAAACGATATGGAGTATTTAAACTATTGAAAGAAAAGCGATATGGAGTATTCTCAGCAAAGTGGCATGGTGTTCATTTTCCAGAATTTGCATTACCAATACTCCCGTGCACTGATATCTGCAATTGGGGTCCTGCTGTATGTACATCTAAATAGTACATTTGTCAATCAACCTTTAAATGTATTCATCAATTATCATTCAGGTAATTAGCATAAAGGAAAATAATTAGAAAACTCTCAATCAAGTCAATAATGGTTTAACGAATGTATTTACCTACTTAAAAACCCCCTCCTCCTCAACTCACTTGTCTGTACTTGTTTAGTGGCATCACCCTCTGACATAACTATGGTTAAAGTGTAACAAAAAGTAAAATAATACCATTCATAATATGTAGCCATTTGGCACATAATGCTTCCTAATAGATCGGCTTGTACAACTGCAAGTAGACACAAACCTCAGTGCGAAAATGGAGAACTTCAATTTCATTATTTCTTGAGCAGATGTCCATAATCCTGATTCCCGAGTGTAGACAGTGACTGAAGGATTCCTGAAATAGGATAAGGTCTGGATTTACCTAATTTTCTATAAATATAAAGGTCCAAAGATGGTAAAACATGCCATAGTTGTAGGCGGTAGATAAAAGCAACAGGAAATATATGTAATCTATTTTCGACTGCAGATCAACATGTTACCTATAGAAGCAAGTAACATATGCCTGTTTATACATAAACTAACATAGGTTTGTCTAATTAAGGGTAACTATGTTACCACATGTGCTCTTCTCATAGTAAAAAAAAGTCTGTATTATAACATGCAAATAGTTAGTCCGATTGGCTTCTTATAGTCTATATTTAATATTATGCACTAAAATGTGTATTGCAAAATGTCTGGCAAACTCTGATGTCAGAACTATCACTTTGTTAGCATAAGTAACAAAACGTCAAAACTGAAAGTGCTAATCCAATATGTACATCACTTCATGCATTGTCTGACAATAATTTATACTATGCAACAGCTTGTTTTAGAAGACAAAAGGTTAGCAACCTTTAGGAATAACCATTTGAGCTCTATTTATACATTAGAAGGGAAGCATGGCCAAGATTAAGAAACATGAAATTCAACCAATACAATTTTGGTTACACTTTCGCCAACATCCTCATTAGAAGGGAAGCAATGGATTGTGAGTAATTAGAGCAGCAAAACCACAGGCAAACAGACTTTTTCAATGAAATGAATCTAATATGTTTGAGTGTATTATCACAAAACGGATTTAGTTGAGCCTATATTTACACAAGTGCTTGTATTAAAATATGGTTCATATATACAATGCAACATATAGAATAAAAATTTCTATTAAACACGTCATGTGCACTTAAATATGCAATTCTACGTCAACAAATCAAGATACAAAAAACCTGTAATGTTTAATTGTTTCTGTCGTGTACAACACAAGATCCACAAACAATCGACACACATTTAAGCACATATATACAGACCTGTAAATTATGAGAGGATAGTTGTGGTTTCGAAAAGTTTATTTTAGATCTTTCCTGCAAGAGTTCATATCATGAATTTTAAACCTACAAACACTCGCTCCAACTAACAGAAAGAAGCAATGGAAATTATATGACACCCCAGATAAACACAAAATTACAAAGCATTAACGAACAACACTCAGATCCAAACATATTGTTATAATTTATAATGAAGAAGCTATAAATTTTTTTGCAAAGAGGTAGATTATATTGTTAAGTTTAAAACTGAAAATCATGCAATATCAGGATCATAAAAATAACAAAGTATTATACGAACAATAAAATTACCATTGAAAAAATGGTACATAAATTATATTAACACATAGCATTGTAGTCAATTATAGGCTTGAGAGAAACAATTATGTGCCGATAAAAAATAATAACAATATAACATAATATTTAGTAAGGCTGTAATAACATGGTAATCAAGAAAATAGTGATCCAAGTATGCACCTAGAGAAGTAGTGTTCTGATGAATTGGCCTTCAATATTTCTACAGGCAAAACTGTTGAACAATGAGTTGCAGTCAACACATCAGAAAAAGATGATATACTAAAATCTACATATTACATTATAATTGCACATAAGGATGAATAAAATGTATCTTACCACTCCAAGTTTTACTTGTTTCATCGGAATTGAAAGTACTGGACCGATTACAGTTGAGATGTGCATTTTCTTTGGTGCCTTGTAGAGACTGAACCACTATTTTAGGTGCCATCTTTAAGACTCATCCGCAGACCGACATTTATAATCTTAATACAATTTTTCGCTTAGTTGTGTAAAAATCAGGAGATGAACAATAGAGTTTTAGAAATTGGGTAAAATAATACAATTCTTTGATGAGGAAGGAGGCCGAGGATTCATTGGCGTTCGCTTTCGACATGTATATTTAAGAGAAATAATAAAGGTGAGCAGGTAAAGTACCACATGACTATATCATTGACAAAAAAGATCAATAACCTGCTCCCTCCAAGCAGTTAGAGAATGTTGATGCTAAAACTACAACATAAACAAATTGAGAGTGTGAAGTTACAGAAAATGGGAAACAAGCATAACATGATGATTTTTTTTATAAACCGCTACCATACCAGGTTTGACAAAGCAATTAGAAAATATAATAATAAAAAGATAAATCAGCAATTCATTGAGAACATGAAAGTCATGCCTGGTAATGGTGTATGGTGACAAAGAAAACATATACTCAATCATCAACACAACAAATATAATTCGTGAAGATGATACGAAACCAAGAAGATGAACTCTTATAAAAGGATCAATCGTGTTATCTATGTATAAAACTTACAATTTCTTACTGACGAAGGAGAGACTGGATCCAAAGGAATTCGCCTATGACCTGTTTGACAATAATATATCGATAAGAATCAAATAAAATATGATTAAAAGATGAATGAAATACATTACTAATCTATTTTCTCCATTTAAATGAAAAGACTAAAGTGAAGTGGACCACCCAAATTCTGAAATCGATATTCAAACCGTGAGGATAAGGGTCTGGTTCTGAATTTGAAAATGAGATCACAAAGTCTTAAAATGCCACTATACATTTAACATCACCAAAATAAAGAACATAAACCTGAAAAAAATTGTCAAAATCTCTATTAGACCTTTAATCAAACACTTGGAAAGCTTGAATTTAAAATGGCAAGATATATATAAATTAAAGAATAATTACCCATTAGAGTAGGCATGGACTCACCAAATTTACTGTTTATGCATTTTATATTTCGTCTTGAAATGTGACCAACATGATCTAATTCAGAAGCAAAAACAAAATTACTCAATCAAGCGAAAACATATTCAATATATACCATAGATAAGGAAAAAATTGGAGTGAAAGGAGAAATGGAGTGAACAAAACAAAGATCAGAAACTTCTCCAGTTTTAGTATAAAAGCATCACAAAACGAAACATATATCAGTCACGCCTTTTTGGTCCATGGAACGCTGATTGATGAAAGATGACGGTTGCGAGCAATGGTGTTGATTAGATCACTGTCGAAAATCTGAAATCATGGCGGAAGCATATCTGCAAACGGAAGGAGAATTCGCCTATATGCACATCACTTCATGCATTGTCTGACAATAATTTATACTATGCAACAGCTTGTTTTAGAAGACAAAAGGTTAGCAACCTTTAGGAATAACCATTCGAGCTCTATTTATACATTAGAAGGGAAGCAGGGCCAAGATTAAGAAACATGAAATTCAACCAATACAGTTTTGGTTACACTTTCGCCAACATCCTCATTAGAAGGGAAGCAATGGATTGTGAGTAATTGTAGCAGCAAAACCACAGGCAAACAGATTTTTTCAATGAAATGAATCTAATATGTTTGAGTGTATTATCATAAAACGGATTGAGTTGAGCCTATATTTACACATGTGCTTGTATTAAAACATAGTTCATATATGCAATGCAACATATACAATAAAAATTTCTATTAAGACATTAAATCAAACACGTCATGTGCACTGAAATATGCAATTCTACGTCAACAAACCAAGATACAAAAAACCTGTAATGTTTAATTGTTCTTGTCGTATACAACATAAGATCCACAAACAATATACACACATTTAAGCACATATATACAGACCTGTAAACTATGAGAGGATATCTGTGGTTTCCAAAAGTTTTAAACCTACAAAAATGATCGAATTACATAGATAACAATATATAGTACTATATATATATAGCATTTTGCTCAAATACAAACCAATCCTTAAATACAAACTACAAACTAACATAAAATATTTTATATTTCATTCATTCTAATGGCCCCGCCAGGGGCACCTTTACAAAAAGTGTCTAAAATTCTTGGCTCCATTCAGCAAAAAATAAATAAATAAATAAATAAATAAATAAAATCACTGTTCACTACTGACGTCACTGCCACGTCAGCAGTGAACAGTGATTTATTTTTTTTTTTGCTGAATGGAGCCAAGAATTTTAGACACTTTTTGTATTGGGATAACGAAAAATACATATCTGATACTTTGAAAAAATAACAAAGAAACGATGGAATCGAACCTTCGGCCGGAATACTCATGGACCGGACGTTTATGACTGAATTGAGATTCTTCTTTCCATTAGGCTTAGATTTTGTTTATGACGATGATGAAGATTGATGACGATGCCTGAATGATGATTAGGTTACATCTGTATTCGTCGTTCTCATATTTTGAATTCTTGGAGAAGCATGAAGTGAGGCACTTCGGTGGATCTCTGATTAAATTGAATCGATCGTAACAACTTTTTGATTTTGGAGGGCTGACGTGGCTTTTTGAATGATTACATGGCATTTAGATTGATTATGTGGACTTATGACGTGGCGGAAGCATTCAGGATTTATATATTTAGAAACATTGGGAACATGGGAGCAAGATTTCTATCAAATTTGTTAAGAGAACGTGGGAAATTGAGATAGAATGGTTAACTGGAAGATGTATGTTTGTCAACGGATGGATACAATTTGCTAAAGATACAGAGCTTTCTGTTGGTGATTCATTGGTTTTATATAAACGTTCCACTGATAATAATATATTGAATGCTTGCATATTCAAGACACATGAATACGATAATGACAATGGAGAAGGTTAGTTAACACATTTACATTAACATAATGTAGTTCAAATGTAGGTATTACTTAAATGAATATTTCGTGATACGTTTTAATGTGCAACTCTGAGTAACTTGCATTGTCTGACTCATATTAATCTAATATAAGTTTCTATACTTACTGATTATTGACGTCTACAATTTAATAGGTTCCGAGATCTATCCTAGATCTTTTTGCAAAATTGTTTCAAGGTTTTCTTTAAGTGCTAGACTATTTGTAAGTATATGTGAATTCTTTCCATATAATTTAAGTAGCTATATATGATTTTAAACTATTTAATTTCTGATAACATGTTTTCGAATTGTCAGTGTGTTCCGAAGTTGGTGAGAGACCAATACTACAACAAAATCAACACAATAAATCGATTGCAAGTTGGTGATGTAGAGTGGTCTGTATCTTATAATTCAATGTTTGGCTGTTTAAAAGGACTACAAAAATTTGTGGAAATGTTCGATTTGAGAAAGATGGACATTGTTTTTTACACTATCGAAAAGGAATGCAACCTACTGACTGGAAGAGTATATAGAGAAGATGGAATGGAGATTGATTATGTGGAACGTGCTTTGGGGATTGCAGAATCTGCTGAGTCTTTGTGGATGTGGCATGTTGATTGGCCATCAGAATATGGTATTATTTTAAAACCTACTACGTCTAAACTAATAGTTGTATATTTTCTATCTATGTAATATTTAAATTGTACACAGATTCTGAAAGCTCGGAAGATGATCTAATAGGAAAAGCAGAACTTTTAGGAGATGGCGATAAGATGGATGTTGAATTCAATAATAACAATCTCCTCCAATTTTCAGTTAATCTATCTAAGTGTCATGTAAACAATAGCGGTCATGGAGTGGTAATATATATTTCACATGTTCAGATTAATAATTTAGATTACAGTATTTAGTACATTTTATTGTCTGACTTGTGTTCCATTTACTTACAGTTTATTCCAAGATTTATAACTCCTTCAAATTGAGCATGGATAAAGGGTGAACAGGTTACATTAATAACAGAAAATGGAGAATGGAATGTTGGGATAGTACTACAGAATAAGACATCAAGATTTTCTGCTAAATGGAACTCCTTTACAAAAGACAACAAATTTAAGAAGAATAAAAAATTGATGTTTACTATGATTGAAGAAGAAGGAGGAATTGTGTTTCAAGTTACCAGAGTGGCCTAAGTTAACTTTTTGCTGGTTAATATTGTCTTGTTGAACAAAAAAATTTATGCTTTTATATAACTGTTAAATGTAAACATTTGATGTTATTATAAATTTCTATTTTAGGTGTTTCATTATCAAGTTAGTGGCGTTGTAATGTGTTGGGATTTATGGGTGATGGAATAGACAACTTAACTAGATTCATTGGTATACTTAGTTTAACTAAGTAGAACATACTGTCATAGCCTGAAATGTATTCTTGTAATTTAAATAAATACTGTCATGTAATAAGTGTAATTCTTGGAAGAAGTTCAATTATGTTCAAGCCTCAAGAAATACATAAGTTCGACAGAAGGAATAAAAGTTACTGTCAAGCCCTGACAGTAAGGTTACAAGGAAACACCATGTTGCCTAGGTCGACAGCAAGTTTTATGGAGTCGACAGCAAGTTTCGACTTGACAGCAACATTGGCGGAGATTCTGATGACAGTAACTTTGATATATAGTTTGTGACAGTAAGTTTGAAGTTCTTGACAGCAATCTCTACGGGAAATACATGCTGTCAATCAAAGCACAATCCTTGACAGCAATCTCTGCGGGAAATACATGCTGTCAATCAAAGCACAATCCTTGACAGCAATCTCTGCGGGAATTCATACTGTCAACCAAAGCACAATCCATTGACAGCAAACTCTGAAGCAAACAAACTGTCATAAAGAATCAAATTGATTTAGGAATTTTCTAAGTCAATTTAAGCGACATAATACATGTTCAAAAGAAGCAGGCGTGTTGTAATATTCAACCTTTACAGCAAGCTTGGAAAGTCTATAACTGAAGCTCGAGAGATCACATGGAGCAACCTGTAAAGTCTACAGCAGATAAAATTGAATATGGCTAGATCTGGTTGGCTCAAATGTGGAAAGTATCTTAAAGTTATTTTGTGATGATCACATGGGAATAAATCATGGAATGAGCTGCAAAAGGAATATAACAGCAACTCAACAACCCATGCTGATAGTGGTAGTACAGTCGACTATCACACTATAAATAGAGCACTCTATTTATACAACAAAAAGCACTCCACATCTGTAATCTCTTGAGAATTCGAAGCTTGAGAATTATTTTGTTCTCAAGGTTGTAGCAAAACTTTGCAAAATAAATAAAACATTTATTTTGTGGAAACATCGTGTGAGATATTACTTGTGATTGCATTTCTTCTACTAGTAAATTACAAACTCTATTTAAGTTATTGAAATAGTTTTTGAAATTTATTAGTATTGCATTCAACCCCCCTTCTGCAATACTTTACGGGACCAACAACTGGTATCAGAGCATTCAGATTAATACACATATCTGAGATCCAAATGGCAAGTATTCAAAGGTCAAGTAATATCAAGATTCCAGCTTTTGATAAAGAAAACTACAACATATGGAAAAAGAAGATTATGTTATTTATCAAAGCTCAGAATCCATTATTTCTAGGTATTCTGGAAAATGGCCCTTTCGTTCCTCAAAAGGAAATTCCATCTGCTACAGTTAATGATGTAGTAATCCCAGCTCATTGGGTTGCTAAGAAGCCTACTGAGTATAATGACTCAGAAAAAGAAAAGGTAGCACTGGATGATCATCTGCAACTCATTCTGCTAGATGCACTTACCCTGGACAAAGCTATGAGTGGAAATATAATAGCATGCAACTCTGCCAGGGATATGTGGAAAAAGATAGAACTGTTATGTGAAGGAAGTGAAGAGGTCAGAGAAAATCAAAAACAAATATTGGTGTCATAATATGAAGCGTTTATGGGCAAGCATGGAGAAGAGTTAACTCACATGTTTGAAAGATTTAGCAAACTGATAGCTGAGCTCCAGATTCATGGAAAGTTTTATGAGAAGAAGGAAGTCAATATCAAGTTTCTGCTAACTCTTCCAGAACACCTCGAGCATAGAGTAACAGCCATAAGAGAAGGAAGAGATTTAAACTCTGTCTCTCTTGAAACATTGTATGGAGTTCTAAAATCTTATGAACTTGAATATTATCAAAAGAAAGCCATACAAAGTGGATCCAAAGGATTGATGGCAAACATGGCTGGTGCTCTAGTTGCTCAAGGACCATCATATTTTCAAGCAAGTGAGCAAATTCAAACTGATCAACAACCTCAATTTTCATCTGTGAAAATTGAAGAGGTGGTTGAAGATGAAGAAAAGGTTGTCCTTCAACTAGAAGATGTTGAAGATGAAGAATTCTTCACTCTAGAAGAAATGGAGAAAATGGATAATCCAACCATGGCTTTTATGGCAAGAAAATTCAAAAATATAAGGTTCAGGAGGAACAAGCCATATAAGCCTCAAGGTCAATCTCCAAAATATAACCAAGGAAGCTCATTAAAACCTGCTACTGGCACCAAGGGAGGATACAAAACAGGAATGGTATATAGATCAAAGTTTAGATGCTACAACTGCAATGAACTTGGTCACTTTGCTACTGAATGCAAAAGACCAAAACAAATACAAAGAATGGAGAGAGGAACTGGAAGTCAATTTAAGAAAGGACAAGGAAAAGCCTATGTGGCTGAAGGAAAATGCTGGGATGAATCTGATGATGAAGAAGAAGAGGAATTTGTGAATCTAGCATTGATGGCTAGAGAGGATGAAGAAACATCAACCTCGACAAGTCAGGTACCATCTTTAGTTTTACTAGATATGTCTTTAAATGACTATAAGCAAACCATTGAGGAAATGAGTACTGAAATGTTTAATATTCACACTAGTTTATCTGCTGCAAATGAAGAAATCGCTAGATTAACTAAAGAAAATGAAGTACTCAGATCCAACAATGATGTGTTGTTGCTTAAGACCAGTTCTATTGATTCTTTAGCTCAGGAAAACGAAAGATTAAAAAATGATTTAATCTGTGCTAAAGAGATAGAGGAATATCTAAGAAAAGAAATTTCTGAAAATGAATTTAAGCTAAAGGCATTTAGAAATTCCTCTAAAATAGTTCAAGAGTATCATGAGAAACATAATGAAAGTAAGAAGATAGGCATAGGCTATGATTATAGTAGGAGACCTGGTAAAGAGGCTGTTATACAGAACAATGATGATAACAATACTGTAAGACCTCACATCCTCAAAAATGTGAGCAATCCAATTTTCAAAAGTACAGAGTTTGAGGTTAATGAAAATTCCCTAATTATTAATCAAGAACTCTGTGATGAAGATGAGAGGGCTGACAGTGTATCTAAGAAAGAAAAAGATTCTGTCAAAATGACTATGACAGAAACCGTATCAAACAGCCCAACCAAGTGTTCAAAAGAAACTGTCACAAAGGATGAGACAGTAATTTTCAAAGATAATGTCAAGAAGTCACCCAAGACAGTAACTTTCAAACCTACTGTCAAGACAGCAAGTACAAAAGGTGCTGTCAAAAATAGCTCTACAGTACCTTCTGAACAGATTGTCAAGACAGTTGTCTCCAAGTCCAAAAACAGAAATGGGAAGCTAGGCATTGATAAAAAGAATAATTATGCGTTTGTTAAGCAGGCACCCAGGAAACTTTGCAATAATTGTGGCTCCTCACATCATTTAACTCATGTTTGTAAGAAATCAACTAGTAGCATATCTAATGCAACAGAGTTGAAAGGGAACTTACACAGAACCCCCATTATGCAAAGAAAATTGGTAGTTTGTAATAACATTGACTGTATGCCATGCAAAATAACTGCCATGAGTACATGTTTTAATTTGCAAATTTCAACTAATGAATTATGTTCTTATATGCAAACTGCAAAGACTTCTTAATCTACTAAAGAAAGTGAGAAGACTATTCTCACTAAGAAAAAGTCTAAGTCAAGGTCTAAATCTAAGTGGGTAATAAAAGAAGTCAAGGAACCATCTTCTGATGACTTTGTTTCAAGTATTGATAAAGTTTCTGATGATACTGAGTGTGCAGGACCCAACAAGACTTGGGTACCAAATGCAAATTAAACTCTTTCTGTCTTGCAGGGAAAGAAAGGTAAACAGGTCATGTGGATAATCGACAGTGGATGTTCCAAACACATGACTGGTGATATATCCCTGCTATCACAATATGTTGAGAAGGCTGGCCCAACAATAACCTTTGGAGACAACAGCAAAGGTTACACTATGGGATATGGCTGCTTAAAAGCTGGAAATGTTGTCATTGAAGAAATCTCTCTTGTGGAAGGTTTGAAGCATAATCTGCTCAGTGTCAGTCAATTCACTGACAAAGGATTCAAAGTTAACTTTGGCATGATGCAATGCACAATCTACCACAAGAAGGATAGAAGCCTATCTCTGAAAGGAGTCAGGAAAGGAAGCCTATTTGTTGCAGACTTAAACTCAACAAATGAGGAAAGAATATTTTGCTTCTACAGCAAAGCAAGTGTTGGAGATAGCATGCTTTGGCACAAGAAGCTTTCCCATCTCAACTTCAAAACTATGAACATGTTAATGAAGAAAGAATTGGTGAGAGGACTGCCTCAACAGGAATTCTGTCAAGAAGGACTGTGTGAAGATTGTCAAATGGGAAAACTAAGGAAAGCAATGCACAAATCAAAACAAGTCAACACCAACACTGAAGCACTCAAGTTAATTCATATGGATCTTTTTGGACCAGTGAATGTTCAATCACTATCCAGAAAAAGATATGCATTGGTCATGATAGATGACTATTCTAGGTACACTTGGGTGAAATTTTTAGAGTCAAAAGATGAAGCTGCTCAAGAAATCATTGATCACATAAGGGTACTTGACAGGACCCCTGGAGCAAAAGTTCAATTTCTAAGAAGTGACAATGGAACTGAGTTCAGAAATGCTACACTTGGAAACTTCTGCAAAGATCAAGGGATTGTTCAACAATTCTCTGCTGCAAGGACTCCACAGCAAAATGGAGTTGTAGAAAGGAAAAATAGGACACTCATTGAAGCTGCAAGGACTATGTTGAGCAATGCTAAATTACCAACATATTTCTGGGCAGAAGCCATCAACACTGCTTGTTACACACAGAACAGGACACTA
The DNA here is from genome assembly GCA_037693485.1 of Kitagawia praeruptora. Classification (NCBI taxonomy): domain Eukaryota; kingdom Viridiplantae; phylum Streptophyta; class Magnoliopsida; order Apiales; family Apiaceae; genus Kitagawia; species Kitagawia praeruptora. The sequence continues at coordinate 130,155,101 of CM075352.1, forward strand.
ATCAACAAGGCTCATGGCAATACTCCTTACTATCTTTTGACAGGAAAGAAACCTACTGTCAAGTACTTTCATATTTTTGGAAGCAAGTGCTTTTTGATGAAAGACAACCATGAAAGAAAAGGCAAGTTTGATACTAAAGCATATGAAGGCATTTTCATGGGATATGGGATAGAAAGGACTGTCTACAGAGTCTATATCATGGAGCACAAGACAATTAAAGAAAGTGTCAATGTCACGTTTGATGAAACTAAGTTTCCAGGGTCACATGAGGATGGTCAAATGCAACCCTTCAGATTTGAGAATCAAGGATACTTGGAAAAAGAAGAATATGTTGATGAAGAACCTAGTCTCACTCAATCAATGGGATATGAGAAAGAATCTGTCAATACTCATAATCTAAATCAAACCTCAGCCCAATCACAGACAATTTCAGGTTTCAATCAACAAGATTGTGAGACTGGAGAAATTGAGCTAAATAAGCAGAACAATGAAAATGGTGGAGAATCAAATCCTCATATTGATGAAAGGCAATCTCATCAAACAAGAAGCTTGCCTCAATCAACAAAGTGGAACAAAGATCATACCAGTAATCTAATTATTGGAGATCCCACTACTGGTGTAAGGACAAGGAGGAATATCTCTGCTGAAAGCATGTTTTCATGTTTCTTGTCTCAAATGGAACCAAAAATAGTTGAAGAAGCATTGTTGGATTCTGATTGGGTGATGGCCATGCAGGAAGAGCTCAATCAATTTGAAAGAAACAATGTTTGGAAGCTGGTTCCAAGGCCAAAAGGAAAATCAGTCATTGAGACAAAATGGGTCTTCAGAAACAAGATAGATGAAAGTGGAAATGTGACAAGAAATAAAGCAAGGCTAGTGGCCAAAGGTTACTGTCAACAGGAAGGGATAGATTATGATGAAACATTTGCACCTGTTGCCAGACTTGAAGCCATAAGAATTTTCTTAGCCTTTGTTGCACACTGCAAATTCAAGGTATTTCAAATGGATGTCAAAAGTGCCTTTCTAAATGGAGAATTAGAAGAAGAAGTGTATGTTGAACAGCCTCCTGGATTTGAGAATGACAAACTGCATAATTTTGTCTACAAGCTGTTCAAGGCTCTATATGGCTTAAAGCAAGCACCAAGAGCCTGGTATGACACACTATCCACTTTTCTCCTGGAAAATCAATTTGTAAGAGGTATGGTGGATAAAACTTTATTCTATAAATACCATGGCAAAGACATCATCCTTGTGCAGATATATGTTGATGACATAATTTTTGGTTCAACAAACGAAAAATTGTGTGAAAAGTTCTCATCTCTAATGAGAAACAAGTATGAAATGAGCATGATGGGAGAATTAGCATTCTTTCTTGGTCTTCAAATCTATCAGAAGAAGGATGGAATCTTCATCTGTCAATCTAAGTATGTCAAAGAACTTCTCAAAAAGTTTAACTTAGAAGATTCATCACCTGCCAAGACACCTATCTCAACAGCCACCAAATTAGAGTTAGATCCTAAAGGCAAGAAAGTGGATTCTAGTACCTACAGAGGCATGGTTGGATCATTGCTTTACTTAACAGCAAGCAGGCCAGACATAATGTTTGCTACATGTCTTTGTGCAAGGTTTCAGGCTGATCCAAAAGAATCACACTTAGTTGCAATTAAAAGAATCTTTAGGTATCTCAAAGGCACCCCAAATCTAGGTCTTTGGTACCCTAGGGAAACTGGATTTGATCTAATTGGATATTCTAATTCAGACTATGCTGGCTGCAAGATTGACAGAAAAAGTACTACAGGAAGCTGTCAATTTCTTGGGGGGAGATTGGTGTCATGGTTCAGTAAGAAGCAACACTCAGTTTCTACATCAACTGCAGAAGCTGAATATATTGCAGCTGGAAGTTGCTGTGCTCAAATACTTTGGATGAAGAATCAGTTAATGGATTATGGACTAGAACTGTCAAATATTCCTATCTACTGTGACAACACTAGTGCCATAGCCATATCAGACAATCCAGTTCAACACTCCAGAACAAAGCACATTGATATAAGGCATCATTTTATCAGGGAGCATGTTGAAAAGGGAAATGTAAAACTGGTTTATGTTCCAACAGACAAGCAACTTGCAGACATATTCACCAAGCCACTGGATGAAGCAACATTTACCAGGTTGGTGAGTGAATTAGGAATGCTAAATCAGGTATGATTATCTAACTGGTTTATCAATTCTGAAACTTTCAAGGTACTGTTATTAGAAGGTACTGTCATGAGAAGTTACTGTTCTAAGTGCTACTTGTTTAGACAACATGTTTGCTATGACTATGCTAAAAGGATTTTTAGATATCATATTTGCTATGACTATGCTAAAAGGATTTTTAGAAATCATGTTTGCTATGTCTATGCTAAAAGGATTTTTAGAAATCATGTTTGCTATGACTATGCTAAAATAGTTTCACATGTCTGTCTCAATAAGGTAATAAGTAAACTAGTGTCCGTAACTTAAGTTGTGTGTGAACAGTGACAGCACGATTTTGCACCTAGTTTACTATCAGATAAACTTACTGTCACTCATTAAACTGATTGACAGAAATGTTGTTAGCGCACAGGTTACTGTCAATGAAAGTTGCTGTCACGAGAAACTACTCTAAAAAATGGTATAGAAAGAAAAGCGCACAGGTTACTGTCAATGAAAGTTGCTGTCACGGGAAGTTGCTGTCAAAGATAGTGGAGAGATATATATACATTAATGTGTATATATATATATATATATATATATCTCTATTTTTAATCCACCAATCCACGATCTAATAGCAACTGCCACGTAATTTAGCAAGTGAAGTTAATGGGTAAAATCATTATCACACGTTCAATTAAGACAGGTTAAATCGATCCATCTTATAAACTGAATCTACCGTTTAATCTACTATCACTTTCATTTGCAAAAACCTTTCAACCTTCTGCATCCAAAAACCGCATTTTCTCTCTCATTTTTCAAAGCATTCAACAATGGCACCTAAACAAAGTGTTGCTCAAACCAACTTTGCTGGTATCTACTCTCCTAGTGATGCTGGTGAAAACTTCAAATGACTTATTTCCTTCTTAAATAAATCCTACCTAGGTCATGCAATAACCTCATCCCCCAAAATTGATATTGTTAGAATTGAAAAATTCTGGAAATCTGCAAGTGATCAAGGAACTGGAGAGAATGAAACAATTAAGTTCAATATAAATGATGCAAACCATTCTCTTTCAGTAAAGAATATCAATGAGGCTTTGGGTATTGTGTTGGCCAGTGAAGAAAGCTTTAAGGAACTAGCAACTGATGATACTCTAAAGAGGTTCTTTCTGAAGATTGGGTATTCAGGCTCTAAACTTGAAGAAACCTCTGATAAATGGTATCAAACAGGAGAAATGGACAGGAAATATCTGAGAAAGGAGTGGAGCATGATCTTTGATGTTATGGTGAAGGTGTTCTCTACCAAGTCTATAGGCTGGAATGGAATACCATCATATATCAAGAAACTCACTCATTCTGTAGTCCATGGATACAAGGTGAACGTTGGAAAGCTGATTATGGCACAGTTGAAAAGCGCCATAGGCAAAAAGGTATCCATATATCCTCGCTTTTTAACTATGTGTATTAATAATATTTGTGGAAATGTTGTAGATACTTCTAATTTTGAAGAATGTCCTGTTTTAAAGAAAAACACACACACATCTCTTAACACACAAAATTTGAATGCACATATTCCACTATGTTTCACACAACACATGGTTAATCAAGTGCCCAACCTTGGTTTTCCATTACCAACAGGTTACACTGTTTTCACAATTGAGAATAAAGCTGAATTAGACCCAAATTCAGTTAACCCACATTCTACACCATACACTCCACCTAGGGACTCTAGACTACCAAAAGCCCTTAAAATTGCCAAATAGGAATCCAAGAAAAGATCCCTAGAAAGTGAAACTGGTGACAATGTGGTGAGTCAAGAGGGAGTTACTGCACCTAGTGCAGCAAATAAGGATGGTAGTGAAATAGAACCCACAGTAGCCCCTTCTGAGCCTAAGAAGAAAAGAGCTAGAAGGGCCAAGGTTACTGTCAGCCACTCTACAGTTTCCCAAAAGACTGTAGAGGATGATAGGGAAATAAACTAATCTCTAGGTGCATCTTCTCAACAAGAGGCATCTATTGAAATTGGCCTATCTCTCAAGGCACCTTGTAAAGAGTCTGCACAAACTCAAGAACTTACTCTTGAGGAACCTGTATTTGAAGATACACACATAGAGATAGAGCACAGTGAGGAATTCACTCATACTGTTGATGTTCCACAATCTTCTTCTGTGGAACAGCCAATTAATCAATCTGAACTTCAAACTTCTTCTTTCATTCCTATATCTGTTGTTTCTTCTGAACAACCTAGAGAGGGGGACAGTACCAACCCCTCAGGTTTTGATCATCCATCTCAAATCATGGATGAGCCCCCATCTAGTGGTCCACAAGAACCCATTTCTCAAAGTGAAATGGATACCACTCCATCAAACACTGGATTAGATCAAGATGCAAATTTGCCAGAAATTGAAACAGCCAGCATCTTGATCGACTCCCTCAAAGCATCTTACCCTAGGGAAGTTGCTGTCACAGCCAAAGATGCTGTCAATGACAAACCAGAAGGTGCTGTCAATCAATCAAGTGACAGTACCATTCTGACAAAAGATACTGTCAAAGGTCTTCCTAAAGATGCTGTCATCACTGTTCAACCACAACTACAAGAAGGATTAGTTGAAGATATCTCTGATGATGACTTGCCACTTTCCAAGGCTTTCAAGGTAAAATCTTCTCTTTTGCATGTTAGTACTGCTCATACTGATGCATCTAGGATGAGTGAGGGAGTGAAAAATAAAAGAGAGATAAAAGAACAGAGAAGTGAGGATAAAAATGAGAGGCAGCCAAATGTGCTGGCAAAAGGAGAGGGACTTGAGCATGTCCAGAGTGAACTTGAGGGAGCCAGTCAACAAAAGGCATTAGGCCTTGAGGGAATTTCTGTGAGAGATGATGAGATCATCTATAAAAACAATGAGAGTGTGAGAACCCCAACAGCCTCCATGCCCCAGACTTATCCTCAACCTCCAAAGAGGCTTAGGTCTGGTGGTCCTTCTACATCCACAAATGATAGGCTCCTAGCTATTGAGAATTGATGTGCTACAATGGAGAGTCAGCTAGACACCCTATCATCTAATGTGAAGACTGGTTTTGCTGAAATTCAAGCCACCCTGCTATCACTTTCTTCCTTGATTCAAGCTGCCAACTTAACTAAGGGGGAGAAAGTAATAGATCAGAAAAAGGCTGAGCAACCAGAAAGGAAAATGGAGTTACAAGGGGAAGCTGAAAGACAGGGGGAGAAAAGGAGTAAGGGGGAGCAAAAAGATACTGTCATAGCCTCTGGAACTGGAACTGGTGAACTGTTTGAAACTGAAGTAGATGGGGAGACAATGCTATTATCTGAGGAAGTATTGAAAATGATACAAAGAAATAAAGCATCTTCCATCAAAATTAGTGAACCAGTTCCTGAAAAGAAAGAATCTACTTTGGAGAGGCTTTGGAGAGAAAAGGAGGAGTCTAACAGAATGGGTAAAGGCAAGGGTAAGCTGCCTGAATATATCACTTCTTCAGAGTTGGTTACCTGGACTGATGGAAGCACATTTTCTCAAGAAGAAGCTGATTATATAACTTTAAGTCATATGGAGAGCACCTTGAATAATAAGGATGAGGAATTCAACACTCTGGTGAATGAAGCAATCACAGAATCTGGAGGAAAACCTGCTAAGTTGGCAGAAGCTTTGAAAGAAAAGATTGTTAATCTTTCTGTGAAGATTAGCTCAGAGAAGAGGTGGGCAGTTGAAGTGTACCTGAAGAATGGACATTCAATATTCATAACAATGCAACTGCTAGAAACTTTCTCTGCCAGAGTGCAATACATCCTTGGGATTCTTGTTAAGAAAAAGTCTACCATTTTTTATGAAATTCTCTATATGCAACTGAGTACAATGGTTAACAACAAACTTCCAGAAGTATGTCTCCAGCCATATGGTGTAAGCTTTAAACAGACAACAGCCAAAGGAACTAAAGGACTTGGGTTCTTAACTCTTGAAGGCAAAACATCTCTACAAAGTAAAGTCATCCTGGATATACTTAAGTTGTTGCTGAAAGCACCCATCACCAAGGAAAGGATTCAAGCAGTTAAAGATATTCACAAGATAATGGCAAAGAGAGATATGGAATATAGTGTCAAAATAAAGAAGCTCATTGCCAAAGCAAACGAAAGCAGAAATGCTCAAGGTGGAAAATGCTCCTTTGATGACACCTTGGATAAAGATGGTGATGATAATGAAGATGGAGGTAAAGCTGGAGGAGCTAAAGAGTCAGAAAAGGGAAACTCTTCAAAAGAGAAATTCCAAGCTAAAGAAGCTGAGCCAAATGAAACTTCAGAAGCTCCTGGAACAAGCAAGAAAAATGAAGGAAAGGAGAAAGAAGAGGAGATACTTGAAGCATTAGAAATTAACCAAGCAGAAATGAAAATTGACAGTATGTATTCTGAAAAAGATACTTTCAACAAAGATGCTGTCAAGAAAAATGAAGTTACTGTCAAAGATGCTGACAGGGAAGATGAAGACATTGTCATGAAAGATGCTGTCAAAGAAGACACAATCAGAAGCCCTATGAAAGATGCTGTCAATAATCCTACTATCAAAACATCCAAGACAGTAAGAATCAAAAGAAAGTCAAACAGACCAAAAAGGGGAAAGACTGTCTATTCTGGTCAAAGAAAAGCTACAGGTCTAGGGCTTAAGAAACCAATCCTGAGTAGAAGAATGAATAGCCTGGAACAACTTCAAGAGAAAGCCAAAGAATCAATCACTTCTGTATCTATAGAGTTGGATGAGTCAAAAGAAAAAGTCACAAGATACATTCTATGGGAAAACAAGGAAAGATTGATTATGGTAGAACCTGATTTCACTCAGATATCAAAATCAAAAGTAATATCCAACAGTCTAGTTCAAACCCAAGCACATGTAAGAAGAAGAATTGATTATTTCAATTTGGAAAGAATGGTTGAACTCTTGGAAAGCTTGATGCGGTATATTTTTGTGTTCGTTCGCAGGGAGACATGTTTTATCAATTTTAATTCAATTGTTTCCGGGCAAAAACGATAATTATGGAAATATTTACTAACTAATTATTTATACTAATTTAACTAATTAATTAAATGATAAACAATGAATTTAAAATCTAGGGCAATTAGGTCCACCGTGCTTACACAATAACCGGCTTCTAAGCTAAATCAATTAATGTGATCATATAACTAGAGTATGCTAATCTCTCTCAAGCATTAACACTCTCGAAACATTCAACACAATTAACCAATTTTAGTAATTCAATTAATCAAGTAATTAGAGTTGTGTTAATCTCTCTCGAGCATTAACGCCCTCAGAAATCCAATGATGCTCTCGCACTCAAATTCAATTCTGCTAATCGTATGTGTGCCTCTAGTGAGTAAATCTCTCGATCCATACCCCTATTTGCATAGAATTAATTCATGATATCGGTCGATTACACAAATTAATGATTAAAACATAATCAACTAGAATAACCATAATCAATCAGATCACTGTGAAAATCATGCCAATTATAGTGCAAACATGGCTTCCCTTTTATGCCCTAGAACAAACTACTCACTAATATAAAAATGAAGAACAACAAAAATTATATAACAATCCATCTAAAATATATATTTAATAAACAAGAGAAAATAGAAAATACCTTACATTAACAAAGAATTAAGTCGAAGAAAGTGTACATAAAAGAGAAGAAAACCAAGCCCCTACTCCAAAACTTGTACTTGCCGAATGGAATGATATCAAATATGTATAATAATGGCATGCAGTGTTTAAAGGTAAGGGAAAGCAAAACAATGATCCAAAAAGAAGATGTGCCCCCAGTGTCTTCCATGAATCATTTTATAGGCTAGCCTTCAGCCTTAGTAAACAATAGCTGCTTCAACTTCAACATTCTGCTTTCTTTTGTCTTCCGTGAATGATGCTTGATTTTTCAAAAGTAAACATTGGCTGCTTCTTCAATTTATCAAAAGTCTTCTATCATCACTTCCGTGTATGGTGGAAGCAGTTAACAATTCAGATGTGTCTTAAAGGGGTATTTATAGATGAGAATTAGGGTTTTGGGGGGTGTTTGAAATATTTCTTTTTGCTCCAAATTCCTAGTTCTTTTTCTTTCTTTCTTTTTCCTTTCTTCTTTGCACTTTATTTGTTTATTTTGTTATTTCTTCATTTTTCCGAATTTCTTCCAATTTTAGCTCCAAAATAGCTCCTTAAGCCTAAATTCTTCCAAACTTAGAAATTCTTGTCTCTTGAAATAAAACATCAAAATTAATTAAATAAATATCCAAATCAATGCAAAATGCAATTAAATATGGGAATAAAATTATCTAAAATGTATATAAAAATATATCTTATCAAATATCCCCACACTAAGCATTTGCACGTCCTCGGGCAAATAAACGAAATAAAAACTAAATCCAAACTAATATCACTTTCGTAGATGACCCGATTGCATTGAGCATATGCAACAAGCCGTTAAACCCCTAGGCAGCCCTAGTAGGACGAGTGTTGTCTCGTGAGGGTTTATAGTGAATTTACCCACAAAATCCATTTTTTCTGCCAAGTCTCAAGTATGCAACATATCATAGTACTCCACACCAGTAAACCTCAATTGCACAATATTGAAAGTCTGTTCACTTACACATCATATGTACAAGACTATCCAAGTAAGCACACAGTCTAGATAGACAAAAAGATCATGAAATATATATCAATGCCGTATTCAATGAGTAACATGCTATGGATAGAAAATCTCACATAACTCTCAAATCACACAAGTGTATAGGTGAAGTGTATTCGCTCAAGTTCAATCAATTAAGTCATGTGCTACCATATGCTTGGTTGTCCACCAAATCTCCACTACTTTGTATACATGCATGCACAAATCAAAAGGTCTTTGTTAAGGGTTGTAACGTGGCTAAGGTGAAGGGTAGGGAATCAAGAAAAAGGCTAACAAGTGGCTGACTTGACAAACTAATAGAGCACAATGTTCATTTCTAATTAAAACACTCAACATGAAATTTCGATCATTGTAAAAGCTGATCAGACTCTCACAAGCATTAAACTCCAAGCACATATTACCATGTACTTTTTCACTTTCATATTGCACAAACCAATGAACACAACTCTACTTGATCCTTTTTTCTTTCATTTTCTTTTTTTTTTTTTAGAAATTCCCACCAAATTTTCACACTTTAACAAAGAAATCCCCACACTATGCACTCACCAATCTCCAAATGAATCAAAATGCTCTACTAGTAAATCAAAAGAAGAATAAACAAGTAGGCTCAAGAATTTAGATTGGTGATACAAAAATAACGGATATAAAGCTCAAAGGGGTTCACTAGGGATAAATGATTCAAGGGTACTGTTTGGATAAATACGGTTAATCCTAGTGCCTTTATCATTTTTATGCATACAGATATCATGTAATCTCAAAATGGTTTAAAGCAAGTTCTAGAGCAACATGCTAAATGATGAACAACACACAACAATAAAGTTTGATCGATATAAAATGTACCAATCATAAATTAGGCTCAAGATCTCACAAGGTGAAAGCATGCTTTAGTACTCACTAAATTTGACAAAGACGCATCTCAAGTTTTATAATTTTTGCAAGCACGAACAAGGAATCATCAAGTAACAAATAACTTTCAGAGATATGACATGTCAAATAATCATGCAAAATAAGCTCACAAGATGTGTACCTATCCCTGTTAACACACTATGAGACGAGGCAATTAATTTTTTAATTTTTAATTTTTTTGGATTTTTCAATTTTTATGTATTTACACTAAGAACTCTCCCCCATACCTAAATCATGCATTGTCCTCAATGTATAAAAATGAGGTATGAAAAAGTGAACGAAAACTCCCCTGAAAATGAGCAAGAAAATTGTTCCTCTAGACTGAACATATCTTCAAGTTTTCCTTGCTTTCCACATAGCACGAATTCTCCCCTTAGCTTTTCCTGTCCAAAAATAGATTTAAATCCGTGTCATCAACCTTTTCCTTGCCTTTATTACGCCTTCTAGCTTCTTGCTCATCCACCTTCTCCCCCTCAGTTGGGTTATCCTCCAGAATAGTTGGATGTGGAGTTGGGAAATTAGAAGAAGCTGTCTTCATCAAGGAATTAATTGCATGACTAAACTGGGCTGCCATGGAATTCAATTGAACCTGGAATGTATCATTTTGAACAAGTTGCAACTTTCTTATTTCTGTAATGGACTCACGGATATGTGGCAACTCATTCTCCAGTGTTTGGACCCGTGTAAGGAGTCTGTTGTATCCCGCTTTGGTTAGAGGTGCATGTGGTTGAGTTTGTTGCCCACTCTCATGTCCTGCTGGTATATCTGCAAATGAAATCATCCTAGGGCCTTTGTCGGATGGTGCAATGAAAGTCCGGGAGCTTCCCACCTCTCGTGAAGCAGTTTGCTGACCACTGGTAAACAGTGGCAAATCTGGAAAAAGATCCAGGGATCTTCTCTCTGGGAGGTTAAACTTGAATGGATTAAATGGCACAAGGCCTAAGTTTGCCTCGAATGTCTCGGGTTCGCTAGGTTTACTCCGTTTAGCATGAGGTAGATCGGATAATGTAGCAAACTCCATATGTGGTGCTGCTCTTACTGAATTTGGTAGCAACGGAAGTGGGACGGTTTTTAAATATTCAGTTAGGACTGTAGGCACATCCGTATAGCTCTTATTGCTTATGTAATTAATTACATTCGCCTTCATGTAAGAACATTCCACATCTCTACTATGGTCCAAGCGTAACCTGTCTGCATCACTCAAAAAATCATTTAATATTAGCTGCAGAAATCTTGGGTATAGACATTTTACCCTTAGAGTTTGGACATCCCTGGTTCCTGGTTGCTTCATCTTCAAAATAATTTGACCAAGCACTATCTTACCAAAATTAATCCTCAAATTATTGGCGACCGAATACCCTATTGTTTGAATAAATTCAGATATTCGATCTAGATTTGTTCTTTCGGAGGAAAAAACATTGTTAAGAATGTGGAAGAAGAAATTCCAATACTGTGTTAGATATGATCTAGAGAGATAGAGATTACCAGTATTGAAATTACCATCTTGGTACCTTACAAGATGAAAGAACCCTTTAATCTGGTCAGGTGTAGGATCAGCAACGAGATTTTCCATAGGAAAATGAAGAATTCGATTAACATCTCGTTCAGTGACCCTAATCGACCTACCAAACAGTTGATAGGTGATTGCTAACCCGTCATTTCCAGAAGTGTTCACCGCACTGCAATACAATTCACGCAAGGCATCAAAGTTGAGCGGCACTGGTGTAACTAAAGCATAGCGAATGATTGAATGCTCATTCAGAAATTGTGCCCAAGCTCGAAATTGCTCATCCCGGATGGTGCTGATATCGAGAATGGAAGTAGGATTAACTCTAGCAATTGAGAAGCTTCCTTGCAATGCCATTCTTAAGACAGCTAGATTGTGAGATTTTTTCTTTGGGAGGTTGGAGTTTTCAGCAATTTGTGTGTAAGCTATGTATATCTGCAATGATGAATTAACACAGACAAAAACTCATTGATTATAAGGGTTCAAAAATTAGCGGTTAGGTGATATAGTACAAGCTATGCACTAGTCTTTCCGCTTCCTTTTCTTTTTAGCTCCAGCCCTAAAGTCCTCCTCGAGCCACACAATGCTCCTTCTTCTTTTTTTCAACGACAAAAATATCTGCATAGCCCTACTAAATCAGTTCAGTGGGGATGAGTTCTCGATGAACAATTATATAAAAGAGAAAAATTAAAAGAAAAACAAAAAATCCTAAAAATTACAGAATAAATAAAAAAAAATTTGGAAAAACTCCCCTAATGCATAAGCATGAAATGTCGTGTCGAAGTCCAGGATGTCGAAGTAAGATGTGCCACTCCAAAAAGACCAAAACATGTTGCACAAGACCACCATGAATAAGAGCATCAACAGTTGTTTTAATCCTGCACAAAATCTCCAAACAAGCATTAGCAAATTTTGCTACTACATCAATGAATAATAACTGATCAAGAAAATATGTAGTTTTGGAAAATTTTGTGATAAAGCAACGATAGAATTCATAACCTTGAAAATGTCGATCTCCCTTAATATAAGGTGGAGGCTCTGGTGGTGGCTTTTCTTCACTCATGACTTTCACATGAGCCATTCGAACATCTTGGCTTATTGCATCTTTGATTAAGTAGACACTTCCATTTTCTCCCTCTTCCTGAGCTTGACACGTAAGAGCCACTTTATCTGGACCATCAACCAAAATTTGAGAAAGATCATCTTGGACAATCACGTCAACCTTGAAGCACATATTCTCGTCCCTACTCACAACATCCTCAACAATAACAAAATCATTGATCTTAACATCGGTGGAAAGCTCCTCTTCTATTTCAATAAGTACATCATCAACACCCACCGAGAAACTATTTTCCTCCTGATCATTTGTAAGAATGATCAAATCCATTTCATCTTCTGGTGGTATAGATGGCGGCAGTGTAGAGTCAGGTTGCCATGCAGTAGAAGAGCTAGCCAATTGAGCAATCTGAGTTTCTAGCATCTTATTATAAATCTCCATCTGGTTCATCTTATTTTGCATTTGAATTAGAATTTTCATCATATCGCTCATTTGATCAGGTTGTGCATTTTCACTGGTTTGATGAACCTGGAAATTTTGCGGTGGAGGATATTCATATTGCTGCCATGATGATGGCTCAAATTGTTGTTGATCATGATATTGCTCTTCATATTGTTGTTGCTGAAATTGTTGTGGATCATGATATGAGAAATTCTGAGCACCATTGTCCTGGTAGTAGAAATCTGGTTGATTCACGCATTCTTGATCAAAAGTGTTTGAATACTGATTGTACCCATATCTTTCTTCAAAAGAATTCATTTGTTCCAACTGAGCACTCTGAGAATTATAGACATTGTAAGAGCATTCGAAACCAAAGTGACCATAAATTCCACAAACTTCACAACCAGTGTAAGTTTCAGGGGCCACTTGTGACATCTCATTTGTACTCATCGGACATATAGTGGGCTCCACAGTCTTCCACGAGGCAATTTCTCGAGTATATGCCTCTACTAAGAAAGAAGGATGTGCAAAAGTGTCAACTTCACCCATTGCAGACCTGCAAACACACTACAAAGCCAAGAAACGAAGTAAAATCGGTCTCAATTGGAACTAAAGTTCCAATGAGACAAAGAAAACATAACGAACTAAAAATTTAACAAATTAAACAAAATATAAAATCTGTATTTTATTTTTTAATTAATTAATTTTATTTTTTTTTTCATTTACAAAAAGTTTTGGAAAAATTGGACATGTAAATTTTAACTATTTTAAACTAAAAAATGAAAAGCGTTAAAAACTAATTTAACAACTAATTAAAAATTATTTAAAATCTAATTAAATCCCAAACCGAATTTTTATTATTATTTAAATTATTTACAGAATTTATTTAAAATTTTGGCATGACTTGTTCGTAATTATAACTAGCCGGAAAAACTGCAACCTCTAGACAAGAACTCAGCCGCATAAAATAAGCAAATCGACTTAATGTATTAAAACAAACCCGAGATATAACACTCAGCGACTCGAAACTACAACACGCAGCTATACAAACTCAGCCCATGATAAGAACAAACAAACTCAATTCACATTATACAACTCGCAAAACAGACCACACGACTCAGTACATGGACGCAAAAACAGACAGCTACAAACTCGCAGTAGCGGAAAACTAGGACTCAACTCGCGAACCGGTAACTTAACAATTCGAACTCGATGGTTACAAGCAACGAAGCATAGAACTCAGTCAACAATTACGACGCAAACTAGACTCAGTTGGACTCAATAAATTCTAACAAAACTCAGAAACATATTAGACTTCGAACAAATGGTACAAGACTCTGAAATCTCCTTACAAACCTCGTTAATCCCTCAACTCAGTGACTAAAACTAGGCCACAAGACAACACGCAGCCACTCGCGTAACTCAGCACAACTCGGGAACTTAGCTACGAAAACACGCAGCAACTTGTCATTACAACACCAGTCGACTCAGCGAAATTCAAACAACGACTCGTTTCAACTGCTCAAACACAATACTACTACTTATAACAAAACTCAGCAACCAAAACAAGAATGGTGACTCGACTCAACAGCAACACTCGGCTCAGTGAACTCGGAATACACAACGACCGGAATACAGCACAAACAAAGAGCAATTCGGTGGCAATTTCGAACTAACACGCGAACTCAGTAATGGGTTGTGAGAGGAAAGATGGTGGTGGGTGTTGAAATCGGAGGGGGGTTTGAATGGGTGTGGTGAATGGAAGAGGGAGTAAGGAGGAGGCGGTTTTGGCGTGAGAGAGAGGCGGGGGTTGTGTGGTGGAAATCGGGGGTTGTGTCTAGGTGAAGAGTGGTGGAGTCGAAAGGAGAAAGGGGAAGAGATGAGATGGGTTTTGTGTTTTAGTGTGATAAAACAAGGCAGCTGGTTTTGGTTTGAGAAAAGTAGAAAACAGAGGAGCCAACAACATGTTGGTGCAGTGGGTTGAACCCTTGTCTCCTTTGTAGGAGGTCAAGGGTTCGATCCCTGGGTGTGTGTGAGTTTAGTTTGTATTAGTTTCTTTTCTTTGTATTTGTATTTGTATTTGGCCGGGGGTCCTTCGGAAACAGCCTCCCTATTGTATAGGGGCATGGTCTGCGTACAGCTACCCTCCTCAGACACCACTTTGAGTGGTATTATAACTGAGTAAGCTAAGTTTTTTTTAGAGGAGGCTAAAGACTTACTGATACGAATTAACAAAAATAAAGACAGAAAAATAAATACTGCAATTTTTACAAAACTAAAAACAATTTTTTTTTTTTACACTGAACAAAATAAAATCTAAACTGTAAAAAAAACAATTAATTTAAAATCAATAATTTTTGCCTCCCCGGCAGCAGCGCCAATTTGATGCGGTATATTTTTGTGTTCGTTCGCAGGGAGACAGGTTTTATCAATTTTAATTCAATTGTTTCCGGGCAAAAACGATAATTATGGAAATATTTACTAACTAATTATTTATACTAATTTAACTAATTAATTAAATGATAAACAATGAATTTAAAATCTAGGGTAATTAGGTCCACCGTGCTTACACAATAACCGGCTTCTAAGCTAAATCAATTAATGTGATCATATAACTAGAGTATGCTAATCTCTCTCAAGCATTAACACTCTCGAAACATTCAACACAATTAACCAATTTTAGTAATTCAATTAATCAAGTAATTAGAGTTGTGTTAATCTCTCTCGAGCATTAACGCCCTCAGAAATCCAATGATGCTCTCGCACTCAAATTCAATTCTGCTAATCGTATGTGTGCCTCTAGTGAGTAAATCTCTCGATCCATACCCCTATTTGCATAGAATTAATTCATGATAACGGTCGATTACACAAATTAATGATTAAAACATAATCAACTAGAATAACCATAATCAATCAGATCACTGTGAAAATCATGCCAATTATAGTGCAAACATGGCTTCCCTTTTATGCCCTAGAACAAACTACTCACTAATATAAAAATTAAGAACAACAAAAATTATATAACAATCCATCTAAAATATATATTTAATAAACAAGAGAAAATAGAAAATACCTTACATTAACGAAGAATTAAGTCGAAGAAAATGTACATAAAAGAGAAGAAAACCAAGCCCCTACTCCAAAACTTGTACTTGCCGAATGGAATGATATCAAATATGTATAATAATGGCATGCAGTGTTTAAAGGTAAGGGAAAGCAAAACAATGATCCAAAAAGAAGATGTGCCCCCAGTGTCTTCCATGAATCATTTTATAGGCTAGCCTTCAGCCTTAGTAAACAATAGCTGCTTCAACTTCAACATTCTGCTTTCTTTTGTCTTCCGTGAATGATGCTTGATTTTTCAAAAGTAAACATTGGCTGCTTCTTCAATTTATCAAAAGTCTTCTATCATCACTTCCGTGTATGGTGGAAGCAGTTAACAATTCAGATGTGTCTTAAAGGGGTATTTATAGATGAGAATTAGGGTTTTGGGGGGTGTTTGAAATATTTCTTTTTGCTCCAAATTCCTAGTTCTTTTTCTTTCTTTCTTTTTCCTTTCTTCTTTGCACTTTATTTGTTTATTTTGTTATTTCTTCATTTTTCCGAATTTCTTCCAATTTTAGCTCCAAAATAGCTCCTTAAGCCTAAATTCTTCCAAACTTAGAAATTCTTGTCTCCTGAAATAAAACATCAAAATTAAATAAATAAATATCCAAATCAATGCAAAATGCAATTAAATATGGGAATAAAATTATCTAAAATGTATATAAAAATATATCTTATCAAAGCTATGGAGATATCTCTGAAAAGATCATGGATCTTGTTCGAAAGTACTTTGCAATCAGAAATGCCGAATTCATTGAAAAGCATGGTGATTGGACACTTCAAAATGATGAAGATGTTTTTGAAGCTCTAGGTCTGGAAAATGAAGAAGATAACCCTATCCCTGAGTATGACTGGATTGAAATGCAAAAACCTTATTCAAAGCAAGAGATGGATAGGTATGAGGCAGAGCAGAAATTCAGAGAAGAATTAGCCTCAAGACAAAAATCTCGTCAACAGATAGAAGATGAGATTGAAGCTCAAATGAAGGAAAGTTGGAGTAAACTCAACAAGGTCAACAGCAGTGAATTAAACTATCAGCCAATTGTACTGGACAATCCTCTGAGAATCAAATATGGCAAAGAAGAAATCTACATAGACAGCTTTTCTAAGTTGAAGTCTAGTGTGCTAAAAGAACTATACTGGCAAGTGATAGGATCATCTAACAAACTTGAAGCACTATGTTCTTGGGAGCTAGATATGATTTTTGATCAAAGGAAAGGAGAGAATCCCAGCTTGGACAGACAAAGAAGGGTAACTTTAAATCATCTTCCTGGCAGAAGATTCAAGATGGAGGGAGATGTGTTGAAATTTAGATCAATAGTAAAACAAAATGTTTATTGGATGGAACTCAGAGATGTATTAAACACTACTCCCTTAATGATCAGAAAATACATCATGGAAAATGAAGATGATGCACAGTCTCCTGAAGAAAAGGGGTTAATTGAAAATCTCAGAAGAGCTCTGAGGGAAAAGGAGCAAAGCGAAAGTTCAAATCAAGCTAAGTAAATATTTTCTTTATTATGAACTTTTATGATACATTGTTTGAAAACAATCCTGTTTAATCATTGTTCAGAAATGAAGAGTTTATTCTTTCTGATCTATGTTAGTTAAGTTGTCAGCATAATATTTGTAAATTTGTCCTTATTGTCCATAAAAACAAATTGGGGGAGATTGTTGGGATTTATGGGTGATGGAATAGACAACTTAACTAGATTCATTGGTATACTTAGTTTTACTAAGTAGAACATACTGTCATAGCCTGAAATGTATTCTTGTAATTTAAATAAATACTGTCATGTAATAAGTGTAATTCTTGGAAGAAGTTCAATTATGTTCAAGCCTCAAGAAATACATAAGTTCGACAGAAGGAATAAAAGTTACTGTCAAGCCCCGATAGTAAGGTTACAAGGAAACAACATGTTGCCTAGGTCGACAACAAGTTTCATGGAGTCGACAGCAAGTTTCGACTTGACAGCAACATTGGCGGAGATTCTGATGACAGTAACTTTGATATATAGTTTACGACAGTAAGTTTGAAATTCTTGACAGCAATCTCTGCGGGAAATACATGCTGTCAATCAAAGCACAATCCTTGACAGCAATCTCTGCGGGAAATACATGCTGTCAATCAAAGCACAATCCTTGACAGCAATCTCTGCGGGAATTCATACTGTCAACCAAAGCACAATCCATTGACAGCAAACTCTGAAGCAAACAAACTGTCATAAAGAATCAAATTGATTTAGGAATTTTCTAAGTCAATTTAAGCGACATAATACATGTTCAAAAGAAGTAGGCGTGTTGTAATATTCAACCTTTACAGCAAGCTTGGAAAGTCTATAACTGAAGCTCGAGAGATCACATGGAGCAACCTGTAAAGTCTAGAGCAGATAAAATTGAATATGGCTAGATCTGGGTGCACTACGCCATAGATGGCCTATTGCAACCTTTTGGCATGGGTGTTACCACTATGGGTGTTACCATAGGTATGAAATTTTTGAGCTATCGCAACCTTGTGATTGTGGTGTTACCAAAGGCTAAAAAGTATGTTACTATAGTTATAAAAGGTGTTAACAGTGGGTAACACCATGTGATGTGTTACCATAGAGTATTCATAAACAAAAATTTTATGTTATTTAAAATTAATGATTTAATAATTATTTAACTTTAGAAAATAATTAATTTTAACAAAATCGTTGAAATAATCATTTTAAAACGTAATAGTCCATCAAATAAATCGATTATTATTATTTTTTTAAAATTAAAATATTTTCAACACAATTCAAAATTAATAGGTTTTAAAATAAAGTAACATAGAAAAACTAATAAATTTTGATTAAAATTATTAAGAATTTTATTATAAAAAATAACGACTTGCAATAATTATAGATTATCACAATTTAACTAAAATAATTAATCTTTTATTATAACTTAACATCAACAAATTAAAAGGAATTGTAATATTAAGATTTAAAAGGAAAATAAAAGGCACATTTTGCAAGGTGAAAATGTTAGGAGCGGGACAATTTCCCCCCAAACCAAAAATTAACTCAGCATTTTTTCCCTCTTCTCACGCAACTCTCTCCGCCTTATTTCGCCTTATTTCCCCCATTTCACAAACATACACTCATCTGTACAAATCCCTAATTTTCTGATTACAAATCCACACCCCCACAAATCCCTCTTCACGACCCCAACTCCCTCTCTATCACCTGTTGTTCAAACCCAGATCACGTCTTCAATTTCGCAACTGGCCCCGCCACACTCCCCGAAATCCAGCTGCGATTTTAAATTATATAATTTTTAATTACTCTGCATAAATTGAATTTGATTGAAGAAGAAATGCAGAGTAGGGGATTGAGTAACCGCCTCTCCGGTATGGTTTTCCGATCCCGTATCTCTACTCTCTTGCTCTCTATGTTCGCCACCTTCGCTTCTTTATATGTTGCTGGCCGGTTCTCTCTCGCTCTCTCTCTCTCTCTCTCTCTTTCTCCCTCTCTCCCCCCCTTTATATTTGTGTATATTTATTCACTGAACACAAAATGTTTAAATTCGCACACAGTCACGCACTAGGGTTTTGTGTAAGTTTCATTTTGTTTCGGTAATTAGGAACTATTAATTGAGTTACGATGTGTAAGTCTAGTGGCGCTATTTGTTGCTTCCTTGCTTTTAAATCTCAATGTTGTCATTGAAAATGTATATTTGTTATTTTGATACAGAATGGTGGGAATTAAGCGATTAAGTTTGTAGAACGAATCATAGGAAATGGTGTGTTGAATTGATACGTTTTTGTTTCAAGTTTGCTATTGCGGTTTGGTGTTAGATATTAGTGTTGTGTCTGTGTTACATATGTTGGCTAGGCACTAACTTCGAACTTTATCTTCTTTGGCGATATATAGGTTGTGGCAGGATGCGGAAAACAGGGTATACTTGGCCAAAGAGCTCGACAGAATAACTGGTCAGGTATCTGATCTAAAAGGCAAATAAGTACACTTTAGAATATTCCTACATAATAGTACATGTTTTAAGTACATCTTAGAGAGGGTATGTTATTATCTTTTCCTTCTCTGCATTACTCACATTTTCATAAACAGTTGTGGAATCATATAATTACAAAGCATTATATTTATTTATAACTGATTATGATTATAAGAATGTTGATTTGTTACTTTTTGTTGCAGGGGAAACTGCAATCGGAAAATTGAAATGCACTTTTGAGAATATTCTTTCCTGGTCTCGCAAGGGCTATAGTTTCATGTTATAAATGCCTAAAGCTTACTAACTACATTTAATTATTTCATCAAGTGTCACTGTTTAACCTTCCGGGTTCTTAACAATTTAATCTACCAGATAGTATCTACTTACACAATTAGGTTGGTTTTGTGGCCAACTTTAGAAGGATTGTCTAAAGGAAAAATAAGTTATGATTTCAGTAATCCTCACATATTCTATATCTCCTTGTGGTTATCTTTCTTAATGCCGATAAGTGCCTTTGTACATGAGATAATTCTACTTAATGGGGTATTCATACTGTCTTCTTAAACATTTATATTTAACAAGCATTTTAAAGTTACATAAAAACTGAAGTCCTGTTATTGTAGAATGGTTGCATTCGATTGTTTAAAATTAAAAAAAATCAAAGTCTAATTTTGTTTCAGGGTGACGTGTTTGTGATTTTCTGTTGGCACCTTCAAAGAACTTAGTCTTCCTGTTATATCTTGCTCATGTCTTTTTTATCTGCAGGCTAATGTCGCGAGATTTGATGGCCTCTGTGACTGCTTGGTCTGCTCCATAGCTCATATGTCACAGTTGTTTGATGGAGCTTACCTTGCTACTGAGTTTTTGAGATAGGTTACTTGTTCGAAGATGGCAGAGTAGACCCTCGCAAAAAAATAACCTATAAAAAAAAATGTTCCCTATGAAATACTCAGTTGCCTATGTATTTGCTACTTACATATGCCACCTTTCAATTTCGTAGTTTAGATGTATATGTCTATTTTCTCACCGTTTGTTATTGATCAAGGTTTTGCTTTTAGATTTCCAGAGATATGCAAAACCTTCATGTCTTATCTCAGCAAAATTTGTATGGATCTGGTCTTACGGACATAAATTCTGCTATGCAGCTTTGTTTGATAGATGAAGATGGTAATTCAATCTTACAGAGGTTACCTGCAAGTTCAAGTAAAGAACACCATATGCAATCAGACAATGAGGTTGTCTCTGATGAACCCCATTTTCTTCGAGGGACCTACACTTTAGAAGATTATAGCGATCTGGATCAGCCCTAAATCAGGTCAATACTTTATCAGGTTTGCTGTACTGATTGATTTTATACTTGTATTCATTTTTCCACTCAACACAATTATTAGATTCACCTTTCACTGTGTTGCCTCTACTTGTCGTGATCTCTGGAAGATCCTGTTCAGATGCGTCAATCAGTTGCGTGTATAGTAGAATGCAGGGTGTAACTGTTAAGGAGGCGGTAAATAGACATTACACATATCTTTCTTTTTTGTTTACCTTTCACTCCCAAAAGGTTTTTATGTTATATAATCCATGTATACTAATTCATTCCTCTGCAGTGCTAACTTTTGGTAAATGTGTGGATACACATTTATCGATACAATTCATTTCTCTGCAGTGTTAACTTTTGGAGGACATGCAAAATTCACAACCTTAAGCAGGTCTTGTGAAACTGTATGTCAAGGAGTTAGAGATGAAGAGCAAGTACTTTGAAGGAGAATGTAAGAGGCTTGGGATGTTGCTCAACTGTGTCACAACCGAAAACCATGCCTTGCGCCTATCCTTGCAGAGTAGTAACGCATTTGATGTTTCCAGGACCAAGCAGGAGTCTGCTGTGCTCTTTTTGGGTATGAACCAGAAAAACTATCCTCTTCTGTTTTCCTTGATCCTACTTATCTTTAGGTTGTAGTGTTACTGAGTTTATAAATCCTATTGTAGTTTGTTATTATTATGTGTCAAGTTTTATTATTTGAAAACAAATCGAGGCCAGGAGTCTCTTCTGTTGTAACAAGAATTAAAATTGTTTTTTTACACGTAAAGCTCGTAATTTGTTAGGACACACTGTTACCTTTTCGGGATAACTATCCACTCACTAATGATTATTTTTACAAGAGTATCTTATTGAATTCTTAATCATCTTATCATATTTAATACATGTTTTGCAGAAGTTTTTTTTTTTTGCTAAATTTCTGCAGAAGTTGTTATAATCACTTTACTGCTACGACCTGTGCTAAAATTTATGCTATTCACATGATATTTTTTTTAGAACTTGTAGCCATTTAGTACTTAGTATGTAATGATTAACTGTTACCTACATTGCTTGTTATCTGCTTGCAATTCTGAAGAGGTTATATGGATATATATAATTAACCGAACTATGCTTCAGTCTAGTGGAATTGGAATATCCGGTAACCTTCAGCAATATATTTGGCAGAAACTATACCAGAGTTTTTTTTGTTAATTCAAATCGAACGACATCGTTTGCTACAATCTTCACTAAGAGAATTTGTTTCCTCGTCTTCTAAAGTTGACTTGTGTGTGTTGTAGCTTCTTTATATGTTACTTTTGGAGACTGGCATCTTTTTACGTAAATTTTGATTGTTGTGCAGAATCCCTGCTGTTGGGTTCCCTGCTTTGGTTCCTGGGAGTCATGTGTCTCCACAATCTGCCAGAGCCTCTTCGATCAACAAGAAAACTTCTGTCGAGAAACGTGGACAACCAAAACTGGGGAATTCTAGCACCAAGAGAGACCGGAAGTAACACCTTTGATATATGAAGTTAATGATACATATGAAGTACTTCTGTATTTTCACAAGACTGCTTAAGGCTGTGAATTTTGCAGCTGAACTTGATTGGTAAGTATATTTTTTTTGACTGGAAGCTTCACTTTCACGTTCAATCTAATTTTGAATAACATTCTGCATGACTATAACATTCTTGTACACTGAATTGTTTACGTTTCAATCTAATTCTTAAATGTTATTTATAGCCCTCCTTATATCTCTTCGACTTGTGCTAAAGTTTGATATTTTGCAGGAAGCATCTAGTCCTAACCGCACCCTCGATCTTGCTTCTGCTCTTGAGATTGGTTCAGCTGGATATAAAGCTTGCATCAATAAAACTGCTGCTAGTGGTAGTACAAGATCAGTCGTGACTATAGCATTTGAATTTGCATTCGAAAGTCACATGCAAGAAAATGTAGCTTCAATGGATCGACAATATAATGCTAGTAGTAGTAGTGACATAGGAGCTACTATCTTCTTCAGTACTTATTTGTTTTAGTTTATGTTCTTAGTGCTGGTGGATTTTTGGATTATTTGATTGGTTTTGTACTAGATGTTATTGAAATGATGTTGGATGATGTTATTGAAATGTAATTAATTTGGTTCTTGATTTCTTTTACTTGAAAATGTAATATTTAAATGTCAATTTTTTTTGTTATTTAAATTAGTTATAAATGATTTTAATTATGTAACACACAATGTGTTACAATTAGTAAAATAGGGTGTTACAATAGATTGCTGACCCCACCTAGATGTGGGCCCCACATTTATCCCTGTGCAAAATTGTATCATCTATTGTAACACACAAGCTATGTTGCTGTAGAGTGTTTAAGATGTTACTATAGAGGTTTTTGGTAACCACATTTGCTATGTTACCTTAGGCTGTATTTTGATGTTACCTTAGATACCTGTAGTTACTGCTGAGAACCTAACACAGCTGAAGTGTTACCATAGCCCTATTTTGGCCTATGGTAACTTCAAACAGGGGTCTATGGTAACACAGTTTGGGGGTTGCTATAGGCCATCTATGACGTAGTGGTGGCTCAAATGTGGAAAGTATCTTAAAGTTATTTTGTGATGATCACATGGGAATAAATCATGGAATGAGCTGCAAAAGGAATATAACAGCAACTCAACAACCCATGCTGATAGTGGTAGTACAGTCGACTATCACACTATAAATAGAGCACTCTATTTATACAACAAAAAGCACTCCACATCTGTAATCTCTTGAGAATTCGAAGCTTGAGAATTATTTTGTTCTCAAGGTTGTAGCAAAACTTTGCAAAATAAATAAAACATTTATTTTGTGGAAACATCGTGTGAGATATTACTTGTGATTGCATTTCTTCTACTAGTAAATTACAAACTCTATTTAAGTTGTTGAAATAGTTTTTGAAATTTATTAGTATTGCATTCAACCCCCCTTCTGCAATACTTTACGGGACCAACATAATGTTTACCATATAATTGGTATTTTAGATATCAAGTAAATTATTGTACATTTAGTAATCAGATTACAATGTGTTTGCTGTTCAGTTTGAATCAACAAAAAATGTAGTCAAAATTGAATATGTAAGCAATAAAAGCTGATGACATAAATGTCAATTTATATGTATCAAATGAAATAAATTATTGAATAATTCCTACATTCAAGACAAAAGTATGCTTATTGCAATAATTTCAACATATTGATCTCCACATAAATCGTAGGAGAATTGCATAACATCTCAAGACAAAGTGCTCAACACAAAAAAAAAGAAGCAATTGCAATCAAACGTCATGGACGTTTTATTTAAAATCTTTTTCGAAAGAGAGAAAGATGACAATGCAATATCCGTTCAGTTAATCTTCACTATTTGGCAGGTTATAATCCAATTTTTCAAGCCTGCAAAAAAAAATAATAAATTGAAATCTCTAAAAAATGATGCATCATCATATCTCAATCAGACATGTATTATAGATTCTTACCACCATCTGAAAGCATAAGTATCATGAAAGTTAGGATTTATATAGACCTTTGATGATGGTAGATTGGTTATGACGAACGATGATATTATTCAGATTTGTCAAAAAAACATTAGAGGAAATAAATAAAATTGAATATAAATTAAAAAAATCAAAGCAAATGGGTTACCATTGATTTTCAAAACTCTGAAACTTGATAAGATAATTACAGTAGGAGATTCAACTACTTCTTCATACAATGTCCTCATACTTTCGGTTAGCTCTCCCCATATATGCACCTTGTTTGAGCAGCTTGTTTTTCATGGTGAAAAGATGTAAATGTTAGTATCAAGAATGTAACATTAAATTTCACAAATAAGATGACGCATTTGTAATACTTTGGATCATGAATCTCGAACGTAATAAGAGCATTTCAACCATCATTTGCACTCCTCATCTCCAACGGTTTAAGTTTCCAAACAACGCCAATCAAATCTACATGTCATTGACGGGAAAAAATTGATAAATGTGACAAAATTAAAAGCCAGGAATTAAGTAAAATTTTAACATGTCTACACCTATTGAAAATGTATGATCGTTTGCATATTTATCACCATCCTCAAAGATATCTTGTAAAGAAACATATTCAAACTTATAGTCACGTATCTGCACATCGTCCGCAGTAATACTTTTGATTGTAGTAAAAGACGCAAAGTAGATAAATAGATCAGAATGAACAGGCCTAAAATTTCCAACTGCCCTTTTAACATAAAAATTCTGTACTTCATATAAGCCTCCTTCATTAATTTCATTCTGAAGAGCATTCCATATTTCAACACTCACATATGCTTGTATATGACAATTCTATAATACAATATTCATTTGAGATTGTTAAACAGATTCATATATTATAAAAATGCAGGTACTAAATAGAATCTAAAGATTACAAACCGTTTTGTCTAGAAGAATAAGGTTTTGTGCGATTAAGACTCCATTGTTTGTTGAAGGCCACATTCTGGTAACACGTACTTGAACTCTCCAATTAGTCTTGGACATGTCCAAGGCTGAAATACCATCAAATAAATTTATACCATGGTTTTGTACATTAGACATTTGGATTGATGGTTGAATTCTCCGAGAATGTACTACTTTACGATAAATTAGATGGTTGCATTGTATTATATAGTGATACCAAATCATGTGATTGATAGGAATTTGTTAGTATTTATTATCTTTTGATCTGATTTTCCATGATTCATGCATAATTTCCACCTCTTATGCTATCCCAAATTTTCTTTTGAATTTGATGGATTATTTTACGTTTAGAGATATATTAAATTATTTAAATGTCTTAGAATGGGAGTAGAAAAATGAATATTTGGATTTCATTTTACGTGATGGTTTCCAATATATTAATTTAATTACACTGGTTTGATGAACGAAAAAATCACTTACAACTATGATTTGAGATGTCACTGAATGGCTGCAGAGAAGAATTAGAAGCTACTAAAGGATATTGCTTTCCAATATTTAATCTTTGTGTTGTAAGTGGTCTTCCAAATTTCCTTCGTGCATAATCATCACTAATATCTGAATTGGTAGAATTTACTTTGTAATCAAAATTTGTGGAAGAAAGTTGTAACCAACGCACAATATTCCGAAGAAAATTAAAAATTTGTCAAGTGGTAAACAAAATTAACCATATATTATAGAAGAAAATTATGAGTGAATCATTCTTTAAAGAGTAGAACACTTACAATTGTTATTCGTGATGTCACTAAGTGGCGTTGAAACGTCCATAGGTGGAAATACAGAATTTGGATCTCTCAAAATTTCAGAACTTCTTATATCATCGTGATTCATGCTTTGTTTTGAAGGTCTCCCCCTTTTCTTTGGAATATTGATCTTTGTTGACATATCAGCTTGAAGAACAATAATTACAAAATATAAGACAATCTATAATATAGCAATTACTATTAAAGAGGTATTTAAAAAATACACAATTTCATAAAACGTAGAGTAAGAATACATTGTTTTTTATTCTCTGCATCACACGTACGTGGTCTTCCTCTCTTCCTTAGTAACAAATCTGGTTTTATAAAATCATATGCAAACAACATCAATATAATTTGAAGAATGCCATACATATATCAGTAAACATGCATCTAAATTTAAAACCAAGTATTGCATAACGGATCATAAGGAAAACATAAAAACAATACAATAGATGAAAAACCAAACCATCTGGCGTTATTATCGTAGATTGAGACTTTTGATTTGGATTCAGATTCTCCTTTCCATGACATCCAAATTCGGCAAACATAACATCTTGAAAACAAATGATTTTCAAAATTAAAAAGAAGATTATAAGGCAATCTACATTATAACAATTAGTATTAAATTGAAATTTAAAACATATAGTGAAGATACCTTGTTTTTTATTCTTTGCATCACACGTACGTGGTCTTCCTCTCTTCCTTGGTAATAAATCTGTTCTTATAACATCATTTGCAGACAAAAAAACAACATAATTTCAAGAATGCAACACATTAATGAATAGACATACGTTCTTAATACTAATAGAGATTGAGAAAAATGAACCATCCATTGTTATACTCGTGGATTGTAGATTGAGTTTCTCCTTTCCTTTATGTCCGTTGACAGACATTAGGTTTTAATTCCAACAATTCAACAACGATGTATACGTATTAGGAAATACGAATAACGATGATTACAATGAGAAAAAGATTCTTGATGATGATGATTGATTGTTTCAATGATGTATCATAATCGATGATGATGATGATTGATTGTTTCGATGATGGCTTAGATCGATGATATACGCTGAATATGTCTGATTAGGGTTCATCCATGAAAATCAATCTTCAGTATTTTTTGAATTTTTTGATAAGCGTGGAGTGAGGCACTGAAGCTGGATAAGTGATTAAATTGAATTGATCGTAACAAATTTTTGATTTTGTACGACTTATGTGGCTTTTTGAATGATTACATGGCATTTAGATTGATTATGTGGACTTATGATGTGGCGGATGCATTCAGGATTTATATATTTAGATAATAAAATAAAAAATACTCATTTGAATTGATTGGTTGAGAATCTGCATTGATACCTCGGTACTTGGTTCATAGGAGGTTTCTAAATTCTAAATCAGTAAACAGTAATACATGGAGAAAATGTTTATTCAGGGTAAGTGCCAGTATAATAATCATAAAAATGGTAAAAGAAAAGTTGGGTAAAAAAATACTGACAAGAATCTATTATATATATAATGCCACAACATGTATCATTTTAATCCAACTTAAATTACTATTTTGACCCTCTATGGATTAAATTTTTTTCAAAAAATTGTTGCTCATGAGAATCGAATCTAGGTCTTTAGGTTCATTTGCACATCACCTTACCACTAGGCTAACACATCACATGTGTTATAAGTCATAAAATATGCTATGTATGTTTGGTGATGAATAAAATATCCAACTTAAATTACTATTTTGACCCTCTGCATTCATTAATGCACATCAATTAAAATTCGTATTTAATATGTATATTCATTATTATACATCATTTAATACTATCTACTTAATTATAACACTTTTATATGTTGCAATTAACTAACCATTCGAAGAAATTTGTGTGTCGCACGAGTAAAGAGCCTTACAACTCATTATAAGTGATCTAACATTATTGAAGAAATAATATTGGAACATTAACTTCAGATTGCTAACAGCATATATATTTTTGCTATATAATTTACAGAATATATTAAGAATAAATTAATTTTGTGTATTGTAATTTAGTATTTTTACTTTATAGAAATGTGTCTAATACAATATTTTTTTTATGCTTTCTTGGCTCTGGTGCATTACTTGACAATCTGTAATATCAAATACAACATATACATGATTTAAGCACTTTGGAAAAATAAAAAACACATCTAAATGTTTTAATCAAAATGGGAGATCTTGAAAAGGGGACAAAATTAATGTTGGTTAAAAAAAAATGCGATAAACTGAAAAGAATTTTAAACATCACAATATCAATTGCTAATATTAATATCTAAACATAACGAGAAAAAAATAACAATCAATATATATATATAAAGGAGGGTACGCGGGAGTTTATGTGGCGCTCTAAGATCGTCTCAATCTATTTTTCTAATTTTCTAGAATTTTTGAATTTTAAACATTAATAAATATAAAATATCATTTAACATATTAGAAGTAGAATATGTGTTCGAATTTATAGAGAAGAAGAGTTCGAATTTATAGGCAAGACATATGATTAGAAGTTCTATTGGAAGTAGAATAAGTTTTTATAAGGCATATGCATAAAAGTTCTATCGGAAGTAGAATTGGAGTTCGAATTTATAGAGAATAATAGTTCGAAATTTTCTAGAATTTTTGAATTTTAAACATTAATAAATATAAAATATCATTTAACATATTAGAAGTAGAATATGTGTTCGAATTTATAGAGAAGAAGAGTTCGAATTTATAGGTAAGACATATGATTAGAAGTTCTATTGGAAGTAGAATAAGTTTTTATAAGGCATATGCATAAAAGTTCTATTGGAAGTAGAATTGGAGTTCGAATTTATAGAGAATAATAGTTCGAATTTATAGAAAAAAACATATAAATAAAAGTTCTATTAGAAGTAGAATAGGTGTTTGAATATATAGAGCAGACATATAATTAAATATTTTATAAAAAGTACGATCTTCTTAAATTATATGATTAGAAGTTCTATTGGAAGTAGAATTAGTATTTATAAGGCATATGATTAAAAGTTCCATTGGAAGTAGAATAGGAGTTCAATTTTATAGAAATAAACATATAAAAAACGTTGTATTAGAAGTAAAATAGGTGTTTGAATATATAGAGCAGACATATAATTAAATATTTTATAGAAAGTATGATCTTCTTAAATTATAATTTTTTATATTACTCCCTCCGTCCTACCCAATTATTAACACTTTTTTTGTCATTTTCTGGCACGCATTTTAAGGTGAATTTTAAGGACAGTTCATAACTTATTTTTAAAATTTTCTTTTTTGTATAAAAATAGGATTGTTCTACTTTTATACAAAAAAAGAGAAAATTTCAAAAATAAATTAGGAAACTATCCTTAAATTTCACCTTAAAATGCGTGTCAAACACCCTATTTTGAAATGTTAACAAACCGACAGGAAATATATTCATAAATCCAAATACTATTGTCATAAAAAAAGTCATCGTATTTAAAAAGAAAAAATTGATTTGTTAACATAATAAAAGAACATTCTCATGCAGGAATCCCAAATAAATACAGAAGTATCTTTAATATAAAGAGAAAATAAGATCTGTTTTCATTTTCTAAAACTCCATAAATTTTAGAAAGTCTAGAGAAAGTATAAATTGGATTCACTCTATTTTTTAGGTTTTGATTTTAAGGAAAAAAAATTTTGTGTAAGATAAGTATCATCAATAATATGTAATGAAGTTGGAATTTCGATCTCAAACGAGAGCGGATCGAAACGTTTTTAATGGGAAGACGGCTCACTATAAAAGATTGTATTAACTATTAAAATGTCATATTGATGTTATAAATTTCATTTTATTTTTAGGATTTGACTTTTATGGATAAATATTGTCATACAAGTGATATATGTAAAAGTTAGGTTTTTGGTCTTAACGAGAGAGCGGACCAATAGTAATAACCGTGTTTAATGAGAAAACGGTTCATTAGAGAAGACCGTATAAAAGATGTTTGAATATATTAGGAATACATAAAATAAAATGTTTTATTGGAAGTAGAATACGAGGACGGTGGAGACGTTTTATACAATTTTTTTTAAAACTATGTATCTTTTCTTCCTAGAAACCTATATTTTAACTTTTTTATAGAAGTTAATTATACTTGCATTAGAAAAATATATCCATAAATTTAATATTATTCCCGTCACGAAAAGTCTTCGTATTTTTTTTGATATGTTAACATAATAGAAAGACATTCTCATGCGAAAGTTGTAAATAAATACAGGAATATTTATTATATACAGAAAATATAAAATGTTTTCATCTTTTAAAATTCCAAAATATTAGAAAGTTTAAAGAATATAAAAATTGGAATTTATTCTCTTTATATAATGAAGTTAGAATTTCGGTTCCAATAAGAGCGGCTCAAAATGTATTTAACGGGAAGACGACTCTCTAGAAAAGATTGTATTAGCTATTAGAATTTGATACTGATGTCATAATTTTTTTTTATTTTTACGGTTCGATTTTATGGATAAATTTTTTTATATAAGTCTTTATAATATATGTTAAAGTTGGGATTTCGGTTTTAACGAAAGAGCGGCTCAATCGAAAGAATTGTGTTTAGCAAGAAATCGATTCATTAGAGAAGACTATTTAATTATTAAAATTTAATGTTAGTATTATAATATAACGTAAATATATTGATTTTTTTTAAAAAAATATTGTAACGCCGCCGCGAAACACGGCTTTATCGACTAGTTACAGTATAAAATAGAGCAATGCGGGAATTGAAGCTAGTTAATTTTAAAAAGTGGAAAACGTTAAAAAAAAATAAGGGAAACAAGTACCGCAGGCAATGACCTCACACAATATCTAAACTAAAGCCCATCTCCAAAGACTCCCCCCCTCTTTCCTCTTCTCTCTCTTCTAACAAAACAAAACACAATTAGTACATGTTTTCTCTGTTTTTTGATTTATTTCGATTCTTTTTTATCAAGATTATTAATTGGGTATATGGTGATGATTTGATTTGGTCAAGTTGGAGATTAAAAGTCCCTCTTTTCTTTGCTGGTAATTTACATGCACATCTTTTACAATTTTGTATTGATTTACATATTCATATATTTACACAGATGTATTGATATTAGATTTCTGGTGAAGATTTTAACTCTCTGGTCCAATTTGTTTGGAACTGACTGTCCTTGTTTTACAATCTTTTTTCTGGCAAATCACCTCTAATCCTTTTCAATTTTAATTCTAATACTGTATATGTTAGTGTTCATGTTTCATATGCTAATTTTTTTTCTTTTCTTCCTTTTGATTTGCCAAATTGAAGATCTGATGTGATTTCAATTGAGTGTCTTGTGTAAAGATCCAGTCTTTTCTAGTATACTACCTACATCTTTTTCCATTTTGAACTGATTTATGTATTTTTTTTTTTTTGCTACTGATTGTGATGATTTGCTCAAATTGGTGATTCACTCTGATTTTTGTTAAAATTTTAAAGAAATCAACAATAGACATGACCTTTTTTATTACAGTTTTATAATCCGATATTGAACTGAGTTATGTATATATATGCCATGTGGATGTTGGAAGCACAAAACAGATATGAAATTTTGGAATATGTATTATTCTTAAATTTTAAATGTTTCTGTTCTTTTTTATTTGGATAGATTCAAGTATAATGGTGTAAGT
Organism: Kitagawia praeruptora; assembly: GCA_037693485.1. Lineage (NCBI taxonomy): Eukaryota > Viridiplantae > Streptophyta > Magnoliopsida > Apiales > Apiaceae > Kitagawia > Kitagawia praeruptora. Next base: position 130,187,182 of record CM075352.1, read on the forward strand.
CATTTTTGATGACTTATAAAGATTGGAATTGAGGTTTTTTAAATGGATTATTCAAGTATAATGGATTCAAGTTTTTAAAATTTTTGATTCACTATTGATTGGAATCGAGGTTTTTCTTATAAAGATGCAGTCTTTTCTCTTAAATTGCAAAGAAATCAACATTATAGACTTGAACTTTGTATTACAGTTATGTGTTTCACAATAAAGACATCATCTTTTATATAACAGCGACTTGTTGAAATTGGATTTGAGCCTTCTTCCGTAAAGGTCCAATCTTTTCTGGTAACCGCCATAAAACACCCTTGCATGTTTCGTCTTCATTCTTTTTTTTTTTTTGGGATTACTTTTGATCCTTTGTAATTAAGATTATCAATTAGTGATGATGATAATTTGATCAAATTAGAGATTAGAAGTCCCTCTTTTCTTTCCTGGTAATTTATATACACATCTTTTTACCTTATGTATCCATATACATATTCATGTGTATTTATATATACACAGACACATGTATTGATATTATATTTTTGGTGAAGATTCTTACTTTCTGATATGAAACTGATTATCCAATTTGATCAGAACTGACTGTCTTTTGTAAAGTTCCAATCTTTTTCTTGTTAACCACCTCTATCTTTTTCAATTTTAATTCTTGTACATGTTAGTGCTAATGTTTTATATGTTGATCTTTTATTTTTCCTTTTGATGTTGAAGATTTTCCATTTTGAAGATCTGGTATGATTGGAATTGAGTGTCTTGTGTAAAGATCCAGTCTTATATGGTATACCACATTTTTTTCAATTTGGAACTGATTTTTAAATCTTTTTGCTAGTGTGAATTCTATTTATTTATTAAATATGATTGATTTGCTCAAATTGTTGATTCACTATTGATTGCAATTGATTATCTTCTTCTCTTGAAGATGCTGTTCTTTCTCGTAAATTACAAAGGAATTAACAATATAGACATGAACTTTTGTGTTGCAGTTATATGTTTCAGTTTTCAATCGAGTCATGTGTGTGTGTGTGTATATATGTATGCCAGGGTGGATACTGGAATTACAATAAAGGCCTGAATTTTTAATTTTTTGCAGTGACTTGTTTAAATTAGGGTGATTGGGTTTGAGCGTTCTTTTGAAAAGGTCCAGTCTTTTCTGGTAAGGCACCTACTTTTTCGATTTCAAATTGAATCATTTGTATATTGTTTTAAGCATCTTATCATTGAAACTAGACCTAGATTTTCAGTGCTAAACAATCGGTAATGTGATAAGCTGCTTGCTTCTTCATCAATCCGGCACATTGTTCACCTGGTAAGTAATTTAAAGTTATATTTGTAAATTTGAATGCGTTGTTCTTCCTTTTAATTTTTGAATTGTAGTTCCTTAATAATTATTGGATCAATTAGAATGTTATGTATTGTGTTTACAAAAAGTTAACTTTGTATTATATGTTATGTTTTTAGTGTAGAATATGCTTCTTTGCTTGAATCATATTAATTTTGTATTCTGGAGTAGAAAACTGAGCTTTTTTATGTGAAAAACAGTAATTTCATTAGAGTTTTGGAATCTGAACAACAAGAATAAAACATGAGATGACATACGCACACATAGGAGTATTTAATTGAGAATGATCATATTAAATTTTTGATGAGCAAATATGATTTACAGGATTATGCAATATATAGTACTCCCTCTGTGTGGTAGTATTTGAGGTTTGACTTTTCTGCATGCATTTTAAAGTGTTTTGACTGTATAGCTATAATTATTATTTTAAGAATCGCGTTTTTGATGTTTTTTTGCGTTTCTGCGTTTCTGCTTTAATGTGTTTATGTTCTTTATTATTAGATGCATTCATTACATATGTCAACTAGAATGTTTTGAGTCGTGTATGATGTCAATCTTAAAAACATGATTTTAATTTTGTCAACACGATAATAAATGTACAGAATAACGTGTATTGTTCCTCGGAATTTTAATCAATAAAAAGGAAGATATGAGCTAACAGTAATGATATTAACACGATTATAAATTCACATTAGAACTTATGAATCGATTTATTTGCCCAATCTAATCAGAGATTTGAGCTTTATGTTTGTGAAGAATAAACTGAACTGTTTCTGAATATGAACAAGTACAAAACAGTGACATGAGATATGCAAATTGATTGTACATCCTATCTGGAGATTATTTTGTATGTGAAAATGTCAGGAACTGCTCAGTTCCTAAACTGTTTTGATGCTATTTTTTGGGGTTTTTCAGTTATATAAGTGCAGAAAGTAGAAGATAGGCAGCAGAGAGATAGAGTGCAGCTGATTAGAGCTGAGAAACAGAGAGATTCAGAGATAGGAAGGTAGAAAGGGAGGTGAGAATAGACAGCAAACAAGTTATTAGAGGAACTTGTAAGAAAAAGAAAGGGTTATTAGATAGAGAAAACCCTAGAGAGAAATGGTGGGAAACATCCCATTTTCATATTAATTCATTCATAATCCAACATTACACCACACAACTGTACTTATAGGCACCAAAGTACAGAAAATAAATAGCTCACAGCAATAAACTACTTCACACAACTTTCCAACTAATGCACACTACTATGACAGCACACACACACACCTCACAACACACCCCACACAGCACACCATACTAATACATTTAGAATATAGTAAATCAATCCCACTAATACTACTAACAACCCCACTAATACTACTAATATGATAATACTACTAGTAGGACACATTGCACACTACTACTATATTCCTAACAGCCTGCCAGGCCATGGTCAGTTCCTGACAAACCTTTCCCCTTAAAATCATTCATGTCCTCATGAATGTTCCTTCTACCTTGTTCAACTGCCAAGTATGGATACTTGTGTAGTAGTGCAGTCTGCATCACAGTTTCCACCTTGTAGGATGTATATTGATCTCCTCCTGGATCAAATATGTATATTGTGGCATTGGTCCTTGACACTTCATAGTATTCAGGTTTGATTGTCTTGTTCAATTCAGGCTTGGTTTGTTCCAAATCCTTCAGTTGCAGATGTCCCAATTGACCATAAGCTGAATTTATTATTGAAACTTCCTCGTCTTTAAAGAGAACTGTAACACCTTGTAAATAATCTTTTTTCACAAGACCACCTGGATCAAAGATAGTCATAGTCTGCCTATCAAGATAGCTAGACTTCTTGTCCAAACCAAAACCAGAAGACTCTGCAACTGTTGGACTATTTCTGCAAAAGACATCCTGATTCTGGTGGTTGTCCAAATATTTTGTAGAATCTTCTTTTGACATTATGAATGTGCAAACTTGCTCACACCCATATGGCAGCCTGTCGAAATCTTTCATGTTTGAAAATTCTTCAAACTCCTCTGATTTTTCACTTCTGCAAATTTCACATTGTAATGGTTTAAGTGAGTTTAGATTACCACCTTCTAGGGCTGATAAGATAAATTTATGCTCTTGCCAGAGTTCCTGGCTTCCCACTGTTTCTTCATCATAGATAGGCGGCCCTGGATAAGTTTTCCAAGCAGTATGTGCATCTTCCTCCAAATCTTGACTTACTAGAATTAAGCAAGGAGCACAGTGCAACCTTGGCCCATCCAACTGTATAGCTAAGTTCTCTGAAACTTGAAGCTCTGGCTTTAGCTCTTTTGGTTGTTCCAACCCTTCTTTGAGAGCAGATATCATCTCCATTGATGTCCTTAACTCAGATTCACGTACTTTTTCAGCATTTACCTTCCTTGGTACATGTGCAAATACTGCAACAGGAATAGTTGCATGATGTTTCTTAACATCGGTTGGACAGTCCAATCTCCTAACACCAGTAGACTTGTTTAATTTCAAGTTCTGCAAGTGCTGAAAAGAATCCTCAAGTCCCACAACTGTCAAAATGAGCTCCTCAGAATACCAATCCTCGTTGTCCTTCCCAGGTTCTTCATCGTACCTTGGATGCTCTTGATAATCCTCTAGCTCCTCTGATCTTTTACTATTGCAGATTTCAGATTGCAGGGGATTAGGGGCTTCCAGGTTACCTCCGTTTAGTGTTGCTAAGATGAATGCCTGCTCTGGCCAGCACTCTTGGCCCTCACCTTGTTCTTCATCATAGACAGGTTTGCTTGTACAAGTTTCCAAAGCAGCATCATAGATAGGTTCCCCTATAAACTCCTGATGCTCAGAATCCTCTGAACATTTAAAGACTTCTGTTACTCTAGACTTTGGAAGCCTTGACTCAAAATGATGTAACGTATCTGGTGTAACACCTGGTTGTCGCATAGTTCCATCATTCCTGACTCTGGCCTTCCAACCAGAAGGATTTACACATCTTTTCCCTCTTTTCTCAGCTTGCATTTGCCTCAGGAGGTTCATTTTTTCCATAGCAACTTCAACCAATTCCTCAACTTTCTGAAGTTTCTTATTAGTACACTCCTTGTACAACAGAATTTGTTGTTCCACTTCTTGCATTAGTGCATTATAGGCTTTATCTCCTTGCCTTAATGTATCCACATCTCCTGGATCACTTATATAGGTCATACCTTTCCAGATACAAAGTACTCAAGCAGATGCTGAAAAATTTCTCAAGTATGTTCAAAAAACAGATCAATCCAGCTTCTCCTAGTCAATTTATCAAACATTTGTAGTGCACACTGCTTCTACTACTAGCACTAAAAAATACACTAAGACACCAACAATCCAACACACTCACCTCCAATATTTCTCAATTCAAACCACAAAACTCCAACACAACAGTATTCACACCACAATTATTGCACAATTCAAGTAATTTCCACTACACAACTCCTATACTTCTGAACAAGAAACAATCAACACAAAATTGTCACAACTTCTTCTCACAGACAATTACTCACACCTTATGTCCACAAATCACTTCTACCTTCAGATTTACACTAACTCCTAACAGACACTCCAAATCTCCAGATTACAAACACAATCACTTTGCCAAACCACAGATCAACTCAAATTCAACAATCACAGTGAAATCAACAGCAAATCCAGAATTCTACTTCGAACATATACTGAAACAGAGTTGTTATAGTTGCAACAACACCAAACAGTAATAAACTTGCTATTTTTGTACTTTTCTCCAATAATTCTCAACAAAACTCAACTACTAGCAAGTAAATGAACTCAAAACAGGTATAACAACTTCAAAACTACCTAACTAAAGCAGTAAATCAACAGATCTATAAGTATATGCAGAGAACAGAACACCTGAACTGTTTTGAACAAATCTTAGGACTTTGAGTTGCGATTACTGCAGTTCTAGGCTCGTTCAGCTCGGTTTGAGATGCACAACATGATTGAAGCAGTGGCTGATCTAATTTCAATGCTCTGATACCAATTTGTCAGGAACTGCTCAGTTCCTAAACTGTTTTGATGCTATTTTTTGGGGTTTTTCAGTTATATAAGTGCAGAAAGTAGAAGATAGGCAGCAGAGAGATAGAGTGCAGCTGATTAGAGCTGAGAAACAGAGAGATTCAGAGATAGGAAGGTAGAAAGGGAGGTGAGAATAGACAGCAAACAAGTTATTAGAGGAACTTGTAAGAAAAAGAAAGGGTTATTAGATAGAGAAAACCCTAGAGAGAAATGGTGGGAAACATCCCATTTTCATATTAATTCATTCATAATCCAACATTACACCACACAACTGTACTTATAGGCACCAAAGTACAGAAAATAAATAGCTCACAGCAATAAACTACTTCACACAACTTTCCAACTAATGCACACTACTATGACAGCACACACACACACCTCACAACACACCCCACACAGCACACCATACTAATACATTTAGAATATAGTAAATCAATCCCACTAATACTACTAACAACCCCACTAATACTACTAATATGATAATACTACTAGTAGGACACATTGCACACTACTACTATATTCCTAACAGCCTGCCAGGCCATGGTCAGTTCCTGACAGAAAATAGAGAACGTTATAGATGTTTTCTTGTTCTCTATATATATGGATAGAGAGCTTGAGCTTGGTTTCCCTGCTCAATATTGAGGTTTTACCATGTTCGCAGGTGTCAAATGCCTTCTCCAAACAATGATTCAGTTGAAGTTACTGAGTGCTGTCGGATGGGCACTAAAAGAGGGGTCTTTTCTGCCGTCCAAAGGGCACTAAAAATGGGCTCATATTCTGTTGAAGAGGAATTGAATGGGGTATGATATGACCATGGAGATTCCTTTGTTCACAGAAGTCTGCGTTGCTTGATTTCTGGGTTTTGATTCAGCACGGTAGGAATGCCTATCAATCAGGTAAGCTCAGCACTCTTTTGATTTATCCAATCCGCGTACATGCTGAATATACGAATATACACATCTCTTTGAATTCCTTTTTTTTTTTCCTTCCAAGAATAGAACATGAACCAGAGTCCAGTCACTCCCTTCATTGAAAACATTACATAAAAATTTCATAAATTGAGGCGTCTAATTTAATATTCATTTGGTTAGCAACCATTTAAATCGAGGGCCACATCATAAATAATGAATAGTATCCGAGAAGGGGCATGAGAAGAATTGGTGAGATATAATAGACTTATCAGCTTCTTTAGAAAGGACACACGTATCTTGAGTTGCCATGCCAAAGTTATACTTCAGTCTTTTGTTATAGTAACTAGCTAGCTACATTTTGGAAATAGTAATTGTAATTGACTTTAGGAGCACACTGCTTTGTAGATTGTTGGATAAGAGGCAATGTTTACAGTACTGCTTTGTAGGTGGGTGCCTTGCAAGCTGCCATGCTAAAAAAGGGTAGTTGAAAGCAACTAATTGCTTAACTCAATTAAGGATATATGGTTAGAGCTATGATAATACCATTTGGCCAAACTGACTGACTTTTTCCCAAGTTGTGGATTTAGCCTAAGAAACAAGCTAAAAAGTTAATCATAATTAGTGAGCCATAGGTCTTTCCACAACAATGTGTCACCAGGACCAATTTAATACCTGATTTGGTAGAAGAAGATAGTTGGCCACTCCATGAGATTCTAAATTAAGTCCATTGGAGTATTATTGAAACTGATTTATTGAGGAACAGGTGCATATCCCAATACCCTTCTATGGCGAAAATCACTAACTAAATAAGCGGATCAAAGTGATGGCCGTAAAGTTTATCAATCTAGGATTCTAGGAAGATGAGAGGCTGGAGGCATTAAAAATGAATTAGCGATCGAAGAACTAATTGTAATGTTTAGCATGCTGGCAGGAAGATAATCATCGTTAATTGAAGGTGCTGAATGAATTAAAAATGAAAGGCTTTTTCCTCCTTCCCCTTGAAATCCCCATATTAACTGCACCCCCTGGACAGTGATCGGATAAGCCATTTGCGTATCTGTAGCCTAAAAAAGGAGGGTGGCTTGCAAACTGCCATGCTAAAAAAGGGGAGTTGAAAGCAACTAATTGCTTAACTCAAGTAAGGATATATGGTTAGAGCTATGATAATAACTGACTGACTTATTCCCAAGTTGTGGATTTAGCCTAAGAAACAAGCTAAAAAGTTAATCATAATTAGTGAGCCATAGGTCTTTCCACAACAACAATGTGTCACCAGGACCAATTTAATACCTGATTTGGTAGAAGAAGATAGTTGGCCACTCCATGAGATTCTAAATTAAGTCCATTGGATTATTATTGAAACTGATTTATTGAGGAACAGGTGCATATCCCAATACCCTTCTATGGCGAAAATCACTAACTAAATAAGCGGATCAAAGTGATGGCCGTGAAGTTTATCAATCTAGGATTCTAGGAAGATGAGAGGCGTTAAAAATGAATTAGCGATCGAAGAACTAACTGTAAAGTTTAGCATGCTGTCAGGAAGATAATCATCATTAATTGAAGGTGCTGAATGATTTAAAAAATGAAAGGCTTTTTCCTCCTTCCCCTTGAAATCCCCATATTAACTCCACCCCCTGGACAGTGATCGGATAAGATATTTGCACATCTGTAGCCTAAATAAGGGCAGCTCAGTAAGCCATTTAATATTGATTTATCATTAATTAAGGTTTTACAATGTTTTCAGGTGTCAAAGGCCTTCTCCAAAGGTTAAAAATATTCAGCTGAAGCTAGTACCGTCCCAAGGTACCAAAAGGGCGGTACTACTCATATCCTATTAAAGAATAATTGAAAGGAGCTAGATCAATGTGGAGTCCTATGTTCACCCTGGTTTTGCTCTTTTTTATGTTGCGTGCTTTCTGTGGGATTGATCTTTGCGGTCAAAGGCCTGTCAATCAAGTAAGTCAAAGGCCTATCAATCAAGTAACCCCAGCACTCTTTCAGTTTATCTGTTACATCCCTAATAGCAATATCTTTAGGATGTATAGGATCATATCTAGAGTTTATATCTAGGGAGGCTAAGTGATCCATCTTTTAGGCATCAACTATCAAGATAGGTTTAGGCGTAATGCATAATTGAAACCTATTAGACTTATCCATTTTAACATAAACAAGTGACCAATCAATTGTAATAGATCGGAGGCGAGATACGAAACCGATGCTATGGAAACAAAAGTTAGCTAACATAAGAGCTTTGGTCTTAAAGGCTACCAGAAAATTATATTCGCACCATAGTTTTGCGTGTCAAACAACCTGCAACTGTGTCATTAAGATGATGACACAGTTGCTTCAAACATTTACCTCAATCTGCTAAAAGGAGTTACGTCTTAGTCTTTTGTATCAAAAAGTACTACCAATTAGAACATTCGGTCTTAAAGACTTCCAAATATAGTGCCCATTACTTGTCAGCTACTGCAGCCTGCATAATTGAATTTTTATCATACATTCCGTAGGTTTATTACAGTTAGTGCCATATATCTATCACGAAAACATATAAACTTACATGTTCCTTTTTGATGTGTGCAATCTTGTCCGGAATTGTGGGTAAAATTGTGCAGCAAAAGCGGCATTGAGTTTTCTTGATTCCATCTTTGGATACGAGTTTGTGTTTATCACCGTTATGCGTGTCAATTTCACCCTTATTACCAAAATCCCTTTTACAAGGATTTGTTTATCATATGCAGTGGTCCTCAAGAGTATTCAATGGCAGTCAACAGTGAAAGTGAAACTCAAGGATGTAGGATGTATTCAAAAGGTGGTCAGGATATATCAGAGCACTCTCTGTTCTCACTCTTTTTTACATATTTGTATAGAATCAATTAGAGCCAACGACATGTTGGTGCAGTGGGTTGAACCCTTGTCTCCTTTGTAGGAGGTCAAGGGTTCGACCCCTGGGTGTGTGTGAGTTTAGTTTGTATTAGTTTCCTTTCTTTGTATTTGTATTTGTATTTGGCCGGGGGTCCTTCGGAAACAGTCTCCCTATTGTATAGGGGCATGGTCTGCGTACAGCTACCCTCCTCAGGCACCACTTTGAGTGGTATTATAACTGAGTAAGCTAAGTTTTTTTTTTTTTATAGAATCAATTAGACTATTATACACAGTTAATAGAATCAATATATCAATTAGCAGTCTCTGTTCTCACTCTTTTTCAATATATGTATAGTTAAATAACTATAGAATCAACATTCAACAATAACGCATTTAATAGATGCATATATACATACAGCAAGGAGTATATAACAAGGAGATTATTATCTATCTGTTTTGAGTAGATCAGTGCATGTACAAGACCGTATCATGTATCATGTGTGCACACGGATTAAATATAATATTAATTGTAGAATTAAACACCCACACATTCAATGTAATAAAATATTTAATGTAATAATACATTCAATCCAATGACAAGTATCAAAAGTAGGGAATCAAACATCAATACATCAAATATGTAAGTCATACCTTGCGTGAGACGTCTGAGAGAGAAAAGGAGAGAAATGGGGATTCGATTTGAGAGTAAAAGAGTGAGCTGTGTTTATAAAATTAGGGATTCAGTTTATATTTTCATTTCGTTAAAAAATTTGAAAGTATCCTCTTTTTTTTTTTTGGATTAACAATTTGAAAGTAATCTTGTTTTAACATTATTTAATTCCCTTGAAACTATCTAACCGTTTTGGTTTTTCAAATTCTTAAAATATATTAGTAGATTAAACAATAATTTTACTAAATAATATAAATTAATAATCTATGATGTGATAAATTTATACTATATGTATTCTATTATATAAATTCCGGAACATTAAAAGTTTTGGTACCTGTTTTTTGGTACTTCGTGAATTTACTTATTTACCCTTTATTAAAAAGAAAAATAAATATATGATATTTATACTTTTAAAACACCTATAATAAATAATAACATAATATAATTAATGGTAAGTAGTCGCTTGCCGTTTTTCACATTTACTTTTAATTGAAGAAATTACCTTTTTATAAACACCTAAAAACATCAATGTATCTTCCAATCATTAATATTTCTTTCGAATTAAAACACATAACCTTTTTAATTTAAAACTAATCTTCATTAATATTTTACTATTATATAAATTCCGGAACAACAAAAGTTTTGGTACCTATTTTTTGGTACCAGTTTCTTGGTACTTCGTGAATTTACTTATTTACCCTTTATTAAAAAGAAAATTAAAAATATGATATTTATACTTTTAAAACACCTATAATAAATAATAATATAATATAATTAATGGTAAGCACCTTGCCTTTTTTCACATTTACTTTTAATTAAAGATATTACCTTTTTATAAACAACTAAAAACATCAATGTATTTTCCAATCATTAATATTTCCTTTCGAATTAAAACACGTTACCTTTTTAATTTAAAACTAATCTTCATTAATATTTTACTATTATATAAATTCTGGAACATTAAAAGTTTTGGTACCTGTTTTTTGGTACTTCATGAATTTACTTATTTACCCTTTATTAAAAAAAATAAATATATGATATTTATACTTTTAAAACACCTATAATAAATAATAACATAATATAATTAATGGTAAGTAGTCGCTTGCCTTTTTTCACATTACTTTTAATCGAAGATTTTACCTTTTTATAAACACCTAAAAACATCAATGTATCTTCCAATCATTAATATTTCCTTTCGAATTAAAACACGTTACCTTTTTAATTTAAAACTAATCTTCATTAATATTTTACTATTATATAAATTCCGGAACAATAAAAGTTTTAGTACCTATTTTTTGGTACCAGTTTTTTGGTACTTGGTGAATTTACTTATTTACCCTTTATTAAAAATAAAAATAAAAATATGATATTTATACTTTTAAAACAACTATAACAAATAATAACATAATATAATTAATGGTAAGCAGTCGCTTGCCTTTTTTCACATTTACTTTTAATTGAAGATATTACATTTTTATAAACCTAAAAACATCAATGTATTTTCCAATCATTAATATTTCCTTTCGAATTAAAACACGTTACCTTTTTTATTTAAAACTAATCTTCATTAATATTTTACTAATATATAAATTCCGGAACATTAAAAGTTTTGGTACTTGTTTTTTTGTACCAATTTTTTGGTACTTCGTGAATTTACATATTTACCCTTTATTAAAAAAAATAAATATATGATATTTATACTTTTAAAACACCTATAATAAATAATAACATAATATAATTAATGGTAAGCAGTCGCTTGCCTTTTTTCACATTTACTTTTAATTGAAGATAGATCCCGACCGGCTACTAATAGAATAGGGTTATTACCTTTTTATAAACACCTAAAAACATCAATGTATTTTCTAATCATTAATATTTCCCTAGCATCAAGAATTGAACCAAATCCGCCTTGCTCTAATCTGTTCTCACTCTTTTTCAATATATGTATAGTTAAATAACTATAGAATCAACATTCAACAATAACGCATTTAATAGATGCATATATACATACAGCAAGGAGTATATAACAAGGAGATTATTATCTATCTGTTTTGAGTAGATCAGTGCATGTACAAGACCGTATCATGTATCATGTGTGCACACGGATTAAATATAATATTAATTGTAGAATTAAACACCCACACATTCAATGTAATAAAATATTTAATGTAATAATACATTCAATCCAATGACAAGTATCAAAAGTAGGGAATCAAACATCAATACATCAAATATGTAAGTCATACCTTGCGTGAGAGGCTTGTCTGAGAGAGAAAAAGGAGAGAAATGGGGATTCGATTTGAGAGTAAGAGAGCGAGCTGTGTTTATAAAATTAGGGATTCAGTTTATATTTTCATTTCGTTAAAAAATTTGAAAGTTTCCTCTTTTTTTTTTTTTGGATTAACAATTTGAAAGTAATCTTATTTTAACATTATTTAATTCCCTTGAAACTATCTAACCGTTTTGGTTTTTCAAATTCTTAAAATATATTAGTAGATTAAACAATAATTTTACTAAATAATATAAATTAATAATCTAGGATGTGATAAATTTATACTATATCTATTCTATTATATAAATTCCGGAACATTAAAAGTTTTGGTACTTGTTTTTTGGTACTTCGTGAATTTACTTATTTACCCTTTATTAAAAAGAAAAATAAATATATGATATTTATACTTCTAAAACACCTATAATAAATAATAACATAATATAATTAATGGTAAGTAGTCGCTTGCCGTTTTTCACATTTACTTTTAATTGAAGAAATTACCTTTTTATAAACACCTAAAAACATCAATGTATCTTCCAATCATTAATATTTCTTTCGAATTAAAACACGTTACCTTTTTAATTTAAAACTAATCTTCATTAATATTTTACTATTATATAAATTCCGGAACAACAAAAGTTTTGGTACCTATTTTTTGGTACCAGTTTCTTTGTACTTCGTGAATTTACTTATTTACCCTTTATTAAAAAGAAAATTAAAAATATGATATTTATACTTTTAAAACACCTATAATAAATAATAACATAATATAATTAATGGTAAGCACCTTGCCTTTTTTCACATTTACTTTTAATTAAAGATATAACCTTTTTATAAACAACTAAAAACATCAATGTATTTTCCAATCATTAATATTTCCTTTCGAATTAAAACACGTTACCTTTTTAATTTAAAACTAATCTTCATTAATATTTTACTATTATATAAATTCTGGAACATTAAAAGTTTTGGTACCTGTTTTTTGGTACTTCATGAATTTACTTATTTACCCTTTATTGAAAAAAAATAAATATATGATATTTATACCTTTAAAACACCTATAATAAATAACAACATAATATAATTAATGGTAAGTAGTCGCTTGCCTTTTTTCACATTTACTTTTAATTGAAGATTTTGCCTTTTTATAAACACCTAAAAACATCAATGTATCTTCCAATCATTAATATTTCCTTTCGAAATAAAGCACGTTACCTTTTTAATTTAAAACTAGTCTTCATTAATATTTTACTATTATATAAATTCCGGAACAATAAAAGTTTTAGTACCTATTTTTTGGTACCAGTTTTTTGGTACTTGGTGAATTTACTTATTTACCCTTTATTAAAAATAAAAATAAATATATGATATTTATACTTTTAAAACAACTATAACAAATAATAACATAATATAATTAATGCTAAGCAGTCGCTTCCCTTTTTTCACATTTACTTTTAATTGAAGATATCACCTTTTTATAAACACCTAAAAACATCAATGTATTTTCCAATCATTAATATTTCCTTTCGAATTAAAACACGTTACCTTTTTTATTTAAAACTAATCTTCATTAATATTTTACTAATATATAAATTCCGGAACATTAAAAGTTTTGGTACTTGTTTTTTTGTACCAATTTTTTGGTACTTCGTGAATTTACATATTTACCCTTTATTAAAAAAAATAAATATATGATATTTATACTTTTAAAACACCTATAATAAATAATAACAAAATATAATTAATGGTAAGCAGTCGCTTGCCTTATTTCACATTTACTTTTAATTAAAGATATTACCTTTTTATAAACACCTAAAAACATCAATGTATTTTCTAATCATTAATATTTCCCTAGCATCAAGAATTGAACCAAATCCGCCTTGCTCTAATCTGTTCTCACTCTTTTTCAATATATGTATAGTTAAATAACTATAGAATCAACATTCAACAATAACGCATTTAATAGATGCATATATACATACAGCAAGGAGTATATAACAAGGAGATTATTATCTATCTGTTTTGAGTAGATCAGTGCATGTACAAGACCGTATCATGTATCATGTGTGCACACGGATTAAATATAATATTAATTGTAGAATTAAACACCCACACATTCAATGTAATAAAATATTTAATGTAATAATACATTCAATCCAATGACAAGTATCAAAAGTAGGGAATCAAACATCAATACATCAAATATGTAAGTCATACCTTGCGTGAGAGGCTTGTCTGAGAGAGAAAAAGGAGAGAAATGGGGATTCGATTTGAGAGTAAGAGAGCGAGCCGTGTTTATAAAATTAGGGATTCAGTTTATATTTTCATTTCGTTAAAAAATTTGAAAGTATCCTCTTTTTTTTTTTTTTTGGATTAACAATTTGAAAGTAATCTTGTTTTAACATTATTTAATTCCCTTGAAACTATCTAACCGTTTTGGTTTTTCAAATTCTTAAAATATATTAGTAGATTAAACAATAATTTTACTAAATAATATAAATTAATAATCTAGGATGTGATAAATTTATACTATATCTATTCTATTATATAAATTCCGGAACATTAAAAGTTTTGGTACTTGTTTTTTGGTACTTCGTGAATTTACTTATTTACCCTTTATTAAAAAGAAAAATAAATATATGATATTTATACTTCTAAAACACCTATAATAAATAATAACATAATATAATTAATGGTAAGCAGTCGCTTGCCTTATTTCACATTTACTTTTAATTAAAGATATTACCTTTTTATAAACACCTAAAAACATCAATGTATTTTCTAATCATTAATATTTCCCTAGCATCAAGAATTGAACCAAATCCGCCTTGCTCTAATCTGTTCTCACTCTTTTTCAATATATGTATAGTTAAATAACTATAGAATCAACATTCAACAATAACGCATTTAATAGATGCATATATACATACAGCAAGGAGTATATAACAAGGAGATTATTATCTATCTGTTTTGAGTAGATCAGTGCATGTACAAGACCGTATCATGTATCATGTGTGCACACGGATTAAATATAATATTAATTGTAGAATTAAACACCCACACATTCAATGTAATAAAATATTTAATGTAATAATACATTCAATCCAATGACAAGTATCAAAAGTAGGGAATCAAACATCAATACATCAAATATGTAAGTCATACCTTGCGTGAGAGGCTTGTCTGAGAGAGAAAAAGGAGAGAAATGGGGATTCGATTTGAGAGTAAGAGAGCGAGCTGTGTTTATAAAATTAGGGATTCAGTTTATATTTTCATTTCGTTAAAAAATTTGAAAGTTTCCTCTTTTTTTTTTTTTGGATTAACAATTTGAAAGTAATCTTATTTTAACATTATTTAATTCCCTTGAAACTATCTAACCGTTTTGGTTTTTCAAATTCTTAAAATATATTAGTAGATTAAACAATAATTTTACTAAATAATATAAATTAATAATCTAGGATGTGATAAATTTATACTATATCTATTCCATTATATAAATTTCGGAACATTAAAAGTTTTGGTACTTGTTTTTTGGTACTTCGTGAATTTACTTATTTACCCTTTATTAAAAAGAAAAATAAATATATGATATTTATACTTCTAAAACACCTATAATAAATAATAACATAATATAATTAATGGTAAGTAGTCGCTTGCCGTTTTTCACATTTACTTTTAATTGAAGAAATTACCTTTTTATAAACACCTAAAAACATCAATGTATCTTCCAATCATTAATATTTCTTTCGAATTAAAACACGTTACCTTTTTAATTTAAAACTAATCTTCATTAATATTTTACTATTATATAAATTCCGGAACAACAAAAGTTTTGGTACCTATTTTTTGGTACCAGTTTCTTTGTACTTCGTGAATTTACTTATTTACCCTTTATTAAAAAGAAAATTAAAAATATGATATTTATACTTTTAAAACACCTATAATAAATAATAACATAATATAATTAATGGTAAGCACCTTGCCTTTTTTCACATTTACTTTTAATTAAGGATATAACCTTTTTATAAACAACTAAAAACATCAATGTATTTTCCAATCATTAATATTTCCTTTCGAATTAAAACACGTTACCTTTTTAATTTAAAACTAATCTTCATTAATATTTTACTATTATATAAATTCTGGAACATTAAAAGTTTTGGTACCTGTTTTTTGGTACTTCATGAATTTACTTATTTACCCTTTATTGAAAAAAAATAAATATATGATATTTATACCTTTAAAACACCTATAATAAATAACAACATAATATAATTAATGGTAAGTAGTCGCTTGCCTTTTTTCACATTTACTTTTAATTGAAGATTTTGCCTTTTTATAAACACCTAAAAACATCAATGTATCTTCCAATCATTAATATTTCCTTTCGAAATAAAGCACGTTACCTTTTTAATTTAAAACTAGTCTTCATTAATATTTTACTATTATATAAATTCCGGAACAATAAAAGTTTTAGTACCTATTTTTTGGTACCAGTTTTTTGGTACTTGGTGAATTTACTTATTTACCCTTTATTGAAAATAAAAATAAATATATGATATTTATACTTTTAAAACAACTATAACAAATAATAACATAATATAATTAATGCTAAGCAGTCGCTTGCCTTTTTTCACATTTACTTTTAATTGAAGATATCACCTTTTTATAAACACCTAAAAACATCAATGTATTTTCCAATCATTAATATTTCCTTTCGAATTAAAACACGTTACCTTTTTTATTTAAAACTAATCTTCATTAATATTTTACTAATATATAAATTCCGGAACATTAAAAGTTTTGGTACTTGTTTTTTTGTACCAATTTTTTGGTACTTCGTGAATTTACATATTTACCCTTTATTAAAAAAAATAAATATATGATATTTATACTTTTAAAACACCTATAATAAATAATAACATAATATAATTAATGGTAAGCAGTCGCTTGCCTTATTTCACATTTACTTTTAATTAAAGATATTACCTTTTTATAAACACCTAAAAACATCAATGTATTTTCTAATCATTAATATTTCCCTAGCATCAAGAATTGAACCAAATCCGCCTTGCTCTAATCTGTTCTCACTCTTTTTCAATATATGTATAGTTAAATAACTATAGAATCAACATTCAACAATAACGCATTTAATAGATGCATATATACATACAGCAAGGAGTATATAACAAGGAGATTATTATCTATCTGTTTTGAGTAGATCAGTGCATGTACAAGACCGTATCATGTATCATGTGTGCACACGGATTAAATATAATATTAATTGTAGAATTAAACACCCACACATTCAATGTAATAAAATATTTAATGTAATAATACATTCAATCCAATGACAAGTATCAAAAGTAGGGAATCAAACATCAATACATCAAATATTGTGACGCCCCCAAATCCACTATCTGTAGACTTAGGTCGCCACTTACCGTCAAAACCTGCCTTATCCAAAATACATTACAATACTTGATAAACATAAAGGTTTTATCGTACAACAGTGGTTCCATCCCATAAGTCCAAGCATCGACATATCTCTGAATTATTACAACATAATACTAGTACACATTACATCACTAAACATGTCGAAACATATGCTAATAGCCTTCGATAGGGTCGTCGCCTCTGATGTAAGCACACTAGTCCAGCTCAGTGCCATGGTGCATTTTCTCCTTGCCCTTGTAACGAGAGGTTTCGCCTTTTTCCGTCTTCACTAAAAAATAATATCAACAACAAGAATGAGCAACTAGGTGCTCAGCAAGTCCACTGACTCGCTCTCTCACTAACAATGAAGGTGGACAGGAAACAACTTTATTTATGAAAGATATTCGTTGCAGGCAATGTGCCCTGATAATACTTACTGATAAACCGAAACAATTTATCTCAGAATAAAGAAATTGAAATTTAAAAGATTGAGATACTGGTCTTCCGCCACTACGATACCCCACAGCGCGATCAACCGCCGTGTCGCAAGTACCGCACACCCGTGATACCCCATAGCACGATCACTACTATGTCGCAGGTACCACCATATCGTTTGCTAGCAAAAAGTTGGTTGAAAAGTCAACCTGGCAACACTTGTGCCAAAACATTAATATTTCTCTTTCGATACCACGAGTTTATTCCTCATGTTGATCTGAAAGAAAATCCATGGGCCATCTCCCATGTTGACCAGTGGATTATAAGATTATTCCTCCGAGTAGAAATTGCTTGATTTGGATTCCTATTTGATTCTGGCCGACCGCCATTCTAAATTCGTATACGCCCGACCTGAACAATAGGTCGTCACCATGTTTTCCAAAAGAAATTCATTTACTGTATCGACATGAACAATATGTCAATACAAGACAATAAAGTAACAAACCTTGAACAAGACGGGTTCGTTGATTAGAATAAATCATGTGGAGTCGTCTTGAATTAATAAGAACGACTCGATTCAGAAAGAAAAACTTCCAAATACGCTAGAGTAGGTATTCTAGGGGAATTTCAGATGATATACTATTCTTCTATTCACTATCCTGCATATATCTATCTTGATTCGAACAATGAATCAAATTTGAATATTGAAAGAGAATTTTATCGGATCTGAACAATAGATCCGATTGAAGTCAATAAAATCTAACTACCTCGATATATGAGTGTAGTTATAACTGAATGATATTTAAGGGTCATCTCGAACAATTAAGATGCCCTAGATTTCAACTGAATTACGTTCTATGACTTTATCGACGTTTTGGGACAATCTCTAACATTTTCTAAATCAATAATATGATAAACAGGATATTTTATAACGAACTAGAAATTCAGAACATATCTTGACAGAATGATATCTTAACATTTCTCGAAATATTTCAAAAGGAGTGAGGGTCAGAAGGAACTTGCCTCGATTTCGAAGTGCAGAAAATGCAGATAAAAATTATACTCTACCCGTGAACTTGACTTTGATCTACGGCTCGAGAATTATGCTCTAAAAATGGCAACCAGAAATACGTGAGCGATTCTTCAAAATAAAGTATTTCTAAACCGCCAATATAATATAATAATAATAAAATATTTCTCGGAAATTTCTTCAATAAATAACGGAAAATAATTCCCGGATAAATAACTCTTTTTCGAACTCAGGAATTAAATCTAGAAATATATAATATTTTAATATCCGTAAATCTCACTTAAAACAAAAATAGGGTTACCGAATATAACGGCAATTATCCATTTTTAAGTCTCTTAAATAAATAAATATTATTCCGATTTAAGCCCCTAAATAAATCTGATCCGATCCGATTAATCAAAAACAACCCGGATATACTAAATCTCAGCCATTTAAAATAAAACTATATTTAAGTCTATTTGTTCACAATTATTCCTTCTTTTTATCAATAATCATTAAATCTCTAAATCACGTCCAAATACTCACCAAATATTTCTGTTTAATTAATAAATCAATTACCACTTTAATTATTTATTTCTCACGATTTTAAACATTATTCCAAATTTAACGAAACTGATTGAACACCTTTTATTTATTCATTACTCCGGATTAAAACAGTCAAATATCAACATTACGCTATTATTTTATTATTATTATTCCCGGTTAACAGTCAAAACGCAAAAATATTAACCATGACTGCGCGTGGGACCCACGCGCCCCCCTCCCCTGTCTCTCTCTGCAAATCTCTCTCGCTCGTCTCCTCTCTCTCTCTCTCGGACTCATCTCTCCCTCCGCCTCAACATCTCTCGATCTCACATCTCTCCCTCACTTTCTCGACTTCACCCTCTCTATCTCTCTGCACTCTCTCTGTCCTCTCCGTATTCAGTAAACACCACCACCATCAATTTCTTTCTCCGTCTCTCCTTACTACTCTCTCTCTCGAACTCCTCTTATCTCTCTTCATCTCTCTGTTATCTTTCTCTCCCTCTCTCGACTCCCTCGTACCTCCCTCTCTTTCTCTGTTCTCATCTCGACCACACCGAAACCACACACCACAACAACAATTCAATCGAAACAATCCAACCCAGCAACAGTTTCATCACGGAAATTAAATCAAATTGTAAAATTAACACGACACAATTAAGAATACAAAGAAATTAAACCAAAAATAAACAAACCCATACCCTGTAAAATATGTATCGACTGAGATAGGTAAACAAATGGGGGTCTGTGCTGTTTTGTGTATGTAAAATGTCGAGCTTTTTGGTTTTGAAGAGAAGTAGAGTGATCTGGGTTTGACAGGAAAAGGAGATGATTGGTGTTGTCTTTAGAGAGTGATATAAATCCTCTTGTTTGTATATAAAAGGAGGTCGGGTTTCCTAATTACTGATTCCAAAAAGACATAAACGTATGGGCTGAGAAAGTGAGGTATGGAACAAATTAAGTTTTATGAAAAGAAGACTATGGCGTGCGCTGCAATTGCTGTCTCCTTGAGCTCCACACCCGTCTCATTTAGTAATATTAACACTAACACGTATCATTCCATTTCTCCCTTGCTCGCCAATTAAAACGGAACTCTAATTTCGCTTTCTAAAATAAATTTGATCCAAAAATTAAAAATCTTGTTTTCCTAAATTTTCCTGATTTTAGTAAATACCAAATAAATATAAATAAATATATATATAATATAACATCTTCTTACATTTGAATATATAAAATTTCGAAATTTTACAAAAACGCACTAATTAAAATATACTAGTGCATCGCTCTTAATTAAAATTTTAAATATCGAGTAGGGAAAATTTATTCAAAAATTCGCGGTTATTACAGTCTTCCCCCCTTATAGGATTCCGTCCTCGGAATCAAAATTACGCACTAAACAATTCAGGATATTTATTCCGCATTTCGCTTTCTAATTCCCACGTGGCTTCCTCAACTTGGTGGTTTCTCCAAAGTACCTTCACCAAATTTACTTTCTTAGTTCTTAACTCTTGCACTTTGTGATCTAGGATCTGTCCTAGTTGTTCTTCGTATGTCAAATCAGGACGTATTTCCACTAGTTCGTAGGTTATAACGTGTCTGAAATCAGAATGGTATTCTCTTAACTCAGAAATATGAAACACATCATGGATATGCTGAAGGTCTGGAGGTAGGGCCAACTGATAAGCTAGTGGTCCTATCTTCTTGAGAATCTCAAAAGGTCCTATATATCTAGGGCTCAACTTGTCACTCTTTCCAAATCCTATTACTCTCTTCCAAGGTGAAACTCTCAATATCACTTTATTTCCCACTTCAAACGCTTTGTCTTTTCTCTTTTGATTTGCATAATTCCTATGTCGATCCTGAGCTGCAACTAACCTTTTTCGAATAACTTCGGTTGCTTGCTTGGTTTGTTGAAGTAGTTCTGGTCCAAGAATCTTCCTTTCTCTTACTTTATCCCAGTATAGAGGTGATCTACACTTCCTTCCGTACAATGCTTCATATGGTGCCATACCTATGCTGGAGTGGTAACTATTGTTGTAAGCAAACTCAACTAGGGCAAATGATTATCCCAACTTTCTTCGAAATCAAATGCAAGGGCTCTTAATATTACGGAGAGGAAAGAAATGAGGATGATTCCCGCGCTTTTCCGAGGTTTTAATATTGTTCTTTCACTTTGTCCGTTGGTCTATGGATGATATGCAATGCTCAGATTTAACTTCGTGCCAGGACATTCCTGAAAACTTTTCCAAAAATCGAGAAGTAAAACGACATCTCTATTAGATATAATTTAAACGGGCACTCCATGACGAAGCACAATTTCCTTTAGATATATGTTCACCAATCTTTCAACGGAGTACTTATCACTAATTGGTAGAAAATGCGCAGATTTAGTGAGTCGGTCGACAATATATAACCCAAATTGCATCGTGGCTAGCTCTAGTACGAGGCAATCCTACGACAAAATCCATGGTAATATGTTCCCATTTCCACTCGGGTACCTCTAAGGGTTATAACAGTCCACTTGGTCGTTGATGTTCGGCTTTCACTTTCTGACAGGTCAAACACTTGCTTACTCATTCTGAAATCTCTCTCTTCACGTTAGGCCACCATCAATACAGCTTGATGTCTTGATACATTTTTGTGCTCCCTGGGTGAATGGAATATCTCGAATTATGCGCTTCACTCATAATTTCTTCTTTAAACTCTGTAACATTAGGAATCCATATTCTCGATGCAAATCACTTAACTCCCTTATCATTGTTTGAACTCAGAAATTCTTCTCCGGTCAACTCTGACCTTTTTTTTTTTTCCATTACTTGTTCCTGACAACGGCGAATCTTCTCGAGTAACTCTGGTTGAAACTGAATATTGTACACTCTTTCATTGTTTTGGACTGGGACTTTGATCTCTAATTCCATTTTCTTAAATTCTTTTACCAATTATTTTGAGGTTGTCAACAGGTTGAGTCTTTCCTTTCTACTTAAAGTATCAGCTACAACATTAGCCTTCCCTGGGTGGTAGTTTATCGAGCAATCATAATCTTTGATCAAATCCAACCATCTTCTCTGTCTCATGTTTACTTCCTTCTTTGTGAATATATATTTTAAGTTGTTGTGATCCATGTAAATCTCTCATTTCTCCCTAAAAAGGTAATGTCTCCAATTCTTGAGAGCAAAAACAATAGCAACAAGTTCTAAATCGTGAGTAGGGTAACGAGACTCATATTCCTTCAGTTCTCTAGAGGCGTAAGTTATTACTTTCCCGTGTTGCATCAGAACACATTTTAATCTCCTTTTGAGAGGCATTACTGAAAATAATTAAATCGCCTTCTTCATCAAGTATGGCCAACACTAGGGTAGTAGTCAATCTCTTCTCCAAATCCCGAAAGTTGTCTTCACATTTTGGGGGTCCATTCAAACTTTTCACTCTTTCTGGTAAGTCGAGTCAGTGCGTGGCTATTTTTGAGAAATCCTTCACAAATCTACGATAGTATCTGGTCAATCCAAGGAAACTTCTAACCTCTGTTGGAGTCTTGGGTCTCTCCCAATCTATTACGGCTTCTATCTTTGCGGGGTCTACAAAAATCCCTTCGCCGCTCACAACGTGTCCTAAAAATTGAACTTCATTCCGCCAGAATTCACACTTCGAAAATTTCGCATATAACTTTTCTTTTCTCAGCGCTTCTAGAACCAAATGGAGGTGTTCAGCATGTTCTTCAGGAGACTTCGAGTACATCATAATGTCATCAATAAATACAATCACGAACTTATTCAAGTACCTCTTGAACACATGATTCATCAAGTCCATAAAAGCAGCTAGAGCATTTGTCAATCTTAAAGACATAACTAGGAATTCGTAATGTCCATATTGGGTCCTAAAGGCAGTCTTAGGAATATCCTCAGGCTTGATCTTTAGTTGATGATAGCCGGATCTCAAATCAATCTTCAAGAAATGCATAGCTCCCTTAAATTGGTCAAATAGATCGTCGGTTCGAGGCAGAGGGTACCTGTTCTTGATGGTCATCTTGTTCAGTTCACGGTAATCGCTACATAGTCGCATAGATCCGTCCTTCTTCTTTCACGAACAATACTGGAGCTCCCCACGGGGATACACTTGGTCTGATTACACCTTTTTCAAATAAATCTTGCAGTTGTGTTGCCAACTTCTTCATTTCCACTGGTGCCATTCTGTATTACGCCTTTGAGATTGGTGCGGTTCCTGGTGCTAAGTTCATTGTGAATTCTATTTCTCGATCTGGTGGCATTCCAGGCAACTTATCAGGAAAACCTCTTTAATTTGATTAACTACATGAACCTCTTCGATCATATGGGTCTGTTTCTCGTATCTATCACATGAGCCCGATAGGCTTGACATCCTTACCAAATCAATCTTTAAGCTTGCATTATTGACAGAAAATCCTTAGTCGGTTTCCGTTCGTGAAACGGAATTCTTATACCATTAGGTCCGCTTAAGCTGACTCTCTTACGTTAACAATTTATTTCAGCATCATAACGTGGTAACCAATCCATCTATAGGATTTCGTCAAATTTCCTTAACTTACAAGGAATGAGGTCTGCGTCGCAACGTTGCCCATGTATCTCTATAGAACAATTTGGACATAATCGGTTCACTGGAATGATTGCCTGATTGGCTACTTCTATGCTCAGAATTTCCTCTAAAGGCACATATTCAAAATTCGACTAGAACACACGCATTCTAAAAATTTACTAGAAGCGAACCTGCGATCATATCGCTCTCATCAATGGCATCTCCTATAATCATGTTGAAAGTTCTTGTTGTCGGCTTGTTGTTAGGAGGTGCTGTAAGTCAAGGAACTGGATTCTTCTTCGAAGGCTGTCTGCTATCTCGGGACACGGAACCTTATGATCCTCGATAACATTTGTCATACTCATATGAAAAAGGTGTATACTTGGCTTGTCTCCTAGAGGTACAACCAATCTTATAAATTGTGTTTTCTCTCGGGTTTACTAATATTTTTCGTCCAAAATCTCCATTCCTTCCTCATTTGAAGTTGGAATATCCTTCTTTACGTAAGTTAAATAATAATACCGACCCTTTCTCAAAAATACATATATATACTCTACTCATGTGGTCTTGGATGCTTTCGTTTTAAAGAGCTTGATCCTCATATGATTCACAACATACTTAAAATAGTGCTTGCTAAGTATCAACTAAATAATTCTAACTTAAGATATCATCATCGTGTCTTCAATAGATCTCTTTTCACAAAAGGTTTCTTCTTAACTCGGTTATCAGTCCTCTTCACAAAATTACTACCACTATTCTGAAACTTCCTCTTCTCACCATGTATCTTTCGGACACGACTCACTTCTGTTTTCCACTATGGCCGCTTTCTACACTAAGGCTGCGTAATTGGTGATTTCAAACACAGTAACTCGATTCTGTATTCAGGGCTTCAATCCTCGTTGAAAATACTTGGCTCTTTTCTCCTTGGTGTCTACATGATAGGGTACGAACTTTGAGAGTTCAGTAAACCTAGCTTCATAATCTGCAACAGTCATCGTTCCTTGCTTGCGTCCTAAAAACTTAATTTCCATCTGATTCTCTAAATATTTAAGAAAAATATCTTACCAGGAACAACTCTGTAAATCCGGTCCGCGGTATGACCGCGTTACCCTCCATAGCTCTCTTCGCTTCCTACCAGCAATTACCTTCACCTTTCAACATATACATAGTAACGATGATAATCCTAGCTCATTCAACACTATATGAAGGAACTATTTTTTTTTTCACCTCTCTCAACCATGCTCTCATTTCTTTAGAATTAGTAACCCTTTTGGTCTCACAATGTCTTACTACTTATAAGTCTTATTAGTGATGGTATTGTTTGAATTTCTAAATCATAAGATGCATTTCTTTTCACAGGGTCTTTTTGTTTTAGAGAAAATCAAGAATAACTTCCAAATATACCCTTAATTTGGTTTTTAGCTTAGGACCTGGGTTTTGACTCTACTTTATAATCCAAAATATTCTCACTTTGATTCTCAATCGCGGTGTGTTTTATTTAAAAAAAATGTTATAGGTATAAAGGGTAAAACACTTGTCGTACTTGGGGCAAGAAAATTTCAGAAAATACAAGAAGACATGCCTCAAGAGTTTGAAGTATCACAATCATGTTAATTGTCTCAAACATTAATCTTAAAAACTTCCAAGGTTTAAGTCGTCGTTTAGCTACTATACTCATAAGAAAGGTAGGGGAAACGTGTACTGTTCTCTTTTTCTTTTCCTATATGAAAAACGATCACTCTTTCATCAACAAGTAATATATCATCAATGTATACTCAGTATCGATTTGCTTCTCACTCTGAAAGGTTTGAGAATGATTGCTCCGTATTCAAACCAAAATCTTAGAACCTTAATACATAACCATGAGACACTATGTAGGGTTTCGAAAATCTGACTAGCGAATAATTAGCGTAATAGTCTATTCATATATAGAAATTGCCGCTCAATCTTGAGTCGCTGAAATTCTCTTTTCTGGAAGTATAGTTTCATCACATTCAAATTTCAGTATACCACTTTTGAAATTCTTAGGCACCAATCATTTTAGGATCCATAAGAGCATTGAATAGAGATAACTCATAAAGGAACGAATATTAAATCACAACATGTGTATACTCAATTCTTGATGGTGAGAATCTTTTATGAAAGGATTAACTGAGAGATCATGATGATCATTGAACATCTGTTTTGTTGCATATATCATTAGGACAACCGTCAATGTACACAAGGTGGCCAGCCTTTAGTACTCTAATGACAAACAACAGTATAAACGGTGGCGTCCCACCAGACTTCTATCACAGAGACAGATAGTCTTCCCCTATATATTTAGGGTTGTTCATCTCAGTACCACAAAGGATGTCAAATGTAGGAAGGGATTTGTATTTATAAAAGTACATAATGCTGGGTAAATTAACCTCTAAACAATATAGGTCCTTTTCAAATAGGATAGAAATTGCCTGGGTAAATTCAAATGATAAGATTTATCGATAATCGTTACTAACGGAGTCATTTAAAGAACGATTTTCCAGCACAATATAAGCTCTTAGGAACAACTATCGGTTCTCGAAATAAAGCGACACTTGCAACCTTGGGTAGCTCGTCAGGGAAGAAAATCTCTAAGAGGGGATGTACAAAAACACTATATCCTAGATAACTATTTCAACCTCTAAAGTAATATCTTTAGAAAAACTAATGTCAGTCCCGAAATCGTTGAAAAGTTTAGCCTCGAACTTGGAACACATAGTTGCATCTCTGGTGCACGTACCTCGTGCCGGTCCAACTCTGACTCTGGTAAGGGTATTGATAACATCTACAAAGTGTGAAACCTCTGTAGGGTATCATCTGATCTTAAAAATAATGGAAACTTAGGCATCTTATCTTTAAATCAGTTGGGAACTAGGGGTCCATGCGAATAAGGTGTATGACATCTACAAAGGTACAAAAGGTTTCGGTCACAAACAGGTTCTAGTCGACTAGATATGCATGTAGATATATATATAAGGGTGTAAAGCACTTAGTGCTAAAATCTCAACATCGTATTATACCTATATACTCTCACGTCGCGTTATAATTCTAGGCTCGTACGATTCCTAAAAATATAACTAAGGCTCTGATACCAAGCTGTGACGCCCCCAAATCCACTATCTGTAGACTTAGGTCGCCACTTACCATCAAAACCTGCCTTATCCAAAATACATTACAATACTTGATAAACATAAAGGTTTTATCGTACAACAGTGGTTCCATCCCACAAGTCCAAGCATCGACATATCTCTGAATTATTACAACATAATACTAGTACACATTACATCACTAAACATGTCGAAACATATGCTAATAGCCTTCGATAGGGTCGTCGCCTCTGATGTAAGCACACTAGTCCAGCTCAGTGCCATGGTGCATTTTCTCCTTGCCCTTGTAACGAGAGGTTTCGCCTTTTTCCGTCTTCACTAAAAAATAATATCAACAACAAGAATGAGCAACTAGGTGCTCAGCAAGTCCACTGACTCGCTCTCTCACTAACAATGAAGGTGGACAGGAAACAACTTTATTTATGAAAGATATTCGTTGCAGGCAATGTGCCCTGATAATACTTACTGATAAACCGAAACAATTTATCTCAGAATAAAGAAATTGAAATTTAAAAGCTTGAGATACTGGTCTTCCGCCACTACGATACCCCACAGCGCGATCAACCGCCGTGTCGCAAGTACCGCACACCCGTGATACCCCATAGCACGATCACTACTATGTCGCAGGTACCACCATATCGTTTGCTAGCAAAAAGTTGGTTGAAAAGTCAACCTGGCAACACTTGTGCCAAAACATTAATATTTCTCTTTCGATACCACGAGTTTATTCCTCATGTTGATCTGAAAGAAAATCCATGGGCCATCTCCCATGTTGACCAGTGGATTATAAGATTATTCCTCCGAGTAGAAATTGCTTGATTTGGATTCCTATTTGATTCTGGCCGACCGCCATTCTAAATTCGTATACGCCCGACCTGAACAATAGGTCGTCACCATGTTTTCCAAAAGAAATTCATTTACTGTATCGACATGAACAATATGTCAATACAAGACAATAAAGTAACAAACCTTGAACAAGACGGGTTCGTTGATTAGAATAAATCATGTGGAGTCGTCTTGAATTAATAAGAACGACTCGATTCAGAAAGAAGAACTTCCAAATACGCTAGAGTAGGTATTCTAGGGGAATTTCAGATGATATACTATTCTTCTATTCACTATCCTGCATATATCTATCTTGATTCGAACAATGAATCAAATTTGAATATTGAAAGAGAATTTTATCGGATCTGAACAATAGATCCGATTGAAGTCAATAAAATCTAACTACCTCGATATATGAGTGTAGTTATAACTGAATGATATTTAAGGGTCATCTCGAACAATTAAGATGCCCTAGATTTCAACTGAATTATGTTCTATGACTTTATCGACGTTTTGGGACAATCTCTAACATTTTCTAAATCAATAATATGATAAACAGGATATTTTATAACGAACTAGAAATTCAGAACATATCTTGACAGAATGATATCTTAACATTTCTCGAAATATTTCAAAAGGAGTGAGGGTCAGAAGGAACTTGCCTCGATCTCGAAGTGCAGAAAATGCAGATAAAAATTATACTCTACCCGTGAACTTGACTTTGATCTACGGCTCGAGAATTATGCTCTAAAAATGGCAACCAGAAATACGTGAGCGATTCTTCAAAATAAAGTATTTCTAAACCGCCAATATAATATAATAATAATAAAATATTTCTCGGAAATTTCTTCAATAAATAACGGAAAATAATTCCCGGATAAATAACTCTTTTTCGAACTCAGGAATTAAATCTAGAAATATATAATATTTTAATATCCGTAAATCTCACTTAAAACAAAAATAGGGTTACCGAATATAACGGCAATTATCCATTTTTAAGTCTCTTAAATAAATAAATATTATTCCGATTTAAGCCCCTAAATAAATCTGATCCGATCCGATTAATCAAAAACAACCCGGATATACTAAATCTCAGCCATTTAAAATAAAACTATATTTAAGTCTATTTGTTCACAATTATTCCTTCTTTTTATCAATAATCATTAAATCTCTAAATCACGTCCAAATACTCACCAAATATTTCTGTTTAATTAATAAATCAATTACCACTTTAATTATTTATTTCTCACGATTTTAAACATTATTCCAAATTTAACGAAACTGATTGAACACCTTTTATTTATTCATTACTCCGGATTAAAACAGTCAAATATCAACATTACGCTATTATTTTATTATTATTATTCCCGGTTAACAGTCAAAACGCAAAAATATTAACCATGACTGCGCGTGGGACCCACGCGCCCCCCTCCCCTGTCTCTCTCTGCAAATCTCTCTCGCTCGTCTCCTCTCTCTCTCTCGGACTCATCTCTCCCTCCGCCTCAACATCTCTCGATCTCACATCTCTCCCTCACTTTCTCGACTTCACCCTCTCTATCTCTCTGCACTCTCTCTGTCCTCTCCGTATTCAGTAAACACCACCACCATCAATTTCTTTCTCCGTCTCTCCTTACTACTCTCTCTCTCGAACTCCTCTTATCTCTCTTCATCTCTCTGTTATCTTTCTCTCCCTCTCTCGACTCCCTCGTACCTCCCTCTCTTTCTCTGTTCTCATCTCGACCACACCGAAACCACACACCACAACAACAATTCAATCGAAACAATCCAACCCAGCAACAGTTTCATCACGGAAATTAAATCAAATTGTAAAATTAACACGACACAATTAAGAATACAAAGAAATTAAACCAAAAATAAACAAACCCATACCCTGTAAAATATGTATCGACTGACATAGGTAAACAAATGGGGGTCTGTGCTGTTTTGTGTATGTAAAATGTCGAGCTTTTTGGTTTTGAAGAGAAGTAGAGTGATCTGGGTTTGACAGGAAAAGGAGATGATTGGTGTTGTCTTTAGAGAGTGATATAAATCCTCTTGTTTGTATATAAAAGGAGGTCGGGTTTCCTAATTACTGATTCCAAAAAGACATAAACGTATGGGCTGAGAAAGTGAGGTATGGAACAAATTAAGTTTTATGAAAAGAAGACTATGGCGTACGCTGCAATTGCTGTCTCCTTGAGCTCCACACCCGTCTCATTTAGTAATATTAACACTAACACGTATCATTCCATTTCTCCCTTGCTCGCCAATTAAAACGGAACTCTAATTTCGCTTTCTAAAATAAATTTGATCCAAAAATTAAAAATCTTGTTTTCCTAAATTTTCCTGATTTTAGTAAATACCAAATAAATATATATATAATATAACATCTTCTTACATTTGAATATATAAAATTTCGAAATTTTACAAAAACGCACTAATTAAAATATACTAGTGCATCGCTCTTAATTAAAATTTTAAATATCGAGTAGGGAAAATTTATTCAAAAATTCGCGGTTATTACAAATATGTAAGTCATACCTTGCGTGAGAGGCTTGTCTGAGAGAGAAAAAGGAGAGAAATGGGGATTCGATTTGAGAGTAAGAGAGCGAGCCGTGTTTATAAAATTAGGGATTCAGTTTATATTTTCATTTCGTTAAAAAATTTGAAAGTATCCTCTTTTTTTTTTTTTGGATTAACAATTTGAAAGTAATCTTGTTTTAACATTATTTAATTCCCTTGAAACTATCTAACCGTTTTGGTTTTTCAAATTCTTAAAATATATTAGTAGATTAAACAATAATTTTACTAAATAATATAAATTAATAATCTAGGATGTGATAAATTTATACTATATCTATTCTATTATATAAATTCCGGAACATTAAAAGTTTTGGTACTTGTTTTTTGGTACTTCGTGAATTTACTTATTTACCCTTTATTAAAAAGAAAAATAAATATATGATATTTATACTTCTAAAACACCTATAATAAATAATAACATAATATAATTAATGGTAAGCAGTCGCTTGCCTTATTTCACATTTACTTTTAATTAAAGATATTACCTTTTTATAAACACCTAAAAACATCAATGTATTTTCTAATCATTAATATTTCCCTAGCATCAAGAATTGAACCAAATCCGCCTTGCTCTAATCTGTTCTCACTCTTTTTCAATATATGTATAGTTAAATAACTATAGAATCAACATTCAACAATAACGCATTTAATAGATGCATATATACATTCAGCAAGGAGTATATAACAAGGAGATTATTATCTATCTGTTTTGAGTAGATCAGTGCATGTACAAGACCGTATCATGTATCATGTGTGCACACGGATTAAATATAATATTAATTGTAGAATTAAACACCCACACATTCAATGTAATAAAATATTTAATGTAATAATACATTCAATCCAATGACAAGTATCAAAAGTAGGGAATCAAACATCAATACATCAAATATGTAAGTCATACCTTGCGTGAGAGGCTTGTCTGAGAGAGAAAAAGGAGAGAAATGGGGATTCGATTTGAGAGTAAGAGAGCGAGCTGTGTTTATAAAATTAGGGATTCAGTTTATATTTTCATTTCGTTAAAAAATTTGAAAGTTTCCTCTTTTTTTTTTTTTGGATTAACAATTTGAAAGTAATCTTATTTTAACATTATTTAATTCCCTTGAAACTATCTAACCGTTTTGGTTTTTCAAATTCTTAAAATATATTAGTAGATTAAACAATAATTTTACTAAATAATATAAATTAATAATCTAGGATGTGATAAATTTATACTATATCTATTCTATTATATAAATTCCGGAACATTAAAAGTTTTGGTACTTGTTTTTTGGTACTTCGTGAATTTACTTATTTACCCTTTATTAAAAAGAAAAATAAATATATGATATTTATACTTCTAAAACACCTATAATAAATAATAACATAATATAATTAATGGTAAGTAGTCGCTTGCCGTTTTTCACATTTACTTTTAATTGAAGAAATTACCTTTTTATAAACACCTAAAAACATCAATGTATCTTCCAATCATTAATATTTCTTTCGAATTAAAACACGTTACCTTTTTAATTTAAAACTAATCTTCATTAATATTTTACTATTATATAAATTCCGGAACAACAAAAGTTTTGGTACCTATTTTTTGGTACCAGTTTCTTTGTACTTCGTGAATTTACTTATTTACCCTTTATTAAAAAGAAAATTAAAAATATGATATTTATACTTTTAAAACACCTATAATAAATAATAACATAATATAATTAATGGTAAGCACCTTGCCTTTTTTCACATTTACTTTTAATTAAAGATATAACCTTTTTATAAACAACTAAAAACATCAATGTATTTTCCAATCATTAATATTTCCTTTCGAATTAAAACACGTTACCTTTTTAATTTAAAACTAATCTTCATTAATATTTTACTATTATATAAATTATGGAACATTAAAAGTTTTGGTACCTGTTTTTTGGTACTTCATGAATTTACTTATTTACCCTTTATTGAAAAAAAATAAATATATGATATTTATACCTTTAAAACACCTATAATAAATAACAACATAATATAATTAATGGTAAGTAGTCGCTTGCCTTTTTTCACATTTACTTTTAATTGAAGATTTTGCCTTTTTATAAACACCTAAAAACATCAATGTATCTTCCAATCATTAATATTTCCTTTCGAAATAAAGCACGTTACCTTTTTAATTTAAAACTAGTCTTCATTAATATTTTACTATTATATAAATTCCGGAACAATAAAAGTTTTAGTACCTATTTTTTGGTACCAGTTTTTTGGTACTTGGTGAATTTACTTATTTACCCTTTATTAAAAATAAAAATAAATATATGATATTTATACTTTTAAAACAACTATAACAAATAATAACATAATATAATTAATGCTAAGCAGTCGCTTGCCTTTTTTCACATTTACTTTTAATTGAAGATATCACCTTTTTATAAACACCTAAAAACATCAATGTATTTTCCAATCATTAATATTTCCTTTCGAATTAAAACACGTTACCTTTTTTATTTAAAACTAATCTTCATTAATATTTTACTAATATATAAATTCCGGAACATTAAAAGTTTTGGTACTTGTTTTTTTGTACCAATTTTTTGGTACTTCGTGAATTTACATATTTACCCTTTATTAAAAAAAATAAATATATGATATTCATACTTTTAAAACACCTATAATAAATAATAACATAATATAATTAATGGTAAGCAGTCGCTTGCCTTATTTCACATTTACTTTTAATTAAAGATATTACCTTTTTATAAACACCTAAAAACATCAATGTATTTTCTAATCATTAATATTTCCCTAGCATCAAGAATTGAACCAAATCCGCCTTGCTCTAATCTGTTCTCACTCTTTTTCAATATATGTATAGTTAAATAACTATAGAATCAACATTCAACAATAACGCATTTAATAGATGCATATATACATACAACAAGGAGTATATAACAAGGAGATTATTATCTATCTGTTTTGAGTAGATCAGTGCATGTACAAGACCGTATCATGTATCATGTGTGCACACGGATTAAATATAATATTAATTGTAGAATTAAACACCCACACATTCAATGTAATAAAATATTTAATGTAATAATACATTCAATCCAATGACAAGTATCAAAAGTAGGGAATCAAACATCAATACATCAAATATGTAAGTCATACCTTGCGTGAGAGGCTTGTCTGAGAGAGAAAAAGGAGAGAAATGGGGATTCGATTTGAGAGTAAGAGAGAGAGCCGTGTTTATAAAATTAGGGATTCAGTTTATATTTTCATTTCGTTAAAAAATTTGAAAGTATCCTCTCTTTTTTTTTTTGGATTAACAATTTGAAAGTAATCTTGTTTTAACATTATTTAATTCCCTTGAAACTATCTAACCGTTTTGGTTTTTCAAATTCTTAAAATATATTAGTAGATTAAACAATAATTTTACTAAATAATATAAATTAATAATCTAGGATGTGATAAATTTATACTATATCTATTCTATTATATAAATTCCGGAACATTAAAAGTTTTGGTACTTGTTTTTTGGTACTTCGTGAATTTAATTATTTACCCTTTATTAAAAAGAAAAATAAATATATGATATTTATACTTCTAAAACACCTATAATAAATAATAACATAATATAATTAATGGTAAGCAGTCGCTTGCCTTATTTCACATTTACTTTTAATTAAAGATATTACCTTTTTATAAACACCTAAAAACATCAATGTATTTTCTAATCATTAATATTTCCCTAGCATCAAGAATTGAACCAAATCCGCCTTGCTCTAATCTGTTCTCACTCTTTTTCAATATATGTATAGTTAAATAACTATAGAATCAACATTCAACAATAACGCATTTAATAGATGCATATATACATACAGCAAGGAGTATATAACAAGGAGATTATTATCTATCTGTTTTGAGTAGATCAGTGCATGTACAAGACCGTATCATGTATCATGTATCATGTGTGCACACGGATTAAATATAATATTAATTGTAGAATTAAACACCCATACATTTAATGTAATAAAATATTTAATGTAATAATACATTCAATCCAATGACAAGTATCAAAAGTAGGGAATCAAACATCAATACATCAAATATGTAAGTCATACCTTGCGTGAGAGGCTTGTCTGAGAGAGAAAAGGAGAGAAATGGGGATTCGATTTGAGAGTAAGAGAGCGAGCTGTGTTTATAAAATTAGGGATTCAGTTTATATTTTCATTTCGTTAAAAAATTTGAAAGTATCCTCTTTTTTTTTTTTTTGGATTAACAATTTGAAAGTAATCTTGTTTTAACATTATTTAATTCCCTTGAAACTATCTAACCGTTTTGGTTTTTCAAATTCTTAAAATATATTAGTAGATTAACCAATAATTTTACTAAATAATATAAATTAATAATCTATGATGTGATAAATTTATACTATATCTATTCTATTATATAAATTCCGGAACATTAAAAGTTTTGGTACCTGTTTTTTGGTACTTCGTGAATTTACTTATTTACCCTTTATTAAAAAGAAAAATAAATATATGATATTTATACTTTTAAAACACCTATAATAAATAATAACATAATATAATTAATGGTAAGTAGTCGCTTGCCGTTTTTCACATTTACTTTTAATTGAAGAAATTACCTTTTTATAAACACCTAAAAACATCAATGTATCTTCCAATCATTAATATTTCTTTCGAATTAAAACACGTTACCTTTTTAATTTAAAACTAATCTTCATTAATATTTTACTATTATATAAATTCCGGAACAACAAAAGTTTTGGTACCTATTTTTTGGTACCAGTTTCTTGGTACTTCGTGAATTTACTTATTTACCCTTTATTAAAAAGAAAATTAAATATATGATATTTATACTTTTAAAACACCTATAATAAATAATAACATAATATAATTAATGATAAGCACCTTGCCTTTTTTCACATTTACTTTTAATTAAAGATATTACCTTTTTATAAACAACTAAAAACATCAATGTATTTTCCAATCATTAATATTTCCTTTCGAATTAAAACACGTTACCTTTTTAATTTAAAACTAATCTTCATTAATATTTTACTATTATATAAATTCTGGAACATTAAAAGTTTTGGTACCTGTTTTTTGGTACTTCATGAATTTACTTATTTACCCTTTATTAAAAAAATATATATGATATTTATACTTTTAAAACACCTATAATAAATAATAACATAATATAATTAATGGTAAGTAGTCACTTGCCTTTTTTCACATTTACTTTTAATTGAAGATTTTACCTTTTTATAAACACCTAAAAACATCAATGTATCTTCCAATCATTAATATTTCCTTTCGAATTAAAACACGTTACCTTTTTAATTTAAAACTAATCTTCATTAATATTTTACTATTCTATAAATTCCGGAACAATAAAAGTTTTAGTACCTATTTTTTGGTACCAATTTTTTGGTACTTGGTGAATTTACTTATTTACCCTTTATTAAAAATAAAAATAAATATATGATATTTATACTTTTAAAACAACTATAACAAATAATAACATAATATAATTAATGCTAAGCAGTCGCTTGCCTTTTTTCACATTTACTTTAATTGAAGATATTACCTTTTTATAAACACCTAAAAACATCAATGTATTTTCCAATCATTAATATTTCCTTTCGAATTAAAACACGTTACCTTTTTTATTTAAAACTAATCTTCATTAATATTTTACTAATATATAAATTCCGGAACATTAAAAGTTTTGGTACTTGTTTTTTTGTACCAATTTTTTGGTACTTCGTGAATTTACATATTTACCCTTTATTAAAAAAAATAAATATATGATATTTATACTTTTAAAACACCTATAATAAATAATAACAAAATATAATTAATGGTAAGCAGTCGCTTGCCTTTTTTCACATTTACTTTTAATTGAAGATATTACCTTTTTATAAACACCTAAAAACATCAATGTATTTTCTAATCATTAATATTTCCCTAGCATCAAGAATTGAACCAAATCCGCCTTGCTCTAATCTGTTCTCACTCTTTTTCAATATATGTATAGTTAAATAACTATAGAATCAACATTCAACAATAACGCATTTAATAGATGCATATATACATACAGCAAGGAGTATATAACAAGGAGATTATTATCTATCTGTTTTGAGTAGATCAGTGCATGTACAAGACCGTATCATGTATCATGTGTGCACACGGATTAAATATAATATTAATTGTAGAATTAAACACCCACACATTCAATGTAATAAAATATTTAATGTAATAATACATTCAATCCAATGACAAGTATCAAAAGTAGGGAATCAAACATCAATACATCAAATATGTAAGTCATACCTTGCGTGAGAGGATGTCTGAGAGAGAAAAGGAGAGAAATGGGGATTCGATTTGAGAGTAAGAGAGCGAGCTGTGTTTATAAAATTAGGGATTCAGTTTATATTTTCATTTCGTTAAAAAATTTGAAAGTATCCTCTTTTTTTTTTTTTGGATTAACAATTTGAAAGTAATCTTGTTTTAACATTATTTAATTCCCTTGAAACTATATAACCGTTTTGGTTTTTCAAATTCTTAAAATATATTAGTAGATTAAACAATAATTTTACTAAATAATATAAATTAATAATCTATGATGTGATAAATTTATACTGTATCTATTCTATTATATAAATTCCGGAACATTAAAAGTTTTGGTACCTGTTTTTTGGTACTTCGTGAATTTACTTATTTACCCTTTATTAAAAAGAAAAATAAATATATGATATTTATACTTTTAAAACACCTATAATAAATAATAACATAATATAATTAATGGTAAGTAGTCGCTTGCCGTTTTTCACATTTACTTTTAATTGAAGAAATTACCTTTTTATAAACACCTAAAAACATCAATTTATCTTCCAATCATTAATATTTCTTTCGAATTAAAACACGTTACCTTTTTAATTTAAAACTAATCTTCATTAATATTTTACTATTATATAAATTCCGGAACAACAAAAGTTTTGGTACCTATTTTTTGGTACCAGTTTCTTGGTACTTCGTGAATTTACTTATTTACCCTTTATTAAAAAGAAAATTAAATATATGATATTTATACTTTTAAAACACCTATAATAAATAATAACATAATATAATTAATGGTAAGCACCATGCCTTTTTACACATTTACTTTTAATTAAAGATATTACCTTTTTATAAACAACTAAAAACATCAATGTATTTTCCAATCATTAATATTTCCTTTCGAATTAAAACACGTTACCTTTTTAATTTAAAACCAATCTTCATTAATATTTTACTATTATATAAATTCTGGAACATTAAAAGTTTTGGTACCTGTTTTTTGGTACTTCATGAATTTACTTATTTACCCTTTATTAAAAAAAATAAATATATGATATTTATACTTTTAAAACACCTATAATAAATAATAACATAATATAATTAATGGTAAGTAGTCGCTTGCCTTTTTTCACATTTACTTTTAATTGAAGATTTTACCTTTTTATAAACACCTAAAAACATCAATGTATCTTCCAATCATTAATATTTCTTTCGAATTAAAACACGTTACCTTTTTAATTTAAAACTAATCTTCATTAATATTTTACTATTATATAAATTCTGGAACAACAAAAGTTTTGGTACCAGTTTCTTGGTACTTCGTGAATTTACTTATTTACCCTTTATTAAAAAGAAAATTAAATATATGATATTTATACTTTTAAAACACCTATAATAAATAATAACATAATATAATTAATGGTAAGCACCTTGCCTTTTTTCACATTTACTTTTAATTAAAGATATTACCTTTTTATAAACAACTAAAAACATCAATGTATTTTCCAATCATTAATATTTCCTTTCGAATTAAAACACGTTACCTTTTTAATTTAAAACTAATCTTCATTAATATTTTACTATTATATAAATTCCGGAACATTAAAAGCTTTGGTACCTGTTTTTTGGTACTTCGTGAATTTACTTATTTACCATTTATTGAAAAGAAAAATAAATATATGATATTTATACTTTTAAAACACATATAATAAATAATAACATAATATAATTAATGGTAAGTAGTTGCTTGCCGTTTTTCACATTTACTTTTAGTTGAAGATATTACCTTTTTATAAACACCTAAAAACACCAATGTTTCTTCCAATCATTAATATTTCCTTTCGAATTAAAATACGTTACCTTTTTAATTTAAAACTAAACTTCATTAATATTTAACTATTATATAAATTTCGGAACAATAAAAGTTTTAGTACCTGTTTTTTGGTACCAATTTTTGGTACTTCGTGAATTTACTTATTTACCCTTTATTAAAAATAAAAATAAATATATGATATTTATACTTTTAAAACACCTATAATAAATAATAACATAATATAATTAATGGTAAGTAGTCGCTTGCCGTTTTTCACATTTACTTTTAATTGAAGAAATTACCTTTTTATAAACACCTAAAAACATTAATGTATCTTCCAATCATTAATATTTCTTTCGAATTAAAACACGTTACCTTTTTAATTTAAAACTAATCTTCATTAATATTTTACTATTATATAAATTCCGGAACAACAAAAGTTTTGGTACCTATTTTTTGGTACCAGTTTCTTGGTACTTCGTGAATTTACTTATTTACTCTTTATTAAAAATAAAAATAAATATATGATATTTATACTTTTAAAACAACTATAACAAATAATAACATAATATAATTAATGCTAAGCAGTCGCTTGCCTTTTTTCACATTTACTTTTAATTGAAGATATTACCTTTTTATAAACACCTAAAAACATCAATGTATTTTCCAATCATTAATATTTCCTTTCGAATTAAAACACGTTACCTTTTTAATTTAAAACTAATCTTCATTAATATTTTACTATTATATAAATTCTGGAACATTAAAAGTTTTGGTACCTGTTTTTTGGTACTTCATGAATTTACTTATTTACCCTTTATTAAAAAAAAATATATGATATTTATACTTTTAAAACACCTATAATAAATAATAACATAATATAATTAATGGTAAGTAGTCGCTTGCCTTTTTTCACATTTACTTTTAATTGAAGATTTTACCTTTTTATAAACACCTAAAAACATCAATGTATCTTCCAATTATTAATATTTCCTTTCGAATTAAAACATGTTACCTTTTTAATTTGAAACTAATCTTCATTAATATTTTACTATTATATAAATTCCGGAACAATAAAAGTTTTAGTACCTATTTTTTGGTACCAATTATTTGGTACTTGGTGAATTTACTTATTTACCCTTTATTAAAAATAAAAATAAATATATGATATTTATACTTTTAAAACAACTATAACAAATAATAACATAATATAATTAATGCTAAGCAGTCGCTTGCCTTTTTTCACATTTACTTTTAATTGAAGATATTACCTTTTTATAAACACCTAAAAACATCAATGTATTTTCCAATCATTAATATTTCCTTTCGAATTAAAACACGTTACCTTTTTTATTTAAAACTAATCTTCATTAATATTTTACTAATACATAAATTCCGGAACATTAAAAGTTTTGGTACTTGTTTTTTTGTACCAATTTTTTGGTACTTCGTGAATTTACATATTTACCCTTTATTAAAAAAAATATATATGATATTTATACTTTTAAAACACCTATAATAAATAATAACATAATATAATTAATGGTAAGCAGTCGCTTGCCTTTTTTCACATTTACTTTTAATTGAAGATATTACCTTTTTATAAACACCTAAAAACATCAATGTATTTTCTAATCATTAATATTTTCCTAGCATCAAGAATTGAACCAAATCCGCCTTGCTCTAATCTGTTCTCACTCTTTTTCAATATATGTATAGTTAAATAACTATAGAATCAACATTCAACAATAACGCATTTAATAGATGCATATATACATACAGCAAGGAGTATATAACAAGGAGATTATTATCTATCTGTTTTGAGTAGATCAGTGCATGTACAAGACCGTATCATGTATCATGTGTGCACACGGATTAAATATAATATTAATTGTAGAATTAAACACCCACACATTCAATGTAATAAAATATTTAATGTAATAATACATTCAATCCAATGACAAGTATCAAAAGTTGGGAATCAAACATCAATACATCAAATATGTAAGTCATACCTTGCATGAGAGGCTTGTCTGAGAGAGAAAAGGAGAGAAATGGGGATTCGATTTGAGAGTAAGAGAGCGAGCTGTGTTTATAAAATTAGGGATTCAGTTTATATTTTCATTTCGTTAAAAAATTTGAAAGTATCATCTTTTTTTTTTTTTGGATTAACAATTTGAAAGTAATCTTGTTTTAACATTATTTAATTCCCTTGAAACTATCTAACCGTTTTGGTTTTTCAAATTCTTAAAATATATTAGTAGATTAAACAATAATTTTACTAAATAATATAAATTAATAATCTATGATGTGATAAATTTATACTATATCTATTCTATTATATAAATTCCGGAACATTAAAAGTTTTGGTACCTGTTTTTTGGTACTTCGTGAATTTACTTATTTACCCTTTATTAAAAAGAAAAATAAATATATGATATTTATACTTTTAAAACACCTATAATAAATAATAACATAATATAATTAATGGTAAGTAGTCGCTTGCCGTTTTTCACATTTACTTTTAATTGAAGAAATTACCTTTTTATAAACACCTAAAAACATCAATGTATCTTCCAATCATTAATATTTCTTTCGAATTAAAACACGTTACCTTTTTAATTTAAAACTAATCTTCATTAATATTTTACTATTATATAAATTCCGGAACAACAAAAGTTTTGGTACCTATTTTTTGGTACCAGTTTCTTGGTACTTCGTGAATTTACTTATTTACTCTTTATTAAAAATAAAAATAAATATATGATATTTATACTTTTAAAACAACTATAACAAATAATAACATAATATAATTAATGCTAAGCAGTCGCTTGCCTTTTTCACATTTACTTTTAATTGAAGATATTACCTTTTTATAAACACCTAAAAACATCAATGTATTTTCCAATCATTAATATTTCCTTTCAAATTAAAACACGTTACCTTTTTAATTTAAAACTAATCTTCATTAATATTTTACTATTATATAAATTCTGGAACATTAAAAGTTTTGGTACCTGTTTTTTGGTACTTCATGAATTTACTTATTTACCCTTTATTAAAAAAAATATATGATATTTATACTTTTAAAACACCTATAATAAATAATAACATAATATAATTAATGGTAAGTAGTCGCTTGCCTTTTTTCACATTTACTTTTAATTGAAGATT
The DNA here is from genome assembly GCA_037693485.1 of Kitagawia praeruptora. Lineage (NCBI taxonomy): Eukaryota > Viridiplantae > Streptophyta > Magnoliopsida > Apiales > Apiaceae > Kitagawia > Kitagawia praeruptora. The sequence goes on from CM075352.1 coordinate 130,229,124, forward strand.
TTACCTTTTTATAAACACCTAAAAACATCAATGTATCTTCCAATTATTAATATTTCCTTTCGAATTAAAACACGTTACCTTTTTAATTTAAAACTAATCTTCATTAATATTTTACTATTATATAAATTCCGGAACAATAAAAGTTTTAGTACCTATTTTTTGGTACCAATTATTTGGTACTTGGTGAATTTACTTATTTACCATTTATTAAAAATAAAAATAAATATATGATATTTATACTTTTAAAACAACTATAACAAATAATAACATAATATAATTAATGCTAAGCAGTCGCTTGCCTTTTTTCACATTTACTTTTAATTGAAGATATTACCTTTTTATAAACACCTAAAAACATCAATGTATTTTCCAATCATTAATATTTCCTTTCGAATTAAAACACGTTACCTTTTTTATTTAAAACTAATCTTCATTAATATTTTACTAATATATAAATTCCGGAACATTAAAAGTTTTGGTACTTGTTTTTTTGTACCAATTTTTTGGTACTTCGTGAATTTACATATTTACCCTTTATTAAAAAAAATAAATATATGATATTTATACTTTTAAAACACCTATAATAAATAATAACATAATATAATTAATGGTAAGCAGTCGCTTGCCTTTTTTCACATTTACTTTTAATTGAAGATATTACCTTTTTATAAACACTTAAAAACATCAATGTATTTTCTAATCATTAATATTTCCCTAGCATCAAGAATTGAACCAAATCCGCCTTGCTCTAATCTGTTCTCACTCTTTTTCAATATATGTATAGTTAAATAACTATAGAATCAACATTCAACAATAACGCATTTAATAGATGCATATATACATACAGCAAGGAGTATATAACAAGGAGATTATTATCTATCTGTTTTGAGTAGATCAGTGCATGTACAAGACCGTATCATGTATCATGTGTGCACACGGATTAAATATAATATTAATTGTAGAATTAAACACCCACACATTCAATGTAATAAAATATTTAATGTAATAATACATTCAATCCAATGACAAGTATCAAAAGTAGGGAATCAAACATCAATACATCAAATATGTAAGTCATACCTTGCGTGAGAGGATGTCTGAGAGAGAAAAGGAGAGAAATGGGGATTCGATTTGAGAGTAAGAGAGCGAGCTGTGTTTATAAAATTAGGGATTCAGTTTATATTTTCATTTCGTTAAAAAATTTGAAAGTATCCTTTTTTTTTTTTTGGATTAACAATTTGAAAGTAATCTTGTTTTAACATTATTTAATTCCCTTGAAACTATATAACCGTTTTGGTTTTTCAAATTCTTAAAATATATTAGTAGATTAAACAATAATTTTACTAAATAATATAAATTAATAATCTATGATGTGATAAATTTATACTGTATCTTTTCTATTATATAAATTCCGGAACATTAAAAATTTTGGTACCTGTTTTTTGGTACTTCGTGAATTTACTTATTTACCCTTTATTAAAAAGAAAAATAAATATATGATATTTATACTTTTAAAACACCTATAATAAATAATAACATAATATAATTAATGGTAAGTAGTCGCTTGCCGTTTTTCACATTTACTTTTAATTGAAGAAATTACCTTTTTATAAACACCTAAAAACATCAATGTATCTTCCAATCATTAATATTTCTTTCGAATTAAAACACGTTACCTTTTTAATTTAAAACTAATCTTCATTAATATTTTACTATTATATAAATTCCGGAACAACAAAAGTTTTGGTACCTATTTTTTGGTACCAGTTTCTTGGTATTTCGTGAATTTACTTATTTACCCTTTATTAAAAAGAAAATTAAATATATGATATTTATACTTTTAAAACACCTATAATAAATAATAACATAATATAATTAATGGTAAGCACCATGCCTTTTTACACATTTACTTTTAATTAAAGATATTACCTTTTTATAAACAACTAAAAACATCAATGTATTTTCCAATCATTAATATTTCCTTTCGAATTAAAACACGTTACCTTTTTTATTTAAAACTAATCTTCATTAATATTTTACTAATATATAAATTCCGGAACATTAAAAGTTTTGGTACTTGTTTTTTTGTACCAATTTTTTGGTACTTCGTGAATTTACATATTTACCCTTTATTAAAAAAAATAAATATATGATATTTATACTTTTAAAACACCTATAATAAATAATAACATAATATAATTAATGGTAAGCAGTCGCTTGCCTTTTTTCACATTTACTTTTAATTGAAGATATTACCTTTTTATAAACACTTAAAAACATCAATGTATTTTCTAATCATTAATATTTCCCTAGCATCAAGAATTGAACCAAATCCGCCTTGCTCTAATCTGTTCTCACTCTTTTTCAATATATGTATAGTTAAATAACTATAGAATCAACATTCAACAATAACGCATTTAATAGATGCATATATACATACAGCAAGGAGTATATAACAAGGAGATTATTATCTATCTGTTTTGAGTAGATCAGTGCATGTACAAGACCGTATCATGTATCATGTGTGCACACGGATTAAATATAATATTAATTGTAGAATTAAACACCCACACATTCAATGTAATAAAATATTTAATGTAATAATACATTCAATCCAATGACAAGTATCAAAAGTAGGGAATCAAACATCAATACATCAAATATGTAAGTCATACCTTGCGTGAGAGGATGTCTGAGAGAGAAAAGGAGAGAAATGGGGATTCGATTTGAGAGTAAGAGAGCGAGCTGTGTTTATAAAATTAGGGATTCAGTTTATATTTTCATTTCGTTAAAAAATTTGAAAGTATCCTTTTTTTTTTTTTGGATTAACAATTTGAAAGTAATCTTGTTTTAACATTATTTAATTCCCTTGAAACTATATAACCGTTTTGGTTTTTCAAATTCTTAAAATATATTAGTAGATTAAACAATAATTTTACTAAATAATATAAATTAATAATCTATGATGTGATAAATTTATACTGTATCTTTTCTATTATATAAATTCCGGAACATTAAAAATTTTGGTACCTGTTTTTTGGTACTTCGTGAATTTACTTATTTACCCTTTATTAAAAAGAAAAATAAATATATGATATTTATACTTTTAAAACACCTATAATAAATAATAACATAATATAATTAATGGTAAGTAGTCGCTTGCCGTTTTTCACATTTACTTTTAATTGAAGAAATTACCTTTTTATAAACACCTAAAAACATCAATGTATCTTCCAATCATTAATATTTCTTTCGAATTAAAACACGTTACCTTTTTAATTTAAAACTAATCTTCATTAATATTTTACTATTATATAAATTCCGGAACAACAAAAGTTTTGGTACCTATTTTTTGGTACCAGTTTCTTGGTATTTCGTGAATTTACTTATTTACCCTTTATTAAAAAGAAAATTAAATATATGATATTTATACTTTTAAAACACCTATAATAAATAATAACATAATATAATTAATGGTAAGCACCATGCCTTTTTACACATTTACTTTTAATTAAAGATATTACCTTTTTATAAACAACTAAAAACATCAATGTATTTTCCAATCATTAATATTTCCTTTCGAATTAAAACACGTTACCTTTTTAATTTAAAACTAATCTTCATTAATATTTTACTATTATATAAATTCTGGAACATTAAAAGTTTTGGTACCTGTTTTTTGGTACTTCATGAATTTACTTATTTACCCTTTATTAAAAAAAAATATATGATATTTATACTTTTAAAACACCTATAATAAATAATAACATAATATAATTAATGGTAAGTAGTCGCTTGCCTTTTTTCACATTTACTTTTAATTGAAGATTTTACCTTTTTATAAACACCTAAAAACATCAATGTATCTTCCAATTATTAATATTTCCTTTCGAATTAAAACATGTTACCTTTTTAATTTGAAACTAATCTTCATTAATATTTTACTATTATATAAATTCCGGAACAATAAAAGTTTTAGTACCTATTTTTTGGTACCAATTATTTGGTACTTGGTGAATTTACTTATTTACCCTTTATTAAAAATAAAAATAAATATATGATATTTATACTTTTAAAACAACTATAACAAATAATAACATAATATAATTAATGCTAAGCAGTCGCTTGCCTTTTTTCACATTTACTTTTAATTGAAGATATTACCTTTTTATAAACACCTAAAAACATCAATGTATTTTCCAATCATTAATATTTCCTTTCGAATTAAAACACGTTACCTTTTTTATTTAAAACTAATCTTCATTAATATTTTACTAATACATAAATTCCGGAACATTAAAAGTTTTGGTACTTGTTTTTTTGTACCAATTTTTTGGTACTTCGTGAATTTACATATTTACCCTTTATTAAAAAAAAATATATGATATTTATACTTTTAAAACACCTATAATAAATAATAACATAATATAATTAATGGTAAGCAGTCGCTTGCCTTTTTTCACATTTACTTTTAATTGAAGATATTACCTTTTTATAAACACCTAAAAACATCAATGTATTTTCTAATCATTAATATTTTCCTAGCATCAAGAATTGAACCAAATCCGCCTTGCTCTAATCTGTTCTCACTCTTTTTCAATATATGTATAGTTAAATAACTATAGAATCAACATTCAACAATAACGCATTTAATAGATGCATATATACATACAGCAAGGAGTATATAACAAGGAGATTATTATCTATCTGTTTTGAGTAGATCAGTGCATGTACAAGACCGTATCATGTATCATGTGTGCACACGGATTAAATATAATATTAATTGTAGAATTAAACACCCACACATTCAATGTAATAAAATATTTAATGTAATAATACATTCAATCCAATGACAAGTATCAAAAGTTGGGAATCAAACATCAATACATCAAATATGTAAGTCATACCTTGCATGAGAGGCTTGTCTGAGAGAGAAAAGGAGAGAAATGGGGATTCGATTTGAGAGTAAGAGAGCGAGCTGTGTTTATAAAATTAGGGATTCAGTTTATATTTTCATTTCGTTAAAAAATTTGAAAGTATCATCTTTTTTTTTTTTTGGATTAACAATTTGAAAGTAATCTTGTTTTAACATTATTTAATTCCCTTGAAACTATCTAACCGTTTTGGTTTTTCAAATTCTTAAAATATATTAGTAGATTAAACAATAATTTTACTAAATAATATAAATTAATAATCTATGATGTGATAAATTTATACTATATCTATTCTATTATATAAATTCCGGAACATTAAAAGTTTTGGTACCTGTTTTTTGGTACTTCGTGAATTTACTTATTTACCCTTTATTAAAAAGAAAAATAAATATATGATATTTATACTTTTAAAACACCTATAATAAATAATAACATAATATAATTAATGGTAAGTAGTCGCTTGCCGTTTTTCACATTTACTTTTAATTGAAGAAATTACCTTTTTATAAACACCTAAAAACATCAATGTATCTTCCAATCATTAATATTTCTTTCGAATTAAAACACGTTACCTTTTTAATTTAAAACTAATCTTCATTAATATTTTACTATTATATAAATTCCGGAACAACAAAAGTTTTGGTACCTATTTTTTGGTACCAGTTTCTTGGTACTTCGTGAATTTACTTATTTACTCTTTATTAAAAATAAAAATAAATATATGATATTTATACTTTTAAAACAACTATAACAAATAATAACATAATATAATTAATGCTAAGCAGTCGCTTGCCTTTTTCACATTTACTTTTAATTGAAGATATTACCTTTTTATAAACACCTAAAAACATCAATGTATTTTCCAATCATTAATATTTCCTTTCGAATTAAAACACGTTACCTTTTTAATTTAAAACTAATCTTCATTAATATTTTACTATTATATAAATTCTGGAACATTAAAAGTTTTGGTACCTGTTTTTTGGTACTTCATGAATTTACTTATTTACCCTTTATTAAAAAAAATATATGATATTTATACTTTTAAAACACCTATAATAAATAATAACATAATATAATTAATGGTAAGTAGTCGCTTGCCTTTTTTCACATTTACTTTTAATTGAAGATTTTACCTTTTTATAAACACCTAAAAACATCAATGTATCTTCCAATTATTAATATTTCCTTTCGAATTAAAACACGTTACCTTTTTAATTTAAAACTAATCTTCATTAATATTTTACTATTATATAAATTCCGGAACAATAAAAATTTTAGTACCTATTTTTTGGTACCAATTATTTGGTACTTGGTGAATTTACTTATTTACCATTTATTAAAAATAAAAATAAATATATGATATTTATACTTTTAAAACAACTATAACAAATAATAACATAATATAATTAATGCTAAGCAGTCGCTTGCCTTTTTTCACATTTACTTTTAATTGAAGATATTACCTTTTTATAAACACCTAAAAACATCAATGTATTTTCCAATCATTAATATTTCCTTTCGAATTAAAACACGTTACCTTTTTTATTTAAAACTAATCTTCATTAATATTTTACTAATATATAAATTCCGGAACATTAAAAGTTTTGGTACTTGTTTTTTTGTACCAATTTTTTGGTACTTCGTGAATTTACATATTTACCCTTTATTAAAAAAAATAAATATATGATATTTATACTTTTAAAACACCTATAATAAATAATAACATAATATAATTAATGGTAAGCAGTCGCTTGCCTTTTTTCACATTTACTTTTAATTGAAGATATTACCTTTTTATAAACACCTAAAAACATCAATGTATTTTCTAATCATTAATATTTCCCTAGCATCAAGAATTGAACCAAATCCGCCTTGCTCTAATCTGTTCTCACTCTTTTTCAATATATGTATAGTTAAATAACTATAGAATCAACATTCAACAATAACGCATTTAATAGATGCATATATACATACAGCAAGGAGTATATAACAAGGAGATTATTATCTATCTGTTTTGAGTAGATCAGTGCATGTACAAGACCGTATCATGTATCATGTGTGCACACGGATTAAATATAATATTAATTGTAGAATTAAACACCCACACATTCAATGTAATAAAATATTTAATGTAATAATACATTCAATCCAATGACAAGTATCAAAAGTAGGGAATCAAACATCAATACATCAAATATGTAAGTCATACCTTGCGTGAGAGGATGTCTGAGAGAGAAAAGGAGAGAAATGGGGATTCGATTTGAGAGTAAGAGAGCGAGCTGTGTTTATAAAATTAGGGATTCAGTTTATATTTTCATTTCGTTAAAAAATTTGAAAGTATCCTTTTTTTTTTTTTGGATTAACAATTTGAAAGTAATCTTGTTTTAACATTATTTAATTCCCTTGAAACTATATAACCGTTTTGGTTTTTCAAATTCTTAAAATATATTAGTAGATTAAACAATAATTTTACTAAATAATATAAATTAATAATCTATGATGTGATAAATTTATACTGTATCTTTTCTATTATATAAATTCCGGAACATTAAAAATTTTGGTACCTGTTTTTTGGTACTTCGTGAATTTACTTATTTACCCTTTATTAAAAAGAAAAATAAATATATGATATTTATACTTTTAAAACACCTATAATAAATAATAACATAATATAATTAATGGTAAGTAGTCGCTTGCCGTTTTTCACATTTACTTTTAATTGAAGAAATTACCTTTTTATAAACACCTAAAAACATCAATGTATCTTCCAATCATTAATATTTCTTTCGAATTAAAACACGTTACCTTTTTAATTTAAAACTAATCTTCATTAATATTTTACTATTATATAAATTCCGGAACAACAAAAGTTTTGGTACCTATTTTTTGGTACCAGTTTCTTGGTATTTCGTGAATTTACTTATTTACCCTTTATTAAAAAGAAAATTAAATATATGATATTTATACTTTTAAAACACCTATAATAAATAATAACATAATATAATTAATGGTAAGCACCATGCCTTTTTACACATTTACTTTTAATTAAAGATATTACCTTTTTATAAACAACTAAAAACATCAATGTATTTTCCAATCATTAATATTTCCTTTCGAATTAAAACACGTTACCTTTTTAATTTAAAACTAATCTTCATTAATATTTTACTATTATATAAATTCTGGAACATTAAAAGTTTTGGTACCTGTTTTTTGGTACTTCATGAATTTACTTATTTACCCTTTATTAAAAAAAATAAATATATGATATTTATACTTTTAAAACACCTATAATAAATAATAACATAATATAATTAATGGTAAGTAGTCGCTTGCCTTTTTTCACATTTACTTTTAATTGAAGATTTTACCTTTTTATAAACACCTAAAAACATCAATGTATCTTCCAATCATTAATATTTCTTTCGAATTAAAACACGTTACCTTTTTAATTTAAAACTAATCTTCATTAATATTTTACTATTATATAAATTCTGGAACATTAAAAGTTTTGGTACCTGTTTTTTGGTACTTCATGAATTTACTTATTTACCCTTTATTAAAAAAAATATATGATATTTATACTTTTAAAACACCTATAATAAATAATAACATAATATAATTAATGGTAAGTAGTCGCTTGCCTTTTTTCACATTTACTTTTAATTGAAGATTTTACCTTTTTATAAACACCTAAAAACATCAATGTATCTTCCAATTATTAATATTTCCTTTCGAATTAAAACACGTTACCTTTTTAATTTAAAACTAATCTTCATTAATATTTTACTATTATATAAATTCCGGAACAATAAAAGTTTTAGTACCTATTTTTTGGTACCAATTATTTGGTACTTGGTGAATTTACTTATTTACCATTTATTAAAAATAAAAATAAATATATGATATTTATACTTTTAAAACAACTATAACAAATAATAACATAATATAATTAATGCTAAGCAGTCGCTTGCCTTTTTTCACATTTACTTTTAATTGAAGATATTACCTTTTTATAAACACCTAAAAACATCAATGTATTTTCCAATCATTAATATTTCCTTTCGAATTAAAACACGTTACCTTTTTTATTTAAAACTAATCTTCATTAATATTTTACTAATATATAAATTCCGGAACATTAAAAGTTTTGGTACTTGTTTTTTTGTACCAATTTTTTGGTACTTCGTGAATTTACATATTTACCCTTTATTAAAAAAAATAAATATATGATATTTATACTTTTAAAACACCTATAATAAATAATAACATAATATAATTAATGGTAAGCAGTCGCTTGCCTTTTTTCACATTTACTTTTAATTGAAGATATTACCTTTTTATAAACACCTAAAAACATCAATGTATTTTCTAATCATTAATATTTCCCTAGCATCAAGAATTGAACCAAATCCGCCTTGCTCTAATCTGTTCTCACTCTTTTTCAATATATGTATAGTTAAATAACTATAGAATCAACATTCAACAATAACGCATTTAATAGATGCATATATACATACAGCAAGGAGTATATAACAAGGAGATTATTATCTATCTGTTTTGAGTAGATCAGTGCATGTACAAGACCGTATCATGTATCATGTGTGCACACGGATTAAATATAATATTAATTGTAGAATTAAACACCCACACATTCAATGTAATAAAATATTTAATGTAATAATACATTCAATCCAATGACAAGTATCAAAAGTAGGGAATCAAACATCAATACATCAAATATGTAAGTCATACCTTGCGTGAGAGGATGTCTGAGAGAGAAAAGGAGAGAAATGGGGATTCGATTTGAGAGTAAGAGAGCGAGCTGTGTTTATAAAATTAGGGATTCAGTTTATATTTTCATTTCGTTAAAAAATTTGAAAGTATCCTTTTTTTTTTTTGGATTAACAATTTGAAAGTAATCTTGTTTTAACATTATTTAATTCCCTTGAAACTATATAACCGTTTTGGTTTTTCAAATTCTTAAAATATATTAGTAGATTAAACAATAATTTTACTAAATAATATAAATTAATAATCTATGATGTGATAAATTTATACTGTATCTTTTCTATTATATAAATTCCGGAACATTAAAAATTTTGGTACCTGTTTTTTGGTACTTCGTGAATTTACTTATTTACCCTTTATTAAAAAGAAAAATAAATATATGATATTTATACTTTTAAAACACCTATAATAAATAATAACATAATATAATTAATGGTAAGTAGTCGCTTGCCGTTTTTCACATTTACTTTTAATTGAAGAAATTACCTTTTTATAAACACCTAAAAACATCAATGTATCTTCCAATCATTAATATTTCTTTCGAATTAAAACACGTTACCTTTTTAATTTAAAACTAATCTTCATTAATATTTTACTATTATATAAATTCCGGAACAACAAAAGTTTTGGTACCTATTTTTTGGTACCAGTTTCTTGGTATTTCGTGAATTTACTTATTTACCCTTTATTAAAAAGAAAATTAAATATATGATATTTATACTTTTAAAACACCTATAATAAATAATAACATAATATAATTAATGGTAAGCACCATGCCTTTTTACACATTTACTTTTAATTAAAGATATTACCTTTTTATAAACAACTAAAAACATCAATGTATTTTCCAATCATTAATATTTCCTTTCGAATTAAAACACGTTACCTTTTTAATTTAAAACTAATCTTCATTAATATTTTACTATTATATAAATTCTGGAACATTAAAAGTTTTGGTACCTGTTTTTTGGTACTTCATGAATTTACTTATTTACCCTTTATTAAAAAAAATAAATATATGATATTTATACTTTTAAAACACCTATAATAAATAATAACATAATATAATTAATGGTAAGTAGTCGCTTGCCTTTTTTCACATTTACTTTTAATTGAAGATTTTACCTTTTTATAAACACCTAAAAACATCAATGTATCTTCCAATCATTAATATTTCTTTCGAATTAAAACACGTTACCTTTTTAATTTAAAACTAATCTTCATTAATATTTTACTATTATATAAATTCCGGAACAACAAAAGTTTTGGTACCAGTTTCTTGGTACTTCGTGAATTTACTTATTTACCCTTTATTAAAAAGAAAATTAAATATATGATATTTATACTTTTAAAACACCTATAATAAATAATAACATAATATAATTAATGGTAAGCACCTTGCCTTTTTTCACATTTACTTTTAATTAAAGCTATTACCTTTTTATAAACAACTAAAAACATCAATGTATTTTCCAATCATTAATATTTCTTTTCGAATTAAAACACGTTACCTTTTTAATTTAAAACTAATCTTCATTAATATTTTACTATTATATAAATTCCGGAACATTAAAAGCTTTGGTACCTGTTTTTTGGTACTTCGTGAATTTACTTATTTACCATTTATTAAAAAGAAAAATAAATATATGATATTTATACTTTTAAAACACATATAATAAATAATAACATAATATAATTAATGGTAAGTAGTTGCTTGCCGTTTTTCACATTTACTTTTAGTTGAAGATATTACCTTTTTATAAACACCTAAAAACACCAATGTTTCTTCCAATCATTAATATTTCCTTTCGAATTAAAATACGTTACCTTTTTAATTTAAAACTAAACTTCATTAATATTTAACTATTATATAAATTTCGGAACAATAAAAGTTTTAGTACCTGTTTTTTGGTACCTATTTTTGGTACTTCGTGAATTTACTTATTTACCCTTTATTAAAAATAAAAATAAATATATGATATTTATACTTTTAAAACACCTATAATAAATAATAACATAATATAATTAATGGTAAGTAGTCGCTTGCCGTTTTTCACATTTACTTTTAATTGAAGAAATTACCTTTTTATAAACACCTAAAAACATTAATGTATCTTCCAATCATTAATATTTCTTTCGAATTAAAACACGTTACCTTTTTAATTTAAAATTAATCTTCATTAATATTTTACTATTATATAAATTCCGGAACAACAAAAGTTTTGGTACCTATTTTTTGGTACCAGTTTCTTGGTACTTCGTGAATTTACTTATTTACTCTTTATTAAAAATAAAAATAAATATATGATATTTATACTTTTAAAACAACTATAACAAATAATAACATAATATAATTAATGCTAAGCAGTCACTTGCCTTTTTTCACATTTACTTTTAATTGAAGATATTACCTTTTTATAAACACCTAAAAACATCAATGTATTTTCCAATCATTAATATTTCCTTTCGAATTAAAACACGTTACCTTTTTAATTTAAAACTAATCTTCATTAATATTTTACTATTATATAAATTCTGGAACATTAAAAGTTTTGGTACCTGTTTTTTGGTACTTCATGAATTTACTTATTTACCCTTTATTAAAAAAAAATATATGATATTTATACTTTTAAAACACCTATAATAAATAATAACATAATATAATTAATGGTAAGTAGTCGCTTGCCTTTTTTCACATTTACTTTTAATTGAAGATTTTACCTTTTTATAAACACCTAAAAACATCAATGTATCTTCCAATTATTAATATTTCCTTTCGAATTAAAACATGTTACCTTTTTAATTTGAAACTAATCTTCATTAATATTTTACTATTATATAAATTCCGGAACAATAAAAGTTTTAGTACCTATTTTTTGGTACCAATTATTTGGTACTTGGTGAATTTACTTATTTACCCTTTATTAAAAATAAAAATAAATATATGATATTTATACTTTTAAAACAACTATAACAAATAATAACATAATATAATTAATGCTAAGCAGTCGCTTGCCTTTTTTCACATTTACTTTTAATTGAAGATATTACCTTTTTATAAACACCTAAAAACATCAATGTATTTTCCAATCATTAATATTTCCTTTCGAATTAAAACACGTTACCTTTTTTATTTAAAACTAATCTTCATTAATATTTTACTAATATATAAATTCCGGAACATTAAAAGTTTTGGTACTTGTTTTTTTGTACCAATTTTTTGGTACTTCGTGAATTTACATATTTACCCTTTATTAAAAAAAAATATATGATATTTGTACTTTTAAAACACCTATAATAAATAATAACATAATATAATTAATGGTAAGCAGTCGCTTGCCTTTTTTCACATTTACTTTTAATTGAAGATATTACCTTTTTATAAACACCTAAAAACATCAATGTATTTTCTAATCATTAATATTTTCCTAGCATCAAGAATTGAACCAAATCCGCCTTGCTCTAATCTGTTCTCACTCTTTTTCAATATATGTATAGTTAAATAACTATAGAATCAACATTCAACAATAACGCATTTAATAGATGCATATATACATACAGCAAGGAGTATATAACAAGGAGATTATTATCTATCTGTTTTGAGTAGATCAGTGCATGTACAAGACCGTATCATGTATCATGTGTGCACACGGATTAAATATAATATTAATTGTAGAATTAAACACCCACACATTCAATGTAATAAAATATTTAATGTAATAATACATTCAATCCAATGACAAGTATCAAAAGTTGGGAATCAAACATCAATACATCAAATATGTAAGTCATACCTTGCGTGAGAGGCTTGTCTGAGAGAGAAAAGGAGAGAAATGGGGATTCGATTTGAGAGTAAGAGAGCGAGCTGTGTTTATAAAATTAGGGATTCAGTTTATATTTTCATTTCGTTAAAAAATTTGAAAGTATCATCTTTTTTTTTTTTTTAGATTAACAATTTGAAAGTAATCTTGTTTTAACATTATTTAATTCCCTTGAAACTATCTAACCGTTTTGGTTTTTCAAATTCTTAAAATATATTAGTAGATTAAACAATAATTTTACTAAATAATATAAATTAATAATCTATGATGTGATAAATTTATACTATATCTATTCTATTATATAAATTCCGGAACATTAAAAGTTTTGGTACCTGTTTTTTGGTACTTCGTGAATTTACTTATTTACCCTTTATTAAAAAGAAAAATAAATATATGATATTTATACTTTTAAAACACCTATAATAAATAATAACATAATATAATTAATGGTAAGTAGTCGCTTGCCGTTTTTCACATTTACTTTTAATTGAAGAAATTACCTTTTTATAAACACCTAAAAACATCAATGTATCTTCCAATCATTAATATTTCTTTCGAATTAAAACACGTTACCTTTTTAATTTAAAACTAATCTTCATTAATATTTTACTATTATATAAATTCCGGAACAACAAAAGTTTTGGTACCTATTTTTTGGTACCAGTTTCTTGGTACTTCGTGAATTTACTTATTTACTCTTTATTAAAAATAAAAATAAATATATGATATTTATACTTTTAAAACAACTATAACAAATAATAACATAATATAATTAATGCTAAGCAGTCGCTTGCCTTTTTCATATTTACTTTTAATTGAAGATATTACCTTTTTATAAACACCTAAAAACATCAATGTATTTTCCAATCATTAATATTTCCTTTCGAATTAAAACACGTTACCTTTTTAATTTAAAACTAATCTTCATTAATATTTTACTATTATATAAATTCTGGAACATTAAAAGTTTTGGTACCAGTTTTTTGGTACTTCATGAATTTACTTATTTACCCTTTATTAAAAAAAATATATGATATTTATACTTTTAAAACACCTATAATAAATAATAACATAATATAATTAATGGTAAGTAGTCGCTTGCCTTTTTTCACATTTACTTTTAATTGAAGATTTTACCTTTTTATAAACACCTAAAAACATCAATGTATCTTCCAATTATTAATATTTCCTTTCGAATTAAAACACGTTACCTTTTTAATTTAAAACTAATCTTCATTAATATTTTACTATTATATAAATTCCGGAACAATAAAAATTTTAGTACCTATTTTTTGGTACCAATTATTTGGTACTTGGTGAATTTACTTATTTACCATTTATTAAAAATAAAAATAAATATATGATATTTATACTTTTAAAACAACTATAACAAATAATAACATAATATAATTAATGCTAAGCAGTCGCTTGCCTTTTTTCACATTTACTTTTAATTGAAGATATTACCTTTTTATAAACACCTAAAAACATCAATGTATTTTCCAATCATTAATATTTCCTTTCGAATTAAAACACGTTACCTTTTTTATTTAAAACTAATCTTCATTAATATTTTACTAATATATAAATTCCGGAACATTAAAAGTTTTGGTACTTGTTTTTTTGTACCAATTTTTTGGTACTTCGTGAATTTACATATTTACCCTTTATTAAAAAAAATAAATATATGATATTTATACTTTTAAAACACCTATAATAAATAATAACATAATATAATTAATGGTAAGCAGTCGCTTGCCTTTTTTCACATTTACTTTTAATTGAAGATATTACCTTTTTATAAACACCTAAAAACATCAATGTATTTTCTAATCATTAATATTTCCCTAGCATCAAGAATTGAACCAAATCCGCCTTGCTCTAATCTGTTCTCACTCTTTTTCAATATATGTATAGTTAAATAACTATAGAATCAACATTCAACAATAACGCATTTAATAGATGCATATATACATACAGCAAGGAGTATATAACAAGGAGATTATTATCTATCTGTTTTGAGTAGATCAGTGCATGTACAAGACCGTATCATGTATCATGTGTGCACACGGATTAAATATAATATTAATTGTAGAATTAAACACCCACACATTCAATGTAATAAAATATTTAATGTAATAATACATTCAATCCAATGACAAGTATCAAAAGTAGGGAATCAAACATCAATACATCAAATATGTAAGTCATACCTTGCGTGAGAGGATGTCTGAGAGAGAAAAGGAGAGAAATGGGGATTCGATTTGAGAGTAAGAGAGCGAGCTGTGTTTATAAAATTAGGGATTCAGTTTATATTTTCATTTCGTTAAAAAATTTGAAAGTATCCTCTTTTTTTTTTTTTTGGATTAACAATTTGAAAGTAATCTTGTTTTAACATTATTTAATTCCCTTGAAACTATATAACCGTTTTGGTTTTTCAAATTCTTAAAATATATTAGTAGATTAAACAATAATTTTACTAAATAATATAAATTAATAATCTATGATGTGATAAATTTATACTGTATCTATTCTATTATATAAATTCCGGAACATTAAAAATTTTGGTACCTGTTTTTTGGTACTTCGTGAATTTACTTATTTACCCTTTATTAAAAAGAAAAATAAATATATGATATTTATACTTTTAAAACACCTATAATAAATAATAACATAATATAATTAATGGTAAGTAGTCGCTTGCCGTTTTTCACATTTACTTTTAATTGAAGAAATTACCTTTTTATAAACACCTAAAAACATCAATGTATCTTCCAATCATTAATATTTCTTTCGAATTAAAACACGTTACCTTTTTAATTTAAAACTAATCTTCATTAATATTTTACTATTATATAAATTCCGGAACAACAAAAGTTTTGGTACCTATTTTTTGGTACCAGTTTCTTGGTATTTCGTGAATTTACTTATTTACCCTTTATTAAAAAGAAAATTAAATATATGATATTTATACTTTTAAAACACCTATAATAAATAATAACATAATATAATTAATGGTAAGCACCATGCCTTTTTACACATTTACTTTTAATTAAAGATATTACCTTTTTATAAACAACTAAAAACATCAATGTATTTTCCAATCATTAATATTTCCTTTCGAATTAAAACACGTTACCTTTTTAATTTAAAACTAATCTTCATTAATATTTTACTATTATATAAATTCTGGAACATTAAAAGTTTTGGTACCTGTTTTTTGGTACTTCATGAATTTACTTATTTACCCTTTATTAAAAAAAATAAATATATGATATTTATACTTTTAAAACACCTATAATAAATAATAACATAATATAATTAATGGTAAGTAGTCGCTTGCCTTTTTTCACATTTACTTTTAATTGAAGATTTTACCTTTTTATAAACACCTAAAAACATCAATGTATCTTCCAATCATTAATATTTCTTTCGAATTAAAACACGTTACCTTTTTAATTTAAAACTAATCTTCATTAATATTTTACTATTATATAAATTCCGGAACAACAAAAGTTTTGGTACCAGTTTCTTGGTACTTCGTGAATTTACTTATTTACCCTTTATTAAAAAGAAAATTAAATATATGATATTTATACTTTTAAAACACCTATAATAAATAATAACATAATATAATTAATGGTAAGCACCTTGCCTTTTTTCACATTTACTTTTAATTAAAGCTATTACCTTTTTATAAACAACTAAAAACATCAATGTATTTTCCAATCATTAATATTTCTTTTCGAATTAAAACACGTTACCTTTTTAATTTAAAACTAATCTTCATTAATATTTTACTATTATATAAATTCCGGAACATTAAAAGCTTTGGTACCTGTTTTTTGGTACTTCGTGAATTTACTTATTTACCATTTATTAAAAAGAAAAATAAATATATGATTTTTATACTTTTAAAACACATATAATAAATAATAACATAATATAATTAATGGTAAGTAGTTGCTTGCCGTTTTTCACATTTACTTTTAGTTGAAGATATTACCTTTTTATAAACACCTAAAAACACCAATGTTTCTTCCAATCATTAATATTTCCTTTCGAATTAAAATACGTTACCTTTTTAATTTAAAACTAAACTTCATTAATATTTAACTATTATATAAATTTCGGAACAATAAAAGTTTTAGTACCTGTTTTTTGCTACCTATTTTTGGTACTTCGTGAATTTACTTATTTACCCTTTATTAAAAATAAAAATAAATATATGATATTTATACTTTTAAAACACCTATAATAAATAATAACATAATATAATTAATGGTAAGTAGTCGCTTGCCGTTTTTCACATTTACTTTTAATTGAAGAAATTACCTTTTTATAAACACCTAAAAACATTAATGTATCTTCCAATCATTAATATTTCTTTCGAATTAAAACACGTTACCTTTTTAATTTAAAACTAATCTTCATTAATATTTTACTATTATATAAATTCCGGAACAACAAAAGTTTTGGTACCTATTTTTTGGTACCAGTTTCTTGGTACTTCGTGAATTTACTTATTTACTCTTTATTAAAAATAAAAATAAATATATGATATTTATACTTTTAAAACAACTATAACAAATAATAACATAATATAATTAATGCTAAGCAGTCGCTTGCCTTTTTTCACATTTACTTTTAATTGAAGATATTACCTTTTTATAAACACCTAAAAACATCAATGTATTTTCCAATCATTAATATTTCCTTTCGAATTAAAACACGTTACCTTTTTAATTTAAAACTAATCTTCATTAATATTTTACTATTATATAAATTCTGGAACATTAAAAATTTTGGTACCTGTTTTTTGGTACTTCATGAATTTACTTATTTACCCTTTATTAAAAAAAATATATGATATTTATACTTTTAAAACACCTATAATAAATAATAACATAATATAATTAATGGTAAGTAGTCGCTTGCCTTTTTTCACATTTACTTTTAATTGAAGATTTTACCTTTTTATAAACACCTAAAAACATCAATGTATCTTCCAATTATTAATATTTCCTTTCGAATTAAAACATGTTACCTTTTTAATTTGAAACTAATCTTCATTAATATTTTACTATTATATAAATTCCGGAACAATAAAAGTTTTAGTACCTATTTTTTGGTACCAATTATTTGGTACTTGGTGAATTTACTTATTTACCCTTTATTAAAAATAAAAATAAATATATGATATTTATACTTTTAAAACAACTATAACAAATAATAACATAATATAATTAATGCTAAGCAGTCGCTTGCCTTTTTTCACATTTACTTTTAATTGAAGATATTACCTTTTTATAAACACCTAAAAACATCAATGTATTTTCCAATCATTAATATTTCCTTTCGAATTAAAACACGTTACCTTTTTTATTTAAAACTAATCTTCATTAAT
Organism: Kitagawia praeruptora; assembly: GCA_037693485.1. Classification (NCBI taxonomy): domain Eukaryota; kingdom Viridiplantae; phylum Streptophyta; class Magnoliopsida; order Apiales; family Apiaceae; genus Kitagawia; species Kitagawia praeruptora. The sequence goes on from CM075352.1 coordinate 130,248,080, forward strand.
ATTTTACTAATATATAAATTCCGGAACATTAAAAGTTTTGGTACTTGTTTTTTTGTACCAATTTTTTGGTACTTCGTGAATTTACATATTTACCCTTTATTAAAAAAAAATATATATGATATTTATACTTTTAAAACACCTATAATAAATAATAACATAATATAATTAATGGTAAGCAGTCGCTTGCCTTTTTTCACATTTACTTTTAATTGAAGATGTTGGGATTTATGGGTGATGGAATAGACAACTTAACTAGTTTTATTGGTATACTTAGTTTTTGCTAAGTAGAACATACTGTCATAGCCTGAAATGTGTTCTTGTAATTTAAATAAATACTGTCATGTAATAAGTGTAATTCTTGGAAGAAGTTCGATTATGTTCAAGCCTCAAGTAATACATGAGTTCGACAGAAGGAATAAAAGTTACTGTCAAGCCCTGACAGTAAGGTTACAAGGAAACATCATGTTGCCTAGGTCGACAGCAAGTTTCACGGAGTCGACAGCAAGTTTCAACTTGACAGCAACATTGGCGGAGATTCTAATGACAGCAACTTTGATATACAGTTTGCGACAGTAAGTTTGGAATTCTTGACAGCAATCTCTGCGGGAAAAACATGCTGTCAATCAAAGCACAATTCTTGACAGCAATCTCTGCGGGAATTCATACTGTCAACCAAAGCAAAATTCTTGACAGTAATATCTGCGGGAAATTCATACTGTCAAAACAAAGCGTAATCCATTGACAGCAAACTTTGTGGCAAACATACTGTCATATAGAATCAGCTTGATTTAGGAATTTTCTAAGTCAAAATTAAACGACAGAGTATATGTTCAAAAGAAGCAGGCGTGTTGTAATATTCAACCTTTACAGCAAGCTTGGAAAGTCTATAACTGAAGCTCGAGAGATCACATGGAACAACCTGTAAAGTCTAGAGCAGATAAAATTGAATACGACTAGATCTGGGTGGCTCAAATGTGGAAAGCATCTTTAAGTTACTTTGTGATGATCACATGGGAATAAATCATGGAATGAGCTGCAAAAGGAATATAACAGCAACTCAACAATCAATGATGATGATAGTACAGTAGATTATCACACTATAAATAGAGCACTCTGTTTATATATTAAAGGTGAGAAAAACTCAACAACTGTAATCTCTTGAGTATTTGTAGCTTGAGAATTAATTTGTTCTCAAGGTTGTAGCAAAACTTTGCAAAATAAATAAAACATTTATTTTGTGAAATCCTCGTATTTGATTTTACTTGTGTTTGCATTTCTTCTACTAGTAAATCACAAATTCTATTTAAGTTGTTGAAATAGTTTTTGAAATTTATTAGTATTGCATTCAACCCCCCTTCTGCAATACTTTCCTGGACCAACAACTGGTATCAGAGCCATCAGATTAATACACATATCTGAGATCCAAATGGCAAGTATTCAAAGGTCAAGTAATATCAAGATTCCAGCTTTTGATAAAGAAAACTACAACATATGGAAAAAGAAGATTATGTTATTTATCAAAGCTCAGAATCCACTATTCCTAGGTATTCTGGAAAATGGCCCCTTCATTCCTCAAAAGGAAATTCCAGCTGCTACAGTAAATGATGTAGTAATCCCAGCTCATTGGGTTGCTAAGAAGCCTTCTGAGTATAATGACTCAGAAAAAGAAAAGGTAGCACTGGATGATCATCTGCAACTCATTCTACTAGATGCACTTACCCTGGACAAAGCTATGAGTGGAAATATAATAGCATGCAACTCTGCCAGGGATATGTGGAAAAAGATAGAACTGTTATGTGAAGGAAGTGAAGAGGTCAGAGAGAATCAAAAACAAATACTGGTGTCACAATATGAAGCGTTTATGGGCAAGCATGGAGAAGAGCTAACCCACATGTTTGAAAGATTTAGCAAACTGATAGCTGAGCTTCAAATTCATGGAAAGTTTTATGAAAAGAAGGAAGTCAATATCAAGTTTCTGCTAACTCTTCCAGAACATCTTGAGCACAGAGTAACAGCCATAAGAGAAGGGAGAGACTTAAATTCTGTTTCTCTTGAAACATTGTATGGAGTTCTAAAATCTTATGAACTTGAATATTATCAAAAGAAAGCTATACAAAGTGGATCCAAAGGATTGATGGCAAACATGGCTGGTGCTCTAGTTGCTCAAGGACCATCATATTTTCAAGCAAGTGAGCAAATTCAAAATGATCAACAACCTCAATTTTCCTCTGTGAAAATTGAAGAAGTGATTGAAGATGAAGAAAAAGTTGTCCTTCAACTAGAAGATGTTGAAGATGAAGAATTCTTCACTCTAGAAGAAATGGAGAAAATGGATAATCCAACCATGGCTTTTATGGCAAGAAAATTCAAAAATATAAGGTTCAGGAGGAACAAGCCATATAAGCCTCAAGGTCAATTTCCAAAGTATAACCAAGGAAGCTCATCAAAACCTGCTACTGGCACCAAGGGAGGATACAAAACAGGAATGGTAGATAGGTCAAAGTTTAGATGCTACAATTGCAATGAACTTGGTCACTTTGCTACTGAATGCAAAAGACCAAAACAAATACAAAGAATGGAGAGAGGAACTGGGAGTCAATTTAAGAAAGGACAAGGAAAGGCCTATGTGGCTGAAGGAAAATGCTGGGATGAATCTGATAATGAAGAAGAAGAGGAATTTGTGAATTTAGCCTTGATGGCTAGAGAGGATGAAGAAGCATCAACCTCGTCAAGTCAGGTACCATCTCTAGTATTACTAGATATGTCTTTAAATGACTATAAGCAAACCATTGAGGAAATGAGTACTGAAATGTTTAATATTCATACTAGTTTATCTGCTGCAAATGAAGAAATTGCTAGATTAACTAAAGAAAATGAAGTACTCAGATCTAACAATGATGTGTTGTTGCTTAAGACCAGTTCTATTGATTCTTTAGCTCAGGAAAACGAAAGACTAAAAAATGATTTAATCTGTGCTAAAGAGATAGAGGATTATCTAAGAAAAGAAATTTCTGAGAATGAATTTAAGCTAAAAGCATTTAGAAATTCCTCTAAGTTAGTTCAAGAGTATCATGAGAATCATACTGAAAGTAAGAAAATAGGCATAGGCTATGATTATAGCAGGAGACCTGGTAAAGAGGCTGTTATACAGAAAAATGATGATAATAATACTGTAAGACCTCACATCCTCAAAAATGTGAGTAACCCAATTTTCAAAAGTACAGAGTTTGAGGTTAATGAAAACTCCCTAATTATTAATCAAGAACTCTGTGATGAAGATGAGAGGATTGACAGTGAATCTAAGAAAGAAAAAGATTCTGTCAAAATGTCTATGACAGAAACAGTATTAAACAGTCCAACCAAGTGTTCAAAAGATACTGTCAAGAAGTCATCCAAGACAGTAACTTTCAAACCTACTGTCAAGACAGCAAGTACAAAAGATGCTGTCAAAAATAGCTCGACAGCATCTTCTGAACAGATTGTCAAGATAGTTGTCTCTAAGTCCAAAAACAGAAATGGGAAGCTAGGCATTGATAAAAAGAATAATTATGCATATGTTAAGCAGGCACCAAGGAAACTTTGCAATAATTGTGGCTCCTCACATCATTTAACTCATGTTTGTAAGAAATCAACTAGTAGCATATCTAATGCAACAGAGTTGAAAGGGAACTTACACAGAACCCCCATTATGCAAAGAGAATTGGTAGTTTGTAATAACATTGACTGTATGCCATGCAAAATTACTGCCATGAGTACATGTTTTAATTTGCAAATTTCATCAAATGAATTATGTGCTTATATGCAAACTGCAAAGACTTCTGAATCCACTAAAGAAAGTGAGAAGTCTGCTCTCACTAAGAAAAAGTCAAAGACAAAAACTAAGTGGATAATAAAAGAAGTCAAGGAACCATCTTCTGATAATGTTGTTTCAAATATTGATAAAGTTTCTGATGATACTGAGTATGCAGGACCCAACAAGACTTGGGTACCAAATGCAAATTAAACTCATTCTGTCTTGCAGGGAAAGAGAGGTAAACAGGTCATGTGGATAATCGACAGTGGATGTTCCAAACACATGACTGGTGATATATCCCTGCTATCACAATATGTTGAGAAGGCTGGCCCAACAATAACCTTTGGAGACAACAGCAAAGGTTACACTGTGGGATATGGCTGTTTAAAAGCTGGAAATGTTGTCATTGAAGAAATCTCTCTTGTGGAAGGTTTGAAGCATAATCTGCTCAGTGTCAGTCAATTCACTGACAAAGGATTCAAAGTAAACTTTGGCATGATGGAATGTTCAATTCACCACAAGAAGGATAGAAGCCTATCTCTGAAAGGAGTAAGGAAAGGAAGCCTATTTGTTGCAGACTTAAACTCAACAAATGAGGAAAGAATATTTTGCTTCTACAGCAAAGCAAGTGTTGGAGATAGCATGCTTTGGCACAAGAAATTTTCTCATCTCAATTTCAAAACAATGAACATGCTGATGAAGAAGGAATTGGTGAGAGGACTACCTCAACAGGAATTCTGTCAAGAAGGACTGTGTGAAGATTGTCAAATGGGAAAATTGAGGAAAGCAATGCATAAATCAAAGCAAGTCAACACTAACACTGAAGCACTCAAGTTGATTCACATGGATCTTTTTGGACCAGTGAATGTTCAATCACTATCCAGAAAAAGATATGCACTGGTCATGATAGATGACTATTCTAGGTACACTTGGGTGAAATTTTTAGAATCAAAGGATGAAGCTGCTCAAGAAATCATTGATCACATAAGGGTACTTGACAGGACCCCTGAAGCAAAAGTTCAATTTCTAAGAAGTGACAATGGAACTGAATTCAGAAATGCTACACTTGGAAACTTCTGCAAAGATCAAGGAATTGTTCAACAATTCTCTGCTGCAAGAACTCCACAGCAAAATGGAGTAGTAGAAAGGAAAAATAGGACTCTTATTGAAGCTGCAAGGACTATGTTGAGTAATGCTAAATTACCAACATATTTCTGGGCAGAAGCCATCAACACTGCTTGTTACACACAGAACAGAACACTAATCAACAAGGCTCATGGCAATACTCCTTACTATCTTTTGACAGGAAAGAAGCCTACTGTCAAGTACTTTCATATTTTTGGAAGCAAGTGCTTTTTGATGAAAGACAACCATGAAAGAAAAGGCAAGTTTGATACTAAAGCATATGAAGGCATTTTCATGGGATATGGGATAGAAAGGACTGCCTACAGAGTCTATATCATGGAGCACAAAACAATTGAAGAAAGTGTCAATGTCACGTTTGATGAAACCAAGTTTCCAGGGCTACATGAGGATGGTCAAATGCAACCCTTCAGATTTGAAAATCAAGGATACTTGGAAAAGGAAGAATATGTTGATGAAGAACCAAGTCTCATTCAATCAATGAGATATGAGAAAGAATCTGTCAATACTCATAATCTAAATCAAACTTCAGCTCAATCACAGACAATTTCAGGCATCAATCAACAAGAATGTGAGACTGGAGAATTTGAGTTAAATGAGCAGAATAATGAAAATGGTGGAGAATCAAATCCTCATATTGATGAAAGACAATCTCATCAAACAAGTAGCTTGCCTCAATCAACAAAGTGGAACAGAGATCATACCAGTAATCTAATTATTGGAGATCCCACTACTGGTGTAAGGACAAGGAGGAATATCTCTGCTGAAAGCATGTTTTCATGTTTCTTATCTCAAATGGAACCAAAAATAGTTGAAGAAGCATTGTTGGATTCTGATTGGGTGATGGCCATGCAGGAGGAGCTCAATCAATTTGAAAGAAACAATGTTTGGAAACTAGTTCCAAGGCCAAAAGGAAAATCAGTCATTGAGACAAAATGGGTTTTCAGAAACAAGATAGATGAGAGTGGAAATGTGATAAGAAATAAGGCAAGGCTAGTAGCCAAAGGTTACTGTCAACAGGAAGGGATAGATTATGATGAAACATTTGCTCCTGTTGCCAGACTTGAAGCCATAAGAATTTTCTTAGCCTTTGCTGCACACTGCAAATTCAAGGTATTTCAAATGGATGTTAAAAGTGCCTTTCTAAATGGAGAATTAGAAGAAGAAGTGTATGTTGAACAGCCTCCTGGATTTGAAAATGACAAACTGCATAATTTTGTCTACAAGCTGTTCAAGGCTCTATATGGCTTAAAGCAAGCACCAAGAGCCTGGTATGACACTTTATCCACTTTTCTCCTGGAAAATCAATTTATAAGAGGTATGGTGGATAAAACTTTATTCTATAAATACCATGGCAAAGACATCATTCTTGTGCAGATATATGTTGATGACATAATCTTTGGCTCAACAAATGAAAAATTGTGTGAAAAGTTCTCATCTCTAATGAGAAACAAGTATGAAATGAGCATGATGGGAGAATTAGCATTCTTTCTTGGTCTTCAAATCTATCAGAAGAAGGAAGGAATCTTCATCTGTCAATCTAAGTATGTCAAAGAGCTTCTCAAGAAGTTTAACTTAGAAGATTCATCACCTGCCAAGACACCTATCTCAACAGCCACCAAATTAGAGTTAGATCCTAAAGGCAAGAAAGTGGATTCTAGTACCTACAGAGGCATGGTAGGATCATTGCTGTACTTAACAGCAAGCAGGCCAGATATAATGTTTGCTACATGTCTCTGTGCAAGGTTTCAAGCTGATCCAAAAGAATCACACTTAGTTGCAATTAAAAGAATCTTTAGATATCTCAAAGGCACCCCAAATCTAGGTCTTTGGTACCCTAAGGAAACTGGATTTGATCTAATTGGATATTCTGACTCAGACTATGCTGGCTGCAAAATTGACAGAAAAAGTACTACAGGAAGCTGTCAATTTCTTGGGGGGAGATTGGTGTCATGGTTCAGTAAGAAGCAACACTCAGTTTCTACATCAACTGCAGAAGCTGAATATATTGCAGCTGGAAGTTGCTGTGCACAAATACTTTGGATGAAAAATCAATTAATGGATTATGGACTAAAGTTGTCAAATATTCCTATCTACTGTGACAACACTAGTGCCATAGCCATATCAGACAATCCAGTTCAACACTCCAGAACAAAGCACATTGATATAAGGCATCATTTCATCAGGGAGCATGTTGAAAAAGGAGATGTAAAATTGGTTTATGTTCCAACAGATAAGCAACTTGCAGATATATTCACCAAGCCACTGGATGAAGCAACATTTACCAGGTTGGTGAGTGAGTTAGGAATGCTAAATCAGGTATGATCATCTAACTGGTTTATCAATAATAAGAAGTCGAAGCTCATGACAGAAACTTTTAAAGGTACTGTCACAAGAAGGTACTGTCATGAGAAGTTAAGGTACATTGTGATACTTGTTCAGACAGCATGTTTACTATGACTATGCTAAAAGGATTTTTTCTTTTATCATGTTTGCTATGACTATGCTAAAAGGATTTTTTTTTCTTTTATCATGTTTGCTATGACTATGCTAAAAGGATTTTTAGATATCATGCTTGCTATGACTATGCTAAAATAGTTTTACATGTCTGTCTTAAAATGATTTTAAGAAATCATGTGTCCTTAACTTAAGTTATGTGTGAACAATGACAGCATGATCTTATGATAAGTTTACTGTCAGATAAAACTTACTGTCACTCATGAAGCTGATTGACAGAAATATTGTTAGCGCACAAGTTGCTGTAAATGAAAGTTGCTGTCACAAGAAATTGCTGTCAGAATTGGTAGAGAAAGAAAAGCGCACAGGTTACTGTCAATGAAAGTTGCTGTCACGAGAAGTTGCTGTCAAAGATAGTGGAAAGATATATATATATTAATTTTTATATATATACATACGTATATTTCTTTTCACCAATCCACGATCTAATAGCAACTGCCACGTAATATAGCAAGTGGAGTTAATGGGTAATATCATTATCACACGTTCAATTAAGAGAGGTTAAATCGATTCATATTAGAAACTGAATCTACCGTTTAATCTACTATCACTCTCATTTGCAAAAACCTCTCAACCTTCTGCATCCAAAAACCGCATTTTCTCTCTCATTTTTCAAAACATTCAACAATGGCACCTAAACAAAGTATTGCTCAAACCAACTTTGCTGGTATCTTTTCTCCTAGTGATGCTGGTGAAAACTTCAAAGGAATTATTTCGTTCTTGAATAAATCCTACCTAGGTCATGCAATAACTTCTTCCCCCAAAATTGATGCTGTTAGAATTGAAAAATTCTGGAAATCAGCAAGTGCTCAAGGAACTGGAGAGAATGAAACCATTAAGTTCAATATAGATGATGCAAATCATTCTCTTTCAGTAAAGAATATCAATGAGGCTTTGGGTATTGTGTTGACCAGTGAAGAAAGCTTTAAGGAACTAGCAACTGATGATACTCTGAAGAAGTTCTTTCTGAAGATTGGGTATTCTAGTTCTAAACTTGAAGAAACTTATGATAAGTGGTATCAAACAGGTGAAATGGACAGGAAATTTCTGAGAAAAGAGTGGAGTATGATTTTTGATGTAATGGTGAAAGTATTCTCTACCAAGACTACAGGATGGAATGGAATACCATCATATATCAAAAAGATCACTCATTCATTAGTCCATGGATACAAGGTGAACATTGGAAAACTGATCATGGCACAGTTGAAAAGCGCAATAGGCAAGAAGGTATCCATCTATCCTCGCTTTTTAACTATGTGTATTAATAATATTTGTGGAAATGTTGAGGACAATTCTGAGTTTGAAGAATGTCCTGTTTTAAAGAAAAATACACACACATCTCTTAACACACAAAATTTAAATGCACATATTCCACTATGTTTCACACAACACATGGTAAATCAAGTGCCCAACCTTGATTTTCCATTTCCAACAGGTTACACTGTTTTCACAATAGAGAATGAAGCTGAATTAGACCCAAATTCAGTTAATCCACATTCTACACCATACATTCCACCTAGGGACTCTAGACTACCAAAAGCCCTTAAAATGGCCAAACAGGAATCCAAGAAAAGGACCCTAGAGAGTGCAACTGGTGAACAAGTTGAGAGTCAAGAGGGAGTCACTGCACCTAGTGCAGCAAATAAGGTTGGTAGTGAAAAAGAACCCACAGTAGCCCCTTCTGAGCCTAAGAAGAAGAGAGCTAGAAGGGCCAAGGTTACTGTCAGCCACCCTACAGTTTCCCAAAAGACTGTAGAGGATGATAGGGAAATGAACTCACCTCTAGGTGTTTCTTCTCAACAAGGGACATCTATTGAAATTGGCCTGTCTCCCAAGGCACCTTGTAAAGAGTCTGCACAAACTCAAGAACTCACTCTTGAGGAACCTGTATTTGAAGATACACACATTGAGATAGAGCACAGTGAGGAATTCACTCATACTATTGATGTTCCACAATCGTTTTCTGTGGAACAGCCAATTAATCAATCTGAAATTCAATCTTCTTCTTTCATTCCCACATCTGTTGTTTCTTCTAATCAACCTAGAGAGGGGGACAGTACCAACCCCTCAGGTGTTGATCATCCATCCCAAATCATGGATGAGCCCCCATCTAGTGGTCCACAAGAACCCATTTCTCAAAGTGAAATGGATACCACTCCATCAAACACTGGATTAGATCAAGATGCAAATTTGTCAGAAATTGAAACAGCCAGCATCTTGATCGATTCCCTCAAAGCATCTTACTCTAGGGAAGTTGCTGTCACAGCCAAAGATGCTGTCAAGGACAAAACAAAAGGTGCTGTCAAACAATCAAGTGACAGTACCATTCTGACAAAAGATACTGTTCAACCACAACTACAAGAAGGATTAGTGGAAGATATCTCTGATGATGATTTGCCCCTTTCAAAGGCCTTCAAGGTAAAATCTACTCTTTTGCATGTTAGTACTGCTCATACTACTGCATCTAGGATGAGTGAGGGAGTGAAAAATCAAAGAGAGATAAAAGAACAGAGAGGTGAGACTAAAAATGAGAGGCAGCCAAATGTGCTGGCAAAAGGAGAGGGACTTGAGCATGTCCAGAGTGAACTTGAGGGAGCCAATCAACAAAAGGCATTAGGCCTTGAGGGAATTTTTGTGAGAGATGATGAGATCATCTATAAAAACACTGAGAGTGTGAGAACCCCAACAGCCTCCATGCCCCAGACTTATCCCTTACCTCCTAAAAGGTTTAGGTCTGGTGGTCCTTCTGCATCCTCAAATGACAGGCTCCAAGCACTGGAGAATCGATGTGCTACAATGGAAAGCAAACTGGACAACCTGTCATCTACTGTGAAGACTGGTTTTGCTGAAATTCAAGCCACACTACTGTCACTCTCTTCATTACTTCATGCTGCAAACTTAACTAAGGGGGAGAAAGGAAAAGATCAGAAAGAGGCTGAGCAACCAGGAAGAAAGGAGGAGTTACAAGGGGAAGCTAAAAGACAGGGGGAGCAAAGGAGTAAGGGGGAGCAAGAGAGAGTAGGAATAGCCTCTGGAACTGAGGAGCTTTTTGAAGCTGAAGTAGATGGGGAACAAATGCTAGTATCCAAGGAGGTATTAAGTCAAATACAAGGAAATAGAGCATCCTCAATCAAAATCAATGAACCAGTTCCTGAGAAGAAAGAATCCACATTGGAGAGGCTATGGAGAGAAAAAGAGGAATCAAATAGGATGGGTAAAGGCAAAGACAAGTTGCCTGAATATGTGTTTTCTTCAGAGCCTATCACTTGGACTGATGGAAGTACATATTCCCAAGAAGAAGCTGACTTAATAACAGTAAGCCATATGGAGAGCACCTTGAATAATAAGGATGAGGAATTCAACAATCTGGTGAATGAAGCAATCACAGTGTCTAAAGGAAAACCTGCTAAGTTGGCAGAAGCATTGAGAGAAAAGATTGTAAATCTGTCAGTAAAGATTAGCTCAGAGAAGAGGTGGGCAGTTGAAGTGTACCTGAAAAGTGGGCATTCAATATTCATAACAACTCAACTGTTGGAAACTTTCTCTGCCAGAGTGCAATATATCCTTGGGATTCTAGTGAAGAAAAACTCTACCATCTTTGATGAAAGTCTCTATATGCAACTGGGCACAATGGTCAACAACAAACTTCCAGAAGTAAGTCTCCAGCCATATGGTGTAAGCTTTAAACAGACAACAGCCAAAGGAACTAAAGGTCTTGGATTCTTAACTCTTGAAGGCAAAACATCTCTACAAAGCAAAGTCATCATGGATGTACTTAAGGTATTACTGAATGCACCTATCACCAAGGAAAGGATTAAGGCAGTTAAAGATATTCACAAGATTTTGGCAAAGAGAAACATGGAGTACAGTGCCAGAATTAAAAAGCTCATTGCCAAAGCAAATTCAAGAAGAAATGCTCAAGGTGGAAACTGCACTTTTGATGACACCTTGGAAAAAGATGATGATGACAATCAGGATGGAGGTGAAGCAGGAGGACCTAAGAGAACAGAACTGAGAGACTTTTCAAAAGAGCAAACTCAAGTCAAAGAAGCAGAATCAAAGGAAATTTCTGAAAATTCTAGCTCAAGCAAGAAAGCTGGTGAAAAGAAAGAGGAAGAAGTACTTGAAGCATTGAAAGGAATTCAAGAAGAAATGGAAATTGACAGTATACATCCTGAAAAAGATACTGTCAACAAAGATGCTGTCAAGGATGTCAACAAAGATGCTGTCAGTCAGGATGAAGTAACAGTCATTGAAGATACTGTCAAAGAAGACATTGTCAGAAGCCCTATAAAAGAAACTGTCAACGATCCTACTGTCAAATCATTCAAGACAGTAAGAATCAAGAGAAAATCAAAAAGACCAACAAAGGGAAAGACTGTCTACAAAGGAGAAGGAAAAGCTACAGGATTGGGACTCAAGAAACCCATCATGAGGAGAAGAATGAATAGCTTTGAAATGATGCAGCTGAAAGCCAAAGAAACAATCACCTCTGTATCCATAGAATTTGATGGACCAAAAGAAGAAGTTGCAAGATACATTCTATGGCAAAACAATGAAAAGTTAATTACAGTGGAATCTGACTTCACTCAGATATCAAAATCAAAGGTGATCTCCAAGAAACTCATTCAAACTTCTGAAACAGTAAAACGAAGAATTGATTTCTTCAATCTGGAAAGGATGGTTGAGCTACTGCAAACCTATGATAATGTTTCAAAGAAGATCATGGATCAAGTTCTCAAGTACTATGAAGCCAGGCATGTTGAATTTATTGAGAAGTTTGGTGATTGGACACTTCACAATGATGATGATGTCTATCAAATCCTTGGTTTGGAGTATGAAGAAGACAATCCTATTCCTGAGTATAACTGGAAAGAAATGGAGAAACCTTATTCAGAACATGAAATGAAGATGTATGAAGCAGAGCAAAGGTTCAAAGAAGAATTAGCATCAAGAAAAAAATCTCGTCAACAGATAGAAGATGAGATTGAAGCTGAAATGAAGAAAAATTACAGTAAAATCAATAAGATCAACAGTGAAGAATCCAACTATCAGCCATGCGTACTGGACAATCCTTTGAGAATCAAGTATGGCAAAGAAGAAATTTATGTAGATAGTTTCTCTAAATTGAAGACCAGTGTGTTAAAAGAATTATACTGGCAAGTGGTTGGATCAACTAACAGTCTTGAAACACTGTGTTCTTGGGAGCTTGATATGATTCTTGATCAGAGGAGAGGAGAGGATCCCAGCCTGGACAAACAAAGAAAGGAAACTCTAAATCAGTTTCCTGGCAGGAGATTCAAAATGGAGGGAGATGTGCTAAAATTCAGATCAATTGTAAAGCAAAATGTTTACTGGATGGAACTCAGAGATACATTAAACACTGCTTCCTCAATGATCAGAAAATACATTGTGGAAAATGAAGATGATGCACAGTCCTCTGAAGAAAAAGAGTTAATTGAAAATCTCAGAAGAGCTCTAAGGGAAAAGGAGCAAAGTGAAAAGTTCAAATCAAGATAAGTAAAGTTTTTTTTTAACTTTTGTGATATATTGTTTGAAAACAATTCAGTTTAATCATTGGTCAGAAATGAAGAGTTTATTCTTTCTGATCTATGTTAGTTAAGTTGTCAGCATGATATTTGTAAATTTGTCCTTATTATCCATAAAAACAAATTGGGGGAGATTGTTGGGATTTATGGGTGATGGAATAGACAACTTAACTAGTTTTATTGGTATACTTAGTTTTTGCTAAGTAGAACATACTGTCATAGCCTGAAATGTGTTCTTGTAATTTAAATAAATACTGTCATGTAATAAGTGTAATTCTTGGAAGAAGTTCGATTATGTTCAAGCCTCAAGTAATACATGAGTTCGACAGAAGGAATAAAAGTTACTGTCAAGCCCTGACAGTAAGGTTACAAGGAAACATCATGTTGCCTAGGTCGACAGCAAGTTTCACGGAGTCGACAGCAAGTTTCAACTTGACAGCAACATTGGCGGAGATTCTAATGACAGCAACTTTGATATACAGTTTGCGACAGTAAGTTTGGAATTCTTGACAGCAATCTCTGCGGGAAAAACATGCTGTCAATCAAAGCACAATTCTTGACAGCAATCTCTGCGAGAATTCATACTGTCAACCAAAGCAAAATTCTTGACAGTAATATCTGCGGGAAATTCATACTGTCAAAACAAAGCGTAATCCATTGACAGCAAACTTTGTGGCAAACATACTGTCATATAGAATCAGCTTGATTTAGGAATTTTCTAAGTCAAAATTAAACGACAGAGTATATGTTCAAAAGAAGCAGGCGTGTTGTAATATTCAACCTTTACAGCAAGCTTGGAAAGTCTATAACTGAAGCTCGAGAGATCACATGGAACAACCTGTAAAGTCTAGAGCAGATAAAATTGAATACGACTAGATCTGGGTGGCTCAAATGTGGAAAGCATCTTTAAGTTACTTTGTGATGATCACATGGGAATAAATCATGGAATGAGCTGCAAAAGGAATATAACAGCAACTCAACAATCAATGATGATGATAGTACAGTAGATTATCACACTATAAATAGAGCACTCTGTTTATATATTAAAGGTGAGAAAAACTCAACAACTGTAATCTCTTGAGTATTTGTAGCTTGAGAATTAATTTGTTCTCAAGGTTGTAGCAAAACTTTGCAAAATAAATAAAACATTTATTTTGTGAAATCCTCGTATTTGATTTTACTTGTGTTTGCATTTCTTCTACTAGTAAATCACAAATTCTATTTAAGTTGTTGAAATAGTTTTTGAAATTTATTAGTATTGCATTCAACCCCCCTTCTGCAATACTTTCCTGGACCAACAGAAGATATTACCTTTTTATAAACACCTAAAAACATCAATGTATTTTCTAATCATTAATATTTTCCTAGCATCAAGAATTGAACCAAATCCGCCTTGCTCTAATCTGTTCTCACTCTTTTTCAATATATGTATAGTTAAATAACTATAGAATCAACATTCAACAATAACGCATTTAATAGATGCATATATACATACAGCAAGGAGTATATAACAAGGAGATTATTATCTATCTGTTTTGAGTAGATCAGTGCATGTACAAGACCGTATCATGTATCATGTGTGCACACGGATTAAATATAATATTCATTGTAGAATTAAACACCCACACATTCAATGTAATAAAATATTTAATGTAATAATACATTCAATCCAATGACAAGTATCAAAAGTTGGGAATCAAACATCAATACATCAAATATGTAAGTCATACCTTGCGTGAGAGGCTTGTCTGAGAGAGAAAAGGAGAGAAATGGGGATTCGATTTGAGAGTAAGAGAGCGAGCTGTGTTTATAAAATTAGGGATTCAGTTTATATTTTCATTTCGTTAAAAAATTTGAAAGTATCATCTTTTTTTTTTTTTGGATTAACAATTTGAAAGTAATCTTGTTTTAACATTATTTAATTCCCTTGAAACTATCTAACCGTTTTGGTTTTTCAAATTCTTAAAATATATTAGTAGATTAAACAATAATTTTACTAAATAATATAAATTAATAATCTATGATGTGATAAATTTATACTATATCTATTCTATTATATAAATTCCGGAACATTAAAAGTTTTGGTACCTGTTTTTTGGTACTTCGTGAATTTACTTATTTACCCTTTATTAAAAAGAAAAATAAATATATGATATTTATACTTTTAAAACACCTATAATAAATAATAACATAATATAATTAATGGTAAGTAGTCGCTTGCCGTTTTTCACATTTACTTTTAATTGAAGAAATTACCTTTTTATAAACACCTAAAAACATCAATGTATCTTCCAATCATTAATATTTCTTTCGAATTAAAACACGTTACCTTTTTAATTTAAAACTAATCTTCATTAATATTTTACTATTATATAAATTCCGGAACAACAAAAGTTTTGGTACCTATTTTTTGGTACCAGTTTCTTGGTACTTCGTGAATTTACTTATTTACTCTTTATTAAAAATAAAAATAAATATATGATATTTATACTTTTAAAACAACTATAACAAATAATAACATAATATAATTAATGCTAAGCAGTCGCTTGCCTTTTTCACATTTACTTTTAATTGAAGATATTACCTTTTTATAAACACCTAAAAACATCAATGTATTTTCCAATCATTAATATTTCCTTTCGAATTAAAACACGTTACCTTTTTAATTTAAAACTAATCTTCATTAATATTTTACTATTATATAAATTCTGGAACATTAAAAGTTTTGGTACCTGTTTTTTGGTACTTCATGAATTTACTTATTTACCCTTTATTAAAAAAAATATATGATATTTATACTTTTAAAACACCTATAATAAATAATAACATAATATAATTAATGGTAAGTAGTCGCTTGCCTTTTTTCACATTTACTTTTAATTGAAGATTTTACCTTTTTATAAACACCTAAAAACATCAATGTATCTTCCAATTATTAATATTTCCTTTCGAATTAAAACACGTTACCTTTTTAATTTAAAACTAATCTTCATTAATATTTTACTATTATATAAATTCCGGAACAATAAAAGTTTTAGTACCTATTTTTTGGTACCAATTATTTGGTACTTGGTGAATTTACTTATTTACCATTTATTAAAAATAAAAATAAATATATGATATTTATACTTTTAAAACAACTATAACAAATAATAACATAATATAATTAATGCTAAGCAGTCGCTTGCCTTTTTTCACATTTACTTTTAATTGAAGATATTACCTTTTTATAAACACCTAAAAACATCAATGTATTTTCCAATCATTAATATTTCCTTTCGAATTAAAACACGTTACCTTTTTTATTTAAAACTAATCTTCATTAATATTTTACTAATATATAAATTCCGGAACATTAAAAGTTTTGGTACTTGTTTTTTTGTACCAATTTTTTGGTACTTCGTGAATTTACATATTTACCCTTTATTAAAAAAAATAAATATATGATATTTATACTTTTAAAACACCTATAATAAATAATAACATAATATAATTAATGGTAAGCAGTCGCTTGCCTTTTTTCACATTTACTTTTAATTGAAGATATTACCTTTTTATAAACACATAAAAACATCAATGTATTTTCTAATCATTAATATTTTCCTAGCATCAAGAATTGAACCAAATCCGCCTTGCTCTAATCTGTTCTCACTCTTTTTCAATATATGTATAGTTAAATAACTATAGAATCAACATTCAACAATAACGCATTTAATAGATGCATATATACATACAGCAAGGAGTATATAACAAGGAGATTATTATCTATCTGTTTTGAGTAGATCAGTGCATGTACAAGACCGTATTGTAACGCCCCCAAATCCACCCTGACAGGGGACCCGGGTCGTCACATTGTCTCAATATCCTGCAGCACACGATAACGCAATAATAAAATAAAATATTTATTTCAACGGAACATAAATGTCCCACTCCGCAGTTCCAAGATCGTCTCACAAAATAATACAATCCAACTTATTTCATCTCTGGATAATATCTTACATAAATTCATAAAAATAGAAAATAAAGGTTCCAGCGGGATATTCTAATTCTTGTCAGCATAGTCTGAAGCTTTTCCCTTTCCTCTGGACTCCCGGCTGGACGTCTCGCATCTTTCCATCTTGACAGCTGAACAAAATGTTTTAAAGCAAGAATGAGCAACTATAGTGCTCAACAAGTTCTTTCATTGCTCGGGGTATAAATATAATAATATTTACCGAAAGAAATACTCAAAATTTTAATGTAGGATATCACAATCTGAATTGGCTCAAACTCATCTCGAAAATAGCATACTTGAAAGACTCAATACTCATCTCGAAACAAAATACTCGAAAGAATCAATACTCTTCTCGAAACAGAATACTTGAAAAACTCAATACTCATCTCGAAACAGAATACTTGAAAAACTCAATACTCATCTCGAAACAGAATACTCAAAAGACTCATTTGATATAACTCTGATAACTCATGATTTAAGAATAAACTGGTCTTCCACCTCACGGTATCTCGGTGGGGCGATCAACTATCCGACCGAGAATACCGCCTCCAATGACACCGCACTTCGCCCGATCACGGCTACAATACGATATCAACTATATATATGTATGAATGCTAGCATCATAATGGTTATCAATTCAACCAAGGCAACAAATGCCTAATTAATCTCGGTCCGTATAACGGTACACGAGTCTCTAGTTCTCTATAAGGGGCCTCTTGCCCAAAATTGACCAGTAGAATACAGAATTCCCGAATATTTGGGGTACAGATAACTTGAAATAATTTATCCAGAAAATATTTACAAATCTGGCCAGTCTGACTCGATTTTACCACCAATCCGAACAATGGACTGATGTAAATTCTCAGTAATAATAATTTATCGGTTGACACGAACAAAATGCCAAACCTTGACAATAAAATCAACTATCTCGAAATTATGAGAATAGTCTTAAAATTGAAGTAATTGGGAGTCGTACTGAACAAATAGTACTTCTCAATAATTATAATACTCAACATTGATGAACGTTTAAATAGAATATTTTTCACTTGATCGACGAATAAAAATCTCTAACAATTATAATTTTTAAACTCTTATCGGTTAATTCGAACGAGGAACTAACTAAAAGATAATCAATAAATAACGGTTGAATTTGTAAAATAAATTCAATCGAAAAGAATGAATGTAACTGATATGGGCTAAAAATAAGCCCTAAAGACATATTTAATGTGGCATTAATTAGACCCGACATGGTCCAAATGTGGGGCTCATTAATAAGGTCAAAAGCCCTAATTTAATATTAATTTCGTAATTAATATTAGGGGTGATAAAACAGCTCAGCAATAAGAGTCAGATAAGGATATAACTCCTGCCTGACTTAGCCTCCAAGGTACCTAAATCAACATGGAAATTGATTCCTACAAGGAAGGAGTCTAGAACCTTCCTAGAAGAGGTGGCTTGCCCACCAAGACACAAAATCCTACTAAAATTCATAGGCTTCTCAGCCTATATAAAGGGTCTGACCCCTCGTTCTCAGAACTACGTTTTGGGGCACAGCTCCATACGTCATCCACCACGTTTTAGCTTAATCCTCGAATAAGGACATACAAGCCACTACGTCCTAGGTGAGCCCTCGCCGCCATAGCCCCGAGGGCACCATCACCTAGAACTACGTTTTTTGGCTTGATCTTTGATATACATCAAAGTACGTAGGCATCTTGTGAAGGCAGATTCAGCCACGAACACAAGAGCAGCCATTAAAGCTCGAAGCTCACCATCCCTTGTATTTAATACATACAAACCCTAGCCGCAATTTATAAACCCTCGATTTTATTCCACAACATTTGGCGCCGTCTGTGGGAAGACAACATCAACCATGGTTCAAACACGAAGAACGACATCAGTTGCAACTGATGCCTTACCTCTCAACTCTGCTCCACCAGCCACCGAGCAGGTGCCCTCGGCATCAGGAGCAATCACCGAACAGGTTCCCCCAGCATGAGGGGCGATTGTCCAATAGGCTCCCCCAGCATCAGCTGTCATCGTCCAATCCCAAGTTTCTCAACAACTAGGGGCGATCCCCCATACTGAGAGTACGTTACCTCTGATCAATCAGGCAGGACAAGGAACCAACCCTCTCCTGATGGTGGTCTCCCTTCCCTTTTGATCCGAACAATCCATCACCAGGGGTACAGATCCACACTACGGATCTCCCCTTGAATACTCGAGGTGTTGGACCAAGTGGCCATGTCTTGCAGATACATGAGCTGTATCACCCTCCTTACATTAGAGGCTTGGGCCCTGATCAAGGATATTATGAATACTCTGGTCTTTATACTGATGATTCTTCATCTGAGGATGATGATCGTGATGAAGCCCCGAGGAGGCACCGAGCAAACCGAGAACCCCATAGGCGTTCTCAAAGAATCCACGATGGACCCTCAACCACTGCCCTAGAAAGAATCCAAACCTTTGACCCTCAACCATAGGCGTTCTCGAACGCACTGCTGCTGCAGCCTGCAAGTGACGCTCTCAAGTGTAGGGCATTCCCTTAAACCCTGTCGGGTATGGCTCAAAGGTGGTATAGTTGTTTGCCTCCAAATTTGATTGGATCTTTCAAGAAGCTGAGCGCTGCTTTCGTCAGCCGATTCTCTTATGAACGTAGTGCAAGGGAAGAGTGGAAAGTTGAGAGATTACATCAAGAGATTCACCAAGGAGACATTGGGTATCTCCGATCTAGAAAACAAGATAGCCATGGTGGCCTTACAACATAGAACGACCTACGTTTATCTTAAGAATTCGTTAGCCAAGCATCCCCCAGAGGACATGGCTGAGCTCCAACGAAGGGTTGATAAGTATATTAAAGCTGAGGATAGCATGAAGAAATAAGCCACAGTAGGTGGAGGACGAGGTAACAATGATTCCAAGAAGCGAAAGCTAGACCGGGACTATGGTGATCAAAAGTATGATGCTAGGGACAAGTATCCCCGAACTAGCAAAGACTCTGACTCTCCCCCTACGAACAACCAAGGACCAAGGTTCACTGAGTATGCAAGGTTGAATACTCCTAGGAGCCGAATCTTGTTGGACATTGAGAAGGATAAGGATTTCCGATGGCCGAAGCCACTCAGGGGTGATCCCGCAAAGAGAAACAAGCATCAATATTGAGTATTACACAGAGATGTGGGGCATGACACTGATGATTGCAAGCAACTCAAAGATGAGATCGAGTTTTTGATCCGTAGAGGGAAACTGAGCCACTTCACTAAGGGTGAAGATTGTGGTAATCAAATTAGAGATTATAAAAGGGATGACGATCAAGATCACAACCCACAGCCCCGAGGGCCTGTATCCATATGATTTCGGAAGGCCTGACATCGGCTGGGACAACCAAGAGCTCTCAAAAGGCTTAGGCCAGAGAGGTGTTGCACATTGTTGGAGAAACACCGAAGCTTGAAAGAACTGAGGTAGCAATCAGATTCGATGATTCCGACTTGGATGGGGTGAAGTTCCCCCATGACGACCCGTTGGTCATAACTCTTGTGATTGGAAACTTAGAGGTGAAGTGAGTCTTGATAGACAATGGAGCTTCCGTTGACATCTTGTTTCACGATACTCTTTTATGAAGATGGGGTATAACGACTCTCAGTTGAACCCCTCCAACACACCTATATAAGGATTCAATGGAGTAGAATCTAAAGCTGAGGGAACTATTCAGTTGCCCGTCACCATCGGACAGAGCCCAATGAGGCCACTCAGATGTTGAACTTCCTGGTAATCAAGGCAACTTCAACGTACAACGCTATCCTTGGAAGGACTGGACTTCATGCATTCAATGCTTTAGCCTCAACTTATTATATGAAGATCAAGTTTCCAACCAGGAATGGTGTGAAGAACAGAAGGGTGACCAGAAAAATGGCTAGGAGCTGTTATGTAACCGCGTTAAGGCCTGACGGAGTCGGGGGCAGGTCCTTCCGATTGAAGACATGGATGTCCGCAGAGGTAAGGAACACCAAGAAGGGCCAGCAGAGGACATCACACAGAAGCCTCGGACAGCCATCAAGGCTAAGGCGTCAACTGACTTCGTGGTTGAATGTACCATTGGCAACCAAGAAGTCGGGGGGCAGGAGGTAGTACCCCAAGCAGGATGTGAACCTCAGAATAAGAATGAGGAGACCAGAAGGATTTATATGCGCTTTATTTTGATGGAGCATCAAAAACAAACAAATGCATACCCCTAAGGGTAGAGTTAGGTTACAGAGCATCAAAAACAAACAAATGCATACCCCTAAGGGTAGAGTTAGGTTACAGCAGATAAGAGTTTAAGTCCTTGAAGGACCCTGGATAAAGGATAAACGTTGAAGTCCTGATGGAACACCCGTTGAAGAAACATATTGTATAGCCCAAAAGCCAATGGAAGGCTCATCAAGTGGGCAATCAATCCAGGAGAATTTGATGTTAAGTACAAGCCTAGGACGACCATCAAAGCCGAGGCTCTAACTGACTTCGTGGTTGACTAAACCATTGACAACCAAGAAGTCGGGGGGCAGGAGGTGATAGACCAGGAAGGTCAGCAAGGTGAGAAACCCCTGGAAGAGAAGAAGGAGTATTGGGTGCCGTATTTTGATGGGGCATCAAAAACAAAAAGCTCTATTTTCATGGGGTATCAAAAACGAAAACTAGTGGTGCAGGTTTAGTTCTGCAAAGCCCCGATGGGTTAACACTTGAGTATGCCTTGAAGTTGGACTTCCAACCAACCTACAACGAGGCGAAGTATGAAGCTCTAATATCCAGCCTTGGATTAACAAGAGCTTTGAGGGTGAAGAACCTGAAAGTCTGAGGAGACTCAAAGCTAGTAGTCTCACAAGATAATAGAGAGTTTGAGACTATAGAAAAGAATATGGCCAAATACTTGAGGATTGTGTAAGCTGCGATAGCCCAGTTAAATGAGTGCCAGGTATATCTCAAGGGAGGAGAATACAAAGGTCGATGCCTTATCTCAGTTCAAGGGTCGAGACCCATTCTGGGAACGTCTACTTCCTAGTTCTGAGAACTCTTACAGCTGATTCAAAGCTTATTGCTCCTATCAGAGTAGGAGGGTACTAGTTAGATCCTATCAAAGCATACCTTGATAATGGCTGGTTGCCAAACGATGCCATAGAGGCACGTAAGCTAGCTGAAAGGAGCTAAAGGCTCGGAGAGGCCACACGTCATCCAAATCAAAGCCCTTATTTCGACCAAAATCCTGGTCGAAACGATCAAGAGTCCTGATCGAAAATCCCTTCGACCAAGAAGCCGGGAAGGCCTTTATTTCGATCAGAATCCTGATCTAAGGGTCAGCCTTCCTGATCGAAAATCCTCATCTAAGGGTCAGCACCCTTGATCGAGAATCCTGGTCTAAGGGTCAACATCCTGACCTAAGGGTAAGCACCCCTGATCGAAAATCCTGTCCTAAGGGTCAGGATTCCTGATCGAAAATCCGTTCGACCAAGCCATTAAGAGGCCCTTATTTCGACCAAAATCCTGGTCGAAACGACCAAGAGTCCTGGTCGAAAATCCTTTCGACCAAGAGGCCGGAAAGGCCCTTATTTCGATCAGAATCCTGATCTAAGGGTCAACATTCCTGATCGAAAACCCTGACCTAAGGGTCAGCATCCTGATCAAAAATCCTGACCTAAGGGTCAGCATTCCTGATCCAAAATCCTGACCTAAAGGTCAGCATCCTGATCGAAAATCCTGACCTAAGGGTCAGCATTCCTGATCGAAATTCCTGACCTAAGGGTCAACATCCTGATCGAAAATCCTGACCTAAGGGTCAGCATTCCTGATCGAAAATCCGTTCGACCAAGCCAAAAGTTGGCCCTTATTTCGACCAAGATCCTGGTCGAAACGATCAGAAATCCTGATCGAAAATCCTTTCGACCAAGAAGCTAGGAAGCCCCTTATTTCGATCAGAATCCTGATCGAAAATCCTGACCTAAGGGTCAGCATCCTGATCAAAAATCCTGACCTAAGGGTCAGCATTCCTGATCGAAAATGCTGGTAAAAAAAAAAAGGGGCTATATAATGAAAATTTTTATGTGCCTAGAGTCATGAATGACCTCAATTTTGGACGAATTTCAACGATTTTGGAACCAATGAGGTCAAAAATATGATCTTAAACTACGAAAATATTAGGGCTGAGGACCCCTCTAATTACAAAAATTATTATTATTATTAAAAATAATAATAATAAAATCCGGGTCGAATTTTATTCGAGTGAAATTTTATCCGAGAAGGACACCTCCGATTTGGGGATCGAAATTATCCAAGATTTGGACAAAAGAAATATTATTTTTGAATAACAGTATTCAAAAAAAAAAGGAATAGAAAAAAAAAAAAAAAAAAAAAAAAGTTCGACCAAGAACCTGGTCGAAAAAGACCAGGATTCTACTCGAAATTTGGTTCGACCAGAAGAAACTTGGGCCTTTATTTCGACCAGGCCTGGTCGAAGTCGACCAGGTGATTTTTGTTTGCAAAAAATGCAAGTAGGTCACCAGGGTTCTGACATACCTGCACCTTGATCCCTGCAGTTTGAAAACCGACAGAAAAAATATCGGAGTTTATAATTTTGACAAAAAAAATTCCTAAATTTTTAGGAATAAATGAAATAAATACCTGTGGGTACATTAAAAATTCCTAAATTATTAGGAAAAATTATGAAAAATACCTGTTGGTACATAGAAATTCCTAAATTATCAGGAATAATTTAGAAAAATACCTGTTGGTACATAAAAATTCCTAAATTATCAGGAATAATTAAGGAAAATACCTGTGGGTACATTAAAAATTCCTAAATTATTAGGAAAAATTATGAAAAATACCTGTTGGTACATAGAAATTCCTAAATTATCAGGAATAATTTAGAAAAATACCTGTTGGTACATAAAAATTCCTAAATTATTAGGAATAATTAAGAAAAAATACCTGTGGGTACATAAAAATTCCTAAATTATCAGGAATAATTAAGGAGAATACCTGTGGGTACATTAAAAATTCCTAAATTATTAGGAAAAATTATGAAAAATACCTGTTGGTACATAGAAATTCCTAAATTATTAGGAAGAATTAAGAAAAATACCTGTGAGTACGTAAAAATTCCTTATAAATTAGGAAAAGTACAGGAAAATACGAGGAAAATTATAGAAATATTTTCTTGACAAATTGAGAGATAATTTATGCTAACAATGCATAAAAACTCTATAGAAGTGCCGAAATTGCTAAAAGCAAGCACAAATTAAAGCCTCGAATAAGGTCAATCGTCGTAAATGTGTAGGTCGCTCCACACTTTACAATAAGACGATACTCGTGAAACACTAGTGTATTGAATCCCCGGTAAGGGAACGAAAATAAATCCCAAGTCTCGAAAAAGGCAAATTAAAACTTCTACAAAAACTTGAACGTTTTTCCAGAAGTTGGGGGGCAAATGATATGGGCTAAAAATAAGCCCTAAAGACATATTTAATGTGGCATTAATTAGACCCGACATGGTCCAAACGTGGGGCTCATTAATAAGGTCAAAAGCCCTAATTTAATATTAATTTCGTAATTAATATTAGGGGTGATAAAACAGCTCAGCAATAAGAGTCAGATAAGGATATAACTCCTGCCTGACTTAGCCTCCAAGGTACCTAAATCAACATGGAAATTGATTCCTACAAGGAAGGAGTCTAGAACCTTCCTAGAAGAGGTGGCTTGCCCACCAAGACACAAAATCCTACTAAAATTCATAGGCTTCTCAGCCTATATAAAGGGTCTGACCCCTCGTTCTCAGAACTACGTTTTGGGGCACAGCTCCATACGTCATCCACCACGTTTTAGCTTAATCCTCGAATAAGGACATACAAGCCACTACGTCCTAGGTGAGCCCTCGCCGCCATAGCCCCGAGGGCACCATCACCTAGAACTACGTTTTTTGGCTTGATCTTTGATATACATCAAAGTACGTAGGCATCTTGTGAAGGCAGATTCAGCCACGAACACAAGAGCAGCCATTAAAGCTCGAAGCTCACCATCCCTTGTATTTAATACATACAAACCCTAGCCGCAATTTATAAACCCTCGATTTTATTCCACAACAGTAACTATCTCAGACGAATGAGATTAGTTTCACTGAATTAAAATAATAGTCGTCTCGAACTAATGAGATCGACCCGATAACAATTAAATTATTTCTACGCTTATAGGGATTATAATTCTCAAATAAACTAAATTAACAGCATAATAATATTTAACGAGAGATAATGCTCAAAAGAAATTATTGCATCATACGGAGCAACAGATAAATCTCAACATATAATATCTCGAAAATAATTAAGGGATTAAATAACACGAACAGAAATTCACAGTTTCCAAAGGTTAGGGTAGGAATGAACTTGCGTCGATCTCGTAGTGCAATTGAATGAAGATAAAATTTATACTCTACCCGTGAACTTGGCTTCGGTCTACAGCTCGGGAAATATTCTCTAAAAATGGCAATCAGAAATACGTGAGCGATTCGTCAAAATAAAATATTTCTAAACCGCTAATATAATATCCTCACAATTTCTAATTTCTTTTACTCATTAATAATATAATCAAATTTTAATCTGACTCGATCCGGTTAATTAAATTAATTCGGGAATATTAAATATCAACTTCTCAAAATAAAATCATATTTAACTCTTATTCATTTATAATTAATCTCTCTTTTTATCAACAAATCATTAAATCTCTAAATTACGTCCAATAATCACAAAATATTTATTTTTCACTAATTAATCATTTATACTATTTTTATCAAATTATTTATTTCTCAAAATTTTAAATAGCAATCCAAATAATTAAATTCCGATTTTAACATTCGATCATTAATTTATCAGAATTGTATCGTTTTATAAAATTTTATTCGCAACCTACCACAAAGAAGACGTGGACCCCACCGGCACCACCACCGTGGACCCACCTTTCCCCTGCGTCTCTCTCCCTCGACTGACTCTCTCCCAATCTCTCTACTCTCTCTTTCAATCTCTCCAACAAATCTCTCTCTCTCCCACCGGCACCATCTCTCTCGACTAAATCTCTCCCTCCGCATCTCTCTTTTCTCTCCAGCATCACCCACCCATCTCTCTCCCTCTCCGTTTCACCCCTCTTCTCCCTAACAACAACGATAACAATCTCTCTCGACATCTCCCTCTCTTCTCATCTCTCCCTGGTCTTATCTTTCCGTTGAACTCCCCCTCTCCCGTGCCTCCTACATCCCCAACTAAGCCCAACAACAATCACAACAATCAACCTCTCTCGAACTTCTCTCCATCTCCCCCGTTCTCTCTTCCTCGCCTCTACATCAACAACCAACACTCAAAACAACAATTTCTCTCCTGACTCTCTCTAAGTCTCTCCACCATATCTCTCTCTTTCTCGACCCCAACCACACTCTCCTCTCATCTCTCTCGTCGATTTCATTCCCCCACTCTGAAAACAATAACCACCAACACCACCACCGCAGCGGTGGTGGTCGTCTCCTTATTACTCCACCATCACAACCCACCACCGAAACCATCCCCAATTAACAACAATCTCCCCTGCAACTCCCTCTTCCTTCTCCTCTCTCGCCTCTCTCGAATCCCCTATCTCTTTCCGACTCAATCTCTCCCTCTACCCCTTTCCCCAACCACAATAACAAACAAATCAACACCACCATGGTCGTCTCCTTCTCCCAGTACAAAATGAAACGAAAGAAAGAACGAACAATTAAAAAAAAATAAACTACCTCTGATGCTTGTACTCGGTTTATATGTATAAATGGAGTACTATGTTTTTGCCTAGTGTTTTTTTTTATTAACATATATAGGAGATGGGTTTTGCAGTGAAAAGAAATACAGAGTATTGGAGGTTGTGTTTTGGATGCTATAAACTATAAAGAGATGATATATGTGTTACTTCCCCTCTCCCTAAATAAACATGAGTTCGGGTTCTGTTTATATCGTTTTATGACACAAAAAACGTGGGGGACAAAATCTCATGAAACACTCCGTAAAAACATAACCTTATTTTGGGGAATGTTTTGTGACAAAATAAAAAATTGTTATCTCCTCAATAATGCTGACTAATGATGAAACCGGTAGTGTGATTATTAATTAAATAAAAAGAATTGAAATGTGGGGAACAAATTAAAATGTCATAATAATGACCATGTTAGTGCTATTTTCATAAAAAAATGATGACCCCTCCATCAGCTTGTTTTCTCCCGGCTGGCTAATTAAAACGATACTCTAATTTCGTTTCCTAAAATAAATTCGACTCAAAATTAAAATATTATTTCTCTAAATTTCTTGATTTTAATAAACACCAAATAAATATAATTAAATAGATATAAAATAATATTTACTTACATATGAGTAAATTAAATCTCAAAATTTCTCCAAAACGCGCTAATTAATTATACCAATGCATTTCTCTCAATTAAAATTTAAATATCGAGTAGGAAAATTTATTGGAAAAATTCGCGGTTATTACAGTCTTCCCCCCTTATAGGATTCCGTCCTCGGAATCAAAATTATGCACTAAACAATTCAGGATATTTAATTCTCATTTCGCTTTCTAATTCCCACGTGGCTTCCTCGACCTGGTGGTTTCTCCAAAGTACTTTCACTAAATTTATTTTCTTAGTTCTTAACTCTTGCACTTTGTGATCTAGGATATGTACCGGCTTTTCTTCATACAACAAATCAGGACGTATTTCTACTGGTTCGTAGGTTATAACATGTCTGAAATCAGAATGGTATTCTCTTAACACAGAAACATTTACACATTATGGATATGCTGAAGGTCTGGAGGTAGGGCCAACTGATAAGCTATCGGTCCTATATTTTTTAGAATCTCAAAAGGTCCTATATATCTGGGCTCAACTTGCCTTTCTTCCCAAATCTCATTACTCTTTTCCAAGGTGACACTTTCAACATCACTTTATCTCCTACTTCAAAGGCTTTGTCTTTTCTCTTTTGATTTGCATACTTCCTCTGTCGATCTTGAGCTGCAACTAACCTTTTTCGAATAACTTCTGTTGCTTGCTTAGTTTGTTGAAGTAATTCTGGTCCTAGTATCTTTCTTTTTCCTACTTCATCCCAATATAAAGGTGATCTACACTCCCTTCCATACAAAGCTTCATATGGTGCCATACATATGCTCGAGTGGTAACTATTATTGTAAGCAAACTCGACTAGGGGTAAATGCTCATCCCAACTTCCTTTAAAATCAAGTGCACAGGCTCTTAACATATATTCAACTGTTTAAATCGTCCTTTCACTTTGTCCGTCGATCTGTGGATGGTATGCAGTGCTCAGATTTAACTTCGTGCCAAGACTTTACTGAAAACTTTTCCAAAATCGAGAAGTAAACGGGCATCTCTATCAGATATAATTGAAACAGGCACTATATGACAAACCACAATTTCCTTTAGGTATATCTTCACTAATCTTTCAACGGAATACTTATCACTAATTTGTAGGAAATGCGCAGATTTAGTGAGTCGGTCGACAATAACCCAAATTGCATCATGGCTGGCTCTAGTTCGGGGCAATCCTACGACAAAATCCATGGTAATATGCTCCCATTTCCACTCGGGTATCTCTAAAGGTCGTAGAAGTCCACTTGGTCGTTGATGTTCTGCCTTCACTTTCTGACATGTCAAACACTTACTTACACATTCTGCAATCTCCCTCTTCATGTTAGGCCACCAATAATTCAACTTGATGTCTTGATACATTTTTATGCTTCCTAGGTGAATGGAATATCTCGAGTTATGCGCTTCACTCATAATTTCTTCCTTCAACTCTCTAACATTAGGAATCCATATTCTCGATGCAAATCGCTTAATTCCTTTATCATCTTTTGAACTTAGAACCTCTTCTCCGGTCAACTCTGATCTTCTTTCTTCCATTACTTGTTCTTGACAGCGTCGAATCTTCCCGAGTAACTCCGATTGAAACTTAATGTTGTAAACTCTTTCATTGTTTTGGACTGGAACCTTGACTTCAAATTCCATTTTCTCAAATTCTCTAACCAATTCTTCTGAGGTTATCAACAGGTTTAGTCTCTCCTTTCTACTTAATGCATCAGCTACAACATTAGCTTTCCCTGGGTTGTAGTTTATCGAGCAATATTAGTCTTTGATCAACTCTAACCATCTTCTCTGTCTCATGTTTAATTCCTTCTGCGTGAATATATACTTTAAGCTCTTGTGATCCGTGTAAATCTCGCATTTCTCTCCATAAAGGCAATGTCTCCAAATCTTGAGGGCAAAACGATAGTAGCAAGTTCCAAATCGTGAGTAGGGTAACGGGACTCATACTCCTTCAATTTTCGAGAGGCATAAGCTATTACTTTTCCGTGTTACATCAAAACACATCCTAAACCCTTGTGAGAAGCTTCGCTGAAAATTACGAAATCGCCTTTCTCATCGGGTAAGGTCAACACCGGGGCAGTAGTCAATCTCTTCTTCAATTCTTGAAAGCTTTCTTCGCATTTGGGGGTCCACTCAAACTTTTCACTCTTTCTGGTAAGTCGAGTCAATGGCGTAGCTATCTTTGAGAAGTCCTTCACGAATCTTCGATATTATCCAGCCAATCCAAGGAAACTTCTAACTTCAGTTGGAGTCTTGGGTCTCTCCCAATCTGCTACGGCTTCTATCTTTGCGGGGTCTACAAATATCCCTTCGCCGCTCACAATGTGTCCTAAAAATTGAACTTCTTTCAACCAGAATTCATACCTCAAAAATTTCGCATATAACTTTTATTTTCTCAGCACTTCCAGAATCAAACGGAGGTATTCAGCATGTTCTTCAGGAGACTTCAAGTATATCAAGATGTCATCAATAAATACAATCACGAACTTGTCCAAGTACCTCTTGAACACACGATTCATCAAATCCATAAAAGCAGCTGGCGCATTCGTCAATCCAAAAGACACGACTAAGGACTCGTAATGTCCATATCGGGTCCTAAAGGCAGTCTTAGGAATATCTTCAGGCTTGATCTTTAGTTGATGATAGCCGGATCTCAAATCAATCTTTGAAAAACATATAGCTCCCTTAAGTAGGTCAAACAGATCGTCGATTCGAGGTAAAGGTTACTTGTTCTTGATAGTCATCTTGTTCAATTCACGATAATCAATACATAGTCGCATAGATCCGTCCTTCTTCTTCACGAACAACACTGGAGCTCCTCACGAGAATACACTTTGTCTGATTACACATTTTTCTAGCAATTCTTGCAGTTACGTTGCCAATTCCTTCATTTCCACTGGTACCATTCTGTACAGCGTGTTTAAGATTGGTGCAGTTCTTGGTGCTACGTCGATTACAAATTTTATCACTCGATCCGGCGGCATTCCAGGCAACTCGTCAAGAAAAACATCTTCAAATTGATTAACTACAGGGACTTCTCCAATCGTAGGGTTCTGTTTCTCGGTCTCTATCACATGAGCCATATAGGCTTGACATCCTTGCCGGAGTAATCTTTTAGCTCGAATTATTGACAGAAAATCCTTAGTCGGTTTCCGTATGTGAAAAAAAAATTCTTATACCATTAGGTTCACTTAAGCTAACTCTCTTCCGACGACCATTTATTTGGGCATCATAGCGCGCTAAACAATCCATTCCTAGAATTACGTCAAATTTCTTTAACTTAAAAGGAATGAGGTCTGCATCGAAACATTGTCCATGTATCTCTATAGAACAATTTGGACACAATTGGTTTACTAGTACGATTTCCTGATTAACTACTTCTATGCTCAGAATCTCTTCTAAAGGTACAGATTCAAGATTCGAATAGAACACACGCATTCTCAAAATTCACTAGAAGCATACTTGTAATCACATTGCTATCATTAATGGCATCTCTCATAGTCATGTTAAGAGTTCGCGCTGTCGGCTTGTTGTTAGGAGGTGCTGTAAATCAAGGCACTGGTTTCTCCTTCAAAGGTTGTCTGAATTCTCGGGACACGGGACCTTATGATCCTTGATAACATTTGTCATACTCATATAAAAAAAATGTATACTTGGCTTGTCTTCTAGAGGTGTAGCCAATCTTATAACTGTGTTTTCTCTCGGGTTAATAATATTTTTCGTCCAACTCTCCATTCCTTCCTCGTTTGAAGTAGGAATATCCTTCTTCACGTAGTTTAAATAATAATACTGATCCTCTCCAAAAATATATATATCCTGCTCATATGGTCTTAGATGCTTTCGATTTAAGGAGCTTAATCCTCCTATGATTCACAACATACTTAAAATAGTACTTGTTAATTATCAACTCAATAATTCTAACTTAAGATATCACCATCGTGCATTTAATAGTTCTCTTTTGCCTTCCACCAATTATTTTATTTACCATAACATATTAACAGAGATAGTCCTAGCTTATTCAACACTATACAAAGAAAATATTCTACATTTCTCTCAACCATGTTCTCATTTCTTTTCCTATATGAAAACTATCACTCTTTCATCAACAAGTAATATATCATCAATGTATACTCAGTATCGACTCGCTTCTCACTTTTAAAGGATTGTTCCGCATTCAAACCAAATTCTTAGTACTTTAACACATAACCCTGAGACACTACATAGGCTTTCGAATATCTGACCAGCGAATAATTTGCGTACTAGTCTATTCATATTTAGAAATTGGCACTCAAACTCGAGTTGTTGAAATTTTCTTTTCTGGGAGTAACGTTTCATCACATTCAAATTTCAGTATACCTCTTTGAATTTCTTAGACACCGATCATTTTAGCATCCATAAGGACATTGAATAGAGATTTCCCATAAAGGAATTAATGTTAAACAACAACAGTTGAATACTCAAGTTTTGATAGTGAGAATCTTAACAAGGGATTAACTGAGAGATCATGATGATCATTGAACATCTGTTTTGTTGCATGTGTCATTAGGACAACCGTCATAGTACACAAGGTGGCCAGCCTTTAGTACTCTAATGAAAAACAACAGTACAAACGGTGGCGTCCCACCAGACTTCAATCACAGAGACTGATAGTCTTCCCCTATATATAGGGTTGTTCATCTCAATATCTCAAAAGGGTATCAAATATAGGAATGGGTATTAAAGGGATTTGTATTTATGAAAGTACATGATGATGGGTAACTTAACCTCTAAACAACATAGGTCCTTTTTCAAATATGGTAGAAATTGTCTGGGGAAATTCAAATGATAAGATTTATCGATAATCGCTAACGAAGTTATTTAAAGAACGATTTTCTAGCACAATATAAGCTCTTAGGAATAACTATCGATTCTCAAATAAAAGCGACACTTGCAGACTTCGGTAGCTCGTCAGAAAATCTCTAAGAGAGAATGTAGAAAAACACAATATCATAGAGAACTATTTCAACCTCAATAAGGCATATGTTTAGAAAAACTAATGTCGGTCATAAAATTGTTTAAGAGTTTAGCCTCAAACTTGGGACACATAATTGTTTATCTCTCTAAGTCCATCTTTGGTGCACGTATCTCGCGCTGGTCCAACTCTGACTGGTAAAGATATTGACAACATTTAAAAAAATGTGGAAACTCTCCAGGGTATTATCCACCTTAACAAGAATGGAATCTTAGACATCCTATCTTAAATCAATTGGGAACTAGGGTCCATGCGAATAAGGTGTAGGACATCTACAAAGGTACAAAAAGTTTCGGTCACAAACAGGTTCTAAACGACAAGATATACATATGGATGTATAAGGGTGTAAGGCACTTAGTGCTAAAATCTCAAAATCGTAATACATCTCTAAACTCTCACGTCGTGATATATTCTTAGGCTCGTATGTTTCCTAAAAATATAACTAATGCTCTGATACCAAAACTGTAACGCCCCCAAATCCACCCTGACAGGGGACCCGGGTCGTCACATTGTCTCAATATCCTGCAGCACACGATAACGCAATAATAAAATAAAATATTTATTTCAACGGAACATAAATGTCCCACTCCGCAGTTCCAAGATCGTCTCACAAAATAATACAATCCAACTTATTTCATCTCTGGATAATATCTTACATAAATTCATAAAAATAGAAAATAAAGGTTCCAGCGGGATATTCTAATTCTTGTCAGCATAGTCTGAAGCTTTTCCCTTTCCTCTGGACTCCCGGCTGGACGTCTCGCATCTTTCCATCTTGACAGCTGAACAAAATGTTTTAAAGCAAGAATGAGCAACTATAGTGCTCAACAAGTTCTTTCATTGCTCGGGGTATAAATATAATAATATTTACCGAAAGAAATAATCAAAATTTTAATGTAGGATATCACAATCTGAATTGGCTCAAACTCATCTCGAAAATAGCATACTTGAAAGACTCAATACTCATCTCGAAACAAAATACTCGAAAGAATCAATACTCTTCTCGAAACAGAATACTTGAAAAACTCAATACTCATCTCGAAACAGAATACTTGAAAAACTCAATACTCATCTCGAAACAGAATACTCAAAAGACTCATTTGATATAACTCTGATAACTCATGATTTAAGAATAAACTGGTCTTCCACCTCACGGTATCTCGGTGGGGCGATCAACTATCCGACCGAGAATACCGCCTCCAATGACACCGCACTTCGCCCGATCACGGCTACAATACGATATCAACTATATATATGTATGAATGCTAGCATCATAATGGTTATCAATTCAACCAAGGCAACAAATGCCTAATTAATCTCGGTCCGTATAACGGTACACGAGTCTCTAGTTCTCTATAAGGGGCCTCTTGCCCAAAATTGACCAGTAGAATACAGAATTCCCGAATATTTGGGGTACAGATAACTTGAAATAATTTATCCAGAAAATATTTACAAATCTGGCCAGTCTGACTCGATTTTACCACCAATCCGAACAATGGACTGATGTAAATTCTCAGTAATAATAATTTATCGGTTGACACGAACAAAATGCCAAACCTTGACAATAAAATCAACTATCTCGAAATTATGAGAATAGTCTTAAAATTGAAGTAATTGGGAGTCGTACTGAACAAATAGTACTTCTCAATAATTATAATACTCAACATTGATGAACGTTTAAATAGAATATTTTTCACTTGATCGACGAATAAAAATCTCTAACAATTATAATTTTTAAACTCTTATCGGTTAATTCGAACGAGGAACTAACTAAAAGATAATCAATAAATAACGGTTGAATTTGTAAAATAAATTCAATCGAAAAGAATGAATGTAACTATCTCAGACGAATGAGATTAGTTTCACTGAATTAAAATAATAGTCGTCTCGAACTAATGAGATCGACCCGATAACAATTAAATTATTTCTACGCTTATAGGGATTATAATTCTCAAATAAACTAAATTAACAGCATAATAATATTTAACGAGAGATAATGCTCAAAAGAAATTATTGCATCATACGGAGCAACAGATAAATCTCAACATATAATATCTCGAAAATAATTAAGGGATTAAATAACACGAACAGAAATTCACAGTTTCCAAAGGTTAGGGTAGGAATGAACTTGCCTCGATCTCGTAGTGCAATTGAATGAAGATAAAATTTATACTCTACCCGTGAACTTGGCTTCGGTCTACAGCTCGGGAAATATTCTCTAAAAATGGCAATCAGAAATACGTGAGCGATTCGTCAAAATAAAATATTTCTAAACCGCTAATATAATATCCTCACAATTTCTAATTTCTTTTACTCATTAATAATATAATCAAATTTTAATCTGACTCGATCCGGTTAATTAAATTAATTCGGGAATATTAAATATCAACTTCTCAAAATAAAATCATATTTAACTCTTATTCATTTATAATTAATCTCTCTTTTTATCAACAAATCATTAAATCTCTAAATTACGTCCAATAATCACAAAATATTTATTTTTCACTAATTAATCATTTATACTATTTTTATCAAATTATTTATTTCTCAAAATTTTAAATAGCAATCCAAATAATTAAATTCCGATTTTAACATTCGATCATTAATTTATCAGAATTGTATCGTTTTATAAAATTTTATTCGCAACCTACCACAAAGAAGACGTGGACCCCACCGGCACCACCACCGTGGACCCACCTTTCCCCTGCGTCTCTCTCCCTCGACTGACTCTCTCCCAATCTCTCTACTCTCTCTTTCAATCTCTCCAACAAATCTCTCTCTCTCCCACCGGCACCATCTCTCTCGACTAAATCTCTCCCTCCGCATCTCTCTTTTCTCTCCAGCATCACCCACCCATCTCTCTCCCTCTCCGTTTCACCCCTCTTCTCCCTAACAACAACGATAACAATCTCTCTCGACATCTCCCTCTCTTCTCATCTCTCCCTGGTCTTATCTTTCCGTTGAACTCCCCCTCTCCCGTGCCTCCTACATCCCCAACTAACAGCCTGTTTGGCAACGGAAACTTAAAGTAAAATGTTGCTTTAAGTTGTTTTGGGCTTGTTTGGGAAAATGGCTTAAAGTCCGGCTTTAAGTTAAAAAACTGCTTTAAGTCTACTTTTGACTTATGACTTATGACTTATGGAGTTTTTTTTTTTGTTTTTTTTTTTCACGATTCTTGTAAAGTTCAAATATTATGAATTTAAAATTTTTTTAAGTCAAATTTCACTTTAAGTCAAAATTATTAAACCCCCATTTAACTTTAAGTAAAATTACCCAAACACATTCATTCAACTTAAAGTAAACAACTTTACTTTCTCCTTTAAGTTAAAAACACCTCCATTAAGTCAAAAGTAACTTATTTTAAGCAATGCCAAACACCCTCTAAGCCCAACAACAATCACAACAATCAACCTCTCTCGAACTTCTCTCCATCTCCCCCGTTCTCTCTTCCTCGCCTCTACATCAACAACCAACACTCAAAACAACAATTTCTCTCCTGACTCTCTCTAAGTCTCTCCACCATATCTCTCTCTTTCTCGACCCCAACCACACTCTCCTCTCATCTCTCTCGTCGATTTCATTCCCCCACTCTGAAAACAATAACCACCAACACCACCACCGCAGCGGTGGTGGTCGTCTCCTTATTACTCCACCATCACAACCCACCACCGAAACCATCCCCAATTAACAACAATCTCCCCTGCAACTCCCTCTTCCTTCTCCTCCCTCGCCTCTCTCGAATCCCCTATCTCTTTCCGACTCAATCTCTCCCTCTACCCCTTTCCCCAACCACAATAACAAACAAATCAACACCACCATGGTCGTCTCCTTCTCCCAGTACAAAATGAAACGAAAGAAAGAACGAACAATTAAAAAAAAATAAACTACCTCTGATGCTTGTACTCGGTTTATATGTATAAATGGAGTACTATGTTTTTGCCTAGTGTTTTTTTTTTATTAACATATATAGGAGATGGGTTTTGCAGTGAAAAGAAATACAGAGTATTGGAGGTTGTGTTTTGGATGCTATAAACTATAAAGAGATGATATATGTGTTACTTCCCCTCTCCCTAAATAAACATGAGTTCGGGTTCTGTTTATATCGTTTTATGACACAAAAAACGTGGGGGACAAAATCTCATGAAACACTCCGTAAACATAACCTTATTTTGGGGAATGTTTTGTGACAAAATAAAAAATTGTTATCTCCTCAATAATGCTGACTAATGATGAAACCGGTAGTGTGATTATTAATTAAATAAAAAGAATTGAAATGTGGGGAACAAATTAAAATGTCATAATAATGACCATGTTAGTGCTATTTTCATAAAAAAATGATGACACCTCCATCAGCTTGTTTTCTCCCGGCTGGCTAATTAAAACGATACTCTAATTTCGTTTCCTAAAATAAATTCGACTCAAAATTAAAATATTATTTCTCTAAATTTCTTGATTTTAATAAACACCAAATAAATATAATTAAATAGATATAAAATAATATTTACTTACATATGAGTAAATTAAATCTCAAAATTTCTCCAAAACGCGCTAATTAATTATACCAATGCATTTCTCTCAATTAAAATTTAAATATCGAGTAGGAAAATTTATTGGAAAAATTCGCGGTTATTACACGTATCATGTATCATGTGTGCACACGGATTAAATATAATATTAATTGTAGAATTAAACACCCACACATTCAATGTAATAAAATATTTAATGTAATAATACATTCAATCCAATGACAAGTATCAAAAGTTGGGAATCAAACATCAATACATCAAATATGTAAGTCATACCTTGCGTGAGAGGCTTGTCTGAGAGAGAAAAGGAGAGAAATGGGGATTCGATTTGAGAGTAAGAGAGCGAGCTGTGTTTATAAAATTAGGGATTCAGTTTATATTTTCATTTCGTTAAAAAATTTGAAAGTGTAATAACCGCAAAATTTCGAATAATTTTTCCTACTCAATATTTAAATTTTATTTAAGAGTGATGCACTAGTATATTTTAATTAGCGCATTTTTTGGTAAATTTTAAAATTTTATATATTCATATGTGAGTAAATATTATATTATAGCTATTTAATTATATTTATTTGGTATGTATTAAAATTAAGAAATTTAGGAAAATATAATTTAGTTTTGAGTCGAATTTATTTTAGAGAACCAAATTAGAGTCTCATTTTAATTAGTCACCAGGGGAGAAACAAAATTATTGAGGAGACAGTTTTCGCAAAACACGGAGCAAAACAAGCCTCTCTTTTCCCGGAGTGCTCCATCATTTCTTTTTAGTCCAACGTTTTTGTCCTTTTAAATCAGTTAAACAAGACCCAGCCACTTATATGTATACAACATAGACAACAAATCATTGTATTGTTACTTCTTTTCTGTTGACAGACCCATTCTCTGTTTTCTTCCAAACAAAAACCATATACATACAAACCGAGTACAATTACAGGTAGCTTATTTATTTAGTTTTTGATTAATTGCTTTTCTTTTTCCAATTTTGTTCCTTGATTCTGGTAGACTTAAATTGTTTGTGTTGTTATCATTGTGGTGTTTGACCGGTTTTACGATTGTGTGGTGATGGCTATGGCATACGGGAGAGATAGCAGGAGGGTCGAGAGAGAGAAGTTGAGAGGGGTCGAGAGATTGAATTGGAAAGATGATGGGGGTTGGAATTGTGTTGTGGTGGATGGTTTCGGTGGTGTTGTTGTCAGTGTAGAGACAGAGAGAGTAAGAGACGGTAAGAGAGGGAAGAAGAGAGTAGAGAAGAGGTTGAGATTGTTGGGTTTGTTTGTTGTTGTTGATGTTAGTCGCGGGAGAGACGGGGAGAGGGTGAGGGAGATTCGAAGAGAGGGCGGTGTGAGAGAGTGGGCAAGGAAGAGAGTCGAGAGGGAGAAGAGATATGGAGAGGGGATGAAAATGGAGAGATTGGGAGGCAGGGAGGTCGAGAGAGATGGAGGCGAGCGGAGAGAGATAGAGATTGAGAGATAGAGAGAGAGAGAGAGATGGCAGCGAGAGAGAGATGACGGAGAGACGGGGGAGAGACTGAGGGTGAGAGAAAGAGACGAGAGAAGCAGGGAGATGAGGGAGAGACCGGAGATGGGGGAGAGACGACCGGGAGAGAGATTCCGGGGAGGAGATGCTCGGCAGTGGTGGTGGTAGGTGGGTCCCACACCATTATTGTAGTCCTAATAATATTAAAATAATACAGTTCAATAAAATTAACGAGCGGATGTTATAATCGGGGTTTTAATTATTTGGAATACTTTAACTTGAATTATTATTTAAAATGTGAGAAATAAATAATTTAGTTAATTACTTAAACAGAAATATTTTAAGATTATTAATGAGACGTAATTTAGAGATTTAACATTTCGTTGATAAAAAGAGGGAATAATTGTGAATAAATAGAATTAAAAAGTCGTATTACTTTAGAAGGTTTATAATTGTGTTTTCGGTTTATTTTAATTAACTGAATAGAGTCAGATTATTTAGAGGCTAAAATCGATTATTATTATTTTATTTATGAGATTATAAATGGGAGAAAATTTGTTAGTGAGATTAATAATAATTATAGATTTAAACTGAATAAAAATTGATTGTTGAATTATTTTGTTTTGAGAATAAATAGAGGTTAATATTATTAAATTAGTGAATTTTAGAGATTATAGAGAATTCATTAGAGCCTTTTAAATGAGAATTGTATTATAATTAAATAAAGTGGAATTTACGGATATTAAAATAGTTTATATTTTCTAGATTTGATTCTGGAGTTCGAAGAGAGATTTATTTATCCGGGAATTATTTTCCGTTACTTATTGTAGTGATTTTCGAGAATTATTTTATTATTATTATTTTAATATTTAAATATTATTAGTGGATCAGGAATATATTATTTTGACGAATCGCTCACGTATTTCTGGTTGCCATTTTTAGAGAATATTTTCCGAGCTGTAGACCGAAGCCAAGTTCATCGGTAGAGTATAAAATTTTATCTTCATTCATTTGCACTACGAGATCGAGGCAAGTTCAATCCTACCCTAAATCTTGAAATTTCATATTTCTAGCCTGGTTAATTCATTCGTATTTATTTTCGAGCTATCAAATTATGAGATTTATTTTGCTGCTTCTTATACTACAATAATTCTTTCGA
Source organism: Kitagawia praeruptora (assembly GCA_037693485.1). Taxonomy (NCBI): domain Eukaryota; kingdom Viridiplantae; phylum Streptophyta; class Magnoliopsida; order Apiales; family Apiaceae; genus Kitagawia; species Kitagawia praeruptora. Next base: position 130,287,668 of record CM075352.1, read on the forward strand.
ACATTATTTTTTTCGTTGTAATATGATTTTACTGTTAAGAGTACTTTACTTGCGAATTATATTCCCTATAAGCGTAGAAGACTTTCAATTGCTATCGGGTCGATCTCATTAATTCGAGGCGACTATTTATTTTGATTCAGTTAAACTATTCTCATTCGTTCGAGATAGTTAAATTCATTCTTCTCAGTCGGATTTATTGTTCAAATTCGACAATATTCATTGATTATCTTTTAGTTGGTTCATCGTTCGAATCAACCAATAGGAGTTATATTATTTAAAATCGTTAGAGTTTTACTCATTTATCAAGTGAAAAACATTCTATTTATCGTCCTTCGATTTTGAGTATTAAAATTATTCGAGTAGTACTACTTGTTCAGTACGACTCATTTTGTTTCATTCTAAGACTATTCTCATTATTTCGAGATAGTTGCCTTTATTGTCAAGGTTTGGCATTTTGTTCGTGTCAACCAATAAAATATTATTATTGAGAGTTTACATCAGTCCATTGTTCGGATTGATGGCATAATTGAGTCAGACTGGCAGTCCGCTAGATGAACAAATATTTCCTGGAAGAATTTTTATCAAGTCATCTGTTCATTAAATATTCGGGAATTCTGTATTCTACTGGTCAATTTTGGGAAAGAGGCCCATTATAGAGAAAGAGAGACTTGTGTACCATAATACGGACACGAGAATATTTTGGCATTTGTTGCCAGGGTTGAATTAATAACCCATTATGATGCTAGCATTCATACATATATTATATTGTTGATATCGTATTGTAGTCGTGATCGGGCGAAGTGCGGTGTCATTGGAGGCGGTATTCTCGGTCGGATAGTTGATCGCCCCACCGAAATATCGTGAGGTGGAAGACCAGTTCATTCTTAAATCATGAGTTATCAGAGTATATCAAATGAGTCTTTCGATACTTGTTCAGTACGACTCATTTTGTTTCATTCTAAGACTATTCTCATTATTTCGAGATAGTTGCCTTTATTGTCAAGGTTTGGCATTTTGTTCGTGTCAACCAATAAAATATTATTATTGAGAGTTTACATCAGTCCATTGTTCGGATTGATGGCATAATTGAGTCAGACTGGCAGTCCGCTAGATGAACAAATATTTCCTGGAAGAATTTTTATCAAGTCATCTGTTCATTAAATATTCGGGAATTCTGTATTCTACTGGTCAATTTTGGGAAAGAGGCCCATTATAGAGAAAGAGAGACTTGTGTACCATAATACGGACACGAGAATATTTTGGCATTTGTTGCCAGGGTTGAATTAATAACCCATTATGATGCTAGCATTCATACATATATTATATTGTTGATATCGTATTGTAGCCGTGATCGGGCGAAGTGCGGTGTCATTGGAGGCGGTATTCTCGGTCGGATAGTTGATCGCCCCACCGAAATATCGTGAGGTGGAAGACCAGTTCATTCTTAAATCATGAGTTATCAGAGTATATCAAATGAGTCTTTCGAGTGTTTTGTTTCGAGATGAATTTTGAGTCTTTCGAGTATTTTGTTTCGAGATGAATTTTGAGTCTTTCGAGTATTCTGTTTCGAGATGCATTTTGAGTCTTTCGAGTATTCTGTTTCGAGATGAGTTTTGAATCTTTCGAGTATGCTATTTTCAAGATGAGTTTGAGCCAATTCAGATTATGATATTCGATATTAAAATTTTGAGTATTTTCTTCGGTAAATATTATTATATCTATACCCCGAGCAATGAAAGAACTTGCTGAGCACTATAGTTGCTCATTCTTGCTTTAAAATATTTTGTTCAGCTATCAAGATGGAAAGATGCGAGACGTCCAGCCAGGAATCCAGAGGAAAGGGAAAAGCACCAGACTATGCTGACAAGAATTAGAATATCCAGCTGGAACCTTTATTTTCTATTTTTGTTGAATTTATGTAAGATATATCGTAAGATGTACTAAGACGTATTATAATATTTTGTGAGAACGATCTTGGATCTGCGGAGTGGGACTTTTATGCTCCGTTGTATTAAATATTCCGCTTTATTACGCTAACGTGTGCTGCAGGATATTGAGACAATGTGACGACCCGGATCCCCGATCAGGGCGGATTTGGGGGCGTTACAGAAAGTATCATCTTTTTTTTTTTTTTGGATTAACAATTTGAAAGTAATCTTGTTTTAACATTATTTAATTCCCTTGAAACTATCTAACCGTTTTGGTTTTTCAAATTCTTAAAATATATTAATAGATTAAACAATAATTTTACTAAATAATATAAATTTATAATCTATGATGTGATAAATTTATACTATATCTATTCTATTATATAAATTCCGGAACATTAAAAGTTTTGGTACCTGTTTTTTGGTACTTCGTGAATTTACTTATTTACCCTTTATTAAAAAGAAAAATAAATATATGATATTTATACTTTTAAAACACCTATAATAAATAATAACATAATATAATTAATGGTAAGTAGTCGCTTGCCGTTTTTCACATTTACTTTTAATTGAAGAAATTACCTTTTTATAAACACCTAAAAACATCAATGTATCTTCCAATCATTAATATTTCTTTCGAATTAAAACACGTTACCTTTTTAATTTAAAACTAATCTTCATTAATATTTTACTATTATATAAATTCCGGAACAACAAAAGTTTTGGTACCTATTTTTTGGTACCAGTTTCTTGGTACTTCGTGAATTTACTTATTTACTCTTTATTAAAAATAAAAATAAATATATGATATTTATACTTTTAAAACAACTATAACAAATAATAACATAATATAATTAATGCTAAGCAGTCGCTTGCCTTTTTTCACATTTACTTTTAATTGAAGATATTACCTTTTTATAAACACCTAAAAACATCAATGTATTTTCCAATCATTAATATTTCCTTTCGAATTAAAACACGTTACCTTTTTAATTTAAAACTAATCTTCATTAATATTTTACTATTATATAAATTCTGGAACATTAAAAGTTTTGGTACCTGTTTTTTGGTACTTCATGAATTTACTTATTTACCCTTTATTAAAAAAAAATATATGATATTTATACTTTTAAAACACCTATAATAAATAATAACATAATATAATTAATGGTAAGTAGTCGCTTGCCTTTTTTCACATTTACTTTTAATTGAAGATTTTACCTTTTTATAAACACCTAAAAACATCAATGTATCTTCCAATTATTAATATTTCCTTTCGAATTAAAACACGTTACCTTTTTAATTTAAAACTAATCTTCATTAATATTTTACTATTATATAAATTACGGAACAATAAAAGTTTTAGTACCTATTTTTTTGTACCAATTATTTGGTACTTGGTGAATTTACTTATTTACCCTTTATTAAAAATAAAAATAAATATATGATATTTATACTTTTAAAACAACTATAACAAATAATAACATAATATAATTAATGCTAAGCAGTCGCTTGCCTTTTTTCACATTTACTTTTAATTGAAGATATTACCTTTTTATAAACACCTAAAAACATCAATGTATTTTCCAATCATTAATATTTTCTTTCGAATTAAAACACGTTACCTTTTTTATTTAAAACTAATCTTCATTAATATTTTACTAATATATAAATTCCGGAACATTAAAAGTTTTGGTACTTATTTTTTTGTACCAATTTTTTGGTACTTCGTGAATTTACATATTTACCCTTTATTAAAAAAAATAAATATATGATATTTATACTTTTAAAACACCTATAATAAATAATAACATAATATAATTAATGGTAAGCAGTCGCTTGCCTTTTTTCACATTTACTTTTAATTGAAGATATTACCTTTTTATAAACACCTAAAAACATCAATGTATTTTCTAATCATTAATATTTTCCTAGCATCAAGAATTGAACCAAATCCGCCTTGCTCTAATCTGTTCTCACTCTTTTTCAATATATGTATAGTTAAATAGCTATAGAATCAACATTCAACAATAACGCATTTAATAGATGCATATATACATACAGCAAGGAGTATATAACAAGGAGATTATTATCTATCTGTTTTGAGTAGATCAGTGCATGTACAAGACCGTATCATGTATCATGTGTGCACACGGATTAAATATAATATTAATTGTAGAATTAAACACCCACACATTCAATGTAATAAAATATTTAATGTAATAATACATTCAATCCAATGACAAGTATCAAAAGTTGGGAATCAAACATCAATACATCAAATATGTAAGTCATACCTTGCGTGAGAGGCTTGTCTGAGAGAGAAAAGGAGAGAAATGGGGATTCGATTTGAGAGTAAGAGAGCGAGCTGTGTTTATAAAATTAGGGATTCAGTTTATATTTTCATTTCGTTAAAAAATTTGAAAGTATCATCTTTTTTTTTTTTTTGGATTAACAATTTGAAAGTAATCTTGTTTTAACATTATTTAATTCCCTTGAAACTATCTAACCGTTTTGGTTTTTCAAATTCTTAAAATATATTAGTAGATTAAACAATAATTTTTCTAAATAATATAAATTAATAATCTATGATGTGATAAATTTATACTATATCTATTCTATTATATAAATTCCGGAACATTAAAAGTTTTGGTACCTGTTTTTTGGTACTTCGTGAATTTACTTATTTACCCTTTATTAAAAAGAAAAATAAATATATGATATTTATACTTTTAAAACACCTATAATAAATAATAACATAATATAATTAATGGTAAGTAGTCGCTTGCCGTTTTTCACATTTACTTTTAATTGAAGAAATTACCTTTTTATAAACACCTAAAAACATCAATGTATCTTCCAATCATTAATATTTCTTTCGAATTAAAACACGTTACCTTTTTAATTTAAAACTAATCTTCATTAATATTTTACTATTATATAAATTCCGGAACAACAAAAGTTTTGGTACCTATTTTTTGGTACCAGTTTCTTGGTACTTCGTGAATTTACTTATTTACTCTTTATTAAAAAGAAAATTAAATATGTGATATTTATACATTTAAAACACCAATAATAAATAATAACATAATATAATTAATGGTAAGCACCTTGCCTTTTTGCACATTTACTTTTAATTAAATATATTACCTTTTTATAAACAACTAAAAACATCAATGTATTTTCCAATCATTAATATTTCCTTTCGAATTAAAACACGTTACCTTTTTAATTTAAAACTAATCTTCATTAATATTTTACTATTATATAAATTCTGGAACATTAAAAGTTTTGGTACCTGTTTTTTTGTACCAGTTTTTTGGTACTTGGTGAATTTACTTATTTACCCTTTATTAAAAATAAAAATAAATATATGATATTTATACTTTTAAAACAACTATAACAAATAATAACATAATATAATTAATGCTAAGCAGTCGCTTGCCTTTTTTCACATTTACTTTTAATTGAAGATATTACCTTTTTATAAACACCTAAAAACATCAATGTATTTTCCAATCATTATTATTTCCTTTCGAATTAAAACACGTTACCTTTTTTATTTAAAACTAATCTTCATTAATATTTTACTAATATATAAATACCGGAACATTAAAAGTTTTGGTACTTGTTTTTTTGTACCAATTTTTTGGTACTTCGTGAATTTACATATTTACCCTTTATTAAAAAAATAAATATATGATATTTATACTTTTAAAACACCTATAATAAATAATAACATAATATAATTAATGGTAAGTAGTCGCTTGCCTTTTTTCACATTTACTTTTAATTGAAGATTTTACCTTTTTATAAACACCTAAAAACATCAATGTATCTTCCAATCATTAATATTTCCTTTCGAATTAAAACACGTTACCTTTTTAATTTAAAACTAATCTTCATTAATATTTTACTATTATATAAATTCCGGAACAATAAAAGTTTTAGTACCTATTTTTTGGTACCAGTTTTTTGGTACTTGGTGAATTTACTTATTTACCCTTTATTAAAAATAAAAATAAATATATGATATTTATACTTTTAAAACAACTATAACAAATAATAACTGTTGATGAGTGGATTTCGTAATCAACTTATGTGAGGTCTATAGGTAGTTGTATAGGCTAGCGATCAACTGTTTTATGAACAAGGTTTGGGTTGTGTTTGTGGGGGTTGAGCTGAGCTCGAGGGTATCTCCAATAATCTCAGATGCCTTTAGAGAAAATCAGAGAACTTAATGCGTCGTACCCTGAGGTGCCTACGTACCCTTGTATTTATAGGGATCAAGCTCACGTAGTTCTAATATGATTCTGTCTCTTACTGGAATAGCTGTATTCGGTCATCTAGTTCGTGTTGGACTCAGGTTCCTTTAGAGCCTTTCACGAACTAGTTTGGCTAAGTAGAGTAGAACTCGAGTTCGTACCCCACTTATGATTCTCTCATTGGTTAGAGTTATTCTAGGATCATCTGTGCCCTGGAATTATACTCAGATACCAATTCGTTTATCTTGTTCTAGATGACTTCTAGAACTTTCTGTTGGCAACTCGTAGGAACCTGGTGCTCAGGAACCTACATTCCAGGAGCCTGTTTCTCAGGGACCTCCTTATTTCGGGACATATCACTTAGGGACCTTCCTTTTTGTGTTAATACCTGCACAAATAACAAACTAGTTAGACTGGATAACTCTTCATATGCTTTTATCATCTCTATGGCTGTTGTTATGCTAATTCGAACTCCTCGGCTGGGAGGAACCTGGTCTTCGAGTGTTCAGCTCAGCTTCCTGACCATTGGGAAGCTCCTGATATTCGTACTTCTTTAGTCATTTCTTCTATTTGATCTTCCTAGCTCGTATTGAATCAATCTTCTAACTTGTATGGATCGGACCCTATTGATTAATGGGCCTAAATCTAGTCTATGGAGATTTTGGGCACAACAAGTACCCCCCGGTTCCTTGAAATCATGTAATGTGAAAGGAACCTATTCTAATTCTACAATCAGAGGTTTAATGTTAACCCATCCTGGTAACTATATCTTGCTTCAACATTGTATATCCAAGCCTATATGAGCTAGCTCGGTATAGGAAACAGGACATAAAATATTTTCAGCTTGATATAATCTTGAGTAAGCTTCCTTTGTATTAAGGAACCTGTTATCTCGCTATTTTCTTTTTCTTACTTCAGCTCTCGAAATCATCTTGATGCTCGCTTGTCACTCAACTCCACATTTCTTAAATTTAATAATTTAAGAAGAGATAACGGTTGGTAAGCAGGAGATAATTCAAAATTCGAATTAAACTTATCACTTACCAAAGCCGCAGTTAATGTATGAGTTCCCAAGGTTCACACGCCTCTAATGCGTGTATCTCTTTAATTACTGCCCAGTAGATTGCTGCCACGTGTTCACTGCTGTCTCCTATTTACCTCGATTATATAAACACATGAATGGCTTCATCTTCATTTTTACCTTTACCAAATATTTTTTTTTAAAAACCCTTGGAGAAAAAGAGAAGGAGTCCGACGGTCATCTGCTTAATCCAAACCCTTTGTCGCCGTTTTCTTCAATCCAAGGTATGATTCTGAATCCTTTCTTTCTGTTTTTTCATAATCTCGATTGCATTTTTAACTATCTGATTACTTCGATCTTGCATGCTGTCTTTTATCTGATAAATGTTTGTATATAGTCTTCATATCTCACACACACAACCATCCATAATACCTTCTCTACTGGTAGTTCCATCACCGATTTGTGGTTTCATCACTATGATTTTACTGAAAACTTTTGACTGTCTGTTTGTCTTCTATCTCAATTTGTTTTGTATTCATGTCATAGTCCATACTTATCTTTATATATACACAAACTCCATATAACTTCTTAAAGAACTTATTTTGACATAGTCACAGTAGTTCAATCGTCTCTAGACCACAGGTCTCCCTTTAAGAATTCCAAAGTCTGACCTTTTCTTCGTCTGTTTCTTGCAGATGTCTTCTGATTCAACACATTCTGACCACCTCTCTTCCGTAAAACCTGTCTTTATCGCATCTGTAGGTAATAGAACTAGGTCTAGGGTCTTGATTCCCGACACTAGTGATCCTCAAGACATTCTGATGAGACCTCCAAATGCTATTGATCCCTTAAGGCCTTTAAGCTTAATTGATTTAGGAGATGACTGGTTTGATAATGAAGAGGTATCAAAACCTGAATTTGAACCTGAGTCCTTCCTAGAACCCGACTTTCAAAGTGAGATATCTGTAGAAAGAGAACCATTCAAACAAGAGATTGTCCCTTTTTGTGAAAAATCTGATTCCATCATGACCTCAGTTAAACTGGAAAGACTATTCGAGGAATGTCACCGCCCTGTCTGTAAGATAACAATCCCAGAACCTGGTGAAAGAGCTCACAGGTTTGATTTGAAAATCCCAAAACAAGGTATCCCCCATGCTGTCATATCTGCCGCTTTCTTGAGGGTAGGTGTTTCCATGCCTCTTCATCCTTTCTTACGAGAGGTTCTTGACTTTTACCAATTAGCACCAATGCAACTCACCCCTAATTCTTATCGGTTAGCCATCAGCACTTTTATACTATATTCTAGCAAGTTTACAGTTCCTTTGACAGCCCCTGAATTGGGCTATTTTTTCAGACTGAAAGACACTGGGAGAAATTCTGGCTGCTTTTACCTTTCAGCCTGGCCTTGTCACCAGGGTCAGTGCATAAAAAATGTTAAACAAAACTTTGAACAATGGCCAGAACAGTTTCTTTATTGCTATGACTGCCCCTACGTTAGATATGAGTTTAATCGTCGTCCCAATATCCCTAAGCAAACCGTTCTTACGGGAGTCTGCTTGGAAAGAGCAACTGAGATTTTGAAACTGTCAGCCTCCACTAGAGATTGTATGATCTTAATGACCCCTGGTAACCTGATGGCTTTAGGCTTTATTCCTTCGACTTCTGGTAGGAGTTTCTTTATAGTTATGTCTTTCTTATTAACTATATTTGTGCAATTTCATTCGCTTACTTCATATATATACCTCTAACCTTAATCTATTGGCTCATGCAGACATGGCTCCAAAAGTTCCTTCATTTGTGAAAAGATCTAAAAATGTGGAAGAAATTTTCAAGGTTGATGACAATGTAAAGGAGGTTCCGCTTGATGCAACTCCAATTAACCAAGTTCCAACCCCTGTATCTGTCCAGACTCAACCATCGGGTTCCTCAAAACGTAAATTGGCTCAGACCACACTTGACTTATCAGGGAGCTCTCAAACTAGATCCATGAGGAAAAACAAAGCTGTGAAGGCTGATCCTACCGCTGCCCAGAACCAGTTTAAGGACTTGATTGACACTCATGTTCCTGCTGAGACTATTACCAGCTGGTCGAAAATGGACTCTACTGAAGCTCTGGAAGCTATGAGGTTCTCTGCGGCCCAGAACGCCTTCTTTACTCTTAGGTTCTGTGATGATTTTGCCTTGAAGATCCAATATGACCTCAGGCTACAAGGAGAGATCTCGAAACTCAAAGAAGAGCTGGCTGCTAGAGAGGAGAGTGTGAATGTTGCCACTGCTGCGGTAAGGAGGGCTAAAGTTGTTGAAACCTCACTAAAGAATAGCAGGGATGAACTTCAGGAACAGGTGAAGAGTTTGCAGGATGAGAAATTATCCATGCTAGAAAAAGTCAATGAACTGAAAGCTCAGGTTGATGCTTTAAATGCTGCAGCCGTGACTGTCAAATCATCTCTGCTCATCCAGGAAAAAGCTAGGTACGATGAAGGTTATGATGAAGGCGTTCGTGACTACATGAGATCCATGTGGGAAAAAATGCCCGAGCTGAACTGGTCTCTCCTAGGCGAGGATGTAGTGGGGATGATCAAGGACTTTGAGAATGAAGCTGCTGCTGCAACCTCTGTACCTCCCATGAAAATGGTTGAGAGGTCTCCAGGTTCCAACCTTGAGACTGCAGAGGTTCCTGCTCCTGAAGTTGTTCAGCCTATCCTTCCAACTCCTCCTGTTGTCAGCAAGGGTTCCGATGAAGTTCCTCCTTCGTAATCTCAACAAAATTCTTTAAAAACTTTTGATAACTTTGGATGAGGTCGCGGGCTCCTCGTAACGCCTCGCAAGATGTAATTCTGAAATTGGTTTCTGTGGCCTTCGTGCCAATAACTTTTATGTTGGTTTTCTGGGTCTCTGTGCCCATAACTCTCTTTATGATTTATGACATTTGCTTTTGCTGCATACTTTTCTTCAAAACCTTATGAAATACTTCGCTGTTATGCACTAGAGAATAACTCAGCTTCCTTATTCATGTGGTCAAGCTTACGTGGGCTAACCCATTGTAAGAAACAGAACACATGCATATTTCCACTTATTTATTTTCAAAATAAATGCAACAAACTACAGCTGAATTGTAAAACCTGGAACCTTTGTGTTTATACTTTGTACCGATGATCTAAACCGTAGCCTTCTTTAATAACTTCTTCTTCATCAAGACCAGGTTCCTCGAGTATTAATTCTGTAAAATAAACATAAAACAAAAAAAAATAGTTAACGTTAGTAAAATCTTTCTCTTGTTTAATTCGGGTCATCTCTTAGAAAGGTTGCCTACTTGGCTCCCAATCTCAATCTCTAGGTTCCAACATGCCTCGAGGCCTGTTGGTTCCTTTTTTCTCTTGGAAAGGTAACCTGCTTGGTTCCCAATCCTATTCTCTAGGTTCCAACATGCCTCGAGGTATGTTGGTTCCTTTTTTGTGCCTCGAGGCGATTCTAGGAACCTGTGTGCCGTTCTGGGAGTCCACACAGATTCCTCTTCTCCATGTGTCAGGATAGACATCTTATGAAGGTAAATGCTAAGGATTTTATCCCTTCTTCCCATGTGCCAAAGGCGGTTCCACATGAGGGAGAGCTTATTAGGCTTCTCTTTAAGGTGCCTTTTGTCAGGACTTTAGATGCCTTTTGTCAGGACTTTAAATGCCTTTTGTCAGGACTTTAGATGCCTTTTGTCAGGACTTTAATTCACATGCTCAAGAAACTTGAGGCTTTTGGCAACAATGTCGTGCTCAGTCAACTGAGGCTTTCAATCGTGCTCAGGAAGCTACCTGAAGCTTTTTTTCGCGCCCAGGAAGCTACCTGGGACTTTTTCTCGATGCCCAGGAAGCTACCTGGGACTTTGCTCAATGCTTGCTTGGGAAGCTGCCCAAGGCTTAATACTTTGCTCAACACAATCTGTCTACAAGCTAATTCTGATCAATCAATCGTAGTCTGCACATTCTGTCAATTCATATTCATACTTCACACATACTGTCAATGCTACAGGAACCTGTCAGCTTAGGTAACCTGCTTCAAAAATTTCAAATTGGCATATGAAATATCAAATCATAGCATGTGCAATACTGTCTAAGTAGGAATACTACCCCCCAGTTCTTTTGGGTAATGATTATTACGTAAAAGAACTATTAAGGAGTTCTAGCTGCAAATGATGCACTCAAAATATTCAACGTAGAGCTATACATCGCTCAATACCTGAAAAAATTGTCTTGCAAGTAGGGAGGTTCACATCAAATACCCCCCGAGTACATGCATAATTAAATACTGAAATCAAAATGCTGGTCAGCTATAACTAATAAGCTGCCTTTATTCTTGGGCTGAAAGAGCCTTACTTTTCCTAAGAGAAAAACATAAAAGAGTTACTGATAATACTTCTTGAGATGTTCTGCATTCCAAGCTCTCGGAATGAGGTTCCCATCCATATCCATCAAGTGGTAGGTTCCTTCCCAAATGGCTGACTTTATCTGGTAAGGTCCTTCCCAATTTGCTCCAAAAGCTCCATGCGCCAGAACCCTGGTATTTGGCATGACTTTTCTCAGAACTAGGTCTCCAACTTTAAAAGGTCTTGCCTTCACCTTTTTGTTGTAATACCTTCGAACTCTCTGTTGATATGCTGCTAACTTCACTTGTGAATCTGCTCTCAACTCTTCAACCATGTCCAAATACAGTCTATGATTGACCTCATTGCTCTCGGGATCAAAATACTTTCTTCTCAAGGAACCTGTTCCAACTTCCACAGGTACCATAGCTTCACAACCATAAGTGAGGGTAAAAGGAGATTCACCAGTTGTAGTTCTAGGCGTGGTATTATACGACCACAAGACTCCAGGAAGCTCCTCTGGCCAGCTTCCTTTCTTATCTTCAAGTCTTGTCTTCAAAGTGTGTTTGATAATCTTATTCACTGCTTCAGTCTGTCCATTACTCTGCGGATAATACACTGCTGAAAATGCTTTTTGGATTCCAAACTGCTCACATAATCCTCTAAGCTCTCTACTATCGAACTGCTTCCCATTGTCAGAAATCAGCTTCTGTGGAATGCCAAACCTGCATACAATGGCTCGAAACACAAACTCAGTCAATTTTGACGCTGTAATCTTAGCAAGTGGTTCTGCTTCTGCCCACTTTGTAAAGTAATCGACTGCAACCACTGCGTATTTCACTCCTCCTTTTCCTTTCGGGAGCTCTCCAATGAGGTCTATTCCCCAAACAGCGAATGGCCAAGGTCTAACAATCGGTTTAATAGGGGCTACAGGACGACTATCAAAATTTGCAAACCTCTGACAATTACTGCATGCCTGCACAAACTTTGTAGCATCTGCTTTGATGGTTGGCCAATAATATCCTTGTCGAAGGACTTTCATGGCTAAAGAATTACCCCCCGAGTGATTTCCACATACTCCTTCATGAATTTCCTCGAGGATATACTTGCATTGTTCTCCAGCTACACACTTGAGCAGAGGCTGATTGAATCCTCGTTTATACAGAACTCCGTCATAAATTACATACCTGGCTGCATGATACCTCAGCTTCCTGATATCACTTTGATTGGGAGGTAGCTCCCCTTTGTCCAGGTAACGATGTATCGGGGTCATCCAGGAATCTTCAACTGGGAATTCAATGTCCATTACCTCTTCTTTGAAAACACTAGGTTGCTCCTGGATTTGGAGTGGAATTACCCCCAATAACGTGGACTCTCTTTGTGACCCTAGCTTGGCCAATGCATCCGCCTTAGTATTTTTTCCTCGAGGTACTTGATCTAGCTTCACCTCTTTGAACCTTGTGATCAACTCCTGGGAGTACCTCAAATATAAGTCTGTTCTTGGCCCTCTCGCCTGAAAACCACCACGAATCTGCCAAACTACTAACATCGAATCACTAAACACCTTGATATTCTCAACTTTCATCTCCAAGGCCAACTTGAGACCTGCAATCAATGCCTCATATTCTGCATCATTGTTCGTGGCTTTAAAAGCAAAATGAATTGAGCTATAGAGTTGGTGCCCTTCTGGACTAATTAGTTCTATGCCTGCACCTGCTCCACTACTGTTAGCAGCCCCATCTACATACAGTGTCCACCAAGGTGCACAGTTGTCATTGTCTGTCTGTTTTTCTACCACCTCTTTTGGCCCCTCCTGGCCAGTAACCTCTACATGAGGTGGAAACTCGATTAAGAAATCTGCTAAAGCTTGAGCTTTAATTGCTGTCTTTGGCTTATATTCTATGTCGAACTGACCTAGCTCCACAGCCCACTTTAACATTCTTCCAGAAGTTTCTGGCCTATGCATCACTTGCTTAAGTGGATATGAGATTCTTACTTCAATTTTATGAGCTTGGAAGTAAGGTCGCAGCTTCCTGGAAGCCAGAATCAACGCGAATACCAGCTTCTCCATTCCTGTGTACCTCGTTTCTGCATCAAGTAACCTTTTACTAACATAGTAAACTGGGCTCTGCTGTCCATTCTCTTCTCGAACCAGAACTGCACTAATGGAATACTCTGACACGGCCAAATAAAGTATCAATGTTTCTCCATCCACAGGTTTGGCTAACAGTGGGGGGCTCCCCAAATGTTCCTTTAACTTTCCAAACGCTATCTCACATTCTGCAGTCCACTCGAATTTGTTTCCTTTCTTTATAGCTTTAAAGAACTCCTGACACTTATCAGTGGACTTCGAAATGAATCTATTCAAGGCTGCAACTCTTCCTGTAAGAGACTGAACCTCTCTCACAGTTCTCGGAGACCTCATATCAATCAATGCTTTAATCTTGGCTGGGTTGGCTTCGATACCTCTGTGGTTTACCATGAAACCCAGAAACTTTCCTGATTCTACCCCGAATACACATTTTTGTGGGTTCAGCTTCATTCTGTACTTCCGCAAGATTCCAAACATTTCTTCTAAGTGCTTTACATGGTCAACAGCTTCCTTAGACTTAACTAGCATATCATCCACATATACTTCCATAGTATGGCCAATTTGGTCTTTAAACATCATATTCACTAACCGTTGGTATGTGGCTCCAGCATTAATCAATCCAAATGGCATGCATACATAGCAATAAAGACCTCTGTCCGTAATAAAAGAAGTATGCTCTTGGTCAGGTTCATACATAGGGATTTGATTGTAACCTGAATATGCATCCATGAAGCTAAGGAGGGCATGTCCAGCTGTTGCATCCACTAACTGATCAATCCGTGGTAGTGGGAAACTGTCCTTCGGGCATGCTTTGTTGAGATCTGTGAAGTCCACACAGGTTCTCCATTTTCCATTAGGTTTCTTTACCAAAACAGGATTTGCCAACCATACTGGGTAAAAAGATTCTTTAACCAATCCTGCATCCAATAATCTGTCGACCTCTTCTTTCAATGCCTGAGCTCTTTCTCCACTAACTGGTCTTCGCTTCTGTCTCACTCCTTTCTTTTCGGGATTAATATTCAACTTGTGACACATGACCCTTGGATCTATCCCTTCCATATCCGCATGACACCATGCAAACACATCCAGGTTCTTGCCCAAAAAGGTAATGAGAGATTCCTTTAAGGCTGGATCGAGTTGAGCTCCAATCTTCAACACCTTTGTACCATCTTTGTCATTGATCTTCACATCCAGAGTTTCACCAGCTGGTCCAGCCTTAACCATGGTTTCTGGCATTCGAGGGTCCAAGTCTACCTCCATCTCTGTAGTTGAGTCCTCTTGAGGTTCCTGGACGGTAGACGGTTCCTGCACTTCGTGCATGACATTCCTTCTCTTTGATGCTGGCTGACTGTCTTCATTGCTTCCATTATGTTTCAGTTTTCGATATTTTTCTTCATCCAATCCTTCTACCATACACACGTCACCATCCTTGTCCGTAGGGGGTGCACTTTCTATCAGTAAGTAAGGGATATCTGGTCCCCGAAAAACTGGAATCTCAGCATGAGGTTCCTCTTCTATGATCTCTTCAATTCTGATAGCTCTACAGGATGCTGACACAAAACCTTCCAAGGGCGGACTACGCAGGTCGAGCGTTATTTTATCTGGGTTCTTTCCTGGAAAATCCTGGCAAACGAACCTTACCTTTGATAGGAACCTGATTATTAGTGAATCCGTACAAGGTATCGTTTGTTGGAGTTAAATCTTTATCCAGAAAATGTATCTTCTTGAAAGCTGAGTAAGACAGCAAGTTTACAGAGCTTCCATTATCAACTAGCACTCGATGAACCTCATAAGATCCAATTCCTGCCTCAACAACCAAAGCATCAGTATGGGGATGATGTACCCAGGAAGCATCTTCTTCAGTGAAAGTAATATCTGCATCCTCTCCTTCAAACAGCCTTGGGGACCTCTGTGACAGATTGTAAATACTGGTTAAAGGACGTTCCTTAGCCTCACGGGTATACCTCTCCATGGCATTCCTGCTGCTTCCTCCAATGTGGGGACCTCCTATAATTGTGCGTATGCACCCAGCCTTAGGTGGTCCTTCCATCACGACAGGTTCCTGTGTCTGCGTCTTCTGAGTCTTCTCATCTCTATACTTTTTTCCTTCCTGAGCCACCCATTCACTCAATTGCCCTTGTCTGATTAGAGTTTCAATTAGATCTCTGAGGTGACGACAATCTGCAGTATTATGCCCATTATTATCATGGAAGTCACAGTATGGGCGTTCATTCTTATTCCCTGGGGGACCGGTTCTGAAAGGCTTCTTAAACCATGAGGACTTCTCATTCACTGCGTAAATATGATCAATCGGGGCTACCAAAGGGGTGAAAGTTTCATAGACAGGTCTCTCATGTTTATTGTTGTTATAGGAAGCTGGTGGTGGTACCTGACTCATGACAGGTTTAGTAGGATTCACAGCTTCAGGCTTCACCTGGGATGTGCGACTAACCACCTTTTTATTGTCACGACCATTGGGGCTTCTTTGTCTCGACCTCTTGCTTCCACTTTGCCTTACAAAATCTGGATCCTTCCTTAATTCAGCTAGAGACTCCTCCACCAGTCGAAAGGGTTCTGCCTGGGCATAAAAATCTGCCAACGTCTCTGGTTCTTTTCCCTGCAGTGCTTTCCAAAAATCTGAGCCTCCTTTGACTCCAGCAATTAAGAAATTCTTTATTGTTTCCTCAGATGCCTTCCTAACTTTAGGAACCTCCGCATTAAACCTCTTGAAATATTCTGTCAATGTCTCACTAGGTCTTTGCTTGATATTGGCTAAGGTATTGGTTGGTGGTGCGAATGCAACAGATGCTCTAAATTGAGTGACAAAGAGCTTCCCCATACTTGCCCAAGAACCAATCGAATTTGCAGGTAATCTTTTGAACCATTGATGGGCTCCGCCCTGTAGAGTTGCAGCCAGTAACCTGCACCTGGTGGCTTCCTTCACTTGATAAACATCCATCTCTGTGTCAAAACGACTAAGGTACTCAATGGGGTCAGTAGTCCCATCGAATTTCAACTCATTCGAAGGCCTATAAGACCTAGGCAGAGCCGACTTTCGAACCTTCTTGGTGAAAGGAGAAGCTGTTATAGGGTTCATAGCAAGATTCTTTTCGTCCTTGAGTTGAGCCAAAATTTTCTTGACATCATCTGTTGTCACCTCCCCAATAGCTTCCGCCTTTGTCTTCTTACTCGTCCCTTCTTCCTCTTGCGACTCTGCAACGCTTGATTCTTCAGTATCCTCATCTGAATCCGTGCTTTCTTCTTCAATTATCTCGACAGATGGGTCTTTATCTTTCTTCTTTTTCTTTGAGGAACCTCCAGTCTTGGTTTTCTTCTTTTCCTTGGGCCCTGTACGGTCCTTGCTACCAGTTTTACTCTTCTCAGGATTCTCCATATCTTCATCACCATTATCTTGCTTCGGTTCTCCACCATCGTCTGGAACCTCCTCTCCATTCTCAGATTCTTCAAAATTCAACTGTTTCGGAGTAACCTTCGACTTCTTGCTTTTCTTTGCCTTCTTTTTCTTCTTTTTGCTCGAAGCCTGCTCCAAAGTCGACAAACGTTCTCCCACAGTCTTTAAGATTTCCATCATGGCTGCCTTAGTAACCTTCGGTGCTCTGGGAGGAGATGTGTTCCCCTCATGAATCTGTCGCTCAGAACGGGTTGCTTCGCTATCCGAGTTGCCTGACATCTTTTCCACTCTTAAGATATTAACTATCCCCTCCTTCTAGCGCCAATGTTGATGAGTGGATTTCGTAATCAACTTATGTGAGGTCTATAGGTAGTTGTATAGGCTAGCGATCAACTGTTTTATGAACAAGGTTTGGGTTGTGTTTGTGGGGGTTGAGCTGAGCTCGAGGGTATCTCCAATAATCTCAGATGCCTTTAGAGAAAATCAGAGAACTTAATGCGTCGTACCCTGAGGTGCCTACGTACCCTTGTATTTATAGGGATCAAGCTCACGTAGTTCTAATATGATTCTGTCTCTTACTGGAATAGCTGTATTCGGTCATCTAGTTCGTGTTGGACTCAGGTTCCTTTAGAGCCTTTCACGAACTAGTTTGGCTAAGTAGAGTAGAACTCGAGTTCGTACCCCACTTATGATTCTCTCATTGGTTAGAGTTATTCTAGGATCATCTGCGCCCTGGAATTATACTCAGATACCAATTCGTTTATCTTGTTCTAGATGACTTCTAGAACTTTCTGTTGGCAACTCGTAGGAACCTGGTGCTCAGGAACCTACATTCCAGGAGCCTGTTTCTCAGGGACCTCCTTATTTCGGGACATATCACTTAGGGACCTTCCTTTTTGTGTTAATACCTGCACAAATAACAAACTAGTTAGACTGGATAACTCTTCATATGCTTTTATCATCTCTATGGCTGTTGTTATGCTAATTCGAACTCCTCGGCTGGGAGGAACCTGGTCTTCGAGTGTTCAGCTCAGCTTCCTGACCATTGGGAAGCTCCTGATATTCGTACTTCTTTAGTCATTTCTTCTATTTGATCTTCCTAGCTCGTATTGAATCAATCTTCTAACTTGTATGGATCGGACCCTATTGATTAATGGGCCTAAATCTAGTCTATGGAGATTTTGGGCACAACAATAACATAATATAATTAATGCTAAGCAGTCGCTTGCCTTTTTTCACATTTACTTTTAATTGAAGATATTACCTTTTTATAAACACCTAAAAACATCAATGTATTTTCCAATCATTAATATTTCCTTTCGAATTAAAACACGTTACCTTTTTTATTTAAAACTAATCTTCATTAATATTTTACTAATATATAAATTCCGGAACATTAAAAGTTTTGGTACTTGTTTTTTTGTACCAATTTTTTGGTACTTCGTGAATTTACATATTTACCCTTTATTAAAAAAATAAATATATGATATTTATACTTTTAAAACACCTATAATAAATAATAACATAATATAATTAATGGTAAGCAGTCGCTTGCCTTTTTTCACATTTACTTTTAATTGAAGATATTACCTTTTTATAAACACCTAAAAACATCAATGTATTTTCTAATCATTAATATTTCCCTAGCATCAAGAATTGAACCAAATCCGCCTTGCTCTAATCTGTTGTAACAACCGCAAATTTTTGAATAATATTTTTCTACTCGTTATTTAAATTTTATTTAAGAGCGATACATTAGTATATTTTAATTATCGCGTTTTTGTAAATTTTAAAATTTATATATTATATGTGAGTAAATATTATATTATATTTATTTAATTATATTTTTTTGTATTTATTAAAATTAGGAAAATTTAGGAAAAATAGGATTTTATTTTCGGATCGAATTTATTTTAGAAGAACGAAATTGGAGTCTCGTTTTATTTGGCCAGCGGGGAAAAATGAGATAAAATTACAGATTGATTCGTTAAGCACGAGAAGAGACAGCATTTTTCGATCATAGTAAACGAGTTATTCTTGTCCGAGACAAAACACAACTGCTTTTACAGAGCACGAAATGTTCCAGCGTGTCTTATTTTTGTAGTCCCCGGGCAATTGTCTACTTGGAATCAAATAATCACTCAATCGGCTATATATTCATATACAGAGGATTTATATCACTTTGTCTAAACAACACCTACCATTTCATCTAGTTTTTTTTCTGTCAAAACCCAGATTACTACTCTTTAAACTAAAAAACTCGAACCATACACTATCCAAACAGAGACAACACAGGTAGTTTACTGTTTCTTTCTTGTTAATTGTTATTTGTCGATTTCGTTTTTGTAATAACGGATAGGATCGATTGTTGGTGATGTCCCATGTGAGTTTTTGCGTGTGCTATTATCGAGAGAGATTGGGGTTGAGAGAGAGAGAGATTGAGAGGAAGGGAAGAGAGAGTGAAGAGAGGGAGGTTGTGTCCGATTTATATATGTAGATGTGTTGTTGTGATGTGGTGGTTGAAGGGGTCATTGTTGGTGATGAATCGGATTAAAAAGAGAGAGGCGAGATTTGAGATATATTGATTTGCAGACTCAGTGTTTGGTTTCCAGTGTACGCCGCGATGTCAAGAGGTTTGAGAGAGTGAGGGGTTGTTGTCGATGTTGAAGAAGAAAGGGAGAGGAGGGTGTTTGTTGTTGTGTTGGTTACCGATTGAAGTGGTGTTGGTTGTTGATGTTGTCGGTGAGAGAGTGATGTTAAGGGGAGAGGAGATGTCGAGGGAGATAGAAAGTTGAGGGAGATAAGAGATCGAGGGAGAGGAGCGTGAAGAGAAAGAGAGTGCAGAGGGACGGAGAGAGAGTCGAAGAGATAAGAGGACTGAGAGAGAGATTGTGAGAGTAGAAAGAGTGCAGAGAGATTGGATTGAAAGAGTGAGGTGCGAGAGAAGAAGAGATTGAAGGAGATAAAGAGAGGAAAAAGAGTGAGGAGTGGAGAGATTAGAGAGACAGGGTCGAGAGAGAGAAGAGAATGAGAGAAAGAGAGAGAGAGACGACGCAGAGAGAGAGAGAGATCAGAGGGAGAGAGACGCAGGGGTGGGGGTGGGACCCACGGTGGGGTCCACATCGTTTTTCTGTTTGAATAAAATATTAATAAAATAATACGTACCAATAAAATTTATGTCCGTATGTTTATTTGGGATTTATATGATTGAATAAAATGGGTTCAGTTTAGTTCCGTTAAAATTGGAATATTATTGATTTGGAAATGGTTAGTAATAAGCAGTTTAATAATTAAAATGGTTGGTAATAAATAACTTAGTAAAAATGTTATAATTGAGTAACTAATTAAACAGAAATATTTGTGATTTATTGAACATAATTTAGAGATTTAATAATTAGTTGATAAAAGAGAGATTTAATTGTGAATAAATGGAGTTAAATAAGGTTTTATTTTGGAAAGATGATGATAAATATTTTCGGATTATTTTGATCGGACCAGATTATTTAGAAGCTAAAAATCGGATTATTATTAAATTATTTACGAGATTAAAATGAATTCTTGTATTATTTTATTTCTGGAATAAAATAGAGATTTATACCCTTGTTCCAATAAAATGGATTTTTATTAAAATAGAGCTTTTATGTGAATTATAGAGTCTTGATATGATCCAATTATTTTAGAAGTACGATTTAAGTAATTTATTGTTAGCAATAAGTAGAAATAAATTAGAGAATTCCCTTACGAGTTTAGAGCGGGATTTAAGAATATTAAAATATTATATTTTCGAGATTTGATTTCTGAATTCGAAAGAGAGTTATTACCCGGGGATTTAATTTCCGTTAAGTACGTTAGAGATTTTCGGGAAAATAGTTTAGTATTTAAATATTATATTATCGGATCAGGGATATTTTATTTTGACGAATCGCTCACGTATTTTTGGTTGCCATTTTTAGAGAATAATTCTTGAGACATAGATCGACGCCAAGTTCACGGGTAGAGTATAAAGTTTTATCTTCATTCCTTTGCACTGCGAGACCGAGGCAAGTTCATTCCTACCCTAACTCTCGGAAACTTTGTATTTCTGTTCGTATTATTTCATTTCTTATTTATTTTTGAGCTATCAATTATGAGATTTATTTGTTGCTCCTTATGATGCAATAATTTCTTTTTGAGCATTATCTTCTCGTTAAATATTACGTTATTGATAGAATTAGTTTACTCGCGAAATACATTCCCTATAAGCGTAGAAGCAATTCCGTTGTTGTCAGGTCGATCTCATTAATTCGGGACGACTATTTATTTTGATTCAGTGAAACTATTCTCATTCGTTCGAGATAGTTAAATTCATTCGTCTCAGTCGGATTTATTGTTCAAATTCGACAATATTTATTGATTATCTTTTAGTTGGTTCATCGTTCGAATCAACCAATAGGAGTTATATTATTTAAAATCGTTAGAGTTTTACTCGTTGATCAAGTGAAAAACATTCAATTTATCGTTCATCAATTTTGAGTATTTAAAATTATTCGAGTAGTACTACTTGTTCAGTACGACTCATTATTTTTCATTCTAAGACTATTCTCATTATTTCGAGATAGTTGCCTTTCTTGTCAAGGGTTGGCACTTTGTTTGTGTCAATCAATTAAAACATATTTATTGAGAGTCACATCAGTCCATTGTTCGGATTGGTGGTCCATTGAGTAATATTGGCAGTCCGCCAGATCTATTATTTATTTTCTTGTGAAGTTTATCTCAAGTTACCTATCCATCAAATATTCGGGAATTCTGTGTTCTACTGGTCAATTTTGGGAAAGAGGCCCATTTTAGAGAAAGAGAGACTCGTGAACCGTTTTAAGGTCACGAGAATATTAGGCACTATGATACCAGGGTTGATATAATCACCCATTATGATGCTAGCATTCATACATATATTATATTGTTGATATCGTATTGTAGCCGTGATCGGGCGAAGTGCGGTGTCATTGGAGGCGGTATTCTCGGTCGGATAGTTGATCGCCCCACCGAGATGCCGTGAGGTGGAAGACCAGTTTATTCTTAAATCATGAGTCATCAGAGTTATATCAACTGAGACTTTCGAGTATTCTGTGTTCGAGATGAGTCTTTTGAGTATCTATTTTCGAGATGAGTCTTTTGAGTACCTATTTTTCGAGATGAGTCTTGAGTCAAAGTGTCAGATTTCCGACATCCGATTTTCATTTAAATTTAGAGTATTTCTTTCGATAAATCTTATTATATTTATATACCGAGCAAGGAGAGAATTTGCTGAGCACCATAGTTGCTCACTCTTGCTTTACAACATTTTTATTCAGTTGTCAAGTTGGAAAGAGGTGAGACGTCCATCCAGGGATCAAAAAAAGGAAAAGGAAAAGCTCCTGGCTATGCCGACAAGAACTAGAAGATCAAGGCGGAACCCTTATCTTTCTACTTTTGTGAACTTATGTAATATATTATCCGGAGATGTAATATGGCGTATTGTATTATTGTGTGAGATCGATCTTGGAACTACGGAGTGGGACATTCATGCTTCGTTGTAATAAATATTTGGTTTTGTTATTTCGTTATCGTGTGCTGCAGGATATTGAGACAATGTGACGACCCAAGTCCCCGGACAGGGCGGATTTGGGGGCGGACAGGGCGGACACTTCGTGAATTTACTTATTTACCCTTTATTAAAAAGAAAAATAAATATATGATATTTATACTTTTAAAACACCTATAATAAATAATAACATAATATAATTAATGGTAAGTAGTCGCTTGCCGTTTTTCACATTTACTTTTAATTGAAGAAATTACCTTTTTATAAACACCTAAAAACATCAATGTATCTTCCAATCATTAATATTCTTTCGAATTAAAACACGTTACCTTTTTAATTTAAAACTAATCTTCATTAATATTTTACTATTATATAAATTCCGGAACAACAAAAGTTTTGGTACCTATTTTTTGGTACCAGTTTCTTGGTACTTCGTGAATTTACTTATTTACCCTTTATTAAAAAGAAAATTAAATATATGATATTTATACTTTTAAAACACCTATAATAAATAATAACATAATATAATTAATGGTAAGCACCTTGCCTTTTTTCACATTTACTTTTAATTAAAGATATTACCTTTTTATAAACAACTAAAAACATCAATGTATTTTCCAATCATTAATATTTCCTTTCGAATTAAAACACGTTACCTTTTTAATTTAAAACTAATCTTCATTAATATTTTACTATTATATAAATTCTGGAACATTAAAAGTTTTGGTACCTGTTTTTTGGTACTTCATGAATTTACTTATTTACCCTTTATTAAAAAAATAAATATATGATATTTATACTTTTAAAACACCTATAATAAATAATAACATAATATAATTAAGGGTAAGTAGTCGCTTGCATTTTTTCACATTTACTTTTAATTGAAGATTTTACCTTTTTATAAACACCTAAAAACATCAATGTATCTTCCAATCATTAATATTTCCTTTCGAATTAAAACACGTTACCTTTTTAATTTAAAACTAATCTTCATTAATATTTTACTATTATATAAATTCCGGAACAATAAAAGTTTTAGTACCTATTTTTTGGTACCAGTTTTTTGGTACTTGGTGAATTTACTTATTTACCCTTTATTAAAAATAAAAATAAATATATGATATTTATACTTTTAAAACAACTATAACAAATAATAACATAATATAATTAATGGTAAGCAGTCGCTTGCCTTTTTTCACATTTACTTTTAATTGAAGATATTACCTTTTTATAAACACCTAAAAACATCAATGTTTTTTTCAATCATTAATATTTCCTTTCGAATTAAAACACGTTACCTTTTTTATTTAAAACTAATCTTCATTAATATTTTACTAATATATAAATTCCGGAACATTAAAAGTTTTGGTACTTGTTTTTTTGTACCAATTTTTTGGTACTTCGTGAATTTACATATTTACCCTTTATTAAAAAAAAATATGATATTTATACTTTTAAAACACCTATAATAAATAATAACATAATATAATTAATGGTAAGCAGTCGCTTGCCTTTTTTCACATTTACTTTTAATTGAAGAAATTACCTTTTTATAAACACCTAAAAACATCGATGTATCTTCCAATCATTAATATTCTTTCGAATTAAAACACGTTACCTTTTTAATTTAAAACTAATCTTCATTAATATTTAACTATTATATAAATTCCGGAACAACAAAAGTTTTGGTACCTATTTTTTTGTACCAGTTTCTTGGTACTTCGTGAATTTACTTATTTACCCTTTATTAAAAAGAAAATTAAATATATGATATTTATACTTTTAAAACACCTATAATAAATAATAACATAATATAATTAATGGTAAGCACCTTGCCTTTTTTCACATTTACTTTTAATTAAAGATATTACCTTTTTATAAACAACTAAAAACATCAATGTATTTTCCAATCATTAATATTTCCTTTTGAATTAAAACACGTTACCTTTTTAATTTAAAACTAATCTTCATTAATATTTTACTATTATATAAATTCTGGAACATTAAAAGTTTTGGTACCTGTTTTTTGGTACTTCATGAATTTACTTATTTACCCTTTATTAAAAAAATAAATATATGATATTTATACTTTTAAAACACCTATAATAAGTAATAACATAATATAATTAAGGGTAAGTAGTCGCTTGCATTTTTTCACATTTACTTTTAATTGAAGATTTTACCTTTTTATAAACACCTAAAAACATCAATGTATCTTCCAATCATTAATATTTCCTTTCGAATTAAAACACGTTACCTTTTTAATTTAAAACTAATCTTCATTAATATTTTACTATTATATAAATTCCGGAACAATAAAAGTTTTAGTACCTATTTTTTGGTACCAGTTTTTTGGTACTTGGTGAATTTACTTATTTACCCTTTATTAAAAATAAAAATAAATATATGATATTTATACTTTTAAAACAACTATAACAAATAATAACATAATATAATTAATGGTAAGCAGTCGCTTGCTTTTTTCACATTTACTTTTAATTGAAGATATTACTTTTTTATAAACACCTAAAAACATCAATGTATTTTCCAATCATTAATATTTCCTTTCGAATTAAAACACGTTACCTTTTTTATTTAAAACTAATCTTCATTAATATTTTACTAATATATAAATTCCGGAACATTAAAAGTTTTGGTACTTGTTTTTTTGTACCAATTTTTTGGTACTTCGTGAATTTACATATTTACCCTTTATTAAAAAAAAATAAATATATGATATTTATACTTTTAAAACACCTATAATAAATAATAACATAATATAATTAATGGTAAGCAGTCGCTTGCCTTTTTTCACATTTACTTTTAATTGAAGAAATTACCTTTTTATAAACACCTAAAAACATCAATGTATCTTCCAATCATTAATATTCTTTCGAATTAAAACACGTTACCTTTTTAATTTAAAACTAATCTTCATTAATATTTTACTATTATATAAATTCCGGAACAACAAAAGTTTTGGTACCTATTTTTTTGTACCAGTTTCTTGGTACTTCGTGAATTTACTTATTTACCCTTTATTAAAAAGAAAATTAAATATATGATATTTATACTTTTAAAACACCTATAATAAATAATAACATAATATAATTAATGGTAAGCACCTTGCCTTTTTTCACATTTACTTTTAATTAAAGATATTACCTTTTTATAAACAACTAAAAACATCAATGTATTTTCCAATCATTAATATTTCCTTTTGAATTAAAACACGTTACCTTTTTAATTTAAAACTAATCTTCATTAATATTTTACTATTATATAAATTCTGGAACATTAAAAGTTTTGGTACCTGTTTTTTGGTACTTCATGAATTTACTTATTTACCCTTTATTAAAAAAATAAATATATGATATTTATACTTTTAAAACACCTATAATAAGTAATAACATAATATAATTAAGGGTAAGTAGTCGCTTGCATTTTTTCACATTTACTTTTAATTGAAGATTTTACCTTTTTATAAACACCTAAAAACATCAATGTATCTTCCAAACATTAATATTTCCTTTCGAATTAAAACACGTTACCTTTTTAATTTAAAACTAATCTTCATTAATATTTTACTATTATATAAATTCCGGAACAATAAAAGTTTTAGTACCTATTTTTTTGTACCAGTTTTTTGGTACTTGGTGAATTTACTTATTTACCCTTTATTAAAAATAAAAATAAATATATGATATTTATACTTTTAAAACAACTATAACAAATAATAACATAACATAATTAATTGGAAGCAGTCGCTTGCCTTTTTTCACATTTACTTTTAATTGAAGATATTACCTTTTTATAAACACCTAAAAACATCAATGCATTTTCCAATCATTAATATTTCCTTTCGAATTAAAACACGTTACCTTTTTTATTTAAAACTAATCTTCATTAATATTGTACTAATATATAAATTCCGGAACATTAAAAGTTTTGGTACTTGTTTTTTTGTACCAATTTTTTGGTACTTCGTGAATTTACATATTTACCCTTTATTAAAAAAAAATATATGATATTTATACTTTTAAAACACCTATAATAAATAATAACATAATATAATTAATGGTAAGCAGTCGCTTGCCTTTTTTCACAATTACTTTTAATTGAAGAAATTACCTTTTTATAAACACCTAAAAACATCAATGTATTTTCCAATCATTAATATTTCCTTTCGAATTAAAACACGTTACCTTTTTTATTTAAAACTAATCTTCATTAATATTTTACTAATATATAAATTCCGGAACATTAAAAGTTTTGGTAATTGTTTTTTTGTACCAATTTTTTGGTAGTTCGTGAATTTACATATTTACCCTTTATTAAAAAAAATAAATATATGATATTTATACTTTTAAAACACCTATAATAAATAATAACATAATATAATTAATGGTAAGCAGTCGCTTGCATTTTTTCACATTTACTTTTAATTGAAGATTTTACCTTTTTATAAACACCTAAAAACATCAATGTATCTTCCAATCATTAATATTTCCTTTCGAATTAAAACACGTTACCTTTTTAATTTAAAACTAATCTTCATTAATATTTTACTATTATATAAATTCCGGAACAATAAAAGTTTTAGTACCTATTTTTTGGTACCAGTTTTTTGGTACTTGGTGAATTTACTTATTTACCCTTTATTAAAAATAAAAATAAATATATGATATTTATACTTTTAAAACAACTATAACAAATAATAACATAATATAATTAATGCTAAGCAGTCGCTTGCCTTTTTTCACATTTACTTTTAATTGAAGAAATTACCTTTTTATAAACACCTAAAAACATCAATGTATCTTCCAATCATTAATATTCTTTCGAATTAAAACACGTTACCTTTTTAATTTAAAACTAATCTTCATTAATATTTTACTATTATATAAATTCCGGAACAACAAAAGTTTTGGTACCTATTTTTTTGTACCAGTTTCTAGGTACTTCGTGAATTTACTTATTTACCCTTTATTAAAAAGAAAATTAAATATATGATATTTATACTTTTAAAACACCTATAATAAATAATAACATAATATAATTAATGGTAAGCACCTTGCCTTTTTTCACATTTACTTTTAATTAAAGATATTACCTTTTTATAAACAACTAAAAACATCAATGTATTTTCCAATCATTAATATTTCCTTTTGAATTAAAACACGTTACCTTTTTAATTTAAAACTAATCTTCATTAATATTTTACTATTATATAAATTCTGGAACATTAAAAGTTTTGGTACCTGTTTTTTGGTACTTCATGAATTTACTTATTTACCCTTTATTAAAAAAATAAATATATGATATTTATACTTTTAAAACACCTATAATAAGTAATAACATAATATAATTAAGGGTAAGTAGTCGATTGCATTTTTTCACATTTACTTTTAATTGAAGATTTTACCTTTTTATAAACACCTAAAAACATCAATGTATCTTCCAATCATTAATATTTCCTTTCGAATTAAAACACGTTACCTTTTTAATTTAAAACTAATCTTCATTAATATTTTACTATTATATAAATTCCGGAACAATAAAAGTTTTAGTACCTATTTTTTGGTACCAGTTTTTTGGTACTTGGTGAATTTACTTATTTACCCTTTATTAAAAATAAAAATAAATATATGATATTTATACTTTTAAAACAACTATAACAAATAATAACATAATATAATTAATGGTAAGCAGTCGCTTGCCTTTTTTCACATTTACTTTTAATTGAAGATATTACCTTTTTATAAACACCTAAAAACATCAATGTATTTTCCAATCATTAATATTTCCTTTCGAATTAAAACACGTTACCTTTTTTATTTAAAACTAATCTTCATTAATATTTTACTAATATATAAATTCCGGAACATTAAAAGTTTTGGTACTTGTTTTTTTGTACCAATTTTTTGGTACTTCGTGAATTTACATATTTACCCTTTATTAAAAAAAAATAAATATATGATATTTATACTTTTAAAACACCTATAATAAATAATAACATAATATAATTAATGGTAAGCAGTCGCTTGCCTTTTTTCACATTTACTTTTAATTGAAGAAATTACCTTTTTATAAACACCTAAAAACATCAATGTATCTTCCAATCATTAATATTCTTTCGAATTAAAACACGTTACCTTTTTAATTTAAAACTAATCTTCATTAATATTTTACTATTATATAAATTCCGGAACAACAAAAGTTTTGGTACCTATTTTTTTGTACCAGTTTCTTGGTACTTCGTGAATTTACTTATTTACCCTTTATTAAAAAGAAAATTAAATATATGATATTTATACTTTTAAAACACCTATAATAAATAATAACATAATATAATTAATGGTAAGCACCTTGCCTTTTTTCACATTTACTTTTAATTAAAGATATTACCTTTTTATAAACAACTAAAAACATCAATGTATTTTCCAATCATTAATATTTCCTTTTGAATTAAAACACGTTACCTTTTTAATTTAAAACTAATCTTCATTAATATTTTACTATTATATAAATTCTGGAACATTAAAAGTTTTGGTACCTGTTTTTTGGTACTTCATGAATTTACTTATTTACCCTTTATTAAAAAAATAAATATATGATATTTATACTTTTAAAACACTTATAATAAGTAATAACATAATATAATTAAGGGTAAGTAGTCGCTTGCATTTTTTCACATTTACTTTTAATTGAAGATTTTACCTTTTTATAAACACCTAAAAACATCAATGTATCTTCCAATCATTAATATTTCCTTTCGAATTAAAACACGTTACCTTTTTAATTTAAAACTAATCTTCATTAATATTTTACTATTATATAAATTTCGGAACAATAAAAGTTTTAGTACCTATTTTTTGGTACCAGTTTTTTGGTACTTGGTGAATTTACTTATTTACCCTTTATTAAAAATAAAAATAAATATATGATATTTATACTTTTAAAACAACTATAACAAATAATAACATAATATAATTAATGGTAAGCAGTCGCTTGCCTTTTTTCACATTTACTTTTAATTGAAGATATTACCTTTTTATAAACACCTAAAAACATCAATGTATTTTCCAATCATTAATATTTCCTTTCGAATTAAAACACGTTACCTTTTTTATTTAAAACTAATCTTCATTAATATTTTACTAATATATAAATTCCGGAACATTAAAAGTTTTGGTACTTGTTTTTTTGTACCAATTTTTTGGTACTTCGTGAATTTACATATTTACTCTTTATTAAAAAAAATAAATATATGATATTTATACTTTTAAAACACCTATAATAAATAATAACATAATATAATTAATGGTAAGCAGTCGCTTGCCTTTTTTCACATTTACTTTTAATTGAAGAAATTACCTTTTTATAAACACCTAAAAACATCAATGTATCTTCCAATCATTAATATTCTTTCGAATTAAAACACGTTACCTTTTTAATTTAAAACTAATCTTCATTAATATTTTACTATTATATAAATTCCGGAACAACAAAAGTTTTGGTACCTATTTTTTTGTACCAGTTTCTTGGTACTTCGTGAATTTACTTATTTACCCTTTATTAAAAAGAAAATTAAATATATGATATTTATACTTTTAAAACACCTATAATAAATAATAACATAATATAATTAATGGTAAGCACCTTGCCTTTTTTCACATTTACTTTTAATTAAAGATATTACCTTTTTATAAACAACTAAAAACATCAATGTATTTTCCAATCATTAATATTTCCTTTTGAATTAAAACACGTTACCTTTTAAATTTAAAACTAATCTTCATTAATATTTTACTATTATATAAATTCTGGAACATTAAAAGTTTTGGTACCTGTTTTTTGGTACTTCATGAATTTAGTTATTTACCCTTTATTAAAAAAATAAATATATGATATTTATACTTTTAAAACACCTATAATAAGTAATAACATAATATAATTAAGGGTAAGTAGTCGCTTGCATTTTTTCACATTTACTTTTAATTGAAGATTTTACCTTTTTATAAACACCTAAAAACATCAATGTATCTTCCAATCATTAATATTTCCTTTCGAATTAAAACACGTTACCTTTTTAATTTAAAACTAATCTTCATTAATATTTTACTATTATATAAATTCCGGAACAATAAAAGTTTTAGTACCTATTTTTTGGTACTTGGTGAATTTACTTATTTACCCTTTATTAAAAATAAAAATAAATATATGATATTTATACTTTTAAAACAACTATAACAAATAATAACATAATATAATTAATGGTAAGCAGTCGCTTGCCTTTTTTCACATTTACTTTTAATTGAAGATATTACCTTTTTATAAACACCTAAAAACATCAATGTATTTTCCAATCATTAATATTTCCTTTCGAATTAAAACACGTTACCTTTTTTATTTAAAACTAATCTTCATTAATATTTTACTAATATATAAATTCCGGAACATTAAAAGTTTTGGTACTTGTTTTTTTGTACCAATTTTTTGGTACTTCGTGAATTTACATATTTACCCTTTATTAAAAAAAATAAATATATGATATTTATACTTTTAAAACACCTGTAATAAATAATAACATAATATAATTAATGGTAAGCACCTTGCCTTTTTTCACATTTACTTTTAATTAAAGATATTACATTTTTATAAACAACTAAAAACATCAATGTATTTTCCAATCAATAATATTTCCTTTCGAATTAAAACACGTTACCTTTTTAATTTAAAACTAATCTTCATTAATATTTTACTATTATATAAATTCTGGAACATTAAAAGTTTTGGTACCTGTTTTTTGGTACTTCATGAATTTACTTATTTACCCTTTATTAAAAAAATAAATATATGATATTTATACTTTTAAAACACCTATAATAAGTAATAACATAATATAATTAAGGGTAAGTAGTCGCTTGCATTTTTTCACATTTACTTTTAATTGAAGATTTTACCTTTTTATAAACACCTAAAAACATCAATGTATCTTCCAATCATTAATATTTCCTTTCGAATTAAAACACGTTACCTTTTTAATTTAAAACTAATCTTCATTAATATTTTACTATTATATAAATTCCGGAACAATAAAAGTTTTAGTACCTATTTTTTGGTACCTGTTTTTTGGTACTTGGTGAATTTACTTATTTACCCTTTATTAAAAATAAAAATAAATATATGATATTTATACTTTTAAAACAACTATAACAAATAATAACATAATATAATTAATGGTAAGCAGTCGCTTGCCTTTTTTCACATTTACTTTTAATTGAAGATATTACCTTTTTATAAACACCTAAAAACATCAATGTATTTTCCAATCATTAATATTTCCTTTCGAATTAAAACACGTTACCTTTTTTATTTAAAACTAATCTTCATTAATATTTTACTAATATATAAATTCCGGAACATTAAAAGTTTTGGTACTTGTTTTTTTGTACCAATTTTTTGGTACTTCGTGAATTTACATATTTACCCTTTATTAAAAAAAATAAATATATGATATTTATACTTTTAAAACACCTATAATAAATAATAACATAATA
Source organism: Kitagawia praeruptora (assembly GCA_037693485.1). Lineage (NCBI taxonomy): Eukaryota > Viridiplantae > Streptophyta > Magnoliopsida > Apiales > Apiaceae > Kitagawia > Kitagawia praeruptora. The sequence goes on from CM075352.1 coordinate 130,319,860, forward strand.
TAATTAATGGTAAGCACCTTGCCTTTTTTCACATTTACTTTTAATTAAAGATATTACCTTTTTATAAACAACTAAAAACATCAATGTATTTTCCAATCATTAATATTTCCTTTTGAATTAAAACACGTTACCTTTTTAATTTAAAACTAATCTTCATTAATATTTTACTATTATATAAATTCTGGAACATTAAAAGTTTTGGTACCTGTTTTTTGGTACTTCATGAATTTACTTATTTACCCTTTATTAAAAAAATAAATATATGATATTTATACTTTTAAAACACCTATAATAAATAATAACATAATATAATTAAGGGTAAGTAGTCGCTTGCATTTTTTCACATTTACTTTTAATTGAAGATTTTACCTTTTTATAAACACCTAAAAACATCAATGTATCTTCCAATCATTAATATTTTCTTTCGAATTAAAACACGTTACCTTTTTAATTTAAAACTAATCTTCATTAATATTTTACTATTTTATAAATTCCGGAACAATAAAAGTTTTAGTACCTATTTTTTGGTACCAGTTTTTTGGTACTTGGTGAATTTACTTATTTACCCTTTATTAAAAATAAAAATAAACATATGATATTTATACTTTTAAAACAACTATAACAAATAATAACATAATATAATTAATGGTAAGCAGTCGCTTGCCTTTTTTCACATTTACTTTTAATTGAAGATATTACCTTTTTATAAACACCTAAAAACATCAATGTATTTTCCAATCATCAATATTTCCTTTCGAATTAAAACACGTTACCTTTTTTATTTAAAACTAATCTTCATTAATATTTTACTAATATATAAATTCCGGAACATTAAAAGTTTTGGTACTTGTTTTTTTGTACCAATTTTTTGGTACTTCGTGAATTTACATATTTACCCTTTATTAAAAAAAATAAATATATGATATTTATACTTTTAAAACACCTATAATAAATAATAACATAATATAATTAATGGTAAGCACCTTGCCTTTTTTCACATTTACTTTTAATTAAAGATATTACCTTTTTATAAACAACTAAAAACATCAATGTATTTTCCAATCATTAATATTTCCTTTTGAATTAAAACACGTTACCTTTTTAATTTAAAACTAATCTTCATTAATATTTTACTATTATATAAATTCTGGAACATTAAAAGTTTTGGTACCTGTTTTTTGGTACTTCATGAATTTACTTATTTACCCTTTATTAAAAATAAAAATAAATATATGATATTTATACTTTTAAAACAACTATAACAAATAATAACATAATATAATTAATGGTAAGCAGTCGCTTGCCTTTTTTCACATTTACTTTTAATTGAAGATATTACCTTTTTATAAACACCTAAAAACATCAATGTATTTTCCAATCATTAATATTTCCTTTCGAATTAAAACACGTTACCTTTTTTATTTAAAACTAATCTTCATTAATATTTTACTAATATATAAATTCCGGAACAACAAAAGTTTTGTTACCTATTTTTTTGTACCAGTTTCTTGGTACTTCGTGAATTTACTTATTTACCCTTTATTAAAAAGAAAATTAAATATATGATATTTATACTTTTAAAACACCTATAATAAATAATAACATAATATAATTAATGGTAAGCACCTTGCCTTTTTTCACATTTACTTTTAATTAAAGATATTACCTTTTTATAAACAACTAAAAACATCAATGTATTTTCCAATCATTAATATTTCCTTTTGAATTAAAACACGTTACCTTTTTAATTTAAAACTAATCTTCATTAATATTTTACTATTATATAAATTCTGGAACATTAAAAGTTTTGGTACCTGTTTTTTGGTACTTCATGAATTTACTTATTTACCCTTTATTAAAAAAATAAATATATGATATTTATACTTTTAAAACACCTATAATAAGTAATAACATAATATAATTAAGGGTAAGTAGTCGCTTGCATTTTTTCACATTTACTTTTAATTGAAGATTTTACCTTTTTATAAACACCTAAAAACATCAATGTATCTTCCAATCATTAATATTTCCTTTCGAATTAAAACACGTTACCTTTTTAATTTAAAACTAATCTTCATTAATATTTTACTATTATATAAATTCCGGAACAATAAAAGTTTTAGTACCTATTTTTTGGTACCTGTTTTTTGGTACTTGGTGAATTTACTTATTTACCCTTTATTAAAAATAAAAATAAATATATGATATTTATACTTTTAAAACAACTATAACAAATAATAACATAATATAATTAATGATAAGCAGTCGCTTGCCTTTTTTCACATTTACTTTTAATTGAAGATATTACCTTTTTATAAACACCTAAAAACATCAATGTATTTTCCAATCATTAATATTTCCTTTCGAATTAAAACACGTTACCTTTTTTATTTAAAACTAATCTTCATTAATATTTTACAAATATATAAATTCCGGAACATTAAAAGTTTTGGTACTTGTTTTTTTGTACCAATTTTTTGGTACTTCGTGAATTTACATATTTACCCTTTATTAAAAAAAATAAATATATGATATTTATACTTTTAAAACACCTATAATAAATAATAACATAATATAATTAATGGTAAGCACCTTGCCTTTTTTCACATTTACTTTTAATTAAAGATATTACCTTTTTATAAACAACTAAAAACATCAATGTATTTTCCAATCATTAATATTTCCTTTTGAATTAAAACACGTTACCTTTTTAATTTAAAACTAATCTTCATTAATATTTTACTATTATATAAATTCTGGAACATTAAAAGTTTTGGTACCTGTTTTTTGGTACTTCATGAATTTACTTATTTACCCTTTATTAAAAAAATAAATATATGATATTTATACTTTTAAAACACCTATAATAAATAATAACATAATATAATTAAGGGTAAGTAGTCGCTTGCATTTTTTCACATTTACTTTTAATTGAAGATTTTACCTTTTTATAAACACCTAAAAACATCAATGTATCTTCCAATCATTAATATTTTCTTTCGAATTAAAACACGTTACCTTTTTAATTTAAAACTAATCTTCATTAATATTTTACTATTATATAAATTCCGGAACAATAAAAGTTTTAGTACCTATTTTTTGGTACCAGTTTTTTGGTACTTGGTGAATTTACTTATTTACCCTTTATTAAAAATAAAAATAAATATATGATATTTATACTTTTAAAACAACTATAACAAATAATAACATAATATAATTAATGGTAAGCAGTCGCTTGCCTTTTTTCACATTTACTTTTAATTGAAGATATTACCTTTTTATAAACACCTAAAAACATCAATGTATTTTCCAATCATCAATATTTCCTTTCGAATTAAAACACGTTACCTTTTTTATTTAAAACTAATCTTCATTAATATTTTACTAATATATAAATTCCGGAACAATAAAAGTTTTGGTACTTGTTTTTTTGTACCAATTTTTTGGTACTTCGTGAATTTACATATTTACCCTTTATTAAAAAAAATAAATATATGATATTTATACTTTTAAAACACCTATAATAAATAATAACATAATATAATTAATGGTAAGCACCTTGCCTTTTTTCACATTTACTTTTAATTAAAGATATTACCTTTTTATAAACAACTAAAAACATCAATGTATTTTCCAATCATTAATATTTCCTTTTGAATTAAAACACGTTACCTTTTTAATTTAAAACTAATCTTCATTAATATTTTACTATTATATAAATTCTGGAACATTAAAAGTTTTGGTACCTGTTTTTTGGTACTTCATGAATTTACTTATTTACCCTTTATTAAAAATAAAAATAAATATATGATATTTATACTTTTAAAACAACTATAACAAATAATAACATAATATAATTAATGGTAAGCAGTCGCTTGCCTTTTTTCACATTTACTTTTAATTGAAGATATTACCTTTTTATAAACACCTAAAAACATCAATGTATTTTCCAATCATTAATATTTCCTTTCGAATTAAAACACGTTACCTTTTTTATTTAAAACTAATCTTCATTAATATTTTACTAATATATAAATTCCGGAACATTAAAAGTTTTGGTACTTGTTTTTTTGTACCAATTTTTTGGTACTTCGTGAATTTACATATTTACCCTTTATTAAAAAAAATAAATATATGATATTTATACTTTTAAAACACCTATAATAAATAATAACATAATATAATTAATGGTAAGCACCTTGCCTTTTTTCACATTTACTTTTAATTAAAGATATTACCTTTTTATAAACAACTAAAAACATCAATGTATTTTCCAATCATTAATATTTCCTTTTGAATTAAAACACGTTACCTTTTTAATTTAAAACTAATCTTCATTAATATTTTACTATTATATAAATTCTGGAACATTAAAAGTTTTGGTACCTGTTTTTTGGTACTTCATGAATTTACTTATTTACCCTTTATTAAAAAAATAAATATATGATATTTATACTTTTAAAACACCTATAATAAATAATAACATAATATAATTAAGGGTAAGTAGTCGCTTGCATTTTTTCACATTTACTTTTAATTGAAGATTTTACCTTTTTATAAACACCTAAAAACATCAATGTATCTTCCAATCATTAATATTTTCTTTCGAATTAAAACACGTTACCTTTTTAATTTAAAACTAATCTTCATTAATATTTTACTATTATATAAATTCCGGAACAATAAAAGTTTTAGTACCTATTTTTTTGTACCAGTTTTTTGGTACTTGGTGAATTTACTTATTTACCCTTTATTAAAAATAAAAATAAATATATGATATTTATACTTTTAAAACAACTATAACAAATAATAACATAATATAATTAATGGTAAGCAGTCGCTTGCCTTTTTTCACATTTACTTTTAATTGAAGATATTACCTTTTTATAAACACCTAAAAACATCAATGTATTTTCCAATCATCAATATTTCCTTTCGAATTAAAACACGTTACCTTTTTTATTTAAAACTAATCTTCATTAATATTTTACTAATATATAAATTCCGGAACATAAAAAGTTTTGGTACTTGTTTTTTTGTACCAATTTTTTGGTACTTCGTGAATTTACATATTTACCCTTTATTAAAAAAAAAATATATGATATTTATACTTTTAAAACACCTATAAAAAATAATAACATAATATAATTAATGGTAAGCAGTCGCTTGCCTTTTTTCACATTTACTTTTAATTGAAGAAATTAACTTTTTATAAACACCTAAAAACATCAATGTATCTTCCAATCATTAATATTCTTTCGAATTAAAACACGTTACCTTTTTAATTTAAAACTAATCTTCATTAATATTTTACTATTATATAAATTCCGGAACAACAAAAGTTTTGGTACCTATTTTTTTGTACCAGTTTCTTGGTACTTCGTGAATTTACTTATTTACCCTTTATTAAAAAGAAAATTAAATATATGATATTTATACTTTTAAAACACCTATAATAAATAATAACATAATATAATTAATGGTAAGCACCTTGCCTTTTTTCACATTTACTTTTAATTAAAGATATTACATTTTTATAAACAACTAAAAACATCAATGTATTTTCCAATCAATAATATTTCCTTTCGAATTAAAACACGTTACCTTTTTAATTTAAAACTAATCTTCATTAATATTTTACTATTATATAAATTCTGGAACATTAAAAGTTTTGGTACCTGTTTTTTGGTACTTCATGAATTTAGTTATTTACCCTTTATTAAAAAAATAAATATATGATATTTATACTTTTAAAACACATATAATAAGTAATAACATAATATAATTAAGGGTAAGTAGTCGCTTGCATTTTTTCACATTTACTTTTAATTGAAGATTTTACCTTTTTATAAACACCTAAAAACATCAATGTATTTTCCAATCATTAATATTTCCTTTTGAATTAAAACACGTTACCTTTTTAATTTAAAACTAATCTTCATTAATATTTTACTAATATATAAATTCCGGAACATAAAAAGTTTTGGTACTTGTTTTTTTGTACCAATTTTTTGGTACTTCGTGAATTTACATATTTACCCTTTATTAAAAAAAAATATATGATATTTATACTTTTAAAACAACTATAACAAATAATAACATAATATAATTAATTGTAAGCAGTCGCTTGCCTTTTTTTCACAATTACTTTTAATTGAAGAAATTACCTTTTTATAAACACCTAAAAACATCAATGTATTTTCCAATCATTAATATTCTTTCGAATTAAAACACGTTACCTTTTTTATTTAAAACTAATCTTCATTAATATTTTACTAATATATAAATTCCGGAACATTAAAAGTTTTGGTACTTGTTTTTTTGTACCAATTTTTTGGTACTTCGTGAATTTACATATTTACCCTTTATTAAAAAAAATAAATATATGATATTTATACTTTTAAAACACCTATAATAAATAATAACATAATATAATTAATGGTAAGCACCTTGCCTTTTTTCACATTTACTTTTAATTAAAGATATTACCTTTTTATAAACAACTAAAAACATCAATGTATTTTCCAATCATTAATATTTCCTTTTGAATTAAAACACGTTACCTTTTTAATTTAAAACTAATCTTCATTAATATTTTACTATTATATAAATTCTGGAACATTAAAAGTTTTGGTACCTGTTTTTTGGTACTTCATGAATTTACTTATTTACCCTTTATTAAAAAAATAAATATATGATATTTATACTTTTAAAACACTTATAATAAGTAATAACATAATATAATTAAGGGTAAGTAGTCGCTTGCATTTTTTCACATTTACTTTTAATTGAAGATTTTACCTTTTTATAAACACCTAAAAACATCAACGTATCTTCCAATCATTAATATTTCCTTTCGAATTAAAACACGTTACCTTTTTAATTTAAAACTAATCTTCATTAATATTTTACTATTATATAAATTTCGGAACAATAAAAGTTTTAGTACCTATTTTTTGGTACCAGTTTTTTGGTACTTGGTGAATTTACTTATTTACCCTTTATTAAAAATAAAAATAAATATATGATATTTATACTTTTAAAACAACTATAACAAATAATAACATAATATAATTAATGGTAAGCAGTCGCTTGCCTTTTTTCACATTTACTTTTAATTGAAGATATTACCTTTTTATAAACACCTAAAAACATCAATGTATTTTCCAATCATCAATATTTCCTTTCGAATTAAAACACGTTACCTTTTTTATTTAAAACTAATCTTCATTAATATTTTACTAATATATAAATTCCGGAACATTAAAAGTTTTGGTACTTGTTTTTTTGTACCAATTTTTTGGTACTTCGTGAATTTACATATTTACCCTTTATTAAAAAAAAAATATATGATATTTATACTTTTAAAACACCTATAAAAAATAATAACATAATATAATTAATGGTAAGCAGTCGCTTGCCTTTTTTCACATTTACTTTTAATTGAAGAAATTACCTTTTTATAAACACCTAAAAACATCAATGTATCTTCCAATCATTAATATTCTTTCGAATTAAAACACGTTACCTTTTTAATTTAAAACTAATCTTCATTAATATTTTACTATTATATAAATTCCGGAACAACAAAAGTTTTGGTACCTATTTTTTTGTACCAGTTTCTTGGTACTTCGTGAATTTACTTATTTACCCTTTATTAAAAAGAAAATTAAATATATGATATTTATACTTTTAAAACACCTATAATAAATAATAACATAATATAATTAATGGTAAGCACCTTGCCTTTTTTCACATTTACTTTTAATTAAAGATATTACATTTTTATAAACAACTAAAAACATCAATGTATTTTCCAATCAATAATATTTCCTTTCGAATTAAAACACGTTACCTTTTTAATTTAAAACTAATCTTCATTAATATTTTACTATTATATAAATTCTGGAACATTAAAAGTTTTGGTACCTGTTTTTTGGTACTTCATGAATTTAGTTATTTACCCTTTATTAAAAAAATAAATATATGATATTTATACTTTTAAAACACATATAATAAGTAATAACATAATATAATCAAGGGTAAGTAGTCGCTTGCATTTTTTCACATTTACTTTTAATTGAAGATTTTACCTTTTTATAAACACCTAAAAACATCAATGTATTTTCCAATCATTAATATTTCCTTTTGAATTAAAACACGTTACCTTTTTAATTTAAAACTAATCTTCATTAATATTTTACTATTATATAAATTCCGGAACAATAAAAGTTTTAGTACCTATTTTTTGGTACCAGTTTTTTGGTACTTGGTGAATTTACTTATTTACCCTTTATTAAAAATAAAAATAAATATATGATATTTATACTTTTAAAACAACTATAACAAATAATAACATAATATAATTAATTGTAAGCAGTCGCTTGCCTTTTTTCACATTTACTTTTAATTGAAGATATTACCTTTTTATAAACACCTAAAAACATCAATGTATTTTCCAATCATTAATATTTCCTTTCGAATTAAAACACGTTACCTTTTTTATTTAAAACTAATCTTCATTAATATTGTACTAATATATAAATTCCGGAACATTAAAAGTTTTGGTACTTGTTTTTTTGTACCAATTTTTTGGTACTTCGTGAATTTACATATTTACCCTTTATTAAAAAAAAATATATGATATTTATACTTTCAAAACAACTATAACAAATAATAACATAATATAATTAATTGTAAGCAGTCGCTTGCCTTTTTTTCACAATTACTTTTAATTGAAGAAATTACCTTTTTATAAACACCTAAAAACATCAATGTATTTTCCAATCATTAATATTCTTTCGAATTAAAACACGTTACCTTTTTTATTTAAAACTAATCTTCATTAATATTTTACTAATATATAAATTCCGGAACATTAAAAGTTTTGGTACTTGTTTTTTTGTACCAATTTTTTGGTACTTCGTGAATTTACATATTTACCCTTTATTAAAAAAAATAAATATATGATATTTATACTTTTAAAACACCTATAATAAATAATAACATAATATAATTAATGGTAAGCACCTTGCCTTTTTTCACATTTACTTTTAATTAAAGATATTACCTTTTTATAAACAACTAAAAACATCAATGTATTTTCCAATCATTAATATTTCCTTTTGAATTAAAACACGTTACCTTTTTAATTTAAAACTAATCTTCATTAATATTTTACTATTATATAAATTCTGGAACATTAAAAGTTTTGGTACCTGTTTTTTGGTACTTCATGAATTTACTTATTTACCCTTTATTAAAAAAATAAATATATGATATTTATACTTTTAAAACACTTATAATAAGTAATAACATAATATAATTAAGGGTAAGTAGTCGCTTGCATTTTTTCACATTTACTTTTAATTGAAGATTTTACCTTTTTATAAACACCTAAAAACATCAACGTATCTTCCAATCATTAATATTTCCTTTCGAATTAAAACACGTTACCTTTTTAATTTAAAACTAATCTTCATTAATATTTTACTATTATATAAATTTCGGAACAATAAAAGTTTTAGTACCTATTTTTTGGTACCAGTTTTTTGGTACTTGGTGAATTTACTTATTTACCCTTTATTAAAAATAAAAATAAATATATGATATTTATACTTTTAAAACAACTATAACAAATATTAACATAATATAATTAATTGTAAGCAGTCGCTTGCCTTTTTTCACATTTACTTTTAATTGAAGATATTACCTTTTTATAAACACCTAAAAACATCAATGTATTTTCCAATCATTAATATTTCCTTTCGAATTAAAACACGTTACCTTTTTTATTTAAAACTAATCTTCATTAATATTGTACTAATATATAAATTCCGGAACATTAAAAGTTTTGGTACTTGTTTTTTTGTACCAATTTTTTGGTACTTCGTGAATTTACATATTTACCCTTTATTAAAAAAAAAATATATGATATTTATACTTTTAAAACACCTATAATAAATAATAACATAATATAATTAATGGTAAGCAGTCGCTTGCCTTTTTTCACAATTACTTTTAATTGAAGAAATTACCTTTTTATAAACACCTAAAAACATCAATGTATTTTCCAATCATTAATATTCTTTCGAATTAAAACACGTTACCTTTTTTATTTAAAACTAATCTTCATTAATATTTTACTAATATATAAATTCCGGAACATTAAAAGTTTTGGTACTTGTTTTTTTGTACCAATTTTTTGGTACTTCGTGAATTTACATATTTACCCTTTATTAAAAAAAAAAATATATGATATTTATACTTTTAAAACACCTATAATAAATAATAACATAATATAATTAATGGTAAGCACCTTGCCTTTTTTCACATTTACTTTTAATTAAAGATATTACCTTTTTATAAACAACTAAAAACATCAATGTATTTTCCAATCATTAATATTTCCTTTTGAATTAAAACACGTTACCTTTTTAATTTAAAACTAATCTTCATTAATATTTTACTATTATATAAATTCTGGAACATTAAAAGTTTTGGTACCTGTTTTTTGGTACTTCATGAATTTACTTATTTACCCTTTATTAAAAAAATAAATATATGATATTTATACTTTTAAAACACTTATAATAAGTAATAACATAATATAATTAAGGGTAAGTAGTCGCTTGCATTTTTTCACATTTACTTTTAATTGAAGATTTTACCTTTTTATAAACACCTAAAAACATCAATGTATCTTCCAATCATTAATATTTCCTTTCGAATTAAAACACGTTACCTTTTTAATTTAAAACTAATCTTCATTAATATTTTACTATTATATAAATTTCGGAACAATAAAAGTTTTATTACCTATTTTTTGGTACCAGTTTTTTGGTACTTGGTGAATTTACTTATTTACCCTTTATTAAAAATAAAAATAAATATATGATATTTATACTTTTAAAACAACTATAACAAATAATAACATAATATAATTAATGGTAAGCAGTCGCTTGCCTTTTTTCACATTTACTTTTAATTGAAGATATTACCTTTTTATAAACACCTAAAAACATCAATGTATTTTCCAATCATTAATATTTCCTTTCGAATTAAAACACGTTACCTTTTTTATTTAAAACTAATCTTCATTAATATTTTACTAATATATAAATTCCGGAACATTAAAAGTTTTGGTACTTGTTTTTTTGTACCAATTTTTTGGTACTTCGTGAATTTACATATTTACCCTTTATTAAAAAAAATAAATATATGATATTTATACTTTTAAAACACCTATAATAAATAATAACATAATATAATTAATGGTAAGCACCTTGCCTTTTTTCACATTTACTTTTAATTAAAGATATTACCTTTTTATAAACAACTAAAAACATCAATGTATTTTCCAATCATTAATATTTCCTTTTGAATTAAAACACGTTACCTTTTTAATTTAAAACTAATCTTCATTAATATTTTACTATTATATAAATTCTGGAACATTAAAAGTTTTGGTACCTGTTTTTTGGTACTTCATGAATTTACTTATTTACCCTTTATTAAAAAAATAAATATATGATATTTATACTTTTAAAACACCTATAATAAATAATAACATAATATAATTAAGGGTAAGTAGTCGCTTGCATTTTTTCACATTTACTTTTAATTGAAGATTTTACCTTTTTATAAACACCTAAAAACATCAATGTATCTTCCAATCATTAATATTTTCTTTCGAATTAAAACACGTTACCTTTTTAATTTAAAACTAATCTTCATTAATATTTTACTATTATATAAATTCCGGAACAATAAAAGTTTTAGTACCTATTTTTTGGTACCAGTTTTTTGGTACTTGGTGAATTTACTTATTTACCCTTTATTAAAAATAAAAATAAATATATGATATTTATACTTTTAAAACAACTATAACAAATAATAACATAATATAATTAATGGTAAGCAGTCGCTTGCCTTTTTTCACATTTACTTTTAATTGAAGATATTACCTTTTTATAAACACCTAAAAACATCAATGTATTTTCCAATCATCAATATTTCCTTTCGAATTAAAACACGTTACCTTTTTTATTTAAAACTAATCTTCATTAATATTTTACTAATATATAAATTCCGGAACATTAAAAGTTTTGGTACTTGTTTTTTTGTACCAATTTTTTGGTACTTCGTGAATTTACATATTTACCCTTTATTAAAAAAAATAAATATATGATATTTATACTTTTAAAACACCTATAATAAATAATAACATAATATAATTAATGGTAAGCACCTTGCCTTTTTTCACATTTACTTTTAATTAAAGATATTACCTTTTTATAAACAACTAAAAACATCAATGTATTTTCCAATCATTAATATTTCCTTTTGAATTAAAACACGTTACCTTTTTAATTTAAAACTAATCTTCATTAATATTTTACTATTATATAAATTCTGGAACATTAAAAGTTTTGGTACCTGTTTTTTGGTACTTCATGAATTTACTTATTTACCCTTTATTAAAAATAAAAATAAATATATGATATTTATACTTTTAAAACAACTATAACAAATAATAACATAATATAATTAATGGTAAGCAGTCGCTTGCCTTTTTTCACATTATTTTTAATTGAAGATATTACCTTTTTATAAACACCTAAAAACATCAATGTATTTTCCAATCATTAATATTTCCTTTCGAATTAAAACACGTTACCTTTTTTATTTAAAACTAATCTTCATTAATATTTTACTAATATATAAATTCCGGAACATTAAAAGTTTTGGTACTTGTTTTTTTGTACCAATTTTTTGGTACTTCGTGAATTTACATATTTACCCTTTATTAAAAAAAATAAATATATGATATTTATACTTTTAAAACACCTATAATAAATAATAACATAATTTAATTAATGGTAAGCACCTTGCCTTTTTTCACATTTACTTTTAATTAAAGATATTACCTTTTTATAAACAACTAAAAACATCAATGTATTTTCCAATCATTAATATTTCCTTTTGAATTAAAACACGTTACCTTTTTAATTTAAAACTAATCTTCATTAATATTTTACTATTATATAAATTCTGGAACATTAAAAGTTTTGGTACCTGTTTTTTGGTACTTCATGAATTTACTTATTTACCCTTTATTAAAAAAATAAATATATGATATTTATACTTTTAAAACACCTATAATAAATAATAACATAATATAATTAAGGGTAAGTAGTCGCTTGCATTTTTTCACATTTACTTTTAATTGAAGATTTTACCTTTTTATAAACACCTAAAAACATCAATGTATCTTCCAATCATTAATATTTTCTTTCGAATTAAAACACGTTACCTTTTTAATTTAAAACTAATCTTCATTAATATTTTACTATTATATAAATTCCGGAACAATAAAAGTTTTAGTACCTATTTTTTTGTACCAGTTTTTTGGTACTTGGTGAATTTACTTATTTACCCTTTATTAAAAATAAAAATAAATATATGATATTTATACTTTTAAAACAACTATAACAAATAATAACATAATATAATTAATGGTAAGCAGTCGCTTGCCTTTTTTCACATTTACTTTTAATTGAAGATATTACCTTTTTATAAACACCTAAAAACATCAATGTATTTTCCAATCATCAATATTTCCTTTCGAATTAAAACACGTTACCTTTTTTATTTAAAACTAATCTTCATTAATATTTTACTAATATATAAATTCCGGAACATTAAAAGTTTTGGTACTTGTTTTTTTGTACCAATTTTTTGGTACTTCGTGAATTTACATATTTACCCTTTATTAAAAAAAAATATATGATATTTATACTTTTAAAACACCTATAAAAAATAATAACATAATATAATTAATGGTAAGCAGTCGCTTGCCTTTTTTCACATTTACTTTTAATTGAAGAAATTACCTTTTTATAAACACCTAAAAACATCAATGTATCTTCCAATCATTAATATTCTTTCGAATTAAAACACGTTACCTTTTTAATTTAAAACTAATCTTCATTAATATTTTACTATTATATAAATTCCGGAACAACAAAAGTTTTGGTACCTATTTTTTTGTACCAGTTTCTTGGTACTTCGTGAATTTACTTATTTACCCTTTATTAAAAAGAAAATTAAATATATGATATTTATACTTTTAAAACACCTATAATAAATAATAACATAATATAATTAATGGTAAGCACCTTGCCTTTTTTCACATTTACTTTTAATTAAAGATATTACATTTTTATAAACAACTAAAAACATCAATGTATTTTCCAATCAATAATATTTCCTTTCGAATTAAAACACGTTACCTTTTTAATTTAAAACTAATCTTCATTAATATTTTACTATTATATAAATTCTGGAACATTAAAAGTTTTGGTACCTGTTTTTTGGTACTTCATGAATTTAGTTATTTACCCTTTATTAAAAAAATAAATATATGATATTTATACTTTTAAAACACCTATAATAAGTAATAACATAATATAATTAAGGGTAAGTAGTCGCTTGCATTTTTTCACATTTACTTTTAATTGAAGATTTTACCTTTTTATAAACACCTAAAAACATCAATGTATTTTCCAATCATTAATATTTCCTTTTGAATTAAAACACGTTACCTTTTTAATTTAAAACTAATCTTCATTAATATTTTACTATTATATAAATTCCGGAACAATAAAAGTTTTAGTACCTATTTTTTGGTACCAGTTTTTTGGTACTTGGTGAATTTACTTATTTACCCTTTATTAAAAATAAAAATAAATATATGATATTTATACTTTTAAAACAACTATAACAAATAATAACATAATATAATTAATTGTAAGCAGTCGCTTGCCTTTTTTCACATTTACTTTTAATTGAAGATATTACCTTTTTATAAACACCTAAAAACATCAATGTATTTTCCAATCATTAATATTTCCTTTCGAATTAAAACACGTTACCTTTTTTATTTAAAACTAATCTTCATTAATATTGTACTAATATATAAATTCCGGAACATTAAAAGTTTTGGTACTTGTTTTTTTGTACCAATTTTTTGGTACTTCGTGAATTTACATATTTACCCTTTATTAAAAAAAAATATATGATATTTATACTTTTAAAACAACTATAACAAATAATAACATAATATAATTAATTGTAAGCAGTCGCTTGCCTTTTTTCACAATTACTTTTAATTGAAGAAATTACCTTTTTATAAACACCTAAAAACATCAATGTATTTTCCAATCATTAATATTCTTTCGAATTAAAACACGTTACCTTTTTTATTTAAAACTAATCTTCATTAATATTTTACTAATATATAAATTCCGGAACATTAAAAGTTTTGGTACTTGTTTTTTTGTACCAATTTTTTGGTACTTCGTGAATTTACATATTTACCCTTTATTAAAAAAAATAAATATATGATATTTATACTTTTAAAACACCTATAATAAATAATAACATAATATAATTAATGGTAAGCACCTTGCCTTTTTTCACATTTACTTTTAATTAAAGATATTACCTTTTTATAAACAACTAAAAACATCAATGTATTTTCCAATCATTAATATTTCCTTTTGAATTAAAACACGTTACCTTTTTAATTTAAAACTAATCTTCATTAATATTTTACTATTATATAAATTCTGGAACATTAAAAGTTTTGGTACCTGTTTTTTGGTACTTCATGAATTTACTTATTTACCCTTTATTTAAAAAATAAATATATGATATTTATACTTTTAAAACACTTATAATAAGTAATAACATAATATAATTAAGGGTAAGTAGTCGCTTGCATTTTTTCACATTTACTTTTAATTGAAGATTTTACCTTTTTATAAACACCTAAAAACATCAACATATCTTCCAATCATTAATATTTCCTTTCGAATTAAAACACGTTACCTTTTTAATTTAAAACTAATCTTCATTAATATTTTACTATTATATAAATTTCGGAACAATAAAAGTTTTAGTACCTATTTTTTGGTACCAGTTTTTTGGTACTTGGTGAATTTACTTATTTACCCTTTATTAAAAATAAAAATAAATATATGATATTTATACTTTTAAAACAACTATAACAAATAATAACATAATATAATTAATTGTAAGCAGTCGCTTGCCTTTTTTCACATTTACTTTTAATTGAAGAAATTACCTTTTTATAAACACCTAAAAACATCAATGTATTTTCCAATCATTAATATTTCCTTTCGAATTAAAACACGTTACCTTTTTTATTTAAAACTAATCTTCATTAATATTGTACTAATATATAAATTCCGGAACATTAAAAGTTTTGGTACTTGTTTTTTTGTACCAATTTTTTGGTACTTCGTGAATTTACATATTTACCCTTTATTAAAAAAAAATATATGATATTTATACTTTTAAAACACCTATAATAAATAATAACATAATATAATTAATGGTAAGCAGTCGCTTGCCTTTTTTCACAATTACTTTTAATTGAAGAAATTACCTTTTTATAAACACCTAAAAACATCAATGTATTTTCCAATCATTAATATTCTTTCGAATTAAAACACGTTACCTTTTTTATTTAAAACTAATCTTCATTAATATTTTACTAATATATAAATTCCGGAACATTAAAAGTTTTGGTACTTGTTTTTTTGTACCAATTTTTTGGTACTTCGTGAATTTACATATTTACCCTTTATTAAAAAAAAAAATATATGATATTTATACTTTTAAAACACCTATAATAAATAATAACATAATATAATTAATGGTAAGCACCTTGCCTTTTTTCACATTTACTTTTAATTAAAGATATTACCTTTTTATAAACAACTAAAAACATCAATGTATTTTCCAATCATTAATATTTCCTTTTGAATTAAAACACGTTACCTTTTTAATTTAAAACTAATCTTCATTAATATTTTACTATTATATAAATTCTGGAACATTAAAAGTTTTGGTACCTGTTTTTTGGTACTTCATGAATTTACTTATTTACCCTTTATTAAAAAAATAAATATATGATATTTATACTTTTAAAACACTTATAATAAGTAATAACATAATATAATTAAGGGTAAGTAGTCGCTTGCATTTTTTCACATTTACTTTTAATTGAAGATTTTACCTTTTTATAAACACCTAAAAACATCAATGTATCTTCCAATCATTAATATTTCCTTTCGAATTAAAACACGTTACCTTTTTAATTTAAAACTAATCTTCATTAATATTTTACTATTATATAAATTTCGGAACAATAAAAGTTTTAGTACCTATTTTTTGGTACCAGTTTTTTGGTACTTGGTGAATTTACTTATTTACCCTTTATTAAAAATAAAAATAAATATATGATATTTATACTTTTAAAACAACTATAACAAATAATAACATAATATAATTAATGGTAAGCAGTCGCTTGCCTTTTTTCACATTTACTTTTAATTGAAGATATTACCTTTTTATAAACACCTAAAAACATCAATGTATTTTCCAATCATTAATATTTCCTTTCGAATTAAAACACGTTACCTTTTTTATTTAAAACTAATCTTCATTAATATTTTACTAATATATAAATTCCGGAACATTAAAAGTTTTGGTACTTGTTTTTTTGTACCAATTTTTTGGTACTTCGTGAATTTACATATTTACCCTTTATTAAAAAAAAATAAATATATGATATTTATACTTTTAAAACACCTATAATAAATAATAACATAATATAATTAATGGTAAGCACCTTGCCTTTTTTCACATTTACTTTTAATTAAAGATATTACCTTTTTATAAACAACTAAAAACATCAATGTATTTTCCAATCATTAATATTTCCTTTTGAATTAAAACACGTTACCTTTTTAATTTAAAACTAATCTTCATTAATATTTTACTATTATATAAGTTCTGGAACATTAAAAGTTTTGGTACCTGTTTTTTGGTACTTCATGAATTTACTTATTTACCCTTTATTAAAAAAATAAATATATGATATTTATACTTTTAAAACACTTATAATAAGTAATAACATAATATAATTAAGGGTAAGTAGTCGCTTGCATTTTTTCACATTTACTTTTAATTGAAGATTTTACCTTTTTATAAACACCTAAAAACATCAACGTATCTTCCAATCATTAATATTTCCTTTCGAATTAAAACACGTTACCTTTTTAATTTAAAACTAATCTTCATTAATATTTTACTATTATATAAATTTCGGAACAATAAAAGTTTTAGTACCTATTTTTTGGTACCAGTTTTTTGGTACTTGGTGAATTTACTTATTTACCCTTTATTAAAAATAAAAATAAATATATGATATTTATACTTTTAAAACAACTATAACAAATAATAACATAATATAATTAATTGTAAGCAGTCGCTTGCCTTTTTTCACATTTACTTTTAATTGAAGATATTACCTTTTTATAAACACCTAAAAACATCAATGTATTTTCCAATCATTAATATTTCCTTTCGAATTAAAACACGTTACCTTTTTTATTTAAAACTAATCTTCATTAATATTGTACTAATATATAAATTCCGGAACATTAAAAGTTTTGGTACTTGTTTTTTTGTACCAATTTTTTGGTACTTCGTGAATTTACATATTTACCCTTTATTAAAAAAAAAATATATGATATTTATACTTTTAAAACACCTATAATAAATAATAACATAATATAATTAATGGTAAGCAGTCGCTTGCCTTTTTTCACAATTACTTTTAATTGAAGAAATTACCTTTTTATAAACACCTAGAAACATCAATGTATTTTCCAATCATTAATATTCTTTCGAATTAAAACACGTTACCTTTTTTATTTAAAACTAATCTTCATTAATATTTTACTAATATATAAATTCCGGAACATTAAAAGTTTTGGTACTTGTTTTTTTGTACCAATTTTTTGGTACTTCGTGAATTTACATATTTACCCTTTATTAAAAAAAATAAATATATGATATTTATACTTTTAAAACACCTATAATAAATAATAACATAATATAATTAATGGTAAGCACCTTGCCTTTTTTCACATATTACTTTTAATTAAAGATATTACCTTTTTATAAACAACTAAAAACATCAATGTATTTTCCAATCATTAATATTTCCTTTTGAATTAAAACACGTTACCTTTTTAATTTAAAACTAATCTTCATTAATATTTTACTATTATATAAATTCTGGAACATTAAAAGTTTTGGTACCTGTTTTTTGGTACTTCATGAATTTACTTATTTACCCTTTATTAAAAAAATAAATATATGATATTTATACTTTTAAAACACCTATAATAAATAATAACATAATATAATTAAGGGTAAGTAGTCGCTTGCATTTTTTCACATTTACTTTTAATTGAAGATTTTACCTTTTTATAAACACCTAAAAACATCAATGTATCTTCCAATCATTAATATTTTCTTTCGAATTAAAACACGTTACCTTTTTAATTTAAAACTAATCTTCATTAATATTTTACTATTATATAAATTCCGGAACAATAAAAGTTTTAGTACCTATTTTTTGGTACCAGTTTTTTGGTACTTGGTGAATTTACTTATTTACCCTTTATTAAAAATAAAAATAAATATATGATATTTATACTTTTAAAACAACTATAACAAATAATAACATAATATAATTAATGGTAAGCAGTCGCTTGCCTTTTTTCACATTTACTTTTAATTGAAGATATTACCTTTTTATAAACACCTAAAAACATCAATGTATTTTCCAATCATCAATATTTCCTTTCGAATTAAAACACGTTACCTTTTTTATTTAAAACTAATCTTCATTAATATTTTACTAATATATAAATTCCGGAACATTAAAAGTTTTGGTACTTGTTTTTTTGTACCAATTTTTTGGTACTTCGTGAATTTACATATTTACCCTTTATTAAAAAAAAATAAATATATGATATTTATACTTTTAAAACACCTATAATAAATAATAACATAATATAATTAAAGGTAAGCAGTCGCTTGCCTTTTTTCACATTTACTTTTAATTGAAGAAATTACCTTTTTATAAACACCTAAAAACATCAATGTATCTTCCAATCATTAATATTCTTTCGAATTAAAACACGTTACCTTTTTAATTTAAAACTAATCTTCATTAATATTTTACTATTATATAAATTCCGGAACAACAAAAGTTTTGGTACCTATTTTTTTGTACCAGTTTCTTGGTACTTCGTGAATTTACTTATTTACCCTTTATTAAAAAGAAAATTAAATATATGATATTTATACTTTTAAAACACCTATAATAAATAATAACATAATATAATTAATGGTAAGCACCTTGCCTTTTTTCACATTTACTTTTAATTAAAGATATTACCTTTTTATAAACAACTAAAAACATCAATGTATTTTCCAATCATTAATATTTCCTTTTGAATTAAAACACGTTACCTTTTTAATTTAAAACTAATCTTCATTAATATTTTACTATTATATAAATTCTGGAACATTAAAAGTTTTGGTACCTGTTTTTTGGTACTTCATGAATTTACTTATTTACCCTTTATTAAAAAAATAAATATATGATATTTATACTTTTAAAACACCTATAATAAGTAATAACATAATATAATTAATGGTAAGCAGTCGCTTGCCTTTTTTCACATTTACTTTTAATTGAAGATTTTACCTTTTTATAAACACCTAAAAACATCAATGTATCTTCCAATCATTAATATTTTCTTTCGAATTAAAACACGTTACCTTTTTAATTTAAAACTAATCTTCATTAATATTTTACTATTATATAAATTCCGGAACAATAAAAGTTTTAGTACCTATTTTTTGGTACCAGTTTTTTGGTACTTGGTGAATTTACTTATTTACCCTTTATTAAAAATAAAAATAAATATATGATATTTATACTTTTAAAACAACTATAACAAATAATAACATAATATAATTAATGGTAAGCAGTCGCTTGCCTTTTTTCACATTTACTTTTAATTGAAGATATTACCTTTTTATAAACACCTAAAAACATCAATGTATTTTCCAATCATCAATATTTCCTTTCGAATTAAAACACGTTACCTTTTTTATTTAAAACTAATCTTCATTAATATTTTACTAATATATAAATTCCGGAACATTAAAAGTTTTGGTACTTGTTTTTTTGTACCAATTTTTTGGTACTTCGTGAATTTACATATTTACCCTTTATTAAAAAAAAATAAATATATGATATTTATACTTTAAAACACCTATAATAAATAATAACATAATATAATTAAAGGTAAGCAGTCGCTTGCCTTTTTTCACATTTACTTTTAATTGAAGAAATTACCTTTTTATAAACACCTAAAAACATCAATGTATCTTCCAATCATTAATATTCTTTCGAATTAAAACACGTTACCTTTTTAATTTAAAACTAATCTTCATTAATATTTTACTATTATATAAATTCCGGAACAACAAAAGTTTTGGTACCTATTTTTTTGTACCAGTTTCTTGGTACTTCGTGAATTTACTTATTTACCCTTTATTAAAAAGAAAATTAAATATATGATATTTATACTTTTAAAACACCTATAATAAATAATAACATAATATAATTAATGGTAAGCAGTCGCTTGCCTTTTTTCACATTTACTTTTAATTGAAGATATTACATTTTTATAAACACCTAAAAACATCAATGTATTTTCCAATCATTAATATTTCCTTTCGAATTAAAACACGTTACCTTTTTTATTTAAAACTAATCTTCATTAATATTTTACTATTATATAAATTCCGGAACAATAAAAGTTTTAGTACCTATTTACATATTTACCCTTTATTAAAAAAAAATATATGATATTTATACTTTTAAAACACCTATAATAAATAATAACATAATATAATTAATGGTAAGCAGTCGCTTGCCTTTTTTCACAATTACTTTTAATTGAAGAAATTACCTTTTTATAAACACCTAAAAACATCAATGTATTTTCCAATCATTAATATTCTTTCGAATTAAAACACGTTACCTTTTTTATTTAAAACTAATCTTCATTAATATTTTACTAATATATAAATTCCGGAACATTAAAAGTTTTGGTACTTGTTTTTTTGTACCAATTTTTTGGTACTTCGTGAATTTACATATTTACCCTTTATTAAAAAAAATAAATATATGATATTTATACTTTTAAAACACCTATAATAAATAATAACATAATATAATTAATGGTAAGCAGTCGCTTGCATTTTTTCACATTTACTTTTAATTGAAGATTTTACCTTTTTATAAACACCTAAAAACATCAATGTATCTTCCAATCATTAATATTTCCTTTCGAATTAAAACACGTTACCTTTTTAATTTAAAACTAATCTTCATTAATATTTTACTAATATATAAATTCCGGAACATTAAAAGTTTTGGTACTTGTTTTTTTGTACCAATTTTTTGGTACTTCGTGAATTTACATATTTACCCTTTATTAAAAAAAAATATATGATATTTATACTTTTAAAACACCTATAATAAATAATAACATAATATAATTAATGGTAAGCAGTCGCTTGCCTTTTTTCACAATTACTTTTAATTGAAGAAATTACCTTTTTATAAACACCTAAAAACATCAATGTATTTTCCAATCATTAATATTCTTTCGAATTAAAACACGTTACCTTTTTTATTTAAAACTAATCTTCATTAATATTTTACTAATATATAAATTCCGGAACATTAAAAGTTTTGGTACTTGTTTTTTTGTACCAATTTTTTGGTACTTCGTGAATTTACATATTTACCCTTTATTAAAAAAAATAAATATATGATATTTATACTTTTAAAACACCTATAATAAATAATAACATAATATAATTAATGGTAAGCACCTTGCCTTTTTTCACATTTACTTTTAATTAAAGATATTACCTTTTTATAAACAACTAAAAACATCAATGTATTTTCCAATCATTAATATTTCCTTTTGAATTAAAACACGTTACCTTTTTAATTTAAAACTAATCTTCATTAATATTTTACTATTATATAAATTCTGGAACATTAAAAGTTTTGGTACCTGTTTTTTGGTACTTCATGAATTTACTTATTTACCCTTTATTAAAAAAATAAATATATGATATTTATACTTTTAAAACACCTATAATAAATAATAACATAATATAATTAAGGGTAAGTAGTCGCTTGCATTTTTTCACATTTACTTTTAATTGAAGATTTTACCTTTTTATAAACACCTAAAAACATCAATGTATCTTCCAATCATTAATATTTTCTTTCGAATTAAAACACGTTACCTTTTTAATTTAAAACTAATCTTCATTAATATTTTACTATTATATAAATTCCGGAACAATAAAAGTTTTAGTACCTATTTTTTGGTACCAGTTTTTTGGTACTTGGTGAATTTACTTATTTACCCTTTATTAAAAATAAAAATAAATATATGATATTTATACTTTTAAAACAACTATAACAAATAATAACATAATATAATTAATGGTAAGCAGTCGCTTGCCTTTTTTCACATTTACTTTTAATTGAAGATATTACCTTTTTATAAACACCTAAAAACATCAATGTATTTTCCAATCATCAATATTTCCTTTCGAATTAAAACACGTTACCTTTTTTATTTAAAACTAATCTTCATTAATATTTTACTAATATATAAATTCCGGAACATTAAAAGTTTTGGTACTTGTTTTTTTGTACCAATTTTTTGGTACTTCGTGAATTTACATATTTACCCTTTATTAAAAAAAAATAAATATATGATATTTATACTTTAAAACACCTATAATAAATAATAACATAATATAATTAAAGGTAAGCAGTCGCTTGCCTTTTTTCACATTTACTTTTAATTGAAGAAATTACCTTTTTATAAACACCTAAAAACATCAATGTATCTTCCAATCATTAATATTCTTTCGAATTAAAACACGTTACCTTTTTAATTTAAAACTAATCTTCATTAATATTTTACTATTATATAAATTCCGGAACAACAAAAGTTTTGGTACCTATTTTTTTGTACCAGTTTCTTGTTACTTCGTGAATTTACTTATTTACCCTTTATTAAAAAGAAAATTAAATATATGATATTTATACTTTTAAAACACCTATAATAAATAATAACATAATATAATTAATGGTAAGCAGTCGCTTGCCTTTTTTCACATTTACTTTTAATTGAAGATATTACATTTTTATAAACACCTAAAAACATCAATGTATTTTCCAATCATTAATATTTCCTTTCGAATTAAAACACGTTACCTTTTTTATTTAAAACTAATCTTCATTAATATTTTACTATTATATAAATTCCGGAACAATAAAAGTTTTAGTACCTATTTACATATTTACCCTTTATTAAAAAAAAATATATGATATTTATACTTTTAAAACACCTATAATAAATAATAACATAATATAATTAATGGTAAGCAGTCGCTTGCCTTTTTTCACAATTACTTTTAATTGAAGAAATTACCTTTTTATAAACACCTAAAAACATCAATGTATTTTCCAATCATTAATATTCTTTCGAATTAAAACACGTTACCTTTTTTATTTAAAACTAATCTTCATTAATATTTTACTAATATATAAATTCCGGAACATTAAAAGTTTTGGTACTTGTTTTTTTGTACCAATTTTTTGGTACTTCGTGAATTTACATATTTACCCTTTATTAAAAAAAATAAATATATGATATTTATACTTTTAAAACACCTATAATAAATAATAACATAATATAATTAATGGTAAGCACCTTGCCTTTTTTCACATTTACTTTTAATTAAAGATATTACCTTTTTATAAACAACTAAAAACATCAATGTATTTTCCAATCATTAATATTTCCTTTTGAATTAAAACACGTTACCTTTTTAATTTAAAACTAATCTTCATTAATATTTTACTATTATATAAATTCTGGAACATTAAAAGTTTTGGTACCTGTTTTTTGGTACTTCATGAATTTACTTATTTACCCTTTATTAAAAAAATAAATATATGATATTTATACTTTTAAAACACCTATAATAAATAATAACATAATATAATTAAGGGTAAGTAGTCGCTTGCATTTTTTCACATTTACTTTTAATTGAAGATTTTACCTTTTTATAAACACCTAAAAACATCAATGTATCTTCCAATCATTAATATTTTCTTTCGAATTAAAACACGTTACCTTTTTAATTTAAAACTAATCTTCATTAATATTTTACTATTATATAAATTCCGGAACAATAAAAGTTTTAGTACCTATTTTTTGGTACCAGTTTTTTGGTACTTGGTGAATTTACTTATTTACCCTTTATTAAAAATAAAAATAAATATATGATATTTATACTTTTAAAACAACTATAACAAATAATAACATAATATAATTAATGGTAAGCAGTCGCTTGCCTTTTTTCACATTTACTTTTAATTGAAGATATTACCTTTTTATAAACACCTAAAAACATCAATGTATTTTCCAATCATCAATATTTCCTTTCGAATTAAAACACGTTACCTTTTTTATTTAAAACTAATCTTCATTAATATTTTACTAATATATAAATTCCGGAACATTAAAAGTTTTGGTACTTGTTTTTTTGTACCAATTTTTTGGTACTTCGTGAATTTACATATTTACCCTTTATTAAAAAAAAATAAATATATGATATTTATACTTTAAAACACCTATAATAAATAATAACATAATATAATTAAAGGTAAGCAGTCGCTTGCCTTTTTTCACATTTACTTTTAATTGAAGAAATTACCTTTTTATAAACACCTAAAAACATCAATGTATCTTCCAATCATTAATATTCTTTCGAATTAAAACACGTTACCTTTTTAATTTAAAACTAATCTTCATTAATATTTTACTATTATATAAATTCCGGAACAACAAAAGTTTTGGTACCTATTTTTTTGTACCAGTTTCTTGGTACTTCGTGAATTTACTTATTTACCCTTTATTAAAAAGAAAATTAAATATATGATATTTATACTTTTAAAACACCTATAATAAATAATAACATAATATAATTAATGGTAAGCAGTCGCTTGCCTTTTTTCACATTTACTTTTAATTGAAGATATTACATTTTTATAAACACCTAAAAACATCAATGTATTTTCCAATCATTAATATTTCCTTTCGAATTAAAACACGTTACCTTTTTTATTTAAAACTAATCTTCATTAATATTTTACTATTATATAAATTCCGGAACAATAAAAGTTTTAGTACCTATTTACATATTTACCCTTTATTAAAAAAAAATATATGATATTTATACTTTTAAAACACCTATAATAAATAATAACATAATATAATTAATGGTAAGCAGTCGCTTGCCTTTTTTCACAATTACTTTTAATTGAAGAAATTACCTTTTTATAAACACCTAAAAACATCAATGTATTTTCCAATCATTAATATTTCCTTTCGAATTAAAACACGTTACCTTTTTTATTTAAAACTAATCTTCATTAATATTTTACAAATATATAAATTCCGGAACATTAAAAGTTTTGGTACTTGTTTTTTTGTACCAATTTTTTGGTACTTCGTGAATTTACATATTTACCCTTTATTAAAAAAAATAAATATATGATATTTATACTTTTAAAACACCTATAATAAATAATAACATAATATAATTAATGGTAAGCACCTTGCCCTTTTTCACATTTACTTTTAATTAAAGATATTACCTTTTTATAAACAACTAAAAACATCAATGTATTTTCCAATCATTAATATTTCCTTTTGAATTAAAACACGTTACCTTTTTAATTTAAAACTAATCTTCATTAATATTTTACTATTATATAAATTCTGGAACATTAAAAGTTTTGGTACCTGTTTTTTGGTACTTCATGAATTTACTTATTTACCCTTTATTAAAAAAATAAATATATGATATTTATACTTTTAAAACACCTATAATAAATAATAACATAATATAATTAAGGGTAAGTAGTCGCTTGCATTTTTTCACATTTACTTTTAATTGAAGATTTTACCTTTTTATAAACACCTAAAAACATCAATGTATCTTCCAATCATTAATATTTCCTTTCGAATTAAAACACGTTACCTTTTTAATTTAAAACTAATCTTCATTAATATTTTACTATTATATAAATTCCGGAACAATAAAAGTTTTAGTACCTATTTTTTGGTACCAGTTTTTTGGTACTTGGTGAATTTACTTATTTACCCTTTATGAAAAATAAAAATAAATATATGATATTTATACTTTTAAAACAACTATAACAAATAATAACATAATATAATTAATGGTAAGCAGTCGCTTGCCTTTTTTCACATTTACTTTTAATTGAAGATATTACCTTTTTATAAACACCTAAAAACATCAATGTATTTTCCAATCATCAATATTTCCTTTCGAATTAAAACACGTTACCTTTTTTATTTAAAACTAATCTTCATTAATATTTTACTAATATATAAATTCCGGAACATTAAAAGTTTTGGTACTTGTTTTTTTGTACCAATTTTTTGGTACTTCGTGAATTTACATATTTACCCTTTATTAAAAAATAAATAAATATATGATATTTATACTTTTAAAACACCTATAAAAAATAATAACATAATATAATTAATGGTAAGCAGTCGCTTGCCTTTTTTCACATTTACTTTTAATTGAAGATTTTACCTTTTTATAAACACCTAAAAACATCAACGTATCTTCCAATCATTAATATTTCCTTTCGAATTAAAACACGTTACCTTTTTAATTTAAAACTAATCTTCATTAATATTTTACTATTATATAAATTTCGGAACAATAAAAGTTTTAGTACCTATTTTTTGGTACCAGTTTTTTGGTACTTGGTGAATTTACTTATTTACCATTTATTAAAAATAAAAATAAATATATGATATTTATACTTTTAAAACAACTATAACAAATAATAACATAATATAATTAATGGTAAGCAGTCGCTTGCCTTTTTTCACATTTACTTTTAATTGAAGATATTACCTTTTTATAAACACCTAAAAACATCAATGTATTTTCCAATCATTAATATTTCCTTTCGAATTAAAACACGTTACCTTTTTTATTTAAAACTAATCTTCATTAATATTTTACTAATATATAAATTCCGGAACATTAAAAGTTTTGGTACTTGTTTTTTTGTACCAATTTTTTGGTACTTCGTGAATTTACATATTTACCCTTTATTAAAAAATAAATAAATATATGATATTTATACTTTTAAAACACCTATAAAAAATAATAACATAATATAATTAATGGTAAGCAGTCGCTTGCCTTTTTTCACATTTACTTTTAATTGAAGATTTTACCTTTTTATAAACACCTAAAAACATCAACGTATCTTCCAATCATTAATATTTCCTTTCGAATTAAAACACGTTACCTTTTTAATTTAAAACTAATCTTCATTAATATTTTACTATTATATAAATTTCGGAACAATAAAAGTTTTAGTACCTATTTTTTGGTACCAGTTTTTTGGTACTTGGTGAATTTACTTATTTACCCTTTATTAAAAATAAAAATAAATATATGATATTTATACTTTTAAAACAACTATAACAAATAATAACATAATATAATTAATTGTAAGCAGTCGCTTGCCTTTTTTCACATTTACTTTTAATTGAAGATATTACCTTTTTATAAACACCTAAAAACATCAATGTATTTTCCAATCATTAATATTTCCTTTCGAATTAAAACACGTTACCTTTTTTATTTAAAACTAATCTTCATTAATATTGTACTAATATATAAATTCCGGAACATTAAAAGTTTTGGTACTTGTTTTTTTGTACCAATTTTTTGGTACTTCGTGAATTTACATATTTACCCTTTATTAAAAAAAAATATATGATATTTATACTTTTAAAACACCTATAATAAATAATAACATAATATAATTAATGGTAAGCAGTCGCTTGCCTTTTTTCACAATTACTTTTAATTGAAGAAATTACCTTTTTATAAACACCTAAAAACATCAATGTATTTTCCAATCATTAATATTCTTTCGAATTAAAACACGTTACCTTTTTTATTTAAAACTAATCTTCATTAATATTTTACTAATATATAAATTCCGGAACATTAAAAGTTTTGGTACTTGTTTTTTTGTACCAATTTTTTGGTACTTCGTGAATTTACATATTTACCCTTTATTAAAAAAAATAAATATATGATATTTATACTTTTAAAACACCTATAATAAATAATAACATAATATAATTAATGGTAAGCACCTTGCCCTTTTTCACATTTACTTTTAATTAAAGATATTACCTTTTTATAAACAACTAAAAACATCAATGTATTTTCCAATCATTAATATTTCCTTTTGAATTAAAACACGTTACCTTTTTAATTTAAAACTAATCTTCATTAATATTTTACTATTATATAAATTCTGGAACATTAAAAGTTTTGGTACCTGTTTTTTGGTACTTCATGAATTTACTTATTTACCCTTTATTAAAAAAATAAATATATGATATTTATACTTTTAAAACACCTATAATAAATAATAACATAATATAATTAAGGGTAAGTAGTCGCTTGCATTTTTTCACATTTACTTTTAATTGAAGATTTTACCTTTTTATAAACACCTAAAAACATCAATGTATCTTCCAATCATTAATATTTCCTTTCGAATTAAAACACGTTACCTTTTTAATTTAAAACTAATCTTCATTAATATTTTACTATTATATAAATTCCGGAACAATAAAAGTTTTAGTACCTATTTTTTGGTACCAGTTTTTTGGTACTTGGTGAATTTACTTATTTACCCTTTATGAAAAATAAAAATAAAAATATGATATTTATACTTTTAAAACAACTATAACAAATAATAACATAATATAATTAATGGTAAGCAGTCGCTTGCCTTTTTTCACATTTACTTTTAATTGAAGATATTACCTTTTTATAAACACCTAAAAACATCAATGTATTTTCCAATCATCAATATTTCCTTTCGAATTAAAACACGTTACCTTTTTTATTTAAAACTAATCTTCATTAATATTTTACTAATATATAAATTCCGGAACATTAAAAGTTTTGGTACTTGTTTTTTTGTACCAATTTTTTGGTACTTCGTGAATTTACATATTTACCCTTTATTAAAAAATAAATAAATATATGATATTTATACTTTTAAAACACCTATAAAAAATAATAACATAATATAATTAATGGTAAGCAGTCGCTTGCCTTTTTTCACATTTACTTTTAATTGAAGATTTTACCTTTTTATAAACACCTAAAAACATCAACGTATCTTCCAATCATTAATATTTCCTTTCGAATTAAAACACGTTACCTTTTTAATTTAAAACTAATCTTCATTAATATTTTACTATTATATAAATTTCGGAACAATAAAAGTTTTAGTACCTATTTTTTGGTACCAGTTTTTTGGTACTTGGTGAATTTACTTATTTACCCTTTATTAAAAATAAAAATAAATATATGATATTTATACTTTTAAAACAACTATAACAAATAATAACATAATATAATTAATTGTAAGCAGTCGCTTGCCTTTTTTCACATTTACTTTTAATTGAAGATATTACCTTTTTATAAACACCTAAAAACATCAATGTATTTTCCAATCATTAATATTTCCTTTCGAATTAAAACACGTTACCTTTTTTATTTAAAACTAATCTTCATTAATATTGTACTAATATATAAATTCCGGAACATTAAAAGTTTTGGTACTTGTTTTTTTGTACCAATTTTTTGGTACTTCGTGAATTTACATATTTACCCTTTATTAAAAAAAAATATATGATATTTATACTTTTAAAACACCTATAATAAATAATAACATAATATAATTAATGGTAAGCAGTCGCTTGCCTTTTTTCACAATTACTTTTAATTGAAGAAATTACCTTTTTATAAACACCTAAAAACATCAATGTATTTTCCAATCATTAATATTCTTTCGAATTAAAACACGTTACCTTTTTTATTTAAAACTAATCTTCATTAATATTTTACTAATATATAAATTCCGGAACATTAAAAGTTTTGGTACTTGTTTTTTTGTACCAATTTTTTGGTACTTCGTGAATTTACATATTTACCCTTTATTAAAAAAAATAAATATATGATATTTATACTTTTAAAACACCTATAATAAATAATAACATAATATAATTAATGGTAAGCACCTTGCCTTTTTTCACATTTACTTTTAATTAAAGATATTACCTTTTTATAAACAACTAAAAACATCAATGTATTTTCCAATCATTAATATTTCCTTTTGAATTAAAACACGTTACCTTTTTAATTTAAAACTAATCTTCATTAATATTTTACTATTATATAAATTCTGGAACATTAAAAGTTTTGGTACCTGTTTTTTGGTACTTCATGAATTTACTTATTTACCCTTTATTAAAAAAATAAATATATGATATTTATACTTTTAAAACACCTATAATAAATAATAACATAATATAATTAAGGGTAAGTAGTCGCTTGCATTTTTTCACATTTACTTTTAATTGAAGATTTTACCTTTTTATAAACACCTAAAAACATCAATGTATCTTCCAATCATTAATATTTTCTTTCGAATTAAAACACGTTACCTTTTTAATTTAAAACTAATCTTCATTAATATTTTACTATTATATAAATTCCGGAACAATAAAAGTTTTAGTACCTATTTTTTGGTACCAGTTTTTTGGTACTTGGTGAATTTACTTATTTACCCTTTATTAAAAATAAAAATAAATATATGATATTTATACTTTTAAAACAACTATAACAAATAATAACATAATATAATTAATGGTAAGCAGTCGCTTGCCTTTTTTCACATTTACTTTTAATTGAAGATATTACCTTTTTATAAACACCTAAAAACATCAATGTATTTTCCAATCATCAATATTTCCTTTCGAATTAAAACACGTTACCTTTTTTATTTAAAACTAATCTTCATTAATATTTTACTAATATATAAATTCCGGAACATTAAAAGTTTTGGTACTTGTTTTTTTGTACCAATTTTTTGGTACTTCGTGAATTTACATATTTACCCTTTATTAAAAAAAAATAAATATATGATATTTATACTTTTAAAACACCTATAATAAATAATAACATAATATAATTAAAGGTAAGCAGTCGCTTGCCTTTTTTCACATTTACTTTTAATTGAAGAAATTACCTTTTTATAAACACCTAAAAACATCAATGTATCTTCCAATCATTAATATTCTTTCGAATTAAAACACGTTACCTTTTTAATTTAAAACTAATCTTCATTAATATTTTACTATTATATAAATTCCGGAACAACAAAAGTTTTGGTACCTATTTTTTTGTACCAGTTTCTTGGTACTTCGTGAATTTACTTATTTACCCTTTATTAAAAAGAAAATTAAATATATGATATTTATACTTTTAAAACACCTATAATAAATAATAACATAATATAATTAATGGTAAGCAGTCGCTTGCCTTTTTTCACATTTACTTTTAATTGAAGATATTACCTTTTTATAAACACCTAAAAACATCAATGTATTTTCCAATCATTAATATTTCCTTTCGAATTAAAACACGTTACCTTTTTTATTTAAAACTAATCTTCATTAATATTTTACAAATATATAAATTCCGGAACATTAAAAGTTTTGGTACTTGTTTTTTTGTACCAATTTTTTGGTACTTCGTGAATTTACATATTTACCCTTTATTAAAAAAAATAAATATATGATATTTATACTTTTAAAACACCTATAATAAATAATAACATAATATAATTAATGGTAAGCACCTTGCCTTTTTTCACATTTACTTTTAATTAAAGATATTACCTTTTTATAAACAACTAAAAACATCAATGTATTTTCCAATCATTAATATTTCCTTTTGAATTAAAACACGTTACCTTTTTAATTTAAAACTAATCTTCATTAATATTTTACTATTATATAAATTCTGGAACATTAAAAGTTTTGGTACCTGTTTTTTGGTACTTCATGAATTTACTTATTTACCCTTTATTAAAAAAATAAATATATGATATTTATACTTTTAAAACACCTATAATAAATAATAACATAATATAATTAAGGGTAAGTAGTCGCTTGCATTTTTTCACATTTACTTTTAATTGAAGATTTTACCTTTTTATAAACACCTAAAAACATCAATGTATCTTCCAATCATTAATATTTTCTTTCGAATTAAAACACGTTACCTTTTTAATTTAAAACTAATCTTCATTAATATTTTACTATTATATAAATTCCGGAACAATAAAAGTTTTAGTACCTATTTTTTGGTACCAGTTTTTTGGTACTTGGTGAATTTACTTATTTACCCTTTATTAAAAATAAAAATAAATATATGATATTTATACTTTTAAAACAACTATAACAAATAATAACATAATATAATTAATGGTAAGCAGTCGCTTGCCTTTTTTCACATTTACTTTTAATTGAAGATATTACCTTTTTATAAACACCTAAAAACATCAATGTATTTTCCAATCATCAATATTTCCTTTCGAATTAAAACACGTTACCTTTTTTATTTAAAACTAATCTTCATTAATATTTTACTAATATATAAATTCCGGAACATTAAAAGTTTTGGTACTTGTTTTTTTGTACCAATTTTTTGGTACTTCGTGAATTTACATATTTACCCTTTATTAAAAAAAAATAAATATATGATATTTATACTTTTAAAACACCTATAATAAATAATAACATAATATAATTAAAGGTAAGCAGTCGCTTGCCTTTTTTCACATTTACTTTTAATTGAAGAAATTACCTTTTTATAAACACCTAAAAACATCAATGTATCTTCCAATCATTAATATTCTTTCGAATTAAAACACGTTACCTTTTTAATTTAAAACTAATCTTCATTAATATTTTACTATTATATAAATTCCGGAACAACAAAAGTTTTGGTACCTATTTTTTTGTACCAGTTTCTTGGTACTTCGTGAATTTACTTATTTACCCTTTATTAAAAAGAAAATTAAATATATGATATTTATACTTTTAAAACACCTATAATAAATAATAACATAATATAATTAATGGTAAGCAGTCGCTTGCCTTTTTTCACATTTACTTTTAATTGAAGATATTACCTTTTTATAAACACCTAAAAACATCAATGTATTTTCCAATCATTAATATTTCCTTTCGAATTAAAACACGTTACCTTTTTTATTTAAAACTAATCTTCATTAATATTTTACAAATATATAAATTCCGGAACATTAAAAGTTTTGGTACTTGTTTTTTTGTACCAATTTTTTGGTACTTCGTGAATTTACATATTTACCCTTTATTAAAAAAAATAAATATATGATATTTATACTTTTAAAACACCTATAATAAATAATAACATAATATAATTAATGGTAAGCACCTTGCCCTTTTTCACATTTACTTTTAATTAAAGATATTACCTTTTTATAAACAACTAAAAACATCAATGTATTTTCCAATCATTAATATTTCCTTTTGAATTAAAACACGTTACCTTTTTAATTTAAAACTAATCTTCATTAATATTTTACTATTATATAAATTCTGGAACATTAAAAGTTTTGGTACCTGTTTTTTGGTACTTCATGAATTTACTTATTTACCCTTTATTAAAAAAATAAATATATGATATTTATACTTTTAAAACACCTATAATAAATAATAACATAATATAATTAAGGGTAAGTAGTCGCTTGCATTTTTTCACATTTACTTTTAATTGAAGATTTTACCTTTTTATAAACACCTAAAAACATCAATGTATCTTCCAATCATTAATATTTTCTTTCGAATTAAAACACGTTACCTTTTTAATTTAAAACTAATCTTCATTAATATTTTACTATTATATAAATTCCGGAACAATAAAAGTTTTAGTACCTATTTTTTGGTACCAGTTTTTTGGTACTTGGTGAATTTACTTATTTACCCTTTATTAAAAATAAAAATAAATATATGATATTTATACTTTTAAAACAACTATAACAAATAATAACATAATATAATTAATGGTAAGCAGTCGCTTGCCTTTTTTCACATTTACTTTTAATTGAAGATATTACCTTTTTATAAACACCTAAAAACATCAATGTATTTTCCAATCATCAATATTTCCTTTCGAATTAAAACACGTTACCTTTTTTATTTAAAACTAATCTTCATTAATATTTTACTAATATATAAATTCCGGAACATTAAAAGTTTTGGTACTTGTTTTTTTGTACCAATTTTTTGGTACTTCGTGAATTTACATATTTACCCTTTATTAAAAAAAAAAATGATATTTATACTTTTAAAACACCTATAAAAAATAATAACATAATATAATTAATGGTAAGCAGTCGCTTGCCTTTTTTCACATTTACTTTTAATTGAAGAAATTACCTTTTTATAAACACCTAAAAACATCAATGTATCTTCCAATCATTAATATTCTTTCGAATTAAAACACGTTACCTTTTTAATTTAAAACTAATCTTCATTAATATTTTACTATTATATAAATTCCGGAACAACAAAAGTTTTGGTACCTATTTTTTTGTACCAGTTTCTTGGTACTTCGTGAATTTACTTATTTACCCTTTATTAAAAAGAAAATTAAATATATGATATTTATACTTTTAAAACTCCTTTAATAAATAATAACATAATATAATTAATGGTAAGCACCTTGCCTTTTTTCACATTTACTTTTAATTAAAGATATTACATTTTTATAAACAACTAAAAACATCAATGTATTTTCCAATCAATAATATTTCCTTTCGAATTAAAACACGTTACCTTTTTAATTTAAAACTAATCTTCATTAATATTTTACTATTATATAAATTCTGGAACATTAAAAGTTTTGGTACCTGTTTTTTGGTACTTCATGAATTTAGTTATTTACCCTTTATTAAAAAAATAAATATATGATATTTATACTTTTAAAACACCTATAATAAGTAATAACATAATATAATTAAGGGTAAGTAGTCGCTTGCATTTTTTCACATTTACTTTTAATTGAAGATTTTACCTTTTTATAAACACCTAAAAACATCAATGTATCTTCCAATCATTAATATTTCCTTTCGAATTAAAACACGTTACCTTTTTAATTTAAAACTAATCTTCATTAATATTTTACTATTATATAAATTCCGGAACAATAAAAGTTTTAGTACCTATTTTTTGGTACCTATTTTTTGGTACTTGGTGAATTTACTTATTTACCCTTTATTAAAAATAAAAATAAATATA
Source organism: Kitagawia praeruptora (assembly GCA_037693485.1). Lineage (NCBI taxonomy): Eukaryota > Viridiplantae > Streptophyta > Magnoliopsida > Apiales > Apiaceae > Kitagawia > Kitagawia praeruptora. Next base: position 130,356,210 of record CM075352.1, read on the forward strand.
TGATATTTATACTTTTAAAACAACTATAACAAATAATAACATAATATAATTAATGGTAAGCAGTCGCTTGCCTTTTTTCACATTTACTTTTAATTGAAGATATTACCTTTTTATAAACACCTAAAAACATCAATGTATTTTCCAATCATTAATATTTCCTTTCGAATTAAAACACGTTACCTTTTTTATTTAAAACTAATCTTCATTAATATTTTACTAATATATAAATTCCAGAACATTAAAAGTTTTGGTACTTGTTTTTTTGTACCAATTTTTTGGTACTTCGTGAATTTACATATTTACCCTATATTAAAAAAAAATAAATATATATGATATTTATACTTTTAAAACACCTATAATAAATAATAACATAATATAATTAATGGTAAGCACCTTGCCTTTTTTCACATTTACTTTTAATTAAAGATATTACCTTTTTATAAACAACTAAAAACATCAATGTATTTTCCAATCATTAATATTTCCTTTTGAATTAAAACACGTTACCTTTTTAATTTAAAACTAATCTTCATTAATATTTTACTATTATATAAATTCTGGAACATTAAAAGTTTTGGTACCTGTTTTTTGGTACTTCATGAATTTACTTATTTACCCTTTATTAAAAAAATAAATATATGATATTTATACTTTTAAAACACCTATAATAAATAATAACATAATATAATTAAGGGTAAGTAGTCGCTTGCATTTTTTCACATTTACTTTTAATTGAAGATTTTACCTTTTTATAAAAACCTAAAAACATCAATGTATCTTCCAATCATTAATATTTCCTTTCGAATTAAAACACGTTACCTTTTTAATTTAAAACTAATCTTCATTAATATTTTACTATTATATAAATTCCGGAACAATAAAAGTTTTAGTACCTATTTTTTGGTACCAGTTTTTTGGTACTTGGTGAATTTACTTATTTACCCTTTATTAAAAATAAAAATAAATATATGATATTTATACTTTTAAAACAACTATAACAAATAATAACATAATATAATTAATGGTAAGCAGTCGCTTGCCTTTTTTCACATTTACTTTTAATTGAAGATATTACCTTTTTATAAACACCTAAAAACATCAATGTATTTTCCAATCATCAATATTTCCTTTCGAATTAAAACACGTTACCTTTTTTATTTAAAACTAATCTTCATTAATATTTTACTAATATATAAATTCCGGAACATTAAAAGTTTTGGTACTTGTTTTTTTGTACCAATTTTTTGGTACTTCGTGAATTTACATATTTACCCTTTATTAAAAAAAAAATAAATATATCATATTTATACTTTTAAAACACCTATAAAAAATAATAACATAATATAATTAATGGTAAGCAGTCGCTTGCCTTTTTTCACATTTACTTTTAATTGAAGAAATTACCTTTTTATAAACACCTAAAAACATCAATGTATCTTCCAATCATTAATATTCTTTCGAATTAAAACACGTTACCTTTTTAATTTAAAACTAATCTTCATTAATATTTTACTATTATATAAATTCCGGAACAACAAAAGTTTTGGTACCTATTTTTTTGTACCAGTTTCTTGGTACTTCGTGAATTTACTTATTTACCCTTTATTAAAAAGAAAATTAAATATATGATATTTATACTTTTAAAACACCTATAATAAATAATAACATAATATAATTAATGGTAAGCACCTTGCCTTTTTTCACATTTACTTTTAATTAAAGATATTACATTTTTATAAACAACTAAAAACATCAATGTATTTTCCAATCAATAATATTTCCTTTCGAATTAAAACACGTTACCTTTTTAATTTAAAACTAATCTTCATTAATATTTTACTATTATATAAATTCTGGAACATTAAAAGTTTTGGTACCTGTTTTTTGGTACTTCATGAATTTACTTATTTACCCTTTATTAAAAAAATAAATATATGATATTTATACTTTTAAAACACCTATAATAAGTAATAACATAATATAATTAAGGGTAAGTAGTCGCTTGCATTTTTTCACATTTACTTTTAATTGAAGATTTTACCTTTTTATAAACACCTAAAAACATCAATGTATCTTCCAATCATTAATATTTCCTTTCGAATTAAAACACGTTACCTTTTTAATTTAAAACTAATCTTCATTAATATTTTACTAATATAAAAATTCCGGAACATTAAAAGTTTTGGTACTTGTTTTTTTGTACCAATTTTTTGGTACTTCGTGAATTTACATATTTACCCTTTATTAAAAAAAAATAAATATATGATATTTATACTTTTAAAACACCTATAATAAATAATAACATAATATAATTAATGGTAAGCACCTTGCCTTTTTTCACATTTACTTTTAATTAAAGATATTACCTTTTTATAAAAAACTAAAAACATCAATGTATTTTCCAATCATTAATATTTCCTTTCGAATTAAAACACGTTACCTTTTTAATTTAAAACTAATCTTCATTAATATTTTACTATTACATAAATTCTGGAACATTAAAAGTTTTGGTACCTGTTTTTTGGTACTTCATGAATTTACTTATTTACCCTTTATTAAAAAAATAACTATATGATATTTATACTTTTAAAACACCTATAATAAGTAATAACATAATATAATTAAGGGTAAGTAGTCGCTTGCATTTTTTCACATTTACTTTTAATTGAAGATTTTACCTTTTTATAAACACCTAAAAACATCAATGTATCTTCCAATCATTAATATTTCCTTTCGAATTAAAACACGTTACCTTTTTAATTTAAAACTAATCTTCATTAATATTTTACTATTATATAAATTCCGGAACAATAAAAGTTTTAGTACCTATTTTTTGGTACCAGTTTTTTGGTACTTGGTGAATTTACTTATTTACCCTTTATTAAAAATAAAAATAAATATATGATATTTATACTTTTAAAACAACTATAACAAATAATAACATAATATAATTAATGGTAAGCAGTCGCTTGCCTTTTTTCACATTTACTTTTAATTGAAGATATTACCTTTTTATAAACACCTAAAAACATCAATGTATTTTCCAATCATCAATATTTCCTTTCGAATTAAAACACGTTACCTTTTTTATTTAAAACTAATCTTCATTAATATTTTACTAATATATAAATTCCGGAACATTAAAAGTTTTGGTACTTGTTTTTTTGTACCAATTTTTTGGTACTTCGTGAATTTACATATTTACCCTTTATTAAAAAAAAAATAAATATATCATATTTATACTTTTAAAACACCTATAAAAAATAATAACATAATATAATTAATGGTAAGCAGTCGCTTGCCTTTTTTCACATTTACTTTTAATTGAAGAAATTACCTTTTTATAAACACCTAAAAACATCAATGTATCTTCCAATCATTAATATTCTTTCGAATTAAAACACGTTACCTTTTTAATTTAAAACTAATCTTCATTAATATTTTACTATTATATAAATTCCGGAACAACAAAAGTTTTGGTACCTATTTTTTTGTACCAGTTTCTTGGTACTTCGTGAATTTACTTATTTACCCTTTATTAAAAAGAAAATTAAATATATGATATTTATACTTTTAAAACACCTATAATAAATAATAACATAATATAATTAATGGTAAGCACCTTGCCTTTTTTCACATTTACTTTTAATTAAAGATATTACATTTTTATAAACAACTAAAAACATCAATGTATTTTCCAATCAATAATATTTCCTTTCGAATTAAAACACGTTACCTTTTTAATTTAAAACTAATCTTCATTAATATTTTACTATTATATAAATTCTGGAACATTAAAAGTTTTGGTACCTGTTTTTTGGTACTTCATGAATTTACTTATTTACCCTTTATTAAAAAAATAAATATATGATATTTATACTTTTAAAACACCTATAATAAGTAATAACATAATATAATTAAGGGTAAGTAGTCGCTTGCATTTTTTCACATTTACTTTTAATTGAAGATTTTACCTTTTTATAAACACCTAAAAACATCAATGTATCTTCCAATCATTAATATTTCCTTTCGAATTAAAACACGTTACCTTTTTAATTTAAAACTAATCTTCATTAATATTTTACTAATATAAAAATTCCGGAACATTAAAAGTTTTGGTACTTGTTTTTTTGTACCAATTTTTTGGTACTTCGTGAATTTACATATTTACCCTTTATTAAAAAAAAATAAATATATGATATTTATACTTTTAAAACACCTATAATAAATAATAACATAATATAATTAATGGTAATGTAATAACCGCGAATTTTCGAATAAATTTTTCCTACTCGATATTTAAATTTTATTTAAGAGCGATGCACTAATATATTTAATTAGCGCGTTCTTGTGAAATTTTAAGATTTTATTTATTCATAGGTAAATAAATATTATATTATATCTATTTAATTATATTTATTTGGTATTCATTAAAATTAGGAAATTTAGGAAAATAGGATATTAGGTTTTGGGTCGAATTTATTTATGAAGCGAAATTAGAATCTCGTTTTAATCAACCAGCACGGGAGAAAACAAGGTTATTATTACTAATCAGATAGTGGAGCGAGCATTTCAGCAATAATCATGAGTTTTATTTGCACTAACCACGCCTAAATTGCACCATTTTCTTTTGTCCCCCATGTTGATTAAATAAACATAAAAACTGGACCATATAATGATATAACACAACCATCAGGTAATCATTTCCTTCTTTTTCTTCTGATAAAAACACTACCGATTACTACTCCCCTTAAACAAAACCCAGCTACTACTCTTTTAATCAAAAACACTTACCAAATACATATATACAAACCAGAGTAATCACAGGTAGTAATTTCTCCCTCTTAATTCTTTTCCTGCAAGACATTTCCCGTCTCCTTTAAATCAAAACACGGCCATCGATTTATATGAAAATCGGGTATAATCACACTTGTTTTCGGTCTTGTTTTTCTTCGTTCTTCACCTGCATGTATTGGGGTGTTACTGCGAGTGGGTTGTTGGGTGTTTCGATGGTGTGGTTGGTGGTTGGAATCGGAGAAAGGGGAGAAGAGCTGGGATGTTGTGGTTGTTGTACGGAGCGGAAAGGGAGAGGATGGAGTAGAGATTTGGGGGAGAGAAGAGGGAGAGACTGGGAGAGGTTAGAGAGGGTGTAGAGAGATTGTTGCGAGAGAGATTGTGGTTGAGAGATGCCGAGAGAGATGGGGGTTAGACCTTGTGCCGTGAGAGAGGCATCGAGGGAGAAGAGATCGGTTGTTGCTGTTGAGGTTCGAACTAAGAACAGGCGAGAGAGAGAGGATTCGAGGGAGATTGATGAGAGATTGAGGGGAGTTAGAGAAGAGATTGATTGAGTCGGGAGAGAGATGGTTGTTAATCAGTCGATGGTGATGGTGGTGTTCGAGAGAGACCGGGCAGAGATAGAGATTACAGAGAGATGAGGGAGAGAGAGAGAGATTCGGGTTGGAGAGAGATTCGGGGTGGCGCGTGGCGGCATAAAAGTGGGGCCCACGTTACTGTTACGAATAAAATTTCGAAACAATTCAATACAATAAATTGGTGAGCGGATGTTATAATCGGACATTTAATTATTTGGAATACTTTAACTTGGATTATTATTTAAAATTGTGAGAAATAAATAATTTAGTAAAAATGGTATAATTGGTTAAATATTTAACAAGAAATGTTTTGTGATTCTTGGACATAATTTAGAGATGTATTGAGTTGTGATAAAAAGAGGAATAATTGTGAATAAATAGAATTAAAAAGCGATTTTATTTTGGGAGATTTATATTTATCGTTTTTGGATTATTTAATTAACCGGATTGAGTTAATTTATTTTAGAGATTAAAATCGGAGTAATATTTAATTATTTACGAGATTAAAAGTAGAGTATTGTCGTTAATTGTCGTAACCCTATTTTCATTTTAAGTCGGATTTACGGATATTAAAAATAGGATTGATTTTCAAGATTAAATTTCTGAGTTCGAAGAGAGATTTATTTATCCGGGATTTAATTTCTGTTATTTATCGTAGAGATTTTCGAGAAATATTTTATTATATTATATTATAGGTTGAGAAATATTTTATTTTGACGAAGCGCTCACGTATTTCTGGTTGCCATTTTTAGAGAATAAATTCTGAGCCATAGACCGAAGCCGAGTTCACGGGTAGAGTACAAATTTTATCTACACTTATTTGCACTTCGAGATCGAGGCAAGTTCATTCCTACCCTAACTTTTGGAAACTGTGTATTTCTGTTCGTATTAGTTAATGATTTATTTATTTGCGAGCTATCAATTATGAGATTTATCTGTTGTATTTATTTCCGAGCTATCAATTATGAGATTTATCTGTCGTATTTATTTCCGAGCTATCAATTATGAGATTATCTGTCGTATTTATTCTCGAGATATCAAATATTGAGATTTATCTGTTACTCTTTATGATGCAATAATTTCTTTTGAGCATTATTTCTCGTTAAATATTATAATTTAGTTACTTGTGAATTATACTCCCTATAAGCGTAGAAATAAATTCGTTGCTATCAGGTCGATCTCATTAATTCGAGACGACTATTATTTTGATTCAGTGAAATTAATCTCGTTCGTTTGGGATAGTTAAATTCATTCTTTTCGGTTGAATTTATTGTACAAATTCAACAATCATTTATTGATTATCTTTTAGTTGGTTCCTCGTGCGAATTAACCGATATGAGTTTTAAATATTATAATTGTTAGAGATTTTACTCGTCGATCAAGTGATAAATATTCTAGTTAAATGTTCATCAATTTTGATTATTATAAATATACGAGAAGTACTATTTGTTCAGTACAATTCCCAATTACTTTATTTTAAGACTATGCTCATAATTTCGAGATAGTTGCCTTTATTGTCAAGGTTTGGCATTTTGTTCGTGTCAACAAATAAAATATTATTATTGAGAGTTGACCTCAGTCCATTGTTCGGATTGAGTGTACAATTGAGTTAGACCGGCAGTCCGCCAGAATGGTAAATATTTTCCTGGAAGAGTTATCTCAAGTTATCTGTTCACCAAATATTCGGGAATTCTGTATTCTACTGGTCAATTTTGGGAAAGAGGCCCATTACAGAGAAAAAGAGACTTGTGTACCATTATAAGGACACGAGAATATTTTGGCACAAGTGTTGCCAGGTTGACTTTTCAACCAACTTTTTGCTAGCAAAACGATATGGTGGTACTTGCGACATAGTAGTGATCGTGCTATGGGGTATCACGGGTGTGCGGTACTTGAGACACAACGTTTGATCTCGCTGTGGGGTATCGTAGAGGAGGAAGACCAGATTCTTAAGCTTTTAAATTCCAACTTCTTTATTCAAAGATAAGTTGTTTGGGTCTATCAATTGAGACTTTCGAGTATTATATTTTCGATATGAGTATTGAATCATCAGAGTTATATCAGTTGAGACTTTGAGTAGTCTGTTTTCGAAATGAGTATTGAGTTATCAGAGTTATATCAAAAGAGTCCTTCGAGCATATTATTTTGAGATGAATATTGAGTCTTTCGAGATGAATATCGAGTCTTTCGAGTATTCTGTTTCGAGATGAATATTGAGTCTTTCGAGATGAATATCGAGTCTTTCGAGTATTCCGTTTCGAGATGAATATTGAGTTTTTCGAGTATTCTGTTTCGAGATGAGTATTGAGTTTTTCGAGATGAGTTTGAGCCAATTCAGATTTTATATCGTACATTAAAATTTTGAGTATTTCTTTCGGTAAATATTATTATATTTATACCCCGAGCAATGAAAGAACTTGCTGAGCACTATAGTTGCTCATTCTTGCTTTACAACATTTTGTTCAGCTGTCAAGATGGAAAGAGTCGAGATGTCCAACCAAGGATACAAAGGAAAGGGAAAGGCGCAAGGTTATGGCGACAAGAATTAGAATATCAAGCTGGAACTTTTATTTTTCTACATTTGTGAACTTTTGTAAGATATTATCCAGAGATGAAATAAGTTGGATTGTATTATTTTGTGAGACGATCTTGGAACTGCGGAGTGGGACATTTATGTTCCGTTGAAATAAATATTTTATTTTATTATTGCGTTATCGTGTGCTGCAGGATATTGAGACAATGTGACGACCCGGATCCCCGGACAGGGCGGATTTGGGGGTGTTACAGTTTTGGTATCAGAGCCTTAGTTATATTTTTAGGAATCGTACGAGCCTAGAATTATAACACGACGTGAGAATTTAGAGGTAAAAATACGATGTTGAGATTTTAGCACTAAGTGCCTTACACCCTTATATATCTATATACGTATCTAGACGAATGGAACCTGGTTGTGACCGAAATTTTTCGTACCACCGTAGATGTCTATTTCTGGATCTGTTGACTTTCGTTTTGCTCGAGATAGATGTCCTACGCCTTATTCGCATGGACCCCTAGTTCCGATTAATTTAAGATAGGATGCCTAATTTTCCATTATAATTAAGATCAGATGATACCTTAAAGAGTTTACACACTTTATAGATGTTATCAATACCATTACCAGATTCAGAGTTCGACCAGCACGAGGTACGTGCCCCAGAGATGGATTTAAAAAGAGATGCAACTATACGTCTCAAGTTCGAGGCTAAATTCTTAAACGATTTGTGACCGACGTTAGTTTTCTAATAATATAACTTATAGAGGTTGAAATAGGTTCCGTATGATAATGTGTTTTTCGTATATTCCTCTTAGAGATTTTCTCCCTGACGAGCTACCGAAGTTTGCAAGTGTCGCTTTTATTCGAGAATTTATAGTTGTTTTGAAGAGCTTATATTGTACTGGAAAATCTTTCTTTAAATAACTTCGTTAGCAACGATTATCGATAAATCTTATCATTTGAAGTTACTCGGGCAATTTCTATCCTATTTGAAAAGAACCTATATTGTTTAGAGGTTAAGTTACCCATCATTGTATACTTTCATAAATACAAATTCTTTCATATCCATTCCTATATTTGACACTCTTTGAGATATTGAGATGAACAACCCTATATATAGGGGAAGGCTATCAGTCTCTGTGATTGAAGTCTGGTGGGACGCCACCGTTTGTAATGTTGTTTGTCATTAGAGTACTAAAGGCTGGCCACCTTGTGTACTATGACGGTTGTCCTAATGACACATACAACAAAACAGATGTTCAATGATCATAATGATCTCTCAGTTAATCATTTCATAAAAGATTCTCACCATCAAGAATTGAGTTACACATGTTGTGATTTAACATTCGTTCCTTTATGAGTTATCTCTATTCAAATATTCTTATGAATCCTAAAATGATCGGTGTCTAAGAATTTCAAAGAGGTATACTGAAATTTGAATGTGATGAAACGTTACTCCCAGAAAAGAGAATTTCAGCAACTCGAGTTTGAGTGCCAATTTCTAAATATGAATAGACTATTACGCTAATTATTCGCTAGTCAGATCTTCGAAACCCTACGTAGTGTCCCATAGTTATGTGTTAATGTGCTAAGAATTTGGTTTGAATACGGAACAATCCTTTAAAAGTGAGAAGCGAGTCGATACTGAGTATACATTGATGAAAGAGTGATCGTTTTTCATAGGAAAAGAAAGAGAACATTAATGCATGTTTCCACTATCTTCTTTCTGAGTATAGTAGCTAAATGGCGACTTAACCCTTGGAAGTTTTAAGATTAATATTTGAGATAATTATCATGACTGTGAGGCATGTCTTATCATATTTTCTAAAATTTTCTTGCCCCAGGTACGACAAGTGTTTTACCCCTTTATACATACAATATTTCTTTAAGTGAAACACACCGCGATTGAGAATCAAAGTGAGAATATTTTGGATTATAAAGTAGAATCAAAACCCAGGATCTAGACTAAAACCAAATTAAGGATATATTTGGAAGTTATTCCTTGATTTTCTTTAAAATAAGAAGACCCTATGAGGAGAAATGCATTTTACAATTGAGCAACTCAAACCATACCATCACTATTAAGGCTTATAGGTATTAAGACATTGTGAGACCAACAGGTTTACTAATTCTAAAGAAATGAGAGCATGGTTGAGAGAAATGTAGAATATTTCCTTTAAATAGTGTTGAATGAGCTAGTACTATCTCCGTTAATATGTTATGGTGAATAAAATTATTGGTGGAGGGCAAAAGAGAACTATTGAAGGCACGATGGTGATATCTTAAGTTAGAATTATTGAGTTGATACTTAGCAAGTACTATCTTAAGTATGTTGTGAATCATAGGAGGATCAAGCTCCTTAAAATGAAAGCATCCAAGACCATATGAGCAGAATATATTTATATTTTTGGGAAAGAGTTGGTATTATTATTTAACCTACGTAAAGAAGGATACTCCTACTTCAAATGCGGAAGGAATGGAGATTTTTGACGAAATATATTAGTAACCCCGAGAGAAAACATAAATATAAGATTGGCTACACCTCTAGGAGACAAGCCAAGTATACACTTTTAATATGAGTATGACAAATGTTATCAAGGATCATAAGGTTACGTGTCCTGAGATTTCAGATAACCTTCGAAGGAGAATCCAGTGCCTTGACTTACAGCACCTTCTAACAACAAGCCGACAACAAGAACTTTCAACATGATTGTAAGAGATGCCATTGATGAGAGCGATATGATCGCAGGTTCTCTTCTAGTGAATTTTGAGAATGCGTGTATTCTAGTTGAATTTTGAATATGTGCCTTTAGAGGAGATTCTGAGCATAGAAGTAGATAATCAGGAAATCATACCAGTAAATCGATTGTGTCCGAATTGTTCTATAGAGATACATGGGCAACGTTGCGACGCAGACCTCATTCTTTTTAAGTTAAGGAAATTTAACGAGATGGATTGGTTACCACGTTATGATGCTTAAATAAATTATCGACGTAAGAGGGTCAGCTTAAGTGGACTTAATGGTATAAGAATTTCGTTTTACGGACGGAAACCGACTAAGGATTTTCTGTCAATAATTCGAGCTACAAGACAAGCCTATCTGGCTCATGTGATATATACCGAGAAGCCGACCCCTATGATCGAAGAGGTCCATGTAGTAAATCAGTTTAAAGATGTTTTCCTGACGAGTTGCCTGGAATTCCATCGGATCGGGAGATAAAATTTGCAATCGACCTAGCACCAGAAATCGTACCAATCTTAAAGGCGCCGTACAGAATGGCACAAGTGGAAAAGAAGGAATTGGCAATACAATTGCAAGATTTACTTGAAAAAGGTGTAATCAGACCAAGTGTATCCCCGTGGGGAGCTCCAGTATTGTTCGGAAAAAAAAAAAAAAAAGGGGATCAATATGACCATGTATTAATTTCCGTGAACTGAACAAGATGACCATCAAGAACAGGTAACCTCTGCCTCGAATCGACGATCTATTTGACCAACTTAAGGGAGATATACATTTTTTTCAAAGATTGATTTGATATCCGACTATTATTACCTTAAGATCAAGCCTGAGGATATTCCTAAGACTGCCTTTAGGACCCGATATGGACATTATGAATTCTTAGTGATGTCTTTTGGATTGACGAATGCGCCAGTTGCTTTTATGGGCTTGATAGGTCGTGTGTTCAAGAGAATTTGTGATAAGTTCGTGATTGTATTTATTGATGATGTCTGGATATACTTTAAGTTTCCTGAGGAACATGCAGAACACCTCCATTTAGTCCAAGTATCCTTGAAAAAAAAACAAAAATTACGCGAAATTTGCGTAGTGCGAATTCTGGTTGAAATAAGTTCAAATTTCTAGAACACATTGTGAGCGGCGAAGGAATTTCTGTAAACCCCGCAAAGATAGAAGCCGTAGCAGAATGTGAGAGACCCAAGACTACAAATGAGGTTAGAAGTTTTCTCGGATTGGCCGGATACTATCGTAGATTCGTGAAGGATTTCTCAAAGATAGCTACGCCACTGACCCGACTTACCAGAAAGAGCGAAAAGTTTGAGTGGACCCCTAAATGTGAAGACAGCTTTCAGGAATTGAAAAAGAGATTGACTACTACCCCAGTGTTGACCTTATCCGATGAGAAAGGCAATTTCGTGATTTTCAGCGATGCTTCTCACAAGGGTTTACGATGTGTTCTGATGCAACACGGAAAAGTAATAGCTTACGCCTCTAGACAACTAAAGGAATATGAATCCCGTTACCCTACTCACGATTTGGAACTTGCTGTTATTGTTTTTGCTTTCAAGATTTGGAGACTTTACCTTTATGGAGAGAAATGCGAGATTTACACGGATCACAAGAGCTTAAAGTATATATTCACGCAGAAGGAATTAAATATGAGACAGAGAAGATGGTTGGAATTGATCAAAGACTATGATTAGGGGTGGCAATTTTTGACCCAACCCGAAACCCGACACGAACCCAACCCGAGAAAATACGAATTTGGGTCAACAAATATTCAACCCGAAACAACCAGGTACAATCAGACACGAACCCGAAAATGACCCGAAAATTAATGAATCCTATTTTTATAACCCTGATTTTGAAATACTTTATGTTTAAAATAACTAAATTTAAGTACAATAAAGTAACTTTCACGTGCAATGATAGAGATTCGTTAGTTGATTTATAATTATTTAATAGTAATAACAATATTTTCTATCTGTCATGTCATTTTTACACCTCATAAAGTGGGTACAGTACATAATAACATTTAAATTGTAGCTTTCACGTGCAATGAAAGAGAAATGAACTATTTTTTCTTAAAATTTCTGCAAAAAACAATGAGGCCATATAAATTGGGACAGAGAGTATATAATATAAGAGTATATTTCCAATCACTCTAAAAAAAGTTGAGGTGGTGAAACCCGAAATGACCCGAAACCCGACACGAACCCGGTAGGTACGGGTTAGGGTTAGGAAAAAATCAACCCGAAACAACCAGGTACAATCTGACCCGACACGAACCCGACCCATGACCCGAAATTGACACCCCTAACTATGATTGCTCGATAAACTACCACCCAGGGAAGGCTAATGTTGTAGCTGATGCTTTAAGTAGAAAGGAAAGACTCAACCTGTTTACAACCTCAGAAGAATTGGTCAGAGAATTTAAGAAAATGGAATTAGAGGTCAAAGTCCCAGTCCAAAACAATGAAAGAGTGTACAATATTCAGTTTCAAACAGAGTTACTCGAGAAGATTCGTCGTTGTCAGGAACAAGTAATGGAAGAAAGAAGGTCAGAGTTGACCGGAGAAGAAATTTTCAGAATTCAAAAGATGATGAGGGAATTAAGCGATTTGCATCGAGAATATGGGTTCTTAATGTTACAGAGTTGAAGGAAGAAATTATGAGCGAAGCGCATAACTCGAGATATTCCATTCACCCTAGGAGTACAAAAACGTAGCAAGGCATCAGGCTGAATTATTGGTGGCCTAACATGAAGAGAAAGATTGCAGAATGGGTAAGCAAGTGTTTGACCTGTCAGAAAATGAAAGCCGAACATCAACAACTAAGTGGAATTCTACAACCCTTAAAGATACCCGAATGGAAATGGGAGCATATTACCATGGATTTTGTCATAGGATTACCACGAACTAGAGCTAGCCATGATGCAATTTGGGTTATTGTCGACCGACTCACTAAATCTGCGCATTTCCTACCAATTAGTGATAAGTATTCCGTTGAGAGATTGGTGAACATATACCTAAAGGAGATTGTGGTTCGTCACGGAGTGCCTGTTTCAATTGTATCTGATAGAGATGGCCGTTTTACTTCTCGATTCTGGAAGAGTTTTCAGGAATGTCTTGGCACGAAGTTAAAACTGAGCACTGCATATCATCCACAGAACGATGGACAAAGTGAAAGGACAATTCAAACAGTTGAAGATATGTTAAGAGCCTGTGCACTTGATTTCAAAGAAAGTTAGGATGATCATTTGCCTGGTTGAGTTTGCTTACGACAATAATTACCACTCCAGCATAGGTATGGCACCATATGAAGCATTGCACGGGAAGAAGTGTAGATCACCTTGATATTGAGATGAAGTAGGAGAAAGAAAATACTAGGACCAGAACTACTTCAATAAACTAAGCAAGCTACCAAAGTTATTCGAAAAAGGTTAATTGCAGCTAATGATCGATAAAGGAAGTATGCAAATCAAAAGAGAAAAGACAGAGCATTTGTAGTGGGAAATAAAGTGATGTTAAAAGTTTCACCTTGGAAAGGAGTAATGAGATTCGGAAAGGAAGGCAAGTTGAGCCCCAGATATATAGGATTTTTTTTTTAATTCTTAAGAAAATAGGACCACTAGCTTATCAGTTGGCCCTACCTCCAGACCTTCAGCATATCCATGATGTGTTTCTTGTTTCTTTGTTAAGAGAATACCATTCTGATTTCAGACATGTTATAACGTATGAACCAGTGAAAATACGTCCTGATTTGACCTACGGAGAAAAGCCAATACAGATCCTAGATCACAAAGTGTAAGAGTTAAGAATTAAGAAAATAAATTTAGTGAAAGTACTTTGGAGAAACCACCAAGTTGAGGAAGCCACGTGGGAATTAGAAAGCGAAATGCGAAATAAATATCTTGAATTGTTTAGTGCGTAATTTTGATTCCGAGGACGGAATCCTATAAGGGGGGAAGACTGTAATAACCGCGAATTTTCGAATAAATTTTTCCTACTCGATATTTAAATTTTATTTAAGAGCGATGCACTAATATATTTAATTAGCGCGTTCTTGTGAAATTTTAAGATTTTATTTATTCATAGGTAAATAAATATTATATTATATCTATTTAATTATATTTATTTGGTATTCATTAAAATTAGGAAATTTAGGAAAATAGGATATTAGGTTTTGGGTCGAATTTATTTTAGGAAGCGAAATTAGAATCTCGTTTTAATCAACCAGCACGGGAGAAAACAAGGTTATTATTACTAATCAGATAGTGGAGCGAGCATTTCAGCAAAAATCATGAGTTTTATTTGCACTAACCACGCCTAAATTGCACCATTTTCTTTTGTCCCCCATGTTGATTAAATAAACATAAAAACTGGACCATATAATGATACAACACAACCATCAGGTAATCATTTCCTTCTTTTTCTTCTGATAAAAACACTACCGATTACTACTCCCCTTAAACAAAACCCAGCTACTACTCTTTTAATCAAAAACACTTACCAAATACATATATACAAACCAGAGTAATCACAGGTAGTAATTTCTCCCTCTTAATTCTTTTCCTGCAAGACATTTCCCGTCTCCTTTAAATCAAAACACGGCCATCGATTTATATGAAAATCGGGTATAATCACACTTGTTTTCGGTCTTGTTTTTCTTCGTTCTTCACCTGCATGTATTGGGGTGTTACTGCGAGTGGGTTGTTGGGTGTTTCGATGGTGTGGTTGGTGGTTGGAATCGGAGAAAGGGGAGAAGAGCTGGGATGTTGTGGTTGTTGTACGGAGCGGAAAGGGAGAGGATGGAGTAGAGATTTGGGGGAGAGAAGAGGGAGAGACTGGGAGAGGTTAGAGAGGGTGTAGAGAGATTGTTGCGAGAGAGATTGTGGTTGAGAGATGCCGAGAGAGATGGGGGTTAGACCTTGTGCCGTGAGAGAGGCATCGAGGGAGAAGAGATCGGTTGTTGCTGTTGAGGTTCGAACTAAGAACAGGCGAGAGAGAGAGGATTCGAGGGAGATTGATGAGAGATTTAGGGGAGTTAGAGAAGAGATTGATTGAGTCGGGAGAGAGATGGTTGTTAATCAGTCGATGGTGATGGTGGTGTTCGAGAGAGACGGGGCAGAGATAGAGATTACAGAGAGATGAGGGAGAGAGAGAGAGATTCGGGTTGGAGAGAGATTCGGGGTGGCGCGTGGCGGCATAAAAGTGGGGCCCACGTTACTGTTACGAATAAAATTTCGAAACAAATCAATACAATAAATTGGTGAGCGGATGTTATAATCGGACATTTAATTATTTGGAATACTTTAACTTGGATTATTATTTAAAATTGTGAGAAATAAATAATTTAGTAAAAATGGTATAATTGGTTAAATATTTAACAAGAAATGTTTTGTGATTCTTGGACATAATTTAGAGATGTATTGAGTTGTGATAAAAAGAGGAATAATTGTGAATAAATAGAATTAAAAAGCGATTTTATTTTAGGAGATTTATATTTATCATTTCTGGATTATTTAATTAACCGGATTGAGTTAATTTATTTTAGAGATTAAAATCGGAGTAATATTTAATTATTTACGAGATTAAAAGTAGAGTATTGTCGTTAATTGTCGTAACCCTATTTTCATTTTAAGTCGGATTTACGGATATTAAAAATAGGATTGATTTTCAAGATTAAATTTCTGAGTTCGAAGAGAGATTTATTTATCCGGGATTTAATTTCTGTTATTTATCGTAGAGATTTTCGAGAAATATTTTATTATATTATATTATAGGTTGAGAAATATTTTATTTTGACGAAGCGCTCACGTATTTCTGGTTGCCATTTTTAGAGAATAAATTCTGAGCCATAGACCGAAGCCGAGTTCACGGGTAGAGTACAAATTTTATCTACACTTATTTGCACTTCGAGATCGAGGCAAGTTCATTCCTACCCTAACTTTTGGAAACTGTGTATTTCTGTTCGTATTAGTTAATGATTTATTTATTTGCGAGCTATCAATTATGAGATTTATCTGTTGTATTTATTTCCGAGCTATCAATTATGAGATTTATCTGTCGTATTTATTTCCGAGCTATCAATTATGAGATTATCTGTCGTATTTATTCTCGAGATATCAAATATTGAGATTTATCTGTTACTCTTTATGATGCAATAATTTCTTTTGAGCATTATTTCTCGTTAAATATTATAATTTAGTTACTTGTGAATTATACTCCCTATAAGCGTAGAAATAAATTCGTTGCTATCAGGTCGATCTCATTAATTCGAGACGACTATTATTTTGATTCAGTGAAATTAATCTCGTTCGTTTGGGATAGTTAAATTCATTCTTTTCGGTTGAATTTATTGTACAAATTCAACAATCATTTATTGATTATCTTTTAGTTGGTTCCTCGTGCGAATTAACCGATATGAGTTTTAAATATTATAATTGTTAGAGATTTTACTCGTCGATCAAGTGATAAATATTCTAGTTAAATGTTCATCAATTTTGATTATTATAAATATACGAGAAGTACTATTTGTTCAGTACAATTCCCAATTACTTTATTTTAAGACTATGCTCATAATTTCGAGATAGTTGCCTTTATTGTCAAGGTTTGGCATTTAGTTCGTGTCAACAAATAAAATATTATTATTGAGAGTTGACCTCAGTCCATTGTTCGGATTGAGTGTACAATTGAGTTAGACTGGCAGTCCGCCAGAATGGTAAATATTTTCCTGGAAGAGTTATCTCAAGTTATCTGTTCACCAAATATTCGGGAATTCTGTATTCTACTGGTCAATTTTGGGAAAGAGGCCCATTACAGAGAAAAAGAGACTTGTGTACCATTATAAGGACACGAGAATATTTTGGCACAAGTGTTGCCAGGTTGACTTTTCAACCAACTTTTTGCTAGCAAAACGATATGGTGGTACTTGCGACATAGTAGTGATCGTGCTATGGGGTATCACGGGTGTGCGGTACTTGAGACACAACGTTTGATCTCGCTGTGGGGTATCGTAGAGGAGGAAGACCAGATTCTCAAGCTTTTAAATTCCAACTTCTTTATTCAAAGATAAGTTGTTTGGGTCTATCAATTGAGACTTTCGAGTATTATATTTTCGATATGAGTATTGAATCATCAGAGTTATATCAGTTGAGACTTTGAGTAGTCTGTTTTCGAAATGAGTATTGAGTTATCAGAGTTATATCAAAAGAGTCCTTCGAGCATATTATTTTGAGATGAATATTGAGTCTTTCGAGATGAATATCGAGTCTTTCGAGTATTCTGTTTCGAGATGAATATTGAGTCTTTCGAGATGAATATCGAGTCTTTCGAGTATTCCGTTTCGAGATGAATATTGAGTTTTTCGAGTATTCTGTTTCGAGATGAGTATTGAGTTTTTCGAGTATGCTATTTTCGAGATGAGTTTGAGCCAATTCAGATTTTATATCGTACATTAAAATTTTGAGTATTTCTTTCGGTAAATATTATTATATTTATACCCCGAGCAATGAAAGAACTTGCTGAGCACTATAGTTGCTCATTCTTGCTTTACAACATTTTGTTCAGCTGTCAAGATGGAAAGAGTCGAGATGTCCAACCAAGGATACAAAGGAAAGGGAAAGGCGCAAGGTTATGGCGACAAGAATTAGAATATCAAGCTGGAACTTTTATTTTTCTACATTTGTGAACTTTTGTAAGATATTATCCAGAGATGAAATAAGTTGGATTGTATTATTTTGTGAGACGATCTTGGAACTGCGGAGTGGGACATTTATGTTCCGTTGAAATAAATATTTTATTTTATTATTGCGTTATCGTGTGCTGCAGGATATTGAGACAATGTGACGACCCGGATCCCCGGACAGGGCGGATTTGGGGGCGTTACAGGTAAGCAGTCGCTTGCCTTTTTTCACATTTACTTTTAATTGAAGATATTACCTTTTTATAAACAACTAAAAACATCAATGTATTTTCCAATCATTAATATTTCCTTTCGAATTAAAACACGTTACCTTTTTAATTTAAAACTAATCTTCATTAATATTTTACTATTATATAAATTCTGGAACATTAAAAGTTTTGGTACCTGTTTTTTGGTACTTCATGAATTTACTTATTTACCCTTTATTAAAAAAATAAATATATGATATTTATACTTTTAAAACACCTATAATAAATAATAACATAATATAATTAAGGGTAAGTAGTCGCTTGCATTTTTTCACATTTACTTTTAATTGAAGATTTTACCTTTTTATAAACACCTAAAAACATCAATGTATCTTCCAATCATTAATATTTCCTTTCGAATTAAAACACGTTACCTTTTTAATTTAAAACTAATCTTCATTAATATTTTACTATTATATAAATTCCGGAACAATAAAAGTTTTAGTACCTATTTTTTGGTACCAGTTTTTTGGTAATTGGTGAATTTACTTATTTACCATTTATTAAAAATAAAAATAAATATATGATATTTATACTTTTAAAACAACTATAACAAATAATAACATAATATAATTAATGGTAAGCAGTCGCTTGCCTTTTTTCACATTTACTTTTAATTGAAGATATTACCTTTTTATAAACACCTAAAAACATCAATGTATTTTCCGATCATTAATATTTCCTTTCGAATTAAAACACGTTACCTTTTTTATTTAAAACTAATCTTCATTAATATTTTACTAATATATAAATTCCGGAACATTAAAAGTTTTGGTACTTGTTTTTTTGTACCAATTTTTTGGTACTTCGTGAATTTACATATTTACCCTTTATTAAAAAAAAATAAATATATGATATTTATACTTTTAAAACACCTATAATAAATAATAACATAATATAATTAATGGTAAGCAGTCGCTTGCCTTTTTTCACATTTACTTTTAATTGAAGATATTACCTTTTTATAAACACCTAAAAACATCAATGTATTTTCTAATCATTAATATTTCCTTTCGAATTAAAACACGTTACCTTTTTTATTTAAAACTAATCTTCATTAATATTTTACTATTATATAAATTCCGGAACATTAAAAGCTTTGGTACCTGTTTTTTGGTACCTGTTGTTTGGTATTTCTTGAATTTACTTATTTACCCTTTATTAAAAAGAAAAATAAATATATGATATTTATACTTTTAAAACACATATAATAAATAATAACATAATATAATTAATGGTAAGTAGTTGCTTGCCGTTTTTCACATTTACTTTTAATTGAAGATATTACCTTTTTATAAACACCAAAAAACACCAATGTATCTTCCAATCATTAATATTTCCTTTCGAATTAAAATACGTTACCTTTTTAATTTAAAACTAATCTTCATTAATATTTTACTATTATATAAATTCCGGAACAATAAAAGTTTTAGTACCTGTTTTTTGGTACCAGTTTTTTGGTACTTCGTGAATTTACTTAGTTACCCTTTATTAAAAAGAAAAATAAATATATTATATTTATACTTTTAAAACTCCTATAATAAATAATAACATAATATAATTAATGGTAAGCAGTCGCTTGAATTTTTTCACATCTATATATATTATAATGCCTGGAGATCAGAAATGCACCAGAACAGTTCAAGGTATTTTTCTTGAATTTTAGTTTTTTTGATTTTTTTTATTAAAATTCTTTTCTTGCATTAAATAGCTATTAATAACATTTTAATTAGTCATTAATTACACCTATTAAACATATATTAAATTTACTATATTTAATTTGTTTAAAAATTAGCAAACTTTAGTTGAACATTATAGTTATTTTTTCAATATTAAATATTAATTATATATAGTTATGTTTATTTTTAGTTAAAATGACGAATAACAATTGTTTGTATTGCGTTATTTTTTATTCCCTACTCAAGATCACTGTAATTTCTTTTCGGATGATTATACGGTACACGACCTTAACTTCTCAAGCAATTTTTATTATCAATAATTGTGAAAATCGTAATAAATTATGGAAGTACAAGATATTTATTTAATATCTGGAATTGTATACAAACAGTACAGATAGATTTTCAATTTTGCACATGAATAAATAATACATGAGTTATGATCAAATCGATTAAATTTAACAAATCCAGTCATTTATCGGAAGATAAAATTGATAAAAAAGCTATACACCCATTGTTTCGTTATATTGTGTTGAAATAATTTTTTATTGTAATTAAACAAATTCTTATACTATTATTGAATATGTATAATATGAGAGGGCTATCGGTTTTAAAAAACATTTTTAACCAACTTCTCAAATATCTATCTATATATATTATAATGCCTGGAGATCGAAAACGCATTAGAAGAGTTTACGATATTTTTCATGAATTCTCATTTTTTTGAATTTTTATTTAATTTTTTTCTTGCATTAAGTAGTAGTTTAATGGCATCTTAATGACATTTTAATAATCATTAATTACCCTTATTATATAAATATATATATATATATATATATATATATATATATATATATATATATATTAAATTTACTTCATATTATTTATATATATAAAAGATCGACAAACTTTATTTGAGCATCATAATTATTATTCCAATAAAAAAATTTAACTATATGTGGCCAAAAAAAAAAATTTAACTTGTATATATATATATATATATATATATATATATATATATATAATTAAGATTATTTTTATGTAAATTAACTATTTAATATTTTTCACATTGCATCATTTTTAGTTGTGTTGAAATGTTATACACATGTTGTTTCATTATAACGTGTCAAAATAAATTAATATTCTAATTATATAAATTTGTATACTATTACTGAGCAAGTATATTATGAGAGGAGTGTCGACTTTAAAAGCGTTATATAATTGTAATTAATAGTGTAATTCCTATTTTTTATGTTTATCTCCGTCCCTTCGAATTCTTTACGTTTGTGGACCAGTTTTCGGTACGGATTTTAAGGTGCATTTTAAGGATATTTCTATAATTAATTTTTGATATATTTTTTTTTGTATAAAAATAGAACAATCCTATTTTTATACAGAAAAAGAAAATATCAAAAATAATTTATAGAACAATCCTTAAAATGCACCTTAAAAATGCGTGTCAGACACGCACTTTTTTAGGTAAAGAAATGGGTGGGACAGAGGGAGTAATATTTTTAAGATTATTAAAATTCTTGATATATAATGAGAGTATTATTCCAATAATTCATACAAACTGTTTTAAATCACTTTTTTTTAGAATTTTTTTAAAATACCTATTAATTTTTATGTTAATTTATCTATTTTCAGTAGCTAAAAATAAAATTTTATTACCCGCGCAAAGCGCGGCTAAAACAAGTTATTTTTGATTATTACTATCTATATCTATATCTATACTATTATATAAATTCCGAAACATTGAAAGTTTTGGTACCTGTTTTTTGGTACCAGTTTTTTGGTACTTCGTGAATTTACTTATTTACCCTTTGTTAAAAAGAAAATAAATATATGATATTTATACTTTTAAAACACCTATAATAAATAATAACATAATACAATTAATGGTAATTAGTCGCTTGCCTTTTTTCACATTTACTTTTAATTGAAGATATTACCTTTTATAAACACCTAAAAACATCAATGTATCTTCCAATCATAAATATTGAATTAAAACACGTTACATTTTTAATTTAAAACTAATCTTCATTAATATTTTCTTTTGAACTAAAACACGTTACCTTTTTAATTTAAAACTAATTTTACAATCATTAATATATACCCGAAAATATCACACCATATTTTTCAATTGTTAATAAAATATATTAAAAATCTGCATGTGTTGTTTATAATAAGGAAATATTAGTATAATCCGTAAACATGAGTATATTAAAATTATATTAAATTAAAATTAATTAATAATTATATAATTGTCGAAACATTAAAAATTTTGGTACCTATTTTTTGATATATGTTTTTTGGTATTTCGTGAATTTACTTATTTACCCTTCATTATAAAGAAAAATATATATGATATTTATACTATTAAAACACCAAAAATAAATAAAACATAATACAATTAAAGGTAATTAGTCGATTGCCTTTTTCACATTTACTTTTAGTTGAAGATATTACCTTTTATAAACACCTAAAAACCTCAATCATATCATATTTTCCAATCAATTCATATCTAGCAATAATTAACCAAAAATAAATAATAACATAATACAATTAAAGGTAATTAGTCGATTGCCTTTTTCACATTTACTTTTAGTTGAAGATATTACCTTTTATAAACACCTAAAAACCTCAATCATATCATATTTTCCAATCAATTCATATCTAGCAATAATTAATATATACTCAAAAATATCACATCATATCATATAATCAGTAACAAAATATAATAGAAATTCGTATTACGAATAATGACCATTAAATTTTTAGTAAAAAAATCAGAATCATTAGATCTAATTATTAAATATATTATATGATTAATTTAATTTACTAAAATTTCAAGTTTCAAATTTTATCAACGACATATTTATTTTAAAATTTTATAATATAAGTTTTAAACCGTGCATATAATTAACTAATTTTATATTAAATTATTAAAATTAAAACAAAATTTTAAATAATGATTATATTAAAATATTATTATGACATAAAATAAAATTTATTACATATCAACAAAAATCCGTGCATCGCACGGGTTATAAGCTAGTATATTATAATGCCTGGAGATCGGAAATGCACCAGAACAGTTCAAGGTATTTTTCTTGAATTTTCATTTTTTTGATTTTTTTTATTAAAATTCTTTTCTTGCATTAAATAGATATTAATGATATTTTAATTAGTCATTAATTACACCTATTAAACATATATTAAATTTACTCTATTTAATTTGTTTAAAAATTAGCAAACTTTAGTTGAACATTATAGTTATTTCTTCAATATTAAATATTAATTATATATAGTTATGTTTATTTTTAGTTAAAATGACGAATAACAATTGTTTATATTGCGTTATTTTTTATTTCGTGTTCAAGATCACTATAATTTCTTTTCGGATGATTTTAGAGTACACGACCTTAACTTTTCAAGCAATTTTTATTATTAATAATTGTGAAAATCGTAATAA
The DNA here is from genome assembly GCA_037693485.1 of Kitagawia praeruptora. Lineage (NCBI taxonomy): Eukaryota > Viridiplantae > Streptophyta > Magnoliopsida > Apiales > Apiaceae > Kitagawia > Kitagawia praeruptora. The sequence goes on from CM075352.1 coordinate 130,379,958, forward strand.
ATTATGGAAGTACAAGATATTTATTTAATATCTGGAATTGTATACAAACAGTATAGATAGATTTTCAATTTTGCACATGAATAAATAATACATGAGTTATGATCAAATCGATTAAATTTAACAAATCCAGTCATTTATCGGAAGATAAAATTGATAAAAATGCTATACACCCATTGTTTCGTTATACTGTGTTGAAATAATTTTTTATTGTAATTAAACAAATTCTTATACTATTATTGAATATGTATATTATGAGAGGGCTGTCGGTTTTAAAAAACATTATTAACCAACTTCTCAAATAATCTTTATTATCAATGATTGTGGAATCGTAGTAAATTATGGAAGTACATGGATCTTTACTTAATATCTTTACTTAAATTATGGAATCGTAGTAAACAAATCATGCGCATACACACATGAGTTATGACCAAACTAATTAAATTGAACAAACTCAACCATTTTATCAGAAGATTAAATTGATAACAAAATTAAATGCCTATTGTTTCATTATATTGTGTCAAAATAAATTAATATCCAAATTAAATAAATTCTTAAACTATTATTGAACATGTATATTATGAGATGGGTGTCGATTTTAAAAAACGTTATTAAGTTGTATTCAATATTTGTAACTTTTGATTGTAAATATTACGTTCATATTGTAATTTTTATTTTTATATGTTTGTGATGTTTTTTAAGATTATCAAAATTTTAGATATATATAATGAAAATATTTTTCCAATTAATGATTCATGTAAATTATTTTTAAATTAATTTTTAATAGAAAATTCATAAGACACCAATCAATTTTTAAGAATAATAGAAATTAATTTATCTGTTACAGTACTTTTATATAAAAATTTATTATAATAGCAGGAAACTGGAGAGACTTGCACTCAGAAGCTTCAAAATATTTTTCTTGAATTTTCAAATTTTTATTTTTTATTAAAATAATTTTCTTGCATTTAATTAATAATTAATTTTACCTATTAAATATATATTAAATACACTTTATTTCATATTTAATATAAAAGTTTAACAATTTTATTAGAACATTATTATTATTATTATTATTATTATTATTATTTTGTTAAAAATATTAATGATTTATATAAAAATACCATTATTTTAAGGTAAAACAATAAAATAAAATAATTTTTTTCGTCACTTCTAATCCTTATTCAAAATCATTGCAATTTTTTTGGCAATAATTAATAGACGATTTTAACTTTTCGATAAATTCGTAATCAATGATCGTGAGAGTCATGATAAGATACATAAGTATATATATTTTTCGATTAACATCCACAATTTAAATAAAAGTAATATCGTAGAATTTACATTTATACCTGAACAAATTACACACGGGGTGTGACCAACTCGATTAAATTGAATCAAGTGGACCCTTTTTTCATCAATTAAATCAATAAAAAAATTACCCATTCGTTGTTTGATTATTTTGTGTTGGAAAAATTAATATTCTAATTACACATTCTTATACTATTACTAATCAATTAATCATGCATTTATGTTATGAGATGGGAGACGGTGTTTAAAATCGTTAATTAGTTATATTTAATATTTACAAATTTTTATTATAGGAATTATGTTGAAATTGTAGTTTGGTATGGAAAAAAGTTAAAGGTGTTTAAGGAGTTGATTTTTGCTATTTTAAACAAATTCTCACTTTTTGAGCATTAAGTAAGGCTGTTATAAAACGAGCATCGGCTTTAAAAACAATTATATGTACAAATTTATTATAAAATTTAATAAAAGAATATTAGAATATGTGAGTATCACTTTGATGTGTCCTTGAATTTAATTTTAATGTTACAAACAAAACAGTTCTTATAAAATGCTCTGAAAAATTAATTAAATGTAGAGATACGGGTGTTGGATCATTCCAAAAAAACATGAAGCATGACTTACAATATGCATTTGAATTCTGCTTTTTTCGTCATAAAACCAAATATATCGACAAGTGAAATCAATCACACCTCTCATCACATTTACATTCTAATTCTTTTCATCGTACAATCAATTTTACTAACAAATAATTTACTAGCAAATTAAGCAATCACGTCTTTTATGATGTCATCGACAATAGAAAAGATTCACAAATGTTATTTTTACTTATTCAATGTCAAACTTTGCAAATGTTTGTCAATATTGGATTTCAAAAACATTTTTTATGCGACAAAATAGGTTCGTCAATATCTTCAAAATTATTATTATTATTAATAATATTCAAGAATTTAACAGAAGAGTAACATGTACCTGACGTTGACCTTAGGGTGCTACCTGAGGTTATAAGTTTTTTTAATATGAATGCAGGAGGGTAGATTTGTAAATTCAGGATGAGACATTAGTATTTACAAAAATGTCATTAAACTTATATGGGAAATGGATATAACCTCAGGGTAGGGGAGAGCACGGTTCGGTTCGGGGCGGTTTTGCCCCGAAACCGAACCCGAAATCGCAGGTCTTCGGTTTTAGAAATTGAAAACCGCAACCGTAACCGAACCGTCGGTTTCGGATTCGATTTTAAAAAGCTCGGTTCGGTTTTTGATGGTTCGGTTTCGGTTATAAAATCGAACGAAAAAATTATAAATATATTATAAGACTTTAAATTTATAAATTAAAATTGCATAGATATGATAGATGCTTCACAATGATAAGTTTGTTATAAGTTTGTTATACAATACATGGGTCAATACTCAATACCGAAAGTGTCCGGGAACAGATTTAGCTGTTGGGTTCTCACTTAAATTTTTGTAGACTAAGTAGTGTCTTTGTCTCTTTGGTACTAGCATTTTTCCTCAAGACTGTCGAATTGTATAATGGAAATTTGTGTATATTGAATATTAATAGCAAAAACATTTACAACAGCGTGTTTTCTCAGGCTTCAAAGATTTTAAGGTTTACAAGATGATGCTAATATCTTGGCCAAGGCCCTAATATATAGTAATTGCTGAAGCTTTTAACATTTAATCCACTTGCAGGCTTCAAACTGAGAACTTATTGGCAATGGCACATGGAACCTTGTATTGGTGTTTTAGTAAAATCTAGATTTTATATTCTTATTTGATGTGAATCTTGAAACATATCATGACATACAATAATCTTGAAGTTTCTGATGTGAATTTCTTTTCAATATTAGCTACTGCAACTGCAGTCACTAGACGCATTTTTTACTTGCAACTATATATTTTAATTTTAGGAATACATATAAGTTATATAAATTATATATTTATTTATTTTAATAATCGGTTCGGTTCGGTTTAAGTCGGTTCGGTTTAAGTCGGTTCGGTTTTAACCTATAACCGGACCCGAAAGTCTCGGTTTTTAAAAATCAAAACCCGCAACCGCCGGTTCAATTTCGGTTTTAGTTTTTTCGGTTCGGTTTTGGCCGGTTTCGGTTCGGTTTCGGTTTCAATTCGGTTTTTTGTTCACCCCTACCTCAGGGCAGTTACCTGAGGTCATCCTCAGGCCCATTTTTCTCTTTAACTGAAACATGTTTTTTTCACCTAATTCTTTTCTCTTTAATTTTTAAACATTCAAATTTAATTACATTTCACATAATTTTTAATTTATCATATTAACTTTCAAATAATAAAATTTAACAAACAATAATGTTATGTGTATAATCTTTAAAAATATTTTCGTACCGCGCGTAGCGCGGCTTTGTTACCTAGTTTACTTTTAATTGAAGATGCTACCTTTTTATAAACACCTAAAAACATCAATGTATTTTCTAATCATTAAAATTTCCTTTCGAATTAAAACACGTTACCTTTTTAATTTAAAACTAATCTTCATTAATATTTTACTATTATATAAATTCCGGAACAATAAAAGTTTTTGTACCTGTTTTTTGGTACCAGTTTTTTGGTACTTCGTGAATTTACTTATTTACCCTTTATTAAAAAGAAAAATAAATATATGATATTTATACTTTTAAAACACCTAAAATAAATAATAACATAATATAATTAATGGTAAGCAGTCGCTTGCCTTTTTTCACATTTACTTTTAATTGAAGATATTACCTTTTTATAAACACCTAAAAACATCAATGTATTTTCTAATCATTAATATTTCCTTTCGAATTAAAACACGTTACCTTTTTTATTTAAAACTAATCTTCATTAATATTTTACTATTATATAAATTCCGGAACATTAAAAGCTTTGGTACCTGTTTTTTGGTACCTGTTGTTTGGTATTTCTTGAATTTACTTATTTACCCTTTATTAAAAAGAAAAATAAATATATGATATTTATACTTTTAAAACACATATAATAAATAATAACATAATATAATTAATGGTAAGTAGTTGCTTGCCGTTTTTCACATTTACTTTTAATTGAAGATATTACCTTTTTATAAACACCAAAAAACACCAATGTATCTTCCAATCATTAATATTTCCTTTCGAATTAAAATACGTTACCTTTTTAATTTAAAACTAATCTTCATTAATATTTTACTATTATATAAATTCCGGAACAATAAAAGTTTTAGTACCTGTTTTTTGGTACCAGTTTTTTGGTACTTCGTGAATTTACTTAGTTACCCTTTATTAAAAAGAAAAATAAATATATTATATTTATACTTTTAAAACTCCTATAATAAATAATAACATAATATAATTAATGGTAAGCAGTCGCTTGAATTTTTTCACATTTACTTTTAATTGAAGATGCTACCTTTTTATAAACACCTAAAAACATCAATGTATTTTCTAATCATTAAAATTTCCTTTCGAATTAAAACACGTTACCTTTTTAATTTAAAACTAATCTTCATTAATATTTTACTATTATATAAATTCCGGAACAATAAAAGTTTTTGTACCTGTTTTTTGGTACCAGTTTTTTGGTACTTCGTGAATTTACTTATTTACCCTTTATTAAAAAGAAAAATAAATATATGATATTTATACTTTTAAAACACCTAAAATAAATAATAACATAATATAATTAATGGTAAGTAGTCCCTTGCCTTTTTTCACATTTACTTTTAATTGAAGATATTACCCTTTTATAAACACCTAAAAACATCAATGTATCTTCCAATCATTAATATTTCATTTCGAATTAAAACACGTTACCTTTTTAATTTAAAACTAATCTTCATTAATATTTTACTATTATATAAATTCCGGAACATTAAAAGTTTTGGTACCTGTTTTTTGGTACCAGCTTTTTGGTATTTCGTGAATTTACTTATTTACCCTTTATTAAAAAGAAAAATAAATATATGATATTTATACTTTTAAAACACCTACAATAAATAATAACATAACATAATTAATGGTAAGCACTCGCTTGCCTTTTTTCACATTTACTTTTAATTGAAGATATTACCTTTTTATAAACACCTAAAAACATCAATATATTTTCCAATCATTAATAAATGTAACGCCCCCAAATCCACCATGACCGGGGACTCGGGTCGTCACATTGTCTCAATATCCTGCAGCACACGATAGTGAAATAACAAAACCAAATATTTATTACAACGGAGCATAAATGTCCCACTCCGCAGTTCCAAGATCGGTCTCACACAAAATAGTATGATACGACGTATTACATCTCCGGATAATAAATTACATAAGTTTACAACGTAGAAAGATAAGGGTTCCAGCTTGATCTTCTAGGTCTTGTCGGCATAGCCAGGCGCTTTTCCTTTTTCTTTTGGATCCCTGGATGGACGTCTCACCTCTTTCCATCTTGACAGCTGAATAAAAATGTTGTAAAGCAAGAGTGAACAACTATGGTTCTCAGCAAATTCTCTCCTTGCTCGGTTCATAAATATAATAATATATACTGAAAGAATTACTCGAAATTTAAGAAAAACAGTTAAGACATCAGAAATCTGACAACTGACTCAAGACTCGTCTCGAAATTGGAATACTCGAAAAACTCAATTAATATAACTTTGATGACTCATGATTGAAGAATGAACTGGTCTTCCACCTTTCGGTATCTCGGTGGGGCGATCAACTATCCAGCCGGGAATACCGTCCCCCTATGACACCGCACTTCGCCCGATCACGGCTACAATACGATATCAATAAATATATATGTATGAATGCTAGCATCATAATGGGTGATTATATCAACCCTGGCATCATAGTGCCAAATATTCTCGTGTCCTTAAAACGGTTCACGAGTCTCTCTTTCTCTAAAATGGGCCTCTTTCCCAAAATTGACTAGTAGAATACAGAATTCCCGAATATTTCATGAACAGATAACTTGAGATAAACTTCACAAGAACATAAGTAATAGATCTGGCGGACTACCAGTATTACTCAATGGGCCACCAATCCGAACAATGGATTGATGTAACTCTCAATAAATATGTTTTAATTGATTGACACGAACAAAGTGCCAACCCTTGACAAGAAGGGCAACTATCCCGAAATAATGAGAATAGTCTAGAATGAAAAATAATGAGTCGTACTGAACAAGTAGTACTACTCGAATAATTTTAAATACTCAAAATTGATGAACGATAAATAGAATGTTTTTCACTGGATCGATGAGTAAAACTCTAACGATTTTAAATAGTATAACTCCTATTGGTTGATTCGAACGATGAACCAACTAAAAGATAATCAATAAATATTGTCGAATTTGAACAATAAATCCGACTGAGAAGAATGAATTTAACTATCTCGAACAAATGAGAATAGTTCCACTGAATCAAAACAAATAGTCGTCTCGAATTAATGAGATCGACCCGATAACAACGGAATTGCTTATATAGGGAATGTATTTCGCAAGTAAACTAATTCTATCAGTAACGTAATATTTAACGAGAAAATAATACTCAAAAAGAAATTATTGCATCATAAGGAGCAGCAAATAAATCTCTTAATTGATAACTCGAAAATAAATTAAGAATGAAATAATACGAACATAAATACAAAGTTTCCGAGAGTTAGGAATGAACTTGCCTCGGTCTCGCAGTGCAAAGGAATGAAGATAAAATTTTATACTCTACCCGTGAACTTGGCGTCGATCTATGTCTCAAGAATTATTCTCTAAAAATGGCAACCAGAAATACGTGAGCGATTCGTCAAAATAAAATATTCATGATCCGATAATATAATATTTAAATACTAAAATATTTCCCGAAAATCTTGTTGAGTATTGAACACGGTAAAAGAATACAGAGGGGGGGGTGAATGGATTCTTGAACTTTTCTTGGATTGAGTCTGTGTAGCAGATAAGTGCCTGTGTGTGCAGAAATTAAGGTGCGGATAAGTAAACAACACAAGACACAATATCACTTTAATCTAATGTATATTAGATAAAGGTTGCTACAATCTGTGAATATAAATGGTAGTATTCTCAGCTTCGTTTTTCTCAGAGAGATATAGCTTACAGTGTATGAAAAACTTGACTCCCAAAAGTTGCTAAGTTATGAAGTGAGGCTGTGTCCTTATAGAACATGGATACAGCCTGCTTACTACAAATAAGGTAGCTAAACAAATTACTTTCTAGTCTGTCTATCCTTTTTGAGTAAGAGTCCAAACGGTTACAGATTTGACTTTGCAAAGCCTGTTTAGATCCACTTCTTTAGCTCCTTGTCTCTTCTATATCTCTCCAAGCTTCCTTGTAGGCTTTCCAGAGCACGTTACAGATTGTGGTCCATAAAGTGCATTGGCTTGTTGCAGGTTTCTGACTTGTACAATTTCTTCAGTATTTTGTCTCCAAGAATGTATTCGAGAAGTGACTAAGTAAGTGATTCGAGAACTAGAATTGACTTGATCGATAACTCTGAGTTCTCGAATACTGTTACAGTGACATATCGAACCACTTCTCGAATAGCTCTTTTCCATCAGGATTCCTTGAGTTGTCGAATAGAGCATTTGACTTATCGAATCCTCGAGTTGTCGAATAGCTTTCTGAGTCTTTGAGATATCGAATGGAACTTTGACTTGTTGACTCTTTGAGAACTCGAATACCATCTTGACTTGTTGACTTCTTGAGTTCTCGAATAGAGTAGTAGACATATCGAATCCCTGAGATATCGAATGAGATATCGAACAGTGTATTCAGAGATATCGAATAGTGTCTTGAGATATCGAATCTCTGACTTCTCGAATGCTGGACTTCTCGAATAGACAAATATACTTCTCGAATTGGTACTTAGGCAAATTCTTCATTTCTTCAAATCCCAACTGTGATTATTTGGCAGTCTTTAACTCCTTGCTTGAGGCATGAACCATGGAACTTCTTTCAAGCATTATTCTAGACTCTATTTGTACAGTTACACAACTCGGATTTGATGCCTATTACAAGTACAATACAAACAGAAACTCTACAACTAGAGGTTCCCTCAGTTAAGAGGTCATGTAAGTAATGCAAAACATTACAAACAATTAGGCTTGTTATTAGATGTATACAGGCATGCCTCTGTAACTAACAATCTCCCCCAAATTGTGAGTGAGACCCTTAGTCACAATTTCATGTCTGATAACAAGCCTATCATACATTAAAGATAAAACTTTAAAAGTACAGGTATGTGATTTGATTGAACACATAAATGAAATTACAAGATAAATATTCTTACAGTATGATGAGGTACTAGCCATTTTCTTTTGATTGCATCTCCATTGCCTTGGCTTGTAGATCATCATATGCTTTCTGTTTCCTTTCTTTCTCCTTTCTTGCAATCTCATCTACTGCTCTCATGATTTCTGTCATAGCATCCAATTCTTCAATCATAATAGAGTTTTTGAAATCTTCAAGCACTGGCTTCAGAATGTTGGCAGGATAGTGACTGAGTAGGTTCATTCTTATATTGACATTATCTCCATTTCTCCTCCTATACTTCACCACATAGGGATCAAACTGAACTCTACACAATCCCTTTGCCCTTAGCTTTTCTGCTTCAATCTCCAGTCTATCAATTTCTTTCTCCCTTTCTAACCATTTCTCATAGCAGCCCTTCCTTATCTTCTCAGCATATTCTTTCTTCATTTTCACAAAGTCAATCAATTCCAGCTTCCATACTTTCTCCACCTTGTCCTTAGAATCCAGCAATGCAATGATTCTTTCTATCTCATACAATTTACCCCAATGTTGACAACCCCCTTGTTTGAATTTCATTTCTTTCCCATCAGTGTACTTGATTACAAGGTGATCATCCACAATTGCAGCATAGCATATCTTTTGAGCTCTTAGAAATAGCAGTTGCTCTTCATCAAAGTCTTCATCAAGTGGCTGGAGCTTTAATCCTGGAATGATTGTTAGGGCTCTAGATTTGGATAGCTTCACTCTCCTTGCAGTATGTTTAAACTTTATCCTCTTGACATGGTTGCTTGGCAGAAATCTTTGACCTTGGTTGGTAGACCATAGTAGTATTCCATTACCAGATTGCTTTCTGAAACATACACATGGTTTCTTGACTTGAATCTTCTTCTTTTCTTGAGATGGTAAGACAGTTGCAGAAGCCATAGATGTAGATTTTGCTAGGTCACTACTAACAGTATTCACCCTAGACTTAGAGTCTTGTGTTGTGGTGAGATTACTGCTAGCATTGCATAAGGCTTGCTGTCTTCCACTCTTTCTCACATATGTTTTACCCTGGTCATCATCATCCTTTCCATCCTTGTCCCCCTTTTTCTTCTTATCTTCATCACCCTTATCTCTCCTGTGATGTCTTCTCCTCCCATCACCTTTGTCTTCAGAATCATCATCCTTATTTCTCCTAGGTTGAGCCATCTCTGGAATTTCACCAGTTGCAATATAGGTTCTGAGGATATGCAGTGCCTCAATTTCTTCAGCATTTCTGGCTCCAACCTTCTTCTGTAATTGATCAATGATAGCAATGATCAGTCTGTGATTTCTGGAGGTGAGATCATGAGGAATGACCAATTGCTTGATATCTTCAATTCTGGTACCAGACTGATAAATAATTGTCCATGGCTTCTTGATCACTTCTGGTAGCCTTGTAGGTTGACCATTCCTCAAATCATCAAACAGACTCTTGCTGTTCTCATTTTTCTTTTCAATGATCTCAAGTATGGCATCTATCTCTGAGTGCTTTAGGTCTTGTAGAGTCTGGTATGTTAGATGCCATATCTTTAGTTTGGAAACCATCACTATCTCCTTGACCCATATATTGTTGACTTTCTTGGGGATGACAGTGATGTAGTCTATCTGCTTCTTCACCTCCCTCAGATAAAACTGAGTGTCACCAACCTGTTCCCTTATGGCTTTCAGAAACTCCAAGAAGGCTTTATCATGATAGTCATTGGAGTTAGCAACTTCTTGTAGCTTGGCCTCAGTAACAACTTTGACTTCTACAGGCTTGGCACTCTCAGATATAGAGATTTGAGGTTTGTCAGATGGCATACTCCCTGCAACCACTGTGGTAGTTATGGATTGCTTTTGTCCTCCAGGAGTAGTGATGTGCACAGTTGGTAAGGTGACAACTGGCAAGATAGATGGAGGCTCATCTACTTTGGCTTTTCCCTTGCCAGGCACATTTGATAGAGACTTAGAAGCCCTTTGTTGACCACCCTCTTTGATTATTATGCCTTTCTCTCCCTTTGTCTCCCCCTTTGAATTTGAGTTCCTCCTAGCCTTCTTCTCCCCCTTAGGCTTGTTGTCAGGCACAGAGGCTGGAGAAATGTCCTTTGGGATTGAAGATTCATCAGGTAGAGGGAGACCCATATGCTTCATCATTGCAGCTAACATGGTTTGTTGATGCAGAAGGACATCAGCTGTGGTGGATGCTTGAGTGTCCAACTGATCATTTAGCAATGCAACCTTGTCTGTGAGATGAGCATTGGTCTTGGTGAGAGTAGCTACCTCCTGCTCAAGAGTGTTGACCTTAGTGAATAGCTCATTGGCCTTAAAACCAGATAAAGATTGATCCTGCAGCCTCTTCACTTCATATTTAGACAATTCATGCACAGGGACATCAGTCACTAGTCTATCTCCATAAAGATTTTTGAACATTATCCTCAACATGGCATTGGCATCTGTAGTCTGGTCAGATAGATTCTGAAATTGATGCCCCAGACCTGTGACAGTATCTTTTAGCACAGCCAGCCCATTGTCCACCTGAGTGCAGGTAGAGTTGCAGTGTTTGATGTCCTTGAACACACTGTCCAATTGAGGAAATTTAGCATCAAAGGCCCTCTTGACTTCTGCTACTGAAGTGGCTGTCTTATCACACACCCTGTTGACTTCAGTTTTGACTCCCTTGCCAAGATAGTATGCAGCCTTGAGGAAACCCTTGTAGAAATCATTTACAGCTTCATACACTTCACCAGGTGACAGGGATTTTGCATTGGAGCCCAGTGAAGTGATGTATTCCTCCCTGAGATACTGAAGTGCTTCATCGAGAGTAATATCATATTTTCCTTGCAACCAGGCATCTATGTTGCCATCTCTCTCAGCATCATCAATGATCTTTGACTTCTGCACTTCCACATCATCCCTATGGCATAACAGAATAGCCTCATAGTCTGGATTGGGCATGTCTGCAGTGAGAAGGTGCTGAGCAATCTTTGTGAACTCAGGAATCTGATCCACAATTAAGCTTTGAAGTGCTTCAACCGTCAATTGTTGTGGAACAGACCCTGATCCTGAAGCACTGTCATGTTGCACAGGCTTCAGCCATGTTGACATGAAGTCAGAGCTAGAGCTAGGCAAGCTAGTCTCCTCAGTTACAGATGCAACTTCTGTAACCGGATGGATTGACTCTACTACTGGTGTCACCACAGAAGTGGGATGAATTACACCAGCAGTTGACACAGGCACAGAGTCTCTAGTAAAAACTAGGGGAACCTCTGTGTTTGTGATGGTGTCATTAGGATATGCCTCAGCATGCATTCCCTCACCATCTAAATGTGGGTTCTGAGTGGTGAACAAAGTGTCATGCACTAAGTCACTTGAAATTATTGGCTCATCAAGAGAAAAGAATTCTTGATGATCAATACCTTGCATCTCAGTTGTCTGAGTTGCAGGTTCCAAAGAAATTTCAGAGTTAGATTCTGGAAGAGAAGTGTGTTTTAGAGTAGATTTTGGCAACTCCCCCTGAGAGATAGAGGGAGTTTCAAGAGTGATGTGCTCTCCACTCAGTGTTGTGCCAGCCTTATCACTCCCATGTGCTGACTCTATACAAGGAGGTGCATTGGGGAGAATGCTTGATTCTATAGGTGCACCCTGTTGAGAGGATACACCTAGTGAGCTGTGTGCCCCTGATTTTACAACCTCAGCCATTTGAGTGACTGAAGAGGTGGTCTTAGTTTTCTTCTTCTTTGTTCTGTGTAAGGGTAACTCAGTTTCCTCACATCCTAGACCTAATTCAACAGCTAATGCTGCTTCAGACAAGATATTTAAAGGTGCAGACATTACTTCCTTTCTCTTCTTTTTACTAACATCACCCTTTTGAGAGGATGATGCAGTTGGCTCAGTAAGAGGTAGAGTGTTTGGTTGAGAGGGTTGGTTAGCAGGCCCTGGGTTAGCATTTTGTTCTACTTGCTTGGGCTGTGCTAACTTAGACTTTGCATCAAATGTTGGCATGTTGTGGGGGTAAGTCCTAAACAAACTCTCCATATGGGGAGTTATGTTCAGTCTTACATCCACATCATTCCTAGTTTCCAAGTTACCAAAAATGAGTTTGGTCATGGACTTAGGATAGCCTATTTTATTTTTATCAATCCCAGGCAATTCAATCAATGAAGCATTTTTATAATTAAGTACAGATTGAATAAAGCGAGGGAAGAAAATATCAGTACCTCTCTTGGTTGTGTTCTTACCAAGTCTCCCATATAATTCTTGAAGTATGATTTGGCCAACATCTATCTTCTTTCCATAGGCCAAAGCATATCCAATTTGCTGCACAGGTGCACTGATTTGATCAAAGCTTGATTTCCTGGCAGTGAAGACTTGGAGAAGAGTTGCAAACACATAGCTCCACTCCTTTCTCAGATTCTTTCTGTTTAGCTTTCCAAGATTAATCCCATCTGAGTAGTTTATGAACTCAAAGAATTCCTCCAACTCTGTGTTAGTGGCCATTCTGTCAAATGACTCTTGTTGTAGTCCTAGTGCTTGGTTCATGTCTGCAGTAGTGATAGTGATTTCCTTATCTTGAACCTTGCAGTAGATGACATAGGAAGTGATTGCGTTTTCCAGGGCTACAACCTCCACAATAGCAGTACTCCAGAATTGTTCCAGAATATCTAGATATAGAGTTGGGTTGGCTGAGAGTGCATCCTTGATATATGACTCAGCCATCCATTTCACAAAGCACTTGAAATTTGCATTGGGTGCTTCAACATCACTAGTGAGAGCGATGAAGTTGGTGTTGAACTTTACTGTTGCCATTTGTGTAGAAGAGAGAAAAGAAATCGAAGGTTGAAGAAGAAATTTGGCTTTTCGTAGCTAGGGTTTCAGGGGTTTAGAAAGTGTAGATGCTTGAGAAATCGAATGAAATGAATCGAATAGATGTGAGATTGTATAAGTATGAAGTACTTGAATTGTCGATTAGCAGACTGTTTTGTATCGACAAGTCAGGCATTCGAGAAGTAGAAAACAACTATTCGAGAAGTCAAGAATGGCTTAATCGATAACTCAAGCAGATAGAAACTCACAGCTGGCAGTTATCTAACTTAGAAATAATTCTAAATTAAATAAAATGTGTTTTTATGAGTGAATTAAATTTTTAGATAAAGATCCAAAATCGGTTAAGATTCAGCGAGAATTCAGCCTTTTCAAATGATTCGAGAACTCAAATATAGTGTTCGAGAACTCAATCATTCGAGAAGTCAATCATTCCTCTATTCGATATCTCAGAAAGACTCTATTCGAGAACTCAAGAGTACTCTAATGAGACTTATTAGAGATGTCGAATAGTGAATCATTCGAGAAGTCTGACTTATCGAACTATACCCATCACTCATAAAAATTTGATTTTCACTATCTTAAAAAAAAATTTACCAGACATATTCATTGAGAAATATCCTAGCAAATCAAATAGTGATTTTCTCAAAATTTCATAGAAATTTTAAGTTAATAAAAATATGATTTTCAACATATGCAACAGATTTGAAATATTTATAAATCATATTTCAGCCAACACTTACTTCAAAAATATTGAGGATTTAGATAAAGTAAGTGTTTACTGCTGCAACAATCTAGATGATGTATTCACTTAGCCAGAATCTGAAGAATTCAGCATTCCAATCTCACTTACCAACCTTGTGAAGGTGGCTTCATCTAATGGCTTAGTGAATATATCAGCTAGTTGTTTATCTGTAGAGACATAATGCAACTCAATGGTTCCATTAGTTGCATGTTCTCTTATGAAATGATATCTGATGTCAATGTGCTTTGTTCTAGAATGATTGACAGGATTGGCAACTATAGAGATTGCACTTGTGTTGTCACACATGATTGGAATTCTTTCCAACACAAGTCCATAATCTCTAAGTTGATTTCTAATCCAAAGCACTTGAGCACAGCAACTTCCAGCAACTATGTATTCAGCCTCAGCTGTAGAAGTTGACACAGATTGTTGCTTCTTGCTATACCAAGAAACTAACCTTTGTCCAAGAAACTGGCAGCTTCCTGAGGTGCTTTTCCTATCCACTCTGCATCCAGCATAATCAGCATCAGAGTAGCCAACCAGATTGAACCCTGTGTCCTTAGGGTACCATAATCCCAAGTTAGGAGTGCCCTTCAGATATCTAAAGATCCTTTTTATTGCAATCAAATGTGATTCCTTTGGATTTGATTGAAACCTTGCACACAAGCATGTAGCAAACATGATGTCTGGCCTACTTGCAGTGAGGTAGAGTAGAGAACCAACCATGCCTCTGTAGACTGAGATATCTACTCTCTTGCCTTTAGCATCTTCATCCAATTTAGTGGCAGTGGCCATGGGTGTCTTGGCAGGTGAACAATCTTCCAAGTCAAACTTCTTCAATAAATCCTTGATGTACTTGGTTTGACTGATAAAGATACCATCCTTCCTTTGACTGACTTGCAACCCTAGAAAGAATGTCAACTCTCCCATCATACTCATCTCATATCTGCTCTGCATGAGTTTAGAGAATTTCTCACACAGTTTCTCATTTGTAGAACCAAAAATGATATCATCCACATAGATTTGAACTAGGATCATATCATCACCATGCTTCTTGTAAAACAGTGTCTTGTCCAATGTGCCTCGAGTGAATTGATTTTCAAGAAGAAATTGTGATAGAGTATCATACCATGCTCTTGGAGCTTGCTTAAGTCCATACAGTGCCTTAAGCAATCTGTAGACAAATTCTGGGAAATGTGGATCCTCAAAGCCAGGTGGTTGTTGCACATAAACCTCTTCTTCCAACTCTCCATTTAGAAATGCACTCTTGACATCCATTTGATAAACTTTAAAGTTTGAATGAGCAGCAAATGCCAAGAATATTCTAATGGCTTCCAATCTAGCAACAGGGGCAAATGTCTCATCATAATCAATGCCTTCCTGTTGAGAGTATCCTTTTGCAACCAGCCTTGCTTTGTTTCTTATTATTACACCATCTTCATCCATCTCATTCTTCAGAACCCATTTTGTTCCAACAATGGTTCTATTCTTTGGTGCAGGCACAAGTTCCCATACTTTGTTCCTTTCAAATTGATTCAGCTCCTCTTGCATGGCAATAATCCAATCTGGATCCAACAATGCATCATCCTCATTTCCTCCCCCTGTGAAGTTGCCATTACTCACAGGTGTGTCTTGGATGCTTGTTTCTTCACTATTGATTGGCACAAATTCTTCTCTTGTATCATTATTCACTTGAGTTTGTTGAGCTTGAGTTTCAACTCCAGTTTCAGTCTCTTCATCAGAATCATCTAGATTATCAAACTTCAATGGATCTTTGTCTTCATCATTGGCTTCTTCTAGTCCAGGTAGTTTGCTGTCATCAAATGTTACATCTGTGCTTTCCATAACTTTCTTTTGACTGATGACATAAACCTTGTATGCAATTCTTTCCATAGAATAACCAAGAAAAATTCCTTCAAATGCTTTTGCATCAAACTTTCCAACATATTCAGAATTGTCCTTAAGTACAAAGCATTTGCTTCCAAAAGTATGAATATACTTTAGTGTAGGCTTCTTTCCAGTCATCAAGTTGTAAGGAGTCTTTCCAGTGTTTTTGTTGATGAGGGTTCTGTTCTGAATATAGCATGCAGTGCTCACAGCCTCAGCCCAAAAACATGTAGGCATTTTTGCATCAAGTAACATTGTTCTAGCAGCCTCAATTAGAGTTCTATTCTTTCTCTCAACAACTCCATTTTGTTGTGGAGTCCTTGGAGCTGAGAATTGCTGAGAAATGCCATTCTCTTTGCAGAATGCTTCAAGTGTGGCATTTCTGAACTCTGTTCCATTATCACTCCTCAATGCAATCACACTTGCATCGTTTGCCTTTGCTTCCTTGTCAACTTTCTTTATATGCTCAATGATTACTTGTGGAGCCTCATCTTTTGATGCCAGAGATTCTACCCATGTATACCTTGAAAAATCATCAACCATTACTAGGGCATACTTCTTTCTTCCAAGTGACATTATGTTAACAGGCCCAAACAAATCCATATGGATAAGTTGTAGTGGCTTGGTTACAGATGTCACTGTCTTTGACTTGTGGCTTGATCTCTTCATTTTTCCTTTTTGACAAGCCTCACACACTCCTTCTTGGCAGAATTCAAGTGTGGGCATGCCTCTCACTAACTCTCTTTTGACTAGAGAATTAATGGCCTTAAAGTTCAGGTGTGATAGTTTCTTGTGCCACAGCCAACAATCTTCATTTGATGCTTTTGAGTAAAAGCAACAAATTTTGTCCTTGTTTGCAGAGTCCATATTGGCTACAAACAGGCTTCCCTTCCTTACTCCAGATAGAGCAAAATCACCAGTCTTCTTGTGGGTGATCAAACATTCATCTTTGTCAAAATTCACTTTGAATCCTCTATCAGTAAACTGACCAACACTTAACAGATTATGCTTGAGCCCCTTGACTAGTGCTACATCTTCAATGATGACATTTCCAACTTTCAGCTTGCCATATCCCAATGTGTTACCCATGCTGTCATCTCCAAAAGCAACCATTGGGCCAGCCTTTTCCTCATACTGTGATAGCAGGGCCATATCACCAGTCATATGATTTGAGCATCCACTGTCCAAAATCCACATGACCTTCTTCTCACTTTCTTTGCCCTGCAAACACAAAGGTATTACTTTTCCTTTGGTACCCAAACAAGTTTGGGTCCATGTGACTTAGAGACAGTTTTATCATAAACAACATGCTTGTTAACTTTCTTAGTGTCAGTCTTCTTGTCACTGTTGGAAGTCTTAGAACCTGAGGTTTCAGACTTAGGTGACAAAGGTACCTTCCTAGCTTTAGGAGGACTTGAAGACTTTGACCTTGTGTAGTGTGTGTGAGAATTGTGACTGATACAACCATCAATGAACTGTCTTCTTAAATTAAAACAACTAGTCATAACATTCATATTGCATGGCATACAGTCAAATTTATCACAGAAGGGTGCATCTCTATGTCTTAGAGGCACAGAACAATCATAGAAAGGTTTAGACACACTACCAACAGGTTTCTTGCATGCATGAGTTAGATGGTTGGTACTGAAACAGTTCTGACAAGTTTTCCTAGGGGCATTAGGCATATAAGCATAGTTGTTATCCTTGTTAATCCCTAACTTGCCATTTCTGTTCTGTTTCTTTTTAGTCACTTCCTTTTCTGATTCACTCTTCCCAGCTGATACAAACTTAACAAACTTCTTAGGTCTTGGCCTATCAACTACTGGCTTCTTGGTCTTTGACTTGGCACTCTCACCCTTAGAGGATGCTTGCTGTTCACTAGATTGTGCCTCATCCTCATCATTCAACATTTGCTTGATGAGTAAGGCATCCTCATCAATTTCAAATGTTGATTCCTTAAAAATTGGATTTTCAGTTTTTCTCAAAATGTGAGGCACTTTCTCATGAACAGCTGTGTCCTCTTCAATGACAGCATAGCCTTTCCTTCGTGTGAGAGAGTCATAGTCAAGTCCAATAGCTGCTTTAGGTTTAGCTTCAATTTTCTCACAGTAGGATTGCACTAAACCAGATGATTTCTTGAAAGTTTTAAGTTTGAATTCATTCTCAGCTAATTCATCCCTAAGAGCCTTCTCTACTTGACTAGCACATAGAACCTTGTTCTCCAAATATTCAACTTCTTTCTTAAGGTTTTCTACTTGCATAGCAGTTAGCTCAAGTTCCTCATTCTTTTTGGTTAATACTTCATTTCTAGTAGACAGTTTAGCAATCTCCTCATTAGCAGCAGTCATACTAGTATGAATATTAAACATTTCAACAGATAATTGTTCAATCATGGATTTGTATTCAGAAACAGACATGTCTATAGTAGTGAGAGATGGTACCTGAGAATCAGATGAAGATGAGTCATCCTTGGAGTTGGCCATCAAGGCATAATTGCAGAATTCTTGTTCCTCTTCATCACTCTCAGAATCATCCCAACACTTCCCTTCAGCTATGTAGGCCTTACCATGTGTCTGCTTTTTCAGAAGGGCCTCATACTTAGCTTCTAGCTCCAGATAATCTCTATCCTTCTTTTTAGGCTTCTTGCATTCACTGGCAAAATGCCCTAGGTCATTGCATCTATAACACCTTACAGATGACCTATCCACATAACCGGTTTTGAACTTATTTCTGTTTGGTTTCACAGGTGCCTTGTTCTTGTTGGCTGAATGGTTTTGAGTTTTGGGTTTGAAGGGTTGATTTCTTTTAAATCTGATGTTTGGAAATTTTCTGGCCATGAAAGCATATGAAGTATTTTCCATCCCATCAAGTTCTTCCAGAGTGTAAAACTCTTCTTCTTCTTCTTCCTCCTTTTCCTCAACAGGTTCACTCACCCCAGCTTCAGTTTCTTCATCATCTGCCACCTCCTCTATCCTTAGTTGGCTTGTAGATGCTTCTAGGTCCAGAATGGATTTGTTGACAATCAAGGCACATGATGTGTTTATCATCCTACCTTGGTTGGCTTGGATAGCCCTCTTCTGAAGCAACTCAAGTTCATGAGTCTTTAGGACTCCATAGAGTACATCATAGGTGACTTTGTTCAAATCTCTCTCTCTTAGAGAAATGACTCTTTGCTCCAGATGATTTGGTGAAGACAACAGAAATTTCATATTTAACTCCTTGGTGCTGTAAACCTTTCCATTCATCTGCAACTCAGTAACTAGCTTGTGAAACCTTTCAAACATCTCAGTGATGCTTTCCTTGGGCTGTGCCATGAAAGCTTCATACTGTGTGACCAATATCTGTTTCCTGTTTTCTTTAACCTCATCAGTCCCTTCACACAACACCTCAATGTGATCCCACATCTCTTTAGCAGACGTGCATGATGCAATGTTTGCAAACATTGACATATCCATGGAATCAATGATGAGCAACATGAGGTGGCTGTCAAGAGCAACCTTCTCCCTTTCTGACTCTGTCCACTTTGATGGATCCTTGGCCTCATAAGCTCTAGGGATTGTTATGGTTCCAACAGTCTTCTCTGGTATCTCTTGTTGTGGAACAAAAGGACCATTCTTGAGAATCTCAGGATACAAGGGATGCGAGGCTTTGATGAACAACATCATCTTTATCTTCCAGAGGTTAAAGTTTTCTTTATCAAACTTAGGGACCTTCACCGTTCCTGTAGTCTTTGGTGTATTCGAACTCATGATCGTTTCTCTGTTTTTGAATAAACAGCCCGCTCTGATACCACTTGTTGAGTATTGAACACGGTAAAAGAATACAGAGGGGGGGGGTGAATGGATTCTTGAACTTTTCTTGGATTGAGTCTGTGTAGCAGATAAGTGCCTGTGTGTGCAGAAATTAAGGTGCGGATAAGTAAACAACACAAGACACAATATCACTTTAATCTAATGTATATTAGATAAAGGTTGCTACAATCTGTGAATACAAATGGTAGTATTCTCAGCTTCGTTTTTCTCAGAGAGATATAGCTTACAGTGTATGAAAAACTTGACTCCCAAAAGTTGCTAAGTTATGAAGTGAGGCTGTGTCCTTATAGAACATGGATACAGCCTGCTTACTACAAATAAGGTAGCTAAACAAATTACTTTCTAGTCTGTCTATCCTTTTTGAGTAAGAGTCCAAACGGTTACAGATTTGACTTTGCAAAGCCTGTTTAGATCCACTTCTTTAGCTCCTTGTCTCTTCTATATCTCTCCAAGCTTCCTTGTAGGCTTTCCAGAGCACGTTACAGATTGTGGTCCATAAAGTGCATTGGCTTGTTGCAGGTTTCTGACTTGTACAATTTCTTCAGTATTTTGTCTCCAAGAATGTATTCGAGAAGTGACTAAGTAAGTGATTCGAGAACTAGAATTGACTTGATCGATAACTCTGAGTTCTCGAATACTGTTACAGTGACATATCGAACCACTTCTCGAATAGCTCTTTTCCATCAGGATTCCTTGAGTTGTCGAATAGAGCATTTGACTTATCGAATCCTCGAGTTGTCGAATAGCTTTCTGAGTCTTTGAGATATCGAATGGAACTTTGACTTGTTGACTCTTTGAGAACTCGAATACCATCTTGACTTGTTGACTTCTTGAGTTCTCGAATAGAGTAGTAGACATATCGAATCCCTGAGATATCGAATGAGATATCGAACAGTGTATTCAGAGATATCGAATAGTGTCTTGAGATATCGAATCTCTGACTTCTCGAATGCTGGACTTCTCGAATAGACAAATATACTTCTCGAATTGGTACTTAGGCAAATTCTTCATTTCTTCAAATCCCAACTGTGATTATTTGGCAGTCTTTAACTCCTTGCTTGAGGCATGAACCATGGAACTTCTTTCAAGCATTATTCTAGACTCTATTTGTACAGTTACACAACTCGGATTTGATGCCTATTACAAGTACAATACAAACAGAAACTCTACAACTAGAGGTTCCCTCAGTTAAGAGGTCATGTAAGTAATGCAAAACATTACAAACAATTAGGCTTGTTATTAGATGTATACAGGCATGCCTCTGTAACTAACAAATCTCTAACATACTTAACGGAAATTAAATCCCCTGGTAATAACTCTCTTTAGAATTCAGAAATCAAAACTCGAAAATATAATATTTTAATATCCGAAAATCCCGCTCTAAACGCTCGTAAGGGAATTTTCTAACTTATTTGCTAATAATTAATTACTTAAATCGTACTTCTAAATTAATTGGATCATATCAAGACTCTATAATTCACATAAAAGCTCTATTTTATTCCACAAATAAAACAATACAAGAATTCATTTTAATCTCGTAAATAATTTAATATTAATCCGATTTTAGCCTCTAAAATAATCTGATTCGATCCGGTTAATCAAAATGGTCCAAAAATATTTATTATCAGCTTTCCAATGTAAAACCTTACTTAACTCCATTTATTCACAATTAAATCTCTCTTTTATCAACTAATTATTAAATCTCTAAATTATGTCCAATAAATCACAAATATTTCTATTTAATTAATTACTCAATTATAACATTTTTACTAAATTATTTATTTCTCACAAATTTTAAATAATATTCCATATTCCAATTTAAAGGAAATTAATTGACCCATTTTTATTTATTAAATAATTAACCAAATTTTAACGAAACCAATTATTAGGTAACTCCCGATTAAACCGTTCATACGATATTATTTTATTAATATATCACTACAACGGTTATACGCGGGTCCCACCTACGCCCCCACCACCATGCGCGGTGCGACTACCCCCTCCCTTGCATCTCTCCCCCGTTCTCAAACTCTCTCTCTCTCTCGTCTACCATCTCTCCCCAAATCTCTCTCCTGCTCTATCTCCCTCAACCTCTCTCGACTCCATCTCTCAATCTTTCAATCTCTCTCTGCGTCAATCTCCCTCGTCCAACTCTCTTATCTCTCTGCACTCTATTCCCTCTTCCGATACCTTCTCCGACTACAATAACAACATCAAACACTCAACTATACTATCTCCTTAAATCTCTTCCTACTTTATCTCTCCGTTCTTTTCTCTCTACTCGCATCTCCCTCCTTACTCGCTCCTCTCTCTCTTTCCTCCCCGTCTCATTCCTCTTCTCTGCCTCCCCGAATCTCTTTCTCCTCTGCTCACAATCTCCCTCTCTCTCGACCAACACCATACTCCGATTCAACAAAACCACACCATCGATCTCTCCTCGTCTCAATCTCTCTCGAACCTCCTTCCGCCTCTCTCTAACTCTCCGTCTAACTCTCTCTCCGACAAACTTTCTCTACCAATCTCCCCCTGCTCTCGACTCCTCTTACCGACAACACTACAACCCCTCACTCTCTCTTCTCCGATTTAACCACAATCACCATAACAACACACCACTTCAACAATCCCACACGGCAACAATTTAAACAACCAACTACAAGTAATAATCGAACACAACCAATCCTAGAAACGAAATTGACATAAACAATTAATCAGAAAAGAGAAAAAAACTAACCACCTGAGTATAAAACTGATTTGTATCTATATACATAAAACCGGGTTTTTGGATAGAAAGGAGATGGGGTGGTGGTCTCTTGCAGGAAAGAAAGGAGATGGGGTGTGTTTGTTTTGTATGTCTGTATAGTTGGGCCTTAATAAATTAATAGAAGATAACAGAGGTCTTCAACGGAAAAGAGAGAAGTTAATATCTGTTGAACTCTGTTTTTGTATCTATAATAGGGTCGAGTGTATTAAAAAAGATAGGAGTCAGGGTTTTTAATACCAAAGAGACAACGCGTGGGAATAAAGAAGGCACGCTGGAATGTTTAGTGTAACACGCTAGAATGTTTTGTGTTTGTAAAAAGTGTGTCTTGTCTCGGACAAGAATAATTCGTTCTCTGTGATCGAAAAATGTTGTCTCTTTCTCGTGTTTGGCAATCCGATCAGTAATATTAATCCCGTTTTTCCCCCGCTGGTCAAATAAAACGAGACTCTAATTTCGTTTTTCTAAAATAAATTCGATCCAAAAATAAAATCCTATTTCCCTAAATTTTCCTAATTTTAATAAACACCAAATAAATATAACTAAATAAATATAATATAATATTTACTCGCATATAATATATAAAGATTTTAAAATTTACGAAAACGCGCTAATTAAAATATACTAATGTACCACTCTTAAATAAAATTTAAATAACGAGTGAAAAAAAATATTATTCGAAAATTCGCGGTTATTACAGTCTTCCCCCCTTATAGGATTCCGTCCTCGGAATCAAAACTACGCACTAAACAATTCAGGATATTTATTCCGCATTTCGTTTTCTAATTCCTACGTGGCTTCCTCAACTTGATGGTTTCTCCAAAGTACTTTTACCAAATTCACTTTCTTAGTTCTTAACTCTTACACTTTGAAATCTAAGATCTATACTCGTTGTTCTTCGTATGTCAAATCAGGACGTAGTTCCACTGGTTCGTAGATTATAACCTGTCTGAATTCAGAATGATATTCTCTTAACGCAGAAACATGAAACACATCATGGATATGCTAATGGTCTGGAGGTAGGGCCAACTGATGAGCTAGTGGTCCTATCTTCTTGAGAATCTCAAAAGGTCCTATATATATGGGGCTTAGCTTGTCTTTCTTCCCGAACCTCATAATTCCCTTCCAAGGTTAAATTTTCAGCATCACTTTATCTCCCACTTCAAATGCTTTGTCCTTTCTCTTCTGATTTGCGTACTTCCTCTATCGATCCTGGGCTGCAACTAACCTTCTTCAAATAACTTCGGTTGCTTGCTTAGTTTGTTGAAGTAGTTCTGGTCCTAGTATTTTTCTTTCTCCTACTTCATCCCAGTATAGAGGTGATCTACACTTCCTTCCGTACAATGCTTCATATGGTGCCATACCTATGCTGGAGTGATAACTATTGTTGTAAGCAAACTCAACCAGGGGCAAATGCTCACCCCAACTTCCTTTGAAGTCAAGCGCACAGGCTCTTAACATATCTTCAACTGTTTGAATTGTCCTTTCACTTTGTCCGTCGGTCTGTGGATGATATGCAGTGCTCAGATTTAACTTCGTGCCAAGACACTCCTGAAAACTTTTCCAAAATCGAGAAGTAAAACGGGCATCTCTATCAGATACAATTGAAACAGGCACTCCATGACAAACCACAACTTCCTTTAGATATATG
The DNA here is from genome assembly GCA_037693485.1 of Kitagawia praeruptora. Classification (NCBI taxonomy): domain Eukaryota; kingdom Viridiplantae; phylum Streptophyta; class Magnoliopsida; order Apiales; family Apiaceae; genus Kitagawia; species Kitagawia praeruptora. The sequence goes on from CM075352.1 coordinate 130,404,184, forward strand.
TTCACCAATCTCTCAACGGAGTACTTATCACTAATTGGTAGTAAATGCGCAGATTTAGTGAGTCGGTCGACAATAACCCAAATCGCATCATGGTTGACTCTAGTTCGGGGCAATCCTACGACAAAATCCATGGTAATATGTTCGCATTTCCACTCGGGTATCTCTAAGGGTTGTAAAAGTCCACTTGGTCGTTGATGTTCAGCTTTCACTTTCTGACATGTCAAACACTTGCTTACCCATTCAGCAATCTCTCTCTTCATGTTTGGCCACTAATAATTCAGCTTGATGTCTTGATACATTTTTGTGCTACCTGGGTGAATGGAATATCTCGAGTTGTGCGCTTCGCTCAAAATTTCTTCCTTCAACTCTGCAACATTAGGAATCCCATATTCTCGATGCAAATCGCTTAATTCCCTTATCATCTTTTGAACTCAGAAATTCCTCTCCGTTCAACTCTGATCTTTCTTCTTCCATTACTTGTTCCTGACATCGGCGAATCTTCTCGAGTAACTCTGGTTGAAACTGAATGCTGTAAACTCTTTCATTGTTTTGGACTGGGACCTTAACTTCTAATTCCATTTTCTCAAATTCTCTGACCAATTCTTCTGAGGTCGTCAACAGGTTGAGTCTTTCTTTTCTACTTAAAGCATCGGCTACAACATTAGCCTTCCCTGGGTGGTAGTTTATCGAGCAATCGTAGTCCTTGATCAATTCCAACCATCTTCTCTGTCTCATGTTTAATTCCTTCTGCGTGAATATATACTTTAAGCTCTTGTGATCTATGTAAATCTCGCATTTCTCTCCATAAAGGTAATCCTCCAAATTTTGAGGGCAAAAACAATAGCAGCAAGTTCTAAATCGTGAGTAGGGTAACGGGACTCATATTCTTTCAGTTGTCGAGAGGCGTAAGCTATTACTTTCCCATGTTGCATCAGAACACATCCTAAACCCTTGTGAGAAGCATCGCTGAAAATCACGAAATCGCCTTTTTTTCATCAGGTAAGGTCAACACTGGGGCAGTAATCAATATCTTCTTCAATTCTTGAAAGCTGTCTTCGCATTTTGGGGTCCATTCAAACTTTTCACTCTTTCTGGTAAGTCGAGTCAATGGCGTAGCTATCTTTGAGAAATCTTTCACAAATCTACGATAGTATCCGGCCAATCCAAGAAAGCTTCTAACCTCTGTTGGGTCTCCCCCAATTTGATACGGCTTCTATCTTTGCGGGGTCTACAGAAATCCCTTCGCCGCTCACAATATATCTTAAAAAAAATTTGAACTTCTTTCAATCCATAATTCACTTCGAAGATTTTGCATATAACATTTCCTTTCTCAACGCTTCCAAAACCAAACGGAGGTGTTCGACATGTTCCTTAGGAGACTTCCAGTATATCCTAATGTCATCCATAAATACAATCACTAACTTATCCAATTATCTATTGAACACATGATTTATCAAGTCCATAAAAGCAGCCGGAGCATTCTTCAATCCAAGACATAACTAGGAATTCATAATGCCTATATCAGGACCTAAATGCAGTCTTAGGAATATCCTCAAGCTTGATCTTTAGTTGATGATAGCCGGATCTCAAATCAATCTTCCAGAAAAAAATGTATATTTCCCTTAAGTTGGTCAAATCGATCGTCAATTCGAGGCAGAGGGTATCTGTTCTTGATGGTCATCTTGTTCAGCTCACGATAATCAATACATAATCGCATAGATCCATCGTTCTTCTTCGCAAACAGTACTGGAGCTCCCCACGGGAATACACTTGGTCTGATTACACCTTTTTCAAGTAAATCTTGCAATTGTGTTGCCAATTCTTTTATTTTCACTGGTGCCATTCTGTACGGCGCCTTTGATATTGATGCGGTTCCTGGTGCTAGGTCGATTGTGAATTCTATCTCTTGATCCAGTGGCATTCCAGGGAACTCGTCAGTGAAAACATCTTTAAATTGATTAACTACAGGGAACTCTTCAATCGTAGGGTCTGTTTCTCGGTATCTATCACATGAGCCAGATAGGCTTAACATCCTTGCCGAAGTAATCTTTTATCTCGAATTAATGAAAGAAAATCCTTAGTCGATTTCCGTCCGTAAAATGGAATTCTTATACCATTAGGTCCACTTAAGCTGACCCTCATACGTCGACAATTTATTTGAATCTCATAACATAATAACCAATCCATCTCTAGAATTACGTTAACTTTCTTTAACTTAAAAGGAATGAGGTCTGCGTCGCAACGTTGCCCATGCATCCCTATAGAACAATTTGGACACAATCGGTTCACTGGAATGACTTCTTGATTTGCTACTTCTATGCTCAAAATTCCCTCTAAGGGCACAGACTCAAGATTAAGCTTATTCATGAAGTTTTCAGAAATAAAAGATCTGGTAGATCCAGAATCAACTAGAACACACGCATTCTCAGAATTTACTAGAATCGTACCTGCTATTACATTGCTATCATCAATGGCATCTCGTATAGTCATGATGAAGGTTCTTGCTGTCGGCTTGTTGTTAGGAGGTGCTGTAAGTCGAGTTGATTCTCCTTCGAAGAATGTCTGCAGTCTCGGTACACGTGAATTTTCCTTCCACAGCAAAAGCAGGTGACAATTTATCATTTCAACTAGAAGCATAATGACCCTTCTATTCATAGTTATAACAATTCACACTTGCTTGATGGCAGGGTCCAGGTTGCTTCTTCCCACATGTCTTATATTTTGGCGGATGTGGTCTTCCTTGCTTCACATTAGCTGTTTGTGGTGGTTTGAACCTCTGGTTACTTCCTCTGGTCTCATGATTCCCAATCCTTCTAGTATCAGTACTTCTATCATCTCTTTTCACAAAAAGTTTCTTATTAACTCGGTTATCTGTTCTCTTCACAAAACTACTACCACTATTCCGAAACTTCCTCTTCTTACCATCTCTATCCTTCGGGAACGATTCACTTCCATTTTCCACTATGGCTGCCTTCTACACTAAGGTTGTGTAATTGGTGATTTCAAACACGGTAACTCGATTCTGTATTCAGGGCTTCGATCCTCTTTGAAAACATTTGGCTCTTTTCTCCTCGATTTCTACATGATAGGGTACGAACCTTGAGAGTTCAGTAAACTTAGCTTCGTAGTCTGCGACAGTCATCGCCCCTTGCTTGAGTTCCAAAAACTTAATTCCCACCTGATTTTATAGATACTTGGGAAAAATACCTCTCTAGAAACAACTCTGAATCTGATCCACGGTATGACCGCGTTACTCTCCATAGCTCTCTTCGCTTCCTACCAGTAATTAGCTTCACCTTTCAACATATACATAGTAACGGTCCCGGCTCATTCAACACTATACGAAGAAAATATTCCACATTTCTCTCAACCATGTTCTCATTCTTTAAAACAAGTAATCCTTTTTGGTTTCAACAATCTCTTACTACTAATAAGTCTTGATATTGATGGTATGGTTTGAGTTTCTCATTTGTAAAATGCATTTCTCCTCATAGGGTCTTCTTATTTTAAAGAAAATCAAGGAATAACTTCCAAATATACCCTTAATTTGGTTTTAGTCTAGGTCCTGGGTTTTGACTCTACTTTATAATCCAAAAATATTCTCACTTTGATTCTCAATCACGTTGTGTTTCATTTAAAGAAATGTTGGAGGTATAAAGGGTAAAACACTTGTCATACTTGGGCAAGAAAATTTTAGCAATTACGATAAGACATGCCTTAAGAGTTTGAAGTATCACAATCATGATAATCACCTCAAATATTAATCTTAAAACTACCAAGGGTTAAGTCGTCGTTAGCTACTATACTCAGAAAATAGTGGAAACACGCATTAATGTTCTCTTTTTATAAAAAAAAAATGATCACTCTATCATCAACAAGTAATATATTATCAATGTATACTCGATATCAATTTCGCTTCTCAATTTCAAAAGGATTAAGCTCAATAATTGGTCCATATTCAGACCAAATTCTTAGAACCTTAATACCTAACCACGAAACATCACATAGGGTTTTGAAGACCTGACTAGTGGTTTAACGCAATGATCTATTCATACTTAGAAATCGATGCTCCAACTTGAGTTGTTAAAATATCCATTTCCGGAAGAGAAATTTCCTCATTTCAAAGTTCCGTATATCACTTCTACAATTCTTAAGTCCCAATCATTTTAGGATTCATAAGAGCATTGAATAGAGATAACTCAATGTTAAACAACACATACGCATGCTTAATTCTTGATGGTGAGAATCTTTTATGAAAGGATTAACTGAGAGATCATTATGATCATTGAACATCTGCTTTGTTGCATGTATCATTAGGAAAACCGTCATAGTACATAAGGTGGCCAGCCTTGGGTACTCTAATGACAAACAACAGAACAAACGGTGGCATCCCACCAGACTTCAATCACAGAGACTGATAGTCTTCCCCTATATCTAGGGTTGTTCATCTCAGTACCTCAAAGGATGTCAAATATAGGAATGAATATGAAAGGAATTTGTATTTATGAAAGTACATGATGATGGGTAACTTAACCTCTAAACACATAGATCCTTCTCAGATAGGATACAAATTGCCTGAGTAGATTCAAATGATAAGATTTATCGATAATCGTTGCTAACGAAGTTATTTAAGGAACGATTTCCCAGCACAATATAAGCTCTTAGGGACAGCTATCGATTCTCGAAATAAAGCGACACTTGCAACCTTCGGTAGCTCGGCATGGAAGAAAATCTCTAAGAGGAAATCTACGAAAGACACATTATCATAGGGAACCATTTCAACCTCTATAAGTTATATTATTAGAAAACTAACGCCGGTCACGAAATTGTTGAAAAGTTTAGTCTCGAACTTGGGACCCATAGTTGCATCTCTCTTTAAGTCCGTCTCTGGTGCATAAAGAAGAAATTATAATAGCAGAGTATAATACTAACATAAAGCGAACCTTATCCTAAATCGTTCCATCTAACGTCTAACCTAAATACTTATAACCTAATCATCTTAACTTGTTTCATCGCTCTCATTTGAGTTATAACGCGCAGGTATCCACTCCTTAATCCTAACTGGAAGGGAAGGTAAAACAAAGCAAGAGTGAGCCAAAGAGCGCTCAGCAATATAGTGAAACAACGATATTACGATAATTCATTGATGAACAATATCAATGAATACTTTATGTCAAGAGATCATTCAATTTCAATCATAAGTGAAACCTTTCCATTTTCTTCAACTATACTGCTTCAGATAACACTTTGAGAAAAGAATATCAAGAAATTCCCCAATCATTCTTACTCCACTTTCAACGTACAATGTTACTCGCGAAGGGAATAACTGGGAAACTCCTATCCATCCTTTATCCCAATATTTTACTAAGTTCCAAACTATACCACGTAGAAAATAAATAACTCTGATATCCACAATTTTGAAAGTAAAAACCATTTTCCTTGAAACATATATATATATTCTGTCAAAACATTCTTTGGTGCACGTATCTCATGCTGATCCAACTCTGACTCTAGTAAGGGTATTGATAACATCTACAAAATGTGGAAGCTCTGTAAGGTCTCATCCGATCTCAATTGTAATGGGAATTAGGCATCCTATCTTAAATTAATTGGGAACTAGGGTTCATGCGAATAAGGCGTAAGAAATCTATCTCGAGCAGGACAAAACCAACGGTCCTGAAGTAGACATCTACAAAAGTACGGAAAGTTTCGGTCAGAACCAGGTTCAAATCGACTATTTATGCATAAAAATACATAAAGGTATAGGCACTTAGTGCTAAAATCTCAACGTCGTATTATACCTCTTAAATTCTCACGTCGTGTTATAATTCTAGGCTCGTACGCTGCCTAAAAATATAACTAATTCTCTGATACCAAAACTGTAACGCCCCCAAATCCACCATGACCGGGGACTCGGGTCGTCACATTGTCTCAATATCCTGCAGCACACGATAGTGAAATAACAAAACCAAATATTTATTACAACGGAGCATAAATGTCCCACTCCGCAGTTCCAAGATCAGTCTCACACAAAATAGTATGATACGACGTATTACATCTCCGGATAATGAATTACATAAGTTTACAACGTAGAAAGATAAGGGTTCCAGCTTGATCTTCTAGGTCTTGTCGGCATAGCCAGGCGCTTTTCCTTTTTCTTTTGGATCCCTGGATGGACGTCTCACCTCTTTCCATCTTGACAGCTGAATAAAAATGTTGTAAAGCAAGAGTGAGCAACTATGGTGCTCAGCAAATTCTCTCCTTGCTCGGTTCATAAATATAATAATATATACTGAAAGAATTACTCGAAATTTAAGAAAAACAGTTAAGACATCAGAAATCTGACAACTGACTCAAGACTCGTCTCGAAATTGGAATACTCGAAAAACTCAATTAATATAACTCTGATGACTCATGATTGAAGAATGAACTGGTCTTCCACCTTTCGGTATCTCGGTGGGGCGATCAACTATCCAGCCGGGAATACCGTCCCCCTATGACACCGCACTTCGCTCGATCACGGCTACAATACGATATCAATAAATATATATGTATGAATGCTAGCATCATAATGGGTGATTATATCAACCCTGGCATCATAGTGCCAAATATTCTCGTGTCCTTAAAACGGTTCACGAGTCTCTCTTTCTCTAAAATGGGCCTCTTTCCCAAAATTGACCAGTAGAATACAGAATTCCCGAATATTTCATGAACAGATAACTTGAGATAAACTTCACAAGAACATAAGTAATAGATCTGGCGGACTACCAGTATTACTCAATGGGCCACCAATCCGAACAATGGATTGATGTAACTCTCAATAAATATGTTTTAATTGATTGACACGAACAAAGTGCCAACCCTTGACAAGAAGGGCAACTATCCCGAAATAATGAGAATAGTCTAGAATGAAAAATAATGAGTCGTACTGAACAAGTAGTACTACTCGAATAATTTTAAATACTCAAAATTGATGAACGATAAATAGAATGTTTTTCACTGGATCGATGAGTAAAACTCTAACGATTTTAAATAGTATAACTCCTATTGGTTGATTCGAACGATGAACCAACTAAAAGATAATCAATAAATATTGTCGAATTTGAACAATAAATCCGACTGAGAAGAATGAATTTAACTATCTCGAACAAATGACAATAGTTCCACTGAATCAAAACAAATAGTCGTCTCGAATTAATGAGATCGACCCGATAACAACGGAATTGCTTATATAGGGAATGTATTTCGCAAGTAAACTAATTCTATCAGTAACGTAATATTTAACGAGAAAATAATACTCAAAAAGAAATTATTGCTTCATAAGGAGCAGCAAATAAATCTCTTAATTGATAACTCGAAAATAAATTAAGAATGAAATAATACGAACATAAATACAAAGTTTCCGAGAGTTAGGAATGAACTTGCCTCGGTCTCGCAGTGCAAAGGAATGAAGATAAAATTTTATACTCTACCCGTGAACTTGGCGTCGATCTATGTCTCAAGAATTATTCTCTAAAAATGGCAACCAGAAATATGTGAGCGATTCGTCAAAATAAAATATTCCTGATCCGATAATATAATATTTAAATACTAAAACATTTCCCGAAAATCTCTAACATACTTAACGGAAATTAAATCCCCTGGTAATAACTCTCTTTCGAATTCAGAAATAAAAACTCGAAAATATAATATTTTAATATCCGAAAATCCCGCTCTAAACGCTCGTAAGGGAATTTTCTAACTTATTTGCTAATAATTAATTACTTAAATCGTACTTCTAAATTAATTGGATCATATCAAGACTCTATAATTCACATAAAAGCTCTATTTTATTCCACAAATAAAACAATACAAGAATTCATTTTAATCTCGTAAATAATTTAATATTAATCCGATTTTAGCCTCTAAAATAATATGATTCGATCCGGTTAATCAAAATGGTCCAAAAATATTTATTATTAGCTTTCCAATGTAAAACCTTACTTAACTCCATTTATTCACAATTAAATCTCTCTTTTATCAACTAATTATTAAATCTCTAAATTATGTCCAATAAATCACAAATATTTCTATTTAATTAATTACTCAATTATAACATTTTTACTAAATTATTTATTTCTCACAAATTTTAAATAATATTCCATATTCCAATTTAAAGGAAATTAATTGACCCATTTTTATTTATTAAATAATTAACCAAATTTTAACGAAACCAATTATTAGGTAACTCCCGATTAAACCGTTCATACGATATTATTTTATTAATATATCACTACAACGGTTATACGCGGGTCCCACCTACGCCCCACCACCATGCGCGGTGCGACTACCCCCTCCCTTGCATCTCTCCCCCGTTCTCAAACTTTTTCTCTCTCGTCTACCATCTCTCCCCAAATCTCTCTCCTGCTCTATCTCCCTCAACCTCTCTCGACTCCATCTCTCAATCTTTCAATCTCTCTCTGCGTCAATCTCCCTCGTCCAACTCTCTTATCTCTCTGCACTCTATTCCCTCTTCCGATACCTTCTCCGACTACAATAACAACATCAAACACTCAACTATACTATCTCCTTAAATCTCTTCCTACTTTATCTCTCCGTTCTTTTCTCTCTACTCGCATCTCCCTCCTTACTCGCTCCTCTCTCTCTTTCCTCCCCGTCTCATTCCTCTTCTCTGCCTCCCCGAATCTCTTTCTCCTCTGCTCACAATCTCCCTCTCTCTCGACCAACACCATACTCCGATTCAACAAAACCACACCATCGATCTCTCCTCGTCTCAATCTCTCTCGAACCTCCTTCCGCCTCTCTCTAACTCTCCGTCTAACTCTCTCTCCGACAAACTTTCTCTACCAATCTCCCCTGCTCTCGACTCCTCTTACCGACAACACTACAACCCCTCACTCTCTCTTCTCCGATTTAACCACAATCACCATAACAACACACCACTTCAACAATCCCACACGGCAACAATTTAAACAACCAACTACAAGTAATAATCGAACACAACCAATCCTAGAAACGAAATTGACATAAACAATTAATCAGAAAAGAGAAAAAAACTAACCACCTGAGTATAAAACTGATTTGTATCTATATACATAAAACCGGGTTTTTGGATAGAAAGGAGATGGGGTGGTGGTCTCTTGCAGGAATGAAAGGAGATGGGGTGTGTTTGTTTTGTATGTCTGTATAGTTGGGCCTTAATAAATTAAGAGAAGATAACAGAGGTCTTCAACGGAAAAGAGAGAAGTTAATATCTGTTGAACTCTGTTTTTGTATCTATAATAGGGTCGAGTGTATTAAAAAAGATAGGAGTCAGGGTTTTTAATACCAAAGAGACAACGCGTGGGAATAAAGAAGGCACGCTGGAATGTTTAGTGTAACACGCTAGAATGTTTTGTGTTTGTAAAAAGTGTGTCTTGTCTCGGACAAGAATAATTCGTTCTCTGTGATCGAAAAATGTTGTCTCTTTCTCGTATTTGGCAATCCGATCAGTAATATTAATCCCGTTTTTCCCCCGCTGGTCAAATAAAACGAGACTCTAATTTCGTTTTTCTAAAATAAATTCGATCCAAAAATAAAATCCTATTTTCCTAAATTTTCCTAATTTTAATAAACACCAAATAAATATAACTAAATAAATATAATATAATATTTACTCGCATATAATATATAAAGATTTTAAAATTTACGAAAACGTGCTAATTAAAATATACTAATGTACCACTCTTAAATAAAATTTAAATAACGAGTGAAAAAAAATATTATTCGAAAATTCGCGGTTATTACAGTCTTCCCCCCTTATAGGATTCCGTCCTCGGAATCAAAACTACGCACTAAACAATTCAGGATATTTATTCCGCATTTCGTTTTCTAATTCCTACGTGGCTTCCTCAACTTGATGGTTTCTCCAAAGTACTTTTACCAAATTCACTTTCTTAGTTCTTAACTCTTACACTTTGAAATCTAAGATCTATACTCGTTGTTCTTCGTATGTCAAATCAGGACGTAGTTCTACTGGTTCGTAGATTATAACCTGTCTGAATTCAGAATGATATTCTCTTAACGCAGAAACATGAAACACATCATGGATATGCTAATGGTCTGGAGGTAGAGCCAACTGATGAGCTAGTGGTCCTATCTTCTTGAGAATCTCAAAAGGTCCTATATATATGGGGCTTAGCTTGTCTTTCTTCCCGAACCTCATAATTCCCTTCCAAGGTTAAATTTTCAGCATCACTTTATCTCCCACTTCAAATACTTTGTCCTTTCTCTTCTGATTTGCGTACTTCCTCTATCGATCCTGGGCTGCAACTAACCTTCTTCAAATAACTTCGGTTGCTTGCTTAGTTTGTTGAAGTAGTTCTGGTCCTAGTATTTTTCTTTCTCCTACTTCATCCCAGTATAGAGGTGATCTACACTTCCTTCCGTACAATGCTTCATATGGTGCCATACCTATGCTGGAGTGATAACTGTTGTTGTAAGCAAACTCAACCAGGGGCAAATGCTCACCCCAACTTCCTTTGAAGTCAAGCGCACAGGCTCTTAACATATCTTCAACTGTTTGAATTGTCCTTTCACTTTGTCCGTCGGTCTGTGGATGATATGCAGTGCTCAGATTTAACTTCGTGCCAAGACACTCCTGAAAACTTTTCCAAAATCGAGAAGTAAAACGGGCATCTCTATCAGATACAATTGAAACAGACACTCCATGACAAACCACAACTTCCTTTAGATATATGTTCACCAATCTCTATCTGTTGAACTCTGTTTTTGTATCTATAATAGGGTCGAGTGTATTAAAAAAGATAGGAGTCAGGGTTTTTAATACCAAAGAGACAACGCGTGGGAATAAAGAAGGCACGCTGGAATGTTTAGTGTAACACGCTAGAATGTTTTGTGTTTGTAAAAAGTGTGTCTTGTCTCGGACAAGAATAATTCGTTCTCTGTGATCGAAAAATGTTGTCTCTTTCTCGTGTTTGGCAATCCGATCAGTAATATTAATCCCGTTTTTCCCCCGCTGGTCAAATAAAACGAGACTCTAATTTCGTTTTCCTAAAATAAATTCGATCCAAAAATAAAATCCTATTTTCCTAAATTTTCCTAATTTTAATAAACACCAAATAAATATAACTAAATAAATATAATATAATATTTACTCGCATATAATATATAAAGATTTTAAAATTTACGAAAACGCGCTAATTAAAATATACTAATGTACCACTCTTAAATAAAATTTAAATAACGAGTGAAAAAAAATATTATTCGAAAATTCGCGGTTATTACAATAAATAATAACATAATATAATTAATGGTAAGTAGTCCCTTGCCTTTTTTCACATTTACTTTTAATTGAAGATATTACCCTTTTATAAACACCTAAAAACATCAATATATCTTCCAATCATTAATATTTCATTTCGAATTAAAACACGTTACCTTTTTAATTTAAAACTAATCTTCATTAATATTTTACTATTATATAAATTCCGGAACATTAAAAGTTTTGGTACCTGTTTTTTGGTACCAGCTTTTTGGTATTTCGTGAATTTACTTATTTACCCTTTATTAAAAAGAAAAATAAATATATGATATTTATACTTTTAAAACACCTACAATAAATAATAACATAACATAATTAATGGTAAGCACTCGCTTGCCTTTTTTCACATTTACTTTTAATTGAAGATATTACCTTTTTATAAACACCTAAAAACATCAATATATTTTCCAATCATTAATAATTCCTTTCGAATTAAAACACGTTACCTTTTTAATTTAAAACTAATCTTCATTAATATTTTACTATTATATAAATTCCGGAACATTAAAAGTTTTGGTACCTGTTTTTTGGTACTTCATGAATTTACTTATTTACCCTTTATTAAAAAAAAATATATGATATTTATACTTTTAAAACACCTATAACAAATGTAATAACCGCGAATTTTCGACAAATATTTATACTCGATATTTAAATTTTATTTAAGAGCGATGCACTAGTATATTTTAATTAGCACACTTTCGTAAATTTTTGAAATTTTATATATTCATATGTGAGTAAATATTATATTATATCTATATAATTATATTTATTTGGTATTCATTAAAATTAGGAAATTTAGGAAAATAGAATTTTTATTTTTTTATTGAATTTATTTTAGAGAACAAAATTAGAGTCTCGTTTTAATTAGCCAGGACGGAAGAAACGATCTCTTTTCACCAAAAACCTGCACTAAATATAGTCATTATTATGGCACTTATGTTGTTCCCCATGTGTTGATTCTTTTTAATTTGATAAACATCCACTAAACACACTAAACGGATACATGATTATGTTTTATAAGCCACTAATAATATTTTTTTGTATCAAGTCAACAGAGCACTCTCGTCCTTATTTACAAACTCACTTGTCACAAAAACAAAACACAAACACACCCCATCATTTTGTTTGTTTTCTGCAAGAGATATCATCCTCTATCTCATTCTTCTAAAACCAAAAACTCGACTAGGTTCATAAACACCAAAAACAGAGTAAAGACCATAAACTCGAACCATATTAATTATACAAAACGGAGCAACCACAGGTAGTGTTTTAGTTATTTTCATTCTTATTTCTTTCTCTCCTGGTTGTTTCCGAACTCGTGGTAACATGCTCGATTTGTACTTAGAGATTAAGGTGGGTTTGTGTTCCGATGTGGGTGTTTAATTTTGTGTTTGATGGAGGTTTGAATCAGAGACTGATTGTGGTGTGTTGTTGTTGTGTATTGTTTGGTTGTTGGTGTATCGAGAGGAGAGGGAGATAGAGTGAGAGAGATAGGGGCGGGGTTAGAGGAGTAACGGCGGAGGGAAAGAGAACAGGGAGGGGAAAAAGATTGAGAGATTGTTGAAAAAAGGGAGTCGACTAGAGAGTGTTGAGACAGAGAGAATCGAAGAAAGATGGGGAGATGGATACAGTGGGAGAGAAATTGAGGCGGAGATGGGGAGATTGGGTCGAGAGAGGAGAGATAGGCGGAGAGAAGAGAAGCGGAGGGCGAGATTGGGACGAGAGAGAAGAGAAGAGAGAGCGGAGAGATGGATGAGGAACGGAGAGGGGTAGAGAGATTGAGAGAGATTGAAAGATTGTTGAGAGATGCAGGGGAGGAAATAGAGAGAGAGAGAGAGAGAGAGGTCAGAGAGATCGAGAGAGGGGTTTGCAGGGGAGGAGGCGCGTCGTTGAAGGTATAATGTCCCGAATTGTTTGTGTTGACTGTTATAATTGGGTTCGTTAAAAATGGGAATATTATTAATAATGGTTGGTAATAAATAAATTAATGAAAATAGTAAGATTGATTAATTAATTAAATAAAAATGTGATGTAGTGATTCGTTGATAAAAGAGATATTAATTGTGAATAAATAGAATTAAATTGATTTTATCTTAGAAGACTGATATTAAACATTTTCGAACTATTTTGAGTAATCTGATCGGACCAGATTATTTAGAGGCTAAGATCGGATTATTATTAAATTATTTACGAGATTAAAAATGGAAGAGAAATTAATTAGTGAGATTAATAATAATTATAGATTTAAACTGACTAAAAATGGATTCTGGAGTTATTTTATTTTGAGAATAAATAGAGGTTAACATTATTAAATAAAGTGGGATTTACGGATATAGGAAATATTATATATTTTCTAGATTTAATTCCTGAGTTCGGAGAAGAGTTATTTATCCGTTAATTATTGTAGAGATTTTCGAGAAATATTTTATTAATATTATTTTAATATTTAGATCCTATATTAGCGGTTTAGAAATACTTGATTTTGACGAATCGCTCACGTTTTTCTGGTTGCCATTTTTAGAGAATAATTCCCGAGCCGTAGATCGAAGCCAAGTTCACGGGTAGAGTATAAATTTTATCTGCAATTATTCGTACTTCGAGATCGAGGCAAGTTCATTCCTACCCTAACTTTTGGAAACTGTGAATTTCTGTTCGTATATTTTAATTCCTTAATTATTTTCGAGATATTAAATGTTGAGATTTATCTGTTGCTCCGTATGATGCAATAATTTCTTTTGAGCATTATTTCTCGTCAAATATTATTATACTGTTAATTTAGTTTATTTGAGAATTATAATCCCTATAAGCGTAGAAACAAATTAGTTGCTATCGGGTCGATCTCATTAATTCGAGACGACTATTATTTTGATTCAGTGAAACTAATCTCATTCGTCTGAGATAGTTAAATTCATTCTTTTCGATTGAATTTATTGTACAAATTCAACAATTATTGATTGATTATCTTTTAGTTAGTTCCTCGTTCGAATTAACCGATAAGAGTTTAAAAATTATAATTGTTAGAGATTTTTTTTGTATTCGTCGATCAAGTGAAAAATATTCTATTTAAACGTTCATCAATGTTGAGTATTATAAATATTGAGAAGTACTATATGTTCAGTACGACTCCTAATTACTTCAATTTTAAAACTATTCTCATAATTTCGAGATAGTTGATTTTATTGTCAAGGTTTGGCATTTTGTTCGTGTCAACCGATAAATTATTATTATTGAGAATTTGCATCAGTCTATTGTTCGGAATGGTGGTAAAATCGAGTCAGACTGGCAGTCCGTCAGATTTGTAAATATTTTCTGGATGAATTATTTCAAGTTATCTGTACCCCAAATATTCGGGAATTCTGTATTCTACTGGTCAATTTTGGGCAAGAGGCCCCTTATAGAGAACTAGAGACTCATGTACCGTTATACGGACCGAGAATAATTAGGCATTTGTTGCCTTGGTTGAATTGATAACCATTATGATGCTAGCATTCATACATATATATTATAGTTGATATCGTATTGTAGCCGTGATCGGGCGAAGTGCGGTGTCATTGGAGGCCGTTATTCTTGGTCGGTTAGTTGATCGCCCCACCGAGATACGGAGAGGAGGAAGACCAGTTCATTCTTAAATCATGAGTTATCAGAGTTATATCAAATGAGTTTTTCAAGTATTCTGTTTCGAGATGAGTATTGAGTTTTTCAAGTATTCTGTTTCGAGAAGAGTATTGATTCTTTCGAGTATTATATTTTCGATATGAGTATTGAATCCTCAGAGTTATATCAGTTGAGACTTTGAGTAGTCTGTTTTCGAAAAGAGTATTGAGTTATCAGAGTTATTTTAGTGGAGACTTTCGAGTATTATGTTTCGAGATAAATATTGAGTCTTTCGAGTATACTATTTTCAAGATGAGTTTAAGCCAATTCAGATTGTATATCTAATATTAAAATTTTGAATATTTCTTTCGGTAAATATTATTATATTTATACCCCGAGCAATGAAAGAACTTGTTGAGCACTATAGTTGCTCATTCTTGCTTTAAAACATTTTGTTCAGCTATCAAGATGGAAAGATGCGAGACGTCCAGCCTGGAATCCAGAGGAAAGGGAAAAGCTTCAGACTATGCTGACAAGAATTAGAATATTCCGCTGGAACCTTTATTCTCTATTTTTATGAACTTAAGTAAGATATTATCCAGAGATGAAATAAGTTGGATTGTATTATTTTGTGAGACGATCTTGGAACTGCGGAGTGGGACATTTATGTTCCGTTGAAATAAATATTTTATTTTATTGCGTTATCATGTGCTGCAGGATATTGAGACAATGTGACGACCCGGGTCCCCTGTCAGGGTGGATTTGGGGGCGTTACAGTTTTGGTATCAGAGCCTTAGTTATATTTTTAGGAATCGTACGAGCCTAGAATTATAACACGACGTGAGAATTTAGAGGTATAATACGACGTTGAGATTTTAGCACTAAGTGCCTTACACCCTTATATATCTATATACGTATCTAGACGACTAGAACCTGTTTGTGACCGAAACGTTTTGTACTTTTGTAGATGTTGTTAATAGCCTTACCAGAGTCAGAGTTGGACCAGCGCGAGATACGTGCACCAGAGATGGACTTAGAGAGATAAACAACTATGTGTACCAAGTTCGAGACTAAATTCTTAAACGATTTCGTGACCGGCATTAGTTTTCTAGATATATAACTTATAGAGGTTGAAATAGTTCTATATAATAATGTGTTGTTCGTTCATTCCCTTTTTGAGATTTTCTTCCCTGACGAGCTACCAGAGTCTGCAAGCGTCGCTTTTATTCGAGAATCGATAGTTGTTCCTAAGAGCTTATATTGTGCTAGAAAATCGTTCCTTAAATAACTTCCTCAGCAATGATTATCAATAAGTCATATCATTCAAATTTACTCAGACAATTTCTATCCTGTTTGAAAAAGACCTATAGTGCTTGGCGGTTAAGTTAACCATCATCATGTACTTTCATAAATACAAATCCCTTTCATACCACTTCCTATATTTAACACTCTTTGAGATATTGAGATGAACAACCCTATATATAAGGGAAGACTATCAGTCTCTGTGATTGAAATCTGGTGGGACGCCACCGTTTGTACTGTTGTTTGTCATTAGAGTACTAAAGGCTGGCCACCTTGTGTACTATGACGGTTGTCCTAATGATACATGCAACAAACAGATGTTCAATGATCATCATGATCTCTCAGTTAGTCCTTTATTAAGATTTTCACTATCAAGAATTGAGTATTCACATGTTGTTGTTTAACATTCGTTCCTTTATGAGTTATCCCTATTCAATGTTCTCATGGATCTTAAAATGATTGGGGCCTAAGAATTCTAAAAGTGTTATGCGAAAAATTGAAAATGATGAAACTTCTCTTCCAGAAATGGAAATTTCAACAACTCAAGTTGGAGCATCGATTTCCAAATATGAATAGATCATTGCGTTAAACTACTAGTCACGTCTTCGAAACCCTATGTGATGTTTCATGGTTAGGTATTAAGGTTCTAAGAATTTGGTCTGAATATGGAGCAATTATTGAGTTCAATCCTTTTGAAAGTGAGAAGCGAAATTGATGTCGAGTATACATTGATGATATATTATTTGTTGATGAAAGAGCGATCGTTTTTAATTTAGGAAGAGAAAATATATGTGTCATCTTTCCTTCTGAGTATATTAGTTAAACTACGATTTAACCCTTGGGAGTGTTAAGATTAATGTTTGAGACAATTAACATGATTGTGATACTTCAAACTCTTGAGGCATGTCTTATCGTATTTTCTGAGATTTTCTTGCCCCAAGTACGACAAGTGTTTTACCCTTTATATCTACAACATATCTTTAAATGAAACACCGCGATTGAGAATCAAAGTGATAATATTTTGGATTATAAAGTAGAGTCAAAACCCAGGACCTAGACTAAAACCAAATTAAGGGTATTTTTGGAAATTATTCCTTGATTTTCGTTAAAACGAGAAGACTTTGTGAGAAGAAATGTATCTTATGATTGACCATGCCATTGCTATTAAGACTTATATGTAGCAAGATATTGTTGAGACCAAAAGGATTACTTGTTCTAAAGAAATGAGAACATGGTTGAGAGAAATGTAGAATATTTTCTTTGAATAGTGTTGAATAAGCTAGGACTATATCCGTTAATATGTTATGGTGAATAAAATTATTGGTGGAGGGCAAAAGAGAACTATTGAAGGCACGATGGTGATATCTTAAGTTAGAATTATTGAGTTGATACTTAGAAAGTACTATTTTAAGTATGTTGTGAATCATAGGAGGATCAAGCTCCTTAAAACGAAAGCATCCAAGACCATATGAGCAGAATATATTTATATTTTTGGAAAAGAGTTGGTATTATTATTTAACCTACGTAAAGAAGGATTTTCCTACTTCAAATGAGGAAGGAATGGAGATTTTGGACGAAAAATATTATTAACCCGAGAGAAAACACAGTTATAAGATTGGTTGCACCTCTAGGAGACAAGCCAAGTGTACATTTTTTTAATATGAGTATGACAAATGTTAGCACGGATCATAAGGTCATGTGTCCCGATGTTTCAGATAACCTTCGAAAGAGAATCCAGTGCCTCGAATTACAGCACCTTCTAAACAACAAGCCGACAGCGCGAACTCTTAACATGACTATGAGAGATGCCATTAATGATAGCAATGTGATTACAAGTATGCTTCTAGTGAATTTTGAGAATGCGTGTGTTCTATTCGAATCTTGAATCTGTGCCTTTAGAAGAGATTCTGAGCATAGAAGTAGTTAATCAGGAAATCGTACCAGTAAACCAATTGTATCCAAATTGTTCTATAGAGATACATGGACAACGTTTCGATGCAGAACTCATTCCTTTTAAGTTAAGGAAATTTGACGTAATCCTAGGAATGGATTGTTTAGCGCGCTATGATGCCCAAATAAATGGTCGTCGGAAGAAAGTTAGCTTAAGTGAACCTAATGGTATAAGAATTCTGTTCCGTGTATAGAAACCGACTAAGGATTGTCTGTTGATAATTCAAGCTAAGAGATTACTTCGGCAAGGATGTCAAGCCTATCTGGCTCATGTGATAGATACCGAGAAGCAGACCCCTACGATCGAAGAGATCTCTGTAGTTAATCAATTTAAAGATGTTTTTCCTAGCGAGTTGCCTGGAATGCCACTGGATCGAGAGATAGAATTCACAATTTATTTAGCACCTGTTAGTTACAGAGGCATGCCTGTACACATCTAATAACAAGCCTAATTGTTTGTAATGCTTTGCATTACTTACTTGACCTCTTAACTGAGGGAACCTCTAGTTGTAGAGTTTCTGTTTGTATTGTACTTGTAATAGGCATCAAATCCTAGTTGTGTAACTGTACAAATAGAGTCTAGAATAATGCTTGAAAGAAGTTCCATGGTTCATGCCTCAAGCAAGGAGTTAAAGACTGCCAAATAATCACAGTTGGGATTTGAAGAAATGAAGAATTTGCCTAAGTACCAATTCGAGAAGTATATTTGTCTATTCGAAAAGTCCAGCATTCGAGAAGTCAGAGATTCGATATCTCAAGACACTATTCGATATCTCTGAATACACTGTTCGATATCTCATTCGATATCTCAGGGATTCGATATGTCTACTACTCTATTCGAGAACTCAAGAAGTCAACAAGTCAAGATGGTATTCGAGTTCTCAAAGAGTCAACAAGTCAAAGTTCCATTCGATATCTCAAAGACTCAGAAAGCTATTCGACAACTCGAGGATTCGATAAGTCAAATGCTCTATTCGACAACTCAAGGTATCCTGATGGAAAAGAGCTATTCGAGAAGTGGTTCGATATGTCACTATAACAGTATTCGAGAACTCAGAGTTATCGATCAAGTCAATTCTAGTTCTCGAATCACTTACTTAGTCACTTCTCGAATACATTCTTGGAGACAAAATACTGAAGAAATTGTACAAGTCAGAAACCTGCAACAAGCCAATGCACTTTATGGACCACAACCTGTAACGTGCTCTGGAAAGCCTACAAGGAAGCTTGGAGAGATATAGAAGAGACAAGGAGCTAAAGAAGTGGATCTAAACAGGCTTTGCAAAGTCAAATCTGTAACCGTTTGGACTCTTACTCAAAAAGGATAGACAGACTAGAAAGTAATTTGTTTAGCTACCTTATTTGTAGTAAGCAGGCTGTATCCATGTTCTATAAGGACACAGCCTCACTTCATAACTTAGTAACTTTTGTGAGTCTAGTTTTTCATACACTGTAAGCTATATCTCTCTGAGAAAAACGAAGCTGAGAATACTACCATTTGTATTCACAGACTGTAGCAACCTTTATCTAATATACATTAGATTAAAGTGATATTGTGTCTTGTGTTGTTTATTTATCCGCACCTTAATTTCTGCACACACAGGCACTTATCTGCTACACAGACTCAACCCAAGAAAAGTTCAAGAATCCATTCACCCCCCCCTCTGTATTCTTTTACCGTGTTCAATACTCAACAAGTGGTATCAGAGCGGGCTGTTTATTCAAAAACAGAGAAACGATCATGAGTTCGAATACACCAAAGACTACAGGAACGGTGAAGGTCCCTAAGTTTGATAAAGAAAACTTCAACCTCTGGAAGATAAAGATGATGTTGTTCATCAAAGCCTCTCATCCCTTGTATCCTGAGATTCTCAAGAATGGTCCTTTTGTTCCACAACAAGAGATACCAGAGAAGACTGTTGGAACCATAACAATCCCTAGAGCTTATGAGGCCAAGGATCCATCAAAGTGGACAGAGTCAGAAAGGGAGAAGGTTGCTCTTGACAGCCACCTCATGTTGCTCATCATTGATTCCATGGATATGTCAATGTTTGCAAACATTGCATCATGCACGTCTGCTAAAGAGATGTGGGATCACATTGAGGTGTTGTGTGAAGGGACTGATGAGGTTAAAGAAAACAGGAAACAGATATTGGTCACACAGTATGAAGCTTTCATGGCACAGCCCAAGGAAAGCATCACTGAGATGTTTGAAAGGTTTCACAAGCTAGTTACTGAGTTGCAGATGAATGGAAAGGTTTACAGCACCAAGGAGTTAAATATGAAATTTCTGTTGTCTTCACCAAATCATCTGGAGCAAAGAGTCATTTCCCTTAGAGAGAGAGATTTGAACAAAGTCACCTATGATGTACTCTATGGAGTCCTAAAGACTCATGAACTTGAGTTGCTTCAGAAGAGGGCTATCCAAGCCAACCAAGGTAGGATGATAAACACATCATGTGCCTTGATTGTCAACAAATCCATTCTGGACTTAGAAGCATCTACAAGCCAACTAAGGATAGAGGAGGTGGCAGATGATGAAGAAACTGAAGCTGGGGTGAGTGAACCTGTTGAGGAAAAGGAGGAAGAAGAAGAGGAGTTTTACACTCTGGAAGAACTTGATGGGATGGAAAATACTTCATATGCTTTCATGGCCAGAAAATTTCCAAACATCAGATTTAAAAGAAATCAACCCTTCAAACCCAAAACTCAAAACCATTCAGCCAACAAGAACAAGGCACCTGTGAAACCAAACAGAAATAAGTTCAAAACCGGTTATGTGGATAGGTCATCTGTAAGGTGTTATAGATGCAATGACCTAGGGCATTTTGCCAGTGAATGCAAGAAGCCTAAAAAGAAGGATAGAGATTATCTTGAGCTAGAAGCTAAGTATGAGGCCCTTCTGAAAAAGCAGACACATGGTAAGGCCTACATAGCTGAAGGGAAGTGTTGGGATGATTCTGAGAGTGATGAAGAGGAACAAGAATTCTGCAATTATGCCTTGATGGCCAACTCCAAGGATGACTCATCTTCATCTGATTCTCAGGTACCATCTCTCACTACTATAGACATGTCTGTTTCTGAATACAAATCCATGATTGAACAATTATCTGTTGAAATGTTTAATATTCATACTAGTATGACTGCTGCTAATGAGGAGATTGCTAAACTGTCTACTAGAAATGAAGTATTAACCAAAAAGAATGAGGAACTTGAGCTAACTGCTATGCAAGTAGAAAACCTTAAGAAAGAAGTTGAATATTTGGAGAACAAGGTTCTATGTGCTAGTCAAGTAGAGAAGGCTCTTAGGGATGAATTAGCTGAGAATGAATTCAAACTTAAAACTTTCAAGAAATCATCTGGTTTAGTGCAATCCTACTGTGAGAAAATTGAAGCTAAACCCAAAGCAGCTATTGGACTTGACTATGACTCTCTCAAACAAAGGAAAGGCTATGCTGTCATTGAAGAGGACACAGCTGTTCATGAGAAAGTGCCTCACGTTTTGAGAAAAACTGAAAATCCAATTTTTAAGGAATCAACATTTGAAATTGATGAGGATGCCTTACTCATCAAGCAAATGTTGAATGATGAGGATGAGGCACAATCTAGTGAACAGCAAGCATCCTCTAAGGGTGAAAGTGTCAAGTCAAAGACCAAGAAGCCAGTAGTTGATAGGCCAAGACCTAAGAAGTTTGTTAAGTTTGTATCAGCTGGGAAGAGTGAATCAGGAAAGGAAGTGACTAAAAAGAAACAGAACAGAAATGGCAAGTTAGGGATTAACAAGGATAACAACTATGCTTATATGCCTAATGCCCCTAGGAAAACTTGTCAGAACTGTTTCAGTACCAATCATCTAACTCATGCATGCAAGAAACCTGTTGGTAGTGTGTCTAAACCTTTCTATGATTGTTCTGTGCCTCTAAGACATAGAGATGCACCCTTCTGTGATAAATTTGACTGTATGCCATGCAATATGAATGTTATGACTAGTTGTTTTAATTTAAGAAGACAGTTCATTGATGGTTGTATCAGTCACAATTCTCACACACACTACACAAGGTCAAAGTCTTCAAGTCCTCCTAAAGCTAGGAAGGTACCTTTGTCACCTAAGTCTGAAACCTCAGGTTCTAAGACTTCCAACAGTGACAAGAAGACTGACACTAAGAAAGTTAACAAGCATGTTGTTTATGATAAAACTGTCTCTAAGTCACATGGACCCAAACTTGTTTGGGTACCAAAGGAAAAGTAATACCTTTGTGGTTGCAGGGCAAAGAAAGTGAAAAGAAGGTCATGTGGATTTTGGACAGTGGATGCTCAAATCATATGACTGGTGATATGGCCCTGCTATCACAGTATGAGGAAAAGGCTGGCCCAATGGTTGCTTTTGGAGATGACAGCATGGGTAACACATTGGGATATGGCAAGCTGAAAGTTGGAAATGTCATCATTGAAGATGTAGCACTAGTCAAGGGGCTCAAGCATAATCTGTTAAGTGTTGGTCAGTTTACTGATAGAGGATTCAAAGTGAATTTTGACAAAGATGAATGTTTGATCACCCACAAGAAGACTGGTGATTTTGCTCTATCTGGAGTAAGGAAGGGAAGCCTGTTTGTAGCTAATATGGACTCTGCAAACAAGGACAAAATTTGTTGCTTTTACTCAAAAGCATCAAATGAAGATTGTTGGCTGTGGCACAAGAAACTATCACACCTGAACTTTAAGGCCATTAATTCTCTAGTCAAAAGAGAGCTAGTGAGAGGCATGCCCACACTTGAATTCTGCCAAGAAGGAGTGTGTGAGGCTTGTCAAAAAGGAAAAATGAAGAGATCAAGCCACAAGTCAAAGACAGTGACGTCTGTAACCAAGCCACTACAACTTATCCATATGGATTTGTTTGGGCCTGTTAACATAATGTCACTTGGAAGAAAGAAGTATGCCCTGGTAATGGTTGATGATTTTTCAAGGTATACATGGGTAGAATTTCTGGCATCAAAAGATGAGGCTCCACAAGTAATCATTGAGCATATAAAGAAAGTTGACAAGGAAGCAAAGGCAAACAATGCAAGTGTGATTGCATTGAGGAGTGATAATGGAACAGAGTTCAGAAATGCCACACTTGAAGCATTCTGCAAAGAGAATGGCATTTCTCAGCAATTCTCAGCTCCAAGGACTCCACAACAAAATGGAGTTGTTGAGAGAAAGAATAGAACTCTAATTGAGGCTGCTAGAACAATGTTACTTGATGCAAAAATGCCCACATGTTTTTGGGCTGAGGCTGTGAGCACTGCATGCTATATTCAGAACAGAACCCTCATCAACAAAAACACTGGAAAGACTCCTTACAACTTGATGACTGGAAAGAAGCCTACACTGAAGTATATTCATACTTTTGGAAGCAAATGCTTTGTACTTAAGGACAATTCTGAATATGTTGGAAAGTTTGATGCAAAAGCATTTGAAGGAATTTTTCTTGGCTATTCTATGGAAAGAATTGCATACAAGGTTTATGTCATCAGTCAAAAGAAAGTTATGGAAAGCACAGATGTAACATTTGATGACAGCAAACTACCTGGACTAGAAGAAGCCAATGATGAAGACAAAGATCCATTGAAGTTTGATAATCTAGATGATTCTGATGAAGAGACTGAAACTAGAGTTGAAACTCAAGTTCAACAAACTCAAGTGAATAATGATACAAGAGAAGAATTTGTGCCAATCAATAGTGAAGAAACAAGCATCCAAGACACACCTGTGAGTAATGGCAACTTCACAGGGGGAGGAAATGAGGATGATCATGTTGAGGATGATGAAGCAACATCAAGGATGAGAAATCAGGCTGAACACTCAAGGAAATGGGATAGATCACACACTGCAGAGCAAATCATTGGAGATCCTAATGCAGGAGTAAGGACTAGGAGAGCAACTCAAAATGAGTGCCTCTATGGATGTTTTCTATCACAAGTTGAGCCTAAGAAACTTGATGATGCATTGTTGGATCCAGATTGGATTATTGTCATGCAAGAGGAGCTGAATCAATTTGAAAGGAACAAAGTATGGGAACTTGTGCCTGCACCAAAGAATAGAACCATTGTTGGAACAAAATGGGTTCTGAAGAATAAGATGGATGAAGATGGTGTAATAATAAGAAACAAAGCAAGGCTGGTTGCAAAAGGATACTCTCAACAGGAAGGCATTGATTATGATGAGACATTTGCCCCTGTTGCTAGATTGGAAGCCATTAGAATATTCTTGGCATTTGCTGCTCATTCAAACTTCAAAGTTTATCAAATGGATGTCAAGAGTGCATTTCTAAATGGAGAGTTGGAAGAAGAGGTTTATGTGCAACAACCACCTGGCTTTGAGGATCCACATTTCCCAGAATTTGTCTACAGACTGCTTAAGGCACTGTATGGACTTAAGCAAGCTCCAAGAGCATGGTATGATACTCTATCACAATTTCTTCTTGAAAATCAATTCACTCGAGGCACATTGGACAAGACACTGTTTTACAAGAAGCATGGTGATGATATGATCCTAGTTCAAATCTATGTGGATGATATCATTTTTGGTTCTACAAATGAGAAACTGTGTGAAAAATTCTCTAAACTCATGCAGAGCAGATATGAGATGAGTATGATGGGAGAGTTGACATTCTTTCTAGGGTTGCAAGTCAGTCAAAGGAAGGATGGTATCTTTATCAGTCAAACCAAGTACATCAAGGATTTATTGAAAAAGTTTGACTTGGAAGATTGTTCACCTGCCAAGACACCCATGGCCACTGCCACTAAATTGGATGAAGATGCTAAAGGCAAGAGAGTAGATATCTCAGTCTACAGAGGCATGGTTGGTTCTCTACTCTACCTCACTGCAAGTAGGCCAGACATCATGTTTGCTACATGCTTGTGTGCAAGGTTTCAATCAAATCCAAAGGAATCACATTTGATTGCAATAAAAAGGATCTTTAGATATCTGAAGGGCACTCCTAACTTGGGATTATGGTACCCTAAGGACACAGGGTTCAATCTGGTTGGCTACTCTGATGCTGATTATGCTGGATGCAGAGTGGATAGGAAAAGCACCTCAGGAAGCTGCCAGTTCCTTGGACAAAGGTTAGTTTCTTGGTATAGCAAGAAGCAACAATCTGTGTCAACTTCTACAGCTGAGGCTGAATACATAGCTGCTGGAAGTTGCTGTGCTCAAGTGCTTTGGATTAGAAATCAACTTAGAGATTATGGACTTGTGTTGGAAAGAATTCCAATCATGTGTGACAACACAAGTGCAATCTCTATAGTTGCCAATCCTGTCATTCATTCTAGAACAAAGCACATTGACATCAGATATCATTTCATAAGAGAACATGCAACTAATGGAACCATTGAGTTGCATTATGTCTCTACAGATAAACAACTAGCTGATATATTCACTAAGCCATTAGATGAAGCCACCTTCACAAGGTTGGTAAGTGAGATTGGAATGCTGAATTCTTCAGATTCTGGCTAAGTGAATACATCATCTAGATTGTTGTAGCAGTAAACACTTACTTTATCTAAATCCTCAATATTTCTGAAGTAAGTGTTGGCTGAAATATGATTTATAAATATTTCAAATCTGTTGCATATGTTGAAAATCATATTTTTATTAACTTAAAATTTCTATGAAATTTTGAGAAAATCACTATTTGATTTGCTAGGATATTTTTCAATGAATATGTCTGGTAAATTTTACAAGATAGTGAAAATCAAATTTTTATGAGTGATGGGTATAGTTCGATAAGTCAGACTTCTCGAATGATTCGCTATTCGACATCTCTAATAAGTCTCATTAGAGTACCCTTGAGTTCTCGAATAGAGTCTTTCTGAGATATTGAATAGAGGAATTCTTGACTTCTCGAATATAGTAACTGAGTTCTCGAACACTATATCTGAGTTCTCGAATCATTTGAAAAGGCTGAATTCTCGCTGAATTCTAACCGATTTTGGACTTTTGTCTAAAAGTTTAATTCACTCATAAAAACACATATTATTTAATTTGGAATTATTTCTAAGTTAGATAACTGCCAGCTGTGAGTTTCTATCTGCTTGAGTTATCGATTAAGCCATTCTTGACTTCTCGAATAGTTGTTTTCTACTTCTCGAATGCTTGACTTGTCGATACAACAATTCAAGTACTTCATACTTATACAATCTCACATCTATTCGATTCATTTCATTCGATTTCTCAAGCATCTACACACTCTAAACCCCTGAAACCCTAGCTACGAAAAGCCAAATTTCTTCTTCAACCTTCAATTTCTTTTCTCTCTTCTACACAAATGGCAACAGTAAAGTTCAACACCAACTTCATCGCTCTCACTAGTGATGTTGAAGCACCCAATGCAAATTTCAAGTGCTTTGTGAAATGGATGGCTGAGTCATATATCAAGGATGCACTCTCTGCCAACCCAACTCTGTATCTCGATATTCTGGAACAATTCTGGAGTACTGCTATTGTGGAGGTTGTAGCCCTGGAAAACGCAATCACTTCCTATGTCATCTACTGCAAGGTTCAAGATAAGGAAATCACTATCACTACTGCAGACATGAACCAAGCACTAGGACTACAACAAGAGTCATTTGACAGAATGGCCACTAACGCAGAGTTGGAGGAATTCTTTGAATTCATAAACTACTCAGATGGGATTAACCTTGGAAAGCTAAACAGAAAGAATCTGAGAAAGGAGTGGAGCTATGTGTTTGCAACTCTTCTCGAAGTCTTCACTGCCAGGAAGTCAAGCTTTGATCAAATCAGTGCACCTGTGCAGCAAA
The DNA here is from genome assembly GCA_037693485.1 of Kitagawia praeruptora. Lineage (NCBI taxonomy): Eukaryota > Viridiplantae > Streptophyta > Magnoliopsida > Apiales > Apiaceae > Kitagawia > Kitagawia praeruptora. The sequence continues at coordinate 130,431,160 of CM075352.1, forward strand.
TTGGATATGCTTTGGCCTATGGAAAGAAGATAGATGTTGGCCAAATCATACTTCAAGAATTATATGGGAGACTTGGTAAGAACACAACCAAGAGAGGTACTGATATTTTCTTCCCTCGCTTTATTCAATCTGTACTTAATTATAAAAATGCTTCATTGATTGAATTGCCTGGGATTGATAAAAATAAAATAGGCTATCCTAAGTCCATGACCAAACTCATTTTTGGTAACTTGGAAACTAGGAATGATGTGGATGTAAGACTGAACATAACTCCCCATATGGAGAATTTGTTTAGGACTTACCCCCACAACATGCCAACATTTGATGCAAAATCTAAGTTAGCACAGCCCAAGCAAGTAGAACAAAATGCTAACCCAGGGCCTGCTAACCAACCCTCTCAACCAAACACTCTACCTCCTACTGAGCCAACTGCATCATCCTCTCAAAAGGGTGATGTTAGTAAAAAGAAGAGAAAGGAAGTAATGTCTGCACCTTTAAATATCTTGTCTGAAGCAGCATTAGCTGTTGAATTAGGTCTAGGAAGTGAGGAATCTGAGTTACCCTTGCACAGAACAAAGAAGAAGAAAACTAAGACCACCTCTTCAGTCACACAAATGGCTGAAGTTGTAAAATCAGGGGCACACAGCTCACTAGGTGTATCCTCTCAACAGGGTGCACCTATAGAATCAAGCATCCTCCCCAATGCACCTTCTTGTATAGAGTCAGCACATGGGAGTGATAAGGCTGGCACAACACTGAGTGGAGAGCACATCACTTTTGAAACTCCCTCTATCTCTCAGGGGGAGTTGCCAAAATCTACTCTAAAACACACTTCTCTTCCAGAATCTATCTCTGAAATTTCTTTGGAGCCTGCAACTCAGACAACTGAGATGCAAGGTATTGATCATCAAGAATTCTTTTCTCTTGATGAGCCAATAATTTCAAGTGACTTAGTGCATGACACTTTGTTCACCACTCAGAACCCACATTTAGATGGTGAGGGAATGCATGCTGAGGCATATCCTAATGACACCATCACAAACACAGAGGTTCCCCTAGTTTTTACTAGAGACTCTGTGCCTGTGTCAACTGCTGGTGTAATTCATCCCACTTCTGTGGTGACACCAGTAGTAGAGTCAATCCATCCGGTTACAGAAGTTGCATCTGTAACTGAGGAGACTAGCTTGCCTAGCTCTAGCTCTGACTTCATGTCAACATGGCTGAAGCCTGTGCAACATGACAGTGCTTCAGGATCAGGGTCTGTTCCACAACAATTGACGGTTGAAGCACTTCAAAGCTTAATTGTGGACCAGATTCCTGAGTTCACAAAGATTGCTCAGCACCTTCTCACTGCAGACATGCCCAATCCAGACTATGAGGCTATTCTGTTATGCCATAGGGATGATGTGGAAGTGCAGAAGTCAAAGATCATTGATGATGCTGAGAGAGATGGCAACATAGATGCCTGGTTGCAAGGAAAATATGATATTACTCTCGATGAAGCACTTCAGTATCTCAGGGAGGAATACATCACTTCACTGGGCTCCAATGCAAAATCCCTGTCACCTGGTGAAGTGTATGAAGCTGTAAATGATTCCTACAAGGGTTTCCTCAAGGCTGCACACTATCTTGGCAAGGGAGTCAAAACTGAAGTCAACAGGGTGTGTGATAAGACAGCCACTTCAGTAGCAGAAGTCAAGAGGGCCTTTGATGCTAAATTTCCTCAATTGGACAGTGTGTTCAAGGACATCAAACACTGCAACTCTACCTGCACTCAGGTGGACAATGGGCTGGCTATGCTAAAAGATGCTGTCACAGGTCTGGGGCATCAATTTCAGAATCTATCTGACCAGACTACAGATGCCAATGCCATGCTGAGGATAATGTTCAAAAATCTTTATGGAGATAGACTAGTGACTGATGTCCCTGTGCATGAATTGTCTAAATATGAAGTGAAGAGGCTGCAGGATCAATCTTTATCTGGTTTTAAGGCCAATGAGCTATTCACTAAGGTCAACACTCTTGAGCAGGAGGTAGCTACTCTCACCAAGACCAATGCACATCTCACAGACAAGGTTGCATTGCTAAATGATCAGTTGGACACTCAAGCATCCACCACAGCTGATGTCCTTCTGCATCAACAAACCATGTTAGCTGCAATGATGAAGCATATGGGTCTCCCTCTACCTGATGAATCTTCAATCCCAAAGGACATTTCTACAGCCTCTGTGCCTGACAACAAGCCTAAGGGGGAGAAGAAGGCTAGGAGGAACTCAAATTCAAAGGGGGAGACAAAGGGAGAGAAAGGCATAATAATCAAAGAGGGTGGTCAACAAAGGGCTTCTAAGTCTCTAGCAAATGTGCCTGGCAAGGGAAAAGCCAAAGTAGATGAGCCTCCATCTATCTTGCCAGTTGTCACCTTACCAACTGTGCACATCACTACTCCTGGAGGACAAAAGCAATCCATAACTACCACAGTGGTTGCAGGGAGTATGCCATCTGACAAACCTCAAATCTCTATATCTGAGAGTGCCAAGCCTGTAGAAGTCAAAGTTGTTACTGAGGCCAAGCTACAAGAAGTTGCTAACTCCAATGACTATCATGATAAAGCCTTCTTGGAGTTTCTGAAAGCCATAAGGGAACAGGTTGGTGACACTCAGTTTTATCTGAGGGAGGTGAAGAAGCAGATAGACTACATCACTGTCATCCCCAAGAAAGTCAACAATTTATGGGTCAAGGAGATAGTGATGGTTTCCAAACTAAAGATATGGCATCTAACATACCAGACTCTACAAGACCTAAAGCACTCAGAGATAGATGCCATACTTGAGCTCATTGAGAAGAAGAATGAGAACAGCAAGAGTCTGTTTGATGATTTGAGGAATGGTCAACCTACAAGGCTACCAGAAGTGATCAAGAAGCCATGGACAATCATTTATCAGTCTCGTACCAGAATTGAAGATATCAAGCAACTGGTCATTCCCCATGATCTCACCACTAGAAATCACAGACTGATCATTGCTATCATTGATCAATTACAGAAGAAGGTTGGAGCCAGAAATGCTGAAGAAATTGAGGCACTGCATATCCTCAGAACCTATATTGCAACTGGTGAAATTCCAGAGATGGCTCAACCTAGGAGAAATAAGGATGATGATTCTGAAGACAAAAGTGATGGGAGGAGAAGACATCACAGGAGAGATAAGGGTGATGAAGATAAGAAGAAAAAGGGGGACAAGGATGGAAAGGATGATGATGACCAGGGTAAAACATATGTGAGAAAGAGTGGAAGACAGCAAGCCTTAGGCACTGCTAGCAGTAATCTCACCACAACACAAGACTCTAAGTCTAGGGTGAATACTGTTAGTAGTGACCTAGCAAAATCTACATCTATGGCTTCTGCAACTGTCTTACCATCTCAAGAAAAGAAGAAGATTCAAGTCAAGAAACCATGTGTATGTTTCAGAAAGCAATCTGCTAATGGAATACTACTATGGTCTACCAACCAAGGTCAAAGATTTCTGCCAAGCAACCATGTCAAGAGGATAAAGTTTAAACATACTGCAAGGAGAGTGAAGCTATCCAAATCTAGAGCCCTAACAATCATTCCAGGATTAAAGCTCCAGCCACTTGATGAAGACTTTGATGAAGAGCAACTGCTATTTCTAAGAGCTCAAAAGATATGCTATGCTGCAATTGTGGATGACCACCTTGTAATCAAGTACACTAATGGGAAAGAAATGAAATTCAAACAAGGGGGTTGTCAACATTGGGGTAAATTGTATGAGATAGAAAGAATCATTGCATTACTGGATTCTAAGGACAAGGTGGAGAAAGTATGGAAGCTGGAATTGATTGACTTTGTGAAAATGAAGAAAGACTATGCTGAGAAGATAAGGAAGGGCTGCTATGAGAAATGGTTAGAAAGGGAGAAAGAAATTGATAGACTGGAGATTGAAGCAGAAAAGCTAAGGGCAAAGGGATTGTGTAGAGTTCAGTTTGATCCCTATGTGGTGAAGTATAGGAGGAGAAATGGAGATAGTGTCAATATAAGAATGAACCTACTCAGTCACTATCCTGCCAACATTCTGAAGCCAGTGCTTGAAGATTTCAAAAACTCTATTATGATTGAAGAATTGGATGCTATGACAGAAATCATGAGAGCAGTAGATGAGATTGCAAGAAAGGAGAAAGAAAGGAAACAGAAAGCATATGATGATCTACAAGCCAAGGCAATGGAGATGCAATCAAAAGAAAACGGCTAGTACCTCATCATACTGTGAGAAGTATTTATCTTGTAATTTCATTTATGTGTTCAATCAAAATACATACCTGTACTTTTAAAGTTTTATCTTTATGTATGTTAGGCTTGTTATCAGACATGAAATTGTGACTAAGGGTCTCACTCACAATTTGGGGGAGATTGTTAGTTACAGAGGCATGCCTGTACACATCTAATAACAAGCCTAATTGTTTGTAATGCTTTGCATTACTTACTTGACCTCTTAACTGAGGGAACCTCTAGTTGTAGAGTTTCTGTTTGTATTGTACTTGTAATAGGCATCAAATCCTAGTTGTGTAACTGTACAAATAGAGTCTAGAATAATGCTTGAAAGAAGTTCCATGGTTCATGCCTCAAGCAAGGAGTTAAAGACTGCCAAATAATCACAGTTGGGATTTGAAGAAATGAAGAATTTGCCTAAGTACCAATTCGAGAAGTATATTTGTCTATTCGAGAAGTCCAGCATTCGAGAAGTCAGAGATTCGATATCTCAAGACACTATTCGATATCTCTGAATACACTGTTCGATATCTCATTCGATATCTCAGGGATTCGATATGTCTACTACTCTATTCGAGAACTCAAGAAGTCAACAAGTCAAGATGGTATTCGAGTTCTCAAAGAGTCAACAAGTCAAAGTTCCATTCGATATCTCAAAGACTCAGAAAGCTATTCGACAACTCGAGGATTCGATAAGTCAAATGCTCTATTCGACAACTCAAGGTATCCTGATGGAAAAGAGCTATTCGAGAAGTGGTTCGATATGTCACTATAACAGTATTCGAGAACTCAGAGTTATCGATCAAGTCAATTCTAGTTCTCGAATCACTTACTTAGTCACTTCTCGAATACATTCTTGGAGACAAAATACTGAAGAAATTGTACAAGTCAGAAACCTGCAACAAGCCAATGCACTTTATGGACCACAACCTGTAACGTGCTCTGGAAAGCCTACAAGGAAGCTTGGAGAGATATAGAAGAGACAAGGAGCTAAAGAAGTGGATCTAAACAGGCTTTGCAAAGTCAAATCTGTAACCGTTTGGACTCTTACTCAAAAAGGATAGACAGACTAGAAAGTAATTTGTTTAGCTACCTTATTTGTAGTAAGCAGGCTGTATCCATGTTCTATAAGGACACAGCCTCACTTCATAACTTAGTAACTTTTGTGAGTCTAGTTTTTCATACACTGTAAGCTATATCTCTCTGAGAAAAACGAAGCTGAGAATACCACCATTTGTATTCACAGACTGTAGCAACCTTTATCTAATATACATTAGATTAAAGTGATATTGTGTCTTGTGTTGTTTATTTATCCGCACCTTAATTTCTGCACACACAGGCACTTATCTGCTACACAGACTCAACCCAAGAAAAGTTCAAGAATCCATTCACCCCCCCTCTGTATTCTTTTACCGTGTTCAATACTCAACAGCACCAGGAACTGCACCAATCTCAAAGGCGCCTTATAGAATGACACCAGTGGAAATGAAGGAGTTGGTAACACAACTGCAAGAATTACTTGAGAAAGGGTTAATCAGACCAAGAGTATCCCCGTAGGGAGCTCCAGTACTGTTCGTGAAAAAGAAGGACAGATTAATGCGACCATGTATTGATTTCCGTGAACGGAACAAGATGACCATCAAGATCAAGTACCCTCTGCCTCGAATCGACGATCTGTCTTACCAATTTAAGGGAGCTATAAATTTATTAAAGATAGATTTGAGATCCGGCTATCATCAACTAAAGATCAAGCCTGAAGATATTCCTAAGACTGCATTTAGGTTCCGATATGGACATTATGAATTCCTAGTTATGTCTTGGATTGACGAATGCTCCGTATGCTTTTATGGATTTGATAAATCGTGTGTTCAAGAGATACTTGGATAAGTTCGTGATTGTATTTATTGATGACATCTTGATATACTTGAAGTCTCCCGAGGAACATGTTGAACACCTCCGTTTGGATCTGGAAACGCTGAGAAAAGAAAAGTTATATGCGAAATTTTCGAAGTATGAACTCTGGCTGAAAGAGGTTCAATTTTTAGGACACATGGTGAGCGGCGAAGGGATTTCTGTAGACCCCGCAAAGATAGAAGTCGTAGCAGATAAGAAGAGACCCAAGACTCCAATAGAGGTTATGAGTTTCCTTGGATTGACCGGACACGGTTGTAGATTTGTGAAGGATTTCTTAAAGATAGCTATGCCACTGACTAGACTTACCAGAAAGAGTGAAAAGTTTGAATGGACCCCCAAAATGCGAAGATAGCTTTTGGGAATTTAAGAAGAGATTGACTACTGCCCCAGTGATGACCTTACCTGATGAGAAAGGCGATTTTGTGATGTTCAGTGATGCTTCTCACAAGAGTTTAGGATGTGTTCTGATGCAACACGGGAAATTGATAGCTTATGCCCCTCGACAACTGAAGGAATATGAGTCCCGTTACCCTACTCATGATTTAGAACTTGCTGCTATTGTTTTTGCCCTCAAGATTTGGAGACATTACCTTTATGGAGAGAAATGTGAGATTTACACGGATCACAAGAGCTTAAAGTATATATTCACGCATAAGGAATTAAACATGAGACAGAGAAGATGGTTAGAATTGATCAAAGACTATGATTGCTCTATAAACTACCACCCAGGGAAGGCTAATGTTGTAGCTGATGCATTAAGTACAAAGGAGAGGCTAAACCTGTTGACAACCTCAGAAGAATTGGTTAGAGAATTTGAAAAAAAAAATGGAATTAGAAGTCAAGGTCCCAGTCCAAAACAATGAAAGAGTTTACAACATTCAGTTTCAACCGGAGTTACTCGAGAAGATTCGCCATTGTCAAGAACAAGTAATGGAAGAAAGAAGATCAGGGTTGACCGGAGAAGAATTTCTAATTTCAAAAGATGATAAGCGATTTGCATCGAGAATATGGATTCCTAATGTTACAGAGTTGAAGGAAGAAATTATGAGTGAAGCGCATAACTCGAGATATTCCATTCACCCAGGGAGCACAAAAATGTATCAAGACATCAAGTTGAATTATTGGTGGCCTAACATGAAGAGGGAGATTGCAGAATGGGTAAGTCAGTGTTTGACATGTCAGAAAGTGAAGGCAGAACATCAACGACCAAGTGGACTTCTACAACCTTTAGAGATACCCGAGTGGAAATGGGAACATATTACCATGTATTTTGTCGTAGGATTGCCCCGAACTAGAGCCAGCCATGATGCAATTTGGGTTATTGTCGACCGACTTACTAAATCTGCGCATTTCTTACCAATTAGTGATAAGTATTCCGTTGAGAGGTTAGTGAACATATACCTGAAGGAAATTGTGGTTCGTCACGGAGTGCCTGTTTCAATTGTATCTGATAGAGATGCCCGTTTTACTTCTCGATTTTGGAAAAGTTTTCAGGAATGTCTTGGCACGAAGTTAAATCTGAGCACTGCATATCATCTACAGACCAACAGACAAAGTGAAAGGACAATTCAAACGGTTGAAGAGATGTTAAGAGCCTGTGCACTTGACTTCAAAGAAAGTTGGGATGATCATTTGCCATGGTTGAGTTTGCTTACAACAATAGTTACTCCTCTAGCCTAGGTATGGCACCATATGAAGCATTGTACGGAAGGAAGTATAGATCACCACTATACTGGGATGAATTAGGAGAGAAGAAAATACTAGGACCAAAATTACTTCAATAAACCAAGCAGGCAACGGAAGTTATTCGAAAAAGGTTAGTTGTAGCTAATGATCTACAGAGGAAGTATGCAAATCAAAAGAGAAAAGACAGAGCATTTGAAGGGGGAAATAAAGTGATACTGAGAGTCTCACCATGGAAGGGAGTAATGAGATTCGGGAAGAAAGGCAAGTTAAGCCCCAGATACATAGGACCTTTTGAGATTCTCAAGAAAATAGGACCACTAGCTTATCAGTTGGCCCTACCACCAGACCTTCAACATATCCATGATGTGTTTCATGTTTCTGCGCTAAGAGAATACCATTCTGATTTCAGACATGTTATAACCTACGAACCAGTGGAAATACGTCCTGATTTGACATACGAAGAACAGCCAGTCCAGATCCTAGATCACAAAGTGCAAGAGTTAAGAACTAAGAGAGTAAATTTAGTTAAAGTACTTTAGAGGAACCACCAAGTTGAGGAAGCCACGTGGGAATTAGAAAGCGAAATGCGAAATAAATATCCTGAATTGTTTAGTGAGTAATTTTGATTCCGAGGACGGAATCCTATAAGGGGGGAAGACTGTAATAACCGCGAATTTTCGACAAATATTTATACTCGATATTTAAATTTTATTTAAGAGCGATGCACTAGTATATTTTAATTAGCACACTTTCGTAAATTTTTGAAATTTTATATATTCATATGTGAGTAAATATTATATTATATCTATATAATTATATTTATTTGGTATTCATTAAAATTAGGAAATTTAGGAAAATAGAATTTTTATTTTTTTATTGAATTTATTTTAGAGAACGAAATTAGAGTCTCATTTTAATTAGCCAGGACGGAAGAAACGATCTCTTTTCACCAAAAACCTGCACTAAATATAGTCATTATTATGGCACTTATGTTGTTCCCCATGTGTTGATTCTTTTTAATTTGATAAACATCCACTAAACACACTAAACGGATACATGATTATGTTTTATAAGCCACTAATAATATTTTTTTGTATCAAGTCAACAGAGCACTCTCGTCCTTATTTACAAACTCACTTGTCACAAAAACAAAACACAAACACACCCCATCATTTTGTTTGTTTTCTGCAAGAGATATCATCCTCTATCTCATTCTTCTAAAACCAAAAACTCGACTAGGTTCATAAACACCAAAAACAGAGTAAAGACCATAAACTCGAACCATATTAATTATACAAAACGGAGCAACCACAGGTAGTGTTTTAGTTATTTTCATTCTTATTTCTTTCTCTCCTGGTTGTTTCCGAACTCGTGGTAACATGCTCGATTTGTACTTAGAGATTAAGGTGGGTTTGTGTTCCGATGTGGGTGTTTAATTTTGTGTTTGATGGAGGTTTGAATCAGAGACTGATTGTGGTGTGTTGTTGTTGTGTATTGTTTGGTTGTTGGTGTATCGAGAGGAGAGGGAGATAGAGTGAGAGAGATAGGGGCGGGGTTAGAGGAGTAACGGCGGAGGGAAAGAGAACAGGGAGGGGAAAAAGATTGAGAGATTGTTGAAAAAAGGGAGTCGACTAGAGAGTGTTGAGACAGAGAGAATCGAAGAAAGATGGGGAGATGGATACAGTGGGAGAGAAATTGAGGCGGAGATGGGGAGATTGGGTCGAGAGAGGAGAGATAGGCGGAGAGAAGAGAAGCGGAGGGCGAGATTGGGACGAGAGAGAAGAGAAGAGAGAGCGGAGAGATGGATGAGGAACGGAGAGGGGTAGAGAGATTGAGAGAGATTGAAAGATTGTTGAGAGATGCAGGGGAGGAAATAGAGAGAGAGAGAGAGAGAGGTCAGAGAGATCGAGAGAGGGGTTTGCAGGGGAGGAGGCGCGTCGTTGAAGGTATAATGTCCCGAATTGTTTGTGTTGACTGTTATAATTGGGTTCGTTAAAAATGGGAATATTATTAATAATGGTTGGTAATAAATAAATTAATGAAAATAGTAAGATTGATTAATTAATTAAATAAAAATGTGATGTAGTGATTCGTTGATAAAAGAGATATTAATTGTGAATAAATAGAATTAAATTGATTTTATCTTAGAAGACTGATATTAAACATTTTCGAACTATTTTGAGTAATCTGATCGGACCAGATTATTTAGAGGCTAAGATCGGATTATTATTAAATTATTTACGAGATTAAAAATGGAAGAGAAATTAATTAGTGAGATTAATAATAATTATAGATTTAAACTGACTAAAAATGGATTCTGGAGTTATTTTATTTTGAGAATAAATAGAGGTTAACATTATTAAATAAAGTGGGATTTACGGATATAGGAAATATTATATATTTTCTAGATTTAATTCCTGAGTTCGGAGAAGAGTTATTTATCCGTTAATTATTGTAGAGATTTTCGAGAAATATTTTATTAATATTATTTTAATATTTAGATCCTATATTAGCGGTTTAGAAATACTTGATTTTGACGAATCGCTCACGTTTTTCTGGTTGCCATTTTTAGAGAATAATTCCCGAGCCGTAGATCGAAGCCAAGTTCACGGGTAGAGTATAAATTTTATCTGCAATTATTCGTACTTCGAGATCGAGGCAAGTTCATTCCTACCCTAACTTTTGGAAACTGTGAATTTCTGTTCGTATATTTTAATTCCTTAATTATTTTCGAGATATTAAATGTTGAGATTTATCTGTTGCTCCGTATGATGCAATAATTTCTTTTGAGCATTATTTCTCGTCAAATATTATTATACTGTTAATTTAGTTTATTTGAGAATTATAATCCCTATAAGCGTAGAAACAAATTAGTTGCTATCGGGTCGATCTCATTAATTCGAGACGACTATTATTTTGATTCAGTGAAACTAATCTCATTCGTCTGAGATAGTTAAATTCATTCTTTTCGATTGAATTTATTGTACAAATTCAACAATTATTGATTGATTATCTTTTAGTTAGTTCCTCGTTCGAATTAACCGATAAGAGTTTAAAAATTATAATTGTTAGAGATTTTTTTTGTATTCGTCGATCAAGTGAAAAATATTCTATTTAAACGTTCATCAATGTTGAGTATTATAAATATTGAGAAGTACTATTTGTTCAGTACGACTCCTAATTACTTCAATTTTAAAACTATTCTCATAATTTCGAGATAGTTGATTTTATTGTCAAGGTTTGGCATTTTGTTCGTGTCAACCGATAAATTATTATTATTGAGAATTTGCATCAGTCTATTGTTCGGAATGGTGGTAAAATCGAGTCAGACTGGCAGTCCGTCAGATTTGTAAATATTTTCTGGATGAATTATTTCAAGTTATCTGTACCCCAAATATTCGGGAATTCTGTATTCTACTGGTCAATTTTGGGCAAGAGGCCCCTTATAGAGAACTAGAGACTCGTGTACCGTTATACGGACCGAGAATAATTAGGCATTTGTTGCCTTGGTTGAATTGATAACCATTATGATGCTAGCATTCATACATATATATTATAGTTGATATCGTATTGTAGCCGTGATCGGGCGAAGTGCGGTGTCATTGGAGGCCGTTATTCTTGGTCGGTTAGTTGATCGCCCCACCGAGATACGGAGAGGAGGAAGACCAGTTCATTCTTAAATCATGAGTTATCAGAGTTATATCAAATGAGTTTTTCAAGTATTCTGTTTCGAGATGAGTATTGAGTTTTTCAAGTATTCTGTTTCGAGAAGAGTATTGATTCTTTCGAGTATTATATTTTCGATATGAGTATTGAATCCTCAGAGTTATATCAGTTGAGACTTTGAGTAGTCTGTTTTCGAAAAGAGTATTGAGTTATCAGAGTTATTTTAGTGGAGACTTTCGAGTATTATGTTTCGAGATAAATATTGAGTCTTTCGAGTATACTATTTTCAAGATGAGTTTAAGCCAATTCAGATTGTATATCTAATATTAAAATTTTGAATATTTCTTTCGGTAAATATTATTATATTTATACCCCGAGCAATGAAAGAACTTGTTGAGCACTATAGTTGCTCATTCTTGCTTTAAAACATTTTGTTCAGCTATCAAGATGGAAAGATGCGAGACGTCCAGCCTGGAATCCAGAGGAAAGGGAAAAGCTTCAGACTATGCTGACAAGAATTAGAATATTCCGCTGGAACCTTTATTCTCTATTTTTATGAACTTATGTAAGATATTATCCAGAGATGAAATAAGTTGGATTGTATTATTTTGTGAGACGATCTTGGAACTGCGGAGTGGGACATTTATGTTCCGTTGAAATAAATATTTTATTTTATTGCGTTATCATGTGCTGCAGGATATTGAGACAATGTGACGACCCGGGTCCCCTGTCAGGGTGGATTTGGGGGCGTTACAACAAATAATAACATAATATAATTAATGGTAAGTAGTCGCTTGCCTTTTTTCACATTTACTTTTAATTGAAAATTTTACCTTTTTATAAACACCTAAAAACATCAATGTATCTTCCAATCATTAATATTTTCTTTCGAATTAAAACACGTTGCATTTTTAATTTAAAACTAATCTTCCTTAATATTTTACTATTATATAAATTCCGAAACAATAAAAGTTTTAGTACCTATTTTTTGGTACCAGTTTTTTGGTACTTCGTGAATTTACTTATTTTTACCCTTTATTAAAAAAAATAAATATATGATATTTATACTTTTAAAACACCTGTAATAAATAATGACATAATATAATTAATGGTAAGCAGTCGCTTGCCTTTTTTCACATTTACTTTTAATTGAAGATATTACCTTTTTATAAACACCTAAAAACATCAATGTATTTTCCAATCATTAATATTTCCTTTCGAATTAAAACACATTACCTTTTTTATTTAAAACTAATCTTCGTTAATAATTTACTATTATATAAATTCCGGAACATTAAAAGCTTTGGTACCTGTTTTTTGGTACCTGTTTTTTGGTACTTCGTGAATTTACTTATTTACCCTTTATTAAAAAGAAAAATAAATATATGATATTTATACTTTTAAAACACATATAATAAATAATAACATAATATAATTAATGGTAAGTAGTTGCTTGCCGTTTTTCACATTTACTTTTAATTGAAGATATTACCTTTTTATAAACACCTAAAAACACCAATGTATCTTCCAATCATTAATATTTTCTTTCGAATTAAAATACGTTACCTTTTTAATTTAAAACTAATCTTCATTAATATTTTACTATTATATAAATTCCGGAACAATAAAAGTTTTAGTACCTGTTTTTTGGTACTTCGTGAATTTACTTATTTACCCTTTATTAAAAAGAAAAATAAATATATGATATTTATACTTTTAAAACTCCTATAATAAATAATAACATAATATAATTAATGGTAAGCAGTCGCTTGAATTTTTTCACATTTACTTTTAATTGAAGATGCTACCTTTTTATACACACCTAAAAACATCAATGTATTTTCTAATCATTAAAATTTCCTTTCGAATTAAAACACGTTACCTTTTTAATTTAAAACTAATCTTCATTAATATTTTACTATTATATAAATTCTGGAACATTAAAAGTTTTGGTACCTGTTTTTTGGTACAAGTTTTTTGGTACTTCGTGAATTTACTTATTAACCTTTATTAAAAAGAAAAATAAATATATGATATTTATACTTTTAAAACACCTATAATAAATAATAACATAATATAATTAATGGTAAGTATTCGCTTGCCTTTTTTCACATTTACTTTTAATTGAAGATATTACATTTTTATAAACACCTAAAAACATCAATGTATCTTCCAATCATTAATATTTCATTTCGAATTAAAACACGTTACCTTTTTAATTTAAAACTAATCTTCACTAATATTTTACTATTATATAAATTCCGGAACATTAAAAGTTTTGGTACCTGTTTTTTTGTACCAGCTTTTTGGTATTTCGTGAATTTACTTATTTACCATTTATTAAAAAGAAAAATAAATATATGATATTTATACTTTTAAAACACCAACAATAAATAATTACGTAACATAATTAATGGTAAGCACTCGCTTGCCTTTTTTCACATTTACTTTTAGTTGAAGATATTACCTTTTTATAAACACCTAAAAACATCAATGTATCTCCAATCATTAATATTTCATTTCGAATTAAAACACGTTACCTTTTTAATTTAAAACTAATCTTCATTAATATTTTACTATTATATAAATTCCGGAACATTAAAAGTTTTGGTACCTGTTTTTTGGTACCAGCTTTTTGGTATTTCGTGAATTTACTTATTTACCCTTTATTAAAAAGAAAAAAAAATATGATATTTATACTTTTAATACACCTACAATAAATAATAACGTAACATAATTAATGGAAAGCACTCGCTTGCCTTTTTTCACATTTACTTTTAATTGAAGATATTACCTTTTTATAAACACCTAAAAACATCAATATATTTTCAAGTCATTAATATTTTCTTTCGAATTAAAATACGTTACCTTTTTTATTTAAAACTAATCTTCATTAATATTTTACTATTATATAAATTCCGGAACTTTAAAAGTTTTGGTACCTGTTTTTTGGTACTTCATGAATTTACTTATTTACCCTTTATTAAAAAAAAATATATGATATTTATACTTTTAAAACACCTATAACAAATAATAACATAATATAATTAATGGTAAGTAGTCGCTTGCCTTTTTTCACATTTACTTTTAATTGAAAATTTTACCTTTTTATAAACACCTAAAAACATCAATGTATCTTCCAATCATTAATATTTTCTTTCGAATTAAAACACGTTGCCTTTTTAATTTAAAACTAATCTTCCTTAATATTTTACTATTATATAAATTCCGAAACAATAAAAGTTTTAGTACCTATTTTTTGGTACCAGTTTTTTGGTACTTCGTGAATTTACTTATTTACCCTTTATTAAAAAGAAAAATAAATATATGATATTTATACTTTTAAAACACCTGTAATAAATAATGACATAATATAATTAATGGTAAGCAGTCGCTTGCCTTTTTTCACATTTACTTTTAATTGAAGATATTACCTTTTTAGAAACACCTAAAAACATCAATGTATTTTCCAATCATTAATATTTCCTTTCGAATTAAAACACATTACCTTTTTTATTTAAAACTAATCTTCGTTAATATTTTACTATTATATAAATTCCGGAACATTAAAAGCTTTGGTACCTGTTTTTTGGTACCTGTTTTTTGGTACTTCGTGAATTTACTTATTTACCCTTTATTAAAAAGAAAAATAAATATATGATATTTATACTTTTAAAACACATATAATAAATAATAACATAATATAATTAATGGTAAGTAGTTGCTTGCCGTTTTTCACATTTACTTTTAATTGAAGATATTACCTTTTTATAAACACCTAAAAACCCCAATGTATCTTCCAATCATTAATATTTTCTTTCGAATTAAAATACGTTACCTTTTTAATTTAAAACTAATCTTCATTAATATTTTACTATTATATAAATTCCGGAACAATAAAAGTTTTAGTACCTGTTTTTTGGTACTTCGTGAATTTACTTATTTACCCTTTATTAAAAAGAAAAATAAATATATGATATTTATACTTTTAAAACTCCTATAATAAATAATAACATAATATAATTAATGGTAAGCAGTCGCTTGAATTTTTTCACATTTACTTTTAATTGAAGATGCTACCTTTTTATACACACCTAAAAACATCAATGTATTTTCGAATCATTAAAATTTCCTTTCGAATTAAAACACGTTACCTTTTTAATTTAAAACTAATCTTCATTAATATTTTACTATTATATAAATTCGGGAACATTAAAAGTTTTGGTACCTGTTTTTTGGTACAAGTTTTTTGGTACTTCGTGAATTTACTTATTAACCTTTATTAAAAAGTAAAATAAATATATGATATTTATACTTTTAAAACACCTATAATAAATAATAACATAATATAATTAATGGTAAGTATTCGCTTGCCTTTTTTCACATTTACTTTCAATTGAAGATATTACATTTTTATAAACACCTAAAAACATCAATGTATCTTCCAATCATTAATATTTCATTTCGAATTAAAACACGTTACCTTTTTAATTTAAAACTAATCTTCACTAATATTTTACTATTATATAAATTCCGGAACATTAAAAGTTTTGGTACCTGTTTTTCGGTACCAGCTTTTTGGTATTTCGTGAATTTACTTATTTACCATTTATTAAAAAGAAAAATAAATATATGATATTTATACTTTTAAAACACCAACAATAAATAATTACGTAACATAATTAATGGTAAGCACTCGCTTGCCTTTTTTCACATTTACTTTTAATTGAAGATATTAACTTTTTATAAACACCTAAAAACATCAATGTATCTCCAATCATTAATATTTCATTTCGAATTAAAACACGTTACCTTTTTAATTTAAAACTAATCTTCATTAATATTTTACTATTATATAAATTCCGGAACATTAAAAGTTTTGGTACCTGTTTTTTGGTAACAGCTTTTTGGTATTTCGTGAATTTACTTATTTACCCTTTATTAAAAAGAAAAAAAATATATGATATTTATACTTTTAATACACCTACAATAAATAATAACGTAACATAATTAATGGTAAGCACTCGCTTGCCTTTTTTCACATTTACTTTTAATTGAAGATATTACCTTTTTATAAACACCTAAAAACATCAATATATTTTCCAGTCATTAATATTTTCTTTCGAATTAAAACACGTTACCTTTTTTATTTAAAACTAATCTTCATTAATATTTTACTATTATATAAATTCCAGAACATTAAAAGCTTTGGTACCTGTTTTTTGGTACTTCGTGAATTTACTTATTTACCCTTTATTAAAAAGAAAAATAAATATATGATATTTATACTTTTAAAACATATATAATAAATAATAACATAATATAATTAACGGTAAGTATTTGCTTGCCGTTTTTCACATTTACTTTTAATTGAAGATATTACCTTTTTATAAACACCTAAAAACACCAATGTATCTTCCAATCATTAATATTTCCTTTCGAATTAAAATACTTTACCTTTTTAATTTAAAACTAATCTTCATTAATATTTTACTATTATATAAATTCCGGAACAATAAAAGTTTTAGTACCTGTTTTTTGGTACTTCGTGAATTTACTTATTTACCCTTTATTAAAAAGAAAAATAAATATATGATATTTATACTTTTAAAACTCCTATAATAAATAATAACATAATATAATTAATGGTAAGCAGTCGCTTGAATTTTTTCACATTTACTTTTAATTGAAGATGCTACCTTTTTATAAACACCTAAAAACATCAATGTATTTTCTAATCATTAAAATTTCCTTTCGAATTAAAACACGTTACCTTTTTAATTTAAAACTAATCTTCATTAATATTTTACTATTATATAAATTCGAGAACATTAAAAGTTTTGGTACCTGTTTTTTGGTACCAGTTTTTTGGTACTTCGTGAATTTACTTATTAACCTTTATTAAAAAGAAAAATAAATATATGATATTTATACTTTTAAAACACCTATAATAAATAATAACATAATATAATTAATGGTAAGTAGTCGCTTGCCTTTTTTCACATTTACTTTTAATTGAAGATATTACCTTTTTATAAACACCTAAAAACATCAATGTATCTTCCAATCTAGGGCTGCACATGGGTAGGGTTGGGTAGGGTTTTTGTCAAATCCCGACCCAACCCAATTAGTTCGGTTTTATAAGATATCAACCCATTAACTGAAAAAAAATTCTGTAACCCAACCCCGACCCAACCCAATTAGTTCGGTTTGGTTCGGGTTGGGTTAAATTTACTAATCGGAAGAATTTTGTAAAAAAATTCGCACATTGTAGAAAATTCTGCACTTCGTAGAAAGTGTTGCAGAATCCAGAAAGTGTTGCAGAATGTTGCAGAAAGTGTTGCAGAATGTTGCAGAAAGTGTTGCAAAATGTTGCAGAAAGTGTTGCCGAAGCCAGAAAGTGTTGCAGAATGTTGCAAAAAGTTTAAATAATGCAGAAAATTTATAGAATTTGTAGAAAATGTGCCACAAATATACATAATATGTATAAAATATGAAAAAAATTCTCTATTTTATGTAAACGGGTTGGGTTGGGTTGGGTTGGGTAAGGGTTAAAATTTGTTAAACCCGTACCCAACCCAATTAGTTCGGGTTTTTAAAAAATTAACCCGTCTAACCCATGGTTTTGGACGGTTCGGTTTGATCGGTTAAAAATAGGGTCGGTTTGGGTCGGTTTGATCGGTTTTTAGAACCCATGTGCAGCCCTATTCCAATCATTAATATTTCATTTCGAATTAAAACACGTTACCTTTTTAATTTAAAACTAATCTTCACTAATATTTTACTATTATATAAATTCCGGAACATTAAAAATTTTGGTACCTGTTTTTTGGTACCAGCTTTTTGGTATTTCGTGAATATACTTATTTACCCTTTATTAAAAAGAAAAATAAATATATGATATTTATACTTTTAAAACACCTACAATAAATAATTACGTAACATAATTAATGGTAAGCACTCGCTTGCCTTTTTTCACATTTACTTTTAATTGAAGATACTACCTTTTTACAAACACCTAAAAACATCAATATATTTTCCAATCATTAATATTTCCTTTCGAATTAAAACACGTTACATTTTTAATTTTAAAACTAATCTTCATTAATATTTTACTATTATATAAATTCCGGAACATTAAAAGTTTTGGTACCTGTTTTTTGGTACTTCATGAATTTACTTATTTACCCTTTATTAAAAAAAATATATGATATATATACTTTTAAAACACCTATAATAAATAATAACATAATATAATTAATGGTAAGCAGTTGCTTGCCTTTTTTCACATTTACTTTTAATTGAAGATATTACCTTTTTATAAACACCTAAAAATATCAATGTATTTTCTAATCATTAATATTTCCTTTCGAATTAAAACACGTTACCTTTTTTATTTAAAACTAATCTTCATTAATATTTTACTATTATATAAATTCCGGAACATTAAAAGCTTTGGTACCTGTTTTTTGGTACCTGTTTTTTGATACTTCGTGAATTTACTTATTTACCCTTTATTAAAAAGAAAAATAAATATATGATATTTTTACTTTTAAAACACATATAATAAATAATAACATAATATAATTAATGGTAAGTAGTTGCTTGCCGTTTTTCACATTTACTTTTAATTGAAGATATTACCTTTTTATAAACACCTAAAAACACCAATGTATCTTCCAATCATTAACATTTCCTTTCGAATAAAAATACGTTACCTTTTTAATTTAAAACTAATCTTCATTAATATTTTACTATTATATAAATTCCGGAACAATAAAAGTTTTAGTACCTGTTTTTTGGTACCAGTTTTTTGGTACTTCGTGAATTTACTTATTTACCCTTTATTAAAAAGCAAAATAAATAAATGATATTTATACTTTTAAAACTCCTATAATAAATAATAACATAATATAATTAATGGTAAGCAGTCGCTTGAATTTTTTCACATTTACTTTTAATTGAAGATGCTACCTTTTTATAAACACCTAAAAACATCAATGTATTTTCTAATCATTAAAATTTCCTTTCGAAAATTAAAACACGTTACCTTTTTAATTTAAAACTAATCTTCATTAATATTTTACTATTATATAAATTCCGGAACATTAAAAGTTTTGGTACCTGTTTTTTGGTACCAGTTTTTTGGTACTTCGTGAATTTACTTATTTACCCTTTATTAAAAAGAAAAATAAATATATGATATTTATACTTTTAAAACACCTATAATAAATAATAACATAATATAATTAATGGTAAGTAGTCGCTTGCCTTTTTTCACATTTACTTTTAATTGAAGATATTACCTTTTTATAAACACCCAAAAACATCAATGTATCTTCCAATCATTAATATTTCATTTCGAATTAAAACACGTTACCTTTTTAATTTAAAACTAATCTTCATTAATATTTCACTATTATATAAATTCCGGAACATTAAAAGTTTTGGTACCTGTTTTTTGGTACCAGCTTTTTGGTATTTCGTGAATTTACTTATTTACCCTTTATTAAAAAGAAAAATAAATATATGATATTTATACTTTTAAGACACCTGCAATAAATAATAACATAAAATAATTAATGGTAAGCACTCGCTTGCCTTTTTTCACATTTACTTTTAATTGAAGATATTACCTTTTTATAAACACCTAAAAACATCAATATATTTTCCAATCATTAATATTTCCTTTCGAATTAAAACACGTTACCTTTTTAATTTAAAACTAATCTTCATTAATATTTTACTATTATATAAATTCCGGAACATTAAAAGTTTTGGTATCTGTTTTTTGGTACTTCATGAATTTACTTATTTACCCTTTATTAAAAAAAATAAATATATGATATTTATACTTTTAAAACACCTATAATAAATAATAACATAATATAATTAATGGTAAGTAGTCGCTTGCCTTTTTTCACATTTACTTTTAATTGAAGATTTTACCTTTTTATAAACACCTAAAAACATCAATGTATCTTCCAATCATTAATATTTCATTTCGAATTAAAACACGTTACCTTTTTAATTTAAAACTAATCTTCATTAATATTTCACTATTATATAAATTCCGGAACATTAAAAGTTTTGGTACCTGTTTTTTGGTACCAGCTTTTTGGTATTTCGTGAATTTACTTATTTACCCTTTATTAAAAAGAAAAATAAATATATGATATTTATACTTTTAAGACACCTGCAATAAATAATAACATAAAATAATTAATGGTAAGCACTCGCTTGCCTTTTTTCACATTTACTTTTAATTGAAGATATTACCTTTTTATAAACACCTAAAAACATCAATATATTTTCCAATCATTAATATTTCCTTTCGAATTAAAACACGTTACCTTTTTAATTTAAAACTAATCTTCATTAATATTTTACTATTATATAAATTCCGGAACATTAAAAGTTTTGGTATCTGTTTTTTGGTACTTCATGAATTTACTTATTTACCCTTTATTAAAAAAAATAAATATATGATATTTATACTTTTAAAACACCTATAATAAATAATAACATAATATAATTAATGGTAAGTAGTCGCTTGCCTTTTTTCACATTTACTTTTAATTGAAGATTTTACCTTTTTATAAACACCTAAAAACATCAATGTATCTTCCAATCATTAATATTTTCTTTCGAATTAAAACACGTTACCTTTTTAATTTAAAACTAATCTTCATTAATATTTTACTATTATATAAATTCCGAAACAATAAAAGTTTTAGTACCTATTTTTTGGTACCAGTTTTTTGGTACTTCGTGAATTTACTTATTTACCCTTTATTAAAAAGAAAAATAAATATATGATATTTATACTTTTAAAACACCTATAATAAATAATGACATAATATAATTAATGGTAAGTAGTCGCTTGCCTTTTTTCAAATTTACTTTTAATTGAAGATATTACTTTTTTATAAACACCTAAAAACATCAATGTATCTTTCTATCATTAATATTTCATTTCGAATTAAAACACGTTACCTTTCTAATTTAAAACTAATCTTCATTAATATTTTACTATTATATAAATTCCGGAACATTAAAAGTTTTGGTACCTGTTTTTTGGTACCAGCTTTTTGGTATTTCTTGAATTTACTTATTTACCCTTTATTAAAAAGAAAAATAAATATATGATATTTATAATTTTAAAACACCTACAATAAATAATAACGTAACATAATTAATGGTAAGCACTCGCTTGCCTTTTTTCACATTTACTTTTAATTGAAGATATTACTTTTTTATAAACATCTAAAAACATCAATATATTTTCCAATCATTAATATTTCCTTTCGAATTAAAACACGTTACATTTTTAATTTTAAAACTAATCTTCATTAATAATTTACTATTATATAAATTCCGGAACATTAAAAGTTTTGGTACCTGTTTTTTGGTACTTCGTGAATTTACTTATTTACCCTTTATTAAAAAGAAAAATAAATATATGATATTTATACTTTTAAAACTCCTATAATAAATAATAACATAATATAATTAATGGTAAGCAGTCGCTTGAATTTTTTCACATTTACTTTTAATTGAAGATGCTACCTTTTTATAAACACCTAAAAACATCAATGTATTTTCTAATCATTAATATTTCTTTTCGAATTAAAACACGTTACCTTTTTTATTTAAAACTAATCTTCATTAATATTTTACTATTATATAAATTCCGGAACATTAAAAGCTTTGGTACATGTTTTTTGGTACCTGTTTTTTGGTACTTCGTGAATTTACTTATTTACCCTTTATTAAAAAGAAAAATTATTATATGATATTTAAACTTTTAAAACACATAAAATAAATAATAACATAATATAATTAATGGTAAGTAGTTGCTTGCCATTTTTCACATTAACTTTTAATTGAAGATATTACCTTTTTATAAACACCAAAAAACACCAATGTATCTTCCAATCATTAATATTTCCTTTCGAATTAAAATACGTTACCTTTTTAATTAAAAACTAATCTTCATTAATATTTTACTATTATATAAATTCTGGAACAATAAAAGTTTTAGTACCTGTTTTTTGGTACCAGTTTTTTGGTACTTCGTGAATTTACTTATTTACCCTTTATTAAAAAGAAAAATAAATATATGATATTTATACTTTTAAAACTCCTATAATAAATAATAACATAATATAATTAATGGTAAGCAGTCGCTTGAATTTTTTCACATTTACTTTTAATTGAAGATGCTACCTTTTTTGTAATAACCGCAAATTTCCGAATAATATTTTTCTACTCGTTATTTAAATTTTATTTAAGAGCGATGCATTAGAATATTTTAATTAGCGCGTTTTTGGTAAATGTTAAAATTTTATATATTACATGCGAGTAAATATTATATTAAATTTATTTAGTAATATTTATGTGGTATTTATTAAAATTAGGAAAATTTAGGAAAATAGGATTTTAATTTTTGGACGGATATTATTTTTTTAATCGCGGAATTTATTTTTGAGAATAAAATTTGGGTCTCGTTTATTATTAGTCAACAGGAAGAATAATGATATTGATACTACTGATTTAATTTTCGGATCGTTAAATACGAAGAAGGGACAGTGAGACAGCATCTTTTAGTTTTCCGGAACAAAGCATTTTTTCACCAGACACAAAAATATTCTGTACAAAACACGATTATTCTTCACAAAACACAACATTCCTGTTACAAACACGAAACATTCCAGCGTGCTTCTCTTTTTATACACGCGTGGTTTCTTAGGATTAAATAATACAGAACCGGCCTTATATATAGATGGGCAAAAGAGCTACATCTCGTTTTTTTTCTTTTAAAAACGCAGACACACCCATCATTTGTTTTCAGCAAAGAGATATCCTCTCTATTTCTTTCTTCCAAAAACCCAGCTACATATACTTACAAAACAGAGTTAACACAGGTAGTTATACATTTTTTCTTTCGTTATTTGTCTTGTCGATTTCATTTTGGTTTTCATTCTGGTAGGCTCAAAACTAGTCCTTGTATTGTTTGTGTCCCATTTTCTTTTGTGTTGATTGGTGTTGCCGTGTGTAGACGGGAGAGAGATAAAAATTAAGAGAGAGAGATGTAGGCAGAGAGAGAGATAGAGGAGATGAAGAAGACGGCGAGAGAGGGAGGCGGGTGAAAGAGCTTGAGAGAGATGGTTGAGAGATTTCGAGAGAGGGAAAACTTGAGTCGAAGAGAGTAATCGAGAGAGAGGAGGGTGATGTTGGATTTGTTGTGTACCGATGGTGGTGGTGAATGATAGTTAGTATATGCAGAGAGAACCGAGAGAGATGGGGAGATAAGAGATTAGAGGGGGAGGCGGTTGTTGTCGGAGAGCAGTCGGAGAGGTGAGAGATGGTGACAAAGAGGAGTAAAGAGCGAGATTGAGAGAGTAGAGAGAGTGCAGAGAGGTTGGATTGAGGGATTGGGCGAATGAGATGTTGAGAGAGATGAGGGATTGAAGTGTTGATGTTGTCGGTGAGAGAGTGATGTAGAGGGGAAGAGGGAGACAGTGAGGGAGATAGAGAGATGGAGCAGGGAGAGGGAATTGGCGAGGAGAGAAAGGGAGTTGCGAGAGGAGTTCGAGAGAGAGAGACATGGAGAGATTCGCAGAGAGAGTCAGGGAGAGGGAATTGGCGAGGAGAGAAAGGGAGTTGCGAGAGGAGTTCGAGAGAGAGACATGGAGAGATTCGCAGAGAGAGTCAGGGAGAGATTTGCAAAGAGAAATCAGGGGACAGTGGTGGTGGCGCGTGGGTCCCACCGCTGTTGTGTTTGTGGTTACATTTTTCTGTTATTAAAACGTATAGTAAATAATATAATAATAACGTACCAATAATATTAATGATCGTTAGTTTATTCGGGATTTATTAAATGGGGTCAGCTTGATTAAAATTGGAATATGGAATAATTAAAATGGTTGATAATAATTAATTTATTAAAAATGGTTTAATTAAGTGAGTTACTAATTAATCTGAAATATGTGTGATTATTTGGACACATTTAGAGATTTAATAATTAGTTGCTAGAAGAAGATTTAATTGTGAATAAATGGAGTTAAATAAGATTTTATTTTGGAAAGCTGATAATAAATAATTTCGGATTATGTTGATTAATCGGATTGGATTAGATTATTTAGCGGCTAAGAATCGGATTATTATTAAATTATTTACGAGATTAAAAATGGAAGAGAAATTAGTTAGTGAGATTACTAATAATTTAGGTTTTAAATTGAATATAAGTGGATTGTTAATTATTTTTTTTTAGAATAAATAGAGATTACTATTATTAAATTATTTATGAGATTAAAATGAATTCTTGTATTATTTTATTTCTGGAATAAAATGGAGATTTATACCCTTGTTCCAATAAAAATGGATTTTTATTAAAATAGAGCTTTTATGTGAATTATAGAGTCTTGATATGATCCAATTAATTTAGAAGTACGATTCAAGTAATTAATTGTCAGCTAATAAGTAGAAACAAATTAGAGAATTCCTTTGTGAGCGTTTAGAGCGGGATTTTCGGATATTAAAATATTATATTTTCGAGATTTGATTTCTGAATTCGAAAGAGAGTTATTACCCGGGGATTTAAATTCCGTTAAATACGTTAGAGATTTTCGAGAAATATTTTATTATTATAATTTAAATATTTAAATATTATATTATCGGTTTAGAGATATTTTTAGTTGACGAATTGCTCACGTATTTCTGGTTGCCATTTTTAGAGAATAAATTTCGAGCCGTAGATCGAAGCCAAGTTCACGGTAGAGTATAAATTTTATCTGCATTTATTTGCACTGCGAGACCGAGGCAAGTTCATTCCTAACTCTCGGAAACTTTGTTCGTATTATTTCATTCCTTATTTATTTTCGAGCTATCAGTTATGAGATTTATTTGTTGCTCCTTATGATGCAATAATTTCTTTTTGAGTATTAATTCCTCGTTAAATATTACGTTACTGATGGAATTAGTTTACTTGCGAAATACATTCCCTATTAGCGTAGAAGCAATTCCGTTGTTATCGGGTCGATCTCATTAATTCGAGACGACTATTTATTTTGATTCAGTGAAACTATTCTCATTCGTTCGAGATAGTTAAATTCATTCTTTTCAGTCGGATTTATTGTTCAAATCCGACAATATTTATTGATTATCTTTTAGTTGGTTCATCGTTCGAATCAACCAATAGGAGTTATATTATTTAAAATCGTTAGAGTTTTACTCATCGATCAAGTGAAAAACATTCTATTTATCGTTCATCAATTTTGAGTATTTAAAATTATTCGAGTAGTACTACTTGTTCAGTACGACTCATTATTTTTCATTCTAGACTATTCTCATTATTTCGAGATAGTTGCCTTTCTTGCCAAGGGTTGGCACTTTGTTCGTGTCAATCAATTAAAACATATTTATTGAGAGTCACATCAGTCCATTGTTCGGATTGGTGGTCTATTGAGTAATACTGGCAGTCCGCCAGATCTATTAGTTATTTTTCTTGTGAAGTTTATCTCAAGTTACCTGTTCATCGAATATTCGGGAATTCTGTATTCTACTGGTCAACATGGGAGATGGCCCATGGGAGTTCTTTCAGATCAACATGAGGAGTAAACTCGTGGTATCGAAAGAGAAATATTAATATTTTGGCATGTGTTGCCTGGTTAATTTTGGGAAAGAGGCCCATTATAGAGAAAGAGAGACTTGTGTACCATTACACGGACACGAGAATATTTTGGCATTTGTTGCCTGTTTAATTTTGGGAAAGAGGCCCATTATAGAGAAAGAGAGACTTGTGTACCATTATACGGACACGAGAATATTTTGGCATTTGTTGCCAGGGTTGAATTAATAACCCATTATGATGCTAGCATTCATACATATATATTATATTGTTGATATCGTATTGTAGCCGTGATCGGGCGAAGTGCGGTGTCATTGGAGGCGGTATTCTCGGTCGGATAGTTGATCGCCCCACCGAGATATCGTGAGGTGGAAGACCAGTTTATTCTTAAATCATGAGTCATCAGAGTTATATTAATTGAGTCTTTTGAGTATCTATTTTCGAGATGAGTCTTTTGAGTATCTATTTTCGAGATGAGTCTTTTGAGTATCTATTTTCGAGACGAGTATTGAGTCAATGTTAGATTGTGATATTCGATTATTTATAAAATTTTGAGTGAATCTTTCAATTAATATTATTATATTTATACCCTGAGTAATGAAAGAACTTGCTGAGCACTATAGTTGCTCATTCTTGCTTTAAAACATTTTGTTCAGCTGTCAAGATGGAAGGATGTGAGACGTCTAGCCAGGAATCCAAAGGAAAGAGAAAAGCTCCAGACTATGTTGACAAGAATTAGAATATCCAGCTGGAACGTTTATTGTTTACTTTTGTGAACTTATGTAAAATATTATCCTAAGATGTACCAAGACGTATTGTAATATTTTGTGAGACCGATCTTGGATCTGCGGAGTGGGACTTTTATGCTCCGTTGTATTAAATATTTCGTTTTATTTCGATAACATGTGTTGCAGGATATTGAGACAATGTGACGACCTGGATCCCCTATCAGGGCGGATTTGGGGGCGTTACAGTTTTGGTATCAGAGCATTAGTTATATTTTTAGGAATCGTACGAGCCTAGAATTATAGCACGACGTGAGAATTTAGAGGTATAATACGACGTTGAGATTTTAGCACTAAGTGCCTTACACCCTTTGAGGTACTGAGATGAACAACCCTAAATATATAGGGGAAGACTATCTATCTTTGTGATAGAAGTCTGGTGGGACGCCACAGTTTGTATTGTTGTTTGCCATTAGAGTACCAAAGGCTGGCCACCTTTTGTACTATGACGGTTGTCCTAATGATACATGCAACAAAGCGAATGTTCAAAGATCATATTGATCTCTCGGTTAATTCTTTTACAAAAGATTCTCACTATCAAGAGTTGAACATACCCATGATTATTGCCTCACAGTATTATATGTCGAATTATTCTTCTTTATTCAAAGTTCTAACTGAACCTGGAATGTTTAGTGCTTCGAAGTTTCAAGAGTGTATACTGGAATTTGGGAGTGATGAAACTCCTTTTCGGAAATTACGACTTAAAATGAGTTTAACCAAAATTTGAGAACCAAAGATTTGTAATGATTGAATTTTAGAACTTATAAGGTTTTCCCGAGAAATGCCATTTTAACTGAGATAGATCTTTACGAGTCTCTAAATTTTTTTTTTATATAACTAGGAATAAGAGTAATCGTTTATAAAAAAAAAGACTAGGGAGAATCACGATTTTGAGTATGAGTTATTTTGAGGAACCAGAAATTTTGATTGAGTGATTATTTATGAATACCTGTGACATAACATACCTTTTTGTTTTCAATCTTAATAGAAAGAAAAGATGCCACCTAGAAGAGGTAGACCCCGCAAAATCCAAAGAGTGCCCCTAGCAGAGGATCACCAGGAAGTTGATACCAATCCCGAGCAAGAACCTGAACCTGAGCCTACGCCAGTAGTTCAACCAAATCCAAATCTTAATGACCCTATGAGTTTACTCGTGGAATTTCTGAGACAATATACACAGAATCATGGAGCTAGTTTCGAGAGGAAGCCTGACAATCGGAGTGGAAACAACCAGAGGTTTAGACAGCCACAGACGTCCAAGGTGATGCAAGGAAGACCGCCTCTGACAGAATGCAAGACATGTGGGAAGAAACACCCTGGGCCGTGTCATCAAGCGAGTGTGAAATGTTATAACTGTGGACAGAAGGGTCATTATGCTTCTAGTTGCAAGGATAAATATGTCACCTGTTTCAACTGTGGAAAGAAAGGTCACGTGTCCCGAGATTGCCGACATCCTGCGAAGAAGAATCCAGTGCCTCGACTCATAGCGTCTCCCAACAACAAGCTAACAACAAGAACTTTCAACATGACTGTGCGAGATGCCATCGATGACAACAATGTGATAGCAGGTACACTTCTAGTAAACTCTGAGGATGCGTGCGTTCTAGTGGATTCTAGAGCTACCAAATCTTTTATTTCTGAAAACTTCATGAGTAAGTTTAATATTGAGTATGTACCTTTAGAAGGAATTATGAGTTTAGAAGTAGCGAATTAGGAAGTCATTTCAATGAACCGATTGTGTCCAAATTGTTCTATAGAGATGCATGGGCAACGTTTTGATGCATACCTCATTCCTTTTAAGTTAAGGGAATTTGACGTAATCCTAGGGATGGATTGGTTATCACGTTATGATGCTCAAATAAATTGTCAACGTAAGAGGGTCGGCTTAAGTGAACCTAATGGTATAAGAATTCCGTCTCGTGTATGGAAACCGACTAAGGATTTTTCTGTCAATACTTCAAGCTAAAAGATATTTGCGGCAAAAATTTCAAGCCTACCTGGCTCATATGATAGATAACGAGAAACAGACCCCTATAATTGAAGAGAAGCTTGGAGTTAATCAATTTAAGGATGTTTTCCCCGATAAGTTGTATGGATGGTCACCGGTTCGAGAGATTAGAATTTACAATTAATCTAGCACCAGAAACTACACCAATCTCGAAGGTGCCGTGCAGAGTGGCACCAGTGGAAATGAAGGAATTGGCAACACAACTGCAAGAGTTACTTGAAAAATGTGTAGTCAGACCAAGTGTATCCCCGTGAGGAGCTCCAGTATTGTTCGTGAAGAATAAAGATGGATCTATGCGACTATGTATTGATTATCGTGAACTGAACAAGATGACCATCAAGAACAGGTACCCTCTACCTCGAATCGACGATCTATTTGACCAACTTAAGGGAGCTGTACATTTTTTTTCGAAGATTGAATTGAGATCAGGCTATCATCAACTAAAGATCAAGCTTGAGGATATTCCTAAGACTGCATTTAGGTCCCGATATGGACATTATGAATTCCTAGTTATGTCTTGGATTGACGAATGCTCTGGCTGCGTTTATGGATTTGATGAATTGTGTGTTCAAGAGATACTTGGATAAGTTCGTGTTTGTATTTATTGATGACATCTTGATATACTCGAAGTCTCTTGAAGAACATGCTAAACACCTCCGTTTGGTTCTAGAAGCTCCGAGAAAATAAAAGTTATATGCGAAATTTTCGAAGTGTGCATTCTGGTTGAAAGAAGTTAAATTTTCAGGACATATTGTGAGCAACGAAGGGATTTCTGTAGACTTCGTAAAAAAAAAAAAAAACGTAGCAGATTGATAGGGACCCAAGACTCCAACAGAGATTAGAAGTTTCTTAGGATTGGCTAGATACTATCGTAGATTTGTGAGGGATTTCTCAAAGATATCTACGCCATTGTCTCGACTTACCAGAAAGAGTGAAAGGTTTGAATGGACCCCCAAAATGCGAAGAAAACTTTCGGGAATTGAAGAAGAGATTGACTACTGCCCCAGTGTTGACCTTACCTGATGAAAAAGGCGATTTCGTGATTTTCAGCGTTGTTTCTCACAAAGGGTTAGGATGTGTTCTGATGCAACACGTAAAAGTAATAGCGTATGCCTCTCGCCAACTGAAAGAATATGAGTCCCATTACCCTACTCATGATCTGGAACTTGCGGCTATTGTTTTGCCCTCAAAATTTGGAGACATTACCTTTATTGAGTGAAATGCGAGATTTACACAGATCACAAGAGCTTAAAGTATATATTCACGCAGAAGGAATTAAACATGAGACAGAGAAGATGGTTGGAATTGATCAAAGACTACGATTACTCGATAAACTACCACCCAGGGAAGGCTAATGTTGTAGATGATAGTTTAAGTAGAAATGATAGACTCAACCTGTTGACGACCTCAGAAGAATTGGTCAGATAATTTGAGAAAATGGAATTAGAAGTTAAGGTCCCAGTCCAAAACAATGAAAGAGTTTACAGCATTCAGTTTCAACCAGAGTTACTCGAGAAGATTCGCCGATGTCAGGATCAAGTAATGGAAGAAGGAAGATCAGAGTTGACCGGAGAAGAATTTCTGAGTTCAAAAGATGATAAGGGAATTAAGCGATTTGCATCAAGAATATGGGTTCCTAATGTTACAGAGTTGAAGGAGGAAATTATGAGCGAAGCGCACAACTCGAGATATTCCATTCACCCAGGGAGCACAAAAATGGATCAAGACATCAATCTGAATTATTGGTGGCCTAACATGAAGAGAGAGATTGCAGAATGGGTAAGCAAGTGTTTGACCTGTCAGAAAGTGAAAGCCGAACATCAACGACCTAGTGGAATTTTACAACCCTTAGAAATACCCGAGTGGAAATGGGAGCATATTACCATGGATTTTGTCGTATGATTGCCCCGAACTAGAGCTAGCCATGATGCAATTTGGGTTATTGTTGACCGACTCACTAAATTTGCGCATTTTCTACCGATTAGTGATAAGTACTCCGTTGAGAGATTGGTGATCATATATCTAAAGGAAATTGTGATTCGTCATGGAGTGCCTGTTTCAATTGTATCTGATAGAGATGCCCGTTTTACTTCTAGGTTTTGGAAAAGTTTTCAGGAGTGTCTTGGCACGAAGTTAAATCTGAGCACTGCATATCATCCACAGACCGACGGACAAAGTGAAAGGACAATTCAAATAGTTGAAGATATGTTAAGAGCCTGTGCACTGGACTTCAAAGGAAGTTGGGATGAGCATTTGCCCCTGGTTGAGTTTGCTTACAACAATAGTTACCACTCGAGCATAGGTATGGCACCGTATGAAGCACTGTACGGAAGAAAGTGTAGATCACCTCTATACTGGGATGAGGTAGGAGAAAGAAAAATACTAGGACCAGAAATACTTCAACAAACTAAGCAAGCAACCGAAGTTATTCGAAGAAGGTTAGTTGCAACCGAGGAGCGACAGAGGAAGTACGCAAATCAAAATAGAAAAGACAAAGCATTTGAAGTGGAAGATAAAGTGATGCTGAAAGTTACACCTTGGAAGGGAGTTATGAGGTTTGGGAAGAAGGGCAAGCTAAGCCCCAGATATATAGGACCTTTCGAGATTCTCAAGAAGATAGGACCACTAGCTTATCAGTTGGCCCTACCTCCAGACCTTCAGCATATCCATGATGTGTTTCATGTTTCTGTGTTAAGAGAATACCAATCAGATTTCAGACACGTTATAACCTACGAACCAGTGGAAATCCGTCCTGATTTGACATACGAAGAACAACCAGTACAGATCCTAGATCACAAAGTGCAAGAGTTAAGAACTAAGAAAGTAAAAGTACTTTGGAGAAACCACCAAGTTGAGGAAGCCATGTGGGAATTAGAAAGCGAAATGCGGAATAAATATCCTGATTTATTTAGTGCGTAATTTTGATTCCGAGGACGGAATCCTATAAGGGGGGAAGACTGTAATAACCGCAAATTTCCGAATAATATTTTTCTACTCGTTATTTAAATTTTATTTAAGAGCGATGCATTAGAATATTTTAATTAGCGCGTTTTTGGTAAATGTTAAAATTTTATATATTACATGCGAGTAAATATTATATTAAATTTATTTAGTAATATTTATGTGGTATTTATTAAAATTAGGAAAATTTAGGAAAATAGGATTTTAATTTTTGGACGGATATTATTTTTTTAATCGCGGAATTTATTTTTGAGAATAAAATTTGGGTCTCGTTTATTATTAGTCAACAGGAAGAATAATGATATTGATACTACTGATTTAATTTTCGGATCGTTAAATACGAAGAAGGGACAGTGAGACAGCATCTTTTAGTTTTCCGGAACAAAGCATTTTTTCACCAGACACAAAAATATTCTGTACAAAACACGATTATTCTTCACAAAACACAACATTCCTGTTACAAACACGAAACATTCCAGCGTGCTTCTCTTTTTATACACGCGTGGTTTCTTAGGATTAAATAATACAGAACCGGCCTTATATATAGATGGGCAAAAGAGCTACATCTCGTTTTTTTTCTTTTAAAAACGCAGACACACCCATCATTTGTTTTCAGCAAAGAGATATCCTCTCTATTTCTTTCTTCCAAAAACCCAGCTACATATACTTACAAAACAGAGTTAACACAGGTAGTTATACATTTTTTCTTTCGTTATTTGTCTTGTCGATTTCATTTTGGTTTTCATTCTGGTAGGCTCAAAACTAGTCCTTGTATTGTTTGTGTCCCATTTTCTTTTGTGTTGATTGGTGTTGCCGTGTGTAGACGGGAGAGAGATAAAAATTAAGAGAGAGAGATGTAGGCAGAGAGAGAGATAGAGGAGATGAAGAAGACGGCGAGAGAGGGAGGCGGGTGAAAGAGCTTGAGAGAGATGGTTGAGAGATTTCGAGAGAGGGAAAACTTGAGTCGAAGAGAGTAATCGAGAGAGAGGAGGGTGATGTTGGATTTGTTGTGTACCGATGGTGGTGGTGAATGATAGTTAGTATATGCAGAGAGAACCGAGAGAGATGGGGAGATAAGAGATTAGAGGGGGAGGCGGTTGTTGTCGGAGAGCAGTCGGAGAGGTGAGAGATGGTGACAAAGAGGAGTAAAGAGCGAGATTGAGAGAGTAGAGAGAGTGCAGAGAGGTTGGATTGAGGGATTGGGCGAATGAGATGTTGAGAGAGATGAGGGATTGAAGTGTTGATGTTGTCGGTGAGAGAGTGATGTAGAGGGGAAGAGGGAGACAGTGAGGGAGATAGAGAGATGGAGCAGGGAGAGGGAATTGGCGAGGAGAGAAAGGGAGTTGCGAGAGGAGTTCGAGAGAGAGAGACATGGAGAGATTCGCAGAGAGAGTCAGGGAGAGGGAATTGGCGAGGAGAGAAAGGGAGTTGCGAGAGGAGTTCGAGAGAGAGACATGGAGAGATTCGCAGAGAGAGTCAGGGAGAGATTTGCAAAGAGAAATCAGGGGACAGTGGTGGTGGCGCGTGGGTCCCACCGCTGTTGTGTTTGTGGTTACATTTTTCTGTTATTAAAACGTATAGTAAATAATATAATAATAACGTACCAATAATATTAATGATCGTTAGTTTATTCGGGATTTATTAAATGGGGTCAGCTTGATTAAAATTGGAATATGGAATAATTAAAATGGTTGATAATAATTAATTTATTAAAAATGGTTTAATTAAGTGAGTTACTAATTAATCTGAAATATGTGTGATTATTTGGACACATTTAGAGATTTAATAATTAGTTGCTAGAAGAAGATTTAATTGTGAATAAATGGAGTTAAATAAGATTTTATTTTGGAAAGCTGATAATAAATAATTTCGGATTATGTTGATTA
This sequence comes from Kitagawia praeruptora, assembly GCA_037693485.1. Lineage (NCBI taxonomy): Eukaryota > Viridiplantae > Streptophyta > Magnoliopsida > Apiales > Apiaceae > Kitagawia > Kitagawia praeruptora. The sequence goes on from CM075352.1 coordinate 130,464,980, forward strand.
ATCGGATTGGATTAGATTATTTAGCGGCTAAGAATCGGATTATTATTAAATTATTTACGAGATTAAAAATGGAAGAGAAATTAGTTAGTGAGATTACTAATAATTTAGGTTTTAAATTGAATATAAGTGGATTGTTAATTATTTTTTTTTAGAATAAATAGAGATTACTATTATTAAATTATTTATGAGATTAAAATGAATTCTTGTATTATTTTATTTCTGGAATAAAATGGAGATTTATACCCTTGTTCCAATAAAAATGGATTTTTATTAAAATAGAGCTTTTATGTGAATTATAGAGTCTTGATATGATCCAATTAATTTAGAAGTACGATTCAAGTAATTAATTGTCAGCTAATAAGTAGAAACAAATTAGAGAATTCCTTTGTGAGCGTTTAGAGCGGGATTTTCGGATATTAAAATATTATATTTTCGAGATTTGATTTCTGAATTCGAAAGAGAGTTATTACCCGGGGATTTAAATTCCGTTAAATACGTTAGAGATTTTCGAGAAATATTTTATTATTATAATTTAAATATTTAAATATTATATTATCGGTTTAGAGATATTTTTAGTTGACGAATTGCTCACGTATTTCTGGTTGCCATTTTTAGAGAATAAATTTCGAGCCGTAGATCGAAGCCAAGTTCACGGTAGAGTATAAATTTTATCTGCATTTATTTGCACTGCGAGACCGAGGCAAGTTCATTCCTAACTCTCGGAAACTTTGTTCGTATTATTTCATTCCTTATTTATTTTCGAGCTATCAGTTATGAGATTTATTTGTTGCTCCTTATGATGCAATAATTTCTTTTTGAGTATTAATTCCTCGTTAAATATTACGTTACTGATGGAATTAGTTTACTTGCGAAATACATTCCCTATTAGCGTAGAAGCAATTCCGTTGTTATCGGGTCGATCTCATTAATTCGAGACGACTATTTATTTTGATTCAGTGAAACTATTCTCATTCGTTCGAGATAGTTAAATTCATTCTTTTCAGTCGGATTTATTGTTCAAATCCGACAATATTTATTGATTATCTTTTAGTTGGTTCATCGTTCGAATCAACCAATAGGAGTTATATTATTTAAAATCGTTAGAGTTTTACTCATCGATCAAGTGAAAAACATTCTATTTATCGTTCATCAATTTTGAGTATTTAAAATTATTCGAGTAGTACTACTTGTTCAGTACGACTCATTATTTTTCATTCTAGACTATTCTCATTATTTCGAGATAGTTGCCTTTCTTGCCAAGGGTTGGCACTTTGTTCGTGTCAATCAATTAAAACATATTTATTGAGAGTCACATCAGTCCATTGTTCGGATTGGTGGTCTATTGAGTAATACTGGCAGTCCGCCAGATCTATTAGTTATTTTTCTTGTGAAGTTTATCTCAAGTTACCTGTTCATCGAATATTCGGGAATTCTGTATTCTACTGGTCAACATGGGAGATGGCCCATGGGAGTTCTTTCAGATCAACATGAGGAGTAAACTCGTGGTATCGAAAGAGAAATATTAATATTTTGGCATGTGTTGCCTGGTTAATTTTGGGAAAGAGGCCCATTATAGAGAAAGAGAGACTTGTGTACCATTACACGGACACGAGAATATTTTGGCATTTGTTGCCTGTTTAATTTTGGGAAAGAGGCCCATTATAGAGAAAGAGAGACTTGTGTACCATTATACGGACACGAGAATATTTTGGCATTTGTTGCCAGGGTTGAATTAATAACCCATTATGATGCTAGCATTCATACATATATATTATATTGTTGATATCGTATTGTAGCCGTGATCGGGCGAAGTGCGGTGTCATTGGAGGCGGTATTCTCGGTCGGATAGTTGATCGCCCCACCGAGATATCGTGAGGTGGAAGACCAGTTTATTCTTAAATCATGAGTCATCAGAGTTATATTAATTGAGTCTTTTGAGTATCTATTTTCGAGATGAGTCTTTTGAGTATCTATTTTCGAGATGAGTCTTTTGAGTATCTATTTTCGAGACGAGTATTGAGTCAATGTTAGATTGTGATATTCGATTATTTATAAAATTTTGAGTGAATCTTTCAATTAATATTATTATATTTATACCCTGAGTAATGAAAGAACTTGCTGAGCACTATAGTTGCTCATTCTTGCTTTAAAACATTTTGTTCAGCTGTCAAGATGGAAGGATGTGAGACGTCTAGCCAGGAATCCAAAGGAAAGAGAAAAGCTCCAGACTATGTTGACAAGAATTAGAATATCCAGCTGGAACGTTTATTGTTTACTTTTGTGAACTTATGTAAAATATTATCCTAAGATGTACCAAGACGTATTGTAATATTTTGTGAGACCGATCTTGGATCTGCGGAGTGGGACTTTTATGCTCCGTTGTATTAAATATTTCGTTTTATTTCGATAACATGTGTTGCAGGATATTGAGACAATGTGACGACCTGGATCCCCTATCAGGGCGGATTTGGGGGCGTTACATTTTTATAAACACCTAAAAACATCAATGTATTTTCTAATCATTAAAATTTCCTTTCGAATTAAAACACGTTACCTTTTTAATTTAAAACTAATCTTCATTAAAATTTTACTATTATATAAATTCCGGAACATTAAAAGTTTTGGTACCTGTTTTTTGGTACCAGTTTTTTGGTACTTCGTGAATTTACTTATTTACACTTTATTAAAAAAAAATATATGATATTTATACTTTTAAAACACCTATAATAAATAATAACATAATATAATTAATGGTAAGTAGTCGCTTGCCTTTTTTCACATTTACTTTTAATTGAAGATATTACCTTTTTACAAACACCTAAAAACATCAATGTATTTTTCAATCATTTATATTTCCTTTCGAATTAAAACACGTTACCTTTTTATTTAAAACTAATCTTCATTAATATTTTACTATTATATAAATTCCGGAACATTAAAAGCTTTGGTACATGTTTTTTGGTACCTGTTTTTTGGTACTTCGTGAATTTACTTATTTACCCTTTATTAAAAAGAAATATAATTATATGATATTTAAACTTTTAAAACACATAAAATAAATAATAACATAATATAATTAATGGTAAGTAGTTGCTTGCCATTTTTCACATTAACTTTTAATTGAAGATATTACCTTTTTATAAACACCAAAAAACACCAATGTATCTTCCAATCATTAATATTTCCTTTCGAATTAAAATACGTTACCTTTTTAATTTAAAACTAATCTTCATTAATATTTTACTATTATATAAATTCCGGAACAATAAAAGTTTTAGTACCTGTTTTTTGGTACCAGTTTTTTGGTACTTCGTGAATTTACTTATTTACCCTTTATTAAAAAGAAAAATAAATATATGATATTTATACTTTTAAAACTCCTATAATAAATAATAACATAATATAATTAATGGTAAGCAGTCGCTTGAATTTTTTCACATTTACTTTTAATTGAAGATGCTACCTTTTTATAAACACCTAAAAACATCAATGTATTTTCTAATCATTAAAATTTCCTTTCGAATTAAAACACGTTACCTTTTTAATTTAAAACTAATCTTCATTAAAATTTTACTATTATATAAATTCCGGAACATTAAAAGTTTTGGTACCTGTTTTTTGGTACCAGTTTTTTGGTACTTTGTGAATTTACTTATTTACACTTTATTAAAAAAAAATATATGATATTTATACTTTTAAAACACCTATAATAAATAATAACATAATATAATTAATGGTAAGTAGTCGCTTGCCTTTTTTCACATTTACTTTTAATTGAAGATATTACCTTTTTACAAACACCTAAAAACATCAATGTATTTTTCAATCATTTATATTTTCTTTCGAATTAAAACACGTTACCTTTTTTATTTAAAACTAATCTTCATTAATATTTTACTATTATATAAATTCCGGAACATTAAAAGCTTTGGTACATGTTTTTTGGTACCTGTTTTTTGGTACTTCGTGAATTTACTTATTTACCCTTTATTAAAAAGAAAAATAATTATATGATATTTAAACTTTTAAAACACATAAAATAAATAATAACATAATATAATTAATGGTAAGTAGTTGCTTGCCATTTTTCACATTAACTTTTAATTGAAGATATTACCTTTTTATAAACACCAAAAAACACCAATGTATCTTCCAATCATTAATATTTCCTTTCGAATTAAAATACGTTACCTTTTTAATTTAAAACTAATCTTCATTAATATTTTACTATTATATAAATTCCGGAACAATAAAAGTTTTAGTACCTGTTTTTTGGTACCAGTTTTTTGGTACTTCGTGAATTTACTTATTTACCCTTTATTAAAAAGAAAAATAAATATATGATATTTATACTTTTAAAACTCCTATAATAAATAATAACATAATATAATTAATGGTAAGCAGTCGCTTGAATTTTTTCACATTTACTTTTAATTGAAGATGCTACCTTTTTATAAACACCTAAAAACATCAATGTATTTTCTAATCATTAAAATTTCCTTTCGAATTAAAACACGTTACCTTTTTAATTTAAAACTAATCTTCATTAAAATTTTACTATTATATAAATTCCGGAACATTAAAAGTTTTGGTAACTGTTTTTTGGTACCAGTTTTTTGGTACTTCGTGAATTTACTTATTTACACTTTATTAAAAAAAATATATGATATTTATACTTTTAAAACACCTATAATAAATAATAACATAATATAATTAATGGTAAGTAGTCGCTTGCCTTTTTTCACATTTACTTTTAATTGAAGATATTACTTTTTTATAAACACCTAAAAACATCAATGTATCTTTCTATCATTAATATTTCATTTCGAATTAAAACACGTTACCTTTTTAATTTAAAACTAATCTTCATTAATATTTTACTATTATATAAATTCCGGAACATTAAAAGTTTTGGTACCTGTTTTTTGGTACCAGCTTTTTGGTATTTCTTGAATTTACTTATTTACCCTTTATCAAAAAGAAAAATAAATATATGATATTTATAATTTTAAAACACCTACAATAAATAATAACGTAACATAATTAATGGTAAGCACTCGCTTGCCTTTTTTCACATTTACTTTTAATTGAAGATATTACCTTTTTATAAACACCTAAAAACATCAATATATTTTCCAATCATTAATATTTCCTTTCGAATTAAAACACGTTACATTTTTAATTTTAAAACTAATCTTCATTAATAATTTACTATTATATAAATTCCGGAACATTAAAAGTTTTGGTACCTGTTTTTTGGTACTTCATGAATTTACTTATTTACCCTTTATTAAAATAAATAAATAAATGATATTTATACTTTTAAAACACCTATAATAAATAATAACATAATATAATTAATGGTAAGCAGTCGCTTGCCTTTTTTCACATTTACTTTTAATTGAAGATATTACCTTTTTATAAACACCTAAAAACATCAATGTATCTTCCAATCATTAATATTCTTTCGAATTAAAACACGTTACCTTTTTAATTTAAAACTAATCTTCATTAATATTTTACTATTATATAAATTCCGGAACAACAAAAGTTTTGGTACCTATTTTTTTGTACCAGTTTCTTGGTACTTCGTGAATTTACTTATTTACCCTTTATTAAAAAGAAAAATAAATATATGATATTTATACTTTTAAAACACCTATAATAAATAATGACATAATATAATTAATGGTAAGCCTTGCCTTTTTTCACATTTACTTTTAATTGAAGATATTACCTTTTTACAAACACCTAAAAACATCAATGTATTTTTCAATCATTTATATTTCCTTTCGAATTAAAACACGTTACCTTTTTTATTTAAAACTAATCTTCATTGATATTTTACTATTATATAAATTCCGGAACATTAAAAGCTTTGGTACATGTTTTTTGGTACCTGTTTTTTGGTACTTCGTGAATTTACTTATTTACCCTTTATTAAAAAGAAAAATAATTATATGATATTTAAACTTTTAAAACACATAAAATAAATAATAACATAATATAATTAATGGTAAGTAGTTGCTTGCCATTTTTCACATTAACTTTTAATTGAAGATATTACCTTTTTATAAACACCAAAAAACACCAATGTATCTTCCAATCATTAATATTTCCTTTCGAATTAAAATACGTTACCTTTTTAATTTAAAACTAATCTTCATTAATATTTTACTATTATATAAATTCCGGAACAATAAAAGTTTTAGTACCAGTTTTTTGGTACCAGTTTTTTGGTACTTCGTGAATTTACTTATTTACCCTTTATTAAAAAGAAAAATAAATATATGATATTTATACTTTTAAAACACCTATAATAAATAATGACATAATATAATTAATGGTAAGCAGTCGCTTGCCTTTTTTCACATTTACTTTTAATTGAAGATATTACCTTTTTACAAACACCTAAAAACATCAATGTATTTTCCAATCATTTATATTTCCTTTCGAATTAAAACACGTTACCTTTTTTATTTAAAACTCATCTTCATTAATATTTTACTATTATATAAATTCCGGAACATTAAAAGCTTTGGTACATGTTTTTTGGTACCTGTTTTTTGGTACTTCGTGAATTTACTTATTTACCCTTTATTAAAAAGAAAAATAATTATATGATATTTAAACTTTTAAAACACATAAAATAAATAATAACATAATATAATTAATGGTAAGTAGTTGCTTGCCATTTTTCACATTAACTTTTAATTGAAGATATTACCTTTTTATAAACACCAATGTATCTTCCAATCATTAATATTTCCTTTCGAATTAAAATACGTTACCTTTTTAATTTAAAACTAATCTTCATTAATATTTTACTATTATATAAATTCCGGAACAATAAAAGTTTTAGTACCTGTTTTTTGGTACCAGTTTTTTGGTACTTCGTGAATTTACTTATTTACCCTTTATTAAAAAGAAAAATAAATATATGATATTTATACTTTTAAAACTCCTATAATAAATAATAACAAAATATAATTAATGGTAAGCAGTCGCTTGAATTTTTTCACATTTACTTTTAATTGAAGATGCTACCTTTTTATAAACACCTAAAAACATCAATGTATTTTCTAATCATTAAAATTTTCTTTCGAATTAAAAACGTTACCTTTTTAATTTAAAACTAATCTTCATTAAAATTTTACTATTATATAAATTCCGGAACATTAAAAGTTTTGGTACCTGTTTTTTGGTACCAGTTTTTTGGTACTTCGTGAATTTACTTATTTACACTTTATTAAAAAAAAATAAATATATGATATTTATACTTTTAAAACACCTATAATAAATAATAACATAATATAATTAATGGTAAGTAGTCGCTTGCCTTTTTTCACAAAATTACTTTTAATTGAAGATATTACTTTTTTATAAACACCTAAAAACATCAATGTATCTTTCTATCATTAATATTTCATTTCGAATTAAAACACGTTACCTTTTTAATTTAAAACTAATCTTCATTAATATTTTACTATTATATAAATTCCGGAACATTAAAAGTTTTGGTACCTGTTTTTTGGTACCAGCTTTTTGGTATTTCTTGAATTTACTTATTTACCCTTTATTAAAAAGAAAAATAAATATATGATATTTATAATTTTAAAACACCTACAATAAATAATAACGTAACATAATTAATGGTAAGCACTCGCTTGCCTTTTTTCACATTTACTTTTAATTGAAGATATTACCTTTTTATAAACATCTAAAAACATCAATATATTTTCCAATCATTAATATTTCCTTTCGAATTAAAACACGTTACATTTTTAATTTTAAAACTAATCTTCATTAATAATTTACTATTATATAAATTCCGGAACATTAAAAGTTTTGGTACCTGTTTTTTGGTACTTCATGAATTTACTTATTTACCCTTTATTAAAATAAATAAATATATGATATTTATACTTTTAAAACACCTATAATAAATAATAACATAATATAATTAATGGTAAGCAGTCGCTTGCCTTTTTTCACATTTACTTTTAATTGAAGATATTACCTTTTTATAAACACCTAAAAACATCAATGTATCTTCCAATCATTAATATTCTTTCGAATTAAAACACGTTACCTTTTTAATTTAAAACTAATCTTCATTAATATTTTACTATTATATAAATTTCGGAACAACAAAAGTTTTGGTACCTATTTTTTTGTACCAGTTTCTTGGTACTTCGTGAATTTACTTATTTACCCTTTATTAAAAAGAAAAATAAATATATGATATTTATACTTTTAAAACACCTATAATAAATAATGACATAATATAATTAATGGTAAGCCTTGCCTTTTTTCACATTTACTTTTAATTGAAGATATTACCTTTTTACAAACACCTAAAAACATCAATGTATTTTTCAATCATTTATATTTCCTTTCGAATTAAAACACGTTACCTTTTTTATTTAAAACTAATCTTCATTAATATTTTACTATTATATAAATTCCGGAACATTAAAAGCTTTGGTACATGTTTTTTGGTACCTGTTTTTTGGTACTTCGTGAATTTACTTATTTACCCTTTATTAAAAAGAAAAATAATTATATGATATTTAAACTTTTAAAACACATAAAATAAATAATAACATAATATAATTAATGGTAAGTAGTTGCTTGCCATTTTTCACATTAACTTTTAATTGAAGATATTACCTTTTTATAAACACCAAAAAACACCAACGTATCTTCCAATCATTAATATTTCCTTTCGAATTAAAATACGTTACCTTTTTAATTTAAAACTAATCTTCATTAATATTTTACTATTATATAAATTCCGGAACAATAAAAGTTTTAGTACCTGTTTTTTGGTACCAGTTTTTTGGTACTTCGTGAATTTACTTATTTACCCTTTATTAAAAAGAAAAATAAATATATGATATTTATACTTTTAAAACTCCTATAATAAATAATAACATAATATAATTAATGGTAAGCAGTCGCTTGAATTTTTTCACATTTACTTTTAATTGAAGATGCTACCTTTTTATAAACACCTAAAAACATCAATGTATTTTCTAATCATTAAAATTTCCTTTCGAATTAAAACACGTTACCTTTTTAATTTAAAACTAATCTTCATTAAAATTTTACTATTATATAAATTCCGGAACATTAAACGTTTTGGTACCTGTTTTTTGGTACCAGTTTTTTGGTACTTCGTGAATTTACTTATTTACACTTTATTAAAAAAAAAATATATGATATTTATACTTTTAAAACACCTATAATAAATAATAACATAATATAATTAATGGTAAGTAGTCGCTTGCCTTTTTTCACATTTACTTTTAATTGAAAATATTACTTTTTTATAAACACCTAAAAACATTAATGTATCTTTCTATCATTAATATTTCATTTCGAATTAAAACACGTTACCTTTTTAATTTAAAACTAATCTTCATTAATATTTTACTATTATATTAATTCCGGAACATTAAAAGTTTTGGTACCTGTTTTTTGGTACCAGCTTTTTGGTATTTCTTGAATTTTCTTATTTACCCTTTATTAAAAAGAAAAATAAATATATGATATTTATAATTTTAAAACACCTACAATAAATAATAACGTAACATAATTAATGGTAAGCACTCGCTTGCCTTTTTTCACATTTACTTTTAATTGAAGATATTACCTTTTTATAAACACCTAAAAACATCAATATATTTTCCAATCATTAATATTTCCTTTCGAATTAAAACACGTTACATTTTTAATTTTAAAACTAATCTTCATTAATAATTTACTATTATATAAATTCCGGAACATTAAAAGTTTTGGTACCTGTTTTTTGGTACTTCATGAATTTACTTATTTACCCTTTATTAAAATAAATAAATAAATGATATTTATACTTTTAAAACACCTATAACAAATAATAACATAATATAATTAATGGTAAGCAGTCGCTTGCCTTTTTTCACATTTACTTTTAATTGAAGATATTACCTTTTTATAAACACCTAAAAACATCAATGTATTTTCTAATCATTAATATTTCTTTTCGAATTAAAACACGTTACCTTTTTTATTTAAAACTAATCTTCATTAATATTTTACTATTATATAAATTCCGGAACATTAAAAGTTTTGGTACCTGTTTTTTGGTACCAGTTTTTTGGTACTTTGTGAATTTACTTATTTACCCTTTATTAAAAAGAAAAATAAAAATATGATATTTATACTTTTAAAACACCTATAATAAATAATAACTTAATATAATTAATGGTAAGCAGTCGCTTGAATTTTTTCACATTTACTTTTAATTGAAGATGCTACCTTTTTATAAACACCTAAAAACATCAATGTATTTTCTAATCATTAATATTTCTTTTCGAATTAAAACACGTTACCTTTTTTATTTAAAACTAATCTTCATTAATATTTTACTATTATATAAATTCCGGAACATTAAAAGTTTTGGTACCTGTTTTTTGGTACCAGTTTTTTGGTACTTTGTGAATTTACTTATTTACCCTTTATTAAAAAGAAAAATAAATATATGATATTTATACTTTTAAGACACCTGCAATAAATAATAACATAAAATAATTAATGGTAAGCACTCGCTTGCCTTTTTTCACATTTACTTTTAATTGAAGATATTAACTTTTTATAAACACCTAAAAACATCAATATATTTTCCAATCATTAATATTTCCTTTCGAATTAAAACACGTTACCTTTTTAATTTAAAACTAATCTTCATTAATATTTTACTATTATATAAATTCCGGAACATTAAAAGTTTTGGTATCTGTTTTTTGGTACTTCATGAATTTACTTATTTACCCTTTATTAAAAAAAAATAAATATATGATATTTATACTTTTAAAACACCTATAATAAATAATAACATAATATAATTAATGGTAAGTAGTCGCTTGCCTTTTTTCACATATACTTTTAATTGAAGATTTTACCTTTTTATAAACACCTAAAAACATCAATGTATCTTCCAATCATTAATATTTTCTTTCGAATTAAAACACGTTACCTTTTTAATTTAAAACTAATCTTCATTAATATTTTACTATTATATAAATTCCGAAACAATAAAAGTTTTAGTACCTATTTTTTGGTACTAGTTTTTTGGTACTTCGTGAATTTACTTATTTACCCTTTATTAAAAAGAAAAATAAATATATGATATTTATACTTTTAAAACACCTATAATAAATAATGACATAATATAATTAATGGTAAGCAGTCGTTTGCCTTTTTTCACATTTACTTTTAATTGAAGATATTACCTTTTTACAAACACCTAAAAACATCAATGTATTTTCCAATCATTTATATTTCCTTTCGAATTAAAACACGTTACCTTTTTTATTTAAAACTAATCTTCATTAATATTTTACTATTATATAAATTCCGGAACATTAAAAGCTTTTGTACATGTTTTTTGGTACCTGTTTTTTGGTACTTCGTGAATTTACTTATTTACCCTTTATTAAAAAGAAAAATAATTATATGATATTTAAACTTTTAAAACACATAAAATAAATAATAACATAATATAATTAATGGTAAGTAGTTGCTTGCCATTTTTCACATTAACTTTTAATTGAAGATATTACCTTTTTATAAACACCAAAAAACACCAATGTATCTTCCAATCATTAATATTTCCTTTCGAATTAAAATACGTTACCTTTTTAATTTAAAACTAATCTTCATTAATATTTTACTATTATATAAATTCCGGAACAATAAAAGTTTTAGTACCTGTTTTTTGGTACCAGTTTTTTGGTACTTCGTGAATTTACTTATTTACCCTTTATTAAAAAGAAAAATAAATATATGATATTTATACTTTTAAAACTCCCATAATAAATAATAACATAATATAATTAATGGTAAGCAGTCGCTTGAATTTTTTCACATTTACTTTTAATTGAAGATGCTACCTTTTTATAAACACCTAAAAACATCAATGTATTTTCTAATCATTAAAATTTCCTTTCGAATTAAAACACGTTACCTTTTTAATTTAAAACTAATCTTCATTAAAATTTTACTATTATATAAATTCCGGAACATTAAAAGTTTTGGTACCTGTTTTTTGGTACCAGTTTTTTGGTACTTTGTGAATTTACTTATTTACCCTTTATTAAAAAGAAAAATAAATATATGATATTTATACTTTTAAGACACCTGCAATAAATAATAACATAAAATAATTAATGGTAAGCACTCGCTTGCCTTTTTTCACATTTACTTTTAATTGAAGATATTACCTTTTTATAAACACCTAAAAACATCAATATATTTTCCAATCATTAATATTTCCTTTCGAATTAAAACACGTTACCTTTTTAATTTAAAACTAATCTTCATTAATATTTTACTATTATATAAATTCCGGAACATTAAAAGTTTTGGTATCTGTTTTTTGGTACTTCATGAATTTACTTATTTACCCTTTATTAAAAAAAAATAAATATATGATATTTATACTTTTAAAACACCTATAATAAATAATAACATAATATAATTAATGGTAAGTAGTCGCTTGCCTTTTTTCACATATACTTTTAATTGAAGATTTTACCTTTTTATAAACACCTAAAAACATCAATGTATCTTCCAATCATTAATATTTTCTTTCGAATTAAAACACGTTACCTTTTTAATTTAAAACTAATCTTCATTAATATTTTACTATTATATAAATTCCGAAACAATAAAAGTTTTAGTACCTATTTTTTGGTACCAGTTTTTTGGTACTTCGTGAATTTACTTATTTACCCTTTATTAAAAAGAAAAATAAATATATGATATTTATACTTTTAAAACACCTATAATAAATAATGACATAATATAATTAATGGTAAGCAGTCGCTTGCCTTTTTTCACATTTACTTTTAATTGAAGATATTACCTTTTTACAAACACCTAAAAACATCAATGTATTTTCCAATCATTTATATTTCCTTTCGAATTAAAACACGTTACCTTTTTTATTTAAAACTAATCTTCATTAATATTTTACTATTATATAAATTCCGGAACATTAAAAGCTTTTGTACATGTTTTTTGGTACCTGTTTTTTGGTACTTCGTGAATTTACTTATTTACCCTTTATTAAAAAGAAAAATAATTATATGATATTTAAACTTTTAAAACACATAAAATAAATAATAACATAATATAATTAATGGTAAGTAGTTGCTTGCCATTTTTCACATTAACTTTTAATTGAAGATATTACCTTTTTATAAACACCAAAAAACACCAATGTATCTTCCAATCATTAATATTTCCTTTCGAATTAAAATACGTTACCTTTTTAATTTAAAACTAATCTTCATTAATATTTTACTATTATATAAATTCCGGAACAATAAAAGTTTTAGTACCTGTTTTTTGGTACCAGTTTTTTGGTACTTCGTGAATTTACTTATTTACCCTTTATTAAAAAGAAAAATAAATATATGATATTTATACTTTTAAAACTCCTATAATAAATAATAACATAATATAATTAATGGTAAGCAGTCGCTTGAATTTTTTCACATTTACTTTTAATTGAAGATGCTACCTTTTTATAAACACCTAAAAACATCAATGTATTTTCTAATCATTAAAATTTCCTTTCGAATTAAAACACGTTACCTTTTTAATTTAAAACTAATCTTCATTAAAATTTTACTATTATATAAATTCCGGAACATTAAAAGTTTTGGTACCTGTTTTTTGGTACCAGTTTTTTGGTACTTCGTGAATTTACTTATTTACACTTTATTAAAAAAAATAAATATATGATATTTATACTTTTAAAACACCTATAATAAATAATAACATAATATAATTAATGGTAAGTAGTCGCTTGCCTTTTTTCACAAAATTACTTTTAATTGAAGATATTACTTTTTTATAAACACCTAAAAACATCAATGTATCTTTCTATCATTAATATTTCATTTCGAATTAAAACACGTTACCTTTTTAATTTAAAACTAATCTTCATTAATATTTTACTATTATATAAATTCCGGAACATTAAAAGTTTTGGTACCTGTTTTTTGGTACCAGCTTTTTGGTATTTCTTGAATTTACTTATTTACCCATTATTAAAAAGAAAAATAAATATATGATATTTATAATTTTAAAACACCTACAATAAATAATAACGTAACATAATTAATGGTAAGCACTCGCTTGCCTTTTTTCACATTTACTTTTAATTGAAGATATTACCTTTTTATAAACATCTAAAAACATCAATATATTTTCCAATCATTAATATTTCCTTTCGAATTAAAACACGTTACATTTTTAATTTTAAAACTAATCTTCATTAATAATTTACTATTATATAAATTCCGGAACATTAAAAGTTTTGGTACCTGTTTTTTGGTACTTCATGAATTTACTTATTTACCCTTTATTAAAATAAATAAATATATGATATTTATACTTTTAAAACACCTATAATAAATAATAACAAAATATAATTAATGGTAAGCAGTCGCTTGCCTTTTTTCACATTTACTTTTAATTGAAGATATTACCTTTTTATAAACACCTAAAAACATCAATGTATTTTCTAATCATTAATATTTCTTTTCGAATTAAAACACGTTACCTTTTTTATTTAAAACTAATCTTCATTAATATTTTACTATTATATAAATTTCGGAACATTAAAAGCTTTGGTACCTGTTTTTTGGTACCAGTTTTTTGGTACTTCGTGAATTTACTTATTTACCCTTTATTAAAAAGAAAAATAAATATATGATATTTATACTTTTAAAACACCTATAATAAATAATAACATAATATAATTAATGGTAAGCAGTCGCTTGCCTTTTTTCACATTTACTTTTAATTGAAGATACTACCTTTTTATAAACACCTAAAAACATCAATGTATTTTCCAATCATTAATATTTCCTTTCGAATTAAAATACTTTACCTTTTTAATTTAAAACTAATCTTCATTAATATTTTACTATTATATAAATTCCGGAACAATAAAAGTTTTAGTACCTATTTTTTGGTACCAGTTTTTTGGTACTTCGTGAATTTACTTATTTACCCTTTATTAAAAAGAAAAATGAATATATGATATTTATACTTTTAAAACACCTACAATAAATAATAACATAATATAATTAATGGTAAGCACTCGCTTGCCTTTTTTTCACATTTACTTTTAATTGAAGATATTACCTTTTTATAAACACCTAAAAACATCAATGTATTTTCCAATCATTAATATTTCCTTTCGAATTAAAACACGTTACCTTTTTAATTTAAAACTAATCTTCATTAATATTTTACTATTATATAAATTCCGGAACATTAAAAGTTTTGGTACCTGTTTTTTGGTACCAGTTTTTTGGTACTTCGTGAATTTACATATTTACCCTTTATTAAAAAGAAAAATAAATATATGATATTTATACTTTTAAAACACCTATAATAAATAATAACATAATATAATAAATGTAAGTAGTCGTTTGCCGTTTTTCACATTTATTTTTAATTGAAGATATTACCTTTTTATAAACACCTAAAAACATCAATGTATCTTCCAATCATTAATATTTACTTTCGAATTAAAACACGTTACCTTTTTAATTTAAAACTAATCTTCATTAATATTTTACTATTATATATATTCCGGAACATTAAAAGTTTTGGTACCTGTTTTTTGGTACCAGTTTTTTGGTACTTCGTGAATTTACTTATTTACCCTTTATTAAAAAGAAAAATAAATATATGATATTTATACTTTTAAAACACCTACAATAAATAATATGTTAACTCAAATAACTTGTAGAAGGGGGGGGGGTTGAATACAAGTTATATAATCGTGTCTGATTTTTGCTTAATTATATGAACAAGAATAAACGAAAGAATCAAACTCTGTTTGTATTAATAAGATCAAATACAAACTCTACCAAAGGTGTACAATACCTTTAGCAGCTGCTGAAAATACAAATCTCTCTCTCTCTGTTTGTTTCGAATTCTCGAATACAAACCTTATACAGAGCTACGCACACGAACTCAATTTTTCTCACACTTCAACTCTTTTTACAATGATATTGAGAGAGTATTTATAATGCTACCTATCAACTAATAACAGAAAGATATAATCTATACATGACAATGTTCTGTCTTCTAGTCGATAGTTTCCATCAATAGAAAACTCTTTCCTTCATAATGTCTTCTTGCTTGTTCTTCAAACAACAATCCTGTTTTCTAGCACTTGCCAGTTTCTGTAGCATCCATAATGACATCATCAGTAACAAGACTGTTATTAGGATTTCATCTTGCATCAGTATCTGATCATCATCAGTATTAGACCATCATCAGGATTTGCCCTTTGTTCCTGACATGTAGTCTCCGATACACTGTTCATTCCTGACTAAACTGTACAGATAACTGTCTTACACATAAATCCTATACAAAGTGCTAAATCCTTTATAAGATCAGGATTACAAGAAGTATAATGTATAAATTCTATTCTTAACATCACAACTTATGAATTATTCTTAACAATCTCCCCCTATTTATGCTTTAAAATCTGAAGCATAAATCTAAGTTGTGGATGTCAAAACATATAACAATACAACCAGAATAGAATTTATGAATGTAGAATTATGAAGTTAAGTACCTCCTTCCCAGATGTAGACGTTTATCTAGTACTTAGAAGAAAGAATTTTAACTATTAATGCTGCTCTTCCTTTACCACTTCCTAGCTGAGATTTACCACTGTCACTCCTGGTTCTTCTTTTTACTTCCCTTTGTCTGCTCTTTATCTCCCCCAGCTTTATCTCCCCCAGTCTGGTGGTGTTGTTGTTGTTGTCTTTGAATTGTCTTTATCTCCCCCTTTTTGACATCAGCAACATTAATTCCAAGAGATTCAGAAACAGAACAAATGATATTCATCAGAACTGCTTGATTTTCCATAATTGTGACTTGGTTATCTTCAAGTGATTGAAGTCTTGTTTGCATAGCAATTTGAGAATTCTGAATATCTTTCAAAACATCAGAATGAACTTCAATGTTGGAAGTGCTTCTAGTATCTTCAGTATCAGAATCAGAAAGAACTGTATCTTCAAGTCTTGTAGAAGAAGTTTCTTGAGTTGTATGATATTCAAGTAATAAAACCTGATTAGAAGTATCAACATCTTCATCTTTCTGATCTGGAACTGAAACATGATCATCATCTCCTTCACCAGTATTCTGTGTACTAACATTTTCAAATCCTGACTCCTCCTTAGAGTGATCAGAGACTGTAGATGTCTCAATTCTAGCTGATATTGGAAGTACATACAAAGGAACACTAGTATCATTAGGAACTTCATCTGGTACATATGTATCAAGAGATTGCTTTATCCTGACACCTCTTCTGTTAATGATTCCTGCAAGCCTCTCCTTTTGCTTCTGAGTTTTAACTTCTGGCTTTGCATGGTGATGTGCTAGGTCATTCTTCTGATACATTTTAATGAATGAATAAGTACCAGCATCCATACCCAAATTTTCAGACCAAGATTCAGGAAAAACCTGGTCCCAGAAATCAAATGATGGTTTCCTAATTTTCTCTCCCTCACTATGGAGTTGATCATCCATACCCTCATTCTCACTTTGACTTACTAAAGTCAACACTCTTTCTACCTCACCTTTTGCCTGGTCAGGAGCCAGCCTCTCAGTTTGTGGATCTAAGTCCATCTTTTCAAGTGTATCACTCAAATTTAGATAAGTGCTCTCATGACCTACAGAAAAATAGGGTTTAGAAGGAGTTTTTATACCTGAACTCACATGGAGAGAGGGTTCCTCATTTGGCATGTGGCTTGAGGTTTTCTCCAAGGAGTGAGCTGCTATAGTCTCTGAACCCATACTAACATCTTCTTTCTTTCCAGAGACTACAGGCTCCAGTATACCACTTTCAGGTTCTTTACTATACTCTGATGTCTTCAGTAATACTTCATTAGACACCATAGTTAGTACATCACCGTCTTTAAGTGTTGTTTGCTGAGACTCACCCTCAAGGTGGATAGACTCTGATTGAACAATATTTGTTTGATCTTCAAGAAAACCAGTCAAAGTTATTCCTCCCATATCATAGGGTTTCTCACTTGCAATTTCAGTCATCACAGAAGTCCTTTCAGCATCAGCTATCACAGTTCCTGAGTCATCCAACCTCTAACTAGATGGTTCTTGTGTTGCAGTGACTGTGATATGATCTTTCCTACTATTCACCACTGGTGCAATAGTATCTTCTGTTGACTGCTTCTCTCTATCTACTTCCTCCAGTTGTTCACCTTGAGCTAAAGTATCTTCAATAATGACATCCTTGTCAAATAAATATGCATGAAGTGATTGAAGTGCAACATGCTTCGAGAGTCCAAATTTCTTGACTAATTGTCTTCTGACAGATACATAGAAATACATCTTCATTAAGTCAAGTCTTTGATGTAGAAGTCCATATTCATCTGGAAATAAAAGTTTTGGTACTCTTTCAACCAGAAAATCTAGAACAGGCCTTGACAACTTCACTTTGAGAGAAATTAGTCCCATAGCCAGTCTGTATGATAATGTAGTTTCCCATGAAGAATCAATATCCAGATCTCTATGGTCATTTGCTGACTTGATTGTAGCTTCATTTGTAGAGACCTGCATGATATTAGTTGGACTAGACTCTGTGTGTGTAGGTGACAATTGAATCTTTCTCCTTGTTCTCCTGATATAGTGAGCAAAAGATTTATCCTGAGAAGACTCAAGAGGTGTAGACACAGAAGTGATCTTGGGATGAGATCTTTGTTCAATAGACACAGTCTTTTGAGAGACAGTATCCAGTAAATGTTTTCCCTTTTTAAGAACTACAGCCTTTTGGGAGACTGCAGCCTGGCTGTGGCTAGGTTTTTCATCTCTTTGTGCTAACAGAGAAAGTTGAATTGCAGCCTTCAATTCTGCTCTCTCAGCAAGAGTTATATCATCATCATCTTCACTAGAATTTCTACTACTTGACACAACAAATCTTCTCTTCCTTACAACTGATGTCTTTTGAGAAACACCAGAGGTTGGTTTCTTTGAAACAATAGGCTGTGGATTAAAATTTGGTTCTTGAATTGTTTCAGAGACTATAATATTTTGGGCTACTTGGGTAGACACAGGTGGGTTCTCCTCCAATTGAGATTCCTGAGCCATTTCACCACAAAAGAAAGAAGAATTGTAGAGAGTAGGAAGATGAGTTTTAAGAATTACCTGAAAATGATGTGGATAATGAATTGCAAGTATTTCATCTAGATTCTTTTCATTGTCCTTCTTTGTAATGTCAGAGAAAATTCTCTTTTGCTGTTCATAAGAAGAAATACAATGTTCCCTACCAAATCTAGCTTCAACATCAGGAATAAAATGGTTAATAAACATTTGCATAAATCTATGATAATAAACCATTCCCCTGTTTTGATCTCTTAACCCAAGTTTAATACTCATCTGATTTAAGATAATATGACCAATGTTAATTACTCTGTCATAAAGCAAACTATAAGCAATATGTGATGTAACAAAAGTAATTTGCTGAAAAGAACTACATTTACCAGTAAAACATTTAGCAATTTGATCAAAGTAAAAAGACCATTCCTTTCTAAGAAAAGACCTATTCAACTGGCTCATGTTGTCTAGAGGTCCACTATAACCTAATTCAGACAACATAGTTCTTATATTATCATCATATGGTTCACTTGCATAACTATCAGTAACAGGTAAGCAAAGTACTGAATTAACAACAGATTCAGTAATGTCAAATGAATCTTGTCCTAAATGTAGAACAATCTTACCTGATTGACTCTGAGTAGAATCAATTACCTCAGCATTCTCCCAAGCTTGTGAAACAGATGCTTGATTAATTTGTGGAGATGCTGTCAATGCATAACTTAATGGTCCATACGCCAGAAAGTCCATGATTGGATGAAAATCAGATGACACTCCTTCCTTGTTGGTGATAGCTGCTACATGATTGTTTGTCATAAAATCGAAGTCACCAAACTTGAAGGCTACTGACTTAGGTAATCTTCTCTGAGCTGCCATTTTTGATCTGAAAAGAACTTGAAAAATTCTTGAAATGGATTAGTGATTTTGAAAACTCAACAATGGTTTTTGCTTTAGAGAATGTAAAATTAGAGAAAGCAATTACACGATTAGAGTTTCAAAACAAATATATTTCACAAATCTTTCAGACCACTATCCCACCTTGACACGTAGATTGACAGGTGTCAGTCCCTGAAAAGTGCGGTTATCCACGATTTTTGGAAAATAAAATCCAAAATTGATTTTCATGAATTAAATCAGGGTATTATCAAGATAAAAATCAATACTGATCAGCTTCCTTTTCCTGTTGACCTCCCATCAAAAGAATCACAAAATACAATGTGATTTAAAAATAATAATTTTCAAATCCTGATGGTCACACATGAAATCCTGATCAATATCATCCTGATTCCAGAGACTTAATATGGAGTTTTCACATGGCATTTTTCTTTTATCTGAAAAAGAAATAAAAAATTAATCTGAACAAAAATCAATTGGTTAGATATTTTCAATATTTCTTGAAAACAAGAAATACAGTCACACGCAATAATTAGCATTTGACTTCATTAAAACTTCCAAGTGACTGTTCAGCTTCTCACGTCTTTCTTTAAAAGAAACAGATGCCTTATGCCATTCTCCATAAACCTTTCAATCTCTTTTCTTCTCAACAATGCTTCTCAAACCAAAATTCCCTTCAAATCCATTCTTTAGATTTTTCTCGATCAATGAACATCCTGTTCTTGATCATCTCTTTGAAAAGACAACTCTTCTCATCGAACTAATCATGGATGGATTGGTTTTCGATAATATCCAGAGGTTTCTCCTAGAGCATCCATCTGTTGGATACAATCTTCCCCTAACCTCCTCAAAACTTGAGGATGAAGAATTTGGCCGAGAGTCTGAGGTTGATCTTGATGACGATGCTATTCATTTAAGTTAGCTGCTCTCATTCAAGTCGCCCAGACAAGGAATCCAAGAGTAGACGAGGCTATTCAATCCCCTGATGAATTTCTTGAGATGCTCCTTGTCCTGTACCTCAGAATTCATATTAATAGACAAGTATAGAATTATCAGTAGAAATTAGACAAAAAGATGTTGTATTTCATTTCCATATATGTAATTATTTCAATTAATGAAAATACAATTTCTTGTTATCTACTTGTCTTTTGATTATTGAATGATGTATAAATTATCAGTATGCAAAAATTAAAACTTGCTGGTATAGACTTAACACATCACAGAATTAGATTCCTACACAAAGTAAACGTCAGGATTTGAAACAATTTTCATAATCCTGATACTGACACAATACTGATGACGTCAGTATCCTGATAACAAATCTAATCCTGATGATAAAAACAAGTCTATCATGCTGAAATTTATCAAGGCAAAGTGTTATAGCTAAAGCATTTAACAATCAAATATAGATCCTGACAAGAATATCAAGTCTATAAGCTAAGAACAACATACCTTGCTACTTTTGCAGATGTTAAAGATCTAAAAATTTAACATTCCTAACTCACTTACTAGTCTACTGAATGTAATCTCATCAAGTGGTTTAGTTAGAATATCTGCAAGCTGTTTGTCAGGACGAACAAAATGAAGTTTCAAAGTACCATTCTCAATATGTTCTCTAATAAAATGATACCTGACATCAATGTGCTTAGTCCTTGAATGTTGAACTGGATTTTCTGCAATTTTAATAGCACTAGTATTATCACAAAACATAGGAATATTACTAAGTGTCATACCATAATCCATCAACTGATTTCTTATCCAAAGGAGCTGTGCACAACAACTGCCTGCTGCTATGTACTCAGCTTCTGCAGTTGAGGTTGAAACAGATTGTTGCTTCTTGCTTGCCCAAGAAATCAATCTATTTCCCAAGAATTGACATGTACTGTTATGCAAAATTACGCAAGCGCACGTTGTCACAAGTAATATATGATTAAATCAAGTTCGTTCCCACAGAGATCTAGAATGGTGTTCAATTCAATTAATGTACCTATGCACCGATGTATGGTTTTTATCCACTGCTAAGAAAAATAACAAAATTGAGATTGATTATCTAAATTAACTAAGTGCAAATTATAAAACTAAGAATTAAACAATTAATGAGAATAAAAATCGAATTACTTATATGAGAATAAAACATGGAATCCTAGTTTCATCATCTACTTCACTTAGAGTTGCAGCCTTTAATTAAAACATGCGATGGTTTTGATATCTGATCGGATAACACGAAAAAGAGTAAAAGTTACCTCTCGGTATACTAATACCAATCTACACATACATCCACAAAAGAGATAGAAGATGAATAGGCACCTATTATGTTTAGACCCTATATCTCTATAGAATTTGAAAACATAAAGGTTGAAGCACAAGTTATCCACTTAGATCACATAGGGCAGTATAAGTATTTTCATCTCACACCACGAATCATATTGATAAACAATTATGAACCTATGCTAGCATGGCAAGTTCTAAATCTCAAGATCCACTCTCGCTTCACAAGAGATTAACAATTCAGTTTAGATGTTAGCTACGCATCCAAAAGCATTAAGATTAACCATACGAGGATATCAAGAATTCACCACACATAAATCTTTAAGGCATGCAAACTACTAAGCTACATAGATAAATCCACTAGGATCCCATGACAACGATTAGTTCATAACTAAACCTTTCGTCACCATGGGATTTGATGAAAACATGGTAAATAACAAGATATGAATAAAAGAAGTAATTATATTAATAAACAAGAGTTTGAGAAAACAAATCTATAATCCAAAGTAACACAAAGGATGAAGTAGATCTAGATCCGTTGCTTGTCACGAGCGTTGAACCCTTCTCTCCTTTTCTCCCTTGCAGATCTAAGTTGGTTACAATAATAAAACTATGATAATGTGTATATCTATTACAATGCTTAGATGTGCTTTTATAGGCTCTAGATTTCTTGCTCAGCAAGAATTTATCTTCTATTACAATTAGAATTTAATTAAGGTGCTAAAACCTGCCCGGAATATAATTAGAACTTGAAAAGGGCAAAACAGTAAATTCCCAGCCTTCTTTAACTAGAACAGGCGCGCGATTTTAATCAACATATTACTTGCACGTGCTCCTATCCCAGGTTGTAGAAAATCTCTCAAGCTTCGCGTGGGCAGTAAGATCACTGAAAACGGACTTACAGAACTCCAGATATGGCCAAAACAGTGTAAGCTGCGCAGCCTTCCCAGAAAATCCGAATTTTAATCAATTAATTCCCAAAAAATTATAGAAGCATCCACCTTAATCAACATTCTCGTAAACCTGCACAACTAAGCAAAACACATCAAAACTACAAGAAACTTGAGTTCAAGACAATCAATTTAAGCCGATTTAGAATGTTCCAAGTAGATATAAAAGCCACTTATCACACCCCCAAACTTAAACCGATGCTTGTCCTCAAGCATAAACAATTACAACTAACTAACTAACTAGTACCACTTCCGTAGGTGATCACGGTTGCATTTGGCATATGCAACAAGCCCTTTAAACCCCTAGGCAGCCCTAGTGGACGAGTAAGGTCTCGTGAGGGCCTATAGCGAATGTACCCACAAAATCCTTGTAACCTAATGCAATGCAATGCATGAATGCAACTAAATTAAAATGCAATTAATCTAATCTACCATACCTTCAAATCCTTTCATGCCACATCAACTTAAGAATCAAAGTAAATACGCAATGTCTTGGTGTCGAAAGTGCAAGTATTCACATAGTCTACTCAATGAACATGCATAAGTTCTCAAAAGTCTTGTTAGGTCGATTACACAATAAATAATCAAGAACTGTATAAATAAGTAACAAGAACACACGTTTTAACTATTTAAAACTGTTTGGAATTAATAATTCCTCTCTCAGTGATGTAAAGTATCACAGAGAGCTGCTTAGGTTACAAGAATGATATTCGTTCACGATGGATACCCTTCTAGGGTTAACCTAACTGTATTTATAAGATATACAGCTACGTACAATCGTAAATTGATTCTCCTAAAATTAAGCTATACAATTGATATCAATTACGATTGCTACACGTCTTCTAAGTCAACTCGATCTCTTTGACAGCTATCCAATCTTCAAAGATATCGCTTCCATATTAATATTAAATTAATCTTCAAACTCTGTTGACTTGTAGACGCTCCCAGTAGACAGACTTTAGCAAACTCTGTTCTCTCAACGCTAACAGTGTTTGCGCTTCCATGTATTCAGCTATCAGTATTTACGCTTTCTTCTGTCAGCGTTTGCGCTTCCAGCAATCAGCGTATACTCAAACTCTGTTACAACTGCTTTCAATAACAAGTTAAACTCTCTTTACCTGAAACACTTAAACACTGACATTAAATCACATCAATTATATCTAACAATCTCCCCCAACTTGTTCATTAGAAAAATGTACAAGTTCATAATAATTGATGATGTCAAAACTAACAAATAAAAACACAGTGTTTAACATATAATCAAAGTTTAAACTTGACTTAGCAAAATTTACAGAAAATTCGAATTACTTACAAATTCTGTCTACCTAACCTCCTCAAGATCTGGAGTTGTTCTGAGATAATCAATCAACAACCTCCTTTCAGCATTTTGAAGCTCAATCTCCATAGCTTGCTTGATCTCTCTTAAATCTGGATCATTCTCATCCGTTTGAAAAATAGCAGCTCTGAGATCATAGATCTTGTTTCTTCTCATTTCATTACCCAATCTGATGTACTTTAATTCTTCAGACTTCACATTGAAATCCAGAACTGTAATTCCAAGATCAGTCTTTAGCTTTGTAGTTCCCTTCTGCATATCAATTAGATTCCCATTCCAGTCTCTGTACTTTGGAACATACTTGCTGTATTTCATATGTCTATTTGCAAGATTCTGTATCATCTTCTGTCTGAGCACATTTGCAACTGATTGAGCCCTTTGATTTCTTACTCTGAAAATGTACAGAACATACTCTAGTTCTTCCCAGAATTTCAAATCAATATCATTCTCAGCAATCTTGAACACCGTTCCATCAGCCATGAAGTATAACAAGAAATCCTTTCCTAAACTTTTCTGATGAACAAGCTGTACTGACTCCAGTCTGTCTAAACTCTCTTGAGTGACACCATGACCTGGAACAGACAATGAAGAAGGATCTCTGGGAGCAACGTTCTGTCTTTTATCTCTATGTGAGCCAATGCCTCCTTTGTTGTATGCGATTTTACCAGATAAAGCTCTACCATCAGTAAAATCCATTGAAGCTGTAGCTGGAACTGTAGCTGCGAGACTTGAGTCATGAAGAACACCTTTTCCAAATTTTGATTTCAGCTGAGAAGACAATATTGGTGTAGTCACAACTTGTGTAGCAACAGAGGTTGTGTCTTCATTCTTCTGTACAACATGTGTATCAACATAGGTTGTAATTATCATTTTACCCTTGCTCTCTTCATCAACTTTCCCTTTTAACTTCAACTTAGCATCAAGAGAAGACTTTCTAACCAGCTTTCCAGTATCTTCTTCTTCTTCTTCTTGAATACCAGATAGTTTTTCTTTGATTACAATTCCTTTCATCACAGGCCTTGCAGACTTTGAAGCTTTAACAACTTTCTTCACTTTCTTGGACTTTTGAGCTTTTAAATGCTCTTTCTGCAACAGCTTTTCTTCAGCTTGAATATCCTCAAGTGTAGCTTCAGCATTCTCTTCACGAAATAATTTTGCAGCCAATTCTTCATCTGTTTGTGGATTATCAGAGAATGACAAATCCTTTGGCTTTGAACCTGAAGTACTCTGAGCATTTGAATCTATCACCAAATTCGGCTTTGACCTTGAAGACCTTCCATGTCCTTGTCTGAGATTTGCATTTCTTAAGCCCTTATCAGCATTGGCTTCTTCATCATCATTTTGATCTTTCTTTGACAGAGTTTGATCTTTCTTACACTTGGTTTTAGAAACTCTCTCCCCCTTTTTGACATCATCACCATCTTGAATCAGTATTGAGGTGATTAACTCAAGATAATTTGCAATAGAATCAACTTTCTCAGCCAGTAAAGTCTGATTCTTTTCAACTGTACTCAGTCTGTCATTAATATTTGATTGAGCTTTGGCAAATTGTTGAAAGAGTTTAGCATTAGCTAGTTGAGCTTTCTCCTCATGAGTAGCAACTTCTGTGCGAAGATCAACAATAGATTTCTGAGTATCATCAAATCTATTATTCAAAGTTTTGATCTGTATCACTGTGCCTTGCAAACAAGTGAAAATTTCTGGATTTTTAATCTTCTTGGAATTGACCTCAAGAAACATTGCAGCCCGTCCAGGTGGAAAAATACACTCTGATTTATACCAATCAGCAGTTTGCTTGGCCAAATAACTATCATCAACTTCATTTACAGAAGGCCCAGCAAAATCTGGTTTTGCACCTGTTTTCTGACCATCAGTCTGATTTTGTGGTTGGTCAACTCCTGTACTATGAGCTTCAACTGAATCACTCATCGACTCACTAGTAGAGGCAACAGAAGGACTAGGTTCTTGAGCAGCAATTGGTTCTTGAGCAACCTTCTTTCCTTTACCAATTGGAGTTTGCTCTGAAGAAAGAACCTTTTCTGGTTTATCAACCTCCTCACCATGAGCAGAAATATGATTGGCATCAGAGTTTAACTCAGTGTGTGATGCAACCACAGTGTCTTCAAGAACAACAGTAGGCCCATCAGCAACACCAGTATCTATAGAAAGTGTAACCTTCATGAGTGGTGGAGTAGATGCTTCATGATTAAAAGACATCGGAGTTTCAGCAAACTCTTCCATTGGAGATAAAACATCTCTAGCATCTTCATGGTCTTGAACCTTAGCAAAGATAGTTTTTCTTTGATTACAATTCCTTTCATCACAGGCCTTGCAGACTTTGAAGCTTTAACAACTTTCTTCACTTTCTTGGACTTTTGAGCTTTTAAATGCTCTTTCTGCAACAGCTTTTCTTCAGCTTGAATATCCTCAAGTGTAGCTTCAGCATTCTCTTCACGAAATAATTTTGCAGCCAATTCTTCATCTGTTTGTGGATTATCAGAGAATGACAAATCCTTTGGCTTTGAACCTGAAGTACTCTGAGCATTTGAATCTATCACCAAATTCGGCTTTGACCTTGAAGACCTTCCATGTCCTTGTCTGAGATTTGCATTTCTTAAGCCCTTATCAGCATTGGCTTCTTCATCATCATTTTGATCTTTCTTTGACAGAGTTTGATCTTTCTTACACTTGGTTTTAGAAACTCTCTCCCCCTTTTTGACATCATCACCATCTTGAATCAGTATTGAGGTGATTAACTCAAGAGAATTTGCAATAGAATCAACTTTCTCAGCCAGTAAAGTCTGATTCTTTTCAACTGTACTCAGTCTGTCATTAATATTTGATTGAGCTTTGGCAAATTGTTGAAAGAGTTTAGCATTAGCTAGTTGAGCTTTCTCCTCATGAGTAGCAACTTCTGTGCGAAGATCAACAATAGATTTCTGAGTATCATCAAATCTATTATTCAAAGTTTTGATCTGTATCACTGTGCCTTGCAAACAAGTGAAAATTTCTGGATTTTTAATCTTCTTGGAATTGACCTCAAGAAACATTGCAGCCCGTCCAGGTGGAAAAATACACTCTGATTTATACCAATCAGCAGTTTGCTTGGCCAAATAACTATCATCAACTTCATTTACAGAAGGCCCAGCAAAATCTGGTTTTGCACCTGTTTTCTGACCATCAGTCTGATTTTGTGGTTGGTCAACTCCTGTACTATGAGCTTCAACTGAATCACTCATCGACTCACTAGTAGAGGCAACAGAAGGACTAGGTTCTTGAGCAGCAATTGGTTCTTGAGCAACCTTCTTTCCTTTACCAATTGGAGTTTGCTCTGAAGAAAGAACCTTTTCTGGTTTATCAACCTCCTCACCATGAGCAGAAATATGATTGGCATCAGAGTTTAACTCAGTGTGTGATGCAACCACAGTGTCTTCAAGAACAACAGTAGGCCCATCAGCAACACCAGTATCTATAGAAAGTGTAACCTCCATGAGTGGTGGAGTAGATGCTTCATGATTAAAAGACATCGGAGTTTCAGCAAACTCTTCCATTGGAGATAAAACATCTCTAGCATCTTCATGGTCTTGAACCTTAGCAAATGCTGGTTCAGCAACTTTGACTTCTGAATCTGGGATTACAGGTTCTATGATAACCTCTGGCTCACCAGTAGGAATATCAATAGAGATGTTCTCTTGAGCCTCCTCAACATGCTCATCATCAGAATCAGTCAGAATAAGCCTCCTCCTCTTAGCTTGAGGTACTGCAACCTGTTCTGCATCTTCACTGGAACTCTCACTAGAACTTTCCTCAACCAATGGTGGTGAAGGTCTATTTGCCCTTTGTATGAATCTTCTAGAATAAACAGCCTTTGGAGTTGACTGTTTAGCCTTAGCACGTTCAGTGTTGATTGCAGTATGTTTCTTCCTTTTTGGCTTTGGTGGTGGTTGTGGATGAGTAGTAGAGACAGGGTTTGTTGGTTCAGTGTTCATTTGGTCAGGTTGTGTTTGAGGTTCTGTTTGTGTTGGAGGTGATATGGGTTGTTCAGTGGTTGATGTGTATCAGAGTCTTGTGGCTGATTGACAAAATTTTGCAAAGCAAGCGGCAATGCTAAAGGAGACAAGTCTTTTCCAACATCTTTGTTAGTCATATCAGTAAATATTCTCTTAGTGACTCTAAAAGGTTGAATTTCATCAGCTTCATCAACAGTTAATCCAGGAACACATGCATTGAACAGAAGTTGACAAAATCTAGCAAAGTAAACTGTAGTAGACTCTGACAACTTATCACCCAAATTCATTAAAACATATCTACCAAAATCAAAATTACTACCATAAAGTAGAGAATACCCAATTTGTAGACTGTCCATTGGAATAGCATCCCAGTTGGTGACCTTCTTCTGGAATGTCCTGGTAATACAATCAAAGAAAAAATTCCACTCTTTTCTCAAGTTTGGCCGCCTCACACTGCCCAGCTTGGCAAGTGATTCCATGTACCCAATCTCTGTGAGCATTTCCCTCAGATTTTGCTCAGAGACAACAGCATACGATGTATGTGTGTCAAAGTCCATGACGTCGCGAACAGTTTGTGGAGTGATCACAAACTCTTGTTCTTCATGAGAGAAGATGATAGACGGAGTTCCATTCTCTCCTCCTTCAATATATCTTGAGTTTTGCCAGAAATTAACGACTTGGGAAGCAGATAGAGTAGCCGGTTCAACCAGCGCTTGCCCAATCTCAGAATCTCGAAGAAAATTTTGCATAAGATGAAACGTCTCTGGTGCCCGGTCATTCTCAAGTAAAGCTGCATAGTTGTTAGGCACAAAACGTAGACCAAAGACAGTGAAAGGTTTAGTTGCCATTGAATCAAGAAATAAGCAAGAATCAACTGTGAAAATGTTTTGCAAGAAAGGTGTTTGTGAAAATGCCAAAGTGAAAAACAAAGATGTTCTCTGTTTTGGTAAAGTGAATACGTGTGGATAAAAAATGATTGTGGCAAAAAGTAATTTGAGTTGTAGTTAAAAACTAAACTCAAACGATTTTACTTGAAAACACGCAACTGTTCCCTTGAAAAGTGTAAAAGGGAGACATAATGATGAGTGAGTGGGACACATGTCACACATGCAACGGTTCACTTAAAACATGCGCAGTAAAAGCCATTATTACCGCTGTCGTTCCGTTTATCAAGACACGTTACCACTAATGACACTAATTAACAGTTGTCAACTACTCCATTTACTCCAAAATTTTCAAATTATCTTAATGAAAATATACCTTAGAGTACATAGCACAATCAATCAGTGTTTATCAAATTTTCAATCTTTATCACAAAAACCCTTTCAAAAACGCACAGTCGTGATTTTCGTGTGTGAGTAGCAGAGTTTACCAAATCAATTTTTATAGCATCTAATATTTCATAAAACCCATAAATCAAAAACAATAAACACTGAATGCACAAACTCTCATATCAAACACAGAGTATATGATGAATGCTAAACTCTGTAGTTCCTTATTTACAGAAATCTGAATATCCCTGTTCCAGTTTATGATCATGATTATCCACGTAAGCACACAGTCATTAAAGACAAAAAGATCAGGAGATAAACATCAAAGCATCATTCAGTGAGTTACATGTCAAGAATTTTCTCACAAACTCTCACATCACACAAGTGTTTAGGTGAAGTGTTTACTCTCAAATTCAATCAGTAAAAGCAGATACTACCATAAGCTTGAATGTCCACCAAATCTACACCACTTCGATTACATATATGCACAAATCAAAAGGACTTTTGTTCAGGGTTATAATAGAGTGAAATCAAACAGATGAGAAGAGATGTGTTTCGAATGAGAATTTCGAACTGAACAATTTATTTGATCAAAATGTTCAGTCAAATGGTTAGTACATTTTTGTACAAGATGATCAGTATATATACATTTTTTTTTTTTGTTTTTTTTTTTTTTTTTTTTTTATTTTTTTATTATTGACATATATATATATACTGAGTAAGATATAGTATGAGAGATACTCACCTGCTTGAATCAGATTTAACAAAAGAATATAACTGCTCTTAATACTTCAGTATTCAAGAAAATGAGCAGTTAATTAGGCTCAAAAGGGTTTACTACGGGTCATGTTTATGAACAGAGTTTATGAGCAGTGTTCAAAGATATTTTGAACAGTGTTTGAGGAAAAATGGTTAATCCTAATTGCCTTTATCATCTTCATGCACACATATATCATGTAGTTCCAAAATGGTTTAATGCAAGTTCTAGAGCAACATACTTACTGATGAATATCACACAACAATTAAACTCTGATTGATATAAAATGTATCAATCACTGATTCGGCTCAAAATCTCACAGGGTTCAGACATGAACTGTTTCTCACCAAAATAAACAATGACACATCTCAAGTTTTAAAATTTTCACAAGTGCAAACAAAGAATCATCACGAATCAAGTATGACTTGGAAACAGAGTGTCACTAATCAGAGTTTAGAGTTCATCAATATCAGTATTATTCATGAGAGGCAATGCATACAGTATTCATAGATTCAGAGTTTAGGATCAAATAATCTAAGAGATGCTCTAAATATGAAACAGTATCATGCTGTGTTAACTTACTGTGCAATTTCTGATTAGATTACAGTGACTCAAAAAGAATCTTGATTTTTCACTGAAAATCATGCTCTATACATTTTTCTTCATCGGTATTTTCATTCAGACAAAAATCAACTCAGAATTCACAGAGTTTAACAAACGTATTAACAGTGTATGACCAACAATCATGCTAACAGAGTTTAACTAATAAGGTTCACATAGCACTTTAGCAATTTACAGAGATATGAGCAACACATTTTATTTGAAAGAGTTTGAGTCTAACCAACATGTTTAGTCAAAACCAGATACCATCCCTAGTTCATTGACCAGTCTTGTAAATGTTGCTTCACTTAGAGGCTTTGTGAAAACATCTGCTAGTTGTTGATCTGTAGGCACAAAGTGAAGCTCAATATTGCCTTCCTCTACATGCTCTCTGATAAAGTGATACCTTATGCTGATGTGCTTGGTCATTGAGTGTTGTACTGGATTACCTGTCATTGCAATAGCACTTTGATTATCACAGAAAATAGGTATCTTGGAATACCTTAATCCATAATCCAGCAGTTGATTCTTCATCCATAGAATCTGTGCACAGCAACTACCAGCAGCAATATACTCTGCTTCAGCTGTAGATGTAGATATTGACTTCTGTTTCTTGCTGTACCAAGACACTAGTCTGTCACCAAGAAATTGACAACTTCCACTTGTGCTCTTTCTGTCAATCTTACAGCCAGCAAAATCTGCATCAGAGTAACCAAGTAGCTTAAAATCTGATTCTCTTGGGTACCACAGTCCTAAGGTTACAGTGCCCTTGAGATACTTGAAAATCCTCTTCACAGCTGTTAAATGTGGTTCTCTTGGATCTGCCTGAAATCTTGCACACAGACAGGTGGCATACATGATATCAGGTCTACTAGCTGTTAAGTAGAGTAGAGAACCAATCATCCCTCTGTAGCTTGTCATATCCACTGATGAACCTGTATTTTTGTCCAGTTTTGTTGCAGTTGCCATGGGAGTTGTTGCAGATGAACAGTCAAGCATGCCAAATTTCTTGAGAAGATTTCTGGTATATTTTGCTTGATTAATGAAAATTCCATCATCTGTTTGCTTCACCTGTAAGCCTAGAAAATAGCTTAGCTCTCCCATCATACTCATTTGATATCTTGACTGCATGAGCTTGGCAAATTTCTTACAGAGTTTATCATTAGTAGATCCAAAAATGATATCATCTACATATATCTGAACTAAGAGCAGGTTATTACCAGATTGAAAGTAAAACAGAGTTTTGTCAATAGTACCTCTGTGAAACCCACTTTCTAATAGAAATTTAGCAAGTGTTTCATACCATGCCCTTGGTGCCTGTTTAAGTCCATAGAGTGCCTTGTCTAACCTGTAGACATGGTCTGGATATTTTGGATCTACAAAACCAGGTGGTTGTTCGACAAATACTTCTTCTTCAAGTTTTCCATTCAGAAAAGTACTTTTCACATCCATTTGAAAAACCTTGAATTTCTTGTGAGAAGCATAGGCAAGAAACATCCTTATTGCCTCCAACCTGGCAACTGGAGCAAATGTTTCATCATAGTCTATTCCTTCTTGTTGTGAATAGCCTTTTGCAACCAGTCTTGCCTTGTTCCTTGTGATAACACCTTCACTGTCAGTTTTATTCCTGAAAACCCATTTAGTACCAACAATTGATCTGTTCTTGGGCCTTGGTACAAGTGTCCACACTTCATTTCTTTCAAATTCATTTAGCTCTTCTTGCATTGCTGTTATCCAGTCAGCATCTTTAAGAGCTTCTTCCACTTTCTTTGGCTCAGTTTGTGACAAGAATGCATGAAACAGACATTCATTTGTTGTTGCACTTCTTGTCCTTACTCTTGCATCTGGATCACCAATAATCAAATCAGGTGTATGTGACTTTGTCCATTTTCTTACAGAAGGCAGATTGCTTCTGTCATCATGTGATCCTCCCCCTTGATCCATGCTCTCCTGATTTTCTTGGTGCCTTTCTTCATTTTCAGATGCTCCCCCTGAATGTGACTGCTCAGTATTTGAATGATCAGAGTTTGAATCAACAGTGTTTGATTCAGAGTTATCAATTGAGTCACTATCAGTGTTTGAATTTTCACTTTGATGTGATTCTTCATGCTCCCCCTCAACTGGTTCTTCCCTTGTTTCTGACTGAATAGTTTCTTCAGTGTTTACCAGAAGAGGTTCAGAATTGACCTCAACAGTGTTTGTCAGATCTGTATCATCCAAGTTTAATAAGTCTTCATTTTCAAAGTGCAGTTGATCATGCTCAGTAACATCTTCAAGTCCAGTTATTTTCTTGTCATCAAATGACACATGAATAGACTCCATGATCACTCTTGTTCTCAGATTATAAACTCTGAATGCTTTAGTAGACAGTGGATAGCCAACAAAAATTCCTTCATCTGCCTTTAGGTCAAACTTGGTCAACTGTTCAGGATGAGTCTTCAACACAAAGCACTTGCATCCAAAAATATGAAAATATTTTAGATTTGGCTTTTTCTTCTTCACCATTTCATATGGTGTTTTACCATGCTTGTTGATCAGAGTTGCATTTTGAGTAAAACAAGCAGTTTGAACCGCCTCTGCCCAGAAATATGTTGGCAATTTTGCTTCATCTAGCATGGTTCTGGCAGCTTCTATCAAAGTTCTGTTCTTCCTCTCCACTACACCATTTTGTTGTGGAGAACCAGGTGCAGAAAACTCTTGTCTTATTCCTTTACTCTTGCAAAATTCTTCCATTGATGAATTCCTGAATTCAGTTCCATTGTCACTTCTGATTATCTTCACTTGATTCTCTGACTCTTTGTCCAGTTGTAATATATGTTCTGTCAGTGTTAAAGCAGTTTCATCTTTCTTTGCTAGAAAATACACCCAAGTGTATCTGGTGTATTCATCAACAATGACTAGAGCATATTTCTTCTTTCCAAGTGACATGACATTTACTGGTCCAAAAAGATCAACATGTAGGAGATGATAAGGATCAACAATTGAAGACTCAGATTTGCTCTTGAAAGAGGTTTTTCTCTGTTTGGCCTTTTGACAAGAATCACACAGGCCTTCTACATTCAACAATGACTTTGGTAGTCCTCTTGCAAGATCATTCTTTATGAGCTCATTGATATTGTTCAGATTCAGATGAGAGAGTTTCTTGTGCCATTTCCAACTCTCTTCACTGGACATTCTTGTTGACAGACACACTGCTTTGCCATCTGAATTTGTTGATAATTTTATTTCATAGATGTTGTTGTGTCTGTTTCCAATTAGAGCAACTTTCCCTGTAGATTTGCTGATCACTTGACAATATTCAGGCTGAAAATCTACATGATATCCTCTGTCACAGATTTGACTCACAGATAGCAAATCATGCTTGAGTCCTGGAACCAGAGCTACATTTGTGATGATGACATTTCCAAGATTAATGTTGCCATATCCCAGTGTATGTCCTATGTTGCCATCTCCATAGGAAACTTCTGGGCCAGCTTTCTCCTCATACTCTGATAGCAGGGCTTTATTTCCTGTCATGTGTCCTGAACATCCACTGTCCACGACTAGGGTACTTACCCTGGTGCCCTGCAATCACAAACAATCACTGATTATTAGTTTTAAGGATCCAGACTTGCTTGGATCCTTTGGCTTTCTTAATTCTGTTAGCTTTTGCAGCGGAATTCATATTAACAGAGTTTAAGCTAACTTTTTCAGTGTTTACATTTGCAGAATTTACTTTAACCCATTTCAAATTTGGCTTGGGTTCATAGTAATTATAGTAAATAGCATGATAATCTCTGCAAGTGTAAATAGAATGCCATACACTACCACAGTGTTTACACAAAGTTTGTGGTCTAGTTCTCACATAATCACTCTTTACTGCAGTTTTAGAGGGCAAAGAATTAATGTTCTTATTCTTACTGCAGAAACTAGCAAGATGACTAGTGCTACCACAATTAAAGCATGTTTTCCTGGGAGCTAATGAAGCAAGCATTGGCTTCATTTCTGTTTTTCTTAGGCATACTCTGTTTGTTGACAGATTTTATCTCCTTAAGCTTATGCTTGAGTTGTTTATCTGTCATTAAGCCAATGTTAGCCTCTTTAACAAAAGTTTTAGCATATGACTCTTTAACAGCCTTTTTCTGTGCTTCAGTCTTAGGTCCACCTGTTCCCATGACATTTCCCTCAGATGAACAATATGGTCTTACTTTTACATGATTTTCAAATCTAAGTTCATCTCCAACAGAGTAACCTAGACCTACTGTATCTGACTGAAACACTTCTTGAGTGTCTTTACCAGAGTGTGTCCAAGTTTTAATGATGTGTTTACTATCCTCCAATTCAGATTCTAGTTGCTTATACTTACCTAGCAACTCCTGTTCAATAAACACTGCATCATCTCTCTCTTTTTGAATTTTATTCATGTTCTCTAGCTGTTCCTCAATAAGTTTATTTCTTTCTTTGAGTTGAGAACACTCAGACTTTATCCTCTCATTTTCTAAGGTCTGATCCCTATAACTGATATGTAATGCTTTAAGATAAATTCTTAATTCAGTTATATTATCAGTGTTATAAGCATAGGTTGTTGGAGGTACCTTTAGATCATCATTTTCAGTCTGAGTAGTAGCCATGAGAGCATAATTGACTTCCTCATCTGAATCTGAAGTATCTGCCCAATCTCTGCCTTTGGTGTAGAGTGCCTTTTCAGTTTTACCCTTCTTGCACTCAGGAGCATAGTGACCCATCTCCTTACACTTGTAACATTGAATTTCAGACTTATCTTTCTTACCAGATTTGAAGTCCTTTCCCTCAGATTTCTTGAAATTCTTCTTATCAAACTTTGAGTAGTCCTTGGAGAATCTCTTTCCCTTCTTGA
Organism: Kitagawia praeruptora; assembly: GCA_037693485.1. Taxonomy (NCBI): domain Eukaryota; kingdom Viridiplantae; phylum Streptophyta; class Magnoliopsida; order Apiales; family Apiaceae; genus Kitagawia; species Kitagawia praeruptora. Next base: position 130,501,118 of record CM075352.1, read on the forward strand.
AGTTCTTGTATCCCATCTTCTTGAAGGTCTTTACCATCAATGCAGCCATTTGCATCATATCTTCATCATCTTCAGAATCAGATGAATCATCTGTGTTTGAGTCAACATCAGTGTTTGATGACTCATTCTCTGAATGGATGACTAAGGCTTTCCCTTTTTCCTTTCTCCTTGATGCCTCCTTCTTTGATGGTTTCTCCTCAACCTTGAGAGCAACAGACTTTGACTTTCTACTAGATCTTTTGTTTCTCTGCTCCAATTCCAATTCATGGGTTTTGAGCAGACCATAAATTTCATCAATCTCTGTTTCACCAAGTTCATAATTATCTCTAATAGTGGTCGTTTTCACATCCCACTTTTCAGGTAGAGAGAGAAGAAACTTGAGATTTGAATCTTCCAAATCATACTCTTTGTTCACCAATGACAAATCATTGAGCAGTTTACAGAATCTGTCAAATGTTTCTGTCATGGTTTCATCAGATTTTGCCTCAAAATGCTCATACTCCTGTGTGAGTATGTTCCTTCTGTTCTTCTTAATTGCAGGAGTTCCCTGACATCTAACCTCAAGTGCATCCCATATCTCCTTTGCAGTTGTGCAGTTTATCACTTTATTAGACATAACATTGTCTAATGCACTGTGAAGTAAATGCCTTACCTTCGCATCCTTTGCAATAGATGAAAGATCCTCAGCAGATAGATCTTTCTTCTCTTTTGGTATGACTTTTGGTTCCTCACCAGCAGCAGCAGCAGATAACTTTGTAGGTTTGTGAGGACCTTCATAAATTCTGTCCAGATATTCTGGATCTGTAGCCTCCAGAAACATGGTCATCTTCACCTTCCAAATTGCATACTCTAATGGCCTCAGGATAGGAACCCTAATTGTTTCATACCTACTAACAGTAGTAGGGGCTTTCTCAGATGGTGGAGGTATCTCTGCCATTGATTACTATTGTGTTTGGATCTTTAACTGTAATAAAGTAACAGATTTGGCTCTGATACCACTTGTTAGGTCGATTACACAATAAATAATCAAGAACTGTATAAATAAGTAACAAGAACACACGTTTTAACTCTTTAAAACTGTTTGGAATTAATAATTCCTCTCTCAGTGATGTAAAGTATCACAGAGAGCTGCTTAGGTTACAAGAATGATATTCATTCACGATGGATACCCTTCTAGGGTTAACCTAACTGTATTTATAAGATAACCAGTGCTACATTTTCTATGATGACATTCCCAAAAACAATTGAGCCATATCCCAGAGTTTCTCCTTTGTTGCCATCTCCAAAAGATATTACTGGGCCAGCTTTCCTCTCAAACTTTGTAAGCAGGGACTTCTTTCCAGTCATATGTCCAGAGCATCCACTGTCCAAGATAATTGAATGCTTCTTTCCTGTGCCCTTAACAGAGGATGGAGAAATTTTCTTTGGAGATCCAGGTTTGTCTGAACTATTTGCCATCAATGCAATGTTGTCATAATCCAATTCATCCTCAGAATCACTGGAATCAGCCCAATCCTTCTGTGTGACCATAAGTGCATTACCCTTTCCTGAATTTCTAGGCTTCTTACACTCACTAGCAAAGTGTCCAAGCTCGCTGCAGTTAAAGCACTTGATCTTGGCCTTATCAAGCTTGACAATTGTACGTTTGCCTTTGTCACTCTTCTTCTCCTCCTTCTTTCGAAAAGGTCCTTTGCTAAATCTTCTCCTGTTGAATCTTCCTTTCTTGAAGGCTTTAGCAAACATAGAAAAGAGTTCCTGCATCTCAGATTCAGAATCATTATTGTCAGAGTCCATATCAGTAGTCTCTGACTCAGAACTTTCTTTGCTTTTCTTCTTCCTTGGATTCTTTACAGCAATCTCTTCATGCTGATCTTCAGGAAGCTTCTTAACTTCAGATTGAGCAGTAAGTGCAATAGTCTTCATCTTCCCTTCACTCCTGCTCTTCTTCTGCTGCTTGTCAAGTTCATAAGCTCTCAATTTTCCATATACTGCCTCTAATGAAATCTCATCCAGATCATTAGCTTCCTCAATTGCAGATATCTTCTCATTGTAGAAATCAGGCAAAGCTTTCATGAACTTTGTATTCATATCCTCCAAGTCATAATATTTACCATGCATGGCCATCTCATTGATGAGTTTTGTAAACCTATCAAAGGTATCAGTAAGTGACTCACCAGACTTGGATTCAAAGTACTCATACTGTTGTATAAGTAATGTCCTCATATTCTTCCTGACAGGCTTAGTTCCTTCACAGTGAACCTTAAGATTGTCCCATATATCCTTAGCAGTTTTACAAGAGAGAACATAGTTAGTGAGAACAGAATCAAGACTGTTGAATAATATGTTTCTCACTTTAGCATCTTTAAGAACATTCTCCTTGTCCTTATCTGACCATTCAGATTTTGGCTTCTCTGCTGTATGTTCTGGAACAACCACACCATCAACAGTTGCTTGTCCAACGACCTTTGTTGGAACAAAAGATCCATCTCTGATTCTGTCAAGATAATCAGGATCTGTTGCTTCCAGATGATGCAACATCTTTACTTCCCTTAGAGTATATTCGTTTCTCTTGAGCATAGGAATCTTAGTATTCCCATCCTTGTAACCAGACATGATTGCAGATCTTTATGATTATTCGAAATCAACCTACTCTGATACCAATTGTTAACTAATAACTTGTAGAAGGGGGGGGGGGGTTGAATACAAGTTATATAATCGTGTCTGATTTTTGCTTAATTATATGAACAAGAATAAACGAAAGAATCAAACTCTGTTTGTATTAATAAGATCAAATACAAACTCTACCAAAGGTGTACAATACCTTTAGCAGCTGCTGACAATACAAATCTCTCTCTCTGTTTGTTTCGAATTCTCGAATACAAACCTTATACAGAGCTACGAACACGAACTCAATTTTTCTCACACTTCAACTCTTTTTACAATGATATTGAGAGAGTATTTATAATGCTACCTATCAACTAATAACAGAAAGATATAATCTATACATGACAATGTTCTGTCTTCTAGTCGATAGTTTCCATCAATAGAAAACTCTTTCCTTCATAATATCTTCTTGCTTGTTCTTCAAACAACAATCCTGTTTTATAGCACTTGCCAGTTTCTGTAGCATCCATAATGACATCATCAGTAACAAGACTATTATCAGGATTTCATCTTGCATCAGTATCTGATCATCATCAGTATTAGACCATCATCAGGATTTGCCCTTTGTCCTGACATGTAGTCTCCGATACACTGTTCATTCCTGACTAAACTGTACAGATAACTGTCTTACACATAAATCCTATACAAAGTGCTAAATCCTTTATAAGATCAGGATTACAAGAAGTATAATGTATAAATTATATTCTTAACATCACAACTTATGAATTATTCCTAACATAATAACATAATATAATTAATGGTAAGCACTCGCTTGCCTTTTTTCACATTTACTTTTAATTGAAGAAATTACCTTTTTATAAACACCTAAAAACATCAATGTATTTTCCAATAATTAATATTTCCTTTCGAATTAAAACACGTTACCATTTTAATTTAAAACTAATCTTCATTAATATTTTACTATTATATAAATTCCGGAACATTAAAAGTTTTGGTACCTGTTTTTTGGTACTTCTTGAATTTACTTATTTACCCTTTATTAAAATAAATAAATATATGATATTTATACTTTTAAAACACCTATAATAAATAATAACATAATATAATTAATGGTAAGTAGTCGCTTGCCTTTTTTCACAATTACTTTTAATTGAAGATTTTACCTTTTTATAAACACCAAAAAACATCAATGTATCTTCCAATCATTAATATTTCCTTTCGAATTAAAACACGTTACCTTTTTAATTTAAAACTAATCTTCATTAATATTTTACTATTATATAAATTCCGGAACATTAAAAGTTTTGGTACCTGTTTTTTGGTACATGTTTTTTGGTACTTCGTGAATTTACTTATTTACCCTTTTTTAAAAAGAAAAATAAATATATGATAATTATACTTTTAAAACACCTATAATAAATAATAACATAATATAATAAATGTAAGTAGTCGTTTGCCGTTTTTCACATTTACTTTTAATTGAAGATATTACTTTTTTATAAACACCTAAAAACATCAATGTATCTTCCAATCATTAATATTTCCTTTCGAATTAAAACACGTTACCTTTTTAATTTAAAACTAATCTTCATTAATATTTTACTATTATATAAATTCTGGAACATTAAAAGTTTTGGTACCTGTTTTTTGGTACTTCATGAATTTACTGATTTACCCTTTATTAAAAAAAATAAATATATGATATTTATACTTTTAAAATACCTATAATAAATAATAACATAATATAATTAATGGTAAGTAGTCGCTTGCCTTTTTTCACATTTACTTTTAATTGAAGATTTTACCTTTTTATAAACACCTAAAAACATCAATGTATCTTCCAATCATTAATATTTCCTTTCGAATTAAAACACGTTACCTTTTTAATTTAAAACTAATCTTCATTAAAATTTTACTATTATATAAATTCCGGAACATTAAAAGTTTTGGTACCTGTTTTTTGGTACCAGTTTTTTGGTACTTCGTGAATTTACTTATTTACCCTTTATTAAAAAGAAAAATAAATATATGATATTTATACTTTTAAAACACCTACAATAAATAATAACATAATATAATTAATGGTAAGCACTCGCTAGCCTTTTTTCACATTTACTTTTAATTGAAGATATTACCTTTTTATAAACACCTAAAAACATCAATGTATTTTCCAATCATTAATATTTCCTTTCGAATTAAAACACGTTACCTTTTTAATTTAAAACTAATCTTCATTAATATTTTACTATTATATAAATTCCGGAACATTAAAAGTTTTGGTACCTGTTTTTTGGTACTTCATGAATTTACTTATTTACCCTTTATTAAAAAAAATAAATATATGATATTTATACTTTTAAAACACCTATAATAAATAATAACATAATATAATTAATGGTAAGTAGTCGCTTGCCTTTTTTCACATTTACTTTTAATTGAAGATTTTACCTTTTTATAAACACCAAAAAACATCAATGTATCTTCCAATCATTAATATTTCCTTTCGAATTAAAACACGTTACCTTTTTAATTTAAAACTAATCTTCATTAATATTTTACTATTATATAAATTCCGGAACATTAAAAGTTTTGGTACCTGTTTTTTGGTACCAGTTTTTTGTTACTTCGTGAATTTACTTATTTACCCTTTTTTAAAAAGAAAAATAAATATATGATATTTATACTTTTAAAACACCTATAATAAATAATAACATAATATAATAAATGTAAGTAGTCGTTTGCTGTTTTTCACATTTACTTTTAATTGAAGATATTACTTTTTTATAAACACCTAAAAACATCAATGTATCTTCCAATCATTAATATTTCCTTTCGAATTAGAACACGTTACCTTTTTAATTTTAAAACTAATCTTCATTAATATTTTACTATTATATAAATTCCGGAACAATAAAAGTTTTAGTACCTGTTTTTTGGTACCAGTTTTTTGGTACTTCGTGAATTTACTTATTTACCCTTTATTAAAAAGAAAAATAAATATATGATATTTATACTTTTAAAACACCTATAATAAATAATAACATAATATAATTTATGGTAAGCAGTCGCTTGCCTTTTTTCACATTTACTTTTAATTGAAGATATTACCTTTTTATAAACACCTAAAAACATCAATGTATTTTCTAATCATTTATATTTCATTTCGAATTAAAACACGTTACCTTTTTAATTTAAAACTAATCTTCATTAATATTTTACTAAAATATAAATTCCGGAACATTAAAAGTTTTGGTACCTGTTTTTTTGTACTAATTTTTTGGTACTTCGTGAATTTACTTATTTACCCTTTATTAAAAAAAATAAATATATGATATTTATACTTTTAAAACACCTATAATAAATAATAACATAATATAATTAATGGTAAGCAGTCGCTTGCCTTTTTTCATATTTACTTTTAATTGAAGATATTACCTTTTTATAAACACCTAAAAACATCAATGTATTTTCTAATCATTAATATTAACTTTCGAATTAAAACACGTTACCTTTTTAATTTAAAACTAATCTTCATTAATATTTTACAATTATATAAATTCCGGAACATTAAAAGCTTTGGTACCTGTTTTTTGGTACTTCGTGAATTTACTTATTTACCCTTTATTAAAAATAAAAAATAATATATGATATTTATACATTTAAAACACATATAATAAATAATAACATAATATAATTAATGGTAAGTAGTTGCTTACCGTATTTCACATTTACTTTTAATTGAAGATATTACCTTTTTATAAACACCTGAAAACATCAACGTATCTTCCACTCATTAATATTTCCTTTCGAATTAAAATACGTTACCTTTTTAATTTAAAACTAATCTTCATTAATATTTTACTATTAAATAAATTCCGGAACAATAAAAGTTTTAGTACCTGTTTTTTGGTACCAGTTTTTTGGTACTTCGTGAATTTACTTATTTACCCTTTATTAAAAAGAAAAATAAATATATGATATTTATACTTTTAAAACACCTATAATAAATAATAACATAATATAATAAATGTATATAGTCGTTTGCCGTTTTTCACATTTACTTTTAATTGAAGATATTAACTTTTTATAAACACCTAAAAACATCAATGTATCTTCCAATCATTAATATTTTCTTTCGAATTAAAACACGTTACCTTTTTAATTTAAAACTAATCTTCATTAATATTTTACTATTTTATAAATTCCAGAACAATAAAAGTTTTGGTACCTGTTTTTTGGTACCGGTTTTTTGGTATTTCGTGAATTTACTTATTTACCCTTTATTAAAAAGAAAAATAAATATATGATATTTATACTTTTAAAACACCTACAATAAATAATAACATAATATAATTAATGGTAAGCACTCGCTTGCCTTTTTTCACATTTACTTTTAATTGAAGATATTACCTTTTTATAAACACCTAAAAACATCAATGTATTTTCCAATCATTAATATTAACTTTCGAATTAAAACACGTTATCTTTTTAATTTAAAACTAATCTTCATTAATATTTTACTATTATATAAATTCCGGAACATTAAAAGCTTTGGTACCTGTTTTTTGGTACTTCGTGAATTTACTTATTTACCCTTTATTAAAAATAAAAATAAATATATGATATTTATACTTTTAAAACACATATAATAAATAATAACATAATATAATTAATGGTAGTTGCTTGCCGTATTTCACATTTACTTTTAATTGAAGATATTACCTTTTTATAAACACCTAAAAACATCAATGTATCTTCCAATCATTAATATTTCCTTTCGGATTAAAATACCTTACCTTTTTAATTTAAAACTAATCTTCATTAATATTTTACTATTAAATAAATTCCGGAACAATAAAAGTTTTAGTACCTGTTTTTTGGTACCAGTTTTTTGGTACTTCGTGAATTTACTTATTTACCCTTTATTAAAAAGAAAAATAAATATATGATATTTATACTTTTAAAACACCTATAATAAATAATAACATAACATAATAAATGTAAGTAGTCGTTTGCCGTTTTTCACATTTACTTTTAATTGAAGATATTACCTTTTTATAAACACCTAAAAACATCAATGTATCTTCCAATCATTAATATTTCCTTTCAAATTAAAACACGTTACCTTTTTAATTTAAAACTAATCTTCATTAATATTTTCTTTCGATTTAAAACACATTACCTTTTTGATTTAAAACTAATTTTACAATCATTAATATATACCCGAAAATATCACACCATATTTTTCAATTGTTAATAGAATATATTAAAAATCTGCATACGTTGTTTATAATAAAGAAACATTAGTATAATACGTAAATATGAGTGTATTAAAATTATATTAAATTAAAATTAATTAATAATTATATAATACCCGAAACATTAAAAATTTTGGTACCTATTTTTTGGTATATGTTTTTTGGTATTTCGTGAATTTAATTATTTACCCTTCATTATAAAAAAAATATATATGATATCTATACTATTAAAACACCCAAAAATAAATAATAACATAATACAATTAAATGTAATTAGTCGATTGCTTTTTTCACATTTACTTTTAGTTGAAGATATTACCTTTTATAAACACCTAAAAACCTCAATCATATCGTATTTTCCAATCAATTCATATCTAGCAATAATTAATATATACCCAAAAATATCACACCATATCATATAATCAGTAACAAAATATAATAGAAATTCGTATTACGAATAATGACCATTAAATTTTTAGTAAAAAAAATCAGAATCATTAGATCTAATTATAAAATATATTATATGATTAAATTAATTTACTAAAATTTCTAGTTTCAAATTTTATCAACGACATATTTATTTTATAAGTTTTAAACCATGCATATCATTAATTAAATTTATATTAAATTATTAATATTAAAATTAAAATAAAATATTTTAAATAAAGATTATATAAAAATATAATTATAACATAAAATAAAATTTATTACATATCAACAAAAATCCGTGCATCGCACGGGTTATAAGCTAGTTTATTATAATCGCCAAAATATTAAGAGTTTTGGTACAAATTTTTTGGTATTTTGTATTTTTATTTAATTACCCTTATATATTAGAATATTTTTACCTAAATACCCTTAATTATGTCTATCTGTACTATTATATTAAAGCCAAAATATTGAAAGATATGATAAAAATCTAGAGTTAATTCCAGTTCACATCCTTTTGGTTTCGGCCAACTGCATTTTTTACCCATACTTTGCATAATTGCACTATGCATCCCTTTACTAGTTTTGGCGGGGCAATTTTGACATATTTTACATTTTGACCCTTGAAGTATTACATATTTTACATATGAACCCTTAAACTAAAAAATCAAACACTTTTGCTCCTGGACTATAAAATTTGAGTAATTTAATCCTTTTACCAAAATTTATTCCAATATTATTTTTTAATTTTCGAATTTTTAGAATATGTTAAAATAAAAAATGAAAAGCATAGATTATTTTATAAAAATTTCAGCATAACATCCCGAACTTATCAAAACAAAAAATTTCATTCAAGAAATTTTACAAAAAAAAATTGAATAAATTTTTAAAAAATTAGTAATCTTATAAATTCAATTCGAAAGTTTATGGTATTTCCTCATATTATTTTTGTAAGATTTAATTATCTTAATCAAATTCTAATTCTTCATCAAATTTTAATTTTTTTCATCTATTTTCAATCTACTATTAATATTATTTCTAAAAAAATATGGATATACTGCAAAAAAAAAAATATAAAATAATCTATTTTGTTGTTTTTTATTTGAAGATACATTGAAAAAGGTTAAATTATACAAATAGTTGAGGGGCAATAATACATATTGTTTTTGTTTAAGGGGATTTATGTGTTAAATATGTCATACTTCAAGGACCAATATGTAAGTCTACATTTATAATTCCGAAATTACCCCTGTCCTTTTTAACGGTAACGGTCAAAATAGACGGAAGGGGTGCAAACTGTCGCGCCAAAACTAGTAAAGGGATGCATAGTGCAATTATGCAAAATATGGGTAAAAATGCAGTTGGCCAAAACCAAAGGGATGCGAAATGGAATTAACTCAAAAATCTATACTATATTATAATCACCGAAATATTTAAAGTTCTGGTACCTATTTTTTTGATACTTCCTATTTTTACTTAATTACCCTTATTTATATATTACTCCCTTCGTCTCGATTTAAATTTCCAGTTACTTTTTGCACGCATTTTAAGGTGCAAATAAAACATAGATCCATATTTTTTAATTTGTTTTTCTATTTTTGAATAAAAATTTATTATGTAAACTTCCCCTCTTCAAAATTTATACTATATTACAATAGCCGTAACTTTAAAGTTTTGGTACCTATTTTTTGGTACTTCATATTTTTACCTAATTACCCTTATTTATATATTAGTATATTTTTCCCTAAATACCCTTACTTATATATCTATCTATACTATTATATTAAAGCCAAAATATTGAAAGATTGATATAAATGTACATTATATTATAATCACCGAAACATTAAAATTTTTGATACATATTTTTTTGATACTTCGTGTTTTTACTTAATTACCCTTACTTATATATTACTCCCTCCATCCCGATTTAAATGTGGAGTTTACTTTTTGCACGCATTTTAAGGTGTAAATAAAACGTAAATCCATATTTTATTTTTGAATAAAAATTTAGTATGTAAACTTTACCTTCTCAAAATCTATACTATACTATTTTAGCCGTAATATTAAAAGTTTTGGTACTTCGTATTTTTACTTAATTACCCTTACTTATATATTACTCCCTCCGTCCCAAAAAGATTGACACACTTTCCTTTTTGGGACGTCCCAAAACTAATGAACCTACTATTTATATAAAGTAACTTAAATATTAAAAAAGTAAAGTACACTGAGCATGCTCAGACCAACATACAAAAGTTACAAAAGTTATGCACAATTTCTTAAAAAGTAGGGTACGTGGACATTTGCATACCACAATTTCTTACTTACAAAAGTTATGCACATGTAGATTTGTGCAGTATACAGTAAGTTGCAGCATGAGAAGTAATATAAAATGAAGTCCAACTGAATCTCCTTAAAATTTGTGCAATATTGACCGGTTCAGTCTTTACGGGACAGAGGGAGTAGTATATTTTTACCTAAATACCCTTAATTATGTCTATCTATACTATTATATTAAATCCAAAATATTGAAAGATATGATAAAAATCTATACTATATAATTATAATCACCGAAACATTAAAAGTTGTGGTGACTATTTTTTTAATACTTCGTGTTTTTACTTAATTATCCGATAAAGTAGTGCGAAAAATATATAAAAGTCAGGAGAAGTCACACGAGGGACTTTTCTCACAAGCGATGCAAGATAATAAATTAAACGTGCAAGCAATTAATATATGTGAATGCAACACACACTATATAAATATATTCAGCAGTTACTACAAATTTCACTAACACATGCACACTTTGGCTTTCGCCACGCTATTATGCGTTAAATTAAACACACACGGATAAAACTAACGCCTTCATAATATATATAAAAATTGGACAAGGCAAGTGTCTTAATAAAGATATATATATATATATATATATATATATATATATATATATATATATATATAATTATTGTAAATTTAACTAGATAATGGTAAAGCATGCATATTAATTAATTAGACATTACCAATCTCACGCCTAGATCGCCAACATGTAAGAGTTTGAAACAATATAAACTACCAATTCAAAACAATTTATTATTACAAACAACAAATTATTCTAAGTTCAGAATTATTACAGACTAAGTTCAAAGTTCTAGCAAAATAGGATCCATCAGATCGTCTCTCCCTTCTACCTGGAACTGCCTCCTATAGGCTACACCTGAACCACCACAACTCTTACACGCAGTCTCAAGAGTCCTTACCATCTTCGAGTTTCACTGAAAGGTTAAGGAAAATAAAATCATTGAGCCAATTGCTCAGCAAGTGCATAAACCAACAATATAAGACTGGCAAAATAATCAAATGAAAAGCAAGATATATCAATCTGCAAATGAAAGGTATCAACTGAATCAATATCAAAAGTAATTGAGTAGGAATTGGAATATCTGATAAGACGTTACGAGCAAAGCTGGGTGATCAGCCCACGTCAGAGCTCCGAACCCGTATATCCAATACGGTGTTCATCAAATATAAGGGGATCCCAGGCACACATTGGCCTATAATAATAATAATAAAATTTGGACCGGCGCCTCGGTCAAAGTAACATTCCATCCAATTCCATTTTAGGCCAAACAGAGTCTGTCAAATTCAATTCATCTCAAAGAAACAAGAATATCAATGTCATATCAAGTTGCTAATAAGCATGAATAGGATTCTCGGATTTCGAATGAATGATTTTCAGATTTCGAATAAATAACAAGGTAAAGTGAAGAAAGTCAATCATTTTGGATTCTCGGAAGTTAGGATTCTGTTTAGTGTACTTTGGCAAAGTCAAGAAATAAATCAAGAATCAATAAGTGGTTTAAGATAGAAAAAGAATTCATCATGCAAGAGGGTAATTATGTATTCGATTCAAGGATTCAAGAATTCAAGAAAATACGAAAGGGTTTCCAAGTAATATGGTCATCGATTAACAAGTCAAGTCAAGGGATATGAATCAATCACAAGGTATACGACAATAGTAAGATCAGAAAGAATATGGTACTAGTTTGTGACAATTTAACAATTCGATATCTCATGGCATTCATCATATGGAAACAACAAGGTAGGATAGTACACTTGCCTTAAATCACGAGTTTGCACTAGATAGCGTCCTCTTCAATCGGCTCCTTTCCAGGCCTCCTACTCGGACCTATAATAATATAAACAATATCTTATTTTCCCCTCATTAATTTACATACCACAAGACAATCTTTATAATGCTAACGTCCCATCGATAACTTTATAATTATATACACATATATGTTTATATACATGTAATCACATAAGTCACATAGCACGTAAATCACCTAACATATAATGTAGTATGGTATAGTACTATAATGACACTACGACTTAACATTGGAGATGTGCCTTAGGGTTTTGAAATCGTTTTATTATATTTTTAGAAATTTCGGCGGCATCTCCTTTGTATAGTCGTCAAACCGTACCGGACTATAACCGGCTCCAACAACATAAGGCAAACACAATACACTTCCAATGCCTACAATCTCCATCAACAATCAACTATTACTAATCACCAAGCAACTCTAAGTCAACCTATATCTCCACTACAAGTCATTATACAATTCATAATTCTAATTCACATAGCAATTTAATCATGCAAACAATTAATTCAAGTAACAATCAAATCAATTAACACTTAAACAATTTAAGCAAGAAACTCTCAAGAATTCACACAATTCCACAATCTCTCTCTCTCTTCCTCTCGGCTCTCTCTCTCTCTCTCTTTCTCTTCTCTCTCTCTCGGCCTCTCTCTCTCTTTCACTCTCTCTCGGCTTCTTCCTCTCCCTCTCTTCTCATCTCCCTCTCGTCCACTCTCTCTCCTTCTCAATCTCTCTCTCTCTCGGTCTCCCTCCTTCACCACACCAAACACACACAAAAATCCTCACAATGACTTACACAATACTTACACCCAATTTTGATTCACAATTCAATATTTCAACAATCCATTATCACTAACTTGTAAATTCACACTAAAATCAATTTATAACACTAACCCATCAAACTTCATATCATCAATCATCAAAATCACAAACCCTTTTTAATTTACACTTACTAACAATCATCAATCAACAACACATACATACCCACACCTTGTAATCTCATAAAAACTCAAACCCATCATCAAATTTAACTTAAAAAGTTATAAAAACTTACATGCAATCATATATAACATGGTAATCACATAAAATCATCAAATCAACACTTGCATGCAACCCTTTGGCTCAATTTCGATCATGGCCGAAGGTTTGGGGTCCTCCGGAGAGCCCGAAAATTCGTGGGTCTCTACCAAGGAGTATACCCAATCATCAACACCCACAAAACTTACCTTTGATGCTTGATTTTCGAAAACCTAGTTTGAAAAGTGATGAAAATCGAATTTTAAAGACATGGGGTTGTAGAGAATGAAGAGAGGAGTAATTTTATATCTAACACTTCATAGTTTGATGGAGAAATTACCTTGACTAAAGCTTGGGAATCAATGGAGGGGATAGAAATTTTGAGAGAATTTGGGAGAGAAGAAGACACACGGGGGGGGGGGGTCTCGGTCGAATGAAAAAGAAAAGGGGGGTGGGTTTTGTTTTGTCCAAGCTACACACACTCACATAATTAAAATGTATTTTAATGAAACATCTTTTAATTAAATAAAAAACTTAATAATTAACTACTAATTACAAGATATTTTGGATTTAAAAGTAATTTGTTGGCACATATATTTAAAATATACAATTCTCTATCTCAAAATATTTTTGAAACATTTTTAAAATCGTTTTATAAAAAGATTTGGATTTTACAAGTTTTAATATTTTAAAAAGAATAATAAATAGAAAAAAAATCCTTGAAATATATTTTAATTCGGAAATAAATTAAACTTTTATTTTTAAAAAGTCTTTAAATGCATAAAGATAATAAAACAAGAAATTTCATGATATTTACTAACTCCAAGAATGTTTTAAAAATGTTTAAGCAAGATAAAATCATATTTTAGTATTTAAAGGATATGCAAAATTTAATAAAATTTCATGTCAACACATCTAGCAATTAGACACATAACACATATTCACAATCATATAATAATGTAACGAGTCATCAATTAAAGCACATAATCATCTTTTTAATTGCAATTAATATAATTTAAAGAGTACGAAATTCCCAGATATTACATCCTTCCCCCCTTAAAAGGATTCTATCCCCAGAATCAGCTATGTAAACAAATGAGGGTACTGTTCTAACATATCTCTTTCTAACTCCCAGGTTGACTCTTCAACCCTAGGGTTCCTCCACAAAACTTTAACTAACGCAAGTGATTTATTTTTAAGCACTTTCCCTCGGCGATCTTCTATTCTGATCGGCCGCTCTACATAATACAAATCTGGCTGAATTTCTACTGGCTCATACTCTATCACACACTTAGTGTCAGGATGAAACTTTTTAAGCATCGATACATGAAAAACATTATGAATATGCTGCATCTGAGGCGGTAAAGCTAATTCATAAGCTACTTTGCCTACGCGTCGCAAAATCTCAAAAGGTCCTACAAATCTTGGACTCAACTTTCCTTTCTTCCCAAATCTGGTTAATCCTTTCCATGGCGAAACTTTTAACAATACTGGATCATCTACTTCAAAATCTACTTTCTTTCTTGCTGGATCCGCATACTTTCTCTGCCTGTCTTGAGCAGCTC
This sequence comes from Kitagawia praeruptora, assembly GCA_037693485.1. Lineage (NCBI taxonomy): Eukaryota > Viridiplantae > Streptophyta > Magnoliopsida > Apiales > Apiaceae > Kitagawia > Kitagawia praeruptora. The sequence goes on from CM075352.1 coordinate 130,516,169, forward strand.
TTAATCTCTTCTGAATTAGTTCCACTGTCTCTTTCGTCTGCTGAATCAATTCTGGGCCTACTATCCTTCGCTTACCAACTTCTTCCCAACACACAGGAGATCTACACTTCCTTCCATAGAGAGCTTCATATGGAGGCATCCCAATACTAGCATGATAGCTGTTGTTGTAAGAAAATTCCACCGAAGGTAGATGCTCGTCCCAATTGCCTTTGAAATCTATTGCACAAACTCTAAGCATGTCTTCAATTGTCTGAATTGTCCTTTCGCTCTGACCATCTGTCCGAGGATGATAATTGCTCATTCTGAGTTGTGTTCCGAGATGTTCTTGAAACTGTCTCCAAAATCTTGAGTTAAAACGGGGATCTCTGTCGGATACTATAGATACTGTAACTCCATAACGAGTCACAATCTCTTTCAAATACAAATGCACCAACTTGTCAAGCGAAAATCTTTCGTTAATCGGCAAGAAATGAGCTGATTTCGTTAATCGATCAACTATAACCCAAATAGCATCGGGATTTGCTTTTGATCTTGGTAGTCCTACTACAAAGTCCATTGCAATGTGCTCCCACTTCCCCTCAGGTATCTCCAATGGTTGAATCAATCCACTTGGTCTTTGATGTTCTGCTTTCACTCTTTGGCATGTATAACAACGACTTACCCACTCATCAATTTCTCTTTTCATATCTGGCCACCAAAAGTTCTTCTTCAAATCTTGATACATTTTCGTGCTTCCAGGATGTAATGAAAACTTAGAACTATGGGCATCACACAACAATTTTTCTTTCAACTCCTTCACATCAGGAATCCATATCCTTGAGGAAAATCTTAAAATACCTTGATTATCTTTCTGCGTGCAAATTTCTTCTCCAGTCAATTCATTCAATCTCTGATTCATCATTTCTTCTTGGCATTTCCGAATTTTGTCCAATAATACTGGTTGAAATGTCATGGTATAGACTTGATCTTTTGGTATCTCTGTTGCACAAACTTCAATCTCTAACTTCTCGAACTCTCTAAACAATTCTTGAGTCATTGTCAGCGTATTCAATCTTTCCTTCCAGCTAGTCCGATAAAACTTCTTACTTCTGTCGGTGTCCTTGGTCTTTCCCAATTCACAACTGCTTCAATCTTTGCTGGATCAACTAGAATTCCTTCTTTACTCACAATATCTCCCAAAAATTGGACTTCCTTCAACCAAAACTCACACTTGGAAAACTTGGCATACAACTTCTCCTTTCTCAATATTTCCAATGCTATCCTCAAATGCTCTACATGTTCTGCTTATGTCTTGGAGTAAATCAAAATATCGTCAATAAAGACTATCACAAACTTATCCAAAAATTTCTTAAACACTCGGTTCATCAAATCCATAAATGCTGTCGGTGCGTTCGTCAATCCAAAAGCCATAACCAAAAATTCGTAGTGACCATACCTCGTTCTAAAAGCAGTCTTCGGTATATCCTCTGGCTTGATTTTCAGCTGATGATATCCTGACCTTAGATCTATCTTTGAAAAACATGTCGCTCCTTTCAACTGATCAAACAAATCATCGATCCTTGGTAACGGGTATCTATTCTTGATAGTCAACTTATTCAACTCCCGATAATCGATACACAGTCTCATACTTCCATCTTTCTTCTTCACGAACAATACTGGCGCTCCCCAGGGTGATACACTTGGTCTTATAACTCCTTTGTTCAATAAATCCTGAAGTTGACTGGCGAGTTCCTTCATTTCAGACGGTGCCATTCTGTATGGAGCCTTGGAAATAGGTTCAGTCCCTGGTGCTAAGTCAATCGCGAACTCGATCTGACGATCTGGAGGTAATCCAGGTAGTTCTTCGGGAAAAACATCTGGAAACTCATTAAATACGTGAATATCCTCTAATTTCACTTCTTCTCGACTCTTGTCTATCATATAAGCAAGATAAGCCTCACATCCTTTCCTTAACAATCTCTTGGTTTGCATCATGGTAAGAAACGTACTAGCCTGCCTACGCCCCTTAAAGATAACTCTATCGCCTTCTGGAGATCTCAAGGTAACTCTCTTACTCTTACAATCGATATGCGCATCATACTCGGCAAGCCAATCCATTCCTAAAATTATGTCAAAATCTCCTAGTTGAAAAGGTATCAAGGTGATGGGAAAAAGATATCCTGAAATCTCTACTACACAGGGTGAACATACTTTATCTACTGGTATCTGATCCTGATTAGCTAACACAACATTCAAAACTTCTCTTAACATACGAGTATCACACTTCAACTTATTCACAAAATCTTTAGAAACAAACGATATAGTAGCACCCGAATCAATTAACACTTTTGCACTAGTGGCGTTCACGAAAAGCGTACCTTCCACTACATCCGAGCTTTTCACTGCATCATTCATGTTCATGTTGAAGGTCTGGGCACGAATTGGATATGCTGAAGCTTGATAACTTGGAGCTTGAAGGGCTGAAACTTGCTGAAGTAGAGGTGGACTTAGAATCTGAGTTGGAATCTGAGATGTTGCCATTTGGTTCACTGGGGTAGAGGTAGTCAATCTCATCAAGTTGTTGTTCGAAACAGGCGATCTGCACTCTCTAGCCATATGTCCCACCTTACCACACTTGTAACAAGTCACAGTCGATTTCGAATTCCGGCACTCATTAGCATAATGACCTTTCTGATTACACTTGAAACAAACAATATCTGCTTTCACACACGCTCCGGTATGCCTCTTAGAACAATTCTTGCACTCTAGAATGGATGGTCGGGGAAATCTTGATTGATTGGGGTTCTGAGGAAGGGTTTCTGAATTCCTGTTTCTGGGCATATTCCTTTTAAAATTTCTTCCCTGGTTCTGAAATCCGGGCTTTCTCTCCATTTGATTGGTTGACTTTCCTTGATCCTGATTCCTTTCTATTGCTTCCACTTTCCTCTTTAAGTTGCCCTTTTCCTTCTGATTCTGATCACTCTCACCTTCAATTATCATTGCCGTCTGAACCACTTCTGCATATGAGTTTATCTCAAAAGCTGCAACTCTGCTCCTTAACCATGGCTTCAATCCCCGTTGAAACCTCTTCGCTCTTTTCTCATCTGTATCCACATAATCTCCTACAAACCTTGCTAATTCTGTAAACTTCTTCTCATATTCATCAATACTCATATTCTCTTGCTTAAGATTAAAGAACTTTAACTCCATCTGATTCTGCATATACCTAAGGAAATACTTCTCCAGAAAAATCCTTTTAAATCTATCCCACAGAATCACTTCTGCTGCTTCTAGGGCCTTAGCCGACTCCCACCAATAATTAGATTGACCTTTAAGAAAATAGCTAGCAAATTCTACTTTCTCCTCATCACTAACCTTCACCAGTGCGAAGGCCTTCTCTATTTCCTTAAGCCATATCTGGGCTTCAACTGGATCTTTTGTTCCTTGAAAATCTGGGGGTTTCACAGCTTGAAAAGATTTAAAAGTTACCGCAAGTTGAGCTGGTGGTTGCTGTCCTTGTTGCTGTTGTAGCTGTTGATGTTGTTGCTGAAGTAACTGTTGTTGCTGAGCCAAAGTAGTCGTCTGCTGTTACAAAAGTCCCAAAAGCTGGGCCATATCCATATTGCCTTGATTGTCACCTCTATTCTGATCATCTTGATCCCTATTCTGATTAGCTCTAGTGTTGCTCCTTCTTGGAGGCATCCTTCTGAATATTAAACAATCATCTATTTATCCACAAGCATACGTCTAATCGCAACATGGCATAATAAGGTCTAACAGTTCTAATATAACATGGGTACAACCTAAAATTTAAACAATCTCACGCGGCCAAATTATACGATAAAAGGAAACGATAATAATAACAATAACGGTACCGATGACATCCATCGATAACCCAAATCCAAAGGTTCAAAGTACCAACCAACATAAAGTACGAATACTTAAACCGAAAGTACGATAAAGTCTAACAACATGAGTCTGATAATAACATGGCTATACTATAAGCCATCGCATAAAACCCAAATCATAAAACTAATCCTCCTGCAACTTGTTGATCACGTGCTGGAGCTCATCCACCATCATCTAAACCATCGTATGACTATCCCAATCGCTATGAGGTGCCATCTCACGAAGTCGCTCGTTAGCCATCTAGGTAAGTACTTGAAGTCTAGAGGTAAGGGTTCCGTCATGGTCCTCGCGAATCTTACCCTTAGCATCGAATAACACATCTAATCTCTTCTGAAGCTGAGTATTCTCACCATAAAGGTGATCACACTCCCTAAGCAACTCCTGGTAGACGGAAAAGGGTACAGTAGTTGGAAGATCTGCAAGGGGTGGAGCTGAAGGTCCTGGTGCCCGCTGTCGCTGCCAATAATATATATATATATATATATATATATATATATATATATATATATATATATATGTATAAAGCGTCAGATAAAACTTAGAAACATACTACTTAAACACTCTCGATAATAGGGGTCAATCAATCCTATTCTTTTATAAATATCATACTATTTACATTCTAAGTGAGTTTCTATTTTAATCCTAAGTGATTATAAAAATGTAATCTATCTTGTTACCTAAACCTATATGGTTCAGTGACTCAAACCTGTGACTCTGATACCAAACCTGTCACGGCCCCAAATCCCTTAATTAAATTTAACTAGATAATGGTAAAGCATGCATATTAATTAATTAGACATTACCAATCCCACGTCTAGATCGCCAACAGGTAAGAGTTTGAAATAATATAAACTACCAATTCAAAACAATTTATTATTACAAACCACAAATTATTCTAAGTTCAGAATTATTACAGACTAAGTTCAAAGTTCTAGCAAAATATGATCCATCAGATCGTCTTTCCCTTCTACCTGGAACTGCCTCCTATAGGCTACACCTGAACCACCACAACTCTTACGCGCAGTCTCAAGAGTCCTTACCATCTTCGAGTTTCACTGAAAGGTTAAGGAAAATAAAATCAATGAGCCAATTGCTCAGCAAGCGCATAAACCAACTATATAAGATTGGCAAAATAATCAAATGAAAAGCAAGATATATCAATCTGAAAATGAAAGGTATCAACTGAATCAATATCAAAAGTAATTGAGTAGGAATTGGAATATCTGATAAGACGCTACGAGCAAAGCTGGGTGATCAGCCCACGTCAGAGCTCCGAACCCGTATATCCAATACGGTGTTCATCAAATATAAGGGGATCCCAGGCACACATTGGCCTATATTAATAATAAAATTTGGAACGGCGCCTCGGTCAAAGTAATATTCCATCCAATTCCATTTTAGGTCAAACAGAGTCTGTCAAATTCAATTCATCTCAAAGAAACAAGAATATCAATGTCATATCAAGTTGCTAATAAGCATGAATAGGATTCTCGGATTTCGAATGAATTATTTTCAGATTTCGAATAAATAACAAGGCAAAGTGAAGAAAGTCAATCATTTTGGATTCTCGGAATTTGGGATTCTGTTTAGTGTACTTTGGCAAAGTCAAGAAAATAAATCAAGAATCAATAAGTGGTTTAAGATAGAAAAAGAATTCATCATGCAAGAGGGTAATTATGTATTCGATTCAAGGATTCAAGAATTCAAGAAAATACGAAAGGGTTTCCAAGTAATATGGTCATCGATTAACAAGTCAAGTCAAGTTCAAGGGATATGAATCAATCACAAGGTATACGACAATAGTAAGATCAGAAAGAATATGGTACTAGTTTGTGACAATTTAACAATTCGATATCTCATGGCATTCATCATATGGTAACAACAAGGTAGGATAGTACACTTGCCTTTAATCACGAGTTTGCACTAGATAGCGTCCTCTTCAATCGGCTCCTTGCCAGGCCTCCTACTCGGACCTATAATAATATAAACAATATCTTATTTCCCCCTCATTAGTTTACATACCACAAGACAATCCTAATAATGCTAACGCCCCATCGATAACTTTATAATTATATACACATATATGTTTATATACATGTAAGCACATAAGTCACATAGCACGTAAATCACCTAACATATAATGTAGTATGGTATAGTACTATAATGACACTACGATTTAACATTGGTGATGTGCCTTAGGGTTTTGAAATCGTTTTATTATATTTTTAGAAATTTCGGCGGCATCTCCTTTGTATAGTCGTCAAACCGTACCGGACTATAACCGGCTCCAACAACATAAGGCAAACACAATACACTTCCAATGCCTACAATCTCCATCAACAATCAACTATTACTAATCACCAAGCAACTCTAAGTCAACCTATATCTCCACTACAACTCATTATACAATTCATAATTCTAATTCACATAGCAATTTAATCATGCAAACAATTAATTTAAGTAACATTCAAATCAATTAACACTTAAACAATTTAAGCAAGAAACTCTCAAGAATTCACACAATTCCACAATCTCTCTCTCTCTTCCTCTCGGCTCTCTCTCTCTCTCTCTCTCTTTCTCTTCTCTCTCTCTCGGCCTCTCTCTCTCTTTCACTCTCTCTCGGCTTCTTCCTCTCCCTCTCTTCTCATCTCCCTCTCGGCCTCTCTCTCTCCTTCTCAATCTCTCTCTCTCTCGGTCTCCCTCCTTCACCACACCAAACACACACAAAAATCCTCACAATGACTTACACAATACTTACACCCAATTTTGATTCACAATTCAATATTTCAACAATCCATTATCATTAACTTGTAAATTCACACTAAAATCAATTTATAACACTAACCCATCAAACTTCATATCATCAATCATCAAAATCACAAACCCTTTTTAATTTAGACTTACTAACAATCATCAATCAACAACACATACATACCCACACCTTGTAATCTCATAAAAACTCAAACCCATCATCAAACTTAACTTAAAAAGTTATAAAAACTTACATGCAATCATATATAACATGGTAATCACATAAAATCATCAAATCAACACTTGCATACAACCCTTCGGCTCACTTTCGATCATGGCCGAAGGTTTGGGGTCCTCCGGAGAGCCCGAAAATTCGTGGGTCTCTACCAAGAAGTATACCCAATCATCAACACCCACAAAACTTACCTTTGATGCTTGATTTTCGAAAACCCTAGTTTGAAAAGTGATGAAAATCGAATTTTAAAGACATGGGGTTGTAGAGAATGAAGAGAGGAGTAATTTTATATCTAACACTTCATAGTTTGATGGAGAAATTACCTTGACTAAAGCTTGGGAATCAATGGAGGGGAGAGAAATTTTGAGAGAATTTGGGAGAGAAGAAGACACACGGGGGGGGGGGGGGGGGGTTCTCAGTCGAATGAAAAAGAAAAGGGGGGGTGGGTTTTGTTTTGTCCAAGCTACACACACTCACATAATTAAAATGTATTTTAATGATACATCTTTTAATTAAATAAAAGACTTAACAATTAACTCCTAATTACAAGATATTTTGGATTTAAAAGTAATTTTTTGGCACATATATTTAAAATATACAATTCTCTTTCTCATAATATTTTTGAAACATTTTTAAAATCGTTTTATAAAAAGATTTGGATTTTACAAGTTTTAATATTTTAAAAGGAATAATAAATAGAAAAAAAATCCTTGAAAAATATTTTAATTCGGAAATAAATTAAACTTTTATTTTTAAAAAGTCTTTAAATGCATAAAGATAATAAAACAAGAAATTTCATGATTTTTACTAACTCCAAGAATTTTATAAAAATGTTTAAGCAAGATAAAATCATATTTTTGTATTTAAAGGATATGCAAAATTTAATAAAATTTCGTGTCAACACATCTAGCAATTAGACACATAACACATATTCACAATCATATAATCATGTAACGAGTCATCAATTAAAGCACATAATCATCTTTTTAATTGCAATTAATATAATTTAAAGAGTACGAAATTCCCAGATATTACATATATATATATATATATATATATATATATATATATTCAATTCTTCCAAAGATAGCTCCTTAGGTGGAGATTAGGAAATAATTACTCTCCATCACTCATTTATTTGCAAGTTGCATTAAGAATATTAATAGCTTGTATGACTTGTAAAAATGATAAAAAAAATAGATTGAAGCCTAATTCAAATTCCGCGAATTGCTGAAAATACTTGGTATCAGAGCCTAGTTAATAATATTTTAAAATGAATCTTTTAAAAGAGAAAAATCAGGAATTCCTGAGGAGGAAACTTCTGATAATTTAGAAATCAAGTTTTCAGAATCAGAAAAAGGCTTTCAAGCGAGTTTTCTAATAAAACATTATTTAATTTTTAAATCAGGAACACCAAGCTTGATTTAAAGAAAGAAAATATTTTTAATGTTCCTTGTTTGGATCGTTTAAAAAGAAAAATCAATATCTTTTATTACGTATCTACGAAAGAAATGCATGTAGAGAAAAAAGATACTACATGAAAAGTGTATTTGCCTTTAATCACTAAAAAAGAGTGTTAGATATAATTGATGTGATTTAATATCAGTGTTTAAGTGTTACAGGGAAACAGAGTTTAACTTGTTAATGAAAGCAGTCGTAGTAGAGTTTGAGTTTATGCTGACAGATGAAAGCGTAAACGCTGACAGATGTGAGCGCAAAAACTGCTGACTGGAAGCGCAACAGAGTTTGTTAAACTCTGTCTAACGGGAGCGTCTGCAGGTCAACAGAGATTAAAGATTAATTCAAGATAAACAAGGAAGAAATATATTTGAAGATTGGATAGCTGTCAAAGAGATTGAGTTGACTTAGAAGACGTAGAGCAATCGTAATTGATATCAATTGTATAGCTTAATTTTCGGAGAATCAATTAACGATTGTACGTAGCTGTATATCTTATAAATACAGTTAGGTTAACCCTAGGAGGGTAATCCATCGTGTACGAATATCATTCATTGTAACCTAAGCAGCTCTCTGTGATATTTACATCACTGAGAGAGGAATTATTAATTCCAAACAGTTTTTAAGTACTAAAACTTGTGTTCTTGTTATTCTCTCATACAGTACTTGATTATATATTGTGTATTCTGCCTAACAATTGGTATCAGAGCCAATCTGTTACTTTATTACAGTTTAAGATCCAAACACAATAGTAATTAATGGCAGAGATTCTTCCTCCATCAGGTTCTGAGAAAGCTCCTACTACTGTTAGTAGGTATGAGACAATTAGGGTTCCTACACCTAGGCCAGCAGAGTATGCAATCTGGAAGGTGAAAATGACCATGTTTCTGGAGGCTACAGATCCAGAATTTCTTGACAGAATTTACGAAGGTCCTCATAAACATACAAAGTTATCTACTGCTGTTGCTGGTGAGGAATCAAAAGTGATTCCAAAGGAAAAGAAAGATCTAACTGCTGAGGATCTTTCATCCATGGCTAAGGATGCAAAAGTAAGGCATTTACTTCACAGTGCTTTAGACAATGTTATGTCTAACAAGGTGATTAATTGCACAACTACAAAAGAAATTTGGGATGCACTTGAGGTTAGGTGTCAGGGAACTGCTGCTATTAAGAAGAATAGAAGGAACATAATCACACAGGAGTATGAGCATTTTGAGGCAAAGTCTGAAGAAACCATGACAGAAACATTTGACAGATTCTGTAAACTGCTCAATGATCTATCATTGGTTAACAAAGAATATGATCTAGAAGACTCAAATCTCAAGTTTCTTCTGTCCCTACCTGAAAAGTGGGATGTGAAAACAACCACTATAAGAGATAACTATGATCTTGCCGATACTGAGATTGATGAAATCTATGGACTGCTCAAGACTCATGAATTGGAAATGGAACAGAGAAACAGGAGATCAAGCAAGAAGTTGAAGTCTGTTGCTCTCAAGGTTGAAGAGAAACCATCAAGGAAGAAGGCAAAAGGAAAGGCTTTAGTCATTCATTCTGAAAGTGAATCATCAAACTCTGATGATGATTCAAACACTTCTGATTTATCTAACTCTGAGGATGATGAAGAAGAAATGAGAAAAATGGCTGTTTTGATGGTAAAAACCTTCAAGAAGATGGGTTTCAAGAACTTCAAGAAGGGAAAAAGGTTTTCTAAAGATTCGAATGACAGAAAGAGTTACAGAAACTCTGAGAGAAGAAATACCAAATCTGGGAAGAAAGACAAGTCTGAGATTTAATGCTACAAGTGTAAGGAGATGGGTCACTATGCTCCTGAGTGCAAGAAGGGTAAAACTGAAAAGGCACTCTATACAAAAGGCAGAGACTGGGCAGACACTTCAGACTCAGATGAGGAAGTTAACTATGCACTCATGGCTTCTACTCAAAATGAAGATTCTGAACTCAAGGTACCCCCAACTACCTTTGCACCTAGAAAAACTTGTCATAACTTGTCATAACTGTCTAGGTGCTACATTTGCACCTAGAAAAACTTGTCATAACTGTGGTAATACTAATCATCTTGCTAGTTTCTGCAAGAAGAACAAAGACATTAATTCCTTACCCTCCAAATCTGGAGTGAAAAAGAATAATGTCAAACCTAGACCACAAACTCTGTGCAAACATTATGGAAGTACTTGGCACTCAATTTATACTTGCAAGAATTATCATGCTATTTATCATAATTACTATGAACTGAAACCTAATTTGAAATGGGTTAAAGTTAATTCTGCAGGTGCTAAGACTGAAAATGTTAGTTTAAACTCTGATAATGACAAATCCGCTGCAAAAGCTAACAGATTCATTAAAGCAAAAGGATCCAAGCAAGTTTGGATCCTTAAAACTAACAATCAGTGATTGTTTGTGATTGCAGGGCACCAGGGAAAGTACCCTAGTCGTGGACAGTGGATGTTCAGGACACATGACTGGAAATAAAGCCCTGCTATCAGAGTATGTGGAGAAGGTTGGCCCAAAAGTTTCCTATGGAGATGGCAACATAGGACATACTCTGGGATATGGAAATATTAATCTTGGAAGTGTCATCATCACAAATGTAGCTCTGGTTCCAGGACTCAAGCATGATCGGCTATCTGTGAGTCAAATCTGTGACAGAGGATATCATGTAGATTTTCAGCCTGAATACTGTCAAGTCATCAGTAAGTCTACAGGGAAAGTTGATCTAGTTGGAAACAGACATAATAATATCTATGAAATTAAATTGTCAACAAACTCTGATGGCAAAGCAGTGTGTCTGTCAACAAGGATGTCCAGTGAAGAGAGTTGGAAGTGGCATAAGAAACTCTCTCATTTAAATCTAAACAACATCAATGAGCTGATAAAGAATGATCTTGTGAGAGGACTTCCAAAGTCCTTGTTAAATGCAGATGGCCTGTGTGATTCATGTCAAAAGGCCAAACAGATAAAGGCTTCTTTCAAAAGCAAGTCTGAGTCTTCAATTGTTGATCCTTATCATCTTCTACATGTTGATCTTTTTGGACCAGTGAATGTTATGTCTCTTGGAAAGAAGAAATATGCTCTAGTCATTGTTGATGAATACACCAGATACACTTGGGTGTACTTTCTAGCAAAGAAGGATGAAACTGCATTAACTCTGACAGAACATATAATGCAGCTGGACAAAGGGTCAAAGAATCAAGTGAAGATTATCAGAAGTGACAATGGAACTGAATTCAGGAATTCAACAATGGAAGAATTTTGCAAGAACAAAGGAATTAAACAAGAGTTTTCTGCACCTGGCACTCCATAACAGAATGGTGTAGTTGAAAGGAAGAATAGAACTTTGATAGAAGCTGCCAGAACTATGCTTGATGAAGCAAAATTACCAACTTATTTCTGGGCAGAAGCTGTTCAAACTGCTTGTTTTACTCAGAATGCCACTCTGATCAATAAGCATGGAAAAACACCATATGAAATGGTGAGAGAAAATGTTAGTTATAGAGGCATGCCTGTACACATCTAATAACAAGCCTAATTGTTTGTAATGCTTTGCATTACTTACATGACCTCTTAACTGAGGGAACCTCTAGTTGTAGAGTTTCTGTTTGTATTGTACTTGTAGTAGGCATCAAATCCTAGTTGTGTAACTGTACAAATAGAGTCTGGAATAATGCTTGAAAGAAGTTCCAAGGTTCATGCCTCAAGCAAGGAGTTAAAGACTGTCAAATAATCACAGTTGGGATTTGAAGAAATAAAGAATTTGCCTAAGTACCAATTCGAGAAATATATTTGTCTATTTGAGAAGTCCAGCATTCGAGAAGTCAGAGATTCGATATCTCAAGACACTATTCGATATCTCTGAATACACTGTTCGATATCTCATTCGATATCTCAGGGATTCGATATGTCTACTACTCTATTCGAGAACTCAAGAAGTCAACAAGTCAAGATGGTATTCGAGTTCTCAAAGAGTCAACAAGTCAAAGTTCCATTCGATATCTCAAGGACTCAGAAAGCTATTCGACAACTCGAGGATTCGATAAGTCAAATGTTCTATTCGACAACTCAAGGAATCCTGATGGAAAAGAGCTATTCGAGAAGTGGTTCGATATGTCATTATAACAGTATTCGAGAACTCAGAGTTATCGATCAAGTCAATTCTAGTTCTCGAATCACTTACTTAGTCACTTCTCGAATACATTCTTGGAGACAAAATACTGAAGAAATTGTACAAGTCAGAAACCTGAAACCTGCAACAAGCCAATGCACTTTATGGACCACAATCTGTAACGTGCTCTGGAAAGCCTACAAGGAAGATTGGAGAGATATAGAAGAGACAAGGAGCTAAAGAAGTGGATCTAAACAGGCTTTGCAAAGTCAAATCTGTAACCGTTTGGACACTTACTCAAAAAGAATAGACAGACTAGAAAGTAATTTGTTTAGCTACCTTACTTGCAGTAAGTAGGCTGTATCCATGTTCTATAAGGACACAGCCTCACTTCATAACTTAGTAACTTTTGTGAGTCAAGTTTTTCATACACTGTAAGCCATATCTCTCTGAGAAAAACGAAGCTGAGAATACTACCATTTGTATTCCCAGATTGTAGCAACCTTTATCTAATAATACATTAGATTAAAGTGATATTGTGTCTTGTGTTGTTTATTTATCCGCACCTTCACTTCTACACACACAGGCACTTATCTGCTACATAGACTCAATCCAAGAAAAGTTCAAGAATCCATTCACCCCCCCTCTGTATTCTTTTACCTTATTCAATACTCAACAAGTGGTATCAGAGCGGGCTGTTTATTCAAAAACAGAGAAACGATCATGAGTTCGAATACACCAAAGACTACAGGAACGGTTAAGGTCCCTAAGTTTGACAAAGAAAACTTCAACCTCTGGAAGATAAAGATGATGTTGTTCATTAAAGCCTCTCATCCCTTGTATCCTGAGATTCTCAAGAATGGTCCTTTTGTTCCACAACAAGGGATACCAGAGAAGACTGTTGGAACCATAACTATCCCAAGAACTTATGAGGCCAAGGATCCATCAAAGTGGACAGAGTCAGAAAGGGAGAAGGTTGCTCTTGACAGCCACCTCATGTTGCTTATCATTGATTCCATGGACATGTCAATGTTTGAAAACATTGCATCATGCACGTCTGCTAAAGAGATGTGGGATCACATTGAGTGTTATGTGAAGGGACTGATGAGGTTAAGGAAAACAAGAAACAGATACTGGTCACACAGTATGAAGCTTTCATGGCACAGCCCAAGGAAAGCATCACTGAAATGTTTGAAAGGTTTCACAAGCTAGTTACTGAGTTGCAGATGAATGGAAAGGTTTACAGCACCAAGGAGTTAAATATGAAATTTCTGTTATCTTCACAAAATCATCTGGAGCAAAGAGTCATTTCTCTAAGAGAGAGAGATTTGAACAATGTCACCTATGATGTGCTCTATGGAGTCCTAAAGACTCATGAACTTGAGTTGCTTCAGAAAAGGGCTATCCAAGCCAACCAAGGTAGGATGATAAACACATCATGTGCCTTGATTGTCAACAAATCCATTCTGGACCTAGAAGCATCTACAAGCCAACTAAGGATAGAGGAGGTGGCAGATGATGAAGGAACTGAAGCTGGGGTGAGTGAACCTGTTGAGGAAAAGGAGGAAGAAGAAGAAGAGTTTTACACTCTGGAAGAACTTGATGGGATGGAAAATACTTCATATGCCTTCATGGCCAGAAAATTTCCAAACATCAGATTTAAAAGAAATCAACCCTTCAAACCCAAAACTCAAAACCATTCAGCCAACAAGAACAAGGCACCTGTGAAACCAAACAGAAATAAGTTCAAAACCGATTATGTGGATAGGTCACTGTAAGGTGTTATCGATGCAATGACCTAGGGCATTTTGCCAGTGAATGCAAGAAGCTTAAAAAGAAGGATAGAGATTATCTTGAGCTAGAAGCTAAGTATGAGGCCCTTCTGAAAAAGCAGACACATGGTAAGGCCTACATAGCTGAAGGGAAGTGTTGGGATGATTCTGAGAGTGATGAAGAGGAACAAGAATTATGCAATTATGCCTTGATGACCAACTCCAAGGATGACTCATCTTCATCTGATTCTCAGGTACCATCTCTCACTTCTATAGACATGTCTGTTTCTGAATACAAATGCATGATTGAACAATTATCTGTTGAAATGTTTAATATTCATACTAGTATGACTGCTGCTAATGAGGAGATTGCTAAACTGTCTACTAGAAATGAAATATTAACCAAAAAGAATGAGGAACTTGAGCTAACTACTATGCAAGTAGAAAACCTTAAGAAAGAAGTTTAATATTTGAAGAACAAGGTTTTATGTTCTAGTCAAGTAGAGAAGGCTCTTAGGGATGAATTAGCTGAGAATGAATTCAAACTAAAAACTTTCAAGAAATCATCTGGTTTAGTGCAATCCTACTGTGAGAAAATTGAAGCTAAACCCAAAGCAGCTATTGGACTTGACTATGACTCTCTCAAACAAAGGAAAGGCTATGCTGTCATTGAAGAGGACACAGCTGTTCATGAGAAAGTGCCTCACATTTTGAGAAAAACTGAAAATCCAATTTTTAAGGAATCAACATTTGAAATTGATGAGGATGCCTTACTCATCAAGCAAATGTTGAATGATGAGGATGAGGCACAATCTAGTGAACAGCAAGCATCCTCTAAGGGTGAGAGTGTCAAGTCATAGACCAAGAAACCAGTAGT
Organism: Kitagawia praeruptora; assembly: GCA_037693485.1. Classification (NCBI taxonomy): domain Eukaryota; kingdom Viridiplantae; phylum Streptophyta; class Magnoliopsida; order Apiales; family Apiaceae; genus Kitagawia; species Kitagawia praeruptora. The sequence continues at coordinate 130,531,270 of CM075352.1, forward strand.
TGATAGGCCAAGACCTAAGAAGTTTGTTAAGTTTGTCTCAGCTGGGAAGAGTGAATCAGAAAAGGAAGTGACTAAGAAGAAACAGAACAGAAATGGCAAGTTAGGGATTAACAAGGATAACAACTATGCTTATATGCCTAATGCCCCTAGAAAAACTTGTCAGAACTGTTTCAGTACCAATCATCTAACTCATGCATGCAAGAAACCTGTTGGTAGTGTGTCTAAACCTTTCTATGATTGTTCTGTGCCTCTAAGTCATAGAGATGCACCTTTCTGTGATAAATTTGACTGTATGCCATGCAATATGAATGTTATGACTAGTTGTTTTAATTTAAGAAGGCAGTTCATTGATGGTTGTATCAGTCACAATTCTCACACACACTACACAAGGTCAAAGTCTTCAAGTCCTCCTAAAGCTAGGAAGGTACCTTTGTCACCTAAGTCTGAAACCTCAGGTTCTAAGACTTCCAACAGTGACAAGAAGACTAACACTAAGAAAGTTGACAAGCATGTTGTTTATGATAAAACTGTCTCTAAGTCACATGGACCCAAACTTGTTTGGGTACCAAAGGAAAAGTAATACCTTTGTGTTTGCAGGGCAAAGAAAGTGAAAAGAAGGTCATGTGGATTTTGGACAGTGGATGCTCAAATCATATGACTGGTGATATGGCCCTGCTATCACAGTATGAGGAAAAGGCTGGCCCAATGGTTGCTTTTGGAGATGACAGCATGGGTAACACATTGGGATATGGCAAGCTGAAAGTTGGAAATGTCATCATTGAAGATGTAGCACTAGTCAAGGGGCTCAAGCATAATCTGTTAAGTGTTGGTCAGTTTACTGATAGAGGATTCAAAGTGAATTTTGACAAAGATGAATGTTTGATCACCCACAAGAAGACTGGTGATTTTTCTCTATCTGGAGTAAGGAAGGGAAGCCTGTTTGTAACCAATATGGACTCTGCAAACAAGGACAAAATTTGTTGCTTTTACTCAAAAGCATCAAATGAAGATTGTTGGCTGTGGCACAAGAAACTATCACACCTGAACTTCAAGGCCATTAATTCTCTAGTCAAAAGAGAGTTAGTGAGAGGCATGCCCACACTTGAATTCTGCCAAGAAGGAGTGTGTGAGGCTTGTCAAAAAGGAAAAATGAAGAGATCAAGCCACAAGTCAAAGACAGTGACATCTGTAACCAAGCCACTACAACTCATCCATATGGATTTGTTTGGACCTGTCAACATAATGTCACTTGGAAGAAAGAAGTATGCCCTGGTAATGGTTGATGATTTTTCAAGGTATACATGGGTGGAATTTCTGGCATCAAAAGATGAGGCTCCACAAGTAATTATTGAGCATATAAAGAAAGTTGACAAGGAAGCAAAGGCAAACGATGCAAGTGTGATTGCACTGAGGAGTAATAATGGAACAGAGTTCAGAAATGCCACACTTGAAGCATTCTGCAAAGAGAATGACATTTCTCAGCAATTCTCAGCTCCAAGGACTCCACAACAAAATGGAGTTGTTGAGAGAAAGAATAGAACTCTAATTGAGGCTGCTAGAACAATGTTACTTGATGCAAAAATGCCTACATGTTTTTGGGCTGAGGCTGTGAGCACTGCATGCTATATTCAGAACAGGACCCTCATCAACAAAAACACTGGAAAGACACCTTACAACTTGATGACTGGAAAGAAGCCTACACTAAAGTATGTTCATACTTTTGGAAGCAAATGCTTTGTACTTAAGGATAATTCTGAATATATTGGAAAGTTTGATGCAAAAGCATTTGAAGGAATTTTTCTTGGCTATTCTATGGAAAGAATTGCATACAAGGTTTATGTCATCAGTCAAAAGAAAGTTATGGAAAGCACAGATGTAACATTTGATGACAGCAAACTACCTGGACTAGAAGAAGCCAATGATGAAGACAAAGATCCATTGAAGTTTGATAATCTAGATGATTCTGATGAAGAGACTGAAACTAGAGTTGAAACTCAAGTTCAACATTCTCAAGTGAATAATGATACAAGAGAAGAATTTATGCCAATCAATAATGGAGAAACAAGCATCCAAGACACACCTGTGAGTAATGGCAACTTCACAGGGGGAGGAAATGAGGATGACCATGATGTGGATGATGAAGCAACATCAAGAATGAGAAGTCAGGCTGAACACTCGAGGAAATGGGATAGATCACACACTGCAGAGCAAATCATTGGAGATCCTAATGCAGGAGTAAGGACTAGAAGAGCAACTCAAAATGAGTGCCTCTATGGATGTTTTCTATCACAAGTTGAGCCTAAGAAACTTGATGATGCACTGTTGGATCCAGATTGGATTATTGCCATGCAAGAGGAGCTGAATCAATTTGAAAGGAACAAAGTATGGGAACTTGTGCCTGCACCAAAGAATAGAACCATTGTTGGAACAAAATGGGTTCTGAAGAATAAGATGGATGAAGATGGTGTAATAATAAGAAACAAAGCAAGGCTGGTTGCAAAAGGATACTCTCAACAGGAAGGCGTTGATTATGATGAGACATTTGCCCCTGTTGCTAGATTGGAAGCCATTAGAATATTCTTGGCATTTGCTGCTCATTCAAACTTTAAAGTTTATCAAATGGATGTCAAGAGTGCATTTCTAAATGGAGAGTTGGAAGAAGAGGTTTATGTGCAACAACCACCTGGCTTTGAGGATCCACATTTCCCAGAATTTGTCTACAGATTGCTTAAGGCATTGTATGGACTTAAGCAAGCTCCAAGAGCATGGTATGATACTTTATCACAATTCCTTCTTGAAAATCAATTCACTAGAGGCACATTGGACAAGACACTGTTTTACAAGAAGCATGGTGATGATATGATCCTAGTTCAAATCTATGTGGATGATATCATTTTTGGTTCTACAAATGAGAAACTGTGTGAGAAATTCTCTAAACTCATGCAGAGCAGATATGAGATGAGTATGATGGGAGAGTTGACATTCTTTCTAGGGTTGCAAGTCAGTCAAAGGAAGGATGGTATCTTTATCAGTCAAACCAAGTACATCAAGGATTTATTGAAGAAGTTTGACTTGGAAGATTGTTCACCTGCCAAGACACCCATGGCCACTGCCACTAAACTGGATGAAGATGCTAAAGGCAAGAGAGTAGATATCTCAGTCTACAGAGGCATGGTTGGTTCTCTACTCTACCTCACTGCAAGTAGGCCAGACATCATGTTTGCTACATGCTTGTGTGCAAGGTTTCAATCAAATCCAAAGGAATCACATTTGATTGCAATAAAAAGGATCTTTAGATATCTGAAGGGCACTCCTAACTTGGGATTATGGTATCCTAAGGACACAGGGTTCAATCTGGTTGGTTATTCTGATGCTGATTATGCTGGATGCAGAGTGGATAGGAAAAGCACCTCAGGAAGCTACCAGTTTCTTGGACAAAGGTTAGTTTCTTGGTATAGCAAGAAGCAACAATCTGTGTCAACTTCTACAGCTGAGGCTGAATACATAGCTGCTGGAAGTTGCTGTGCTCAAGTGCTTTGGATTAGAAATCAACTTAGAGATTATGGACTTGTGTTGGAAAGAATTCCAATCATGTGTGACAACACAAGTGCAATCTCTATAGTTGCCAATCCTGTCAATCATTCTAGAACAAAGCACATTTACATCAGATATCATTTCATAAGAGAACATGCAACTAATGGAACCATTGAGTTGCATTATGTCTCTACAGATAAACAACTAGCTGATATATTCACTAAGCCATTAGATGAAGCCACCTTCACAAGGTTGGTAAGTGAGATTGGAATGCTGAATTCTTCAGATTCTAGCTAAGTGAATACACCATCTAGATTGTTGCAGCAGTAAGCACTTACTTTATCTAAATTCTCAATATTTTTGGAGCAAGTGTTGGCTGAAATATGATTTATAAATATTTCATATCTGTTGCATATGTTGAAAATCATATTTCTATTAACTTAAGATTTCTATGAAATTTTGAGAAAATCACTATTTAATTTGCTAGGATATTTTTCAATGAATATGTCTGGTAAATTTTAAAAGATAGTGAAAATCAAATTTTTATGAGTGATGGGTATAGTTCGATAAGTCAGACTTCTCGAATGATTCACTATTCGACATCTCTAATAAGTCTCATTAGAGTACTCTTGAGTTCTCGAATAGAGTCTTTCTGAGATATCGAATAGAGGAATTCTTGACTTCTCGAATATAGTAACTGAGTTCTCGAATGATTGAGTTCTCGAACACTATATTTGAGTTCTCGAATCATTTGAAAAGGTTGAATTCTCGCTGAATTTTAACCGATTTTTGACTTTTGTCTAAAAGTTTAATTCACTCATAAAAACACATATTATTTAATTTAGAATTATTTCTAAGTTAGATAACTGCCAGCTGTGAGTTTCTATCTGCTTGAGTTATCGATTAAGCCATTCTTGACTTCTCGAATAGTTGTTTTCTACTTCTCGAATGCCTGACTTGTCGATACAAAACTTTCTGCTAATCGACAATTCAAGTACTTCATACTTATACAATTTCACATCTATTCGATTCATTTCATTCGATTTCTCAAGCATCTACACTCTCTAAACCCCTGAAACCCTAGCTACGAAAAGCCAAATTTCTTCTTCAACCTTCAATTTCTTTCCTCTCTTCTACACAAATGGCAACAGTAAAGTTTAACACCAACTTCATCGCTCTCACTAGTGATGTTGAAGCACCCAATGCCAATTTCAAGTGCTTTGTGAAATGGATGGCTGAGTCATATATCAAGGATGCACTCTCTGCCAACCCAACTCTGTATCTAGATATTCTGGAACAATTCTGGAGTACTGCTATTGTGGAGGTTGTAGCCCTGGAAAACGCAATCACTTCATATGTCATCTACTGCAAGGTTCAAGATAAGGAAATCACTATCACTACTGTAGACATGAACCAAGCACTAGGCCTACAACAAGAGTCATTTGACAGAATGGCCACTAATGCAGAGTTGGAGGAATTCTTTGAGTTCATAAACTACTCAGATGGGATTAACCTTGGAAAGCTAAACAGAAAGAATCTGAGAAAGGAGTGGAGTTATGTGTTTGCAACTCTTCTCCAAGTCTTCACTGCCAGGAAATCAAGCTTTGATCAAATCAGTGCACCTGTGCAGCAAATTGGATATGCTTTGGCCTATGGAAAGAAGATTGATGTTGGCCAAATCATCCTCCAAGAATTATATGGGAGACTTGGTAAGAACACAACCAAGAGAGGTACTGATATTTTCTTCCCTCGCTTTATTCAATCTGTACTTAATTATAAAAATTCTTCATTGATTGAATTGCCTGGGATTGATAAAAATAAAATAGGCTATCCTAAGTCCATGACCAAACTCATTTTTGGTAATTTGGAGACTAGGAATGATGTGGATGTAAGACTGAACATAACTCCCCATATGGAGAGTTTGTTTAGGACCTATCCCCACAACATGCCAACATTTGATGAAAAATCTAAGTTAGCACAGCCCAAGCAAGTAGAACAAAATGCTAACCCAGGGCCTGCTAACCAACCCTCTCAACCAAACACTCTACCCCATACTGAGCCAACTGCATCATCCTCTCAAAAGGGTGATGTTAGTAAAAAGAAGAGAAAGGAAGTAATGTCTGCACCATTAAATATCTTGTCTGAAGCAGCATTAGCTGTTGAATTAGGTCTAGGAAGTGAGGAACCTGAGTTACCCTTACACAGGACAAAGAAGAAGAAAACTAAGACCACCTCTTCAGTCACACAAATGGCTGAAGTTGTAAAATCAGGGGCACACAGCTCACTAGGTGTATCCTCTCAACAGGGTGCACCTATAGAATCAAGCATCCTCCCCAATGCACCTTCTTGTATAGAGTCAGCACATGGGAGTGATAAGGCTGGCACAACACTGAGTGGAGAGCACATCACATTTGAAACTCCCTCTATCTCTCAGGGGGAGTTGTCAAAATCTACTCTCAAACACACTTCTCTTCCAGAATCTAACTCTGAAATTTCTTTGGAACCTGCAACTCAGGCAACTGAGATGCAAGGTATTGATCATCAAGAATTCTTTTCTCTTGATGAGCCAATAATTTCAAGTGACTTAGTGCATGACACTTTGTTCACCACTCAGAACCCACATTTAGATGGTGAGGGAATGCATGCTGAGGCATCTCCTAATGACACCATCACAAACACAGAGGTTCCACTAGTTTTTACTAGAGACTCTGTGCCTGTGTCAACTGCTGGTGTAATTCATCCCACTTCTGTGGTGACACCAGTAGTAGAGTCAATCCATCCGGTTACAGAAGTTGCATCTGTAACTGAGGAGTCTAGCTTGCCTAGCTCTAGCTCTGACTTTATGTCACAATGGCTGAAGCCTGTGCAACATGACAGTACTTCAGGATCAGGGTCTGCTCCACAACAATTGACGGTTGAAGCACTTCAAAGCTTAATTGTGGATCAGATTCCTGAGTTCACAAAGATTGCTCAGAACCTTCTCACTGCAGACATGCCTAATCTAGACTATGAGGCTATTCTGTTATGCCATAGGGATGATGTGGAGGTGCAGAAGTCAAAGATCATTGATGATGCTGAGAGAGATGGCAACATAGATGCCTGGTTGCAAGGAAAATATGATATTACTCTCGATGAAGCACTTCAGTATCTCAGGGAGGAATACCTCACTTCACTGGGCTCCAATGCCAAATCTCTGACACCTGGTGAAGTGTATGAGGCTATAAATGATACTCACAAGGGATTCCTCAAGGCTGCTCATTATCTTGGAAAAGGTGTTAAGACTGAGGTCAATAGAGTGTGTGATAAGACCACCACCTCAGTAGAAGCAATCAAGAGGACCTTTGATGCCAAATTCCCTCAGCTAGACAGTGTGTTCAAGGACATCAAACACTGCAACTCTACCTGCACCAAGATGGATAATGGGCTAGCTCTGCTAAAGGATACTGTCACAGGTCTGGGGCATCAATTTCAAATTCTATCTGATCAGACCACAGATGCCAATGCCATGCTGAGGACCATGTTCAAAAATTTATATGGAGACAGACTGCTCACTGAGGTCCCAGTACATGACATGACTAGATTTGAAGTGCAGAGACTCAAAGACCAATCCCTGTCTGGCTTCAAATCTACTGAATTATTCAGCAAAGTATATGCACTTGAGAAGGAGGTGGCTACTCTCACCAAGTCCAATGCTCATCTTACAGACAAGGTTGCAATGCTAAATGACCAGTTGGACACTTAAGCATCCACTACAGCTGATGTCCTTCTGCATCAACAATCCATGTTAGCTGCTATGATGAAGCATATGGGTCTCCCTCTACCTGATGAATCTTCTATCCCAAAGGACATTTCTACAGCCTCTATGCCTGACAACAAGCCTAAGGGGGAGAAGAAGGCAAGGAACTCAAATACAAAGGGGGAGAAAGGCATAATAATAAAAGAGGGTGGTCAACAAAGAGTTTCAAAATCTCTATCAAATGTGCCTGGCAAAGGAAAATCCAAAGTGGATGAGCCTCCATCTACCTTGCCAGTTGTCACTCTACCAACTGTGCATATCACTACTCCTGGAGGACAAAAGCAATCCATAACTACCACAGTGGTTGCAGGGAGTATGCCATCTGACAAACCTCCAACCTCTATATCTGAGAGTGCCAAGCCTGTAGAAGTTAAAGTTGTTACTGAGGCCAAGCTGCAAGAAGTTGCCAACTCAGATGTTTATCATGATAAAGCCTTCTTGGAGTTTCTGAAAGCCATAAGGGAACAGGTTGGTGACACTCAGTTTTATCCGAGGGAGGTGAAGAAGCAGATTGACTACATCACTGTCATCCCCAAGAAAGTCAATAATCTATGGGTCAAGGAGATAGTGATGGTTTCCAAATTAAAGATATGGCATCTAACATACCAGACTCTACAAGACCTAAAACACTCAGAGATAGATGCCATACTTGAGCTCATTGAGAAGAGGAATGAGAACAGCAAAAGTCTGTTTGATGATTTGAGGAATGGCCAACCTTCAAGGCTACCAGAAGTGATCAAGAAGCTATGGACAATCATTTATCAGTCTGGCACCAGAATTGAAGATATCAAGCAATTGGTCATTCCCCATGATCTCACCACTAGAAATCACAGACTAATCATTGCTATCATTGATCAATTACAGAAGAAGGTTGGAGCCAGAAATGCTGAAGAAACTGAGGCACTGCACATCCTCAGAACCTATATTGCAACTGGTGAAATTCCAGAGATGGCTCAACCTAGGAGAAATAAGGATGATGATTCTGAAGACAAAGGTGATGGGAGGAGAAGACATCACAGGAGAGATAAGGGTGATGAAGACAAGAATAAAAAGGGGGACAATGATAAAAAGAATGATGATGACCAAGGTAAAATCTATGAGAGGAAGAGTGGAAGACAGCAAGCCTTAGGCACTGCTAGCAGTAACCTCACCACAACACAAGACTCTAAGTCTAGGGTGAATACTGTTAGTAGTGACCTAGCAAAATCTACATCTATGGCTTCTGCAACTGTTTTACCACCTCAAGAAGAGAAGAAGATTCAAGTCAAGAAACCATGTGTATGTTTCAGAAAGCAATCTGCTAATGGAATACTACTATGGTCTACCAACCAAGGTCAAAGATTTCTGCCAAGCAATCATGTCAAGAGGATGAAATTTAAACATGCTGCAAGAAGAGTGAAGCTATCCAAATCAAGAGCCCTAACAATCATTCCAGGATTGAAACTCCAGCCACTTGATGAAGACTTTGATGAAGAGCAACTGCAATTTCTAAGAGCTCAAAAGATATGCTATGCTGCAATTGTGGATGACCACCTTGAAATCAAGTACACTGATGGGAAAGAAATGAAATTCAAACAAGGGGGTTGTCAACATTGGGGTAAATTGTATGAGATAGAAAGAATCATTGCATTGCTGGACTCTAAAGACAAGGTGGAGAAAGTATGGAAGCTGGAATTGATTGACTTTGTGAAAATGAAGAAAGAATATGCTGAGAAGATAAGAAAGGGCTGCTATGAGAAATGGTTAGAAAGGGAGAAAGAAATTGACAGATTGGAGATTGAAGCAGAAAAGCTAAGGGCAAAGGGATTGTGTAGAGTTCAGTTGGACCCCTATGTGGTGAAGTATAGGAGAAGAAATGGAGACAATGTCAATATAAGAATGGACCTACTCAGTCACTATCCTGCCAACATTCTGAAGCCAGTGCTTGAAGATTTCAAAAACTCTATTATGATTGAAGAATTGGATGCTATGACAGAAATCATGAGAGCAATAGATGAGATTGCAAGAAAGGAGAAAGAAAGGAAACAGAAAGCATATGATGATCTACAAGCCAAAGCAATGGAGATGCAATCAAAAGAAAATGGCTAGTACCTCAACATACTGTAAGAGTATTTATCTTGTAATTTCATTTATGTGTTCAATCAAAATACATACCTGTACATTTAAAGCTTTATCTTTATGTATGTTAGGCTTGTTATCAAACATGAAATTGTGACTAAGGGTCTCACTCACAATTTGGGGGAGATTGTTAGTTACAGAGGCATGCCTGTACACATCTAATAACAAGCCTAATTGTTTGTAATGCTTTGCATTACTTACATGACCTCTTAACTGAGGGAACCTCTAGTTGTAGAGTTTCTGTTTGTATTGTACTTGTAGTAGGCATCAAATCCTAGTTGTGTAACTGTACAAATAGAGTCTGGAATAATGCTTGAAAGAAGTTCCAAGGTTCATGCCTCAAGCAAGGAGTTAAAGACTGTCAAATAATCACAGTTGGGATTTGAAGAAATAAAGAATTTGCCTAAGTACCAATTCGAGAAATATATTTGTCTATTCGAGAAGTCCAGCATTCGAGAAGTCAGAGATTCGATATCTCAAGACACTATTCGATATCTCTGAATACACTGTTCGATATCTCATTCGATATCTCAGGGATTCGATATGTCTACTACTCTATTCGAGAACTCAAGAAGTCAACAAGTCAAGATGGTATTCGAGTTCCCAAAGAGTCAACAAGTCAAAGTTCCATTCGATATCTCAAGGACTCAGAAAGCTATTCGACAACTCGAGGATTCGATAAGTCAAATGTTCTATTCGACAACTCAAGGAATCCTGATGGAAAAGAGCTATTCGAGAAGTGGTTCGATATGTCATTATAACAGTATTCGAGAACTCAGAGTTATCGATCAAGTCAATTCTAGTTCTCGAATCACTTACTTAGTCACTTCTCGAATACATTCTTGGAGACAAAATACTGAAGAAATTGTACAAGTCAAAAACCTGCAACAAGCCAATGCACTTTATGGACCACAATCTGTAACGTGCTCTGGAAAGCCTACAAGGAAGCTTGGAGAGATATAGAACAGACAAGGAGCTAAAGAAGTGGATCTAAACAGGCTTTGCAAAGTCAAATTTGTAACCGTTTGGACACTTACTCAAAAAGGATAGACAGACTAGAAAGTAATTTGTTTAGCTACCTTATTTGCAGTAAGTAGGCTGTATCCATGTTCTATAAGGACACAGCCTCACTTCATAACTTAGTAACTTTTGTGAGTCAAGTTTTTCATACACTGTAAGCCATATCTCTCTGAGAAAAACGAAGCTGAGAATACTACCATTTGTATTCCCAGATTGTAGCAACCTTTATCTAATAAAACATTAGATTAAAGTGATATTATGTCTTGTGTTGTTTATTTATCCGCACCTTCACTTCTACACACACAGGCACTTATCTGCTACATAGACTCAATCCAAGAAAAGTTCAAGAATCCATTCACCCCCCCCTCTATATTCTTTTACCGTATTCAATACTCAACAGAAAAGAAGCCAAACCTGAAATATTTTCATATTTTTGGGTGCAAATGCTTTGTGTTGAAAACTCATCCTGAACAGTTGACCAAATTTGACCTGAAGGCAGATGAAGGAATTTTTGTTGGCTATCCACTGTCAACTAAGGCATTCAGAATTTATAATCTGAGAACCAAAGTGATCATTGAATCAATTCATGTGTCATTTGATGACAAGAAAATAACTGGACTTGAAGATGCGAATGAACATGATCAACTATACTTTGAAAATGAAGATTTATTCTCTGTTGAAGTAAACTCTGATGAGGCTGATCTGATAAACTCTGTTGAGCTAAACTCTGAACCTCTACTGGTAAATACTAAAGAGACTTTCCAGCCAGAAACAAGAGAAGAACCAATTGAGGGGGAGCATGAAGAATCACATCATAGTGATAACTCAAATTCTGATAGTGACTCAGCTGATAAATCTGAATCAATCTCTGAAAACTCAAACTCTGATAGTCCAAACACTGACAGTTCAAACTCTGAGCAGTCACATTCAGGGGGAGCCTCAGAGAATGAAGAAAGACACCAAGGAAATCATGAGAACATGGATCGAGGGGGAGGATCAAACTATGAGAGAAGTCATTTGCCTTCAGCTAGGAAATGGACCAAATCTCACACACCTGATTTGATTATTGGTGATCCAGATGCAAGAGTTAGGACAAGAAGTGCAACAACAAATGAATGTCTGTTTCATGCATTCTTGTCACAAACTGAGCCAAAGAAGGTTGAAGAAGCTCTTAAAGATGCTGACTGGATAACAGCAATGCAAGAAGAGTTAAATGAATTTGAGAGAAATGAAGTTTGGACACTTGTACCAAGACTCAAGAATAGATCTATTGTTGGTACTAAGTGGGTGTTCAGAAACAAAACTGATAGTGAAGGAGTTGTTACAAGAAATAAAGTCAGACTTGTGGCAAAAGGCTATTCACAGCAAGAGGGGATAGATTATGATGAAACTTTTGCTCTAGTTGCCAGGTTGGAGGCAATAAGGATGTTTCTTGCCTATGCTTCTCACAAGAAATTCAAGGTGTTCAAGATGGATGTGAAAAGTGCTTTTCTGAATGGAAAGCTTGAAGAAGAAGTGTTTGTTGAACAACCACCTGGTTTTGTAGATCCAAAATATCCAGACCATGTCTACAGGCTAGACAAGGCACTCTATGGACTTAAGCAGGCACCAAGAGCATGGTATGAAACTGTGGCTCAATTTCTCTTAGAAAGTGAGTTCCACAGAGGTACAATTGATAAAACCTTGTTTTATTTCAAATCTGGGAGTGACTTGCTTTTAGTTCAGATATATGTTGATGACATAATTTTTGGATCTACTAATGATAAACTCTGTAAGAAGTTTGCCAAGCTTATGCAGTCCAGGTATCAAATGAGCATGATGGGAGAGCTTAGTTATTTTCTAGGCTTACAGGTGAAACAAACAGATGATGGTATCTTTATCAATCAAGCAAAATATACCAGAAATCTTCTCAAGAAATTTGGCATGCTTGACTGTTCATCTGCAACAACTCCCATGACAACTGCAACCAAATTGGACAAAGATATAGGGTCATCAGTAGATATGACAAGCTACAGAGGAATGATTGGCTCTCTTCTCTATCTAATAGTAAGTAGACCTGATATCATGTATGCAATATGTTTGTGTGCAAGATTTCAGGCAGATCCAAGAGAACCACATCTAACAGCTGTGAAGAGGATTTTTAAGTATCTCAAGGGCACTATAACTTTAGGGCTGTGGTATCCAAGAGAATCAGATTTCAAACTAATTGGCTACTCTGATGCAGACTTTGCAGGCTGTAAGATTGACAGAAAAAGCACAAGTGGAAGTTGTCAATTTCTTGGTGACAGACTTGTTTCTTGGTACAGCAAGAAACAGAAATAAATATCCACATCTACAGCTGAAGCAGAGTATATTGCTGCTGGTAGCTGTTGTGCACAGATTCTATGGATGAAGAATCAACTGCTGGATTATGGATTGAGGTATAGCAAAATACCTATTTTCTGTGATAATCAAAGTGCTATTGCTATGACAGGTAATCCAGTACAACACTCAATGACCAAGCACATCAGCATAAGGTATCACTTTATCAGAGAGCATGTAGATGAAGACAACATTGAGCTTCATTTTGTATCTACTGAACAGAAACTTGCAGATATCTTCACAAAGCCATTAAGTGAAGCTACATTCACAAGACTGGTCAATGAACTAGGAATGGTCTCTGGTTTTGACTAGAGATATTGGTTAGACTCAAAATTTTACTTGTGTAATGTGTTGCTCATTTTTCTGTGAATTGTTAAGTGCTATGTGAACTCTTTTGATTAAACTCTGTTATGCATACTCTGTTAACATGTTTTTGTTTAAACACTGTTAAGCTCTGTCAGCATGCCTGTCTGTAATATTATGTTAACATGTTTGATAAACTCTGTGAATTCTGAATTGATTATTATCTGGATGAAAACACCAATGAAGAAATATGTATGAAGCATGATTCTCAGTAATCAAATCATGACTCTTTCTGAGTCACTGTGATCCAATCTGAACTTGTGCAGTAAGTTAACACAGCATGATACTGTTTCATATTTATAGCATCTCTTAGTTTATTTAGTCCTAAACTCTGAGTCTATGAATACTGTGTGCATTGCCTCTCATAAATAACTGCTGATATTGATGAACTCTAAACTCTGATTAATGACACTCTGTTCCCAAAACATATACATGGTTCTTGATGATTCCTTGTTTGTACTTGTGAAAATTATAAAACTTGAGGTGTGTCATTGTTTAGTTTGGTGAGTACCAATTCATGTCTGCACCCTGTGAGAATTTGAGCCAAGTAAGTGATTGATACATTTTATATCAATCGGATTTTATTGATGTGGGATGTTCATCAGTGAGTATGTTGCTCTAGAACTTGTTTTAAACCATTTTGAGACTGCATGATATGTGTGTGCATGAAAATGATAAAGGCACTAGGATTTACCATATTTCTCCAAACACTGTTCATAAATTCCACCCTTAGTAAACCCCTTTGAGCCATAATAACTGCTTCTTTTAAATTATGATATATCAAGAGTAGTTATATTCATTTGAAAATTGAAGAGCAAACAGGTGAGAGTTTCTTTACAAAGGAAAGTTTACTCAGTGAATATATATACATAAAAAAAATGTATATATGCTGATCATCTTGTACAAATATGTACTAACAGTGCAACTGAACACTTTGCTCTATTAAATTGTTCAGTTAGCCATTTATTCATTTATTCTCTCTCTTCTCACCTGTTTGATTTTACTAAATTACAACCATGAATAAAGTCCTTTTGATTTGTGCATATATGTACTCAAAGTAGTGTAAATTTGGTGGACAATCAAGCATATGGTAGCATCTACTTTTACTGATTGAACTTGAGTGTAAACACTTCACCTAAACACTTGTGTGCTTTGAGAGTTTGTGAGTTTATCAAATCCTTGGCATGTTACTCACTGAATGATGCTTTGATATCTATCTCTTGATATTTTGTCTATAAAGACTTTGTGCTTAATTGGATAATCATGGACATCAAAGGGAATAGATGTACTCAGATTTCTGTATTTAAGTTACTACAGAGTTTAGCTTTCATCAATTAATCAGTGTTTAATATGAGAGTCTGTGCATTCGGTGTTTATTGATTTACTTTATGGATTTTATGAAATATTAGATGCTCTAAAAATTGATTTGGTAACCTCTGCTTCACACACATATATATTCACAACTGTGCAATTTTTGAAAGGGTTTCAGTGATAAAGTTGGAAAATTGACAAATGCTGTTGGATGGTGTTTAGTACTCTAAGGTAAATTTTCATTGGGATAATTTGTAAATTTTGGAGTAAATAGAGTGTTTGACAACTGTTAATGAGTGTAAATGTGTTAAAGTGTCTTGGTAATAGGGAAGTGAATACAGCGGTGATAATTGCTATTTTACTGCGCGTGATTCATTGATCCGCTGGATGCATGACACGTGTCCCACTCACCCATTATTGTGTCCCACTCACACATTAATCTAGGAACGGTTGAGTGTTTTAATACACAAACGATTGAGTTTTGATTTTTAATTACAGCTCTAGTCACTTTTGTGTATCATGATTCATTTTTACTCTCATCTACACATCCACTAATATTCACTTTACTAAACCACACAGTTCCTTTGTGTTATTCACTTGGACATTTTCACAAACACCTTTTCCTACATATCATTTTCACTGTCATTGTCTGCTCTATTCTTGATTTAATGGATTCTAAACCTTTTACTGCTGTTGGTCTTCGATTTGTTCCTAACAACTTTGCAGCCCCACTCCACAATGAACGTGTACCAGAAGCGTTTCATCTTATGCAGAACTTTCTCCGCGACTTCGAGATTGGGCAAGCTTTGACTGAACCTTCTATTCTATCTGCATCTCAGATTGCCACTTTATGGCAGGATGGAGGAGAATTCAAAGTATGTGGATGGAGGAGAGAATGGGACTCCGTCCATAATTTTCACTCATGATGAACAAGAGTTTGTGATTACTCCACAAACTGTCAGAGAAACCATGGATTTCGACACTCACACCTCATATGCTGTTGTTTCTGAACAAAATCTGCGAGAAATGCTAACAGAGATTGGTTACATGGACTCTCTTGCAAAGCTAGGCAGTGTCAAACGGCCAAATCTCAGAAAGGAATGGAACTTTTTCTTTGACTGCATTACAAGAACATTCCAGAAGAAAGTCACCAATTGGGATGCCATTCCTATCGACAGTCTGCAAATTGGGTATTCTCTACTCTATGGCAGTAATTTTGATTTTGGTCGTTATGTCTTAATGAATTTAGGTGATAAACTGTCCGAGTCTACTGCAGTATACTTTGCTAGATTTTGTCAACTACTATTCACTGCTTGTGTATCTGGGTTAGATATTGATGAAGCTAATGTGATTCAGCCTTTTAAAGTCAATAAGAGAATATTCTCTGATATGACTAATAAGGATGCTGGTAAAGAGAACCTACCTGCCCTTGTTTTGCTACTTGCCTTGCAAAACTTTCTCAATCAACCCCAAGATCCACAATCACCACAAAATGAACCACAACAAACACAACCACAACAAATGCCTGAACCATTGGCCACTGACCATACTGAAACCATACACTCTAAACCTATCCCATCATCTGAAACTTCACAGGCACCTCTAAACTCTGCATCACATTCTCAACCTTCATTTCCCACACAACCTGAAATCATATCAATCACTACTACTCAACCTCAACCACAATCTAAACCAAAAAGTCAAAAACATACTGCACATAATACAAGGCATTCCAAGGCTAAACAGGCATCTATTGGAGCTGTTTATACCAGAAGAATCATCAAAAGGGCAAATAGGCCTTCATCACCATTAGCTGATGACAATTCTACTGAAGCAGAAGAGGTAGTTGAAGTGTCTCAAGCAAAAAGAAGGAAATTGATACTTGCAGAATCTGATGAAGAGCAAGTTAATGAAGCTCCAAAGGACATCTCTAAGGAGACTCCTATTGTTGAGACAGAGATTATTGTTGAACCTGTTCTAACAGAGAATGAACTTCAAGCAGAAAATGAATTTCAAGCTAATGAGCCAGTCATTGCTCCTATGGAAGATTTTGCTGAAAATTTTCAGACATTCTCTGTTGAAGATGAAAATCCAATTCCAACAACCATGGCTGCTACAAACTCTGTTGACACGGGTGTTGCCGATCAACCTACTGTGGTGTTAGAAGAAATAGAGGTTGCATCTCACACTGAGTTCATTTCTGATGCACATCAAGGCTCAGAATATGGTGAGGAAATTACTCAAGCACATGTTGCTTTTCAAGAACAAATTGCTGTTACTGTAGAAGAACAGGTTGCTAATGTAGAACCTGCTACAGATCATAATGAAGAAGCTGCCTCAGTTGCAGATGATTCTGATAATGATTCTTCTGAATCAATGAGTGCTGCACCTGCCAATGATCAAGTTCAAACTGATGGACCGAAAATAGGGGAGAAACCAGACTTTGCTGGACCTTCTGTATGAGAAATTGATGATAATTATCTGGCACAGCAAACTGCAGATTGGTACAAAGCAGACTGCATCTTTCCTACTGGAAGAGCAGCTACTTTTCTTAAGGAAAATTCTAAGAAGATTTCAAATCCTGATATTCTAACTTGTTTACAAGGAACAGTGATTCAGGTTAAGGCTTTGAATCACAGGTTTGATGACAGTCAGAAAGCATTTCTTGATCTGAGAACTGAAGTTGCTACTCATGAGGAGAAATCTCACAGAGTCAATTCCAAGCTGTTTCAACAATTTTCTGAGGCCCAAGAGACTCTCACTGAGAGATTGAGTAAAGTTGAACAGAATCAAATTTTGCTAACTGAAAAGGTTGACTCTATTG
The DNA here is from genome assembly GCA_037693485.1 of Kitagawia praeruptora. Lineage (NCBI taxonomy): Eukaryota > Viridiplantae > Streptophyta > Magnoliopsida > Apiales > Apiaceae > Kitagawia > Kitagawia praeruptora. The sequence goes on from CM075352.1 coordinate 130,548,597, forward strand.
CAAACTCTCTTGAGTTAATAACATCTATTCTGATTCCAGATGGTGATGATGTCAAAAAGGGGGAGAGAATTTCTAGAACTAAGTGCAAGAAGTCTCAAACTCTGTCAAAGAGGGATCATCTGGATGATGAAGGTACAAATCCAGAGAAGAGGTTAAGAAAGGTTGAAGCTGTAAAACCACAATTTGGAAGGTCCACAAGATCAACAAGGTCAAGCTCAGCAGCAACAAATACAAATATTCAGAGTACTTCAAGACAAAAGGATTTGTCATTCTCTGACAATCCACAAACAGATGAAGAGCTGGCTGCTAAGATTTTTCTTGAAGAAAATCCAAAGGGTGCTACACTTGAAGATGTAAATACTGAAGAGAAGCTTTTACAAGAAGAACATGTGAAGGCATTGAAGTCTGGAAAAGGAAAGAAGATTGCTAAAGCTTCAAGGCCTGTAGAGAAAGGAATCAAGATCAGAGAAAATGTAGTTGGCATTCAAGAAGAAGAAGAAGGAAAATTGATAAGAAAATCTTCTCTTAATGCAAAGTTAAAACTGAAAGGGATAATGGGTGAAGAAGACAAAGACAAAAAGGTAGACACAACCTCTGTTGCTACACAAGTTGTGAGTGAATCTCTACCAGTAAAAAGCAAACTCTTACCTGGGTTCTCTAGACCTAAGATTCCAGTTCCAGCACAAACAGAAGAGATTGGTAGTTACTAACATAGCATAGCTTGTTCAGGAAAGCCTCCTGGCAAGAATACTTCTGGTTTAGGTTCAAATAGAGATTTAAGATTCAGTAACAGTCCAAGAGATCCCTCAACACTCATTTCTCCTGGTTCTGGTATTATTCAAGAGAATCTGGATAAACTGGAGTCAGTTCAACTAGTTCATCAGAAGAGTTTAGATATTCACTTCTTGTTGTACTTCATGGAAGATGGAACAGTGTATAGGGTGAATGAAGATGCTATCAAGCTCAAACTATTTGAAGAACTTCAGTATGTTCTGTATATATTCAGGGTCAGAAATCAACGAACAACACTCATTGCTAAGTCAATAAGAGAATATATGCAGAGAGCCAAAGCTTTTACTGGATCAAAGACTACTGAAGAGTATGTGCCTAAGTACAGAGATTATCGAGGGAAACTAATTGAAATGCAGAAGAACAGTGCTAGATTGAAGACTGATCTTGGTGTAACAGTTTTGGATTTCAATTCAGAATCTAAACAGGCATATTTCATTAAGCTGGGAAATGATATGAGGAAGAACAAAATTTATTCTCTAAGAGCTGCAATTTATCAGACTGGAGATAATGATCCTCAGTTGAGAGAAATCAAGCAAATTATGCAGAGAGAGCTGGAAAATGCAGAAAGAAGATTACTCATTGACTACCTGAGAACAACACCAGATCTTGAGGAGATTAGGTAGAAAGAGTTTGTAAGTAATTCTGATTTTCTGTAAATTTTGTTAAGTCAAGATTAAACTCTGCTTAAATGTTAAACACTGTGATTATATTAGATTGTTTTGACATCATCAATTACTGTGAACTTGTACATTTTTACTAATGAACAAGTTGGGGAGATTGTTAGATATAATTGATGTGATTTAATATCAGTGTTTAAGTGTTACAGGGAAACAGAGTTTAACTTGTTAATGAAAGCAGTCTTAGCAGAGTTTGAGTATATGCTGACAGATGGAAGCGCAAACGCTGATAGATGTGAGCGCAAACACTGCTGACTGGAAGCGCAACAGAGTTTGTTAAACTCTGTCTAGCAGGAGCGTCTGCAGGTCAACAGAGATTAAAGATTAATTCAAGATAAGGATGGAAGCAATATCTTTGAAGATTGGATAGCTGTCAAAGAGATTTAGTTGACTTAGAAGACGTGGAGCAATCGTAATTGATATCAATTGTATAGCTTAATTTTAGGAGAATCAATTAACGATTGTACGTAGCTGTATATCTTATAAATACAGTTAGGTTAACCCTAGGAGGGTAATCCATCGTGTACGAATATCATTCATTGTAACCTAAGCAGTTCTCTGTGATATTTACATCACTGAGAGAGGAATTACTAATTCCAAACAGTTTTTAAGTACTAAAACTTGTGTTCTTGTTATTCTCTCATACAGTACTTGATTATATATTGTGTATTCTGCCTAACAATTGGTATCAGAGCCAATCTGTTACTTTATTACAGTTTAAGATCCAAACACAATAGTAATTAATGGCAGAGATTCTTCCTCCATCAGGTTCTGAGAAAGCTCCTACTACTGTTAGTAGGTATGAGACAATTAGGGTTCCTACACCTAGGCCAGCAGAGTATGCAATCTGGAAGGTGAAAATGACCATGTTTCTGGAGGCTACAGATCCAGAATATCTTGACAGAATTTACGAAGGTCCTCATAAACATACAAAGTTATCTGCTGCTGTTGCTGGTGAGGAATCAAAAGTGATTCCAAAGGAAAAGAAAGATCTAACTGCTGAGGATCTTTCATCCATTTCTAAGGATGCAAAAGTAAGGCATTTACTTCACAGTGCTTTAGACAATGTTATGTCTAACAAGGTGATTAATTGCACAACTACAAAAGAAATTTGGGATGCACTTGAGGTTAGGTGTCAGGGAACTGCTGCTATTAAGAAGAATAGAAGGAACATAATCACACAGGATATGAGCATTTTGAGGCAAAGTCTGAAGAAACCATGACAGAAACATTTGACAGATTCTGTAAACTGCTCAATGATCTATCATTGGTTAACAAAGAATATAATCTAGAAGACTCAAATCTCAAGTTTCTTCTGTCCCTACCTGAAAAGTGGGATGTGAAAACAACCACTATAAGAGATAACTATGATCTTGCTGATACTGAGATTGATGAAATCTATGGACTGCTCAAGACTCATGAATTGGAAATGGAACAGAGAAACAGGAGATCAAGCAAGAAGTTGAAGTCTGTTGCTCTCAAGGTTGAAGAGAAACCATCAAGGAAGAAGGCAAAAGGAAAGGCTTTAGTCATTCATTCTGAAAGTGAACCATCAAACTCTGATGATGATTCAAACACTTCTGATTTATATAACTTTGAGGATGATGAAGAAGAAATGAGAAAAATGGCTGTTTTGATGGTAAAAACATTCAAGAAGATGGGTTTCAAGAACTTCAAGAAGGGAAAAAGGTTTTCTAAAGATTCGAATGACAGAAAGAGTTACAGAAACTCTGAGAGAAAAAATACCAAATCTGGGAAGAAAGACAAGTCTGAGATTCAATGCTACAAGTGTAAGGAGATGGGTCACTATGCTCCTGAGTGCAAGAAGGGTAAACTGAAAAGGCACTCTATACAAAAGGCAGAGACTGGGCAGACACTTCAGACTCAGATGAGGAAGTTAACTATGCACTCATGGCTTCTACTCAAAATGAAGATTCTGAACTCAAGGTACCCCCAACTACCTTTGCACCTAGAAAAACTTGTCATAACTTGTCATAACTGTCTAGGTGCTACATTTGCACCTAGAAAAACTTGTCATAACTGTGGTAATACTAATCATCTTGCTAGTTTCTACAGGAAGAACAAAGACATTAATTCCTTACCCTCCAAATCTGGAGTGAAAAAGAATAATGTCAAACCTAGACCACAAACTCTGTGCAAACATTGTGGAAGTACTTGGCACTCAATTTATACTTGCAAGAATTATCATGCTATTTATCATAATTACTATGAACTGAAACCTAATTTGAAATGGGCTAAAGTTAATTCTGCAGGTGCTAAGACTGAAAATGTTAGTTTAAACTCTGATAATGACAAATCCGCTGCAAAAGCTAACAGATTCATTAAAGCAAAAGGATCCAAGCAAGTTTGGATCCTTAAAACTAACAATCAGTGATTGTTTGTGATTGCAGGGCACCAGGGAAAGTACCCTAGTCGTGGACAGTGGATGTTCAGGACACATGACTGGAAATAAAGCCCTGCTATCAGAGTATGTGGAGAAGGTTGGCCCAAAATTTTCCTATGGAGATGGCAACATAGGACATACTCTGGGATATGGAAATATTAATCTTGGAAGTGTCATCATCACAAATGTAGCTCTGGTTCCAGGACTCAAGCATGATCTGCTATCTGTGAGTCAAATCTGTGACAGAGGATATCATGTAGATTTTCAGCCTGAATACTGTCAAGTCATCAGTAAGTCTACAGGGAAAGTTGATCTAGTTGGAAACAGACATAATAATATCTATAAAATTAAATTGTCAACAAACTCTGATGGCAAAGCAGTGTGTCTGTCAACAAGGATGTCCAGTGAAGAGAGTTGGAAGTGGCATAAGAAACTCTCTCATTTAAATCTAAACAACATCAATGAGCTGATAAAGAATGATCTTGTGAGAGGACTTCCAAAGTCCTTGTTAAATGCAGATGGCCTGTGTGATTCATGTCAAAAGGCCAAACAGATAAAGGCTTCTTTCAAAAGCAAGTCTGAGTCTTCAATTGTTGATCCTTATCATCTTCTACATGTTGATCTTTTTGGACCAGTGAATGTTATATCTCTTGGAAAGAAGAAATATGCTCTAGTCATTGTTGATGAATACACCAGATACACTTGGGTGTACTTTCTAGCAAAGAAGGATGAAACTGCATTAACTCTGACAGAACATATAATGCAGCTGGACAAAGGGTCAAAGAATCAAGTGAAGATTATCAGAAGTGACAATGGAACTGAATTCAGGAATTCAACAATGGAAGAATTTTGCAAGAACAAAGGAATTAAACAAGAGTTTTCTGCACCTGGCACTCCATAACAGAATGGTGTAGTTGAAAGGAAGAACAGAACTTTGATAGAAGCTGCCAGAACTATGCTTGATGAAGCAAAATTACCAACTTATTTCTGGGCAGAAGCTGTTCAAACTGCTTGTTTTACTCAGAATGCCACTCTGATCAATAAGCATGGAAAAACACCATATGAAACGGTGAGAGAAAAGAAGCCAAACCTGAAATATTTTCATATTTTTGGGTGCAAATGCTTTGTGTTGAAAACTCATCCTGAACAGTTGACCAAATTTGACCTGAAGGCAGATGAAGGAATTTTTGTTGGCTATCCACTGTCAACTAAGGCATTCAGAGTTTATAATCTGAGAACCAAAGTGATCATGGAATCAATTCATGTGTCATTTGATGACAAGAAAATAACTGGACTTGAAGATGCGAATGAACATGATCAACTGCACTTTGAAAATGAAGATTTATTCTCTGTTGAAGTAAACTCTGATGAGGCTGATCTGATAAACTCTGAACCTCTACTGGTAAATACTAAAGAGACTTTCCAGCCAGAAACAAGAGAAGAACCAGTTGAGGGGGAGCATGAAGAATCACATCATAGTGATAACTCAAATTCTGATAGTGACTCAGCTGATAAATCTGAATCAATCTCTGAAAACTCAAACTCTGATAGTCCAAACACTGACAGTTCAAACTCTAAGCAGTCACATTCAGGGGGAGCCTCAGAGAATGAAGAAAGACACCAAGGAAATCATGAGAACATGGATCGAGGGGGAGGATCAAACTATGAGAGAAGTCATTTGCCTTCAGCTAGGAAATGGACCAAATCTCACACACCTGATTTGATTATTGGTGATCCAGATGCAAGAGTCAGGACAAGAAGTGCAACAACAAATGAATGTCTGTTTCATGCATTCTTGTCACAAACTGAGCCAAAGAAGGTTGAAGAAGCTCTTAATGATGCTGACTGGATAACAGCAATGCAAGAAGAGTTAAATGAATTTGAGAGAAATGAAGTTTAGACACTTGTACCAAGACCCAAGAATAGATCTATTGTTGGTACTAAGTGGGTGTTCAGAAACAAAACTGATAGTGAAGGAGTTGTTACAAGAAATAAAGCCAGACTTGTGGCAAAAGGCTATTCATAGCAAGAGGGGATAGATTATGATGAAACTTTTGCTCTAGTTGCCAGGTTGGAGGCAATAAGGATGTTTCTTGCCTATGCTTCTCACAAGAAATTCAAGGTGCTCAAGATGGATGTGAAAAGTGCTTTTCTGAATGGAAAGCTTGAAGAAGAAGTGTTTGTTGAACAACCACCTGGTTTTGTAGATCCAAAATATCCAGACCATGTCTACAGGCTAGACAAGGCACTCTATAGACTTAAGCAGGCACCAAGAGCATGGTATGAAACTCTGGCTCAATTTCTCTTAGAAAGTGAGTTCCACAGAGGTACAATTGATAAAACCTTGTTTTATTTCAAATCTGGGAGTGACTTGCTTTTAGTTCAGATATATGTTGATGACATAATTTTTGGATCTACTAATGATAAACTCTGTAAGAAGTTTGCCAAGCTCATGCAGTCCAGGTATCAAATGAGAATGATGGGAGAGCTTAGTTATTTTCTAGGCTTACAGGTGAAACAAACAGATGATGGTATCTTTATCAATCAAGCAAAATATACCAGAAATCTTCTCAAGAAATTTGGCATGCTTGACTGTTCATCTGCAACAACTCCCATGACAACTGCAACCAAATTGGACAAAGATATAGGGTCATCAGTAGATATGACAAGCTACAGAGGAATGATTGGCTCTCTTCTCTATCTAACAGTAAGTAGACCTGATATCATGTATGCAATATGTTTGTGTGCAAGATTTCAGGCGGATCCAAGAGAACCACATCTAACAGCTGTGAAGAGGATTTTTAAGTATCTCAAGGGCACTATAACTTTAGGGCTGTGGTATCCAAGAGAATCAGATTTCAAACTAATTGGCTACTGTGATGCAGACTTTGCAGGCTGTAAGATTGACAGAAAAAGCACAAGTGGAAGTTGTCAATTTCTTGGTGACAGACTTGTTTCTTGGTACAACAAGAAACAGAAATCAATATCCACATCTACAGCTGAAGCAGAGTATATTGCTGCTGGTAGCTGTTGTGCACAGATTCTATGGAAGAAGAATCAACTGCTGGATTATGGATTGAGGTATAGCAAAATACCTATTTTCTGTGATAATCAAAGTGCTATTGCTATGACAGGTAATCCAGTACAACACTCAATGACCAAGCACATCAGCATAAGGTATCACTTTATCAGAGAGCATGTAGATGAAGACAACATTGAGCTTCATTTTGTATCTACTGAACAGAAACTTGCAGATATCTTCACAAAGCCATTAAGTGAAGCTACATTCACAAGACTGGTCAATGAACTAGGAATGGTCTCTGGTTTTGACTAGAGATATTGGTTAGACTCAAAATTTTACTTGTGTAATGTGTTGCTCATTTTTCTGTGAATTGTTAAGTGCTATGTGAACTCTTTTGATTAAACTCTGTTATGCATACTCTGTTAACATGTTTTTGTTTAAACACTGTTAAGCTCTGTCAGCATGCCTGTCTGTAATACTCTGTTAACATGTTTGATAAACTCTGTGAATTCTGAATTGATTATTATCTGGATGAAAACACCAATGAAGAAATATGCATGAAGCATGATTCTCAGTAATCAAATCATGACTCTTTTTGAGTCACTGTGATCCAATCTGAACTTGTGCAGTAAGTTAACACAGCATGATACTGTTTCATATTTATTGCATCTCTTAGTTTATTTAGTCCTAAACTCTGAGTCTATGAATACTGTGTGCATTGCCTCTCATAAATAAATGCTGATATTGATGAACTCTAAACTCTGATTAGTGACACTCTGTTCCCAAAACATATACATGGTTCTTGATGATTCCTTGTTTGTACTTGTGAAAATTATAAAACTTGAGGTGTGTCATTGTTTAGTTTGTTGAGTACCAATTCATGTCTGTGCCCTGTGAGAATTTGAGCCAAGTAAGTGATTGATACATTTTATATCAATCGGATTTTATTGATGTGTGATGTTCATCAATGAGTATGTTGCTCTAGAACTTGTTTTAAACCATTTTGAGACTGCATGATATGTGTGTGCATGAAAATGATAAAGCACTAGGATTTACCATATTTCTCCAAACACTGTTCATAAATTCCACCCTTAGTAAACCCCTTTGAGCCATAATAACCGCTTCTTTTTAAATTATGATATATCAAGAGTAGTTATATTCATTTGAAAATTGAAGAGCAAACAGGTGAGAGTTTCTTTACAAAGGAAAGTTTACTCAGTGAATATATATACATAAAAAAAATGTATATATGTTGATCATCTTGTACAAATATGTACTAACAGTGCAACTGAACACTTTGCTCTATTAAATTGTTCAGTTAGCCATTTATTCATTTATTCTCTCTCTTCTCACCTGTTTGATTTTACTAAATTACAACCATGAATAAAGTCCTTTTGATTTGTGCATATATGTACTCAAAGTAGTGTAAATTTGGTGGACAATCAAGCATATGGTAGCATCTACTTTTACTGATTGAACTTGAGTGTAAACACTTCACCTAAACACTTGTGTGCTTTGAGAGTTTGTGAGTTTATCAAATCCTTGGCATGTTACTCACTGAATGATGCTTTGATATCTATCTCTTGATATTTTGTCTATAAAGACTTTGTGCTTACTTGGATAATCATGGACATCAAAGGGAATAGATGTACTCAGATTTCTGTATTTAAGTTACTACAGAGTTTAGCTTTCATCAATTAATCAGTGTTTAATATGAGAGTCTGTGCATTCGGTGTTTATTGATTTACTTTATGGATTTTATGAAATATTAGATGCTCTAAAAATTGATTTGGTAACCTCTACTTCACACACATATATATTCACAATTGTGCAATTTTTGAAAGGGTTTCAGTGATAAAGTTGGAAAATTGACAAACGCTGTTGGATGGTGTTTAGTACTCTAAGGTAAATTTTCATTGGGATAATTTGTAAATTTTGGAGTAAATAGAGTGTTTGACAACTGTTAATGAGTGTAAATGTGTTAAAGTGTCTTGGTAATAGGGAAGTGAATACAGCGGTGATAATTGCTATTTTACTGCGCGTGATTCATTGATCCGCTGGATACATGACACGTGTCCCACTCACCCATTATTGTGTCCCACTCACACATTAATCTAGGAACGGTTGAGTGTTTTAATACACAAACGATTGAGTTTTGATTTTTAATTACAGCTCTAGTCACTTTTGTGTATCATGATTCATTTTTACTCTCATCTACACATCCACTAATATTCACTTTACTAAACCACACAGTTCGTTTGTGTTATTCACTTGGGCATTTTCACAAACACCTTTTCCTACATATCATTTTCACTGTCATTGTCTGCTCTATTCTTGATTTAATGGCTTCTAAACCTTTTACTGCTGTTGGTCTTCGATTTGTTCCTAACAACTTTGCAGCCCCACTCCACAATGAACGTGTACCAGAAGCGTTTCATCTTATGCAGAACTTTCTCCGCGACTCCGAGATTGGGCAAGCTTTGACTGAACCTTCTATTCTATCTGCATCTCAGATTGCCACTTTCTGGCAGAATTCAAAGTATGTGGATGGAGGAGAGAATGGGACTCCGTCCATAATTTTCACTCATGATGAACAAGAGTTTGTGATTACTCCACAAACTGTCAGAGAAACCATGGATTTCGACACTCACACCTCATATGCTGTTGTTTCTGAACAAAATCTGCGAGAAATGCTAACAGAGATTGGTTACATGGACTCTCTTGCAAAGCTAGGCAGTGTCAAACGGCCAAATCTCAGAAAGGAATGTAACTTTTTCTTTGACTGCATTACAAGAACATTCCAGAAGAAAGTCACCAACTGGGATGCCATTCCTATCGACAGTCTGCAAATTGGGTATTCTCTACTCTATGGCAGTAATTTTGATTTTGGTCGTTATGTTTTAATGAATTTAGGTGATAAACTGTCAGAGTCTACTACAGTATACTTTGCTAGATTTTGTCAACTACTATTCACTGCTTGTGTATCTGGGTTAGATATTGATGAAGCTAATGTGATTCAGCCTTTTAAAGTCAATAAGAGAATATTCTCTGATATGACTAATAAGGATGCTGGTAAAGAGAACCTACCTGCCCTTGTTTTGCTACTTGCCTTGCAAAACTTTCTCAATCAACCCCAAGATCCACAATCACCACAAAATGAACCACAACAAACACAACAAACACAACCACAACAAATGCCTGAACCATTGGCCACTGACCATACTGAAACCATACACTCTAAACCTATCCCATCACTTGAAACTTCACAGGCACCTCTAAACTCTGCATCACATTCTCAACCTTCATTTCCCACACAACCTGAAATCATATCAATCACTACTACTCAACCTCAACCACAATCTAAACCAAAAAGTCAAAAACATACTGCACATAATACAAGGCATTCCAAGGCTAAACAAGCATCTATTGGAGCTGTTTATACCAGAAGAATCATCAAAAGGGCAAATAGGCCTTCATCACCATTAGCTGATGACAATTCTACTGAAGCAGAAGAGGTAGTTGAAGTGTCTCAAGAAAAAAGAAGGAAATTGATACTTGCAGAATCTGATGAAGAGCAAGTTAATGAAGCTCCAAAGGACATCTCTAAGGAGACTCCTATTGTTGAGACAGAGATTATCGCTGAACCTGTTCTAACAGAGAATGAACTTCAAGCAGAAAATGAATTTCAAGCTAATGAGCCAGTCATTACTCCTATGGAAGATTTTGCTGAAAATTTTCAGACATTCTCTGTTGAAGATGAAAATCCAATTCCAACAACCATGGCTGCTACAAACTCTGTTGACACTGGTGTTGCCGATCAACCTACTGTGGTGTTAGAAGAAACAGAGGTTGCATCTCACACTGAGTTCATTTCTGATGCACATCAAGGCTCAGAATATGGTGAGGAAATTACTCAAGCACATGTTGCTTTTCAAGAACAAATTGCTGTTAATGTAGAAGAACAGGTTGCTAATGTAGAACCTGCTACAGATCATAATGAAGAAGCTGCCTCAGTTGCAGATGATTCTGATAATGATTCTTCTGAATCAATGAGTGCTGCACCTGCCAATGATCAAGTTCAAACTGATGGACCGAAAATAGGGGAGAAACCAGACTTTGCTGGACCTTCTGTACGAGAAATTGATGATAATTATCTGGCACATCAAACTGCAGATTGGTACAAAGCAGACTGCATCTTTCATACTGGAAGAGCAGCTACTTTTCTTAAGGAAAATTCTAAGAAGATTTCAAATCCTGATATTCTAACTTGTTTACAAGGAACAGTGATTCAGGTTAAGGCTTTGAATCACAGGTTTGATGACAGTCAGAAAGCATTTCTTGATCTGAGAACTGAAGTTGCTACTCATGAGGAGAAATCTCACAGAGTCAATTCCAAGCTGTTTCAACAATTTTCTGAGGCCCAAGAGACTCTCACTGAGAGATTGAGTAAAGTTGAACAGAATTAAATTTTGCTAACTGAAAAGGTTGACTCTATTGCAAACTCTCTTGAGTTAATAACATCTATTCTGATTCCAGATGGTGATGATGTCAAAAAGGGGGAGAGAATTGCTAGAACTAAGTGCAAGAAGTCTCAAACTCTGTCAAAGAGGGATCATCTGGATGATGAAGGTACAAATCCAGAGAAGAGGTTAAGAAAGGTTAAAGCTGTAAAACCACAATTTGGAAGGTCCACAAGATCAACAAGGTCAAGCTCAGCAGCAGCAAATACAAATATTCAGAGTACTTCAAGACAAAAGGATTTGTCATTCTCTGACAATCCACAAACAGATGAAGAGCTGGCTGCTAAGATTTTTCTTGAAGAAAATCCAAAGGGTGCTACACTTGAAGATGTAAATACTGAAGAGAAGCTTTTACAAGAAGAACATGTGAAGGCATTGAAGTCTGGAAAAGGAAAGAAGATTGCTAAAGCTTCAAGGCCTGTAGAGAAAGGAATCAAGATCAGAGAAAATGTAGTTGGCATTCAAGAAGAAGAAGAAGAAGAAGAAGGAAAATTGATAAGAAAATCTTCTCTTAATGCAAAGTTAAAACTGAAAGGGATAATGGGTGAAGAAGACAAAGACAAAAAGGTAGACACAACCTCTGTTGCTACACAAGTTGTGAGTGAATCTCTACCAGTAAAAAGCAAACTCTTACCTGGGTTCTCTAGACCTAAGATTCCAGTTCCAGCACAAACAGAAGAGATTGGTAGTTACTAACATATCATAGCTTGTTCAGGAAAGCCTCCTGGCAAGAATACTTCTGGTTTAGGTTCAAATAGAGATTTAAGATTCAGTAACAGTCCAAGAGATCCCTCAACACTCATTTCTCCTGGTTCTGGTATTATTCAAGAGAATCTGGATAAACTGGAGTCAGTTCAACTAGTTCATCAGAAGAGTTTAGATATTCACTTCTTGTTGTACTTCATGGAAGATGGAACAGTGTATAGGGTGAATGAAGATGCTATCAAGCTCAAACTATTTGAAGAACTTCAGTATGTTCTGTATATATTCAGGGTCAGAAATCAACGAACAACACTCATTGCTAAGTCAATAAGAGAATATATGCAGAGAGCCAAAGCTTTTACTGGATCAAAGACTACTGAAGAGTATGTGCCTAAGTACAGAGATTATCGAGGGAAACTAATTGAAATGCAGAAGAACGGTGCTAGATTGAAGACTGATCTTGGTGTAACAGTTTTGGATTTCAATTCAGAATCTAAACAGGCATATTTCATTAAGCTGGGAAATGATATGAGGAAGAACAAATTTTATTCTCTAAGAGCTGCAATTTATCAGACTGGAGATAATGATCCTCAGTTGAGAGAAATCAAGCAAATTATGCAGAGAGAGCTGGAAAATGCAGAAAGAAGATTACTCATTGACTACCTGAGAACAACACCAGATCTTGAAGAGATTAGGTAGAAAGAGTTTGTAAGTAATTCTGATTTTCTGTAAATTTTGTTAAGTCAAGATTAAACTCTGCTTAAATGTTAAACACTGTGATTATATTAGATTGTTTTGACATCATCAATTACTGTGAACTTGTACATTTTTACTAATGAACAAGTTGGGGGAGATTGTTAGATATAATTGATGTGATTTAATATCAGTGTTTAAGTGGTACAGGGAAACAGAGTTTAACTTGTTAATGAAAGCAGTCTTAGCAGAGTTTGAGTATATGCTGACAGATGGAAGCGCAAACGCTGATAGATGTGAGCGCAAACACTGCTGACTGGAAGCGCAAAAGAGTTTGTTAAACTCTGTCTAGCGGGAGCGTCTGCAGGTCAACAGAGATTAAAGATTAATTCAACATAAAGATGGAAGCAATATCTTTGAAGATTGGATAGCTGTCAAAGAGATTTAGTTGACTTAGAAGACGTAGAGCAATCGTAATTGATATAAATTGTATAGCTTAATTTTAGGAGAATCAATTAACGATTGTACGTAGCTGTATATCTTATAAATACAGTTAGGTTAACCCTAGGAGGGTAATCCATCGTGTACGAATATCATTCATTGTAACCTAAGCAGCTCTCTGTGATATTTACATCACTGAGAGAGGAATTATTAATTCCAAACAGTTTTTAAGTACTAAAACTTGTGTTCTTGTTATTCTCTCATACAGTACTTGATTATATATTGTGTATTCGGCCTAACAAAGAGATTAATAGACAATTACAAAAAATGGATTCAAAGACTAGATCAATAATCGCTATGATTCATTTAGGAGCTGTTAAGATTTTGATAAAATCTGAATCCCTGAAGGTATAGATTCTCCAATAAAAATGGCTTTGCTGGATAATCGAATTATACCAAGAAATGACAGTATTTTAGGTGCTGCTAGAGGAAATTTAGCATACCAAAAATTCATGTTTATAGTATATCCCAAATACGCAGTTAGTTTGGATACTGAAAGATTTGATCAAATTCTATCTTTTATTTATGATTTTGAAAGAAAAGATTTGATGCAAAAAGGCGATAAAATATTTAGCATTACTTATTTAGTTGATTATGCTTTAACTAATAGTCATCACAGTATTGACTATAAGAAAAAAGAATACATCGAATTAGACGACGTATTCTCTGAAGTAGGTTCAGTAGAAGATAAACAATTTGCAGAATTGACTCATACAGACCATATTTGGGCAATTGAAATTTCTAGAAACAAACCTTCTTTACAGGATAAACCTAGAAGAAGCTTTAGAGCTAAAGGAAATCTAGCTATTAGAGAACCCTAAGCAGAAGGAAATGATATGCTCCTTAGAAACATGTCTCAAAGAATAAATGATCTATCAGACAAATTTGCTAGTATCACTTAAGATGAGCCTTAAAGAGTTAATAGAGGACTTCAATAACAACGTTAAGCCCCAGCTAAGAGAAATTTTAGCTTTGCTTAAGAAAAATGCAGACAATGATGTCAATGGGAATATTGAAGCTGTTGCTGCAAAGATAATCACAGAACTGAAAACAACAATTCAGGATTATCAAAACAATAAAACTCTTCAAGAAATTGGTAAGCAACCAAAGGCTCCAGAAGAAAAATAGTTTGCTCTCACACCAGAACAAGGTAGTAAAGATAAAGGTAAAAGCCGTTATCGATACAGTTATCCTAACCATGATGTTGGAAATGAAGAACTCGGAACAGGTAAAAATCCGAACAGTATGACTTGGCCATTTGGTTCTATTTCTAATAAGAAAATATGAACAATATGCAAGACATAGAAAAGTTCTTGAATTAGAAATTCAAGACGATCATCAAGAAGAACAATTTGCTAAGGCAATGAAATCACTTGGATTAGATGACGATGATCTAGCTAATCAACAAGTAGAAAATAATTTAGAATTATAGTCTTTATTTGGATTTAATTCTACTAATTATTTGAATGTCATTGAAGAATTTAGTTCATGTTGGTCCCGGAGTATTGCAAAAGGGGGGGGGGTTGAATGCAATACTGATAAATCACAATCTTTAAAACAACAACGATAATAAAGATTTCAAGTTATCAGTAATAATATGCAAACACAAGTAGATCAAGATATCTCACAAAATAAATGTTTTATTTATCTTTTGAAGTGTTGCTACAACCTAGAGAAATGGTGTGTTTCTCCAGCTTCGATTTCTTGATAGATACAAGATTTCTATGTGTGTAGTGTACATTGAAAGAATTAGAGACATATATCTAAATAGACTAAGATACTCTATTGTCTCTATCACATGGGTTGTGGAGCTGCTGTCGTTTTCAGGTAGCAGCTCCTTACAACTTGCACACCCATATGACTTTCCTAAATTGTTATACAGACAAAGTTAACAATACATGTAAAGCAACCTAGATTCTTTCTAATTTAAGCTAATACAATTCTAGTATATGTAGATTTGTCATACTATTTGAATTGACGAGATTTGTCTTGTGAACTCTCAAGCTTCTGTCGTAGTCTTTGCAGGTTTGCTATAATCGATGGAGTGTTGCAGCAAATCTGTTTCTTGAACATTTAAACTGTCACGGGTTTGACTGAGAAAAATCCCCAAATCAAATAATTCAGCTAGATAGTAACCTTAACCGCCAAGTCTGCTGTCAGGAGAATATTTAGATATTTCACAGTACGCGCTCCCGCCAATGTTGCTGTCGGAACTCCAGACTTGCTGTCAAGTTGTGAGAATGTTGATGTCCTAAGCTTTAGCCAATATTGCTGTCAGATGTAGCTTTTTGTCGTGACTTGCAACATGTTATCTTCTTGTAACCTTACTGTCAATGCTGTGACAGTAACATTTATTCTTGCTGTCTTCTTGATGTATCCCTTGAGGCTTGAACAAATGCATGAACTTCTTCCAAGACATACAATTATTACATGACAACAATTTATTTGATTACAAGAACACACTTTGGTTGTGACAGTATGTTCTACTTAGCGAAAAACTAAGTACAGGGAAATCTAGTTAAGTTGTCTCTATGCTATCACCCATAAATCCCAACAATCTCCCCCAATTTGTTTTTATGGACAATAACAACAAATTTACAATTAAACATGCTGACAACTTACCTAACATAGATTAGAATAGTTAGGATACCATTTCTGATAAATGCTAACTGCAAATCAATTTCTCCTATAGATTGAGAAGATGGGAAGTTTTACTTAACTTGATTTGAGTAGTCTTCAGTTGTCAAGATTCTTCCCTCTCTTTTGAGAGCTTCTAATTTTGCCTTCTTGAGGTCTTCTATTAAAGCCTTCTCTTCAGGAGATCTAGCATCATATCATCTTCAATGTCATCAATGTACTCTTGAATTACTTGAGAAGGAAACACTTTAACATCTTTTAGATCAAACCAAGTTCCGAAATCATATGTATATGTTCTGAACTTTAAAATGCCTTGGATGATCTTGAATCTTCTACCAGGGAAAGCATCTACAGGTACCCTCTTCTTTCGGTCTAGTTATGGATCTTCATTTCTCCTTTGATCAAAGATCTCCTCTAGTTCCCAAGCAACTACCATTTCAAGCTTGTGAAATGATCCAACAACTTTCTAGTAGAGATTCTTCAGTATACTAGTCCTCGATTTGTGAAAACTATCAACATAGATTTCTTCCTTTCCATCTATGATTCTTAGAGGATCATCCAGTATACATGGCTGATAACCTACTTCCTCACTGTTTTTCTTGTTAATTTTCTTGCAACTTTCTTTCAGTTAAGCTTCTAGGTCTTCAGCAGTTTGTTTGGCAGGTTTGGTAGGTTTGGATGATTTTGCTCTAGTAGCTTGAAATGCTTGTTCAGCTTCGTATGCAGCCATAACTGCCTCAGTGTAGAGACGCATCATTTTTGTATGATCCCAATCAGGCATAGGTTCACCATCTGAGCTAACTTCCAGGTCAACATCATCATGCGCTCTCCAGTCACCATACTTCTCATAAAATTCTGCATTTCTTTCAGCATGGTATTTCCTGACATGCTCCAAGATATTGCTGGAAACATCTTAGTTTGTTTCCATGAGAGTAATCATCATTTCCAGTGCGAAGAAATCAATTCTTCGTCTCCCCTTTATAGAAGTGTATGAGATGTCATACCTATGTATCATATGTGATTCTGTCTCCATGGTGAAATCAGGTTCCACATGCATGAATCTTTTTCCATTATCTCTGAGAACGTACTTGGATACATTCCCAATGACTGGATCCAATTCCATTGAGACAGATGTGATAATCCCATCGATCGTTTTCTTGTAGAGTTCAAAACTGTTAATTTTTCTTCGATTGATGGGCTTCTCTGTCAATGCTGCTCAATGCTTCTTTTTCTTTGTTGCTGCAACTGTCTTTCCTTTTCTTTTGATTGCACGCCAGGCTTGTGCTCTAGTCTTTGTCCTGTTGGATTTGAAGTTCTTGATAGGCCTTTGTACATTGACAGTTTCTTCATTTTGGCTCTTGATAGCATCTTCCAAGACAATAGCTTCGACAGTAACTTCAACTGCTTTGACAGCATCCTTATTGACAGTATCTTTTTCAAAATCGAAGCAGTCAATTACAATCCTCAAGATACTTGCCTCCAAGGCTTCGAGAATTTCTAACTCCCCTTTATCATTGACAGCATCTTTCTTTTCAGTACTGGGAGTTTCTTGCTCTTCTTGGGTTGCATCCTTCTGAGTTTGTGCTTCAACATTCCCAAAGGCTTCTTTTCCAGAACTCCTATTTTCCCCAGATCCACCACTTCCTCCAATATCATCCTCATCATCACTTAAAGTATCATCATAGGTGCAACTTCCTCATTTTTCACCTCTTTTGGCACTGGCATCAGAGATTAGCTTCTTAATTATTGAGCTAAGATTCTCATTTCTTTTTACCAATAACTTGTGAATATCTTTGACAACTTTGACCTTTTTAGTGTTGATACCTGATTTGAGAATTTTCTTTAGCACTGTCATGACTGACTCAGTGCTCAGTCCTGAGACTTTATCCAAGGGTAGAAAACCAATTCTTTTTGTTCCTGCTTTATTGACCATTATGTAGCACACACCATATGGATTATAAATCACCTCAGGGAGTTTGTCTTCAATCATCTTCTTGATTTGTGCTAACAGACTGTCATTGAAGGTTATTGAGTTGGCTACCATTTTTGTTCAAATGATTTGGAGTACTCTAGCCTGTAAACTTTGTAAAAGTTGCATTGTGATGAATATGGTTAATCCAGTCTTCAGATAAACTTGAACTACCCACTTTTTCTCCAAGTTGACTCTCACAGAGATACTTATCACTTTGCTCTTCAGTGTTGGTGCCAATTTTGCAAAAGCTCCCCCTGCTTCACTAATTGATTCATCCACCAACCTACTGAATTCTTCATCTTTGTTGTTCAAAGTGCTCTCCATGTAGTCAACCATCATTAATTCATCATCTTCAGGGGCAAATTCACTTCCATCTGACCAGACAGTTCCAGTAGACATGTTCACATACTCAAGCATTTTATCTTTGCCTTTACCCAGAGCATTTTGTTTTTCCTTTTCTCTCCATTCTTTTTGCAGTTTCTGTAATGGAGTTTCTGTGATTTCAGGATTTGGCTCATTGATTTTTAGAGGTGGCAGTTCTATTCTTTCAGACTTTTGAGTCTCTTTTAATTGCTCCAACACTTCTTTAGATAACAGTACTGCCTCACCATCCATTTCTCCATCAATCAAGTCACCATCTCCAGTGGCCTTCAGTTCTCCACCAAAGTTTCTTTCTTCTTCCTCTTGCTCCCCCTCACTCTCATCTCCATCTTCTTCCATTTGCACTTGCTCCCCCTCACTTCTTGACTCCTCCTTAGTTATAGCTCCACCTTGTTTCTCCCTCTCTACCAGCTTTGCTGTATTCTGATCTACCACTTTATCTTTATTCTGATCTACCACTTTCTCCCCCTTAGTTAAGTTGACAACACTAAGAGTAGCAGAAAATGATAGTAGAGTTTGTTGAATCTCAGCAAAACCAGTAGCTATCATGGTGGACAGAGCATCAAGTTTAGCTTCCATTGATGCACATCTGCCCTCAAGGGATTTCAACCTTGAATCAGCTTCTTTAGAAGGACCACCAGACCTTAACCTTTTTGCTGGTAAAGGAAAAGACTGGGGCAAGGAGGCTATAAGGTTACTCACACTCTCATTGTTTTTCTGAGTGATCTCATCACTCCTCATAGAATGTCTCTCAAGGCCTAATGCCTTTTTGTGTGGGGTTCCCTCAATTTAACTCTAGCCATGCTCAAGTCCCTCTCTTTTTTCCAGCTCATTTGGTTGCCTCTCATTTTTATGCTTACCCCTCTTTTCTTTTATCTCTCATTTCTTTTTCTCTCTCTCACTCATCCTAGATGCATGGGTATGAGCAGTACTTACATGCACTTTAGTTAAACAAGTAGAAAGTTTAGATTTTACTTTTAAAGCATAGATAGTTATTTGATCATCATCAGAAGCATCTTCAACAAGTACTAAATCCTGATCAAGCTGTGTAGAGGTGACAACATCTTTACCCAAAATGTTACTGTCAACAGGTGGGATGACAACACCTTTTGTGGTGTCTTTGACAGCAGTTGAGGCTATGGCAGCAACTTCCCTTGGATCAATTGCTTGTTGGAGTTTGACCAAGATGTTGGCTGTTTCATTTTCTGGCAGATTGCCATCTTGATCTAGCTCAGTGTTTGAGGGAGTGGTGTCTATTTCACTTTGAGAAATGGGTTCTTGTGGACCACTTGATTGGGGGCTCATCCATGACATGAGATGGATGATCAAAACATGAAGGGTTGGGACTGTCCCCCTCCCTAGGTTGTTGAGAAGAAATATTTAATGGATTAGAGAATAAAGAAGGTGATGGTATATAAGAGAATTTTGGCTGTTCCACAGGGGTAACTTGTGAAACATCAAGAGTAGAAGTTTCATGACCCTTATTGTGCCCTAACTCCATGTGCATATCTGCAAGTGTAGGCTCCTCATGAGTGAGTACATGAGGTTGTGTAGACTCTTTACAGGTTGCCTTGGGAGACAGGCCAGTTTCAATAGATACTTCTTGTTAAGAAGAGGTATCTAGGGATGTGTTTAATTCCCTTTTTTCCTCCACAATCTTTTGTGAGGCTGTGTGGTGGCTGATAGTGGCTTTGGCCCTCTTAGCTCTCTTCTTCTTAGGCTCAAGAGGAACCACTGTGGGTTCACTTTGACTAACATCCTTATTTGCTGCATCTAGTGCAGTTTCTCCCTCAACACTCCCAGAATCTCCTACAACACCAGTTTCCAAGGGTCTTTTCTTGGATTCTTGCAGAGCTATATATTTTTGTGGCTTTAGGTTGTCTGGAAGGTCTGATTTGAATGAGTTGAGTGGAATGTGGGTTAACTGAATTTGGGTCTAATACAGATTCATTATCAGGAGAGAAAGTAACGTACCCAGAGGGTAGTGCAAAATCAAGATTAGGCTCCTGATCAGCCATGTGCTTTGTGAATTAGAGTGAAATATGTGCATTCAAATTCTGTGAATTGAGTGTTGTGTGTGTATTTTTTTTTCAAAACATTGCACTCCACGGTGAGGGAGGCATTTTTATCAACACCACATAAAGAATTTATGCACATTGTTAGAAAGCGAGGATAAACATGTACCTTTTTGCTTACAACTGACTTGAGTTGACTCATAAGTAGCTTTCCAACATCCACTTTGTACCCGTGGACCAGAGAGTGAGTGAGTTTCTTGATGTATGAGCTGAGGGAATTCCATTCCAACCAGTGGTTTTTGTTGAGAAAACCTTCAACATTGCATCAAGAATCATGCTCCATTTTTTCCTTAAGTGCTTTCTGTCCATTTCACCAGTTGGGTACCAACTTGAAGTACCTTCTTCAATAACCGGGCCAGAATACCCAATCTTCAAGAATAACTTCTTTAGGGTTTCATCACTTGTAAGCTCATGGTATGATTAATTCATCAGCTTGCAGTTCAGTTCCCAGTGCTTCATTGATGCCCTTTACAGTGAGAATGCAGGTAACTCCTTTGATTTTGAATTGTATGGCTTCCTTACCTGCACCTCCTTGAACAACAGCAGTTTACCAGAATTGTTCAAGTCTTTCTATGTCCAAAGATGGGGTAGAGGTTATAGCATGACCTAGATAGGACTTGTTCATGAACGATACAAGTACTTTAAAGCCTTCACCAGCATCTCCAGTAGTGAGAATACCAGCAAAGTTTGTTTGAGAAAAGGATTGTATTGGTGCCATTTTTGCTTTTAGATTTGGAGAGAAAGATTTCAGCTTTTGAGAGAATGGTTCTGTTGAGAGTTATGTGTTTGTGTATTTGACAGTTGCTTATATGAGAATAACAAATGCTTTACTGAAATAGGGAAAAGTAACTTGGTCTTAACCCATTAATCAGTCACGTGGTGTCGTGGGTGGTTACTTTTAGTGGCTGTAAATCATAAAGGTAATATCCCAATTAAATCGATCCACTAACTTGACAGTAACCTGTGTGCTGGAACAAATTCGTTAGTAATTTTGAGGGGGTGACATCATGTTTCTCTTGATAGTAGCATTTGCACAAGAACATGCTGTCACCATTAAACAACTTATACAATATCTTTTTAAATTCCATGACAGAAACTTTTTCCATTGCTGTTAAGAAACTTGCTGTCAAGACAGATTGTGACAACAACCTTTCTTGTTGATAACAACTTGTGCGGAAATAATTTTTGTTATGAGTTTTAAATCGATTTTGCCCATTGCTTAAAAGTTAAAATTACCAATTAGCAGATTAATCGATTTGAGCACATTGTTCGTTAAAAGATCGCACATATACACACACATATACACATGCAATAACCAACAGATAACCAAGATGCAAGAATAAGGTAAAAAACTAAGCAAGAACACTGGGGAGACGAAACGATGAACTTTTCATTAAAAAAAACATAAAAACAATACATAAAAGTTCTTAAGAACTAAACATCATTTCTTATTAAGCTCCGCAAGAGCTTCCACCAGCAGGTCCTCGACGACCTTCTCTACATCCTCCTCCTTGGTGATCCCCTTCATGTCTAGATAAGCCTGATGCTTATCTAACCATGGATCCCATTGGTTCTCAGCAGCATCCTCCTCCTCTGTCTTCTTTGGCACCTCTTTTCCTTTGTCTGAGACGGGGCTCTCGGAAGTAGACATCTCAGAAGCTTTCCTCTTACTCATGTCTCTAGAGTCTCTTAAATGTGTAGTGAGAAAATAGGGGTTTGGCCTCAGTTTTATTTATAACACATTAAGTGATGCTACAGTTTCCCACACGCTTCTTTTTAATAAAGTATTTAACTTTAAAAGAAAAAGGACTGACAATTACCCCGGGTCATTTCAAATGACACGACTAATTACCACAGGCACCCGTGTGTTTTAAGTTAATGTCACGTGACTACTCATTACATAAGTTAAAACAGGCATGTAATTTCAATTTAGCATAGTCATAGTAGACATGTTGTCAATAAACAAGTAGCACATAAGACAATAACTTCTCATGACAGCAACATTGAAGGCTACTGTCACAAGCTACATTTTACCACATTGAAAATGTAAAAACTAGTAAGTTAACATACCAGATTTAGCATTCCCAATTCACTTACCAACCTGTTGAAGGTTGCTTCATCCAATGGCTTCGTGAAAATATCTCCAAGTTGCTTTTCTATGGGGACATAAACCAGCTTCACAGTTCCCTTTTCAACATGCTCTCTGATGAAATGATGTCTGATATCAATGTGCTTTGTTTTGAAGTGTTGAACTGGGTTGTCTGAGATAGCTATGGCACTAGTGTTATCACAATAGATAGGAGTGTTAGATAACTCTAGCCCATAATCCAATAGCTGATTTTTCATCCAAAGAATTTGTGCACAAGAACTTCCAGCTGCATTGTATTCAGCTTCTGTAGTTGAAGTAGATATAGAATGCTGCTTCTTCCACCAATAAATTGACAGCTACCTGTTATGCTCTTTCTATCAATTTTGCATCCAGCATAGTCTGAATCAGAATATCCTATCAGATCAAATCCAATATCTTTAGGACACCAAAGGCCTAAATTTGGAGTGCCTTTTAGATATCTAAAGATTCTTTTGATTGCAATCAAGTGTGACTCTTTTGGATTATCCTGAAACCTTGCACAAAGACATGTAGCAAACATGATGTCTGGCTACTAGCAGTTAGATATAACAAAGATCCAACCATGCCTCTATAAGTACTAGAGTCCACTTTCTTTCCTTTAGGATCCAAATCCAGTTTGGTTGAAGTAGAGGTAGGTGTCTTGTCATATTTTGCTTGGCTTATGAAGATCCCATCATCCTTTTAATGAATTTCTAGACCTAGGAAAAATGACAATTCTCCCATCATGCTCATCTCATACTTGTTCCTCATAAGAGATGAAAACTTTTCACACAGCTTCTCATTTGTAGAACCAAAGATTATGTCATCAACATATATATGTACCAGAATGATGTCCTTGCCATGGTGCTTGTAGAATAGTGTCTTATCCACTACACCTCTTGTAAATTGATTCTCAATGAGAAATGTAGAGAGAGTTTCATACCAAGCTCTGGGGGATTTTTTCAATCCATAAAGTGCTTTGAACAGCTTGTAGACAAAGTCATACAACTCAGCATCCTCAAATCCTGGTGGCTGCTCAACATACACTTCCTCCTCTAACTCTCCATTGAGAAAGGCACTCTTGACATCCATTTGGAACACCTTGAAGTTAAAGTGTGTAGCATAGGCTAGAAATATTCTGATAGCTTCAAGTCTGTCAACAGGTGCAAATGTCTCATCATAGTCTATTCCTTCCTATTGACAATATCCTTTAGCTACTAGCCTTGCCTTGTTTCTTGTCACATTTCCACTTTCATCTAATTTGTTTCTGAACACCCACTTTGTGTCAACAACTGACTTCCCTTTTGTTCTAGGGACTAGCTTCCATACATTGTTTCCCTCAAATTGGTTAAGCTCTTCTTGCATAGCTATCACCCAATCAGAATCCAACAATGCTTCATCAATTGTCTTTGGCTCAGTTTGAGATAGAAAACAAGAAAACATGCTATCAGCAGAAACATTTCTCCTTGTCATTATACCAGTAGTGGGGTCACCAATAATTAGATTACTGGTATGATCTCTGTTCCACTTAGTGGTTCTAGGCAAGCTTCTAATTTCTTGATCTGCTTGATCAGTTCCTTCTCGAGGAGTTGATTCTCCACCAATAATGTTTACTCGTTCATGCTCTTCAATATCTCCAGAGTCATTCTCATTCTGATGATTAGCTGTTATAGTTTGAGATTGAGCTGGAGTTTGAGCAACATCATTGGTGTTGACATCATCTCTTTCAAACTCAATAGTCTGAGTACAAGTAAGTTCTTCGGTAACAATTTTTTCTTCTTCGAAGTAACCCTGATTTTCAAATCTTAAGGGCTCCATTTGACTATCTTCTTGCAATTCTGGAAACTTGGTTTCATCAAATGTGACATTTACACTTTCTTCAATTACTTTGTAATCAATGACATAGACTGTGTAGGCAGTCCTTTCTAATCCATATCCCATGAAGATGCCTTCATAAACTTTAACATCAAACTTTCCTTTCCTTTCATGGTTGTCTATCATCATGAAACACTTACTTCCAAATACATGAAAGTATTTAACAGTAGGTTTCTTTCCTATTAGTAGATAGTAAGAAGTGTTCCCATGAGTCTTGTTGATCAAGGTTCTGTTATGTATGTAGCAAGCTGTGTTGATAGCTTCTGCCCAGAAGTATGTTGGTAATTTAGAATCATTTAACATAGTTCTCGCAGCTTCAATGAGAGGTATGTTTTTCCTTTGTACAACTCCATTCTGTTGTGGTGTCCTTGCAGTGGAGAATTGTTGCACAATGCCTTCATCCTTGCAGAAATCTCCAATAGTGGCATTTCTGAACTTAGTACCATTATCACTCCTTAGAATTTGAACTTTTACATTTGGGGTTCTTTCAAGAACTCCTATGTGATCAATGATTTCTTGAGCAGTTTCATCCTTGGTCTCCAAGAATTTTACCCAAGTGTACCAGAATGATGTCCTTGCCATGGCATTACCAGGGCATATCTCTTTCTGGCAAGAGATTGAACATTTACTTGGCCAAAGAGATCCATATGAATCAACTTGAGTGGCTCAGTATTGGTGTTTAATTTCTTTGACTTGTGCACTGATCTTTTCAATTTACCCATTTGACAATCCTCACAGAGTCCTTGACAGAATTCCTATTGAGGTAGTCCTCTCTCCAATTCCTTCTTCATTATAATATTCATATTCTTGAAATTGAGATGGGAGAGCTTTTTGTGGCAAAGCATGCTTTCACCAACAGTTGCTTTATTGTAAAAACAGTAAATCTTGTCTTTCTTAGCGGAATTTAGATCTGCAACAAACAAGCTTCCTTTTCTGACTCCTTTCAAAGAAAGGTTTCCATCCTTCTTGTGATAGATATTACAAACCATCATATCAAAATCAACCTTGAATCCTCTGTCACTGAATAGGCTGACACTGAGTAGGTTGTGCTTCAATCCATCTACAAGAGCAATATCTTCAATGACAATATTTCCAATTTCCAAATAGCTATATCCCACAGTGTAACCTTTACTGTTGTCTCCAAAACTTATGATTGGGCCAGCTTTCTCCACATAATGTGATAGGAGGGCTTTATCACCTGTCATGTGCATGGAACATCCACTATCGATGATCCACATGACTTGCTTCTTTTTCTTGCCCTGCAAAACATATGATTTTAATTTGCATCTGGTACCCAAACCTTGTTGGGTCATGCAGTTACAACATCATTGTTCATATCATCATTTTTCAAATTCGAATCAACACTTGAATCCTCCTGTTTGACTTCTTTTGTTGTCCACTTAGTTTTAGAGTTAGACTTGGTCTTTCTCTTAGTGGATGCTGCCTTTTCACAAACATAGGCAAGCTTAGAAGTCTCAGCAGTTTGCATATAGGAACATTTTTCAGTAGACAGAATAGACAAATTAAAATATGTACTCATGACAATGATCTTTCATGGCATGCAGTCAATGTTATTACAGACATCCATTTCTCTTTGCATAATGGGGTTTCTATGTAAGTTACCATTAATCTTGGTTGCATTAACCTTGTTTTGATTAGGTTTCTTACAAACATGTGTTAAATATTGAGATGAGCCACAATTATTGCAAAGCTTCCTAGGAGCATCCTTAACATAAGCATAACCATTTTTCTTGTCAATTCCTAACTTCTCATTCATATTCTTAGGCTTGTAGACACTTGTGTTGACAGTATGTTCTGAAGCTGCTGTCGAGTTACCTTTGACAGTACCTTTCGTACCTGCTTTTTTGATAGTAGGTTTGATGTTTGCTGTCTTAGGTACTCTCTTGACAGTATCTTTGGAAGTTTCTGTCTTATCCTTGTTGATAGCTTCTTTAGAACATTCTGTCTGATTGCTTGGCAAAGTTTCTGTCACGGGAGACTTAACAGTTTCTTTTCCTTCATTAGGTTTGCTGTCAATGCACTCATCCTCATCAAGAAGCTCTTATTTGATGAGGAAGGAGTTCTCATCAAAATCAGCTTGAACAGTTTTGAAAATGGGTTTATAAACCCTCTTGAGGATAAGAAGTTTGATAGCATCACCATCTGAACAATCACCAAACACAATTGCCTTTCCAGGCCTCCTACCATCGTCAAAACCTATTCCTACCTTCTGATTCTCAGTGTGATTCTCATGATATTCCTGAACTAACCTAGAAGAATTTCTAAAGGCCTTGAGCTTAAACTCATTTTCAGCAATTTGATTTCTTAAGAATTCTTCTATCTCCTTAGCACATACAATATCATTATTTTTAATCTTGCATTTTCTTCTAGTGAATCTAGTGGACTGGTTTTAAGCAAAAGAATTTCATTCTCAGATTTGAGTGTTTCATTCTATTTAGTTAACTTAGCAATTTCTTCATGAGCAGCAGATAAACTAACATGAATATTAAACATCTCAGCACTTAATTCTTCAATGGTTTGCTTATACTCAGTTTTAGACATATCAAGTAAAATGAGAGATGGTACCTGATTTGAGGAACTTGATGCTTCATCATCAGATTTAGCCATGAGGGCTAAGTTTACAAACTCTTCTTCCTCCTCATCATCAGAATCATCCCAGAATTTTCCTTCAACCACATAGGCTCTTCCTTGATTCTTCTTAAAAAGACTTCCAGATCCTTTTTCAAATCTTTGATTCTGTTTTGGCCTTCTGCACTCAGTAGCAAAATGACCTAACTCATTGCAGTTGTAACATCTGAACTTCGACCTATCCAGCATCCCTGTCTTGTATCCACCTCTTGTGGCACCACCAACAGCTTTAAAAAACCTCCATTGTTGAACTTAGATGTTTGACCCTGTGGCTTATATGACTTGTCTCTTCTGAACTTGATATTCTTGAATCTTTTAGCCATATATGCCATGGTTGGATCATCCATGCGTTCAATCTCTTCTAATGAATAGAAGTCTTCATCTTCAACATCTTTGAGATGTAGAACCACCTTCTCCTCATCATCCAACACCTCCTCAATCTTCAATGATGGAACTTGTGTTGGTTGTGAACATTGTGAGGGCTCACTTGGTATAGATACTTATGGTTCATGAGCTACAAGGGCTCCAGACATGTTTGCCATCTTTCCTTTGTCTCCAGTTTGAATAACTCTCTTTTGAAAGAGTTCGAGTTCATATGACTTGAGCACACCATAAAGAGTTTCAAGAGAAACATCATTCAAGTTTCTTCTTTCTCTTATGGCTGTGACTTTGTGCTCAAGATCCTCAGGGAGAGTGAGCAGAAATTTGATGTTGATCTCCTTTTTATCATAGAACTTTCCATGAATTTGTTACTCAGCTATTAACTTACTGAATCTCTCAAACATGTGGGTGAGTTCTTCACTAGACTTGGCCATAAAAGCTTCATATCGTGACACAAGAATTTGCCTTTGATTTTCTCTGACCTCTTCACTTCCTTCACACAGCAACTCTATCTTGATCCACATCTCTTTAGCAGATGAGCATCCCATGACATTACCACACATGGCTTTGTCCAAAGTGAGAGAGTCAAGCAAGATAAGTTGTAAGTAGTCATCCAAGGCTACTTTCTTTTTTTTCAAATTCTATGTACTCTGATGGTCTCTTAGCAACCCAGTGGGATGGAATGACTTCATCATTGAAAATAGCAGCAGCTACTTCCTTCTGAGGAATGAAGGGTCTATTCTTAAGGATTCCCATGTACAGTGGATGGGCAGCTTTCATCAAATACTAGAATCTTGATACCATTTGACTTCTAAACACTCGTCATGATCTCAGATTTGTATGTCAATCTATAGCTCTGATACCAGTTGTTGGTCCCGGAGTATTGCAGAAGGGGGGGGTTGAATGCATTACTGATAAATCACAATCTTTACAACAATAACGATAATAAAAATTTCAAGTTATCAGTAATAATATGCAAACACAAGTAGATCAAGATTTCTCACAAAATAAATGTTTTATTTATCTTGTGAAGTGTTGCTACAACCTAGAGAAATGGTGTGTTTCTCCAGCTTCGATTTCTTGAGAGATACAAGATTTCTGCGTCTGTAGTGTACATTGAAAGAATTAGAGACATATCTCTAAATAGACTAAGATACTCTATTGCCTCTATCACATGGGTTGTGGAGATGCTATCGTTTTCAGGTGGCAGCTCCTTACAACTTGCACACCCATGTGACTTTCCCAAATTGCTATACAGACAGAGTTAACAAAACATGTAAAGCAAACTAGATTCTTTCTAATTTAAGCTAATACAATTCTAGTAGATGTAGATTTGTCATACTCTTTGAATTGACGAGCTTTGTCTTGTGAACTCTCAAGCTTCTGTCGTAGTCTTTGCAGGTTTGCTACAATCGATGGAGTGTTGCAGCAAATCTGTTTCTTGAACATCTAAATTGTCACGGGTTTGACTGAGAAAAATCCCCAAATCAAATAATTCATCTGGAAAGTAACCTTAACCGCCAAGTCTGCTGTCAGGAGAATATTTAGATACTCCCGCCAATGTTGTTGTCCCATGCATCAGCCAATGTTGCTGTCAGATGTAGCTTTCTATCGTGACTTGCAATATGTTGTCTTCTTGTAACCTTATTGTCAATGTTGTGACAGTAACATTTATTCTTGCTGTCTTCTTGATGTATCCCTTGAGGCTTGAACAAATGCATGAACTTCTTCCAAGACATACAGTTATTACATGACATGATTACACGAACACACTCCGGCTGTGACAGTATGTTCTACTTAGTGAAAAACTAAGTACAGGGAAATCTAATTAAGTTGTCTCTATGCTATCACCCATAAATCCCAACAGTTCACCAGAATCAGATTCTCAAGGCACGGAGTCTTCAGATGAAGAGTTTATCCAAACACTTAGGATGAATAAACAAGAAGAAGGTGTGTACACAGATGAAAATCCATTTGCATCTACTTCAGAAACAAGATAATAGTAGACCGAAGAAAAGGTAATTTCTACCCAGCTACTACTGAGTTTAAAACAAATCAAAATTTATTTGGTTCAAATGTTTTAAATATCGTTTGTGAATCAGGTAGAAAGACCTTAATCGATATTTGGGAAAAAGAAATTAGTTTGATAGTACAAACTAATCCTATCGCTTACAATGACACTGAGATAGTTTTGGGAAAAAGAATTCTAAGACTAAGCCCGTTTTCCCAACACAAAATTCAACTTTTAGAGAGGAGGAGAGATATGTTACTAAAATATCAAGAAATGAATTTTGCTTTAACAAATTTATCTCTAGATATTGACAGGAAATCTAAGATTGAAAACCTCTTAGACAAGGTATGCTCAAATAATCCATTGGATCTTCAAAAGACCAGGCATTGGATAAAAGCATCAATAAAACTTAACAATCCTAAGGATATTTGCAGGGTAAAACTTATGAAGTATAGCATGCAAGATGTTGAAGAATTTGAAGTGCAAATTAAAGAATTTCTTGAGATGAAGGTAATCATCCCCAGTAATTAATCAGCCCACATGTCGCTAGCATTTCTAGTAGAAAATGAAGCTGAACGACGACAAGGTAATTAAGAAAAGAATGGTGGTCAACTATAAAAAGATGAATGATCTTACTATAGGCGACGGTCATAATATACCAAATAAGGATAGCTTGTTAACCCTTATAAGAGGTAAGAAAATGTTTAGTTCACTAGATTGTAAATCAGGATTCTGGTAGGTACTGTTAGATGAAGAATCACAGCTATTGACGGCATTTACATGTCCCCAAGGACATTATCAGTGGAGACTGTTACCATTTGGTTTCAAACAAGCTCCATCAATATTTCAAAGACATATACAGAACGCATTTAGATCTTTTGAAAAATTATGTTCTATTTATGTTGATGATATTCTTATATTTTCTAACAATGAAAAAAACATCTTATACACTTGGCAGCAGTACTGAAGAAATGCGAGAGTCTTGGCATAATCCTATCCAAGAAAAAGGCGCAA
The DNA here is from genome assembly GCA_037693485.1 of Kitagawia praeruptora. Taxonomy (NCBI): domain Eukaryota; kingdom Viridiplantae; phylum Streptophyta; class Magnoliopsida; order Apiales; family Apiaceae; genus Kitagawia; species Kitagawia praeruptora. Next base: position 130,579,010 of record CM075352.1, read on the forward strand.
CTCTTCAAAACAAGATTAATTTCTTAGGATTAGAAATTAATCAAGGAACTCACTGTCCTCAAAATAGTATTTTGGAACAAATTCATAAGTTTCCAGATCAAATTGAAGATAGGAAACAGTTGTAAAGGTTTTTAGGTATATTAACTTATGCATCTGATTACATTCCTAAAGTTGCAGCTATAAGATCTTTTTTGCAGGCTAAGCTCAAGAAGGAAAATCCATGGAAATGGATAGAGTCTGACATTTCTTACATTAAGAAAATTAAGAAGAAGTTGGTAAGTTTTCCAAAGCTCTATCATCCGGAGCCAGGAGATAAGCTTATCGTAGAGACAAACGCATCTGATAATCATTGGGGAGGAGTTCTCAAAGCTATTAATTCTGATAACAAATAATTAATATGCCGATATGCATCAGGAAGCTTTAAAGACGCAGAAACAAGATATCATTTTAATGAGAAAGAATACTTGGCGGTTAAAAAAGCTAATTCAAAATTCTCTATTTATCTAACCCCTGTTGAATTTCTTATCAGGACAGATAATAAGAATTTTACTTATTTCCTTAAATTAAAGATTGAAGGAGATAATAAGCAAGGAAGACTTGTGCGATGACAGCAATGGTTTTCCAGATATAGCTTCAAGGTTGAACACCTTGATCGAGTTAAAAATTGTCTAGCCGACTTCTTAATTAAGGGAATATTAGCAAAAGTAAAAGGTATGGCAAATAAAACTCGACAGGTTTATGTCACATCCTATTGCAGGTATCCAAGGCATTTCAAGCCTATAAATAGAAGGGGAATTCAGCAATTGGAAATCACACCAAACACTAAACATCTCTCTATACAAAAGATCTCTCAACAGACCGAAGAGCTTTGCTTGCTCTATAATAATCTCTTTCTTTGAGACATCATATATTTGCATAATATGGATAAGCTGGCTATGCAGGAAACAATTGTTCTTAAGAAAATTGAGAACCTCCAGCAGGAACTCTCTATAATAAGAACAGAAATGGAGTTCATCAGAAAATATTCAGATGACACTCAACAAAAGGTTATTTGTACACCTTCCTTAGCAATAAGTGAAGTACAAATTAATCCTGAGCAAAAGGCTCCAGGTAAAGATTCAACAAATCCGTTGAAGGCTGTGAATTTGCCAAAAATTCAGACTGAGGTTCAGAGCTCAACAACATTAGTTAAGCCCTTAGATTTAAATCTCAGGCCTAACGGGGGAATTCAAATCCCTGAAAAGACTGAAGGTCAAACTTCAGCAGTCCTCACACGATATAAGCCACCTAAAGCCTACTATGTTGTGTTCAATGGCCCAAACCCAGGGATCTACACCACATGGAAGATTCGGAGTAAAAGGAGTTCCAGGAATCAAGCACAAAAAAAACACGTCATTTGTAGAAGCTCAAGTTGCAGGACGAGTGTATACCAGTGCAGAATTCAAAGCACCATTATAGTTGATAATTTCGGCTAAAGCCTTACGACCAACTTTCAGCGATGCTCTGAAAAAGGAAGTCAGTCCTTCTAACAAAATTTTCTTTGGAACAATTCCAAATCATCAAGAACCCAAGTTAGAATATATAGAGGCAGAGGAAGATACTAGTAAAAGCACATTTTCTGGTTTCAACTCTATTTACTAAGAGCAACTCCAACAGTCTCCTAGCATGTTCCTTATAAATATTATAAATAATTAGGCTCCTAGTGATTTAGGATATTATAAGGCATGACAACTCCAACAATGCTCCTCATCTTTACTCCTTGTTATTATAATAATATTAAAAAAAGAGGAAAAAAGGTGAAAGAGAGAGAAAAGTGTATTAGAAATGGCGGGAAGCGAATATTTTATTAATGAAAAATGAGATAAGGAATGACTAGGAGCATCTTATAAATAAGGAAGGAGAGAAGCATCCTAAATTTTTAAGGGACAACTAGGAGACTGTTGGAGTGTCATATTTTGCCAAAATCCTTATATTTGTAAGGTAGGAGCTCATGTACCTAGTCTCTTGGAGTTGCTCTAAAGGAAGAAGCTCTACAGAAGCAGACTTTGCGGATGAGCACTACTTTACCACGGATAAGAAGAACATTAGTTACTTTAAATTCTATCCTTAAAATCAACCAGAATTCGTTTAGGAGGCTTATATTTACGGATTATTAGCAATGGTATATCCATCTAATAATTTATTAGAAATTTCCAATTTTACGAGTCAGTTCAGAAAGGCAGTCAAAAGCTACAAAAAGAACTGTCTCAAAAATACGGATAAGGAAATTTATCTCAAATTTCAAGGAACAACCATTTTCTGGGATGAAGACGATGAACCAGTTCTACAATACTATTATGTGCAGATTGGGACAATCAAGGAAATGATCTATTCTCCATCACAACCAAAAGAATCAAAATTGGAGAAACAGAACCTTCACCAAATTGTAGAACAGAAGCTCATATGTTCAGCATAAATAAAGATGACAAGATTAAAGTTAATCATGCATCTTTTAACTGTTTGGCTACTTCTTATTCCCATAAAGGAATGAACGAAGAAGACTGGACAAAAGTCCAAATGTTCAGAAGACAGCTGGTCCATAAGAAAGTATTTAAATATCATTAGCCTTCCACTTGTGATAAAATAAAGAAGGTAATGACTCAGAAATGAATATCTCTTGAATGCGATGTATGTAAATCGAAAAAAGGAGACCTTACCACCAAGGAAGAAGAAGAAAAGTTGTCTAAAGCAGCTGGAAAAGCAAAGGTGGAAAAATAAAGTAGAGAGAATCTACTTTCAAGCACAAGAGAAGACATGATAAGAGGAATCTTATCTATTCAAAAGGCAAAATAATGGAGTACAAAAACGTAGTCACTTACGTTAGTAATTTTGTACAGATCCTCGACCTTATTCTATAAAAGGCGAGTTAAGTTTTCAGTATTGAACATCTTGAATTAAGCAGAGCATACGCACTGTATACTTAGTGTTGTGCCCAAAATTCGCCGTGGGCTTGATTTAAGGCCCATTAAGGTTATAAGCCCAATTTGTGTGGATATGGAAGAACATGATAGGTTAGGCATGGATGCATGGGCCCAATATGCCTTGGAAATATTCTGAAAGGTGAAAATTCTGGCATCTGGTTCGGGGTTCATTTATGCAGGGGTTCAGGTGTCTGAACCCAGGTGAGAGTACTGCTGTGTGGAGGCCTTATAGGGGTTCATGCAGGTGAAGGGCTTCCAGGCAGAGGTTCATACTCGTACCCCGAAAGTCCACGAAATTTGGCCCAGCAGCCTCCTAAATTGTAGGAGAACAGATATATATCGCTCTAACAGACTTGTGGATAACTCCTAAACATCAGGAGTGGCCCAACAACCTCTGTAATCATGGATAATCATCATATATACATGGATTATGTATATATATGCGGATATATGATGGAAAATCATATAAATATGAAGATAACTATGGTTTTATGGAGGGATAACTACTGGATAATCATATCATCTGGGATAATTAACTGGATCAGTTCAGTTGAGGAAGATAAATATAAAACATATGTGATATATACACTGCGTATATATATATAGGCGGATGTACAGCGGAAGGCCAGGGTTCAGGCAGTGTCCTAAGGGAACTAGGACTCTTCTTCATCAACAAAATAACAAATGGATCAGCATGGTCAGGAGGATAAGGCTTATCAGAACGTGGCTGGGCTATCAACAAGGAGTCCAAAACCCTAGAACTACATGGGACTTGATTCCTATAAATATAGGATATGTAGGCACTTTGCAAGGGTTGAATCTCACTTCTCTCTACAAAAATCATGTAGAAACTTGAGCAATACACATATCTGGAAGCTGGGATCGACTGAGTAGGAATTACTCCATCCTTGTTGTCCGGTGACCTTGCAAACTCAATCCCAAAATCATTACAAACAACCGCCCATTCGGGCAGTTGAACGCCGAGCTGTGAACGCTTGAACGCCGATTCTGCAGCCGGAAATCAAGCGATTCATCCGTTATTCCAGCGATATTCTCTCGAAGTGTTGTACCAAATTCCTCTCACAACATTTTTGGCGCTAGAAGGAGGGGATTGGATGATCTTTTGAGAGGAAAGATTGTGAAAAGCTCCGGCGAAGAACATACATCAGAGAACAATGGAGGTGATCACGAAATTGAGATCGATGATGGAGGTCACCAATCGAGATATGGCGAATTATATCATGTAGATGGACTGGGAAATAAAGTTTCTGGAAAAAGATATACAAAAAGATGAAAAAATGGGGTAAAAATCATGGCTTATAAAAAAATGGGATGAAGAAGAAGGAAGGTTGCCCATAATCTTTATTCTGGTCATTTAGTGGTAAAAGGCATAAAGGAAGGGATGTGGCTTTGAGTCTTGGAAAGAATGGCTGGAAAATAATTGTTTTGGATGCTAAATTCCGATAGGAAGGGTCCAGATTAGGGGTTCAGCTATGCGGGGTTCCGCGATCCAGAAAATTCTCACATCAAGAGCATTAATATGTATAACCTAAGGCCATTTGGAGAGGTACCAGTTGATAGGTTCAAGAGGTAAAAGCAAGAGAAGCCTCAATCTGGTGGTCGCACCCATTACAGAAGGTTCCTCACAGATGAACCCCTAGTTTCTCAGCCAAAAGGTTCTTCGCAGATGAACCCCTAGTTTCTCAACCAGAAGGTTTTTCGCAGATGAACCCCCAATTTCTCAACCAGAAGGTTTCTCGTAGATGAACCCCCAAATACATAATTTTAGCATTCGATAAATTGGTTTTTATAGTCGGAAAGTGGAGAATGTCAATCTAAGGGTTCAACCACTTGGAGGTTAAGGTCTATCAAGGCTCCCCCTTCAACAATTTTAGGGTTAAACAAGTCCGGGGGTTTTCGTTAAAAATTGTGGAGCACAACATTAGTTCAGACCATAACTAATCCATGAAGGGAGTAAATAGCTGAACTTGAATGATAATTGGGGTACGAACACCAGGATTTATGAGCTATAGATGAACCCCGGTGTAGATAAAGGTGCGAACCTCCTGATAGAGAGTAACAGGCGAACCCCAATGCAGACGAGGGTACGACCCTCCTGACTTAAGGGGTACGGGTGAACCCAAATTGAAGCACGAATGCGAACCCCATGATTAGTGATCAGTAGGTAAACCTGGATGATGGCAAAGATATGTACTCCCTCATTGGTGAGCTACCGGAAATAGGTTACATTATTCTCTTAGATACCTCTTGTTTCTTACAACGAGCTAGCTCATGTAAGCTTAGAGGTGTCTCATTGATAATTCATATATTCGGTACGAAGGTTTCCCATCAACATTGATCATGAGAATACGAATGAGCAAGAAGAGAAAGCTTCCATGAAAAGGAGGTTTATTGGTGGGAGGAACCCGGACAGGGGTTCGATGATGACAAGTTCAAGGAAGATAAGCCTTAGAACCCTGAGGATTCACTTAACAGAAGCTCGAGTGTGTTCAATAGACTGGGCAGGAAGCTAAATATGAAGCTTGTCAAACTAAAATGTGGTTCATGGCAGAGAGCTTCCACAATATCACTTTCGGGTTACGGACGGTAGCTGCATGAGAAATGAGGTTCCCGGCAGAGTTTTAACTGCTAAAGTTAACAAGAAGCTGAATAATGGGAAGCCCTACAATAATCAAGAAGAACCCGGGAAGCAACCTGGAAAAGGGTTTTAGTAAGAAAAATCCCATTCAAAGGCGTTAAGACAAAATGGAAAGTATTAGAACTCAATATAGGGGTTCAACCATGGCAGTTGTATCACTCAACATGAGGACCCTCAAAAGGATTAACTAGTGCCTAAAGGGGCTTCCTCAAGAAAAAAAAATCTTGGTCATGTTTCGTCTCTTATGACACAAATGGGCGTTACACAACTGGTGTGGGATACTCAAATGGTTAAATCAAGGAAATGGTCAGAAGTGGACACCTCACTGTACGAGTACGATGAAAGCTCCATTCAGAATACATCGGGAATCATGTCACCAATAGCCCTGCTGATGGAACCCCGTAAAGTGGTTCCAGTTTTTCGGGGGGTAGCACCACCTATAGCATTGATGTAAATGGATGCTCTAATGGAGGATTATGTAGGAACCTGAAACACTCAGTAAAAAGCATACTGGGGGGTACTGGTTGAAGCACCTAAGCGGAGGCCAAAGAAATGAGGTTTTATCATCTAGACAAAGAAAATGGTTAGATACCTCGCATTTATAAGGAGGAGCATGGCTTCCCACACGGATTAAAAAAGAGGTTGAAACTACGGGGAGACGTGATAGCTAGCTTCACGGATGTCCATTTAGACTTTTCCTCAAAATGGATGAGAATCTGAATATGTTTCAATATTGGCCATGGACACACTACACCGAGGAATCGGGGGTAGTGGATACCAGGCTGCATGGAGGATTTCTAAGATGCGCCCTATTTTCAAATGAGAAGATGTACACAGGAGGTTCAGGTTCGTGAACCCTAGGCGGCCTTCAGCCTCAAAACACCTTACTGGGTTACAGCGACAAAACTCGACGTAAAACATGATCTTCAACAATCAACATGGTCGGTTGTATATGTGGTCACAACTATATTCACGGCATACACCTGGAGTAAGATCTTGAAGGTATGGGTACCAGGACCCTGTGGTAGGAGGTTCTGTCAATTGAACCTACGGAAGCTTGATTTATATGAATTTTTGGTACCAAGGTGGTTTGTGAAATATGGTTTCAGGATGTTGAAGTGTGTAAGGATGGCAAGTATGTGTGGGTGTACGTGCATCAAACGTAAGCTGCCAGAAATTTAGTGGAGGCAACCACGACGTAGGGGTACGACATCTGAACCTCGGAGGTTCAAGAATGGAAATTATTGAATCATCATCACAAAAAATAGCATGGTCTTTCTTGGAAGGAATATTACAAGCAGTAGCCGCTTCACCTATAATACCCCTTGTTTCTTATAATGAGTACACTCACGTAAGCTTAGAGGTTCAGGGTGAAGGTTAATTGAACCTGATTGCGGATTACATAAGGTTCCTCTTGCATGTAATGGCTACAAGGAACCGGGGGGTAGTGGACGGTATACTGCCGTGATGGTATCTTGAAAGTGGTAAATTTTTAATCAGACGAAACTTTTATACAATGAATGGGTCAGGGCTCAGGACCATGAGATTCTTGAGGTTCTGGTATGCGAACCCCTAATGGAATCTAATTCGAGGTACCCCTGGAAGCTAGATCAAGGAGCATATGCAGATTGGATTTCGTGAAATGATTTGGAAAGGATTTCTCATGTATGGATTATGCATGAGCTGGATTTACCATGTATGGATTATGCATGGAGAGGATTTCTCATGTATGGATTATGCATGAGTTGGATTTATAGCATATGGATTATATGCTAAAGGAACATGTATGGATTATACATGAATCACATGTGGATCTAGTGCGCAAGGCAGGATTGGAAGCACATGGATTATGTTCTAATTGATTACACGGACTATATGGAACATGTATGGATTATACATGAATCAAGGCAGGCACATGTATGGATTATACATGAATCAAGGCAGGAACATGTATGGATTATACATGCATCACATGTGGATTACACATGAATGGATGGGAACCCCAAGGCAGGCTGGACCTAGGGACGCTAGGGCCATAAGGTTCCCCTATATGGAGGTTCACTCGTTTGAACCCTGAAAAGGCGTAACGCCGATAAACTTCCGTGTAATCATGTTGGTGGACAACCAACCCCGTTATGGGACTTATGTACAACTGTGGAAGTTACGTACAATTTGGAAAATGGCTTCACCACGACCCTAGGGAAACTGGGTGAGTGAAGTCTAACTTTTGGAAACTGGAACGCTAAGGATTTTAGCGGTGTGAGGAAATCACGTTGGATGGCAGACGGCTTCGCCACGACCCCAGGGAAATTAGGTGAGTGAAGTTTAACTCTTGGAAATTAACATCGTGAGGGAATTAACATCGTAAGGGAACTAACATCGTGAGGAAATTAACATCGTGAGGGAATTAACATCGTGAGGAAATTAGCATTGTGAGGAAATCACATGGAACCTCGTTGAGGGAATCTCCAAGGATGGAACCTGGTCGAGGGAAACCCCTATGATGGAACCTCGTTAATGGGAATTCTTCATGCACTCTAGGTCTGATCCCGAAGAACGGTCTAGGATTAGGGGTTCAGTCGGTAAGAGGTTCTATCTTATATTAGTGGAAGCCCGGGGGTAAGGTATGAGCGCTCATCTGTGAAATAATTTTTTATGACTTGGTTTAATAAAACTATGATCACTTTATCTTTACCTTTATTTTCTTAACTGCTGTGAATGACTATGTGTACTTATGTGCGTTGTGTGCTCTGTGTACTTATGTGCTTCATGTCTTATGTTCGCATGCCTTCTTTATGTGTTCATGTGTTATTGTTTACATGAACCTTGTTCTTTAATATAAGATAGGTTATGCCAAAGAACTCTAGGGGGTAGTACGTGTATGGACCTGTTAGGTAGGAACCTCTTAGGTATGGGCTTCCTCTAGGAGTATGGATTTGGATTTGGATTGGATTTGGATCTGGATTAGATTTGGATTGGATTTGGATTTGGATTTGGATTGGACTTGGATTTGGATTGGATTTGGATTTGGATTTCTCATGTATGGATTATGCATGAGTAGGTTTTAACATGAATGGATTATGCATGTCATGGGTTCGCGTCGATCCTAGGGACACTAGGCTAGCGAAACTCCCATCAACTTAAAGCCCACGTAAGCCCTTGGCAGGCAGTGTGGTTAGGCCCACGTGAACCCTCAACAGGTAGTGGTGCCCTTTCACTACTTATGTCATGGGAATCCATTAATTCTCCCATCAGTCTACGACCCACGTGAACCCTCAACAGGTAGTGTGGTCAGGCCCACGTGAACCCTTAACATGTGGTGGTCTCCTCTTATTATTTACATTATGAGTACGCAACAATGCTCATATTACCTTTAAGCCCACGTAAGCCCTCGGCAGGTAGTGTGGCTAGGTCCACGTGAACCCTCAATAGGTAGTGGAACCTTCTTTTCGGGTTCGCATTGACCCTAGATATCCTTGGTGAGCAAAGCTCCTATCAATCTTACGCCCACGTAAACCCTTGACAGGTAGTGTGGTGAGCCCACGTGAACCCTTGACAGGTAGTGGTGAACAAATATATACAAGTTAAGGCTATTGCGTGAAGCCTGGATATTTATAAAACATTCAAGGGTACAACTGGGTGAACCCCTAAGGCTTGAACGTACCCCTAAGCAGGCTACTTTACACATGGCATACGTACGAACAAAGGTCCAAGGGTTCAAGCGGAGGAAGACTTACACAATCGTGTGGGAAGGAAATCTGATCCTCGGGGGGTAATTCAACATCTCACCATGGAAGGGCTTACATAATGGAATGAGGTCCTCATCTTAAGCTCAAAGGGTGGCAGCCCCAGCCTTATGGGTTTAATGGTTGAACCCTGACTTGGATTGACGTGCTAAAAGAAAAGATAAGTTCTACTTTCATTCTTTTACATATTCTCTATCACACATGTTTTCTATGCATACATGGAAATTTATATACCATCTAGCCAAAAACTTCATTGCGAAGTTTATCTTTTCAAATGGGTCATTATCTTCTATTATGCATTAATTCATGTTCATCTGAATGCGCGTATCACATGGTTTAACACTTGCATGGATTTACACACAAAGGGTCATCATCACATATATTTACTTACATTATGCATGAGTTTCAAAATTATTTTCAAACTTGTTAGCTGATAGGTACTTAGGCATACTATATGCCTCATAACGTAACCACTTGGAAAGACATAGTTACAATTGAGAAAGTTTTATAACCTTACCTTGGTCCCTCATGGGGTACTCATATGAGATCATCTACATCATATGGATAATAGGTTCACTCGGGGAAGGCCCCATAGTTTATGGGCATGGATTGGCAAAGTCCCATGGTTTATGGGAACGGTTTGGAAAAGTCCCACAACACTGGGCATCATTGGAGAAGTCCTCAACATACTTAATAATATCTTGGGAGGTCCATTGTGATGGTTTCAGGAAAATCTCTAAATATTGTGGCATATGTCTTGAAGAGTGTGTTCGCCAAGGTTCAACTTGAGTGCGAAGGCAGCAATAGGTTTATATACAAAATAATTTACACTCGCATAATCATACTTGCATCTATGCATTATATATCTATGCGCTATGTGCATTACATATGTGAGCTACTTAGCTCATGCTAATAATCACTTTTTCTAGTTGTCTTGGTAGCCCAGGGTTCTGGAAGATTGAAGCCTATATGCAACAGCGGACTTCACCCACAAGGATTCACACATGGAGGCCAACCTCACAAGGAAAAGAAATATATCGAGAAGTCAAGCTATGGTTTTCAAGGAAGAAGGTTGGAAGTTGGTAGGTTCAGGTGATAAGGATAAAAAGCTCATGAGTGGAACTAGTACGCTATGCATAGTCTAAGGTATGTGGAAGGAGTTCATTTAAGGATTCAGATGGGGTACATATGTGGAAGCATTACGTTTCCTGTTTCTTACGCCGAGTTAGCTCATGTAAGCTTGGAAGCATGATATGAAAGCTATGTATTTCACTGAGGAAGATAAGGAAGGATTGGGCCTCGATTTATTTTGGTTCCTTTTGCATTCACTGGCTACAAGGAACCGGGGGGTAGTTGTTGTGCCCAAAATTCGCCGTGGGCTTGATTTAAGGCCCATTAAGGTTATAGGCCCAATTTGTGTGGATATGGAAGAACATGATAGGTTAGGCATGGATGCATGGGCCCAATATGCCTTGGAAATATTCTGAAAGGTGAAAATTCTGGCATCTGGTTCGGGGTTCATTTATGCAGGGGTTCAGGTGTCTGAACCCAGGTGAGAGTACTGCTGTGTGGAGGCCTTATAGGGGTTCATGCAGGTGAAGGGCTTCCAGGTAGAGGTTCATACTCGTACCCCGACAGTCCACGAAATTTGGCCCAGCAGCCTCCTAAATTGTAGGAGAACAGATATATATCGCTCTAACAGACTTGTGGATAACTCCTAAACATCAGGAGTGGCCCAACAACCTCTGGAATCGTGGATAATCATCATATATACATGGATTATGTATATATATGCGGATATATGATGGAAAATCATATAAATATGAAGATAACTATGGTTTTATGAGGGATAACTACTGGATAATCATATCATCTGGGATAATTAACTGGATTAGTTCAGTTGAGGAAGATAAATATAAAACATATGTGATATATACACTGCGTATATATATATAGGCGGATGTACAGCGGAAGGCCAGGGTTCAGGCAGTGTCCTAAGGGAACTAGGACTCTTCTTCATCAATAAAATAACAAATGGATCAGCATGGTCAGGAGGATAAGGCTTATCAGAACGTGGCTGGGCTATCAAAAAGGAGTCCAAAACCCTAGAACTACATGGGACTTGATTCCTATAAATATAGGATATGTAGGCACTTTGCAAGGGTTGAATCTCACTTCTCTCTACAAAAATCATGTAGAAACTTGAGCAATACACATATCTGGCAGCTGGGATCGACTGAGTAGGAATTACTCCGTCCTTGTTGTCCGGTGACCTTGCAAACTCAGTCCCAAAATCATTACAAACAACCGCCCATTCGGGCAGTTGAACGCCGAGCTGTGAACGCTTGAACGCCGATTCTGCAGCCGGAAATCAAGCGATTCATCCGTTATTCCAGCGATATTCTCTCGAAGTGTTGTACCAAATTCCTCTCACAACACTTAGCATTCAAAGAAGTTCATAATGAGTGAGTAAAACCCTTAGGGATTGTGTGTGTAAACAGGCTCATAATGAGTCTATATCTGTATAATTATATGAATCAATAAAAAGTCATTTTCTTTAAAAATCTTGGTTATATTTCGAGTTATTCTGGAGTCCACTTTGGAGCACAGGGGGTACCTCTAGGCAGGAGGCCGTAAGGGAAACGCCGCTCATAGGATTGAAGACAAGGAATAAAAACCAGAAGGTTTAGAAGAGAAAATGAAGTTTTAAAAGATCAATAATGTCCATGCAGATAAAGATCATTGAAAGAACTTGGTAAAACTCACAACCCTATTTAAACAAATTTATATAGTTTTATTAAAACATTATAATCATGAGTGATAAACCATGGTTTGTTAAATTAAAGGTAATGCCATGATCGACATGTCTAACCTTGAGTATCTAGATCATGTCTTAGAGACCTCAAGAAATATAGTTTCCCCTCGAAACCAAGCAGAAACTAGATACCTAATTTGGGATTTAGAAGCTATAAAAGAAGAGCAACCCGCTTTTTATAATAGATTTTCTACCATAATAGAAAATGAAATTCGTAATCTGAAAAGAAATATGAAATTAGAACCCTATCCGCGTAATAGGATTAAAACATCAGAGGCTAGTTCCTCTACTACGTAGAATAACATTAGTCTAAATAGATGATTGTGGACTTAATCCCAGCCGCTACAAGACAAAGAGTGGACAAGATTTGTTCTCCCCTATTCTCTATATAACAAATTCTATATATATATAGGGGTTGATTCAAATGAGAACCACTATATAAAAGAGAACCGGAGAACCATTGAGTCCTACTGTAAAACCTATTTTGTTTCTTAATACAAAATAGTACCCTGCTATTGAATTTCAAAGTTATGCACATGAAATTAAAATTTCTACAATTCAACTTGTTTTTTTTCGAAGTTTTGCACATGACATTAAAAGTTCTACAACTGAACATGCTTTTTCTACAAAGTTCTACGACTAAACTTACTTTTTTGAACAAATATTCTATTGCTGAACTTAAAGTTCCGCTACTGAACTTATTAGAGTTCTCAGGTTCTCAGTTTAGTGTGGTTCTCCATAGAGCGTGACCATATATATATATATACGGGAGTTGCTCAAGAGAAAACTATTTTTTGGAGAAAACCAAGAAACTTTTCTCATCCATTGATTTTATATCAATCTGACGGTTCATGTTATTTAATCAAATATGCTAGAATCTAATAAAAACAATATAAAAGTAAACCAAATTACTCATTAATGGATGCAGATTTGAAATATTTCCTAAATTTTACCTGCCAATTTTAACAAGATTGTTCTTATTTATTTATCAATAAATTCAAAATCTTTCCATATATAATTGCATGGAATATCTAATCTTTTAATTTCAAGAAAATCTAATTTATTTATATTCATGTAACTTGTAGAACACATAATACCTAATGTAATTAGTAGAATACTTAATGTAACTAGTAGAATACATAATACCTAATGTAATTAGTAGAATACTTAATATGTAGAACACCTAGTAGAACACATGTAATTAGTAGAACACCTAGTAGAACACATGTAATTAGTAGAACACCTAGTAGAAATCTAATGTAATTAGTAGAATACTTAGTATAATTGTAATTTTATTATTAAAAAAAATTAATTATATTAAATCTTGTTAAAAAAATTATTGAAGAATAAATTTTATTCTAAAATTAATAGTGACATATTTAATATAATTTTGATTGAATGTATAGAACATCTAATTGAACACCTACTAGAATATATCTTATACATTGAATCTTTGTCTAATCAATGAAATATTTAATTTAATTTAAGTTAGAGATAGAGAACACCTAGTAGAAAACCTAATATAATTAACATAATGCAGGTTAGAATTGTAAATTTATTAGCTATTAATATTAAACATATTAATTTTGTTAATAAGTAATTAAAAAATTAATTTTATTCTAAAAGTATCAGTCAAACTTTTAATATAATTTTAGTTGAATATATAGAACATCTAGTGGAACACCTATTAGATTCAAGTTAATGATAAGGAACACCTAGTAGAACACATGTAATTAGAACACATATTGTAATTAGTAGAATACTTAGTAGAAAAAGAACACCTAATGTAATTAGTAGAATACTTAGTAGAACACCTAGTAGAACAATGTAATTAGAATACCTAATGTAATTAGTAGAATACTTAGAACACCTAATGTAATTGTAATTAGTAGAATACTTAGTAGAACACCTAGTAGAAAGAACACCTAATGTAACTAGTAGAATACTTAGTAGAACACCTAGTAGAACAATGTAATTAGAATACGTAATGTAATTAGTAGAATACTTATAACACCTAATGTAATTAGTAGAATACTTAGTAGAACACCTAGTAGAAAGAACAAATAAGTTACCTAACTTAATCACTTAAAATGATAAATATATATATATATATATATATATATATATATAGAGTTCCCTTCTACAGAGAATTTGTTATATAGAGAATATGAGAGAATTAATCTAAACCATTTATTTTCATTTATTTCTTAGGGCCCCGCCAGGGGCACCTTTACAAAAAAGTCTTATAATTCTACCCTCTATCTATTTATAAAAAAAATTACAAAAAAAAAATTAAAAAAAAAAATTAAAAAAAATGATGACAAGGCAGCAGTTTTTTTAATTTTTTTAAAAAAATTTAAAATATTTTTTTTTCGATAAATGGATAGATGATAGAATTATAAGATTATTTTGTAAAAGGGCCCCGCCAGGGGCCTTATATAAAGAACAATTTAAATGCATTTTAAGTGATTCTCTCATATTCTCTATATAAAAAATTCTCTGTAGAAGGGAACTCTATATATATATAGGGTCTTGTTCAAATAGAAACCAAATTAGAATAGAAACTAGAAACTAAACCCAAATTAAATATTTCACGCTAATCTAATGACCAAACTAGGTGTACCCCAATACAAAAAATGCTTAAAATAATTGGCTCTATCCAACAAAAAAAAAATAATAAAAAAAAAAATAAAAAAATCACTGTTCACGTGATGACGTGGCAGTGGATTTCACTGGTTAACGGTGCTTCGCACCTTCTTGTACGGCGCTTCGCGCCTTTATCATTCTAAAGTTGTAAGGAATGGCAATCAATGGTAAAGGCAATAGACGATTGACGGGTGTGTCGAGAGCCTTCGGCCCTCATGACTACCTAACTCATCCGTTTACTGTCTTAAATGCTTCGCATTTCCACGGCAGGGATTTTTTTTTTTTTTTTTTTTGTTTTTTTTGTTGGATAGAGCCAATTATTTTAAGCATTTTTTGTGAAGGTACCCTTGACGGAAACCTTAGAATAGATGAAATATAATTAATTTAGTGTAGGTTTCTAGGTTTCTATTCTAATTTAGTTTCTATTTGAGCACTGGCCTATATATATATAGGGGGCTACTCCAATACAAACCTCCTTAAAATACAAACCTACAAACCAAGCAAAATTTAATATTTCAAGCAAATCTAATGACCAAAATAGGGGTACCCCAATACAAAAAACGTTTAAAATAATTGGCTCTATCCAACAAAAAAAATAAAAAAAAATAAAAAAATCATTGTTCACGTGATGACGTGGCAGTGGATTTCACTGGTTAACGGTGCTTCGCACCTTCTTGTACGGCGCTTCGCGCCTTTATCATTCTAAAGTTGTAAGGAATGACAATCAATGGTAAAGGCAATAGACGATTGACGGGTGTGTCGAGGGCCTTCGGCCCTCATGACTACCTAACTCATCCGTTTACTGTCTTAAATGCTTCGCATTTCCACGGCAAGTTTTTTTTTTTTTTTTTTTTTTTTTGTTGGATAGAGCCAATTATTTTAAGCAACTTTTGTGAAGGTACCCTTGGCGGGAACCTTAGAATAAATGAAATATAATTAATTTAGTGTTGGTTTGTAGGTTCTCATTTTAAGAATGGTTTGTATTTGAGCACTTGCCTATATATATATATATATATATATATATATATATATATATATATATATATATATATATGTAGCAACGGATCAATGAGGAACCAAGATTGATCGGGTAACTGACTAACTTAACCACATCCATTAGATAGAAAACCTACACCACTTAACTACTTTCATGGGACGTACGTTGCTTTTATTTATTTTTTCACAATTGATGTACAACATAAGTTGAGCTTTTTTAGACTTTTTCACTTAAATTCAACACTAAACTTACATACTCGTATTTTTTTATTGTATAAACTTTTAAGTTCTGTATTTTAATAAAACTAAATTTTAGTTCTGTATTTTTCATGTGTATGTTGCAGTACGTGTTTAATTAAATTTTTTTTTTTATGTTTTATACTTTAAAAGATCAAATTTTTAAGTTCTGCATTGTACAAATATGTTTTAATTATAACCTTCTATACTATACTATTATAAGCAAAACAAGGTTTATTTTGTTAGTTGGTTAACACCTTCCAAAAAAATTGTTAACACCTTGCTAAAAATAACAAGTTAAAAAATTATATTAAAAATATAAATTTATTTATTATAAATAACGAAATTTACCAATAAGGCATAAAAGAACATTTTTAAAAAATTGAAAAAACATGTTAAAATTCAAAATTCAATTAAATTATACTCCCTCGTCCCATTTATATTGGTCATCAATCAAAAAACACGTATTGAGCAATCAAGTTAAAACTGCCAAACTTACTCTCAACTGTTTACATATTTTGAAAAACTTAACAAATTTAACCCTTAATTTGTTTCATTAAGAAAACATGACCAATATTTTTGGGACATGTAAAAAAGCAATTGTGGCCAAATATAAACGGGACGGAGAGAGTATATAATTTATTAAAAATAAAAAACCACATGTTTTATAGAATTATAAACGTTTTCAATTATATCTCGATTAGAATCATCGTCTGCACACACTTCTTCCTACGATATGATTTTAGGTTACAATAAATAATTTTTTAAAAATATATATTGAATTTTTAAGATATTTAACATTACATTTAAATAAATTATTGATATTTATTTATGTCATTAAATTAAGTATGAAACATATGGAAATTTAAAATAAATTAAAATTTTATATTAAATTAAATAACTAATATAATAATAATATTAAAATTAATAATAATAATAATAATAATAATAATAATAATAATAATAATAATAATAATAATAATACTATATGATAGTCCGTGCTTTGCACGGGTTATATGCTAGTATATATAATAAGCATAAGAGGGATTTTATCCATAATTTTGGTTTGATCTGGTCACTGTACTGCCAAAATAATCTCAACCGTCGAATCTAATATTTTTAAAAATAAACGATTAAGATTACATTATATTAAAAAGAAAATTATAATCTAAAAAGGATATATTAAAAAAGGTTGTAATAGAGTTGATTTTTTTTTAAAAAAAATATAATATGAAAATGATATTATTAAAAAAAGGATACAGTTGAATTTTATTTATTTTTTAATAGAAAAAACTTATATTTACTATTTGGGCTCTATCTCGAGATCTAGAAATCAGATTTGGATGTAAAGTTAAGATCATATTAAGTGCTTTAGTGATTATTTGACTTTGTAAAATGTGTAAAATGATGGGTGTTGGATTTTAGCCTCACCACTGACCTTAGGGGTGTATGATGGTGTTTTTTCGTGTTAAGGATGTATGGTATATCTTGGTGATTGATTTGGAGTGGTTGTAAAATGGAAACATTCGATTTATAGCGGTCGTAATGACGAAATTTTGTTAGACCTTAAAAACAGTTAAGCTTGAGACCATAAAAATATTTTTAGACTTACCACTGCCTATGGTTGTGTAGGTATGGTTGTCTAGTTTATTTCGCCGCAAGAATCGAGTTAAAAGAGTTTACGGTTAATTGTTTTGCTAGTTTTAGTAAAAGTGGTTCGAGAGATTTCATTGCAGAAATGTGCTCACTTTGTTGCTACGTTTGAGGTCCTTAAAAATGGTTATAAATTGTGAAACTTGGTTATAAGGAGTTAAGGACAGTTAGTGAAGTATATACGAAGGTTTCGAGTTAAAAATATTATTTTTCGATTTTATAAAAATGCGTAAGCCGAGGTTGCGCAAGTGAAAACCCCTAAGAACATGACTTCGAAACTAATCTTATAACTGGTTAAGTATAACTTGAATTCGAGGATCGGTTTCGAACCAAACTTATGACTTAAGTATTTGCCGAGTAACATAGACTTTGTACGAGTCTAGATTAAGCTATTAAGTGCTTTGATTATCATTTGGTTAAGTACACGAGCATTTAATTATAAGTGGATCGTCTAGGGGATTAATTGTATGTTCTTGACTTTGTTAGATTGTCGGACATCATCACAGACCCCTACTACGACCAGAGCATCAGGCAAGTTTTCAAAACCTATACTTTTGAAGTATTATTGTGTTAGTTGCAGAGGCATGCCTGTAGACATCTAATAACAAGCCTAATTGTTTGTAATGCTTTGCATTACTTACATGACCTCTTAACTGAGGGAACCTCTAGTTGTAGAGTTTCTATTTGTATTGTACTTGTAGTATGCATCAAATCCTAGTTGTGTAACTGTACTTATAGAGTCTAGAATAATGCTTGAAAGAAGTTCCAAGGTTCATGCCTCAAGCAAGAAGATAAAGACTGTCAAATAATCACAGTTGGGATTTGAAGAAATGAAGAATTTGCCTAAGTACCAATTCGAGAAGTCCAGCATTCGAGAAGTCAGGGATTCGATATCTCAAGACACTATTCGATATCTCTGAATACACTGTTCGATATCTCAGAGATTCGATATGTCTATGTGCTCTATTCGAGAACTCAGAAAGTCAACAAGTCAAAGTAGTATTCGAGTTCTCAAGGAGTCAACAAGTCAAAGTTCCATTCGATATCTCAAGGACTCAGAAAGCTATTCGATATCTCAAGGATTCGACAAGTCAAGTGCTCTATTCGACAACTCAAGGAATCCTGAAGAAAAGAGCTATTCGAGAAGTGATTCGATATGTCAATATAACATTGTTCGAGAACTCAGAGTTATCGATCAAGTCAATTCTAGTTCTCGAATCACCTACTTAGTCACTTCTCGAATACACTCTTAGAGACAAAATACTGAAGAAATTGTACAAGTCAGAAACCTGCAACAAGCCAATGCACTTTATGGACCATAATCTGTAACGTGCTCTAGAAAGCCTACAAGGAAGCTTGGAGAGATATAGAAGAGACAAGGAGCTAAAGAAGTGGATCTAAACAGGCTTTGCAAAGTCAAATCTGTAACCGTTTGGACACTTACTCAAAAAGGATAGACAGACTAGAAAGTAATTTGTTTTAGCTACCTTATTTGCAGTAAGTAGGTTGTATCCATGTTCTATAAGGACACAGCCTCACTTCCTTAGTAACTAACTTTGTGAGTCAAGTTTTTCATACACTGTAAGCTATATCTCTCTGATAAAAACGAAGCTGAGAATACTACCATTTGTATTCACATATTGTAGCAACCTTTATCTAATAATACATTAGATTAAAGTGATATTGTGTCTTTTGTTGTTCTTTATCCACACCCTCACTCTTGCACACACAAACACCTATTTGCTACATAGACTCGAACAAGAAAAGTTCAAGAATCCATTCACCTCACCCCTCTGTATTCTTTTACTGTATTCAATACTCAACATATTGTATAATACTGCTTTTGCCATATACATACGAGTTTTACAGTTTGCGATAAATGTTATATCGTGTTAAATTTGAGTTTGACTTTTGGTTTATATACTAGCTTTGAGTTAAGTAGTTATAACCGGTTTCCATTCTTGCTCTAGAGATAAAAACTACTTTATATTTCGACTCTAGACCGGGAGTCGGTATTTCGAGATTGTCAGGGAAACCCGATGGATTACAGGGACAAGATTATTATTTATTTCGAGAAATGTTTTGATAAACATTATTTATATTTCTAGAAAGTATTAAATACTTGGGAATGATTTGAGAAATATTATTTGAATATTTCTTTTATTATCGGAGGATTATTTTTAAATCATTATTTTATTATAGAGATTATTTAATAAATATTTATTAAAGCTCTTTAATTGATTTAAAAATCATATTATTTATTCAAAAATCATTTGAGCTCTTTAAAAATTATTTTAAAATATTTTTCTAACCTTCAAAAATATTTTCAAAAATTATAGAGATTCCGAAATATTTATTCCTGAATATTATCAGCTCTCTTTAGCCATCTAAACGCTTTCAAATCTATCGAGAACTGGGAATCCAGAGTTTCGGGAATCATTATTATTGATATCTTAAAGTGTATTCTGGGATTATAACCCTACTACTAAGGGTTCTCGTTTCATCAAACGAGTATAAAGATCTAGTCTCTAATGAGGACTATTCATCGCTCAAACTGAGATTTTGGCTAAAGGCCAATGAGTAATTATCGGTTAGCTTCCATTTGATTCCGGGAGTAACCAAACCATACGAGTAAGATCTACGAACGGACGTTTACCCAAGGACTCTCGCAGTGTAGGACCGTCGACGAACTTAGAATAAAAGATCGTTAGCAGGCGGTCCATCAATTATTATTATTTGGCCCAACTTCTTGTGCTAGGATGATTGCGGATGGAGCTTTCATCCAGGGTAATTGTGGATGGAGCTTTACCCATGGTAATTGCGGATGTAGCTTTTTCCTGAGGGTAATTACGGATGGAGTTTTACGCTTCTACTAGTAGAGAAGACCTGCGATGGACCTGGAAGCGGCGACTGATCATCGTCGATCCACGTCTAGAATTAGTATATTGTGGGTAAGTCCCCACTCTTTCAAATTTGGAAATGATTGAACACTGTAATGAAAGCCCAGGCGCTGAGTTACCGATAGTGTTTCAATATACGTAAAGCACGTGTACTGTTATCCCAATATCTAGAACTGCTGATTTTGTTTTCCCCGAGGGGAGTCCTTGCATCCAGATTCTATCCAATCCCGAGAAGGGTGAATATTTGAGTTTTCAATAAAGGATGCATGTTTTTATAAACTTCTTTAGTAGATATGAGTTTCATGTATCTTTCATATAAGAGAGTATTTGATATTTGAAGTACTGAGGTAGTACAGTTTTTCGAATATTTTTCTAATAAGAGATAAATTCCATTTGTTGAGTTATTGAGATAATAACGAGTTTATTTATTTTCCGGTAAAGGAAATGATTTTAGAGAATAGATATTTTTACAATCATTGTCTTGTATAAGTTAATACTGAGACTTTCATTCATAGGCAGATTATGCCATACTTTATTTATCTTGTTGAGTTTCGCTCACTCTTGCTATTGTTTTATATATTATATAGCAGCTAAGAGAGATACCAAGGATCCGACATATAGCCGCAAGCGAGTGGAAGACGCAAGGCATTTCCGTGAATAGTTTATGATAGTAAGAACCAGTGGATCGGCCTGTAACTCTTGTTAGACCATCTTATCTATAGACATGAATTATGTAAGGCTGTATTCCGTAATACATTTGGGTTTGTAATAACGTTATATCTGAGGATGTACATTGTAAGTGTGTCGTTTATGAGACTCTAACCTGTGTGAGTGTGTATGTATTGTGGGGTCATGAGCAGGTGAATTTTGTAAATTGCACTACGCCATAGATGGCCTGCAGCAACGTTTTCAAAATGTTGCAGCAAGCCAAAAAAACGTTGTTGTAGAGCAAAAAAACGAAATGGCAACGCTTTTTCAGCGTTGCATTTGGCACAGCTGCCGTAGGTGTTTACGGCAACGCTTTTGTTCACTACGGCAACGCTACTACTTTTGTTACCAGAAACTTCTATGGCAACGTTAAATATAACTTACAGCAACACTAAACTAGTATTGCATTAGATGTTAAAATTTAGCAAAATTGGGACCCACACGCGGGCCCCGCATGTGGGTCCCACAACAATTAGTGGCAACATTATATTAAACCACCCACAACATGTTCCAAATGAAAATTTACGAAAAACTATTATATAAATTTGCTTTCCCAAAAATTAAAATATGTATCATTACATCAATACAAAAATTTACCAATACAAGTACTAGAATGACTTCACTTACATCATTACATTTAAGATATTTTGATAACTATACTACACCATATCTATGTAGATTTATAATTAGACTATATTAACAGAAATTTGATTTAGTAGAACTTTCTTCCAGTCTGCAATTTGTTTCTGAAGTCTTTCTTTGACGACCTAGGGCGTAGCCTGACAGGCATCTTTGACGGGCCTATCCTACATGATCAAATGTCCAAAACCAACACAGATTTAAAAAGTGAAAACTAACAGGGGTAATGAAAATCCCAAACAACAAAGAGATAAGTGAATTAGACCTTATTGGCAACGATCCTATGACAACACCACTACAATTATGGGTTGCAATTGCACTCTCAACCTGCAAAAATTAAAATCCAGTTACTACAAAATCTTATTTCGTTGGTGATAACAGTAACACACTAAAGAACAGAGTAAAAGATGACTATCTTGCAAATTTCATTTCATAAGAAAATTGCATATAAAATCAAGAATCATAATTCATACCTATAACTATAAGAGAAACATAAAGTTAATAATTAATTGACCTTAATACAATTGTGGAAATTATTAATATGATATTCAAGATATTAAATAGCTCATTTTACTTATAGTTGTGAACTCCACGAATACAATATTAGTTGAATACTGATGGTCTCCAAGCAGCCTCATGTAAATAACCTATGGCAGATACAAATTCCATTACACATATTTGTAATTAAAGTATAGGAACACATATAGATTATGGTCATGCTAGTTAAAAATTATAATGATATAACGCTGACCAAGAAAGTTCGCTTGCTTTATGTCAGTCCCCACATTACAGTGGCCTGCATATTTCTGCTTCATATCTATGACAGCCTCAGGCTGCAACAGCACATGGAAGCACAGAATAGAGGAGCATGAAAAGTGAGAAAATTTCAGATCATATAAGCAAGTAGACGCAAAAATATACTCCTGATTTCCGTAGTGTGCTTGGCATTAAATTTCCTAATTAATATCTCCACACTTTCTAAAGTAATAATAAAACAAATTATTCAAAGATAGCAAAATACATCATTCCATTTGATCCACATATTGCTGAGAAAGGTCCTCTTCTAATTGAGATATCAACTTGGTTTTTCCATAAATTAAACTAACTTTAAGTATATAAAGTAAAACAAAACAATGATGATTAAAAGATACTTAACGCACTCAGGGATATTGATAGTGGTTATGATGTGCTTTCACACACTAACACCTGTATCTTCGTATGACTTCTATCTTCATTACTTTGTTATTTTCATAACTGATCTAACATAGAGATGTGAAACCCAATTATTAATTATGCGATCAAGAACTAGTGCAAATTACCAATTTCTTTTCATTTCTTTCGTGCTATATCTACGATCAACTTAACGAGATCACCTAAGAATCCTCCATTGGTTAACTTCAGATACGGATACACTGGAGCAGTACTTGGGCCATTCACATCAACCTGTTACATAAATCATAAATGCTTCATCCTTTTAGTTTAGTACACACCATAATCGGTTAAACTGATTAATCAACCTAGAGCAGAAAATGTAAACAAATTTTCACAAAATCACACCAACTGATGAGCAGTTTACAGGGTTAAGCATTAGAAATTTGGAACTCACATATTGCTGAGAAACCCCATCTGATCCACTATCAGTATTAGTGCTTTGGCACTTCTGAGCGACACAGTTGATTCACCTGAAAGGAAAAATTCTTAAAACTTCACATTAATTGAAAAATTCCTAAAAAATCCTTAATTTATCAACACTTCGTACAAGCAGCCATATCACTTGATAGGCTAACAAATTAAATTCTTTCCTCTTGAAAATCTGAATCTTTAACAACACAAAAGGACCAAAAGATCAAATCTACACATAACAAGACTAACAATAACATCCAGTGCAAATTAGAGGAAATAAGACTTTCCACAGCAGCAAAATAACACTACAAATTAAATTGATAGAGATAGAAAGAGAAAGAGGTGGGAGAGAGGGACAAACAGAGGGAGAGAAACATGAAAATAACAACAAATTAAATCAGACAAACTTCAATGTACAAATCCCCAATTGAATCAGACCTAATTGAAATCCTAATTGAATCGGACCCAATTGAACCGAACAATAAAAATCCCAAATCCATGTGTTTGAGAGTGAGCAGCTGATGTGTTTGAGAGTGATGTGTTTGAGCGTGTGTGAATGGAGTGAGCGGTGTTTTGTTTGATTTTTTCACCAAAAAATTCAATTTTGCCGCTCCTCACTTGGCCAAAAAATTCATTCCCACTTTAGCAAAAGAATAGACCCGGACTTTCCCACCTGGCTAGTGGCTACATAAGCATTTATGTAATTTTTAATTATTTTTTTAATTTAATTTTTTGGTCAATTAAAAATTTAGTACAAAAAACTTATTTTTGTATATGTATTATAATTCAGTTCAATAAAGAATTTTTAATTTTTTAAAATTAGAATTAAATCATTTTTCCAGAATTTTTTTCATTTCATGTAAAATAATTTTTATTCAAACACTTACTTTTTTTATTATGCATTAGTCTTTCAAATAATTAAAAAAAATCATTTTCATAAAAATGACATTATCGACTCTAATAACAAATCATTACTTTGGGGAAATATAATTATAATTTTTTTTTTAACATTAATACATTTTCAAAAAAAATATTATTTTTATATAATTAAAATTTTATTTTTTTAAAATTCAATTTTTTACGTTTTTTTTTAATATTTGGTCTATTTTCAAATCATTAAAAATGTTATATTTTATACAAATGCCAATATTGACTCTAATAACAAACTTCAAAAATTTAAATTATATGTTTTTCAGAGTAATTAATTTTAATTTACAATAATTATTTATTTCAATATTCTGTTAAAAAAAGTTGTGTTTAGAGCATATTAGCGGCAACACTTCACTAGGGTTGCAACTCGCTACGTTTCTTATAGCTACGGCAACACCATAAACGTATACAGCAACATAAAAAAAAGCAGTGTTGCAGTAGACATCAAGTTTAGAGCTACTACAACGTTTTTCAAGGCAACACCAAAAAAAAGCGTTGCCGCAGGCCATCTATGGCGTAGTGTTGTGAGTAATACAGGTACAACAAGAAATAAATGGATCGTGACTACTCTAGATCCCTGACCCCGGGTCTAGTTAGGTTATAGTCCTCAGAAATGATAGGAGATCGAATCTAGTAATAACCCGTAACGATAATACCTAGAGCTCAAGTCGAGTTCGTAATCGGGTTATCGGATATAGCCCTGACTGTTTAAGGTTAAGCCTGCGAGGGAACTTCTTTTTAGAAACCCTTCTTCTTTTAGAACTGATGGTTAGCAACACATTTTGTTTGGGATATAGATGACTGAGATATAGGATATATTAGACCCCGAGGCCTTTGAATAGGCACATGATGATGCGCTCCCTGAGAGGGACATAGACCCAATTGAGGAGGATCCAGAGGAGGACCCAATGGAGGATCCAGAAGAGAATTTTATAAGGGATGAACCTATTCATAACAATGTGAGAATCTTCAGAGGTCATCAGAGTGACGAGATGAGAGTTAGAGTCGGTTATGATTCATCAAGAGACATGATGAAGATATTGGATAAGAGTCTCAAGAGTAGATGAGGTAGAGACGGTATAGCCAACACCAGTGGAGTGATTCGACTAGAGTGAAACCTGTTACTCATAGTCTGTTGCAGTTGCCCATAAGGAGGCAACCTACGTAAGAACCAAGACGTTCAAACTTTCATGTATAATTAAGGGTACGTAGTTACCTTAACTAGTTTGGAGGCATTGCCTTGCTCATGGGGTTTCAATCCCCTACGACCATCGATTCCATCCGGAACAGTGTTTATTATGCTATTGGGGAAAATTTATTATCTCAAGGAAATTTTAGGTATACGTACTACGCGAATGTTATTGTAAGACATGCGCGTAAAGACAGGATCACGAATGAGATTTACCACCCTCGAGAGACTAGGAGGGAAATTTTGAGGATAGAACTAAGAGGCCGGAATCAGATCCGGGTGTTGCCAGTTTTGATGAATGATGAGTTATATAGTAATGTTCCTTCTAAGTTGGTGGATAGGTAGACTGACTTTTGATGGTACGGGCAATTTTGACGTATATGTATCGGGATGACGTGGTATATTTCAGTTTGAAACTTTTTGATTCCCCCTTTTGTGGGACATATATATTTGTTTCATTTCCAGTTGTTAAAATTCCAACTTTCCTTTAATAATCTTGATATTACAATTGTTCGCGATTCTATCTGTTCTGGTATACATAGAACTTTGAATCCTCCATTTTTGCGAAAAATTTTGAAAAAAATTATATATATATTTTTCGCCCGACCATTTTCGTTTGGAAAAAAACAAAAAATTTCAAGGACTTCGAATTTTATGAATATTACTTCGGGTTTCAAAATTGATTTCCAAGTGTTACCAGTGGGTGACCAGATTGATCAAATTCCCTGATTCCGAAAATCTAATAATCCTGATAAACCTTTTCTTTCTGATTATCAGAAAATGCCACCAAGAAGAATGAGAACGAGAGCTAACCCCGCCGATTCTGAAGGGCAGGGCAGTCACCATGAAGAAGGTGGCTAGCAGAACTTTAATAATAACGAGAGTGACCAGGATTACAATGAAGAAGAAGACTTAGGTTCTGATGAAGAGGCATACATGGAATTTAATGAGGAAGAGTTTGAAGAAGAGGAGGTTCAGAACGATGACCAGGGAGGGGAAAACCTAGAGGGGAACCCCGTGAATCAGTTCTTGCACCTAGTAAGACAGAATCTGAACCAACACCCCAATCCTCAGCGACCTGATAATTCAAGCGCTAACCCGTTTAGAGCTTTTAAGTCGTTAAACCCCCACAGTTTCACGGAACCACTGACCCAGTGGAAGCCAGAGCTTGGTTTAAAAAGATGGAGAAATCATTTGAAATATTGAGTATTGCAGATAACCAAAAGACAGTGTTCGCCACCTACCTCCTGAAGGGAAAGGCGAATTACTGGTGGGAGGCTAAGAAGAATCTTGAAGGAGATGGTGTTGTGACTTGGGAGAGATTCAGCCAGTTATTTTTGGGAAAAAAAATTACGAGGTTTATGGAAACTCGGATGAAGTTGAAATTTTTAGAACTGAAGCAAGGAAACATGACGGTGGCAGAATATGAGGCTAAGTTTTCTGAGTTATCAAGGTTTGTACTAGGGTTTGTGGACACAGATGCAAAGAAGGCCCAGAGATTTCAGCAAGGGCTAAAATAGTGGATACAAAATAAGGTGGCAATACTTGAGTTAACTGATTATGCTGCGTTGGTGCAGAAGGCATCAATCGCAGAAGCCGAGAGTGAGCAAAGTCACAAAGAAAGAGAGGAAAAGAAGAGAAAGATGGGTAACCAGAAGGGAAGTTTGGCAGGCCGGAATTTTACGAGTAAGTTTAGCCGAAAGGCGGTATCTCAACCCAGTCGAAGCTGTGGGTCTGAGAGACCCGGAGGATCCTAGCTCCGAGGAAGATCCAAGTGAGGAAGAAGATCCCAGTGAAGAAAGCTTTAGTGAGGAGGATGATGAAGATGACGACAATGAAATAGAGGAAGCCTTGGAAAGTGAGGGCCAAGTGGAGGTTTTGGCCGATGGTGAGATCATGATTACTGATGAGCGGTCCGTCATTCCTTTTGAGGACTCTCAGTTAGGGGAGTGGGATAGGGGGTCTGTTAACCGGATTGGAGTGCCAAATCGGGAACAACAGATATACATGCGAAAGCGTCGTAGAGAGATTTTTTTGGGTGAAGTAGATTCGGCTACTAGTAAGCTTGAACGTAAGGATGAAGAGATTCATGAGCTACGGGAGAAAGTACTTGAACTAGAGGAGGAGCTTAAAGTTGCTAGGGAGCTTTTAACTAAAAAGGATTAGATTTTATGTGATTTTTATGTTTAATTTGCATTTAGAGACATGAAGTTTGAGACCTAATATTGTAATTTGCTTGATATTAATAAATATTGTTTTCTACTTGAGTATTGTTCAATTGTCATTTAAATATTTTGCATAAGTTTTAAATATACTTTTGTTATGACGTGAAGGAAAATGGGAGACGACAATAACAATGGTGGTAACAACAACAACAATGATGGAGGGGCTGGAATCATGAATCAATTGGCACAAACTTTAGCTAATCTGGTAGGAAACCAACAACCAAGGCAACCAAGCATTGTTTCGGAGTTCAAAAGACTTAACCCGCCAACCTTTGATGGAGAGACCGACCCATCGATAGTGGAAAATGGACACAAGAAATGGAAAAGACATTTGAGCTACTTGGCAGCGACGGCGAGCAGAAAGTCACACTTGCAGTTTACCAACTCCAAGGTAGTGCCTATGACTGGTGGCTTATGGAAAAAAGGAAAAATGAACAAACTGAAGCAAATGTGGAGGCAAACCCGGAGCCATACACGTGGGAAAAGTTTAAGAAAGCTTTAGAGGGTAAGTACTTTCCAAGGACCGTACGCTTACAAAAAGAAAGGGACTTTATCCGGCTTGAGCAAGGTGGGAGGTCAGTTACCGAGTATGAAGCAGAATTTGCGAAACTTGCTAAATATGCACCGACATTGGTAGCAGATGAGGCAAGTCGAGCAAGAAGGTTGGAAGAAGGATTGAGAAGTGATATTCGACATGGAGTGGCGTCCTTTGAACTTCAGACTTATGAGGCGGTTCTCAACAAAGCTCTAGTGATTGAGAGGGGTTTGGCGGAATCCGAAAAGAAAACAGAAAACTGGAGCAAGAAGAGGTTTGCTCCCACTGGTGGACAATCATTCCAAGGAGGGCCGCTCAAGAAACCACATGCATACGATCGAATGAGCAATGAAGGAAATCAAAATAAGTGCGGTAGGTGTGGTGGAAATCACGTGGATAAAGAGTGTCGTTGGAACTTGGGTGCATGCTTTCATTGTGGGGAAGTGGGGCATAAAATCTCTCAATGTCCTAACAATCCACCACCAAGAAAAGAAGCAGACAACAAGAAAGGGAATGGTCGTGTGTTTCAGCTTACGCGTAACTAAGGTACAAATTATATATATTTTTTCTTTTTCTCATATCTTTGATTAGTTTAGAAATTTGGAGGACCAAATTTTTTAAGGTGAGTAGATTGTAAAGACCCCATTTTTTTAGAAAAAATTATTTATTTATTTTATTGATCTTCATTAAGAATAATATTTATTATAAATAATCTATCTTATTTGTGTTGACCCAATAATAGTTGGACATTTTTTTTTCTTTTAATATTTGAAACTCTTGCTAGAAAACGGAAATGAGTTAATTGTGGTAAATGGCATTTAATAATTATTATGAATATTGATTGTGATATGATTAAGTACAAAGACGTTTCTATATGTGATGAGTTAAGTAGCTAGAGCCTTTATATATCACAAAAGAAAAACAAATAGAATACAATCTGATAAGGAGAAAATAGAGTCGGTGAAAGAGAAAGAAGGACTTGGGAGTTGGGAGGAAAGTTCCGAGCGAAGTAGCTAGCTAGGCAATCACCATTTTGTATCGATCGGTAATAACTCTTGTTCTTATAAAATTGATAATATGTATTACTTGTTAGTATAGTTGATTTTTAGCATGCTCATAGACGCATCCATCCTATGTATGAGTATATGATTGGTTTTGCGAATTCTGTAAAATGATACCACTGACAAGTTGATTCCTTTTAATTAAAAATAGATATATTAATTTTCTTAGATTACTTATAGACCTTTAGTGTTAAATTTGATTATATGATATTAGTTTCATAATATGCTACCTTCTTTTAAGATTAATTATGTGTTAAGTATTATATTAGTAATATTATTTGTTTTGGTCATTACAACTCTTGACATAATGAGATTTTCGCATTGGATATGGATATTAGTACGTAAGAATTCTTTGTTAAATTGGATTATTTGGTATCTACTTATATTTTTTTATTCATAATGGTATAGTGTTTATTTAAATGAAAATGGAAGATTAGCTTACTTTGGATGGTTGGACATGCATGCATATACCTTGAGTGTCATTTAATTATGTTCATGGTGATTAAGGGGTTTGAAAACATTAACCTGCATTCTATTCGGATAAATATTTTTAGTGCATGATTTTAAACTTTTGCTTTGGATCGAAGATACTTGATTATTTTGTAAGTTAACGTTTATTAGTATAGCAATTTGTTAACAATTATTGATAATGATTTTATTATTATTATTATTATTATTATTATTATTATTATTATTATTATTATTATTATTATTATTATTATTATTATTGCAATATTTTGTTATAAGTCATTCTCGATTGTCTTTAAATTTCTAAAGTTGCGATGGTACAGAATCTTGTTGTATAAAATATTGGTGTTGGAAAACCATTATTTTATTATTGTAAGTTTAATTAGTTATTTACTAAGATATAATGGTCGTATATACATGCATTATTAAGTTGCTTTTGGTTAAATTACTAAGCAAGATGTATATTAATATTATAGACGTGGTCGCATTTTGTTTTTCAGGAGCGGGATCGATATTGAGGTAAGTGACTTTTCGTTATTCATTGAATTATATTGTTTATTTATTGAATTTGAAATATTTATTTTACCTTGATTATCGAAATTGTGATATCGAAAATAGAAAAGACTTTTAGAATTTCCCAGTTTTATTTGCGTATCGACTCATAGAATCCGGTCACTGAATAGTGTGACATATAGAACTAGTTTACGCACGTTCCGGAACACATAGATACCTTGTTGAGTTTGACTTAACGAGGGACGTAAACTAGCCCCCATCGAATTATATAAGCCGTGTCACTGACATAATGTGACCGTATATAGAACTGTGGGATTAAAAAATTAAGTGCATTGTTGAAACTCTATCGATTTAAATTCTGAATATTGATTTCGAAAATATTATTGTGAGTCATTAGACGATAGTTACTTGCTGGGCTTCGTAGCTCATTATTGTGTAATATTTCAGGTTTTGGCTTTCGAAATGATAAGGATGCTACTTGGATTTTATTTGTTTCGCATATTATTATTGAAGAAAATGTGGGAGCTGCGTCTCCATTTTTAGTACTTTAGACTTTGTGTTGATTTTCGATGTTTTGATTCGAAGGATTTTCAGATTTTTGATTTAAAAATTGGATTGTTATATTTAAGTGTTTATTTTAATATTCCGAAAAAGGTCGGAATGTTACACTGTATGCTAACAGTTACGTGAAAGATGATGTCATGGAAGTTTTACTTGTTCCATTTTCAACAGTCTTACTAATTTTAAGCTTTGGCAAGTCGAAGTTATTCTATTTTTATGGTTTTATTGCGGATAGAGGCAGCCGCAGCTGTCAAATATGGTAGGCTACACATATAAACGGAGAAGGCAGGTTCAATAAAGGTGGCTACAAACAAAGAAGACATGTTCAACAAAGGTGGCTACATTAATATAAAACCTGAACAATGATGTAAGGGATTAGAACATTCAACATGCAAGTATGACCTATAAATAAGTCTTTGTTGTAGTAGTAAGAACATAACAATACAATGTAGTCCGTTTGTATTTCTAGTAGTGTAATGTAATAGCCAAGCTTGTGCCTCATATATTTCAGTTTATATAAAACTTATCAGGTTTTAATTAGGGTTGGCTGCACTGCAAGTTACTAAACTGTTGCCATACTTTTCAGTTACTTGCAAGTTGCAATTGGTGTTTGGTGTAATATTTAGGTGCTAACTTTTTAGCTCTCCCTTCTTTTGACTTTTTTTTTTAATATGTTCTTTACAGGTGATGCGTGAATGTTACCAAGCATTGAGCAACTTTGTCCAATTTATCATTTGGGCTATGGAGGTTGGAAGATGTTCATT
The DNA here is from genome assembly GCA_037693485.1 of Kitagawia praeruptora. Classification (NCBI taxonomy): domain Eukaryota; kingdom Viridiplantae; phylum Streptophyta; class Magnoliopsida; order Apiales; family Apiaceae; genus Kitagawia; species Kitagawia praeruptora. The sequence continues at coordinate 130,610,838 of CM075352.1, forward strand.
GTAAGTGAACAGAACCATGTTCTTCCCCCAGTGACTTTACGATTTCAACTTGATTACAGAGCTTCTCCAAAGGCTCAGTCAGTGGTTGCAGTAATATTCCACCACCTTATCTGAGACTTCTCAACTTTGCTCATGTAACTTCTAACTTTGACTGTTGCCCAAACACTATATCCCAGACATTGCATCCAGTAGGAACATACCTGATATTAATAATATGATTTTGACAAATTTAATCGAGTAGAGATTTGTTTGTGCAGAAGTATATAAAAAACTTCTTCACCGTGCATCTTTTAGCCACTTCTTAAGTACATGTGCTTACGGGATGTTTACTTAAGAAAGTACAAATGACAATTTCCCATCCTCATTAATCATTATCCTGCAGCTTTGTGCTTTTCTCACTCGTGCTTTTCTTCTGCAGCTCTCTTTGTCTGCATATGTGCCTATGCAAACAAAATCGTTTACGTTGTAGGTTATTTCAAAGATACTAGTTATGGTTAACCCATCATTTTCTTTATTTGATGGCAGGATACTAGGAATGTCTGTGTTTCACTGTTTTACAAGTTCCTGGTACTTCCCTAGCTATCTCTAAGTATACGCGACTGCATTTTCTCCATGTACATCATCATATGCTTTGAAAGATCATGTTCTTTTCTAGTACATATTGTTCAGTGCCACTTCAAGTCTATTCTCTTTTAGAATATTGTAAATTATGTGATTTTGGCAAGTTTTGCTTGATAATTATTCTTTGACTATATGTAAACAGATTGCAAAATTCTTAATTCAATTTCTAGGTTGTACTGATGATACAATTTTGGAACTGTGAACTTAAAAGGGGGAAAACCCATTTAGCAAAAAATAAAATAAAATAAGGGGGTAAAAACTCAAATGTACAAGTCTCCAGGGAACAAAAAAGAAGGAGGGGCATGGCCGGATGGGAACAAAGCGAACATGATGTTAACTATATTTTTGTTAAAATAGCTGTGTTTTGCATCATTTTTCAAAAGATAACGGCGTATATTTTAAAATTCAGCTAGGATCTGTAACCATATGGATTCATGTCCTCTTTCACTGTAATTGTTGCAGGATGGCAAGGTTGACAACTCTGCAAGAGCTGATGATGCATTGGATGCAATCTTGAGGACTATCAGTATGCTAGTGTCGTGTACCCAGGATCAATATGATGTTTGCTACGGCAACATAGGTATTCCGTATTCCATAGTCTGGCTATTTGCAATAGTAGGAGGTCCTGACTGTTTGCAATATTAGGAGATCCTGATTAATGAACAATATTTCTACAAATCGTGAGGGAATATCCTAGAGGACTGTAGGTGTAAACTTATAAACTACAGGCGTGCTACTCCCAGTTAGGGTGCCCAGTCCATTGAATCTCCGGAATTTTTATTATTTGAAATTTTTTAGGACTCCAAAGGTTTAGGAGGTTTCCGATGGTCACAAGTAGCAATGGTTTTATTGTGACTAGATAGAAATCGAGATATACATAGTACAGAGACAAAACAACAGAAAACTTTCCATATATCAAAATCTAAATGTTAAACTGCTTCTTGTTTCTGGCGATCGGCAGAACTGGAACTGTATTGCAACCTTCTGTGGAAGCTACAGATTGTCGCAGAGTATTACAGAAGCATAGTTTGTCTAATCAATTAATGTAACAATCTTCTCATTGCTGGTAAAAGCATTTGTTATTGCTTCCAAGCAATCTCTGATGTATGCCAAAGGGGTTTATGTTTTGGTTTTGGTTTTGGTTGTGTTTTCAATTTTTTGTCATGATAGGTGTGTTGGAAGTCGCTCAAAATTTGCTCCAGGTTTGGAAGGAAGCTCAAGTTGGAACTCGATGCTGTCATATAGAAGGTAATCGGCAACCACGAGAAGTTGAAGCCATTAGCCTTCGAGAAGCCATTTCTTGGACAATATCACTAAAACACGTTGATCAAGTGCTAGTAGTTCGATTATCGGTTTGCGAATCGTTTGGTCCTTTTGCTTGCAAATGCTGCACAAATTCTATGTCATGCTATGGAGAGTGGTTTGTCACTCCTCCTACAATCATGTACTCGAAAGTGATCATTTCTAAGTAATGCAAGTACGATTTATTTCAAAAAAAAAAACCTAGCATTTTATTATTTATACCTTGTGCCCCCACTGAAAATTCTTCCTGGGTCCGCCACTGTTGGATTATCTCCAGGTTTAATAATCAGGCTTCTTAGAACATGAAGTTGAGAAGCCGGTACTAATCTTCCGAAGCATATTTCAATGAACAAAACCCTTATGGCTCTGCACTGAAATACGTTGAGAATGACAGTGTAGCAGTAGAGTTACTGAAATTCGCCAATGTAGTCCTGCAGGACTCCTTATCGTTCTTTAAAGATGTTCTGTGCCAGCAGCTAAGAAATTTAAAATACTGATTTATGCTTTTATTACATTGACCAGAGAGTTCGATTTTAATAGTGTAGATAATATGCATGAACATAGAATTGTGAAATTTTGATGAGTAGTGCTATTGGTACTAAAATTGGGTACCAAATGACATGTCACTAGTTAGTTGACATTTTGAAATATTTTTATTGGATGGCCCTAGCAGGCCCATTGCAACTATAACCAATCAAAAAATAACACAACATTTGGTAACAATTTTTTGGTACCCCATTTTGATACCTCTAGCATTTTTCATTAAGTTTTAGGATTATTTTTGACTAAATTGAAAAACTCACCCCTTTGATTTGGACCGAAGTCACTTTAGTACCAATCTTTCAACAATTGCATATTGCATCCCTGAACATGTTTGGGCGCTGCACATTGTACCCCTTTCGTGTATTTTTACCAAATTGCCCCTGATAATTTGGTAAATTCAGAATACTTAATTACATTTTGATCCCTAAAGCATGAAATGTTGCATAAATGAATCTTTGAACAAAAATTATCGAATTTTCATAAATATTTTCGAATTTTTCCTAATTTTTTTAAAATTTTTCTTATATTTTTTCGAATTTTTTCAAACGATGCAGGAAAAATTCAAAAAAATTTACGAAACATTCAAAAAAAATTGCATCCTTTTTTCTTATATTTTTTCGTACTTTAGGGTTTTTGGTAAAAATGCACGAAATGGATACAATTTGCAGCGTCCAAACATGTTCAGGGATGCAATGTACAATTGTTGAAAGTATTGGTACTAAAGTGATTTTGATCCGAACCAAAGGGGTGCATTTTGCAATTTAGTCATTTTTTTTAGTAAAGTTAGTAATCTATTGCTCCCTCCGTCCCACCCAAATGTTTACATTTGGGTTGGGCGCGGAGACGAAGGAAAAATATAAAGAAGGAGGAGAGAAGTAGGAAAAATGAGTAAAGTGGTGGGACCCATATGAGTTAGTGGAGGAAAGTAGTGGATGTAGTTGATTTTTATATTATAAAACTTTACCATTTTAGGAAAGTTTAGAAATGTAAAGAATTGGATGGACATCCCAAAAAGGAAATTGTAAAGAAATGGATGAGACAGAGGGAGTACTATTTTTCTACGTTTGGTAAACTTTTTAAGAAGTGATATCGTACCATATCAAAATTTTATTTTTTAAATTTTTTAGTGGACAGATTTGAATTTAAAAGTTAAAATATAGAGATTAACCTACGATGTTTATGTATATAACACGGATGACCCACCATTCACTGAATAAAGGTCCTCAATATCACAATATGAAAGCAAATGACCCCAAATATCACAACTTAAAAACTTGGTCCCAAATATCACTCTAAAACATATTTTAGTGTAGCGTTTTCATTTTTTTATAAAAAAGCTACATCGTGTAACGTGTTCTTTATTTTCTTTTTGTTGTTTAAAACGCTAAACTAAGTTATGTCTTGCCTGTTGGTGATAGAAATGCAGGATTAAGTTTTGTTAGAGTCCAAAACGCCACTTCACCTGGTGTTTGGGTGTTTTTCATTTTTTTTTGTTTTTTTTTTGTTTTTTTTCTTTTCTCCTAAATATGTATTTGCAAAAAATATTAAAAAACTTATAATCAAATTTTCAATTAAAATTGTATTTTTTAAATTTAAAAAATATAATTTTAACTAAATTTAGGGGTTCAACAATTAACTTTTGGGGTTCAATATTTCCATTTTGGGTTTTAGAAATATTCGGAACGACGAATAAATCGTATACGAACTTAGGGTTTAAGGTTTACCCTAAAACCTAACTTATCCTGATTTTTAAACGCGTACAATTTTTTAAATTAAAATTTTTAAATTTTATTAGTATTGCATTGGATTTCAAAAGTTAACCTTTGGGGTTCAATAGTTCCATTTTTTGGTTTAGAAATATTCGGAACGACGAATAAACGGTATACGAAATTTAAAAAAATGTAAATTTATATTTTAATTGACTATTTGTAAATACATTTTTTAATATTTTTTTCCAAATATATATTTAGAAGAAAATAAAAAAAAAACAAAAAAACAAAAACAAAAATAAAATAAAAACAAAAAGAAAACAAAAAAAAACAAACCAAAACGCCACACTATGTGGCATTCTCCCCCCATCCAAAAACATTCCATTAACTAGCGTTTCCCCCCTTCCCAATGCTAGGTCGTCTAGCGTTCTCCCCTAACGCTATTTTAAGCAGCGTCTTTCCTCTCTCTCTCTCCTCTAAAACGATAGACGATTCAACGTTTAAAAAAAAAACCAAAACGCTACACGCAACTGTGTTTTGGAGTGATATTTGGGGCCAAGTTTTTAAGTTGTGATATTTGGGATCATTTTCTTTCAAATTGTGATATATGGGGCCAACATCCCCATTCACCTATACTAATTATTTTTTCTAAGTTTGAATATAGGTGTGTATTTTCTTTTATCTGTGTCGTACCTTGTGTTGAATTCTATTACTAATAGGTAATGATGCAAACTGGGATGAGCTACCCAGTGAATTGTTGATAATTATAGCACATAAGTTGAGTTCTTGCGAGGATTTGGCTAGATTTTCAACTGTATCCAAATAATGGAAATCCGTTCTTTCTAGATTGAGCATAGACGAAGACGAGAGGCCATTGTTGCCTCCCGAGTCTCCACTTCTCTTTCTTGTCGAACAAGTTGCCGAAGGCGGTGCACTTAGTTGTGATTTTGATGACGAATATGAAGAGGGCTTGGAGGAGGATGACGATGATGGTGAGGGGGAGAACGACGATAATGGTGAGGGGGAGAACGGCGAGGATGCATTTGATGCATGGTATGATTATCGAAAAAATTCAGTTGGGAAAATTTGTGGTTAATATTGTCTGGCAACAGGAAAAAAATATTATATAGGGGAAAAAGGATTTTTTTTTTCACTAAACTATTGACCATTTTAGAAAATTGTCACCGAACTAAAATGTTTCTCAAAATTAGGTGTCAACTAATTATATGTTTAGAAACTAGTCGTGCTGTTAAAAATGCTTAACAGTGTTAAGTATCTAACTCTTTTTTGAGAAAAAATTATTTTTTTTGTGAATTTTTATAACTAGTGAAAAAAACGAAAAAAGAGGGATCCGGGTTATCGAAGCACGCTTCCAAAAATTCCTCTTAATCAAGCATTTTTTCGCATCTTATCCAAGTTTTCCCAATTTTTAATTTTCTGATTTTTTTTATTATCTACTTATTTTTATTTTACTTATTTATTTATTTAATGATTAATGATGTACTTAGTCCTGTAATCAGCCACATGAATAATAATGGATGTTAATTGGACCTAATTTTTACCCATCTCTAAAAAACGCATACAAATCATATCCTTTATAAATACAAACACATATAAAATATGAGCAACTAACAAAACTTATAATCTTCAAAGACAAACACAAATAATATAAATAAAAAATTATATAAAAATATTTATACACATAATATTAAATAAAATTATAATTATTATTGAAAAAATAAAAAACAAATATAAATCATACAAATATTGAAAAAAAACATTTTCTCAAAAGAATAAACATGTCATTTTTTTATTTATATAATTGTTCGGTGATAATTTTCTGAAAGGATAAATAGTTTAGTGATAAAAAAGTAAACGTTGGTAACGTTAGTGACCAAAATAATAAACGTTGGTAACGTTAGTGATAATATGTAAAAACATTTTAGTTCGGTGGCAATTTTCTAAAATGGTCAATAGTTTAGTGATAAAAAAATCCATTTTCCCATTATATAGAGATACCGGAAGCTTCTGGAAAACTAATTTTAGGAACAAATAAAGGATGGCTGCTAACTCTAGGAAGAGATTTGCAAATCAATCTGTTGCATCCTTTATTACGACAACAATTTACACTTACCTTTCCCCATCAGTATGATTCCATCTCACAAGAAGAAGCATCTAAAGAATTTTTCCAAAAGCTGCAATATCTTCTATATTACAACCAAGTAAATATTCAGACAATGCTTTGTGTTCGTCTAACCCAATAGTAATGACTGTTTATGGTGAAGGTGGATATTTGGCCTTTGCTAGATTAAGAGACAAAGTGTAGACTGGAGTTGAATTAACCTCCCCCTCTATATAGAATATTGCTTACTACAAAGGAAAATTTTATGCAGTCAGTTGGAGTGGGGATGTATTTGTGTGTGATATTGATGATGACCATAATAACAAAAGGACAGGTCAGGGGAACAAAAATCATTTCTTGTCCAATTGACATCGACAGTGACTATGGGCGAAGGTACTTGGTTGAATCAGAATCTGGTCTTTGGTTCGTTGTGCGCATTTATAAAGTTAAATATTTTACAAAGAATCAGAATATGGTCTTTGGTTAATTGAACCGTGGCCTATATACATACATACATATATATATATATATATATATATATATATATATATATATATATATATATATATATATATATATATATATAGGGTGTGGCTCAAAAGAGAACTCTTTTTTGAAGAAAACTAAGGTACTAATCCTAACCATTGGATGTATTATAATCAATGGCTCCGCCAGGGTGTGGCTCTGGAAGGCCAACCACCAGGAGCAATGAAACATTGCGCCCGGCGCAATGAATCATTGCGCCTGGCGCAATGAATCATTGCGCCTGGCGCAATGAATCATTGCGCCAGGTGCAATTTCTCCATTTTGTCAAATAAATTATAAAATTAAATAGAAATATGAAAAAGACTAAATTTTGAAGTAAAATTCATACACAATCAAGTGGTTATACTCACTATTTTTTTCATGAATGTTAACATAATTTTTCTAATTTTTTTTTAATTTTTGCCCATTTTTAACTAGTTTGTCAAATAAATTAAATAATTAAATGCAAATAATGAAAAATTTTGAACTTAAAATTCATACACAACCAAGTGGTTTTACTCACTATTTGTTTTATGAATTTTACGCTACTTTCACTAATTTTCCATTATTATTATTTTTTCCTAATTTTGAACTAGTTTGTCAAATAAAATAAAAAATTAAATAAAAATAGATAAAATGAAAATTTTTGAAGTTAAAATTCTTACACAACCAAGTGGTCATACTCACTATTTTTGTCATGAATGATACCCTCACTATTTGATTTTTTTGAATTATTAAAAATAGAAAGTAAGGAAATGGTTGAAAAGACAGATTTGCCCTTAATAGTTGGAGCAATGAAACATTGCGCCTTTCGCAATGAAACATTGAGCCATTTAGGGATTTACACATTCCCTTCCCCCGCATTGTTTCTTCTTTACAACCTTTTTACAAACCAAGCACACACATCAACGGCGACAACGGCGATTTCAGGCACACATCAACGACGTTTTCAGTCAGCATCATCTTCTAATAGGTATAATTTGCATCAGTCACCGATTATTATTAATATTTTGCTAGAATTAGTGTTGCAATTAGGTTGCAAATAGGGTTTTTATCCATAATTGAGATGTGATTCGATAAATTATTTGTATAGTTCTAACTATAATTGATTTTCACAGAGAAGAAGATCAAGTCGAACAAGGACTAGCTCGAGCTCCACTGTACTTGGACTACTGCTTCTAACAGGTATAATTATTTGTACACTTGTGCTGCTTGGTTGTATCTCTCTACACACGTTCTGTTTAATCCCCCAGCTAATGTTCTCTACGCGTAATATGAGTGATGTGTATTTCTTGTGACTTAGAAACTGGTGTTGGGTGTTTATGTTTGAGTTACATGCTCCATTGATGCTATGTATGTTCATAAACACTCACCAAACACTCAAATCAAGATATTTATCGTTGATTGTTTCCAGAAATTTAATAAGCCGAAAGACAAGATACAGATGATATACTAAGCTGAAAAACGACTGAATATTGGTGGGGTAGTTCCGTGAAAAAAGGGGGGAAAGGGTAAATTGACAAATATTGAGGGCATGTATGTACGTTTTTTAACAATTTGAGGGTTTTTGTGTATAAACACGGATAATTTTCAAATGCAAACAGCCCTTATTTCAATACCTGTATGTTTATGCTTGTCTGATCTTCAGTGTTTTCTCGACTAGTGTATGAGTTTAGATGAATCTCCATGTTGAGTTATCAACTTGAGTTATAGTAGATAATGTGATTCTTTGACTTAAGTTTTGCATTGGTGCATCAACATATTCTGCCGAGATATGTCGTATGCTTATTAATTATGTATTGAAGATTACATTGTATGTCACATGTTTTTTAATTATTAACAGAAATTGATTTGTAATGCAAACAGCCCTTATTTACAGCCTATATGTTTGTGCTAGTTTTTGTAAAAGCATTTAGGGTTGGTTGATTATCAATGTCTTTACATGATATCTCTTTTATTATTAATTATCTATATGTTTACGAGATTTGTCTAATTTTTTGATTTTGCACATTGCAGATACTATGGATATAGAGTGCGGGCCTGTCGATAGATCGCTCTTGACCATGCAGGATGAGCATATTAGTACTGTGATATGGAAGGGGGGTAAGCGGGATAAGATAGATATGAGACAGTTGACTACTACGCATTGGCAGTGGGATTTCAGGGAGCGTCAGATTGATTTGCTAGAGTTATGGGGTTTCAGGGCATTTGCATACCCTCAGTCGATTCCTCAGAATGACATTAGATTGATCACGGCCATGATAGAGAGGTGGAGGCCAGAGACGAACACCTTTCATTTCCCATTTGGTGAGCTGACCATCACATTAGAGGATGTGTACATGATCTTGGGCCTGCCTGTTTATGGTCGTCCTATGACTTATTCGGAGCTTAACCGCCCAAAACCATATTGAATGACGAAGTTGAAGGATTTGAGGCTGACCAAGAAGGAACGTAAAGAGATGTATGATGATGGGTGATTCTTCACAAATTGAGGGAAAGATATAAGAAGATACCCAAGACGAAACGTCCAGAATACATGGAGCAGGATGATATAGTTTACACCCGGGCTTACATTCTGTACATCATTGGGGCGGTGTTGTTTCCTTCAGGGAAACGAGACGTGGTTCATCCTCGATATCTACAGCTCATCCAGGATACTGGTGAGATTGCTGGCTATGCATGGGGAGCCGTTGTATTGGCTCATCTATTCAGGAGTTTGACCAGGGTAGCGCATAAGGGTGCCAAGGCTTTTAAGGGATGCAGCATGCTTTTGCAGTATTGGGCATGGGAGAGGTTGTTACCTGGTGCTCCGGAGATTGCACCCCATCAGGAGTTTACACATCCGAGGGCATTGGCATGGATTGAGGCAAGGAAGAGGGTTAACCCCCACCACCATACAGGTATGTACATGGGTGACTTTGATAGCTTTGAGATGTGTTGGCTGACATGGTGGCCTTATGAGAGGTTTTATGATCGCATTGATGTGGATGACGAGTCTCATGACAGTGAGATGTTGGATGCATTGCATATTAGCCTCGGTCGACTCCCTCTTGTGTCTTTTGATATTGTCGAGTATGTCATGCCAAACAGAGTCATGAGAAAGTTTGGTATGCTACAACATATACCACAGGATCCAATTGACATGTCTCAGCTGCGGAGGGAGAGGGAGTCTCGTTGGGGGCGGGAAGATCATATTATGCTTTTGGCCCGGATCCAAGATGAGTGGGATAGTTTTATGGCTACGGGTTTGCCTGTCGTTAAGGAGGTTGCAGACGCATGCATAGAGGAATGCATGGACTGGTTCGGGCGTGTTAGTAAGTTGAGGATTGCTCCATTTCTGGCTGAGCATCCCACAGAGATAGTGCCTCGTGATTGGTACCCCCAACAGGACATGGCTGATGCGGTATGCTTCTATAGTTCATGCATTTTACTATTTTAGACCTTAATTTGTTAGATTTCTGCGCTTTACTCCTTAGTTTCTATAGTTCTTACATGATATACATGCTAATGATAAATGCAGCTAGATTGTGGCATGAGGATACTTCATGAGATGTACCTTCGTAACCCCCCTGACTGGTTCTATGATCTCATCCCTGAATTTTTATATCGTTATGATCGAGTCAATGCCGAGTGGAGGGGTCTTGGATTTAGCAGGCCTAGTTTTGATAGAGCCCCTAGTGCACATGATATGGATATTGACACCAGCGCTCCTTCATCTTCGCAGCAGCCTCCACTATCTATCTCTCAGAAACGTGTGCGTGAGGTAGTAATCTTTTAATTTTATTTGATACTTGTTATCTTTGAATGTAGTGGATTTGTATTACCATGTTATGTTATTGCAGGCCGAGACTACTGATTCTCCTGCTTCACCTACGCCAGATGCCACGGGTGATGTCTCCTTTAAACGTCCTCGTCAGGTAGTAATCCTTAATGCTAGGTTTAATTCAAGGTAATTAGTATGTGCATTTGGCGATGATATCATTGATAATTTGACTTCTTATCAAAATTGTGGTTGCAGGTTAGTAGTACTCCTCCTGTAACAGAGCCGACCCAGACATCTATCATGCCTGATATCCATGTTGAGGTACTAATCCTTAACGGTTGGTTTAATTCGAATAATTTGTGGAGAATTATATGTATATATGATCGGTATATTGACATGATCTTGCAGGTTGAGAGTACAGCTACTACAGATGCTCCTTCTCCTTCATAGCCGATCCCGGCATGTGTCCCGCCTGATGTCCATGTTGAGGATGAGACTACTGATACTCCTGCTTCACCTAAGGCTCCAGTAGCATGTGAGTTGGTCGTGGATAGCATAGAAAACAAGGTTGCATTTGGCATGGCATTTCTAGATGAAGGAGAAATGAGTAGGAAAATACATGGCAAGCCTATGCCTTCTGGATGTCATAGAGTGTCGGTGGATGGCGTGATTAAACCAGAAGCCTTTATTCCAGTTCCGGTAGTTGGTGAGATGGAAATGGTCAAGCAAGCCGTTGGATCTCATGTCGCATGGCCTAAGGAATTGATCATACCTCGAAATTCTGAGGTTTGTATTTCTATAAAAATAATATAATCCCAGTTTATGTGCTTGATGTGTAAACTGGGACAGTTTATAATCCCATTTTATTGACATGATCTTGCAGGTTGATACTACATCTGCTCCTTCTCCTTAATGGCATATCGTTACATGAGGCGGAGTGGGGAGCCGAACTTACTTCTGTCACTTTCCGGTATTGCATAGCGTGGGAGCTTCTTAGAGGGGAAGCTCGGCATATTTCTGAATATGGGATTAAGGAGAGGAACAAGGGCCTTTAGTTTTTTATTCGTGTTTATTAGATTTAATGTTGGATTGTAATTATTAGATTTGATTTTGGATTGTAATTTTGGATTGTATTAATTGTAAATTTAATTTTGTTTTGTTTCGATTTTGTTGGGTTAGATGGTGTAGTTTTTTGACAGGTTTATTTGCAGTTTTGACAGGTTTATTTGCAGTTTTTTGAAAGTTTTACATACTGCACTTTGCAATTTTTTTTGCAGAAATACCTGGCGCATTGAGACATTGCGCCAGGCGCAATGTGTCATTGCTCCAGTACTACCTGGATTTTTTTAGTAAGCAATTTTGATTTTTCTTTAATCATAATCAAATATTACATTTTTTAAAAAAAAAATCTCTTATTATAACATTTTAAGATTTTAGAAGGTGCAAAAATTTTTTTTTACATAATTTTGGCACAAGATGCCAAAAATTAGTACAAAATGGCAATTTTATGCAGTTTGAATCCCCTGTTTTACTCTGTTTCTGGAAATGGCGCAATGTATCATTGCGCCGGGCGCATTGCTTCAATGCTCTGTCGTTTAACTGCGCAATGTATCATTGCGCCTGGTCCAGAAACAGAGTGGATTTTATTTAAGCAATTTTGATTTTTCTTTAATTATAATAAAATAATACATTTTATAAAAAAATTCACTTATTATAACATTTTAAGAATTTAGAAGGTGTAAAAAATTACTATATTAAATATCACGAATAAAATAAAATTTAAATCTTTTTTTGAATTTTGAATGCAAGATTTATAAATAAATATTTTAAAATATTATTACTTAAAAAATTAAATATGAGTGGAATTCGTTTCTCTTATATATTAGAATTTAGAATGGTTAGGAAATCCAACATATGTGGCATTCCTGGCCGGTAGTGTTGGTGCGAAACAAAACTACGTAGTTAAGCGTGCTTGGACTAGAGTAATCTACGATGGGTGACCCCCTGGGAAATTTTCTTTTTTCAAATTTTTTAATTTTTTTCTTTAAGTTTGCTCGAAAAAATATGTAATAATTTTTTTCCAAATGTAAATAATTATATCCTGGGAAATTTGGATTAAAATATAGTTTAATATTTTTTACGAGTTTCAAATTGAAATTTCAGGAAAAAAAAGAAAAATTAATCATTTTTTTCAAATTTTAACCTAATCGTTTTTTCCGAATTTTGACTAAAATTAAAAAAAATAATTTTTTCCATTTTTCTGGAATTTTATATTAAATATCACGAATAAAATATAAATTTAATCTTTTTTCAAATTTTAAATGCAAGATTTATAAAAAAATATTATTTTTTATTACGTAAAAAATTACTGAAATAAATATGAGTGGAATTCGTTTCTATTATATATTAGAATGGTAAGGATATTCAACAGATGTGGCATTCCTGGCCGGGAGTGTTGGTGCCAAACAAAACTACGTAGTTAAACGTGCTTGGGTTAGAATAATCTAAGATGGGTGACCCCATGGGAAGTTTTTTTTGCAGAATTACCTGGTGCAATGATACATTGCGCCTAGCGCATTGTTTCAATGCTCTGTCGTTTAACAGCGCAATGTATCATTGCGCCAGGTCCAGAAATAGAGTGAAACTGGATTTTATTTAAGCAATTTTGATTTTTCTTTAATTATAATCAAATAATACATTTTATAAAAAATTCACTTATTATAACATTTTAAGAATTTAGAAGGTGTAAAAAATTATTATATTAAATATCACGAATAAAATAAAATTTTAAGCTTTTTTTGAATTTTAATTGCAAGATTTATAAATAAATATTTTAAAATATTATTACTTAAAAAATTAAATATGAGTGGAATTTGTTTCTCTTATATATTAGAATGGTTAGGAAATCCAACAGATGTGGCATTCCTGGCCGGTAGTGTTGGTGCGAAACAAAACTACGTAGTTAAGCGTGCTTGGACTAGAGTAATCTATGATGGGTGACCCCCTGGGAAATTTTCTTTTTTCAATTTTTTTAATTTTTTTCTTTAAGTTTGCTCGAAAAAATATGTAATAATTTTTTTCCAAATGTAAATAATTGTATCCTGGGAAATTTGGATTAAAATATAGTTTAATATTTTTTACGAGTTTCAAATTGAAATTTCGGGAAAAAAAAGAAAAATTAATCATTTTTTTCGAATTTTAACCTAATCGTTTTTTTTCGAATTTTGACTAAAATTAAAAAAAAAATAATTTTTTCCATTTTTCTGGAATTTTATATTAAATATCACGAATAAAATATAAATTTAATCTTTTTTCGAATTTTAAATGCAAGATTTATAAAAAAATATTTTTTTTTATTACGTAAAAAATTACTGAAATAAATATGAGTGGAATTCGTTTCTATTATATATTAGAATGGTAAGGATATTCAACAGATGTGGCATTCCTGGCCGGGAGTGTTGGTGCGAAACAAAACTACGTAGTTAAACGTGCTTGGGATAGAGTAATCTAAGATGGGTGACCCCATGGGAAGTTGTTTTTGCAGAATTACCTAGCGCAATGATACATTGCGCCTGACGCATTGTTTCAATGCTCTGTCATATGACAGTGCAATGTTTCATTGCGCCTGTAGAGGCTCCAGCAGTTTTACACAGTCTTCCATGTGTTCAACTTTCATTCCCAAAAATTCAAATGTAATTTTCAAGTTACATTAAATTTAAAGTCTAACCACAGTGTTCAAGTTACATTAACCAAAAATTCAAATGTAATTTCCAAGTTACATTAAATTTAATTTTGAATTTTAATGTTGATAAGTTAAATTTTTATCTATAAATACTCACCCTCAACCTAAGTTTATTTTCATATCCTAATCTTATCAATTTTCTCTCTAGCAACAAAGAGTAACTCTAAGTCATGGATGCTAAAAATGAGAAAGAGGCTATTTTAAAAACAAAGTTGAAAGAAGCCAAGAGAGAGATCAAGGTTCTTGAAGATCAAGTTGTTGATTTGGAGGTGAAAGTGGAAGATCTCGAAGAAGCCTTGAAAGAGGCTAACATGGAGATTGCATATTTGAAGAGATTGTACGGGCATGGAGATGAATATCCATAGAAGGAAGAAAAAGGAGGGTACCGAATCTTCCAAGAAATTATTGGAAATAAAAAAATGTATTTTGATGTTTTCCCCCCTCCCAAATTATTATTAATGAATTAAAATCTTGCTTTGATGTTTATCTCTAATACAATGATACATTGCGCCAGGTCCAGAAATAGAGTGAAACTTAATTTTATTTAAGCAATTTTGATTTTTCTTTAATTATAATCAAATATTACATTTTTTTTAAAAAAATCACTTATTATAACATTTTAAGATTTTAGAAGGTGCAAAAATATTTTTTTACATAATTTTGGCACAAGATGCCAAAAATTAGTACAAAATGGCGGATTTATGCAGTTTGAATCCCCTGTTTTACTCTGTTTTTGGAAATGGCGCAATGATACATTGCGTCTGGCGCAATGTTTCAATGCTCTGTCAATGAACAGCGCAATGATACATTGCGCCAGGTCCAGAAACAGAGTAAACCTGGATTTTATTTAAGGAATTTTGATTTTTTTTTTTTTAATTATAATCAAATATTACATTTTTTTAAAAAAATTCAATTAGTATAACATTTTAAGATTTTAGAAGGTGTATAACAATATTTTTACATAATTTTGGCACAAGCTTCCAAAAATTAGTAAAAATTAGTAAAAATACATAACACATTTAATTGTTTTTTGGACAATTTCTTCTATCATGATTTGCTCCTTCTTCTCCGCACTTTCCGCACTTTCGTGGCTTCGTATTTGAAGTCGAAGTTTCAATACCACTTTTATATCTTCTCCCTTTCTTTCGTCCCTTAGTTTGTGACATCAGTGGATCAAATATTGGATCATGTTCATGGTAATCATCTTGACGAAATGAATCATTCATTCTTTCCTTACGTTCTTCCGGGAAAGCATTTTTCACATTACATTTCTCTCTCGCAATCAAATTCATCACGTAATTGAACCGTGGTACGGAACAACTACCAATAGCACCTAAACCTTGAAAAGATTTGCACAATGCACTATACCTTGATGATTGTGATGCACCAACATTTGCAAGAATGGGAGGCGTATATGGTAGAGGTCCGGTAATTTGGTTGCCTTTCATTGTCCACCTAGGCATGATGTAATCTTTTGGTATTTGGGTTTTTTGTTGTTTATCGAGGTAACGGATCATGTGTCTACAAATCATTCTGGAATGTTCGAACTTTTTACAAGCACATTCAATCCTTTGGTCGATATGAACCGTCAATTGATAACTTCTTCTACGATTCTCCGGTACGGTAGACTTCTCCACCAAATACATTTTAAACAAGTAACATCCCAACTCTTTAGCTTTCTTCAAGACATAAGATTGACTTTTTAAAAGCTCCTTTTGAAATTGTTTAAACATTTCCTTTGTGTAAACTTCGGATGCATGAATTTCCAAGGACGAGTGCAATACTAGTCTTCTTTCGGTTTCCTCGGTGTCGAAATCACATTTAACCTCCTTAAGATATTGTGTCTCCAAAGCCTTTTGTGAATTTTCGATGAATTCTTTCTAACCGGTAGATCCTTGCACATATTCATCAAAAAAAGCATTCATAGACTCGCTCCTTGAGGTAGTGGTCATACCGGCGGAAAAATAATTTCTCGTGTAAGCACCGATCCATTGATCTCTAATAGCATACATTTGATTTAACCAAACATGATCCTCAAGTTGGTACTTCTCGACCAATTCCTCCCACTTACCTTCGAATTTCGTTGGTGACAACGACTTGTACACACATGCATTGAAATCCGGTTTGATTCGGATAGTTGGTGTACAAATTAGACAACTTCTCGGGAAACTTATTACTTATATGCCATGTACAATATGTATGCTTTGTATGTGGCATAATCTCAGCAATAGCATTACTCAAAGCAAGGTCTTGATCGGTGATAATTGTCACGGGCGGTTTGTTGTCAACGGCCTCCAACCACGTTTTCAAAACCCACTTATAAGATGGCTCTTTTTCATCCCTTATGAGTGCAAATCCAAACAAAATATTTTGGTAATGGTGATTTACCCCCGTAATGGGTATGAAAGGCATACAATACCTATTCGTCTGATAAGTCGAGTCGAACATAACCACTTCACCAAAATTTTTGTATGCATTCATGGATCGAGGATCTACCCATACCAAACCCCTAACACGATTCTCTTCGTCCACATCCACTCGATAGAAAAATTTGCCAAAATTAGTTTCTTGTTCTAATTCCCGAAGTAAGACCAAACCACACTCCGCATCTCCTAAATCAAATACCCGGCGTCGAATGTCACGTATGACATTACGCACGTCTTGTGGGGAGAAACCAAGATTTTCAACACCGCCACATGTCTCGCTTAGATATTTCATCACTTTTGCCGTCTCGATGCCGGATTTGTTAAACAACTCAATAATTGATTTAGTGATTGGATCTATGTTTTGTGACCTTTGAAAAAATTGAACCTTATCTGGTGTCACCATAGCATGATTGTGTTTCAATACGACCGAACTTATAATCCATTTATTTGATTGCACTTTATGAACTACGCACATGCGGGCTTGACAATTTGTTCGTGGAATTACATCTCTAATACGTTTTCCTTTATCACGGCCCATTAAATTCAATGGTTTTGTTCTTCCACCCATCCGATAAATAAAAAATCGGGATGATGGATCCTTAGTTCCTAAATGATTATGCGTATTCCTAATTATTATCTCGAATCCGACACTTCGACCATAATCCCTATAAAATTTTGTCGCCTCATCTAATGTGTCAAAAATCATACCAACACTAGGCACAACATCATTAATATTCGGAAATGTAAACCCACAATTTTCGTTTCCGATATTAATATCACCATCATCTTCATTATAATCTTCACCATCATTTTCTACATTCACCTTATTTTTACCTTTATTAACATCATTTTTTCCCGCATCATCATCATCATCCACATTCATCTTTTCCTTACCCACATTATCATAGTCATCGACATCTATTATTTCATCAATAAATAATTTTCGAGAAACCGGATTTTTTCTAGCGGGCGTAGTAACTTCATAATCATAATCATTATGCTCCTCACTAGATGAACTAAAATCATTAAATAAATATGTTGCCATAAAAACTAACCTTTTTTTGATAATATTTGACCTCCAAATGATAAGCAAAATTGCACTTTGAAACCTTAAAAGATATTTTTTTAAGGATGTTAGGAGAATGGAAAATTTTTAAGTATGTTGGGAGAATATTGGAAGAGTGGGAGAATTTAAGGATTTGGAAGAACATTGATTTAGAAAGTGATGGTAGTGAGAGTTCACGGTTGAGAGAAAGAGGATGGATTGAAGAATGAGTCATTGTTGGAAGAATTTAGATTTAGAAAGGTTAAAGTATTAAAGTGTAAAGTAGTAAAGTGAGTTAAGGGGTCCAGGATGTTTTTCTGTTTTCTGGATCAATGAAACAGTGCCCCATTCTAGCCACCCACCACCACCAACCTAAATAAATAAAAGATATCTACGAAATAGGCGCAATGTTTCATTGCGTCAGTGGAATAAGGCGCAATGTTTCATTGCGCCATACCGCAATGTATCATTGCCCCAAATGCAGCTGGCGCAATGTTTCATTGCACCAGGCGCAATGAAACATTGCTCAATTGTTTTTAATGTATATTTAATTATTTAAAATTAAAAAAAATCATTATTATCGCATTACAAATACTTAATTTAGAATTATAAGACTTTTTTGTATTGGGTGCCCCTGGCGGGGCCATTAGATTTAATAGATTCAATGGTTAGATGATGTGTTCTCTCGTTCTCTTTTCAAGGGTGTTCTCTCTAGAACCTTGGCCTATATATATATATATATATAGTAGGGATCTAGAGAAAACCCCTTTAAAAGGAGAACTTAGAAAACTAAATTAAAATATAGCACATATGGTATGCAAACTGATCGTTGAGAGATGGAGAAAAATGTGGTGAAATTAGATTTTAAAAAAATATCACCGATTGACGGGAAAAATCAAATTAAAAACGGAGGGGATTAGGTGGGATTGTGTGTGTGAGGGTGTATTTGATTAGTGTGTGGGTGCCCCTGGCGGGGCCATTGATTATAATACATCCAATGGTTAGGATTAGTACCTTAGTTTTCTTCAAAAAAGAGTTCTCTTTTGAGCCACACCCTATATATATATATATATATATATATATATATATATATATATATATATATATATATATATATATATATATATATATATATATATATAGTTGGACTCCATAGCAAACACCTTATATAACAAACAACAAAGAACACCTCATATCTAATAGATCCATTGCCCCTGGCGGGGCCATCCAATACAAAAAGTTCTTATTTTTTTAGGCTCTATCCATCCAGCAAAAAAAAAAAATTGAAAATTTACTGTTCATCGATGACGTCATATAAGAGTGTTCTTTATGGAGCAAAGGCCTATATATATATATATATATATATATATATATATATATATATATATATATGCCACGGTTCAATTAGGAACTATTATAATTGAGTAACTGAGTAACTACATGAGTCGTTAGAGCAAGGCCAATGGTGTGCTATAGCTATATTATAGCACAAATTACAAAATATTGAAATCCAATGGTGTTCTATAGTTTGTGCTAAAATAGCACAATGCTATAATTTGTGCTATATATAGCACAAACTATAGCATTGTGCTATATTTTGAAACACCCCAAAAAGGTAAAAAGTGAGTGGGGAATATAAAAAGGAGGGAAATCATTTCAACATTTGCTTTGCTTCATGACCTTTTTAGCACAACACCCCAAAAAGGTTATATATGAAACAAGATATAGCATAAACCATTGGAGACATGTTGTTATTTTAACACAAAAAACTACTTTTTAGTGCTATATTATAGCAATAGCTCCATCTATTTTAACACAATCATTGGACATGTTCTTAGATTTGAAAAAATCAACGATAGGGGAAACATTTGAAATCCTTAACATACGTGCCCACTATCTATCATGTCCATAGTCATTTCTCAAATTTTAAACCGAAATCTATCATGTGTTGTTCCATTTTTTTTATTCAAATATCTAATTTGTAATAATTTCTTTATTACATATTGGTCAATGTATTAATTTTGAGGGATCATTTATTTTGTAAAATATACTATTACATAACAAAATAATTACTATTATATAACATGTTTTTTTATATAATACAATACATTAATACACAAACATATTATTTTATAATAAAACAATTGTTTTTACAAACAGTATACATGTTTAGTAATTTTTTATAGATTACAAAATATACAGAACATAAATTTCTGAACATAAAAAAATTAATGGGTAACAAATAAAAAAATACAGAACATTAAAACATATCTATAAAAAAATTAAGAACATAAAAAATTACAAAACATAAAAAAATACAGAACATTGAAAAATAATGGGTAACCAACAAAAAATACAGAACAATGCTATAAAATTTTTGTATTATGTAATATACAGAACATATTATTTTTATTATAAAACAAACTTTTTTACAAATATTATACATGTTTTGTATTTTTTATAGATTACAAAATATACAAATCATAAATTTGTGAACATAAAAAAGTACAGAACATTAAAAAATAATGGGTAACAAATAAAAAATACAGGACAATACTCTAAAAATTTTGTATTATATAATACACAAAATAAAGAAAAGTTATAATTATTAAATAAAAAAGGGAATGGAAAAATAATTAAAACTATCATTTACGTAGATTTTTGAAACCTAATTGTCTTTCTCTTTCCACGTGAATAACTTTCTGATCCATTCATTCATTTAGTATTGAATGGATATGAGGTTAGTTCCTAACTTACCTGTTTATATTGGTTCCTAGTGGAGAACTCCCCTATATATATATATGGGTGCCCTTCCATAGCCACCGTTGATTGAAAAAAGTCTCACAACCACCAATTCGTACACTGTCGCAATGAATATTTACGGCAGGTAAACTTAAAAAAAAAAAAAAAAAGAAGGGTGCCGCAATGAACACTTACGGTAGGAAATCTTAAAAAAAAACTTAATTTTATGTAGAGTCGATCTCAGGTCCTTCACCAGAGATAACACCAACATAACCACTACACCAAACAAACTTATTTGTAATTTACTTCAAAACAAAACAGTATTAAATATTATTTTACTTTTTTATACATTTATTTTTATAATTTATTAAAATTTAAAAAATTGGTAAATTAATACATTATAAAATATAAAAATGTTTATAAAATTTGAATTATTACATAAAATTTTAAATAAATTATTATAGTTTTACATTTAATAAAAGTAATAAAAAATAATAAATCAATAAAAGCTTTTAAGTTGAAATATAGAAACAAGTAAAAAAATATGAAACATAGCGGAGAAAAGAAAACATGTACTCCCTCCGTTTTTTTTATTTCTTTACGTTTGCTTTTTGCACGGAAACCAAGATAGTAGATGTAATATTGTTAAAATAAATGTAGTAGTGGGTGTAATAGTAATTTTATTGTTAAAATAAGTGAAGTAGTGGGTGTAATAGTGTAAAGGGTTGAAAAGGTGGAGTGAGGTAGTGGATGTAATAATGTATTTTATTGTTAAAAGTTACTATTTTTAGTAATGTAAAGAAATGGAATGGACGGCCCAAAATAGAAAGTGTAAAGAAATGAAATGGACGGAGGGAGTAATTACTTTTTATCCAGTTTTTCGAATATTAGGAAAAACATATTTAAATTTGGGAAAAGTAAATCTATTTTTTACTATTGCCGCATTGAAGAGTTGCGACTCTACTGCCGTATTGAATAGTTGCGGCTATCCTGGTGGCTGGTCCAACCAACGGTGGTTGTGGACCAAACCGCTATATATATGTCTATATATATATATATATATATATATATATATATATATATAAATTGATTATGCATTTGTTGAAATTGTTACGTGGATTCAGTTGTTATGTTGACTATTAGAATGTAATGTTGAAATGTACACTTAAGAATCGAATATAATCATAAAAATTTAAGCACAACAAAGATACAAAGAATTCGAGACCAGCAGCCACTGGGTCTTACCGCACGGTCAGTAGATTTACATGTCGGTGTTGGCCATGGAGCTGGTCGGCCGGTCCTGGGACAAATCCAGGCAGGCTAGCGTGTCCTGACAATACACGTTATTGACCAAGATTCATTAGAAAGAACACATTGCTTTATCATCTAAATGGAACTGGTACCAGGCATTAAAGTATACCTCAAATTGGTAGCTGAGAAGCTGAGTAGTCGATATCAGTTTCTAAAACCTATAGTTATCCATCAACAAGCTTATACCTTTATTCTGAATAATAAATTTATGAAGTTCAGAGCCAATTTTAGAACTGGTAAGATTGCTTGGGTGAAAGATGTAAATATAGAAGTTTCCAATGAAGATGAAGCCTGCAAAACTGAAAGTCAGAACTTAGGGCACTTAGCCACTTACATGTCTTCCATGGATTTTCATCTTGCGAGAAGTTTAAATTCACATCGTATTCTAACGCTAATGAACCATGCCCAATAAATTGCTATATGCTGAATCATCTGTCATGTTAAGGAAAACTAGTAAATTGGCATATGTCTAAAAACTCTTTTAAGAAGATCTATCCACTAATAATAAACTATAGAATCATTCTTGTGAAAATAGAATTTAACTGACTAATTGTTGGGGATATTCTTATGTAATATAATCTGGTTACAAAAGCTTACTAAGCCATAGCATCACCTCATATGCCCTCTAGTCAAGTACTAAGGGAAGGGTTGAGATGTTTTGTTTGGTAGTCCTTGCACTGATATATTGGTTCTCATTTTCGGTCACAAAATTATTGTTATAATTTATATTGTTGCAGGAATATTTGCATTACTTAGAGGATCCACCAGTGCACCACATCTCTATCAGTTTTAGTACTGTCATGTTAGACGGGATTTTGTTCCAAAGGTACATCTTTTTCTATGTCTTCTGTTTTAAATCTGAATCTTATCTGTTCCTTAGCATCTACATGAATTTATTGTGTATATTACAATAACTGTGCAAAGCAAGGTTACTTTTACTTTTTCATAATTTGTTTATAGTGTAATATAATATTATTAATATTAATTTTAATATGTTATTGGAAGAAATTGAACCTTACCTTTTCTTATTTAATAATTTTTCGTATTAAACATAAATTAAAATGTTATTAGCGGGAATTGAACATTATGATATGCCAAGATCGTTAACATGATATTGTTTGATACCGATTGATATCCTGTATCAGTCGTAATCCCATGACATACTCATGATTGTACAATCACCAGCTGTACATTACTTGTATATATATTGTTTGTACCTCAACATTGTGGAATGATATTGCTGTAAACAATTCTTATGGTATCAGAGCCCTACGGCTAAACGCCACAACATTCATTTTTCTTTCTACTTCACATATTAACCACACTCGTGGATGTCTCCAATCCAAACAGCTCCACAATATCCACAACTGCACAGTTGATTCAATTCAATCCCACATCACAACTACCTATTAAACTCCTGGGCAGTCACAACTTCATAACTTGGAAAGCTCAATTTGAGCTCCTGCTTCACGATTATGACCTTTTTGGCCATCTTGATTGTTCTTTATCTGTTCCTCCAGCCACCATAACTACAGGAGAGAAAAGTTCCCCAAATCCTGAGTACCAGTTATGGTTTCGCCAAAATAAACTCATTCATAATGCACTCCTGGCATCTGTTGATCCTACTTTGGCATCCACCGTCGCAACTGCTCCTGATGCTCACACGGCTTGGAAATCCTTGCATACCTCATTTTCTAATAAATCTCAAACTCATACTTCTCTACAACTGTGGCATCAACTGTTGGGCCACCCCAACTTCAAGTCCTTAAAATTAATTTTGAATTCAATTTCAGTTCCTTGTAATTCTGCAAACTTATCTTCTTGTGATTCTTGTTGCTGTAATAAAAGCCATAGATTGCCATTTTTTTCAATTTCACTTAATTCTAGTAAACCTCTTCAATTATTATATAGTGATGTTTGGGGTCCTGCACCAGTTCTTTCAGTTGATAGCAAAAAGTATTATGTGATTTTTGTGGACCATTACACCAGGTACACATGACTTTACACAATAAAATCTAAAAGTGAAGTCACAACAGTCTTTCAAAAATTTCAGCATCTGGTTGAAAAAAAATTTGATACTAAAATTCAGTCCATATATACAGATGGAGGGGGTGAATTCACTGGTTTACAATCATATCTTCACACACAAGGGATTGAACATTTAAAATCCCCACCATATACACCTCAAAGAGTAGCTTTTGCAGAACGTAAGCACCGCCATATTATAGAAACTGCAAAAATGCTTTTACATCAAAGCTCCCTACCATCAGAATTTTGGTTTTTTGCTTGTCAGCATGCCATTTACCTCATAAATAGAATGATAACATCTATCTTGGGAAACAAATCACCATATGAATGTTTGTTTAAATCTTCTCCTAATTTTCATTCTATTCGTGTCTTTGGTAGCTTATGTTATCCATGGCTTCGTCCATATGCTGAAAATAAATTAGGGCCACGATCTCAACCATGTGTATACCTTGGTTTTTCTACCCAATACCACAATCATTTGTGCTTTGAACCTCATCGCTCAAAATTGTATATTTCGAGAGATGTTGTTTTTTGTGAGAATTAGTTCCCTTTCTCCATTCTGTTCTCATCTATTCGCCATAATTTTCCTATATCAATTGGGATCTACCAACCAGTGCTACGGATCATGTTCCTCTTGTCTCAACGCAAACATCTGACCCAAACTTAAGTGAACTTCCACCTCCATTAAATGTATCCAGAGCCGTACCAGTTGACGCACACCAGGAAAGTCTGCATCATTCAGGTAATTCTTTGACTTCATCTAATGTCCCCCTAACGCCAACACCTTCTCATTCTACATCATCCACGACACTGGATGTGACATCTTCAAATTCTAGTGCCGCTGATCTGTCACAAAATGCCTCCATAACCTCTTCTTCCACTTCTATACCAATGCAAAGTAGTCGTGTTGTTACAAGGTCTCAGAATAATATTTACAAGCCAAATAAATTCTATGGTTTCACTGCTACTACATCTCCCTATTATATTCCAACATCATACAAACATGCCCAAAAACATGTTCATTGGAGGGAGGCTATGGAAGCTGAGTTCAATGCTCTTTTACAAAATCACACATGGGATCTTGTACCAGTTGATACTTCTAAAAATATTGTTGATTGAAAATGGCTCTTCGTATAAAATATAAGCCTGATGGAAGTATTGACAAGTACAAAGCCAGACTTGTCGCAAAAGGATTTACACAACGTCCAGGCATTGACTTCCATCATACTTCTAGTCCTGTTATAAAACCATCTACAGTTCGGCTTGTTCTTTCCATTGCTGTACAGAAATGATGGCATAATCACCAACTGTGTTGAGTATTGAATACAGTAAAAGAATACAGAGGGGGGGTGAATGGATTCTTGAACTTTTTTTTTTCTTGAGTCTATGTAGCAGATAAGTGTTTGTGTGTGCAAGGATGTAGGTGCGGATAAAGAATAACACAAGACACAATATCACTTTAATCTAATGTATTATTAGATAAAGGTTGCTACAATCTGTGAATACAAATGGTAGTATTCTCAGCTTCATTTTTCTCAGAGAGATATAACTTACAATGTGTATGAAAAACTTGACTCTCAAAAGTTAATAACTAAGGAAGCGAGGTTGTATCCTTATAGAACATGGATACAACCTACTTACTACAAATAAGGTAGCTAAACAAATTACTTTCTAGTCTGTCTATCCTTTTTGAGTAAGTGTCCAAACGGTTACAGATTTGACTTTGCAAAGCCTGTTCAGATCCACTTCTTTAGCCCTTTGTCTCTTCTATATCTCTCCAAGCTTCCTTGTAGGCTTTCCAGAGCACATTACAGATTGTGGTCCAAAAAGTGCATTGGCTTGTTGCAGGTTTCAGACTTGTACAATTTCTTCAGTATTTTGTCTCCAAGAATGTATTCGAGAAGTGACTAAGTAAGTGATTCGAGAACTAGAATTGACTTGATCGATAACTCTGAGTTCTCGAACACTGTTATATTGACATATCGAATCACTTCTCGAATAACTCTTTTCTTCAGGATTCCTTGAGTTGTCGAATAGAACACTTGACTTGTCGAATCCTTGAGATATCGAATAGCTTTTTGAGTCCTTGAGATATCGAATGGAACTTTGACTTGTTGACTCCTTGAGAACTCGAATACCACTTTTGACTTGTTGACTTCTTGAGTTCTCGAACAGAGTAATAGACATATCGAATCTCTGAGATATCGAATGAGATGTCGAACAGTGAATTCAGAGATATCGAATAGTGTCTTCTGAGATATCGAATCCCTGACTTCTCGAATGCTGGACTTCTCGAATAGACAAATATACTTCTCGAATTGGTACTTAGGCAAATTATTCATTTCTTCAAATCCCAAATGTGATTATTTGATAGTCTTTATCTTCTTTTTTGAGGCATGAACCTTGGAACTTCTTTCAAGCATTATTCTTGACTATATAAGTACAGTTACACAACTAGGATTTGGTGCCTATTACAAGTATTGAACAAATAGAAACTCTACAACTAGAGGTTCCCTCAGTTAAGAGGTCATGTAAGTAATGCAAAGCATTACAAACAATTAGGCTTGTTATTAGATGTAAACAGGCATGCCTCTATGACTAACAATCTCCCCCAAATTGTGAGTGAGACTGTGACAGCCCCAAATCTGGGGTCAGGAATCCGGGCCGTCATGCTCCAATTTCCATTTATTAACCTTATCACTTTTGATCTTTTAAATATTTTAATATCATTTTAAAACTCACATAAGTGACCCCGCACTAATATACACACACCAGTCATATGCTTAGAGAACAACATCCATTAATGATAGCAGTTAAAGATAAACTTTTGTTACAATCCCAGAATACCATCTATTATACCCATAAATAAGTATATACTACCTTGAGAACAGATGTCGATACTTTCTCATAAGGTAGACTTCCCCTTTACGCTCTTCCGGGTTGTACTACGACGTTTCAGCACCTGATCTAACTGTTATATAAATAAATAGCAAGAGTGAGCTATAATAGCTCAGCAAGATAAATTTTGTAAACTAGCATCAAAGGAAAATATGTATGTATAAATAAACTGAAAATTCATTATAATTATTCAAGAGAAAAATTTATCCTTAATTACTCCACATAACCTTTCATTTTCGTTTATAAGAAAAAGACATATAGAATAATATAATATCATTTTCTCTTCTAAACAAAATAATAATCTATACTTCATCTCAGTATAATATCCCAGATAATATAACATTTGAGTAAAATCTTTCAATATAATCTTTTCATTTCCTTTTTATACAACAATCATATATAAAAATAATATAAAATCAGTTTCTCTTTTGTCCATAAAGTAATTCCTTACTTTCATACCATTTTCCCTATTTCAGTATATCAATCTGAAAACCATTATCAATTCTTTCTTTTAAAGTTTTGGGGATTCTGCTAGCGCCAGATACGTAGGATGATGATCAGTCGCCTGACCGTACCTGCTCTCTGTTTACTACTAGTAGAAGGGATGATCCTACCTGGTCATCAACCCTGGAGGAAAGCTACCTGCTACATCCTCTTTCGGCAACTCTTGGGCCGTAATAAATATTGAATGCTGGACTGTGCCGCACACAGCCTCTTACGCTTTCTGTTGCAATCCCCCTTTTTGTCAAATCATTATTCCATTTATAAAACACCATTCCACATTTTCCATTTTTCCGTTTCCATTTCCATTCACATATCCATTCACATTTCCATTCACATATATCATTTCCATTTCCATTTATCATCACCTTTAAAAATATATATGTCATAATACTTTGATTATGACTCAAACATCTCCTCTGTATTTAATGAAATCAAATACGCTTTTATATATATAAAATATTCCATCTATTTTAAAAGTATTAAATAATAATCAAATATTATTTATTAAATCACAACTATTTTAAAAAAAATATTTTTAACATAATATTATAAACATATAACTCTAGATAACAACTGATACCATTCTTTCATATCCCTTTAAAATATAAAGTATATTCGCTCTATCCATATTCGTATCCATATCCATAATCCATATTCAAAAATCTCATTAAACAGGGAATATATCCCTAATCATCTCATCATATAAGATTCATATATTATCCACCAAAACCATTTCCTTTGAACATAAACAGTTTATCAAAATAAGGATAAAAGAAATCTTGCTCCCTTTAATCCATATCCATACTCATATTCATATACATCTCCCTTTAATTTCCAAAATTAGGAAAACAAATCATTAACAATATAATAATAATAGAATCACACATATATATGTATTCCATGAAATCATTTTTCCTTTGAAGATAAATAATTTTTCAAAGTAAAGATAGAAGAAATCTTGCCTCGATCTCTAATCCCAAAAAGTATGATTCGGTGCTCGTCTCGAGTATCTATAGAAACGAAAAGGATCACCATCAGAATATATTCCACTTAACCCCTTAACCCCTAGATATATATATATATATATAGGCTAGCGTTCAAATAGAAACCAACCTTAAAATAGAAACTAGAAACCAACACTAAATAAATTATATTTCATTTATTTTAACGGCCCCGCTAGGGGCACCTTCACAAAAAACTTATAAAATTCTTAGCTATATTCAACAAAAATATAAAAAAAATTAAAAAAATAAAAAAAGTTACTGTTCACGTGCCACGTCATCACGTGAACAGTAACTTTTTTTTAATTTTTTTATTTTTTTTTATTTTTTTGTTGAATAGAGCCAATAATTTAAAACGTTTTTTGTATTGGGGTACCCCTAATTTGGTCATTAGATTAGCTTGAAATATTTAATTTAGGTTTAGTTTCTAGTTTCTATTCTAAGTTAGTTTCTATTAGAACAAGACCCTATATATATATATATATATATATATATATATATATATATATATATATATATATATATATATATATATATATAGGCTAGCGTTCAAATAGAAACCAATCTTAGAATAGAAACTAGAAACCTACACTAAATAAATTATATTTCATTTATTTTAATGGCCCCGCTAGGGGCACCTTCACAAAAAACTTATAAAATTCTTGGCTCTATTCAACAAAAATATAAAAAAAAATTAAAAAAATTTTACTGTTCACGTGCCACGTCATCACGTGAACAGTAACTTTTTTTTTTAATTTTTTTATTTTTTTAAATTTTTTTGTTGAATAGAGCCAATAATTTTAAACGTTTTTTGTATTGGGGTACCCCTAATTTGGTCATTAGATTAGCTTGAAATATTTAATTTAGGTTTAGTTTCTAGTTTCTATTCTAAGTTAGTTTCTATTAGAACAAGACCCTATATATATATATATATATATATATATATATATATATATATATATATATATATAGGCAAGTGCTCAAATACAAACCATTCTTAAAATACAAACCTACAAACCAACACTAAATTAATTATATTTCATCTATTCTAAGGTTTCCGCCAAGGGTACCTTCACAAAAAATGCTTAAAATAATTGGCTCTATCCAACAAAAAAAATAAAAAAATTTCAAAAAAAAAAAAAAATCTTGTCGTGGAAATGCGAAGCATTTAAGACAGTAAACGGATGAGTTAGGTAGTCATGAGGGCCGAAGGCTCTCGACACACCCGTCAATCGTCTATTGCCTTTACCATTGATTGCCATTCCTTACAACTTTAGAATGATAAAGGCGCGAAGCGCCGTACAAGAAGGTGCGAAGCACCGTTAACCAGTGAAATCCACTGCCACGTCATCACGTGAACAGTGAATTTTTTTTTATTTTTTTTTATTTTTTATTTTTTTTTTGTTGGATAGAGCCAATTATTTTAAGCATTTTTTGTATTGGGGTACCCCTAGTTTGGTCATTAGATTAGCTTGAAATATTAGATTATGCTTGGTTTGTAGGTTTGTATTTTAAGCAGGTTTGTATTGGAGTAGCCCCCTATATATATATATATATATATATATATATATATATATATATATATATATATATATATATATATATTGTTGGACTCCATAGCAAACACCTTATATAACAAACAACAAAGAACACCTCATATCTAAAAGATCCATTGCCCCTGGCGGGGCCACCCAATACAAAAAGTTCTTATTTTTTTATGCTCTATCCATCCAGCAAAAAAAAAAAATTGAAAATTTACTGTTCATCGATGACTTCATCAGTGACGTCATCATGAACAGTAAAATTTTCAAAATTTTTTTTTTTTTTTTTGCTGGATGGATAGAGCCTAAAAAAATAAGAACTTTTTGTATTGGGTGCCCCTGGCGGGGCCAATGGATCTATTGGAATAAATGATTTTATAGTGTTCTTTATTGTTTGTTATATAAGAGTGTTCTTTATGGAGCAAAGGCCTATATATATATATACTAACACCCTTGAAATATATATATGTTTAACATATCATTATTGCTCCAAAAGTTCCAAGAACTTATCCACTTTTAAACTCCATCAAAGTTTCAGTGTTTTTCACCATTTCCTTAACAATCACTCTCGACTGTAAAATTTCTCATAAATTATCATTTTCGAATTTTGACACAAGGTCAGTGGGGTTTGACTCTCTATTCACCCTACTATATTGTACCAAAATTTTATAATATTTAAAAATGTTTAAGTATGGTAATTATAGCCTCAAAATTGACACAATTACGTTTTC
Organism: Kitagawia praeruptora; assembly: GCA_037693485.1. NCBI lineage: Eukaryota > Viridiplantae > Streptophyta > Magnoliopsida > Apiales > Apiaceae > Kitagawia > Kitagawia praeruptora. Next base: position 130,641,392 of record CM075352.1, read on the forward strand.
TCTGTTTTCGAACGTCTTTCACTAAAATTCACTTTTCTCCTAAACCGTTCATCAGACTTTGACGTACTTTATATAAAAACGATCTATGAACTAATATCTATCCTCTCATGGTCAGTTGATACACCCTACTGACCCTTACCAGTTCGTGACCTCTGCCCAAATACAAGGTAGTTTTAGTTTTAACGAAAATCGGACATTATAACGGCTATATTCTTAACAATTCCCAAATCATCACTCCTCCCAATCCATCATCCAACACATATATTATTCCCTACACCATGTGGTCATCATACCAGCCATGGTTATAAGCACAACTCACTTTCATACTCAATCAAATCACTTATAAACACACATATTATCATGATTTCATACTTTACACTAACTTAATCCAAAAATCAACCATAAACTCAAGATTCAAGCTAGGGTTTCAATTGATATACCTTCCTTGGAATGAGTAAAAACCTTAATACACCTTGTATAACCTTTATACCATCTTAGTATAGTTTAGATCCTCCAAAGTTAGTTTCTAAGGGTTACTATTCATCCATCACTTTGTAAAAATCATAGAAAATCGAAAAATAAGAGTTTGGCTCTCAGATTTTTACCACATCTTGGCCTCTTCATAATATTTGATTTGAGCTATAGATCACCAAAAACAAAGCTTCCTAGCTATGGTTTTGATCCCGTTTTTCCCACTGGACAGAAACCTGACAGATTTGTTTCCCCAACTTTGAGCATGGATTTGACTAGGCTATACTACTTTGTTGGCCATGAAATTTTGAACGAACCTTAAACATGGAGTGGAGAAGTTATGGTTAAAATTTGGTGATTTTATCATGGATAGAAATGTAGATATGAATTTTTCTTTCATTGTTGGTCCTGCTGGGCAGTTTAGAAGAAAATGAGATGGAGAGCTTTTTGCTTTCTTTCTTTCACTAGTTCAACTAACTTTTGATCAAATAATGTTGATAAGATCAGATGGGGTGGCTGGGTATGATCCTTGAGGCTTGTGCAAGGTGTATCCAAGAAGTTTTATAGATATTTGTTTGGTTTTTGGTTTGTTTTTACCACCTTATCCTTGCCTTTTCATAATTCTTCCACTCTTGTCCTTGCCCCTTGGCTTTCACCATAAGCCACTTAATTAAATCAATAAATCAACTCCTTGTTTAGTATTGGGCTGAAGTTTGGGCTTTCCCCATGTTTAGTGATCTATTGTTTGGGCCTCTTTCCAAGGTTCTCTAGTCGTTGGATTTATCGAATGATTTCAGTGATCGTCTTAGTGGTTTCTCTGTTGTAAATCTCTTGGATATATATTATCTTTCCCACATCATATATTAGTGTGTTAGGGTGGTTCTAATCCTCAAGTAGATATTAAATCCATTATCCTTGGTATATTCTCTTTATCTCAAAATTTGCTCTCCCGGTTTCTCAAGCGTTCTCAAACTCGTTTAACAATATAAATTCCCTTGGCATTTCCTTGACTTCATCACTCCTTGGTTTATCCTAATTTCACTATTTCCTCAAGATATAAACCCTTTAACATTTCTATACTCCGTAATATCACATTCAATAGAGTCTCAATCGAAATCGAAAATCCTTAAAGTCCATACTCAGGAATTTCTGAAATCCATTATCATTTTGAGTCACTCATTTTCATAGTACAACACTAATATAGTTTCTGATTATTCATTTTCTGTATCAATTATAGGGTACCTACATACTATTTCCTTAAATCCTCAAAATCACTATTCATTTAGGTACTGTAGCATTGCAAAAGTTAGGGTTATTACAGAGACCCTTAGTCACAATTTCATGTCTGATAACAAGCCTAACATACATAAATATAAAACTTGAACAGTACAGGTATGTAGAATGATTGAGCACATAGATGAAATTACAAGATAAATAATCTTACAGTATGATGAAATACTAGCCATTCTCATTTGATTCCATCTTCATTGCCTTGGCTTGTAGGTCATCATATGCTTTCTATTTTCTTTCTTTCTCATTTCTTGCATTCTCATCCATGGCCTTTATGATCTCTGCCAAGGCATCCAATTCTTCAAGCATAATAGAGTTTTTGAAATCTTCAAGTACTGGCTTCAGAATGTTGGCAGGATAGTGACTGAGTAGGTTCATTCTGATATTGAAATTATCTCCATTTCTTCTCCTATACTTCACCGCATAGGGATCAAACTGAACTCTACACAATCCCTTTGCCCTTAGCTTTTCTGCTTCAATCTCTAGTCTATCAATTTCTTTCTCCCTTTCTAACCACTTCTCATAGCAGCCCTTCCTTATCTCCTCAGCATAGTCTCTCTTCATCTTCACAAAGTCAATCAACTCCAGCTTCCATACTTTCTCCACCTTGTCTTTATAATCCAACAGTGCAATGATTCTTTCTATCTCATATAACTTGCCCCAATTTTGACACTGTCCTTATTTGAATTTCTTCTCCCTTCCATCAGTATATTTAATCTCAAGGCAGTCACTTACAATTGCAGCATAGTAGATTTTCTGAGCTCTTAGATATTGTAGTTGGTCTTCATTAAAATCTTCATCTAGTGGTTGGAGTTTCAATCCTGGAATGATTGTTAGGGCTCTTGACCTGGATGGCTTTACCCTCTTAGCAGCATGCTTGAATTTAGATCTTTTCACTAGATTGCTTGGCTGAAATTTTTGACCTTTGTTGGTAGACCATAGTAGTATTCCATTAGCAGTTTGCTTTCTGAAACATACACGTGGTTTCTTGGTTTGAATTTCCTTCTCTTCTTGAGGTAGTAAAACATTTGCAGAGGCCATAAAATTTGACTTTTGTAGGTCACTACTAACAGTATTCACCCTAGACTTAGAGTCTTGTGTTGTGGTGAGGTTACTGTCAGCAATGCCTAAGGCTTGCTGTTTTCCACTTTTCCTCTCATAGACTTTACCTTGGTCATCATCATCCTTCTTGTTCTTGTCATCCTTTTTCTTTTTCTTGTCTTCATCTCCCTTATCACTCCTGTGATGTCTTCTCCTCCCATCACTTTTATCCTCATCTTTGTCATCCTTATTTCTCCTAGACTTGGCAATTTCTAGAATTACACCAGTTGCAATGAAGGTTCTGAGAATGTGTAGTGCCTCTATCTCTTCAGCATTTCTTGTTCCAGCCTTCTTCTGTAGTTGATCAACAATTGCAATAATGAGTCTGGGATTTTGAGATGTGAGATCATGAGGAATCACCAGTTGTTTAATGTCATCAATCCTGGTGCCAGCCTGATAGACAATTGTCCATGGCTTCTGAAACACTTCTGGGAGCCTCGAAGGTTGGCCATTCCTCAGGTCATCGTATAGACTTTTATTGTTCTCATTTGTATCCTTCTTCTCAATCAGCCTGATCAATGCATCTATCTATGAGTGTTTCAATTCTTGTAGAGTGTGGTAGGTTAGATGCCAGATACTAGATTTCGCCACCATCATCACTTCCTTGTGCCATAATCCATTAACTCTCCTAGGTATCACAGTGAAGTAATTAATCTGATCCCTCAACCTTCTTAGATATATTTGAGTGTCATCAGCCTGTTCCCTTGAGACTTTCAGAAACTTCAAGAATGCATCATCATGATAGTCATTAGAGTTTGCAACTTCTTGTAGCTTGGCCTCAGTAACCACCTTTACTTCTACAGGTTTGACACTTTAAACTTTGGTAGATGGAGGATTATCAGATGGCATACTCCCTGCAACCACTGTGGTTGTGATAGATTGCTTCTGACCATCAGGAGTGGTGATGTGCACAGTTGGTAGAGTGACAACTGGCAGAGAAGATGGAGGCTCGTCAACTTTTGATTTTCCTTTGCCTGGCACATTGGATATGGATATAGATTTTGAAGCTCTTTGGTGACCACCCTCATTTATCTTTATACCTTTCTCCTTGGGTTTCTCCCCCTTTGTATTTGAATTCCTTGTCCTCTTCTCCCCCTTAGGCTTGTTGTCAGGCACAGAGGCTGTAGAAGTGACCTTTGGGTTTGAAGAGTCATCAAGAAGAGGGAGACCCATATGCTTCATCATAGCAGACAACATAGATTGTTGATGTAGAAAACCTCAGTTGTGGTGGTGGCTTGAGTGCTCAACTGCTCAGTTAGAGTGGCAACCTTGTTTGTCAAATGAGCATTTGATTCTTTGAGAGACACCACCTCCTTTTCAAGAGTATGCACTTTAGTGAATAGCACAGTTGCCTTGAAACCATCAAGGATTGGACTTGTAGTCTCTTTACTTCATACTTGGACATTTCATGCACAGGGACCTCAGTCACTATCTTATCTCCATATAGATTTTTGAACATAGTCCTTAACATGGCATTGGCATCTGTTGTCTGATCAGATAGAACTTGAAATTTATGCCCCAGACCTGTGACAGTATCCTTGAGTAGAGCTAAGCCATTATCCATCTTGGTACAGGTGGTGTTGCAGTGTTTGAGGTCCTTGAATAGACTATCCAACTGAGGGAATTTGGCATCAAAGGTCCTCTTGATTTCTTCCACTGTAGTGACTATTTTATCACACACTCTGTTGACCTCAGTTTTGACTCTTTTTCCAAGATAGTGTGCAGCCTTGAGGAATCCCTTGTGTGAATCATTCATAGCCTCATACACTTCACCAGGAGTCAGAGATTTTGCATTGGAACCCAGAGAAGTGATGTATTCCTCTCTAAGATATTGAAGAGCTTCATCAAGAGTAATATCATATTTTCCTTGCAACCAGGCATCTACATTGCCAACTCTCTCAGCATCATTAATTATCTTGGCCTTTTGCACCTCCACATCATCCCTATGGCATAGCAGAATGGCCTCATAATCTGGATTAGGCATGTTGGAGGTGAATAAGTTCTGAGCAATCTTGACAAACTCAGGTATCTGATCCACAACTAAGCTTTGAAGTGCTTCAACCGTCAATTGTGGTGGAACAGACCCTGATCCTGAAGCACTTTCATGTTGCACAGGCTTCAGCCATTGTGACAGAAAGTCAGAGCTAGAGCTAGGCAAGCTAGACTCCTCAGTTATAGATGCAACTTCTGTAACCGGATGGAATGACTCTACTACTGGTGTCTCCACAGAAGTGGGATGGGTTACACCAGCAGTTGACACAGGCACAGAGTCTATAGTAGAAACTAGTGAATCCTCTGTGTTTGAGATGGTGTCATCAGGATATGCCCCAGCTAGCATTCCCTCACCATCTGAATGTGGTTTCTGGGTGGTGAACAAAGTGTCATGCACTAAGTCACTGGAATCCATTGGCTCATCAAGAGAAAAGAATTCTTGATGATCAATGCCTTGCTTCTCAATTGCTTGAGATGCAGGCTCCAAAGAAATATGAGTGGTAGATTCTGGAAGAGAAGTGTTTTGTAGATTAGAGTTTGGCAACTCCCCTTGAGAGATAGAGGGAGTTTCAATTGTGATGTGCTCTCCACTCAGTATTGTGCCAGCCTTATCACTCCCATGTGCTGACTCTGTACAAATAGGTGCATTGGGGAGGATGCTTGATTCTATAGATGCACCCTGTTGAGAGGATACATCTAGTGAACTGTGTGCCCCTGATTTTACAACTTCAGTCATTTGTGTGACTGAAGAGGTAGTCTTAGATTTCTTCCTCTTTGGCCTCTGTAAGGGTGACTCAGGTTCCTCACTACCTATACATAATTCCACAGCCAATGCTGCTTCAGATAATATATTCAAGGGTGCAGACATTACCTCCTTTCTCTTCTTTTTACCAACATCACCCTTTTGAGAGGATGATGTAGTTGGCTCACTGTGTGGTAGAGTGTTTGGTTGAGAGGGTTGGTTAGAAAGCCTTGGGTTAGCATCTTGTACTACTTGCTTAGGTTGTGCTAACTGTGACTTTGAGTCAAATGTTGGCATGTTGTGGGGGTAAGTCCTAAATAGACTCTCCATATGGGGAGTTATTTTGAGTCTTACATCCACATCATTCATAGTCTCCAAATTACCAAAAATAAGTTTGGTCATGGACCTAGGGTAGCCTATTCTACTTTTATCTACACCAGACAATTCAATCAATTTAGCATTCTTAAAGTTAAGTACAGATTGAATGAAGCGAGGGAAGAAAATTTCAGTACCTCTCTTGGCTGTGTTCTTGCCAAGTCTCCCATATAACTCCTGTAGAATTATTTGACCAACATCTATCTTTCTCCCATAAGCCAAGGCATAGCCTATTTGCTGTGCAGGTGCACTAATTTGATCGAAGCTTGACTTTCTGGCTGTGAAGACTTGAAGAATGGTGGCAAGCACATAGCTCCACTCTTTCCACAGATGCTTCCTGTTTAACTTCCAAAGATTAATCACATCTGAGTAGTTGATAAACTCAAAGAATTCTTCCAACGCTGCATTTGTGGCTAGTGTGTCATATGCCTCTTGTTGTAATTCCAGTGCTTGATTCATGTCTGCTGTAGTAATAGTAATATCCTGGCCTTGAATCTTGCAATAGACTACATAGGAAGTTATAGCATTCTCAAGGGCAATTACTTCCATGGTGGCAGTTCTCCAAAAATGTTCTAGGAGGTCCAGATACAAAGTTGGATTGGCTGATAGTGCACTCTTGATGTATGATTCTGACATCCAGCGAACAAAGCACTTGAAATTTGCATTTGGTGCTTCCACATCGTTATTTATCGCGATGAAATTGGTTTGAGTGGGTATGGTGAGTTGGGTGTTTGCCATTTGCATATAGAAGAAAAGAGAATGATGATTGAAGAAGAAATTAAGCTTTTGCAGTTAGGGATTTCAGAGGTTTTGGGAGTTTAGATGCTTGAGAAATCGAATGAAGTGAATGGAATAGATGTAGAATTGTATAAGTATGAAGTGCTTGAATTGTCGATTAGATATGTTTTGTATCGACAAGTCAGGCATTCAAGAAGTAGAAAACAACTATTCGATAAGTCAAGAAAGGCTTATTCGACAACTCAAGCAGATTGTAACTCACAGCTGGCAGTTATCTAACTTAGAAATAATTCTAAATTAAATAAAATGTGTTTTTATGAGTGAATTAAAATTTCAGACAAAAATCCAAAATCGGTTGAAATTCAGCGAGAATTCAGCCTTTTCAAATGATTCGAGAACTCAAATATAGTATTCGAGAACTCAGCCATTAGAGAACTCAATTACCATATTCGAGAAGTCAAGAATATCTCTATTCGATATCTCTAAAAGACTATATTCGAGAACTCGAGAGTGCTCTAATGAGACTTGTTGGAGATGTCGAATAGTGAACCATTCGAGAAGTCTGACTTATCGAAATATACTCATTAATCACAAAAATTAATTTTCACCATCTTTTAAAATTTACCAGCCATATTCATTGAAGAATATTCTAGCAAATTAAACAGTGATTTTCTCAAAATTTCACAGAAATTTCAAGTTAACAAAATATGATTTTCCAACATATGCAACAGATTTGAAATATTTATAAATCATATTTCAGCCAACACTTACTCCAAAAATATTGAGAATTTAGATAAAGTAAGTGTTTACTGCTGCAACAATCTAGATGATATATTCACTTAGCCAGAATCTGAAGAATTCAGCATTCCAATCTCACTAACCAAGCTTGTGAAGGTGGCTTTATCTAATGGCTTAGTGAATATGTCAGCTAGTTGTTTATCTGTAGAGACATAATGCAACTCAATGGTTCCATTAGTTGCATGTTCTCTAATGAAATGATATCTGATGTCAATGTGCTTTGTCCTAGAATGATTGACAGGATTGGCAACTATAGAGATTGCACTTGTGTTGTCACACATGATTGGAATTCTTTCCAACACAAGTCCATAATCTCTAAGTTGATTTCTAATCCAAAGCACTTGAGCACAGCAACTTCCAGCAGCTATGTATTCAGCCTAAGATGTAGAAGTTGACACAGATTGTTGTTTTTTGCTATACCAAGAGACTAACCTTTGTCCAAGAAACTGGCAGCTACCTGAGGTGCTTTTCCTATCCACTCTGCATCCAGCATAATCAGCATCAGAATAGCCAACCAGATTGAACCCTGTGTCCTTAGGATACCATAAACCCAAGTTTGGAGTGCTCTTCAGATATCTAAAGATCCTTTTTATAGCAATCAAATGTGATTCTTTTGGATTTGATTGAAACCTTGCACACAAGCATGTAGCAAACATGATGTCTGGCCTACTTTCAGTGAGATAGAGTAGAGAACCAACCATACCTCTGTAGACTGAGATATCTACTTTCTTGCCTTTAGCATCTTCATCCAATTTAGTGGCAGTGGCCATAGGTGTCTTTGCAGGTGAGCAATCTTCCAAGTCAAACTTCTTCAATAAATCCTTGATGTACTTGGTCTGACTGATAGAGATACCATCCTTCCTTTGACTGACTTGCAACCCAAGAAAGAATGTTAACTCTCCCATCATACTCATCTCATATCTGCTCTGCATGAGTTTAGAGAATTTCTCACACAGCTTCTCATTTGTAGAGCCAAAAATGATATCATCCACATAAATCTGAACCAGGATAGTATCATCACCATGCTTCTTGTAAAATAGTGTCTTGTCCAATGTGCCTCTAGTGAATTGATTTTCAAGGAGAAATTGTGATAGGGTATCATACCATGCCCTTGGAGGCTGCTTAAGTCCATACAATGCCTTAAGCAATCTGTAGACAAATTCTGGGAAATGTAGATCCTCAAAGCCATGTGGTTGTTGCACATAAACTTCTTCTTCCAACTCTCCATTCAGAAATGTACTCTTGACATCCATTTGATAAACTTTAAAGTTTGAGTGAGCAGCAAATGCCAAGAATATTCTGATAGCTTCCAATCTAGTAACAAGGGCAAATGTCTCATCATAATCAATGCCTTCCTGTTGAGAGTATCCTTTTGCAACCAACCTTGCTTTGTTTCTTACTATTACACCATCTTCATCCATCTTATTCTTCAGAACCCATTTTGTTCCAACAATGGTTCTATTCTTTGGTGCAGGCACAAGTTCCCATACTTTGTTCCTTTCAAATTGATTCAGCTCCTCTTGCATGGCAATAATCCAATCTGGATCCAACAGTGCATCATCAAGTTTCTTAGGCTCAACCTGAGATAGAAAACAACCATAGAGTCACTCATTCTGAGTTGCTCTCCTAGTCCTTACTCCTGCATTATGATCTCTAATGTTTTGCTCTGCAGTGTGTGATCTATCCCATTTCCTTGAGTGCTCAGCCTGATTTCTCATTTTTGATGTTGCTTCATCATCCAAATCATGATCATTCTCATTTCCTCCCCCTGTGAGGTTACCACTACTCACAGGTGTGTCTTGGATGCTTGTTTCTCCAATGTTGATTGGCACAAATTCTTCTCTTGTATCATCATTCACTTGAGTTTATTGAACTTGAGTTTCAACTTCAGTTTCAATCTCTTCATCAGAATCATCTAGATTATCAAACCTTAATGGATCTTTATCTTCATCATTGGCTTCTTCTAGTCCAGGTAGTTTGCTGTCATCAAATGTCACATCTGTGCTTTCCATAATTTTCTTTTGACTGATGACATAAACTTTGTATGTAATTCTTTCCATAGAGTAGCCAAGAAAAATTCCTTCAAATGCCTTTGCATCAAACTTACCAATATATTCTGAATTATCCTTTAATACAAAGCATTTGCTTCCAAAAGTATGAACATACTTTAGAGTAGGCTTCTTTCCAGTCATCAAATTGTAAGGTCTCTTTCCAGTGTTTTTGTTGATGAGGGTTCTGTTCTGGATATAGCATGCAACGCTCACAGCCTCAGCCCAAAAACATGTAGGCATCTTTGCATCAAGTAACATTGTTCTAGCAGCCTCAATTAGAGTTCTATTCTTTCTCTCAACAACTCCATTTTGTTGTGGAGTCCTTGGAGCTGAGAATTGCTGAGAAATTCCATTCTCTTTGCAGAATGCTTCAAGTATGGCATTTCTGAATTCTGTTCCATTATCACTTCTCAGTGTAATCACACTTGCATTGTTGGCCTTTGCTTCCTTGTCAACTTTCTTTATGTGCTCAATGATTACTTGTGGAGCCTCATCTTTTGATTCCAGAAATTCCACCCATGTATACCTTGTAAAGTCATCAACCATTACCAAGACATAATTCTTTCTTCCTAGTGACATAATATTGACAGGCCCAAACAAATCCATATGAATGAGTTGCAGGGGCTTGGTTATTGATGTCACTGTCCTTGACTTGTGGCTTGATCTTTTCATCTTTCCTTTTTGAAAAGCCTCACACACTCCTTCTTGACAGAATTCAAGTGTGGGCATGCCTCTCACTAACTCTCTTTTGACTAGAGAATTAATGGCTTTGAAGTTCATGTGTGATAATTTCTTGTGCCACAACCAACAATCTTCATTTGATGCTTTTGAGTAGAAGCAACAGATTTTGTCCTTTTTTGCAGAGTTCATATTGGCTACAAATAGGCTTCCTTTTCTTACTCCAGATAGAGCAAAATCACCAGTCTTCTTGTGGGTGATCAAACATTCATCTTTGTCAAAATCCACCTTGAATCCTCTATCAGTAAACTGACCAACACTTAGCAGATTATGCTTGAGTCCCTTGACTAGTGCTACATCTCAATGATGACATTACCAACTTTTAACTTGCCAAATCCCAATGTGTTACCCATGCTGTCATCTCCAAAAGCAACCATTGGGCCAGCCTTCTCCTTATACTGTGATAGCAGGGCCATATCACCAGTCATATGATTTGAGCATCCACTGTCCAAAATCCACATGACCTTCTTTTCACTTTCTTTACCCTGAGAGTTTGATGGAGATGTGTCTTCCTTGGAGTTGGCCATCAAGGCATAGTTGCAAAACTCTTGCTCCTCTCCATCACTATCAGAATCATCCCAACACTTCCCTTCAGCTATGTAGGCCTTACCTTGTGTCTGCTTTCTCAGAAGGGCCTCATACTTAGCTTCAAGTTCCAGAAACTCTTTATCCTTCTTTTTAGGCTTCTTGCATTCACTGGAAAAATGCCCTAGGTCATTGCATCTATAACACCTTACAGATGACCTATCCACATGGCTGGTTTTGAATTTATTCTTGTTTGGTTTCACAGGTGCCTTGCTCTTGTTGAATGAATGGTTTTGGGTTTTAGGTTTGAAGGGTTGGTTCCTCTTGAATCTGATGTTTGGAAATTTTCTGGCCATGAAAGCATATGAAGTGTTTTCCATCCCATCTAGTTCTTCAAGAGTGTAAAACTTTTCTTCCTCCTTCTCCTCAACAGGTTCACTTACCTCAGCTTCAGTTTCTTCATCATCTACTATCTCCTCTATCCTTAGCTGGCTTGTAGATGCTTCCAGGTCTTGAATAGATTTGTTGACAATCAAGGCACATGATGTGTTTATCATTCTTCCTTGGTTAGCTTGGATAGCCCTTTTTTGAAGCAACTCAAGCTCATGAGTTTTTAAAACTCCATAGAGCACATCATATGTGATTTTGTTCAAATCTCTTTCCCTTAGAGAAATGACCCTTTGCTCTAGATGATTTGGGGAAGATAGCAGAAACTTCATGTTTAACTCCTTGGTGCTGTAAACCTTACCATTCATCTGCAACTCAGTAACTAGCTTGTGAAATCTCTCAAACATCTCAGTAATGCTTTCCTTGGGTTGTGCCATGAAAGCTTCATACGGTGTGACCAGTATCTATTTCTTGTTTTCCTTGACCTCATCAGTTCCTTCACATAACACCTCAATGTGATCCCACATTTCTTTGGCTGATGTGCATGATGCAATGTTTGCAAACATTGACATGTCCATGGAATCAATAATTAGCAACATGAGGTGACTGTCAAGAGCAACCTTCTCCTTTTCTGATTCTGTCCATTTGGATGGTTCCTTGGCCTCATAAGACCTTGGAACAGTTGTGGTTCCAACAGTCTTTTTAGGTATTTCTTGTTGTGGAACAAAGGGACCATTCTTGAGAATCTCAGGATACAAAGGATGAGAGGCTTTGATGAACAACATCATCTTTATCTTCTAGAGGTTGTAATTTTCTTTGTCAAACTTAGGGACTTTCACCATTCCTGTGGTCTTTGGTGTATTCGAACTCATGATCATTTTTCTGTTTTTAAATAAACAGCCCGCTCTGATACCACTTGTTGAGTATTGAATACAGTAAAAGAATACAGAGTGAGGGGGAATGGATTCTTGAACTTTTCTTTTTCTTGAGTCTATGTAGCAGATAGGTGTTTGTGTGTGCAAGGATGTAGGTGCGGATAAAGAATAACACAAGACACAATATCACTTTAATCTAATGTATTATTAGATAAAGGTTGCTATAATCTGTGAATTCAAATGGTAGTATTCTCAGCTTCATTTTTCTTAGAGAGATATAGCTTACAATGTGTATGCAAAACTTGACTCTCAAAAGTTAATAACTAAGGAAGCGAGGCTGTATCCTCATAGAACATGGATACAACCTACTTACTAAAAATAAGGTAGCTAAACAAATTACTTTCTAGTCTGTCTATCCTTTTTGAGTAAGTGTCCAAATGGTTACAGATTTGACTTTGCAAAGCCTGTTCAGATCCACTTCTTTAGCCCTTTGTCTCTTCTATATCTCTCCAAGCTTCCTTGTAGGCTTTCCAGAGCACGTTACAAATTGTGGTCCATAAAGTGCATTGGCTTGTTGCAGGTTTCAGACTTGTACAATTTCTTCAGTATTTTGTCTCCAAGAATGTATTTGAGAAGTGACTAAGTAAGTGATTCGAGAACTCGAATTGACTTGATCGATAACTCTGAGTTCTCGAACACTGTTATATTATTGACATATCGAATCACTTCTCGAATAGCTCTTTTCTTCAGGATTCCTTGAGTTTGTCGAATAGAACACTTGACTTGTCGAATCCTTGAGATATCGAATAGCTTTCTGAGTCCTTGAGATATCGAATGGAACTTTGACTTGTTGACTCCTTGAGAACTCGAATACCACTTTTGACTTGTTGACTTCTTGAGTTCTCGAACAGAGTAATAGACATATCGAATCTCTGAGATATCGAATGAGATGTCGAACAGTGTATTCAGAGATATCGAATAGTGACTTTTGATATATCGAATTCCTGACTTCTCGAATAGACAAATATACTTCTCGAATTGGTACCTAGGCAAATTCTTCATTTCTTCAAATCCCAACTGTGATTATTTGACAATCTTTATCTTCTTGCTTGAGGCATGAACCTTGGAACTTCTTTCAAGCATTATTCTTGACTATATAAGTATAGTTACACAACTAGGATTTGGTGCCTATTACAAGTACAGAACAAATAGAAACTCTACAACTAGAGGTTTCCTCAGTTAAGAGGTCATGTAAGTAATGCAAAGCATTACAAACAATTAGGCTTGTTATTAGATGTAAACAGGCATGCCTCTGTGACTAACAAACTGGATGTGAATAATGCTTTTCTCCAGGGCAGACTTGAAGATGAGGTTTATATGAGGCAACCCCCGGGTTCGAAGATCCTGATTTTCCCACTTATATTTGCAGACTTAAATGAGCAATTTATGGACTTAGACAAGCCTCTTGGACATGGTATGATGAACTCACAAATTATTTGCTACATGTGGGGTTCAAAAGATCGCATTCTGACACTTCTTTATTCATTGTGCATACTCCTGCATTTACTGTTTATGTGTTGGTCTACGTTGACGATATCCTAATCACTGGTAGTAGTCCAAATATTGTTCAACAGTTTATTCAGAGACTAGCATCACGTTTCTCTTTAAAGGATTTAGGTCCGCTCAATTATTTTCTGGGTGTTGAGGTAGTTCACACTAAGGATGGCATCATTTTATCTAAGGCCAAGTATATACATGATTTACTTACAGAAACAAAAATGGTGGACAGCAATGGCGTCACTACTCCTATGTCTGCTAATACACAACTTGTAACTGACAACAGTGCTCTTATATTGAACATTACTGAATATAGATGTATTTTGGGTAAGTTGCAATATCTTTCTTTCACTCGCCCTGACTTGTCCTATGCAGTTAATAAACTCTCACAGTTCATGCACTCCCCTCAAGAACAACACTAGCAAGCAGTCAAAAGATTATTGGGGTATCTCAAAACTACTTCAAGGGTTGGTCTGAAGCTCAGTAGCCAGCTTGGTAATTGTCTAATCGCGTACTCTGATTCAGATTGGGCTGGCAACCCATCTGATCGTACATCAACTACTGGCTATGTCATCTATTATGGTAACTCTCCAATTAGTTGGTGCTCACGTAAACAACGAACTGTAGCTCGTTCTTCCACTGAGGCAGAATATCGTGCCGTTGCCTGTACGGTGGCTGAAGTCAATTGGCTTTCTAATTTATTGAGTGAATTACGCATACCTATGGCATGTACACCACGTGTTCTCTGTGATAATGTTGGAGTCACCTTTCTATGTCAAAATCTTGTGTTTCATAGTCGCATGAAACATATTGCAATTGATTTTCATTTTGTCAGGGAGCAGGTGCATAATAAAACACTTAAGATCAGTCATGTTCATTCAGCGGATCAAGTAGCTGACACTCTTACCAAACCCCTCTCAAAGTCTGCGTTTGATTCTCAGTTTTACAAGCTAGCCTTGGTTGATACCACGTTTATCTTGAGGGGGCATAATAAGGCTCATACTAATAACAATAAATCAGGGATTCATGATATTCCAAGATCGTTAACATGATATTGTTTGATACTGATTGATATCCTGTATCAGTCGTAATCCCATGACATACTCATGATTGTACAATCACCAGCTGTACATTACTTGTATATATATTGTTTGTACCTCAACATTGTGGAATGACATTGCTGTAAACAATTCTTACATCGGACCTTTGTATATAATAACTTTTAGTATTGTTATATCTAACGATCATGATATATTTGAGTTGAAGATCAACGGTTGTGAATGAGGGATAACCAAGAATATGGGATAACCAAAAATAGGGTTAACCAAACTACAAATTATACCTCATTTCGCTTATTATAGTATAGTATAGTATAGATAGTATAGATAAGAGAAATGATAGTAATGATATGGGAATTAGGACAAGAAATAAAAACAATTGAATTAAATTTAAGTAAAAAGAAATAATAAACAACCAATTAAAATCCAATAGAATTATATATTGTAGGACTAGTTTCAACCAGCAGATGAGTAATGATAGTGATGATAGTAATCGCTCATGTTCCAGAGTTCCAAACCTCGTAATTAGTGAATTATTCACTGAAATCAGTATAAGTACTAATTTGAGATGACTATAGCTGAATCGGTGAGTATGGAAACTGAAACAAATAGTTTGGACGTTTGGTTTCAGTTTCAAACCGATATATGAATATAGACAAATAAATAAAAACAACCTGAATTGAATTTCAGTAAGAAGCAATGAAAAATAAACTGAAAGCCAAAAGATCATAAGATAAATTAATGATTTCCCACATAACCAGCACTCAGACATTGACAAACAAACCCAGCATTTTGCTCAACCAACCAATATGTATGTATATTTAGGAGGCTCAACAAGCATATGTATGTATCTCTACTAGGCTCATGTTTTATTGTTTCAAGCCTCTTAGTGAAACAGTCATTGAAATTCATCCATTCACAATAGTAAAGAAACTGAACCAAACCAAATACAAATGGTTTGGATGCTTAGTTTCAATTTCAAACCGATATAGGAATATAGGAAAAGAAATGAAAACAACTGAGTTGAATTTCAATAAAAATAAATGATAAACAAGTAATTAAAATCCAAAAGGTCAAAACAAAACTGATGACTATGGAAACAAAACCAAACCAAATACAAATGATTTGGAAATTTGGTTATAGTTTTAAAACGATATAGGAACATAGGCAAATAAATAAAGACAAACTGAATAAAATTTCAGTAAAAACCAATGAAAAACATCCAATCGAGAACCAATAGATCAAGACAAACTAGTTTTGCTTTCCCACAGAACCAACATCCAAACAAACATGACCAACATTTTGCTCAAACCAACCACTATGTATGTATCATTACTAGATTCCCTAACAAGTCAACCAACAGATTATCATTTAACGGAAATCAAGCTTATTGAAACTTTATTTATGCTAAAATTTGCATCTGGAAATGAATATTTTCTTTCGCCTTGGCTACAACAAAAAATACTGCTATGATACTGGAAGCAACTATTAAATCTTGCAACTAGCTGAAATTGAACCGAATCTCGAGAACAGTAATCGAAATCAATTATAAATGAAGCAACATAGTGACAACTCTTCGAATAACACAAATCTAGGTAATTGAGAACAAACATCAAACACCTGGAGTGCGGAATCAGTAACTTCTGAATACAGTTGCGATTACTTCACTTTTAACCTTAGATATCTTCGATTTGATGTGCACAACAAGGTTGAAACAAAATTAGCAAAAAAGAAAAACAAGGTTGAAGCAGTGGCTTGTAACTATTTTGGCTAGTCAAGTCAAAATAGTTAAATGTAATTTAATTAAGTTATTTGGACTTTTATTATTTTTAAGGGGGTAGTCAAACACTGTCGTTTTAACAATATCATTATTGGATCGGGTGCCATAACGGTATGAGTAGTGCGCCAATCAAGTTATGACACGTGTCCAGATTGATGCTACTTAGTAGAGGCTTGGGCGAGGGGAAAGGGTAGAGTGGAGTTTAGCATTTTCTTATCATTGTATTTTCCTTTTCTGTACTGTCCTTCTCTGAGTTTCTTTATGCACTTTACAGTTCATGTCATTTAATTTCTACACTGTTTTGATTTCCATTTCCATTTCGTTTAAGTAAAAACATCAAAAAATCCAAAAAACAGTTACAAGACTGATCATGAAGTTGAGCTCAGATACTAATATTTGTAGGTGTATATTGCCAGGATTGATGAAATATACTCGTAATAATCCTGACATATATATGAATGTTAGATAGCAGAAATATAGGAATTGCTCTATAATTCTTGACACTATTCTTAAACCAAAACCGATGACTACGAAAACTGAACCAAACCAAATATAAAGGGTTTGGACTTTTGGTTTTAGTTTCAAACCAAAATAGAAACATAAGCAATTTAAAAAAAATTAACCTTAATAAAATTTCGGTAGAACCAATGAAAAACAACCACCAATCGAAAGCCAAAAGATCAAGGAAAATTAGTTTTGATTTCCCATATAACCAGCATTCGAACAAACATAACCAACATTTTGCACATACCAACTAGTATATATGCATCATTACCAGATTACCCAACAATTCAACCAACAGATTATCATTAAACACCATTCAAGCTTACTGAAATTATCTGAATACTATGTTCTCACTCTTTTTTTAATTAGATGGATAATTATTGTGTACATGCCATCAGTGTTTACATATATGTATATAAGTAATATGTATAGATACAATAAAACTATTATATGTTTACACAATGAAGACAGTTTCATAGATGGATTCAAAATAATTTAGCTAAAGAATCAACAAAAACACATTAAATAATTAAATCTATGAGGGTATGATGAAGTTTTCGGTTGTGGCTGTTTATCCCGTTAGCGGTAAAAGTCTTTGGAGTGCAAGATTTATTATAACATATGAACACCATGGCTGCATCATACAATGTATTAACTAACAATTGTTTTTTAGTTTTAAATTACCGATGCATTACTCTATAAATCGCATATCCACTAACATAGTAGTTCATGATCTTGTATCAACACCACATAATCAATTAAAATATGTATATCAACAAATACCTATTCGATAATTATTTTGTTACAGGTAGAACTCAATTTAACAACAAATCTACATTGCTATAATAACAAAAAAAAAATGAAAAGAATTTGTACCTCATCTTATTCATATCAATTATTTTATTATACATGAACTCTATTAACAACAGATCTACTATAACCAGCAAAATGAATGAAAAGAATTGGTACTCGATGTTAACACATATCAACTATTTTATTATTATCAAAATCAATTAACAATGGATCTTCTATAATAAGGAATCTGATCACATATTAACTATTTTATCTAGTTGAACTTAAATAACAACGGTTATACCATACTAACATGTGTACAGGTTGTAAAATTGCTAAATTATGGCTTCTAAAGCTCAATTTTTATAGGACTTGACTTTCTTTATTTTTTAATTTTTTTTTTGTTAATGAATGGTGAAATATGCACACTTTAGAATTATAGTTGCATTTGCACATCGACCGAATCTTTTAACCATTAAATACTTTTTAATTATTAATTTCAATTTCCACTATAAAATATGTTGATTTTTTAAACAAAATGAAAACAAATAAGTTGATGTCGAAAAATTATAATTTTCTGAAGATTAAATTTGAAAAATGTTTTTTTTTAAATATAACTGCGTTAGGAGAATTTAGTTTCACTCCAAATATAATCAATTTAAAGATATATTATTTCATTCTTTCAAATTTCAATAAAAATTATTTTATGAATTTATAATACATCATATACATGATATATATATAAGTTCAATAAGAATTCTTACCAAGTTAAGAATGTAATCCAAAATAATTATCATAAAATCCTCAATATAATCAATATTTATATTTTCAGTCACACATTTCAAATTTTCAGAGTGCATGAATTCTAATAATCTTGAAAAATTCATTCTTGCGATTTCACTGCGTACCCATACCAAATGCCCTTTTTAAATAGAGGTACTGAACACATGATACTATGAGGTCTGATAAGGTAAATGTTTTTTTAATGCAGTTTAAGAAATACTAAAGATAGTAAAAATATTTATATATTATGCTAAAAATTATTTACTTTTTGATATGACAGGGATTGTGCAAAGTATGTATTCCGTGAGCCATCATGCTACTCTGTACTCTTTCAGAAAGTAAGCTTAAGGTTGTTTACGCATTTCCAAAATGAGTATTAGTTTTACGCATTTGAAAAATGGGTAATTTGTAAAAAAATGAAAAAAAAAAGAAAAAAATTAAAAAATAATAATCTTCAGAATTGGTGATACGCATCCTATAAATGCGTAACACCAGGAAAGAGAGCGTGTTACGCATTTCAGGAATACGTATCACCTTCTGAAATTTACTTTTTTTTTTCCTATTTCAATTTTTACAAATTATCCATTTTCCAATTACGTAACAGCAATACCCATTTTAAAAATGCGTAATAAAAATTTGAAAAATGATATTGATGTAACAAAATCTAAAAAAATTGGTACTTTGGCCATCGCTCGAGAAAACGCTGTATGAAGAGCTATTAGAAAAAGGACAATGAATATATATGTTGATTCGGGTCATGTAAGATACAGCAGTACAATCCAACTTAGAACGCAATATCCTTAGTTCATTATTACGGAAAGTAAACTAGCTAGGTATGCTCCAATCCAACAAGTTGGAGCTTAGTTTTGGTATTCAAGTTTGGGAACAGGACATCTGTACATTTTTGTATATAGAAATATCATTCTCATCGATCTTTACTGGATCACTTAAACGTTAAACCAAACCACTTCTATATAGTATTTCCAATTATAGTTGGCAGGTGCAATCTGAAGCATCATGCTTCTGGGGTCTGACCAGATTAATTGCACAGGTGTTTTCGACTTCAATTATTTCCGGCAGAAATTAATTTTCCTACGTAATTATTTGACCACAAAAATAAATTAAATATAATTTTAACAGACGTTATATCAATATGTAGAGATGGTAGACCGTGGATGAAATGACCTTTTTAGTAAGCTCGGAAAATTAATCTCAGCTTGCTTGCATGATCACTAACCCTCTTTAATGTATGTAAAAGAAAAATAAGAATTTAGTTGACTTTAAAAAAAAAACATTAAATTGAATGCTAATTAAAAGAAATAAAAATCCTATGCACCCTAATTATATCCTATATATAATTGGCGTAAGGATGTTATATATAATTGGCGTAAGGATGTTTGAGTGGTCTGGTCGTCAGGGGTTTAAACGTAACTTCATTAGATATTAGAAATGGGCTAGAAAATAAGTTGGGCCTTTAAAAGCTAAAACTATGCTACCAAGTAACTAATCGCATTTTTAATTTAGCAAACAAGATAAAAAAGAATGCACTAAAATAAATAACACATGATAATTTAGACTAAAGTTTAAAGTATAATTTTAAAAAAATAATATCACAAAAAGAGTTTCAAGAGAACCTAATTTTTAAAAAAAGTCATAAAAAAATTTAAATTTTACATTTTACAACAAACATGTTTTTAAAATTTATACTAACAAAAACAAGAATTTACATTTAATTACAAAACCAAATTTTTTTTAAAGAAAGTATATGGTAAAACAATATATTAAAAAAGTAATAAAAAAAATGTTATAATTGGAAATGACACAAAAATTCAACAAAATATAATTTACAAAACAAACGCACAACAACAAAATTTAATATAATGCATATAAAATAAATAAAAACCAACACAAAAATATAAAAGATAGTACAAACTTTCTTGAAAAAAAGTACAAATGTATGTGTGTTCACATGTATGTTAAATTACAATAAGTTCCCACATATATTATATATATATTCTAATAAATAGAAGAATACACGTCAAAAAATATGAAACAATAAAATATATGTTAGGCTAAACTTTAAAATATAATATTCAAAAAAATCGTTTACCAAATAAAAGTGTTTCAAGAAAAACATTATTTTAATAAGAATCATTAAAGATTCTATTTTTTGGTTTGACAACAAATAAGTTTCTAATATTAACAAATAGGGATAAAATAGCAAAAAATCATAATTAAAAATAAGTCACAAATTCATTTTTTATATACAATAAACAAGTAAACAAAGCATATCATCAAAATTTCAATTAAAAAAATAATTTAAAAAAAACAAGAATGTACATTTAATTAGAAAACAAAAAAGAAGGTTTTCAGAAAATATACGATAAAATAAGATAATAAAAAACATGTTATATATAATTGTAAATGTCACCAAAATTTAACAAAATATAATCTAAAAAACATATGTCAATTCAAAAAAAATATCTAAATGTAGAAAATTAAAATTAACAATAAACTTTAATATAATGCACTTAAAACAAATATATATCAACACAAAAACATAAAAAAATAGTACAAACTTTCTTTTTAAAAAAAAGTACAAATGAATGTGTATTCACAAGTCACGTATACATATATAAAGAATAGTTAAACTAATAAGTTCCCATATATCTAAACTATATTATATATTCTAATAAAATTGAAGAAAACTTCCCAAAAAATATGAAATATTAAAATATATGTTAGGCTAAAACTTAAAATATTATTTACAAAAAAAATCGTTTACCAAATAAAAGTGTTTTAAGAAAAAAATTATTTTAATAAAAATCAATAAAGATTCTATTTTTAGGTTTGACAACAAATATGTTTCTAAATTTTAAATTAAACATGTGAGCACAAATTAACAAATAAACAAATTCTTACTTTGCAAAGAAAAAATTTTAATTAAAAAAGTGAATAAAAATCAATAAATGAACATATTTTAAATTATCAAGCAATGTAAACACCCACTAAATAAATTTATATTAATATCTAAATATAATACAACATAAAAAACTCATAAGATTACTCTAAACAAAAACACCTAATAAACACCTAACAAAAATATAAAATTAACATGAAAAAATAATCAATATTAAACAAATAAAAAAATTAATACCACACATATTTCCAAAAAAGTTAAAAACGCCTTAAAAATTATAAAAATACTATAACAAAATATCTAAACATTTTAAGATAACCATTAAATTACATAATCAAAAAGATAAAAATAATAATAAATAGCTATACGAATATAGTACCTATATGTTTCAAGTATATCATATGTAATCTAATAAAATAATAAAAACTAAAAGTAATTATGAAATACTAAAAAATATGTTAACCTAAATTTTGAAATATTAATTATTGAAAAACCATTTACAAGAAAGAAAATAAATGTATACTTACAAACTATATAATATATATGTACTATTATCATTAAAAATAAAAACAAATTATTCAAAATTCTATAAACTAATTTTTCAAGAAAAAAATTATAAACAAAAATGTACTACAAAATATTAATAAAGTTACCCATGCATCGCACGGGTATAAAGCTAGTCTACCAAATAAAACGCGTCACCCATTTTGCACTCTCTACCTAACATTTTTTATTTTTTTTTGCATACTCTCTATACCTAACATTTATTAATTTGTACTCCTGCATGAGCAATGGAACGCCTATAAATATTGACTTGCACTAATAATGTATTTTCATGGAGAAAATTGGGCCTGAGGACAACTTCAGGAATCTCCCCTGAGGTTATAAGAAATATTGCTTACAAAATAAGGGGCCTCGCATGAGTAATTTTGTAAATTTAAATTTTTATTAATAATTTACACAAATGTCCTTAAAATTTGTATTAATTTGTTCTATCCTACTGAGGTCATCCTCGGATACATGAAACCCATTTTCATAATGTATTTTCACAGGTCTACAGCTCTTCATCAGTACTACACTAGTACCGCTGTCAATAAATTTCAGTTGGCTAATTTCTTTAAAGAGTTAATTGCATTTTGCATCCCCTAGCTTTAGTTCATTTTCAATTATGTATATGTAGTTTCATAAATTGCACTTTGCATCCTCAAACTTTAAATGATAAGTCAAGTCACAATCCCTTATACATTTTCTATCAAAAATAACATTGCTTTTAACGAATATATTAACAAATGCGATATAAAATGATTGTAATGTTGATATAAATTATAGATTTTAAACATGTAACTAATTTTACATTTTAAAATTCTTTAAATTATAATTTTTTTGACCATTAATCAATTATATTATATTTACAAAAAATTAAACTAATGTGTTTCCATTAAATAAAGTTGTGAGTATTATGATATACTAGCTTAGGGCCCGTGCAAAGCACGGGTTACTTTTAAATACTTTTAAAATTATATGATTAAATAAAATAGAGTATAATATTTTATTATGGAATTTAACTTTGTAATATTAATTAATAAAATTAATAATAATAATAGTTATTTAATAAATGATATGTATTGATTAGAACTAATAATATAAAATCTTAATGTAAATTTGTTGTTAACGGGTAATGGTGTAAATATAAAATACTACTTAACTTTGTAATATTAATTAATAAAATTAATAATAATAATAATAATAGTTATTTAATAAATGATATGTATTGATTAGAACTAATAATATAAAATCTTAATGTAAATTTGTTGTTAACGGGTAATGGTGTAAATATAAAATACTACTCTGTATTTAGGATTAAAGACAATAACGGAATTTATTTGATTTGTTTTATATTATAAATAATTTAAAATTAAATAATTAGAGTGAAAACCAAAACTTTCAATGTTTCGGCTTTAATATAATAGTATAGATGATACGTATAAAATCATTAAAATATATTTGTACCATCTTAAAATATAAATTATATAATTACTACACAATTTTATATCGCATTTGTCAATACAATCGTTAAAAGAAATATTATTTTTGATAGAAAACGTATAAGGGATTGTGATTTGACCTATAATTTAAAGTTAGGGGATGCAAAGTGCAATTTATTAAACTACATATACATAATTGAAATTGGAGTAAAGGTAGGGGATGTAAAGTGCATTTAACTCTTCTTTAAATTTCGTAGTGAAGATGGAAAACCCGATGGTTTTTCTTGATAGAAAGAATGACATAAATAGCACAAGTTTTTAAAAACTTAACCAGAGTAACACTTTTTGGGATTGATGGCGAATAATACTAGCAAGTTACGCATCTACCACGTGGGTAATAAAAAAAAATCTGAAATTTACCCATTTGGACCTTTGGAGAATGCGTAATAGCTATTACCCATTCTCCAAATGCGTAATAGGAAGTACTGTTTCACCTATTACCCCTTTTTAAAATGCGTAACTAATATAAAACCTATTATCCCAATCCCAAATGCGTAATATAGTGGTATTTTTGGCCACTTTTCTGAAAAATGGTATTCCAGTGATGGGATGTTGATAAAAAAGGTATTATTGGTCATTACCCTTCTTGATATATCGATCGGTGGTGCAGAGGCAGGTCACATGATCATAGACCTTATTTATGCTAACACCACTCCTAAGACGGCTGAGAATTTCCGCGCATTTTGTACTGGTGAGAAGGGGTTGGGAAGGAATGGTAATTAATATGGCATTGCACTACAAGGGCTGGGTGCATTTTGCACAGGAAGGAATGAAGGATCAGCGTGTGCGTGTCGTGTGCGTACGTAGTTTGAAGTTAACCGAGGAGACCATTTATGGTCCACGAATTCGGAACGTTGTGTTTGGGAAAGTTTTGGAAGGAATGGATGTGGTGAAGGCCCTCGAGAATGCTCTGGATGGTAGCGGACTAGCGCTGGCAAGACAATTAAGCCTGTTGTGATTGTTGATTGTGGTGGATGAGTATATTGAGCCTTACTAGATAGTAGAGACTACTAGTTCTGGTGTTTTTGTGTGGGAAGCTCTCGAAAGTTTGTGAGGGTTGTAGTTTTTATTGATTCTGCGTGTGTGCTTTCATTTTGTATCTGCTTGTGTGGCTCTGTGCCTGTTGTATTGTTTCTACGTTGAAAGGGGTTCTGTATGCCTTTCTGACTTTCTGTCGATGAATAAAATCCCTACTTGTTTGTTTAGTTACACCCTTGCAGTATTGTAAACCATATTTTCATTCATTAACTTTTTCTACTTTAACATTAAGTTCAAGTTTATATGTTATACTACTTGGCAAAAAAAAAAAAATTCATGAAATTATATGTTATAGTTACATTTCTTAATTTACAGACAATTGTGGAACTTCTGGTAAATCTGGAGTCTGCATTATGGTAAACGAGCATTGACAATGGACTAGTTCCAAACAGAAGTCACATTTTGGACCCAACTCAACTATCCAGTATATATTTTAGTCCTTCCATCGCAAGTATGCTTAATGCTTCACATGTTGTCAATATTGCATTGGATTTTACTTGAAATAATAGTCTTGCAGTTTCCTTCAATTTCACTTAAAACATAAATAATATGTTACTATGTATTGTCCTTACTCTTTTGTCTTGAACAATTCTTTTGAATTTTCCAAGAACCAGCCCTTTACAAGATTTGCCTCAACCTTCCTATGTAGACTATAGCAGAGAGTCTATGTTTCTTGTTTCTATAAGTTTAGCTCATTGTTATGCCAAATATTATATCAAAGGGTTGGAAATGAAATGGATCTCTGCAAAACTGGACTCACTGTTGGGCAAATTCGAGATTCGTGGCATGGTCCTACTTAGTCTCTTCTTCCAAATAGTACTCGTTACTCTTGGCAACCGGAGAAAACACAGCACAAGAAACTGGATCAGAGTTGTCCTGTGGCTTGCTTATTTATCTGCTGATTGGGTTGCAACTGTTGCACTTGGTGTCCTCTCGAATGGAGATACTACTACGCATCCCGAAGATGATTCTTTGGATTCCAACTACGTGATCAAGGCGTTTTGGGCGCCATTTCTTTTAGTGCACCTTGGCGGTCCGGATACTATAACTGCGTACTCATTAGAAGATAATGAATTGTGGCTAAGGCATTTACTTGGGCTTGTTGTCCAAGTGTTTGTGGCATTTTATGTTTTTGCAAGAGCCCTACAGCCTAATGCACTTAATTTTGTTGCCTTACCAATATTTGTAGCCGGAATAATTAAGTATGGGGAGAGGACTTGGATTCTAAGATCTGCAAGCAGTAAGCATTTTCGAGAATCGTTGCTTCCAAATCCTGATCCTGGTCCAAACTACTCGAAATTTATAGAAGAATATGTATTGAAAGAAAAAGAAGGGTTCGAATTATCTTGGAGTGTAAGTGAAGCTCCTAAAGTGGTAGCTCACAAGTATGCCATTGGAAAGAATGACATCGTTCCAAATGCGAGTATCTTGAATGCTGCATATGAGTTTTTCCTAACATTCAAGAGACTCTTTGCGGATTTAATTCTTAGTTTTCAAGACCTTGAAAAGAGTTTGTCTTTTTTCCAAGAGAGTTCTTGGGACAATGCCTTTAAAGTAATCGAGGTTGAGCTAGGATTCATGTATGATGTTCTTTACACGAAAGCATCTATTATTCATTCCAAATGGGGAGCAGCCTTGCGAGCCACTAGCTTATTGTCAACCACTATTGGGTTGATAGTTTTTTGCGCTATTGACTGGAAAGGATATAAGACAGTCGATTTGTGTATTTCAATAGTGTTGCTAGTTGGAGCTATTGGCCTTGAGGTATATGCTGTTCTTCTCCTGCTTTCATCGGATTGGACATTACTTTTGTTGAGTAAGCTCAAAAACCCTTCAATTGATTTTATCTACAGGTTTGTCTCTTGTTTTAGTTGGATTACTAGCAATAAGAAATGGTCCAACTCAATGGCACAATACAACCTGCTGAGTTCTTGCTTGAATAACAAGGCTACTATTTGGAATTTCATCAAGAGCAATGTTTTCTTCCAGATCTTGGATGATTACCAGGATGTGAATTCAGTGGATATCCCTACTGATATAAACATTTCTATATTCAGTCAGCTTGTGGAGAAATCAAAAGGGGCTTCCGATTTCCGTATGTGCAAGAAACTATGTGGTGCCAGGGGTGAATACGTACTTGGAAAGTATAAATGTGTTGACAAGTTTACGTGGAGTGTTGATTTTGAGTTTGATCACAGCATCCTTTTGTGGCATGTCGCGACAGACTTGTGTTATTTCACTGACAAGAAAGAGAACCCTGATTCTGTTCTTGATTCAAATTGTAAAATTAGCAAATTATTATCAGATTATATGTTATATCTGTTAGTTAAGCGTTCGTTCATGTTGCCTAATGGAATTGGCCAGATAAGATTTCAAGACACTTGTGCTGAAGCAACTGAGTTTTTCCAAGAAGTTAAAATCACACCTGACGCGCATGAGGCTTGCAGAAAACTACTACAGGTTAAAATTATAATTCCACCTCATGAAGTGAAAGGAGATAGAAGCAAATCTGTGTTATTTGATGCATGCAAGCTTGCAAAATCATTGCAGTTACTGGAATGCGAAGAGCGCTGGGAGAAGAAGAAGAAATGGGAGATGATTAGCCATATGTGGATCGAGATACTATCATATGCTGCATGCCATTGTACATGGAATGACCATGCACAACAAATAAGACGCGGGGGAGAGCTGATCACTCATGTTTGGCTTTTGATGGCACATCTTGGCTTAACAGAACAATTCCAAATCACGCACGGCCATGCTAGAACTAAATTGGTCGTGCAATAGCGGAGAATTAGTATTACTATCATTGATTTATGAAATAAGGGGCTGACCTTGAAACAGGAAAATTGTTGTTTGATGCTTAATTCTAGAAATAACAAACTAGCATGCCATTTAATGGTTCCCTTATCTTCCAGTCGTAAAATTTTGGAAGGTGTAGGAGAACGGGCAGTATGTACTTTTAAATTATCTTTTTCTTGTTTACGGTATTCTTACAGACTGAGTAATTTTTTGAGAACACTTGTCAAAGGCCCTCACCGATCGAGTATAGTTAAGGTAATGCAAGTGGTCATGTAAGTATGCATAGTCAATGTGGTTACTCATTACTATAGTTCTGTTGATTTTACTGATATTATCTATACTTATATTTATCATTTGATAATTAAAAATATTGAAAATCACGGACAGAGGTGTATCGATGCTTCCAGCTCAATATATAAACTAGTCGATTAGTAAAAGCAAGTAGTTGATATGTGATTACAAGAGTAGCAGGCAAACCGATGGAAACAACCATAATTCAGTGTTTTTTTCCTTGTGGAGTCATGTTCTAGTGCATACCTTACTTGTTCCAAATCTATGACATTATCATAGGAAAATCAGCCTACTTACATATAGTCCAAATGCACAAACACGATCTAAATATACTGACTAACTGACATTGTCTTGTAAAATCCAGGAGGAGGACAAATTTTGAACAACTGTAAATTGTTGCATCCATCATTTGGAATCTCGAAATGGAATCATGAGTATGATTAAACTCTAAGATTTACGGGCATTATACAAATTCCACCTGAGACATCTAGTGATCTAGATGATGCAACAAGCTTGTTTAATAACAAAAGCCAGCAAGTTGAGAAATTGTGATCGCAAATTGAAGAATTAGGCAGGTCATGGTGCTGGTATTTACTATTTAGGAATCTGGATAAGAGACATTAGTCTGAATCTGCCAGCAACGGGCAAAAATTGAATCCCAGTTTATTGCACAAGCTGGTAATTTTAAAACCTATCCCTAGCCAAAAGATCCAAGATATGAGGTACTAATTTACAGTCCAATGATATTTCTCAACATAGCACCGATGTATCACGAATTTAGTATGACATTCACTGAGCTAAAATTCCTTTATGCAGGACCTGGTCGGCAAAAATTTCTCCACTTGAATCCCTGTAGATCTTAAGTTTTCTTGGTATCGCTTTTAGTTTTGGACTTCTGGATCTACACCAGGATATATGGGTTTAAGTCTACTTATACATCTTTTGGACTTTGACCAATAATGTAAACTGCACACTTGATGAAGTACACAAGTCATGACATCTGCAGAAAAAAGAATTCATATCTCCCAATAGTAGTATTAACATGTTTAAAGTATATCAATGAACAATATCTTTAGCAGTCCAATCTTTGAACTTAGCCTGATGTTATCATAACTTCTACCAAGAACAACTCTCCCCCACTATCCACCTTTTTTTACTGTAAACATCCTCATTAGTTTGTATACAAGTGTTGTTAGTAAAACACATCCCATCTTTTCCAAAAAGGCCATAACTGAAGATACGTCGAGATCCCCTTCCCCAACTCTACTCTCCATCTATATTTATTCTGGTATAACCTATGCAACATTTACTAGTCACCATTCCTTATCTGGTATATTCTAGTGGATTGTCATGCCTGAAGACGAAAGGCTAAAAGAATCCTAATTTGACATCACATCCCAAATTTTATCACAAGCAATCATTACAAACTCATCATCCTTTGTTAACAGGGTTCCTTGTACATCAGGCTCAACAGTGAGTGGTGACGAAAACACACACGGACAATTCATATACCAATCTCCAAGAGCTCTGCAACATAACCAACCACCTAACGCTTTGATCCTTTTCTGTTCAGTAAAGTAACTAGATCTATGATCTTGAAACATCTGAATTGCAACCTGTAGAAAACATCTAATATAGAGATAACATTGCCATAATATTATGATGAACAATACTAGAACTACAAGCTTGTATATTACTATAACTACCGGATACAATACAAGGACTACATTGTTGCTAAGTTGGATAATACACTACAACAACTGATACATATTTATACTACAAGCTAGGAACATGAGGTGATGGGTTGATGATGGGCACAACATGGGTTGACAGTATGATCACAGAATGAGAATGTGGATTGCAGTGATGGTGATGGGAACATGGGACTGCAGCTTTACATTAAACATGAAGATGATGAGTATCACATGTGATGAACATAATGAGTATCACATGGACAGCTCACATATTCTAACACAACCCCTTCTCCGCTGAGAACTGCAGGTGAGTGGCCAGCATTTGCAACCAGTAGGCGCCTTCCATAAACTAAAGCGGTGCAAGCAAATTACAGAAAAATTAAGTTGTTCCAAACAAGTCAAATTGTGGAAAGGCAGAATATTTAAAAGAAAAAGAAACAATCACATGGCATTATTTAGACTTATGCTGAAGCATCTACCACTGACCATCAAGTTAACAGGAACTTGGCAGTACTGGGCCATGTGTAGCCAGAATCCAACCAAGTACAACATTGTGAATATCTCAAGGGGGAGGGCGTATTAAAGCCATCGAATAGTCCATTGTGAGAGGTATAAGAAAACGATGATAGGTGTTTTCAGTCGATATCTCTGTTGATATCTACATTTCTATATTCAGTCAGCTCGTGGAGAAATCAAAACGATGCTTCCCTCCGGTTTCCATATGTGTAAGAAATTATGTGCTCCCATTGATGGACATGTACAGGAAAAGTTTAAATCATGTGTAGACAAGTTTACCTGGAGTGTTGATTTTGAGTTTGATCACAGCATTCTTTTGTGGCATGTAACGACAGGCTGAGACTTGTACGCTTTCACTGAAAAGAAAGAAAACCTTGATTCAGTTCTATTTAGATTATTTGTTGTATCACTTAGTTAAGCATCCATTCATGGTGTTCAAAGGAATTGGCCAGATAGGATATCAATACACTTCTGCTGAAGCAACTGAAAACTCAGAATCACACCAGATGAGCACAAGGCTTGCAGAAAATTACTTAAGCTTACTATTATATTTCAACTCATGAAGTAAGAGGAGATAGAACCAACTCTGTGTTAATTTGATGTTTGCAAGCTTGCTAAATCACTGCAGTCACTAGAAAGCGGAGAGCACTGGGAGAAGCAGCAGAAATGGGAGATGAAATAGTAAACTTCTTCTTTACTGCTTCTTTTTAGAATAAATAAGCCATGCATGCCATTAAATGGTTCCCTTATCTTTAAGTGGTGGATTTTCTGAACCTACGGAGGAACGGCAGTATGGAGTTCATTTTAATTTAAAAATGTAGTAATGTCTTAATTTGCTTTTTCAGCCTGTTTTCTCATGGAAGCTAGGTATGCAAATAATATGAATGATTACAAGATAATTTTACATCTATAGTTTGTTTGAAGCTCTTCTGCAAGGATAGTTGCTATAATTATGCTAATTTACAGATTTGCGTAACTACCATACTTTATCTGATCAGAATATTGAAAATCAGGGACAGAGCTGTACCAATGTTACAAGCACAACACACAGATTAGTGGATGGCTTGAAGCAAGTACTTAGCATATGATAAGAAAGGTAGCATGTACATGTGCAAACTGATGAAAACTACTACCACACTTGAGTAGGTTTCTTCTGTGTGGAGTTCTAATCTAGGGTGTACCTTCTTTTCCCAAATCTAAGACTATATTAGTGGAAAAGTAGCCTGCTTTGCATATAGTCCAAATGCATGAACACAAGTACTGCAGCAATGATTTCTAGAATAATTACTAATATTGTCTTGTAGAATTCCATGAGGAGTCATGGAGGAAAGGGTATGTATGTTGCCAATTGAGCTGTGAAGTTTCTTCATTTCACTGATGGAAGACCATACAAAACATAAAGCAGCATCTCTCAAGCCTCAAACATGACATTTCATTGTACACGCTACATTAAAAGTTAACCTCTTTCCTCATGATTTGAATGGATACAATGAAGTAACAACAGTATCACTTCAATAAGTTGCATTCTAAATAAGATCAGAGTTGTCTGAGATGAATGATCAACATTTTATTATGGTACATAAGCAAGTAGTTCTATGATATATTCCAACTTAGACATTATCATAAAGTGCTTGGCTTAATCTTGTTAACCCTCATGACATTTAAAGTATATAGGTATTAGGTTAACAGCAATGAAAATGAAGGTGAAATGTTTCTCATCCATATCAAGGTGCCTACGTACCCTATTTATAGGGATCAAGCCATACGTAGTTCTTGGGTAGTAAGTTACCTAGCTGGGCTAGGGTTTTAGAGGATAAGTCATAGCCCAAGCCCACTCGTTTAGGGCTGATGTGGCAGTGAGTTGTTGATCCTATCCATGATCCATGATTTATATAAGGAAACCGATGGTCTCGCATGGACAAGAATGTGACCTCACAAGCGAGGCTAACAGAGATGTAGCATAAGCGAGGCATGCGACCTCGAGGGGTCGAGTCACGCGAAGCGAACCCAAATGTAGAGATACTCATGTGACCTCGCGGGATCTAGCCATGAGCCTTCTAACAGAGTGAGATAGCGATCTTGTGTAGTATGTGGATAACAGAAGCGAAGCGGTCCCTTGACGGGAGTCGTAGCGAGGTGGCCCTGTAGTTAGGCTGGGCTGATTCCAATAGTGGGCTTTTAGTGACCCAATCTTCATCTTCGAGGCCCATTGTAGATAATGAACCATTAATTTAGCTAATTAAATCACGATAATTATTATGCCAGATATGGGCATAACAACTACCCCCCGAGTCCATGTTGTCATTGAAAATGCGAGGTGGACTCAAAAAATCCAATGTACCCACTCGCGAAGTGAAGCTGTGATTTTATCATAGATACAGCTGTTGGAACCATTG
Organism: Kitagawia praeruptora; assembly: GCA_037693485.1. Lineage (NCBI taxonomy): Eukaryota > Viridiplantae > Streptophyta > Magnoliopsida > Apiales > Apiaceae > Kitagawia > Kitagawia praeruptora. The sequence continues at coordinate 130,673,651 of CM075352.1, forward strand.
CGACCCCTAACCAAAGAATTTGAAAGGGTTTGACAGTTGTCATGTCTCGAGATGCATGTTGAATGGTTGAGATCTCGACACGTGTTCCATGCCTTTCTCTCTCCTGATGTCTATATATACTCCTGTCATAATCATTTCCTTTTTCACTTTAACAAACACATTACCGAAGTGCTGCCAGTTTGCTCAAGGATCAAAAGCAAGAAATTTCAGAGTTCAACCTTCAGCGATCTCCAAGTTCTTCAGATTTCTTCAACCTTTCTTAAGAAAAGTAAGTCTTCATTTCTTCCTTGATATTGAATATTGTTCATATTCATCATATTGCATGTTTAGATAACTTTAATTATATGCGATGCGATCTCATTAGACTGCGATCCCATACAGCCAATTTATGCTTGCGACCCGTCTTCGTTTGGTTGAAATAGGAACCCCTTAGCTTAAGAATAACGATCCAATTTTTCCGAATCGTGAGCAAAGTGAGAACACATAGAGCCTCTGTTTATTTGTTCTTTTCTCCCTCTGTCCTCCCTTTGTTTTCTGTAAGGGCACACACTGAGTTACTCAATCTCTTTTGCAGATGTCGACTGATAGTTCAAAGACACCTTCTCCCTTTCCAAACGTACAAATTAGCAGCGAGGCTGCTACTAACATCGCAAAAGCAACAACTACAAGCGAAAGCTCCTTTAAACTATATTTTGACCCTCTGTGGTCGCATGAAGAATACACCAGGGAAGTGCCCCTAGACAAATGGCGATCTAAGCGTCCTTCAAGCTTGCGAGATCAGTCTTTAGACATACTCCCAGCACAGAGCGAGCCCCAACTTGAGAGGACACATGATCAACAAGAGATGGAGGCTCTGAAGAAGAAAGGAGAAGCCTTCAGCTCGCAAGTGGCACATATTCTCGCTAACTTACCTCCAACCAAACCCATCTCTCCCATAAACATAAGTGATTCTCCAGTAGATTCATTAGGCGATGCCTATTATGACATCGAAGGAGGTGCAGACAACGAAGCCAACTCTGATGACGATGATTATGAAGAACCATCCTCAGACGATGGTGGTCTCGATGAGGTGTCCAGGGTTGTCAACTTTAAAGATTATGACTACATCCCTGAGGCATCTCCTACACCGTATGTACCCACCCCTCAACCAGAGCTAGAGGGGGTTATATATGTTGATGGCCCTCGCCCTGAAGATATCAAGCCCGGCTCGAAAGTTAAACCAGGCAAGCCTCGCATTCTTGCATGTCGTGATATGTCTTCAACTTTGACAGAGAAGACACTTAGAGACGGAGTTGAAAGATTTCGTCCTGAGGGAAAAATCATCATCCCTAAGAAGAGAATGCGATGCTATCGTTTCAACCATAAAGAAAACGGTGGCAGGGTTCCCCGCATGGTGCTAACGATCCCCCTCATGAAGATAGGAGTTTCTTCGCCCTTCCATCCCTTCATTAAAGATGTTTGTGAAACCTACTTCCTCGCTCCTATCCAAATAAGCACAAATGGATATAGAGCCATGATTGCTCTTTATATTCTCTACCATAAGATCAGATACCCATGCTTAGATGCGATGACAATGGGTTACTTTCTTCAATTAAAGCGATGTGGAGCCAAAGATTTTGGCTATGTATATTTTTCCATCTGGCCTGAATTCAACAAGAAATACATTCTTCCTGGGGCAATAAGTAATGCAAGGTCGTGGAAAGAGCCATTTCTGTATATACACGAGGTCCCCAGGGTGAAGACAAGTTTCAACTACTTGCCTGGTGAGATATCTCTTCAAATAGCGAATTTTATTATTTTTTAACTATTCGAAATTAACTCCTTTGGCATCGCAGTTGGCCCAGTTCGCACCGTTCTGAAGGGCGAAGAGAAGCGCCGTGCTGATGAGGTGTTGACTAAATCTACTCCCGCAGAAAGAAATATTCGAACCCTCCTATCCTTAGAAAACCTTATCTCATGTGGGTTTCTTAAGGAAAGCGTAGGATCCACTCCTGAAGCGGGGCCTTCTACCGCGAAGCGGTCCTCGCGAAAAAGGAAAATACAAGAAGAGGCCTCGTCTTCTCTCATTGAGATAGTAACTGAGGGTATACCCCCCAATAGCAATTGAGCTTAGGGACCGCATTACTTCTTTTATTTGTGCAACTATATCATACTTGTCCTCGCATATATTTGATTGAACTGTTTATTAACTTGTCTTTGTCTCACTGTTTAGGTATGTCAAATCAAAGCGGCCCAGTTCCTCCCTTCCTTCAGCCGAAAGGCAAAAAAGGTGCAGCGGCCAAGAAAGATTCAAGTTTGAAAACTCCTCCTACCAAATCCACAGCTCTGCCGAAGGTAGTTAGCGACCTCCCATTTCAGCCCAACGTTGCTAGCGATGCTGCTCAAAATTCTTCTGACCAAACTCCGTTGAAGAGGCCCAGAGTAGACGGGCAGAAGGATGGACTTGTTCGACCTCCTTCTGGAATTGTTCCTGGGACCGCTGGGCAGCATCTCTTCGCTTCTCTAGGGACCAAATACTCTGAAGAGGCTGAAACCTCCCACTGGTGGAAAGCAGCGACCCCCGAGGAGAATGCGACTACAATAACAAAGTGCCTAGCCGAAGCCTTCATTCGTCAATCTGCCCATACCAGGGATTTTCTGAGACTGGAGAATAAGGTCAAGGTCCTTGAGTTCCAGAAAGTGGAAGACAAGCGATCCTTGGAGGAAACCTTCAAAAAGCAACTCTCCTACGATACTGCTAACCTCCGCACAGATCTCAAAAATGCCCGTCGGGAAAGGAATGAGTTTGAGAAATCTTTTAAAGATTTGCAGCAATCAAGCGAGGCGACCTTGAAGAAAAAGGAGGAGGAGATCGAGAAGTTGAGGAACGATCTGACTGCCGCTCAAGCTTCCCTGGACAACGCTGAAAACATATTCCTTGCCAAAGGCCAAGTTACCTTTATGAAAGAATTCATCCGAACGATCCCAGACTTTGATTGGGATCAACTTGGGCCTGGGAATGCTGAATTTGCTGAGAATCTAAAGAAGCAGATCGCTAATGAGGATGCGGAGGAGGAGCGCCTCGCAGAAGAGGCTAGGATCGCGGAGCAAGCAAGGCTGGCGGAGGAAGCTACAAAAACCATTCAAGATAAGGATGTTCCATAATTTGTTTGCCACCATTAATGTTCTTGAACTAGGGATGCGGGTACCCTTTGAATACCTCGCGAGATGTAACTATATTTTTGTTGTTGGATAACTCTGATAACTGCAAGTCCTCTGGGATCGCATGGCGACCCACAGTAACTTTTCATCCACGTTTTCAATATAATTGCCTGTGCTTATATGTTAACTGTCTTCATAGCAGCGTCATAATTTTCCATTTGTGTAATTTCTTCATGTAGTTTGTCTTCGTTAAATTAGATTCCTTTGATTGTAGTAAGTGCGATCTATTCTTGTGAGATTGTTAGGTGCGAACCGTTGGGGTCGCATATGATATTTCCAAATTGTGCTTTTCATAGATTATTGTCTGGAGTAGCCTCGCTTCGTTGCGCTGAGCTAATCCTTTAAGATTTAAAATTCTAACAAACAAACAAATGAAATCTAAATGCAAGAATTGAAATTTAAATGAACAATAATGAATGTAAACGAACTCATTTATTGCCATAGTAGGGACGAGGCCCTAAAGTTGATAAGTAGAAATGTCTTCATGTAGTACAAGGTAGGGGCGAGGCCCTAAAGTTGATAAGTAGGGACGAGGCCCTAAAGTCATTACATCATAAAGGGGAGGTGTTTATATGAGCACTACCCCCCAATACTTTGTATGAATTTATTCATGCTAAGTAGTAGAAATAGATAGAGGCTACCAGTAATGAAGCTTTTACTGATAGTATTTTCTCAAGTGTTCCGCGTTCCAAGCTCGCGGAATGACTTTGTCTTCCATGTCAGTGAGATAGTATGTTCCCTCTGATAGAGTTGCATAGATCTTGTAGGGTCCTTCCCAATTAGTACCAAAAACACCATGACTTGCGACCCTAGTGTTAGGCATAACCCTTCTGAGAACTAGGTCGCCTGTACGTAGGGATCGCACTTTGACCTTCCCATTGTAGTACCTTGCGGTCCGTTGCTGATAAGCTGCGAGGCGTAGCTGAGCCTCGCTTCTAGTTTCCTCAATCATGTCCAGATAGAGTCTATGATTAACTTCGTTAGACTCAGGGTCATAATGTTCCCTTCTAAACGATCCCGAACCAACTTCTACTGGAACCATGGCCTCACACCCATAGGTAAGGGAAAATGGGGTCTCTCCAGTAGTACTCCTTGGGGTCGTATTATAAGACCACAAGACCCTTGGTAGTTCTTCAGGCCAATTGCCCTTACTTTCTTCCAGCTTCGCCCTCAAAGTATGTTTGATTATTTTGTTGATTGCTTCAGTTTGGCCATTTGTCTGAGGATGACTAACAGCTGAAAAACTTTTCTTGATCCCCAAATTCTCACAGAATTCCTTCATTTCCTTGATGTCAAATTGTTTCCCATTATCTGATATGAGTTGATAAGGGATCCCATAGCGACACACAATTGCTCTGTACACAAAATCCTTTAGTTTCTTGGCAGTGATTGTTGCAAGTGGCTTAGCCTCGGCCCACTTAGTAAAATAATCCACTGCCACCACTGCATACTTAACTCCCCCTTTAGCCTTAGGTAGTTCTCCAATTAGATCGATCCCCCACATAGCAAAGGGCCATGGGCTCGTGAGCGAAGTGAGTTGGGAGACCGGTGCATTGCTAAAATTAGCGATCCTCTGGCAGGCATCGCACTTCCTTGAGAATTCGAATGCATCCCTTTTAAGTGTGGGCCAAAAGTATCCTTGACGAAGAATCTTCTGAGCTAGCGAACTACCCCCCGAGTGATTCCCACATATACCTTCATGGACTTCTCTCAGAATATAGTTGCATTCATCGCCATCTACACACCTCAAGAGTGGAGTGTTGAACCCTCTTCGATACAGAACCTCATCATAAATAACATAGCGAGCAGCCTGATATTTGACCTTCCTTGCTTCCTTTTTATCGTGAGGTAGTACCCCATTTTTCACATACTCCCATATAGGGGTCATCCATGTTGGTTCTGAGCTCGCTACTTCCATAATAAACTCTTCAGGGACACTAGGCTTCGTTTGAACTTCCAAGGGTATGACCCCAAGTAAAGTGGCTTCGCGACGCGATCCCAATTTTGCTAGGGCATCAACACCTTGATTTTTTGCCCTCCTGATAAATTCCACCTTGACTTGTTTGAATGATTTCATTAATCTTTGCACACATCGCAGATAGAGTTCGATTTGAGGCCCTCTAGCCTGCCAACCGCATCCAATGTGGCCTGTGACCAGCATAGAATCACTATATGCATTTAAATTTTCAATTTTCATCTCAATTGCAAGTTTGAGACCAATGATTAGGGCCTCATATTCAGTTGCATTGTTAGATGCTCCAAATGTAAAATGAACTGCGCTTCGTATTCTGCGACCCTCGGGAGTTACAAGTTCGATCCCTGCTCCCGCTCCTTCCTTATTAGAGGCACCATCCACAAAAAGTTCCCACCACGAGGCCGAATTTTGAGTTTTGACCTCGCTACTCGCCCTTTCAGGGATCGGTATGAGAGCCCAAGAACCTTGTTCAACGTAGGGAGGAAACTCAAGTATAAAATCTGCTAGAGCTTGACCCTTTAGAGGCCCTCGTGGCTTATATTCGATGTCAAATTGACTCAGTTCCACAGTCCATTTCAAGAGCCTTCCTGATGTTTCTGGTTTATGCATCACTTGTCTTAGAGGATAAGATGTGCAAACCTCAATTTTGTGAGCCTGAAAGTATGGCCTTAGCTTTCGCGAGGCCAATACTAAGGCATAAGTAAGTTTCTCCATGTTAGTGTAGCGAGTCTCTGCGTCTATCATTCGTCGACTAACATAGTAGACAGGATACTGAACTTTTCCCTCCTCGCGAACCAAAACAGCACTGACCGCGTGCTCTGACACTGCGAGGTACACAATGAGTGTTTCTTCCTCACGGGGCTTGGAGAGTAGAGGTGGCGATCCCATATGCTCCTTAATATTCTGAAATGCCTCCTCGCACTGCGGGGTCCATTCAAAATCCTTCCCCACCTTCTTAATTGCCTTGAAGAATTCTTGGCACTTGTCTGATGACTTGGAAACGAACCGATTGAGTGCTGCGATCCTTCCTGTTAAACTCTGAACCTCCTTCACACTTCTTGGGGATCGCATGTCCATTAAAGCCTTTATTTTTGCAGGGTTCGCTTCGATGCCTCTATGGTTGACAATGAACCCTAGGAATTTCCCGGATTCGACCCCGAACACACATTTCTGGGGGTTAAGCTTCATTTTGTATCTTCTCAGTATATCAAACATCTCTGCGAGGTGAGTGATGTGATCTCCAGCCTCCTTAGATTTTACCAACATATCGTCTACATACACTTCCATTGTTTTTCCAATTTGTTTCTCAAACATCATATTAATGAGCCGTTGATAGGTGGCCCCAGCATTGAGAAGACCAAAGGGCATCCCTATGTAACAATAGAGACCCCTATCAGTGATGAACGAAGTGTGCTCCTGGTCAGGGCCATACATCGGTATCTGATTGTACCCCGAATAGGCATCCATGAAACTAAGAAGTGCGTGCCCAGCTGTTGAGTCTACCAACTGATTGATCCTTGGTTGTGGGAAACTGTCTTTGGGACAATGTTTGTTGAGGTCGGTAAAATCCACACATGTTCTCCATTTTCCATTGGGATTTTTCACAAGAACAGGGTTCGCAAGCCAGTCAGGGTAGAAAGATTCCCTAACGAGGCCGACCTCGAGGAGTCTGTCAACTTCCTCTTTCAGGGCCTCGGCTCGCTCACCGCTTATGGGTCGCCTCTTCTGCCTTATTCCCTTTTTGCTTGGATCTAAGTTAAGTTTGTGGCACATAACATTAGGATCAATTCCAATCATATCTTCGTGAGACCAGGCGAACACGTCCAAATTGGCCTTCAAAAAACTAACGAGCCTTTCGCGAAGCCTTGGATTAAGTTGCGACCCAACCTTCAGTACCTTGGCCGGATCTTTGGCATCGACTAAGATAGAGATGGTATCCTCTACGGCCCCAGCTCGATCCACATGTTCTGGGATGCGAGGATCTAGATCAAGTTCAAATTCTCGAGCCGTGCTAGATTCTGCTTCATTTCTCCTCGCGATCCCATTTTGTGGTGAGGGCGACATCGTTTCTGTAGCAGGAACCGCCCCTATATGTCTATACTCATTTATTATTGTGGTCTCTTGAGTTATTCCATTAGGCAGGTCTACCAAGGTTGAAGTTTCCTTGCGAACCCACTTCCCCTTTCGGGCTCGCACTGCAGCTTGTTCTGGGCTCTCCTCATCGTCACTAGCCTCTTCAACGATTCCTTCCTGGAGAATTAACACAGGCTGCGAGGCCTCTAACATGAGTACCCCTGGGATAGGCTCCACCTGGATACCCAAGCCTTCAAAGTAATCATCTGGGAGTTCTTCAATTGATATTATATTACATTCCATATTTCCTGGTACAAAGCCACCCCCCCTTTCTGCAGCCTTCAAGGCATTGTTATAACATTCACGAGATTCATGTTGGATTCCTTTCACACAACCAACACCGTGAGGAGTAGGAAACTTCATAGAGAGGTGATAGATAGATGTCACCACCCTCATTTCCTTCAGGATGGGCCTTCCCACTATTGCATTGTAAGCAGATGGTTGATCTACTACCATGAAGTCAGCGATCTGCGTAGTGATGCAAGGTTCGTCCCCTAGAGTGATGGGGAGCCGAACGAGGCCTTTAACGTTAACAGATGCTCCAGTGAACCCATAAAGATGCCCCACCGTGGGTATTAGATCTTTATCAATATATCCCATCCTCTTGTAGACTTCGTATGTAAGAATATTCACAGCACTTCCATTATCAACAAGGACCCTATAGACGTTTTGGGATCCAATGCGAACCCGGACCACAAGTGCATCAGAGTGGGGATGATGAACCCACTTCGCATCTTCTTCAGTGAACATAATGTTTGTGTCCTCACCTTTAATCAACTTTAGAGGTCGCTCTTGTAGATGATGCACATTAGTGAGGGGTCGGTCCCTGGCCTCGCGTGCATATCTTTCTCTAGCTTTATTACTTCCCCCCCTCCCAATGTGGGGACCTCCAATGATTACATGTATACTTCCAGCTCGCTCTTCCCTGTCTTTGCGGGGCTCATCTTGCTTCTCATGTGGCACAGCATGATACCCTACCCCTTATTTACTGGGATTCCCTTGATGCTTTTTTGCTTCACGAACCGCCCACTCAGTTAATTTCCCATCCCGAATTAATTGATCAATTTGCTGCTTAAGTTGCCAACAATTGTTAGTAGCATGCCCTGCTTGTTCATGGAAGGCGCAATACTTGCTAGTGTCCGCAGTTCCCTTTGAACCCATTGGTGTGGGTCGTTTAAACATTCCTTTATCTGCATTGACAGCATAAATGTGTTCAATCGGAGCAACCAGAGGGACGAACCTGTCTTCATTTCTAGCGAAGCGATCTCGAGGCGGGGATCGCCTCAAAGGATCGCGTTCTCTCCTTTTTGGGCTGGGGCTTCGGCTTCGATCCCGTCTTTGCCTTGGACTTCTGGAGTCTTTTCTTTTTACTCCTCTATTTCTACTCCAACTGCTACTCCTTTCATTACTCCTTTTTAGATCTGCCAGTGATTTCTCGACGCGCTTGAAGGGCTCGGCGACCCTATGTAACTCCGAAAGTGTGACAGGGGTTTGCTCTTGTAGTTTCTCCCAGAATTTAGTTCCTTCCCTTACCCCTGCAATCAGGAAATTTTTCACAGCCTCGTCATTAGCGCCTCGCACACGAGGTACTTCAGCATTAAACCTCTTGAAGTAGTCGTGCAAAGTCTCTCTTTCCTTTTGCTTTATATTTGCCAGTGTGGACACAGGGGGTGCATAGAGCATTGAAGATTGAAATTGTTTAATAAATATGTCCACGAACTGTTCCCAAGAATCTATGACAATTAGGGATCCCAGCTTCGAGAACCATTGCCGGGCACTTCCTCTTAGCGAAGCTGCGAACAACCTACACCTCGCCAACTGTGACACTTGATACACTTCCATCTCATTGTTGAAACGTATAACGAACTCAGCTGGATCAGTCTCCCCATTATAGGTCATGTCAGAATGATGACCTCGAAATATTGCAGGTAATGGAGCAGTGTGGATCTCATGAGTGAAAGGCGAGGAGGAACCCATATTGCTAAAAATCCCCTTCTCGTTGTTCATCTCATCCAATGTTTTTTTCAACTCTTCTAACTTATAATCCCCAATCCTGGCCTCTTTGTCTCCATTTTTCTTTCCTCCAGTACTTGCATGATGAGATTGAGTCTTTTTTGGGGCACTAGACTCTTCTTGATCATTCCTGCGATCCTTATTCTTAGGGTCTTCCTCGCGATGCTGGGATCGTTCACGCTCTCGATTGAAAGGGGGTCTGTCCTCGCGATGATGGGACCGCTCACGCTCTCTGCAAGGAGAGGGGGGTCTGTCATCGCGACGATGTGACCGCTCACGATCTTTTCGAGGAGATAAGGGTTGATGAGAGCCCTTACTCTTATTTTTAGACCCTCCATCTTTGTTACTTTTGAGCTTTACCAACTTGAGACGGAGATCATGCTCACTGAGTTTCTTTCCAACTCGGTCAAAGACACTAACGGACCGTCCTTCCGATGAGGCGGGCTTCGCTTTCGATCCCTCCTTTTCAATAGTAGCTACATCCTCTTCCCAATCGGGGTTCGTCCGATCCGTCACCACATCATCAAAGTCCTCAATTAGCTTCTTGGCGGGACCCTTGCTACTTTCTGCTTGGTGAGTTCGATCCCCTGTCCTTGTATTCCTTTTGAATCCCCTAGAACTGTGCCTCTTCTCCATTTTGGCCATCTTTTCTCTTACCTCGATCATTTGGTCACCAAGGCCTTTCAAAAATGTCATGACTTCGCCAGGCAAGGCGACCTGTTGAACGACAGGGGGCGTTTTATCCTTCTCAAAATCATCCTCGATCCCCTCGTTATGCGCTTCGCCTTTTACTGTGTCCTTCTGGGGATCATCCTTATTTCTTCTATGCGATCCCGGTGTTCCCCCTTCACCATTTCTCTTCTTGTGTGATTTAGTCATCGTTCTCTCAATCAATGACTAGCAGCCCCTCCTTCTAGCGCCAAATGTTATAGGGAGAATATTGTATAACAATATTTTGGAGGTTGCTGGATTAACGGAGCTAAATGCGGATATAAAGCTTATAAAAGAAGAATTAGGGTTAGGGTTTATGTGTGTAAATGTGGCTGAGCTTGATAGGTGATTTCAAGGGTGAAATGTTTCTCATCCATATCAAGGTGCCTACGTACCCTATTTATAGGGATCAAGCCATACGTAGTTCTTGGGTAGTAAGTTACCTAGCTGGGCTAGGGTTTTAGAGGATAAGTCATAGCCCAAGCCCACTCGTTTAGGGCTGATGTGGCAGTGAGTTGTTGATCCTATCCATGATCCATGATTTATAGAAGGAAACCGATGGTCTCGCATGGACAAGAATGTGACCTCACAAGCGAGGCTAACAGAGATGTAGCATAAGCGAGGCATGCGACCTCGAGGGGTCGAGTCACGCGAAGCGAACCCAAATGTAGAGATACTCATGTGACCTCGCGGGATCTAGCCATGAGCCTTCTAACAGAGTGAGATAGCGATCTTGTGTAGTATGTGGATAACAGAAGCGAAGCGGTCCCTTGACGGGAGTCGTAGCGAGGTGGCCCTGTAGTTAGGCTGGGCTGATTCCAATAGTGGGCTTTTAGTGACCCAATCTTCATCTTCGAGGCCCATTGTAGATAATGAACCATTAATTTAGCTAATTAAATCATGATAATTATTATGCCAGATATGGGCATAACACCTATCACCTACTGGCTCCATGAGCCTCTGTTTATTTGTTCTTTTCTCCCTCTATCCTCCCTTTGTTTTCTGTAAGGGCACACACTGAGTTACTCAATCTCTTTTGCAGATGTCGACTGATAGTTCAAAGACACCTTCTCCCTTTCCAAACGTACAAATTAGCAGCGAGGCTGCTACTAACATCACAAAAGCAACAAGTACAAGCGAAAGCTCCTTTAAACTATATTTTGACCCTCTGTGGTCGCATGAAGAATACACCAGGGAAGTGCCCCTAGACAAATGGCGATCTAAGCGTCCTTCAAGCTTGCGAGATCAGTCTTTAGACATACTCCCAGCACAGAGCGAGCCCCAACTTGAGAGGACACATGATCAACAAGAGATGGAGGCTCTGAAGAAGAAAGGAGAAGCCTTCAGCTCGCAAGTGGCACATATTCTCGCTAACTTATCTCCAACCAAACCCATCTCTCCCATAAACATAAGTGATTCTCCAGTAGATTCATTAGGCGATGCCTATTATGACATCGAAGGAGGTGCAGACAACGAAGCCAACTCTGATGACGATGATTATGAAGAACCATCCTCAGACGATGGTGGTCTCGATGAGGTGTCCAGGGTTGTCAACTTTAAAGATTATGACTACATCCCTGAGGCATCTCCTACACCGTATGTACCCACCCCTCAACCAGAGCTAGAGGGGGTTATATATGTTGATGGCCCTCGCCCTGAAGATATCGAGCCCGGCTCGAAAGTTAAACCAGGCAAGCCTCGCATTCTTGCATGTCGTGATATGTCTTCAACTTTGACAGAGAATACACTTAGAGAAGAAGTTGAAAGATTTCGTCCTGAGGGAAAAATCATCCTCCCTAAGAAGAGAATGCGATGCTATCGTTTCAACCATAAAGAAAACGGTGGCAGGGTTCCCCGCATGGTGCTAACGATCCCCCTCATGAAGATAGGAGTTTCTTCGCCCCTCCATCCCTTCATTAAAGATGTTTGTGAAACCTACTTCCTCGCTCCTATCCAAATAAGCACAAATGGATATAGAGCCATGATTGCTCTTTATACTCTCTACCATAAGCTCAGATACCCATGCTTAGATGCGAAGACAATGGGTTGCTTTCTTCAATTAAAGCGATGTGGAGCCAAAGATTTTGGCTATGTATATTTTTCCATCTGGCCTGAATTCAACAAGAAAGACCTTCTTCCTGGGGCAATAAGTAATGCAGGGGCGTGGAAAGAGCCATTTCTGTATATACACGAGGTCCCCAGGGTGAAGACAAGTTTCAACTACTTGCCTGGTGAGATATCTCTTCAAATAGCGAATTTTATTATTTTTTAACTATTCGAAATTAACTCCTTTGGCATCGCAGTTGGCCCAGTTCGCACCGTTCTGAAGGGCGAAGAGAAGCGCCGTGCTGATGAGGTGTTGACTAAATCTACTCCCGCAGAAAGAAATATTCGAACCCTCCTATCCTTAGAAAACCTTATCTCATGTGGGTTTCTTAAGGAAGGCGTAGGATCCACTCCTGAAGCGGGGCCTTCTACCGCGAAGCGATCCTCGCGAAAAAGGAAAATACAAGAAGAGGCCTCGTCTTCTCTCATTGAGATACTAACTGAGGCTATACCCCCCCCCATAGCAATTGAGCTTAGGGACCGCATTACTTCTTTTATTTGTGCAACTGTATCATACTTGTCCTCGCATATATTTGATTGAACTGTTTATTAACTTGTCTTTGTCTCACTGTTTAGGTATGTCAAATCAAAGCGGCCCAGTTCCTCCCTTCCTTCAGCCGAAAGGCAAAAAAGGTGCAGCGGCCAAGAAAGATTCAAGTTTGAAAACTCCTCTTACCAAATCCACAGCTCTGCCGAAGGTAGTTAGCGACCTCCCATTTCAGCCCAACGTTGCTAGCGATGCTGCTCAAAATTCTCCTGACCAAACTCCGTTGAAGAGGCCCAGAGTAGACGGGCAGAAGGATGGACTTGTTCGACCTCCTTCTGGAATTGTTCATGGGACCGCTGGGCAGCATCTCTTCGCTTCTCTAGGGACCAAATACTCTGAAGAGGCTGAAACCTCCCACTGGTGGAAAGCAGCGACCCCCGAGGAGAATGCGACTACAATAACAAAGTGCCTAGCCGAAGCCTTCATTCGTCAATCTGCCCATACCAGGGATTTTCTGAGACTGGAGAATAAGGTCAAGGTCCTTGAGTTCCAGAAAGTGGAAGACAAGCGATCCTTGGAGGAAACCTTCAAAAAGCAACTCTCCTACGATACTGCTAACCTCCGCACAGATCTCAAAAATGCCCATCGGGAAAGGAATGAGTTTGATAAATCTTTTAAAGATTTGCAGCAATCAAGCGAGGTGACCTTGAAGAAAAAGGAGGAGGAGATCGAGAAGTTGAGGAACGATCTGACTGCCGCTCAAGCTTCCCTGGACAACGCTGAAAACATATTCCTTGCCAAAGGCCAAGTTACCTTTATGAAAGAATTCATCCGAAAGATCCCAGACTTTGATTGGGATCAACTTGGGCCTGGGAATGCTGAATTTGCTGAGAATCTAAAGAAGCAGATTGCTAATGAGGATGCGGAGGAGGAGCGCCTCGCAGAAGAGGCTAGGATCGCGGAGCAAGCAAGGCTGGCGGAGGAAGGTACAATAACCATTCAAGATAAGAATGTTCCATAATTTGTTTGCCACCATTAATGTTCTTGAACTAGGGATGCGGGTACCCTTTGAATACCTCGCGAGATGTAACAATATTTTTGTTGTTGGATAACTCTGATAACTGCAAGTCCTCTGGGATCGCATGGCGACCCACAGTAACTTTTCATCCACGTTTTCAATATAATTGCCTTTGCTTATATGTTAACTGTCTTCATAGCAGCGTCATAATTTTCCATTTGTGTAATTTCTTCATGTAGTTTGTCTTCGTTAAATTAGATTCCTTTGATTGTAGTAAGTGCGATCTATTCTTCTGAGAATGTTAGGTGCGAACCGTTGGGGTCGCATATGATATTTCCAAATTGTGCTTTTCATAGATTATTGTCTGGAGTATCCTCGCTTCGTTGCGCTGAGCTAATCCTTTAAGATGTAAAATTCTAACAAACAAACAAATGAAATCTGAATGCAAGAATTGAAATTTAAATAAACAATAATGAATGTAAACGAACTCATTTATTGCCATAGTAGGGACGAGGCCCTAAAGTTGATAAGTAGAAATGTCTTCATGTAGTACAAGGTAGGGGCGAGGCCCTAAAGTTGATAAGTAGGGACGAGGCCCTAAAGTCATTACATCATAAAGGGGAGGTGTTTATATGAGCACTACCCCCCAATACTTTGTATGAATTTATTCATGCTAAGTAGTAGAAATAGATAGAGGCTACCAGTAATGAAGCTTTTACTGATAGTATTTTCTCAAGTGTTCCGCGTTCCAAGCTCACGGAATGACTGTCTTCCATGTAAGTGAGATAGTATGTTCCCTCTAATAGAGTTGCATAGATCTTGTAGGGTCCTTCCCAATTAGTACCAAAAACACCATGACTTGCGACCCTAGTGTTAGGCATAACCCTTCTGAGAACTAGGTCGCCTGTACGTAGGGATCACACTTTGACCTTCCCATTGTAGTACCTTGCGGTCCGTTGCTGATAAGCTGCGAGGCGTAGCTGAGCCTCGCTTCTAGTTTCCTCAATCATGTCCAGATAGAGTCTATGATTAACTTCGTTAGACTCAGGGTCATAATGTTCCCTTCTAAACGATCCCGAACCAACTTCTACTGGAACCATGGCCTCACACCCATAGGTAAGGGAAAATGGGGTCTCTCCAGTAGTACTCCTTGGGGTCGTATTATAAGACCACAAGACCCTTGGTAGTTCTTCAGGCCAATTGCCCTTACTTTCTTCCAGCTTCGCCTTCAAAGTATGTTTGATTATTTTGTTGATTGCTTCAGTTTGGCCATTTGTCTGAGGATGACTAACAGCTGAAAAACTTTTCTTGATCCCCAAATTCTCACAGAATTCCTTCATTTCCTTGCTGTCAAATTGTTTCCCATTATCTGATATGAGTTGATAAGGGATCCCATAGCGACACACAATTGCTCTGTACACAAAATCCTTTAGTTTCTTGGCAGTGATTGTTGCAAGTGGCTCAGCCTCGGCCCACTTAGTAAAATAATCCACTGCCACCACTGCATACTTAACTCCCCCTTTAGCCTTAGGTAGTTCTCCAATTAGATCGATCCCCCACATAGCAAATGGCCATAGGCTCGTGAGCGAAGTGAGTTGGGAGACCGGTGCATTGCTAAAATTAGCGATCCTCTGGCAGGCATCGCACTTCCTTGAGAATTCGAATGCATCCCTTTTAAGTGTGGGCCAAAAGTATCCTTGACGAAGAATCTTCTGAGCTAGCGAACTACCCCCCGAGTGATTCCCACATATACCTTCATGGACTTCTCTCAGAATATAGTTGCATTCATCGCCATCTACACACCTCAAGAGTGGAGTGTTGAACCCTCTTCGATACAGAACCTCATCATAAATAACATAGCGAGCAGCCTGATATTTGACCTTCCTTGCTTCCTTTTTATCGTGAGGTAGTACCCCATTTTTCACATACTCCCATATAGGGGTCATCCATGTTGGTTCTGAGCTCGCTACTTCCATAATAAACTCTTCAGGGACACTAGGCTTCGTTTGAACTTCCAAGGGTATGACCCCAAGTAAAGTGGCTTCGCGACGTGATCCCAATTTTGCTAGGGCATCAGCACCTTGATTTTTTGCCCTCCTGATAAATTCCACCTTGACTTGTTTGAATGATTTCATTAATCTTTGCACACATCGCAGATAGAGTTCGATTTGAGGCCCTCTAGCCTGCCAACCGCATCCAATGTGGCCTGTGACCAGCATAGAATCACTATATGCATTTAAATTTTCAATTTTCATCTCAATTGCAAGTTTGAGACCAATGATTAGGGCCTCGTATTCAGCTGCATTGTTAGATGCTCCAAATGTAAAATGAACTGCGCTTCGTATTCTGCGACCCTCGGGAGTTACAAGTTCGATCCCTGCTCCCGCTCCTTCCTTATTAGAGGCACCATCCACAAAAAGTTCCCACCACGAGGCCGAATTTTGAGTTTTGACCTCGCTACTCGCCCTTTCAGGGATCGGTATGAGAGCCCAAGAACCTTGTTCAACGTAGGGAGGAAACTCAAGTATAAAATCTGCTAGAGCTTGACCTTTTAGAGGCCCTCGTGGCTTATATTCAATGTCAAATTGACTCAGTTCCACAGTCCATTTCAAGAGCCTTCCTGATGTTTCTGGTTTATGCATCACTTGTCTTAGAGAATAAGATGTGCGAACCTCAATTTTGTGAGCCTGAAAGTATGGCCTTAGCTTTCGCGAGGCCAATACTAAGGCATAAGCAAGTTTCTCCATGTTAGTGTAGCGAGTCTCTGCGTCTATCATTCGTCGACTAACATAGTAGACAGGATACTGAACTTTTCCCTCCTCGCGAACCAAAACAGCACTGACCGCGTGCTCTGACACTGCGAGGTACACAATGAGTGTTTCTTCCTCACGGGGCTTGGAGAGTAGAGGTGGCGATCCCAGATGCTCCTTAATTTTCTGAAATGCCTCCTCGCACTGCGGGGTCCATTCAAAATCCTTCCCCACCTTCTTAATTGCCTTGAAGAATTCTTGGCACTTGTCTGATGACTTAGAAACGAACCGATTGAGTGCTGCGATCCTTCCTGTTAAACTCTGAACCTCCTTCACACTTCTTGAGGATCGCATGTCCATTAAAGCCTTTATTTTTGCAGGGTTCGCTTCGATGCCTCTATGGTTGACAATGAACCCTAGGAATTTCCCGGATTCGACCCCGAACACACATTTCTGGGGGTTAAGCTTCATTTTGTATCTTCTCAGTATATCAAATATCTCTGCGAGGTGAGTGATGTGATCTCCAGCCTCCTTAGATTTTACCAACATATCGTCTACATACACTTCCATTGTTTTTCCAATTTGTTTCTCAAACATCATATTATTGAGCCGTTGATAGGTGGCCCCAGCATTGAGAAGACCAAAGGGCATCCCCATGTAACAATAGAGACCCCTATTAGTGATGAACGAAGTGTGCTCCTGGTCAGGGCCATACATCGGTATCTGATTGTACCCCGAATAGGCATCCATGAAACTAAGAAGTGCATGCCCAGCTGTTGAGTCTACCAACTGATCGATCCTTGGTAGTGGGAAACTGTCTTTGGGACAATGTTTGTTGAGGTCGGTAAAATCCACACATGTTCTCCATTTTCCATTGGGCTTTTTCACAAGAACAGGGTTCGCAAGCCAGTCAGGGTAGAAAGATTCCCTAACGAGGCCGACCTCGAGGAGTCTGTCAACTTCCTCTTTCAGGGCCTCGGCTCGCTCACCGCTTATGGGTCACCTCTTCTGCCTTATTCCTTTTTTGCTTGGATCTAAGTTAAGTTTGTGGCACATAACAGTAGGATCAATTCCAATCATATCTTCGTGAGACCAGGCGAACACGTCCAAACTGGCCTTAAAAAAACTAACGAGCCTTTCGCGAAGCCCTGGATTAAGTTGCGACCCAACCTTCAGTACCTTGGCCGGATCTTTGGCATCGACTATGATAGAGATGGTATCCTCTGCGGCCCCGGCTCGATCCACATGTTCTGGGATGCGAGGATCTAGATCAAGTTCAAATTCTCGAGCCGTGCTAGATTCTGCTTCATTTCTCCTCGCGATCCCATTTTGTGGTGAGGGCGACATCGTTTATGTAGCAGGGACCGCCCCTATATGTCCATACTCATTTATTATTGTGGTCTCTTGAGTTATTCCATTAGGCAGGTCTACCAAGGTTGAAGTTTCCTTGCGAACCCACTTCCCCTTTCGGGCTCGCACTGCAGCTTGTTCTGGGCTCTCCTCATCGTCACTAGCCTCTTCAACGATTCCTTCCTGGAGAATTAACACAGGTTGCGAGGCCTCTAACATGAGTGCCCCTGGGATCGGCTCCACCTGGATACCCAAGCCTTCAAAGTAATCATCTGGGAGTTCTTCAATTGATATTATATTACATTCCATATTTCCTGGTACAAAGCCACCCCCCCTTTCTGTAGCCTTCAAGGCATTGTTATAACATTCACGAGATTCATGTTGGATTCCTTTCACACAACCAACACCGTGAGGAGTGGGAAACTTCATAGAGAGGTGATAGATAGATGTCACCACCCTCATTTCCTTCAGGATGGGCCTTCCCACTATTGCATTGTAAGCAGATGGTTGATCTACTACCATGAAGTCAGCGATCTGCGTGGTGATGCAAGGTTCGTCCCCTAGAGTGATGGGGAGCCGAACGAGGCCTTTAACGCTAACAGATGCTCTAGTGAACCCATAAAGATGCCCCACCGTGGGTATTAGATCTTTATCAACATATCCCATCCTCTTGTAGACTTCGTATGTAAGAATATTCACAGCACTTCCATTATCAACAAGGACCCTATAGACGTTTTGGGATCCAATGCGAACCCGGACCACAAGTGCATCAGAGTGGGGATGATGAACCCACTTCGCATCTTCTTCAGTGAACATAATGTTTGTGTCCTCACCTTTAAACAACTTTGGAGGTCGCTCTTGTAGATGATGCACATTAGTGAGGGGTCGGTCCCTGGCCTCGTGTGCATATCTTTCTCTAGCTTTATTACTTTCCCCCCCAATGTGGGGACCTCCAATGATTACATGTATACTTCCAGCTCGCTCTTCCCTGTCTTTGCGGGGCTCATCTTGCTTCTCATGTGGCACAGCATGATACCCCACCCCTTGTTTACTGGGATTCCCTTGATGCTTTTTTGCTTCACGAACCGCCCACTCAGTTAATTTCCCATCCCGAATTAATTGATCAATTTGCTGCTTAAGTTGCCAACAATTGTTAGTAGCATGCCCTGCTTATTCATGGAAGGCGCAATACTTGCTAGTGTCCGCAGTTCCCTTTGAACCCATTGGTGTGGGTCGTTTAAACATTCCTTTATCTGCATTGACAGCATAAATGTGTTCAATCGGAGCAACCAGAGGGACGAACCTGTCTTCATTTCTAGCGAAGCGATCTCGAGGCGGGGATCGCCTCAAGGGATCGCGTTCTCTCCTTTTTGGGCTGGGGCTTCGGCTTCGATCCCGTCTTTGCCTTGGACTTCTGGAGTCTTTTCTTTTTACTCCTCTATTTCTACTCCAACTGCTACTCCTTTCATTATTCCTTTTTAGATCTGCCAGTGATTTCTCGACGCGCTTGAAGGGCTCGGCGACCCTATGTAACTCCGAAAGTGTGACAGGGGTTTGCTCTTGTAGTTTCTCCCAGAATTTAGTTCCTTCCCTTACCCCTGCAATCAGGAAATTTTTCACAGCCTCGTCATTAGCGCCTCGCACACGAGGTACTTCAGCATTAAACCTCTTGAAGTAGTCGTGCAAAGTCTCTCCTTCCTTCTGCTTTATATTTGCCAGTGTGGACACAGGGGGTGCATAGAGCATTGAAGATTGAAATGGTTTAATAAATATGTCCACGAACTGTTCCCAAGAATCTATGACAATTAGGGATCCCAGCTTCGAGAACCATTGCTGGGCACTTCCTCTTAGCGAAGCTGTGAACAACCTACACCTCGCCAACTGTGACACTTGATACACTTCCATCTCATTGTTGAAACGTATAACGAACTCAGCTGGATCAGTCTCCCCATTATAGGTCATGTCAGAATGATGACCTCGAAATACTGCAGGTAATGGAGCAGTGCGGATCTCATGAGTGAAAGGCGAGGAGGAACCCATATTGCTAAAAATCCCCTTCTCGTTGTTCATCTCATCCAATGCTTTTTTCAACTCTTCTAACTTATAATCCCCAATCCTGGCCTCTTTGTCTCCATTTTTCTTTCCTCTAGTACTTGCATGATGAGATTGAGTCTTTTTTGGGGCACTAGACTCTTCTTGATCATTCCTGCGATCCTTATTCTTAGGGTCTTCCTCGCGATGCAGGGATCGTTCACGCTCTCGATTGAAAGGGGGTCTGTCCTCGCGATGATGGGACCGCTCACGCTCTCTACGAGGAGAGGGGGGTCTGTCATCGCGACGATGTGACCGCTCACGATCTTTTCGAGGAGATAAGGGTTGATGAGATCCCTTACTCTTATTTTTAGACCCTCCATCTTTGTTACTTTTAAGCTTTACCAACTTGAGACGGAGATCATGCTCACTGAGTTTCTTTCCAACTCGGTCAAAGACACTAACGGACCATCCTTCCAATGAGGCGGGCTTCGCTTTCGATCCCTCCTTTTCAATAGTAGCTACATCCTCTTCCCAATCGGGGTTCGTCCGATCCGTCACCACATCATCAAAGTCCTCAATTAGCTTCTTGGCGGGACCCTTGCTACTTTCTGCTTGGTGAGTTCGATCCCCTGTCCTTGTATTCCTTTTGAATCCCCTAGAACTGTGCCTCTTCTCCATTTTGGCCATCTTTTCTCTTACCTCGATCATTTGGTCACCAAGGCCTTTCAAAAATGTCATGACTTCGCCAGGCAAGGCGACCTGTTGAACGACAGGGGGCGTTTTATCCTTCTCAAAATCATCCTCGATCCCCTCGTTACGCGCTTCGCCTTCTACTTTGTCCTTCTGGGGATCATCCTTATTTCTTCTATGCGATCCCGGTGTTCCCCCTTCACCATTTCTCTTCTTGTGTGATTTAGTCATCGTTCTCCCAATCAATGACTAGCAGCCCCTCCTTCTAGCGCCAAATGTTATAGGGAGAATATTGTATAACAATATTTTGGAGGTTGCTGGATTAACGGAGCTAAATACGGATATAAAGCTTATAAAAGAAGAATTAGGGTTAGGGTTTATGTGTGTAAATGTGGCTGAGCTTGATAGGTGATTTCAAGGGTGAAATGTTTCTCATCCATATCAAGTTGCCTACGTACCCTATTTATAGGGATCAAGCCATACATAGTTCTTGGGTAGTAAGTTACCTAGCTGGGCTAGGGTTTTAGAGGATAAGTCATAGCCCAAGCCCACTCGTTTAGGGCTGATGTGGCAGTGAGTTGTTGATCCTATCCATGATCCATGATTTATAGAAGGAAACTAATGGTCTCGCATGGACAAGAATGTGACCTCACAAGCGAGGCTAACAGAGATGTAGCATAAGCGAGGCATGCGACCTCGAGGGGTCGAGTCACGCGAAGCGAACCCAAATGTAGAGATACTCATGTGACCTCGCGGGATCTAGCCATGAGCCTTCTAACAGAGTGAGATAGCGATCTTGTGTAGTATGTGGATAACAGAAGCGAAGCGGTCCCTTGACGGGAGTCATAGCGAGGTGGCCCTGTAGTTAGGCTGGGCTGATTCCAATAGTGGGCTTTTAGTGACCCAATCTTCATCTTCGAGGCCCATTGTAGATAATGAACCATTAATTTAGCTAATTAAATCACGATAATTATTATGCCAGATATGGGCATAACACCTATCACCTACTGGCTCCTTGGCTTTGGCTTGACACTCTCACTCTTAGAGGATGCTTGTTGTTCACTGGATTGTGCCTCATCCTCATCATTCAACATTTGCTTGATGAGTTAGGCATCCTCATCAATTTCAAATATTGATTCTTTAAAGATTGGAGTCTCAGCCTTTTTCAAAATGTGAGGCACTTCCTCCTGAACAACTATGTCATCTTCAATGACATCATAGCCTTTCCTCTGTTTAAAAGTTCCATAGTCAAGTCCAATAGCAGCCTTGGGTTTAGCTTGAATTTTCTCACAATAGGATTGCACTAAACCAGATGATTTCTTAAAAGCTTTCAGTTTGAATTCATTTTTAGCTAGTTCATCCCTAAGAGCCTTTTCTATTTGACTAGCACATAGAACCTTATTCTGCAGATATTCAACTTCTTTCTTAAGGTTTTCTACTTGCATAGCAGTTAGCTCAAGTTCCTCATTCTTTTTTATTAACATTTCATTTCTAGTAGACAGTTTAGCAATTTCCTCATTAGCAGCAGTCGTACTAGTATGAATATTAAACATTTCAACAGATAGTTGTTCAATCATGCATTTGTACTCAGAAACAGACATGTCTATGGTAGTGAGAGATGGTACCTGAGAGTTTGATGAAAATGTGTCATCCTTGGAATTGGCCATCAAGGCATAGTTGTAAAATTCTTGCTCTTCTCCATCACTATCAGAATCATCCCAATACTTCCCTTCAGCTATGTAGGCCTTACCTTGTGTCTGCTTTTTCAGAAGAGCCTCATACTTAGCTTCAATCTCTAGAAACTCTTTATCCTTCTTTTTAGGCTTCTTGCATTCATTGGCAAAATGCCCTAGGTCATTGCATCTATAACACCTTACAGATGACCTATCCACATGGCTGGTTTTAAATTTATTCTTGTTTGCTTTCACAGGTGCCTTGCTCTTGTTGAATGAATGGTTTTTGGTTTTTGGTTTTAGGTTTGAAGGGTTGATTCCTCTTGAATCTGATGTTTGGAAATTTTCTGGCCATAAAAGCATATGAAGTGTTTTCCATTCCATCTAGTTCTTCAAGAGTATAGAACTCTTCTTCCTCCTTCTCCTCAACAGGTTCACTTACCTCAGCTTCAGTTTCTTCATCATCTACTATCTCCTCTATCCTTAGCTAGCTTGTAGATGCTTCTAGGTCTTAAATAGATTTGTTGACAATCAAGGCACATGATGTGTTTATCATTCTGCCTTGGTTGGCTTGGATAGCCCTTTTCTGAAGCAACTCAAGCTCATGAGTTTTTAAAACCCCATAGAGCACATCATATGTGATTTTGTTCAATTCTCTTTCCCTTAGAGAAATGACCATTTGCTCTAGATGGTTTGGTGAAGATAGTAGAAACTTCATGTTCTACTCCTTGGTGCTGTAAACCTTGCCATTCATCTGCAACTCAGTAACTAGCTTGTGAAATCTTTCAAACATCTCAGGGATGCTTTTCTTGGGCTGTGCCATGAAAGCTTCATACTGTGTGACCAGTATCTGTTTCTTGTTTTCTTTGACCTCATCAGTCCCTTCACATAACACCTCAATGTGATCCCACATTTCTTTCGCAGATGTGCACGATGTAATGTTTACAAACGTTGACATATCCACGGAATCAATAATTAGTAACATGAGGTGACTGTCAAGAGCAACCATCTCCTTTTCTTATTCTGTCCATTTGGATGGTTCCTTGGCCACATAAGTTCTTGGAGTAGTTGTAGTTCCAACAGTCTTCTCTTGAACCTCCTGTTGTGGAACAAAAGGACCATTCTTGAGAATCTTAGGATACAAAGGATGAGAGGCTTTGATGAACAACATCATTTTTATCTTCCAGAGGTTGTAATTTTCTTTGTCAAACTTAGGGACTTTCACCGTTCCTATGGTCTTTGGTGTATTCGAACTCATGATCATTTTCTGTTTTTGAATAAACAACCTGGTTTTGATACCACTTGTTGAGTATTGAATACAACAAAAGAATACAGAGGGGGGTGAATGGATTCTTGAAATTTTCTTGTTCTTGAACCTATGTAGCAGATAAGTGTTTGTGTTGGGCAAGTGTGTAGGTGCGGATAAAGAATAACACAAGACACGATATCACTTTAATCTAATATATTATTAGATAAAGGTTGCCACAATCTGTGAATACAAATGGTAGTATTCTCAGCTTCGTTTTTCTCAGAGAGATATATCTTACAGTGTGTATGAAAAACTTGATCAACTAAAGAAGTAAGATTGTATTCTTATAGAACATGAATACAACTCATTTACAACAAATAAGGCTACAGGATAAATACTTTCTTGTATGTCTATCCTTTTTGAGTAAGCATCCAAACGGCTACAGATTTGACTTTGTAAAGTTCTGTTCAGATCCACTTCTTTAGCACTTTGTCTCATCTATATCTCTCCAAGCTTCCTTGTAGGCTTTCCAGAGCACGTTACAGATTGTGGTCCATAAAGTGCATTGGCTTGTTGCAGGTTTCAAACTTGTACAATTTCTTCAGTATTTTGTCTCCAAGAATGTATTCGAGAAGTGGCTAAGTGATTGATTCGAGAACTAGGATTAGATAACTCTGAGTTCTCGAATACTGTATGATTGACATATTGAACCACTTCTCGAATAACACTTTTCTCCAAGGTTCCTTGAGTTGTCGAATAAAACACTTGACTTGTCGAATCCCTGAGATATCGAATAGCTTTCTGAGTCCTTGAGATATCGAATGGAACTTTGACTTGTTGACTCTTTGAGAACTCGAATACCACTTTGACTTGTTGACTTCTTGAGTTCTCGAATAGAGTATTTAGACATGTCGAATCTTTGAGATATCGAATAGTTCATTCAGAGATATCGAACAGTGTCTTCTCAGATATCGAATATCTGACTTCCCGAACGCTAGACTTCTCGAATAGACAAATGTACTTCTCGAATTGGTACTTAGGCAAATTCTTCATTTCTTCAAATCCCAACTGTGATTATTTGACAGTCTTTATCTTCTTGCTTTAGGCACGAACCTTGGAACTTCTTTCAAGCATTATTCTTGACTATATAAGTACAGTTACACAACTAGGATTTGATGCCTATTCCATGTATAAAACAAATAGAAACTCTACAACTAGAGGTTCCCTCAGTTAAGAGGTCATGTAAGTAATGCAAAGCATTACAAACAATTAGGCTTGTTATTAGATGTATACAGGCATGCCTCTGTGACTAACAAATACATTTTTCAATTGCAAAAAATTCTTTTAAAAAATTGATAGATTTTTTTTTGGAAATTTACTTGCCTTTTTCAAAACTTTTAATGTATAGGCTTTAATATAATAGTATAGATTTTAGGGTTTATATTAATGATAAAATAATAGTTTAAAATTAAAAGGTAACTTGTTTTAATTAGAAAAAATATATTATTGATTGGAAGATATCGTACAATTGATGTTCTAAGTATTCATAAAAGGTAATATCTTCAATGAAAAGTAAATGTGAATAGACAATAGACTAATTACCATTAATTATTTTATTTTATTATTTATTTGATAATTTGGTTAACCGTACCGAAAATCAAATCGACAAAAACTTTAATATTTTGGCTTTAATATAATAGTATTGATATAAGGGAAATTATTAAAAATACTCATGTTTTCAAAAATGAATTTTGCGAAAATATGATAAAAGTTGCATATATGGTTGCGCAACAGATTGCAAGCAATTGCATTTCAGGTTGCAACAGTAGCATTTGGGGTTGCATATGATCGAGGTTGCACCGTATTTTTGAAAATTTCTTTTACAACTTTAGTATTTTTGAAAAGAATCCTAGCTATAATAGCAAAAATAGTACAGATGAGTAAGGGGAACTGTGACTTGATTTCTGGATGAAGAATAGTCTGTGGTTACTCAAACAATATAAGTAGTATACCAATAAATGATACTAGTAATTACTTCGATCAGTAGGACAATCATCCTATTACTTATTTATAGGTAATCACTAGCCATTATTTAGTTTATTTTTATGAATAAATTTTTTTCCCTCATTTTCTCTACCTCTTTTTTCTCTTTTTTTCTACTTTTTTTCTCTCTTCTTTCAAAAATATAATAATAATAATAATAATAATAATAATAATAATAATAATAAT
This sequence comes from Kitagawia praeruptora, assembly GCA_037693485.1. Taxonomy (NCBI): domain Eukaryota; kingdom Viridiplantae; phylum Streptophyta; class Magnoliopsida; order Apiales; family Apiaceae; genus Kitagawia; species Kitagawia praeruptora. The sequence goes on from CM075352.1 coordinate 130,699,270, forward strand.
AATAATATAATGAATTAGTATAAGTAATGTTGTTGGAGTTGATATGCAAAATCAAATCCCTCAATCACTAGGACTCGATATTATATAACACTAGCCTATAACTCGTGCGATGCGCGGTTGCTTGTAAACTATTCAATTATATTTTATTGTTAAAATTTTAAGTTGTATATATGTTTTTATTGTTATAATATTTTTTTAACTTTATACATCTTATGAATATAAACATTATTGTAATTATTTAGTTTAATTTTTGTTTTAAAATATATACCTATATATTAAAATATTAAATAAGTTTTTTTAACTTTTATTTAGTAGAAATAGTGAAATTTATCTAATCATATAGACCTTTTTTCGATTTTTATACAAAATTTTCTATATTGTAAGTGTTTTCCAAATTTATGTAATATTTAACCATATAGCTTATCAAGGATGTTTTTTAATATTTTTTTATCTTATTACCCATATTTTTGTATTTATTTTTTAATTAGTAGGAAAAAAAATATATATGATAAGAAAATATTATAATACATTTTTTATAGTATTTTAAATGATGGTCTTTTAATTTTTAATTATAAATGTTATTGACGAAATTTTTTGGGAGTAGTTTATAAGATAATATAAATGTATAATAATACGTTATTAAAAATAAATAATAATTTTTTTTGATTATAATATGATGTTGATGGTAATTGAACCTTAAACTCTTAAAAGTAGTTTATAAAATAATATATATGTTTAGTAAAGATATGTTGTTGGTGGGATTCAAATTTGAACCAATGAGAATATTTTATATATTAGAAAAGGATTATTTTTTTAGTATTACATCCAACAGTCCTCATTTATCTGTCTTAAAATCTTGCGATTATTATTTATTGTACCAAATTTAATATATCAAAACCAATCAAATAGTGGCTAATTTAATTATTAGAATATAATATAGATTTACAAGTGACGTACAGTATTACAACATTATTGGACTTGCTCTAATTGATCTATGCTTATGAGTTTAATATTCTTTTCATTTAAAGCGAATAACTGATTGTGCATGATTGGTTGTCCAAGTTTCCATTCTTTAAGATCATACAAGATTGTAAATGGGCCATGTAAAGCCTGACAAGTGACATCGAAGATTTCAAGTATCAATTAAAAAGGTTCGCAATTTTACACCATGCTCCCGAGTATAAAAAAGGAAGGAAAGCAAGTGAAAAGGAAGGAAAGTAACATAATTTACATCTTTGTTTATGTGTTCCCGAGTTTTTTTAGGAGCGAAAGCGAGTGAAAGGTAAAGCAAATTTTGCTTACTTTTCTTCCAAAATTTTCATTCCAAAATCTATTATATATCTAATGCAACAACAAGGGGATTTAGTGAGCAATTTAATTCATGGACTACTTTACCCTTATCCTTTTTATATGTTTTAGGGTTATTTTGGTCATTTAACATTAACATATTTAATACATATTAAAGTTTAATATTCATTAATGTATACTTGTTAATTATACATACATATATAAATACATACATGCATGCATACATTTATGTTGTATAATTTATTAGAATTTGATAAGAATCGAACCTATGACCTCCCTATACATATATCTTTATGTTCGCATGTACAACCATTACACCAAATCCCTTTTAGTGACATATTTTAAGATCATTAACTACATTCTTGAATAACTTCTAACTACATTCGATGCAATTTTTATTTATTATCACATATACAAAACTAAGCCAAATCACATTTTGAAACACATTTTAAAATCATTGATTACATGCTCGAATAATCCACTTACCGCTATCAATGTACTATTTACTTTATAACATATTCATTGACTATAATTTTGATTTTATTTAGATTATTCACGTTCCCTGAGCAAGTTTATTCATGGTACATTGACAATTTTACCCCTAATTTATTCTGCTACAATTTTATTCCATGTGCTTTGACAAATTTACCCCCTAATTTACCATAATTATTGTGTCATTACAGTGTTCATTATTATTACGTTCATTAGCCTCTTATTTAACCCATTCATGTGACCCTTGCAATAATCATGAACTTACCGTGAACAAGTGCAGCAAACACTGAAATAATTTGGCCAATCTAGAATATGCCCGTGCTTTGCACGAGCTACAAAGCTAGTTGGGAGGAAAAGGAAAGCAAGTTAATTAAAAACACTTGATATTACAAATGTACCCTTATCATTTAAATGAAAACATTTTATATTTAAGGATTGAATTGTAACTTGACAATTATTTACATGTTTTTCTTCTAACTCGGGATCAAGTGAACGAAACATATTATTTCCCTTTTCACTTACTTCTTCTTGCATTCATTTACTTTCGCTCCTTAAAAAATTCAGAAGCAAGACCTTAATGAAATGTTAAAATGAGTATCAAAGTGTCGTGTGATATGGTATAATGTTTTTATTGACTTTTCACTCAATGTGATAAAATGTCAATTAAAATTGTCATTTTTTTGGCAATCTTCCAAAATAGAAAAAAATTCATACATACCCACTAAAAACATGTACCTTCCTCGTTAACGACCCGAAAAATTTCGTGTAATTTATTATATTAAAATATATTTTTAGTTGATTTTAATGTGTGTTAGTTAATTTTTAATGCATTTAAACGCGTTATGATTTTTATCAAATAGGAAAATTATCCCATACGTGTTATGTGACTTCTGTGTATCATAGAATATTTTATTCTATTTTTCTGTAATTTTTATATTTTTAGGATACAGTTATTTTGCATTTTAATTTTCGGATGCGGCCCCTGTATTGTATTTGAGGCCTTGTTTTCGATAAAATTATTTTTATATATTAGTAGGATATCTAAAAATGCATTATGTTGGAATTTTTGTAATATTCGTAATTTTTGGAGAATTTTGACATTAATATTATATTTGTTTAAAAATAAAAATTTTACATTTTTATCCCATAAAAATTATTTTTAAGGCTTAATAATTTTAATTAGGGGTTAAAAATATTTTTGGGGTATTAATTTTGATTTAAGATAAATACCAGCAGATTTTTTTTTATTTAATCAAAATAATCAAAAAAGTCAGATTTTTTTGATTTTATTTTCTGGAAATTGTTCTTGGTGTTCTTCACAATCAATCGACCTTTTGAAGGTGATTTTGTTATCCAAATCTTTCATATGAATAGTCAAATTGAATCTCATGATCTGTACTACCTGTTTATGTATGTGTTGATATGTGTGTAAGTCTTAATCGTGATTTGATATTTTGTTTTTAAATTCGAAACATGAATTTATTGTGAATCATACAGTGATTTGTTGTTGACATGGTTAGTATCTATAGATTGTATATAATCTCAGGAGCATCATGATAATTTTTGTTTGATTTTTAGTATCTTAAAACTCGAAATCGATTTTTGTGGGGGTGAGAATAATTTTCAATTTTCCGGGTTGATTGTTGATTGTTTGATGATTTTGATGATTGATATAAGTCATTGAACTCCTGGGCTTCGATTTCGTATATAGAACGTATGATTTGGTGTCCGATTTAGAGTTCAGCGGTTTTGGTTTTGAAGGTCGCCGGATTGTTCGGTTTTTGGCCGGAATTTTAGTTCGGTTAATGCTGGGTTTGTTTGAATGGTATGGTTGTGTTTAGGAGATGATTTGGAACGATTTTGGTGCTTAAAACGTAACGAATGGTACGTTTTTGATGTCGCCGGAGTTCGCCGGCATTTTATCCGGCCACCGGATTCTGGGCAATCCGCCATTGAAGGTGGTGGATGTTCTTCGAGCATTCATACGACGAACAGTGAAGGTGGTGATGAACAGTGCCCATTTGATCTTCAAAATCTGAAAACCAAATTCTGAAAAATGATTTTGGAAAATTATTTTCAAAATTTTATTATAAATTCGAATTTTATTTTCAGAAATTCGAAAAATCATTTTTAAATTTCGAAAAATTATTTTTAATTTCGAAAAATAGTTTTAAAATTTTAATAAATTATTTTTAATTCGAAATTTATTTTATTTGATTATTTTAAATCTATTTAGCTAATATCTTAATTAATTTAAATTGATTGGTTAATTAATAATAATCAATTAATTTAATTAATTAAATATTATTTAAATATGATGGAAAATAATCAGATTTAATTATTTTGGAATTAAAATAATTTATTTATTTTATAAATATTATTTTACCTTTAATATTTACCTCTTTAATTGTTTAAAATGAAATAAAATTGTTTTAAATCCTAAAAATAATCCGGGAACGGTAAAAATAGTTTAAAAATCATAAAATTATTTATAAACCCGGATTAAATCTTTATTAAAATATTTTGGGGATCCAATAATTACCCAGAGGGTTTATTAGAAATCGTTTTTGATTCAAAAAGGGTATTTAAATCTTTTAAAATTCTTTTAAGTGATTTAAAAATATTTTTAAATATTCTAAAAATACTTTGAATGCTCTTTTATTTGTAAGTCGTATCTGCTATGTGAATTACGTGCTACGTGATTATGTGATCTACTTATGGAGTCCTTATACGTGCGATGTAAATTGTCAAGGTATTAAGTATCAAGGGTTAGGTTATAAATTGAGTTGTGATCGATATATATATAGTTAATGTGTGTTAATTGTTTATGTGGTTTATATTATAAGATGCCATTAAGAGTAGACGATGTTTTCTTTGATTTACTTGCAACGATGGTCGGATATCGTTTATTTTCGCAAGGATTAATTGTTGAATATTGACTTAGGTTTGTCAGCGGAGATAAGTAAATGTTTAATAAAGGAGATTGGAGATGGATGAAATATTCCTTGTGGGTTATGAATAAGGTTAGAGATGGATGCGGTATTGTTTGTGGATTGTAATGAAGAAGGTTGAGATGAAGGCATTGTCTGTGGATTGTTGGATTTATTGTGAGGTGTTTTAACACCGGGAAAACGTCTATATTCAAAGGGGACATTTCCAATTATTTTCTTCGGACAGAGATATTGGTAAGCATGGTTAATACGTTTAACTTGAGTTTGTAAGCGTTTATAAAATATCATAATCTCGTCTAGAGGCTGAAGTATTGTCTGGGGTGTGACTATAGAAGTAGACGCGCAGGCTCGATGTCAACGGATCAGACTCGTGGCAATCGCAAGAGCGTCAAACCAGCGAATGATCAATAGAGGACATGATGACGTGAGATAGAAGAAGATAGTTGTATTACTTCGGCGCTACGTAATAACAAAGGACCATAGGCAAGTATTTTCTTTATCATCCTAAACACTTTTTATTTTCTGTTTCATTTATTCATATCATGACAAATAGTTATTGTTCAGAGCTATTTGTGGTTCTTAAATATTTTTATGCGAAAACAGTTGCTTGATATTGGTATCCTTGATGTGGGGAATTGTTTAAGATAAACTCTTCATATCCTTATTATCGTAGTAAATAATAGGGATGTGAACAGTATGTGAAACTAAGCATTTCCTGTTGAATTCGGAAATTGCTCTATTGGATTGGAAAATGGCAAAGCGTAGGAGGCCATGATTGATGTTATGGTCCAGCAATATATATTGGATTGGCAAATGGTAAAGCGTAGGAGGCCATGATTGATGTTATGGTCCAGCAATATATTAAGGAGGATATGGTAACCATACCATCTTCCTATAGGCTAACATTACTTGCCTATTTTGGTACCCTCATTGAAATCCGGGTTATACACACGGGTATAGAAATGTACCGGTGGTAGTATAAAGGGTCCCATTGCTTTTGAACCTGATCAGGGGGCAATTGGTTTTTATATATATATATATATATCCAATCCATATCGCCCGAATGGCTATTATATATTGTGAATTGGCAGATGATTCATTTTTATGACATGCCAAATGATTTCAGTTATGGTTTGAATTATATCATAGTTGTTGATTCAGTTTTCGCTATAAACTGTTTTACATTTCAGTTGATTTTATGCCCCACTTATCCTAGTTTTATATCAAAATTTTTATACGCTTGCTGAGCATTTCTTTCGCTCATACTTGCTGTTGTAAATTCTAACATTTTAGTAAGGTAGTTTGGCGAGACGTATCGCACAGTTCAGAAAGAAAAGAAGCGTGATGCTATTTCGAAGATGACTTGGCTCAGGATGTCTGGATTTAGTGTAAGATCTATTTTATATAATTGAGTTCTAATATTTATTATTATTATGTAATGGTCTGGTTAGCCTGGCGTACTTCTTATCGAAGTTACACCAGTGGTTTAAGATTTTATCAAAGAGAATGTTGGGAATGAATGCTTTTTATCTAATGGAATTTGGATTCTTGTTTCTAGCCCTATAACCTTAAAAGATCTTGGTATGTTTGGGGTCACAGATGTTATATTTCCAGTGTTGGACAATCCCAAATGAATGATTATTATTAAACAGATGTTTTATTTTGAGAATTTTCGCGTGACAACCAAATCTCCTGACCCCGGATTTGGGGGGTGTCACAGTTGGTATCAGAGCAGGGTTATAGGAAACTAGGAACGAGAGTGTGTAGGAGTGTGTATAGTTAAATAAGGAACGTCTGAGCTCATGTAGAGTTCGTATTGGACTATTGGATATAGTGCCAATTAGTAAGTTAAGATTGGAGTACTCGTTTGAGATAGTTGTGCTGAACTGGATAGACCGCCTTGCGAATGGAGATGTTTACTTTGGAATCTTCAGAGATTTTTACGAGTTGACGACAACGTACGATATCGATGTCCTTAAAACGTGGAATGAAGAAGCTTAAAATCGAATGACGAGCTATCGAAGGAACTGATAATGAAAATATAAGTAGACCTTGGAAATACCTTTCCTTTCTATGAATTATTTTGATATTCCGCCTACAGAGGCATTTGTTAAAAGATATATCTCTTCTTCTAAATAGTGACATTTTGACCTTCAACTTTTTGTTTTCTCCAGTGGTTAATAACTTTATTTACAATATAGTACCACTTGTTCGGTACTTTCTTTTGGTTGTTCATCTTCTCAAAAATTACACCTTTGGAATTTTTTTCAATTTTAATCCAAAGTGTGCTTCAGAGAATTATTTGTTCGAAAACATCAGTTATTAATTTGATTTCATATTCCTTTCTGTTGTGGAATGAAAACTAGGTTATTAGATTGCGGCTAGGGTTTGCTGTATTTAATGCTAGGGTACGAGAGCTTCGTGCTTTAATGGCTGCTTCTGCGTTCGAGACTTAAACGGTCCTCACAGAATGCCTACGTATCTCTGTATTAGAGAATCAAGCCAATAAAAACGTAGTTCTAAGTTGAGGGGTCTGACCCTTTATATAGGCCGAGAAGCCTCAGAATTATGGTAGGGTTAGGTGACTTGGTGGACAAGTCAACCTTGAGGAAAGATCTAGACTCCTTCCTTGTAGGAGTCCGTTTCCTTGTACGACTATGTGCCTTGGTGGCTACTCTTTGGAGAGATAATATCCTTATTTGACTTATATTTCCCAGCTGTTAATTAGCCATGAATATTAATTACGAAATTAATATTTAACTAGGGTTTTTGGGCCATCTAGTGGGCCCCACGTTTGGACCATACTAGGTCTAATTAATGCAACATTAAATGTGTCTTTAGGGCTTATTTCTAGCCCATATCATTTGCCCCCCAACTTCTAGGAATGCTGATCAGGCTTTCCTTGAAGTTATAACGGCCTTTTTCGAGACTTGGGTCAGGGTTTATCTTTGTACACTAGTGTTTTACGGGTATCGTTTTTTTTTGTAAAGCGTGGAGCGACCGACGCATTTACGACGAATGTTAGATGATGCTAAACGGCACTAAGTAGCCTGAAACGACGCTAAAACAATGTTAAGCGACGCTAAATGGCATTAAATGGCGCTAAACGGCACTAAACGGTGCTAGAACGGCACTAATATTAGATTGTGCTTCGAGCATAAAATTATTTTTCATGTTTCCTAAGTCATTTTTGACCTGGAAATTTTGGGGAAAATCAGGGTATTCTCGACCCGTATCACTTAGAAAATCTATCGAATTTTCCAGAAATTACATGGATCGCAATCGGGATTCGGGGTTTTTCTCAAATTTTAAGCTAAATTCGAGCTCAAAATAGCATCCAGGTCGTGTAAAACGACCTCAATTTTCAAGCTAAATTCGAGCTCAACGTTACGACCTCGGCCAGTCTTAAAACGATCTCAAGTTGGTCACAGGTCATGAGCTTTAAGCTCGATTTGCAATTTATTTCCGACCTCAGCATTGCGACCTCATATTGGTTCCAGGTCGTGCAGTTTTTGCGTGGATTTCATTTCTTTTTCGACCTGGATCTCACGACCTCGATATCGTACAACCTCAACTTCAGTATAGCATAAGAACGACCTCAAATGAGTCCCAGGTCGTGGAGATTTTTTACACTTCCTAGTTCAAATTCGACCTGAGATTTGCGATCTCAAGCCACATTGCAACGATCTCAATTTGAGTGGTAGGTCGTGGCTTCATTTTGCTTTTTATAAGTCAAAAACGATCTCATTTATGCGACCTAAAATCTGTTTTGTTCCGACCTCAATTTTCAAGGTTGCTTACGACCTCAAATTAAATTCTCCAGGTCTTCTAACCGAGCTCGTAATTATACAAGAAAATGAGATTGAATCTCACGACCTCGTGCTTCCTCTTGGTAACTCCAAGTCTCATTATGGATTTTAGCGGGCCCTGTCTTTTAATTTTCATGGGCTGGACCTAGGTTTTCAAATCGTTTGGGCCTACAAAACTTTTTAAGTTTTGGTTGGGCCTTTACTATGGGTCAACATGACCTTAAATCAAAACCTTAATTAGGTTTATCAATCTTGGTTGGGCCGTGACAGGCCTTAATTCTTTTTAATTACTTTAGCTGGATTTGGGCCTTAACAGGCTTGGTGTTGTTGGGCCTTTTAGAGTCCAATTTTGTGTTGACGGCCCACAAAGATTTCCAATAGGCTACAGCTGGTTGACATTCTCCCTAACCGGTTGAGATGCCCTAGATTCTTGCCTATATAAAGGCCAAAGCTTTCACTTTCACTTTCATCACAAAAAGTTTCCTAAAAACTCTCTCAAAAGTTCCAAAGTTCTTTTAGAAATTTCCTTTGAAGAATCTGAGTTTGATCTTCATTTTTTGAAGATCATTCAAAGTTCATAGACTTTCAACCTCAAATCTGCACATTTCTGCAGATTCTCTGAAGATTTGAAGGCATCCTTCAAGTTTTCTGGCAATTTTCCAGAAATTTTCCAGTTGCTGTTGAAGATTTGAAGAATACTCAAGGTATTTTCCAGAAATTCTAATTTTATAGTTTGAAGATCACCCTTTTTCTGGGTTTGTTCTTCAATTCCTTTGAAGATTTGAAGATTGTTCTAACAATTTCTTCATCCTTTGTAGATTTCCTTTGAAGATCAAAACTTTCCTTTGAAAATTTACTGAGATGGCAGAAGATCGTGCAGCACTTCGTTTCCAGAAATTGCAAGGAGCCTCCAAAAGAGGTATCATCATTCGTTCTCCCCTCATGAGTTTACAGGATATGATTTTAAATCGTAAAAAGGATTTTCCATCCTTGTCACACCTTGATTCCTTTAATCATAGTAACATCTTTCATGACATAGAAAAAATCACTGATTATAACAGGATGTATAAAATAGAATCACCCTATAGACTTGTCCCAGCTGATCCTGGGGATCGATCTTGCCATTGGCGCCCTGATGCACTTTGTGTTTATAGGGGTGCCATTGTTGCAGGGGTTCGATTCCCCTTCCATGAGTTTATTCCTAGGCTCTTAGCAGATGTAGGAATTAACCCTTGCCAACTTCCCCCCAATTCTTGGAGGGTGATCAATTGTTTCATGGTCCTCTGCCTTAAAAACAAATTCCCTCTTTCTGTAGCTCTCTTTAGAAAGATTTTTCAATTTAAGAATTCTGCTGAATCTACTCCGGGTTGGGTTTACATTAGTCACCGTACTTCCACTCCTCCAATTTTTCACCCCCAATCTATTCCTGACTCCAACCCAAAGTGGAAGAAGGAGTTCATGTATTTGACATGGGAAGGTGGAGATTGGGGCAATGTTTTTCGTAGTACCTTTGGTAAGGTCGTAGATGGCAGTGCCAATGATATTGAGCTCAACGAAGAAGAGTCCCAGGCCTACAAGGAGCTCATCAAAGATAATCATACTACTATGGCTTGGGATCTCCTGAATGAGTTCCAGCTTAAATCTTTGGGACTTTCCCGAGTGACCAATAAGGGTAATTTCCTTTCTTTTTGTATTCCTTTACCTGAATATGATTGTCTCATACCCATTATTTGTCTTTTGTTTTGTAATCGCAGCTGCAGCTTTTATCAACAAGACTAATGAGCCTGAAGATGGAGACACTGCTAGGTTGAAGAGGGCTCGTTCAGGGAAGGATCCTCGAGCCCCAACGGCCACGGATGCCTACTTGAGGCCCCATGTAGCTGATGTTGAAGAAGTAGATGGCTCTTCCAAGAGCGCTTGGCGTCCCAATTGGGGTATTAGGAAGAAGGACTCCATTGTTGGAGATTGCAGGCATGCCATGGATTGGTCCTATCATTCCATAACCCCTGGTGATTTCAAAGATTATGTATCCGGCTCCACTCTTGAAGGAGCTGAGAGTGCTGGAGCTCAGGCCTTTGCTGCTGTAAGCTCCTTACTTCCCACTCTCTTATATACTTGTTTTGTTATTTGAATCGTGGTTTTAACTTTGTCTTTTGTAGGCTAATGCCAACTTCCAGGGGGCCGTATTCCAGGCTAAGACTTGGCGTTCATCCTATGAGACTTATAAGGCAAAGTATGATGACTCTCAGGATGAACTGGCCTCTGTCAAGGCTACCTTAGCGAGGAGGGAGAAAGAGCTTCTAGAGTCTCAGGCTGAAAATGTCACTCTCAGGAAGGGCAAGGACGACCTGATTGATGACTACCTTGCCTCCCAGGAGTATGTGGGCTTCATGGAGAAGCATGACGACTCTCTATTCCCTTACCAGTTTACTCAGGGATGGGATGGAGCTCTTGCTAAGGTTACTAGGAGATTTCCTGGTACCCTTAGTGTTTCAGACTTCCCTAGCCCTCATGCTCCTATGGCCTTGGCAGTGCAGGACACCCAGGAGGAGGACCAGGAGGATGATGAGAGGATCCTGGAGCCAGATCCCTCTGCTCATCTTGGCGCAGATGAAGAGGATGAGCATACTGGAGATGCTCAGTAGTTGATCTCTTTATCTATCTATTTATGTACTCTGCCTTCGGGCATGACTCTGTACTTTTGTTAACTTATCTTGAACTAATCGTTTATGTATTCTGCCTTCGGGCATAACTTTTTAATTCGTAATCCATTGTCCTTGATGTTTCTCAACTTATTTATGTTCGCATGTGTAGTCTAGCATTTTATGCATATATATCAATAAGTAATGTTCATATCTTATGCGAAAATGTAGGATAGTCTTATTAGTATGAAGAAATGGGCACAGCCCTTGCATAGGTAGCATAAACGGGCACCGCCCTTACATAGATACTCTACTTCCAATATCTCAAGTTTAAAAACTTGGAATGGTTTCATCGACCTTATTTCTACTTCTATTACATAGGCAAAAAGCTAGGTCCTTTTCAGGAGAGCTAAAACATAGTAAATCTTGAGGTTCCATGCATGCCAAGTCTGGGGCACCTCAACCCCGTCCAAGGTTTCCAATTTGTAAGATCCACGTCCTAGCGTCTTCTTGACTCGATACGGCCCTTCCCAGTTCGGGGCTAGCTTTCCCTTCTGACCAACTCCAGAAGCCTCAATCTTCCTAAGAACCAAGTCACCTTGCTGAAAGAACCTCTCCTTAACCCTGTGGTTGTAATAGAAGGATGCTTTCTTTTGATGCTCCACATTTCTGGCGTTTGCCTCGTCCCTAACTTCATCAATCAGATCTAGGGCGAGCCTCATGCCTTCTTCATTAGTCTCAGGTTCAAATGCCTCAATTCGAGGCGATGCATGCATGAATTCTAGTGGTACAACTGCCTCAGCTCCATAAGCTAGCAAAAACGGAGTTGCTCCTGTTGTCACCTTACAGGTGGTGCGATACGCCCAGAGTATAGGCAGCAACTCATCCACCCAAGTATTCCTCGAGCGTTCGACCCTTTTCTTTAATCCGTCCAGGATGATTCGATTGGCCACTTCGGCCTGTCCATTTGCTTGCGAATGTGCCACCGAGGTAAAACGAAGTTCAATAGCGTTTTCCTCACAATATTTCTTGAATTCCTCATTGTTAAACTGTGTCCCATTATCCGTCACAAGGATTCGCGGGATTCCATACCTACAAATTATGCTCTCCCAAAAGAACTGAGAAACTTGCTTGGTGGTTATCTTGGCTAAAGGTTTAGCCTCAATCCACTTAGTGAAGTAATCAATGGCGACAATCAGAAACTTCCTTTGTTGAGTATTGAATACGGTAAAAGAATACAGAGGGGGGTGAATGGATTCTTGAACTTTTCTTAGATTGAGTCTATGTAGCAGATAAGTGCCTGTGTGTGTAGAAGTCTAGGTGCGGATAAAGAAACAACACAAGACACAATATCACTTTAATCTAATGTATTATTAGATAAAGGTTGCTACAATCTGTGAATACAAATGGTAGTATTCTCAGCTTCGTTTTTCTCAGAGAGATATATCTTCTAATGTATGAAAAACTTGACTCACAAAGTTACTAAGTTATGAAGTGAGGCTGTGTCCTTATAGAACATGGATACAGCCTACTTACTGCAAATAAGGTAGCTAAACAAATTACTTTCTAGTCTGTCTATCCTTTTTGAGTAAGTGTCCAAACGGTTACAGATTTGACTTTGCAAAGCCTGTTTAGATCCACTTCTTTAGCTCATTGTCTCTTCTATATCTCTCCAAGCTTCCTTGTAGGCTTTCCAGAGCACGTTACAGATTGTGGTCCATAAAGTGCATTGGTTTGTTGCACGTTTCTGACTTGTACAATTTCTTCAGTATTTTGTCTCCAAGAATGTATTCGAGAAGTGACTAAGTAAGTGATTCGAGAACTAGAATTGACTTGATCGATAACTCTGAGTTCTCCAACACTGTTATATTGACATATCGAATTACTTCTCGAATAGCTCTTTTTCATCAGGATTCCTTGAGTTGTCGAATAGAACATTTGACTTATCGAATCCTCGAGATATCGAATAGCTTTCTGATTCCTTGAGATATCGAATGGAACTTTGACTTGTTGACTCTTTGAGAACTCGAATACCATCTTGACTTGTTGACTTCTTGAGTTCTCGAATAGAGTAGTAGACATATCGAATCCCTGAGATATCGAATAAGATATCGAACAGTGTATTCAGAGATATCGAATAGTGTCTTGAGATATCGAATCCCTGACTTCTCGAATGCTGGACTTCTCGAATAGACAAATATACTTCTCGAATTGGTACTTAGGCAAATTCTTCATTTCTTCAAATCCCAACTGTGATTATTTGACAGTCTTTAACTCCTTGCTTGAGGCATGAACCTTGGAACTTCTTTCAAGCATTATTCTAGACTCTATAAGTACAGTTACACAACTAGGATTTGATGCCTACTACAAGTACAATACAAACAGAAACTCTACAACTAGAGGTTCCCTCAGTTAAGAGGTCATGTAAGTAATGCAAAGCATTACAAACAATTAGGCTTGTTATTAGATGTGTACAGGCATGCCTCTATAACTAACAATCTCCCCCAAATTGTTAGTGAGACCCTTAGTCACAATTTCATGTCTGATAACAAGCCTAACATACATAAAGATAAAGCTTTTAAAAGTACATGTATGAATTTGATTGAAGAAATTACATAGAAGTATTCTTACAAGTTATGAGGAACTACTTAGCCATATCCTTTTGGATTCATCTCTTGAGCTTTGGCTTGCAGATTCTCATTTTTCATCCTATCTTCAGCTTCTTTGGCTTTCTTCTTTGCAATTTCTTCCATGGCAAGAATGATATCTTCCATTGCAGTGAGTTCTTCAATTAGAGGAGAGCCTGATAAATCCTTGAGCACTTCATTTAGCTGTTTCTCAGAGTAGGAACTGATGTAGTCCATTCTAATCTTCACATTTCTACCATATTTCTTGTACTCAATGATGTAAGGATTAAACTTGACTCTACACAGACCCATAGCTCTCAACTCATCAGCCTTAGCTTCCATTGCAGCAAACTCCTCCTCCCTTTTCTTTAGTAGCTTTTCACTGTTCTTTCTCATTTCTGCCTGGTGATCTCTTTTCATCTTGACAAAGTCAATTAACTCCAGCTTCCACACCCTTTCCACTCTGTCTTCAGAATCCAACATTGCAATTATCCTTTCTATGTCATACAGCCTGCCCCAGTGCTGGCATGTTCCTTGTCTGAATTTCTTCTGTCTTCCATCAGAATACTTAACTTCAAGAAAATCATCAACAATGGCAACATGATAGATTCTTTGAGCCCATAGAAACTGCAGTTGGTCTTCATCATAGCTTTCATCCAGAGGTGGTAGGTTTAATCCTGGGATAATTGTCAGTGCCTTAGATTTGGATAGCTTCACCTTTCTTGCAACATGTTTAAATTTCATCCTCTTGACATGGTTGCTTGGCAGAAATCTTTGACCTTTGTTGGTAGACCATAGTAGTATTCCATTAGCAGTTTGCTTTCTGAAACATACACATGGTTTCTTGACTTGAATCTTCTTCTCTTCTTGAGGTGGCAAAACAGTTGCAGAAGCCATAGATGTAGATTTTGCTAGGTCACCACTAACAGTATTCACCCTAGACTTAGAGTCTTGTGTTGTGGTGAGGTTACTGCTAGCAATGCCTAAGGCTTGCTGTTTCCCATCTTCCTCTCATAGACTCTTCCTTGGTCATCATCATTCTTCTTATCCTTGTCACCCTTCTTCTTCTTGTCTTCATCACCATTATCTCTCCTGTGATGTCTTCTCCTCCCATCACCTTTGTCTTCAGAATCATCATCCTTATTTCTCCTAGGTTGAGCCATCTCTGGAATTTCACCAGTTGCTATAAAAGTTCTGAGGATGTGCAGTGCCTCAGTTTCTTCAGCATTTCTGGCTCCAACCTTCTTCTGTAATTGATCAATGATAGCAATGATCAGTCTGTGATTTCTAGAGGTGAGATCATGGGGAATGACCAATTGCTTGATGTCTTCAATTCTGGTGCCAGACTGATAAATGATTGTCCATGGCTTCTTGATCACTTCTGGTAGCCTTGAAGGTTGGCCATTCCTCAAATCATCAAACAGACTCTTGGTGTTCTCATTCCTCTTCTCAATAAGCTCAAGTATGGCATCTATCTCTGAGTGTTTTAGGTCTTGTAGAGTCTTGTATGTTAGATGCCATATCTTTAATTTGGATATCATCACTATCTCCTTGACCCATAGATTATTGACTTTCTTGGGGATGACAGTGATGTAGTCAATCTGCTTCTTCACTTCCCTCAGATAGAACTGAGTGTCACCAACCTATTCCCTTGTGGCTTTCAGAAACTCCAAGAAGGCTTTATCATGATAAACATCTGAGTTGGCAACTTCTTGTAGCTTGGCCTCAGTAACAACTTTAACTTCTACAGGCTTGGCACTCTCAGATATAGAGGTTGGAGGTTTGTCAGATGGCATACTCCCTGCAACCACTGTGGAAGTTATGGATTGCTTTTGTCCTCCAGGAGTAGTGATGTGCACAGTTGGTAGAGTGAAAACTGGCAAGGTAGATGGGGGCTCATCCACTTTGGATTTTCCTTTGCCTAGCACATTAGGTAGAGATTTTGAAGCTCTTTGTTGACCACCCTCATTTATTTTTATGCCTTTTTCCCCCTTTGTATTTGAGTTCCTTGTCCTCTTCTCCCCCTTAGGCTTGTTATCAGGCACAGAGGCTGTAGAAATGTCCTTTGGGATTGAAGATTCGTCAGGTAGAGGGAGACCCATATGCTTCATCATAGCAGCTAACATGGATTGTTGATGCAGAAGGACATCAGCTGTGGTGGATGCTTGAGTGTCCAACTGGTCATTTAGAAGTGCAACCTTGTCTGTAAGATGAGCATTGGACTTAGTGAGAGTAGCCACATCCTTCTCAAGTGCATCTACTTTGCTGAATAACTCAGTAGATTTGAAGCCAGACAGGGATTGGTCTTTGAGTCTCTGCACTTCAAATCTAGTCATGTCATGTACTGGGACTTCAGTGATCAGTCTGTCTCCATATAGATTTTTGAACATGGTCCTCAGCATGGCATTGACATCTGTGGTCTGATCAGATAGAGTTTGAAATTGATGCCCCAGACCTGTGACAGTATCCTTTAGCAGAGCTAGCCCATTGTCCATCTTGGTGCAGGTGGTGTTGCAGTGTTTGAGGTCCTTGAACACACTGTCTAGCTAAGGGAATTTGGCATCAAAGGTCCTCTTGATTTCTTCTACTGTGGTGGTTGTCTTATCACACACTCTATTGACCTCAGTTTTGACTCCTTTTCCAAGATAGTGTGCAGCCTTGAGGAATCCCTTGTGTGAATCATTCATAGCCTCATACACTTCACCAGGGGTCAGAGATTTGGCATTGGAGCCCAGTGAAGTGAGGTATTCCTCCCTGAGATACTGAAGTGCTTCATCAAGAGTAATATCATATTTTCCTTGCAACCAGGCATCTATGTTGCCATCTCTCTCAGCATCATCAATGATCTTTGTCTTCTGCAACTCCACATCATCCCTATGGCATAACAGAATGGCCTCATAGTCTGGATTAGGCATGTCTGCAGTGAGAAGGTTCTGAGCAATCTTTGTAAACTCAGGAATCTGATCCACAATTAAGCTTTGAAGTGCTTCAATCGTCAATTGTTGTGGAACAGACCCTGATCCTGAAGCACTGTCATGTGGCACAGGCTTCAGCCATTGTGACATAAAGTCAGAGCTAGAGCTAGGCAAGCTAGACTCCTCAGTTATAGATGCAACTTCTATAACCGGATGGATTGACTCTACTACTGGTGTCACCACAGAAGTGGGATGAATTACACCAGCAGTTGACACAGGCACAGAGTCTCTAGTAAGAACTAGTGGAACCTCTGTGTTTGTGATGGTGTCATCAGGAGATGCCTCAGCATGCATTCCCTCACCATCTAAATGTGGGTTCTGAGTGGTGAGCAAAGTGTCATGCACTAAGTCACTTGAAATTATTGGCTCATCAAGAGAAAAGAATTCTTGATGATCAATGCCTTGCATCTCAGTTGCCTGAGTTGCAGGTTCCAAAGAAATTTCAGTGTTAGATTCTGGAAGAGAAGTGTGTTTAAGAGTAGATTTTGGCAACTCCCCCTGAGAGATAGAGGGAGTTTCAAGTGTGATGTGCTCTCCACTCAGTGTAGTGCCAGCCTTATCACTCCCATGTGCTGACTCTGTACAAGAAGGTGCATTGGGGAGGATGCTTGATTCTATAGGTGCACCCTGTTGAGAGGATACACCTAGTGAGCTGTGTGCCCCTGATTTTACAACTTCAGCCATTTGTGTGACTGAAGAGGTGGTCTTAGTTTTCCTCTTCTTTAGCCTTTGTAAGGGTGACTCAGGTTCCACACTTTCTAGCCCTAATTCAACAGCTAATGCTGCTTCAGACAAGATATTTAATGGTGCAGCCATTACTTCCTTTCTCTTCTTTTTACTAACATCACCCTTTTGAGAGGATGATGCAGTTGGCTCAGTATGTGGTAGAGTGTTTGGTTGAGAGGGTTGGTTAGCAGGCCCTGGGTTAGCATTTTGTTCTACTTGCTTGGGCTGTGCTAACTTAGATTTTGCATCAAATGTTGGCATGTTGTGGGGATAAGTTCTAAACAAACTCTCCATATGGGGAGTTATGTTCAGTCTTACATCCACATCATTCCTAGTTTCCAAATTACCAAAAATGAGTTTGGTCATGGACTTAGGATAGCCTATTTTATTTTTATCAATCCCAGGCAATTCAATCAATGAAGCATTCTTAAAATTAAGTACAGATTGAATAAAGCGAGGGAAGAAAATATCAGTACCTCTCTTGGTTGTGTTCTTACCAAGTCTCCCATATAGTTCTTGGAGGATGATTTGGCCAACATCTATCTTCTTTCCATAGGCCAATGCATATCCAATTTACTGCACAGGTGCACTGATTTGATCAAAGCTTGATTTCCTGGCAGTGAAGACTTGGAGAAGAGTTGCAAACACATAGCTCCACTCCTTTCTCAGATTCTTTCTGTTTAGCTTTCCAAGATTGATCCCATCTGAGTAGTTGATGAACTCAAAGAATTCCTCTAACTCTGCATTAGTGGCCAGTCTGTCAAATGACTCTTGTTGTAGGCCCAGTGCTTGATTCATGTCTGCAGTAGTGATAGTGATTTCCTTATCTTGAATCTTGCAGTAGATGATGTATGAGGTGATTGCGTTCTCCAGGGCTACAACCTCCACAATAGCAGTACCCCAAAACTGTTCCAGGATATCTAGATACAGAGTTGGGTTGGCAGAGAGTGCATCCTTGATGTATGACTCAGCCATCCATTTCACAAATCACTTGAAATTGGCATTGGGTGCTTCAACATCACTAGTGAGAGCGATGAAGTTGGTGTTGAACTTTACTGTTGCCATTTGTGTAGAAGAGAGGAGAGAAATTGAAGGTTGAAGAAGAAATTTGGCTTTTCGTAGATAGGGTTTCAGGGGTTTAGAGAGTGTAGATGCTTGAGAAATCGAATGAAATGAATCGAATAGATGTGAAATTGTATAAGTATGAAGTACTTGAATTGTCGATTAGATGAAAGTTTTGTATCGACAAGTCAGGCATTCGAGAAGTAGAAAACAACTATTCGAGAAGTCAAGAAAGGCTTAATCGATAACTCAAGCAGATAGAAACTCACAGCTGGCAGTTATCTAACTTAGAAATAATTCTAAATTAAATAAAATGTGTTTTTATGAGTGAATTAAACTTTTAGACAAAAGTCCAAAATCGGTTAAAATTCAGCGAGAATTCAGCCTTTTCAAATGATTCGAGAACTCAAATATAGTGTTCGAGAACTCAATCATTCGAGAACTCAGTTACTATATTCGAGAAGTCAAGAATGCCTCTATTCGATATCTCAGAAAGACTCTATTCGAGAACTCAAGAGTACTCTAATGAGACTTATTAGAGATGTCGAATAGTGAATCATTCGAGAAGTCTGACTTATCGAACTATACCCATCACTCATAAAAATTTGATTTTTACTATCTTTTGAAAATTTACCAGACATATTCATTGAAGAATATCCTAGCAAATTAAATAGTGATTTTCTCAAAATTTCATAGAAATTTTAAGTTAATAGAAATATGATTTTCAACATATGCAACAGATTTGAAATATTTATAAATCATATTTCAGCCAACACTTACTCCAAAAATATTGAGAATTTAGATAAAGTAAGTGTTTACTGCTGCAACAATCTAGATGGTGTATTCACTTAGCCAGAATCTGAAGAATTCAGCATTCCAATCTCACTTACCAACCTTGTGAAGGTGGCTTCATCTAATGGCTTAGTGAATATATCAGCTAGTTGTTTATCTGTGGAGACATAATGCAACTCAATGGTTCCATTAGTTGCATGTTCTCTTATGAAATGATATCTGATGTCAATGTGCTTTGTTCTAGAATGATTGACAGGATTGGCAACTATAGAGATTGCACTTGTGTTGTCACACATGATTGGAATTCTTTCCAACACAAGTCCATAATCTCTAAGTTGATTTCTAATCCAAAGCACTTGAGCACAGCAACTTCCAGCAGCTATGTATTCAGCCTCAGCTGTAGAAGTTGACACAGATTGTTGCTTCTTGCTATACCAAGAAACTAACCTTTGTCCAAGAAACTGGCAGCTTCCTGAGGTGCTTTTCCTATCCACTCTGCATCCAGCATAATCAGCATCAGAATAACCAACCAGATTGAACCCTGTGTCCTTAGAATACCATAATCCCAAGTTAGGAGTGCCCTTCAGATATCTAAAGATCATTTTTATTGCAATCAAATGTGATTCCTTTGGATTTGATTGAAACCTTGCACACAAGCATGTAGCAAACATGATGTCTGGCCTACTTGCAGTGAGGTAGAGTAGAGAACCAACCATGCCTCTGTAGACTGAGATATCTACTTTCTTGCCTTTAGCATCTTCATCCAGTTTAGTGGCAGTGGCCATGGGTGTCTTG
Organism: Kitagawia praeruptora; assembly: GCA_037693485.1. Lineage (NCBI taxonomy): Eukaryota > Viridiplantae > Streptophyta > Magnoliopsida > Apiales > Apiaceae > Kitagawia > Kitagawia praeruptora. Next base: position 130,719,449 of record CM075352.1, read on the forward strand.
GCAGGTGAACAATCTTCCAAGTCAAACTTCTTCAATAAATCCTTGATGTACTTGGTTTGACTGATAATGATACCATCCTTCCTTTGACTGACTTGCAACCCTAGAAAGAATGTCAACTCTCCCATCATACTCATCTCATATCTGCTCTGCATGAGTTTAGAGAATTTCTCACACAGCTTCTCATTTGTAGAACCAAAAATGATATCATCCACATAAATTTGGACTAGGATAATATCATCACCATGCTTCTTGTAAAACAGTGTCTACAATTTTCAAGAAGAAATTGTGATAAAGTATCATACCATGCTCTTGGAGCTTGCTTAAGTCCATACAATGCCTTAAGCAATCTGTAGACAAATTCTGGGAAATGTGGATCCTCAAAGCCAGGTGGTTGTTGCACATAAACCTCTTCTTCCAACTCTCCATTTAGAAATGCACTCTTGACATCCATTTGATAAACTTTAAAGTTTGAATGAGCAGCAAATGCCAAGAATATTCTGATGGCTTCCAATCTAGCAACAGGGGCAAATGTCTCAACATAATCAATGCCTTCCTGTTGAGAGTATCCTTTTGCAACCAGCCTTGCTTTGTTTCTTATTATTACACCATCTTCATCCTTCTTATTCTTCAGAACCCATTTTGTTCCAACAATGGTTCTATTCTTTGGTGCAGGCACAAGTTCCCATACTTTGTTCCTTTCAAATTGATTCAGCTCCTCTTGCATGGCAATAATCCAATCTGGATCCAACAGTGCATCATCAAGTTTCTTAGGCTCAACTTGTGATAGAAAACATCCATAGAGGCACTCATTTTGAGTTGCTCTCCTAGTCCTTACTCCTGCATTAGGATCTCCAATGATTTGCTCTACAGTGTGTGATCTATCCCATTTCCTCGAGTGTTCAGCCTGACTTCTCATCCTTGATGTTGCTTCATCATCCACATCATGGTCATCCTCATTTCCTCCCCCTGTGAAGTTGCCATTACTCACATGTGTGTCTTGGATGCTTGTTTCTCCACTATCGATTGGCACAAATTCTTCTCTTGTATCATTAATCACTTGAGTTTGTTGAACTTGAGTTTCAACTCCAGTTTCAATCTCTTCATCAGAATCATCTAGATTATCAAACCTCAATGGATCTTTGTCTTTATCATTGGCTTCTTCTAGTCCAGGTAGTTTGCTGTCATCAAATGTTACATCTGTGCTTTCCATAACTTTCTTTTGACTGATGACATAAACCTTGTATGCAATTCTTTCCATAGAATAGCCAAGAAAAATTCCTTCAAATGCTTTTGCATCAAATTTTCCAACATATTCAGAATTATCCTTTAGTACAAAGCATTTGCTTCCAAAAGTATGAACATACTTTAGAGTAGGCTTCTTTCCAGTCATCAAGTTGTAAGGTGTCTTTCCAGTGTTTTTGTTGATGAGGGTCCTGTTCTGGATATAGCATGCAGTGCTCACAGCCTCAGCCCAAAAACATGTAGGCATTTTTGCATCAAGTAACATTGTTCTAGCAGCCTCAATTAGAGTTCTATTCTTTCTCTCAACAACTCCATTTTGTTGTGGAGTCCTTGGAGCTGAGAATTGCTGAGAAATGCCATTCTCTTTGCAGAATGCTTCAAGTGTGGCATTTCTGAACTCTATTCCATTATCACTCCTCAGTGCAATTACACTTGCATCGTTTGCCTTTGCTTCCTTGTCAACTTTCTTTATATGCTCAATAATTACTTGTGGAGCCTCATCTTTTGATGCCAGAAATTCCACCCATGTATACCTTGAAAAATCATCAACCATTACCAGGGCATACTTCTTTCTTCCAAGTGACATTATGTTGACAGGCCCAAACAAATCCATATGGATGAGTTGTAATGGCTTGGTTATTGATGTCACTGTCTTTGACTTGTGGCTTGATCTTTTCATTTTTCCTTTTTGACAAGCCTCACACACTCCTTCTTGGCAGAATTCAAGTGTGGGCATGCCTCTCACTAACTCTCTTTTGACTAGAGAATTAATGGCTTTGAAGTTCAGGTGTGATAGTTTCTTGTGCCACAGCCAACAATCTTCATTTGATGCCTTTGAGTAAAAGCAACAAATTTTGTCCTTGTTTGCAGAGTCCATATTGGCTACAAACAGGCTTCCCTTCCTTACTCCAGATAGAGCAAAATCACCAGTCTTCTTGTGGGTGATCAAACATTCATCTTTGTCAAAATTCACTTTGAATCCTCTATCAGTAAACTGACCAACACTTAGCAGATTATGCTTGAGCCCCTTGACTAGTGCTACATCTTCAATGATGACATTACCAACTTTCAGCTTGCCATATCCCAATGTGTTACCCATGCTGTCATCTCCAAAAGCAACCATTGGGCCAACCTTTTCCTCATACTGTGATAGCAGGGCCATATCACCAGTCATATGATTTGAGCATCCACTGTCCAAAATCCACATGACCTTCTTTTCACTTTCTTTGCCCTGCAAACACAAAGGTATTACTTTTCCTTTGGTACCCAAACAAGTTTGGGTCCATGTGACTTAGAGACAGTTTTATCATAAACAACATGCTTGTCAACTTTCTTAGTGTTAGTCTTCTTGTCACTGTTGGAAGTCTTAGAACCTGAAGTTTCAGACTTAGGTGACAGAGGTACCTTCCTAGCTTTAGGAGGACTTGAAGACTTTGACCTTGTGTAGTGTGTGTGAGAATTGTGACTGATACAACCATCAATGAATTGCCTTCTTAAATTAAAACAACTAGTCATAACATTCATATTGCATGGCATACAGTCAAATTTATCACAAAAAGGTGCATCTCTATGACTTAGAGGCACAGAACAATCATAGAAAGGTTTAGACACACTAACAACAGGTTTCTTGCATGCATGAGTTAAATGATTGGTACTGAAACAGTTCTGACAAGTTTTCCTAGGGGCATTAGGCATATAAGCATAGTTGTTATCCTTGTTAATCCCTAACTTGCCATTTTTGTTCTGTTTCTTCTTAGTCACTTTCTTTTCTGATTCACTCTTCCCAGCTGAGACAAACTTAACAAACTTCTTAGGTCTTGGTCTATCAACTACTGGTTCCTTGGTCTTTGACTTGACACTCTCACTCTTAGAGGATGCTTGTTGTTCACTAGATTGTGCCTCATCCTCATCATTCAACATTTGCTTGATGAGTAAGGCATCCTCATCAATTTCAAATGTTGATTCCTTAAAAATTGGATTTTCAGTCTTTCTCAAAATGTGAGGCACTTTCTCATGAACAACCGTGTCCTCTTCAATGACAGCATAGCCTTTCCTCTGTTTGAGAGAGTCATAGTCAAGTCCAATAGCTGCTTTGGGTTTAGCTTCAATTTTCTCACAGTAGGATTGCACTAAACCAGATGATTTCTTGAAAGTTTTCAGTTTGAATTCATTCTCAGCTAATTCATCCCTAAGAGCCTTCTCTACTTGACTAGCACATAAAACCTTGTTCTGCAAATATTCAACTTCTTTCTTAAGGTTTTCTACTTGCATAGCAGTTAGCTCAAGTTCCTCATTCTTTTTGGTTAATATTTCATTTCTAGTAGACAATTTAGCAATCTCCTCATTAGCAGCAGTCATACTAGTATGAATATTAAACATTTCAACAGATAATTGTTCGATCATGCATTTATACTCAGAAACAGACATGTCTATAGTAGTGAGAGATGGTACCTGAGAATCAGATGAAGATGAGTCATCCTTGGAGTTGGCCATCAAGGCATAATTGCAGAATTCTTGTTCCTCTCCATCACTCTCAGAATCATCCCAACACTTCCCTTCAGCTATGTAGGCCTTACCTTGTGTCTGCTTTTTCAGAAGGGCCTCATACTTAGCTTCGAGCTCAAGATAATCTCTATCCTTCTTTTTAGGCTTCTTGCATTCATTGGCAAAATGCCCTAGGTCATTGCATCTATAGCACCTTACAGATGATCTATCCACATAACTGGTTTTGAACTTATTTCTGTTTGGTTTCACAGGTGCCTTGTTCTTGTTGGCTGAATGGTTTTGAGTTTTGGGTTTGAAGGGTTGATTTCTTTTAAATCTGATGTTTGGAAATTTTCTGGCCATGAAAGCATATGAAGTATTTTCCATCCCATCAAGTTCTTCCAGAGTGTAAAACTCTTCTTCTTCTTCCTCCTTTTCCTCAACAGGTTCACTCACCCCAGCTTCAGTTTCTTCATCATCTGCTACCTCCTCTATCCTTAGCTGGCTTGTAGATGCTTCTAGGTCCAGAATAGATTTGTTGACAATCAAGGCACATGATGTGTTTATCATTCTACCTTGGTTGGCTTGGATAGCCCTTTTCTGAAGCAACTCAAGTTCATGAGTCTTTAGGACTCCATAGAGCACATTATAGGTGACTTTGTTCAAATCTCTCTCCCTTAGAGAAATGACTCTTTACTCCAGATGATTTGGTGAAGATAACAGAAATTTCATATTTAACTCCTTGGTGCTGTAAACCTTGCCATTCATCTGCAACTCAGTAACTAGCTTGTGAAACCTTTCAAACATTTCAGTGATGCTTTCCTTGGGCTGTGCCATGAAAGCTTCATACTGTGTGACCAGTATCTGTTTCTTTTTTCCTTAACCTCATCAGTCCCTTCACACAACACCTCAATGTGATCCCACATCTCTTTAGCAGACGTGCATGATGCAATGTTTGCAAACATTGACATGTCCATGGAATCAATGATAAGCAGCATGAGGTGGCTGTCAAGAGCAACCTTCTCCCTTTCTGATTCTGTCCACTTTGATGGATCCTTGGCCTCATAAGATCTTGGGATAGTTGTGGTTCCAACAGTCTTCTCTGGTATCTCTTGTTGTGGAACAAAAGAACCATTCTTGAGAATCTCAGGATACAAGGGATGAGAGGCTTTAATGAACAACATCATCTTTATCTTCCAGAGGTTGAAGTTTTCTTTGTCAAACTTAGGGACCTTCACCGTTCCTGTAGTCTTTGGTGTATTCGAACTCATGATCATTTTTCTGTTTTTGAATAAACAGCCCGCTCTGATACCACTTGTTGAGTATTGAATACGGTAAAAAAATACAAAGGGGGGGTGAATGGATTCTTGAACTTTTCTTGGATTGAGTCTATGTAGCAGATAAGTGCCTGTGTGTGTAGAAGTCTAGGTGCGGATAAAGAAACAACACAAGACACAATATCACTTTAATCTAATGTATTATTAGATAAAGGTTGCTACAATCTGTGAATACAAATGGTAGTATTCTCAGCTTCGTTTTTCTCAGAGAGATATATCTTCTAATGTATGAAAAACTTGACTCACAAAGTTACTAAGTTATGAAGTGAGGCTGTGTCCTTATAGAACATGGATACAGCCTACTTACTGCAAATAAGGTAGCTAAACAAATTACTTTCTAGTCTGTCTATCCTTTTTGAGTAAGTGTCCAAACGGTTACAGATTTGACTTTGCAAAGCCTGTTTAGATCCACTTCTTTAGCTCCTTGTCTCTTCTATATCTCTCCAAGCTTCCTTGTAGGATTTCCAGAGCACGTTACAGATTGTGGTCCATAAAGTGCATTGGCTTGTTGCAGGTTTCTGACTTGTACAATTTCTTCAGTATTTTGTCTCCAAGAATGTATTCGAGAAGTGACTAAGTAAGTGATTCGAGAACTAGAATTGACTTGATCGATAACTCTGAGTTCTCGAACACTGTTATATTGACATATCGAATTACTTCTCGAATAGCTCTTTTTCATCAGGATTCCTTGAGTTGTCGAATAGAACATTTGACTTATCAAATCCTCGAGATATCGAATAGCTTTCTGAGTCATTGAGATATCGAATGGAACTTTGACTTGTTGACTCTTTGAGAACTCGAATACCATCTTGACTTGTTGACTTCTTGAGTTCTCGAATAGAGTAGTAGACATATCGAATCCCTGAGATATCGAATGAGATATCGAACAGTGTATTCAGAGATATCGAATAGTGTCTTGAGATATCGAATCCCTGACTTCTCGAATGCTGGACTTCTCGAATAGACAAATATACTTCTCGAATTGGTACTTAGGCAAATTCTTCATTTCTTCAAATCCCAACTGTGATTATTTGACAGTCTTTAACTCCTTGCTTGAGGCATGAACCTTGGAACTTCTTTCAAGCATTATTCTAGACTCTATAAGTACAGTTACACAACTAGGATTTGATGCCTACTACAAGTATAATACAAACAGAAACTCTACAACTAGAGGTTCCCTCAGTTAAGAGGTCATGTAAGTAATGCAAAGCATTACAAACAATTAGGCTTGTTATTAGATGTGTACAGGCATGCCTCTGTAACTAACGTCCTTTGTGCTGAAGCCATGGGGAAAGGACCAAGAATGTCCATTCCCCACATTGCAAACGGAATGGGAGAGCTGATTGAGGTTAACCTCTCAGGCGGCTGCCTTACAACAGGGGCGTGCTTTTGACATCTGTCACACTTCTTAACATAATCCTGGGCATCTGCCAACATCTCTGGCCAATAGAATCCCAAGCGAGTAATCTTGTGGGCTAGGGCTCTGCCCCCCAAGTGTTGCCCACAGATCCCTTCATGAACTTCCTCTAATACTTCCTTAGCCTCTTGAACGATCTCTTATACAAGATGCCTTCGATCAGGGCATATCTCAATGCCCTCACTGACAATTTTCGTGCCTCCAAGGCATTGTCAGGGAGCCATCCGGTTTCCAAATGAGCTTTAATAGGATCTATCCAACAACTTCCAACGTCGATCGGTGCTACCAACTTAGAGTTGATGGTCGGGGCCTTCAAGACCTGGAAGTAAACACTTCCTGCATAATTCTCTATCTCAGAAGAAGCGAACTTAGAGAGAGCATCAGCCTTAACGTTCTCTTCTCTTGGGATGTGCTCTAGATAGCACTCGTCAAATTGAGTCATGACAGCTTTCACAACTCGTAAATATTTCGCCATAGTATCATCCTTGGCCTCAAATTCACCATTCACTTGCGAGACTACCAGTCTTGAATCTCCACACACTTTGAGGTTCTTGACCTCATGACTCTGGCCAATCCCAATCTGGCTATTAGGGCTTCGTACTCAGCTTCATTATTGGTAGTTGGGAAGTCCAACTTCAGAGCGTACTCCACTATGAACCCGTCGGGACTTTGCAATACCAAACCAGCGCCACTAGATTTTGTTTTTGATGCTCCATCAAAATAGAGCACCCAATATTCTTTCTGATCAGGTACAAGTTCTTCATCCTTACTCTCAACCACAGGGGTGGTTACTATCTCCTGCCCCCCGACTTCTTGGTTGCTAATGGTACATTCAACCACGAAGTCAGCTAATGCCTGAGCCTTGATGGCTGTCCGAGGCTTATATGCAATGTCAAATTCTCCGAGTTCGATCGCCCACTTAATTAGCCTTCCACTGGCTTTCGGACTATGCATGATACTTCTCAACTACTGGTCCGTCAGGACTTCAATCTTGTGTGATTGAAAGTAAGGTCGTAGCTTCCTTGAAGCTGTTACCAATGCTAAAGCAAACTTCTCAATGGTAGAATAGTTCAACTCAGCTCCATGCAACACCTTACTCACGTAGTAGATGGGTTTCTGAACCTTGTTCTCTTCCCGTATGAGGACGACACTCAATGCTTGCTCAGATACTGCCAGGTATAGATAAAGAGTCTCTCCGACGCTAGGCTTGGCCAACAGCGGGGCTTCAGCCATGTATTTCTTCAATTGTTCAAAGGCCTCTTGGCTTTCGGGTGTCCATTCAAAATTCTTTACCTTCTGTAATGTTTGAAAGAAAGGTAAACACTTATCACCAGACTTGGAGATAAACCTTCCTAAGGCTGCCACTCGGCCTGTCAACTTCTGCACATCTCTTATAGAACGTGGTGGCTCCATGTCTAAAATTGCCTTGATCTTATCAGGATTGGCCTCAATGCCTCTCTTTGAAACCATCAGCCCTAAAAACTTTCCAGATCCAACGCCAAAGGCACACTTGGCGGGATTCAACATCATTTTATGGTGCCTCAGCACTTCAAATGCCTCTCCGAGGTGCTTAATATGATCAGCCTTGAGTAGGCTCTTGACTAACATGTCATCAACATACACCTCCATGGTTTTTCCAATCAAATGGGCAAATATCTTATTCACCAGCCGTTGGTAAGTAGCTCCTGCATTCTTTAGGCCAAACGCCATAACAAGATAACAGAAGACACCAAAGTCAGTTACGAAGGATACCTTAGGGATGTCATCCTTGTGCATCTTAATCTGATTATAGCCGCTGAATCCATCCATGAAGCTTAACATCTCATGTCCAGCTGTGGCATCTATCAACATATCAATCCTTGGAAGGGGAAAACAATCTTTTGGACATGCATCATTCAGGTCAGTGAAGTCTATACACATCCTCCACTTCCCATTCGCTTTTTTGACCATCACAGGGTTCGCTAACCATTCGGGAAACTGAATCTCTTCAACAAAACCAGCTTCCAAGAGCTTATCCACTTCTTGCTTAATGGCCTCTTGCCTCTCCGGAGCAAAGTTTCTCTTCTTCTGCTTTATTGTCTTCCTCTTAGGATCAACATTTAACTTATGAGTTATGAGTTGGGGGTCAATCCCTGGCATATCAGCTGCTGTCCAAGCGAACACGTCGCTATTCTTTTGTAAGAATTCTATCAACTTGCCCTTCAGGGGTTCTTTCAGAGATGCTCCAACATAAGTAACTTTTTCAGGATCGTTCGGCTCTAGAGGTATGGGAATCAAATCCTCTGCTAGCTTCCCTCTATGCTCTTCATCATCACGGACATCCATGTCTTCAATCGGAAGGACCTGCCCCCCGACTCCATCGGCCCTCAGCGCGGCTACATAGCAACTTATTGCCATCTTCTGATCACCCTTCTGTTCTCCGACACCATTCCGTGTCGGAAACTTAATCTTCATATGATAGGAAGAGGCCACAGCCTTAAACGCATGAAGTCCAGTCCTTCCAAGGATTGCGTTGTATATTGAGGCTGCCTTAATCACCAAGAAATTCAGCATCTGAGTCGTCTCCTTAGGCTCCTGCCCAATAGTTACGGGTAACTGAATAGTCCCTTCAACGTTGGACTCCACTCCGTTAAATCCGTATATGGGCATGTTTGTAGGGGTCAACTGAGAGTCGTTGTACCCCATCTTCACAAACGCATCATGAAACAAAATATCCACAGAAGCTCCATTGTCTATCAAGACTCGTTTTACTTCTGAGTTTCCAATCACAGGAGTTATGACCAGCGGGTCATCATGGGGGAACTTCACCCCTTCCAAGTCTGAATCATCGAAACCAATTACCATCTCAGTTTTAGCACGCTTCGGGGCCTCTCCCACAATGTGCATTACTTCTCTAGCATAAGCCTTTCGAGAATTCTTAGTTGTGCCAGCTGCTGTCGGGCCTCCCCAGATCATGTTGATAACTGCCCTTCGGGGCTGTGGATTGCGGTCATGGTTGTCATCCCTCCTGTTATTATCCCTTTTGTCATTGTCCCTTCTCTGGTTCCCACTGTCATCACCCTTGGTGAACTGACTTAGTTTTCCTCTTCGTATCAAGAACTCAATCTCATCCTTGAGTTGCCTACAATCGTCGGTGTCATGTCCCACATCTTTATGGAACCTGCAGTACTGATCCTTGTTCCGCTTAGCTGGGTCTCCCCTAAGCGGCTTCGGCCATCGGAAGTCCTTTTCCTTTTCAATGTCCAACAGGATCTGACTTCGTGGAGCATTAAGCCTGGCATACTCGGAAAACCTTGGACCCGAGCTCTTTTTTGGAGCGGATTCAGAGTCTCTGCTAGTTCGGGGATATTTGTCCCTAGCGTCGTACTCTTGTTCTTGCTTCCGCTTGTTGTTCCCTCCATTGCCCAATGCGGCTTCCTTTTTCATGCTGTCCTCAGCTTTTATATACTTGTCTGCCCTCCGTTGGAGCTCATCCATGCTTTCAGGGGGTGTTTTGCCAGCGACCTCTTAAAAAAGAGATCCGTGGTTCCGTGCTGCAAGGCTACCATAGCCTCAGGTTCTCGTTCTTTCCCTGTACTACATACATAAGGGATGCAAAGCTTTTCTCATGGATTCTTCCGCTAATGAATTGACTGACAAAAGCGGTGCTCAATTCCTTGAAAGATCTAATCGAGTTTGGAGGTAAACGACTATACCAGCGTTGCGCCATGCCCGACAGGGTTTGGGGAAACGCCCTACACTTAAGGGCGTCGTTAGCAGGCTGCAATAACAATGCGCTCGTAAACGTTCTCACATGAGTTGCGGGATCCCCCGTTCCATCATAAGCTTTGATTGTGGGCATCTTAAACTTTCGGGAGATATGTGCGTTCATCACCTCCTCAGTGAATGGAGGGGTTGGATCATCAAGATCTCCTTGTAGCATCAGGTCTTTGGGGTTACTCTTGGGGAGTTCCACCCTTGTAGTCCCTCGGGTTGGGGCTTCAGCCCTTCGGCGTCTCCTTGAAGACCTTTCCAAATCTATGAAGGGAATCCCTCCTGAAGTCGGAGGAGGTCGAGTCTGATTAGATCTGGCTTGTTCTCTGGCCATGTCTTCCTTCAATCTTAAGATCTTGGCTTCATAAGCCTTAATCCTCTCAGTAGTTGCTGAAGGGAGTCCATCGTGAGTAGTTTGAGTTCTTCCTCGAGGTTCTTTACTTGCACGTCGCCTCCTTGGAGCTTCATCACGCTCGCAATCATCGTCAGAAGATGACTCATCCGTATAAGGACCAGAAAAATCGTTATAATCTCGATCTCAAATATACAGGGCATGACCACTTGGTCCAGCTCCTTGGGTAGGAGGGTAGTTAGGCAGCCCGTACATCGGATTGGTGCTCACGGGGAGATTCATAGTGTGGATCTGAACTCCTCGTGGAGGGTTGTTGGGATCTACTATCAAGGAAGAAATCCCCACCTGGAGGGGGTTAGTCCCTGGATTTGTGTGGACGATCAGAGGTAGCGTACTCTCAACATGGGAAGTCGTCCCTAGGGGTTGAGAAACTTGATACGGAACGATAGTCCCTGATGTCGGAGGTAGTTGTTCAGTGAGGGGCGGAGCAGAGCTCAGAGGTAGAGCCTCGGTTGCGATTGGTTCTGTCATTGCTGGTGTCCTTCGTGTGTTAACCATGGTTGATGTTGTCTTCCCACAGACGGCGCCAAATGTTGTGGAATGAAAACTAGGTTATTAGATTGCGGCTAGGGTTTGCTGTATTTAATGCTAGGGTACGAGAGCTTCGTGCTTTAATGGCTGCTTCTGCGTTCGAGACTTAAACGGTCCTCACAGAATGCCTACGTATCTCTGTATTAGAGAATCAAGCCAATAAAAACGTAGTTCTAAGTTGAGGGGTCTGACTCTTTATATAGGCTGAGAAGCCTCAGAATTATGGTAGGGTTAGGTGACTTGGTGGACAAGTCAACATTGAGGAAAGATCTAGACTCCTTCCTTGTAGGATTCCGTTTCCTTGTACGACTATGTGCCTTGGTGGCTACTCTTTGGAGAGATAATATCCTTATTTGACTTATATTTCCCAGCTGTTAATTAGCCATGAATATTAATTACGAAATTAATATTTAACTAGGGTTTTTGGGCCATCTAGTGGGCCCCACGTTTGGACCATACTAGGTCTAATTAATGCAACATTAAATGTGTCTTTAGGGCTTATTTCTAGCCCATATCACTTTCATATTTCTGTACTCCTACTGAGACGAACAACCCTATTTATAGGGGACACCAGGTATATCTGTCTGTGTGATAGAAGTTGGATGGGACGCCATCACTGGTGTGTTGTGTATTACAAGAAGGCTGGCCACCTTTATTTGTAAATGTCGAAGCTAAGACACGCAACATCAGGTTCATATGATCATATTGATCTCTCAGTTATTCTTTCATTTCAAATCAAGTTACTTTAAAAATTCGTAAAAATTCATAATTACAATTGCGGGACATTTACTATGATATGGAATCTGTTCACTTCAAAATTTCATGATTCTTGTAATTTTACGATATATGTAATTTTACGTTTTCATCTTACCTGAAAATGTTTTTACTTTTCTATAGATAATAATATTTTATATTAAAATGATAATTATAATGCCCAAATAAATTTTGCTAAATTCTAAATAAATTAAATAAAGTAAATTACATATATATTTAATAGCCGTTAATAATGAATAACTATTATACTATTAATGCAAGCAAAAAATTAATAAAAAAAAAATCAGAAAAGTGATAACTCAAGAAAAATACTTTGAAACCGTTCCAAACCTTTTCGAGTTTTCGATCTTCCTGTTATTTACCATAATTTTATTTTAATTTTAGTTGTACATCTAAAATGATGATAATTTTATAAAAATCATAAATATAAATAAGTATTTATAAGTAACATAATAGGACATTATTGAACTTGTTCTAATTCATCTATGCTTACGAGTCTAAGTATTCCTTTCATTTAAAGCGAATAACTAATTGATTGGGCCTGATTGGTTGTCGAAGTTTCCATTCTTCAAGATCATACAACATTGTAAATGGGCCAAAGTCTAAGATTTAGAGTAGAAATTAAAAGGTTCGAGTTCCTTCAAGCAATTTTAATGAAGTGTTAAAACTTAAAATGAGTTTCAAAGTGTCATGTGACATGATATAACTTTTTTATATTGATTTCATTCAAAGTGATAAAATTGTCATTTTTTAACATCCTCCCAAAATAAAAACAAATTCATACATATCCATTAAAAACAAGTACCTTCTTATCTAGTTTTAGTTATACTTGTATAAATATATTGATAATTTTGAATGTTCAATTACTAGAACAAATTTTGATAAATAAGGTGCGAGGAGCATTATTTAAGAGAGATAAAATATTATCGTTATAATTTAAGAGACAAAGAATATTATATTAATACTTTTAATGATTCAGAAATATTGGCATTTTTTATTAACATCATCCACTGAAAATGCTCTATTTATTTATTTTTTCCCTAATTAAACACACTCACAAATCACATACCAATCTTCTCAAAAACATTGTAATCGTCAATTCCAACATAGGAGAAAACGCTTGTCACATATGAGTACCGGGGTAAACACCCTAAATGTGGGTACTTATTAAGTTGATTGAAACAGCGTCGTTGAGGATATAAGAGAAAGATCTAATTTGTGATTAAAACGACGTAGTTGTGCTGAGTCAGCAATTAATTTATTTTTCTTTATTTTGTACAAGGGAGAAACGTGTTTATCATGAGGGAGGGGGTGTATATATACGTGCACCTCATCAACTTGTAAATCAAGCAATGAGATATTTCTAATACTTTTCTTCCTTTTCAAGTTTATCTTCTTCCTGTTCTTACTTGTTCTGCACTTTATTTCTCAATTTCTAAATAATCTATCAATTACATTATAAATTGGTATCAGAGCCGATGGTTGGGCCATCACTTCTCAAACATGAACAAACTCTTAAATCCTTTGAAACTCGCCTAGAAGAGGTACAAGCTAATAATGCTACAAAACATGATGAAACACTTCTGCAAATTGCAAATCTGGCCAATCGAATTGCAGACATGGGAACCCAGTTTCAAGGAATTGCTACTCAGCTGCAATCGGAGCGTGACGTTATGGGAAAACAAATTCAAGGACTGACAGAGCAGTGTCAAACCCAGGTAGCCATGCTTCAACCTTTGTTGCAAAATCAGAATTCCAATACAGGTAAACCATCTTCATCTCAAACTGTTACTTCTCCTAATTCTACCTTAAGTGCTAACTCTACTCTTAAGTCATTAAATAGAAGGAGGTAATTGTTCAACTCAAAGACAGAGAAGACGATGATGGTATTCAAATGTATTTTGATGAGAAGGAGAAACTGAGTGATTTATTGTTGTACAAAGAGCTATATTGGAAGCAACGAGCTAAGACTTTTTGGCTTGAGGGGGGAGACTCCAATTCAAAATTTTTCCATGCTTCAGCCTCGAGTAGGAAAAAAACTAATCTCACTTCGGTTCTGAAAGCAGATGATGGATCGACGGTGTCGGATCATGAGCAACTATGCAATCTGTTAAAGAATTATTATAGCAATGTTTTCTCTGATACTGATGATGGGTATAGAATGGACATTCCTGAATATAGCAATGAAGTTGTTATTATAAGAGATCAGAACGAAATGCTAACAGCTGAATTAGATTTTGAGGAATTCACTGAGGCAGTAAAATGTATGCATCAAGATAAGGCTAGTGGCCCAGATGGATTGAATCTGGCTTTTTTTTCCAGCACTTTTGGAAGTTAATTGGCATGGAAGTCTTTCAAAATTGCAAGGAATGGTTACTTGAATGTAAATTTCCAGCTACTGTAAACGACACTACTTTGGTGTTAATTCCAAAAAAAGAAAATGTTGAGGGGGTGAAAGATCTTAGGCCTATCGCTTTGTGTAATGTTCTCTACAAAGTTGTTGCAAAAGTGTCATTTAATAGGCTGAAAAAGATTTTACCAGTTATAATTTCGGATGAGCAATTAATAAGTGGAGTTTATATCCACTTGAAACGCTTTATATCGGCTTAAATTGATTAACTTGGCCTCAAGTATGTTGTATTTTTGATGTATTTTCGTTTAGTTGTGCAGGTTTAACTATGTAAGCTAGGGTTGGTGATTTTCATTGATTTTAGAGTCTAATTTTAGCTTGGAATAAAGAAAGGAGTGTGTCCCTATGCTACCATGAAGATTTTAAGTCAAGGGAATTGAGGAATGGCGGCTAGTGCAAAAGAAACGGAAGAAAATGGAGAAAAAACGAAGAAATCAGCAAAATGTAGAAAGCGGCAGAAGTCACTAGCACGGCTACGCTACAAAGAGGCACAGGCAGTGCCAGAATAGTGCAGAGTAGCGCTGGCAGCGCTCCAAGTGGCGCAGGGGCGCTGTAGTCTCCTGGAAAAATCCTGAAATTTTGTCCTACTTCGATTTTAAGTAGTATTTTTGGATTTTTCTTGCTAGAAAAGAATTCTAGAGCCTATATAAACACGTTCTAACATCCTTGAACGTACCAACTATCTTCAAAAAACAGAGAGAGAGCCGAAGATAGAGATACAGACTTGGAGACAGATTCCCGGAAGAACGTGACAGCATTCGGAGATCTAGATCTATTTTTGTTTTCTTCTAAATTAGGCGATACTATGGATTTTGGATTTGTTTTCTTAAATCTATTACTCTAGCACAATTGTTTTTATTCAGACTTTGTTTATTATCATGGTTTCATCAGATCCCATGATGATGAGCGGTTCGATTATGAACTAATCGTTGTCATGGGATTCTAACGGATTTATCTATGTAGTTTAGTAGTTTGTTTGCTTTAAATATTTATGTGTGATGAATTCTTGATATCATCGTATGGTTGTGATTATTCTCCTTGGATGCGTAGCTAACATCTAAGTTGTTTTGTTAATCTTTTATGAAACGAAGGTGGATCTTGAGACTTAGAACTTGCCATACTAGCATAGGATTATGTATGTTTGACATCATGATTTGTAGCGTAATTTGAACTATCTTATGCTGCCCTATGTGATCTTAATGGACAACTTGTGCTTAAACCCATCTTCTATCTCTTTTGTGGATGTATGAGTAGTTTGGTATTCGTATACTGAGAGGTAGCCTATACTTGTTTCGTGTTGTCCGATCAGATATCATAACCATCACATACATTGATTAAAGGCATCAACTCTAAGCGAAGTATTTAATGAAGTTAGGATCCCATGTTTTCTCTTGCATAAGTAATTCGATTTAAATTCACGTTATTTAATTAATTCTTAGTTTGTTAATTTACTTCCCTAGTTAATTTTAGTTAATCAAAACTCAAATTTGTTACTTATCTTAGCAGTGAATAAAAACCATACATTGTTGCATAGGTGCATTAACTGAATTGAAACCTAAACCAGATCTCTGTGGGAACGAACTCAACTTTATTCTATATTACTTGTGACCGCGTACGCTTGCGTGATTTAGTACGAACAGTAGTCCGCCTTCGTGCCGAAAAGGAACATTACAGATAACGTACTAGTAGCATTTGAGTTACTACATTTCATGAAGCGCAAAAATGGGGGTCAAGAGGGGGAAGTAGCTCTTAAGCTTGATATTTTTAAAGCTTATGACAGAGTGAGTTAGAATTATTTGCGAAGCAGAATGCGTTTGATGGGGTTCTCTGAAAGGTGAATTAAATTGGTAATGTTGTGTGTAATGATAGTCTCTTACTCCATATCATTTCAAGGTTCTATGGTTGGTCCAATTATTCCGAAAAGGGGGCTCCGACAAGGAGACCCGTTGTCTCCATACCTATTCTTGCTTTGCGTAGAAGGTTTATCACCGGCTTTGAAATCAGCTGCTGAGAATGGGAGAATTTCAGGCTGCTGTATTAGTCATTCGGCTCCTTCAGTGTTTCATCTGTTATTTGCGGATGACAACTTTCTATTCTTCAAAGCTACATCTTCAGAGTCCCAGGCAATCAATGAGGTTTTGAATTCATAGCTTTCTCTAGTCATGCAATTAACTATCTGCAGTGTCCTTTAGTGTCAATGTTCGGAGAGATAAGCAAGCAGAGATTAAGCAGCTGTTGGGGGTGTTTAATGATATAGGCGAAAGTAAGTACCTTGGTTTTCCTTCCTTAATTGGTCGATCTAAGAAGACGGTATTTAAGTACCTGAAGGATAGAGTTTTCAGAGAATACAGGGCTGGAGCTCTAAGTTACTCTCTCGCGCTGGAAAGGTTGTTATGATAAGAAGCGTTGCTCAAATGATACCTTCTTATACTATGTCCTGCTTTCTCATTCCTAAAACACTATGTCAAGAGATTGAAACTTGAGTACGACATGAGAGAGGTAGAAAATGTTCAAGAATGGCTTTTAAACAAGTTGAGTAGTGACACAAATGAGAACTTGGGTAAAATCTCTGCAGTTCTATAGGGTGTGTGGTTTGCCAGGAACAAACATATTTTTGAGAACAGGAATATGTCTCCAGCAGTGACTATGAATTGGAGCATGACTCAAATAATGGAGTGGGGCTAACAAAAAAAAAGGAGTGCAACTGGCTTGAAGATCCGAGAGATAATCTGCAACTTCACAAACAAAGATGGGTTAGACCAGAAATGGGTAATTTGAAGATGAACGTTGATGCAGTTGTCAAAGAAGGCCAGGACTCATTTTCAGTGGATTGGTTCCCAGGGATGATAAGGGGCAGTATATTGCAAGAAAAACGAGGCGGTTTGGAAGCTCCGTTCAAGTAGTAGAAGAAGAAACAACAGCCATTCTTGAAGGTCTTTTATGGCTCGAAGATCTACCAGCAGATCCTGTTATTATAGAAAGCGATTCTCTTCTCAGTGTCAACGCAATTAATAAAGAATATATGTGAAGCTTGGGTATTTGGTGCAACAATGTAAAGATATAATCAGTAATAAAGGAGTTTCGTTAATTTTTGTTAAGCGGGTAAACAAGGTAGCACAACAATTGGCTAAATATCTTTGTGAGCTTAATAGCTTCATTGTTAACTTGTCTCCTCCGTTATGTTTGTTGGAAACTCTTTTGTCGGATGCTTTATTATTTTAATGGAAATCGTTTGTGTTAAAAAAAGTAACAAATTTTGGGTGAGCAAGAATCGAAATACTAATTTGTTTTTAAAAAAATTAATATTTGAATATGACACCATAAACAAATTTCAAATAAACCAACTTCACAAATATAAAAAATTTTGAATTCTGCATTTTCTTTTTCTTTCCAATTTAACAAAACTTAAACGAGTTAAAAAAAGAAACTAAAAGAGACATCAAGATCCAGATGTACACACTTTAATCTCCCAAAATGTTTTAGAAACACACCCTAAAATTATGCTAATTTAGATGCCCACATATTCTCACATTTACTTACAGATTACTTGTATGTACGTATATATTTTGTTTCTCTGTATCTCCGCCATTCTCTCTCTTTCTCATGATCTGAAAACACACAGTTTGTTGTTCAGACATCCGTGTTTCTCTCTCTCTCTAAAAATCCACACTTTCTCTCTCTAGAATGGACGCTTCTCCCGAAGATTGTTCCGACACTTCTCAAAACGACGACGTTCGCGTCTATTGCGTTCCTTACAGGTACAATTAACACTCACATTTGTATTTAAATAATGTTATTTAAATAAATCTAAATCTAATCTTCTCATTTTTTGTAATTTCATCTTCAATTCATACAATTACACTCAATCTCTATCCTCAGTTGTGATTTGAATTTCATCTCATATCTATTTTTACTGTAGTGTAAGTATATATGTTTATTCGAAAGAGAGTAATATTGTGTAATTTAATTCATTTTGTGATTTCGATGTGTGGCTGTTAGTGAATTTAATCATATTGTTTTGTGCATTTTCTGTTTAGTTATTTGATTGTTAGTAAAAGGATTGCGTATTTGAGATATGGTAATTTTGTCGTTTTTTGTTTTGGTGATTGTGATTTAGTAATGTGTGGCTTGCGAATTTGAGATTGCGTTGAGTGTATGTGGATTAGCATTTAATTTTGGTATTGATGAGGAAATCGACAAATGTTGTTGTTCGGTTTTGTTACTTTTATCGAATCTAATAAGAACTGTGTGATTTAAATATTGTTGATTCCAAAACTATGTACAGTTTTTAATCTAATCTACTAGTGCTTTTGAAATCTGGATTTTGTACTTGATTCGTTGATTAACTGAAATGTAGTACTTCTAAGCAATCACGTTAATTGATTTTAGTTTAATTGTAGTACTAATGAGCATTCCGAAAAATGATTTGGTTTTAATATTTTAATTTTATTCATTAAAGTCAAGCCCCTTGCATAAATAGGCTTAAATATCAATTTCATTTCTGTATTCTGTACTGTTTGCTTTTTCTGTGAAAGAACTTCATTTCTGAATTCAATTGTTCCACCACCTTTTCTTTATTGATTTATTTTCCTGACTCTTCCGTAGTTATTGGTTCTTGTGCATGCGGAATTGATTATAGTAACTTTTTAAGAAAATAATTAATATTAAGCATGATGCTCATTTTTTCTTTGGATCTACTTTTGAGATTAGTGGGACAAAGAATATTTGATATCTTTTCACTGAGACTAGATGAATTTGTTAGTCTTACTTTTGTTTTTGTTTCTGTTATATAGGTGGTTAAAGGAAGCTGAAGAATCTCTATCGGGGGCTATATCGGATTGGAATGGAGGGGTTTTATATACCGCATCAGCGGCCTCATCAGGGCCGATGAAAATTATCAACAGCATATTCAGTTCAGATATTGTTTTTAATCTTAGAAGAGAGGATGACACTTTTCTGGATAGTCAGAATGGTGAGGTCGGGATTTCAGGCCGTGACTATGCCCTAGTACCTGGAGAGACGTGGTTGCAGGCGCTCAAATGGTTGGTGGCAATCATTTATGTGACTGGCTTTAATTTTGATGTTTTGGAATTTGAGTAACTTACCATGATTTACATAGCTCCTCTAAGGGAACTGATGTTAAACTAAATTCGAAAAGTACGAGCCTTTACAAAAATTACCTCATCTGAACTTTTGGTGCCAACTCAATTAAAAGTTGCAATATAAATCGGGGTTTTATTATACTTCCTGTTTCGTGCTTGTTGTCTGCCTATATATGTCATATGTGCATCACTTTTAGTTTCTGCAATTGTTGCGCTCACTCCATTTGTTGAATAACAAATCGTGTTTAAGGTTTAGTTTTACTGGGACAATTCTTTCCACACGAATTTTGATGAAATTTTACAGTTTATTACAGAATCTATTGAAAGCAATAAAAGTTTATGCATAGAAACCTTTATGGGTTGCTCCCAGTTGTTGCTATTTCTCTTTATATATGAATGTAAATGCTGATGCATTTTTTCAAGTCTTTCACTTTTTGCAGATAGACCTATTATAATTTTCATCATCTTTACTCATTGTCCAAATAAAACTATGTAGTAGCAGTCACTTCAAGTTCCATCCAAAATATAAAATTCTTCTGAATGGTGAACTCATGAAATGCTTACAAACTTACTTGCAATTTATAAGTGCAAATATGTACTCTTGTTTTCAGATAATGAACATCTGAATTAGGTATTGCATTGCTGACATCTTTATTCTTTTTGTGTTCTTTCTCCAATTAGGCACAGTAACTCTAAAGCTGCATCAAAGAATGGCAGGACTTTTTTGGCTTGTGAAGTTGATATGAGTGATATCTATCCCTTACAACTTAGGCTTTCTAGTCCAAGGGAGAACAATTTATTGGGTGTAAGAATAAGCAAGAAGGTACATACTTTAGCCTATGCCCTCCTTTTCTTCTCAATCAAGGTAGCAAGTATATTTGAACTTATGAGTACTTAGTTTTTGTTACTAGTTAATAATCTATTTATTTTTCTCTCTTTCATACACTTGTTATCAGTAATCTTGTTTCTAATGCGAATGTAGTGATTTGTTTGGTACTGCTTATAGCATTATATTGAAAAGGTTATTCTTAAAATATTAGAATACTGGATATCTTGTAATAGAAAGAATTCTGAAGAATTGAAACTAGGATTTGGTTGTTTATATTTGGTGACACCCACCTTGTTCTTGCATGAGTGTCTAAATAATGGTACTCAAGGAGACTTGAGAAAAAAAATGAAGAAATACCTGGCAATGTAATGTGACGATTGGATGAGGAAGAAGAGATTGGTTGTTGTCCAAAAACTTTAAAGGGAGTAAAGGATAAGGGGTACGTAGACTAATAACTGATAAACCTGTAGAGTAGATTAACTGACAGATTGAGATCTGACTTTAAATTAAGCTTAAGAATGGCAAGTTCTTCACAAGTGGATGGCTTAAAAAATTTCATGGTACCCTGTTGTTGGGCTCATCATAGGGTACACAGACTGCAAATTATAGAGGCACTATGGAGGGAGTTGTACTGTGTGGATCCTTTTAAAGAATCGGTGCAAGATGCAGTTAAATAATTTAGACACCCTCTTTCTCCCTGCTGAGGCCTTATAATTTTTCTATGGGTGGGTGATAATATTGCATGTATGGGTTCACTGATCACATTACATATTCGGATTTAAATCAGTGTAAACTTATAATAGGGAGGCGCTTAGTATATTGTCAACCAGCACTTGGTCGTTGGACCATTTGCAATAATGTACCTTGAAATATGTATCAGTTGCTATACGGAACTCCAGTTTTTGTTGCATCTCGTAGTTCCGTCTGTTTCAGCTAACCCCGGTAGGTATTCTGGTCTATCGATTATTATAACTCCTATATTATATGTATATAACCCAACCCAACCCGACCCATATCAACCCTATCCAGCAGGGCTTCTTTACAAGAAAGATCTGCAAATGAACAGATTAACAGAACAAGCTTTATAAGTGCCTTCTTTCCAGAAATCTGGTATTTAAGCTAAAGAAATTGATTTTATTCCTTGGGGTTGCTGTCTTCCCTAAGCTGAACTGAAGTTCCCCTAAACATTTTGTATGGATAAGCTCAGTTGGGAGTCTTAAATTCCCTTTTTTTCCCAGAAAAGTTGCTCTTCTGCTTCTCTCCTCTGACTACCTGATATATGATTTTATTGATTCGTGCCATGCATAATATTTATGCTCTGATAAGACCTTGTCAGAGACCCTGCTGCTTCTGCCTTGCGACCTTGCCCTTTGTAAGTGGCAGTGTGGTACCCAGCCCTGTGGCCTGAGATGGAATCCTGTAAAAGTCTGGGCATTACCCTGCATTTCTGTAAATTCCTGGGAAAATCAAATTGTATTGTTGACTAACTTGGCTTGTGTTCAGGACTTGTTTTGGTGATTGAATATACGATATGCCAAAATTGAAAATGAATACCATCTATGTCGAATATTAGACATGTATTTAAGTATTTACCTGGTGCCATTGAAGCCATTTAGCTTGGAAAACATGTTCATATTTTTCTTGGTGCTGCCACTTTTTCTAATCTGCAGACTTAATATATTTTTTATTCTTAAATTTGATATGATTTTGGAAAGAAGAAAGGTAAGAGTAGTTTGTAATTTGAATGATTTGATTTCTGCTAGAAATTAACTGAGATGATTGAGTTTAAAGATATGGATAAAGTAACCAATGGCAGAATGAATTTGGGGAAGAAGATGATACGAGACAATAGATACTTTTGGTGTTGAGCATTTTGAAAGAAATGTTGCAAAATGGTACAAATTTATTAAGTGTAGTACAGCAGATGTCAAGAACCCTAGGTTTCTGAGTGCAGGTTTTGTGATTTTCTGTATTCATAAAATAAGAAATGCAATAATAGTGTATAAAAAAGATAGGTACAGTGGATAAAGAGAGAGATTTGGGGAGTTAGTAGCAGAATTGGAGAAGTTAGAGATAGAGCGAGATAGCTTGTGGAAGAAGATAGTTAAGTTTCTGAAGAGAGGAACTGTTAGAGAGATGGGAGAGATTAGTTAGTGGAACTCAAGCCCCTTTTTCTGATATTTTATAAAGCACAATCTGAAAAGACACCTATTTACAACTATTTATAGTACTCTACTAGTACCCTTACTACCAATTTTTTAGTTCTTGAACCCTGACACTATACAATTACTTAGTCTTATCTACACTTCTACTTGGCATTTCTTATTACTATTAAAGTTCTAAAGCAGTCTTGATAGCAGGTTTGCAAGTGGCTTCATGACCAAAGTGCATGTAGTCATGTACACATAAAGCACTTTACTTTTATTTAAATATTAAATTTACAAGGTTATTAAGAGTATAAAATTCTATATTGAAGGATGAACTCAGTTGAATGTAGTACAAACGGTCATGATTTGGCTTTCTTTTTTGTACTATCTACTAACTACTATGGAGTATGTTTGTATCTACGTATATAACTTATGATCAGCTGCTTGCTCGAGCATTGATTATGACACTTTATAAAGTTTTATGGTGTCATAAAAAAGTTAAAGATATGATAAATACTAATATACAAACACTGACGCACACAACATTTTAGATTTTTGTATTTTTATTTCACATTAAGCCTTAGTTCATATCATAAGGAACTCTAATATGTTAATTGCTTTTTGAAGTATTTCACACATTAATGTTGACTAGCATTAAATTTTATCTGTGTTACGAAGCGTATAATCAATTCCTCGTTTCCTCGTTTGTTCAAGTCATAAGGAATTATAATAATGTTATTTGTGTTTTCTTATCTTTAACAAATCTAGTTATGTAATTTACAGGATAATGCAGTTGAATGCTTTAGAAGGGCCTGCAAGATTTTTAGTATTGATTCAGAGATTGTAAGTATTCTATTACTTATTAGCTTCATGTATTATTCAGAACTTCAACTTTAAAAAAAAGTGTAACAACGTAAATAATACAAAATTTGTTTTTGTTGAGAGTGCTTGTACCTAGAAAGATGTGCATCATAACGTGCCTAATTGCAGCAAAATAATAGAAAGTGAAAACAAAATTTTATGTTTAGAAACCAAATGCATGTGCATGGTTTGAACTAGAAAAGTGAAACTGCAACTCCATTACCTTACAAATTCTATATTTGCTCCAAATGTTAAGCTGTTAGAATATAGTTCTGTATCTACCTTCAAAAAGAAAATAGAATTTAGTTCCGACTGATAGTTTTGGCTCTCTACTTTCATTTTTCGCAGTTACGCATTTGGGACTTTTCTGGGCAAACAACTCGATATTTCCTTAATGAAAAGGAAAAGGGAACTAAATACTCCCAGTTGCAGGCGGAACAGGATGTAAGTTCATGATGCTTTTTGACAGATACCACATATTTATACTTGTTTTAAAAAAGAATCTAATTTATCTTCTTGCTCTCCACATTGAAAAATCGGGATAAATGAACTAGTTAAACGAAATGGAGAGCCTTCTAAGTTCTAACAGTTTCTATTTATAACAAGTTCAAACTTGCATTGACAAGAAAAAGTTTAAGGAGCTGTACAAGTTGCTAAGATTATAAGTGGAGATTCCACAATTAAATTGGTTCATGATACGTGAAAGAGTTAGTGATTCAATTTGATCATGTCTTATTAATAATATTTGTATGATCCTGTCAAAGAGTTGTTGGGAGTTGTTGTAATAGTAGATGGTTGTTGGGGATTGTTGTAATAGTAGATGGTTGTTGGGGGTTGTTGAAGTTTAGTTCTATATAAGAGGCAATTGCCTCTCCTTGTAAGATAACCCCAATCAATCCAAATATCAATCTAGTTCTCTCTTGTTCCTACATTCTAACATGGTATCACAGCGGGTTGATTTGTAGAGAGAAATTAGTAGTGTAAGTCTGCATAAAAACAAGTTTTTCAAGGGAAACTTGTTGATTCTGTTTTTACTCAAAGCGGGAGTAGAGAGGAGATTTTCAGTTGAAGCTTTGTGGTTTTTCAAGGAAAACACAAGCTGCCCAGACTTATATTTTCCAGCAGAATTTTCTACCCAGTTTTTCTGTCCAGATTCATTTGTTTACATTTCTGACCCCCAAACCAGATCTAAAAATAAGATGGGCTGCTCCTGCATATTCAGGTCAGGCCCTTGACAGTGGTAAAGGGGGTTAAATTTAGACAGGTGATGTTCCTTGTCAAGGCGAGTTCATTCATCATGACGACAAAGCAGCAGAAGTAGTAGTATATATTCAGATATATGCACACAGTTCACTGCCATAACGACAAAGCAGCAGAAGTAGTAGTATATATTCAGATACATGCACACAGTTCACTGCCACAAAAACAAAGCAGTAGAAGTAGTTGTACTTTTTACAACACAGTTCACTGTTATTTCTTTACATTCATTTTCCTCAGCAGAAGGACGAATTCGTGGACGATCTTAAGGGATGCAGTCTACCAAATCTATCGTTCTAGTTGTTTTCGTTCAAAAATAAAAGATGCATTTGCAGCTCCTCTGGTTTTTTGATATGGCCTAAAATGTACGGCGTGGTCGCGAAGTCGAGTCCCGGTATTCCCAAAATTCTCAATTTCAATCCTAGAGATGGGTCTAGTTGGAAGCTTAGGATATGCTCAAGGGCTTCTAAGTGTTCCACTCTTCAATCCCAAGATAGGTTTTTTATCCCAAGATGGGATTTCGAGTGAGGGGGCGTGTCAAAGAGTTGTTGGGAGTTGTTGTAATAGTAGATGGTTGTTGGGGATTGTTGTAATAGTAGATGGTTGTTGGGGGTTGTTGAAGTTTAGTTCTATATAAGAGGCAATTGCCTCTCCTTGTAAGATAACCCCAATCAATCCAAATATCAATCTAGTTCTCTCTTGTTCCTACATTCTAACAGATCCATATTATTAATTACTTCCAAAAGGTATGAGAAAATGCCCAAATCTTAGGAATGGTGGTCCAAAAATAGCATTTTTTTAAAAAAAATTGGTTGACCCTTTTAAGCACATGAGGTGGTCCTTTTAAGAAAACACATACCCGTATACCACCACGGATGTAAGTTTGATCACTTTATTAAAAAAAGTTGTGTTGCTGTCTAATTGTTGACGCATCACTGTCTAAATCTGGACGCATTTGTTAGTTGCATTATGCCATTATGGTCCAGGTCTAAATCCTAACGCATGTACAATTTGCATTATGGTCCAACCGTATTAACTTGTGATATTGTTCAAGCACTATGTTACCCATTAATGCATTTCTCTGGCAGATTTCACTGATGACAAATTTCACAAATATTTGTTTTTACCTTAACTCTACTTTCTTCTTTCTTCTATGGCATCATGTCTTTCTTCAAAAAATATGTAATCATCTACAAAGAAGTTATTAAGTAATTTCTATATATATATGAACACTTTAGAAAGGAACTTTTTGTTGGAGATCATCTGTTCTTGCAGGAGGCGTTCATTATATATATAAAGTTTTGATAGATATTTCAGAAATCATTGCCATACGAATTACGATGTCTAAGAATATGGTCCTGCAATGTTTTTTTTACACAATAAAATTGATATCATGGATTCAGGATACATGCACACTGTTTATATTTTTTTCTTCCACTATCTGTCTGCAGATTCTTTTAGCGCTGCAAGTTTATGGTTTATCTGATATTAGTAAAAGAGAAATGAGAAAGGATGAGTTGACAGGACATCAAAATGGAGCTTCACTTGTGATGAACGGTAATTCTGGAAAGTTCACCTCAAATTTTGTCCGGGGTAGTTTGCCAACCTTTTGTGGAAACTCTTGCGAGGCTGGTTCTTTGGGCTTGACCGGATTGCAAAACTTAGGGAACACATGCTTTATGAATAGTGCCCTGCAGTGCTTGGGACACACGCCAAAGGTTGTTGACTACTTTCTTGGAGATTTCAGGCGGGAAATAAATCACGAGAATCCATTAGGCATGAATGTATGTTTTAGCTTTAGATATTTTTTTATGAATTATGCTTGTTCCATTATCTTATCTTCTATCTGTCTGTTTATGTTATGCTTGTAATTATATTAGATCGAATTGCTCTCTAATTTAGGACTTTTGCAGGGTGAAATTGCTTCTGGTTTTGGAGAGTTGCTGAAGAAGTTGTGGGCTCCTGGAGCAACACCAGTAGCACCAAGAACTTTCAAGTCGAAGCTTGCTCATTTTGCTCCTCAGTTCAGCGGTTTTAATCAGCATGATTCTCAAGTTTGTAATCTTTGCTAGCCCTTAATTCTTAAATTAACTCTGTTTCATGTTTTCGTTTTGCTAAATTGTCTCTCATCGTTTATCTGTTCACAATTAAAATGTATTTTTTCATAAGAAGTAATCCGATAAAAATATCTGGCAGGAATTCCTCGCCTTTTTATTGGATGGACTTCATGAAGATGTAAATCGTGTTAAAACTAAACCATATGTTGAAGTTAAAGATTCAGATGGACGGCCAGATGAGGAAGTAGCAGATGAGTACTGGCAGAACCATTTGGCTCGGAATGACTCTATTATCGTTGATGTTTGCCAAGTTAGTAGCTTATCTCTGATCTCCTGTTTGTTAGTTATATTGTATCTGCACAGATTAAGGACCATTGGGATATGGCTTACATTTTATGATAATAATTCTGGCAAGTTCATTATACTTTTTGGTGTACTGGCATACTATGTCTACCTTCTATCAATTTGGATGAATTGCCCTCCATCTCAGGGGTTCTTTTATTATATTGAAATATCAGATACATGCAAGAGGTATACAAGGCTGATTATCAGCGATTACAATCACTAATATCTAGGCTGATTTCTAGTAGACAGAAGATACAGTTATATGTACAACTATGCTATTAATGACTATATATTTACAGGAGTGCTTGATATATATATTGATATTTGCTGTTAAGATTTGAGCCTTAACATAAGTTGTCACCTTCTGAGTGCAGTTTGTCTTTTACACGTGAACAAAAGTAAATATTAAAATAAATTTAAGAAGAAATTATGAGATTTATATATTTGTTGCCATGGTGTAAAAATGCTTAATCATTTGTCTTTTAAGTTGCGAGGTCTTGGAGCTTGTTACCACTACTGTACTTGCTTTCTGCTTGCTAGCGTTAGTGTGCTCAGAGACAAGTAGAGGTCAAGAAAGTATAGAAAGGCAGAGTCGGTTATTTTAACCGTTTAATAGGCAAAAACAATTTGTTTGATTGACCAATGGAAAGAAGACATTTAGGTCAAAAAAATCAGATTATAGTGGGTGTTGGGGTTGATTTTCCACAGTTCAGTGTCTTTTAGAAAAATACATATCAATAGGTCTTGGAGCTTGTGACCACTATTGCACTTGCTATCGTTGGTATGCTTGGAGACAAGTTGAGGTTGAGAAATTAGAGAAAGGCAGCCTCGATTAATTTTACGTAGTTGCTGTCAATATTATGAAAGGTGCAGAATCACTGTTTATTATTTTAACAGCCAGTGAGTTGTTTTCTGGCAGTCTAGATTTCTGTGGTGTGGTCTTCCTATATCTTTGGTTCATTTGAAAATTCATTTCATTTTTTAAACATTTAACTGGTAACACAATTTATTTGCCTGACCAATAAAAAGAAGACATTTAGGTCAAAAAAATTTTGATTGTAATGGGCATGAGGGTTGATATTTTAAAGTTCAGTGTCTTCTGCGGATATGCATTTTAACAAGTCATGCATGATTAGAAGCATTTTAACAAGTCCTGCATGATTAGAATGTTAAATTTTTGGTTAATACAGATTTGTAATTCGTAAAGGCTTGTTTAAAGGTTTCAATCCATCATTCTCATGAGGTGTTTTTAGCAAAAATTAATTACGGCAAGATATCTGAAATGTTTGTCATGAAAAGATCACGAAGCAAATCACAGTAGACATTATTTTGATTTTAACAAAGCCTCATAGACCAGTGCCGTATATACTACTGTCATTAAAAGAATCTGTATTTGATTTGAATTTGTTTTACGGGATTATATCTGTACTTGTTGGACACTGTAGGCAATGTTGACTATTTACTTTTCGTATCCTAATACTGAATTTTGAGGAATATGCTTATTATTGCTAAATTTTCTAAGACTAGTTGCACTTAATAATTATTCCAGGGGCAATATAGATCAACGCTAGTGTGTCCTCTTTGCCGGAAGTCTTCGATCATGTTTGATCCATTTATGTATGTTTCATTGCCTTTACCTTCAACATCAATACGGACAATGACTTTGACAGTTATGACTACGGACGGAAGTTCTCAGCAAGTTTCTGTCACTGTTACTGTTCCCAAAAATGGGAAACTGGAAGATCTTAACCAGGCCCTAGGAAGTGTATGTTCTATAGGTGTTGATGAATCCCTTTTGGTGGCCGAGGTATAATGCTTCAACTCTTGCAAGGCACACAATTAGCATCATAGTTCACTTGTTCTTTGTGAACTTCAGTCTTTATTTTCATGTGCAGGTTTATAGCAATAAGATTATTCGCTATTTAGAGGATCCTTCTGATTCTCTATCCTTAATTAGAGATGAGGATCAATTGGTTGCTTATCGGTTACCAAAAGATTTTGGGAAATTCCCTCTCGTCGTGTTTATGCATCAGCAGATTGAAGAGTAAGTCCAACACAATTTTTTTTTTTCAATGGGCTTTACTGGCTAGGTTAAGAGAGAGATACATTTTATGCATAATATTTTAATCAGTTTGTCTATAGAAATGAAATTTGCCTTGGTTTTTTTAGAATCTTTTCGTATTGTATGGGTAAAAGGTTATTATAGCTGTCTTGTCCTTTGATTAGAAAGCTAATAATCTAATATGTAACTCTTGATGAGGTAAAGTTCAGTTGCGTTATGCACCATTGGATAAATTCTTTGTGACACGCTGAAGTTTCATACATTGGTAAAGGGTATGAAACAAATTAAAAAAAGAAAAATTCCAAATGTACAATAACATTGGCAGGATAACTAATGTGTTATATCTAATGCTAAGAGCAAACCACTGAAGATAGGAAGAGGAAATAGAAACTGATTATGCAAAGAGAATTCATTTATGATTAGTAAAACTTGAATTTGACAAATAAAGCTCTATATAGACATACATCATTGTAAGTATTGACATACATCATTGTTGTCATTACTGGCATATTGTAAAATGTAAAGCTTCTCTTTAGTTGATGATACGGAGGATGGAGTTAAGAAATAGTTAGTAATTGTTGTATATTTGATTATAAAGGAACATTAGTTGTCGCTAATGTAATTTTTTAAGTTTAAATAACTCCTCCCCTTTCTAGTTTTTTATGCTCAAATTAATTCCTAGTGTTTCATTCTATCTCATGTCCTTAATCCCTGGCAAGTATTATAACTTGGATGCCAGTTTATGGCACTTAAGTACAATTTTTGCTATAGCCTATGATTATCAGATAGCGGGGGAAACAAATAAATTTTCAACAATCATAGAATATTGATATTGGGTCTTTGATTATGCTTTATTGTATTCAAGAATTGACTTTCAGAGTAAGATACAGTAACTGGTAAAGGGCGAATTTGGTCTTGTACTGCAGAGAAAGTACATGTTCTAATAAGTTTTGTAAGAGTTCTTTTCTTCTTTCTTCATATGTGAGTTTCCTTGATAATAACTTGCGACTTAACGCAGTTATCCAATTTAAGTTTTTTTTGTGTGCAAGTTTATGTTGTTTAAATGCTTCTGAAAGTTTGCGGTTCCTGCATTGGGAAGACATGAATAAAATAATCATATGAACTGTGATTGCTGGCTGTCTTAGGTTATTAATTCATTTGGAGTTTTTGTTATTGTTGACATAGATAATAATTTCCATGGCTCATTTTTTGTTGGAATTTTTAGACGCCGGGGTCTTTTTCCTTCTTTTTACCTGTCATTTTGAAATATTTCAAAATTTTTAACAATATTAAAAATTATAGGAACAATTTTCTTGGTAAGAAGACAACAAGTTGGAAAGCATTCGGAATTCCCCTTGTAGCAAGTTGTAAAATTGCAAATGGGTCCGATATCCGTGCTTTGTATTTAAAGTTACTTGATCCATATTTGGATCCTGCACATGATATAATAGACAACTGTGATATTACTGTGAGCACCACGAACGAAGGAACTGCAGAATTGGAAGATTCCACTTGTCTGGAATCTGGTGAGGGTGGAGATACTGCTGTCAAGAATTCCTTGGACATGCATACAAATACAGATTTCATTTTTTACAGAACAGATGAAAAAGGAACAGGCAGGGGCTCCGAGATTGTAATGAACGAGCAGATAACATGTATAACCTTGCCTTGGAGGTTGAATGTTATTGTTTGTTGGCCAGATAAATTGGTTGAAAGGCGCAGTACACACCTTCTGAGCTCATTGCCAGAAACTTTCAAGTCTGGTTTCTTATCAAAGCAGCCACAAGAGTCTGTCTCTTTGTATAGATGCCTTGAGGCATTTCTCAAGGAAGAGCCCCTAGGACCAGAAGACATGTGGTAAGTTTGTTTTTCATTAGCTTCTCTCACAACTTCGTTCCAAGCACTACTTCTATATATAGGAATATGTTGGTTTACATTTTTGACATTCCAAATTGACCAGTTTACACTACTGGATTTCGAAGTGAAACATGCTTTTAGATGAGATATATGCTTAGTAAATTTCTATAATGAGTGAATATAATTTATCAGAAGTAATACTTCTGTCACTACACCTATGTGTTGCCTTAACATTCATAACCTAAATACTTACATAATCTTCGTATCACTAGCTTGTAAATCAAAAAGCATTTTGTAGCCAGACACTACTTTTTATTGGCTTTAAGAGTAATTTGATCCTGAAAACAATTCTGTATCCAATTTTGTTATCAATTGATTTGTTACTCATATGTTTTCTTAACTACTGTATATATGTATTGTGTATATTCCTCTCTGAATCCTTCTTCTGCGAAGAAGTATCCTTGTATTTATCTCGCCGTGACTTTTACTATTATTAGTCTGTCTGCTTTCCTCGGAAACATTGTAAGAATCTCGTCTAAAATGGGATCACTGTAGGACTTATTACCTAATTGTTTTGTCTCACGATATGAGCTTCTTTGAAGTTTTTGAACAAAATGGCAAAAGAACAAAGGGTGTAACATGCCATTTTCATAGATTTTGAGATGTACATAAGAAAAGAACCCGGCAGGAGTCAGTAAAATGTTTTCTAGGTTTTGCTTCATTGTTTTTCTTTAGAATTTTTTGTGAATATCATAAATCATGAATTAAGAATGTGGTACATTGGTGCTATTATTAATAGACTATCTTTGTCCTCTCTATTAGGTACTGTCCTGTCTGTAAGAAGCATTGTCAAGCTAGTAAAAAATTAGACCTTTGGAGGTTGCCCGAGATTCTCGTCATTCATTTGAAGAGGTTCTCATACAGCAGGTTTTTGAAGAACAAATTGGAGACTTATGTTGACTTTCCCATACATGATCTTGATCTGTCTTCGTACATCTCCTACCAAAATGGTGACTCTTCTGACCGTTATATGCTTTATGCGATTAGTAACCATTATGGAAGCATGGGAGGTGGTCACTATACTGCATTTATTCATGTAAGTGTTGCTTCTTAAAATGAATAATCCAACTTCAGTGACAATTGTAATATAATCTGCACTATCTTAGTTTTTGTGTTCTCTGTTTAAAAGAAATTTAATTGAAATATTATTTTATTCTATAAAATAACCATTATGGAAGCATGGGAGGTTTTCTCTGTTCTAAGTAAATCTTTCTTGGACACTGATGGTGATACTTCTGCAGGCAATGATTGCGGGACGACTCATTTATTTTGTTGCCACTATATATTGGAAAATTGTTGTCATTTATCTGCCAACATTTAATGGCATCTGCATAAGTAAACCATTTACTTAAAAAGTTTCATATCGGTTCTTTACTTAAAAAGTTTCATATCGGTTCTCATGAAACTTGCCGATATTTACTCTAAAATAGATTGATACCCTTGTCTGCATCTGCCAATTTTACTCTAAAATAGATCGATACCCGTGTCTGCATCTCTGAGCTTTAGCATGGTACTGTCATATCATGTGTGTAACATAACCCCATAGAAAGTGATCTCTTTTTTATATTGACTACCGCATGTTAGTTGTGATTGCAATACTGAGAAGTGCAAAGTGAAGAACAGAAGAAGCCATGTAACATAGCCCAACAGAAGTAACCTCTTTTTATTTTGAACAGCCTAGCTGCAACAGAAGTGATCTTATTATTCTACATGATTTCAGTTATTATACATTGTGCTTAAATGTATTCCTTCTACCTATTGACTGTAGTGTGTCACTCAAGATAAAATACCCCACTTAAACAGTGAGTCTGGTTGAGAATTGTAGATTTTATGCCCTTATTGTTCTGCTGCTGATCTATTAGTATACTTTGAACATATATTATAAGTCTCTAATTTTTGTTAATGATCTTGTGTAGCATGGTGGCAGCCGGTGGTATGACTTTGATGATAGCCATGTTTCTCCCATAAGTGAGGACAGGATTAAATCTTCGGCTGCCTATGTTTTGTTCTACAGAAGAGTTCAAGATGTCTAACAACATTTTTATGGTTGCTGATTGTTGGGTCTAGATTATCAGTACTCAACAGTGGTTAGGTAGTCTCACAAATTTATATACAAGTAGCATTCTTTAGTCTCTTACATTAAAGTTAGTCGAAATAGTCAGGGATTTGAAACCGAGAGCACCAATAGAAGTATACACATTGGTGCATAGGGAATTGTAACATAATAGTTGGACTGATCTTTTAACGGAGGAGGTTGTAGTAGGTGTAGGAGGTCGATTCATATTGAAGGCATTTCTGGATTTATGTTCCTTGGTTACATAAACTTAGCAAGCCAAATTTTTTGGAAGAGAAATTATTATTAATATTATTATTGGGTTCAAACCCCTTCTAATTTCACTACAGTTCATAAATTTTGTTGGAATGTACCTCAGGGTTAAGTTTTTTACTTTTACAGTGTTTCTGATTGCTGGCCGCTTACAGATTGCTCAGTTTGTAGTAGCACATCTTCACTGTACTGATTATCCAGGGCAAAAGGGTGATACATAATAGATATTGGGATGGAATGGGATGCAACCAAAGAAAACCAGAGGTTATATAGTGTTCTTTAATATTAGCTGGATCTAAACTTCCCTAATTGTTGGTTCCAGTTACTAAGTGGTCATTTTGGAATGCACAGCCAATAGGTTGGTATTCATTCTGATGTTTTATAATATTCTTTTTATATTCTCTGATTTTACATTAATTTCTTTATTATTTTTTATCGAACTATTTAATTGTAAAACAATTGAAAGAATTTCCCGAATGTTTTAGAAGTTGATGCAAGTTGTGTGATCATCAAACATCTGGTCGAGACAGATCTGTCTAACGTCTCCTTTGTAGATCCATAACCATATGTTTCGATAATTTAATCTTGATTTAGAGATTAAAAAAATGGAATTTACCCTCTTGACAGAAAAAAGGTGTCATGACATGAGAGAGAGAATAACCCAACCTCGATGTCAAGCAGAGCAACAGAAGCACCAGTAATAGTCCAAAAGTCTGTAATAACAGTCCAAGAATCTGTAGGAAGCATTAATGAATGTGTCATTTCCTTACAAAGTTTGTTATCCGTAGGATTCCTTTTGAGTTGTCTTATGTCTGTAAGCTAGCTCCATATAGCTGGGCATTAGCATCTTTGTTATCAAGACGGTTAACAATTAAATGAAACAATTCTGTTCTTCAATTCTCTCTACACTTTGCCTTTCAAAAAGTATCATGGTATCAGAGCTGCAAGTGTAGTTTCCTTGAATTAGGAAGAAGCACAGTTATCAAGAACATTCTAATCTTCAGTCTTCATATCACCAAATTCTGAGGGGTCAAAATCTGATTCAAAGAAATGACAACCACCAGTAAATTCACCTTCACCGATATGCAAAACCCACTCTTCCTTCACCCATCTGATAGTCCCATCTCCATCAATGTGACTAAATTGCAAGGAGCAGCTGATTATCGTATCTGGAGAAGATCCATGGAGATCCAGCTAGCATCCAAAAGAAAATTGGGGTTCGTTAAAGGAACAGAGCTGAGGAGTACTACAGATACAACAGAAGCGGTGCAATGGGACACCTGTAATCACATGGTGATCTCTTGGATACACAACAATGTTTGTGATACCATCAAACAATCAATATTGTTTGTAAACACGGCACATGAAATATGGCAAATTCTTGAAAATAGATTTCAGCTGAGCAACGGCTCAAGAAAGTACAAAATCAGTAGAGATTTGTATAATCTGAAGCAGAATGGTAAAACACTGGTGGAATATTACACCACTCTCAGTACACTCTGGGAAGAAATCGAGGCCATGAACGTCCTCCAACCACTCACCTCTGACACGGATGAAACTGCAGCCTTCCTCAAGGCCTTACAAGTACAGAAAGATGAGTCCAAATTGTTTCAATTCCTCAATGGATTGGACGAGATGTTTAGCCCTCAACGCAGCCAATTGTTGATGATCTCTCCTCTACCTAGCGTGGAGATGGCCTGTGCCGCCATACAACAAGAAGAATCTCAGCGTGATATATTACACACTACTGTTGAGGACATCTCCGCTATGTTTAGCAAGGGGCTTGGTGCTCAGTCTGAAAAACCTGTAGTGTGTACAGCTTGTAAAAAGCAAGGTCACACAGCCGATGTTTGTTGGTCCGTGGTGGGCTATCCCAGAAGGCATTACAAGACGATGAAACCGGCTGTGAGAGGGGGAGGACACACAGGAAAATGGCATGGTCAACGCACACCTGGAAACCGATTTGCCAACTCGGTTCAAACAACAGGGAAAGGCGAAGCCTCAAATGTGGTTATCTCTCACCAACAATTTCAACAACTGCTCAAACTCATCCCTGGAAACAGCAAGCAAAGTGAAGAAGAGTATGACTCTGACTCCCCATTCTCAGGTATGATTACTTGTGGCACTGCTGAATCCACAACCAAGGAATGGATTGTGGATTCAGGAGCATCCGACCACATGACCTGTTCTTTGAGCATCTTGCATAATATCAGACCTGCACCATCTCATCTAAGCATCAAATTGCCTACTGGAAAAACTGTCAACATCACTCACATAGGAGACACTGTTCTGAAATGTGGTATTACACTAATTAATGTGTTGTTTGTACCTGCATTCACCCACAATTTATTGTCCGTAACAAAGTTGGGCAAAGATAATAATTGTGAAGTTACATTTAAAGAAGAAAAGTGCACGGTCTTGGATTCTGAATCAGGAGCTATTTTGGGTGTTGGTTATCTAAAGAATAACCTCTATTATTTGAATGATAAGGCTGATGTTAAAGATAGAAGTGCTTGTAGTGTGTTGTCTCAGTCATGTAAAGCAACAGATCTGTACACCCTTTGGCACAATAGACTAGGGCACATTTCAGACTCAAAATTGAAGCTCATTTCTAGTCTGAAATCACTCACGTGTCCACTACATAAAGTGTGTTTGACTTGCCCAATGTCAAAGTTTACAAAACTACCATACACTTTGAGTAAGTCACATGCTTCTCTGCCTTTTGAATTGGTTCATATCGATACTTGGGGTCCGTATAAGACCTGCACAAAGCAAAAGTATAGGTACTTTCTGACCTTGGTTGATGATAACTCGAGGATGACTTGGGTATACTTGCTTCAAAATAAATCTGATTATGGAGCTACTTTACAAACGTTCTGCAACTACGTTGCAAACCATTTCCGCAGCTCCGTCAAGACTATAAGGACGGATAACGCTCCAGAGTTCAGTGATCAATTCTGCACTAAGTTTATGAGAGAACGTGGTATTGTGCACCAAACGACTTGCAGCCATAGGCCACAACAAAATGCGCGCGTCGAGAGAAAACACCGACACGTGTTGGAAGTGGCTAGAGCTCTCAAGCTACAATCTGGGCTGCCTAACTCCTACTGGGGTGATTGTGTGCTTGCCTCGACTTACATCATCAACAGAATCCCCTCCACCGTATTGAACAATGTGAGTCCTTATGAAGTGCTGTTTGGAGAAGCACCCGACTACAACGAGCTTAAAGTATTCGGATGCTTGGCTATGGCAGTCCCACCTGGTGTAACGACGGATAAATTTAAACCAAGGGCTGTGCCCTGTATTTTCGTTGGTTATCCAGCCTCAAAACGTGGATACAAGCTGTTGACTCTGAACTCTATGACTGCCATGGTGTCAAGAGATGTGCATTTTCATGAACATGTCTTTCCTTTGTTGGATGGAGCTTCTGCAGCCTACCTGCAGCCTGTGCCAGTCAATCTGCAGCAAAAGGAACTCCCCAGTACTGAACTTTATGAAGACTTGTTCACGGCTATTGAAGGCACAACTCAAACGCCACCAGACTTGCCTGCAGTGACACATTCACAAGGTGTCGAAGCAGAGCAAGGTGATACATTGGACACTGAACCTGAGCAAGAACGAGAAGTGACACCTCAACCAGTTAGAAGGTCATCTCGTGTCACGAAAACACCTGTGTAGATGGATGTTATGAATGCGTTCTTACACGGAGACTTGGACGATGCTGTGTACATGAGAATGCCATTGGGTTATGGACATGCTGGATGTCGAGTTGTAAAGTCAGAGGGGGAGTATGTTCCTACAAGTAATGCAACCCTTGTTTGCAAGCTGAAAAAATCTCTCTACGGTCTTAAACAGGCACCACGCCTGTGGTTCTCCAAGTTGTCAACAACTCTTGTGGATCTCGGATTTGTGTAGTCCAAATCCGACTATAGCCTATTTACCAAGACCACTCCTAATGCTTTGACTGTGGTTTTGGTTTACGTCGATGATCTCCTCATAGCTGGTAACTTAATTTCAGAGATTGATGATCTCAAACTCATGCTCTCTAATAAGTTTCACATGAAGGACTTGGGGAATCTTCGATATTTCTTGGGGCTGGAAGTTGACCGCTCATCTGCAGGCTTCTTCGTATCACAATGCAAGTATTTGATTGATCTTCTATGCGAGTATAATGTTCAATCAGCAACACCAATGAAGATACCAATTGATATTCACCTCAGACTGACCAAAGAATTGGGAGAACCTCTCACCGACCCTCATCCCTATCAAAGATTGTTGGGGAAATTGATCTACTTGACGGTCACACGACCTGACATCGTCTATACAGTTCACATCCTCACGCAGTTCATGCAGTGTCCGTGTACGTCTCATATGCAAGCTGCGATCCATCTCCTGAAGTACCTTGTTGGCACTCAAAATCAAGGTCTTCTGCTAGCCTCTAACTCAGCTGTCCAATTGCACGCCTTTTGCGACAGTGACTGGTCAACATGTCCCATGATGCGGAGATCAACCACTGGGTTTTGTGTACTGTTGGGTTCAAGTCCAATTTCCTGGAAGACAAAAAAACAAGCTGTTGTAGCCCGTTCCTCAGCCGAAGCAGAATACCGGGCCATGGCGTTGACCTCCTGCGAAGTCACTTGGCTTCAGGCATTGCTCCACGATTTGGGAATCAATGATCTTCCACCAGCTATCATGCATTGCGATAACAAAGCTGCCATAGCCATAGCAGCTAATCCGGTTTTGCATGAGAAAACGAAGCACGTCGACATTGATTGTCACTTTGTCCGCGACAAAATCAACTCTGGCACCTTGATTACTTCTCACATTCCAACTCATTCTCAGATTGCAGACCTGCTCACCAAGGGGCTCTCAGCCAAACAGCACTACTATCTTATGTCCAAGCTCGGAGTTCAGCCACCTTCACCTTCCAAGCTTGAGGGGGAGTGTCAAGCAGAGCAACAGAAGCACCAGTAATAGTCCAAAAGTCTGTAATAACAGTCCAAGAATCTGTAGGAAGCATTAATGAATGTGTCATTTCCTTACAAAGTTTGTTATCCGTAGGATTCCTTTTGAGTTGTCTTATGTCTGTAAGCTAGCTCCATATAGCTGGGCATTAGCATCTTTGTTATCAAGACTGTTAACAATTAAATGAAACAATTCTGTTCTTCAATTCTCTCTACACTTTGCCTTTCAAAAAGTATCACTCGATTTAATAATGCAAACGGTTTTCCTGTGATTATCTGGAAATTTTTTGAGATAATGACATCATACCTTGCTAAAATATGTTTTTAAAAATCATTCTCAATCCATGATACATTACATTTTGGTTTTGGATTATTAACACATTTACTCTCAAAATTTTGTCAAATGTACATATTAATTCTCAAAAAAGAAAAAAAAAACGTGCTTCCTTACCTCTTATGTATTTCGGCGTTACTTTCGTTCAAATTGACCAAACTTTTTACATCGACATATCCGATAAAGACAAAGAGTAATTTTCAATTTTTTTTTTGTGTAATGTAATATAGGCGAATGAACATGTTGACCCTCGAAGACTGGTTTTGTTTCCACAGATGAACACATTTAGAAATAAATTTTAGATCGGATCAACTTGATTAAACTTGATTTAGATTAAATTCGATTATGCTCTTTCCAAATTTTAATTGTTTTGGATCTGAAAAATACAGTCCTAAATAATATTAGATTAATTTAAAATTACTGTCAAACTGAAATAAAGGTCATTAAGTAAGTTTGTCAAAGTAATATCTTAATTATTTGATACGCCAATATTAATATTAATAATCAGACAAAGTCTTAGGAAACAAGAGCTTGAACTAGCCCATTATGTAAGCATGCACCAGCTCAGAGCCCAAAAAAGATTGCCATAAAAGCCCAAATGATGACCCACTAAATAAAATAGAACATAACTTAGATAGACTTAACCTCCCCACCGACAAAACTAAACAATAAAACTTAAATAAACTACTAAATAATGAAACGACACGACACTTTCCAAAACAAAGAAACCCAAGCTTCATCCTTCGCATAACATCTTAGATCATCTCCTGGACTAAAATCAACTCATCCTCAACCACATCATCCTCCACAACAATGTCTGGGATAATATCTAATTCATGGATAGCCATGAATTGATCACCGATCGGACCGAGTCCCATATCAGTACACCAGAGCTCGAAAACTCGATCAAAAGGACCTGATAGAATTACCATCCTAGTCCAAGAATGAGCACCATGATGAGCGATATATCTTGCAAGAGCATTAGCCCTAGGATTGATAGGCCTGATATCCAGAGTGAAATTTTCATCAGCCCTCCTTTGAGTCAGTTGTTGCACCACATACCTGTGATCCGGAATCACTCCCACAGACTCAGCATTACGCCATTCCCAGTAGGCACCTTCGTTGTCTGTCTCTAGCTCTATATCAAAACGATCATCGAGATAAGCACGCTTAAGACCCTCTAGCAAAGCATAGAGTTCATTCTCCCTTTGCTCACGAATACCCAAGGACCCAGCAACCATTCTGAGAATCCTTCCCCTATGATTACGAATAACAACCCCTATACCAGAGACATTGCCATTAGCCAATGGTTCTTCAAAGTAACAAGCGTGCACATTGATCTTGAACCTCCCATGGAATCCTCCAAAGAACCTCTATACCCTCCATAATCCCTTAGTAAAATAAAAGAATAAGTTGGACTGAAGAAGAAGGAGATATATATAGGGTAAGAGATGGTTCTAGGGAACTAAAACAAACTGATTACACTACTTCCCAAGCGACTACTCTTCCAGCTTACTCCATAATTCAAAATTTCAACCCGACTCTTAGTTTTCCACAATAGGTGATTGGAGAGAAAAAAGGATTGTTGAAAAAAATAATACTAACGAAATATATCACTAATGGATCACTAGATCAGCCCAATCCAAATATTAGATTTCAAATCCATGCCTCAAGAAGCCCATTTCTATTAATTCCCTGCTTGGCTAAAAGATCAGCAGTTGAATTAATTGTACAAGAAATGTGCTTAAAAGCCACATTTAATCCTGAAATAATATCTTTGTAATCTAAAATATCAGGAAGAGAATTGGAGAAAATACCAATCTTAATCCTTGATAAGGCAGAGACCAAAGAATCACAATCCGAATAGATTAGAAATTTCCCAAACAACTTATTTGAATTCGAGATTGAAGAAAGCAGATGTTTAACCGCTTCCCACTCTGCAATAAACGGACAACCTGCTGATGAAGGCCCAGAGAAGATATAGACCAAATTATGGTTTCTGTCATTGATATAACCACCAATACCTGCTTTAGTACTAGTTGAAGAAAAACCACTGAAAGCTCCATCAGTAAAACCAACATAGTCAACACCAGCCTCTAGAAGATTGCATGAAATTATCTTAAGATTAGATGAGATGTGAGTGCCTGGATCTATGTACCAGTTTGCCTCCATGACTGGTTTACAAAGTCCCAAAGCTTCACACCATTTAAAGGAACGAGTCTTGATAACTACTCGAAGACTCGCCTCATCAATACGCTTATTGTTAAAAATCAAATCATTTCTGTATAGCCAAATTGTCCAAAGACAAGCAGCCACCGAAATGTTCCAACCTTCTTTCAAACACGGCTTAGTAAACATTGCATTCCAATTCCAAATATTGCAAAAGGAAACCTCACTGAGCTTATGTACAATCCCCCACCATTCAAATAGACAATGCCATGCGCATTTTGAGAAAACACAGTCCCAAAAAAGGTGTTTTTGTGATTCAATCTCTGAACAATTTCCACATAAATCAGAACCAAAAGTGTGACCAATTCTGGCAGCTAACAAAGCTTTAGTTGGAAGAATATTTTTTTGAAATTTCCAAAGAAATAACTTTACCTTGGGAGGGACTCTGAGCTTCCAGATGGTTTTCCAAATTCTACTAATAGAATTTTCAATAACCTCTACTCCAACACTATTTTCTTGTTAAAAAAACCTACCCACCTTAGTGTTATACGGTGAATTTGTTTCAATCCACAAAAGAATGTCTTCACCTTCCTTAATGCTTACTGATTCAATCAAATTGTTAATCATCACAGCATCTTCCAATTCCCAAGTTCTCAGTTCTCTAGACCACAAATTCTCAGCAACTTGATTGGGGTCTTTCCATGCCTCAATAAAAGTATAAACCGAAGAAAGTTTCAATTTTGACAAAGAGTATAATCTACTAAAATTTTCACAGAATGTCCCTTTTCCTATCCAAAGATCTTCCCAAAAAAGAGTTGTACAACCATTATTAATCTTCCACTTGAAATTTTCTTTGCTAAGTGCTTGATTAAAACCATTTGAGTCATTGATTTTGACTATGCCTTTCAACATTTCAGACATCAAGATCCTTTTGCACATTTTAATATTTTCGAGCCTGCCTCTAGTAGATCAACTTCAAAAGCAGCAGCATAAAGAGCACTCTTGTTAAAGTTAATCTTTAGCCCTGTTAGCATTTGAAAACACAGAAGAATTTTCTTGACAACAATCACAGAATCCACATTATTCTCAATAAAAATTATCGTATCGTCCGCAAATTGGAGATGAGTAATTTTCTTTCCACTATGTGATAGATTAATGCCTTGAAACATGCCAATCTCAGTAGCCTTAGTGATCATTCTGCTTAATGCTTCCACCACAATATTAAAAAGAAGTGGAGAAAGTGGATCACCCTGCCTCAAACCCCTAGATGGTGAA
Source organism: Kitagawia praeruptora (assembly GCA_037693485.1). Taxonomy (NCBI): domain Eukaryota; kingdom Viridiplantae; phylum Streptophyta; class Magnoliopsida; order Apiales; family Apiaceae; genus Kitagawia; species Kitagawia praeruptora. The sequence continues at coordinate 130,761,454 of CM075352.1, forward strand.
AATTCCTTTGTTAGAGATCCATTAATCAGCACAGAGGTTCTCATTGAATGAAGATGATTTCTAATCCAGGTAATCCATTTGGAGCCAAAACCAAGATAGTGCAACCAATCCATCAAGAACCCCCAATCTACCGTATCAAAAGCTTTTTCGAAATCTATCTTTAGAATCAAACCTGAAGCCTTACGGATCCTTAGGCTGTGGCACACTTCGTTTAAGACCAGAATGCTATCTGCAGATTGTCTCCCTTTCATGAATGCATATTGACTATCACTCACAATAGACTTGATTACTACACTGAGTCTGGTAACAAGAACCTTTGTAAACAGCTTAACTGTTGAGTTAATAAGACTTATAGGACGAAAATCAGTCACAAGTCTTGGTGACTCACACTTGGGAATTAGAGAAAGAAAAGAAGAGTTCATACCAGATGGAAAAACTCCTGAGGAAGTGAAATTATTAAAATCTTCTAAAAGCTTATCTTTTAAAGGATCCCAAAAAAATTTAACACAACCCATATTCATGCCATCCGGACCAGGAGCTTTATCACTTGGTGATTCCCTCAAAGCAATACAAACCTCCTCTAAAGATAAGTCTTGTTCAAGCCAATTACTTGTTGCCGAATCCAATTGCAAACTGCCTAAATTTCCAACTTTTATCAAGACAGGTTGGACCTTAGTCCTATACAACTGACCAAAATGTGAAGAAAAAGCATCTTTAATCTGACATGGAGATGATACCCAATTACCCTCCCAAAGAATTTTTTTGATCAAATTCCTACATCTCCTTTTTTGAATAGTTTTATGGAAGAATTTGGAATTTTTATCACCTTCAATCAACCATCAACTTCTTGATTTCTGCCTTAACATTTCCACCTTCATATCATAAAGAGAACTAATTTTATTCCTTAACAAAACAGCCTCCGAATTGTCATCAGGAGATGAAGAAAGATCCAAAACTTCCAAATCACCTTCAAGCCTCTTTATTTTGTCATCAATACAATTCTCAGGGTTACAAGCCCACTTTTTAATTAATGACTTGAAACTCCTAATCATTGATTGAGCATTTTGATGAGGCAGTCTATCATTGGATTCCACATAACTCTTTAATATAGCCTTGAGTGTTTCATCCTTAAGCCAACAATTAAACACTTTGAATGGAACAGGCCCCCAATCCACTACCTCTGTCCTCAAAATCAAAGGTTTATGATCAGATATTTTCCTCCCAAGAGTGGTGAGATTCCACTGACCACTAGAAAACCAACTTGCATTGACAAGAGATCTATCCAATCTACTTCGTTTGTTAGCAGGACCAAACCAAGTAAACTGAGCATTAGCAAATTGTAATTCCAACAAATTATTATTGGAGATAAACTCATTAAAATCCAAAGAATCTGCTCTTTTATAAACACAATTAACTCTTTCAGAATCATCTCTAATGCAATTGAAATCTCCTATTAAACAAATTCTTTCATCTCCAACAAGGGTAAGGATTTCAGATAAGCTTGACTAAAGATCCCTCTTCTGAGCTAGATCCTGAGGACCATAGATATTGAGAATGTGAAAAACTTCTTGATCACTAATACTCTTCATTTTGCACCATATCCAGGATCTAGATTTGTGCTGATCAATTATAGTAAACAGGTTATTATCCCAAGAACATAACAAACCACCTGACAACCCAATAGAATCAACATCCACCCAAGAATGCCAATCTGAATCCCATAAACTATGAACCATTTGTTTAGACCAAGCACCACTTTTGGTTTCCTGTAAACATAAGAAATTTATTCTATTTTTTGAAATGGATTCTCTAACTATTCTTCTAGTTGAAGAATTACAAACCCCTCTAACATTCGAGGAAAGTAATGATAACTCTTTCACTGAAAACCTTATCCTAAACAACTTACTGAAACTTAGAAGAACTTCACAAATCACCCTTAGCTAGGGAAGCAGAAAGCGCTTGAATTCTATTTGTTCTACCAAGAGGAATCTCTAAACCCAATGCCAAAACAGTGTCAATAATGCCCCCTGTGATAAGTGGATTTTATATCCACTTATTATGCGCTAATTGGACCTAAATTGGTGGTTTATCCTTAAGTATGTGGTGTCTTTTAATTCAATTTTGTTGTTGTTTCAGTTTTTGTTGTGCAGAACTCGCAAATTTAGGTATTGTGGCGATAAAAGGCTAAAACTGTGAATTTCTACCTCAATTCGGAATTTAGAGTTGCCAAGAGAGCAAGGTGGACTGGCCACGAGGAAAAAGAATTATCATAAAGAAATTTTGAGTGATATATTCTTAATGCTGAAACCCCGGTTGGAATTGTTATATTTTTTTCTAAGCAAAAGGAGTCCGATTTTAGATCCTCAAGAGACCGTAACTTACATCTGGACGAGCAATGGAGAAATAAGAATTATCACAAAAATATGGAAAGTGATATTTTCTTAAAGCTGGAACCCCAGTTGGAATTGATATATTTTCTGTTAAGCAAAAGGAGTCCGGTTCCAGACGGCCAGAGACCGCAGCTTAGACAATAAGGATTCATTTATATTATTAAATAATTTTATTAATTTAGAAAATTATATTTATAAATATCTAATAATATTAGATATTCATTTTTATAATTTCTGGATTAAAATAATTATTTATTCATTAAAGATTACAAGCTGTGCGGGTTAAAAGCATTTCTACGGAGCCCATCCATATAAGACGAAATAGGCCCGGTTTATTGAATATGCTAGCAGGTCATCAGTTCATGTGCGTAGAATGTTTTGTTTTTGAATAAACAAATAAAAGAAGCATGTCCAGAGTATAAAATGAATGAATCATTTCAAGAGAGGTGGAAGCTGTCGGCCAGTTTTGACTCTCCCACTCGCGCGTGGGAGACACGCGCCTGGAGAAGGCTCTCGAATCAGCTAGCGCGTGTGCCACACGCGCCTGGCCGCGACTGGTTTAATTTCTGCAACTGTTGATTAAAAATTCAAAGTGTTCTGGCGGAAAGTGTGGTGCGTGCAGCAGGCCACCGAATGCAATTAAATTGTTTACCGAAAGAATGATTCAAGGAATTAAAAAAAGTAAAGTGCTGCAGGTTGATGTCGGCTGGCTGATTTCTTTATTAACGACTGTGGTCTTTTTTGGGCTATAAATAGGAGAGAATTTTCATAGTTTGAACACACACCTCAACTGAGTTTCTCTCTAATTCAGTTTGAATTCTCTCTTGTAGTTCCTAAAAATTCAGTTGCTTCCTTTGTAATTCAGTTCCGTTTTTTGCATGTTAATTTTTTGCAATGTTAGTATAAATTCTATTTCGGGTGAAGATTTTAAGTCAATTATTTTGGAGTGCTCTTTTCTTTCGTTGGAAGTTATTTTGGGTTCTATTTTCTAGACGCTTATTTTACGGGGATTATTTGGAGCGCTCTTTTCTTTCATTGGAAGCAAATTTCGGTTTTACTTTCTAACTCTTGTAATTTTCATATTTAATTTATCGTAATTTTTAATTTAGTTTTATTATTATTATTGTTATTATTATTATTATTATTATTATTATTATTATTATTATTATTATTATTATTATTATTATTATTGTTATTATTATTATTATTAGTATTAATATTATGGTTTCAATTAATCCCATGATGACGATTCGTTTAATTATGAACTAATCGCCGTCATGGGATTCTAATGGATTTATTTACGTAATTTAGTAATTAGATGCCTTAATAATTTGTATTTCGATAAATATTCAGATTGCCTAATGTGGTTGCGCTTAATTTATTAGATGCGTAGCTAACGTCTAAATTATTAATTCCTAATGAATGCGAAAGTGGATTTAGGAATTTAGAATTTGCCATGTTAGCATAGGTTCGTAATTGTCATATACATTTACGATAAGTGGTAGGATTTTGGATCACATCACCCTATGTAGTCATAATAAAGGAATTTATTCGTAAACCAATTATGTTTTCAAATCTTATAGACATATAGGGTCTAAGCATAAAAGGTGTCCGCACGACTTCTATCTAATTAAGTAGATGTTCGTATGGTTTGATATAAGTTAAGGCTGAAAGGCGCTTATGTTAGTTTCGTGTTCCCGACTAGCTTTCATAAATTATCAAAATTACTTTGAATTAAGGCATCAATTCTAAATGAAATAAATAATGAAATTAGAATCCCATGTTTTTTCTCGCATATAAATTTTCATTTAATTAAATCAAGTAGTTTAAATTCTTTAATATTATTAATTTAATTAATCAATTAGAAGAAAATAACAAAACGCCCATTTATATTTATTCAAGCAGTTTGTTGTTTAATCATACGTTGTTGCTTAAGCATTATTTCTGAACAAACACCAAGTCTTCGTGGGATCGAATTTATTATATTACTTGTGACCGCGTACACTTGCGCAGTTAGTTTTCGAACCAACACCCTGCTTCCATTTCCTTATTAACTTCTACTTCATCAATCCTACTCATCCCAATTGAATTCAGATTCAACGGACCTTTAATCTTGAATTTCTTTCTCCCTTTACCTCTTCCCAATCTTAGATCAAAAGGATTGCCAATACCCTTGACCTTTTTCTTTGGTCTACCTCTCTTAAACCCCATTTTCAAATTATAGAGGTTATTACAAATAGTCCTCTGAGAACTACCCAGAATTGGAAGCCTATCCACTTCTAAATTTAAACCATTCGAATAGTTATTATTAACTATATTACTGTCAGAAGCATTAGTAATACTAAGCTCTGAGGAATCCAAAGAATTGGAATCTCTGACTTGATCCTGCACCCTTGGCAGAGATTGATCATTCTCAACAGACGAAGATTGAAGATCCAGGCAAGTTTCAGGCACCCTAGAGAGATCCTCCAAACTGTCCATTTTGTTAATAACTTCCAAGCTACCCAAAAAATGATATTTCTCATTATCCATATGTGAAACAGAATCAAAATTCTCTGGGTTCCCCAAAGGAGAATTTCTCACAGACTTTGATACACTCTTAACTTCCAAAGCATTTTTAATCGTATTATACACTCTGTGTTCTATCTGATTACTCATTTCATTAACAAGATCCCTCAAATCTATGCCATTTGAGTTACTGAACCGATCATTATCCTGACATTCCTTGAAAACAATCTGATAACACTTCCCTTGCACTAACACACTCAACTCATCCTCTATTTTATTAACAGTCTTAGTTAATAGAGTTATGATAGGATTAAAGACTTTTAAATTCTGTTGATCTTGAAATTCCGATGAGATCCACTCACCAATGTGGCTAGTGAATGCCTTCACATTTTCTTCCAACCATGCCTGCATTGGAAGACCAATACATTCCACTTTAACCAATCTTTCCAAAACAAGATCACTTTCCACAAAAGTTCTAATCCTAGGGAAAATTTTTCCAAGCAAATCTTCTCTTTTACTCAAATCATCCCCCAAAATATCAGAAGAAATTAAAAATTTTCTCGAATTAAGTCCAAGAATTCTGGCCTCCAAGAAACCTTCTTTTTTGATACGTTCTAATAAGTCAGATGCACATTCCTCCTTATCCGTATAGCCCACAACACTATTTCTAATATTACATTCAATATCCTGATTCATCTCAGCTTCAATATGAGAAAATTTATTTGGACCTTCAACAGAGATAATTTCACCTTTATTTTTGAAATTTGTATCTTCCCTTGGCCCTTCTTTAAAAACCTTACCAACCCTTTCTTTAGGAGAATCAAATTTTTTTTTCCCATAAAGACCACTCATATGTTCTGACTTTTCTTTAACAACATTGGTATTAATGGTCATACCAATTCTATGACCCAGACCTTTCATCTGTTTTGCATTTGAAATCAGCAACCCTGCTTTCTCCTCAGACGTAGTTTTAACAAACCCATATCTCTTATTTTGTTTATCCCTCTTCCTCGGAAGAATGATATCAATAACCGTACCACAACTATTAAAGAGATCCCACAAATCTTTAGCAAGAGTTTGATCTGGAATTCTGGAAATAAAAATAGTACACCCAGCAACTAACCTTTTCTTCCCTCCTCTCTTAGATCTAACCACAGTCCAACCATCAGACTTCATATCTCTTGCTGGATTATATTCAGATTTTTTGGTAGATCAAAGGGCCTCAACATAATATTTTGGGTGAGGAAGATTGGATACATTATAAATGCCATTACCAACAGTAGAATGGAATGATTTCTCTGCACCCTTAGACCGATTTTCAGCTAGACGTAAACTCCTCCAATGAATCTGATTAAGTGCATCCATAATAGCTTGCTCTTCCTTCCTTGTGAATCTAACAAAAACACCTTCATCAACCATGTGTTTATTATCCTCAATAAACTTCCTTAAAATGCTAACTCCTCTATCAGCCCTATCATCATACGATTTCCTAACCCAATGACGCTCCTCTGATGCTGAAGAAACCATATGAGTTGAACCCTTAAACCCTTGCCGATCTCTACCATTGAACCCTTTCCGATAATTTTCCGAATTCGAAATTTGAATTTCGCAACTCTCTCTATCTCCTTACCTCTCTCCATTTTTGTTGTCCCGATGAAAAGGGGTTTAGCTTGTATCTTACATAAAGATTTTATTTTTACTAGAAAAATTGTCAAAGTAATATCTTATTTACTAATCATTCGTTTTTAAATTTATAAAAAAATCTTATATAAAATAATATATTTTTAATATAAAATTGTGTAAAATTTGATTAAATTATTATGTTACATTTTAAAATAAAATTATTTTAAGTATGAATATTCTTTTGAATGGATTAATTTATTAGAAAAATTGAGTTAATTTATATGTAATTTAGCCATTTAGGCAATGACCCATTGAAATTATAACCAGACAAATTCAACTCACCACTTGTAATATTCGAATTTATATTGGATTTCGTATTTCAAGTTACATTTGATTTTGACAATTTTTTATTTGGTTTTGATCGGTTTTCGATCATCAGATCTAATATTTTCGGTTCCGGAATTTTTTAGAATAATTAGCATTTTGCACCCTTTATCTTTGTGCATATTTTCAATTTGGTCTCAAACTATGTTTTTTGGCAGATTGCACCTCTATGGTTTTAAAATCGCTTCAATTTGCACCCTTTTGATCAAATTTTGTCCACTTTGACCGCTACTATTAGGCTAATCAGGGGTAAATTGACTGTTTCTTGAATAATTTTTTGTATTTTTACCCTCGCTCATCCTAATAGTAGCGGTCAAAATGGACGAAATTTGGTCAAAAAGGTTCAAACTGAAGCGAGTTTGAAATCATAGAGGTGCAATCTGCCAGGAAACATAGTTTGAGACCAAATTGAAAAAGCGCCTAAAGATAAGGGGTGCAAAGTGCTAATTACTCAATTTTTTAATTCGGGTCTCAATTTCATGTATTTCAGTTTCATTATGGATCAATTTCGCTAGGAAAGGTCTAGTCTTAGTTAAAATAAAATTATCTATAAAAGAACTTAATTTGCTGAATGTGTACATCGATACAAACACTCATATTTTAAGGGTTAATATGTACTCTTACCCCATCTAACAAAACGGATATAAATATTGAAGCTGATACGAAAGGAAAAAAATGATTGAATGTACACCGACACACTTTAGGGACAAGAAAGTATGTTTTCTTTTTAACGATTCATGTGTAAATTTCAAAAAATTTCATGGGCCAATATTTTAATAATACTTTGTTAAGAAGTATTTCTTCCGACCCAATTTACATGTCCCTTATTAAGATAAATGTTAGTTGAATAATATTTTTCAACTAATACCCTTAATTAATATTCCCTCCGGTCCATTATATAAAGCATTTGACTTTTATGCACGTAACTTTAGGTGCTTTGAATACATAGTTAAAATTATTATTTTTTAAAATTTCTTTTTCTAAATAAAAATTAAAATATTATAATTTTTTTCAAAAAAGAAAAATTAAAAAATAATTATTTTAGCTATGTAGTCAAAATACCTAAAGTTACGTATAAAAAAGTCAAATGCCTTATATAATGGACCGGAGGGAGTACATTGAAAATGAGAATAGTTTGAAAAAAAAGACAAATTTTGAATATAATAAATGTATGGATAGTTTTGGAAAATTACCTTAAATTTGTATTAGAAAAAGGAAAAGGAACATGTAAAATGGGAAAATCTATTTTTTTTAAAGAAATATGCATTTTGGGACCGAAGGAGTATAGAGATATGCATTTTGGGACAGAGGAAGTATACATATATCTTTATCTTCTCACATCAGCACTAAATTCACTTACTGTATTTTGTATTAGTAAATACAAGACGGGATTGGTTTAGGAAATTACCACAAAAAAGTTTGTTTGAGATAATATCGACAACTTTATCCTTTTTAATTATTAAGTCAGGTTGGTGGTGAGGAGATGGCATGAAATGAATTAATAATTTTCTTATCTTATTATTTACGTTTTCGATATTTACCTTGTTTTTTTCTTTGTTTTTTTTTTTTGAGTTACATTTGATATCAGAGCTAACTACATGCATGCTTGATTTTTTTTCTTCCAATGCTGATAAAATATGCAATGTGGTAAGAAGTTCACAATCAATGAAAATTCTGCTCGTCTGTTAGCAAATACAAATGAAGCTAAGAAAAATGCTGGCTCTTCTAGGATAGCCGGATAGGATAGAGTGGAAATCATCCTGGATGTACGCAGCTAGCAACTATACTAGTGCTTCCTCTTACTCCCATTTTTTGTGATACTTTTAATGATGTTATTATATGCTTGTAGATGAGTTTGGTAGAATTGTTACTTACTTTGTCCCAACCAGTTCTTTATAATTCGAAGAGGTATGTATTTTAAGGTGTACATAAAATATAGTTAATTTTTTATTTTTTATAAAAACAGAATACTCATATTTTTATATAAAAAAGAAAAAAAAATTTAAAAATAAATTATATAACCATCCTTAAAATATCTTAAAATACGTGTTAGACGACACCTTTTCCGAAAGATAAATAATTAATTAGGATTAAGGTAAAAATAAATAATTATTTGGAACTGAGGGAGTAATATTCATGATTTTAACAATTTTGAGACTCATGATTATGATTCAACTACTCCCTCCGTCCCAAAAAGATTGACACACTTTCCTTTTTGGGACGTCCCAAAACTAATGAACCTATTTTACTTACTATTTTTGAACACTACTTTTCACTATTACACCCACTACTTCTCCATTTTATACTCTTTTTTACACTATTACACCCACTACTTTTCTCCACTATCTCAAATCTACAATTAAATATTAATAGGTCCCACCACTTTATCCACTTTTCAACTAACTTTACTCTTTTTCTACTACATTTTCTTAATCTCCGTGAAAGTCAAACCAGCTCAGTCTTTTTGGGACGGAGGTAGTATTAGATAAAAAAATCCGTTCATAACATATTAAGGTTTACACCACCACAACCGTACCTGCTTATTCTAAGCATGCTACTCCCTCCCAATGATTCTTTATAGTTATTAATTTGGGACGTCTTATTGGATTCTTTACATTATCCAAAATAGTAATTTTCAACAATAAAATACATTATTATATTCACTACTTCACTCCACTTTTTCAACACTTTACACTATTACACCGACTATTTCGTTTATTTTAACAATAAAATTACTATTACACCTACTACTTCATTTATTTTAATAATACTATACCCACTATCCTTAGTCTCCGTTCCCAGCCCCCATATAAAGAATCCAGCAAGACGGAGGGAGTACTATTTTTGTTGTTCCCTTTATATAATACTCAGCACCATTCATGCTGATAGCCTCAATATGTTACATCATCCCTATTCTAGTTTATATAGCTTGCCGCCATATACCTTTCCCAGACCACTTACCTCACCATTATTCGGCTCAACAATCTCCAAATATCGGAGATTTTTTTTTATTTTTTCGGAAAAAATAAAGCAATTTTCATTCAATAAATTAGAATACAGTCAGTAATCCCTGTTTGCCCATATAACCAGGTTGTAAAACAAATAAACAACTAAAAATAATTAGTTGATTTGTTTATTGATCGTTTAACATACTGAATTTAAAATTCTTTAAATTAAAAATGAAATTGAAGACATCTCAAGCGATCCAAACTGCACCAACAATCCTGAAAGCAGCAGCATCACAATTTACCTTATCACATAACAACCGTTATTAGTCCAATATTCAGAAGCCCCAATTGAATAAACTGATGTTAGAAAAACGCTACCCTAGCTATCTACATACCGGATACCAGCTATAGATATGCCGAAAGGATGAACAATCTTTGGTTGTGAAAGGTGAGCTCTTGCAATATTTGCCACCACCCCATCTTCGATGCAGGCTTTCCAGATCTTCAAAAACATCAACAAAATCATTTTTAATAGATACAACACCAGACAAACCCAATCATAACTAATTAAGAATATAACAAAACACCTCAAAAGGAGAGACAAAACACAGACTCTAAAAAGAGACACACAAATACCCAAAAGATTAGGTTTAATCGAAAGGAAATCAAGGAAAGACGAAAGAAAATTAAAGGATTGGGGCTTTTCATCGAAGAAAATCCAGTGTAAGCCCCTTGATTAAATTGAGAAAAAACACAAGAAAGGCGGTGACTCTTGTGATCGAGATTTCTAATTTTGATTGAATGTTGTCTGTCTTATTTTTTTGGATATTTATTAAAAATATCAGTTTTTTCTAAGTTTTCTTTTTTGCAAATCTATCATTTTCTCAATTTTTTTGCAAAAATACCTTTTTGAAGAAAACATTTTGCAAAAATATCGATTTATTTGAAAAAATACGATATGCAACTAAATCAATAATGCAAGTTGTATTTGGTTGCATATATTGTTGTGGAGGAGGTTGCATATATGGCTGCGCAGCAGGTTGCATACAATTGCGTATGTGGTTGTAAACCATTGCGTTGGTTGATTTAGTTGCAAATCGTATTTTTGCAAAGAAATTGGTATTATTGTCAAAAAAAAAATGAAAAATATTTTTGCAAAATAATTTCTAGACTTGAATGTTATGAAAATCTCTTTTTTTTTGTTATGTGGTGACTCGTTCATAAAAAGGAGGTGTGATGAGAATAGTTAGAAATTTTAAAAAAAAAATTGCACTTCACTAGTAATAGTTTATCGATCTATTTTACTTTATTATTTTCTAAAATGGATCTTCTTCTTTTTTTTTGCTGGAAAAAAGGATCTCTGTTTCAATAATTGTACATTTTTTCTGTTAGTTTTTCAGTCTTCTCTTTGTCTTTGTTGAGGTTTTTTGTGGTGAAAATGTAGTTATTTTATTTTAAAATATATATATATATATATATATTTTTATATAATTTGTTACTTTATATAAAAATACGATTTTACATTACTTGGTTACATCATTCCCCTTCTTTCCAAAACAAAATTATTGATACTTTGAATTAGTAAAGTTATGTGAGCAGCGAGGGAGGACCTACCTACCTTTGCCAGGTCTGTGTAATGGTGATATGACACTATCTCCACAACTCATAGCATAGGTAACGTAAAATCAACAAATTTATGACAAGACTCCCTTCACTAATTTCCAACCACCTGATTTGACACTACAGATTCTGTACCACATACCCCTATGTTATTACTATTCAAGAACCCTAACAAAAAGTGCCAACTTTATCTCATGTAAGCTACATATATATATCTAAAATAGTGCTTTGCATATCTCATTTTTTGGTGTGATATAATAATTTTACAACATTAATTACCCCATGTGTTATTAATCAATATATCTAATTTGCTTGCTCTTCGTAATTTATTCTAATTCATTTTACTTTCTTTTATATTTTCTTGGTTTCATGAACTTATATTATAATTTTTTTTGTTAAATTAATTAAGTTTGTGATTCTAATTATACATATCAGACATCAAATAAATTGTTAATAGAAAAAACAAACTTAAATTGTTTGATGAATTAGTACTTTTTAATTATCTGTTCTCACTCATTTGTATATATATAGACTAAACAAGGAGGAAAAAGAAAGAAATTTTTTTTACTTAACTGGTGTCCAGTTAACATTAATAACCCAGTCTACTAGCTAAGAACTGAGTTTTTTTCTCCAAGAACATTAACTTGTACATATATCATGAACGTAAGTTCAATAATTAAAGTACACACTAAATTTTTTTGACAGAACAATTGATAGAGGAGCTAGCATTCTCAAAATTTAGATTTTGAAATGTGAAATACTATCCCATAGAATGGGGACCATATAAAGCATTCACACGACTCCCTTTTTCCCCATTTCTTTTCTCAGTTGGGTAACTGTACGTGGAAAAACCGAACACAAGCAAGACCAGCATTAGTTCACTACTGCAAATTATCAACTTATTAAGAGCTACATTAAAGTCCTCTTCACAAGAGATAGATCATATATAGATGTATTCAAGTTTTCAGTATTATTAAAATTTAAAAAAGAGAGTTACTAATTGCTGGTAATTTAATTGTTTTTCTTTTTCTCATTTAGGGTTTAAACCCGGAACCACATGCATATAAATTCATATTAAAAAACAGTCTAAAGAACCAAATTTAATAGAAATAATAATTTGTTCAAAGCCAGTTTCAGTTTAGTTTATTCGAAACTATATTTTTGGAAAACTACATGATATATAAAAAAACCTATATAGGGTAACATGCAGAGAATGTCTGTCTCAAATTACAGCTAGTTGACACAACCAAAGACGTACAATGATGAAACCAATCTATTGTTTGCGACTCCCGAGGCCGAGGAGGTATTATCAATTTAGTAGTGAGGCCATCGTTTTGTTTTGTGGTGGCCATAAAATTCCGGATTTTAGGGTTGCAGAAATGAATTTCTTGATATGATATTATGACCTCGAGTACCCTGGACCTGTCACTCTGCTGTCGGCTACTTTTGCCTATATGTTTTCACCTTGATTTTTCTTCAAATTTTTCTATCGCGAAAAAAATAACCACTATTGGATGTATATGATATTAAATTAAATCAACGATCAAGATTATATTATATTATAAAAGAGAATAACCACCATTGGATGGATATGATATTAAATTAAATCAACGGTCAAGATTATATTATATTATAAAAGAGAATAATATTTGGTTAGCTACTACCGTGAAAAAAATAATCACCATCGGATGAATATGATATTAAATTAAATTAACGATCAAGATTATATTAAAATTATATTATATTATAAAAGAGAATAACAACTACTGGATGGATATGATATTAAATTAAATCAACATTCAAGATTATATTAAGATTATATTATATTATAAAAGAGAATAAACTTTATTAAAAACATAAATTAATTTTTACATAACATGGTATTTTCCATGTTATTTAAAACATTTAAATAATGTATTTGCACTAATTCTGTTTTTTTTTAAAAAAATATCATAACTTAACTTTTTTTAAAAACATGACACAAATGAATATTTTCTTAAATTAATATAAATCATATTATTAACTTTTTCTAATAAGACATCTAAAAGGATAGGAATATCTAATACTAAATAGAAAACACAAATTCTATTTTTTTTATGAAAATATCATAACTCAACTTTTTTTAAAAAAGATGAAACAAATGAATATTTTTTTAAATTAATATAAATCATATTATTAACTTTTTCTAATAAGACAAATGATAGAAATATCTAATGCTAAATAGAAAAGGAGATATAAATGTATATTCTCCATCCCCCCTATTCCCAACATGTTATGGTGTCCTAGGGCCGAAATGCTACCGCGAAAAAATAATCACTATTGGATGGATATGATATTAAATTAAATCAACGGTCAAGATTATATTATATTATAAAAGAGAATAACCATCATTAGATGGATATGATATTAAATCAAATCAACGGTCAAGATTATATTATATTATAAAAGAGAATAATATTTGGTTGGCTATACTACTGCGAAAAAAATAACCATTATTGGATGAATATGATACTCCCTCCGTCCAATTTTTTTTGAAACTCTTCTTTTTGCACGCATTTCAATGTGCTTGGACGAGGTACTTATAAATAATATTTTTGAATTTCTTTTGTTTCGTATAAAAATATAGATTATATATTTTTATACAAATCAAAAAAAATTAAAAAAATAATTCACAAGTACCCGTTCCAAGCACATTGAAATGCGTGAAAAAGTCAGAGGGTCAGTGAATTCGGGACGTAGGGAGTATTAAATTAAATTAACGGTCAAGATTATATTATATTATAAAAGTGAATAATCACCATTGGATGAATATGATATTAAATTAAATCAACGGTCCAAATTATATTAAGATTATATTATATTATAAAAAAGAATAAACTTTATTAAAAACATAAATTAATTTTTACATAACATGATATTTTCCATATTATTTAAAAACATGTTAAATAATGTATTTGCACAAATTCTGTTTTTTTTTAAAAAATATCATAACTCAACTTTTTTTAAAAAGACGAAACAAATGAATATCTTCTTAAATTAATATAAATCATATTATTAACTTTTTCTAATAAGACATCTAAAAGGATAGAAATATCTAATAATAAATAGAAAACACAAATTCTTTTTTTTTTGTTAAAAAAAACATATCATAACTCAACTTTTTTAAAAAAAGACGAAACAAATGAATATTTTCTTAAATTAATATAAATCATATTATTAACTTTTTCTAATAAGACATCTAAAAGATAGGAATATCTAATACTAAATAGAAAAGGAGATAAATTATATTAATGTAAAAATGTTGAATAAAAGAATAATAGTTTGGCAATATATTATATCAATTTAATATGAGTCTGTGACATAAAATATAATTAACAGAAAATGTTCAATCAAAATATATTTAATCATTTGGATTATCTAAAAAAAATAAAAAATTAATCAATATAATATTAAAATAAAATTAAGTTTTATTATAAAAACAATAAATATAGAAAATAAAATATTAAAAATAAAAGCTAGTACATATAATAAAAGAGTAAATATATTGTTTTCGTCAAGGATCGTCGCATTGTTGTTTCAAATTCTGAACAATTAAAATTTCATTCTTTGATACCTGAGAACATTCTCAAGTCCATATTTCTCTTTAAAATTCGATTATTCATGTAGAAAAAAAGACGTACCTAATTAGTGGATGAAATCTCATGCCGTTTTCAAACAGAAAAAATGATCAAACAATTCCATGAACAACCTTGATTATGTTTTTTTCCCTTTCCAAATCTTTAATTCCTTTAATATTCTATCGAATTGTGTTCATGAATTACCAGATTTGAATATCTATCGGCATAAATTAGTTGGAATGATTTACTCCCTTTGTCCACTTTCTATTTTTGTTGGTCAAATTGATTCAAATTTGACTGAAATTTATACATATTACATAATGAAAAGTATTTTAAAAAATTATACCATTGTAAACTACTTCTAATATATTTTAATATGTGATTTTTAGTTTTTTAAAATAATAAATGGATTAATTTTAATTTTCGATCAAAAGTTAGTCAATTTGATAACTGAAAAGTCAAATTGGACAATTAATTAGGTACGGAGGAAGTATTCAATTCTCTATCCTCAACAAACTATACCAAAATAGTTGTGCATCATGTAGTTTATATAAACCCGTGTTAAGCATTGACGATTCTGATCTCTCCTTTCCAGCAACATATAAATGATTATCTTAATCATCTTTAATACATAACACTATTTTAAGTTAATTAATTAGTTTGAGTTGTGATTTATATAGGAACTGATCATAAATTTGCCGAGGAACAGTATGCTCAAAAGAAGATTGAATTTTTCATGTGAACATTTTAAATAGGGATGACAATATCACACAAGACCTGAGTCCTTCCCAATTCATAACCCGGTTTACGAAGACAAAATTCGATAGTGACCCGAAAACTGTTCAGTCAATCCGAAAGTGATCCGAAATGATCAGATTTTAAAATTTTATTCCTTTACGCTTAAAAATTCAATGTCAAAGCTTTAAGTGATTCTCACTTAACACAAATATATCAACCATTTTACAAATACGAACACGATCCAAAATCCAAAATTACCACCTCTAATTCCAAGTGTAGAACATCTTCATCAGATTGTAAAGAAAGTTGATTAGTTTTTAATCAGAAACATAATACAATCTCGATAAAGAGCTAGAAACCTAGACCATTAGATTAAGACTTTAGTGAATATCAAACATAGCTGAAAAATATTTGTTAATGTCTAACTTTTTTGTTGATGTTTAATTTTCTGCCTACTTTAATCAATTTCTGAGAAACTTGATCTAACATAGTTTTTCAATAAAACAGAGAACCATATAGATGGCTGTTGCATATTATTTATGATCAAAATCTTACATTACAACAAATATAATTATTCATTGTCAAGTAAAATGACAAAGCAATGATTTAGAAATAGTCTGTGATTTCTTTATAAAAGGACACAGCAAATTAGCAAATACATCAAAGAGTTAATGAGAGCTAGTCATATGTATATTATTACATATATTTTCATGGATCCCGAATATATTAAACCATAAATTACCATTTTTAGTAGAAGGGACGAGACCTTTGAGATCCAACAGTACTCGTCATCGCATTATCCAACTTTGCTTGCTTGCTGCTATCCGCCCGTGTTAGTCCGAAGTGAATATGAGGAAAATGTGCCCACTGCAATTTCAATATCCAGTAGGGAATTAACTAGTTGAGTGACAGTACGTAGTTGCTCTTAAAATAATTCACATGCATACAGTTTTTTATCCTCGACTGTCAAATACAATCTACGGCGGGGTTGAAAATTTTGCGTCGGCTAATGACCTATATCCTGGCTACTAACATTTGATATGCAAGTGCGCAACTGAAATGACTCAAATATTGGTAGGGATGGCAAAAAAACCCGATCCGACGGATACCCGATCCGATCCGATCCGTTTGGGTCTACCCGAACCCGATATTTTGGATTTGGATTTGGATTTGGATCTTATTTTTGGACCCGAAAGAGTTTGGATCTGGATCTTAGGTAACCCGATCCGATACCCGACCCGAAACCCGAAACCCGATCCAAACCCGATCCGAACCCGAAACCCGATAAAACCCCGATATATATATATATATATATATATATATATATATATATATATATATATATATATATATACACACATTTACATACATTTAATATTTATTATTATTTAGTATATCATTTTATATATTTGAGATACATATCAAACAAATATACAAAATGATCACATATATATATATATCCACAATTTTGATTTATTTATTCGAATCACAATCTTATTTTTTTATTGAAATTCTAATATATTTATATAAATACATATATATAATCTTTATTTTATTATCATTTTTAAATTTTATTTATAATATTCTATATTTTTTATGCAACTATAATATTTTTATATTTAAAATTTTAAATATATTTTTTCTTTTATGTTTTGCTTAATGTGATTATTTTAATTTTTGAATTTTGAATTAAAAACCCGATTTAGACCCGAATCCGATCCGAAACCCGATAAAACCCGAAGATTTGGATTTGGATCTTGATTTTCAAACCCGGATCCAGACCCGATCCGATCCGAAAACTTTGGATTTGGATTTGGATTTGACCAAACCCGATCCAACCCGACCCGTTGCCATCCCTAAATATTGGTAACATATGTTACGGATTTCTTGTATTATGTTATAAATTTTATTTAAAATTACAATTATGTTTTTATGTAATCATTATTTTTAATAATTTTTTTAACTTTAATTTGATATAATTTAATATACTCATGTTTACGAATTATACTAATGTTTACTTATTACAAATAATGTATACGATTTTTAATATATTTTATTAATAATTGAAAAATATGGTGTGATATTTTCGGGTATATATTGTAAGATTTGTTGTATATTAAAATAACGTGTTTTAATTGGAAAAGAAATATTAATGATTGAAAGATATGATAGATTGATCTTTTTAGGTGTTTATAAAAGATAATATCTTCAACTAAAATTAAGTGTGAAAAAGTCAATCGACGAATTACCATTAATTATATTATGTTAATATTTATTTTAGGTGTTATATTTTTCTTAAAAATTATGGTGTGATCTTTTTGGGTATATGTTAATGATAGTAAATGTGAAAAAGGTAATTGACTAATTACCTTTAATTATATGATTTTATTATTTATTTTAATAATTAGGATAATCAAATCGATAAACTTTCAATCTTTCAGCTTTAATATAGTAGTATAGATACATATTTTAATTAGAAAAGTCAATCGGCTACTTAACATTAATTGCATTATTTTTTATTTATTAGTTAAGATAAATGTACCTAAACCAAACCGATAAAATTTTCAATGTTTCAACTTTAATATAATAACCCGTGCAATGTACGGGTTTCTTGTATTATGTTATAAAATTTATTTAATATTATAATTATGTTTTTATATAATCATTATTTTGAATAAATTTTTTAATTTTAATTTGACATAATTTAATATACTCATGTTTATGGATTATAATAATGTTTGCTTATTATAAACAACGTATATGATTTTTAATATATTTTATTAATAATTGAAAATTATGGTGTGATATTTTCGGGCTATATTTTTTTTGAAAATTATGGTGTGATATTTTTGGGTATATATTAATGATTGTAAGATTTGTTTTAAATTAAAAAGATAACGTGTTTTAATTCGAAAGAAAATATTAATGATCAATTTTTAGGTACTTATAAAAGGTAATATGTTCAACTAAAATAAAATGTGAAAAAGATAATCGACTAATTACCTTAAATTTTTATTATGTTAATGTGAAAAAGATAATCGACTAATTGCTATTAATTATATTATGTTATTATTTATTTTAGGTGTTATATTTTTCTTGAAAATTATGGTATGATATTTTCAGGTATATATTAATGATTGTAAGATTTGTTTTAAATTTTAATTATATTATGTGATTATTTATTTTAGGTGTTGTATTTTTCTTAAAAATTATGGTGTCATATTTTCGGGTATATATTAATGATTGTAAGATTTGTTTTAAATTAAAATGATAATGTGTTTTAATTCGAAAGGAAATATTAATGATTGATTGACGTTTTTAGTTATTTATAAAAGATAATATCTTCAATCAAAAGTAAATGTGAAAAAGACAATCGACTAATTATCATTAATTTTATTATTTTAATGTGAAAAAGACAATCGACTAATTACCATTAATTTTATTATGTTAATCAACTAATTACCGTTAATTATATTATGTTATTATTTATTTTAGGTGTTATATTTTTCTTGAAAACTATGGTGTGATATTTTCGGGTATATATTTTAGGTGTTTATAAAAGGTAATACCTTTAATTAAAAGTAAATATGAAAATGGCAATCGGCTAATTACCATTATTTATATTATGTTATTATTTATTTTAGGTGTATTTATTTTTCTTTATAATGAAGGGTAAATAAGTAAATTTACGAAGTATAAAAAAATAGATACCAAAAAACATGTACCAAAAAATAGGTACAAAAAAACAGGTACCAAAACTTTTAATGTTTCGACTTTTATACAATAGTATAGATTAGCTGCCATTTTAAATTTACTATTTTATTTGCTGTGTGCAGTGTTGTAGATTTCGGAAATCGGAATTATTCGATTGAGGTACCGATTTACGATTTATCGGGTAATTCGTTTGAAAAATCGGCGATCTTTGTAAAATTAGCCGAATCGATTCCAAAATTTTGATCGATTTTTAGGCGATTTATCGGTGATTTTTCAAAAATCGACCGATTTTTATAACAGAGGCTGTGTGCCTCTATCAACGTGTGAAGATTGACTTGCTATTTCATATACAGATTAAAGAAATTGAGATTCATCTGAGCTTTATTTTCTAAGATAGCAGGAATATATTCTGCAATATAACTCATTTTATTTTGCAGTAGAAATATAAAGGTAATAGTTATGTTATGCTGTTGAATATGTACTTGATTATCAAAAAATCATTAAAAAAAAAATTGCAATCGAATGTAATTATTGTAATCACATGGTCATTTTATAATCCTGATCATCAAAAATTTGCAATGAAATGTATTAATTGTGAATAGAATTAATTATGTTATGCCATAGCATAGTGTTTTGCACACTACGTTATCGAATACTTGAACACTTGGATATGATATTTATTCCATGTCGAATCTTTTGATTAAAATTATGAATATTTTGACCAATTCAAATATTAAATAAGAGTAAAATTTACAATTTATAATAAATATGTAAGAAAAAAGAAAAAAACAAAAATGAGATTAAAGTAGAGAAGATGTCTAATTTCCAAAATCCTGTATAAAATCATGTTTAATCTTAGTTTTATTGTTAATTTCCGTTACTTTTTATTAAGATTTCATCATATTTATTTATCGAATAATGCTAGGGACACCAAAATTGTTTTCCAAAATTTTCCCCAAATACACATGGCAGATTCTAATTTGCTTTAATAATAAATGGGTCCCCTGTATTCACACCAACAAAACCAATCAAAATAACCCATACTGCCACATCAGTATGCCATGTCATTTGGTAACAATTTTTTATACCTTATTTTGGGTCTCTAGCACTACTCTTATTTATCAGTATATTATGGCGTGTTCCTCGCACCGTGTTCAAAAATAGGATATTCCATGTGTCCCCAATTTTCATATTCTCCGTAACGAATACTCAAATATGTGTCTGTATGACATTTCATACGGTACCCGAATCTAAATAATATAGTTTGCACATTTAAATTACTGTATTAATTCTGCAAACATTAAATTTTTTTTTTGTCGTTGTGCTCATCTAACCTATTGAGTTCCAACAGCTAAATATTATATTTTGCATGTGTACGAATATTCATTGTTATCTCAACTTTATTTTTGCTATAGCGTAAATATAATTTTGTTATAAAATTTTGCTATATATATCAGGAAATGAACCGAAGAATCTCAAATTCTTTATTTTCTTTCTTATTATGTTTGCTACAATTTATGTATATCAATGTAATTACGAAGTACTTAAAAATCAAGTTTTTGCTTATTATTTGCTATATATATATGGGCACCAACCCCTACAAACGTTCTAGTTAAAAAATTAAGATCGTAGTCATAATTTTTTTTAATTGCTTGAGCATGCAAGCACATAAAAGTTTTCCTAGCTTGCAGTACTATAATATACATTATTCTTGATTTAAGTGAAGGGGCGGCGTACGTACATTTTTTGCAGCTGTGCTAAATGCTTCACGATGGCTTATATCTGGGTTACTGGCTTTTATCCTCTGAATTTCTTCCCTGCAAAAAAAAAATGAAAAATAAAATGGGGAGATCAGATTTGGCTTTAATATTCTCGAAGTTATAATAAATTCAATTAATTAACCAACTTACTTGATAAATCTGTTATAAGCCGAAGGAACACGCTGTCTCTTCTCAGGAGCTGCAGTACGACAAAAATTAAGCAAGTGTGTTTATAGTTAATCAACGAACAAAACAAATAAACCGGAACTGTTGTAATATATATACACCCTATAAGCATAAATGATGTATATATATATGGTTTGCATGGGTAATTTAACAGTTTAATTAATTAACTACAATCTAGCTAATTTTTCACCCGGCCACACAATGAATGGTTAAGCGCTCAAAACCAACTAACTGCTGCTTGGTCGAATATTTAGTACTTGTACTGAATAAGTGACCTGATGATTATGCAAATTATTTGTAGTCCAACCTGTAAAAAATTAAGACTTTTGAATACATGTATATGTTGGACCATTACACTTGGTACGTATAGTGATGAGCTGGTTGCGGAGGTTAAGTCACAATCCAACTGAGTCATGAATGAAAGCTTATATTTCAGGTGGTCCTGTAGAGCTGCATGCTAGTGAAAACATCAATATTTTTGGACCCGATGAATGAGGTTTTGACCAATAACTTATACAAATCTATAACAGGACCTTCTATAAGCTACAATTTCATTTCAAGTTGTTTACACAAATCGATCTTATTACTCCGAGTCGGTCAGATTAGCACTAGTCTAGTTTGCTTTTACTCATCGTTAAGAACGTTGACTGAAGTAAGCTAGCCATGTGCCATTACATATGTACACACCCACGGGCCACACACATGCATATATTTGGTGATATAGTTTCATGTCAGAATAACTTTGCCCTAATTATATGATTATACATTTAGTCTAGTGGTATGTTTATACGAGTCTAGTGAGATAAGACTCGGGAGAGAGGGAGAGAGAGGGAGAGAGAGAGAGAGGGAGGGAGGGAGAGAGAGAGGGAGGGAGGGAGGGAGGGAGGGAGGCAGGGAGGGAGGGAGGGAGGGAGGGAGAGAGAGAGAGAGAGAGAGACTTACGACGAATGGGAGGCAATCTAGGTTGTTGCTCAACAGATTCCGAAGCTGCGAACTTGAAGCATTTTGAAGATGAACCACAATCTTTCGTACCATTTTCAGAGCTCGGTTGTTTCTGAAGCTTCTATTAATTTGCATGAAATTAGTTTCAAGTTATAAGCCAGAAAATCACATATTTCTAAGTCGAACACAGATTAATTATTGCCCGTTAATGGAAACTAATGACATGTAATATCAAGAATATGTCATTTTAGCAATATTGATGGACTACAAGTTTTGGAAATTTCATTATACTGTGGAACCACGAGGAGTTTATAAGATCCATTATCTAACAAAAAAAGTTTAAATGATAATCATGAGAGTCATTCGTGACTCGATTAATATATTTACTTATTTATAAAGACAAGATAGAAGCAAATATCTTTATAAAAATGCTAATTATTTCAAAACATCCAGAGTTTCGACCTGAAATAATTTTTACCTATCCTACCGCTCGTGCACTTTTGTTTTGGATATATACTCAATGAAAATTCCGGCATTGAACACTCCCTATCTCTGTGTAGAATCAATTAATGGTAATCGATAACTACATATATGATTAAATTAATTATGAGTTAGGACCATTATACTAAGGTACCTGGCTAGCTAGCTATAGGGAAGTAGTCTATATAATCTGTGTGCATGCTACTCTGCAAAAACACAAATATATCGGTGTAAGTGTAGGGACAACTAATGTTTTACCCTGGAGAGAGCTAGCAAGCTGTTAGAGAAAATTAGTTTAGGGCATTAATATGTTTCTATATACTTGGGTTCACCGGCGTATGCCTAAATACATAGCAGCATAAATATACACACTTACAAATTAGAGTCACTTGCTATCTATGTGTCGGTATTGTCACAATTAATTAAAACCCATGGTCACTAGCTAGCATACAACGAATGGAGCCTTAAAATTAGAGTAACTAAATGTAATACGAATAATTAAGCACATACCTGAGGATCATGAGAAGGAAGGGTCTGAAGCAATGCCATGTTTACGGATAACAAATTAGCGCAGTGGCCGCATCTAACTGTCACGATTGTAGTCATACTGCTACAAGGAACACTTACCTGCATCCAAACACCAGATCATTTCAATCTCAAATATGTATGTTTTCTAAAATCCTTTTTCATTAATCCTGATCAGCATTTCTATGTATATAATTGATAATTCTGTAGAGTTGCGAACTCTTGTTCGTCACGTGTTTACTGTTGCAAATATGACAATGAGTAATTTTATTGTTTTCTTATCAATGTAAGCAAAGATTTCATACATCATATTTTTTTAGTTCATTACTTCAAACCTAGTCATCACGTATTGAGAAGTATATATTGAGAAGTATATACTTCACGTATGTGTCTCGGACCGCCCAGTAAAATATTTGTTGAGTAATTACCCGCTTTGCTAAAACCTAAACCTTAAGGTGTTAGGTGGTGGAGAATTTTTATGCATGTTAGTTTGAGATGAACTAGAACATACTTGCAAAGAGAAGTTCAAAAAAAGTGTCACTTAATAATGTACTCCAAAAACACTGTTTTCTTCATAAATTTAAGCCTTTTTTTTCAAGTTCTTTGCAGACATCAATGCCACTTCTTCCACATATCATGATTAATAATTATGCAAAGCCTTGGCCTTATGTTTAAAGCTCTAATCTCATGTTTTCCTTTAGACGCATAGTGACTTTTTTGAACGTATAGGCCTGACACAGTCACACTTGCCATTCAAACAGCAATGAAAAAGACATGACTACTGCAACCAAAACAACGATTTACATATCTGGCTAATAACATAGAAATACACACACATACATGTATAAAGCTGATCTTACAGATGCTCAAGTAGATCTAGTACTGTTATATATGTATTTCTTTTTCTTAATAATAATATATTGTTAAGTTATGAGGTGCCTGCAGCTCTATACAAACTAAATTACACACACATGAGTATATAAATACATACGGTGTTTGGTGCTGGAAAATCTAGATCTAAATATATAAATCATGTGAGCGTCAAAAGGCTACAATTAACTTTTATTTTTTAAGGGCTTCTAAATTAATTTAAAACCCTATATGGTCTAAGAAAAAGTTTTCTGCTCATTTGTCCTTTGTATGAAACCCTAGTTATACCTAAATGATCATATACTATATGTCAAAGATCTCTCTCTCTCTCTCTCTCTCTCTCTCTCCACAGACAAAGTATGATCAGTATGATCATTTCTTCAGGTACAAATTTATATTAATTCTACAAACCAAATCTAATTAGGAGTTCCGCTAAACTAAATTCAATTCCGATATGCTTTTTTTCGAGAAAGCTTCAGCTATTTATGTATTCAAAAAAATTGGTTTTTTTTAAAAAAAATGGATTCATCTGTTTGCTCTAATACTAGAGGCTCTTGCTAAGTAGCTTTGAGTGCGTTCTACTTACATAACATATGTATACAAGTCGAATAATTAGAAGAAAAAACATAAACAAGGAGTTTATATACCGCAAGAACTGTGCTGCAGAAGTTGCAATGGAGGTAACAAACACGCTCAGAGGTAATATCGGTTGACATTGTTCCCCAGAATTGTAGATCTTGATCAGATTGATAAAGAAATTGTCTAGGTTTTGGATGTAAGCAGATCAATAATTCATGTCATGTGTATGTGTGTGGTGTGAGCGTGTGTGTGCATATTATATATAAATAGAAAAAGAGAATAATCAGTACAAAGAAGAAGAATCCAATAAAGGGGCAAGAGAGATTGAGTGAGATGTGTACAATACTCTAAGGTGAAGATGGGACTAGTGATAGTCCGGCCTGTATATGAGAATTATGAAGAAGTGGAGTGGGAGTACGTACAATTATATATAGTGGTTTGTAATGGGGATGAAAAAAGAAAAGTTGCAATATGGGCAATGGTAGATATTTAGATAGGGTTCTAACACGACTCCAAATCCGACTCAATAAACTCAATTATCCATAGGACCATTATTAATTAGCTCATTTATACTAATTCTTTGTATTTTGTTCTAGGGGGTGTCCAGTCCAGCTTGCGTTAATCTCGATTAATCCCTAAAAGTGATTAATTATTACAATATCTCATTGTCATCGACCTAATTTAAGCTTGAATAATTCTTAATTTTATCAACTCTCAGATAAATTAATTAACATTTTAATAACACACGATCCGAAAATTGAAAGTAACACTATGTACGCATATAGTGGTAGGGTTGGAAAGTGTGGTGGGAATTTTGAGGAGGGTGAAAGAGAGGGGGGTGGGGTGGGGTTGGGTGGGGGGTATAGTAGGGTTAGGAAATGGTGAAGAGTTATGATTGATGGAATGTGTGGGTGGGAGTCATCTGATCCCCTAACCAAACTGAGTTTGCGTAGCGGACGAGATGGGGGGTGTAGATATTTATTGCTTAAGAATGTTTAAGGGTGACAAAGATATGTGATTACTGGTATTAATAATTAATGGAGAGAAAAGATCGAACCTCTATATATACAGCTAGCGTGTACTTGGATCAGATGAGAATAGATTCCAGCGTAAGACACACAACTGCAGATCGAACGCGTTTTCGTGCATATAAAGATGCATGCACTGCGGTAAGTCGAAGGGTACGAAGATACATGTGGACTGCAGTGATAATATTTGTTAGTAAAAGACAAAATAAACAAGTAGTAAGATATTAGAGTAAATTAGGAGTGATTGTCATATTTTATATCAAGTTTACAAATATTGGTCAAAATTTTAAATTCATAAAGTAATGATCAAATTTTATTTTTGTCTTTCGAAGGAATGATTACTGTTAATTGTGAATGTGAAAAATAGCTATTTTCTAAAAAATTGGAAGCAAAATATAATCATCCTTTTAACAAAAAATTTAGCGTAAGCTATTATTTTAAAATGCGAGAATTAAATTGGTCACTAATTTATGAACTTAAAAATTTAATTATATTTTAAAAATTCAATATAAAATATGATTATCACTCTGAAATTTTCCCTAAGATTTTATTAAACCATATATTGTAGTACATCATGTATGATGTATGTTCCTTTATGTTGATATCACTCGTGTAGTCACTTAATTAAACCTATAGATTGTTTGGTCTATCAGTAACAACCGGTCGACAAGAATCACTACAAGAAAACAGTTTTAAACCGCCCGTCACAATTGGTCGGTTATAAATGGAATCGGTCGGTTTAACGATTAAAACTGACCAAAATCGATGGTCGGTTTAAGCCTGGTTGGTTATGTCATTTGGTCGTGTTTAAAACACATAACCGACCAATAATTTGGTCGGTTATATGTGTTTATAAATTCTCTAATGTGGGGTCCGAATTGGACATGTGGCACCACATATCACCACGTGGCGACAGTTGTCGACAGACGTCAGCAACACATAACCGACCGACAGCGATCGGTTATGACTTTACGAATTCTCTAATGTGGGGTCCGAATTGGACATGTGGCACCACGTGGCGACAGCAGTAGAAAAACATCAGCAACACATAACCGACCGACATCGGTCGGTTATGAATAAAAAAAATAGAAAAATGCATTTTGACTAGCACACATAACCGACCATAGTCAAAAGTGCACAATCGATCGGTTTAATGCCAGTACCTGTGCTAATTTGTATAACCGACCACTTATAACCGACCACCATAATATAACCGACCAATGATAACCGACCAACTGACACTAATAGCGGTTGGTTATGACATGGCATTAAAATCAATTTTGACTGTCCCATATAACCGACCATAGTCAAATGTGCACAATCGGTCGGTTTAATCCCCGTCGATCTGTTAATTTTCATAACCGACCACTTATAACCGACCACCGCATATAAAACCGACCAATGATAACCGACCAACCTTAACGGTCGGTTTTCAGATGACGTGGCACAGAGTCCCAACTGTGAATCAGCAAAACGGGCCCGGTTCAGTAGCGGTCGGTTTTAATTGGTCGGTTATACTATAAAACCGTCCAACTTAGTTGACGGTCGGTTATAATCATTGGATTTGTGACGGTCGGTTTTGTGACGATCGGTTTAAAGCTGTTTTCTTGTAGTGATGGCAAGAAAACCTTGCAAGAATTAATTGTTAAATCTGGGATTAATTAGAAAAATTAATTGAATTTAAAATTAAATGCATTTTAATATTTTAATAATATTAAATATATATTTATAATTCTATTAGTTATTTATTAATATATATATATATATATATATATATATATCATAAATTATATAATAATTCGTATTTGATTAATATATTATTTTAATTTTAATAATTTATTATAAATATTCCGATCAAGAAGTACTCGGAGATTTTTAAAAATCGAATCAATTAAATACCTTGTATAGAATTAATCGGGGATTAATCGAATGAATCAAGAATTTTTTGAACAAGGCTAACAACTCACTTTCATTTGTACTGGTTTATAAACCGTGTGAAACATAAAATTTCATTATTATTTTAATTGTTGTATTTTTGAATTTTTATCTAGACATTGAGTTCAAGTTAAATATGAAAAAAATAAATTATTTATATAAACTTTTATAATATTTTTGGGTATTTAAAAAATTCTATAAAATAACAAAATAGCATTGATTAATAGACTATGCTTATTATGATTATTGAATTTGATGTGATGTTTATTTAGTAACAACATGAATTAATACACATAATCGAACATAGTTCTACCGCAACATAGATTATCAATTACGAAAATTATCAAAAAAATTAACAATCAACTAACTACTTGTGGATTACAAAATCATCATTGTTTACTTCCTGATGTTCCGATTGATTTTTTTTTTGTTTAATTTTTCACGTCGCTTTTTTGTTTGGTTCCTTACTTACTTTAGATGCTTCTATACTGACAACATGTTTTGTCCGAAAATTGAGTTCAATAACACATTTGTAACATGCATTATGTTAATGTTATTATAATCAAAGTAATGATGTCGGTGTTGGCCATGAAGCTGGTCGACCGGTCCTGAAACAAATTCAGGCAGGCTAGCGTGTCCTGACAATATACGTTTTGACCAAGAATGTGTCATGAGTTTTTTTAATAAATACACAATTTATGTTGTTATGTTTATAAAATTGTTGAATGGAATAGTTCAATTATGCCTAACTAAATGAATTTGCATAACAAGGTAAAATTATACCGTTATAAAAACAGGTATAAGTAAAGGTTTCACTAATATTTTTAAACTGACTTTGTTTTGAAGGTGAATTAATTCAATAATGAAAAGTCTTACGGCATTTAAAAAAACAATCGAGTCGAACAAATATAAAACAAATCATATTTCTGATTAATCCAATCTTCATGGAGACAATCAAGCGATTTGTTGAAGTTGATTTATGTACATGTATCTGCTTCGGAACAACCAGTTCGAGCTATCGATCGTAATTGCAATCCCATAAAAATCTTTCTCACTGAATCAAAATCTTGAAAAATCCGCAGATCTAACATCTTGAATATTAAATTACACCAAAACACACCAAACTTGGTGTGTTTTGGTCTCATGATCAAAACACAAGATTGAAGCATGGGTGCCCAAGACTTTACTCAAACTTGGTCTCATGATCTTGGTATGGAAGCATTTACATATCAAATTATCAAGATGTATGAGATGCATGACTTGGATACACACAATGCAAAACCTGAAGTTATGAAACAACAATATAAAGAGAGGTTTGTGCAAGACATTAACAGAAGAGGTGAAAGATTGAAGAAAGCCATTGTTGATCAAGCACCTAGAATTCTTGATGTACCTAGTATCCATTTGTATGTGCAACCAATCTTAACTTGGATTGAGACATCTGTAAATCCAGATCAATCTATGGTGGAGCAAGAGTCTATGGTTGTGCTAGCACACAGGATGCAAGTGAATTTGATGATGTTGATATTGCAAAAGAAGCTCTTCAAGTCCTAGCTAGTCCCTAAAAATTGAAATGAGCTTGTAATTTATACTACTCAAGTTCCATTACTTGAATATCATCTGATAAATCCCAATATAGCACCACAAGATTGTAGAAGGAGAGTTGAATACAATCTTGACCTTAAATTCTTTTTATTGTTGATTGAACAACTCTAAACAGTTGAGTTTATAGAACAAATGAACTAAAATAAAAACAGTAACAACAGTATTAAAATTTCAGGTGGGTTTTTCTTATCCACCTGGATATATATTGAACAAATAATCTGTGTAAGAACTACGTAACTGCTTGTTACAAAGCTTAAGTGTTTAAAAGAAAACCTAACAATTTCTATGTGTGTGATCGGTGTTTTCTCTCTTTCAAACCTAGTTACAACTTGGGTTATTTATACCCTCAGGTTTACAAACCCTACAAACAAAACGAATACTCCCTCCGTCCCAATTTACATGTCCCTTTTGAAAAAAATACGTATACTAAGAAAAAGGTTAGTTAGATAAGGTTTTTCAATAAATAACCTTAATAAATGCATTGAAAAATGAGAATAGAGTTAAGTTTTAAAGAAGTCAAGCATTGAAAATACAAATACAGGGGTAATTTTGGAAAATTAGACTTAAATTTGTATAAAAAGAAGAGATATTTGTATGGAAAGAAGAAAGGGACATGTAATTTGGGACAATTGTTTTTTTACAAAAGGGACATGTATTTTGGGACGGAGGGAGTATTACAAAGTCAAAGTATTTGCAGGATTGTTGCCACTCCTTGTCTTCATGTGATACAATTTGTCTGATTGTCTTAGACATATATTTCTTGATTTTATCATCCAAATTGTTTGCTAAGAAATGGAATATTTCTTTTTCTTGTTCATTTCCAAAGTCTGGCTTCCATGCTATTTTGAAGTCCATCAACCCATGTGATATGTTAGCCATGTCAATTCACTGTCAACTGCTAGCTCCACACTAGTACAAAAGCTGTCATATGCGTCTCCCCATTTGCGTCTGTTATAGGAGAAATAGACGCATTAAATAGTTTTATGCGTCTGTCGAACACTACACCGACGTATATATATACTAGAAAAAAACATGTTTATACGTCTGTTGTACTTGAACAGATGTATAATATAATATTATACGTCTGTTGGAAAATCATTTGCATCTGTTATTTTACAATAGACGTATTTGTTACAAAAATCAAACCTCATTTGCGTATATTATGAACAAACGGACATATAAAATAGTTATTTGCGTCAGTTAAATCTTAATCGGTCACATATATAAGAAAATAGTGATTTTATACGTTTGTCCTACTATAACTACACGTAAAAAATTTAAAAACAAATATTAGTACGTAATACACCAATCCAGTACTAATACACCAATTCAATACCATACTTCAGTCCTCTCATTTTAATAACTTCCTCCTTAATTAAAAATCGAGATTTAATCCATTTGAAAGCTGCGGTTCAATTCATCTTCTATGAGTCCTAATTTATGCTGCCTTCTTCTTGGTTGGATTTTGATCGATTCAAAGGTAATGCTTCTCTCCATCTCAATATTGGATTCACCCTAGACATAGATTTACCCGGGGTTTTTGCCGCATCTTTTTCGACAAATGGTACCTGTCTCTTTGCAATTGCTTTTGTTAACTCTTTTGCTTTCACGACTATATAAAGATTTTGATTTATATGTTTGATGTTTGATTGATTTGAGTTTTTTATTTCTTTTAATTATTTATCTTTCTTTGAAAAAGTGGTTGATGCTAATTCACAGAGCTTATTGATATGTGTATGTTGATTTAGAATTTGTAAACTCTCTTTGTTCATTATATGTTTCTACCGATCATTTTATTAGAGAGTCTTCCACGATTTTGTTTTGTTTTAGTTTGTGGCGATATATTGGTGCTTTGCTGATCCACTAAAGTTCATATAACTCCCTGTGGTCAAACTCATGGGTGATTTTCCTCATTTGTTGATATGAACTATTCAATCTTGTTCTGTTTGAGGTGAATTGTGTTCTTGTGAAGTTATGTGATTAGCTGTAGAAGATCAATGAATTATATATTCTATTGTTTATGTACAAAAATTAATAGTGATGCTGATTTGATTCAAAACACTATCAAAACATAAATATCTCCCATAATACATGTCTATCTCTACTTCCAGTGCCATTAACTTGTTTTGTTATATAATATTGATGACAAATGTGGTGACTGAGTTCATTGAGGGTCTTGTGGAAACTTATCCCGGATTACAGTACTTGGATGGCTTTCCAAAGGTAATATTTGCAAATATAAAGAAACTTTTACCTATTCACAAGTTGGATAGCTTGATTATATACGCATTTTCGCATTTTTTATACTTTTGCAGATTACTATTCATATATATATAGGTGAAGGTTGTATTCCGTTCTGATGTTTCAAGTAAAACCAATGACAAAGTTGTCGTTATATCAGGTCCGGTGTTTTAATGTATATTTGCCTCTGTTGGATATAGTTCAGGGCTGTATACAAAATTTTAGAATCACGAAATAAACAGAATGTTAACCTTTTAAGTCATGGTCCACCGAAGAGTATTTGCTCTCTGTTTCTTTTGCTTGTTTTCAGGCAATGGACTTTATTACTTCAATTTTATCCTTAAAAGCATCCCTATCTGTGTTGGCCCAATTTTTGCAAGATTTTATAGTTCCACTTACTTTTTCCAGTCCGGCGAACACATCATCTTCATCAACTATTTTAACATGTTTTTTTTTATCCATATCTGATACTGTTAGGAATATGTTGTACTTGATGATAACTTCACAATCAATCAAAATTGTATAAGTCAAGTTTTGTAACTGTCAACGGATGAGACATTTTAACTCTATTCGTTGACAGGTAGCTCATCAACGTATGAGGTTTTGTAGCATACTGCAATATATCTATTTATCAGTTGATAGTG
The DNA here is from genome assembly GCA_037693485.1 of Kitagawia praeruptora. NCBI lineage: Eukaryota > Viridiplantae > Streptophyta > Magnoliopsida > Apiales > Apiaceae > Kitagawia > Kitagawia praeruptora. The sequence continues at coordinate 130,793,791 of CM075352.1, forward strand.
TTTTTATTCAGAGTCATGTTGACCATCAATGGATAGGCAGAATAGGGTAGCCAATTGTAAATAAGCTATGCTATGTAATTCTGTCTAAGTGAAAGTGTATCAACGGATGAGAACAGGACTCTATCAACGGATACAACTCAAATCTACTCTATCAACGGATACAGCTCAAACTACCATCAACGGATGACTGTGCACAACATCAACGGATAATCATTAACACTTTCTCCTATGCTAGCTGGGAATTAGCAGTTGATAAGGACAGGTTTGACTAACGGATCACATGGGTTGATAGTAGGTATAAAAAGCAGTATGGCAGCCATACTTTGGAAACGCAGAAGAAAGAAGCATTCCATTTACACAGTACGTACAAGAAAAGTGCAGGGGACATATCTATTCACAAGGACAACCTTTCGGCTACATGTGGATTTGGAGTGGAGTAGCAAGTCAACTTGAATTAGATTAATATTATCTTATTCCTGTAGTACTTGTAAACTTGGGATATATAACCAAGTGTAGCAACTCTTTAGAAACTAAGAAAACAGACATATTTGCTTAGGGTTCTTGAATATCTTTAGAAGCAAAGAGTTGTAAAAACAGAAGCTGTGTACATTTGTATCACAGAGTTTTCTTCGAATAAAAGTCTCAGGTGGTACATTAATTCAACCACCTGATTTTTATGTGTTTGTGAATCATTTCTCTTTCAGCAATTAACTCCTTATAGATTTTTGTGGTTTTTATCAGAAATTTATAACTATCAAGAATTGTATTCAACCCCCCTTCTACAATTATACAAGTGTGTAATCTGGGAATAACAATTGGTATCAGAGCGAGCTTTTAACATATTTGAAGTTTAAAGATCAACACACTTCCAACATGTCTAAGAAGGATTATGGAGTGAAGATATCGGTTCTTGATAGAGAAAATTACTTTCACTGGAAAGTAAAAATGCGTCTACATCTCATGTCTATTGATGAAGGTTTTGTAGATTGCATTGAGAAGGGTCCTCATGTTCCAATGAAGGCGGCTTCAAGAGTAGGTCTTGCTGCAGATGCACCAGACACTTACATTCCCAAACCTGTTTCTGAGTGGAGTACTGAGGATGTTGCAGAAGTCCACAAAGATAAAAAGACCATGAATATTCTGTTTAATGGCTTAGAAACAGACATGGTTGACAATGTTATCAACTGTACTACCTCCAAGGAAGTATGGGACATTGTTCAAACCCTTTGTGAAGGAACAGAACAGGTAAGAAAAAACAAAATTCAACTACTGATCCAACAGTATGAGCACTTCCATTTCAAGAATGGAGAAACATTGAATGACACATTTAGTAGATTTCAAAAGCTACTGAATGGCTTGAAACTGTATGGAAGAATCTACCAAGTGAAAGATTCTAATCTCAAATTTCTGAGATCACTACCCAAAGAGTGGAAGTCATTTACTCTTGAAAGGCTCTATGGAACTTTAAAGACATATGAACTAGAAATGGAGCAGGATGAAGAAATTGAGAAGGCCCAAAAGAAAAGTGGGTCAGTTGCACTTGTTGCCAACTTGGAGCAGAAGGAGGAGAAGAGGACTGAAGCTGCTAAATCTACACCAAACAGGGAGGTTTGTGAAGATAGAGCAGAATCAAGCAAAAGCAAGGAAAAGGTGTCTGAAGAAATGAGTGTCCTTCAGCAGGATGAATTGGATGAGATAGATGAGCATTTAGCCTTTCTATCTAGGAGATTCTCTAAGCTAAAATTCAGAAGAAACTCTGGGGTGGCTAAGTCATTTAACAAGGATTTTTCCACAAGCAACTATGTGGATAAATCCAAAAATTAAATGCTATAATTGTGGAATTGCTGGTCACATGATAAGTGAATGCAGGAAGCCTAGATCTGAGAATAAGGGAAAGCCAACTGAAACTGTTGACTACAAGAAGAAATATTTTGATCTTCTCAGACAGAAAGGAAAGGCATTCATGACCCAAGAGTATGACTGGGCTGCTGATGGAAATCATTCTGATGATGATGCTGAGTTTGTCAACCTTGCATTGATGGCTGATTCTGAGCAGGAAGCAAGTTCAGCTAGCAATCAGGTATTTTCTACTAATCTCTCTGAGCTCACCAAAGAGGAATGCAATAGTGTTATAGATGATATGTCTACTGAACTATATCACTTGAGTGTTACTCTTAAATCACTTACTAAAGAGAACAATAGGATTAAAGAGACTAATCTGTTTTTAAGTGATAGAAATGCTGCTCTAGAAACTCAATTTCTAGAATTTGAGAAAATGAGAGTTGATTGCAATAATGCTAAAAGTGAACTTGAAGCTGTGTTAAAGAGAGAACTGATTTTAAGAGACCAGCTTGAAAAAGAACAAGGAATACACTACGCCACAAATGGCCTACAGCTACGCCAAAAAAGTGTGCTTATAGGGCCAAAAGTGTTGCTGAAACAGCCTAAAACCAGCTACGGCTACACTTTGGCCAAAAATGGTAGTGTTACAAAATCGGCCGCTACCGTAGACCCCTATGGTAACACTTTTTCGATTTTTGGTAACACCGGAGAAAAGTGTAGGCTTAGACCCCTATGCCAACACCTTTCTGATCTGTGGCTACACCTTATAAGATGTTACTATAGATTTATGGCTACACCATTATCTTTGTAGTAACACTATTAAAAGTGTTGGTGTAGACCATGCCAACACCTCTTTAGTCCTACTGTAACATCAAATTGTGAAACACTTTGGTGTTTTTGCCAACACTCTTACCACTATGCCTACACTTTTTTTATTAAAGAAAGACATCATCTTAAATTGAAAAATAAAGATTCTCATTCAAAATATTATCAAACATTCCAATACATAAAGGCTGTCCAAAAGCCATTCCAATACATAAAATTCCCTCCAAAATAACTACAAAAAATTACAAGAAAAAAATGACTCTGGGACCTATCTTGTGTTCCTCCAAAGCCCATCTTTTCCCCCCTCGAGTTGTCTAGTTCTTTGAGAATACATAGCTGCAGCCTTTTCAAGTAGCTCTATAACAGCTGCCTTGTAGTCAACTGGGTAAAGCCGATAAATGGCCTGTGTGACATTAATTCATTAGATAGTACATCACATTACCAATACCAGTCAGCTTCCCCCTGAAACAGCATTCAGGGTGAATTTAAAAGTTAAAGGCATTGCAGTTGTAACATTTACATTTAGGCTACATACACATCTTTTTGAATCTGCAATTCAGCATTCTGCAACTGTAATTGCATTTCCATGGCAACGGACGTCAAAATTTCACCAGATTTTTTGTTGGCCACCGACTTAATTATGCTTTTTACTCTTTCCAAAACCATAGCAAATAAAGATACAGCTCTGGAGAGAAGCAAAGTCAAACACACAAGATATCAGGAATGATAGCGGAAATCATAGCAGAAATCTATTTATATGATATAATGGAATTCTTGTTGCTTTATCTAACAAGAAAAATACCTGGCAAGACCATCCTCTTCATTCAGTTCAGAGGGGACCCCATGGAATTTTCCAAACACTGTACAATTGTGCACCATATAAAAAGATGAAAATGACAGCAATTGGGTATTTGGGTGGAAAAAGATCCCAGAAGTCCAATACAACAGAATATATAAAGACCTATCAAAGGTCAGAAAAAACTTATACCCTGTGGAGGGGTTGAGGAGGGATTGAATATGGTAGCATCAGCGCCTTCACTTATACGGTATCTCTTAGTTTGACGGAATAAACGCATTCTGGATCCTGAGCTATGACAATTTCTGGTGTTCCGGCTTCACTGGGACCTGCACATATCCATCAAATAATCAAGTCGGTTGTAATCTTACTATTTAACCCATTTCACAGCATGCTTGCAGCTGCAGCTGCAGCTGCAGCTGGACCATTCAGTAAAGCTAACAGAATGGCTTTTGACTGAATGATGGTACAGAATGCTTTATGCCAAGAACAACAAATTTACTAATTATTGTTTATGCATTTCTAAGAATAAAAGCCCAAGCCCAGAAAATTTGATTCGATTATTTTACGTGGATGGATGCTACTTATAGTCTTATAGTTATGTGGTAGGGACCGTTGAAAGTAAAACAACTAATTACTGATGTATGACTGTATCTGGTGAACTATGTTATTCAATGAGTGATAAAAAAGCCAAGTTATTTACAAGAAGTTGTCTCCGCCAGGGGGGGCAGGCACAGTACCGCATGTACCAACTCTCCTAAGGGAGTGACAAATACGTTTTCTGATCAATTGTTCAAATCACTCATATCATCTAAATTATATTCGAACGAAAGATGAATCTAGATGAGATTAAGAAATATATGTATACAGAGGAATAAACAGCTGAAATATGACTGCCACAATCCAACTGACAGAAAAGCAAATAACCATGCTTGCTATATACAGGTCACCAAATAATTCAGAGTCTTCTTGCATTTGACCAACTAGTGGAACCGAACCATATTCAGAATCTTCCTATCAGCTATATACATGTCACCTAATAATTCATAGTCTTCCTGCATTTGATCAATTGGTAAAATTGAACCGTATCCAGATGGCAATCACAAGGTTAAATCTCTTAACAAAGTTTTACATAGAGAGCATATTCAAGGTCAGCATATACACATTAGAGATGAATATGGGTGTCAACATATATAACCTTCAGTAGATGAGCCTCCATCAGAGCTTTCACAACCATCTTCCTCAGATGATGACGTAGATGGGCTGTTTATTGTATTGGTTTCTTTTAGGCTAGGAAGTGACTTCTCAGCATGGGGATCTCCATGTACTGCTTCATCATCCTATAAATTCAGTCAAGGAAAAGAAAAATAAATTAAGACTAAAAACAGACCACAAATCAGGACATGTCATTGATTTAAAACATACAGTCAATGCGTAAAGGATTAGAAAAAGTAAAGAGTTGGGGTTGGGGGACTTTGACATTCTGAAGAGGATGTCGACTGACCTGAAGATTAAATTGTCTGTCATTGTATAAATCAACAATAAAATCTTTCTTCCTAAACATTTAGGTTTTTACATTTAAATTAAATGTAGTATCCAAATGTTTCATTAGCTAATGATGACATTTAACAAGTAACTTAAGGGTGAACACCAATATAATCCATTTAACTTATAAAAGAGAAAAGCTAGTAAAGATTGAAACCAAGTCGATGCTTTCTCAAATAAGAAATATAGTAAAATACTTTCAAAGAGCTGAAGAAACCTCAACAGTATTAACATGAAATTAAGCCCAATAAGACAATCCTAACACTAGCAGGGAAGAGCTATAAGCCTAAAAATTGTACAGGGGAAACTGTTTACCCTCCAAATTATTAAGGGCATAGAACTTACATCTCTCGGAACAAAGTCTGGATATATTTGCTGCACTCTGCCGAAACTATTCTTTTCATCAAATGATACATATATGGAAAAACCAACATAAAATCATATAAACTTAAAGCATAATAAAACCCGAAGTGACAATCGCAATAGAAAGATTGAAGAGTACAAAGATTCACTTCAACAGAACAAGAGTTACAACTTACAAGAGACTTTATTAACATAACACAAACACAATAAGTACACTAGCCTAAGAATTTAGATGTTGCCTTATCACAGACGCGAACATTCCTGCACCAAAGCCAACACATAAAATTGGTCGATGATTTTCCTTGTGCTTTCCAGCAAACTAAAATTAATTAACCAATCGATTAGAAATTTGAATTTATGAAATAGAATTTAATTGATTTATACGATTGTATCAAGTACCTCATTTACACAGTTCCAATTTCGTCCAAGAGCTGCGCGAATAGACTGCCAAGCCATGTTTGATTCTCTATCGATACAATTACGTTTCCAACTTTAAACTCCTAAAAAACAAATATGCGTGATACGAAACAACTCTCGAATAAGAAATTAAATCGACAAGCACAACATATACCTACTATTCAAATTAACCAGCTCAATTATCAACACAATTCAATTAAATTCACCACAAATCAAAAACACCTAAAAAATCACAAATATACAAATAAATACACACAAACTGATAAAATCATAAAATTAACAGACCGAATCATCAAGATTGACATGAATTTCGAACTGACTTCCCTTCAATGTCTTCACAAACACCTTACATTAGTTGTATGTATATGCCCAATCGAAAGATTCATAACATTCACAGTCAAAAAAGCATATAATACGAAAAATACAATCCAATTTAGAAGAGTTAAGGAATTAGTAAAGTAGAAGACCTGAAGAAGCCCAAGAGAAGAAACCCCAATTAAGAAGAAACAATTGAAGCCCTAATTACATGCCCTAGTTACTTCAAATCTGTAAATAAAGATCCAAATAACCCGTAGGGACCAAAAATTAGAGAACCCGTAAGAACCCTAATTTATCACGAGAGAGATAGAGTTTTGAGAGCGAGAGAGAGAGTATGTGAATTAAGAGAGAGCCAGAGTAGAGTTTGAGGTTGTGAAAATAATTGAGCGCTTAAGTGAAAATAATTGACCCGCCTATTTTGTTTTATATTTCATTTTCACCCGCCTATCTTTTTCGATAATTAGTAACACATTTTTAAAGAGCAATGGCTACACTGCTTTTGGTGTTATCATAGATATTGATTTATGCCTATGGTAACACCGGTTACTATCAATTGTAACGTCAAAAAAAAGTGTTATCGTAGACCAATTTTAAGCCATCTATGCCAACACTTTTGCTCGTAACACTGAAAAAAGCATTGTTGAAGCCCATTTGTGGCGTAGTGATAATTGCTAAATTTCAAAGTTGTAGGAATATCTCTCAAAACATAATAGAAGTCCAGGGAATAGAATCATTTGTGAAGGATACCTGGACTCAAAAGAAAAATGAGCTAAAACCTTGCCTTGAGGATCTAGAGACTATTTGTGAATCAACGGATAGTGATCATCCGTTGACAGATGAACCATCAACGGATGAGAGGTATCCGTCGACTAACAAAAAGTCTGTTAGTAAGAAGGAACTCAAGAAACTGAAAAATCAGTATGGTCCAGTAGCCAAGAACTTTGTTTCTGGTAAAAGTAGCCAAGCCAAATCAAGTGAGAAGGCTAAGGCAGGTGATTTACTTAACAGAAAGGCTGTTGGTAAATCAGTTAATGAAAAGGTAGAGACTGAGGGTAAAAAGAAAAAGAACAGAAATGGTAAGATAGGCATTAACAAGAAAAACAATTATTCTCTTGACAAGTTTGCTCCTAGGAAAACTTGTGGTAATTGCAATAGTGTCAATCACCTATCTTCTAATTGAAAGTCTGTTAAAAGGACTCCTGTTCATGAACCTCAATCTATGCCAAGTATGCCTGGTTTATATCAGAATGCTAATTTTTCAAATCCATATGTGAACATGCCATATGTGTCTAATCCTTATTTTCAATCTGTGAATTTGCCACAAATGTCATGGAGCATTCCTAGCATGGATAATATGTATGCCAATTTTCCACAAATGCATGCATCAAATATTTATGCAAATGAGCATCTGTCAAAACCTGTCACTCAAGCATCCACATCTAAAGTGAAGAATGCTAAGAGTGCAAAACCAAAGGCTAACAAGAAAGGACCCAAGGAAGCTTGGGTACCAAAATCAACTTGATTTGTATTTTGGAATGTGTGCAGGAAAATAAAAGGAATCTACGGTACCTAGACAGTGGATGTTCTAGGCATATGACAGGAGATTCAACCCTGCTCACAGAGTTCAAGGAGGCAGCTGGCCCTAGAATTACCTTTGGAGATGACAGCAAAGGATATACTAAGGGATATGGCCTGATTTCAAAGGACAATGTCATCATTGAAGAAGTGGCTTTAGTTGAAGGTTTGAAGCACAATCTGCTGAGTGTCAGTCAGATTTGTGACAAAGACTATGAAGTAAAGTTCACTAAGGAAGCCTGTGTTGTTTCTGACAAGGAAAACAACAATGTGGTATTGACAGGCTTTAGAAAAGGAAATGTTTACATAGTTGACTTCAACTCAGTATGCTCAGAATCCATTACTTGTCTCTTCAGCAAAGCAAGCAAGGATGAGAGTTGGCTATGGCATAAAAAGCTGTCACATTTGAATTTTAAGGTTATGAATGATTTGGTAAGAAAGGATCTTGCTAGAGGAATCCCTCAATTGGAGTTCATCAAGGATGGATTGTGTGATGCCTGCCAATTAGGGAAACAAAAGAAATCATCTTTCAAGAGCAAGACAGAGTCATCCATTGTTAAGCCCCTTCAACTGCTTCATATGGACTTATTTGGTCCAGTAAATGTCAAGTCCATTTCAAAGAAGAAATACTGTCTGGTGATTGTAGATGATTTTCTAAGTTTACATGGACCTTTTTTCTGCACTCCAAAGATTGTGCAAGTGAAATCATCATCAATCATCTCAGACTAGTAAACAATGGTTCTGAAGTAAAAGTGCAAAGAATCAGGAGTGACAATGGTACTGAATTCAAAAATTCCACAATGAAGATTTTCTGTGAAGAGAATGGAATTGTCCATGAGTTTTCTGCTGCTAGAATACCTCAACAAAATGGGGTTGTTGAAAGGAAAAACAGAACTCTCATTGAAGCAGCTAGAACAATGCTAAGTGAATCAAGATTGCCAACATATTTCTGGGCTGAAGCTGTCAACACTGCTTGTTTCACTCAGAATATTTCCTTGGTCAATCAAGCTAGAGGAATGACTCCTTATCAGTTATTCACCAACAAGAAACCAACGTTAGCTTTTCTTCATGTCTTTGGATGTAAGTGTTTTGTGCTAAGAAATCATGGAGATAACTTGGGCAAATTTGAAGCAAAGGCAGATGAAGCTATCTTTGTTGGATATGCAGCAGGAAAAGCCTATAGAGTCTACAATCTAAGAATCAACATTGTTATGGAATCTGTACATGTTGTGTTTGATGATCAAAAGATTCTAGGTCTAAATGATGAAGGCTTCCATGAAGAATTGAGATTTGAGAATGAAGTAGAAGGTAGAATGTACATTGATGATGATGAGGAAAATGAAGATCATGGCCATGGAAATTCACCTAGAGTTGTTGGCCCAACTAGAAGTGATGCTAACACTGGAAATGAAGCATCCGTTGACAGGCATTCTCATGCATCCGTCGACAGGCAAAATGGAGCATCCGTTGATAGACAAAATGATGCATCTGTTAACAGTCAACTTCATAATTCCGCAAGGACAACAAACTCAGGGGGAGTTTCTCAAAGTCAAAACTTAATAACCAATCAACAAGATCATGCTCACGTAGATGAAGCAACCTCATCTAGATCAAACCTTCCACCTTCAAGAAAATGGACCAGAGATCATCATTTTGAGTTAATCATTGGTGACTCAAACTCAAGAGTCCAAACTAGGAGGGCCACACAAGAAGAATGTCTATACAGTAGTTTCCTATCTCAAGAGGAACCTAAGAAAGTGGAAGATGCCCTTCTAGATCCAGATTGGGTCTTAGCAATGCAAGAAGAGCTAAACCAATTTGAGAGAAATAAAGTATGGAAGCTTGTGCCCCAACCTGATGATAGAGGTGTCATAGGTACCAAATGGGTTCTCAAGAATAAGACTGATGAAAATGGCATAATTGTGAGGAATAAAGCTAGATTAGTGGCAAAGGGCTATTCTCAAGAAGAAGGGATAGATTTTGATGAAACTTTTTCTCCAGTAGCAAGACTTGAGGCAATTAGAATTTTCCTAGCCTATGCAACACATGCCAATTTCAAAGTCCATCAGATGGATGTCAAAAGTGCCTTTCTAAATGGGGAACTGGAAGAAGAGGTATATGTCTATCAACCTCCTGGCTTTGAAGATCCAGAATTTCCAGAATATGTATATCTTCTCTTGAAAGCACTTTATGGTTTGAAGCAAGCACCAAGAGCCTGGTATGACACTTTATCTCAATTTCTTTTGGAGAATCACTTCACTAGAGGTACAGTAGATAAAACCTTATTTCATAGAAATGTCAATGGTTCTTCAATACTTGTTCAAATCTATGTAGATGATATTATTTTTGGGTCTACAGATGAGAAGCTTTGCAAAAGGTTTGCCAAACTTATGCAAAGTAGGTATGAAATGAGCATGATGGGTGAATTAACTTACTTTCTTGGTTTACAAGTAAAGCAAGTTAATGAGGGAATTTTCATAAGTCAAACAAAATATATTTATGATCTCTTAAAGAAATTTGACTTAATGGATTGTGCCTCTGCAAAAACACCTATGGCCACTGCAACTAAGCTTGAGCTGAATACTAAGGAAAAATCTGTGGACATCTCAAGCTATAGAGGCATGGTAGGCTCACTTCTATATCTAACAGCTAGTAGACCTGATACAATGTTTTCCACTTGTCTTTGTGTTAGATTTCAAGCTGACCCTAGAGAGTCTCACTTGATTGCTATTAAGAGAATTTTCAGGTATCTCAAGGGAACACCAAACCTTGGCATTTGGTACCCAAGATATTCTGGCTTTGATTTAATTGTCTATTCAGATGCAGACTATGCAGGTTGCAGAATTGATAGGAAAAGTACTACAGGCTCCTGTCAATTTCTAGGGAACAGGCTTGTGTCATGGTTCAGTAAGAAACAGAACTCAGTCTCCACTTCTACAGCTGAAGCTGAGTACATTGCAGCTGGAAGTTGTTGTGCACAGATTCTTTGGATGAAAAATCAACTTATTGACTATGGTCTAAAAGTTGAGAAGATTCCAATTTTCTGTGACAACACTAGTGCTATTTCCATCACAGAGAATCCGGTGCAACATTCGAGAACCAAGCATATTGACATCAAATACCACTTCATTAGAGAGCATGTGATGAATCTTTGTGCCAAGTGATTAATACTGATTAAACACTTCATAATGGTACAGTAGAAATGCACTTTGTGCCAAGTGAAATGCAGCTTGCAGATATTTTCACCAAGCCTCTTGATGAATCTTCATTCATAAGGTTGGTAGGTGAAATAGGTATGCTTAATTTTTCGTAATTCCTAGTGATATCTAATCATACTGTATTGCAGCTAGAAATGTGTTTTTATTTACTTGAGAATTAAAAAAAATCTCAGAAAATTTTTAGCTGAAATTTTGTTTAAGGCAAAATTTGCTTATCAACGGATATCCTTTTATCCGTTGGTAGTATAAACACATTACTAGATTTTCGTATGTCAACGGATAACAGGTTGTCCACGTAATCGATGGATAAACTGTTTTCTCAACCGTCCATTATTTATCCGTTGATATACATATTTTTTTTATATAGCCGTTGGTAAACGTGTATATTTAGTCACGGCTGTACTTCTTCTCTTTTCATTTATTATCTAACAGTTACTTTTGTCCAATGGAGTAATTACTTTTAATTATTTCATTTTTAATTCTTGGAAAATATAAAAGGCTATCTTGTGCTCTCACATCTCACTTTTATTCATTTTCAAGAATCTCATAAGTTAACTGCATCCTCTTCACTAAAACTCTCTACAACAAAAGTTCAAACACTTCAATGGCGCCTATTGTTAAGATGATGTCTTCCACTGGGTTTACCTATGAGAAGAACAATTTCGCGGCCTTTGTTGATACAGTGAATGCTCCAGAAGTATATCACACCATGATGAATTTTGTGAAGAACTGTAGGCTGTCATATGCTATGACTACCCCCACACCCCTCATCCATGAAGTAATTGAGGAAATGTGGACATCGGCTGAATTTAATGGTACTGATGAAACTATCTCTTTTTCTCTTAAGGGTAAAAATTATGTGGCTAATTCTGATGTCCTTACTGCATGCTTAAAATTACCTGAAAATAATTGTTCATCATTACCAACCGATGCTGAAATAGTTACCATGCTAAACTCAATTGGATATGCTTTTAGTACTGACAATTTAGGTAAGATTGTTAGGAAGGGTATGGTTAAAGAATGGAGTTATCTGTGTGATGCTTTCATTAAAACTTTTTCTGGTAAAATTAGTAATTTTGATGCTGTTACTAAATCCATGCTAGTGATGCTTTGTATGCTTTTAACTGATAAATACTTTAACTTTAGCTCACTAGTAATGTATGAAATAGCAGCTAAGTTAGGTAAGAAAGAAACTAGGGGCAAAAATATCTACTTTGCTAGATTTTTGATGCTCTTAGGCCTGCATATTTCAGAGGATAAGCTATCCCTCTCTAACCCGGATAGCAAGTTTAGTTGTTTTGTACAGGAGAAGAGAGTCCTCAATGACTTGATTCGAATGAATCTGAATGCAGGGATACAATTGGTTTATCCACCAATTATTCAGGTAGCTTCTAATCTTATTACTCCTATCTCTACCCAAATTTCTTTGCCTTCCAATGTCACAATGAAGTCTGTAGTTGTGACCAAACAGGCTGCTACCCAAGTGACTAAATCCAAAGTCTCAAAATCACAATCTAAAAGACAAACCTCAGGTGTTTCTCAAAAAGCACCTGTTGCCAAAACTACCAAAACTCTTGAGGGGAGTGTGAAGGAGGTAGTGAGTGGTGAGGGACAGGGTGAACATCAAAGAAGCCCTAAGGATAAGGAAGGTGAGGCAGGTGCAACCAACATTTCAGTCTCTCAAAAGACTGTTAATGAACCTTCAAGCCAAATTCTAGTTACATCTTCTCAACAGGGTGTGGCTACTGATTTAAGTTCTACTCCAGGAACACTGCACAAAAGGGCAAGAGACACAGATAGCTCTCACTCAAAAACCTATGGTAGAAGAGTAAAATCCAAAACCATTGGGGAATCACAGGGTGCACACACAGTACAGCAAACTGTACCTTCTCAAATTCAGTTGGATGTGACTTCAATAAATGTGGAGTCAAAGCCCCTTGATCTTAACCTTCAAATCGATACACATTTTAATCCACCATCACCAACTCCATCTCTGGATGTGGATATGATATCTACATCAATTCCTGATTCTCCATCTTTAAAATTCTTGGAGAAGCCCCACTTAACAATTGGTGGTCATCATCTTTTAGATGATTTGTTGGGCCATCAATCTTCCATTCCTGAATTCACAACACTATCTGTGGCCTCTTCCTTAAAATCAATCACCACAGATTCAGTGTTGGTTTTCACTTCAACGGATACTCTTTTTCCTTCATCAACGGATATCCTTCATCCGTTGACAAGTGTTTCTCCATCAACGGATGTGTCTACAACTAATCATCCGTTGACAGCAATAACTACTACATCAACGGATACACTTTATCCGTTGACAACTCTCTCTACTACTGCAAAATGTGACATTCCCATGTCAACTGTGGAGGAGTTTGTAGTAGTTGAAACACTTTTAGGAATGAGGGAAGGGAGTGAGAGGCTGCCTTGTGAGCAGGCAAAAGGAGAGAAAAATAATGAGAGGCTGACCATTTCTTCCGGTCAGGCAAAAGGAGAGCAAGAGAGTTCCACCTTAGTAGGTGAAGGTGAGGGTGTGAGCCAGGGGGAGCCCCTGATGCAAGAAAAGAGAGATGAGAGGAGAGAAGGGACTACAGGAGAAATAAGGCAGGATGATTCAGCCATTGCAAGTGAGTTAATGGAGGTTAATGAAGCTTCCAAAGAGATGGAATTTCGACAAGAATATCAGTCAATTATTGACTCCATCTCTTTGGATCCTGAAACCCTTACTCATCCTGTTTCTGCCTATTAAGTCATGGCACAACAGGGCAATGTGGAGGCAGAGGAGGCAATGAAACTAGTGCACACCTCAGAATCTCTACAAAGAGCAAAAGAAGCTTTAACAGCTCTGCCTTCAGAAGCTGACAGTGAAGAGTTTGGCAGTGATGACAGTCAAAGTTCAGATGGTGAAGAAATCAATGAGGAGGAGACTCCAGAATGGATGTTTTCCAATGCCACTGAACTTGGGGATCTCAATGTGGAAATCATGAAGCAATATCAATCTGCTAAGGCTGAGCACCAAACTGCAGAACCACAGAGAAAGACTGTTCTTGAGCAGGTTATGGCCTCATTGAAATTACAAAAGATGCAAACTGTTATTCAAAGAACACAACAGGAGGAGGTCAAATCTGTAATTAGAGATATGAATATAGCACTAGATGCCAGGATTGAGGCACTAGCTCCTACTACCACTCAGAAGGTGCTTACTAGCAAACTTCTCAAAGAAGATAGCCTGGCTAAGTCTGTTCAGCTTCTTTCCACCAGAGTGGATAGTATGGAATCTCAAATGCAAACTATCATTGCCAACCAATCAAAACAAACTCAAGTACTGGAAATGCTACTTGCAGCTTCACCCCCAACCCTTGATGCTAACAAAAAGGGGGAGAAAATGGGAACAAGCAAAGAAGAGGCTGCAACATCTTCTGGTCAAATTCAAGCTACCAGTAGTAAGATAGCACAGATTAAGGGGGAGCAACAGCCAATTGTAGTGGTCAATCCAACAGATTTTGAAATAAAGGCTTCCCCTGTGAAGAAACAAGTGGCTTTGCCTGAGATTCAAAGTTTAGAAGAAATCTCAGATGGTGAAAGGCAAGCCAGAATAGAAGCTTTGGAAAAGATCAACAAGGAGACTAATGAAAGAATTCTAAAGATAGAGAGGATGATCAATGAATCAATTGCATCATCTCTGTTTCTTAATGCTCAATCTTTTGCTCCAACAATATCAACCACAATCATGAAGGTGCTCACTCCAGAAATTGTGGCTCCTACATTCTATGATGCTGAGCCATCATATGTCAAAGAATTTGAACCAGTCATTAAAACCAGAGCCTACTCACCACCAAAGGAAAATGGGAAGAACAAGCTTCAATTGGACTACCCATTTCCCAAGAATGATGAAGAAAAGCTAATGGAAAAAACAATCATAGAGTTCAAAGAGCAGACAAATAAGAGTGTAAGAGATTGGATGGCTGTAATTATAAGGAATGGAAAAGTATTAAATATATCCAACAGCCATCCTAGATTTGTAGAAGCTAAAAGAGAAGAAGTCTCCAGAATCCAAAGGGAAGCTCATCCAAGTACAGAAAATCAACATGAAAACTCAGATGAAAAGAGGGCCAGGCTGGCTCAGGAGTTAATGGATGAGGTAGAGGATGAGATGAGGGAACCTGAGGAAGTCCCCAAATCCAAACCTAAAAGAAGGAAAGCTAAAACCAAAAGGGTTCTTTCTCCAGAACCCTCTCCAGAAAAAGAAACCACTGGCTCATCAGTATCTATATCTGCAACAGTAATCAACCCATATGTGAACTTTCATGGTGACCCCATAATGCCTAAAGAAGAACCAATGAATTTTGATTCAATTGAAGTTCCTTCATTCTTGCTGAATCCAAAACAGAAGAAAAGGGCTCCAAAGAAGCAACTTTCAAAGGGACCAGTTCAAGTTGCTAGGGTACCTGCTATTGTCAAACAACCAATCTTGGAAAACAAAGAAGACTTTATCTATCAGGCAGAAATTGAAGAATACTCTGGCATGAATCTATATTTGGATGAACTGTTAGAAGTAAGAGGAATTGACAAGTACAAGAATCAGCCTGAGAGATTAGTGTTTGTCTACAAGGGAGGAAGTCAGAGGACATGGCCACTAAAGAAGGTTCATGGAGAGAATTATCATACACTGACCAGAGTGTTCTCAGCATTCAAGAGACACACAGGGTTCTCTGAGATAGCCAGAAGGGAGATAATTAGCAGAATAGAAGAAATAAGGAGAGAATGGAACTCACCCTCAAGTCTACCAAAGAAAATGAAGATCCCTTATAATGGACAGAAAATCCACATTCAACCCTTTTGGATGATGGAGTTCAGGGATGATGAGGGCACTAGGAGATTCTTCAGGTTAGAAGACCAACTGTCAAAGGCTAGTTCTGATTACCTAAGATGGTTACAACTAAAGCTAAATCAAAAAGTTGTTGAAGAAGATGCCTTCTATAGGCAACTTCAAGTGCAAATTGAGTCCAACTCTGCCAAGGAAGGAAAGTCAAGGGTGCAGCCAACCAGAGAGAGGAAACATCCTTAATGCTCAATCTAAAGGAGCACATCTCTGATAAGTTTCTTAAAGCTTTCTATTTTTAATTTTTGTAGCTTAATACAATGTTTGCATACTGTAGTGTATATATATCGTTAGGAATGTTTTGTTATCATCAAGGTTCTGAATTTATGCTTTATTGCCATCAAATATAAATTGGGGGAGATTGTTAGGAATATGTTGTAGTTGATGATAACTTAACATTCAAGCAAAATTGTATAAGTCAAGTTTTGTAACTATCAACGGATAAGACCTTATAACTCTATTCGTTGACAGGTAGCTCATCAACGGATGAGGTTCTGTAGCATACTGCAATATCTCTATTTATCAGTTGATAGTGTTTTTATTCAGAGTCATGTTGACCATCAATGGATAGGCAGAATAGGGTAGCCAATTGTAAATAAGCCATGCTATGTAATTCTGTCTAAGTGAAAATGTATCAACGGATGAGAACAGGGCTCTATCAACGGATACAACTCAAATCTACTCGATCAACGGATACAGCTCAAACTACCATCAACGGATAAGTGGGCACAACATCAACGGATAATCATTGTCACTTTATCCTATGCTAGCTGGGAATTAGCAGTTGATAAGGACAGGTTTGACTGACAGATCACATGGGTTGATAGTAGGTATAAAAAGCAATATGGCAGCCATACTTTGGAAACACAGAAGAAAGAAGTATTCTATTTACACAGTACATACAAGAAAGGTGCAGGGGACATATCTGTTCACAAGGACAACCTTTCGGCTACATGTGGATTTGGAGTGGAGTAGCAAGTCAACTTGAATTAGATTAATATTATCTTATTCCTGTAGCACTTGTAAACTTGGGATATATAACCAAGTGTAGCAACTCTTTAGATAGTAAGAAAACATACATATTTGCTTAGGGTTTCTTGAATATCTTTAGAAGCAAAGAGTTGTAAACACAGAAGCTGTGTACATTTGTATCACAGGGTTTTCTTCGAATAAAAGTCTCAGGTGGTACATTTAACCACCTGATTTTTATGTGGTTGTGAACTATTTCTATTCAGCAATTATTTCTTTATATATTTCTGTGGTTTTTATCAGAAATTTTATAACTATCAAGAATTGTATTCAACCCCCCCCTTCTACAATTATACAAGTGTGTAATCTGGGAATAACAACGTCAACAACGGGACCAGCAGCATCACAACAAAGCAGTGGAACATATAGCAACCAATCGACCGCTAGGATTTTTAACATGACGTTGGCCGATGGCATAAGGGAGATGGACGAGATGGCAGGTACACGTTTATTCAATATTGTAAATGCGTATATAAATGATGAGCCGATATGAAGATAGAGATGTGATTACGAATGGGAGAGGAGTACCAGAAACAGAATAGACGATATAGCATTAGAGTTATAATCGAGATATGAGAGCATGATGAGAAGATATGGAGAGTAGAGTATGAGATAAGCAACCTTAGTTATTGCCTACGTTGATTCCGACGGAATCCTTTTAAGGAGGGAAGACTGTAATAACCCTAGTTTTTGTACTTGAGAAAAATTTTCATTTTTTGGGATGAATAGTGCTTTGCATGGATGAATATTGAAATTATGGATGAATAGTGATTTTGAGGATTAAGAAAATTTTTTATGTCACCCTATGTACGGGATAGGATCGAAATGGATATTTCGAAGTTATATTAGTAATCTATGAGGTGAATAAGTGTATGTAAAGGCGATCGGAATTCAGAAATTCCAAACTTTATTTTTATGGAATATTTGACCGGGAAGTGACGAGCATTTCAATGCGACCATGACAAGTGATATATTTAATTTGAGGGTTTGAGGATTTTATATTTAATATTCTATTTAAGGTGATTTAAGGATTTAGAACGAAAATCCCTGAGTTAGTATAACGAGCGTTCTAGGAATCGCTAGAACTTTATAACGAGAGTAAGCGATTAAGCGAACAAATAATGGATTATGGATTAAATACGTAACGAGATAAGAAACCATGTAAGCTCATCTAGGGTTTTATATTAAGTGAATTTGGTGGAAAAAGAAATCAAGAAAATCAAAACAAAAGGATTAATGAGGTGTATGTTCAAGAACAAGCCAACAAGGCTCTTTGTCATCACTTTTCTATACACCACAAATGCATAACACATGGATTAAGAGAGAGTTATAGCAGCTATATATCACACAAATATCACACAAAACCATTCACCAACTAGTCATTAAAGAGAAAGGAGTAAGAACAAAACACCACCACCACCAAATAAACCATTCGGCCCTTTCCTTTAATTCTTTTTCAAAACCCTAGCTATCAAGCTTTGTTTTTGGTGATATATAGCTTAAAAGAAAGATACTAAGGAGACTAAGGTATGGTTAAAATATGAGCTTCAAATATTATTCTTAGCTATGTCAAAAATGCATCCAAAGAGGAGGATCAATAGTAGTGAATAGTAACTCACCTTGTTTTCTTGTTTTGTTCTTAAGGTTTAAGCTTTATAAGGACTATCTAAAGCTTGTTAAGTGTTTGTAAACACTTGTTAATGTTGTTAGAGCTTCCAAGAAGGTATAAACCCTAACCTTACCTTTTATTTTTATGAGTTTTATGGTTAGTTTTGAAATGGGTTCAAGATTAGTTCATGTTAGTGGGTTTAGTAATTGTTGGCTTTGTTTTGATGTGTAAAATAATGGGTGTTGGATTTGAGCCTCACCACTGGCCTTAGAGGCTTATAATAGATGTTGGATATGTTGAGGAGGTATGGTTTGCCTTGATTGTTTGTTTGGAGTGTTTGTAAAATGGAAATGTCCGAGTTATAGTCGTCGTAATGGCGAAATTTTGTTAGCTCCTAAAAACAGTAACCACCCAAGACCATAACTTTTTAAAATGGTAACCACTGCCCATATTGTATATATATTGTTATCTAGTTTATTTGGCCACAAGAATCATGTCAAAAGAGTTTGCGGTTTAGGAGATATGGCCATTTTAGTGAAAGTTGTTAGAGGAATGGAAGTGCAGAAATGTACCAACTTTGAGGCTATGATTAAGACCCTTAATAGTCGATTTATGATATTAAATTTTGAGGATAAATACTAAGGTCAGTTAGCAAAGTATGTGCGGAGATTTCTAGCCCAAATGATTATTTTTTGATTTTATAAAAATGTGTAAGCCGAGGTTGCGCAAGTGGAAAAGCCCAAAAAGGAATGACACTATTCACCAAATCAACCACTGCCCTGTTTTGTAAAATCCAAAAAATGAGTCCGATGACCCGAGCCAAGTCTTGAGTTAGTTACCTTCTAGACATTCTCTATATCGTGTACGTGAAAACGGTGTGTCATTTGAGTTAACGGTTATCGAGTTATGAAAGTTTTAGTAAAAGTGGTGCAAATAGTAAAAACCCGCAGTCGACCCAACTTCGAAAATACATTTCACCTATCTAGACCCGTGTTTTCGAATTGGAATTTTTATGATAAATATTAAAAATACTGTTATGCCCAAATCTTGGCATAAGCCCTAAGCAGGCCTAATGGGCTTGAATAGAGGTCCATAGCTCATAATGGGCCAAGAGATGAAGATTGGGTCACTAAAGCCCACCACCGGGAGTCAGTCCAATATACTATCAAGCACAATGTGGAAGTTTGCGACCCCAAGCTGCGGGTCGAGTTCGCTAGCAAAGTCCCTAGTATGGGATAGCATCTATCATGCACGTCTCTCTACAAGGTCCAGCGTGACCTAGAGGTCCAGCGAGGCCTAGAGCATATGTATTATGAAGGCTTACGGTCAGGCCCAGTGAGGTCGCGTGAGTGTGATTATCTCCATACAGCGTGGACCACATCACATGACTAGCCCAACGAGGTTGCATGCGTGTACCAACGAGGTCGCATGCCTGTACCGACGAGGTCGCATGCCTGTACCTACAATGTCGCATGCCTGTACCGACGATGTCGCATGCCTGTACCGTCGAGGTCGCATGAATGTACCGTCGAGGTTGCATGCCTGCACCCATAGGAGGTCGCATGTCTGCACCCATAGGGTCGCATGCCTATACCGACAAGGCCGCATGCCTGTACCGTCGAGGTCGCATGCCTGTACCGTCGAGGTCGCATGCCTGCGCCCATACGAGGTCGCATGCTTGTACCCACGAGGTCGCATACCTGCACCCATAGGGTCGCATGCGAGGTCCTCGTAAGCTCTCCATTAGCCTCACAAATGAGGCCTCATGACTCTAACCATGTGAGACCATTTGCTTCCTTCTTTGGACCATGGATCATGGATAGAATTAATGACTCATTGCCACATCAGCCCTAAAACGAGTGGGCTTGGGCCATGACTTATCTACTAAACCCTAGCCCGACTAGGTAACTTCTTCTCTAAGAACTACGTACGGCTTGATCCCTATAAATAGGGTACGTAGGCATCTTGTTATGGATGATTGACAGCTCACCCCTGAAAACACCATACAAGATCAGCCACAAATAATCTCCTTCCGTATTCTTCGTGTTCTTAGCAAAATATCCGTATTTTGCTCCGTGATTCCAACAAACCTCCAAAATATTGTTATACAATATTCTCCCTATAACATTTGGTGCTAGAAGGAGGGGAAGTCATCATATTGGGAGAAAGATGACTAACTCGAACAAGAAGATGAACGGGGAGCACACCAACGGGAAAAAACCCCGGGGTCGCACAAGATGCCCAAAGGCGATCATGGGCGCAAGAAGGTTTCAGCAGTGCAAGAAAGGATGACTATAGTGAAGAAGAGGTATAGATCAAGGGGCGCGAAGAGGAATGCCAGGAAGGGGCCCAAGTCCTATCAGGAGGAGAGCAGTAAGGGTCCCACCAAGAAACTCTTGATTGAAGCTGATGATGTTGTTACGGATCAAACAAACCCTTACTTCTATGAAGACCTCGAGTAGGAGGAGGATGTAGAGCCTACTAAGACAAAGGAAGGGTTTCAGAATGAGGCCGCCTCATCTAAAGGGAGGTCAGTTAGTGTCTTTGATCATCTTGGAAAGAAGTTAGCTGAGCATGATCTCCGCCTAAAGCTTGGAAAACTTACAGCTGACAAGAAGTATAAGCGATCCCAAGCTTGGAGCCAAGGTTTGGAACGACCCCCCTCTCCTCATCGAGAGCGTGAGCGGTCCCATAAGTACAAACCTAACCCCCTGAATCGCAAGGAGGATCAAGAGGAGTCTAGTGCTCCCAAGATGACCCAATCACACCATGACAATACTGGAAGGGGAAAGAAAAAAGTTGAAGATAAGAAGACCAAGGTTGGAGACTACAAGCTAGAGGAGCTAAAGAAGGCCTTGGATAAGAGGAATGTAGATAAGGGGATCCTTAACCCATGGTCCGGCCTCGCCTTTCACTTAAGAGATCAGGACCACTCCGCTTCCCACTATATTTCGGAGTAGTAACCCAAACATGACTTATAATGGGGACACTGACCCTGCAGAGTTTGTTATTCAATTCAACAATGATATGGATGTGTACCAGGTCTCCCTGTTGGCTAGGTGTAGGTTGTTTGCGGCCTCATTGAGGGGTAGTGCCCAGCAGTGGTTCTATAAGCTAGGGGCTCACATCACTATAGACTCCTGGGAGCAGTTCGTGGACATTTTCATTAAGCATTTTCAGTCCTCCAAGCTCTATGCACCTCCTATATTCACCATGGTGAACATAAAGCAGGAGGGTGAGACCCTATAGGACTACTTCAAAAGGTTTAACGCCGAGGACCCTAGGGTACGAGGAGCAAATGACGAGGCCATTTAAAAATTTTCTTATTGCTGGGCTGAGAAAAGGCACCAAGTTCTCGAAGACGTTGCAGGCACAAACACCTGGCACTCTCTTTGAGTTCTACAAGGAGACCGAGCCTTACAAATGGATTGAAAAGTCGATGGAGAACCTCAAGAAGAATAATGAGGCTAGCAACAGTGAAGTAAAAGCAAGGGAGTGAAGAGAAAGGACTCTTGGAGCCCTAGACGAAGACAGGATCGCAGTGAGAGCCCAAAGAGGAGGGGTCGCGATCCGCCAAGGAGGACACCACTGTGAGCTCAAAGTGGAAAGAATGAGGATCACTCCACACCTTTAGTGGCCTCCATTGATCACATCTATGTAGTTAATGCTGACAAGGGGATGTTTAAGAAGCCATCACCTATGAATAGTCGGGCAACAGGGATACTTGTAAATATTGTACTTTTCATGAACCGACAGGGCATGATACTGCAAAGTGTAGGCATATCAAGGAGCAAATTGAAGAGCTAATTCACAATGGACAGCTAACTGAATGGGTATTCCATGAGATGAGAAAGCATGGCACTAAGCCGAGTCTCGGTTTCAATAATGTCCCACCGCTTGGGCAAAAGGAGGAGCCCCACAGGGATAGGACTGGGCTTAGCTATGAGCCATCACATGGAGATAAACACAATAAGTTTATTAAATGGCAAAGCCTATTTTGTATGGAGATGCGGCCTCAAGGCCAAGGCAAGGGTCAAGGTTCTAAGTGACCTCCATCTCCTCATCGAGATCGTAAGGCCCCCTATATGATGTGGCTATTGAGATCAAATAGATGCCTCTTTGTGAGATTCCCCTTCGTGGGATGCCTCTACATGAGATGATTCTTGGTGGAATACCTCTACGTCGAGGAGAGGGGGGACGCCCCCGATCCTTGGGGAGAGGGGGGACGCCCCCGATCCTTGGGGAGAGGGGGGACGCCCCCGATCCTTGGCGGCAATGAGGAGGTCCTCAACTACCTCAGTACACCAGGAAGATCATCTATCAAACAAGCCCCCTGCTTGGTATGGACTTCACTAATATCAGCGTACATTGCCCCAATTTGAAGGAGAACTCATAGTGGGGTCACATTAAATTCTCTTCATTACAAATGGTGTCAACTCCAAATAATACAAGAAGGTTGCTGAAACATGTTGATTCCTCATCACATCTACAATTATAATAAGGACTCGGGGGGGTAGTGGCATTACATAAACACCACTTCTAGCAGGACATTTGAAAAATTGCAAGACAAGGCTAGCACCTAGCGTTGCGAGGCCGGCACCTAGCATTGCGAGGCCGCAAACTTGACACCTTGCGATGTGAGGCCTCTCGGTCCCATAGGCGCAATCAGGATCATTTGAAGACCCCATCAGCTATTCTAAAACACTTGGGAAAAATTTAACAGATATGAAGAGGCGATATTGAGGAATCTATACATGCTAAAATCATGCAACATGGGTCCCTTGTACAAGCAGATACGAGGCCTATGGTACTTTGCAATATTATAAACATCAAATAAAGGAGCATCAATAAAGCAAGCCAATCCAGGTTCAAGGAGTATCCAAATAAGCAAAAGAAATTAAGTCTACAAGCGCGATACAAATAAAGGGAGTGCCCGCATCTCCACTGAGTCTAGTAGATAAAGTTTAAAAGCAATAAAAAGGAAGTCATGGGGATCCATTTGCCGCTTCCTCATTCATCTCCATCTTGAGGTTATCAGTAAACTTCCCAGTCTATTCGCCCAACCGGTACCAATCAAAGTCGTCAACCTTTTCAAGGAATTTTTTCATGAAGTCAACAGATCCTTGGGTCTCGGCCTCTTCAATGATAGTGGGAAGAGCATTATCAGCATCTTTAGCTTCCTTCTCTAACTCAACGACGCGGTCTCTAAGCTCCTTGATATGGGAGTCTGACTGCTCCCTCTCAACAGCATGATCCAGCTTAAGCTTCTTTCTAGCTAACTGCTCCTCGTGAAGCTCTCTCTTAAGCTTCTCAGTCGTGCCTTCAAATTCTTTCCTCCAACTATTATTTGCTTCCTTGGCATCAGCCTGAGCCTGCGCAAGTGTGGATTTAAGATTTGCTATCTCTTTGCTCATCTTACTATTGGAAGAAGTCAAGGCTCGAACCTTCTTGTGGTGACTCAATTGATGAAAGAAAAGCTCAGCTATAGTTTTAGTCTTGGAAGCATTGGACTCCTCCAGAAATTGTAGGGACCAGGAATACATATCAATCTCAGAAACATGGGCATGTGCCAATTTGCCATATGTCTGGCGGACCAGTCCAGGAGAAGGATGAAGGGGAGGGAGACTCATGTCGTCCTTGTTCTTCTTTAGTGGTGGTTCTTCACGAAGACTCGTTATCTTAGTTGATTTTTTCCTGCTAGGATGGAGGGAAGAAGATGATTGTTGAAGAGGCATTGTGAGAGTGGTCTGCTTAGGAGGAGGCATGACAACATCAAACTTGGTAGCTGAACCCCAAACAAGGGAGGAATGGTGAGTCAGATCGCCAGAAGGGTTATGAGAGGTACTCGCAGCTTTGTCCTTCTTCATGAAAGGGACCGCGTGGATACAACATGGAAACCTAGACCTCACGAGACTATTCTATGTTATTCTTTTGCAAAATACCACATGTGGGGCCACATGTGATGTTTCTTTTTCAAATTGGAAACCAAAACATACACACTTAATATTCAAGCTGGTGCGAATTGGTTTGCGAGGAGAATTAAATTTACGAAGCAAGCAGACAGCTTGCATGGCAGAAAAATAAAGCGTAGCGAGGTGGCCAGTACGAGAAGACATGGGCTCGTATTAAATTAAAAATTTGAAAGTTGTCAAGCGAGGAGGCTTCCCAACAAATCAAAATAATTATTTCGATCTTATTTTTGAAAAAATTTTGAAGACCAGAAAAAATAGTTCTCAGCTACATCTGCGTGCACCGAAGAACTGGGGGGTAGTTGCTATGCTTGAAAATTGATACAAACTCTAAGCAGACTCATTACAAGAATTGAGGAGGCCTCGCGACGTATGAGGTTGCGAGGAGGCCTCGCAACACATGAAGATGCAAGGATGCCTCGCAACATGAGGCTGCAAGGAGTCCTCTTAACTTATGAGGAGGCCTCTCATCATAATAATAAGGAACAGCGGAGAGTCATCTCATCATACTTTAAGAAGACCTGAAAATATAGGTGAAAGCCTGAGCTCACACATTAGCATGATAGAAGATATAATTGTAACAACTTATGATTGCAAGGCCCTATGGGGTCGCCTCTCAAGGTCCCTCCAGGACCATATTACGCTTGGAAGGACCCTTCGAGGTCACCATCACTCACTTATACATGGCTTCGCATTAATTGAAAGACATACAACACATGTCATCATCTTAGCAGCTGGGAGAAGATCTCGAAATACGACAGTTGTCTGCAATCATTAAAATTCATTGGGATCGCGATGCAATTCCAAGGCACTTGAGATAGCTATACTTTCAACTATAGCAATCTATAGCGAGCACAGCCCTCGCATCGAAGTTTTAACAAAGCAGTTTTTGATTCCACATCGCATCTCCAATGACAATATGGACTCGGGGGGTAGTTGTTATGCCCAAATCTTGGCATAAGCCCTTAGCAGGCCTAATGGGCTTGAATAGAGGTCCATAGCTCATAATGGGCCAAGAGATGAAGATTGGGTCACTAAAGCCCACCACCGGGAGTCAGTCCAATATACTATCAAGCACAATGTGGAAGTTTGCGACCCCAAGCTGTGGGTCGAGTTCGCCAGCAAAGTCCCTAGTATGGGATAGCATCTATCATGCACGTCTCTCTACAAGGTCCAGCGTGACCTAGAGGTCCAGCGAGGCCTAGAGGTCCAGCGAGGCCTAGAGCATATGTATTATGAAGGCTTACGGTCAGGCCCAACGAGGTCGCGTGAGTGTGATTATCTCCGTACAGCGTGGACCACCTCGCATGACTAGCCCAACGAGGTCGCATGCCTGTACCTACAAAGTCGCATGCCTGTACCGATAAGGTCGCATGCCTGTACCGACGAGGTCGCATACCTGTACCTACAAAGTCGCATGCATGTACCGACTATGTCGCATGCCTGTACCGTCGAGGTCGAATGCATGTACCGTCGAGGTCGCATGCCTGCACCCATAGGAGGTCGCATGTCTGCACCCACAGGGTCGCATGCCTATACCAACAAGGCCGCATGCCTGTACCATCGAGGTCGCATGCCTGTACCGTCGAGGTCGCATGCCTGCACCCATACGAGGTCGCATGCCTGTACCGACGATGTCGCATGCCTGTACCGTGGAGGTCGCATGCCTGCACCCATACGAGGTCGCATGCCTGTACCCACGAGGTCGCATACCTGCACCCACAGGGTCGCATGCGAGGTCCTCGTAAGCTCTCCATTAGCCTCACAAATGAGGCCTCATGACTCTAACCATGCGAGACCATTTGCTTCGTTCTTTGGACCATGGATCATGGATAGAATTAATGACTCATTGCCACATCAGCCCTAAAACGAGTGGGCTTGGGCCATGACTTATCTACTAAAACCCTAGCCCGACTAGGTAACTTCTTCTCTAAGAACTACGTACGGCTTGATCCCTATAAATAGGGTACGTATGCATCTTGTTATGGATGATTGACAGCTCACCCCTGAAAACACCATACAAGATCAGCCACAAATAATCTCCAATCTCCTTCCGTGTTCTTCGTGTTCTTAGCAAAATATCCGTATTTTGCTCCGTGATTCCAGCAAACCTCCAAAATATTGTTATACAATATTCTCCCTATAACAAATACCAAAGATGATTTTAGAAGTGGTTCCGTATTTATTGATGTTTCCAGTGATTTATTAAAAGTGTTGAAAAGCGATTTGTGGAATAGTAATTCTCAAGAAAGTCAACTCTAGAGGTACTACTTTGACTATCCGTTTTGGCCAAGTTAAAATAGGATTTTCGAGTCGACTAAAACAAGAAACTTGTTAAGAATTATCAAGGCAACATAGTGGTGTAAAGAACTAAACATGTAATTGATTATTTTATATCATTCCAGTAATTGCATAATAATAACAATTTTTTAAATAAATTATAGTCATAATTGTATAATAGTAGTAAGTAATTAGAATATTGAATTTTTTTATGTTCACTTTATTAAAATATAAATAAATATAAAATTATCATATTATGTTTGTGTCTAATATTTATTTCTAACTAAGGGTTGATCCAGTGGTAAGACTCTTGCCTCTCTAACACAGAGGTCAAGAGTTCGATCCCTGTGGTGTGCGTGTGTAATCAATTAGCAAAAAAAAATATTATTAAAACTCTTGTCAAATTTATTATTCAACTAGTATATGCATTTCCTTTAACTTATGTAATTAGAGTAAATCTTGGCCTACACCTTTATGCACTATTAAAACAGTATTAGTATTAAAAAAGTACCCCTGATGGGGCCCATTTCAAGAAAATAAAAAATAAAAAATATCATTTTAAAATAATATACTAGTCATATAATTTAGGTAGTGTTTAAGTAGTGTATAAGGGTGTAGCTCAAGATTTATTCATATAATTAACTCATGTTGGCACTCAGGATTATTAAAAATATAAATTAAACAATATTTCATTCATTATTTAGCTTAACTATTTATTTAGGAGTCTTAATTATTCCAAAAACTTACTCGAAATTAATACTCCCTCCGTCCCATTTTTCTTGTCCATCAATCAAAATCCACATTTTATTCAATCTAACTATAATTTCCTAAATTACTATTTAATTTTCAAGACTTAATATCTTTTTGAACTATTTTTATTGTCACTTACTCCAAATAAGAATATCATTTTACCATAAATATGAACATGGACAATTTTTTTGGGACAACGAATAATGGAAATAATGGACAATAAAAACGGGACGGAGGGAGTACTTGGTTCCTATGTAATATTAATGATTAAACTTTTTTTAAGTATTACTGTATCATTTAGCGAATGATATTTTTCTTTAGGGATATTATGAATGGTACATTTCTGGTATTGGCTTTTCTGAATGGTACCACTGAATATTTTTGACTTACGAGTGGTACCATCAAGGTTTTGTCTTCTCAATAAAAATACCCCTCCGTCATTAAAAAGTTAGTCAAACGTTAGTCAAACAGTAATTTTAATTAATATTCTGAGGGGTACCCTTTTGGTATTGGCTTTTCCGAATAGTACCATTGCATATTTTTGAAAATCGAAATTAAACTTCTAAAAATCGAAATTAAATGAAAAATTGGTGAAAAATTAAAATTTAAAATTTTAAAATGAAGAGTATGAAATTACAAACACCCACATATTTTTAAAATATTTTTAAAATATTTCCGTCTGTCTATTGGTTCATTGTTCAACTTACAGATGCATGCAATTACACACTGGCATGCTGTTCTTATACATGTATATTTGTAACTTAATTTTATTCAAGTCAAACCTAGTGGAGGCAAATTGGAAGACACATCAGTCCTACATATTTAAGGCCAAAAACAGGAAAAAAAAACAATATTTATGTTCTAAAATAAATTTAAATTAAGTAATCATATTTGAGCTTTTCAAACAAGCATGATCCAACCACATTCCCTGTTCATGTCGAAAATATGTGGGTGTTTGTAATTTCATACTCTTCATTTTAAAATTTTAAAAATATTTAAAAAATTTTAAAATATTGTAAGTCAAAAATATGCAGTGGTACCATTCAGAAAAGCCAATACCAGAAGGGTACCATTCAGAATATTAATTAAAATTACTGTTTGACTAACATTTGATTAACGTTTTAATGACGGAGGGGTAATTTTATTGAGAAGACAAAACCTTGATGGTACCACTCGTAAATCAAAAATATTCAATGGTACCATTCAGAAAAGCCAATACCAGAAATGTACCCTTCATAATATCCCTTTTCTTTATAAAACAACATCATTCATTCAGGATTCAGATTATTCATTCATTCAGATATTTTAATCATTCAAAAAATGCTGTTCAAATTTAAAAAATTATCCCTAAAATTTTGTTCACATGTATTGAATAGAATGAATCATTATTCTAGGTAGAATGATTATTGGGCTTGTTTGGCTGGTACAAAAAAATGGAATGATCCATTCCAATGTCTATAATGACTTTTATTCTTGTTGATTTTTATTCCTTAGGTAACGCGCGGTATAGTTTCATTCCTTCGTCGCCTGTTCCGCGTTGGAGTCGTATTTCGTTTTTTTTTTTTTTCTCTCTCGAGCTTTTCACCTCGTGTGTCGTCTCTCTTTTGAACTATTAATCATTACTAGTGTGTCTCATACGGTAGTTTAAATTTAAATTTAATAATAATTATGATATATAATAATAACAATTAAATAAAGAAAAAAAAATTATATTTAAAGATCAAATAAATTATTATTGAAAGAAATTATATTAATAAAATATTTATTTTTTATATTATAGCAAATGCAATTAAAGATAAAATTATTTAGATTTTCTATATGATAAAATGTATTAATAAACTTACCAAAATTAAAAGATTTATTCAAATTTTCATTAATAATCTTACCATAGATATTAAGATAATATATCATTATTATTTAAATTTGTATATAAACTATCTTTAATTAACAATAACAATGGGTCAAACAATGAATTTGGATCTTTCCCAAACGTAATATGGATACCAAACCTAAAAATGGATTATCCAGTGTGTCAAAATCAATACAAAATCTTGTCCAAACCTAAATATGGATACCAAACCTTAGGTAAAGGCTATCCACTAATTTATAATATATATATATATATATATATATATATATATATATAGGCAAGTGCTCAAATACAAACCATTCTTAAAATACAAACCTACAAACTAACATAAAATATTTTATATTTCATTCATTCTAATGGCCCCGCCAGGGGCACCTTTACAAAAAGTGTCTAAAATTCTTGGCTCCATTCAGCAAAAAAAAAAAAAAAAAAATCACTGTTCACTGCTGACGTCACTGCCGCGTCAGCAGTGAACAGTGATTTTTTTTTATTTTTTTTTTTTGCTGAATGGAGCCAAGAATTTTAGACACTTTTTGTATTGGGGTACCCCTAGTTTGGTCATTAGATTAGCTTGAAATATTAGATTATGCTTGGTTTGTAGGTTTGTATTTTAAGGAGGTTTGTATTGGAGTAGCCCCCTATATATATATATATATATATACTAGCGTTCTACCCGTGCTACGCACCGATCGATGAATTGTATTAATAAATTAATATAAAAATATTATTTTAGTTTTTATTTAGAAACATATATAATTTTATTGGAATGTTAACTAACTTAAGTATAAAATTACTTATCTGTGAATTCATACCAATTGAATTAATATTAATATTATGAACCAATCATCAAAACAAATACAACCTCCGTTGAAAAGTTCAAAATCCCTCTTTATTGTTTTTTTAAAATTTATCTTTCATTTTATTTCTCTATTTGTTAGAAAATATTTCTACGTATCATGTTAATAAATTTTTCACCAATATGTATTAATAAATTAATATAAATATATTATTTTAATTTTTATTTAGAAAATATATAATTTTATTGGAATGTTAACTAACTTAAGTATAAAATTACTTATCCGTGAATTCATACCAATTGAATTAATATTAATATTATGAACCAATCATCAAAACAAATACAACCCCCGTTGAAAAGTTCAAAATCCCTCTTTATTGTTTTTTTAAAAATTTATCTTTCATTTTATTTATCTCTTTGTTAGAAAATATTTCTACGTATCATGTTAATAAATTTTTCACAAATATTCTGAGAATTCGGTATATTTATTCAATAACGTATCCTTAAAATATTTATTATATTAATTCATTGAAAATATTTGTATGATCGTGGTTAATTTTTCGATTACATATTAAAAATATATAGAAAATTAATCCTCACGACTCTAATAAATCATTAGACTCTCTATCAAAAAAAGGTTGCATGTTTCTGTTATATGAGAAAGGATATCTACTGTGCAAGATATATGAAATAAATGTTGTTATAACAATAGAAACTTCATCTAATCTAGTTTGTTATGTGATTGTTCAATGTCATTTTTACAAATTATAGGTCCTTTTATTAATGAATTTATTTACTATAAAAAAAATGTTAAACTAAAGTTTAGGAGCTGATATCAGTTTTTCAAGTTTTTTTTAGAATTTTTTTCTTTATTTTCAATAAATATATCATTGAGAGTCTAGTATCCCGTTGCCCGTTGGTGGATTTTAATCTACAAAAATATTAGATTTTGTACTATGTCCTTGTAAATAATAAGACTTATTTTCTTTTCCTTGATTTTACTTTGGCTATCAATAAATATTTTTCTTTATTGAGAGCCTAATATCCTGTTCGTGGATTTTGTCTACCCATATATTAAATTTTGTTATATTAGTTCATTGATGTGGATAATATAAAATTACAGTTTTGGTCGGTTGTTTGAATACGTTATGACAAATCAGATAAACATATTCCTCACGTTTATAATAAATTTTTAGATTAACTCGCCGAAAAGACTGTTTAATTTAGTGATATAAGCTAAAGATGTACCATAATTGAAGGTCAGTTCAATGATTGGATAAAGGAAATTAGTGATCTAATTTACTATGTGTTTGTTCAATTTTAATTATTTTTATAGATGTTGCATGCCCTTTTATTGATGATTTTTGCAAGTTTGATTATTTTTGTGGATGACATATGTCCTTTTATTGATGAATTAATTATCAATAAATAAATAGTTATTTATAAGAAAATTTGTGCTACATTGAACAATTTATTATGTAAATATTCATTAACAATATTTTCTTTGACTCTGTAATATTTTTTATTTTTTGACTGATAATTTATACACCAAATAATGTATAGTACTATTTAAGAGTATATTTAATATTTTGAATAATTCAAATATATTGTCGGGTCAATTTTTTCCCATTAATTATTGGATAGTTAAAAATTTCGTAATTAAAATGTTAAAAGATGATTGGTTTAAAATTCATTCTAATATTTGAATTGGTTGATCCTAACTTTTTTATGACTGAATTATTTAATATTTTACATAACTTAAATTTTCAATGTGTATTTAGAATAGTGTGGTAATAGTTTTATATTGTGAATAATTTTTAATTCATGATTTTAGTTATACCTTATGATTTTGAATTGAGAGTTTGAGATATCAAAATATCTATTATAAATATAATAGATTCATGTATTAATGTATAATTTTTTAAATTAAATAATTATTGTATTTAGAATAAAATTGTTAAGTAATCACTGAATAACAATGAAAACCCAACACTGAAGAAAAATATTTATCTATAGGCACACCTAATAATGTAAACAAATCAGTGTAGTGTGATAAGGATTGATGCCTACAATTTAGTAAGTCGCATAATTATTGGAGTTTGTGACTGAATATTCTAATGAGAAGTAACTCTGGCCGGACTGGGGATGATAATAACCTTAATCGTTTTCTATTTTCTTTGTCAGAAACGTTTTTCTGTTGAATTTATTGGATAATTAAAACACTAAACATACAATACATATATACAATCGGAATAAAAAGATAATATGTCGAAGTATAGATTGTCATATAATAAAAAATATAAAGTATTACCTTAACCGAAATTGATATGATTTAGCCAGGAGGAGAATTGATGTATACACTTAGTTTATCAAAGTTGGCTAGGTCTGATGGGGAATAGGGAATAAGCGGCTTAGATTTCCAGTAATGTTTAATATAATAATTTCATTTTTTAGTTTGCATGAATTTTATTTTATATAAATTGTTTATTAGTTAACCATTAAAATAAAAATTAGTAGTTATTATGTTTAGTTAATTAATATGAAAAAAAATTAACTGTTATTGAGTGTAACTTGATTTGAGTTTAGTCTTGGCTGAAACGTAGAATCTAGATCCAATAGAGATACATGTTACATTAAGTTTAATTGATTATTTAATAGATTTGGATTGATGTTAAAATAATTCACAATCTTGTGATTGGTTAATTAATACATGTTAGATTCGAGTATCCTTTATTACAATAAAGGATGTTCAAAAACAATTAATAACTAAAAGATATATAACCATGAGTTAAGTTCTATGGAGACCAACATTTGAGTGGAGATCGTGGAGACCGTATACATTATACACTCAAAACATTGCAAAACATATATATTTATAAAAAAATGTTCAATGAATATTATTATTTCATTCAAAATCTTAAAAATTATATATGATTTGTAAGCATAACATGTTTTGGAGAACAATACGTTCTGCATGATGTTTTTTTGTAGAACATACATGATTTTCAAGATTTTTAATGAAATTTGCATGTAAAACATATATGATTTTCAAGATTTTCAATTAAATAAATGAAATAGTAATTTCATAGAACATGATTTTCAATAAATAACTTTGTGCAATGTTTTGATTGATATATGGTCTCCGCTAAAATATAAGGTCTCCATAGAACTTGATTCATATAACCATATGTAATATACTGGTATGTGCATTTGTAGAAAATAATATTTACGGTTAGTAGAAATTTTTTAAAATTAAAAACCATGTGATATGCGAAGTTATTTAATCAAGATATTTTATATTTAAATTTAATTTAACTGCGATTAGTAAATTAGAATAAGCATGGTAAATAATAAAAAAATTGTATATGATTGATTAATTTAAAGTTTAGAAGCAAATTCCGATTGCCTCTAAAATAATTTCAATTTTTTGATTTGTAATTTATTCACCAACCAATAATAATACTCTTATAGCGTATATTTAATAATTAAAGTAATTAAAATATATGTAGTGATCGTTCATATGAATTTATTAATTATTTTATTAACAAATTGTGAATAAATATATTTTTGAACCTTTCAAAAAATCGATTTTTTGAAGATATGAATTTTATCCAAGCTATTCAAAATTTGTTCAAATCTTATTTTGTAGTGTTGGCTTATATGCATTTATTAATTAATTTTATTAACAAATTATGAATAAATATATTTTTGAGCTTATAAAAAAATCAATTTTTTGAAGGTATGAGTGATATGGGCTAAAAGTAAGCCCTAAAGACACATTTCATGTGGCATTAATTAGACCCGAAATGGTCCAAACGTGGGGCCCACCAGGTGGGCCCAAACCCTATTTACAATATTAATTTCGTAATTAATATTAGGGATAATAAACAGCTCAGCAATAAGTGTCAGATAAGAACATTATCTCTACAAGGAGTAGCCTCCAAGGCATACACTCATACAAGGAAACAAACTCCTACAAGGAAGGGGTCTAGATCCTTCCTCAAGGATGACTTGTCCACCAAGTCACCTAACCCTACTACGATTTTAGGGCTTCTCAGCCTATATAAAGGGTCTGACCCCTCATCTCAGAACTACGTTTTGGCTCAATCCTCGAATAAGGACATACAAGCCACTGCGTCCTAGGTGAGCTCTCGCCTCCATAGCCTCGAGGGCACCATCACCTAGAACTACGTCTTGGCTTGATTCTCTAAACACAGAGATACGTAGGCATTCTGTGAGGACCGTTTAAGTCTCGAACGCAGAAGCAGCCATTAAAGCACGAAGCTCACGTACCCTAGCATTAAATACAGCAAACCCTAGCCGCAATCTAATAACCTAGTTTTTATTCCACAACATTTGGCGCCGTCTGTGGGAACACAACATCAACCATGGCAAACACGCGGAGAACTGTTCAAACTTCTGCTGGACTTCCTGTCACCACCGAAGCTGGTGCTCATGGAAGCCAACCACCACCTACTGGTACTCAAAGGGAAAATATCCCTGTCGCTACCACTCAAGGACCCGAGATCCCAATCTCTGTTGAAGGGACGAATCCCCTACAGATGGTTGTTCATGGAACTACTCAACCACCACCTGTAACCCATCCACTAATCTTGAACACCCCATCGGGTCTTCAACTTCACACCACTGATCTTCCCCAATATGCGAGTCAAACTCTAGGGATGCCATCTCAACCCATAGGGGGCACCTATCATGAGCCATATATTCCCCCTTATATTCGAGGTTTGGAACCCACGAATCAACCGCGTCGTACCCCCCTGATCCAAGATTATTCTGGACCTTATACCGATGACTCATCCTCTGAGGAGGATAGCCCTGATCGAGCCCCTAGAAGGAGGCGTGGAAGCAAGGAGCCTGTAGGCCGTGCTCGGAAAACTACTGGAGGACGTCCCCTTACTGCTATGGAGAGAATCCAAAAGCATGAGGCTAAGATCCAGAAGTTGAAGGATATCTTGGCAAGAGAGCAACAGAGGCAAGGTAATTGCCCACCAACCGGAGCTGGAGGTGCTGAAATCCTGTTTGTGGATCTGGAAGAGCCCTCTAGAGATAGAACAAGACGTTCAAGGGTCGAAACCCCAAGGGGTGATCCCTATAAACTGACACAGTTGGGAAATCCCGACGATCCTACCCCACCGTTTAACGATGAGGTTATGAATGCCCATATTTCAAGAAGGTTTAAGATGCCCACCATCAAATCCTATGATGGAACAATGGGAACAACACGAACTCAAAAAAGAGAAAGACAGATCAAGAATATGACGTCAGGGACAAATATCCCCGTACAAAGGATTCTGAATCTCCCCTTAAAAAGGGAGGCCTTGAACCGAAGTTTTCTGAATATGCAAGGTTGAATACCTCAAGGAGTCAGATACTAATGGAGATTGAGAACGACCGTGAAGTCCGATGGCCGAAGCCAATGAGGACCGATCTGGAAAAACGAAATAAGAATCAGTTCTGCCGATTCCATAAAGAAGTCGGTCATGATACAGATGACTGCCGACAACTTAAGGATGAGATTGAGTTCTTGATTCGGAGAGGAAAACTCAGTAAATTCACCAAGGATGGGACTCAAGGAAGTCAGAGGGGAAACTATGAAAGGAAGGAATACGATAGACAAGACAATGATTAAGGTCGTAACCCTAAGCCCCGAGGGCCAACTGTGAACATGATATTTGGAGGACCAACTGCTGCTGGGCCTTCCAGAAATTCAAGGAAATCTTATGCCCGAGAGGTAATGACTGTGGTCGGAGAGGTACCAAAGCGTGCCAAGACAGATGTGTCCATAAGTTTCGATGATTCTGATTTGGAGGGAGTGAAATTTCCCCACGATGACCCTTTGGTCATCATACCTATGATAGGCAATTATGAAGTTAAAAGAGTTCTAGTTGACAACGGGGCGTTAGTGGATATTCTTTTCCATAATGCTTTCATCAAGATGGGTTACTCGGACACCCAGTTAACACCATCGGATATGTCCATCTATGGTTTCAATGGAGTGGAATCAAAGGTAGAAGGTGCGATACAACTTCCCATGACAATGGGACAAGACCCGAAATCAACTACCCAGATGTTGAATTTCATAGTCATCATGGCAAGTTCGACCTACAACGCAATCCTGGGAAGGACGGGACTCCTTGCATTTAAAGCTGTAGCCTCTTCCTAACACCTGAAAACCAAATTCCCAACAAGAAACGGGATTGGAGAAGAATGGGGTGACCAAAGAATGGCTAGAAGCTGTTACATAGCCGCGTTAAGGCCTGACAGAACCGGGGGGCAAGTACTCCCAATTGAAGACATGGATGTCCGGGACGATGAGGGGAATAGGGGAAAACCAGCTGAGGATCTAATCCCCATCCCCTTGATCCCAGAAGAACCAGATAAGGTCACTTATGTCAGAGCTCTATTGACCGAGTCTTTGAAAGGCAAGTTGACTACCTTTCTTCAAGAAAATAACGACGTCTTCGCTTGGACAGCGGCGGACATACCAGGGATTGATCCCCAGTTGATAACTCACAAGTTGAATGTGGATCCTAATAGGAAGACCATAAAACAAAAGAAGAGGAACTTCGCTCCTGAAAGGCAAGAGGCCATCAAGCAAGAAGTTGATAAGCTCCTGGAAGTGGGCTTCATCGAAGAAATTCAGTTCCCGGAATGGTTGGCCAACCCGGTGATGGTCAAAAAAGCCAATGGGAAGTGGAGGATGTGTGTCGATTTCACAGACTTGAATGACGCATGTCCTAAGGATTGTTTTCCCTTACCAAGGATCAATGCGCTGATTGACGCTACGGCTGGGCACGAGATGTTAAGCTTCATGGATGCCTTCAGTGGCTATAACCAGATAAAGATGCACAAGGATGACACCAACAAGGAGCCACTTACAAAAGGCTAGTGAACAAAATTTTTGAACACCTCATTGGCATGACCATGGAGGTCTACGTGGATGACATGTTAGTCAAGAGCCTCGATAAGGCAGATTATATAAAACACCTTCGTGAGGCATTTGAAGTACTGAGGCACCACCAGATAATGTTAAATCCAACTAAGTGTGCCTTCGGAGTAGGCTCGGGAAAATTCTTAGGCCTGATGGTTTCCAAGAGAGGAATTGAGGCCAATCCCGATAAGATCAAAGCAATCCTAGACATGGAACCACCACGGACTGTCAAGGACGTCCAGAAATTGACAGGAAGAGTGGCGGCATTGGGAAGATTCATCTCCAAGTCAGGGGAGAAGTGCTTACCTTTCTTCAAAGCACGTAAGAACGTGAGAAATTTCGAATGGACGGCTGAAAGCCAAGAAGCCTTTGAGGCCCTGAAAAAGTACATGGTCGGAGCGCCACTGTTGGCCAAGCCAAAACCAAATGAAGTTCTTTATCTATGCTTGGCCGTCTCCAACATTGCACTAGGAGCCGTCCTGGTAAAGGAAGAATTGAAGGTTCAGAAACCCACATACTATGTAAGCAAGATCCTGCATGGAGTCGAGATAAACTACTCTACTATCGAGAAGTTTGCTTTAGCCTTGATAATGGCCTCGAGGAAGCTACGACCCTACTTTCAGGCTCACAAGATTGAGGTCCTGACTGATCAGCCTCTAAGAAACATCTTGCATAGTCCTAAAGTGAGCGGAAGATTGATCAAATGGGCTATTGAGCTAGGAGAATTCGATATCAAGTATAAGCCTAGGACGGCCATAAAAGCTCAGGCACTCGCTGACTTCATGGTTGAATGTACCATTGACAACCAAAAAGTCGGGGGGCATGAAGAGATAGTGGAAGAGAAGAAAGATGAAGGAGACTTGATGTCCAAAGAATACTGGGTGCTCTATTTTGATGGGGCATCAAAAACAAAAACAAGTGGAGCTGGTCTAGTTCTGCGAAGTCCAGATGGGTTCCTAGTCGAATATGCTCTAAAGCTAGACTTTCCAACGACTAATAATGAAGCTGAGTATGAGGCTCTGATA
Source organism: Kitagawia praeruptora (assembly GCA_037693485.1). Classification (NCBI taxonomy): domain Eukaryota; kingdom Viridiplantae; phylum Streptophyta; class Magnoliopsida; order Apiales; family Apiaceae; genus Kitagawia; species Kitagawia praeruptora. The sequence continues at coordinate 130,831,861 of CM075352.1, forward strand.
GCCGGTTTGACCTTAGCAAGGAAATTAAGGGTCAAGCACCTCAAAGTTTATGGAGACTCGAGACTTGTAGTTGCACAAGTGAATGGTGAGTTTGAAGCTCGTGAGGAAACTATGGCAGAATATCTAAGGATAGCCAAGGGTCTTTTGACTCAATTCGAGGAATGATACATGGAACACATCCCGAGGGAGGAGAACATTAAGGCAGATGCCCTCTCTAAGTTCGCTTCCTCGGAGATAGAGAACTATGTTGGGAGTGTTTACTTTCAGGTCTTGAAGACCCCTACTATCAATGTGAAGTAGGTGACACCGATCGATGTGCAAAGCTGTGGGATGGATCCTATCAAGGCTCACTTGGAAACGGGATGGCTCCCTGAAGATGTCATGGAAGCACGTAAACTCTCGGTAAGAGCTCTAAGATACACCCTGATTGAGGGTTTGCTATACAAGAGATCTTTTGTGATCCCGTACTTGAAGTGCTTGAGGCCCAGGAGGCCAGAGAAACACTCGAAGAAGTGCACGAAGGGATGTGTGGGCAACACCTGGGGGGCAGAGCCCTTGCTCATAAAATACGTCCCCTTGCTCATACCAACGACTATTTAAGGGATGAACCCTCTAACAACATGAATTCAAGGAACTGAAACCTACTAAATTGGAGTCCAAAGAATGGATTCAAACCCTAAAGGGATGTATCCCCAATTTAGAGGGGTGAATTTGCTTACAATCGCAAACACCCTAACATGATTACGAATCTCTATAATGGTGTTACCATCACCAACAGGACAAAACCCAAGTTATGGGCTCCTACCCCTATGAGGGCTGAGGGCATGAATTACCATATGTTTAAATACTCATCATAAAAAATTCACTTGCAGGGATGATTATCCTCAACCTCGAAGGTCCGAAATAATAAATCTTAGCTCATGAAGCACGTTTGATACATCAATAGGCATGACAGCCCTTAAGGCCTAGGGTGGCCTCTATCAATGATTCGACAGATATTTTTAAGAAGATTGATGAAATTAGCTCGTGAAGCTCATATTCAATCATTGAAACAAGATCTGGAAAGATTATAGACTCGAAAGTCCCAAAGAGAAAGAATCCCCTCTGTTATTAACTCGAATTATACTCCCGGAAGGACGAGGGTTGATACCCAAAAATTGAACCTAATGGCTTGGTGCGTTTAAGAGATCGTGATGATCCAACGAAAGTTTACAAAGAAATTCAAGATACCCCATGATCACGATCGATGATAGGGTGGTGATCAACTAAATCATATACGGATTTTCCAACACATCCTTGTTGCAGTCACGGATGCTAACAAATGTAGCCACGTAAGGCGTTTCCCCAAATTTTGGGGGGCATGACACAATGTTGGTATAATCGCTTACCTCCAAACTCTGCCGGGTCTCTCAAAGACTTGAGTAAGTTGTTAATCACCCAATTTGTCAATACAAGTGGTCAGGTAACCACCAGAGATGTTGACATCCATTAACTCACTAATCCTATTTGCCATTTGGGGAATGGATATACTTGGGCCATTTCCAATAGCCAGTGCGCAAAGAAAGTTCTTGATAGCAGCAATCGACTGCTTCACCAAGTGGATTGAGGCTAAACCTTCAGCCAAGATAACCACCAAACAAGTAATGCACTTCTGGAAAAGTGTAATATGCAGATGTGAAATTCCACGAATCCTGGTTACGGACAATGGAACTCAGTTTAACAATGATGAGTTCAAGAAGTATTGTGAAGAGAATGATATCCAATCGCGTTTTACTTCTGTTACCCATCCTCAAGCAGATGGGCAAGCTGAGGTTGCAAATTGAATTATCCGAAATGGACTAAAGGGTTGAAACCCCATGAACCTAAGACATTCAGTCCAAACCCTATCATTCGATATGCTCAATGTAAGGCTTGAAGCCGAAATAAGATCCCAAGACTCGAAAAAGACCAGTATAATTTCTATGAAATCTTAGTGCATTATCATGGATGTTGGGAAGCATGATCAGCCATTTTAATCCCAGAAGTTCTTCAAGTCTTCAAGAAATCATCAAGGGATGAAGATCGAACCCAGAAAATATTTAAAAAATGAAGATTGGGCCCAGAAAACTCTAAGCTCAAAGCGAGGCAATGAATTTAGGCCAGGTTAGGCCTAGTTCAATCAAGGCCCATGCTGGCTAGGCCCAAACCCCAAACGGGTCATGTCCAACAGAATAAACTCCCGAAAGGAGCACTCAAAATTTTAAAGTCGAATTAGTGCTAATTCCAAGTCGCAGAGGTAAAGTCGAAATTATACCACAAAAGAGGTTTGAATGCTTCGATCTCACGGCGAAATGAGATCGTGAAAGGCCTTGGAATGAGGTCGAAAAATAAAGGTTTGAGCTCGCAAGTTTGAGCTCGAAAATACATGCAGAGGTAAGGTAAAACACGACGATCTACATCCCTGTGCGAACGAAACCTTGAGGTCGTTAATAACCTACGGATGAGGTCGAAAAACAGTTGAAATGTGAGGCCCACGTCGAACAAAAGGCCAGAAATTAATTAGGTTTAGTCTTAAAGGCTAAACACCATAACGCAATCAAGGCCTAACATGGCCCAATCAAATTTCTGTAGAAATCCCAAAAGGCTGAAATGATTAAAAGTGGCCTAAAGGCTCTACAAAGCCCAAGTCAAGCAAATGACTCAAGAATGAAGGAACAAGTGATATTAGGCTTAATAAATTATGTAGGCCCATCTTGGATCAAGCCCAAACTAAAGGCCTGATAAGGTCCAGACAAAAATGAATGGCGAAAGTTGATAACAAAGGCACGAAATCCTAACAAACTTTTAGTTGGACTTGAGTAACAAGGCCTGTTAAGGCCCAAGTCAAAATCAATTAGGACTTCAAGATGAAGAGCCCAAATATGCGATTGGGTTCACGAGGAAAGGCCCCAAACTCTGATGAGTCGAAGGCTCGAAACAGAGGAAAGGCCCAAAGGTCCCAAACGAAGTTGTCTGAGGTCGAGACCAACGACCTCGTTTTGCAACATGTTTTCGAACTCGTTCAAACGACCAAGAAGTTGATTAAAGCCCTGGGTTGAGGTCGTAAACGGCCTGAGATATGAGGTCGTGGTTGTATTGATTTGAGGTCGAAGCATCGAGCTCGTAGTTGAACTACGAATAGGGCTTGTAACGTGCGACCTGGGCATAGAAAAAGCTTACGTTGAGCTCGTTGCATCCTAGTCGAAAATGAACTAGAGAGAATAGAAATTTCTCGTGACCTCACTCCCAATTTGAGGTCGTTTCAACACCATCTGAGCTCGTCCATTCGAGGTCGGAAAAACACTGAAAATCCTGAAAAGAAGCCACGACTTGGCCTCCGTTTGAGTTCATTTTTGAGCTCGAAAATGAACTAATTTCTGCTCGAAATTTCCAGGTCGAAAATGACTTAGAAAGTAAGAAAAATGGTTGCGACCTTGAGGCAGTTTGAGCTCGAATTTGAGCTCGGGTTTGCAAAATTTTGAGCCGAAACGATAATTTCTGAATAGTACTAGTCTTCAGAAATAAAAAATTTCCAAGCTCGACCCCAGCCAGGGGCTCTGCCCCTTGGACCCTGCCAAGGGCTGCCGCCCCTTGGACCCCGCCCGGGGGCTGCCGCCCCCGGACCCCCGCTAGCACCGTTTAATGCCGATTAGCACAGATTAGTGTCGATTAGCACCGTTTAGTGCCGTTTAAGCACATATTAGTGCCGATTAGCACCGTTTAGCGCCGATTAGTGCCGTTTTACGCCATTCAACGTTGTTTAAACACTGTTTAAGCATTGTTCAAGGCTGATTAGCGCTGCCTGGTGCCATTTAACACCGCTTAGTGTCATTCAACATCGTCGTAAATGCGTCGGTCGCTCCACGCTTTACATTAAGATGATAAGTTGAAAATACTCATGTAAGAGCAATAAACCCTGACCCAAGTCTCATGTAAGGCCGTTATAACTTCAAGGAAAACCTGATCAGTTTTCCTAGAAGTTGGGGGGCAAATGATATGGGCTAAAAGTAAGCCCTAAAGACACATTTCATGTGGCATTAATTAGACCCGAAATGGTCCAAACGTGGGGCCCACCAGGTGGGCCCAAACCCTATTTACAATATTAATTTCGTAATTAATATTAGGGATAATAAACAGCTCAGCAATAAGTGTCAGATAAGAACATTATCTCTACAAGGAGTAGCCTCCAAGGCATACACTCATACAAGGAAACAGACTCCTACAAGGAAGGGGTCTAGATCCTTCCTCAAGGATGACTTGTCCACCAAGTCACCTAACCCTACTACGATTTTAGGGCTTCTCAGCCTATACAAAGGGTCTGACCCCTCATCTCAGAACTACGTTTTGGCTCAATCCTCGAATAAGGACATACAAGCCACTGCGTCCTAGGTGAGCTCTCGCCTCCATAGCCTCGAGGGCACCATCACCTAGAACTACGTCTTGGCTTGATTCTCTAAACACAGAGATACGTAGGCATTCTGTGAGGACCGTTTAAGTCTCGAACGCAGAAGCAGCCATTAAAGCACGAAGCTCACGTACCCTAGCCGCAATCTAATAACCTAGTTTTTATTCCACAACAATGAGTTTTATCCAAGTTATTTAAAATCTGATTTGAAATCCAATTTTTTCAGAATTTATAAGGTTTGATAATATGATTGTGATTGACTTTATATTAAAAGAGTGGTTGATTAATGAATGGTTAATATTGAAATTTAATTTAAAACATATAATAGTATATCATGATTGATTTCAAACTAAAATTATGATTTTCTAGTAAAAAAAATTTGATTTAAAAAATATGAATTTATTAATTATTTTATTAACAAATTGTGGGCCCATTGTATGGCTTTTGGTTTGGTCTTGGTAGTATTTTGGGTCTGGAAAGGGTTTGTATAATTTAGATTTTGACTCATAGTATGCTCCTTATTGTAATGGGCTAGGCCCTTTTACTATAAAAAAAACAAATTGTGAATAAATTTATTTTTGAACCTTCTAAAAAATCTAGTTTTTGAAGATATGGATTTTATCCAAGCTATTTAAAATTTGTTAAAATTTTTGAACCTTCTAAAAAATCTAGTTTTTGAAGATATGGATTTTATCCAAGCTATTTAAAATTTGTTCAAATCCGATTTTGTGGTGTTGGCTTATGCATTTATTAATTAATTTTATTAACAAATTATGAATAAATGTATTTTTTAGGTTATAAAAAAATCAGTTTTTTGAAGGTATGGATTTTATCCAAGTTATTTAAAACTGATTTCAAATCTGCTTTTTTCAGATTTTTAATTAAGTTAGATTATAATTATTTAATATCAATTATAATTGTGCAATATATATTATAAAAATCAATTTATAATGTATGATAATATGATTGTGACTGACTTTATATTAAAAGAGTAGTTGATTAATGAAGATTAATTATGAAATTTAATTTAAAATATATAATGGTATATCGTGATTGATTTCAAATTAAAATTGTGATTTTCTAGTAATATTTTCTGATTTAAAAAATATGTATTTATGAATATGTTTAATAAAATCATTTTTGTATTTAAATTTGAAGTGTTAACTAATCATGGTTAAAGAGCTAGGGTGAGATTGTAAATAAGGAAAGATCTAAATTTTAGGAATGATTAATGAAGATTAATTATGAAATTTAATTTAAAATATATAATGGTATATCGTGATTGATTTCAAATTAAAATTTTGATTTTCTAGTAATATTTTCTGATTTAAAAAATATGTATTTATGAATATGTTTAATAAAATCATTATTGTATTTAAATTTGAAGTGTTAACTAACCATGGTTAAAGAGCTAGGGTGAGATTGTAAATAAGGAAAGATCTAAATTTTAGGAATTAGCTCTGATTGGTTCTAAAATAATTGTTTAATAAAATCATTATTGTAATTAAATTTGAAGTGTTAACTAACCATGGTTAAAGAGGTAGGGTGAGATTGTAAATAAGGAAAGATCTAAATTTTAGGAATTAGCTCTGATTGGTTCTAAAATAATTTCTCGATTCTGATTGGTTAACTGATGTGTGGTAGACTCAGGTATGATAATAAAGGATATATATATATATATTATAGCAAGTGCTCAAAAGAGAACTTATTTTTTGAAGAAAACTAAGGTACTAATGTTAGAAATGATTGATGAGAACAGTGTTTGGAAGCTAAAGTAACAAGACAGAGTTTAACTGGAAGCTGTCAGTGTTTAGTTAAACACTGACTGGAAGCGCAACAGAGGTTGTTAAACTCTGTAGCGGAAACGTCTAAGAGTCAACAGTGTTTGAAGATTGATACAAGATAAATATGGAAGCAATATCTTTGAAGATTGGATAGCTATCAAAGATATTGAGTTGACTTAGAAGACGTGTAGCAATCGTGATTGATATCAATTGTATAGCTTAATTATAGGAGAATCAATTACTGATTGTACGCAGCTGTATGTTTTATAAATACAGTTAGGTTAACCCTAGAAGGGTATCAAACAGAGAGATTATCATTGATTGTAACCTAAGCAGCTCTCTTTGATATTTTACATCACTGAGAGAGGAATTGTTAATTCCAAACAGTTTTAAGTGTTAAACGTGTGTTCTTGTTAATTACTTATATAATACTTGATTATATATTGTGTATTCGACCTAACAAGTGGTATCAGAGAAAATCTGTTACTTTATTACAGTTTAAGATCCAAACACAATAGTAATCAATGGCAGAGATACCTCCTCCATCTGAGAAAGTCCCTACTATTGTTAGTAGGTATGAAACGATAAGGGTTCCTATACTTAGGCCATCAGAGTATGCAATTTGGAAAGTGAAGATGACCATGTTTCTGGAGGCTACAGATCCAGAATATCTTGATAGAATTTATGAAGGTCCTCACAAACCTACAAAGTTATCTGCTGCTGCTGCTGGTGAGGAATCAAAGGTGATTCCAAAAGAAAAGAAAGATCTAACTGCTGAGGATCTTTCATCTATTGCAAAGGATGCAAAAGTAAGGCATTTACTTCACAGTGCTTTAGACAATGTTATGTCTAATAAAGTGATTAATTGCACAACTGCAAAGGAAATATGGGATGCACTTGAGGTTAGGTGTCAAGGAACTCCTGCAATCAAGAAAAACAGAAGAAACATACTCACTCAGGAGTATGAGCATTTTGAGGCAAAGTCTGAAGAAACCATGACAGAAACATTTGACAGATTCTGTAAACTGCTCAATGATTTGTCATTGGTTAACAAAGAGTATGATTTAGAAGACTCAAATCTCAAGTTTCTTCTCTCTCTACCTGAAAAGTGGGATGTGAAAACAACCACTATAAGAGATAACTATGAACTTGCTGAAACAGAGATTGATGAAATATATGGACTGCTCAAAACCTATGAATTGGAATTGGAGCAGAGAAACAAAAGATCAAGTAAAAAGTCAAAGTCTGTTGCTCTTAAGGTTGAGGAGAAACCATTAAAGAAGGAAGCATCAAGGAAGAAAGCTAAGGGAAAAGCTTTAGTCATAAAGTCTGATAGTGAGTCATCAAACTCTGATGATGACTCAAACACTGATGCATTATCTGATTCAGAGGATGATGAAGAAGAGTTGAAGCAAATGGCTGTCTTGATGGTAAAGACTTTTAAAAAGATGGGTTTCAGGAACTTTAAGAAGGGAAACAGATTTTCTAAGAAAGATTCAAACTCTGAAAGGAAGAATTTCAGAAATTCTGAAAGAAGGGATACCAAATCAGGAAAGAAAGACAAGTCTGAGATTCAATGCTACAAGTATAAGGAGATGGGTCACTATGCTCCTGAGTGCAAGAAGGGTAAAACTGAAAAGGCACTCTACACAAAAGGCAGAGATTGGGCAGACACTTCTGATTCTGATGAGGAAATCAACTATGCTCTCATGGCTACTACTCAGAATGAAGATGATGATCTAAAGGTACCTCCAACTACCTATGCTTATAATACTGATAATATAACTGAATTGAGAATTTATCTTAAAGCATTACATATCAGTTATAGGAATCAGACTTTAGAAAATGAGAGGATCAAGAATGAGTGCACTCAACTCAAAGATAGAAACAAATTTGTTGAGGAACAGCTGGAAAACATGAATAAAATTCAGAAAGAGAGAGAAAATGCTGTGTTTATTGAACAGGAGTTGCTAGGTAAGTATAAGCAACTAGAATCTGAAATGGAGGATACTAAGAACATTATTAAAACTTGGACACACTCTGGTAAAGACACTCAAGAAGTGTTTCAGTCAGATACAGTAGGTCTAGGTTACTCTGAGGGAGATGAACTTAGATTTGAAAATTTGGTAAAAGTTAGACCACATCGTTCATCTCAAGGTAATGTTATGGGAACAGGTGGACCTAAGACTGAAGCTGAGAAAAAGGCTGTTAAAGAATCATATGCTAAGACTTTTGTTAAAGAGGTAAACATTGGTTTAATGACAGATAAACAACTTAAGAATAAGCTTAAAGAGATAAAATCTGTCAACAAACAGAGAATGCCTAGGAAAAACAGAAATGGAAAGATAGGCATAACATCAGGAATTAAGCCAATGCTTGCTACATTAGCTCCAAGAAAAACATGCTTTAATTGTGGTAGCACTAATCATCTTGCTAGTTTCTGCAGTAAGAATAAGAACATTAATTCTTTGCCCTCTAAAACTGCAGTAAAGAATGATTATGTGAGAACTAGACCACAGACTTTATGCAAACACTGTGGAAGTACTTGGCATTCTATTTATACTTGCAGAGATTATCATGCTATTTACTATAATTACTATGAACCCAAGCCAAATCTGAAATGGGTTAAAGTAAACTCTGCAAATGTAAACTCTGAAAAAGTTAGCTTAAACTCTGATAATGTGAATTCCGCTGCAAAAGCTAACAGAATTAAGAAAGCCAAAGGATCCAAGCAAGTCTGGATCCTTAAAACTAATAATCAGTGATTGTTTGTGATTGCAGGGCACCAGGGTAAGTACCCTAGTTGTGGACAGTGGATGTTCAGGACACATGACTGGAAATAAAGCCCTGTTATCAGAGTATGAGGAGAAGGCTGGCCCAAAAGTTTCCTATGGAGATGGCAACATAGGACATACTCTGGGATATGGCAATATTAATCTTGGGAGTGTCATCATCACAAATGTAGCTCTGGTTCTAGGACTCAAGCATGATCTGCTTTCTGTGAGTCAAATCTGTGACAGAGGATATCATGTAGATTTTCAGCCTGAATATTGTCAAGTCATCAGTAAATCTACAGGGAAAGTTGCTCTAGTTGGAAACAGACACAATAACATCTATGAAATAAAATTGTCAACAAACTCTGATGGCAAAGCAGTGTGTCTGTCAACAAGAATGTCCAGTGAAGAGAGTTGGAAGTGGCACAAGAAACTCTCTCATTTAAACCTGAAAAACATCAATGAGCTAATAAAGAATGATCTTGTAAGAGGACTACCAAAGTCCTTGTTGAATGCAGAAGGCCTGTGTGATTCTTGTCAAAAGGCCAAACAGAGAAAAGCCTCTTTCAAAAGCAAATCTGAGTCTTCAATTGTTGATCCTTATCATCTCCTACATGTTGATCTTTTTGGACCAGTGAATGTTATGTCTCTTGGAAAGAAGAAATATGCTCTAATCATTGTTGATGAATATACCAGATACACATGGGTATATTTTCTTGCAAAGAAGGATGAAACAACATTAACACTGACAGAACATATAATACAATTGGACAAAGGGACAGAGAATCAAGTGAAGATTATCAGAAGTGACAATGGAACTGAATTCAGGAATTCAACAATGGAAGAATTTTGCAAGAGTAAAGGAATCAAACAAGAGTTTTCTGCACCTGGCACTCCACAACAAAATGGTGTAGTGGAGAGGAAGAACAGAACCTTGATAGAAGCTGCAAGAACCATGCTAGATGAAGCAAAGTTGCCAACATATTTCTGGGCAGAAGCAGTTCAAACTGCTTGTTTTACTCAAAATGCAACACTGATCAACAAGCATGGTAAAATACCATATGAAATGGTGAAAAAGAAGAAGCCAAATCTAAAATATTTTCATATTTTTGGATGCAAGTGCTTTGTGTTGAAGTCTCATCCTGAACAGTTGACCAAATTTGACCTAAAGGCAGATAAAGGAATTTTTGTTGGCTATCCACTGTCAACTAAGGCATTCAGAGTTTATAATCTGAGAACCAAAGTGATCATGGAATCAATTCATGTGTCATTTGATGACAAGAAAATAACTGGACTTGAAGATGTTAATGAACATGATCAACTGCACTTTGAAAATGAAGATTTATTCTCTGACAAAGTAAACTCTGACCAGACTGATCTGACAAACTCTGTTGAGCTAAACTCTGAACCTCTACTGGTAAATACTGAAGAGACTCTTCAATCAGAAACAAGGGAAGAACCAGTTGAGGGGGAGCATGAAGAATCACATCAAAGTGATAATTCAAATACTGATAGTGACTCAGTTGATAATTCTGAATTAAACTCTGTTGACTCAAACTCTGGTAGTTCAAAATCTGATAGTTCAAATTCTGAGCAGTCACACTCAGGGGGAGCATCAGAAAATGAAGAAAGGCATCAAGAAAATCAGGAAAGCATGGATCAAGGGGGAGGATCACATGATGACAGGAGCAATCTGCCTTCTGCAAGAAAATGGACTAAGTCACATACACCTGATTTGATTATTGGTGATCCAGATGCAAGAGTAAGGACAAGAAGTGCAACAACAAATGAATGTCTGTTTCATGCATTCTTGTCACAAACTGAGCCAAAGAAAGTAGAAGAAGCTCTTAAAGATGCTGACTGGATAACAGCAATGCAAGAAGAGCTAAATGAATTTGAGAGAAATGATGTGTGGACCCTTGTACCAAGGCCCAAGAACAGATCCATTGTTGGTACTAAATGGGTTTTCAGAAATAAAACTAACAGTGAGGGTGTTATCACAAGGAACAAAGCAAGACTGGTAGCAAAAGGATATTCACAGCAGGAAGGAATAGACTATGATGAAACATTTGCTCCAGTTGCAAGATTGGAGGCAATCAGAATCTTTCTAGCATATGCCTCTCATAAGAAATTCAAAGTGTTTCAAATGGATGTGAAAAGTGCATTCTTAAATGGAAAACTTGAAGAGGAAGTGTTTGTAGAACAACCACCAGGTTTTGTAGATCCAAAATATCCAGACCATGTCTACAGGTTAGACAAGGCACTCTATGGACTTAAGCAGGCACCAAGGGCATGGTATGAAACTCTTGCTAAATTTTTACTAGAAAGTGGGTTTCACAGAGGTACAATTGACAAAACTCTGTTTTACTTTCAATCTGGTAGTGACTTGCTTTTAGTTCAGATATATGTTGATGACATCATTTTTGGATCTACTATTGATAAACTCTGTAAGAAGTTTGCCAAGCTCATGCAGTCAAGATATCAAATGAGTATGATGGGAGAGCTAAGCTATTTTTTAGGCTTACAGGTGAAGCAAACAGATGATGGAATTTTTATCAATCAAGCAAAATATACCAGAAATCTTCTCAAGAAATTTGGCATGCTTGACTGTTCATCTACAACAACTCCTATGGCAACTGCAACAAAACTGGATAAAGATGCAGGGTCATCAGTAGATATGACAAGTTACAGAGGAATGATTGGTTCTCTACTCTATTTAACAGCTAGTAGACCTGATATCATGTATGCCACTTGTGTGTTCAAGGTTTCAGGCAGATCCAAGGGAACCACATTTAACAGCTGTGAAGAGGATTTTCAAGTATCTCAAGGGCACTGTAACTTTAGGGTTGTGGTACCCAAGAGAATCAGATTTTAAGCTACTTGGTTACTCTGATGCAGACTTTGCAGGCTGTAAGATTGACAGAAAAAGCACCAGTGGAAGTTGTCAATTTCTGGGTGATAGACTTGTTTCCTGGTACAGCAAGAAACAGAAATCAATATCTACATCTACAGCTGAAGCAGAGTATATTGCTGCTGGTAGTTGCTGTGCACAGATTCTATGGATGAAAAATCAACTGCTGGATTATGGATTGAGGTATACCAAGATACCTATTTTCTGTGATAATCAAAGTGCTATTGCAATGACAGGTAATCCAGTACAACACTCAATGACAAAGCACATCAGCATAAGGTATCACTTTATCAGAGAGCATGTAGAGGAAGGCAACATTGAGCTTCACTTTGTGTCTACAGAACAACAACTTGCAGATGTCTTCACCAAGCCATTGAGTGAAGCTACATTTACAAGACTGGTCAATGAACTAGGAATGGTCTCTAGTTTTGACTAAAGATGTTGGTTAGACTCAAAATCTTACTGTTATAAAATATTTCTCATGTTCTGTGAATTGTTGAGTGCTATGTGAACCTTAGTATTACACTCTGTTATGCATGCTTATGTTTAAACTTTGTTAAACTCTGTCAGCATGTCTGTCTGCTAAACACTGTTAACATGCTGGATAAACTCTGTGAATTCAGGATTGATTATTGTCTGAATGAAAACACCAATGAAGAAAAATGTATGAAGCATGATTCTCAGTAATTAAATCATGATTCTTTCTGAGTCACTATAATCTAATCAGATTTTGTGCAGTAAATCAACACAGCATGATACTGCTTCATATTTATAGCATCTCTTAGTTTATTCAGTCATAAACTCTGATTTTTTTGAATATTGTGTGCATTGCCTCTCATAAATAATTTCTGAGATTGATGAACTCTAAACTCTGATAAGTCACATTCAGTTCCCAAAAGTATTTTATGGTTCTTGATGATTCCTTGTTTGTACTTGTAAAAACTATAAAACTTGAGATGTGTCATTGATTAGTTTGGTGAGTTCAAATTCATGTCGAGATTTTGAGCCAAGTCAGTGATTGATACATTTTCTATCAATCAGTTTTTATTGTTTTGTGATGTTCATCAGGAAGTATGTTTCTCTAGAACTTGTATTAAACCATATTGAGACTACATGATATGTGTGTGCATGAAAATGATAAAGGCACTAGGATTTACCATTTCTTCAAACATTGTTCAAAATCTTTTGAACACTGTTCAAACACTGTTCATAAATTCCACCCTTAGTAAACCCCTTTGAGCCTAATTAACTGCTCATTTTTCTTAAACTCTGTAGTATTAAGAGCAGTTATATTCTTTTGAAAAATCAAATGCAAGCAGGTGAGTGTTTCTCAAGTGAAGAAAAGTTTACTCAGTATATATATTAAAAAAAAAGGGTATATATACTGATCATCTTGTACAAATATGTACTAACAGTGTGACTGAACACTTTGGTCTGTTAAATTGTTCAGTTTGACATTCACTCATGATTAAGACATCTATTCTCATCTGTTTGATCTTACTACATTACAACCCTGACAAAAGTCCTTTTGATTTGTGCATATATGTACTCAAAGTAGTGTAGATGTGGTGGACATTCAAGCATATGGTAGTATCTGCTTTTACTAATTGAATGTGAGTGTAAACACTTCACCTAAACACTTGTGTGCTTTGAGAGTTTGTGAGTTTATTGAGTTCATGACTGTTACTCACTGAATGATGCTCTGATTTCTATCTCTTGATCTTTTTGTCTTCAAAGACTGTGTGCTTACTTGGATAATCATGAACATCAAAGGGAATAGAAGTATTCAGATCTCTGTATTGCAGTAACTACAGAGTTTAGCATTCATCAAACAATCAGTGTTTACCATGAGAGTTTGTGCATTCAGTGTTTATTAATTTTTGTTATGGATTTTATGAAATATTAGATGCTCTAAAAATTGATTCTGGTAAACTCTGCTTCACACACAATAATATTCACAACTGTGCAATTTTTGAAAGGGTTTCGGTGATAAAGTTGGAAAATTGACAAACACTGTTGAGTTGTGTTAAGTACTCTAAGGTAAAGTTTCATTGAGATAATTTGACAATTTTGGAATAATTGGGGTATTTGACAGCTGTTAATTAGTGTAAATATGCCAAAGTGTCGTGGTTATAGGAATGACAGCGGTAATAATTAAGTGATCCACTGGTTGTTTGACACGTGTCTCATTATTGTGTCCCACTCTCATATTACTCTAGAATCAGTTGCGTGCTTATAATACATAAACGATTAAGTTTTTTTTACTCTAATCGTTTTTGTTCTCTCACTTCACATCGATTCATATTCACCCACTCAAAGTTACTGTGCATACACAATTACTTTTCAAACTCTGGTTCATTCTCTTTCACATTTCGATAAACACTTGCCATACACATCTTTTATCTGACTATCTTCATATCATATATCACTAATGGCAACCAAAGCTTTTGATGCAGCAGGGTTAGTTTTTCTTCCTAGCAATTATGCAGCTCCATTGGAGAATGCAAATGCTCCAGAGGCGTTTCATTTGTTTCAAAATTTCTTGAAAGATTCAGAAATTGGGAAGGCTTTAATTGCACCACCAAAACTCTCTGCTTCGCAAATTGCCACTTTTTGGACAAACTCTGTGTATGATGATGGAGAAGAGTCTGGCACTCCAACAATTACTTTTACTCATGATGAATCAGAGTATATCATTACTCCAACTACGGTTAGGGATGCTCTGGATTTTGAGACTCACACTTCTTACAGTGTTGTTGGTAACGACCGCTTGCGGACAATGTTGCAGCAAATTGGTTGTTCAGGAAATTTGAATAAGCTGGGATCTGTGAGAAGGCCACTTTTGAGAAAGGAATGGAGCTTCTTCTTCGATTGTATTACAAGGGCTTTTGGAAAGAAGACAACAAATTGGGATGCAATTCCTCTTGACAGTCTCCAAATTGGTCATGCTCTACTGTATGGAGGTAATTTTAATTTTGGTAGACTAGTTCTAATGAATTTGGGAGAACGTTTGTCAGAGACTACATCTGTTTATTTTTCTCGATTTTGTCAAATGTTATTCAATGCTTGTGTGCCTAATCTTACAATTGCTGAGGCTGATGTCATTGAGCCTTTTCAAGTTGCTAAAAGGATGTTCTCTGATTTGACAAATAAGGATGTCACTAAACAGCAAATACCTGCTATGTTTATGCCACTAGCCTTACAAAACTATGTCAACCAACCTCAAGATTCACAATCTGCATCATCATTACAACAATCAGAACCACAACAAATGCCTGAACCATTAGAAACCATACACTCTCATCCTATACCAGCACCTGAGTCAACACCCACAACCACTGTACCTACTACATCTCATCAACCACAACCTATAAACTCTGAACACATAAACTCTGAACCAATAAACTCTGAGCCAGTACCTACTGATCAACCCAAATCCAAACCAAAAAGAAAAATTCACACTGCACAGAACACCAAACACTCAAAGGCTAAACAGATATTACCTGGAGCTGTTTATACCAGAAGAAAGATTCAAAGGGCAAACAGACCTTCACTTTCACCAACTAAGGAGAGCTCTAGTGAAGAAGAAGAAGAGGTGATTGCAGTGCCTCAAGCCAAGAGAAGGAGATTAATTCTTTCAGAATCTGATGATGAGCAAGTTAATGAAGCTCCAGAGGTGGTTTCACAGCAAACACCTACTGTTGAGGTTGCAGAGAATGCTATACCTGCAGAAGTTGAAGTACCTGCAAAGAATGCTATACCTGCAGAAGTTGAAGTACCTACAAAGGATGCTATACCTGTAGAGGTTAAAGTACCGGCAGAGGATGCTGTGCTTGTGAATGCTATGCCTACAGAGGATAAGATGCCTGCAGAAGAGGATCACAGAGATGGTTTTTCACCAATGAATGATATTCTTGACTCATTTCAACCATTTTCTGATCCTATCTTACCTGTTGTTCAATCTGAAGCAACTGGTGCAGCTGTTCAGCCTGCAGTTATCCTAACTGAAAATGTAGCCTCACACACAGAGCTAATCTCTGATGCTTATCAAATTCCTGACAAAGGTGATGAGGTTGATCAAGCAACCAAGGATATTTCTGATCCTATGCAAGTTGAAGCTACACATGCAAACTCTGTTGTAGAGCCTGTGCAACTTGAGGAGAATATTGAAAGGGTTGCAAAAGTTGTTGCAGAAACTGTGGCTGACAATGCTCAGCACAGTGGTTCTTTAGAAGCTGCTGATAATGCAAGTGTTGAAAATGAAGCTGAAAACAGTGCAAACTCTGATTCTTCTTTGAGTGCACCAGTACAGACTGATAACAAACACACATCTTTTGCTCAGCCTTGCCCATCTCATGCAATTGAACAAGAGCATCTTGCTAAATATGCTGCTAACTGGTATAAAGAAGACTGTATTTTTCCAAAAGGGAGAGCAGCTACTTTTGTTCAGCAAACTACAAGACAAATTTCCAATCCAGAGATTTTATCATGCTTAAAGGCAACTGTGGTCCAAGTCAAAACTCTGGATGGAAGTTTTGCTGACACAAAACAACAAATTGCTTCTTTGAAGACAGAGATACAGACTAGAGAACTGAAAATGGAAAGAGAGTCTAAACTCAAAGCTGCACAGTTTTCTAAAGCTCAAGATACTCTTTTTGTCAGGTTAGGGAAGGTTGAAGAGAATCAGGCTGCTTTGTTTGAGAAGGTTGATTCCATTGCTAATTCCTTGGAGCTCATTACATCTATACTCATTCCTGATGATGTCAAAAAGGGGGAGAGAGTTGCTAAGTCAAAATGCAAAATTTCTCAAACTCTGCTCAAACAGGATGATGCTGGAGATGGAGGAGCAAGTGACAAGAGTAAGGTTTTCAACACTGAGTCACTAACTCTGAGATCTGGCAAATCTCTTAATAAGTCACAGTCTGTTGGAATAAACACTGAAACTCAAGGTACTTCAAAAACCAAGAGTTTGGAATTAATATCTGATCCAAAGACTGATGAGGAGTTAGCTGTTAAGCTTTTCATGGAAGAAAATGCAGAAGGAGTTACTCTAGAAGATGCTAAAGCTGAAGAAAAGAGTCTGCAAGAAGAGCATCTAAAAGCTTTAAAGTCTGATAAATTGAAGAAGAGTGTGAAAGTTGTTAAAGCTGCAAAGCCTGTTCTTAAAGGCATTCAAATCAAAGAACAAGTTGGTACTAATCAAAGGATGCAAGTGTCCAGAAAACCAACAGATGCAGAAGCTAAGCAAAAGTTGAAGAATGTTGTTACAACCTCTGTTGATACACATGTTGTACAGAAGAATGAAGACACAACCTCTGTTGCTACACAAGTTGTGACTACATCACTATTGTCTTCTCAGTTGAAATTAAAATTTGGAAAAGGAGTTATTGAAGATCCAAATCTAGCACCTACAGTTCCAATGGATTTCACTGATGATAGAGCTTTATCTGGTAAAGTTGGAAACAATAAAGAAGGTATAGGCTCACACAGAGACAAAAGACAATATGTTGGTCCCAGAGATCCTTCTTCATTAGCTGTTCCAGGTCGTGGTGTCACTCAAGAGAATTTAGACAGACTGGAGTCAGTACAGCTTGTAAATCAGAAGAGTTTAGGGAAGGATTTTCTGCTATATTTCATGGCTGATGGAACAGTGTTTAAAGTTGATGAGAAGGATATTGATTTAAAATACTGGGAAGAACTAGAATATGTTCTGTATCTTTTCAGAGTAAGAAATCAAAGAGCTCAGTCAGTTGCAAATGTACTCAGACAAAAGATGATCCAAAATCTTGCAAGAAGAAGTATGAAATTCAACAGCAATTATGTTCCTAAGTACAGAGATTGGAATGGCAATCTGATAGAAATGGAGAAGGGGACTACAAAACTGAAGACTGATCTTGGAATTACTGTTCTGGATTTTAATGTGAAGTCTGAAGAAGTGAAATATATCAGGTTGGGAAATGATATGAGAAGAAACAAAATCTACGATCTTAGAGCTGCTATCTATCAGACTGATGAGAATGATCCTCAGTTGAGAGAAATCAAGGAAGCCATGCAGATAGAGCTTGAAAATGCTGAAAGAAGATTGCTTATAGACTATCTCAGAACAATGCCAGATCTTCAAGAGATTAGAAATTGAAGTCTGTAAGAATTTTCTTATTTTATGTAGAATTTGTTAAGTAATAGCTTAAACTCTGTTTGTATGTTAAACACTGTAGACTTTGTATTTGTTTTGACATCATCATTTACTGTAAACTTGTACATTTTTGTTAATGAACAAGTTGGGGGAGATTGTTAGAAATGATTGATGAGAACAGTGTTTGGAAGCTAAAGTAACAAGACAGAGTTTAACTGGAAGCTGTCAGTGTTTAGTTAAACACTGACTGGAAGCGCAACAGAGGTTGTTAAACTCTGTAGCGGAAACGTCTGAGAGTCAACAGTGTTTGAAGATTGATACAAGATAAATATGGAAGCAATATCTTTGAAGATTGGATAGCTATCAAAGATATTGAGTTGACTTAGAAGACGTGTAGCAATCGTGATTGATATCAATTGTATAGCTTAATTATAGGAGAATCAATTACTGATTGTACGCAGCTGTATGTTTTATAAATACAGTTAGGTTAACCCTAGAAGGGTATCGAACAGAGAGATTATCATTGATTGTAACCTAAGCAGCTCTCCTTGATATTTTACATCACTGAGAGAGGAATTGTTAATTCCAAATAGTTTTAAGTGTTAAACGTGTGTTCTTGTTAATTACTTATATAATACTTGATTATATATTGTGTTCTTGCATATATATATAAATTATAGCAAGTGCTCAAAAGAGAACTTATTTTTTGAAGAAAACTAAGGTACTAATCCTAGCCATTAGATGTATTAAGATCAATGGCCCCGCCAGGGGCACCCACACACTAATCAAATACACCCTCACACACAGAATCACACCTAATCCCTTCCATTTTTAATTTGATTTTTCCCGTCAATGGGTGATATTTTTTTTAAATCTAATTTCACCACATTTTTCTTCATCTCCCAACGATTAGTTTGCATACCATATATGCTATATTTCAATTTAGTTTTCTAAGTTTTCCATTAAACGAAGTTTTCCCTAGATCCTTACTCATTATATATATATATATATATATATATAAGTTTTCTGTATGATTTAGTTTTATTATATGTTATATAAGAGTGTTCTGTATGGAGCAAAGGCCTATATACATACATATATATATATATATATATATATATATATATATATATATAGATTATCCCATTTCCTTTTGGAACATTTTTCTTCCAAAAACATATCATAATTACAACTTCAATTTTACAATTTCTTTTTTCGATTAGCAGAAATTATTTAGAATAAATATCTATTATTATATTCATATATATATATATATATATATATATATATATATATATATATATATATATATATATATACAATCTTTGTTAATAAGTGAAATCCTTTTAAATGGTACTTCGATACCAAATTTGGTTTTACTCTTATTTTGATTTCACCCCTATTATTCTATTTCTCCTAAGATTCTATATTATTTTCTAATAAATAATAAAATTATTGGAATTCTATAATAACGACAATTCTTTTATTATAAACCTTCTTAGTTACAAGAATAATGTATCTATAAGAATAATGTATGTTGTGTTTTCTTGATTTTTTTTAAAATAATCTTTAATAAATTAATAAATTAATACAAAATTTGGTGTCATCCTTATTTTGGTTCCACCCCTATACATTTCTATTTTTCCTACGACTCTATATTATTTTTTAAGAAAAATAAAAAAGTGTTAGAAATAATTACAATCATTTTATTATAAACCTTCTAAGTAAAGAATAATGTATCTATTTAAACTAAATTTGGATATTAAAAATTATTATTTTATAATTTTAAAAAAAGATTTCGATTTTAAAAATAATTTTGAAAATTTGAAATTTATATTACTTAAATTTTATACTGAAATATCTATTTTACCCTTCATAAAATCAAAGAAAATGGCCAAGGGGTGAACATTGCAATCAAGATTGAAAGTTAAGGGGTGCAGATTGTTTATCTCAAAATCCTGGTACAGAATTGATTTTGAACAATAGTTTGGGGGTGCAAATTGCAAATAACTCTTTTAAATAATCTTTATTAATAAGTGAAATCCCGTTTTAGTGGTATTTCGGTTTCAAATTTGGGTTCATCTCTATTTGGATTTCACCCTAGATTCGGATCCCCAAAAATTGTTGAAATTCTAGTATAAATACAATTTTTGATGTAGTTTTTTTAAATTCGATCAAAATAATAAACTAATGATAAATTTAAATTAATTGTCTCGACATGTGCTTCGCACGTGTTATCATCTAGTATTGATAATGAAAATACTTAAGTAAGATATTTTAACTATTAATATATCGTTATAAATTTATGACTGCGACCATTAGTTTAGTGCAAAAGAAAATTCATCCAAATTTTTCTAAACAAATAGCCAAAATTCCTTTCCAAGTTATTAATTTTTCACAATTTATTATCCTTTTCTAATATTGTGAATTTAAAAAAATTTTACTGTTAAAGGCTGAGGTTAGCCAAAGATGGATATGGTGTCATATGATCAATAGGGAGGATAGCAAAGAATTTAATATTGTAAATGTATACAGTGCTCAAGAGTTGAGCAATAAAAAAAGAATTTGGAATGAGCTTTGTATTGTCATTTCTTCAATAGGGGATGTGTCGTGCTGCTTTATAGGAGACTTCAATTGCATAAGAGGGAATGATGAAAGATTAAATTGCATCTACAGGAGATTGGATACAGATGAATTTAATGATTTCATAAGGGGGAACAATATGTTGGATATGGATATCATTAATTCTCAATTCACATGGTTTGGCTCGGACAATAGGAAGAGCAAGTTAGATAGATCCCTAATAAATGATTGTTGGGTTCATGAGGGATAGTGGACTTTGAAAGCTGTATGCAGGAAAAAATCTGATCACAAAGGATTAGTGCTACAGATAGAATCTCTAAACTGGGGTCCAAAACCATTTAGAGTATCCAATTGTTGGTTAGAAGACATTCTTTCAAAGATTTAGTATTTAAAGGCATCGAAGAGATAAGTGGTGCAGAGGGGGTTTATATTCAACAAGTCTTTAAAGGTATTAAGCATAAAATAAAGGAATGGTCCAAGAAATCGGAAAACAATATCGATGGAAATATCGAATTGTTGGAAAAAGCTCAAGAGAAATTGGACAACAAGTTGGTTAGTACAAAGGATAAAATCAAAATTCAGTCAAGGTTGGAAGCGCTGTATGACAAGAAAGCTTCAATGATCAAGCAGAAATCAAGGTTTAAATGGGCAATTGAGGGTGATAGAAATAGCAAATTCTTTCACCAGTGTGTGCAAAAAAGGAGAGCAAGGAATAATATAAAAAAAATCTGGTGGAGTAACTGCTGGATCACTAGGTCAGAGGATATAAAACAAGCTTTCTTCACTTACTTCTCAAGATTCTTTAAAGAGAAACACCAGAGAATCCTTCAGCTGGATAGTCTTGTGGAGCCAGTTCTCAATGAGGATGAAGCAAGTTGGCTAGAAAGGGATATTTCAAAAGAATAACTATAAGAGGCTTTAAACTATTCTTCAAACTCTAAATCCCCTGGACCAGATGGAATAAATGTGGGTTATTTGAAATTTTTGTGGCAAAAAATAGGGGAGGTATTACTCAATTCGTTACAGGCTTTCACCTCTTCAGGTATTCTTCCAAGAGGCTTCAACTCTTCATTTATTGCTTTAATCCTTAGGAAACCAATGCCTTCGTTAGTAATAGATTTCAGGCCAATTTGTTTAATAAATTGAACATTTAAACTTTTCACTAAATTGTTGGCATCAAGGTTGGGGGGATTTATGCATAAATTGGTGGGAAATACACAATTTGGATTCATGAAAGGGAAACAAGCTGCTGATAGTATTCTTATTGCAAATGGGCTATGTCAAAGCATTTGGACAAACAAAGTGGATGGATTGGTGTTGAAAATAGATTTTGGGAAATCCTTTGATATCCTTTGATACAATCAATTGAGAATTTCTCTTAGAGCTCATGGAAAGATTGGGTTTTGGGGATAAATGGGGGAAATGGATTAAGTGGTATCTTAAGGATATTAGAATTTTGATTCTAGTGAATGGATCCCCTTCAAAAGAATTTTTCCCTGAAAAATGATTGAGACAAGGGGATCCATTGTCTCCACTTTTGTTCAACCTTGTGGGAGAGGTACTTAGTAAACTCTTAAATAAAGCTAAGAGTGAAGGTTTAATTGAAGGAGTGAAGGTTCAGAATATGCAGGAGTGCATGACACACCTGCAATTTGTAGATGATGTCATAGTCTTTATTAACAATAAAGCTGAATGCGTTCAAGAAATTAAGCACTTGTTGTTGTGCTTTCAGTTTCTTACAAGACTAAAAATAAATTTTTCAAAAAGTCAGCTTTTTGGGGTCAAAAAGGATTTGGAATTATTAAACCAAAGTGCAGAGATTCTAGGCTGCAGTGTAGGTTCAATGCCATTCACGTACTTAGGAGCTAAGATTGGATTATCTCCAAAGAGAACGATTTTTTGGGATCCTCTGATATCTAAATTCAATAACAATCTAGCTACCTGGAAAAGTGATTTTTTAAATATGTCAGGTAGGTTAGTACTACTTAAGGCTGTGATGGATAGCTTGCCTACGTACTTGCTTAACCTTTATTCCATTCCTAAAGGAGTCACTGGTAAGATAGAACCATTAGAAGAAGTTTTCTTTGGGGAGAGATGGTTAAGAATGGTAAAAAAGAGAGAAAACTTCACTTGCTCAGTTGGGAAAACATCACTAAACCTAAAGAGTTTGGAGGATTAGGGATAGTTCCCTTGGAGGTTAAAAACAAAGCCATGTTGGGAAAGTGGTGGTTCAGGTGGCAAAAAGAGAGATCAAGTCAGTGGAGTAAACTTATAAAGGCCAAGTATAACTATGGGGAGGATGAAGATATAGATGGGAAAAGTTCTAATGGTAAGGTCTCGTACCTTTGGAATAGCATTATTCGGATTAATGATGCATCAGGTTTTAACAAGAAGTTGGGCTTTAGCAATAACTTATGGTCAATCAGAAATGGTGAATCAGCCTTGTTCTGGGAAGATTGGTGGCATGGAAAAGAAAGACTTAGTAAGTCTTTTCAAAGATTGTACAGTGTATGTAAAATTAAGAAGGTGGTGATAAAGGAATTCGTGGAAATTTGTGTTCATCTCTATTTGAATTTCACCCTAGATTCGGATCCCTCAAAATTGTTAAAATTCTAGTACAAATACAATTTTTAACGTAGTTTTTTTGAATTCGATCAAAATAATAAACTAATGCTAAATTTAAATTAATTGTCTCGGCATGTGCTTTGCACGGATTATCATCTAGTATTGATAATGAAAATACTTAATTAAGATGTTTTAACTATTAATATATCATTATAAATTTATGACTCCGACCATTTAGTTCAAAAGAAAATTCATCCAAATTTTTCTAAACAAATAGCCAAAATTCCTTTCCAAGTTATTAATTTTTCACAATTTATATACACACATGCACAAACTTCCAATTTATTATCCTTTTCTCTAATATTGTGAATTTAAAAATATTTAAACTTTCAAGAAAGAAATAAATATGATTATTCCATTCCCTTTTAAAAACTTGGAAAATCAAACACAGGAATGGAATGATCATTCCCTTCCTTAACCATTCCCTTCCAATTCTCAATACATTCTTCCGGCCTCATTCCATTCAAATGTAAAGTGAACACAATCGTGTATTATTCTTATTTTTATTTATTATTAAACAGTACAATTTTATTTAAAAATAATAATAAATTACTATTTAATTGGTCAAATTATAATTTACCAATTACATTTTTTTTAATTAAATTTTTTGTTTGTAAATTGTATAATAGCCTAACTCCTGCACAAATGTATTAACAGAAAATGAATTATCAAATATATTTTAAATTAAATAAAATCATTCCAATAGTGAACCAAACAAATAATATACCTCAACCCGATTCAGCCAAACGACCCCTAAATTAATTGAAAGAAATAAAATACAAACCAAACAGGCCGAAGGTTTAAATTATCCAAAACCAAAATAAGATTGTAAATTAACCTAAACCATATATGTAAAGGAAAATTAAAATTTAACCTTGATGTATGTATATATATTATACACATCGTAGATGAGCCCCTGCATTCTCCTGAACGTTTATTTGAGTTGAGTTTTAAACATCTATCGGTGTGTATTTTTGTGTGTATTACATCGTACGTTCTGTTTAATTCTACCATGGATGCAAATTGGGAAAAGCTACCCAAGGAGTTAGTTGTAGCTATTGCACATAAGTTACGTTCTTGCCATGATTACATTAGACTTGCAGCTGTATCCCAATCATGGAAATCAATTCTGTATCAGTTGAGCGTACGTGATGAGATGCCATTGCTGCCTCCAGAGTCTCCACTTCTCTTTCTTGCTGAGCAACTCGCTGAAGGTGTTGCGAGTAGTTGTGAAATCAAAGAGGAGGACGAGGATGATGAGGAGCAGTGGGAGGGGATAGACAATACTATGACACTCTTATTGACCAACAGATGGAAGTATATGATTATGGAAAATATTTGGTCGGTAATACACGTGGGTTATACAGTCTTTCAACAAGGAAAACATATTACACAGAGTTACCAGAAGCTTCAGGAAAACTTATTTTAGGAACAAATAATGGATGGCTATTAACGGTTGGGATGGATTTGCAAATTAATTTATTGCATCCTTTATTAAGAAAGTGGCTCAGGAACAAGAGAGAAAATTCTCTAAATAACTCACTTTTATTCTCAAATTCAAGGTACATTACAATGCTCTAATCATGCCTATTTATAGTAATGCTAGAGGTCCTTACATGCAAATAATGAGGTCCTTAAATGCAAATAAATGATAGTAGGTGGAGTAAGTAGTTAGGTATGTGGAGTGTAGAATGTTGAAAATAAAATTGGCACATGGGTGGCTATAGATGGCTTCTAGAATGATGGCTGCTGGAATCATACTCCCCGAGTTGGAGAGAACTCGATCTCGAGTTTTAGTATTCTTCAGTCCAAATAAGGTGAAAGATCATCAACATTAAAAGTTGCCGAAACACCGTATGTTCCAAGCAGTTCTACTTTGTAAGCATTATCATTGATTTTCTGCACAACTTTGAATGGTCCATCAGCTCTAGGTGACAACTTGGCATTTGGTTGATTAGGAAATCTCTCTTTTCGTAGATGAATCCAGACCAAATCTCCAACTTTAAAAATCTGTTGCTTTCGATGTTTGTCTCGCTGATTTTTGTATCTGGAATTTTGTTTCTATATCTGCTCTCGAACTTGTTCATGCAGTTTCTTGATTTCCTTCGCTCGACTATCTGCATCAGAACTGAATTGTTGTTTGTTGGTTGACGGAGTCAAATCAAGTGGGCTAAGTGGACGGGTGCCATATACCACTTCAAAAGGGCACTTTCCCGTAGACTGATTAGTTGAATTATTGTAAGCAAATTCAACTTGAGCCAGAATAAGATCCCACTGCTTCAAGTTTTTACCAACAAACTTCGAAGTAGATTTCCCAACAGTCGGTTGACAGCTTCGGTTTGTCCATCAGTCTGAGGATGGCTCGCACTACTGAACTGCAGCTTAGTTCCCATCTTCTTCCATAAAGTTCTCCAAAAATGGCTTAAAAACTTCACATCTCGATCAGAAGTGATCGTTTTTGGAATTCCATGAAGACGAACTATTTCTTTGAAATACAAATCAGCAACTTGAACAGCATCATTCGTCTTTTGACAAGGAATGAAATGGGCCATCTTTGAAAATCTATCCACCACGACCATAATTGAATCTTTCTGACGTTGACTTCGTGGAAGTCCCAAAATAAAATCCATAGTAACATCTTCCCATGGTGATTCCGGTACGGGAAGTGGCATATATAAACCAGTGTTTTGGCATTTGGATTTAGCCAAATGATAGATTCTGCATCTTCGAATATGCCGATTTATATCTCTTTCCATTCTTGGCCAATAAAAATTTTCTTTTACCAGGGCCATAGTTTTATCTCGACCAAAGTGACCTGCTAATCCTCCATCATGGGCTTCCCAGATAATGGCTTCTCGTAGTGAACATCGAGGAATACACAAAGTCTTCTCTTTGAATAAAAATCCTTCATGCTTGTAGTAATCTTTGGAGGATTACACTTCAATAGTATTCCAAATTTTCTGGAAGTCAGGATCATATGGATACAACTCTTTTATCATTTCAAAACCAACTACTTTTGTTTGTAGTGTAGACAGTAGTGTATGGCGCCTACTGAGAGCATCTGCAACAACATTTTGAATTCCAGCCTTGTGCTTGATTAGAAATGGATAAGACTGTAAAAAAATGTAGACGGTTAATCTTCTGTTGAGAGTTCAAATATTTTAAAGCTTCATGATCAGAATAAAGAATGAATTCTTTATTTAATAGGTAATGACTCCAATGGTGCAAGGCTCGAACAATTGCATAAAACTCCTTGTCGTATGTTGAATACCGAATTTTAGCATTGTTAAGCTCTTCACTGAGGAAGGCTATAGGATGACCTTCTTGACTTAGAACAGCACCAATTCCAGTGTGGGAAGCAT
Organism: Kitagawia praeruptora; assembly: GCA_037693485.1. NCBI lineage: Eukaryota > Viridiplantae > Streptophyta > Magnoliopsida > Apiales > Apiaceae > Kitagawia > Kitagawia praeruptora. The sequence goes on from CM075352.1 coordinate 130,858,456, forward strand.
CACAGCTAACTTCAAATACTTGATCAAAATTGGGTAGGGCTAATACTGGTGCTTCAGTTAAATATTTCTTCAGCTTGTCAAAACTTTTCTGTGCAGCCTCGGTCCATTGAAACTTGTCTCCTTTGATACAATCTGTGAGGGGAGTAGCAACTGTGCTGAAGTTTTTGATGAATCTTCTGTAAAAGGAGGATAATCCATGGAAACTTCTGACCTCATGGATTGATTACGGAACTGGCCAGCTATTGATTGCTTCTATCTTTTCTGGATCAACTCGTATGCCTTCGGATGTGATGATGTATCCAAGAAAAGTAACTTCATTTGTCAAGAAAGCACATTTCTTCAAATTGGCATAGAGTTTTTGTTCACGAAGAGTCTGTAACACTTGTCGGACATGTTCCAAGTGCTCCTCCTTGTCCTTACTAAAAATCAGAATGTCATCAAAATAGACGATGACAAATTTACCAATAAAGGGTCGAAGGACTTAATTCATAAGTCGCATGAATGTACTTGGTGCATTGGACAACCCAAAGGGCATAACTGTCCATTCATAAAGACCATCTCTTGTTTTAAAGGCAGTCTTTCATTCATCTCCTGGTCGAATTCTGATCTGATGGTATCCGCTTCGAAGATCAATCTTTGAAAAGATAGTGGAACCATGTATCTGATCTAGCAAATCATCAAGTCTAGGAATTGGAAATCTATACTTGATGGTAATTTTGTTGACAGCTCGGCTATCAATACACATTCTCCAGCTTCCATCTTTCTTAGGGACTAGAATGGCAGGAACCGCATAAGGACTAACACTTTCCTGTATTAATCCTTTTTTTAATAATCCTTCAACTTGACTTTGAATTTCAGCATGCTCCTGAGGACTCATTCTGTATGCAGGTCGGTTTGGAATCGTTGCTCCTGGACTGAAATCAATAGCGTATTGGATGTCTCGCATGGGGGGTAGTCCAGATGGAATGTCTTCTGGAACCACATCGGGAAACTCTTCAAGTAGTGGTTTAACTTCGACTGGAACATGAGTCTCCTTATTTGATTCGAATAGTAGAAATAAGCTCATGGTTTGAACTTCCTCTATAGCTTCCTCCAGTTGTTTCTTCGTGACTAGGGACACTAATGGTTTGGCTTCCTTTTTGTTTTTATCAAACTCACTCGGCGGTAGAGTAGCTAGCTTGATTTTTATTCCATCCTTGACAAAAGAGTAGGTGTTTGCATAACCGTCATAAAGTACTTGACGATCATACTGCCATGGCCTACCTAGAAGAAGATGATAGGCATCCATAGGCACAACATCACACCATACTTGATCCTGGTACTTCTGACCAATAGAGAATGTCATTAGGCAATGCTTGTCAACTTTGACTGTACTTCCTTTATTGAGCCAATGCAAACTGTAGGGTTGTGGATGAATCTGGGTTGGTAGATCCAATTTTTCTACCATGTAACTTGAAACGACATTTTCACAACTCCCATTGTCTATGATAACATCACAGACTTTTCCTGCAGAAGTGCAACGAGTGTGGAAAATATTGCGTCTCAACCAAGGTTCTTCCTTATTGGCCATTGTGTTTAGGCTTCGTCGGATTACTAAGGACTCACCCTGATCAGCAGCAGTAATTTCTTCATCGTATATTGGAACTTGCGTAATATTCTCCTTCAGTGTCTTCTCGAGTCTCTTCTTCCTCATAAACTTCATAGGCTTCTCCTTTGATAATTGTGATACTTCTCCGGTTTGGACAGTTTGAAGCAATGTGACCAAAACCTTGGCATTTAAAGCATTTAATTGCCTTGTTTTTGTTTTCTGTAGAAATGGTTTTAGGAGAGGGTTGGGTGGAAGAGCTGGCTTGGTTGGTTGGTGGCTTCTGATTGTAAGGTGGTTGGTTTGCTGGAGAGAAATTTCTCGTGGTAGATCTTTTGGGTAGCTGCTTCTCTACTCGCGTAGCAAGACGAATAACATCTTCTAACGACCAATATTGTTGAAGTTCAACATGATCAGCAATATCAGTATTTAATCCTCCGAGGTATCTGGCAATGGTCTGCTCCTCTTTTTCTTGTATATCACACTGCATCATCAACTTCTCAAATTCTCTTGTGTATTCTTCGACTGATAAATTCTTCTGACGAAGATTTTGCAGTTGGATAAACTTGTCTTGGTAGTAGTGAGGAGGAAGAAACATTCGGGTTAATTCCTTTCGCATTTTTCCCATGTTTTGATCTTGCTTTTTCCTTCTCGGTCTCGCCTTTTTTTAAGATTTTCCCACCAAATGGAAGCATGTTTCCTTAATTTCACAGCAATAATCTTCACCTTTTTTTCTTCGTGAATATCCTTATATTCAAACACCCTTTCGACTGTTTGAAGCCAATCGATGAAATCATCTGGTTGAAGTCTTCCTTCAAAATTAGGAATGTCAACTTTAAACTTTAATGTCATCATGTCTGACTTGTGGCCTTTGTGGTCGACGATTTCTAGGTGTTGAAGAATCACTGGAAGATTCTTCATCTTCTAGTTGACGCTCGTTTAACAAGACTTGTTGGGCTTGCAAAGCATCTTGAAGTTCTTGAATTTGTCTCCGCATGTCCGCTATTTCAACATCTCGTAGAGGTTGTCTTCGTGGAGGCATGTTGAAAAATAAATTTTTAGTGAATAGTGCCGTATGAACAGTGCCGTATAAACAGTGCCGTATGAACAGTACCGTATGAACAGTACCGTATGAACAGTACCGTATGAACAATGTCGTCTTCTCCGGTGATGAACAGTGTCGTCTTCTCCGGTGATGAACAGTAACTCCGCCTGAACAGTGTCGTCTTCTCCGACGATGAACAGTGAATAGTGAACAGTAACTTCCGACCGAAATAGTGACCGGAATTTCTGTTTTTTTTCACTCAACTCCGGGATCTAAAAACTTGCTCTGATACCAAAATATGGCTCAGGAACAAGAGAGAAAATTCTCTAAATAACTCACTTTTATTCTCAAATTCAAGGTACATTACAATGCTCTAATCATGCCTATTTACAGTAATGCTAGAGGTCCTTACATGCAAATAATGAGGTCCTTAAATGCAAATAAATGATAGTAGGTGGAGTAGGTAGTTAGGTAGGTCGAGTGTAGAATGTTGAAAATAAAATTGGCACATGGGTGGCTATAGATGGCTTCTAGAATGATGGCTGCTGGAATCAGAAAGCAAATCCCACTTCCACCCATGAATACCTTCGCTAATCAAGAGCCGGTAGTTTCGCCCCCAACAAGTAATTTACATGTTCATTCAAAAGGTTGCGATGTCTTCTATGGAGAATTATGTCGTGGTTGGCAAAGGCACGCCTGGTGCGATAGTAATGACTATCTATGGAGGATGTAATTATTTGGCTTTTGCTAAACTGCAAGACAAAGCTGTGTGGACTAATGTGGACCATGTGGACAACTCTGGATTTGAAGATGTCGTTTACTGTAAGGAAAAATTTTATGCCGTCGATTGCACTGGAGTTGTATATATGTGTGATATTGGTGATGCCCATAAGAGTGGAGAACAGACCAGCCTAACTTATATTGCATTATGTCCACCTCAAAGGACAGGTGATTTTTATCATAGGTATTTGGTTGAATCAGGAGCAGGTCTTTTGCTAGTTTTGCGCATCCGTAAAACTAGGCTAATGAAACCACCTAGTCGCATGAAAGACATGTATCGTACAGTCGATTTCCTACTGTGGAAGTTGGAACTAAGATTTACTGATGGTTGTGAAACCCCTTCGGGTACTTTCATTCAAGTAGATAGCTTAGGCGACAACGCATTATTCATAGGTAGAGCTTCATCGGTATTGCTACAATCTTCAGAGTACGTAAGGCCCAACTCCATTTACTTTACAGATGACATGATGGAACTATATAGCTTGGTAGGAGGAGGCCACGATATGGGAATTTTCAACATGGAGAGTCGCACCATTGAACCTTTTTTCGAAGGGAAATCTATACATCTTATCTCCCCTCCACTCTGGTATATCTGAATTTAACCAAACATAGACCAATTTTATTTGGTTAATATTTTAGACTTAGCCATTTAAAGTAACTTTGTATGATAACTTGTATATCCTGGATCTTTTTTCACGTAGTTGAATCGTACAAGGACTTTTTTTTATATATATAGAATAGTAAATTATATTGATAAAGTCGATGTTAAATATTGACACTATTGTTCTTTACATTCATGCCTCATGCCATGGAGATATATTGGACTCTGTACTTAAAAATCTTAATAACCCTTGGCGCAAACATGTTTATTTATTTTCACTATACTAAATTTTTGTAATTTCATTTTAGGTCCAACAGCTCGATCTCAGCTTTATGGTGTTGTAAGTTTAAATTTCGAACAGTTTACTTTTTTCTTAAGTAGATATGCTGTACAAATTATGATATGATGAATGGTCTATGTTTTGATACCTGGACCTTTAGAAGTCTTGTGAATGTGTTGTAATTAGGAGGCTGAAGTCAGATAGAAATCATAAGAGTATTTGCCAGGGGTTGTATATCCTTTGACACCACGCACACACTGTTAGTATTTGGTCCAGATCTTGCAAGGTTCTATCAACTATGACATCCCTATTATAGCCATACATCGTATTCGTATCAACTGCTAGAAATATGTGCCTGCCCTTTTTATGGAGTTGTTACCATTCTGATTCTTTAGTTAAGCATTGATGATAGACTTCAGAAACCTGATATAACTTTTACGTCCACTCATGTATTCAAACAATATCTGACAATGCTACTTTGTGTAGCATCCAAAAGCTTGGGCCAACTTTGCCAATTTGGTAGTTTTATCTGAAAACTGTGAAGTATATTCGTTTTATTGTACTAAAGTGCAACATATTTAGATATATAAACTTTTGATGGGATAGATAACAACTGTTATATGCCATGGTCTATGGTTCTTGTTTTGTGAGATATTTGATCACAAACATACCTTTGCAGAAGAGTGCTTAATCTAATGAACTTGGTGCAAATATGTAATACAAGAATACATAATCAAAACAATTTGAACAGAAATACCAAATATGTTATATAAAATTATGTCGAGGAATTGATGATTATAGATTTATAGTGAATCGGTATGTTATAGGCCTGCGCCCTGCAGATGGAGCATCTAAAAAAGGAACATAAAGATGATCATATCCGCCAACAAGTGCTTGCTGCGTATTTTACCCACTGCATAGTTTAGTATTTTACTGATTTGTTGCTTGACCTACCTCATTGCCTGGTACTTTGCGGCAATTTATTCTTGTCAGCTAAAGCTGATATTCAAGTATGTATATTTGAGTCTTTTTCCGGAAAGCATGTCATTGCTCTCACTAGAATGTGCATACTTTTGGAATTGGCTAATCCTAGATGCTTAGAGATGGTGTATTTACCTTTTTTAATGCAGGCAATGTTTGGGTTATTTAGTGAAAGTCAGTTGAGCATGTTCTGTATTCAACTTTTTATTTTGGATGGATGTTTTGGTAAATAAAATCCTATTCCTTGGATGGAACAATAGTGGTTGGATTTATGCATTTATAATTTTGAGTATAAGGCTGATTGACAATATTCATTCTGTTACTTAAATCACTAGCAGGGCTGCTAATGCTCGATAGTTCAGGGGAGAACACAGGTTCGAAAAATGAACTAACAGGCGAAGAATCATAAAACTGGTAAGTGTATGGTTCAGAGAAACTGTTTGATTCAGTTGTGCTTAAGTTGGGTATAATGGGTTTCGCCAGAGGGCTCTCAAGTGACACTTGCGGGATAACGGTTGTCGAAAAGGCAGTTTTCAGAGTTGTAAAATTACAGGCCATAATCTTGTTGAGTAGTTTGGAGAGATATTCTTTGACCTCATCTCTTTTGTTGTATGACCATCTTGAGTAATTGCATTGAATGGTTCTCATATTCCTTCACCTGCTTCTGTTTTTACAGACTTGAGTTCAAGACTTGTGTATAAGAGCAAATCCAATAGCCTCCTTATGTTTTCCTTATAAATATTATAAAATATTAGGTTCTTAGCAATTTTTGATATTTTAAGGTATGACAATTCCAACAAGCTTACTTATATTTGATCCTTATAATTATTAAATAATAAATAAAAGGAATGAAGGAAGAACAAAAAAAGAGGGAAATAATTGGAAAAAGGAGAGAAAATATTATTTTATTGATAAAAGTGAAATAAGGGAGCACTTAAAGATAAGGGATGGTATGATGTTCTTAATTATTTAAGGAAAAGTTAAGAGTCTATTGAAGCACAATTTTAGACCTTATCCTTTATAATTTGAGTTAGGAGGTCATAAAAAGGATCTATTGGACTTGCTCTAAGAGGTACTGATTCAACTCATTTATGCTCCGCCTTTTGCCAACATGTCAATCAGGCCCGGTTCTGAGGGTAGTATAGAGGGGGAACGGCCAAGGGCCCAAACTTGAAAGAGGACTGTAATAACCCTAACTTTAGCAATGCTACAGTGATCATATGAATAGTAAATTTCGAGGATTTAGAGAAATGGTATGTAAGTACTCTATACTTGAAACAGAAAATGAGTAAACAGAAACCATATTAGTGATACACTATAAAAATAAGTGATTCGAAATGACGATAGATTTCAGAAATTCCTGAATATGGATTTTGAGGATTTTGATTTCGAATAAGCTTCTATTGGATATTAAGGAGCATGGAGATATTGAAGGAAATTATATATTGAGGAATTAGTGAATTAGGGCAAACTAAAGGATTACTAAGTTAAGGAAATACCAAAGGAATTTGGATTGTTAAATGATTTCAGAACCACTGAGATAATGAGGTATATTCGAAGCGAATCACAATTAGACGAGTATGGAAACTGTTGATGGAGGATTTTCGTAATCAACGTGATTTTCGGAGGCCCACTGGAATTTACAAGTGTAACACATGTAATTGGCTGTTTTTGGTGATTTGGGTGTGATTTGATGGTGGGGGTGAGCTGAGCTTGAGAGGTTACGAGAATCATCGCAGGTTCCATTAGCGAGATCTGTGGCCGTTCTCTCAAGGTGCCTACGTACCCTTGTTTATATAGGGATCAAGCTCACGTAGTTCTAATGCGAGGCTGATTCTGCTTGACCAGCTGTATTCGATTGTCTAGTTCGTGTTGGACTCAAGTTCCTTTAGAGTTTACCACGAACTGGTTGGCTAAGTAGAGTAGAACTCGAGTTCGTACTCTACTATAATTCTCATGTCTATTAGAGGCATTCTAGGATCAACTGCGCCCTAGAATTACACTCCAATAATAATTCGGTCTCTTTCTGGCTGGCTACGCTCAGGAACCTGGTGCTCAGGAACCTATGTCTCAGGAACCTGGTGCTCAGGAACCTGTATTTCGGAACCTGGTTCTCAGGAACCTCTGTCTAGGAACCTGTTTCTCAGGAACCTCCTTATTTTGGGACATATTGCTTAGGGACCTCATTATAGGTACTTGTACCTGCACAAATAACAAATATATTAGTTTGGGGAGCCTCTTTGTGGTTCCCATATGCTCTTGTTGTCTTCACTACTGCTGCTAGGCTGTCATGAACTCTTCTGCAGGGGGAACCTGGTCCGTTCGTAATCTACTCAGCTTCCGGTTCATCAGGAACCTCATAATACTTGTAGCTTCTTGACTGTCTACTCAGCGAGTGCTCATTTCTTCATGTCTAGTCTTCATATCTTGTAATGGATCTATTTTCTGGCTCGTATGGATTGGACCCTATAACTTAATGGGCCTAAATCTAGCCCATGGAGATTTTGGGCACAACAGAAACCAAACAACCAAGATTAGTAATATAACAAGGATACATACCACATTATTATTTACCAATATGATTGGCATTTTACTTAGAAAATTAAGAGATTAGGATATTAGATCATCCAAGTGACATAAGTAATGATATCATTTTCCACTAACACTTAATTAAGGGGTAGATTAGTCATTAACCAAGGTAAATATCTACACCACTCCACAAAACTCTAGAATTATCAAGATTATAGCAAGATAAGATCAAAAATCAAGAGAAAAATCTCTCCCCTTCCATTATCATCCATTCGGCAAAAACAAAGAAAAAAGAGAAATAAAAATCCAAAACCCAAGTTCTAGCCAATAACAAATCAAGAGATAATTCATGGAGGTTCTTGGAAGATAGATTAAGACATCCACAAAGTTTCATAGCCATCAAGCATCATTTGATAAGGTAATAAAATCATGGAAGTTGATGGTGAATAGTAGTGAATAGTAACTTTAAGAAACTAACTTTGTTTTTATGGTTCCTTTAGTTAATCCAAGTTAGTATATGGTTGATTAAGCATATCCCAAGGCTTAGTAAGTGTTGTTAAAGCTTCAAGGAAGGTATAATCTCTTCACTCCTCTTGAGTTTATGATGAATATTGGTGGTATTAGTGGTTAAGTGGTTATAAGTGATGAAATCATGATTATATATGTGTTTAAAAGTGTTTTTATTGTATATAAAAGGAGTATGTGCTTGTAACCATGGTTGGTAAGATGACGACATGGTGTAGGTGATGGTGTATAAGGTGGATGATTGATTTGGAGGAGTTGGATTTCGGAAAGTATGAAAATATAGCCGTTATAATGCCCGATTTTCGTTAAACCAAATAGATGCCCTGTTTTTGGCACCCATATTCACACGGTAGGTTCCTGTCCAGTGCACCAACTGATCATGAAAGGATAGAGCTTGGTTCATAGATTGTTTTGATATAAGGTGCGTTAAAATCTGATGAACGGTTTAAGAGAAAAGTCAGTTTTAGTGAACGACGTTCGAAAACCGAGAAATCGTAATTATGTTAACTTTGAGGTTATAATTACTATACCTATACATTTTTAAAAGTCACGAAATTTTGGGATATGGTAGTAGTGTGGTCAGAGAACTAGTTCCAGTTGACCTTACATTAAAATTCGAAACCTATAATTTATAAGAATTTTTAAAGTTGAGCATGGTTGTAAGGGAAATGGTGAACAAACATAGAAAACCTTGATTTAACATAAAATGGTTAGATTCTTGGAACACTTGGGTTATAAATAACATGTTACTCACATATTAAGCATTAAAGGTGTAGTTATATAAAAGGTGAAGTGAGAAAGGGATGTAGTATGCTAATGACGGTCCTTTTCATGTTTATAGAAACTCCGGGAGAGCCGCGAGCCATACCTTCAGGACACAGAGATCGAGGCAAGATTTCTTCTATCCTTACTTTGGAAAACTACTTATCTTCAAATTAAAATGATTTCATTGAATATATACATGTGATTCTATTGTTGCTATATTATTAATGAATTTATTCCCTGATTTTGGGAATTAAAGAGAGATGTATATGAACTATGGATTATGAGTATGAATATAGATATGATCATGCATAAAGTGAACATGCTTTATGATTAAGAGAATATGAAAGAATGGTATTAGTTGTTATCTAGAGTTATATGAAAGAATGGTATCAGTTGTTATCTAAGGTTATATGATTTATAATGTTATCCTTTTAAATATTGTGCTTTAATAAGTATTATTTGATTATTATCTACTATTTTTAAAAAGTAGATGGAATATTTTATATATATAAGAGTACTGGATTTCATTGAATACAGAGGAGATGTCTGAGTCATATCTAAAGTATTATGATATATATATATTTTAAAGGTGATGATAAATAAAGATGGAAATGTGAATGGAAATGTGAATGGAATAATGATTGAAAAAGGGGGATTGCAACAAAAAGCGTAAGAGGCTATGTGCGGCACAGTCCAGCACTCAATATTTTCGGCACGAAGATGCCAAGGGAGGATGTAGCAGGTAGCCTTCCTCCAGGGTTGATAACCAGGTAGGATCATCCCTTCTACTAGTAGTAAACAGAGAGCGGGTACGGTCAGGCGACTGATCATCGTCCTACGTATCTGGCGCTAGCAGATATCCCCAAAACTTGAAAGCAAGAATTGAAAAGAATTTTCAGATGTCTATACTGAAAATAGAAAATGATGATATGAAATGATGGAATTATTGTTACAGATGAAGAGAAACTGATTTTATATTAACTAGCTTATAGCCCGTGCAAAGCACGGGTTACTTTTAATTTTTTATAATTTATTTATAATATAATATAATACTATAAATATTAATTTAAATATGTTATTGATTCGAACCTTACATCTTTATATATATAATAATTTTTAATATTAAATATAAATTAATATGCTATTGGCGGAAATCGAACCTTGAACCTCTGCATATAACAACTTTTAGTATTGTTATATCTAACGGTCATGATCTACTTGAGTTGCTGATCTAACGGTGATAAATGAGGGATAACCAAAAATGGGGATAACCAAAAAAGGGGTAACCAACTACAAATTATACCCCCTTTTGCTTATTATAATATAGTATAGATTTATATAATTGTTGCATAAGAAGGAAATGAGAAGATGATAGCGAGAGATTTGTTCAAGTTTTCATATTATCTTGAAAGATTACACTGAAATGGTATATTGATTGTTATATCATTTAAGAAGAAAAACTGATATTATATGATATTAGAAGAGAGACTGATATTATAATACTATATATTTCTTTTCCTACAAAGATAATTGGAAAGTATATATATATTGAATGAAAATAAAATTTCTTTCCATAATAACTGAAGATTGTTTTGTTTAATATATTTATATGATGGTTTATTTTCCTTTGGTGCTAGTTGATAGAATTTATCTTGCTGAGCTATTTTAGCTCATTCTTGCTACTTATGTATATAACAGCTATGTATGTCGATACTCCGTACCACGCCCCGCAAGAGGGTAAGGGAAAGGCGACCTTTTTAGAGCATGCTGGCACCGATTCCTGAGGTAGCGTAGAGGCAGACGGGTTCTGGTAGCCATATGTATAATTAAGTGTGTAAGCATGTAATAAACTTTTGATTGTTGAAATGCTTCATGTCGAAGTATTATTCAACAATGTATTTAAGTATGATCCTGGTTTGTAATAACTCCTTTAAACTTTAAACTCTTAATATCGTGGATGTTGTTTTCTGAGCATATGACTGGTGTGTGTTAATATTATTAAGTGTGGGGTCTATTGTGTGGGTTTTATTATGCATTTATATTCCAGCTGCAAAGAGAAGAATATTAATAAAGGGAAATTGGTCCGTGACGGCCTGGATTCCTGACCCCGGATTTAGGGCTGTCACAATTTGGTATCAGAGCTAAGAGTCATAATGCTCAGGAACAATAATGATAATAATAAATGTATCAATAATAATATAAAATTTGAACTCCCATCGAGTTCAGGGGTGGTATATCACATGTAGCATTTATTTTAAGCATATAATAGACTGTTACTAATAGAATTTAATGTTTTATTATAGGGAGCGGAGATGGGTGAGCCGAGTCAGGACCCCTAGTGGCTAGGATTATCCGAGCAGGAGATTGTAGACCTGCAGTTAGTAGGAGTAGAGGTTCCAGACTATGCTGTCGCTGACCTCCGGAGGAGGGTTCGCGCGGAGGCCCTAGAGAGATATGAGATTAGAGTGAGACTGGAGGAGGCAGAGGAGCGTAGACAGAGAGATGCTATGGCTATGGTACCATATACCAGTAGACCCTTGGTAGGATCTGATGGGGCAGGTCCTTCCCGAGTGCGGACAGATATTCCTGAGGAGGAGATGCCGGTGCGCAAGAGGCCTAGGTTATCAGTTATACCTGAGGAGCAGACTGAGTGGAGGGACATTCATATGATTCCTACTCCTGTTCTACCTGTCCTAGTGCCCTCACCAGTTCCATCCCCTCTACCGAGTCCTGATCCTTTGGAGGATCCAGTAGAGCCGTTTACTCCACCGGGACACTTTATTTTCTCAGAGGATGAGTTGGAGGAGGACCCTTCTGAGGATGCAGATACGGAGCTAGTTCCTCCATCTCCACCAGTAGTTGCACCTCCACCTGTAGATGCACCTCCCCCAGCCACTATACCCTCTCAGGAGGCATCCATACTGGCAGGTGATCCACTTCCAGCTATTTTGTTATCAGAGTACTTTGTCTTACAGGGACAGCTGGAGGAGTCCCGTAGGACTATAGATACACTTTTGCAGAGATTGGACAGAGGGAGGGGAGGTACTATTCCTGATGGTTTGTCTTTGGGCTTAGTTAGTATTGAGTTACGAGCACTCGGTGATATTAGGAGGATGTTGGCAGATAGAGGGGACCCAGCATGGCGAGCTCAGATAGTAGACACAGTCACCTCTATGGTAGTGCAGATCAGGGATGTGGTCAGAGCGGCGTTACCATGAGTCGGAGTAGTAGTTTAGTCACTAATCAGACTAGTCATCTCGTGATGTCATTTTGGGGATTAGTTTAGTTGTTTACTGTCTTAATCCCAGTCTGATTAGAGGACAGTCAGTAGTGCTTTTGTTATAGCAGATTAGTATGTACGGATATGTTTTTGGGGTTTCGAACCTTGTATTTTATGAGGTATATATTAGCTAGTAGTGAAGGATGTATCCACAAATTGTAAAATATTTATGTGAATTAATGAAGCTTATATATTTTGTTTAATTTTATCGTATTTTGATAATAAATGTTGGGATTTGGAAATATTAATGTATGTCAGGTGATTGACTTAAATGAAAAGGTTATTGTGTTAAAGGTGATATGATTACTTGTTAAAGTTGTAATATAACTAGATACTAACTGTGTGGAGTTAAAATATTATAATGCATAAGTGAGTTAACTAATGATATAATTGTGTGTATAGAAATAATGTATATTGTACCCTAAATTTGGGTAATTAATGAAGAATATTGTTATATACAGAATCATGCCGCCTAAGCGTAATAATAGAGCGAATGCAAGGGAAAACGAGAGAGATGAAGGAAGTCGAAATAGACAGAATGAAAAGCTCATAATGAACAAAATCATGAGGAAGAAGAAAATGAATCAACTGAACAACAAGGAAATCAGGGTGGTGATCTCTTTAACCAATTCATGGAACTATTAAGGCAGAATTTGGCTAATCCACAGAATCCTCAACAACCACCTGTTCTCCCCAATCAGGCAGCTAACTCTTTTCGTGCCTTTAAATCATTAAAACCCCCAGAGTTTGAGGGAACTGCTAACCCAGTAGTAGCCAGAGCCTGGTTAAAAGAGATGGAGAAAGCTTTCGAGATATTGAGCATAGAAGAGGATCAGAAAACAATCTTTGCCGCCTATCTCTTAAAGGGATAGGCAAATTATTGGTGGGAAGCTAAGAAAAATCTAGAGGGAGCGGGAGTGATAATCTGGGAGCGTTTCACTAGGGTGTTTCTAGACAAATATTCCCCTAGGTACTTGGAAAATCAAATGGAAATGAAATTTTTGGAGTTAAAGCAGGATAACCTAACAGTGGCAGAATATGAAACTAAATTTACTGAACTGTCTAGGTTTGTTCCAGAATTTGTGCGTACTGAGGAACAACGAGCAAAAAGGTTCCAGCAGGGATTGAAACCATGGCTACGAACGAGAGTGGCATCATTTGAGTTAACTGATTATGCTGCGGTAGTTCAGAAAGCATCCATTATAGAAGCCGAAAGTGAACAAAATCAGATAGGTCGAGAAAGTAAGAAAAGGAGATTTGAGGGCCAGAAGGGAGGTTCAAGTGAAGGAAGTTACTTTAGCAAGGTCGGTAAGGGACAAAGATCTCAGGTTGTGGGAAGGTCAAGAACTAATAGTGCTGTTAGTGAGAATGTAAATCAAGGTGGTAAAACCTCAGGAATGTTTCAGGCCAATCAATCACGACCACCCTTACCAGATTGTAGCAAGTGTGGGAGAAAGCATACGGGAGTGTGTAGGATGTTGGAAATAACTTGCTTTAAGTGCGGACAAAAAGGACACTATTATAACCAGTGCACATCAACTGACAAGATTGATATCAAGTGTTACCAGTGTGGAAAACTAGGACACTTTGCTAGAGATTGCCGTTCCGGTGGGTCATCTGCGCCGGGACAAAGTATGACTGCTTCAAATAGACCTACTGCCAGGGTGTATAATATGACTTTAGGAGAAGCGTTGAAAAAGCCGGATACAGATGCAGGTAAAATATTTTCTTTTATTATTTAACCTTGTAAGTTAAATGTTTGGTTAGGGATCGACTAAGTCAATGAATGGTGTAGGTAGGTTGACAATCTAGATAAGGAAAATCAGTATCTGTTAGGGATCTGAAAATTCTATGAAAAGGAGAATAAGAGTATTTTGGGAAAAACAAAAACTTGTTTAGGTACGAACAGGAAATATATATTATAGGTAGTATTTTCTTACAATTGTTTCAAGGAATCTTATTCTAGCCAAATTTCTGAAGGATTTTACAGAGACAGGATATAATAAGATTGAAGTGTTCATATTTTATGTCATGATAGAGATCAAAATATAGACAAACCATAGTGAGATACACTACCATTCAGGGGAGGCCAATGTGGTGGCCGATACCCTTAGCCAAAAGAGGAATGAGAGATGAGATAATATAGAATGACTGAAACAGGAAGAAATTTGCAAGATAAAGATAGTGAAAGCATTACTATTGATAAGCTAAATGGCATGTTGATGAATGACAAGCAAGTTATGTTGATGTATTTTTGCGCAAACAAGATAGAGATATTATGAAGGAAAAAGGATAGAGAAAGTGGTGTAGAAGTTAGAAGGTGTGGATGGAAAAGGTATCTATGGACATTTTCAACGTGATTCCGGGACGGAATCCTTTTAATGGGGGAAGGATGTAATAACCCTAACTTTAGCAATGCTACAGTGATCACATGAATAGTAAATTTCGAGGATTTAGAGAAATGGTATGTAAGTACTCTATACTTGAAACAGAAAATGAGTAAACAGAAACCATATTAGTGATACACTATAAAAATAATTGACTCGAAATGACGATAGATTTCAGAAATTCCAGAATATGGATTTTGAGGATTTTGATTTCGAATAAGCTTCTATTGGATATTAAGGAGCATGGAGATATTGAAGGAAATTATATATTGAGGAATTAGTGAATTAGGGCAAACTAAAGGATTACTAAGTTAAGGAAATACCAAAGGAACTTGGATTGTTAAATGATTTCAGAACCACTGAGATAATGAGGTATATTCGAAGCGAATCACATTTAGACGAGTATGGAAACCAAACAACCAAGATTAGTAATACAACAAGGATACATACCACATTATTATTTACCAATATGATTGGCATTTTACTTAGAAAATTAAGAGATTAGGATATTAGATCATCCAAGTGACATAAGTAATGATATCACTTTCCACTAACACTTAATTAAGGGGTAGATTAGTCATTAACCAAGGTAAATATCTACACCACTCCACAAAACTCTAGAATTATCAAGATTATAGCAAGATAAGATCAAAAATCAAGAGAAAAATCTCTCCCCCTTCCATTATCATCCATTCGGCAAAAACAAAGAAAAAAGAGAAATAAAAATCCAAAACCCAAGTTCTAGCCAATAACAAATCAAGAGATAATTCATGGAGGTTCTTGGAGGATAGATTAAGACATCCACAAAGTTTCATAGCCATCAAGCATCATTTGATAAGGTAATAAAATCATGGAAGTTGATGGTGAATAGTAATGAATAGTAACTTTAAGAAACTAACTTTGTTTTTATGGTTCCTTTAGTTAATCCAAGCTAGTATAAGGTTGATTAAGCATATCCCAAGGCTTAGTAAGTGTTGTTAAAGCTTCAAGGAAGGTATAATCTCTTCACTCCTCTTGAGTTTATGATGAATATTGGTGGTATTAGTGGTTAAGTGGTTATAAGTGATGAAATCATGATTATATATGTGTTTAAAAGTGTTTTTATTGTATATGAAAGGAGTATGTGCTTGTAACCATGGTTGGTAAGATAACCACATGGTGTATAAGGTGGATGATTGATTTGGAGGAGTTGGATTTTGGAAAGTATGAAAATATAGCCGTTATAGTGCCCGATTTTCGTTAAACCAAATAGATGCCATGATTTTGGCACCCATATTCACACGGTAGGTTCCTGTCCAGTGCACCAACTGATTATGAAAGGATAGAGCTTGGTTCATAGATTGTTTTGATATAAGGTGCGTTAAAATCTGATGAACAGTTTAGGAGAAAAGTCAGTTTTAGTGAACGACGTTCGAAAACCGAGAAATCGTAATTGTGTTAACTTTGAGGTTATATTACCATACCTATACATTTTTAAAAGTCACGAAATTTTGGGATATGGTAGTAGTGTGGTCAGAGAACTAGTTCCAGTTAACCTTACATTAAAATTCAAAATCTATAATTTATAAGAATTTTTACAGTTGAGCATTGTTGTAAGGGAAATTGTGAACAAACATAGAAAACATTGATTTAACATAAAATGGTTAGATTCTTGGAACACTTGGGTTATAAATAACATGTTACTCACATAGTAACCATTAAAGGTGTAGTTATATAAAAGGTGAAGTGATAAAGGGATGTAGTATGCTAATGACGATCCTTTTCATGTTTATAGAAACTCCGGGAGAGCCGCGAGCCATACCTTCAGGACACAGAGATCGAGGCAAGATTTCTTCTATCCTTACTTTGGAAAACTACTTATCTTCAAATTAAAATGATTTCATGGAATATATACATGTGATTCTATTGTTGCTATATTATTAATGAATTTATTCCCTGATTTTGGGAATTAAAGAGAGATGGATATGAACTATGGATTATGAGTATGAATATAGATATGATCATGCATAAAGTGAACATGCTTTATGATTAAGAGAATATGAAAGAATGGTATCAGTTGTTATCTAGAGTTATATGAAAGAATGGCATCAGTTGTTATCTAAGGTTATATGATTTATAATGTTATCCTTTTAAATATTGTGCTTTAATAAGTATTATTTGATTATTATCTACTATTTTTAAAAAGTAGATGGAATATTTTATATATATAAGAGTACTGGATTTCATTGAATACAGAGGAGATGTCTGAGTCATATCTAAAGTATTATGATATATATATTTTAAAGGTGATGATAAATAAAGATGGAAATGTGAATGGAAATGTGAATGGAGTAATGATTGAAAAATGGGGATTGCAACAAAAAGCGTAAGAGGTTGTGCGCGACACAGTCCAGCACTCAATATTTTCGGCACAAAGATGCCAAGGGAGTATGTAGCAGGTAGCCTTCCTCCGGGGTTGATAACCAGGTAGGATCATCCCTTCTAATAGTAGTAAACAGAGAGCGGGTACGGTCAGGCGACTGATCATCGTCCTACGTATCTGGCGCCAGCAGGTATCCCCAAAACTTGAAAGCAAGAATTGAAAAGAATTTTCAGATGTCTATACTGAAAACAGAAAATGATGATATGAAATGATGGAATTATTGTTACAGATGAAGAGAAACTGATTTTATATTAATTTATATAATTGTTGCATAAGAAGGAAATGAAAAGATGATAGCGAGAGATTTGTTCAAGTTTTCATATTATCTTGAAAGATTACACTGAAATGGTATATTGATTGTTATAGCATTTAAGAAGAAAAACTGATATTATATGATATTAGAAGAGAGACTTATATTATAATACTATATATTTCTTTTCCTACAAAGATAATTGGAAAGTATATATATATATTGAATGAAAATAAAATTTCTTTCCATAATAACTAAAGATTGTTTTGTTTAATATATATATATGATGGTTTATTTTCCTTTGGTGCTAGTTGATAGAATTTATCTTGCTGAGCTATTTTAGCTCATTCTTGCTACTTATGTATATAACAGCTAGGTATGCCGATACTCCGTACCACGCCCCGCAAGAGGGTAAGGGAAAGGCGACCTTTTGAGAGCACGCTGGCACCGATTCCTGAGGTAGCGTAGAGGTAGACGGGTTCTGGTAGCCTTATGTATAATTAAGTGTGTAAGCATGTAATAAACTTTTGATTGTTGAAATGCTTCATGTCGAAGTATTATTCAACAATGTATTTAAGTATGATCCTGGTTTGTAATAACTCCTTTAAACTTTAAACTCTTGATATCGTGGATGTTGTTTTCTGAGCATATGACTGGTGTGTGTTAATATTATTAAGTGTGGGGTCTATTGTGTGAGTTTTATTATGCATTTATATTCCAGCTGCAAAGAGAAGAATATTAATAAAGGGAAATTGGTCCGTGACGGCCTGGATTCCTGACCCCGGATTTGGGGCTGTCACAAGGGCCCATTTTTTTATATTTTATAAAAATAGTACTAAAAAAATTGATATAATAAAAATGTAAAAATGTAAAAACTAGAAGAAATTTTTTCACTCCAACAATAGTGACACATTCTTTACCCCCTATATCAAATTTAAATTCTTCATCTTCTCTGATTTCTCTCCCCAATATCTAAAATTTTTTTAATTCTCAAAATTTTCTCCACCCATCAATAAATTCGTTAATTTTTCAAATATTTCTCAAAATAATATTTCTAGGGTCGAGCTTTTTAATGAGCCGAGTTCGAACACAAGTCCGGACTCATTTAGCTAAACGAGCCGGTTTGCCTCAGCTAATGAAATTTAATCAGCCGATTTTGGACACAAGATTAGGCTCGTTTAAGTATAATTTTACACGAACTAGTCCGGTTTAAATATGGTCGTTTAAAAAAGCTTAGCTCGAATTACAACCATGCTCTTAATTACGGCAAGAGGAACCTTTTTTAAAGGGGCCCCAAATTAGTATTTTGCCTAGGGCCCCAAAAAATTCCGGATCGGGCCTGACGTCAATAATTAGTTTGAAGCACGTAGAGCAAACAAGTAAAGATTTGTGCATAATGCAAGATAGAAAATTTATAAAATTTTACTTTACTTTGAACTTTTAGGATGTTTAATTACTTTACGTGAATTGACATCTTTACGTTTCATATAAAACTAAAACAAAGATAGAGGGAAAACTTTTCCACCGAAAGGGAAACTTTCTCTCCAGCCTTCCTCTTTCGTCTTCATCTTCAACGGCCTCTCCTCCTCCGGCGGTGGTTTATCCACCGACCGGAGGCCCTTTTTCTGTTCAGTTCTTTATTTCCTTCAATAATCATCCTCCTTTTGTGAGGATTGTGAGTTTTTTGACTTGCTTTACCCATTAATTGGGTTTATTGGTCTCTCCTTGTGAGAGTTTGTTTGTCTCTCCTTGTGAGAGTTTGCTTGGTTTGTTGGTTTTAATGAAGATCTACAATAGATCAATCCTGCTGAGAATGATTTTGTCGATAGTTTGGGGGATCTGGAAAGTCCGCATCGAAGCTGAGATGCTAACGTTTATTGCAAGAGCTCATCACTTACAACCAAAGATGGTTCAATATTATTTGTTGGGGGTTTTCACTTTCGGCATGTCTATAGTTGGTATCCGGCATGTAGATAGCTGGGGTATTACTCATCCTTTGGAGAATTCCATTTTCGACATGTCTATAGCTGGTATCCGGCATGTAGATAGCTGGAGGATCGTTCCTCTAACCTTAGTTTATACAACTGAGGATTCTGAACACTGGGGTATCAATGGATCTTACGTGAAGTGGTCAATTGTAATAACGCAGCTTTCAGGGATGTTAGCGCAATTTGGATCTTTTCGAATATCTTCAAATTCGTTTTTTAGCTTCAAGAACTTTTTAATTCAGTTTGTTGCACGATCTGGAAACAATTTATTGTTTTTTCAACCTGGTCGTATCTACAATCGGGGGTTTGTCCCACTGTTTTACTGGCTTGTTTCAGTAATATAATCCTTTGCATTTTGTCAAAAAATAAAACAAAGATAGAGGTTTTGTGCCTTCAGGGTGTGCTATAAATGGTGGTTTTTGGATCAAATTGGGAATAATTTTGATATTTGTTTCTTTGATGATTTGGGTCATAATTGATGGCTATTGTTTTGTCATATTCGTAATTGACAATTACTTATTTTATAAATATAAAGTTTTAAAAAACAATTCTATTTTATTAAGATTTATTGATATTAATTTACATGTCTAACCAAAAACACCCCTTTGGTTAGAAGTGAACCACCTTGTATTAAAATTCATATAAATTATAATGTATTTAATCTTATGATTACTTGAAGCGTTTCATATTCTTATTTCTTTCTTGTTGTCGGATTTGGTAGGTTGACCAGCAGGTTTATTAGAAATAAAAAAGATGCAAATTTGGATCTTAAAAAAAAGTAATGGAGCAATCAAGAGGCAGAGAAAAAAGAAATCAAGTGTGCGGCAACAATTGATGGTAATGGGGATCTTCAAGGAACAAATAATTCTGATTATTTAATAGCAATTTGTAAAACGATATATTTTTATTTTTTGAAGGCACTCTTTTTCCCCTTGAGTTTTTTTTCATAGGGTTTTACTCATGAGGGGTTTTAACGAGGCTTTTCTTTTATGGGATTCTTCCTTTCAGACTTGAACATTTTATTATCTAAATGTTCAGAGGTAACATGCGTGCCTTTCGGGTTAGATGATAAATTTTCTTGAATGAAAAAATCCCTTTTGTATGATTATTGTATTTCGGTACAATTCATGAATGAGAAATTCACCCTTGACAAAAAAAAATATTGTTCCTTACATTTGAACATATTTGACTCCCAAATAAGGGAGAGCGGATGCGGGTTCAGTGCGGTTTTATGGAAAAATCGCTACTGGAATCGCATACCCTCGGTTTTAAAATGAAAAATCTTAACCGCCGGTTCGGTTTCGGGTTCGGGTTCAGTTTCAAAAAGCTCGGTTCGATTTTGGTTAAAAAACTGCATCGAATGAAAATGAAAAATTATTACAAATTAAATAAACAAAACTTATTGGAGCAGGGAGAATAAAACTTCATAATTTCTGCCTTTAGCCTATCAAGTTCGTTTCGCTTC
Organism: Kitagawia praeruptora; assembly: GCA_037693485.1. NCBI lineage: Eukaryota > Viridiplantae > Streptophyta > Magnoliopsida > Apiales > Apiaceae > Kitagawia > Kitagawia praeruptora. Next base: position 130,879,339 of record CM075352.1, read on the forward strand.
TCTTGAGCAGTTGTCAGTTCTGTTGTTCAGATAATTTTGCACTGTACCACAAGAATGAAACAAAAACAGAAGGCCAAACATTGGGTTCAGTGATACATATAATTAAATTAATGCATGAAGACATCTATATATGCTCTAATATTATTTTTGTTGGCAAGAACTAAAGGAGGAAAACTAAGTTTGCGAACAAGTCAAAGGAATATAATAAGTACGCATACATGACTGTATCAAATTAAATTGAAATGGTAATGCTTCTGGAGAAATCTATCATATATCAATTAATTCAAAAGAGGGAACAGAAACCCACTGATTGGTGAATAATGATTACTAAACGTATATGTATGTATTTAATATTTCTAAAAATTTATATAAATTATAAATAATATATTTATTAATTGATTATAATAATTGTATCGGTTCAGTTTTTTGCGGTTCGGTTCAAACCTAAAACCGGAACAGGAACCGAAAGTCTCGGTTTTTAAAAATCAAAAAGCTCAACTGCGAATTCGGTTTCGATTACGATTCGATTTTCATCGATTTCGATTTTTCGATTTTTTTCCCACCCCTACTCTCAAGTGGTAAAGATATTTATAAAACTGTGTTAACATATATACTTGATTCTCTTATACAATTGTATTGTTTATATTACTTGATGGAGTTTTGGTAAAGGATTATCGATCTATTGTCAGGTCATGCCATACATGCTTGCTCATCCCGATTCATCTAAGAACAGATACTGCTTAGCTTATAACTCTTAAAATTGATAACATGATTCGGACATTAAATTTTTATTAAAAAACTTAGGACTTTAAATATTGGATTGAAAGTTATTATTGATGAATATCAAACCCTCGTTTTTTGGTTATATTTTTGGTAAATTGAACTTTTATTAACCAAAATAATTTAGGACATCATCTCAAAACACAAGTAAAATAGGTTATGATATGGGCTAAAAGTAAGCCCTAAAGACGCATTTAATGTGGCATTAATTAGACCTAAAATGGTCCAAACGTGGGGCCCACCAGATGGGCCCAAACCCCAATTATAATATTAATTTTGTAATTAATATTATGGGTAATAAACAGCTCAGCAAATAAGAGTCAAACAAGGATATTACTCTTGCCTGACTTAGTCTCCAAGATACATATTCCAACATGGAAACTGGTTCCTACATACTAGGATCTGGAACCTTCTTCTAGGCGGTGACTTGCCCACCAAGTCACCTAACCCTACTACGATTCTAAGGCTTCTCAGCCTATATAAAGGGTCTAACCCCTCATTCTTAGAACTACGTTTTTGCGCAGAGCTCAATACGTCACTCAACGTTTTGGCTTAATCCTCGAATAAGGACATGCAAGCCACTGCGTCCTAGGTGAGCTCTCGCCTCCATAGCCTCGAGGGCACCATCACCTAGAACTACGTCTTGGCCTGATTCTCTTGCAATACAGAGATACGTAGGCATCTTGTGAGGACCGCTCAGTCCCGAACGCAAGAACAGCCATTGAAGCTCGAAGCTCACCAACCCTAGCATTAAATACACAAACCATATCCGCAATATTCGTAACCTAGTTTTTGTTCCGCAACATTTGGCGCCGTCTGTGGGAAGAAAACATCAACCATGGTTCAAACACGAAGAACAACGTTGACTACCACCGATCCTATTCCTCTCAGCTCTGCTCTGCCCACCACGGATCCGGTGCCCCCAACAACCGGGACGATCGTTCAACATCAAGTTTCTCAACCCCTAGGGATGACTTCCCATGTTGAGAGTACGTTACCTCCGATCGTCCACACAAATCCAGGGACTAATCCCCTTCAGATGGTGGTTTCTCCCTTGATTATAGATCCCAACAACCCTCCACAAGGGGTCCAGATCCACACTACGGATCTCCCCGTAAACACCAACCCGATGTATGGGCTGCCTAACTACCCTCCTACTCAAGGAGCTGGATCAAGTGGCCATGCTTTGCAAATCCGAGATCGAGATTATCGTGACTACTCTGGTCCCTATACCGATGAATCGTCTTCTGATGATGAAGATCGTGATGAAGCCCCGAGAAGGCGACGTATTAGCAGAGAACCTCTGAGGAGGCATCAAACTATCCATGATGGACCCCCGTCAACAACTGCAGAAAGGATCAAGGCTCATGAAGCCAAGATCTTAAGATTAAAGGAAGATATGGCAAGGGAGCAAGCGAGGTTGAATCAGAATAGACCACCTCCAAATTCAGGAGGGATTCCTTTTGTTGATTTAGAGAGGCCTTCGAGGAGGCAGAGAAGGGTTGATGCCTCAACTGATAAAATAGCAAGGGTAGAAACTCCTAGGAGTAATCCCAAAGATTTAATGCCATTGGGGGATCCAGATGATCCTACACCCCCGTTTACTGAGGATGTGATGAATGCTCGTATCTCAAAAAAGTTCAAGATGTCGACAATTAAAGCTTATGATGGAACGGGTGATCCCGCAAATCATGTTAGGACATTCTCAAACGCACTGTTGTTGCATCCTGCAAGTGATGCTTTGAAGTGTAGGGCGTTCCCTCAAACCCTGTCGGGTATGGCTCAAAGATGGTACAACCGGTTGCCTGCAAACTCAATTGGCTCTTTCAAGGAGTTAAGTGCTGCCTTTGTTAGTCAGTTCATCAGCGGGAAGGTGCATGAGAAAAGCTCTGCATCCCTTATATATGTGGTACAGGGGAAGAATGAAAATCTGAGAGATTATTTGAAGAGGTTCACTAAGGAAACGTTGAACATCACTGATTTGGAGAATAAGGTGGCAATGGTGGCCCTAGAGCATGGCACCACCGACTTATACTTTAAAAGGTCATTGGCAAAGCATCCTCCCGAGAATATGGCTGAGCTCCAGCGAAGAGCTGATAAGTATATCAAGGCTGAGGATAGTACCAAGAAGGAGGCCACAGCGAGCAATGGTCGAGGTAACAGTGACACAAAGAAGAGAAAGCAGGATCAGGAGTATGATGTTAGGGACAAGTATCCCCGTACTGGCAAAGACTCTGAATCAGCACCAAAAAAAAGAATTTTGGACCAAGGTTTTCTGATTATGCAAGGTTGAATGCTCCTAGGAGTCAAATCTTGTTAGAGATTGAGAAAGATAAGGATTTTCGATGGCCAAAGCCACTCAAGGGTGACCCCGCAAAGAGAGATAAGGAGCAATACTGTAGGTTCCACCGAGATGTGGGGCATGATATAGATGATTGTAGGCAATTGAAGGATGAGATTGAGTTCTTAATCCGTAAAAGAAAATTGAACAAATTCACTAAGGGTGAGGATCGTGGAACCCAAAGGAGGGACTACGAAAGGAGAGACAATGACAGAAGGGATAATGATCGTGATCGTAACCCACAGCCCCGAGGGCCAGTTATCAATATGATTTGGGGAGGCCCGACAGCGGCCGGTACAACTCGAAACTCTCAAAAAGCGTATGCCAGAGAGGTGATGCACATTGTGGGAGAGGCCCCGAAACGTGCTAGGACTGAAACAGTGATTGGTTTTGATGATTCTGATCTTGAAGGGGTGAAGTTCCCCCATGACGACCCGTTGGTCATAACCCCTGTGATTGGGAACTCGGAAGTAAAGCGAGTCTTGATAGACAATGGAGCTTCTGTTGACATTTTGTTTCACGATGCTTTTGTAAAAATGGGATACATTTATTCTCAGTTAACCTCGACCAACATGCCCATCTACGGATTCAATGGAGTTGAGTCGAAGGTTGAGGGTACTATTCAGTTGCCCATGACAATCGGACAAGAACCTAAGGAATCTACTCAGATGCTGAATTTTCTAGTGATCAAGGCAGCCTCAACCTATAATGCAATCCTGGGAAGGACTGGACTTCATGTGTTCAAGGCTGTTGCCTCCACTTATCACATGAAGATTAAGTTTCCAACCCGGAATGGTGTTGGAGAACAAAAGGGTGATCAAAAAATGGCAAGAAGTTGTTATGTGTCCGCATTGAGAGCTGATGGAGTCGGGGGGCAGGTACTACCAATTGAAGACATGGATGTCCGTGGTGATGATGAACACCGAGGGAAGCCAGCAGAGGATTTGATCCCCATTCCTCTAGTGTTGGACGACCCTGAGAAGGTTACCTATATAGGAGCTTCTCTAAAGGAACCTTTGAAGGGCAAGTTAACGACGTTCCTACAAGAGAACAGTGATGTGTTTGCTTGGACAGCTGCCGATATGCCAGGGATTGATCCCCAACTCATAACTCATAAACTGAATGTTGATCCCAAACGGAAGACAATAAAGCAGAAAAAGAGGAATTTTGCTCCTGAGAGGCAGGAGGCCATTAAGCAAGAAGTTGACAAGCTTTTGGAAGCTGGTTTTATTGAAGAGATTCAGTTCCCCGAATGGTTGGCTAATCCCGTCATGGTCAAGAAAGCAAATGGAAAATGGAGAATGTGTATCGACTTCACTGATTTAAATGATGCATGCCCAAAGGATTGCTTCCCTCTGCCAAGAATTGACACCCTGATAGATGCCACAGCTGGGCATGAGATGTTGAGCTTCATGGATGGTTTCAGTGGATATAATCAGATTAAGATGCACAAGGATGACATCCCAAAGGTATCTTTCGTAACTGACTTTGGTGTTTTCTGTTATCTTGTTATCGCTTTTGGTCTAAAGAATGCAGGAGCAACTTACCAACGACTGGTGAATAAGATATTCGCCCCTTTGATTGGAAAAACCATGGAGGTATATGTTGATGACATGTTAGTTAAGAGCCTACTCAAGGCAGATCACATTAAGCACCTCAGAGAGGCATTCGAAGTGCTGAGGCACCACAAGATGATGTTGAATCCAGCCAAGTGTGCTTTTGGCGTTGGATCTGGAAAGTTTTTAGGTTTGATGGTTTCGAAAAGAGGCATAGAGGCCAACCCCGACAAGATCAAAGCCATCTTAGACATGGACCCACCCCGTTCCGTGAGGGACGTACAGAAGTTAACCGACAGAGTGGCTGCTCTAGGGAGATTCATCTCAAAATCTGGTGATAAATGCTTGCCTTTCTTTCAAGCATTAAAGAAATTGAAAAATTTTGAATGGACTGATAAAAGCCAAGAGGCCTTTGAACAGTTGAAGAAGTACATGGCCGAAGCCCCGCTGTTTGCCAAGCCAAGTCCCGGAGAGACTCTTTATCTGTATCTAGCAGTGTCTGAACAAGCATTGAGTGCCGTCCTCATTAAAGAAGAGAACAAGGTTCAGAGACCTATCTACTATGTAAGCAAGGTGCTCCACGGAGCCGAATTAAATTACTCATCCATCGAGAAATTTGCTTTGGCATTGGTAACAGCTTCAAGGAAGCTACGACCATACTTTCAGTCACACAAAATCGTAGTCCTGACGGACCAGCAGTTGAGGAATATATTGCACAGCCCAAAGGCTAGTGGAAGACTGATTAAGTGGGCAATTGAGCTTGGAGAATTTGACATAACGTATAAGCCGCGAACGGCCATCAAGGCTCAGGCATTAGCTGACTTCGTGGTTGAATGTACCATTGGCAACCAAGAAGCCGGGGGGCAGGAGATGTTAACCACCCCTGAAAGTGGAGACAAAGATGAAAAACTTGTACCTGATCAGAAGGAATATTGGGTGCTCTATTTTGATGGAGCATCAAAAACAAAATCTAGTGGCGCAGGCTTAGTGTTGCAAAGCCCCGATGGGTTCACAGTTGAATATGCTTTGAAGTTGGACTTTCCGACAACCAATAATGAAGCTGAGTATGAAGCCTTGATAGCCGGTTTAGGCTTGGCCAGAATCATGAGGGTCAAGAATCTCAAAGTTTGTGGAGATTCAAGAGTGGTGGTCTCGCAAGTGAATGGTGAATTTGAGGCCAAGGAAAAAACTATGGCAAAGTATCTGCGAGTCGTGAAAGCTGTCATGACTCAGTTTGAAGAATGCTATGTAGAACATATTCCGAGAGAAGAGAACGTTAAGGCCGATGCCTATCTAAGTTCGCCTCTTCTGAGATAGAAAATTATGCAAGGAGTGTTTACTTCCAGGTCTTGAAGGCCCCGACCATCAACTCTAAGTTGATAGCACCAATTGATGTAGGAAGCTGTTGGATAGATCCTATTAAAGCCCACCTTGAAACAGGTTGGCTCCCTGACAATGCTTTGGAGGCACGAAAATTGTCAGTGAGAGCATTGAGATATGCCTTGATTGAAGGCATTCTATACAAGAGATCGTTTGTCATCCCGTACTTGAAATGTTTGAGGCCCCAAGAGGCAAGAGAGGCCTTGGAGGAAGTTCATGAAGGGATATGTGGGCAACACTTGGGGGCAGAGCCCTAGCTCACAAGATCACTCGACTAGGATTCTATTGGCCAGAGATGTTGGCCGATGCACAGAATTACGTCAAGAAATGTGACAGATGTCAGAAGCACGCTCAAATTGTAAGGCAGCCGCCTGAGATGTTAACGTCAGTCAGCTCTCCCATCCCGTTTGCAATGTGGGGGATGGACATTCTTGGTCCTTTCCCTATGGCTTCAGCACAAAGGAAGTTTCTGATAATCGTCATTGACTACTTCACCAAGTGGATCGAGGCTAAGCCTCTAGCTAAGATAACCACCAAACAAGTTGCCCAGTTCTTTTGGGAGAACATAATTTGTAGGTATGGAATCCCGCGAATCCTTGTGACGGATAATGGGACGAAGTTTAACAATGAGGAGTTCAAGAAGTACTGTGAGGAAAACGCTATTGAGCTTCGATTTACTTCAGTAGCACACCCGCAAGCTAATGGATAGGCCGAGGTAGCCAATCGAATCATCGTTGATGGACTAAAGAAAAGGGTCGAATGCTCAAGGAATACCTGGGTGGATGAGTTGCTGCCTATACTTTGGGCATACCACACTACCTACGAAGTGATAACTGGAGCAACCCCGTTTTTGCTGGCTTATGGAGCCGAGGCAGTTGTGCCCCTTAGAGATTACACATGCATCGCCAAGAGTGGAAACATATGATCCCGAGACCAATGAAGAAAGCGTGAGGCTCACCCTCGATCTGATTGATGAGGTTTGGGGTGAAGCGAATGCTAGAAACGCAGAGCATCAGAAGAGAGCATCTTTCCACTGCAACGAAAGGGTTAAGGAGAAGTTCTTTCGACAAGACAACTGGACTCTGAGGAAGATAGAGGCCTCCAGAGTTGGCAAGAAGGGAAGACTATCCCCCAATTGGGAAGGGTCGTATCGAGTCAGGAAGACACCAGGACGAGGATCCTACAAGTTGGAAATCTGGGATGATGAACACATTCCAAGACTAAGGATTGAAGCCTTGAACTTCAAATCTCAACACAACATTAATTGAGCCTTGATGGCCAACAAGGTTGTCCGCCTCCAATCAAGCTTGTCGTATGGATTCAAAGCATGGAACTAAGAGACGTCGGTCAAGTTGAAACATAAGCAAAGTTCTATGAGTATCAGAGAAAGGTTGGAAACCTAGAATCAAGATAAAGGATTGAAAACCAACCAAGACATACCATTCCTGAGGCGCTAAGGAGAAAGTGGACTTCCTGAACGATCGACCGAGAAGTAAGACCTCCCACATATGAAACAAGGGGGCAAGAACTAAAGAACCTCATCTCAAGGTCAACATCTTAGAATAAGAATCATGGGTTGGTGATAACCTTAAAACCAAGGATTCAGCAAACAAGTTAAGGCCCGGAAGGTCACGAGGACTAAGAAACAAGTCATTTGAATTCAAGGTTCATGAAACCTTTCAAGGCATGGCAAACACCTCCATGAAGGCCAAGATTAGCCATGAAGGCCAAGATTAGCCATGAAGGCCAAAGTTAACCATGAAGGCCAAACTTGAGGAGGTCGTCATGAATCTCCAATCAAGATCCAAAGATTGAAACTTCAAGTCAAAACTCGAAGACCAATCTGAAATATTGGATCTTCGATCTAAAACTATCTATTACAGACGGAAGGAACCGTTATAGTTCATATATGCCAGAAGAGAAATAGCAGATATAATCACTGGAGCTACAAAACAAGTGACTTCTGAAAAGCTAAATACGCTTAAGGAGTTAATTAAGGAGATCAACCATAATCACAAGATTAGTAGTGCTAATCATAAGTTAAGGAGTAATATCGTCAGAAGTCACGAAGGACCAAACTAACGACTTAAGATCAAGATCAAGGTTCTTGATCCTTAGGATCACGGATGGTTTTGAATCCTAGATCCCTGACAACTTAAGATCAAGATCAAGATTCTTGATCCTTAAGATAATGAAGTCACGAGTGACCAAGATAGTAACTTGAGATCAAGATTAAGATCCTTGATCCTCAAGACCATGGAGGGTTTTCACGTCCGGATCGCTTAGCTAACCGAGAGGCAATCGACCACGGTGCACGAAGGGCCCCGGCCGACCACCTTGGGGCCGACCACCTCCCGGCCGATCACCTTGGATTCGAGCCCTCCGGCCGACCACCTCCCGGTCGATCACCTCCCCGGCCGATCACCTTGGATTCAAGCCCTCCGGCCGACCACGAGCTGGCCCTAGATCCGGCCGATCACGGGTCAGTTCGTGGTCCTGAATCCCAACTTTTTCAATGAACCTCGGATAGTTTTCAGTCCTGAATCTCGACTTTTTCAGTGAATCTTGGATGGTTTTTAGTACTAAAACGAAGTCAGTTTAAGCACCATGTAGTGCTGTTTAAGCACCGATTAGTGCCTGTTAGCACAGTTTAGTGCCGATTAGCACCGTGTAGTGCTGTTTAAGCACCGATTAGTGCATGTTAGCACAGTTTAGTGCCGATTAGCACCGTGTAGTGCTGTTTAAGCACCGATTAGTGCCTGTCAGCATAGTTTAGTGCCGATTAGCACCGTGTAGTGCTGTTTAAGCACCGATTAGTGCTTGTTAGCACAGCTTAGTGCCGATTAGCACCGTGTAGTGCTGTTTAAGCACCGATTAGTGCCTGTTAGCACAGTTTAGTGCCGATTAGCACCGTGTAGTGCTGTTTAAGCACCGATTAGTGCCTGTTAGCAGAGTTTAGTGCCGATTAGCACCGTGTAGTGCTGTTTAAGCACCGATTAGTGCCTGTTAGCACAGTTTAGTGCCGATTAGCACCGTGTAGTGCTGTTTAAGCACCTATTAGTGCCTGTTAGCACAGTTTAGTGCCGATTAGCACCGTGTAGTGCTGTTTAAGCACCGATTAGTGCCTGTTAGCACAGTTTAGTGCCGATTAGCACCGTGTAGTGCTGTTTAAGCACCGATTAGTGCCTGTTAGCACAGTTTAGTGCAGATTAGCACCGTGTTGTGCTGTTTAAGCATCGATTAGCACCGTTTAGCACTGATTAGTGCCGTTAGTACCGTTTTATGCCATTTAACATCGTTTAACACTATTTAAACGTTGTTTAAGGCTGTTTAGCGCTGTCTAGTGCCATTTAACACCGCTTAGTGTCGTTCAACATCATTGTAAATGCGTCGGTCGCTCCACGCTTTACATCAAGATGATATTGTTGAAAATGCTCATGTAAGAGCAATAAACCCTGACCCAAGTCTCGAATAAGGCCGTTATAACTTCAAGGAAAACCTGATCAGTTTTCCTAGAAGTTGGGGGCAAATGATATGGGCTAAAAGTAAGCCCTAAAGACGCATTTAATGTGGCATTAATTAGACCTAGAATGGTCCAAACGTGGGGCCCACCAGATGGGCCCAAACCCCAATTATAATATTAATTTCGTAATTAATATTAGGGGTAATAAACAGCTCAGCAAATAAGAGTCAAACAAGGATATTACTCTTGCCTGACTTAGTCTCCAAGATATATATTCTAACATGGAAACTGGTTCCTACATACTAGGATCTGGAACCTTCTTCTAGGCGGTGACTTGCCCACCAAGTCACCTAACCCTACTACGATTCTAAGGCTTCTCAGCCTATATAAAGGGTCTGACCCCTCATTCTCAGAACTACGTTTTTGGGCAGAGCTCAATACGTCACTCAACGTTTTGGCTTAATCCTCGAATAAGGACATGCAAGCCACTGCGTCCTAGGTGAGCTCTCGCCTCCATAGCCTCGAGGGCACCATCACCTAGAACTACGTCTTGGCTTGATTCTCTAGCAATACAGAGATACGTAGGCATCTTGTGAGGACCGCTCAGTCCCGAATGCAAGAACAGCCATTGAAGCTCGAAGCTCACCAATCCTAGCATTAAATACACAAACCATATCCGCAATATTCGTAACCTAATTTTTGTTCCACAACAGGTTACATAAAAAACACATCAACTCAAAACACAAGAAATAGGTTACATCCAAAATTTTGCACCTATATATTAACTAGCAACATGATACAAGCTAGTTTTTTCTCTCTTAAACATCTAGAATATATGAGTTAAAATTTTTTTAACCAACACATCTTCACTTTGAGCAATACTTCAAAAACATGTTATCACAGGACCGTTTCCAATAATTTGGAGGTCCTAGTTTGGATTGGTCTAAGGATAGTATGTAAATTCTGATGCTAACCTTTTTGAATGTAAGATTGATTATTTGAGTTGCTTAAGCGGTAATAACGGGTTGGGTTGACCCATGTTAATCAGGAGATGGATTGACAAGAATGAGACTTTCTCTCGACCGAATAGTTGACTCAGAACTCGTAAGTAAAATCCAACTGTAAAACTTTTTGGAATTTTTTTAAAATTTTAATTTTTTTTAAAATTGTTTTTGCAAAAATACTTCTTTTCTCTAAAGAATTGAATTTTTTTTGAAAAATATTTGAAGAAAGGATGACAATAAAAAATAATTAAAAATAAATTATTAAAATTTTGGAATAAAATACCAATATTAACCGGACTTTTCTGGAACTCGAGTTATACTATATATATATAATTTTAAACAATATTGATGTATGATCTTTATGATCACATTTTCTCTATATTTTTAGTTAATTTTGCATGAAATTGGATTTTTATTTAATTAATTTTTATGTTTTATTGTAGGAAAAAGGGATTTCTTATAATAGAAGGATTGTGGCTGAAATTACAAAAATTTGAAGGAATTCTAGTAAAATTCGGATTTTCGGATCAGCTTACGCGGTGTTCACTTTTTTGGCTATTACGGGAGCTCCGAATGTCGGAATGAGGTCCATAAGCAGTCGTTGGAAAGCTTGCGAGAAGACCTTTAATTCAAGTATGGTCTCAAATTTTATTGATGTTCCAAACTGTCCAGAAAAAGGCCAGAAGCAGTCAGCTCGAATTTCTATTTTTAAGAGTCCTATTTTATGTAGGAAACTTATTTGTATTGTTATAAAATAATTAAAATACAATTATATTTAGATATAGGTAAGTTTTATTAATATATTGGAGGGAGGATAAAAGACACGGACGTGACTGAGGGAGATAGCAGTTACGGAGAGACACACAACAGGGGAGAAGACACAAGCACAAGGAGAAAGCTATTGATTTGGGGAGAAGAAGAATTCTAGAGTTTTATCTTCTCTTCTTCACTTTTCTTTATTGTAAACTTTATCATGTCTACCTTATTGTATGTAGTGTTCTCTTTTGTGATGTTTAGCTAAAAATCCTTCTAGGCCTGTAATGGATTCTTGTGTTTTTATATTAATTGTTCTTTGTTTCTCTATTTATGGTGTTCATTACAATTGCTTATAGTGATTTGAGTTTAATGCTTTTCAAGGAATGATCAACCTGGGAATTGAATTAGTAATTTGGATTGACTTGGAAAAGAAAATCTAAGTTGAGACCTAGTCACTATAATTTGGGATTAGTATATAATACTAATTTGTGGTTTGGATAGGAATATACCTGATCACCCTTGGTAGTCAAATTGAGGTAGTACTTAAAGCTGTTCAAATACTTAAATTCTTCGTAGGAATACGGGAATTGGTTAATGAATTAGGATCACTTGAGATTCGGAAGGTCCTCGTGATTAGTTAAAAGTCTTAGACTAGCAATTGGAGCACTAAACTAGAGAACAGAAGAGTAACTTATTGAAGAACACAAGTTGAAATTAAAGGCCTAGTTTTATTAATGTTGGAATATTATTTGTGTTTGTTTAATATTTAGTCATATAGTTCATGTTTTTAAACCTCTTGTTATTTTGACTTGAATTGAAAGAAAAGTAGTGTATGATACTTAGCAGCTTAGAATTAGTATCTAGTGATATACATTCCATCTTTGTATTGACTTGAATTGAAAGAAGAATGATGTTTGGTAATTAGCAACTTAAAATTAGTCTCTTTGGGAACGAATTATTATACTACTTGCTACGATATGTACGTGCACTTGCGTTAGCGATTGCAAAATCGATAACAAGTTTTTGGCGTCGCTGTCGGGGAATAACTTTAAGTATCTTATTGTTAATATCATAACACTATTTAGTATTTTAAGGTCAAGTTATTATTTGCTGTGTTTTTAGGATTGATAATAAAGACAACTTGAGCTTGTGAACAATCATGTGTTCTTATTCTTATCTTGATTCATCTGATTTGTTAGAACGTTACCCATACTTGCATCAAGTTAGTAATTGCAATTCTCGTATGCTTGATTATGTAATACAACATGAATCATCATTGCGTGAAGGGTCAATTGGTTGGTATGTTCTTCAGGAATTAAAATATGTGTCTTGCGAAGAAGGGTTAGTAGATTTAAGTTTTAATGCAAAACGGAATGAATTTGATGATGATTACGAAATTTCATCGTGCATTTGTCCCTCTACTTTTCAAGAAGATATTTTAGTAACTGAAAGTTCTTGTCTCAACAATAAATTTGATGTATTAATTGATCCTCCTCTCATGGTGTATAATGTAGAAGAGATTTTGGTTGTAGTAGAACCAATCGTAGATGAAGTTGTTCTAAAATCTAATGAATTTGTTTTGGATGAAGTTAGAATAGAAGAGTTATGTTTGTCTTACATCGATCCAATTTGGAACTCATTTTTGGAACGTAAGTGCTTAAATATTTGTGATGAGTATTTTAAGTACTTTTGCATTCCAAAATTTCTTGAGTTTCATGTTAGTATTTCCAAATTTTTAAATGTTCTTGGATATTTGATATATGCTAAGAAAATTAGATTAATTAAAATTGGGAGATATGCTAGGGGACATATTCAACTGAATGCAAATTTAGTTGCATGTGGTTGCATTCAGTTGCAAATTTAGTTGCATGTGGTTGCATTCAGTTGCTGATTTCAAGTTCCATTTTTCAGTTATCATTTTCGACCTCTTTTTTGAACTATATATATATATAGTCGAAAATGACAATTGAAAAATGGAACTTGAAATCAGAAATTTAGTTGCATGTGGTTGCATTCAGTTGAATATGCCCCTGCGGGGCCTTGCAACCCAAATCCACCAAAATAGCACCCCACCTTAAAAAAAATGTTGAATGTTCTGAATTCGTGGTTGTATGTGGTTGCATTCAGTTGCAACCCAAAATCCACCAAAATAGCACCCCACCCTAAAAAAAGTGTGGAAGTCGCTGGGAAGCCCAGCTGGGCAGGTTGGGCAGGGGGAAGGAGGGGTGCCCTAATTTCTAGTATTTTTGCAATTTAGAAACTTAGTTTAGTAAAATTGCAAATATCTATTCTCAACAAAAGTAAATGTGCAAAAGTTTACTTTCCCCTATTTATTTATGAAAAAAGCCCTTTTATGTGCTTGTTTGGCACAACTTTTATTATGGACTTATTTTCGAATAAAAATTTTATATTTTGATAATTTTTTTTATAAAAGTATTTAATGTATGTTTCAGATTCAATAAGTTGTAAAAATAAGTTGGAAAATAAGTTGGAAAGTTAGGAATCTCTAACTTTGTCTTAAAATAAGTTGACTTATTCTGAAAAAAAGTTTCCCAGACACCCCCTAATATAATACTAGCTTATAATCCGTGCAATGCGAGGCTCTTTTTTTAATATTTATTTGAAATAAATTTGATTTTTATTAAATACATTTTAATGTTTCATTGAAGAAATTAAATAATTCTTAAATTTGAAAACTTAAAGACAAAAAACCAAATTTAAGTATAAATAGAAAAATATTATTTATTTGACTTCACATGATCAATATACTATTTTTGCTAAATCTTGAGTTCTAAAAATCGGATTTAGACAATTTTACAACCCACATAAAACTCAATAAATCATCTTTAATTTAGTAACGATTTAAAAATTATTATCCAACCAAAATTACCCATAAGTTTAAGAGAACTAGAAGTTACGAATTTTTATATTGAAAATTCTATTCAACTAGCTTATAACCCGTGCAACGCACGGCTCCTTTTTAACATCTATAATTATATTAATTTTCTTAAATTTTATATTTTATTAATTTACATTTCAAATTGTTATAAAAAATTGATATATATATATATATATATAAGATTTTACACATTCGATTTGATATTTGTACTCTATCTTGAATTTTTAAAATTTGATTTAAACGATTACAGTCCACGTGAAATTACCAAAATAATCTTTAATTTAGTGATGGTTTAAAAAAAATTCTAACTAAATCTACGCAGAAATAAAGAATAGAAGAAATTGACAATTTTTTACGCTGAAAATTCTATTTGATTTATGAATTCTACTTATAATTCGTTTTGATTTTCAAAATACCCTTGAAAATAGTTCTACTAACAAACAAATACAATTTTAATAATAAATGTAAGAGGGATTTTGTCTAAAACTTTGATAATCGGTAGTCTGGTCCTTTGTACGACAAAACTCTTAAAACAAATAGATGAAAATTGTTGGATCTAGTATAAAAAAATATTTAATATTTTAATATGTTATAAACTTAAAAGTGTATTTATATTGTAATACGAAAATGTATATGTCAATGATTTAAATCATATATATCTACATTTAATAGGGCTACTGTAAAAATTCGTAATTATATTTTCTCTTAAAATTCTGTGTACTTTCATTTAAATAATAATTATTCAATCATCACTATATTAAAGATAATTTTATGAGGTTCGCATGGATTGTAAAAATCATCATCCAAATTTGATTTTTAGATATCAAGATAAAGCTCAAATAGTAAATATGATTTTTTTTTAAATACTAATAAAAAATAAATGAAATTCTATTTTAATACAACATTTTCTAATTATAGAAAAGATTGTAATTCTCTTTTTAAAATTCAATTTTAATACAACAATTTTAAATTATATTCTTTTAAAATTATAATTTTTGCATAAATTTTTTTATTTTAATATGTTATAAAATAGAGTCGTACACTTGCACAAAACAATCATGAATTGGATCTTAAAATATAATGTATAGTTGACTTAAGAACCGTACAATCTACGCACCAACAAATTTAGTAGTTGTACTTGGTTCGGACGTTATATAAATATCCTTTTTAATACAACTTTTTTTAATTATATCCTTTTAGATTATAATTTTTTATGTGATTTAATCTTGATCGTCTAGTTTCAATCCAACGGATCATATAATTTTGGTAGTACAGCGACCAGACCAAAAATTTGGATAAAATCCCTCTTATAAAGATATTTTTAAATTAAATTTAGTTCTATTGATGAAGGAAAAAAACAAATCGATGAAGAAAGGGTATTATAGTAAATTAACAAAGAGAAAATTATAAATAAATATATAAGGATATAATTTATAATCCAACGGATAACATTTAATCCAAATTTTTAATCGAACAGATCATATGTTTTTGATAGTACAGCGACGACGACCAAAAATTTGGATAAGATCCCTCTTATGCTTATTATATATAAGGATATAAAGGTATTAATATTAAAAGTTTTCCTTATTTATCATTTTCATCTTATTATACTAATCACACTTAATTAACAGTTCCAATTTAAATGTAGTAGTTACTTGATTTAACATATCCATATATAACAAATTTTTTTATCTCAACAAATATTTATAATAAATTAATATTTTAAACCAAAATCATTGAGGATTATAGAAATATATAATACTAAGTGATTTCCACAATATTTACTAATTTTCCACTCTTTTGATTTACAATTAACCCGAAAAGATTAATTGGGTAATGCATCAGTTACTTCTTAATTGATTGGTTAATTAGTTTCTAACTCAAGTATGTAGTAATAATGTCCACTGGAATTCATTCATGGAAGGTATTTCGTTTTAATTTGTATTGATTGATCATATGTACATATGATTAAATTATTAAAATTTCGTTGTTAGTATTTTCTAATTAGTGTTTACTTTTTTTTTTAGATGCTAAGGGGATTGGTCGGTTCTAATATTAAATTTTTTAAAAGTTCAATTTCTTTATTAATTTTAGTTGAAAACAATTTATTACTCCTAATTGGTATTGTACAAATAAATTTCCTTTTTTTCTTTTAGTTAAATAAATTTATTACTCAAAAAGAAAAAAGATTTATTGCAAAAATACCATCTTTCCAATTCCCCTCCATCCTTCCTCCCTCCTGCTTTCAGCCGCCTGTTTTTTTTTTTTTTTTTTAAGGCGGGATGCTATTTGGGTTTCATGGCCCCGCCAGGGGCAATATGCAACTGAATGCAACTACATTCAACCACATTCAACTGAATGCAACCACTTTTTTTCTTTTTTCTTTTTTTTTAAGGTGGGATGCTATTTGGGTTTCATGTCCCCGCCAGGGGCAATATGCAACTGAATGCAACTACATTCAACCACATTCAACTGAATGCAACCACATTTTTTTTTTCTTTAAGGCGGGATGCTATTTGGGTTTCATGGCCCCGCCAGGGGCAATATGCAACTGAATGCAACTACATTCAACCACATTCAACTGAATGCAACCACATTTTTTTTTTTTAAGGCGGGATGCTATTTGGGTTTCATGGCCCCGCCAGGGGCAATATGCAACTGAATGCAACTACATTCAACCACATTCAACTACATTCAACCACATTCAACTGAATGCAACCACATTCAACTTTTTAAGATTTTGGTGGATTTGGGTTGCAAGGCCCCGCCAGGGGCAATATTCAACCAAATGCAACCACATTCAACTTTTTTTAAAGGTGGGTGATTTTGGTGGATTTGGGTTGCAAGGCCCCGCCAGGGGCAATATGCAACCACATTCAACTTTTTTTAAAGGTGGGTGATTTTGGTGGATTTGGGTTGCAAGGCCCCGCCAGGGGCAATATTCAACCAAATGCAACCACATTAAAATTTAGTTGAGTATGCCCCTGCGGGGCCTTGGAACCCAAAAGCAATCCACCTTAATTTTGGTGGTTTTGGGTTGCAAGGCCCAGCAGGAGCATATTCAACTGAATTCAGTTACTGATTTCAAGTTCCATTTTTCAGTTGTCATTTTCGACCTCTTTTTTGGACTCTAATATATATATAGTTGCATGTGGTTGCATTTAGTTGAATGTGGTTGAATGTGGTTGCATTCAATTGTATATGCCCCTGCGGGGCCATGCAACCCAAAATCATCCCACCTTAAAAAAAAAACAAAAAAAAAAGTTGAATGTGGTTGAATGTGGTTGCAAGAGTTGAATGTGGTTGCAAGAGTTGAATGTGGTTGCAACCAAATTAGCACCCCACCTTAAAAAAAAATAAAAAATAAAAAAATAAAAAAGTAACAGGCGGCTGATTGGGAGGAAGGAGGGAGGGGAATTGGAAAGATGGTATTTTTGCAATTTTGAAACTTAAGGTTGGTAATATTGCAAATAGCTATTCTTAAAGATAGTAAATTTGCAAAAATTTACTTTTTCCTATTTATTTATGAAAAAAACCCTATTACCTTTTCGATTTTTCAATGATTAATCAATTTCATTTTTCACGTAAGGTATACTATCTTTTATATTTTATTTAAGCAAAATTTTCCTTTTAATAAACACTATGACCAATTCTATTGAATAAAATAAAATATTATCAATTCTTTATCATAATTACTGAGCCCGCCACATTATGCAGTTAACGAATCAGAAAAATTATTTTAGAAAAAATCTTAGGTCATCCCTAAATTTTAAACCAATAATATTCATTTTTCAACTTTCCTTCTATTAAATTTTAACCAAAGAATTATAATCCTCGCAATCAAGTTCAAGACCGACCCACCTCCCACGTTGTGCTATAACGAATCTCGAAAAACAACTAATTAATCTATCTTTGTCTTCATTAATTATACTTTTCTTATATCAAAATAACTTTCTTTTATTATAATACCTGAGTCTATCAATGTATAATTAATATACAGTAACCAATCAAAAAATTATAAATTATTTTAGGACCAATCAGTGACCACTCCTAAATTAAAGAAAAATCATATCTTTTATTATAATACCAGAGTCTACCCATGTATACAGTTAAGATGCAGTTAGTCAATCAAAAATTTTTGAATTATTTTAAGATTATATTAAAAGTTTTCCTTATTTATCATTCTCATCTTATTATACTAACCACAGTTAGTTAACAGTTCCAATTTAAATGTAGTAGTTACTTGATTTAACATATCCATATATAACAAATTTTTTTATCTCAATAAATATTTATAATAAATTAATATTTTAAACCAAAATCATTGAGGATTATAGAAATATATAATACTAAGTGATTTCCACAATATTTACTAATTTTTCACTCTTTTGATTTACAATTAATTATAATTACATTAATATATATATATATATATATATATATTACATATTAATTTTCATAATACATATAAGAGTCAATCAAAATTTACCTCTAAAATTAAAACAACCATATCATTATAATCCTTATAATTTACTTTTCGTGGTTACTTAACAAATTTTGGAAATAAAAAATTTAATTTAATTTGCATAAATTACATAATTTTTAAAGTGACAAATATTTCCTAATTTATCAATTTTGTAATTTAAAAACAAACAAAGTTATATAATATAATACGAGCTAATTTTCATAAATACCAACTACAATCAAACTATAAAATATATTTGAATATTACGGATTAATTTTCATAAATGTTTACTAACTAATTAATCACAATTTTTAATTTCAATCAATTACAATTATATTATTATATATTGGCACATCTGTTCTTTGCACCGCTCTCTTTATATAGAGCCATTTTTCAAAAATTGCATGTTCATTAACTGATTTTAATACAAAAATATTGTTTTTGTACATGAGAATATTTTATCTATAATACATAATATAATATTTTACAATCTCAAATTCTCGATTTAAAATTATAAGATACAATCAAATTTGAATAAATGCACTATTATTGAACTAAAAATTTAAAATTTTAAAAAATATTTACCACACTACTCTTAATATGCGTTCAAATTTAAGTCGTATAAACATTAAAATTAATCAATTAATAAAAAAAACCTAACTCAACCGGTCTAAATATAAAAATGAAATTTAAACCAATTATCGTTAACATTTTATTTACGATTATTTTTCAGTTAAGCAATAATTAATGGGACAAACAAAATTGACCTAAATATATTTTTTAATTATTTAAAATTTGTAATTTACTCTAAAATAATACTAGACATAATTTGGTGTATAAATTATCAATTAAAAAAATAAAGTTCATTGTAGAGTCAATTAAAATATTGTTAGTGAATATTTTCCTATCAAACCAGGTCGGTGCAAATATTCTTATAAATAACTATTTTTTTTATAGATAATTAATTCATCAATAAAAGGGCATACGACATCTACAAAAATAGTCAAATTTTCAATTGTTTTTATAAATCACCATTTTTCTATAGGTAATTAATTTATCTGTGAAATCAAAAATTTATTTAAAAAAAATTCTTCATACACAACACAAATGAAAAATTTATGTTAAGTAAAAACAATTACATCTTGAGTATATCGATAAAACTTAAGATTGAGAAATTGAAGTTCTAATTTACCAAATTAGTATCGACTCTTTCTAATGAAATATTTTATTAAAAATGAATATATAACATATCTTACATAAAAATATTACATTTAATATTATTAAATTATGATATTTTATTATTTATGTATCGGATTTCGAATTCGATATATACCATATTCTGATAGAAAAAAAATTATTAAAAATTTCACATACAAACTCCCAACTAAATATACACGTATAATTTAAGTTGTCATTAAAAATAGGCTGAGAAAAATCACCATAAACTCTAATAATCTTACCTTACTCTAAGAACGTGATACATTGAATATCTTTAATTGATTGCTAATGTTTATTTTTTATGATAAATCAACTATCAAAAGACTACATAATTCGTAAAAATGATATTAAACGAACAAATAGGAAAGTAGATTAGATGAAAGTTTATTTTATCATAATTATGTTCGTTTCTTGCACAGTAGCAATCCTTTCTCATTTCTTTGAAAAATGCAACTTTTTTAAGAGATAGTGTATTGATTTATTATGGCCGTGAGAAATAATTGTTTGTGAATTTTTTATCTGTATTCAAAAAATTGACCGTGACCCATACAAAATTCTAAATGAATTAATATAATAAAAATTCTAGAGGTCCACGTCAATGCACATTTAAATATACCAAATTTCTAAAAGAAGCAAACTTAAAATAAGGGTAAAAAAAACTTATGAACTTGGTAGAAAGATTGTCAAAAAAGAGAAAAATTAAATGAAAAAAAAAATTAAGAAAAAAAAAGAGAGACTTAGAACGTTTCAGCTGGGATGTGATTGTTTGATAATATTATATTAATGAAATTGGTATAAATTGAAGGATAAATAATTCTATACTTAAATTAATTACAATCTAATGAAATTATCTTTATTAATATAATGATTAAAATAATATATTTATATTAATTAATTAAAAGATTTTACCATTCGGTACGTAGCACGGGTAGAACGCTAGTTAGTATAGATACTATGCTTGGTTGTTATTAATACTAGTTTATAACCGTGCAAGGTACGGGGTAGCTTATATTTTTTTTTCAAATATTAAAAAGTATTATATTTTTATTAAATTATCAATTATAATAAATTATAATGTAACGAAAATGAATTAAATTTAATATTTAATAAAATTATCACTAACGGGTAAGAGTCGTAACACTATGATAACTTAGGCAAATTAATTTATCTTAAAAGTTTGTAATAATAATGATGTTTGCATTCGTTAATCATTAAACAGAAAATTTAACACATTTTATTTGAAATAGTTAATTGGTAGTTATTAATATTTGTATTTTTATTAGTTTATTAATTGAATTATGATCTGTAGTGTTTTTCAAAAAAGGAGGGGGTTTTGTTTAACAAAAATAGAAAAAGATAAAATATTTTAACTGAGAAAGTAATTGGTTTGCTATTAGCATTTATAACATTATTATTATATTAAAAATAATTGCGCGTGAGGAAAAATAGAAAAAGTAATATGTTTTAGTTAAAAAAGTAATTACTTGTATTATTTTTGGAAAAGGAAGAGTTTTAGTTAGAAAAAATATAAAAAGTAATGTGTTTTAGTTGAAAAAGTTAAATCGTCGTGTTATTTTTGGAAAAGGAGGAAAAAAAATGTAACGTGTTTTAGCTAAAAGGGGTAATTGCCCGTGTTATTTTTGAAAAATGGGATGTTTTAGTTAGAAAATAAAAAAAAAGTAATGTATTTTAGCAAAAAAAGGTAGGTAGTTAGTTATTTTAAGTAAGCCAACAATTATTATTATTACTATTATTATTATTATTATTATTATTATTTTATATTGAATTACATATAGTATTTTTATTAAAAAAATGAGGGGTTTTAGTAATAAAAAATTAAAAAAATGTAATATGCTTTCACATAAAAGCTAATTAGTTAGCTATTGAAAATTATAATAATGTTATTTTATATTTGAAAAAGGAGGAGTTTTATTTAGTAAATATATAAAAGATAATGTATCTATCCAAAACGGATAATCTGTTGGCTCAAAAGGTAATTGTCTATGCTATATTTGGAAAGAGAGGAGTTTTAGTTAGTAAACATGTAAAAAAATAATATATTTATTAATTAAAAAGATAATTGATTAATTATTTTTAAAAAACCATAAATTGGCCCAAGACCGACTAACAACTATCAAATTTTTAATGTTTCGGCTTTAATAGTACTAGTTTATAACCCGTGCGATGCACTGGTTTAATTTAATATGTCATAAATATTATTTTATAAAAGATAATATCGTCAATCAATTAAAAGTAAACCTCTTTTAATTAAAAAAAGACAATCAGCTAATTATCAATAATTATATTATTTTACTATTTATTTTAATAATCAGGATGACCGTGCCGAAAATCGAATCGACAAATGTTTAATGCCCGTGCGATGCACGTGTTTCTTTTATTATGTTATAAATTTTATTTAATATTATAATTATGTTTTTATATAAGAATTATTTTTAATATATTTTTAATTTTAATTTAATAAAATTTAATATACTCATATTTACGGATTATACTAATGTTTCCCTATTATAAAGAATGTATACGGATTTTTAATATATTTTATTAATAATTAAAAAAATTGTGTGATATTTTCGGGTATATATTAATAATTATAAGATTAGTTTTAAATTAAAATGGTAACATGTTTTAATTAGAAAAAAATATTAATGATTGAAAGATATGATACGATTGATTTTTTAGGTGTTTATAAAAGGCATTATATTCGAGTAAAAGTAAATGTGAAAAGTACAATTGGTTAATTACCATTAATTATATTATGTTATTATTTATTTTAACAAAAAGGATAACCAAACCGAAAACCAAAATTTTCAATGTTTCGCAAGGGTTACTTTTAACTTTTTTTTAATTTACTTATGGTATACTTACATAATATTATAAATATTTCACTTTTATATATAACAACTTTTAGTAATAAATTTAAAGTGATATGTTGTTTGCGGGAATTGAACCTTCAACCTTTCAATGTATTATTTCATTAATTATTTATTTTATATAAATTTAATTAATGGTATGCATGGTGTAAACCTTATATTATGAAATTTTTAATTAAATATACCATTGTTGGAATTCGAACCTTGAATTTTTAGTAAAGTAATTTAATCATATAAATTTTTTAACAATTAGATCTATATTTTAGGAGTTTATAAAAGATAATATCATCAATTAAAAGTAAACATCGTTTAATTAAAAAAGACAATCTGCTAATTATCATTAACTACATTATTTTAATATTTATTTCAATAATTAGGATAACCATGCTGAAAACTGAACCGACAAACTTTCAATGCCTGTGTGATGCACGGGTTTCTTTTATTATGTTATAATAGATTTTATTTAATATTACAATTTTGTTTTTATATGATCATTATTTTTAATAATTATTTTAATTTAATATAATACAAACTACAAAAGATCTCTATTTTGCTTATAATAATATAGTATAGAAGTATAGATTTTATTCAATATTACAATTCTGTTATTATATAATCATCATTTTTAATTAATGATTGCAAGATTAATTTTAAATTAAAAAGTAACGTGTTTTAATTAGAAAATAAATATTAATGATTGAAAGATATGGTATGATTCATATTTTTAGGTGTTTATTAATGGTTGAAAGATATGGTGCAATTTTTTTGGAGATACGTATTAATGATTGCAATATTAGTTTTAAAATAAAAGGTAAGGTGTTTTAATTAAATAGAAGGTAACATGTTTTAATTAGATAGAAATATTAATGATCGAAATATATGATATGATTTATGTTTTTAGTTGTTTTGAAAGGGTAATGTTTTATACTAAAAGGAAATCGAATCTTATACTTCTCAATATAAAAGCTTTTAATATTGTTTTATCTAACGGTCATGATCTATTTGAGTTGAAGATCTAACGGTTATGAATAGCTTGGTTAACCAAACTACAAGCTACAAAAGATCTCTATTTTGCTTATAATAATATAGTATAGATGTCATGATTGTAATATTAGTTTAAAAAAAAAAGGTAATGTGTTTTTTTTTGTCAGGAAAAGGTAATGTGTTTTAATTAAATAGAAAGTAACATGTTTTAATTAGATAGAAATATTATTGATCGAAAGATATGGTATGATTTATGTTTTTAGTTATTTATAAAAGGTAATATTTTAAACTAAAAGGGAATCGAATCTTAGACTTCTCAATATAACAACCTTTAATATTGTTATATATAACGGTCATGATCTATTTGAGTTGAAAAACTGTGGGATTTTTTGTTTTGATGGCTTAGTTATGGCGAGTTCATTATTAAAACACAGGATATTAAGGTGTTATGTTGGAGCTGGATAAAAAAGTGAAGCTAAGCCTAGGGAGAGATGGCAAGGTTCCTTTTGCATTTTATGGCTGCAAGGAACCGGGGGTAGTTGTTGTGCCCAAAATTTGTAATGGGTTTAATTTTAGGCCCATAGAAGTTGAGGCCTGTTAAGATAGTTGGTAGGTAGGTGTCATTTTGGAGGGAAGCTACGCAGGTGTCACTTTTGAGGGAAGCTGGGCAGGTATACTTACAGGTTCCACCTCTGGTTGCCGAATGGATAAGGATTATCTCCTAATTCTTAGGAGACACGAATTGAGTCCTTTTAACAGTTTATTTTATGGAGGGACACGTTTCTAATATGATAAATATTGGATATTTGTGATATATGTATGGAGTTATTATAGGAGTGGGCTTTAGGAGTTCTACTTCGAATAGGACTCTGCTAAGTGGCTAGCTGAGTTGGAGATAAGTTATATATCTGATTAAAACTATCTTATTTCGTGGATTAATCAACAAGAAAAGGATTCTTAACCTAAAAGAACTTTAGGGCTTGATTCCTATAAATAGGATATGTAGGCAATTAGCAAGGGGTTCGGTTTTTTACTTTTTCGATATACAAGGCACGTGTACCCTGAGTAATCACATTCTGGGCATATTTGGCCGGAGATCTTTGCCATTGTTGTCCAGTGACCTTGCTAATCCAGCCCTTTAAACACTAAACACCATTATTAGGTTCAGCTGTCCTGTTTCTTGACAGTTGTTCAACCTGTTTTGTATCCGAAAACCAAGGATAATTACTATTCTTACGGCGAGGCTTTCTCGGGGTGTTGTGTGAGTTTTTTGCATAACATTTTTTACGCTAGAAGGAGGGCATCTCCTTAAATCTGTTAGTGAATTAATGTCGGAAAGTTCTGAATCCGTTCGAACGCCGGGCGGCGAGAGCGGTAAGCATGATGCCAATCCTGATGGTGAAGTGACTGCTAGAGATATCCTCAACCATCTTCAAGCTATGGATGGTAGGATTGACCAGTTGGAAAAGAAATCATCGCGAAAGAAAAAAGGACAAAAAAAGCATAAGTCCTCGGAAAGGCGTACTAGGCGTCGAGAAGTGACACCCATAAACCTGAATTTCGAAAATGAAGAAGAGCCTGAAGGAAGGGCTCGAAAAGACAATTTTTCTGATATTGAAACAGACCAGGAGAATGTGGATTGGAAAGAAGGCCCTAGGGATTCTCCAACTAGGAGTGTGAGCGTGTTCGACCGGGTGGGGAAGAAGCTCAACAACAAAGACTTATGGCATGTGTTGGATGGAACTAAGAAAAAGGTGACTGGAAATGATAACCTCAACAAATCTCAGTCGAAGGGTTCCAAGAGCTATAGGAAGGAAAAGTCTCAAGGAGAAGAATGGACTTATGACAGGAGGTCCAAGTCTACGAAGCTCCAGTCAGCAGTCGGGAATGATGACAACTCTAGCTCCCAAGACAGTTCAGCTCATAAGCATGGTGGAGATTCGAATGAAGAAACAGACGAGAGTGATGGTTACCTTTCTGATGGAGAGGACACAAATTATAAGGTGGCTGACTTGAGGAAAGCTCTGGAGAAAAATAAGGCTAAGAAGAGGTCGACGCCAGGTCTAGCTGTAGCTTCGCCTTTCACAAAGAAGGTACGGGATTCACCCCTTCCACCCAGGTACAGAGGGGTAGGGGACCTGAAGTTTGATGGCACCTCGGATCCTGTGGAATACCTCAGTCGCTTTGGTACTGAGATGGAGGTTTACCAGGTCAGGGATCGTACAAAGTGCCAGCTATTAGCAGCTATCCTGAGGGACAATGCTCATCAGTGGTTCAAGAAATTGCCATCTAATTCTATTCGTTCCTGGAGGCAAATGAGTGAGCTTTTTGTCACTCAGTTTCGTGCTACGGTTTCATTTGCACCTCCTGCTAATACTTTAGCGAATATTAAACAAGGGGAGAAGGAAACTTTGAGAGAGTATTTTAAACGTTTCAATGCGGAGGTGCCAAAAGTGAGGAAGGCTACAAACGAAACGTATAAAAATTTCTTAATAGCTGGGATATGGCCTGGAAGCGATTTCTGGAAGGAACTTCAGAAGGAGGAACATGTCAAGCTAGCTGATTTTTATGCACGAGCTGAAGCTCATAAAGTGGTCGAAGAGTCTATAGCTAAATTAAGAAAGGATAACAACTCAGCTGGCTGGAGTGGGAGAAAAAGAAGCAGGTCTTATAGTCCCAGAAGAAGGAATGTGGACAGGCGTGCCTCTTACAACAGAGCTTCAGCTTCCACTGAAAGGGAAGTTGGTCGAAAGGAAAGGACAGCACCTCTAACTGTGAACGCAACTGGTTCAAGGAGGTCTGTGGAGTATAAGCCCCCACCTTTGAAGAACTATAATAAATACTCAGAGTATACCCTGTTAGCCGCACCTCTTGAGCATGTGTTTGAGGTTGGGGACAAAACTGGAATGTTTAGGAAGCCGACCCATGTTGGTCCCCCTGGAAGAAGGGATCTAGGGAAATACTGCGCATTTCATGATGCAAACGGGCACGAGACGGTTGACTGTCGTCACTTGAAAGATCATGTTGAGGATTTAATCAGGAAGGGATACCTCACGGAGTTTGTAGCTCAAGAGGCCAAAAAATATAAAAATGAGAAAGAAAGGAAGGAGGCAAAAAGAACGGTACCTGACCGAACAGCAAGGGCAAATAGCATTCGCACCATAATAGGAGGTCCCTACATTGGAGGCACAAGTAGGAACTCTATGAAGAATTTTGACCGTGAGGCTAGGGGACCTCCCCTTACTAATGTTTTCCATCTGGTTGAAAGACCCCCAAAGATGTTCAAGGGGGAAACTGTAGACATCTTTTTTACAGAGGAGGACGCCAAACACGTACATCACCCCCATAATGATGCCTTGGTGGTGACGTTCTCCATTGGGGGGATGAATGTGCACCGGATATTGGTAGATAATGGAAGCTCATGCAATATAATAGCTTATAACACCTATCAGAAAATGGGACTCCTGGATAAGGAGATGTTCCCCTCTTACAATGATTTGTATGGTTTTACCGGAGGTCCAGTTCAGATTGTGGGACGAGTGAAGCTCCCGATCAGGATGGGGAGTGAACCTTATGTGGCAACCCAGGTTGCAGAGTTCATGGTTATGAATGAAGATATATCTTATAATGCTATCATGGGTAGGCCTTTCTTGAAAGAGATGCGCGTGGTAACCTCTATCTACCACCTCTCAATAAAATTCCCAACTCCTAATGGGATTGGGTGCCTACGAGGATGTCAGTCAGATTCATGGGAATGCTACAGTAAGGCTCTGCGTACTACTGAGCAGGCCTCAAAGCATTTGCTATTGGTAGATGGTGGAACAACTGACAACGGTTATCGTTATCTCGGACCCTCAAACACTTCGACTGGAGAGTCTTCCCAACAGAAAGGAGGGGTGTGTGAGAAGGAATCATGCAACGTGATTATGATTGTGCAACATTCAGATGAAGACCCTTACGTGGATGTAGCTTCGTTTTTGGGGGAAGGTGCTGGAAGGGAGGTGCTCATGCTGGAGACACCTCAATCGAAAAATAAAAATGGCGATGATGATTTTGTTGAAGGTATCGTGGAAGAAGTCGATGATAGTGACTTGGAAGGTATGGAAATGTCAGAGCAGTTGCAAGTAGAGGTACCTGAACCTGCTCAGGTGGAGAAAAAAGGGAACCTGGTAGAAATTGATTTGGATCCCAGGATGCCCGAATCCAAAGAAAAAGTTGGTGCTGCAGGAGACACTGTATATTTTATGGTGGATACCACTGATGCTAGCAAAGGGCTAAAAGTTTGAAAACAGCTGGATCCAAATATGCGGGAAGCTCTGATGGATTTCCTTAGAAAGAATATGGATGTGTTTGCTTGGAATCATTCAGACATGATTGGGATAGACCCAAAGGTAATGTGTCATCGTCTTAATATTGATCCAGAGGCAAAAACTGTAAGGCAGAAAAGAAGGGCCATAGGTGGCGAAAGAGCTTTTGCTTTGAAAGAGGAGGTGGACAGATTGTTGGCAGCTGGTCTGGTAAGGGAATCTTTTTACCCTATGTGGTTGGCGAACCCGGTGTTAGTGAAAAAGCCCAATGGAAAGTGGCGTACCTGTGTGGACTTCACAGACTTTAATAAGGCGTGCCCAAAGGATAGCTTCCCGCTTCCTCGTATTGACCAGCTGGTAGATGCAACTGCTGGGCATGCTCTGCTGAGCTTTATGGATGCATATTCCGGATATAATCAGATTCCTATGTACGGCCCAGACCAGGAACACACCTCCTTTATAAAAGACAGGGGTTTGTATTGCTACATTGGGATGCCTTTTGGTCTAATCAATGCGGGAGCTACATATCAGCGTTTGGTAAACATGATGTTCAAGAATCAAATTGGGAGAACAATGGAAGTATATGTGGACGATATGTTGGTAAAATCAAAAAAGGCGGCTGATCATGTATCGCACTTGGCAGAAATGTTTGACATCTTAAGGAAATATAGGATGAAGCTCAACCCTCAGAAATGTGTGTTTTGGGTAGAATCCGGAAACTTTCTCGGGTTCATGGTCAACCACCGGGGTATTGAAGCTAACCCTGCAAAGATTAAAGCTTTATTAGAGATGAGGTCACCCAGGAGTGTTAAGGAGGTTCAGTCATTAACAGGAAGAGTTTCAGCTCTGAACAGGTTCGTCTCAAAATCTTCAGACAGGTGCAAGGAATTCTTTTCGGTAATTAAGAAAGGAAAGAACTTTGAGTGGACGGCTGAATGCGAAGTTGCTTTTGAGAAGATGAAGGAACAGCTGGGTAGTCCCCCGCTCCTCTCAAAGCCGGTTGATGGAGAGGTTCTGATACTTTATCTAGCAGTTTCAGAGTATTCCATTAGTGCGGTGTTGGTTCGAGAGGAAGGGAAGGTACAATTCCCGGTTTATTATGTGAGCAAGAGGTTTTTGGATGCGGAAACTAGGTATACTGACATGGAAAAATTAGCTTATGCATTAATCCTAGCATCAAGGAAGCTTCGGCCTTACTTTCAGTCTCACAAGGTGGAGGTGCGGACTTTTTTCCCGCTAAGGCAGGTGCTGCATAAACCTGAAACTTCTGGAAGGCTGATGAAGTGGGCCATTGAATTAGGGCAGTTTGATGTTGAATATAAACCGAGGTCCACAATAAAAGGTCAGGCGTTGGCTGATTTTCTTTTGGAGTTTCCTCCATCATTCGAGGTAAATGGAGGTGAATGTGTACCTGTTGGTGAGCTACCTGTGGCAGAGATACTTGAGGAGAATTGTGTTCCGTGGTGGACTTAATATGTGGATGGGGTAGTCAACTCCAATGGAGCAGGTGTCGGCATAGTTTTGGTAAGCCCTGAGGGACATAAGCTGTAGAGTGCTATCCATTTTTCATTCTATGCAACTAATAATGATGCCGAGTACGAGGCACTGATTGCCGGATTGAAGCTGGCTTTGGAAATGACGATGGAAAATTTGACTGTCTTTATTGATTCAATGCTGGTGGTTTGGCATGTTAAAGGAGGGTTTCAGGCTCGAGGCCCTCGCACTGATTTATATATGAGGTATGCACAGAAATTGATAAGGAGATTTAAGGAGGTAAATTTGGAGCAGATTCCTAGGACGGAAAATGCTAATGCAGATGCACTGGCTAAGCTAGGCTCTCAAAGGGAAGCTACTTTGCTAGGGGTCATTCCTTTAGAGGTTCAGCTTCAGCCGAGTATTTCGAAAGTTGAGGTTTTGAATGTGGAAGCTACAGTGGAGGATCATTGGATGACCCCAATTGTGGAGTATATCACTAAGGGAGTTTTGCCTTCAGATAAGGACGAAGCTCGA
Organism: Kitagawia praeruptora; assembly: GCA_037693485.1. Taxonomy (NCBI): domain Eukaryota; kingdom Viridiplantae; phylum Streptophyta; class Magnoliopsida; order Apiales; family Apiaceae; genus Kitagawia; species Kitagawia praeruptora. Next base: position 130,909,393 of record CM075352.1, read on the forward strand.
AAGTTGAAATATAAAGCGGCAAGGTATGCAATGTATGAAGGAATCTTGTATAAGAGGGGTTTTAATAAGGCTTTGATGCGGTGTATTTCCGGAAATGAATGCGAGTATATCATGCGGGAGGTGCATGAAGGGATTTGTGGTAACCATTCTGGAGGAACCTCCTTGGCACACAAAATACTTCGTCAATGGTATTATTGGCCAACTTTGCAAGGAGATGCTCACAAGTATACTTGTAAGAACCCAGGTTTTTGTAATATTTCTAAAATGATCATAAACGGTGATTGGTGGAGGTTATGTAAAGTTTTTAAGATCATATAATTCAAATGAAGAAGTATTTATACAGTTATGGATAAAGTATCGTTGTACAAAGAAGAAAGGGAATGCAGAAACCGTCAGATTACGTAGATTTTCACTTTTATTAAATATTGGTATAAATATGGGATATTGGGGTTAAGAAAATCTATAAGCTAAGTTAAATACCAAGGCAAGGAATTATGGAATTTATTAGAAGAATTTCAAAGGCAAATGTTCAAGAACGATGAAAGAAATTTCTACGCGACGAAACGCTTTTACAAGAAAATCTCCAAACTTGCATATGGAATTAAATGGTAAGCATTGGTTGATTAATAGGTGAGTAATATACCTGCAATTTACCATGTAATAGCCATGCAAGGCAAGGAGCATTGGATGCTAATCAAATAAGTCAAGTCATGATTATTTAAACCAAGCATTGTATACCACTTTTGGGACAAATTGCCAATTACCTTTCTTTTGCAAAATTACTTTGGAGATTACCTTGGGCAATTGATAAGTGCTGAAGTATGATTGATATATATCAATTATACATATCATTTTATCAATTACATAAGAAAAGATAGCAAAAGCTCTCCCCCCCCCCCTCCATTTTCTCTATTTTCGGCCAAAAACAGAGCAGCTACTTCAACCTGCCATAACTCCCTCATTTCTCAATGAAATTTTGTGTTCAATAGCTTTTTGGAAAGGTATTGAGATGCTCTATAACTCCTCTTTAGAAGCCTCGTCCAGAAAATCAAGGTAAGACCCTCGTTTTTCCAGTTCTTTCAAGAGTGGTAAAGCTGACTACCAAAATTTTAAACTTGGTTGTTTAGATCTTGAAGATTAAAGGTTGTTAAAGCTATCTAAGGTGTTCTTACGGAAATCAAGCTTGGTTAAAGACTCCAAGAAAGGTAAAACACTCACACCCACCTTAAACTTCATGAGTTATAAGTTGATTTGAAAGATTGATGCAAGTATGTACATGTTTAAGGGGTTTGTGATGTTTTAAGCTTTATAAGTATGGGTAAATCTTGGGTGGTGATAAATGGATGTTACCACTGGTCTTAGAAACCCTTGATGATGTTTATGTGAGCTTGATGGCATGTGGTTGAATTAAGTGGTTAAATGGAGTTCATGGAATTTGGAAACGATCGAATTATAGCCGTTATAATGTCAAAATTTCATTAGGTTAATTGTGCAGATAATGCTGAATTAAACAAGTGTTTTCTTGGAAAGTTTTTGGCCATAAACCAGTAGGACTTATTTTTTAGTTTGTTTTGACACCAAGATCATGTGATTACGATTTACGGTTTATGAGATATGCTCGTTTTAGTGAAACCGGTTAAAACGGACGAATGATGGACTGACTTTACAAAGCCAAACGAACCCTTTAAAAATGGTCTGTGTTTATGAAAATTTTATGAGGAGTAATCTGGTCAGTGGTAAAGATCCCATAAAAATTTGGAGTCAAAATACGAAGTTTTCGATTTTATAGAAATGTTTAAGTCAAGAATGCGCATGATAAACCACTACAGAAAGAAGCTATTTTTAGAGCAACAATTGAGCTAGCAAAAAGATGTTATTAATTATTAAATTTGGATGAAAAATCCTCTGGACAGTTAAGAAGAAGTGACAAAAACAATTTCATGAAAAAGTTTATTTTTCAATTTTATAGAATTTTTCGAATCATAGTTGCGCAAGTGAAAAACCCTTTTAGGGGACGAATTAAGACGAACTTTAGTTTCGTTTAAAATGACATTTAACGAAAGTCGTTATGAGACCATTAATTATCAAAAATGGTTAAAGGATATCATGTTCTTATAATAAGCCAAACGTGTAGTAAGGAGGTATCGTTACGAAGTTGTGCCTTTATATGAATAGTTGGTTCGACGGGATAGTTTAATGAACTAACCGAACCTTATTGGTTGTTATAGATCATCACACTAGAGACATAGCCCAGACTATTCCGACACTATCAGGCAAGTTTTCGAACTTGTATTTCAAGTATTTTCAAACTGTTGTTGTTGTGGTATAAATGCTATGAATGGCTTGATAGTATTTTTGCGAATCAGCATATGATGTATGGTTATTTACATGGATTTATAAACCTATTAAGTACGTACGTATGCATAGACTCTTGTATATATATGTATACGATGATGTGTTACAAATTTCCAGTCGAGTATGATAATACCTTTTCTTAATAAGGGAGTCGGAGATATTTCGTCCGGATAAGGACATAAAACCCGGAAGTCACCGGAAGGGTTATATGACGTACATTTTTAAAATATTCCAATAAATATAAATTGGATATTTTCGGATTAAAATTCCTTTGATTATATTAATAAATATTATTTGAATATTTATTAATAATTTGAATATTATTTTCATATTGGGAATAGTCTGAAGGTTTATTTATTTAATAAATATTATTTAAATATTTATTAAATATTCTAAGCTGATTATTTATTTAATAAATATTATTTGAAAATTTATTAAATATTCCAGGATGATTTAAAAATCATATTTTTTATTTTTAAAGTTATTTAAAAACTTTAAAAAGTATTTTAAATATTTTCTGATTGTCGGAAAAGTATTTAAAAATAGGATGGGTTCCCATTTCTTCATGGATTATAGCTTCACTCATCGAAAAAGTATCGCTATTTCACTCAACTTATCAAAACTCGGGAACCCAAGGTTTCGGGAGCTAGTATTAATTATTTTCTCCCTTCGCTACTAATAAGAAATGCACCCTACCTAGTAAGGAGGGGCTCAGGTTTGACTAAAAATTCAAAACTCCGACCAACTCCCAAGTTATGTTTGATGAAGCGATTCGTAGTATTCGAAATCTGTTGACTAAAGTCAACCCACACATCAGAGTTACTTTCTCAATTACTTATGGAAGTAAAGTTAGTAATGATTATCAAACCAGTCGTCAAGCTTTGTGCTTGGGGGAAACTGAATTAAAATTCTGTTCCTACGATGCATAGAATTCTCTAAGGGATTGGAGGAAGAGGGGACATCGCCTTTTAGCATAGTCCAAATATTAAGGCCCATATGCGGTCAGGGTGCAACCCGATAAGGGAACGTCGTCCTTCTACTAGTAGAGAAGCAGAGGCACGGTATATTGGCTGATCACCAGATATCGTGGAAGAGGCTCCAGCATAATCCCATTCTTCCAATTGGAATTGTATTGCAACACTGTAATGAAAGCCTAGGTGCTCAGTTACCGATAGTGTTGACCAGATGATGAACTATTCAAACTACCTTAGAAATTCTTCGTTATATTTCTGGATAAAGAATGAAAATGTTTAATGATGATACAATATCAGTATACGATATGTCGTATGGTTTACGTTAACAAAAGTACTTTGAAAACTATTATTACATGGCTGAGCTGTATTGCTCACTCTTGCTTTTCTTTTATATATATATACCACCACATAACAACAGATAAGCATGGCAAGAACAAGGCAGACCCCCCGCAAAAGCGTGCTAACCGGTCAGTAGTATAGGAGACTATTTACGAGGCAGGTGCCGAGGCCGCACCCAGTAGCATCACCAGAGGTGAGCAGACTAAGTTGGATAGGTTACAGCTTAGGTTGGTTAGGTCTAGTTACAAACATGACTTGTATAAGTTTCTGAAAACCAAACCGCATTTTTGGCCATAGATGCCACCTTAGATGGTAATCCTTTTTATGTCGAACTTTTAAGATTATGACAATTTGGGTTTGTAATAACTATTTCAAGATGGTTGTAATAACTTAGTAACGTTTTAATTTCGTCTCTGAGCCTATAATCTGTAAATGTTATGTTTGACTAAGGGGCCACAGTATGCTAAAATGAAGATTAAGAGTAATGTTTATTAAAATGGGAATTAAGGATAGAGTGACAGACTGGATCTCCGACCCCGGATCTAGGGATGTTACAATACTCGAGCGTGTGATCGCTGTCAGAGGTTCGCAAAGTTGGGTGCCAACCCAGCTGCACCTCTTAAGCCTCTCACCAGTCCTTGGCCTTTTGCGGTTTGAGGGATAGATCTAATTGGGGAGCTTCCCAAAGGAAAAGGTGGAGTAAAATACGCGGTTGTTGCAGTAGACTACTTCACAAAATGGGCTGAAGCAGAACCTTTGGCTACTATAACTGCTGCAAAGTTGAAGGAATTTGTGTTTCGAGCTATAGTTTGTAGGTATGAAGTACCTTATAAGCTCATCTCGGATAATGGGAAGCAATTTGACAGCAAGGAGATGCGAGGTTTGTGTGAGGACCTTGGAATTCAGAAGGGGTTTTCAGCTGTTTGTCACCCCCAGAGTAACGGTCAGACAGAAGCTGTGAACAAGATAATAAAACATACTTTGAAGGCCAAGTTGGAAGAGCGAAAGGGAAGCTGGCCAGAGGAGCTTCCAATGGTGTTGTGGTCCTATAATACCACTCCAAGAACAACAACAGGTGAATCTCCATTCACCTTAGCATATGGATGTGAAGCCATGGTGCTTGTTGAGATTGGGGCTGGTTCATTTAGAAGGGAAATATAACCCTGAGGATAATGAGGTGAATCATCGTTTGTACTTGGATCTTGTTGAAGAAGTACGTATGAATTCACAACTGAAGCTAGCTGCATATCAGCAGCGTACGCAGAAGTACTTTGATAAGAAGGTTCGAGCTCGCCCGTTGAAGGTGGGTGATTTGGTTTTGAGAAGGGTGCTACCCAATATGAGGGTACCTGGTCATGGTGCGTTTGGAGCCAATTGGGGAAGGACCATACCGTATAAAGACGGTTCTTTGGGAAGGTACTTATCATTTAACTGATTTGGATGGGAAGCTGATTCCTAGGGCATGGAATGCCGAACATTTGAGGAAATATTATCAGTAGGTGTGTTTTTCAGGTAACATTTTCAAGTAGACCTCTTTCAGGTATAGGATTAATAAAGGTAGCTTATTAGTTATAGCTGCCATCTTTAGGACAAGTAGATGATGTGATTTCATCTTGCTATGCTCGGGGGGTAGTGCATGTACACCTCACCGATAGGAAATATCATGAATTTTGCTTCTATGAGGCCAATAAAGTTGTTGCTTTCTTATAACATGTTCTGTTTTTAAAATTATGTTGTGTTCCCTTGTGTGCTTTATGGAATGAGTATGAAATTACATGCATAAATATGTGAATTTAAGTTCTTCATCATAATTGTTATAATGTTAAAGAACTTGGCGGGTTGTAGGTTATATCACCTCCTTCTAGTTATTTGCATGATTTTAGGAAGTAAAACAAAATTGGTATATATAGAAATTTCTAAGGTAATGAATTTTGGAATGGATTATGGTACATAAAGAACCTTATGGGAAGAGGTTCGCAAAAGTGGTCCACCTATGAGGAGGTTCCAAAATGGAAGCTGTTTTGGAAATATACTATCAGGTTCATGTGGATCCCAGGAAATCTGGGCGCATGAAGAGCCAAGGGATAAGGATATATCATGTAGGAGCCAAAATTCAGGCTACATGAAATGGAATAACTTATATAAAAAAAAGAGTAAAAGTAAGGCAATGAGCTTCAGCTGGTTGAAAAAGTGAAGCTCACATATGAGGCACATTGTGTTCATATTTCTGGAAAAAAGGTTTTGTGGATTCTTTTTATAAAATAAATAAAGACATATGAGAACCAAGGCATTGGCCATATGATGATTCTCTATGTGGAAAGGCTAGGTGCGAGCAAATGGGAAGCTCTGCCTTATTTTGGAACTCTACGCATCAATGTGTATGATTATTTAAGGATATTCATTTATGAGGATCTTGTGGTATGTCAAATGGGACATTTTGTATAGGAAAAAAAGGATTGGTTGGGTGTTAAACTATTATGATCACCTAATGTATTAAATCATGTTAAGGGAAGCTTCATGATATACATATTAAAAGAATGAGTATTGTTTTTAGAAATAGGGAGTATCTTATATGGTTTTAAGCAAATCGATACACTTGGATTATTTCCTTTAAACTTTGAATGGGCAACAACAACTTAACAGGAAATGTTAAAGCAGGGATTTATATTACCAGAAATTCGTAATGAGCTTGACACTTTTATGAAGCTCATTTGGCTACGGGTGAACAATTCACGTCCTGGTTTAGGCGTGTGCCTTATCACTGGAATACTTGTGCTTAGCATGGTAATTTCATATGGACAGTACAATAATACATGGAAAAACAAAATGCATCCACCTCTTTCTCCTTGTCAGTTGGATCAACAGCATCCACCTTGGTTGCAGCAGCTTCTTTCTTCTTAATGTCCTCTACAGCTTTTACATCATCTTCACCTAGCTGGGACCAATCAAGATCAGGAAACTTGAGATAGGTGGACTCAATATAGTCATTGATGGCTGCGTTATAGCCAACATCATAGGCTTTCTTCCTTTTCTCCTTCTGGACGGACCTTTCCTGGGTAAACAGGGTATTCAAAGCTTCCATCTTTAGGTCTAGCTCATGAATCTGTTTGGCATAAGAAGAAACCAATTCTTCTTTTTCTGCATCTAGGATGGCAACAGAGTTGAATGGCTGATCACGTTCCTTGATCAACTTAGTTTCAGCAGATTTGAGCTTCTTGTTAGCATCAAGGCATTTCTTCTTTTCGTCGACCTTGGCTTTGATGAATGACTTAAGTTGTTTCACCTCTTCAGCAAGCTTCTGATCGCCTCTAGCTGTCTCCACAATTTTCTCACCATGTTTGAGGTAATGGAAGAGACTCTGGGCATTGGCTTGAAGGGTAGCTTTTGCACCCTCAGCTAGTGACATCTTGTCCCAGGCAGCTACGGTTTCTTCGGGGATCTGATTCCCTGTCATCTCAAAGAAATATTGCATATGAGGACCAAAACTTTTAATCTCTAGAGAAGATGACACTTTGGTTGTCTTGGTAGAACGGGAGCCAGGAGCATGAGTTCGTTCTGTGGCAGGTGGAGGTAGCTTCCTCTTCGATGAGGTGGATGATTTTTCTAGGAGTGGAGAAGGAGCTTTGATTTTTGAAATTGGAGTGGCTGCAATGGGGGTGACTGTTTCTTCATCATCTTCAAACATCTCTTCATATTTGGTTGACTTCTTAATGAAAGAAGGAATTCCTGAAGCCATGTCTGCAAGATTTAAGCAATATGAATGCTGGTTAGTAAATCGTAAACTATGAAACAAAAAAGAATCAAACTGTTATAAAAATGTGTATGAATGATATGGATAAGGTAACAAGCAACTGCAACTAGTTGGAGCTAGGGTACCTCTCCCGGGTATGAAATCACAACTCATGAGGTTATCACGAGTTAATAGGCTGAGGCCATTTCCCAATTCAGCTGATAGATTCAATGCTTTTACAGCACGTTGGAGAGCTAGACCTCTTAAAGTGGTCTTGGCAGGAATATTTGGTGAAAGATTGAAATCTGTTCTTAATTGGGGGCAATCGTAACAGTAAAGAAACTGTTTGAGCCAGTCGTTCATTCCACTCTTACAACTTTTGAAACACTGGCCTTCATGAACATACCCTACCTGAATTTCTTCCAGTTGGCTTTAGCTGGTAAAAATACCCTAGCTCTCGAGCAGACATGGTCTTATTAAATTCTTTATGGTATAGAATGTACATACACATCGCCATGCGATATGAGTTTATAGTAAGTTGGATGGGAGCTATGTCATAAAGTTCAAGAATCTCTTGGATGAAGGGGTGTAAGGGCAGAGATAACCCTAATTTGAAAAATTGAGATGACAAAACAGCTCGAGGTAATGATTGTCCAGGCTCGAACATTTCAAACCTATGACATCTCTCTTCAGGGGAGGGAACGACCAAGGAGCAACCTATATGGTGTGATTGGGTCAGTTTCTTTAAGAAGGAAGCAGTCATGGAGGTACTTAAATTCTCACAGGACAGAGTAGCAAGAGGTTTTTCCAAGGTACTGTTTTCTAATTCATCTGTTAAGGAGTCTGTTTTGGGAAGAGTTGCATAGATAGTATGTGAGGGGGTAGCTTTTATGGAGGAAGCTTCATCAACAGTAAGTTCTTGAGGAAGGTTTGGTATTGTCGATTCTAATGACATTTGTTCATCTGAGGAGGCTATGAGGATAGCAGGACGGGTGTCTTTGGTTTAATGATCAAAGAGATTGGCACTTAATGGATGGGTTTTCTCAGGACCAAGTGATTTAATTTTTGAACGGGTCCTGGTGCTTATAGAGGAAGATAGATTAATTTTAGAAGCAGGTGTGATAAAGGGAAGTTGGTTTGTGCTTGGGAGCTCTGGGGAGTGGACAATCTCCTCAGAGGTGGAGTGCTGGGAGCTAGCTGCAACTGATCCACCAGACATCTGCACAAAGTGAAGCAGGATGAGTAGGTGACCAGCGAGTTTTCCCGAGTGATGTGTTCTAACAAGGCATGAGTGAATAAGCATATACTAAAGGCCAGGAACAATGAGAAAACAGGGTCGCATAAATAGCTAGCACAGGTACGCCCATCAAGGAACCTTAATTACCTTTGGTAAGTTGGGTATTTCTACATAATGTATACATTATTTATACGGATTGATACATGCATTATAACAGCTAGTAACCAATTGATTTTTGGAAAAAAGGGAATCACATATGGGTTTTTACAAAAACATGTAATATTGATGGGTTTTCGAATATAGATTAGCAAGATCCAGGTTCTAGGGTTTTGCTTTCTAGGGGATATCATGGTCATAGAAGGGGAATACTTGGTCTAATGGTAATCTAAACAACAAATAACAATTATTTGTGTGTGTAGATTTTGGTGTGTGTAACTAATTATGCATGTAAAGGTACTAATCGAAGGCAAATTGGAACATGTTATTAAGCAAATAGTAGTGAATGTATGTAAAAAAAATAGAGAGCAAGAGAGGATGTCATACCTTGAGAATGTGTGGAGGGTTTTAAATTGTTGGGACCGGAAAGTATCACCGGACTGGTTCGCCTGCTTGGATCTTCCGGTGAGGAGATGAACCGATGGGACTTTGGGAGAGAATATGTTTTGGGGATAAAAGAAAAATAAAAGAGGATGGATGGGTTTGAGTATATATAAAAGACAGTAGCGTGTAAAAAAGAAATATGAAATAAAAAGAGTTATTGTTGCCTTGGAGTATGAAACGGTGGAAGCTGTGTGAATGGAGGACACGGTTTTCGAGGGGACATATGAGAGTTCCGATGTGATTGAAATTAGTGGAGCTTTCATTTTTCTTTAGAATTGTTTTGGGAATCTATTTGGAAAATAATGAAGTTAATTTCGAAAGAAAAGGAGTTTGATTTTTTCGTATAAAGGATTAATTGGTTAAATGTAGGTTTTGTAAAAAAGGGATTTCTTTTCGAATTTTCTTTAACAAGTAGGAAATGGTGCGGATTTTAGGGAAAAACTGTGGGATTTTTTGTTTTGATGGCTTAGTTATGGCGAGTTCATTATTAAAACACAGGATATTAAGGTGTTATGTTGGAGCTGGATAAAAAAGTGAAGCTAAGCCTAGGGAGAGATGGCAAGGTTCCTTTTGCATTTTATGGCTGCAAGGAACCGGGGGTAGTTGTTGTGCCCAAAATTTGTAATGGGTTTAATTTTAGGCCCATAGAAGTTGAGGCCTGTTAAGATAGTTGGTAGGTAGGTGTCATTTTGGAGGGAAGCTACGCAGGTGTCACTTTTGAGGGAAGCTGGGCAGGTATACTTACAGGTTCCACCTCTGGTTGCCGAATGGATAAGGATTATCTCCTAATTCTTAGGAGACACGAATTGAGTCCTTTTAACAGTTTATTTTATGGAGGGACACGTTTCTAATATGATAAATATTGGATATTTGTGATATATGTATGGAGTTATTATAGGAGTGGGCTTTAGGAGTTCTACTTCGAATAGGACTCTGCTAAGTGGCTAGCTGAGTTGGAGATAAGTTATATATCTGATTAAAACTCTCTTATTTCGTGGCTTAATCAACAAGAAAAGGATTCTTAACCTAAAAGAACTACATTAGGGGCTTGATTCCTATAAATAGGATATGTAGGCAATTAGCAAGGGGTTCGGTTTTTTACTTTTTCGATACACAAGCCACGTGTACCCTGAGTAATCACATTCTGGGCATATTTGGCCAGAGATCTTTGCCATTGTTGTCCAGTGACCTTGCTAATCCAGCCCTTTAAACACTAAACACCATTATTAGGTTCAGCTATCCTGTTTCTTGACAACTGTTCAACCTATTTTGTATCCGAAAACCAAGGATAATTACTATTCTTATGGCGAGGCTTTCTCGGGGTGTTGTGTGAGTTTTTTTCATAACATAACGGTTATGAATAGTTTGGTTAACCAAACTACAAATTACGAAAGATCTCTAGTTTGCTTATAATAATATAGTATAGATTTAGAAAACCTACTTATGTTTGGTTTAAATTATTAAAACTTACTTTTTAGTATTTGAATATAATCCTACTATCAATCAAATAAAGTTTTTAAAATTAGATCTAATGGTCCCCATCTATCTATTTTAAGATCCGTACTATTTTGATCCTCAATTGTACTACAAAAAATATGGATTGAGTTGTAACATATACTTATATCAATATATGAAAAAACCAAAAAAAATTGATCTCAGATATCATATAGATACACAAGTCATTAAGATCATCTAATCATATTTTACATCGATTTAAATACATTGAAAAAATTTAAAGTTGAGTTAAAAAAATTCAAAATTATAATTAAAAAAATGTTTCAAATTACCTAATTCTTAAAATAGAATTTTGATATTGTGTAATAAACATTTGAATTTAAAATTATGTATGAATATATGAAAAGAGCGACCGAGAAAACCACAAAGTTGATTTTTACATAAAATTAAAGGATTTTGTAATATATGTCTAACTACGTTAAAATCACATGATGAGTTTATATACACATTTGTTTTACATGGACAATTATACTAACATAATTATTTATATTAAACTTAAATGTTCAATTTAATAAAGTTAATTTCACGCCATTTTAAAAACTAAATTAACTTTTTAGTAATAAAAAATAATCGTGTGATTATTATCGTGCGAATATTTATCCAAATTTTATAAAATTTAATCAAATCATAAAATATTTGGTTCATGAATTTGATATACGATATTATAAAGTAACTATAAAAATATGAGATAAAATTGAAATTTTATCATTTATCATATTTTTAATTATAATATTATTTTAATATATACACATTTTTAAGTAAAAATTAATTTCAACCCGTGCATGCATAATTTTTTACAATTATTGTACGTATACTATACATACATAAGTACGTAGATTATATGCATACTATTACCTAATTAAGAAAAAAATTTAAAAAGTGCGGAAATTTGGTGTAGGGCTAAAAAGGGAAAGCTGTTAGATTACCTAGGATAGTTACATACATTATACATTACCCTACCTACGAAACGAGCCCGGATCCTCTATCCCCTTATTCATGCCCCCTTCTATGCCCCCTATAACGGGTCTATTGAAAGAAAAATGAAAATAAAATATTTTTATTTCCATTTTTCTTACAATGGGCCCCGCTAAGGGCACCCATATTTTGTATAGGGAACACAGAAGGAAATATAAACAAGGATACAGAGGATCCTCACCCATATGAAACATACAGCCTGTTTGGGAAACTTAGCTTATGACTTTACGCGGCTTTAAGTACAAAATGAAGTGTTTGGCAATAAAGGTTTTAAGCCCGTTTTAAGTTAAAAAACTACTTTAAGTCAGAAGTTCCATTTAGGTACTTTTAACTTATGACTTATGACTTAAGGTGTTTTTTTTTTTTTTTTTACAATTCTTGTAAAGTTCAAATATTATGAATTTAAAAAATTTTTAAGTCAAATTTCACTTTAAGTCAAAATTATTAACCGCGTGTTTGGCTAAAGGGCTTTAAGTCGGCCTTTAACTTAAAATTAAGCCATAAGCCATAAGTATCCATAAGGTACTTATGACTTATTTTGTTTTTTTTTCTTTCTTCTTCCAGGACTCTTGTAAAGTTTAAATAATGTGAATTTAAAATTTTTTTAAGTCAAATTTCACTTTATGTCAAAATTATTAAACCCTCATTTAACTTTAAGTAAAATTACCCAAACACATTCATTCAACTTAAAATAAACAACTTTACTTTCTCCTTTAAGTTAAAAATACCTCCATTAAGGGCCTGTTTGGCCTTTCATTTTCCACCGAACTTATGGTTTATAAGGCCATAAGAACTTATGGGGGGGTGTTTGCCAAAATAAGTTTTAGTTCAACTTATAACTTATAAACCCATAAGTTGAATGTTAAGAGTTCTTAACTTTCAACTTATAACTTATAACTTATTCTTGATATACGCAATATATAATATTCTTCGAATCTTCAAAACCATATATCTCTCGATCCGTTCATTAGAAAATTGATATGTATATATCAAATTTCTCTATTCATCGAGATCTATCCATTGATATCCATTGTTATATATAAAAAATAAATATTTTGAAAATTATATAAAAAAAAATAACTTAAAAGTTCTGATTTACCCAAACAGTCTACTGATTATAAGTTCTGATTTACCAAACACTCCAATCTCTGCTCTACTCATCACTTATATGACATAAGTGCTTATAAGTCATAAGCTACTTATTTTAAGATACCCCAAACATACACTAAGTCAAAAGTAACTTATTTTAAGTAACCCCAAACACCCTCTAAACCTCCATTTAACTTTAAGCAAAATTACCCAAACACTTTCATTCAACTTAAAGCAAACAACTTTACTTTCTCCTTTAAGTTAAAAACACCTCCATTAAGTCAAAAATAACTTATTTTAAGCAATCCCAAACACCCTCATAACCCTCATAGACTCCAAGGAGTTTGACTTGTAGTTGTATATCGATCCAGTTCCAATTTAGTAAAATTCAAGAGCCTACTGGAGAAGAATTCGAGAGACACAGCCTACTGGAGAAGAATGGAAGCAGCTGTAATGTTATAATGCCCAGGGGCATTCTTGTAATTTCACCTTGCTGAAAAACAAATAAGTAATCCTTTTTGATTCGCTTCTAAATTCGAAATTAAAAAGAAAAATAAGGGGAAAAATAAATTTTAAAAAATTCTAAAATAAAGATCATGGAACTACAAACACTCCTATATTTTTAAAATATTTTTAGGATAAAAAATGAATTAAATATGAATTTTACAAGATAAGATCCTTTAGATGCAATAAAACTCTTAAAATCATTTTAAAATACTTAAACACCTAAAATAATTCTCCCACTAATTTTAAAATCTAAATAATATCATACATATAATAACACAAAAGATTTCGTGATTTTTATCAATTCCAATGATTTTATAAAATTCTCAGAAAGTCAATAATGCAGGATTTAAATAGATTTTTAATCGTCAAAAAAACAAATAAAAATACACGAACTTACACGACACACATAATCATCACATAAGCACATAAATATGATCTCACAATTTTTCACCTTCACCCAATATTCACATAATATAATCCATATTTAGATTAAATAAATATTAACAAATACGAAATTTTGAGGACGTTATAACTAAATTAACATTTTAGTAATAAAAAGTAATTAGGTAATTATTATCGCGTGGATATTTATCCAAATTTTATAAAATCTAATCAAATCACAAAATATTTGGTTCATGAATTTAATTAAAATACAATATTACAAAGTAACTATAAATTTTATATGAGATAAAATCAAAATCTTATCATTTATCATATTTTTAGTTACAAAATTATTTCAATTTATATATACATTTTAAGCGAGAATGTATTTCAATACCCCTGGCATGATTTTTTACTCTAATCCTCATTCACTAGATTTTTGACAATTATTATACGTATACGTATAATGTACATAAGTACGTAAATTTTAATATATATGTATATTATTACCCAATTAAGATTTTTTTTAAAAAAATGCGGAACATTGGGAAAAAATGACAAAAACAACTCTTTTTTCATAAACTGACCTCAAAATACCCGGTTTAACAAAGTTGGACAATATTCCCCTTTTGAATCTTCCGTTGCTGAGTGCGTATTGTACAAAACCCGGCCCAAACTTAAAATCAAACAAAATGGCTCACATCTACCGTACATGGTGTACTATTTCACTCCCAAATTAACTCTGAATAGTAGAATGCGTAATTAATATTTGACAAAATTATGTATTAATTTTTACAATTAATATTTTTAATTTTTTACAAAATTATATTCAATTTTTAATTATTTTTTTAAATTTTATGAAGCTTGATCAATTGCTTCATTTAATCAAGAAAAAAGATTACTTTGGAAAATGCATTGGAGGTAATTTGTCTTATTTTACACTCATTTCAATATAGTTCGTAAATTAACATTTTTTACTTTTGTTACTGATAAGTTGGCCCATTTTTGTAAAATGATTTTTTTCTCAATATTTCAACAGTTATGCATGTAATTGAATTCCAGAAGCGTGGTCTGCCTCACTGCCACATGTTAATCTGGTTGCATCCAAGTAGTCGACCCAAAAATATTGAAGATATTGACAAATTAATTTCTGCTGAGATACCAGACGAAAGATGTGATCCAATTGGATATCACGTTGTAAAGAATTTTATGATACATGGTCCATGCGGAAAAGATTACTCATACTCTCCATGTATGGTTAAAGGGAAATGTGGTCGTCATTTTCCAAAGAAGTAAGTTGATATTTAATTTTAAAAGGATATTTATTCCAGGGTTGCATCATTATTTTATCCATTTATTGTTTTTAAATTTAAAATTATTTTCATTCAGGTTTAATGGCAACACATTTTTTGATGATTGCGGTTTTCCCGTTTACCGTAGACGTCGCACGGAGCACAAAGTCAAGAAGAAAGGTGTTGATCTCGACAACCAATATGTTGTACCATATAACAGGGATTTATTAGTTCGATTTCAATGTCATATCAATCTTGAGGTTTGTAATAGCTCACGGTCTTTGAAGTATTTGTTTAAATACTGTTTGAAAGGCCATGACACAGCAACAATGTTACTGAAGAAAAAGAAAGGAGTCGGAGGTCAAGAATCCTCCAGTTCTACAAATAAGTCAAGAGATGAAATAAAAAACTATCTTGATGGTCGGTATATTTGTGCTGCAGAAGCTTCATGGAGATTGTTAGGTTTTGACATACATCATCGGTTTCCAACTGTAGAACGTCTACCAGTACATATGGAAGGTGAGAAAAATGTGTCATTTAAGCAAAATGAAAGTTTGAAAATAGTTGCTGAAAAGGCTATGAAAAGATATAGCAAACTCGAGGGTTGGTTTGAAGCAAATAAAACCATTCCCCAAGCAAGAAAGCTTACATACCCAGAATTTCCACAAGATTTCACGTGGAAAGGAGATTTGTGTAAATGGAAGATACGGGAAAGAGGCACTGTTTTTGGTAGATTATCCGATGTTCATGCATCTTCTGGTGAGACATTTTATTTGAGAATGATTTTGTTGCAAAGTAGAGGAGCCACATCATATAAAGATCTCAGAACTGTAAACGGTACAGTGTATAATACATTTAAAGAAGCGTGTGATGCGCTTGGACTTCTTAAGGATGACAGGCAGTGGCATGTAACTATGTCTGAGAATGCAGTCCACGCAATGCCACGACAACTTAGAGAACTGTTTGTCCATATTATTTCCAATAATCAGATTGCTGATCCGCTTAGGTTGTGGGAGCAACACTGGGTATCCATGTCAGACGATATTTTATTCGCTAAGCGTAAATTAGCCGACAATGTCCACCTCCAATTAAGCGAGTCTGAGTTGCAGAACATTACATTGACAGGTATATTTTTTTACCAGCAGTATTATTACAAAATATTACTAATGTGCCTATTACTATCTAACAAGATCTAAACCTTTATTAATGTATTTTTTTTTTAGAAATTGAGAAGCTATTCAATGATGTGGGAAAAAGTTTGAGAGATTATCCCACATTACCATATCTTGATGAAATGTATCTTCAAGATTTCGAAAACAGGTTACTTTCTGAAGAGTTGTCTTTTGATCGAGCTGATATGGAACAACAGCATCAGAAATTGCACCAGAATTTAAACAAAGAGCAGCTCCATGCTTATAATTCTATTATCAAAAGTGTTGAGAACAAAAAGGGTGGAGTTTTTTTTGTATATGGAAGTGGTGGATGTGGGAAGACCTTCCTCTGGAATACTATTTGTTGCAAATTGCGGAGTAAAGGAAAAATTGTACTTCCAGTAGTATCCTCTGGCATTGCAGCAACACTTTTGCCCGGTGGAAGAACGGCTCACTCAAGGTTCCACATTCCATTAAAGATAGACCAACACTCTATTGCTGGTATTAAACATGGTTCAGAACTTGCTGAACTAATGAAGCAAACCAGCCTAATTATATGGGACGAGGCACCTATGCAACATCGAAATGCATTTGAGAGTGTTGATCGCAGTCTAAGAGATATCATGTCTTCAGTTGATCCTTTGAGAGCTGGGATGCCATTTGGTGGCATATCTATTGTTTTTGGTGGGGATTTTAGACAGATTCTTCCAGTCATTCCAAAAGCATCAAGAGCACAAGTTGTGAATGCATCACTCAATAGTTCAAAGTTGTGGGAATATTGCGAGGTATTCTTATTAAAGCAAAATATGCGTTTGTCTTCAGGAAAATCAAATCATGATATTCAAGATATATCAGACTTCAGCCAATGGGTACTTGACGTTGGGAACGGAACAGTTCCTAATGTTCATCCTGATGATACTATAAATGATCCAGATGTTGTTATTCCGGAAAAATTTCTGATTCATTCTTCAAATCAGCCAATAAAGGATATTGTGGACGTCATTTACCCAGATATAAAAACAAACATTACAAATGCTGATTATTTGAAGCAACGTTCTATTCTTACTCCAACAAATGCTATTGTTAATGATGTGAATTCTTACATTCTCGATCAGATCCCAGGTACGACACATACATATTTCAGTCAAGACTCCCTATGTGACAATGTTGATGAAAATAATGAATTTGGAGCAGGCTTTCCTGTAGAATATTTGAATTCAATAAATATGCCGTGTCTACCTAGACATGATTTGAAGATTAAGGTTGGGTCTGTTATCATGCTTATGAGAAATCTAAACCAGCTGATGGGACTTTGTAATGGCACGAGGATGATTGTGAAAAAATGCTTGAAAAATAGCATTCTTTGTGAAATTTTGACAGGTTCAGAAGCTGGCACAACTCACATTATTCCAAGAATTGAGATGGAACCCACAGACACAAAGTGGCCTATTGAATTCAAAAGAGTTCAGTTTCCCGTCCAGCTTTGTTTTGCTATGACTATTAATAAAAGTCAGGGACAATCCTTAGACAGAGTTGGTTTATACTTGCCGAGATCTGTTTTCACACATGGTCAGTTATATGTGGCCATATCCAGAGTTACTTCTCCATCTGGATTGCACATTTTAATTGATAGTGATAGTGGAGGTTGTACTAACATAACTGCTAATGTTGTTTATGAAGAAGTGTTCTACAATTTGCCAAGTTAGATTAATTTATGTAATTCTTCTTATAGGCATCTCTTAATAATGCATTTAGCGCTTAATGTTTTTTGTTTTTGTCATGAATTTATGAGAACAACTTCCTTGCAATTTAAGGTTTTTATAAAATCTTATTTTTCTTCTTACATTTTAGTAGTCCATCCTATATTAATTTTTAGCAATTGTTTAACTAATAAAAGTTAAAAGACAAATGAATCGTTATTTATAAGAATTTTTCCACTAATAGACATGATGTTGTCTTAAAATGTTATCCTGATTAATATATATTTTTTAAATTTATTTTTCAAAATCATAATAAAAGTTTTGTGATTTAGAATAAATCGAAGTTGTATTCAAATGTGTTTAAGTAAAGTTTTTATTTAAATCATTCCTATCTGTAGGTAAAATATCTTCTTGATTATAATTTGTTGTAGTTGATTTGTTTTAATCAAATAACAACCATTAAATTAGTATCAATAAAAATCAATATTTAAATATAAGATTACTTTTTTGATTCTGGTAAGTTAATTGGATAAATCAAATCCTTCATTATCTCCATAATTATTCAATTTATGTTAAAAATTTAATCAATTATCTAATCTTTAAGATTAGATCAATCAACCAATTTGTTGCCTATATATCCACAAACCCACGTTTGATGTAACCCACTCTACCACACGGGAGAGAACGAAACCGGTGTATAGCTTAATCAGAGGCAATGTCTAATTTCTCTTTTTTATAAACTATTCTAATCTCTTCTTATCAAGCATCATTATTTTGCTTCTTATGCTATCTTCATTAGTATTTTTATACATGGTAGCTTAAGTCTTTAACTTTATAGTTAGACTATTCTTTTCATTTTGTTGTAGTTTTTGTTTTATCTCTGCAAGATATATATGATTACCACGTCTAATCATGCCTTTGTTTAAATATTGCCTTTCATTATTGTTTCTTATAATTTATCATGTTTGGAACAGATATGGCAATGCACGATCACCTTTCGACAATAGATGAATCTAAGATGGATTGGACATTGAAAGTCCATGTTACAAGGATGTGGGATACAATTTCCCATGCAGGCGTTGTAACGGCTCACAATATGCTTCTTTTGGATTGTCAGGTAATATAACATTTTTTACATTGGTTTACCAATTAGTTGTATATTCAACATTATTTTTTCGTTAGTTGATTAAATGGTCGCTTTATATAACAGAACACTCATATGCTTGCTACTATCACACCTGTTTTGTGGAATAATTATGAAAATCCTATTTTGGAGGGAGGCTTATATAAGATTGTCAATGTCCGTGTTCGTGAAGCATTTGGTTTTTACCGGCCTGTTAGTACTGCTAAGTGTATCAAGTTTGTAACTTCTACAATTGTCAGTCCTATTCTTCACGATGACTTCATCATTCCAATGCACAAGTTTGAAGTGAAGCATTTGGAAGATCTTCATGACATTTTGCGTACCTATGAACCTTATCAGAAACCTATTCATTCCACTGGTGATTCTAATTTTAAATAATAATGTATCAATAAATACAATGTGTTTGGACTAATTTTTTCCTGGAAATATTATAGATATCATTGGTGTCATGGAGAACATAGAACATAGAACCATTGCAGACGATTCAGACTCATTTTGGTGAGAGACAAGTTGTTCGTTTCAGAATTACTAACGGAAGGTATTAAATTCTTATAAAAATAAATATATGTATTTGAATATGTGTGAATTAATTATTTATTAAATTCAAATAATTAATTAAAATTTTTTTTTACTTTAGTGTTTCGCAACGTGTTTTGTTTTGGGGACCATTAAATTCAAATACAGCAGCTTTGTATGCAAATCATGTTCCAACACCAGCTATTGTTATTCTGGCAAGTATGAAAATTGCTGATTATGGAGGTATTGATGTTAGCTTTAATTATATATTTTTGTTAAGTTTTCTATTAAACTTACTTCTAATCTAATTAATTAATCATAATGCAGGTTTAATTCACATTTCTAGCTTACCTTCTTCCAAGATTTATATTAACCTTCCACAATTGGACGTTTACTTGCTGAGGAATAGGTATATCATTCTTCCTTATTCCAATTACAATGATTATTTAATTTACCTATTATTAAACATAATAAAAATTTAACATATTTTTTTAAATTACTCTGTTTTATAGGATGTTGGAACAAGGAATTCAGTTTAACTTCCATGGTTTGGGAAATATGATAAACTGATTATCGTATTGGTGATATGCTGATATATGAACGTGACATGAAGCTCTAGAGATTTAATTTTCAAGCCTCTTTCACATTTCAATATTATCAAAGTTGGTTTCAAATAAACATGTGATACTATGTTGGAACACATTTATTTTCAATTTGTCTGTTATGTATTGACTTTGATTGCTATTTTACTTTTGTTCAATCATGTTCCTGGATTCCTATGGCTGTTTGTTGCTTTTCAATATATAAGTTTTGTTTCTACTATAAGTGTTAAATTATGCCAAAACACTTTAACAAAACAAATTATTATGATCAGTACAGATTGAAAAATAAACAGTCAAGATTAAGAATTACCAAATCAAAATGTTTTCAACAAAGTACATTCATAATCTACCAACATGCTCTTGCAAGTACTTAGACAGAAGTCATACATTACATGTAACGAAACTAAATCCTGTATCCAAATCAGGATTTATTTTAATTTTTCTTAGATAAAGCTGATTTACTAAAGTCGTTCTTCATGCAAGTAAACACCTGCAACTAACTACGTCCAGGAATATCGATGTGAAATACAATTCCTCCTTCAGCTTCCAAGAAGTTGAACACCAAAGTTTCGTTGCACTTAACATGATTATCTCTGGCAAATCTATTCCAGCCTGCTGAAAATCTTGCAATACCATTGGAATATACAATTCCAATATCCCAGACTCTGTCTTCTCTTCGGAAAGTAACATGTTCACCAGCTACCCATCTCCTACCAGGTGGACTGACATATTCAGGGATATACTGCGCAGATCAAGATAATGTAAAATTATTAAAATCATACAGTAATATGTCTATAATCATACATTGCTCTTTATATTACTACATTCACTGCAGGATTAATTCATACCGCTCCATGCGAGGTGTTATTCACATTACACTTTGTCATGATTGCTGAAAATCCTATGACTGGATCATTCATTACAATATCAGGTATTTCAGCCCCATTATTATTGTTCAAATCAGCTTCGTTCATTTCTGCATCAGATATATG
The DNA here is from genome assembly GCA_037693485.1 of Kitagawia praeruptora. NCBI lineage: Eukaryota > Viridiplantae > Streptophyta > Magnoliopsida > Apiales > Apiaceae > Kitagawia > Kitagawia praeruptora. The sequence continues at coordinate 130,930,492 of CM075352.1, forward strand.
TTCTGCATTCTCATTTTCCAGCAATGCTGCATCAATTATGTTATTATACGCTGCTTCTGCATATGTTTTTAAAACAGTTATCGTCTATAATGGTTGAAAATTTATAATTGCAGATAAACCATTTAAAACTTAAATTTAAAATTATGTTGTACAAGAATTTCAAATTGCATACCTGGGTCATTCTCAAGTACATACAGATTCTTTTCAACTCTTTCGTTATCGAAAATGACCATGTCAAACTTTCCAAAACCACGATAAGTGAGCAAGATTAAATCATTTTCCTGTAGAAATTTTAAACCAACCAAATCCAATAGCCCGATCATTTGTCTTTCTTCGTGTAAGTAACGACCATTGATTAATCTGTTATTTGACAAAGAAAATGACACAGCCTCCGGAATATTTTTCCCAAACATTCTGCAAAATCTTCGTGGCAAATCCTGAGTAACAACAATATTGCGTTAATTTAAATAAAGACATGATTATAGCAAGAAAAATAAACCGATCAACATCATTCATTACAATTCAGTCAATAAATATAACTGTAGTAGTTGCATGTAGGTTAAAATGAAACCTTTAAAAACTTACTATTTCTCCAGATTCAATTGAATGCTCATTTGCAATTGTAGTAAATTTCCATCCAACACCATTGATTGAGTCTAATATTAAATGCCAAAAAAGGAGAAGTAAGAGTTTATCAATAGATAACATAACATATTCAATCGAATTATACACTTATACAGAGTATCTTTAAATTTTACAATGTCGACATACCTTGATCATATACCTTAGCTCTCGGTATAAGTCGACTTTGAAAATAATCAACTTCACAAAAATCATCTTTCAAAACAAACACCAGAAAATTTCCATTTCCTTTGTACGAGTAAATCCCAATGCATCCAAATAGTCTTCTGCATTCCTTAAAGAATTCAGACATTGGTGATAAACATTTTTCACGTTTTGTAAAATGTGCATGAATTTCACGTCCATTAGGCAAGCACAGTTTGACATTTTGTGGAATTTTTTCAGAACACTCGACAAAAAATCTTTCTGGCAATTTCTGTCAAGAAATTATAATAGCTTTGTCAGTTTCTGATAAATTTATTGAGTTGTTATACATGGTATTCTAATTTTGTCAGAGATGAACACATACCAGTTCATCACTCCTCATTGTTTCACGATCCATAACAACGACAAATAATGGTGATATACCATTGAAAACTTTTGCCTACAAAAGAACGTTTAGTTTTCAGACAGAAAAGTAATTATCTTAATTATTCCATATTCTACTACATTTTAAATTTACTAATAAACTCAACATTCTGTTAATTTATGAATTACCATATTCATTGGGTTGCAAACTGTTAATGTCTGAACAGATTCTTCTCCGACATTCATGTCTATGTTCATATCTGTTCAACGATTATACAATAACATAATTATTAATTTTAATTTACAAGTAAATTTGTAAATACAACAATTTTACAAAATTAGTACTAACCTGCTTCAGTTTTCCAGTGTGTGTCCCAAAACCAATTTGAATGGCCATTAACTAAGTTACTGATAGAGCGATTATCATAATCTATCTCTTTGCCATCCATTTGGTAAATCCTTGCATATAACACACTTCTATCATGCATGGTGAACACAACAGTTTCCTTTTTCCTAATATTAAAGCTTTCAATCATTTGTCCTATGTTTGACAGATATCCCCCAGCAGAATTGTAAGAAACAGGACAACGATTGCCAAATACTTCTATTTCAGTCATACTACCAAGCTTTTCCCCGTATTTTTCCTTTATCCTTTTTGGCACAAACTACATTGAGAACATATACATAATTAAATTTTACTTAATATTGTAACTGTAAAAAAGGCATTATACAGTACTCTGTTTTTAATAGCATCGAATTGTAAAATTGAAAAATTAAAGTAGAGTAATATAAAAAATCTTACCAGTACGCCTTCATCCAGACAGTGCTGAGTCACAATTTTTATAAAAGATCTTTCCAATCTTCCTCTTTTTTCTGTTTGTTTAAAATACAAACATCGTATTAATATTAGAATTATCTGGTAAATTTCATATATGTATTAGAAATCAATTATCGGGAAATTACCTCGACCATCATCAATATTTTGTTCTTTTCCTTTAAAAAGGCAGACATTCACAATATAAGGCTCCAAATGAGGTATTTTATAAAACAGCAACGTATCACCGACTTCCAGGCCAACATCTTCTGCAAAACCATACCACTGATTTCCAAGAACACAATTGTTGTTCATCCATTTAACATCAATTTCCCATGTATCTTCCGTAAAACGGAGATAAAGCTTTGCACTATCTTCCCAATCTTTGTATAGCTTTTCAAACTCATTGCTAAGTCTCTGTAAGTTGCCAACTCAATTAAAACCTTATTCAAACCAAAAACTTTAAATAAATAAAAAACATGGAATAGCTTACCAGGAATGGATATCTTCCATCTATATGAACATTGTTTACCCTGATCTCAAAGTAGTCCACATAATTCATAAAAGCATTAAAGGACCATAGTGCAACAGACATTTGATATTGCAATGACAATCCATCAATGATATATTCATCCTCTCTCCACTTTCTACATTTTTTACTTTTTAAAAATTGCAAGGGAGTCATCTTTCGATAATTACTTTCAATTGCATAATTTTTGAACACTCTAACACCGAACTGATCATTTCCGTAATAATCAAACTGAACGACACCATACATTTTTATTTCGTAATACTTCATGAATCTTCTCATCCCATACAATAACTTCAGATCCTTATCATATTTAGCTTTCCACTCAAAATTTTTGCATTTTATCCTTAAACGTGACGGCAAAATTCTTCCAAATTCTGCGACAAAGCTTTTTGGAATCCTCTGAAACAATTTTGTAATTTCACAGTCATTAAGAATATCTAAAAACCTTGCCATGACATTGTACTTTATACAACAGTTGAAAATTAATATAATTAAGTTTATTCTTTAAAAAACTTACAAAACTTCCAAACGATTCAGAGTCGTTGTTTGCAGAAAGAAAACTCCCTATATATGATTCACCCCCTACAAAATAACAATTCTTTCATTAAAGATTTAACATTTAAAGTAGTTCTCAATTTTTTTTAATAAATTACAATGCGTCTCATACCAGATCCAGTAGCCAAATTTGATCCTTTTTGCTCCATAACTGTCATGCATTCAAATATTTAAATTTCACTTATAAAGAATTTACAGATATAAAATTTGCTATGCATTCTGTACATGACCAAAAAGTTTCTGGATAGATTCAATTTTGTAAACTAAAAGTTTAACCCATATACTTATTCTTCAAAATTAATTTTATTAGTTACTACCAGAACTAATTGTATAAAAGTTCAATATATGCATTCTATAAAACTCATGTTATTTTTTAAAATCAACATTATTAATACACTTATATATATCATGAATATTGAGTTTAGATCTACATGATTAAGAAGATTATGTTTGTTAATAAGTACCAACACAGGATCACAAGATGAGCACACATGGCATACTTAAAACCTAATAGAGTAGTTTAGAATAAAGAATCTATAAAAAAACAGAGGACATGTGAAACAAAGCTTGAACAAAGACGAAACAAAAATACCTCAGTAATGTTAGGCGTCGAGGATTTGTGTATTCCAAAAACAATCACAATCTGTAAATCTCTGGAGAAATCGGTACTTCAGCATGCAGAAAGCGAATTGATATGTATTGAGTTTTTTTACCCCTTTTGCCTATTTCCTTTTTAGGTAGATTCGTGTTTAACTATATTCGTGCTTTGTTTGTACTCTTTTAAGACAGAAAGTAGTTTTAATATCAAACACAAATTCCTAAAAGGTCAACTACTTTTGTGTCGTAATATATATTATTTTATTAAAGGATATATGTTTCATTTAAGAACAAAATACAATGATTTATTTCGTGTTAAACATCAATTACATTTTAGTTGTTTTATAGCCTTATTTATTCTTAAAATTTTGTTTTTATTTGGACACAATAAATTTTAATAAAAATTAATTTCACTATAATAAAATTATCAGTTTATGACGATATTTTTTATTGTTCGAACACTGTTGTTTAGTCGTGCCAGTATAGAACTGATTGTGAGGTTCAATTATAAACTATAAAGCACATATGCAGATCTTAACAAAAAGCAAGAATTTAGTCTTTCCAATTGATTCAGTAACAGTTATAAATTGCGTTAATCTAGGCCTTTTAATGGATGGAATTGTCGACCCGTTTAAATCCAATTTGTAGCTATATTAACTGTAGGAATCCTTAAAAAATATAATCCCTTAATATTCCTTTTCGATCCAATAATGTTCCTATATGATAATGAACATATATGAAATTTGTATGATTGGAGCCGAAGACAATCTGATACTACTATGTAAATGTCAAATATATTTAATATATTTGATATATATTATATATAATATTTTATATAAATGATATTAATTTGGAAGAATTTTTTGAATTTGTCAATATATATTTCATAATTATAATTGTTACTTCATCGTTATAATGATTTCAAAAATATTTTAAATATTTTAAAAAAAAATAAAATTGTTCAATGAAATCGACATGTAATGCGATATTCTGGATTGTGAACGAATGGGATTTCGATTGCCGTATAAAATACCCGACTTTGATCCTGTATATCAAATTATATAGGATTAACTAATTTGGATATTGATGTAGGTTGATCCTATCCGAATTTGACCCTTTATATGTTTGGCGCTATTTTCACTTTTAACATGAACATGTATTTATATGCTAATTGAGTAATACAATTTAACAATAATTTTTTTTTAGGCATACAATGGATTATAAATAATTTTGTTAATTATACCTTTTTTTCCTTCCATGATGCAATTGAGAGTCTAAAACATATAAAATAATACCCATTCATTACACTTCCAATCCTAAGCACAAATCTTATATGTTTACATGTCACTAACAAAAAGAGTAAATAGATCTTAATAAGTTCCTATTTGTTTAAAACACATTTTTAATATATAAAAAAACGTCATAATTAATAGTTTACAATTTTCTACAATCTACAAAATAAATAATTGTTTTTAAAATGAACTTAAAAATAAGATAAAAATTAATTTACATAGCCACTGCAAAACAGGCATTTGTAGTTTTGCTTTATAATATATCGTAATATTTCCTTTATATTCCTAAATCAACTTTGGAGAAAAGTACCAAAAACTTTGAATTTGTCAATATATATGTCATCAATATAATTGTTACTTCATCGTTAAAATGATTTTAAAAAAATTTAAAATATTTTAAAATAAATAAAAAAATTTCAATGAAATCGACATGTAATTCGATATTCCGGTTTGTGAACAAATGGGAATTCGATTGCCGTATAAAATACCCGACTTTGAACATGTATAACAAATTATATAGGATTAAATAATTTAAATATTGATGTAGGTTCTTCCTATCCGAATCTGACCCTTTATATGTTTGGCGCTATTTTCCCTTTTAACATGAACATGTATCAATATGCTATTTGAGTAATACAACTTGACAATATTTTTTTTAGACATACAATGGATTATAAATAATTTTGTTAATTAAACCATTTTTTTCCTTTCATGATGCAATTGAGAGGCTAAAACATATTAAATAATACGCCTTGATTACACTTCCAATCCTAAGCACAAATTTTATATGTTTACATGTCACCGACAAAAAGAGTAAATAGATCTTAATAAGTAATAATTTGTTGAAAACACATTTTTAATGTATAAAAAACATCGTAATTAATAGTTTAGATTTTTCTCCAGTCTACAAAATAAATAATGTTTTTTAAAATAAACTTAAAAATAAGATAAAAATTAATTTACATAGCCACTGCAAAACAGGCATATGTAGTTTTGCTTTATAATATATCGTAATATTTCATTTATATTCCTAAATCAAGTTTGGAGATATCTATAAGAATTATAGAACGATAAAATTTTATTTTTTCAACAGCTTCATTATTATATTTACCGAATTTACAATTCCATCCATGTTGGCATTTAAAAATTTTGTAAAGCAAAACCTTAAATCAAAAAAAAGTTGCCAATAAAAAATTCTGTTAGTATTATATTTAAATCAAATCTTTTATAAAAGTCAATTAATATTTGTTGGGATTTGGTTTAAGTTTGTTAACGTGATTTGTTTACCTTTGCCAAATCAATTAAACAGATTCATTTTTCAAATAAATCAAATCATTAATTTTTGCCCAATACAATATAATTGAATCAAGATTCTTTATTATTTAAAATCCTTCATTTAATAGAAGAGTATATTAAGGTAATCCGTTAATATGAGTGTGGTAATCAGCTATATCAATATCTATCTTTCAAACCATATGCAGCTTAAATCACGGCCCATTCAAACTGTTAATAAGGATAGACTTCACAAACACTGCTATCCTATATAACCACTCCACTATCCCACGTAATTATATCCCACAATTACCACTAAATCAATACCGAGTATCACAGACCCATAGTTAATCACATTAAGAGGTATGTTCTCCTCCTTGCTTAATTTTCAGTTCTTTAATTCCTCAGTTCGAGTTGTAATAGGTTGTGCAGACAATATATCTTCAGTTTTACCATTTGTACACTCTATTTCAAATTTCTTAAAAATTTCCGGTTTTTTTAGAATCACAGGAAACATGTTTGATCAATTGTCTTCTCTCGACACTTCGAAGACCACATGGAGGATTAAGGTTAGAGTAACAAGAATGTGGCCTTCCATATCGAACGCATCCACTGGAAATCAGGCTCTCAAAGGATACAATCTCATCTTGCTTGATGATGATGTGAGTTGCATTATATTTTAATTTAAACCGTAATCATATTTACCTGTTAACCAATTCTTTTAACCGTATATATTACACTCAGAGTTTGCATTTTATTTTTTCTAACAGGATTGTCATGTTCATGCCTTCATCTATGCGGACAACTGGAAATCACTTGCTGATAAAATAAATGAGGGTGCAGTTTATGTGGTGTCAAACTTTTATACCAAAGAAGCAAATGGCACTCTTAAACCAGTCTCCTCGCCTATTCTTATTAACTTTTCACCTTCAACAGTTGTGGAAAAAGTAGAGGAGGATGACTTTATGATACCAACACATAAGTTTGAATTTGTGGATTTAAGCGACTTATTCAGTTTGGCAAGTGCTAATGCAAATGTTGAATACCCCGAATTTTCAACATGTTTTGATTTTTAATATACACTTTAATGTTGATATGCACTTTAGTACTAATGATCTTTCTATTCATATTCTCCAGAATTACCTGTTTTGTTTCATTCATGTTTCATTTGTTTTACTTATTCATTTTATTTTATACCATTTGTGAAAGATGTTATTGGTGTGCTTGAGGATTTTGAACACGTATCAAAAATCAAGACTGTTTATGGAGAAAAGAACATAGCAAAATTCCGAATTACTGATGGAAGGTCTATATACATAAACTTATTTTTCTATTCTACCTCTAGGTTTTCATATTTCTCTGTTGTTATCTAATTGTTATTACGTCATCTGTTAACTATACATGTAGACATTCACATAAGGTTACTATTTGGGGAAATCTTGCTGTGAATACGGATGCTGCATATAGAGCAATTGTAGATCGACCTATAATTGTTATAGTGTCCAGTACCAAGCTTAAAACTTTTCGTAGTAAGTTTCTATTTACTCATTTTATTAATGTTAATCAAACTTATTTTGGAATCATTCCTTTTAACAATAATCATTGCAGACTCTGTTCAGCTTAGTACCTTGCCGTCTTCAAAAATTTTTCTCAACCTTGATAATGACGTGGTTCATGCAATGAAGCAGAGGTTTTCTGTTCTGTTTATATTTCTTATTCTTTACTTAAATTCCATACAAGTTTTATATATGTAAGTTACTGATATATATTCAACTAAGGAATAAATCTTTGTATGTTAGACTTGATGAAGAAGGCTATGTTCCAGCCGAAAAATCTACAGCTTCCCCAACAGAATCTGTTAATGTGTCTGAATCTGCACCAGTTATTCAAACTCTGACTTTGAAGGAATTAAGCGAGAAAACAAGCTCTGATTTCCTTAAGGTATTATAATGTTCATTTGAATTTGCACAATTCCGAATTCTGTTTCAATGCTGCACAATTTCATGTTAAGACTGTTTTCTATACTACAGAATTTACATGTTAAAGCTGTTATTCTCATTATGTTTACATATTTCCAGCGGAATTTTTTATGCAAAGTTAAAGTCAAGAATGTAGAAGAAGCCGATTGTTGGTGGTACAACGGCTGTCACAAAACTAAATGCAATGAGGAGGTTTCAAAATTGGAAGGCAAGTACATGTGCTTCAAATGTACCAGAAATTTTCCACTCCCGCAGAAGAGGTATTAAGTCATATTACTATGTGATTTTTCAGGTAGCATAATGTCAACTGTCTTTTTTATTTTTGATTCTTTTATGAATTTATATATATGATTTTCAGGTATCGGATTGTTGTGCTGGCTGAAGATAGTACTGAAGCATTCAACTTTGTACTCTTGGATCGTGCTGCAAAAAGACTTATTGGAAAAACAGCAACAAATTGATTGCTGAGGGAATTAATGTATTTACTATATCTTTCATTTAGAGACCTTAATACTGATACTCATTTCTGCCAAATTACACTATATCTTTTATACATATTTGTAGGATGAAGCGAAGAAAACATATCCTGCTGAAATTAAGGAGATCTCAGGGAAAGAAGTAACTCTACAAATTGAGCTAAATGATGACAATATTCTTCTCAATAGTACTGTTTACCATGCTACTGATGCATATGAAGCTGGTAATGGTAATACATCAAGGTCTGAGACAATACTATCTGGTTCTGAAACTTCTGCTTATCAGAATGTGAGTGTGAAATATATTGTTCTAATATATACATACTTTTTACAACATCATTATTAATTCATAACAATTATTTATAATCTTTGAATTGATTTTTACTTTTATGTTATATTTTTATGTAGACTAACATCATTGAGGTTCAAGATTCTGAGAAAACGCCAGGTTCTGCCACATCATGCACAAAGAAAATAAAAATGGTTACATATAATTTTCATTATGATCATTATAAAAATTTCTTCAACACAATTCAATATTTTTCTGATAAATCGTTTTACATTTGCAGGAAAATTGAAGAGAAAGTTAGCTATAAGTAGCAGTTCAGTTATGGAGTCTGTGAGGAAGAATCTGGCCAAAATTTCTTTTTGACCATTTGATTTTAAATCTTTTAATGAATAAATTATTGTTATCTTACGACAGTCGTTGTGTATTTGCTTATGAACTTATCTTTTATTCTGAATGGTTGGTGAATGTTTGTTTTTGGTTTGAAAGTATGTTGGATGTTTTTGCAACTTATGAAAATTATATTTATCCTAAATATAGTACTTTACTGTTGATCTATGTTTATGTCTTAAGTTTTAAAAATTAAATCATTGAACGATTATATGTACAATACGTTTGAGACATTGATTGTTTAGTAGGCATTTGTTTTTCGGGAATGCTTAAATTGTTGGTGAAAAAGTTTTGTTTAACAAAGTTCATGTCAGTTACAACGAGCATATAAATTTTAAAAAATGAATGGATAGAAAAGAATTCACGTGTGCGAAGCACGGGCAATATTACTAGTACGTATAATGTACATAAGTACGTAAATTTTAATATATATGTATATTATTACCCAATTAAGATTTTTTTTAAAAAAATGCGGAACATTGGGAAAAAATGACAAAAACAACTCTTTTTTCATAAACTGACCTCAAAATACCCGGTTTAACAAAGTTGGACAATATTCCCCTTTTGAATCTTCCGTTGCTGAGTGCGTATTGTACAAAACCCGGCCCAAACTTAAAATCAAACAAAATGGCTCACATCTACCGTACATGGTGTACTATTTCACTCCCAAATTAACTCTGAATAGTAGAATGCGTAATTAATATTTGACAAAATTATGTATTAATTTTTACAATTAATATTTTTAATTTTTTACAAAATTATATTCAATTTTTAATTATTTTTTTTAATTTTATGTGTATTCCCTCATGGGTTCAACAATTAACCTTTGTGGTTAAACGTTTTTATATTGGGTTTTAGAAATATTCAGAACGACGAATAAATCGTAATCGAAGTTAGGGTTTAGGGTTTGGGGTTTAGGGTTGTTTACAACCCTAAACCTAGACCCTAAACCCTAACATATCCTGATTTTTAAACGCGTTAGCGTTTAAAAATCAGGTCGTCGGATTCAATTTTCTAATTAAAAAATACAATTTTAATTAAATTTAGGGGTTCAACAATTAACTTTTGGGGTTCAACAATTAACTTCTGGGTTTTAGAAATATTCGAAAGGAAGAATAAACCGTATACGGACTTAGGGTCCTAAACCCTATACCCTAAACCCTAACATATCCTGATTTTTAAACGCGTTAGCGTTTAAAAATCAAGCTGCCGGATTCAATTTTTTAATTAAAGTTTTTAAATTTAAAAAATACAATTTTAATTAAATTTAGGGGTTTAACAATTAACTTTTGGGGTTTAACGTTTCCATTTTGGGTTTTGGAAATATTCTGAAGAAAAAATAAACAATAAATTTTTAAAATTAGGCCCATTTGCGTATTTGATTTTATTTTGTTAAAGAATTTTTTAATCTAAAGATTATTTAAACTGTTTATTACAGCTATGCCCCACCCCTTGTCAATCAGAATGGACATAAGTGTGTGAGCAACCATAATATGCAAGAGATACGCAAATTCGAATTGCGTAATCCCAGTTACTCCAGTGTGCATTGCGTAACACTATGTAGTACTCCAATCATAGATGCGTATTACCGAATACCCATTCGATACATGCGTAACCAGGCGGATATTTTTGTCATGGCGAGCAAAACTGGGTATTTTTGTAAGCTTTGTCAAGAAAATCGGGTATTCTTGTCTTTCTGTAACGGATTGGCTAGCAAGCTTATTTCTCTATTGGGCCACAACATCATTGGGGCCTTAATTAGTCAGTCACAAGCCCATGTAAAAGACAGCACGAGTATCGTCCAGGAGAGTCCAGAATATGTCACAATGTGACTATATAAACGAAGTCAGCTCACAGAGAATATTATCGAAGAAGAAAACAGTTTTATTTATATTGCTTATCCATTCAGCTTTACATTTCTCTGTACCTTCTTTTGATCAATTCAATTCTGTAATTTACTTTCAGTATTGTATTTCCATTTCCAGTTTTTCAATACAGTTTATCGTCTTCATTTATCATTTCGTTATGTCTTTTCCGTTTTACTTTCCGGTTGTTCAGTCCTCCCTTGTTCAGAGCCCCATTTCTATTGATAATAACCAAGAGGTTGGTTACAAATGGTATCAGAGCTGTCCTTCCTCGGATGTGATGGTTGCGTCTCCGTGCTCTTGCGGTTGTCAAACACCAAGTCTCCAATCTCCGGTTAGTAACCCTTATAATTACTATCCGGTTGAGTATAAACCACCCGATCCACCACCATTGTCACCTTATCTATACACTCCTCAGTTTTGTGCACCTCCGAGTTATCCGTACTTCTCTCCTTATCACCCGCCAACACCCCCAACCACCCCACAATCATACCAGCCTTTTACTACTCCTCCACCCGAGATATATGCTCCCCAAATGCGTCCTGAATTACCCGAGACACCGAAGTTGAAATTTGATGCTTCTAATGATTATTCCCAAGCCACAACTCCTGAGTTACTTAGGCGACTTGAGAGGCTGATGGAGGACACTACAGAATTATTCCAGAAACATAAGGAGATCTCCTCAACGTCGGGGGAAGTGTTTGTAGAGGCAGTGGAAATTGAGCCTCAGGTGTTTGATAAATTACCAGAGAGAAAATTTGACCCCCGTGATGAAGAAGTGTGTGGAGATGCTGTTATTTTTTCGAGTTCATTAGGTGTTAACGATAATGGGAGTGGTGCTGATTCTGTTTTGACAAGTGTTGGTGATGGTAGTGCAGGGGTGGAAAAGGCTGTTACAATACAACAGGAATTGGTTCTAGATGAAGTAGTAGTTGCGGCTCAAGTGTGTGATGGCAGTCCTAGCAACGGGTCAACTTTCAGAATTCAAGCCCCAAGTCCCATTACTGGTAATGTTTTTATTTCTCTCAATTCCACTACTAGGGTGTCACATGAGTTACTTAGTTTTGATGGTACTAATCCAAGGGGTTGGATATTAGCGGCAAAGCTAGAGCTTGGTATCATTTGTTTTATGAAACAAGCAAGGAAGAAGTCACTTGGAAGAAATTTTTACATGATCTCTTAATTCGTTTTGACAATTATGATTTGGATAGTCCTTGTTATCTGATAAATCCCTTGGGTATCCAGCAACATAGTTCAGTTGGTGTGTATGAGATGACTTTTATACAAATTAAGGAAATATCGGAGTTTGTATATGAGTTCGTATTCACCGAACAAATGTTGGTTCATAATTTCGTCACCGGCCTCAGGAAAGATATTCGTGAGTATGTAAGTTTGTTGTGTCCTACAACCTTACTAGAGGCAATCAATTGGGCAAAACTTAAGGAGTTACAAATTGAGGATGTAACGGAAGAAAACGTAGTGGCGAATGATGATGACGATGCAAGCTTTTCTGCATCTACTGCGTATGATGAAAAGGAAGCCGTGAATCTGGATTATATTGATAAGAAGCTGGAATTGTGCATGAATAATGGGAGTGCAGCAAGGCTAAATGCTTTGGAAGAGGCTTTTGAAGCACAGGGAGGAATGACTGTTGATGCTGTAGAAGTTGAGCCTCACGTGCTCGATAAAAGTCCGGTGGGAAACTCAGAGTTGGATGTTGAAACTGTGAGCAAGAAGGATTTTAGTAATGCTCGTAATGTCAGTCATGATGAAGGACGTTCAGCTGTGGTTATTGAGGATGAAATTAGCTGTAACACATTAACAAATGATTTTGTTGAACATTTCAGAGTGGAGAAACAAGATCGTGAGGAGGGGATGGCTAAAAATAAGTCTGTTGCTATTGATTCCTTGCTGATCCATACCAAGTTGAGTGTGCGCACTCCGAAATCAAGTTCTGCCTATGAACTTACTGAACTCAATAGGCGTGTTTACAACCTACCTGGAAATGAAATTGTTAGTAGTGATGGGACTCAACTGCTAGCAACGGCAGGGAAGACTTCTGGAATTGAGAGCTTGTTCAACAAGGAGGAAAAAAGGGTGGAATGGGTTGCTAATTCCCTGGCACCATATCAAAGGTTGGTATTCAAATTAATTCCTGCGTGTCTTTGTGTGATGCATATAATTCAAATGCTCCCAACGACTAGAATTGCCTTCATTTTGGATGCTAATGGTATGGACGTTAGTGAATCAAATTTCCTTGTCTTTGATCCCGGTGGTCAGGAGCTAAAACTGTATCCTTGTGATCTCTTGGCACCATGTCAAACAGAGGTGATTATTCGGAACTTGATGGCGTATGGGATTTATAAGTCAGGCAATTTTGAGTTTGGCTTCCAAGACTTTAGTGAGATGCCAGAATGGCCTGTTTTTTCTGTGAAAGGGATGCCATTTATTGTGGCACAAGGTGGACGGGCAAGTGGGGTGGAACTTTTCATGGCTTGCTTTCGTTCAGGACCGCAAGGTTTCCAGAGAAAAACAGTGGCGCATCATGAAATTCAGCAGTTAAAACCAGAAATGTGTGACTCCATGTTGAATGTTGATCCATGTTGCTACACAAAGACAACATTTCTAAATGTTTGCTGGATCACAACTGCTCTTCACTTTCACAAGCAACCACCTCGACTATGGACTCAGAAATTTCAGCGTCCTAATATTCGTGGAGCAACAATCATGCCACTTCCATGGAGTCTTAGCTATTGTCATGATGAGGTTCCTTGCCTGGTATGGGAATGCTTTATGTCTAGTATTTGATCCGGGAGTTTGTGAATTCTTGCAGTATTCTCAGAATTTATCATTCTTGAGAACAAGAATGTTTTTAAGGGGAATGGATTGTAACGGATTAGCCAGCAAGCTTATTTCTCTACTGGGCCACAACATCATTGGGGCCTTAATTAGTCAGTCACAAGCCCATGTAAAAGACAGAGTATCGTCCAGGAGAGTCCAGAATATGTCACAGCGAGACTATATAAACGAAGTCAGCTCACAGAGAATATTATCGAACAAGAAAACAGTTTTATTTATATTGCTTATCCATTCAGCTTTACATTTCTCTGTACCTTCTTTTTTTTTTTTGACGAAAAGCATAGAATTATATTACTGGATCAAATAACTGCGGGACAAACCCCCGACTATCAACACGATCAGGGAGAAAAACAAATAAATTGTTTTCTGATCGTTCAACAAGATGAACATAAAAGTTCTTGAAACTAAAAACAAATTCGAAAACATCCTAAGTGATCCAAACTGCGCCAAAATTCCTGAAGACAGCGATATCACAATTGACCACATCACATAAGAACCGTTGATACCCCGGTGTTCAGAATCCTCACTCCAGCTATCTACATGCCGGATATCAGCTATAGATATGCCGAACAAGGAAACCCCCAAAGGATAAGTAACACCCCAGCTATTTACATGCCGGACACCAGCTATAGACATGCCGAAAGTGGAAACCTCCAAAAAATGATGAACCATCTTTGGTTGTGAGTGGTGAGCTTTTGCAATAATCTTCACCGTCCTAATTTCGATGCAATCTTTCCAGATCCCCCAAAACATCAACAAAGTTATTCTCAGTAGATGCAACCACGAACATAGAGATACATACTTAATTAAATACATAAAAACTCCAAACCACTCTAGAAGGAGAGACACAGGCCAAAAGGCGAGACGAAAAACCAAAAATTCAAAGATCTCGGAATGACACCAAATTTTGGTATGATGTTAAGGAGGAGAATTTGAATCTAAAGGTATTTTTTATTTGGGGATTCGGACTCAAAACCAAGATAGATCTGAGAAATAAATTCTAAAATATTTGGCTTTGACTCGATTTTAATTGAAAACTGGAAAAGGGAAGAAGATTGGGGAGGATCGGAGAATGGAATGAGGGAGGAGGGTGGTGAGGGAGGAGGGAGGGACGGAGAAAAGAGGGGGTGTGGGGTGGCGGCTAGTCGACTCTCATACAATTCTGTAATTTACTTTCAGTATTGTATTTCCATTTCCAGTTTTTCAATACAGTTTATCGTCTTCATTTATCATTTCGTTATGTCTTTTCCGTCTTACTTTCCGGTTGTTCAGTCCTCCCTTGTTCAGAGCCCCATTTCTATTGATAATAACCAAGAGGTTGGTTACACTTTCATCCGAACATTGGTGTTTGGTGAAAAAGGGAAACTGTTATGATTGCGTAAGTAGTATAGTTAGATACTATACATTATACATACATTACCCTATACCTACATACGAAACATGGACTCCGAGGAGTTTGACTTGTCCATCCCACTCCCAATCCCAATCCCAATCCCAATCCCATCCGTGCTCGATTTTAATTCCATCGCATCCGGCAATTCACTGGCCACGGTATCTCTTTTTTTTTTATTATTGGAATTGAATGGAATGGATTCATGTCTTGCCTTGATTCATATGTGTGTGTGTGTGTTTTTGTGTTGATTTCGATCCGGCAAGTCACTGGTTTTGTGTGGATTTCTGAATTCAATCATATTGGTCTGGTGAATCCTTGTTGCTCTGTTTTTTTTTAAAAATTTGCTCCGACAATTTACTGGCCTTGTGTGAATTTCCGAATTCAAATACAGCGGTCTAATGAATTTTTCTTGCTCTGTTTTTGTTTCGATTTCATTCACTGTCAATTTCCGAATTCAGTTATGATGGTCTTATGAATTCTTGTTGCTCTGTTTCTTGTTCTGATTTCAATCCGGCAATTCACTGGGCTTGTGTGAGTTTCTGGATTCAATTATGATGGTCTTATGAATTCTTGTTGATCTGTTTCTTGTTCCGATTTGGATCCGGCAATTCACTGGGCTTGTGTGAATTTCTGGATTCAGTTGTGATGGTCTTATGAATTCTTGTTGATCTGTTTCTTGTTCCGATTTGGATCCGGCAATTCACTGGGCTTGTGTGAATTTCTGGATTCAGTTGTGATGGTCTTATGAATTCTTGTTGCTCTGTTTCTTGTTCCATTTCGGTCCGCCAAATCATTGGGCTTGTGTGAGTTTCTGGATTCAATTATGATGGTATAATGAATTCTTGTTGCTCTGTTTTTTGTTTTGATTTCATTCACCGGGCTTCTGCCAATTTCTAGATGCAAGTTTGTATCAATCTCTTGTTTTTGGCATGCTCTGTTTTGGTTCTTTTTAATTATATGAATGTATTTATAATGACTATTTATCTTGTCTGATGAATCCTTGTCAAATACTCATATCTATCTGTGTGTGTGTATTGAGTATTGACATGATCTGTGTTTTGTATTGAATTCATTAATGTGTATATATATTGTTCCCGTGTTTGTTCAAGTTGTTTTCGTTCTTACTTGCTACTTTCAGGTGAAGTGAACTTATCACGTATGTCGATTCAATTGTAATGTTGATTGTTATAATGTTTGTTGAGATGTAATGTAAAGAACTGTAGAAAGATTTGATCTTTTCATACTAAAAATTCAATTTAGTAGCAATGTAGGGGTGTTTGAGATGAATTATAGTTTTTTTCTTTAATCGTGGTACTATAATTTATAACACTTTTTTTTCCCAATAGAAGTTTGAAGAACATAAAAACTTGATCAAGGTTCGGTTCCAGCCATTTAAGCATCTCAATTCGATGCTCGATCATAATCTCAATGGATCCTGCAATTCATTGGCCTGGTATTAATTTCTAAACTGAAATTTGTTTTAATGATCTGATATAGATACATATACATAATGTAAACTATGCGTTTGTTGAATTTTTTCGGTTCTTGATCACTATTCTCTGGTGAATTCATCACGTATGTCAATTCAATTGTAATGTTGATTGTTAGAATGTTTGTTGAGATGTACTGTAAATAATTGTTGTATAAAGATTCAATTTGTCTACGATAAAAACTCAATCTTTCTACAATAAAGATTCATTTTTTATGATAGTGGTAGTGATGGTGTGTTATGGGATAAATTATAGTGTGTTTCTTTAGTGGTGATACTATAATTAACAATACTTATTTTCCATAGAATATAGAGGAGTTTGACGAACTTAAATACCTGATCCAGGTCTTCTCTTAAGAATCTTTCCCGGCAATTCAAACATCTCAATCCAGGTGCTCAATCATAATCTCATTGGGCCAGGCAATTTATTGGCTTGGTAAGAATTTTATATTGAAATTTGTATTAACTATTAAAGATATGTTACATATAAATTGATTCTGCTTTTATTGAAACTGTTTGTTCTTAATTACTAATCTCTAATGAATTTATCACCTATGTCGATCTCATTGTAAGGTTATTAGTTAGAATGTTTTGTTGAGATGTACGGTGAGTTTCTTTTATAATTTTAGTAATAAAGGGGTGTTATGAAATGAACTATGGTTTGTGTTTTTAGTGGTGTTATAATTTATAAGGCTGTTTCCATAGTTTCCACAGGATGTTGATGAACGTAAAAACTTGATCCAGGGCTGTTCTTAAGAATCGGTTCCGGTTATTCAACCATCTCAACCCGATTCTCAATCTTAATCTCATTGGATCTGGTCCCTGGTAAGAATATATGGATTGAAATTTGTATTGAAGTATCTGTTTAATTTTCTTCTTGATTTCTTGAACGTTAATTGTTCTGTTCTTTTCTATGTGGATGGATTCAATCATGATGGAATGAATCATGTCTGGCTAATCCTGGTTCATGTGCTCACTTAAATGTAATATATATAAATATGTATTTTTGTGTGTGTGTGTTGTGTGTCTGTGTTAACATGCTGTGTATTTTTGTATTGATTCTGTTTGTTGAAATTCTCAGTAAGTCCATTATAAGACTCGGCTGGAAGTGCTCAACATGGATACCTGTCCAAGATAGAGAGACTCGACTGGAAGTGGCATATGTTGATATTTGTCAAATAGGGATACATCGTATTTTTGGTAGGATATTTGTAAACCCTTTTCTTGGTGCTATTTTTAGAGCCAATTTTGAAAGTGAATAGATTTCTTGGGTCAAAAGTACGTAAGTAACTGTTTTCATCGGAGAAGGTGACTTCCAGAAAACTGAGCTTTAACTCTTATGGTGTTTAGCTGCTCACATGCAAGTTGCATTGCTTTCCTTGGATGCAAGAGCCTTAAGCTGACACAATATCTTAACACTAATTAACCATGCCCAAGAAATTGCCTATGCTGAATCATCCATCATGTCTTTAAGATGAAAATCTAGTGAATTTCATATCCAAAATTTCTCTTTTAAGAAGATTTCTTTGCTAAAGATAAACCGTAGAAACAATACCATGAAATAAGAATATAATTTTTATTTCATGATAGGGTGTATTCTTATGTTATCTGAACAGGGGTTACTGAAGCCTTCTTGGCTCTATGGGTAGCTGTAGCATTACCGTTTATGTACTCTCGTGCACTGGGCCACAGTGCACCTGAAATGGGAATTGTGATTTTTTTTTTTAATTGTAAGTACTCTTGCCAACCAATTTTAATCTCAAAATTTTGATTATAACATTGTTCCTTTGTAGGAATATCTGCTTTATTTCTACGATCCACCAATGCGCCACATCTCTATCAATTCTACTACGGTCCTTGGACGAGATTTTGCTCCAAAGGTAACATACTTTCTATGCCTTATGTTCTAGTTTAATCTGTTCTCGAGCAACCATATGTATCTATTGTGTATATGAGGCAAGAACATTGCAATATTGCATCCAATTTGTGTCATTATGTAAATGATGTATATTTTTTCTTGTCTCAGGTCTATGATGGTTGGCATCTCTCGTTCTATTGGCACATTTCCCATGTCATAGGTAACCAGTAACTTTTGAATTGGTCTTCTTAATTGAAATGTAATAAGAAAATAATACCCCTCTAATCCAAAATATTTAAACTGTTCTTTGTTGGAGAATATTAAAACTTTCAAATGTAGAACCGGCATATAGTGTCCATTTATGGATACATGCTCAATTATTAGCACATCTTGACCCAAAGTGAAGTAACTATCCATACAAAAGTCTGAATATTGTGGTGTCTAGCATGGGTACTGGAGATAAAGAGTCTGGGGTTACATATTTTAAATGGTTTTCAAGTATCACACTTTAGCACCATTCTTTAGGTAACACGAGTTAATTGAGAGAAACGTAGGTTAAGAGTTAAAAAGTGGGGCTTGTATAGAAGCAGAACAAGGTTGAGATGAGAAACCTATTATTCTCATGTTGGTTAAGAGTTCTATATTAGGACAGGGTTCAACCAGCATATTTGTAATGATCCACGAGCCAAGCATAGAAATTGTTTCCTTCTCCTTTGAGTTTAGATTTGTATTTGTATGTGATATTCTATTTTTTCCTTTTGTTTTTAAAGTTTTTCTATTGATTTTTGGAACATAATTGTTTCTGCATTGAAATTGTCTCCTTTCTGCATTGTTGTATGGATTCTCAATTAAAATGTGTGCTAGATCAGCATATGTTTGTATGTACTATAATTGATAACAGGACAACGATCGTCATATGTTTGTATGTACTATAATTGATAAAAGGATTTCGATAGGACAAAGTAAATACAATCTATAAAAGAACATGCTTCATTGCTTGAATCTCATACTTAATGTAATCTGAAACAAATACTTGACCTTAAAGTATGTGAAAAACAAAAGTAAATTACAGATTCTGAACCTGAACAAAATAAAACAAAAACTACTATATAAAATTGATGTCTTATCTATAGATTGTGTTGTAACACAGAGACTAGGAATGTAAGAGGGAGAGACTCGTCCGGAAGTGCTCAACATATTTACTTGTCCACGATTGATAGGGACTTGATTGGAAGTGACTGGTAAATACAGATTTTTTAGTCATTTCGGATATCATCAAACATCTTTTTGCATTGTTTCGCTTGGATTGGAATTTGTTTTTCTATGAAAAGTCTCATGTCCACAAATTCACTACTTCCGAATTATGTTACTATTATTCTCTTCTATCTGTTTGCAGATCCTCTCTACTCCCTTGCGTTTGGAATAAAAGGCTAAAAATTGCCACTGAAGTTGCAGATGCACTAGTAAGTTTTACTGCAAGCACTTGGTTTTTACATGTTAAGTAAATTCTTTGCAAGTTCGTAAATATGTCCAAGGTGACAAAGAAACTTAATGATATTAATCACTCTTCTTTCATTGCATACTCGTCTGTTTTGATCAACCTTAAGGTTCTCTACTTGTGTTAAGTTGTCAGGAATTGGAGGTTCCTGAACTCTGCTTTATGGTATTTTATGAGTTGTAAGCTGAATTACACTAGCTTCCAACTTCAGGAGTTTCTGACTTGTTCTTTCCCTGTGAACTAGAAACTGTTGTTGTACCCTCAATACAGCTTCATTGAACTGTTGTTGTACCCTCAATACAGCTTCATTGAAGGCTTTATCTCCATTCTCAAACACTACTGCATCCATCACCAATTGATTAGTTCTACTGTAACACAATCTTACTTCTGTTCCCCTTTAATCTCCTGAATTTCAACGTATCTCCACACATAACAGAATACTCCTAACAATTGTATCACAATTGTGTTCAATCAATTTCAGAAATACACAACATACACTTAGTTATTCTCAACACAGGATCGGTATCTCACCACAATACTAATTGAGAATTCAGCAACCAAAGCTCAAAGTCTTCCAAAATTTTAATTCCACGCAATACTGACACCCACTACTACAGCAGATGTACTTACCATTGACGCACAATTTTGTGATTTCAAAAATTTGCTACCAAACTACATAACAATCCTGATCAACACTGAACAAGCAATTAATTCTCATTCATGAACAGAAGTAAGCTCACAGTTGCAGGTCTATGCTAGTAGCAGAACAGAGTACCTTTAATGTAGCAATTCACAAAAAATCTGACCAGGTGTGAACAACTCCATACAGATTTCCAAAGTTTGAAAGTGAATAGATTTCTTTCGTCAAAAGTACGAAAGTAACTGTTTTCATCGGAGAAGATGTCATCCACAAAACTGAGGTTTAATTCTTATGGTGTTTAGCTGCTCACATGCAAGTTGCATTGCTTTCCTTGGTGGATTTCCTGGATGCAAGAGCCTTAAATTGACACAATATCTTAACGCTAATTAACCATGCCCAAGAAATTGCTTATGCTGAATCATCCATCATATATTTAAGGTGAAAATCTAGCGAATTTCATATCCAAAATTTCTCTTTTAAGAAGATTTCTTTGCTAAAGATGAACCGTATAAACAATACCATGAAATAAGAATATAATTTTTATTTCATGATAGGGTGTATTCTTATGTTATCTGAACAGGGGTTACTGAAGCCTTCTTGGCTCTATGGGGAGCTGTAGCATCACCTTATGCACTTTCGTGCACTGAGCTACAGTGCACTGGAAATGGGAATTGTTTTTTTTTTAAATTTTAAGTACTCTTGCCAACCAATTTAAGTCTCAAATTTTGATTGTAACATTTTTCCTTTGTAGGAATATCTGCTTTACTTCTACGATCCACCAATGCACCACATCTCTATCAATTCTACTACGGTCCCTTGATGAGATTTTGCTCCAAAGGTAACATACTTTCTATTCCTTCTGTTCTTGTATAATCTGTTCTCGAGCAACCATATGTATCTATTGTGTATATGAGGCAAGAACATTGCAATATTGCATCCAATTTGTGCCATTATGTATATGATATATATTTTTTCTTGTCTCAGGTCTATGATGGTTGGCATCTCTCGTTCTATTGGCACACTCTTCCCATGTCATAGGTAACTAGTAACTTTTGAATTGGTCTTTTTAGTTGCAATGTAGTTGCAAGTCACAACTATGATGTTTAAGAAAATAATACCCTCTAATCCAAAATATTAAAGCTGTTCTTTGTCAGAGAATAATAAAACTTTTAAATATCGACTCAGCATATAGCATCCATTATGGATACATGCTCAATTATTGACACATCTTGACCCAAAGTGAAGTAACTATCAATACAAAAGTCTGAATATTGAGGTGTCTAGCATGGGTACTGGAGATAAAGAGTCTGGGGCTACATTTTTTAGATGGTTTCAAGTATTCAAGTATCACACTTTAGCACCGGTCTTTAGGTAACACGAGTTAATTGAGAGAAATGCAGGTTAAGAGTCAAAAAGTGGGGCTTGTATAGAAGCAGTACAAGGTTGAGATGAGAAACCTATTATTCTCATGTTGGTTAATAGTTTTATATTAGGACAGGGTTCAACCAGCATATTTGTAATGATCCACGAGCCAAGCATAGAAATTGTTTCCTTCTCCTTTGAGTTTATATCTGTATTTGTATGTGATATTCTATTTTTCCCTTTTGTTTTTAAAGTTTTTCTATTGATTTTTGAAACATAATTGTTTCTGCATTAAAATTGTCTCCTTTCTGCATTGTTGTATTTATTCTCAATTAAAAAGTGTGCTAGATCATCATATGTTTGTATGTACTAGAATTGATAAAAGGAAAACGATCATCATATGTTTGTATGTACTATAATTGATAAAAGGACTTTGATAGGACAAAGTAAATACAAAATCTATAAAAGAACATGCTTCATTGCTTGAATCACGTACTTTATGTAATATGAAACAAATACTTGACCTTAAAGTATGTGAAAAACAAAAGTAAATTACAGATTCTGAGCCTGAACAAAATAAAACATAGGAAGAAACTACTATATAAAATTGACGTCTTATCTATAGATTGTGTTATAAAACGGAGACTAGGAGTGTAAGAGGGAGAGACTCGTCCGGAAGTGCTACACATATTTACTTGTCCACGATTGATTGGAACTTGATTGGAATTTGGAAGTGACTGGTAAATACAGATTTTTTAGTCATTTTGGATATCATCAGACATCTTTTTGCATTATTTCGCTTGGATTGGAAAAGTAAATTCTATGAAGTTTCATGTCAACAAATTCACTACTTCCAAATTATGTTATTAATATTCTATTCTATCTGTTTGCAGATCCTCTCTACTCCCCTGCGTTCGGAATAAAAGGCTAAAAATTACCGCTGAAGTTGCAGATGCACTAGTAAGTTTTACTGCAAGCACTTGGTTTTACATGCTTTGTTAGCTGTCCAGAATCTGGTTGAGTCAACCCTACAAATTCAGTTATAACTCCTGTTCTACAAATCTAACAGGAGGGATATTTTACACGTACGTTTTTAAGACATAAGCCGACAACTTTTATTCTTTAACCAACGAGTGATTTGGTCTTCAAGAGTTTCAAAATAGGCATTCAATCTAAGGCAGAGATTCTGGAACCTGCAGATCTTTTTACGTTCATAGCATTTAAGGATTTAAATTTTAAGGCTTTTAAATCTTACATATAAATTCTAAAAATCACCAAACCTAGGAGACCTTTAGATTGAAGGATAAGGAACAACTTTTATTCCTTAGAACGTATCTAATTGGGTCTCTAACCCTTTCAAAATGTGCGTCTAAAACAGGACAGGCTTCCTGGGAAATAACACGTCCTGAGTTCTGTTCAATATTTTATCAATACCATTTCCTACACAAATCTATTCTTTACGAAATTTTGCAGGAGCATCAACAGGCATTAATACTACAGTTTCCATCTTTAACCCCAAATTTTATTATGTTTTAAAAGGCATGAAAAAGTATCGCAAAACCGTTCAGATCTTGTAAACTAAATCTGACTTATGGTTGCTGTACAGCCTGTACCACTAAACCATCACCTTAGCATGTATATCTTTTTATAAATTTAGTGAATTCTGCTAAAGTGGAAAGTGAGCATAAAAGTATAAAAGTAGTATCAAAGTCTTACCACTACTTTGATGGTTTACCCAACTTGACAATTGATCTTACTCTTTGAACAAGACCTGATAAATGAGATATAGAAGAAATTTATTGGCATTACTTCGTAAATGCCATGGTTTTGGAACCTTAATCATGATCGTCTGGTACCAACTATTAAAATCCCAAACCCCATAATTCTAATACTAGTTACGATAACTCAAATTTACAATGGCTTGAACATTCAAAACAAATCCAAAAACCCAATTGTACAGGTACCTTATTGTTTTCCTCCATTTTATTCTTTTCTATCCAAAAGCTATATTAAACTTTCTTTCCTGCTCAAATTTTAAACTTCATATTTGAACATTACAGGCAAGTTTGTCATATTCTTCCTCTTGAACAAAAAGTGTTCAAACTTTAATTAGTCCAGCTATGATCAGTTCACTAGTACTAATAGTCATAAACAACATGTTGCAAGTATCATAACTAACATGAAGTAAGAGCTCGTGTTGCACGTATCATAACTAACATGAAGTCAGAGCGCTACTCCTTTTCTTAATACCAAGTATAAGCTACTGTTGATACCTCCTATCCTGAATTTTGATAAACCAACAATGGGTCAAACTTTTCAATACTACTCAATCCCAAATTATAGAACCAACTCTCCATTTATATCCAAAAATTCAACTCTACAGTATTACATTTTAACACCAGATTAATACAATAAAGCATCACATTTGTCTTGAAATTAGGATTAGCTGATCGAATAATTTTTACAATACACTCGCACTCAATTACAGTAATACTAGCGACCATATCCTCTATGCACACAGGGTGTTCGACAAAGTACTTGGCCAGTGTACACCTTGATCGCCATAACATATACAACAGACACCCCTATTTGTCCCCTATAATTAACTTTAATTAATTTAACTGAGACTAGTCACCAAGTAGACACCACAAAGGCTATATCAAACATGAGCACCAATTCACATCTGAAAATAGGCTCACAATTCAGGCAATTTAATATGACTTTATAGCTCACAAATCCCAAATATCTCTAACCAGAAAGCTAAACTGATACAAGTATCAGAACGTTACCTTCAAGCTATTTGTTCTCAAGGTGAATATATAACAAGCAATCAAGCATACTTTAGTTTACACCAACAAATAAGGACAATGAAATTAAAATGATACTCTACTCTTGTGCAGGTGCGGCTTCCGCGTAGTCATCTGCACCATCAGGAGCAGGCCCCACAAGCAAAGGTCCAGCCGCGGTGCATTTTCTTATTATGCGTGGACATAGCATTTTGAGAATCAAAGGTTTTCTTCTTGACACAATTAAAGCATCTCAGTGTAATTGCTTCCATTTCCTGTCAAAAGTATAATACAAATGAGAGATTTTGTATTTTTTTTTTTTTTTGCAACAGGTAGAGAAAAACAGATTGTATTATATTTTTTCAGAAAGTTATAGACAGAGAGTATTCTATTTTTTTTTGTAAAGGGATAAACAGAGAGAGCATAGAATTTCTCTTTCACTCACTCCACCTCTCTCCCTCTCGCTGCCTCCTTTTTCCCCTTCTTCCCGTTGCACCTCCACCACCACAACGGTTGTGGCCTCCTCTCCACTCACGCACACACCCTGAACGCACACACACCACACGCAAACACAACTCACACGCTCAGCACACACACGACTCATACACACACGCACACGACTCACTCCTCTCTCTCTCTGCCTTCATCGTCTCACCCGACCGGCTTAGCCAGTCACCTCCATTACACGCCCCTCCCCTCCCTTCTTCTCCCTCCACCCTGCTGGACTCCAAACCACACCCACCACCGCTGGCGGCAACTGCCGTGGTGGTTTCCTCCGTCTCCGATGCCCTTCAACCACCAAACTACGTTAACGTGCTAATTTTATCCCTCTCTACAACTCTTCTTTGTCAATTTTATCAAAACCCCCAAACTTGAAAAAGCCCCAATTCTTGTAAGAACCCTAATTGAATATAGGTTGGGTAATTCATCAATTAGGTCCTAAATTTTTTTCTACACAGTTTTAGTCCCCTAATCTACAGCCCCGCTTTAACTAATTAGTAATTAGTAATTACACACAGCCACAATTAGCATATAATTAGAGAGAATTACCAAAATGCCTATTTTTCCTAAGTTTTTGCCCAAAATACTGATTTTGAAAAAAATGGCCCGAAATACCGACGGGATACGGAGTTTCGGCCTCCGTATTACCCTAATACGGTACACCGTGTACCGTATTATGCATGATACGGAACACGGTCTTCCGTGTTATGCATGATACGGAACACGGTGTTCCGTGTTAGGTGGGTGCGCAGCACTGTCACGGAACACTGTCTATCGTATCATGCATAACACGGAAGACGGAGCTCCGTATCCTGCCCTGTTACGGAGGACGCTTCTCCGCATCACACCCCCTATCACGGTACACGATGTACCGTGTCCCGTCAGTAAAAAGGGCCATCCAGTTTCCCAGGTGATTATTTTGGGCCTTCACCCATATAATTATTCATAAAAACGTGCTTCGTCCACTATTTTTCTGACTAACCAGAAACAAGAATAACATAGTATAAATACTACTTTCCAGCAAAATGTACCTTATGCAATCTCAGCTAAATGTTGTAAATAAAAGTAAAACAATTACCTTAACTAGAGTAAACAGACGGAAACCACCACGGCAACTTTCCCAAGGTTCACGCCAATCGATAACTCTAACTTCTATCAATTTATAAAATTAATATGGTAATATTTTAAGCTTGTAAATTAACTTCCACCCCTTTCTAGAAAAATGCATGTATATATTATAAAATTTACTAATTAATGATTACTTAACCCCCTTTCTTATTTATAATATTATTATTAACATTAATAATAATAGCAAAATAAAGTAAATGTAATTAATATGACTACCTTGAACATTTATAACTTGATCTAGAAAATTACTTGCTAATAATATAATCCGCTTTCTAAAAAAAATAGCATTATTACCTTAACTGGAGTAAACAGCCGGAAACCACCCACTGCAACTTTCCCAAGGTTCACGCCAACCGATAACTCTAACTTCTATCAATTTATAAAATTAATATGGTAATATTTTAAGCTTGTAAATTAACTTCTACCCCTTTCTAGAAAAATGTATGTATATGTTATAAAATTTACTAATTAGTGATTACTTAACCCCCTTTCTTATTTATAATATTATTAACATTAATAATAATAGCAAAATAAAGTAAATGTAATTAATATGACTACCTTGAACATTTATAGCTTGATCTAGAAAATTACTTGTTAATAATATAATCCGCTTTCTAAAAAAATCGCATGATTACCTTAACTGGAGTAAACAGTCGGAAACCACCCACTGCAACTTTTCCAAGGTTCACGCCAACCGATAACTCTAACTTCTATCAATTTATAAAATTAATATGGTAATATTTTAAGCTTGTAAATTAACTTCTACCCCTTTCTAGAAAAATGTATGTATATATTATAAAATTTACTAATTAATGATTACTTAACCCCCTTTCTTATTTATAATAATATTATTATTATTATTATTATTATTATTATTATTAACATTAATAATAATAGCAAAATAAAGTAAATGTAATTAATATGACTACCTTGAACATTTATAACTTGATCTAGAAAATTACTTGCTAATAATATAATCCGCTTTCTAAAAAAATTGCATGATTACCTTAACTGGAGTAAACAGCCGGAAACCACCCACTGCAACTTTCCCAAGGTTCACGCCAACCGATAACTCTAACTTCTATCAATTTATAAAATTAATATGGTAATATTTTAAGCTTGTAAATTAACTTCTACCCCTTTCTAGAAAAATGTATGTATATGTTATAAAATTTACTAATTAGTGATTACTTAACCCCCTTTCTTATTTATAATATTATTATTATTATTATTAACATTAATAATAATAGCAAAATAAAGTAAATGTAATTAATATGACTACCTTGAACATTTATAGCTTGATCTAGAAAATTACTTGCTAATAATATAATCCGCTTTCTAAAAAAATCGCATGATTACCTTAACTGGAGTAAACAGTCGGAAACCACCCACTGCAACTTTCCCAAGGTTCACGCCAACCGATAACTCTAACTTCTATCAATTTATAAAATTAATATGGTAATATTTTAAGCTTGTAAATTAACTTCTACCCCTTTCTAGAAAAATGTATGTATATATTATAAAATTTACTAATTAATGATTACTTAACCCCCTTTCTTATTTATAATAATAATAATATTATTATTATTATTAACATTAATAATAATAGCAAAATAAAGTAAATGTAATTAATATGACTACCTTGAACATTTATAACTTGATCTAGAAAATTACTTGCTAATAATATAATCCGCTTTCTAAAAAAATCGCATGATTACCTTAACTGGAGTAAACAGTCGGAAACCACCCACTGCAACTTTCCCAAGGTTCACGCCAACCGATAACTCTAACTTCTATCAATTTATAAAATTAATATGGTAATATTTTAAGCTTGTAAATTAACTTCTACCCCTTTCTAGAAAAATGTATGTATATATTATAAAATTTACTAATTAATGATTACTTAACCCCCTTTCTTATTTATAATAATAATAATATTATTATTATTATTAACATTAATAATAATAGCAAAATAAAGTAAATGTAATTAATATGACTACCTTGAACATTTATAACTTGATCTAGAAAATTACTTGC
Source organism: Kitagawia praeruptora (assembly GCA_037693485.1). NCBI lineage: Eukaryota > Viridiplantae > Streptophyta > Magnoliopsida > Apiales > Apiaceae > Kitagawia > Kitagawia praeruptora. The sequence continues at coordinate 130,959,250 of CM075352.1, forward strand.
TAATAATATAATCCGCTTTCTAAAAAAATTGCATGATTACCTTAACTGGAGTAAACAGCCGGAAACCACCCACTGCAACTTTCCCAAGGTTCACGCCAACCGATAACTCTAACTTCTATCAATTTATAAAATTAATATGGTAATATTTTAAGCTTGTAAATTAACTTCTACCCCTTTCTAGAAAAATGTATGTATATATTATAAAATTTACTAATTAATGATTACTTAACCCCCTTTCTTATTTATAATAATAATATTATTATTATTATTATTAACATTAATAATAATAGCAAAATAAAGTAAATGTAATTAATATGACTACCTTGAACATTTATAACTTGATCTAGAAAATTACTTGCTAATAATATAATCCGCTTTCTAAAAAAATCGCATGATTACCTTAACTGGAGTAAACAGTCGGAAACCACCCACTGCAACTTTCCCAAGGTTCACGCCAACCGATAACTCTAACTTCTATCAATTTATAAAATTAATATGGTAATATTTTAAGCTTGTAAATTAACTTCTACCCCTTTCTAGAAAAATGTATGTATATATTATAAAATTTACTAATTAATGATTACTTAACCCCCTTTCTTATTTATAATAATAATAATAATAATATTATTATTATTATTATTTTTAACATTAATAATAATAGCAAAATAAAGTAATTGTAATTAATATGACTACCTTGAACATTTATAACTTGATCTAGAAAATTACTTGCTAATAATATAATCCGCTTTCTAAAAAAATTGCATGATTACCTTAACTGGAGTAAACAGCCGGAAACCACCCACTGCAACTTTCCCAAGGTTCACGCCAACCGATAACTCTAACTTCTATCAATTTATAAAATTAATATGGTAATATTTTAAGCTTGTAAATTAACTTCTACCCCTTTCTAGAAAAATGTATGTATATGTTATAAAATTTACTAATTAGTGATTACTTAACCCCCTTTCTTATTTATAATATTATTATTATTATTATTATTAACATTAATAATAATAGCAAAATAAAGTAAATGTAATTAATATGACTACCTTGAACATTTATAGCTTGATCTAGAAAATTACTAGCTAATAATATAATCCGCTTTCTAAAAATATCGCATGATTACCTTAACTGGAGTAAACAGTCGGAAACCACCCACTGCAACTTTCCCAAGGTTCACGCCAACCGATAACTCTAACTTCTATCAATTTATAAAATTAATATGGTAATATTTTAAGCTTGTAAATTAACTTCTACCCCTTTCTAGAAAAATGTATGTATATATTATAAAATTTACTAATTAATGATTACTTAACCCCCTTTCTTATTTATAATAATAATATTATTATTATTATTATTAACATTAATAATAATAGCAAAATAAAGTAAATGTAATTAATATGACTACCTTGAACATTTATAACTTGATCTAGAAAATTACTTGCTAATAATATAATCCGCTTTCTAAAAAAATCGCATGATTACCTTAACTGGAGTAAACAGTCGGAAACCACCCACTGCAACTTTCCCAAGGTTCACGCCAACCGATAACTCTAACTTCTATCAATTTATAAAATTAATATGGTAATATTTTAAGCTTGTAAATTAACTTCTACCCCTTTCTAGAAAAATGTATATATATATTATAAAATTTACTAATTAATGATTACTTAACCCCCTTTCTTATTTATAATAATATTATTATTATTATTATTATTAACATTAATAATAATAGCAAAATAAAGTAAATGTAATTAATATGACTACCTTGAACATTTATAACTTGATCTAGAAAATTACTTGGTAATAATATAATCCGCTTTCTAAAAAAATCGCATGATTACCTTAACTGGAGTAAACAGCCGGAAACCACCCACTGCAACTTTCCCAAGGTTCACGCCAACCGATAACTCTAACTTCTATCAATTTATAAAATTAATATGGTAATATTTTAAGCTTGTAAATTAACTTCTACCCCTTTCTAGAAAAATGTATGTATATGTTATAAAATTTACTAATTAGTGATTACTTAACCCCCTTTCTTATTTATAATATTATTATTATTATTATTAACATTAATAATAATAGCAAAATAAAGTAAATGTAATTAATATGACTACCTTGAACATTTATAGCTTGATCTAGAAAATTACTTGCTAATAATATAATCCGCTTTCTAAAAAAATCGCATGATTACCTTAACTGGAGTAAACAGTCGGAAACCACCCACTGCAACTTTCCCAAGGTTCACGCCAACCGATAACTCTAACTTCTATCAATTTATAAAATTAATATGGTAATATTTTAAGCTTGTAAATTAACTTCTACCCCTTTCTAGAAAAATGTATGTATATATTATAAAATTTACTAATTAATGATTACTTAACCCCCTTTCTTATTTATAATAATAATAATATTATTATTATTATTATTAACATTAATAATAATAGCAAAATAAAGTAAATGTAATTAATATGACTACCTTGAACATTTATAACTTGATCTAGAAAATTACTTGGTAATAATATAATCCGCTTTCTAAAAAAATCGCATGATTACCTTAACTGGAGTAAACAGCCGGAAACCACCCACTGCAACTTTCCCAAGGTTCACGCCAACCGATAACTCTAACTTCTATCAATTTATAAAATTAATATGGTAATATTTTAAGCTTGTAAATTAACTTCTACCCCTTTCTAGAAAAATGTATGTATATTGTTGTGCCCAAAATCTCCATGGGCTAGATTTAGGCCCAATAGGCTATAGGGTCCAATCCATACGAGCCAGAAAGTAGATCCATTACAAGATATGAAGACTAGACATGAAGAAATGAGCACTCGCTGAGTAGACAGTCAGGAAGCTACAAGTATTATGAGGTTCCTGGTAAACCGGAAGCTGAGTAGATTACGAATGGACCAGGTTCCTCCCTGCAGAAAAGTTCAAGACAGCCTAGCAGCAGCAGTGAAGACAACAAGAGCATATGGGAACCACAAAGAGGCTCCCCAAACTAATATATTTGTTATTTGTGCAGGTACAAGTACCTATAATGAGGTCCCTAAGCAATATGTCCCGAAATAAGGAGGTTCCTGAGAAACAGGTTCCTAGACAGAGGTTCCTGAGAACCAGGTTCCGAAATACAGGTTCCTGAGCACCAGGTTCCTGAGACATAGGTTCCTGAGCACCAGGTTCCTGAGCGTAGCCAGTCAGAAAGAGACCGAATTATTATTGGAGTGTAATTCTAGGGCGCAGTTGATCCTAGAATGCCTCTAATAGACATGAGAATTATAGTAGGGTACGAACTCGAGTTCTACTCTACTTAGCCAACTAGTTCGTGAAAGGCTCTAAAGGAACCTGAGTCCTACACGAATTAGGTGACCGAATACAGCTATTCCAGTAAGAGACAGAATCATATTAGAACTACGTGAGTTTGATCCCTATATAAACAAGGGTACGTAGGCACCTTGGGAGGACGGACACAGATCTCGCTAATGGAACCTGCGATGATTCTCGTAACCTCTCAAGCTCAGCTCACCCCCACCATCAAATCACACCCAAATCACCAAAAAACAGCCAATTACATGTGTTACACTTGTAAATTCCAGCGGGCCTCCGTAAATCACGTTGATTACGAAAATCCTCCATCAACATTGGCGCTAGAAGGAGGGGCTTCCTTGATCGTTTGTGGGGGACAAACGAGATATCAAACTATGGGTGTTTATTCTTTGAACAGATTCTTGGTCAAATTCGTTCATGATGGTGGTCGCCTTTAATACTCCTATACAAACGCAGATATATAACTATACTACAGGGTCACTGGGTATCACGTTTGAGAGACAGATTAAATATAGAATTGACGACGGCACTTCTCCTGATAATCATTGATAGGAATCGTAACAAAACTGCGAGATTGATGGCTGCTGTTGTATCCAACTAGGACATATAGATGATTTTGTTATGTGCCAGTGGTGATAATATGGACGATAGCAAGATATTGACTACAGTAACGGTGTATCAATGGCTGACCAAGAATTTTAAATCAACAATTAAGTATTTTATCAAACGAAGAACAGTGACGGCGACATCAGAATATTGGTTCAGTACGTATTGACTCGACGGTGTATGTATGGGTGTTAAAGGTGTAGCCCTGGATAGAGGAAGCAACGCTGCGCTTGCATACTACTTACTAGAATCGGAAGCAGTCGCGATTTAAGGAAATTAAGGCTAATGATTGTTTCATGGGTGATGTACGTAGCTCGTTCGCTCAAAGGTCTGGTCGCAGGTGGAGAGACGGTAATGAGAAGATGCCAGGATTAAAGGCATGGCAATACATTAGTAATTTATGAGTGCTAATAGCAGTAATAAACCTCGATATGAACAGCTATGTACAAAGAGTCCCATGAGACGACACTGATGGTTCCTGGATGGCAGGCATATGAGATAATAGCACACTGTGTAGCAAGCAAGATTGAAAAGAAGGATAGAGTTTTCATGGATTTCCAAACAGCAACGACAAGACGTTAGCAATAGCATTTTATTGTTCTTCTAATGGCGTACGTGATGTTGAATATCAAATACAAGTACAAGATCTTGTGCATATATAGGACAAGATATGGAGAAGCAGAGTCCAATGAACCTGTGTTGGTTTAGTTTGTTGTATTATACGTGATCTGGAAAACCACCAGGACTGATGTTTTTATTGTTTACCAGGAGTGATAATATAGATGATAACATGATATAGATGGTAGCAATAGGTCATGGTCCGAGAATAATATGCTTATGAACGGCAGACAAAGAATTCTATACTTGTATGTACGTGAACAGTACGCATATGGTCAGGTTTTTGGTGGTAATTAGAACAGTACAACGGTGAAGACTACATCAGAGCAAGTTTTAAGTATCTATCCAATGGAGTGCACGAAAACATCTGGGTCTCAACCTATGGCGAGCGAGATACAGTGAGGTGTGAAAGATGGTTGACGACGGAATGCCAGCCGTGTTTGAATAAGAAACATGTTGTTCATTGTGATTTCCCCGACAATGATGGTAGCTACAGCCATGACGATGCTAATAGTGGAACACTGAAGCCAGAATAAGAGGTGTTTTATATTACCAGGTTGTGATGAAGTAAAGAGAAGATACTAATGTCAAGACAAAGTCAAACCAATGCTGCGGAGCTCGACAGTGGTAACAATATTACAACTACAACGATTTGTGCCAGTGATAAGTGAGATGTTATTGGGAGTTATCCGAGAGGAAGGCTTAGTTCACCAGAGGAGTGTGGGCTGCGACAAAAAACGATGTCCATCTGTAGGTTATGTTCAGGGACATGAGCGATATGTTAAGAGATGTGCACCTGGAACAAGAACGGTGTGCTGGTGAAGCTTGAATTAGTAAAACAGGCCAAGAATTGCACGACATGGTGGTATATAAATACATATAGTGTATATTGATGGAGTCATTACGATCACATTCCAAGAAGATAAAGTGCAGAAGCTGTTTTGTTGGTCATGTGGTGTTTAAAAAATTGTCAAGGACATGAGTACGATGATCAAAAACATGTATGAGGCACCTTGTTTGGTTAAGGACAAGTGTTATACCATTGAAAACCCTAGAACATGTGACAATGGCACCTTAGGCGTATGACTAGGGGAAGAGAAGGTTTGATACAGGTTCTTTCCCATAAACAATGTACCTGTAGAGGATAGATAGATAGAGCTGATATATGGTGATGAAACAAAGATGATGGATTAGAGACTAGTTTACTATGTTCGTAACAGCTTGAATCAAACATCCAACGATGACGGCACTAAAGCACGGCTGACGGAGTGCCTAGCAAGGATTAGCAGCAGCGGTAGAAGATTAAAGAATATATATATATATGCGATCTGGTTTTCAGTGCTTAAGGAGCAAACATGGAACATGTGGTGACCACACGAAGCTTAAAGTTGATGACTCCGGGTGGACAAAAAGGTCAAATAGTGGATCTTTGTCGACAATAAAGTGAAGGTGTAGTCGATGAGCCAGTAATATGGCTGTTATAATATAGCAAGTGGCTATGATCAGGGAAGTTGTTCCGATTGTAAGCGCAAAACAACAGTGGAGCTTAACATGTGACAATCCTCGATGATAGGAACTTGCAGGCTGTATATACCTCTTCGATGTCTTGGCAACGACTAACAAGCAAAGAACCTTATGATCATATATAAGCGATGACAACGATAGATTGTGTAGCAACAATGAAGAAAGGAATAGCTAGAGTCCGGTGAAGTTATATGAATACATGGTGCAGTTGCAGCAACATAGAATTTCAGAGACGAAACAACAGAGAGAATCAAACATGAGAATCACCAACGAGACTGTTTGATGATATTCGCACTTACGAATGCATAGTAGGAGAGCTGTTTTACAAGGACAGATTCAATCCACACGGAAGATGCATGAGGTGTTCAACCGTAGATGCATATAAGCACGACCATTAATGTTCTGGTGGTGCTAGAGGTTTGTATAGGGTTTCCTACATATCTATGCACACACATGCATATGCAAGAGGACACGTTGTGGTGAAGCAGCAAGAGTTACAAGATGCCAGGGATAACTACATTCAGGAATGGCTGTCGAAGTACCAATAGCATGTTGACACGAACAAAGAGAAGAAAAAGAAAAGGAGTAGTAGAGAATATGCACATACCTCAGAAAGAATGCAGGAAACAAAACCCGATGGTCAAACATGTGTATTTGTTGACGACAAAAAGAATTAGTAGTACCAGGTCAAGCAAAGAAGAAGAGCAGTCACTAACACATGCAGCGAGGACGTTAAGTTACATTAGGATTTGAGGTTCAGCTATGAGAAGTGACTGGTTACATGGTAGTAGCAGAGTATAGCCAAGACAGATAAGTTGTGAAGATAGAATTAGTATATCAAAGCACAGAATGGTGGATGCAAAAAAAAAGAAAGCTAATGCAGTAAATCAGAATTCTGTGTCTCCAGAATTTGGGTCAACTTGACAGAATAAACTGTATTTATCTGGAAGGATGTAGGTGCAGTATGTTACACCGTTGGAAAGATGCCGGAGTCTAGTTTTCAGCAAAATTTACGGCTCGTAAAAATTCATTTTCTACAGAAAGTTATCCCATATTAAGTGAGAGGTGGTCAAGCTGTCCAGAATGCAATTTCAGCTTGTTTTATTCTGTGAAAAGAATGGAGGTAAGAAATGATACATGCGAGCTCTTGAGGTTATTTGGAAATGCAATAAGAATCACATGGAAAGCAGCTGGGCAAAGCACAAGAAACAGAGACAGAAGAATGAATGCATTGTACGACGTCAAAGCTCGAGCAGGAGGTGTGGTGACAATTAACGCTGGATACTTACATTCAAGTGGTAGAGCATAAACACACAGATAAGCTTCTATATGTAGTCTTTAATTTTTAAAATATACATATTATGCCATGCATGCATTAAAGTATTTAATTGAGTATAGGAATTCATGCTAGAAATCCATGCAACACACTTTGTGTAGATTAAAAACAATTAACATTCATGAGGCTCTCCTAGAAGTCGAAAAGAAAATTGTGAAAGAAAGACTTAGCTAAACCGAGTCACAGAAGAGCTACTAAGAGAGATAGAAGCTAGGAACAAGAGTGATGAATTAAATTTAAAAGTAGATCCTCATACTGTAGTAACATAGCAAGAAAATTTATTTGACTAGCATGCCAATAGAAAATAAGAGAGTCATTAAAAATAAATTAGATTTAATATTCTACATATATGACCTAAAACAAATATTTGCATGAGACATACATAATAAAATGCATGTGCATATTATATGTCCTAATTATCATATTCATTAATGTGCATTAATCATGTCATGAATATATATTGTTGTATTGTATATATGCTTGCAAAATTGAGATATCGTGCAGGATTGATCGCTAAGCATTACAAAACTAGAGTGAGAAGCTTCATTCAATTCAGTGAGTTGCTGGAAATACTTTGCGAACAACCTCTCTCAACATCTCTTGTTTCTTACAATGAGTTAGCTCGCGTAAGCTTAGAGGTGTTGGATTGGGATATTTGTGTTTGATATAGAGATTCGCTCTCAGCACGTGTCGTAAGAGGTTGAAGAAGATCGAGAGAAAAATGTCAATGCAAGGTGATTCAGAATGAAAATAAGAATAGAAAAAGACCTACTAGCAGGAGGTTCCTGGAACCAGAGGTCTCCCCCCGTGCGCAATAATTTTGCTGATGAGTATGTACCTGAGTAAGAAAGTCAGATAGATGAGATCTCGAGAAGATTATATCTCACACACGAGGTCATATGATGAAGAAGAAATTAGAGGAAAAGTTGAAGCTATAAGCAAGAATAACACGAAGAGGTTACAATATCGATCGAAGCATTAAAGAAGATTCAGCATAGTTTGAAGATCAGATACAGTTAAAGATTTTGATGAAGAGTAGATGCAAGAATCATTCTTGATTTTGACAAGAGTAATTAGCGAGATCAGAAAAGTTGATATTTGTTATGATGAGAGAAATTGAGCACTTTGCCTCAAGATTAATGAAGAATTGTGGAGCTTCCAGAATATAGTTCTCCACCGAAGACAAGCTTCCCTGAAGAACTGGGGGGGGGTAGTATAATTACTATTGCAAAAATCAAGGATTTCAAAATTTTAAGAGAATTCAGGTTAAGGAACCTCATGATCAGGTTCGGAAACCTCATAGCTCAGATTTGGTTCAGAAACCTTGCGAATTGAGTGGTCTAGTACTTTGAAGAACAACATGCTTGCATCATGAACACGTCAATGAGTTTTCAAAGCTTAACGGAGGCTTCCACTTCACAGCAGATCAATCTAGAGAAAGATCCAGGTGATACCTCTCCATTTATGCTTACATATTCGTAGAAACCACCCAGGTACGTGCAATAAATTCTTGCTATACATAAAGTATGCATAAGCATCTATGCTGTTGAGATCTTACATGAGATAAAGCTATGATTATGTCTTGATTATGTTTCTAGATGTTAGAATGAACATTTACCTGCAGCTTGCAGGTTCCTTGATATTTACATACATTTAGTAGAGTCCTTGCTATTTACTTGCACCTCGCAGGTTCCTTAATGTTTACCTGCAGATCGCGGGTTCCTTGATATATACCTGTAGCTTCCAGGTTTAGTTATATTTACCTGTAGCTAACAGGTTCTACGTTACTCATATGGAGATTCAGGTAATAGCTTCCAAGTATAGCTATTTTACCAACATCTAGTAGATTATTCGATATTTTCTTGTAACTGACATGTTACAGGTTCATTCATATATGCTTGAAGCTTGTATATGCCAGCTTCCAAGATCATTGATATTGCTTAGAAGCCGGTTGTAGACAGCTTTTGATTAGCAGCTTCCTGCTAGAAGTTTTTAGCCAGTCGATACTTGAGTAAAAGAAAGTGTGTGTTGCTGCAAAGATTTTATGTATCTGTAGTTAACAGATTTTATGTTGTTCACCTGTAATTTTCAGGTTCATTTGTATTTTTCCGAAGCTCATCGCAACAGCTTCCAAATTCACCTGTAGCTAACAGGTTCATATGAAGAGATTTCGGTACACATACCACGAGAGCTTTCTATCCATAAAGGATCACATAATATCCAATTGGATTCACGTAAGTCTTCGCCAGATTATTATTCTGATTAGACAGCATGGCATTTCTTTTAGCAAGAATTGATGATAGTAGAAGAAGATCTATTTTGCTTATGATGAGGTTAGTCTTCCTTATTCTTAGAATGACGATGATGATTATAGCTTCCTTATTGTTCTTTTACGTAACAGTAATTACCCAAAAGAACTGGGGGGTAGTATTCCTACTTAGACAATAATATGCATGTTTGATTAGATATTTCACATGCCAATTTGAAACTTTTTAAGTGCTAGTTTTAGTACTTGTATTGTGGAACAGGTTACCTTGACTAACAGGTTCCTGTAGCATTGACAGTATTTGCAGGTTACCTTGACTAACAGGTTCCTGTAGCATTGACAGTATTTGCAGGTTACCTTGACTAACAGGTTCCTGTAGCATTGTCAGTATTTGCAGGTTACCTTGACTAACCGGTTCCTGTAGTTTTGACAGTATTCACGAAGTATGAGTATGAATTGACAGAATGTGCAAACTACGATTGATTGATCAGAATTAGCTTATAGACAGATTGTGTTGAGAAAAGTATTAAGCCTCGGGCAGCTTCCCGAGCAAGCATTGAATTAAGCCTCATGCAGCTTCCTGAGCAAGAGTTAAGTCTCAGGCAGCTTCCTGAGCAAGTATTAAGCCTCGGGCGGCTTCCCGAGCAAGCATTGAATTAAGCCTCAGGCAGCTTCCTGAGCAAGAGTTAAGTCTCAGGCAGCTTCCTGAGCAAGTATTAAGCCTCGGGCGGCTTCCCGAGCAAGCATTGAATTAAGCCTCAGGCAGCTTCCTGAGCAAGAGTTAAGTCTCAGGCAGCTTCCTGAGCATGAATTAAGCCTTGGGTAGCTTCCCAAGCCTGCATCGAGAAAAGTCCCAGGTAGCTTCCTGGGCATTGAGCAAAGTCCCAGGTAGCTTCCTGGGCATCGAGAAAAGTCCCAGGTAGCTTCCTGGGCATCGAGAAAAGTCCCAGGTAGCTTCCTGGGCATTGAGCAAAGTCCCAGGTAGCTTCCTGGGCATCGAGAAAAGTCCCAGGTAGCTTCCTGGGCATCGAGCAAAGTCCCAGGTAGCTTCCTGGGCATCGAGCAAAGTCCCGGGTAGCTTCCTGGGCACGAGAAAAGCCTCAGGTAGCTTCCTGAGCAACTGTGATTGAAAAGCCTCAGCTGACTGAGCACGACATTGTTGCCAAAAGCCTCAAGTTCCTTGAGCACGTGAATTAAAGTCCTGACAAAAGGCACCTAAAGTCCTGACAAAAGGCACCTAAAGTCCTGACAAAAGGCACCTAAAGTCCTGACAAAAGGCACCCTAAAGGAACCAACACGCCTCGAGGCATGTTGGGACCTAGAGTTTAGGATTGGGAACCAAGCAGGTGACCTTTCCAAGAGAAAAAAAAAAGGAACCAACACGCCTCGAGGCATGTTGGGACCTAGAGATTAGGATTGGGAGCCAAGCAGGCAACCTTTCCAAGAGTTGACCCGAATTATGCAAGAGAAATTTTACTAACATTAACTAGTTTCTGTTTTATGTTTATTGTTTGCTTTGCAGGATTAGTAATCATCAACAGCTATTCATAAGGAACCTGGTCTAGCTATTCAGCAATGAAAAGTTAAGAAGTTATCAAGAAAGATTATGGTTTAGATTATGGTTTTGGAAATAGTACTCAAAGTATGAAGACAAGAGGTTCTAAGTTTACAAAGGTTTGAAAGCTCCAAGTAGAGCAAGCAGCTGAGATTTCTAGGAAGCTATTTAGATGGCTCAAGAGGTTCCAGGGTTGTTTCATCCTACGAATAATGGAGATTCCTGGGGTTATAAGCAAGCTGCCAACGTATTTTATGAAAGCATTGGATGAGAGATCAGTTCATACAAGTTAGTTTGGAAGAAGAAAGAAGTATTGCTTGAACAATTAGAGAGTATTTATGACGAGTTTCGCAGTCTGACGATAATGATCTACGAGAAGACGGCTTCAGAAAAGTTTCCAGGTTAGTTTTCAGCACGATCCTTTGATTTTTGATCTGAGGATTTAATTTGGAATCTGCATACAGAAGCGTAGTGTATCCTGTTTCTTACGACGAGTTAGCTCATGTAAGCTTGGATGCACGATGTGAAAATTATGCATTTTTCCCAAAAGAAGTAAATAAAGGTTGAACCTCTTGATTGGAAGCTGTTGAGGTGCCACTCGCTTTTCGAGACTTCTAGATATACAAAAGACATGTGAAGACATTGAAGACAAAGATCACCTAAGAAGATACAAGAGTAAGCAGAAGTATGATAATATCCCGAAACCTCAGAAGTGTCCTTGGAGAGATTTTGCAAAGTTATTAGAAGAATGTACAGAGAATGACTAGCAGTTTAAGAGTGAAGATTTGTCAGAAGAATGAGTTTCGAAGAAGAAGAATAGAACATGTTCCTCACCAAGAAAGAAGCTGATCAATACTATGTTTACTAGAACATTATGTGTCCTGTTTCTTACGCCGAGTGAGCTCATGTAAGCTTGGATACGTGTTGTTGAAGTAATACATTTTAAGAGAAGTGATAAAGCATTGAACCCCATATCAGAAAGTTGAATAGGTTCCTTTCGCATTACATGACTTCAAGGAACCGGGGGGTACTTGTTGTGCCCAAAATCTCCATGGGCTAGATTTAGGCCCAATAGGCTATAGGGTCCAATCCATACGAGCCAGAAAGTAGATCCATTACAAGATATGAAGACTAGACATGAAGAAATGAGCACTCGCTGAGTAGACAGTCAGGAAGCTACAAGTATTATGAGGTTCCTGGTAAACCGGAAGCTGAGTAGATTACGAATGGACCAGGTTCCTCCCTGCAGAAAAGTTCAAGACAGCCTAGCAGCAGCAGTGAAGACAACAAGAGCATATGGGAACCACAAAGAGGCTCCCCAAACTAATATATTTGTTATTTGTGCAGGTACAAGTACCTATAATGAGGTCCCTAAGCAATATGTCCCGAAATAAGGAGGTTCCTGAGAAACAGGTTCCTAGACAGAGGTTCCTGAGAACCAGGTTCCGAAATACAGGTTCCTGAGCACCAGGTTCCTGAGACATAGGTTCCTGAGCACCAGGTTCCTGAGCGTAGCCAGTCAGAAAGAGACCGAATTATTATTGGAGTGTAATTCTAGGGCGCAGTTGATCCTAGAATGCCTCTAATAGACATGAGAATTATAGTAGGGTACGAACTCGAGTTCTACTCTACTTAGCCAACTAGTTCGTGAAAGGCTCTAAAGGAACCTGAGTCCTACACGAATTAGGTGACCGAATACAGCTATTCCAGTAAGAGACAGAATCATATTAGAACTACGTGAGCTTGATCCCTATATAAACAAGGGTACGTAGGCTCCTTGGGAGGACGGACACAGATCTCGCTAATGGAACCTGCGATGATTCTCGTAACCTCTCAAGCTCAGCTCACCCCCACCATCAAATCACACCCAAATCACCAAAAAACAGCCAATTACATGTGTTACACTTGTAAATTCCAGCGGGCCTCCGTAAATCACGTTGATTACGAAAATCCTCCATCAACATATATATTATAAAATTTACTAATTAATGATTACTTAACCCCCTTACTTATTTATAATAATAATAATATTATTATTATTATTAACATTAATAATAATAGCAAAATAAAGTAAATGTAATTAATATGACTACCTTGAACATTTATAACTTGATCTAGAAAATTACTTGCTAATAATATAATCCGCTTTCTAAAAAAATCGCATGATTACCTTAACTGGAGTAAACAGTCGGAAACCACCCACTGCAACTTTCCCAAGGTTCACGCCAACCGATAACTCTAACTTCTATCAATTTATAAAATTAATATGGTAATATTTTAAGCTTGTAAATTAACTTCTACCCCTTTCTAGAAAAATGTATGTATATGTTATAAAATTTACTAATTAGTGATTACTTAACCCCCTTTCTTATTTATAATATTATTATTATTATTATTAACATTAATAATAATAGCAAAATAAAGTAAATGTAATTAATATGACTACCTTGAACATTTATAGCTTGATCTAGAAAATTACTTGCTAATAATATAATCCGCTTTCTAAAAAAATCGCATGATTACCTTAACTGGAGTAAACAGTCGGAAACCACCCACTGCAACTTTCCCAAGGTTCACGCCAACCGATAACTCTAACTTCTATCAATTTATAAAATTAATATGGTAATATTTTAAGCTTGTAAATTAACTTCTACCCCTTTCTAGAAAAATGTATGTATATATTATAAAATTTACTAATTAATGATTACTTAACCCCCTTTCTTATTTATAATAATAATAATATTATTATTATTATTATTAACATTAATAATAATAGCAAAATAAAGTAAATGTAATTAATATGACTACCTTGAACATTTATAACTTGATCTAGAAAATTACTTGCTAATAATATAATCCGCTTTCTAAAAAAATCGCATGATTACCTTAACTGGAGTAAACAGTCGGAAACCACCCACTGCAACTTTCCCAAGGTTCACGCCAACCGATAACTCTAACTTCTATCAATTTATAAAATTAATATGGTAATATTTTAAGCTTGTAAATTAACTTCTACCCCTTTCTAGAAAAATGTATGTATATATTATAAAATTTACTAATTAATGATTACTTAACCCCCTTTCTTATTTATAATAATAATAATAATAATATTATTATTATTAACATTAATAATAATAGCAAAATAAAGTAAATGTAATTAATATGACTACCTTGAACATTTATAACTTGATCTAGAAAATTACTTGCTAATAATATAATCCGCTTTCTAAAAAAATTGCAAGATTACCTTAACTGGAGTAAACAGCCGGAAACCACCCACTGCAACTTTCCCAAGGTTCACGCCAACCGATAACTCTAACTTCTATCAATTTATAAAATTAATATGGTAATATTTTAAGCTTGTAAATTAACTTCTACCCCTTTCTAGAAAAATGTATGTATATGTTATAAAATTTACTAATTAGTGATTACTTAACCCCCTTTCTTATTTATAATATTATTATTATTATTATTAACATTAATAATAATAGCAAAATAAAGTAAATGTAATTAATATGACTACCTTGAACATTTATAGCTTGATCTAGAAAATTACTTGCTAATAATATAATCCGCTTTCTAAAAAAATCGCATGATTACCTTAACTGGAGTAAACAGTCGGAAACCACCCACTGCAACTTTCCCAAGGTTCACGCCAACCGATAACTCTAACTTCTATCAATTTATAAAATTAATATGGTAATATTTTAAGCTTGTAAATTAACTTCTACCCCTTTCTAGAAAAATGTATGTATATGTTATAAAATTTACTAATTAGTGATTACTTAACCCCCTTTCTTATTTATAATAATAATATTATTATTATTATTATTATTATTAACATTAATAATAATAGCAAAATAAAGTAAATGTAATTAATATGACTACCTTGAACATTTATAACTTGATCTAGAAAATTACTTGCTAATAATATAATCCGCTTTCTAAAAAAATCGCATGATTACCTTAACTGGAGTAAACAGTCGGAAACCACCCACTGCAACTTTCCCAAGGTTCACGCCAACCGATAACACTAACTTCTATCAATTTATAAAATTAATATGGTAATATTTTAAGCTTATAAATTAACTTCTACCCCTTTCTAGAAAAATGTATATATATATTATAAAATTTACTAATTAATGATTACTTAACCCCCTTTCTTATTTATAATATTATTATTATTATTATTATTATTAACATTAATAATAATAGCAAAATAAAGTAAATGTAATTAATATGACTAGCTTGAACATTTATAACTTGATCTAGAAAATTACTTGGTAATAATATAATCCGCTTTCTAAAAAAATCGCATGATTACCTTAACTGGAGTAAACAGCCGGAAACCACCCACGGCAACTTTCCCAAGGTTCACGCCAACCGATAACTCTAACTTCTATCAATTTATAAAATTAATATGGTAATATTTTAAGCTTGTAAATTAACTTCTACCCCTTTCTAGAAAAATGTATGTATATGTTATAAAATTTACTAATTAGTGATTACTTAACCCCCTTTCTTATTTATAATATTATTATTATTATTATTAACATTAATAATAATAGCAAAATAAAGTAAATGTAATTAATATGACTACCTTGAACATTTATAGCTTGATCTAGAAAATTACTTGCTAATAATATAATCCGCTTTCTAAAAAAATCGCATGATTACCTTAACTGGAGTAAACAGTCGGAAACCACCCACTGCAACTTTCCCAAGGTTCACGCCAACCGATAACTCTAACTTCTATCAATTTATAAAATTAATATGGTAATATTTTAAGCTTGTAAATTAACTTCTACCCCTTTCTAGAAAAATGTATGTATATATTATAAAATTTATTAATTAATGATTACTTAACCCCCTTTCTTATTTATAATAATAATAATAATATTATTATTATTATTAACATTAATAATAATAGCAAAATAAAGTAAATGTAATTAATATGACTACCTTGAACATTTATAACTTGATCTAGAAAATTACTTGGTAATAATATAATCCACTTTCTAAAAAAATCGCATGATTACCTTAACTGGAGTAAACAGCCGGAAACCACCCACTGCAACTTTCCCAAGGTTCACGCCAACCGATAACTCTAACTTCTATCAATTTATAAAATTAATATGGTAATATTTTAAGCTTGTAAATTAACTTCTACCCCTTTCTAGAAAAATGTATGTATATGTTATAAAATTTACTAATTAGTGATTACTTAACCCCCTTTCTTATTTATAATATTATTATTATTATTATTAACATTAATAATAATAGCAAAATAAAGTAAATGTAATTAATATGACTACCTTGAACATTTATAGCTTGATCTAGAAAATTACTTGCTAATAATATAATCCGCTTTCTAAAAAAATCGCATGATTACCTTGACTGGAGTAAACAGTCGGAAACCACCCACTGCAACTTTCCCAAGGTTCACGCCAACCGATAACTCTAACTTCTATCAATTTATAAAATTAATATGGTAATATTTTAAGCTTGTAAATTAACTTCTACCCCTTTCTAGAAAAATGTATGTATATATTATAAAATTTACTAATTAATGATTACTTAACCCCCTTTCTTATTTATAATAATAATAATATTATTATTATTATTAACATTAATAATAATAGCAAAATAAAGTAAATGTAATTAATATGACTACCTTGAACATTTATAACTTGATCTAGAAAATTACTTGCTAATAATATAATCCGCTTTCTAAAAAAATCGCATGATTACCTTAACTGGAGTAAACAGTCGGAAACCACCTACTGCAACTTTCCCAAGGTTCACGCCAACCGATAACTGTAACTTCTATCAATTTATAAAATTAATATGGTAATATTTTAAGCTTGTAAATTAACTTCTACCCCTTTCTAGAAAAATGTATATATATATTATAAAATTTACTAATTAATGATTACTTAACCCCCTTTCTTATTTATAATAATAATATTATTATTATTATTATTATTATTAACATTAATAATAATAGCAAAATAAAGTAAATGTAATTAATATGACTACCTTGAACATTTATAACTTGATCTAGAAATTACTTGGTAATAACATAATCCGCTTTCTAAAAAAATCGCATGATTACCTTAACTGGAGTAAACAGTCGGAAACCACCCACTGCAACTTTCCCAAGGTTCACGCCAACCGATAACTCTAACTTCTATTAATTTATAAAATTAATATGGTAATATTTTAAGCTTGTAAATTAACTTCTACCCCTTTCTAGAAAAATGTATGTATATGTTATAAAATTTACTAATTAGTGATTACTTAACCCCCTTTCTTATTTATAATATTATTATTATTATTATTAACATTAATAATAATAGCAAAATAAAGTAAATGTAATTAATATGACTACCTTGAACATTTATAGCTTGATCTAGAAAATTACTTGTTAATAATATAATCCGCTTTCTAAAAAAATCGCATGATTACCTTAACTGGAGTAAACAGTCGGAAACCACCCACTGCAACTTTCCCAAGGTTCACGCCAACCGATAACTCTAACTTCTATCAATTTATAAAATTAATATGGTAATATTTTAAGCTTGTAAATTAACTTCTACCCCTTTCTAGAAAAATGTATGTGTTGTGGAATAAAAACTAGGTTATTAGATTACGGCTAGGGTTTGATGTATTTAATGCTAGGGTGTATGAGCTTCGTGCTTTAATGGCTGCTTCTGCGTTCGAGACTTAAACGGTCCTCACAGAATGCCTACGTATCTCTGTATTAAGAGAATCAAGCCAATGAAACGTAGTTCTGAGTTGAGGGGTCTGACCCTTTATATAGGCTGAGAAGCCCTAAAATCGTAGTAGGGTTAGGTGACTTGGTGGGCAAGTCACCGCCTAGAGGAAGGTTCTAGACCCCTTCCTTATAGGAGTCTGTTTCCTTGTATGAGTGTATGCCTTGGAGGCTACTCTTTGTAGGGATAAAGTTCTTATCTGACACTTATTGCTGAGCTGTTTATTACCCCCAATATTAATTACGAAATTAATATTATAAATAGGGTTTGGGCCTATCTGGTGGGCCCCACGTTCGGACCATTCTAGGTCTAATTAATGCCACATTAAATGTGTCTTTAGGGCTTACTTTTAGTCCATATCATTTGCCCCCCAACTTCTAGGAAAACTGATCAGATTTTCCTTGAAGTTTTAACGGCCTTTTTCGAGACTCGGGTCAGGGTTCATTCTTTTACACTAGTGTTTCACGGGTATTGTCTTAATGTAAAGCGTGGAGCGACCGACGCGTTTACGACAATGTTAATTTGATATTAATCGGCACAAATCATCTTTAAACGTTGTTAAACGACGCTAAACGGCGTTAAACTGCACTGAACGACGCTAAACGGCGCTAGCGGGGGTCCGGGGGCGGCAGCCCCCGGGCGGGGTCCAAGGGGCGGCAGCCCCTGGCGGGGTCCAAGGGGCAGAGCCCCTGGTTGGGGTCGAGCTGAAGACTATTCAGAAATTATCGTTTCGACTTATTTTTCTAAAATTTTATCACTAATTTTGCTTCCAAAATTGCATGTTTTTCTCTTTTTTTCAGGCCAAATTCGAGCTCAATTTTCGAGCTCAAACTATCCCAGGTCGCAGCCATTTTACCTGTTTCCCAAGTCATTTTCGACCTAGACATTTCGAGCTCAACTGGTACATTTTCGAGCTCAAACTGTCCAAGGTCGTAGCCATTTTCGAGCTCAATTAGTTCATTTTCGACCTGGACATTTTCGAGCTCAATTAATACATTTTCGACCTGGACATTTTCGAGCTCAAAAAACGAACTCAAATAGGGGCCAAGTCGTAACTTTTTTCCAGGAAAATCAGTGTATTTTCGACCTGAAATGGGCGAGCTCAAATAGTGTTAAAACGACCTCAAAATCGTTCAACCTCGACCTCAGTATAGAATAAGAACGACCTCAAAATAAATTCCAGGTCGTAGGGATTTTTTACATTTCCTAGTTCAAATTCGACCTGAGATTTGCGATCTCAAGCCATATTACCACGATCTCAATTGGAGTGGTAGGTCGTGAGAAATTTCCATCTTTTCTAGTTCATTTTCGTGCTCAGACTCACGATCTCAATTCTAGGAGATATCGACCTCAAATTGGCTTCAAGTCGCATGGCTTTTTCGCGAATTTCCGCTTTTTTTCGATCTCAAATTTACGATCTAGCCATAACATACTTTCGACCTCAAAATGAGTTTTTAATTGACTTTTCTGGTTGTTTGATCGAGCTCGAAAACATACTACAAAATGAGGTCGTTGGTCTCGACCTCAGGCAACTTTGTTTGGGACTTTCGTTTGCTTTTGGGCCTTAGAATCATCAGAATTTGGGGCCTCTCCTCGTGGGCCCTAGCCACATGTTTGGGCTCTTCTTTATTGAAGCCCTAATTGACTTTGACTTGGGCTTTAACAGGCCTGGTGTTGTTTTAACTTTGTCTTTTGTAGGCTAATGCCAACTTCCAGGGGGCCATATTCCAGGCTAAGACTTGGCGTTCCAACTATGAGACTTACAAGGCAAAGTATGATGATTCTCAGGATGAACTGGGCTCTGTCAAGGCTACCTTAGCGAGGAGGGAGAAAGAGCTTCTAGAGTCTCAGGCTGAAAATGTCACTCTCAGGAAGGGCAAGGACGACCTGATTGATGACTACCTTTCCTCCCAGGAGTATGTGGGCTTCATGGAGAAGCATGACGACTCTCTGTTCCCTTACCAGTTTACTCAGGGATGGGACGGAGCTCTTGCTGAGGTTACTAGGAGATTTCCTGGTACCCTTAGTGTTTCAGACTTCCCTAGCCCTCATGCTCCCATGGCCTTGGCAGTGCAAGACACTCAGGAGGAGGACCAGGAGGATGATGAGAGGATCTTGGAGCCAGATCCCTCTGCTCATCTTGGCGCAGATGAAGAGGATGAGCATACTGGAGATGCTTAGTAGTTGATCTCTTTATCTATCTATTTATGTACTCTGCCTTTGGGCATGACTTTGTACTTTTGTTGACTTATTTAGAATCTAGTCGTTTACGTATTCTGCCTTCGGGCATAACTTTTTAATTCGTAATCCATTGTCCTGGATGCTTCACAACTTATTCATATTTGCATGTGTAGTCTAGCATTTTATGCATATATATCAATAGGTAATGCTCATAGCTTATGCAAAGACATAGAATAGTCTTATTAATATGGAGAAATGGGCACAGCCCTTACATAGATACTCTATTTCCTATATCTCAAGTTTAAAACTTGGAATGGTTTCATCGACCTTATTTCTACTTCTATTACATAGGCAAAAAGCTAGGTCCTTTTCAGGAGAGCTTAAACATAGTAAACCTTGAGGTTCAATGCATGCCAAGTCCGGGGCACCTCAACCCCGTCCAAGGTTTCCAGTTTGTAAGATCCTCGTCCTAGCGTCTTCTTGACTCGATACGGCCCTTCCCAGTTCGGGGCTAGCTTTCCCTTCTCACCAACTCCAGAAGCCTCGATCTTCCTAAGAACCAAGTCACCTTGTTGAAAGAACCTCTCCTTAACCCTGTGGTTGTAGTAGAAGGATGCTTTCTTTTGATGCTCCGCATTTCTGGCGTTTGCCTCGTCCCTGACTTCATCAATCAAATCTAGGGCGAGCCTCATGCCTTCTTCATTAGTCTCTGGTTCAAATGCCTCAATTCTAGGTGATGCATGCATGACTTCTAGTGGTACAACTGCCTCGGCTCCATAAGCCAGTAGGAAAGGAGTTTCCCCAGTTGTTACTTTGCAGGTAGTACGATATGCCCAAAGTATAGGCAGTAATTCATCCACCCAAGTATTTCTTGATCGTTCGACCCTCTTCTTAAGTCCATCAAGAATAATCCGATTGGCTACCTCAGCCTGTCCATTAGCTTGCGGGTGAGCTACTGAAGTAAAACGAAGCTCGATAGCATTTTCCTCACAGTACTTCCTGAACTCTTCATTGTTGAATTGTGTCCCATTATCTGTCACAAGGATTCGGGGGATTCCATATCTGCAGATTATGTTCTCCCAAAAGAACTGGGAAACTTGCTTGGTGGTTATCTTTGCTAAAGGCTTAGCCTCAATCCACTTAGTGAAGTAATCAATGGCGACAATCAGAAACTTCCTTTGTGCTGAAGCCATGGGGAAAGGACCCAGAATGTCCATCCCCCACATTGCAAACGGAATGGGAGAGCTGATTGAGGTTAACCTCTCAGGCGGCTGCCTTACAACCGGGGCGTGCTTTTGACATCTGTCACACTTCTTGACATAATCCTGAGCATCTGCTAACATCTCCGGCCAATAAAATCCTAGGCGGGTAATCTTGTGAGCTAGGGCTCTGCCCCCCAAGTGCTGCCCACAGATCCCTTCATGAACTTCCTCCAACGCCTCTCTTGCCTCTTGGGGCCTTAGGCACTTCAAGTACGGGATGACAAATGATCTCTTGTATAAGATGCCTTCAATCAAGGCATATCTCAATGCTCTCACTGACAATTTTCGTGCCTCCAAGGCATCGTTAGGGAGCCATCCGGTTTCTAGATGAGCTTTAATAAGATCTATCCAACAGCTTCCAACATCGATAGGTGCAACCAACTTAGAGTTGATGGTCGGGGCCTTCAAGACCTGGAAGTAAACACTACCTGCATAATTCTCTATCTCAGAAGAAGCGAACTTAGAGAGGGCATCGGCCTTAACGTTCTCTTCCCTAGGAATGTGCTCCAGATAGCACTCCTCAAACTGAGTCATAACAGCTTTCACGACTCTGAGGTATTTTGCCATAGTTTCATCCTTGGCCTCAAACTCACCATTCACTTGCGAGACTACCAGTCTTGAATCTCCACACACTTTGAGGTTCTTGACTCTCATGACTCTGGCCAATCCCAATCCAGCTATTAATGCTTCATATTCAGCTTCATTGTTGGTTGTTGGAAAGTCCAACTTCAAAGCGTATTCAACTGTGAACCCATCAGGGATTTGCAAAACCAAACCTGCACCACTAGATTTTGTTTTTGATGCTCCATCAAAATAGAGCACCCAATACTCTTTCTGATCAGGTACAAGTTCTTCCTCCTTACTCTCAACTCCAGGGGTGGTTATTATCTCCTGCCCCCCGACTTCTTGGTTGCCAATGGTACATTCAACCACGAAGTCAGCTAATGCCTGAGCCTTGATGGCTGTCCGAGGCTTATATGCAATGTCAAATTCTCCGAGTTCGATTGCCCACTTAATTAGCCTTCCACTGACCTTAGGGCTATGCAGGATACTTCTCAACTGCTGGTCCGTCAGGACTTCAATCTTGTGCGACTGAAAGTAAGGTCGTAGTTTCCTTGAAGCTGTTACCAATGCTAAAGCAAACTTCTCAATGGTAGAATAGTTCAACTCAGCTCCGTGCAACACCTTACTCACGTAGTAGATGGGTTTCTGAACCTTATTCTCTTCCTTTATGAGGACGGCACTCAATGCTTGCTCAGATACCGCCAGGTATAGATAAAGAGTCTCTCCGATGTTAGGCTTGGCCAACAGCGGGGCTTCGACCATGTATTTCTTCAATTGTTCAAAGGCCTCTTGGCTTTCAGGTGTCCATTCAAAATTCTTTACCTTCTTTAATGTTTGAAAGAAAGGTAAACACTTATCACCCGACTTGGAGATAAACCTTCCTAAGGCTGCCACTCGGCCTGTCAACTTCTGCACATCTCTTACAGAACGTGGTGGCTCCATGTCTAAAATCGCCTTGATCTTGTCAGGATTGGCCTCAATGCCCCTCTTTGAAACCATCAGCCCTAAAAACTTTCCAGATCCAACGCCAAAGGCACACTTGGCGGGATTCAACATCATTTTATGGTGCCTCAGCACTTCAAATGCTTCTTCGAGGTGCTTAATGTGATCAGCCTTGAGTAGGCTCTTGACTAACATATCATCAACATACACCTCCATGGTTTTTCCGATCAGATGGGCAAATATCTTGTTCACCAAGCGTTGGTAAGTAGCTCCTGCATTCTTTAGACCAAACGCCATAACAAGATAACAGAAGACACCAAAGTCAGTTATGAAAGATACCTTAGGGATGTCATCTTTGTGCATCTTAATCTGATTATAGCCACTGAATCCATCCATGAAGCTTAACATCTCATGTCCAGCTGTGGCATCTATCAACATATCTATCCTTGGAAGGGGAAAACAATCTTTTGGACATGCATCGTTCAGGTCAGTGAAGTCTATACACATCCTCCACTTCCCATTCGCTTTTTTGACCATCACAGGGTTTGCTAACCATTCGGGAAACTGAATCTCTTCAATAAAACCAGCTTCCAAGAGCTTATCCACTTCTTGCTTAATGGCCTCTTGCCTCTCCGGAGCAAAGTTTCTCTTCTTCTGCTTTATTGTCTTCCTCTTGGGGTCAACATTCAACTTATGAGTTATAAGTTGGGGGTCAATCCCTGGCATATCAGCTGCTGTCCAATCGAACACGTCGCTATTCTTTTGTAAGAATTCTATCAACTTGCCCTTCAAGGGTTCTCTCAGAGATGCTCCAACATAAGTAACTTTTTCAGGATCGTTAGGCTCTAGGGGTATGTGAATCAAATCCTCTGCTGGCTTCCCTCTATGCTCTTCATCATCATGGACATCCATGTCTTCAATTGGAAGGACCTGCCCCCCGACTCCATCGGCCCTCAGAGCGGCTACATAGCAACTTCTTGCCATCTTCTGATCACCCTTCTGTTCTCCGACACCATTCCGTGTTGGAAACTTAACCTTCATATGATAAGAAGAGGCCACAGCCTTAAACGCATGTAATCCAGTCCTTCCAAGGATTGCGTTGTATGTTGAAGCTGCCTTAATTACCAAGAAATTCAACATCTGAGTCGTCTCCTTAGGCTCCTGTCCAATAGTTACGGGTAACTGAATAGTCCCTTCAACACTGGACTCCACTCCATTAAATCCATATATGGGCATGTTTGTAGGGGTCAACTGAGAGTCGTTGTACCCCATCTTCACAAACGCATCGTGAAACAAAATATCCACAGAAGCTCCATTGTCTATCAAGACTCGTTTTACTTCTGAATTTCCAATCACAGGGGTTATGACCAGCGGGTCATCATGGGGGAACTTTACTCCTTCCAAGTCTGAATCATCAAAACCAATTACCATCTCAGTTTTAGCACGCTTCGGGGCCTCTCCCACAATGTGCATCACTTCTCTTGTATATGCCTTTCGAGAGTTTCGAGTTGAACCGGCCGCTGTCGGGCCTCCCCAGATCATGTTGATAACCGGCCCTCGGGGCTGCGTGTTACGGTCACGATCATTATCCCTTCTGTCATTGTTTCTCCTGTTGTAATCCCCTCTTTGGGTTCCATGATCTCCACCCTTTGTGAAATTATTCAGCTTTCCTTTACGGATCAAGAATTCAATCTCGTC
This sequence comes from Kitagawia praeruptora, assembly GCA_037693485.1. Taxonomy (NCBI): domain Eukaryota; kingdom Viridiplantae; phylum Streptophyta; class Magnoliopsida; order Apiales; family Apiaceae; genus Kitagawia; species Kitagawia praeruptora. The sequence goes on from CM075352.1 coordinate 130,983,911, forward strand.
CTTCAACTGTCTGCAATCATCCGTGTCATGTCCTACGTCTCGGTGGAACCTACAGAATTGATCCTTGTTTCTCTTTGTGGGGTCACCCCTGAGTGGCTTCGGCCATCGGAAGTCTTTATCCTTCTCGATCTCTAACAAGATTTGGCTCCTAGGAGCATTCAACCTTGCATAGTCAGAAAATCTTGGTCCCATACTCTTCTTTGATGTTGACTCAGAATCTTTGCTAGTACGGGGATATTTGTCCCTAGCATCATACTCTTGGTCTTGCTTTTGCTTCTTCGTTTCATTATTACCCTTGCCATTGTTTATCACGACATCCTTCATGGTGCTGTCTTCGGCCTTGATATACTTATCAGCCCTTAACTGGAGCTCAGCCATATTCTCGGGTGGGTGCTTTGCCAATGACCTTTTAAAGTAAAGATCAGTGGTGCCGTGCTCCAGGGCTACCATGGCCACCTTGTTCTCTAAATCAGTAATATTTAATGTCTCCTTGGTGAATCTCTTAAGATAATCTCTCAGATTCTCATTCTTCCCTTGTACCACATACATGAGGGATGTAGAACTTTTCTCATGAACTCTCCCGCTGATAAATTGACTAACAAAAGCAGCACTTAACTCCTTAAAGGAGCCAATTGAGTTAGCAGGAAGTCGGCTATACCATCTTTGAGCCATGCCCGACAAGGTTTGAGGGAACGCCCTACACTTCAAGGCGTCACTTGCAGGCTGTAGTAGTAGTGCGTTCGAGAACGTCCTAACATGATTTGCGGGATCACCCGTTCCATCGTAAGCCTTAATTGTCGGCATCTTGAACTTCCTTGATATGTGGGCATTCATCACCTCCTCGGTGAATGGGGGCGTGGGATCATCCGGATCCCCAAGTGGCATCAGATCCTTGGGGTTGCTTTTAGGGGTTTCCACCCTTGTAGTCCTTCCAGTTGGGACGGTAGCCCTTCTTTGCCTTCTTGGAGGCCTTTCCAGATCTATGAAAGGAATCGGTCCTGACGTGGGAGGTGGCAAAGTCTGATTTGACCTGGCTTGCTCCCTGGCCATATCTTCTTTTAATCTTAAGATCTCGGCTTCATAAGCCTTAATCCTCTCAGCAGCTGTTGAAGGGAGTCCATCACGAGTAGTTCGAGTTCTCCCCATAGGTTCTTTACTTGCACGTCGCCTCCTTGGAGCTTCATCACGCTCGTAATCATCGTCAGAAGATGATTCATCCGTATAAGGACCAGAAAAATCGCGATAATCTCGATCTCGAATATACAGGGCATGACCACTTGGTCCAGCTCCGTAGTTAGGCATCCCGTACATTGGACTGGTACTTACGGGGAGATCCGTAGTGTGGATCTGAACCCCTCGTGTAGGGTTGGGGTCTACACTCAAGGAGGAAATCCCCACCTGGCGGGGGTTAGTCCCTGGAATTGTGTGGACGATCGGAGGTAGCGTACTCTCAACATGGGTAGTCGTCCCTAGGGGTTGAGAAACTTGATACGGAACGATAGTCCCGGATGTCGGAGGTACTTGCTCAGATGTCGGAAGTACTTGTTCAGTATGGGGCGGAGCAGAGCTAAGAGGTAGAGCCTCGGTAGCAATTGGCTCCGTAGTGCTTGGTACAGTTCTTCGTGTTTGAACCATGGTTGATGTCTTCTTCCCACAGACGGCGCCAAATGTTGTGGAATAAAAACTAGGTTATTAGATTACGGCTAGGGTTTGATGTATTTAATGCTAGGGTGTATGAGCTTCGTGCTTTAATGGCTGCTTCTGCGTTCGAGACTTAAACGGTCCTCACAGAATGCCTACGTATCTCTGTATTAAGAGAATCAAGCCAATGAAACGTAGTTCTGAGTTGAGGGGTCTGACCCTTTATATAGGCTGAGAAGCCCTAAAATCGTAGTAGGGTTAGGTGACTTGGTGGGCAAGTCACCGCCTAGAGGAAGGTTCTAGACCCCTTCCTTATAGGAGTCTGTTTCCTTGTATGAGTGTATGCCTTGGAGGCTACTCTTTGTAGGGATAATGTTCTTATCTGACACTTATTGCTGAGCTGTTTATTACCCCCAATATTAATTACGAAATTAATATTATAAATAGGGTTTGGGCCTATCTGGTGGGCCCCACGTTCGGACCATTCTAGGTCTAATTAATGCCACATTAAATGTGTCTTTAGGGCTTACTTTTAGTCCATATCAGTATGTATATGTTATAAAATTTACTAATTAGTGATTACTTAACCCCCTTTCTTATTTATAATATTATTATTATTATTATTAACATTAATAATAATAGCAAAATAAAGTAAATGTAATTAATATGACTACCTTGAACATTTATAGCTTGATCTAGAAAATTACTTGCTAATAATATAATCTGCTTTCTAAAAAAATCGCATGATTACCTTAACTGGAGTAAACAGTCGGAAACCACCCACTGCAACTTTCCCAAGGTTCACGCCAACCGATAACTCTAACTTCTATCAATTTATAAAATTAATATGGTAATATTTTAAGCTTGTAAATTAACTTCTACCCCTTTCTAGAAAAATGTATGTATATATTATAAAATTTACTAATTAATGATTACTTAACCCCCTTTCTTATTTATAATAATAATAATATTATTATTATTATTAACATTAATAATAATAGCAAAATAAAGTAAATGTAATTAATATGACTACCTTGAACATTTATAACTTGATCTAGAAAATTACTTGCTAATAATATAATCCGCTTTCTAAAAAAATCGCATGATTACCTTAACTGGAGTAAACAGCCGGAAACCACCCACTGCAACTTTCCCAAGGTTCACGCCAACCGATAACTCTAACTTCTATCAATTTATAAAATTAATATGGTAATATTTTAAGCTTGTAAATTAACTTCTACCCCTTTCTAGAAAAATGTATGTATATGTTATAAAATTTACTAATTAGTGATTACTTAACCCCCTTTCTTATTTATAATATTATTATTATTATTATTAACATTAATAATAATAGCAAAATAAAGTAAATGTAATTAATATGACTACCTTGAACATTTATAGCTTGATCTAGAAAATTACTTGCTAATAATATAATCCGCTTTCTAAAAAAATCGCATGATTACCTTAACTGGAGTAAACAGTCGGAAACCACCCACTGCAACTTTCCAAGGTTCACGCCAACCGATAACTCTAACTTCTATCAATTTATAAAATTAATATGGTAATATTTTAAGCTTGTAAATTAACTTCTACCCCTTTCTAGAGAAATGTATGTATATATTATAAAATTTACTAATTAATGATTACTTAACCCCCTTTCTTATTTATAATAATAATAATAATATTATTATTATTATTAACATTAATAATAATAGCAAAATAAAGTAAATGTAATTAATATGACTGCCTTGAACATTTATAACTTGATCTAGAAAATTACTTGCTAATAATATAATCCGCTTTCTAAAAAAATCGCATGATTACCTTAACTAGAGTAAACAGCCGGAAACCACCCACTGCAACTTTCACAAGGTTCACGCCAACCGATAACTCTAACTTCTATCAATTTATAAAATTAATATGGTAATATTTTAAACTTGTAAATTAACTTCTACCCCTTTCTAGAAAAATGTATGTATATATTATAAAATTTACTAATTAATGATTACTTAACCCCTTTTCTTATTTATAATAATATTATTATTAACATTAATAATAATAGCAAAATAAAGTAAATGTAATTAATACCTTGAACATTTATAACTTGATCTAGAAAATTACTTGCTAATAATATAATCCGCTTTCTAAAAAAATCGCATGATTACCTTAACTGGAGTAAACAGCCGGAAACCACCCACTGCAACTTTCCCAAGGTTCACGCCAACCGATAACTCTAACTTCAATTAATTTATAAAATTATTATGGTAATATTTTAAGCTTGTAAATTAACTTCTACCCCTTTCTAGAAAAATGTATGTATATATTATAAAATTTACTAATTAATGATTACTTAACCCCCTTTCTTATAGTATTATTATTATTAACATTAATAATAATAGCAAAATAAAGTAAATGTAATTAATATGACTACCTTGAACATTTATAACTTGATCTAGAAAATTACTTGCTAATAATATAATCCGTTTTCTAAAAAAATCGCATGATTAACTTAACTGGAGTAAACAGCCGGAAACCACCCACTGCAACTTTCCCAAGGTTCACGCCAACCGATAACTCTAACTTCTATCAATTTATAAAATTAATATGGTAATATTTTAAGCTTGTAAATTAACTTCTACCCCTTTCTAGAAAAATGTATGTATATATTATAAAATTTACTGATCAATGATTACTTAACCCCCTTTCTTATTTATAATATTATTATTATTATTATTAATAATAGCAAAATAAAGTAAATGTAATTAATATGACTACCTTGAACATTTATAACTTTATCTAGAAAATTACTTGCTAATAATATAATCCGCTTTCTAAAAAAATCGCATGATTAAATTAATTACTTTATCAAATCCCCCAAAATTAATATAATATATAAAAAAATATGATTGATAATTCAATCTACTCTTCTCGCACGACATTCATAGTGTAAATAGTAATTCGCTAAAATCCAAAACAAATTCAAATACACCTATCTCGCGATTCAACGATTTGTTATATCTTTTTTTAAGGAGATCTTACTATTTTCTTTTTAATAATTATTTTAAAATTTATTCATGAGTTGAACGTGCAACCCCACATACATAATGCTAGAAAGAACATTTCGAGAAATCTCGAGATTCATTTACTACATACACAAATGGTTTTCATGTTATATTTCATTTATAATTTAATATTTTATATAGTTAAGAAAAAATAGTTACTGTTTTTTTCTTTTTTAATAACTCTATTACTTGAATGCTCGAAACAATTTATAATGATATTTGAATTATATATAAGTTATCACTAATTTAACATATATGAAATACGTATATCACTTAAAATACGGTAATATTCCATCCATTATATTATATCTATTATAGGCCAACAAAGTCTTTCAAATTATTTAGTAAATTACATAATTATCATTTTATCATAATAATGTTAAAGTATTATTCATTATATATATATATATATATAATTGGGCCTGAGGACAACCTCAGGGATGCCTCCTAAGGTTATAAGTGATTTGTACTTATACAGTAAGGGCCCCGCAGGGACATTTTTGTACATATAAACTTTTTTCAGTGATTTTACATACATACCCTTAAATTTGTATTAAAATTATTTTAACCTCAGGTCCTGAGATCATCCTCAGGCATATATATATATACTAACAAGGCTTTTGCACTTATTCAATTGATTTTTATATAATATTTTATATTAAGTACACTTATATTGAAATTACTTAAAATGTGTATATTGAGATTTTAACCCATGACCAATGTGATTGAAATGAATTATGTTCACAAATTCAACTACTACATCAAAAGAATTTTGATACATTTTAAAGAAATCATTAATTACATGCATCAAGAGCTCACTTTCTATATTCTATTTAATATTTATTTTAAATTTTGGAATTCATTAATTATACTCGCAAGTGACTTTCATGATATATTCACTGTATTTAATTCAAATTATTTAAATAATATACAGATATATCACGCATGTATACAATTCTGTAATCTAAATTTGTACGTTATATATAATCTTTGATGCACATTAAAGTTTTAAGTCATGTTTGGGTATTCTAGATCAATCTGAAATTGACTCGACTTTCGATAAATTTTTTTACCAACATGGTCTTTCTTACCATTTATAAAATATATACTATAACCTTATATTGCATTAATATATCAAATTTATCGCAAATTATTAAATTAATTTATTACAAATTTATTGTTCTTTACAATTGCTTATATAAATATTTATTTTAAATATATTTTTGACATAATTCAAACCTTAGACATTTTATACAATTTTAGATATTAAAAAATTAAGTATTCTTCAATATTATATATAATAATTATTATCTATAATCTAATACGAGCCATTGTTCTAATTTTTACTGTTCTAAAACATATATTAACGGATTTATTATATTAAAACACTAGTTGACTAAGCCGCGCTTCGCGGCGGTCTAATAATATATTTTTTTTAAAATTCAAAATATAAATTTAAGAAAGAAATAGAAAAGAATATATTTATAAATAAACTAATGAACATAATATTGTACAAATTTTAATATACATAGACAACTAAATAAACTACATACTGATTTTTTATGTTGATTTTGTATCACGTTTTCTTAGACGGACACCCGTTGTAATAAATACATAAAAGACTTGTATTGTTTTTTAAAAATTTTTAAAATATAGATAATTTAAGAAAAAATCAAAAAGAAAATATCTATAAATAAATTAATGAACACAATATTATACAAATTTTTATACGGAGTATATATTTAGACAACAAAATAAACCATATACTCATTTTTTACGTCAATTTTGTGTCACATTTTCCTAGGCCGGCACCCGTTGTAATAAATACATATACGTAAAAAAGAAGATTTGATTGAATTAATTAAAAGAAGACGTTGGAATATTATGATCAAGAACAATGAGAAGATAATAACGACAAATTCACAATTAACATTAAATGAATAGGTAAAAGTTGAAACCTTTTGTGCTAAATTTTTCAAGTGCTTCTAGAAAGATTTTCTAATCTTGTTCACACGATCAGGTGTCTTTGTACCGAGATCACTAACAAAAAAAATACAAAATACAAAATCCAAAGCAAAGAACAACCAATGGTTACTAATAATTCATAATTATAACAAAAGTCATTAAAAATCATAAATTTACAAAGAAAACGAAGAAAATAAATATTAAATCAGTAAATTCAAACCTTAAAAACCAACAAAAAAAGCAACCTGAAAATTGTAAAAAAATCAGTGAAGCACACACATAGCCATGTACATTGAAAATTAAACAAAATTAGTGTGAATAAAAAAAATAAACGAAGACAAAAGCAAATAGAAGCACGAAAAAGTGTTACGAACATGGTGATATAATTTGATCATTAGAAGCGATGATTGTATATATATAATAATATAAAATTTCTTTTCTATTTCGAATATGTAAATTTGAATTCTTCTTCCATACAAGTTCAAAAATCTTTTCTATTTCGAAGATGTTAATGTTAAAAAAAGGAAGTTTTGAAATATAAAATTTCTTTTCTATTTCGAATATATATAGTTGACTTCTCATTTCCTACAAATTCGAAAACCTTTTTTATTTCGAAGATGTTAATGTTAATGTTAAAAAAGGAAGTTTTGATTTCTTTTCTAAAAAAGAGGGCCTAAAGAAGGAAGTTTTGATTTCAATTATTTAAAATAGAGGGGAAAAAAATAAAAAAAATAGAGGAGTTCTAGAAAAATATATAAATATTCCTACAAATTTTAATGTATATATAGACAATAAAATAAACCATATACTTATTTTTTACATCGATTTTGTGTTACGTTTTCTTAGGACGACACCCGTTGTAATAAATACATATAGATAAAAAAAAAGCAGATTTGATTGAATTAATTACAAGAAGACGTTGGAATATTATGATCAAGAACAATGAGAAGATCAAGGCATACTTGATATTGAGAAAAGGTTAGTGGAGGAAAACTATTGATCTCATTGATCTATAGTTAATAGAAAATGTTTTTAAATGAAGAATTTAGGTATCCTGTCATGGAATGTTATAGGTTCTTGTAATAATGATCATAGAAACACTAGCAAAAAATAAAATTAACTTCTTGTGTTTGCAAGAGACAAAATGTGGTAAGTGGAATAAAGAAATGGTAAGAGCATTATGGGATGCTGACCTACATGATTGGAAAGACAGTGAGGCGTTAGGTTTAACTTTTAAGTGGTGGGCTTCTCTGTTCATGGGATAATTCTGATTTTTTACTGTTAAAGGCTGAGGTTAGCCAAAGATGGATATGGTGTCATATGATCAATAGGGAGGATAACAAAGAATTTAATATTGTAAATGTATACAGTGCTCAAGAGTTGAGCAATAAAAAAAGAATGTGGAATGAGCTTTCTATTATCATTTCTTCAATAGGGGATGTGCCGTGCTGCTTTATAGGAGACTTCAATTACATAAGAGGGAATGATGAAAGATTAAATTGCATCTACAGGAGATTGGATACAGATGAATTTAATGATTTCATAAGGGGGAACAATATGTTGGATCTGGATATCATTAATTCTCAATTCACATGGTTTGGCTCGGACAATAAGAAGAGCAAGTTAGATAGATCCCTACTAAATGATTGTTGGGTTCATGAGGGATAGTGGACTTTGAAAGCTGTATGCAGGAAAAAATCTGATCACAAAGGATTAGTGCTACAGATAGAATCTCTAAACTGGGGTCCAAAACCATTTAGAGTATCCAATTGTTGGTTAGAAGACAATTCTTTCAAAGATTTAGTATTTAAAGGCATCGAAGAGATAAGTGGTGCAGAGGGGGTTAATATTTGATAAGTGGATTTTATATCCACTTGGAGCATTCTAAATCGGCTTAAATTGATTGTCTTGGACTCAAGTTTCTTGTAGTTTTGATGTGTTTTGCTTAGTTGTGCAGATTTACGAGAATGCTGATTAAGGTTGATGCTTCTATCGTTTTTGGAGATTTAATTGATTAAAATTCGGATTTTCCGGGAAGGCTGCGCAGCTTACACTGTTTTGGCCATATCTGGAGTTCTAGAAGTCCGTTTTCAGGGATCTTACTGCCTACGCGAAGCTTGGGAGATTTTCTACAACATGGAACAGGTGTTACATGAGCAAGTTGCGCGTGGTGGGGGCAGGAAGCACGACAAACAGAATGTTGGGAGTAGGGAAATTACTGTTTTGCCCTTTTCAAGTTCTAACTGTATTTTGGGCAGTTTTTAGCACCTTAATTAAATTCTAATTGTAAAAGAAGATAAGTTCTTGCTGGGCAAGAAATCTAGAGCCTATAAAAACACATCTAAGCATTGTAATTTGGATAATAGCTTTATTATTGTTATATAGCTTAGATCTGCAAGGGAGAAAAGGAGAGAAGGATTCAACGCTCGTGACAAGCAACGGATCTAGATCTACTTCATCCTTTGTGTTATTTTGGATTATAGATTTGTTTTCTCAACTCTTTGTTTTATTAATATTATTGCTTCTTTTATTCATATCTTGTTTATTATCATGTTTTCATCAAATCCCATGACGATGAACGGTTCAATTATGAGCTAATCGTTGTCATGGGATTCTAATGGATTTATTTATGAAACTTAGTATCTTGATGCTTTAAAGATCTGTGTGTGGTGTATATCTGATATCCTCGTATGGTTAATCTTAATGCTTTTAGATGCGTAGCTAACATCTAAATTGAATTGTTAATCTCTTGTGAAGTGAAAGTGGATCTTGAGATTTAGAACTTGCCATGCTAGCATAGGTTCATAATTGTTTATCAATATGATTCGTGGTGTGAGATGAAAATACTTATACTGCCCTGTGTGATCTTTATGGATAACTTGTTCTTCAACCGTTATGTTTTCAAATTCTTTAGACATATAGGGTCTAAGCACAATTGGTGTCTATTCATCTTCTATCTCTTTTGTGGATGTATGTTTAGTTTGGTATGCGTATGCTGACAGGTAGCGTATACTTGTTTCGTGTTATCCGATCAGATATCAAAACCATTGCACATAGTGATTAAAGGCGTCAGATCTAAGGGAAGTATTTAATGAAGTTAGGATCCCATGTTTTTATTCACATATGTAATTCGATTTCTATTCTTATTAGTTAATTTAATTCTTAGTTTTATAATTTGCATCTTAGTTTAATTTAGTTAATCAAGCCCTAATTTGTTAATTGTCTTAGCAGTGAATTAAAACCATACATTGTTGCATAGGTACTAAATTGAAGTAAAAACCAGATCTCTGTGGGAACGAACTTGACTTATATCTATATTACTTGTGACCACGTGCGCTTGCGTGATTTTGTGTTAACAAGTTTTTGGCGCCGCTGCCGGGGATCATCGGTGTTTTATTTTAGTTTATGTGCTTGTCAATAGTGGTCGTTAGCGTTCACTGACTCGGATTTCTTACTTGTTTTGTTGTTTAGTGGTGTTTCAGGTACTTAGGTTTGTATGCGAACACGCTTACAAGCTCGTTTGGAAGAACTGGCGGAAGACGATTTTGTAGAGAATAAAGAGGATAAGAAAGAGGAATCTGAAACTACAGTAGCAATGGCAGATGCAGCAGCAGCTAAGGCTTTGAAGGAGTATTCTCAGCCGAAGATCAATGATATCCAGTCTAGCATTATCAGGCCAGCTATTGCAGCTAACACTTTCGAGATCAAGCCGGGCACTATTCAGATGCTACAGAATTCGGTCCAGTTTGGGGGTGCTCCTACGGAGGATCCTAACATGCATATTCGGGACTTTATCGAGATCTGTGATACTTTCAAGTTCAATGGTGTTTCGGATGATGCTATCAAGTTGAGACTTTTCCCATTCTCTATGAGGGATAAGGCTAAGGGCTGGTTACACTCTCTACCTCCTGGGTCGATCGCTACATGGGAGGATCTTTCTCAGAAGTTTCTTACTAAATTCTTCCCTATGGCGAAAACTGCAGCAATGAGGAACCAGCTAACTCAGTTTCAGCAGCAATCTGGAGAATCTTTGTGTGAGGCTTGGGAACGATATAAGGAGATGCTTCGTAGGTGTCCACATCATGGCATGCCTGACTGGATGGTTATCAATAGTTTCTACAATGGGTTGGGAGCACAATCTAGACCTATGCTTGATGCAGCGTCAGGTGGAGCTCTTTGGGCTAAGAGCTATGATGAAGCTTATGATCTTATTGAGACGATGGCTGCTAATGAATATCAGAATCCAACTCAGAGGCTTTCTCAAGGTAAGGTAGCAGGTATGTTTGAAGTGGATACAGCTTCAGCTATTGCAGCTCAGTTGAAGGCTTTGACTATGAAGGTGGATTCTCTTGCAAATTATGGAGTTCAGCAGGTGGCTAGTGTTTGTGAGCTATGTGCGGGCGCACATGATACGAATCAGTGTGCTATCTCTCCTGAATCAGCACAGTTCGTGAGTAATTTTCAGAGACCTGCTGCACCAGTTCCAGCTACTTATCATCCTAATAACAGGAATCATCCCAATTTCAGCTGGAGCAACAATCAAAGTGCACAACAACCTTATCAGCAAGCGAAGCAATTCAATCAAGGCTATCAACAGCCTTATGCTTCAAGGGCACAATATCAACCTCCGGGATTTCAGCAGCAACAGCCCCAGGCTCATGCGGGGCAATCTTCTAATGAAAAATCAGAGATGGATGATTTGAGGATGATGGTGAAGAATCTGCAAGCTTCTCAAAAGATTTTGGAGAGCCAGTTGGGACAGATTTCAAGTGCTTTATTTAGTAGGCCACAAGGAACTCTTCCTAGTGATACAGAGACTAATCCAGGTAGGAGGGAAAGCAAAGAACAGGTCAATGCAGTTACTTTGAGATCTGGAAAAGTCATGAGAGACCCTAATGTAGCAACTGAAGAAGATGAAGATGTTCAGAATTGGCAAGTTGAAAAATCTGCAGTGCCTGAAGTTGAGAAATCTGATTTAGTGGCTGATCAGCTTGATGGTGAGAAGAGCAAGAAACCTGTTGAAAAGTCTACTCCGGAACAATCTTCAAGAAATAATCAGATCTATCCACCTCCTCCATATCCTGGACGCTTGCAGAAAAGTCAAGAGAAACAGTTTCAGAAATTTATGGATGTCTTCAAGAAACTGTCCATTAATATTCCTTTTGTTGAAGCATTAGAGCAGATGCCTAGATATGCAAAGTTCATGAAGGATATTTTGTCACGAAAGAGAAGGCTGGAAGAATTTGAAACAGTGGCATTGACGGAAGAGTGCAGTGCGGTGTTGCAACAGAAATTGCCTCCTAAACTTAAGGATCCAGGAAGCTTTACAATTCCATGCACCATTGGGAAGTTGTCTTTTGACAAATGCATATGTGATTTGGGAGCTAGTATTAATCTCATGCCCTTGTCTGTTTTCAAGCAACTTGGTCTACCGGAGCCGAAGCCAACTAACATCTCTTTACAGTTGGCTGATCGATCTATCACTTATCCGAGGGGTATAGTAGAGGATGTCTTGGTGAAGGTTGATAAGCTCATCTTCCCTGCTGATTTTGTTATCTTGGATTTTGAGGAAGACAAGAAGATTCCCATAATCTTGGGAAGGCCTTTTCTAGCTACGGGTCGTACTTTGATCGATGTGCAGAAAGGGGAACTCACCATGAGGGTGCAAGATCAGAATGTCACCTTTAATGTGTTCAAGGCTATGAAATTTCCGACGGAGGATGAAGAGTGTTGTAATGTGGAAATAGTTGATACGGGTCAGAGAGAGGAGTTTGATCAGTTATTGAGCGAAAAATCTGACACGCACATGCTAAAGCATCCCATCACTGATTCCATTGATAGTTCTTCGGTTCAAGATCTTTCGAGTGTAAAGCTTGGAAAACTTCCATCATATTTGAGGTATGTCCTTTTGAATAATGAGCTAGTGATTTTTGAAGAGGGGCATGATAACGTGTTGCGAAGGTGGGAAACCGATGATAAGGAAGAAGAAATTTTTGTTCAATCGGTTGAGTCGAAGAAGCACCTTAGAAGTGTGAAGAAGAAAAAGAAGAAGATTTGGCCGTTGGGTAGTAAAATCAGGTTGAAGTCTGAAGGAAGAGATTTATGGAAAGCAAGCAATCCAAGATGTCAACGTTCGTATGAATGGTTTGTTTGTTGAGGACGGTTCAGTTATTCTTTTCAAACCGCCATGAGTTGAGGAAGTAACGTCAAGCTAATGACGTTAAAGAAGCGCTTGGTGGGAGGCAACCCGCATTAGTATAGAAAAAAAAAATTTGAGTGTTCTTTCAAAAAAAAAAATAATAATCACAAAATCAAAATATATCAACAGAAGGTGCCCAAGGCCGTGGCGCCAAGGATGAGGCCGCAGCGCGGATTCAAGACTGTCCAGGAAGTGTTAGTCATGTCATGTACATATGTGTTTTAACACATATTTTTCAAAAAAAAAAAAAAAGAAAAAAAAAGAACGATCGAAATTTTTTTCAGCCAAGCCACGCACCGTAGCGCCCAAGACACGCCATGTCGTGCTCAACTTTCTGTCCAGGTGATTTTGTGTCCAGGTAAGTTTGTTATGTACGTGTATATATATATGTTAACATATATTAAATTCAATTCATCTCCTAAATCAATTCCAACCCCTTTTCTAATTATTTTCTCCACCTAAAATCCTAATTCTAGTTCTATATTAATTCCAAATTATTCCCAATCTGATATGGGCTGAAAATAAACCCTAGAAATACATTAAATGCTGTATTAATTAAACCTATGTTGGTCCAAGGTTAAAGCCCATTAATGAGGCCCGAAACCCTTTAATTTCGTAGCTGTAAAATCAGCCAAAAATAAGACTTCGAATTTGAGTCAACAAGGAAACTAAATCATATCAGGAGTAGCCTCCAAGGCATATCTCTTCAAATACTTATCTTCTTATCTGATAGAAGGCTCTAGAATTGGGCCTAAGCTGTGACTTGTCCAACAAGTCTCCTAATTCTAGGGTTTTCATCACCTATATAAGGACCTGCTCCTTCACATTCAGAACTACGTCTTGGCTTGATTCTCTAACAATACAGAGATACGTAGGCATCTTGTGAGGACAGATTGAGTCACGAAACGCAAGTGCAGCCGTTAAAGCTCGAAGCTCAACAATCCTTGGCATTAAATACACATAAACCCTAGCCGCAATTTTATAACCTAGTTTTTATTCCACAACATTTGGCGCCGTCTGTGGGAAGATAACATCAACCATGATGAATACACGGAGAACACCGGTGACTATATGCGCCACCACTAGCACTTCTGTTAGTTCTATACCCGCGACTACGGAACAAGGGTCTGTACCCCTTAAACAAATACCCAGATTTCGGGTTCTTAACCCCAAGGACGAATCTCCAAAAATACTGAAACACATGTCAAGGGATCGCAGCCCATAGGGATGAATCCCCAAGGCCAGGAGATGAATCCTTTTCAATGGTTGTTTCCCTTTTGGGATACGGCCTACCCCCATGAAGCACAGACCTTCACCACTGTGACTCTCGCAAGAACGAATATAGCCTACGGGCTACCCATCTACCCCTCAAACGCAGGAGGCATTAGAGGAAGTGGTCATGCATATCAAGGGCACAAGCCATATAAACACCCATGCATCACAGGCTTAGGCCCTATCTACGAAGGAGGGTACGAAAATTATTCTGAACCCTATACCGAGGATTCACCATCTAAGCATGATCGAGATCGAGCCCCGAGGAAGAGGCGTGTAGACAAGGAACCCACTGTTGGGCGTATTCGAGAAACTTCGGGCAGAGTGCCAAGAATGAGTTAAGATAAGGTTAAGACTTATAAAGCAGAGATCCAAAAATTGAAACAAGACTTGGAGAAGGAACAACATAGGTACAATCGCCCTCCTACGTTAAGAATAGGAGAGAGTCCCTTTGTCAATTTGGAGAGGCCTTCAAAGATACATAGAAGGACTGGGGTCCCAAGGACAGAGATCCTTATGGCTAAGTCCAATGATTTGATTTAACCATGAGGTCAGGAGGTTAACACTAGCACCGCTGTGCCACCAACCACTGGACAAGGGTCGATACCCCAAGGAGAAGGTTCGTAAATCCCTCCTATTTAGCCCCAAGAAACGAATCTTCAGGGGACATGACCTCAAACTCGAGGGTCACTGCCTTCAATGGTGAACCCTCATGAACAATGAGCGAACTCCCTCATATGGTGATTGCCCCTCAAGGCGATCGCCCGCTATCCCATGGAACCCATATCTCAACTATTGCGTTCCCCTTGAACATTAATCCTATGTTTGGACTACCTAACTACCCCCACTTCACTCTCACGGGCCATATGACCCCCCTTATATGGGAGGTTCTCGGCACAACCAAAGGTTTATAGATTACTCCGGACCTTACTTTGATTCTTCCTCTGAAGAAAGAAATCGAGATGAAGCCCGAAGAGGCGCCGAGCAAGTCGAGAACCCCATAGGCGTTCTCAAAGAATCCACGATGGACCCTCAACCACTGCCCTGGAAAGAATCCAAACCTTTGAGGCTGAGATTCAAAGGCTGAAAGAAGACATCGCAAGAGAGCAGCATAGGCAAAGATGCCCACAAACAAGGGAGAATATCCCTGTGGTGAATTTGGATGAAACCCCGAGGAGGGATAGAAGGACAGAGGTCCCTCTAACTGAGGCACCAAGGATGGATTCCCCTAGGCTAAGGGCTGCAGACTTGGTGTTACCCAGAAAATCTAACAATCCTATACCCCCGTTTACTGAGGAGATGATGAGAACTTATATCTCAAGAAAGTTTAAGATGCCTACCATTAAGGTTTATGATGGAACGGGTGATTCCGCAAATCACGTGAGAACTTCTTCAAATGCACTTCTTCTGCAACCAGTAAGTGACGCTCTTAAGCGTAGGGAGTTTCCCCAAACCTTAGCCGGGATGGCTCGGCGTTGGTACAGCCGTCTTCCCCTAAACTCTATCTGCTCTTTTGAGGATCTAAGTGACGCTTTCATCAGCCAGATCATTAGTTGGGGAATCCACGAGAAAAGTTCTGCTTCTCTTATGAACGAAGTGCAAGGGAAGATTGAAAACTTGAGGGATTACATCAAGAGATTCACCAAGGAGACATTGGGTACCTCTGATCTAGAGAACAAGATAGCCCTGGTGGCCTTACAGCATAGAACGACCAACGTCTATTTAAGATGTCGTTAGCCAAGCATCCCCAGAGGACATGACTGAGCTCCAGCCGAGAGCAAGCAAGTATATTAAGGCTGAAGACAACATGAGGAAGGATACTTCTGTTACTAGCAATTGGAACAACGACAACTCTAAGAAGAGAAGGTCGGAACAAGAGTATGATGCTAGGGACAAGTTTCCCCGAACTAGAAGAGACTCTGACTCTCCCCCTACGAACAACCAATGACCCAGGTTCACTGAGTACGCGAGGCCTAGAACACCAATGAAGGAGTCATGATTTTTTCAGAACCTATATTGTTGACGATTCATCATCCACTAATGAAGATAACACTCTCAGATGGAGAACCAGGCAAGGAGCTCGAAGGAGGGTCAGGGCCTTCTCAGCCCCGTGGATCCAAAGGATTGGCTCCCAAGACTCCAGGAGGGAGGATACTCGCTCATGAAGCGCATATCCGAAAATTGAAGAAAAACTTTGAGATACAACAGGCTAGGCAACCCCCAAGGGCTAGGATCCCCCATGTTATTAATTCAAGCGATACCCTTAGAAGGAGATGGGTTGATTCACAAAGGGCTGATCCCGATGGCTCGATGCCTCTAGGAGATCGTGATGATCCAATCTTGTCCTTCACTAACAAGACAATGAATGCTCATATCTCAAGGAAATTCAAGACACCCGCTACCGAGGTGTGTGATAGGGCTGGAGATCCCACTAATCCTGTGAGGACATCCTCCAATGCACTACTAATTTTCACCCGTGATTGACGCAGTCAAGTATAAGGCGTTCCCTCAAACCCTAGGGGGCATGACACAACGATGGCAAAGTCGGTTGCCCCCGAACTCAATCGACTTCTTTAAAGGACTAAGAAGGGCATTTGCGCCCCATTCATTGATGGAAAGTTCATGAGAAACGTTTTACATCCCTATGGATGTGGAACAAGGAAAGAATGAATCCTTGAGGGATTACATGAAGCGAATTACCAAGGAAGCCTTGAAGGTCCCGGACCTGGATGATAGAGTAGCCGTCAAGAAGGAAAGCGTAAAGGGAAGCCTCAACCCCTGTTGGAGGCAATGGAGGTAATAACAAGAAGCGAAGGTGGTCACGAGTAGAATGTTAAGGATAGGTATCCTCGAATAAGTAAAGACTCTGACTCTACCTGGAAGAAGAACAATCAAGGACTGAGGTTCACCGTCTATGCACGTTTGAATACTCTCGACACCCAAGTCCTGATGGACATAGAGAAACACAAAAATCTCTGATGGTCGAAACCACTAAGGGCTGATCTCGAGGAGAGAACAAGAAACAATGTTGTCAATTCCATAAGGATGTGGGAAATAAATTCACGGTTGTAGACAGCTGAAACACAAGATCATGTTTCTGATCCAAAGAACCAAGTTGTATAAGTTCACCAAGGATGGCCAATAGGGTAACCTAAGGCAGGATTATGAAGTAGAATATTATAAAAGGAAGGATGGCGATCAGGATCGCAATCCATAGCCCTGGGGGGCGATGATAAACATGATTTCTGAAGACCCGATGAAGGTCGGGAATACAAGGAGCTCTCGTAAAGCTTACACTCAAGAAGTTATGCACATTATAGGAGAAGCTCTATAACGAGCAAATACCGAAATGACAGTTGCCTTTTATAATTCTGACTTGTAAGGGGTGAAGTGCCTCCATGATGAGCCGTTGGTCATAACAACTGTGATAGGCAACTCGTAAATGAAGGAGTCTTGATCGACAATGGAACATCAGTGGATATCTCGTTTTATGATGCATTCTCGAAGATGGGATACAACGATTCTCAATTGACCCCACCAACATGCCCGTCTATGGGTTCGATAGAGTTGAATCAAGAGTTAAGAAACTATTTAGCTATCCATGATGATAGGATGAGAGCCAAGGGAGGCCACTCATATGTCGAACCTTTAGCTGGTTAAAGCAACTTCTGCTTACAATGTTATCCTTGGGAGGACAGGCTTGCTCGCCTTTAAGGCGGTTGCCTCAAGATAAGACATGATGATTAAATTTCCTACATAACTTAATGAAGAAAAGAAACTTTGCTTCCCAGAGGCAGGAAAGCAAATGGAGAATAAAGGATGTGTATAGACTTCGTTGATATGAATCCCCAAGCACTCACTGACTTCGTGGTTGAATACACCATTGACAACCAAGAAGTCGGGGGGCATGAGGTAGTACCCTAGGAGGGCATGGAATTAGAAAAAGGAAGATTGAAGAACGGTACTCAAGAGTATTGGATGCTAAATTTTGATGGAGAATCAAAAACAAAATCAAGTCAGAACATACCTCGATAGGCTCATGCTTGAGTATGCCCCGAAGTTGGATTTCCCAATGACAAACAACGAGACTGAATGCAAAGCCTTGATAGCCAGACTTGGCTTGAGGCCCGAGGGTCAAAAACCTCAAAGTTTGTGGAGACTCAAGATCGGTAATACCACAAGTGAATAACGAGTTCGAGGCCAAGGCTAGAACCATGGCAAAATACTCGAAGCTTCACTCAAATCATTGAATGTTACATGAAGTACATCCAAAAGAAGGAAAACCTAAAGGCTGATGTCCTATCCAAGTTTGCGTCCTTGAAGTTAGAGAATTTTATAGAAGTTTTTACTTCCAAGTCTTGGAGACCCGAAGTGTTGAGAGAAAAGCTAATAACACCTGTAGATATGCAAAGCCTTTGGATAGATCTTACAAAGGCTCACCAAGAAACTGGTCAGTTACCCGACAATGCCTTGGAGGCACGAAAGTTGTTAGTAATAACACTAAGGCCTCAAAACGTGAATTTAGCCTTGAAAAGAACTCATGTGAAAATCTGTAGGCAGCACACGGGGGGCAGGACCCTTGCCCATAAGATGATCCAATTGGGATTCTATTGGCCAGGCATGATGGCTGATGCCAGAAGTTATGTGCGATCGATATACAAAAACACGCAACTGTTGATCAATCCCCTGAAATGTTGAAAACCATCAGTTCCACTATTCCCATTGGCAAATGCCTAGAGGAACCGCCTGATAGTTGCAATTGATACCTTCATGAGGTAGACTAAGGCCAAACCCCAAGCCTGGATAACCACCAAGTAAATGACACAATTCCTGTGGGAAAGTGTGATACGTAGATATGGACTTCCACCAATCCTTGTAGCCAGAAATGGATGACAATTCAAAAACGAGGCTCTTACAAGCTGGAATTTTTTGAAAGAAACGTGGTGCCTAGACTTGGCACATCCCAAACCTCAAGGTTTATCGTATCTGAGCATCCGGTTAGGACACTCCACCTGATCAGATTAAGTGGAAATAAGGTTCGATGAAAGCACAAGCCTCTAGCTCTATGAAATTGAAGGCTCGAATAGGCCACGTTCAATGTAATTGAAGGCTCATCAAGTGAGCAATCGAACTAGGAGAATTTGATGTTAAGTACAAGCCTAGGACGGCCATCAAAGCCCAGGTTCTAGCTGACTTCATGGTTGAATATACCATTGACAACCTAGAAGTCGGGGGGCAGGAGGTAATAGACTAGGAAGGTCAGCAAGGTGAGAAGCCCCTAGAAGAGAAGAAGGAGTATTGGATGCTCTATTTTGATGGGGCATCAAAAACAAAAACCAGTGGTACATGTTTAGTTCTGCAAAGCCCCGATGGGTTCGCGGTTGAGTACGCCTTGAAGTTGGACTTCCAAACAACCTACAACGAGGCAGAGTATGAAGCTCTGATAGCCGACCATGGATTGACAAGAGCCCTTAAGGTGAAGAACCTGAAAGTCTATGGGGACTCAAAGCAGGTAATCTCACAAGTCAATGGAGAGTTTGAGTCTAGAGAAAAGAATATGGCCAAATACTTGAGGATTGTGAAAGCTGCGATAGTCCAGTTCGACGAATGCCACGTTGAGTATATCCCAAGTGAGGAGAATACAAAGGTCGATGACTTATCTCAGTATACTTCTTCAGAGGTCGAGACCCATTCTGAGAGCGTGTACTTCCAAGTTCTGAGAACCCTTACAATTGATTCTAAGCTTATTGCTCCTAACGGGATTGGAGGATGCTGGATAGATCCTATCAAAGCACAGCATCAGGATGGCTGGTTGCCAAATGATGCCACGGAGGCAGGGAAGCTAGCTGTAAGGAACTAAAGGCTCGAAGAGGCCACGTTCCATCCGACTGAAGGCTCGTGAACGCCACACTCCGTCCATATGAAGGCTCATAGTGGATGTGTTTCGTCCAACCAAAGGCTCGAAAAGGCCAGGTACCATCCATTTGGAGGCTCGAAAAAATGCGAGAAATAAGTTAAAAAATATTGCAAGGAGTTAGAGCTCGAAACAAGCTTTGATTTGATATTTTGTAAGCTCAAATCGGAGCAACGAGCAAAAAGATATGGATTTTTCAATACTCTTGGAATAAGCGGACCTAATAATCAAGATAAAGGACAAAAATGTGACCTCAATCCATGTCTTCAGGGGCTGGAATTTCGAAAGTAGGCTCCAAACATATTCGATTCGAATTTCTGTAAGAAAAATAAATTTTCGAATGGCTCAAAATCCGAATGAAATTACCGAGCCGGAACACAAAAAAGGGTTGGGCCCCATAGCAATTTTCCAATCGGAAATTGTTAAAAAAAAAAAAAAAAAAAAAAAAAAGAATGAAAAAGCCGAACGAAAATGGCGACTGGGAAGAGAAAAAAAGGGTTGACCCCACTTTAAATTTTCATTCGGAAGTAAAAAAAAAAAAAAAAAAAAAAAAAAAGGAGCCGAACGAAATTGCCGAGCAGAAGACAAAATTGACAAAAGCCGAGTGGCTCGTTCGGAAATTGCTTAAACCAAAAAAAAAAAAAAAAAAAAAAAATCTGAATGAAGATTGGCCAAGTGAATTTGCCGACCAGGAGCAAAAAAGGGCTAGGATCCACATTAAATTTTCAATCGGAAATTGTGAAAAATTCCTAAATTATTAGGAAAAATACCTGTGGGTACCCGAAAAATTCCTAAATTATTAGGAAAAATTAAGAAAAATACTTGTGAGTACCCGAAAAATTCCTAAATTATTAGGAAAAATTAAGAAAAATACCTGTGAGTACCCGAAAAATTCCTAAATTATTAGGAAAAATTAAGAAAAATACCTGTGAGTACCCGAAAAATTCCTAAATTATTAGGAAAAATTAAGAAAAATACCTGTGGGTACCCGAAAAATTCCTAAATTATTAGGAAAAGTACAGAAAAATACGAGAAAAAATTATAGAAATATTTTCGGACGATAATTTATGCTAAAAATGCATGAAAGCTCTATAAAAGTGCCGAAATTGCTAAAAAGCAAGCACAAATTAGAACCTCGAATAAGGCAATTCGTCGTAAATGTGTAGGTCGCTCCACACTTTACAATCAAGACGATACATGTGAAACACTAGTGTACAAATAAAATCCCATTAATAGGGTAGGAAAAGTCCCGGGTAAGGGATAAAAATGATCCCGAATCTTAATATAGACAATTATAACTTCAACGAAAACCTGATCAGTTTTCCTAGAAGTTGGGGGGCAAATGATATGGGCTGAAAATAAACCCTAGAAATACATTAAATGCTGTATTAATTAAACCTATGTTGGTCCAAGGTTAAAGCCCATTAATGAGGCCCGAAACCCTTTAATTTCGTAGCTGTAAAATCAGCCAAAAATAAGACTTCGAATTTGAGTCAACAAGGAAACTAAATCATATCAGGAGTAGCCTCCAAGGCATATCTCTTCAAATACTTATCTTCTTATCTGATAGAAGGCTCTAGAATTGGGCCTAAGCTGTGACTTGTCCAACAAGTCTCCTAATTCTAGGGTTTTCATCACCTATATAAGGACCTGCTCCTTCACATTCAGAACTACGTCTTGGCTTGATTCTCTAACAATACAGAGATACGTAGGCATCTTGTGAGGACAGATTGAGTCACGAAACGCAAGTGCAGCCGTTAAAGCTCGAAGCTCAACAATCCTTGGCATTAAATACACATAAACCGTAGCCGCAATTTTATAACCTAGTTTTTATTCCACAACACAATCCATCTCCTATTTCAATTTTTTTATTTTATTTTTTTTATTTTTTTCCCCAAATCTATATACCCATCTATATATACACCTATATACACACAAATCCTACCCCATTCCAATTATATTTCCTACAATAAATTTCAAGGCTTCAAGATTTAAGTTTGGGGGATTTTTAATTGCAAGCTTCACCTCTCCGGTTCGTATTTGAGGTATATTTCTTTCTTTTATTTTGATATTACGAATTGTGTTCTTGCATTAATAGGGTTGTGTGTTCTTGCTTATTTGTGGTATTTGTGAATTCGAATTTTTTGTGGATTTTGGTGAATTTTGTGAGTTGGGTATTGATTCTTATGGCTCCTAAGCGTGGGAGAGGTGGTGCTAGTGTTCTGGAATTTGCGTCTTCCGCATGATTCATTCGAGGATGAGGACGAGTAGGTATGTTTTCTGCTATCCCTCGTATTTACTTCAATTCAATGCGGACATTGAATATTCTAAGTTTGGGGGTTGTTTGGGGGATTAGTAGTTGTTGTTGTATTATGTGTTCATATAGGATTTCATGCTTTGCATATTAGTAGTAGTAAATTATGCATTTATGTTCGTGTTATCTACGTTTGTTTCGTATATGACATTCTGTTTTTATGTTCGTATATCATGTGAGTTCATAATAGTTTGCATTTGCACCCATGCTTGATAGGAATTTTATGTTGTTGATGCTTTTGATTGAGAAGTGATATGCTTTGTTCTTGTGCACACACATACACTAGTAAGTTGAAGCTAGTAGACTTATTGAATGTTGTAAGTGATTAGAAGGACATGAATATGTGCAAGATGATTTAGTTTGCATGCTTTGAATACAAGTTGGTGCGTTAGAGAGATGTTTGCTTGGGATTGAGTATGTTTTTTCACCAAGTGAGCTTTTGAGCCATATTGCGTATTATTTGCAATTTATTCGTTTGCTTGAGTGTCCACGGATTGTTTGCATTGCTAGCAGTTGTTTGAGGTCTTTCTTGAAACGCATGACGTTATTTGACGATTAAAATGATAAAGGCATTAGGAATAACATCATATTTTCCCATATTACCACACCATGTTTACATGATCAATTAGTTAATCCGTTGAGCTTAATCCTATTTTTTCGGTGACATACCACATTACTTGCCTAGACCTTTTCTTGTATTGGCCTTACATTAATTTGAACCCACATTGTCAAAGGCTAGTAGAGTGCTTAAGGGAGTAATAAGGTGTGCAATGAGGGGTTTATTGTTGGTCTTACTTTTGGGGGAAATATTGAAATTGGGTATGTTTACTTTATAGTCGGCATGTGTAATAAAATTATGGGATCATTGTTGTTGAGTATTGAACACAAAGAAAGAATACAGAGGGGGGGGGGGTGAATGGATTCTTGAACTTTTCGTGCCTTGAGTCTGTGTAGCAAACAAGTATTGTGTGTGCAGAGATGTAGATGCGGATAAAGAACAACACAGAACACAATATCACTTTAATCTAATGTATTATTAGATAAAGGTTGCTACAATCTGTGAATACAAAATATAGTATTCTCAGCTTCGTTTTTCTCAGAGAGATATAGCTTACAGTGTATGAAAAACTCGACTCAGACAAAGTTACTAAGTTATGAAGTGAGGCTGTGTCCTTATAGAACATGGATACAGCCTACTTACTGCAAATAAGGTAGCTAAACAAATTACTTTCTAGTCTGTCTATCCTTTTTGAGTAAGTGTCCAAACGGTTACAGATTTGACTTTGCAAAGCCTGTTTAGATCCACTTCTTTAGCTCCTTGTCTCTTCTATATCTCTCCAAGCTTCCTTGTAGGCTTTCCAAAGCACGTTACAGATTGTGGTCCATAAAGTGCATTGGCTTGTTGCAGGTTTCTGACTTGTACAATTTCTTCAGTATTTTGTCTCCAAGAATGTATTCGAGAAGTGACTAAGTAAGTGATTCGAGAACTAGAATTGACTTGATCGATAACTCTGAGTTCTCGAACACTGTTATATTGACATATCGAACCACTTCTCGATTAGCTCTTTTCCATCAGGATTCCTTGAGTTGTCGAATAGAACATTTGACTTATCGAATCCTCGAGATATCGAATAGCTTTCTGAGTCCTTGAGATATCGAATGGAACTTTGACTTGTTGACTCTTTGAGAACTCGAATACCATCTTAACTTGTTGACTTCTTGAGTTTTCGAATAGAGTAGTAGACATATCGAATCTCTGAGATATCGAATGAGATATCGAACAGTGTATTCAGAGATATCGAATAGTGTTTTAAGATATCGAATCCCTGACTTCTCGAATGCTGGACTTCTCGAATAGACAAATATACTTCTCGAATTGGTACTTAGGCAAATTCTTCATCTCTTCAAATCCCAACTGTGATTATTTGACAGTCTTTAACTCCTTTCTTGAGGCATGAACCTTGGAACTTCTTTCAAGCATTATTCTAGACTCTATAAGTACATTTACACAACTAGGATTTGATGTCTACTACAAGTACAATACAAACAGAAACTCTACAACTAGAGGTTCCCTCAGTTAAGAGGTCATGTAGGTAATGCAAAGCATTACAAACAATTAGGCTTGTTATTAGATGTGTACAGGCATGCCTCTGTAACTAACAATCTCCCCCAAATTGTGAGTGAGACCCTTAGTCACAATTTCATGTCTGATAACAAGCCTAACATACATAAGGATAAGACTTTAAAAGTACAGGTATGTGTATTGATTGAACACATAAATGGAATTACAAGATAAATACTCTTACAGTATGATGAGGTACTAGCCATTTTCATTTGATTGCATCTCCATTGCTTTGGCTTGTAGATCATCATATGCTTTCTGTTTCCTTTCTTTCTCCTTTCTTGCATTCTCATCTATTGCTCTTATGATTTCTGCCATAGCATCCAATTCTTCAATCATGATAGAGTTTTTGAAATCTTCAAGCACTGGCTTCAGAATGTTGGCAGGATAGTGACTGAGTAGGTTCATTCTTATATTGACATTGTCTCCATTTCTTCTCCTATACTTCACCACATAGGGATCAAACTGAACTCTACACAATCCCTTTGCCCTTAGCTTTTCTGCTTCAATCTCCAGTCTGTCAATTTCTTTCTCCCTTTCTAATCACTTCTCATAGCAGCCCTTTCTCATCTTTTCAGCATAATCTCTCTTCATTTTCACAAAGTCAATCAATTCCAGCTTCCATACTTTCTCCACCTTGTCTTTAGAGTCCAGCAATGCAATGATTCTTTCTATCTCATACAATTTACCCTAATTTTGACAACCCCTTGTTTGAATTTCATTTCTCTCCCATCAGTGTACTTGATTTCAAGGTGGTCATTCACAATTGCAGCATAGCATATCTTTTGAGCTCTTAGAAATTGCAGTTGCTCTTCATCAAAATCTTCATCTAGTGGTTGGATTTTCAATCCTGGAATGATTGTTAGAGATCTTGATTTGGATAGCTTCACTCTTCTTGCAGCATGTTTGACTTTAATCTTCTTTACATGATTGCCAGGCAGTAACTTGTGACCCTTGCTAGAAGACCATTGTAGTACTCCACTAGCAGTTTGCTTATGGATACATACACCTGGTTTCTTGATTTGAATCCTCTTCACTTCTTGAGGTGCCAAAATAGTTGCAGAAGCCAGAGATGTAGATTTTGATGAATCATTACTAGTGACATCCACCCTAGACATTGAGCCTTGTGTAGTGGTAGGAGTGTCATCAGTAATGTTCATGGCTTGCTGTTTTCCAATCTTTCTCTCATAGATTTTGCCTTGGTCATCATCATTCTTCTTATCCTTGTCACCCTTCTTCTTCTTCTTGTCTTCATCACCCTTATCTCTCCTGTGATGTCTTCTCCTCCCATCACTTTTGTCTTCAGAATCATCATCCTTATTTCTCCTAGGTTGAGCACTCTCTGGAGGTTCACCAGTTGCTATAAAAGATCTGAGAATGTGCAGAGCTTCAATTTCTTCAGCATTTCTGGCTCCAACCTTCTTCTGTAGTTGATCAATGATAGCAATGACCAGTCTGTGATTTCGAGAAGTGAGATCATGGGGAATGACCAATTGCTTGATGTCTTCAATTCTGGTGCCAGACTGATAGATGATTGTCCATGGCTTCTTGATCACTTCTGGTAGCCTTGAAGGTTGGCCATTCCTCAAATCATCAAACAGACTTTTGTTGTTCTCATTCTTCTTCTCAATAAGCTCAAGTATGGTATCTATCTCTGAGTGTTTTAGGTCTTGTAGAGTCTTGTATGTTAGATGCCATATCTTTAATTTGGATATCATCACTATCTCCTTGAACCATAGGTTATTGACTTTCTTGGGGATGACAGTGATGTAGTCCATCTGCTTCTTCAACTCCCTCAGATAGAACTGAGTGTCACCAACCTGTTCCCTTGTGGCTTTCAGAAACTCCAAGAAGGCTTTATCATGATAAACATTTGAGTTAGCAACTTCTTGTAGCTTGGCCTCAGTAACAACTTTAACTTCTACAGGCTTGGCACTCTCAGGTATGGAGGATGGAAGTTTGTCAGAAGGCATACTCCCTGCAACCACTGTGGTAGTTATGGATTGCTTTTGACCACCGGGAGTAGTAATGTGCACAGTTGGTAGAGTAACAACTGGCAGTGAGGTAGGAGGCTCATCAATTTTGGATTTGCCTTTGCCTGGCACATTGGTTATAGATTGTGCTCTGTGATGACCACCCTCATCACCCTCATTTATCTGTATGCCCTTCTCCTTAGGTTTCTCCCCCTTTGGATTTGAGTTTCTAGACCTCTTCTCCCCCTTAGGCTTGTTGTCAGGCACAGAGGCTGTAGAAATCACCTGTGGGTTGAAAGATTCTTCAGGTAGAGGGAGACCCATGTGCTTCATCATTGCAGCCAACATGGATTGCTGATGCAGAAGGACATTAGCTGTGGTGGTTGCTTGAGTGTCCAACTGATCATGGAGAAGGGCAACCTTGTCTGTAAGGTGAGCATTTGACTGAGTGAGAGTAGCCACCTCCTTTTCAAGAGTGTTCACCTTAGTGAATAGCTCATTGGCCTTGAAACCAGACAAAGATTGATCCTACAGCCTCTTCACTTCATACTTAGACAGTTCATGCACAGGGACTTCAGTCACTAGCCTATCTCCATAAAGATTCTTGAACATTGTCCTCAGCATGGCATTGGCCTCTGTAGTCTGGTCAGATAGATTTTGAAATCTACTTCCTAGGTCTGTGATTGTATCTTTGAGGAGGGCTAGGCCATTGTCCATCTTTGTACAGGTGGTGTTGCAGTGTTTGAGATCTTTGACCACACTGTCCAGTTGAGGAAATTTAGCATCAAAGGCCCTCTTGACTTCTGCTACTGAAGTGGCTGTCTTGTCACACACCCTGTTGACTTCAATTTTGACTCCCTTGCCAAGATAGTGTGCAGCCTTGAGGAAACCCTTGTAGGAGTCATTGACAGCTTCATACACTTCACCAGGAGACAGGGATTTTGCATTGGAGCCCAGTGAAGTGATGTATTCCTCTCTAAGATATTGAAGTGCTTCACTGAGAGTTACATCATTCTTTCCTTGCAGCCAGGCATCTACATTGCCATCTCTCTCAGCATCATCAATAATCTTGGCCTTCTGCATCTCCACATCATCCCTATGGCATAGTAGGATGGCCTCATAGTCTGGATTAGGGATATTGGAGGTGACAAGGTTCTGAGCTATCTTTACAAACTCAGGAATCTGATCCACAATTAAGCTTTGAAGTGCTTCAACCGTCAATGTTTGTGGAACAGACCCTGATCCTGAAGCACTGTCATGTTGCACAGGCTTCAGCCATTGTGACATAAAGTCAGAGCTAGAGCTAGGCAAGCTAGACTCCTCAGTTACAGATGCAACTTCTGTAACCGGATGGATTGACTCTACTACTGGTGTCTCCACAGGAGTGGGATGAGTTACACCAGTAGTTGACACAGGCACAGAGTCTCTAGTAAAAACTAGTGAAGCCTCTGTGGTTGTGATGGTGTCATTAGGATATGCCCCAGCATGCATTCCCTCACCATCTAAATGTGGATCCTGGGTGGTGAGCAAAGTGTCATGCACTAAGTCACTTGAAATTATTGGCTCATCAAGAGAAAAGAATTCTTGATGATCAATGCCTTGCATCTCAGGTGCCTGAGTTGCAGGTTCCAAAGAAATTTCAGTGTTAGATTCTGGAAGAGAAGTGTGTTGTAGAGTAGATTTTGGCAACTCCCCCTGAGAGATAGAGGGAGTTTCAAGTGTGATGTGCTCTCCACTCAGTGTAGTACCAGCCTTATCACTCCCATGTGCTGACTCAATACAAGAAGGTGCATTGGGGAGGATGCTTGATTCTATAGGTGCACCCTGTTGAGAGGATACACCTAGTGAGCTGTGTGCCCCTGATTTTACAACCTCAGCCATTTGTGTGACTGAAGAGGTGGTCTTAGTTTTCTTCCTTTGTGGTCTCTGTAAGGGTGACTCAGGTTCCTCACTTTCTAGACCTAATTCAACAGCCAATGCTGCTTCAGATAATATATTCAGTGGTGCAGACATTACTTCCTTTCTCTTCTTTTTACTAACATCACCCTTTTGAGAGGATGATGCAGTTGGCTCAGTGTGTGGTAGAGTGTTTGGTTGAGAGGGTTGGTTAGCAGGCCCTGGGTTAGCATTTTGTTCTACTTGCTTGGGCTGTGCTAACTTAGATTTTGCATCAAATGTTGGCATGTTGTGGGGATAAGTTCTAAACAAACTCTCCATATGGGGAGTTATGTTTAGTCTTACATCCACATCATTCCTAGTCTCCAAATTACCAAAAATGAGTTTGGTCATGGACTTAGGATAGCCTATTCTATTTTTATCAATCCCAGACAATTCAATCAATGAAGCATTCTTAAAATTAAGTACAGATTGAATAAAGCGAGGGAAGAAAATATTAGTACCTCTCTTGGTTGTGTTCTTACCAAGTCTTCCATATAGTTCTTGGAGGATGATTTGGCCAACATCTATCTTCTTTCCATAGGCCAATGCATAGCCAATTTGCTGCACAGGTGCACTGATTTGATCAAAGCTTGATTTCCTGGCAGTGAAGACTTGAAGAAGAGTTGCAAACACATAGCTCCACTCCTTTCTCAGATTCTTTCTGTTTAGCTTTCCAAGATTGATCCCATCTGAGTAGTTGATGAACTCAAAGAATTCCTCTAACTCTACATTAGTGGTCAGTCTGTCAAATGACTCTTGTTGTAGGCCCAGTGCTTGATTCATGTCTGCAGGAGTGATAGTGATTTCCTTATCTTGAATCTTGCAGTAGATGATGTATGAGGTGATTGCGTTTTCCAGGGCTACAACCTCCACAATAGCAGTACCCCAAAACTGTTCCAGGATATCTAGATACAGAGTTGGGTTGGCAGAGAGTGCATCCTTGATGTATGACTCAGTCATCCATTTCACAAAGCACTTGAAATTGGCATTGGGTGCTTCAACATCACTAGTGAGAGCGATGAAGTTGGTATTGAACTTTACTGTTGCCATTTGTGTAGAAGAGAGGAAAGAAATTGAAGGTTGAAGAAGAAATTTGGCTTTTCGTAGATAGGGTTTCAGGGGTTTGGGGAGTTTAGGTGCTTGAGAAATCGAATGAAATGAATCGAATAGATGTGGAATTGTATAAGTATGAAGTACTTGAATTGTCGATTAGATGAAAGTTTTGTATCGACAAGTCATGCATTCGAGAAGTAGAAAACAACTATTCGAGAAGTCAAGAAAGGCTTAATCGATAACTCAAGCAGATAGAAACTCACAGCTGGCGGTTATCTAACTCAGAAATAATTCTAAATTAAATTAAATGTGTTTTTATGAGTGAATTAAACTTTTAGACAAGAGTCCAAAATCGGTTAAAATTCAGCGAGAATTCAGCCTTTTCAAATGATTCGAGAACTCAAATATAGTGTTCGAGAACTCAATCATTCGAGAACTCAGTTACTATATTCGAGAAGTCAAGAATACCTCTATTCGATATCTCAGAAAGGCTCTATTCGAGAACTCAAGAGTACTCTAATGAGACTTGTTAGAGATGTCGAATAGTGAATCATTCGAGAAGTCTGACTTATCGAACTATACCCATCACTCATAAAAATTTGATTTTCACTATCTTTTAAAATTTACCAGACATATTCATTGAAGAATATCCTAGCAAATTAAATAGTGATTTTCTCAAAATTTCATAGAAATTTTAAGTTAATAGAAATATGATTTTCAACATATGCAACAGATTTGAAATATTTATAAATCATATTTCAGCCAACACTTACTCCAAAAATATTGAGAATTTAGATAAAGTAAGTGTTTACTGCTGCAACAATCTAGATGCTGTATTCACTTAGCCAGAATCTGAAGAATTCAGCATTCCAATCTCACTTACCAACCTTGTGAAGGTGGTTTCATCTAATGGCTTAGTGAATATATCAGCTAGTTGTTTATCTGTAGAGACATAATGCAACTCAATGGTTCCATTAGTTGCATGTTCTCTTATGAAATGATATCTGATGTCAATGTGCTTTGTTCTAGAATGATTGACAGGATTGGCAACTATAGAGATTGCACTTGTGTTGTCACACATGATTGGAATTCTTTCCAACACAAGTCCATAATCTCTAAGTTGATTTCTAATCCAAAGCACTTGAGCACAGCAACTTCCAGCAGCTATGTATTCAGCCTCAGCTGTAGAAGTTGACATAGATTGTTGCTTCTTGCTATACCAAGAAACTAACCTTTGTCCAAGAAACTGGCAGCTTCCTGAGGTGCTTTTCCTATCCACTCTACATCCAGCATAATCAGCATCAGAATAACCAACCAGATTGAACCCTGTGTCCTTAGGATACCATAAGCCCAAGTTTGGAGTGCCCTTCAGATATCTAAAGATCCTTTTTATTGCAATCAAATGTGATTCCTTTGGATTTGATTGAAATCTAGCACATAGACATGTAGCAAACATAATGTCTGGCCTACTTGCAGTGAGGTAGAGTAGTGAACCAACCATGCCTCTGTAGACAGAGATATCTACTTTCTTGCCTTTAGCATCTTCATCCAACTTAGTTGCAGTGGCCATGGGTGTCTTTGCAGGTGAGCAGTCCTCCAAGTCAAACTTCTTCAATAGATCCTTGATGTATTTGGTCTGACTGATAAAGATACCATCCTTCCTTTGACTGACTTGCAACCCAAGAAAGAATGTCAACTCTCCCATCATACTCATCTCATATCTGCTCTGCATGAGTTTGGAAAATTTCCCACATAGCTTCTCATTTGTAGACCCAAAAATGATATCATCCACATAAATTTGGACTAGGATAATATCATCACCATGCTTCTTATAAAACAGTGTCTTGTCCAATGTGCCTCTAGTGAATTGATTTTCAAGAAGAAATTGTGATAAAGTATCATACCATGCTCTTGGAGCTTGCTTAAGTCCATACAGTGCCTTAAGCAATCTGTAGACAAATTCTGGGAAATATGGATCCTCAAAGCCAGGTGGTTGTTGCACATAAACCTCTTCTTCCAACTCTCCATTTAGAAATGCACTCTTGACATCCATTTGATAAACTTTAAAGTTTGAATGAGCAGCAAATGCCAAGAATATTCTGATGGCTTCCAATCTAGCAACAGGGGCAAATGTCTCATCATAATCAATGCCTTCCTGTTGAGAGTATCCTTTTGCAACCAGCCTTACTTTGTTTCTTATTATTACACCATCTTCATCCATCTTATTCTTCAGAACCCATTTTGTTCCAACAATGGTTCTATTCTTTGGTGCAGGCACAAGTTCCCATACTTTGTTCCTTTCAAATTGATTCAACTCTTCTTGCATAGCAATAATCCAATCTGGATCCAACAGTGCATCATCAAGTTTCTTAGGCTCAACTTGTGATAGAAAACATCCATAGAGGCACTCATTTTGAGTTGCTCTCCTAGTCCTTACTCCTGCATTAGGATCTCCAATGATTTGCTCTGCAGTGTGTGATCTATCCCATTTCCTCGAGTGTTCAGCCTGACTTCTCATTCTTGATGTTGCTTCATCATCCACATCATGGTCGTCCTCATTTCCTCCCCTTGTGAAGTTGCCATTACTCACAGGTGTGTCTTGGATGCTTGTTTCTCCACTATCGATTGTCACAAATTCTTCTCTTGTATCATTATTCACTTGAGTTTGTTGAACTTGAGTTTCAACTCCAGTTTCAATCTCTTCATCAGAATCATCTAGATTATCAAACCTCAATGGATCTTTGTCTTCATCATTGGCTTCTTCTAGTCCAGGTAGTTTGCTGTCATCAAATGTTACATCTGTGCTTTCCATAACTTTCTTTTGACTGATGACATAAACCTTGTATGCAATTCTTTCCATAGAATAGCCAAGAAAAATTCCTTCAAATGCTTTTGCATCAAATTTTCCAACATATTCAGAGTTATCCTTTAGTACAAAGCATTTGCTTCCAAAAGTATGGACATACTTTAGAGTAGGCTTCTTTCCAGTCATCAAGTTGTAAGGTGTCTTTCCAGTGTTTTTGTTGATGAGGGTTCTGTTCTGAATGTAGCATGCAGTACTCACAGCCTCAGCCCAAAAACATGTAGGCATTTTTGCATCAAGTAACATTGTTCTAGCAGCCTCAATTAGAGTTCTATTCTTTCTCTCAACAACTCCATTTTGTTGTGGAGTCCTTGGAGCTGAGAATTGCTGAGAAATACCATTCTCTTTACAGAATGCTTCGAGTATGGCATTTCTGAACTCTGTTCCATTATCACTTCTCAGTGCAATCACACTTGCATTGTTTGCCTTTGCTTCCTTATCAATTTTCTTTATATGCTCAATAATTACTTGTGGAGCCTCATCTTTTGATGCTAGAAATTTCACCCATGTATACCTTGAAAAATCATCAACCATTACCAGGGCATACTTCTTTCTTCCAAGTGACATAATGTTGACAGGCCCAAACAAATCCATATGAATAAGTTGTAATGGCTTGGTTATTGATGTCACTGTCTTTGACTTGTGGCTTGATCTTTTCATTTTTCCTTTTTGACAAGCCTCACACACTCCTTCTTGGCAGAATTCAAGTGTGGGCATGCCTCTCACTAACTCTCTTTTGACTAGAGAATTAATGGCCTTGAAGTTCAGGTGAGATAGTTTCTTGTGCCACAGCCAATGATAGAGTATATTTTATATATATTTTATAGGATTTTATTCCCACATTTACGGTGCTTTTGCGAATAATCGTGTTGATTTAATTAGTTTTATTTGAGTTTGTTGCAGGAAATAAATAAATGCCAAGTTGGAAGGGATTTGATATTATTTGATGATTTTACGGTGTTTTTAATTCAAAGGAATGATTTTATGAATTTATGAGGAGAAAGGATGAAATTTCGGTTCATTTCTAAGCATTTTTGGAGCAGAATTTTATGATCAATAGGAGCCACATGGCGCAGTAGCGTGGAATACAGCGCTGTGGCGCGGGGACAAGTCTGGCGCAGAAAAAAAAGAAAAATAAAAGCAGAATGGGACAGAGACTGCATGGCGCAGGAGCGTGGAATATAGCGCTGTGGCGCTACTTCTTTTCTGTCCAGCGCGCGAAAGAAACAGAGATAAATGAATGGTCGTGCGAATATGTGGTGCCCGTGCAATATTTTCTGTACTTATTAAGAACAATTCAGGTTGTTTAGTTGAGACAGATCTTACTGCTTTTCCTTGTTTAGTTGTTGATGCCTAAGACCAGGTCTCAAACGAAAAAAGATCAAGCGAAAGAGGATACGACTCCTCTTAGTCCAGATTCTGGGATTACTTGTCAACAATACATAGATCTACAAAGGAAAGAGAAGCAGCAAAAGATACCTGAACCAAAGATTGAGATGGCGGACCTTCCCCCCAAATCTTTGAAGAATTACTCACAGCCCTCTCCGAGTGGGGTACCTACTGGCCTTGCTATACCAGCAATTCAAGCAGCAAATTTCGAGATCAAGCCTGCTTTGCTCACTATTATCCAACAGAATCAATTTGCTGGACTTGCCTCTGAAGACCCTACAAATCATCTGCAACGGTTTCAACAGCTCTGTTCTACAATTAAACATCAGGGAGTCACTCCAGACCAGTTGAAAGTCATGTTGTTCGGTTTCTCTCTTCGTGATAAAGCTCAAAAATGGTTGAACGATATTGAATTGACCAAGTGGGATGAGATTGCTCAAGCTGTTAGGAATAATTCATAAGTTGTGATGTTAAGAATAGAATTTACACATTATATTTCTTGTAATCCTGATCTTATAAAGGATTTAGCACTGTATATAGGATTTATGTGTAAGGCAGTTATCTGTATAGTTTAGTCAGGAATGAACAGTGTATCGGAGACTACATGTCAGGAACAGAGAGCAAATCCTGATGATGGTCCAATACTGATGGTTGATCAGATATTGATGCAGTGTGCAGATCCTGATATGAGTTTTGTTACTGATGATGTCATTATGGATGCTACAGAAATTGGCAAGTGCTATAAAACAGGATCGTTGTTTGAAGAACAAGCAAGAAGATATTATGAAGGAAAGAGTTTTCTATTGATGGAAACTATCGACTAGAAGGTAGAACATTGTCATGTATAGATTATATCTTTCTGTTATTAGTTGATAGGTAGCATTATTAAATACTCTCTCTATATCATTGTAAAAAGAGTCGAACAAGTGTGTTAAGCAAGTGTGCGTAGCTCTGTATAAGGTTTGTATTCGAGAGTTCGAAACAAACAGAGAGAGAGATTTGTATTGTCAAAAGCTGCTAAAGGTATTGTACACCTTTGGTAGAGTTTGTATTTGATCTTATTAATACAAACAGAGTTTGATTCATTCGTTTATTCTTGTTCATATAATCAAGCCAAAAATCAGACACGATTATATAACTTGTATTCAACCCCCCCCCCCTTCTACAAGTTATTCGAGTTAACAATTGGTATCAGAGCGGGTTGATTTCGAATAATCATAAAGATCTGCAATCATGTCTGGTTACAAGGATGGGAATACTAAAATTCCTATGCTCAAGAGAAACGAATATACTCTATGGGAAGTAAAGATGTTGCATCATCTGGAAGCAACAGATCCTGATTATCTTGACAGAATCAGAGATGGACCTTTTGTTCCAACAAAGGTCGTTGGACAAGCAACTGTTGATGGTGTGGTTGTTCCAGAACATACAGTAGAGAAGCCAAAATCTGAATGGTCAGATAAGGACAAGGAGAATGTTCTTAAAGATGCTAAAGTGAGAAACATATTATTCAACAGTCTTGATTCTGTTCTCACTAACTATGTTCTCTTTTGTAAAACTGCTAAGGATATATGGGACAATCTTAAGGTTCACTGTGAAGGAACTAAGCCTGTCAGGAAGAATATGAGAACATTACTTATACAACAGTATGAGTACTTTGAATCCAAGTCTGGTGAGTCACTTACTGATACCTTTGATAGGTTTACAAAACTCATCAATGAGATGGCCATGCATGGTAAATATTATGACTTGGAGGATATGAATACAAAGTTCATGAAAGCTTTGCCTGATTTCTACAATGAGAAGATATCTGCGATTGAGGAAGCTAATGATTTAGATGAGATTTCATTAGAGGCAGTATATGGAAAATTGAGAGCTTATGAACTTGACAAGCAGCAGAAGAAGAGCAGGAGTGAAGGAAAGATGAAGACTATTGCACTTACTGCTCAATCTGAAGTTAAGAAGCTTCCTGAAGAACAGCATGAAGAGATTGCTGTAAAGAATTCAAGGAAGAAGAAAAGCAAAGAAAGTTCTGAGTCAGAGACTACTGATATAGACTCTGACAACAATGATTCTGAATCTGAGATGCAGGAACTCTTTGCTATGTTTGCTAAAGCTTTCAAGAAAGGAAGATTCAACAGGAGAAGATTTAGCAAAGGACCTTTTCAAAAGAAGGAGGAGAAGAAGAGTGACAAAAGCAAAAGTACAATTGTCAAGCTTGATAAGGCCAAGATCAAGTGCTTTAACTGCAGCGAGCTTGGACACTTTGCTAGTGAGTGTAAGAAGCCTAGGAATTCAGGAAAGGGTAATGCACTTATGGTCACACAGAAGGATTGGGCTGATTCCAGTGACTCTGAAGATGAATTGGATTATGACAACATTGCATTGATGGCCAATAGTTCAGACAAACCTGGATCTCCAAAGAAAACTTCTCCATCCTCTGTTAAGGTATCACTTCACTCTCTTGATTCATTTGATAGCTTAAATTCTGATGAAATTAGATCTATCCATGCTGAGTTTAAGAATCTTATGACTAATTTTAGAATTCTTACTTGTGAAAGAGATGAACTTAAGGTTAAGAATGATAAATTAGTTGATAGAAATAATTTTCTTGAGTCTGAATTAATTCAAATGGAAGAATACAAGTTAAGTTCTGATAAAGCTAAGCATGATTATAGTGTTATTCTTGAGGCTTATGACTATGTCAGAAAAGAACTAGAAGAAGAGAGAGATGTGATTAAGACCATTAACAATTCCAGTAAGAAGACTATAGAAATCTTTGAAAGTGGAATTCGTGGTAAGGTTAATGGTTTAGGTTTTGATAAGGCTAGACAAGAAGAAAAAGTAGCTATTGTCAATGATGATAGTAAGGTAGAAGCTAACACATCCAAATCTGAAGGTAAGAAAAGTGTTTCTGAACCTAATCATGTTAAATTTGTTGATTCAAAAGGTACCCTTGTTGTACACAAAAGGATTAACAATAGTAATTCAGATGAGAAAGTGTTAGAGAAACCTAAGAATGTAAACATAGGGTTTCTGTCTAAGTCTCAGTTGAAACAGAGATTAGATGGTCTTTCAGAGTCTAGCAAGATCAAAAGAAATAGGAATGGAAAAGAAGGTATTAACAAAGAGAATAATTACAAAAATGTACCTGATGCACCTAGGAAAAAATGCTATAAGTGTGGAAATCATAATCATTTGGCCCTAGACTGCAATCAAAAACCTTCTTGGAAAACTGAGTCCAGATTCCCCAAGACTCAGAAAATTCAATACCAACCACAAAAAGCTTGTTATCATTGTGGTAGTTTACTTCATTCCATTTACATGTGTAGAGAATATCATGAACTGTATTATGACTATTATTCTTTGAAATCTGAAACTCCTAGTCACAAACAGTTTGTGAAATCAGAGTCTAAAGTTGAATCTGCAACAGGTAAAATAAAAGTAAAATCTTTAAAGCCTGTTGTCTCTAAATCTAGTAAGAAAGGATCCAATCAAAGTTGGGTCCTAAAAAATTCTAACTAGTTACTTTTTGTTTGCAGGGCACAGGAAAGAAGCATTCAATTATCTTGGACAGTGGATGCTCTGGACATATGACTGGAAAGAAGTCCCTGCTTACAAAGTTTGAGAGGAAAGCTGGCCCAGTAATATCTTTTGGAGATGGCAACAAAGGAGAAACTCTGGGATATGGCTCAATTGTTTTTGGGAATGTCATCATAGAAAATGTAGCACTGGTTGAAGGCTTGCAACATACTCTTTTAAGCATAAGTCAACTGGGTGATAAAGGTTACAAATCAATCTTTGACAGAGAAGGATGCAAAATCTTGAATATGCAGAATGGAGACATTGTTCTAACTGGTCAAAGATATGGTAACATATATGAAGCCAGCTTAAGTGATACATCTAAAGGAATTGTTAGATGTCTCTACAGTAAAGCAACAAGTGATGAAAGCTGGAATTGGCACAAGAAGCTCTCACATCTTAATTTCAAGAAGCTTAATCAACTTGTTAAGCACAATTTGGTGAGAGGCCTACCACAGGCAAATTTTGTGCAAGATGGACTTTGTGATGCATGTCAGCTTGGAAAGCAAAGAAGAACCACTTTCAAGAGCAAGACTGAAAATTCGATTACTGAACCATTTCACATGCTACATCTTGATCTGTTTGGTCCAGTAAACATTATGTCTATCAGCAAGAAAAGATATGCTCTAGTTATGGTGGATGATTTCACAAGGTTCACATGGGTGTTCTTTCTACACAAGAAGGATGAAGCTCCTCAGCAAATCATTGAACTTATCAAGAATATTCATAATAACTCTGAGTACAAAGTCAAGGTACTTAGAAGTGACAATGGTACAGAATTCAAGAATTCTACAATGGAGGGGTTTTGTGCAGACAATGGAATTACTCAACAGTTTTCTGCACCTGGTACACCTCAGTAGAATGGTGTAGTGGAAAGAAAGAACAGGACTCTCATAGAGGCAGCAAGAACCATGCTTGCAGATGCAAAACTTCCAACCTACTTTTGGGCAGAAGCTATTAACACTGCATGTTTCACTCAAAATTGTACCTTGGTAAATAGTCATGGAAAAACTCCCTATGAGATGATTAAAGGAAAGAAACCAAGTGTGAAATACTTTCACATCTTTGGATGCAAATGCTATGTCCTAAAAATTCATCCAGAACATCTTGGAAAATTTGAAGCCAAATCGGATGAAGCAATTTTTCTAGGATATTCAGCATCTAAGGCCTTCAAAGTTTATAATCTCAGAACTCACATTGTTATGGAATCAATTCATGTTGCATTTGATGATAAGAAATTTGGAATTTTGCAAACTAATGAAAGCCATGACAAATTGGAATTTGAAAATCTGAAGATTTCTGAGATACTCTCCAGTGATGATGAAGGTTCTCCAGAAGGAATTTCTATTGCTTCTCAAAGGAATGCTACTGTTGAGGGGGAGCAAATAAATCAAAGAGAACACAGTGATCATCAGGAGCAGACTAGTCTTTCAGAGTCTATTCCATCAGGAATTGACGTTTCAGAGTCTACTCCATCAGGAACTGACCTTTCGGAGTCTACTGAGGAAAGATCAGTAACTAGCAGCAATATGGAATCAACTGATTCTATTGATCAAAGGAGAGTTTTTGAAGGTAGAGAGAATTCTTCTACAAGAGATACCACTAACTTAGGGGGAGAGACTAGCAGAGTTAATCTACCACCTGTTAGAAAATGGACAAAGGATCATACTAAAGATTTGATAATTGGTGATCCAAATAGTGGTGTTCGAACTAGAAGATCAATTCAAAATGAATGCTTGTATAGTTGCTTTCTCTCAAAGAATGAACCTAAGAAGGTTGAAGAAGCCTTACAGGATCCTGATTGGGTAATTGCAATGCAGGAGGAGTTAAATGAGTTTGAGAGAAACAAAGTCTGGAAACTAGTACCAAGACCTAAAGATAGATCTATTGTTGGTGCAAGATGGGTTTTCAGAAACAAGCTAGATGAATCTGGTATGATTGTAAGAAACAAAGCAAGACTGGTGGCCAAGGGTTATTCTCAGGAAGAAGGCATTGATTATGATGAGACCTTTGCACCTGTAGCAAGATTGGAAGCAATCAGAATGTTTCTTGCATTTGCAGCTCATTCAAAATTCAAGGTATACCAGATGGATGTAAAGAGTGCTTTTCTAAATGGCAAACTTGATGAGGAAGTGTATGTGGAACAGCCACCTGGATTTGTTGATCCAAAGTTTCCAAATCATGTCTACAAACTTGACAAGGCACTCTATGGACTAAAGCAGGCACCAAGAGCATGGTATGAGACTTTGTCTAAATTTCTTCTTGAAAATGGCTTCACAAGAGGTACAATTGACAAAACTCTATTTTTTAGAAAGATAAAAGGTGAATTGATTTTAGTTCAAGTTTATGTTGATGATATTATTTTTGGTTCTGCTAATGAAAAGTTGTGTGCTAAGTTTAGCAAGCTTATGCAGTCTAAGTATCAGATGAGCATGATGGGTGAATTAAATTATTTCTTAGGCTTGCAGGTCAGACAGACTGAGACTGGTATTTTCATTAATCAGTCAAAGTATATCAAAGATCTTTTAAAAAGGTTTGACTTTCAAGACTGTGCAGTTGCAAAAACACCCATGGCAACAGCCACTAAACTAGACTCTGATCCTAAAGGAAAGAGTGTGGATAATACTAGTTATAGAGGCATGATAGGCTCATTGTTATATCTAACTGCAAGTAGGCCAGATATAATGTTTTCTACCTGTTTATGTGCTAGATTCCAAAGTGATCCTAAGGAATCTCATTTAATTGCTGTGAAGAGAATTTTTAGATATCTCAAAGGAACTCCAAATCTTGGTTTGTGGTATCCTAGAGAATCTGATTTCTTTCTAATTGGCTATTCAGACTCTGATTATGCAGGGTGTAAGATAGACAGGAAAAGCACTACAGGTACATGTCAATTCTTGGGAAATAGATTGATTTCTTGGGCAAGCAAGAAGCAACAATCTGTTTCAACCTCAACTGCAGAAGCTGAGTACATAGCAGCAGGCAGTTGTTGTGCACAGCTCCTTTGGATAAGAAATCAGTTGATGGATTATGGTATGACACTTAGTAATATTCCTATGTTTTGTGATAATACTAGTGCTATTAAAATTGCAGAAAATCCAGTTCAACATTCAAGGACTAAGCACATTGATGTCAGGTATCATTTTATTAGAGAACATATTGAGAATGGTACTGTGGAACTTCATTTTGTTCCTACTGACAAACAGCTTGCAGATATTCTAACTAAACCACTTGATGAGACTACATTCAGTAGATTAGTAAGTGAGTTAGGAATGTTAAATTTTTAGATCTTTAACATCTGCAAAAGTAGCAAGGTATGTTGTTCTTAGCTTATAGACTTGATATTCCTGTCAGGATCTATAATTGATAGTTAAATCCTTGAGCTATAACACATTGCCTTGATAAATTTCAGTATGATAGACTTGTTAATAATCATCAGGATTAGATTTGTCATCAGGATGCTGACGTCATCAGTATTGTGTCAGTATCAGGATTATGAAAATTGTTTCAGATCCTGACGTTTACTTTGTGTAGTAATCTGATTTTGTGATGTGTTAAGTCTATGCTAGCAAGTTTTAATATTTGCATACTGATAATTTATACATCATTCAATAATCAAAAGACAAGCAGATAACAAGAAACTGTATTTTCATTAATAAAAATCATTACATGGAAATGAAATACAACTTCTTCTTGTCTAAATTTCTACTGATAATTCTATACTTGTCTATTGATATGAACTCTGAGGTACAGGACAAGGAGCATCTCAAGAAATTCATCAAGGGATGAACAGCCTCATTTGCTCTTGGATTCCTTGTCTGGGCGACTTGAATGAGAGTAGCTAACTTAAATGTATAGCATCCCCATCAAGATCAACCTCAGACTCTCGGCCAAATTCTTCATCCTCAAGTTTTGAGGAGGTTAGGTAAAGATTGTATCAACAGATGGATGTTCTAGGAGAAACCGCTGGATATTTTCAAAAATCAATCCATTCATGATTAGTTCGATGAGAAGAGTTGTCTGTTCAAAGAGATGATCAAGAACAGGATGTTCATCGATCGAGAAAAATCTGAAAAATGGGTTTGAAGGGAATTTTGGTTTGAGAAGCATTGTTGAGAAGAAAAGAAATTGAAAGGATTATGGAGAATGGCATAAGGCGTCTGGTTCTTTTAAAGAAAGACGTGAGAAGCTGAACAGTCACTTGGAAGTTTTAATTAAGTCAAATGCTAATTATTGCATGTGACTGTGTTTCTTGTTTTCAAGAAATATTGAATATATCTAACCAATTGATTTTCTGTTCAGATTATTTGTTTATTTCTTTTTCAGATAAAAGAAGAATGCCACGTGGAAACTCCATATTAAGTCTCTGATGATATTGATCAGGATTTCATGTGTGACCATCAGGATTTGAGAATTATTATCGCATTATGTTTTGTGATTATTTTTATGAGAGGTCAACAGGAAAAGGAAGTTGATCAGTATTGATTATTTATACCCTGATTTATTTCATGAAAATCAATTTTGGATTTTATTTTCCAAAAATCGTGGGTAACCGCATTTTTCAGGGACTGACACCTGTCAATCTACGTGTCAACGTGGGATAGTGGTCTGAAAGATTTGTGAAATATATTTGTTTTGAAACTCTAATCGTGTAATTGCTTTCTCTAATTTCACATTCTCTAAAGCAAAAACACTCTTGAGTTTTCAAAATCACTAATCCATTTCAAGAATTTTTCAAGTTCTTTTCAGATCAAAAATGGCAGCTCAGAGAAGATTACCTAAATCAGTAGCCTTCAAGTTTGGTGACTTTGATTTTATGACAAACAATCATGTTGCAGCTATCACCAACAAGGAAGGAGTGTCATCTGATTTTCATC
Organism: Kitagawia praeruptora; assembly: GCA_037693485.1. Lineage (NCBI taxonomy): Eukaryota > Viridiplantae > Streptophyta > Magnoliopsida > Apiales > Apiaceae > Kitagawia > Kitagawia praeruptora. Next base: position 131,026,075 of record CM075352.1, read on the forward strand.
CAATCATAGACTTTCTGGCGTATAGACCATTAAGTTATGCATTGACAGCATCTCCACAAATTAATCAAGTAGCTGTTTCACAAGCTTGGGAGAATGCTGAGGTAATTAATTCTACTCAGAGTCAATCAGGTAAGATTGTTCTACATTTAGGACAAGATTCATTTGACATTACTGAATCTGTTGTTAATTCAGTACTTTGCTTACCTGTTACTGATAGTTATGAGAATGTACCATCTGATGATAATATAAGAACTATGTTGTCTGAATTAGGTTATAGTGGACCTCTAGATAACATGAGCCAGTTGAATAGGTCTTTTCTTAGAAAGGAATGGTCTTTTTACTTTGATCAAATTGCTAAATGTTTTACTGGCAAATGTAGTTCTTTTCAGCAAATTACTTCTGTCACATCACATATTGCTTATAGTTTGCTTTATGACAGAGTAATTAACATTGGTCATATTATCTTAAGTCAGATGAGTATCAAACTTGGGTCAAGAGATCAAAATAGGAAAATGGTTTATTATCATAGATTTATGCAAATGTTTGTTAACCATTTCATTCCTGATGTTGAAGCTAGATTTGGTAGGGAACATTGTGTTTCTTCTTATGAACAGCAAAAGAGAATTTTCTCTGATATTACAAAGAAGGACAATGAAAAGAATCTAGATGAAATACCTGCAATTCATTATCCACATCATGTTCAGGTAATTCTAAAAACTCATCTTCCTACTCTCTACAATTCTTCTTTCTTTTGTGGTGAAATGGCTCAGGAATCTCAAATGGAGGAGAACCCACCTGTGTCTACCCAAGTAGCCCAAAACATTATAGTCTCTGAAACAATTGAAGAATCAAATTTTGATCCACAGCCTATTGTTTCAAAGAAACCAACCTCTGGTGTTTCTCAAAAGACATCAGTTGTAAGGAAGAGAAGATTTGTTGTGTCAAGTAGTAGTAGTAATTCTAGTGAAGATGATGATTTAACTCTTGCTGAGAGAGCAGAATTGAAGGCTGCAATTCAACTTTCTTTGTTAGCACAAAGAGATGAAAAACCTAGTCACAGCCAGGCTGTAGTCTTCCAAAAGGCTGTAGTTCTTAAAAAGGGAAAACAGTTACTGAATACTGTCTCTCAAAAGACTGTGTCTATTGAAAAAGGATCTCATCCCAAGATCACTTCTGTGTCTACACCTCTTGAGTCTTCTCAGGATAAATCTTTTGCTCACTATATCAGGAGAACAAGGAGAAAGATTCAATTGTCATCTACACACACAGAGTCTAGTCCAACTAATATCATGCAGGTTTTTACAAATCAAGCTACATCTATGTCAGTATTTGACAAGAGAGATCTGGATATTGATTCTTCATGGGAAACTACACTATCATACAGACTGGCTATGGGACTAATTTCTCTCAAAGTGAAGTTGTCAAGGCCTGTTCTAGATTTTCTGGTTGAAAGAGTACCAAAACTTTTATTTCCAGATGAATATGGACTTCTGCATCAAAGACTTGACTTAATGAAGATGTATTTCTATGTATCTGTCAGAAGACAATTAGTCAAGAAATTTGGACTCTCAAAGCATGTTGCACTTCAATCACTTCATGCATATTTATTTGACAATGATGTCATTATTGAAGATGCTTTAGCTCAAGGTGAACAACTGGAGGAAGTAGATAGAGGAAAGCAGTCAACAGAAGATACTATTGCACCAGTGGTGAATAGTAGGAAAGATCAGATCACAGTCACTGCAACACAAGAACCATCTAGTCAGAGGAAGGATGACTCAGGAGCTGTGATAGCTGATGTTGAAAGGTCTTCTATGATGACTGAGAATGCAAGTGAGATACCCTATGATATGGGAGGAATGACTTTGGTTGATTTTTCTGAAGATCAAACAAATTTTGTTCAGTCAGAGTCTATCCACCTTGAGGGTGAGTCTCAGCAAACAACACTTAAAGATGGTGATGTACTAACTATGGTGTCTAATGAAGTATTACTGAAGACATCAGAGTCTAGTAAAGAACCTGAAAGTGGTATACTGGAGCCTGTAGTTTCTGAAAGGAAAGAAGATGATTGTAAGGGTTCAGAGACTATAGCAGCTCACTCCTTGGAGAAAACCTCAAGCCACATGCCATATGAGGAACCCTCTCTCCATGTGAGTTCAGGTATAAAAACTCCTTCTAAACCCTATTTTTCTGTAGGTCATGAGAGCACTTATCTAAATTTGAGTGATACACTTGAAAAGATGGACTTAGATCCACAATTTGAGCGGCTGGCTCCTGACCAGGCAAAAGGTGAGGTAGAAAGAGTATTGACTTTAGTAAGTCAAAGTGAGAATGAGGGTATGGATGATCAACTCCATAGTGAGGGAGAGAAAATTAGGAAACCATCATTTGATTTCTGGGATCAGGTTTTTCCTGAATCTTGGTCTGAAAATTTGGATATGGATGCTGGTACTTATTCATTCATCAAAATGTATCAGAAGAATGACCTAGCACCTCACAATGCAAAGCCAGAAGTTAAAGCTCAGAATCAAAAGGAGAGGCTTGCAGGAATCATTAACAGAAGAGGTGCCAGGATAAAGCAATCTCTTGATACATATGTACCAGATGAAGATCCTAATGATCCTAGTGTTCCTTTGTATGTACTTCCAATATCAGCTCGAATTGAGACATCTACAGTCTCTGATCATTCTAAGGAGGAGTCAGGATTTGAAGATGTTAGTACACAGAATACTGGTGAAGGAGATGATGATCATGTTTCAGTTCCAGATCAGAAAGATGAAGATGTTGATACTTCTAATCAGGTTTTATTACTTGAATATCATACAATTCAAGCAACTTCTTCTACAAGACTTGAAGATACAGTTCTTTCTGATTCTGATACTGAAGATACTAGAAGCACTTCCAACATTGAAGTTCATTCTGATGTTTTGAAAGATATTCAGAATTCTCAAATTGCTATTCAAACAAGACTTAATCACTTGAAGATAACCAAGTCACAATTATGGAAAATCAAGCAGTTCTTATGAATCTCATTTGTTCTGTTTCTGAATCTCTTGGAATTAATGTTGCTGATGTCAAAAAGGGGGAGATAAAGACATTTCAAAGACAACAACAACACCACCAGACTGGAGGAGATAAAGCTGGGGGAGATAAAGAGCAGACAAAGGGTAGTAAAAAGAAGAACCAGGAGTGACAGTGGTGAATCTCAGCTAGGAAGTGGTAAAGGAAGAGCAGCATTAATAGTTAAAATTCTTACTTCTAAGTACTAGATAAATGTCTACATCTGAGAAGGAGGTACTTAACTTCATAATTCTACATTCATAAATTCTATTCTGGTTGTATTGTTATATGTTTTGACATCCACAACTTAGATTTATGCTTCAGATTTTAAAGCATAAATAGGGGGAGATTGTTAGGAATAATTCATAAGTTGTGATGTTAAGAATAGAATTTACACATTATATTTCTTGTAATCCTGATCTTATAAAGGATTTAGCACTGTATATAGGATTTATGTGTAAGACAGTTATCTGTATAGTTTAGTCAGGAATGAACAGTGTATCGGAGACTACATGTCAGGAATAGAGAGCAAATCCTGATGATGGTCCAATACTGATGGTTGATCAGATACTGATGTAGTGTGCAGATCCTGATATCAGTTTTGTTACTGATGATGTCATTATGGATGCTACAGAAACTGGCAAGTGCTATAAAACAGGATCGTTGTTTGAAGAACAAGCAAGAAGATATTATGAAGGAAAGAGTTTTCTATTGATGGAAACTATCGACTAGAAGGCAGAACATTGTCATGTATAGATTATATCTTTTTGTTATTAGTTGATAGGTAGCATTATAAATACTCTCTCTATATCATTGTAAAAAGAGTCGAACAAGTGTGTTAAGCAAGTGTGCGTAGCTCTGTATAAGGTTTGTATTCGAGAGTTCGAAACAAACAGAGAGAGAGATTTGTATTGTCAGAAGCTGCTAAAGGTATTGTACACCTTTGGTAGAGTTTGTATTTGATCTTATTAATACAAACAGAGTTTGATTCATTCGTTTATTTTTGTTCATATAATCAAGCCAAAAATCAGACACGATTATATAACTTGTATTCAACCCCCCCTTCTACAAGTTATTCGAGTTAACACAAGCCTTCTTAACTGAGTTCTTCCCTCCTAACAGAACCGACGATTTGATTGACAAGATGATGGGTTTTAAGCAAGATTATGGCGAATCTCTTCGGGATGCTTGGGACAGATTTAAGGATCTTCAACGTGCATGCCCTCACCATGGTCTTGAGAAGTGGTTTCTGATTGAACGCTTCTACAATGGTCTTGACCCTGAAACAAAAGGTATGGTTGATAACGCTACAGGTGGTGTATTTCTGGATAAAGGAGTTGATGATGCATATGCTTTTCTTTCAAATTTGGCTGCCAATCACTTCAGTAATCCGAGAGCAACCAAGAAAGGGGGTAAACTTGAAGTGGATGCTTATTCTTTATTATCATCTCAACTAGCTGCATTGACTCAGGAGATCCACTCATTGAAGACATCTCAGCCCTATACTCAACCTATGAGTATCAATGTATTGGCATCCATGGCTCCTATGAATAATCCTGTTTGTGAAGTCTGTGGCATCCAAGGCCACTACGGTAACGATTGCCAATACAATGCTCAAAACTCACATAATTTTCAGATGGAGCAAGCAAATGTTTTCCAACAGAGGCAGCAGTACAATCCGTACTCCAACACTTACAATCCTGGTTGGAAAGATCATCCGAACTTCTCATATAGGAACAATAATGCTCAGAATTCAAATGTTCCTAATCAGCATCAATATCAGCAGTCGTACCAGCCTCCTCCACAGCAGCAGTATAGGCCTCCTCAAGGACCTATGAATCCCCCTGGATTCCAAAGGCCTCCTCAGAATTTTGCTCCTCAAGCAAATCAAGCTGCACAGGCTGATAATCAAGGTGACATGATGAAGATATTGTTACAAATGCAAAAGAGTATGGATGATACCAACAGAAAGATGAACCAGATGGAGATTCATAACAAGATGTTGGAAACTCAGATTGCTCAAATGGCTAGTTCTTCATCTACAAGGCAACAAGGCTCTCTACCAGCACAATCAACTCAGCCAAAGGAAAACGTGAATGCCATTGCTCTTAGGAGTGGTCGTACATATGATGCTCCTCCAATGCCTACTGACGATGTTCCTACTGAGAAAGAAGAAAAGAATTCTGAGGAAGACAAGGTAGAGAAAGTTGTTGAAGATGGAAACGAAGATGGAACTGAGGAAAGCAAGAAAAAGGATAAAGAGAAGACTGCAGTTACTCCTCCACCATTTGTGCCAAAGCTTCCATTCCCTAGCAGGATGAACAGAACTAAGGTGGACCAGCAGTTTGGTAAGTTCATGACACTTGTCAAGAATCTTGAGGTAACAGTTCCTTTCGCTGATTTAATTTCTCAAGTTCCATCATATGCAAAGTTTCTTAAGGATATTCTCACTAAGAAAAGGTCTTTTGGTGAGGTAGAGACAGTAGCTTTTACTGAAGAGTGTAGTGCTGTTTTACAGAATAAGTCTCCACCTAAGCTTAAAGATCCTGGTAGTTTTTCGATCCCGTGTCATTTAGGTGCATTGTTTGTTGATAAACCTTTATGTGATTTAGGCGCTAGCGTCTCAGTCATGCCTCTCTCGGTTTTCCAAAAACTAAATATGGGAGAATTAAAATGTACACAGATGACTTTGCAAATGGCAGACCGTTCAATAAAATATCCCCTTGGAATTTTAGAGGATGTGCCTGTTAGGGTTGGAAAATTCTATATTCCTGTAGACTTTGTAGTCCTAGATATGGAAGAGGATAGTCAAATACATATTATTTTAGGTAGACCATTTCTTTGTACTGCAGGTGCTGTTATTGATGTTAAAAGTGGGACTCTCACATTGAGCGTTGGTGATGATAAAATTACTTTTACTCTAACCTCTGCTCTTAAATCCCCTTTGCTTGAGAATACTTGCTGAAGGATTGATATTATAGATGGAATTGTCCGAGATGAGACGCCTCAGATTTTATTGAATGATGCATTGGAAGCAGTGCTCATGCTTGAAGCTTCAGAAGGAGAAGGACATGTTGAAGTCGATTAATTGATTCTTGAGTTGGATGGTGCAGCTGATCCGAATTGTGAGGTAACCAACACTGACACTTCTTGTGGTGAACCTCAGGTAAACAAATTAGAGTTAAAGTCTTTGTCATCTAATCTTAAATATGTGTTTCTTGATGATGAAAAGACTTGTCCTGTGATTGTTAGCTCTAGTCTTGATGATAACCAGATTTTTAAGCTTCTTACTGTTTTGCGTGCGCATAGAAAAGCTATTGGGTATAGTATTGATGATCTTACAGGGATTAGCCCAGATTTTTGCATGCATAGAATTCACTTAGATGATGACCATAGGCCTTGCATACAGGGACAACGTCGCTTGAACCCTAACATGCAAGAGGTTGTTAAAAAAGAAGTTTTGAAATTGTTAGATGCGGGCATCATTTACCCGATTTCTGATTCTAAATGGGTAAGCCCAGTTCAGGTAGTCCCTAAGAAAGGAGGAACAACGGTAATTAAGAATGATAAAGATGAATTAATTCCCACTCGAATTATCACCGGTTGGCGAATGTGCATTGATTACCGTAAGTTAAACACTGCTACTAGAAAAGACCATTATCCTCTCCCTTTCATTGATCAGATGTTAGAAAGACTTGCTAAGCATAAGTACTTTTGATATTTAGACGGATATTCAGGGTTCTTTCAGATCCCTATACATCCTGATGACCAAGAAAAGACTACATTTACTTGCCCATATGGTACCTTTGCATATCGTAGAGTGCCTTTTGGTTTGTGCAATGCCCCTGCTACTTTTCAGCATTGCATGACTGCCATATTTTTTGATTTCATAGAGTCTATCATGGAAGTATTTATGGATGATTTTACTGTTTATGGGTCTGATTTTGATGTATGTCTGCATAATCTTTCTAAAGTGCTTAAACGTTGTGAAGAGGTGAATTTGGTTTTGAATTGGGAAAAGTGCCATTTCATGGTCAATGAAGGAGTGGTACTTGGTCATTTGATTTCTGAACGTGGCATCCAGGTTGACAAAGCAAAAATTGAGGTGATTGAGAAGCTTCCTCCTCCTGTTAATGTCAAGGGAGTGAGGAGTTTCCTTGGTCATGCGGGTTTTTATCGTCGTTTTATAAAAGATTTTTCAAAAATTGCAAAACCCCTCACTCAATTGTTGCTTAAGGATGCCACCTTTGTGTTTACTGACGCTTGTTTGGAGTCTTTTAACAGGACTAAGGAAGCTTTGATAAGTGCACCAATCATTCAATCTCCAGATTGGAATCTTCCATTTGAAATCATGTGTGATGCAAGTGATTATGCAGTTGGAGTAGTTCTCGATCAAAGGAAAGACAAGGTATTGCACGCCATCTACTATGCAAGTAAAACCTTGGATGAAGCTCAAGTTAATTATGCTACGACTGAGAAGGAACTTCTAGCTGTGGTCTACGCTCTTGACAAATTCCGAGCATATCTCATTGGCTCCAAGGTCATTGTTCACACTGATCATTCGGCACTTAATTATTTGTTGGTGAAAAAGGAAGCAAAGCCAAGGCTTATTCGTTGGATTCTGTTACTCCAAGAATTTGACTTAGAAATCAAAGACAAGAAGGGTGCTGAGAATGTAGTTGCGGATCATCTTTCACGGTTGCGTTTCAAATCTGATATTGCGTCAAACACTCTTATTGATGATTCTTTTCCAGATGATCACTTGTTTTCGGTTGCTACTCAAACTCCATGGTATGCAGATTTTGCAAATTTCTGTGTTAGTGGATCTCACCCTCCAGAATTGACTTATCAGCAAAGAAAGAGGTTTTATCATGATGCCAAACAATATTTTTGGGATGACCCTTTCTTGTATCGCAAGTGTGCTGATGGAATTTTTCATAGATGTGTCCCTGAGTTCGAAGTACATGACATTCTCAAGCATTGTCATTCTCTCGCATGTGGAGGCCACCATGGTCCTTCCAGAACTGCTGCTAAGGTACTTCAATCCGGGTTCTTTTGGCCGTCTCTATTTAAGGATGCTCGCGCTTTCTGTTTGACGTGTGATGCATGTCAAAGGACGGGTAATATTTCTAAACGCCATGAGATGACTCAAACCGGTATTCTTGAGGTCGAGATATTTGACGTATGGGGTGTTGATTTTATGGGACCCTTCCCAAGTTCTTGTGGGATGAGATACATCTTAGTTGCTGTCGATTATGTGTCCAAGTGGGTTGAAGCAGTTGGATCAGTAACCAATGATTCCAAGGTTGTTATGAAGCTTTTCAAGAATATTATTTTCCCTCGTTTTGGAGTTCCAAGGACAGTGATAAGTGATGGTGGTTCTCATTTTCGCCATCGACAGTTCGAAACTTTGTTGAAGAAATATGGCGTTACTCACAAGGTTGCTCTTGCATATCACCCTCAAACAAGCGGCCAAGTGGAGGTTTCTAACCGCCAAATCAAAATCATTTTGGAGAAAATGGTAGCAAAGTCAAGGAAAGATTGGTATTTGAAGCTAGATGATGCTTTGTGGGCTTATCGGACGGCATACAAAACACCTATAGGAACCACTCCCTACCGGTTGGTTTATGGTAAAGCATGTCACTTGCCAGTGGAATTGGAACATCGGGTTTTTTGGGATATCAAAGAACTCAACATGGATTTGAAGGCTGCGGGGCAAGCGAGACTTCTTCAACTTAATGAGTTAGATGAGCTTCGTTTTGATGCTTATGACAACTCTCGGCTGTACAAGGAGAGAACGAAGAAGATGCATGACAAGATGATTCAGAGAAGAGATTTTCAGGTTGGTGACAAGGTGTTGTTGTTCAATTCCAGACTTAAACTTTTTCCGGGGAAGCTCAAATCAAGATGGTCCGGACCTTTTACGGTCACCGATGTCAAATTTTATGGTGCTATTGAAGTTATGGGACGAGATGGAACAAAATTTAAGGTCAACGGTCAACGCCTTAAATTATATGTGGATGGTGCATTCGTAGGGAAGATGGAAGTGATTTATCTTGACAACCCCTCCACGGAGATCTGAACCAGCTGAGTCGAGCCAACGACGTTAAACAAAAGCGCTTCTTGGGAGGCAACCCATGGATCATGCTTCTGCAAAGGGGAGTTCTTCTTTCCTTCTATTTTATATAGTGTAGATTTCTTTGTTTAGTTAATGAGTCATTGAGGACATTGACTCGCTTAAGTGTGGGGAGGTGTTCTCGGTGTTCTCAACGTAGTGTATATTAAAAAAAATCCAAAAAAAAATTAAAAAATTAAAAAAAATACCAAAAATAATTCTAGCCATGCAATTTGATTAGTTGTTGTATTTGCTTGATACACCCATGCATGCGTAGGAATCTTGTGTTTATTGATGCTTTTGATTGAGAAGTGTTATGTGATGTTCTTGTGCACACACTTACACTAGCAAGTAGAAACTAGTAGACTTATTGAATGTGCTAAGTGATTAGAATGACATGATTATGTGCAAGGTAATTTGGTCTATATGCTTTGAGTACAAGTAGGTGCGTTAGAGAGACTGATATTTGGGATTGATTATGTTTTGTCACACCAAGCAAGTTTTGAGCCTATATACATATCTTTTGCATGATTTTTCGTTTGCTTGAGTGTCCACTTGTCGTTTGCATTGCTAGCACTTGCTTGAGGTCTTTCTTAAGATGCATGACATTAATTGATGATAACATGATAAAGGCAATTAGGTATAACTTCATATTTCCCATATATCCAAACCATTTATACATGATCCATTAGTTAACCCTTTGAGCCTAATCTTATTCTTTCGGTGACACACCAAGTTACTTGCCAGTATCCTTTTTATTCTATTGGCCTTACATTAAATTTGAACCCAATTGTCAAAGGCTAGTATTGTTCGTAAGGGAGTGATAAGGTGTGCATAAAGGGGGGGTTTTATTGATGATCATAACTTTGGGGGAATATTTGGGGTTTGATTCATAGCTTGTTAGTCGAAGTTTGAAATCATATTTATGGGATCGCTGTTCTTGCTATTATTTTGCTCTCTTGAAAAAAAAAGAAAAAAAAAAGAAAAGAATAAAAAAAAGAAAAAAAAAACAGAAAAAAATAGATATGAGAGCATTTTTATCTTTTGAGATCCTACTTTGATTCGACTAGTCAAGTTGTTTATAAATAAAGGTTCAAGTGTGGGGATGAAAATATGGGAGTTGTTTGAATTTTATTGTCAGGTACTAGCTTTTCACTTAACCTTCTTTGGCTTTCTTGACATACCTTGTCCCTAGCCCCGTTACAACCTTAACAAAGACCTTTTGATTGTCATTGATAATGTATGTTGCGTTAAAGGTTAGATTGATAACAAGGATGAAGCATGTTTATGATATTGTTGGAGTTGAGTGAAACACTTACCAATTGTTTTGAGTGAATATTTTTTTGAGTGAACGGTGAGTTGTTGCTTTTGCATAGGATATCCCAGGTTGTGTCTCAAAGATGTGCTTTTGTGTGCTTAGCATGTTTACCAACCTATTCTTACATTTGACATGAATTTCTATGATCTTATGCATCTTCTTTGAGTAGACTACGTGGATACTTGCACTTTAGACACCAAGGCATTGCATTTTCATTTTGATTCTTAAGCTGATGTGGCATGAGAGGACTTGTGTGTGTGGTGTTGTGTTAGCATTGATCTTTTGCATGGTTGGATGAATTTTGTGGGTATATTCACTATAAACCCTCACGAGACCTTACTCGTCCACTAGGGCTACCTAGGGGTTTAAAGGGCTTGTTGCATATGCCAAATGCAACCGTGATCACCTACGGAAGTGGTACTAATTAATTAGTATAGTTTTTATGTTAGTTTGCACGAGGACGCGCAAAGTGCTAAGTGTGGGGATATTTGATAGAGTATATTTTATATATATTTTATAGGATTTTATTCCCACATTTACGGTGCTTTTGCGAATAATCGTGTTGATTTAATTAGTTTTATTTGAGTTTGTTGCAGGAAATAAATAAATGCCAAGTTGGAAGGGATTTGATATTATTTGATGATTTTACGGTGTTTTTAATTCAAATGAATGATTTTATGAATTTATGAGGAGAAAGGATGAAATTTCGGTTCGTTTCTAAGCATTTTTGGAGCAGAATTTTATGATCAACAGGAGCCACATGGCGCAGTAGCGTGGAATACAGCGCTGTGGCGCGGGGACAAGTCTGGCGCAGAAAAAAAAGAAAAATAAAATCAGAATGGGACAGAGACTGCATGGCGCAGGAGCGCGGAATATAGCGCTGTGGAACTACTTCTTTTCTGTCCAGCGTGCGAAAGAAAAAAGATAAATGAATGGTCGTGCGAATATGTGGAGCCCGTGCAATATTTTCTGTACTTATTAAGAACAATTCAGGTTGTTTACTTGTTTCCTTCATCTCACGCGCAAGTCCTGGAGAGTGGCTAGGCGTCAGACATGTTTCAGGTTTAAAATACAAGGCCAAGTGCCGTGGTTAAGTAATACTCCGTATGACTGCTGCGCACAACAAAAAAATAAAAGCTGGCCCCACGCATGACAAGTTGTCTCCGAGTTATTCTAATTGTAAAAGAATTATGCTATTTAATTGTGGCAATCTTTTTAGCCTTGTAACCTCTATATAAATACTTTTAGGGGTCATTTTTGGGGATATCTTTTACACACAATTTTTACATACGTTATTCAATATATTAAAAGCTAAGTTTTATTTTCTCTCCATCTTTGCAAGTTCAATTTAATTCTTGGATTTAATTATTCTTCGTTATTCAAAGGTTGAAGGTACTCTTTATCTCATCTTCCTTATTAATTACATGTTTATTATGGCTTTCTTGATTATTATTGTTAGTTTTAATCCTAGAATGAGTGAGTAGTTTAATTCTAGGGTATTAAGGGGAGCCATGTTTGCACCATGATTTGGGTTTAATTTGATTAGTAGATTGATGGGTAAAGTGTAATTCTGATTGATATGTTCTAATTCTTAATTTGTGTAATTGCGCAATATCACGGATTAATTGATTGCAATAGGAGTAATAGATCGAAAGATTTTACTACTAGAGGCTTACATACAATTAGCGGAATTGAAGGTGAGTGTGAAAACATCATTAGATATTCTGAGAGTGTTAATGCTTGAAAAAGATTAACCATTGCTTTAATTACTTAATCCCATTGAAAAGCTATACTTTTGTGATTTGTTTGGTGTAAGCATGGTGAACCTGAATTGCCCTAGATCCTTTAATTAATTGATTTAAAACTTTGTTAAATTTGCATTAGTAGTTAATAAAATTCCCAAATAATCGTTTGTGACTAGAAACAATTGATAATAGTTGAATTGAAATTGAAACTGTCTCCTTGAGGAATCGACCCGTATTTGCTAGTATCTACTACAATTGATACCGTGCGCTTGCGGTTAGACGTAATTTTACACATCAGCCAATAATCTTCATTTGATGCTTTTGAGTAAAAGCAACAAATTTTGTCCTTGTTTGCAGAGTCCATATTGGCTACAAACAGGCTTCCCTTCCTCACTCCAGAGAGAGCAAAATCACCAGTCTTCTTGTGGGTGATCAAACATTCATCTTTGTCAAAATTCACTTTGAATCCTCTATCAGTAAACTGACCAACACTTAGCAGATTATGCTTGAGCCCCTTGACTAGTGCTACATCTTCAATGATGACATTACCAACTTTCAGCTTGCCATATCCCAATGTGTTACCCATGCTGTCATCTCCAAAAGCAACCATTGGGCCAGCCTTTTCCTCATACTGTGATAGCAAGGCCATATCACCAGTCATATGATTTGAGCATCCACTGTCCAAAATCCACATGACCTTCTTTTCACTTTCTTTGCCCTGCAAACACAAAGGTATTACTTTTCCTTTGGTACCCAAACAAGTTTGGGTCCATGTGACTTAGAGACAGTTTTATCATAAACAACATGCTTGTCAACTTTCTTAGTGTTAGTCTTCTTGTCACTGTTGGAAGTCTTAGAACCTGAAGTTTCAGACTTAGGTGACAGAGGTACCTTCCTAGCTTTAGGAGGACTTGAAGACTCTGACCTTGTGTAGTGTGTGTGAGAATTGTGACTGATACAACCATCAATGAATTGCCTTCTTAAATTAAAACAACTAGTCATAACATTCATATTGCATGGCATACAGTCAAATTTATCACAAAAAGGTGCATCTCTATGACTTAGAGACACAGAACAATCATAGAAAGGTTTAGACACACTACCAACAGGTTTCTTGCATGCATGAGTTAAATGATTGGTACTGAAACAGTTCTGACAAGTTTTCCTAGGGGCATTAGGCATATAAGCATAGTTGTTATCCTTGTTAATCCCTAACTTGCCATTTCTGTTCTGTTTCTTCTTAGTCACTTTCTTTTCTGATTCACTCTTCCCAGCTGAGACAAACTTAACAAACTTCTTAGGTCTTGGCCTATCAACTACTGGTTCCTTGGTCTTTGACTTGACACTCTCTGTTAGGTCGAATTCACAATAGTTAATCAAATACTGTATAAGTAACTTAACAAGAACACACTGTTTAATACTTAAAAACTGTTTGGAATTAACAATTCCTCTCTCAGTGATGTAAAATATCACAGAGAGCTGCTTAGGTTACAATCAATGAATTTCTCAATGTTCGATACCCTTCTAGGGTTAACCTAACTGTATTTATAAAACATACAGCTTCGTACTATCAGTAATTGATTCTCCTATAATTAAGCTATACAATTGATATCAATCACGATTGCTTCAAGTCTTCCAAGTCAACTCAATCTCTTTGACAACTTTCCAATCTTCAAAGATATTGCTTCCATATTAATCTTGTATCAATCTTCAAACACTGTTGACTCTTCAGACAATACCGCTACAGAGTTTAACAATCTCTGTTGCGCTTCCAGTCAGTGTTTAACTAAACTCTGACTGCTTCCAGCTAAACTCTGTTTTGTCACTATAGCTTCCAAACACTGTTCTCATCAATCATTTCTAACAATCTCCCCCAACTTGTCCATTAGCAAGAATGTACAAGTTTACAGTAAATGATGATGTCAAAACAAATACAAAGTTTTACAGTGTCTAACATACAAACAGAGTTTAAGCTTTTACTTAACAAATTTTACAGAAAATAAGAAAATTCTTACAGACTTCAAATTCTAATCTCTTGAAGATCTGGCATTGTCCTGAGATAGTCTATAAGCAATCTTCTTTCAGCATTTTCAAGCTCTATCTGCATAGCTTCCTTGATTTCTCTCAACTGAGGATCATTCTCATCAGTCTGATAGATAGCAGCTCTAAGATCGTAGATTTTGTTTCTCCTCATTTCATTTCCCAACCTGATATATTTCACTTCCTCAGACTTCACATTAAAATCCAGAACAGTAATTCCAAGATCTGTCTTCAGCTTTGTAGTCCCCTTCTCCATTTCTATCAGATTCCCATTCCAGTCTCTGTACTTTGGAACATACTTGCTGTTGTACTTCATATTTCTTCTGGCAAGATTTTGAATCATCTTTTGTCTGAGTACATTTGCAACTGACTGAGCTCTTTGATTTCTTACTTTGAAAAGATACAGAACATATTCTAGTTCTTCCCAGTATTTTAAATCAATATCCTTCTCATCAACTTTAAACACTGTTCCATCAGCCATGAAATATAGCAGAAAATCCTTCTCTAAACTCTTCTGATTAACAAGCTGTACTGACTCCAGTCTGTCTAAACTCTCTTGAGTGACACCACGACCTGGAACAGCCAATGAAGAAGGATCTCTGGGACCAACATATTGTCTTGTGTCTCTGTGTGAGCCTATGCCTCCTTTGTTGTATCCGATTTTACCAGATAAGGCTCTACCATCAGTGAAATCCATTGGAACTGTAGCTTCTAGCCTTGAATCATGAAGAACACCTTTTCCAAATGTTGATTTCAACTGAGAAGACAATAATGGTGTGGTCACAACTTGTGCAGTAACAGAGGTTGTGTCTTCATTCTTCTGTACAACATGTGTATCAACAGAGGTTGTAACAATACTTTTCAGCTTTTGCTTAGCTTCTGCATCTGTTGGTTTTCTGAACACTTGCATCCTTTGATTTGTACCAACTGGTTCTTTGATTTGAATACCTTTAAGAACAGGCTTTGCAGCTTTAACAACTTTCACATTCTTCTTTAATTTATTAGACTTTAAAGCCTTCAAATGCTTTTCTTGCAGACTCTTTTCTTCAGCTTTAGCATCTTCTATAGTAACTCCTTCTGCATTCTCTTCCATGAAAAGCTTAACAGCTAACTCCTCATCAGTCTTTGGATTTGATATTAATTCAAAACTCTTGGTTTTTGAAGTACCTTGAGTTTCAGTGTTTATTCCAACAGACTGTGACTTAAGAGATTTGCCAGATCTCAGAGTTAGTGTTTCAGAGTTTAAAGCCTTACTCTTATCACTTGCCCCTCCATCTCCAGCATTATCCTTCTTTTCAAGCAGAGTTTGAGAAATTTTACATTTAGACTTAGCAACTCTCTCCCCCTTTTTGACATCATCAGGAATGAGTATAGATGTAATGAGCTCCAAAGAGTTAGCAATGGAATCAACCTTAGCAAACAAGGCAGCTTGATTTTCTTCAACCTTTCCTAGCCTGGCAAAGAGAGTATCTTGAACTTTAGAAAGCTGTGCAGCTTTGATTTTTGACTCTCTTTCCATTGTCATTTCTCTAGTCTGTATCTCAGTTTTCAAAGAAGCAATTTGTTGTTTTGTTTCACAAAATTTCCATCCAGAGTTTTGACTTGTACCACAGTTGCCTTTAAACAGGATAAAATCTCTGGATTTGAAATTTGACTAGCAGTCTGCTTAACAAAATCAGCTGCTCTCCCTTTTGGAAAAATACAGTCTTGTTTATACCAATTAGCAGCAGATTTAGCAAGGTGCTCTTCTTCAATTGCATGAGATGGACAAGGCTGATCAAAAGGTTTATGTTTATTATCAGTCTGTGCTGGTGCACTCAGAAAAGAATCAGAGTTTGCACTGTTTTCAGATTCATCTTCAACACTTGCATCATTAGCTTGAGCATCTTTTAAAGAACCACTGTGCTGAGCTGTGTCAGCCACAATTTCCGCAACAACTTCTGCAATCTTGTCAATAGTCTCCTCATGTTGCACAGGCTCTGCAACAGAGTTTGTATGTGTAGCTTCAACAGTCATAGATTCAGAAATTATCTTAGTTGCTTGATCAACCTCATCACCTTTATCTGGAATTGGAGAAGCATTAGATATCAGTTCTGTGTGTGATGCTGCAGCTTCAGGTAAATTAACTGCAGGCTCATCAGCTACACCAGGAGCTTCAGTATGAACAACAGGTGAGATAGGATCAAGAATTGGTTGAAATGATTCAAGAACATCATTCACTGGTGAAAAATCATCTCTGTGATCCTCTTCTACAGGCATGTTATCCTCTGTAGGTACTTTAACATTGACAGCATCCTTTGCAGGTATTTCAACCTCTGCAGGTATTTCAACATTGACAGCCACAATATCCTCTGCAGGCATTTCAACCTCTGCAGGTATAGCAACATTCTCTGCAACCTCAACAGTAGGTGTTTGCAGTGAAACCACCTCTGGAGCTTCAAATACATGCTCATCTTCAGATTCTGAAAGAATTAATCTTCTCTTCTTGACTTGAGGCACTACAATCTCCTCTTCTTCTTCACTAGAGCTCTCCTTAGGTGGTGAAAGTGAAGGTCTGTTTGCCTTTTGTTTCTTTCTTCTAGAATAAACAACTCCAGGTAATGTCTGTTTAGCCTTTGAGTGTTTAGTGTTTTGGGCAGTGTGTATTTTTCTTTTTGGTTTGGATTTGGGTTGTTCAGTAGGTGCTGGCTTAGAGTTTAAGGTTTCAGAGTTTAGTGGTGGAGAGTTTATTGTTGGAGAGTTTATGTGTTCTGGTTGTGGTTGATGAGATGTAGTAGGTACAGTGGTTGTGGGTGTTGGTTCAGAATGTACGGTTTCTAATGGTTCAGGCATGTGATGTGGTGATTGAGAATCTTGAGGTTGGTTTACATAGTTCTGTAAGGCTAGTGGCATAAACATATCAGGTATGTGCTGTTTAGTAACATCTTTGTTTGTCAAATCAGAAAACATTCTTTTAGCAACTTGAAAAGGCTGAATCACATCAGCTTCATCAATTGTAATATTAGGCACACAAGCAGTGAATAACATTTGACAAAAACGAGCAAAATAAACAGAAGTAGGCTCAGACAAGCGCTCTCCCAAATTCATTAGCACTAGTCTACCAAAATCGAAATTACCTCCATATAGTAGAGCATGACCAATTTGGAGAGTGTCAAGAGGAAGTGCATCCCAGTTTGTTGTCTTCTTTCCAAAAGCTCTTGTAATGCAATCGAAAAAGAAACTCCATTCCTTTCTCAAAAGTGGCCTTCTCAGAGACCCCAGCTTATTCAAATTTCCTGCACATCCAATTTGCTGCAACATTGTCCTCAAGTGGTCGTGACCAACAACACTGTAAGAAGTGTGAGTCTCGAAATCCAAAGCATCCCTAACCGTAGTTGGAGTAATGATATACTCTGATTCAGCATGAGTGAAAGTGATTGTTGGAGTGCCAGACTCTTCTCCATCATCATATACAGAGTTTGTCCAAAAAGTAGCAATTTGTGAAGCAGAGAGTATTGGTGGTGCATTTAACGCCTTCCCTATTTCAGAGTCTTTCAAGAAATTTTGAAACAAATGAAACGCCTCTGGAGCATTTGCATTCTCCAGTGGTGCGGCATAGTTGCTAGGAAGAAAAACTAATCCTGCTGCATCAAACGCTTTGGTTGCCATTAGTAAGATATGATACGAAGATATTCAGAGAAAAGATGTATGGTAAGTGTTTACCAAAATGTGAAGGAGAATGAGTGAGAATTTTAAAAGTGAATGAGTATGCAAGTAACTGTGAGTGGGTGAATATGAATAGATGTGAAGTGAGAGAACAAAAACGATTAGAGTAAAACTAAAACTCAATCGTTTATTCAGTAAAAGCGCGCAACTGATTGTAGAGTAATGTGTGAGTGGGACACTATCATGGGACACGTGTCAAACAACCAATGGATCACTTAATAATTACCGCTGTCATTCCTATAATCACGACACTTTGACATATTTACACTAATTAACAGTTGTCAACTACCCCAATTACTCCAAAATAGTCAAATCATCTCAATGAAACTGTACCTTAGAGTATTTAACACAACTCAACAGTGTTTATCAATTTTCCAACTTTATCACTAAAACCCTTTCAAAAATTGCACAGTTGTGAATATGAGTGTGTGTGAAGCAGAGTTTACTAAAATCGATTTTCCAACTTTATCACTAAAACCCTTTCAAAAATTGCACAGTTGTGAATATGAGTGTGTGTGAAGCAGAGTTTACTAAAATCAATTTTTAGAGCATCTAATATTTCATAAAATCCATAACAAAAATCAATAAACACTGAATGCACAAACTCTCATATTAAACACTGATTGTTTGATGAATGCTAAACTCTGTAGTTACTGTAATACAGAAATC
Organism: Kitagawia praeruptora; assembly: GCA_037693485.1. Classification (NCBI taxonomy): domain Eukaryota; kingdom Viridiplantae; phylum Streptophyta; class Magnoliopsida; order Apiales; family Apiaceae; genus Kitagawia; species Kitagawia praeruptora. The sequence goes on from CM075352.1 coordinate 131,044,727, forward strand.
TGAAAACTTCTATTCCCTTTGATGTCCATGATTATCCAAGTAAGCACACAGTCTTTGAAGACAAAAAGATCAAGAGATAGAAATCAGAGCATCATTCAGTGAATAACAGTCATGAATTTGATAATCTCACAAACTCTCGAAGCACACAAGTGTTTAGGTGAAGTGTTTACACTCACATTCAATCAGAAATAGCAGAATCTACCATATGCTTGAATGTCCACCAAATCTACACTACTTTGAGTACATGTATTCACAAATCAAAAGGACTTTATTCAGGGTTGTAATGGAGTAAGATCAAACAGATGAGTAGAGATGTTTTATTCATGAGTGAATTTCAAGCTGAACATTTTAATAGAGCAAAGTGTTCAGTCACACTGTTAGTACATATTTGTACAAGATCAGTATATATGCCCCTTTTTTTTCTTTCTTTCTTTTTTTTTTATATATTTAGCATATATACTGAGTAAACTTTTCTTTTCTTGAGAGACCCTCATCTGCTTGATTTTTTTTTTTTTAAAGAATATAACTGCTCTTAATACTTCAGAGTATAAGAAAAATGAGCAGTTAATTAGGCTCAAAGGGGTTTACTAAGGGTGGTATTTATGAACAGTGTTTGTACAGTGTTTGAACAGTGTTCAAAAGAATTTTGAACAGTGTTTGAAGGAATGGTAAATCCTATTGCCTTTATCATTTTCATGCACACACATATCATGTAGTCTCAAGATGGTTTAATACAAGTTCTAGAGAAACATACTTCCTGATGAATATCACACAACAATAGATACTGATTGATAGAAAATGTATCAATCACTGATTTGGCTCAAACTCTCACAGGGTGTAGACATGAATCTGAACTCACCAAACTAATCAATGACACATCTCAAGTTTTATGGTTTTCACAAGTACAAACAAGGAATCATCAGGAACCATACCTTTGGAAACAGAATGTCACTTATCAGAGTTTAGAGTTCATCAATAACCAAAATTATTTATGAGAGGCAATGCACACAATATTCATAAACTCAGAGTTTAGGACTGAATAAACTAAGAGATGCTATAAATATGAAACAGTATCATGCTGTGTTGATTTACTGCACAAAATCTGATTAGATTACAGTGACTCAGAAAGAATCATGATTTAATTACTGAGAATCATGCTTCATACATTTTTCTTCATTGGTGTTTTCATTCAGACAAAAATCAATTCTGAATTCACTGAGTGTATCCAACATGTTAACAGTGTTTAACAGACAGACATGCTGACAGAGTTTAACAAGTTTTAAACATATGCATGCAGAACAGAGTTTAATACTAAGGTTCACATAGCACTTAACAATTTGCAGAAACATGAGCAATATATTTTAGAGATAAGTCTTTGAGTCTAACCAACATCTCTAGTCAAAACTAGAGACCATTCCTAGTTCATTGACCAGTCTTGTAAATGTAGCTTCACTCAATGGCTTGGTGAAGATATCTGCAAGTTGTTGTTCTGTAGACACAAAGTGAAGCTCTATGTTGCCTTCCTCTACATGCTCTCTGATGAAGTGATACCTTATGCTGATGTGCTTTGTCATTGAATGTTGTACTGGATTACCTGTCATTGCAATAGCACTTTGATTATCACAGTAAATAGGTATCTTGGTATACCTTAATCCATAATCCAGCAGTTGATTCTTCATCCATAAAATCTGTGCACAGCAGCTACCAGCAGCAATATACTCTGCTTCAGCTGTAGATGTAGATATTGACTTCTGTTTCTTGCTGTACCAGGAAACAAGTCTGTCACCCAGAAATTGACAACTTCCACTGGTGCTTTTTCTGTCTATCTTAAAGCCTGCAAAGTCTACATCTGAATAACCAAATAGTTTAAACTCTGATTCTCTTGGATACCACAGCCCCAAAGTTATAGTGCCCTTGAGGTACTTAAAAATCCTCTTTACTGCTGTTAAATGCGGTTCTCTTGGATCTGCCTGGAACCTTGCACACAAACAAGTGGCATACATGATATCAGGTCTACTAGCTGTTAAATAGAGTAGAGAACCAATCATTCCTCTGTAACTTGTCATATCTACTGATGACCCTGCATCTTTGTCCAATTTTGTTGCAGTTGCCATGGGAGTTGTTGCAGATGAACAGTCAAGCATACCAAATTTCTTGAGAAGATTTCTGGTATATTTTGCTTGATTTATAAAAATTCCATCATCTGTTTGCTTCACCTGTAAGCCTAGAAAATAACTAAGCTCTCCCATCATACTCATTTGATATCTTGACTGCATGAGTTTGGCAAACTTCTTACAGAGTTTATCATTAGTAGATCCAAAAATGATGTCATCTACATATATCTGAACTAAGAGCAAGTCACTACCAAATTGGAAATAAAACAGAGTTTTGTCAATAGTACCTCTGTGAAATCCACTTTCTAGTAGAAATTTGGCAAGGGTTTCATACCATGCCCTTGGTGCCTGCTTAAGTCCATAGAGTGCCTTGTCTAACCTGTAGACATGGTCTGGATATTTTGGATCTACAAAACCTGGTGGTTGTTCCACAAACACTTCTTCTTCAAGTTTTCCATTTAAAAATGCACTTTTCACATCCATCTGAAACACTTTGAATTTTTTATGAGAGGCATATGCTAGAAAGATTCTGATTGCCTCCAATCTAGCAACTGGAGCAAATGTTTCATCATAGTCTATTCCTTCCTGTTGTGAATAGCCTTTTGCAACCAGTCTTGCTTTGTTTCTTGTGATAACACCCTCACTGTCAGTTTTATTTCTGAAAACCCATTTAGTACCAACAATGGATCTGTTTTTGGGCCTTGGTACAAGGGTCCATACTCCATTTCTTTCAAATTCATTTAGCTCTTCTTGCATTGCTGTTATCCAGTCAGCATCTTTAAGAGCTTCTTCCACTTTCTTTGGCTCAGTTTGTGACAAGAATGCATGAAACAGACATTCATTTGTTGTTGCACTTCTTGTCCTTACTTTTGCATCTGGATCACCAATAATTAAATCAGGTGTATGTGACTTAGTCCATTTTCTTGCAGAAGGCAAATTGCTTTTGTCATCATGTGATCCTCCCCCTTGATCCATGCTCTCCTGATTTCCTTGGTGCCTCTCTTCATTTTCAGATGCTCCCCCTGAATGTGACTGCTCAGAATTGTCAACAGAGTTTGAATCAACAGAGTTTGATTCAGAATTATCAACTGAGTCACTTTCAGTGTTTGAATTATCACTTTGATGTGATTCTTCATGCTCCCCCTCAACTGGTTCTTCCCTTATTTCTGATTGAAGAGTTTCTTCAGTATTTACCAGTAGAGGTTCAGAGTTTAGATCAACAGAGTTTGTCAGATCAGTCTGATCAGAGTTTACTTTTTCAGAGAATAAATCTTCATTTTCAAAGTGGAGTAGATCATGTTCATTGACATCTTCAATTCCAGTTATTTTCTTGTCATCAAATGACACATGAATTGATTCCATGATCACTCTAGTTCTCAGATTATAAACTCTGAATGCCTTAGTTGACAGTGGATAGCCAACAAAAATTTCTTCATCTGCTTTTAGATCAAATTTGGTCAACTGCTCAGGATGAGTCTTCAACACAAAACACTTGCATCCAAAAATATGAAAATATTTTAGATTTGGCTTCTTCTTTTTCACCATTTCATATGGTGTTTTACCATGCTTATTGATCAGTGTTGCATTTTGAGTAAAACAAGCAGTTTGAACTGCTTCTGCCCAGAAGTATGTTGGCAATTTTGCTTCATCTAGCATGGTTCTGGCAGCTTCAATCAAGGTTCTGTTCTTCCTCTCCACTACACCATTTTGTTGTGGAGTGCCAGGTGCAGAAAACTCTTGTTTGATTCCTTTACTCTTGCAAAATTCTTCCATTGATAAATTCCTGAATTCAGTTCCATTGTCACTTCTGATTATCTTCACTTGATTCTCTGACCCTTTGTCCAGTTGTATTATATGTTCTGTCAGTGTTAATGTAGTTTCATCCTTCTTTGCAAGAAAATATACCCATGTGTATCTGGTATATTCATCAACAATGACTAGAGCATATTTCTTCTTTCCAAGAGACATCACATTCACTGGTCCAAAGAGATCAACATGTAGGAGATGATAAGGATCAACAATTGAAGACTCAGATTTGCTTTTGAAGGAGGCTTTTCTCTGTTTGGCCTTTTGACAAGAATCACACAGGCCTTCTACATTCAACAAAGACCTTGGTAGACCTCTTACAAGATCATTCTTGATTAGCTCATTGATGTTGTTCAGGTTCAAATGAGAGAGTTTCTTGTGCCACTTCCAACTCTCTTCACTGGACATTCTTGTTGACAGACACACTGCTTTGCCATCATTGTTTGTTGACAATTTAATTTCATAGATGTTATTGTGTCTATTTCCAACTAGAGCAACTTTCCCTGTAGATTTGCTGATGACTTGACAATATTCAGGCTGAAAATCCACATGATATCCTCTGTCACAAATTTGACTCACAGATAGCAGATCATGCTTGAGTCCTGGAACCAGAGCTACATTTGTGATGATGACATTCCCAAGATTAATATTTCCATATCCCAGAGTATGTCCTATGTTGCCATCTCCATAGGAAACTTTTGGGCCAGCCTTCTCCTCATACTCTGATAGCAGGGCTTTATTTCCAGTCATGTGTCCTGAACATCCACTGTCCACGACTAGGGTACTCACCCTGGTGCCCTGCAATCACAAACAATCACTGATTGTTAGTTTTAAGGATCCAGACTTGCTTGGATCCTTTGGCTTTCTTAATTCTGTTAGCTTTTGCAGCGGAATTCACATTATCAGAGTTTAAGCTAACTTTTTCAGAGTTTACATTTGCAGAGTTTACTTTAACCCATTTCAAATTTGGTTTGGGTTCATAGTAATTATAGTAAATAGCATGATAATCTCTGCAAGTGTAAATAGAATGCCATGTACTTCCACAGTGTTTACATAAAGTCTGTGGTCTAGTTCTCACATAATCATTTTTAACTGCAGTTTTAGAGGGCAAAGAATTAATGTTCTTATTCTTACTGCAGAAACTAGCAAGATGATTAGTGCTACCACAATTAAAGCATGTTTTTCTAGATTGCAGGAGTTCCTTGACACCTAACCTCAAGTGCATCCCATATTTCCTTTGCAGTTGTGCAATTAATCACTTTATTAGACATAACATTATCTAATGCACTGTGAAGTAAGTGTCTTACTTTTGTATCCTTTGCAATAGATGAAAGATCCTCAGCAGTTAGATCTTTCTTTTTTTTTGGAATGACCTTTGATTCCTCACCAGCAGCAGCAGTAGATAACTTTGTAGGTTTGTGAGGACCTTCATAAATTCTATCAAGGTATTCTGGATCTGTAGCCTCCAGAAACATGGTCATCTTCACCTTCCAAATTGCATACTCTGATGGCCTAAGTATAGGAACCCTAATTGTTTCATACCTACTAACAGTAGTAGGGGTTTTCTCAGATGGTGGAGGTATCTCTGCCATTGATTACTATTGTGTTTTGGATCTTTAACTGTAATAAAGTAACAGATTGGCTCTGATACCACTTGTTAGGTCGAATTCACAATAGTTAATCAAATACTGTATAAGTAACTTAACAAGAACACACTGTTTAATACTTAAAAACTGTTTGGAATTAACAATTCCTCTCTCAGTGATGTAAAATATCACAGAGAGCTGCTTAGGTTACAATCAATGAATTTCTCAATGTTCGATACCCTTCTAGGGTTAACCTAACTGTATTTATAAAACATACAGCTTCGTACTATCAGTAATTGATTCTCCTATAATTAAGCTATACAATTGATATCAATCACGATTGCTTCAAGTCTTCCAAGTCAACTCAATCTCTTTGACAGCTTTCCAATCTTCAAAGATATTGCTTCCATATTTATCTTGTATCAATCTTCAAACACTGTTGACTCTTCAGACAATACCGCTACAGAGTTTAACAATCTCTGTTGCGCTTCCAGTCAGTGTTTAACTAAACTCTGACTGCTTCCAGCTAAACTCTGTTTTGTCACTATAGCTTCCAAACACTGTTCTCATCAATCATTTCTAACACTCTCACTCTTAGAGGATGCTTGTTGTTCACTAGATTGTGCCTCATCCTCATTATTCAACATTTGTTTGATGAGTAAGGCATCCTCATCAATTTCAAATGTTGATTCCTTAAAAATTGGATTTTCAGTCTTTCTCAATATGTGAGGCACTTTCTCATGAACAGCTGTGTCCTCTTCAATGACAGCATAGCCTTTCCTCTGTTTGAGAGAGTCATAGTCAAGTCCAATAGCTGCTTTGGGTTTAGCTTCAATTTTCTCACAGTAGGATTGCACTAGACCAGATGATTTCTTGAAAGTTTTCAGTTTGAATTCATTTTCAGCTAATTCATCCCTAAGAGCCTTCTCTACTTGACTAGCACATAAAATCTTGTTCTGCAAATATTCAACTTCTTTCTTAAGGTTTTCTACTTGCATAGCAGTTAGCTCAAGTTCCTCATTCTTTTTGGTTAATATTTCATTTCTAGTAGACAGTTTAGCAATCTCCTCATTAGCAGCAGTCATACTAGTATGAATATTAAACATTTCAACAGATAGTTGTTCGATCATGCATTCATACTCAGAAACAGGCATGTCTATAGTAGTGAGAGATGGTACCTGAGAATCAGATGGAGATGAGTCATCCTTGGAGTTGGCCATCAAGGCATAATTGTAGAATTCTTGTTCCTCTCCATCACTCTCAGAATCATCCCAACACTTCCCTTCAGCTATGTAGGCCTTACCTTGTGTCTGCTTTTTCAGAAGGGCCTCATACTTAGCTTCGAGCTCAAGATAATCTCTATCCTTCTTTTTAGGCTTCTTGCATTCACTGGCAAAATGCCCTAGGTCATTGCATCTATAGCACCTTACAGATGACCTATCCACATAACTGGTTTTGAATTTATTTCTGTTTGGTTTCACAGGTGCCTTGTTCTTGTTGACTGAATGGTTTTGAGGTTTGGGTTTGAAGGGTTGATTTCTTTTAAATCTGATGTTTGGAAATTTTTTGGCCATGAAAGCATATGAAGTATTTTCCATCCCATCAAGTTCTTCCAGAGTGTAAAACTCTTCTTCTTCTTCCTCCTTTTCCTCAACAGGTTCACTCACCCCAGCTTCAGTTTCTTCATCATCTGCTACCTCCTCTATCCTTAGCTGGCTTGTAGATGCTTCTAGGTCCAGAATAGATTTGTTGACAATCAAGGCACATGATGTGTTTATCATTCTACCTTGGTTGGCTTGAATAGCCCTTTTCTGAAGCAACTCAAGTTCATGAGTCTTTAGGACTCCATAGAGCACATCATAGGTGACTTTGTTCAAATCTCTCTCCCTTAGAGAAATGACTCTTTGCTCTAGATGATTTGGTGAAGATAACAGAAATTTCATATTTAACTCCTTGGTGCTGTAAACCTTGCCATTCATCTGCAACTCAGTAACTAGCTTGTGAAACCTTTCAAACATTTCAGTGATGCTTTCCTTGGGCTGTGCCATGAAAGCTTCATACTGTGTGACCAGTATCTGTTTCTTGTTTTCCTTAACCTCATCAGTCCCTTCACACAACACCTCAATGTGATCCCACATCTCTTTAGCAGACGTACATGATGAAATGTTCGGAAACATTGACATGTCCATGGAATCAATGATAAGCAGCATGAGGTGGCTGTCAAGAGCAACCTTCTCCCTTTCTGATTCTGTCCATTTTGATGGATCCTTGGCCTCATAAGATCTTGGGATAGTTGTGGTTCCAACAGTCTTTTCTGGTATCTCTTGTTGTGGAACAAAAGGACCATTCTTGAGAATCTCAGGATATAAGGGATGAGAGGCTTTAATGAACAACATCATCTTTATCTTCCAGAGGTTGAAGTTTTCTTTGTCAAACTTAGGGACCTTCACCGTTCCTATAGTCTTTGGTGTATTCGAACTCATGATCGTTTTTCTGTTTTTAAATAAACAGCCCGCTCTGATACCACTTGTTGAGTATTGAACACAAAGAAAGAATACAGAGGGGGGGTGAATGGATTCTTGAACTTTTCGTGCCTTGAGTCTGTGTAGCAAACAAGTATTGTGTGTGCAGAGATGTAGATGCGGATAAAGAACAACACACAACACAATATCACTTTAATCTAATGTATTATTAGATAAAGGTTGCTACAATCTGTGAATATAAATAATAGTATTCTCAGCTTCGTTTTTCTCAGAGAAATATAGCTTACAGTGTATGAAAAACTCGACTCAGACAAAGTTACTAAGTTATGAAGTGAGGCTGTGTCCTTATAGAACATGGATACAGCCTACTTACTGCAAATAAGGTAGCTAAACAAATTACTTTCTAGTCTGTCTATCCTTTTTGAGTAAGTGTCCAAACGGTTACAGATTTGACTTTGCAAAGCCTGTTTAGATCCACTTCTTTAGCTCCTTGTCTCTTCTATATCTCTCCAAGCTTCCTTATAGGCTTTCCAAAGCACGTTACAGATTGTGGTCCATAAAGTGCATTGGCTTGTTGCAGGTTTCTGACTTGTACAATTTCTTCAGTATTTTGTCTCCAAGAATGTATTCGAGAAGTGACTAAGTAAGTGATTCGAGAACTAGAATTGACTTGATCGATAACTCTGAGTTCTCGAACACTGTTATATTGACATATCGAACCACTTCTCGAATAGCTCTTTTCCATCAGGATTCCTTGAGTTGTCGAATAGAACATTTGACTTATCGAATCCTCGAGATATCGAATAGCTTTCTGAGTCCTTGAGATATCGAATGGAACTTTGACTTGTTGACTCTTTGAGAACTCGAATACCATCTTGACTTGTTGACTTCTTGAGTTCTCGAATAGAGTAGTAGACATATCGAATCTCTGAGATATCGAATGAGATATCGAACAGTGTATTCAGAGATATCGAATAGTGTCTTGAGATATCGAATCCCTGACTTCTCGAATGCTGGACTTCTCGAATAGACAAATATACTTCTCGAATTGGTACTTAGGCAAATTCTTCATTTCTTCAAATCCCAACTGTGATTATTTGACAGTCTTTAACTCCTTGCTTGAGGCATGAACCTTGGAACTTCTTTCAAGCATTATTCTAGACTCTATAAGTACAATTACACAACTAGGATTTGATGCCTACTACAAGTACAATACAAACAGAAACTCTACAACTAGAGGTTCCCTCAGTTAAGAGGTCATGTAGGTAATGCAAAGCATTACAAACAATTAGGCTTGTTATTAGATGTGTACAGGCATGCCTCTGTAACTAACAATTGTTATTGTTTATATTATTGTTTGTGTTATATTTAGCTCTCGAGAAAAAAAAAAGAAAAAAAAAGAAAAAGAAAAGAAAAAAAAAGATATATATTATGAGAGCATGTTTGTGTTTGTTGTGATCCTATTTCAGTCGACTAGTCGAGTGTTTGTTTTAGTAAAAATTATGTGGGGGGAAAATAGGGTGTTGTGTATGATTTATGGTACTTACTAGCTTTTGACACTTCACCTGATTTGGCTTATTTGACATACCTTGTCCCTAGCCCCGTTACAACCCAATTAAAGACCTTTTGATTATCGTCATTAATGTATGTTGTGTTAAGAGTTAGATTGATACCAATTGTCAAGCATGCTTATGATTTTGTTGGAATTGAGTGATACACTTACCCTTGTTCTTGAGTGAGTATTCTTTTGTGAGTGGATTGTGAGTGTTTGATTGTTTTTGCGTATGAGATCCCGAGTTTTGTCTCAAAGATGTACTCTTGTAGGCTTAGCATGTTTACTAACTTATTCTTACATTTGACATGGGCTTGTGAGAACTTATGCATGTTCATTGAGTAGACTATGTGAATACTTGCACTTCCGACACCAAAACATTGCATTATTACTTTGATTCTTAAGTTGATATGACATGAGAGGATTTGAAGGTGTGGTGATGTATTAGTAGTAAATCATTTGCATTTTCATATTAGTTGCATTGCATTGCATTGGATTTTGTGGGTACATTCGTTATAGGCCCTCACGAGACCTTACTCGTCCACTAGGGCTGCCTAGGGGTTTAAAGGGCTTATTGCATATGCCAAATGCAACCGTGATCACCTATGGAAGTGGTACTAATTAGCTAGTTAGTTGTAATTGTTAATGCTTGAGGACAAGCATTGGTTTACGTTTGGGGGTATGATAAGTGGATTTTATATCCACTTGGAGCATTCTAAATCGGCTTAAATTGATTGTCTTGGACTAAATTTTCTTGTAGTTTTGATGTGTTTTGCTTAGTTATGCAGATTTACGAGAATGCTGATTAAGGTTGATGCTTCTATCGTTTTTGGAGATTTAATTGATTAAAATTTGGATTTTCCGGGAAGGCTGCGCAGCTTACACTGTTTTGGCCATATCTGGAGTTCTAGAAGTCCGTTTTCAGCGATCTTACTGCCCACGTGAAGCTTGGGAGATTTTCTACAACATGGAACAGGTGTTACATGAGCAAGTTGCGCGTGGTGGGGGCAGGAAGCACGACAAACAGAATGTTGGGAGCAGGGAAATTACTGTTTTGCCCTTTTCAAGTTCTAATTGTATTTTGGGCAGTTTTTAGCACCTTAATTAAATTCTAATTGTAATAGAAGATAAGTCTTTGCTGGGCAAGAAATCTAGAGCCTATAAAAACACATCTAAACACAACACAACGTACTCAGTATATCCCGCATGAGCAGGGTCTGAGGGGGGTAGGATGTACGCAATCATGCCCCTACACAAAGGTAGGGAGATTGTTTCCGATTTTTGACCCCCGGCAGGAATCGAACCCGTGACCTCACGGTTCACGGATTGGGCACTTACCACTGTGCCAACTCAACCCCTTTCTATAAAAACACATCTAAGCATTGTAATTTGGATAATAGCTTTATTATTGTAATATAACTTAGATATGCAAGGGAGAAAAGGAGAGAAGGATTCAACGCTCGTGACAAGCAACGGATCTAGATCTACTTTATCCTTTGTGTTATTTTGGATTATAGATTTGTTTTCTCAACTCTTTGTTTTATTAATATTATTGCTTCTTTTATTCATATCTTGTTTATTATCATGTTTTCATCAAATCCCATGACGATGAACGGTTCAATTATGAGCTAATCGTTGTCATGGGATTCTAACGGATTTATTTATGGAACTTCGTATCTTGATGCTTTAAAGATCTGTGTGTGGTGTATATCTGATATCCTCGTATGGTTAATCTTAATGCTTTTAGATGCGTAGCTAACATCTAAATTGAATTGTTAATCTCTTGTGAAGTGAAAGTGGATCTTGAGATTTAGAACTTGCCATGCTAGCATAGGTTCATAATTGTTTATCAATATGATTCGTGGTGTGAGATGAAAATACTTATACTGCCCTGTGTGATCTTTATGGATAACTTGTTCTTCAACTGTTATGTTTTCAAATTCTATAGACATATAAGGTCTAAGCATAATTGGTGTCTATTCATCTTCTATCTCTTTTGTGGATGTATGTTTAGTTTGGTATGCGTATGCTGACAGGTAGCGTATACTTGTTTCGTGTTATCCGATCAGATATCAAAACCCACATAGTGATTAAAGGCGTCAGATCTAAGGGAAGTATTTAATGAAGTTAGGATCCCATGTTTTTATTCACATAAGTAATTCAATTTCTATTCTTATTAGTTAATTTAATTCTTAGTTTTATAATTTGCATCTTAGTTTAATTTAGTTAATCAAACCCCAATTTGTTAATTGTCTTAGCAGTGAATTAAAACCATACATTGTTACATAGGTACTAAATTGAAGTAAAAACCAGATCTCTGTGGGAACGAACTTGACTTATATCTATATTACTTGTGACCACGTGCGCTTGCGTGATTTTGTGTTAACAATATTCAACAAGTCTTGAAAGGTATTAAGCATAAAATAAAGGACTGGTCCAAGAAATCGGAAAACAATATCGATGGAAATATCGAATTGTTGGAAAAAGCGCAAGCGAAATTGGACAACAAGTTGGTTAGTGCAGAGGATAAAATCAAAATTCAGTCAAGGTTGGAAGTGTTGTATGACAAGAAAGCTTCAATGATCAAGTAGAAAGCAAGGTTTAAATGGGCAATTGAGGGTGATAGAAATAGCAAATTCTTTCACCAGTGTGTGCAAAAAAGGAGAGCAAGGAATAATATAAAAAAATCTGGTGGAATAACTGCTGGATCACTAGGTCAGAGGATATAAAACAAGCTTTCTTCACTTACTTCTCAAGATTCTTTAAAGAGAAACACCAGAGAATCCTTCAGCTGGATAGTCTTGTGGAGCCAGTTCTCAATGAGGAGGAAGCAAGTTGGCTAGAAAGGGATATTTCAAAAGAAGAACTATAAGAGGCTTTAAACTCTTTTTCAAACTCTAAATCCCCTGGACCAGATGGAATAAATGTGGGTTATTTGAAATTTTTGTGGCCAAAAATAGGGGAGGTGTTACTCAATTCGTTACAGGCTTTCACCTCTTCAGGTATTCTTCCAAGAGGCTTCAACTCTTCATTTATTGCTTTAATCCCTAAGAAACCAATGCCTTCGTTATTAATAGATTTCAGGCAAATTAGTTTAATAAATTGAACATTTAAACTTTTCACTAAATTGTTGGCATCAAGGTTGGGGGGATTTATGCATAAATTGGTGAGAAATACACAATTTGGATTCATGAAAGGGAGACAAGCTGCTGATAGTATTCTTATTGCAAATGGGCTATGTCAAAGCATTTGGACAAACAAAGTGGATGGATTGGTGTTGAAAATAGATTTTGGGAAATCCTTTGATACAATCAATTGGGAATTTCTCTTAGAGCTCATGGAAAGATTGGGTTTTGGGGATAAATGGGGGAAATGGATAAAGTGGTATCTTAAGGATATTAGAATTTTGATTCTAGTGAATGGATCCCCTTCAAAAGAATTTTTCCCTGAAAAAGGACTGAGACAATGGGATCCATTGTCTCCACTTTTGTTCAACCTTGTGGGAGAGGTACTTAGTAAACTCTTAAATAAAGCTAAGAGTGAAGGTTTAATTGAAGGAGTGAAGCTTCAGAATATGCAGGAGAGCATGACACACCTGCAATTTGTAGATGATGTCATAGTCTTTATTAACAATAAAGCTGAATGCGTTCAAGAAATTAAGCACTTGTTGTTGTGCTTTCAGTTTCTTACAAGACTAAAAATAAATTTTTCAAAAAGTCAGCTTTTTGGGGTCAAAAAGGATTTGGAATTACTAAACCAAAGTGCAGAGATTCTAGGCTGCAGTGTAGGTTCAATGCCATTCACGTACTTAGGAGCTAAGATTGGATTATCTCCAAAGAGAACGATTTTTTGGGATCCTCTAATATCTAAATTCAATAACAAGCTAGCTACCTGGAAAAGTGATTTTTTAAATATGTCAGGTAGGTTAGTACTACTTAAGGTTGTGATGGATAGCTTGCCTACATACTTGCTTAACCTTTATTCCATTCCTAAAGGAGTCACTGGTAAGATAGAATCCATTAGAAGAAGTTTTCTTTGGGGAGAGATGGTCAAGAATGGTAAAAAAGAGAGAAAACTTCACTTGCTCAGTTGGGAAAACATCACTAAACCTAAAGAGTTTGGAGGATTAGGGATAGTTCCCTTGGAGGTTAAAAACAAAGCCATGTTGGGAAAGTGGTGGTTCAGGTGGCAAAAAGAGAGATCAAGTCAGTGGAGTAAACTTATAAAGGCCAAGTATAACTATGGGGAGGATGAAGATATAGATGGGAAAAGTTCTAATGGTAAGGTCTCGTACCTTTGGAATAGCATTATTCGGATTAATGATGCATCAGGTTTTAACAAGAAGTTGGGCTTTAGCAATAACTTATGGTCAATCAGAAATGGTGAATCAGCCTTGTTCTGGGAAGATTGGTGGCATGGAAAAGAAAGACTTAGTAAGTCTTTTCAAAGATTGTACAGTGTATGTAAAATTAAGAAGGTGGTGATAAAGGAATTCGTGGAAATTTGTGTTCATCTCTATTTGAATTTCACCCTAGATTCGGATCCCTCAAAATTGTTGAAATTCTAGTACAAATACAATTTTTAACGTAGTTTTTTTGAATTCGATCAAAATAATAAACTAATGCTAAATTTAAATTAATTGTCTCGGCATGTGCTTTGAACGGATTATCGTCTAGTATTGATAATGAAAATACTTAATTAAGATGTTTTAACTATTAATATATCATTATAAATTTATGACTCCGACCATTTAGTTTAAAAGAAAATTCATCCAAATTTTTCTAAACAAATAGCCAAAATTCCTTTCCAATTTATTAATTTTTCACAATTTATATACACACATGCACAAACTTCCAATTTATTATCCTTTTCTCTAATATTGTGAATTTAAAAATATTTAAACTTTCAAGAAAGAAATAAATATGATTATTCCATTCCCTTTTAAAAACTTGGAAAATCAAACACAGGAATGGAATGATCATTCCATTCCTTAACCATTCCCTTCCAATTCTCAATACATTCTTCCGGCCTCATTCCATTCAAATGTAAAGTGAACACAATCGTGTATTATTCTTATTTTTATTTATTATTAAACATTACAATTTTATTTAAAAATAATAATAAATTACTATTTAATTTGATATGGGCTAAAAATAAGCCCTAAAGACACAATTAATGTTGCATTAATTAGACCTATCTTGGTCCAAATATGAAGTCCATTAATGAGACCCAAAACCCTAATTAAATATTAATTTCGTAATTAATATTAAGGGCTAATTGACAGCTAAGAAATACAAGTCAGATAATTATGTTATCTCTCTAAAGAGTAGCCTCCAAGGCACATAGTCATACAAGGAAACAGACTCCTACAAGGTAGGAGTCTAGAACCTTCCTCAAGGCTGACTTACCCACCAAGTCACCTAATTCTACCATAATTCTGAGGCTTCTCAACCTATATAAAGGGTCAGACCCCTCACCCTCAGAACTACGTTTTTTGGCTTGATCTTTGATATTCATCAAAGTACGTAGGCATCTTGTGAAGGCAGATTCAGCCACGAGCACGAGAGCAACCATTAAAGCATGAAGCTCACACACCCTAGCATTAAATACAAGCAAACCCTAGCCGCAATCTAATAACCTAGTTTTCATTCCACAACATTTGGCGCCGTCTGTGGGAAGAAGACATCAACCATGGTTCAAACACGAAGAACAGCATCAATCACTACAGAGCTAATCACTACTGAGGCTCTGCCCCTAAGCTCTGCTCCGCCTGTCACTGAGCAGGTACCCCCAGCCACAGGGGCGATCACTCAAACCCAGGTTTCTCAACCTCCAGGGACGAATCCACATGACGAAAGGACGTAACCTATGGTCCTCCACCCGGGTCAAGGAACCAGCTCCCCTCAAATGCTGGTTTCTCCTTTAGTTGATCCCAGTCGCCCGCCACCAGGAGTACAGATCCATACTACGGATCTCCCCAGGAATACCAACCCGATGTATGGTCTGCCTAACTACCCTCCTGGACCCAGTGGCCATGCCTTGCAGATCCGAGATCGAGAGTATCTTGACTACTCTGGCCCCTATACTGACGATTCATCGACTAATGATGATCGTGATGAAGCCCCGAGGAGGCGACGTGCTAACAAAGAACCAAGAAGGAGAACATAAACTATCCATGATGGACCCCCCTTGACAGCTGCTGAGAGAATCAAGGCTCATGAGGCTGAGATTTTAAGGATAAAGGAAGATATTGCGAGAGAACAAGCTAGGTTGAATCAAACTCAACCTCCTCCAACCTCAGGATTGATTCCCTTTATAGATCTGGAGAGGTCTTCAAGAAGGCAGAGAAGGGCTGACACCCCAACTGGAAGAACCACAAGGGTGGAAACCTCTAGGGGCAACCCCAAGGATCTGATGCCACTGGGGGATCCTGATGATCCCACACCCCCGTTTATCGAGGAGGTAATGAATGCTCACATCTCCAGGAAGTTCAAGATGCTGACAATTAAGGCTTATGATGGTACGGGCGATCCCGCAAATCACGTTAGGACGTTCTCGAACGCACTGCTGTTACAGCCTGCAAGTGACGCCTTGAAGTGTAGGGCGTTTCCTCAAACACTGACAGGCATGGCTCAAAGATGGTATAGCCGTCTACCTGCGAATTCAATTGGTTCTTTTAAGGAGCTAAGCGCCGCTTTTGTTAGCCAGTTCATCAGCGGGAAAGTTCATGAAAAAAGTTCCGCGTCTCTCATGTACGTGGTCCAAGGAAATAATGAAAACTTGAGAGACTACCTCAAGAGGTTCACTAAGGAGACATTGAACATCACTGACTTGGAAAACAAGGTGGCCATGGTAGCCCTGGAACATGGAACCACTGATGAATTCTTTAAAAGGTCATTGGCAAAGCATCCTCCTGAAAACATTGCTGAGCTCCAGCGAAGGGCTGACAAGTATATCAAGGCTGAGGATAGCATGAAAAAAGAAACCGCGGGAGGTAATGGCAAGGGTAACAATGACTCCAAGAAACGAAAGCAAGACCAGGAGTATGATGCTAGGGACAAGTATCCCCGTACTAGAAAAGACTCTGAGTCAACACCGAAGAAAAATATGGGCCTAAGATTTTCTGACTATGCAAGGTTGAATGCTCCTAGGAGTCAAATCTTGTTAGAGATCGAGAAGGATAAGGACTTCCGATGGCCGAAGCCACTCAGGGGAGACCCCGCAAAGAGAAACAAGGATCAATATTGTCGGTTCCACCGAGACGTGGGGCATGATACAGATGATTGTAGGCAGTTAAAGGATGAGATTGAATTCCTGATCCGCAAAGGAAAACTAAATAATTTCACCAAAGGTGAAGATCGTGGAAACCAAAGAAGGGATTACGACAGGAGAGATAATGACAGAAGGGACAATAATCGTGATCGTAACACATAGCCCCGAGGGCCAGTTATCAACATGATCTGGGGAGGCCCGACAGCAGCTGGTACAACTCGAAATTCTCGGAAGGTATATGCCAGAGAGGTGATGCACATCGTAGGAGAGGCCCCGAAACGTGCTAGGACTGAAATAGTGATTGGTTTTGATGATTCTGATCTTGAAGGGGTGAATTTCCCCCATGATGACCCGTTGGTCATAACCCCTGTGATTGGGAACTCGGAAGTGAAGCGAGTCTTGATAGACAATGGAGCTTCCGTTGATATTTTGTTTCATGATGCTTTTATAAAAATGGGATACACTGATTCTCAATTAACCTCGACCAACATGCCCATCTACGGATTCAATGGAGTTGAGTCCAAGGTTGAGGGTACTATTCAGTTGCCCATGACAATCGGACAAGAACCTAAGGAATCTACTCAGATGCTGAATTTTCTAGTGATCAAGGCAGCCTCAACCTATAATGCAATCCTGGGAAGGACTGGACTTCATGCGTTCAAGGCTGTTGCCTCCACTTATCATATGAAGATTAAGTTTCCAACCCGGAATGGTGTCGGAGAACAAAAGGGTGATCAGAAAATGGCAAGAAGTTGCTATGTATCCGCTTTAAGAGCTGATGGAGTCTGGGGGCAGGTACTCCCGATTGAAGACATGGATGTCCGTGGTGATGATGAACACCGCGGGAAGCCAGCAGAGGATTTGGTCCCCATACCTCTAGAGCTGGGCGACCCTGAAAAAGTCACTTATATAGGAGCTTCACTGAAAGAACCCTTGAAGGGCAGGTTGACGACATTCTTACAAGAAAACAGTGATGTGTTTGCTTGGACCGCAGCTAATATGCCAGGGATTGATCCTCAACTCATAACTCACAAGCTAAATGTTGATCCTGAACGGAAAACAATAAAGCAGAAGAAGAGGAATTTTGCTCCAGAGAGACAGGAGGCCATTAAGCAAGAAGTTGACAAGCTCTTAGAGGCTGGGTTTATCAAAGAGATTCAGTTCCTCGAATGGTTAGCTAACCCTGTGATGGTCAAGAAGGCGAATGGGAAGTGGAGGATGTGTATAGACTTCACCGATTTGAATGACGCATGTCCGAAGGATTGTTTTCCCCTGCCAAGGATAGACATGTTGATAGATGCCACAGCTGGACATGAGATGTTGAGCTTCATGGACGGGTTTAGTGGCTACAATTAGATTAAGATGCACAAGGATGACATCCCAAAGGTATCTTTCATAACTGACTTTGGTGTTTTCTGCTATCTTGTTATGGCTTTTGGTCTGAAGAACGCAGGAGCTACTTACCAACGACTGGTGAATAAGATATTCGCCCATCTGATTGGGAAAACCATGGAGGTCTAGGTTGATGACATGTTAGTCAAGAGCCTGTGCAAGGCAGACCACATTAAGCACCTCAGAGAGGCATTCGAAGTGCTGAGGCACCACAAGATGATGTTGAATCCAGCCAAGTGTGCTTTTGGAGTTGGATCAGGAAAATTTTTGGGATTGATGGTTTCGAAGAGAGGCATAGAGGCCAACCCTGATAAGATCAAAACGATTCTGGACATGGAACCACCCCGCTCTATACGAGATGTACAGAAGTTAACGGCCCGAGTTGCAGCCCTGGGGAGATTTATCTCTAAGTCTGGTGACAAATGCTTGCCTTTCTTTAAGGCATTGAAGAAGGTGAAAAATCTCGAGTGAACTTCTAAGAGCCAAGAGGCCTTTGAACAGCTGAAGAAGTACATGGCTGAAGCCCTGTTGTTGGCCAAACCAAGTCCTGGGGAGACTCTTTATCTATACCTGGCGGTATCCGAACACGCATTAAGTGTTGTTCTCGTTCGAGAAGAGAGCAAGGTTCAGAAGCCTATCTACTATGTGAGCAAGGTGTTGCACGGGGCCGAGTTAAATTACTCTCCCATTGAGAAATTTGCTTTGGCATTGATAACAGCTTCAAGGAAGCTACGACCGTACTTTCAGTCGCACAAGATTGAAGTCCTGACGGACCAGCAGTTGAGAAATATTTTGCACAGCCCTAAAGCCAGTGGAAGGCTAATCAAGTGGGCAATTGAACTTGGAGAATTTGACATCACATACAAGCCTTGGACAGCCATCAAGGCTCAGGCATTGGCTGACTTCGTGGTTGAATGTACCATTGACAACCAAGAAGTCGGGGGGTAGGAGATAGTAACCACCCCTGGAAGTGAGAATAAAGATGAAGAACTTGTACCCGAGCTAAAGGAGTATTGGGTGCTCTATTTTGACGGAGCATCAAAAACAAAATCTAGTGGTATAGGTTTGGTTTTGCAAAGCCCTGATGGGTTCACAGTTGAGTATGCTTTGAAGTTGGACTTTCCAACAACCAACAACGAAGCTGAGTATGAAGCCTTGATAGCCGGATTGGGTTTGGCCAGAATCATGAGGGTCAAGAACCTCAAAGTCTGTGGAGATTCAAGACTGGTAGTCTCGCAGGTGAAGGGTGAATTTGAGGCCAAGGATGAAACTATGGCAAAGTATTTGAGAGTTGTGAAGGCTGTTATGACTCAGTTCGACGAATGCTATGTGGAGCATATTTCGAGAGAAGAGAACGTTAAGGCTGATGCTCTGTCCAAGTTCGCTTCTTCTGAGATAGAGAATTATGCAAGGAGTGTTTACTTCCAGGTCTTGAAGGCCCCGACCGTCAACTCGAAGTTGGTGGCACCGATTGATATAGGGGGCTGTTGGATAGACCCTATCAAAGCTCACCTTGAAACCGGATGGCTCCCTGACAATGCCTTGGAGGCACGAAAACTGTCAGTGAGAGCATTGAGATATACCTTAATCGAAGGCATCCTTTACAAGAGGTCGTTTATCATCCCATATTTGAAGTGGTTAAGGCCCCAATCACCTCCTTTAAACACAAGGATAATAAAGTAACGTTGCCAGTGCTTGTAAGAATCAGGGAAAGAAGCCTCATTCACAATATGAGGAACTCCAGGTCGGTGTTGGCAAGAAATCCAGCCTTTATGTGTAGCCGGGCTATTCTTGAACAGAAAGATGCTCCTAAACAAGGGGATACTGTGGGGAATCTTCTCCTGAAAGCACCTCAAAACAAAGACGGAGATAAGCTTCCATGAATTTGGGTATAGCTGACAAGGGTTGATTTTGACCTCGGCTAGCAATTGTAGAACAAAGGGATGAAAGGGGAATCTAAACCCCGACTCCATGGCACTCTTGTAAACGAAAAGCCTCTCAGGGTGCCAATTGTATGTCCTGTCACTTGGGAGGGGAACATCACATCTGATGGGAAAATCATACTTCTTCTTAAGAGCCCTAGTCTCGATCTTAGACAGAGAGCTTGGAAATTTGAACGAGTCGAACTCAGCATTGGAGGGGAAGGCATCTCCCATCTCATTATGTAACTCAAGCAAAGAAAGAACTGGACGATCAATAACAAGAGGAGGAAGAGCTCTATTACCTTGTGAAGCTCGAAGTTTCCCTCGAGCATGGAGCCTCTCAGCCACGGATGCAGGAACTGGAACTTGATCAGCCATCTTGAACCTTGGTTGAAGATAAGAAATTTAAACTTGAGAGAAAACTTGTAAGATGAAAATTTTGCAAGAGAAGTTGTGAATGAAATTGCTTCCCCTCCCACTCTTTTATAGGAAAAGGGTGACCTTCAACTACAAGTCACATTTTTGGCGACCCGCGTTTATAGGTTTAATAGAGCAGAATGCTCGGAAAATACGAAAAACTCGAAAGAAAATATGGCAAAACAACGTTTCTTCGAAAAATAAAACGAAGAAACGAGAGAGCCGAAAGAAAATATGAGCTGAAACGATAATTAAAACGATCAGCCCAAGGATTAAGGTTAACTACGCTTAGAGAAAGAAAATCCAATTAGCAATCCTAATTAAGGATTAATACATGGGTTAATCTTTTCTTTAAAAGAATATATCTGGATCAAGTCCAAGCATGGGTGTTAACAAAAACATTGAGTCTTGGTTTAAGAATCAAGAAAAACAAGAAGTTAAAGCTATGAAAGCCATGGTGCCAAACAAAGTTTTTAAGAATTCTAGCTTGATTCCAATGCAAAGAGTTTGGACTCAAAAACAAGAAATTCAAGGACTCAAAAGCATGGAATTCCAAATATTTCATTTGAGAATTCAAAAAAAAAATTGAAGTGGCCGAACAGCCTCAGCCGAGGCACCTCCACAAGGGCAACAGCCGAAGCCACCAGGCCGAAGTCCCTCGTAGAGGGCAACAACCGAGCAGCTCAGGTCGAAGCACCTCAAGGAGGGCAACAACCGAGGTGCCACAGCCGAGGAAGCCCTCGAGGAGCACCTGGCCGAGCAAGCAAGGTCGAAGACACCTCACAAGGGGCCTCAACCGAGCTGCTCAGGCCGAGCTCTCCCACGAAGGTCCTCCACCGAGCAGGCACGACCGAGGCAGCCATTAGAAGCCCTCAGCCGAAGAGAAGAGGCCGAGGAGGCTTCAAGGGCATGCCAGCCGAGGAGACCAGATCGAGTAGAAGTTTTACGAGTCTTGGCCGAGGTAGTTGAGCCGAGGTGGATCAGCCAAGGGCGTGGCCGAGGTGGATCAACCGAGGTGAGCTCCTGCAGAGGTGATGGCCGAGCTGAAAAACAAGAAAAACATGCAATTTTTGGGAGCAAAATTAGTGATAAAATTTTAGAAAATTAAGTCGAAACGATAATTTCTGAATAGTAATAGTCTTCAGAAATAAAAAATTTCCAGGGGCTCTGCCAGGAGCTCGACTCTAGCCAGGGGCTCTGCCCCTTGGACCCCGCCAGGGGCTGCCGCCCCTTGGACCCCGCCAGGGGCTGCCGCCCCTTGGACCCCGCCCGGGAGCTGCCGCCCCCGGGCCCCCGCTAGCGCCGTTTAGCGTCGTTTAACATCGTTTAAACGTCGTTTAAAGGCTGATTAGTGCCGATTAGCATCAAATTAACATTGTCGTAAACGCGTCGGTCGCTCCACGCTTTACATTAAGGCAATACTCGTGAAACACTAGTGTAAAAGGATGAACCCTGACCCAAGTCTTTGAAAGGACTGTTAAAACTTCAAGGAAAACCTGATCAGTTTTCCTAGAAGTTGGGGGGCAAATGATATGGGCTAAAAATAAGCCCTAAAGACACAATTAATGTTGCATTAATTAGACCTAGCTTGGTCCAAATATGAAGTCCATTAATGAGGCCCAAAACCCTAATTAAATATGAATTTCGTAATTAATATTAAGGGCTAATTGAAAGCTAAGAAATACAAGTCAGATAATGATGTTATCTCTCTAAAGAGTAGCCTCCAAGGCACATAGTCATACAAGGAAACCGACTCCTACAAGGTAGGAGACTAGAACCTACCTCAAGGCTGACTTACCCACCAAGTCACCTAATTCTACCATAATTCTGAGGCTTCTCAGCCTATATAAAGGGTCAGACCCCTCACCCTCAGAACTACGTTTTTTGGCTTGATCTTTGATATTCATCAAAGTACGTAGGCATCTTGTGAAGGCAGATTCAGCCACGAGCACGAGAGCAGCCATTAAAGCACGAAGCTCACACACCCTAACATTAAATACAAGCAAACCCTAGCCGCAATCTAATAACCTAGTTTTCATTTCATAACATAATTGGTCAAATTATAATTTACCAATTACATTTTTTTTTAATTAAATTTTTTGTTTGTAAATTGTATAATAGCCTAATTCCTGCACAAATGTATTAACAGAAAATGAATTATCAAAGAGAGTAGGGAGCCTGAGATATATCTCAGGTAAGTTCCCTAAGATACTTAATTTTTTAAATATAAAAATGGAGGGGGCATTTTAGTAAATTCAGATATTTTCAATTAGCCCTGCGGGCCCAACAAGATTTAAAAGTTGTTATACATGTATCTTAGGAAAAGTTCCCTGAGATATATCTCATGGTCTTTTTTCTCATTATCAAATATATTTTAAATTAAATAAAATCATTCCAATAGTGAACCAAACAAATAATATACCTCAACCCGATTCAGCCAAACGACCCCTAAATTAATTGAAAGAAATAAAATACAAACCAAACAAGCTGAAGGTGAATTGTAATTATCTTGAGAGCATTATGAGGAGAGAGGAAAGAGGAGAGAGAGGCGCTGGTAACATTCAAAATTTAAATTTTCAGACACCAAACAGGGGCGCTGACCACCGGAACTCGGTAGATTCAAACAAGAAGACACAATGGTACCAAATTAGGAGGGACAACACTACGGGCAAAAGAAAGGTGATACCATTGGAGGTAGCAGAAGCTCTTGAGGAGAACACAAACCCAAACAACCACAAACATAAATCGTATGCTGAAGCTCTAAAATCCAAAACCATCCAACAATCGTTCCCAATGGAAATCCCCAAAATATTCCCTCCTCCAGCAAAACTATCCATATTGGTTCACAATCTTCCCCCACAGGCAACTACCAAGGAAATCTGGGTATTTCTCAACAAGAAAAGATACATCAGAGACATTGTTTTTCCCAGAAAGAGGGATAAGAACAACTTCAGAATCGGCTTTTTAAGAGTGCTAGGCAGACAAGAAACTAACACGATAATCGAGGATTTTAACTCCAAAACTTTCATGGGTCACAAATTACTTGTAAATCTTTCTCGCAGCAACTCAACCTCTTCCAACCAGTTCCATACCTCAAGTTTCAATAATCGGTTTAACCCCTCAAGTCAAAAAACCAAATCGAGAGTTGATCAACAGATCCCCCGGAAGGAAACCAAGGATCCTGGTCCAGCACCTTCCAACAACCGGACTTCTGAGGTATGCCCCCAACCTTCCTTTAAAACGATAATAGGACATGTGCAAGAATCAGACCAATTATTATTGGAAAGATCTGTAATAGGAATAACAGAGGAACCAACAACGGCTAACATGCTCATTGAGAAGCTTCTTACGGAAGGTATAACCATAGTGAGTATTAAAGGAATCTCTCATGTTAAATTTTTGATAACCTTTGAGGATATCGAAATGAAACAACAAGGAATGGATTTCCTCCGATTCCTGTTCACCAGTTTGAAAGAAGCGACCCCTCTAGACTCTATAATTCCAAGGTTAGCTTGGATCTGCTGTGATGGACTTCCGATATTCGCTTGGAATAAAGTGACTTGGAGGCGTCTTATAGGCGATTGGGGATATATCCTGACAGGGTGTGAGATAAAATCTCATGAAGGTATGTTCCTCAACCCAAAAATATGTATCCAAACTCAAAAAGTATTACAGATCGATGAGACAGTTAAAGTCATGATAGATGGTCTGGGATACTGGGTAAGAATGAAGGAGATAACACACAGCTTCGATAGCAAGGACTTTTATAACCCAGTGAAGGCGACAAAAATGCCCGGCCAATCGAACTCTTCAACTTCATCAAAATCGGAACTAAGCTCAAAACAGGGAGAGGAATATTCTCCGATAGACCCGAGTGGACTTGCTCAAACTTGCTATAATCATATAGTAATAAGAAAGTGCACTCCTAAGTCTTTCTCAAATGCACATCAGATTTTTGGGGACTCGGATAGTATCAATGAGGATCATGCAGACAGTGATGTTAGATGGTGCATGAGAGATAACTCCCCTCGTCAATCAGAGGAGTCTCAACCCTCTAGTCTCCAAGATCCCCCTATAGAGCAAGTATATCAATCCCCCTTAGAAGATAATCTTACGGCGGAAGAAGACGAATTAGACAATTACGTCGCTCAATTATCAAAGCTCAAACTAGGCAGAAGTGTGGGGAGACCAAGAAAATTCATAAAGAAGTGTAACTTCTTTGATTTCAAGTGCTCCAGACAAGGCAGGAAAAAAAGTCACAAACAAATCAAGATCATACACCAATCTAAAGAGAAGGTGCTCAAAAGGAAGCAAAAAGAGATGGCCCAAAGACAACAGCTAACAAGGATTCAGTACGACAAAACTCCGTCAATCCCAAAGCACATGGACTTAGAATCAGAGATCATGGAAATGGGACAGATGATGGGGTTGATCCCTTACAAGGATTTAGACACAACCCGACAAATCATCCGATCTAATCTGGCAAGAGATTGAGAATCTCTCAAACATTTCAGTAATCTTCTGGACTATCAATTATGTTAAATCAAGTATCCTTAGTAAGTTGGAACTGTCGAGGTAGCAATAATTCAATCACTTTGAGAAACATCCAGTCTTTGATAAGAGGATCCAAACCCCAAATATTGTTCCTTCAAGAAACAAAGAAAGAACAATGGGACAATTCTTCCAAAGACAGAATCTGGGACCACAAAGAACACGGCTGGTTAATATCTCCTTGTGTAGGTCACTCAGGTGGCCTTCTTACCTCATGGGATCACAACCTTCTATCACTAGTAAACTATAAAATAGATCGTTACTGGATATGGGCTAGATGGAAACTGATGGATGATACTTATTGTAACTGCATTAATCTCTACGGTCCACATTCCAGGGGCCAAAAAAGACAAATTTGGGAGGATCTCACTTCAATCATCAACAATCTCTCTGATGAACCATTATGCATACTAGGTGATTTCAACTGTCTAGAGAGCGAAGAAGAACGCATCAATTGCAACTACAGAAGACAGGACATGCAAGACTTCAACACATTTAAGTCCTTAAATGATCTAAGAGATGTCCCTCTGGGCAATTTCAAATTCACCTGGTTTGGCCCGGAGGCGAAATGCAGCAGGTTGGACAGAGCGATAATTAACAATACATGGTTTACCTCGGGTCATTGGTCATTGCAAGGTATTGGAAGAAAATCCTCGGACCATATTGCATTATGCCTAGGCAATAAAATGGTCAATTGGGGGAATATTCCGTTCAAAGCATTTAACATATGGCTACAGGACAAAGATTTTTTGGACATGGTAAAGACCAGGTGGCTTGATTCCAATATTGAGGATCTAAATCTGCAATCAAAATTCAAGCATCTCAAGATCCTTATCAAAAGCTGGAATTCTCAAAAAGGAAACATGCTAGATAGAATTTCAAATTTAGAAAGGCTAATTAAAGAGCATGACCAAAGGCACAACATCAACGATCATCAATTCAAAGCCAGAAAACAACTGGAAGTTAAGCTACATGAGGCTTACATCACCTGGGATGAAATGCTCAAACAAAAAGCTAGGCTCAATTGGGAAGCTCAGGGAGATGCAAACACAAAGTTCTTTCACAATAATGTCAAGTACAGGCAGAGTAAAAACCATATTCATGGAATAGCTTGGATGAACGAATGGTTAACTGACCCTTTAGACATCAAAACTGCCTTCTTCAACCATTTTTATGATTTTTTCAGGAAGCCTGACCCGGGGAAAACATTTTCATTTGGGACGCTAGTCAGTAAACATATTACTCCACAGCAAGCAAGCATGTTGGAATCAAAGTTTAGCTCAGAAGAATTGTTTTCAACAATTCAAGAAATGGGCTTGAACAAAGCCCCGGGGCCGGATGGAATAACCCTGGATTATATAAAAAAAATTTGGAACATTATGCATACGGACTTCACCAAAATGGCCTCTTCCTTCCACAACACAGGTTTTATCCCGCTAGGTCTCAATTCTTCCTTTGTCACCCTCATCCCAAAGATCAAACAGCCAAGACTTGTCTCAGATTTTAGACCTATAAGTCTTATCAACTGCTCGCTAAAAGTGTTGCTGAAAACACTAGCTAATAGACTTAGCAAAGTGATAGGTGACATTGTCTCAGAAGAACAATCTGCTTTCTTGAAAGGAAGGAATATCACCGAAAGTGTGATAATAACTCACGAGGTTGCACACAGTATCCACTCCAACTGTATTGAAGGCATCATAATCAAATTAGATTTTGAGAAAGCCTTCGACTCGGTCAGCTGGGACTTCCTTATGCAAACTCTTCAATCATTTGGGTTTGGCTCTAGATGGATCAACTGGCTCAAATCAATTCTAACCACTTCCAGAATGTCAATACTAGTGAATGGCAGTCCAATAGAAGAATTCAACCCTACAAGAGGCTTACGCCAAGGCGATCCACTCTCTCCATTATTATTCAACATAGTGGGAGAAATTCTGCACCTCCTCATCGTAAAAGCTTCTCAGTTGGGAATTATAGAAGGGATTTCATTAGGTTCGGGACCGGATCTAACTCACCTCCAATTTGCGGACGATTCAATAATCTTCTTGAACTGTTCTTCCAATTCGTGCAGAGGTATCAAAGTTGTTCTGAAAATTTTCGAAATGTTGTCTGGCCTGAAAATCAATTACCAGAAGAGTTCCCTCTATACGAACAAAAAACATACACAGGAAGCAAGTTCATGGGCAGAGATCATAGGTTGTCAAGTAGGATCTTGGCCTTTCTCTCATCTAGGGGTCACTATGGGGGCATCTCCAAAGGCAAAAAAATTCTGGTTCCCAATCACAAAGAAAGTGAAAACAAACCTCAGTAGATGGCGGAGCAATTGTCTTAACAAACAGGGTCGTTCGATACTTATCAAGTCAACCCTAAACAGCCTCCCTTTATATTGGATGACCTTCTTCCAAATGCCAAAAGGGGTGTCAAAAGAAATAGACTTAATAAGAAGAAGATTCTTCTGGGGGGAAATCGACGATTCAGCGCATCCAAGGAAAAAATTACACTCAATTCGATGGGACAAGCTTTGTTCCCCTAAAGAGAACGGTGGGTTAGGCTTAGGAATCCTGGAAAACAAAAACATTGCGCTCCTAGCAAAGTGGAGATGGAAATTCCTAAATGATAGAGGAAAATTGTGGCACCAACTACTCTCGGGTAAATATGGTGATTTGACAGCAATCTTTAATGATCATAATCTCTCCCTTTCTCCGTTCATGGAAAGCGTGGCCAATCTGCATAAATACAACCAAGGGCACATCTTTCTTCAATCTCAATTTAAGTGGCAGTTAGGAAATGGAGAGCTAGCTCAATTCTGGAATGATTACTGGCATAACTCCGGAATTCTTAAAAATAGATTCCAAAGGCTTTATCAACTGTCATCCAATAAGAACATCTCTGTTAAGCAATTCCTACTAATATGGAACAACTCGGACTTTTCACTCTGGAGAAGACCGCTACGGGGATGGGAGCATGATGAGGAAGATGAATTCTCAGCTCTAGTCGAGTCCGTCACACTACGTCCAGGCCATGACACACTTCAATGGGACAACATGACAGGGGCTTTCAGTTCAAAGAAATGCTATGAGCGTTTAACAACCTCAGTTCATTCCCATGGTCCATGGCAGACTATTTGGCATCTTAAGGTACCTCCCAAAGTGAAATTTTTCCTATGGCAATGTTCCAGAAAAATCTTACCCTCTTTAAGCTTCCTACAAAAGAGAGGTATGATCACAAATTCAACATGCCCGTGGTGCAACAACCAGGAGGAAGACGTCAATCACATTATTTGGCATTGTGAATTGGCCCAGATGGCATGGTCCATATTCTGCAGGTGGACAGAAATAAAAATCAGTCTCCCTCAAACATTTGATGTCTCAACCTTCTTGAAACTAAAATTTGGCAACATATCAAAAGAAGGAGGTCTAGTATGTGTCGTTTCATTGATATGGTCGATATGGTTGGCCAGAAATGAATTCATATTCAAGCAAACCAAAATATCATACTCGAAGCTGGAGTTCATAATAAAACATAGAGCCTTCCAATGGTGCAAAGCGGCAAACCTGATATCAACAGATTCAGAAAATATTTGGTTCTGCTATCCGGGACAACCACTTTCTCTATATCGTAAATGGTCAAAAAAACAACTTTTGGATACATGGTTCGCTACTTCAGACCTCATATGCTTCGTTGATGGAGCCTGGAAAAAAACAATTCAAGGAGGCATACAAGCGGGTATAGGAGGGTTTATACTAAACAATAGACGCAAGGTGGTTTTCATTTTTGCGGGTCCGTCATATCAAGAATCAGCCCAAGATACCGAATGGGAGGCAGTATGGTTTGTAATCGAGCAAATCAAATCTAGTTCTCATCATCGAGATCACTTTACATTCCTCACAGACTCAACCAAGTCAATTGACCATATCAAAAAACTCAAATGTGGCATCGCTCCGGCAATACCACTTCAGTCAATTGATGCTACTGTCCTGCACAACAGCAATTTCATCCATATTAATAGAGTCATGAACAAGGAGGCGGATTGGTTGGCAAAGAAAGGTAAACTGTTGCAAAATATGTTGTTGGGCTGGGTGTAAGCTCCATTTATCAAACACTCATTTCTAGGCTCCCCTCTTGGGCCTCCGGTTGGTTTAGTAATGTAGGGTTTTTATCAGTTGTTTCCATCCCGTGGCTCTTCTAAGAGACACCCTCTCTGTAATATTTTCCCCCTGTGGGTATAATCCAAAATTCGGCTTATCAAAAAAAAAAAAAAACAAGCTGAAGGTTTAAATTATCCAAAACCAAAATAAGATTGTAAATTAACCTAAACCATATATGTAAAGGAAAATTAAAATTAAACCTTGATGTATGTATATATATTATACACATCGCAGATGAGCCCCTGCATTCTCCTGAACGTTTATTTGAGTTAAGTTTTAAACATCTATCGGTGTGTATTTTTGTGTGTATTACATCGTACGTTCTGTTTAATTCTACCATGGATGCAAATTGGGAAAAGCTACCCAAGGAGTTAGTTGTAGCTATTGCACATAAGTTACGTTCTTGCCATGATTACATTAGACTTGCAGCTGTATCCCAATCATGGAAATCAATTCTGTATCAGTTGAGCGTACATGATGAGATGCCATTGCTGCCTCCAGAGTCTCCACTTCTCTTTCTTGCTGAGCAACTCGCTGAAGGTGTTGCGAGTAGTTGTGAAATCAAAGAGGAGGACGAGGATGATGAGGAGCAGTGGGAGGGGGATAGACAATACTATGACACTCTTATTGACCAACAGATGGAAGTATATGATTATGGAAAATATTTGGTCGGCAATACACGTGGGTTATACAGTCTTTCAACAAGGAAAACATATTACACAGAGTTACCAGAAGCTTCAGGAAATCTATACATCCTATCTCCCCTCCACTCTGGTATATCTGAATTTAACCAAACATAGACCAATTTTATTTGGTTAATATTTTAGACTTAGCCATTTAAAGTAACTTTTTTCTTAAGTAGATATGCTGTACAAATTATGATATGATGAATGGTCTATGTTTTGATACCTGGACCTTTAGAAGTCTTGTGAATGTGTTGTAATTAGGAGGCTGAAGTCAGATAGAAATCATAAGAGTATTTGCCAGGGGTTGTATATCCTTTGATACCACGCACACACTGTTAGTATTTGGTCCAGATCTTGCAAGGTTCTATCAACTACGACATCCCTATTATAGCCATACATCGTATTCGTATCAACTGCTAGAAATATGTGCCTGCCCTTTTTATGGAGTTGTTACCATTCTGATTCTTTAGTTAAGCATTGATGATAGACTTCAGAAACCTGATATAACTTTTACGTCCACTCATGTATTCAAACAATATCTGACAATGCTACTTTGTGTAGCATCCAAAAGCTTGGGCCAACTTTGCCAATTTGGTAGTTTTATCTGAAAACTGTGAAGTATATTCGTTTTATTGTACTAAAGTGCAACATATTTAGATATATAAACTTTTGATGGGATAGATAACAACTGTTATATGCCATGGTCTATGGTTCTTGTTTTGTGAGATATTTGATCACAAACATACCTTTGCAGAAGAGTGCTTAATCTAATGAACTTGGTGCAAATATGTAATACAAGAATACATAATCAAAACAATTTGAACAGAAATACCAAATATGTTATATAAAATTATGTCGAGGAATTGATGATTATAGATTTATAGTGAATCGGTATGTTATAGGCCTGCGCCCTGCAGATGGAGCATCTAAAAAAGGAACATAAAGATGATCATATCCGCCAACAAGTGCTTGCTGCGTATTTTACCCACTGCATAGTTTAGTATTTTACTGATTTGTTGCTTGACCTACCTCATTGCCTGGTACTTTGCGGCAATTTATTCTTGTCAGCTAAAGCTGATATTCAAGTATGTATATTTGAGTCTTTTTCCGGAAAGCATGTCATTGCTCTCACTAGAATGTGCATACTTTTGGAATTGGCTAATCCTAGATGCTTAGAGATGGTGTATTTACCTTTTTTAATGCAGGCAATGTTTGGGTTATTTAGTGAAAGTCAGTTGAGCATGTTCTGTATTC
This sequence comes from Kitagawia praeruptora, assembly GCA_037693485.1. Classification (NCBI taxonomy): domain Eukaryota; kingdom Viridiplantae; phylum Streptophyta; class Magnoliopsida; order Apiales; family Apiaceae; genus Kitagawia; species Kitagawia praeruptora. The sequence continues at coordinate 131,075,910 of CM075352.1, forward strand.
AACTTTTTATTTTGGATGGATGTTTTGGTAAATAAAATCCTATTCCTTGGATGGAACAATAGTGGTTGGATTTATGCATTTATAATTTTGAGTATAAGGCTGATTGACAATATTCATTCTGTTACTTAAATCACTAGCAGGGCTGCTAATGCTCGATAGTTCAGGGGAGAACACAGGTTCGAAAAATGAACTAACAGGCGAAGAATCATAAAACTGGTAAGTGTATGGTTCAGAGAAACTGTTTGATTCAGTTGTGCTTAAGTTGGGTATAATGGGTTTCGCCAGAGGGCTCTCAAGTGACACTTGCGGGATAACGGTTGTCGAAAAGGCAGTTTTCAGAGTTGTAAAATTACAGGCCATAATCTTGTTGAGTAGTTTGGAGAGATATTCTTTGACCTCATCTCTTTTGTTGTATGACCATCTTGAGTAATTGCATTGAATGGTTCTCATATTCCTTCACCTGCTTCTGATTTTACAGACTTGAGTTCAAGACTTGTGTATAAGAGCAAATCCAATAGCCTCCTTATGTTTTCCTTATAAATATTATAAAATATTAGGTTCTTAGCAATTTTTGATATTTTAAGGTATGACAATTCCAACAAGCTTACTTATATTTGATCCTTATAATTATTAAATAATAAATAAAAGGAAGGAAGGAAGAACAAAAAAAGAGGGAAATAATTGGAAAAAGGAGAGAAAATATTATTTTATTGATAAAAGTGAAATAAGGGAGCACTTAAAGATAAGGGATGGTATGATGTTCTTAATTATTTAAGGAAAAGTTAAGAGTCTATTGAAGCACAATTTTAGACCTTATCCTTTATAATTTGAGTTAGGAGGTCATAAAAAGGATCTATTGGACTTGCTCTAAGAGGTACTGATTCAACTCATTTATGCTCCGCCTTTTGCCAACATGTCAATCAGGCCCGGTTCTGAGGGTAGTATAGAGGGGGAACGGCCAAGGGCCCAAACTTGAAAGAGTGCTGTAATAACCCTAACTTTAGCAATGCTATAGTGATCACATGAATAGTAAATTTCGAGGATTTAGAGAAATGGTATGTAAGTACTCTATACTTGAAACAGAAAATGAGTAAACAGAAACCATATTAGTGATACACTATAAAAATAAGTGATTCGAAATGACGATAGATTTCAGAAATTCCTGAATATGAATTTTGAGGATTTTGATTTCGAATAAGCTTCTATTGGATATTAAGGAGCATGGAGATATTGAAGCAAATTATATATTGAGGAATTATTGAATTAGGGTAAACTAAAGGATTACTAAGTTAAGGAAATACCAAAGGAATTTGGATTGTTAAATGATTTCAGAACCACTGAGATAATGAGGTATATTCGAAGCGAATCACAATTAGACGAGTATGGAAACCAAACAACCAATATTAGTAATATAACAAGGATACATACCACATTATTATTTACCAATATGATTGGCATTTTACTTAGAAAATTAAGAGATTAGGATATTAGATCATCCAAGTGACATAAGTAATGATATCACTTTCCACTAACACTTAATTAAGGGGTAGATTAGTCATTAACCAAGGTAAATATCTACACCACTCCACAAAACTCTAGAATTATCAAGATTATAGCAAGATAAGATCAAAAATCAAGAGAAAAATCTCTCCCCTTCCATTATCATCCATTCGGCAAAAACAAAGAAAAAAGAGAAATAAAAATCCAAAACCCAAATTCTAGCCAATAACAAATCAAGAGATAATTCATGGAGGTTCTTGTAAGATAGATTAAGACATCCACAAAGTTTCATAGTCATCAAGCATCATTTGATAAGGTAATAAAATCATGGAAGTTGATGGTGAATAGTAGTGAATAGTAACTTTAAGAAACTAACTTTGTTTTTATGGTTCCTTTAGTTAATCCAAGCTAGTATAAGGTTGATTAAGCATATCCCAAGGCTTAATTAATCTTGAGTAATTGCATTGAATGGTTCTCATATTCCTTGGGATTTTTCATTTGTTCACCTGCTTCTGTTTTCACAGACTCGAGTTCAAGACTTGTGTATAAGAGGTACTGATTCAACTCATTTATGCTCCGCCTTTTGCCAGCATGTCAATGATTAGTTTGAAGCACATAGAGCAAACAAGTAAAGATTTGTGCATAATGCAAGATAGAAAATTTATAAAAGTTTTACTTTGAACTTTTAGGATGTTTAATTACATTACGTGAATTGACATCTTTACGTTTCATTGGGTTTATTTGTCTCTCCTTGTGAGAGTTTGTGTCTCCTTGTGAGAGTTTTGTTTTTGGATTTTATGATCTACAACAGATCAGATCTGCTGAGAATAAGTTTGCTGATGTTTTTGGGGATCCGGAAAGTCCGCATCAAAGCTGTGAAACTAATGATTATTGCAAAAGCTCACCACTCACAATCAAAGATTGTTCGTCATCTGTTGGAGATTTTCACTTTCGGCATGTCTATAGCTGGTATCCGGCATGTAGATAGCTGGGGTATTGCTCATTCTTTGGGGGTTCCCATTTTCGGCATGTCTATAGCTGGTATCTGGCATGTAGATAGCTGGAGTGTCGTTTCTCTAATTTATGGAATTGAGCCTTCCGAACACTGGAGTATCAACGGTTCTTATGTGATGTGGTCAATTGTAATACTGCTGCTGTCAGGGATGTTGGAGCAGTTTGGATCGCTTCGGATGTCTCCGAATTTGTTTTTAGCTTCAAGAACTTTTAAGTTCAGTTTGTTAAACGACCAGCAAACAATTTATTTGTTTTTCAACCTGGTTGTATTTACAGTCGGGGGTTTGTCCCGCTGTTTTATTGCTTTGTTTTAGTAATATAATCTTCTGCATTTCGTCAAAAAAAAAAAACAAATATATAAGGTTTTGTGCCTTGAGGGTGTGCTATGAATGGTGGTTTTTTTTTATCAAAATTGGGATAATTTTGATATTTGTCTCTTTGATGATTTGGGTCATAATTGATAGTTACTGTTTTATCACATTCGTAATTGACAATTACTTATTTTATAAATATAGAATTTTAAAAGACAATTCTATTTTATTAAGATTTAATATTAATTTACATGTCTAACCAAAGGCACCCCTTTGGGTAGAAGTGAACCACCTTGTATTAAAATTCATATAAGTTGTAATATATTTAAGAGTAACATGTACCTGAGGTTGACCTCATGTACTACCCTGAGGTTATAAGTATTTTTAATGTAAATGTTGGAGGGTAGATTAATAAATTCAGGATGAATAATTTGTATTTACAAAAATACCATTGAATATATATGGGAAAAGGATATAACCTCGGGGGGGAGTTACCTGAGGTCATCCACAGGCCCATTTTTCTCTATATTTAATCTTATGATTATTTCAAGCGTTTCATATTCTTATTTCTTTCAAATTGGACATAGTTAACCATTTACATATATTCACCCCTCAAAGTGTGCATTTTAAAATATTAATAAAAAATAAAGCAGATTAATTTAACTTATACCCAATAAAAAAGTGAGGGTGTTAAATTTAATAAATACTTTTTTTAATTATTTGTTTTATCACCAGTTTGATTATTTTTCCTCTGAGTCTTTCAAATTTAGAAATCTTATCCAGATATTTGATCGTACAGTACTAAAATGGAATAATAATGTTTATATCTTAAATGAATTAGATGATAATTATTGTATTTAATATAAAAAATATTTTATAATCTAATTAGGTGAATTTTTTTTTAAAAAAAATTAAAAGTTCAAATCTTATGAACAATATGTTAAAAGTCAATTTTTTTATCATGAAAATAAAAATATTAATAATGTTCAAATTTTAAAAAATTATATTAAATAAATCTTTTTATAAATTAATAAAAATTTAAAATTTAAATGAGATCGTAAAGTATATTGATCATAAGCTAGTAATAATATAAGATCAATGTAGTTTCGATTAATATATGACAAATAAATGCAAATACATGTGTAGATTATACTATTTATACTATTATATTAAATCCGAAACATTGAAAGTTTTGGTGTTTGGTTTTCGGTACGGTTATCCTAACTATTAAAATAAATAAATAATAAAATATGTAACTAATGGTAATTAGACAATTGCCTTTTGAAATTTTTTGATAAATAAATTGTTAAAAGTAATTTTTTACATTTTTACTTTCTTTAAGAAAAGTTATTTGCAATTTTACCATCTTAATTGCTATTATACCAATTTTTGTAAAAAAAATTACAAAAATACCACCTTTCCTCATTTTACTACAACATCTCCCAATTCTCCCAATTTGAGTCTATCTCGAAGTATATTTGTTATAAGGAGAATATTGTATAACAATATTTTGGAGGTTTGCTGGAATCATGGAGCAAAATACGGATATTTCGCTAAGAACGCAAAGAACACGGAAGAAGATTGGTGATTATTGTGGCTGATCTTGTTTGTTGATATTCCAGGGGTGAACTGTCAATCATCCATAACAAGGTGCCTACGTACCCTATTTATAGGGATCAAGCCATACGTAGTTCTTAGAGAATAAGTTACCTAAACGAGCTAGGCTTTTTGTGGGCTCGACTTGGCCCAAATCCACTAGACGTCTTTGGGCTGATATAATCTGTCCATTAATCCTGCTCATGACCCATGGCCCAATAAAGGTTACCTATGGCTAGCATGTTGCTCGGATCACTGGCGAGGCTAATGGAAAAACTACGTGGCCTCGCATGCGACCTCATTGGGCTTAGTCATGCGAGGTGATCCCACGATATTCATGTGACCACGATGGGCTTAACTATATCTACTCATGCGACCTCGCTGGGCTTATCTATGAGCCTTCATAAGAGTATTCTAGGTCTCGCTGGACCTCTAGCCTTCATAAAAGTATTCTAGGTCTCGCTGGACCTCTAGGCTTCGCTGGACCTCTAGGCCACGCTGGACCTCTAGGCCTCGCTGGACCTTATAGAGAGATGAGGCAGGTGCGATCCCATACTAGGGACTTTGCTGGCGAACTCGACCCATAACTAGGGGTCGCTGTCTTCCATATTGTGCTGATAGTATATTGGACTAGCTCCTTGCGGTGAACTTTAGTAACTCAATCTTCATCTTTAGGCCCACTGTGAGTTGTGGACCGCTATTCTAGCCCATTAGACCTGCTTAGTGCTGATGCCAAAATTTGGGCAAAATAATATACTTGCACGCAAATTTATAAATACACACATAATGTCTAGTTTGTGTGGCAAGATATCTTTCTTCTCCGACGATATTTCCAATTCTCCATCGTCTTCTCCGTTTCCAATTCTCCATCGTCTTCTTCGTTCTCCAAGAAGCTCTGGTTCTTCTGTTCCTCACCGTCGCGGTCTTCTCCGCCGTTATCTGTTATTGATCAAATCCGTACTTTGTTCAGCGACGAAACCTGACTGAAACGTGAACCAAATTATTTTACTAAAGATTCAAGTTTCGAATTCCATGAAGGACATAATTAATTTTAAATTTCATAACATAAATTTTAAACCAGGCATATCATAGTTAAATTTATAAAAATTAAAATAATTATTGAAAATAATAGTTATTTAAAAATATAATTTTAACATAAAATAAAATTTATTACATATCAAAGAAAAGCTTTTGCATCGTACGAGTTATAAGCTAGTACTATATATTATTACTGAATTATGTAAAACTAGTCGATAAAGCCGCGCTTCGCGGCGGCGTCATAATTTTAAAAAAAAAATTCAATACATATTTACGTTTTTTTTAAAACACATATCTACGTTATATTTTATTATCAACATTAAATTTTAATAGTTATATAATTTTTCCTAATAAACAGATTTCTTGTTAAATACGATTCTATCGATTGAATCACTCTCTCATTAAAACCGAAATCCCAACTTTTACATATATTATAAAGACTTATTTTATAATTTTTATCCGTAAAAATTGAATCCTAAAAATAAAAATAAAACTTATGACATCACTATCCAATTCTAATAACTAAAACAATTTTTTCTAGTGAGCCATCTTCCCGTTAAAACATGCTCCGAACCGTTCTTATTTGGAACGGAAATTCTAGCTCCATTACATATTATTGATGACAATTATTTAATTAAATAACTTTTTTTTCTACTCTCTCGCTCTCTGGTTAAGATCAAAACTTTAAAAAAATGTGTATCCAAAAAAATCGAATCCTAAAAATGAAATAAAATTTATAACGTCAATATCAAATTCTAATAGCTAATACAATCTTTTCTAGTGAGCCGTCTTCCCGTTAAACACGTTTCGAGCCATTTTCATTTGGGATCAAAATTCCAACTTCATTACATATGGAATTTTAAAAAATAAAAAAACATCTTATTTTCTCTTTTTATTTTAGATACTCCTTTATTTATTTAGGATTCCCGCATAAAAATGTTCTTTTATTATGTCAACACATCAGTTCTTTTTTTAAAAAAAAAATACGAAGATTTTTTTTATAAGATTAGTACTGGATTTATGAAAAAATTTCCTATTAGAGGTATAAATAACTTGTATAAAATAAATATACTTTTAGAATATTGTAAAAAAATGTCACCGCCATCCTTGTATTCTACTTCCAATAAATTTTTTAGTTATATGTCTCCTTTATATATGCAAACACCTATTCTACTTCCAATAGAACTTATAATCATATGTTTTTTCTATACATTCGAACTCTTAATTTCTATAAATTCGAATTCCTATTCTACTTCCAATAGAATTTTTGATCATATGTCTTATAAATACTTATTATACTTCCAATAAAACTTCTAATTATACGTCTTCTCATTAAATTCGAACTCTTTTTATCTATAAATTCGAATAACTATTCTACTTCTAATATGTTTAAAGATATATATTTTAGATTTATTAGTATCTATTCGAACTCCTATTCTATTTCTAATAGAAATTTTCATCATATGTCTTACAATTTAATACCTAGTTATTCTACTTTCAGTGTAACTTCTAATTATATGTCTTCACTATAAATTCGAACTCCTCTCATCTATAAATTCGAACATCTATTCTACTTTTAATATGTTAAAATATATTTTGATATTTATTAGTGTTTAAAATCCTAAAATTTTAAAAATTACAAAAATAGATTGAGACGATCTTAGAGCGGTACCTAAACTCACGCGTATCCTCCTTATATTGATTGATAGATAAATTAATAATAATAGAAATAGAAATAAATATATTAATATTGATGATTGATGATTTTGATAATTGTGCAAAATATAATTAAAGTACTTTATAATTTTGTCTAAAGTAATTTTATAAAGTGGTCGTTAGGTTAATAAAATGAATTCTTTTCATAAGTGGCAATATAAAATAATTAACACTTTTTTTAATTAGTGTTGTATCTCATGCATGTTTACATAAAAGTTTAAAACCAGACCAAACTCAACCAATTCAAATATGGCCACAAATTGAATCTTAATATCATTTAATAATTTAATTAAAGGTTTATCATGTAAATATGTAATACCATCGTTGTCTTCGACTTGGTTGTCTATCCGAATTTAAATATCTAATATCTTCAAAAGAGTAGTGCTAGAGGTACCAAATTGGGTAACAAAATTTGCCACCAAATGACATGGCATTAAATATTTGGCTTTTTGGGATGTTTTAATTGGTTGGCCCTGGCGGGCCCAATATAATTATAACCAATCACAATAATGACAAGTCATTTGTTAACAATTTTTGGTACCTAATTTGGTACATCTAGCATTTTTCTCTTCAAAATGATACATAACTCAAAATCATATCTTATTGTTAAATTATAAAGATTAATATGTTTTTACACTCTTCGATTAGTCGCTCTTCCATTATTTCTTGAATTTCACGCGGATAGTTTATTAAGAAATTACATATGTTGATCTATTTAATATATAAATTTCGTTTATACTTTTAAAGAATTAATCTAATTTACTACTACTACCAAAATATATTACTATGAACCATGCATGCTTCGAGAAAGAACTTAAAAGTATTAAGCAGAAACTGAACGAAAATAAGAATCTTGGTATGACAGGAGGATCATGCTTGACCAGGACCACAACTTTTTTAATCGGCGTCCATGAGATCGGGCGATGCCATTTGCTACACGGCTACACAGAGCACTTGCATTAATCATTCGAACATCCACCAACACAATATAAGATAATTAGATAAATTGTCCCTGACCAAATTAAATTAACTTAATAACTCATAAAGAACCTATATAACAACATATACATTCATGCCATCCTATAGATGTGACACCCCTAAATTCGGGGTCAGAAGATTTGGTGGTCACGCGAAAATCCTTAAAATAAAACATCTGTTTAGTAATAATCATTCACCTGTGATTGACCAACACTGGAAATATAACATATGTGACCCCAAACATACCAAGATCTTTTAAGGTTATAGGGCTAGAAACAAGAATCCAAATTCCATTAGATAAAAAAAAAAACATTCATTCTCAACATTCTCTTTGATCAAATCTTAAACCACTGATGTAACTTCGATAAGAAGTACGCCAGGCTAACCAGACCATTACATAATAATAATAAATTGTAAAGTATAATGAAATGTAATATGTAATGGAGGACATATATAACTCAACTAGGATAAAAGATAAATAATATTAACTCTATACAGGGATCGTGAAATTTGAAGAACATGCACCAACAAGGATCAAGTCGCTGAAAGAAGTTCATTAACATGATCAAGCCTCAGTGACATAATAAGATGTACAGATGATTCAGTTGAAGGGCCAAAAGATTTCATGTATTTGAAGATATTGCTGCAGGCTAATAAATTGGAATGTAACGAAGGTGTGAAGATCAAGATCAGTGATAGTCACTTGTGAACCAGACCAGTGCACCAAGTGTCAACACATACGGGAAGGATCAACACATTAATTCATAGAAAGAATTGCCAAAGCCTATTGACGATCAAGGACAGACATAATATCTCAAGGTATTGTCAAAAGTTAATTTACTTTGAAAATTAAATAAGTAACAGATTAATTAATTATTTAAAACAAAATAATTAAATTAATCTGGTACTTGAATTATTTTCAGAGGTGAATTAAAACAGCAGAATAAACAGAAGTGAGAAAATGAATAGTATCCAAAATCACTATTCATATGAATAGTAACCGAAATCACTATTCACATGAATAGTAACCAAAATCACTATTTATATGAATAGTACTATTCATATGAATAGTAACCGAAATTACTATTCATGAATAGTACCCAAAAGTACTATTCATAAAGTAAGAAACATGTGTGGCCCACATGAATTAAAAAATCAAAGTTTAAAACTTTGAATTGAAAAATGCAGTGTTGAATTGAAAAATGCAGTGTTTAATATACATAATCAGTTACGTATATTAACTGCATAGTGACTTTCTGAAAACCTATAAATAGGCCTGTTGTATTTCATTTCAAAACACACCTCAACACACAACTTTCTCTCTCTCTTAAATATCTTCTCTGTGTAAGCTGCTAGACAGTCCATCTAGTAGGAAAGCCGGTTTAGCCCGCTTTCAGGAAGTATCGGATAGAAGGTCCTCGTGCCTAAACTATCCTTAGGAGTGTTCGAGTTTTTGAAGCTAGTCCGTTGGATTAGAAGTTGTAACACCCCTTGGGTTTTTATCAGTTCAAAGATATTTTCCCGAACCAATTGTTTTATTTCGATTCAGTTGTTGACCTCATTTTTCACATCTCGAAAATCGAAATATTTTTAAATAACGTATTCAACCCCCCTTCTACGTTATTCCGGACCTAACATAAATATTATAACTCAAATATATAAAATAGATCTTACACTAAATCCAGAGATCCTGAGCCAAGTCATCTTCGAAATAGCATCACGCTTCTTCTCTTTCTGAAATCTGAACTGAGCGGATAAGTCTCGCCAAACTACCTTACTGAAATGTTAGAATTTACAACAGCAAGTATGAGCGAAAGAAATGCTCAGCAAGCGTATAAAAATTTTGATATAAAACCAGGATAGGTGGGGCATAAAATCAACTGAAATGTAAAACAGTTTATAGAGAAACTGAATCAACAACTGTGATATAATTCAAACCATAACTGAAATCATTTGGCATGTCATAAAAATGAATCGTCTGCCAACTCACAATATATAATAGCCATTCTGGCGATATGGATTGGATATATAAAAAGAAATAAAGACGAACCACCATTGCCCCTGATCAGGTTCAAAAGCAATGGGACCCTTTATACTACCACTGGTACATTTCTATACCCGTGTGTATAACCCGGATTTCATGAGGGTACCAAAATAGGCAAGTAATGTTAGCCTATAGGAAGATGGTATGGTTACCATATCCTCCTTAAATATAGCTGGACCAACTACTCGACGTGGCCTCCTACGCTTTACCATTTTCCAATCCAATAGAGCAATTTCCGAATTCAACAGGAAATGCTTAGTTTTAAATACTGGTCACATCCCTATTATTTACTACTATAATAAGGATATGAAGAGTTTATCTTCAACAATTCCCCACATCAAGGATACCAATATCAAACAACTGTGTTCGCACAAAAATATTTAAGAATCACAAATAGCTCTGAACAATAACTATTTGTCATGATATGAATAAATGAAACAGAAAATAAAAAGTGTTTAGGATGATCAAGAAAATACTTGCCTCTGGTCCTTAGCTATTGCGTAACGCCGAAGTAATACAACTATCTTCTTCTATTTTACGGCATCAAAATCTTCTATTTCAATCATTTGTTGGTTTGACGCTCTTGCGATTGCCACGAGTCTGATCCGTTGACATCGAGCCCGCGCGTCTACTTCTATAGTCAAACATAAGATAGTACCTCAGTCTCCGGACGACAATTCTGATATTCTAATAACGCTTATAAACTCAAAAGTTTTAATCCATGCTTACCAAAATCTCATGAAAGAAAATTTGGAAATGTCCCCTTTAAACATAGACATTTTCCCGTTGTTAAAACACCTCACAAATAAATCAGCAATTCCACAAACAATACTGCATTCATCTCCAACCTTCTTCATAACCCACAAAGAATAATTCATCCATCTCCAACTTCCTTTATTAGACATCTACTTATCTCTGCGAATAAACCTAAGTCAATACTCACCAATTAATCCCCGTAAAAATATAAGTAACCTGCCAATCCTGGTCAGTAACTCAAAAAAAAACGTTGTCTACCCCTAAAGACATCTTATAATATAAATCATATAAACAATTAAATACACATTAAATATATATCGGTCAAAACTCGATTTATAATCTAATCCTCAAAATATAATACCTAGATAAGTCACATTTCACGTACAACTCGATAAATAGATTACATAATCACATAGCACGTAATAAAGTCGAAAACTCTTTTTGAAAAATATTTGATCTCTGTTTTAAAACATTTTTAGATCGAAGATCAATCAAATTTTAGAATTCATAGAGTTAAACAAATAAATAAATAAAATAAATCATACTACATACAACTATGACTCGAATCACCTGCTTGATCTTCTGGTTTTAAAACATTTTTCAAATTTTTAGAAATCAAATCATTTCCATTCAAAAATATTTTTGTTCGTTTAGAACGAATCGTCTCATTTTTCTTTCTAAAATCGTGAATCGAAATAATTAAGATTAATTAATAATTAATTAATAGAATTAATCAATTAATTAACAAATTAATCGATTAATTGAATTAATTAAATCATTAACTAAAATTAATTAAGATCAATTAAAGTTAATCGAATTTTAACAAAATTAATCAAAATAAATAAATCAACTAAATAAATTAATCAACTAATTATTTAAAATAATTAATCAATTAATTATTTTAATTAATTTATGAATTTTGGATTTTATTTTAAAATTTTAATCCAAAACAGTTTTATAAAATTGTTTGTGGGTGTGAAGATCAAACACACACTGAACACACACATACTCAAGAACACGAAGAACAGCTCAAGAACACTCACCGGAATCCAGTAAAGATTTCCAGATTCCGGCCACCGGAGAAAAATCCGGCAAAAATAGCAAAATCCGGCGAGAAGTAAAATGCCCAGAAAATTCGAACTAAAATATATAACATACTACATACACCGATCTATATATCTACACCAACAAAACTGGAAACCCATAACTACAACTCAAATTCCGGTGAACACGAATTTTCCGGCAAAATTAAAATTAACCCAGAAAATTAAAATTTTTACATGAATAACTTTAACATCCAACGATCTATGCACATACATACAAAGAATCAAGAAACCATCATTAAAATTCGACTTTGAAATTTGGCCGAAAATTAAAATTACCCAAAACTGAATTTTGTTGAGGCAGGTGGATAGAGGATTGAAAGAGCTTCGTTTTGGTTATTCAAACTCAGAATTTGATCAACAAAACGCATAAAATGGCGGGTTTGATTTGTGGGGTGGAGGAAGAATAAGGGGGAGACTAGAGTAGAGATGCACAAAAAGCCCGAGCCCGAAAATCTGGCCCGGCCCGATCCGGCAAAGCCCGGTCAAAGCCCGGCCTGGTCAAAGCCCGGCCCGGTCAAGCCCGGCCCGAGGGCCTTAAACGGTCCCTATATTTTTTGGTAAAGCCCGGCCCGGCCCGGCCCGGCAAAAGCCCGGTCTTAGCCCGGTCTTTTAAAAAGCCCGGTCTTCGGCCCGGCCCGATTAAAAGCCCGGTTCGGCCCGAAAAAGCCCGGGTAAAATTCGATTATTCTAGTATACTTACATAAATATTTATGTATTTACACTTCCTACAAATATAAAAATAATTTAAGTACATATATATTCACATATTCATTATTAATAATAAGATTATTTATATGCATATTGTTGTTGGAGGAATTTCGTAACAACACGAAATCGGAGGATTGCTGAAATAGTAGATTGAAATTATGAGTATGTGACTGTTTTAGGGGATTAGGGTTTATGAAAAAAGAGGGGGCTGGACTTGGCAGGTGTCTCGATTTGTCTCGTGTATCGGATTCCATATCGTCCCAAGATGCCTGCGTACCTATATGTTTATATAGGATCAAGCCCCACGCAGTTCTGTGAATTAATTGGGCTTATCCCGAGAGACTTAAGGGATAAGTTACGTTAATGTGGGTAATGATTGATTTTATCTGATTTAATCTTATCGTTGTGATATCTTCCTGATTTGAAGAATATCGTTTGGAGATATTTTCCGTTATTGATTGATTAGATTGATTATTTCCTCATTTCAGAGAGAGGATAAAACTTAGTGGTTAAGAAATAATTATTAATCTGAATTAATAATTAATAGATATTAGAAATTGAGAGATTATTAGACATGCCAAAATTATGGCATAACAACTAGCCCCCAGTTCTTCAGTGTAGCTTGCTGCAGTGGAGAACTAAGAATTCTTCAAGCTTCCAAATTTCTTGAGTCGCTGAAAAAACTGAAAATAGATGATTAGAAAAACACTTAGAGCACCACTGTGCTCGTTAGGCGTATGCAGATGCAAGTATGATAGCATGTGATAACCAGTATAAGATATATATTTGCCAAGGTTTCAAATGTTCGAGCATATATAATATTTTTGAAATCCTTTGCGATCCTTGTTGTCTAGTTAGGACCTTGGCGTTTGTATATATCCCAAATTGGCATACACGCTTTTCAAGTGTCTGATGCAACCACATAAGGATGTGTCTAGCGAGGTCTTCACTAAGAGCTGTAGATGTAATTCTGGCGAACTTTCTGGTGAACTTTGCACGCGCGCTGGCTGTGCATGTCTGAAAGATATTTTGCATAGGGATGCCTTCCCACCCATGCGACCTTGAGCTCAAGATCTGGTCATGGGCCTTCAATAATAATCCAGAGGGTGCTGCATTTTACTCAGCGTGTAGCATTGCGGAATTTATAGCTTGTCTAGGCTACCCTACTTGGCAATTTAGTTCGCAAGTTTGGAAGTATTTTTGACATATGTGTACTATCGCGACGATATACGAAAAATCTTTTGCAAATCCAAACGCAATAATAAATATGCTCTTTTAAAAGTGTCGCGATATTTATTTTCTTCGGAAATAATGCTCCGTTTTTTGTAGAAAATCTTTTACAAATAATGCGTCTCGCGTATGTATTTTTTTCGTTTAAAGCATGCAGCTCGTACGAGATTGTAAAAAATAATCCACAATTCATCAAATCATAAATGTCTCTAATTCAATTCATCATGAGTATCTCGTACGATATTTTCCAAATCGCAATAATTTTACAAGCATAAAAATATATTGCTCACACGAATTTTTGAATATTAAATATTTTTTTGAGAAAATATTTAAAAAACATGATTTATGCATGTATGACATGATACTTGTGCACGATAAAAATAATATTTATAATCGCAATAATTAAATTGAGAAAAAGAAATAAAACTTATCTTTAAGTTTCGGGCTGGGCTAGAATTTTCCGGCGCGGTCGATTTTTTTGATGCTGCTGTGTTCCAGCTTGGCTAACACCGGAGTATTTTTTTCCTCCCTGCCGTTCGTGCCTCCTGCTTTGCCTTTTTGCTTGAGCCAATATTTTTCTTAATTCTTTTTTTCTTGTATTTTTTTGTCGTGCGGGCTCCGCTTCCAACTATTTTACTAGCCTAAATTTTGCTTCCATATTTTTTTTTTCTTCTGCCGCTGGTTTCGTGGACTCCATTTAATTTTATTACTTTTGATTAAGTACTTTGTCTCTTCTAGTTCCTCTTGCTCCGAGTTTTGTTAATAAAAACTTTAACCTTTTCTCTTTTTTTTTCTTTGTCGCCTTGCTTTCGTTGCTTCACCATGCCATGTTTTATTTTTTTTGCAATCGATTCACTAGGTGCCGCCATTTTGTTGTAGTCGACTCCGTGTACCACAATCGTAACCATTTTTTGCCCCATCGATTCCTTGTGTCAATAAAAACTCAAAATCCCCAAAAACCGGTGTGTGTTTGATATTCGTTTGTCCCCCACAAACGAAATTACCCCTCCTTCTAGCGCCAAATGTTGTTGGAGGAATTTCGTAACAACACGAAATCGGAGGATTGCTGAAATAGTAGATTGAAATTATGAGTATGTGACTGTTTTAGGGGATTAGGGTTTATGAAAAAAGAGGGGGCTGGACTTGGCAGGTGTCTCGATTTGTCTCGTGTATCGGATTCCATATCGTCCCAAGATGCCTGCGTACCTATATGTTTATATAGGATCAAGCCCCACACAGTTCTGTGAATTAATTGGGCTTATCCCGAGAGACTTAAGGGATAAGTTACGTTAATGTGGGTAATGATTGATTTTATCTGATTTAATCTTATCGTTGTGATATCTTCCTGATTTGAAGAATATCGTTTGGAGATATTTTCCGTTATTGATTGATTAGATTGATTATTTCCTCATTTCAGAGAGAGGATAAAACTTAGTGGTTAAGAAATAATTATTAATCTGAATTAATAATTAATAGATATTAGAAATTGAGAGATTATTAGACATGCCAAAATTATGGCATAACACATATATTAAGATACATGAACGAAAACAAGTTAAGTACACGTGTAATCAATTAATATATCATCAAATCAAAAAGTAAATCGATAAATGTAATATTTGTATCGGTAAAATAGATTGTTTAACACATGTCTGCCATTATTACATAAAGAACATTCTTACGTAACATAAAATCTCGATTCGATTTGATCCGGAAAAAGCCCGATCCGGCCCGGTCCGGCCCTCTTCAGGCCCGGAAAAAAGCCCACCGCGGCCCGCTTCGAGGGCCTAAACGGGCTCACATTTTTCACAGAGAGAGACTAGAGAGACGAGACTGGAGAGACGAGAGAGGGGGACAGGGGTCACGGGAGAGAAAAAGGGGGGTGGGGGGTTTGCACGTGAGAAAAAAACAGGGGTGGGGGGTATTCACGGGTAGGGTAGTTTAGGATAGATTATTAGATTAGGATATAATTTAAAATATTATTTTAAAAACAATACCCACAAATAATATCTAGCCCTTAATTAAATTAGTTGGATTCAAAAATTGTCAATTAAATAATTAGCAAATGAAAATAAAAAAATTTCTATTTCATTTATTTTTCAAAATCATTTATTTAACCCCGAAATGATTTACTCGGATAAAACTGGAAATTTTATTCTTTCCAAAAATTAAAATAACTATACACAAAATTTTTATAAATCCCGGATTGTTCAAAAATATAAAAATACACAATTTTCGAATATTTTCATAACGCACCCAAATATCAATGGATCCCGGATAAGATACCGGGTACAATCTTTGCACGAGAAAAATAAAGTTTTGATTCCAAAAATTCTAAAATAATCTAAATTTACCAAAAATGTAAAAACACTAAATTTTCAAATATTTTGATAATTTACACAAATAAAACTTTTGCACACGGGTAGAATATCGGGTATAATTTTTGCACCAATAAAATACCAACTCGATCCATAAAATTTTAAAACAACCTCAATTTATCAATATCGATAAAAATATCGATTTTTAATAAAACAAAGATAATTACTAACACAAATGGTACCAAATACAGTTTACCCGAATAACATATTGGCAATTAAACACGTACAAGCATTCAATAAGAATAAAATATTCATAATATTATTCCTCCTTAATGGAAAAACCAATTAAAATAATTTAAATAGTAATAATAATAATTCCTAAAATTCCGGGTAGTTACAATAGACTTTAAAGTTTAACGTCATAATTAATTCATCGTGGAATTTATATGTTTTATTGTTCTCCTTTATAAATTTGAACACATTTTTTATTTTTAATAAAAATTTTAAATATAATTTTTTATAAACATGAACTATTCTCTTTTCTTAGTTCGAATACCTATTCTAATTGATATTCACTTTCATAAAATCTGGGTCTGGGCTTTCGAAAAGATGAAGATGCAAGGGGTAAAGATAAAGTCTTTTGAACAACCAACCTGTCATAAGGATTCTAGCTCACCCACTTAAAGTAGATGGAGATTCCCGGACGGGGAAAAGTGGCACTCGGCATCTATCTATTAAACAACACCAAGAACAAAGCCATACCATGCCCTCGGGAGAAAGTAGTGATGATTGCCATGAATGCTGCCGGCAACAACTCACTAGGCGAAAAAGACGCAGCTAGTCTTAGCAGAATAAACCCCTCTCAGGGAAAAGAAAGATCTACGCTACCGATTCATGGTATCCCAGGCAGGTAAAACATATATTTCATTAAAAGAGTCAGGGAAAGGTCTTCCCATGACTGGAACTGGCTCAAGGCAAAGGCCAATTGCTCTTACGGGAGGTTGAATAAGTTGTTACAGACGAAGCTGCTCTTGTTTCATACGCAAATCTGGTTCTTTCGTATGTAGAGAAAGGCTGCTTTTAGCTTCAAAGATTGAGCCCCCGCACCACCCTGTTGTGCCAGCAGCCAACTCCGGCGTGTCCGCTTAGTTATCCTCATCAAGCCACTTACTTGATGTCTAGCTTCCCAACTGGTAGGCGGTTCCTTTTCCCCCAGATCAATGAATAAGGTAGAAGTCCAGCAAACATCTATCTGCACGAAGCCGGCCTGTGGATAGAAATAAAGATGCAGGAAAGGAAAATGAAATCTAAAAGAGAAATATGCTTTGGGAGTGTGAGATAGGCGGGCGGGGAGTACGCAGCCGAACAACCGCAGGGGCTTCCAGCAGTGATAGCTGAACTAACCAGATGGGCCGCCCTGGAACTTACATTGAAATCGGAAATCAACGTCTATGAGATTTGCGTTGGTTTTTCCAACGAAACTAAGCATTTTTTTCTTTATCATTCGGAAGAGCTCTTTTTGTGGTCTCACTGAAATAGGTCTCAATGCTTCGATAATTCTATTCTTTTGACATATCATCAACCTGTCTCAAAAGGCTAGATTAGTATGGAGGAGAAGGCCTTAATTGCTCGGCTATACTCGATCAATACCTCCGCTAGTAGTTCTTGGAAGAACTTCCAATAAAACGCTTCTCCTGTTGAATTCTTTCTTATTTGTCTTTTTATGTCTTTTGAACTTTTTTTTTCTACCTTAAAAAAAAGAAATAATTATATGTTTTTTTTATAAATTCGAACTTTCCTCATTCATAAATTCGAACAACTATTCTACTTTTTATCACTTTTTCTTTAAACTTTTTTGCAAGCATGGACAAAATCTATTATTTGTAAAAATTGTGTTGAAGATGGCAAGTGAAGATTAAGAAGAAAAAAAAATTAAAGTAAAAGACAATCAAATTCCCAGGATTTCGCCTACGTACACTTACCACAATACAACAAAATCTTGGTCCATGTTAAGCTTCATGCATCATTAAAAATCTAAGCAGTATCAAAACTAAGAATAATTGTAAAATTCATAAACTGATCAATTGAAAAGATAAAAAATCATAAAACGAAGTCTAAAAAAAAGTCATACGGACGCATTGTATATGGGAAAAAAGTCGACTTATATAGTTCTTAATAGAGAGCAAGATAATTTGTCACTTCCTCGTAAATTCGAACTCTTCTTCTATATAAATTCGAACTCTTATTCTACTTTTAATAGAACTTTTAATCATATGGCTTATAATTAAATACTTATTCTACTTCCAATATAACTTCTAATTATATGTCTTCCCTATAAATTCGAACTCTTCTCATCTATAAATTCGAACACCTATTCTATTCTACTTTTAATATGTTAAAAAGATATTTTTTATATTTATTAGTGTTAAAATCCTAAAATTCTAAAAAATTTAAAAAATAGATTGAAACGATTTTAGAGCGCCACCTAAACTCCCGCGTATCCTCCTTTATATATATATATAAATATATATATATATATATATATATATATATATATATATATATATATTGATGATTTATATTTATTAGTGTTAAAATCCTAAAATTCTAAAAAATTTAAAAAATAGATTGAGACGATTTTAGAGCGCCAGTGTTAAAATTCTAAAATTCTAAAAAATTTAAAAAATAGATTGAGACGCTTTTAGAGCGCCACCTAAACTCCCGTGTATCATCCTTTATATATATACTAGTCGACTAAGCCGCGCTTCGCGGCGGCCTTATGACAATTTTTTTTAAAATTTTAAATAAAGATTATTTAATAAAAATAAGCCGAAAAAATATATCTATAAATATCAATAAAAATTAGCGAGCACACTATTGTATAAATTAAATATACATAGATAATGAGATAAATTATTCATTTTATATTGATTTTGTCTCACAATTTTTTAGGCCGACACCTGTTGTATATATTATAAAAATACTAAGCATACAAAATAATAAAAAAAACCAAATACCAAAAGCTTATTTGACTTTGATTTTGGTTTGCACGTCGGTGAGATTTTCTTGGGAAAATACTTTTGTAAAAAAAAGTTTAGAACTTGCTTTTTATATACTACTCCCTCCGTCCCATAAACAATGACACTGTCAATTTTGCACAAAGATTAAGAAAAATGAGTTTGACTTGCTATGTGGCAATATTTGATTGGTTAGTTGTGAAAGTGGGTGTATAAAAAATGGGTTAGGTGAGAAAGTAGTGGGTGTAATAGTGTTTATTGAATAAAAAGAGAGTATAAAATAGAGAAGTAGTGGGTGTAATAGTGAAAAGTAGTGTTAAAAAATAGTAAGTATAGTAGGTTCATTCTTTTTGGGACGTCCCAAAAAGGAATAAGGGTCTTATAAAATGGGAGGGAGGGAGTACTTTAATATCATCAATTATTTCTTTGATTGCATATTCTATGTTTGAAAACTGAGATAATACAAAAAAATTAGATAAATAGCTTTCGAATGATTTCAAAGCTCCACTAAATAAAATAAAGTATTTATATATTTTTCTATATCGATTTTGTGTCACGATTGTTTAGGGCCACACCCGTTGTATATATTATAAAAATACTAAGCATACAAAATAATAAAAATACTAAGCATACAAAATAATAAAAAACTAAATACCAAAATCCGGTTTGACTTTGATTTTGGTTTGCACAGCGGTGAGATTTTCTTGGGAAAATACTATTGTAAAAAAAAGGTTAGAACTTGCTTTTTATATCATAATTATAATATAATTTAGAGGTGAAACTTGTCTTTAATATCATCAATTATTTCCTTGATTGCATATTCTATGCTTAAAATCTAAGATAATATAAAAAATTAGATAAATAGGTTTCGAATGATTTCAAAGCTCCACCAAATAAAATAAAGTATTTAAATATTTTTCTATATCGATTTTGTGTCACGATTGTTTAGGCCGACACCCGTTGTATATATTATAAAAATACTAAGCGTACACAATAATAAAAATTTAAATACTAAAATCCTCTTTGACTTTGATTTTGGTTTGCACGCTGGTGAAATTTTTTATGATTCAATTAGAAATGGGAGATATTGTTTTTGAAAAAAAATGTTAGAACTTGTTTTTTATATCCTAACTATAATATAGTTTTGAGGTGAGACTCCTTTAATAACATTAATTATTTCCTTGATTGCATATATTATGTTTGAAAATTAAGATAATTTAGAAATTAGATAAATAGTTTTCGAATGATTTCAGAGTTCCATCACATGCCCGAGGAATTTATTTTATATAATACGTAATCGCGCTTCGCGATGATCTTGTAATATTTTTTTAAAAATTCAAAATATAAATTTAAGAAAGAAATCGAAAATAAAATATTTTTAAATAAATTAATGAACACAAGATTGTACAAATTTTAATATCTATAAACAACTAAATAACTATATACTATTTTTTTATGTTAATTTTGTATCACATTTTATTAGGCTTGATTGCATAATCTATGTTTGAAAACTGAGATAATGTAAAAATTAGATAAATAGCTTTCGAATGATTTCAAAGCTCCACCAAATAAAATAAAGTATTTATATATTTTTCTATATCGATTTTGTGTCACGATTGTTTAGGCCGACATCCGTTGTATATCTATCTATACTATTATATAAAAGCCGAAACATTAAAAGTTTGGTTAGTTGGTTGGTTGGTACCTATTGATTTTACTTATTTACCCTTACTTCATTACAGATAAAATCTTTTATATATATATATATATATATATTTTATCTAACTAAATTTTTTTCTTTATTAATCAATTTCCTTTTTCAGGTTAAACATCTTTTTTTATATATATTTTATCTAACTAAATTTTTTTCTTTATTAATCAATTTCCTTTTTCAGGTTAAACATGTTACCTTTAAAATTTTTGCTTTACTAATCAATTTCCTTTTTCAGGTTAAACATGTTACCTTTTCTTTTCTTTTTAATAACTAAGCCGTTTCCTTTTTCAGGTAAAATATAATATCTTCTATATGTTATCTAACTAAAAAGCATATTATAATTACTATTAACTAATTAATTAATTTTTTCATTCAAATTATCTTTTCTCTTTTCTCTAACTAAAATATCTCTTTTTCCAATTATATCACGAGTTACCATTTAAAAATCTTCTTTTATATTTTATTTAACTAAAATTTTTACTTTACTAATCAATCCACTTTTTCAGGTTAAACATGTTACCTTTTTTTTTAATAACTAAGCAGTTTCCTTTTTCAGGTAAAATGTAATATCTTTTATATTTTATCTAATTAAAAAACAAATTATAATTATTGTTAACTAATAAATTAATTTTTTTTATCTTTTCTCTTTTCTCTAACTAAATTATTTTTTTCCAATTATTATCACGGGTTACCTTTTTCAGCCAAAACAAGTTACCTTTTTTATTTTCTCTAACTAAAACCTCTCTTTTTCAAATTATATCACCGGAGATTCTATATAATAAAAATAAATCATAAAATTATAATGTTATTAATTAACCGATTACCTTTTCAGCTAAAAATGTATCATCTTTTTTATTTTTTCTAATTAAATTCCTTTTTTAAAAAATATCATGGGTAACATTAATTTCTCATTTTCTAAAAATATTACCAGCAATTTTATTTTGTAAAATAACAAATAAATTATAATTATTATAAACTAATCAATTACTCCCTCCGTCCCATAGAGTAGTTAACATTTGCGGACCAGTTTTCGGCACGGATTTTAAGGTGCATTTTAAGGATAGTTCTATAATTTATTTTTGATATTTTTTTTTTTTTTTGTATAAAAATAGGATTGTTCTACTTTTATACAAAAAAAAGAAAATATCAAAAAAAAGTTATAGAACTATCCTTAAAATGCACCTTAAAATGTGTATCAGATACGCAATTTTTTATGTTAAGAAATGGATGGGACAGAGGGTGTACCATTTTCACCTAAAGTATGTCACCTTTTAATTTTCACGTTACCTTTTTCTATTTTTTCAAACTAAAATTTCTCTTTTTCCAATTATATCATGGACGGTTCTATTTAATAAAATTAAATAATAATATTATAATACTAATATTAACGATTATCCTTTTTAGCTAAAACGTATCATCTTTTTCCTATATTATCTAACTAAAATTCCTCTTTAGAAATATCACGATCAACATTAATTTCTCCTTTTCTAAAAACATTACGAGCAATTTTATTTTGTAAAATAACATAATTAAATTATAATTACTATAAATTAATCAATTACCCTTTTCACCTAAAATATATTACTTTTTTAATTTTCTCTAACTAAATCCTCCATTTTTCCAATTATATCAC
The DNA here is from genome assembly GCA_037693485.1 of Kitagawia praeruptora. Lineage (NCBI taxonomy): Eukaryota > Viridiplantae > Streptophyta > Magnoliopsida > Apiales > Apiaceae > Kitagawia > Kitagawia praeruptora. The sequence continues at coordinate 131,098,589 of CM075352.1, forward strand.
GGGCATTCTATTTAATAAAACAAAATAATAATTTTATACTCCCTCTGTCCCCCTTGGTTCTTTACCTTGGGGAACGTAATTCTGGCACGGATTTTAAGGTGCATTTTGTGAATAGTTTCGTAACTTATTTTTAAAATTTTCTTTTTTTTTTGTATAAAAATAGAATTGTTCAATTTTTATACAAAAAAAGAAAATTTTAAAAATAAGTTATGGAACAATATTTTTTATGAGCCTTAAAATGCGTGTCAAGCAGTGAAAAAAAACAGTAAAGAAATGAGAGGGACGGAGGGAGTAATTACTAATAAATAACTTATTACCTTTTCTACTAAAACCTATGGCATTTTCTATATTTTTTTAACTAAAATCATTCCTTTTAAAGAAATATCATGGATAACATTTATATAATTATGATCATCATCTCACTTAAATATTTAAGCCTCCAAAATTCATATTTAAAAAAAAGTTAATAATTTTTTTAATAATATTAAAAAAATTCCGTGCATCGCACGGGTTTTAAGCTAGTATTATAAAAATACTAAGCATACAAAATAATAAAAATAATAAGCATACAAAATAATAAAAACTAAATACCAAAATCCTGTTTGAGTTTGATTTTGGTTTGCACGGCGGTGAGATTTTCTTGGGAAAATACCATTGTAAAAAAAAAGGTTAGAACTTGGTTTTTATATCCTAATTATAATATAATTTAGAGGTGAAACTTGCCTTTAATATCATCAATTATTTCCTTGATTGCATATTCTATGTTTGAAAAATAAGATAATATAAAAAATTAGATAAATAGCTTTCGAATGATTTCAAGGCTCCACCAAATAAAATAAAGTATTTATATATTTTTCTATATCGATTTTGTGTCACGATTGTTTAGGCCGACACCCGTTGTATATATTATAAAAATACTAAGCGTACACAATAATAAAAATTTAAATACTAAAATCCTCTTTGACTTTGATTTTGGTTTGCACGCTGGTAAAATTTTTTATGATTCAATTAGAAATGGGAGATACTGTTTTTGAAAAAAAGGTTAGAATTTGTTTTCTTATATTCTATCTATAATATAATTTTGAGGTGAGACTCCTTTAATAACATTAATTATTTCCTTGATTGCATATATTATGTTTGAAAATTAAAATAATTTAGAAATTAGATAAATAGCTTTCGAGTGATTTCAGAGTTCCATCAAATGCCCGAGGAATTTCTAAAATGTAATCGCGCTTCGCGATGATCTTGTAATATTTTTTAAAAAAATTCAAAATATAAATTTAAGAAAGAAATCGAAAATAAAATATTTATAAATAAATTAATGAACACAATATTGTACAAATTTTAATATATATAGACAACTAAATAAAATATATACTAATTTTTTATCTTAATTTTGTATCACATTTTCTTAGGCCGACACTCGTTGTAATAAATACATATAAGCCGCGTTTCTCGGCGTCCTTGTAATATTTTTTTTTTAAAAAAAAACAAAACATAGACTATTTAAGAAAGAAATTTAAAAAATATCTATAAATAAATTAGTAAACACAAAATTGTATAAATTTTAATATATATATATATATATATATCCAACAAAATAAATCATATACTTTTTACTTCAATTTTGTGTCACGTTTTCTTATGTCAACACCCGTTGTAATAAATATATATAGATAAAAAAGTAGATTTGATTGAATTAATTGAAAGAAGACGTTGGAATATTATGATCAAGAATAATGAGAAGATAATAACGACAAATTAACAATTAACAATAAATAAATAGGGAATGGTAAAAGTTTAAACCTTTTGTACCAAGTTTTTCAAGTGCCTCTACTTATCAAACAGAGAAATATCTACTAATTCTTGTTCACGCGATTAGGTGTTTCTGTACCGAGATCACAAACAAAAAAATGAAAAAGCCAAAGTAAAGAATAACCAATGGTTACTAAGAATCCATAATTATGACTAAAATCAAAACAAATCATAAATTTAAAAATAAAATGAAGTAAACAAATATTAAATTAGTAAATTCAAACCTTAAAAAAACAACCTGAAAATCATAAAAAAAATCAGTGGCGCACACACATAGTCATGTAAATTGAGAATTAAACAAAATAAAAATGAATAAAAAAAAATAGACGAATACAAAAACAAATAGAAGCAAGAAAAGGCTTACAAACATAACCATGTACATTGAGAATTAAACAAAATAAGAATGAATAAAAAAACTAAAAAAAAAAAGACAAAGACAAAAGCAAATAGAAGCAAGAAGGGTTAAAACATGGTGATGAAATTTGATTATTAGAAGCAATGATTGTACGTTTCAAAAAAAATCAATTATTGTATATATATTAGAATATAAAATTTCTTTTCTATTTCGAATATTTAAATTTGAATTATTCGTCTCTATAAATTTAAAAACCTTTTCTATTTCGAATATGTAAATTTTATATATCCTAACTATAATATAATTTTCAGAATTTAATAACCTTTTCTATTTTAAAGATATTAATGTTAAAAAAGAAAATTTTGATTTTTTTTTTGTAAAGATAGAAACTAAAGAAGGAATTTTTTATTTTGATTATTTAAAGTATAGGAGCTATAGAAAAACAAATAAATAAGATTTGAACTATTCGGAACTTTTGTGGGTTCTCGTTTATAGACATGCATGCATCGACTTTCATTAATATAAGGTTGATTAAAACATATGAAAACATTCAAGTTGTTATGTTCTAGCATGACCAAATTTTCTCGGTAATAACTACGAAACCAAATTAGTTAAATAGAACCATAAATTGTTAATTACGTTAATAATTAGAAGAACTCTTGAGCTTTAGAGAAATCTAAAGTTGTGAAACCAATGACATTAAGAAGAAAAAGTGATAAATCATGGAAAATTAATTTTCTCCGTACCTGAAATTTGATTTTGGATCTCAATTTTTTACTCACGTTTTCTTCGAAAACTTTCTGCAGAAAAAAATTTAAAATTGAGATAGATTATATGTCAAAAAACAAAACTGAGATTGATTAGATAGCTTTTTCTCGACCTATATGAAGCTAAGAAATTTACAATAAAATCATGTTGTATTCCTCTTTTTGCGCCTACAAATTAAACGCATCAATAATCGATAAACAACATAGATATTAAAGTTAAGATTCCCTACCAATTATTATTATTAACAACCCACATGAAAAGTAGAGATTATGTCATAAATCTAGATATTTTATCAAGCAAAAATATCATCAATTACAATAAAAGCAAATACAAAGAGCATATAAAAATCACAATAAAAAATTAGTAACAATCAGTATATTGATACCTTGAGTTCTTTTGAAGTCGAAACAGAGACGTGTCAGAAGTACATGTGTAAAAAAAGTCAATAGTATAAAATCATCATAATCGAAGATAAAATATGAATAAAAAAACAAAATTACAAATATGGTGATAAAATTTGATCGTTAGGAACAATGATTGCATATTATATAAGAATATAAATTTTCTTTTCTATTTCGAATATGTAAATTTGAATTCTTATTCTTACCTACAAATTCGAAAACCTTTTATATTTCGAAGATGTTAATTTTAATGTTAAAAAAGCAAGTTCCGCTTTCTTTTCTAAAAAATAGTGCTTAAAGAAGGAAGTTTATTTTTAATTATTTAAAATAGAATAGCTCTAGAAAAATAGATAAATAGGATTCAAGCGATTCTAGAGCTCCTGCGGGTTTTCCTTTATATATATTTTTTTGAAAAGCAGGGGAGTATATTAATAGGAAATACGATTACATACTCGATGCAAAATCGAGAAAATATCCAGAACGCCACAACAACAAAAGCTCTAAACCAAAAAAGAAAAACATGGAGCCTGGACACTAGCAACAGAACTAGTATCATGAAACAAGACATGGAACTAGTAGCATGAAACAGAGCTGTCAGCTATACGGACTAGCTTTCGGAACTCAGGAGCAGAAGAAAACGATTGTTGAGAAACTGCAAGGTAGCTCAACACCAAGCGTAAGTCATATGATTCCTTTTGGCACCTTGAGATGCAAGACTATCCGCTTCCTGATTAAGCAGGCGATTAATCTTAGCAATTCTGACGTTAGGATTCCTTAACTTGTCTCTCAGATTAGGACTAATAAACCAGTAATCCGCCTTTGAGAATCTGAGATCATGAGCTGCATTCACTAATTCCGAGTTATCGGTGAAAATCTTAACATGGTCTTTTTTGCCTGCAAAACTAAGGATGTGTTTCAGCAAGAAATCTAAGGCTTCAGTTTCACATGCTAATATGGAAGTTGCTTTTGAGGGGCCAGAAAAAATGAATAATAAGTTTCCTGCAGCATCCGATAGATAACCTCCCATACCCGCGAGAATCAACCCTTCTTTAGATTTCTTCCAAGAAGTGTCAATAAAACCAACCAGGTCTGATTGATCCTGCATCAGGTTCTTTATTGCTGAATTTCTATTAAGAAGGATGGTGCCAACTGGGTTAACCTCCCACGTTTTTTGCAACTTATGATCAACTAGGCCAGAAATCTCACACCATTTTAAAGAACGTAACTTGATGAGTATCTTCAGGGATTCTCTGCTAATTCGTTTTCTTTCGAATAATACTTGGTTTCTATGCAACCAAACAGACCAAAGAGTAGCAGATATAGTGATACCCCATGCCATTCTCACTGAAGGACTTCTGATCACTAAGAATGATTGCCAGCAAGTTTCTTTCGAGATGTTAATGTTCCACCAACTGTTGATAAATTCCCAGATCCATCTAGAATCTTCACAGTCCCAGAAGAGATGCTCTTGCGTTTCTAGGTGTATTATTCATCTGCTGCAATATGGCGAAATTAAACTATCTTTAATTCTCGAAGATAATAAGGATGCAGTTGGGAGGGAATTCGTGATATAGCACCATAAAAAGAACTGGATTCGCGGAGGTATTTTGAGTCACCAAAGAAGTCTGAGTTCTACAGGGATAGAATTTTGCGGAGGTAAAATAATTTGGTAACAGTCCTTTGCAGAAAAGGGTTTACCAGAGGGGCACCAAATCAATTGATCATCCCTGAAAGAGAATTTTACCTTACTGATTATTCCCCACAGTTTCTTAAGTTCTTCTAGCTCCCACGCCCTGAGTGGTCTCTTCCATAAGGATTTGTCAAACATGCCATGACTGTTTACATACTCAACAAATTCCTTCAACTGAGCATTCTTCCATAAGGATAAAGAGTATAGTCTACTATAGATGTCACAGAGTATTCCTTCTTCAAACCAAAAGTCTAACCAAAAAAGAATGTTATCCCCTTTGCCTACTATCCACATGAAATCAATTTTTGACAGCTTGAGATCTTGATTTGCACTTAGTATACTCTGTATGCTCGATAAAAAACATGAGGGATTTTTTAAAACACTACAGCTTTCTAATGTAGCACCTAGCGGGATCACATATTTACTTCGTAGGACTTTATTCCATTTTTTGGACCTCTCAGAAATCCATTTACCTATCCATTTGCTCAGCAGCGAAATATTTCTTATTTGCAGATTTGCAACTCCCAAACCCCCTTGAGCCTTCGTGTGACGCCCCCAGATCCGGGGTCGGAGATCTAGGCGCTCACGGTCCATTTTCCATTCATAACATACTTGTTCTTGCACATAATATAAATAAACAGCCATCGACCCCACAATAAACTCACACCACACACACACACACACACATACAGGTTAGAGTCTCAGAAACGTCATACATTTGATTAAGCAAAAGTAAAAGTTTTAGAGTTATTACAGACCGAATTAAATAGCATTTATGCTACCAGCAACACTTCGATATGAAGCGAAGTTGGCGGCTTGAAAGTTTGTTACGGTACACTGCCTTGCACAGGTCATACTTATAGATAAAACGTACTAACAAAAGTTGCCGACCAATCCGGCTAATGGGGCCTACCGGTGGAATCTCAACTGCAGCCTGGGGTCTAGTCACCTGCTTTCGGACAGTCTGACAGGTTCTTGCCATTTCTCTTAGCTGTTGTGTTTGTAAAATTTGAAAACAAGCAAGAGTGAGCAACTATAGCTCAGCAAGAATATAGGTATAAGATAAGTAATATAGCATTTCATATGTATAACAGTCATTAAACTCGTTATGTCAATCAGTTATAAAATCACTTGTCATTATTGGTAAATTTCAAAGGTGCACCAGCACGTGCCCTTGTTTTCAAAATAACCTTGCAGTTCTAGCTACTGCATAAAGTCAACATCTTTCTCATCAAAATAGGACACTATCGGCAACTGGCACATAGGCCTAAGATGCAGTGTCAAAGCATTTTTCCAAAGTGGAGGAATGGGACTTAAAGAAAACATAAAACCTGACAGGGATTGACGATGATCAGTCGCCACATCCGAGTCCAATAATCCGCGGGTCTTCTCTACCGGTAGAAGGATAGAAACTACATCCGTAACTATCCCCGAGTGAAAACTACATCCGTAATCACCCTCGATGAAAACTACATCCGTAATCATCCTTCGGCAACACCTGGGCCGGAATAATAAGTGATGGACCGCCTGGCTCACGGCCGCTTACACATCCCGGGAATCGTTCGTCAACGGTTCCCACACCTGCAAGAGTCCCTTTTTCTTTTTTCTTTTAAAAACCAGATTTTGATTGAAAACAGAGTAGTTGTGGTTCGACGTCAGTCGACCGATAATTCTTGAAATCATACAAGAAGCAGAACCTGACCGGGGGTTTTCGAAAATGTTTTGAGTTCGAAAAAGCTCGAGTTTGAAAGTATTAAAAGGTATCTTGGATTAACTTTGTTTTTAAAATAGTGAACAATAATTATTAAATGATATTTAAGATTTAATATTAATAATTAATAAAATAATTATTTAATAAAATAAACTTTTAATCCAAGATAGGGTTTCGAGTAGTTACGAAGATATAATAATAGGTATTTGAATATACGATACCACCCGAATAACCCTTCGGGTTTTTGCAATATAATATACCGCTCCCCGGTCAATAGTATATACGGACCGCTACGACCTCTATTGCTAGAGTCGTTGTCCGAAGAAAACATTTCAATCTAAGTTCAAGGGGTAAAAGCATACATGTACTTGTTCAATCTCAATTGCATCAATACTTCGATAAACATAGCATTTGGTATAATTTGAAAACTACAAACACAACAGTGAAAATCCTTGTATATGTATAAGTTTTGAAAAGTAAACTTGCCTTGGTTTGGTTGGGGTGGTCGAGCGTGCGAATTCGAACGATCTATACATAAACAATAATCGTTCGTTAGTACCTTAACAACTTCTTTCTAATTATGGGGTTTTAAGGGGATACGAAATTAACTTAACGACTTCGTCTTATGACTCCCTAGCCCCTCTATAGGTCCATGTCATCACTCGATTACGCTCGTCACTTATTCGACTTAATTTAGTTACCACATTCGAACCATAACCATTACTCCTAGAATTATGCTCTACTAACGACTTTTTCCCTTGCGCGAAATTTACTCTAGCATTTTTATAAAATTCAAAAATTCGTATTTTAATCCAATTCTTTTTGGGTAGCCTTCACCACTGTATTTCCTAGCTTCTCTAATTTTTCCATGATCCCAAATAATTTTTAAGGTGTTTAAACAAGGTTCACAAGGGGGTCACTTTATGCAGTCCATAGTCCAGAAACAAAAATCACTTCTCCGGCCATAACTAAAAATCCACACATCACCTAGCTATGAATCTTACATATCCAGAAACTACATTCAATTATCATTCCAACAATATAAGGTAGGACATCAGGGGACATCATTTGGGTGTTCAAAATCGTGTCACAATACAGGTCATTGCTCCTGGAAAAACTCAGCATGAACATACCACTTACATCAATCATTTTTCACAATTCCACCATACAACCAACACTTAATACACTCAAATCATGGTTCATAACACTCATGGTGATATATATACTATCCATAGTCATAAAAGTCATAATCTCAACATAAAAACTCAAGATCCAAGTCATCCAACACTTATACAACCAAGATTAGCTCATACATGCATGGATCTACTACCAAACATTATAAATACTACATAACCAAGAGGGTTTGTGATTTTATACCTTCTTGAGCTCCTAGGGACCTTGGGTAAGCTTTTCACAACACAACAACACCTTAGATGATCTCCTACAACACTTATAATCCAAGATCTAAAAGAAAATCAAACATGGTTACTATTCACCCAATCTTTAACATTTTATAACTTGGAATTGGATGGATGAAATGAAGTGAAATTGCTAGCATACCTTGATTAGATGATGTAGATGACCTAGGAATTATGGTATGAATTTTGAGTGATGAGAAGTGGGAGAAAGAATTTTTCTTTCTTCTCCACTTGGTCTTGGCCGAGAGCAATATTAAAGGGTGGGGAGAGAGTTTGATTTCTTTTCTTTTGTGTTTGTGTGGTTGTGTGTTTGATTGGGTGTTACATATAATTATATGTATTAGTATGGTACAATCTAGACATGGCTATAGGTATGGCTCTCATGTACTCTTGTCTCCACTTTTGAAAAAGCAAGCCAACTAATTACTATTCCCCTTGCTATTTGGTTCATCTAGTTTGCTTTCCTAACTACTTAGTTGCATGAGCTTGCATGCAATACTACTCCTTGTATTATTATTCTCCCACCAATGCTTATTATCTAATCTTTAATTCGTATCGTATCTTAATTAATCCCTCGTAATAATATTTTGTCGCGTAGAGATTTCCCCTATAATTCCTTAAGTACTAATTGTGTAAATTCCTCTAATGTCCATAGTTCCTTGTCATGATCCTCAATAAATCTTGTAACACTCTAATCATTCTCAAATCCCAAGTTTTATAAATCTCACTAACAATAAGACTCCTGCCTTCACAATCTCCCTTCTTATCTTTCATAATGAATACAGCAACACAGTTTCTCAGACAATCAATTCTATTAATCACAGGGATGACCAGAAAGGTTCCATATTGACATTGCCACAAGATATTAAATAAAATAAAATATTACCAAAAATTAGGGTTCTTACAGCCTCCCCTCCTTAAAAGGATTCCGTCCCGGAATCAGGTTGAAAACAGTTGGGGGTGCTTTTCACGCATTGCGCTTTCTAGTTCCCATGTTGATTCTTCGACATTTTGGTTCCTCCACAATACTCTCACTAGTTTGACAACTTTATTCCTCAGCACCTGTTCTTTCCTATCCATAATTTCTACGGGTTGCTCCACATATGTTAAGTCTGGTTGCAGATCCACTTGATCATGTTCTATCACATGTCGGAAGTCGGTATGGTAGGGTCGTAGCATGGACACATGAAACACATTATGTACTTGCTGTAAGCTCGGAGGTAAAGCCAATTCATAGGCCAACTTTCCAACTCGTTTCAAGATCTCAAAAGGTCCAATAAATCTCGGGCTTAGTTTCCCTTTCTTACCAAATCTCATCAATCCCTTCCACGGTGATACTTTTAACATCACAAACTCTCCTACCTCATATTCTTTGTCCTTGCGGGTCTGGTCCGCATACTTCTTCTGTCTGTCTTGGGCCGCTACCAGCCGTCCTCTTATGAGTTCGATAGTTTCTCTTGTCTGTTGGACCAGTTCAGGCCCTAAAATCTTCCGCTCTCCAACTTCTTCCCAACACAAAGGAGACCGACATCTTCGTCCGTACAAAGCTTCATATGGGGGCATGCCTATACTCGCGTGGTAACTGTTTTTGTAGGAAAATTCGATCAATGGCAAATGGTCGTCCCAACTTCCCTTGAAATCTATGGCACATACTCTCAACATGTCCTCGATGGTCTGGATGGTTCTCTCGCTCTGTCCGTCTGTTTGGGGATAGTATGCAGTACTCATGTTTAACTTAGTCCCCACACAATCCTGAAAACTCCTCCAGAACCTGGAGTTGAATCTTGGGTCTCTATCTGATACAATACTCACAGGAACCCCATGCCTAACCACAATCTCCTTTAATTAAATATCCACCAGCTTGTCGACGGTGTATCTCTCGTTGATTGGAAGAAAATGGGCTGACTTGGTCAATCTATCAATAATTACCCAAATGGCGTCATGATTAGTCTTGGTCCTTGGTAATCCGACTACAAAGTCCATCGCAATCTGCTCCCACTTCCACTCGGGTATCTCTAAGGGTTGCAACAATCCACTAGGCCTCTGGTGTTCGGCCTTCACTCTTTGACATGTCAAGCATTTACTTACCCACTCTGCTACGTCCTTCTTCATATTTGGCCACCAATAATACTCTTTCAAATCCCTATACATCTTAGTGCCTCCAGGGTGAATCGAATACCTTGAACTATGAGCCTCTTGCAAAATCTCATCTTTTAATTCTCGAACGTTCGGGATCCATATCCTAGATGCGTACCTCATAACTCCATTCCCGTCCTTCTCACACCTAATTTCTTCGCCAGTCAAAATTTTCTCCATCGAATTCTTTTCTTCTTCTATCTTCTTTTCCTGGCATAACTTAATCTTTTCCAGTAGCGGTGGTTGGACTTTTATTTCCATCAGGCTCTCTTGGCCGATTCCTGGCAGCCTCACCTCAATCTCCAGCCTCTCGAGGTCCTTGATCACTTCGTCCACTGACGTTATCATCTTAATCTTCTCCTTTCGGCTAAGTGCATCGGCCACTACGTTGGCCTTCCCTGGGTGATAATGAATCTCACAGTCATAATCTTTGATTAGCTCTAACCATCTCCTCTGCCTCATGTTTAACTCTTTCTGAGTGAATATGTACTTTAAGCTCTTGTGATCCGTGTAGATTTCACACTTTTCTCCGTACAGGTAATGCCTCCAGATCTTTAAAGCAAAAACTATCGCTGCTAATTCCAAATCATGGGTGGGGTATCTTATCTCATACTCCTTAAGTTGTCGGTACGCATACGCAATCACCTTACCGTGCTGCATAAGCACACACCCTAAACCTTTATGGGACGTGTCGCTATAAATCACAAAATCTCCCTTATCATCGGGTAGGGCTAGTACTGGTGCTGTCACCAACCTCTTTTTCAACTCTTGGAAGCTTTCTTCACATTTCTCAGTCCACACAAACTTCTCGGTCTTGCGAGTTAGCCGGGTCAAAGGGGCTGCTATCTTGGCAAAGTCTTGGACAAATCTCCTATAGTAGCCGGCCAATCCTATGAAACTTCTCACCTCTGTCGGAGTGGTTGGTCTCTCCCAGTTTGATACAGCCTCTATTTTGGCTGGGTCCACTAGGATGCCTTGTTCGCTAATCACATGTCCCAAAAACTAAACTTCCTTCAACCAAAATTCACACTTCGAGAACTTAGCGTACAACTTTTCTTCTCTTAATGCTCCCAATACAATTCTCAGATGCTCTGCATGTTCCTCTTTCGTCTTGGAATAAATTAAGATGTCATCGATGAAGACTATAACACACTTGTCCAGATACTTCTTGAAGACTCGATTCATTAAGTCCATGAAAGCTGCGGGTGCATTTGTTAACCCAAACGACATTACTAAAAACTCATAGTGTCCGTACCGGGTGCGAAAGGCCGTCTTTGGTATATCTTCTGGCTTAATCCTTAACTGGTGGTACCCGGTTCTCAAATCGATCTTGGAAAAATAAACTGCGTCCTTTAGTTGGTCAAACAAGTCATCTATTCTGGGCAAAGGATACTTATTCTTTATGGTCACCTTATTCAACTCCCTATAGTCTACGCATAATCTCATACTGCCATCCTTCTTTTTCACGAATAGCACCGGGGCTCCCCACGGTGACACACTAGGTCTTATCATTCCTTTATCCAACAGCTCTTGCAATTGGGTGGCCAACTCTTTCATCTCCACTGGGGCTAGCCTATATGGGGCTTTCGAAATTGGGGCCGTGCCCGGAACTAAATCTATAGCGAACTCGATGTCTCTATCAGGTGGTAGTCCTGGAAGATCATCCGGAAATACATCCGCGAATTCATTAACGACTGGGATTTCCTGTAGGTTGGGTGCCTCCTTCTTGGTATCCTTTACATAGGCTAGATAGGCTTCGCATCCCTTACGTAACAGCCTTTTAGTTTGAATCATAGTCAGGAACTTTTGGGTTTGTCGTTTTCCACTAAACACTACTTCCTTATCCCTTGGCAGTCTTAAACTCACCTTTTTCTTCACGCAATCAATCTGAGCTCCGTGGGTTGTCAACCAATCCATACCTATTATTACGTCAAACTCCCCTAATTTAAAAGGTATTAAATCTACCCGAAAGTGCCGCCCTTCTATTTCTAGGTCACAACCTGGGCATACTTGGTTAACAGGAATAATTTCATGATTAGCTATCTCTACTTGCAGTCTGTCTCTCAGTGGTTCAGTCTTAAGGCCTAACCGACATACAAAATCTAGAGATATGAAAGACTTGGTGGCTCCCGAATCAAATAAAACATTCGCATTAACTGAGTTGAGTAGTAGGGTACCTGCGATCACATTCGTGTTCCTCACGGCATCTTGCACAGTCATGTTAAAAGTTCTTGCAGTCGGGGCCCTGTTAGAAGCAGTTCCACTCACTCTTGATGTAGCTGGCCCAGAGGACATACATTCCCTCATTCGGTGCCCTGGTTTCCCACACTTGAAGCAATTACCTCCAGCACTGGTGTTGTTACTAGTCCCTCGACAGGTGTTAGCATAATGTCCCGTCAGCCCACACTTGAAGCACTTCACATCTTGCAGGTTACACACGCCCGCATGTTTCCTTCCACATTTATTGCATTCCGGGAGTGGGGCTCGGGGTGGGGTAGAGTACGATGATCCCTGTGGTCGGCCGCCCTGGCCCACACTCCAACTTTCAGCTCTCTTGGTTCCAAAGTTTCCGCTGGGCTGGGACACTGTTCCTCGCTTAAACTTGCTCGGAAAGCTCCCTCCCGCAGAGTTTCCCTTTCGACTGTCAAACTTCCTCTTCTTTCCTTCCCTCTCCTTCTGCATCTGTTCACTCCCAGCCTCAACAATCGACGCTTTCTGTACCAGGGTGGCATAGTCTGTCAGCTCAAGAACCGCCACACGATTCTGAATCCATTGCTTTAGCCCCAATTGAAACCTTCGGGCCCTCTTCACCTCAGAGTTCACATATTCCGGCACAAACCTTGACAGCTCAGTAAATCTTGCTTCATACTCGGCCACCGTCATGTTACCTTGCTTGAGTTCCAAAAATTTCAGCTCCATTTGTGTTTCCATGAACCTAGGGAAATACTTTTCCAAGAACAACTCGCTAAACCTCTCCCAGGTCACCACACCTCTTCCCTCCAAATTCTTTTTAGCTTCCCACCAGTAGTTTGCCTCACCCTTCAGCAGATAGGTGGCGAAAACAGTTTTCTGCTCTTCAGCGACTCCTAGTATCTCAAAAGATTTTTCCATTTCTTTCAGCCAGGCTCTTGCCTCGACTGGGTCCGTAGTTCCCTTAAACTCCGGGGGTTTCAGGGATTTGAAATTCCGAAAGGCATTGGCATTCGCATTGTTGGGTGGTGGCTGAACCGGGGGACGGTCCAAGTTCTGCCTAAGTAGGTCCATGAATCGCTCCATAGGGTCTCTCCTTGGGTTTTCCACCTCTAGGGTATCATCTTCAGCTTCCTCTTCATCATACTCAGAGTTATCAAACAAGTTATAGTCACTACCTTCATCCTCGCTCAGGTATCGATCCTCTCTCTCTCGGTTTTGGTGGCCTTCCGGCCCATGGTGGCTACCCTGGCCTTCAGAGCTGGCCGGGTGAGCTCGAGTGTTCATTCTTCTGGGTGGCATGATTCTGATAATAAGACAAAAATGGGTTAGGGTTTTCAATTTATTTGACCGTATTTAGAGAAGTCAGGAACGTATTGTTCCTCTTTATACAGGATTAAAATTTCGAAACTCGTAGTGCCCTTATGAAGGCGATAAACTGTAAAACCTTTTTAGGGGAAGTCGTTACGTGGTTCGAAAACATTTGTAGGAATTTCCAAGATTTCAAAACTTCGAACTTATAGAAATATTTTCAAAATTTTAAATAACTAAAACCGTTTTTTTTTTTTTTTTTTTTTTGAAAGGTTTATTTTAGAAAAATTGTAGGAACATTTTGGAAAATTTGGAGAACAATTTGAAATCGCATATCGTAAATTTGAAACAGTATGGTTGTATTTGTGGCTTGTAGCAGTTGTATAATCACAGTTGTATATCAAAACAGTAGAGCATGGCATCGGGAAGTAAAACAGTTGAGACAATATCAAGGAAACTGAAACTAAATAAGTACGGTACAAAGGTGGTCACAAAGTTTGGATGTTAGAGCCAAATACATAGTTCCGATGTCAAAGTCTAGCAAAAGTGGAACAAATACAAGTACATAATCTGAATAGTCAGGGCTACACAAAAGTAGGGCTACATCCGTACATCCTATCCGTAGTCACATCTAAATATATGTAGGTCAGTCTACTCATCCACTGGTCAGAAAGGACGCCACTGCACAAGTCAACTATCCCGCAAAATCGACACACTAATGTCATCTGAACCTAGGGGACTGAGCTATCAGTAACACATCACGGGGCCGCACCGCGACGGAGCAAGGCCCTCACTCGGGCAAATGCACGACGCACAACACGTCTAACATCCCTAGCCTGGATCACTCCGCCCCCGCGGATCCCCAAACCGAGAACCCTCTCGCGACTCCTCCTCTCAATCCTGTGGAGTCGAGCTCTAGTCCTCCTAGCAACATTAGTCCTCATCTCAGCCTGGATCCTCAAGCGCGCCTCGCGCTCCTCCACTATCACCCTCCTCGCCTCGTTAAGTCGGGCCTCCGCAGAAAGTAAGTCTCGGGTCATGAACTGCACGACATAGGCGTGCTCAGCGCCCGACACCGGGGGTAGGTCCAGTGGTGGGGGTGGCATAATAGGGGCAGGAGCAGGAGCAGGGGTAGGGTCACGCTCCTCCTCACTAGAAGTATCCTCCTCGGGGTCATCATCTGAAGAAGTGGGGCTCAATGACTGTGGAGAGGGTGGGGGTGACACAACACGGTCCTCACCGGGTCGCACACTCTCCTCATCAGTGGCCACAGGGGAGGGGGTAACAGGCTCAGGCTCCATAAAGGGCTCCTCCTCGGGATCCTCATCATCAGTATCCCCTAATATCGTAATCCAGGGGCCCAGCTCAGGGTCAGCATCAGTATCCTCAACAGGGTCCTCAGTCTCTCTCGGTAGTGCCTCATCATGCTCCCTCTCATAGGCCTCAGGGTCTGGTATATCCTCCATCTACACAAGGGAAATAAGCTAGGTTACTAACCAAAAAGAAGGGTTTAAGAAGTAGTTCCCTCACGGGCCTTAGAAGTCAGGGCTACATCCGATAACCCGACTGTGAACTCGATGAGAGCTCTAGGTATTAATGGGATTATTATTAGTGTTATATTATTCGTATTATTATGGTTGCTTCCCTAAGTTACTATCGTTTCTGAGAACTGTAACCTTCTCTCTGATACCATTTCTGTGACGCCCCCAGATCCGGGGTCGGAGATCTAGGCGCTCACGGTCCATTTTCCATTCATAACATACTTGTTCTTGCACATAATATAAATAAACAGCCATCGACCCCACAATAAACTCACACCACACACACACACACACATACAGGTTAGAGTCTCAGAAACGTCATACATTTGATTAAGCAAAAGTAAAAGTTTTAGAGTTATTACAGACCGAATTAAATAGCATTTATGCTACCAGCAACACTTCGATATGAAGCGAAGTTGGCGGCTTGAAAGTTTGTTATGGTACACTGCCTTGCACAGGTCATACTTATAGATAAAACGTACTAACAAAAGTTGCCGACCAATCCGGCTAATGGGGCCTACCGGTGGAATCTCAACTGCAGCCTGGGGTCTAGTCACCTGCTTTCGGACAGTCTGACAGGTTCTTGCCATTTCTCTTAGCTGTTGTGTTTGTAAAATTTGAAAACAAGCAAGAGTGAGCAACTATAGCTCAGCAAGAATATAGGTATAAGATAAGTAATATAGCATTTCATATGTATAACAGTCATTAAACTCGTTATGTCAATCAGTTATAAAATCACTTGTCATTATTGGTAAATTTCAAAGGTGCACCAGCACGTGCCCTTATTTTCAAAATAACCTTGCAGTTCTAGCTACTGCATAAAGTCAACATCTTTCTCATCAAAATAGGACACTATCGGCAACTGGCACATAGGCCTAAGATGCAGTGTCAAAGCATTTTTCCAAAGTGGAGGAATGGGACTTAAAGAAAACATAAAACCTGACAGGGATTGACGATGATCAGTCGCCACATCCGAGTCCAATAATCCGCGGGTCTTCTCTACCGGTAGAAGGATAGAAACTACATCCGTAACTATCCCCGAGTGAAAACTACATCCGTAATCACCCTCGATGAAAACTACATCCGTAATCATCCTTCGGCAACACCTGGGCCGGAATAATAAGTGATGGACCGCCTGGCTCACGGCCGCTTACACATCCCGGGAATCGTTCGTCAACGGTTCCCACACCTGCCAGAGTCCCTTTTTCTTTTTTCTTTTAAAAACCAGATTTTGATTGAAAACAGAGTAGTTGTGGTTCGACGTCAGTCGACCGATAATTCTTGAAATCATACAAGAAGCAGAACCTGACCGGGGGTTTTCGAAAATGTTTTGAGTTCGAAAAAGCTCGAGTTTGAAAGTATTAAAAGGTATCTTGGATTAACTTTGTTTTTAAAATAGTGAACAATAATTATTAAATGATATTTAAGATTTAATATTAATAATTAATAAAATAATTATTTAATAAAATAAACTTTTAATCCAAGATAGGGTTTCGAGTAGTTACGAAGATATAATAATAGGTATTTGAATATACGATACCACCCGAATAACCCTTCGGGTTTTTGCAATATAATATACCGCTCCCCGGTCAATAGTATATACGGACCGCTACGACCTCTATTGCTAGAGTCGTTGTCCGAAGAAAACATTTCAATCTAAGTTCAAGGGGTAAAAGCATACATGTACTTGTTCAATCTCAATTGCATCAATACTTCGATAAACATAGCATTTGGTATAATTTGAAAACTACAAACACAACAGTGAAAATCCTTGTATATGTATAAGTTTTGAAAAGTAAACTTGCCTTGGTTTGGTTGGGGTGGTCGAGCGTGCGAATTCGAACGATCTATACATAAACAATAATCGTTCGTTAGTACCTTAACAACTTCTTTCTAATTATGGGGTTTTAAGGGGATACGAAATTAACTTAACGACTTCGTCTTATGACTCCCTAGCCCCTCTATAGGTCCATGTCATCACTCGATTACGCTCGTCACTTATTCGACTTAATTTAGTTACCACATTCGAACCATAACCATTACTCCTAGAATTATGCTCTACTAACGACTTTTTCCCTTGCGCGAAATTTACTCTAGCATTTTTATAAAATTCAAAAATTCGTATTTTAATCCAATTCTTTTTGGGTAGCCTTCACCACTGTATTTCCTAGCTTCTCTAATTTTTCCATGATCCCAAATAATTTTTAAGGTGTTTAAACAAGGTTCACAAGGGGGTCACTTTATGCAGTCCATAGTCCAGAAACAAAAATCACTTCTCCGGCCATAACTAAAAATCCACACATCACCTAGCTATGAATCTTACATATCCAGAAACTACATTCAATTATCATTCCAACAATATAAGGTAGGACATCAGGGGACATCATTTGGGTGTTCAAAATCGTGTCACAATACAGGTCATTGCTCCTGGAAAAACTCAGCATGAACATACCACTTACATCAATCATTTTTCACAATTCCACCATACAACCAACACTTAATACACTCAAATCATGGTTCATAACACTCATGGTGATATATATACTATCCATAGTCATAAAAGTCATAATCTCAACATAAAAACTCAAGATCCAAGTCATCCAACACTTATACAACCAAGATTAGCTCATACATGCATGGATCTACTACCAAACATTATAAATACTACATAACCAAGAGGGTTTGTGATTTTATACCTTCTTGAGCTCCTAGGGACCTTGGGTAAGCTTTTCACAACACAACAACACCTTAGATGATCTCCTACAACACTTATAATCCAAGATCTAAAAGAAAATCAAACATGGTTACTATTCACCCAATCTTTAACATTTTATAACTTGGAATTGGATGGATGAAATGAAGTGAAATTGCTAGCATACCTTGATTAGATGATGTAGATGACCTAGGAATTATGGTATGAATTTTGAGTGATGAGAAGTGGGAGAAAAAATTTTTCTTTCTTCTCCACTTGGTCTTGGCCGAGAGCAATATTAAAGGGGGGGAGAGAGTTTGATTTCTTTTCTTTTGTGTTTGTGTGGTTGTGTGTTTGATTGGGTGTTACATATAATTATATGTATTAGTATGGTACAATCTAGACATGGCTATAGGTATGGCTCTCATGTACTCTTGTCTCCACTTTTGAAAAAGCAAGCCAACTAGTTACTATTCCCCTTGCTATTTGGTTCATCTAGTTTGCTTTCCTAACTACTTAGTTGCATGAGCTTGCATGCAATACTACTCCTTGTATTATTATTCTCCCACCAATGCTTATTATCTAATCTTTAATTCGTATCGTATCTTAATTAATCCCTCGTAATAATATTTTGTCGCATAGAGATTTCCCCTATAATTCCTTAAGTACTAATTGTGTAAATTCCTCTAATGTCCATAATTCCTTGTCATGATCCTCAATAAATCTTGTAACACTCTAATCATTCTCAAATCCCAAGTTTTATAAATCTCACTAACAATAAGACTCCTGCCTTCACAATCTCCCTTCTTATCTTTCATAATGAATACAGCAACACAGTTTCTCAGACAATCAATTCTATTAATCACAGGGATGACCAGAAAGGTTCCATATTGACATTGCCACAAGATATTAAATAAAATAAAATATTACCAAAAATTAGGGTTCTTACACTTCGAACTTGAGATATGATTCCAACCTATTGTGTGTAAATTTCTGGAAGTGTTCACAGAACCTTTGCTCCAAAAGAAATTTCTCCTGATCTTGTCTATTTGCTTACATACCCCAATTGGAATTTTAAAGAGACTCATCCAGTAGATTGGCATGCTATCCAGAGAAGATTTCAATAATACCAGCTTGCCTGCTTTGTTAAGAGAAGTCGATTTCCATTTTGCTAACTTATCACACATTTTTTGAATCAATGGAGTCCAAAATTTTTTTTTCCTGGGTGAGCATCCTATCGGAGCCCCTAGGTACGACAAAGGCCATTTACCAATATTGCACCCCAATATTTTTGCACCCACAACAACTATGTTATCATTTTCCTCACAGGAGTAGAGGTGACTCTTTCGAAAATTGATTTTGAGGCCGGTTAAAATCTGGAAACATTGCAGGATTCTTTTAACTGAACTAATAGACTGCAAACTAGCCTCCACGAAAATAATTGTGTCGTCAGCGAATTGCAGGTGGGTTACTTGTTCTGTGTCATTTCCCAAAGAAACCCCTTTGAACATGCCTATCTCACTTGCTTTTTTGAGCATAAGGTTCAGCACTTCCGCCACTAAGTTATACAGAAGTGGAGAAAGAGGATCTCCTTGTCTCAACCCTCTCTTAGGAGAGAATTCTTTGGAAGGGCTACCATTTACAAGAACAGAGACCTTGACTGAGCTAAAGTAGTTTCTGATCCAATTGATCCATCTAGAGCCAAACCCCATCTTCTGAAGCAGTTCAAAAAGAAAATCCCAATTCACGGTATCAAATGCTTTTTCGAAATCTAATTTTAGAATCAGATCTCCAGTTTTTCTTGATTTAATGTGATGGAACACCTCACTTGCTATCAAGATGCTCTCCGAAGCTTGTCTGCCTTTGATAAACGCTGATTGAGTATCATCAATAAGACCATGCATAACTTGACCCAGTCTATTAGCCAAAACCTTTGTTAGAATTTTCACTGTTGAATTAAGTAGACTGATTGGTCTAAATTCAGAAACACTCGTGGGATTATTCACTTTTGGAATGAGCACAATGAATGATGAATTGATACCATTGGGAAGAGACTCACCTTGGTAGAAGTCTAGGAAACATTTGAAGACTTTTTCTTTAATGTTGGGCCAGAACTTTCTTAAACATCCAATGTTAAATCCATCCGGACCCGGAGCTTTGTCAGCTCCTAGCTGAGATAGTGCCCACTCAATTTCTTCCAGGGTAAAAACCTGTTCCAATCCCTCACTGTCCGCTGCTGTAATTTGTTGAGTAATCAGCGTCCCTAATTTGAAAACTCTTTGTGGAATGTGGTTCTTAAAAAAAATTTCGAAATGAACATAGAAGATATTTCTAATTTGAGAAGGGTTAGAAAACCATTTGCCCTCCCACAATATCTTAGAAATCTTGTTCCTGTGTTTTCTTCTTTGGACCACTTGGTGGAAAAACCTAGTTTTCTTAAAAAAGAAAATTTTGATTTTTTTTTTGTAAAGATAGAAACTAAAGAAGGAATTTTTTATTTTGATTATTTAAAGTATAGGAGCTATAGAAAAACAAATAAATAAGATTTGAACTATTCGGAACTTTTGTGGGTTCTCGTTTATAGACATGCATGCATCGACTTTCATTAATATAAGGTTGATTAAAACATATGAAAACATTCAAGTTGTTATGTTCTAGCATGACCAAATTTTCTCGGTAATAACTACGAAACCAAATTAGTTAATGTTGTGAGGGAAAATTGGTACAACACTTCAATAAGATAATTACAAGAAATAACCAAGAAAATCCAATAATAACGATTGAATAAATCGAATTACAAGCCAAAAACCCTAGTTTTATGAACCCTAATCCGTGAGGGAGAAGAGTAAAATGTTTTTGGGACTGAGTTTGCAAGTTCTCCAGGCTTTTATGATCGAATATGACCTATTCAATCACTAACCAACAGCCAGGAGCCAATGTTAGAGGTGTATAATTTGTGTCTAACCTTGCAAAGTGCCTACATACTTCTATATTTATAGAAGATCAAGTCCCATGTAGTTCTTGATAACCCTCCATGATTTGATAAACCTCATCCTTCATAACTGACCCCCTTTGATCGTTTATCCATCCTCCTATAATTATCCAGCCGTTATCCCATGATTCTTTTTGATTTATCCATCCATATATACGTATGTATATATGTTCATATATATACACGCATATATATATACATGTTCTCTGTATATTTGATATTAATCCACGATAACTGCCTCTAATATATCGTTCCTATTGTTTAGGAGCTGTCTCATGGACTGTTAGAACGTTCCTTATCCAATTCCTCGCGTTTTATGGAGCCCCGCTACTGCTGGTGCAATTCCTGGGAACCATCAGGGTTCGCGTGGTTGAACCCCTACTAGTTCGCCTGCCACCAGGTTGAACCCCTATCCAGCTTCAGCACAGCACTACCCCAATCCAGGGTTCACACACTTACACCCTTACATGAACATATCCCCAAACCAACTATCAGAATCCTTATCTTCAATCTATTCCCAAGGCATAATGTCCAATACATCTGCTCGTAACCCAACTTAATCCTTTCATATCCCGATTATTAAAACCCGTAACCTTAGTGGGCCTTAAACCAAGCCCAAGGCGAATTTTAGGCACAACAACTACCCCCCGGTTCCTTGCAGCCATTTAAATGCAAAAGGAACCTAACGTCATTCACACTCCAATCACCCTTTTTACTCCATGTGAACCCCTAAGCCTACGTGAGTGTACTCATGGTAGGAAACAAGGGACTCAACTAGGAAGTATCCATGCTTGCAATCGTACCCCTCCATTTGTACCCTAAAATCCACTGTCCCCCAATTTAGGGATGCAACCACCGAACCTCCTAAATTTACCACTCACCGTATACGCATGTACCTCCTTGAACGTCTAAATAACCATCCAAGATAACCATTCTTTTTAACTGATAAACTTGAAGCAAGCAAAGTCCCAATTGACATTTAATTGCCTGAATTCCAAATCCCATAAAACTCTAATATTTCAAAGTTTGAATCCCACAAAACCACTCCACTTCCTCAAGAAACTAATGTATCTGGACTTCCATCTGTCCACATTCGTTCTTCCGCATTCCCCAAAACACTGTTAATGACTATCTTCTTTTTTCTTTTTTTTTACACAGACTTGCTTGGATAAACACGTGGCCTGCCCGTTCATATCCCTATGCCATTATATATATATATCCTTCTGCGTCATCTTCTTATTTTTCACCCTTTTCTATCGCTGAACCCCTTTCTCTCCTTTGTTCCAAGCGGTTCATCTTCTCAAATTCTGATCCGGCGAAGGCTTCCGTTTTCCGACCACCATCTTCAATCTAGAGGTATTTCTTCTTACTTTCTCTTCATTTCCCCTTTTATACCCGCTAATTTTCATGCACATTGAAGCATACACACCCACATCCAAATGTTATATATGCGCCCTTTTGATGCTTAATATCATGTTACAAGTATCACCCCATGACTCCCTCATATCAGATGTCATTCTTTAGACCGTCATCCTTGTCACACACATATGCATGCCATGTTTAGTCACTGAATTTAGTAGATCCGCTTGCTCCTAGTGGTGGCTTTGTCCTTGTTTGTTCCTCAGTGTATGTACCTTCCGATTGCACACTGATTTAACCCTTTCTTCTATACATTCTTCATGCTTTGCCCTTAATTATCGTTTTGATTGCATCTTCGAACTTTATATCAATCGCCCCTTGCATGTATCCTATCTGATTTAGGCTTTACCCAAAACCCATTAAGAACGACCCTAGAACCTTCACCCGTGTGGTTCCTTATTTGTAACTCCCACAAAGCTAAGTATGGTTTCCACAGAATCTGTTTGAGGTAATGCCCCATTCGTTTTTATTTATTATCTTCAACTGACCTATGGGTTCTGCCCAAACAGGGACCATGTCATCCTCGCTTTTTCCCTTTTTCCTTTTCCTTGGTTGAAATGTCAGGAACAAAAAAAGAAAATGGCTTTTCTTCGATTAGGGGTTCTCATACTTGAATCCCTGTGTTTGATTACACTTCACACTCTTTTGTCTTTGGAACTCGATTATGGATTCAAGGCTCACTTCTGCTTTTCCTAATGCAGATGTCGAGCCAGGCTGCATCCGTTGAATCCCAGAACATGCCTACCAGGATTGCCTCTCAATTACCATCTGCATCCGAGGCTGACTCCTTCACATCCCCAAAACCTTTGTCCATACTTCCTCCCATGGCTGCCACTGTGAGTGGCCGTACCCGTTCTAAAGTCAGAATCCTTGACCCCACCATTGCTCAAATCTCAGTTAAAACTTACCCTTTTGACTCTTCACCGTTTACTCCTACCCCTGTCAGTTCTGATTCTCCGGAATCTGAGGAGGAAATCCATTCATTGGGACATTTATCCCCAACAGCCGTACCCTTCAATGACCAGTCAGAAAATAGTGAAAACCAGGATAAAGCCACCCCTGTCAAAGTCTTGAATGTTACCACCCCCCAGCTTTCTTGTGCAAACACTCGAACCTCTATGACTGCTCAAAAACTAGAGAACCTCCTCGAAGCCTGTAACCCCGGGTGTTCACTTGTCGTACCCCAGCCTGAAGAGAGGTGTCATGACTTTTCTAACTTTGAGCCTGACCAGGCGATTCCATGTGCTGTCTTCTCTGCTCAGTTCTTTAGGTTGGGGTTATCATTACCCCTCCATCCTTTCATTGAGGACATCCTAAACACTTATAAACTTGCTCCTTTACAATTGACCCCGAATTCCTACCGAATGGCTATTTGCATGTACATCTTGTATGATTCCTTGTTTCAAGTTAAACTAACCGCTCGTGAGTTGGGTGATAAGTGGATTTTATATCCACTAAATTACCTTCCGTTTGGACTTTAATTGTTGCATGTTCTCAAGTTTCGTTGTCATTTGATCCGCTTTTGTGTAAATTGTGTAGGTGGTGTCGTGAAGTTTTTACGGTGTTAAAATGGTGATTTGGGTGGTGTGAAATGAATTTTTGGATGTGTGAAGAAAAGTTGATTTAAAGTGTAAGAGTTATGGAATGATTTTTGCTAAGGGGTAGAGTTGAAGCAAATTATAAGTTGAGGTTCAATGAAGGAAAACAGCATGCAGGTTAGTGCACAGGAGGTTGTCAAAGGTGGGATTCCAGGAGGAGTAAGGCGCCACGGCTCGATGTAGGGCGCCATTGCGCGCGGGGCTGGTTTCCAGGGATTACTGAGCGCTATTGCGCGTATGGGAGGCGCAGCTGCGCTTGCCTTGGCCTTGTGCGGGGCGCTGTGGCGCTGTATGGGGCGCTCTTGCGCTTGTGCATGCGCTATGGCGCCTGTTGGGTCGTCTGTTGGCAATTTTTGTGTATTGTTCCGGGTCAAAACATTTTGGGCCTATTTTAGGGCATCTATTTATGTAATATCTAGACCTGAAAAACATATCTATCGTTGTTCTTAGTTTTCTTAGCATCTATCAACACTTTTCATCTAGATTTCAAGAACAATTTCAAGAAATTTCCCCACGCTAGTGACAAGCGAGGATTATTCTTGGAACATTTGTACTCTTCTATTTTGGGGATTTAATTCTAAACCTTATTTCTTTCTTCTATATTTACTTGTTTATTTTAGAATCATGTTTTCAATAGAACCCATGATGATGATTAGTTCGATCATGAACTAATTCGTTGTCATGGGGGTTTAGTGGATTTATTCATGAATTCTATGTGTTGAATCTTCTCGATGCCTTTAGTGTGATTGATGTGATATCCTATCATGGTTGATTTAATTCGTTATAGGAGAGTAGCTAACTCCTGTAATTGTGTGTTAATTCTTGTTGAAGCGAAAGTGGAAATAAGAGTTTAGAACTTGCCATGTTAGCGTAGGTTTATGCGTGATAATATCATTCGTAATTAGTGTCGTAACTCTAATTGTTTCATGACGACTATGTGATCAATTGAATGCTTGCACCTCAACCATTGTGTTTTATTCTTTATAGACATATGAAGACTTGGCATAATCGGAAGACTAAATGATTTCTATCTTTATTGTGGATATTGTTTAGGATGGTATTTGTTTAACGGAAGTTGGCTTATATCAGTTTTGTGTGTTCGATCAGGTGTTAATAAATCACATGAACAAGGCTAGGGATTTGGAGACTATAGAAGGATTGTTTAAAGAAACTAAATTCCCATGTTTTATTTGCATAAGTAATTCGACATAATTCTCAGTTCAAGTAGTTGATAATTAGTTATAATTCTTAGATAAATTTTAGTGATAACAACAATCCACTTTATTATTTGTTTTAGCATCGGATAATAATCATACATTGGTGAGTGAATTAACTAGACAATACAACGAGTCCCTGTAGGAACGAACCTTATTTGCTATCTGTATTACTTGAGATCACGTGCACTTGCGTGTTGAGTTGGTCGTAACAAGTTTTTGGCGCCGCTGCCGGGGACGCGGTTTTATTTTGTTTAGTTTCAATATTTGCCATCAGTGGTCATTGAATTTCGGTGACTAGGACGTTTTCATAAAATTTCTTGTTGGTGAATTTCAGGTACTTGTTGAGAGTTTATGCGTACACGAGCTCGTGCACGTAGAGACGAACTAGCACGTACAGAAGAACTAGCTAGGAGAAGACTTGATTTCGGGTTAGAAGACAATCTTGAAGCAAAGGAAGTTATGGCAAATCAAGAACAAGCAGCGAAGGCTTTGAGTGAATTCTCTCAGCCGAAAGTGGAGGACATCCATACTAGTATTGTTCGCCCAGCTATAGGGTCTAACAATTTCGAGCTGAGGCCAAACATCATTCAGATGATTCAGAACACAGTCCAGTTTGGGGGTAGTCCTGCTGAAGATCCCAATGCTCATATTAGGGACTTCCTTGAGATCTGTGACACCTTCAAATTCAACGGAGTTACAGATGACGCAATCAGATTGAGGCTATTTCCCTTCTCTCTTAAGGATAAAGCCAAGAGTTGGTTACATTCTATGCCATCAGGCTCTATTACAACATGGGCAGACTGTGCTCAAAAGTTCTTGACCAAGTATTTCTCCATGGCGAAGACAGCATCTTACAGGAATGCCATTTCTCAGTTTGCTCAGCATTCCCAGGAATCCTTGGGAGAAGCTTGGGAGAGGTACAAGGAGATATTGGCACGTTGTCCTCATCATGGAATGCCGGATTGGATGATAATCAGCAATTTCTATAACGGGTTGGGAGCTCAGTCCCGGCCTATGTTAGATGCAGCTTCTGGAGGAGCGCTATGGGCAAAAAGCTATGAGGATGCCTATAATCTGATTGAAATGATGTCGGCCAATGAGTTTCAGAATCCTACTCAACGCTTGCCACCTGCTAAAGTGGCTGGAGTTCTTGACTTGGATGCAGCTACTGCTATTGCTGCCCAACTCAAAGCGTTGACAATGAAGGTAGACTCCCTTTCTAATCTTGGTACTAACCAGGTTGCTATGGTGTGTGAATTGTGTGCAGGGGCACATGACACAAATATGTGTGCTATCTCAGCTGAATCCGCACAATTTGTTGGTAATTTTCAAAGATCTCAGCAACCAGTGCCACATTTTTATCATCCCAACAATCGGAATCATCCTAACTTCAGTTGGAGCAACAATCAGGGAGGTGCTCAGCAACCACAAAATCAGCAGTTCAATGCAAGGCCAAGTAATCAGAACTATCAACCACCACCTTATGCTCCAAGGCAACCATTCAATCCACCGGGGTTTCAACCATCTCAAGGAACTTCATTGAATCAGTCTGAGAAGTCGGAATTGGAAGAGCTTCGAATGATGTATAAGAGTCAGGCAGTGTCATTGAAAACTTTAGAGAATCAAATTGGCCAGCTAGCCAATGCTTTGTTGAACCGTCAACCAGGAACGCTTCCGAGTGACACAGAGGTGAATCCAGGCAAGAAAGATCAAAAGGAACAGGTTCAGGCAATAACATTACGATCAGGAAGAAGTCTACAAGGTCAGAACGTAGAAAAAGCAACCGAGGAAAAACTTGAATCTTCAGTCGAGGTCGAATTTGGTTCTGATTTGCTTCCTAATGCTACTCCTTCAACTCCTATCATTCACAAGAGTGTTAATTCTCAAAAAGAAGTAGAAGATAAGGTGTTTCCACCTCCTCCATTCCCAAAACGAATTCAAAGGCAAAAGTTAGACAAGCAATTCGCTAAGTTCTTGGATGTATTCAAGAAGCTGCAGATTAACATACCATTTGCGGAGGCTCTTGAGCAAATGCCGAGCTATGCGAAGTTCATGAAGGGTATTCTCTCGAAGAAATTGAAACTTGAGGAGTTAGAGACCGTTGCCTTGACGGAGGAATGTAGTGCCATCTTGCAACAAAAGTTGCCTCCTAAGTTGAAGGATCCTGGAAGCTTCACCATTCCATGCACTATTGGAGACCTCTCATTCAGCAAATGTTTGTGTGATTTGGGTGCAAGTATTAATCTCATGCCCTTATCAGTTTTCATGCAACTTGGTCTTCCAGAGCCAAAGCCCACTACCATGACTCTACAACTTGCTGACCGTTCTGTTACTTATCCGCGAGGGATAGTTGAGGATGTTTTGGTGAAAGTCGACAAGCTTATCTTTCCAGCAGACTTTGTTATTCTTGACTTCGAGGAAGACAAGAAGATCCCTATCATCTTGGGACGACCATTCTTGGCGACGGGCCGAACTCTTATCGATGTCCAAAAGGGGGAACTCACTATGAGGGTGCACGATCAAGATGTCACTTTTAATGTTTTCAATGCAATGAAGCTTCCAACTGACGATGAAGAGTGTTTCAAAATTGATATGGTCGATAAGGTGGTTAACCCCGCAACTCAACACTTGATAAAAGCTGATGTGTTGGAAAGAGTTCTTGCTAATGACTTGGAGGTTGAGACCGAAGAGGATGAAGAACAATTGCAATATCTTAATGCATCACCATGGAAGAAGTTTCAAAGCTCATTTGAATCATTGGGGTTGTCAGAATTGAAAAAGTCTCATGTTAGACTTAAGCCATCCATCGAGGAAGCACCTACATTGGAACTTAAGCCATTGCCTGAACATTTAAGGTATGCCTATCTTGGTGATTCTTCTACTTTACCTGTTATTATATCTTCTCAGCTTTCAGGAATAGAAGAGGAAAAACTATTGCGAATCTTAAGGGATTCAAAATCAGCCATTGGGTGGACTATAGCAGATATCAAGGGTATCAGTCCGTCGTACTGCATGCACAAAATTCCTTTGGTAGAGGGAGCTAACCCTACAGTTGATAATCAAAGGAGACTGAATCCTGTCATGAAAGAAGTTGTGAAAAAGGAAATTCTTAAATGGCTTGACGCGGGCATTATCTACCCAATTTCTGATAGCTCTTGGGTGAGTCCGGTACAGTGTGTGCCTAAGAAGGGGGGCATGACAGTGGTGACTAATGAGAAGAACGAGCTCATTCCTACGCGAACAGTTACGGGTTGGAGGATTTGCATGGATTATCGGAAATTGAACAAGGCCACTCGGAAAGATCATTTCCCACTTCCATTCATTGATCAGATGCTCGACAGATTGGCTGGACATCAGTACTATTGCTTGCTTGATGGGTATTCTGGGTACAATCAGATTTGTATAGCACCCGAGGATCAGGAGAAGACTACATTCACTTGTCCATTTGGCACATTCGCATTCAGACGTGTTTCTTTCGGGTTGTGTGGTGCACCAGCTACGTTTCAAAGGTGCATGATGGCCATCTTCTCTGACATGATTGGAATTAATGTGGAAGTATTCATGGACGACTTCTCAGTCTTTGGGGATTCTTTTGATGAGTGCTTGGAAAACTTGAGTTTGGTTCTAAAACGTTGTGTGGAGACGAATCTTGTTCTAAATTGGGAAAAGTGCCATTTCATGGTACAAGAAGGTGTCATTCTGGGACACAAGGTGTCGTGTAAAGGTTTGGAAGTTGACAAAGCAAAGGTGGAGACTATTGAGAACCTTCCTGCCCCTGTCTCAGTCAAGGGTATTCGCAGCTTTCTTGGTCATGCGGGGTTCTACAGGCGCTTCATAAAGGATTTCTCAAAAATTTCTAAGCCGTTATGCAATCTTTTGGAAAAAGATGTGCCATTCAAGTTTGATGAGGCTTGTTCACATGCGTTCGAGATCTTGAAGAAGAAACTAATTTCTGCTCCAGTTATTACAGCTCCTGATTGGAGTCAACCATTTGCTTTGATGTGTGATGCCAGCGATTATGCACTTGGGGCCGTTCTAGGCCAAAGGAAAGAAAAAGTGTTCCACGTTATTTACTATGCAAGTAAAACACTAACTGATGCTCAGTTGAACTACACGACCACTGAGAAGGAGCTACTTGCTATTGTCTACGGGTTTGAAAAGTTTCGCTCTTATCTGCTTGGTACAAAGGTGACAGTTTATACGGATCATGCTGCCATTCGCTATCTCCTTGCGAAGAAGGACTCTATGCCAAGATTGATTCGTTGGGTTCTTCTGTTACAAGAATTCGATGTGGAAATCAAGGATAGAAAGGGGACGGAGAATCAGGTAGCTGACCATCTCTCTAGATTGGAAGATCATGGCAAGTCACCTAAAGACAACACGGTCATTAATGAGTTCTTCCCTGATGAGCAATTATTCAAAGTGCAAGATGATGAACCATGGTTTGCAGACTTCGTGAATTATCTAGTAAGCAACATCATTCCACCTGAGCTCTCTCATGCTCAAAGGAAGAAATTTTTGCACGATGTCAAGCAATATATTTGGGATGAACCGTTTTTGTTCAAGCAAGGAGCTGATCAGATTATTAAGCGTTGTGTTCCTTACGGTGAGATCGAGGCTATTCTAAGTGATTTTCATGCTACAGCTTATGGAGGTCATTATGCGGGTGAGAAGACAGCCACACGTATTCTTCAAGCAGGGTTCTATTGGCCAACTCTATTCAAGGATGCTCATCAGTTTGTGTTGAGGTGCGATCGATGTCAGCGAGTTGGTAATATTTCTCGTAGGGACGAGATGCCTCTGAATGTCATGATGGAGGTAGAGATCTTTGACGTGTGGGGAATCGACTTCATGGGACCGTTCATTCCGTCATGTGGTAATCAATATATTCTTCTGGCCGTGGATTATGTGTCTAAGTGGGTGGAGGTAAAAGCACTTCCAACGAATGATGCTAAGGTGGTGCTTAATTTTCTCCACAAGAACATATTTACTCGATTTGGCACTCCACGAGTTATAATCAGTGATGAGGGTACGCATTTTTGCAATCGGAAGTTTACATCTCTGATGGCACGCTATAACATCAATCATCGAGTTGCTACAGCTTATCATCCTCAAACCAATGGGCAAGCCGAGGTCTCTAATCGCGAAATTAAACGGATTCTTGAGAAGGTAGTTAGTCCTTCTAGGAAGGATTGGGCATTGAAGCTGGATGAAGCAGTGTGGGCTTATCGGACAGCCTATAAAACACCGTTGGGAATGTCACCATTTCAACTAGTTTATGGGAAAGCTTGCCATCTTCCAGCTGAGTTAGAACACAAGGCATATTGGGCATTGAAGAAGCTGAATTTTGATCTTACAGCAGCAGGTGAGAGGCGTATGGTTCAGTTGAATGAAATGGACGAGTTCCATTTGCAAGCTTATGAGAACAACAAACTCTACAAAGAGAAAGTAAAAAGGTGGCATGATCGTCGGTTGGTTCTTAAGACGTTTGTACCCGGACAATTGGTTTTGTTGTATAACTCTCGGCTTCGGTTATTTCCTGGGAAGTTGAAGTCACGTTGGTCAGGCCCATTCACAGTCAAAACAGTTTTTCAACATGGGGCGGTGGAGATTTTTGACAAGTTACCGGAACAGTCGTTCAAGGTCAATGGTCAGCGGTTGAAACCATATTTTGGAGAGAAGTTGAATCGCGAAATTGAGACTGCGGTTCTAATTTGTGCAAATTAAGGAAATGGAGCTACGTCAAGCTAATGACGTAAAAAGAGCGCTTTGTGGGAGGCAACCCACTTGGTAGGTAGTTGTTTTGTTCAGGCTCAGGAGTTATTTCTTTCTTCTAAAAAAAAAAAAAAAAAAAAATAGCAGGAGAAACCAAGGGCAGCTGCGCCCTTATTAGCGCAACAGCGCTTGCTTTACAGGAGGATCTCCGCGCAACTGCGCCAGTTTCAGGGCCATAGCGCCTTGGGAGGCCAATTCCAGGAGCACACACGCGCAACAGCGCCCCCCTATGCGCAATGGCGCTACCCTGCTCTAAAAAAAAAAAAAAAAAAAAAAAATTACAAAACCGTGTGTAAACCAAAGACCCAGCCGCCCCATACATACAACACCCACATCTTCTACTCCTAAACCTAAAATTTTCTCTACCCAAAATCTATACCTCACCCAAAATCTAAATTCAATTCCTACATCTTCCAAACCTATCTCAAATCCAATCCCATTAATTATCTCTACATAATTACCTATACACACAAATCCCCTCTTTATTCCAAATCATTCAAACTCCATACAAGCTTCAAGGTTTCTCTAATTCAAGTTTGGGGGAGTGCTTTCAAGGTTCTCATCTTCAATTCAAGTGGTAATATTCTCTCTTAGTTAATTATTTAGTGAATTGAATTGTTGGAATTGGGATATTGTGTGTGGAGATATATTGTGAATTGTTTATCCTATATTGTGGATTTTTGGGGTGTTTGTTGACATTGGGTTGTTCAAAGAGTGGTATGGCTCCCAAAAGAGTACGTGTGCCGAGTAGTAGTAGTTCGGAGGAGGAGGTGGCGCCGAATTATGATGTTGATAAATTTGTTTCTAAGGCGGCTCAAGATGAGTTCGAAAATTTATTGTCAAGAGCTGTGGTTCAGGAGAGGGGTTTTGAGCCTTCGGGTGAGGATGGTGAATTGAGCGCTATGGTTAGGGAGTTGGGTTGGGTGATGTTTTGTGCTAAGCCGGTGGCAGTTCCCTTGAGCATTGTTAGGGAATTTTATGCCAATGCCAAGGATGACAAGAATGGAATCACTATGGTTAGGGGGCAGGCAGTTGCTTATAAGCCTGGGTATATCCGGCGTGTTTTGTCTCAATCACCGAAGCCTAGGAATGTTGAGGATTGGTGGCAGAAAACTAGGGATGATGTTGACCTAGATGCTATTATAGCGGGGATGTGTATCCCGGGTACGGTTTGGAAGTATAAGGCAGGTTCTACCATGCCGAGTACATTTCCGGCAGCTGCTTTGACGAGGTATGCTCGAGCTTGGTTCTTGTTTATTTGTGCTCGTGTAATGCCTACTACTCATGTTACTGATGTTAGTGTTGAGCGTGCCATCATTCTGTGGGGTATTTTGAACGGGAAGTATATTGATCTGGGAGAATTAATCTATCAAAATATCTTGAAGTTCTTGAAGGGTGGTACGACAGGTGGGATCCCACATGCAGTCATTATCGCTGAGTTATGTGTTCATGTGGGTGTTCGTTGGCATAGTGATGAGACGCTGCTCAGGCCGAGGGGTTCTATCAAGCACGCGGCTATTAATAAGATGGCGGAGTGGTCGGGTGGTGTTCCTCACCCGAGGGGTCTGGGTTATGTTGAGATTTTTGAGGAGGGTGGTGCTCCACCACCGGTTGAGCAGGTACCTCCGCAGCCACACCTAGACCGAGCGGGACCTTCTCAGGCACAGACGAGTCAGGGTACTGTGGTTTTTAGTGATGCTCAGTTCAGACGCATGTTGAGGCGTCAGGATACTACGAATGCCATGTTACACAGATTTGCTACAGACTTGACTCAGTCATTGGATGGAGTGTACCAGCAGCAGGGTTTTCAGGTTACATGGCCTATCTTTGGAGCGCACCACGTCTATCCACCACCAGATACACCACCCGAGGAGGGTGACGATGCCGACGACTAGGGGAGTATCTCTTGTACCCTTTAATTTTACCTTCAATGAGGGCATTGAAATTTTTAAGTTTGGGGGTGATTTTAGGGTATCAAGAGTAGTTGCATTGCATATAGTTGCATATTCATGCATATTCATGTTAGTATTTTTGCATTTAGTTTTGCCATGCCATTTAGTTGCATTTAGGATGCCATGTCATATAGTTTTAATTAGGATTTATTATCATGTTGTTCATGCATTTCATGCATTTTATATGATTCCATATGAGTGTCTGTTTCTGGCTCGATAGGTCGACGTTAATTTGGGTGTGATGACAATGAATAGAGGGTTGATTTAAGTACTTATGAAATTGACTTGCATGTGTCGGGAACACAATCTTTTCATGGTCTCACTGTTTGCTTTTGAGCTAGATCGAGTCATACCTTGTTTGGTTGTTGAGATTTAATCACTTATTTATATCTAGAATTTTCGTTATTCCCTTTATAGCGTAGGAACATTAAAGTCTAAGTTTGGGGGAAACCAGGAATTTTCATGCTAGTTGTTAATATGTGTCAATAAAGGCTAGGCGTCAAATGGCTAGTAGCCAGCTCATATTTATATGAGTAGTCTAGGGTTGGAAATGAGAAAGGCTCATTCCAGAAGAAAAAAAAAACAAAATAAAAAAAATATATAAAAAAAAAAAAAGAAAAAAAAGTCATATAAATAATTTAAATGCAAAATTAACCAGAGTGAGCTCTTTAATACTCGAGTAATTAAGTCTGAGGGGACTTAGTCCTAGTGACCTAAGGCTTAATAGTCTGGGATCCACTGACCCAACACTCGCTACATGGGTATTATTGTATAAGCCTTTTGGGGTCTCATTCATTGCACGGTTAAATAAGCATGCGTATTGTTTATGTAGTGTCGTAGTATAGTAATAAAGCATGAGTTTCTGTCTACCTTGGATGAGGGTGGAGGTGTTCCTAGGTTATGGAGTGTCTAAAGTCTATTCTGTTTATAAACATGTGATTGTTTTGGCGAAGAATTGGTTATGCCTTTGATCTAGTTTCGAGAGTATATCTAGTAAGAAATGCACACACCACGTTTCCGAGCATGTACTGTTAGTATACGGGGCCTTAGTCGAGCTCTGTTTGGAGTTGTTGCATTCGTTGAGACGTTTGCTTGTTGAGTTGGTTTCGGATAATTTGTGTGGGATCATTGCATTAGGACATTTTCGCATTATCATGACATGTAGTTATTAGTTGCATTCATTCATCATTTTAAGCTGAGTTTGCATTGCTTGAGGACAAGCAACGGTTTAAGTTTGGGGGTTTGATAAGTGGATTTTATATCCACTAAATTACCTTCCGTTTGGACTTTAATTGTTGCATGTTCTCAAGTTTCGTTGTCATTTGATCCGCTTTTGTGTAAATTGTGTAGGTGGTGTCTTGAAGTTTTTACGGTGTTAAAATGGTGATTTGGGTGGTGTGAAATGAATTTTTGGATGTGTGAAGAAAAGTTGATTTAAAGTGTAAGAGTTATGGAATGATTTTTGCTAAGGGGTAGAGTTGAAGCAAATTATAAGTTGAGGTTCAATGAAGGAAAACAGCATGCAGGTTAGTGCACAGGAGGTTGTCAAAGGTGGGATTCCAGGAGGAGTAAGGCGCCACGGCTCGATGTAGGGCGCCATTGCGCGCGGGGCTGGTTTCCAGGGATTACTGAGCGCTATTGCGCGTATGGGAGGCGCAGCTGCGCTTGCCTTGGCCTTGTGCGGGGCGCTGTGGCGCTGTATGGGGCGCTCTTGCGCTTGTGCATGCGCTATGGCGCCTGTTGGGTCGTCTGTTGGCAATTTTTGTGTATTGTTCCGGGTCAAAACATTTTGGGCCTATTTTAGGGCATCTATTTATGTAATATCTAGACCTGAAAAACATATCTATCGTTGTTCTTAGTTTTCTTAGCATCTATCAACACTTTTCATCTAGATTTCAAGAACAATTTCAAGAAATTTCCCCACGCTAGTGACAAGCGAGGATTATTCTTGGAACATTTGTACTCTTCTATTTTGGGGATTTAATTCTAAACCTTATTTCTTTCTTCTATATTTACTTGTTTATTTTAGAATCATGTTTTCAATAGAACCCATGATGATGATTAGTTCGATCATGAACTAATTCGTTGTCATGGGGGTTTAGTGGACTTATTCATGAATTCTATGTGTTGAATCTTCTCGATGCCTTTAGTGTGATTGATGTGATATCCTATCATGGTTGATTTAATTCGTTATAGGAGAGTAGCTAACTCCTGTAATTGTGTGTTAATTCTTGTTGAAGCGAAAGTGGAAATAAGAGTTTAGAACTTGCCATGTTAGCGTAGGTTTATGCGTGATAATATCATTCGTAATTAGTGTCGTAACTCTAATTGTTTCATGACGACTATGTGATCAATTGAATGCTTGCACCTCAACCATTGTGTTTTATTCTTTATAGACATATGAAGACTTGGCATAATCGGAAGACTAAATGATTTCTATCTTTATTGTGGATATTGTTTAGGATGGTATTTGTTTAACGGAAGTTGGCTTATATCAGTTTTGTGTGTTCGATCAGGTGTTAATAAATCACATGAACAAGGCTAGGGATTTGGAGACTATAGAAGGATTGTTTAAAGAAACTAAATTCCCATGTTTTATTTGCATAAGTAATTCGACATAATTCTCAGTTCAAGTAGTTGATAATTAGTTATAATTCTTAGATAAATTTTAGTGATAACAACAATCCACTTTATTATTTGTTTTAGCATCGGATAATAATCATACATTGGTGAGTGAATTAACTAGACAATACAACGAGTCCCTGTAGGAACGAACCTTATTTGCTATCTGTATTACTTGAGATCACGTGCACTTGCGTGTTGAGTTGGTCGTAACATTGGGTTTCTTTTACCAACTCAAAGAGACTGGGAAAACTTCTGGCTTCTACTACCTTACCACCTGGAACATCCACAAAGGCAAATGCATAAAGGGCAATAAACAAGGGATGTCAGGTTGGCACAAGCAATTTCTCTATTGCTATGATTGTCCAAGTTACAGAACAGACTTTAACCATGATCCACCCATGCCCCTTCAGACTGATTTAGAAGATGAAGAGCTGAAAAGGGCTCAAAAAGCCTTAAAGAAAAGTGCAGCGCTAGGTGATGGTGCTAGCCTGCTAACTAAGAAAAAATTACTTCGTTTAGGTTTCAGTAAGAAACTCAGCATCAAGTCTTTAGAGGTTGCATGTACCCCTCTTGCTGACGAGACCCCTAATGAAACAGGTTTTCCATGCACCCTTGCTTCGCCGTCAAACTCCTCGTTTTCTGTTTTCTTTTTATTACAAATGCTCCACACCTTTGTCTGCATATAACCTGCTTGACTTGTGTATTGTAAGTATCCTTTTAATCACAATTATTTTAATTATAATTCTGTTTATCTGTGCAGATATGTCTTTCTCTGTGCCATCGTTCATCAAGCGTTCTGGATACAAGGGTACCTCCAAGTCATCGGTCATACCACATGCTTCATCTAACAGAACCCCTGTCCCAGCTGCCAAATCTAGTCCGGTTCAAGCCAAAAAAAATGATTTCCTCCAAGAAAAGGTCTTCTCAACGTACCCCTGAGCCATCAGGGGCCTCTGGTTCTCATGGGAGCAAACGTCCTAAGACTGAGGCAAAGTGAAGTCCTCCAAAAATTGTTCCTCCGGCTCCACTAACGGCCTTCATTGAGTCCATAAAAGAGAGGATTCCTATACAATCCATCCTGGAATGGGATAGTTTGAGCTTTGAAGAAGCTGCAAGTAGGGTTCCTTTGATGAATGCAGAAAGCTTGTTCTTGTATCTGAAGTACAGTGATCAAATTGCAGAAGCTGCGAAGGGGAACTCCAGGGTCCATACAGAGCTGTTCAGGGTGCAGTCAGAATTGAAAGCTTTCCAGGACGATAGAAAGAAGCTCTTGGATTCTAACAAGAAATTGTACGAGAGTGAAGGCAAACTGATCCAAGAGAAAGAGAGGTTACTGAAGGACAGGGAGACCCTTGATACCGTTATTCTGAAGATGGACAAAGAGAAAGAGGAGGCAGCTGCAGCTCACCAAAAGGAGAAGGAGAAACTCGACCTCAAAATCAAATCTCTTCAAGGCTCAATTGCTAAGCATAAGGTTTCTCTTTCCAAGCGAGAGGATCAGCGATATGATTCGGGCTATAAAGCTGGTGTGAAGGATTACATGTCTTCTATGTATGAAGCCTTCCCTAACCTGGAATGGGGTCTCCTTGGCCAAGATGCAGTGGATGCTATCGAGTTGATCAAGGAAGAGCAGGCCGTTGCTGCTATGCAGGTGAATCCCAACCCTGTGGAGGTTGAAGCTGTGCAGACTCCTGGTGATGCCATCATGCAAGATGTTACTGTGATTGAACAGACGGTAGTTCCAACTGCCGAAGCCCCAGAAGGTGAGATGCAGACAGCTGAAGTCCTGGAAGGAGATTCTGCTATTGAACCTCAGACGAACACCTCTCCTGCAGAGCATGAGAAGGAAGCTTTAAATCCTCCGATCGAAACCCAGGTAGCCACCCCCAACAAGTTACCCCAGTGACTTGCTCGTATCTCCAAGAATTTCCTTTATTAAATCAGCTTCGTGAACTTTTCTTTTGCTGGCATGTATTGCCATGAACTAATTAATTTGAGGGTGCGGGCTCCTCTGAAGGCCTCGCGTGATGTAATCCTTGAACTATTTTCCTAACGTTTTGCTATGGTTTATGCATGTCATTTGCTTGATAAATGCCCGTAGTGTAGTTAAATTGCATGCTCACATGTGCACACACCTCCTTCAAACTCAGCACTTAGTACTCCTTACTTCGCAGGCCATGCCTAGGGGTACCATCCACCACATACTTAGTTTCGTTTGGCGTCAATGCCAGACTCCACCTTGCGATAATTAAGCCTTGGCCAATTTTGGGGTTCCAACTACTATACCCCTGTTCATTGATGGGACAGGCATGTATCCCTTTCTGAGGAACAGTAGATGTTCCATCCATCATGCTCCTAATATGAGTTGACAAATCATGTTTATCCTTATAAGTTTTTAGATCCGTGCACCAAGTGAATTTTCCATTAGGTCTGCCATTTCCATCCTGAATCTTTATTTTGTAGCTAGCTCTTATCAGTCATAAGATCTTAACCGAAGGTTAATTGGTAATCCACCAATCGTACCCTCGGATATGATACATGTTGGTACATGTTGGGTTCTCACCATCCCTAATTTCCATACGGTAATTCAAGGTTCGAGCGATTGAACCCCCCCTCGTGATCCTAGTTACCCTAGAATCTTCCTACCACGGGGTTCATCCCTTGTTATGCATGAACCATACATATTCCAACCCCTGTGTACGTAATCCCGGTGCATTTCCGTCCATGTATTCGTATAATTCACATTTATATAACCCGTGTGATCCATTAACATACATTCCATATGTTTTCCATCCATTAACATATAATCCATATGCTTCCATCCATTAACATATAATCCATATGCTTCCATCCATTAACATATAATCCATATGCTTCCATCCCTTAACATATAATCCATATGCTTCCATCCATTAACATATAATCTATATGCTTTAAAATTTTTATCCATTTTTAAGTTAAACTATCCTTCCGTTAAGCGATGTATATCCACTACCCCCCGAGTTCTTTAATATAGTCAGACTTATAATGAAGAACTAGGTTCAACAGTCGTATCCCTGATATATATATATATATATATTTTTTTTTAAAAGGCACAAATAAAACGGGTTACACGTAGCATGCATTCATCCATATAAGTCCATACATTTTATGCATAAAACGGGAATGAGAAAAGAAGAAATAAAAAAGAAGTCGATTTCAATTCCATTAAATCACATCATAGTACGGTGTTCAACAGGTAGGCGTACATTCACAACCCCCCAAGCACTTTATTAACATAAAAGAAAAATTTCTGACCAACTGATCCTAATATGATGGTAGCTACAACTAATAAGCCACTTTTATTTTCCTACACCTGAAAGAGGTCTACAAGAAACGTTACCTGGGTTCAACTACTGGTAATATTTCTTAAGATGTTCGGCGTTCCATGCCCTCGGGATTAGTTTCCCGTCCAAATCTTCCAAATGATAAGTTCCTTCCCATAAGACTGATTTAATCACATATGGGCCTTCCCAATTTGCCTCAAAGGCTCCATATCCTGGAGTCCTCATGTTAGGCGTCATCTTCCTTAAAACCAGATCACCAACCTTTAAGGGTCGTGCTCGAACCCTGCCATCAAAGTACTTGCGAGTCCTTTGTTGATAGGCTGCAAGCTTCAACTGAGAGGTTGCACGAACCTCTTCCACCAAATCTAAGTACAAACGATGATTAACCTCATTTTC
This sequence comes from Kitagawia praeruptora, assembly GCA_037693485.1. Taxonomy (NCBI): domain Eukaryota; kingdom Viridiplantae; phylum Streptophyta; class Magnoliopsida; order Apiales; family Apiaceae; genus Kitagawia; species Kitagawia praeruptora. The sequence continues at coordinate 131,137,917 of CM075352.1, forward strand.
CATGGGATCAAAGTTATCTCTCCTAAATGAACCTGCACCAATCTCCACGGGTACCATTGCTTCGCACCCATAAGTTAATGTGAATGGGGATTCACCAGTTGTAGTCCTAGGTGTTGTGTTGTAAGACCATAACACCATAGGGAGTTCCTCTGGCCAGCAACCTTTTTTATCTTCCAACTTTGCCTTCAAAGTGTGTTTAATGATTTTATTGATGGCTTCAGTCTGACCATTGCTTTGGGGGTGGCAGACTGCAGAGAAGCCCTTAATGATTCCGAGGTCTTCACATAAACCCCTCATTTCCTTGCTGTCAAATTGCTTGCCATTGTCAGATATCAACTTATAGGGGACCCCATATCGGCATATAATTGCTCGAAACACAAACTCCTTCAATTTGGCTGCAGTGATCGTAGCCAGGGGTTCAGCCTCTGCCCACTTTGTAAAATAATCCACGGCTACAACGGCGTACTTCACCCCTCCCTTTCCTTTAGGGAGTTCTCCAATCAGGTCGATGCCCCAAACAGCAAAAGGCCATGGGCTAGAGAGCGGCTTTAATGGCACGGCAGGATTCTTATTTGAGTTGGCATACCTCTGGCATCGATCACATGCCTTTGAGAATTTGTGCGCATCCTGCTGCAGGGTTGGCCAGTAATACCCCTGACGAAGTATCTTGTGGGCCAATGAGGTTCCTCCAGAATGGTTTCCACATATGCCTCCATGCACCTCCCTCATAATATATTCACATTCACTGCCTGCTATACATCGTAAAAGAGGTTTGTTGAAGCCTCTCTTGTACAGCTTTCCATCATATAAGGCGTAACGCGTAGCCTTATACTTCATTCTCCGGGCTTCATCCTTTTCAGCTGGCAGAACCCCTTTTGTTATGTACTTCAAAATGGGAGTGATCCATGTGTCCTCTACTTGAACCTCGACATCCATACAATCGATCCTTGGAATGCTAGGTTGTTGTTGTATTTCCAACGGTATCACCCCTAGCATAGTTGCTTCCCTATTAGAACCCATTTTTGCTAAGGCATCTGCACTTGAGTTTTCCGTCCTTGGAATTTGCACCAGATTGATTTCTCCAAACTTGCTCATCAGCTCTTGAGCGTACCTCATGTATAGATCAGTGCGTGGACCCCTGGCTTGAAAGTTGCTTTTGATATGTCCCACTACCAACATGGAGTCACTATACACAGTCATATTTATCACTTTCATTTCAAGTGCCAGTTTCAGCCCCGCAATCAGGGCTTCATATTCAGCATCGTTGTTTGTAGCCTTGAATGTGAAATGAATTGAGCTCTGCAGCTTGTGACCTTCGGGGCTTATCAGGACTATACCAGCACCTGCCCCATTTCCATTCACAGCTCCGTCCACATAAAGGGTCCACCATGGTGCGCAATTTTCTGTCGGGGCTTCCTTCTCCAGAGGTTCCCTCACGGTTTTCTTGGTTTCCACCTCAAAGGATGGTGGGAATTCCAATAAGAAATCAGCAAGTGCCTGTCCCTTGATAGCTGTTCTTGGCTTGAATTCAACATCAAATTGGCCTAACTCTACAGCCCATTTCATCAACCTTCCGGAGGCTTCAGGTTTGTGCAGGACCTGCCTCAGTGGGAATGAGGTTCGTACCTCTATCGTGTGCGCCTGAAAGTATGGCCTTAACTTTCTTGATGCCAGAATCAACGCGTAGGCTAGCTTCTCCATGTTTGTATATCTGGTTTCAGCATCCAGAAGCCTCTTGCTCACATAATACACAGGGTACTGGGTTTGATCTTCCTCACGAACCAAAACAGAACTAATAGAGTGTTCAGAAACCGCCAAATACAAAATCAGGGGTTCACCCTCTATTGGCTTTGCCAGCAATGGGGGGCTTCCTAATTGTTCCTTTAATTTGGTGAAGGCAGCTTCACATTCAGGCGTCCACTCAAAGCCTTTTCTCTTCTTGATAGCTGCAAAGAATTCTCGACATCTGTCCGAGGACTTGGAGATAAACCTGTTCAAGGCTTCCACCCGTCCGGTAAGACATTGGACTTCCTTCACACTTCGGGGGGATCTCATTTCAACTAATGCTTTTATTTTGGCAGGATTGGCTTCGATTCCTCGATGATTCACAATGAAACCCAAGAATTTTCCAGATTCCACCCCAAACACACATTTTTGGGGGTTCAACTTCATCCTGAATTTTCTTAGGATGCCAAACATTTCAGTGAGGTGGGCAACATGGTCGCCTGCTACCTTGGATTTTACCAGCATATCGTCCACGTATACTTCCATAGTTTTTCCAATCTGGTCTTTAAACATCTTGTTGACCAGCCTTTGGTAGGTTGCTCCAGCGTTCAGCAGCCCGAAAGGCATCCCGATATAGCAGTAGAGTCCTCTGTCTGTGATAAAGGAAGTATGTTCTTGGTCGGGTTCATACATCGGAATTTGATTGTAACCTGAGTACGCATCCATGAAACTTAGCAAGGCATGACCAGCCGTAGCATCGACTAGTTGATCAATACGCGGAAGCGGAAAGCTATCCTTGGGACATGCTTTATTCAAGTCAGTGAAATCAACGCACGTACGCCATTTGCCATTGGGCTTCTTTACCAAGACCGGGTTTGCCAACCACATGGGGTAGAATGATTCCTTTACTAGCTTGGCCTTCAACAGTCTGTCTACCTCTTCTTTCAGGGCGACGGCCCTTTCTCCACTTATTGCTCTCCTTTTCTGCCTTACAGCCTTCATGTCTGGATCAATGTTCAAATGGTGACACATCACCCTTGAATCTATTCCCACCATGTCCTCATGGCTCCATGCAAATACGTCTAAGTTGTTTCTTAGAAATACCACCAATGCTTCCTGGACTTCAGGTTTCAACTGTTTGCCAATCTTCAACTCCTTAGTAGGATCAGCTGCGTCCACCAAGATAGACAAAGTGTCTTCAGCTGACCCAGTCTTTTCCTTGGCTTCGGGCATTCGGGGGTCAAGGTCAATTTCCACTGGGTTCACCTGTTCTGCACCCTGGTGGGGTTCCATCACCTGACCATCGGCCTTCATTGATTCCTTCAGATCGTTTCCATTATCCACACTTTCGAAATCACTGTCATGAACTTCTTCCACTATACCCTCAATCAGTGGCTCTTCAGCTTTGGAATTTTGAAATTTCGGGGCTTCCAGCATTAGTATCCCGTTAGGGGTACCTACCCCCCGAAAAGGTGTAACATCCGTATAGGGCTCCTCGCCTGGATGTTGTACAATCATAATAACATTACACATGTCTCTTTCTTGTCTTGCTTCCTTTCGACGCAAAGATTCATCTCCCCTCCCTGTGCCGGGGTCCAGGTAACGATAGCATTGTTCCGAGGTACCCCCATCCACCAACAATAGATGTTTGCAAGCTTGTTCAGCTGTATGCAGGGCTTTACTATAGCACTCCTTTGAATCTGATTGACATCCCTGAACACACCCAATTCCTCCAGGAGTTGGGAATTTCATTGACAGATGATAAATGGATGTCACTACCCGCATTTCCTTTAACATCGGCCTTCCGAGTATCCCATTATAGGAGATGTCTTCATTTACCACCATGAATTCTACCACTTGTGTGGCTGACCGGGGTTCCTCCCCCAAAGTGAGAGGGAGTTTCACTCGCCCCACAATTTGTACAGGGTTGCCGGTAAATCCGTACAATTCATTGTAAGAAGGAGCCATTTCTTTGTCAAGTAACCCCATTTTCTGGTAAGTGCTATATGCCAAAATGTTTACCGATCTTCCGTTATCCACCAGCACTCGGTGTACGTTCAAGCCTCCGATCGCAGCTTTAATTACCAAAGCATCGTTATGGGGGTGGTGAACGTGCCTGGCATCCTCTTCGGTGAACGTTATGTCGACTGTCTCACCCTTAAAAAGCTTGGGTGGCCTTTCAGACAGGTTATACACATTCGTGAGGGGTACGCCCCTTGCTTCCCGGGCGTAGTTTTTCTGGGCATTCCTGCTAGTACCCCCGATATACGGTCCACCAATTATAGTGCGGATACTGTTGGCTCTTGTAAGGCGTTCAGGATTCACCTTTTCAGTTTCTTTGTGAATTCTGTCATTCTTGTCTCCTTTGGCTTCTGGAGCTACAAACTCGGTGAGATAGCCCCTTCTTATAAGGTCTTCAATGTGGTCCTTCAAATGACGACATTCCGCCGTTTCATGTCCATTGGCATCGTGAAAAGCACAATACCGTCCCTCATTTTTATTCCCTGGGGGTCCATTTCTTACTGGCTTCCTAAACATTCCTGCCTTGTTCCCAACTTCATACACCTGTTCAATGGAAGCCGTGAGCGGGGTGTACTCGGTATACCTGCCCGAACCCTGAGAGTCCTTCCTAGTGGGATATTTGTAATTTACTGTCCTTCCTGCATTGGTTGCATTCACCGTTATAGGAGCTGTCTTTTCATCACGATGGGTGTTTCTGGTAGAGGAGCTTCCACCATAGGAGGTTCGTTTGTGGTACCCCCTATCTTTCGGGCTATATGACCTACGCCTCTTGCTCCTGCTCCATTCCCCGGAACTTCGACTTTTCTCAAGTTTAGCCAGTGACTCTTCAACCACTTTGTGAGTTTCTGCTTTGGCGTAGAAGTCTGCCAAAGTTTTGGGCTCCGCCCCTTGTAGCTCCTTCCAGAAATCAGTACTTGGGCGTACGCCCGCAATCAAGAAATTCTTGTAGGTTTCATCTGTGGTCTTCCTCACCTTAGGAACCTCTGCATTAAACCGCTTGAAATATTCAGTGAGGGTCTCATTCCTTTCCTGCTTGATGTTCGCCAGAGTGTTGGCTGGGGGTGCGAATGCAACCGAAGCCCGAAATTGGGTCACGAACATTTCACTCATTTGCCTCCAAGATTGGATAGAATTTGGACGTAGCCTCTTGAACCATTGGTGAGCACTGTCTCTTAGTGTAGCAGCCAGTAAGCGACACTTCGTTAGGTCTTTCACCTGATATACTTCCATTTCCGTATCAAATCGGCTGAGATATTCTACTGGATCAGTAGTTCCACTGAACTTTAGGTCTCCCACCCCCCTGTATTTTGGTGGGAGTGGCGAATCCCTCACTTTCTTAGTAAAGGGTGAAGCCACTGTCAAGCCTTCTAGCGACTGTTTTTCCATCTTCAGCTTCTTTAATGCCTCACGCAGATCCTTTACTTTGTAGTGCTCATTCTCCTCATCTGTGAACTGGTTGTCATCACTGCAAGAATCCTCAGCTAAACCCAGGTCGTCATCACTGTAATTGGGGTTATGTCGAGAACTGCAGCTTCGCTCATCATTACCCCCTTTAGACTGTCTACCAGACCTAGAAACGGATTTATCCCTTCTGTTGCTATGAGATCCTAGTGACCTCGCCTCTGGGGCTTTCCTGTCCTGTCTTTCCTTTTTTCCATTGAGTTTGTGACGTAAATCTCTGACGTCCATCTTATTGCCCAATCTGTCGAAGACACTCAGGCTACGGGTGGGTGAACCCTGTGACTGTCGTACCTCTTCTTCTCCTTCAGTCCAATCTGGATCTGTCTGGTCAGTCTCCACATCAGAAAAGCCCTTCTGTGAGGCCTCTTTTCCCGACTCCTCCTCATCACTGTCAAAACCTAACCGAACTGGCGTAACAACTTTTTTCTTCACTTTTCGATCCTTGGAACCCTGTTCTTGCTTCCATTTCTTCAGCTTTTCAGATTTCTTTTTTAAAGAAACGACTTTCTTCTCCATCTTCCTCAACTTTTCTCTAAGTTCCTTGTTCGTGACTTCACCATCATGTTCCCTGTCCTCCTCGCTTCGTCCAACCTCCGGTGTACGATCATCACCAGATTTCCGAGACATCTCTTCCCTCAAGAGATAAAACCTCCCCTCCTTCTAGCGCCACAAATGTTGTGAGGGAAAATTGGTACAACACTTCAATAAGATAATTACAAGAAATAACCAAGAAAATCCAATAATAACGATTGAATAAATCGAATTACAAGCCAAAAACCCTAGTTTTATGAACCCTAATCCGTGAGGGAGAAGAGTAAAATGTTTTTGGGACTGAGTTTGCAAGTTCTCCAGGCTTTTATGATCGAATATGACCTATTCAATCACTAACCAACAGCCAGGAGCCAATGTTAGAGGTGTATAATTTGTGTCTAACCTTGCAAAGTGCCTACATACTTCTATATTTATAGAAGATCAAGTCCCATGTAGTTCTTGATAACCCTCCATGATTTGATAAACCTCATCCTTCATAACTGACCCCCTTTGATCGTTTATCCATCCTCCTATAATTATCCAGCCGTTATCCCATGATTCTTTTTGATTTATCCATCCATATATACGTATGTATATATGTTCATATATATACACGCATATATATATACATGTTCTCTGTATATTTGATATTAATCCACGATAACTGCCTCTAATATATCGTTCCTATTGTTTAGGAGCTGTCTCATGGACTGTTAGAACGTTCCTTATCCAATTCCTCGCGTTTTATGGAGCCCCGCTACTACTGGTGCAATTCCTGGGAACCATCAGGGTTCGCGTGGTTGAACCCCTACTAGTTCGCCTGCCACCAGGTTGAACCCCTATCCAGATTCAGCACAGCACTACCCCAATCCAGGGTTCACACACTTACACCCTTACATGAACATATCCCCAAACCAACTATCAGAATCCTTATCTTCAATCTATTCCCAAGGCATAATGTCCAATACATCTGCTCGTAACCCAACTTAATCCTTTCATATCCCGATTATTAAAACCCGTAACCTTAGTGGGCCTTAAACCAAGCCCAAGGCGAATTTTAGGCACAACAGTTAAATAGAACCATAAATTGTTAATTACGTTAATAATTAGAAGAACTCTTGAGCTTTAGAGAAATCTAAAGTTTTGAAACCAATGACATTAAGAAGAAAAAGTGATAAATCATGGAAAATTAATTTTCTCCGTACCTGAAATTTGATTTTGGATCTCAATTTTTTACTCACGTTTTCTTCGAAAACTTTCTGTAGAAAAAAATTTAAAATTGAGATAGATTATATGTCAAAAAACAAAACTGAGATTGATTAGATAGCTTTTTCTCGACCTATATGAAGCTAAGAAATTTACAATAAAATCATGTTGTATTCCTCTTTTTGCGCCTACAAATTAAACGCATCAATAATCGATAAACAACATAGATATTAAAGTTAAGATTCCCTACCAATTATTATTATTAACAACCCACATGAAAAGTAGAGATTATGTCATAAATCTAGATATTTTATCAAGCAAAAATATCATCAATTACAATAAAAGCAAATACAAAGAGCATATAAAAATCACAATAAAAAATTAGTAACAATCAGTATATTGATACCTTGAGTTCTTTTGAAGTCGAAACAGAGACGTGTCAGAAGTACATGTGTAAAAAAAGTCAATAGTATAAAATCATCATAATCGAAGATAAAATATGAATAAAAAAACAAAATTACAAATATGGTGATAAAATTTGATCGTTAGGAACAATGATTGCATATTATATAAGAATATAAATTTTCTTTTCTATTTCGAATATGTAAATTTGAATTCTTATTCTTACCTACAAATTCGAAAACCTTTTATATTTCGAAGATGTTAATTTTAATGTTAAAAAAAGCAAGTTCCGCTTTCTTTTCTAAAAAATAGTGCTTAAAGAAGGAAGTTTATTTTTAATTATTTAAAATAGAATAGCTCTAGAAAAATAGATAAATAGGATTCAAGCGATTCTAGAGCTCCTGCGGGTTTTCCTTTATATATATAACTAGTTGACTAAGCCGCGCTTCGCGGCTGCCTTGTAATATTTTTTTAAAAAATTCAAAATATAAATTTAGGAAAGAAATCGAAAAGCAAATATTTATAAATAAATTAAAGAACACAATATTGTAAAAATTTTAATATATATATACAACTAAATAAACTATATACTTATTTTTTATGTCCATTTTATATCACGTTTTTTAGGCCGATACATGTTGTAATAAATACATATAAGTCGTGTTTCGCGACGGCCATGTAATTTTTTAATTTTTTTAAAATATAGAATATTTTAGAAAGAAATCCAAAAGAAAATATCTATAAATAAATTAGTGAACACAATATTGTATAAATTTAAATATGTATACAAAGACAACAAAATAAACTATATACTTATTTTTTATGTCGATTTTGTGTTACATTTTTTTAGACCGACACCTGTTGTAATAAATACATATAGATAAATTAGTTGACTAAGCCGCGCTTCGCGATGCCCTTGTAATATTTTTTAAAAAAATTCAAAATGTAAATGTAAGAAACAAATCGAAAAGAAAATATTTAAAAATAAATTAATGAACGTGACACTGCACAAATCTATTATATATATAGACAACTAATTAACTAAATACTTATTTTTTATGTCGATCTTGTATTACATTTTCATGGGTCGACACCCGTTATAATAAATACATATAAACCATGTGTCGCGGCGGCCTTGTAATATTTTTTTATTTCTTTTTCCAAATTATAGACTATTTAAGAATGATATCAAAAAGAAGATATCTATAAATAAATTAGTGATCACAATATTGTACAAATTTTAATATATATATATATATATATATAACAAAATAAACTATACACTTATTTTTCATGTCGATTTTGTGTAACGTTTTCTTAGGCCGACACCCGGTGTAATAAATACATATAGATAAAAAAGCAAATTTGATTGAATTAATTAAAAGAAGACGTTGGAATATTATGATCAAGAAATTTGATTGAATTAATTAAAAGAAGACGTTGGAATATTATGATAAAGAACAATGAGAAGATAATAATGATAAATTAACAATTAATAATAAATAAATAAATATGGAATGGTAAAAGTTCAAAACTTTGTGCCAAGTTTTTTAAGTGCTTGTACTTATCAAACAAAAAAAGATCTCCTAATTTTTGTTCACACGATCAGGTGTTCTGTTCCAAGATGACTAAAATCATAACAAATTATAAATTTTAAAATAAAACGAAGAAAGCAAATATTAAATCAGTAAATTTAAATCTTAAAAATTAAAAATTCAAACCAAATTAAAATAGATATATTCAAATCGGAACAAATAGAAAAGATGTATGCATTAGGCGCATAAATATGACAATCATACCTGATACTGTATAAGTAAAGGAATAAACCGGTTGCAACGTGTAACCATCTCTGTAAAATTTAAAGAGAAAAATGTTATAAATACACTAAATCTATAAACTCATCTTTATAGAAGAATGTGAGTACACGTCGTGAACCTAAGTATATAGATCCATTCATGCAAGCAATATAACGAATAAAATAGAGCCTAAGAAACTATAAAGTAACATGCCCTCTTCATTATCACCATGTATCAATATTGACATTCGAGATTTTGCAACAATTGGTATTTATAGATCCAAAAGGGAGATTTTAATTAATTTGTAATGGGATAGAATTTATACTTTCCTTGTATAGTATTAAAATCTCTTATCCAATTTAAAAGAAATTTCGATTTCTTTTCAAATATATAAATTTAAATTCTCCTTCCCTACAAATTCGAAAATCTTTTTTATTTCGAAGATGTTAATGTTAAAAAAGGAAGTTCTGATTTCTTTTCTAAAAAATAGGACATAAAGAAGGAAGTTTAATTTTAATTATTTAAAACTGAGGAGCTCTAGAAAAATAGATAAATAGGATTCGAGCGATTCTAGAGCTCCTGCGGGTTCTCCTTTATATATATAATAATAGATATAATAGATAGATATATAGATAGATAGATAGTCGACTAAGCCGCGTTTCGCGACGACCATATAACTTTCTTTTAAAAAAATTAAATAAAGATTATTTAAGAAAAAATCGACTAAAATATATGTATAATATCAATATAAATTGGTGAACAAAGTTTTGTATAAATTAAATATACGTAGATAATAAGGTGTATTATTCATATATTTTTCTATATCGATTTTGTCTCATGATTTTTTAGGCCGACACCCGTTGAATATATTATAAAAAACATACACACTAATAAAAATTTAAATACTAAAATTTTCTTTGACTTTGATTTCGATTTGCACGTCAGTGAGATTTTCTTAGGATTTAATTAGAATTGGGAGATACTATTGTAAAAAAAAGTTAAAACTTCCTTTTTATATCCTAACTATAATATAATTTAGAGGTGCGACTAACCCTTAATAACATCAACTATTGATTGCATATTTTATGAAATATGCAATCAATAAAATTCAAAGAAAGATAATCTTAATATTTTAGGATTATCTTCTGATGCGTTTCTTTTTTCTCATAGATTATATTATCTAATGACGAAACAAAGATAATCTTAATATCTTATCCATAAAATATTAATTTTATTAAATTATATTATTTAAAAATAATGACGAAACAAAGATGATCTTAATATGTATATTTTATTTGTTATTTGAGAGTAACAAATAAAAAATTTATAAAAAAGAATTATCATAAACATCTGGCGCATACATGATAATTAAAAGAATGCATAGATATTAGGATGTAAAGCGAAAAGAAAAAAGAAGCAATATTGTGATGAATAGGGTGATTTTATTTATATACACGGAACTCTTTTGTATTTGTAATTTATTTATGATTTCAACTTGATTTCGATTTTGATTATTTTCGAAAACCTTTTAAGATGTTAAGGTTAATGTTAAAAAAGGAAGTTATGATTTCTTTTCTAAAAAATAGGACCTAAAGAAGGAAGTTTGATTTTAATTATTTATTTAAAATTGAGGAGCTCTAGAAAATTAGAAAAATATGAATCGAGCGATTCTAGAGCTCCTGGGGGTTTTCCTTTATATATATAAAAGATAATAACTAGTTTATAAAGCCGCGCCTCGCGGCGGCATTTGTAATTTTTTTAGTAAATTTTTTATATACATTTATGTTATATTGTATCATTAATATTTAATTTTAATAGTTATTATGGTACTATTTAATGAATTGCTTTCTTGTTAAGCATAATTTTCCTATTGATCCGTTCTCTCGTTAAAACCAAATCCTAGCTTTATGAATATTTGCATAAAAAAATTTATCCATAAAAAGCGAAATATGAAATTCTAATAGTTAATACGACCTTTTCTAGTGAACCGTCTTTCCGTTAAAGATGTCATAAAAAAATTATCCATAAAAAGCGAAATATGAAATTCTAATAGTTAATACGACCTTTTCTAGTGAGCCGTCTTTCCGTTAAAGATGTCACTTTATCGATCGCCCTCGTATTCTAGTTCCAATAAAACTTTTAATTATATGTTTTTTTTATATAAATTCAAACTCTTTTCCTTTATATATTTAAGCCTCTATTCTACTTCTAATAAATTTTATAATAAAAGTTTGTTTTATAAATTTGAACTCTTCTTCTCTATAAATTCGAATACCTATTATATTTTCAATAAAATATATAATTATATGTATTACCAACAGTTATTCTACTTCTAATATAACATTTCTTAAATGTCTTTTCTACAAAATTTGAACTCTTATTTTCTATAAATTCGAACTCCAATTCTATATATTTTAAATAAATTTTTTAAATTAAATGTCTTTTTGTTGATCCGCTCTCTTTTTAAAATCGAAACCCCAACTTTTACATATATTACTTGTATAATAATTTTATCCATAAAACTCAAACCCTAAAAATAAATTAAAATTTATAACATCAATATCAAATTCTAATGTTTAGCAAAAAAAAAAATCAAATTCTAATAGTTAGTTTTCCTAGTGAGCCGTCTTCCCGCTAAACACGTTTTGAACAGTTCTCGTTTGGGATCGAAATTACAACTTCATTATATATTATTGTTGATATTTATCTTATAACCATGATTTTTTCCCTTAAAATCAAAACCTAAAAATAGAGTGAGTTCCAATTTTCACATTCTCTAAACTTTCTAAAAAATTATAGAGTTTAAAAAAAAAATACCGTACATCTTCTTTTCTCTATATATTATAGATAATCTTGGTTCCCGAATGAAAATGTCCTTCTATTATATATGTTAACACATCAATTTTTTTTAGGGTTAAGTATCAAAATGGTCACTGAATTGGAAGCCATATATCAATTCATTCACTGATCTTTACGGGGTATCATTTGAATCATTAAAGTCATAATAAATATCAAATGGATATCTTTAAAATGTACTCGAAAAGTAAAAATAATTTTTCATTGAGTTTTACACATTTTTCTTGAATGCTTCCATAACCAAACGAAAGGTTATTAATTCTAGTATTTCTGATAATATATCTAGATTTTTAAAAATTCATTTACTATTTATTTTTAATTTTATTATCATTTTCCTTGTTTTAATTAAAATTAAATAGTAAATAAATTTTTTAAATTCTAAATATATTATCAAAAATACTGGAATTCATAATCTTTCATTTGAATATAGTAGCATTTAAGAAAAATGTGTAGAACTCGATGAAAAATTACTTTTACTTTGCGAGTACATATATACAAGTATTTGTTTGATATTTATTATGACTTTAATGATTCAAATGATACCCCGTAAAAATTGGTGAATGAATTGATATTTGGCTTCCACTTCAGTGACCACTTTGATACTTAACCCATTTTTTTTAAATACGAAAATTTTTTGTTATGAACATATTTGACTTTTATATGAATATATTTTTCTATTGCAAATATAATTAACTTTTATTAAAAAAAATAAAAAGAATTTTGAGAAAAAAGATATATAATTCTAAAAAAAATCGTAAAAGATGTCACCACCATCCTCGTATTCTACTTCCAATGAAACATTTAATTATATGTCTTCTCTACATCTTCAAATACATATTCCACTTTCAATATAACTTTTTATTATATGTCTTTTTTATGAATTGAAACTTTTATTCTCTATAAATTCGAACTCCTATTTCCAATATAACTTTCAGTTATATGCCTTACAAAACACCTATTCGACTTCTAATAGAAGTTTTGATTTTAGGACTTTTCTATAAATTTGAACTACTCTTCTAATATATATATATATATATATTGAACTACTCTTTTAATTTATTAAAAGATATCTTTTTAACTTTTAACTATTCATATTTAAAATTCTAAGAAATTAAAAAAATAAATTAAAATGATCTTAATAATTTTTATAATATAGTAAATATAACTTACTACATTATAACCAACCATCGTGATAATTAATAATATTTTAATATAATGGATCTCTGATCCTTCACACTACCACAATATCCAGGGAAATATAGATAAATTTCATTGAACAATATAATTTGGAAAGAAGCATTATTTTTAGTGTTACTACTTACTACTATTCAAAATATTTAATATAATAATTTTCACAAAAATACAACACAAATAATACTCTCGAATATAACACTTATATAGAAGTTCGTTCTGGTAAGAAATTTAACACACCTGGAGGATAAATTAAGGTGGAGCCCCATGTTGATTTGTTGGCATGCGCTTCTCTCCATATTTTGAATGGCATATACGTCTTGATCTTTATTCTGGTTACTAATTATCAAATCAATATTCAAGTAATTGAAACTATGATAAATTAATTTATAACGATATTAATCATCTCATATATAAAATTAAAAATTTATTACCCGAAAGGCTGAAACAATAAATATATACATGTAATTCAAGTAATTGAAACTATGATAAATTAATTTATAACGATATTAATCATCTCATATATAAAATTAAAAATTTATTACCCGAAAGGCTGAAACAATAAATATATACATGTAACTACCGGTTACAACAGCTATATATAGTTTTATAGAATGATGATCCATGCTTTTCTATTTTTCGTGAATTCTTTATAAATGTGAATATGTTTGTTAATAGATTGTGTATAATTTATAAATTCGAACTCTTCTCCTCCATCAACTTAAACTTCTATATCACCTATTATACTTCTAATATAATAAAAGATATTTTTCTTATTTAATAGTATTTAAAATTCTAAATTCTAAAAAAATTAGAAAAATAGATTGAGATGATCTTAGAACGCCACTTAAGCTCCTGCGTATCCTCCTTTATATATATACTAGTTGACTAAGCCGCGCTTCACGGCGGCCTTGTAATATTTTTTTATAAAAATTAAAATATAAATTTAAGAAAGAAGTCGAAATAAAGAAATAAACACAATATTGTACAAATTTTAGTATACATAGACAACTAAATAAACTACATACTTACTTTTTGTGTTGATTTTGTATCACGTTTTTTTAGGCCCCCACCCGTTGTAATAAATACATATAAGACACGTTTCTCGGTGATCTTGTAATATATTTTAAAAATAAAACCTTTTTAAGAAAGAAATCAAAAAGAAAATATCTATAAATAAATTAGTGAACACAATATTGTACAATTTTTTTTATGTATATATAGACAACAAAAAAGCCATATACTTATTTTTTACGTCGATTTTGTGTCACGTTTTCTTAGGTCGCCACCCGTTGTAATAAATACATATATATATATAAAGAATATTTGATTGAATAAATTAAAAGAAGACGTTGGAATATTATGATCAACAGCAATGGGAAGATAATAACGACAAATTAACAATTAACAATAAATAAATAAATAGGGAATGGTAAAAGTTGAAACCTTTTGTGCTAATTTTCTCAAGTGCTTTTACTTCTCAAATAGAGAAAGATCTCCTAATTCTCGACACTCGTTGTAATAAATATATATAAACTGCGTGTTGCTGTGGTCTTGTCTTGTGATATTTTTAAAAATTTTTAAAAACAGATTTGATTGAATTAAGTAGAGAAAGACGTTGGAATATTATGATCATGAACGATGATAAGATAATTACGATAAATTAACAATTAACAGTAAATAAATAAAGAGAGAATGATAAAAATTCAAACATTTTGTGCCGAGTTTCTCAAATTCTTTTACTTTTCAAACAGAGATCTCCTAATTCTCGTTCACACAATCATGTATTTCTGTACCAATATCACTAAAAAAAAAAAACAAAAGCCAAAGTAAAGAACAATTAATGGTTACTAATAATCCATAACTAAATCATAACAAATCATAAATTTAAAAAAAACGAAGAAAGCAAATATTAAATCAGTAAATTCAAATCTCAAAAATCAACAAAAAAAAGTAACTTAAAAATCACTAAAAAGAAACCATGTACATTGAGAATTAAAAAAAATAAAAATGAATATAAAAACTAAAAAAAAAATCGACGAAAACAAAAGTAAACTGAAGCAAGAAAAAGGTTACAAACATATGATGATAAAATTTGATCGAGATGATTGTATATATATATATATAATATAAAATTTATTTAGTAAAATTATGAATATTACGTAACCTTTTTTAACTCACCTCTCTTCATTCCTTAATGTTCCGTAACCCCTCAGTCCCTTTCTCCATTAATTGTTTGCTTCAACTGTACGAAAGTGCCGATAAACAAATCGAAGAAGCAATTGTTCACAAACAAAGCAATAATCTTGAACATAAAATAGATATATAAATATATCTTACTTCCTTAGTCCAACACCATACGAATAACAAAAATTTACCGGTAAAAAACTGGAGGATGGTCATACATGAACGCATTGAAAAAAGCCTAATCAATAAAACTCATATACAATATTCGTAAGAAAATTGAAAAAAATACAATCACAAAAGACGTACAAGATGATGATTTAATCTTACTAGCTTATAGCCCGTGCAAAGCACGTGTTACTTTTAATTTTTTATAATTTATTTATAATATAATATAATATTATAAATATTAATTTAAATATGTTATTGATTCGAACCTTACATCTTTATATATAATAATTTTTAGTATTAAATATAAATTAATATGTTATTGGCGGGAATCGAACCTTGAACCTCTGCATATAACAACTTTTAGTATTGTTATATCTAACGGTCATGATCTATTTGAGTTACTGATCTAACGGTGATAAACGAGGGATAACCAAAAATGGGGATAACCAAAAATGGGGTAACCAACTACAAATTATACCCCCTTTTGCTTATTATAATATAGTATAGATAGTATAGATATAGTATAGATTACGTGATAATCACTTTATATAGGATTAAAGATATGGTTATAGAATTTGATTAGGTTTATAATTTGTAGAGAACTTATTCCATTGAAAAAAGGTTTCGATTTGTTTTTTTCTAAAAATTGCACCTAAAGAAGGAAATTTATTTATTAAAAAATTGAGATAATTTAGAAATTTTAAATAAATAGCTTATGAGTGATTTCTTTCTATTTTGAATATATAAATATAAATTTGACTTTTTCTTCGCTACAAATTTGAAAATCTTTTCTATTTCGAAGATGTTAAAAAAGGAAGTTTGATTTCTTTTCTAAAAAATAGGGACTAAAAAAGAAAGTTTTGATTTTAATTATTTAAAATAGTGGAGCTCTAGAAAAATAGATAAATAGGATTCGAGCGATTCTAGAGCTTCTGCGGGTTCTCCTTTATATATATAAAGATATTGATGATAGATAGATATACAGAAAATTTTAATCAAGCTTCCTTGACACAGTATCTGAGTTGTACCAACTTCACTTGAGTGACTAAGAACTGCTCCCCCTATGTATGGCATCAATTTCTGAGAGTTGTTCTGTATCCACTAGTTGCTGTTCTTCTGAGATATAGTTCTTAGTTTGCAAATTTCTCCCCCTTTGGGTGTTAAGAAGATTCTGAACTGAACTATAACTTCTCCCCCTTTTTTGTTATCAGCAAAAAGAAGGATAAGGTGATGTAGTACCTCAGTAAAATCAGATAAAAGAAAGAATAAGCTGCTCACTCTAATCTCTCTGATTTTGCATCAGGATCTCATCCTGGTTCACTTCTCACAGCTCACCGTCCCTTACTAAAGGGGTACTCAATCTCTCCTTTTGCTCTCTTGGAAGAAATAGGAGACCACTCTGTACACACATCTCACCTTTTGCCCTGGAGCAACCAGGCCTCTCCTGTTTTTCACTTCTTTCCCTCAGTCCTAAAGAGAAACCATGAGGTTCCCCATAGATTGAAGAGAATTGAATGTTAGCATTGATGATCCAAACAGAGATGAAGGTTCAGTTAATTGCTTTTAGAGAAAGCAGAGTGACCTGAGGAATGAGTGTTGGCTTCTTCATGAATAGGAATGAAGAATCAAGAGTGTTTGGAGTTGTATTGAAGTGCTTCAGGTATCAAATTAGGTATCCATGAGTGGGGCTGAATCCTCTCATTTATAGAGAATTCATCAACCTGAATTTGAGAAACAGGTAAGAGTAACTTGTGTGTGCTCCCCCTGTGTCTGTGCATCTTGTACTAACTCATTGCTAGATGACAAGTGTCATAGGTTGCACAATTGTGTCCCTTACCCTCACTGATTGTGTTCCTGGTTGGGAACTGGATTCAATAGTTAAAGTCTGTTTAGAGACTCAAACCCGAAATATGGATGTCCTTATTAATCACCATGCCTTTTTGGGAAGACATGGGATGGCTAGGCTGGTTTTACACACCCTCACCTACCTTATTCTGATGGTTTCTTGATGTTCACCACTTCCCTCACCCTCACTTTCCTCCTGGACACTCTACTCAAGTTAAGATTTGCAAGAATTGTCAACTACAGCTTGTTGAGAAACTGTAGAGGGGGTTTCAGAGATGTAAATTATGAAAGTATGGTGTGCTGATTCGGTAGAGAATCTGGGGGACATGCCATCAATTCTCAGTTCAGCAAAATAAGGCAAAGATTTAGGACAAGAGCTGTTGAGTTAAAAGAGAATGAACTCAGTACATGTGCTAGGTGAACTGCTGTAAGAGTCTTCTCCAGATGAAGTACTAATCTCTTAAGTAAGGTGCAGAACACTCATTGTCTTGAGTGAACAAGTTGACATTTGCTTGATGCTGTACTTAGGACAAGAACCCACTTGCAGAGACAGTTATGAGTGATCATTGAAATATCTGCAAAAGTGTTTGTACTTGATCCTAGTGCCATAGTTAGTCAATTTGAAATATGTGTTCAGTCAACAGAAGTACTTGTTTATGAGTTAACTAATAAGACTTGTTGTGTAACAGAGTACAAACCAATTATCTCTTCTTAAGTTCTAATTCTGAGTAGGTGTTACAGGACATATGACAAGCTTATAGAACCTGGTTATTGCAGTCACCAAGTTTGCTGTATGTACACTGTTGATGAGTGGATTTCGTAATCAACGTATGTGAGGTTTACAGGTAGTTGTATAGGCTAGCGATCAACTGTTCTACGAAAGGTTTGGGTTGTGTTTGTGGGGGTTGAGCTGAGCTCGAGGGTATCTCCAATAATCTCAGGTGCCTTTAGAGAAAACTAGAGAACTTAATGCGTCGTACCCCGAGGTGCCTACGTACCCTTGTATTTATAGGGATCAAGCTCACGTAGTTCTAGTATGATTTCGTCTCTTACTGGAATAGCTGCATTCGGTCATCTAATTCGTGTTGGACTCAGGTTCCTTTAGAGCCTTTCACGAACTAGTTTGGCTAAGTGGAGTAGAACTCGAGTTCGTACCCTACTTATGTTTCTCTCATTGGTTAGAGTTATTCTAGGATCATCTGCGCCCTAGAATCATACTCAGATACCAATTCGTTTATCTGTTCTAGATGGCTTCTAGAACTTTCTGTTGGCAACTCGTAGGAACCTGGTGCTCAGGAACCTACATTTCAGGAGCCTGTTTCTCAGGGACCTCCTTATTTCGGGACATATCACTTAGGAACCTCCCTTTTGGTGTTAGTACCTGCACAAATAACAAACTAGTTAGACTGGATAACTTTTCATATGCTTTTATCATCTCTATGGCTGTTGTTATGCTAATTCGAACTCCTCGGCTGGGAGGAACCTGGTCTTCGAGTGTTCAGCTCAGCTTCCTGACCATTGGGGAACCTCCTGTTATTCGTACTTCTTTAGTCATTTCTTCTATTTGATCTTCCTGGCTCGTATTGGATCAATCTTCTAACTTGTATGGATCGGACCTTATTGATTAATGGGCCTAAATCTAGTCCATGGAGATTTTGGGCACAACAAGTACCCCCCGGTTCCTTGAAATCATGTAATGTGAAAGGAACCTATTTTAATTCTTCGATCAAAGGTTTAATGTTAACCCATCCTGGTAACTATATCTTGCTTCCGCATTGTATATCCAAGCCTATATGAGCTAACTCGGTATAGGAAACAGGACATAAAATATTTTCAGCTTGATATAATCTTGAGTAAGCTTCCTTTGTATTAAGGAACCTGTTATCTCGCTATTTTCTTCTTTCTTGCTCCAGCTCTCGGAATCTACTTTATGCTTGCATTCAACTTCTCAAGGAATCCAACTTGTCACTTAACTTCATGCCTCAAAGCTGTAGTTAATGTGTGAGTTCCCAAGGTTTACACGCTTCTCACGCGTGTACCTCTTCGTTTTTACCGCTCCAGTAATGTGCTGCCACGTGTATAGAGCTGTCTTGATTATATAAACAAATGAATGACTTCATCTTCATTTTTACCTTTACCAAATATTTTCTAAAACCCTTGGAGAGAAAAATAGGAGAAGTCCGACGGTCATCTGCTTAATCCAAACCTTCTATCGCCGTTTTCTTCAATCCAAGGTACGATTCTGAATCCTTTCTTTCTGTTTTCTCATAATCTCGATTGCATTTTTAACTATCTGATTACTTCGATCTTGCATGCTGTCTTTTATCTGATAAGTGTTTGTATATGGTTTTTATATGTCACACACACAACCATCCATAATACCTTCTCTACTGGTAGTTCCATCACCGATTTGTGGTTCCATCACTATGATTCTACTGAAAGCTTTTGACTGTTTGCTTGTCTTCTATCTTAATTTGTTTCGTATTCATGTCATATTTCATACCTATCTCTGTGAGTGTACACCCTCCATATAACTCTTAAAAAGAAACTTACTTGACATAATCAAAGTAGTTCAATCGTCTTAAAACCACAGGTCTCCCTTTAAGAATTCCAAAGTCTGACCTTTTTTCGTCTGTTTCTTGCAGATGTCTTCTGATTCAACACATTCTGACCACCTCTCTTCCGTAAAACCTGTTTTTGTCGCATCTGTAGGTAATAGAACTAGGTCTAGGGTCTTGATTCCCAACACTGGTGATCCTCAAGATATTTTGATGAAACCTCCAAATGCTATTGATCCCTTAAAGCCTTTAAGCTTAATCGATTTAGGAGATGACTGGTCTGATAATGAAGAGGTATCAAAACCTGAATTTGAACCTGAGTCCTTCCTAGAACCCGACTTTCAAAGTGAGATATCTGTAGAAAGAGAACCATTCAAACAAGAGATTGTCCCTTTTTGTGAAAAATCTGATTCTATCATGACCTCAGTTAAACTGGAAAGACTATTCGAGGAATGTCACCGCCCTGTCTGTAAGATAACAGTCCCAGAACCTGGTGAGAGAGCTCACAGGTTTGATTTGAAAATCCCAAAACAAGGTATCCCCCATGCTGTCATATCTGCCGCTTTCCTGAGGGTAGGTGTTTCCATGCCTCTTCATCCTTTCTTACGAGAGGTTCTTGACTTTTATCAATTAGCACCAATGCAACTCACCCCTAATTCTTATCGGTTAGCCATCAGCACTTTTATACTATATTCCAGCAAGTTTACAGTTCCTTTGACAGCCCCTGAATTGGGCTATTTCTTCAGACTGAAAGACACTGGAAGAAATTCTGGTTGTTTTTACCTTTCGGCCTGGCCTTGTCACCAGGGTCAGTGCATAAAAAATGTTAAGCAAAACTTTGAACAATGGTCGGAACAGTTTCTTTATTGCTATGACTGCCCCTACGTTAGATACGAGTTTAATTGTCGTCCCAATATCCCTAAGCAAACCGTTCTTACGGGAGTCTGCTTGGAAAGAGCAACTAAGATTTTGAAACTATCAGCCTCCACTAGAGATTGTCTGGTCTTGATGACCCCTGATAACTTGATGACTTTAGGCTTTATTCCTTCAACTTCTGGTAGGAGTTTCTTTATATTTGTGCAATTTCATTTGCTCACTTCATATATATATCTCTAACCTTAACCTTCTAACTTATGCAGATATGGCTCCAAAAGTTCCTTCATTTATAAAGAGATCTAAAAACGTGGAAGAAATTTTCAAGGTTGAAGACAGTGTAAAGGAGGTTCCGCTTGATGCAACTCCAATTAACCAAGTTCCAACCCCTGTATCCGTCCAGACTCAACCATCAGGTTCTTCGAAACGCAAATTGGCTCAGACCACACTTGACTTATCAGGGAGCTCTCAGACTAGATCCATGAGGAAGAACAAAGCTGTGAAGACTGAACCTACCGCTGCTCAGAACCAGTTTAAGGACTTGATTGACACTCATGTTCCTGCTGAGACTATTACTGGCTGGTCGAAAATGGACTCTACTGAAGCTTTGGAAGCTATGAGGTTCTCTGCGGCCCAGAACGCCTTTTTTACTCTTAGATTCTGTGATGACTTTGCCTTGAAGATCCAATATGACCTCAGGTTACAAGGGGAAATCTCGAAGCTCAAAGAGGAGCTGGTTGCTAAAGAGGAGAGTGTGAATGTTGCCACTGCTGCGGTAAGGAGGGCTAAAGCTGTTGAAACCTCGTTGAAGAATAGCAAGGATGAACTTCAAGAACAGGTCAAGATCCTTAGGGACGAGAAACTGTCGATGTTGGAAAGAACCAATGAACTGGAAGCCCAAGTGGATGCCTTGAATGCTGCTGCTGAAGTTGTGAAGTCATCCATACTTATCAAGGAGAAGGCCAGATACGATGAAGGCTATGATGAAGGTATTAATGACTACATACGTTCCACATGGGAGAAGATGCCCAATATAGACTGGTCCCTCCTGGGTGAAGACGTGGTAGGGATGATCAAAGATTTTGAAGAGAAAGCTGCTGCTGCAACCTCTGTACCTCCCGTGAAAACGGTTGAGAGGTCTCCAGGTGCCAACCTTGAGACTGCAGAGGTTCCTGCTCCTGACGTTGTTCAGCCTATCCTTCCAACTCCTCCTGTTGCTGCTAAGGGTTCCAATGAAGTTCCTCCTTCGTAATTTCTGTTGGTCCCTTTGGATCATAGTGATATGTGTTTAACTAGTTTAATGATTTACCTTAATCACTACGGCGCAAGTGATTCAAATCCACGATCTTCTATTGTATTCCTTTACTCCCTTGAACGAGGTGTGGCCTTCGATCCTCCAAGGTTTAGCCTCCAAGCTCTAGAATTCCGAACCCTTATTCTTGGAGGCATAAAGAGTATTTATAGGCTACAATAGGGATCAAGGAGAAAATTAGGTCGGGCCTTCTAATGATAACTTGGGCCAAGCCCTTTATCATTAATATTAATTAATTCCACTAAATAATTAATATTGCACCACCCACCTAATTCCGGTAATTTATTTAATTAATTAAATCGGCTCCTTTATTATTTGCTTATTAAATTCCCCATGTTTAAAATATCGCATGTCCATTAATTAAATAAATTACTGATAATTCATTTAATTAATATCTTTTATCCTTGATTATCCACTCAACCTTTATTTAATTATGCCGGAATAAATTCCACCTGCAGGGTTTCACATAATTAAATCTTTTTGAGCTTTCAAGGGGACATCATTAACCCGAATATTATCAGGACATGGATTCCTTCAATAAATAATATCCACCATATATATTATTCCATCACCCAAAAAATAATGAAATAAATCAAAAGAATTATTTCATATATAAATCAAAGCATGTAAATAATATACACGTGTCAATTACTATATCGGGATTAAGAACCTAAGCATTAATAATAACATAGAATCTTAGTTCTCCTTCTTAATCAGTATAAGGGAACAATTCTAAATTTGATCCTGTTCAATATACACAAAGTATACTAGTATTATTTATTAGTCAATATAAACTAATCTAAATAATACTACAGCCATACCAGTGGATTGTCCAACACCACCTGTGCTGTGAACCTTATTATATTATATAAACCGTATTTAACAATCTAATATTCTGTATCCCATTTGATACTAGATTGTCCACAATATATAATATTAGACAGCATGTAAACATTTAAATGATTCTTAATAAAACCGGGCCAGAAATAAATGTATATACTTAAAATAAATATTTTCAGTATACCCTAACAATCTCCCACTTATACTCAAAATATTCTATGAGTATATCAGTGTTTATTTAATCCACTATTACATTGAAAACTATGTGCCCATCCATCTGACTCCTATCGCTTCCACATGCCTGTCAAAAACCTTTGCTGGCAAGCTCTTTGTGAAAGGATCTGCCCGGTTGTCTTCTGATGATATGTGAGCCACAACTATATCTCCTCGCTTTACGATTCCTCGTATGAGATGATACTTACGTTCAATATGTTTAGCTGCTTTGTGGTCTCGTGGTTCTTTTGAATTTGCCACAGCACCAGTGTTATCACAATACACTGTCAAGCTTCTAGGCAAATTAGGTACCACATCTAAGTCCAAAAGGAAGTTCCTGAACCATACAGCCTCCTTAGCAGCCTCAGAGGCCGCCACGTACTCGGCTTCCATAGTAGAGTCTGCAATGCATTTCTGCTTTACACTCCTCCATATAACGGCTCCACCTCCCAAAGTAAAAACATATCCCGAGGTTGATTTCCTCTTATCTCTATCTGATTGGAAATCTGAATCAGTATATCCCAAAGGAAATAGATCTGAGGCCTTGTAAATTAACATATACTCCTTAGTCCTTCGCAGGTACTTGAGTATAGTTTTTACTGCACTCCAATGTTCCTGACCTGGGTTCGACTGATATCTACTAACCATGCCTACAGCAAAGCAGATGTCAGGCCTCGTACATAACATAGCATACATTAAGCTTCCACATGCCGAAGCATAAGGAACTGCTTTCATGCTCTCTATATCCTTAGGTGTCGAAGGACACTGCTCCTTGGATAGAGCAACTCCATGCTTAAAAGGTAGAAAACCTTTCTTAGAGTTCTGCATGTTAAAACGAGCTAATACTTCATCAATGTAAGGCTCTTGAGATAAAGCCAACATCCTTTTCTTGCGATCCCTTATTACTTTGATCCCAAGGATGTATGCCGCTTCACCTAAGTCCTTCATTTCAAATTGTTTGAACAACCATGCCTTTACTGATGATAACATCTTAACATTGTTTCCAATGAGTAAAATGTCATCTACATATAGTACTAGAAAAACCACTGCATTACCCTCACTTCTCTTATACACGCATGACTCGCTTGGACTTTGATCAAATCCATATGACTGGACTGCCTGATCAAAACGAATATTCCAGTCCCTAGAAGCTTGTTTAAGTCCATAAATAGACCTCTTAAGCTTACAAACCAGATGCTCTTGGCCTTCTTTAATGAATCCTTTTGGTTGTTGCATATAAATGGTTTCCTCAAGACTTCCATTAAGGAAAGCTGTCTTGACATCCATTTGCCAAATCTCATAATCGAGATGAGCTGCTATAGATAAAAGAATCCGGATCGACTTAAGCATAACAACTGGCGAAAAGGTTTCCTCATAATCG
Organism: Kitagawia praeruptora; assembly: GCA_037693485.1. NCBI lineage: Eukaryota > Viridiplantae > Streptophyta > Magnoliopsida > Apiales > Apiaceae > Kitagawia > Kitagawia praeruptora. Next base: position 131,162,484 of record CM075352.1, read on the forward strand.
ATTCCTTCTTTCTGAGTATACCCTTTCGCAACAAGTCGTGCTTTCCAGGCTTTCACCTTTTTGTCAGATCCTCTTTTCTTCTTGTAGATCCACATACTTCCAATGGGTTTTATACCTTTGGGTGGTTCCACGAGCTCCCAAACTTGATTGGAATACATAGATTCCATCTCAGATTCCATTGCCTTTTGCCAAAGATTTGCATCTTTATCTAGAATTGCCTGTTCGTATGTCCTGGGATCCTCATCATGTTCACCAGAGACCAAGTCTGAAGACTCTCCCAAAAACATGAATCTTTCAGGTTGTCGAACAACCCTCCCACTACGACGAGGCACTGGTGCGGTACTAGTGTCAAGTTGTGCATTTTCTTGTGGTTGTTCTACTTGTACTATTGGCACTTGGGGATTATCTGTCCCTCCCACTAATTCCTCTAAAACAACACTACTCATGGGTTTGTGGTTCATTATATAGTCTTCTTCTAAGAATCTGGCATTGGTGCTAACAATGACATCTCGATCCCTAGGACTATAAAATGAATAACCTTTCGTCCCCATGGGATAGCCTACAAACAGCCTTACTTCTGTGCGAGATTCTAGCTTAGTCGCGTTCTTGTTAAGCACATGTGCTGGACAACCCCAAATCCGAATATGTCTTAGAGTTGGTTTGCTACCAGTCCACAATTCTATTGGAGTCTTGGGAACCGACTTAGAAGGTACCAAGTTCAGAAGGTAAGCCGCTGTTTCTATAGCATATCCCCAGAACGACTTAGGTAAATCTGAATAACTCATCATTGATCTAACACTCTCCAAAAGAGTCCGATTCCTTCTTTCTGCTACACCATTCTGCTGAGGTGTGCCAGGTGCAGACAACTGGGATGTAATCCCATTTTCTGATAAATAGTCCCTAAATTCTCCAAGCAAGTATTCACCACCACGATCTGATCGTAGTGACTTGATACATTTTCCAAGATGTCGTTTCTCCGCACTTGCTTTGTACTCTTTGAATTTTTCAAAGCACTCAGACTTGCGGCGCAACAAATAAATGTATCCATATCTAGAATAATCGTCAATGAAACTGACAAAATACTCATAACCTCCTCTTGCTTGGATACTCATAGGACCACATAAATCAGTATGAACCAATTCTAATACTTCTTTGGCTCTATTCCCCTTTGCTTTAAAAGGCCTATTAGTCATCTTACCTTCCAAGCAAGATTCACAAACTGGAAATGGCTCCACTGCCAACAAGCCTAATGGCCCATCTACTACCAGTCTTTGAATCCTCCTCAAGTTAATATGACCTAATCTTAAGTGCCAAAGATATGTTTGGTTCAATTCGGAAGGTTTCTTTCTTTTGTTTGAGCTAGAAAGAATGTTATTAGTTTCCTTTTGTTGCAGCATTGGTTGGATAGGATTAATAATATATAAATTGTCTTGCAATGTACCAGAACATATAACTCGTTTATTCATCATAATAGAAACATTACGATCCAAACAAACATTATAACCATCCATGGCAAGTTTAGAAACCGAAATCAAATTCCTTCTAAATGAAGGTACATAAAGACAATTGTTCAAAACCAAAATCCTATCATCGCCAAAAGACAATGTAATTATTCCAACTGCAACTACTGCTACTTTCGTAGCATCTCCCATGAACACATATATCTCGCCATCTCTAAGCATTCTGGTTTGCTGGAACCCCTGCATAGAGTTACAAACATGGTCAGTGGCTCCTGTATCTACACACCAAGTGCCCGTAGATATAGCCGCTATATATGTTTCCGTAACTAGAGAAAGAGACATACCAGTATTGTTTGTCTTCTTAGGAAGAGGACAATCCTGTTTCCAGTGACCTGACTGATTGCACCTGAAGCACTTGCCCTTAGGTTTTTTCACACCACCTTGAACTCCCACTGCATTAGCAATCTTTCCAGCTTTATGTGTCTGAGTCTTTTTCTTCTTCTTACCTTTCGGCTTAGATGAAGAAGCTTTCTCAGCCACATTCACTTGAACATTCTGTTTAAAGAGTCCTTCAGCTGCCTGAAGTTCTGTCAGAAGTTCCGCGAGACTATACATCCTCTTGTTCATGGTGTAATTCAAGCGGAACTGCTCAAAACTTTTGGGCAAGCTCATAAGGATGATATCGATCTGGGTTTCCCCATCAATATCAGCACCAAGGATCTCCATCTCATTCAGATGAGACATCATCCTGAGAACATGATCCCTTACAGGTGTTCCTTCAGCCATCTGAGTGTTCATTAAAGCCTTCATTGCTACTTGCCTAGCAGCCCTATTCTGTTCTCCAAAAAGTTCCTTGAGATTAAAGAGCATATCTGAAGCCGTGGCCATAGCCTGATGCTGATGCTGCAAAACACCCGACATTGCTGCCAGAATGTAACATCGCGACATCTCATCGGCCTTAACCCACCGCTTATAATACTCCTTATCACTTTCAGGAGCATCTTCAGCAGGCTGATCTGGCTTGGGTTCATAAGTGCAAAATTTGTACTCCTCAGCAGTCAACACTATGTCCAAATTACGTTTCCATTCAATATAGTTTGGTCCCGTAAGTTTGTTATCCTTAAGTATGGTGAATAGTGGATTAAAGCCCATAATGATCTAATCCTGAGAATCATACATGTAACACATAATCAGAGAGTTGCACAAATCTTAAAACCTATTGGTTTCCTCTAACAATTAATTAAAATTAATGCACTAATATTTAAACACCATAAGTATCTGGTACGCCACGATGGGTGACATATATACCACTTAAATTCGTTTAAATATTACTTCGGTCCTATTACTAAATAATACGCCACGTTAGGGTGGACTATATATTATTTTTCATAGCTAAGTGTATACCATTATCAAATCTTAAATTAATAACAATAAGACCGGATGCCACCATTAAATATTTCAAATCAATAATCGATAATAGGATAATTCCAAGATCGGGGGGAGCATTGTCAAGAGGCGTCACTTAAGACCCCTTTCTAGACAGAATCATCCTTTCTCTCAATATTGAAAATCTATATTCAATAATTGGTACCCGTCTAATTAATCGAATTCTATGAAACTTGGTACGCCACGTTGGGTGGCATGTATACCTTTCAATATTCGTAATTAATTTAGGAAGTTTGTCCTAGTAATATCCATAACACTATCTGACACCATATATCATATGCCACGTTAGGGTGGACAATATATAATTTATATTCGTCTTAGTGTTAAATTACATACAAACAATAATGGAGACCGTGGGATTTAATTCCTAATTAATTCCCTCACCCACTTAGAATTTTTATTAATAAATTGATGAATTTTAAAATTAAATGGGGCCTATGTAGTTATAATTATGTCTAACATGCATTCAAAATACACACATAATTAAACAACATATAACATTTAATTAAAGCAATAAATAAATAATCTATGTCCATGTCGTCCTAATTATGTTAAACATGCAATTAAAAATTACACACATAATTAACAACACACATAATAATTATTTAAAGCAATAATTAAAAAATAAATAGCGGAATTAAAAATTAAAGAAATAATTAAATCCACTATTATGGCCCCAAAAAATTAATTTGCTCCAGCCCCGTGGTCCAGAATTTAGCATATCCTGTAATTGAACAACAGTTACGAATTCATGTACTGCAACGTGGGGTCCAGCGTCTTGTGCATGCGGAAGAAATCAACAGGACATAATAATCTAGAGTCCCACTCTAGGGAGAACCATCTTACGTGGAGAACCGTGGAGAACCACTTAAAATGCATTAAAATAGTCCTTTATATAAGGCCCCTGGCGGGGCACCTTCACATAAAAGTCTTATAATTCTACCCTCTATCCATTCATCAAAAAAAAAAATTTTAAAAAAAACTTTTAAAAAAATTTAAAAAAATGGTGCCACGTCATCATTTTTTGAAAATTTTTTTAAAATGTTTTTTTTGTAATTTTTTTTTATAAATAGATAGAGTATAGAATTATAAGACTTTTTTGTGAAGATGCCCCTGCGGGGCCCTTATATATAAAGCAATTATAATATATTTTAAGTGGTTCTCCACGGTTCTCCACGTAAGATGGTTCTCCATGGAACAATGGCCTAATAATCTATTAGCCTATTAATATTGTTGAAACCGCGTCTCCACTCTCCACGAGTCAACAAACAAAACACACGCGCCTGTGTTGTTAGTGGTGGCCACGCGCATGCGGTGCCCATGTCGCCAGAAACTCATACGCAGCGGAAGAGAAAATATTAACTACGGCAGCCCCAACCAGTCTTGTTAACGAAAAATTTTGTTTCTCCGCCGTATGTAATTGTTACAAAATATTCGAATTTATACAAAATTCATCAAACAATTACATAAAAAAATATCTAATACAAAACTAATTTTGTAAAATCTATTCTAACACGATCAACCCTCGTGTTTACAACCACGATAAACCACGTGGAATCCAAACACATAATTAAAAAACATGGCCATAATAGTGGATAACAACCTGCAAAAAATTATTACACAAGCATACCACTATACGTATACAACCAATTTTAATTACGACATGGACGTCATCAAACACAAACACAAGTCCACTAAACCTCAGGCTCTTGATGCCAATTGTTGGTCCCTTTGGATCATAGTGATATGTGTTTAACTAGTTTAATGATTTACCTTAATCACTACGGCGCAAGTGATTCAAATCCACGATCTTCTATTGTATTCCTTTACTCCCTTGAACGAGGTGTGGCCTTCGATCCTCCAAGGTTTAGCCTCCAAGCTCTAGAATTCCGAACCCTTATTCTTGGAGGCATAAAGAGTATTTATAGGCTACAATAGGGATCAAGGAGAAAATTAGGTCGGGCCTTCTAATGATAACTTGGGCCAAGCCCTTTATCATTAATATTAATTAATTCCACTAAATAATTAATATTGCACCACCCACCTAATTCCGGTAATTTATTTAATTAATTAAATCGGCTCCTTTATTATTTGCTTATTAAATTCCCCATGTTTAAAATATCGCATGTCCATTAATTAAATAAATTACTGATAATTCATTTAATTAATATCTTTTATCCTTGATTATCCACTCAACCTTTATTTAATTATGCCGGAATAAATTCCACCTGCAGGGTTTCACATAATTAAATCTTTTTGAGCTTTCAAGGGGACATCATTAACCCGAATATTATCAGGACATGGATTCCTTCAATAAATAATATCCACCATATATATTATTCCATCACCCAAAAAATAATGAAATAAATCAAAAGAATTATTTCATATATAAATCAAAGCATGTAAATAATATACACGTGTCAATTACTATATCGGGATTAAGAACCTAAGCATTAATAATAACATAGAATCTTAGTTCTCCTTCTTAATCAGTATAAGGGAACAATTCTAAATTTGATCATGTTCAATATACACAAAGTATACTAGTATTATTTATTAGTCAATATAAACTAATCTAAATAATACTACAGCCATACCAGTGGATTGTCCAACACCACCTGTGCTGTGAACCTTATTATATTATATAAACCGTATTTAACAATCTAATATTCTGTATCCCATTTGATACTAGATTGTCCACAATATATAATATTAGACAGCATGTAAACATTTAAATGATTCTTAATAAAACCGGGCCAGAAATAAATGTATATACTTAAAATAAATATTTTCAGTATACCCTAACAATTTCAACAAGATTCTTAAAAACTTTTGATAACTTTCAATGAGGTCGCGGGCTCCTCGTAGCGCCTCGCAATATGTAACTTTAAATTTGATTTCCATGGCCTTCGTGCCATTAACTCTTATGTTGGTTTTCTGGGTCTCTGTACCCATAACTCTCTTTATGATATTTGCTTTTGCTGCATACTTTTCTTCTAAACCTTATGAAATACTATGCTGTTATGCCTTAGAGAATAATTCAGCTTCCTTATTCATATGGTCAAGCTTACGTGGGCTAACCCATTGTAAGAAACAGAACACATGCATATTTCCACTTGCTTATTCTCAAAACAAATGCAACAAATTACAGCTGAATTGTAAAACCTGGAACCTTTGTGCTTATACTTTGTACCGATAATCTAAACCGTAGCCTTCTTTAATAACTTCTTCTTCATCAATACCAGGTTCCTCGAGTATTAATCCTGCAAAATAAACATAAAACAAAAAACAGTTAACGTTAGTAAAAGCTTTCTCTTGTTTAATTCGGGTCATCTCTTGGAAAGGTTGCCTGCTTGGCTTCCAATCCTAATCTCTAGGTCCCAACATGCCTCGAGGCCTGTTGGTTCCTTTTTTCTCCTGGAGAGGTAACCTGCTGGGTTCCCAATCCTACTCTCTAGGTCCCAACATGCCTCGAGGCATGTTGGTTCCTTTTTATGCCTCGGGGCGATTCTAGGAACCTGTGTGCCGTTCTAGGAGTCCACACAGATTCCTCTTCTCCATGTGTCAGGCTAGACATCTTATGAAGGTATATGCTAAGGATTTTATCCCTTCTTCCCATGTGCCAAAGGCGGTTCCACATGAGGGAGAGCTTATTAGGCCTCTCTTTAAGGTGCCTTTTGTCAGGACTTTAGATGCCTTTTGTCAGGACTTTAATTCACGTGCTCAAGGAACTTGAGGCTTTTGGCAACAATGTCGTGCTCAGTCAACTGAGGCTTTTCAATCTTATTTGCTCAGGAAGCTACCTGAAGCTTTTCTCGTGCCCAGGAAGCTACCTGGGACTTTTTCTCGATGCCCAGGAAACTACCTGGGGCTTTGCTCAATGCCCAGGAAGCTACCTGGGGCTTTGCTCAATGCCCAGGAAGCTACCTGGGGCTTTGCTCAATGCCCAGGAAGCTACCTGGGGCTTTGCTCGATGCCCAGGAAGCTACCTGGGGCTTTGCTCGATGCCCAGGAAGCTACCTGAGGCTTTGCTCGATGCCCAGGAAGCTACCTGGGGCTTTGCTCGATGCCCAGGAAGCTACCTGGGGCTTTTATCCTTTTCTCAACAATCTGTCCACAAGCTAATTCTGGTCAATCAATCGTAGTCTGCACATTCTGTCAATTCATATTCATACTTCATACATACTGTCAATGCTACAGGAACCTGTCAGCTTAGGTAACCTGCAAAATGCAACACAATGCTACAGGAACCTGTTAATCTAGGTAACCTGTTTCAAAAATTTCAAATTGGCATATGAAATATCAAATCATAGCATGTGCAATACTGTCTAAGTAGGAATACTACCCCCCAGTTCTTTTGGGTAATGATTATTACGTAAAAGAACTATTAAGGAGCTATAGCTGCAAATAATGCACTCAAAATATTCAACGTAGAGCTATACATCGCTCAATACTTAAAAAAAATTGTCTTGCAAGTAGGGAGGTTCACATCAAATACCCCCCGAGTACATGCATAATTAAATACTGAAATCAAAATGCTGGTCAGCTATAACTAATAAGCTGCCTTTATTCTTGGGCTGAAAGAGCCTTACTTTTCCTAAGAAAAACGCATAAAAGAGTTACTGATAATACTTCTTGAGATGTTCTGCATTCCAAGCTCTCGGAATGAGGTTCCCATCCATATCCATCAAGTGGTAGGTTCCTTCCCAAATGGCTGACTTTATCTGGTAAGGCCCTTCCCAATTTGCTCCAAAAGCTCCATGTGCCAGAACCCTGGTATTTGGCATGACTTTTCTCAGAACTAGGTCTCCAACTTTAAAAGGTCTTGCCTTCACCTTTTTGTCGTAATACCTTCGAACTCTCTGTTGATATGCTGCTAACTTCACTTGTGAATCTGCTCTCAACTCTTCAACCATGTCCAAATACAGTCTATGATTGACCTCATTGCTCTCGGGATCAAAATACTTTCTTCTCAAGGAACCTGTTCCAACTTCCACAGGTACCATAGCTTCACAACCATAAGTGAGGATAAAAGGAGACTCACCAGTTGTAGTTCTAGGCGTGGTGTTATACGACCACAAGACTCCAGGAAGCTCCTCTGGCCAGCTTCCCTTCTTATCTTCAAGCCTTGTCTTCAAAGTGTGCTTGATAATCTTATTCACTGCTTCAGTCTGTCCATTACTCTGCGGATAATACACTGCTGAAAATGCTTTTTGGATTCCAAACTGCTCACACAATCCTCTAAGCTCTCTACTATCGAACTGCTTCCCATTGTCAGAAATCAGCTTCTGTGGAATGCCAAACCTGCATACAATAGCTCGAAACACAAATTCAGTCAATTTTGACGCTGTAATCTTAGCAAGTGGTTCTGCTTCCGCCCACTTTGTAAAGTAATCGACTGCGACCACTGCGTATTTCACTCCTCCTTTTCCTTTCGGGAGCTCTCCAATGAGGTCTATCCCCCAAACAGCGAATGGCCAGGGGCTAACAATCGGTTTAATAGGGGCTACAGGACGACTATCAAAATTTGCAAACCTCTGACAATTACTGCATGCCTGCACAAACTTCGTAGCATCTGCTTTGATGGTTGGCCAATAATATCCTTGTCGAAGGACTTTCATGGCTAGAGAATTACCCCCCGAGTGATTTCCACATACTCCTTCATGAATTTCCTCGAGGATATACTTGCATTGTTCTCCAGCTACACACTTGAGCAAAGGCTGATTGAATCCTCGCTTATACAGAGCTCCATCATAAATTACATACCTGGCTGCTCGATACCTCAGCTTCCTGATATCACTTTGATTGGGAGGTAGCTCCCCTTTGTCCAGGTAATGATATATTGGGGTCATCCAGGAATCTTCAACTGGAAATTCAATGTCCATTACCTCTTCCTTGAAAACACTTGGTTGCTCCTGGATTTGAAGTGGAATTACCCCCAATAACGTGGATTCTCTTTGTGACCCTAACTTGGCCAATGCATCCGCTTTGGTATTCTTTCCTCGAGGTACCTGATCCAGCTTCACCTCTCTGAACCTTGCGATCAACTCCTGGGAGTATCTCAAATATAAGTCTGTTCTCGGCCCTCTCGCCTGAAAACCACCACGAATCTGCCAAACTACTAACATTGAATCACTAAACACCCTGATATTTTCTACTTTCATCTCCAAAGCCAACTTGAGTCCTGCAATCAATGCCTCATATTCTGCATCATTGTTCGTGGCTTTAAAAGCAAAATGAATCGAGCTATAGAGTTGGTGCCCTTCTGGACTAACTAATTCTATGCCTGCACCTGCTCCACCACTGTTAGCAGCTCCATCCACATACAGTGTCCACCAAGGTGCACAGTTGTCATTGTCTGCCTGTTTTTCCACCACTTCTTTTGGCCCCTCTTGGCCAGTAACCTCTACATGAGGTGGAAACTCGATTAAGAAATCTGCTAAAGCTTGAGCTTTGATTGCTGTCTTTGGCTTATATTCTATGTCGAACTGTCCTAGCTCCACAGCCCATTTTAACATTCTTCCAGAGGTTTCTGGCCTATGCATCACTTGCTTAAGTGGATATGAGGTTCTTACTTCAATCTTGTGAGCTTGGAAATAAGGTCGCAGCTTCCTGGAAGCCAGAATCAATGCGAAAACCAACTTCTCCATTCCTGTGTACCTCGTTTCTGCGTCAAGTAACCTTTTACTAACATAGTAAACTGGGCTCTGCTGTCCATTCTCTTCTCGAACCAGAACTGCACTAATGGAATACTCTGAAACAGCCAAATAAAGTATCAATGTTTCTCCATCCACAGGTTTGGCTAACAGTGGGGGGCTCCCCAAATGCTCCTTTAGCTTTCCAAACGCTATCTCACATTCTGCGGTCCACTCAAATTTGTTTCCTTTCTTTATGGCTTTAAAGAACTCCTGACACTTATCAGTGGACCTCGAAATGAATCTATTCAAAGCTGCAACTCTTCCTGTAAGAGATTGAACCTCTCTCACAGTTCTCGGAGACCTCATATCAATCAATGCTTTAATCTTGGCTGGGTTGGCTTCGATACCTCTGTGGTTTACCATGAAACCCAGAAACTTTCCTGATTCTACCCCAAACACACATTTTTGAGGGTTCAGCTTCATTCTGTACTTCCGCAAGATTCCAAACATTTCTTCTAAGTGCTTTACATGGTCAACAGCTTCCTTAGACTTAACTAACATATCATCCACATATACCTCCATAGTATGGCCAATTTGGTCTTTAAACATCATATTCACTAACCGTTGATATGTAGCTCCAGCATTAATCAACCCAAATGGCATGCATACATAGCAATAAAGACCTCTGTCCGTAATAAAAGAAGTATGCTCTTGGTCAGGTTCATACATAGGGATTTGATTATAACCTGAATAGGCATCCATGAAGCTAAGGAGGGCATGTCCAGCTGTTGCATCCACTAACTGATCAATCCGTGGCAGTGGGAAGCTGTCCTTCGGACATGCTTTGTTGAGATCTGTGAAGTCCACACAGGTTCTCCATTTTCCATTAGGTTTCTTTACCAAAACAGGATTTGCCAACCATATTGGGTAAAAAGATTCTTTAACTAATCCTGCATCCAACAACCTGTCAACCTCTTCTTTCAATGCCTGAGCTCTCTCGCCACTAACTGGTCTTCGCTTCTGTCTCACTCCTTTCTTTTCTGGATCAATATTCAACTTATGACACATGACCCTTGGATCTATCCCTTCCATATCTGCATGACACCAGGCAAACACATCCAGGTTCTTGCCCAAAAAGGTAATGAGAGATTCCTTTAAGGTTGGATCAAGCTGAGCTCCAATCTTCAACACCTTTATACCATCTTTGTCATTGATCTTCACATCCAGAGTTTCACCAGCTGGTCCAGCCTTTACCATGGTTTCTGGCATTCGAGGATCTAAGTCTACCTCCATCCTTGCGGTTGAGTCCTCTTGAGGTTCCTGGACGGTAGACGGTTCCTGCATTTCGTGCATGACATTCCTTCTCTTTGATGCTGGCTGACTGTCTTCATTGCATCCATTATGTTTCAGTTTTCGGGATTTTTCTTCATCTACCCCTTCTACCATACACACATCACCATCCTTATCCGTAGGGGGTGCACCCTCTATCAGTAAGTAGGGGGTATCTGGTCCCCGAAAAACGGGAATCTCAACATGAGGTTCCTCTTCTATGATCTCTTCAATTCTTATAGCTCTACAGGAGGCTGACACAAAACCTTCCAAAGGCGAACTGCGCAGGTCGACCGTTATCTTGTCTGGGTTCTTTCCTGGAAAACTATCAGGAACCTCGTCCATAGGCTCAGGCAATTTAGCAGCTCTAGCAGCATGTTGCAAAGCTTTGGTATAACACTCTCTAGACTCATACTGACATCCTCGAACTATGCCAACTCCGTTTGGCGTCGGGAACTTCATAGTGAGGTGGTAAATGGAGGTGATTACCCTCATCTCCTTCAAAATGGGTCTTCCCAAAATAGCATTGTAATTCATATTCTCTTCTATAACAATGAATTCTGCCAACTGTGTAATGCAACATGGTTTATCACCTAAGGTTACTGGCAAACGAATCTTACCTTTGATAGGAACCTGATTATTGGTGAATCCATACAAGGTATCGTTTGTTGGAGTTAAGTCTTTATCCAGAAAATGCATCTTCTTGAAAGCTGAGTAAGATAACAAGTTTACAGAGCTTCCATTATCCACTAGCACTCGATGAACCTCATAAGATCCAATTCCTGCCTCAACAACCAAAGCGTCAGTATGAGGATGATGTACCCAGGAAGCATCTTCTTCACTGAAAGTAATATCTGCATCCTCTCCTTCAAACAGCTTTGGGGACCTCTGGGACAGATTGTAAATACTGGTTAAAGGACGTTCTTTAGCCTCACGAGTATACCTCTCCATGGCATTCCTGCTGCTTCCTCCAATATGGGGACCTCCTATAATTGTGCGTATGCACCCAGCCTTAGGTGGTCCCTCCATCACGACAGGTTCCTGTGTCTGTGTCTTCTGAGTCTTCTCATCTCTATACTTTTTTCCTTCCTGAGCCACCCATTCACTCAATTGCCCTTGTCTGATTAGAGTTTCAATTAGATCTCTGAGGTGACGACAATCTGCAGTATTATGCCCATTATTATCATGGAAGTCACAGTAGGGGCGCTCATTCTTATTTCCTGGGGGACCGGTTCTGAAAGGCTTCTTAAACCATGAGGACTTCTCATTCACTGCGTAAATATGATCAATCGGAGCTACCAAAGGGGTGAAAGTTTCATAGACGGGTCTCTCTGGTCTATTTCTGTTATAGGAAGCTGGTGGCGGTACCTGACTCATGACAGGTTTAGTAGGATTCACAGCTTCAGGCTTCACCTGAGAAGTGCGACTAACCACCTTTTTATTGTCACGACCATTGGGGCTTCTTTGTCTCGACCTCTTGCTTCCACTTTGCCTTACAAAATCTGGATCCTTCCTTAATTCAGCTAGAGACTCCTCCACCAGTCGAAAGGGTTCTGCCTGGGCATAAAAATCTGCTAACGTCTCTGGTTCTTTTCCCTGCAGTGCTTTCCAAAAATCTGAGCCTCCTTTGACTCCAGCGATTAAGAAATTCTTTATTGTTTCCTCAGATGCCTTCCTAACTTTAGGAACCTCTGCATTAAACCTCTTGAAATATTCTGTCAATGTCTCACTAGGTCTTTGCTTGATATTGGCTAAGGTATTGGTCGGTGGGGCAAATGCAACAGATGCTCTGAATTGAGTGACAAAGAGCTTCCCCATGCTTGCCCAAGAACCAATCGAATCTGCAGGTAACCTTTTGAACCACTGATGGGCTCCGCCCTGTAGAGTTGCAGCCAGTAACCTGCACCTGGTGGCTTCCTTCACTTGATAAACATCCATCTCTGTGTCAAAACGACTAAGGTACTCAATGGGGTCAGTAGTCCCATCGAATTTCAACTCATTTGAGGGCCTGTAAGACCTAGGCAAAGCCGACTTTCGAACCTTCTTGGTGAAAGGAGAAGCTGTTATAGGGTTCACAGCAAGATTCTTTTCGTCCTTGAGTTGAGCCAAAATTTTCTTGACATCTTCTGCCGTCACCTCCCCAACAGCTTCCGCCTTTGTCTTCTTACTCGTCCCTTCTTCCTCTTGCGACCCTGTAGCACTTGATTCTTCAGTATCCTCATCTGAATCCGTGCTTTTTTCTTCAATTATCTCGACAGATGGGTCTTTATCGTTCTTCTTTTTCTTTGAGGAACCTCCAATCTTGGTTTTCTTCTTCTTCTTGGACCCTGTACGGTCCTTGCTACCAGTTTTATTCTTCTCAGGATTCTCCATATCTTCATCATCATTACCTTCTTTCGGTTCTTCACCATCGTCAGGAACCTCCTCTCCATTCTCAGATTCTTCAAAATTCAACTGTTTCGGAGTAACCTTCGACTTCTTGCTCTTCTTTGCCTTCTTTTTCTTCTTTTTGCTTGAAGCCTGCTCCAAAGTCGATAAACGTTCTCCCACATTCTTTAGGATTTCCATCATGGCTGCTTTAGTGACCTTCGGTGCTCTGGGAGGAGATGCGTTCTCCTCATGAACCTGTCGCTCAGAACGGGTTGCTTCGCTCTCCGAGCTGCCTGACATCTTTTCCACTCTTAAGATATTAACTGCCCCTCCTTCTAGCGCCAATGTTGATGAGTGGATTTCGTAATCAACGTATGTGAGGTTTACAGGTAGTTGTATAGGCTAGCGATCAACTGTTCTACGAAAGGTTTGGGTTGTGTTTGTGGGGGTTGAGCTGAGCTCGAGGGTATCTCCAATAATCTCAGGTGCCTTTAGAGAAAACTAGAGAACTTAATGCGTCGTACCCCGAGGTGCCTACGTACCCTTGTATTTATAGGGATCAAGCTCACGTAGTTCTAGTATGATTTCATCTCTTACTGGAATAGCTGCATTCAGTCATCTAATTCGTGTTGGACTCAGGTTCCTTTAGAGCCTTTCACGAACTAGTTTGGCTAAGTGGAGTAGAACTCGAGTTCGTACCCTACTTATGTTTCTCTCATTGGTTAGAGTTATTCTAGGATCATCTGCGCCCTAGAATCATACTCAGATACCAATTCGTTTATCTGTTCTAGATGGCTTCTAGAACTTTCTGTTGGCAACTCGTAGGAACCTGGTGCTCAGGAACCTACATTTCAGGAGCCTGTTTCTCAGGGACCTCCTTATTTCGGGACATATCACTTAGGAACCTCCCTTTTGGTGTTAGTACCTGCACAAATAACAAACTAGTTAGACTGGATAACTTTTCATATGCTTTTATCATCTCTATGGCTGTTGTTATGCTAATTCGAACTCCTCGGCTGGGAGGAACCTGGTCTTCGAGTGTTCAGCTCAGCTTCCTGACCATTGGGGAACCTCCTGTTATTCGTACTTCTTTAGTCATTTCTTCTATTTGATCTTCCTGGCTCGTATTGGATCAATCTTCTAACTTGTATGGATCGGACCTTATTGATTAATGGGCCTAAATCTAGTCCATGGAGATTTTGGGCACAACATACACCATTACTCCATCATCATTAGCCTCTGTTGTCAGTTTGAGTCATGAAAACTACTGCAATCTTGACACAGAACTATGCAACTGTGTAGCTTATCAAAGCTCACTGCTAGGGTTAGATGATCAAAACATCATAAATAGTATCTAAGTTATCATATCTATGCAGTCTGATTCAGTGAATAAAACAGCCTGATAAGAGTAAAGATAACTTATAATGAAAAGTGTGCCGAATCGCAAAATAGATCAGGAAGGCGCTAAGTCGAGTTAAGAAAACTAATTCGCAGAGATTAGATTATTAAAACAACTTAAGTGATTTGTGCACAGTCCAACTTGGTCTAATCTAAACATTCTATGGGAGACGAGACATGATATAATCAGAAGGCGATCTAAAGAGACATGCAAGCAGATTAAAACCATAGAGATAGTAAGACAAAGATTGGAAACTCCATTTCATTAAAAAAAATTACAAAAATGGTCAAAAAGACCATTAAAATAAACATAACAAAATAACAAAAACTTAAAAACTAGACCCCCCCACCTAAGCCAACTAAGCAGCCTTGGATGGGCCTGCAGGGTCTTCAACAGCGTCCTCCCGGTTGCGAGCGCAGAGAACCTCCAGTGCCACTCGCATGGCAGCAAGGTTCCGCTCTTCTTCAGCGAGGAGCTCATCGATCTTCTCCTGGAGGGCCATCACCTTCTCGTAGAAGGGCATGGCCTCAAACTCTTCTACCGAAACTCTGAGAATGCTCCTAGTCATCTTTGATGAGAGGGTTTGAAGAAGGAGAGAAAGGGTTTTGTTTTTGTTAAGAGTGAATCTAAATGGCGTCTACCCTTTCATATATATAAGCCCTGAAGTCCTACGGACGCGACTTAATACTCAGGCAATTAAAGGATGCAAGATTAACCAAAGGTCACAACTCGTTTAATGCATACTAACGCATGCAAAAGAGAGACACGGTGTCCTATGCTAATCCTGACGGTCCATTTAGAAAAGATAAAAAGTAAAAGTATTATGTGTGCTATTTGTTCTAAGATCATTTAAGTCTGACAACTCATGTCTAATCAAATCTAGACAAAATCTCAGAGAACACCACACACAAGACAATTGAAAATTCTGGTCACAAAATAGAGCAAATAAATAATATCAACATATAATTGCACTATTCGACATCTCAAGTAATTGACCATTCGATTTGTCTGATCATTTACAACAATTTGATAAATATGATAAATTTTTTTAAAATTCATATAAATTTGTTGTGAATTGATGAAATTGTTGGATATATTTTAAATGTTACAGCAGGTGCATTATATGTTATCTTAGGCCCATAAAGTAGCTAAGGTAACATTTTTCTGGTGATAGCTCACAGCATGTTGCCTTAGGTGTCTAAGGTAACATTTTTGATCCCTAAGGTAACATGCAATTTTATGTTACCATGGCTTGCTATAGTAACAAAAGCGGCGGCCGTGTAATATTTTTTAAAAAAATTTAAAATATAAATTTAATAAAGAAATCGAAAAGAAAAAATCTTTAAATAAATTAATGAACACAATGTTGTATAAATTTTAACATACATAGACAACTAAATAAACTATATACTTATTTTTTACGTCGATTTTGTATCATGTTTTCTTGGGCCGACACCCGTTGTAGTGTGTGGGTGCCCCTGGCGGGGCCATTGATTATAATACATCCAATGATTAGGATTAGTACCTTAGTTTTCTTCAAAAAAGAGTTCTCTTTTGAGCCACACCCTATATATATATATATACACACACAACAAAATAAACTATATACTTATTTTTTACATCGATTTTGTGTCACATTTTCATAGGTCGACACCCGTTCTAATAAATATATATAGATAAAAAAGCAGATTTGATTGAATTAATAAAAAAAAGAAGTTGAAATATTATGATCAAGAACAATGAGAAGACAATAACGACAAACTAAAAATTAACAATAAATAAATCAAGAGAGAATAATAAATGTTCAAACCTTTTGTGCCAAGTTTCTCTACTTTTTGAAACAGAGAAAGATCTCATAATTCTTGTCCATACAATAAGTGTAAGAACCCAGATTTTTTGGTAGAATTAAAACTTTTATTATATATTGATGTAAGAGTGAACAGTGGTTACAACTACAATGTAATACTGGCTTTAAAAAAATGAATAATGAAAGGATATATATTCCAAGGTTATATGGCCTGAAGGATGCTATTGGGTGATAACTTAGATTAGAATAATCTATCTCCTAGAAAGTTAAGATAAGATTCCCTAGAGAGAAATAGATACCCTCATGTCATCCAAATCAATATCTATTATAAGCCCAGCGGTTCCGTAAAAAGGTTAAGGAACACTCGAGGGTAAACCAGGTTCATTTTCCTAATTATAGGAATTAAATAAAAATAAGTGATGAATAGTGATTTTGGTGGAATTTGGAATATTATTATAATAATGTTATACCCGGTATTCGGAACGGATTTCTGAGTTCGTATTAGTGATCCAGGAGGAAAATAAGTGTATGTAAAAGCTGTCGGATTCAGAAAAAGAGCACTTTTATTTTCTCCGAGATTTCCCTAGACACTGCAAGACTTAAGGATTTATAAAAGGGAATTAAGGAATTTAAATTCGAGAAGTATTAAGAAAGATGAAGAATAGTATTAGAATTATTAAGAAGGTTTTCGGTAAAACCCTAACTAGAAACGAATGAGTTATTCCCTCGAACGATCAACGAATTAAGCAATAAACGGACAAAGAAACAAGCAGAGGGAGCAAGAGTCTTGTGCAAGCTACTAGGAAATATCTAGTAACCAAACTAGAATCAAGGAACTAGCATCTTAGAGAATGCAACTAAGTACTTAGCAAGCAACTACCTAGTTAAGCTCTAAACCACCACATTTTCAACACATGTCTTGCCATTTCCTCATCCAACACCTCACTACTTTAATAAAGTAGCTTTATACAAGATATTATGTTGTAAGTGGATGAGATTAAATCAAAGAAATCAAAAGAAACCAAGCAAAGAACACAAAACTCTCCCAAGAAGCACCATTCGGTTTTTCCATTAATTCAAGATCCAAAATCCAACTTCCAACCATCATTTGATCTCCAAATTTTTATGGTGAGTCCTATATTTCATAAAACTGATCTCCTAGAAATCTTAGCTTCAATCTCCATGTTTTCCATTTTCAAATAAATCATCAAAGTCTAGGGTGAATAGTGATTTCAAGAACTAACTTTGATTTTCTTTATTTGTTTGGATGATCTAAGCTTGGTTAAGGGTATACAAGAGTTATGCAAGGTTTATTAAGGCTTAAACCAACTCCAAGGAAGGTATATTCCTCATGAACCCCTAGTTTGACTTTGAGTTTTAATGATGTTCTTGATAGTTTTGAATTAGTATGATTATGGTGATGATTAAAGCATGATTATGTAGTTAGTTTTGTTGATTAAGAGATTCAATGATTATGATGGTTAAGTAAGATGTTCTTGGACATTTTGGGATGAGAAATCATGTGAATAAGTTGTATGGATGCCCGGTGTGGCTTGGTTTTAGAGTTACGATTAGTAGAACGTTCGATTTATAGCCGTCATAATGCCCGATTTTCATTAACACTAAGAACCCGAACTGGACAGTAGCCATAACTCTCTGTTCTTGGCAAGATAATGAACCCTACTGCTAGATTTTTGAACATAGATCACTTTGGCGAAAGAATCGAAGCATTTCAATTTACGGTTTAGGAGTTATGATTAAATTCGTAAAAGTGGTTCGAAACCGTAAACGAAAGTTCGTAACTGAAATTGGATCCCTTTATTACCACGAAATCAGTGGCGAATCTTGATAATTAAAAATTAGAGATCATAAGGATAGTGTGAGAAAATACCTCGTATTAAAAAGATCGTTTTTCGATTTTATAAAAATGTTCGAATCGAGATTAAACGCGAACGAACCCCTTAAAAGTATGACTTTGGTTATAACTTAGAAAACGGGCGATAGAACTCGAGGTATAATCTTGATTCGTAAACGACCGACCTTAGAACTTGTACGACTTAAGTATATACCAAGTATAAGCATGATGACATGTCTTGATAATGAACGAATGTCGGATCGTATCGGTGATAAAAAGAGTTACACTAAAAGAGACGTAGCGAGATAACTCGAAAACATGTTTCGATTTAAGTGGAGTTTGTACTTAGCCTTTTAATAAGCGTTAAGTGGTTAATCTTAAATATTCTGATTGTTTATAGATTGTCGAGCTGACCCGGGACACATTACCCCTACCCGCACTCGATTCTCAGGCAAGTTTCCAATACCTTGGAACTGTTGTTGTGATAATATATATATGATGATTGTTGTATACATATGCCATAGCATGCATGTCTACTTTCAAGTATATTGGAATACTTGTTCCCTGAATTAATATTCGCTTATAGACTAGATATGGATTATCAGATATAAGCATGATTGTTTTGGTAGGACCCTTAGTGAAGGGCATATGATATGTATTCTTTAAATATAGACCGGGAGTCGGTATTTTGAGATATAGATGTAGTCGTGGAAACCCGGAGGGATTCCAGCGACAGATTAGTATTCCTTTTGAGGAATGTTATTATTAAACATTATTTATATTTCCATAAAAGTATCAAATACTTAGAAATCTTTCGAGAAATGTTAGTTGAGTATTATCTCAGTCGAGAAATATTAAATGAATATTATTTTTGAATATTCATTAGATTTGATTATTAATGAATAATTACTTTGATATTCTTTGGAATTTTATTCATTAAATGAATATCACTTTCGGATATTCATTTAAGTTTTATGTAATTGATAAATATTATTTCAAAAGTATTCTTTGGAAGTTCTAATTACTCAAGGAATATTATTTCGAATATTAAGGTTTCGATTACTAAATGAATATCATTTGGATATTTTTTCTAGAATATTATTTGTTTAATGAATATCAATTGAATATTCGTTTGGAATTTATTTATTAAATGAATATTATTTTGAATATTCATTTAAGATATTATGTATTTGATGAATATTATTTTGAATATTCATTTAAGATATTATGTACTTGATGAATATTATGTTAAAATATTCATTTGAAGTTCTATTTACTTAAGGAATATTGCTTCGAATATTCCTTTAAAGTTTTGATTACTAAGAATATTATTTGGGTATTCATTTAGAATATTATTTATTAAATGAATATTATTTTCAAATATTCATTTAAGGTTTGATTTATTTAGTGAATATTATTTTAAATATTTACTTGAGTTTTATTTAATTAATGAATATTATATTGAATATTCATTTAAAGAAGAGAATTATTTAGTAAACGATTCTATATATTTATTTGAGGATTACTTACGAGAAATATTATGATTTAATCATATCCCTTATTTATTATTGATAAAATAAATATTCTTGGAATATTTATTTAAATTCTTTTAAGTTCTTTCTATAATAATTCATATTACTCAAAGATTATCTTTCACCTTCAGATATGGTGTAAAATATTTTGGAATATCTTATGACTATTTATATCAAGGGGAGGTTCCTAAACTTTAATTTCATTTAAATCTATCTTAAAGAAGATTTAAATACTCGCTCAACTTCCAAACGTATATAAGGGGACCTCACTTGAGCGATGTTATTTATTGGAATGCCCGGTCCTATACTTGCTAAAACTATCTTGTCACTCACATCTTGATTCTTTCAAGCATCGATATGAGTCTTTTGGTTACCTCCTCAACGCTCGAGGGGTATGATTGATGTAACAAGTTTATATCCATTAACAAGCATCAGCTTGGGAAATATTGGTGAATTTTCCTTTCCAATTAGATACGACTACTTTGTGGAGTCCTATCAACAAGTGTTACACTTGGGGAAAAGGGGAACGAACTTTACGTTTCAGAGTCATGGATGATATTCGAACTAGGAGACGCGTAAGTGGTCGAGTGGCGCCGGTCCAGCAATAGCCCAACCATTGGCTGAGGAGTTCCAGAGGGCGGTAGATAAGTAATTCCGTCGGAGCTACCTTCTACATGTAGAGAACGACTGATGAGATGCATGACATACGACTGATCATCGTAAACGTCAGGGCATCTGGCGCGGCAATG
This sequence comes from Kitagawia praeruptora, assembly GCA_037693485.1. Lineage (NCBI taxonomy): Eukaryota > Viridiplantae > Streptophyta > Magnoliopsida > Apiales > Apiaceae > Kitagawia > Kitagawia praeruptora. Next base: position 131,183,069 of record CM075352.1, read on the forward strand.
CTCCCGTATTAGTTCATCTTCTAAAAGTGAGAAATTTCTGCAACACTGTTGGTGTTGGCAAGGTGAAAAAGTGTTGAAACCGGAATTGCAATATTTTTCCTGCAAGTTCCTCTTTTATGATAATTGAGAATATCTTGCTTATCTTTTGCATAGCAAATATTTATTCAAAACAAATATATTTTTGAGTTACCTTGTAACTTCATCTCATACCTTATATTGGTACTACATCGTTAATGCATGGCATATGGTTTCAAAGATATTTTGGACTGTTATATATTATCACTGTTCAATTATATTTCTGGTGGGCTATTGCTCACCCTTGCTTTATTTATTTATATCACAACAACAGCTAGATCAGATGGCCGCGCAAGGCGCACACAGCGTAAGCAGGTGTCAACCGTCAGAGGTTTACCGCTAAGGTCTTGGCTACCTTTGTTGAGGATGCAACTACTGGTAGGCTAGTTGTTAGCAATTGAGCCTCAAATGTATTTATATTATGGTATCTGTTGTGCCCAAAATCTCCATGGACTAGATTTAGGCCCATTAATCAATAAGGTCCGATCCATACAAGTTAGAAGATTGATCCAATACGAGCCAGGAAGATCAAATAGAAGAAATGACTAAAGAAGTACGAATAACAGGAGGTTCCCCAATGGTCAGGAAGCTGAGCTGAACACTCGAAGACCAGGTTCCTCCCAGCCGAGGAGTTCGAATTAGCATAACAACAGCCATAGAGATGATAAAAGCATATGAAAAGTTATCCAGTCTAACTAGTTTGTTATTTGTGCAGGTACTAACACCAAAAGGGAGGTTCCTAAGTGATATGTCCCGAAATAAGGAGGTCCCTGAGAAACAGGCTCCTGAAATGTAGGTTCCTGAGCACCAGGTTCCTACGAGTTGCCAACAGAAAGTTCTAGAAGCCATCTAGAACAGATAAACGAATTGGTATCTGAGTATGATTCTAGGGCGCAGATGATCCTAGAATAACTCTAACCAATGAGAGAAACATAAGTAGGGTACGAACTCGAGTTCTACTCCACTTAGCCAAACTAGTTCGTGAAAGGCTCTAAAGGAACCTGAGTCCAACACGAATTAGATGACCGAATGCAGCTATTCCAGTAAGAGACGAAATCATACTAGAACTACGTGAGCTTGATCCCTATAAATACAAGGGTACGTAGGCACCTCGGGGTACGACGCATTAAGTTCTCTAGTTTTCTCTAAAGGCACCTGAGATTATTGGAGATACCCTCGAGCTCAGCTCAACCCCCACAAACACAACCCAAACCTTTCGTAGAACAGTTGATCGCTAGCCTATACAACTACCTGTAAACCTCACATAAGTTGATTACGAAATCCACTCATCAACATTGGCGCTAGAAGGAGGGGCAGTTAATATCTTAAGAGTGGAAAAGATGTCAGGCAGCTCGGAGAGCGAAGCAACCCGTTCTGAGCGACAGGTTCATGAGGAGAACGCATCTCCTCCCAGAGCACCGAAGGTCACTAAAGCAGCCATGATGGAAATCCTAAAGACTGTGGGAGAACGTTTATCGACTTTGGAGCAGGCTTCAAGCAAAAAGAAGAAAAAGAAGGCAAAGAAGAGCAAGAAGTCGAAGGTTACTCCGAAACAGTTGAATTTTGAAGAATCTGAGAATGGAGAGGAGGTTCCTGACGATGGTGAAGAACCGAAAGAAGGTAATGATGATGAAGATATGGAGAATCCTGAGAAGAATAAAACTGGTAGCAAGGACCGTACAGGGTCCAAGAAGAAGAAGAAAACCAAGATTGGAGGTTCCTCAAAGAAAAAGAAGAACGATAAAGACCCATCTGTCGAGATAATTGAAGAAAAAAGCACGGATTCAGATGAGGATACTGAAGAATCAAGTGCTACAGGGTCGCAAGAGGAAGAAGGGACGAGTAAGAAGACAAAGGCGGAAGCTGTTGGGGAGGTAACGGCAGAAGATGTCAAGAAAATTTTGGCTCAACTCAAGGACGAAAAGAATCTTGCTGTGAACCCTATAACAGCTTCTCCTTTCACCAAGAAGGTTCGAAAGTCGGCTTTGCCTAGGTCTTACAGGCCCTCAAATGAGTTGAAATTCGATGGGACTACTGACCCCATTGAGTACCTTAGTCGTTTTGACACAGAGATGGATGTTTATCAAGTGAAGGAAGCCACCAGGTGCAGGTTACTGGCTGCAACTCTACAGGGCGGAGCCCATCAGTGGTTCAAAAGGTTACCTGCAGATTCGATTGGTTCTTGGGCAAGCATGGGGAAGCTCTTTGTCACTCAATTCAGAGCATCTGTTGCATTTGCCCCACCGACCAATACCTTAGCCAATATCAAGCAAAGACCTAGTGAGACATTGACAGAATATTTCAAGAGGTTTAATGCAGAGGTTCCTAAAGTTAGGAAGGCATCTGAGGAAACAATAAAGAATTTCTTAATCGCTGGAGTCAAAGGAGGCTCAGATTTTTGGAAAGCACTGCAGGGAAAAGAACCAGAGACGTTAGCAGATTTTTATGCCCAGGCAGAACCCTTTCGACTGGTGGAGGAGTCTCTAGCTGAATTAAGGAAGGATCCAGATTTTGTAAGGCAAAGTGGAAGCAAGAGGTCGAGACAAAGAAGCCCCAATGGTCGTGACAATAAAAAGGTGGTTAGTCGCACTTCTCAGGTGAAGCCTGAAGCTGTGAATCCTACTAAACCTGTCATGAGTCAGGTACCGCCACCAGCTTCCTATAACAGAAATAGACCAGAGAGACCCGTCTATGAAACTTTCACCCCTTTGGTAGCTCCGATTGATCATATTTACGCAGTGAATGAGAAGTCCTCATGGTTTAAGAAGCCTTTCAGAACCGGTCCCCCAGGAAATAAGAATGAGCGCCCCTACTGTGACTTCCATGATAATAATGGGCATAATACTGCAGATTGTCGTCACCTCAGAGATCTAATTGAAACTCTAATCAGACAAGGGCAATTGAGTGAATGGGTGGCTCAGGAAGGAAAAAAGTATAGAGATGAGAAGACTCAGAAGACACAGACACAGGAACCTGTCGTGATGGAGGGACCACCTAAGGCTGGGTGCATACGCACAATTATAGGAGGTCCCCATATTGGAGGAAGCAGCAGGAATGCCATGGAGAGGTATACTCGTGAGGCTAAAGAACGTCCTTTAACCAGTATTTACAATCTGTCCCAGAGGTCCCCAAAGCTGTTTGAAGGAGAGGATGCAGATATTACTTTCAGTGAAGAAGATGCTTCCTGGGTACATCATCCTCATACTGACGCTTTGGTTGTTGAGGCAGGAATTGGATCTTATGAGGTTCATCGAGTGCTAGTGGATAATGGAAGCTCTGTAAACTTGTTATCTTACTCAGCTTTCAAGAAGATGCATTTTCTGGATAAAGACTTAACTCCAACAAACGATACCTTGTATGGATTCACCAATAATCAGGTTCCTATCAAAGGTAAGATTCGTTTGCCAGTAACCTTAGGTGATAAACCATGTTGCATTACACAGTTGGCAGAATTCATTGTTATAGAAGAGAATATGAATTACAATGCTATTTTGGGAAGACCCATTTTGAAGGAGATGAGGGTAATCACCTCCATTTACCACCTCACTATGAAGTTCCCGACGCCAAACGGAGTTGGCATAGTTCGAGGATGTCAGTATGAGTCTAGAGAGTGTTATACCAAAGCTTTGCAACATGCTGCTAGAGCTGCTAAATTGCCTGAGCCTATGGACGAGGTTCCTGATAGTTTTCCAGGAAAGAACCCAGACAAGATAACGGTCGACCTGCGCAGTTCGCCTTTGGAAGGTTTTGTGTCAGCCTCCTGTAGAGCTATAAGAATTGAAGAGATCATAGAAGAGGAACCTCATGTTGAGATTCCCGTTTTTCGGGGACCAGATACCCCCTACTTACTGATAGAGGGTGCACCCCCTACGGATAAGGATGGTGATGTGTGTATGGTAGAAGGGGTAGATGAAGAAAAATCCCGAAAACTGAAACATAATGGATGCAATGAAGACAGTCAGCCAGCATCAAAGAGAAGGAATGTCATGCACGAAATGCAGGAACCGTCTACCGTCCAGGAACCTCAAGAGGACTCAACCGCAAGGATGGAGGTAGACTTAGATCCTCGAATGCCAGAAACCATGGTAAAGGCTGGACCAGCTGGTGAAACTCTGGATGTGAAGATCAATGACAAAGATGGTATAAAGGTGTTGAAGATTGGAGCTCAGCTTGATCCAACCTTAAAGGAATCTCTCATTACCTTTTTGGGCAAGAACCTGGATGTGTTTGCCTGGTGTCATGCAGATATGGAAGGGATAGATCCAAGGGTCATGTGTCATAAGTTGAATATTGATCCAGAAAAGAAAGGAGTGAGACAGAAGCGAAGACCAGTTAGTGGCGAGAGAGCTCAGGCATTGAAAGAAGAGGTTGACAGGTTGTTGGATGCAGGATTAGTTAAAGAATCTTTTTACCCAATATGGTTGGCAAATCCTGTTTTGGTAAAGAAACCTAATGGAAAATGGAGAACCTGTGTGGACTTCACAGATCTCAACAAAGCATGTCCGAAGGACAGCTTCCCACTGCCACGGATTGATCAGTTAGTGGATGCAACAGCTGGACATGCCCTCCTTAGCTTCATGGATGCCTATTCAGGTTATAATCAAATCCCTATGTATGAACCTGACCAAGAGCATACTTCTTTTATTACGGACAGAGGTCTTTATTGCTATGTATGCATGCCATTTGGGTTGATTAATGCTGGAGCTACATATCAACGGTTAGTGAATATGATGTTTAAAGACCAAATTGGCCATACTATGGAGGTATATGTGGATGATATGTTAGTTAAGTCTAAGGAAGCTGTTGACCATGTAAAGCACTTAGAAGAAATGTTTGGAATCTTGCGGAAGTACAGAATGAAGCTGAACCCTCAAAAATGTGTGTTTGGGGTAGAATCAGGAAAGTTTCTGGGTTTCATGGTAAACCACAGAGGTATCGAAGCCAACCCAGCCAAGATTAAAGCATTGATTGATATGAGGTCTCCGAGAACTGTGAGAGAGGTTCAATCTCTTACAGGAAGAGTTGCAGCTTTGAATAGATTCATTTCGAGGTCCACTGATAAGTGTCAGGAGTTCTTTAAAGCCATAAAGAAAGGAAACAAATTTGAGTGGACCGCAGAATGTGAGATAGCGTTTGGAAAGCTAAAGGAGCATTTGGGGAGCCCCCCACTGTTAGCCAAACCTGTGGATGGAGAAACATTGATACTTTATTTGGCTGTTTCAGAGTATTCCATTAGTGCAGTTCTGGTTCGAGAAGAGAATGGACAGCAGAGCCCAGTTTACTATGTTAGTAAAAGGTTACTTGACGCAGAAACGAGGTACACAGGAATGGAGAAGTTGGTTTTCGCATTGATTCTGGCTTCCAGGAAGCTGCGACCTTATTTCCAAGCTCACAAGATTGAAGTAAGAACCTCATATCCACTTAAGCAAGTGATGCATAGGCCAGAAACCTCTGGAAGAATGTTAAAATGGGCTGTGGAGCTAGGACAGTTCGACATAGAATATAAGCCAAAGACAGCAATCAAAGCTCAAGCTTTAGCAGATTTCTTAATCGAGTTTCCACCTCATGTAGAGGTTACTGGCCAAGAGGGGCCAAAAGAAGTGGTGGAAAAACAGGCAGACAATGACAACTGTGCACCTTGGTGGACACTGTATGTGGATGGAGCTGCTAACAGTGGTGGAGCAGGTGCAGGCATAGAATTAGTTAGTCCAGAAGGGCACCAACTCTATAGCTCGATTCATTTTGCTTTTAAAGCCACGAACAATGATGCAGAATATGAGGCATTGATTGCAGGACTCAAGTTGGCTTTGGAGATGAAAGTAGAAAATATCAGGGTGTTTAGTGATTCAATGTTAGTAGTTTGGCAGATTCGTGGTGGTTTTCAGGCGAGAGGGCCGAGAACAGACTTATATTTGAGATACTCCCAGGAGTTGATCGCAAGGTTCAGAGAGGTGAAGCTGGATCAGGTACCTCGAGGAAAGAATACCAAAGCGGATGCATTGGCCAAGTTAGGGTCACAAAGAGAATCCACGTTATTGGGGGTAATTCCACTTCAAATCCAGGAGCAACCAAGTGTTTTCAAGGAAGAGGTAATGGACATTGAATTTCCAGTTGAAGATTCCTGGATGACCCCAATATATCGTTACCTGGACAAAGGGGAGCTACCTCCCAATCAAAGTGATATCAGGAAGCTGAGGTATCGAGCAGCCAGGTATGTAATTTATGATGGAGTTCTGTATAAGCGAGGATTCAATCAGCCTTTGCTCAAGTGTGTAGCTGGAGAACAATGCAAGTATATCCTCGAGGAAATTCATGAAGGAGTATGTGGAAATCACTCGGGGGGTAATTCTCTAGCCATGAAAGTCCTTCGACAAGGATATTATTGGCCAACCATCAAAGCAGATGCTACGAAGTTTGTGCAGGCATGCAGTAATTGTCAGAGGTTTGCAAATTTTGATAGTCGTCCTGTAGCCCCTATTAAACCGATTGTTAGCCCCTGGCCATTCGCTGTTTGGGGGATAGACCTCATTGGAGAGCTCCCGAAAGGAAAAGGAGGAGTGAAATACGCAGTGGTCGCAGTCGATTACTTTACAAAGTGGGCGGAAGCAGAACCACTTGCTAAGATTACAGCGTCAAAATTGACTGAATTTGTGTTTCGAGCTATTGTATGCAGGTTTGGCATTCCACAGAAGCTGATTTCTGACAATGGGAAGCAGTTCGATAGTAGAGAGCTTAGAGGATTGTGTGAGCAGTTTGGAATCCAAAAAGCATTTTCAGCAGTGTATTATCCGCAGAGTAATGGACAGACTGAAGCAGTGAATAAGATTATCAAGCACACTTTGAAGACAAGGCTTGAAGATAAGAAGGGAAGCTGGCCAGAGGAGCTTCCTGGAGTCTTGTGGTCGTATAACACCACGCCTAGAACTACAACTGGTGAGTCTCCTTTTATCCTCACTTATGGTTGTGAAGCTATGGTACCTGTGGAAGTTGGAACAGGTTCCTTGAGAAGAAAGTATTTTGATCCCGAGAGCAATGAGGTCAATCATAGACTGTATTTGGACATGGTTGAAGAGTTGAGAGCAGATTCACAAGTGAAGTTAGCAGCATATCAACAGAGAGTTCGAAGGTATTACGACAAAAAGGTGAAGGCAAGACCTTTTAAAGTTGGAGACCTAGTTCTGAGAAAAGTCATGCCAAATACCAGGGTTCTGGCACATGGAGCTTTTGGAGCAAATTGGGAAGGGCCTTACCAGATAAAGTCAGCCATTTGGGAAGGAACCTACCACTTGATGGATATGGATGGGAACCTCATTCCGAGAGCTTGGAATGCAGAACATCTCAAGAAGTATTATCAGTAACTCTTTTATGCGTTTTTCTTAGGAAAAGTAAGGCTCTTTCAGCCCAAGAATAAAGGCAGCTTATTAGTTATAGCTGACCAGCATTTTGATTTCAGTATTTAATTATGCATGTACTCGGGGGGTATTTGATGTGAACCTCCCTACTTGCAAGACAATTTTTTTTAAGTATTGAGCGATGTATAGCTCTACGTTGAATATTTTGAGTGCATTATTTGCAGCTATAGCTCCTTAATAGTTCTTTTACGTAATAATCATTACCCAAAAGAACTGGGGGGGTAGTATTCCTACTTAGACAGTATTGCACATGCTATGATTTGATATTTCATATGCCAATTTGAAATTTTTGAAACAGGTTACCTAGATTAACAGGTTCCTGTAGCATTGTGTTGCATTTTGCAGGTTACCTAAGCTGACAGGTTCCTGTAGCATTGACAGTATGTATGAAGTATGAATATGAATTGACAGAATGTGCAGACTACGATTGATTGACCAGAATTAGCTTGTGGACAGATTGTTGAGAAAAGGATAAAAGCCCCAGGTAGCTTCCTGGGCATCGAGCAAAGCCCCAGGTAGCTTCCTGGGCATCGAGCAAGGCCCCAGGTAGCTTCCTGGGCATTGAGCAAAGCCCCAGGTAGCTTCCTGGGCATTGAGCAAAGCCCCAGGTAGCTTCCTGGGCATTGAGCAAAGCCCCAGGTAGTTTCCTGGGCATCGAGAAAAAGTCCCAGGTAGCTTCCTGGGCACGAGAAAAGCTTCAGGTAGCTTCCTGAGCAAATAAGATTGAAAAGCCTCAGTTGACTGAGCACGACATTGTTGCCAAAAGCCTCAAGTTCCTTGAGCACGTGAATTAAAGTCCTGACAAAAGGCATCTAAAGTCCTGACAAAAGGCACCTTAAAGAGAGGCCTAATAAGCTCTCCCTCATGTGGAACCGCCTTTGGCACATGGGAAGAAGGGATAAAATCCTTAGCATATACCTTCATAAGATGTCTAGCCTGACACATGGAGAAGAGGAATCTGTGTGGACTCCTAGAATGGCACACAGGTTCCTAGAATCGCCCCGAGGCATAAAAAGGAACCAACATGCCTCGAGGCATGTTGGGACCTAGAGAGTAGGATTGGGAACCCAGCAGGTTACCTCTCCAGGAGAAAAAAAGAACCAACAGGCCTCGAGGCATGTTGGGACCTAGAGATTAGGATTGGAAGCCAAGCAGGCAACCTTTCCAAGAGATGACCCGAATTAAACAAGAGAAAGCTTTTACTAACGTTAACTGTTTTTTTGTTTTATGTTTATTTTGCAGGATTAATACTCGAGGAACCTGGTATTGATGAAGAAGAAGTTATTAAAGAAGGCTACGGTTTAGATTATCGGTACAAAGTATAAGCACAAAGGTTCCAGGTTTTACAATTCAGCTGTAATTTGTTGCATTTGTTTTGAGAATAAGCAAGTGGAAATATGCATGTGTTCTGTTTCTTACAATGGGTTAGCCCACGTAAGCTTGACCATATGAATAAGGAAGCTGAATTATTCTCTAAGGCATAACAGCATAGTATTTCATAAGGTTTAGAAGAAAAGTATGCAGCAAAAGCAAATATCATAAAGAGAGTTATGGGTACAGAGACCCAGAAAACCAACATAAGAGTTAATGGCACGAAGGCCATGGAAATCAAATTTAAAGTTACATATTGCGAGGCGTTACGAGGAGCCCGCGACCTCCTTGAAAGTTATCAAAAGTTTTTAAGAATCTTGTTGAAATTACGAAGGAGGAACTTCATTGGAACCCTTAGCAGCAACAGGAGGAGTTGGAAGGATAGGTTGAACAACGTCAGGAGCAGGAACCTCTGCAGTCTCAAGGTTGGCACCTGGAGACCTCTCAACCGTTTTCACGGGAGGTACAGAGGTTGCAGCAGCAGCTTTCTCTTCAAAATCTTTGATCATCCCTACCACGTCTTCACCCAGGAGGGACCAGTCTATATTGGGCATCTTCTCCCATGTGGAACGTATGTAGTCATTAATACCTTCATCATAGCCTTCATCGTATCTGGCCTTCTCCTTGATAAGTATGGATGACTTCACAACTTCAGCAGCAGCATTCAAGGCATCCACTTGGGCTTCCAGTTCATTGGTTCTTTCCAACATCGACAGTTTCTCGTCCCTAAGGATCTTGACCTGTTCTTGAAGTTCATCCTTGCTATTCTTCAACGAGGTTTCAACAGCTTTAGCCCTCCTTACCGCAGCAGTGGCAACATTCACACTCTCCTCTTTAGCAACCAGCTCCTCTTTGAGCTTCGAGATTTCCCCTTGTAACCTGAGGTCATATTGGATCTTCAAGGCAAAGTCATCACAGAATCTAAGAGTAAAAAAGGCGTTCTGGGCCGCAGAGAACCTCATAGCTTCCAAAGCTTCAGTAGAGTCCATTTTCGACCAGCCAGTAATAGTCTCAGCAGGAACATGAGTGTCAATCAAGTCCTTAAACTGGTTCTGAGCAGCGGTAGGTTCAGTCTTCACAGCTTTGTTCTTCCTCATGGATCTAGTCTGAGAGCTCCCTGATAAGTCAAGTGTGGTCTGAGCCAATTTGCGTTTCGAAGAACCTGATGGTTGAGTCTGGACGGATACAGGGGTTGGAACTTGGTTAATTGGAGTTGCATCAAGCGGAACCTCCTTTACACTGTCTTCAACCTTGAAAATTTCTTCCACGTTTTTAGATCTCTTTATAAATGAAGGAACTTTTGGAGCCATATCTGCATAAGTTAGAAGGTTAAGGTTAGAGATATATATATATGAAGTGAGCAAATGAAATTGCACAAATATAAAGAAACTCCTACCAGAAGTTGAAGGAGTAAAGCCTAAAGTCATCAAGTTATCAGGGGTCATCAAGACCAGACAATCTCTAGTGGAGGCTGATAGTTTCAAAATCTTAGTTGCTCTTTCCAAGCAGACTCCCGTAAGAACGGTTTGCTTAGGGATATTGGGACGACAATTAAACTCGTATCTAACGTAGGGGCAGTCATAGCAATAAAGAAACTGTTCCGACCATTGTTCAAAGTTTTGCTTAACATTTTTTATGCACTGACCCTGGTGACAAGGCCAGGCCGAAAGGTAAAAACAACCAGAATTTCTTCCAGTGTCTTTCAGTCTGAAGAAATAGCCCAATTCAGGGGCTGTCAAAGGAACTGTAAACTTGCTGGAATATAGTATAAAAGTGCTGATGGCTAACCGATAAGAATTAGGGGTGAGTTGCATTGGTGCTAATTGATAAAAGTCAAGAACCTCTCGTAAGAAAGGATGAAGAGGCATGGAAGCACCTACCCTCAGGAAAGCGGCAGATATGACAGCATGGGGGATACCTTGTTTTGGGATTTTCAAATCAAACCTGTGAGCTCTCTCACCAGGTTCTGGGACTGTTATCTTACAGACAGGGCGGTGACATTCCTCGAATAGTCTTTCCAGTTTAACTGAGGTCATGATAGAATCAGATTTTTCACAAAAAGGGACAATCTCTTGTTTGAATGGTTCTCTTTCTACAGATATCTCACTTTGAAAGTCGGGTTCTAGGAAGGACTCAGGTTCAAATTCAGGTTTTGATACCTCTTCATTATCAGACCAGTCATCTCCTAAATCGATTAAGCTTAAAGGCTTTAAGGGATCAATAGCATTTGGAGGTTTCATCAAAATATCTTGAGGATCACCAGTGTTGGGAATCAAGACCCTAGACCTAGTTCTATTACCTACATATGCGACAAAAACAGGTTTTACGGAAGAGAGGTGGTCAGAATGTGTTGAATCAGAAGACATCTGCAAGAAACAGACGAAAAAAGGTCAGACTTTGGAATTCTTAAAGGGAGACCTGTGGTTTTAAGACGATTGAACTACTTTGATTATGTCAAGTAAGTTTCTTTTTAAGAGTTATATGGAGGGTGTACACTCACAGAGATAGGTATGAAATATGACATGAATACGAAACAAATTAAGATAGAAGACAAGCAAACAGTCAAAAGCTTTCAGTAGAATCATAGTGATGGAACCACAAATCGGTGATGGAACTACCAGTAGAGAAGGTATTATGGATGGTTGTGTGTGTGACATATAAAAACCATATACAAACACTTATCAGATAAAAGACAGCATGCAAGATCGAAGTAATCAGATAGTTAAAAATGCAATCGAGATTATGAGAAAACAGAAAGAAAGGATTCAGAATCATACCTTGGATTGAAGAAAACGGCGATAGAAGGTTTGGATTAAGCAGATGACCGTCGGACTTCTCCTATTTTTCTCTCCAAGGGTTTTAGAAAATATTTGGTAAAGGTAAAAATGAAGATGAAGTCATTCATTTGTTTATATAATCAAGACAGCTCTATACACGTGGCAGCACATTACTGGAGCGGTAAAAACGAAGAGGTACACGCGTGAGAAGCGTGTAAACCTTGGGAACTCACACATTAACTACAGCTTTGAGGCATGAAGTTAAGTGACAAGTTGGATTCCTTGAGAAGTTGAATGCAAGCATAAAGTAGATTCCGAGAGCTGGAGCAAGAAAGAAGAAAATAGCGAGATAACAGGTTCCTTAATACAAAGGAAGCTTACTCAAGATTATATCAAGCTGAAAATATTTTATGTCCTGTTTCCTATACCGAGTTAGCTCATATAGGCTTGGATATACAATGCGGAAGCAAGATATAGTTACCAGGATGGGTTAACATTAAACCTTTGATCGAAGAATTAAAATAGGTTCCTTTCACATTACATGATTTCAAGGAACCGGGGGCTACTTGTTGTGCCCAAAATCTCCATGGACTAGATTTAGGCCCATTAATCAATAAGGTCCGATCCATACAAGTTAGAAGATTGATCCAATACGAGCCAGGAAGATCAAATAGAAGAAATGACTAAAGAAGTACGAATAACAGGAGGTTCCCCAATGGTCAGGAAGCTGAGCTGAACACTCGAAGACCAGGTTCCTCCCAGCCGAGGAGTTCGAATTAGCATAACAACAGCCATAGAGATGATAAAAGCATATGAAAAGTTATCCAGTCTAACTAGTTTGTTATTTGTGCAGGTACTAACACCAAAAGGGAGGTTCCTAAGTGATATGTCCCGAAATAAGGAGGTCCCTGAGAAACAGGCTCCTGAAATGTAGGTTCCTGAGCACCAGGTTCCTACGAGTTGCCAACAGAAAGTTCTAGAAGCCATCTAGAACAGATAAACGAATTGGTATCTGAGTATGATTCTAGGGCGCAGATGATCCTAGAATAACTCTAACCAATGAGAGAAACATAAGTAGGGTACGAACTCGAGTTCTACTCCACTTAGCCAAACTAGTTCGTGAAAGGCTCTAAAGGAACCTGAGTCCAACACGAATTAGATGACCGAATGCAGCTATTCCAGTAAGAGACGAAATCATACTAGAACTACGTGAGCTTGATCCCTATAAATACAAGGGTACGTAGGCACCTCGGGGTACGACGCATTAAGTTCTCTAGTTTTCTCTAAAGGCACCTGAGATTATTGGAGATACCCTCGAGCTCAGCTCAACCCCCACAAACACAACCCAAACCTTTCGTAGAACAGTTGATCGCTAGCCTATACAACTACCTGTAAACCTCACATAAGTTGATTACGAAATCCACTCATCAACAGTATCTATTAATGGATGGCAAAGAGTATGTAATTGTACAATTGTAATTCTTTGGGTTGTAAGAACTCAAACTTGTGATTAATAATATCGTTGGTTACTCTGATTTCATCTCTGGGACTATAACGGGTGTGTTTTATGTTGTTGTTTTGGGTCACAAGGTTGTAATTTAAATTATGTTGGTTTTGTGGTTGGATATTGAGACCGTAACGACCAGATCCCTGACCCTGGATCTGGGGGTGTTACAGAAATGGTATCAGAGAGAGCGTTATATATCCCAGAGATGATGCGACGTTAAAACAATAAATTCATTAAGATAATAAGAACTCTTGCCAAGTTCATAGTCGGACTACTTAATGTAGTACTGACGTATAAAACCCTTATGGGAACTATTAAGTATCATGATAGTGACTTAGCTCGTTCTTGTATCGACTAGTAAGGCGATAGACCTTGGGGATTACGAGAAGTAACTCAATGATGCTTGTTTTGATCGGATGGTGGATTCGATAGAGTACCCTACTGAGGACCCGGAAGAGGTTCCAGCAGAGGAGGAGAATATTGATAAGTATAAGGAGTTTACACTTAAGGAATGAGGGCTACAGCCAGAGAGACTGTAAGAGTTAAGGTATAGTGCTCAGAAAAGTGAGCATAAAGAGCTGAGATAGTATTAAGAGAATTAAAGATGCGTATTGGATTCATAGCGGGACTGCTAGATGAAGTACCAGCAGGTAAGATGGATTTGAGGAATTACTTGAGATCTTATGTAAGGATAGATAAGAATCCTTGGAGACTTTCAGATTAATGAGAAAGGAATTAGAATGATGCATGATTATCAAAGACATTGATATAGGACGGGGAGCAGAGTCCCTAGGAACAGTTAAGACATAGGTGGCAAGTGCCATATCTTCAGATAAATGGATTAGTGTGAATCTTATTAATGATAATTCGTCGTGAGAAGGCAGATTTCCTAGGTTATAATTTATAAAGTCAATTGAGATTGATGAGGTGGTTTATCCAGTGAGATGTCCATTTTATGAATGGATCAACTTAGAAAATAAAGACATTGAAAGGTGATGGCATGATTGAATAAAGTATATAAGGAAATAGTAAGCAAGACAATGATCTCAGAACCTACAAGACTAAAAGACCAGTGAGTCTATGATAAACTAGTAATGAGGCTATCGTCAAGAAACCAAGTATAAGTTCAGTTCAATTCAGTGAAATGATGAACCAGAAACATTAGTTGCATGTGATTCAGAAGAATATTAAATTCTTTCTTTTCCTTGAATGGATTATGGTAGTTACCTTAAGTTTATTCTGACACTGAATCATAAATGGATTAGGCAAGGCGAGCAGTGGTCGAGATGTAATTGAGAATGCTTCTAGGTGCAACCTGATAGAACAGGTGTAGGACATGTTCTCGAAATAAGAGTTTTGGCAAAATGAAGTCCAGCAATAGGACACATGATCAATAAGAGTAGTGTTGGTCGGCCCTACCAAGTTAAAGACAGTTTCAAATAAAGATTGGCCAACCACACTGGCAAAGGTGAGAAATTTCATAAAATTCACAAGGTATTACCAAAGATTTGCTCAGGACTTTACAGAAAGTGTAGTCCCGTAACCCGACTTATTATAAGAATAAAAGTTTGAATGGACAAGATAAACGTGAGAAGATCTTCCTGGAGCTAAAGGTAAAGTTGGTGATGACCAGGGTTGGCATTGCCTAATGGAAGAAGGAAACTTTGGGAGATATTATGATGTAACTCATACAGGTATAGGTCTGCGCTTATGCAGCACGACAGCGTAATTTCGAATACATTTAGACAGCGCAGTTCATCGGATTCGGATGGCCTTGGTAGTGCCAATGTTGAGGAACGACTAACCCCGACGGTAGTGTTCCTTCTGAGACTAGTTGTTAAGAAGACTGGTATTTGGTAGTATCGACTAATAGGACGAATATGTATCGGGAAGATGTGGCATGTTACTAGTGGGTGAATAGATTAACTGAAATTTTCCCAAATTCTGGAAAGGAATTCAATGAATTTTGGCAAACCTTGTCTTTCTGATTATCAAAAGACGTCATTGAAGAGAGTGGAAACTGGAGTGAACCCTACGGATTGGGTAAGGTAGCCGCTATACGGGTTGGTAGATAGATCCCGATTATTACGAATGATTCTAAAGATAAACTGATGAAGTTGAGATTAGACGGAAAAAGGGAAATGTAATTAAGAAACAAGCCGGACTGAGAAATTCTAGGATTGACTTAAATGAAAATGTTGTTATGCCAGAAGTGTTAAGCTTTTGTGGCGCGTGGAATTTATAAGAATAGTTGAAAGGATAAAAGTAAAGAAAAGGGTGACCGGGCGTGGCACCGAGAAGTCGATTGAGACTTATATGGAATAAAGTTTTGGAAAGATAAAAATGTATCAAAGAAGAAGGCACTATGCCGGCAATCGCTAGAAAAGTAATGCTAGTAGCCAACCCCTAAACTCACATATTTTAGCTTGGCCAGATGGGACCAAGTCACTAAGGATTATCAAGTGACTGAACCAGCAATGTAAGGACAAAGCGGGGTGCTTCTAATCAAGTGCCAACCGCGAGGAGTTTTGATATAAATTGAATTGAGATACAGAATGATGGATTTTATATATACCATGGACGTATTAGGATTGAGGGTAGCGACCACTGAAAAGTTACGAAGATTGCCAAAGTCAGTGCAGTAGAATGCGTAAATGTTATATGAAGCTTAGTGTCCTCAAAAAGAGCATTAGGCACTAAGAGATTCACGTTGAACACGACCAATATCTTCCAGAACATCCTTGCTACCATTACCAAGTTCTGTATGAAAGAGCAGATAGACATATGTTGTCTTTTGGAAGGTCATGTAGACCGACATTCGTTTGAAAGAAAGGTTAACATTAAGCTACCTATAGATGATTAAGATGAGAATGATTGAAAAGTGACCTTTATTAAGGATATATGATTGGATTTCCAATTACAGGAGATAAGTATTCCTTGAAGATAGAATTGAGGATAGAATGTCCATATATTAAGACGAACCCTGGGGGATGCACAAAGGATAACATCATCCCTAATAAAGACACTGTGAAATCAGATGATATAAATGAATAGACCAAGGTGTCAATAACCTATAAGGAATTGTGGAAAGGAGTCTCAAAAAGTATATAGTCAGAATTGTTATAGAATTGATTGATGATGTTTGATATACCCTGTACCCGGAAGATACAGGAGGAATGATGAGGATGACCTAAGAAACCGTATAAGGAAAGAGAAAGGGAAGTTTGGTAAGGAATGTATGACATAGTAACAATAAGGCCAGAGGAAGTATGTGTGAAACCATGGGAAAGTATGGATTGAACCAATAAGGTTGAGATTATCCTAAAACAAGAAGGGATTTAAGTAAGGAAATATCCTAGGTATGATTGGGAGTACTGGTAGTAAAGTTCACACTAGAAAGGTGGAAGCAATGACTTATGGAAAAGACTGATAGATGTTTTCTCTCATTCAGCAGAATTTAAGGGAGAATGCTTCCAACGTGAGTTGGAATAGATCCAGAAAACATGGATCTCAAGAAATTATTATAATCAGGAAAGGCCAACGAGGTGGCCGACACTTTAAGTATAGGGGAGTAAGTATAAATGCTCATACCAAAGAAATAGAATGATAATGTAAGGACCTCGATGGTCATAATGTGGTAGAGGAAGTTACATCCCGTCTAATGATTGTGTCAGGATCAACTATAGGAATAGTTTAAGTAAAGATTCGATTCCTGATGTTGCCAATAGCACATCATCGACATTAGGAGGCTCTACGACAGACCAGACCAAATTCCCCAAGAGACTCGCCTTTTCTTTGGAAAGAGAGAGGGGAGGTTAAGTAACAATGAATTGGTAGTAAATGACCAGAAATAGAGAGGGTACAAATACTGATAAGCCAAATGGCACTATGATAAATGACAAGCAAGTTTATGTTGGTGTATTTCTGTGCAAACAAGATAGAGAATTATGAGGTTGGCAAGCGATTAAGCAAACCGATAAGCTTTTAGTCTTCTACCGGAGATATATGATTAATAATCTCACCAGCCTGTTCCAGCTGCGATGCTGGAAGCTTTCCTACAATTTTATCTGCTTCATGTAATATCTACGTCAAGTTCAGGAAGCGTTCCTTATGGATAGGAAATAGTGATTATTTTGTTTTCCTAGAGGATCTTGAATTGATAATTATGATGCTTAGTTATTAAAGCACTGCGTAAACGATAAGCGATGGTGATCCTTCTGAGAAATTAGGTGGTAACGACTGTGGAAATGTCGAATTGAATCTAAGTTAGAGAAATCATCCAGGTTTATTTCGGATGGTGTAATTTCTGGAACGACGGGATATTTGAAATGAAGAATTAGGTTATGATGGTTCATAAAATGATTATAGTAGAAATAAAGACAAGAGACTGATAGAGATGGAAATAGAATTGGGAATTAATAAGAGAGTCAGATAGGCAGACTCATGAGAAGCTCCAGTAATGAAGCGAGAAGAGTATGGAATTGGCAAGGTAAGGGTATTGGCCAAAACGGAAAGTTGGAATTAGGAGCATGAATGACATACAAATTGACTCCTTTTAAGTTTGGAAAATTCAAGGAAATAGGAAATAGATTGATTGAGTAATAAAGAGACTCATGAAATGAGAAAGTGAAAATTTGATGGTTGAACAGAGGAAAATTTGACCCCAAACGTGAAACACGTATTAAGTAAAAGTGATGAGTGTCTCAACCCTGAGATGACGGTGGGGTTAAATAATAGAAGTAAATAAGAATTAGGTAATACGAAGGATGTGCTTGATAAAGAAAAGATTAGGAAATAATTATGGAATGTGAAGCAAAGAATGTTATGAATGGATTGATGAATGGGTTTTCCTAACGAGCACTCGGAATGACAACCTGATAGTGTTAGTATTATGAATATGAGAGATCCAGTTTCGTGGCGTGAAATGCCAGTAATAATAATGTCAAGCGAGAAATCCAAGATTTTAACCTGAGAGGTTGAAGGATTTTCCAAAAGTAAGTGGTGCTAATATCAAGCAAGAGTATAGGTCCATAGAATGATGGACAGAATAGCAGGGATATGTGATATGTGAGATTACGAAAAAGTGGAATTTGATACGAAGATGATTATTTCTCTTCTCTAATAAACCTCTATAGTTCAGAGGTAAATTCTAAGTATGATATTTTGACAATCATGAAAACTTTCATATATGATTCTTTGAAATTCGTTCTTTTCTTCTCCCTTATTTATCTTCTTCTAAATTGAGAAGAACAACCCTTTAAGGAGGGGAGGTAATACTACGTGACTCTCTGTCTGTGTGATAGGAGTCTAAGTGGAATGCCATTAATTGTTTAATTGCTTGTCAAGTACTAAAGGCTGGCCCCCTTCTGTACTAGCTATGCAATATAACAAATGTTCATTGATCATAGTGATCTCTCAATAAATTCTTCTAATTCTATATATTGAGCGAGATTGCGAAGATTAAAGCGATCAGTAATTGCATAATTACGAGTAAGGTTATCTCCGAATTCGTAGCGCGATAGTGATACCGAAGTCACTGCAGGTACCAATAAGGTTAATAGTATAAGACCGGACAAGAGCGTATACCGGATAACGTGTCATGCGAAAGTATCAAAGAATTGGTAGAACGGATAAAGGGTGTGTTGTAACACCAGTATGATGTGCTTTAGAAAGATTGGAATGTGTAAGAATCGACCAGAGAATTGGAAAGCGAAATAACCAACAAGTACCCAATTGTCTTCTACCTGATTCCGGGACGGAATCCTTTTAAGGAGGGGAGACTGTAAGAACCCAGATTTTTGGGTAGAATTAAAACTTTTATTATATATTGATGTAAGAGTGAACAGTGGTTACAACTACAATGTAATACTGGCTTTAAAAAAATGAATAATGAAAGGATATATATTCCAAGGTTATATGGCCTGAAGGATGCTATTGGGTGATAACTTAGATTAGAATAATCTATCTCCTAGAAAGTTAAGATAAGATTCCCTAGAGAGAAATAGATACCCTCATGTCATCCAAATCAATATCTATTATAAGCCCAGCGGTTCCGTAAAAAGGTTAAGGAACACTCGAGGGTAAACCAGGTTCATTTTCCTAATTATAGGAATTAAATAAAAATAAGTGATGAATAGTGATTTTGGTGGAATTTGGAATATTATTATAATAATGTTATACCCGGTATTCGGAACGGATTTCTGAGTTCGTATTAGTGATCCAGGAGGAAAATAAGTGTATGTAAAAGCTATCGGATTCAGAAAAAGAGCACTTTTATTTTCTCCGAGATTTCCCTAGACACTGCAAGACTTAAGGATTTATAAAAGGGAATTAAGGAATTTAAATTCGAGAAGTATTAAGAAAGATGAAGAATAGTATTAGAATTATTAAGAAGGTTTTCGGTAAAACCCTAACTAGAAACGAATGAGTTATTCCCTCGAACGATCAACGAATTAAGCAATAAACGGACAAAGAAACAAGCAGAGGGAGCAAGAGTCTTGTGCAAGCTACTAGGAAATATCTAGTAACCAAACTAGAATCAAGGAACTAGCATCTTAGAGAATGCAACTAAGTACTTAGCAAGCAACTACCTAGTTAAGCTCTAAACCACCACATTTTCAACACATGTCTTGCCATTTCCTCATCCAACACCTCACTACTTTAATAAAGTAGCTTTATACAAGATATTATGTTGTAAGTGGATGAGATTAAATCAAAGAAATCAAAAGAAACCAAGCAAAGAACACAAAACTCTCCCAAGAAGCACCATTCGGTTTTTCCATTAATTCAAGATCCGAAATCCAACTTCCAACCATCATTTGATCTCCAAATTTTTATGGTGAGTCCTATATTTCATAAAACTGATCTCCTAGAAATCTTAGCTTCAATCTCCATGTTTTCCATTTTCAAATAAATCATCAAAGTCTAGGGTGAATAGTGATTTCAAGAACTAACTTTGATTTTCTTTATTTGTTTGGATGATCTAAGCTTGGTTAAGGGTATACAAGAGTTATGCAAGGTTTATTAAGGCTTAAACCAACTCCAAGGAAGGTATATTCCTCATGAACCCCTAGTTTGACTTTGAGTTTTAATGATGTTCTTGATAGTTTTGAATTAGTATGATTATGGTGATGATTAAAGCATGATTATGTAGTTAGTTTTGTTGATTAAGAGATTCAATGATTATGATGGTTAAGTAAGATGTTCTTGGACATTTTGGGATGAGAAATCATGTGAATAAGTTGTATGGATGCCCGGTGTGGCTTGGTTTTAGAGTTACGATTAGTAGAACGTTCGATTTATAGCCGTCATAATGCCCGATTTTCATTAACACTAAGAACCCGAACTGGACAGTAGCCATAACTCTCTGTTCTTGGCAAGATAATGAACCCTACTGCTAGATTTTTGAACATAGATCACTTTGGCGAAAGAATCGAAGCATTTCCATTTACGGTTTAGGAGTTATGATTAAATTCGTAAAAGTGGTTCGAAACCGTAAACGAAAGTTCGTAACTGAAATTGGATCCCTTTATTACCACGAAATCAGTGGCGAATCTTGATAATTAAAAATTAGAGATCATAAGGATAGTGTGAGAAAATACCTCGTATTAAAAAGATCGTTTTTCGATTTTATAAAAATGTTCGAATCGAGATTAAACGCGAACGAACCCCTTAAAAGTATGACTTTGGTTATAACTTAGAAAACGGGCGATAGAACTCGAGGTATAATCTTGATTCGTAAACGACCGACCTTAGAACTTGTACGACTTAAGTATATACCAAGTATAAGCATGATGACATGTCTTGATAATGAACGAATGTCGGATCGTATCGGTGATAAAAAGAGTTACACTAAAAGAGACGTAGCGAGATAACTCGAAAACATGTTTCGATTTAAGTGGAGTTTGTACTTAGCCTTTTAATAAGCGTTAAGTGGTTAATCTTAAATATTCTGATTGTTTATAGATTGTCGAGCTGACCCGGGACACATTACCCCTACCCGCACTCGATTCTCAGGCAAGTTTCCAATACCTTGGAACTGTTGTTGTGATAATATATATATGATGATTGTTGTATACATATGCCATAGCATGCATGTCTACTTTCAAGTATATTGGAATACTTGTTCCCTGAATTAATATTCGCTTATAGACTAGATATGGATTATCAGATATAAGCATGATTGTTTTGGTAGGACCCTTAGTGAAGGGCATATGATATGTATTCTTTAAATATAGACCGGGAGTCGGTATTTTGAGATATAGATGTAGTCGTGGAAACCCGGAGGGATTCCAGCGACAGATTAGTATTCCTTTTGAGGAATGTTATTATTAAACATTATTTATATTTCCATAAAAGTATCAAATACTTGGAAATCTTTCGAGAAATGTTAGTTGAGTATTATCTCAGTCGAGAAATATTAAATGAATATTATTTTTGAATATTCATTAGATTTGATTATTAATGAATAATTACTTTGATATTCTTTGGAATTTTATTCATTAAATGAATATCACTTTCGGATATTCATTTAAGTTTTATGTAATTGATAAATATTATTTCAAAAGTATTCTTTGGAAGTTCTAATTACTCAAGGAATATTATTTCGAATATTAAGGTTTCGATTACTAAATGAATATCATTTGGATATTTTTTCTAGAATATTATTTGTTTAATGAATATCAATTGAATATTCGTTTGGAATTTATTTATTAAATGAATATTATTTTGAATATTCATTTAAGATATTATGTATTTGATGAATATTATTTTGAATATTCATTTAAGATATTATGTACTTGATGAATATTATGTTAAAATATTCATTTGAAGTTCTATTTACTTAAGGAATATTGCTTCGAATATTCCTTTAAAGTTTTGATTACTAAGAATATTATTTGGGTATTCATTTAGAATATTATTTATTAAATGAATATTATTTTCAAATATTCATTTAAGGTTTGATTTATTTAGTGAATATTATTTTAAATATTTACTTGAGTTTTATTTAATTAATGAATATTATATTGAATATTCATTTAAAGAAGAGAATTATTTAGTAAACGATTCTATATATTTATTTGAGGATTACTTACGAGAAATATTATGATTTAATCATATCCCTTATTTATTATTGATAAAATAAATATTCTTGGAATATTTATTTAAATTCTTTTAAGTTCTTTCTATAATAATTCATATTACTCAAAGATTATCTTTCACCTTCAGATATGGTGTAAAATATTTCGGAATATCTTATGACTATTTATATCAAGGGGAGGTTCCTAAACTTTAATTTCATTTAAATCTATCTTAAAGAAGATTTAAATACTCGCTCAACTTCCAAACGTATATAAGGGGACCTCACTTGAGCGATGTTATTTATTGGACTGCCCGGTCCTATACTTGCTAAAACTATCTTGTCACTCACATCTTGATTCTTTCAAGCATCGATATGAGTCTTTTGGTTACCTCCTCAACGCTCGAGGGGTATGATTGATGTAACAAGTTTATATCCATTAACAAGCATCAGCTTGGGAAATATTGGTGAATTTTCCTTTCCAATTAGATACGACTACTTTGTGGAGTCCTATCAACAAGTGTTACACTTGGGGAAAAGGGGAACGAACTTTACGTTTCAGAGTCATGGATGATATTCGAACTAGGAGACGCGTAAGTGGCCGAGTGGCGCCGGTCCAGCAATAGCCCAACCGTTGGCTGAGGAGTTCCAGAGGGCGGTAGATAAGTAATTCCGTCGGAGCTACCTTCTACATGTAGAGAACGACTGATGAGATGCATGACATACGACTGATCATCGTAAACGTCAGGGCATCTGGCGCGGCAATGCTCCCGTATTAGTTCATCTTCTAAAAGTGAGAAATTTCTGCAACACTGTTGGTGTTGGCAAGGTGAAAAAGTGTTGAAACCGGAATTGCAATATTTTTCCTGCAAGTTCCTCTTTTATGATAATTGAGAATATCTTGCTTATCTTTTGCATAGCAGATATTTATTCAAAACAAATATATTTTTGAGTTACCTTGTAACTTCATCTCATACCTTATATTGGTACTACATCGTTAATGCATGGCATATGGTTTCAAAGATATTTTGGACTGTTATATATTATCACTGTTCAATTATATTTCTGGTGGGCTATTGCTCACCCTTGCTTTATTTATTTATATCACAACAACAGCTAGATCAGATGGCCGCGCAAGGCGCACACAGCGTAAGCAGGTGTCAACCGTCAGAGGTTTACCGCTAAGGTCTTGGCTACCTTTGTTGAGGATGCAACTACTGGTAGGCTAGTTGTTAGCAATTGAGCCTCAAATGTATTTATATTATGGTATCTATTAATGGATGGCAAAGAGTATGTAATTGTACAATTGTAATTCTTTGGGTTGTAAGAACTCAAACTTGTGATTAATAATATCGTTGGTTACTCTGATTTCATCTCTGGGACTATAACGGGTGTGTTTTATGTTGTTGTTTTGGGTCACAAGGTTGTAATTTAAATTATGTTGGTTTTGTGGTTGGATATTGAGACCGTAACGACCAGATCCCTGACCCTGGATCTGGGGGTGTTACAATAAGGTTTTTCTGTATTGAGATTACTAACAAAAAAAATATACAAAAATCCAAAGTAAAGAACAACCAATGATTACTAATAATCCATAATTATAACTAAAATCATAACAAATCATAAATTTAAAAATAAAGCGAAAAAGCAAATATTAAATCAGTAAATTCAAACCTTAAAACCAACAAAAAAAAAAGAACCTGAAAATCACAAAATCCTTCTTCAATACAAATTCAAAAACCTTTTCTATTTCGAAGATGTTAATATTAAAAAAAGGAACTTCTGAAATATAATTTTTTTTCTATTTTGAATATATAAATTTGACTTCTTCTTCCCTACAAATTCGAAAAAATTTTCTATTCCGAAGATGTTAGTGCTGATGTTAAAAAGGAAGTTTTGATTTCTATCATAAAAAATAGGGCCTAAAGAAGGAAGTTTTGATTTTTATTATTTAAAATAGAGGAGTTCTAGAAAAATTGATAAATAAGATTCGAGCGATTATATATATAAGAATATAAAATTTCTTTTCTATTTCGAATATGTAAATTTGAGTTCTTCTTCCATACAAATTCAAAAACCTTTTCTATTTTGAAGATGTTAATTTTAAAAAAAGGAAGTTCTGAAATATAATTTTTTTTCCTATTTTGAATATATAAAACTGTCTTCTTCTTCCCTACAAATTCGAAAAGTTTTTCTATTTCAAAGATGTTAATATTAATGTTAATGTTAAAAAAGGAAGTTCTTATTTCTTTGTCTAAAATATAGTGCCTAAAGAGGGAAGTTTTGATTTTAATTATTTGAAATAGAAGAGCTCTAGAAAAATAAAAAAATAAGATTCGAGCGATTATAGAGCTCTAGTTGACTAAGCCTCGCTTCTCGGCGGCCTTATGATATTTTTTAAAAAAAATATGAATTTAAGAAAGAAATCGAAAAAAAATATCTATAAATAAATTAATGAACACAATATTGTAAAAACTTTAATATATATATATATATATATATTTGTATATATATATATATATATGTATATATATATATATACTTACTTTTTATGTTGATTTTGTTTCACGTTTTCTTAGGCCAACAGCCGTTGTAATAAATACATATAAGACACGTTTCTCGACGTTCTTGTAATGTTTTTTAAAAGTTTTCAAAATATAGACTATTTAAGAAAGAAATAAAAAAAATTATAAATAAATTAGTGAACACAATATTATACAAATTTTAATATGTATATAGACAAAAAAAAAAAAACTATATGCTTATTTTTTACGTCGATTTTATGTCACGTTTTCTTAGGCCGACACCCGTTGTAATAAATACATATAGATAAAATAGCAGATTTGATTGAATTAATTAAAAGAAGACGTTGGAATATTATGATCAAGAATAATGAGAAGATAGCAACGACAAATTAACAATTAACAATAAATAAATAAATAAATAGTGAACGGTAAAAGTTCAAACTTTTTCTGCCAAGTTTGTCAAGTGCTTCTACTTCTCAAACAGAGAAAGATTTCATAATTCTTGTTCACACGATCAAGTATTTTTGTATCGAGATCACTAACTAAAAAAATACAAAAGTCAAAGCAAAGAACAACCAATGGTTATTCATAATCCATAATTATAACTAAAATCATAGCAAATCATTAATTTTAAAATAAAACAAAAAAGTAAATATTAAATCATTAAATTTAAACCTTAAAAAGTAAAAAAAAAACCTGAAAATCTCTAAATAGAAATCATGTACATTGAGAATTAAACAAAATAAGAATGAATAAAAAAAATAAAACAAAATAGACGAAGACAAAAGTAAAGAGAAGCAAGAAAAAGGTTACAAACACGGTGATTAAAATTTGATCGTTAGAGCAATGATTGTATATATAAGAATTCGAAGATGTTAATGTTAATGTTAAAAAAGGAAGTGTGGATTTCTTTTCTAAAAAATAGGAACTAAAGAAGAAGTTTTGATTTTAATTATTTAAAATAAAGAATGAATAAAAAATAAAAGAAAATAGACGAAGACAAAAGCAAACAGAAGCAAGAAAAAGGTTACAAACATGGTGATTAAAATTTGATCGTTAGAGCAATGATTGTATATATATAAGAATATAAAATTTCTTTTTTATTTCGAATATATAAATTTCATTAGTTCACTATAAATCCGAAGATATTAATGTTAATGTTAAAAAAAGAAGTTTCGATTTCTTTTCTAAAAAATAGGAACTAAAGAAGAAGTTTTGATTTTAATGATTTAAAATAGTGGAGATCTAGAAAAATAGATAAATAGAATTCGAGGATATTACCTACTTTTAACTGTCAGCGAAGAATGAAATTGAGGAATAGTTTCGAACTGATAAAATATGTGTGAATCGCCACTACCTTCCTGGAGTATCTTTGTAGCATCATTGAAGTTGCTTATAAAGTAAGCATATCACAAGATTATTACCGTCCTGTCCTGACAGAGAGGCCTAGACAAAATAGTGCCTGAGGAATGAGATAAGGTAGTGGAGCTTCACGTTTAAATATTTTTGCTCTAGTTATAGTAAGCGTTTCCAATCATGAAGACAAAATTCTTAATGTATGATCAAGTGATGATCCCATTATTGGTGAATCCTAATGCAACAAAACTTGCTAAGAGTTTGTAAATTAGTTTCCCATCAATTGTTTAAAAGTTCCACAATTTAGTCTAATATATTTAAACAAACACTGAATTTAAAAGAATATAGATGGTGCTCCCGATTAATAATTGAAGGTCTCGAAGTTTTTACCATAAAAAGAGTCCAGATTCTATATCCCTTAATCAAGACAATGCCATCCGCGCTTTCAAATCCTTGACAAAAAACCTTTCTGATGATTGTAAAGTCTCCTAATCATCTCCCGCATATACATCGGAGCTTGCACACAGAAATCAGGAGCACATTGTATTAAGATTATCATCAAAATCAAAACAAAACAATAATACAATCGTCAAAATCAAAGCAAACCATCAAGCATAAACATAAATCTAAGAAATTGAGTTCGACATGACCTGTTTTTAAGATATAGTTTGTTTTTAATATATACTTCACCTTGTATCCAAAAAGATTTGGATTTGTATTTTCAGCTAAAAATTAGGATCTGAAAAATGGAAATTTGTTTTTAATATTTAATTTAGAGCTCTAATAAAAAGATAAATATAATTTTCGTGATTTAAAGTCTCTTATATATATTCAATTTTAAAAAAGTTGATAAAATTTGATCGTTAGAAACAATGATTGTATATATACAAAAATATAAAATTTATTTTCTATTTTGAATATATAAATTTGACTTCTTTTCTTCTACAAATTTGAAAACCTTTTATATTTCGAATATGTTAATCTTTATGTTAAAAAAGGAAGTTATGATTTTTTTTCTTCTAAAAAACAGGGCCTAAAGAAGGAAGTTGTATTTTTAATATTTAAAATATAGGAGCTCTAGAAAAATAGATAAATATGAATCGAGCGATTCTAGAGCTCCCGGGGGTTTTCCTTTATATATATAATAGATAATAGATAGATAGATAGATAGATAGATAGATAGATAGATGGATAGATGGAAGATATTGATGATAGATAGATATAGGGTCTTGTTCTAATAGAAATTAACTTAGAATAGAAACTAGAAACTAAACCTAAATTAAATATTTCAAGCTAATCTAATGACCAAATTATGGGTACCCCAATACAAAAAGCGTTTAAAATTATTGGCTCTATTTAACCAAAAAAAAAATTTTTAAAAAAAGTTACTGTTCACGTGATGCCGTGGCACGTGAACAACAACTTTTTTTTTAATTTTTTTTGAATAGAACCAAGAATTTTATAAGTTTTTTGTGAAGGTGCCCCTAGCGGAACCATTAAAATAAATGAAATATAATTTATTTAGTGTAGGTTTCTAGTTTCTATTCTAAGGTTAGTTTCTATTTGAATGCTAGCATATATATATATATAGAGTTGTATTCCATAACAAACACCTTATATAACAAACAATAAAGAACACCTTATATCTAATATAATATAAGAGTTCCGTCATGACACGCAATACAAAAAGTTGTTATTTTTTTACCCTGTATCCATCTAGCAAAAAAAAAAATTCAAAATTTTTTTTAAAATTTTTTTACTGCTCATGATGACGTCACTGCTGATGTCAGCATGACGTCATCATGAACAGTAAAAAAATTTTAAAACTTTTTTTTGAATTTTTTTTGCTGGATGGATAGAGGGTAAAAAAATAACAAATTTTTGTATTGGGTGCCCCTGGCGGGGCCATTGGATCTATTAGATCTAAGGTGTTCTTTATTGTTTGTTATAAAAGGGTGTTCTGTATGGAGCAATGACCTATATATATATATATAGGCAAAGTATCAAATAGAAACCAACTCTTAAATAGAAACTAGAAACTAACATTAAATAAATTCTATTTCATTCATTCTAATGGCCCCGCCAGGGGCACCTTCACAAAAAGTGTTTAAAATTATTGGCTCCATCCAGCAAAAAAAAATAATTACTGTTCACGCTGACGTCACTGCCACGTCAGCAGTGAACAGTATTTTTTTTTTTTGCTGGATGGAGCCTAGAATATTATGAACTTTTTGTATTGGGGTCCCCCTATTTTGGTCATTAGATTAGCTTTAAATATTAGATTATGGTTTAGTTTCTAGTTTATATTTTAATTTGGTTTCTATTTGAGTAAGACCCAATATATATATATATTGATGATTGATTGATGGTTAATTAAACTGATTATAAGTCAGTAATAAAAAAAATAATAATAAAGTAATTTAATTAATTTATGAGAAACAAATATTATCTTACAAACATAAAAACAAATACATGGGTAAACCGTAAAGGGTATACGTATCTCTTATTACTCAATTAAGTAAAAACTTTAAAGAGAAAAAGGACCCTAAGATTGATCTCAGGGAAAAAAATATGAAATATTTAAATATATGTTAAGCTAAAACTTAAAATATAATTTACAAAAAACAAATCGTTTATCAAATAAAAGTGCTTTAAGAAAAAATTATTTTAATGAAAATCATTAAAGATTCTATTATTATGTTTGACAATAAAAATGTTTCTAAAATAAAAATTAAAAACAAATTATTCGTTTACAAAGAAAAAATTTAAATTAAAAAAGTGAACACAAATCAATAAATGAACATATTTTAAATTAGAAAGCAATCTAAATACCCACAAAATAAATTTATATTAATATCTAAATATAATACAACATAGAAATCCCTAATATTACTCTAAACGAAACACGTAATAAAAATATGAAAAAATAATTAATATTCAAACAAATAAAACAATTTAATACCACACATATTTCGAAAAAGGTTAAAAAATGTCTTTAAAAACTATAAAAACACAATAACAAAATATCTAAAAAATTCAAGACAACCATTAAATTACATAATCAAATAGATAAAAAGATAATAATAAATTGTTATACGAATATAGTACCTATATTTCAAGTATATCATATGTAATCTAATAAAATAAAAAATAATAAAAAATAGTTATGAAATACTAAAAAATATGTTAGCTTAAACTTTGAAATATAAATTATAGAAAAACCATTTACAAGAAAAAAAACAAATGTATACTTACCAATCATATAACATATGTATTATTATCATTAAAATAAAAATAATATTCAAAATGTTATAAAACTAATTTCTCAAGAAAAAAAAATTATAATGAAAATTGTACTAAAAATTATTAATAAAGTTACCGAGCCCGAAAATCTGGCCCGGCCCGATCCGGCAAAGCCCGGTCAAAGCCCGGCCCGGTCAAGCCCGGCCCGAGGGCCTTAAACGGTCCCTATATTTTTGGGCAAAGCCCGGCCCGGCCCGGCAAAAGCCCGGTCTTTTAAAAAGCCTGGTCTTCGGCCCGGCCCGATTAAAAGCCCGGTTCGGCCCGAAAAAGCCCGGGTAAAATTCGATTATTCTAGTATACTTACATAAATATTTATGTATTTACACTTCTTACAAATATAAAAATAATTTAAGTACATATATATTTACATATTCATTATTAATAATAAGATTATTTATATGCATATATTACGATACATGAACGAAAACAAGCTAAGTACACGTGTAATCAATTAATATATCATCAAATCAAAAAGTAAATCGATAAATGTAATATTTGTATCGGCAAAATAGATCATGTCTGCCATTACTACATAAAGAACTTATGTAACATAAAATCTCGATCCGATTTGATCCCGGAAAAAGCCGGGCCTAAACGGGTTCACATTTTTCACAGAAGACCGGCCCGGCCCGGCCCGGTCAAAGTCAAAGCCCGGGCCGGGCTTTGACCAAAAAGCCCGGGCTTTTCAAAACCCGATCAAAGCCCGGCCCGATGGGCCTTTTGTGCATCTCTACGCAAGCTAGTATTCTATGAAATACATGTCAGGTTCCCAATCTCAAATTTAAAACTGGTGGTAAAATAATGCTGGGCCAAAAAGGGAAAATAGCTGTGGTTAGATGCGTGATTACGTAATAACCTAACTTGGATACAAGTACATACACCGTCATTCGTAAAGTACAAGAATTTTGATTATAGTTTCAATCCATCCAATTTCTAAAATCATCCTTTGCTCAACTTTAATCCTATCCCCTTCTGGTATTGATGAATCTATCTCTTCTTCTTCTTCTTCTTTTTTGTTTTTTGATTTGAATTGCTGTCCATATATGTGTGTTTTGTGTATTGATTTCGATCCGGCATTTCACTGGTCTTGTTTGAATTTCCGAATTCAATTCAATTGTTATGGTCTGATAAATTCTTGTTGCTCTGTTTTTGATCCGACAATTCGCTAGCCTAGTGTCAATTTCTGGTTTCAAATTTCTTTGAATCATGTTTTTCACATGCTCGGATTGTTATATGAATTCAATTATAATAGTTTTATATATTCTCCGACCAATAATTGTCATATACTCATGTGTGTGTTAACATGCTCTGTTTTTTTGTATTGAATTCGTTATATGTATGGATTGATTCTGCGTTTTCTTTAAATTGTTTTCTTTTTCCTAGTTACTACTCTACTCTTTTTTGGTGTATTCATTATGTCTGTCAATCCAATTGTAATGTTAACAATACAGAATTGTTGAAAGATTCAATCTTTCTGCAATAAAGATTCATTTTTTTTGGTTTTAGTAATCAAGTGGTGTTACAAAATCAAGTATGGTTTCAAATTTATTGGCCTGGTAAGAATTCCTAGATTCAAATTGCTAATAATAATCCGATTTATATATGTGCAAGCGTTTGTTGTAATTGTTTCTGTTCTTGGTTACTACTCTCCACTGTATTCATCATGTATGTCGATTTCAATTTTTATATTGGTTATCTGTGTGTGTGTGTGTGTGTATGAAGATTCAAACTTTCTGGTATCAGAGATTTTTTTTTTTTTTTTTTTTTGCTAAATGGTATCAGAGATTTAAACTTTCTGATGTTAAATTGATCATCCAATTTGATTGAAACTGATTGTCTTCTCTGAAGATACAATCTTTTTCTGCTGAATTCCCTTTATTTTCTAATTTTGATCTTATCTTTGTCAAATTGAAGATATAATTTGATTGGAACTGGGTGTCTTGTGTAAAGATATGCTGTAGTCTTTTTTTTTTTTTTTTCCTGGTATACCACCTTTATCTTTTTCAGTTTTGAACTGATTATTATATTTTTATGCTATTGATTGTGATGATTAGCTCAAATTGTTGATTCGCTTTGCTCCAAACATAACATATTTTCTGTGCCTTCTGTTTCTAATATAGTCTATTCTTGAGCAACTATGTACATTTATTGTATAATGAGGCAAGGACATTACAATTTTACTTTAAATTTGTTCCCTTATCCATGTAATGTGTATCCTTTCTTGTCTCAGGCGGGGTTATGATGGTTTGCATTTTTCATTCTACTGAGTACGGGAATTGGGGATCACATCCTATTGCTACACTCGTCCCGTGTCAAAGGTGATTATAGTAAAATGTTAAATCACTCTTCTTAATTGTAATCTAATCGCAAGTCACAATTATAATGTTTAAGATAATACTACATACGAAAGCTGTTACATTACGTAGTATAGCTACATACATTATACATTACCCTACATACGAAACCTAGACTCCGAGGAGTTTGACTTGTATATCGATCCAGTATATAAAATTCAAGTCCATCCCAATCCCATCCGTGCTCGGTTTTAATTCCATCGCATCCGGCAATTCACTGGCCACGGTATGAGTTTCTGGATTAATTTATCTCTTTTTTTTTTATTGGAATTGAATGGAATGGATTCATGTCTTGCCTTGATTCATATGTGTGTGTGTGTGTGTGTTTTGTGTTGATTTCGATCCAGCAATTCACTGGTTTTGTGTGGATTTCTGAATTGAATCATATTGGTCTAGTGAATCCTTGTTGCTCTGTTTTTTTTTTTTAAATTTTATCCGACAATTTACTGGCCTTGTGTGAATTTTTGAATTCAAATACGGCGGTCTAATGAATTTTTGTTGCTCCATTTTTTGTTTCGATTTCATTCATTGTCAATTTCTGAATTCAGTTATGATGGTCTTCTGAATTCTTGTTGCTCTGTTTCTTGTTCCGATTTTGATCCGGCAATTCACTGGGCTTGTGTGAATTTCTGGATTCAGTTGTGATGGTCTTATGATTTCTTGTTGCTCTGTTTCTTGTTCCGATTTCGATCCGGCAATTCACTGGGCTTGTATGAATTTCTTGATTCAGTTGTGATGGTCTTATGAATTCTTTTTGCTCTGTTTCTTGTTCCGATTTTGATCCGGCAATTCACTGGGCTTGTGTGAATTTCTGGATTCAGTTGTGATGGTCTTATGAATTCTTGTTGCTCTGTTTCTTGTTACGATTTCGATCCGGCAATTCACTGGGCTTGTGTGAATTTCTGGATTCAGTTGTGATGGTCTTATGAATTCTTGTTGCTCTGTTTCTTGTTCCATTTCGGTCCGCCAAATCATTGGGCTTGTGTGAGTTTCTGGATTCAACTATGATGGTATATTGAATTCTTGTTGCTCTGTTTTTTGTTTTGATTTCATTCACTGGGCGTCTGTCAATTTCTAGATGCAAGTTTGTATTGACATGCTCTGTTATGGTTCTTTTTAATTATATGAATATATTTGTAATGACTATATATCTTGTCTGATGAATCCTTGTCAGATACTTATATCTATGTGTGTATTGGCATGATCTGTGTTTTGTATTGAATTCATTAATGTGTATATATATTGGTTCCGTGTTTGTTCAATTTGTTTTCGTTCTTAATTGCTGCTCTCAGGTGAAGTGAACTTATCACGTATGTCGATTCAATTGTAATGTTGATTGTTATAATGTTTGTTGAGATGTAATGTAAAGAACTGTAGAAAGATTTGATCTTTTCACACTAAAAATTCAATTTTTATGATAGTAGCAATGTAGGGGTGTTTAAGATGAATTATAGTTTTTTTTCTTTAATGGTGGTACTATAATTTATAACACTTTCTTTTTCCCAATAGAATATACAGGAGTTTGACGAACATAAAAACTTGATCAAGGTTCGGTTCCAGCCATTTAAGCATCTCAATTCGATGCTCGATCATAATCTCAATGGATCCTGCAATTCATTGGCCTGGTATTAATTTCTAAACTGAAATTTGTTTTAATGATCTGATATAGATACATATACATAATGTAAACTATGCGTTTGTTGAATTTTTTCGGTTCTTGATCACTATTCTCTGGTGAATTCATCACGTATGTCAATTCAATTGTAATGTTGATTGTTAAAATGTTTGTTGAGATGTGCTGTAAATAGTTGTATAAAGATTCAATTTGCCTACGATAAAAAGTCAATCTTTGTACAATAAAGATTCATTTTTTATGATAGTGGTAGTGATGGTGTGTTATGGGATGAATTATAGTGTGTTTCTTTAGTGGTGATACTATAATTAACAATACTTATTTTCTATAGAATATAGAGGAGTTTGACGAACTTAAATACCTGATCCAGGTCTTCTCTTAAGAATCTTTTCCGGAAATTCAAACATCTCAATCCAGGTGCTCAATCATAATCTCATTGGGCCAGGCAATTCATTGGATTGGTAAGAATTTTATATTGAAATTTGTATTAACTATTAATGATATGTTACATATAAATTGATTCTGCTTTTATTGAAACTGTTTGTTCTTAATTACTAATCTCTAATGAATTTATCACATATGTCGATCTCATTGTAAGGTTATTAGTTAGAATGTTTTGTTGAGATGTACGGTGAGTTTCTTTTATAATTTTAGTAATAAAGGGGTGTTATGAAATGAACTATGGTTTGTGTTTTTAGTGGTGTTATAATTTATAAGGCTGTTTCCATAGTTTATACAGGATGTTGATGAGCGTAGAAACTTGATCCAGGGCTGTTCTTAAGAATCGGTTCCGGTTATTCAACCATCTCAACCCGATTCTCAATCATAATCTCATTGGATCTGGTCCCTGGTAAGAATGTATGGATTGAAATTTGTATTGAAGTATCTGTTTAATTTTCTTCTTGATTTCTTGAACGTTAATTGTTATGTTCTTTTCTATGTGGATGGATTCAATCATGATGGAATGAATCATGTCTTTGCTAATCCTGGTTCATGTACTCACTTAAATGTAATAATTAATATATATAAATATGTATCTTTGTGTGTGTGTGTGTGTTGTGTGTCTGTGTTAACATGCTGTGTATTTTTGTATTGATTCTCTGTTTGTTGAAATTCTCAGTAAGTCCATTATAAGACTCGGCTTGAAGTGCTCAACATGGATACATGTCCAAGATAGAGAGACTCGACTGGAAGTGGCCTATGTAGATATTTGTCCAATAGGGATACATCGTATTTTTGGTAGGATATTTGTAAACCCTTTTCTTGGTGCTTTTTTTAGAGCCAATTTTGAAAGTGAATAGATTTCTTGAGTCAAAAGTACGTAAGTAACTGTTTTCATCGGCGAAGATGACTTCCAGAAAACTGAGGTTTAACTCTTATGGTGTTTAGCTGCTCACATGCAAGTTGCATTGCTTTCCTTGGATGCAAGAGCCTTAAATTGACACAATATCTTAACACTAATTAACCATGCCCAAGAAATTGCCTATGCTGAATCATCCATCATGTCTTTAAGATGAAAATCTAGTGAATTTCATATCCAAAATTTCTCTTTTAAGAAGATTTCTTTGCTAAAGATAAACCGTAGAAACAATACCATGAAATAAGAATATAATTTTTATTTCATGATAGGGTGTATTCTTATGTTATCTGAACAGGGTTACTGAAGCCTTCTTGGCTCTATGGGTAGTTGTAGCATTACCGTTTATGTGCTCTCGTGGGCTGGGCCACAGTGCACTGGAAATTGGAATTGTGATTTTTTTTTAATTGTAAGTACTCTTGCCAACCAATTTAAATCTCAAAATTTTGATTATAACATTGTTCCTTTGTAGGAATATCTGCTTTATTTCTACGATCCACCAATGCACCACATCTCTATCAATTCTACTACGGCCCTTGGACGAGATTTTGCTCCGAAGGTAACATGCTTTCTATGCCTTATGTTCTAGTTTAATCTGTTCTCGAGAAACCATGTGTATCTATTGTGTATATGAGGCAAGAACATTGCAATATTGCGTCCAATTTGTGTCATTATGTAAATGATATATATTTTTTCTTGTCTCAGGTCTATGATGGTTGGCATCTCTCGTTCTATTGGCACACTTCCAATGTCATAGGTAACTAGTAACTTTTGAATTGGTCTTCTTAATTGAAATGTAATAAGAAAATAATACCCTCTAATCCAAAATATTAAAACTGTTCTTTGTTGGAGAATATTAAAACTTTCAAATGTAGAACCGGCATATAGTGTCCATTTATGGATACATACTCAATTATTAGCACATCTTGACCCAAAGTGAAGTAGCTATCCTTACAAAAGTCTGAATATTGTGGTTTCTAGCATGGGTACTGGAGATAAAGAGTCTGGGGTTACATATTTTAAATGGTTTTCAAGTATCACACTTTAGCACCATTCTTTAGGTAACACGAGTTAATTGAGAGAAACGTAGGTTAAGAGTTAAAAAGTGGGGCTTGTATAGAAGCAGAACAAGGTTGAGATGAGAAACCTATTATTCTTATGTTGGTTACTAGTTCTATATTATGACAGGGTTTAACCAGCATATTTGTAATGATCCACGAGCCAAGCATAGAAATTGTTTCCTTCTCCTTTGAGTTTAGATTTGTATTTGTATGTGATATTCTATTTTTCCCTTTTGTTTTTAAAGTTTTTCTATTGATTTTTGGAACATAATTGTTTCTGCATTGAAATTGTCTCCTTTCTGCATTGTTGTATGGATTCTCAATTAAAATGTGTGCTAGATCAGCATATGTTTGTATGTACTATAATTGATAAAACGACAACTATCGTCATATGTTTGTATGTCTATAATTGATAAAAGGACTTCGATAAGTAAATACAAAATCTATAAAAGAACATGCTTGTTATTGTTATTGTTATTGTTATTATTATTATTATTTTTTTTATTATTATTATTATTATATTTTTTTGATTTATGAGTCTGATACGGATATAAGCATATGTAAGGAATGTTATACCCAAAATGAGCGGGTTGCTGGTTGATCATATTTTCCAGAGTGAAAACTCTAACCTACTTTGAACGCGTTGCAGGTTGATCACATTTGCCAACGTGATAAATTTTAATCGGGCAATTTGTTGGCCTCTCAAATAATCATTTTTTTAGGCCGTTCACATCAATATTGCATGTAGTGTCGTGCCTAGTAAATGTAATTTTTTTATAAAATGATAATAAATTTTATGAGCAAGTGACCTATGTTTCGGAGGGAAGTCCTACTCGAACCATCTTAGCCTACTGTAAAAACCTAAAAAGCATAAGTGTGGCTTGGGGATTACGAGAATGCGGCAAATTAAAAGATATGGGGATTCGGGTTCAGAGGGATACAAGAAATTTTAAAATATTTCTATTTTATACTACATATATATTTACTATCACACTGATGCAGTATAAATATAAAGTATTAAGTAATGAAGTAATTAAGTAAAAGTAGTACTAATTAACTAAATAAATAATTAACAAAAATATTGTATAAACTAATTCGATACCCATTAGCCGCCATTACGTACATGTGCTATGCCTACATTGCCCACCTGACCACGTCTGTATACAGTAAAAGCATCACAGTAACAAGAAAACAAGAGATTTGTATACACGTATACATAAACATTTATATATATTAGAAACTTTGTTCACATAAATCTATTTCTGAATATAAAATGCAACAAATACAAGTTAATATATTAATTTCTTGCTCCACATAACTTGTCCACGTCCATAGGCTTTTCACTAAAATACTCTTTCCTTTACCCATATGGAATGAAATCATGTTTGTCAACAAGTGGCAGTTTTGGGATGTGGATCATATATGTGCATGTATGTTTGTTGAAATGAGTATATCATCTTCAAGCTATGAATTTTGATTCAAGGGTACATGGGTTGTATTCAGGTTGGTCGAGTCGTGATCCCGTCTGTGTTGTGAATTTGGGCAGTTCTAGTCGTGTTTAAGCCTTGCATCAAGCTAATGTGATTGAGGGATATGCTTAGGATCATGACAATAAACTTATGCATGGGTATATTGTCTAGCTGGCTAAACCGTAGAAACAATACCATGAAATAAAATATAATTTTTATTTCATGATAGGGTGTATTCTTATGTTATCTGAACAGGGGTTACTGAAGCCTTCTTGGCTCTATGGGTAGCTGTAGCATCACCTTTTATGCACTTTCGTGCACTGAGCTACAGTGCACTGGAAATGGGAATTGTTTTTTTTATTTTTTTATTTTAAGTACTCTTGCCAACCAATTTAAGTCTCAAATTTTGATTATAACATTGTTCCTTTGTAGGAATATCTGCTTTTACTTCTACGATCCACCAATGCACCACATCTCTATCAATTCTACTACGGTCCCTTGATGAGATTTTGATCCAAAGGTAACATACTTTCTATTCCTTCTGTTCTTGCATAATTTGTTCTCGAGCAACCATATGTATCTATTGTGTATATGAGGCAAAAACATTGCAATATTGCATCCAATTTGTGCCATTATGTATATGATAAATATTTTTTCTTGTCTCAGGTCTATGATGGTTGGCATCTCTCGTTCTATTGGCACACTCTTCCCATGTCATAGGTAACTAGTAATTTTGAATTGGTCTTTTTAATTGCAATGTAGTTGCAAGTCACAACTA
Source organism: Kitagawia praeruptora (assembly GCA_037693485.1). Classification (NCBI taxonomy): domain Eukaryota; kingdom Viridiplantae; phylum Streptophyta; class Magnoliopsida; order Apiales; family Apiaceae; genus Kitagawia; species Kitagawia praeruptora. Next base: position 131,221,126 of record CM075352.1, read on the forward strand.
TGATGTTTAAGAAAATAATACCCTCTAATCCAAAATAGTAAATCTGTTCTTTGTCAGAGAATAATAAACTTTTAAATATCGACTCGGCATATAGCGTCCATTATGGATGCATGCTCAATTATTGGCACATCTTGACCCAAAGTGAAGTAGCTATCAATACAAAAGTCTGAATATTGAGGTGTCTAGCATGGGTACTGGAGATAAAGAGTCTGGGCCTACATTTTTTAGATGGTTTTCAAGTATTCAAGTATCACACTTTAGCACCGTTCTTTAGGTAACACGAGTTAATTGAGAGAAATGCAGGTTAAGACTCAAAAAGTGGGGCTTGTATAGAAGCAGAACAAGGTTGAGATGAGAAACCAATTATTCTCATGTTGGTTAATAGTTCAACCAGCATATTTGTAATGATCCACGAGCCAAGCATAGAAATTGTTTCCTTCTCCTTTGAGTTTATATCTGTATTTGTATGTGATATTCTTTTTTTCCCTTTTGTTTTTAAAGTTTTTCTATTGATTTTTGAAACATAATTGTTTCTGCATTAAAATTGTCTCCTTTCTGCATAGTTGCATGGATTCTCAATTAAAATGTGTGCTAGATAATCATATGTTTGTATGTACTATAATTGATAAAAGGACAACGATCATCATATGTTTGTATGTACTATAATTGATAAAAGGACTTTGATAGGACAAAGTAAATACAAAATCTATAAAAGAACATGCTTCATTGCTTGAATCACATACTTTATGTAATCTGAAACAAATACTTGACCTTAAAGTATGTGAAAAACAAAAGTAAATTACAGATTCTGAACCTGAACAAAATAAAACAAAAACTACTATATAAAATTGATGTCTTATCTATATAGATTGTGTTGTAACACGGAGACTAGGAGTGTAAGAGGGAGAGACTCGTCCGGAAGTGCTCAACATATTTACTTGTCCACGATTGATAGGGACTTGATTGGAAGTGACTGGTAAATACAGATTTTTTAGTCATTTTGGATATCATCAGACATCTTTTTGCATTATTTCGCTTGGATTGGAATTTTTTTTTTATATGAAAAGTCTCATGTCCACAAATTCACTACTTCCAAATTATGTTACTAATATTCTCTTCTATCTGTTTGCAGATCCTCTCTACTCCCTTGCATGTTTGGAATAAAAGGCTAAAAATTGCCGCTGAAGTTGCAGATGCACTAGTAAGTTTTACTCCAAGCACTTGGTTTTTACATGTTAAGTAGAGCCGGCAATTTCGTACACGACACGAAAACACGACACGAAAACGACACGAAAATTACGTGTTTGGGTTGACCTTTATGGTACACGAACACGAAAGTACACGAACACGAAATTACACGGATGAATTTAGTGTCGGTTTTGGATTTACCCTTGGGTACACGACACGAAACGAAAATACACGAAATAAATAAATATTTAAATAATTTTATTTAAATTATATGAATACATATTTTAAAATGATATTTTATATATAATTTTTACATAAGATAAATACAGAATAGTTTCAAATTTTAGTTTCACAAAACTTAAGCACACTTCATTCCTTATGACATATTGAGTTAAGACTCGACTAGTAAAAGATTAATATTTAAATATTTTTATTTTTATTCAAAGATTACACGAAATACGACACGAAACGTACACGAATACGAAACGAAACGAATCCTTAACGGGTCGGTTTTGGATTTAGCATTACGTACACGAAACACGAAAGTATACGAAACGAACGAATTGCCAGGTCTAATGTTAAGTAATACACTTAAACATACTTAGCAATAAAACAATATTTTAATAAGAGTGCCAGACAGAGATACTTGAACTGTACTAAAGAGTTGGGGTAGAAGTTTAAACAATATTTATAATATATACTGTAATATTTTAGGTTGGAAAACCTTAGCAATAAGAGAGACATATAGTGAGGGTAAGGTAGTAAAGAGTCAGAGTGGGGCCTAAACAGCCTTGGTATAAGGCTGGATGACAAAACTGTAATTCTCGTGTTAGTTCTATTTGTTTTTATTATTATTCTATTTTTTTGATTTATGAGTCTGATACGGATATAAGCATATGTAAGGAATGTTATACGTAATATGAGCGGGTTGCTGGCAGTGCCGAATCCAGGATTAGAGGTGAGCGTGAGCGAAAATATACTACATCTTTCAACAAATATATCATAAGAAATTCGATGTGAAAATTTTAATTCAAGATGTTTTTCTTCCTTGATAATAAGCGGTTTTACCGCAAATCAGGTACCACCTTAGCATTGGTTTAACATCACCTATACTAGAGACTAACCACCTATACAAAATCACATGTACATCAAGGGTCATCACCCACTCTCATCAATAATCGAACCCTCGGTCTCGTGTGTGGAGAGTTGAGATACTACCAATGGATCAATTGGTCCACTGCTAATTAAAGGTGTTATTAAGTATATCAAGAATATTTAAATGAAATAAATAAAATAATATGAAAATAGAAACACAGATTATACAATACAAAGAATCAAATAATTAAGTTAAGAAGTACATATAATTAAGTTAACAAAACCTAGCTTTTATTGTCGCGACTCTGTATTTAGATCAGCATTCAGCTTAATAAAGTTATACAGCATTTTATGAGCATATCAGTAGTAGTAATATACCAAAATTCAGGGTACTCGGCCGAGTACCCTCGGCACCATGTACATCCGCCACTGGTTGCTGGTTGATCATATTTTCCAGAGTGAAAACTCTAACCTACTTTTAGCGCGTTGCAGGTTGATCACATTTGCCAACGTGATTAATTTTCAATCAGGCAATTTGTTGGCCTCTCAAATAATCATTTTTTTAGGCCATTCACATCAATGTTTCATGTACTGTCGTGCCTAGTAAATGTAATTTTTTTTATAAATTGATGATAAATTTGATGAGTCAGTTGGTGCCCGACCTATGTTTCGGGGGAAGTCCTACTCGAACCATCTTAGTGTACTGTAAAAACCTAAAAAGCATAAGTGTGGCTTGGAGATTACGAGAATGCGGAAAATTAAAAAATATGGGGATTCGGGTTCAGAGCGATACAAGAAATTTTAAAATATTTTGATTATAAACTACATATATAATTTACTATTAACATACGAGTCTTATAATATTAGCACACTGATGCAGTATAAATATAAAGTATTTAAGTAATTAAGTAATTAAGTAAAAGTAGTACTAATTAACTAAATAAATAATTAACAAAAGAGAGTAGGGAACCTGAGATATATCTCATGTAACTTCCCTGAGATACCCATATTTTATATGTAAAAATAGGGTGGGCATTTTAGTAAATTCAGGATTTTTTAATTGGCCGTGCGGGCCCAATAAAATTTAAGACTATTTTGCATGTATCTCAGGAAAAGTTACCTGAGATACATCTCAGGGTCCTTTTTCTCTTAACAAAATATTATATAAACTAATTCGTTACCCATTAGCCGCCATTACATACATGTGCTATGCCTACATTGGCCACCTGACCACGTCTGTATACAGTGAAAGCGTCACAGTAACAAGCAAACAAGAGATATATATACACGCATACGTTAACATTTATATAGATCATATTTTCCAGAGTGAAAACTCTAACCTACTTTTAGCGCGTTGCAGGTTGATCACATTTGCCATTGTGATTAATTTTCAATCTGGCAATTTGTTGGCCCTCTCAAATAATCAATTTTTTTTAGGCCGTTCACATCAATATTGCATGTAGTGTCGTGCCTAGTAAATGTAAATTTTTTATAAATTGATAATAAATTTTAGGAGTCAGTTGGTGCCCGACCTATGTTTCAGAGGGAAGTCCTACTCTAACCATCTTAGTGTACTGTAAAAACCTAACAGCATAAGTGTGGCTTGGGGATTACGAGAATGCGGCAAATTAAAAGATATGGGGATTCGGGTTCAGAGGGAAACAAGAAATTTTAAAATATTTCGATTATAAACTACATATATAATTTACTATTAACATACGAGTCTTATAATATTATCACACTGGTGCAATATAAATATAAAGTATTTATTTAAGTAATTAAGTAAAAGTAGTACTAATTAACCAAATAAATAATTAACAAAAATATTATATAAACTAATTCGATACCCATTAGCCGCCATTACGTACATGTGCTATGCCTACATTGCCCACCTGACCACGTCAGTATACAGTGAAAGCGTCACAGTAACAAGCAAACAAGTGATATATATACACGCATACATAAACATTTATATAGATCATATTTTCCAGAGTGAAAACTCTAACCTACTTTTAGCTCGTTGCAGGTCGATCACATTTGCCAACATGATTAATTTTCAATCAGGCAATTTGTTGTCCTCTCAAATAATCATTTTTTAGGCCGTTCACATCAATATTGCATGTAGTGTTGTGCCTAGTAAATGTAAATTTTTTATAAATTGATAATAAATTTTAGGAGTCAGTTGGTGCCCGACCTATGTTTCAGAGGGAAGGCCTACTCTAACCATCTTAGTGTACTGTAAAAACCTAAAAAGCATAAGTGTGGCTTGGGGATTACGAGAATGCGGCAAATTAAAAGATATGGGGATTCGGGTTCAGAGGGTTACAAGAAATTTTAAAATATTTCGATTATAAACTACATATATAATGTACTATTAACATACGAGTCTTATAATATTATCACACTGATGCAGTATAAATATAAAGTATTTATTTAAGTAATTAAGTAAAAGTAGTACTAATTAACCAAATAAAAAATTAACAAAAATATTATATAAACTAATTCGATACCAATTAGCTGCCATTACGTACATGTGCTATGCCTACATTGCCCACCTGACCACGTCAGTATACAGTGAAAGCGTCACAGTAACAAGCAAACAAGAGATATATATACACGCATACATAAACATTTATATAGATCATATTTTCCAGAGTGAAAACTCTAACCTACTTTTAGCGCGTTGCAGGTCGATCACATTTGCCAACATGATTAATTTTCAATCAGGCAATTTGTTGGCCTTTCAAATAATCATTTTTTTAGGCCGTTCACATCAATATTGCATGTGGTGTCGTGCCTAGTAAATGCAAGTTTTTTATAAATTGATAATAAATTTTAGGAGTTAGTTGGTGCCCGACCAATGTTTCAGAGGGGAGTCCTACTTAAACCATCTTAGTGTACTGTAAAAACCTAAATACTATTATGCAGGTGCGGCTTCTTCCGCGTAGTCACCAACATCGGCACCTTCGTTGTCACCAACATCGGCACCTTCATCGTCACCAACAGCAGCGCCTTCATCGTCGGTAACAGCAGCAGCACCTTCATCCTCACTTGCAGGCTGAAAAAAAAAGAAGCAATTATAGTAAGTCATCTGTGCAATCGCCAATCAGCGCAATGAAGTTTGTGGAATGTTTACCATGTGTACGTCTTCAATATGCTGGATTCTGCGGGCTTCTGTTGGAAGGACAGTCCCGCAGTGCCTACAAGCAAATCGCCATCCAGGATGCATTTTCCTGTTATGTTTTGAAATAGCATTCTGACTAGCAAATGTTTTCTTCTTAATGCAATTGAAGCATTTCAATGTTCCTGCTTCTAGCAAAGCTTCCATTTCCTAGAGACAAAACAAAACAGATTGTATTGAGTATTCTATTATTTTAGAAAGGGATAAAAGGATAAACAGACAGTTCTATTATTTTAGACAATATTCCTTTGTTTTAAGAGAGTATTTTATCTTTATAGAGAGAGAGAGAGAAAGAGAGAGAACAAATATTATTGAACAGTAAACAGAACAGCAAATATTATTGAACAGAGAGAGAGAGAGTAGCAAATATTATTGAACAGTAAACATAACAGCAAATATTATTGAACAGCGAGAAAACCAGATCCAACCAAAACAATATTATAGCAAATATTATTGAACAGTAAACATAACAGCAAATATTATTGAACAGCGAGAGATTAAATATTGAACACAAGAAGCAAATATGAATAGAGAAAACCAGATCCAACCAAAACAATGAAACATAATATTGATTACACAATTAACAAAGAGAGAGAGAGAGAGCAAGACACAAGAAAATATTGAACAGATCCAACGAAACATACGAATATTGAAGACTAAAACCAAACCAAACAAACCCAGTATATTCCGCTCGGAGCAGGGTCTGGGGAGGGTGAGATGTACGCAGACCATACCTCTACTTTTTACGATAGAGGGACTGTTTCCGTGAAGACCCCCGGCATAGTACTCAACAAAAATAGTGTGTGTTCTATACAAAGATGATTACGAATGTGAAAGTATGCAGCCGAACCTGGGCCCATGGCTTGGACCTCATGGGACTTACCTAAGCGGGCATTGGAAACTCATCTCCTGAAATAGGTCGGCTCCGAGCAACACTCCCTGCCAAAAACTCCACTCCTGCCAAACACTAAACCACAAGCATCAAACAGTCAAATATTAAAAGCTAAATTCAACCGTCTGCTAGCTATGGATCTTTCCATGGGTGGTCGTGTTGTGAACAGGGCAAGGGAAGCTAGACCTAGGATCCTTTGGAAGGATTTGAAGGGTGAGAAGGCGGTTGAATTTAAGGAGGCTCTGCTCCATGAAGGTGGCTTTAGCCGGGGGAGTGATGCAAACCAGATGTGGATCAGTATGGCCAATGCTATTAGAAATGTGGCCGTGAAGGTGGTGGGAATTTCTTCGGGAAGGTTCGGTTGTCTTAAGGAGGCATGGTGGTGGAACGAGGAGGTTCAAAGGAAAGTTAAGGCTAAACAATTGCTCTTTAAAGAACTTTTATTGGCTAGTGCTGACGAGGAGAGGATCTTGAAGACTGCAGCTTACAAGGTGGCGAGAAGAGAGGCAAAGAAGGAAGTAGCTAAGGCTAAAAGTGAGGCGTAAGAGGAGATGTACAAGCGCTTAGACACCAAGGAAGGAGCTAATGCTATCTTTAAACTGGCGAAAGATAAGGAGAGAGGGCGGCGCGATCTGGGTCACGTTCGATTTGTTAAGGATGATTTGGGCCGTGTTTTGGTGGACGACGAGGCTATTAAGGAGAGGTGGAATGGGTATTTTTCTGAGCTTTTTAATGGTTCTAGGGGGAGCGTTTCAGAAGGGGTGCAAGGTGTTAGTCAATCTTCTACTCTAACTTTAGGGGATTGTGAGCGTATCAGCATAGAAGAAGTCAAAGGCGCCCTTCTAAAGATGGGTAGAGCTAAGGCGGTTGGCCCGGACCAAATACCTATTGAGGTGTGGATTTGTCTGGGGGAGGTAGGTGTTCAATGGCTAGCAGATTTGTTCAACATTCTCCTCAGAGATGCTAACATGCCGGCGGAGTGGAGGCGAAGTATCGTGATGCCTTTTTTCAAAAACAAAGGTGATGCTCAGAGTTGTAGTAGCTATCGGGGTATTAAACTACTCAGTCATACTATGAAACTTTGGGAGAGAGTGGTTGAAGGCAGAGTGAGAAGTATGGTAGAGATCTCAGAGAACCAATTTGGTTTCATGCCTGGGAGATCGACGACCGAGGCTATTCATCTCGTCCGTCGCCTTATGGAGAAGTTTAGAGAACGGCATAAGGACCTGCATATGGTGTTCATTGACCTTGAGAAAGCGTACGATAGCATCCCACGAGATGTTATTTGGAGGAGCCTAGAAGAGAGGAGGGTGTCTTCATTGTATGTTAGGGCGATCCAAGACATGTACTCTCAAGCTTCGACTTGCGTTAGGACACCAGTTGGTGATACCCACTATTTCCCGGTTGGGATAGGGTTGCACCAGGGGTCGGCCCTAAGCCCTCTCATTTTCGCCATAATACTAGATGTCATTTCGCGGGGGATCCAAGATGACGTTCCGTGGTGCATGCTTTTTGCTGATGACATTGTGTTAGTGGCGGAGTCGAGGGGGGAGGTGAATGCAAAGTTGGAATTATGGAGATCTAATTTAGAATCCCAAGGCATGCGTGTGAGCCGGTCTAAGACAGAGTATCTCTGGTGTAACTTCAGTGGTGAGCCCATCGAGGAAGGGGTTGAGGTTATGATTGGAGATCAGATTGTTCCTCGCACGGACAAGTTCAAGTATTTGGGTTCTATCATTCAGAAGGAAGGAGAGGTGGAGGGTGACGTAACTCATCGTATCAAGTCTGGGTGGCTTAGATGGAGAGCAGCGTCAGGAGTGCTGTGCGACAGGAAAATCCCTTTAAAATTGAAGGGTAAATTCTATAGAGCAGCAATCAGACTTGCGATGTTGTATGGTTCCGAATGTTGGGCGGGGAAGAAGGCGCTGGAGAGCAAGTTGGAAGCGGCTGAAATGAGAATGTTGCGTTGGTCGTGTGGGCGCACTATGCCGGATAGAATTCCGAATGCTGTTTTCCGGAATGAGTTAGAAGTTGCGCCTATTGCTAAGAAAGTTAGGGAAGGGAGATTGAGATGGTTTGACCACATCTGCATGAGGCAGGCTACGTCTCCAGTGAGGAGGGTAGAGAGTATTTCGGTCGTAGGGGTGAGAAGGAGAGGTAGACCGAGGAGAACTTGGGAGGAGCAAATAAGGTTAGATTTGAAGGACTTAAACCTTAGCGAGACCATGACAACTGACAGGTCCACTTGGAGGCGTCGTATCAGAGTTGTGGATTCTCTTCTAGGGAGTGGTTCTGTTGTTGAGAGTCTGAGAGTTGGGTTGTCTCGTTTAGCTTTGTCTTAGAGTTGGGCTGTCTCTTTTAGCTTTTAATATTTGACTGTTTGATGCTTGTGGTTTAGTGTTTGGCAGGAGAGGAGTTTTTGGCAGGGAGTGTTGCTCGGAGCCGACCTATTTCAGGAGATGAGTTTCCAATGCCCGCTTAGGTAAGTCCCATGAAGTCCAAGCCATGGGCCCAGGTTCGACTGCATACTTTCACATTCGTAATCATCTTTGTATAGAACACACACTATTTTTGTTGAGTACTAAGCCGGGGGTCTTCACGGAAACAGCCTCTCTATCGTAAAAAGTAGAGGTATGGTCTGCGTACATCTCACCCTCCTCAGACCTTGCTCCGAGCGGGATACACTGGGTTTGTTTGGTTTGGTTTGGTTTTAGTCTTCAATATTCGTATGTTTCGTTGGATCTGTTCAATATTTTCTTGTATCTTGCTCCCTCTCTCTTTGTTAATTGTTTAATCAATATTATGTTTCATTGTTTTGGTTGGATTTCTCTGTTCATATTTGCTGCTTGTGTTCAATATTTAATCTCTCGCTGTTCAATAATATTTGCTGTTATGTTTACTGTTCAATAATATTTGCTATAATATTGTTTTGGTTGGATCTGGTTTTCTCGCTGTTCAATAATATTTGCTGTTATGTTTACTGTTCAATAATATTTGCTACTCTCTTTCTCTCTCTGTTCAATAATATTTGCTGTTCTGTTTACTGTTCAATAATATTTGCTGTTCTCTCTCTCTCTTTCTATAAAGATAAAATACTCTCTTAAAACAAAGGAATACTGTTCTCTCTCTCTCTCTCTTTCTGTTGGTGGGTACTGTTTTTATTGCCTTTTGTTTGGTGTTGGTTTGGTGAAACTTTGATGAGCTTGTTCATGGTTCAAGGTTTATGCTTGATGACTGTAATCACACTTCTGAGTGTATGTTTTAATGTATTGGCTGGTTTAAGTGTTATGAAAAAATACGTTTTAAGAATATTTGTTATTGTAAAGCAAAAAATAAAAATGGCTTCTTCACAACATAGGTCAAATATCAATGGTCAAAAGATACAAAGTCATAAACATTGCTTGTCTTCAGAAAATAGGTCAAATATCAATGGTCAAAAGATACAAAGTCATAAATATTGCTAGTAGCAAATGTTCCAACTCATGAACATGGGTTGCAAATAACAAGTCTAATTTCAGACAAAATGTGACAACCACAGAATTTATACTAAAAAATAATAAATAAATAGCTAAATCTTCCAAATTGGGTTCTATTTGAGCTTAGATTTCATTTTTCTTCTTTTTGAATCAATATTTTCCTTGTGGCGGTGACTTGTTTTTGGAGTTGAATGTTTGTGGTTGAATTTTAAGTGGGGTATTGTTCAATTTAGGTTGAGGTTTCTTCTTTCTCAACATTCCACCTTGACTGCCCTCATGGACTCCTTCACCAATCTTAGTAACATTTTATTGAGGTCAACCTTGATTGGAAACTTTAGCAGTATGTGCACCAACACTTTTATTTGCAACTTGCGGATTTACACCACCTTGAAATCATTCATGCATCTCTTCCTAGGAGGCAGGAGGGCAATGTCCACCTTCACTGGCCTGTGCACCAGCATGCCGAGTATGTGAACCACCACTCTGACTTGAAGTATGTTGACTTGATATTCCTCCTCCACCACTCTGATTTTCACCATCTTGGGCTTCCTCAGTCTGTTTCATGCGTGTTGATTTCTTTGAGCTTTTAGTCCTTTATTTCACTTACCTTTCAAATCCATTTGTTCTATCTACTGTCTGTTTAATTACAATCCTATATCAATATGTATCATAAGCATTAAAAAAATCAAGGTAATAAATGTATTTTCGCTTACCCTTTCTCAATAAGTCCTTATATTATGACTAGTTTTAGTACATTAACTGCATTTGATCTTAGTGTTTTGTCTTTTAAGTTTGGTTGCACCTAGATCAATTACATCACTAGACTTGTTTCTCTTATTCTTAGGTCTACCTGGTTGGACCTTAACCTCATATGGCAATGACTTTGGAAACCATTTTTTCCTCCCATTTTGATTTCCTTCTTCATCTTCACTATCTCCATCTTTTCCAACATCATTCTGCATTTGAATTGGTTCCTCTTCTGAAACCTTATTTTTACCTTTTTTTGTAGCTTTGTTTTAGCTTTCTCTAAAGCCCTCTCTTTACTCTTTTGAATCATCTCACTCTTATGAAGTTATGATTGTAAACCTCATCATCAGTGTTCTCCATATTTAAACTATTTGGGTATAAACTACATTCACTCAAAACATCTCCTCATTGGATGGATTGTAGTTCTCATCACTTTCTCCATCACTCATTACACCATAAATGACCTACGATAACAGACATTTTTGGTGTTGCCTTGTAAAATGTTGTAGTAGCTCTAAAATTTATACCTGCTGCGAACTTACTTTTTTTATGTTGTTGTATATATAAACATGGTGTTGCCTAAACTATAAGAAACGTAGCAAGTTGCAACCCTGGTGAAGTGCTGTAGATAATATGCTTTAAACACAACTTTATATTTGTAACAAAAAAAATTAGAAATAAATAATGATTTTACATTAAAATTAATTAATGTTGGAAAACATATAATTTAAATTTTCAAAGTTTGTTATCAAAGTCAATATATAATGACATTTTTATAAAATATAATAGTTTTTTTAATTTGAAAATAGACCAATTTTTTTTAAAAAAGGTAAAAATTGAATTTTAAAAAATTAAAAATTAGATTTCACAAGAAATGAATAAAGTTTGAGAAAAAATATTATGTTTGATGTTAAAAAAAATTCTATATTCAAGATTAAAGTGAAATATGACATTTTTATAAAAATGATGTTGGATTTATGGATGATAGCTTTTAGGCAACTTAACTAGATTTTATTATGCCTAGTTTTTGCTAAGTTGAACATACTGTCACAACCAGAGTATGTTCTTGTAATCAAATAAGTTACTGTCATGTAATAAATGTGTATCTTGGAAGAAGTTCATTCAATTGTTCAAGACTCAAGGAGTACATCAAGTCGACAACAAGAATAAAAATATTACTGTCATAACATTGACAGTAAGGTTACAAGAAGACAACATGTTGCAAGTTATGACAGAATATCTACTCTGATAGCAATATTGGCGAAAGCCTGGAAACAACAACTTTTATCCTGACAGCAAGTTTGGAATTCCTGACAGCAACATTGGCGGGGAATTCATACTGTCATCCACAACATATTCTTGTGACAGGAAACTTGGCGTCCTAGGATACTATCTCAAGAAGGAATCAGTTTGAATTGGGGATCTACCAAGTCATACATGTGACAGATTAGATGTTCAAGAAATAGGCGTGCTATAGTATCCCAAGACTGTAACAGACCTGCAAAGACTACGACATAAGCTTGAGAGATAACAAGACAAAGCTTACCAATTCAAGGTTATGACAAATCTACATCGACTGGGTTTGTGTTAGCTCAAAATAGAATGTATCTAGGTTGTTTTCTCATGTATTGATAACTCTGACTAGTTAGAAATTTAAGAAAGTCACATGGGTGTGCAAATTGTAAGGAGCTGCCACTTGAAAATGACAGCAGCTCCACAACCCGTGATGATAATGATGGTAGAGAAAAAGGAGATATATGTAGATCTGCCTATCACTCATTAGGAAAATCTCTCAAGAATTCGAAGCTGGAGAAAACATATTTTCTCTAGGTTGTAGCAATACGTTGCAAAATAAATAAAATATTTATTTTGTGAGAACTTCTTGAATTACTTCTTGTGTTTGCATTTCTTCTTCTGATAGACTTGAATCTTTATTACTGTTGTTGAAGTAAATATTTGAATTTATCAGTATTGTATTCAACCCCCCCCATCTGCAATACTCCGGGATCAAAATTAAATATTAGCACTAAGACTAAGAGTTATATGCATTATAGTTTTATTTAAATTTTTTACACAAGCGATGTAATATAGTCTTGGTTTTTTTTAAAAAATCATTTAAACCCATACGAACCGACCCAAATCGATATACGAAAGGTAGCGTTGGGTTACAAATTTATTTTTTGTGGGTTGGGTTAAAAATTCTCAAATCATTTTAATTGGGTCGGGTTGGAAAAATGTCTCCAACCTAGCCAACCCGACCCATGAACACCCCTACCCAAAATAATTCTCAAATATCAAGTGTATTACTATAATTGGTAATAATAAAATGGACCCCCTTGCATTCACACCAACCTCCCCAATCAAAATTTTTTAATCTGTCACGTCAAATATGCCACATCATTCAGGAAAATTTTTTGAATACCAATTTGGGGTATCTAGCATTACTCTTTTATAGACTTAGATTATTTTAAAAGATATTCTAATTAAAGAAACACTTTATGAGCTACTTTTTGGGTCGATTTGTAAGCTTATTTATTTAAATGGGCTTGATAATTATAAAATTATCTTTTCAAATAACAAATACGAGCCATTGTTTTAATTTTTACAGTTCTAAAACATATATTAACGGATTTATTATATTAAAACATATTCTAATTAAAATATATTTAGCTAATTTAATATGAGTACATTTCTAATGTGTCTTGACAAGGTGTTGCATGAGGCTGAGTTGAATTACTCTCCCATAGAGAAGTTTGCATTGGCATTGATAACAGCCTCGAGGAAGTTACGACCGTACTTCCAGGCACACAAGATCGAAGTCCTGACGGACCAATAGTTGAGGAACATATTGCGCATCCCGAAGGCCAGTGGAAGGCTAATCAAATGGGCCGTAGAGCTTAGAGAATTTGACATCAAGTATAAGCCTCGAACAGCCATCAAGGCTCAGGCATTGGCTGACTTCGTGGTTGAATGTACCATTGACAACCAAGAAGTCGGGGGGCAAGAGATAGTGATTACCCCTGAGAAAGAAGAGGAACTTGTACCTGATTTGAAGGAGTATTGGGTGCTCTATTTTGATGGAGCATCAAAAACAAAGTCTAGTGGTGCAGGTTTGGTTCTTCAAAGCCCTGATGGGTTCACAGTTGAGTATGCTTTGAAGTTAGACTTTCCTACTACCAACAATGAAGCAGAGTATGAGGCATTAATAGCTGGGTTGGGCTTGGCCAGAATCATGAGGGTTAAGAACCTCAAAGTTTGTGGAGACTCAAGGCTTGTAGTATCGCAAGTTAATGGTGAGTTTGAAGCCAAGGATGAAACTATGACGAAATATTTGAGAGTTGTGAAAGCTGTTATGACTCAGTTTGATGAGTGTTATATGGAGCATATTCCGAGGGAAGAGAACGTTACGGCCGATGCCCTGTCCAAGTTCGCTTCTTCTGAGATAGAGAATTATGCAGGGAGTGTTTACTTCCAGGTCTTGAAGGCCCCGACCATTAACTCGAAGTTGGTAGCACCAATTGATGTAGGAAGCTACTGGATGGATCCCATTAAAGCTCACCTCGAAACCGGTTGGCTCCCTGACAATGCCTTGGAGGCACGGAAGCTGCCAGTAAGAGCATTAAGGTACGCCTTGATTGAAGGCATTCTTTACAAGAGGTCTTTTGTCGTCCCTTACTTGAAGTGTTTAAGGCCCCAAGAGGCAAAGGAAGCTTTGGAGGAAGTTCATGAAGGTATCTGTGGGAAGCACTTGGGGGGCAGAGCCCTAGCTCACAAGATTACTCGTTTGGGATTCTACTGGCCAGAGATGTTGGCCGACGCACAGAATTATGTCAAGCGATGTGATAGGTGCCAGAAGCATGCTCCGATTGTAAGGCAGCCGCCTGAGATGTTGACATCAGTTAACTCTCCCATTCTGTTCGCGATGTGGGGAATGGATATACTTGGTCCCTTTCCCATAGCTTCTGCGCAGAGAAAGTTTTTGATAGTGGCCATCGACGACTACACCAAGTGAATTGAGGCTAAACCTCTAGCCAAGATAACCACCAAGCAAGTTACCCAGTTCTTTTGGGAGAACATCATCTGCAGATATGGAATCCCACGAATCCTTGTAACGGATAATGGGACACAATTCAACAATGAAGAGTTTAAGAAGTACTGTGAGGAAAATGCTATTGAGCTTCGTTTCACTTCAGTAGCACACCCGCAAGTTAATGGACAGGCTGAAGTAGCCAATCGGATTATCCTTGATGGACTAAAGAAGAGGGTCGAGCGTTCTAGAAATACTTGGGTAAATGAGTTGTTGCCTTTACTTTGGGCATATCGCACTACTTGCAAAGTTATAACGGGAGCAACCCCGTTCTTGCTGGCTTATGGGGCCGAGGCAGTTGTGCCCTTGGAAATTATGCATGCATCACCTCGAGTTGAGGCATATGAACCAGAGACTAATGAAGAAGGCATGGGGCTTGCCCTTGATTTGATTGATGAGGTTAGGGATGAAGCAAATGCCAGGAATACGAAGCATCAAAAGAGGGCATCTTTCCACTACAACCAAAGGGTTAAGGAGAGGTTCTTTCGACAAGGCGACTTGGTTTTGAGGAAGATAGAGGCTTCTGGAGTTGGCCAGAAGGGAAAGCTAGCCCCTAACTGGGAAGGGCCGTATCGAGTCAGGAAGACACTAGGACGAGGATCATACAAGTTGGAGACGCTGGATGGGAACGAAGTGCCACGAACTTGGTATGCTTTGAACCTGAAGATTTATTATGTTTGAGCTATCCTTGTAAGGATTCAGCTATTTATCTATTTATTAGGAGAAGTAGAAATAAGGTTTGGTGAAACCATTCCAGGGCCTAGTGCCCCGAGTAGGACATTATTATTACATATGTAAGGGTTGAACCCATTTCGAATTATTAATGCAAGTTTGTTTTCCATTCTATGATTCTATGATTTTGATTATGTACCAAGCACCTGTTGAGTGTAAGTTTAGAAAAACCAAGTACCGAAAATAAGTGAACATGCGAATGAACAAAGCAAATGCATAAATAAAGTGCCCCGAAGGGCCAAAGTTTAAGTTACAGACCATAAATAGAAGTTAAGTCCCGAAGGACCTTGATTAAAAGCTGAAAAAGATAAAGCCACAAGCGGCTAACAAGGCCATGCAAGGCCACTTACTCCTCGGAGGATTCTTCCACCACTTCTTCATCACCCTCTCCCTCCTCTCCATCTTCTTCCTCTTCCTCCTCTTCGGAGCTCTCCTCATCATCATCATCTTCGGCTTCTGTCTCCATGGGCTACGCCACTCCCTTTCTCACCACGTCCCCTTCTTCTTCCGAAGTCTCGGTCGAGGAGTTGGCTCTGGCACGAAGTTGTTTGCCAGGAAAAGATTGCCTCACAGCTGCTTCCCTCTCTGACATGGCCTTTTTCCCAGCAGAACGGGAAGAGGTCGAACCGGAGCTAACAACATTGGCCACCTTCCTCATGCCAGAAGGACGGCGACTGCCCCCAGAGCCTGATGCATTATCCACATCATGACTTCCGCCACCAACAGCCCAGGTAGGGCAAGGGAAGTCTGCTGGATTCACCACCGAAGGGTACTTGTTGCTTACAACGCCAACAGCTTTATTCCATCCAACTGACATGTTAAAAAGCCGCACCTCATCATCATGCTTGTCCATAAACTTCATAAAATCCTCTGACTTATGATATGAATTAATTATCTTGTTATCATCAGAAAGTTTTTTCTTGGCTAGCGAGCGAAGTTTCTTTTGATAAGGTAGGCTATTGGCCTCAGATCGGACAACTCTGGAGTTTAAATCTTGAAGTTGCTCTTTGAACTTTGCTTACTCGTTCTGTAGTTCCACGTTGCTATCCCTATAGGCTCGGCCTTGACGAGTGGCAGATTGAAGATAAGCATTGGCCTGTAATAAATAAATTGGTAAGACAATTACAACAAAAAAAGAAGGTGCGAACAAGAAGATCGAATGTAAAAGTTGGTACCTGATATAGAGCTTGAGCTCCAAGGAGCTCGGACTCATCGATCTTATCTCCCACTGTTACTGTTAGGAGATCAGGAGCAGTGATAGATAGCCTAGACCAGGACAGGGCTAAGGCAGAACTCCCCAAGATTGAGTCTTGCTCGCAAATACCCCAGTCTGGAGTGAAGGGGATTCTAACACCTTCAACAGCATTTCGGGACCTCTTTCCCCCTTGGGAACATCCCTCCAAGAATGAAGGAACTCTTCGATCCGTAGGATTCAGTTGCTCTTCCGCCTTCTTTATCATTCGTCTTGTAACATGGGGCTGACTCTCGGGTCTGCTATCCAGCTCCTCAGCGGCTGAAAGATGAAGAAAAAGTATCGGAATAAGAACTAACATAGCTCATAATAATACAACGAAAGAAAAGTTACACTCAAAAGAAAGAAAGCTTAAGCCAGCTTCGATAAGTTTCTTTTCTGTCAGAATAGTTTTGTAGTGGGTGCGACCATCATCAGCAAGTAGCCTATCTCGATCTAGCAATTCTTTGAGGTCAAGGTCACACACGAATTGTGAACTATCCTCTACGAATCCGAATTTCTTAACAAAGAAGTGACCCCAGTCGCCACCCTCCTATTCCAAAACAACAAATTCCCTCTCCCAGAAATGGTGGGAGCTAGGGAAGGAGAAAGAGTTTACTATGTGTGGAAGCCCACTTCGAAGCTGAAAGCTAATACACCCTGGCTTAGACTCAGAGGAGTTCTTTACTGAGAAGATGCTTCTAAACATGGTTGTGCTCCAAGGGATCTCCAACTCATGACATCTTAACAAGAAGATGATTAGGAACCTCCAGGAATTGGGATATAGCTGGCAAGGATGGACTTGGAGTTCCGCTAAGAACCTGATAATAAATGTGTGGACTGGGAACCTCAATCTCGCTTCTAAGGCTCCTTTCAAGACACAGATCCTTTCCGGATGTCAATTGCAAGTTCTATCTCCTGGACTTGGAAGGCAGACTTTGATTGCACTTGGAAAGCCATATGTGCTCTTAATATTCTCGACATCCTTCTTTTTTAACTTGGAAGGACTATGAAAAGCAACTAAGCTTGAACTATTGGGGAATGATTCTCCCATGGTGCTTAGCAAATCTAATGTAGACTCGAATCGACGCTCAATATATCTAGGAGGCATGAGTTTTAGTTTACCTTTCATGGTTCTCGTCATGCTCCTCTTCCTGAAAAGCTTCCTCCATGGAGATTTGGGGGGCAGATGCGTGCTTGTCGGCCATATTGAACTCGAGCTTGAGCTTGAAACTTGAACTTAAAAGCTTGAAAACTAGAGAACTAAAGAGTTTGAAGATTTGAGAAAAGTTTGAGAAATGAAGAAGTGAAGATAAATGAAGGATACTCCACTCCTTTTACAAGAAAAGGATGACCTGCTACCTCAGGTTGAAACACAGCTTGGTTCGCATTTACAGGTCAAGTATCGATAATATACGAAAAAGAGCAAAAACTATTTGTTATAGAGGGAAAAAGTCGTTGTAACTCATGAAATTCTGGAAAAGAAATGGAGAATTTAAGTGAATATCCGGCAAGATATTCTACTAGAGCAGTCAGTTGAGCTTGGAAAGCTAAGCACACTTAAGAAAAGTTTAATTGGGAGATTAGTCCTAAACACGGGATTAATGATGTGAATCAAGGTACTAAGTAAAACCTTAAACAAAGTCATGAATGGCCATGTTGTTGATTTTCAAATAACGAAAATCGATATTGATGTTAAGATTCCATATTGATGACCGATGTCGTCATGCTAAAATCAAAATCACTGATAGTGATCAAGCCGACCAAGGCACACTCCCGGAGCCCTAGCCGACCGCAACACGGCCGACCACAGCGTGCAAGATACCCCAGCCGATCGCAAAGCAGCCAACCGAGGCGTACGAGATGCTTTGGCCGACCGACGTTAGTCGTCTGTGCGAGATTTTTGCTCAACCGACTTGCTCTTGGCCGACTGGCCCCTCACGGACGCCTCGGCCGACCGACGTTGATCCTCGAGTCGAGATTTTGCTTCAATCGGCTAAAAAAAAAATTGCAAAAATTTTTTGGCCGACCGGCTCCCCGTGCAAGCGCTGGCCGACCAACGTCGATCGTCGGTGTGAGTTTTTGTTTCAGCCGACTGGCTCTTGGCCGACTGCCTCCTCATTCGACGTCTCGGCCGACCGGTATCAATCCTCGAGTCGAGATTTTGCTCCGTTAAAAAAAACGAAAAAATTTTTGGCCGACCGGGTCACTGGCCTACCGGCTCTCCGAGGGTGCTTCGGCCGACCGACTTCGACTGCCTGTACGGGTTTTTGGCTCGGCCGACTGGTGGCGGTGCTCGAGTTGGGGTTGCAAAATTTCGTTTTTATTTTTCCGATTTGGTAATCAAGGAAAGTGAAAACTGAGTTTGAAATTAGCACCGTTTAGTGCCGTTTAGAGCAACTCCAACCCATCATTAAATCACTATAATAGTGATGGATATAGTGTCATACCCACTCCAATGCAACACTAAAATAGTGACCCAAGATCACCAAATGAGTTTTGGGTCACCAAATTTGGTGACAAAAGTACATTTGGTGATCCTTGATCACCAAATTTGGTGACTTTCAAAATTCCAACAATGTCACTATATTTGTTAACAAAACAATTTTTTTCCCATCTATGTCCTACTATTTGTTCTTGTAATTTTTTTCCAACTTATTTGTTCTTGTAATTTTTAACTTTAAATTTTTATCAATTGAAACTTCTTTTCTTCTTAGCTCTTGTTAATTCTAATTTTTTTTTTAACTTTAAACTTTCACACAAAATCTTGAAAAAATTTCTTAATCATGAATTATAAACAACACACCAAATTTAATTATAAAAATAACATCATAATGATAAATAAGAAGTTACAAGATAATAATTATAAGAAATGAAGATGTCAAATTTCAAAACTTTCTAAGTAGATATCGACAAATCAAAGATAAGGAAGCTTATTTTGAACTTCGCAATGCGTTGATTGAGCACCTTTGGAGAAAGAATACGGCAATTCAAATAATTAAGTCAAGCCTTTTGCACTTTTATTTCTTAGCTGTGGCAAATGGGAACATTTGTTAATTGTGATTTATTCCTTTTTAAACTTTTGACTAAATTTTAACAAAATTTCGATATTGATTTTTTTATAAATAATTTTTTATATTAATAATTTATATTATGCGACCATAACATTACAATTTAAAATATAATAGATATTAGTAATGTAAAATTTGAACAAAGTTATAATATTCTATTTTATTGATGAAAGGTTCTTTTTAGTGTCAAGTATAGTGACCATGGGTTGGAATGTATTTTGTGAATGGTGTAATTTTGTCACCAAAATAGTGTCCCAAGGACACTATTTTGGTGTCTTGGGTTGGAGATGGTCTTAGCGCTGTTCAACGTCGTTTAGTGCCGTTTAGCACCGTTTAATGCCGTTTAGCGTCGTTTAACACCGTTTAAACGTCGTTTAAGGCTATTTAGCGTCGTTTAGTGCCGTTTAGCACCGTTTAACGCCGTTTAGCATCGTTTAACATCGTTTAAACGTCGTTTAAGGCTATTTAGCGCCGTTTAGCGTCGTTTAGTGCCGTTTAGCACCGTTTAACGCCGTTGAAGCGTCGTTTAACATCGCTTAAACATCGTTTAAGGCTGATTAGTGCCGATTAGCATCAAATTAACATTGTCGTAAACGCGTCGGTCGCTCCACGCTTTACATCAAGGCAATACTCGTGAAACACTAGTGTAAAAGTATGAACCCTGACCCGAGTCTCGAAAAAGGCCGTTAAAACTTCAAGGAAAACCTGATCAGTTTTCCTTGAAGTTGGGGGGCAAATGATATGGGTTAAAAATAAGCCCTAAAGACACATTTAATGTAGCATCAATTAGACCTAATATGGTCCAAACGTGGGGCCCACCAGATGGGTCCAAACCCTATTTATGATATTAATTTCGTAATTAATATTAAGGGTAATAACCAGCTCAGCAATAAGAGTCAGATAAGGATATTACTCCTACCAAGCTTAGCCTCCAAGGCACAGAATTCGATATGGGAACTGACTCCTACAAGGAAGGAGTCTAGAACCTTCCTCAAGGCGGTGACTTGCCCACCAAGTCACCTAATTCTACTACAATTCTAGGGCTTCTCAGCCTATATAAGGGCCTGACCCCTCATTCTCAGAACTACGTTTTTGGCTTGATTCTCAATACGAGATACGTAGGCACTCTGCGAGGACCGGTTAGTCTCGAACGCGGAAACAACCATTAAAGCTCGAAGCTCAACCTCCCTTAGTATTAAATACACACAAACCCTAGCTGCAATTTGATAACCTAGTTTTTATTTCACAACACATTCGATCAACACCCAACACTCAAGAACACTATTTATCATCTCCCTCATTGTCTTAACTTGTCTTGGAGCCACAAAACTCATTTTAACATCTAACAAAGCTTATCTCATTGATCTATGCCTTGAATATGCATATAACTTTAAAACTTAATCAAAACTCATGTCAAACTCAAAGGTAGGTTAAGGGTTTACCTTCTTGGAAGCTCTAGCAACACTATCAAGTGTTTATAAACACTTAACAAGCCTTAGATAGTCCTTATATGGCTTAAACCTTAAGAACAAAACAAGAAAACAAGTTAATAATTTCAGAATTACTATTCCCCTCTTGAAAGAACCGGAAAATCGAGGCCTTACCATGCTTTTCTGGACGAGGCTACTGAAGAAGAGTTGTAGAGCATCTCAATACCTTTCCAGCAAGCTATAGAGCACAAGATTCTAGTGAGAAATGAGGGAGATATGCCCGTTTTACTGAGCTGCTGTCTGTTTGGCCGAGAATAATAAAAAGTTTGGTGATATTTTGATTTTGTGTTTATGAATAATACCTGTATATATCTCCTTTATTCAACCTCATCTTCTCTTAATGAGGTGTCACTTTCTCATTGGTCCTCTTAGATTACCTTATCTTCATAAAGTGCAAGTAAGTCCTCCATCTTTGGTTTGTTTACTCCTTCTCCATTTTGGTTTCAAATCTTGCACCAATTGAATTCCCTTTTTATCTATTTAATAAAATCAATATGTTACAACTTATATGTTGCATTTTAATGCTCTAGTGTGGCACAATCCCTTGAACAAATATTAATTCCAATATTCCTCGTTTGTTCTCTTTATTTCTTGTTCTTAGAAAATGTTCTCGCGATTTCTCAAATGTTTTCAATCCTTTAACTCTAGGATTTTATTCTGAATTCTATTTCCCTCTCATAATATATCCTCCCTTGGACTTCTAATATTTAATATCCTCGATTTATAATCCATTTATTATATTCCTGACTTCCCTATCAATGATAGAATAAACAATGCTTGGATTCTCTGAATTCTAACTTTGTTCACATACATTCATTTTCTCTGTACTTCACTAGTACATACTTGCTCTTCCCTTTTCGTAATTATTATAGTGAGTACTCTAACTCACTTCTCAACTTCCCTCGAGGGTACATTAACTTATTTCTTGGACGATAGATTATTCTTATCTATGTCGTCAACCACTGGATTGATCTATTCTGATAATACACATATGCACTAGAATCATTATCCACAGCAATATCCATTCATTGCAACCACTGTTCGTTGAAATCACTATTCACTGATGTAGTTAATCATAATAAGAAAAGTTTTAATTCTACCAAAAATTCGGGTTATTACACATATGACTCAGCCTATTTGTAGTTCGAGGACTCAACTGAACTTAAATTAGATTGTAATAAGTAAATAATTTAAACTATCACAAGAATCTCAGAAGTTTGATCTGTCAGAAGAAAAAGATTTAATGTCAATCTACAGACTTGAAGAATTACTACATTGAAAGAAGTTCAGACATCTGATCAAGCCTCAGTGAGGTATTCAACAATAAGTGGATTTATTTAGAAGACAGAGATTTTTCTAGTGTCAGTTGAAGAACAGTTAGAGTACAAAACAGTTGAAGAGAGAAGAGAAAAAGAAAAGGAATCACATTTAAAGTCAAAAATAAAGAACGATCATTGGAGTTAGTCACTCATGAACCAGACAGTACATCGAGCGTCAACAGAAAATTCAGTGGTATTTCTTTATTCATCTCAGTGATTCAGAATGTAGTAAGACATTTAAATGGATTTATAATTATTCACTTTTAATTAATTAAATCAAGTAGTTGATTTAATTAATAAATTGATTCATCAAGAATTAATTTATTTCTTAAACTAATTATTAGATTAATTAAATCAGAATAATTATTTAAAGTAAAATTAATTCAATTTATTTAAATGATTAAGTAAAATCATTTAAAACTGAAAAAATTGAATTAATAAGACATAAGCTGTATGTCTTACCAGATGTCTTATTAGAACGAAGTTGTTAAGACATATAGCAACATGTCTTACCGATTCTCTTAATGGAGCAAAGCTGATAAGACTTAATCAGGATGTCTTAACGAACGTCTTACCGAATGTCTTATTGAAGAAAGGAAGCTGTTAAGACATGGTTATGTCATGCTGCATGTCTTATTAGTATTGTAAGAATAGAAAAGAGATAGAAGGCAGTATAAGAGGCAGGCGGTTGGAAATATCAGATACACAGAAATATAATATCCAAAAGACAGAACACAACAGACCATCTCTCTCTCATCTTAAAGACTACATTCAAAAGCAATATATTCATAGAAAATCAAATGCTTAGTGTTTGTAATATTCTATCCGTTCAAGCTTGATTACTTTTGATTCTTGTACTATTAGCGAGTTTTTACTCCTAATCTATATCTTGATTTTTATTAACAAATCTAGAAGAATTCATGTCGAATTTTCTAATTTGTTTTTATTAACTTGATATTACTCTGTACTGATTTTGTAATAACCCTCAAGTTTAATATATTGATATATTTAACTTGAACTTTGTTTCATTTAATTTCGCACTTATTTATCTAAATTGAATTTAAATCCAAAGGACAAATTTTGATAAAAAGTACTGTTTGTATTCAACCCCCCTCTACAAACATATTGGATCTAATAGTTAGTTAATTTAGTTATAAATTAATTAGTTTAATTAGAAAAACAAAACTCAATTCTTGTGTTCTGTAACTGAATTGTTTGATATTAATTGTGATTTACACAAATCGACAGTCCTTGAGGAACAATATCTTGTATTTACTACTGTATTACTTGCTTACGATTGTGTATACTTGCACATCTTTATTTTACGCAACAATAAGCAATTCTACATCAACTAGATAATTAATGTAGTACATTCTCCAAAGTAGTTAAAAGTGACTTTTCATTCAATTTTCAAAAAATATCGCTTTCACACTTATAATATCAACATAAGAGCCAAACTTTGTTATTAATTGGAATCCGAACTTTAAATTTTTAATGAATTTTACAATTTTATAATATTTTACATGTTATTCATGAAAATCAAATTATAGACTTTTTAGTATAGTTTTAGATCTTCATATATATTTTTTTTTTATTTTGATATGTAGTAATTGGGAATTGATCCATTAATATTTGGTGGTACTCCTTTATTATCCTTTTTACTCGTATAAGGTAATACTATCTTATAATCCGTGCAATTCACCGTTCCTTTTTTAATATCTATAATTAAATTAATTTTTTTAATACTTATATATTATTAATTTACATATTAAATTATTGTTGAAAAATTGATATATATATATATATATATATATAAGATTTTACACGTTCAATTTAATATTTGTGTTCTATCTTGAATTTTTAAAATTTGATTTTAACGATTTCACAGTGTAAGAACCCAAATTTTTGGTAGAATTAAAACTTTTTATTAAGTGTTGAGAAAAGAAGGAACAATTATTCTGACTCCAAGGTAGTAACAGTTCTAATGAATGAGTGTTGAATGGATATAGATTCCAAGGTTTATATGTTAGGAAGAATGCAACGGGTTGACAACCTAGATTAGAATAATCTATCTCCTAGAAAGATAAGATATGGAAATTCCAAGTAGAGGAAATATTCTCATGTCATCCAAATCGATATTTGTTATTAGTCCAGTGATTCCGCGAAAGGGTTGAGGAACGCCCGAAAGAGAACAAGGACATTTTTTTTATAAATATAAGGAATAAAAAGAGAATAAGCAATGAATAGTGTTTTTGGTGGAAATGAGAATATTATTAGACGACGCTATATAGAAGTATTCAGAACGGATTTCTGAGTTCGTATTCATGATCCAAGGGCAAAATAAGTGTATGTAAACGACATCGGATTCAGAAAAATAGCACTTTTATTTTCTCCGAGATTTTCCCTAGACACTGAAGGATTTAAAGATTTATTAAAAGGATTTAAGGAATTTATATTCAAGATTTATAAAGGAGGATTCAGAATGTTAGTATTATTATTAAGAAGGTTTCCGGTAAAACCCTAACTAGAAATCCTTGAGATATTCCCTCAAACGATTAATGAATTGAGCGATAACCGAACAAAAGAGCAAGCAGGAAAGCTAGATGCATGCATGTGCTAATGGATAAGAGCAAGTAACCAAGTTAGTTACAAGAGGAACTAGCACAATTAGAATCAAATTAGTACTTAGCAACACTTTCTCATCTTATCACTAAAACTCCAACACTTGTCCATCCAAATACCTCATCCATGACATAACACCTTTATTAAAGCCACTTTATGACCAAGATATTATTTTGGCATAGCAATAATGCAAGATTGGATGAGATAGTGCAAGAGAACAAGGCAAGAACACAACTCTCTCAAACTACCCAGCAAGAACACCCATGAAAAGAAAATTCATATCTCCATTTCTATCCATGATAAAATCACCAATTTTTACCACAGCTCCCTCATAGTATGGAGATCATTCGCTCAAAATTTCATGTCATTCTAATGAGTGTAGCCTAGTCAAATCTCCTCCCCAAGATGGATAATCGAGCTGCCCAGAATCCTTGACAGTTTCTGTGACGACTTTAAAACGGCCATATCTCCTTCATTACTCAATGGAATTTGGTGTTCTTTAGCTTGTTGGAAAGCTGGTTAGATGCTCTACAACTATCCTTTAGAAGCCTCGTCCATAAAACCTCGTTTAAGGTTGTAAGGAGCTCTAAGGACTAGATCAAGGCTTGTTAGACTCATATACACTCTCCAAGGAAGGTAAATCTCTCATGAACCCTAGATCATACTTTAAGTTTTATGAATATTCTTGGTGGTTTTAGATTAGTGATGATTATGGTGTTATTATTAGCATGTAAGCATGATTAGTTAGTGGTGTAGTTAATCTAAGTAAAATGATGCATATGATGGTGAAATCAGATGCTTATGGACTGATTATAGTGTATGTATGCCCGGTGTGGCTTGGTTGATGTTTGATCGTGATTTAAAAATTTAGAAACGTTCGACTTATAGCCGTCGTAATGCCCGATTTTCGTTAGGCATTAAGAATTCGTGCATAACAGTTGGTATAAGTTTCTGGACTTGATAAGTATATGACATACCCTTGTAGATCTCGAGTCATAGATCGTTTTGGCGCAAGAATCGAAACAAACGAACTTACGGTTTAGGAATTATGATTAAATTCGTAAAAGTGGTTCGAAACCATAATTGAAAGTTCGTAACTGAAATTGAACCCTTGTAAACTATGTTATTAAGTGGTAAATCATGATAATTAAATATTAGAGATAAAAAGGAAGGTGTGGGATAAAACCTCATGTCAAACGGATCGTTTTCCGATTTTATAAAAATGTTCGAATCGAGGTCAAACGCAAACGAACCCCTTAAAAGTATGACTTTGGTTATAACTTAGAAAATGGGTGATAAAACTCGAGGTATAATCTTGATTCGTAAATGACCGACCGACCTTAGAATTTATACGACGTAAGTATATACCAAGTGTAAGTATGACGACGTGCCTTAGTAGCGAACGAATGACGGGTCATAGCGATAATAAAGATAGTTGCACTAAAGGGTGTTTAACGAGATAACGTGACCACGTGTTTCGACTTAAGTTAAGTTTATACTTAGCCTTTTAAAAAAAAGTGTTAAGTGATTGACCTCGATTATTGTGACTATTTATAGATCACCAGATCGACACGAGGCACACTACCCCTACAGGATTTGCAGGCAAGTTTCCAATACCTTGGAACTGTTGTTGTGATAATATATATGATTGTTGTTATACATATGCCATAGCATGCATGTTTGTTTTCAAAGTATATTGGAATACTTGTTCCCTGAATTGATTTTGGCTTATAGACTAGATATGAATTATCAGTTATAAGCAGGATTGTTTTGCTAAGACCCTTAGTGAAGGGCGTATGATATATTCATTCTTTAAATATAAGACCGGGAGTCGGTATTTTGTGACATATAGATAGTCGTGGAAACCCGGAGGGATTCCAGCGACAGAGTGGTATTCATTTTGAGGAATGTTATTATTAAACATTATTTATATTTCCATAAAAGTACCAACTACTTGGAAATCTTTCGAGAAATGTTATTTGAGTATTATCTCAGTCGAGAAATATTAGATAAATATTATTTTTGAATATTCATTAGAGCTTGATTATTTAATGAATAATTACTTTGATATTCATTGGAATTTTATTCATTAAATGAATATTACTTTCGAATATTCATTTAAGGTTTATGTACTTGATAAATATTATTTTAAAAGTATTTTTTGGAAGTTCTAATTACTCAAGGAATATTATTTGTTAAATGAATAATATTTTGGATATTCATTTAGAATATTATTTGTTTAATGAATATTATTTGGATATTCATTTGGAATGTTATTTGTTAAATGAATATTATTTTCAAATATTCATTTAAGGTTTGATTTATTCAGTAAATATTATTTTAAATTTTATTTAAGTTTATTTATTTAATGAACATTATTTTAAATATTCATTTAAGAAGAGATTTATTTAATAAATAATTCTATATATTCATTCGAGGATTACTCACGAGCAATATTATGATTTAATAATATTCCGTAATTATTATTGACTTAATAAATATTCTTGGAATATTTAATTAAATTCTTTTGAATTCTTTTTGTAATGATTTATATTATTCAAAGGTTTTCGTTCACCTTCAGATATTATGCAAAATATTTCGAAGTCTTTTATGACTATTTTATCAAGGGGAGGTTCCCAAAACTCTATTTTCATTTAAATCTGTCTTATAAGAAGATTTAAATACTCGCTCAAACCTCCAAAAACATATAAGGGGACCTCACTTGGGAGCTGTTATTTATTTGACTGCCCGGTCATATTCTTGCTAAACTATCTTGTCACTCACATCTTGATTCTTTCAAACATCGATATGAATCTTTTTGGTTACCTCCTCAACACTCGAGGGGTAAGATTGATGGAACAAGTGTCTATCCATTAACAAGCATCAGCTTGGGAAATATTGGTGAAATTTTCCTTTCCAATTAGATACGACTACTTTGTGGAGTCCTATCAACAAGTACTATACTTGGGGAAAGGGGGACGAACTTTATGTTTCAGAGTTATGGATGTTATACGAACTAGGAGACGCGTAAGTGGCCGAGTGGCGCCGGTCCAGCAATTAATGGCCCAACCGTTGGCCGGGGGGTTCCAGAGGGCGGGCGATCCGTCGGTGCTTCCTTCTACATGTAGAGAACAAATGATGGGGAGCATGACATGCGACTGATCATCGTAAATGTTGTGGCTCCTGGCGCGACAAGCTCCCGTATTAGTTCATCTTCCAAATTGGGAAATTTTTCTGCAACATTATCATTGTTGGCAGGTTTGAAAAGTGTTTGAACTGGAATTGCAATATTCTTCCGCAAGTTCCTCTATTATGAAAATTTGATAATATCTGGCTTATCTTTGACATGACAAATATTTCTTCGGAACAATTATATTTTGAGTTACCTTGTAACTTCATCTCATAACTTATATTGGTACTACGTTCGTTAATGCATGGCATATGGTATCAAAGATATTTTGAACTGTTATATATTATTACTGTTCAGTTATATTCTTTTAGGTGGGCTATTGCTCACCCTTGATTTATTTATCTATATCACAACAACAGCTAGATCAGATGGCCGCGCAAGGCGCACTCAGCGTAAGCAGGTGACAGCCGTCAGAGGAATAATCGCTGAGGTCATAGCTACCATTGCTGAAGAGGCAGCTACTGGTAGGCTAGTTGTTAGCATTTGAGTATCAAATGTATTTATTATATGGCATATACAAATGGATGGCAAAGAGTATGTAATGGTTAATTATAATTCTCTGGGTTGTAAGAACTTAAACTTGTGATTAATAATATTGATGGTTACTCTGATTTCATCTCTGGGACTATAACGGGTGTGTTTTATGTTGTTGTTTTGGGTCACAAGGTTGTAATTTAGATTATGTTGGTTTTGTGAATGGATATTGAGGCCGTAACGACCAGATCCCTGACCCCGGATCTGGGGGTGTTACACACAGCCTACTTGAAATAAAAAAAATAATTGTTAATTTAATGATGGTTTAACAATTATTTTCCAATTAAAGATACGCAAAAACGAAAAAAAAAGAAATTGACAATTTTTTACGTTGAAAACTCTATTCGATTTATGAAATCTACTTATATTTTGTTATGATTATCAAAATATCCTTTTTTATTTAGAAAAAGTTCTATTAACAATCAAATACAATTTTAAAACTAAGCGTAAGAGAGATTTTATCCAAAATTTTGCTACTCTGTAGTCTGGTCTCGTAAGAACCGTTAGATATTAAAATAAATAGATGAAAACCGTTGGATCTAACATAAAAAATATTTATATTTTAATATATAAACTAAAAAGTGCATTTATATTAAAATATGAATAAGTGTTTATCAATATTTCAAATCATATATAATTAGGTTTTTTACATTGAATAAGATTGTTAATGTAGGTCTTCTGCATTGAATAGGTTTAATATAAAAAATTCATAATTATATTTTTTTTGAGATTCCGATTGTTTCCATTTGGATAATAATTATTAAATCATCATAAAATTAAAGATAATTCTATGAGCTTCGCGTGTGCTGTAAAATCATCCTAATCTGATTTGTGGATCTAAAGATAGAGCCCAAATAGTAAATATGATTTTTTTTATATTAATAACAAAATTAATAAAATTCTATTCTAATAAAACCTTTTTTAATACAACCTTTTTAGGATTGTAATTTTCTTTTTAAAAATTAATTCTAATATTAATTATATCTTATTTAGATTATAATTTTCTTTTTAATATGAAATAATCTTGACCGTCTATTTTAAAAAAAATTATATTCGACGGTTGAGATGATTTTGGCGGTACATAGACCAAAATTAAGGATAAGATCTCTTTTATGCTTATTATATATAATGATATAATAAGAATATAATTTATAATCCAACGACCGTCTTTTAACCCAACTTTTTTAATCCAATGGATCATATGTTTTTGGTAGTACAGTGACCAGACCAGAAATTTGGATAAGATCTATTTTATGCTTATTATATACTAGCTTAAAATCTGTGCGATGCACGGATATTTTTTAATATAATATAAAATTTATTAATATTAATTGAAATTTTAAAGACATAAATTTTAAATAATATGAGTTGATTATATATATATATATATATATATATATATATATATATATATATATATATATTTAATGATATTTTTAGAAAATGAGAGATTTTACTTTAAAAATTTATAAAAGATGATATGTTTTAGTTGAAAAGGTAAACGGTTAGTTATTAATTATTGCAATATTATTTTTTATTTTATTTAAATAAAATTGTTCGTGATATTATTTCAAAATAATAGGTTTCGATTAGAAAAAATAAAATAGGTAACGTGTTTTAGCTGAAAAAGTTAATTTGTTGACTATTACTAATTATAATATTATTAATTTAATTAAATAGAACTCACTATAATATTTTGAAAAGGAGATATTTTAATTAATAGAATGCAAAAGATTATATGTTTTATCTAAAAATGGGAATTGATTGGTTACTCAAAAATAGAAAATATAACATGTTTCACCTGAAAAAGAAAATTGATTAGTAGTTGGTACTTATAATATTATTTTATTCAATTAAGTAGAATTATGGATAAAAAAAAGTTACAACAAATAAGGGAGGGACTAAAGTGCCAAATATAATCGATTTTCTTTAAAATTATATGATTTTTTATTTAATTTGAATTAAATTTTTTAAGACATGAATTTCGTGGTTTTAAATTTTTAAATGATATGATTTGATAGTGATTACATAAATGTTGCCTGTGATATTTTTTAGAAAATGAGTAATTTTAGTTAAAAAAAAAATATAGAAAAGAGATACATTTCAGGTAAAAAAAGGTAATCGATTAATTATTAGTAATTAAATATAAAAAGAAATTGATTAGTTATTAAAGGTAACATGTTTTACATGAAAATGAAAATTGATTAGTTATTAGTAATTATAAATAATTAAGTAAACTATAATTTATTAAGTGTGGGTAATTAAGTAATGATTATAAAAAATTGAGTAAGGATAATTTATTATCAATGTTCAATTATATTTTTGGTGGGCTATGGCTCACCCTTTCTTTATTTATCTATATCACAACAACAGCTAGATCTGATGGCCGCGCCAGTCGCAATCGGTGCAAGCAAGCTATAACTGTCAGAGGGTTAAACCGCGGAGGTCATAGCTACCATGGTTGAAGAGTAAGCTACTGGTAGGCTAGTTGTTAGCATTTGAGTATCAAATATATTTATTATATGGCATATACAAATGGATGGCAAAGAGTATGTAATGGTTAATTGTAAACCTTTTGGGTTGTAAGAACTCAATCTTCCGATTAATAATATTTGGTAATTACTCTTATTTCATCTCTGGGACTATAACGGGTGTGTTTTGTGTTGTTGTTTTGGGTCACAAGGTTGTACTTTAATTTATGTTGGTCTTGTGGAAGGAAATTGAGACCGTAACGACCAGATCCCTGACCCTGGATCTGGGGGTGTTACAACCTGGATGGGAAAAACATGGCTTTGAAAATCATGAGGCATGGAATTTATTGGCTCACGATGTGCCAGGACTGTGAGGAGTTCGTAAAGCGGTGTGAGCCGTGCCAGAAATATGGGTCCGTGAGTCATCGACCTTTAGTTCCTTTCAATCCAACGACTCCATGTCCATTCTTTATGTGGGTCATCGACCTTGTGGGTCCTTTGCCAAAAAGCTCCAAACAATGCCAATACATAATTGTGGCAGTTGATTACTTTACAAAATGGATAGAAGCCAGGCCCCTAGCAAGGATAAGAGAGATTGAGGCAGTTCATTTCTTTATGGAACAAATAGTCTTCAGATTTGGGGTACCCAGAGTGGTTATTACGGATAATGGCACTCAGTTCATCGGGGAAAAATGGGTAAATGCGGTGAATGAGCTAGAAATTCAGCATCTCAAAGCCTCGGTTGCATATCCACAAGCAAATGGGCAGGTGGAAATCACCAACAAAGCAATCTTGTAGTGATTGAAGAAAAGGCTATGTGAGGCTAACAGAAACTGGGTGGATGAGTTGCCCAATGTGCTGTGGAGTTTGCGAACCACTCCGAAAGCTGCTACAGGAGAAACACCGTTCAGAATGGCCTATGGAACTGAAGCAGTCTTGCCAGTCGAGATAGGCTCTAAGTCTCTAAGGATCGAGAAGTTCGATCCCAAGTCATCAGAGGATGGTCTAAAGCTGAACATCGATCTCCTCGAGGAGCTCAGGAACTCCACTCAGGCCAACGTCTCCAAGTACCAGGAGAAAGTCGCGAAGCTATATAATTCAAAGGTTAAGCCAAGGAATTTTCAGGTCAATGACCTCGTTCTGAGAGAGACAGCGACCTCGATGCCCTCAAAACAAAGCAAAATGTCTCCACCTTGGGAAGGGCCTTACAAGATCACGAAGGTCAACAACTCAGGCTCTTATCGCCTCTCCCACCTCGATGGAATGCCAGTAACAAATGCTTGGAACGCCATTCATCTCAAAAAAAATTATCCATGAGTCCCCTAGCAGACATCATCTATCCTTCTAAGTTATTTAAATTAAGGTACGAAATAGTTTCTGAACTTCCTTTGTAATCAAGTCGCTCTCGTGATCCATCCCACTTATGAATGGATTACGAATTAAGTCAACATTTGTTTAAGTTTTATGAATAAAAACTCCAGTTGGGGTAAAATCTTTAAGTTATTATACTCTGATTCGTTGAATGCTCTATTACTTTTTTCTCGTCAAAACTCATACGCATGCTTCAAAATTTTCAATTTACAAAGTACTAAATATTAAAAAGGTAAAGTGCTCCAAGAATATCTCCAACGACAAAATACTGGGAAAGGTAAAAGTTCGCCAAACATCAGTTACTTCGATCATTTCGAACAGTTCAAAGAGCCCAAACTCTCCTTGGACACTTTCGAATTCGCTATCAAAATAGAAACAAAAGCGTTAAAAGGAATGCTCCATGATTGTTGAAAAGGTAATGCTCACCGTCGAGATAAAAATACAAACGTGACTAGATCAAAATTCGCCACTCATAAAAACACGGGTAAGCTACTCCAAAAAGAAAAGAAAGGAAAAATGACGATTGTCAAAAGGTACAAAACCATATCAAATCGCCATATGAAATCACACCAAAGGGAGATCTATACAAATACGCCAAAAAAGTAAAATTCCTCCAGTTAATCAAAAGAGATAAAAGAAATACGCCAAAGATAAACGCCCTGATCACCTTCAGCATCAAAATAACGGAAAGCTAAAATGCATTACTCCACAACACTCCGACCAGCTCAAATAGCTCAAAGAGCTCAACATCTCCATGAATACATTTGGACTTATCATAAAAAACAAGGAAAAGGTAAAGGTCATCGCCGAGCAGAAACGCAATCGAAATTCCAAAATATGCCTTACATAAAGAGAAAGGTAATATACGCCACAACCATATCTTAGAATCGCCAAATGTTAAGGTAAAGGTAAATCTACAATGCGCCAAACGGTAAAATTGCACCAAGTCTCCAAAACTCAAACCACATTATCGAAAGGGTAAAGCTTATTTGATTTTAGCTAAAAGCTCAAAAGCTCCAAAATTCTATCGAACCTCTCCATAGACCTGTGCTAATCTGAGAGAGGTCCTAAAGTTCATGAAATCCATGGATGTCTACTATGAGAACGATAAAAGACATACCAAGCATGGAAAGGTACAGAAAGCTAAACTACCGCACAGAAACATGCAAAACCAAATAGAGAATAATTGTTATTCCAAGATTACACACTTGTATAATTGTAGAAGGGGGGGGGGGGTTGAATACAATTCTTGATATTTATAAATTTCTGATAAGAACCACAGAAATCTATAAGAAGATAATTGCTGAATGAGAAATGATTCACAAACACATGAAAAATCAGGTGGTTAAATGTACCACCTGAGACTTTTATTCGAAGAAAACTCTGTGATACAGAAGTACACAGCTGCTATTTTACAACTCTTTACTTCTAAGGATATTCAAGAAACCCTAAGCAAATATGTCTGTTTTCTTAGTTTCTAAAGAGTTGCTACACTTGGTTATATATCCCAAGTTTACAAGTACTACAGGAATAAGATAATATTAATCTAATTCTAGTTGACTTGCTACTCCACTCCAAATCCACATATAGCCGAAAGGTTGTCCTTGTGAACAGATATGTCCCATGCACCTTTCTTGTATGTACTGTGTAAATGGAATGCTTCTTTTTTCTGCGTTTCCAAAGTATGGCTGCCATACTGCTTTTTATACCTACTATCAACCCATGTGATCTGTCAGTCAAATCTGTCCTTATCAACTGCTAATTCCCAGCTAGCATAGAAGTAAGTGTAAATGATTATCTGTTGACATTGTACACTAACATCCGTTGATGATATATTGAACTGTATCCGTTGATATTGAGATTTGTGCTGTATCCGTTGATAGAGTTCTGTCTTCATCCGTTGATACACTTTCACTTAGACAGAATTACATAGCATAGCTTATTTACAATTGGCTACCCTATTTTGTCTATCCATTGATGATCAACATGATTGTGGATAAAAACACTATCAACTGATAACACAGAGATACCGCAGTATGCTACAAAACCTCATCCGTTGATGAGCTACCTTTCAACGGATAGAGTTATAATGTCTCATCCGTTAACAGTTACAAAACATGACTTATACAATTTGATTGATTGTGAAATTATCATCAAGTACAACATATTCCTAACAATCTCCCCCAATTTATACTTGATGGCAATAAAGCATAAATTTAGGACCTTGATGATAACAAAACATTCCTAAGGATATATATAGAACAATGCAAAAATTGTATTAAGCTACAAAAATTAAAAACAGAAAGTTTGAGAAATTTACAGAGAAGTGCTCCTCTAGACTGAGCAGATTAATACTGTTTCTTCTCTTTGGTTGGCATCACCCTTGATTTTCCTTCTTTGGCAGAGTTGGACTCAATCTGCATTTGGAGTTGCCTATAAAAGGCATCTTCTTCAACAACTTTTGGATTTAGCTTTTGTTGTAACCATCTCAGGTATTGAGAACTAGCCTTTGATAGTTGGTCTTCTAACCTGAAGAATCTCCTGTTACCATCTTCGTCCCTGAACTCCATCATCCAGAAGGGTTAAAGGTGGATTTTCTGTCCATTGTACGGGATCTTCATCTTCCTTGGTAGTCTTGATGGTGAGTTCCATTCTCTCCTTATCTGTTCTATTCTGTCCAGTATCTCCCCTTTTGCTATCCTGGAGAACCCTGTGTATCTCTTGATTGCAGAGAACACTTTGGTTAATGTCAGATAATTTTCTCCAAGAACCCTATTTAGTGGCCATGTCCTTTCCTTTCCTCCCTTGTATACAAAGACCAATCTCTCAAGCAAATGTTTATATTTGTCAATTCCTCTTACTTCTGACAATTCATCCAGATACAGATTCATGCCAGAGTATTCTTCAATATCTGCCTGATAGATAAAATCATCCTTGTTTTCCAAGATTGGTTGCTTGATAATAGCAGGTACCCTAGCAACTTGAATTGGTTCCTTTGAAGGTTGCTTCCTTGGTATCCTTTTCTTCTGTTTAGGCTTCTGTTGAGGCTTCTGTTGAGGCTTCAGCAAGAATGAAGGAACCTCAATGGAGTCAATATTCATTGGTTCCTCTTTAGGGGTTATAGGGTCACCATGGAAATTCACAGTTGGGTCGAATACTTGTGCAGAAATAGATTGTGATGAGCCAACAGTTTCACTTCTTACAATTTCTGGAGAGGCAGGCCTCCTTGCCTTTGATTTCACTCTCCTTCTGGATTTGGGGACTTCCTCAGGTTCCCTCATTTCATCTTCTACCTCATCCATTAACTCCTGAGCCAGCCTGGCTTGCTTCTCCTCTGAGTTTTCATATTGATTTTCTTCACTTGGATGAGCTTCCCTTAGAAGTTTGGAGGTCTCCTCTCTTTTTGCTTCAACAAATCTTGGATGACTGTTGGATATATTTAACACTTTTCCATTCCTTATTATTATAGCCATCCAATCTCTTACACTCTTATTTGTCTTTTCCTTGAACTCTTTGATTGTATTTCCCATTAGCTTCTCATCATCATCCTTGGGAAATGGAAAGTCCAATTGTAACTTGTTCTTCCCATTTGCCTTTGGTGGAGAGTAGGCTCTGGTTCTTATGTATGGTTCAAATTCTTTGACATAAGATGGTTCAGCATCATAAAATGTAGGAGCCACAATTTCTGGAGTGAGCACCTTCAGAATTGTAGTTGATATTGTTGGAGCTGAGGACTGAGTAGAGAACAGAGTTGATACAATTGATTCATTGATCATTCTCTCTGTCCTCAGAATTCTT
Source organism: Kitagawia praeruptora (assembly GCA_037693485.1). Taxonomy (NCBI): domain Eukaryota; kingdom Viridiplantae; phylum Streptophyta; class Magnoliopsida; order Apiales; family Apiaceae; genus Kitagawia; species Kitagawia praeruptora. The sequence goes on from CM075352.1 coordinate 131,257,621, forward strand.
TCATTTGCCTCCTTGTTGATCTTTTCTAAGGCTTCTATTCTGGCTTGCCTTTCACCATCTGAGATTTCTGATAGACTCTGAATCTCAGGCACCACCATTTGTTTCTTCTTCACAGGGGAAGCCTCTATAGAAAACTCTGTTGGATTGACCACTATAGTTGGCTGTTGCTGCTCCCCCTCAATTTGTGCTACCTTGCTACTGGAAGCTGGAATTGGACTAGAAGTAGTTGCAACCTCTTCTACCCTTTTCTCCCCCTTTTTGTTAGCATCAAGGGCTGGAGGTGAGGCTGCAAGTAGCCTTTCCAGTAGCTCAGTCTGTTTGGCTTGGTTGGCAATGATTGTCTGCATTTGAGATTCCATACTATCCACTCTGGAGGAAAGATGCTTAACAGATTTGGCCAGACTATCTTCCTTCAATAATTTACTAGTCAGCACCTTCTGAGTGGTAGTAGGGGCTAGTGCCTCAATCTTGGCATCTAGATCTACTTTCATTTCCCTTATTGCAGTTTGGACCTCCTCCTGTTGTGTTCTTTGAATAACCATATGCATCTTGTGAAGTTTGAGGGAGGCCATTATTTGCTGAAGGATAGCCTTCCTCTGTGGGTCTACATTTTGGTGCTCAGCCATAGCAGATTGATATTGCTTCATAATCTCCACATTGAAATCACCAACCACAGTGGTAGTAGAAAATACCCATTCTGGAGTATCCTCCACATTGACTTCTTCATCACTTGGTGTGCTATCACTGTCATCATTGCCAAACTCTTCATTGTCAGCATCTGAAGGCAGAGCTGTCAAAGCTTCCTTTGCTCTTTGTAGAGATTGTGAGGTGTGCACTAGGTGCATTGCCTTCTCTGCCTCCACATTGCCTTGTTGTGCCATGACTTGATAGGCAGAAACAGGATGAGTAAAGGTTTCAGGATCCAAAGAGATGGAGTCAATGATTGACTGATATTCTTATCAAAATTCCATCTCTTTAGAAGCTTCATTAACCTCCATTAACTCACTTGCAATGGCTGGATCTTCCTGCCTTATTTCTCCTGTAGTCCCTTCTCTCCACTCATCTCTCTTTTCTTGCATCAGGGGCTCCCCCTGGCTCACACCTCTCACACCCTCACCTTCACCTACTAAGGTGGAACTCTCTTGCTCTCCTTTTGCCTGACCTGAAGAAATGGTCAGCCTCTCATTATTTGCCTCTCCTTTTGCCTACTCACAAGGCAGCCTCTCACTCCCTTCCCTCATTCCTAAATGTGTTTCAACTACTACAAACTCCTCCACAGTTGACATGGGAATGTCACATATTGCAGTGGTAGAGAGAGTTGATGAAGGAAAAAGAGTATCAGTTGAAGTGAAAACCAACACTGAATCTATGGTGATTGATTTTAAGGAAGAGGCCACAAATAGTGTTGTGAATTCAGGAATGGAAGATTGACGGCCCAACAAATCATCTAAAAGATGATGACCACCAATTGTTGAGTGGGGCTTCTCTAAGAATTTTAAAGATGGAGAATCAGGAATTGATGTAGATATCATATCCACATCCAGAGATGAAGTTGGTGATGGTGGATTGAAATGTGTATCGATTTGAAGGTTAAGATCAAGGGGCTGTGACTCCACATTTATTGAAGTCACATCAAACTGAATTTGAGAAGGTACAGTTTGATGTACTGTGTGTGCACCCTGTGATTCCCCAATGGTTTTGGATTTTACTCTTCTACCATAGGTTTTTGAGAGAGGGCTAGTGTCCCTTACCCTTTTGTGCAGTGTTCCTTGTGGGGAACTTGATTCAGTAGTTACACCCTGTTGAGAGGATGTAACTAGAATTTGGCTTGTAGGTTCATTAACAATCTTTTGAGAGACTGAAATGTTGGTTGCACCTGCCTCACCTTCCTTATCCTTAGGGCTTCTTTGATGTTCACCCTGTCCCTCACTGATGTGTCAAATTATACCTAACCGCAAGCGCACGGTGTCTATTGCTAGTACAGATGGCAAGCGGGTCGAATCCACAAGGAGACAGGTTCTACTAATTCCTTTTCAGTTATCGCTAATTGTTTCAAGGGTCAGACGAATATGTGAAATTATTAGTTAACTAATTAAACTAAATTAACACTAATTAAACAGATGATAAATAAATTATTTAAAACCTAGGGCAATCAGGTCCACCATGCTTACACAATTGGCTCTTAAGCTAAAGCAATCAATGTGATCCTATAACTAGAGTATGTTAATCTCTTTCAAGCATTAACACTCTCGAAACATTCAACACAATTAACCACTTTTAGTAATTCAATCAATTAGGTAATTAGAGTCAAGTTAATCTCTTCCAAGAATTAACGCTCTCAGAAATCCAATTATGCTTCCGCACTCAAATTCAATTCTGCTAATCGTATGTGTGCCTCTAGTAAGTAAATCTCTCGATCCATACCCCTATTTGCATATAATTAATCCATGATATTGGCCAATTACACAAATTAATGATTAAAACATATCAATCAGAATTAACCATAACCAATCAAACCACTATGAAAATCATGCCAATATTAGTGCAAACATGGCTTCCCTTTAAGCCCTAGAAATAATTACTCGCTAATAATTAAAGTAAAACAACTAGTAAAACAAGAAAACATAATTAAACTAATAAGAACAAAGAAAAGATTAAGAGAACAAAACCTTCAAACTTCAATGTTGTCACCCAAAAGAAGAGTCATGGTGTTTCTCTACATCTCCAATTAATAATAATAATCTACTCTAAACTATATTATCTGATCTAATATTACCTCCTTTTCTCCTCCCTCAAAATAATACCCTAGATGTGTTTATATAGGCTCTAAAAGTCTTGTCCAATAAAAGTATTTTAATACTCTAAATAAATTACAAGTAGGATTCCATAACTGAATAGGATTCCTTAATTAAAATTCGTAACTATAGTTACTCCTCTGTTTCTGGGCTCTTCCAACTCGATTTTGCTTATTGGACCACCTCTGAATTAAAGAAAATTCCACAAGCTTCGCGTGGACAGTAAGATCGTCAAATTCTGACTTCTGGAACTCAAGATATGGCCAAAACAGTGTAGCACAGCCCGTGTAGCCCAATAATACGAATTTTCTCCTATTTTATCTCCAAAATAGCTCTTTTTGCTCCAAATCCTTCCAAGTCATGAATTCTTTATTTCCTACAATAAAACAATAAAATCTATTAAATAAAAATCCAAATCAGTGCAAAACACAATAAATATGAGAATAAAATCATCTAGAATATATATATAAATATACTCTATCACTCACCACTCACTACCACCTTCACACTCCCCTCAAGAGTTTTGGTAGGTTTTACAACAGGTGTCTTTTGAGAGACACTTGAGGTTTGCTTTTTAGACTGTGGTTTTGAAACTTTGGATTTGGTCACTTTGGTAGGAGCCTGTTTGGTCACAACTACAGACTCCATTGTGACATTAGAAGTCAAAGAAATTTGGGGGTTAGAGATAGGAGTTTCAGGATTAGAAACAGTTACCTGAACAATTGGTAGATATACCAATTGTACTTCTACATTTAAGTTCATTCGAATCAAATCACTTAAGACTCTTTTCTCCTGAACAAAACAATTGAACTTGCTATCCGGGTTAGCAATGGATAGCTCATTCTCAGATACATGCAGTGCTAAGAGCATCAAAAATCTAGCAAAATAGATATTCTTGCTCCTAGTTTCCTTTTTACCTAATTTTGCTACTATCTCATACATGACTAGTGTGCTAAAATTATAGAATTTATCAGTCAAAAGCATACACATCATAACTAGCATGGAATTGGTAACAGCATCAAAGTTACTAATTTTTCCAGAAAAAGTTTTAATGAAGGCATCACAAAAATAACTCCATTCTTTAACCATCCCTTTCCTAACAATTTTCCCTAAGTTCTCAGTACTAAGGGTATAATTTATGGAATTAAGCATGGCAACAATTTCAGCATTACTGGGTACTTCCAGACAGTTATTCTCAGGCAATTTTAAACAAGCAGTTATCACATCAGAGTTAACTACATAGTTTTTACCCTTTAAAGAAAAAGCAAGTGTACCGTCTATGCCAATGTACTCAGCAGATGCCCACACCTCTTCAATTACCTCGTGGATTAGAGGAGTGGTGGCAGTCATAGCATATGACAGTTTGCATTTCTTCACGAAATTCATCATGGTGTGATAAGCTTCTGGAGCATTCACTGTATCAACAAAGGCCGCGAAATTGTTCTTCTCATAGGTGAACCCAGTGGAAGACATGATCTTAACAATAGGCGCAATTGAGGTGTTTGAACTTTTGTTGCAGAGAGTTTTAGTGAAGAAGATGCAGTTAACTTATGAGATTCTTGAAAATGAATAAAGGTGAGATGTGAGAGCACAAGACAGCCTTTTATATTTTTCAAGAGTTAAAAATGAAATAATTAAAAGTAATTACTCCATTGGGCAAAAGTAACCGTCAGATAATAAATGAAAAGAAAAGAAGTACAGCCATGACTAAATATACACGTTCACAAACGTCTATAATTAAAAAGGAATGTATATCAACGGATAAAGAATGGACGGTTGAGAACCAGTTTATCCATCGATGATGTGGACAACCTGTTATCCGTTGACATACGAAAATCTAGTAATGTGTTTATACTACCAACGGATAAAAGGATATCCGTTGATAAGCAAATTTTGCCTTAGACAAAATTTCTGTAGAAAATTTTTCTGAGAGTTTTTAATTCTCAAGTAAATCAAAACACATTTCTAGCTGTAATTCAGTATGATCAAATATCACTAGGAATTATGAAATATTAAGCATACATAGTTCACCTACCAACCTTGTGAATGAAGATTCATCAAGAGGCTTGGTGAAGATATCTGCAATCTACATTTCACTTGGCACAAAGTGCATTTCTACTGTACCATTCATCACATGCTCTCTAATGAAGTGATATTTGATGTCAATATGCTTGGTTCTCGAGTGTTGCACTGGATTCTCTGTGATGGAAATAGCACTTGTGTTGTCACAGAAAATTGGAATCTTCTCAACTTTTAGACCATAGTCAATAAGTTGATTTTTCATCCAAAGAATCTGTGCACAACAACTTCCAGCAACAATGTACTCAGCTTCAGCTGTAGAAGTGGAGATTGAGTTTTGTTTCTTACTGAACCATGACACAAGCCTGTTCCCTAGAAATTGACAAGAACCTGTAGTACTTTTCCTATCAATTTTGCAACCTGCATAATCTGCATCTGAATAGCCAATTAGATCAAAGCCAGAATCTCTTGGGTACCAAATGCCAAGGTTTGGTGTTCCATTGAGATATCTGAAAATTCTCTTAATAACAATCAAGTGAGACTCTCTAGGGTCAGCTTGAAATCTAGCACAAAGACAAGTGGAAAACATAATATCAGGTCTACTAGCTGTTAGATATAGAAGTGAGCCTACCATGCCTCTATAGCTTAAGATGTCCACAGACTTCTCCTTAGTATTCAACTCAAGCTTAGTTGCAGTGGCCATAGGTGTTTTTGCAGAGGCACAATCCATTAAGTCAAATTTCTTTAAAAGATCATAAATATATTTTGTTTGACTTATGAAAATGCCCTCATTAACTTGCTTCACTTGTAAGCCAAGAAAGTAAGTTAATTCACCCATCATGCTCATTTCATACCTACTTTGCATAAGTTTGGCAAACCTTTTACAAAGCTTCTCATCTGTAGACCCAAAAATAATATCATCTACATAGATTTGAACAAGTATTGAAGAACCATTGACATTTCTATGAAATAAGGTTTTATCTACTGTACCTCTAGTGAAGTGATTCTCCAAAAGAAATTGAGATAAAGTGTCATACCAGGCTCTTAGTGCTTGCTTCAAACCATAAAGTGCTTTTAAGAGAAGATATACATATTCTGGAAATTCTGGATCTTCAAAGCCAGGAGGTTGATGGACATAAACCTCTTCTTCCAGTTCCCCATTTAGAAAGGCACTTTTGACATCCATCTGATAGACTTTGAAATTGGCATGTGCTGCATAGGCTAGGAATATTCTAATTGCCTCAAGTCTTGCCACTGGAGCAAAAGTTTCATCAAAATCTATCCCTTCTTCTTGAGAATAGCCCTTTGCCACTAATCTAGCTTTATTCCTCACAATTATGCCATTTTCATCAGTCTTATTCTTGATAACCCATTTGGTACCTATGACACCTCTATCATCAGGTTTGGGCACAAGCTTCCATACTTTATTTCTCTCAAATTGGTTTAGCTCTTCTTGCATTGCTAAGACCCAATCTGGATCTAGAAGGGCATCTTCCACTTTCTTAGGTTCCTCTTGAGATAGGAAACTGCTGTATAGGCATTCTTCTTGAGTGGCCCTCCTAGTTTGAACTCTTGAACTTGAATCACCAATGATTAACTCAAATGGATGATCTCTAGTCCATTTTCTTGAAGGTGGAAGGTTTGATCTGGATGAGGTTGCTTCATCTAAATGAGCATGATCTTGTTGATTGATCATTGAGTTTTGACTTTGAGAAACTCCCCCTGAGTTTGTTGTCCTTGCGGAATTATGAAGTTGACTGTCAACGGATGCATCATTTTGTCTATCAACGGATGCTCCATTTTGCTTGTCGATGGATGCATGAGAATGCCTGTCAACGGATGCATCTGATGCTCCAATATGACTGTCAACGGATGCTTCATTTCCAGTGTTAGCATCACTTCTAGTTGGACCAACAACTCTAGGTGAATTTTCATGGTCATGATCTTCATTTTCCTCATCATCATCAATGTACATTCTTCCTTCTACCTCATTTTCAAATTTCAACTTTTCATGGAAGCCTTCATCATTTAGACCTAGAATCTTTTGATCATCAAACACAACATGTACAGATTCCATAACAATGTTGATTCTTAAATTGTAGACTCTATAGGCTTTCCCTGCTGCATACCCAACAAAGATAGCTTCATCTGCCTTTGCTTCAAATTTGCCCAAGTTATCTCCATGATTCCTTAGCACAAAACACTTACATCCAAAGACATGAAGAAAAGCTAAAGTTGGTTTCTTGTTGGTAAATAACTGATAAGGAGTCATTCCTCTAGCTTGATTGACCAAGGAAATATTCTGAGTGAAACAGGCAGTGTTGACAGCTTCAGCCCAGAAATATGTTGGCAATCTTGATTCACTTAGCATTGTTCTAGCTACTTCAATGAGAGTTCTGTTCTTCCTTTCAACAACCCCATTTTGTTGAGGTGTTCTAGCAACAGAAAACTCATGGACAATTCCATTCTCTTCACAGAAAATCTTCATTGTGGAATTTTTGAATTCAGTACCATTATCACTCCTGATTCTTTGTACTTTGACTTCAGAACCATTGTTTACTAGTCTGAGATGATTGATGATGATTTCACTTGCACAATCTTTGGAGTGCAGAAAGAAGGTTCATGTAAACTTAGAAAAATCATCTACAATCACCAGACAGTATTTCTTCTTTGAAATGGACATGACATTTACTGGACCAAATAATCCATATGCAGCAATTGAAGTGGCTTAACAATGGATGACTCTGTCTTGCTCTTGAAGGATGATTTCTTTTGTTTCCCTAATTGACATGGATCATACAATCCATCCTTGATGAACTCCAATTGAGGGATTCCTCTAGCCAGATCTTTTCTTACCAAATCATTCATAACTTTAAAATTCAAATGTGATAGCTTTTTATGCCATAGCCAACTCTCATCCTTGCTTGCTTTGCTGAAGAGACAAGTGATGGATTCTGAGCATACTGAATTGAAGTCAGCTATGTAAACATTTCCTTTTCTAAAGCTTGTCAATACCACATTGTTGTCTTCCTTGGCAGAAACAACACAGGCTTCTTTTGTGAACCTTACTTCATAGTCTTTGTCACAGATTTGACTAACACTAAGCAAATTGTGCTTCAAACCTTCAACTAAGGCCACTTCTTCAATGATGACATTGTCCTTTGAAATCAAGCCATATCCCTTAGTTTATCCTTTGCTGTCATCTCCAAAGGTAATTCTAGGGCCAGCTGCCTCCTTGAACTCTGTGAGCAGGGTTGAATTTCCTGTCATGTGCCTAGAGCATCCATTGTCTAGGTACCATAGATTCCTTTTGTTTCCCTGCACACATTCCAAAAACAAATCAAGTTGATTTTGGTACCCAAGTTTCCTTGGGTCCTTTCTTGTTAGCCTTTGACTTTGCACTCTTAGCATTCTTCAACTTAGGTGTAGATGCTTGAGTGATGGGGTTTGACAAATGCTCATCTGCATGAATATTTGATGCATGCATTTGTGGAAAATTGGCATACATATTATTCATGCTAGGAATGCTCCATGACATTTGTGGCATATTCACAGATTGAAAATAAGGATTAGACACATATGGCATGTTCACATATGGATTTGAAAAACTAGCATTTTGATACAAACCAGGCATTGCAGGCATACATGGTATTGTTTGAGGTACATGAACAGGAGCCTTGTTAACAATCTTGCAATTAGAAGATAGGTGATTGACACTATTACAATTACTACAAGTTTTCCTAGGGGCAAACTTGTCAGGAGAATAATTCTTTTTCTTGTTGATGTCTATCTTACCATTTCTGTTCTTTTTCTTTTTACCCTCAGTTTCTACCTTTTCATTATCTGATTTACCAACAACCTTTTTGTTATGTAAATCACCTGTCTTAGCCTTCCTACTAGATTTGGTTTGGCTACTCTCACCACTAACAAAGTTCTTATTGACTAGACCATACTTAATATCCAGTTTCTTGAGTTCCTTCTTACTAACAAACTTTTTGTTAGTCGACGGATACCTCTCATCCGTTGATGGTTCATCTGTCAACGGATGATCACTATCCGTTGATTCACAAATAGTCTCTAGATCCTCAAGGCCAAGTTCTAGCTCCTTTTTCTTTTGAGTCCAGGTATCCTTCACAAATGATTCTATTCCCTGGACTTCTATTATGTTTTGTGAAATATTTCTACAACTTTGAAATTTAGCAATTATCCCTTGTTCCTTTTCCAGCTGCTCTCTTAAAATTAGTTCTCTTTTTAACACAGCTTCAAGTTCTCTTTTAGCATCATTGCAATCAACTCTCATTTTCTCAAATTCTAGAAATTGAGTTTCTAGAGCATCATTTCTATCACTTAAAAACAGATTAGTCTCTTTAATCCTATTGTTCTCTTTAGTAAGTGATTTAAGAGTAACACTCAAGTGATATAGTTCAGTAGACATTTCATCTATAACACTATTGCATTCCTCTTTGGTGAGGTCAGAGAGATTAGTAGAAAATACCTGATTGCTAGCTGAACTTGCTTCCTACTCAGAATCAGCCATCAATGCAAGGTTGACAAACTCAGCATCATCATCAGAATGAATTCCATCAGCAGCCCAGTCATATTTTTGGGTCATGAATACCTTTCCTTTCTGCCTGAGAAGATCAAAATATTTCTTCTTGTAGTCAAAAGTTTCAGTTGGCTTTCCCTTGTTCTCAGATCTAGGCTTCCTGCATTCACTTATCATGTGACCAGCAATTCCACAATTGTAGTATTTAATTTTAGATTTATCCATATAGTTGCTTGTAGAAAAATCCTTGTTAAATGGCTTGGCCACCCCAGAGTTTCTTCTGAATTTCAGCTTAGAGAATCTCCTAGATAGAAAGGCTAAATGCTCATCTATCTCATCCAATTCATCCTGCTGAAGGACACTCATTTCTTCAGACACTTTTTCCTTGCTCTTGCTTGATTATGCTCTACCTTCACAAACCTCCCTGTTTGGTGTAGATTTAGCAGCTTCAGTCCTCTTCTCCTCCTTCTGCTCCAAGTTGGCAACAAGTGCAACTGACCCACTTTTCTTTTGGGCCTTCTCAATCTCTTCATCCTGCTCCATTTCTAGTTCATATGTCTTTAAAGTTCCATAGAGCCTTTCAAGAGTAAATGTCTTGTACTCTTGAGTGTTTCTTAGAGAAATAGTCATTGGCTTCCACTCTTTGGGCAGTGATCTCAGAAATTTGAGATTAGAATCTTTCACTTGGTAGATTCTTTCATACAGTTTCAAGCCATTCAGTAGCTTTTGAAATCTACTAAATATGTCATTCAATGTCTCTCCATTCTTGAAATGGAAGTGCTCATACTGTTGGATTAGTAGTTGCATCTTGTTCTCCCTTACCTGTTCCGTACCTTCACAAAGGGTTTGAACAATGTCCCATACTTCCTTGGAGGTAGTACAGTTGATAACATTGTCAACCATGTCTGTTTCTAAGCCATTAAACAGAATATTCATGGTCTTTTTATCTTTGTGGACTTCTGCGATGTCTTCAGTACTCCACTCAGAAACAGGTTTGGGAATGTAAGTGTCTGGTGCATCTGCAACAAGGCCAACTCTTGACGCAGTCTTCATTGGAACATGAGGACCCTTCTCAATGCAATCTACAAAACCTTCATCAATAGACATGAGATGTAGACGCATTTTTACTTTCCAGTGAAAGTAATTTTCTCTATCAAGAACTGGTATCTTTACTCTATAATCCTTCTTAGACATGTTTGAAGTGTGTTGATCTTTAAACTTCAAATATGTTAGAAGCTTGCTCTGATACCAATTGTTATTCCCAGATTACACACTTGTATAATTGTAGAAGGGGGGTTGAATACAATTCTTGATATTTATAAATTTCTGATAAGAACCACAGAAATCTATAAGGAGATAATTGCTGAATGAGAAATGATTCACAAACACATAAAAAATCAGGTGGTTAAATGTACCACCTGAGACTTTTATTCGAAGAAAACTCTGTGATACAGAAGTACACAGCTGCTGTTTTACAACTCTTTCCTTCTAAGGATATTCAAGAAACCCTAAGCAAATATGTCTGTTTTCTTAGTTTCTAAAGAGTTGCTACACTTGGTTATATATCCCAAGTTTACAAGTACTACAGGAATAAGATAATATTAATCTAATTCAAGTTGACTTGCTACTCCACTCTAAATCCACATGTAGCCGAAAGGTTGTCCTTGTGAACAGATATGTCCCCTGCACCTTTCTTGTATGTACTGTGTGAATGGAATGCTTCTTTCTTCTGCGTTTCCAAAGTATGGCTGCCATACTGCTTTTTATACCTACTATCAACCCATGTGATCTGTCAGTCAAATCTATCCTTATCAACTGCTAATTCCCAGCTAGCATAGAAGTAAGTGTCAATGATTATCCGTTGACATTGTACACTAACATCCGTTGATGATATATTGAACTGTATTCGTTGATATTGAGATTTGTGCTGTATCCGTTGATAGAGTGGATTTGAGTTGTATCCATTGATAGAGTTCTGTCTTCATCTGTTGATACACTTTCACTTAGACAGAATTACATAGCATAGCTTATTTACAATTGGCTACCCTATTCTGTCTATCCATTGATGGTCAACATGACTGTGGATAAAAACACTATCAACTGATAACATAGAGATACTGCAGTATGCTACAAAACCTCATCCGTTGATGAGCTACCTGTCAACGGATAGAGTTATAATGTCTCATCCGTTGACAGTTACAAAACATGACTTATACAATTTGATTGATTGTGAAGTTATCATCAAGTATAACATATTCCTAACAATAATATCACAATAGCTTCAAAGGTTCAGAATACGATGGCATCAGTTCAAAAGTACCAAAAAGTTCACGAAAGGTAAAAAGCAGAAACTAAGAGATTACATAAAACCTTTCGGGGCATACCCCAGGCCAGCCAAGGATCTTCAAAGGACTTAAGCAACGCTAGAAGAACCCGTCTTCCCAACTTCGTTTTTCTTCGCCAGATCAGCAAGGTAGTTGTCGAAACCATGGTCCTTGACATCAACTCCAAAGCGAGCAAGACGAGCAACATTTTCGCCATAACCCTCCTCAAAGGAAGACATGGCCTCGGCTTGGCTCTTGGCTAGTGATAAGTGGATGTATATCCACTTGGAACATTCTAAATCGGCTTAAATTGATTGTCTTGGGCTCAAGTTTCTTGTAGTTTTGATGTGTTTTGTTTAGTTGTGCAGATTTACAAGGATGTTGATTATGGTGGATGTTTTTGTCGTTTTTGGAGATTTAATTTATTTAAATTCGGATTTATTGGGCTGCACGCGTGAGATTCACTGTTTGGGCCATATCTTGAGTTCTATAAGTCTGTTTTCAGCCCGTAAGCAGTCCACGCGAAGATAACGAGATTCTCTATCATTCTAAGGTGGTCCAGAGGCCCAATTACGTCTGGAACGGCTCTGGAAAACAGAAGAAAAGTCAGCTACGAATTTCCCTTAAAAAACAGAATCAGTTTAGGAAACGTATCTTGCAGAAATTCTATTATAATTCTGTTTTGGTATTTTCTTGCTGGGCAAGATGTCTAGAGCCTATATAAACACATCCAACCCTTGTAAATTAGATCATTAGGATTATCATTAGGAGTAGAACTATTACATATCAATTACTTTGGTTTATTTGTATATTTTCATACTTTGTTTTTATCATGGTTTCATCAGATCCCATGATGACGAGAGGTTCGATTATGAACTAATTGTTGTCATGGGATTCTAACGGATTTATTTATGGAGCTTTAGTATCTTGATTGCTTTAAAGATCTGTGTGTGATGTATATCTTATATCCTCGTATGGTTGTGCTTATTGAATTTAGATGCGTAGCTAACATCTAATTTGTTAATTTCTTGTGAAGCGAGAGTGGATCTTGAGATTTAGAACTTGCCATGCTAGCATAGGATAGGTTGATGTTTTAACATCATGATTTGTAGCATGATTAGAGATAATATGCTGCCCTATGTGATCATTATGGATAACTTGTGCTTCAACCTTTATGTTTTCAAATTCTATAGAGATATAGGGTCTAAACATAATAGGTGCCTATTCATCTTCTATCTCTTTTGTGGATGTATGTGTAGATTGGTACTAGTATACCGAGAGGTAACTTTTACTCTTTTCGTGTTATCCGATCAGATATCATAACCATTGCATATAGTGATTAAAGGCGTCAGATCTAAGCGAAGTATTTAATGAAGTTAGGATTCCATGGTTTTTCTTGCAGACGTAATTAGATTTTAATTCTTGTTAGTTAGTTAATTCTTAGTTTTGTTAATTTGTGTCTTAGTTAATTTAGTTTAATAAACCCAAAATTGTTATTGTCTTAGCAGTGCATAATAACCATACATTGTTGTATAGGCATATTTACTGAATAGAACCATAACTTGATCCCTGTGGGAACGAATTTGGACTTAACCTTATATATTACTTGTGACCACGTACGCTTGCGTGTTTTAGTGTAAACAAGTTTTTGGCGCCGCTGCCGGGGATCATCGGTGTTTTATTTTTGGTTTATGTGCTTGTCAATAGTGGTCGTTAGCGTTCACTGACTCGGATTTGTTTTTCTTATCTATCTTGTTTAGTTTGGTGTGTTTCAGGTACTTAAGTGTTTGAAGATGGCAGGCCAGGAGTTGCCAAGGTGGGCATATTCGAGTACATCCATGCCTTATCAATGTGAGCGGTGTTTGGGCGTTCATGATCCCTCACAATATTGTTACTATGAAGGAGTTGATCCATATGTTAGTTATGAGGAACAACCATATTTTCAATACCATCCTCAACAGTACCAGCAAGATGTTCTAGATATGTCATATTTCTATGGAAGTGAAGATTTTCAACATCAGCAACCTACTCCTACTTTTCAGTCAGATGAGGTTCCTACTAGGGAGGAGATTAGGATGCTTGTGAAGAGTAATGAGGAGTCTCTCAAATCTTTGGAGATTCTAGTTGCTCAAGCTGTGAGATCATTGGAACAAGAGACTCTGGAAGAGATTAGGATGCGTATAAAGAGTAACGAGGCGTCTATCAAATCTTTGGAAACAATAGCTGCTCAAGTTAGGAATGCCTTGGATCAAGAGAATCAACAATTCATACCAGAGGCAATTCCAGAAAATAACGGTGACTTAGAGCAAGGTACTGCATGCATAATTGAAGAAGACAAATTCCAAGGTGAGGTTAGTGTTCACAAGCCATGTGAGGAATTTGATCATGTTAGGATGGTGGATGATTTGGAAAGGGCACTATTTGGGACAGACACTGATGAGCTGCAAAAATTTCAAGAATTGGTATGTGCGTACCAAGAGGTTGATGATCATGAGAAAGATGCAGGTCTTCTACTTGTCTCAAAGTGTGAAGATGGAGGTAGCACATTAGAGCCAATGGAGGAAGTTCTCTTTGAGGAGCCAAAGGCTTCAGAAACTTACATTTACCCTCCTCCATTATATTCAAGCGAAGCCCGTGTGTTGTTCTACAAATTGACAGATTTTGGGTCAACAGATGAAGGCATTGGAAGAGGATATAGTTGCTACATGAATAGGCCAAGCAAGGAGAAGGAGCAGAAAGTGTGCTGCCGAGATGATGATGAAGTATTGCGAAGAGAGGACCAGGCGAATTATTATCATCCTTAATGGAGGCTTGGAAGTTACGTCAAGCTATTGACGTTAAAGAAGCGCTTCTTGGGAGGCAACCCAAGGTATGTTTTCTACTTTCCCTTGTATTTACTTCCATTCAATGAGGACATTGAATATTTTAAGTTTGGGGGTGGTTTGAGGGATAAGTAGTGTATATATATGTGATTGTTAGTCATTGTGTTCATGTAGGATTTCATGCTTTGCATATTAGTAGTAGTAAATTATGCATTTATGTTCGTGATATCTACGTTTGTTTCATATAGGACATTCTGTTTTTATGTTCGTATACCATGTGAGTTCATAATAGTTTGCATTTGCACCCATGCTTGATAGGAATTTTGTGTTGTTGACGCTTTTGATTGAGAAGTGATATGCTTTGTTCTTGTGCACACACATACACTAGTAAGTTGAAGCTAGTAGACTTATTAAATGTTGTAAGTAATTAGAAGGTCATGAATATGTGCAAGATGATTTAGTTTGCATGCTTTGAATACAAGTCGGTGCGTTAGAGAGATTTTTTTGCTTGGGATTGAGTATGTTTTTCCACCAAGTGAGATTTTGAGCCATATTGCATATTTGTTGCAATTTATTCGTTTGCTTGAGTGTCCACGGATTGTTTGCATTGCTAGCAGTTGTTTGAGGTCTTTCTTGAAACGCATGACATTAATTGACGATTAAAATGATAAAGGCATTTAGGAATAACCGCATATTTTCCCATATTACCATAACATATTTACATGATCAATTAGTTAACCCGTTGAGCTTAATCCTATTTTTTCGGTGACATACCACATTACTTGCCGAGACCTTTTTCTTGTATTGGCCTTACATTAATTTGAACCCACATTGTCAAAGGCTAGTAGAGTGCTTAAGGGAGTAATAAGGTGTGCAAGGGAGGGGTTATTGTTGGTCATACTTTTGGGGGAAATATTGAATATTGGGTTTGGTTGTTTACTTGAAAGTCGACATATGTAATAAAATTATGGGATCATTGTTATTGTTTATATTATTGTTTGTGTTCTATTTAGCTCTCGAAAAAAAATAGAAAAAAAAACAACAAAAGAAAAAAAAAAGAAAAAAAAAGAAGAAAAAAAAATATGAAAAAAAAAAGAAAAAAAAAATATTATGAGAGCATGTTTGTGTTTGTTGTGATCCTATTTCAGTCGACTAGTCGAGTGTTTGTTTTAGTAAAATTATGTGGGGGAAAATATGGTGTTGTGTATGATGTATTATGGTACTTACTAGCTTTTGACACTACACCTGTTTTGGCTTATTTGACATACCTTGTCCCTAGCCCCATTACAACCCAATTAAAGACCTTTTGATTATCGTCATTGATGTATGTTGTGTTAAGAGTTAGATTGATACCAAATGTCAAGCGTGTTTATGATTTTGTTGGAATTGAGTGATACACTTACCCTTGTTCTTGAGTGAAAATTCTTTTGTGAGTGGATTGTGAGTGTTTGCTTGTTTTTGCGTATGAGATCCCGAGTTTTGTCTCAAAGATGTACTCTTGTAGGCTTAGCATGTTTACTAACTTATTCTTACACTTGACATGGGCTTGTGAGAACTTATGCATGTTCATTGAGTAGACTATGTGAATACTTGCACTTTCGACACCAAGACATTGCGTATTTACTTTGATTCTTAAGTTGATGTGGCATGAGAGGATTTGAAGGTATGGTAGATTAGATTAATTGCATTTGCATATTAGTTGCATTCATGCATTGCATTGCATTAGGTTAAATGGATTTTGTGGGTACATTCGCTAAAGGCCCTCACGAGACCTTACTCGTCCACTAGGGCTGCCTAGGGGTTTAAAGGGCTTGTTGCATATGCCAAATGCAACCGTGATCACCTACGGAAGTGGTACTAGTTAGTTAGTTAGTTGTAATTGTTTATGCTTGAGGACAAGCATCGGTTTAAGTTTGGGGGTGTGATAAGTGGATGTATATCCACTTGGAACATTCTAAATCGGCTTAAATTGATTGTCTTGGGCTCAAGTTTCTTGTAGTTTTGATGTGTTTTGTTTAGTTGTGCAGATTTACAAGGATGTTGATTATGGTGGATGTTTTTGTCGTTTTTGGAGATTTAATTTATTTAAATTCGGATTTATTGGGCTGCACGCGTGAGATTCACTGTTTGGGCCATATCTTGAGTTCTATAAGTCTGTTTTCAGCCCGTAAGCAGTCCACGCGAAGATAACGAGATTCTCTATCATTCTAAGGTGGTCCAGAGGCCCAATTACGTCTGGAACGGCTCTGGAAAACAGAAGAAAAGTCAGCTACGAATTTCCCTTAAAAAACAGAATCAGTTTAGGAAACGTATCTTGCAGAAATTCTATTATAATTCTGTTTTGGTATTTTCTTGCTGGGCAAGATGTCTAGAGCCTATATAAACACATCCAACCCTTGTAAATTAGATCATTAGGATTATCATTAGGAGTAGAACTATTACATATCAATTACTTTGGTTTATTTGTATATTTTCATACTTTGTTTTTATCATGGTTTCATCAGATCCCATGATGACGAGAGGTTCGATTATGAACTAATTGTTGTCATGGGATTCTAACGAATTTATTTATGGAGCTTTAGTATCTTGATTGCTTTAAAGATCTGTGTGTGATGTATATCTTATATCCTCGTATGGTTGTGCTTATTGAATTTAGATGCGTAGCTAACATCTAATTTGTTAATCTCTTGTGAAGCGAGAGTGGATCTTGAGATTTAGAACTTGCCATGCTAGCATAGGATAGGTTGATGTTTTAACATCATGATTTGTAGCATGATTAGAGATAATATGCTGCCCTATGTGATCATTATGGATAACTTGTGCTTCAACCTTTATGTTTTCAAATTCTATAGAGATATAGGGTCTAAACATAATAGGTGCCTATTCATCTTCTATCTCTTTTGTGGATGTATGTGTAGATTGGTACTAGTATACCGAGAGGTAACTTTTACTCTTTTCGTGTTATCCGATCAGATATCATAACCATTGCATATAGTGATTAAAGGCGTCAGATCTAAGCGAAGTATTTAATGAAGTTAGGATTCCATGGTTTTTCTTGCAGACGTAATTAGATTTTAATTCTTGTTAGTTAGTTAATTCTTAGTTTTGTTAATTTGTGTCTTAGTTAATTTAGTTTAATAAACCCAAAATTGTTATTGTCTTAGCAGTGCATAATAACCATACATTGTTGCATAGGCATATTTACTGAATAGAACCATAACTTGATCCCTGTGGGAACGAATTTGGACTTAACCTTATATATTACTTGTGACCACGTACGCTTGCGTGTTTTAGTGTAAACAGCTAGCTTATCATTCAAACTTTCCAGTTTTTCCATCAATTCAGCCCGTTCAGTTGTCCACGTCTCCACCCCCTTAGCAAGATTCTCATTGGATGTCTTCAAAGACTCCTCCAACTTTTGGACTTGTATCTCCAAATTTTTCACCTGATCACTTAAAGAATCACATTCAGTGATCAGTTCAGATTTCTCTGTAAGAGAGGCAAAGTGCTTGTCAGCAGCAGTAGCATTATCACGAGTCAAATTCTCCGAGATCTCCTCCAATTCTTTATTAAGCCTTTTCAGGGTCCTCACTTCTTCACGAAGCTTCTTCACTTCTAAAGGATCAACAACATCTTCAAGCTTCAACAGTCGTTCTAGTTCCAGGGACAACTACAAAAATATATGACAGATAAATAAGGACAAATGCATTATAACCAATAAAAGAACGGGGAAACAAGATACCTTATCGGCAAACTCCTTACAAACGCGAAGACCCCCCCTAGGAGTTACTTCGGAAACATCAACACCAGCTTTTGCAACTTCCTCGGAGAACAAATTCACCTTGTCAGAGCTCGGACAGCTCATTGGTTCCTTCAACCTCTTGGAAGATTGACTTCTAGATGAGTGACCTTCACGATGCCGTTTTTTCTCCTTGTCTTTCATAAAGGCAGTCCCAGAAGCATTAACGACAATTACCCCAGAAGGGGATTCAAGGTCCTTCGACATCACCTCAGGGTCACCCTCCACCTCAGGGCTGGGCATCATAGTAGAGGCCCCGGCGGCCTTACTCTTAACAAGGCGAGCCAAAAAATCTTCAGTTGGCATGATTGTAAACAGATCAACCACCTCAAGAAGCTTCGCACCTACCACTACAAACATAAAGAAGAACAGTTAAAAGGGCGAAATAGAGAAACAAGAAAAATACAAAAATGAGAAAGCTTACAACAGTGATCACTCAAAAACTGGACATCTAAAAACTCCTCAGGATGATATCTAACAACGGGTCCTAGGAAAACTTGTAAGCCCGAAGAGGTCATTGACCCCAATCGGTTCACAGACTTCAAACGTCCCGGGGAGTGAGCTTGCCACGGTCCAATTGCGCCCAACTCAGGACCCTCATACCACATCCACATTTTATGTCATCCAGAGTTAGACACTGGGGCTTCAACCAATTTTTTACAACCTTCTTTTTTATCTAGATAAAATTGAACCCCATTGCTCTTGAAACGGAAAATAGAAAAAAAAACAAGTCAAGACTAGGAAATTGATGGAGTTCATAACATCTCGCGATAACCCCCATTAATCTGGAGTACTGCGTTGGGCACTAGCTGACCCAAGCCACAACCAAGAGTTTGGAGGATAAATCGGAAAAAGGGATGCAAAGGCAATCTTAAACCATATTCAAAATAAACATCAGGGATGGCATGACAATTAGAGCGAGGCGGCTTCCACATTCGATCGTTTTCATCAAGCGCAAAGGCATTATAACCTCGAGAAAAGGAAACATATTGGGCTATCTTATCAAGGTCGGGAGGGTGTGTGGAGTAGAAACTGGGTTTATTAAACGACTTGTTCGATTCGAAGAGAGCTCCAGAATGGGGTCTAACAACTTCCTCAACTGAAGGGGTTTGGGAAGCTGATCCAACAGCAAGAACAGTTTTGCTAACAGACCCAAAAGAAAAAGACTCAGTTTTAACAGGAAGAGAACTCCGAAGAGGGTAACGAGGTCGGCTAGTCTTCTCGGGTAATAAACTCTCATGACTACCCTCACTCTCAGCAGGTTCTACACTCTCAGCAGAGGAATAAGATGTGATGATAGCTTTCATTATGACAAGGAACGAAAGGAAAAACAAGACAATGGGATAAATACAAAACAAGAAAGATGCAGAAAAGACAAGGACAGAGAAATACCTCACGCACCACAAAGACGAAGGTTGGAAGAGTAAAAGAAAAGAAAATAAGAAGTAAGAAAAGTAATCAACATTTAAAGAAGAAAAAAGTAAGAGAAAGAAGCACTCTACCTATTCAACGGGTGGACACGACTCTCGAAGACGTGGGAAAACGGAAAGACAAGACAACTGCCTGCAGAATCATCGAAATTCTAAACAAAAGTATACACGTATATAGATACGTTGAAAATTTTGTTTTAAGATGGGGAAATTGTTAGGTCCTCTGTGATAAATTTTTGTATTGGGCTTATGAAACAAATTGCTAAAAAGATCTAAAGATCTTTTGTTTACACTTAGGGGAATTGAATGTTGGGCCACAGGCCCACTAAAATAGTCTAACCCACTAAAAACCCAATTAGAATACGAGAAAAATGGGCCTGAGGTTGTCCTCAGGATCCTCTCCTAAGGATATAACATATTTCTACTTATAAAGTAAGGGCCCCGCAGGGGCATTTTTGTAATTATAATGTTTTTTCAGTCATTTACATAAATACCCTCTCATTTGTATTATAAATGTTTTAACCTCAGGTTTCTCTCCTAAGGTCATCCTCAGGGACTTGAAACCCTTAGAATACTATAAATATACTTGTAAATATAAATGTAACTCTAAAGGATTTGTTTCATTAATATTATACTTTTAACATATATAATTTGGATTGTAGTGTGAACAAAGAAGAGCAGTTAAGACACAAACGTAACTCCTCGCAAGAATCTTTTACAGTTTGGTGGTAGATACCACACATTTTAATCCCCTCCCCATTTCCTCAGACTACTCATTCTATTCTAACCCCAACAATCCATAACCAAGAAAATGTCGCCGGCGGCAAGAATTCTCGCCGGAATTTTCCTATTGTTTGCTATTTATTGCGGGACTGACCCATTTAAGCAAGGAGCAATATCTGAGTTCCCGGAGTTTGAAGCAGTTAAGGTTGATATGCCTGACTGGTCTCAGGTTCCACCGGAGAAAGATGTCGAAAACTTGTTGCAGAAGTCGGAGATAAAGTTTTTGAATCAAGTGCAAGGACCGGAGAGTATGGCTTTTGATCCAAAGGGACGTGGGCCTTACACTGGTGTTGCTGATGGCAGGATCTTGTTCTGGAATGGAGAATCTTGGGTTGATTTTGCTTTTACTTCTAATAATAGGTGTGTTTCTTTTTTTATGTTAGTGCATTTTATTAATCATGTGAATTTGGAGAAGATTAGGTTTGTGGTAGTTGACTTGATTTGACTTTAATTTTAAACTTTGAAAGTAGGATTGGTGTATTTGTGTTGTGTGTGTGTGTGTGTGAGTGTGTGTGTGAGAGAGAGAGAGAGAGAGGGGCAGGCGGGGAAGAGAGAATGAGAGAGAGGCGTTGAGAGAGGGTGAGAGAGAGAGAGAGAGAGAGAGAGAGAGAGAGAGAGAAATGTTTGTGAGTTGGTAAGAATAAGAGCTTTAAGTTACTAAGGTAAAGCCTGGATTATGAATTAGTTATTAGGTTATATGAATCAAATTAATATTGATAATGAAGTTAGAAAATTTCCTCTTATATATCAATTTAGTTGTGGAAATGTTAGGGGGGATAAAGTCATAAAACAACACATAGCCAAGTTTTTATGCTTTGCTAGGTAATGCTCACCACACCTTATCGATGAAGAGGGAAGGAAATACTTTGCGTTGAACTGGGGTTTTTGTCATACTGTTTTATTCTTGTGAATTTGTGAATGCAAAGATAGCTCGTCATTTGAGGTTTAATGTTATGGTCACTTGAAACATTAGGATAACTAGGGGTGGAAAACGGATAAAACGGATACGGATACAGCTATATCCGAATCCGGATCCGTTTTTTACAACCGTATCCGTATCCGTATCCGAATCCGAGAATATCCGAAAAAACTTTATCCGTATCCGAATCCGGCAAGTATTATCCGGATACGAATAATATCCGGATCCGAGTCCGAGAAATTAACATCAGCAATCACAGTAGATTCATAAAATTAATCAATTAAAACCATTAACTCGCCGGATTCTTAAAGTAAAGTGCCACAATCTCCGTCCCTCTCTTAGTCTTGAGCTTCAAAACGTCGACGTTTGGTCTCTCATTCACCCCACCACTCATCTTCATCTTCCCATCTCCATCCTTCACCACCTTATACGACGCCGGTTTCGGCGGAAAGAACGCAAACTTCGCTATCATCGACGACGTCACCACCCCCATTTCTCTCCTCTCTCTCTCTCTGTGTAAATAATAAATACAGTAGGGGGTGTTTGTTTTGTTATATAATAGAAAGGGTGAGAAAGAGTATAAAATTACTGCGTACAGCTAGCTATGGGGGGGGGTGTGGTTTGATGGGCTGTGTGTATAGAAAAAGATATACAGAGGAGATATAGAGAGATGTGTTATTTGTTGTGATGATACGGGGGAGAGAGATTTGAGAGAACAGATAAAAAGCTAAGAGGAGAAGATAAGATATTTAGTTGTATGGTTAATTTTGGTCATCTGTGTCTATTTTTTTAAAAATAAATTGGACCGACACAGTTTTCAAGAGTAGTGGGATAATTGAATAATGTTTTGGACCGACACAGTTTTCAATAGTATTGGGATAATTTATTTAATTTTATATCAAATTCATCATACTTTATTTTTAAGAGTAAATGATAAAAATTAAAAATATATTAAAAATATATTATATATTATTACTTTCGGATACGGATATTTTCGGATACGGATGTACCTATATCCATATTCGTATCCTAAACATCTCGGATTCAAATACGGATAATATCCGGTTGACCCCGGATACGGATAATATCCGCTTTTTCCCGGATACGAATACAGATATTTCGGACGGATATCGGATTTTCCGGATTTTTTTTCCAGCTCTAAGGATAACTGATATTGTCAACTAGTCATGTGTTTTTGTCCATGTTGAGACTTATCAGGTTTAGAAGAAAAAAGATCATACGACTCAGATCTTCATTGAACCAAGTTTTGTGGTGCTAAATGGATATACTTATTTTTTAGGGGGTGGCGGGTGTTTCGTCCATGCATTATTTTTTTCAAACGATTTATGTGGTCTCGTAGTATACTCAAATCCAGAAAGTCCTGTCAGTTTTACCTGTGTAAATGAAAGATTATAATGACTGTTAATAAACAAGAAAGGATAGATCGAAAATATGCACTTTGTTATAGCAAAATATAAATTATGCTCAAAACCTCTTGAATATGCACTTGGAACTTCATGATGTGGAAGGCTGCTTGAAGTAGCGCTTTATTGAAAGGATAGGCGAACAGCCAACCTAACCCCTTATCAAATAACCAAACTATACCTAGTATACTGTGTATCCCAAGCAGTGTCTAAAGAGTGAGATGTTCACAGATTTTACCTTCTACTCCTAGAAGTAAAGTAAAGAGGCTGTTTCTGTAAAGACCCCCAGCTTAAACAGCACAAAAAACACCTTATATTAATCCAATTGCAGAAATGTTGTGGTTATAAACATCAGTTTTGCTAGGTAATGCTCACTCACAGCATGTATCTTTTAAGGTATACGTTGAATATGAACTGATATAGAAAAGCTAGTGGTTCACCAACTCCGAGTGATATATTTGGGCAAATGTTATATACCTTTTGTTCATAAGAATGTTTGAGTACAAAGATAGCTTCTTTCGTGCAATGCATAACTTTAATATACCTCTTCCTTTGAAGTAGAGTATTATAGTCGAATAAGTCATGTGTTCTTATCCATGTTTTGGAGTTTCAATAACATGCAATAGAACTTGAAAAGTCATGGATCTTGTAAGAGCATACAATACAGACATTTCTTGATTTAAGTATTTCTGGAAACATGATACACTGCTGAGGGTGATAAATGCATTGGAAGGGTTCTTTGTCCACAGACCGAGCATTGTTTTATAAGAGGGGCTAATTGGATCAAAATAGATGATTTATGTAGGATACTCGGGATGCAGAAAGCCTTTTTATATATGTGAAATGGCAAATACATCCCTGCAGTTGGTGACTTGATGTCTACTAGATGTTCATGTGTTTTCTGTTTAAAGCGTGGTGATTACTTTTCTGTTATATTTTGATACTCATCTCTTATACCAGATAAATTATCTCATAAATAGGCATAATAATTTATAAAGAAGCCCCTTCAATAAATAATAAATATTGATACAAGCTAAATAAATCATGCATATAACAAGAGGACTTTCTTCTTTGTTTTTCTCTTGCATTTGTTTTTAAAAATTATTGAACCTTTATTACATGCAAAGTCCACAAAATCAAAAGTGGATAGAAGGGCTTGTACCTAATTTTGTTTTAAAAGAACAATTTTATATTTAAAAGATTTTTGTAATGATAGATGGATACTCTTACAAACACTTGGTGCTCGAGTAATTTTCGTTCTAAGGAATGATGCAGACATTCATGTCAATAGATGCAATAATTTGTGTGTATGACCTTGGTAACAAGTATTCTGAGTTCGTTTTCTATCAACATATGCCGACCCCTCACTGTTGGTATACATATTTTCTCTTCTGTTTTATGCTTTTTTTTTTGTTATGTACGAATTATACATGTTCACATCTCTGATCTATCAATGCATGGAAAAGCAGCTAGGCCCTAGGGAATCTACCAGTTGACTACATAATATCCTCTTAGTTCTTAATGATAGATAGAAGTTTGAACCAATACCAGTATGTCAGTTCATTAGTTTAAATAATTACTTGTTACTTTTTATACTTCCTTTCACACTAAGAGTCTCATTCTGCAAACTATTGAGTAGGGATTTTTTTTTCACTTTCTTAATTACTCTGGATGTAAGTTTGTTGCTTTTCTGGTGGCAAGATAATTAGTATATGATATTGCATTTGAGGATATCTGTTATCATATATACATATATAAATATACAAGTATTTAACTGCTAATACATACTATGTATTATGCCCTTTTTGTCAATAAATAATATATTGAACTCCCTACAAACACCTCCGTGTTTTTGTAATAGACGTGGATTTTTTGTTTTGTTGTTTGGATTTCAGGTCAGATCTATGTGACCCAAAACCATCACCAATAAACTACTTGAAAAATGAGCACATATGTGGTAGAGCTTTGGGGCTTCGGTTTGACAAGAAAACAGGTGATCTATATATAGCAGATGCATATCTTGGTTTGATGAAAGTTGGTCCTGAAGGTGGATTGGCAACATCTCTAGTAACTGAAGCTGAAGGTGTTCCTCTGAGGTTCACAAATGACCTGGACATTGATGAGGAAGGGAACATTTATTTTACTGATAGTAGCAACAAGTATCAACGCAGGTAGACTTGAAGTTGTACTTTTACATCATTCACTTTGAAATTGTGGCATATGTTTCAGCTTACTGGTATGTTGTTTATGTCTATATACCGTGGCAACACCATTAGCTTTGGAGGCCATACCCTATGGTGATATCTCTTGGAAAGGCCTTAACCAATTTTTGTTTCTCACCTAATGCCCCAAACCCCAAATTCTAGTTTGGTCCTGAAAACAGATTGGGAAATCAATGTCACTTTTATGAAGCAAAATTAACGTACAAAAGGAAATTACAAGCAAAATGATGGAGCATTGCAAACTAATATTTTAGAAACAAAGTTTTAAAGGAATCCTTGTAGCTTATGTTTCTTCATGAAAAACTTGTTTTGTTCAGAAAAAATTATTATTAATTTTATTTAGAACTATAATATGTAACACCAAGCAAAGTTCTAAAGGGTGTCCTTTTGATTTTCTTTTCACATTCGAAGGGCCGGCATGTGACCTATTTTACCCTCTTAGATTGCACATGGATGAATAAACTTTATCTATTCCATGCCTTTTTGTGTAACATTTTTGCTAACTTTACTGCAATATAGTTGCACCCTTTTTTCCGTAAATGTGTGAAGTTCTTACATTGTACTTGTTTCAGAAACTTTATGCAGCTAGTTTTCTCTGCGGACGATAGTGGTAGGGTCCTGAAATACAATCCTAATACAAAAGAAACCAGTGTTCTACTTCGGAATCTTCAGTTTCCTAATGGCCTATCTCTAAGCAAGGACGGATCGTTCTTTGTACTCTGTGAAGGAGCCATTGGCAGGTAAAAACAACTGCCTGTATGATTCTGGATATACGTGTTTATTGTTCCGCTCTTGGTCTTGATTCTTGAAGTACGACAATTTCTTCATATGGTAGCACCGTAGCAGAAAAACCACTTTGTAATTGGAATACTAATATAATATTCCTTTTAGAAAGTTAAATCTGATGTTCAGATAAGCTCTGACATTATACTGTGGCATCTTACCTTGAATGACACCTGAATCATGGATAGTGTTATAGCAACTGAATGCACAAGTACTCATGGTACTAAAGTTTTTATTCATCTTTACCACTTAAATCTTAAGCATTTGCATGAGCATGAAATTGTTTTGGATGAGTTTCAAGGGAGCGTAAGTGCTTAACACCTTTTAAATTGATATTGATTTAACTCTCTTTTCCTCGCTCGCCTATGGGGAAAGATAATACAAAGTGAAAAAGTTTACGTGAGTGATGGGCACTGCTCTGTTACCATATTTATTTAGCATATTGGGCCGTTCTGTGTTTCACGAAATCTAGCCTGATTACGTCAGTGGAACAATATATAATGATTAGTAACTTGTTAGTAGTAGTTATAGTTTGTAGTTTTTGCAGACACACTAATGATTGGTAAGCTATAGTAGTAACTTTTTGAATATCGATATGGTAATCGTTTTTCTCTCTTTTAAATCAACCACTGCTTTCATTCTGATGTAGATTACGAAAGTACTGGTTAAAAGGCGAGAAAGCAGGGACTGTTGAACTTATGGCAATATTACCTGGATTTCCTGACAATGTTAGGACAAATGAGAAGGGGGAGTTTTGGGTGGCCATACACTGTCGCCGATCACTCTACACATACTTTTGTGCACTACATCCCAAAATCCGAACATTTTTGCTGAAACTTCCAATTCCAGCAAAGATTCAGTATCTGATCCACATTGGAGGCCGGCTGCATGGCATTGTTGTAAAGTATAGCCCCGAAGGTAAGCTCTTACAAATACTGGAAGATAATTCAGGGAAAGTTGTCAAAGCAGTAAGCGAGGTGGAAGAGAAAGATGGGAAGCTTTGGATTGGGAGTGTTTTGATGCCTTTTGTTGCAGTTTACAAATTATAAACCCCCATTTGTTTTGGGGGTTGTAGCACTTGAAGGGGGTTGGAAGATATTATTGGTAGCTATTAGGCTTTTATAATACTGCAGTTCTTTATATTTGTGCATTAGTCCACAGTAAGTGTAAATTTATGTATGGTAAGAAAAGAACAGTGACCCATACCTATTTATGAATAATAGAATAATTATCTGTCACTGGAAGTATTGTTATTGGATTGTTAGGTAGTAGTATCTATCTATCTTCTGTTAATTTCGTTTAAGTTTCCACTTGTCAATAATTTCATAAATTTAGTACTCTACATTGTTAATTTAGGGGGTGAAGTTATGTTGTTTTGGTCAGACTCACAGTTTACGTTAAATGATCAAATACAATAAATTGGTACAGGATTGTAAATGTGTACAACTTTCCAGAGTTGGTTAATGTCAAAATTGAACTGGAGATCTTTATTTTAAGTAACCCTAGACCAAAAATTTTCAGGTGAAATAGTATTTTAATTAAGTGAATTGAATATAAGACTTCATAATACCTTTTTTTTTTTAACAAAGGATTTAATTTGTTAATAAAGCATCTACAAGTGAATTGAATATAAGACTTCATAATACCTTTTTTTTTTTAACAAAGGATTTAATTTGTTAATAAAGCATCTACAAGAATAATCGAGTCGAACAAATCGTAAAAAACTACAATTGCAGATCCAGTCTTCTTAGACTTCTTGGATATATTTGTTGAAATTGATATATGTATATATACATGTTTCACCACATTCCGAACATTAATTTAAATATGTGTTAATCGAAGAAACTTAAACCAAAATTGTGGTAGAGGCAATTGCAGAACCCAGTTAATGACAGATTGTAGAGAAATATGTTTTCCCGTATCTGTAATATTCTGAAGCCTTTGTCTTTATACAGTATACATGGGCTTCTAATAATACCTAATACAAAAGCTATATACAAGCCCATAGAAACATTACTATATATAATACACATATTACTAATACCTCCCCTCAAGTTGGAGCATGTAAATCACAAATGCCCAACTTGGATAATAGAAAATCAAACTGCTGTTTTCCTAGCGCTTTAGTAAAAAAATCTGCAAGTTGATTGTTCGTAGAGACATGAGAAGGATTGATTGTTCCATCTTGAATGGCGTCGCTAAGAAAATGACAATCTACTTCAATATGTTTTGTGCGTTCATGAAAAACTGGATTCTCAGCCAAATATAAAGCTAATTGACTGTCGCAATATAAGTTCATAGCTTTCGGATGATTAATACCAAGACTATCAAGTAAACCTTTCAACCATTTAAGCTCACAAGTAAGGGCTGCCATAGAACGATACTCAGCTTTCGTGGAAGAGCGAGATACCGTAACCTGCTTCTTTGTCTTCCAAGAAACAGGTGAACGACCAAGAAAAACAAGCCAGCCTGACAAAGAACGTCGAGTAAGAGGGCAACTGGCCCAATCAGAATCACACCAACCAGATAAATTTAAGTCACAATCTGAACGTAAGAGAACACCTTGACCAGGGCTATTTTTCAGATATCTAACAACACGCAAGGCAGCGTCCCAGTGATCATGTCGTGGCTCATTTAGAATTTGAGATAAAATATGCACAGAATAAGAAAGATCGGGTCGTGTAAAAGATAGGTAAATTAAACGACCAACCAACCTTCGGTATTTCTCTATATTCGTGAGCAAAGGGCTCGTAGAACTAGCCAACTTGTGATTCTGCTCCATCGGAAAAGTAGAAGGTTTTGCCCCTAGCAACCCAACTTCAGAAATAATATCAAGAGTATATTTTCTTTGACTTAAAAAAATACCTTCATGATTTCGTGACACTTCTATACCAAGAAAATACTTCAAGGTTCCAAGATCTTTCATATGAAAACATGTGCTTAAATAATTCTTGAATGCAATAAGAGCAGCAGAATTATTTCCAGAAATAATCAAATCATCAACATAAACAAGCACATTAATTTGTGTCGTACCCCGATAGAAAATGAATAGAGAATAATCCGAGTATGATTGTTGAAACCCATACTGCTTCAGTGAAGTGGCCAATTTAGAAGCCCAACAACGAGGAGATTGTCTCAAGCCATAAATAGACTTCCTTAATCTGCATACCTGATTTGGCTTAGCACCCTGAAATCCAGGAGGAAGTTTCATATAAATTTCTTCAGAAAGGTCCCCATGTAGGAAGGCATTCTGAACATCCATTTGATGCAATTCCCAATTCTTTGCAGCAGCAACTGCTAGAAAAGCGCGAACTGTAGTCATCTTGGCCACTGGAGCAAATGTGTCAGAGTAATCGATCCCTGCAACCTGATGATTTCCAAACACTACCAAACGAGCTTTGAGACGTTCGATACTTCCATCGGAGATGTATTTCACTTTATAAACCCACCTACAACCAAGAGCACGTTTTCCAGGAGGGAGAGTTTCCAAGGTCCAAGTACCATTGTCCTCAAGAGCCTGTATTTCTTTCTGCATTGCTTCCCTCCAACCCGAATCCTCCATAGCCTGCTTAAAGGATTTGGGTTCGGTACCTGCGGTCACAGCTACAAGAAACTTTCTATGCCCCAAAGAAAATCTATCACAATTCACATAATGTGCTATAGGATAAGGCATACCTGAGGAGTGATGTGAAGTAGATGAACTTGTAGGAGGGGATGGACTCAACTTTCGAACTGTTTTTAAAACAAAATCCTTTAATTTCACAGATGGCATTTTTGATCTCATGCCTCGGCCTAACTCATGAGTAGTAGCTGGCCCTGTTTCTGGCACTTCTGATTGAGTACCCACTGTTGTAAACTCCTCAACTGACACATCATTAATGTCTCTTGTGCTTTCATGTACACGATTAGCATCATCCAAGGAGCCATAATATTC
This sequence comes from Kitagawia praeruptora, assembly GCA_037693485.1. Taxonomy (NCBI): domain Eukaryota; kingdom Viridiplantae; phylum Streptophyta; class Magnoliopsida; order Apiales; family Apiaceae; genus Kitagawia; species Kitagawia praeruptora. The sequence continues at coordinate 131,287,421 of CM075352.1, forward strand.
ATATGCAAGATCATTATCATATCCAGCAAAAGGCAAAGACACAGTAGAAGATACTCATTTTCTTTATTCCCAACAACATAAGGAAATTCATTTTCATAAAATTTCACATCTCTAGACACAAAATATTCACCAGTATCAATATCAAATAATTTCCACCCTTTTTTACCATGTGGATAACCTACAAAAACACACTTACGACTCCGACTTTTAAACTTATCACCTTTCGCATTTTGATTATGAGCATAACAGAGACAACCAAAAACTCGTAAATCATCGTAGGAAGGGGAAGAACCAAATAATATTTCATACGGAGTTTTATAATCATGAAGCCGAGTAGGGGTACGATTGATTAAATAAGCTGCAGCTAACACACATTCCCCCCAAAATTCAATTGGTAAATGACCTTGAAAACGCAAAGCACGAGCTACATTCAATATATGACGATGTTTTCGTTCTATCCTACCATTTTGTTGTGGGGTTCCAACACAAGATGTCTGGAAAATAATACCATGTTCAACAAAATATTCTTTCATGCAATTAAATTCGGTGCCATTATCACTTCTTACAACTTGAACTTTGGCACTAAATTGACGTTCAATCATGGCAAAGAAAGATTTAAACATCTTAGTAACCTCAGTTTTATCAAATAACAAAATCACCCAAACAGCTCTAGAAAAATCATCCACAAGTGTCAAAAAATATTTTGCACCACAAGATGAAGAAACATTATACGGTCCCCATAAATCACAATGAATCATCTCAAAAATTTTAGTAGCTCTACTATCACTATCATGAAATTTGTCTCTAGTCTGCTTAGCCTGATGACATATATCACAAGCTTTATTTAAAACTAGACTAGAACTACTGATAAAAGGAAGAGATTGAACTACTTTGTCAGATGGATGTCCCATTCTCTTATGCCATAACTCTGGAGAAACCAACCCATAAACACTCAGAGCCTGAAGTTTAGGAACATCACGAAAGTAGTATAGTCCATCCCTTCGTTCACCTACTCCAATCAGGGTCCTCAAATTGCGGTCCTGTATAACACACAAATTATTAGTGAATTGGACAATGCAATTTAAGTCATCAACAAGGTGTGAGACAGAGATTAAATTGCAGTTTAATTGAGGTACATATAAAACATTATTTAGTGTCAAATTTTGTGTCAAATGAACACAACCACATCTCGAAGAGCATGTTTTACGCCCATCAGGAAGACCAACTGGACATTCTGGCATATTATTAACATTATTCAATAATTGTAAATTTCCAGTGACGTGATTCGTCGCTCCAGTATCAATAATCCAACAATGGGAAGAAGACTCACCCATTAACCTATCATCTGTAGGTTTTACTTTAGTATTACCAAGCAAAGTAAGAAGTTGTTGCCACTGTGTAGTTGTCATTCCTGGAATTGTTGCGTCTGGAGTTGCATTAGATGAAGTTGTTGATGTAAGATCAGTGTTTCCCCCTGCAACTACAGTAGCATTCACTTCTGCACCTCTACTCCTGCCTATACCTGTATTAATTGTTTGTGAGCCTACACCACTAATGCCGCGTCCCCGTCCAGACCCACGACCTCCAAAGCGATTACGAGTTTGCCACCAGTCAGGAAAACCATGTTTAGTAAAACAATTAGCTACTTCATGACCTGGTTTCTGGCAAAAAGAGCATAACAATTCACGTTTATTCCGAACATCAAGTCGATTTCCTCGAGTTTGAGATTGCACTGCAAGAGTCATAATATTATCATGTTCTGCCTTCACACGGGATGAAGAACGAAGTCGTTCTTCTTGAAGTACGGTCTGATATGCCCTATCAAGAGAAGGTAGAGGATCTTGCGCTAACAAACTCGAACGAACATGTCCATAAAGTTCTTCGTTAAGGCCATACAGAAAATCATGAAGTCGATCTTCATCAACTCGAACTTGGAATAATTCACCAATGTTACATGTGCACTTTCCACACTTGCAGGTTGGCAATGGATAATATGTCGCAAGTTCATCCCACAAAGGTTGAAGCAAACCAAAATACTCGCTAACTGCCATAGATTTAGTTTGTTGACATTCTGCCAATAACCTTTTAATTTGCTGCTTCCTAGGTCCATTACCTATATCAAATCGAGCCTTCAACACATCCCATAAAGGCTTAGCTTCATCAAAAAACGGAATTGTCCTCTGCACTGAAGGGTCAATCGTGACCAAAATCCATTGAACAAGCATGGATTGAACACAATTCCAATCCTCCAGCTTATCCTTGTCCGTGGGTTTAGTGATACTTCCGTCAATAAACCCATACTTGCGTCGAGATCGAAGAGAGAGCCGCATAGAACGTGACCACTCTTCATAATTGTCACCACGAAAAACAATGTTTGTAATTGCATTGCCTGGACTATCCTGTGAACCAAGAAAGTATGGAGATGTAGGATCAATTCTGAATGTTTTTGTGTTATCATCACCGCCAGCCATGGCGTTTTAGACACAACCCTAGCCGCTCAACCTAGTCTGATACCATGTAGAGAAATATGTTTTCCCGTATCTGTAATATTCTGAAGCCTTTGTCTTTATACAGTATACATGGGCTTCTAATAATACCTAATACAAAAGCTATATACAAGCCCATAGAAACATTACTATATATAATACACATATTACTAATACAGATATTTAAAACTTAAAAAATAAATGGCTCAAATTGATAAATGCAAATAAACGGGGCATGAGTGTTCGGATTACAAATTCAGATAATAGACACATAGGTGAGAAGGTATCCTTCGATGAGTTTGACAAGTTCCATGTTAGGATTGACGTGGAGGCAAAATATGGTTGAATCTCTCCTGTAATATCCAAGTTCAATGTACTACATCTATGATGAGCTGCTTCATTTTTTATGCTAGAAATAGAAATAGAGAGCAAGAAACTTACTACATTTGATTAAGTTAAGAATAGAAGATAATTCTAGTATTTGGCGACAAATTTGGAATATCAAAGCACCACCTAAGACTCTTAATTTAATTTGGCGTGCACTTTCTAATTGTCTGCCAACAATGATTCAGCTATCACATAAGCTGGTTACATTTGATCAAGTTAAGAATAGAAGATAATTCTAGTATTTGGCGACAAGTTTGGAATATCAAAGCACCACCAAAGACTTAATTTAATTTGGCGCGCACTCCTTTGACACATGCGTGTCCTTCTGATGCGGTATATTTTTGTGTTCGTTCTCAGGAAGGCAGGTTTTATCAATTTTAATTCAATTGTTTCCGGGACAAAAACGATTGTTGTGGAATAAAAAGTAGGGTATAATTAATTCGTGTATCGATTGCTAGGGATTGAGAGCTTCGAGCTTTAATGGTGGCTGCTCTTGTTGTCGGGGACTAACTCGATCCTAACAAGATACCTACGTACCTTGATGAATATCAAGAATCAAGCCAAAACGTAGTTCTAGAATTGCCTACGTGGCTTGATGCGCCCTCGCGGCGTAGTAACGTATTGGCTTGCATGTCCTTCTTCGAGGATTAAGCCTAAAACGTGGTGGATGTGTATGGAGCTGTGCCCCAAAACCTTCTCTTCTATCACAGGTTCCTTGTCTTTCTTATTGCCTTCCTGAAGTATCTCCTGCCCCCCGACTTCTTGGTTGTCAATGGTACATTCAACCACGAAGTCAGCAAGTGCCTGAGCCTTTATGGCCGTTCTTGGCTTATACCCAATGTCGAATTCTCCCAACTCAATTGCCCACTTAATGAGCCTACCACTGGCCTTAGGGCTGTGCAAAATATTCCTCAGTGGCTGTTCTGTAAGAACCTCAATCTTATGTGCCTGAAAATAGGGCCGTAATTTTCTAGAGGCAGTTACCAATGCCAATGCAAACTTCTCAATGGTGGAATAATTTAACTCAGCTCCATGCAAAACCTTGCTCACATAATATACCGGTTTCTGAACCTTGTCTTCTTCCTTCACCAGTACCGCGCTCACAGCTTGCTCCGAAATAGCCAAATAAAGATAAAGGATTTCTCCCATACTTGGCTTGGCCAACAGCGGGGCTTCAGCCATATACTTCTTCACTTGCTCAAAGGCCTCTTGTCTTTCTTCTGTCCACTCAAAGTTTTTTACCTTCTTCAAGGTTTTAAAGAATGGTAAACACTTTTCACCTGATTTGGAGATGAATCTCCCCAATGCAGCAATTCTTCCGGTCAACTTCTGTACGTCCCTTATGGAACGTGGTGGTTCCATGTCCAGGATAGCTTTTATCTTGTCGGGGTTAGCCTCAATTCCTCGTTTTGAGACCATAAGACCCAAGAATTTCCCTGAACCGACACCAAAAGCACACTTTGCCGGGTTTAACATCATCTTATGGTGCCTCAGCACTTCAAATGCTTCACGTAAGTGCTCAATGTGATCTGCCTTGTGTAGGCTTTTCACCAGCATATCATCCACATAAACTTCCATAGTCTTCCCAATGAGATGAGCAAAAATCTTATTTACCAACCTCTGATAGGTGGCCCCTGCGTTTTTCAATCCAAAGGCCATGACCAGGTAACAATACACACCAAAGTCAGTGATGAATGATACCTTAGGAATATCGTCCTTATGCATCTTGATTTGGTTGTAGCTGCTAAAACCATCCATGAAACTTAGCATCTCGTGCCCAGCCGTAGCATCTATCAACATATCGATCCTTGGCAAGGGAAAACAGTCCATTGGGCATGCGTCGTTCAGATCAGTGAAGTCTATACACATCCTCCACTTTCCATTGGCTTTTTTGACCATTACGGGATTGGCCAACCATTCCGGGAACTGGATTTCCTCAATGAACCCTGCCTCTAGGAGTTTGTCAACTTCCTGTTTTATGGCTTCATGTCTCTCAGGTGCAAAATTTATCTTCTTTTGTTTCACCGCCTTCCTGTCCGGATCTACATTCAGGTTGTGTGTTATCAATTGGGGATCTATCCCTGGCATATCGGCTACTGTCCATGCAAAGACGTCATTATTTTCTTGTAAAAAGGTGATTAACAGGCTTTTTAAGGGGTCCGTTAGAGATGCACCTATATATGTGACCTTTTCAGAATCTCCTAACTCCAAAGGTATAGGAATCAAATCCTCTGCTGGTTTTCCTCTCCGTTCTTCATCCTCGCGAGCATCCATATCCTCAATAGGGAGGACTTGCCCCCCGATTCCGTCTGGCCTTAGTGCGGCCACATAGCAACTTCTCGCCATCTTCTGGTCCCCTTTCTCTTCTCCAACACCATTTCTGGTTGGGAACTTCACTTTCAAGTGATAGGTAGAAGCAACCGCCTTAAAAGCGTGGAGTCCCGTCCTGCCTAGGATAGCATTGTAGGTGGACGCGGCTTTGATAACCAAAAAATTTAACATCTGAGTGGCCTCTCGTGGCTCCTGCCCTATGGTCATGGGCAACTGAATGGTTCCTTCAACCTTCGACTCTACTCCGTTAAACCCATATATAGGCATGTTCGAGGGCGTCAACTGAGACTCGGTGTATCCCATCTTCAAAAAGGCCTCATGGAATAAAATGTCTACTGATGCTCCATTGTCTATCAAGACTCTTTTCACTTGAGAGTTGCCGATCACTGGAGAGATTACCAATGGATCATCGTGGGGGAATTTCACCCCTTCAAGGTCCGAATCATCGAACCCAATCGATACTTCTGTTTTCGCACGCTTTGGTGCTTCTCCCACAATGTGCATCACCTCTCGTGCATACGCTTTCCTTGAATTTCTGCTGGTCCCTGCTGCTGTTGGTCCTCCGAAAATCATATTTATCACTGGCCCTCGGGGCTGCGGGTTGCGATCATCATCCTTCTTATCATAATCTCGCCTTGGGTTCCCTTGATTCCCATCTTTGCAAAACTTAATCAACTTTCCTCTCCGGATCAAAAATTCGATCTCATCCTTCAACTGTCTACAATCGTCAGTGTCGTGCCCCACATCTTTGTGGAATCGATAATATTGATTCTTATTTCTTTTTTCAGGATCGGTCCTTAGTGGCTTCGGCCATCTCACATCTCTATCCTTCTCTATGTCCATCAGGATTTGGCTCCTTGGTGCATTCAATCTTGAATATTCAGTAAATCTTTGTCCTGGATTCCCCTTTTTAGGAGCCGAATCTGAATCCTTGCCCGTACGTGGGTACTTGTCTTTGGCATCGTATTCCTGATCTGACTTCCTCTTCCTAAAATCATTGTTATTCCCTCCGTTACCTGCTGTGGCCTCCTTCTTTATGCTATCCTCTGCCTTGATATACTTATCAGCCCTTCGTTGAAGCTCAGCCATATTCTCGGGAGGATGCTTAGCCAATGACCTTTTAAAGTATAGGTCGGTGGTACCATGCTCCAAAGCTACCATCGCAACCTTATTGTCCAGATCAGTGATGTTCAAAGTCTCTTTGGTGAACCTCTTAAGATAGTCTCTCAGACTTTCATTCTTCCCTTGCACCACATACATAAGGGAGGCAGAACTTTTCTCATGCGCTCTTCCGCTGATAAATTGACTAACGAAAGCAGCGCTCAACTCCTTAAAAGAACTGATAGAATTTGGGGGCAGACGACAGCGGTACTCAATGAGTATTGGATCAATTTTGATAGAGAATCAAAAATAGAATTAAGCGAGAACATACCCCGATGGGTTCATGATTCCCCAACAACAAACAATGAGGCTGAACGCAAAGTCGTGATAGCCATACTTGGTTTGGTCGGAGTCCCGAGGGTCAAAACCTTAAAGTCTGTGGAGACTCAAGATCAGTAGTACCAAAAGTGAATGTTGAGTTCAAGGCCAGGACTGTTCTTCTACGTGTGGCAGGCAAGTAGCCCCCTAGGCAGTCATCACCCCCGCCTAGGGTGAACCAACACAACAAGTGATCTCCTTTATTTAAGCAAAAAAAAGCTTTTACTTGGGAATTGCTTATTAATTTCTGGAAAATGGATAAAATAGGTAAAATACCTATAAAAATTCTGAAAAATCAAGAAGTAATTTAGAAAATTATTTCTAAGGCTGGGAGCCAAAATAAATTATTTTTGATAATTTATCAAAAATAAATAAAATACCTGTTGGTACAAAAAAATTCTGAAAAGTGGAAAATAATTATTAAATTATTTTCCAAAATGGGAAAAAATGGAATTAAATTCCAAAAAATCCAGAAAAGTAGAAAAATAATTTTTTAAATTATTTTATGCGTGAAGCACAATTTAATATTTTTGATTGATATGTCAAAAATAAAGAAAAATACCCGTGGGTACCAGAAAAATCCTAAAAATTTAGGAGAAATATGAAAAAATATGAGGAATTTTATTAATAATTCCTTAAAATAAATGGGCAAATTTCAATAACAAAAGTTGTTGGAAAAATTGCTTAACCTCGAATAAGGCAAATCGTCGTAAATGTGTAGGTCGCTCCACACTTTGCATTCAAGACGATACCTGCGAAACACTATTATACATAAACCTTTTAACTTCAATGAAAACCTGATCAGTTTTCCTAGAAGTTGGGGGGCAAATGATATGGGCTGAAAGTAAGCCCTAGAAACATATTTAATGATACAATAAATATAGCCTAAGTTGGTTCAGGGTCAAAACCCGATTACGAGGCCCAAACCCTTATTTATTATGATAAATTCGTAATAAATAAATCAGCCAAATTTAAAGTCCAAGATTGAGTCTTAAAAGGAAACTAAATCATATCAGGAGTAGCCTCCAAGGCATATACTTCTAATACTTATCTTCTTATCGATTGGAAGGCTCTAGAATTGGGCCAAGGAAATAACTTGTTCACCAAGTATCCTAATTCTACCCTAATTCTAGGGTTTTCATCACCTATATAAGGACTTGCTCCTTCACATCTAGAACTACGTTTTTTGGCTTGATTCTTGATAATTGCAAGATACGTAGGCATCTGGTGAGGACCGAGTTAAGTCACGTAACACTAGATCAGCCATTAAAGCTCGAAGCTTCCACAAACCCTAATATTAAATACGCAATAATTATACCCTACTTTTCGTTCCACAACAACGATAATTATGAAAATATTTACTAACTAATTATTTATATTAATTTAACTAATTAATTAACGGATAAACAATGAATTTTAAATCTAGGGCAATTAGGTCCACCATGTTTACATGACATCTGGCTTCTAAGCTAAAGCAATTAAAATGGTCATGCAATTTAGAGTTTGTTAATCTCTCTCAAGTATCAACATTCCCGAAACCTGCTTACACATATAATCACTTTTAGTAATTTAATTAATCGGGTAATTAGAACATGTGTTAATCTCTCTCAAGAATTAACGCTCTCGAAAATCCAATTATACTCTCGCAATAAAATTCAATTCCGCTAACCGTATGTGTGCCTCTAGTGAGTAAAATCTCTCGATCTATTACTCCTATTCGCATATAATTAATCTGTGATATTGGCCACTAACACAAATTAAATATCAAAACATAATCGATTAGAATTTACCATAATCAATCAAACCACTATGAAAATCATGTCAGAATTATCATGCAAACATGGCTTCCCTTTATGCCCTAAAACAAACTACTCACTAATATAAAAATTAATAACAACTAAAATTATATAACAATCCATTTAATAAACAAGGTAAAATAGAAAGTACCTTACATAACGGAGAATTAAGCCGAAGAAAGTGTACATAAAAGAGAAGAAAACCAAGCCCTTAATTCCTCCAAAAACTGCAGTAGCCGAAATGAACAAAAGATGTAGAAAATGAATGCAGTGGAATGATGTGATATATCTAATCTAATCTATGCTAAGCTAATCTCCCCCTAGCCTTCCTGCACAAGCTCATCCTTTATAGCCTCCATTTGCATAAAATAATTGCCTCCATGATTAGCTTCATCATTAGCACACCATCATTAACCCACTTTGCCATTCTTTTTCTTACAAACCAACCACTCCACAAATGCAACTTTCGGCTGCATTATCTCCTAATTAATCATCAACCAAAACACATGTTTTACATTTTTTAATAAAGTACAAGAAATTACAACTAAAATTTGGAATTGAATTTGCTCCTCGGATTTTGAGCTGCTCCAATCGGATTTTTGCTTATTTAATCCCTCTGAATTGTAGATAATTTCCTAAGCTTCGCGTGGACCGTAAGATCATCCAAATCCGACTCCTACAACTCCGGATATGAATTAAATACCGTAGAAAGCGGGTGTAGCTCAATAAGTCCGAAATTCTTCATTTTTAGCTCAAAAATAGCTCTTTAAGTCCAAATTCTTCCAAAATTAGGAATTCTTGTCTTCTACAATAAAACATTAATATTTATTAAATAAATCCCCAAATTAATGCAAAATGCAATTAAATACGGGAATAAAATCATCTAAAATAGATATAAAAATATATCTTATCAAACATCCCCACACTAAGCATTTGCACGTCCTCGGGCAAATAAACGAAATAAAAACTAAATCCTAACTAATATCACTTTCGTAGATGACACGATTGCATTGAGCACATGCAACAAGCCGTTAAACCCCTAGGCAGCCCTAGTAGGACGAGTGTTGTCTCGTGAGGGTTTATAGTGAATTTACCCACAAAATCCATTTTTTCTGCCAAGTCTCAAGTATGCAACATATCATAGTACTCCACACTAGTAATCCTCAATTGCACAATACTGAAAGCCTGTTCACTTACACATCATATGTACAAGACTATCCAAGTAAGCACACAGTCTAGATAGACAAAAAGATAATGAAAAATATATCAATGCCGCATTCAGTGAGTAACATGATGTGGATATAAATGAAGCTCACAAAACTCTCAAATCACACATGTGTATAGGTGAAGTGTATTCGCTCAAGTTCAATCAATTAAGTCATGTGCTACCATATGCTTGGTTGTCCACCAAATTTCCACTACTTTGAATACATGCATGCACGAATCAAAAGGTTTTTGTTAAAGGTTGTAACGTGGCTAAGGTGAAGGGTAGGGAATCAAGAAAAAGGCTAACAAGTGGCTAACTTGATAAACTAATAGAGCACATTGTTCATTTCTAGTTAAAGCACTCAACATGAAATTTCGATCATGTAAAAGCTGATCAGACTCTCACAAGCATTAAACCCCAAGCACATATTACCATGTACATTTTCACTTTCATATTGCACAAACCAATGAACACAACTCCACTTGATCTTTTTTTTTTCTTTCTTTTTCTTTTTCTTTTCCCTTTTTTTTTATTCCCACCAAATTTTCACACTTTAACAAAGAAATCCCCATACTATGCACTCACCAACCTCCAGATGAATCAAAATGCTCTACTAGTAAATCAAGAGAAGAATAAACAAGTAGGCTCAAGAATTTAGATTGGTGATATACGAAAAGAACGGATAAAAGGCTCAAAGGGGTTCACTAAGGAGATATGATTCAAGTGTACTGTTTGGATAAACACGGTTAATCCTAGTGCCTTTATCATTTTCATGCATACAGATATCATGTAATCTCAAAATGGTTTAAAACAAGTTCTAGAGCAACATGCTTAATGATGAAAAACACACAACAATAAAATTCGATCGATATAAAATGTACCAATAACAAGTTAGGCTCAAGATCTCACAAGGTGAAAGCATGCTTCAGTACTCACTAAAATTGACAATGATATATCTCAAGTTTTAAAATTTTCGCAAGCACGAACAAGGAATCATCAAGTAACAAATAACTTTCAGAGATATGACATGTCAAATAATCATGCAAAATAAGCTCACAAGATGTGTACATATCCTTGTTAACACACTATGAGACGAGGCAATTAATTTTCTAATTTTCTGATTTTTTTGGAATTTTTAATTTATTTTTTTTTTAATTTTTTTGAATTTTTTAATATATAATTTTTTTTTGAATTTTTAATCATCGAGAACTCATCCCCACACTTAAGTGGTTCATTGTCCTCAATGAACAATTATATAAAAGAGAAATAAGAAATACAAAGAAAAGTAAGAAATACTCCCCTAATGCATGAAGTGTCGAGGCACTGAATGTCGAAGCATGGAGTGCCGCTCCAAAAAGACCAAAAACATGTTGTGCGGGACCACCACGAGCATCAACAGTTGTTTTAATCCTGCACAAAATCTCCAAACAAGCATTAGCAAATTTTGCTACTACATCAATGAATAAAAACTGATCAAGAAAATATGTAGTTTTTGAAAATTTTGTGATAAAGCAACGATAAAATTCATAGCCTCGAAAATATCGAACTCCCTTGACATAAGGTGGAGGCTCTGGTGGTGGCTTTTCTTCACTCATGACTTCCACATGAGCCATTCGAACATCTGGGCTTGTCGCATCATTGATTAAGTAGACACTTCCATTTTCTCCCTCTTCTCGAGCTTGAAACGTAGGAGCCACTTTGTCTGGACCATCAATCAAAATTTGAGAAAGATCATCTTGGACAATTTTTCCTATCACATCAACCTTGTCTTCATTGACATTGTCCGCAACAACAACAACAAAATCTTCAATTGTAACATCAGGAATATCCTCCTCTTCTTTATCATCAGTCACATCATCAACACACATCGAGAAAGTATCATATTCCTGATTACTTGTGAGAAAGAAAGTAGTCAAGTCCTCTTCTGGCTGGATAGATGGAGATGGGAAAGAATCAGGTTGCCATGTAGTAGAAGAGTTATCCAACTTTGCAATTTCAGCTTCCATCATCTTCATCTTACTATGAGTTTCTAGCTCATCAAGTTTTTGCATGAACTCCTCTTGATCCTTTTGCATTTGAATTAGAATTTTCATCATTTCGCTCATTTGATCAGGTTGCGCATTTTCATTGGTTTGATGAACCTGGAAATTTTGCGGTGGAGGATATTCATATTGTTGCAGTGGCAGTTGCTCATATGGCTGATAATATTGTTGCTCAAACTGTTGTTGATCATGATACGAAAAATTTTGAGCACCATTGTCCTGGTAGTAGAAATTTGGTTGATTCACGCATTCTTGATCAAAAGTGTTTGAATACTGATTGTACCCATATCCTTCTTCAAAAGAATTTATTTGCCCGAATTGAGTATTCCGAGAATTGTAAAAATTGTAAGAGCACTCAAAACCAAAGTGACCCTGGACACCACAAATATTACAGAAATTGTAAGTTTTAGGGGCCACTTGTGACATCTCATTTATACTCATCGGACATGTAGTGGGCTCTGTAGTCTTGCACGAGGCAATTTCTCAAGTATATGCCTCTACTAAGAAAGAAAGATGTGCAAAAATATCAACTTCACCCATTGCAGACCTGTAAACACATTACAAAACCAAGAAAACGAAGTAAAACCTGTCTCAATTGGAACTAAAGTTCCAATGAGACAAAGAAAACATAGAAAAACTAGAAATTTAACACAAAATTTAACAAATTAAACAAAATCTAAAATATGTATTTTTATTTATTTTTATTTATTTTTATTTATTATTTATTTATTTATTTATTTATTTTAACTATTTTAAAAAAAATTAGATTTTACTTAAACTAAAAACTGAATTTTTTTTATTAAAATTTATTTACAGAAAATTTCAAAAATTCAGCATGACTTGTAATTTTAACCAGCAAAAAAAACGAACCAAAAATGAACAGCAATTTACAAACAGAGACTCAGCAGATTCCTTATCAAAACAAAACAAAGAGCTCGGTATTGAACTAGGAACAGCAACTCACAAAACAACGATAAAAGGAACGAACTGAAACAGCCAAAAATGAAACTCAAACACAGCCTACAAAACTCATAAATGAATTAGAAAAGAAAACCAGAGCTCGCACAGCAAACTCTAATCAACAGTGTATAAAAACAAACTCAACCGCAGCAACACAGAAACAAACTCAGACAAAGACTCTGTCATTTAATTCGAACAACCCGACACATTGACAGCAAAATAAAACGAGTTTTGACTCGTTCAAACACTGCAAAGAGCAACAGTAAACAACAACTACGAACTTAGACTCAAACACAGCAACAATGGCACAAACAAAACTAATGACTCAACATAGCAACGTGATAAACCCAGCAGCAAACGCGGATACTCGGAATGGCGACTCAAGAACTCCAATACAGACTCGGTAATCAGACACAACGAATTAACATTACAGAAACAACGAACTAAACAACGAAACTCAGAAAGCTAATCAACAATGGCCAAGAACCGTGATTCGGCAATACAGCTACAAATCAAACAATAATTCGACTACAGCTCTCGACAACATAAACTCAGTCACGAACTACCAACGAACATAACTTAGTAATACTACTCAAGAACTCGAGAAACTAACAAAAACTCAGCAGCTTAACTTAACCACAACTTAACAAAACTACAGCAAATGACTCGGCGAACTCCACGACTCGGGAAAACGGAATACAATTTCTAACTCGACTTGACGAAAATGGTAACAAAATTAAAGAGCTCGGGAATTCTCAAAAACATCGGACAAACCCATCACAGAAATGTTACTCAATACATCAAACTCAGCTCGCCAACTACGACTCAGACGACACAATCAACGCGGAATTTGAACAAAACGCAGAAGAGGTAAGCTTGATTCTGTGTTTGTAATTCGGGGAAGAAGAAAGGAGAGAGGGGTATGAGTTTTGCAGCGGTGAATGAAAGAGAGAGGTGGCAGACGGAGATGCGAACGGAGTTGTGGTGGAAGGCTGGAGAAGATGTGTGGATGTGAAGAGCGGAGGCGTTCGTTGAAGGCGACGGGTGATGGGCTGCTTACCGGAAGAGTGAATGGGGTGAAGAACGGATCGAGGTGGGTGTGATGTTGGTGAATGTGATGTGGTGGTGGAGAGGAGAAGGGGAGGAAGGTAAGGGGAGAGGCTGCAGGCGTGGGGGGTTGGAATGAAGGGGAAATAAGGTGAAGAAATGAAGAAGACAAGCTGGGTGTGTTCGAAAAACAGAACAAAACAGGGGAGATGGGTCGTTTGCTTCGAATAAAACAGATAAAACGATATAGAAATAAGAAATAAAACTAATATTTTTGTTGTTTTAATTTATTTTTTTTTTTGAAACTGAACAAAATAAATCTAAACTATAAGAAAAAATTAATTTAAAATCAACAATTTTGTGCCTCCCCGGCAGCGGCGCCAAATTTGATGCGGTATATTTTTGTGTTCGTTCTCAGGGAGGCGGGTTTTATCAATTTTAATTTAATTGTTTCTCGAGCAAAAATGATAGTTATGAAAATATTTACTAACTAATTATTTATATTAATTTAACTAATTAATTAAGGGATCAACAATGAATTTAAAATCTAGGGCAATTAGGTCCACCATGTTTACATAATATCTGGCTTCTAAGCTAAAGCAATCAAAATGGTCAAGCAATTACGGTTTGTTAATCTCTCTCAAGCATCAACATTCCCGAAACCTGCTTACACATATAATCACTTTTAGTAATTTAATTAATCGGGTAATTAGAACATGTGTTAATCTCTCTCAAGAATTAACGCTCTCGGAAATCCAATTATACTCTCGCAATAAAATTCAATTCCGCTAACCGTATGTGTGCCTCTAATGAGTAAAATCTCTCGATCTATTACTCCTATTCGCATATAATTAATCTGTGATATTGGCCACTAACACAAATTAAATATTGTTAACTCGAATAACTTGTAGAAGGGGGGGGTTGAATACAAGTTATATAATCGTGTCTGATTTTTGCTTGATTATATGAACAAGAATAAACGAATGAATCAAACTCTTGTTTGTATTAATAAGATCAAATACAAACTCTACCAAAGGTGTACAATACCTTTAGCAGCTGCTGACAATACAAATCTCTCTCTCTCTCTGTTTGTTTCGAACTCTCGAATACAAACCTTATACAGAGCTACGCACACGAACTCACAACTTCGTCGCTCTTTACAATGATATTGAGAGAGTATTTATAATGCTACCTATCAACTAATAACAGAAAGATATAATCTATACATGACAATGTTCTGCCTTCTAGTCGATAGTTTCCATCAATAGAAAACTCTTTCCTTCATAATATCTTCTTGCTTGTTCTTCAAACAACAATCCTGTTTTATAGCACTTGCCAGTTTCTGTAGCATCCATAATGACATCATCAGTAACAAAACTGATATCAGGATCTGCACACTGCATCAGTATCTGATCAACCATCAGTATTGGACCATCATCAGGATTTGCCCTCTGTTCCTGACATGTAGTCTCCGATACACTGTTCATTCCTGACTAAACTATACAGATAACTGTCTTACACATAAATCCAATATACAGTGCTAAATCCTTTATAAGATCAGGATTACAAGAAGTATAATGTGTAAATTCTATTCTTAACATCACAACTTATGAATTATTCCTAACAATCTCCCCCTATTTATGCTTTAAAATCTGAAGCATAAATCTAAGTTGTGGATGTCAAAACATATAACAATACAACCAGAATAGAATTTATGAATGTAGAATTATGAAGTTAAGTACCTCCTTCTCAGATGTAGACATTTATCTAGTACTTAGAAGAAAGAATTTTAACTATTAATGCTGCTCTTCCTTTACCTCTTCCTAGCTGAGATTCACCACTGTCACTCCTGGTTCTTCTTTTTACTACCCTTTGTCTGCTCTTTATCTCCCCCAGCTTTATCATCCTTAGTCTGGTGGTGTTGTTGTTGTTGTTGTCTTTGAACTGTCTTTATCTCCCCCTTTTTGACATCAGCAACATTAATTCCAAGAGTTTCAGAAACAGAACAAATGAGATTCATAAGAACTGCTTGATTTTCCATAATTGTGACTTGGTTATCTTCAAGTGATTGAAGTCTTGTTTGAATAGCAATTTGAGAATTCTGAATATCTTTCAAAACATCAGAATGAACTTCAATGTTGGAAGTGCTTCTTGTATCTTCAGTATCAGAATCAGAAAGAACTGTATCTTCAAGTCTTGTAGAAGAAGTTGCTTGAGTTGTATGATATTCAAGTAATAAAACCTGATTAGAAGTATCAACATCTTCATCTTTCTGATCTGGAACTAAAACATGATCATTATCTCCTTCACCAGTATTCTGTGTACTAACATCTTCAAATCCTGACTCCTCCTTAGAGTGATCAGAGACTGTAGATGTCTCAATTCGAGCTGATATTGGAAGTACATACAAAGGAACACTAGGATCATTAGGAACTTCATCTGGTACATATGTATCAAGAGATTGTTTTATCCTGACACCTCTTCTGTTAATGATTCCTGCAAGCCTCTCCTTTTGCTTCTGAGCTTTAACTTCTGGCTTTGCATTGTGATGTGCTAGGTCATTCTTCTGATACATTTTGATGAATGAATAAGTACCAGCATCCATACCCAAATTTTCAGACCAAGATTCAGGAAAAACCTGATCCCAAAAATCAAATGATGGTTTCCTAATTTTCTCTCCCTCACTATGGAGTTGATCATCCATACCCTCATTCTCACTTTGACTTACTAAAGTCAACACTCTTTCTACCTCACCTTTTGCCTGGTCAGGAGCCAGCCGCTCAAATTGTGGATCTAAGTCCATCTTTTCAAGTGTATCACTCAAATTTAGATAAGTGCTCTCATGACCTACAGAAAAATAGAGTTTAGAAGGAGTTTTTATACATGAACTCACATGGAGAGAGGGTTCCTCATATGGCATGTGGCTTGAGGTTTTCTCCAAGGAGTGAGCTGCTATAGTCTCTGAACCCTTACAATCATCTTCTTTCCTTTCAGAAACTACAGGCTCTAGTATACCACTTTCAGGTTCTTTACTAGACTCTGATGTCTTCAGTAATACTTCATTAGACACCATAGTTAGTATATCACCGTCTTTAAGTGTTGTTTGCTGAGACACACCCTCAAGGTGGATAGACTCTGACTGAACAAAATTTGTTTGATCTTCAGAAAAATCAACCAAAGTCATTCCTCCCATATCATAGGGTATCTCACTTGCATTCTCAGTCATCACAGAAGACCTTTCAACATCAGCTATCACAGCTCCTGAGTCATCCTTCCTCTGACTAGATGGTTCTTGTGTTGCAGTGACTGTGATCTGATCTTTCCTACTATTCACCACTGGTGCAATAGTATCTTCTGTTGACTGCTTTCCTCTATCTACTTCCTCCAGTTGTTCATCTTGAGCTAAAGCATCTTCAATAATGATATCCTTGTCAAATAAATATGCATGAAGTGATTGAAGTGCAACATGCTTTGAGAGTCCAAATTTCTTGACTAATTGTCTTCTGACAGATACATAGAAATACATCTTCATTAAGTCAAGTCTTTGATGTAGAAGTCCATATTCATCTGGAAATAAAAGTTTTGGTACTCTTTCAACCAGAAAATCTAGAACAGGCCTTGACAACTTCACTTTGAGAGAAATTAGTCCCATAGCCAGTCTGTATGATAATGTAGTTTCCCATGAAGAATCAATATCCAGATTTCTCTTGTCAAATACTGACATAGATGTAGCTTGATTTGTAGAAACCTGCATAATGTTAGTTGGACTAGACTCTGTGTGTGTAGGTGATAATTGAATCTTTCTCCTTGTTCTCCTGATATAGTGAGCAAAAGATTTATCCTGAGAAGACTCAAGAGGTGTAGACACAGAAGTGATCTTGGGATGAGATCTTGGTTCAATAGACACAGTCTTTTGAGAGACAGTATCCAGTAACTGTTTTCCCTTTTTAAGAACTACAGCCTTTTGAGAGACTGCAGCCTGGCTGTGACTAGGTTTTTTATCTCTTTGTGCTAACAAAGAAAGTTGAATTGCAGCCTTCAATTCTGCTCTCTCAGCAAGAGTTAAATCATCATCATCTTCACTAGAATTACTACTACTTGACACAACAAATCTTCTCTTCCTTACAACTGATGTCTTTTGAGAAACACCAGAGGTTGGTTTCTTTGAAACAATAGGCTGTGGATCAAAATTTGGTTCTTGAATTGTTTCAGAGACTATAATGTTTTGGGCTACTTGGGTAGACACAGGTGGTTTCTCCTCCATTTGAGATTCCTGAGTCATTTCACCACAAAAGAAAGAAGAATTGTAGAGAGTAGGAAGATGAGTTTTAAGAATTACCTGAAAATGATGTGGATAATGAATTGCAGGTATTTCATCTAGATTCTTTTCATTGTCCTTCTTTGTAATGTCAGAGAAAATTCTCTTTTGCTGTTCATAAGAAGAAACACAATGTTCTCTACCAAATCTAGCTTCAACATCAGGAATAAAATGGTTAACAAACATTTGCATAAATCTATGATAATAAACCATTTTCCTGTTTTGATCTCTTGACCCAAGTTTGATACTCATCTGACTTAAGATAATATGACCAATGTTAATTACTCTGTCATAAAGCAAACTATAAGCAATATGTGATGTAACAGAAGTAATTTGCTGAAAAGAACTACATTTGCCAGTAAAACATTTAGCAATTTGATCAAAGTAAAAAGACCATTCCTTTCTAAGAAAAGACCTATTCAACTGGCTCATGTTATCTAGAGGTCCACTATAACCTAATTCAGACAACATAGTTCTTATATTATCATCAGATGGTACATTCTCACAACTATCAGTAACAGGTAAGCAAAGTACTGAATTAAAAACAGATTCAGTAATGTCAAATGAATCTTGTCCTAAATGTAGAACAATCTTACCTGATTGACTCTGAGTAGAATCAATTACCTCAGCATTCTCCCAAGCTTGTGAAACAGCTACTTGATTAATTTGTGGAGATGCTGTCAATGCATAACTTAATGGTCCATACGCCAGAAAGTCCATGATTGGATGAAAATCAGATGACACTCCTTCCTTGTTGGTGATAGTTGCTACATGATTGTTTGTCATAAAATCAAAGTCACCAAATTTGAAGGCTACTGATTTAGGTAATCTTCTCTGAGCTGCCATTTTTTAATCTGAAAAGAACTTGAAAAATTCTTGAAATGGATTAGTGATTTTAAAAACTCAAGAGTGGTTTTTGCTTTAGAGAATGTAAAATTAGAGAAAGCAATTACACGATTAGAGTTTCAAAACAAATATATTTCACAATTCTTTCAGACCACTATCCCACGTTGACACGTAGATTGACAGGTGTCAGTCCCTGAAAAATGCGGTTACCCACGATTTTTGGAAAATAAAATCCAAAATTGATTTTCATGAAATAAATCAGGGTATAAATAATCAATACTGATCAGCTTCCTTTTCATGTTGACCTCTCATCAAATCCTGATAATCACTCATGAAATCCTGACCAATATCATCAGAGACTTAATATGGAGTTTCCACGTGGCATTCTTCTTTTATCTGAAAAAGAAATAAACAAATAATCTGAACAAAAATCAATTGGTTAGATATTTTCAATATTTCTTGAAAACAAGAAACACAGTCACATGCAATAATTAGCATTTGACTTCATTAAAACTTCCAAATGACTGTTCAGCTTCTCAGGTCTTTCTTTAAAAGAAACAGACGCCTTATGCCATTCTCCATAAACCTTTCAATTTCTTTTCTTCTCAACAATGCTCCTCAAACCAAAATTCCCTTCAAACCCATTTTTCAGATTTTTCTCGATCGATGAACATCTTGTTCTTGATCATCTCTTTGAACAGACAACTCTTCTCATCGAACTAATCATGAATGGATTGGTTTTCGAAAATATCCAGAGGTTTCTCCTAGAACATCCATCTGTTGGATACAATCTTCCCCTAACCTTCTCAAAACTTGAGGATGAAGAATTTGGCCGAGAGTCTGAGGTTGATCTTGATGGGGATGCTATACATTTAAGTTAGCTGCTCTCATTCAAGTCGCCCAGACAAGGAATCCAAGATCAAATGAGGCTGTTCATCCCCTGATGGATTTCTTGAGATGCTCCTTGTCCTGTACCTCAGAGTTCATATCAATAGACAAGTATAGAATTTTCAGTAGAAATTTAGACAAAAAGAAGTTGTATTTCATTTCCATGTAATGATTTCTATTAATGAAAATACAGTTTCTTGTTATCTGCTTGTCTTTTTATTATTGAATGATGTATAAATTATCAGTATGCAAATATTAAAACTTGCTGGCATAGACTTAACTCATCACAAAATCAGATTACTACACAAAGTAAACGTCAGGATCTGAAACAATTTTCATAATCCTGATACTGACACAATACTGATGACGTCAGCATCCTGATAACAAATCTAATCCTGATGATTATTAACAAGTCTATCATACTGAAATTTATCAAGGCAAAGTGTTATAGCTAAAGCATTTAACAATCAAATATAGATCCTGACAGGAATATCAAGTCTATAAGCTAAAAACAACATACCTTGCTACTTTTGCAGATGTTAAAGATCTAAAAATTTAACATTCCTAACTCACTTACTAATCTACTGAATGTAGTCTCATCAAGTGGTTTAGTTAGAATATCTGCAAGCTGTTTGTCAGTAGGAACAAAATGAAGTTCCACAGTACCATTCTCAATATGTTCTCTAATAAAATGATACCTGACATCAATGTGCTTAGTCCTTGAATGTTGAACTGGATTTTCTGCAATTTTAATAGCACTAGTATTATCACAAAACATAGGAATATTACTAAGTGTCATACCATAATCCATCAACTGATTTCTTATCCAAAGGAGTTGTGCACAACAACTGCCTGCTGCTATGTACTCAGCTTCTGCAGTTGAGGTTGAAACAGATTGTTGCTTCTTGCTTGCCCAAGAAATCAATCTATTTCCCAAGAATTGACATGTACCTGTAGTGCTTTTCCTGTCTATCTTACACCCTGCATAATCAGAGTCTGAATAGCCAATTAGAAAGAAATCAGATTCTCTAGGATACCACAAACCAAGATTTGGAGTTCCTTTGAGATATCTAAAAATTCTCTTTACAGCAATTAAATGAGATTCCTTAGGATCACTTTGGAATCTAGCACATAAACAGGTAGAAAACATTATATCTGGCCTACTTGCAGTTAGATATAACAATGAGCCTATCATGCCTCTATAACTAGTATTATCCACACTCTTTCCTTTAGGATCAGAGTCTAGTTTAGTGGCTGTTGCCATGGGTGTTTTTGCAACTGCACAGTCTTGAAAGTCAAACCTTTTTAAAAGATCTTTGATATACTTTGACTGATTAATGAAAATACCAGTCTCAGTCTGTCTGACCTGCAAGCCTAAGAAATAATTTAATTCACCCATCATGCTCATCTGATACTTAGACTGCATAAGCTTGCTAAACTTAGCACACAACTTTTCATTAGTAGAACCAAAAATAATATCATCAACATAAACTTGAACTAAAAGCAATTCACCTTTTATCTTTCTAAAGAATAGAGTTTTGTCAATTGTACCTCTTGTGAAGCCATTTTCAAGAAGAAATTTAGACAAAGTCTCATACCATGCTCTTGGTGCCTGCTTTAGTCCATAGAGTGCCTTGTCAAGTTTGTAGACATGATTTGGAAACTTTGGATCAACAAATCCAGGTGGCTGTTCCACATACACTTCCTCATCAAGTTTGCCATTTAGAAAAGCACTCTTTACATCCATCTGGTATACCTTGAATTTTGAATGAGCTGCAAATGCAAGAAACATTCTGATTGCTTCCAATCTTGCTACAGGTGCAAAGGTCTCATCATAATCAATGCCTTCTTCCTGAGAATAACCCTTGGCCACCAATCTTGCTTTGTTTCTTACAATCATACCAGATTCATCTAGCTTGTTTCTGAAAACCCATCTTGCACCAACAATAGATCTATCTTTAGGTCTTGGTACCAGTTTCCAGACTTTGTTTCTCTCAAACTCATTTAACTCCTCCTGCATTGCAATTACCCAATCAGGATCCTGTAAGGCTTCTTCAACCTTCTTAGGTTCATTCTTTGAGAGAAAGCAACTATACAAGCATTCATTTTGAATTGATCTTCTAGTTCGAACACCACTATTTGGATCACCAATTATCAAATCTTCAGTATGATCCTTTGTCCATTTTCTAACAGGTGGTAGATTAACTCTGCTAGTCTTTCCCCCTAAGTTAGTGGTATCTTTTGTAGAAGAATTCTCTCTACCTTCAAAAACTCTCCTTTGATCAATAGAATCAGTAGATTCCAAATTGCTGCTAGTTACTGATCTTTCCTCAGTAGACTCTGAAAGATCAGTTCCTGATGAAGTAGACTCTGAAACGTCAATTCCTGATGGAATAGACTCTGAAAGACTAGTCTGCTCCTGATGATCACTGTGTTCTCTTTGATTTATTTGCTCCCCCTCAACAGTAGCATTCCTTTGAGAAGCAATAGAAATTTCTTCAGGAGAACCTTCATCATCACTTGAGAGTATCTCAGAATTCTTCAGATTTTCAAATTCCAATTTGTCATGGCTTTCATCAGTTTGCAAAATTCCAAATTTCTTATCATCAAATGCAACATGAATTGATTCCATAACAATGTGAGTTCTGAGATTATAAACTTTGAAGGCCTTAGATGCTGAATATCCTAGAAAAATTGCTTCATCCGATTTGGCTTCAAATTTTCCAAGTTGTTCTGGATGAACTTTTAGGACATAGCATTTGCATCCAAAGATGTGAAAGTATTTCACACTTGGTTTCTTTCCTTTGATCATCTCATAGGGAGTTTTTCCATGACTATTTACCAAGGTACAATTTTGAGTGAAACATGCAGTGTTAATAGCTTCTGCCCAAAAGTAGGTTGGAAGTTTTGCATCTGCAAGCATGGTTCTTGCTGCCTCTATGAGAGTCCTGTTCTTTCTTTCCACTACACCATTCTGCTGAGGTGTACCAGGTGCAGAAAACTGTTGAGTAATTCCATTATCTGCACAAAACCCCTCCATTGTAGAATTCTTGAATTCTGTACCATTGTCACTTCTAAGTACCTTGACTTTGTACTCAGAGTTATTATGAATATTCTTGATAAGTTCAATGATTTGCTGAGGAGCTTCATCCTTCTTGTGTAGAAAGAACACCCATGTGAACCTTGTGAAATCATCCACCATAACTAGAGCATATCTTTTCTTGCTGATAGACATAATGTTTACTGGACCAAACAGATCAAGATGTAGCATGTGAAATGGTTCAGTAATCGAATTTTCAGTCTTGCTCTTGAAAGTGGTTCTTCTTTGCTTTCCAAGCTGACATGCATCACAAAGTCCATCTTGCACAAAATTTGCCTGTGGTAGGCCTCTCACCAAATTGTGCTTAACAAGTTGATTAAGTTTCTTGAAATTAAGATGTGAGAGCTTCTTGTGCCAATTCCAGCTTTCATCACTTGATGCTTTGCTGTAGAGATATCTAACAATTCCTTTAGATGTATCACTTAAGCTGGCTTCATATATGTTACCATGTCTTTGACCAGTTAGAACAATGTCTCCATTCTGCATATTCAAGATTTTGCATCCTTCTCTGTCAAAGATTGATTTGTAACCTTTATCACCCAGTTGACTTATGCTTAAAAGAGTATGTTTCAAGCCTTCAACCAGTGCTACATTTTCTATGATGACATTCCCCAAAACAATTGAGCCATATCCCAGAGTTTCTCCTTTGTTGCCATCTCCAAAAGATATTACTGGGCCAGCTTTCCTCTCAAACTTTGTAAGCAGGGACTTCTTTCCAGTCATATGTCCAGAGCATCCACTGTCCAAGATAATTGAATGCTTCTTTCCTGTGCCCTGCAAACAAAAAGTAACTAGTTAG
Source organism: Kitagawia praeruptora (assembly GCA_037693485.1). NCBI lineage: Eukaryota > Viridiplantae > Streptophyta > Magnoliopsida > Apiales > Apiaceae > Kitagawia > Kitagawia praeruptora. The sequence continues at coordinate 131,311,107 of CM075352.1, forward strand.
AATTTTTTAGGACCCAACTTTGATTGGATCCTTTCTTACTAGATTTAGAGACAACATACTTTAAAGATTTTGCTTTTATTTTACCTGTTGCAGAGTCAACTTTAGACTCTGATTTCACAAACTGTTTGTGACTAGGAGTTTCAGATTTCAAAGAATAATAGTCATAATACAGTTCATGATATTCTCTACACATGTAAATGGAATGAAGTAAACTACCACAATGATAACAAGCTTTTTGTGGTTGGTATTGAATTTTTTAAGTCTTGGGAAATCTGGACTCAGTTTTCCAAGAAGGTTTTTGATTGCAGTCTAGGGCCAAATGATTATGATTTCCACACTTATAGCATTTTTTCCTAGGTGCATCAGGTACATTCTTGTAATTATTCTCTTTGTTAATACCTTCTTTTTCATTCCTATTTCCTTTGATCTTGCTAGACTCTGAAAGACCATCTAATCTCTGTTTCAACTGAGACTTAGACAGAAACCCTATGTTTACATTCTTAGGTTTCTCTAACACTTTCTCATCTGAATTACTATTGTTAATCCTTTTGTGTACAACAGGGGTACCTTTTGAATCAACAAATTTAACATGATTAGGTTCAGAAACAATTTTCTTACCTTCAGATTTAGATGTGTTAGCTTCTATCTTACTATCATCATTGACAATAGCTACCTTTTCTTCTTGTCTAGCCTTATCAAAACCTAAACCATTAACCTTACCACGAATTCCACTTTCAAAGATTTCTATAGTCTTCTTACTGGAATTGTTAATGGTCTTAATCACATCTCTCTCTTCTTCTAGTTCTTTTCTGACATAGTCATAAGCCTCAAGAATAACACTATAATCATGCTTAGCTTTATCAGAACTTAACTTGTATTCTTCCATTTGAATTAATTCAGATTCAAGAAAATTATTTCTATCAACTAATTTATCATTCTTAACCTTAAGTTCATCTCTTTCACAAGTAAGAATTCTAAAATTAGTCATAAGATTCTTAAACTCAGCATGGATAGATCTAATTTCATCAGAATTTAAGCTATCAAATGAATCAAGAGAGTGAAGTGATACCTTAACAGATGATGGAGAAGTTTTCTTTGGAGATCCAGGTTTGTCTGAACTATGGGCCATCAATGCAATGTTGTCATAATCCAATTCATCTTCAGAGTCACTGGAATTAGCCCAATCCTTCTGTGTGACCATAAGTGCATTACCCTTTCCTGAATTCCTAGGCTTCTTACACTCACTAGCAAAGTGTCCAAGCTCGCTGCAGTTAAAGCACTTGATCTTGGCCTTATCAAGCTTGACAATTGTACTTTTGCTTTTGTCACTCTTCTTCTCCTCCTTCTTTTGAAAAGATCCTTTGCTAAATCTTCTCCTGTTGAATCTTCCTTTCTTGAAAGCTTTAGCAAACATAGCAAAGAGTTCCTGCATCTCAGATTCAGAATCATTGATGTCAGAGTCCATATCAGTAGTCTCTGACTCAGAACTTTCTTTGCTTTTCTTCTTCCTTGAATTCTTTACAATAATCTCTTCATGCTGTTCTTCAGGAAGCTTCTTAACTTCAGATTGAGCAGTAAGTGCAATAGTCTTCATCTTTCCTTCACTCCTGCTCTTCTTCTGCTGCTTGTCAAGTTCATAAGCTCTCAATTTTCCATATACTGCCTCTAATGATATCTCATCCAAATCATTAGCTTCCTCAATCGCAGATATCTTCTCATTGTAGAAATCAGGCAAAGCTTTCATGAACTTTGTATTCATATCCTCCAAGTCATAATATTTACCATGCATGGCCATCTCATTGATGAGTTTTGTAAACCTATCAAAGGTATCAGTAAGTGACTCACCAGACTTGGATTCAAAGTACTCATACTGTTGTATAAGTAATGTCCTCATATTCTTCCTGACAGGCTTAGTTCCTTCACAGTGAACCTTAAGATTGTCCCATATGTCCTTAGCAGTTTTACAAGAGAGAACATAGTTAGTGAGAACAGAATCAAGACTATTGAATAATATGTTTCTCACTTTAGCGTCTTTAAGAACATTCTCCTTGTCCTTATCTGACCATTCAGATTTTGGCTTCTCTGTTGTATGTTCTGGAACAACCACACCATCAACAGTTGCTTGTCCAACGACCTTTGTTGGAACAAAAGGTCCATCTCTGATTCTGTCAAGATAATCAGGATCTGTTGCTTCCAGATGATGCAACATCTTTACTTCCCATAGAGTATATTCGTTTCTCTTGAGCATAGGAATTTTAGTATTCCCATCCTTGTAACCAGACATGATTGCAGATCTTTATGATTATTCGAAATTAACCTGCTCTGATACCAATTGTTAACTCGAATAACTTGTAGAAGGGGGGGTTGAATACAAGTTATATAATCGTGTCTGATTTTTGCTTGATTATATGAACAAGAATAAACGAATGAATCAAACTCTTGTTTGTATTAATAAGATCAAATACAAACTCTACCAAAGGTGTACAATACCTTTAGCAGCTGCTGACAATACAAATCTCTCTCTCTCTCTGTTTGTTTCGAACTCTCGAATACAAACCTTATACAGAGCTACGCACACGAACTCACAACTTCGTCGCTCTTTACAATGATATTGAGAGAGTATTTATAATGCTACCTATCAACTAATAACAGAAAGATATAATCTATACATGACATTGTTCTGCCTTCTAGTCGATAGTTTCCATCAATAGAAAACTCTTTCCTTCATAATATCTTCTTGCTTGTTCTTCAAACAACAATCCTGTTTTATAGCACTTGCCAGTTTCTGTAGCATCCATAATGACATCATCAGTAACAAAACTGATATCAGGATCTGCACACTGCATCAGTATCTGATCAACCATCAGTATTGGACCATCATCAGGATTTGCCCTATGTTCCTGACATGTAGTCTCCGATACACTGTTCATTCCTGACTAAACTATACAGATAACTGTCTTACACATAAATCCTATATACAGTGCTAAATCCTTTATAAGATCAGGATTACAAGAAGTATAATGTGTAAATTCTATTCTTAACATCACAACTTATGAATTATTCCTAACAAATATCAAAACATAATCGATTAGAATTTACCATAATCAATCAAACCACTATGAAAATCATGTCAGAATTATCATGCAAACATGGCTTCCCTTTATGCCCTAAAACAAACTACTCACTAATATAAAAATTAATAACAACTAAAATTATATAATAATCCATTTAATAAACAAGGTAAAATAGAAAGTACCTTACATAACGGAGAATTAAGCCGAAGAAAGTGTACATAAAAGAGAAGAAAACCAAGCCCTTAATTCCTCCAAAAACTGCAGTAGCCGAAATGAACAAAAGATGTAGAAAATGAATGCAGTGGAATGATGTGATATATCTAATCTAATCTATGCTAAGTAGACCTGGCAATTTGGTACACGACACGTGAACACGACACGAAACGACACGAAAAAATACGGATATGGGTTTTGATTTTTAGTACACGAAACACGAAAGTACACGAACACGAAATTACACGATAGATTTAGTGTCGGATATGGGTTTTCATTTTGGGTACACGAAAGTACACGAAATAAAGATGTTAATAATTTACTACTTATAGATTTTATGTATATATTAATATTTTTTTATAAGGATATATATTTTACACAAAAATATACATATTTACAAGTTTTTATAGAGTTGTATTTATATTTATATATGGAAATGTAAAATATTTAATGTATATTTCATATGAATATAATATTTACTAATAAATTTTATTTTTATTTTTATATAATATATACACGAAACACGACACGAAAGTACACGAATTCATTTCGGGTGGATACGGGTTTCATATTCAAGTACACGAATCCTGTTTCGGGTGGATACGGGTTTCACCTTCAAGTACACGAAACACGAAAGTACACGACACGAAAGTACACGACACGATCCGATTGCCCGCTCTAATGCTAAGCTAATCTCCCCCTAGCCTTCCTGCACAAGCTCATCCTTTATAGCCTCCATTTGCATAAAATAATTGCCTCCATGATTAGCTTCATCATTAGCACACCATCATTAACCCACTTTGCCATTCTTTTTCTTACAAACCAACCACTCCACAAATGCAACTTTCGGCTGCATTATTTCCTAATTAATCATCAACCAAAACACATGTTTTACATTTTTTAATAAAGTACAAGAAATTACAACTAAAATTCGGAATTGAATTTGCTCCTCGGATTTTGAGCTGCTCCAATCGGATTTTGAGCTGCTCCAATCGGATTTTTGCTTATTTAATCCCTCTGAATTGTAGATAATTTCCTAAGCTTCGCGTGGACCGTAAGATCATCCAAATCCGACTCCTACAACTCCGGATATGAATTAAATACCGTAGAAAGCGGGTGTAGCTCAATAAGTCCGAAATTCTTCATTTTTAGCTCCAAAATAGCTCTTTAAGTCCAAATTCTTCCAAAATTAGGAATTCTTGTCTTCTACAATAAAACATTAATATTTATTAAATAAATACCCAAATTAATGCAAAATGCAATTAAATACGGGAATAAAATCATCTAAAATATATGTATAAAAATATATCTTATCACCTTCACAAATTCGATTTCTGCACAGGTGAAAACAGCTTGAGACACGCATGTTGAGAATGCGTGGCATGAGATGCGCATGTTCAACATGCGTGTCTTAGACACTGTTCACCGTCTTCTTCAGCTCAACGCCGTCATTTTTGCTCAATTTTTTTCAACCGACTCGTTCGTTCTCTACAGGCAACGATCACTCACATGTGATACACCAAAATGATCGTCGTTTCACACTCTACAATCCTATGTCCTTGGATTGTAGTTTGTTTCGCTGTAATCGATAGGCCCAAATCGATGATATTTTCCCAACTTCTTTTTCCGATTTGCTTGTACACGCCCCTGCGGGGCCGTAACCAACAAATTAGTCGAGGTAAAATGATGAGCAACGTTTGGGCATCATTTGGTACCCTCACCAACATTGGACGTGACCGGAATGTCGAGAACGAACGGTGGCAAATGAAGTGCGATTTTAAGGGAGAGAGAAGCTCAGATCTGTAAATGGGAGAATGACGTGAGATGGCGTCATCACGCATCTCAGAGATGCGTGACCCCTGTTAGAAAAATTGTTAAAAATAACAATTTTTTCAAACAGGAGCGTGATAATACCGATATGCGGAAGCTGATGTCAAAAATACCGGATTGGTGACCCCAACAACAAATGCGTACTTGAGATATGCATGTAAATAATGCGCATCACCTGTAACGCATTCGTGGAATGCGTTATGACGTCATGTGACGTCATTCTTACATAACAGCTCCGGTCGTCTCTCCCGACGAAAAATCGCCTCTTCCGTCTATCTTCGTCGATCCCAGCCATCTCTAAATCATCCGAGCACATGAAAATCATCACCACACCTCACTCTACCTTTCTAACCGATCTGTTTTAGCGGTATTTGGCCCCGCAGGGGCGTGTTGAATTCACCGGAGCTTCTATCGGAAATATTTGGTCGAATTGGGCGTTCTAAATCTTGCGAAACAAATGTAATAAGAATGGTACAGGTCTGTAGAGCTTGGAACGACGATTTGAATGGTATATAGTATGTGTTGGGAAAGTCTGTGATGTGCACGGACGAATCGATCGAAAATAATCGCCGGAATCGCCAATAATCGCCGGCTGGGAGCTCCGTTTGTGCAAAGATGACAATGACGTCATATGACGTCATTGCGCATTCTGCAAATGCGTGACACGGGATACGCAACACTGAAATGCGTATCCCAACATTACCCAGTTGTCATTTGCGTAACCAAGCTTTTCCAATACATGTATTACCCCATTTAAAATTGCATAACTCATATTACCCAATTTACAAATGCGTAACAGCCTTTACCCCAACTGGAAATGCGTAATCAAATCGTTATTTTTAACACCCCTCCCGAGAATTGGTATTTTCACTTTTATGAACCAAAAAATGGGTATTTTTAGATTTAACCCCCCCTGTTACGCATGTTAGACATACGTATCACGGGACACGCATCTGTAAGATGCGTGATCGTCGGTATTTTGGACCCCTGCTTTCGCCTTTTAGCATTTTGGGGGCTCCAAATTTAGGCATTTTGAGAATTTTCTCCTCACAATGACAGAATAAACAAAAACCAAATATATTGGGAAAAAATTCAAACAAAGTACAGATTTAAAATAAACAAAAACCTTCATAATACAAATAAGATTAAAATTTAAAAATACTTGAAATACTTCATAATACTTGAAATAAAATCAAAGTTATTTTATTAAATTAAGATCATACATAATAAAAAAATTAAATAAATTTAATATGTAATGAGTTTTTATAAAAAGAAAATGTAAATCATTAATAATTTTAGAGAATAATGTTCCTGAGGTTAACTCAGGAACTTACCTGAGATTCCTTATAAAATAATTGGCCCCGCAGGGACAATTTTGTAATAACTTAACATGATCTTTTGTATTTACAAAAATAATCTTATTTTTGTATAATTTTTTTAATTAACTTAACTCAGGAAACTTACCTGAGATAACCTCGGCAAAAACAAACTCATAATTTTATTGCAGTTTTTTGAGGTTTAGGAGTAATTACATAAGGCTATATATTCGAAAAATTACAATATATTTGGTGTTTGGTCGGAGACAATAATAATAAGGAAACACAAGCCCAGCCCCAGCGCCTCCAATATTTTCTTCATTAGGTCTGTCTTTCTTCTTGATTTCTTCCTGCTTTCAAATCTTTCTTGCTTATATATATCTATCTCTCTATATATACATATAAAAGCACATCTTTCTTTTGATATTGTAAACTGCTAATTTTTTCTAGGGTTCTTTAATTTTTTAGGGTTATAATTGAATTTTCTTTACTGGGGTTTGTTGTTTAGATAGATTAACGCAACTTTGTTGTTGGGTTTTGGTTATATTTGCTTGTGTAGATTATTTGGTGGTTGATTTTAATTAGTAATGGAGGTGGGTGATTTCGAAACTGAGAAAATTAGGAATATTTGCATTCTTGCTCATGTTGATCATGGTAAAACTACTCTTGCTGATCACCTCATTGCCTCTTCTGGAGGTGGTGTGTTGCATCGGAAACAAGCGGGTAGGCTTAGGTTTTTGGATTATTTGGATGAGGAGCAAAGGCGGGCTATTACGATGAAGAGTTCTTCTATTGGTTTGCAGTTTGATAAGCACGCCATTAATCTTATTGACTCTCCGGGTCATATGGATTTTTGTAGTGAGGTTTCCACTGCTGCGAGGTTGAGTGATGGGGCTTTGGTTTTAGTTGATGCTGTTGAGGGGGTTCATATTCAGACTCATGCTGTCTTGAGGCAAGCTTGGATTGAAAAGCTTACGCCTTGTCTGGTTTTGAATAAGATTGATAGGTTGATTTGTGAATTGAAATTGACTCCAATGGAGGCGTTTAATAGGTTGCAGAGGATTGTTCATGAGGTTAATGGGATAATGAGTACTTATAAGTCTGAGAAGTATTTGTCTGATGTTGATTCTATTCTAGCGGGGCCGTCGGGGGAGTTGAATGATGACAACTTTGAGTTTATTGAGGATGACGAGGATGATACTTTTCAGCCACAAAAGGGTAATGTTGCATTTGTGTGTGCGTTGGATGGATGGGGATTTTGTACAAGTATGTTTGCTGAATTTTATGCGAAAAAGATTGAGAAAATGAGTGAGAAATTAAAACCCGACAAGAATGTCAAGGTGAATCCAGCCACAGTGAACAAGGCTTTATGGGGTCCTCGGTATTTCATTCCCAAGACTCTGATGTTTGTGGGTAAGAAGGGAGTAGCTGGAATGAGCAACCCTCGACCGCTGTTTGTGGAATGGATACTAGAGCCAATCTGGAAGCTTTACCAGGCATCTTTAGAACCAGGTGGAGACATAGGTATACTTCAAAAAGTCATCGAGAACTTTGAATTGAAAGGTTTGGAACATGAACTTAAGAACAAGGACCCAAAATCCAAGCTTCAAGCTGTCATGTGTCATTGGCTTCCATTATCAGATGCTATTTTGTCAATGGTTGTGAACTGTATGCCAAACCCTATACAGGCGCAGTCTTTTCGGGTATCCCGTTTGCTTCCTAAGCGAGAAATTTTACATGACAGTGAAAAGTCTAATGTAGTTGCTGAGGCAGAGGTAGTAAGAAAATCTGTTGAGGCCTGTGATTCTAGTTCAGAAGCACCATGTGTTGCGTTTGTGTCTAAGATGTTTGCTGTTCCAATAAAGATGCTTCCCCAGAGGGGCCTACATGGGGAAATTATCAATAATTTTTCAGAAGAAAGTGGAAATGGAGATTCAGATGAGTGTTTTCTTGCATTTGCCAGGATTTTCAGTGGGGTCCTTTATGCGGGACAGAAGGTATATGTGCTTTCAGCTCTATATGATCCATTGAAGGTGGATGATATGCAGAAGCATGTGCAGGAAGCTGAGTTGCATTCCCTGTATCTGATGATGGGTCAAGGTTTGAAGCCGGTTGCATCTGTAAAGGCTGGTAATGTTGTTGCTATTCGGGGCCTTGGGCAGCATATACTAAAGAGTGCAACACTTTCATCAACAAAGAGCTGTTGGCCTTTCTCTAGTATGGTTTTCCAGGTTTCTCCAACTCTGAAAGTGGCTATTGAACCTTCTGATCCAGCTGATATAGGTGCACTAATGAAAGGCTTGAGGCTCTTAAACCGTGCTGACCCTTTTGTGGAGGTTACTGTTTCTGGTAGAGGGGAGCATGTGCTTGCTGCTGCAGGTGAAGTTCATCTTGAAAGATGCATAAAGGATTTGAAGGAGAGATTCGCAAAGGTAAGCTTGGAAGTCTCTCCACCTCTTGTGTCTTTTAGAGAGACTATTGAATGTGAGGAATCCAATCCACTAGAGAATCTAAGGTTGTTAACTGGGACTACGGACTTTGTAGAGAAAACAACAGCCAATGGAAGGTGTGTTGTCCGCGTGCAGGTTATGAAGCTTCCTACTGCCCTAACTAAGGTGCTTGATGAGAGTTCTGAATTTCTTGGAGATATTTTAGGGGGTAAAATGGGTCAGACATCTAATACTTTGGAGGGTCATAAATCTACCATCACGGAAGATGATTATACCATTGAATCACTTCAAAAGCGCATAATAGATGCTGTTGAAAGTGATAGTTTATATTGGAGCTCGCAAATTGATAAGGATTTGGTTGAAAAGTATAAAGCATTGTGGCAGAATTTTCTAAAAAGGATATGGGCGTTTGGACCAAGACAGGTTGGTCCTAACATTCTACTCACCCCTGACATAAAAAAAGCTGCCAATATTGATTCTTCTGTTCTTCTCCGGGGTTCCCCTTATGTGTCTCAGAGATTGGGGTTCCTAGATGTAGAAGAAAGTAACAGGAGTAGAAAATATGAGGCATCAACAGCTACGACGAATACGTTGTACCAAGAAGTTGAGACTCTTGAGAGCAGTGTTATGTCTGGGTTTCAACTTGCGTCAGCAGCTGGTCCTTTGTGTGATGAACCTATGTGGGGTTTGGCATTTGTTGTTGAGGCTTACGTTTCACCGTCAACTGAGCAATTAAATGATTCTTCAAACTCTCAACAGCAAGCAGAGCAATATGGCATGTTTAGTGGACAAGTGATGACAGCTGTCAAGGATGCATGCAAAGCGGCTGTACTCCAGAAGAAACCCCGACTTGTTGAAGGCATGTACTTTTGTGAATTAAACACTCCAACAGAATATTTAGGTCCTATGTATGCAGTTCTTGCACGTAGACGAGCCCGAGTGCTAAAGGAAGAAATGCAGGAAGGGTCTCCTTTGTTCACGGTTCATGCTTATTTGCCTGTTACAGAGAGCTTTGGTTTTGCTGATGAACTGAGGAGATGGACGTCAGGTGCTTCAAGTGCTTTACTTGTTCTTAGTCATTGGGAAGCACTTTCTGAGGATCCTTTCTTTGTACCTAAAACTGAAGAAGAGAAGGAAGAATTTGGGGATGGTGCTGGTGTACTCCCCAATACAGCTAGGAAACTAATTGATGGTGTAAGGCGGCGGAAGGGCCTCCCTGTGGAAGAAAAGGTTGTCCAGCATGCAACAAAGCAGAGAACACTGGCTCGGAAGGTGTAATACCTTAACTGTAGTATTTTACTATGTCGTTGGTTTACTATAGAACTGTACATGTATTTTGGTCTATACGGAAATTTTGGCAGTGATATTCGGAAAGACAATATTTATAATACTTTGATTGCTTTGCTAATGTAATGATATTTATGGAGTGAACTTTTCTATCTTGTGTACTTGTGCTGCTAACAGCTTCTTGTTCTTCAAAGATCTTGCCAAACACTACTCTATTACTATTAGTGTATTCTACATCTTACACAAAGATTAAAGTTGTTGGCCCGTGCTATAGGATCAGCTGCTGCATAAACATTCTGTGTCTTGTTAAGAGTTACACTTAAGTAAATGCCCAAGTGGATGTATAATTATACGATTGTTTTATATTTATATATTTCTTACAAGTTAGATATTTGGACTTGGTTTTAAGAATACTTAGTTTTCACCAATATAGCTTAACTTCACAGGAAAGAATATTTCGTACAGTGCTGTTTATTCTAGCAATCTGTGTTCTGATGAATGCGTGAGCTGCACTGTCTTATTACTATGCAACTCTGATTCTTTGTCATTGCATAATGAACAAGGACCGAGCGTTGAACCGGAGAAGAGTTTGGTGTTTTGTGTTTTGTGCTTTGTGTTTTGTTTGGTACGATTTAATGGAATAGTAAGATTCCTGATTTGGTTGATTTGTATTGCATTCAGCCGCTTAAGCCAGAGTACATTTTGAATTCAGTATCAGTTATGCAACGTCTGACTTTGTAGCTTTTAACATTTATTCTCGATTGAAAACCCACATAAGATATCTGCAGTGTACAATATTAAAGCTTGTAGCCATTTTCTTGTTTAACACAATACTCAGAACGAGTGAACTTTTGTCTTTAAGGGTGGCCCTAATTATACAGCCTTTTGGCAAAGGCATAAACAGGATCGGCTCTGTGCAGGATTTCTCTCATACTAATGTATAATAACATGTCCTGCCCTATTAAGACAGCGGGATTGCATCACAGGATCTTACAGAGGCTCAAAGTAAACTCTGGTTTTGGGTTGTGGAGTACATGATTGCATGTTAGCTAGTTGCTTTTCAGTTGTGCATTAATTGGTCATCTCCTTAGATTGCACTTTCTAGTTTTTAGGGAAGAGGCTGATTGTTGTGCTTCTAATCATCTATTCGGTGATGAAGGTCGGTCATTACATATATATGCAATACAGAGCTGTAAAGCAAAGTTGCTCGGCCATTATTTTAGCCGAACAGTGGATGTTATATTTGCTGTTGACACTAAGCACTGTTCCAACTTCGGTGCATGCAAGCAATGTAACATACCCATACCTTCCAGGATATATGCGTTCTTTTTGTATTCCAACTTATGGCTTTTTTGTCTTGGTAGTTATGTGGAATTCTTCGATTTTGTTGGATATACTACCTGGAGTGCTCAACTAGTCATTACAGTCTTTGTTTCTGTTCTGCACTTTACTATCAAGCGAAAACATTTTGCATAGCAAGAAAACTAGACCTGATCTGTGAAGAATGTTGCCAATTTAAGCCTAGTACATGACAGCAATGAACTGGTATTAAACCTATCCAAAGGCCGGCCTTCCCCAATGTGGAAATTCACAAATAAGCCATAGATATGAGTAGTATTACCTTGATAACAAATAGAAAGTGCAATTATCTGAGATTTTTTTTTTCTAACATTTACGTTGCAAACTGCTAGTTGCCTACTTATGAATTTTCAGATAACAATATTACCTAGTTTCACTCGAGTAAAGAATTATTTACTGTTAATATATCAATCTGGTACTGATTGTCGGGGGTAAAAGAAAAACCTTTGATCCCCTGATCCCCTCTAATAAAGTGCACAAACAGGTGTACTAATAAAAAAACAAGAATGAATGCATGTGGATTACAAAAAATACAACAAAGTAGGCTTGTTCTGTTGTTCACAGAGGTGTTTGCCAGGGTAAATATCACATTCCCACTGAATTCAAGCTGAATTAAGAAACAACATTGAGAATACTGTGTTTTTGTACAAGCCAATTAAAATAAGAATAGCTACAAGGCTTTAGTTGAGTGAGCAGTCATCGCCAAATAATGACTTCAGCTCTCTAATAAATACCTTTACATTTTGAAGTTCTTTCTCTATATTGTCATACAGAGAGCCCGAGTAACACATTTCAGCCAGCAACTGAGCATTCATCTTGATAACTGTACTTCTTGCGGTCTGCAACTCCTCCAATCTTCTCAAATCAATCTGCAATTCTTCATCTAAAATATTCAGCTCCTCACCCTTCAATTGATATTCAAAGAAATATTGCTGATACTCAAAAATCAGGCTTTCAAGTTCAAGCATCCCTTCTTCTTTTGTATGCAGTATAACCTCCTTCTCTTCTATGACACTCTGAAGCTTCTGCTCTGCCTCTTTCACCTTTTTTAAACCTTCGTGTATTTCCTTCTGAACAACTTGTGTATGGTAATCCACTTTCTCAAACTTTCTGCTCAAATCTTCATATTCCTGTCTTAGGAGCCTAAGTTTCTGGTGAGCCTGTTTTGTTTCAAGTTGAAGCTTTGTTTTCTCTTCCTCGGCTTTGAGTAAATCCATAGCTTTACTGTCTTTCCAGGTTTTATGTGATTGGTGAACCTCTGGCTTGTTATCATCTATGGCAATCAGAACCTTTTCACTTTCTAGCCTTCTGCTCTCCTCCTCGATTTTACTGTTCAGCTCCGCAATATTGCTCTTCAGTTCAACTTTAGCTTGTTGAATCTTTTTCTTGGCCTCTTCAGTATCATGTCTATTAACTTCGAGTTGCACCAATTCTTCTTTCTTTTCGGTTATATAGGACAACAACTTGGATAAGTTTGTCCTTGCTCGACCTTCTCGCTCTTCAAAATAACCGAGTGATGAAGAAAAGTTTGATACGGAATACTTGAGTGCCATCAACTTCTTTTCAATCAAAGCACCTTTCTCCAGAATCTCTGAGGAATGGATATTCAACGACCTATGCTCCTGTTGCTTAAGTGGGATACTATCATCTAATGCTTCTATATTTCTGGAGAGTTCTCCAATCTCAACAAGTGCTCTCTCAAGTGACCCAAACACCGAAATAGTGTTGGTTGAAGTTGAAAGCATGTCTTGAACTTTGTCCAGATCTGAATACAAATCCTTCGAAACCTTTATTATAGTGTCATCTGATGACTCATTCAACTGAGGGCAACCTGTAAATTTATCTTTGTCTGATGCTTCTAACTCAGCAAGTGGCACAGTCTCTAGGATATCATGGTCCATAAAATCACATTCTATAACGCTTCTTGCATCCACAAAACTTGGAATTTCATCTAAGTCAAGATAATCATCTACTTCAGGTGCAGAAGATTCATTAAACTTTAAAGGATCCCCTTCATCAACCCGTACAAGCTTTTCAAGGCAATTAATGTCTTCCCTCTGATTTCCAGGAGCCATTTCAGCAGAATAAAGCATTCTTTTCAACTCATCCCTTTCTTGCATGGCTTTTTCATATAGACCAAGTAGCTTCTCATTCTCTTCATGCATTTCAGCAAGTTGATGTTCTAAATCCTCCACTTCCTGTTTACTTCGTAGCACTTTTTCTTCAGAAAATCCAGTTAAGTGACTACGCTGATTATCACTTTTTTCTTCTTCAGGAGCTCGGGGATTCGCTTTATTTATATTCTCAGATACTGCATGTTCATATATTTCAATCAGTTTATTGTTGTCTTCAATCAATATCTTAAGTTTCATCCTGAGTTCATCATTTTCTTTGGACAAAGCAACCGCAATTTCTTGAGCTTTTGCTTCTCTTTGGCTTGCTGAAGCAATTGCATCAACCATAGTTTTGAGCTCCGTTTGATCATTCGAAGCAACAGTTGTCAGTTCATCAGATGTTATTGGAGGAAACTCGAGCTGAGATATCTGCTTCTCTTCCTTCGTGGCAACTTGTAATGATCTCTCTTCTTCTACTTCTTTTACCAGGTCGTTTAGCCTCCTGCAAGTATTATTTCATTACTAGCTAGCCTCGTGAGTCGTGATTATGAAATTAGGAGAAAGTGAACTATTTTTACCTCTCCAGTTTGTCCTTCTCCCCAATGCATGAATCAAGTTTTTTACGTAGTGTATCCATTTCTGATTGGTTTTGAATAGCCTGTGGCAAAGGTTTATATTAAAACATAGCTTACTTTTCAACTTCTCGGGAGTAGGTAATGTCAGTAACAAGAAGCATAAAGACTACAAAAATTAAGACATCCATACCTGCATTCGGAGGAACTCATTCTCTTCATTTACTCCAGACTTCCAAGGTGATGTTGACTCCTACCATAAACATATATATTTTAGATTTATAAGTGGGGGACGATGTATCAATGGAGGTAGAAGTTTTAGCAGATTTATATTAACAGAGTTCAAGTACAGACGAGCAAAAGTGCAAAACACAGAGTGTGTATCAGATGTCAGGAAAAGACAAGGATAGCATAATCTAGATGACTTAAACTTGATTACCAAACATGTATAATATGGGTTTGTTAGAAGTGTTTGCTTTATCATCACCTCCTTCGATCATTATGTATATCATAGCAAGGCCAGTAACTAGATGATAATTTATAGACATGGCAAGGATAATAACCGCCCTTAAATTGATGATGTGAGTATATAAGAGAAATTTTATGAAAATTGAAACTGTTGTTACTCCATAAGAAGGTTTAGTTCGCTACTTTGTGTTACATTAATGACATCAAAAATATACAGGCATGCAGGAAAACTAGTATTATTTAACATGAAAATATAGGTATTACCTTAGTGGAAGCCAACAGATTACAATCATTTGAAGCATCATTCACCATCTCAGATATATTTCTCTGTAGAAACAGAAAAGCAACAAGCTTAGGCTCACAATAAACACAAACAATTGAAGCCATAATACTTTATCATGTTCTCTGAGAACCTGAATAGTCGAGGGATCAGATTCATGCATAAGTTTCCAGTCAAGGGCTTCGAGTAACTGCATATTGCAATACAAAACATTAACATACTAGACTCAAGATTCGAGAAGAAGATGCAGCCAACTGGTGTACCTTATTCTGTAAAATCATGATTTGTTCATTGATTCTTTCCCATTCACCTTCTTCAGAGATCAATTTCAATCTGTATTTCCAAACACGAGATTCAACAAAATTTTAAGGTTTTAAATTCAACTAAACTGAGACCTACATCACTGATTTTCTTCAATCATAAGGGAAAGAAAGATGAGGACACCTTGAACTTAAAATATGATTCTATCAGCAGTTCAAAGAACTATTATAGCTACTAATGTCTAAGATCTAATTAAAGTGTACTAATCCGTTTCAATATGTAATAGTTGTTTGATTTGTACTTGATAAAAGAACGGTGGCCAAACATATGGCAAATAGAGTAAAAGCGCCCGCCAAAGAATCAGCTTGGAGAGCTAATAGTTTCACCGTTATTACGTAAACATACCTTCTAATCTCTTCTTTTAGTCGCAGATTTTCCATGGCAAATTTTGTGACATCCTGATTCTTGTCCACCTGGCTGCGTAGTACTTCAATTTCTTGCAGGTACTCTTCCTTTTCTTTCAGCAAATGTGTCTCGGCTGATATCTTACCAGAAGCAAGGTCTTCCAACCTCTTTATTCCAGATTCTCGGAACCTTAATCTCATTTTCAATCCTTGTACCTCCTTTTCTCTTTGTTTAGCCTGATTTTTAACAAATACATGCATCACTCCCACATATATAGTATTCAAGTCATCATTATATATTTCATTATTGTACTATTACAATATATATCATGTCAGCATTTCAAATTTAGTTATCAACCACAGGGAAACTGTTAGGAACCATAATAAAAATAATAATTAATAAATCGGTTACAAATCTGAATAATTAGTTTGTGCATCAATTAAGGATTTGAAAGGGAGGATTTGGTGGGATATGTAATATCTTAGCTTTAATTTAGGGATTAGGGATTGTGAGTTGATATGGGGTTATAAATATAGAAGTCATTTGTATAATTGAGGTATCAAGAAATAAGTTTGAGTGAAAAGTGTGTGGAGAGTAGGTGGTCTCTCGAATACCACCCGAGTGTGTGGAGAGTGGGTGGTCTCTCGAATACCACCTAAATATCGTTTTCAGTGTGCGTGTGTTTATCAATAAAAGTGTTTATTTCAATTAAAAAAAAAAAAAAAAAAACTTAAACCTTGAGGACAAGGTTTGAGTTTGGGCGGCGAGTAATGTTAGGAACCATAATAAAAATAATAATTAATAAATCAGTTACAAATCTGAATAATTAGTTTGTGCATCAATTAAGGATTTGAAAGGGAGGATTTGGTGGGATATGTAATATCTTAGCTTTAATTTAGGGATTAGGGATTGTGAGTTGATATGGGGTTATAAATATAGAAGTCATTTGTATAATTGAGGTATCAAGAAATAAGTTTGAGTGAAAAGTGTGTGGCCCGAGTGTGTGGAGAGTGGGTGGTCTCTCGAATACCACCTAAATATCGTTTTCAGTGTGCGTGTGTTTATCAATAAAAGTGTTTATTTCAATTATATTAGAGCATATCATATCGGGTCCTAACAGAAACCAAGTGTAATGTTAGTGAACCTACCAACTCCATTGTTGCCACATTTGATGCAGTCAATGCTTGCAATGCCATGTCTTTGTCTTTTTCCCTCCTGAAAGCTCCAACAAGGGCAACTTCATACTCTCTTTTCTGAAATGGAAACACAACACTTAGAATGCAAGTCAGATAGAGACAATTATCTCTCTGCATATAGGAACTAAAGAGTACCTGTGACACCTTTTTATCAACTTTGAATGGACTGAATGATCCATCAAGCCCTTCCCACTTAAAGGATCCAGGAGATCCTGGAAATGATACAGACCAAGTGTCACTTTCATGATTTTCAGCTCCTCCATTGACTACATTCTGCAACCGTGATACTTCTTTCTGCAAATGAGACACGACGTACTTAAGAGCATTGCTGAATTACAACAGTATATTATATGCAAGACCTCACTTTCCTACTAGGACATAAATCCAAATAACATGCTTAAAGTTAATTACTTCAATATCTCAAATTCTACAACGAAGAAAAACAGCATCTTTATGAGACACAATAGATTTCTATCTAAATGCAAACGCCAATGAACGATGGACATTGCTTTAGCAGATAACTGACAATCTCAAAAGGTTAAAATCAATTAACACGATTCCGTGTCACAGAAGTTCGTGAGGTTTTAAGCTGTCTATATCATAATAATGTTGCAACTACTTGCAAGTGATGTACACATTTCTGTATTTAAGACTAAATTAACATATTTATGCCCAGTCACACTATACATACGAACAGTAAGGTAGGTTACGAGATTGTGTGAGTGTCACTTGTTTCAGATGTTTAACGAATGAAAGATATTTATTACATTATTTAAATTATATTAACTTTAGACATGTTTTTTACATGCCCTAAAAATTTACAAAACATTCCGCTGAGAATGTCACAAAGAAATTGGTTTGGAGGGAGTACTTCTATTAAATCCTGGTTCAAGAGTCTCATAGTGCAGCTATGATCGCAGAGCACATGTACAAGGATAGTGTCTGTCCACAAACAATAGGAGAAGATAAAGAGAAAGTTAAACTAACAGGTTCAGGCTCGTGCGCACAGTGGAGAGGGGGTCAAGGAGGTAGGGCCTACTGGAGATAGATCGGGATTATGAGTAGTCATATATATATATATATATATATATATATATATATATATATATTCGGTGTACTTCTTAAATAAAATAATTCAAGAACTGATACCTTCTGAAAACATGTACATTTATTAAAGAACTGGTAAATTCATACATTTGCACATTTATAAAATAGAGCTTTTTTGGTAAATATAGGTCAAATCTAATCTTTCATGGAATCAAAAGAACTGAAAGGACCTTGAGTTGCTGAATTTGCATCCTCATAGCAAGGACGTCTCCAGAAGCGTCTTCATTAACAGTAGCCTGAGGGAAATTAGAAGTTATTTATTAGAACCAACTTCCACAATTACATATGACTGGTAAAAACAAATATATAGGATATAAGAGCTAATCGCTAGCCTATTTTGAAAGTATCAGATGAATCGATACAGATGACATACATGATTCTTAATGAATTTAGCCCGCTGAGCAAACTTTAGTGTGCTTAGAGTCTCCAAAGAGCAGCTGCAAAGCCCAAAATTTGTCATTAAGAAAAAACAATCACAAAATATAAATCAAAAGATCCAGTTACTTGTAGTTGTAGGAATATGTTAATTTGCTCCACATTTTGTATATCAGCAATTGATGCTATAATCTTATTCAATAAAATAAATATAATGATAGTAATTAAACAGTGTACATTTAATCAATTTTTACCGAAAAAATTCTTTACTTAAGGGGGAAACAATCACTGACCAGCTGGAAGGACTAATATTTGCTATTATTGTTGTCTTTGAATTTCCTCCTAGAGAATCCTGAAAGAACAGTCAAACAGCAATTAAACAAACATTTTTAAGGCCTCAGAAGGTTCAGACTTTCTCAAGCGAGAAAAACATTTCGACATAAAAATCAGACCAGTGCAATATCACAATTTGAGATAATAAGGACACTGAATATACAAGTAGAAGTTTTTGGTATATGGTGTGAAGTGGTGCACCAACATTAAGAATGATTTCCATATGCTTCAAATATGATTGGCCCTGTAAACAACTTTCGAGGCACTTAACACTTGAATACTAACCTATATGTGAATCTTCTTTTCTTTAGATTCAAGCACTAGAAACAACTTTACTTGATAGTATGTCTTATTTGTATAAAGATAATAGTTTGTTGAAGGCACGCTTAAAGTGTAGGATTATTACCTGAAGCAGAAATGTAAGCTTTGAATCCCGGTAAGGGACATGCAGTGATTTTCCATTAGATATACTCACGAGATTCATAATTACGAGTCTGCATCCCAAGCAATTTCAGTTAAAAATCAATTGTCAGGAAACGGAAACCATACTGCATGATAAATGTCTACTTTATAATATATTTGGGAATATCTTAATTATCAACTACACTCGACTGATTGACTATGCAAACTTTAAAGATTAACCAACAGACCCCAATGTTGAAAGAGACTTGTTGATGTTGGTAGCTTCTTTGAGGCGTTCACCTTCAGCACCAGAACTCTTCTGCCTAAATTAACAAATTAAGGCCACATTAGAATATAGAGATGACATTTAAAATTATTTTGGTCAGTACACCGAGGAAAATTCTGAAAAGATGATTTTATCAGTGCAAAAAATTAGGTACCTCTCAGAGCCGGCTAAATCGACAAGGTTAAGCCTGGCAAAGCGATGATGGGTCACACCTTGAGATTCCCACTAAATACAAACACTTATTAGCTTGTGCAGTTTTTTTTAAAAACTGAAATTTGCCAAGTTAACAGTCATTTTAAGAAAGAAAACAATAAGTAGGACAATACTTACTTTACTTTCTATGATGCATGTAAATACACTATGGGAACGACTACTGGCACGATTCATATTCGTGGCAGCTACCTTTCTATTTGCCGAACCCTGGATTGGATAAACAGTTGTAAGAATATAAATAGATGTTAATGAATCAAGGGAACTTACTACTCACATGTGTCGCATTTGCTTACACCTAGATATGAAAGCCAGAAGCAAGGAACAAACTACAAGATTTATAAATGAGTGCTATCCTAGTGAAGCAGAATATCCATAGTTTTTTTTAATAGGTACAATCACGATATTGAACTGCTGCTCATGCTGAGAAGCATATGGTCAATAGGTATGCAACTGCAGTACCTGAACAAGTTGTTGAAGCACATCTCGAGAACTTGAAACTTCTACCTCGGTAAGATTATCTACATAAACCCCCTTTTTAGTGTCTTCTCTTATCTGTGCACAGAGAGACAAGCAGTAAAATGATCATGTTTATTTGGGGGTGGGGGGGGAGGGGGATATTTAAAGAATACTAATAGTTGAAGGAAAGAAAAAAAAAAAAAGAGGACCCATAAAGACCAAATTAAAACTCAGGGAATCTGATTAGTAACTGAACTGATATATAGATAACGTGATTTTATTTCAAGTACACTGAAGGGTTGGTTTTACTAAGCAATAAGTAAAGATGTTATAGCATGTAAATCATAAATTGTTGTAGTTACCTGTAAGTTGATAGACGAAGGATCAAGAAGGTCAAGAATTTGCTCATTGTATATTTCCAGAAATGAACATTTGCATGTATATCTGATATTTTCCTCCCTGCGTGCCTCCCTTTCCTGTGAGATCACCATTATTATTTCTAATGTAAACATGTTTGTAGATGGATTATAAAACTTACAATCTATAAATAATTGGATAATTCAGAGGTTATGCAAGGAAAAGTCTGTATCTTCACATACATGTATAATCCCGTATGCCTTTATAATTGACTCAAAAGAATAAAGAGAGTTGAAGGCTACTAAAAACAAATAGGCATGTAAACACCACTTGGTCATTGTAGTGTCTTGAAGAAGGGGAAGTGAAATGAAAATTCACTCACCGCCGGTCATATAATCAATTAAATCAAATGCTTGAACAATGATAATATTTATTCATAGATCAATCAATATTATGGAAACTTCTGTTTTCCTTTGTACATCATTTATATGCTCTGCTCTATAAGTTCAACTTCCAAACTATGGTCAAATTAGACATATAAACTAAAAGCAGTTACCTTTTGAATTCTTGAGAATAGGTATTCAAAAACTCTAGGAGTCATTCCACAGTTCACACTATGCCTTCGAGTGCCACCCTCAATGTCACCGAGCATTGTGTGAGTCTTTCCACTTCCGGTCTATTTATGAACAATGAAACATTAACATTTATAATTATGCCAAAAAACTTAGAAGACAGTGAAATTTGAAGTAGCCTTTTGCCATGAATTTAGAGAGACATGTCAATAGTTCGATATCAGGGTCTATCAACAAAAGTGGTGATGACTAAAGTAAGTAATAAGAACAACAATGCAAATTAAGATAAAGAAAAAGTCACCTGCCCATAGGCAAACATGCAACTATTGTATCCACTTATACAGTTTTCCACCATTGGTACTCCAGCCACTTTAAACAGCATTTCCTAATATTTAACTAATATGAATACCCTCGCGTAGATAAATGTAAAGAAAATAGTTAGTATTATGAAATAATTGAGCAAACATACTTACCTGGCTAACACTTTCATCAGCAACAATGTCAAAAGTAAAACGTGATTCTGGATGTCCAGTCCACGTAACAGTCTGATTGCTATCTTGCCTCACACATTTACTAGATCCTTGCAAAGATATCTCAGAACTACTCAGAGGACGTAGTCTTATAATGACCTGAACATGATTACCCGGAACTACATAAATGCATGTACCATCACGTTTACTCATAATATTAAATATCTCAGCAATATAATCTACTTTCTAATGACTCACATTCATTGCTTGCCTAAGAAAAATACAAAAATCAACGAAACTCGCAGTATATGACATCGTAGTGTATCAAGCCAATTAATCTAACAAAATAACTCAACAAGATGATAATATTGTCTACAAGGTACAACACATATTTCATCACTTAAACAAATACATTCTCCGAAGAACATACGACTCACATTCATCGATTTAATTGCACAAATTAGTAACAACACAACACCAAGCCAATTACTCTAACAAAATAATTCAACGAGATGATAATATTGTCTACAAGGTACAACACATATTTCATCACTTAAACAAATATATTCTTCGAAAAACATACGACTCACATTCATCGATTTAATTACACAAATTAGTAACAACACAACACATCGCTGCTAAATTTAAAACACAATACAAAACAATCAGAAATAAGAATGTAAACAAACTCACAGCCCTCTAATTCACTACTACACACTTACTTATACATAAACACAAGCAATAAATAAACTCAATTATATAGTCAGTTGAGTGAATAACAATGAAAGAAGTGATGCTAATTACGTAAGTACCTGAACATTGTGGTCTTTCCAGAAGGAAGGATCTTCGAAAACCTCGAAACTCTGATCCTCTTTATCCGACGGAATAGCTGAAGAGTGAAGCAGGTGCTGTTTGGACGCAGTCTTGTGTAGATCCGGAGTACTACGAATCGGAATGGAATTGTGCTCCGAATTGCGGTCGTGGAATCCAAATCTGCTCTTAATTGCACTTGCCGCTTCTGAAATGAACGGCATTGTTTCAGTTTCGAACTCGACTCGATTTGAATACAAGTTTTTTCTAGGGTTTACGAAATGTGTGTGTGTGTGTGTGTGTGTGAGAGAGAGAGAGAGAGAGAGAGAGAGAGAGAGAGAGAGAGAGGTTTGAGATTGGGGAAGGAAAAGGGGGCAAAGTGAGGTTCAAAATGAAATTTTGAATGGAGAGGAGCTGACGCAAATTTACACAAGGCTAAAACGTTCGCTTTTCTCCACCCTTATCAATTTGTAAATGGTTTTCGAATTCAAAAAATTCCAATTAATTAAAATGTCCATTCATCAATCATCACTGCATTTCTGAGTTGTGACTAAAGATGCACAAAAAGCCCGAGCCCGAAAATCTGGTCCGGCCCGATCCGGTAAAGCCCGGTCAAAGCTCGGCCCGAGGGCCTTAAATGGTCCCTATATTTTTGGGCAAAGCCCGGCCCGGCAAAAGCCCGGTCTTTTAAAAAGCCCGGTCTTCGGCCCGGCCCGATTAAAAGCCCGGTTCGGCCCGAAAAATCCCGGGTAAAATTCGATTATTCGAGTATACTTACATAAATATTTATGTATTTACACTTCCTACAAATATAAAAATAATTTAAGTACATATATATTTACATATTCATTATTAATAATAAGATTATTTATATGCATATATTATAATATAGGGCTCTTTTGAAAAATAAATAAGAAAAAGTAAATTTTTGCACATTTACTTTTGTTAAGAAAGACTATTTGCAATTTTACTAAACTAAGGCCTCATTTGTTTACTTCTTAATACTACTTAATGAAGCTTATTTTAATGGTTAAGATAATTAATATTGTTTGGCTCTACTTTTATATCTTCTGAATCGTTAATAATGTCTTAATAGGTAAGATTGTAAAACCTGGCTCAATGATTAAGATATTTTTGTTACCGGACTTTGCACGTTACTTTCCAGGAAAGCTTAGAGGTAACGACTACATAAAATAATCGTAATTATATATTTTTTGTTGTTATTATCTTTATTGTCATAATAATTAATTATAGATGTATTACACTAATATTTAAATATAGTTTTAGATTTTTTAACAAACTCTTTACACTATATTTCTATGTTTTACCTTGTAAATGAAGATTTTATGAAATATTTTTTAAAATAATTAATAGGATTAAAAGTTTTATTTCATCAAACATAAAAGGATATCATTCGAATAGAGCACTAAAATGATTTGTTAAATATACTAGCCGATAATCTGTGCGAAGCACGGACACACAGATTGAACACCAGTCGAAATTAAAATATTAATATTAATACACTATTTAATTATGTAGTATAGAGAATCGGACCCGAGATAAAACTAAAAAAATTAAAGTAAATAAATTTTTATAATTATGTAGTTTTAAGAAATCGAACCCAAGGTGAAGCTAGAAAAAAATTAAGTAAATAAATCTTGTATAATTATGTAGTTGTAAGGAATCGAAACCCGAATTTAGTGATAACCAAATTTGGTATTTTAGTACTATGGTACTAGTGTACCATTAAAACATGGTTTTACACATTAATAAAGAGTATAGATTACCCACTTCTAAGGGTAAAAAAATAAATGAGTATTATTCAGATATTTTAATAATTTTTTTACCAAACAATCTTATTCTTTCAGAATTCAGATAACTATTCATTCAGAAATTTTAATCATTGAGAAAGATATTATTCAGATTTGCCAAATGACCCCTAAGTTTCAAATTGCAAAAATACTAACCCTAATTCTCCCCCTCCCCCTTCCCCCAATTTCTCTCTCCTCCCCCCTGATAACACACACGCCGCCGACTTTGTGTACTTATTTTTTTTTTTCTTTTTTTTTTTTTTTTTAAGGTGGTGGCTATTTTGGTGGATTTAGGTTTCCTGGCCCCGCAGGGGCATATTCAACTAAATTTGCAACTAATTGCAACTGAATGCAACTAAATTTCTGATTTCAAGTTCCATTTGTCAGTTGTCATTTTCGACCTCATTTTTGAACTCTAATATATATATATATATATATATTTAAGAAAGGTGATATTTTGGTGGATTTAGGTTTCCTGGCCCCGCAGGGGTATATTCAACTAAATTTGCAACTAATTGCAACTGAATGCAACTAAATTTCTGATTTCAAGTTCCATTTGTCAGTTGTCATTTTCGACCTCATTTTTGAACTCTATTATATATATATATATATATATATATATAAGAAGGGTGATATTTTGGTGGATTTAGGTTTCCTGGCCCCGCAGGGGCATATTCAACTAAATTTGTTGAAAGTAGTTGAAAATAGTTGCAACTAGTTGTAACTAGTTGAAAGTATTTGAAAATAGTTGCAACTAGTTGAAAACAGTTGAAAATAGTTGATTTGGTTGAATATTGCCCCTGGCGGGGCCTTGGAACCCAAAATCACTCAAACCAATAATATGTAGTTGTAACTAGTTGAAAGTAGTTGAAAATATTTGAAAACAGTTGAAAATAGTTGATTTGGTTGAATATTGCCCCTGGCGGGGCCTTGGAACCCAAAATCACTCAAACCAATAATATGTAGTTGCAACTAGTTGTAACTAGTTGAAAGTAGTTGAAAATGGTTGCAACTAGTTGAAAATAGTTGATTTGGTTGAATATTGCCCCTGGCGGGGCCTTGGAACCCAAAATCATTTAGTTGAATATTGCCCCTAGCGGGGCCTTGCAACCCAAATCCACCAAAATCACCCCACCTTTTTAAAAAAAAGTTGCATTTGGTTGAATTTGATTGAATGTGGTTGCAAACAAAAATCCACCAAAATAGCCCCCATCTAAAAAAAAAAAAAGTACAGCAATCGGCAGTAGTGGGCTGGGAGAAAGGAGGGAGGGAGGGGGAGTGGGTTGGGCTAGGAAGGAGGGAGGAGGAATGGGCCTAGTATTTTTGCAATTTGAAACTTTGTTTTGGTAAAATTGCAATTTATTAAGGAAGGTGGTATTTTTGCAAAAAGAAACTTTAAATCTAGTATTCTTGGTAAATATCCTATAATATATGATACATGAACGAAAACAAGTTAAGTACACGTGTAATCAATTGATATATCATCAAATCAAAAAATAAATCAATAAATGTAATATTTGTATCGGCAAAATAGATTGTTTAACACATGTCTGCCATTATTACATAAAGAACATTCTTATGTAACATAAAATCTCGATCCGATTTGATCCCGGAAAAAGCCCGATCCGGCCCGGCCCACTTCAGGCCTGGAAAAAAGCCCACCGCGGCCCGCTTCGAGGGCCTAAACGGGCTCACATTTTTCATAGAAGCCCGGCCCGGCCCGGCCCGGTCAAAGTCAAAGCCCGGGCCGGGCTTTGACCAAAAAGCCCGGGCTTTTCAAAGCCCGGCCCGATGGGCCTTTTGTGCATCTCTAGTTGTGACCGGCTGATATTAATATTGACGTTTTTTTTTTCAGAATATGAATATTGATGTCGTTTTAACCAAAATTTTCAAAATAAATTATCTATTTTTTTATTAAAAAAATAAATAATAATTTATCTATTTTAAAAATAATTTATAAATTTATATATCCATCTATCTATAGTCTATACTTATTATATAATAGCCGAAACATTAAAAGTTTTGGTACTTGTTTTTTGTTACCTATTTTTTGGTACGTCGTGAATTTACTTATTTACCCTTCACTATAAAGAAAAATATATACGATATATATGCTATTAAAACACCTAAAATAAAATTTAACATAATACAATTAATGGTTATTAGTCGATTGCCTTTTTTACATTTATTTTTAGTTGAAGATATTACCTTTTATAAATACCTAAAAACATCAATCATATCATATTTTCTGTTGTGGAATAAAAACTAGGTTATTAGATTGCGGCTTGGGTTTGATGTATTTAATGCTAGGGTTCGTGAGCTTCGTGCTTTTATGGCTGCTTCTGCGTTCGAGACTAACGGTCCTCACAGAATGCCTACGTATCTCTGTATTAGAGAATCAAGCCAATAAAACGTAGTTCTGAGAATGAGGGGTCAGACCCTTTATATAGGCTGAGAAGCCCTAAAATCGTAGTAGGGTTAGGTGACTTGGTGGACAAGTCACCGCCTAGAAGAAGGTTCTAGACTCCTTCCTTGTAGGAGACAATTTCCATGTTGGAATATGTATCTTGGAGGCTAAGTCAAGCAGGATTAATATCCTCTTTTGACTCTTATTTGCTGAGCTGTTTTACTACCCTTAATATTAATTACGAAATTAATATTATAAATAGGGATTGGGCCCATCTGGTGGGCCCCACATTTGGACCATACTGGGTCTAATTAATGCCACATTAAATGTGTCTTTAGGGCTTACTTTTAGCCCATATCATTTGCCCCCCAACTTCTAGGAAAACTGATCAGGTTCTCCTTGAAGTTATAAAGGCCTTAACTGAGACTTGGGTTAGGGTTCATTGCTCGTACGTGAGTATTTTCAACAACATCATCTTGGTGTAAAGCGTGGAGCGACCGACGCAATTTACGACGATGTTGAACGACACTAAGCGGTGTTAAATGGCACTAGACAGCGCTACTCAGCCCTAAACAATGTTTAAACAGTGTTAAACAATGTCGAATGGCATAAAACGGCACTAACGGCACTAATCGGCGCTAAACGGTGCTATACCGGCACTAAACGGTGCTAGCGGGGGTCCGGGGGCGGCAGCCCCCGGGCGGGGTCCAAGGGGCGGCAGCCCCTGGCGGGGTCCAAGGGGCAGAGCCCCTGGCTGGGGTCGAGCTGAAGACTAGTACTATTCAGAAATTATCGTTTCGGCTCGAAATTTTGCAAACCCGAGCTCAAATTCGAGCTCAAACTGCCTCAAGGTCGTAGCCATTTTTCTTAACTTACTAAGTCAGAAAAACAAAAACAAGAAAAAAACGAAATTTTTCAAACCCGAATCGATCATCGCTATGGGTCAGCCGGGTAAAACCCGTACCGACCATCAGTACGGGTCGGCTGGAGCATCTCAATAGAAGCCGGTCGGCCGGGCTTCCGGTCGGCTGATTTTTTTTTTTTTTTTTTTTTTTTTTTTTTCGAAACGAAGGCGAAAAACCCGTACCGGTGATCAATCCCGGTCGGCTGAAGGGTTCCCCGGAGGCCGGTCGGCTGGAAAATTTTCCTTTTTTTTTTTTTTTTTTTTTTGAAACGAAGGCGAAAAACCCGTACCGGTGATCAATCCCGGTCGGCTGAAGGGTTCCCCGGAGGCCGGTCGGCCGGGCTTCCGGTCGGCTGGAAAATTTTCCCCCTTTTTTTTTTTTTTTTTTTTAAAAAAAATGGAACTGGCTTCGTCACTATCAGTGATTTTGTTTTCGCATACCGATATCGATCATCGATATGGAACCGTATTGGCCATTCATGGCTCCAGTTACTTAGTTTCGCATACCGATATCGATCATCGATATGGAATCGTATCGGCCATTCATGGCTCCAGTTACTTAGTTTCGCATACCGATATCGATCATCGATATGGAATCGTATTGGCCATTCATGGCTCCATTTGTGGTTCTTGATTCACATCAATAATCCAGTGATTAGTCTTAATCTTCTCATTAAACTTTTCTTAAGTATACTTAGCTTTCCTAGCTCATCTGACTGTTCTGGTAAAATTCTTTCGCCGGCTATTCACTTAAATTCTCCGTTTCTTTCCCAACATATCATGAGTTTTAACGACTTTTTCTGTTCTTAACAGATAGCTTTTGTTCCCTCTCCGGGTTTTAACGATACTTGACCTGTAAACGCGAACCGAGCTGTGTTTCAACCTGAGATTACAGGTCACCTTTTCCTTATAAAAGGAGGGGAGCATCCTTCATTTTTCCTCACTTCTTCATTTCTCAAATTTTCTTAAGTTCTAAAGTTTCCTGAGTTCTCTAGTTTTCAAGCTCCTCTTTTCAAGATTCAAGGTTCAAGATGGCTGACCAACAAGCTGCTGCCCCCCAACTCTCCATGGAGGAGGCCTTCAGAAAAAGGAGCATGGCGCGAACAATGAAAGGTAAGCTAAAACTCATGCCTCCTAAATATATTGAACGTCGGTTTGAGTCTACACTAGATTTACTAAACACTAT
Source organism: Kitagawia praeruptora (assembly GCA_037693485.1). NCBI lineage: Eukaryota > Viridiplantae > Streptophyta > Magnoliopsida > Apiales > Apiaceae > Kitagawia > Kitagawia praeruptora. The sequence goes on from CM075352.1 coordinate 131,339,621, forward strand.
GGGAGAGTCATTCCCAAACAGCTCCAACTTAGTTGCCTTTAACAGCCCTTCCAAATTAAGAAAGAAGGATGTTGAGAAGGTTAGGAACACTTATGGCTTGCCAAGCGCCATCAAAGTATGCCTTCCAAATCCAGGAGACAGAACATGCAACTGGCATCCCGAAAGGATTTGCGTCATGAAAGGAGCACTGGAGGCGGGATTTAGGTTCCCCGTCCATCCATTTATCATCAGGTTTTTAGCAGAACTTCAAGTCCATCCGTGTCAACTATTTCCTAATTCTTGGAGGTTTTTAATCATCTTCTTGTTAAGATGCCACGAGTTGGAAATTCCTTGGAGTACAACCATGTTCCGAAGCATATTCGCGATCAAGAATTCCCCCGAGACTAAGCCGGGGTGGGTTGGCTTTCAGCTTAGACACAAGCTTCCACATATAGTAAATTCTTTCTCCTTCCCTGACTCCCACCATTTCTGGGAGAGGGAGTTTATTGTTCTGGAGTGGGAAGGTGGCGACTGGGGCCACTTCTTCGTTAAGAGATTCGGAGTTGTAGAGGATAGTTCACACTTCGTGTGTGATCTTGACCTCAAAGAGTTGGCAGATCGAGATCGGCTACTTGCCGATAATGGCTGCACCCACTATAAAACCATCTTGACAGAAAAGAAGCTCGTTGAAGCTGGATTAAGCTTCCTTTCTTTAGAGGGTAACTTTTCTTTCATTCTACCATTATGAACTATGTTAGTTCTTATTCCAATGTTTTTCCTTCATCTTTCAGCTGCTGAGGAGATAGACAGCCGACCCGAGAATCAACCTCAAGTTACTAGAAGGATGATAAAGAAAGCGACAAAGCAACTGAATCCTCCTGACCGAAGGTTGCCTTCATTCCTAGAGGGATGTTCCCAAGGGGGGAAAAGGTCCCGTAATGCTGGTGAGAGTCCCTTTTGCCCCAGATTGGGGTATATGCGAGCAAGACTCCATCTTAGGGAGTACCAATTTAGCTGTGTCCTGGTCCCGGCTATCCATCACCGCCCCTGATATCCTCACGGCCATGGCAGGAGAAAAGATTGAAGAAGCTGAGCAGCTTGGCGCTCAAGGCCTTTACCAGGTATCCAATCTTACGTTCGAACCCCTTGTTTGCACCCTCTTTTCTATTTTTTTTTTTTTTTTTTTTTTTTTGAAGATGTCTTTCTAATTTTTGTATCACAGGCCAATGTTTATCTTCAGTCTGCTGTTCGTCAAGGCCGAGCCTACAGGGACAATAACGAGGAACTGAAAAGCGAGCAAGCAAAGTTCAAGGAACAACTCCAAGATTTAAACTCCAGAGTGGTCCGTTCTGAAGCCAACTGCTTATCTTACCAAAAGCAACTTCGCTCTCTTGGCAGGAAAAAACTTTCTGATGCACATAAGATAATTGACTCCTATCACAAGTCGGAGGACTTTGTGAATTTTATGGACAAGCATGATGACGAGCTGCGACCTTTTAACATGGAAGTTGGGTGGAACAAAGCTATCGGTGCTGTGAGCAACAGATACCCTTCAGTGGTGAATCCTGCAGACTTTCCCTGCCCTAACTGGGCTGCTGCCAGCGGAATTCAAGATGTGGAGCATGCATCAGGCTCTCGGGGTAGCCGCCGTCCTTCTGGTACGAGGAAGGCAGCTAATATTGTTAGCTCCGGTTCGACCTCTTCCCGTTCTGCAGGGAAGAAAGCCATGTCAGAGAGAGAGGCGACTGTAAGGCGGGCTTTTCCCGGTAAGCAGCTTCGTGCTAGAGTTGATTCATCAACCGAGAGTTCGGAAGAGGAAGGTGACGTGGCAAAGAAAGGGACGGTGCAGCCGATGGAGGCAGAGGCCGAAGAAGCCGAGGAAGATGAAGAGAGCTCCGGGGAAGAAGGCTCTGAGGAAGATAGGGAAGAAGATGATGCTGAAGAAGAAGAGGGCGAGGAGGTGGTGGAGGAATCCTCCGAGGAGTGAGTGGCCTTGCACGGCCTTGTTGGCCGCTTGTGGCTTTATGTTATTCTACTTTCAATCAAGGTCCTTCGGGACTTAACTTTTATTTGGTAATGTAATTTAACTTTGACCTCAGCCCCACGAGGGTGTTTATTTATGCATTTGTTTCATTTCCACTTGTGTTATCCTTATTTTCGTTACTTGCACTCATCAGGTGCTTGGCACATAAATAAAAATTACATAATCACAAATGAAAAAACAAACTTGCATTAATAACTTGAAGCGGGTTCAACCCTTACATAAATACTCTATCTCCTACTGGGAGCAACATGCTCTGCTATGGTTTCATGGAACCTTATTTCTATTTCTTCTAATAGATGGATAAAAGCCAAGTCCTTACTAGGAAGGCTTACACATAATAAATCTTGAGGTTAACTGCATGCCAAGTTCGGGGCACTTCATTCCCATCTAATGTCTCCAACTTGTATGATCCTCGTCCTAGCATCTTTCTGACTCGGTATGGTCCTTCCCAGTTGGGGGCTAATTTCCCTTTCTGGCCAACTCCAGAAGCCTCGATCTTCCTGAGAACCAAGTCACCTTGCTGAAAGAACCTCTCCTTAACCCTGTGGTTGTAAAAGAAAGACGCTTTCTTTTGATGCTCCGCATTTCTGGCGTTTGCCTCGTCCCTGACTTCATCAATAAGATCTAGAGCGAGCCTCATGCCTTCTTCATTAGTCTCAGGTTCATATGCTTCAACTCGAGGTGACGCCTGCATGATTTCCAACGGCACAACTGCCTCAGCCCCATAAGCTAGCAGAAACGGGGTTGCTCCGGTAGTCACCTTACAAGTAGTGCGATAAGCCCAGAGTATAGGCAGCAACTCATCCACCCAAGTGTTCCTCGAGCGTTCGACCCTTTTCTTTAATCCATCCAAGATGATTCGGTTGGCCACCTCGGCCTGCCCATTCGCTTGCGGATGTGCCACTGAGGTAAAACGAAGTTCAATAGCATTTTCCTCACAATACTTCTTGAATTCCTCATTGTTAAACTGTGTCCCATTATCTGTCACAAGAATTCGCGGGATTCCATACCTACAAATTATGTTCTCCCAAAAGAACTGGGAAACTTGCTTGGTGGTTATCTTGGCTAAAGGCTTAGCCTCAATCCATTTAGTGAAGTAATCAATGGCGACAATCAGAAACTTCCTTTGTGCTGAAGCCATAGGGAAAGGACCAAGAATGTCCATCCCCCACATTGCAAATGGGATGGGAGAGCTGATCGAGGTTAATCTCTCAGGCGGCTGCCTTACAATAGGAGCGTGTTTTTGACATCTGTCACACTTCTTGACATAATCCTGGGCATCTGCCAACATCTCTGGCCAATAGAATCCCAGGCGGGTAATCTTATGAGCTAGGGCTCTGCCCCCCAAGTGCTGCCCACAGATCCCTTCATGAACTTCTTCCAATGCTTCTCTTGCCTCTTGGGGCCTTAGGCACTTCAAATACGGGATGACAAACGATCTCTTGTATAAGATGCCTTCAATCAAGGCATATCTCAATGCTCTCACTGATAATTTTCGTGCCTCCAAGGCGTTGTTAGGGAGCCATCCGGTTTCTAGATGAGCTTTAATAGGATCTATCCAACAGCTTCCAACATCGATTGGTGCTACTAACTTAGAGTTGATGGTCGGGGCCTTCAAGACCTGGAAGTAAACACTACCTGCATAATTTTCTATCTCAGAAGAAGCGAACTTAGAGAGGGCATCGGCCTTAACGTTCTCTTCCCGAGGAATGTGTTCCAGATAGCACTCCTCAAACTGAGTCATAACAGCTTTCACGACTCTGAGGTATTTTGTCATAGTCTCATCCTTGGCCTCAAACTCACCATTTACTTGCGAGACTACCAGTCTTGAATCTCCACACACTTTGAGGTTTTTAACCCTCATGACTCTGGCCAATCCCAATCCAGCTATTAATGCTTCATACTCAGCTTCATTGTTGGTTGTTGGAAAGTCCAACTTCAAAGCATATTCAACTGTGAACCCATCGGGGCTTTGCAAAACCAAACCTGCACCACTAGATTTTGTTTTTGATGCTCCATCAAAATAGAGCACCCAATACTCTTTCTGGTCAGCTATAAGTTCTTCATCTTTATCTTCGTTCCCAGGGGTGGTTATCATCTCCTGCCCCCCGACTTCTTGGTTGTCAATAGTGCATTCAACCACGAAGTCAGCCAATGCCTGAGCCTTAATGGCTGTCCGAGGCTTATACTTGATATCAAACTCTCCAAGTTCTATGGCCCATTTGATCAATCTTCCACTTGCTTTCGGGCTGTGCAATATGCTTCTCAACTGTTGGTCTGTCAAGACTTCGATTTTATGAGCCTGGAAGTATGGTCTCAATTTCCTTGAGGCAGTTACCAAAGCCAATGCAAACTTCTCAATGGGAGAGTAATTCAACTCTGCCCCATGTAGCACCTTACTCACATAGTAGATGGGTTTCTGAACCTTCTTTTCTTCTTTGACAAGGACAGCACTCAATGCTTGTTCGGATACCGCCAGGTATAGGTAAAGAATCTCTCCAGGACTAGGTTTGGCCAACAACGGGGCTTCAGCCATGTACTTCTTCAACTGTTCAAAGGCCTCTTGGTTCTCTGCGGTCCACTCAAAGTTTTTCACTTTCTTTAATGCCTGAAAGAAAGGCAAGCATTTGTCACCAGACTTGGAGATGAATCTCCCTAAGGCCGCCACTCGGCCAGTTAATTTCTGTACATCCCGTACTGAGCGGGGTGATTCCATATCCAGGATAGCCTTTATCTTGTCCGGGTTGGCCTCTATGCCTCTCTTTGAAACCATCAGCCCCAAAAATTTTCCCGAACCAACACCAAAAGCACACTTGGCTGGATTTAGCATCATTTTATGGTGCCTTAGCACTTCAAACGCCTCTCTGAGGTGCCTTATGTGATCTGCCTTGAGTAGGCTCTTGACTAACATGTCATCAACATAGACCTCCATGGTCTTTCCAATTAAATGGGCAAATATCTTATTCACCAATCGTTGGTAAGTAGCCCCTGCATTTTTTAACCCAAAAGCCATAACAAGATAGCAGAAAACACCAAAATCAGTTATGAAAGATACCTTAGGAATATCGTCCTTGTGCATCTTAATCTGATTGTATCCGCTGAAACCATCCATGAAGCTCAACATTTCATGCCCAGCGGTGGCATCTATCAACATATCAATTCTAGGCAGAGGAAAACAATCTTTTGGGCACGCATCATTCAGATCAGTGAAGTCTATACACATCCTCCACTTTCCATTTGCCTTTTTGACCATCACAGGGTTAGCTAACCATTCGGGGAATTGAATTTCTTCAACAAATCCAGCTTCCAACAATTTATCAACTTCTTGTTTAATGGCCTCTTGCCTTTCAGGAGCAAAATTCCTCTTTTTCTGCTTTATTTTCTTCCGTTCAGGGTCGACGTTCAACCTATGAGTTATAAGTTGGGGGTCAATCCCTGGCATGTCCGCTGCTGTCCAAGCAAACACATCGCTGTTCTCTTGCAAGAATGCTGTCAATTCGCCCTTTAAGGGTTCTTTCAGAGATGCTCCAACATAAGTAACTTTTTCAGGATCATTCGGCTCTAGGGGTATGGGAATCAAATCCTCTGCTGGCTTCCCTCTATGCTCTTCATCGTCACGGACATCCATGTCTTCAATTGGAAGGACCTGCCCCCCGACTCCATCGGCCCTCAAGGCGGCTACATAGCAACTTCTTGCCATCTTCTGATCACCCTTTTGTTCTCCGACACCATTCCGTGTCGGAAACTTAACCTTCATATGATAGGAAGAGGCCACAGCCTTAAACGCATGTAATCCAGTCCTTCCAAGGATTGCGTTGTATGTTGAAGCTGCCTTAATCACCAAGAAATTCAGCATCTGAGTCGCCTCCTTAGGCTCCTGCCCAATAGTCATGGGCAACTGAATAGTCCCTTCAACATTGGACTCCACTCCATTAAATCCGTATATAGGCATGTTTGCAGGGGTCAACTGAGAGTCGTTGTATCCCATCTTCACAAACGCATCATGAAACAAAATATCCACAGAAGCTCCATTGTCTATCAAGACTCGTTTTACTTCTGAATTTCCAATCACAGGAGTTATGACCAGTGGGTCATCATGGGGGAACTTCACCCCTTCCAAGTCTGAATCATCGAAACCAATTACCATCTCAGTTTTGGCACGCTTCGGGGCTTCTCCCACAATGTGCATTACTTCTCTTGCGTATGCCTTTCGAGAGTTTCGAGTTGTACCGGCCGCTGTAGGACCTCCCCAGATCATGTTGACAACTGGCCCTCGGGGCTGCGTGCTACGGTCACGATCATTATCCCTTCTGTCATTGTTTCTCCTGTTGTAATCCCCTCTTTGGGTTCCTTGATCTCCACCCTTTGTGAAATTGTTCAACTTTCCTTTACGGATCAAGAATTCAATCTCGTCCTTCAACTGTCTGCAATCATCCGTGTCATGTCCTACATCTCGGTGGAACCTACAGTACTGATCCTTATTCCTCTTTGCGGGGTCTCCCCTGAGTGGCTTCGGCCATCGGAAGTCTTTATCCTTCTCAATTTCCAACAAGATTTGACTTCTAGGGGCATTCAACCTTGCATAGTCAGAGAACCTTGGTCCCAAGTTCTTTTTTGGTGGCGAATCAGAGTCTTTGCTAGTTCGGGGATACTTGTCCCTAGCATCGTACTCCTGCCCTTGCTTACGCTTTTTTGTATCATTGTTCCCCTGGCCATTGCCTAATGTGACTTCCTTCTTCGTGCTATCCTCGGCCTTGATGTATTTAGAAGCCCTTCGTTGGAGATCAGCCATATTCTCCGGGGGATGCTTTGCCAATGATCTCTTAAAGTACAGGTCGGTGGTACCATGCTCCAAGGCTACCATTGCAACTTTATTGTCCAGATCAGTGATGTTCAGAGTCTCCTTGGTGAACCTCTTAAGATAGTCTCTCAGACTTTCGTTCTTCCCTTGTACTATATACATAAGAGATGCAGAGCTTTTCTCATGCGTTCTTCCGCTGATAAACTGACTAATGAAGGCAGCACTCAATTCCTTAAAGGAACCAATCGAGTTTGCAGGAAGCCGACTATACCATCTTTGAGCCATGCCCGACAAAGTTTGAGGGAAAGCCCTACACTTCAAAGCATCGCTTGCAGGCTGCAACAGCAGTGCATTTGAGAACGTTCTAACGTGGTTGGCAGGATCACCCATTCCATCATAGGCTTTGATTGTTGGCATCTTAAACTTCTTTGAGATACGAGCATTCATCACGTCCTCAGTAAACGGAGGTGTGGGATCATCAGGGTCCCCAAGCGGCATCAGATCCTTGGGGTTGCTTTTAGGGGTTTCCACCCTTGTAGTTCTTTCAGGTGGGACGGTAGTCCTTCTTTGCCTCCTTGGAGGCCTCTCCAGATCTATGAAGGGAATCGGTCCTGACGTGGGAGGTGGCAAAGTCTGTTTTGATCTGGCTTGCTCCCTGGCCATATCTTCCTTTAACTTTAAGATCTCGGCTTCATAAGCCTTAATCCTTTCAGCAGCTGTTGAAGGGAGTCCATCATGGATAGTTCGAGTTCTTCCCATAGGCTCTTTACTTGCACGTCGCCTCCTCGGGGCTTCATCACGCTCGTAATCATCGCCAGAAGATGATTCATCTGAATAAGGACCAGAAAAATCGCGATAATCTCGATCTCGAATATACAGGGCATGGCCACTCGGTCCAGCTCCGTAATTGGTCATCCCATACATTGGATTGGTGCTTATGGGGAGATCCGTAGTGTGGATCTGAACCCCTCGTGTAAGGTTGTTGGGGTCTACAATCAGGGAAGAAATCCCCGGGTTAGTCCCTGGAATTGTGTGGACGATCGGAGGTAGCGTACTCTCAACATGGGTAGTCGTCCCTAAGGGTTGAGAAACTTGATATGGAACGATAATCCCAGATGTTGGAGGTACTTGCTCAGATGTCGGTAGCACTTGTTCAGTACGGGGCGGAGCAGAGCTAAGAGGTAGAGCCTCGGTAGCGATTGGCTCCGTAGTGCTTGGTGGAGTTCTTCGTGTTTGAACCATGGTTGATGTCTTGTTCCCACAGACGGCGCCAAATGTTGTGGAATAAAAACTAGGTTATTAGATTGCGGCTAGGGTTTGATGTATTTAATGCTAGGGTTCGTGAGCTTCGTGCTTTTATGGCTGCTTTTGCGTTCGAGACTAACGGTCCTCACAGAATGCCTACGTATCTCTGTATTAGAGAATCAAGCCAATAAAACGTAGTTCTGAGAATGAGGGGTCAGACCCTTTATATAGGCTGAGAAGCCCTAAAATCGTAGTAGGGTTAGGTGACTTGGTGGACAAGTCACCGCCTAGAAGAAGGTTCTAGACTCCTTCCTTGTAGGAGACAATTTCCATGTTGGAATATGTATCTTGGAGGCTAAGTCAAGCAGGATTAATATCCTCTTTTGACTCTTATTTGCTGAGCTGTTTTACTACCCTTAATATTAATTACGAAATTAATATTATAAATAGGGATTGGGCCCATCTGGTGGGCCCCACATTTGGACCATACTGGGTCTAATTAATGCCACATTAAATGTGTCTTTAGGGCTTACTTTTAGCCCATATCATTTTCCAATCATTAATATTTCCTTTTAATTTAAAACAAGCCATATCATATTTTTCAATCATTAATAATTTCTTCCAAATTAAAACGTGTTACCTTTTTGATAACTTTTAATTTAAAACATAATCTTGCAATAACTATTATATACCCAAAAATATCACATCATATCTTCTAATCACTAACAAAATATAATATAAATCTGTATACTACGAATAATGACCGTTAGATTTTTAGTTAAAAAATCAGAACCGTTAGATCGAATGATAAAATATACTATATGATTAAATTTATTTCCTAAAATATATACCCGAAAATATGACACCACATTTTCAATTATTAATAAAATATATTAAAAATCCATATACATTATTTATAATAAGGAAACATTAGTATAATCTGTAAACATGAGTATACTAAATTATATTAAATTAAAATTAAAAAATTTTATTAAAAATAATAATTATAAAAAACATAATTGTAATATTACATAAAATTTATTATAACATAATAAAAGAAACTCGTGCATCGCATATTGAAAGTTTGTCGGGTCAATAAATAATATAATTAATGATTAGCCGATTGCCTTTTTTAATTCAAAAATGTTCATTTTTTATTGATGATATTACTTTTTATAAACACATATCGTACCTTCTAATCAATAATATTTCTTTTCTAATTAAAACACGTTAACTTTTAATTTAAAACACCTTTACAATAATTAACATCATAACATATCTTTTAATCACTAACAAATTATAATAGAAATTCGTATACTGCGAATATTGACCGTTAAATGTTTAATAAAAAAATTAAAATTGTTAGTTCTAATGATTAAATATATTATATAATTGAATTAATTTACTAAAATTTCAAAGTTCGAATCCTATCAATGACATATTTATTTTAAAATTTTATGATATAAGAAACCATGTATACCATTAATTAAATTTATATTAAATCATTTAAATTAAAATTAAAATAAAATATTGTAAATAATGATTATATAAAAAGATAATTGTAATATAAAATAAAATTTATTACATATAAGCTAGTAATATTATAATAACCGAAACATTAAAAATTTTGATACCTATTTTTTTTTAGTAAAATTTAATTCATTAATGATAAGTCATACGACATCTACAAACATAGTCGAGTCGAATCAAACATAAACATAAAAAATAGCCGATTAATCCATTCTTCGAGATATAATACGCGATTTGTTGAAAATGATATATTTACAAGTACCCTATTCACCGCATTCATCTGAGATTTATATGTGCTCGCTTTGTTGTGAACTCCATCTGGATCTAATCCTGTTTGAGCTATCTATCATAGATGTGATCCCATAAGAACCTTCATCTCTAAATCAAAATCATGAAAATCTTGTCGATCTATAACCTCGGCCATGGAAAACACTAAAACCCAATCAAAATAAAAACCCAACTCTCACAAGGAGAGACTAACATAACCCAAAAAAATTGGAAACTTATTGGAATCCAAATAAATTGGGAGGTTTATCGAAGGAAACAATATTTTAAAGTAGGAAAAAACGAAAAGAAATTGGAGCTTTTCACCGATAAAAACCGATGAAAATCCCCTCAAAACTTATTAATGGACTTCCCCTCAAAACTTTTTAATGGAGGACAGCGTTAAAAGGGAGAGAGAGCACGAGTCTTATCGCTAAATCAAACCTTGTTATATCACTCCAAGTATATTCTGGTACCTATTTTTTAGTAATTCGTGTTTTTATTTAATTAACCTTACTAATATATGAAAGAATGCCCAAAACACACCACATTTGAATGGAAGTTGCCCGAAATGCCTATATCCAAATCCGTCCGCCTTTTCTACCCACGGAGTACGCATGCTGTTATTGCGTATACTAAGATACGCATTAGGGTAATGCGTATACTGATATACGCATTTGTGTCATGCGTATTGACGCCATATGACATCATTATTTCATTTTCTGCTTCGGCGCTCGGACGACAAAGAAATCGCCATTGCGATCGTCTCCTTTTGTTCTCCAATTTTCGGCAAACTCCAGCCCTTTCCAGGACATCAAAATGATCCCAATACATTTATCTCCCTTTTCCCCCGGTCATTTGTTGTTGTTTGGCCCCGCAGGGGCGTGTATTAGTAGATCGGAAAAGCAAATCGGAAAAAGGCTTCGTTTCGGGGATTTTTAATTCTGAAAAAGAAATTGAAAATGAGTGACATAGGGTTGTAGAGCATGAAGAGACGATCAGTTTGGTGTATGGTATGCAATTGCTCGATGCTTGTAGACAGTGAACGAAGTGGTTAAAAAAAAGAGCAAAAAACGTTCGACGAAGGCGGTAGATGATGATGAACAATGGTAACATATGCACATGTTGGTCTTGCACATTTTCAAACACGCATTCCCAACATGCGTATATGGTGTTACTGTTCACGAATGAATTTGTCAACATTACAAAGTGTGCGCATTGTAGGGATGTGTGGCCTCCGACCACGCAATATACGCATGCGTATACCCTCCACGCATATGTGTATTGCGTGGTCCGTGGGTAAAATGGGCAGATACTTTCATGGGTATTTTGGGCAGCTGAAATTAAAAGGTGGGCATTTTGGTTTTCACCCCTAATATGGTATGTTTTTTCCTAAATATCCTTACTTATATTTATTTATATTATAATATTAAAGCCAAAAAATTGAAAGATGTAAAAAAATAAAATTATAAATACCTAGTCAATTTCCCTTTTCATGTAAAGCATGTTATCTTTTTTATTTATTCAATAACTAATCAATTTTCCTTTTCAGGTAAAACATATTTTATTTTATATTTTTTCTAACTAAAATTTCTCTTCTTTTCAAAAATAGTATAGGCATTTCTATTTAAAAATATTATTAATAATATTATAATTAATAATACCAAGCTAATGTCTTTTTCAACTTACAAACATTACATTTTCTATTTAATAGTGCGGACAATTCTATTTAAAAATATTATCAATATTATTATAACTAATAATACCAAACTAATTTCTTTTTCAACTAAAAAACATTACCTTTTCTATTTAATAAATTATTTTTCAACTAAACAAAGTTACCTTTTCTATTTAATAACATATTGTAATTACTAATAATTAATCGCTTATTTTTTCAGATAAAATATTTATCTTTTCTATACCTATTTTCTGATATTTCGTATTTTTATTTGATTAACTTTACTAATATTTTAGTACAACCATCAAATCAATTCATTTTTTGGCCCGTTGATCAACCAATTATTACGACTGCTAGCAATCTTTCATCAAGGCAATCATATTTATTTAAAATTCTAAAATTGCCCTTTGTTTGCTTTGTTCGGGAGTCGAACTCTTGTGTTTTTCAAAAGAAGACAACAACTTTGCCGCAACTAGGAATGGGCGTCGGGACACTTCGGGGCCGAGAAGTGCTATCCCGCCCCCATCCCCGAATTCAAAACCTATCTACGTCCCCGGCCCGAACTCCATCGGGGACTATTTTTCATTCCCCGTTCCCGGCCCAAACGGGTAACGGGGATTCCCACGGGAAATCGAGGAATTTTATTTAAAATAAAAAAAATATTAAATAATTTTAAACACTAACCAGTGAGCTCAAATGCACTAAATTAAGATAAAAAATATTACTTAAAAACAATTATAAATAACATGAAAATGAAGTTATTTAACTATTCGAAAGATAAACATATAAAATTAAAACATCATTTTGTTTCCAATATTAAGTATTGGAAATTCGTTTATATTAATATATGATTATTAATATATATATATACTGGAATTTTATTATTAATATATATGTATTAAAGTGTGGTGAAATCGAGTCGGGATTGAAAATCGGGTCGGGTAGAGAAACTTGGGGCGGGGGTCGGGAATCGGGCCGGGGACACATAAAAACCGGCCTCGGCCCACTCCCCGATTTTTTTTTAAAGTTGTCCCTGCTCCCCGGTCCGTACCCGAAAAAATTCCCGAATCCCTGCCCCGTTCGGTGCGGGGATCGGATCGGGATCGGGCGGGCCGGGATGAATGCCCATCCCTAGCCGCAACACCAAATAGTAAAATGTGTTTATTTAGGTAAAACAATTTTACATATCAATTTTAATTATTATAACAATTTTGTATTTATTAATTTTAAAAATAAAAAAAATATAAAATAAATAGATAATAAAATATAAATATATTTATAGACGAGTTAATAAATCTGGGAACGGATTCCAAACACAACGCCTTTAAATTATTAAATAATTAATTTTCATGTCAAATTTAGGAAAAATAGTAATGTAAAGTAAAATAATTGAAAATATTGATATAACATATAAATTATTATATTCTTAAAAATAAAAAATAGCATAAAGAGTAATGTAAATTAAAATAAATGAAAGAGTTAACAAAAAAATATTATAAATTTGTTAAATAGAAAAAATAACAAAAAAAAGGTTATTATACTCATTTATTTTTGAACGGCTAGCTATAAGTTGGTTATACATATTAATTTATTATTGTTTATATTCAAATCACAATTAATGTTTTCAAACATCAAAGAATATTGTTACAATTATTCAAAATAACTTAATATACATGTACAATCTAATCAATATTGTGTAGAATAGAGGACAATGAGATAGATCAAATAATATGTATTTTAGGTTTCTACATTATAATATATGGTGTTTTAATATTTTTATTTTTATTAAAGTTTAATTAAAGAGCAATTATTATTTTTATTTAAAGATTTTGTATAGAGGGATTATATTTGTGTTTAATTGATGAATAACTGACGAACCAATCTGAGAGAAGTTGTTTGCCTTACTGAGGAAACATGATCATACATGCTTTTCATCCGTTACTTTGCATGTCAAGCTTGCTAATATGTATTATATCGTTATCCAGATTGAAATGATGTCGGAGTCTATTGATGAAACTCTTGACAAACAGAGGAGCTTACTATTACTAACCAGGTCAGACTATCTATCTATCTCTTCTCTGAAACTTAAGTGGTTTGATACCATCAGTGCTACTTGTGTTAGCTAATGATTATGATCATTTGCAGGTGCTTGATGAGATTGGTGTGGACTAGGGCTGAGCAAAAATCCGAAAAAATCCGAATTCGAATCCGAATCCGCTAAAAACCGCTAAAAACCGATCCGTATAAATCCGATCCGAAACCGAAACCGAAAAATTAAAAACCGAATCCGAATCCGATTATGCGGTTTCGGTTTCTTGTCAAATCCGATCCGAAAAAACCCGAATCCGATCCGATTAAAATAAATAAATAAATAATATAAATATATATATATATATATATATATATATTAATAAATACATATATTTTTTGAAATATAACTGCTAAAAAATAGAAATGGATGGTTGGGCTCTGTCTCTTTTCAATTTGGGCCAGCAGCCCAGTTAAATTAAAACCTAATCTAATTAGTAATTACTTGCACTCTTGTAGACAGACAGTTGCACACAACACAGCCGCAGCGAATACTCTCTGCCTTCCTCTACTACTCAGTACTCACGGGTCACGGCCGACAAATTAGATATCATATTAAGACTACAATCAAGGCGTATTCACAAATCACTACAATGGAAGCTCCATCTGAGAATCAAACTCCTCAAGAAGAAGCACCTACAAAACAAACAGATGAAGTGGTATGTTTTTATAATTTACAATTTGCGATTTTTGTTTTATGTTCTATGTTCTTTGCTTTCGGTTTATGCTAGTTTAGTAGTTTTATAAGTTGTATAAAGATTAGTTTCATTTTTTTCAATTGTAGATACATTTGAACTTAGAAGATGAAGTGAAATGTGATAATAAAGAAGATGATGAAATCTGTGATAAGGATAAAAAGGGTTCGGTGGTATGGGATTATTTTGGTAGGATTCCGGGTTGTCCACGTGGTCAAGAGAAAACTAAATGTAAGTTGTGTAGTTTAATAATGGGTTGTAATTTTAGAAATTATACATGTTTGAAAGTTCCCGCAGTTGGGATTTACATGAATAATTGAATGTCTCAAACGTGTTTGTTGCATGTGTCCCATATATGGTAGATTTTAGTTTTACTTTGTGAACAGACACTTAGAGTGTCAAGATCTAGTCCTTGTGTTGGTAATGCCTAGAAACAGGCCTTAGCATACCTTGTTCAGTGGTTTGGTAATTATATCATGCTATGATAATTATATCATGCATATGATAATTATATCATTGTTTGGCATAAATTTCCCGGTTTTGTCTTCTTATTATCTTTTCATTGTCTTAGTTTTTTTATTTTCCTTCTAGCAGCAAGGGGAACTGTATCATGCTAAAATTGAACATCTTAGAATTAAACTGTACTTTCATTTAAGTTGTTAACTACCTGAGCAAGTATATATATGTTAACTACCTGAGCAAGTATATATATGTAATCAGTAATCACATATGTATAGGGCAAACATATATTATGTATATGGCAAAGCAAGTTTTTCTTGGTTGAGTCTCACTTCTGAATCTTAATGTACTTGTTTTTCGACTTGTTAGGCCTAGCATCATGTTCCTCAATCAAAGAGTTATATCTAGCTGGAAACAAGATTAGTGAGGTTGAGGGTCTTCATCGCCTCCTAAAGCTGAATGTCCTTGATCTTCTGTTTTATGTTTTCTGTGATACCTCCCCATCTCGTTTTCTGTTTTAGAACATAAGTTAGTCATTCAGAAATAACATTTCTATCCTCTTAAATACAACAGTTCAGGATGAATTTGTTTAAGTATATTCCCAAGGATTTCTAAGAAATCATTACTACTAAAGTACTCACTACTAAATCACAAAAATCATGCCTGGATTCATAATCGAATTATTAGTCGAATTCCTGGGAAGCTTTTTGTTAGCTTGTGCTTCATCTCGGTGTAATAGTAAGTCCACTTCTAATTGTAGAATAGTACCTCTGCATCTAATTAAGGTTTCAACCACTGCATATTAGAGTATGGTATTGTAGTTGATGTTCGACAACTTGAATTCTATTAGAGTATTGGATGCTTTTATCTAACAGCTGGTTGCTCTAATTAAGGTTTCCTAATTTATTGCACAGATCATGAAGGCTATTTTGTCAAATCTTGCATCATCTGGAACACTTCTGTCTATCCAGTCTTCATCGTTGCTGTTTTGGTGATGCTGCTCCTGCAATTTATATTCGAAGATTATGTTGAATTTTCATTATTCAAGAATTATGTTAGACTTTCGCAATTTATTATAAAAACTTTGTATGCTATTTCGGAGGAACAGATGGACTTTCTATGCTTAAAAATTCTTGTAATCATATTTATTTTGTCAATTTTATTTAAGTCGGGTTTAAAACCGAAACCGAACCGATTGCATCCGATCCGATACTTTTGAATCCGAATCCGAACCGCCGGTTTCGGTTGCGGTTTCGGTTTTAGATTTTAAAACCCGAAGAGTTTCGGTTTCGGTTTTACCATAAATCCAATCCGATCCGATCCGTGCTCTCCCCTAGTGTGGACATTGCATCACAGGTTTGGTTTCTAATTAACCATGTCAAGAATATAAATATGTTTAAAAATCTTGACTTAATTGCATTTTGCAACCCTTTGGTTTTCGTTTATTGCACTTTGGGTACGGTTTTTTTAAAACATTCACTTTGCATCCCTAGACTTTTAATCCCGCTACATCTTAAACCCCTTTGATGAATTTCCGTTAAATTTGAATTTCCGTTAAATTTGACCGTTAATGTGATGCCCCCAGATCCGGGGTCGGAGATCTAGGCGCTCACGGTTCATTTTCCATTAATAACATACTTGTTCTTGCACATAATATATATAAAACAGCCATCGACCCCACAATAAAACTCACACCGCACACACACACACACACAGGTTAGAGTCTCATAAACGTCATACACTTGATTAAGCAAAAGTAAAAGTTTCAGAGTTATTACAGACCGAATTAAATAGCAGTTATGCTACCAGCAACACTTCGATATGAAGCGAAGTTGGCGGCTTGAAAGTTTGTTACGGTACACTGCCTTGCACAGGTCATACTTATAAATAAAACGTACTGACAAAAGTTGCCAACCAATCCGGCTAATGGGGCCTACCGGTGGAATCTCAACTGCAGCCTGGGGTCTAGTCACCTGCTTTCGAACAGTCTGACGGGGTCTTGCCATTTCTCTTAGCTGTTGTGTTTGTAAAATTTGAAAACAAGCAAGAGTGAGCAACTATAGCTCAGCAAGAAATATATGTATAAGATAAGCAATATAACATTTCATATGTTGAGCAGTCATTAAACTCGTTTGTATCAATCAGTTATAAAATCACTTGTCATTGTTGATAAATTTCGAAGGTGCACCAATACGTGCCCTTGTTTTCAAAATAACCTTGCAGTTCTAGATACTGCATAGAGTCAACATCTTTCTCATCAAAATAGAACACTATCAGCAACTTGGCACATAGGCCTGAGAAATAGTGTCAAAGTATTTTTCCAGAATGGAGGAATGGGACTTAAAGAAAACATAAAACCTGACAGGGATTGATGATGATCAGTCGCCACATCCGAGTCCAATAATCCGCGGGTCTTCTCTACCGGTAGAAGGATAGAAACTACATCCGTAACTATCCCCGGGTGAAAACTACATCCGTAATCACCCTCGATGAAAACTACATCCGTAATCATCCTTCGGCAACACCTGGGCCGGAATAATAATTGATGGACCGCCTGGCTCACGGCCGCTTACACATCCCGGGAATCGTTCGTCAACGGTTCCCACACCTGCCAGAGTCCCTTTTTCTTTTTCTTTTAAAAACTTGATTTTGATTGAAAACAGAGTAATTGAGGTCCGACATCAGTCGACCGATGATTCTTGAAATCATACAAGAAACAAACCTGATCGGGGGTTTTCGAAAATGTTCTGAATTCGAAAAAGTTCGAGTTTGAAAGTGCTAAAGGTATCTTGGATTAGCTTTGTCTTTAAAATAATGAACAATAATTAATAAATGATATTTTAAGATTTAATATTAATAATTAATAAAATACTTATTTAATAAAATAAACTTTTAATCCAAGATAGGGTTTTGAGTATTTACGAAGATATAAAAATAATTACTTGAGTATACGACACTCCCCGAATGACCCTTCGGGTTTTCGCAATTTAATTACGATATAATAATATACCGCTCCCCGGTCAATAGTATATACGGACCGCTACGACCTCTATTGCTAGAGTCGTTGTCCGAAGAAAACATTTTAATCTAAGTTCAAGGGGTACAACATATATGTACTTATACAATCTCAATTGCATCAATACTTCGGTAAACATCACATTTGATATGATTGAAAACTACAAACACAACAGTGAAAGTCCTTGTATATGTATAAGTTTTGAAAAGTAAACTTGCCTTGGTTTGGTTGGGGTGGTCGAGCGTGCGGAGTGGAACGATCTATACATAAGCAATAACCGCTCGTTAGTACCTTAACAATATCTCTTTAATTACGGGGTTTTAGGGGGGTACGAAATTAACTTAATGACTTCGTCTTATGACACTCTAGCCCCACTATAGGTTCATGTCACCACTCGATTATGCTCGTCACTTATTCGACTTAATTTAGTTACCATATCCGAGTCATGACCATTACCCCTAGAATTATATTCCACTTAATAACTTTTTCCCTTGCGCGAATTTTACTCTAGCATTTTTATAAAATTGAAAAATTCATATTTTAATCCAATTCTTTTTGGGTAGCCTTCCCCACTGCATTTACTAGCTTATCTAATTTTTCTATGATCCCAAATAAATTTTTAGGGGTTTAAACAAGGTTCACAAGGGGACCATTTAATGCAGTTTGGATTCCAGAAACACATTTCACTTCTCCGGCCATAACTTAAAATCTATACATCACCTAGTCATGAACCTTACATTTCCAGAAACTACATTCAAATACCTTTCCAACAATATATGGTAGGACCTCAGGGGACAAGATTTGGGGTTCAAAACCACCTTACAAGCCAGGTCAATGCTCCTGGAAAAATTCAGTATGCATGTTTCACTTAAATCAACTAATATTCTTACTTCCATAACACAACCAACATCTAATTCACCTAGTTCATGCTTTATAACATTCAAGGAGATACATATACTAACCACAATCATAAAAATCACAACCACAACACCAAAACTTAAGATCTATGTCATCCATCACTTATACAACCAAGATCAACACCAATACACATGGATCTATCACCAAACATCATAAACACTACATGGCCAAGAGGGGTTATGATTTTCATACCTTCTTGAGTACCTAGGAGCCTTGGGTAAGCCTTACAAAACTCAAGAACACCTTGAATGATCTCCTACAACCCTTACAATCCAAGATCTAAAAGAAAACTTAATATTATTACTATTCACAATAACTTTAATAATTAATATCTTGAAATATAATGGATGGAAGGGCTTGGAAATCTTAGTATACCTTTCTTAGATGATGTAGAGAGCCTAGGAATTATGCCTTGAATTATGAGTGAAGAGAAGTGGAAGAAAGAAAATTTTCTTCCTTGTTTTCTTGTTTGGCCGAGAGCTTTTGTGCTTGGGGGGGGGAGCTTTTGTGTTTTGATTTTTGTGTTGGTTGAATAATTGTGTTAAGTGGTTGGGTGATACATATTAGTGTATGTATAAGCATGGTACAAGTCTAGGTATGGCCTCCTTGTACTCTTGTCTCCTCCTTGGAAAAAGTAGTAGCTAGTTACTATTCCTCTTGTCCACTTGGTTTAACTAGTTTGCTTTTCCTAACTACTTAGTTGCATGGGACTTGCATGCAATACTACTCCTTGTATCATTATTCTTCCACCAATGCTTGTCACTTAATCTTTAATTCGTATCGTATCTTAATTAATCTCTCGTAATAGTATTTTGTCGCGTAGAGATTTCCCCTATAATTCCTTAAGTACTTAATTGTGTAAATTCCTCGAATGTCCATAATTCCTTGTCATAATCCTTAATAAATCTTTTAACACTCTAATCATTCTCAAATCCCAAGTTTTATAAATCTTACTAACAATAAGACTCTTGCCTTCACAATCTTCCTTTTATCTTACATAGTGAATGCAACAACACAGTTTCTCAGACAATCAATTCTATTAATCAACAGGGATGAGCAGAAAGGTTCCATATTGACATTGTCACAAGATATTAAATAAAAGAAAATATTATCAAAAATTAGGGTTCTTACAGTTAATGTTTATTGTCAAAGGGTAAAATAGACTTTTTAATCAAAAATGTAATTTAACATTCTAAATTTGACTCTCTCAATTTGTCTCTAAATCTCCCGAACCCTCTAGTCTCTCCCTGTTTCTCTCAAAATTTCCTCTCGGTAAATCTCGCACATCTCTCTCTCTATCTTCCTAACTGTTTCAGCTGGCTTTGTGGGTGTGTGTCGCATATACCGTGTATATATGCATGTGTATGTTGAGCTCGATATGTATGTGTGTTAACCCAATCGTGTGTTTGTGTTCTCCCTTCTCCTGTGTGCTGATAACGAAGGTGTGTGTATGTATTTAGCAGCGTGTGTGTGTAGATTGTAGGGGGTGTGTTTTATATGGAGTGTGCGTGTATGGGTGATGTTGTATTGCAAGATTGGAGAGAAGGAAGAGTGAAAAGAGGAGGCAGATGTGTTGCTGTTGTTGAGTTTAGCATGGTCGGTTAGCTTGTTGGCCAAATAGTAGTAGTAGTACAGATTGCAAGAGTAAGAGGAGGCAGGTTTATTCTATTGGGGGGGTTAAGGGCGAAGTGAAGAGGGAAAAAACAGAGAGATTAAACTTTTTAATTGAGAAAGGAAGAGAGGGAGAGAAGAGGAATGCAAAGGGGAAAGGGGGATAGAGAGAGAGAGAGAGAGAGAGAGAGAGAGAGATAAATTAAATGAAGAGGGAGAAATTTCGGCCGGCGGGTTGTCGGAAAACAGGAGAGAGGTGACAGTGGTGAAGGGGGAGAAAGGGAGGGGCAGTTTGGTAAAACTCATAGCAATTAAATAGATGATATAAATTTAAAAAATGAGAATAATTATAATAACAAAAGAAATAGTTGGGTGTGTAATATTTTAATAAATGAGAGTAATAAATAAATAAATATTGTAAGAATTAATAAAGGGGGATAATAAAAAAGAATTTTGATTAGGATATTAAAATAAGGATGAATAAGGAATTAAATAACTATTTTTGAATTAATTATCTATTATTTATTAAGTGGATTTAGAGATAAAGACATGATTACCCTTTTCAAAATCGATGTTAACGGTCGATTTTGACGGGGAAACGTTAAAGGGTTGCAAGATATAGTGGGATTCAAAGTTTGGGGATGCAAAGTGAATGTTTTAAAAGAACCGTACCCAAAGTGCAATAAGCGAAAACCAAAGGGTTGCAAAATGCAATTAAGTCAAAAATCTTTAACATGACAGAAAAGTAGATAATGCTCTAACTACTTGTAGAAACAGGCCTCAGATTTTTTTGCACGTGACTTGGCCTCTTCATTTTGAGGCCAAGTATCCAGTGATTTTGTCTGTGACAGTGGATTCTCTGTGTACAATCTCTAAAAGGAACAACAGACATGAAACAGGTGTTACCGAAAACGAGATACGAGTAGTTGGCGAGTTGTGCCATGATACTTTGGACTAGCAAAAAATATTTTTGACATGGTATGCCAGTATGCCATTTTGTTTCATGGCTGGGCTGTACATCTCAATCGGGGCAATATATGCAGTAGTAGAATTATATCGGCTTTCGCAAAAATAAGATATGAAGATGCAGCTGGAGGCAATGTTCGATGACAAACAATTCTATCATTTCAAATCCCTGTCACACCACAAAGGAAAAAGTCATTGCTAATAGCATAAGAAACAACTGAAAAAGAAAAAAAAATATCATCGATACTAATGTAAGAACATTACATTTCGAGCATGTGCGGGTGAAAAGTTCGGTTAAATATGCACACCCTACAAGAAATTAACAAATTTTTAAACACTTGACCTCAAACCTTAGAGATTCAGCTATTAGAAGTACTATAACATATTACGAACCGCTAATTATCAAGATATTCAACATTCAAAGTTCAACATTCAACAATGACAACAACTACAATTCAACACAATGACATATGCAGTGATGTTTTATTATAGACTTTGTATCATCCTACTTCTTATAAGTAGTCATGTATTCTCTTAATTATAAACAACAAGATCAATACAATGTAGTTCTAGTATTACTAACGTGTTTTTCTCTCCTCTCTACTAGTTCCGTTTATTACTTCCGCATTGCTCATATTTTGACATGGTATCAGAGCAGGTTAGACAGTAGAGGGGAGGAGTTTTTTGTTTATCAGTTGAAGCTTTGTTGTTTCTTAAGGGAAACACAAGCTGCCCATACCCAATTCATAATATTTCAGCCTAAACACAAAATCAAAATCAGAAACCATACATACCAGTGTTGAGCTTTTTAAGGAGAGACTCACTGGTAAAATTCAAAGCAGGTTGTAATATAGGAGGAAAACAAAATTAGAATCTCAGAAGCTCCAGAAACCACCAGAACTAGTTCTTCAAAATCAAACCCGAAAATCAAAACACATAGAAACAGAAATCTAAACATACCACCGAGTAGTACACACACAAAGAAGCCACCAGAAATTTTCAGATCTCAGAAACATCAGTGCACGCACCTTCACGCGCCACCGCATGCGCGGCAGGCCTTCGCTACGCGCGGCACGAGCCGGCACGTGGGGCCATTTCCGCTCAGTTTTTGGCGACACTCCAGTTGGACTTCTTGATCGCCTCCCTATTCCGAATCTATACGTGGTATTCCTTCTTGAATCTGAGAAATTTTCAGTTTCTGCTCTGTTTCGTCGAACTGTTATATCAGCTATTCACCTGTGTTTTACTAATTGATGCTAACACAGTATCAAGCTGTAAGCTATTCTTTATTATTTGTTTGAGGGAGACAGGAAAAAAGGGGGTCAATTGTTGCAGCTGTGATTATACATACACGATTGTGTGTATATATAAAATATATTGAATCTTGGTTATACAACTGGTGCTTCTCTGTTATTGGGCTAGCAGGAAGTTATTTGTTTTGTTATTGGGCCTTTTTTATTGTTGGACCATAAACAAAGGAGGACAGCCTCTTTAAATTGGTGGGTTAGTTTATTTGACCCAATTTATTATTTTTTCCTAAATAAAATGATTATATGTATTTAGATCCGTTAAAATATTTAATAGTTATTTTCTCAAGGGAAAATTCTGTTAGGATCGTTTGTACAAGCATATCATTTTAGTTTAGGAGTTTGCCCCAGTTATAGATTTAATTGTGTAGTATTCAAGTGGTTGTTGATATTACGGTATCTCTCCAATTTTTTACGATGCTATAAATTAAATAGTTCAGGGGGCGTTATTCCGACGAAGCAGCAGAAGTAGTGTATATACAGATGTACACACAATTCACTACCACAAATGACAAAGCAGCAGAAGTAGTGTATATACAGATGTACACACCGTTCACTGCCACAAATGACAAAGCAGCAGAAGTAGTAGTATGTATACAAATACATACACACAGTTCACTGCTATATCTTGCATTTCATTCTTGTTAAAGAAGCTGAAGGACCAGTTCATGGACGATCTTAAGGGATGCAGTCTACCAAATATGGTTCCAGTTGCTTATAGTTCAAGGGATGACAGATGCAGATTCCTCCTGTGTTCAGACATAGGCTTGTTAATACTGAGTGATCACAAAGTCGAATCTCAGTTTCTTCGAAAAAATCAGTTCAAGGACTGATTGGTGGTCATTCACCTTTGTGCTGAAAAGCAGCACTTTCTAGCATTTTCACATTGCCTAAAATATATCGTGTGGTCGAAAATTCGAGTCCCGGTATCCCAACATTCTCAATTACATATTCCCAAGATAGGTGAATCCCAAGATGGGCAATCGCAAGATGGATCTTTAACTCCAAGATGAGTAAATCTCAAGATAGGTCAATCCTAAGATGGGTCTTCAATTCCTAGAGATGGGTCAAGTTTAATACCTAGGTTACGCTCAAGAGGTCCTAGTGTTCCACTCTTCAATCCCAATATAGGTATTTCATCCCAAGATGGGATTTCGAGTGAGGGGGCGTGTCAAGATATTCAACATTCAAAGTTCAACATTCAACAATGACAACAACTACAATTCAACACAATGACATATGCAGTAATGTTTTATTATAGACTTTGTATCATCCTACTTCTTATAAGTAGTCATGTATTCTCTTAATTATAAACAACAAGATCAATACAATGTAGTTCTAATATTACTAACGTGTTTTTCTCTCCTCTCTACTAGTTCCGTTTATTACTTCCGCATTGCTCATATTTTGACACTAATGGATACTCCAGAAGTATCCTGGCAAGAGTGTTACTCTGTGTGAAGAACGTAGTATTTTTCATTTTCCTTAAGCTCTGCATCCAAGTAAAAACATATCATAGGAACTACCATTTTGTCACGAAACAAACTTTAATATCATAATTATAGATATTTTACTGTTATTATGGCATGGAGGAGTTTTAATTAGAGATATAGTTTATACATGACAATTTACTTGCTCATGTGGTCAGGTCAGCATTCATTTCACCCATTATATCAATCAATATTTCTGGGGCTGTTCTTGGTGGAATCATACTGATTGGGTTCTTGGTGGAATCGTACTGATTGAAACAGAATATTGGTTGCTCAAGAGTTTTATACTTTGGAAATTACTAGTAAACATCATAAAACTTGGTTTACAAATGGCAGAATTACCGATTTTGTTTCTCATTACTATTTTTCACCTCCTAGTGAACACAAATATATCTGGTTACAAGTCATAATTTCAATTGCAAACAAACAATCATGTTCCAAGTGTCCTACTTCATGTATCATGTTTAAATAACAGGGTTGTGGTAAATATTAGAAGGGCAGTGCCAGAGTTTTATTCTCTGATTAATTATATGTTCCTATATATATTTGTATATAGGGGAAGGGGCAGTGAAGACTGAATCATGGTCTTGGTACTAGGAAAATGTTGCGTACTTGCATTTACCACTGGGCTAAAGTTAAACTAACCGTGGCAGTTAGGAAAATACAAATTCATTACGAGATTAATATACGATACAAAATTAGTTCAACAGCTCAAGTTTTTCGTTTGCACATTATAATTTGCACATTAAAAAGTCAAGCTCCCTCTCCCCTTCAAATGCTCAATCTTGCTCAGATTTATCATCACATGCCAATTCTTCCTCAGATTGACTATTAGATCCCGAATTTTCCCCTCCTTCCGAGTATGTTTCACCCGACCAACCCTCTACATCTTCAAGAATCTACATAAGTTGTGAGAGGACAGTTAAAAGTTCTTTGTTATGTCACGCACACACGAAAAAAGAAGTCAACATATGAATTAAGAAAGAGTCTACACGAGCTCAACATACCAAGTGTTGACGGAAGAATTTGGTAACAACAAAGTTTGAGGTCTGTCGCCAGAATCAAGATCTATGACGGTGGTTCTTCACCGGATAAGTCGCCGGAGTGTGGTGGCTGAGATGAATTGGGGCTGAGATTGAGAGGGTTCTTGGTGGTGGCTCGTAGCTCTTCGCTTCCATCCCCCTCAATTTGCCTACGTACCTCTATATTTATAGAGGATCAAGCCCACGTAGTTCTTGGAGAGCAAGAAACCCAATTGGGCTTGGATTGACGAACTAGCTTCCGGAATGTTCTACTATGAGGCCTAACCACAAAGGCCCAAGGCTCGTCCATGAACTTTGGACTTCACAGATAAGGAAACTTCCCCCGTCGAGGACTAGTCCTATTCGTTACCAGCTATTTCCTTATTTCATGGACGCAGGTATAGCCATGGTTTACCCCAAGTGCAGAACGCATCCATGTCCCCCGAATGAGAAGCACCCACCAGATAGCAGGACAGGTGATCCAGAGCTTTTGGGTGCAAAGTGCAGGATTACTCCAAAGTTCCCCAATGAGAGCGCGCCCATTGGCTACAGGAACAGAGCTCCCAAAGCACACACCAGAAAGTTCCCATCTTTTCACCTTAGGGCGCGCCCTTTGTGTCTAAGATGGGTCCTTATATCCAGGCATACCCCTGGAGGCCTTCTGCGACAGACATCCCCCTCCTGAGATACGACAGGAGAGAATTCTTCAATAATCTTTGTAAAACCTGTTGATAATTGTCTTCATTCTGCCTTTATGCTTCTCAGGGCGCGCCCTCCACATATAGGAAGTAAGGGCGCGTCCTCCTTCTCCAAATCTTTATCAAAACCCTAATTTATCCTGAAAATCCCCAAATTGAACCCGTATCTGACCCGAATCCATTTTATAATACCCGAACCGAATTTTGGGCATAACAACTACCCCCCAATTCCATGTAAAATCAAAGATGAAGCATGGAATTTTCAGTCTTCAAGAAACCAAAATCTCTTCGTAGCTATTCTTCTTCAGGGCGCGTCCTCACTCTTCTTATCTTCAAGATTCTATGCGGAGGGTGCGTCCTTCAATTCTTCATGACAACATTAGTTTTGATTTCTTCGTCGAGGAATAACACAAATGCACCACATCTCTAAGCTTACATGAGCTAACTCGGCGTAAGAAACAAGAGATATTATGCACAAGTGTAAACCTCTCATAGGGCTCGCACTAAAGCTAAATATATATATTTTCAAAGGGCGCGCCTTATGATATTAAGACGTACGGACCCCTTCAGCTGTCATCCATTTACACTTCCATGGTCTTCTCAAGTTCCTTCTACATTAATCAAGCCAAAGGGCATTCCAATGTAGCGGTATAATCCTCTATCTGTGATGAAAGAAGTGTGCTCGCGTACATGGAAATCTGATTATAACCCGAATAAGCGTTCATGAAACTCAAGAGAACATGCCCTACTGTTATATCTACCAACTGATCAATCTGAGGAAGAGAAAAACTATCCTTAGGGCAAGCCTTGTTCAAATCCGTGAAATCTACACAAGTCCTCCCTTTCCCATTTAACGAAAACCAAGTTAGCTAACCACTTTGGTAGTAGGATTCTTTAAACAAGCCAACGTTTAATACTCTGTCCACCTCTTCCTTCAATGCTATAGCTCTCTCTCTACTTACTGGTCGACGTTTCTGGCGAATTCCTTTCTTGGTATAGGATCTATATTTAAATGATGGCACATAACTTCTGGATCAATTCCCACCATAGCAGCATGACTCCAAGCAAAAACATCCAAGTTATTCAAAAGAAAGTTGTTGAGCATTGGAATTCAACTGAGATCCGATTTTCAATACCTTACTCGTATCCTTTTCATCCACCATAATTGAAATTGAGTCCTCTGCAGGACCAGTCTTCTCAACCTGCTATGGTGTTCTCGGACCAAAATTGAAATCAAAGCTTCGAGGATCTTCAATCGATGCTTCATCCTTGGAGGGCGCGTCCTCTTTAAGAGGGAAGTCTTCCTCGACAAGGGCATTCACCAAGCCTTCCAGTGGCATTCTTCTTCCCTTGATCTGTTCACCTTTAATGCTGAGGGCGCGCCCTTTGGGTGGACGCCCCTCATCCCCTGGTTCTTGAACAAAATAATGAGCCTGAATTCCTCCCTTGATGTTGTTCATGATTCCTCCAGAACTTCTTTTAATTCCTTCAACAAGGGGCGCCCTACTAGGGCATTGTGAACTGACTCCTGACCCAAAACCATGAATTCCATCATTTGTGTTATTGGGAGAGAACCTTCTCCTGATTGCACCCATCATTTTGACAGCTTTTACTAAAAATCATAAATTTATGCATTCTCTGCTACCATGTCTTTGTCCGGAAGCCACACCTTCTTGTAGGTATTGTAATACAGAATATTCCTCGAACTTCCATTGCCCGAGTCTGAAGAACACATGCCTCATCTTCAGTACAAGTGATATCTCTCAAACATATCTCTCCAAAGCATTGTTGCTATCACCCCCAAGTGATGTCCTCCAAAGATAGTATGTATACTTCCTTCCTTGACAAATTTCTTCTCCTCAATTTTGTCCTCATCACGGAGGGCGCGCCCTCCGTTCTTCTTCTCAGGATTCTCTTATGCTTCTTGACTTCTCTGACAATCTAATCGGTCAAGTATCCTTCCTTGATTAGATCTTCAATTTCATCCTTTAGTCGTCGACATTCATGAGTATTGTGACTTGTCGACTCATAGTACTCACAGTACTTCTTCTTATCCTTGCTTTTCCAGGCAGACAGAGGAGCCGGCTTCTTAAGAAACCCTTTATTCTTGTTCACCTCAAAGATGTGTTCAATCGAAGCCGCCAACGGAGTGTAATTGTTTGTCCTTCGATCATAAGAATGCTGTTAGCGTCGATTCCGGTACGATATACAAGACTTGTAATCTTCCCCTTAGCGTTCCCGGAGCTTCTGTCTTCCGATCTTGTACTAAGGATTGCTCCACCATCTAAAAAGATTCAGCCTGTGCAAAAACATCGACCACAATAGCTGAATCCCTTTCTTAAAGATGCTTCCAGAAATCTGTCTCTACTTGCAAACTAGCTATCAAGAAACTCTTAAGTGTCTCATATGTTGTTCTTCTAACCAAAGCGGATTCTACATTGAATCTTTTGAAGTAAGATTGAAGACTTTCTCCTTCTCTCTGCTTGATGTCGAACAGAGTTGTAATGGGAGGAGCATACTTCACTGCTACTTGGAACTTGGCTAAGAACAAAGTCCTCATCGTTTCCCAATAGGTAATCACTCCAGATCCAAGCTTTTGAAACCATTGCTAAGCATTCTCACTCTGTTGAAAATGGAGAAGGAGTTTGTGTCGTAGCAGATATCCATCCTTCTCCCATCAAAGTAAGAAAGAAGCCTCTTCAAGTCGATGACATTAAAAATGCTCACACCTGGAATATTTTGAACATTTGGTGGCACAGTTGTTTGAGTACCCCCCAAGGGTGAAGGTTGAGCTGTCGTCTGAGCATTTCCTGGAACTCTGGCATGAAGTTGTGTGAGAATTACCTTTTGAGTCTGAGTTTGTTCCTTTTGACCTTAAGCTTGTGGATTTTCTTCAATCTGTGGATTCCCCTGAGAACCTCCTTGATGCTTTCCTTTAGAGGGAGGGCGCGCCCTCGAGCTCACTTCACTACAAGTACTTGAAGGAATTTAAGTGATACGAGGAGATCTATCGCGCCCTCTTTATTCTGAAGTCACATCTCTCCTTAATACTTCTCCATCCTCCAATCTTCATGGTCTCGGCTACTTCTTCTTCCAACATCACCTTGAGGAGGGGCTTTTTCATATCCAAGGGGCCTCGACCTGTGATCAGAGGGCTCGCGCTGTGGATCACCATCTCGAGGAAGGGCTCGCTCATGTCCAAGGGGCCTCGACCTGTTATCAGGGGACATGCACTGTGGATCACGGGGCCTCAATTCCAAATGCTTCTCTTTCTTCTGATGCTCAAGGAGTATCATCCTTAGATCGTTGTCACTAAGCATTCCTTCAAGCTTGCAAAGTCTTTCTTCATCACGTTGAGTCTCGCTGGGGGCGCGCCCTAAGCAATGTGGGTGAATGGGCGCCCTTTCCTGAACAGCCGGCATTATCTTCAATGACGAACTTCTCCATTAGGATGTTCAACAACAGGGGCTCCTTCTTCAAAATAATCCATCCTTCAAGGAGTCACCAGTTGAAACCTCCTATCTTGCACATCCTCCCCTCCTCAAGAGCTTCCTTTGACCAAGATACTATCAAGTGGATTGATGACTTCAGAGTTCAGGAAGCTGCAACCATCAAATCTAAGAGGATTGCACTGGGGCTTCAAAAGGCTATTGAGATGAAGGGCGCATTCTCAAAAGCGGGAAGACTTTTGCGATCGGCCAAAATCCCAACTCCACCTACTAAAGACAATGGTGAGAGCAATTCTTACTCAAACATGGAGGAGACTTCTACCAAGGCAAATGCTTTCAATCCTCCAACAGACCCCGCCTACCGGCACAATCTTGCATTCTCAAAAAAGTTGAAAATTTCACTCAACTAAGACTAGGGAAAGTGTACATGGACTACCCCCCTAGACTAGGAGATAATTAATTTACCTTGTAGTCTACTATTCAGGCATCACCCTACTTCGATCAATTACTGGTATAACGAGGAACCAGAGCATCATCCTATTGATAGTGGGGTCATAAACCTCACCCCAAAACGTTTTACAAAACGGTAGTGAGCACTTCTCCGGTCACGAGCTATTCCAAATCTCATCCCATGAAGGGGCATCACAATGTGAGGCATCTCACTAGGAGGCATCCTATGAAGGGCATCTCACGAAGAGGCATCTCACTAGGAGGCATCCATTAAAGGGCATCTCACGAAGAGGCATCCATTAAAGGGCAGGTGCATCAGTACTACCCCCCAGCGTCAGTATATTATTCCTTGAAGATCATCTCTTAACGAGGCATCCTAAGAGGGGAATTTTAAGAGAGAGTCGTTGGAGTTGCTGAGGACGTGCCCTGTCGCTTAGGGCGCGCCCTATGAGGACGAGGGCAATGACAAAGTCTCTTCTAGTCCGGATGAATGTCATTCTTGTGTAGAGGAGCTCGCGCATGACCTTGGGGCCTCAACCTGCCTATCAGGGGGCACGCTCTAAGATTCATGGGGCCGCACATTAATACAATTTTCTTCAAGCAAAAGATATGCCCTGGAACGTTGCGATCATACTTGCAGACGAAGCCACAACATGAGGTTGATAAGCTAGGGCGCGCATTGATGCCTATCATTCAGGTCATTGTAGATACAAGAGTGCGTACTCTGTAGCAAAGTATTGTTTCTTCATAGAGTGGCTCGCTCACGACCTTGGGGCCTCAACCTGGTGATCAGGGGGCACACTCTGTGGTTCGTGGGGCCGCAACTCAACTTCTTTACTTCTGGAGTCCAAGCAGTAAATTATCCTCGTAGATATTGGAGTCCGCTTGAGCATTTGCATCTTTCCTTGAGGGCGCGCCCTAACTGGAACGGTCCTCTGAGGGAGAGCCCCATGAAGGCGCGTCCTATGTTGGAGGATTTTCCCGAAGTTGTGCATTTCCCCGAGGTTGAGGATTCTCACCCTCTCTGTTTGCAATAAATCACGCAAGCGTACGTGGTCACAAGTAATACAGATAGAAGTCAAGTTCGTTCCCACAGAGATCTCCCACAGAGATCTGGTTATGGTTCTATTCAGTAAATATGCCTATGCAACAATGTATGGTTTTAATTCACTGCTAAGAAAAATAACGAAATTGAGATTTATTATCTAAATTAAACTAAGTGCAAATTATAAACTAAGAATTAAACAATTAACGAGAATAAAAATCGAATTACTTATATGAGAATAAACATGGAATCCTAGTTTCATCATCTACTTCACTTAGAGTTGCAGCCTTTAATTAAAACATGCGATGGTTTTGATATCTGATCGTATAACACGAAAAGAGTAAAAGTTACCTCTCGGTATACTAGTACCAATCTACACATACATCCACAAAAGAGATAGAAGATGAATAGGCACCTATTATGTTTAGACCCTACATCTCTATAGAATTTGAAAACATAAAGGTTTAAGCACAAGTTATCCACTTAGATCACATAGGGTAGCATAATATCTCTATTCATGCCACAAATCATGATGTTCAACATAAACCTATCCTATGCTAGCATGGCAAGTTCTAAATCTCAAGATCCACTCTCGTTTAGCAAGAGATTAACAAATTAGATGTTCGCGACGCACCTAAATTCAATAAGCACAACCATACAAGGATATCAAGCATTCACCACACATAAATCTTTAAGGCATACAAACTACTAAGCTACATAGATAAATCCACTAGGATCTCACGACAACGATTAGCCTATAATTGAACCGTTCATCGTCATGGGATTTGATGAAAACATGATAATAAACAAGATATGAAAGAAAATAATAACGATATTATTAAGATTAAGAGTTGATATAACAAATCTATGATTCAACGTATACAAAAGATTAAGATGATCTAGATCCTTGCTTGTCACCGAGCTTGAATCCTTCTCTCCTTTTCCCTCTTGCAGATCTGAGCTGGTTACAATAATAAAACTATGATCTCTAAATTACAATGCTTAGATGTGTTTTTATAGGCTCTAGCTTTCTTGCCCAGCAAGAATTTATCTTCTATTACAATTAGAATTTAATTAAGGTGCTAAAACCTGCCCGGAATATAATTAGAATTTGAAAAGGGCAAAACATGAATTTCCAGGCCATGCTTCACAAAGAATACACGCGCGATTTTATTCAGCACATTACTTGCACGTGCTTCCTATCCCAGGTTGTAGAAAATCTCTCAAGCTTCGCGTGGGCAGTAAGATCGCTGAAAACGGACTTACAGAACTCCAGATATGGCCAAAACAGTGTAAGCTGCGCAGCCTTCTCAGAAAATCCGAATTTTAATCAATTAATTCCCAAAAAATTATAGAAGCATCCACCTTAATCAACATTCTTGTAAACCTGCACAACTAAGCAAAACACATCAAAACTACAAGAAACTTGAGTCCAAGACAATCAATTTAAGCCGATTTAGAATGCTCCAAGTAGATATAAAATCCACTTATCACTCTCTTTCACCAGTTGCACTATGAGAAATCAAGGGAACAATTGTAGGGCCTTTCTCTCTTGAGGGCGCGCCCTCAGTAATATGTCGAGCCTCACTTTGGCGATTAGGCCAAACAACGTCATTCCTATATCATTAGCTTCATTATCTTCCAACAAAATCTCCAAGAAGGGATCTCTCGTGTCCAAGGGGCCTCGACCTGTAACCAGGGGGCACGCGTTGTGGATCACGGCCTTGAGGAAGGGCACGCTCATGTCCAAGGGGCCTCGACCTGTAATCAGGGGGCACGCGCTGTGGATCACGGGGCCTCGATTCCAAGTGTTCTCCGTTTTCTTGGCCAGGCAAACCCCTGTAGGCCTTCTAATCAGGTAAACCCCTGAAGGCCTTCTCATCAGGTAAACCCCTGAAGGCCTTCTCATCAGGTAAACCCCTGGAGGCCTTCTCATCAGGTAAACTCCTGTAACTTTATACATGCAATAAATATATAGAGCAAAATAATATAGAGGTTGTATATTACCTGGAGGCGCCCAGTCAGGGGAAGGCGCGCTTCGTAATAATCTTCTGAGGCATGTTCTGCTTGAATTAGTAAAACTCACCATTTGCAGCTCTCTTCTATATCATCTTCCATGGGTGCGCCCTGTGGCACGCCCTGGCAGTGCGCCCTTGATAAGAGATGCTGCACCTTTTATAAAATCTTTGAAGCTTCTATTGACGTGACCTCCTCCAAATTGGAATGTGGCGCTCCACATATTCTTGAGATCTGAATGAGGCATTCTGGAGATGTGTTCAACCATTGAATTCTCCTAGAAGTTGGAAATCATCTGAGCCTCAACTACCACCCTCAGGGCACGCCCTGAGAGTCCTTGGGGATTCTCTTTCACCATCTTCTTCCTACAAAAGTTCAAGAAACAAATAATAGAATTCACAACAAAATAAGTCAAGGGTTCCCTTGAGGGCGCATCCTGATGGTGAGGGCGCGTCCTGCTGGTGAGGATGAGTTCCCAATAATTGCGCCTCTTCCCTAGAACATCCTTCTTCAAATCATATTTGAAATCGCCCCTTGGAAAACCTGAAAATCAGTTCTAGAACCATCTTTGACATCACAATCGCCTTCGGATCTTGTTCGACCCCCCTGCCAGAAATCGCCATCCTTGGATCTTCTCCGTTGCTGCAGATCTGCAACCCTATCGAGGGCTATTCCTTAGATCTTGCTTGTCGTGTCATAATAACCTTCATCGTGGTGAGAAATCCATCCTCCTTGGATTATGATCTCGATTAGTAGCCTTCCTTCTCAGTATAGGATGTGGATTTCATCCTAAACCAATTACCAATAGGTTTCCTAAACCACGTAGAATTCTTCATTGAAAATTCGTAGTTGTCTTTTCTCTCCAGTTTCGGACTGATTCCAACAAAATTCTTCAGATTATAACACCTTTGGGTTATCGAGAATTTAATAAGCTTCGCATGGCTGTAAAATCGTCCAAATCTGACTTCTAGAACTCAAGATATGACCCAAACAGTGTAGGTTGCGCGTGCAGCACAATACATACGAATTTTCATATATTTTAACTCCAAGATCGATGACCCATCATCAATTAAGCCATACTTGAGACCATATCTTTCAAACCATGATGAAAATCATAACCTGTTGAATGCAAAATCTTTAAAACCGTAGATTTGGTGTAACATCTTTCCTCCTAAGATGTATATCTTGATTGGCTCCCCTCCTTCTAGCGCCAATTTGTTGACGGAGGAATTTGGTAACAACAAAGTTTGAGGTCTGTCGCCGGAATCAAGATCTATGACGGTGGTTCTTCACCGGATAAGTCGCTGGAGTGTGGTGGCTGAGATGAATTGGGGCTGAGATTGAGAGGGTTCTTGGTGGCTCGTAGCTCTTCGCTTCCATCCCCCTCAATTTGCCTACGTACCTCTATATTTATAGAGGATCAAGCCCACGTAGTTCTTGGAGAGCAAGAAACCCAATTGGGCTTGGATTGATGAACTAGCTTCCGGAATGTTCTACTATGAGGCCTAACCACAAAGGCCCAAGGCTCGACCATGAACTTTGGACTTCACAGATAAGGAAACTTCCCCTGTCGAGAACTAGTCCTATCCGTTACCAGCTATTTCCTTATTTCATGGACGCAGGTATAGCCATGGTTTACCCCAAGTGCAGAACGCATCCATGTCCCCCGAATGAGAAGCACCCACCAGATAGCAGGACAGGTGATCCAGAGCTTTTGGGTGCAAAGTGCAGGATTACTCCAAAGTTCCCCAATGAGAGCGCGCCCATTGGCTACAGGAACAGAGCTCCCAAAGCACACACCAGAAAGTTCCCATCTTTTCACCTTAGGGCGCGCCCTTTGTGTCTAAGATGGGTCCTTATATCCAGGCATACCCCTGGAGGCCTTCTGCGACGGACATCCCCCTCCTGAGATACGACAGGAGGGAATTCTTCAATAATCTTTGTAAACCCTGTTGATAATTGTCTTCATTCTGCCTTTATGCTTCTCAGGGCGCGCCCTCCACATATAGGAAGTAAGGGCGCGTCCTCCTTCTCCAAATCTTTATCAAAACCCTAATTTATCCTGAAAATCCCCAAATTGAACCCGTATCTGACCCGAATCCATTTTAGAATACCCAAACCGAATTTTGGGCATAACACCAAGCTTTCAAAATTCAACAGATTTTCAAACTCCACAGGATCATAATCATCCTTCATCTTCCTATGACTTCATAGGAATAAACACAAATCGAAATATAAACACAAACCAAGATATTGCAGTACTAATTAACTGGGAAGTTCAGTGACCAGACATCACAGTATTATTAGAAGAAACATAAGCCACGACATAAAATCTAGGCAGCTTTTAAGTAGACAATCAACGATAAAACATTTTCAAAACAGTGTTGCAACCTTCACTTTCAAGAAATGGATTTGCTGATATATTAAAAGTTTAGTAGGTCGCTATTTGGGCCGGGTTTTTGGTCTTCTACCTATATTAGTTGTAATTCAGTCTCCCTATGTACCCCAATTCAATATAAGTTACTGCCCCTCTGTAGCCAAGTTCATACTACATCACCCATGCTATTTGTCCATGTATAAATAAAGGGTCCTGTTAACAACAGCCCTTGGGGCTATGTTTAAGGATTAATTTTTGCCATGTGGTGGATTTTTATTGGATGATTTATGTGAATGCATGGGGTACATACTTTTTTGCAAGTGGGGCACAACCTTGAGCCAATTAAAAATTACCACATAACACCTTAACCATAGCCCTAAGGGCTGTGGTTAACATTTTCCATAAATAAATGCTATGTATCCATGTATAAACACCTGTAATAAACTATCAGCCAAAGCTTCGAATTTCCTAAAATATAATTAATTGCCAATAATTCATCCTTTACTAATTGTATCACGCAACCCAATCTATTTATTAATGTACAATTGTACATCAAACTTCAGGTATAAGTACCTGTGATATGTTCGAGATATATAAAAATGTAGGTCATAATTACCTTAGTTTGTGTGATCTGTTTCACGATAATCTCACTAGCATATCATTTGTTTATCAAACTCTCTTTTGTATCTTATGTTTTCGTTGTAGTTTGAGCTATACAGGCAGTCAGGCACAATAAAGATTTAATCAACTGGGAAGGAACACTACAATGCAGGTGTAGAATACATCTGTTTTCAAATAATCTCTCTTGTTCAGTACAGTACCTTTTTGCCAGTTGTTTCTTTCTATCAAATATTAAAAAATGTTCGACAATCTTTAACATGACAGAAAAATCAACCAAGAACATTAATGTTCAAAATTCTTTAACATGACAGAAAAATATATATATATAGGGTCCTACACCACTACAAACTAAAATTAACTACAAACTAAAAACTAAACACTAATCTAATATTTCAAGCTAATCTAATGACCAAACTAGGGGTACCCCAATACAAAAAATGCTTAAAATAATTGGCTCTACCCAACAAAAAAAAATAATTAAAAAAAAAAATCATTTTTCACGTGATGACGTGGCAGTGGATTTCACTGGTTAACGGTGCTTCGCACCTTCTTGTACGGCGCTTCGCGCCTTTATCATTCTAAAGTTGTAAGGAATGGCAATCAATGGTAAAGTCAATAGACGATTGACGGGTGTGTCGAGGGCCTTCGGCCCTCATGACTACCTAACTCATCCGTTTACTGTCTTAAATGCTTCGCATTTTCACGGCAGGGATTTTTTTTTTTTTTTTTTTGGATAGAGCCAATTATTTTAAGCATCTTTCGTGAAGGTACCCTTGGCGGGAAACTTAGAATAGATGAAATATAATTAATTTAGTGTTAGTTTGTAGTTTGTATTTAAGGATTGATTTGTATTTGAACAAAAGCCTATATATATATAGGGTTGGACTCCATAGCAAACACCTTATATAACAAACAACAAAGAACACCTCATATCTAATAGATCCATTGCCCCTAGCGGGGCCACCCAATACAAAAAGTTCTTATTTTTTTAGACTCTATCCATCTAGCAAAAAAAAAAAATTGAAAATTTTACTGTTCATCGATGACGTCATCAGTGACGTCATCATGAACAGTAAAATTTTCAATTTTTTTTTTTTTTTTTTGCTGGATAGATAGAGCCTAAAAAAATAAGAACTTTTTGTATTGGGTGCCCCTGGCGGGGCAATGGATCTATTGGAATAAATGATTTTATAGTGTTCTTTATTGTTTGTTATATAAAAATGTTCTTTATGGAGCAAAGGCATATATATATATATATATTACTCACCGCTTGTAGCTAGAAAATAGCCTCAGCTTTTGCAACACGTGACTTGGCCTCTTCATTTTGAGTCCTGCAGAAGATAATATAACAACACAAAAACGTAAATGTCAGAGCAACAGAAAGAAATTAAAGTCGTTTGGAGGGAAAAACGATTGTGGTGAGGGTAAACAGTACTTACGCTGCAGAGCACCCAACAGGCCAACAACGCTTGTTATTTTCATGCCATCTGTAAATAACTTATCATAATGAAAGCAGCAATCACTTATGATGCTATGAGTAACCTTTAAGGGGCCTGATGGGGTCCCTTCTCTAGTGACCACAAATGTGCACACATATACACGTAAATTGTCAAAGGTAGTAAGGCAGAAGCATCCCCTTTCAAAATCTGCAAAATACCCTTGCATGTTTTCATCTGATTGATGAGGCTTGAAAAGCTCTTGGGAGTCCCCAAAGCCAGAGAGATCAAACTTGCAAACTCTTACAGCTCCTTTATCAAAGTAGATCATCAGAAAATCATCAAAACCTTGTTGAGAGTGAAAGGTGGCGAATCCGGTAAATGGGAGTGGTGTATCAGAATAAGGTGTCCAGTAATTTTGTTGGTAATTGGAGTGGGTGCTCCAAGTATCATCTGTAAAAGGAACAGCAGACATGAAACAGGTGTTGCCGAGAACGAGACACGAGTAGTTGGCCAACCATGGTCCTTTGGACCAGCTAAGTATCGACATGGTATGCCATTTAGTTTTGACGGCGGGGCTGTACATCTCAACTGCATGGGTCAGCATGTGAACTACAGTGGTAAAATCATAGCGGCTCTGGCAAACATAAAGCCTTTTACCCAGCTGAAACAACAGAAGCTTGAACTTGCCATGAGACATTAACACGAATGGGTTGCAATCCACAAGATGAGTTTTCATATAAAACGTAATGCAGCCATTATGGGTAGTGTTGTCTGGTTTTAGACCACCAGCGAGGACAATTTTGGAATCATAAACGCCAAAGCCCATAAATGGGTAGCTATGGATGACAGCTTCTACCTTTGTGATGGTGTGTTGTTATATGCATCTAAAGAGCATATAACGTATATGTGCCTTTGTTCACTATCCATTCCTTGAAAACATATAAACAATTTTATCTCATCTCATCTGTTACTACTTTCCAGCGACATCGATCGATAAACAGTTCGAAATTAGTAACGATTTTTGGTTTCTCAAGGTTTTTGGTTCAAAATAAACAGTTCCTTCTTTCTTAGGGTTTTTGGTTTCTCCCTTTTATTCCTGGTCTTTAACTACCGGCTCCGTCCGGGTGGCTGGCTTTATCCCAAATCTAATTTCGACTTATCATATATATATAGGCCATGGAGAATTCGTGGGCCGTCAGAAATTGTTGAATCACATTTGTGTTTTTTCTTTATTTTAATGTATAAGCTTATAATCCGTGCAACGTACGATTCTTTTTTTAATATTATTAAAAAATTGATACATATAAGATTTTACATATTCGATTTGATATTTACACTCTATCTTGAATTCTTAAAATTTGATTGAACGATTTTACAGCCCACGTGAATTTAATTAAATAATCTTTAATTTAGTAATGGTTTAACAATTATTTTCCAATTAAATCTACGCAGAAACAAAAGAGAGAAGAAATTGACGATTTTTTACGTTAAAAATTCTATTCGATTTTATGAATTCTACTTATAATTCGTTTCGATTATCAAAATACCCTTATTTTTATTTGAAGATTGTTCTACTAACATTTAAATACAATTTTAATAATAAGTGTATGAGAGATTTTATCCAAAACTTTGATAATCGGTAGTCTGGTCCTCCGTACGATAAAATAAATAAGAATCGTTAGATCTTAAAATAAATAGATAAAAACTGTTGGATCTAACATAATAAAAATTTTTAATATGTTATAAACTAAAATGTGTATTTACATTGAAATACGAAAAGGTGTATGTCAATGATTTAAAACATATATGATTAGATTTTCTACATTGAATATATCAATGTATGTCTTCACATTGAATAGGATTGATGCAAAATTCGTAATTATATTTTCTCTTAAGATTTTGAGTGTTTTCATTTGAATAATAATTATTAAATCATTACTAAATTAAAAATAATTTTATGAGTTTCGCGTGGATTGTAAATCATCCAAATCTGATTTCTAGATCTCAAGATAAAGCCCAAATAGCAAATATGAATTTTTTTAATACTTACAAAAAAATAAAAAAAAATAGAATTCTAACACAACCTTTTTTAATTATATCCTTCTCATATTATGATTTTCGTTTTAAAAATCAATTCTAATACAACTTTTTTTTAATTATATCTTTTTAGATTATAATTTTATTTCTAAAATTCACTTCTAATGCAACCTTTTCTAATTATATCCATTTTAGATTATGATTTTCTCTTTTAATATGATATAATCTTGATCGTCTATTTTTAAAAATATTAGATTCGACGGTTGAGATTATTTTGGTAGTATAGTGACGAAAATAATGGATAAGATCCCTCTTACGCTTATTATATATAAGGATATAATATACTAAACGGGTTTCTTTTGATATATTATAAATTTTAATTTTATGTTACAATTATAATTTTATATAATCATTTTTTTAATAATTATTTTAATTTAATATAATTTAATATAAATTTGATTAATGACATGCATGTTTTGAAACTTATATTATAAAGTTTTAAATTAAATATATCATTGAAGGGTTTTGAATCTTGTATTTTTAATAAAGTAATTGAATCGTATAACTTACTTCATCATTAGATCTAAAAGTTCTTATCTATTATATTATTAATAGCACAACAAGGGTTTTGGCAAGACAATTTAATCCACGTCAGCTGCCACGTAGATGCCACGTCATCTGCCACCTCAGCTACTATTTGTATTAATAATAAAAAAAATTGATTCTTGTGAGAATTGAACCCATGACCACTAAGGTAGAAGTGAGAGTCTTTACCACTATGCTAGACATGAGACTTCTAACTTAGAAGGGAGATTCCTTACCACTAGGCTATACAACAATTTTGAAAAGATTATAAAACAAATTATTAATATATCGCGAGATAACCCCCATATATTATATTAATGATAAAAAAAAATTCCTAATGAGAATTGAATCAATGACCTCTAACTTATAATAAAGATTCCTTATCACTATGCTACATCAATTTTGAGTATATTATAAAACTCATTATTAATATATCACTAGACAATTTAATTATCATGAAATTACTAAATACCCCTCCTATATTATATTAATGATAAAAAAAATTGTTTCTAATGAAAATTAAACCCCTTACCTCTAACTTAGAAGTGAAATTTTTTACCCCTATGCTAGATATCAGTTTTGAGAATATTTTATTTTTGGTTATATACATCATGAATAGATAATCTTTTAGATATATTTTGCGTACTTAGCATTAACATGTTCAAGCACCATTTAATTTTAAAGTATCATAAATACATACTAACATTATTTTACTAGCAAGCCTGTGCCTTGCGCGGGCTATAACTGGTATGTATTCGTTCTATTAATTTATACGTACGGCTTTCCATTGCCTACAATACTACTCATTGGCTTTCATATTGATATCGGTCAAAACTAACAATCACCACTAAACAACTTTTTTCCACCCTCTCAACAAGTGGATGGAATCCCAACATTCCCACACGCTATGCAGACCATCAAAGGCGCCCAATGTACTTTAGCGGTTACAAAAAAAAACAACTACTCATTCAAGTAAGGCGACCATGATTATGATTGAGGATATCATCAAATACAAAAAATATCACCAATCACTCAACAGTAATTAGCGCCGCCATTAATCCCGCCATCGTCAACGCTTGCTTCACTGCCGAAACTAAACATCCAAATGTCTTTCAAAAAAAAAACCAACGGGACTGTTTGATAATGTAAAGCATATCCACTAAAACATTTGAGCAAAGCACACCTGCCTCGGGTCTCCAGAAAACTCAATGCATAATTAAGTATTTGTCACAACTGTGATTGGAACCAATGATTATATGACTACAGCCCGTGCATTACTCTTGTAATAGATTATGTTTGCTTCTTCAATACATGGCCACAACACACTATTACCTACCTAAGTGTATTTTTTTCTATCCATGAGAATGTTATATATGGTATTACAGACCCTCTCACTCTCACCTCAGTACATTATAGGGATTGAAAAATTATATAATGACAATGTGCTAGAACATGCCCGTGCTTCGCACTGGCTAC
This sequence comes from Kitagawia praeruptora, assembly GCA_037693485.1. Taxonomy (NCBI): domain Eukaryota; kingdom Viridiplantae; phylum Streptophyta; class Magnoliopsida; order Apiales; family Apiaceae; genus Kitagawia; species Kitagawia praeruptora. The sequence continues at coordinate 131,380,927 of CM075352.1, forward strand.
AAAGCTAGTTAATTACTAAAAACCTAACATGATCATTATTCATTGTATATTGTATAGTTTAACTGTTGAACCCGTGTGATGCACGACTGTTCTTTAATAAATAGAAACTTTTTTTTAATTTGAATTAAAATTTCAAAACATTTTGTAAGTTTAAATTTTTAAATGATATGATCAGATAATAATTATATATGTGTTGTCTGTGATATTTTTAAAAAATGATGGATTTTAGCTTGAAAATATTGAAAAGATGAAATGTTTTAGCTGAAAAACGTAATCGGTTAGTTATTAGTTATTATAATATTGTTATTTTATTTTACTTCAATAAAGTTACCCGAATAGGTTTTACTAGAAAAAAAATTAAAAAATAGAAAAGGCAGGTAATTGGTTAATTATTAGTAATTATAATTATAATATTTATTTTATTAAAAAAATTTGCTCATAGTATTTTTGGAAAAGGAAAATTTTATTTAGATAAAATATAATGTATTTTAAGTGAAAAATGAAATTTATTAGTTATTGAAAATAGAAGAGGTAATATGTTTTACGTGAAAAATGTAATTTATTGGTAATATGTTTACGTGAAAAGGTAATATGTTTAGAGTTTTTCTTTTCCTCATTGGTTTTCTTTATTGTAACTTTTATTTCCATGTCTCCCTGCTTGTGTATAGCATTCTTTTACGTGTTGTTGAAATAATTTTCGTTCTAGTCCTGTAATGGATTCTTGTGTTTTTAAATAGATTACTTTTCTGTTTTCTATTGTGGTGTTCGTTACAATTGTTTATGGTGAAGTGATGATAGCTTTGCTTGTTCCCTTGCTTGCTTTTGACCTTCTACAGTCTCATGCAAAATGTCCCAATCCATCACAGTTGTAACACTTGATTTTTGGCATATCCACAGTGCCTTTCTTGGACTCTTTACCAGATCTTTTGTTGAACCTGTTCTTCATGTCAAAGTTGGAAGTTCTTCCAGAAAAGTTCTTATACTTACTGATAATAAAGCCAGATCTTTCTTGGACTTCTTGGTTCTGAATTTCTTGATGCCTTTAACTATCACAACAACCACATCCGAATCTGTGGAATTTCCATCAAAGTTAGTGTTAGTATTTTCACTATACTCTGAATCAGTGTCCTTAGGTTCACTTTCCACGTACTTTGATTTTTCTTTTGAAGAAACAACCTTATTGTTCTTCAAAAACTTCATCTGAGCATTCAAAGTTCCAGATTTTGCTCTGGATGATTTTATGTTCCTTTGCTACAACTCAAGATCATGAGTTTTGAGTCTTCCATAGACCTCATCAAGAGACATCTCATTAAGAACTCTTCTTTCTCTCATGAATGATGTCTACATATCCCATTCTTCAGGAAGAGCTCTCATGAACTTGGTATTAGAGTCTTTATTTTCATACTCCTTACCAACCAAGGCCGGATCATTCAATAGTGTCAAACACCTGTCATAGACATTCGTTAAGGACTCATTTGGTTTAGCCTCAAAATACTCATATTCTTGAATGAGTACAACCCTTCTATTTTTCTTTATCTCTTTTATTCCTTGACACTGAACCTCCACAGCATCCCATATCTCCTTTGTAGTCTTGTAGCTAATTACCTTGTTTGACATCACAGGATCAAGACTGTTGTGAAGAATATTCTTCACTTTTGCTTATTTCAGCATAGAAGCCTTCTCTTCAAGAGACCAGTCATTCTTTTATTTCAATGCATAATGTTCAGGAATGATTTTTCCATCTTTTTCAATAGCTTGAGGCACAATATTTGATGGAACAAAAGGACCATCACAAATCCTGTCAAGATACTAAGGATCTGTAGCATCTAAGAACATCATCATTTTTACCCTCCATGTTGGGTACTCAGTCTTTTTGAGAATTGGAATACGAATACTTTCAAATTTGTTTCATGTCGCCATTTCGATCGTTTCTAATTAAAATATAATCAGTTTGCTCTGATACCAATTGTTGCCCAGTAATAAACAATTGTAGAAGGGGTTTGAATACAATTGAATAAGCTTTTTGCAAAAACAATAAACAATATATGAAAACTTGACAGACTTTATTAATGATATAAAATCTGTTACAAAATTCAAAATTACTCTCTCAAGAAATACGATATTCTTGAGAGCTGCTAGGTTACAAGAAAGATGTGAAGCTGTTTCGTGTACATAAAATATAAATCTATATATGTTTATATACACAGTTTACACAATCAATTACAAAAGATATCGAATATAAATAACGAACTTTATCTTCAATCATCTTCTGTCTGATTGTTGCAGTCACTGACTTCCAAGCACCGACACACTAGCAAATCAATTAACTCCTGATTCTGTGGGATTAAGTTAATATCTCAATATTCAATCACTGATCATCATCTTACTTCCTGTAGACTCTGATGAGCCTATAGTATGATGACATCATATTATGCTGATAACTAGACTCTGATAAATAGACTTTGACAACATCATTTCCAACAATACTTGCTCATATAAAATCCAACACTAAAATTGTTATAACAATTCAAATATCTAATTTTCGGACTAACTACCAAATTCAACTTGTCTTGGGAATGTTCGATGAATGAAATTAAAAATCGATGATAAGTAAAACAGTGGGCTATCAAGTATGCTTCATGTTATCTGTTTCTCGCATGCTGTTTATTTTTCTTTATCTACCTGCCGAAGATAATTGATATGATCTGATTTTAGTTTATGTATTGTGGAGTGGAGTCCACACATAGCTTCAAAAGAGATAATTTGTGCTACCGTCGTTAGGTGGTGGCATCAAGTACTTGTTACGATTCAATTGGGTGTTTTCAGTTACATCTCTAACCATAAAAGTCGTTTTCTACATTTTAACATCCAGCTAGTTTTATCAAAAAAAATCCTTATTGTGCAAGTAGAGTTTGTATTTTGAATTTGAAATTTATACATAAGTCATTTTGATACACTTGTTAATGATGTTGATTTTACCGAGACTTGCTAAAAATATGTGATGCAAATAATTTTGTGACATTTGAAGTTAATCTCAATCACTCGATTATTATTCCCGACTACTTTTTTTACCGAAAAAAATAGAAGTTTTCATTATATAGAACAGAACACAGCCGAGACACATCCCCAACTGCCAATACAACCAGGTTGGAAAACAAATAACAAACTAAAAACAATTAGTTGATTTGTTTCCTGATCGTTAAAACACATAATTTAAAAATTCTTGAAGTTAAAAACGAAATCGAAGACATCCCAAGCGATCCATACTGCACCAACATCCCTGAAAGCAACAGCATCACAATTGACCTTATCACAGAAAAACCATTGTTAGCCCAGTGTTTAAAAACCCAAATTGCATAAATTAAGGTTGGAGGAGCGACACCCGAGCTATCTGATAAGTGGATTTTATATCCACTTGGAGCGTTCCATATCGGCTTAAATTGATTGACTTGGACTCAAGTATGTGGTGTTTTTTATGTGTTTTCATCGGTTGTGCAGGTTTAGTTATTTCGGATAGGGTTGGTGTTTTTCATCGATTTTGGAGTTAAAATGTAGCATTGGAATGAAGAAGGGAATCTTGTTTTTAGCTACCATGAAGGTTCATAAGTCAAGGGAAATAAAGAAAGGGATCTAATGCAAAAAGAACGGGCGAAAACGGAGCAAGAACGAAGAAAAGAGAGCAAAAATAGCATACTGGCAGAATGTTGCAATGCTGAGAGCGCCAGAATAGTAGTGGAGCGCGCTGACAGCGTCCAAGCCGCGCTGAGAGCGCCCGGACTTCCTGAAATTTGCTGATTTTTATTCTATTTCGAATTTAATTGTATTTTTGGGACTTTTCTTGCTGGAAAAAACTTCTAGGGCCTATATAAACATATTATATCATTGTAATTGAGAGAATAACATAGAAAAACCTCAGAGAAACAAGGGAGACAAGTTGGAGAAGGATTCACCAACGCTCGTGACAAGCAACGGAGATCTAGATCTACTTCATCTTTTGTTTTCTTCAATTAGGATACGTTGGATCTTCAGATTTTAGATTTGTTTTCTAAACCTTTATACTCTAGCATAATTATTTTTATTCAGACTTTGTTTATTATCATGGTTTCATCAGATCCCATGATGACGAGCGATTCGATTATGAACTAATCGTTGTCATGGGACTCTAACGGATTTATCTATGTAATTTAGTAGTTTGTTTGCTTTAAAGATTTGTGTGTGATGAATTCTTGATATCCTTGTATGGTTGTGCTTATTCTTCTTGGTTGCACTAAATCACGCAAGCGTACGTGGTCACAAGTAATATATAAGGTTAAGTCCAAATTCGTTCCCACAGGGATCAAGTTATGGTTCTATTCAGTAAATATGCCTATGCAACAATGTATGGTTATTATGCACTGCTAAGACAATAACAATTTTGGGTTTATTAAACTAAATTAACTAAGACACAAATTAACAAAACTAAGAATTAACTAACTAACAAGAATTAAAATCTAATTACGTCTGCAAGAGTAAACATGGAATCCTAACTTCATTAAATACTTTGCTTAGATCTGACGCCTTTAATCACTATATGCAATGGTTATGATATCTGATCGGATAACAAGAAACAAGTACACGCTACTTCTCAGTATACGTATACCAAACTAAACATACATCCACAAAAGAGATAGAAGATGAATAGACACCAATTATGCTTAGACCCTATATCTCTACAGAATTTGAAAACATAACGGTTGAAGAACAAGTTATCCACATTGATCACATAGGGTAGCATATTATCTATAATCATGCCACAAATCATGATGTTAAAACATCAACCTATCCTATGCTAGCATGGCAAGTTCTAAATCTCAAGATCCACTCTCGTTTAGCAAGAGATTAACAAATTAGATGTTCATGACGCATCTAAACACATGAATCACAACCATACGAGGATATCAAGATATACATCACACACAGATCTTTTAAAGCATCAAGATACTAAACTCCATAAATAAATCCGTTAGAATCCCATGACAACGATTAGTTCATAATCGAACCTCTCGTCATCATGGGATCTGATGAAACCATGATAAAAACAAAGTATGAAAATATACAAATAAACCTAAGTAATTGATATGTAATTGTTCTTCTACTAATGATGATGATCCTAATAATCTAAATTACAAGGATTGGATGTGTTTATATAGCCTCTAGACATCTTGCCCAACAAGAAAATACCAAATCAGAATTATAATAGAAGTACGTTTCCTAAACTGATTCTAATTTAAAGGGAAATTCGTAGCTGCCTTTTCTTCAGATTTTCTGGACCGTTCCAGCTGCAATTAGGCCTCTTGACCACTTTAGAATGATAGAGAATCTCGTTATCTTCGCGTGGACAGCTTACAGGCCTCAAACGGACTTCTAGAACTCAAGATATGGCCAAAACAAAATCAGAAATTCTGGCTGATTTTTCTCCCGCGCACCACCAGCATCCCGCAGTGCATGATGTGCCGTTTGGGCGCCTGAAGCGCCGGCCCAATCTGCCCAAACAAGGCTGGAGCGCTGGAAACAAGGCTGGGAGCCCCCTGTTTGGTCCCGTTCTGCGAAAACTGATTTTTCTTAGCTTTTTTCGCCTTTTCTTCCCGTTCCTTTTGCATGAGCTTCCGTCTTTCATTATTAATGACTTGTATACTTCTTAGGAGTTGATATTAGCCACCATTCTTCATTCCATATCATCAATCAACTCCACAAAACGCTCCAAAAATGACGGAAACTACACCTTTAATCGATATTTCTTCAACCCTGCACAATTACACAAAACACATCAAAACTACCACGAACTTGAGACCAAGTCAATCAATTTAAGCCATTATAGAATGTTCCAAGTGGATATAAAATCCACTTATCAGATGCGTAGCTTACATCTAAGTTGTTTGTTAATCTCTTGTGAAGCGAGAGTGGATCTTGAGATTTAGAACTTGCCATGCTAGCATAGGATAAGTTGATGTATGAGTGACATCATGATTTGTAGCGTAAATTGAAAAAATATTATGCTGCCCTATGTGATCTTAATGGATAACTTGTTCTTCAACCGTTATGTTTTCAAATTTTATAGAGATATAGGGTCTAAACATAATTGGTGTCTACCCATCTTCTATCTCTTTTGTGGATGTATGAGTAGTTTGGTATTCGTATACTGAGAGGTAGCCTATACTTGTTTCGTGTTGTCTGATCAGATATCAAAGCCATCACATGCATTGATTAAAGGCATCAACTCTAAGCGAAGTATTTAATGAAGTTAGGATCCCATGTTTTCCATTGCATAAGTAATTCGATTTAAATTCTCGTTAGTTAAGTAATTCTTAGTTGGTTAATTTATTTCCTTAGTTAATTTTAGATAATCAACCCCCAATTTGTTAATTATCTTAGCAGTGAATAAAAACCATACATTGTTGCATAGGTGCATTAACTGAATTAAAACCTAAACCAGATCTCTGTGGAAACGAACTCAACTTAATTCTATATTACTTATGACCACGTACGCTTGCGTGATTTTGTGCTAACAAGTTTTTTGGCGACGCTGTCGGGGATCATCGGTGTTTTATTTTTAGTTTATGTGCTTGTCATCAGTGGTCGTTAGAGTTCACTAACTCAGATTTTCTTACTTATTTTGTTTGTTTCTTGGTGTTTCAGGTACTTGAACGTGTATGCGAACACGTTCTCAAACTCGTAAATTGGAAGAAGAACTTGAAGCAGCTAAAGATATGGGAGAAACAGTTACAGCAGCAGCAGCAGCTAAGGCTTTGAAGGATTATTCTCAGCCGAAGATCAATGACATCCAATCTAGTATTGTCAGACCAGCAATTGCAGCTAACAACTTTGAAATCAAGTCTGGTACAATTCAGATGTTACAAAATTCGGTTCAGTTTGGGGGTGCTCCAACAGAAGATCCTAATATGCACATCCGGGACTTCATTGAGATTTGTGACACCTTGAAGTTCAATGGTGTGTCGGAAGATGCTGTGAAATTGAGGTTTTTTCCATTCTCTCTTAGGGATAAGGCTAAGAGCTGGTTACACTATTTACCATCCGGTTCCATTACTACTTGGGAGGATCTTGCTCTGAAGTTTCTTACGAAATTCTTCCCCATGGCGAAAACTACAGCAATAAGGAATGCTCTAACTCAATTTGCACAGCAATCTGGAGAATCTTTGTGTGAGGCTTGGGAACGCTACAAGGAGATGCTTCGAAAGTGTCCTCATCATGGTATGCCTGATTGGATGGTAATCAATGGTTTCTATAATGGGTTGGGAGCACAATCTAGACCTTTGCTAGATGCAGCATCAGGAGGAAGCTTATGATCTAATTGAAACGATGGCTGCCAATGAATATCAAAATCCAACTCAGAGACTATCACAAGGCAAGGTAGCATGTATTCTGGATGTTGATGCAGCTTCAGCTATAGCAGCTCAGTCGAAGGCTTTAACTATGAAGGTGGATTCTCTTACCAACTATGGAGTTCAGCAGGTTGCTAGTGTTTGTGAGTTATGTGCGGGCGCACATGAGACGAATCAGTGTGCGATCTCTTCTGAATCAGCACAGTTTTTGAGTAATTTTCAGAGACCTGCTACACCAGTTCCAGCCATCTATCATCCTAACAACAGAAATCATCCTAATTTCAGCTGGAGCAACAATCAAGGTGCTCAACAACCTCAGCAGCCTTATCAGCAGTTTCAGGGTCAGCAAGCGAGGCCGTTCAATCAAGGCTATCAGTAGCAGTATGCTCCAAGGCAACAATTCCAACCCCCGGGTTTTCAGCAGCAGCCTCATGCTAGTGTGGGACAATCGTTTTCTGAAAAATCTGAATTGGAAGAATTGAGGTTGATGGTTAAAAGCCAGGCGGTATCTCTGACATTGGAGAATCAGATTGGCCAAATTGCAAGTGTCTTACTTAAGAGGCCACAGGGAACTCTTCCTAGTGATATAGAGGTTAATCCAAGCAAGAGAGAAGTCCATGAGCAGGTGAAGACAGTGACTTTGAGATCCGGAAGGGTTACAAACGATCAGAAATCAGCAGCTAAGGAAGATGAAGACGCTCAGAATCAGCAGGTTGAAAAATCTGCAGTGCCAGAAATTGAAAAATCTGACTTGGTGGCTGATCAGTTGGTCAGTGACGTGGAAAAGAGCAAGAAGTCGGCTGAAAAATCTACTCCGGACTCCGGAGCAAGCTTCAAAGAATAATCAGATCTATCCTCCTTGATAAGTGGATTTTATATCCACTTGGAATGCCTCCGTTCGGCTTAAATTGATTGTTTTGGACTCAAGTTATTGTAGTTTTGATGTGTTTTGCTTAGTTGTGCAGATTTACGAGAATGTTGATTAAAGTTGATGCTTCTATCGTTTTTGGAGATTTAATTGATTAAAATTCGGATTTTCCGGGAAGGCTGCGCAGCTTATACTGTTTTGGCCATATCTGGAGTTCTAGAAGTCCGTTTTCAGCGATCTTACTGCCCACGCGAAGCTTGAGAGATTTTCTACAATATGGGATAGGTCTTACACGACCAGGCCGCGTGTGGTGGGCCCAGGAAGCACGACCAGCAGATAGATGGGAGCAGAGAAATTACTGTTTTCCCATTTTCTAGTTCTAATTGTATTTTGGGCAATTTTTAATACCTTAATTGAATTCTAATTGTAATAGAAGGTAATATCTTGCTGGGCAAGATTTGTAGAGCCTATTTAAACACATCCTACCATTGTAAATCATAACAATTCATAGCTTTTAATCGTATCAAGGTACTTTCGATCTTCAATTCTTTCTTCAATATTATGTTTTCATTCATTATCATTATTATTATGTTTTCTTTATTAAATATGCGTAACTAATTCTCTAATCTGAGGATTGGGTAGTATTCCTTGGTATTCATGCATGCTTGATTACGTGATTTTCTGCTTTGCTGATCTGTTAATGAGATCTTAACACAATTAGGGGAGTCATGAACTTTTGATTGTATTCTAGGGATTGTAATAAGCTTGGGAGAGAAGTTGCAATCTTAGTACATGATTTAACAGACATAATTTGAATATTAGATCGGGAGATTAATAGGAGAATTGTGAGACATATAATTCTTGGCACTTAACAGTTTATAGATATACTTTGATTGTATCACGGGAGTGACAATTAGGGTGTAGCTGTAGGCACTATATTGTAACCTGGGAGGGTACTGTATAACTTTAGAAGAATTGTTTTCAGCAAGGTAGGAACACAGATATCACATTAATATTGAGCATTTATTGAGACCAAGTAAAGAACCCCAGTTCTTAGATTGTTTTCCTCATATATTTTATTCTCGATTGATAATTAGTTTAATTTAGTTTATAAACAAACCAAACATTCTTCTACACTTCTAAATTGTGAGAGATAAGAAACTTGAACTTGATATTAAATTTAGTCATTCCCTGAGAACGAACACACAATATCAAGACTTCAATTCAATTCAATCCTTACCCACAATTCAATTCTTATGAGGATTATAATGCATATCAGGTGAATTCGTTCTATTCTGAGAACTCATTTTATGCTCCATATGCCCCTAGCAATGATTATTCATATTCGTTTGAAAATCAATATCATGATGATCTTTATCCATATATGTGTAATGATGTTGATACGAGTTTAACTCAGTCTAATCCTTCTTTACCTGCTGATTGGGAGATTGCGCTCAATAAAATGATTCAAGGAACTCAGTATAATCCTCCCTTACTTTCTTTGGGAGTTTTTGATGAACCAACTTTAGAGATTGATAGTGATAATGATATTCCATGTGATTCAATAGCTTGGTACGAGGAGAATGCTAAACTAAATAATTTTATTTTGGAAGTTCGAGCAGTGTGGCATGAAGGTTGTTATCGAACTCCCCCTTGTGTCAATTTTCCTCTATGCCATGATTCTTGTTTAGCAATTAATGATAATGTTGTGTTTGATGAGTCTACTTATGTAGTTGATAATTGTCCCATGCGCAATAATGATAATTTGGATGCAATTGAAATTCTACCAAATCTAGAAAATTTTGAGCTTAATACATTGGTAGACGAGATTAAAATTGATGAGTGTCCAATTATAAAAGAGAAGGAAGTTAAGATTGAGGAAGTTGAAAATCTTGCTTTAGAGTATAAGGATCCGATTTGGGAGGAGTATATGAGTCGTACTTATAATGATTATTCTGACGACTTTTCTAGCTATTTTGATGTTTTCAAGTCTCTTGAGCATGATAGGTTCTTGGAAGTTTTCGTACCTTTCAATGGATCTAAGGTTTATTTGCACAATATGCTTATATTAGAATTCGTAGATATGTTCATCTGTTTGCTTTTTGTCCTCATTGAAGATTTTATGTATGAATAAGTCAAGCTATTGACGTTAAAGAAGCGCTTGGTGGGAGGCAACCCATGCATTAGTGTAGGAAAAAAAAAATTGAGTGCTGTATAAAAAAAAAATAAAAATAAAAAAAAATCGAGTTTTTGGGTGTAACGCAGGCTGCGCCTGCGTTACTGGTGTTTCCGCAGATTGCAGCGGTGTAACGCAGGCTGCGCCTGCGTTACTGTATGTGCCGCAGTTTGCCTGGTTGTCACGCAGGTTGCGCCTGCGTGACTGCTGTGTGAGCAGTTTGCCTGTACGCGCGGCAGGTTGCGTGGAGCAGTGTTTTGTCTGATTTTTTTTTGTTTTTTTTCAGCTGTTGTCTCATAAAAAAAAAAAAATCACCTCCCATTCTATTTATACCCCTATCCTAAATCTAATTCTTTTCCTATTTCAATTCCAAAACTCCCCATCTTTTCTTCAAATCTCTAACCTAATTTATATTTATTATTATTATTATTATTATTCATATTTATTATTTATTATTATTATTATTATTTATTATTTATTATTATTATTATTATTATTATTTATTATTATTATTATTATTATTATTTATTATTATTTATTATTTTTATTTTTTTTTATTTTTTTTTTTTTATTATTATTATATACCCACCTATACATACAAATCCAATTCCTCTTCTATTTAGTTAAATCTCTAAATATTCAATTCTAAAGAGGAATTAATTGCAAGTTCACCTCTTTGATTCATATTGGGTAAATCTTTTTCTCTAATCTTATTTTTATTACGAATTTGTGTTCTTGTCAATTGGGATTTTGTAGTGTTCAGGCAAGGTGGCTAGTCTATGGAGCTCGTACGCAATATCCTCCGCCAGATTCATTCGAGGATGAGGACGATTAGGTATGTTTTCTGCTATCCCTTGTATTACTTCCATTCAATGAGGGCATTGAATATTTTAAGTTTGGGGGTGGTTTGAGGGATTAGTAGTTGTTGTTGTATTATGTGTTTGTTGCCCAGTAAATAACAATTGTAGAAGGGGGGTTGAATACAATTGTATAAGATTTTCGACTTAAAACAAATAACACAAGTATGAATCAATAACAGCTTTATTAACTCTGATATAAAACTGTTACAAAACTCTCTTAAGAAATTCTTATGTTCTTAAGAGCTGCTAGGTTACAATATAACTCGTGTAAGCGATTACATAATGTAAAACCTAAACTGTGTTTATATAGTGTACACAATTGCACTATCAATTACAAGATATTCTAAATCAATTACATATATCTCTGAATGCATATCTTGTATGATAGCTGCATCCCTACAAATTAGGAACCGACATATCAATCTTCCTTGATCTCTGGTCTGATGAGAATCTTTATCAAATACTGACCAGCTTCTAATCCTGATAATCCAATACTGACATTGTATTCCTGATGACGTCAGCATCAGTATCTGATCAGTAATACCCAGATCCTGATCATCTCTTGAATCAATATCTAACAATCTCCCCCAATTTGTTCTTTATAAAACAAAGCACAAATTCCTTGATTCAAGATGTCAAAAACTCAAAACAAAATACCTTCTAAAAATCATCAGGAACAGTTTCAGAAATTCTTTGATAAAACAGATTCAGTCTCAAGAATTCAGATAACAATTCTTCTTCCTTGCTTTCAAGAATTTGAATCAGTTTCTTCTTCAGATTTTTGAGTTCTTCATCTTCCTCATTAATCTGATAAATAGCTGCCCTGAGATTCTGAATTGAGTTTCTCGGAAGATCTAAGTCACCTAGCAACACATAAGCAATTTCCTTCCCATCTGGATTTAGAGACAGTTGTTCCATGCCTAGATACACTTCTTTAACAGCTGTACCTTTCTTCATTTCAACCTCTATATCTCTTAAATTTAAATACATGGGAATATAATTGCCATCATACCTTGTTCCTCCATCCATGAATCTCTGTCTAATCTTCATGTAAATCATGACACACCAATTTTGATAAACTTCTCTTTCACTAACATTTATTCTTTTACTTCTGAGAAGATACAGAACATATTTCAGCTCTTTTGCAGATTTACACAACAATTCATGAATAGGAATCTTCTTCACACTTCCATCTTTCATGAAGTACACCAGCTTCTCTATTTTCTTTGCATCAGCATGACAATCAGCAATAATAGCAACAGCTTCAAGTTTCCAAAGATGATCTACAGTTAACTCATCCCCAATCTTGTCAACTAGAGCATATTGATCAGTTTGTGCAATGAAAATAACCAGTGCATGACTATATCCAATTCCTCCTCTTGTGCCAGGTTCCCATCCTCTCAAACCAGATTGCATACTCACCCATTTTGGTGGACTTTCAGCAATAAATGTAGTAGACTCTGTTTTAACAATCAGAAATTCATTGATCAAAGAAGACTCTTTTATCAATCCAGCTGATATGAACACAACTGGTTTTCTATAATCAACCTTATCCTCCTCCCTTTTCTTACTCTTCTTCTTCTCATTTGTTGGATAATCCTGCTGATGTTCAGGAACAGATCTATCTCTATCATACCATAACTTCCTGTCTGATCTATGAACATTTCTTAAGTAATCTCTGGTTGTTATCTTTTCTGCTTTTCTGGCTTTAGCTCTGATTTCACTTTCTCTCTCAAATCTACTGAAGTTTTCTTGTTCATACTCCAATGTATCTTCAAAAACTTCCATATTGTGAAATTCAACCACAACCTTAAGAATCATAATCTTAAGTTCTTTTAAAATTTCAGCCTCTTCAGAATCAGAAACAACATCAGAAATTGAATCAACTACTGACTTCTCATTAGATGCAGTAGATTGAACAGCTACCTTACTCTTCCTTTTCAAAGGCAATATCTCCTCTTCAATTTCTTCAGGAGCATTGAATCTGTTGTCTGGAGTTGATGCAAGAGATAGTGGAGTTTTCTTCTTTTCATTTTCAGAAACATCTTTCAATTTGATTCCACTAGATCTTGTTTGCCTTGTACTTGTTTGAGCAGATAATCTTCCTCTACTTCTGTATCTTCCTCCTCTGCCTCTTCCTCTTCTTGCAGCAAGAGCTTTATTCTGTTTTGCAAACTCTTCAAAGATCCTGTTCTGTTCTTCTAAGAACTCATCAGTAGTCATGTTTGGATTTTCTTCAGTAGATAAAACAAGTGCTTTCTCAGCATGATACTGTTGAACTCTTTTGTCTTTATGAAATAATTTAAGAACACGACCATCCCCAGCGTCAAGTTCATGAAACAGATTAGCAGCATCTTCATCCTGTTCCACATACACATCATCCTCAGGAATAGTTGACAGAGTTTGACCAGGTGTCACAAACTGTTCTTCTTTTGGATTCTGAGATTGCATCATTATTGTCACTGTCTTCTTTCCAGATTCAGAAACATGAGTTGACTGTTTAGTTTGAGTCTTCGTTCTCTTTGACACTAAAGCAGCATCAGAGGTTTCAACTTTATGATGTGACTTAGCACCACCATCATTTCCAGAATTATCATCATCCTTTTGTACAACTGGATCAGGTGAACATTTTGTTTTGACTATCTTCTTCCCCTTTTTGACATCAGTATCGTCCTGAATGAAGAAAGACAATATAAGCTTGAGGGTTTCATCAATAGTATCAACTTTTGATTCCAAGACAGTCATTCTAGAATCCAATCTCTTGTCAAGAGCTTTAATATCATCTGCAAGAAGGCGTGCTTGCGAAGCAGTAGCAGATATAGAAACAGATGTTTGAATACCCGCTTGAAATTTATCAGTTACAGCCTTCATAGAGTCAATCTCACTCTTCAATCCCTTTGCTAGAAGAGCAATGGTTTTGAGAAGAGCCTTAAGTTCAGGTGTCGGCATCCGCGTAGCAATATGACCAGAATGAAAAAGAGCATTTTGAAAATTCATCTCAGCAGTCGGTTCATTCCATTCTGTATCCCATTCATGTCCCCTTGCAGCTCGAGTATCAGGAGGAAGAAGTGAACTATACTCCCCTCTGAATTCTTCTTGAGTCATTGACTGCATGTATCTACTTGAAGACCCATAAGTAGATTGGAGACTTGCTTTTATAGCTGCCTGCATTTGCTTTGTTTCAAGATCAGCATGATCATCATCATCTGAGCCACCACCAGCCTCAGGAAGTTTATCTTCAATATTGTCATCAGGAAGCATAACACCTTTCATTTTCAAAACACCAGTGGATACAGCTGGTGAATCCTGATGACCTGCAGACAAATTAGTAACATTTCCTAAATCTCTCTTTTCTTTTAAAGTGATCTCATCACTTCTCACAATGTTACCTAAGTTACTTTCAATAGCAACTTCTACCTCACTAGAAGTTAATAACTTCTCACTCTTTTCTACCTCTCCTTTTGCCAGTTCAGGAGACTGCCTCTCATCACTCTTCTTTTTCTCTAAATGTTCACTCTCAATCTCACAAGAAAGGTTCTGGCTCATTAAATGTGAAGAAATAAGAGGTGGCTGAGAAAAGTGGTCTGAAGTCATACAAATAGAGGTATCCCTTTTATCAGGTCTATCTGTAATCATACTATCAGTAGTAAATGAAGTAGAGAAACAGATGTTACCTGATGAAGTAGTTAAAGAATCCATTGGCCTTGCTGAAATTGGCTCAATAAGCAATGGAATAAGTAGATCAGTAGTACTTTCATCAGGATTGACCACTGCAACTATAGCATGACTTGCATCAGTATTTGCTACTGATGGTTCTTGTGTAGCCTGAGGTTTTGAAGCTTCTTCAACACATTGAGTCAAAGGTTCTTGTGTGCTTCCCTCAAATGCAGTGTCAGCAATCACTCTATCACATTCAGCAATGTGCAAATCATGAGCAGCTTTTTCTGCCAGACTTCTAGCAAGTTCAATTTCAATTTCAGAAGCCCCTTGAGTATTGTCAGGAAACTCCCCTGCTGATATGAGTTTGCCAGCATCTTCACTTTGAGAAGATGGTTCTTGTGGGACTATTCCTTCAGAAATGTCTGCACCTACACTATGAGTAGGTGGTTCTTGTGTGACTGGATCTGCAATAGCTTCTGAACTCCTTTGAAGTTCAGGTTCTTGTGGGCTGGATCCTATCAGAGATGACACAGTAGTCCTCTGTTTCTTCTGTCTGTGAAAGACATTTGCTTCAGCAGTTTTTACTTCAAGTGGTGAAGGTTTAACACCCAGCTGAGCAGCAATAGCATTTACTTGATCGACAGACATCTCAATAATTCTTCTCTTTGGAGATTCAGATGCTGGAGAATCAGAAATCTCAACAGTCTTCATAGGTGAATTATTTGGAGTAGAGATGTCAGGATTAGCAATAGCGTCAGGAACTGATGATCCATCTTGATTAACAACATCAGGATTGCCTTCCGTAGCATCAGTAAGATTCAGAAATTCTGTGTGATCAACAAATTTGCCTTTGCTGATTAATCTTCTTCTTTTCTTTGGCTTTTCAGAGACAGCCACTTCTCTTGTATCAACAACATCAATCTCCTTCTTTTTCAACAAGACTGATATAGGCATTGTATCATCATCAGAATCAGAAATAGCTCCTTGATCAACTTTCCTTTTCACTCCTGTTCCTTTATTCAAACCAGATGTTTCAAGAACCATTTGTTCACCCCCTTGTGACTTCATTTGAGAGTGAGTTGGAGTGGAGAAATCCTTTGACCCTGATTGCCTCTCAGACACATCAGATCTAGCTGATTTCTTTGATTTTACAACTGATGCCTTTTGTGAGACACCAGAGGTGGTTAACTGTTTAGGTAAGTGTTTAGGTTGTGTGCTTGTGTCAGGAATAGGATGTGTAAGGTCCTGTTCCATAGCACCAGTTGCTGGGCCATATTGAATAGGCATTCTCTCTCTTAAAAGAGACCATACTTCATCAGGAATGTATGGAGTACCCACAAACTTATTTGCCTTATCAGAATTGATTAGACTCTTTATATTGTTTTCTGAGATTTTACATATAGGCAAAATTGTATCATTCTCAAAAACAGCATGAGGACATAAGTGATAAAATATTAATTGAAAAAATCTAAGAAAGCAAACATAACCACATTTATCTGCTTTTCTTTCACTTAATGCCTTTAGTATAAAGGAACCATAATCAAATGAGAGATCATGAATTAGAGAGTACCCAATTTTGGCTGAACCTGTGGGTAAGGCATCAAAGTTTGACACTTTATTCAAGAAACATCTGCTGATAGTGTCAAAGAAGAAATTCCATTCCTTCTTGAGCTTTGTCCTGTAGAGCTCTCCAAACTTCTTTGGTGTTCCATTGTAACCCAAGCTTACAACATACTCAAGAAGTTTTGCATCAGGAACTTTGAATACAGGCTTACCAATGATTGATGGTAAGTGTAGGGCTTCAGTGACAATCTCAGGAGTCACATAGTATGTAACATTGTCATATTCAAAGCTCATCTGAGGATTTTCTGATGGAAGACCTTTCCCAAAAACACTTGTGTTCCAAACCTGCATAACAGACTTAAAAGATATCTTGGCAGGTTGGGTTAGTGCATAATTGATTGGGCTTGAGGCTAAAAAGTCCTGAATAATGTGGAAATCACTCGGCAAGTCCTGATGATCTAGAACTGCAGTGAAGTTATTGGTATTAAAAGTAACTCCATTGATTACCACCTTGCTGTTCATGAATAAGTTCTCCATTGGAATTTCAAACACAAAAGATGTGTTAATTTTGAAATTAGGGTTTGAGAGTGCAAAGACAAAGAGAGACGATGCTTTACTGATAGTTTGAGAAAAATAAATCAATTAGTAAACTAAATTGATATTAGACAATACTTGTAACTTCTCAAAAACAGGTGTCAGTAAATCATTCGTTTATGCTAAAGTAATGGACCAAATTACGTGAGAGAGTGGTGAGGATTACACGCGTCATGACTTACATCTATAACTGTATGTAAGCAACGAGTGAGCACACGCGCTACGCATTATTCGGAAAATAAAATTGTGACCAAAATAAAACATGGTAATTTTGTTTTAAATAAAGAAATCTAAAACATCACAACCGAATAATACCTAGTACTTGCACCAGTAATATGAATCGTTTCATATTCTCGTTCCACCCTTCTCTATTTAATCTTAGAGACTTGTCCACTTACTTCTATAACGCTTCATTCTCTCCTGTAAGAAAAATCAGAAAAACCCTTCTCATCAAAAATTTTAACAATGTCGGACCTTACCATCATTGAGAAAAACCTCCATCTCTTAGAGAAAAGAGATATATTTAGTTATACTCGTGAAGAGTTTGATGCTTTCGACTGGGAAAGACAACTGGAGACTCTCTGGTTGCAGATGGATGCAGGTCTCGAAGAAATCGAGAAGGAAAAACCTGCAAAAGTGATCGACATTGATGCTGCCCTCCAAACAGCATTCGTATGGCTTTCATCTAAGGCATCCTCATCCAACTCCATCAACCATTGTTAATGAATATGTCAGCAAAAATAACCTTATCCCTGTCAACTTCCACCCAAACAAAGTGGCAAAGATGGGATCTGGGATGACTATTAACAATGGAGTGGATTGGTCTCTTATTTCCTGTTGAATAGATTAGTAGATAGAGAACACAAAAGATGTAATCTTTGAATGTAAACTCTTTCTTATTATCAATGAAAAATCTAGTTATTCTATTCTATTCAATGTTTTTTTTTTTGATTTAACATGTTATCTGAAAATAAATATGAGGACTAATTAAAGTGATCACATTATCAGGAATTCAATAACATTAAACATAGCTTGAATCAGGAAAGTGAGATAAAATGAAGACAGTTAGATTCTGACAAAATACTGATTATCGAATCGTTGCATCAGGATTCGACGTTGACCATTGTCAGGATTGACTTTCCATCAGTATTTGCAAGTCGTCAGTATCTGATGACTTCTTTCTCTCAGGAACTGCCATAGTTTACCATTCCAAGTTCATTCACCAACTTTGTAAAAGTAGCCTCAGGTAGTGGCTTGGTGAATATATCAGCTAACTGTTGATCAGTAGGAACAAAATGAAGTTCAATTGTTCCTTCCAGTACTTGTTCTCTTATGAAGTGATACCTGATGCTGATGTGCTTTGTAAGAGAATGTTGAACTGGATTTCCTGTCATAGCAATAGCACTTTGGTTATCACAATAAATAGGTATTTTTGAAAATGACAAACCATAGTCCATTAGCTGATTTCTCATCCACATGATCTGAGCACAACAGCTTCCAGCAGCAATGTACTCAGCTTCTGCAGTTGATGTGGAGATAGACTTTTGCTTTTTACTGAACCAAGAAACTAGTCTTCCTCCAAGAAACTGACAACTGCCTGAAGTACTTTTCCTGTCTATTTTGCATCCAGCAAAATCAGCATCTGAATAGCCACATAAACTAAAGTCTGATTCTCTGGCATACCAAAGGCCAAGAGAAGATGTGCCCTTTAGATATCTGAAAATCCTTTTTACTGCAATGAGATGTGGTTCTTTAGGATTTGCTTGAAATCTTGCACATAGACAGGTTGCATACATGATATCTGGTCTGCTAGCAGTTAGATATAAGAGTGAGCCAATCATTCCTCTATAGTTGGTTACATCTACTTCAGTTCCTTGATCAGGATCAAGCTTTGTAGCTGTAGCTATAGGAGTTGAAGCTGTAGAGCTGTCTTGCATGTTAAACCTTTTTAGTAAATTCTTTGTGTATTTTGACTGATTGATAAAAATCCCTTCATCAGTCTGTTTAACTTGAAGACCTAAGAAATAGCTCATTTCACCCATCATGCTCATTTGATATCTCGACTGCATTAGCTTTGAAAACTTCTCACACAGCTTAGTATTAGTTGACCCAAAAATGATATCATCAACATATATTTGAACTAACAGCAAATCCTTACCATGATTCAAATAAAACAAGGTTTTATCAATTGTACCTCTGTTGAATCCACTTTCCAGTAAGAATTGAGCTAGGGTTTCATACCAGGCTCTTGGAGCTTGCTTTAGTCCATAAAGTGCTTTATCCAGTCTATAGACATGATCTGGATGTTTGGGATCAATAAATCCAGGAGGTTGTTCAACATATACCTCCTCTTCCAGTTCTCCATTGAGAAATGCACTTTTTACATCCATCTGGAATACTTTGAATTTCTTGTGGGCTGCATATGCCAGAAAAATTCTGATGGCCTCCAGTCTTGCAACAGGAGCAAAAGTCTCATCATAATCTATTCCTTCCTGTTGAGAATACCCCTTTGCTACTAGTCTTGTTTTATTTCTCACAATCGTGCCATCTGAATCAGTCTTGTTTCTGAATACCCACTTTGTACCTACAATAGACCTTCCTTTGGGTCTTGGTACAAGTTTCCAGACTTCATTTCTTTCAAACTCATTCAGTTCTTCTTGCATAGCTGTCACCCAATCAGCATCCTTAAGTGCATCTTCAACTTTCTTGGGCTCCTCCTTTGACAGAAAGTTATTATATAAACATTCATTTTGAGTTGCACTTCTTGTCTTAACACCTGCTTCAGGATTCCCAATGATTAAATCAGGAGTATGACTTTTTGTCCATTTCCTTGCTGATGGTAAGTCATTTCTTGAACTGGATGCTCCCCCTGGATTGGTGTTTTCTTCAAAAGAACTAGAGTTGCTAGAAGCTCCCCCTGAGATAGTGCTATCTCTTTCTGATATACTATCTTGATTGTCACTTAATTGAGTCTGTTTCTGATGAATCTCTACTTGATGTTTGAGTTGTATCAGCACTAGTGATGTCTCGCTCTTGCTCCCCCTCAACATTTGCATTATTTGAGTCATCATCAGTAACAGGTGTTTGATCAGGAATTGATCGATCGTCAGGATCTGACGGAATATTAGTATCTGACGTGACTTCATCAGGATTGTTGGTAGCTTCATTTGCAAAAGTCAAACTATCATGAGAGTCTTCTTTTATTCCTGTTAGCTTTCTATCATCAAAAGATACATTAATAGACTCCATGACTGTCTTTGTTCTTAGATTGTAGACTTTAAAGGCTCTTGTTGTTGGATAGCCAATAAAGATGGCCTCATCAGCTTTTGTCTCAAATTTTCCTAGCTGTTCTGGATGAGGTCTTAGAACAAAGCACTTGCAGCCAAACACATGTAGATGCTTCAAACTTGGCTTCTTTTCCTTAATCATCTGATAAGGAGTTACACCATGTCTGTTGATTAGTGTAATATTTTGAGTGTAACAAGTTGTGTTGACTGCTTCTGCCCAGAAATATGTAGGTAGTTTAGCTTCTTCCAACATAGTTCTGCCAGCTTCGATAAGAGTTCTGTTCTTTCTTTCAACTACTCCATTTTGCTGAGGAGTGCCAGGAGCAGAGAATTGTTGAACTATTCCTTTGTATTTGCAGAACTCTTCCATTGCTGAATTCTTGAATTCAGTCCCATTATCACTTCTCAGAATCTTGACTTTGTATTCCGTGCCAGTTTCAATAAGTCTAACATGGTCCAGTAGTATTTCAGCAGTTTCATCTTTTCTGTGAAGAAAATGAACCCAGGTAAATCTAGTATATTCATCAACAATGACTAGAGTATACCTTTTCTTACTGATGGACATAATATTCACTGGTCCAAACAAGTCGAGGTGTAGCATGTGATATGGTTCATCAATTGAGGATTCAGATTTACTCTTGAATGATGTCCTTCTCTGTTTAGCCTTCTGACAAGCATCACAGAGTCCATCAAGAGTATATAGAGCCTTTGGTAATCCTCTCACCAAGTCTTTCTTAACCAACTCATTTATATTGTTGAAGTTGAGATGAGAAAGCTTCTTATGCCAATTCCAACTTTCATCTACAGATGCTTTACTGATGAGGCATGTAGTTGGATTTTCAGTATTAGTGTGAATGTTGGCTTCATAAATGTTACCATGTCTTTGACCTGTTAATGCAATCTTTCCTGAAGATTTGCTAATAACTTCAAAATGAGTATCATTAAAGTTGACACGATAATCTCTGTCTGTGATCTGACTAACACTCAACAGATTGTGCTTTAGTCCTTTCACCAGAGCTACTTTCTCAATGATGACATTTCCAATTACAATGCTGCCATATCCCAAAGTTTGTCCAATGTTGCCATCTCCATAAGACACAGTTGGGCCAGCCTTTTCCTCAAATTCTGATAGCAAGGTTTTGTCTCCAGTCATGTGCACAGAGCATCCACTATCCATGACTAACACATTTTTCTTTTTACCCTGCAATCAGAATCACAAAGAACTCAGTTAGAATTTTTAAGAACCCACACTTGTTGGGTTCTCTTTTCATGCAATTTAACATCTTTATCAGTAGAAGATTTTCTTGTAAAGACATTTTCATCAGAATTAACTCTATCAGAATTAGTCTTTATCTTGACAGATGCATGATTAGTATTCAAGTTCTTTGTTTTTCCAAAATTTGCACTTTTATTGAACTTAGGCAATGGCTCATAATAATTATAGTACAAATTATGGTATTCTTCACATGTATAAATAGAATGCCATTTACTGCCACAATGGAAACAAGGATTCTGTGGTTTATAGAATACTAATTTATTCCTAATGTCAGACTTAGGAACTACAGTTGGCTTCTTTTTACTCCTCCTGCAATCAATAGCAAGATGATTAGAATTACCACAGTGAAAACATGCTTTTCTTGGTGCATTTGGAATATACTTATAATTATTTTCCTTGTTTATTCCAACTTTACCATTCCTGTTCCTTTTGACAGTTGGAACTCTCTTCCTATCTGTTACCTCACAGATTCTATCCCTTAATTGCTTCTTGGACAAGAGACCTACATTCTTGTTTTTGACAGTTCTAGACTCAGAATGATGTGTAGAAGTAGATCCCTCTTCTGAAGTAGATTTGGGAATTTCTGGATACACATAATTAACTGGTTTTAATTTGGTTTTAGTACTGTCTGTAACATATCTGTAGGTTTTTGGATTTGTTGAGTCATCAACTATAACTCTTCCAGGGTTAGATGAAACAACCTTTCCTTTGTCCTTTTTCTCATTTTCTGGCTTATACCCTAGACACTCTTTCCAGTTTTTATCAGAAATAATTTCATGAGTTTTTGTACCAGAATGTGTCCAGGTTCTGAGTTTTTCATTAGCATCTTTAAGTTGCCTCTCAAGTTCATTACATTTAAACTCCGTTTCAAGTTTCATGTGTTTAGCATTATCACATTCTGCTTGAACTTCATGCAAGAAAATTAACTCAGCTTCTAGATGATCATTTCTCTTAACAACCTCTGCCATTTCAGATTTTATTCTTGTATTTTCAAGAGATTGACTCCTAAAACTAATATGCAGAGATTTTAAGAAAGATCTTAGCTCAGAAACATTATTAGTATCAAAATCAAATAAAACTTCAGATACCTTATTTTCACCAGCAGAAGTCTCATCAGTTTTAGCCATCAAAGCATAATTCACTTTTTCCTCTTCAGAGTCAGATGATGAGTCCATCCAATCCTTGCTTGAAGAAATGAGAGCTTTGGTTTTGGTCTTCTTGCATTCAGTTGCAAAATGACCCATTCCATCACAGTTATAGCATCTGATTTTTGACTTGTCAAACTTGCTGCTTTTGCCTTCTTTCTTCTTGTACCTGTCTTTGTCAGCATTGAAGGTTTTCTTCTGGAATTTCCCTTGCTTCCTAGCCTTTCTGAACTTCATCTTTTTGAAGCCCTTGACTATCATAGCAACCATTTCCATCATATCAGAATCAGTAGAGTCATCATCAGTATCAGGATCAGACTCAGTATCAGTATCTGATGATGAGTCATCAGGAATTGGCTCTTCCACTCTACTCTTTCGGTTATAAACCTCCTCAGCTTTTCCCTTTGATTTTGATTCAACATTCAAAGCAACAGATTTTGCTTTGACATTTTTCTTGTTCTTCCTCTGTTGAACCTCAAGATTATGAGTTCTTAGCATCCCATAGACTTCATCAAGAGACAGCATCTTCAAATCATATTGATGCCTTATGATTGAAGCTTGAGTATCCCACTCTTCAGTTAAAGCTCTGAGAAACTTGGTATTCGAATCCTCTGGATCATACTCTTTGCCAACCAGTGATAGATTGTTCAGTAAAGTCAAGAATCTATCATACATATCAGTAAGGCTTTCATCAGATTTAGCATCGAATTGCTCATACTCCTGAATCAACAGAGCCCTTCTGTTTCTTTTGATAGATTCAGTACCTTGACATTGAGTTTCCAAAGTATCCCAAATTTCCTTCGCAGTCTTGCATGCTATTACCCTGTTAGACATGACATTATCAAGACTGTTATGCAAAATATTCTTTACCTTTGCATCTTTGAGTACTTGAACCTTTTCTTCTGTCGTCCATTCACTCTTTGCCTTAATGACATAGTGTTCAGCAACAATCTCTGTTCTTGCAACTAGTTTTGTTGGAAGAAATGGTCCATCATTGATCCTGTCAAGATAGTCAGGATCAGTTGCTTCCAGATACATCAACATTTTCACTTTCCAGGTTGGATACTCAGTCTTCTTGAGAATTGGAATTTTAATGCTTTCATACTTGCTTGTCGACATCTTAAGATCGTTTCTGATTTAAATTAATCAGTTTAGCTCTGATACCAATTGTTGCCCAGTAAATAACAATTGTAGAAGGGGGGTTGAATACAATTGTATAAGATTTTCGACTTAAAACAAATAACACAAGTATGAATCAATAACAGCTTTATTAACTCTGATATAAAACTGTTACAAAACTCTCTTAAGAAATTCTTATGTTCTTAAGAGCTGCTAGGTTACAATATAACTCGTGTAAGCGATTACATAATGTAAAACCTAAACTGTGTTTATATAGTGTACACAATTGCACTATCAATTACAAGATATTCTAAATCAATTACATATATCTCTGAATGCATATCTTGTATGATAGCTGCATCCCTACAAATTAGGAACCGACATATCAATCTTCCTTGATCTCTGGTCTGATGAGAATCTTCATCAAATACTGACCAGCTTCTAATCCTGATAATCCAATACTGACATTGTATTCCTGATGACGTCAGCATCAGTATCTGATCAGTAATACCCAGATCCTGATCATCTCTTGAATCAATATCTAACAGTGTTCATGTAGGATTTCATGCTTTGCATATTATTAGTAGTAAATTATGCATTTATGTTTGTGTTATCTACGTTTGTTTCATATAGGACATTCTGTTTTTATTTTTTTTCGTATATCATGTGAGTTCATAATAGTTTGCATTTGCACCCATGCTTGATAGGAATTTTGTGTTGTTGACGCTTTTGATTGAGAAGTGATATGCTTTGTTCTTGTGCACACACATACACTAGTAAGTTGAAGCTAGTAGACTTATTGAATGTTGTAAGTGATTAGAAGGACATGAATATGTGCAAGATGATTTAGTTTGCATGCTTTGAATACAAGTTGGTGCGTTAGAGAGATGTTTGCTTGGGATTGAGTATGTTTTTCCACCAAGTGAGATTTTGAGCCATATTGCATATTTTTTACAATTTATTCGTTTGCTTGAGTGTCCACGGATTGTTTGCATTGCTAGCAGTTGTTTGAGGTCTTTCTTGAAACGCATGACATTATTTGACGATTAAAATGATAAAGGCAATTAGGAATAACCGCATATTTTCCCATATTACCACACCATGTTTACATGATCAATTAGTTAACTGTTGAGCTTAATCCTATTTTTTTTCGGTGACATACCACATTACTTGCCTAGACCTTTTTCTTGTATTGGCCTTACATTAATTTGAACCCACATTGTCAAAGGCTAGTAAAGTGCTTAAGGGAGTAATAAGGTGTGCAAGGAGGGGTTTATTGTTGGTCATACTTTTGGGGAAAATATTGAGATTGGGTTTGGTTGTTTACTTGATAGTCGGCATATGTAATAAATTGGGGGATCATTGTTATTATTTATATTATTGTTTTATTTAGCTCTCGAAAAAAAAAAGAAAAAAAAAGAAAAAGAAAAAGAGAAAAAAAAGAAAAAGAGAAGAAAAAAATATATTATGAGAGCATGTTTGTGTTTGTTGTGATCCTACTTTAGTCGACTAGTCGAGTGTTCTTAGTAAAATTTATGTGGGAGGAAAATAGGGTGTTGTGAATGGTTCATTATGGTACTTACTAGCTTTTGACACTTCACCTGTTTTTGGCTTATTTGACATACTTTGTCCCTAGCCCACGTTACAACCCAATTAAAGACCTTTTGATTATCGTCATTGATGTATGTTGTGTTAAGAGTTAGATTGATACCAAATTTCAAGCATGCTTATGATTTTGTTGGAATTGAGTGCTACACTTACCCTTGATCTTGAGTGAATATTCTTTTGTGAGTGGATTGTGAGTGTTTGCTTGTTTTTGCGTATGAGATCCCGAGTTATGTCTCAAAGATGTACTCTTGTAGGTTTAGCATGTTTACTAACTTATTCTTACACTTGACATGGGCTTGTGAGAACTTATGCATGTTCATTGAGTAGACTATGTGAATACTTGCACTTTCGACACCAAGACATTGCGTTTTTACTTTGATTCTTAAGTTGATATGGCATGAGAGGATTTGAAGGTATGGTAGGCTAGATTAATTGCATTTTTCATATTAGTTGCATTCATGCATTGCATTGCATTAGGTTAAATGGATTTTGTGGGTACATTCGCTATAGACCCTCACGAGACCTTACTCGTCCACTAGGGCTACCTAGGGGTTTAAAGGGCTTGTTGCATATGCCAAATGCAACCGTGATCACCTACGGAAGTGGTACTAATTAGGTAGTTGTAATTGTTTATGCTTGAGGACAAGCATCACTCCTCCTCCATATCCTCGACGCTTGCAGAAAAGTCAAGAAAGGTAATTTCAAAAAATTTTAGATGTCTTCAAGAAATTGCACATCAACATACCTTTTGCAGAAGCTCTTGAACAGATGCCGAGCTATTCCAAGTTTATGAAGGGTATTCTCTCACGGAAGTTGAAGCTCGAGGAATTGGAGACCGTTGCTTTGATGGAAGAGTGCAGTGCTGTTCTACAGCAAAAGTTGCCTCCTAAACTTAAGGATCCGTGAAGTTTCACCATCCCATGCACCATTGCCAAGCTTTCTTTCGACAAGTGTTTGTGTGACTTAGGAGCTAGCATCAATCTCATGCCTTTGTCTGTCTTCATGCAACTTGGTCTGTCTGATCCGAAGCCTACCAACATCTCTTTGCAGTTGGCTGATCGATCGATCACATATCCTAGAGGCATAGTGGAGGATGTTTTGGTAAAAGTTGATAGGCTCATCTTCCCTGCAGATTTCATGATTCTTGATTTTGAAGAAGATAAGAAGATTCACATCATCTTGGTGTTGGTTCGAAAACTAACTACGCAAGCATACGTGGTCACAAGTAATATAATAAGTTCGATCCCACGAAGACTTGGTGTTTGTTCAGAAATAGTTCTTATGCAACGACTGATATGGGCTAAAAGTAAGCCCAAAGGACACATTTAATATGGCATTAATTAGACCCGGAATGGTCCAAACGTGGGGCCCACCAGATGGGCCCAATCCCTAATTAAAATATTAATTTCGTAATTAATATTAGGGGTAATAAACTGATCAGCAAATAAGAGTCAAACAAGAATATGATTCTTGCCTGACTTAGCCTCCAAGATACATATTCTAACATGGAAACTGATTCATACATGGAAGGAGACTAGAACCTTCTTCTAGTCGGTGACTTGCCCACCAAGTCACCAAACCCTACTACGATTTTAGGGCTTCTCAGCCTATATAAAGGGTCTGACCCCTCATCTCAGAACTACGTTTTTTTGGCTTGATTCTCTAATACAGAGATACGTAGGCATTCTGTGAGGACCGTTTAGTCTCGAACGCAGAAGCAGCCATAAGAGCACGAAGCTCCCGAACCCTAGCCGACATAATCATAACCTAGTTTTTATTCCACAACATTTGGTGCTGTCTGTGGGAAAAAGACATCAACCATGGTAACTACACGAAGAACAGCACCAAGCTCTACCGAGGCTTTACCAATTAGCTCTGCTCCGCCCACCACGGATCCGGTGCCCCCAACGACTTGAACGATCGTTCAACATCAAGTTTCTCAACCCCTAGGGACGACTTCCCATGTTGAGAGTATGCTACCTCCAATCGTCCACACAAATCCAGGGACTAATCCCCTTCAGATGGTGGTTTCTCCCTTGGTTATAGATCCCAACAACCCTCCACAAGGGGTCCAGATCCACACTACGGGTCTTCTGATGATGAATATCGTGAAGAAGCCCCAAGAAGGCGACGTGCTAGCAGAGAACCCCGGAGGAGTCATCAAACTGTCTATGATGGACCCCCGTCTACAACTGCGGAAAGAATCAAGGCTTATGAAGCCGGGATTTTAAGATTAAAGGAAGATATGGCAAGAGAACAAGCTAGGTCAAATCAGACTCAACCTCCTCCAACATCAGGACCGATTCCCTTTATAGATTTGGAGAGGCCTTCAAGAAGGCAAAGAAGGGCTGATGCCCCAACTGGAAAAACAACAAGGGTGGAAACCCCCAAGAGCAATCCCAAGGATCTGATGCCACTTGGGGATCCTGATGATCCCACACCCCCGTTTACTGAGGAGGTGATGAATGCTCGTATCTCAAAGAAGTTCAAGATGCCGACAATTAAGGCCTATGATGGAACGGGTGATCCCGCAAACCATGTTAGGACGTTCTCAAATGCACTGCTGTTGCAGCCTGCAAGCGACGCCTTGAAGTGTAGGGCATTCCCTCAAACCCTGTCGGGCATGGCTCAAAGATGGTATAGCCGCCTACCTACGAATTCGATTGGCTCTTTTAAGGAGTTGAGCGCCGCTTTTGTCAGCCAATTCATTAGCGGGAGAGTTCATGAGAAAAGTTCTGCATCCCTTATGTATGTGGTACAAGGGAAGAACGAAAATCTGAGAGACTACCTTAAGAGGTTCACCAAGGAGACTTTGAACATCACTGATCTGGAGAATAAGGTGGCCATGGTAGCCCTGGAACACGGAACCACTGATCTATTCTTTAAAAGGTCATTGGCGAAGCATCCTCCTGAAAACATGGCTGAGCTCCAACGAAGGGCTGACAAGTACATTAAAGCTGAAGATAGCATGAAGAAAGAAGCCACAGTAAGTGAGGGAGGAGGTAACAACGACTTCAAGAAGCGAAAGCAAGACCAGGAGTATGATGACCTGGAGTATGATGCTAGGGACAAGTATCCCCGAACTAGCGAGGACTCCGACTATGCCCCTAAGAAGAACCGAAGAAGAGTTTGGGACCAAGGTTCAACGACTATGCAAGATTGAATGCTCCTAGGAGTCAGATCTTGTTAGATATTGAGAAAGACAAAGATTTTCGATGGCCGAAGCCACTTAGGGGTGATCCCGCAAAGAGAAACAAGGGTCAGTACTGTAGATTCCACCGCGATGTGGGGCATGATACAGATGATTGCAAGCAACTCGAAGATGAGATCGAGTTCTTGATCCGTAGAGGGAAATTGAGCAACTTCACTAAGGGTGAAGATCATGTTAATCGAATTAGAGATTATAACAGAAGGGATGACGATCGTGATCGTAACACACAGCCCCGAGGGCCAGTTATCAATATGATCTGGGGAGGCCCGACAGCGGCCGGTACAACTCGAAACTCTCGAAAGGCGTACGCCAGAGAAGTGATACACATCGTGGGAGAGGCCCCGAAGCGGGCTAGGACTGAAATCACACTTAGTTTTGATGATTCTAATCTTGAAGGGGTGAAGTTCCCCCATGACGACCCGTTGGTCATAACTCCTGTAATTGGAAACTCAGAAGTGAAGCGAGTCTTGATAGATAATGGAGCTTCCGTTGACGTTCTATTTCATGATGCATTTGTGAAGATGGGTTACAATGATTCTCAGTTGACCCCCAATAACATGCCTATATATGGATTTAATGGAGTAGGATCTAAAGTTGAAGGGACTATTCAATTACCTATGACTATTGGACAGGAGCCCAAGAAGGCCACTCAGATGTTGAACTTCCTGGTAATCAAGGCGGTTTCAACGTACAACGCTATCCTTGGAAGGGCTGGACTTCATGCATTCAAGGCTGTTGCCTCAACTTATCATATGAAGATCAAGTTCCCAACCCAGAATGGTGTTGGAGAACATAAAGGCAATCAAAAGATGGCACGAAGCTGTTATGTAGCCGCGTTAAGGCCTGACGGAGTCGGGGGGCAGGTCCTTCCGATTGAAGACATGGACATCCGCAGTGATAAGGAACACAAAGAAAGTCCAGAAGAGGACATCACACATAAGCCTCGAACAGCCATCAAGGCTAAGGCATCAACTGACTTCGTGGTTGAATGTAACATTGGCAACCAAGAAGTCGGGGGCAAGAGATAGTACCCTAAGAAGAAAGTGAACTTCAGAAGAAGAATGAGGAGACTAGAAGGAGTAGTAGGTGCTCTATTTTGATGGAGCATCAAAAACAAAATCAAGCCATGCAGGCCTAGTCTTGCAAAGTTGGACTTAGCTTCATATTTATCTAGTAGAAGTAGAAATAAGGTTCGATGAAACCATGCAGAGCATGTCGCTCTGAGTAGGACAGTAGTACTCTATATAAAGGTTGAACCCATTTATGTTATTAATGCAAGTTTGCTTTTCGTTCTATGATTCTATTTATGTACCAAGCACCTGATGTGTGTAAGTCAAAGATGACCAAGTACCGAAAATAAAAGAATATACAAATGGAAGCAAACAAACGCATAAATAAAACTCTGAAGGGTCGAGAGTTAGGTTACAGCACAACCAAATAAGTGTTTCAATTCCTTGAAGGATCCGGGATAAAAGACATCTGGCAATCAAAGCCATGCAAGGCTGTGGAGGCTAAAGACTAGCCACTTTTTAATGTTTTCAAAAATGACTTGGATGGAGAATCTAAGGTAGAAGACCAATAGAGAACCTTAAACAATGATCAAGAAGTTCAAGCAAACTCTCGTTTTAAAGAGTTTAAAAGGCGAGAAGCCCACATGATTGTTTAATTGGAAATCTAAATCGAGGAATCAACCTTGAATCCTTGACCTAGAATCAAGAAAAACAAAAAAAAAATGATGGAACCAAGACAAACGTTGAAGTCCTGATGGACCACCCGTTGAAGAAACATATTCCATAGCCCGAAAGCCAATTGAAGGAACCCCTTGAAGGGCAAGTTGACAGCATTCTTACAAGAGGATAGTGATGTGTTTGCTTGGACAGCAATTGATATGCCAGGGATTGATCCCCAGCTCATAACTCACAAATTGAATGTCGATCCTAAATGAACGACATTAAAGCAGAAGAAGAGGAATTTCGCTCCAGAAAGGCAAGAGGCCATTAAACAAGAAGTTGCCATGCTCTTATAAGCTGGGTTTATTGAAGAGATTCAGTTCCTCAAGTGGTTGGCTAACCCTGTGATGGTCAAGAAGGCAAATGGGAAGTGGAGGATGTGTATAGACTTCACTGACTTGAATGATGCATGTCCTAAGGATTGTTTCCCTCTACCAAGGATAGATACGTTGATAGATGCCACAGTTGGGCACGAGATGCTGAGTTTCATGGATGGTTTCAGTGGATACAACCAGATCAAGATGCATAAGGACGACATCCCTAAGGTATCTTTCATAACCGACTTTGGTGTTTTCTTTTATCTTGCTATGGCATTTGTGCTAAAGAATACAGGAGCTACTTACCAACGATTGGTGAATAAAATATTTGCCCATCTAATTGGAAAAACCATGGAGGTCTATATTGATGATATGTTAGTCAAGAGCCTATTCACGGCAGATCATATTAAACACCTCGGAGATGCATTTGAAGTGCTGAGGCACCACAAGATGATGTTGAATCCAGCCAAGTGTGCCTTTGGCATTGGATCTGGGAAGTTTTTAGAACTGATGGTTTCAAAAAGAGGCATTGAGGCCAACCATGACAAGATCAAGGAGATCTTATACATGAAGCCACCACGCTCTATAAGAGATGTGTAGAAGTTGACAGGCCGATTTGCGGCCTTGTGGAGATTCATCTCCAAATCTGGTGATAAATGTTTGTCGTTCTTTCAAGCATTGAAGAAAGTGAAAAATTTTGAGTGGACACCTTAGAGCCAGGAGGTCTTTGAACAATTGAAGAAGTACATGGTCGAAGCCCCGTTGTTGGCTAAACTAGTCCCGGAGAGACTCTCTACCTATACTTGGCAGTATCTGAGCAAGCACTGAGTACCGTTCTCGTTCGAGAAGAAAGCAAGGTTCAGAAACCCATCTACTACGTAAGCAAGGTGTTGCATGGGGCTGAGTTAAATTACTCTACCATCGAGAAGTTTGCCTTGGCATTGATAACGGCCTCGAGGAAGCTACGATCGTACTTCCAGGCTCACAAAATTGAAGTCCGGACGGACCAGCAACTGAGGAACATATTGCATAGCCCTAAGGCCAGTGGAAAGCTAATCAAGTGGGCCATATAACTTGGAGAGTTTGATATCAAGTATAAGCCTCGGACAGCCGTCAAGGCTCAGGCATTGGCTGACTTCGTGGTTGAATGCACCATTAACAACCAAGAAGTCGGGGGGCAGGAGATAGTAACTACCACTGAGAGTGGAGATAAAGATGAGGAACTTGTAACTGGTCAGAAGGAATATTGGGTGCTCTATTTTGATGGAGCATCAAAAACAAAATCAAGCCATGCAGGTTTAGTTCTGCAAAGCCCCGATGGGTTCACAGTTGAGTATGCTTTGAAGTTGGATTTTCCTACTACCAACAATGAAGCTGAGTATGAGGCATTGATAGCTGGATTGGGCTTAGCTAGAGTCATGAGGGTCAAGAAC
Organism: Kitagawia praeruptora; assembly: GCA_037693485.1. Lineage (NCBI taxonomy): Eukaryota > Viridiplantae > Streptophyta > Magnoliopsida > Apiales > Apiaceae > Kitagawia > Kitagawia praeruptora. Next base: position 131,413,153 of record CM075352.1, read on the forward strand.
CTCAAAGTGTGTGGAGATTCAAGACTGGTGGTCTCGCAAGTGAATGGCGAGTTTAAAGCCAATGATGAGACTATGACAAAATACCTGAGAGTCGTGAAAGCTGTTATGACTCAGTTTGAGGAATGCTATGTGGAACACATTCCGAGAGAGGAGAACGCTAAGGCCGATGCCTTGTCTAAATTTGCTTCTTCTGAAATTGAGAACTATGCAGGGAGTGTTTACTTCCAAGTCTTGAAGGCCCCGACCATCAATTCTAAGTTGATAGCACCGATTGATATGGGAGGTTGCTGGATTGACCCTATCAAAGCTCACCTCGAGACAGGCTGGCTCCCTGACAATGCCTTGGAGGCACGAAAGCTGTCAGTGAGGGCATTGAGATACGCCTTGATTGAAGGCATCCTCTACAAAAGATCGTTTGTCGTCCCGTACCTGAAGTGCTTGAGGCCCCAAGGGGCAAGAGAAGCCTTGGAGGAAGTTCATGAAGGGATATGTGGGCAACACTTGGGGGGCAGAGCCCTAGCTCACAAGATCACACGACTGGGATTCTATTGGCCAGAGATGTTGGCCGATGCGCAGAATTATGTCAAGAAGTGTGACAGATGTCAAAAGCACGCTCCAATTGTAAGGCAGCCGCCTGAGATGTTAACTTCGATCAATTCTCCCATCTCGTTTGCAATGTGGGGAATGGACATACTAGGTCCTTTCCCTATGGCTTCGGCACAAAGGAAGTTTATGATAGTGGCCATCGACTACTTCACTAAGTGGATTGAGGCTAAGCCCTTAGCCAAGATAACCACCAAACAAATTTCCCAGTTCTTTTGGGAGAGCATCATCTGCAGATAGGGAATCCCCCGAATCCTTGTGACGGATAATGGGACAAAATTCAACAATGAAGAGTTTAAGAAGTACTGCAAGGAGAATGTTATTGAACTTCGCTTTTCTTCAGTAGCTCACCCTGAGGCTAATGGACAAGCTGAGGTAGCAAATTGAATTATCCTTGATGGACTGAAGAAGAGGGTCGGACGATCAAGAAACACTTAGGTGGATGAGTTGCTGCCTATACTTTGGGTATACCACACCACCTACGAAGTGATAACTGAAGCAACCCCGTTTTTGCTGGCTTATGGAGCCAAGGCAGTTGTGCCCCCTAGAGATTACACATGCATCGCCAAGAGTGGAAGCATATGATCACGAGACCAATGAAAAAGGCGTGAGGCTCGCCCTCGATCTGATTGACGAGGTTAGGGATGAAGCGAATGCTAGAAACGCAGAGCGTCAGAAGAAAGCATCTTTCCACTGCGACCAAAGGGTTAAGGAGAAGTTCTTTCGACAAGACAACTTGACTCTGAGGAAGATAGAGGCCTCCAGAGTTGGCCAGAAGGGAAGACTATCCCCCAATTGGGAAGGGTCGTATCGAGTCAGGAAGACACCAGGACGAGGATTCTACAGGTTGGAAATCTGGGATGATGAACACATTCCAAGATTAAGGATTGAATCCTCGAACTTCAAATCTCAGCACAACATTAATTAAGCCTCGATGGCCAACAAGGCTGTCTGCCTCCAATCGAGCTTGTCGTTTGAGTTTAAGGACTCGAACCAAGAGTTGTCAATCAAGTTGAGACCTAAGAAAGGTTATATGAGCATAAGAAAATAAGGTTGGAAACCTAGAATCAAGCTAAAGGGTTGAAAACCAACAAAGGCATACCAGGCCTAAAGTCAAGTGCTAAGGAGCAAGTGAACTACCTGAATGATCAACCGAGAAGGAAGACCTCCTCCATGAGAAACAAAGATGAGGTAAGAACTAAAGAACTTCATCACAAGGATGAGAGTAAAGGGTTGATGATAACCAACAACCATGAATGAACTCAAGGTTCAAGACCAAGCTCCGAGGAGGGCGTCAGCCGACCAAGACTGATTTTCAGTCCTACACGGACTGTTGACACTGTTTGGGCCATATCTTGAGCTCCGGGTATCAGATTTGGACGATCTTACTGTCCACGCGAAGATCTCTGAGTTTTCTATAGTCTTGGAGACCCCGGCCGACCAGGTCTTGGCCGACCAGCTCCTTTTAAGGGGGTCCAGCCGACCAAGACTGATTTTCAGTCCTACACGGACTGTTGACGTTGTTTGGGCCATATCTTTAGCTCCGGGTATCAGATTTGGACGATCTTACTGTCCACGCGAAGATCTCTGAGTTTTCTATAGTCTTGGAGACCCCGGCCGACCAGGTCTTGGCCGACCAGCTCCTTTTGAGGAGGTCCAGCCGACCAGCTCCTGAACCTGGATCCGACCGGTCTAGGTTCAGTACTTGGTCCTGGATCCCAACTTTTTCAGTGAACTTTGAATAGTTTTCAAACCTAAATCTCGACTTTTTCAGCAAATCTTGGATTATTGCCAATGCTAAAGGGAGGCCAAGGTTAGCCATGAAGGCCAAGATTAGCCATTAAGGCCAAGGTTAGCCATGAAGTCACGAATGACCAAACTGACGACTCGTGATCAAGATCAAGATTCTTGATCCTTAGGATCACGGACAGTTTTAGATCCTAGATCCATGATAAAAGTTTAAGATCTAGGTCAAGTTTCTTGATCCTTAAGATAACAAAGTCATGAATGACCAAAATAGTGACTTGAGATTCAGATCAAGGTTCTTGATCCGCAAGATCACGAATAATTTTCACGTCCGGGTCAACCAGCTAGCCAAGAAGCAATCGACCGTGACGCACTAGGGGTCTCAGCCGACCAGGTCCCGGAAGACCAGGTCCCGGCCGATCAGCTCTTTTTAAGGAGGATCAGCCGACCAGGTCCCGGAAGACCAGGTCCCGGCCGATCAGCTCTTTTTAAGGAGGATCAGCCGACCAGGTCCCGGAAGACCAGGTCCCGGCCGATCAGCTCTTTTTAAGGAGGATCAGCCGACCAGGTCCCGGAAGACCAGGTCCCGGCCGACCAGGTTGTTTTGAGGGGGTTCAGCCGACCAGCTTCTGAACCTGGATCCCCCCGGTCCAGGTTCAGTTCTTGGTCCTGGATCCCAACTTTTTCAGCAAATGATTTCGGACATGGTTCTCGACTTTTTCAGCGAATATCAGATGATTATCAATGTTAAAGAGAGGCCAAGGTTAGCCATGAAGGCCAAGATGAGTCATGAAGGCCAAAGTTAGCCATGAAGTCACAAACGACCAAACTGACGATTCGTAATCAAGATCAAGATTCTGGATCCTTAGGACCATGGATGGTTTCTGATCCTGGATCCACACTCTCTATTAAAATCAAGAAGGAGTCTAAGTTCAAGTTTTTTAGGCCAACTACTGACTAGTTAGCCCTAGAAGAGGAATTTCAGCCAACCAGGTCCCGGAGGACCAGGTCCCGGCCGACCAGCTCCCCTGGAGGAGGGCCAGCCGACCAGCTTCTGGCCAACCAGGTCCCAGCCGACCAGCTTCTGGCCGACCAGGTCCCAGCCGACCAGCTTCCGGCCGACCAGGTCATTTTCAGGGGGTCCAGCCGACCAGCTTCTGAACCTGGATCCCCCCGGTCCAGGTTCAGTTCTTGGTCCTGGATCCCTACTTTTTCAGTGAACTTTTTAAACCTAAATCTCGACTTTTTCAGCGAATCTCGGATGATTGTTAATGATAAAAAAAGGTCGAGATTAGCACCATTTAGTGCTGTTTAAGCACTGTTTAGTGCCTATTAGCACAGATTAGTGCCGATTAGCACCGTTTAGTGCTGTTTAAGCACTGTTTAGTGCATGTTAGCACAGATTAGTGCCGGTTAGCACTGTTTAGCACCGATTAGTGCCGTTAGTGCCATTTTATGCCACTTAACATTGTTTAACACTGTTTAAACATTGTTTAAGGCTGATTAGCGTTGTGTAGTGCCGTTTAACACTGATTAGTGTCGTTCAACATCGTCGTAAATGCGTCGGTCGCTCCACGCTTTACATTAAGATGATATTGTTGAAAATACTCACGTAAGAGCAATAAACCCCGACCCAAGTCTCGAATAAGGCCGTTATAACTTCAAGGAAAACCTGATCAGTTTTCCTAGAAGTTGGGGGGCAAATGATATGGGCTGAAAGTAAGCCCTAAAGACACATTTAATGTGGCATTTATTAGACCTAGAATGGTCCAAACGTGGGGCCCACCAGATGGGCCCAAACCCTAACTATAATATTAATTTCGTAATTAATATTAGGGGTAATAAACAGCTCAGCAAATAAGAGTCAAACAAGAATATGATTCTTGCCTGACTTAGCCTCCAAGATACATATTCTAACATGGAAACTGATTCATACATGGAAGGAGACTAGAACCTTCTTCTAGTCGGTGACTTGCCCACCAAGTCACCAAACCCTACTACGATTTTAGGGCTTCTCAGCCTATATAAAGGGTCTGACCCCTCATCTCAGAACTACGTTTTTTTGGCTTGATTCTCTAATACAGAGATACGTAAGCATTCTGTGAGGACCGTTTAGTCTCGAACGCAGAAGCAGCCATAAGAGCACGAAGCTCCCGAACCCTAGCCGACATAATCATAACCTAGTTTTTATTCCACAACATTTGGCGCCGTCTGTGGGAAAAAGACATCAACCATGGTAACTACACGAAGAACAGCACCAAGCTCTACCGAGGCTTTACCAATTAGCTCTGCTCCGCCCACCACGGATCCGGTGCCCCCAACGACTTGAACGATCGTTCAACATCAAGTTTCTCAACCCCTAGGGACGACTTCCCATGTTGAGAGTATGCTACCTCCAATCGTCCACACAAATCCAGGGACTAATCCCCTTCAGATGGTGGTTTCTCCCTTGGTTATAGATCCCAACAACCCTCCACAAGGGGTCCAGATCCACACTACGGGTCTTCTGATGATGAATATCGTGAAGAAGCCCCAAGAAGGCGACGTGCTAGCAGAGAACCCCGGAGACTTGGTGTTTGTTCAGAAATAGTTCTTATGCAACGACGTATGATTAAACAACAAACTGCTTGAATAAATATTAAAGGGGAGTTTTGTTTTATTATTCTAATTGATTTATCAAAATAAAATACTAAATAATTCAAACTACTTAATTAAACGAGATTTTATATGTGAGAAAAACATGGGATTCTAATTTCATTACTTATTTCATTTAGAATTGATGCCTTGATTCAAAGTGATCTGATAATTACAAAAGCTAGCCGGGAACATGAAACTAACATAAGCGCCTTTCAGCCTTAACTTATATCAAACCACACGAACATCCACTTAAAAAGATAGAAGTTGTGTGGACACCATTTATGCTTAGACCCTATATGTCTATAAGATTTGAAAACATAATTGGTTTACGAATAAATTCCTTTATTATGGCTACATAGGGCGATGTGATCCAAAATCCTACCACTTATCGTAAATGTACATAACAATCACGAACCTATGCCAACATGGCAAATTCTAAATTCCTAAATCCACTTTTGCATTCATTAGGAATTAATAATTTAGACTTTAGCTACGCATCTAATAAATTAAGCGCAACCATATTAGGCAATCTGAATTTTTATCATAATACAAATTATTAAGGTATCGAATTTCTAAATTACGTAAATAAATCCATTAGAATCCCATGACGTCGATTAGTTCATAATCGAACGAATCGTCATCATGGGATTAAAAGAAAACATGGTATAAAATTGCATGAATGAAATATGAAATACAAGAGTTTGAAAATGGAACCGAAATAGCTTCCAATGAAAGAGAAGAACACTCCAAAATAATTCCCTTACAATCTTCAACCAAAATAGAACTTATACTAAATTTACAGAAAATTAAAGTGTATGAAATAAAACTGAAAATACAAAAGAAAATGTTGCTGAAATTTGAGAGAGAGCAACTGAAAACTCAGTTGTGGGATCATTTCATTCTATGCAAATCACTTCCTATTTATAGGAGAAATAAGCCCACGTTTAGCACTAAAGAATTCGGCCGAAAGCAGCAAAACAGGACTGAAAAATAGCATTTATCAACCCCGCCGCCAACTTTCACGCGGCTGCCTACTCTTGTTTACTTTTATAAAATAAATAATACACTAGCTGCCATGCTGAAAACCAGTCTCGGACAGGGGAGTGAAGACACGCGCGCTCTATTTTACTGGACTTCTCTCGCGCGTGTGGATCACGCGCTTGTAGGCGAGTCGACGGCACGCTTGCACGCGGTTTACAGTTTGGCTGGTCGTACTAATTCATTTACAACTTGTAAAAGAATTGTAAAAGAACACGATGACCTGCTAAACATTTCTCACCAACCGGGGCCTATTTCGTCTTATATGGATGGGCTCCGTAGAAATGCTTTTTAACCCGCACAGCTTGTAATCTTTAATTAATAAATAATTATTTTAATCCAGAAATTATAAAAATAAATATCTAATATTATTAGATATTTATAAATATAATTTTATAAATTAATAAAATTATTTAATAATATAAATAAATCCTTATTGTCTAAGCTGCGGTCTCTAACCGTCTGAAACCGGACTCCTTTTGCTTAAAGAAAAATATATCAATTCCAACCGGGATTCCCGCTTTAAGAATATATCACTTTCCATATTTCTGTGATAATTCTTTTTCCTCGTAGCCAGTCCACTTGATACTAAAATCCTTCTGATTAAATTATTTAGCACTTCTGTTGCTTGCACAATGATTTTCTTTATACCAGCCTTGCCTTCCTCAGACCTTGCATTCTCTTGGCAACTCTTACTTCCGAATTGAGGCAGAAATCTCCCATTTTTATTCTTTTATCCCCATGATACCTAAAGTTGCGAGTTCTGCACAACAAAGACTGAAACAACATAAACGAATTAAAAGACACAACATTCTTATGGATAAACCACCAATCTAGGTCCAATTAGCGCATAATAAGTTGATATAAAATCCACTTATCACACCCCAAACTTAAATCGATGCTTGTCCTCAAGCGAAAACAGACTCGATTACCTCTAAATGCATGAATGCAACTGATGCAAGGATCCCATAGGCAAAGCAATGACTAATTTAGCAGAATGCCTTAGAGAATGTGATAATTCCAAATAGAGATCGACTAAATACCCGCATATTAACATTTACAAGTACAGAAACGTGCGTGTGTGCTTAGCTCACTAGATATACTCCCTACACTAGTTCAGAAACATAGCATATTCTTCGACCAAACAATCACAAGTTTATAAATAGAATGAACGTTAAACACTTAATAACTCAGAGACACCTTCATACTTATTCAAGTTTGCCAAGGATTCAACATGCTTTATTTAGATCATTCAACTGCTATATATACGAAACTATGCTACTTATGCTTATTTGACCGTGCAATGGTTGAGGTCCCTAAAGACTTATGCACTAATACTCTTGTAGCGAGTGTTGGGTCAACCGCACAAAGTCCCCTAGAACTTAATTGCTCGAGTATTAATGAGCCCAACCGCAGTCAATTATGCCCATATACACTCATATCAACTTTTTTTTCTTTTTTTTTTTAAGAATGAGTGTGTTTCGCTTCATCTCATTCCACCCCTAGACTACTCATAAAATGCATATGAGCGGCTACTAACCTTTGACGCCTAACCTTATTAACTTTCTTAACTACTACACTTTTAGCAAGCAATCTTTGGTTTCCCACAAACTTATATTTTAGTGCTCTTTTTCCTTTAAGGGATTGCAGAATATTCTAAATATAAACAAGTGATTATTCTTAACAAAACAACAAGTATGTTCCGGAACTAGTTCAAGAGCAATTGCTGAGACTCTCTTAAGAATGTGTTTCTGTAGCATGTAAGTCAATTCATAAGTATTTAAATCAGCCCTATATTCATCATTATCACACTCAGATTCATCATTGGATACTAAACGGAACCACCAAGCGCTACGGGATCAAGGAAAATCTGATATGCAACTATTCATGAATATGCAATTTATTTTTTTTACATGGTATAATATGAATTATATGAAATTATACTAGCATGGTATATTATGAATCTGATATGCAACTAATCATGAATATGCAAAAAAAAAAATTACATGGTATAATATGAATTATATGAAATTATACTAGCATGGTATATTATGAACTACATGAAACTATATGCAATACTACGACTCGATTAATCAATTATCCTAAATCACCCCCAAACTTAAAATATTCAATGTCGTCATTGAAGGTATAGATAAAGGATAAAAGAGGACTCCCCTAACTGTCGACATCGTCACCCTCCTCGGATGGTGAATCAAGTGGTGGAAAAGCTGCATGAGCTCCAAACTGAAGTCAGTCTACCTCGAAAGAAGAATTTTTCTTTTGCGAAGCAAGCTCCTGTAATCCGTCAATGACCTGTAAACTTAACATAATACTACCTCCGTCCCATAATATATGACATGTTTACTGTTTACGCGTACTTCAATGTGTTTAAAAAATGTACTTGTATATAATATTTTTTTCACAATTTTTGTTTTGTATAAAAGTTTAAAGTTCAAATTTTTATACAAAATAAAAATCATAAAAAATATTATATGAAAGTACCTCATTTATGCTCCTAGAAATCCGTGCATAAAGTGATAAGGTCATATATTATGGGACGGAGGGAGTACAAAATAAAATCAAACTAAAAATAAAAACATTAAACCTATGGATTGCCTCCCATGAAGCGCTTGTTTATTATCGATAGTTTGACGTCACTGCTGAGAATCATGTGGTGGCCAACACAGTGGTATCCGCCTCACGGTTCACCGTACCCCCAAAATAATGCTTAAGCCTCTGCCCGTTCACCTTAAAAGACTAATCAGGCGACTTATCAAAAATTTCCATTGCCCCATGCGAAAAAACTGTTTTAATCGTGAATGGACCTGACCACCTTGACTTGAGCTTTCCAGGAAAAAGTCTGAGCCGAGAGTTGAAAAGCCGAACCATTTGACCTCGTACAAATGTCTTATGTACCAACCTTCTATCATGTCATCTCTTAACCTTCTCCTTGTATAACTTGTTATTCTCATTAAGTTCATTAAGTTGAAGCATTCGCTTTTCACCAGCAGTTGATATGTCGAGGTTCAATTTCTTCAAAGCCCAATACGCCTTATGTTCTAACTCAGCAGGCAGATGACAAGCCTTACCATACACAAGCTGAAAAGGTGACATACCCAATGGTGTCTTGTACGCTGTTCTGTAGGCCTACACAGCTTCTTCTAGCTTCAACGACCAATCCTTCCTTGAAGGTTTCACCACCTTTTCCAAAATCCTCTTGATTTCCCTGTTGGAGACTTCTGCCTGACCATTAGTTTGAGGATGATATGCTGTTGCAACCCGATGCGTCACATGATACCTTGCCATTAATGCAGTGAATTTGCGATTGCAAAAATGTGTCCCCTCATCACTGATTATTGCTCGTGGAGTTCCGAAACGGGTGAATATGTTCTTATGCAGAAAATTTAGCACCACCTTAGCATCGTTAGTTGGTAAAGCCTTCACCTCGACCCATTTAGACACGTAATCCACAGCTAACAGAATATATTGATTGTTGCACGATGAGATAAATGGTCACATGAAGTCTATTCCCCATACATCGAAAATCTCAACTTCAAGAAGCATGTTGAGAGGCATCTCATTCCTCTTGGAGATATTTCCAACCCGTTGACAGCGGTCACATCTCAACACAAATTGATGAGAATCTTTAAACAAGGTTGGCCAGAAAAATCCTGCCTGAAGTACTCGAGTTGCGGTCTTCTCTCCACCATAATGACCACCGTATGTGGTAGAGTGGCAATCTCGTAAAATCCCCTCCGTGTCACTATAAGGAATGCATCTCCTGATAATCTGATATGCTCCCTGCCTGAACAAGAACGGTTCATCCCATCGATACCACTTCACATCATGCAGAAACTTCTTCTTTTGAGCATAAGAGAATTCTGACGGAACGACGTTGCTCACCAGATAATTCACAATATCTGCAAACCATGGCACTTCTCCTTGCACCACAAACAACTGCTCATCTAGGAATGATTCATTGATTAGCGTCTTATCCTTACCGTGATCCTCCAACCGTGATAGATGATCGGTACCTGATTTTCTGTCCCCTTCCTATCTTTTATTTCAAGCTCAAACTCTTGCAGCAGAAGAATCCAGCGAATCAATCGCGGCTTTGAATCCTTCTTCGAAAACAGATATCTAATGGCTGCATGATCAGTGTAGACTGTCACCTTCGTCCCAAGCAAATAGGACCTGAATTTCTCAAAACCATCCAAAAACTTGATGTGTTAAATTATACCTAACCGCAAGCACACGGTGTCTATTTCTAGTACAGATGGCAAGCGGGTCGAATCCACAAGGAGACAGGTTCTACTAATTCCTTTTCAGTTATCGCTAATTGTTTCAGGGACAAACGATTATTGAAGAATATTAATTAACTAATTAAACAAGATTAACACTAATTAAACAGATGATAAACAAATTATTTAAAACCTAGGGTAATCAGGTCCACCATGCTTACACAATTGGCTCTTAAGCTAAAGCAATCAATGTGATCCTATAACTAGAGTATGTTAATCTCTTCCAAGCATTAACACTCTCGAAACATTCAACACAATTAACCACTTTTAGTAATTCAATCAATCAGGTAATTAGAGTCAAGTTAATCTCTTCCAAGCATTAACGCTCTCAGAAATCCGATGATGTTTCCACAATCACCCTCAATTCCGCTAATTGTATGTAAGCCTCTAGTAGTAAAATCTCTCGATCCATACCCCTATTTGCATATAATTAATCCATGATATCGACCGATTACACAAATTAACGATTAAAACATATCAATCAGAATTAACCATAACCAATCAAATCACTATGAAAATCATGCCAATATTAGTGCAAACATGGCTTCCCTTTAAGCCCTAGAAATAACTACTCGCTAATAATTAAACAAGTAAAACAACTAGTAAAACAAGAAAACATAATTAAACTAATAAGAACAAAGAAAAGATTAAGAGAACAAAACCTTCAAACTTCAATGTTGTCACCCAAAAGAAGAGTCATGGTGTTTCTCTACATCTCCCATTAATAATACTAATCTACTCTAAACTATATTATCTGATCTAATATTACCTCCCTAATAATGTGTCCCAAGATGTGTTTATATATCCTCTTGAAGTCTTGCCCAGCAAAAAATACCAAAACAGAATTATAATAGAATTTCTGCAAAATACGTTTCCTAAACTGAGTATGTTTTTAAGGAAAATTCGTGGCTGACTTTTCTTCAGATATTTCTGGGCCGTTCCAGTTGTATTTGGACCTCTGGACCACTTTAGAATGATAGAGAATCTCGTTAGCTTCGCGTGGACAGTAAGATCGTCCAAAACGGACTTCTAGAACTCAAGATATGGCCAAAATCGTAAAAAGGGCAAAACTGGAAATTTTTCCCGCGTACCGCGATGCTGAGAGCGCCAGTTGAGCTCTCAGCTCGGCCCTAATCTGCGAAATTTGATTTTTCTTCGATTTTTCAGCTTTTTCTTCCCGTTCCTTTTGCATGAGCTTCCGTCTTTAATCCCTAATGACTTGTGTACTTCTTGGTAGTTGACATTAGCCTCCATTCTTCATTTCATATCATAAATCAACTCCCAAAAATTGACGGAGCTACACCCTTAATCTCAATTCTTCAACTAAAAATCGTTAAACTCCTTCCAACTTGGTAATTCTTTATTTCCTACGATAAACTCATCAAAAACTAATTAAATCCACACGATTATTCACAAAAGCACCGTAAATGCGGGAATAAAATCCTATAAAGTATATAAAAAATACACTCTATCAATAGACAACTGCCAAAAGCTCTTTCTCCGTAGTGGTGTAATTCAGATGTGCATCGTTGAGGGTTTTACTAGCATAGTAAACCACATGAAAAATATTCTTCTTTCGCTGACCAAGCACAACTCCCACGGCAAAATCACTAGCATCGCACATTAGCTCGAATGGCTCTTCCCAATTAGGTGTTATAATAATCGGAGCTAATGTCAACTTCTTCTTCAATAGCTCGAAAGCAGCCAATCAATCATCATCAAACTTGAAAGGGGTGTCTTTCTCCAGCAAATTGCACAACGGCTTAGAAATTTTGGAGAAGTCTTGTATGAATCGCCGATAGAAACCTGCATGTCCAAGAAAGCTACAGATTCCTAACTGAGATTGGAGGAGGAAGTCTTTGAATAGTCTCCACCTTAGCCCTGTCTACTTCAAGTCCCTCGCTAGATACTTTATGCCCGAGAATGATTCCCTCTTGCACCATGAAATGACACTTTTCCCAATTTAGCACCAAATTGGTCTCAACACATCGTTTCAGGACCAGACTCAGATTATCCAAAGCCTCATCATAAGAAGTTCCAAAAACTGAAAAATCATCCATGAAAACCTCCACATTTATTCCAATCATGTCAGAAAATATGGCCATCATGCATCTCTGAAAGGTAGTAGGTGCACCACATAGCCCGAAAGAAACTCGTTCGAAAGCAAAAGTGCCAAAAGGACAAGTGAATGTGGTCTTCCCTTGATCTTCTGGAGCAATACAAATCTGATTATAACCTGAATACCCATCAAGAAGGCAATAATACACATGGCCAGCCAACCTATCCAGCTGTTAACACTAAAACACGCAAGCGCACGTGGTCACAAGTAATATAGATATTAGTCAAGTTCGTTCCCACAGAGATCTGGTTTTTAATTCAGTATTGTACCTATGCAACAATGTATGGTTATTATGCACTGCTAAGACAATTAACAATAATGGGTTTTATAAACTAAATTAACTAAGAAGTAAACTAACAACTAAGAATTAATTAGCTAACGAGAATTTAAATCAAACTACTTCTACAAGAGAAAGCATGGAATCCTAACTTCATTAAATACTTTGTTTAGATCTGACGCCTTTAATCACTATATGCAATGGTTATGATATCTGATCGGATAACACGAAACAAGTATACGCTACTTCTTAGTATACGAATACCAAACTAAACATACATCCACAAAAGAGATAGAAGATGAATAGACACCAATTATGCTTAGACCCTATATCTCTATAGAATTTGAAAACATAACGGTTGAAGAACAAGTTATCCACATTGATCACATAGGGCAGCAAAATATCTCTATTTACGCCACAAATCATGATGTTAAAACATCAACCTATCCTATGCTAGCATGGCAAGTTCTAAATCTCAAGATCCACTTTCGCTTCACAAGAGATTAACAAATTAGATGTTAGCTACGCATCTAAATTCATAAAGCACAACCATACGAGGATATCAGATATACATCACACACAGATTTGTAAAGTATCAAGATACTAAAGCTCCATAAATAAATCCGTTAGAATCCCATGACAACGATTAGTTCATAATTGAACCTCTCGTCATCATGGGATCTGATGAAACCATGATAAAAACAAAGTATGAAAATATACAAATAATCCTAAGTAATTGATATATAATGGTATTCCCTCCAATGATACAAATTACAAGGATTAGATGTGTTTATATAGGCTCTAGAAGTCTTGTCCACCAAGCAATTGCCTTTTTAGAATTGGAATAGAAGATTGGTAATTTCCGTTCTTGAATGAGAATAGAATTGCAAATTCCATGTGTAGATCTGATTCTGGAATGTTCTAGCCGCCCAAAGCAATTACCATACTTATTAGAAGTAGGAATTATAGCAATTTCCTTGTCAAAGTTGAATTTCTGCAGTTCGGCACATAATACGTTTCCTAAACTGATTCGGTTTTTAAGGAAAATTCGTAGCTAACTTTTCTTCAATATTTCTGGGCCATTCCAGTTGTAATTGGACCTCTGGACCACTTTAGAATGATAGAGAATCTCGTTAGCTTCACGTGGACTGTAAGATCGCCCAAAACGGAGTTGTAGAACTCAAGATATGGCCAAAACAAAATCCGAAATTCTGGCTGATTTTCTCCGAGCGCTGGCTGCGCTGGTGGCTACTGTTCATGCGCTGGCTGCGCTCCTTTCACTGTTCATAGCGCTGGCTGTGCTGGTTTGTGCGCTGGCTGCGCTCCTTTGGTTGCCGGGAGCTGATTTTGGCTGATTTTGCTCTATTTTCTTCGTTTTAACTTCGATTTTCATTCCGTTTCTTCCGGCTCTCTCGCAACTTGATGTACTATTATTCTTTTAGCTCAAAACCCACCATTTAAGCATGGAAAACATCATCCCACATCCGACTCTTATTCCTGCACAAATTCACTAAAAACACATAAAAAACATCACATACTTGAGTTCAAGTCATCAATTCAAGCCGATATGGAACGCTCCAAGTGGATATAAACTCCACTTATCACCAGCATTCGATCGATGAATGGAAGAGGAAAATGATCTTTTCTGGTGGCCTTATTTAGCTCCCGATAATCCATGCATACTCTCCACCCTGTGACTGTCCGAGTATGGATGAGCTCATTCTTTTCATTTGCTACCACTATCATGCCTCCTTTCTTAGGCACACATTGCACCGGACTCACCCAAGAACTGTTCGAAATTGGATAAATGATCCCTGCATCCAGCCATTTAAGAATTTCCTTCTTCACTATCTCTTTCATGATCGGATTGAGTCTTCTCTAATGTTCTACAGATGGTTTGCTTCCTTCCTCAAGAAGAATCTTATGCATGCAATAGGAGGGGCTGATTCCCTTAATATCTGCTATGGTCCACCCGATTGCTGATTTATGCTCTCTCAGAATCCGCAACAGCTTGTCTTCTTCATCACCTGACAGGTTAGCAGCAATAATAACAGGTAATGTAGATGCATCACCTAAATATGCATACCTCAAGTGATCTGGCAAAGGTTTGAGCTCAAGAGAAGGAGCTTCTTCAACAGATGGTTTAAGGCGCACCTGCGACTTTTTAAGATCTTCTAACCCAAGAGACTCAATTGGAAAATCAAACCTCCTCTTCCAAGGGGCTGAATTCAACATTTGAATTTGCTCTTCTCCTTCTACATCTTCCTCATCAGAATCCCCTATTAAGGCTCTTTCTAAGGGATCTGACTTTAGAAGTTGTTCCTTCTCTATGTTCACTAACGAATCGACCATGTCCACTTTAAAACACTCCTCTTCATTTGTTGGGAATTTCATTGCGTTAAACACATTGAAAGTGACATTCTGATCTTGCACTCTCATTGTGAGCTCTCCTTTTTGCACGTCGATCAAAGTTTGGCCTGTAGCTAAAAATGGTCTTCCCAGGATGATGGGAATCTTCTTATCCTCCTCAAAATCCAGTATAACAAAATCCGTAGGAAATATGAGCTTATCCACTTTTACCAGGACATCTTCCACAATACCTCTTGGATACGTAATCGACCGATCTGCTAGCTGTAAGGAGATATTTGTAGGTTTTGGATTAGGCAGACCAAGTTGCATGAACACAGACAATGGCATCAAATTTATACTAGCTCTCAAGTCACATAAGCATTTATTGAAAGATAATTTGCCTATAGTGCATGGTATTGTGAAGCTTCTAGGATCCTTGAGTTTCGGGGGCAATTTGTAATAACCCTAACCTTAGAAATGCTATAGTGATTACATGAATAGTAAAATCTGAGGATTTAGGGAAATGGTATATA
This sequence comes from Kitagawia praeruptora, assembly GCA_037693485.1. Classification (NCBI taxonomy): domain Eukaryota; kingdom Viridiplantae; phylum Streptophyta; class Magnoliopsida; order Apiales; family Apiaceae; genus Kitagawia; species Kitagawia praeruptora. The sequence continues at coordinate 131,428,756 of CM075352.1, forward strand.
GGTACTCTATAATGGAAACAGAAAATGAATAAACAGAAACCATATTAGTATTGTACAATGAAATTTAGTGACTCGAAATGACGATAGATTTCAGAAATTCCTGAACATGGATTTTGAGGATTTTGACTTCTAAAGAGCTTCTATTGGATATTAAGGAGCATGGAAATATTATAAGAATTATATATTGAGGGATTAGTGAATTTAGATTAAACCAGGGGATTATTAAGTTAAGAGAATACCAAAGGAATTTCGATTGTTAAATGATTTCAGAACCACTGAGATAATGAGGTATATTAGAAACGAACCACAATTAGACGAGTATGGAAACCAAACAACCAAGATTAGTAATATAACAAGGATACATACCACATTATTATTATCCAATATTATTAGCATAATACTTAGAAAAACAAGAAAAGAGATTATTAGATCATCAAGATGACATCACCATCCATTAACACTTGTTTTAAGGGTAAATTAGTACTTTTGCTAGGCTTAAACCACAAATATCTTCCAAGGCTTCCATAACACTCTAGAATAAGCAAGTAATTAGTAAGATAAGATCAAAACCAAGAGAAAAATCTCATCCTCTCCCCTTCATCATCACATTCGAATTTTTCAAAGGAAAAGGAGAAAAACCAAAATCAAAACCCTAGCAAAGATCAACTACAAATCTAAGGAAAATTCATGGAGCTTCTTGGAGACGAGAAAGAGATACCCACCAAGTTTCATAGCCATCCAACATCATTTGCCAAGGTAATAAATTCATGAAAGTTGATGGTGAATAGTGATGAATAGTAACTTTAAGAAACTAACTTGATTTTTATGGTTCCTTTAGTTGATTCAAGCTAGTATAAGGTTGATTAAGGATATATCAAGGATTGTTAAGGGTTGTCAAATCTTCAAGAAGGTATAATCATGCTTGCCCTTTTATATTTATGATGGATATGGTTGTGTTTAGTGATAAAGTGGTATAAATGTTATGATTATGATGTTATAAGTGTTTGTAAGTGATTAAAGTTGAATATGGAAGGAGTATGTGCTTGTAACCATGGTTGGTAAGATGACCACATGGTGTAGGTGATGATGTATAAGGTGGATGATTGATTTGGAGGAGTTTGATTTTGGAAAGTATGAAAATATAGCCGTTATAATGTCCGATTTTCGTTAAACCAAGAAACTGCCCTGTTTTGGACCCTGTACCCGTACGGTAGGTTACTGTCCAGACTCCCAAGTGACCATGAGATGATATATCTTGGTTCATAGATCGTTTTGATATAAAGTGCGTTAAAATCTGATGAACGGTTTAGGAGAAAAGTCAGTTTTAGTGAAAGACGTTCGAAAACCGAAAAAACGTAGTTGTACCAACTTTGAGGCTATAACTACCATACTTAGAAATTTTTAAAAATTATAAAACTTTGGGATATTGTAGTAAGGTAGTCAAAGAGTTGTTATCAGTTGACCTTGTGGTAAAATTCGAAATCCATATTTTCTGGGAATTTTTACAGTTAAGTGTGGTCGTTAGGGGAAATGGTGAAAACCCTTGAAACTTCGATTGAGTTTATAAATGGTTGAGTTCTTGAACTTTTGGGGCAATAGTGATATGTTAAACATATGTTAGGAGTCAAGGGTGTTATTGTATAAAGATTAGGTTATTAAGTGGGATATATATATATTAACAGTGATCTTTTCATTTCTATAGAGTCGGGAGACGAACTCAGGATTTCACAGGCTCGTCTTAGAGATTCAGGCAAGACCTTTTCTGTCCCTACTTGGAAATTATTTATCTTCAAAGAAACTTGATTTCATGGAACATATATATATGTGATGCCAGTGTTACTATATTGTTAAGAAATTGTTTTCCTTGATTATTGATAGTAAAAGGAGAGGTATACAAAGATGTATATGAATATGGATGTGAATATGAGTATGAGATGGATATGGATATACATAGAGATGATTATGCATGAAGTGAACATGCGTTATGATTAAGGGTAAATGAAAGAATGGTATCAGCTGTTATCTAGAGTAAATAAAAGAATGGTATCAGTTGTTATCTAGGGTTATGTGATTTATAATATTTTGCTAAAGATATTCTTTTAAAACATTGTGATTTAATAAGTATTATTTGATTATTATCTACTATTCTAAAAGTAGATGGAATAGTATATATATGTATATGGGAGCTGAATTTCAGTGAATGCAGAAAAGATGTCTGAGTCATAATCAGAGTATTATGGCATAAGCTTTAAGAGTAATGACATATGTGAATGTAAACGGAAATGTAAATTTAAAGAAAAATGTGGAATGATGTGATAAATGGAATAATGGTTATAAAAAGGAGGATGTAGCAGTTTGAGCCTTCCTCCAGAATGTTATTACAGCCCAAGAGTTGCCGAAGGGGGATGTAGCAGTTTGAGCCTTCCTCCCAAAATTATTATTACGGCCCAAGAGTTGCCGAAGGAGAATGTAGTAGTTAGAGCCTTCCTCCAGGGATGATGTTAGCAGTTAGAGCCTTAATTCCTTCTACCGGTAGTAAAAAGGGACGGGTACGGAGGGCGACTGATCATCGTCCTTACGTATTCGGCAACAGTGGAAATCCTCAACGTTTTCTATAAAGGAAAGAATTGAAAAAAATGGTTTTCAGATTTTTATACTGAAAACAGAAAAATGTTATGAAATAATGGAATTATTGTTATAGATGAAGAGAAACTGATTTTATATTAATATAATTGTTGCATAAGAAGGAAATGAGAAGATGATAGTGAAAGATTTGTTCAGATTTTCATATTATCTTGGAAGAGTACACTGAGATGGTATTTTGATTGTTATAGCAATTAAGAAGAGGAACTGATATTATATGATATTAGAAGAGAGACTGAGATTATAATATTATATATTTCTTTTCGTACAAAGATAATTGGAAGGTATATGTCTTGAACGAAAATAAAATTTCTTTCCATAATAACTGAAAATTGTTTTGTTTAATATATATATATATATATATATATATGATGATTTATTTCCCTTTGATGCTAGTTGATAGAAATTATCTTGCTGAGCTATTTTAGCTCATTCTTGCTATTTATGTATTACAACAGCTAGGTATGCCGATACTCCGCACTACACCCCGCAAGAGTATTGATAGATTATGTACATTAAGTGTGTAAGTTGGTGTAATAACTTTTGATTGTTGAAATGCTTCATGTCGAAGTATTATTCAACAATGTATCTAAGTATGATCCTGGGTTGTAATAACTATTAACTCTAAACTTTTATTATGATGAATGTTGTTCTCTGAGCATATGACTGGTGTGGGTGTGTGTATTATTGCGGGGTCAATTGCATAAGTATTAATTGTTATAAAAAAAACCCAAGAGATATTGATATTGAATGGAAATTGGTCCGTGATGGCCCGGATTATGACCCCGGATTTGGGGCTGTCACACAATTTCTGTTGCAACACCGCACTGCATTCTTCTATCAAGGCAACAGTTTCCAATTCCTCAAGCTTTAGTTTCCTTGATAGAATACCCTTCATGAACTTAGCATAACTAGGCATTTGTTCAAGAGCTTCTGCAAACGGTATGTTTATCTGTAGCTTCTTGAATACTTCTAAAAACTTTGCAAATTGCTTATCCAATCTCTGCTTCTGGAGTCTCTGCGGATATGGTGGAGGGGGGTAGAATTGTGTGTTTGCAGTTTTATGCTCCAGAGATGCTTTCTCAGGTGGCCCGTTGACATCCTCCGGTTTGCTGATGTTGATTTCAGGTTTTGAGATCTCTGTTTGTTCCTCTGTAGTGGTGTGACTGCCCTGTGCCTCCGGCTGTTCGTTTACCTTTTCAACTTCTTGGTCCTTTGTGATTTTGCCAGATCTTAAAGTGATAGCTTTGACTTGCTCTTTGCCGTCCCTTTTTCCAGGGTTTGTTTCTGTGTCGCTAGGAAGCACTCCTTGCGGCCTATTGAGTAAGGCATTTGCTATTTGGCCAATTTGGTTTTCCAGAGTTTTAAGAGATACGGCCTGGCTCTTACACATCAATCTTAGTTCTTCCAATTCTGATTTCTCAGCAAACTGTTGGCCTGGACCGGCATAATATTTTTGATGAAATCCCGGAGGTTGAGATTGTTTCGGGGCGTACTAATTCTAAAGTTGTTGCCCCTGCTGTTGATGTGATCCTAAGGGATTGTATGGTCTGGCCCCATATTGCTGATTTTGGGTTTGATGGTATGGTTGTTGTTGATATGGTTGTGGTTGTTGTGTTTGATATGGTGGTTGTGTTTGATATGGTTGTGGTGGTTGCAATCCATTTTTATTATTGCTCCAGCTAAAGTTAGGATGGTTTCTGTTGTTGGGTTGGTAGTGTTTGGGAATGGATGCTGTTGCTTTTGAAAATTGCTCACAAAGTGCACTGATTCATTGGAAATTGCACATTGACTCGTTTCATGTCCACCGGCGCATAGCTCACAAACACTCGCTACTTGATGTACCCCATAGTTTGTCAGATAATCCACCTTCATGTTTAGTGCTTCAAGCTGAGCTGATAGTGATATGGCTGTGTCAACCTCGAGGATTGATAGATTATGTACATTAAGTGTGTAAGTTGGTGTAATAACTTTTGATTGTTGAAATGCTTCATGTCGAAGTATTATTCAACAATGTATCTAAGTATGATCCTGGGTTGTAATAACTATTAACTCTAAACTTTTATTATGATGAATGTTGTTCTCTGAGCATATGACTGGTGTGGGTGTGTGTATTATTGCGGGGTCAATTGCATAAGTATTAATTGTTATAAAAAAAAACCCAAGAGATATTGATATTGAATGGAAATTGGTCCGTGATGGCCCGGATTATGACCCCGGATTTGGGGCTGTCACACAATTTCTGTTGCAACACCGCACTGCATTCTTCTGTCAAGGCAACAGTTTCCAATTCCTCAAGCTTTAGTTTCCTTGATAGAATACCCTTCATGAACTTAGCATAACTAGGCATTTGTTCAAGAGCTTCTGCAAACGGTATGTTTATCTGTAGCTTCTTGAATACTTCTAAAAACTTTGCAAATTGCTTATCCAATCTCTGCTTCTGGAGTCTCTGCGGATATGGTGGAGGGGGCAGAATTGTGTGTTTGCAGTTTTATGCTCCAGAGATGCTTTCTCAGGTGGCCCGTTGACATCCTCCGGTTTGCTGATGTTGATTTCAGGTTTTGAGATCTCCGTTTGTTCCTCTGTAGTGGTGTGACTGCCCTGTGCCTCCGGCTGTTCGTTTACCTTTTCAACTTCTTGGTCCTTTGTGATTTTGCCAGATCTTAAAGTGATAGCTTTGACTTGCTCTTTGCCGTCCCTTTTTCCAGGGTTTGTTTCTGTGTCGCTAGGAAGCACTCCTTGCGGCCTATTGAGTAAGGCATTTGCTATTTGGCCAATTTGGTTTTCCAGAGTTTTAAGAGATACGGCCTGGCTCTTACACATCAATCTTAGTTCTTCCAATTCTGATTTCTCAGCAGACTGTTGGCCTGGACCGGCATAATATTTTTGATGAAATCCCGGAGGTTGAGATTGTTTCGGGGCGTACTAATTCTAAAGTTGTTGCCCCTGCTGTTGATGTGATCCTAAGGGATTGTATGGTCTGGCCCCATATTGCTGATTTTGGGTTTGATGGTATGGTTGTTGTTGATATGGTTGTGGTTGTTGTGTTTGATATGGTGGTTGTGTTTGATATGGTTGTGGTGGTTGCAATCCATTTTTATTATTGCTCCAGCTAAAGTTAGGATGGTTTCTGTTGTTGGGTTGGTAGTGTTTGGGAATGGATGTTGTTGCTTTTGAAAATTGCTCACAAAGTGCACCGATTCATTGGAAATTGCACATTGACTCGTTTCATGTCCACCGGCGCATAGCTCACAAACACTCGCTACTTGATGTACCCCATAGTTTGTCAGATAATCCACCTTCATGTTTAGTGCTTCAAGCTGAGCTGATAGTGATATGGCTGTGTCAACCTCGAGGATTCCTGCCACCTTGTGTTGAGGCATCCTCTGTGTCGGATTCTGATACTCATTAGCCGCCATCATTTCATTAAGCTCGTAGGCGGCTTCATAGCTCTTAGCCCATAAGGCTCCCCCTGATGCTGCATCCACGATTGGTCTTGATTGCCATCCTAGACCATTGTAAAAGCAATTAATCACCATCCAGTTGGGCATTCCATGGTGCGGGCATTTTCTTAGCATTTCCTTATAGCGCTCCCAAGCTTCACATAAAGATTCCCTTGTCTGTCGTGTGAACTGAGCAAGAGCATTCCTTATGGTAGCTGTTTTTGCCATGGGATAGAATTTAGTGAGGAACGTTTGAGCGAGTTCCTCCCATGTTGTTATCGAGCCAGGTGGGAGAGAGTGCAACCATCCCTTAGCTTTGTCCAGCAGAGAAAATGGAAAAAGCCTCAACTTTACAGCATCATCTGACACGTTGTTGAATTTGAATGTGTCACAAATCTCTATGAAGTTCCGGATATGCATATTTGGATCTTCCGTTGGCGCTCCCCCGAACTGGACAGAGTTTTGTACCATCTGGATTGTGCCAGGTTTGATTTCAAATGTGTTGGCTGCAATGGCTAGCCTGACGATGCTTGACTGAATGTCATTGATTGTCGGTTGGGAATAATCCATCAACGTCTTAGGCACATCATCCGCCATGTCTAACGTTTCTTCCAGCTTTATTACGATTCTTGATTTAAGAGTTTGGGCACGCGTTAGCATAAACAACTCAAGATCCTTATACTGGCAGAGCGAGAAAACACGACGTGAGAAAAAAAAATAACTATCCAAGTCAGTTAAGTTTAACCTCCGTTGATGTTAAACACAAATTCTGAAAATAACAACGAAGTCCCCGGCAGCGGCGCCAAAAACTTGTTGGTTCGAAAACTAACTACGCAAGCGTACGTGGTCACAAGTAATATAATAAGTTCGATCCCATGAAGACTTGGTGTTTGTTCAGAAATAGTGCTTATTCTAAATTCCTAAATCCACTTTCGCATTCATTAGAAATTAATAATTTAGACGTTAGCTACGCATCTAATAAATTAAGCGCAACCATATTAGGCAATCTGAATTTTTATCATAATACAAATTATTAAGGCATCGAATTTCTAAATTACGTAAATAAATCCATTAGAATCCTATGACGTCGATTAGTTCATAATCGAACGAATCGTCATCATGGGATTAAAAGAAAACATGGTATAAAATTGCATGAATAAAATATGAAATACAAGAGTTAGAAAATAGAACCGAAATAGCTTCCAATGAAAGAGAAGAGCACTCCAAAATAATTCCCTTACAATCTTCAAGAAAGGTAATTTCAAAAAATTTAAGATGTCTTCAAGAAATTGCACATCAACATACCTTTTGTAGAAGCTCTTGAACAGATGCCGAGCTATTCCAAGTTTATGAAGGGTATTCTCTCACGGAAGTTGAAGCTCGAGGAATTGGAGACCGTTGCTTTGATGGAAGAGTGCAGTGCTGTTCTACAGCAAAAGTTGCCTCCTAAACTTAAGGATCCGTGAAGTTTCACCATCCCATGCACCATTGCCAAGCTTTCTTTCGACAAGTGTTTGTGTGACTTAGGAGCTAGCATCAATCTCATGCCTTTGTCTGTCTTCATGCAACTTGGTCTGTCTGATCCGAAGCCTACCAACATCTCTTTGCAGTTGGCTGATCGATCGATCACATATCCTAGAGGCATAGTGGAGGATGTTTTGGTAAAAGTTGATAGGCTCATCTTCCCTGCAGATTTCGTGATTCTTGATTTTGAAGAAGATAAGAAGATTCACATCATCTTGGTGTTGGTTCGAAAACTAACTACGCAAGCATACGTGGTCACAAGTAATATAATAAGTTCGATCCCACGAAGACTTGGTGTTTGTTCAGAAATAGTGCTTATGCAACGACGTATGATTAAACAACAAACTGCTTGAATAAATATAAAAGGGGAGTTTTGTTTTATTATTCTAATTGATTTATCAAAATAAAATACTAAATAATTCAAACTACTTAATTAAACGAGATTTTATATGTGAGAAAAACATGGGATTCTAATTTCATTACTTATTTCATTTAGAATTGATGCCTTGATTCAAAGTGATCTGATAATTACAAAAGCTAGCCGGGAACATGAAACTAACATAAGCGCCTTTCAGCCTTAACTTATATCAAACCACACGAACATCCACTTAAAAAGATAGAAGTTGTGTGGACACCATTTATGCTTAGACCCTATATGTCTATAAGATTTGAAAACATAATTGGTTTACGAATAAATTCCTTTATTATGGCTACATAGGGCGATGTGATCCAAAATCCTACCACTTATCGTAAATGTACATAACAATCACGAACCTATGCTAACATGGCAAATTCTAAATTCCTAAATCCACTTTTGCATTCATTAGGAATTAATAATTTAGACTTTAGCTACGCATCTAATAAATTAAGCGCAACCATATTAGGCAATCTGAATTTTTATCATAATACAAATTATTAAGGTATCGAATTTCTAAATTACGTAAATAAATCCATTAGAATCCCATGACGTCGATTAGTTCATAATCGAACGAATCGTCATCATGGGATTAAAAGAAAACATGGTATAAAATTGCATGAATGAAATATGAAATACAAGAGTTAGAAAATGGAACCGAAATAGCTTCCAATGAAAGAGAAGAGCACTCCAAAATAATTCCCTTACAATCTTCAACCAAAATAGAACTTATACTAAATTTACAGAAAATTAAAGTGTATGAAATAAAACTGAAAATACAAAAGAAAATGTTGTTGAAATTTGAGAGAGAGCAACTGAAAACTCAGTTGTGGGATCATTTAATTCTATGCAAATCACTTCCTATTTATAGGAGAAATAAGCCCACGTTTAGCACTAAAGAATTCGGCCGAAAGCAACAAAACAGGACTGAAAAATAGCATTTATCAACCCCGTCGCCAACTTTCACGCGGCTGCCTACTCTTGTTTACTTTTATAAAATAAATAATACACTAGCTGCCATGCTGAAAACCAGTCTCGAACAGGGGAGTGAAGACGCGCGAGCTCTATTTTACTGGACTTCTCTCGCGCGTGTGGATCACGCGCTTGCAGGCGAGTGGACGGCACGCTTGCACTCCACTCGCCTGCGGTTTACAGTTTGGCTGGTCGTACTAATTCATTTACAACTTGTAAAAGAATTGTAAAAGAACACGATGACCTGCTAAACATTTCTCACCAACCGGGGCCTATTTCGTCTTATATGGATGGGCTCCGTAGAAATGCTTTTTAACCCGCACAACTTGTAATCTTTAATTAATAAATAATTATTTTAATCCAGAAATTATAAAAATAAATATCTAATATTATTAGATATTTATAAATATAATTTTATAAATTAATAAAATTATTTAATAATATAAATAAATCCTTATTGTCTAAGCTGCGGTCACTGGCCGTCTGAAATCGGACTCCTTTTGCTTAACGAAAAATATATCTATTCCAACCGGGATTCCCGCTTTAAGAATATATCACTTTCCATATTTCTGTGATAATTCTTTTTCCTCGTAGCCAGTCCACTTGATACTAAAATCCTTCTGATTAAATTATTTAGCACTTCTGTTGCTTGCACAATGATTTTCTTTATACCAGCCTTGCCTTCCTCAGACCTTGCGTTCTCTTGGCAACTCTTACTTCCGAATTGAGGCAGAAATCTCCCATTTTTATTCTTTTATCCCCATGATACCTAAAGTTACGAGTTCTACACAACAAAGACTGAAACAACATAAACGAATTAAAAGACACAACATTCTTATGGATAAACCACCAATCTAGGTCCAATTAGCGCATAATAAGTTGATATAAAATCCACTTATCACTTGGGAAGGCCTTTCCTCGCTACTGGCCGTACTTTGATAGATGTTCAGAAATGAGAGCTCACAATGAGAGTGCAAGATCAGACTGTCTCTTTTAATGTGTTCAAGGCCATGAACTTTCCTGCAGAGAATGAAGAGTGCTTTAGAGTGGAAGGGATTGATACTGGTCAGAATAAAGTGTTTGATCAGATGTTGAAGTCGGATCCATTAGACGTTGTTTTATAAGGAAAGTCTGATACTGAAGATGAGGAATTAGGCGTGGCTGATCTTTGGGATTCTCAGGTGCTGATTGATGAGGTTGTTTCATGATCAAATCTTGAGGATAGTGCAATTGAGTCTTTTCTTGCGAAAGATGTTTCGCTGAAGTATGAGGGTAATAAAGATCTTCATGAGTTGTATAGGAATTTTACTTCGGATGAGATGTTCGAGGAATTGAATGCTATTTGTGCTAAGCATGAAGGTCAACTTGAAGATAGTTCTTTTGATCCTAAGTCTGTTGTTAAGACTTCTGTTGGTGAACCACCCACTTCCGTTCCTAATCCGTCTATTTCCACTCTTGGTCAGTCTTTGGTAGTAAATTATCATGTTGAAGAAGCTTCCAAACTCGAGCTTAAACCACCAGATCACCTGAGGTATGCATATTTGGGTCAATCATCTACTTTACTTATTATTATTTGTGCTAACTTGTCAGGTAGCGAAGAGATCAATATTACTGACACTTTTGAGGAGCAAAGAAAGCTGAAACTTGTCATCAAGGATGTCGCCCCAGAAAAGATAATTAAATGACCATATTAAGCTACGGTGTAGATTTTCAAGAGAAAAAAAAATCCATTGCCATGTCTAGCTAAAGACTTTAAACAAAGGCGCTTCGTGGGAGACAACCCACGTGTTTCGGTAGTTTTAGGTATGTTTCCTACTATCCCTTGTATTATCTTTCAATTCAATGGGGACATTGAATATTCTAAGTTTGGGGGTGGTTTGGGGGATAAGTAGTGTGTGGTAGTTATTTATGTCATTGTGTTCATATAGATATCATATTTTGCATGATTAGTGGTAGTTCATTCATATTTGTTTGTATTATTGCATGTTTGTTTCATATAGGGCATTCTGTTGTTTTGTTTTTATACCATGTGAGTCCATGATAGTTGCATTTGCATGGCTTGCATATTTCATGATCCCTTAGAATGAGCTGATTCTGATTGGTAGGTAGATGTCTTATTGAGTGTGGTAATGATGAGTAGAGGGTTGATTTATAGTTCCTAAGAATTGACTTGCATGATTCAGAAACAAAATTTTTACACAGTCTCATCGTTTGCTTTTGGGCTAGGTTGAGGTCATGCTTGTTTGGTTGTTTTAGATTTAATCACTTGTTTATATTTAGAATCTTCGTTATTCCCTTGATGGCGTAGGATCACTAAAGTATAAGTTTGGGGGAAACCAGGAATTTCATGCTAGATGTAAATAATTGTCAATAATGGCTATGTGTCAAATGGCTAGTAGCCGGCTCATATTTATATGAGTAGTCTAGGATTGGAATTGAGAATTCTCATTCCAGATTGCATATTTTAAAAAAAAAAAAGAAAAAAAAGGCAGAAAAAAAGAAAAAAAAGAGTCAAATGTTTCAATTGTTAAATGTAGAATTAACCAGGGTGAGATCTTTAATACTCGAGCAATTAAGTTCGCGGGGACTTTGTGCCTAGTGACCTAAGACTTTTTCGGTCTGGGATCCACTAACCTAACGCTCGCTACATGGGTATTATTGTATAAGCCTTTTGGGGTCTCATCCATTGCACGGTTAAATAAGCATGCGTTATTGTATATAGCATTATGTGTAGTAGTTGTTAGTAATAATGCATGAGTTCCTGTCTAACTCGAATGATGATGGAGGTGTTCCTAGGTTATGAAGTGTTTACCGTCTATTTTATGTATAAACCTGTGATTGTCTTGACGAAAAATGGGTATGATTTCGATCTAGTGTTAGGAGTATATCTGATGAGCATCGCACACACGCACGTTTCTGTCATGTATGGTTAGTATACGGGGACTTAGTCGAGCTCTATTTGGATTTGGTTGCATTCTTTGAGATATTTGCTTGCTAGTTGGTTTCGGTTAGTCTGAGGGGATCTTTGCATTTTCATTTAGTTGCATTTATGCATTTGTAGGGAGTCGAGTTTGTTTAGTAGATGAATTTTTTGGGTACATTCGCTATAGGCCCTCACGAGACCTCACTCGGCCACTAGGGCTGCCTAGGGGTTTAAAGGGCTTGTTGCATATGCCAAATGCAACCGTGATCACCTACGGAAGTGGTACTAATTAGTTAGTGTTTAGTTGTTTATGCTTGAGGACAAGCATCAGTTTAAGTTTGGGGGTGTGATAAGTGGATTTTATATCCACTTAGAGCGTTTCATATCGGCTTAAATTGATTGACTTGGACTCAAGTATGTGGTGTTTTTGATGTGTTTTTATTGGTTGTGCAGGTTTAGTTATTTCGGATAGGGTTGGTGTTTTTCATCGATTTTGGAGTTGAAATGTAGCATTGGAATGAAGAAGGGAATCTTGTGTTTTAGCTACCATGAAGGTTCATAAGTCAAGGGAAATAAAGAAAGGGATCTAATGCAAAAAGAACGAGCGAAAACGGAGCAAGAACGAAGAAAAGAGAGCAAAAATAGCATACTGGCAGAATGTTGCAATGCTGAGAGCGCTAGAGCAATGTTGAGAGCGCCAGAATAGTAGTGGAGCGCGTTGACAGCGCCCAAGCCGCGCTGAGAGCGCCCGGACTTCCTGAAATTTGTTGATTTTTATTCTATTTCGAATTTAATTGTATTTTTGGGACTTTTCTTGCTGGAAAAGACTTCTAGGGCCTATATAAACATATCCTATCATTGTAATTGAGAGAATAACATAGAAAAACCTCAGAGAAACAAGGGAGACAAGTTGGAGAAGGATTCACCAACGCTCGTGACAAGCAACGGAGATCTAAATCTACTTCATCTTTTGTTTTCTTCAATTAGGATACTTTGGATCTTCAGATTTTGGATTTGTTTTCTAAACCTTTATACTCTAGCATAATTATTTTTATTCAGACTTTGTTTAATATTATGGTTTCATCAGATCCCATGATGACGAGCGGTTCGATTATGAACTAATCGTTGTCATGGGATTCTAACGGATTTATCTATGTTGTTTAGTAGTTTGTTTGCTTTAAAGATTTGTGTGTGATGAATTCTTGATATCCTTGTATGGTTGTGCTTATTCTTCTTGGATGCGTAGCTAACATCTAAGTTGTTTGTTAATCTCTTGTGAAGCGAGAGTGGATCTTGAGATTTAGAACTTGCCATGCTAGCATAGGATAAGTTGATGTATGAGTGACATCATGATTTGTAGCGTAAATTGAAAAAATATTATGCTGCCCTATGTGATCTTAATGGATAACTTGTTCTTCAACCGTTATGTTTTCAAATTGTATAGAGATATAGGGTCTAAACATAATTGGTGTCTACCCATCTTCTATCTCTTTTGTGGATTTATGAGTAGTTTGGTATTCGTATACTGAGAGGTAATCTATACTTGTTTTGTGTTGTCTGATCAGATATCAAAACCATCACATGCATTGATTAAAGGCATCAACTCTAAGCGAAGTATTTAATGAAATTAGGATCCCATGTTTTCTATTGCATAAGTAATTCAATTTAAATTCTCGTTAGTTAAGTAATTCTTAGTTGGTTAATTTATTTCCTTAGTTAATTTTAGATAATCAACCCCCAATTTGTTAATTATCTTAGCAGTGAATAAAAACCATACATTGTTGTATAGGTGCATTAACTGAATTGAAACCTAAACCAGATCTCTGTGGAAACGAACTCAACTTAATACTATATTACTTGTGACCACTTACGCTTGCGTGATTTTGTGCTAACACTATCTACATGCCGGATACCAGCTATAGACATGTCGAAAGTGGAAACCTCCAAAGGATGAACAATTGTTGTGAAAGGTGAGCTCTTACAATAATCATCACCACCCCAGCTTCGATATGGGCTTTCCAAATCTCCAAAAACATCAACAAAATCATTCTCACCAGATCCAACACCGAAAAACAATGAACATAAAGACAAAGACAATCATACATACGCATAAAGTAATATTTCGCCTAAGGCGATACAAATAAAAAAACAAAGATCTCAGATGACACCAAAATTTTGATATGATGTAAGAAATGTGTTTATTTGATATTTCGAGTTCTAAATCAAAGAAGATGTGAGAATTTATTCTGATTAGCAATCCAAATGAGTCCCCCTTATCATTTGTATATTTTAAACATGATGTGAGAAGATTTGAATAATAAACTTAACAACTAAACAATATTTAATATCAATAAAAATATAATAGTTAAAAAATTTGTTTTTACAAATCTAGAATAACAAAATTTTAACCACTTAATTTTGAACTAAATTACAGTGTTCTAAAAAGCGCATTAAGCGGCCGACTAAGCAGAATCGGTACAAAAACGCTTCGCTTTGGACAAAATTGGGTTGTTAAGCATTTAAAAGGTTTAGGCGGCTTAATCGGATCAAAAGCGGGTCAAAAACAGATTAAACGGAAAAATTAATTTTTCTTTTTTTTTCCTATATCCATTATGACTAATATTGTATGTGACTAATTTATAATTTGATATTTCTAAATGTTACATTTTTAAATGTTATGTTACGTTTGATAATATGTCATATGTGAATGTTACTCCCTCCGTCTCAAAAAACTGTCCCATTTCAAAAAACACGTTTGCCAACGCACACTTTTGATCGTTAATATGTTCAATTTCGTATTAGTATTAAATATAAAAACTTCACTGTATTAAAGCACTCATAAATACGAATCCAACAAGATCACTCATGACTATATTTGGTCTTATAGATTATGTGTAAATTAGTAATTTATCTCATGTTATGAACAGTGCCGACATTATAAAGGAGAAGAACATTTTGTGACAGAGGGAGTATCTTTTTTTAAAAAAATTAATATTGTATTTATTTATATAAAAATATATATAGGCTAGCGTTCAAATAAAAACCAACCTTAAAATAGAAACTAGAAACCTACACTAAATAAATTATATTTCATTTATTTTAATGGCCCCGCTAGGGGCACCTTCACAAAAAACTTATAAAATTCTTAGCTCTATTTAACAAAAATATAAAATAAAAAATAAAAAAAAGTTACTGTTCACGTGCCACGTCATCACGTGAACAGTAACTTTTTAAAACTTTTTTTTTATTATTTTTTATTTTTTTATTGAATAGAGCCAATAATTTTAAACGTTTTTTTGTATTGGGATACCCCTAATTTGGTCATTAGATTAGCTTGAAATATTTAATTTAGGTTTAGTTTTTAGTTTTTATTCTAAGTTAGTTTCTATTAGAACAAGACCCAATATATATATTCATGATTCGATTAATGATCCGGTTTTAAAACCGTATCACCACTTTTTACAATACTGCTAAATTGCGAAAAAAAGATACTCCCTCCGTCCCACAATACAAGTCTCTTTTGAGAAATTTTTTTTTCCCATAATACATGTCCATTTTCAATTTTTATTGTAAATTTGGGGTGATGCTAAATGCAGTTAAATTTTACTTCACACAGTAACGAGTAATTACCTTTAGGTCCTTCCGAAATATTAAATGTCCTAGAAACTTAACAGAACACGGTTAACTAGCTAAACAATATATGTTTTCTAACTACCCGTGACCTACATATTATTATTCCCTCAACTAATAGCTATTTTTTTTTCAAAAAACCAATTATATAGTTTTATTTTAATTTAAACTATAAAATTCACCTTAAGTCGTATTTTTAAAAAAAAAAATTATAAATCATACTCATTTATGTCAAAAATACTCTTTTGGATAAAAAAATACTAGTTGGCACAAATATTTAGCAAATACATAATTTGTTCAAATTTAGATTTTAAATTTTATACTAAATAAATTTGAATTCTAAATTTGTTTGATATAAAAAAAATCTTATTTAAAATAATTATGTATTTTTTAATCTTAATCAGTATACTAAAAGTAAACGAAACTATTATTTTAGATTGAATAGAGTAATATATTTTTATTTCTTATTTAGAAATAAAATTTAAATTTATTCAATATAATTTAAGTAAAATCAAGACCTTTAGACTTATCTTTAAAAAAATACTCTTCACTTATAAAAACATTCATTACTAATAATTAAAGACAATTTATATACAATAATAAAAATTTAAACTACAAATTTTAATACACAAAAAATTGAAAAATTAATAAGTTGAATCGCCTTTTTTATGTACTTTAATTTACGTGCAAAAAGTCAAAGAACATATAAAATAAGACTAAATTAATATTAGTGTGACTTAGGATAATATAAATAGCTTTATTTAAATTTATCTAAGTTTTTTAACATAAATTATATTTATAATTCTACACAAATATAAAATATTTATTTTGAAATTAAAATTTAATGATGTATTTTCTTCTTTTAGATACAAACATTTTACATATATAAATCAAAAGTCAAATATTGTAGAAGAGTAATTTTTAATTTAAATTATAATTTAAATTTAATTGATAAAAAAAGGTTTTTTAGTGAATAATTAAATATCCAACACATGAAAACAATGTAATTAAGAAAGGCGAGAGAACAAATTAATTAAGATTGTTAATTTAAATTGAATACAGATGAACCTAAATAAATGAATGTATTAAATGCACTGGTTTTCAGCCGTGGTAATGAGTAAAGGTTAGTATTGTAATTTCAGATTACTGCCTAAAGTAAAACATAACTGCATTTAGCAATCATGTAAATTTGTGATAATTTTCCTAAACTACCCTTTTTGAAAATTGTAAATTGTAAATTGTATTGTGGGAGGGAGCGAGGATTGGGAACGAGCAAATCAGCAAACAAACAAGCCCAAACAATTGTTGGAAGCGATATCTAATTAGGGTTAGGGTTTTGAATCTGTTACCCTCTCGAAGTAACTTTTGTATCTGCAATGGCGTCTCAATCCGAGACGGCGATGCAATTGACTTGGAAGACTGTTGAAGAATCTAACAAAGATTCCAACTTTGATGTCTCGGAGATAGTAGAAAACGCTACTCAAATCAATGATACAATTGAAGCCGTGAAAGATGATCCCAATGTATGTAAATCGACTGAACTGAATGAACAAGTTGAGAAATACGATTCGATTGAAGCTGTGGATCACAAAGTAAGAATCTTTACTGAATCAATCGATAAGTATGTGTTTTGTGTGATTGTTATGTGTATTTGTGTTTTTTATGATTAGGGAGTTTAATTGTGTTTATGAGGATTGGTTTCGATATTCGGAAAACGTATAGGCAATTTGGAGTATTTTGTTGCTTGCGTAATTATTTATGATGATTTGGTCTATGCGAAATGTTATTAGTGGAACTATAGTTGGTGGTGTCTTTAATTACTGTTGCCACTTATCGTAAGGGACGTGGACACGGATACATAATTTTTAGGTAGTGGGGCAAAGTAATGATTGTGACTAATGCCGTAGATATTGCCAAACAGAGACGACGACAAAAATGGCTGGGAACCAAGTATATTGTATCTGATAATCTGGTAGGTATATAGTGACAGAGAATAGATGATGATACACTTTTTGCACAAATAGCAGTGCCATTTATTTGAAATACATATGGAATATATGTACCTATATAAACAATTAGTGGGAGAAAGTCCGACCTGAAACCTGTCTTTGCTTGACATTGATCAAATTAGTAACTTTTGTCTTGAATGTGGTTATTTATGTGTTAATACATAGATAAGTTATAGGAGTGCATTTGTGAAAGCTGTATATGCACTAGTATTGTAGTTTGTGTTTCATTAAAACAAGTGAAGCTTTCTTTGCACAACAATGCTTGAAAGTGGTCTAATCTAAGAAAGTTTTATTTTTTCTCAACTGTCCATAGAGGGAAAAATATGTACCTAAGGTATTAAAAAAAAATGATGATTGAGAAATACATATCTACTCTCCTGCTTTAGAAAGAAAGGCCAGGTTCTTTTTAGTTAGGATTCTTGGATTGTTAGTATTGTAAACTACTTCAAATTTCCAAGGAAAGAGAACTTCACTGTTTTAACATTTTGTATCTGAATTCTGAAATGTGCTTTAAATTTTGAAAGCCACATGTGCTACAGGAATTGATGCCATTGACCTCAAATACTGCTCTAATGCGTAGCAACGATGAAGAAGCTGACCAAGACTTGAGCTTAGAAGTCTTGGAGAAAGCAGAAAACGCGACTCAAATTGATGATATAATACAAGTAGCTGAAGTTTTGAAAGATGATAAAATTGAAAGCACTCAAATTGATAATGTAATAGAAGCAGCTGAAGTTCCAAAAGATGACAAAAGTGTAAGCACTCAAATTGATAATGTAATTGAAGCAGCTGAAGTTCCGAAGGATGCTAACTTTGTAAGCATCTCGAGTGTATTGAAGGAGGAAATTGAGGAAAATGATTGGATCAAAGTTGGTGATGAACATGTAAGCATCTTGACTGAATTGCTAACTGTACATTTATTGATTTTTGGTCAATTTTAATAAAACTCAAAACAAAAACTGATTCAAGACAAAGATTAATTGTATGAGCATGGCACGTTGAATTGTCTTGAAGAGGGGATAGCAGAGCAGCTTGTTGCTTGCATGATTTCTGTCTCATGTAATCATTTAGTTTATGCGAGTTATGATTAACAAAATATAGTAAATAGTGACTTTGGTTAGTACTGAGGTTGATCTAGTTTTTTCTGTTGTTTTATATGTGTGTGCTTAAATTCTTCTCAATACGTAGAGAAGTGGCAGTACCTTTTTAAAGTTTTGTATGCATTAGCAGTGTGTCTATAATGACAAGTAAAACTGATTGAACGCAATGCTTTAAGGCAGTCTTTCAAGTATGTAATAATAATATCTCCAACTGTATAAAGAGGGAAGACGATATGCACAAGGTATAAAAAGGAAAATGGGAAGTAATATATGCTCCTTTGCTCTACAAAGATGTGGTGATTGTCTTTGTATTTTGGATTGAAGTTTAGTAATGTAAACTACCTCGAATCCACTATTTTAAATTTTTAATAAAGTTATGTCACAAAGTGTAGATTCTTACATGCGTAAACGAACTAAAGGAGAACTCTGCTTGTAACTGAAAGGAGTGAAGCACTAATTTGTTTGCATCTATTGGTCTATATGGTGTGTTTTCAGTTGCCTTTTTGCTACATTTACTCATTGTGGTTTCCTATTTTTTGTTCGAATTAGGTGATTGTTGACAAGGAAATAAAGGAGACAGTTGGATGTGATTCTCTAGAGAATAAAAAGTCAATAGAAGATAAAATTGAGATATCTGATAACATTGTGATGCGGAAGCTTCTTGTGAGTAGAAGTAATATGTTAGAAGTCCATGTCATTTAGTTTGATTTTATCTGTATTAAAGTTATTTGTCAGCGAGGGCCTAGGTACTTTGATCTTCTAGATAGCGGTCGGGGATCATGCTATAATTGCGGTGAAGAAGGACATATGGCTGTGCACTGTACAATGCCTAAGCGTAAGAAACCTTGCTTTGTTTGTGGGAGCTTGGAACATAATGCGAAGCAGTGTGCAAAGGTTAGCTAACACAATGGCTAAGTTTTTATATTGAATTTTGTAAAATACTGAAATAACATCTCTCTATGTCTTATTTTTCATTCGTAATCCTAGTAGAAGTTAGTATTAAATTGCAATCTGAATTGATTTGTTTTTTTAGGTTCTTAGAAAATGAATGCATGTTTTTTGTGTGGGCCTTCTTTTCAGTCCAAGGATTAGTTGGTTAGAGAGTAGAGGCTGATTACAATAGCCCAGGCCCTAAATAGGTAAAGTCTGAGATATGTCAAAGGTTTATTTCATCTTCTATAATGTTAAATTTATTTTGTATTCTATTAGATATTCTGTCCTAAAAGTAGTGTTTGCTGCAATTAGTAGGAATAGTGAATTCTTGATCCTTATGTTCTCATTTCAACCATATAAGAAACAGATATTAGACGGACTGCCACCATTGTAGAGTTGTGTAGCATAGGTCACAACCCAAAGTGAAGTTATGGGTTTCAAATTGTTTCTGCACTCGCCTACCTCCTCCCACAATGAAGTTATATATCCCTGTAAACAAGTTAAAAGCACAAGTTGATAGATCGTATTATTTACTCGGTTTTATTTTGTTTCTCATGACTAATGAGCGTGTCTGTGTCAATACATTAACACTATTACTACTTTATTTTGTTGTGATAAACTGATAGTAACATATATTTATAATAGACAACATTTGTATTTTTCGGTTATAAGATTCAGACCTATGTGAAGATCTACTTTCTCATACTTATATGATAATTGATTTCATTGTAGTATTGTTAAGTATCTTCTACAGTGAACTACATATTACCTACATTTTACTACAAAAAGTTTTTTATAACTTTTATGACATGCCAATTAAAATAATACTCATTAGGAAATCTGTTGTTAGCTATTACTTAAGATCCAGGTATATAAATTTACTGGTAATTCATAAAAGTTAACGACAATACATCTAATCAATAAAATATTATTAATTACCCGTGCATCTACGTGGAATGAAAATTAGTTAAGAATGCCTATGCTAAAGTTTTTTATTTGGTTGTAACCAAATAGAAATTTTTGATAATGGTCGTAGGTACTGGTAGTTCTCTTGTTTGTGGCAATATTATTAAACAGAATGTTTTTTATCTTTTTTTTTTGATGACGCGTTATTGCCTTTTTTTGGGCTCATATGGACTTGATTTTTGATTTAAAAAAGTTTATGTAGGGACAAGATTGTTTTAACTGCAAAAAAGGAGGCCATCGTGCAAAAGATTGCCCTGAAAAGAAAATTGCTGGGCTACTTCCGAGTGCTAAAATTTGTTTGAAATGTGGTCAATCTGGGCACGAGATGTTTTCTTGCCAAAGCAGTTATTCCTCTGATGATCTCAAGGTCAATTACTATATATTACATTAAGCCGACTATTGATCACTCTATCCTTAATACAAAAATATATAAATAAATTTGGACTTGTAGGTGGGTATGTATTTAAGTGTACAAATACCAACACGCACACATGTGTATATGTAATGGTTAGTTATACGATGTCTCTCTAACTTAATTTGATTTAACCATTATATTCAGGAAATACAGTGTTACATTTGCAAGAATTTTGGCCATCTTTGTTGTGCTAAGTATTCACCTACTGTTGGTGGAAAAGTTTCATGTTACAGATGTGGTCAATCTGGTCATACTGGTTTGGTAAGTTTTTGGATTTGTTGTCATAAGCATATCTGAACATCAATCCTTATGATTACAATGAATTTCACTGGTGAGAGTCCTAAGGATCATGTTTTAAATTTAAATTGTGTGTAAACCATGTAAGGATCGGCGTGGGCCTCAATTGTTAGCCAGTACGTAGCGGTGTATTATTACTTCTTACTAAAGCATCGGTGGCTCAATTGTCCAAAGCTATGAAGATGTTACCGTCATTTTTCTTAGAACATTTAGTGTTGAGAAAGACTCGAGTATTTTCAGATTGATTGACATCCTTTAGATCTCTTAGAAATTTCTTAGTTTGTATATTTAGTGAGGACGAAAATGTAAATATTACCTCTGAAATATACTTATATACTTATTTGTAAAACTCGGATCTATGTGCGAATGTTAAAGAATTATTGGAAAAGGTAATGAGAACCTGGTGTTAATTTATTAACTTGGAGATCCATTCACGTTATAATATTTATTCAGTCATTCAAGTTCTCTATCCAGGCATGCAATATATCGCGTGGAGGACCAAATGAAATTGAAACACCTAGTTCATGCTACAAATGTGGTGAAAGAGGACATTTTGCTCGTGAATGCACAAATTTAGCCAAGGTACACACTGTAAGCTAATGTCTCAATATCTAATCAGCAGTCACTAAGTTCATGATTTTTGTGAATGCACAAATTTAATTCATCTTGTTGCACCATCAAGGACTCAGGGCGTTAGCCGATATGATAAAGTACATTTTGTCTGTGTTCGCATGGCGTTCCACTAATACATTTGGTTGATCCTAATTATATCTAAACTGGAATATAAGAAAATGAAAAATTGTATTAGTACTATTATTTATGTCATTTTAATTGTGAACCTAGCACATTTACATAATGTTTGGTGTTTTTGCCTTGCCTTTCTGTTTTGAATCTCTCGAGTGGTAGTGTGGGTATGATGGTTCACTGTCTGCAAGTTTAATCATGTACTAGTATTAGTGACAGGTTGCGAAATTGGTCCGTGTTGTCTTGTTTTAAATCTCAAGTTTTAAGATGTGAATATTATCTCTGGAATATACTTATATACTTATTAGTTATTAGTAAAACTCGGATCTGTGCGAGTGTTAAAGATTTATTGGCAAAGGTAATGAGAACCTGGTGTTAATTTATTAACTTAGAGATCCATTCATGTTATAATATTTATTCAGTCATTCAAGTTCTCTATCCAGGCATGCAATATATCGCGTGGAGGACCAAATGAAATTGAATCGCCTAGTTCATGCTACAAATGTGGTGAAAGAGGACATTTTGCTCGTGAATGCACAAATTTAGCCAAGGTACACACTGTAAGCTAATGTCTCAATATCTAATCAGCAGTCACTAAGTTCATGATTTTTGTGAATGCACAAATTTAACTCATCTTGTTGCACCATCAAGGACTCAGGGTGTTAGCCGATATGATAAAGTACATTTTGTATGTGTTCGCATGGCGTTCCACTAATACATTTGGTTGATCCTAATTATATCTAAACTGGAATATAAGAAATGAAATATTGTATTAGTACTATTATTTATGCCATTTTAATTGTGAACCTAGCACATTTACATAATGTTTGGTGTTTTTGCCTTACCTTTCTGTTTTGAATCTCTCGAGTGGTAGTGTGGGTATGATGGTTCACTGTCTGCAAGTTTAATCATGTACTAGTATTAGTGACAGGTTGCGAAATTGGTCCGTGTTGTCTTGTTTTAAATCTCAAGTTTTAAGATGTGAATATTATCTCTGGAATATACTTATATACTTATTAGTTATTAGTAAAACTCGGATCTATGTGCGAATGTTAAAGATTTATTGGCAAAGGTAATGAGAACCTGGTGTTAATCTATTAACTTAGATCCATTCTTGTTATAATATTTATTCAGTCATTCAAGTTCTCTATCCAGGCATGCAATATATCGCGTGGAGGACCAAATGAAATTGAATCGCCTAGTTCATGCTACAAATGTGGTGAAAGAGGACATTTTGCTCGTGAATGCACAAATTTAGCCAAGGTACACATTGTAAGCTAATGTCTCAATATCTAATTAGCAGTCACTAAGTTCATGATAAATTGTATGTAGAGAGATTCAGAGAAGTAACATAGAAGAAGTGATTTGTATATATGTGTTGTATCAATTACATTGTAGAGCTACTATATTTATAAGTAGAGCAGATGAACAAAAGTCTTGAACGGTGCCTAAACTATGACTTTGTTGTGATGTTAAAGTCTAAGATGCCTAATATGTGTTGACTGTTGACACTCCCCCTCAAGTTGATGCATATATATCACTCATGCCCAACTTGCCAATAAGTGGATGAAGCATCTTCTGATTTAAACCTTTGGTAAATATGTCAGCTATCTGGTCCTCCGATCTTACAAAGTGAATACCAATGGTATCATTATTGATCTTCTCTTTTATGAAGTGTCGATCAATTTCGATATGTTTGGTCCGATCATGTTGAACTGGATTATGTGCAATGGCAATAGCAGCTTTGTTATCACAATGCAGTTTCATTGGAGTTGTAGATGCAAGTCCCAATTCTTCTAGGAACAATCTTATCCACAATAATTCACGCACACCTTTAGCCATAGCTCTATACTCTGCCTCAGCACTAGATAAGGCAACCACAGGTTGTTTCTTGCTTCGCCAAGTAACCAAATTGCCACCAACAAATGTACAATACCCTGAAGTAGATCGTCTATCGTCTTGACATCCGGCCCAATCTGCATCTGTATAGCTTTCAACCCCGAGATGATTGTTTTTAGTAAACATTACTCCTTTTCCAGGAGCAGCCTTAAGATACCTTAATATCATATAAACTGCATCCAAATGTGGTTGGCGAGGATCATGCATATACCTACTAACAATTCCCACTGCATATGATATGTCTGGCCTTGTATGTGCAAGATAGATTAGTCGACCAACTAACCTTTGATATTGAGATTTCTCGACACTTTCACCAGCATCTCCACAGTTTATGATTTGCTTCTATGGGAGATTCTGCAGGTCTACATCCCAACATCCCTGTTTCATTCAGAAGATCAAGTGTATACTTCCGTTGTGAGAGGAAGATACCACCTGGACTTCTAGAGACCTCAATACCAAGGAAATACCGTAGTTTTCCTAAGTCCTTCATCTCGAATTCAGAGGCAAGCTTGCTTTTAACATTAGCAATCTCATAGGTGTCGTTGCCGGTGATCACAATATCATCGACATAAACAATTAACACTGTGATTTTTTCATCTCGTCTTTTTATGAACATGGTGTTATCTGAGTTGCTCTGTTTGTAGTCAAATTTAATCATTGCTCCCTGAAATTTGCCAAACCAGTCTCTTGGAGACTGTTTTAACCCATAAATAGTCTTCTTCAGCTTGCATATTTTTCCAATGGTCGCAGCTGTAGAAAAACCTGGTGGAATATCCATGTAAACCTCTTCTTTCAGGTCTCCATGTAAGAATGCATTTTTTACATCCAATTGCTGAAGTTCCCATCCAAGATTTGCTGCACATGATATCAAGACTCGAATAGAGGCCATCTTTGCTACTGGGGCAAAAGTCTCCTGATAATCAATCCCGTAAGTTTGAGTATACCCTTTTGCTACAAGTCTTGCTTTGTACCTATCAATCAGCCCATTAGGTTTCTGTTTCACAGTGAATACCCATCTGCATCCTACTACCTTCCTTCCAGCGGGAAGATGAGTTAACTCCCAAGTGCCATTATGTTTCAAGGCATTCATTTCCTCCATCATAGCATCTTTCCATTTAGGATCACATAAAGCATCCTGCCAAGTATGCGGAACAGAAACACTAGACAAGGATGATACAAAAGCAAGTGAAGATGGAGATAATGCATTATAAGATACAAAGTTTGAGATAGGATGGTTAGTGCAAGAGCGTACACCCTTTCTTATAGCAATAGGAAGATCTAGAGTAGGATCAAGAGTATTACCACTTTCTGGCTCAAACACAGGAGATGCAGGATCTGTCTCGAGGTCAGAGGTCTCTGGATGCGGTAAAGTGGTGATATCATTTTTCCTCCGCCTGGAATATGTAATCAAATCTGGAATATCTAGTCTATTTAGATCATCTGACTCTTTACTCGTATGTGGAGGAATAGATAACCTGTTTGAACTAGTGTTTGGAATAGGTATATTAATAAATGGAAGTGTCTGTGACTCATCTATTGCTTTACTATCAAGACTGTGTCGGTTTATCTCCCCCTGAAGCAAAGAGGAGGAACCCGGAGAAAAATAAGAAATGTTCTCCCAGAAACTAACATCATGACTGACAAATATGCGACGTGATGGAGGATGATAACATTTATATCCCTTCTGAGTTGGTGAATACCCAATGAAAACACATCGGAGGGCCCGAGAGTCAAGTTTATCCCGAGATGGAGCATGATTATGAACAAAACATACACTCCCAAATACTCGAAGGGGTAGTGGATGTGAAGAAGGTGCAAGAACACAAGACAACGGTGTTTTGAATTTTAGGACACTAGAAGGAAGACGGTTTATAAGGTATGCAGCAGTCATGACTGCCTCTCCCCAAAGATATTTGGGAACATGCATTGTTAACATAAGCGACCGAGCAACTTGCTGTAAGTGACCAATTTTCCTTTCGGCTACCCCATTTTGTTGAGAAGTTTTGACACACGAAGTTTGATGAATTATACCACATGTGTCCAAATAAGATATAAATGGTCCTCCATATTCAGTACCATTATCACTCCGAAGAATTTTAACAGTAGCATTAAATTGTGTTTGTACCATGTGGTGAAAAGATTTAAAGCACTCAAAAACTTCACTTTTTTGTTTAAGGAGATATACCCAAGTAAGCCTAGAATAACAATCAACAAAAACAACAAACCATCTATACCCATCATGTGTAGGATGTCTAAATGGACCCCAAACATCAGTATGAATAATAGAAAACAAAGTAGAACTTCTTTTATTTCTGGATGGATAAGATGATCTTTTATGTTTTGCTAGTTCACATGGTTCACAAAAGAAATCTTCCTTCTTACAGTGTTTTACTAAGGCAGGGAATAGATGTGTTAAAACACCAAAAGATGGATGACCTAACCGTCTATGCCACTGATACAAAGATTCAAAAGCAGAATTTAACTTGGATGACACCTGATAAGTTGAGGGAGAAATAGAATTCCCTTCCATAACATAGAGTCCATCTACCACTTTACCATTGCCAAGGACCTTGCCTGTCGCCAGATCCTGAAATACACAGTGGGAGGAAAAAAAGGTTACTGAACAATTAAGATTTTCAGTAATACGTTGAACAGATAATAAGTTTGCTGTTAAGGAGGGAACATGTAACACATCAGATAGCGGCAATGATGATGAGAGGCAGTGAGAAGTGCCTTGTCCATGAACCGGTACAATAGCTCCATTGGCAACACGAATATTGCCTGTTTCACCATTATATGTTTCTAGGAAACTAGAATTTCCAGTCATATGTGCTGATGCTCCGGAATCAATAATCCATGAATTATGACATTTATCGGAGGTAAAGTGACAAGATGTACCTGCATGGGCAGAATTAGCTGTATGTGGAGTGGTGTTCATTTGTGACATTAATTGGCGGAGGGTGTTGACCTCTGAAGCAGTCATCGTCCCTGTTGAAGAATAAGACTCACATTCTGATGCAGCATGATGAGCACTAAAGGGAATACCCCTACCCGTGTTTCTGCCAGATGAGACACCACGGTAACCACCTCGGCCACGCCCTCCTCGTCCTCGAATTCTGAGATGAGGGTGCAGGATAAAACATGTTTCACGAGTGTGGTTTAACTTCTTGCAGTAGTCACATTGAAGACTGGATTTTTCACCCATTAAAGCCATTGGTATCTGTTCAGGTTGTTCTGGCTCAGATTGCTGAACATTTCCAGTTAAGAGTGCAGATCGTTCAGAAGAGACGACCGGAGCCATGCTCTGCTTTCGACTTTCCTCTAATCTTACACGACCATAGGCTTCTTCCACTGTAGGAAATGGAACTTGTCCGATAAGTTGATTTTTTATTGAATCATACTCATCAGACAATCCGTCAAGAAACTTCATCACTTTCTCTACAGTCATCATCTTTTGATATTTTTCTTGATCTTCAGCATGTTTACACTCAAATATAGTGTAATGTCCCAATTCACTCCATAATGATGTAAGCTCAGAATAATACTGAGCTAATGTGTGGCTTCCCTGAGCCAATGCCCACATCTTCCGTTTGATCTCAAATTGTTTGGCTACATTTCCGGAGAAGGAATACGTCCGAGTAAGAGAATTCCACACATCTTCAGCGGTTTCAATGAAGATATATGTTTTTCGAATATCAACCTCCATAGAGTTAGATAGCCATGAACACACCATGGCATTTTCGGATTCCCAATCATCGAAACTATCATCACTTTCCAAAGGTTGTTTGGCTTTCCCATTGATATATTTCATCATTCTATGAGATTTAAGTGCCATTGTACAAGCTTTGGACCATTCCAGAAAATTCTTTCCGTTGAATTTAGGGCTTACATACGGAGTACTATAAAATCCAGATTTCCTGCTACTTATAGCACTACTCTCGGATGTATTATCTAACACTTCCGCCATTTAATGTTTTAAATAGAGAAATATCCAATCAATAATTATTGAACATAATATACTAATATCATAAGTGTATATATTTATTGCTATTTATCTCTCAAGACATACATATAGCAGTTTTTTATCAAGCCAATCAGTAGTCCAGGGAGAAAAATAACGAAACACAAAACAATTTCAACTGATAAAAAAAAATTTCTCAGATTTAAGAAAGAGTACCACGGATAGAATCGCAATTAACAGAGGAGTCAGAGTCTCTGAAGGAAGATCTCCAGAAACTGGCCGGAACAGGCCTCACGCGCCGGCGCGTGGGCGCGTGTGGCGGCGCGGCGGCGCGTGGGGTGGCGCGTGGGGGCGCGTTTACAGCTGGTTTTCCAGTTTGCTTGTCTCTGTAATCTCCTCTTCTCCTGCTCTTTCCAGTGGTATATTTGTATTTGTGTTTGGATGTGTTTTGATTTTCGGAGTTTTTAACAGTTGGTTGTTTTTTCTTCAATTCTGGGCATTTTTTTTTCTGATTCTGGGCTTCTGTTCTGTTCTTCTTGTTTCCCTAGGAGCACACATGCTCTGATACCATGATAAATTGTATGTAGAGAGATTCAGAGAAGTAACATAGAAGAAGTGATTTGTATATATGTGTTGTATCAATTACATTGTAGAGCTACTATATTTATAAGTAGAGCAGATGAACAAAAGTCTTGAACGGTGCCTAAACTATGACTTTGTTGTGATGTTAAAGTCTAAGATGCCTAATATGTGTTGACTGTTGACAGTTCATGATTTTTGTGAATGCACAAATTTAACTCATCTTGTTGCACCATCAAGGACTCAGGGCGTCAGCCGATATGATAAAGTACATTTTGTCTGTGTTCGCATGGCGTTCCACTAATACATTTGGTTGATCCTAATTATATCTAAACTGGAATATAAGAAAATGAAAAATTTTATTAGTACTATTATTTATGTCATTTTAATTGTGAACCTAGCACAATGTTTGGTGTTTTTGCCTTACCTTTCTGTTTTGAATTTCTCAAGTGATAGTGTGGGTTTGATGGTTCACTGTCTGCAAGTTTAATCATGTACTAGTATTAGTGACAGGTTGCGAAATTGGTCCATGTTGTCTTGTATTAAATCTCAAGTTTTAAGATGACGCACTATTTCCCCCCCTTCCTACTATCAAGAATATAGTAGGCACTACAATTTGAATATATTTTTTTATAAATCATTCCTTAAAAGATTGAAATTTGTCAATTCAGACTTAGAGCATCTCCAATCATAACAAGCCCTTAACTAAAAATCAACATGGCATGCTTTAAATAGAAATTATGGAGAATGTGTTAAAATTTTATCACACCAATGGGACATCACCCCCTGGCTAAAAATCTAGCCAACCTCCTCGTATTGGCTATATATGCTAAACGTCTAGAGACCTGTAGCAAAATTTCACGTTATCTATTATCATATAAAAATAATATATTATACTTATAATAACTTGAAATAGTAATAACATACAATTTTTAAAATATAACCAACCAATATAGCCAACTCCATTGGAGTATAACACTTCTCCAAGTGTATTAAACCCTTGGTTAAATAATCTATGTGGCATCTAGGTGTCACTCTTTAGACAATAGGTAAAAATTTGAGCCCTCCAACCATATAGCCCTTAGCAAAAAAATATCGACAACCATATTTGATGGGCTATATTTGTTGAACAAGTGAACCCCTTATGTATAATTTTACCTTACAAGAAATATAGATAACACCATTGGAGTATACTCCCTCCGTCCCAATAGATTGTTAACACTTTCTATTTTGGGATGTCCCAATAGATTGTTAACATTTCCTAAAATAGTAAGTTTTAACACTATTACACCCACTACTTCACTTATTTTAACAATACTTTACACTATTACACCCACTACTTAACTTATTTTAATTATAAAATCCCTATTACACCCACTACTTAACTTATTTTAACTATAAAATCACTATTACACCCACTACTTCATTTATTTTAATAATATTACACCCACTATCTTGGTTTCCGTGCAAAAAGCAAATGTTAAACATCCCATTGGGACGGAGGGAGTATATACTTACCCTTGGCAAAAATGTTACATAATCATTATAGCCAAGATAGCCAATCATTTTACCTATTTCCCTTGATGCTCTTACAGGTTCAATAATTTTACATCATCAATATTTAGCCAACCATTTTACAAAACACCATTGGAGATATGTCACATCGATTAGCCATTATGACGGTTGCTCCCTGGTTCAACAGGAGTCTTTAATCATTTGTGAATATTGAACTACCACGTTCCTATGATTTTTAAAACCTAGTAGTGATCATTAACTTGGAGATCCTGGGATACATTGTTAATGTCTTCGTTCACATGAATCATTCATTCCATATAGCCATACACAAGATTGCCTGGGGGATCAAATAAAATGGAATCACCCAGCACATGCTACAAATGTGGGCAAGGAGGACATTTTGCTCGTGAATGTAGTGATTCAGTCAAGGTATACTATTTCAATATCAATTAATGTCTCAATCTCTTACTCCAAAAGTAAATTTGGTTGATACATTATTATTGTCTTCATTCACATGTATCATTTATTCCATACAGCCATACACCAGATTGCCTGGGAGACCAAATAAAATGGAATTACCTGTCTCATGCTACAAATGTGGGCTAGGAGGACATTTTGCTCGTGAGTGTAGTGATTCAGTCAAGGTATACTATGTCAATATCAGTTAATGTCTCAACTTCTCGCGCCAAGAGTGCTTTTGGTTGGTACTAGTCATATTATACTGGAATCTAAGGAAGTGAGATAAACCGAAATTCTTCTTATTTCTTCTCGTGCATCTAAAGTCCAACACGTCTTACCTAATGGGGTAGGCATTTTAGTGTTACCTATTTATTTTGTGTTTCTTATGGATAGTTTTCAATTAATGGTTTAACTTATCGGGCCAGTATGGTTACGCACGGTATCAACAGAGACCATGTTGCAGCATTGGCATGTACCCAATTATTTGGACCTAAGAATTTATCAAATTCTTCAACATAGTATCAGAAAATTTAAGCACTACAAATTGGAAAGTTTCTTTTATGAGTATTCTTTAGAAGTTATAAGTTTCTTGGTTAAGTATGAAATAAGTAGTAGTATCCTCATGAGTATTCTTCGCTGTGCAGGCAAGTTTTTTATAAAGCATTTTGATTATATTGTTTTCTACCCATTCAACAAAAGATCTTGTGTCATTTGTAAATATACACTTGGCAAAAGTAATAAAGACTTAGAAATTATAAGTGCATTCTTCATTGGCTTTTATTATTTATACAGGCTGCCACAAAATTGCCCGGGGGAGCAACTCAAATGGAGTCACCTTCTTCATGCTACAAATGTGGTGGTGAAGGACATTATGCTCGTGAATGCAGTAATTCACCCATGGTAATATTTTTGCCATAAGTTATTTTCTCTTGATCTTACTTTCTTAAATCATCTGGTATCTTTGAATTTGTGAATTGGTGATTAAAATATTAAAGGCCATTATTGTAGACATGGTGTAGGGCGAGCTAATAGATCATTTTCTTAAACCTAAGCAACAAAAAATTATTGTTTTTTTGTCATTTATTCTATTGCATTGTCATGTAGCGCCCACTACATTCTATAAAGGGTTAATGTATTTGCTAATGTTTTTTTTTCATATATAATTAATAGCTTTGTGGTCAACAGGTTTGAGATAACCTCTCGGGTTCTAACAAATTGGAAATAATGTTGCAGATGTTACCATATTATTATCCTAATTCCTACCACTTTAAAGTTGAAACTAATAATATAGTTTACCTTTTTGCTTGTTTGAATGCCATGCAGTTATATTAATATTTTTAGGACTACAAACTAGCATGAAATGTTGCAGGAACGGCGCTTGTTAGTGTGCGCATATTACGAATTATTCTTGTATTTGTTTCCAAGTTAAGTTTTGTAGTTGTACATAAATCAAAGTGCATGGAGATTAAAATCCATCATGATTCATGGACATGATTTTTACATTTTGTAAAAGCAATTCTAAGTCATTACAGAATATTGATACTATTGACTACACGGTCAAAATGACAAAATTGTCAGATGGCTGACTAAAAAAATCAATAATTAAGGAGTAAATTTAAAGATTGCCTGTCCAATTGATATAGTTGATCGGATTACTATTACTAGACCACTATTATAATAACGTCGAAGAATCATTCGATAATATGAAATCATCTAACATGATCTTCAACTGTAATGCGTCCATAGTTTTTTTAAGCGATTCAAATAGGAATCTGTGTGAAGTGCAAGGCAACTTATTACACAGTTGTACTCAAATTATTTTTTAATTTAGAGATTTTAGTGGTCTACTAAGAAAGTTTAGTTGATTTGAGTAATATTATTACTAATGCATTGCTAATAAAATTGACCACTTAAATAGAAATTAATCATTCATTATCCATCTAGCAATTTTTAAGAATTAGGATTTAGTCCAAACATACTGGTTTTTTTGTGAGTATAATCTTGATTTATAGATTATAGTGCTCTATGCATGTCGAAACATACCGGATGTAGGAATAAAAGCAGAAATTCAGTCCCATCTTAATTTTTCAAGTCACTCTTCTTTACGTAGGCATCCACAAGGCTGCAGGGGGGGCAATTTGAAATGGAGTCCTTTAGTTCATGTTACAGGTGTGGTGGCAGAGGACATTTTGCTCGTGAGTGCACTAGTTCAAAAGAGGTATACTTTTCATAACCAGCTTCACTATACTTCACTATGTCTATACTACATGTATGCTTAATCGTCTACTTTGATTTGTCCGTTGAAGCCCACTAACATTTAACTGTGACCAGTGCTGTGAAAAGCATGTGTGATCACGGTGATTTGGTGTGATTTCAAACTAGCAGAAAAGTGTGCTTCTTTTTTGGATTTTATAGTTAAACTACAGAAAATGTCTACTACTAAAGAATGCATAAGTTAATTATGTTTCAAGCTAAGAGAATATTGAAATTCCAGTTATTTTTCAACAAAATTTTAAAATATAGTAATTCTATTCACTGGATTTTTCTTTTTTAAATTTTGTTTACCTTTAGCCAGGTTTACCTTTAGCCAGGTAAATTCATATTCCTTGGATCATTATTTGCTAATTCGGCTGTTTTTAATATTTATGATTATATTACAGAATAGTTAAATTAATAAAGAAATTGAATTTAAAGATCATTGTAATCATTCGAAATAGCTCTCAAGTCCATTGATCTTGGTTAAAGATATTTATATATACATCTTGAAGTGATTTTGTTAATTCTGTATTTCTCTTTGATATCAGAAAATGACATTGGGTGGAAGTAGCATGTTTATGAGTATGTATATGTGATTATTATAACTAATTTTATTTTTTGGCACAAAATATACTTGTGCTTCATGAGCCATGCTTTACAACCGGCTGTTGTCTTTCTATAAATTTGCCATTTCTGTATTATACAACATTGATTGTGTCATATATATGAAAAAATAAACCTTTAGTACACAATAAGTACATTAGATTTCCGCATATTTCTCTTTGAAAGGAAAGACTTTGATGACCTGAAGTTTGTTTTTTCGCAATGTTTGGAGTCGAAGTCGTTTGGCTGTACAAATTACAGACTAATTTGTAAATGTGTTAATGTGATGAACTATTTCTTAATCTAGACAACGGCAAGTGCGTTCTTAACATGTTATTTCGAGGTCTTGAGTTACGTGTTTATGCTTTGTAAACTTTGGAGCTTCCTGCTGTTCAATAAAAAGGCTCGCCCAATTGGAAGGAGTTTGAGATCGTTTCTTTAATGTATATATTCACAGGCACACACAAGGCTGCATGAGCATCCAAATGGTTCAGGGTCTACTACTAGTTTATGCTTCAAGTGTGGTGAACAGGGGCATTTTGCTCGTGAATGCACTACTTCAGCTAAGGTATACTTCTGGCTGTCACTTTTTTTTTTCAAATCTTGATTCCTCTTCAGCCATAGCTCAAGGTTTTGTGTTTTGTAGATTGATTTTTATTTTTCTTTAATGCCCTAGCTTCTCACCCTTGTATAGTTCATCTGTTCTCACAAGGACTGATAATTTTTTTTTTCAATTTGCCAGAGTTTAAAGAGAAATCACGAGTTATCATCCCCAGATTTGAAGCTCTCAAAACAGAAAAAGGACTTCTCTGGGAGGAAGTCTTGCCCTAGTGATCTTGGCAAGCCGCGTAAAAGGAAAAGAACCCAGTATGAAGGAGAATTCAGTACACCTGTCAAATCTGAAAGCAGGGGTGGTTGGACCAGTGAACATCCTGGAGACTTGCCCCGACAGAAGGCTAGAAATAGAGGTTGGAAATCTCCTGCAACCCCTTCTAGTAAGCCCAAGAAATTTCAAAAGTCAAGTGGTGGTGATTATTTATTAAATTCTCGCTCCCCCAGAAAATTTCGGAAGTTTCAGTTTAACAATTTAACTTAGAATAATTGAAAGCTCTATGATGGCTTTTAAGCAAGAATTCTGCAGTGCTAGTAATTGATGCCTTGATGGGATGAGATACAGAAGAGAGAGGTGCAAAATATTTCCAAAAATGGTACAACCCTTTGACCAGTGGGTGCAGCATTTCCATACTCAAAGAGTCAAAGTGTCACTATACCGCAAGCCATGGCACAGTGGTTGCTTCTAGCCAATTCTCTGTTTTTCTTAGAGAACTTTGACAGTAGGGTTCTAGTGTATTGTTTAAATTGAAAACACCCTTGCACTTTTTTTTTGGTGGGAATTTACAACTCTCATATGCCCCTTACCCTCGTACTAACAATTTTCAAACTTTATGTTTAATAACAGGTGAAGCAATCTCTGTTTTCCTTGCAGAAAACAAAATAGATGCTATTAAATATTAAGTGTTTGTTTCTGGTTATTGATAGTTTTTATGCTTTTTACGTGCAATGTTCGTCAGAATCATCACGATGCCAGTTATGGTAAGAAGCTTTACACCAAGGATATGAAAAATATTTCAAAACGCGATGTTTTAGCTCCAGGCTTTTAATTTTGAGTTGTGCTCGTCCAGTTGCTCGATGTCTTTTTTTTTTTCCATAAAAATAATGTCAATTTAATCTTCTAAATATTCAATATAGTAATAAAAAAAACTATTCACTCGGCTCTGTAGTCCTATTCGTCTGAAGAATGGTCTGTTCCATGGGTTATTGTACTGATTAATAATTCGATTAATCCTCAAATACTCGAATAATCCCTGGACTTTATCGATTAAGTCCGATTTCCGTTTTTTACAAACACTGGTTTTAGCATGTTCTAAATATAATGCTGTCTTTGGCAATATATATATATATATAGAGGGCTGCTCAAGTGAGACCCATCTTATAATGAGAATTGAGTCCTTGGCTAAAAATTTTAGGCCCAATAACATATACAACACATGAGCACGTTTTATTATTTACACTTCCGCTGTATTGTTTACATACTGTTACCACAGAAATCATTGTAGTTGTCATCCCGATCATCACCCACCGACCACTGCCTTTACACCATTATTACTACCACACACCACCCGCCTCCGCACACCACCACTTCTCTGTTTTACCTCTACCATCACACTATCCCATCATCACCATCATCATCGTATTTTAACTATCACCATCACCATCACTAAATTCATCACTGCCATAGACACTAAACCAACTTGGACATCCTTCTCACCACCCGTTGTCGATATCAGATTCACCATTTACACCATCTCCAAATCAAACCACTGACATGACACAACTTACAACTCCACCAAGTGAACCACAATCTCCTGACTAGATTTTCAAAATATTATCATCGACATTACAAATTCTGAATCAAATCAGTATCATAAACAAGAACAAATCATCATTTTTTATAAATAACTCAATAAAATTCAAACACAAATCACTAATATTTATACACAAATCACCAAATTTTGTATACAAATCACCTAAATTTATACACAAGTCACCAAAATTTTTAACATAAATCACCTAATTTCTTGAACGAAAATCATCAATTTCTTCTTACTATCTTCATCCACACACCTATATCACCATCAAAATCATCATACTGATCTTCTCAATGAAAATCATCAGATCTGAGCATTATACATCTGTAATAAGTCTTACTTGGTATGTGTTTTATTCTAGATCTGAAAATGGAAGAATATTAAAAAGAAGATGAAAGATTATAAATCGAGGATGATGGAGATAGATTGGTGTATATATTGGCTGCAAATCTAAAAAAATGGAGAAATATAGTCAGATTTATGTATTGGTGTATATATTGGTTGTAAGAAATATATTACAGATTTATCTGTAATATAGATAGGTGTATATATTGGTTGTGATGAAGATCTGCCCCTGCGGGGCCAGACGTCTGAAACGAAAATGAGGTGGTGCCGACCACCGGAGAAGACGGCCGGTGCCGATAGGGGTGGGGGTGGGGGGTCGGGGGTCCTAGGGGGGTTGGGTAAGAAATATAGTCAGATTTATGTAGTCCAGATTAAGTAGTATAGTATAAAATGGAAAGCTCTCAATTCTCAAAATAAGGGGGTCTCATTTGAGCACTTGCCTATATATATATATATATATATTGCTGTCAAAAAATCTATTCGTGTACATATCAAAACTTGTTGAACATTAAAAAAATAATTTTCAAAAAACATAAAAAATAAATAAGCATTCTATGTATGTAAGTAAAATACAAATGATAGTCCTTTTAAGTTTTATAATTTTGTACAAAATTATTAAGTTAGTATTTCATATGTTTATTCTTTTATATACAACTAGCATTAAAACCCGTGCGAGGCACGGGCTGCTAGTTTAAATTGTATTTTTTAATTAAATTATTCATGATTAATATCGTTTAAAATATGTGATTGATTTTCATAGAGTTCTTCTTGTTACTGGCATATGTGGTTATTGTATACTTACTTAAATATGTTAAAGTTTGTACTTTGAAAACTAATACGAGTAGTATTGATAGCAACCATGTAAGTTTTAAATTTTGTTGTGGATCATAGAATATAATTTGAGTGTTCTATGGGTGTTGTCTAATTAAGACTATTTTTCAGAGCACCTACAATACTACACTTTCTTAAAAAATAATGCATCCATTTAGCTGGATCTCCAATAGTATTCAAGGTAGAAACTTAATAATCTTCAAGATGTTACATTCTGATCGTGTAGGTTTCAGTCCTGATTCTAATCAAGAACTTCGTAAATCTTCTAAAATGTTTCTCAGGTCTTGCGTTTTTACTTCTTAAAACTACATTTCTAACTCTTTTATTTGTTTTATTCTAATTTCTTCATTTTAAGCATTCTTTGCCTTTATCTCTCTTCCGGTCTCCGTCTGACTTTCATTGAGTTGCCTCCATAAATAATATATAATATATGATCCTTTTTTCTAGAAAATGTCGTATTTTAAATTGAACATTGGCTAATTTGTATGTAAAAGGTAATGTGTTATTTGTAGGATTCATCTTTTTAAAGCCAAATATTTTTACGTTCCGAATTGTTTCACTACTAATTATTGTATCTATTTTTAGTAATATACAAATTTCATTTTACGTTAACACCTCAATATTTTTTACTCTAATATAGTATTAGATAATATCCCTTATATCAATTATAATATCACTTTATAACCCAATTGTGTATTTTACGTAATTCTTTAATTGATAAATGATAACCATTAAAGAGTCCATATCTCATTTAAAATTCAGTAATATTTCATCAATATCACACACATACATATCGTGTGTATGATTTAAAATACATGTGAATGTGTGGTCTAATGGTATGAAGATGCACCATTTAACTCGGTGATCAAAGTTCGATTACCTTTGAAAATAATGCTTCTATATATAAATAAGAACTTAGGGGTAAATTGGCGCTTCCAAATCAGTAATAAAGTACTTTAATTATTGACTTTATCTTATATTTAATTTTTTCATAAAAAAATACATTATGCATTTCATATTTTTTCTTTATATAAAGCTAAATATTGCCCCGCTTAAGCGGTACACACAAAAATATCATGTGTATTATTGAAAACACGTATAGATGAGTGCTTAGGTGGTTTAAGGGAATAATAGTTATATAATAATTTATTATTATTGGTTTTGCTCAGGTGAGAACCCCCATTATTGTGAGCACTAAGATCTAATCTCAGCCCCACAATTTTTAACCACTTTAAATCACATCCGCCCACTGAACACACATCCATCCACTCACATAACATGACAACACGCACTGCACAAACACATTGATATACACACAAACACGTACATACTCCACCCACCGATTGAACGCCTCATTCATTTTCGTCCGCCATACACGCATTCATCTCCGACAATCAAAAACTCTATGATTTATACACGCGACACACACACACACACCACTGCACACCCCCCCTCCCCCGCCTCTCACCCCCTGTCGCCCCTACCTTCCACCATACCGCAATCGCCGCCACCATTGATCACCACCGAAAAATACAAAATCACCATCAATTTCCATCGCCATCAAACTGTAATTATGAAATTAAAAGCAGATTCAAGTTGAATTTAATCAAATAAGTATCTGAGATTCGTGAATCTAGAGTAAATCGAACAGTAAATCTGATATAGGGAGATAGGAAGATAGAGAGAGGGGAAAGAAGAGATAGATTTATGAGGAGAGTGGGAGGGAGATTAGCAGGGGGAGTAATGGTCGAGTGGATATATAAAAAGCAAAGGTGTATATGTGTGTATGTATGGGTTTGAATAAGTTGAAACAGACTTGGGAAAGTATACGACAATGATTGAGCACCTAACGTGGTGATTTTTCCGATTGGTGGTTCGCCGGAGAAGATGAAGATAGTCGGCGGTGGTTGGTGAAAGAGATGATGCAGTGAATTTGTGGTGATTTTCGGGCTCCGTTGGTGATTTGTTGGTGGTGATCGGAAGTGGTGGTGGCGATGG
Source organism: Kitagawia praeruptora (assembly GCA_037693485.1). Classification (NCBI taxonomy): domain Eukaryota; kingdom Viridiplantae; phylum Streptophyta; class Magnoliopsida; order Apiales; family Apiaceae; genus Kitagawia; species Kitagawia praeruptora. Next base: position 131,467,645 of record CM075352.1, read on the forward strand.
GGTGGTTTGCGGTATTTTTGGTCATGGTGATTTTTGTTTTCCGGTGGTGATTTTTTGGTGATAGTGGCGGTAGTGTGATGGTCGGAGGTGGTGGAGTGCGGTGATTTTTGTTTACAGTCGGTGATTTTTGTTGGTGGTGGTGGCGGCGTGGTGGCCGGAGGTGGCGCAGTGCGGTGATTTTCTGTTTGTCGGTGGTGATTTTCTGGGTTGACCGGAATTGATCGCCGGAAATGGTGACCGGAATATGGAAGAAATGATTGTGTAATATGATGTTGAATTAAATGAATAATAAAAAAATAAAATTTAAATATTAATTGTGGGGTTAAGATTTAATTTAAATATAAAAAATGTGTGGATAGGATTAGATCTCATATCTCACCATATTGAGAGTTCTCATTTGAGTAAGACCCTTATTATTATTATTATTATTATTATTATTATTATTATTATTATTATTATTACAATTTTATAATATAATCACACCATATATTATGTATTAATAATTGATATTTTGATATAATATATTATAATTCAAATCAATAAATGTAAAAGTAAAAGAGAGAATTACCAAAATGCCTATTTTTCACAAGTTTTTGTCCAAAATACTGATTTTGAAAAAAATGGCCCGAAATACCGACGGGATACGGAGAATCGTCCTCCGTATTAGCATAATACGGAACACCGTGTTCCGTATTATGCATGATACGGAACACCATCTTCCGTGTTAGCATGATACGGAACACGGTGTTCCGCAACACCCCATGATACGGAATATGGTGTTCCGCAACACCTCATGATACGGAACACGGTGTTCCGCAACACCCCATGATACGGAACACGGTCTTCCGCAACACCCCTTATATCACGGTAGACGGTGTAGCGTTTTCAGTCAGTAAAAAGGGCCAGCATGGCTCCCATATGAATATTTTGGGCCATCACCCAAAGTAAAATCGTGAAAAAAAATTCTTAATGGGTTGCAATAGTTAAAATAATAGATATTTATTTCACTCAAACAACACTCACATCCATCTATAATGTTTATGATTTAGAACATATGTGATTATGTGGTGTAGTGGTTGAGAGGTTTGTGAATTAACATGGAGACCCATGATCAATCCCCACCAACCACATTTTTTTCAAAAAATTGAGAATAGAGGGATAAATTAGTAATTTCAAGAGATGAGGGGTAAATTGGACATTTCAAATACATTAAAAAATCTCAGAATTTTATCTTGTGTTGGTGTATTATATATATAAATAATAAATAATAATAGATTAAATAGTAACGCATCTCCTCCTGGGTTACTACTCCCTTTCTCGACTAATATTAAAAATGGCCGCACACTTAAAAGTACACGTATTCTGCATTTCTTTCACACCGTCTTGTTGTAGATTTTAATCTTGTCTCTAACATCTCCAGGTAAATCTAAGCTAATGTATGTTTCTTTTTGTATATACATATATCATATGTAATGCTTTTAAGTCTAGGGGTTCAAATTTTTAGACTAATGTTCATTTCTTTAGTATGAAGATTGTAAGCCTCAACTTTACTTGTTCTTTACTTCTTACAATTCATATTGTGTTTGTTGGGTTGGTGGGCTATGCAAATTGTGTGCAAAGATTCAATTTTTACTATTAATGACATGTGTAACTGTGTTTAAATGAGTAGGTAATTGTGGTGATGCAGATCAAGTGTTTGATATATTGCTTGTGTAAATTCTTGGATTATTTTGTTCTCCTTGTTGAGATTATATTATCTGGGTTATGCATTTCGCATATGTTGTGCTGCCGTAGCATTTGTGTTATTTCTTCTAGAGTCTTGGGTACTATGTTTCCGAAAGTGTGAATTTCGTAGCTAAACTTAGTGATAATGATTGAATTGATACAACTTCTGAAGTTGATGTGTTCTTTGTTGTTCTTGATGGCTGATCATAGTATATGGATGGAAGTGTTGTGATTGCAATGGTAGAAGATACTAGTGGTGGTTTTGATACTGGTTTTTTACCATCGAGAAAGTAAGGGACAGAGGGTAACTGAATGCCACACTGACAAAAAATGTTTTAGAAAAAAAAAATAGAAGATAATGTTTGTGGTTTCTACCAAATGTTGCTCTTTTATAATTTGGAAAACATGACAGTGTATGTAGTAGCATCTGAAGACAAAACACTTGTAAAAAGAGTATCGTACAGTACTTTTACAAGATTAAAGAAAAGCTATTAAACTTTGCCGTCGTTTTTGATTTTAATATAATCCCAAACAACTTGATGTCTTCTAGGGCAGTCCATGAATTCTCTAATAGTACTGCACATAAAATTTCTTTCATTTTTTGTTAAATGAGTTATACTAGTAGAAAGACACTATATGTTATTGCTTGAGTTTTAATCATTGACAAAAAAAAAATTACAAGATACTAATCCACTGGTACTCTGTAATGCCACCAACAACCTAGGAATTTTGTTGGTTTATATTGGTTTCTTATTAAAATATGAAATAAAGTATTGGTTGTCAAGAAATTGTGAACATTGAAAAGTATATTTTGCTTATAAGTTCAGTCATGAAGCCAATCTTATCTCGTATCTAGGCTCACCAAGCTACTCTAGTATTGCTTCCTATAATACTATATTACTATTGCACCTAGTTCGAATTAAGAGATTTTTCAATCTCTTGTTTAAAGTTAATACCTGAAATGACATTTTATTTTATTTTGAGTCACTTATATGCTTCATTGCAGGCAAAATTGGTTATTCAGTAATTCTCAGGATTTCATACCCCCCAACTAGTGGAATTTACAGGTTTTGTATTATTCTGTTACATTTGTTTATTGGTAATCAAACAGGATATCATGTTTATCTAAATCTTGATATCAGTTTGTTATTGTCTTGTGCAGATGCCAACTGAAGCAACTTGACATACTCATTTCATACCAAAATGTCATTGTCTAGGTTCCGTAGAACAACACAGCTGTTACCTTCCCTTAATCGATCTCTGTATCGTGATCCCTTTCCTTCCAGGTACTTGGTTTATTTCAGCAATAATTGAAAATTGTACAAACACAAACAATTAGAAAACCTGTGGTTTATTGGATATGGCTTGATGTGTTTGCTTTCCGAGATGTAATCAATTCAAGATTTGAAAAGTGTTTTTGTAATATCTGATATATTAAGTCAAACTGTGAACGTATATATACTATGCGCATGGTTTCAAATTCTTCTTCATGTCAAAACTTAATTGTCAGTTTCAGTCAGCCTTTTTTTTATGCATTAGATTTTTTGTTAAATTTCTTGTGAAACACTGTGTGATGAGAACTTGTGCATGATTTAAATTTTGTTTCTTGTAATATGTCCATTAAAATTTTTCATTCTTCTTGTTTTAGGTCTTTGTTTGAACCTCTTGGTCCAGCATATCATTTTTTGGCACCTAGTAAGAGTAGATATGAAAGAGCATTTTATCGCGAATCACACAATTTCATGTCCCAGTGTAATTCCAGAAGTGCATCATTGAATAGCTTTAATATTTTGTCACAATCAAGAAGACAGGGTTCTTGTTCTTCGACTGGATTTCGCCGCCTATATAGTACTCATGCTGCCACAGAAAGAAAATCACAGAAGATGCTTATATACTTGACTGGTTTAGTTTTTGCAATGGTGGGATGTAGCTATGCTGCAGTCCCTCTGTATAGGAGGTTCTGCCAAGCTACTGGGTATGGCGGTACTGTTCAACGTCGTGAGGTAAACAATGAATATCTTGGTTCATGCCCACTCCTCCAAATATATAATACAAGGTATCTCATATTTTGGCGAGTTAACATGTGTATATTGTTGCATAGAGTGTTGAAGAAAAGATTGCCCGACACGCTCAAGATGGAACGGTTACCAACAGGTGTGACATTTGCTTCTCCAGTAATGCAGTTCTCTGTTCAACACTGTGATAATTGTACCTTTTAGTGTGTTATCGGGATTCGGGATCATGATTGTTTTCTATGCATTAAGCTAGTTATAACTTTGTCTTATGTGTAGATACGAAGACATTTTCTTCCCAATTATATGTACTATGTTACTTACCAATTAGCGGGTTTATGATTTTTTGTATAGATTACTGCTTAGAGAAGAAATATAAACTCCTTATGCAGGCTTTTGCCAAAACTATCGAATGTGTTACAGTCCTGCAACCACCAAAACTTTAGTAGTCCCTACTTATCTAAAGTCAATCTTTGACATAATGTACCCCTGTGTATCATATCAAACTCACATTATTTTATTTTCACATTTAACTTACCCCGGGGCAGCATACTTAGAGGTTGTGTTCATTAACCAGATATTAACTTACGTGGGAAAATTTATGGATGCACAATCTTTTTCTGATTAAATAGTAGTTCAATCTTTTTGAAGTTTGAACTTTGGTTTAAATTGACAAAATATTTGGGTTAAATGTCTGTGTTTGATTATGGGATTGATATAAATATATTGTAATATTTTGGTGTGCATTTATCCAGCACAGTTTCTGAACATTTTCCCAAAAGTTGATGTATGTAAATTCTAGGTTTTTGTATTTGTGTCCTTTAGTTAATGTCTTCCGTTATCAAACTACAGGGAGATTGTGGTACAATTTAATGCTGATGTTGCTGATGGAATGCCTTGGAAGTTTGTTCCAACACAAAGAGAGGTTTAGAATTATGTGCATCCTTTATATTGTACACAAGTGCTGCTAAACATTGATAATGTTTGAATTTTGTGTATCTTTTATTTATTGTTCACTCATCATTCTTCTAAGCCTTCAACCGGATCATAAATTTTTTTGGTTTTCAATTGTAAATATAGGTAAGGGTCAAGCCAGGAGAGAGTGCACTTGCCTTTTACACTGCTGAAAATCGAAGTTCAACTCCCATTACTGGCATATCTACGTACAATGTTACCCCCATGAAGGTATATTGTCACCCGTTTACTAGGTCAGAAATGTGTTGCGGTAGACCGTTGTGATAGTGTTTTAATGTCCTAAAGTCAGTGATAATCTAGTGTCTGTAGAGATTAAAAATTGAAGCCTCAAATTAAACTAAAGCCTTCTATAAGAGTTCTTTTGTGTTGAGTCACTCGTCATAGACATGGATAGGATGACAGACTTGCTTCCTTTTGGAAGCAGTGCACTCCCTAGATATCTTCCAGAATATTGCAAAACATGGAATTTATAGACTTTATTTCTGTGTGTTCAGTTCAAAATGATTAATATTGTTTTAACGTTTGTTCAGAGAATCAAATTTATAACCACTAATGTATTTTTTGCACTTGGTCATCAGATGAGTAGTTGAAATAAACGAGCAAAATATACCTCGAATAGTATATGCACAGAGTAAGCGAGATTTATAACGTGAAGGCAACCTATCTGACACAAAATTAAGCTAGTTCGACATTTAAGTTGATACCAAGCTAGTATGATGTCTAAGTCGATTGAGACTTATCACTATGAAGTTACAGTCCTTCATGCTTAACATCAAGCCTCCTTGTGCAAAACGATTATTTACTTTAGCGGGGATGGGCGGGGGATGAGTATGCGAGATTTATTATGTGAGGGCAATCTATCTGACAAAATAAAGACACAAAATAAATCTAGTCCGACATCTAAGTTGATACAAGCTAGTATAATGTCCAAGTTGATTGAGACTTTTTACTATGAAATTCACAGTGCTTCATGCTTAACGTCAAGTCTCCTTGTGAAAAACGATTATTTACTTCAGTGGGGATGGGTTTGGGGGGGGGGGAACTTTAGAAAATTTCAGCTTATGAAAGTCCTTAATATATCCTAGTTATGACTCCCAGTAATGGTTTTGAACCAAGTGGTGGCAAAGGTTCTCCTAGTGTTATGAGAAGTTAGATTGTCACCTCCTCCCTCCTCCCCCGCCCCCTACACTTAAATATATAATCTGTAGAAAAAATTACTTAATTGAACCATTTGCCGATTTCCAGGCTGCAGTTTATTTCAACAAAATACAATGCTTTTGCTTTGAAGAACAAAGACTTCTTCCAGGCGAACAAATTGACATGCCTGTAAGTAGCCATCAATTCTGTTGAATGCCTTCTCTTGCATTTAGTTTTCGAAATTCCGTTATTAGAAGTGCTTGGAACTTGATACTTGCTTTTGCAGGTCTTCTTTTACATAGACCCAGAATTTGAAACTGACTCAAGAATGGATGGCATCAACAATTTGATTCTGTCATATACTTTCTTCAAGGTTTCTGAAGAATAATTTGACATGCTGCACTATTTTAGTTCTTTTTAAAAGTAAAGTTCAGGCTGTTTTGGGGTGTGCCAAATCTTTTTATATCTTAGTTCTTCATAGAAGGAAAGTGTGGGCTAGTTTGTTTTGGCACAAATTCAGACACTGAGAATCTAACATTCAACGGTTTAAGTTAGATCTTTATAAATGATATCCTGAAGAAGTTTGACTTTATTTTTAGTGAAATAAAAGAACAGTTATCCCTCCCGTGTTATTAACAGGTAGCATAGATAATTTTAATAGAATAACAATGCAATGTTCAAGCATATGCCTGATTATTAATGGGTATTTAGGGTTCATGGTTCGGTTTGGTCCAGATTCACTGTTTTTCCAAACCAAACCGATAGTAACAGTTTTTTAAAATTCAAAATTAAACCAATAAAATGAATAAACCAAACCAGTCCACCTAAATCCTAATAGTGGATCGGTTTGGTTTCGAACCAGGATTTAACTTTAATATTTATTTTACATTTTAATTATTGCATTTATACAAGAATTTAATAATCTATGTAAGCCTTCCATTTTTTCAAATTTGCTTAGTTATTTAAATGTTGGATACCTTCTGCTACATTAGAAAAGAAGTTCAATGATTTTACTTTCTAACTTTTCACTTTCTAATAACAGAAGCTTTGATTGCAGACCTGACACAACAGTTTCAAAGCAATGAATCATCTTAGTGCATGTTCCTTAGCTTTTGCCTTCACTACAGTTATGGTGACCGGACTTCAGATCATTTATTTAGCTCAATATATATATTTATATAATATTTTTTATATTAAAAAAAGGGTCCTGTTAACAACAGCCCTTAGGGCTATGTTTAAGGATTAATTTTTGCTATGTAGTGGATTTTTATTGGATGATTTATGTGAATGCATGGGGGCATATACTTTTTTGCAAGTGGGGCACAACCTTGAACCAATTAAAAACTATCACATAACACCCTAACCATAGCCCTAAGGACTGTGGTTATAGGGCTGTGGTTAACATTTTCCTTAAAAAAATTATATTGTCCAGTCCGGATTTACCATTAAACATTTTAAGTAAACTATGACCAAATCATTTACGTCTATACGATTCGGATAATGTGGTTGTATAACATATAAAAGGCAGATTTTATGCATGCATCAAATCATTTACGTCTATACCGGAATTGTTTGATTCTCATGTACAATCATACAATACAAGTATACATTACACAGTAATACTTGATGAATTTTATATGTTTACCCAAAGTTGCAGGTGTGGGTATCTAAATAATATTTGTGCACCGGAGAATTATTCCGGTCATCCAAGCCAGGAGGTTGGAGAACTATTTAGCAAACAAATGAAATTATTGCTCAGTAATTGTTTTGATGCACAGTTTTGTGTGATTTATTTTAAATCAAATTACAAACCAATTCTATTAAACTTTGGGTGATGACCCAAAATAATCACCTGCCAAACTGGATGACCCTTTTACTTTGGGTGATGACCCAAAATAATCACCTGCCAAACTGGATGACCCTTTTTACTGACGAGACATTGTACATCGTGTACCGTGATAGGGGATGTAATGTGGAGGAGCGTCCTCCGTAACAGGGCATGATACGGAGCTCCGTCTTCCGTGTTATGCATGATACGGTGGACAGTGTTCTGTGACACTGCTGCACACCCACCTAACATGGAACACCGTGTACCGTATCATGCATAACACAGAAGACCGTGTTCCGTATCATGCATAATACGGTACACGGTGTACCGTATTAGGGTAATACGGAGGCCGAAACTCCGTATTCCGTCGGTATTTTGGACCATTTTTTTCAAAATCAGTATTTTGGGCAAAAACTTAGGAAAAATAGGCATTTTGGTAATTTTCTCTTAAAGTTTTAATTTTAAATCGTGCTATAAAAAAATTTCTTGTAAATAACTCCTCTGAAATCTAAAGTGATACATTGGGATGAGGAAAAAATTATCACTTTAAAAAGGTATCACATAAGAAATAATATATTAAGCACTAAAAAATGCTAAAAATTCCAAATCTATATTATATTATAATAGTTGAATAGTTTGATCGATCGGTATGGTATCAATTATTTTTACTTAGTTACCCTTTTTATTATTGATAGTTATTACTTAATTATCCTTATTTAATTTTTATGATTATTAATAACTAATCAATTTTCTTTTTTAGGTGAAATATGTTACTATTTCTATTTTTTTATAATTAATTAATTTTCTTTTCTAGTTAATACACATTATATTTTATATATTTATTTTCATCCATATTTGTTGTAATTTCTTTTTTTGTCCATCATTCTATTTAATAAAATAAAATAATAATATTATAATTTTCAATAACTAATTAATTTACTTTTTCAGGTAAAATATCTATTTTTCAATAACTAATCAATTTCTATTTCAGTTAAAACGCATTATCATATGTCTTTATTTAATTAAATTAATATAATAATAATAATATAATAATAATAACTAACCAATTATCTTTTTTGGCTAAAAAGTATCATGTTTCCTATATTTTAAAACTAAAATTATTTTCTAAAAATATTACGGGAAACATTATATCCTATTATATAATAAGAGTAAGAGTAAGAAGGATAATGTGTAAGTACTACCATATGTCTAGGGATCGAATCTCAACAACTTCAAAATATTAAATTAAATCATGTGCTAAATATTAAAATATTAAATCATAAGCTAAAGCTGTAAGAACCCTGATTTTTGTACTATCGTAAATGACAGGAATGAATAGTAATTACATTACTTAAATGAAATGATTCCAAACACCACTTAGGTATGGTGAATATTTAAGATTTCGAGTTGATATTACATCTTTACGATGCAAATGAGTGTATGTAAAAATTGTTAGTTTTTGATGAAACCCATTATTTTAAAGGACCATATTTTACGAGATATTAAGGGGTACAAGGATTACATTATGAAGGGGAAAAATTATGGAATTCGAATTCCACCATTTAAATATATTACAAGTGTTTGCGATGGTAAGAAATTACGATAAAAAAAAAATGTATCGCGAAACGCTTCGAATATTCGTCGCAATTGTGAAGACAATTATGTAACAAGTGTTAAGTTGGAAAGTAAGTATCCCATGCATGCTAAGTGCCATGCAAATTAGATACATAGGATTCCAACTAACCTTTGGATACCAATCTAGAATAGTTCAAGAGACAAATTCCATATTTCATGGAAAAGGTGCTAGATTGGCAAATGCTAAGGAAAAAAAAAAGAATCAATTAAGCAAACTATTAAATCTTAGCTTTTTGACAAAGAAACTCAGCTGATGTATTGATATATATCACACCAAAATAATTCATTCTCTTCACTTTATCATTTACCAAAAGATAGCAAAAGCTCCCCCTCCATTTTCTCTATTTTCGGCCAAAAACAGAGCAGCCACTTCAACCTGCCATAACTCTCTCATTTCTCAATGACATTTTGTGTTCTATAGCTTTCTGGAAAGGTATTGAGATGCTCTACAACTCCTCTTTAGAAGCCTCATCCAGAAAATCAAGGTAAGGCCCTCGTTTTTTCAGTTCTTTCAAGAGTGGTGATGCTGACTACGAAAATTTTAAACTTGGTTGTTAAGGTCTTGAAGATTAAAGGTTGTTAAAGCTATCTAAGGTGTTGTTAAGGAAAGTCAAGCTTGGTTAAGGTTGTTAAGACTCCAAGGAAGGTAAAACACTCACACCCACCTTAAACCTTATGAGCTATAAGTTGATTTGAAAGGTTGATACAAGTATGTACATGTTTAAGGGGATTGTGATGTTTTAAACTTTATAAGTATGTGTAAAATTTTGGATAGTGATAAATGGATATTACCACGGGTCTTATAGATCCTTGATAATGTTTATATGATCTTGATAGTGTGCGGTTGAATTAAGTGGTTAGATGGAGTTCATGGAATTTGGAAATGTTCGGTTTATAGTCGTTATAATGTCGAAATTTCATTAGATCATTTAAGCAGTTAATACCGAATTCAACAAATGTTTTCTTGGTATGTTTTTGGCCATAAACCAGTAGGAATTGTTTTGTAGTTTGTTTTGTGATAAGTGCATATTTTTGCATATTTTTACTGCCTATTTATTGTTTGAATTCGTATTTTAATAAATTATTTTGTTGCATTTCAGGAAATTTGAGAAAAAAATGAAGAAATGGAAAAATAAAGAAATAAATGACAAAAGAAGAAAAAGAAGGACTAAAACAAGAAGAAAAGGAAAAGCTAGGGGTGGTGGTGCATTTTTGTAGCCAACCAAAATGGAGGGCTATGATTAAACCACACCAACCAAAATGGAGGGCTAGGATTAAACCACACCAACCAAAATGGAGGGCTAGGATTAACCCACACCAACCAAAAACCCTAATTTTCACCTATAAATACCCCCTTCATCCACCACATCTAACACATCTCACACACCCAACATCTCTTACCTTATCTTACACCTCTCTTATTTTCCTTACCCAAAATCTTAGTTTTAGCCTACATCTTAGTTTTCTTTCTTTAACCTAAATTTATTAACCTCCATTTTTAGTTTTGCATTAGCCTTCAAATTTTGTAAACAATTTCTTTTTATTAATATAAATTATCATTCCCTCTTTATTTCCTTCCTCTTGTTTTGTTTCTCTCATTTTAATACAAGCTTCATTTTCGTTATTTTCGTAAATTCGATTAGTGGACAAAGTAGCGAAAGCTAACCACTTGGGGTTGAAATTAACGATATTTAATTTCTTGTTCTTAGTTAATAATTGTAATTTTGCCCCTTTAAATTTCCATTTTATTGTGGGTTCCATAATTTTAATTGTAGATTTAAAAGTTTAATATTTTATTTGTTAGTGTAATAAGAAAAATAAATAAATTTACAAAACAAAAAAATATTAGCTTTATAAATTTTAAGCAGTTATTTCCTGTTTTTATTTGTTTATTCGAAGTTTTAATTCAGCTCCCCTATTTTAGCTGTTAGTTTTCTCTCTATTTTCGTTCAAGTCAAACCACTGCTTTTCAAACCCCAAAACTTGTTCATTCTTCTTCATCACATACAAACTCCTTCCCTGTTTGTATTCAAACACACCATGTTAAATTTTTCTTAACTTTTCTGTACACAATTCTGAAGAAAAAAAAAGAATAAAATCTAGTTTAATTCAAATTTAGAATTTTGAAATAATTTAGAATAATTTAGTTTTAATTAATTTGTTTAAAAAATGGATTAGTCTTCTTTTAGTAATTTTAGTAGTAAAATCCAAATCTCTCAAAAACCCAATTTGTCCTAATTCGCCTAAATTAAAATTCAAGGTTTGCGAAAATATATAGTCTCTGCGGAACGAATCTTAAAATACTAAAACGAGATCGTGCGCTTGCGATATTTAATTGTCACATTTTCACCACATCAAGTTTTTGGCGCCGCTGCCGGGGACTAATTATTTTTCGCACCTTAATTTTTAATTTTTCGGTTTAGTTTTCTTTCACTTGCCATATTTTTGTTTCGTTTTTTTTAGGAAAGTTTGGAATTTCGGGAATCTTCTCACGGAGCTTGGAACAAATTGGAATTTTTGGAAGCGTGCTTCGGTAACCCGTATTTCACTCTTTTCGCCGTTTTATTTGTTAGAAAATCACAAAAAAAAAAATCAAAAATCACAAAAAAAATTGAAAATTGAAAAATAAAAAAAAAATTAGTTGTAAATACATAATTGTTGCATCATGCATTTAATCACTTAGGACACATCATCTAGATTTTTATTTTCTTATTTTTAATTTTTCGTACTATTAAATTGGGGTGATCGCTGGAGGACCCAAAGGTACGTTAAATTCTTTTTTTTTTTTTAGATTAAGACACGTAGTTAAGCATCCATAATTGTTTATAGTTTTTTATATCTCGTTATTCGTTGCATCATTTGCAAATAAATCTTAAGGGCACAACCACTCAAAAGATAAGGGAAGGGATTTCATCACTCTTTCCTTGGCCCAAAAACAATTTAATCCATCATTTTGCATGCCCTTAGCCTTTAATAAAATTAATTAGACGTTTGCCCCTAAGAATTTCGCGCTCAATTAGGAAGGCACCTAAGAAACGAAGTAATCATTAATTATTCCGACTCTTTGGTGTCTAGGCAAGCGAGAGCTTACCTGGCCAATTAGGATTTGGTGTCTAGACTGGTGTTTAGCCTCTTGGCAATGCTTGCACCTACCTGGCCAAATCGGTCTGAATAAATTCTGATTTATCGAGTTTCTGGTGGTCCTTACAGTTAGGAGTAAGGTCTAGTTATTTTCTTAAGGAACCCTAGGTCTAGAATTTTCCTTTAAATTTTACACCCTTTCTTTTGTTTGTTTATTTTGTCGCACTTAATTGCTACGTGCTACTTTCGTGGTTTATGCGAACTGCTTGGATTAGGGATAATTTTGCTAGGCTAGTAAGATCAATCGAGATTACGTCTTCTTCTGAATCCGAGTCTATAGAAATTCCTGACCCCGTAGTGACCATGGCAGTTTCGCTAAAAGATCGTTGTTACCCCCACCCGATCGGCCCAACCTTCTTGCATCACCCTACCTCCCGTAACTGCTAATAATTTCGAAATCAAAGGTCATCAAATTAGCATGTTACCTAATTTTCGCGGGAGTGACGGTGAGGATCCTTATCTTTTTCTACAAGAATTCGAGGAGGTTTTGCACTTTACAAAAGCTCCAACAACTTTCCGAGGACGCCATACGGCTTAGACTAATCAACTTCGCTTTAAAAGATAATGCTAAAAAATGGTTGTATAGTCTACCCGTCAATTCGATTTCCACGTGGGAGGGTTTCGTAGTCATCTTTCTAAAAAAATTCTTTCCAAGCCATAAGACTACGAAACTCACGAATGAGATTAATCAATTTCGTCAAAAACATAATGAACCATTTTGGACGTGTCTTGACCGTTTTAAAAATCTTCTATCTCAATGTCCCCACCACGGAATCGAAAAATGGAGGCTCTGTAAGATTGTGTACGAGGCCTTAGATGGTTCAACAACCGCATTGTTGGAATCTATGTGCCAAGGAAAATTCATGGAGAAAGACGAGGACGAGGGATGAGAGTTTTTCGAAGAGTTCGCGGAAAAGACTATGTTGTGGGAATCGACTAGGGAGCCCACACGAGAACCCGAGAAATCAAACGATTCAAATGCTACCATGCATCAAAGGGGGTTACATCAAGTTGGTAACTCTATCGCGACCGAGGCTAAATTAGCCACTCTTACTCAACGTTTAGAAGCCTTAGAAACCAACGGATCCCACTCCCAAGTATCCATGTGCTCAAATTTTAATTCGTCCAATCAAGGGATACAAAATCCTCAAGATTTTCAACAAGTCAATGCGATGTTCCAACCGGGTCCTCGAAATGATCCTTATGCTCCTACTTATAACCCCGGTTGGAAAAATCACCCGAACTTTTCATGGAATCAGGGTCAAGGTCAACCATCTCACCCCGCACAATTCCAAAATCAACCGCCGGTTTTTCATAAACCGCACTCAAATTCATTTCCACATCAAAATCATGCTCCTTATCCAACTCAAGCTCCTTCCCACCCTCCCGGTTTTTCTGAGTCGGATAAGCGACTTACATCGTTAGAGAAAAGTCTCGATGCGCTTCTGAAATCCACCACTAATTTGGCTCAATCGCAACAAACTTTCATGCAAACCATGACTCAAGATAGGCAAATCTTAAATGCTAGCACCCAAGCCATATCTAAGTTAGAGGTTCAAGTAAGCCAATTAGCTAATGCCATTCATGAGCGTGAAAAGAACAAGCTTCCAAGTCAACCCGAGGTCAATCCTAAATTTCCTCTTAATCAAAGACCTCACGACAATGTGAACGCTGTCATTTCCCTAAGGTCTGTTAAGCAAGTAGAAAACCATGCCGGTGGCAAGTCTCCCGAAGAAGACGAGTCCAATTCTGAACCGATCGCTAGTCCTGAACCCGAGAGTTCAAAAGAACTAGAATCAACGAGCGAGACAACCTTGAAACCCGTCCCCGAAGAACCTAGTGAGCGAGTCTTTAAGCCGAAAGCTCCTTACCCACAACGCCTCGTCTCTAATAAGCAAACCGCTCAATTAGATAAGATCTTAGAGGTGTTCAAGCAAGTTAAAGTCAACATTCCTCTTTTGGACGCGATTCAACAAATTCCTTCTTATGCGAAATGTCTAAAAGATTTGTGCACTCATAAGCGAACCACCCAAGTCCCTAAGAAAGCCTTTTTGACCTCTCAAGTGAGCTCAATTCTTTCTAACCAGATTCCCGTGAAATATAAGGACCCCGGTTGTCCCACAATTTCATGTGTTATAGGTAATTCTTTCGTGGACAAGGCTCTTCTCGACTTAGGTGCTAGCGTGAACTTGCTTCCATTTTCTGTCTACCAAACCCTAGGGTTAGGAGAACTTCAAAAGACAAATGTTACCCTTCAATTAGCAGATCGCTCAATCAAAATTCCTAAGGGGATCATTGAGGATGTGCTAATTAAAGTTGGTGATTTCGTCTTTCCTGTTGACTTTGTGGTGCTAGAAACTGAACCGGTTAGGAATCCGACATATCAAATTCCCGTCATTTTAGGGCATCCTTTTCTAGCCACTTCGAATGCTTTGATTAATTGTAGAAATGGATTAATGAAGCTCACATTTGGGAACATGACTATTGACCTCAATATCTTTCATGTTGGGAAACAACCCGATGATTTTCATGATCAACCTATGGATGTCAATTTAATTGATGAAATAGTTGATCAAAATTTCATGACTTCTAACGAGGCCCTCGACTTTTGTTTAAAACACTTTGGCGATGATTGGGATGTTTCAGAATATACAAATGAGGTCAATGCAATGTTAGAATCCACAATTCCTTCAAATAATCAAAATGTTGAACCATTTCCCGTGTCTCTTCTCGAAAATAGTGAACCCGTTGAGTCAACGCCACCCGATTTAGAACTCAAACCTCTTCCCGACACTCTTAATTACGCCTATTTAGGTCCTAATGAGTCTTTTCCCGTTATTATCGCCTCTGATTTGACCGAGTCACAAGAGAATGAGCTTGTTAGGGTACTTAGAGAACATAAGGAGGCCATAGGTTGGAGTATCTCTGATATTAAAGGAATTAGTCCGGCCATTGTCCAACATCGAATTCACTTAGTTGATGATGCGAAACCCGTTCGAGATCCGCAACGGCGTTTGAACCCCACCATAATGGAAGTCATTCGAAAAGAAATTCTTAAGTGTCTTGATAATGGGATCATTTATCCCATTTCTGATAGCTCTTGGGTCAGCCCCATTCAAGTAGTTCCTAAGAAGTCTGGTATTACCGTTGTCACCAACGAGAATGATGAACAAGTGCCCACCCGTGTTCAATCCGGGTGGAGGGTGTGCATAGACTATAGGAAACTCAATTCTACCACTAGAAAAGACCACTTTCCTTTGCCTTTTATCGATCAAATGTTAGAACGGTTAGCTGGTCATTCGTTCTATTGCTTTCTAGATGGTTATTCTGGCTATTTTCAAATTCCCATTGCTCCTGGAGACCAAGAAAAGACCACTTTCACATGTCCCTTTGGAACTTTTGCCTATCGACGTTTAGCCTTTGGTTTAACCACTGCTCCAGCCACTTTCCAAAGGTGCGTGATGAGCATCTTTTCTGACATGGTAGGGGATTTTCTCGAAATCTTTATCGATGATTTTTCCATCTTTGGTTCATCTTTTCAGCAGTGCCTAAACCATCTTCAGTTAGTCTTAAAAAGGTGTAAAGAAACCAACCTCGTTCTCAATTAGGAGAAATGTCATTTCATGGTTAAGGAAGGGATCGTTCTTGGTCACAAAATTTTTGAAAAGGGGATAGAAGTCGATAAAGCCAAAGTTGACCTCATTGCAAACCTTCCCCCACCCAAGTCGGTCAAAGCCATTCGTTCCTTCCTAGGCCATGCGGGTTTTTATAGGCGTTTCATTAAGGATTTTAGCAAGAAGGCTAGACCCTTAACCAATCTTCTCGGGAAAGATGTCAAATTCGATTTCAACAGCGATTGTTTACAATCTTTTGAGCACCTTAAGAAAGAATTGACTTCCGCCCCGATCATTAGATCTCCCGATTGGAATCTTCCCTTCGAATTGATGTGTGACGCTTCTAATTATGCAGTAGGAGCCGTTTTAGGGCAACGGATCGATAAGATGCCCCATGTCATTTACTATGCTAGCAAGACTTTGAATGATGCCCAACTTAATTATTCTACCACCGAAAAAGAACTTATAGCCGTAGTCTTTGCTCTCGACAAGTTTCGGTCTTATCTTATCGGTTCGAAAATCATTGTCTACACCGATCATGCCGCTCTTCGTTATCTATTCTCTAAGAAAGACTCTAAAGCCCGATTGATTAGGTGGATTCTCTTGATTCAAGAGTTTGACCTAGAAATTAGGGATAAGAAGGGTTCTGAGAATGTTGTCGCCGATCATCTTTCTCGTTTGATAGTGGAGTCCACCATCGACTCTCCTGTAAATGAATCTTTTCCGGATGAGCAACTTCTGTCCATCTCTACGCCCCCTTGGTTCGCCGACATTGTCAACTATCTTGCAACCGGCGACATTCCCTCTCACTGGTCTTCTCAAGATAGATCGAAATTTTTCTCACAGGTCAAACATTTCTTTTGGGACGACCCGTATCTCTTTAAATACTGTCCTGACCAAATCATTCGGAGGTGCGTCCTAAACCATGAATTCAAGAATATCCTTTCTTTCTGCCATGACCAAGCTTGTGGAGGACATTTCAGTGCTAAGAAAATAGCCGCGAAAATCCTCCAAAGCGGTTTTTATTGGCCTACTTTGTTCAAGGATGCTGTAGAATACTGTGCCGCATGTAATAGGTGTCAACATTTAGGAAAGATCACTAGGAGAAACATGATGCCAATGAGCCCCATCCTAATCATTGAGATTTTTGATGTATGGGGTAATGATTTTATGGGCCCCTTTCCTAGTTCCTTTGGCAACCTCTACATTCTGTTAGCGGTCGATTACGTGTCTAAGTGGGTGGAAGCCATTGCCACTAAGACCAACGATAATGAAAGGCATATGATGTAGCCTATTTGTATTTCGAGGATACAACTCAACTTAAACAAGATTGTAATAGTAAATAGTATATAGACTGAGGATTCTGGAAATGTTATATTCAAACCTGAGAAATTTTTTAATGTATTATTTACTAAGCTCTTAAATGATTAATCTTTTTCTTGTTTAAGTGAGTTAGTTGAGTTATCCTCTAGGTATTTGCTTGTTATTGTCTAACAAACAAATAGGGGGAGATTGAAAGGCATATGATGTAGCCTATTTGTATTTCGAGGATACAACTCAACTTAAACAAGATTGTAATAGTAAATAGTATATAGACTGTCACAAGGAATCTCAGATTATATTATCTGTCAGAAGAAAAAGATCAAGGTCAATCTACAGACTTGAGGAATTACTACATTGAAAGAAGCTCAGTCATCTGATCAAGCCTCAGTGGAGTATTCGTTAAGAAGTGGATTCATTTAAAGTGACAGAGATTTCAACAGTGACATAAACATTACAGAAGAATTGAAGAGAGATGAGAAAAGAAAAGGAACCAGTTTTTAAAGTCAATATATGAAGAACATTCATTGCGGTTAGTCACTCATGAACCAGACAGTACATCAAGTGTCAACATTCAACAGTGGTTGTTCGTCATTAAATTTCAGTGGTTCAAGCTATGAAGACTGATATAAAGAAAATCATTGTGCAAGCAACAGCAGTGCTAAATTAATTAACCACAAGGATTTTACTATCAAGTGGACTGGCTACGAGGAAAAAGGATTATCACAAAGAAATTCTAAGTGATATATTCTTAATGCTGAAACCCCGGTTAGAATTGTTGTATTTTTTGCTAAGCAAAAGGAGTCCGGTTTCACATCCTCAAGAGACCGTAGCTTACACCTGGACGGGTAATGAGAAAATAGAATTATCACAAGAATATGGAAAGTGATATATTCTTAAAGCTAGAACCCCGGTTGGAATTGATATATTTTTTATTAAGCAAAAGGAGTGCGGTTCCAGACGCTCAGGTAACCGCAGCTTAGAGCTTAAGGATTTATTTATATTAATAAATATTTTATTTAATTAGAAAATTATATTTATAAATATCTAATAATATTAGATATTTATTTTCATAATTTCTGAATTAAATTAATTATTTATTAATTAAAGATTAGAAGTTGTGCGGGTTAAAAAAACATTTCTACGGAACCCATCCATGTAACAACAAAATAAGAAGTGCGGCCATAATTGTTTTTAAGATTAAAACTTTTGAATAACAAATGAAGTGCAAGTCAGTACTGTCACAACACATGGCTTGTCGGCAGAGGTCCACTTTCCATGTTTCCGCGTGTATCACACACGCCCGAAACAAAACAATGTTAACAGCTCGCGTGCTCCTCCTCTAGCTTTCCGCGAGTGGTCTTCGTTCAACAGCAATGTGACAATTGTTATACCGAGAGTTATATTCAAATGATAGTCATATTTAGTTCAAAACTGCATAGTTATACCGATACTTATATTATTGCTAACTGATTGTTATATAAGTAAAAACAAAGCAATATGACTATGGCTGTGATATAAAAGAGACATAAGACAGAAGCATCAGTACGCACATCAGAAAAATATCCAGCAGCCCATTTCTCTCTCTCAAGCTCAAGAACACCCACAACTCAAATTAATTCCCTGAAAATTAAATTCATCATCTTTGTAATATTTGTTCCACTGGAAGTTAATTATTTGTGATTCTTGTACTACTAACGAATTAAGTTTCCTAGTTCATATCTTGATATCTTAATTTTTATTAACTAAATTAGAAAAGTTCATGTCGAATTTTCTAATTAGTTATTAATTACTTGATAATCATTTGTACTGAAAATTGTAACACCCATCAAGTTAATATATTGTTATATTCAACTTGAAAATTTGTTTAAATTAATTCCGCATAAATTTTTTCAAGCCAAATTTTATTTAAGGAACAAAATTCGATAAATTGGTATAGATTGTAGTAGGGGGGTTGATTAATTTGGCTTGAAAAAATTTATGCGGAATTAATTTAAACAAATTTTCAAGTTGAATATAACAATATATTAACTTGATGGGTGTTACAATTTTCAGTACAAATGATTATCAAGTAATTAATAACTAATTAGAAAATTCGACATGAACTTTTCTAATTTAGTTAATAAAAATCAAGATATTCAACCCCCCTTCTACAATCTTATCGGACCTAACAGATAACAAGGTCGTTCTTAAATTCCTCAAAGAGAATATCTTTTCTCGTTTCGGTACACCTAGGGCTATCATTAGTGACCAAGGCAAGCACTTTAAGAATCGTCAATTTGAGTCTCTTTTGAAAAAGTACCCAATAACTCATAGACTAGCCACCCCTTACCATCCTCAGACTAGTGGTCAAGTTGAAGTCTCGAATCGTCAAATTAAGCAAATTTTAGAAAAGATTGTCAACTCGAATAGGAAGGATTGGTCTACTAAGTTGACAGATTCCTTGTGGGCCTATCGGACTGCTTTTAAAACCATTTTAGGCATGTCCCCTTATCGGATTGTCTTTGGCAAGGCCTGTCACTTACCCGTTGAGCTTGAACATAGGGCCATGTGGGCCATTCGTGAGTTGAATTTTGACTTGCCAATCGCCGGTAGTCATAGGAAGTTGCAGTTGTCTGAACTCGAGGAGTTGAGAAATGAAGCCTATGAGAACGCTAAAATCTATAAACAAAGAACTAAGATTTTGCATGATAAATCTATTTTGTGACAATTTTCAGTCCCTGTTTTTCCCGTAGAGCTCTCCAGCCTCCATCCTTCTCCGTTCTTCCCATCCTTCACCTTCGCAAACCCCGACCATTTCTCCGTTTTGCTTCCGACCTCCAACCATCCCATAATCATCTCCTCCCTTCAATAACGCCAATCCCCGCAACTCCCATTCCTCTTCGACCATATCTCCCACTTTCTATCCCCCTGCCTCCCTCCTTCAATCACCATCCAATCATTCCAAGCTCCTTAAAAACTACAGCCATCACCCGCCCCTCCTCCGCCTCTCCTCCATTTGCATCGACCGCCACCCCTTACTCCTTCTCTCCTCACCATCCCCTTCAACCTTGCCTCAATCCCCCGTAATTACCCCCCTCCAATATCTTGCCATCTCCGCCGAAAATTTATCTTTTTCTTTTTCGTTTAGAGATCAATCCCTCAATCCTCTCCCCTGTGCTCCGCTCTGTTTCACAAACTCTCGTAATCTCTCGGTCGTACTCTAGCTCCTAGTTCCGCCAATTGACTGTTGCCGTCTGTTGGTCGGTAGTTTAAACTCAAATCGAAGACCCCCCCTCCCTCTGGCTTCTTCTTCTTCGTTCCTTTACAATCCAAGCTAAACCCTCTCCTCTCCTCTTCTTAATTAGAAAATAAATAGTTAAATCCCCTTTTCCATTATCCTTCGTTAGCCTCCCTCTAAACCGGTATCTGTTTATTTTAGATTTCTTCTTTATTTAGTATTATTAAATAATATTATTATTATCTTTAATAAACTATTCTGCTTCTAGTAATAGTAGTAGTATTTTATTATTATTATTATTATTATTATTATTATTATTATTATTATTATTATTATTATTATTATTAGTATTAGTATTAGTATTAGTATTATTATTATTTTTATTATTATTATTAGTATTATTATTATTATGCCCGGCTCTTATTAGTATTATTCTGTTTTCATTTTTATTTTAGGGAAAATGAATTTTTTTGTCACTAAACTATTGACCTTTTTAGAAATCTACCACTCAACTATGAATTTTTATTTTTTAGTCACTAAACTTAGGTTCGGATTTTGTTTTACTCACTAAACTTAGGTTCGGATTTGATTATTAGCATTATGTTAGTTTTTTTTACTCACTAACCTTAGGTTCAGAGTGAAAAAGTCAATTGATGCTTTAATACTTAAAAATGATGCATTACAGAGGACAATTTGTTAAACTTTAATACTTGAAAATGATGCTTTAAACTTTATCTTGAAAATAAATCGATTAAATTTAATAAGATAAAGTCTACATTAAACTTTATCTTGAAAATAAATTGATAAATTTTAATAAGATAAAGTCTGCATTAAATTGTATCTTGAAAATAAATCGATAAAGTTTAATAAGATAAATTTATCCTCTCTAATGATTTATCTTTACAGTTAAACCTCGCTAAATGAATACGCTAGGGACCGAAATTTTTTATTCATTAATCGAGGTAAAAAATACACTATCTCTATTATGTTTGGACCGGAAAAAAATATTCATTTAACAAGGTTATTCGTTTAACGAACATTCATTTATCGATATTTTACTATATCTTAAAATCATAGTAAGATAAAGTGTAATAAGATATAGGAAGATAAAATAAAATTTGAGAGGGATCGATTCGGTAAGCTCGTTACCGACTCGGCTCAGGTCGTAATGAACTCGAGTTCGAAAAGAAAAAAAACTTGTTAAGGTAATTGATAGAATATATTTTTATATATATTTTAGATGATTTTATTCTCGTATTTATTGTGTTTTGTACTGATTTGGATATTTATTTAATAGATTTTATTGTTTTATTGTAGGAAATAAAGAATTCATGACTTGGAAGGATTTGGAGCAAAAAGAGCTATTTTGGAGATAAAATAGGAGAAAATTCGTATTATTGGGCTACAGGGGCTGTTCTACACTGTTTTGGTCATATCTTGAGTTCTAGAAATCCGTTTGAGACCCGTAAGCTGTCCACGCGAAGCTTGTAGAATTATCTTTAATCAGAGGTGGTCCAGTAAGCAAAATCCAACTGGAAGAGCCCAGAAATAGAGGAGAAAAAGAAGTGACGAATTTTACAAGGAATCCTATTCAGTTATGTAATCCTACTTGTAATTTATTTAGAGTATTAAAATACTTTTATTGGGCAAGACTTTTAGAGCCTATATAAACACATCTAGGGTATTATTTTATGGAGGAGAAAAATGATGTAATATTAGATCAGATAATATAGTTTAGAGTAGATTAGTATTATTAGTTGGAGATGTAGAGAAACACCATGACTCTTCTTTTGGGTGACAACATTGAAGTTTGAAGGTTTTATTCTCTTAATCTTTTCTTTGTTCTTATTAGTTTAATTATGTTTTCTTGTTTTACTAGTTGTTTTACTTGTTTAATTATTAACGAGTAGTTATTTCTAGGGCTTAAAGGGAAGCCATGTTTGCACTAATATTGGCATGATTTTCATAGTGGTTTGATTGGTTATGGTTAATTCTGATTGATATGTTTTAATCATTAATTTGTGTAATTGGCCAATATCATGGATTAATTATATGCAAATAGGGGTATGGATCGAGATATTTACTTACTAGAGGCACACATACGATTAGCAGAATTGAATTTGAGTGCGGAAGCATCATTGGATTTCTGAGAGCGTTAATTCTTGGAAGAGATTAACTTGACTCTAATTACCTGATTGATTGAATTACTAAAAGTGGTTAATTGTGTTGAATGTTTCGAGAGTGTTAATGCTTGAAAGAGATTAACATACTCTAGTTATAGGATCACATTGATTGCTTTAGCTTAAGAGCCAATTGTGTAAGCATGGTGGACCTGATTGCCCTAGGTTTTAAATAATTTGTTTATCATCTGTTTAATTAGTGTTAATTTTAATTAGGTAATTAATAATTTCACATAATCGTTTGTCCCTGAAATAATTAGCGATAACTGAAAAGGAATTAGTAGAACCTGTCTCCTTGTGGATTCGACCCGTTTGCCATCTGTACTAGCAATAGACACCGTGCGCTTGCAGTTAGGTATAATTTGACATATCAAGTTTTTGGCGCCGCTGCCGGGGAGACAGCGAGTTTCTGTTGATTTTAATTTAGTTGTTTAGATTGTTTCCATTGTCTCGTTGGAACCTTTGTTCCAATTGAGGCGAATTTTACTGCGTTTTCTTGGCTTTGTTGAGTGTCTACAGGTTTGCAATGGGTGAAGTTGATACTTTTGCACTCTTATCTTCCCTAGTAGAGGCACATACTCGAGAGATTGCCATGTCGAAGCCTACAGAGCCCACTATGCGTCCAATGAGTATCAATGAGATGTCACAAGTGGCCCCTAAAACTTACAACTTATGTCAAATTTGCGGTGTGCAGGGTCACTATGGTTTTGAATGCTCTTACAATGTCTATAATTCTCAGAGTACTCAGTGCGGACAAATGAATTCTTTTGAAGAAGGATATGGGTACAATCAGTATTCAAACACTTTTGATCAAGAATGCGTGAATCAACCAAATTTCTACTACCAGGACAATGGTGCTCAAAATTTTTCATATCATAATCAACAACAGTTTGAGCAACAATATTATCAGTCATATGAGTAGCCGCCACAGCAAGAATATCAATATCCTCATCTACAAGAAAATCTACATGTTTCTCAATCCAGTGTAGATGTGCAAGCTGATCAGACAAATGAGATGTGGGATATCTTGAATAAACTGCTAAAGAGTTTTGAAGAATTAAAGACTCAAAGTTTGGCGATTGAATCTCAAATTGCACAGTTGGCTAACTCTTCTACTAAAGGGCAGCTCGACTATTTACCATCATCATCTATCTGATCCGAAGAGGACCTGGCTGCTATCAACCTCACAAGCGATCAGGAATATGATAGTTTCTCCATGTATGTTGATGATGAGGCCATTGATAAAGAGAAGGAGCATGCCACCGATGACGAGATCAATGATGTTGCTGCTACCAAGGACAATGTGACTGATGATGAGGTGACAAAAGAAAGCAATACAGAGATAGTTGTTGTTTCTCTTCCACAACCTGTGACTAAGCTACCATGTATTGGTAAATTTGCTTTCGATCTAGCCTCTACTTACAAGGCTTCTTTGCTCAAGACTACCTATTACAAGGTTGACATGATGATAGTTGTCCAAGAAGATCTTTCTCAAATTTTGGTTGATGATCCATATAAAGTGGCTCCTACGTTTGAAACTCGAGGAGAGGGAGAAGATGGAAGTATCGGCTTAATCTTTGATGTGATAAGCCAAGATGTCCGAATGACTCCAGTGAAAGTGAGGAGTGGAGAAAAGCCACCACCAGAACCTCCACCTTATGTCAAGGGAGTTCAATATTTTCGTGGTGTCGAATTTTATCGCTGTTTTATCACAAAGTTTTCCAAAACTGCACAAGCACTTTCTCTATTGCTTATTAATGGCATATTTTATTTTACTGATGCTTGTTTGGAGACTTTCTGCAGGATAAAGACAATCACTAACACTCTTGATACTTTTTGTGGTGACAATCACTAACATAAACTTTGTATGCAATTCTTTCTATAGAGTAGCCAAGAAAAATTCCTTCAAATGCCTTTGCATTAAACTTACCAACATATTCTGAATTGTCCTTTAACACAAAGCATTTGCTTCCAAAAGTATGAACATACTTTAGAGTAGGCTTCTTTCCAGTCATCAAATTGTAAGGTGTCTTTCCAGTGTTTTTGTTGATGAGAGTTCTGTTCTGGATATAGCATGCAGTGCTCACAGCCTCAGCCCAAAAACATGTAGGCATCTTTGCATCAAGTAACATTGTTCTAGCAGCCTCAATTAGAGTTCTATTCTTTCTCTCAACAACTCCATTTTGTTGTGGAGTCCTTGGAGCTGAGAATTGCTGAGAAATGCCATTCTCTTTACAGAATGCTTCAAGTATGGCATTTCTGAACTCTGTTCCATTGTCACTTCTCAATGCAGTCACACTTGCATTGTTGGCCTTTGCTTCCTTATCAACTTTCTTTATATGCTCAATGATTACTTGTGGGGCCTCATCTTTTGATGCTAGAAATTCCACCCATGTATACCTTGTAAAGTCATCAACCATCACCAAGGCATACTTCTTTCTTCCTAGTGACATAATATTGACAGGCCCAAACAAATCCATATGAATGAGTTGTAGGGGCTTGGTTATTGATGTCACTGTCTTTGACTTGTGGCTTGATCTTTTCATTTTTCCTTTTTGACAAGCCTCACACACTCCTTCTTGGCAGAATTCAAGTGTAGGCATGCCTCTCACTAACTCTCTTTTGACTAGAGAATTAATGGCTTTGAAGTTCAGGTGTGATAATTTCTTGTGCCACAACCAACAATCTTCATTTGATGCTTTTGAATAAAAGCAACAAATTTTGTCCTTGTTTGCAGAGTCCATATTGGCTACAAACAGGCTTCCCTTTCTTACTCCAGATAGAGCAAAATCACCAGTCTTCTTGTGGGTGATCAAACATTCATCTTTGTCAAAATCCACCTTGAATCCCCTATCAGTAAACTGACCAACACTTAGCAGATTATGCTTGAGCCCCTTGACTAGTGCTACATCTTCAATGATGACATTACCAACTTTCAACTTGCCATATCCCAATGTGTTACCCATGTTGTCATCTCCAAAAGCAACCATTGGGCCAGCCTTTTCCTCATACTGTGATAGCAGGGCCATATCACCAGTCATATGATTTGAGAATCCACTATCCAAAATCCACATGACCTTCTTTTCACTTTCTTTGCCCTGCAAACACAAAGGTATTACTTTTCCTTTGGTACCCAAACAAGTTTGGGTCCATGTGACTTAAAAACAGTTTTATCATAAACAACATGCTTGTCAACTTTCTAAGTGTTAGTCTTCTTGTCACTGTTAGAAGTCTTAGAACCTGAAGTTTCAGACTTAGGTGACAGAGGTACCTTCCTAGCTTTAGGAGGACTTGAAGACTTTGACCTGATGTAGTGTGTGTGAGAATTGTGACTGATACAACCATCAATGAATTGCCTTCTCAGATTGAAACAACTAGTCATAACATTCATATTGCATGGCATACAGTCAAATTTATCACAAAATGGTGGATCTCTATGTCTTAGAGGCACAGAACAATCATAGAAAGGTTTGGACACACTACCAACAGGTTTCTTGCATGCATGAGTTAAATGATTGGTACTGAAACAGTTCTGACAAGTTTTCTTAGGGGCATTAGGCATATAAGCATAGTTGTTATCCTTATTAATCCCTAACTTGCCATTTCTGTTTTGTTTCTTCTTAGTCACTTTCTTTTCTGATTCACTATTCCCAGCTGAAACAAACTTAACAAACTTCTTAGGTCTTGGCCTATCAACTACTGGCTCCTTGGCTTTTGACTTGACACTCTCACTCTTGGAGGATGCTTGTTGTTCATTGGCTTGTGCCTCATCCTCATCATTCAACATATGTTTGATGAGTAAGGCTTCCTCATCAATTTCAAATGTTGATTCCTTAAAAATTGGATGTTCAGTCTTTTTCAAAATGTGAGGCACTTCCTTATGAACAACTGTGTCATCTTCAATGACAGCATAGCCTTTTCTCTGTTTAAGAGTGTCATAGTCAAGTCCAATAGCAGCCTTGGGATTAGCTTCAATTTTCTCACAGTAGGATTGCACCAGACCAGATGATTTCTTGAAAGTTTTTAGTTTGAATTCATTTTCAGCTAATTCATCCCTAAGAGCCTTTTCACCCTGACTAGCACATAAAACCTTATTCTGCAAATATTCAACTTCTTTCTTAAGGTTTTCTACCTGCATAGAAGTTAGCTCAAGTTCCTCATTCTTTTTGGTTAACATTTCATTTTTAGTAGATAGTTTAGTAATCTCTTCATTAGCAGCAGTCATACTAGTATGAATGTTAAACATCTCAACAGATAGTTGTTCAATCATGCATTTATACTCTGAAATAAACATGTCTATAGTAGTGAGAGATGGTACCTGAGGATCTGATGGAGATGTGTCATCCTTGGAATTGGCCATCAAGGCATAATTGCAGAATTCTTGTTCCTCTCCATCACTGTCAGAATCATCCCAACACTTCCCTTCAGCTATGTAGGCCTTACCTTGTGTCTGCTTTTTCAGAAGGGCCTCATACTTAGCTTCGAGCTCAAGATAATCTCTATCCTTCTTTTTAGGCTTCTTGCATTCACTGGCAAAATGCCCTAGGTCATTGCATCTATAGCACCTTACAGATGACCTATCCACATGGCTGGTTTTAAACTTATTCTTGTTTGGTTTCACAGGTGCCTTGCTCTTGTTGAATGAATGGTTTTGGGTTTTGGGTTTGAAGGGTTGATTCCTTTTGAATCTGATGTTTGGAAATTTTCTGGCCATGAAAGCATATGAAGTGTTTTCCATCCCATCTAGTTCTTCAAGAATGTAAAACTCTTCTTCCTCCTTCTCCTCAACAGGTTCACTTACCTCAGGTTCAGTTTCTTCCTCTTCTACTACCTCCTCTATCCTTAACTGGCTTGTAGATGTTTCTAGGTCTTGAATAGATTTGTTGATAATCAAGGCACATGATGTGTTTACCATTCTGCCTTGATTGGCTTGGATAGCCCTTTTCTGAAGCAACTCAAGCTCATGAGTTTTTAAAACCCCATAGAGCACATCATATGTAACTTTGTTCAAATCTCTTTCCCTTAGAGAAATGACCCTTTGCTCTAGATGGTTTGGTGAGGATAGCAGAAACTTCATGTTTAACTCCTTGGTACTGTAAACCTTGCCATTCATCTGCAACTCAGTAACTAGCTTGTGAAATCTCTCAAACATCTCAGTAATGCTTTCCTTGGGCTGTGCCATGAAAGCTTCATACTGTGTGACCAGTATCTGTTTCTTGTTTTCCTTAACCTCATCAGTTCCTTCACACAACACCTCAATGTGATCCCACATTTCTTTGGCAGATGTACATGATGCAATGTTTGCAAACATTGACATGTCCATGGAATCAATGATAAGCAACATGAGGTGGTTGTCAAGAGCAACCTTCTCTCTTTCTGATTCTGTCCATTTTGATGGATCCTTGGCCTCATAAGATCTTGGGATAGTTGTGGTTCCAACAGTCTTCTCTGGTATCTCTTGTTGTGGAACAAAAGGACCATTCTTGAGAATCTCAGGATACAAAGGATGAGAGGCTTTGATGAACAACATCATCTTTATCTTCTAGAGGTTGTAATTCTCTTTGTCAAACTTAGGGACTTTCACCGTTCCTGTAGTCTTTGGTGTATTCGAACTCATGATCGTTTTTTTGTTTTTGAATAAACAGCCCGCTCTGATACCACTTGTTGAGTATTGAATATAGTAAAAGAATACAGAGGGGGGTGAATGGATTCTTGAACTTTTCTTGTTCGAGTCTATGTAGCAAGTAAGTGTTTGTGTGTGCAAGAGTGAAGGTGCGGATAAAGAACAACACAAGACACAATATCACTTTAATCTAATGTATTATTAGATAAAGGTTGCTACAATCTGTGAATACAAATGATAGTATTCTCAGCTTCGTTTTTCTCAGAGAGATATAGCTTACAGTGTATGAAAAACTTGACTCACAAAGTTAATGACTAAGGAAGTGAGGCTGTATCCTTATAGAACATGGATACACCCTACTTACTACAAATAAGGTAGCTGAACAAATTACTTTATAGTCTGTCTATCCTTTTTGAGTAAGTGTCCAAACGGTTACAGATTTGACTTTGCAAAGCCTGTTCAGATCCACTTCTTTAGCCCCTTGTCTCTTCTATATCTCTCCAAGCTTCCTTGTAGGCTTTCCAGAGCACGTTACAGATTGTGGTCCATAAAGTGCATTGGCTTGTTGCAGGTTTCTGACTTATACAATTTCTTCAGTATTTTGTCTCCAAGAATGTATTCGAGAAGTGACTAAGTAGATGATTCGAGAACTAGAATTTACTTGATCGATAACTCTGAGTTCTCGAACACTGTTATATTGACATGTCGAACCACTTCTTGAATAGCTCTTTTCCATCAGGATTCCTTGAGTTGTCGAATAGAACATTTGACTTATCGAATCCTCGAGATATCGAATAACTTTCTGAGTCCTTGAGATATCGAATGGAACTTTGACTTGTTGACTCTTTGAGAACTCGAATACTACTTTGACTTGTTGACTTCCTGAGTTCTCGAATAGAGTACATAGACATATCGAATCTCTGAGATATCGAACAGTGTATTCAGAGATATCGAATAATGTCTTGAGATATCGAATCCCTGACTTCTCGAATGCTGGACTTCTCGAATAGACAAATATACTTCTCGAATTGGTACTTAGGCAAATTCTTCATTTCTTCAAATCCCAACTGTGATTATTTGACAGTCTTTATCTTTTTGCTTGAGGCATGAACCTTGGAACTTCTTTCAAGCATTATTCTAGACTCTATAAGTACAGTTACACAACTAGGATTTGATGCCTACTACAAGTACAATACAAACAGAAACTCTACAACTAGAGGTTCCCTCAGTCAAGAGGTCATGTAAGTAATGCAAAGCATTACAAACAATTAGGCTTGTTATTAGATGTATACAGACATGCCTCCGTAACTAACAAAATATTTTTATGATTATAAAGGAATTATTTATTTATGCTAATATTTAACATAATGCTAATAATCAAATCCGAACCTAAGTTTAGTGAGTAAAACAAAACCGAACCTAAGTTTAGTGACTAAAAAAGAAAAATTCATAGTTGAGTGGTAGATTTCTAAAAAGGTCAAGAGTTCAGTGACAAAAAAATTCATTTTCCCTTTATTTTATTTTTATTTTTATTTCGGTTGTATTTTTATTGCTATTATAATTTTTATTTTTGGTAGAATATTTCATTTTAATTTCTAACTTTGACGATGTCGCGTAGTTTACGTGTTGGCAGTTTGAATTTAGGTACCTTATCGGGAAAATTTTTGGAGTTAGTGGACGTGCTGAAGAAGCGGAGAGTGGATGTGGCATGCATTCAAGAGACTAGGTGGAAGGGGGCTCACTCCAGAGAAGCGAACGGGTATAAGTTGTGGTACTCAGGTCTTGCCAACTCCAGGAATGGAGTGGGTATTCTGTTGGCGAAGGATCTAAAAGACAACGTCGTGGAAGTGAAGAGAAGCAGCGACAGGATCATGTCCGTCAGGGTCGTGGTTGGGGAGAAGGTGATGAACGTGGTGTGTGCGTATGCCCCTCAAGCCGGTTTGGGCGATTCAGAGAAGGAGGCTTTCTGGGTCTGTCTAGATGAGTTGGTCGGAAGTATTCCTGACGACCAATTTGTAGTGATGGGTGGCGATTTCAATGGTCACATTGGTGAGAGGGCAGATGGCTACCCAAGCGCTCATAGGGGTTTTGGCTTCGGGGCCAGGAATGTCGGTGGATCCGCGTTGTTGGAGTTTGCTACTGCCCAGGAGTTGGTAATTGTGAATTCTGTTTTTCAGAAGAGGGCTGAGCACCTCATCACCTTTAGTAGTGGGGGGCACAACACTCAAATCGATTACATACTTTTGCGCAGTCGGGATGCTAGGACGTGCGTAGATTGCAAGGTGTTCCGGAGTGAGGCGTGTACATCTCAGCACCGGCTGCTGGCCATGGATCTAGTCATGGGGGGTCGAGTTGTTCGCAGGTCGAGAGAGTTCAGACCTAGAATCCTTTGGAAGGATTTGAAGGGCGAGAAGGCGGCCGAATTCAGGGAGTCTTTGTCCAACGAAGGTTGTTTTGCGCGTAGTGGAGATGCCAACAGCAGGTGGACCAACATGGCAAAGGCTATTCGGTGTGTGGGCGAGAAGGTGGTGGGGGTTTCCTCAGGAAGGTTCAGTGGTCATAAGGAGTCGTGGTGGTGGAACGAGGAGGTTCAAAAGAAAGTTAAAGCTAAACTTGCGCTCTTTAAAGAACTTTTGTTCATGTGTGCAGGGGCGGAGAGGATTCTGAAGATGGAAGCGTACAAGGTGGCGAGACGAGAGGCAAAAAAGGCCGTGGCGAAAGCCAAAGAGGAAGCCTATGAGGGGCTGTACAAGCGCCTAGATACCAAGGAAGGAGCGAATGCTATCTTTAAACTAGCTAAAGCTAGGGAGAGAGGGCGGCGCGACCTGGGTTCTGTTAAGTTTGTTAAGGATGATTCAGGCCAGGTGTTACTGAATGAAGAGGCTATCAAGGAGAGGTGAAGTTCGTATTTCCATAATCTTTTCAATGAGGCTAGAAGGAGTGGTACTGGTGTGGAGCAAGAGGTCCCTCCTTCGTCGGTGCTTTCTATCGGTTCTTGTGAGTGTATCAGCAAGGAGGAAGTCAAGGGTGCCCTTCTTAAGATGGCCAGAGGGAAGGCGGTTGGCCCGGATCAGATCCCAATCGAGGCGTGGCTTTGTCTGGGTGAGGTTGGCGTTCAATGGCTAGCAGATCTGTTTAATGATCTCCTCTTGGGTGCTAAGATGCCAACTGAATGGAGGCGTAGTATCGTGGTCCCTTTTTTCAAGAACAAAGGCGATGCCCAGAGTTGCAGTAACTACCGGGGTATTAAATTACTCAGTCATACTATGAAACTTTGGGAGAGAGTGGTTGAATGTCGGATTAGAAGAGAAGTTGCAATCTCAGAGAATCAATTTGGTTTTATGCCGGGGAGATCGACGACCGAGGCCATCCATCTCGTTAGACGCCTTATGGAGAAGTTCAGGGAGCGTCGCAAAGACCTCCATATGGTGTTCATTGATCTTGAGAAGGCCTATGATAGCATCCCCCGTGAAGCTATTTAGAAGAGCCTTGAAGAGAGGAGAGTGACGTCTTCGTACGTTAGGGCGATTCAAGACATGTACTCCCAGGCTAGTTCTTGCGTTCGGACCCCAGTGGGTGACTCCTGTTTTTTCCCTGTTGAGATAGGCCTTCATCAGGGGTCAGCCCTAAGTCCTCTACTTTTCGCCCTTATCCTTGATGGCATGTCGCGAGGGATTCAAGATACCGTCCCTTGGTGCATGCTCTTCGCTGATGATATCGTGTTAGTGGCAGAGTCGAGGAGGGAGGTGAACGAGAAGCTGGAACTTTGGAGATCTACTTTGGAGTCCCAAGGCTTACGTATGAGCCGATCTAAAACCGAGTATCTATGGTGTAACTTCAGTGGTGAGGAGAGTGAGGGGGGAGTGGATGTTAAGATTCAAGATCAGATCGTACCTAGTACGGATAAGTTCAAGTATCTAGGCTCGATCATCCATAAGGAAGGTGAGGTTGAAGACGATGTCAAACATCGTATCAAGGCTGGGTGGCTGAGGTGGAGGGCAGCGTCAGGGGTGATGTGCGACAAGAAGGTCCCTTTAAAGTTGAAAGGGAAATTCTATAGAGCGGCAATTCGGCCTACAATGCTATACGGTTCTAAGTGTTGGGCACTGAAGAAGGCCCTCGAAAGAAAGCTGGAAGCGGCTGAAATGAGGATGTTACGGTGGTCGTGTGGGCGCACGATGTTAGATAGAATCCCGAATGAGGTGTTCAGGAGCGAGCTTGAAGTGGCGCCTCTTTCTGCGAAAGTCAGGGAAGGGAGGTTGAGATGGTTCGGCCACGTCCGTAGGAGGCTGGCTGAAGCCCCAGTGAGGAGGGTCGAGAGTCTTTCGGTGGTTGGGGTGAGGAGGAGAGGCAGACCGAGGAGGTCGTGGGAAGAGCAGCTTAGGATGGATATGAAGGCCTTGAACTTGAATGAAACCATGATAGCGGACAGGTGCTCTTGGAGGCGTCATATCAGAGTGGTGGATTCTCTTTTAGGGAGCGGCTCTGTTATGGAGAGCCTCAGAGTTGGGTTATCTCGGTTAGCTTTATCTTAGAAGTTCAGCTTTTTTTGGCATTTTTCGTTTTATTGTCTTCTATTTGCCGGTTTTTGCAGTTGCAGGGAGATTGAGCCGCTTTTCTCTGTGTGCGGTTTACTTTCTGTTGTCGTTTGCTTGTGGTTTATTATGCAGGGGGCCCGACCGGAGCTATTCTCACAAGCTGGTAGAGCGGAGCGCATCAGGACCGCAGTAACATAATTCCAAGCAGGCGGGTAGGTCCCATGTGGAGAACGCCATGGGCTCAGGTATTGCTTTGAACATTTTCGTACCATTTAGATTCCTGTGTATATAGCACCCACCGTATCTGTCGTGCACGTAGCCGAGGGTCTTCACGGAAACAGCCTCCCCGCCTTAAAAAAGCGGGGGCATGGTCTGCGTACAACTTACCCTCCCCAGACCCTGCTCTGAGCGGGATATACTGGGTATGTTTGGTTTGGTTTGTTTGGTTTTAGAGTTATATTCAAATGATAGTCATATTTAGTTCAAAACTGGATAGTTATACCGATAGTTATATTATTAACTGATTGTTATATCAGTAAAAACAAAGCAATATGACTATGGCTGTAATATAAAAGAGACAGAAGACAGAAGCATCAGTACGCACATCTGAAAAATATCCAGCAGCCCATTTCTCTCTCTCAAGCTCAAGAACACCCACAACTCAAATTAATTCCCTGAAAATTAAGTTCATCATCTTTGTAATATTTGTTCCACTGGAAGTTAATTATTTGTGATTCTTGTACTACTAGCGAATTAAGTTTCCTAGTTCATATCTTGATATCTTGATTTTTATTAACTAAATTAGAAAAGTTCATGTCGAATTTTCTAATTAGTTATTAATTACTTGATAATCATTTGTACTGAAAATTGTAACACCCATCAAGTTAATATATTGTTACATTCAACTTGAAAATTTGTTTCAATTAATTCCGCATAAATTTGTTCAAGCCAAATTTTATTTAAGGAACAAAATTCGATAAATTGGTATAGATTGTATTCAACCCCCCCTTCTACAATCTTATCGGACCTAACAATTGGCATCAGAGCCTATTGATTGATACACAAATCAAGATCCTATTTTTATTCAATCAAAAATTTATCTTGAATTTTTAACTCACTTAAAAATTCATCATGTCTTCAAAAGCCATTGTTAAGATTCCCATATTTAATAAGGATAATTAGTGATATGTGGAAAAATAAAATGGAGTTGTTTCTTGATGTTACAAATCCAAAATATTTGTGGGTTTTGAAAAATGGACCAAAAATTCCTATGGTTCATGAAGAACAAGTTGTTACTGATGGAGCTGTTACAACACCTGCTAGAACATATGAAAAGGATCCTAAGCTATTTTCTGATAATGAAAAGGAGGATGCTAGATTGGACAAAAATCTGAGACTCATTCTAATAGATTCCCTGGATGCTGTA
Organism: Kitagawia praeruptora; assembly: GCA_037693485.1. NCBI lineage: Eukaryota > Viridiplantae > Streptophyta > Magnoliopsida > Apiales > Apiaceae > Kitagawia > Kitagawia praeruptora. The sequence goes on from CM075352.1 coordinate 131,502,019, forward strand.
ATGTATAGCCATGTGATGAATTGTAAAACTGCTAAGCACATCTGGGAAACTATTGAGACTATTAATAAAGGAACTGATGAAGTCAGGGAAAACAGACTTCAAATTTTGACCTCTGAATATGAACACTTTAGAGCTGGCCCCAATGAAGGCATTCAGGAAGTGTTCGAAAGGTATAACAAAATAATCAACAACTTGCAAGTTCATGGAAAGCAATATACCCAGAAGGAGATCAACATGAAGTTTTTACTGACAATGCCTACTCACTTAGAGCATAGGATAACTGCCATCAGAGAATCTAGAGATTTGAATAAGATTGCTCTTGAAAGGCTGTTTGGTGTTCTGAAAACATATGAATTAGAACAAGTACAGCAGAAGGAGTTCTCTAGTAAAGGCAGGGTGGCAAGTTTTTCTACAGCTCTGGTAATTAAGGAAGTGGAAGCTAAAGTTGTTCAACCTAACAGCTTCAACAAGGAACAAACTGAAGTGGAACATGGTCAGACACCAGCTACTCAGGATGATGGAGAATTTTATTCATTAGAAGAGCTGGGTCAACTAGAAGATGAATCTATGGCTATGATGGTGAGACAATTCAGTAACTTCAGATTCAGGCGAAATCCAAAGTTCAGGTTTAAGTCTAATAGCAGATTCCAAAGAGGAGGTTCTTCATCCTCTAGTAACAGGGGAGGATACAAAACTGGAACTGTTGGCAAATGCTGAAACATCAACTCGTTATACTACACCGGTAATTCTTATTGACGCTGAGTTGATTGATAGCTTATATAATTCCATGGGTAATGCAAAGAAACAAATTGAAAGAATAACTCTGTTGAACATTAATCTTGAAAATGAAGTGTTAGAACTAAAAAAGGTGCCTGATAATTAAGATCTGCAAATAAAAGAAATAGCTCGACTTAACCACAGAGAAAACTCGATTTCAGAATACATGCATAAACAAATTGCTAAAGTTGCTGAACAAGAAACCAGGATTAGAGAACTTGAAACACAGATTAGAGATTGTTATAATTCTGTTAAAGTTTCTAAAGAGCACTTCAACAAACAAGCTGTAGAACGAACTGTAGGAATATGGTTTGGTTACAAAGAAGCTGTTGGTTCTTTGAGCAATCATTCTGCTAATCCCATTCCTGCTAAAGAAAGAGGTATATCATATGTACTCAAAGATGTTGAAAAACCTATGTTTAAAACCTCTGTTGCTAAACCACCAAATATGTATTCTATTGTGATTCAAGAAGAAATGAGAAATGAGGACAGTGCTAATGGAATAGTCATTGATAATGAAAAATCTGTTAAGGCACCTACAACCAAAAATGTTAAATCTAATAAGGTTGTTTCTATGAAACCAGTGAAGTTTGTTCCCAGTTCATCTAAAATTGAGTTAGGTGATAACAAGTTGGAGCAGAATAATAACATGCCTAACATGAATACCATGCATATCATTCATTCTAATCATAAAGCATGTGGTGTTGTCAATTGTATGTCTTGTGCTTTTAATGTGATGTCTGCTTACTTTAATGGTAATCATGCATGTGCTAATAAGACTACTCCCCGACAACATATGAACAGAAACAAAAGTGTCAGATCAAAGACTGCTAGTCCTCCTCATGTTAGGAGAGAGACATTTGTACCTAAGCCTAAACAAAGTTTTACTAAGGCTGTTTATAAGGTCAAATGTCCAGTCAATGAAACAAGTGTTATTGTTGCTAAACAACCATGGATACCTAAAATGAAACAAAAGATTGTCAAATATGTTTATAGGGTAAAATGTTTATTGACTAATGGTAAAATTGGTGTTAAGGTGAAAAATGCTGTTTTTCATGACAAAGGCCAATTCTTTAAGTATTCTGGACCCAATCAAATTTGGGTTCCGAAGAAGGTTTAATCCGTTTGTCATTGCAGGGTGTTGAACAGGTTGAACGAGTAACCTGGATCTTGGACAGTGGATGTTCAAGGCATATGACTGGTGACAGAACCCTGCTGACAAATGTGGTGGAGAAGGCCGGCCCAGTAGTTACCTTTGGAGATAACAACAAAGGTAGAACTGATGGATATGGCAGACTTGAAGCTGGAAATGTTATCATTGATGAAGTCTCTTTTGTGAAAGGACTTGAGCACAATTTGCTCAGTGTTAGTCAATTCTATGACAAAGGATATGAAGTTTATTTCAACAAGAAGAATTGTCTAATTTCACACATGAGACATGAAAAGCCACAACTGACAGGAGTTAGAAAAGGCAATTTGTACGTAGCCAATATGAACTCAGGAAGCACTGCAGAAATTACTTGCTTCTACACTAAAGCATCTAATGACGAGAGTTGGATATGGCACAAGAAACTTTCTCATCTCAATTTCAAAAAAATGAATTCTCTAGTTAAAAGAGAATTGGTGAGAGGTTTGCCTTCAATGGAATTCACTCAAGAAGGACTGTGTGATGCATGTCAAAAAGGCAAGCTAAAAAGTGTAACTCACAGGAGCACTGACACATCTTCAATAACTGAACCATTACAATTACTTCATATGGATTTGTTTGGTCCAGTTAATGTGATGTCCATGTCAAGGAAGAGATATGCTCTAGTGATCGTTGATGATTTTTCAAAATACACATGGGTCCTGTTTTTGAATTCTAAAGATGAGACTCCACAACTGGTGATTGATCACATCAAGTTAATTAAGCTGGATTCTACGTATCCAGTGATAGCCATAAGGTCAGATAATGGAACTGAATTCAAGAATGCAGTTCTGAATGATTTCTGCACTGAGAAGGGTATAACCAAACAATATTCAGCACCAAGAACTCCTCATCAAAATGGAGTAGTGGAAAGAAAGAATAGAACCTTGATTGAAGCTGCACGTACTATGCTAAGTGAATCAAGGCTTCCATTGTATTTTTGGGCTGAAGCTGTCAACACTGCGTGCTATACCCAGAATCGAACTCTTATCAACAAAGACTTGATGAAGACACCTTATGAAGCTATGAATGAAAAGAAACCAACACTCAAATACTTTCATGTATTTGGAGCAAAATGTTTTGTGCTTAAAGAAGGAGATGATCAAGGTGGAAAATTCGAGGCCAAAGCACATGAAGTAATTTTCGTTGGTTATACAAGAAGAGCTTATAAGGTGTATGTTATTGATCAACAGAAGATGATGGAAAGTGTTAATGTAACATTTGATGACACTAAACTCCCTAGTATTCAAACTGAGGATTCATCTAAAAATCTATCTTTTAATGACATGACAGATCCAGATTCAGATGATGACAATCCACCTGATGTTTTTGATGATGCTAATGACAACAATGAAAATGGTGATGATGATGATCAGGGTAATGGTGATGAAAACAATGAGAATAATGAAGATATTCCTGACACTCTTGAACAATCATCTAGTCAACCTGGCAACAACTCAGGGGGAGATAATGAAGGATCAACTAGTCATACTCAACATCACAATGAAGAACAAGGCGAATCATCAAGATTAAATCTTCCAAGACAAACAGTTTGGAATTGAGCTCATCCTTTTGAGCTAATTATTGGTGATCCAGATGTTGGAGTCAAAACTAGAAGTGCTACTCAAAATCAATGTAATTATTCAGGGTTTCTATCTGAAATGGAACCTAAGAAAACTGAGGAAGCTCTTTCTGATCCTGATTGGGTGATTGCTATGCAAGATGAACTCAATCAATTCAAGTAAAACAAGAAGTATGGAAGCTGGTACTCAGACCTACAAACAGAACTGTGGTTGGCACTAGATGGGTATTCAGAAACAAACTTGATGAATATGGCATAGTGACGAGAAATAAAGCAAGACTGGTAGCAAAAGGTTATTCACAAGCTGAAGGCATTGATTATGATGAAACCTACGCTCCAGTGGCAAGACTTGAGGCCATCAGAATATTCTTGACATTCGCAGCATTCTCAAACTTTAAGGTTTATCAAATGGATGTCAAGAGTGCTTTTCTGAATGGTAAGCTAGATGAAGAGGTATATGTAGAACAGCCCCTGGCTTTGAAGATCCAGAATTCATGGACTATGTCTACTTTCTCTTTAAGGCTATCTATGGTCTTAAGCAAGCACCAAGGAAATGGTATGACACTCTCTCTGAATTTTTAATTGAAAATGGTTTTGTTAGAGGCGTCATAGACAAAACTCTCTTTACAAAGAAACATAAAAATGATACAATATTAGTTCAAATCTATGTGGACGATATAATATTCGGGTCTACTAATGATCTTCTTTGCAAGAAATTTGCTAAGTTAATGTAGGGTAAGTTTGAAATGAGCATGATGGGTGAGCTGAAGTTCTTTCTTGGATTGCAAGTAAGTCAAAGAACAGATGGGATATTTATCTGTCAATCCAAGTATGTCAAAGAGCTTCTCAAGAAATATCAAATGGAGGACTCATCTTCAGCAAGAACACCATCATCTACAGCTGTTAAATTTGGAGCATGTGAAAATTCTGCTAAGGTAGATATCACAAGCTACAGAGGTATGATAGGCTCATTACTTTATATTACTGCAAGTAGACCAGATATTATGTATGCTACATGCTTGTGTGCAAGGTTCCAATCGGATCCTAGAGATGTTCATCTCATTGCTGTAAAACGAATCTTGAGATATCTTAAGGGTACGCCTAACTTAGGCATCTGGTACCCTAAATATTCTGGTTTTATTCTTGTTGGATATACAGATTCAGATTATGCAGGAAGTGTTGTAGATAGGAAAAGCACCTCTGGAAGTTGTCAATTCCTAGGTGGCAGGTTGGTTTCCTGGTACAGCAAGAAATAGCAAACAGTTTCCAACTCCACAGCTGAAGCTGAATATATAGCTGCTGGAAGCTGTTGTGCACAGATCTTTTGGATTAGGAATCAGCTAAGGGACTATGGCTTTGTACTTGACAGGATTCCTATCCTGTGTGACAATACAAGTGCCATAGCAATCTCAAACAATCCTGTGCAGCATACTAGGACAAAGCACATCGATATCAGGTATCATTTTATTCGAGAGCATGTCATGAATGGTACCGTGGAGTTACATTTTGTACCCACGGAAGAACAAACAGTAGATATTTTTACTAAGTCTCTTGATGAATCCACATTCATCAGAATTGTTGGTGAATTGGGTATGTTAAATAGTCCTAGTAATTAAATTAGTTAATATCTGAGGTTTGCTCTTTAATAATTTATAAGTGATTACTTTGTAAATATTTGTTATTAAAATCACTTGTATAATTATTTTATCAACTTATTTTCTTGCTTGTTAATTCTTAAATCATTGTCATTATCTTTTTAATATATTCCTACTTACTTCTTTTAATTTTAGAATATTTTAATTTTCTCTAAAAATATTTTTCTCAAATTTTACAAGTTGAAATTAGTGAGAAATCTATTTTTGTTGAAAATTACTTTTGAATATTTGTGTTGATTTAATAAGTCATATTTTCTCTTTAAATGATTTTTTATAAGAAAGTTACTTTATTAAGAAAATATATAGATTTATTAATTTACTACAAATATTTATGTAAATAGTTAATAATTTATTAAATGGTTTGTAGTGTTTGTCCTTTTGTTATTAATGTTTGATTTCGTAAAAAGGATAACCTATGGTATTTTTAGTATTTTCTTATTTTCTATTTAGCTATTTTTAAGTAGTTATATTGTTGTAAATATTTTTATAAATTATTTTCTTTTACTTTTAATATTCTGTAAATATTATTAATACAATTATTTTTGAATAAAAAAAATAATAATAAAAAAAATAAAAAAAATAAAAAAAATCGTAATTTTCTTTTCTTTTTAGTTTTTATTTATTATTATTTTTATGTATATTATTTCTTATTTTGTATATTGTTTTTCGTGTGTATATAAATAGTTTGTATAGTTTTTCAGTTTAGTCACTATACTTTCAAAACTTACAAACAGGTCCCTGTACTGGTTCTTTTGTACCTATTATGTTTAACACACACATATCAAGTTGTTTTAACTTCTAATCTTTGTTGTGTTGTTGTTATTAACAGAATTTCTTATTAAGGAACATTGTTGGTATCAAAATGGTATATGTCAATTCAATTGTTTAGGAACTAACGTTTGATTTTCAGGTTCTAACAATTGGAAGACAAGACCTAACAAGTGTTAACAAGTGGTAATTGTTGGTATCTAACATACATGATCTAAAACATGATAAAATAGTTTTGTTTGTATTGGTTTGAACATTAACTTACATTAATTCGATTAATATTATTAATTGAATTTCTGTCTTTGTTTTTGTTTAGTAAAACTGGCTCAAGATCTTTATATTTCCTAACTCAAAATCTCTTTCTATAGTTGTGATTGCTTACATTTTAAATCTTTTGAAATCACAACTGTATATCATTCTATCTCTATTGATCATACTCTGTGATGCAGGTTCATCTAAATGGAGTTTTGTTTTCTCACATGATTAGTCATAAGGTTGTAAATCCAACAACTTTTATCCCAAACTACAGTCAAACTCAAACACATTCTATCTTACACCCTAAAAGGAAGTAACCTATCAGACTAGAGGTCACCAGGGAGTAACTGCACGTGATGCAGCAAATAAGGATGTGTGGGATATTCAGTTGGAGAGTCACTACCTTATACACTAACCAAAATATTTCATATGAACAAAGTGAGAATGCACACACTAAGGATGAATTGACGGAAACCTGTAATCCAACCATTTGACGGTTAGGATTATAAGTTAAAGGTTCTTTAATGAACTAATTGTCTTCACAGACATTAGAAGGAAATCTTGATCTCAATGCTAAATTAAATAGATCATTGTTTACCTTCCCAGAATTCAAATCTGGAACCTTTAAAAGGGAAATTAGCAACTTGTAGATTATGAATCAGATTCATCTGACGAGTCTAACGAGGATTTTGGATTTGCGAACTCCCATTGCACCACCACTGACCTCTCTTGAAGGGGCTAGGGTGATTTTTCCTTGCAGGTACACTAAAGGATGTTGGAGCTATGAGTGATATGAGTGATACACTAGTGAGCAAGAGTGTAAACACAGAGAGAAGTGAGACACTCAACACAAATGAGTGGAGAGAAGAGTGAAACACTTGTGAGGTACACTAAACACTATCACACACTCACAGTGAGGAAGAAAATGAAACTTCATTTCTAACAAACAACTCTATAATTGGTACAACTACTTTGTCAACTAGTTGATTGGAGGATTCCTCAACTAAGGGGGAGAAGTAAAGGGGTACAAGAAAAAGGAGAGTAGGTTAGAAAGGGGGAGCATTTACAGACTGTGCTTTGGAAGAAAAGGAAGTCAAGTTACTAAGGGGGAGCCTTAGATGAAAAGTAAGGGGAGATTCAGTTGAGAAGAAAGGGGAGATATAAGGAGAAGATTACATTTACATCACAATACTATTCTATTAGTCTTTCAATTTACTATGTATAAAGGCTAAGTAAAGGAGTAGTAGATTTCCCAGAAGTTATAGAAATGGTATTGATTCACCATTGTCTACATAGTAGGAACAATTGTTTTTCTTTAGTGAGAAAAGTTGTGTCAGAGAAGGGAAGTATTTGTAAATCAAGAACTGCTGATAATCACCAATGTAAGATGTGAAGGATTATCAGGCAGAGATATGAAGAATCAGAAATGAAGATGAGTTATCTATTGAAGATCAGTTCAGTGCTAGAGGAACAATCATTTATCATTTCATCAACTGAGGATTCTGGAAATGTTATATTCAAACCTGAGAAATTTTTTAATGTATTATTTACTAAGCTCTTAAATGATTAATCTTTTTCTTGTTTAAGTGAGTTAGTTGAGTTATCCTCTAGGTATTTGTTTGTTATTGTCTAACAAACAAATAGGGGGAGATTGAAAGGCATATGATGTAGCCTATTTGTATTTCGAGGATACAACTCAACTTAAACAAGATTGTAATAGTAAATAGTATATAGACTGTCACAAGGAATCTCAGATTATATTATCTGTCAGAAGAAAAAGATCAAGGTCAATCTACAGACTTGAGGAATTACTACATTGAAAGAAGCTCAGTCATCTGATCAAGCCTCAGTGGAGTATTCGTTAAGAAGTGGATTCATTTAAAGTGACAGAGATTTCAACAGTGACATAAACATTACAGAAGAATTGAAGAGAGATGAGAAAAGAAAAGGAACCAGTTTTTAAAGTCAATATATGAAGAACATTCATTGCGGTTAGTCACTCATGAACCAGACAGTACATCAAGTGTCAACATTCAACAGTGGTTGTTCGTCATTAAATTTCAGTGGTTCAAGCTATGAAGACTGATATAAAGAAAATCATTGTGCAAGCAACAGCAGTGCTAAATTAATTAACCACAAGGATTTTACTATCAAGTGGACTGGCTACGAGGAAAAAGGATTATCACAAAGAAATTCTAAGTGATATATTCTTAATGCTGAAACCCCGGTTAGAATTGTTGTATTTTTTGCTAAGCAAAAGGAGTCCGGTTTCACATCCTCAAGAGACCGTAGCTTACACCTGGACGGGTAATGAGAAAATAGAATTATCACAAGAATATGGAAAGTGATATATTCTTAAAGCTAGAACCCCGGTTGGAATTGATATATTTTTTATTAAGCAAAAGGAGTGCGGTTCCAGACGCTCAGGTAACCGCAGCTTAGAGCTTAAGGATTTATTTATATTAATAAATATTTTATTTAATTAGAAAATTATATTTATAAATATCTAATAATATTAGATATTTATTTTCATAATTTCTGAATTAAATTAATTATTTATTAATTAAAGATTAGAAGTTGTGCGGGTTAAAAAAACATTTCTACGGAACCCATCCATGTAACAACAAAATAAGAAGTGCGGCCATAATTGTTTTTAAGATTAAAACTTTTGAATAACAAATGAAGTGCAAGTCAGTACTGTCACAACACATGGCTTGTCGGCAGAGGTCCACTTTCCATGTTTCCGCGTGTATCACACACGCCCGAAACAAAACAATGTTAACAGCTCGCGTGCTCCTCCTCTAGCTTTCCGCGAGTGGTCTTCGTTCAACAGCAATGTGACAATTGTTATACCGAGAGTTATATTCAAATGATAGTCATATTTAGTTCAAAACTGCATAGTTATACCGATACTTATATTATTGCTAACTGATTGTTATATAAGTAAAAACAAAGCAATATGACTATGGCTGTGATATAAAAGAGACATAAGACAGAAGCATCAGTACGCACATCAGAAAAATATCCAGCAGCCCATTTCTCTCTCTCAAGCTCAAGAACACCCACAACTCAAATTAATTCCCTGAAAATTAAATTCATCATCTTTGTAATATTTGTTCCACTGGAAGTTAATTATTTGTGATTCTTGTACTACTAACGAATTAAGTTTCCTAGTTCATATCTTGATATCTTGATTTTTATTAACTAAATTAGAAAAGTTCATGTCGAATTTTCTAATTAGTTATTAATTACTTGATAATCATTTGTACTGAAAATTGTAACACCCATCAAGTTAATATATTGTTATATTCAACTTGAAAATTTGTTTAAATTAATTCCGCATAAATTTTTTCAAGCCAAATTTTATTTAAGGAACAAAATTCGATAAATTGGTATAGATTGTAGTAGGGGGGTTGATTAATTTGGCTTGAAAAAATTTATGCGGAATTAATTTAAACAAATTTTCAAGTTGAATATAACAATATATTAACTTGATGGGTGTTACAATTTTCAGTACAAATGATTATCAAGTAATTAATAACTAATTAGAAAATTCGACATGAACTTTTCTAATTTAGTTAATAAAAATCAAGATATTCAACCCCCCTTCTACAATCTTATCGGACCTAACAGATAACAAGGTCGTTCTTAAATTCCTCAAAGAGAATATCTTTTCTCGTTTCGGTACACCTAGGGCTATCATTAGTGACCAAGGCAAGCACTTTAAGAATCGTCAATTTGAGTCTCTTTTGAAAAAGTACCCAATAACTCATAGACTAGCCACCCCTTACCATCCTCAGACTAGTGGTCAAGTTGAAGTCTCGAATCGTCAAATTAAGCAAATTTTAGAAAAGATTGTCAACTCGAATAGGAAGGATTGGTCTACTAAGTTGACAGATTCCTTGTGGGCCTATCGGACTGCTTTTAAAACCATTTTAGGCATGTCCCCTTATCGGATTGTCTTTGGCAAGGCCTGTCACTTACCCGTTGAGCTTGAACATAGGGCCATGTGGGCCATTCGTGAGTTGAATTTTGACTTGCCAATCGCCGGTAGTCATAGGAAGTTGCAGTTGTCTGAACTCGAGGAGTTGAGAAATGAAGCCTATGAGAACGCTAAAATCTATAAACAAAGAACTAAGATTTTGCATGATAAATCTATTTTGAGAAAATCATTTTCTCCCGGTCAAAAAGTTCTTTTGTACAATTCTAGGCTTCATTTGTTTTCCGGGAAATTGAGATCCAGATGGGAAGGTCCTTACACTGTTAAGATCGTTTTTCCTCACGGTGCTGTTGAAATTGAAAATCATAAAAATGGTGATATATTTAAATTTAATGGACAAAGACTCAAACCATTTTTAGAGCTCCCAATTGATCCCGATGAAGAGGTAATCCACCTCATCGATCCATGATGCAAGTAAGTTTCTTCAGTAGGTATTTGTAAACTCTCTGTCATCCCTTGTCAGGTATTTTCTCACCATTCTCCTTTGTCATTTATCCTGCATTTGTATACATCGAGGACAATGCATGATTTAGGTGTGGGGGAGGGTTTAGTGTAAATACATAAAAAATTGAAAAATCCAAAAAAATTGAAAAAATTGAAAAAAATCACAAAAAGAGTTGTAGAATTGTAAATATTAGAGTTCTAATCTTATTGTAGTCTCGTTAATTGATGGCTAGTTGCTTGATACACCCTTGCATGCTATGATAATCTTGTGTTCCTTTAACTTTTGATTGAGAAGTGATTTACTAAGTTCTTGTCCACACACTTTCACTAACAAGGTGAAACTAGTAGACTTATTTGAATTGTGCAAGAAATTAGAAGGTCATGATTAGGTGTAAGATGATTTGGTTTTCATGCTTTGAGTACAAGTAGGTGCACTAAGAATACCTTTACTTGAGATTGATTATGTTCCACCACACCAAGTGAGTTTTGAGCCTATATGCACATCTTTTGTATTTATATTCTTTTGCTTGAGTGTCCACTTGTCATTGCATTGCTAGCTCTTGTTTGAGTTTTTTCTTAAAATACATGACATTGATTGATGATAAGATGATAAAGGCATTTAGGAATAACCCGTATTTCCAAAATATCCACACCATTCTTATGTGATCAATTAGTTACCCTTTTGAGCTTAATCAAATTCTTTCGGTGACACACCACATTACTCGCCTAAGACCCTTTTCTTGACAGCCTTACGTATACTTGATCCTAATTTGTCAAAGGCTAGTATGAACTTGAGGGAGTAGTAAGGTGTGTGAGATGGGTTTACTCTTGTTCATAACTTTTGAGGAAATATATGTTTTGTTGGTTATCTTGTTAGTCGATTTTCTGTAAAGGAGGATTATTGTTGTTATATTTATCTTAGCTCTCAAAAAAAAACAAAAAACAAAAATATATGAGAGCATAATTATGTCTTTGTAATCCTCTTTTATTCGACTAGTCAAGTCTTTTTGTTAAAAGTAGAAAATAATGTGTGGGGAGTAAGTTTGGTGTTGTGCATGATTTCCATTGTGACTACTAGCCTTTGACACTTCACCTTGTTTTGGCCTTACTTGACGTACCTTGTCCCTAGCCCAATTACAACCCAAATAAAAGACCTTTTGATTATCATCATTAATGTATGTTGTGTTCAAGTTAGAATGATACCAAGTGTCAAGCATGTTTTTGATTTTGTTGGAATTGAGTGATACACTTACCATTGTTCTTGAGTGAATGTTCTTTTGTGAGTGAAATGTGAGGTATTGCTTGTTTCTGTTGCATATGAGATCTCAAGTTTTGACTCTAAAGGTGTGCTCTTGTAGACTTAGCATGGTTTCCAATAATCTTTGCACTTGACATGAACTTGTAATCACTCTTGCATGCTTCTTTAAGTCGACTATGTGAATCCTTGTACTTTCCACACCAAGACTTTGCAGATTCATTTTGATTCTTAAGTTGATGTATCACGAGAGGACATGTATGTGTAGTGTTGCATTTTATACGGATTAGATGAATTTTGTGGGTACATTCACTATAGGCCCTCACGAGACCTCACTCGTCCACTAGGGCTGCCTGGGGTTTAAAGGGCTTGTTGCATATGCTAAATGCAATCGTCACACCTACGAAAAGGAGTATAGGACTTTTTATCTAGATATCTTTTTGTTTTTGTTTTACTCGAGGACGAGCAAAAGATAGGTATGGGGGCATTTGATAAGTGCATATTTTTGCATATTTTACTGCCTATTTATTGTTTGAATTCGTATTTTAATAAATTATTTTGTTGCATTTCAGGAAATTTGAGAAAAAATGAAGAAATGGCAAAATAAAGAAATAAATGACAAAAGAAGAAAAAGAAGGACTAAAACAAGAAGAAAAGGAAAAGCTAGGGGTGGTGGTGCATTTTTGTAGCCAACCAAAATGGAGGGCTATGATTAAACCACACCAACCAAAATGGAGGGCTAGGATTAAACCACACCAACCAAAATGGAGGGCTAGGATTAAACCACACCAACCAAAATGGATGGCTAGGATTAACCCACACCAACCGAAAACCCTAATTTTCACCTATAAATACCCCCTTCATCCACCACATCTAACACATCTCACACACCCAACATCTCTTACCTTATCTTACACCTCTCTTATTTTCCTTACCCAAAATCTTAGTTTTAGCCTACATCTTAGTTTTCTTTCTTTAACCTAAATTTAGAAGCCTCCATTTTTAGTTTTGCATTAGCCTTCAAATTTTGTAAACAATTTCTTTTTATTAATATAAATTATCATTCCCTCTTTATTTCCTTCCTCTTGTTTTGTTTCTCTCATTTTAATACAAGCTTCAATTTCGTTATTTTCGTAAATCCGATTAGTGGACAAAGTAGCGAAAGATAACCACTTGGGGTTGAAATTAACGATATTTAATTTCTTGTTCTTAGTTAATAATTGTAATTTTGCCCCTTTAAATTTCCATTTTATTGTGGGTTCCATAATTTTAATTGTAGATTTAAAAGTTTAATGTTTTATTTGTTAGTGTAATAAGAAAAATAAATAAATTTACGAAACAAAAAAAATATTAGCTTTATAAATTTTAAGCAGTTATTTCCTATTTTTATTTGTTTATTCGAAGTTTTAATTCAGCTCCCCTGTTTTAGCTGTTAGTTTTCTCTCTATTTTCGTTCAAGTCAAACCACTGCTTTTCAAACCCCAAAACTTGTTCATTCTTCTTCATCACATACAAACTCCTTCCCTGTTTGTATTCAAACACACCATGTTAAATTTTTCTTAACTTTTCTGTACACAATTCTGAAGAAAAAAAAAAAGAATAAAACCTAGTTTAATTCGAATTTAGAATTTTGAAATAATTTAGAATAATTTAGTTTTAATTAATTTGTTTAAAAAATGGATTAGTCTTCTTTTAGTAATTTTAGTAGTAAAATCCAAATCTCTCAAAAACCCAATTTGTCCTAATTCGCCAAAATTAAAATTCAAGGTTTGCGAAAATATATAGTCTCTGCGGAACGAATCTTTAAATACTAAAACGAGATCGTGCGCTTGCAATATTTAATTGTCACATTTTCACCACATCATTTTGACACCAAGATCATGTGATTACGATTTACGGTTTATGAGATATGCTCGTTTTAGTGAAACCGGTTAAAACGGACGAATCGTTAAGATGGACTGACTTTACCAAGTCAAACGAGCCCTTTAAAAATGGTCTGTGATTATGAAATTTTTACAGGGGGTAACTTAGTCAGTGTTTAAGTCCCTGTAAATATTTGAAGACAAAAAGCTTAATTTTCGATTTTATAGAAATGTTTAAGTCAAGAATGCGCACGAGAACCCACTACAGAAAGAAGCTATATTTAGAGCAACAATTGAGCTATTAAAAAGATGTTCTTAAATATGAAATTTGGATGAAAAATCCTCTGGATAGTTTAGAAGAAGTGAGAAAAAGAATTTCATGAAAAAGTTTATTTTTCAATTTTATAGAATTTTTCGAATCGAAGTTGCGAAAGTGAAAAACTCTTTTATGGGACGATACGAGACGAACTTTAGTTTTGTTGAAAATGACCTTTAACGAAAGTCGTTACTAGACCAATAATTACCCAAAAGTGGTTAAAGGATATCATGGATTTATAATAAGTCAAACGTGTAATAAGGATGTATTGTTACGAAGTTTTGTCTTTACGTGAATAGTCGATTTGACGGGATTGTTTAGCGAACTAACCGAACCTTATTGGTTGTTATAGATCATCGCACTAGAGGCATAGCCCAGACTATTCCGACACGATCAGGAAAGTTTTCGAAACTTGTATTTCAAGTATTTTCAAACTGTTGTTGTTGTGGTATAAATGCTATGAGCTGCTTGATAGTATTTTTGCGAATCAGCATATGATGTATGGTTATTTACGGGGATTTATAAACCTGTTAAGTATGTACGTATGCATAGACTCTTATATATATGTATACGATGATGTGTTACAAGTTCCCAGTAGGGTATGATAATACCTTTTCTTAGTAAGGGAGTCGGAGATATTTCGTCAGGATAAGGCATAAACCCCGGAAGTCACCGGAAAGGTTATATGACGTATATTTTTTTAAATATTCAAATAAATATAAATTGGGTATTTTCGGATTGAAAATTTCTTTGAAGATATTGATAAATATTATTTGAATATTTATTAATAATTTGAATATTATTTTCTTATTGAGAATAGTCTGAAGGTTTATTTATTTAATAAATATTATTTAAATATTTATTAAATATTATAAGCTGATTATTTATTTAATAAATGTTATTTAAATATTTATTAAATATTCCAGGATGATTTAAAAATCATATTGTTTATTTTAAAAGTTATTTAAAAACTTTAAAAAGTATTTTAAATATTTTTTGATCGTCAGAAAAGTATTTAAAAATAGAACGGGTTCCCATTTCTTCATGGACTATAGTTTCACTCATCGAAAAAGTATCGCTACTTCACTCAACTTATCAAAACTCGGGAACCCAAGGTTTTGGGAGCTAGTATTAATTATTTTCTCCCTTCGCTACCAACAAGAAATGCACCCTACCTAGTAAGGAGGGGCTCAGGTTTGACTAAACACTCAAAACTCCGACCAACTCCCAAGTTATGTTTGATGAAGCGATTCTTAGTAATCGAAATTTGTTGACTAAAGTCAACCCACACATCAGAGTTACTTCCTCAATTACTCATGGAAGTAAAGTTAGTAATGATTATTAAACCAGTCGTCAAGCTTTGTGCTTGGGGGAAACTGAATTAAATTCTGTTCCTACGATGCATAGAATTCTCTAAGGGATTGGAGGAAGAGGGGACATCGCCTTCGAGCGTAGTCCAAATGATAAGGCCCATTTTTAGGAATAATTCATGAGTTGTGATGTTAAGAATAGAATTTTATTTATACTTCTTGTATATCCTGATTTATAAAGGATTTAGCACTTTGTATATAGGATATATGTAATAAACAGTAATCTGTAGAATTAAGTCAGGAACAGTGCATCGAGGACTATGTATCAGGAACTGAGATCGAATCCTGATAGAGCAAGTCGAGTACTGATGGGATGGTCAGATACTGATGCAGTGTGTAATCCTGATGTCAGTTGTGTTACTGATGATGTCATTATGGATGCTACAGAAACTGGTAAGTGCTATAAAACAGGATCTTTGTTTGAAGAACAAGCAAGAAGATTTTATGAAGGGAAGGATTTTCTATTGATGGAAACTATCAACTGGACAGCAGAACATTGTCATGTATAGATTATCTTTCTGTAATTAGTTGATAGGTAGCATTATAAATACTCTCTCTATATCATTGTAAAAAGAGTGAGAGAAAGAGTTCGTGAGTGAGTTCGTTCATTTGGTTTGTATTCGAGAGTTCGAAACAAACAGAGAGAGATTTGTATTGTCAGCAGCTGCTAAAGGTATTTGTACACCTTTGGTAGAGTTTGTATTTGATCTTATTAATACAAACAGAGTTTGATTCATTCGTTTATTCTTGTTCATATAACCAAGCAAAAATCAGACACGATTATATAACTTGTATTCAACCCCTCCCCTTCTACAAGTTATTCGAGTTAACAATTGGTATCAGACCAGGTTGATTTCGAATAATCATAAAGATCTACAATCATGTCTGGTTACAAGGACGGGAATACTAAGATTCCTATGCTCAAGAGAAACGAATATACTCTATGGGAAGTAAAGATGTTGCATCATCTGGAAGCAACAGATCCTGATTATCTTGACAGAATCAGAGATGGACCTTTTGTTCCAACAAAGGTCGTTGGACAAGCAACTGTTGATGGTGTGGTTGTTCCAGAACATACAACAGAGAAGCCTAAATCTGAGTGGTCAGATAAGGACAAGGAGAATGTTCTTAAAGATGCTAAAGTGAGAAACATATTATTCAACAGTCTTGATTCTGTTCTCACTAACTATGTTCTCTCTTGTAAAACTGCTAAGGATATATGGGACAATCATAAGGTTCACTGTGAAGGAACTAAGCCTGTCAGGAATAATATGAGGACACTACTTATACAACAGTATGAGTACTTTGAATCCAAGTCTGGTGAGTCACTTACTGATACCTTTGATAGGTTTACAAAACTCATCAATGAGATGGCCATGCATGGTAAATATTATGACTTGGAGGATATGAATACAAAGTTCATGAAAGCTTTGCCTGATTTCTACGATGAAAAGATATCTGCGATTGAGGAAGCTAATGATCTTGATGAGATTTCATTAGAGGCAGTATATGGAAAACTAAGAGCTTATGAACTTGACAAGCAGCAGAAGAAGAGCAGGAGTGAAGGAAAGATGAAGACTGTTGCACTTACTGCTCAATCTGAATCAAAGAAGCTTCCAGAGGAACAGCATGAAGAGCCTGCTGTAAAAAACTCAAGGAAGAAGAAAAGCAAAGAAAGTTCTGAGTCAGAGACTACTGATATGGACTCTGACAACAATGATTCTGAATCTGAGATGCAAGAACTCTTTGCTATGTTTGCTAAAGCTTTCAAGAAAGGAAGATTCAACAAGAGAAGATTTAGCAAAGGACCTTTTCAAAAGAAGGAGGAGAAGAAGAGTGACAAAGGCAAAAGTACAATTTTCAAGCTTGATAAGGCCAAGATCAAGTGCTTTAACTGCAGTGAGCTTGGACACTTTGCTAGTGAGTGTAAGAAGCCTAGGAATTCAGGAAAGGGTAATGCACTTATGGTCACACAGAAGGATTGGGCTGATTCCAGTGATTCTGAAGATGAATTGGATTATGACAACATTGCATTGATGGCAAATGTTTCAGACAAACCTGGATCTCCAAAAAAAACTTCTCCATCCTCTGTTAAGGGCACAGGAAAGAAGCATTCAATTATCTTGGACAGTGGATGCTCTGGACATATGACTGGAAAGAAGTCCCTGCTTACAAAATTTGAGAGGAAAGCTGGCCCAGTAATATCCTTTGGAGATGGCAACAAAGGAGAAACTCTGGGATATGGCTCAATTGTTTTTGGGAATGTCATCATAGAAAATGTAGCACTGGTTGAAGGCTTGAAACATACTCTTTTAAGCATAAGTCAACTGGGTGATAAAGGTTATAAATCAATCTTTGACAAAGAAGGATGCAAAATCTTGAATATGCAGAATGGAGACATTGTTCTAACTGGTCAAAGACATGGTAACATATATGAAGCCAGCTTAAGTGATACATCTAAAGGAATTGTTAGATGTCTCTACAGTAAAGCAACAAATGATGAAAGCTGGAATTGGCACAAGAAGCTCTCACATCTCAACTTCAAAAAGCTTAATCAACTTGTTAAGTACAATCTGGTGAGAGGCCTACCTCAGGCAAATTATGTGCAAGATGGACTTTGTGATGCATGTTAGCTTGGAAAGCAAAGAAGAACCACTTTCAAGAGCAAGACTGAAAATTCAATTACTGAACCATTTCACATGCTACATCTTGATCTGTTTGGTCCAGTAAATATTATGTCTATCAGCAAGAAAAGATTTGCTCTAGTGATAGTGGATGATTATACAAGGTTTACATGGGTGTTCTTTCTACACAAGAAGGATGAATCTCCTCAGCAAATCATTGAACTTGTAAAGAATATTCAGAATAACTCTGAGTACAAAGTTAAAGTACTTAGGAGTGACAATGGTACTGAATTCAAGAATTCTACAATGGAGGAGTATTGTGCAGACAATGGAATCACTCAAAAGTTTTCTGCACCTGGTACACCTCAGCAGAATGGTGTAGTGGAAAGAAAGAATAGGACTCTCATAGAGGCAGCAAGAACCATGCTTGCAGATGCAAAACTTCCAACCTACTTTTGGGCAGAAGCTATTAACACTGCATGTTTCACTCAAAACTGTACCTTGGTAAATGGTCATGGAAAAACTCCCTATGAGATGATCAAAGGAAAGAAACCAAGTGTGAAATACTTTCACATTTTTGGGTGCAAATGCTATGTCCTAAAAGTTCATCCAGAACAACTTGGAAAATTTGAAGCCAAATCGGATGAAGCAATCTTTCTAGGATATTCAGCATCAAAGGCCTTCAAAGTTTATAATCTCAGAACTCACATTGTTATGGAATCAATTCATGTTGCATTTGATGATAAGAAATTTTGGAATTCTACAAACTGATGAAAGCCATGACAAATTAGAATTTGAAAATCTGAAGAATTCTGAGATACTCTCCAGTGATGATGAAGGTTCTTCAGAGGAAATTTCTATTGCTTCTCAAAGGAATGCTACTGTTGAGGGGGAGCAAATGAATCAAGAAGAACACAGTGATCATAAGGAGCAGACTAGCTATTCAGAGTCTACTCCATCAGGAACTGATCCTTCAGAGTCTATTGAGGAAAGATCAGTAACGAGCAGCAATATGGAAATTACTGATTCTATTCATCAAAGGTGAGTTTTTGAAGGTAGAGAGAATTCTTCTACAAGAGATACCACTAACTTAGGGGGAGAGACTAGCAGAGTTAATCTACCACCTGTAAGAAAATGGACAAAGGATCATACTGAAGATTTGATAATTGGTGATCCAAATAGTGGTGTTCGAACTAGAAGATCAATTCAAAATGAATGCATGTATAGTTGCTTTCTCTCAAAGAATGAACCTAAGAAGGTTGAAGAAGCCTTACAGGATCCTGATTGGGTAATTGCAATGCAGGAAGAGTTAAATGAGTTTGAGAGAAACAAAGTCTGGAAACTGGTACCAAGACCTAAAGATAGATCTATTGTTGGTGCAAAATGGGTTTTCAGAAACAAGCTAGATGAATCTGGTATGATTGTAAGAAACAAAGCTAGACTGGTGGCCAAGGGTTATTCTCAGGAAGAAGGCATTGATTATGATGAAACCTTTGCACCTGTGGCTAGATTGGAAGCAATCAGGATGTTTCTTGCATTTGCAGCTCATTCAAAATTCAAGGTATACCAGATGGATGTAAAGAGTGCATTTCTAAATGGCAAGCTTGATAAGGAAGTGTATGTGGAACAACCACCTGGATTTGTTGATCCAAAATTTCCAAATCATGTCTACAAACTTGACAAGGCACTCTATGGACTAAAGCAGGCACCAAGAGCATGGTATGAGACTTTGTCTAAATTTCTTCTTGAAAATGGCTTCACAAGAGGTACAATTGACAAAACTCTATTCTTTAGAAAGATAAAAGGTGAATTGCTTTTAGTTCAAGTTTATGTTGATGATATTATTTTTGGTTCTACTAATGAAAAGTTGTGTGCTAAGTTTAGCAAGCTTATGTAGTCTAAGTATCAAATGAGCATGATGGGTGAATTAACTTATTTCTTAGGCTTGCAGGTCAAACAAACTGAGACTGGTATTTTCATTAATCAGTCAAAGTATATCAAAGATCTTTTAAGAAGGTTTGACTTTCAAGACTGTGCAGTTGCAAAAACACCCATGGCAACAGCTACTAAACTAGACTCTGATCCTAAGGGGAAGAGTGTGGATAATACTAGTTATAGAGGCATGATAGTCTCATTGTTGTATTTAACTGCAAGTAGACCATATATAATGTTTTCTACCTGTTTATGTGCTAGATTCCAAAGTGATCCTAAGGAATCTCATTTAATTGCAGTAAAAAGAATTTTTAGATATCTCAAAGGAACTCCAAATCTTGGTTTGTGGTATCCTAGAGAATCTGATTTCTTACTAATTGGCTATTCAGATTCTGATTATGCAGGATGTAGAGGGCGTTTGGCCCCCCTTAAATTATTTTGAGTCTCACTTTAAGTGATTTTGAGGTGTTTGTGTATCCTTAAAATTTTCTACTTAAAGTTAGTTTTAGTTCAAAAAATTTAATTACCTTTGAGATACTTTTTTTCAACTTATTTTTTTTCTCATATGAATTTTTATACATTTGAGTCAACTTTTAACTCATATTATATTCTTTGCATATATTTATATTTTTTACTCTTATATTATGTTTAAAAAATATAAATTTCTATTTTTTAATTATTTTTTTTTAAAAAAAATTACTTTAAGTTAATTTACCCAAACACATGTCTTTAACTTAAAGTGAAAATTTTCACTTTTAGCTTAAAGTGAATAAGTACACTTTAAGTGATAAGTGACTAATTTTAAGTTAAGCCAAACGGGCTCGTAAAATAGACAGGAAAAGCACTACAGGTACATGTCAATTCTTGGGAAATAGATTGATTTCTTGGGCAAGCAAGAAGCAACAATCTGTTTCAACCTCAACTGCAGAAGCTGAGTATATAGCAGCAGGCAGTTGTTGTGCACAACTCCTTTGGATAAGAAATCAGTTGATGGATTATGGTATGACACTTAGTAATGTTCCTATGTTTTGTGATAATACTAGTGCTATCAAAATTGCAGAAAATCCAGTTCAACATTCAAGAACTAAGCACATTGATGTCAGGTATCATTTTATTAGAGAACATATTGAGAATGGTACTGTGGAACTTCATTTTGTTTCAACTGACAAACAGCTTGCAGATATTCTAACTAAACCACTTGATGAGACTACATTCAGTAGATTAGTAAGTGAGTTAAGAATGTTAAATTTCTAGATCTTTAACATCTGCAAAAGTAGCAAGGTATGTTGTTTTTAGCTTATAGACTTGATATTCTTGTCAGGATCTATATTTGAGTGTTAAATGCTTTAGCTATAACACTTTGCCTTGATAAATTTCAGTATGATAGACTTGTCAATAATCATCAGGATTAGAATTTGTTATCAGGATGCTGACATCATCAGTATTGTGTCAGTATCAGGATTGTGAAAATTGTTTCAGATCCTGACGTTTACTTTGTGTAGTAATCTAATTCTGTGATGTATTGAGTCTATGCTAGCAAGTTTTAATATTTGCATACTGATAATTTATACATCATTCAATATTCAAAAGACAAGTAGATAATAAGAAATTGTATTTTCATTAATTGAAAGCATTACATACATGGAAATGAAATACAACATCTTTTTGTCTAACTTCTACTGATAATCCTATACTTGTCTACTGATATGGATTCTGAGGTACAGGACAAGGAGCATCTCAAGAAATCCATCAGGGGATGAACAGCCTCATCTATTCTTGGATTCCTTGTCTGGGCGACTTGAATGAGAGCAGCTAACTTTAATGTATAGCATCCCCATCAAGATCAACCCCAGACTCTCGGCCAAATTCTTCATCCTCAAGTTTTGAGGAAATTAGGTGAAGATTGTATCCAATAGATGGATGTTCTAGGAGAAACCTCTGGATATTATCTGAAACTACTTCATTCATGATTAGTTCGATGAGAAAAGTCATCTCTTCAAAGAAATGATCAAGAACAGGATGTTCATCGACTGTGAAAAATCTAAAGAATGGGTTTGAATGGAATTTTGGTTTGAGAAGCATTGTTTAGATGAAAAGAAATTGAAAGGTATATGGAGAATGGCATAAGGCGTCTGTTTCTTTTATAGAAAGACGTGAGAAGCTGAACAGTCACTTGGAAGTTTTAATGAAGTCAGATGCTAATTATTGCGTGTGACTGTATTTCTTGTATTTTCAAGAAATGTCGAATATATCTAACCAATTGATTTTGTTCAGATTAATTGTTTATTTCTTTTTCAGATGAAAAATGCCATGTGGAAACTTTGTTTAATTCTCTGGAATCAGGATGATATTTTATCAGGATTTCAAGTGTGACCATCAGGATTTGAAAATTATTATTTAAATCACATTGCTTTTTGTGATTATTCTGATGAATGTCACAACAGGAAAAGGAAGCTGATCAGTATTGATTAGTTATACCCTGATTTATTTCATGAAAATCAATTTTGGATTTTATTTTCCAAAAAATCATGGGTAACCGCATTTTTTTCAGGGACTGACACCTGTCAATCTACGTGTTGACGTGGGATAGTGGTCTGAAAGATTTGTGAAATATATTTGTTTTGAAATCTTAATTGTGTAATTGCTTTCTCTAATTTCACATTCTCTAAAGCAAAAACACTCTCGAGTTTTCAAAATCACTAACTCATTTCAAGAATTTTTCAAAGTTCCTTTCAGATCAAAAATGGCAGCTCAAAGAAGATTACCAAAATCAGTGGCTTTCAAGTTTGGTGACTTTGATTTTATGATGAACAATCATGTAGCAGCTATCACCAACAAGGAAGGAGTATTAACTGATTTTCATCCAATCATGGACTTTCTGGCGTATGGACCATTAAGTTATGCATTGACAGCATCTCCACAGATTAATCAAGCAGCTGTTTCAAAAGCTTGGGAGAATGCTGAGGTAATTGATTCTACTTAGAGTCAATCAGGTAAGATTGTTCTACACTTAGGACAAGATTCATTTGACATTACTGAATCTGTTGTTAATTCAGTACTTTGCTTACCTGTTACTGATAATTATGCAAGTGAACCATCTGATGATAGTGTAAGAACTATGTTGTCTGAATTAGGTTATAGTGGACCTCTAGACAACATGAGCCAGTTGAATAGGTCTTTTCTTAGAAAGGAATGGTCTTTCTTCTTTGATCAAATTGCTAAATGTTTTACTGGTAAATGTAGTTCTTTTCAGCAAATTACTTCTGTTACATCACATATTGCTCATAGTTTACTTTATGACAGAGTAATTAACATTGGTCACATTATCTTAAGTCAAATGAGTATTAAACTTGGGTCAAGAGATCAAAACAGGAAAATGGTTTATTATCATAGATTTATTCAAATGTTTATTAACCATTTTATTCCTGATGTTGAATCTAGATTTGGTAGGGAACATTATGTTTCTTCTTATGAACAGCAAAAGAGAATTTTCTCTGACATTATAAAGAAGGACAATGAAAAGAATCTAGATGAAATACCTGCAATTCATTATCCACATCATGTTCAGGTAATTCTTAAAACTCATCTTCCTACTCTCTACAATTCTTCTTTCTTTTGTGGTGAAATGGCTCAGGAATCTCAATTGGAGGAGAACCCACCTGTGTCTACCCAAGTAGCCCAAAACATTATAGTCTCTGAAACAATTCAAGAACAAAGTTTTAATTCACAGCCTATTGTTTCAAAGAAACCAACCTCTAGCGTTTCTCAAAAGACATCAGTTGTAAGGAAGAGAAGATTTGTTGTGTCAAGTAGTAGTAGTTCTAGTGAAGATGATGATCATATATCTCTTGCTGAGAGAGAAGAATTGAAGGCTGCAATTCGACTTTCTAAGCTAGGACAAAGAGATGAAGCACCTAGTCACAGCCAGGCTGTAGTCTCCCAAAAGGCTGTAGTTCTTAACAAGGGAAAACAGTTACTGGATACTGTCTCTCAAAAGACTGTGTCTATTGAAAAAGGATCTCATCCCAAGATCAATTCTGTGTCTACACCTCTTGAGTCTTCTCAGGATAAATCTTTTGCTCACTATACCAGGAGAACAAGGAGAAAGATTCAATTGTCACCTACACACACAGAGTCTAGTCCAACTAATATCATACAGGTTTCTACAAATGAAGCTACAATCAAGTCAGCAAATGACTATAGAGATCTGGATATTGATTCTTCATGGGAAACTACATTATCATACAGACTGGCTATGGGACTAATTTCTCTCAAAGTGAAGTTGTCAAGGCCTGTTCTAGATTTTCTGGTTGAAAGAGTACCAAAATTTTTATTTCCAGATGAATATGGACTTCTACATCAAAGACTTGACTTAATGAAGATGTATTTCTATGTATCTGTCAGAAGACAATTAGTCAAGAAATTTGGACTCTCGAAGCATGTTGCACTTCAATCACTACATGCATATTTATTTGACAAGGATGTCATTATTGAAGATGCTTCAGCTCAAGGTGAACAACTGGAGGAAGTAGATAGTGAAAAGCAGTCAACAGAAGATACTATTGCACCAGTGGTGGATAGTAGGAAAGATCATATCACAGTCACTGCAATACAAGAACCATCTAGTCAGAGGTTGGATGACTCAGGAGCTGTGATAGCTGATGTTGAAAGGTCTTCTGTGATGATTGAAATTGCAAGTGAGAAACCCTATGATATGGTAGGAACAACTTTGACTGATTTTCTTGAAGATCAAACAAATATTATTCAGTCAGAGTCTATCCACTTTGAGGGTGAGTCTCAGCAAACAACACTTAAAGATGGTGAAATACTAACTATGGTGTCTAATGAAGTGTTACTAAAGACATCAGAGTCTAGTAGAGAACCTGAAAGTGGTATACTGGAGCCTGTAGTCTCTGGAAGGAAAGAAGATGATTGTAAGGGTTCAGAGATTATAGCAGCTAACTCCTTGGAGAAAACCTCAAGCCCCATGCCAAATGAGGAACCCTCTCTCCATGTGAGTTCAGGTATAAAAACTTCTTATAACCTCTATTTTTCTGTAGGTCATGAGAGCACTTATCAAAATTTGAGTGATACACTTGAAAAGATGGATATTGATCCACAATCAGAGTGGCTGGCTCCTGACCAGGCAAAAGGTGAGGTAGAAAGAGTGTTGACTTTAGATAGTCAAAGTGAGAATGAGGGTATGGATGATCAACTCCATAGTGAGGGAGAGAAAATTAGGAAACCATCGTTTGATTTCTGGGATCAGGTTTTTCCTGAATCTTGGTCTTACAATCTTGGTATGGATGCTGGTACTTATTCATTTATCAAGATGTATCAGAAGAATGACCTAGCACATCATAATGCAAAGCCAGAAGTTAAAGCTCAGCAGCAAAAAGAGAGGCTTGCAGGAATCATTAACAGAAGAGGTGCCAGGATAAAACAATCTCTTGATACATATGTACCAGATGAAATTCCTAATGATCCTAGTGTTCCTTTGTATGTACTTCCAATATCAGCTCGAATTGAGACATCAATAGTCTCTGATCACTCTTAAAAGGAGTTAAGATTTGAAGATGTTAGTACACAGAATATTGGTGAAGGACAAGATGATCATATTGCAGCTTCATATTAGAAATGTGAAGATGTTGATACTTCTAATCAAGTATTATTACTTGAATATCATTCTACACAGGCAACTTCTTCTACAAGACTTGAATCTGAAGATATTCCAAACACTTCCAACATTGAAGTCAATTCTGAAGTACTACAAGACATTCAGAAATCTCAAGTTGAAATTAAAGCAAGACTTCAAACACTTGAAGATAACCAAGTAACAATTATGGAAAATCAAGCGGTTCTGATGAATCTCATTTGTTCTGTTACTGAATCTCTTGGAATTAATGTTGCTGATGTCAAAAAGGGGGAGATAAAGATGATTCAAAGACAACAACAACACCAGACTGGGGGGACTGGGGGAGATAAAGAACAGACAAAGGGAAATAAAAACAAGAACTAGGAGTGACAGAGGTTAATCTTAGCAGGGAAGTGGTAATGGAACAGAAGCATTAATAGTTAAAATTCTTTCGTCTAAGTACTGGATACTTTGTCTACATCTGAGGAAGGAGAGGTACTTAACTTCATGATCTTTGAATTCATAAATTCTATTCTGGTTGTATTGTTATATGTTTTGACATCCACAACTTAGATTTATGCTTCAGATTTTAAAGCATAAATAGGGGGAGATTGTTAGGAATAATTCATGAGTTGTGATGTTAAGAATAGAATTTTATTTATACTTCTTGTATATCCTGATTTATAAAGGAATTAGCACTTTGTATATAGGATATATGTAATAAACAGTAATCTGTAGAATTAAGTCAGGAATAGTGCATCGAGGACTATGTATCAGGAACTGAGATCGAATCCTGATAGAGCAAGTCGAGTACTGATGGGATGGTCAGATACTGATGCAGTGTGTAATCCTGATGTCAGTTGTGTTACTGATGATGTCATTATGGATGCTACAGAAACTGGTAAGTGCTATAAAACAGGATCTTTGTTTGAAGAACAAGCAAGAAGATTTTATGAAGGGAAGGATTTTCTATTGATGGAAACTATCAACTGGACAGCAGAACATTGTTATGTATATATTATCTTTCTGTAATTAGTTGATAGGTAGCATTATAAATACTCTCTCTATATCATTGTAAAAAGAGTGAGAGAAAGAGTTCGTGAGTGAGTTCGTTCATTAGGTTTGTATTCGAGAGTTCGAAACAAACAGAGAGAGATTTGTATTTTCAGCAGCTGCTAAAGGTATTTGTACACCTTTGGTAGAGTTTGTATTTGATCTTATTAATACAAACAGAGTTTGATTCATTCGTTTATTCTTGTTCATATAACCAAGCAAAAATCAGACACGATTATATAACTTGTATTCAACCCCTCCCCTTCTATAAGTTATTCGAGTGAACACCCATATGCGGTCAGGGTGCAACCCGATAAGGGAACGTCGTCCTTCTACTAGTAGAGAAGCAGAGGCACGGTATATTGGCTGATCACCAGATATCGTGGAAGAGGCTCCAGCATAATCCCATTCTTTCGATTGGAATTGTATTGCAACACTGTAATGAAAGCCTAGGTGCTCAGTTACCGATAGTGTTAACAGAATGATGAACTATTCAAAGTACCTCAGAAATTCTTCGTTATATTTCTGGATAAAGAATGAAAATGTTTAATGATGATACAATGTTAGTATACGATATGTCATATGGTTTACGTTAACAAAAGTACTTTGAAAACTATTATTATATGACTGAGCTATATTGCTCACTCTTGCATTTCTGTTATATATACCACCACACAACAACAGATAATCATGGCAAGAACAAGGCAGACCCCCCGCAAAAGCTTGCTAACTGGTCAGCAGTATAGGAGACTATTTACGAGGCAGGTGTCGAGGTCACACTCAGTAGCATTACCACAGGTGAGCAGACTAAGTTGGATAGGTTTACAGCTTAGGTTGGTTAGGTTTATTTACAAGCATGACTTGTGTAAGCTTCTGAAAACCAAACCGTATTGTGGCTGTAGATGCCGTCTTAGATGGTAATCTTTTTAATTTGAACTTTTAAGATTATGACAATTTGGGTTTGTAATATCTATTTCAAGATGGTTGTAATAACTTAGTAACGTTTTAATTTCGTCTCTGAGCCTATAATCTGCAAATGTTATGTTTGACTGAGGGGTCACATCATGCTAAAATGAAGATTGAGAGTAATGTTTATTAAAATGGGAATTAAGGATATAGTGATAGCCTGGATCCGCGACCCCGGATCGAGGGGTGTTACAGAAATGGTATCAGAGAATTAGGTTATAATCTCAGAGACGATAGGAAGGTTTAAGGACTCAAACCCTTACCGAAGCATTATCGCGCTAATAGACATAGCCCTAACAACCTTAAGCTAATAAGGGAACTATTTATCAGAACCTCAAGGATAGTAACATTTTTTTCCTTTTTGTGTAGACACCCGATGATGTAGAGCTACCTGAGGGTTCCGAGCAGCGGCATGATGATTCCCTTCTGAGAGCTATAGATGAGCCTGATGTTGAGACAGAGACTGACCCTCAGCAGGAGGGAGAGAGAGAGATAGTCCAGGAGGAGGATCCCGAGTAGGATCCCGGTGATGATGACCCTATTCCCAAAGAGGACCCAGTAGACTCAGATGAGCCAGAGAGTGATCCAGAGGAGGACCCCGTGGACGATGTTCCAGCTGACCCCGCACCCGGAGAAGAGCCTGAGGATGAGGAGGTGGTGTGGACTGATATTCCTATACATTCCCCTCCTCTCAGAGAGGATTCATCCCCTATTGGATATCATTGGGACCCAGATTTGGAGGGTGACTCTGAGGAGCCTATACCAGAGGATGCTGAAATTGAGGTTGCCCCGGAGAGCGAGCCGATTAGTCCTCCCATACAGGTTGTTAGATCCACTGAGTACGATTGGATGGTGACCCGGATGACCACCGATCTGGTGGCAGCGGAGGCCCGAGTAGCGGAGCTGAGGTTCCAGCTGGCTGAGGAGAGACGAGCGAGGCTATACTCCCAGGGGAGAGACTCCAGAGCTAGACGGATGAGGCGGGCAGTACTAAAGATTGAGAGGATGGCTCACACCCAACTCAGAGCACTTCCACGTTCCCGCCACAGCAGGAGGATCCACCGGAGTGATGCAGAGAGAGTCCTTTCGAGGACTATGCGCCGAGTTAGGGAGGCGATACATTTTCACACAGACTGATGGATGGTTGACCAGTTCAGTCTTCTAGTACAGGGGGATGTTGTAGTAGTTTTACTTTTGGTAATGATGTCAGTCACGTATTATATTTCCTCTGGATAGGAAGACATGTTAGCTGGCTTTTGATGTACTTTTATATATTTCAGTCTTATGTTGTACTTCAAACTTTGACTCTGAGAAGTCACTAGCAGTAATATGACGTAAATTTCGTTTGGTGTTAACAACTATTTCCATTTAAATTGTTACATATAGGATCCCATAATCATTTGACAGCTATTTATAAGTTGCATAAATGCCATAAAAGAATTCACCTTCGAGGTGCTAATCATAGAAAACCAGATTATGAAAAATGAGGAAACCCTAACAAAATTTTTTATATATGTATACTTTCAGAAAAATGCTGCCAAGAAGAAACGCAAGAACTCACCCTACCGAGTCCGCCACTCATGGTAGTAACCAACATAGGGAAGAGGAACGTCGTCACCCAGAACCGGATGACGAGGAAGATGATTACAATGAGTTTGATGATGAGAATTATGAGGAAGAAGAAGAGGACCCTATGGAACAATTTATGCGTCTGATGAGGCAAAATCTGGAAAGCCAGCCACAACCACCACCCCGCGGCCCCAACAACACAGTAGCCAATGCCTTTAAGGCATTTAAATCAATTAAACCCTCAGAATTCCATGGGACTGCAGACCCCGTTGAGGCCAGGGGCTGGTTGAAGGAGATGGAGAAGACCTTTGAGATTATGGGCACTGAGGAAGCCCAGAAAACCATCTTTGCTACATACCTGCTTAAGGGAGAGGCCAACTATTGGTGGGAGGCCAAGAAGAATATGGAACAAGATGGAGTGGTTGCATGGGACAGATTCACAGAGTTATTCTTGGAAAAGTACTTTTCGAGATTTCTGGAGACCCAGATGGAACTCAAGTTCCTAGAGCTTAAACAGGAGAATCTGACTGTAGCCGAATATGAGGCTAGGTTCACTGAGCTGTCAAGGTTTGTGCCAGAGTATGTGAACACTGAAATTAAGAAGGCAAGGAGGTTTCAACAAGGATTGAAACAGTGGATTCAGAATCGCATCGCGGTGTTAGAAATTACGAATTACGCCACTCTAGTACAGAAGGCATCGATTGTAGAGGCAGGGAGTGAGCAGTCTCAGAAGGACAAGATCATGAAGAAAATGAAGTTTGAAAGCCGAAGTGGTGGTGCTGGAAGTGGGAATTTCTCCAGCAGGTTTGTTAGAGGAACGGTGTCCCAGCCATCCAAAAGCACAGGGTTTAACAGAGCAGAAAGCAAGAGTGTTGGCCAAGGAGGTGGATCAACCAGGGCACCCATATCAGGACAGTCGCGCCCTTCCCTACCCAACTATAATACTTGTGGTAAGAAACATTCAGGGGTATGTCTCCAGGGTACGATGACATGTTTTAAGCGTGGACAGACCGGACACTATGCCAACAATTGCCCCTAGAGGAACTCACTCATGAAATGCTATCAGTGTGGAGGCACGGACCACTGGAAGAAAGACTGCCCTAAACTGAAATCGACAGGATCAAGGATGAGCGGTACTGTATCCAACCGACCACCCACCGCTAGGACTTTCAACATGACAGTGCAGGATGCAGTAAGGGATGAGGATGTCATCGCAGGTACCCTTTCCCTTAACACCTTGAGTGCAAATACTTTGTTTGATTCTGGAGCTACCAAATCTTTTATATCGCAAGATTTTGCATGTAAACTGAACTTGAAACCAGAAATGTTAAAGGATCGGCTAATGGTAGAGATAGCTAACGACGAAGTGGTTCATGTAAGCCAGATATATCCTAACTGCGATATAGTAATAGGAGGTCACCACTTTCGGGCAGACCTAATTCCGTTTAAGTTAGGTGGATTCGATGTCATCTTAGGAATGGATTGGTTGGCAAGTAATGGTGCCCAGATTGATTGCAAGAGCAAGAAAGTTAGGATAAAGGTGTCAAGAAAGAAAGAGTTCATATTCAAAGGACAGCGACAGACTCAAAAATTCTTGACTATTGCTCAAGCCAAAAAGTTAGTATGAAATACTAACGAGACCTACTTAGCCTATGTAGTAGACACGAAGAAAAGAACACCTGAATTGAAGGACATTCCAGTTGTCAGGGAATTTAAAGATATGTTTCCAGAAGACCTTCCTGGGTTACCACCCGATAGGGAAATCGAGTTTGCGATAAAATTAGCACCAGGAACCGTACCAGTTTCTAAAGCCCCCTATCGATTGGCCCCCATTGAAATGAAAGAACTGGCCACTCAATTGCAAGAACTGTTGGACAAGGGCATGATAAGACCAAGTGTGTCCTCGTGGGGTGCCCCAGTGTTGTTTGTAAAGAAAAAAGATGGTAGCATGAGGCTATGTATAGACTACAGAGAGCTGAATAAGTTAACCATAAAAAACAAGGTACCCCTTGCCTAGGATTGACGACCTTTTTGACCAACTCAAGAGAGCAGTTCACTTTTCGAAGATAGACTTGAGAACGGGGTACCATCAGTTAAAGATCAAATCGGAAGATATACCCAAGACTGCTTTTCGCACTAGGTACGGCCATTATGAGTTTCTAGTGATGTCCTTTGGACTGACAAACGTCCCCGCGGCATTCATGGACTTGATGAACCGAGTATTCAAACAGTACCTAGACAAGTGCGTCATAGTTTTCATTGACGATATCTTGATTTATTCTCAGACTGAGGAAGAACATGCAGAACACTTGAGGATAGTCCTAGGAATCTTGAGGGAAGAAAAGTTGTATGCCAAATTTTCGAAATGTGAATTTTGGTTAAAAGAAGTGCAATTCTTAGGTCATGTGGTTAGTAGTGAAGGAGTACTGGTTGACCATGCCAAAATAGAGGCAATATCAAAATGGGAAAGACCGACCACCCCGACCGAAGTAAGAAGTTTCATGGGACTAGCCGGGTATTATAGGAGGTTTGTACAAGACTTTGCCAAGCTGGCAGCCCCATTGACCCGACTCACCAGAAAGACTGAAAAGTTTGTATGGAATGAGAAATGTGAAGAGAGCTTTCAAGAGCTAAAGAAAAGATTAATGACCGCCCCAGTGTTGGCACTGCCAGATGATAAGGGGGACTTTGTGATTTATAGTGATGCATCGCATAAAGGAGTATGAAATAAGGTACCCTACCCATGACTTAGAGCTAGCTGCAATAGTCTTCGCGTTAAAGATATGGAGACACTACCTATATGGAGAAAAGTGTGAAATTTACACAGATCATAAAAGTCTCAAGTACATCTTTACCCAGAAAGAATTGAATATGAGACAGAGAAGATGGCTGGAATTAATCAAGGATTATGATTATGAAATTCGTTATCATCCAGGAAAGGCAAATGTGGTGGCTGATGCCCTTAGCAGAAAGGAAAGGCTCAAGATGATGACTTCAACAGAAGAATTGATAAAAGAAATGGAGAAGCTAGAAATTGAAGTTAAGACATCGAGAAGTAGCCAAGAAGTGTTAATGGGAATTCAAATCCAGCCTCCGTTATTGGAAAAGATTCGAATGTGCCAAGAGCAAAAGATGGAAGAGGAAAAGAACTCAGAGGAAGAGATATTGACTGGGGAGGAAATTAAGTGCGAAAGAGATGCAGGAGGAATCATGAGATATGCAACGAAAATTTGGGTCCCAAATGTTCAGGAACTAAAGGATGAAATCCTATATGAAGGACATAACTCAAGGTACTCTGTGCACCCAGGTACCACGAAGATGTATAGAGATTTGAAAGAATACTATTGGTGGCCCAACATGAAGAAGGATGTGACAGAATGGGTGAATAGATGTTTGACCTGCCAACGAGTAAAGGCAGAACACCAGCGACCTAGTGGACTACTACAACCCCTAGAGATTCCAGAATGGAAGTGGGAGCACCTAGCCATGGATTTTGTAGTAGGACTCCTAAGGACCAAGACTAACCACGATGCGATATGGGTAATCGTCGATAGGTTGACTAAGTCCGCCCACTTTCTCCCAATCAACGAGAGGTACACTGTCGATAAATTAATAGACATATATATAAGAGAAATTGTGGTACGACATGGAGTTCCCGTGACCATTGTGTCCGATAAAGACCCAAGGTTTAACTCCAGGTTCTGGAGGAGCTTTCAAGACTGTGTGGGAACCAAGCTAAATATGAGTACTGCATACCACCCCCAGACTGACGGAAAAAGTGAAAGAACAATTCAGACCTTAGAGGACATGCTGAGAGTGTGTGTTATGGATTTCAAAGGAAGTTGGGAAGAGCACTCACCATTGATTGAGTTTGCTTATAATAACAGTTATCACTCAAGTATCGGAATGCCCCCATATGAAGCCCTCTATGGCCGGAAATGTCGTTCTCCCTTATGTTGGGAAGAAGTTGGTGAGAGGAAGATATTATGACCTGAATTGGTACAACAGACAAGAGATGTGATAGTTCTAATCAGGGGAAGACTGGCAGCAGCCCAAGATAGACAACGTAAGTATGCCGACTTAGCTCGGAAGGATAGAGAATATGAAGTATGAGACATGGTGCTGCTAAAGGTATCTCCCTGGAAAGGACTGATGAGGTTTGGGAAGAAAGGAAAGTTGAGCCCGAGATACATCGGACCTTTCGAGATTTTAAGGCGGATTGGAAAGGTGGCTTACGAGTTAGCCTTACCTCCAAGTCTACAGCAAATACATAACGTGTTCCATGTGTCTATGCTGAGGAAATATAACCCCGATGCCAAGCATGTGGTGGAATATGAGCATGTGGATCTACAGTCAGACTTGTCTTATATAGAGCAACCAGTGGAAATCATGGACCACAAGGAGCAAGTACTCAGGAACAAGGCGGTCAGATTAGTCAGAGTTTTTTGGCAGAATCATAACATAGAGGAATCCACCTGGGAGCTGGAAAGTGCAATGCAAGAGAAGTACCCCCATTTATTTTCAACCTGATTCTGGGACGGAATCCTTTTAAGGGGGGAAGGTTGTAAGAACCCTGATTTTTGTACTATCGTAAATGACAGGAATGAATAGTAATTACATTACTTAAATGAAATGATTCCAAACACCACTTAGGTATGGTGAATATTTAAGATTTCGAGTTGATATTACATCTTTACGATGCAAATGAGTGTATGTAAAAATCGTTAGTTTTTTATGAAACCCATTATTTTAAATGGCCATATTTTACGAGATATTAAGGGGTACAAGGATTACATTATGAAGGGGGAAAATTATGAAATTCGAATTCCACCATTTAAATATATTACAAGTGTTTGCGATGGTAAGAAATTACGATAAAAAAAATGTATCGCGAAACGCTTCGGATATTCGTCGCAATTGTGAAGACAATTATGTAACAAGTGTTAAGTTGGCAAGTAAGTATCCCATGCATGCTAAGTTCCATGCAAATTAGATACATAGGATTCCAACCAACCTTTGGGTACCAATCTAGAATAGTTCAAGAGACAAATTCCATATTTCATGGAAAAGGTGCTAGATTGGCAAATGCTAAAGAAAAAAAAAAGAATCAATCAAGCAAACTATTAAATCTTAGATTTTTGACAAAGAAACTCAGCTGATGTATTGATATATATCACACCAAAATAATTCATTC
Source organism: Kitagawia praeruptora (assembly GCA_037693485.1). Classification (NCBI taxonomy): domain Eukaryota; kingdom Viridiplantae; phylum Streptophyta; class Magnoliopsida; order Apiales; family Apiaceae; genus Kitagawia; species Kitagawia praeruptora. Next base: position 131,536,462 of record CM075352.1, read on the forward strand.
TCTTCACTTTATCATTTACCAAAAGATAGCAAAAGCTCCCCCTCCATTTTCTCTATTTTCTCAATCTGCCATAACTCCCTTATTTCTCAATGCAATTTTGTGTTCTATAGCTTTCTGGAAAGGTATTGAGATGCTCTACAACTCCTCTTTAGAAGCCTCGTCCAGAAAATTAAGGTAAGGCCCTCGTTTTTCCAGTTCTTTCAAGAGTGGTGATGCTGACTACGAAAATTTTAAACTTGGTTGTTTAGGTCTTGAAGATTAAAGGTTGTTAAAGGTATCTAAGGTGTTGTTAAGGAAAGTTAAGCTTGGTTAAGGTTGTTAAGACTCCAAGGAAGGTAAAACACTCACACCCACCTTAAACCTTATGAGCTATAAGTTGATTTGAAAGGTTGATGCAAGTATGTACATGTTTAAGGGGATTGTGATGTTTTAAACTTTATAAGTATGTGTAAAATTTTGGATAGTGATAAATGGATATTACCACTGGTCTTATAGATCCTTGATAATGTTTATATGATCTTGATGGTGTGCGGTTGAATTAAGTGGTTAGATGGAGTTCATGGAATTTGGAAATGTTCGGTTTATAGTCGTTATAATGTCGAAATTTCATTAGATCATTTGAGCAGTTAATACTGAATTCAACAAATGTTTTCTTGGTAAGCTTTTGGCCATAAACCAGTAGGAATTATTTTTTAGTTTGTGTTGACACCAAGATCATGTGATTACGATTTACGGTTTATGAGATATGCTCGTTTTAGTGAAACCGGTTAAAACGGACGAATCGTTAAGATGGACTGACTTTACCAAGTCAAACGAGCCCTTTAAAAATGGTCTGTGATTATGAAATTTTTACAGGGGGTAACTTTTTTTTTTTTTTTTGATAAAAGGGAATAATTCAATACATAAAAGCCATACGGCATCTACAAGAATGATCTAATCGATCAAACATAGAACAGGATGACACACCTGTCTTCATAAAATGAGACAAATAAGCAGTGTGAAAAAAAGTGATATTTCTATAGATACTTGCTCTGTGCTCAATATCTTTCCCAAAAACCGTTTGACAAGCTCTTATCTTTGAATTCGAACCAACTCTCACAAATAGGAGAGAAAATCCACCCTCTCACCAAGGAGAGAAAATCACAACCTCTCACCAAGGAGAGAAAACAACTGAAGTTACACCTAAAAAACCAAACTGCAATTCCAAATAAACTTAGATCTGCAAAAACGAAGCCACCGCGGGAGATAGTCGGTCCACACACAGATCCAAAACCCGATTGAATCGAAGAAGAACGAAAATCCGAAGCTTCGTAGATTTAGATCTAAAAAACAAAACTAAAACAAAGAAAACACACACCAATCTTCCTAACAAGGAAGATTTTTAGGGAAATCGAAGATTTAAAGTAAACTTTATTGAAAAAAGGACGAAAAACAAAGAAAATGAGAGGCTTTAGGGTTTTCCACCGCTGGAAGCCCCCGGCGGCGGCTGTCAAGAAGAAAGAAGGAGACCTGTTAAGAAGAAAGAAGGAGATGGGGAGAGAGAGAAAAGGGAGAGAGATGCGAGTGAAGTTTTTTTAATTACAGGGGGTAACTTAGTCAGTGGTTAAGTCCCTGTAAATATTTGAAGACAAAAGGCTTAATTTTCGATTTTATAGAAATATTTAAGTCAAGAATGCGCATGAGAACCCACTACAGAAAGAAGCTATATTTAGAGCAACAATTGAGCTATTAAAAAGATGTTTTTAATTATGAAATTTGGATGAAAAATCCTATGGACAGTTAAGAAGAAGTGAGAAAAAGAATTTCATGAAAAAGTTTATTTTTCAATTTTATAGAATTTTTCGAATCGAAGTTGCGCAAGTGAAAAACTCTTTTAGGGGACGATACGAGATGAACTTTAGTTTTGTTGAAAATGACCTTTAACGAAAGTCGTTACTAGACCAATAATTACCCAAAAGTGGTTAAAGGATATCATGGACTTATAATAAGCCAAACGTGTAATAAGGATGTATTGTTACGAAGTTGTGTCTTTACGTGAATAGTCGATTTGACGGGATTGTTTAGCGAACTAGCCGAACCTTATTGGTTGTTATAGATCATCGCACTAGAGGCATAGCCCAGACTATTCCGACACGATCAGGCAAGTTTTCGAAACTTGTATTTCAAGTATTTTCAAACTGTTGTTGTTGTGGTATAAATGCTATGAGCTGCTTGATAGTATTTTTGCGAATCAGCATATGATGTATGGTTATTTACGGGGATTTATAAACCTGTTAAGTATGTACGTATGCATAGACTCTTATATATATGTATACGATGATGTGTTACAAGTTCCCAGTAGGGTATGATAATACCTTTTCTTAGTAAGGGAGTCGGAGATATTTCGTCAGGATAAGACATAAACCCCGGAAGTCACCGGAAAGGTTATATGACGTATATTTTTTTAAATATTCCAATAAATATAAATTGGGTATTTTCGGATTGAAAATTTCTTTGAAGATATTAATAAATATTATTTGAATATTTATTAATAATTTGAATATTATTTTCTTATTGAGAATAGTCTGAAGGTTTATTTATTTAATAAATATTATTTAAATATTTATTAAATATTATAAGCTGATTATTTATTTAATAAATGTTATTTAAATATTTATTAAATATTCCAGGATGATTTAAAAATCATAGAATTTATTTTAAAAGTTATTTAAAAACTTTAAAAAGTATTTTAAATATTTTCTGATCGTCAGAAAAGTATTTAAAAATAGAACGGGTTCCCATTTCTTCATGGACTATAGTTTCACTCATCGAAAAAGTATCGCTACTTCACTCAACTTATCAAAACTCGGGAACCCAAGGTTTTGGGAGCTAGTATTAATTATTTTCTCCCTTCGCTACCAACAAGAAATGCACCCTACCTAGTAAGGAGGGGCTCAGGTTTGACTAAACACTCAAAACTCCGACCAACTCCCAAGTTATGTTTGATGAAACGATTCTTAGTAATCGAAATATGTTGACTAAAGTCAACCCACACATCAGAGTTACTTCCTCAATTACTCATGGAAGTAAAGTTAGTAATGATTATTAAACCAGTCGTCAAGCTTTGTGCTTGGGGGAAACTGAATTAAATTCTGTTCCTACGATGCATAGAATTCTCTAAGGGATTGGAGGAAGAGGGGACATCGCCTTCGAGCGTAGTCCAAATGATAAGGCCCATATGCGGTCAGGGTGCAACCCGATAAGGGAACGTCGTCCTTCTACTAGTAGAGAAGCAGAGGCATGGTATACTGGCTGATCACCAGATATCGTGGAAGAGGCTCCAGCATAATCCCATTCTTCAAATTGGAATTGTATTGCAACACTGTAATGAAAGCCTAGGTGCTCAGTTACCGATAGTGTTGACAGAATGATGAACTATTCAAAGTACCTCAGAAATTCTTCGTTACATTTTTGGATAAAGAATGAAAATGTTTAATGATGATACAATGTTAGTATACGATATGTCATATGGTTTACGTTAACAAAAGTACTTTGAAAACTATTATTATATGGCTGAGCTATATTGCTCACTCTTGCTTTTCTGTTATATATACCACCACACAACAACAGATAAGCGTGGCAAGAACAAGGCAGACCCCCCCGCAAAAGCGTGCTAACCGGTCAGCAGTATAGGAGACTATTTACGAGGCAGGTGTCGAGGTCACACTCAGTAGCATTACCACAGGTGAGCAGACTAAGTTGGATAGGTTTACAGCTTAGGTTGGTTAGGTTTATTTACAAGCATGACTTGTGTAAGCTTCTGAAAACCAAACCGTATTGTGGCTGTAGATGCCGTCTTAGATGGTAATCTTTTTAATTTGAACTTTTAAGATTATGACAATTTGGGTTTGTAATATCTATTTCAAGATGGTTGTAATAACTTAGTAACGTTTTAATTTCGTCTCTGAGCCTATAATCTGCAAATGTTATGTTTGACTGAGGGGTCACATCATGCTAAAATGAAGATTGAGAGTAATGTTTATTAAAATGGGAATTAAGGATATAGTGACAGCCTGAATCTCCGACCCCGGATCTAGGGGTGTTACAAAAGCATAAGTCGTAAATCATTAAAAAGATTTCAAAAATTTGCTACAACCACAACTCAAACCAAAACCTGTGTTTTATTGTAACAGGGGGCCAATAAATATTGCTTCACGTAATGTCGTTTAAGCATTTTATTTTGTATAAAATTTTGATTTTCTTTTGTATTGGTATGTATAAAAATTAAATTTATGTTATTTATCTATATTATCTATACTATATTATTATAAGAGATTTTTTTTAGTTTGAAGTTTGGTTAACCAAACTATTCACAACCACCGTTACATTTTCAATTCAAATATATCATGATCGTTGGATACAAAATACTAAAAGTTGTCATATGAAGGGGTCTAAAATTTGATTCCCGCTAACAACATATTAATTTATATTTAATACTAAAAATTATTATATACAAAGATTTTAAGGTTCGAATATATTTATACTATCTATCTGTACTATATTATTATAAGCAAACTAGAGATCCTTTGTAGTTTGTAGTTTGGTTAACCAAACTATTCACAACCGTTAGATTTTCAATTCAAATAGATCATGACTGTTAGATACAAAATACTAAAAAATTTATATACAGAGGTCTTAAGTTCACAACTTATTAATTTATATTTAATACTAAAAACTATGATATACAAAAATTTAAGGTTCGAATTCTACCAATAATATATTAAATTTAGTATTTATAATATCATATTACACTATAAATTATAAAAATTAAAGGTTCGATTTCTGCCAACAACATATTAATTTATAATTTATATTTAATACTAAAAATTATTATTTACAAAGATTAAAAATATTATATACAAATATCTAAGGTTAGAATTCTTCCAATAACATATAAAAAATAATATTTATAATATCATATTACACTTCCCGAACAACATATTAAATTATGTTTAATACTAAAAATTATTATATAAAAATATTTAAGGTTCGAATTCTTCCAATATAACATATTAAAAATAATATTTATAATACCATATTGCAGTATAAATAAATTATAAAAAATTAAAGGTTCGATTTTTGCCAACATATTAATTTATATTTAATAATAAAAATTATTATAAACAAAAATTTAAGGTTCGAATTCTTCCAATAACATATTAAAATTAATATTATGATATCATGTTAAACTATAAATAAATTATAAAAAAATTAAAAGTTTCGTGCTTTGCACGGGCTATAAGCTACCATAGGTCAATGGTTCGACTCTCAGCAACTACTTAATATTTAATAATTTTTTAATGTGTAAACTAATATTAAAATATGCGTGGAAAACTATCTGTGAATCAAATTAATTGATTCAACTAATGTTAGAATATACATTCAAAGTTATTCTATTTTAAGTAGAATAGGTAATATTTTTCATTTAGAATATCAATTTAAAGTTATAAATAAGAAGAATTATAATCGAATTTAAAGAAAAGGTTAAAATATATTGTTAGTCACAGAGGCATGCCTGTATACATCTAATAACAAGCCTAATTGTTTGTATTGCTTTGTATTACTTACATGACCTCTTAACTTAGGGAACCTCTAGTTGTAGAGTTTCTACTTGCTTAGTACTTGTAATAGGCATCAATTCCTATCTGTGTAATTGAACTTAAAAGTCAGAGAATAATGCTTGAAAGAAGTTCCAAGGTTCATGCCTCAAGATTGAAGAACAAAACTAACAAATAATCACAGTTTGGATTTGAAGAAATGAAGAATTTGCCTAAGTACCAATTCGAGAAGTATGTTTATTATATTCGAGAAGTCTAGCCTTCGAGAAGTCAGGGATTCTGTGAGTCGACAGTCTTTTGGGAAGATTGCTAGACCGTATTTCACTTGTAGGTTTTGGTATTTTGTCAAGTTCGAAAGTGAAAATTAAATTAGATTTAGGAATTTACTAGATAACGTAGTAAATCCTCCCTTAGGTTTATTCGATGTGACATAAACAAGTGACGAGTCAATTTGACAAAACATTTTCTCGTACCAATCAATAATTTGGATAAGGAATGTCAATGAAATGATGTTTCCTAGTCTAAGTTATTTGTGATACATTTAAAGGCAAAGTCTAGACGGCACAAATATCGAAATATCCCGGACACTGATTTTCCGGACCAAAAATAGATGTTTTATTCAATACAGTGTTCATTTCAAATGTTTTATTCTCAAATATGTTCGATATATTCTTCAAAGACTTATTTTCAAATTGCCTTGCTGAAAGACTTGCCGAAAGAATAAAAGAAAATTTTATCCCGGAACCCTTAACAGTTTTCACTTAAATCGGATAAAACTCTAAAATATTCAAAATAAATATTCCGAGGACTTTATAGTCATTATTATTTGAGGAATATTATCTTTTTAGCTTTGTTTTTTATCCATTTCTTGCACATCTAATACACCACTCGGCCAATTCTTTTTGGGCAGCCTTCTTGCACGTTTATGGCAGTCCCCTTGTGCTTCATATTGTTCATTTGATCCACCATATATCTCATCTTGATTATATCTTTATTTGGTGCTCATTTGGCCTAGTTTAAGTGGTATTTTTGGCTTTTGTTTTTGCTCATCTTGGCACTCTCGGCAAACACTCTCTAAGGCATCTCTTTGCACGTTTTTAATCAGCCTTATAAGTGTTGTTGCTTGAGCATTTGAGTCAACTTTTTACTCATCTTGATTATACCTTCTTTGGTGCTCATTTCGGCTCACTGTGGTAGTGTTTTTAGGCTTGAAACTAGCTCGTATCTCTTGTAGTTCTCTCTTAATTTAAAGAGGAACTTGAGCCTTTGTAAGGTCAAGAGTCATAAGCTAGTTAGTGGGTTGTGCAAGCTATATATTCGGTATACTAAGTGCTTGAATTCGTTTGAATATATACTTGTGTTGTAGTCTTACATTTGTCACCTTACACACTTGTTCTTGAATTAATTCGTGTAGTGTGTGTAGACAACTTGTAAGCTACCAAGAGGAGGTTCTTTTAAGAACTTATTTATCCCTCTTTAAGACCTTAGTAACCACTTAATCTATACTTGGTTATAAGGCAAAGAACTATCTTTTAACTAGTGCTTAATTTGCATAAACTAACAACCCGTTTGGGCAACACGGCTTTAAGGAGAAGCAGGCTTTAAGGAGGAAATGCTCCGTTTGGCTAGCCCAGCTTTAAGTTAAAAAACTGCTTTAAGTCATAAGTTCCATTTTGGTACTTTTGACTTATGACTTATGACTTATGGAGTTTTTTTTTTCACAATTCTTGTAAAGTTTAAATGTTATGATTTTAAAATTTTTTTAAGTCAAATTTTACTTTAAGTTAAAATTATTAAACCCCCATTTAACTTTAAGTAAAATTACCCAAACACTTTCATTCAACTTAAAGTAAACAACTTTACTTTCTCCTTTAAGTTAAAAACACCTCCATTAAGTCAAAAGCAACTTATTTTAAGCAATGTCAAACACCCTCTAAGTGGTTTAAACTTAGTACATCTTAAGTTAAAAGAAAGCTTCTTTTAGTATTGGTTATATAAGTCCCTTGCACCTTATTTGTATTATTTCTTTAAGGACTTAACTAAGACTACCGAACTTGTTTCTTAACCGAAACCAAGTTCAAAACCATTCGGCATTACTTGATTTATATTCGGCCGAAGGTTTCATTTCATAAGTATATATTGTTGCATCCACGTTTAATTTATTGTCTTGCATTAGTTGTGTGATAAGTCCCTTGTGTGACTTCTCCCGGCTACTTACGTGTTTAATTTTCTCGCACTAGTTTAACGCATAATAGCGACCCTCGTTTTATCCTATAGATAAGCGAGTTACTTTTCTCGTACGTGTGAGTTGTGTTTATGTGCTTGTGTGTTTAATTTAAAGCGCAATAGCGTCCATCGCTTCGACGAGCTATATATAATTATATTCGGCCCTATCTTGGCCTAGGCTATACTAAAGCCACTTTACAAGTGCTAAACACTTGTATTTTATTTGTGTTGTAAAATACAAGTAAGTTGTATATTTAATTTTGTCTATATTCGGCTAAACCGAATATTTATAGAAATTAATATACTTGGCTTTTATTTATATTGACGTAGTTTATCTCGTTAACATTTATATTTGCTTTCTTGATCTAATCCTCGTACTGGTTCATTTTTTAACCGTCAATTTAAAAGGGATTTAAGTCGTTGGACTTGTATTATATCCTTTGACTTGAGGTGAAGTGAAGTGAGGTGATTCTTGCTCTAAGACCCAAGTCTTAGACACGCCGACGGGGAGTTGGGTGTCTTCGCACCGTGAGGAGGAGAAAAGACCCAAGATCTAAGACCTAAGATCTAAGATCGTTAAAGGGTGTAGATACGAAGTCTACGCAAAGGGTTACTTACGTGGTTGTGAGGAGGTGACGGGAAGTTACGCTCTAAGATAAACTCGTAAGGGGTTTTCTTGCATAGCATTTGAGTAGGTAACGGGGAGTTATGCTCCAAGATAATCTTGCAAGGGTTAGCTATAGTATTTTGAAGAGGTAACGGGTAGTTAGGCTCTAAGTTAAATACATAGTGGTTGTAAAGGCTTCTCCGCCTACTATATGGAGTATTTTACTTATAGTGGAAGAAATCTCGAGTTCGGGAGGAGCTCGGGGACTGGAGTAGGGGTGTTCGAATCCGTTAGGGGATTGCGGCATCGCGAACCAGGATAAATCGATCGTGTCTCATTTCTCACTTTTATTTTCCGCACTTTATATTACTTGTTTATAAGTAATTAATTTTAAAAGAGTAAGAAATTTTTTAAAACGCCAAGCTCTAATTTTTAAAGGTAATAAGCTATTCAACCCCCCCCCCCCTTCTAGCTTATTTTACCCACTTTCGGGACCTATCAGATTCGATATCTCAAAAGACTCTATTCGATATCTCTGAATGCACTGTTCGATATCTCAGAGATTCGATAGGACTACTACTCTATTCGAGAACTCAGAAAGTCAACAAGTCAAAGCATCATTCGAGTTCTCTGGGAGCAACAAGTCAAGGTTCATTCGATATCTCAAAGACTCAGAAAGCTATTCGATATCTCAGGGATTCGATAAGTTAATGTTCTATTCGACAACTCAAGGATTCCTGAATAAAAAGAGCTATTCGAGAAGTGATTCGATATGTCAACATTCCAGTATTCGAGAACTCAGAGTTATCTAATCCTAGTTCTCGAATCGATCACTTAGCCACTTCTCGAATACATTCTTGGAGACAAACTACTGGAGAAATTGTATAAGTCAGAAACTTGCAACAAGCCAAAGCACTTTATGGACCACAATCTGTAACGTGATCTGGAAAGCCTACAAAGAAGTCTGGAGAGATGTAGAAGAGACAAAGAGCTAAAGAAGTGGATCTGAACAAAACTTTACAAAGTCAAATCTGTAGCCATTTGGATGTGTAAAGCATAATGTAATGTAATATGTAATAGAGGACATATATAACTCAACTACGATAAAAGATAAATAATATTAACTCTATACAGGGATCGTGAAATTTGAAGAACAGGCACCAACAAGGATCAAGTCGCTGAAAGAAGTTCATTAACATGATCAAGCCTCAGTGATAGAATAAGATGTACAGATGATTCAGTTGAAGGTCCAAAAGAATCCGTGTATTCAAATTAATTGAAGATACTGCTGCATGCTAATCAATTGGAATGCGACGAAGGTGTGAAGATCAAGATCAGTGCTAATCACTTGTGAACCAGACCAGTGCACTAAGTGTCAGCACATACGAGAAGGATCAACACATTAACTCACAGAAAGAATTGCCAAAGCCTATTGACGATCAAGGACAGACATAATATCTCAAGGTATTGTCAAAAATTAATTTACTCTGAAAATTAAATAAGTAACAGATTAATTATTTATAACAAAATAATTAAATTAATATGGTACTTGAATTATTTTCTGAGATGAATTAAAACAACAAAATACACATAAGAGAATATGAATATTAACCGAAATAGTAACTGTGGTTGTTGGAATAGTAGCTGGGGTTGTTGGAATAATACAGCATAGTAACTTTCTATAATCTATAAATAGGCCTGTTGTATTTCATTTCAAAACACACCTCAACACACAACTTTCTATTCTCTCTCTTATATCTTCTCTGTGTAAGCTGCTAGACAGTCCATCTAGTAGGAAAGTCGGCTTAGCCCACTTTCAGGAAGTGTCGGGTAGAAGGTCCTCGTGCCTAAACTATCCTTAGGAGTGTTTGATTTTGTAGCTGATCCATAGGATTAGATTGTGTAGCAAACCTCCAGGTTTTATCTATTTAAAGATATTTCCTAAACAGTTGTGTTATTTCGATTCAGCATTTTTGATTTCATATCCACATCAAAACCGAAATATTTTTTGAATAACATATTCAACCCCCCTTCTACGTTATTCCGGACCTAACAATTGGCATCAGAGCCACTCTGTTATTATACAACAGTTAAGATCCAAAAATTTATACAATCATGATAGAGAAAACACAAACTCCAACAACAAGCAGATATGAATCAATTAGAGTTCCAATACTCAGGGCATCAGAATATCCCATATGGAAGGTGAAGATGGAAATGTTTCTGGAGGCTACAGATCCAGAGTACTTAGATAGAATCCATGATGGCCCACATAAGCCTACCAAATTATCTGTTGCAGTTGCTGGAGAGGAACAGAAAACGATTCCAAAGGAGAAGAAAGACTACACCCCTGAAGATATCTCCTCTATTAGCAAAGATGCCAAGGTAAGTCATTTATTACATAACGCCCTTGACAATGTTATGTCTAACGGGGTCATTGGATGCAAAACTGCTAAGGAGATTTGGGATGCTTTGGAAGTCAGATGTCAAGGAACCAAAGCCATCAAAAAGAACAGGAGAACAATACTCAAACAGGAGTACGAGCACTTTGACTCAAATACTGATGAGTTATTAACAGATGTATATGACAGATTCCTAAAATTGCTGAATGATCTGTCACTGGTAGATAAAGAGTATGATCTTGAAGACTCCAATCTGAAATTCTTGTTGGCTCTTCCTGAGAAGTGGGATTTAAAGGCCACTACCATCAGAGACAATTATGATCTGCAAGACATGTCTCTTGATGAAATCTATGGAATGCTCAAAACTCATGAGCTTGAGATGGAACAAAGAAGCAAGAGGCGTGGAGGCAAGTCTAAGTCATTTGCTCTTAAAGCTGAGGAGAAAGCTTCTAAAAAAGTTGCTGTGAAAAAGAGTCAATCCAATAGAAAGGCTCTTATTACAAAGTCTGATACTGTGTCATCAAACTCTGATGATGACTCAAACTCTGACAATCTCACAGACTGTAACGCCCCAAATCCGGGGTCAGGGATTTGGTCGTCACGCGGAAATCCTTAACATCAAATCGTCTGTTTGACAATATTAAACCACCTGTAATCATTTAATAACTGAATTACAACATCTGTGACCCCAACCACCAAGCATCTTTTAGGTTATAGGGCTAGAAACAAGAACTACATTCTTTACATCTTTATTACATCCATTCTATTACATCGCACTATGTCTTAAAAATCTTATACTACTAGTATAGCTTCGTTGGGAAGTACACCAGCAACTAGTACTACTCAGCACAAAGTAATATATATTACACATTAATGTACTTACATATAACTTATTCCAGCTATAACTTTTCTGGATCATATCATCTTCATAAGGGCGTACTGCCTGCTTCTCCTGAGCCATGCAGATAAGCCTCAATCATCTACCTTCCTCTGAAAGGTTAATATTTAAAACAAGCAAGTATGAGCGAAAGAATTGCCCAGCAAGTATTAATAGAGCACAACAATATATATATCAATATACACATGGAGTTTTCGAAATATAACGATACTTAATATCAATTTCGAAATATTTACAACAATGAAACCTCAGTAGGGGATATATGACATTTCGAGTAACATCAGATAAATAAAGTAAGTTCATGTCAACAATAGTAATCCTCATACCTTATCCACATACCATACCTCATAGTATTGATAACCTCTTAGGGAGCTTTTCAAAATATGCAGTTCAATATGCTGCTAAGATAGTTATTACCACCCTTCATAAACCAAACCATTATAAAGTTCCCTTTTTAATACTCCTCAAGTTTGTAAGTATATACACATGAGTATATCATATCATTATCATCAAAACACCTTACAGTTCAAGATTCTGTACATGATATAAGTTCGTTAACCACTTGATAAGTTAAACTCAGAAATAACTGATAGGAAGAGAGTCAAAGCTCTTGAAGCAAAACATTTGGGATTTAACATCAATAACCGATGAACCATCTTTCATCTTTTGAATAATTGCAAAAGTGCACAAGCACGTGCCATTATTGCTAGAATAATCTTGCAGTTCTAGATACTGCATGAATTCATCATCTTTAAAAATTGAAAACAACACTATCGGCTGCTTGGCACTTAGGCCTAAGAAGCAGTGTTTGAGTATTTTTCCAAAGTGGAGGATGGGACTTAAAGAAAACATAAAAACCTGACAAGGATTGACGATGATCAGTCGCCACATCCAAGTCCAATAATCCGCGGGTCTTCTCTACCGGTAGAAGGATAGAAACTACATCCGTAACTATCCCCGAGTGAAAACTACATCCGTAATCACCCTCGATGAAAACTACATCCGTAATCATCCTTCGGCAACACCTGGGCCGGAATAATAATTGATGGACCGCCTGGCTCACGGCCGCTTACACATCCCGGGAATCGTTCGTCAACGATTCCCACACCTGCCAGAGTCCCTTTTTCTTTTCTTGTCAAAATCATTTTGATAGAAAACTTGAGTAGTTGAAGTTCGACTTCAGTCGACCGATAATTTCTTGAAAAACGAGCAAGAGAGTAAAACCTGACCGGGGGTTTTCAAAAATGTTTTGAGTTCAAAAGAGTTCAAGTATAGATATACACTTGTACCGATATCAATCTCGACACAGGGTTTGTGATCACACATGGAAAATGGTACGCATAAAGCTTGTAACCACAACAGGGTAATTCCATATATAAATATAAGTTCTTGAAAAGTAACTTACCTAGATAGATTCAAAATATAATATTTTAAATGACTATGAAAGTCCTTAGACAACCTTTAAATAGTGTTTTATAACCTTCAAAACACTTAGAGTATTTAATAAATATTTGACTACTATGTAACAAATAATAAATATTCAATAATCCCTTTTTAAAAGAATACTCAATTTAATATTCATTTATTAAGTAATATTCAAATAATATTTACTATTAATACTGGAATATTTAATAACCTCAAAACACCCAAATACAACTCTTGGAATGGTTCTAATCAAAATCAAGACACAATCTCTCCAGCAGTCTCCAAACTTTAGCCACTTTATCAAATAACTATTACTAACTCTCGGTCAATAAGAAATAATTAATAAGCATGAAAATCCTTCTTCTCTTCCCCCATTTTATTTTTTTTTGTTTCTTAATGAATATTATAATTAATATGCATCGAATTAAATAAGTATTCAAATAACATATATCGATATCAATCTAGCTGTTTTAAGCTGAAAGTAACCAATTTATAACCATTGGAATATCTTTAATCCGTATTGAAAACAAACTATCTCCGATAAATAATATACTAGATAAAATCACTCCATTAAATTGTTTTATTATTTCTCCGGGACAAAGTGATTTTAAGAAAGCGTTTTGAAAATGATATTCATCTAATTAAATAAATTTAATTAGGCGAATGAGGTTTATTTAATTAGTAAATGCTTTCAGGAGCATCTATTAATTAAATAAACACTGGTTTATTGGTGATGTTGCCTTTAGGTTAATTATTGCGAAGTTCTTTTTAAAAGCTTTGCCCGGGTTTTCGAAAACATACAATACAAAATAGCCCCAACACGCGGCTAAGTTCTAAAACTCAATACATGCCCTACCCTCTGAGCCTTTCTTATTCCGATACATAAATATATACCTCATAACATATAGTCCACTTCCATAGTACGAAAAGTTTATAGATATATATATATATACCGTATAAATCAAGATATAGAGCCATAAAATATCACTGCCCATCAACAGTATTATAAGCCATGGGGTTTTGGTTATTGCACGAGCAGGATTTAATATTGTTGGCAAAGCAAGGAATACAATGATTTGGGAGAAGAAGTACAAGGTTGGAAAAACTCGCGATTATGGATTGAAAACTTATTTAACACATTTCATATATTTAAAATAAATATACTCTGAACAATAGAGTATGCATAGTAAACTTGCCTCTGGTCCTTAGCAGAAAATAGAACCCGCGAACAAATCCTTCGCACCTCGTCCAAGTAATTCCATGGACCTTACCTGACGTCTCGATCTTCCTTTTTGGATGCACGTCATTCCAACTCGATTATGCCCTAATGGTACTGAAATAGTTATGAGTGCGTGTCAGTCCTACCTCGTATATCGAGTAGACACAACTCGGGATTATCACTAAATAACATAAAGTCAAACTATAGGTGTCCTCCCTATAGTTGACTATTCTAATACCACTTATTGCACATAACATATTATAGTAAAGAAAATGAAATGGAAAAGTCCCCTTATATAAAGTGAACATTTCCTAGTACCAACATATCATAACCCTATACCACCATTTAGTCAACTTCACTTAACCTATACATTTATGATACCATTGACCTTCTACGACAAAACTTGATTAATAGCTAATCCTCAAAACACAATTAATCCTCGAAGCACATAAATCCTTGAATTAAATCACTTAGCACATAAATCCTTGAGACAACAATTACCCTCGAATTAATTCACTTAACACATATACACATAAACAGTTAACACCCAAATCATACCTTTAAACCCTTGAAATCAAATAAGTTAAATAAATTAAAATGCAGGGGATTTTTAGAAAATTTCGGCATGTAGTATTCGTTTATCGGACTATGGGCACAGCCCCTCCATGCCAATCAAAACAATTCAACCCTGTTTTAAATAAAAATAAAGCTGCCTCAACTTGCAGCAAAGTAAACAAGTAAGAAAAGTACCCGCCCAGACATGCGGCAACTAGCACATAAGGAAAAGTACCCGCCCAGACATGCGGCAACTAGCACATAAGGAAAAGTACCCGCCCAGACATGCGGCAACTAGCACATAAGGAAAGTAAACTAAGTTTATCCACATTTAAGCCAACACCACGTAGTTGGCACTTATACTATCAACATATACTATAACTTGATTCATACCATCTAGCACATAGACATTTACAAGTTATCCAACTCTTATGACTACATTATATGGCGATAACAATTAGCACTTAGCACTTAGCAATTAACAATTTCAATTGGAAACTAACAATTAGCAATTAGCACTTAACAATTACTTGACAACTAACCCAAATATATTATCCGACAATTAATAATTACTCACTAACAATTAACAATTAGCAATTTAACAATTAACAATCACTAACCCGAACCTTTAATCGGACTCATAATTAAACTCAACAATTATAATTACAAACATACCTTCCGAATTAAATATCGGAAATTCAACCAATAATCATAATCTTACAATTTTAGTCTAATTATACCCATTACCACATTAAGCTTTCCATTTAAACTAATTAAACCACCATAATTAACCTCGCAATTTAAACTAACTAATTACCACAATAATCTCACAATTAAATCTAATTTAATTACCACAATAATCTCACAATTTAAAATCAATTAAATTACCACAATTTAAAACTAATTATATTACAACCTTTAATTTATATCAAAATTTACAACTAATGCAATACGAAAATTAAATAAATAAAATGCGAAATTATACCATTCCGATTCCGATTCGACTCGCCCGAAAATCAAACCACCGGAAAAATCAATCTCCCTCATCTCTCTCTCTCTCTCTCTCTCTCTCTCTCTCTCTACTGCGTTTCGACTCCGGCCACCACCTGCACTCGCGAATAGCGCCACCACCGGCCGCCTCTTCCCCACCGCGCCGCCCAGCCACCGCGCGCCTCTCTCCCTCGCGCGCAACACACACACCAGCGTACATATACACACACACGCGTGTTTACACGCACACACACACACATTTATGTATATCTATGTATGTATCTCATCAAACCCCCAACCCATTTCTCTCTTCCTCCCCGCTGATTTCTTTCCCCTCCCCCGATCTATTTTTCTGTCGTGTATGTATATGTGCGGCTGTGTATATATCTGATGTGTGTTTTTAACCCTAATGGGCTCAAGCCCAACACTATTCAAAAAGTAATACATTTAATTACTACACACTTTAATTAATATTTTAAACTAATAACTCTAATTTGTAAAAATAAAATTTCTAGCATAATTAAATACTAGAATATTTTTAAAGACTTTTGGCGAAAGAATTAGAATTAAATCTCAATTTTCTAAATTGATATGTATTTTACAAATATTAATAATTTATAAAAATAATTCATAAAAATAATAATTGTGATTCATAATTCACAATTTACAGGGCTTTATAAAAATACTACAAACATTACTGTTTTAGTAAAACCTCAAATTATTGGTTTTATATATTAATCAAGTAATTTCTACAAATCCTCAAATAATTAAAATAAACATTTTCTAAGGATTTTAAAATCTCTAAATTATTCAATAATTTAAAATAAAATCTTTACTGAATAATTCCACACTCCAAAATAAAATCTTTGCACAAATAAACTATCGACTCGAGGTATCTACCCGGTCAATAAAATTTTAAATAGGAGCACCAGGCTCCACTTAACCGAAAATAATTAAATAGTTGAATAATAAAATAAAAAAAAAATCCTCCTCATTTTAGGAAAACAATATTATTATTATTGAAATAATAATATAATCATTTCTTGAAAAATCCGGGTTATTACACAGACTATGATGATGATGGCAGTGATGCTAAGATGAAACAACTTGCAGCCCTGATGGTAAAAAGCTTCAAGAAGATGGCCTACAAGAACTTCAGGAAGGGAAAGAAGTTCACATGAAGAGATTCAAATTTCGAAAAGAAGAATTTCAGAAAAATTGAGGAAAAGGAAGGCAGGTCTGGGAAAGTGGAAAAGTCCAAGATCAGATGCTATAATTATGGTGAGAAAGGACATTTTGCACCTGAGTGCAAGAAAGCCAAAGCTGATAAAGGTCAAGCTGACATCACAAAGAAGAAGGACTGGGCTGACACTTCAGACTCTGAAGATGAGGTGAACTATCCCTTGATGGCAAATGTTGATAGTATCTCTGAAGCTACTGAGACCAAGGTACCTCACTCCACTCTAGCTTTTGATACTACTGATATATCTTAGTTAAGACTCTTTCTTAAAAACTTGCATGTTAGCTACAGAGATCAGACTTTAGAAAATGAAAGAATAAAATCTAAAGGTCTAGACCTTAGAAAGAGAAATGACTATCTAGAATTAGAATTAGTCCAAACGTTAAAAATTCAGAAAGAGAGAGATGATGCTATTTTTGTTAAAACTGAATTATTGAAAAAGCATGCTTATCTTGAATCTGACGTTAAAATCAGGTCATTAAACACGTTAAAATCAGGTCATTTAACGTGTTTTTATTTGTTAAGTGACCGAAATGAAAGTTTTTATTTGTTAAGTGACCTGATTGAAAGTTTTTTGAGTTGGATGACCCAACTGAAAGTTTCCAGTCAGTTGAGTGACCTAATTGCCATTTAACCCCAATCTGAACTTGCTAAAGAAAGAAACATTATTAAAACTTGGACTAACTCTGGGAAAACTACTCAGATTATCATAGAGAATGATTGTTGGAAAGAAGGTCTAGGTTACACTGATAAAAAGAAAACTACTAACCTAGAAGCTGAGACCTCTAAACCTGTATTTACTGAAAAGGCTGCAAAACCCAAACTTAATCATATGAGGTTTGTACCAAAATCTGACAAACCAAAATAGGATGAAGTCAAATCAGTAAATATTAGTTTAATGTCTCAGAAACAGCTTAAACACAAGCTGAAGGAGTTAAAAAGAGTGAACAAGGTAAAAGAACCTAGGAAAAACAGAAATGGAAAGGTAGGCATCAATAAAAGCAACAACTATATGTCCATTCCCAATGCTCCTAGGAAGAAATGTTACAACTGTGGAAATCCTAACCATCTTGTTACTTTTTGCAGGAAGAATAAAAATATAAACTCTATACCTTCTAAGTCAGGAGTTAAGAGTGGTTCAGTTAGGTTTAAGCCACAGAATCCTTGTTTTCACTGTGGCAATATTTGGCATTCTATTTATACATGCAAAGAGTATCCTACCCTCTTTGAATAAATTCAATATTTTTCTACATGTATAACTCTGATAAAAATGTTAGCACAAACTCTGATAAGACTTCTGCTGCAAAAGCTAACAAACTTAATAAGGCCAAAGGATCCAAGCAAGTCTGGGTCCTTAAAACTAATCATTTGTGGTTTTTCTGATTGCAGGGTAACAGGAAAAATATCCTTGTTCTGGACAGTGGATGCTCAGGACACATGACTGGAAATAAAGCCCTGCTATCAGAATTTGTGGAGAAAGTTGGCCCAAGTGTTTCTTATGGAGATGGCAACATAGGAAGGACTCTGGGATATGGCAATATCAATCTTGGGAATGTCATCATTGAATCTGTAGCTCTAGTCTCAGGACTCAAACATAATCTACTAAGTGTGAGTCAAATCTGTGACAGAGGTTATCATGTGGATTTCTTTGAAGAACACGGTGAAGTTGTAAGCAAATCTATAGGAAAAGTTGTTCTGGAGGGATACAGACATGGTAACATTTATGAAGCCAAGCTTTCAACAAACTCTGATGGCTCTGCAATCTGTCTACTGAGTAGAGCATCAATTTAAGAAAGCTGGGATTGGCATAAGAGACTTTCTCATCTGAATTTCAACAACATTAATGAGCTAGTGAAGAAAGATCTTGTGAGAGGATTGCCCAAATCGGTTTTTACTCCAGATGGCCTATGTGACTCATATCAAAAGGCAAAACAAAGGAAAACTTCATTCAAAAGTAAGACTGAATCCTCAATTCTTGAGCCATATCACTTATTGCATGTTGATTTATTTGGTCCAGTAAATATAATATCTATTGGAAAGAAATGATATGCTTTGGTTATTGTTGATGAATACACCAGATATACATGGGTATATTTCATGCACAAGAAAGAAGAAACTGAATCAATCTTAATAGAGCATGTCAGACAACTGGACAAAGGATCTAAGCATACAGTGAAAATCATAAGGAGTGATAATGGCACTGAGTTCAAGAATATAGTCATGGAAGAGTTTTGTAAAGAAAATGGAGTAAAGCAAGAATTCTCTGCACCTGGAACTCCACAACAAAATGGAGTAGTTGAGAGAAAGAACAGGACTCTCATAGAAGCTGCAAGGACCATGCTTGATGAAGCAAAGCTGCCAACTTACTTCTGGGCTGAAGCTGTGCAAGCTGCTTGTTTCACACATAATGCTACACTCATAAACAAGCATGGTAAAACACCATATGAGATGGTGAAAAATAAGAAGCCAAACCTGAAGTACTTTCATGTGTTTGGATGTAAGTGTTTTGTTCTTAAGACTCATCCAGAACAGCTTTCCAAATTTGATTTAAAAGCTGATGAAGGAATCTTTGTTGGATACCCACTATCGACAAAAGCATTTAGAGTCTATAATCTGAGAACAAAAGTGGTCATGGAATCTATCCATGTATCTTTTGATGATAAAAAGATAACATGACTTGAAGATTTTGATGAACATGACCAGCTGAGATTTGAGAATGAAGAAATAAATGCTGATCTACAAAATTCTGATACTCTTTCAGACTCTATTGTTCAATCTATACCAGTAGATCAGACAACAGCACATGTTGAGGGGGAACAAGTGAATGATGAAAATGAACCCCAATCAAGTGAAGAAACATCAAAGAATGCATCTACTGCTAATGATTCATTAAACTCTGATTCATCAAACTTTGAAAGCAACAGCTCAGGGGGAGCAAACAATGATTTTGGATCTACTAGTCACCACACTCAACACAATTGTGAACTTGGGGAATCATCAAGATCAAATCTGCCAAGACAAAGGATATGGAGTAAAGCGCATCCCTTTGAACAGACCATTGGTTAACTGGACAAGGGTGTACAGACTAGAAGAGCAACACAGAATGAATGCAATTTTGCAGGATTTTTATCTCAAATTGAACCTAAAAAGGTTAATGAAGCTCTTGATGATCCAGATTGGGTAACTACAATGCCGGAAGAACTCAATCAGTTCGAAAGGTAGAAAGTTTGGAAGCTAGTGCCAAGACCAAAAGAAAAATCTGTAATTGGCACTAGATGGGTGTTTAGAAATAAACTGGATGAAAATGGTATTGTTACGAGGAATAAGGCTCGATTGGTAGCAAAGGGTTACTCTCAAGAAAAGGGAATTGATTATGATGAAACCTATGCTCCAGTTGCAAGGCTTGAAGCAATCAGGATGTTCTTAGCATTTGCTGCACACTCCAACTTTAAGGTTTTTCAGATGGATGTGAAGAGTGCATTTTTGAACGGAGATCTAGAAGAAGAAGTCTATGTTGAACAACCTCCTGGGTTCGAAGACAAGGAATTTGAAGGTTTTGTGTACTTTCTCTTCAAAGCTCTCTATGATCTTAAGCAAGCCCCTCGAACATGGTATGATACTCTCTCCAAGTTCTTACTTGAAAATGGTTTTACAAGAGGTATCATCGACAAAACTCTCTTTCATAAAAAGCATAAAAATGATATAATTTTGGTGCAAGTATATGTGGATGATATAATATTTGGTTCTACTAATGATTTGCTATGCAAGAGATTTGCTAAGCTAATGCAGAGTAGGTACGAGATGAGCATGATGGGTGAGTTGTCCTTCTTCCTTGGACTTCAAGTTGTTCAAAAGCCTGATGGTATTTTCATCTGCCAATCAAAATACATAAAGGATCTTCTGAAGAAGTATGGGATGGAAGAAGTAGCTACTACCAAGACCCCGATGCCAACTGCAGTCAAGCTTGATGAAGACAAATCTGGTAGGTCAATTGACATCACGAAGTATCGAGGTATGATCGGCTCTCTCTTGTACTTAACTGCTAGTAGACCAGATATTATGTTCGCAACTTGTCTATGTGCTAGATTCCAGGCTAACCCTAAAGAGTCACATCTTATAGCTGTTAAACATATTTTCAGGTACCTTAAGGGAACCCCCAATCTTGGGATTTGGTACCCTAAAGGAACAGGCTTTGACCTAATTGGCTATACAGATTCTGACTTCGCAGGTTATAAGATTGATCGGAAAAGTACTTCTGGAAGCTGTCAGTTTCTAGGAAGAAGGTTGGTATCTTGGTACAGCAAGAAGCAACACTCAGTATCTACCTCGACAGCCGAAGCAGAATACATTGCGGCAGGTAGTTGTTGTGCTCAGATCCTGTGGATGAGGAATCAACTTCAGGACTATGGACTCATGTTGGACAAAATTCCAATTCTATGCGACAACATGAGTGCCATTGCAATTGCCAACAATCTAGTTCAACATACCAGGACTAAGCACATTGATATCAGGTATCATTTCTTACGAGAGCATGTCATGAATGGAACTGTGGTATTATATTTTGTTCTCACAGATCAACAAATTGCAGACATCTTTACTAAACCACTGGATGAATCCACCTTCTCCAGTTTAGTTGGTGAACTTGGGATGTTAAATCTGTCTAATTAATTTTGGATAATCAATAACTGCAATTTGTTATAAGTTCACATGTATTTTAAATGTCCATATGTTTAGGACTTGTGAATTTGTTTTGCATCCAGTCCTCATATTACAGTTATCTCTATATTAATTACCATGCTTATAATTGCTATATTTTATGGTAATTAGTTAGTAAATAATTGAGTTAATTGTAGCATAATTAAATAAATATTTTATTGACATATATCAATTAATGATATTTTGTTGATTTTATGTTTATTTAATTGTGAGTTTATCTGATTATTGTGGATTAATTCTTGATTTATTGTGTGATTATTTTTAAATCCATAATAATTAGAAGAATTAAATATGTGTATGTGTATAGGCTGATAGGTTTCTGTTAATAGTATTTTTATGTGTTCGTTCTCAGGGAAAGACTAAATTAAATACAAAGTTTAGGTTTCTTATCTCTTTACGTCTAGAAGTGTGTGAGAAGAATTGTGGGTTTGTGTATTAACTAAATTAACCAAGAACTAATTATAAGCACTAAGAATTTATTTTAAACTGAGATTCAAATATATGGGAAAACAATCTAAGAACTGGGGTTCTTCACTTTGTCTCAATACATGCTCAATATTAATGTGATATCTGTGTTCCTACCTTGCTGAAAACAATTCTTCTAAAGTTATACTGCACCCTCCCAGGTTACAATATAGTGCCTACAGCTACACCCTAATTGTCACTCCCGTGATACAATCAAAGTATATCTATAAACTGTTAAGTGCCAAGAATTATATGTCTCACAATTCTCCTATTAATCTCCCGATCTAATATTCAAATTATGTCTGTTAAATCATGTACTAAGATTGCAACTTCTCTCCCAAGCTTATCACAATCCCTAGAATACAATCAAAAGTTAGCTACTCTTCTAATTGTGTTAAGATCTCATTAACAGATCAGCAAAGCAGAAAATCACATAATCAAGCATGCATGAATATCAAGGAATACTACCCAATCCTCAGATTAGAGAATTAGTTACACATAATTAAAGAAGAAAACAAAATAATAATGATAATGAATGAAAACATAATATTGAAGAAAGAATTGAAAAGTGAAAGTACCTTGATACGATTAAAAGCTATGAATTGTTATCTATGAATTGTTATGATTTACAATGGTAGGATGTGTTTATATAGGCTCTACAAATCTTGCCTAGCAAGATATTGCCTTCTATTACAATTAGGATTTAAAGAAGGTACCCAAAACTGCCCAGAATACAATTAGAATTAGAAAAAGGGCAAAACAGTAAATTCCAAGCCTTCTTTAATAAGAACACGTGCGCGACTTTAATCAGTACGTTTCTTGCACTTGTTTCCTATCCCAGGTTGTAGAAAATCTCTCAAGCTTCGCGTGGGCAGTAAGATCGCTGAAAACGGACTTCTAGAACTCCAGATATGGCCAAAACAGTATAAGCTGCGCAGCCTTCCCGGAAAATCCGAATTTTAATCAATTAAATCTCCAAAAACGACAAAAGCTTAGCTATTCTTGGAAACCTGCACAACTACACAAAATACATCAAAACTACACAAACTTGAGTCCAAAACAATCAATTTAAGCCGATATAGAATGTTCCAAGTGGATATAAAATCCACTTATCAAACACCCCCAAACTTAAACCGATGCTTGTCCTCAAGCATAAACAATTACAACTACCTAATTAGTACCACTTCCGTAGGTGATCATGGTTGCATTTGGCATATGCAACAAGCCCTTTAAACCCCTAGGCAGCCCTAGTGGACGAGTAAGGTCTCGTGAGGGCCTATAGCGAATGTACCCACAAAATCCATTTAACCTAATGCAATGCAATGCATGAATGCAACTAATATGAAAAATGCAAAGATCCCCTTAAAACTCACCAACACCAACTAACAAGCAAATATCTCAATGAATGTAACAAATCCAAGCAGAGCTCGACTAAGTTCCCGTATACTAACAAATACATGAACAGAAACGTGCGTGTGTGCAATGCTCATCAGAAATACTCCCAAAACTAGGTCAAAAATCATACATGCTTTCCGTCAAGACAATCACAGGTTTATAATCAGAATAGACTGTAGACACTTCATAACCTAGGAACACCTCCACCCTTATCCAAGGTAGACAGAAACTCATGCTTTATTACTAAACTACGACACTATATACAATATGCATGCTTATTTAACAGTGCAATGAATGAGACCCCAAAAGGCTTATACAATAATACCCATGTAGCGAGTGTTAGGTCAGCAATCCCAAACCACAAGGGCTTTAGGTTACTAGGACTAAGTCCCCTCAGACTTAATTACTCGAGTATTAAAGAGCTCACTCTGGTTAATTTTGCATATAAACAAATAACTTATTGACTTTTTTTTTCTCTTTTCTTTTTTCTCTTTTTTTTTCTTCTTTTTTTTTTCCTGCAATCTGGAATGAGCCTTTCTCATTTCCAACCCTAGACTACTCATATAAATATGAGCCGGCTACTAGCCATTTGACACCTAGCCTTTATTAACAACTTAGCATGAAATTCCTGTTTTCCCCCAAACTTAGACTTTAATGTTCCTACGCTATAAAGGGAATAACGAAAATTCTAAGTATAAACAAGTGATTAAATCTCAAAACATCCCACATGCATGACCCTAACCTAGCCCAAAAGCACCCCAATGAGACTGTTTAATAAATTTTGTTCCCGTAACATGCAAGTCAATTTCATAGAAACTATAAATCAGCCCTCTACTCATCATCATCACACCCAAATCAACATCCACCTATCAATCAAAATCAGCTCGTCCTAAGGGATCATGAAATATGCATGCCATGATAATGCAACTAAATGAAAACTCACATGGTATACGAAAATAAAACAAAATGTCCTATATGAGACAAACGTAGATAATACGAACATAACAATCATGCATGAACTATCACTACTATGCAAACATGATATCCTATATGAACACAAAATACAACAATATATACAACATACAACTACTAATCCCCCAAATTACCCCCAAACTTAAAATATTCAATGCCCTCATTGAATGGAAGTAAATACAAGGGATAGCAGAACATACCTACTCATCCTCGCTAGCAGTACCCTCATCATCCTCGTCAGATGAATCAGGTGGAGGATACGGAGTCCGAGCTCCAAATATAGGCCACTGGACCGGAGTACTAGGTGTCTGAAACTTCGCCTCCAAAGCCACACCCATATCCTCAGAATACTGACGACTGCTCACATGCATAGCATCCATTCGCCTAGTCATTCGGCGAAAATAAGAATCAAATACCGACATATCCACCATACGCCGCCGAGAACCCGCCATAGCCACTCTCGGTGCCCTAGAAACCTGTGGCGGAGCGCCCGCTCCCTGACCACCAGCACCACCAACTATAAAACCGAGACCCCTAGGATGAGGAATGCCTCCCGACCACTCCCCCATCCGGTCTATAGAAACATCATTAATAGAACTCAGAGGTTTATACACCGGCTCACCTTCATACCAATTGACTTTTGATGCATCACACAAGTACCATATGATAGAAGCATAAGGAATACTAGCCGACGAATTGCTTCCCAAAAACTGAAGAATATTCTGATTAATAAGGTACCCAAGGTCAACATACTCACCTTTGAGAATACCCCATAGTAGAATAGCTCTATCAACTGTAACTTCGGACACATGAGATGATGGAAGGATACTAGAACTGATGAAATAGAACCATGCCCGTGAAAACTTAGACAATGCTTGAGCCGGGAAAGTACACTTCTCGGTGGTACCTGCTCTACACTTCCACTCCGAACCTGGAATACATAGCTCATCAATAATCTCATTAAGATCAACATCATCTCTCGTCATTTTCCCCCAATCTGTAGCACCCCTAGGTTTAGGCGGTTGTCTAATCAAAGAACGAATAGCACGAGGCGAATAATCCACCTTCTGACCCCTAACAACCGTGGAGTTATTCCTTGCTATCGAAGCATTAGCATAAAACTCCCTAATTACACCCAACGGAGCCTCATTAGCAAATTCATAAAATAACGTCCAACCCTGCTCATTAACCATCGCCACAATCTCCTCATTATTACGAGGAACAAAACGCCTCTCCAGAATAACCCCCTTTTTCACTAACCGTACATACTCCGCTTTAGCATCCTCCTTCACAAATCTCTCCACTCCATTTCCCACAACATTCTCATTCAAAGATGGAGGAGCACTACTACCACTACCCATTAACCGTTGCCTTTTAGGAGCCATAATCAACAAAAATCAAGCAAGGCACAATAATCTCCAAACAATTCACCAAATAAAGAACCCCCAAATTACACACCAAGAACCCTAATTTGCAAAATTCACAAATTCAAATAAAAGATAGGATAGAATGTTACCCAATTGAATCCAAGAGGTGAAATTGCTAAATTATTCCCAAGAAAAATTGAATTTAATCCCCCCTTGCACTTTGAATGGATGAAAGTTGAGAATTTTTGGGGTTTATATAGATGGGTTTTGTGTATGTATAGGTTTATGTATATGTAGGAGATGTAAAAAAATTGAGATGAATTTAGATATAGAATAGGATTTGGGTGTGTTTAGGATTTGAATTTAAGTTAGGATAGGAATTGGAGATGATAGGTTGAAGATATGGGTATATAATAGAAATAGGATATGAGATTGAATAAAAGAAGTGAAGAAAATTGGGGTTAAAGGGTCAAAAAATCGCACGTTCCAGGAGAGCAGGGCGCTGACAGTGCTGGAAGGCCTGTTGCGCCGTTTGAAAAAGCGTGATAGGTCGCTGACTGCGCTGTGGCGCTTGTTGCGCGCTTCGAACCAGCGTTACAGGGCGCTGACTGCGCTGTGGGGCTGTTGGCGCAGCACGGTCCTGCGTTACATGTGGCGCTGACAGCTTTGTCAAGCTGTTGGCGCTGCACTGTTCTGACTATATATTTTTATTTTTTTTTGAAAGAAATAAAAATCCTATACTACACCAAGGTACAAAAATGCTTGGGTCGCCTCCCAAGAAGCGCTTCTTTAACGTCAATAGCTTGACGTTACTTCCTCAAATCATGGTGGTTTCAAAAGAATAACTGAACCATCTTCAACAAACAAACCATTCATACAAACGTTGACATCCGGTTTGCGTGATTTCCACAAATCTCTTCCATCAGATTTCAACTTGATTCTACTACCCAACGGCCAAATTTTCTTCTTTTTTTTCTTCACGCCTCTAAGATGCTTCTCTGACTCAACCGGCTGAACAAAAATTTCTTCTTCCTTATCATCGGTTGCCCACCTTCGCAACACGTTATCGTGCCCCTCTTCAAAAATCACTAGCTCATTATTCAAAAGGACATACCTCAAATTAGCAGGTAGAGGTTTAAGTTCCACCTGTGGTGCCTCGGAAAGTGTAAAAACCATCTCAACTTCTGTGTCTCGAACAACAATTTCTTCTTCTTCTACTACATCATCTAACACCCGTTCTGCTCCCATGAAATGTTCATTTTCGAGCTGCACAATTTCATCAACTATGTCAACAGTAAAACAAGTTGCTCCAAAAGGAGGCATCTTCATTACTTTGTTCAGATCAAATTCCACTTTGTCCTCTCCAACATTCAATGTCAATTTTCCAGCTTTAACATCGATAGTAGTGCCAGCAGTAGCCAAGAATGGCCTTCCCAAGATAATGGGCATCTCGACATCTTCATCCATCTCTAACACCACAAAATCACAAGGTATGACAAATTTATCAACTTTGACAACCACATCTTCAATGACCCCCAATGGATATTTAACAGAACGATCCGCTAACTGAAGTGAAATTCGTGACTTTTTAAGCTCTCCAAGACCAAGTCGTTTACAAATTGAATATGGCATTAAACTCACACTAGCCCCTAAATCACACAAGGCTTTCATGTTCTCCATCTTCCCAATAGTGCAAGGCAAAGAAAAGCTTCCCAGATCTTTCAATTTTTGAGGAATGGCCTTTTGGATGACTGCACTGCATTCAGCATTGAGAGTAATGGTTTCTGCATCCTCAAGTTTCCTCTTCTTTGTCAACATCTCCTTAAGAAATTTAGCATAGAGTGGCATTTGATTCAAAGCTTCAGCCAAAGGAATATTGACATGCAACTGCCGGAACATCGTCAAGAACTTCTCGTACTGCTTCTCTAACTGCCTGTTGTGAAGTCTCTATGGAAAAGGAATTGGAGGAACATAAGGTGGTGGAGGAACATACGGCTTTTCTGGTTCTTCTTCCTTCTTCTCTTCATCTACTTTTTCTGACTTTTCTGCATCGATCTCTACTATCTCACTTTCTTTTTCAGCATCCTTCTCTTTAGGCTCAAGAACCTCAACCTCGGGCAACTCTTTCCCGCTCCTCAAAATAATTGCTTTGCATTGCTCTTTACCAGTCTGGTCGGGTTGACTAGGAACTGATCCTTGCTCACGAACACCCATCTTGGAGGCAATCTGTCCAATCTGCGTTTCTAGCATCT
Source organism: Kitagawia praeruptora (assembly GCA_037693485.1). Lineage (NCBI taxonomy): Eukaryota > Viridiplantae > Streptophyta > Magnoliopsida > Apiales > Apiaceae > Kitagawia > Kitagawia praeruptora. Next base: position 131,564,788 of record CM075352.1, read on the forward strand.
TTTGAGATGATGCCATCTACTCTATTCTTGATTCCATATTAGCCAATGCCCCAGAAGTTCCTTGCATAATCTTATTTAGTGCAACCTCCTAATCGGCTGGTTCTTTCTTTGGCGGAGGTTGATACTGCTGCTGTGCTTGATACGGTGGTCGTGACTGAAAACCAGAAGGTTGATTCTGCCTTGGAAATGCATAAGAAGTATTAGCCGCATGATTATTACTGTAAGAAAGATTGTTGTTTGGCCTTTGATTTGGATTGTAATAGGAGTTATTCTGAACAGGCCACGGCTGTCTTCCCTGAATAAAAGATGCTTCTTCTGGAAATTGTTGCACATAAGAGTTCTGATTAGCACCATAATCATTATACCCCTCCATAGGTGAAGAAATAGCATTCACATTTGCTCTTTGTCCTCGCATCTCCTGAGTTAGAGTATCCAACTTCTGAGCCAGCATGTTAATCATCTCAGAGTCTTGTGCTGCTTTAGCTGAGCTCGTCCCACTAGGTGCCCATGAATAGTTATTAGATGCCAATTCCTCAAGGAGTGCTTTAGCCTGTGTAGTTGGTGCCTTCTTGAAATTTCCACCAGCAGCCACATCCAAACTCAAACGAATATCTGCATTCATGGCCCCATAAAAAGTACTGATGATCTGCCAATCTTCCAAGCCATGATGTGGACACTTCCTCAATAGTGCCTTGAATCTCTCCCATGCCTGATATAGACCTTCACCCGGTTGCGCTTTGAAACTCATAATCATAGTCCTCAATTGTTGCGTCTTGTCAGAAGGATAATATTTGGACAAGAATGCAGTAGAAAGACTATCCCATGTAGCAACCGCAGTGTTTGGAAGTTGCTGAAACCATTCCAAAGCTCTTCCCTTAATAGAGTAGGGAAACATATGGAGACGAATCTGATCACTTGTAACACCATTGATTCTGAATGAGCCACACATCTGCACAAAACGCTCTAGATGTCTGTGTGGGTCCTCTAATTCAATATCTCCTTCAAAAGCTTGATTGCTGATCATCTGAATTAAACTCGGATTAATGTTGAATTGGGTTGCACCAATCTCTGGAGTTTTGTACATGCAATTGGCAGGATTAGGTGTCTCATGGTCCCAAATAGAAGTCTGATCAACATTAACATTTGCATTAACATTTGCATTAACATTTGCGTTAACATTCTCAGCGTCCGTCATCTTAGCTTTCTCTTTTCTTATCTTTCTCAAGGTACGCTCAATTTCAGGGTCAAATTCCAATTTTCTAACGCAAGATGAACGTAGCATACACCTGAAAATCACCAACAAAACAACTTGTGGAACCAGTTAAAATCTAAACAATAAGAAACAATTAACCTAAACTCAAGTATACTGCCTTCCCCGGCAGCGGCGCCAATTTGTTAATAGTATTTTTATGTGTTCGTTCTCAAGGAAGGACTAAATTAAATACAAAGTTCAGGTTTCTTATCTCTTTACGTCTAGAAGTGTGTGAGAAGAATTGTGGGTTTGTGTATTAACTAAATTAACCAAGAACTAATTATAAGCACTAAGAATTTATTTTAAACTGAGATTCAAATATATGGGAAAACAATCTAAGAACTGGGGTTCTTCACTTGGTCTCAATACATGCTCAATATTAATGTGATATCTGTGTTCCTACTTTGCTGAAAACAATTCTTCTAAAGTTATACTGCACCCTCCCAGGTTACAATATAGTGCCTATAGCTACACCCTAATTGTCACTCCCGTGATACAATCAAAGTATATCTATAAACTGTTAAGTGCCAAGAATTATATGTCTCACAATTCTCCTATTAATCTCCCGATCTAATATTCAAATTATGTCTGTTAAATCATGTACTAAGATTGCAACTTCTCTCCCAAGCTTATCACAATCCCTAGAATACAATCAAAAGTTAGCTACTCTTCTAATTGTGTTAAGATCTCATTAACAGATCAGCAAAGCAGAAAATCACATAATCAAGCATGCATGAATATCAAGGAATACTACCCAATCCTCAGATTAGAGAATTAGTTACACATAATTAAAGAAGAAAACAAAATAATAATGATAATTAATGAAAACATAATATTGAAGAAAGAATTGAAAAGTGAAAGTACCTTGATACGATTAAAAGCTATGAATTGTTATCTATGAATTGTTATGATTTACAATGGTAGGATGTGTTTATATAGGCTCTACAAATCTTGCCCAGCAAGATATTGCCTTCTATTACAATTAGGATTTAAAGAAGGTACCCAAAACTGCCCAGAATACAATTAGAATTAGAAAAAGGGCAAAACAGTAAATTCAAAGCCTTCTTTAATAAGAACACGTGCGCGACTTTAATCAGTACGTTTCTTGCACTTGTTTCCTATCCCAGGTTGTAGAAAATCTCTCAAGCTTCGCGTGGGCAGTAAGATCGCTGAAAACGGACTTCTAGAACTCCAGATATGGCCAAAACAGTATAAGCTGCGCAGCCTTCCCAGAAAATCCGAATTTTAATCAATTAAATCTCCAAAAACGACAAAAGCTTAGATATTCTTGGAAACCTGCACAACTACACAAAACACATCAAAACTACACAAACTTGAGTCCAAAACAATCAATTTAAGCCGATATAGAATGTTCCAAGTGGATATAAAATCCACTTATCAGTTTCGACGATAAGATGTTTTTTCGGCCGACAGGTTTCGGTGATAAGATGTTTTTTCGGCTAATTAGGTAGTTAGGTGAGAAATTATTGAGCGGTGTTATTTTTCAAACATAACCTGTCACTATTACACCTAATCCATTAATACTTGAAACCTTATAAATGATGAGTTTTTGTTTGTGTTTAACATCATCATTTTCAGATATACAAAGCATATACACATAATTGCTGAATATTTCAATTTTTGACCGGAAAGATCTCACAATCTAGCTGGTGGTTTTTAGAGCGGATTTCATATTCTTGTTATACGCACTAACCCTTGTTTTTGAATTTCCTTAAAGTTTTGAAAATGGCATTACAGGGAAGTTTTTTAATTGCTAAAGTTAATCCTGTTTCCATTCAGCAAATCGAAACCATTCAGGATGAGCAATTTCGGGCTTGGACACAATTTCTGAATGAACATTCATTAATTCGCTATGCTTTAGTTACACAAGTGCAGCTTAACCATGATGCATTGCGTGAACTATATTGTAGTGTAGTTAACACTTCTGGACAGGACGGATGTGCATTCACATATCGACTATTTGGTAGGTCGATTAGGGTCACTGAACGAGATGTTAATCGACTTCTTCATTTTCCTGTGGAAAATCTCGTTTCTGATCCTACACCCGAACAGATTGAAGAGCCCATTATATATATGCAAACACAAACACAACAAACTCCAACACCTCAATTGTCACTTAAACGACCAGCCATCAACACTTTTGAGGGAGATAGTGCCTCAGCAGCACCACATAAGGAGTTAGTTACATCACCCGCTCTACCTCCTTTTAAACGGAGTAAACCCAATGAACCTGAGGTAATGGCAACTGTTAGTGAAACAATTCTTTCTTATCCAATGAGTGCAAATGTAAATAAGGTTGAATTGACGGGAGCAACTATCTTGAGTTCCATTTCACGAAACATAAGAGTGGTTGATGATCTTTCTAAAGATCAAATGCCTTTACAGGCATCCGAGGTGGAATTACCTACCTCAATAACTGCTGGTGAATCTTCAATTTTACGGAAAGATCCATCGGTAGGTGGTTCTTTTATGAACCAAGTGTCTTCACAGACGTACGAGGGAAACTTGGGTTTTGTGCCATTTAATCAATTCAAGTTTAACCTCCCAGAGGGAAAATCTCTGGATCTCTTTCGAGATTTACTACTCTTTACCAGTGGTCGGCAACTCACTTCACGCGAGGACAGAAGCTCACGAACTTTCATTGCACCATCTGTGACCTCTGAAAATGGGGCTAGGATGATTTCATTTGCAGGTACACATATCGGTGGAAGCTCTGGAGGAAAGTTGAGGGAAACACCAACAGAACATGTAAGTGTAACCCAAACCACTAAATCGAGTGAATATAGAGTGTTGATTGAAACACCTGTAGAACGTACAAGTGAGCAACCTACTCAACCACATGCACCTGTAACCAGAAAGGATTACACTTACACGGGTCCAAACAAATGAATACAGCAGACTCCTTACACGGGTCCAAACAATGGAGAAAGAGTTGCAAAATATCTGTAAGTCCATTGCAGAAATAAAAAAATTGCAACTTATTCAACATGATGCATTCCAGGTTCAATTAAGTTCCATGGCATCCCAGTTTAGTCATGCAATTCATTCCTTGGGGAAGACAGCTTCGTCTAATTTACCAACTCCACATCCTACTACTCTGGAGGATAACCCAACTGAGGGGGAGACGGTAGATGATCAAGAAAAATCTACTAGGCGTAAGGGCAAGGAAAAGGTTGTTGACACGGAATTAACTTTATTTTGGGAAAAGAAAAGCTTATGGGAGTATTAGTGCTATGTGGAAAGAAAGCAAAGACAAACTTGAAGATATGTTCAGTCTAGAGGAACAATTGTCTTGCACTTGGAAATCTGGAAAATGTATATATATGATCCAGAATGCGCTTTAATATTATTTATCTTTGTATTTTATTTGTATCAGTTGAGTTATCCTCTAGGAATTTGCTTGTCAAACCCTAACAATCAAATAGGGGGAGATTGTAAAGCATAATGTAATGTAATGTAATATGTAATAGAGGACATATATAACTCAACTAGGATAAAAGATAAATAATATTAACTCTATACAGGGATCGTGAAATTTGAAGAACAGGCACCAACAAGGATCAAGTCGTTGAAAGAAGTTCATTAACATGATCAAGCCTCAGTGACAGAATAAGATGTACAGATGATTCAGTTGAAGGGCCAAAAGAATCTGTGCATTCAAATTAATTGAAGATACTGCTGCAGGCTAATCAATTGGAATGCGACGAAGGTGTGAAGATCAAGATCAGTGCTAGTCACTTGTGAACCAGACCAGTGCACTAAGTGTCAGCACATACGAGAAGGATCGACACATTAGTTCAAGAATCCATTCACCCCCCCTCTGTATTCTTTAGTCGTATCTAATACTCAACATATATAATTTGAATTCATAGAGTCTTAGACTTTAGACTTTCGCATTATATAACACACACGACAGAGATTGGAAATAAAAAACCTCTCTCTCATAAGTTTTCATAAGTTTATATTTCGTGTACTATAAATCTTATGTTGTTGGATTTGATTTGATGTTCAATTTTGTAATTAGTATTTTTAAATTTTTGTGATCAATATGTATAGAATTGTCGTTCTTGCATGGGTGGTGTCTGTAAAATTTAACGAGGTGTACCACGATTACACGACAATGTGTTGTGGATTATATTGATGGAGTTTTGTGAGTATTGATGACTTCAATCATCTGCTAATTAGGCAGTATATCTTAAATTTTCCAATTTAACTATTCATGTTATCCTTCTATGATTTTGTATCCAATTTAACTATTGATTCCACTATGTAATTTTATCAATAAATTACAAATAAATTTTTTTAAAACATAACACTCTATTGTAAACTTTAAAAAAGATTTAACACATAAAATTTGAACAAAAAACTTGATTTGAATTTGATTTTACAGTAAAATCATTTGGATAAATTTTTATTGTATGGTAGAATTACTTTGGATTATTTCATTAATTTTTAATGATTTTTCGAAAAAATATTTGTGTAGTTTTATTTTTGATTAATTAATTAAGATTTGTAATTATATTTCATACAAAAACTGATAAAAAATGTATTTTGTGATAATTCTATTTTGGACTCTATAGAAGGTGGTAATTCAATATAAAACACATAGTAAATTGAATGTGTAAAATCTTTTTGTATCAATTTTTTGACAATAATTTGATATGTAAACTAGTAACAAATAAATATTAAAAAAATTATATAATTACAGATATTAGAAAAGCCATCGTGCGTTGCAAGGGTTATAAGGTAGTATGCATAATTATAACAATCACCTTTTTAAACTAAAACGTATCATATCTATTATATATTCAAACTAAAATTCATATTTTTCTAAAAATATTGTGGACAACATATACATAAATATTATTAAATAATATAATTTAAAATTTTAAACCTACAAATTTCATGTCTTAAAAGTTTCAATTTAAATTGAATTTTTTTTATACAATATTAAAGATCGCACAGATGTTAGGAATAATTCATGAGTTGTGATGTTAAGAATAGAATTTTACTTATACTTCTTGTATATCTTGATTTATAAAGGATTTAGCACTTTGTATATAGGATATATGTATTAGACAGTAATCTGTAGAATTAAGTCAGGAACAGTGCATCGAAGACTACATGTCAGGAACTGAGATTGAATCCTGATACGGCAAGTCAAATACTGATCAAATACTGATGGATGGTCAGATCCTGATGCAAGATGAAATCCTGATATCAGTCGTGTTACTGATGATGTCATTATGGATGCTACAGAAACTGGCAAGTGCTATAAAACAGGATCTTTGTTTGAAGAACAAGCAAGAAGATTTCGTGAAGGAAAGAATTTTCTATTGATGAAAACTATCAACTGGACGACTGAACATTGTCATGTATAGATTATATCTTTCTGTTATTAGTTGATAGGTAGCATTATAAATACTCTCTCTATTTCATTGTAAAAAGAGTTCGTTCGTAAGGTTTGTATTCGAGAGTTCGAGACAAACAGAGAAAGAGATTTATTTTGTCAGCAGCTGCTAAAGGTATTTGTACACCTTTGGTAGAGTTTGTATTTGATCTCATTAATACAAACAGTTTGATTCATTCGTTTATTCTTGTTTATTTAATCGAGCAAAAACCAGATACGATTATATAACTTATATTCAACCCCCCCTTCTACAAGTTATTCGAGTTAACAATTGGTACCAGAGAAGGTTGATTTCGAATAATCATAAAGATCTGCAATCATGTCTGGTTACAAGGATGGGAATACTAAGATTCCTATGCTCAAGAGAAACGAATATACTCTATGGGAAGTAAAGATGTTGCATCATCTGGAAGCAACAGATCCTGATTATCTTGACAGAATCAGAGATGGACCTTTTATCCCAATAAAGGTTGTTGGACAAGCAACTGTTGATGGTGAAGATGTTCCAGAACATACAGCAGAGAAGCCTAAATCTGAGTATAACGCCTTAGAAATTTCGAATTTAAAATTATTTATTTATTATATATTCTGAATTATATTATGTGAATATTGTTGTAAAGATGAAATGTATGTGAGATGGTATTTATGTGGTTATATGATGATTTGGGTAAGCTGTGAAGGTCGGTGTATTTTTATTTGTATTTTGGAGGGTTTAATTACATTTAAATCGAGTTAAATGGCGTTTTGGTCACTCAACTGATCCTAAACTTTCAATTGGGTCACTCAACTGAAAAAGCTTTCAATCAGGTCACTAAACACATAAAAACTTTCAATCGAATCACTAAACACATTAAAACTTTCAATCGAATCACTAAACACATTAAAACTTTCAATCGAATCACTAAACACATTAAAATTTTCATCAAATTATATGTTTTTAAATATCGTTCTTGAGATCGAACGCATATTTGGAGGTGATTTCGATGTCGAAATTTGGAGTTCTAGTAGTCGAATCGAAGCTCTCAACATCATCTTTCATAATCTGCAATCAGTTTTTATGGATGGTAAAATTTCGAATTTATATGAATTTTCTTTCAATTCTGCAAAATTAGGGTTCTTCAGTTGAAAATTTTAATGTGTTTAGTGACCTGATTGAAAGCTTTTTCAGTTGAGTGACCCAATTGAAAGTTTGTAGTCAGTTGAGTGACCAAAACGCCATTTAACCCCATTTAAATCATGCATTTTTGATCCTCTGTCAATTTTATAAAATTATTTGAGGAATTAAAAATCATGAAATCTTTTGTAATATTATCTTTATATATTTATTGAGTTTTAAAAATTGTTGGATGAATTAATTTGGGTGTTGTGGTATTTTAAAATGATTTTAAGAGATTTATTGTATTTAAAAGGATCAAAACTTGTAAAATCCATATTAAATTCATTTTTGATCCGAAAAATATTTTAAAAATATGTGGGTGCTCGTAATTTTATAATATTTATTTTAAAAATGAGAAGTTTAATTTTTTTCGAATATTTTATTTAAGTATGATTTATAAAAGTCGGTATTTAGTATTTAATTGGGCCGAAAAGAGAAGAGTAGTAACAAAAGAAATGGGCCAAGCCCATTAAGAAGACAACAGCAGTCCAGCAGATGGAAAGCTCGAGAGAAGTCGGGAAGAAGAGAAAATAAAAAGAGAAAAAGAAATTGGAGAAGAAGAGAAGAGAGATTAGAGATTGGGGAGAGATTGATTAATTAATATACGTATATGTATGTATATGTGTGGGTGGGAGTGTATAGCAGTATGTAGAAGTATGTGTGCGTGATGGGTGTGTGTTGTGTTGCCGGACAAGAGGCAGGTCGCGCAAGGAGGGAACAGGGGTCGTAGGCGGCGGCGTCAAGGCGGAGACACGATGCTGTAGCTGCTGGGCCGGTGAACGGCGGTGGGTCTAAGATGGCGTGGTACTGCTATGATGTCAGAGAGAGAGAGAGAGGGAGAGAGAGAGATTGGGAGAGGGATGCAGGGCCGAATTCCCGACGAACTGGTTTCCGAGGAGTCAAGTCGAAACAGAAATGGTATACTTTTTTTTTGTATTATTTAATTTATGTAATTAATTGTTGTAGTTTAATTTTGAGTAATTATTGTTGTAATTTAATTAGTTTAAATTGTGAGATTATGGTGGTGATTAAATTAGATTTAAATTGTGAGTTTAATGTGTCAATTTTTATGGTTAGATTAATTCCCGAGATTTTATTCGGAGGGTCGATATTGTTAATTAAATTGGTGATTAATTATAATTGTGGGATTAGTTGTGAATCCAATTATATGCTTTGGTAATTGTTAGTTGCTAATTATTATTGTTGTGTAATAATTAGAGTTATAATTTCGGAAGTTAAATTTGGGGATTTTGATGAATGTCGGGAGTTATATGATTGTAAGTTATTAATTATTAATTGTCGGATAGTATGTTGAGTTATATGGTTTATTAAGTTATAAATGCTATGTGCTAAGTGCCGTGAGTTGAGTCGTAGTAATTGTGAGATGTTATAATTGTCAATTAATTGGTGTTGGTCTATATGTGGTTAAATGACTTTTAGTTACTATTTATTATTATCGTCGTGTAATAATTGGAGTCATATGGTTTACTTGTTGTAAATGGTTCCGGTGATGTATATATATGCTAATTGTCGTAAAATATTGGGAGTTTATGTGGCTTTACTCATTGAAGTTGATTTCGATAATGTTTATGTGCTAAATATTATAAGTCGAGTTTGAGTAATTATCGAAATTCGTAATTGTCGAGTACTTGGTAATTAGTAGGTGGTTACTAATTTACCTTGATAATTGTTAGTTGCATAATGTGTGAATTAGTAATTGTGAAATGTTAATTGTTATATGCTAATTGCTAAAGTGTAATGGAATTGGTATTAGTTGTGGTCATTAGTGGGTAATTATCAGTTGTCGTATAATTTGTGGAGGTTATATGAGTTGCTAGTTGCATATGGTGTCGGAAATGCTAATGTGCTAAATGGTAAGTATGGGAATACGTGGTACATGTTAAATGTTGGAATTTTATAATAATTAGAATTGTGCTAGGGGTTATGAGAAGATCACAAGTTTTTAAATGTCAATATTTAAAGGACTTGTGTAATTCTTTTCGACTAATCCCTAGGGCTTACGAATATCCATGATTAGCTATCACGAGTATAATTAATATACTTGAGTGATGTGATCATTGATATAGCGTAAGTAATAGTTAGTGTTAGGGGTTGTTCCCTAGGGCTTACGAACATCAATGATTGGTTGTCACGTGTATCATTAAAATGCATGAGAAATACGATCATTGGTGTAGCGTAAGTAGTAGTGTTAATCATTATGTGCTAGGTGCCGCATGTCTGGGCGGGTACTTTTCTTACTTGTTTATTTTTATGCTGCTGCAAGTTGAGGCAGCTTTATTTTTGCTAAAGCAGGGTTGAATTGTATTTGAGGGGCTGTGCCCATAGTCCGATAAACGAATACTTCATGCCGAAATTTTCTAAAAATCCCCTGCAAATTTATTTAAAAATCTATTTAAGTTATTTGATTTGGTGATTTAAAAGTATATGGTGATTTTCGAGAGTCAAGGTAAATGTTATAGTTGATATGTATTGTTGTGAAGTGGTTGCCTAGATGGTATCTAAGTGTCGAGTAATCATATGTGTTAAGTATTTATGTAGAGTGAGTATTTGATTTAGTGGTTGTCTTGAAACTATATTATGAATGTGATTAAGTCTGTTTGTATAAGTTATATAAGTAAGCGTTATAGGACGCGTATGGGTAGAGTAGAGCTAAACAATAAGATTTTTTTTAGTTGGATACTAAAATAGTATTTGACCTTGAAAAGGTTGAATAGGAGACATGGCCAAGAGCAGAGTACGGGTAAAAAGATAAGCAGAAGGACAAGTATCAAAGCCGATGGATGTATTGACGTGGAAGTTAACGAGTTACGAAGTAGAAGTGGAAATAGGGCCAAATAAAAGGCTAGCAAGTAAAGAGATGTTGTGAAACTGAGTTATGGATCGATGTTAAGGTCGAGAACTCTGTGAATCGAGGCAAGTGTTTTGCTCTTCACTTATCATTCAAGTGATGCAATTCAATTCCTTTGTTATATGATATGATGTGGTCAAGTATATTTAGAAAATGATGTATTTCCTCAATTAGCGTGAAAACGTTTATTTTCCCCACCCTCGATTCAAATACCAATTTCTCAAAGAATCTTATCACTAGCTTTTTCCGCATATCATTTTATACATTGAATGTTATTGGGCTCCTCAGTTGAACGCCCTATCTTTTATTTTCCTTGAAAAATGTTTAAGGGATTTTATAAATAGAGAGAATCCAAGCTTTAAATCCCCATAAATACCTGTTAATGAAATTCCTGATTTTTAGCATAATTTCTCCAGTGAACCCCTTCTTGAAAATGTTTCTTCAAACTAATTTGTAATTAAGTATCCTGAAATTATTTTACAGATAATCGTTTAAATTGCTTTACTCGCTTATGTTGATTCAAACCTTACTATGCATTGTAAAATTTTAATAAATGCGTAGTGCTTGATTATGTCCCTGCTCCAACTTAGGATTTCAATTGTTGGCAATTTTGCTGCGATTTATATCTTGTATTGTTGCCAAGTTGATTTTCTCTTTAATCAAATAATGATGATGTGTCCCCAGTTATTCATATCTATCTTGTCAATGCTTATTCGAAATATTGTTCTTTATATTCTCCACCCCATTTAGTATCGAACTCGTCTGTATTTATTGAAGATCTTGATTATTCGGTTATCACCCTCTATTCTATCGAACTTGTCGATACCTTTTGAGATTGTTGTTCTTCATTTATTACCCAATTATTGTGTCGAACTTGTCGACACCTGTTGATCTTGAATCCTTCATTGACTCTTGGATTATAAGTTGTTTTGGAACGTGAGTTTCCATTTAGTTGGTTGGCAAGGGTTGTCGATTTTTCCGACACCTAGTGCGTTGGATATAGAATTGGAAATGTTTTTAAAATAGATGTCCCTTCGGGGAGACCATATTAATGGTCAACAGATGTCCCTTCGGGGAGACCAGATTAATGGTAAGAAGTTAAGGCCAATGTGTGCCATGGATCCAATTAAGGACATTGCTGTGTGCGTTTGTCCGGGGTTAGTGCATGACTGATCAGCAGCCTAACCTTATTGTTTTTTTTTAACATAAAAATAAAAATCCAATTCTAATCTATACATTGAGATTGAGTTGATTTGTCTTCTGACTCTCTTGAAGCCTATTTCAATTATATTTTGTTATCAGAACTTTTATCAGTTCTCATTGTTGATGCACCTTACTCTAATGGTGAAATGTTGGCTCCTCGTAACAATCAGATAATTAACTTAACTGATTCTTTTCGCAGCATGAGACATTTCTTCTTGTTTTCAGAATTTGTAGTCGTTATTGATGTTGCTATCACTATTTTCACTTGCTGAGCGTTGTTGGCTCACTCTTGCTTTAATGTTTATTTTCTCCAGTTAATAGAGATGATTAGTGGACCTTGTGGTCAGTTGGTAATACTCTTCCAGCATCAAGAGGAGACGTTCGGGTTATGGATTTCGCCGGATAGTGGTTTGGGATTTAGTCAAGGTTGAATATTAGTTGGACGGTGACCTTATTTATTCACAGAAAATGTATATTATTTTATTCGGACTCGGGTTGTAATATTAATTAGTAGTTGTTTCATACTGCGACCTGTGAGCGGTCTTGGTTAGTTAGAATTTATATTTCTTTATGATTTTTTCAATATTATGTGGTGAGCAGATTTGGATACAGTTGAATTATTTTTGTTGATTTGGGCAGGTGGTTAGTCATATTTATGAATACATCATGTCAAATTTTTCTGAAATTTCCCTGTAAAAATATTTAATTACTTATAAAAAGCCTGTATATTAATATAGTCAAGTGATGGTGTTACAAGTTGGTATCAGAGCTACAGGTCACAAGCACTGAAACAATTAGGTGGGAATTTGGGATATAGTAATAGAAAGGTTAGAGTGTGTGTATAAGATAGAAGTCGAGTAGAGCGGTTTAGGATAAGGATCGCGTTAGGATACTTCGACAAGCGTGCCGACGTTAAATCGGTCTTTCGGCATATCGCGTGAGTAGAAGTTCGAATCGTTTAAGGATCGAGCTATTAGTAAAACTATGAACCTGAAGCGGCCTAAGCTAAGTTGACAGCTGGAGTTATCAGTTTGGGAGACGTTATCTCGAGATTTTCGTGTAGAATTTAGGACACCCGGCGAGATTAGCTTCGATGTGAACGTTTTGGAGATAGTACGAGAAGGTTAAGAATGCGATGTGAAAAGCGAGTATTAGCAAGGATTGAAGGTTAAGCATAGTTGTGCACCCCTAATTATTGATTCGTTCAAAGTTATTACCTGAAGAAATTTTCTATTCTTTCTTTGAATTGTTGTAAATTAATTCCCGGTTGGTATCGTGGCTGAGGCATTCATTGCGCAGTGACGGTCCAAAATTGAGAATGAATTGAGATCTTCTTAATTATTTAACTCATTATTGTCAGGCCGGTTTTGGCAGCTAAGTATATTAGTGCTTAGTCGACGAGAGTGAGATTATGAATAATTAGGAATTTCTTGAATGTTTTCTTGATTAATCAATGAAGCCTCTATTGAAAAGTCTTCTATATATCCATTGATGATGAGTCGTCTATATCAGATTTATTCGAATTTAATCCCATTCTTTTGGAAATAAATATACATTTTCAGATGGTATTTGATCCAGCTTTACATGAAGATTTTTGAAACTCTTGAATCCTTTCCATTATCAAGAATGCTTGATTTTCTCTATTCCAACTGAGATGAACAACCTATACAGATAGGGGATTCAGGGACATCTTATCTTTGTGATAGAAGTCCAGTGGGATGCCACTGATTGTGTTTGTCACGAAAGTACTAAGGACTGGCCATCCTTATGTACTATGGTGGTTAACCAAGTGACAAATGCAACCTGAAAATAGTTCAAAGATCATATTGATCTCTCGGATAAATTCCTTTATAAGAGTTTTGTCAAATAAACTCAGTATATATTCATATTGATACCCCATTCATTTCGTTGACCTCCTTTGTCGGAGATTTGATAATTTCAAAATTTCTGATGATAACGAGATACGAAGTTAGACGCGACGACGTCTTAAGTGATGTAATTACAATGGTGCTGATGAAGAACTGGTTATGTAAGTTCAAGAATTTGGTGGTTAAGACGGATGTGTTATGTCAAATGGGAATAAGTACTGATTCAAGGAATCATGAACAGGAGTAGAGACTAATAGGAAGTGAATAACGGAAAAGAGCAGTAAATGAGAGCACATTATTGCAGATATAGTAAAAGGGCGAAAAGAGAATAATAATGAAGGTGTTGGTATAAGACATTCAATGTTAAAGAAGGATTGTTTTAGACACCTGTTGTAAGTCGGAGGTAGTAAATGGAAAATCATAAGATTTTGAATATGTTGAACTCGATGCGGGACACTAGATGGTAGAATCAAGGAGAGATGATTTGAGTAAGCAGAGTAAAGCAGAACGAAAAGGTTTGTTAGAATTATCAAAGGCTAAGACTGAATGAGGGATAATGTGAATATGTGGAGTAAATGACTTATGCATGGTCAGTATAAGAAATCATGGTTATCAAGGATGGTGGGAAGTTAACCGATATGAAGTAAATTTCAGTAAGGTGGAGGGCAGAGAAATCAGAAAGTTTCCAGAAGTGACTAAATAAGACATGCAGAATTTAGTTAAGAAAAGAATGTGGAATCCCGAAGATGTGAAGTTAGAAGAGAAAAAGGGCACCGTGGTTGCCCATAGAAAGAGAACTAGCAGAAATTAACGAGATCCCATGATTAGAAAATAAGATTTCGGGAGTAGAATCCCTAGAGATTTTATTAAGAGTAATGTGGGAAGTTGTGGCTGCAACCAGAAGGGAAGTATGATAACAAGTAATAGAGTCAGAAGTCAAAGCAATGTGTTATGAGCTTGGAAAAATGGGAATCTTTGCCAGAAATAGTATCATATCAATCTCGGTGGAATTATGAAGGAAGTAATAAGACTACTGCTATAATTATCAAAGAATTGGGAAATTCAATCCGATTATAAAGGAAGTTATCAGAGAGTGGATTGTGATGATTATAAAAAGAGTCAAATTTGAGGACTCGCCAAGTATGAAAAGTTATGAATTGGAAGAAACTCTGAGGATGCAAGGTAGTGAAGTCATAAGCGAGTTTTAAATATGTTGTACCATAAGGGATTAGGTCGAAGCCAAGGTCATGGTTTGCTAATTGTTTTTTTTAAAATTTTCAAAATATTTTGGTTCCAAAATGCTTTTTGATTAAAACCATATTATTTTAAATGTTTTCTCTTAAAATGATTTTTCTAAAATATCTTCAAAAGGATTTCCAGTTGGTTCAAATGGTTTTTAAATTGTTTTAAATCAACAAAATATTTGAGGCTTTCTTTTAAATGTTTTAGCAAACCGATGTTGTATGAAAGTAGAAATTGAGTATTAAACCGAATGGTGGCTGGCGCAAATGCCATGCGATAAGAGTTGAGCTTGTTGTTTACGTTCAAATTACAATTGGGAATGGATGATATAGGGTTAATTTTCCAGGAGAAGTACTCAGTGAAACAATGAGATGAAGGATGGATAGAAGTTTCCAATTATTCCCTTCTCAAGTAACATTGCACGTGAAAGAGGAGTAAGAACGATCGGGGAATTTCTTGATGTTCCTTTTCTCAAAGCTTTAATTGAGGAAGATTTTGTTTTAAGATATATCAAAAAGTGATGATGCATGTTAAGTGGAAGAATCATGTTGATAAAAACGAGAGCTTGTTAAGAATTGATTCATGATTAATATCGAATAAGGTTGTGACCTCAGAAGAATTGATATTATAGATTGAACTCATTTTAACTTTGTTTTGGTATTGAGTGAAGTCACAATCAAGGTGACGAGTATGTTAGTTATCAAGAGCTGTAAATGATCAAGGCTATACTTCAAAAGACTTAGCAAAACGAAATATTTTATAAGAGTGAAAAAAATCAAGTTGTTAATTGAATTATGCCATCTAAGGACGTACGTGTTTGGTTATAGTATTCGATTGCAAGGAGGTAACGGAAAGTGGAAGAAATAATGTTAAGTTCCCAAATTGGGTACTCGGTAAGAATATGGGATTAAAGACAAGAAGAAACTTTTGATTATTCCCTTCTCGATCGACATAGTACTTGAAAGCAGAATGGAAGCGATCAAAGAATTTCTGGAGATTCTTTCTCGAAGTTCTATTTAAAGTCGTGTGGTTATAAGTAAAGCGTGGGAATGATACCAAGCGCAAGTGTAGATCGTAGTAAATATAGGCAAAATGCACGGCAGTATTATTGCGAAAGATTTACGTGGTAATATAGTTTTAACGCAAAGTATAGATCATTATGCGAATAGTTATATTGATTGTCGGGGAAAGATACTTGTTCTCGTGAGTTAAGCGTCTAGAGTTAAAAAGACTCGGAAGTTAAGGTTTAAGGTTATTTCGAAATTGGAGGGCTCGCAGAATGAGCTCATAAAAGTTTGAGTTGATATGAGGGAATCCTAGAGGTTGAAAGATACAACCTGAGAGTGGAAGTAGGATGCGGTGTCCTTAGCGTTGATTCTGGGGACAGAATCCTATTAAGGGGGGAAGGATATAACGCCTTAGAAATTTCGAATTTAAAATTATTTATTTATTATATATTATGAATTATATTATGTGAATATTGTTGTAAAGATGAAATGTATGTGAGATGGTATTTATGTGGTTATATGACGATTTGGGTAAGCTGTGAAGGTCGGTGTATTTTTATTTGTATTTTGGAGGGTTTAATTACATTTAAATCATGCATTTTTTATCCTCTGTCAATTTTATAAAATTATTTGAGGAATTAAAAATCATGAAATCTTTTGTAAATATGTGGGTGCTCGTAATTTTATAACATCTATTTTAAAAATGAGAAGTTTAATTTTAAGAGATTTATTGTATTTAAAAGGATCAAAACTTGTAAAATCCATATTAAATTCATTTTTGATCCGAAAATTTTTTTAAAAATATGTGGGTGCTCGTAATTTTATAACATCTATTTTAAAAATGAGAAGTTTAATTTTTTTCGAATATTTTATTTAAGTATGATTTATAAAAGTCGGTATTTAGTATTTAATTGGGCCGAAAAGAGAAGAGTAATAACAAAAGAAATGGGCCAAGCCCATTAAGAAGACAACAGCAGTCCAGCAGTTGGAAAGCTCGAGAGAAGTCGGGAAGAAGAGAAAATAAAAAGAGAAAAAGAAATTGGAGAAGAAGAGAAGAGAGATTAGAGATTGGGGAGAGATTGATTAATTAATATACATATATGTATGTATATGTGTGGGTGGGAGTGTATAGCAGTATGTAGAAGTGTGTGTGCGTGATGGGTGTGTGTTGTGTTGCCGGACAAGAGGTAGGTCGCGCAAGGAGGGAACAGGGATCGTAGGCGGCGGCGTCAAGGCGGAGACACGATGCTGCAGCTGCTGGGCCGGTGAACGGAGGTGGGTCTAAGATGGCGTGGTACTGCTATGATGTCAGAGAGAGATTGAGAGAGAGAGAGAGAGAGAGAGAGAGGGAGAGAGATGGAGAGAGATTGGGAGAGGGATGCAGGGTTGAATTCCCGACGAACTGGTTTCCGAGGAGTCAAGTCGAAACCGAAATGGTATACTTTTTTTTTGTATAATTTAATTTATGTAATTAATTGTTGTAGTTTAATTTTGAGTAATTATTGTTGTAATTTAATTAGTTTAAATTGTGAGATTATGGTGGTGATTAAATTAGATTTAAATTGTGAGTTTAATGTGTCAATTTTCATGGTTAGATTAATTCCCAAGATTTTATTCGGAGGGTCGATATTGTTAATTAAATTGGTGATTAATTATAATTGTGGGATTAGTTGTGGATCCAATTATATGCTTTGGTAATTGTTAGTTGCTAATTATTATTGTTGTGTAATAATTAGAGTTATAATTTCGGAAGTTAAATTTGGGGATTTTGATGAATGTCGGGAGTTATATGATTGTAAGTTATTAATTATTAATTGTCGGATAGTATGTTGAGTTATATGGTTTATTAAGTTATAAATGCTATGTGCTAAGTGCCGTGAGTTGAGTCGTAGTAATTGTGAGATGTTATAATTGTCAATTAATTGGTGTTGGTCTATATGTGGTTAAATGACTTTTAGTTACTATTTATTATTATCGTCGTGTAATAATTGGAGTCATATGGTTTACTTGTTGTAAATGGTTCCGGTGATGTATATATATGCTAATTGTCGTAAAATATTGGGAGTTTATGTGGCTTTACTCATTGAAGTTGATTTCGATAATGTTTATGTGCTAAATATTATAAGTCGAGTTTGAGTAATTATCGAAATTCGTAATTGTCGAGTACTTGGTAATTAGTAGGTGGTTACTAATTTACCTTGATAATTGTTAGTTGCATAATGTGTGAATTAGTAATTGTGAAATGTTAATTGTTATATGCTAATTGCTAAAGTGTAATGGAATTGGTATTAGTTGTGGTCATTAGTGGGTAATTATCAGTTGTCGTATAATTTGTGGAGGTTATATGAGTTGCTAGTTGCATATGGTGTCGGAAATGCTAATGTGCTAAATGGTAAGTATGGGAATACGTGGTACATGTTAAATGTTGGAATTTTATAATAATTAGAATTGTGCTAGGGGTTATGAGAAGATCACAAGTTTTTAAATGTCAATATTTAAAGGACTTGTGTAATTCTTTTCGACTAATCCCTAGGGCTTACGAATATCCATGATTAGCTATCACGAGTATAATTAATATACTTGAGTGATGTGATCATTGATATAGCGTAAGTAATAGTTAGTGTTAGGGGTTGTTCCCTAGGGCTTACGAACATCAATGATTGGTTGTCACGTGTATCATTAAAATGCATGAGAAATACGATCATTGGTGTAGCGTAAGTAGTAGTGTTAATCATTATGTGCTAGGTGCCGCATGTCTGGGCGGGTACTTTTCTTACTTGTTTATTTTTATGCTGCTGCAAGTTGAGGCAGCTTTATTTTTGCTAAAGCAGGGTTGAATTGTATTTGAGGGGCTGTGCCCATAGTCCGATAAACGAATACTTCATGCCGAAATTTTCTAAAAATCCCCTGCAAATTTATTTAAAAATCTATTTAAGTTATTTGATTTGGTGATTTAAAAGTATATGGTGATTTTCGAGAGTCAAGGTAAATGTTATAGTTGATATGTATTGTTGTGAAGTGGTTGCCTAGATGGTATCTAAGTGTCGAGTAATCATATGTGTTAAGTATTTATGTAGAGTGAGTATTTGATTTAGTGGTTGTCTTGAAACTATATTATGAATGTGATTAAGTCTGTTTGTATAAGTTATATAAGTAAGCGTTATAGGACGCGTATGGGTAGAGTAGAGCTAAACAATAAGATTTTGCTTAGTTGGATACTAAAATAGTATTTGACCTTGAAAAGGTTGAATAGGAGACATGGCCAAGAGCAGAGTACGAGTAAAAAGATAAGCAGAAGGACAAGTATCAAAGCCAACGGATGTATTGACGTGGAAGTTAACGAGTTACGAAGTAGAAGTGGAAATAGGGCCAAATAAAAGGCTAGCAAGTAAAGAGATGTTGTGAAACTGAGTTATGGATCGATGTTAAGGTCGAGAACTCCGTGAATCGAGGCAAGTGTTTTGCTCTTCACTTATCATTCAAGTGATGCAATTCAATTCCTTTGTTATATGATATGATGTGGTCAAGTATATTTAGAAAATGATGTATTTCCTCAATTAGCGTGAAAACGTTTATTTTCCCCACCCTCGATTCAAATACCAATTTCTCAAAGAATCTTATCACTAGCTTTTTCCGCATATCATTTTATACATGGAATGTTATTGGGCTCCTCAGTTGAACGCCCTATCTTTTATTTTCCTTGAAAAATGTTTAAGGGATTTTATAAATAGAGAGAATCCAAGCTTTAAATCCCCATAAATACCTGTTAATGAAATTCCTGATTTTTAGCATAATTTCTCCAGTGAACCCCTTCTTGAAAATGTTTCTTCAAACTAATTTGTAATTAAGTATCCTAAAATTATTTTACAGATAATCGTTTAAATTGCTTTACTCGCTTATGTTGATTCAAACCTTACTATGCATTGTAAAATTTTAATAAATGCGTAGTGCTTGATTATGTCCCTGCTCCAACTTAGGATTTCAATTGTTGGCAATTTTGTTGCGATTTATATCTTGTATTGTTGCCAAGTTGATTTTCTCTTTAATCAAATAATGATGATGTGTCCCCAGTTATTCATATCTATCTTGTCAATGCTTATTCGAAATATTGTTCTTTATATTCTCCACCCCATTTAGTATCGAACTCGTCTGTATTTATTGAAGATCTTGATTATTCGGTTATCACCCTCTATTCTATCGAACTTGTCGATACCTTTTGAGATTGTTGTTCTTCATTTATTACCCAATTATTGTGTCGAACTTGTCGACACCTGTTGATCTTGAATCCTTCATTGACTCTTGGATTATAAGTTGTTTTGGAACGTGAGTTTCCATTTAGTTGGTTGGCAAGGGTTGTCGATTTTTCCGACACCTAGTGCGTTGGATATAGAATTGGAAATGTTTTTAAAATAGATGTCCCTTCGGGGAGACCATATTAATGGTCAACAGATGTCCCTTCGGGGAGACCAGATTAATGGTAAGAAGTTAAGGCCAATGTGTGCCATGGATCCAATTAAGGACATTGCTGTGTGCGTTTGTCCGGGGTTAGTGCGTGACTGATCAGCAGCCTAACCTTATTGTTTTTTTTAACATAAAAATAAAAATCCAATTCTAATCTATACATTGAGATTGAGTTGATTTGTCTTCTGACTCTCTTGAAGCCTATTTCAATTATATTTTGTTATCAGAACTTTTATCAGTTCTCATTGTTGATGCACCTTACTCTAATGGTGAAATGTTGGCTCCTCGTAACAATCAGATAATTAACTTAACTGATTCTTTTCGCAGCATGAGACATTTCTTCTTGTTTTCAGAATTTGTAGTCGTTATTGATGTTGTTATCACTATTTGCACTTGCTGAGCGTTGTTGGCTCACTCTTGCTTTAATGTTTATTTTCTCCAGTTAATAGAGATGATTAGTGGACCTTGTGGTCAGTTGGTAATACTCTTCCAGCATCAAGAGGAGACGTTCGGGTTATGGATTTCGCCGGATAGTGGTTTGGGATTTAGTCAAGGTTGAATATTAGTTAGACGGTGACCTTATTTATTCACAGAAAATGTATATTATTTTATTCGGACTCGGGTTGTAATATTAATTAGTAGTTGTTTCATACTGTGACCTGTGAGCGGTCTTGGTTAGTTAGAATTTATATTTCTTTATGATTTTGTCAATATTATGTGGTGAGCATATTTGGATACAGTTGAATTAGTTTTGTTGATTTGGACAGGTGGTTAGTCATATTTATGAATACATCATGTCAAATTTTTCTGAAATTTCCCTGTAAAAATATTTAATTACTTATAAAAAGCCTATATATTAATATAGTCAAGTGAGGGTGTTACACTGAGTGGTCAGATAAGGACAAGGAGAACGTTCTTAAAGATGCTAAAGTGAGGAACATATTATTCAACAGTCTTGATTCTGTTCTCACTAACTATGTTCTCTCTTGTAAATCTGCTAAGGATATATGGGACAATCTTAAGGTTCACTGTGAAGGAACTAAGCTTGTCAGGAAGAATATGAGGACACTACTTATACAACAGTATGAGTACTTTGAATCCAAGTCTGGTGAGTCACTTACTGATACCTTTGATTGGTTTACAAAACTCATCAATGAGATGGCCATGCATGGTAAATATTATGACTTGGAGGATATGAATACTAAGTTTATGAAAGCCTTGCCTGATTTCTACAATGAGAAGATATCTGCAATTGAGGAAGCTAATGATCTAGATGAGATATCATTAGAGGCAGTGTATGGAAAACTGAGGGCTTATGAACTTGACAAGCAGCAGAAGAAGAGCAGGAGTGAAGGAAAGATGAAAACTGTTGCACTTACTGCTCAATCTGAATCAAAGAAGCTTCCAGAGGAACAGCATGAGGAGCCTGCTGTAAAGAACTCAAGGAAGAAGAAAAGCAAAGAAAGTTCTGAGTCAGAGACTACTGATATAGATTCCGAAGATAGTGATTCTGAATCAGAGATGCAGGAACTCTTTGCTATGTTTGCTAAAGCTTTCAAGAAAGGAAGATTCAACAGGAGAAGATTTAGCAAAGGATCTTTTCAAAAGAAAAATGAGAAGAAGAGTGACAAAAGCAAAAGTACAATTATCAAGCTTGATAAGGCCAAGATCAAGTACTTTAACTGCAGCGAGCTTGGACACTTTGCTAGTGAGTGTAAGAAGCCTAGGAATTAAGGAAAAGGCAATGCACTTATGGTCACACAGAAGGATTGGGCTGATTCCAGTGATTCTGAAGAAGAATTGGATTATGACAACATTGCATTGATGGCAAATGTTTCAGACAAACCTGGATCTCCAAAGAAAACTTCTCCATCTTCTGTTAAGGTATCACTTCACTCTCTTGATTCATTTGATAGCTTAAATTCTGATGAAATTAGATCTATCCATGCTGAGTTTAAGAATCTTATGACTAATTTTAGAATTCTTACCAGTGAAAGAGAAGAACTTAAGGTTAAGAATGATAAGTTAGTTGATAGAAATAATTTTCTTGAATCTGAGTTAGTTCAAATGGAAGAATACAAGATAAGTTCTGATAAAGCTAAGCATGATTATAGTGTTATTCTTGAAGCTTATGACTATGTCAGAAAAGAACTAGAGGAAGAGAGAGATGTGATTAAGACCATTAACAATTCTAGTAAAAAGACTCAAGAAATCTTTGAAAGTGGAATTCGTGGTAAAGTTAATGGTCTAGGTTTTGATAAATCTAGACAAGAGGAAAAGGTAGCTATTGTCAATGATGATAGTAAAGTAGAAACTAGCACATCTAAATCTGAAGGTAAGAAAAATGTTTCTGAACCTAAACATGTTAAATTTGTTGATTCAAAAGGTACCCCTGTTGTACACAAAAGAATTAACAATAATAATTCAGATGAGAAAGTGTCAGAGAAACCTAAGAATATAAACATAGGGTTTTTGTCTAAGTCTCAGTAGAAACAGAGATTAGATGGTCTTTCAGAGTCTAGCAAGATCAAAAGAAATATGAATGGAAAAGAAGGTATTAACAAAGAGAATAATTACAAGAATGTACCTGATGCACCTAGGAAAAAATGCTATAAGTGTGGAAATCATAATCATTTGGCTCTAGATTACAATCAAAAACCTTCTTGGAAAACTGAGTCTAGATTCCCCAAGACTCAGAAAATTCAATACCAACCACAAAAAGCTTGTTATCATTGTGGTAGTTTACTTCATTCCATTTACATGTGTAGAGAATATCATGAACTGTATTATGACTATTATTCTCTGAAATCTAAAACTCCTAGTCACAAACAGTTTGTGAAATCAGAGTCTAAGGTTGACTCTGTAACAGGTAAAGTAAAAATAAAATCTTCAAAGCCTGTTATTTCTAAATCTAGTAAGAAAGGATCCAATCAAAGTTGGGTCCTAAAAAATTCTAACTAGTTACTTTTTGTTTGTAGGGCACAGGAAAGAAGCATTCAATTATCTTGGACAGTGGATGCTCTGGACATATGACTGGAAAGAAGTCCCTGCTTACAAAGTTTGAAAGGAAAGTTGGCCCAGTAATATATCTTTTGGTGATGGCAACAAAGGAGAAACTCTGGGATATGGCTCAATTGTTTTGGGAAATGTCATCATAGAAAATGTAGCACTAGTTGAAGGCTTGAAACATACTCTTTTAAGCATAAGTCAACTGGGTGATAAAGGTTACAGATCAATCTTTGACAGAGAAGGATGCAAAATCTTGAATATGCGGAATGGAGACATTGTTCTAACTGGTCAAAGACATGGTAACATATATGAATCCAGCTTAAGTGATACATCTAATGGAATTGTTAGATGTCTCTACAGTAAAGCAACAAATGATTAAAGCTGGAATTGGCACAAGAAGCTCTCACATCTCAACTTCAAGAAGCATAATCAACTTGTTAAGTACAATCTGGTGAGAGGCCTACCTCAGGCAAATTATGTGCAAGATGGACTTTGTGATGCTTGTCAGCTTGGAAAACAGAGAAGAACCACTTTCAAGAGCAGGACTGAAAATTCAATTACTGAACCATTTCACATGCTACATCTTGATCTGTTTGGTCCAGTAAACATTATGTCTATCAGCAAGAAAATATATGCTCAAGTGATAGTGGATGATTTCACAAGGTTCACATGGGTGTTCTTTCTACACAAGAAAGATGAAGCTCCTCAGCAAATCATTGAACTTGTCAAGAATATTCAGAATAACTCTGAGTACAAAGTCAAAGTACTTAGGAGTGACAATGGTACAGAATTCAAGAATTCTACAATGGAGGAGTTTTGTGCAGACAATGGAATCACTCAATAGTTTTCTGCACCTGGTACACCTCAGCAGAATGGTGTAGTGGAAAGAAAGAACAGAACTCTCATAGAGGCAGCAAGAACCATGCTTGCAGATGCAAAACTTCCAACCTATTTTTGAGCAGAAGATATTAACACTGCATGTTTCACTCAAAATTGTACCTTGGTAAATAGTCATGGAAAAACTCCCTATGAGATGATTAAAGGAAAGAAACCAAGTGTGAAATATTTTCACATCTTTGGATGCAAATGCTATGTCCTAAAAGTTCATCCAGAACAACTTGAAAAATTTGAAGCCAAATCGGATGAAGCAATCTTTCTAGGATATTCAGCATCAAAGGCCTTCAAAGTTTATAATCTCATAACTCACATTGTTATGGAATCAATTCATGTTGCATTTGATGACAAGAAATTTGGAATTTTGCAAACTGATGAAAGCCATGACAAATTGGAATTTGAAAATCTGAAGAATTCTGAGATACTCTCCAGTGATGATGAAGGTTCTCTAGAAGAAATAACTATTGCTTCTCAAAAGAATGCTACTGTTGAGGGGGAGCAAATCAATCAAGGAGAACACAGTGATTATCAGGAGCAGACTAGCTATACAGAGTCTACTCCATCAGGAACTGATCCTTCAGAGTCTACAGAGAAAAGATCAGTAACTAGTAGCAGTATGGAATCTACTGGTTCTACTGATCAAGGGGGAGCTTCTGAAGGCAGAGAAAGTTCTTCTACAAGATAAACCACTAACTTAGGGAGAGAGTCTAGCAGAGGAAATCTACCACTTGTTAGAAAATGGATAAAGGATCATACTGAAGATTTGATTATTGGTGATCCAAATAGTGGTGTTCGAACTAGAAGATCAATTCAAAATGAATGCTTGTACAGTTGCTTTCTCTAAAAGAATGAGCCTAAGAAGGTTGAAGAAGCCTTACAGGATCCTGATTGGGTAATTGCAATGCAGGAGGAATTAAATGAATTTGAGAGAAACAAAGTCTAGAAACTGGTACCAAGACCTAAAGATAGATCAATTGTTGGTGCAAGATGGGTCTTCAGGAACAAGCTAGATGAATCTGGTATGATTGTAAGAAAAAAAGCAAGACTGGTGGCCAAGGGTTACTCTCAAGAAGAAGGCATTGATTATGATGAGACCTTTGCACCTGTGGCTAGATTGGAAGCAATCAGGATGTTTCTTGCATTTGCAGCTCATTCAAAATTCAAGGTATACCAGATGGATGTAAAGAGTGCATTTCTAAATAGCAAGCTTGATGAGGAAGTGTCTGTGGAGCAACTACCTGGATTTGTTGATCCAAAGTTTCCAAATCAAGTCTACAAACTTGACAAGGCACTCTATGGACTAAAGCATGCACCAAGAGCATAGTATGAGACTTTGTCTAAATTTCTTCTTGAAAATGGCTTCACAAGATGTACGATTGACAAAACTCTATTCTTTAGAAAGATAAAAGGTGAATTATTTTAGTTCAAGTTTATGTTGATGATATCATATTTGGCTCTACTAATGAAAAATTGTGTGCTAAATTTAGCAAGCTTATGTAGTCTAAGTATCAAATGAGCATGATGGGTGAACTAAATTATTTCTTAGACTTGCAAGTCAAATAGACTGAGACTGGTATTTTCATTAATCAGTCAAAGTATATCAAAGATCTTTTAAGAAGGTTTGACTTTCAAGACTGTGCAGTTGCAAAAACACCCATGACAACAGCCACTAAACTAGACTCTAATCCTAAGGGAAAGAGTGTGAATAATACTAGTTATAGAGGCATGATAGGCTCATTGTTGTATTTAACTGCAAGTAGACCAGATATAATGTTTTCTACCTGTTTATGTGCTAGATTCCAAAGTGATCCTAAGGAATCTCATTTAATTGCTGTGAAGAGAATTTTTAGATATCTCAAAGGAACTCCAAATCTTGGTTTGTGGTATCCTAGAGAATCTGATTTCTCCCTAATTGGCTATTCAGACTCAGATTATGCAGGGTGTAAAATAGACAGGAAAAGCACTATAGGTACATGTCAATTCTTGGGAAATAGATTGATTTCTTGGGCAAGCAAGAAGCAACAATCTGTCTCAACCTCAACTGCAGAAGCTGAATACATAGCAGCAGGCAGTTGTTGTGCACAACTCCTTTGGATAAGAAATCAGTTGATGGATTATGGTATAATACTTAGTAATATTCCTATGTTTTGTGATAATACTAGTGCTATCAAAATTGCAGAAAATCCAGTTCAACATTCAAGGACTAAGCACATTGATGTCAGGTATCATTTTATTAGAGAACATATTGAGAATGGTACTATAGAACTTCATTTTGTTCCTACTGACAAACAACTTGCAGATATTCAAACTAAACCACTTGACGAGTCTACATTCATTAGATTGGTTAGTGAGTTAGGAATGTTAAATTTTTAGATCTTTAACATCTGCAAAAGTAGCAAGGTATGTTGTTTTCATCTTATAGACTTGATATTCTTGTCAGGATCTATATTTGATTGTTAAATGCTTAAGTTGTAACATTGTACTTTGATAAATTTCAGTATGATAGACTTGTTAATAAACATCAGGATCAGGATTGCTATCAGTATGCTGATGTCATGAGGATTTTATCGTCAGTATCAGGATTGTGAAATTTGTGTGTCAAATCCTGAAGTTCATTTTATGAAGTGATCCAATTCTAAGTTTTGTTAAGTCTATTTCAGCATGTTTCTAATTTATTCATACTGATAATTTATACATCATTCAAATCAGTAAATAAACAACAAAGACAAGTAGATAACAAGAAATTGTATTTTCATTAATTGAAAGGATTACATACATGGAAATGAAATACAACATCTTTTTTTCTAACTTCTACTGATAATACTACTCTTGTCTAAAGTTGTTTCTGTTCCTAGTCTTCTGAGATAAAGGATAAAGAGCACTTCAAGAAATCCATCAGGGAATTTGAATAGTTTTATCTGCTTTTGGATTCCTTGTCTGGGCGACTTGAATGAGAGTAGCTAACCTAAATGGATAGCATCCCCATCAAGATCAACCTCGGACTCTCGGCCAAATTCTTCATCCTCAAGTTTTGAGGAGACTAGAGGGTGAATGTATCCAACAGATGGATGTTTTAAGAGAAGGTTCTGGACATTATGTGGTTCTACTCCAACAATGTCTAATGCGATGAGAAAAGTCATCTCTTCAAAGAGACGAACTATGAATCTTTGGAAATGAAAAATTTATTCATCGTCCGTGAGGATTCGAAAGATTGGGTTGAAAATCATGTTTTGTGGAAGCTCTGTGTTTACAGAGAGTTTTGTGTGTTTTTGGAGATAAGAAAATGCAAAAGACATCAAGGGTTTATAAAGGAAAGAGTGAGAAGCTGAACAGTCATTTTAAATGTTCAATGTATCGGCGTATACATCCATACGTATGACTGGTTCTCTTATATTTCCAAGATATTTTGACAATCTAACAAAATATTTTTATTTGGATTATTGATGTACTTTTCAGGTTAAATTCTAAAATTGCCACGTGGAACTCCATTTAATTTTGGAATCAGGATGATAGTGATCAGGAAAACGAAAGTGATTTCATCAGGATTGATGATTATTTTTATTATTTTTAATCACATTGAGAGTTGTGATTATCTTGGTGAAAAAGATCACATTAGAAATGAAGCTGATCAGTATTGATTTTATTTTGATTTTACCCTGATTTATTTAATTGAAATCAATTTTGGATTTTATTTTCCAAAAATCATGGGAAAATTGCATTTTTCAGGGGACTGACACCTGTCAACCTACGTGTCAACGTGGGTTAGTGGGTCTGAAGAATTTTTGAATATATCTTTATTTTGAGACTCTGATTGTTTATTGCTAACTTCTAATTCGAATTTCCAAAGGCAAAAACATTCATTTAAGTTCTCAAAATCTCTAATCAATTTCAAGATTTCTCAAGTTCTTTTTAGATCAAAAATGGCAACTCAAAGAAGTCTACCTAAATCAGTAGCTTTCAAGTTTGGTGACTTTGATTTTATGACTAATAATCATGTTGTAGTAATCACCAGCAAGAAAGGGGTGTTAACTGATTTTCACTCGATTATGGACTTCATGGCGACAGGACCATTGAGTTATGCATTGACAGCATCTCCAGAAATTAATCGAGCTACTATTTCACAAGCTTGGGAGAATGCTGAGGTAATTAATTCTACTCAGAGTCAATCAGGTAAATTGTTCTACACTTAGGACAAGATTCATTTGACATTATTGAATCTGTTGTTAATTCAGTACTTCGCTTACCTGTTACTGATAATTATGCAAGTGAACCATCTGATGATAATGTAAGAACTATGTTGTCTGCATTAGGTTATAGTGGACCTCTAGACAACATGAGCCAGTTGAATAGGTCTTTTCTTAGAAAGGAATGGTCTTTCTTCTTTGATCAAATTGCTAAATGTTTTACTGGTAAATGTAGTTCTTTTCAGCAAATTACTTCTGTTACATCACATATTGCTTATAGTTTGCTTTATGACAGAGTAATTAACATTGGTCACATTATCTTAAGTCAGATGAGTATTAAACTTGGGTCAAGAGATCAAAAACAGGAAAATGGTTTATTATCATAGATTTATGCAAATGTTTATTATCCATTTTATTCCTGATGTTGAAGCTAGATTTGGTAGGGAACATTTAGTTTCTTCTTATGTACAGCAAAAGAGAATTTTCTCTGACATTACAAAGAAGGACAATGAAAAGAATCTAGATGAAATACCTGTAATTCATTATCCACATCATGTTCAGGTAATTCTTAAAACTCATCTTCCTACTATCTATAATTCTTCTTTCTTTTGTGGTGAAATGACTCAGGAATATCGTTTGGAGGAGAACCCCCCTTTGTCTACCCAAGTAGCCCAAAATATTATAGTCTCTGAAATAATTCAAGAACCAAATTTTGATCCACAGTCTATTGTTTCAAAGAAACCAACCTCTGGTGTTTCTCAAAAGACATCAGTTGTAAGGAAGAGAAGATTTGTTGTGTCAAGTAGTAGTAGTAGTTCTAATGAAGATGATGATAATATATCTCTTGCTGAGAGAGAAGAATTGAAGGCTGCAATTCAACTTTCTAAGCTAGGACAAAGAGATGGAGCACCTAGTCACATCCAGGCTACAGTCTCTCAAATGGCTGTAGTACTTAAAAAGGGAAAACAGTTACTGGATACTGTCTCTCAAAAGACTGTGTCTATTGAAAAAGGATCTCATCCCAAGATCACTTCTGTGTCTACACCTCTTGAGTCTTCTCTGGATAAATCTTTTGCTCACTATACTAGGAGAACAAGGAGAAAGATTCAATTGTCACCTACACACACAGAGTCTAGTCCAACTAATATCATGCAGGTCTCTATAAATGAAGCTACAATCACTACACCAAAACTGGCCATTAGTAACGGATATATCCGTTACTAATGACATTAGTAACGGATATATCCGTTACTAATCGTCCGTCACAATTGCTTTGTTTTTTATTTTGTAACAAATATATCCGTTACTAATTAGTAACGGATATATCCGTTACAAATAGATTAGTAACGGATATATCCGTTACTAATTAGTAACGGATATCTGACATTAGTAACGGATATATCCGTTACTAATTAATAACGGATATATCCGTTACAAAATGGATAGTAACGGATATATCCGTTACTAATTAGTAACGGATATCTGAAATTAGTAACGGATATATCCGTTACTAATTAGCAACGGATATATCCGTTACTAATGTCAATAGTAACGGATATATCCGTTACTAATCGTCCGTCACAATTGCTTTTTTTAAAAATTAGTAACGGATTTATCCGTTACTAATTAGTAACGGATTTTCAGTATATTAGTAACGGATATATCCGTTACTAATTGTTAAAAAATGTGAAAAAAAAAATATTTGAAAAATTGTTTTTGCCACCTGCTGAAAATATATTAAAAAAAGCCAATCCAAATTTAAATTACGAAATTAAAATACATATCCAATTGTCACAAATCAAATACGAAAATACAATAAAAATCTACAAATCAAATACCAATCCAAATACAATCAACCATTTGCAAAATACAATAAAAACCTACGAAATACATGTTTCTTCCTAGATGCTGCTAATTGAATGAAATAATAATACTCCACGGTTTGCTTTCGAAATGGAGCTGTAGGTGTGAAATCTGACACTCATCAATCAACAATATCATTTGCATAATATGATATACAGTTCTCACAACAATCTGTACTTCAATTATTGAAACTTTCTCCTGCAAGAAAGAACATGAAGACAAGATTATAGCGACATGCAAAAGGCACCCCTAGAAATTGTTAGAGAGAAGGCAAAATGCAATACTTCTTGACATATCAATATTTTAAGGACATTTGAATTTCTTCAAAATGCATTGTTCTCTGACTTGCCTAATTGGAACGTGTATACTAAATTTCTAGAAGTCCAAGGTATTAAATATGGTCTAACAATCAGTTTTCGTTAACCAGTTATAAAACAAATCTAGTCACCTGTGTGCATGTCAGTATGTGTAAACTTCAGCACAGATATTGGCATCAATGGTATGAAGAATGTAAAAAAACGCAAGCAGTTTAAATGTATATATAGAGAAAGAACCTGGTGCCATGTCTAAAGCCCTTTGTGATCATAGTAGCAACAGTAGTCTTCACAATTATAACCAAAATTACGGATGCTAGCAATATATCCACATGAGTCCACAAGAAGTGTACATGTATGAGCATTCCAATACTAGAAAGGAAGAGAGCAGCAAATAATTTAATTAAATGTTATAATTTATGCTTAAGATGACTAACAATAATAAACAGCATAATTTGACCATAGAAATATTGAATTATAGGCTTTTATATTTAATTACCAACTTTATAACTGAAAGTCTGTTTACTATTCCGTAGAACAGTTGCAGCACGTAATTCCTACATCAGATTTATTCTGTAGTGTAGGTAACTGCACGAGCAAGTCTGGAATCTCAAGCTGCTGTTTTATTCTGTAAGCAATTCAATACATAAATAAGATTATTATATATGAGAAAACGACAAAAAGAACACCTAATCACAATATTATTGAAAAATGGGAAATCCTTTGAATCTCATGTATATGTTTGTGCGAACAGGTGTGTGTGTAGACAGAGATGACACAACATTGCCTCTGTCTATAGAACAAGCACTTAGTTCCAGATTACCATACATAAATGATAAAACTTAGTACTAACAATTTAGAGTACCAATTACAAGCAAAAGGGAATAACAGTCCACACAGATTTGGCCAAACATCCACCTCTTATTACCAAGGGTGAGGCATACTGTACTAGACTACAATGCTAGGGATTGTGAGCATGTTACTGAAACCCAAGTGATACCTTTAGAAGATATTAATAATTACAAGTCTAAAGAAGAAAAAGGTTACAAATCGCAAATTACGTATGATTTGAGTATGTTAAGCAATTACGTATGATTTTAGTATGATATAAGGTCGTGGTAATCATTAATGCACTAAAAATTTTGTTACTTGTTAAAGCCCTAGAGCTTTTGTAGCATAGCTGCATAGGATGCCTTCCTGATGGTTCCTGATGGTTATGGACGGAAAGCAAGAGAAGTGAATCATCACTCGAAGATAATGCTATTTGTAAATTAATTGGATAATGCTATTTGTAAATTAATTGGATATATATGATGTGCATGTAGGGTGAGTCGACCCATCACCTTCAAAACATGTGTGAAATTGCTGAATCCAATTGAAACTATAGCTACAACCTTATACTATCAGAATTACCAAAAAAAAAACTTTATACTAATTGCTTCACTGAACTAGTACATATTCCATAAGATATATGCAACTTAATTATACACATGCAATAAACTTTTACAGCACAAAGCACACCTGGATGGAAGTAAGTATAGCATCCACATCATATATAGGACTCCGTTGATTCTCTGTAAGATATCCAAGCGTATACTTTCATCTGCATCAACTGATAAAAATCCACCAAGTTAGATGATGACATGCCACAATAGTAAACAAATAAAATATTAATAATTATGGTTACTGGAAAATATATGGCCAGCATGTAATAGCACAATTAGGTCGAGTAAAGATGTAAATGAATAATAAGAAGCAATAACGCACTGTTCGGGTGAAACATCCTGGAGACAAATCTATAAGATCTCAATTGCTTCCTTCTTAAAGAGGGCATACATCATTATTCATTGATCGTATGAGGGCTAATTACAAATGAATACAATACCTCAAAGTAAGTTGCTCTGTTTTTATTCGGAGTTGTTTTTCTCTCTTTTTGGTAGCTCCTTGGCTCAAAAATGATGCTGCTCTTCTAGTAAATATACATTAAAAAGTAATCAAGTTATAATTAATAAGTAAATACAAGTTTGTTATAAAGTATGTGATCAAGAAGGGTGTTAAACAATAGCTGACCCGATTCTGTGCGTTGCTACAATTTAAGTTGACCAGCTAACAAAGAGGAATCAATAGCGATGAAAGGAAACCAGTTTCTTCTTTATGGCACATCTTCCATTACAATTAATAAGCCAATCTCCTACAAAGCGTTAATAAAAAGTCATATCCCATAATCTCCTACAAATTGTACAAGCAGACTATCAAAATTGACTCGATACAAATGCAAAAAATGCTCGATACACACAAAAACACACATACTAATACTAATACAACCTACACAAATTGAACAAACAAACTATCAAAATAGAAATAAAACACACAAAATCAATCATAAAAAATTTGAAAAAAATCAAAAGCTATAGACACAAGGGGCAATGAGGCGACCTTACAGTCAATATGTTATCTCAAAGCTATGGACTGCTATAACGAACCGACCAAGAACCTTTCCTTCGGTAACAGAGTATTAGGCTTTTATAAGTGTAATATGGGTTCCACTCGCATATTTAAGTATCAACAACACAATTTTTTGACCATTTACTGTTTTATTCTAAAGCTCAAAGAATCCAAATGAAGTACTAATTTATAAACCCGTCTACATACAATGCAGTGGTCCAATTAGAAGGAGAAAAAACAAGGGAGCTGAAGGAACCCTAATCAACATCACCAATTAAATTTTGCCAAACTAGTTTTTGTGACACCTTAACCGTACAGCCACCCACCTTATAGAAAGAGGTTGGTCTACAGTCTATCAACCAAGAAAACATGTTCTCCAGCTTAACATAAGATCACAACAATCAAGACTTCGCATTTGTCGTAAATGGTATTCCAAACCTTTTCCTTCAAGTATTTAGCATGCATATTTGGCAAAAAAATTTAAAGATATCTCATACGTAAGATTTCTTGCTCACTACCTTTTGGTATGCCAGTATATCAGCCAAAGGAATTGAGAGTATCATCTTTAAAGAAATATCAAGAGCATCGGCAAGTGCACGGTCACCATATAGTTCAAAGACACCAAAATATACATAGTTACCAGCCAGTGCTGTCATGAGATAACAAATCACAGATTAGAATCAATTAACAAAATATTTCCATATCTTGCATAGTTTTATATAAATTTGTCAACAATGCATCACAAAAGATTAGACAATATGGTAAGTCAAATCTAAAGAAGTTACAGTCATAAATATAAGTAAAAATAATTACATGACAAGAAACTTGTAATAGCAAAATTAATCTCCATTACATTGAAATGTGGCTGAACTTTCTCACGGTTGACGTTAATTCCTTACAAAATTTAAACAAAACATAATTCTGGCTTATCCAAATAATACAGATCAATAGATCATCCTGGGGAATCTCATAGCACCATAATTAACAAACCAACATAAAAGAAAGAGTTAAAAAAGACCACATATTTAGCATCCATCTCAAATCAGTTTTCTTTTACCAACATAAAAGAAAGAGTTAAAAAAACCCCAATTTGTAATAAACTCGAATTAATCGAACTTGTAAGTTTGAACATATCAAACTTAGGCTTACCCAATGACAAATCAAACTAATTCGAGGCTTGAACCTTTGAGCTTTGACCTTTGAACAAATCGATTTTGATTTGAGGTGAGAGAGAGTTTCGGGGATTCAACTATGAGAGTTAGCTCTTCGGGGGTTCGAGTATGAAAGAGATGGCGCGTAGCTTCGGTTGAGAGTGAAAGAGAGATCAAAATTAGGGTTCCTAAGGGAGGTGACGTCGAGAGAGACAGGGGGTGAGGTCGAGAGAAAGAGGAGAGAAAGAGAGGGGTGAGATTTAGGGTTAGAACACAAGAAGAGCGGCTTTACATACACAAAATGAAATACCGTGCAAGTGTATCATATGTATTTTTTACGTTAACGGCTGAGATCTTTCTATCATGATAGATCAATGGACAGGATTGTAGGGTTTTATAAAAACGGATCAGGTTAAGCTGGATCGGGTTGGTCCATTAAAATGGATCGGATTATGACCCAGAAAAACAAAAAAATTACATATAAAATTTTGTATAAATATACTTTTGTAAAATAATTATTACTTAAAATAATAATATAATAATAATATATAAATATAAATATACTTTTGTAATAATAATTATTACCCATTAGTAACGATTATATCCGTTACTAATTTGTAACGGATATATCCGTTACCAAAGGTATTAGTAACGGATATATCTGTTATAAATTAGTAACGGATAATTTAATTAGTAACGGATATATCTGTTACTAATTAGTAACGAATTTGGCCATTAGTAACGGATATATCCGTTACTAATTAGTAACGGATATCTAACTCATTAGTAACGGATATATCCGTTACTAATTAGTAACGGATATATCTGTTACTAATGGCATTAGTAACGGATATATCCGTTACTAATTAGTAACGGATATATCTGTTACTAATGGGTTTTTTTTATTTGTTACTAATTTTCCAGTTTGGTGTAGTGAATTAAGTCAGCAAATGACAATAGAGATCTTGATATTGATTCTTTATGGGAAACTACATTATCATATAGACTGGCTATGGGAGTAATTTCTATCAAAGTGAAGCTGTCCAAGCCTGTTCTAGAGTTTCTAATTGGAAGAGTACCAAAACTTTTATTTCCAAAAGATTATGGACTTCTACATCAAAGACTTGACTTAATGAAGAAGTATTTCTATGTATCTATCAGAAAACAATTAGTCAAGAAATTTGGACTCTCAAAGCATGTTGCACTTCAATCACTTCATACATATTTATTTGACAAGGATGTCATTATTGAAGATGCTTCAGCTCAAGGTGAACAACAGGAGGAAGTAGATAGAGAGAAGCAGTCAACAGGAGATACTATTGCACCAGTGGTGGATAGTAGGACAGATCAGATCATAGTCACTGCAACACAAGAACCATCTAGTTAGAGGTTGGATGACTCAGGAGCTGTGATGGTTGATGTTGAAAGGTCTTCTGTGATGACTGAAATTGCAAGTGAGAAACCCTATGATATGAAAGAAATGGCTTTGATTGATTTTTCTGAAGATCAAACAAATGTTGTTCAGTCAGAGTCTATTCATCTTGAGGGTGAGTCTCAGCAAACAACACTTAAAGACGGTGACATACTAACTATGGTGTCTAATGAAGTATTACTGAAGACATCAGAGTCTAGTAGAGAACCTGAAAGTGGTATACTGGAGCCTGTAGTCTTTGGAAGGAAAGAAGATGTTTGTGAGGGTTCAGAGACTATAGCAGCTCACTCCTTGGAGAAAACCTCAAGCCCCTTGTAAAATGAGGAACCCTCTCTCCATGTGAGTTCAGGTATAAAAACTTCTTCTAAACTCTATTTTTCTGTAGGTCATGAGAGCACTTATCCAAATTTGAGTGATACACTTGAAAAGATGGATATTGATCCATAATCTGATAGGCTGGCTCCTGACCAGACAAAAGGAGAGGTAGAAAGAGTATTGACTTTAGATAGTCAAAGTGAGAATGAGGGTATGGATGATCAAATCCGAAGTGAGGGAGAGAAAATTAGGAAACCACCGTTTGATTTCTAGGATCAGGTTTTTCCTGAATCTTGGTCTGATAATCTCGGTATGAATGATGGTACTTATTCTTTTATCAAGATGTATGAGAAGAATGACTTAGAAAAGCACAATGCAAAGCCAGAAGTTAAAGCTCAGAAGCAAAAAGAAAGGCTTGCAGGAATTATCAACAGAAGAGGTGAAAGGCTAAGACAATCTTCTACACCACTTATACCAGAAGATATTCCTAATGATCCAAATATTCCTTTGTTTGTACTACCAATATCTGCCAGAATTGAGACATCAACAGTATCTGATCAATCTAAGGAGGTGTCAGGATTTGTAGATGTTAGTACACAAAATACTGGTGAAGGACAGAATGATCATATTGCAGCTTCAGATCAGAAAGATGAAGATGTTTGTAACTCTAATCGAGTATTATTACTTGAATATCATTCTACACATGCAACTTCTTCTACAAGACTTGAATCTGAAGATATTCCAAACACTTCCAACATTGAAGTCGATTCTGAAGTTCTACAAGACATTCAGAAATCTCAAGTTGAAATTCAATCGAGACTTCAAACACTTGAAGATAACCATGTCATTATTATGGAAAATCAAGCAGTTCTGATGAATCTCATTTGTTCTGTTACTGAATCTCTTGGAATTAATGTTACTGATGTCAAAAAGGGGGAGATAAAGATAATTCAAAGACAACAACAACAACAGACTGAGGGAGATAAAAGAAGAACTGACAGAGGTGGATAAAGACATTGACAGAGGTGAATCATATCAGGGAAGTGGTAAAGGAAAAGAAGCATCAAATAGTTGAATTCTTTCTTCTAAGTACTGGATATTTTGTCTACATCTGAAGAAGGAGGTACTTAACTTCATGATTTTTGAATTCATAAATTCTATTCTGATTGTATTGTTATATGTTTTGACATCAACAACTCAGATTATGCTTCAGATTTTAAAGCATAAATAGGGGGAGATTGTTAGGAATAATTCATGAGTTGTGATGTTAAGAATAGAATTTTACTTATACTTCTTGTATATCCTGATTTATAAAGGATTTAGCACTTTGTATATAGGATATATGTATTAGACAGTAATCTGTAGAATTAAGTCAGGAACAGTGCATCGAAGACTACTTGTCAGGAACTGAGATTGAATCCTGATACGGCAAGTCAAATACTGATCAAATACTGATGGATGGTCAGATCTTGATGTAAGATGAAATCCTGATATCAGTCGTGTTACTGATGATGTCATTATGGATGCTACAGAAACTGGCAAGTGCTATAAAACAGGATCTTTGTTTGAAGAACAAGCAAGAAGATTTCGTGAAGGAAAGAATTTTCTATTGATGGAAACTATCAACTGGACGACAGAACATTGTCATGTATAGATTATATCTTTCTGTTATTAGTTGATAAGTAGCATTATAAATACTCTCTATATCATTGTAAAAAGAGTTTGTTCGTAAGGTTTGTATTCGAGAGTTCGAAACAAACAGAGAAAGAGATTTATTTTGTCAGCAACTGCTAAAAGTATTTGTACACCTTTGGTAGAGTTTGTATTTGATCTCATTAATACAAACAGTTTGATTCATTCGTTTATTCTTGTTTATTTAATCGAGCAAAAACTAGATACGATTATATAACTTGTATTCAACCCCCCCCCTTCTACAAGTTATTCGAGTTAACAACAGATTTTAAGATTGGTTATGTATATTACAATAATGAAGATGAACCTTTCTCCAAATATTCAAATTAATAACACCAATTAAAATAATTCAATTTCTTTTATCAAACGCAAAAGTAAGATAGAAATTTGAATTAGTGGACCACATCCGGCCCACTAGGAAAAAAACCATTACATTGATAAAGCTAAACTAGGTTTGTTAAACGGATAATTCGGATACGAATTTGCATATATCCGTATTCATATCCGAACTTGTCAAAATCAGATATGGATAATATTCGCTTTATTTCGAATACGAATAATAGTCATTTTTTCTCGGATACGAATGTAAATATTTCGGACATATATCGGATTTTTTCAGAGTTTTTGACACGTATTCACAATTATTTCAAAACAATATTTTTTTTTATTTAGAAAAAATAAAACTACAAATGCCATACTATTTTTTATATAATATTTTTACAATTATATAATATTTGTATACATATATTATCTAATTAATATACACACACAAACACTATAAGCTAATAGAAAAAAAAAATTAATTATATTTATACATATATATATAGGGTCCTGTTCTAATAGAAATTAAATTATAATAGAAACTAGAAAATAAATCCAAATTTAAAATTTCAAGCTAATCTAATGATCAAATTAGGGGTACCCCAATGCAAAAAAAGTATAATAATCTACCCTCTATTCAGTAAAAAAAAATTCGCTGTTCACGCTGATGACGTGGCAGTGACGTTATCGCGTGAACAGTATTTTTTATTTTATTTTTTTTGCTGAATATTTGGGAGGTAATTTATGACTTTTTTTTTTGAAGGTGCCCGTGGCGGGGCACTTAGAATGAATGAAATATAATTTATTTAGTGTTGATTTCTAGTTTCTATTCTAACTTTGGTTTTTATATGAACGCTAGTATATATATATACATATACATATACATATATAATTTATATATCATATATATTTAATTTCGGATTCGGATATTTCAGATTCGGATACGGATAATATCCGCTTTATTTCAAAGAATTATCCTCTTTTTCTCAAATATGAATGCAAATATTTTGAACATATAACAAATTTTTTGAATTTTTTTTACCTCCCTAAGCTCAACAACTTAAGGCTCTGTTTGGGATTGCTGTTAAAAATTGTTGTGCTGTTAGAAAAAGTGCTGGTAAAAAAAGTGCTGTTGTAAAAAGCTGAAGATTGTTTGGTAATATTTTTGATATATGCATGTTTTGATGTAAAAATATATTAAAAATAATGTTTTTGGTGAGCTTTGATTTTGAAATCAACTGCTTTCCGCAAAAGCTGAAAAGCAGCTTTTTTCAAAAGCGTGGGGGGACTTGCTTTCTCTAAAAGCAGCTTTTAAGCCAAAAGCACTTTTCAGGAAAGCAGTTTTTAAATTTTACCAAACACCTTTTCAGCTGCTTTTCAGAAATAAGCTGCTGTTGTTGTCTGCAACATCAATCCCAAACACACCCTAAGCATCCTAAACAACCCCACCACTATTCAAAGAGTAATGCTAGGCTGTAGCATTTTTCCTATTCAAAATATCCAATTTTAATGAAAAATCCAAAATGAATGGAATTTACAATGGGTCAGCAATCACAATGACAGGCCCAAAGCACTAAACACCAAGTCCACATTATTTTTAATCACGAATGATCTTGAACTGCTTTTTAATCTCGATTGATCTTGAACTGCTAGATCATTTGCTCCAATATTGAGCTGTTTAGAGATGCACTTAAATTTAATTTTAAGACCCATCAACTTGTTTTTGAAAACCTACAAAATGCTGTGATCATAATAACAGAGACAAGCTTTAATCTTCATTAAATTTTGTATCAACTCAGCATTGTTCGAATGAACAATGTCAATGACATAATAATTCTTTTTATGACTTGACCAGATGTGATCAATCAAGGACTTGCAAGCTTCCCATTCTGCTTCAATAGGTCCTATTAATGCAGTTGATCCCGAGAATATGGAAATTAGATTATCATTATGATCTTTTAAAAAATCACCAAAACCTGCTTTAGAAGAACCGGAACTTTATTTTAAGTAAGAATCATCTATAAAACAAGCTAGCTCACCATCATTTGAAGAATGTATAGCTGATATACTAGCTATGTTAGCTAATAAGAGGTCTATTGGATTAACCATCCAGTAATCTAAATTCTCAACTTTGAAGAGATTAAGCACTTCACACAATTTCTTTATTCTAAACTTAATTAAAAGAATTAGTTCTTCATTTCCAGTTCTCTTCTGTTCAGAAATTAAAAAAACTATGCATAACCATAGCGACCAAAGAGTTGCTCCAAGAATGATGTTCCAACAATCTTTCAAAATCGATTCCTTGAATAAAAATAATTTAATTTGGGACCTAACACTATTCCTAAACATTATGTTAATTTTTTACATTTGTATCGACATAATATCAATCAAATAAAAAAATATTTTTTGATAAACTAAAAAATGAAATTTGAAAAGAGTCAAAAGTACCTTTTCCGGAGATAATTTAGGAATTCATTGTCGGAACCACATCTGAATTTTATAATTCTAATTTTGAAATAGTATATAAAAGTTTTTTACACATAAGAAATTCTTTTGAAAAAAACACAAACAAGTTAAAATTAAGAGAAAAAGGAACCCTTAGGAAATTTTCTAAGGTAATAGGGTTTTTTAGCATAAATTTTGTAATAACAATTTTATAATTATACATAATATTCTGAAATTACAATAGTATTATCCTGTTTTAACAGGAGATTTCAGCATAACTTATGTCAGGTCGAATTCAAGAGATCTGTCAATGAATCGGAGCTTCAATTCGATTTGATCCGATCCGAGACTTTATAACCGAATATGAATTTATTTAAAATAAATCCGATCTGATATGTTAAGAATCTGATCTCAATAAATATAATTATACAATTATATATATATATATATATATATATATATATATATATATATATATATATATATATCAATATAATTATAATTACAATTATGCAAATAATGTATAATTTTCAAATCATATATGATCCAAAATTCTTTCATAATATTTTATACTATAATTTGAAAAAATTACTACGTTAATGATGAATACATTATCATTGTATTGCATCTAAAATTGAATTTATGTCTTAATTTTGATCATTCTAATTTTGTCTAATACATTTTATGATTGATGGATATTTTTTTCATTAATGTTCTATGCTTCTTATATTTGGATGGTAGTGTGTACTCCTACGTTTTAAAATTGTTTTTTAGTCATTTTAGATTTTAATAAATTTTAATATAAATATAAATTTTGTTTTAAAAAAATATTAATTGAATTGGATATCTGATCCGATTACCTGTGATCTTAATGGATATGGATTGGTCTTAAAAAATTCCGACACTTAATCCAATCCAAAAAATTAAATGAGTATAGATATGAATTAAAGCTGATTCGATACAAACATGATCCATTGATAGGCCTCCTAAGGATTCTCAATCTAATAGATTAAAATATACCATCTTTAAACTCGTGCAATGCAGGGGATGCTTTATAACTTATTTTAATCTTTTTAATTTTTTCTTAAAATGTCATTCAAAGTATTATCACATTATTTTTAATATTTTAATTATTATATGCTGACATAATATCTTTTTTTAGTTCATCAGTACCTTAATTTTTTTCTTGTATGTCACAATTCAACAACATATATATTTTCTGCATGTTTTTTTATTAAGCAATACTATTTATTTTGCTCTAATAATGTGTAAGATATCATTATTAATTTCAATCTCAAAATATTTAGAAAATAACTATTATATTTCATAATTATTTTATCAATAAATATATTTTATTTAATTTGTTTATCTATTTTAGCTACTGACGATCATACCATACCAAAGTACAAAACTCCTTTACACTAGTTATATATACTAGCTTGTAACCCGTGTGTGGCACGGGTTGCTTTTAATATATTAGACTTATTTGTTTATTATAAAATTGTTTTTTTTTAATTTTTAGTTTTATTGAGATTTTATATTTATTAATATAATATTGGTGATAGTAGTTGTTTAATTAATGACATGTGTTACTTATATATTATTAGATAATAGTAGTTGATTATAACTAAAAATTAAGAATATAACATATTTATTTAAATTTGTTGTTGATACGATTCGAACCTTAATCCTTTAGTATAATACTTAAAAAGTAAATTTTTTAATATTAAATTTAACGGCTCCCAACTATTTATCAAAAATCTAACGGTCATTATTCTTTCTATGGTCAAGCCTGTTGAACCATGAACCAAATTTTCCCATAGTTTACTTATTAAAGTATACTAGCTTATAGCCCGTGCAGAGCACGAGTTACTTTTAAATATTTTTAGAAGTATATGATTAAACGAAATAGAGTATAAGGGTTACTTTTAAATATTTTTAGAATTATATAATTAAATAAAATAGAGTATAATAATTTATTATTGATATAATTTAACTTTGTAATATTAATTAATAAAATTATTATTAATAATAATAGTTATCTAATAAATGACCTGTATTGTTTAAAACTAATAATATAAAATCTTAATATAAATTTGTTGTTGACGGGATTCGAACCTTGGATCTTTATAAAAGTGATTTAAATATAGAATATTCCTTATTATTAGATCTCGATTATCATCTATTTTCTAAATATCTAACGGTCACTATTCTTTTAACGGTTGGTTGAACCAAACAACCAAACTACTAATTATCCCCTAATTTTCTTAATCTTTTATAATTTATTTATAGTGTAGTATAATATTACAAATATTAATTTTAATATGTTGTTGGCAGTATTTGTTAGGTCCGATATTATCGAAATACAATCTATACCAATTTATCGAAATTTGTCCGTTAAATAAAATTTAGTTTAGACAAATTTGTGCGGAATAAATTGAAACAAATTTCAAGTTGAATATAACAATATATTAACTTGATGGGTGTTACAATTTCAGTACAGATTAATTATCAAGTTGATAAAAACAAATTAGAAAATTCGACATGAACTTTTCTAGATTTGTTAATAAAAATCAAGATAAGTGCTAGGAGTAAAAACTCGCTAGTAGTACAAGAATCACAAATAAACAAGTTCCACCGGATAAAATATTACAAAGGAGATGAACTTGATTTTCTGGGAATTTATTTGTTCTTGGTGTTCTTGAGAGAGCTTTGAGAGAGAATGAGCTGGTGGGTGTGTTTTTAGATATTATGTTGAAGTGTTTTTGTTGTGGTAGTAGCCTTGATATTTATGCAAAGTCTACAAAACATTCTGCCGATTCTGTTGTGAATTATGCCTCGAACTACCTTTGACAAGGGTCGGTACTACCTTTCTAGGAAGGCTACTACCTTTGAAAGTGGCGGTACTACCTTTTTAGGAAGGCTACTACCTTTGAAAGTGGCGGTACTACCTTTTTAGGAAGGCTACTACCTTTGAAAGTGGCGGTACTACCTTTGGACAAGGCTACTACCTTTTTAAATGGTCGGTACTACCTTTCAAGAAGGCTACTACCTTTCAGTTGGCGGTACTACCTTTGGAAGTACCTTTCTGATTGAACTTGTACTACCTTTGCTGAAATGAACTTGTACTACCTTCGGTACTACCTTCGGTACTACCTTCTGAATAAGCTTGTACTACCTTCGGTACTACCTTCTGAATAAGCTTGTACTACCTTCGGTACTACCTTTCTGAAAAGGTAGTATCAGTACAATTTTCAGCTTTAATCAATTAAATGATTTTCTGATAATCATTTAATTAATTTTCTTTTACATAAAATTCTGATTTAATTAATTAAGTAATTATTTTAATGAATAAATTAATTCTTATAGAATTAATTAATTCTTATAGAATTAATTTATTAATTAAATTAATCACATAATTTAATCAATTAAAGGAGAATAAATATGAATCCTTTAAGTAGCCAAATCTTTTCTTAAACCACTGAAATTAATAAAGAAATACCATTGAATTTTCTGTTGACGTTCGATGTACTGTCTGGTTCATGAACGACTAACTCCAATGATTATTCTTCATTTCTGACTTTAAACACGTGGTCCTTTTTCTTGTCTCATCTCTCTTTAATTTTCTGTACTGTCTCTGTCACCTTGAAATCTTTGTCACTTTAAACGAATCAAATTCTTAATGAATACTCCACTGAGGCTTGATCAGATGACTGAGCTTCTTTCAATGTAGTAATTCCTCAAGTCTGTAGATTGACCTT
Source organism: Kitagawia praeruptora (assembly GCA_037693485.1). NCBI lineage: Eukaryota > Viridiplantae > Streptophyta > Magnoliopsida > Apiales > Apiaceae > Kitagawia > Kitagawia praeruptora. The sequence continues at coordinate 131,609,103 of CM075352.1, forward strand.
GATCTTTTTCTTCTGACAGATAATACAATCTGAGATTCCTTGTGACAGTCTATATACTATTTACTATTACAATCTTGTTTAAGTTGAGTTGTATCCTCAAAATACAAATAGGCTACATCATATGCCTTTCAATCTCCCCCTATTTGTTTGTTAGACACTAACAAGCAAATACCTAGAGGATAACTCAACTAACTCAATTAAACAAGAAAAAGTTAAGGCATTAAAGAACTTAGTAAATAATACAAAAAAAATTTCTCTGGTTTAAATTTAACAATTCCAGAATCCTCAGTTTATGAAATGATAGATGATTGTTCCTCTAGCACTGAACTGATCTTCAATAGATAACTCATCTTCATTTCTGATTCTTCATATCTCTGCCTGATAATCCTTTACATCTTAAATTGGTGATTATCAGCAGTTCTTGATTTACAATCACTTCCCTTCTCTGACACAGCTTTTCTCACTTAAGAAAAACAACTGCTCCTAATAAATAGACAATGGTGAATCAATATCATTTCTTTAACTTCTAGGAAATCTACTACTCCAGTTAGCCTTTATACATAGTACATTGAAAGACTAATAGAATAATATTGTGATGTAAGCTTCTCCTTATATCTCCCCTTTCTTCTCAACTGAATCTCCCCTTACTTCTCCATCTAAGGCTCCCCCTTAGTTCTTTGTAGTAAATTAATAAATCTATATATTTTCTTAATAAAATAACTTTCTTATAGAAAATCATTTAAAGAGAAAATATGACTTATTAAATCAACACAAATATTCAAAAGTAATTTTCAACAAAAATAGATTTCTCACTAATTTTAACTTGTAAAATTTGAGAATAATATTTTTAGAGAAAATAAAAAAATAAAAAAATTCTAAAATTAAAAGAAGTAAGTAGGAAAATATTAAGAAGATAATGACGATGATTTGAGAATTAACAAGCAAGAAGATAAGTTGATAAAATAATTATACAAGTGATTTTAATAACAATTATTTACAAAGTAATCACTTATAAATTATTAAAGAGCAAACCTCAGATATTAACTAGTTTAATTACTAGGACTATTTAACATACCCAATTCACCAACAATTCTGGTGAATGTGGATTCGTCAAGAGACTTAGTAAAAATATCTACTATTTGTTTTTCCGTGGGTACAAAATGTAACTCCACGGTACCATTCATGACATGCTCTCGAATAAAATGATACCTGATATCGATGTGCTTTGTCCTAGTGTGCTGCACAGGATTGTTGGAGATTGTTATGGCACTTGTATTGTCACACAGGATAGGAATCCTATCAAGTATAAAGCCATAGTCCCTTAGCTGATTCCTAATCCACAAAATCTGTGCACAACAGCTTCCAGCAGCTATGTATTCAGCTTCAGCTGTTGAGTTGGAAACTGTTTGCTGTTTCTTACTGTACCAGGAAACCAACCTGCCACCTAGGAATTGACAACTCCCAGAGGTGCTTTTCCTATCTACAACACTTCCTTCATAATCTGAATCTGTATATCCAACAAGATTAAAACCAGAATCTTTAGGGTACCAGATGCCTAAGTTAGGCGTACCCTTAAGATATCTCAAGATTCGTTTAACAGCAATGAGATGAACATCTCTAGGATCCGATTGGAACCTTGCACACAAACATGTAGCATGCATAATATCTGGTCTACTTGCAGTAAGGTAAAGTAATGAGCCTATCATACCTCTGTAGCTTGTGATATCTACCTTAGCAGAATTTTCACATGCTCCAAATTTAACAGCTGTAGATGATGGTGTTCTTGCTGAAGATGAGTCCTCCATTTGATATTTCTTGAGAAGCTCTTTGACATACTTGGATTGACAGATAAATATCCCATCTATCCTTTGACTTACTTGCAATCCAAGAAAGAACTTCAGCTCACCCATCATGCTCATTTCAAACTTACCCTGCATTAACTTAGCAAATTTCTTGCAAAGAAGATCATTAGTAGACCCGAATATTATATCGTCCACATAGATTTGAACTAATATTGTATCATTTTTATGTTTCTTTGTGAAGAGAGTTTTGTCTATGACACCTCTAACAAAACCATTTTCAAGTAAAAATTCAGAGAGAGTGTCATACCATTTTCTTGGCGCTTGCTTAAGACCATAGATAGCCTTGAAGAGAAAGTAGACATAATCCATGAATTCTGGATCTTCAAAGCCAGGGGCTGTTCTACATATACCTCTTCATCTAGCTTACCATTCAGAAAAGCACTCTTGACATCCATTTGATAAACCTTAAAGTTTGAGAATGCTGCGAATGCCAAGAATATTATGATAGCCTCAAGTCTTGCCACTGGAGCGTAGGTTTCATCATAATCAATGCATTCAGCTTGTGAATAACCTTTTGCTACCAGTCTTGCTTTATTTCTCGTCACTATGCCATCTTCATCAAGTTTGTTTCTGAATACCCACCTAGTGCCAACCACAGTTCTGTTTGTAGGTCTGGGTACCAGCTTCCATACTTCTTGTTGTTTGAATTAATTGAGTTCATCTTGCTTAGCAATCACCCAATCAGGATCAGAAAGAGCTTCCTCAATTTTCTTAGGTTCCATTTCAGATAGAAACCATGAATAGTTACATTGATTTTGAGTAGTACTTCTAGTTTTGACTCCAACATCTGGATCACCAATAATCAGCTCAAAAGGATGAGCTCTATTCCAAATTATTTGTCTTGGAAGATTTAATCTTGATGATTCGCCTTGTTCTTCATTGTGATGTTGAGTATGACTAGTTGATCCTTCATTATCTCCCCCTGAGTTGTTGCCAGGTTGACTAGATGAATGTTCAGGAGTGTCAGGTGTATCTCCATTATTCTCATTGTTTTCATCACCATTACCCTGATCATCATCATCACCATTTTCATTGTTGTCATTAGCATCATCAAAAACATCAGTTGGATTATCATCATCTGAATCTGGATCTGTCATATCATCAAAAGATAGCTTTTCAGATGAATCCTCAGTTTGGATACTAGGGAGTTTAGTGTCATCAAATGTTACATTGACACTTTCCATCATCTTTTGTTCATCAATCACATACACCCTGTATGCTCTCATTGAATAACCAATAAAAATTGCTTCAAATGCTTTGGCATCAAATTTTCCACCTTGATCATCACCTTCTTTAAGCACATAGCATTTTGCCCCAAATACATGAAAGTATTTGAGTGATGGTTTCTTATCAGCCATAATTTCATAGGGTGTCTTCATATGTTCTTTATTGATTAGAGTTCGATTCTGGATATAGCAAGCAGTGTTGACAGCTTCAGCCCAAAAGTACAATGGAAGCCTTGATTCACTTAGCATAGTATGTGCAGCTTCAATCAAGGTTCTATTCTTTCTTTCCACTACTCCATTTTGCTGAGGAGTTCTTGGTGCTGAATATTGTCTGGTTATACCCTTCTCAGTGCAGAAGTCATTTAGAACTGCATTCTTGAATTCAGTTCCATTGTCTGATCTTATAGCTCTCACTGGATATGTAGAATCTCGCTCAATTAATTTGATGTGATCAATCACCAGTTGTGGAGTCTCATCTTTAGAATTCAAAAATATGACCCATGTGTATTTTGAAAAATCATCAACGATCACTAGAGCATATCTCTTCCTTGACATAGACATCACATTAACTGGACCAAACAAATCCATATGAAGTAATTGTAATGGTTCAGTTATTGAAGATGTGTCAGTGCTCCTGTGACTTGCCCTTTTTAGCTTGCCTTTTTGACATGCATCACACAGTCCTTCTTGAGTGAATTCCATTGAAGGCAAACCTCTCACCAATTCTCTTTTAACTAGAGAATTCATTGTTTTGAAATTGAGATGAGAAAGTTTCTTGTGCCATAACCAACTCTCGTCATTAGATGCTTTAGTGTAGAAGCAAGTAATTTCTGCAGTGCTTCCTGAGTTCATATTGGCTACGTACAGATTGCCTTTTCTAACTCCTGTCAGTTGTGGCTTTTCATGTCTCTTGTGTGAAATTAGACAATTCTTCTTGTTGAAATAAACTTCATATCCTTTGTCACAGAATTGACTAACACTGAGCAAATTGTGCTCAAGTCCTTTCACAAAAGAAACTTCATCAATGATAACATTTCCAGCTTCAAGTCTGCCATATCCATCAGTTCTACCTTTGTTGTTATCTCCAAAGGTAACTACTAGGCCGGCCTTCTCCACCACATTTGTCAGCAGGGTTCTGTCACCAGTCATATGCCTTGAACATCCACTATCCAAGATCCAGGTCACTCGTTCAACCTGCTCAACACCCTGCAATGACAAACAGATTAAACTTTCTTCGGAACCCAAGCTTGGTTGGGTCCAGAGTACTTGAAAAATTGACCTTTGTCAGGCAAAACAACATTTTTAACCTTGACACCATCAGTCAACAAACATTTTACCCTATAAACATATTTGACAATCTTTTATTCAATTTTGGGTATCCATGTTTGTTTAGCAGCAATAACATTTTTTTCATTGACTGGACATTTGACCTTGTACACAGCCTTAGTAAAACTTTGTTTAGGCTTAAGTACAAATGTCTCTCTCCTAACATGAGGAGGACTAGTAGTCTTTGATCTAACATTATTATTCATATTCATATGTTGTCGAGGAGTAGTCTTATTATCACATGCATGATTACCATTAAAGTAAGCGGACATAACATTAAAAGCACAAGACATACAATTGACAACACCACATGCTTCATAAGAAGTATCAATAACAGGCATGGTATTCATGTTAGACATGTTATCATTCTGCTCCAACTTGTTATCACCTAACTCAATTTTAGATGAACTGGGAACAAACTTCACTGGTTTCATAGAAACAACCTTATTAGATTTAACATTTTTGGTTGTAGGTGCCTTAACAGATTTATCATTATCAAGGACTATGCCATTAGCACTGTCCTCATTTTTCATTTCTTCTTGAATCACAATAGAATACATGTTTGGTGGTTCAGAAACAGATTCTTTAAACATGGGTTTTTCAACATTCTTGAGAACGTGTGGTATACCTCTTTCTTTAGCAGGAATAGGATTAGCAGAATGATTGCTCAAAGAACCAACAGCTTCTTTGTAACCAAACCCTATTCCTACAATTTGTTCTCTAGCTTGTTTGTTGAAGTGCTCTTTGGAAACTTTAACAGAATTATAACAAGCTCTAATCTGTGTTTCAAGTTCTCTAATCCTGATGTCTTGTTCAGCAATCCTATCAACTTGTTTTACCATGTATTCTCCTAGACCCTTTTCTTTGTAGTTAAGATGAGCTATTTCTTCTATATGCTTATCTTGATTAACATGTACTTTTTTTAATTCGGACAGTTCGTTTTCAAGTTTAGTGTTAACAAGACTTATTCTCTCGTATCCCTTTTGTGCATTATTCAAGGAATTACGTAAGCTACGAATTAACTCATCATCAGTAAGAATTACCGGTGTGGTGTAATAAGTTGATGACTCAGCATTTGCCACCAGCGCAAAGTTTCCATATTCTTCATCTTCGCTGTCTGTGTCATCCCAGCTTTTACCGGCAGCTACATAAGCTCTTCCAGTTTTCTTCTTTTCAGAAGCATAGTCCTTTTTCTGTGCTTGCTTGGGTTTTTGACACTCAGTATCAAAGTGTCCCAACTCATTACAGTTGAAGCAACGGATCTTGCTTCTGTCAACTGTACCAGTTTTGTAACCTCCCCTGTTACTAGAGGATGAAGAACCTCCTCTCTGAAATCTGTTATTTGACTTAAACCTGAACTTTGGATTTCTTCTAAATCTGATGTTACTGAATTGTCTCACCATCATTGCCATAGATTCATCTTCTAATTGATCCAGCTCTTCTAGTGAATAGAATTCACTACCATCTTGAGTAGCTGGAGTTTGGCCATGTTCAACTTCAGTTTGTTCCTTGGTGAAGCTTTTGGGTTGAACAACTTTAGCTTCCACTTCTTTAGGAACTTCAGCTACTAGAGCTGTAGAAGAACTTGCAACTCTGCCTTTGCCAGAGAACTACTTCTGCTGTACTTGTTCTAATTCATATGTTTTCAGAACACCAAACAGCCTGTCAAGAGCAATCTTATTTAAATCTCTCGATTCTCTGATGGTAGTTATTCTATGCTCTAGGTGAGTAGGCATAGTCAGCAAAAACTTCATGTTGATCTCCTTCTGGGTATATTGCTTGCCATGAACTTGCAAGTTGTTGATTATTTTGTTATACCTTTCAAACACTTCCTGAATGCCTTCGTTAGGGCCAGCTCTAAAGTGTTCATATAAAGAGGTCAAAATTTGAAGTCTATTTTCCCTGACTTCATCAGTCCCTTCAATAATAGTCTCAATAGTTTCCCAGATGTGCTTAGCAGTTTTACAATTCATTACATGGCTATACATTACAACATCTAGGGAATCTATTAGTATGAGTCTCAAATTTTTGTCCAGTCCAGCTTCCTCTTTTTCTTCAGCAGTAAAGTTCTTAGAGTCCTTTGGATAATCTTTTGCAGGTATTGTTACAACTCCATTTGTAACCGTTTCAGCATCATGTTGCATAGGAATTATTGGTCCATTTTTCAAAACTGATAAATAATTTGGATTTGTAACATCAAGAAACAATTCCATTTTATTTTTCCACATATCATAATTATCCTTATTAAATATGGGAATCTTAACAATGGCTTTTGAAGACATGATGAATTTTTAAGTGAGTTAAAAATTCGAGATAAATTTTTGATTGAATAAAAATAGGATCTTGATTTGTGTATCAATCAATAGGCTCTGATGCCAATTGTTAGGTCCGATAAGATTGTAGAAGGGGGGTTGAATACAATCTATATCAATTTATCGAAATTTGTCCGTTAAATAAAATTTAGTTTAGACAAATTTGTGCGTAATAAATTGAAACAAATTTCAAGTTGAATATAACAATATATTAACTTGATGGGTGTTACAATTTCAGTACAGATTAATTATCAAGTTGATAAAAACAAATTAGAAAATTCGACATGAACTTTTCTAGATTTGTTAATAAAAATCAAGATAAGTGCTAGGAGTAAAAACTCACTAGTAGTACAAGAATCACAAATAAACAAGTTCCACGGGATAAAATATTACAAAGGAGATGAACTTGATTTTCTGGGAATTTATTTGTTCTTGGTGTTCTTGAGAGAGCTTTGAGAGAGAATGAGCTGGTGGGTGTGTTTTTAGATATTATGTTGAAGTGTTTTTGTTGTGGTAGTAGCCTTGATATTTATGCCAAGTCTACAAAACCTTCTGCCAATTCTGTTGTGAATTATGCCTCGAACTACCTTTGACAAGGGTCGGTACTACCTTTCTAGGAAGGCTACTACCTTTGAAAGTGGCGGTACTACCTTTTTAGGAAGGCTACTACCTTTGAAAGTGGCGGTACTACCTTTTTAGGAAGGCTACTACCTTTGAAAGTGGCGGTACTACCTTTGGACAAGGCTACTACCTTTTTAAATGGTCGGTACTACCTTTCAAGAAGGCTACTACCTTTTAGTTGGCGGTACTACCTCTGAAACTACCTTTCTGATTGAACTTGTACTACCTTTGCTGAAATGAACTTGTACTACCTTCGGTACTACCTTCTGAATAAGCTTGTACTACCTTCGGTACTACCTTCTGAATAAGCTTGTACTACCTTCGGTACTACCTTTCTGAAAAGGTAGTATCAGTACAATTTTCAGATTTAATCAATTAAATGATTTTCTGATAATCATTTAATTAATTTTCTTTTACATAAAATTCTGATTTAATTAATTAAGTAATTATTTTAATGAATAAATTAATTCTTATAGAATTAATTTATTAATTAAATTAATCACATAATTTAATCAATTAAAGGAGAATAAATATGAATCCTTTAAGTAGCCAAATCTTTTCTTAAACCACTGAAATTAATAAAGAAATACCATTGAATTTTCTGTTGACGTTCGATGTACTGTCTGGTTCATGAACGACTAACTCCAATGATTATTCTTCATTTCTGACTTTAAACACGTGGTCCTTTTTCTTGTCTCATCTCTCTTTAATTTTCTGTACTGTCTCTGTCACCTTGAAATCTTTGTCACTTTAAACGAATCAACTTCTTAATGAATACTCCACTGAGGCTTGATCAGATGACTGAGCTTCTTTCAATGTAGTAATTCCTCAAGTCTGTAGATTGACCTTGATCTTTTTCTTCTGACAGATAATACAATCTGAGATTCCTTGTGACAGTCTATATACTATTTACTATTACAATCTTGTTTAAGTTGAGTTGTATCCTCAAAATACAAATAGGCTACATCATATGCCTTTCAGTATTCGAACTTTACACCTTTGTATAAAACTACTATTTGTATTAAATATAAATTAATATGTTGTTAGTGGAAATCAAACCTTAGATCTCCGTATATAACAATTTTTAGTATTGTTGTATCTAACGATAATAATTTATTTCAATTGAAGATCTAACGGTTATTAATAAATGGAATAACAAAAAATGAGGGGATAACCAAAAAATAGGGTTAATCAAACTACAAAATATATCCCCGTTTGTACTCTATGACATTTTATGTTTGGTTTTTACATGAGTTTGACTTTCAAAAAAATATAAAGTAAAGATATTAGCTTATAGTCCGTGCAAATCATAGATTACTTTTTAAATATTTAATTTTTTCAATTTAAATTTTCATAATTAAATAAAATAAGATCTAATAATATGTGATTGATGTAAATTCATTTTATATATATTTAAAAACAAATATAATAAATACTAGTTTTAATATGTAGTTGATGGGATTCGAATCATAGATTTTTGTATAAAGTAACTTTTAATCGTATATATATGATTATGATTAATTTGACCTGCTAAAGGCGGCGGTTAAAAAGAATAAAATTGTGTATAAACCAAACTAGCTTAATTTTAAGTTTATTTATAGTTTTAGAGCTAATATAATAACTATTTATGAAAAGATTTTTGTATAAAATGAATTTTAATATTACATTTAACGGTTCTAATTAGTTTGACTTGTAAAGATTTAATGATGGTTAAAAAGGAAAATCAAAATGTGTTATAAATTAAATGACAAATTATACCCCTTTTACTTTAAATAAATTTGTTAACCTTTTTTTATATTCAAAATTGATTAATATTAAAGAATATTAAAAAACAAGTTTAGATGGTATAGATTGGTATATTTTTTTTTTTTTTTGACAAAATTCAAATTGTATTAATCACGCAAATCATTCAACAAAACAGGAATCAAATTGACGGGAACAGACCTCCCATCAAACACTCGACCGGGAAAAGAACTCGACTCTCTTGCTATGGAATGAGCAGCCTCGTTAGCCGATCGTTTAATATAAAACACCTCAATGTTTAATTCTTTGAGCATCTCACGACACTCCCTTATTACCTGACCAAACGGAGAGGACATCATAATCGTACTTCTAATCGCTTGCACTACTGTTAAGCAGTCCGACTCAAGCAGCACATCCTTCCAGTTGTTTAACTTACTCCAACTCAGAGCCTCCTTCACTGCCATTGCTTCTGCAAACTCCGGTCTCACACTGCCCCGAAGTAAATCAGACCTACCACAAACCACCTCCCCCTTATCATTTCGTGCTAGCATTCCAATGCCATAAGAAGAGATTTCAGTAAATATAGCTGCATCGACCGTTATCTTGACTGCACCATTCTTTGGTCTAACCCAGTTATTAACTCCATCCCCATGTTCCACGAACTGGTACAGAGCCTGCGTAGTAAATTTCTGGGCACTACTCCATACTGCAAGATACTGCCTCATCGATACCAACACTCCATCCACTGAAGACTTTTTATTTTCCCAAACAACTTTATTTCTAGCATTTCAAATGTTCCAACATAAAGACACAATTTCAGCCCGAACCTCCTTATTTACTCGATCAAACCTTCGTTCCAGCCATTCAATAAAATTATCCGCATCCACCCCCTGATACGCCCTATCCCTCTTACGCCAACAACTATCTGCAAACGGACATTCCACCAGAGCATGTAGGACTGTCTCATCCCCACCATTGCATATAGGACACATGGTCGTAACGGGAACAAACTTAGCATACAGATTAGTTTTTGTAGGCAGACAATTCGAGAGAGCACGCCAGACCAGATTTAAGACTTTAGGTGGAGCCTTTATACGCCATAAATCCCTCCAAACACTATTATTATCCGACATATGCCATAAACCTTTCTGAGCTTGAATCATCCTATAAGCACTCCTAACAGAATAATCCCCACTACTCTCCTGACCCCAGTACAACAAATCCTCCTGATTTCCATCTCCAATACTCGTGTTTAAAATGCATTGCTGATCTCTGATATTGAATAAATCTATCACAATGTCTTCTTCCCACTGTCTCTCTCCAATCTTCATCAACGATGAAACTGTGATATTCTCCATACCTTGCAACTCAGTCGTAATATAAGGATTATTTTCATTCTGAAGCCAAGGTTGACCTCTTACTTTAATTGATTCCCCTGAGCCCAATCTCCACCTAACCCCCGCTTGCACCACCCCTTTTGCCTCCCAAATACTTCTCCAGATAAAACTTGGGTTATTACCCAAGTTCGCGTCTAGAAAGTGAACGTCTGGGAAGTAACGTGCCTTATACACCCTACTAACTAAACTCTCAGGTCGTGATATAAATCTCCAACCCTGTTTCCCCAATAATGCTAGATTAAAATCATGAAAGTCTCTGAATCCTAACCCACCAGTTGTCTTATGCTTATTCATTCTGTCCCAGGCCATCCAATGAATTCCGGATCTTGCATTTGTGCCACCACCCCACCAATATCTTGTTAAACTTCTTTCAAAGTCTTTAATGATCTCCATCGGTAAAAGGAAAACACTCATAGCATACGATGGCAGAGCCTGTGCCACATCTTTGATCAACACTTCCCTACCAGCTTGCGAAACCCATCTCTCTTTCCATGTCTGAACTCTGTTTCTAATCCTGTCCTTGAGAAACCCCAAAACACTTGACTTATTACGCCCCACTAAGCTTGGCAGACCCAGATACTTACTATTCCCATCTGCCTCATTCATTTGCAAAATCCTACAAATACTACTCCTGCTTTCTTGTGAAACATTCGTACTGAAAAAGACCGACGACTTATCCACATTAACCCTTTGCCCAGACGCCTCCTCATATATTTGTAACAAATCAACCATTCCCAAAGCTTCGTTTTCACTTGCTTTGCAGAACAGATAACTATCATCTGCAAATAACATATGACTTACACTTGGAGCTTGACGACTTATCTTAATCCCATGAATCAATCTTTGCCTTTCAAACCTTCTAATCAGAGCTGACAACCCTTCAGCACACAATATGAACAAATAAGGTGACAAAGGGTCACCTTGTCGAAGACCCCGACTTGGAATAATCGGCCCCATCTCTCTAGCCCCGTGAGTGACACAATAAGATACCGAATTAACACATTGCAGAATCAAATGTACCCACCAGTCATGAAATCCTAGCTTACAAAGAATCTCCCTCAAATAATCCCATTCAATTCTATCATAAGCTTTGCTCATATCCATTTTAATAGCCATACTTCCTTCTCGACCTCTTCGTTTTCGTTTCAAATAATGTGTCATCTCATACGCAACCATGATGTTATCGGTGATAAGCCTCCCCGGTATAAATGCACTTTGGCACTCCGACACTATACCATCCAAGATATATTTCATCCTGTTTGCCAACACTTTAGTAATAACTTTCACCAACACATTGCATAGCGATATAGGACGTAAATCCCCCACTTGAGTTGAATGCTTCTTCTTCGGTATGAGTACAATATTTGTCTCATTCAACCCTGTTGGTAAAACACCTTCTCGAAAGAACTTCTCCACCAGCAACACTATATCCTTACCCACAATGGACCAATGCTTCTGATAAAACGCAGGGGTCATTCCATCCGGACCCGGCGCTTTGTCTGGATTCATTTGAAACAACGCACTTTTCACCTCTTTCTCCGTAACCTGCTGCATTAATTCTGTATTTTGATCCGCCGTTACCCGACTCTCAATACATTCCACTACCTCCTGCCAATTCGACTGTGATGCAGTGAACAAATGGCTGAAATGTTCAGTTATATGCTCTTCTAATCCCCCTTCCCATTCAACCCATTCCCCTTCCCCATTCTTCAACTTTTGAATTTGATTATTTCTCCTCCTAGCACTCGCAGCCGCATGAAAAAACCTACTGTTCTTATCACCTGATTGTAGCCATAATTGCTTCGAACGTTGTCGCCAATATATTTCTTTTTGTTCTAAAATAAGGAATAGCTTCTCCTTCATTTCCTTATATTTCTCAACCGAAGCATTATCTCTTCTTCCCCTTAGTTTTTTAACTCAATTTTACAGCTCTTAATGCGACTACTGAACCTAAAGGTTACTTCTTTGCCCCATTTCTCCAAATACTCGCTGCATGTTTTCACCTTCTGTTGAATACTCTCCCCCCTCTCTTCTTCCCAACTTTCAATAACTAACTGGCTGCACATGGGCTTAGTTAACCATGCATTTTCAAACTTGAACTTTCGTTTTTTCACCCCCTTTTCTTTCACTTCAGGCACCAGCAGTAATGGACTATGATCCGAAGATGTAACTTCAAGATTATATAGCTTTGCCAATGGGAACAAATGAAGCCACTCTCCAGTTGTTAACGCCCTGTCCAAACGTATCTCCATCCACTCGTTAGTACCCCTCCCCTTCTCCCATGTGAACTGATGTCCCACCAGATCCATATCTATCAGCCCTAGCTCCTCAAGCACCCCATTAAATCCGTCAATCAATCTGTCTGGATACAAAGCCCCTCCATGCTTGTCACTCTGTGCTGTAACATTGTTCATATCTCCAATGATACACCAGGGTAGATTTGAATCTCTAGCCAAATTCCTAAGAAGATCCCAGGTTTTCCGCCTTTGCGTACGGTCTGGTTCACCATACATTCCAGTTAATCTCCACTTTTCCTTATCTTCTATACATACTTCCACATCAATATGATTCCTTGACAAACTTCGAAGCTGGATTTGATCTTTCCCTCTCCACAACAAAGCCAACCCCCCACTCCGACCTTGAGGATCAACAGTTAGAATTCCATCGAACCCCAACTCTCTCCTTAACTTCTCTAGACTACCTTTGTTATCCTTTGTTTCACACAAAAATATAATCGACGGCCTCTCCTGGCTCACCAGGTTTTTAAGGAACCGAATACTCGAGGGAAGGCCAACCCCCCGACAGTTCCAACTGCAAATACTCATAATGCTAGGCGGGCCTGCATAGCAGTACCCGCCCCAGACAAGTTTTTTTGGTTCTCTAATTCAAGCCCATGTGTTTCTTCCATTGCTCTATCATCTACCTTATTATCTGTACTAAGCCCACTGTCCTCAAGCCCATTCACTCTTCTTCTTTTTGTATCCGATACTTCAAGCCCATCATTTAAATTTTTTATTCCCTCCGCTCCACTTTTTGAATTTTGTCCAACCAGATAAGAGTTGTTATTTGTTCCTCCGTTAATCTTGTTACCATTATTATCATAATACTCTTTCCCTCCATTGCCTCCAACCGAACCAATCACAATCCCTGATTGTATGGGATTGTCTTTACTACCAGCGATTATTTCGGTCCCAACTCCGCCCATCCTATCACCTTTCTCCACCGTCGTATCCCCCACCGGAAAATCTCCTCCTTGTCTCAGCCATTTCGACCCTATCGTATGATTCTTTCTTCTTGGTTCCGCTTTCATCCAGATGCCATATGGCTTTTCAATAGTTTCTATAGGAGTTTCAAAGATTTTCTCACAAAATTTCTCATTATGTCCCATCAATCCACATATGAAACAAAATGTAGGTACTCCTTCGTACCTAAAATTCACCCAACACCAGTCATTTGCCGACTTTCTTAATTTCATTCTTCTTTTGAGTGGCACATCTAACGCAATAGACACCCGAACTCGCAGATAATCCCTCCAAACCTCTATGAAATTGTTACTATCAGCCTCCACATATTTCCCAATGTAGTTTCCAATATCCTTCACTACTCTTTGTGACATATACCCTGGACTCATTCCATGAAGTTGTACCCATAAATCCAGCCTGTTAATCCTCAAAGAACGTGGATCCTCCCCTGTTTTTAGCCTCTCAAGAATCAGATGAAACCTCCCAAACGTCCATGGACTACCTTCAATCACCCTTTTAATATCCACCTCATGATAGAACTGAAATATATATCTGTTGACTCCAATCTCCTTTATGTACACTCCTCTTCCTGGTCTCCACAGCGAGGCCATTTTGTGTTGCATTGCCTGGAAGTCTATTGGCGAATCCGTCAGGAACTTCCCTACAAGACACCATCGAACATCTATCTCCGGTAGTATCTCCTCCGTGCCCCCCTCATAAACCAAACCACCCTCTTCCTCCTCCTCTAACCGAATACTGGCAAAGCTATCTTCCATCTCACGAACGATCCTATTTTGTTCCGCCATTTAAAGACTAAAAGATAATGAACAAAAACTGTTAAACAATGAACAATAAACAATAAACTCAAGGACTCACACCATGTCAAAAGACAAGACTCATGTCAAAAGACAAGACTTCTTCAAGAATTCCATATAATGTGTTTTTAATTTTAAACAGTTGTCTCCTAGCAGCTTTGTTCCTGGAGGACCATCGAGATTATTAAGGACAGAGGCAGTACCCAAAGAAGGGCAAATGAAAGATAGATTGGTATATAATGACTAACTAAAGTAGAAATTATAGTTTAGTATAGATGATATATATTGGTATATAATGACTAAGTTTCAAGAGAGAATCCTCTTAAAAAGTGAATCAAGTGAACCACTTCAAAACACTAATTTTCAAATTGAAAAAAATTATACGTCTCTTAAAACTTTTCATGTTTACTATTTCGGGACATTCAAAATACTTTTCCTCTTTCTATTTTAAGTCATATAAAACAATATTAAAACCAAACCAAACCAAACATACCCATTATATCCCGTTCTAAGACCATGCCCCTATTCCACCCACTACTTCTTAAAACAATATTTAATACCCAATACTCCATCCACTACTTCTTAAAAATAATATTTAATACCCACTATTTCACCCACTATTCTTTAAAAACAATACTCAATACCCACTACTCCACTCACCATTCTTTAAAAACTATATTCAATATTCACTACTCCACCCACTACTCTTTAAAAACAATATTCAATACCCACAACTCCTTAAAAACAATATTCAATACCTACTACTCCATTAAAAAACAATATTTATTACTCATTGTCTTAAAACCCGTGTTTTTAGTCAAACGAGAAACGTTTATTGAGACGGATGGAGTAAATATTTTTATATAATTGTCGTGCTTAGGAGTGAGCATTTCCCGATTCAGAACCGGGAACCAAACCGGGGAAAAAATCTGATTCTGGTTCTATAATTTTGTAATTTGGTTCCGATTCGGTTCTAATTTTTATAGAATTTTGGTTCCCGGTTCGGTTCCGGTTCTCTTCCAAGAAAAACCGTAAGAACCGAACCGAACCGTATATATATACATACAAATAAAAAATATATATTTTATACTATATATAACAAAGAATCAAGTATTCTTTTTATACGTTTTGCTATAGTAGACATTTGTTGTTTGGCCTTTGGATGAAATAGTATGTTTATTTTCTTTTCAAATTTCAAATTTTAAACTTTAGTATGGAAATTGTTGTTTAGACGGTTCTTTCGGTTCTGACCCGAACCGAAATTTATTATTCGGTTCCCGGTTCGGTTCTATTACATAAATGGTTCCGGTTCGGTTTTCAAAATTTCTAAAATTCGGTTCCCGGTTTCACCAGTTCGGTTCGGAACCGTTGCTCACCCCTAGTCGTGCTATTTCAGTAACAAAAATTAAAAACTGTATTAAATTATTTTCAATATTTAATCGGCCATTCAATTATTCATAAAATATGTTAGTGTAATTATTCCATAAAAATAAATTAAAAAAATATTTAAAATCGAATTTTGAATCGGTTGAGTTGTCCGTTTATGAGTGTAAAAAGCGGCGCCGTGCCCGTGAACTGTTGCGCTTCTCCAAGAGCAAGAAGAAGAAGGAAGAAGAAGTAAGAGGAGAGGGGGGATGGATTTTTCCGTATCTGAAGATTTTAAAGGCCTCATGTCCCAATTCACTCACCAAGAGGATCGCCTCCGAATCAAACGAAGGTTTTTTTTATCCCCCTTTTCTTTGTTAATCAATTATCTTGTTTCAATTAATCACTGAAAAAGCCTCTAATTTTATCATCACCGTTGCTTTAATAACAAATTTATCTAACTGTATTCTCAATTTTGGATATTAATGGCGATGAATGTTTTTGAAGGTGGCTAGCTGGACTTCCTATAACCAGCAAGGAAAAACGACTAATCTTCGATTCCAAAAATAAACCTAACAGGTTCTACCCCCCCCCCCCCCCCCTTTGCACCTATTCTTCACCTTCCTCCCGTAAATTACATCAATTTGTACAACTTTAGATATTAATATTTCGAAATGCAACTGATAGTTACAATGTCTATATACAATAAAATCAAGTTTACATGTCTTTGATTGCTTCTACATTACCAGATATAAACACGGTTCACTTCGACTCACTTCATAACTATGTAGGCTCTACATGTATCAACTTTTCTGATTTTTTATATACTTCTAGGTTTCGAGTCACCTACCTGGATCTGGCCCAAGTCTATTTTTATATATCTTTCTTAATTGTTTCTTCCAGAAATTCCTATCACTAATTTTGTTATGAGTCGGTACTCTTCATTGAATACACTTTAATTCCTTTTCTGCTTGTGCAGGACTTTATCCGAGTCATTGCTAAGGGAGGATGATGTAAGTATTTCACAAACTTAGTCTATCATGCTAAAAAATTGCTGTGCTAAATGAATGAGGTCAAAGCAAATAGTGTCACATATTTTCTGGACAAGATAGTCCTATTTAAATGGTAAAACTGCCACAAATTTTAATATTTAGGACAAATAAGATGCTACAGGATGCTGGGTATTCGGTTAAAGTAGATACATTACAAACTCAACATATTTTGTTTTTATCACTTTTTATGGTATTTTGCCTATCGGGAGAGGACTCTGTTTTTGTGTTAATATGGTCAAATGACCTATATAATCATGTTCGTTTTTTTTCCCCTTCTTTCTGCCAGTTGTCAAGTAAAAAAATAGTTTTCATTCATCTCATTATTGCCAATACACTTTAGGTGCACTTGTCACTTGATATGATATCTTGAATTGATAATCGTTTCTCTAATGCTGATGTATAAATCATTCTGTCATGGTAATTTACTTATTTTTATTGTGCTTAATTGAAATTGTTTCGTTAATTATTTTCTGGGAACTAGCAGGTGAACTGTGTTTTACTTGTCAAATGAAAAGAAAATTGAGTATGATAGCTGATTTGTTTATAGTGAAAAAGGGAAGATTTTGACCTTGTGTTTTAATCCTCCCCTCGTCTGGCTTATTACTCATTTTTTTATGCAAGTAATCATTCCAGTTTGTTGCAGGTATTCTATGAGAGGATCAAATCTTTTGTTGAAAGAGGAGTTAATGGATATAATGAAGAGAAGGAACAACAAGCACTTGGCAAAAATATGCTATCCTTAAATCTTCCTAATGATATACGATATCTTTCGTCCCTGCTTGATTATATGACGAATGAATGCCTTTGCAGTGTTGCTGACATATTGACACATGGCTCAGTTGACTTTGAGAAAATCCGGTGGAAGATGATAAAGGTTATTAAAGATTATCTTCGAAAAAAGATTTTAAGCCCTAATGACGACTTATTTGAAAAGCTATCCCCGCTTCTCAAGGACCCACGTAGTTTTCGTAGGAGTCCTGTGAAATTCTTAGATTCTTCATCCCAATCATATCAAGCTGTTGTTCTAAATTTATTAGATGGACTTGATGAATTACCTACTTGCGCTCTACTTGCAATGCATAGAAAGGTCAGAGGTGTCCGGGGATACATTCCCCAGGTCATACCCCTAAAACATGGATGGAAACGGGATAAATTAATCAGTTTATTGAGAAAAACTTGTATCGAGATGTTGTCAGCTGGTGAAGGTGATGAATCACGGGAATTATTGAATGAAGCAATGGGGGTTGCAGTCTTGGCTTTAAAGCTAAGTCTAGGCAATCAATACGTGACAGACTTGAAAACGTTTTCACCAGATTTACAAGTTGTGCAAATGGAGATCTTAAAAGCTATTTGGTTCCTTAACAGGAGGGTGGGGCTTCCGGAACTTAAGAAACTGCAACTTTTGCTAGATCCAGGGACTAAATTATCAAAAAGGAGTTTGCGGATGTCTTTAAGAAAGTTATTAACTGAATATCTGTTTGAATGCAGTGATATGGACAGTATTCCAGGATGGTTACTGAAAGCTCTTGCTGTTTTTAATCAAAAATCTCGTAGTGTTTCTCTAAAGTACTTCTCTAAGGAGGACTTAGAGAAGGAAGTTGAATGTATACTGAGTGTGGGTGCTCACACGAAGCAGATTGTGTGGGATTTATCTGTTGAACATGAGTTTGACTATGATTTTGCGGATTCATATATGGAAGATTCGGAAGGAAGCGATGATGATGAATACTATGTTAATGATTATATGAAAAATGAACCTTCAGATAATAGCAGGTTTGGTTCTGGTGAGCGACACGACCCATCGGAAAGTATGACAGAAAGCATTTCAGCTAATTTCACCAGAGAAACTCATAATGCTCAGGATTTCTGTTCTCCTCCTAATGCACAAAACAGAACTTATAAAGCTGAACCAGATTGTATGCAGTTATCCTATATTAGTACAGTAGATTCATCAGGTGCTTTCTCCTTGTCTAGTCTGAAAACGAAAAAGACAGAAACTGAAAGTGCCTGCATTTCACCTCATTCATTCAATGGGCATTCTGTCATGAAAAAAGAGCCTATAAATTATTCAGAATCTAACATCTCTTTCAGGGATATAAGGGATGAGAAAATAATAAATAAAAAGCCATACCTGGCCATTCAAGGAGCAAGCGACGAGACAAGTTTGTTTGTGTATCGTCTCATTGGGCTTTTGATGGAAGAGTTTGCACAAATCGAAGGTTTGCGATTAGATTTAGATGATTCAGCATATCTCAGATCCGGTGAAGCTAAGCAGAATGAGGACCAAGGTACTCGGCCCTAATTTTTTATTTTAACTTCATATATGCTGATTAAACGTGTACTCCATTGTATGATTATTTTGTTCTCTTTTTTGTGTACTATGCTACTCTTGTTATATCTTGTTGCCATTTATAGGACTGGTAAAGTTACAAAAGCAAAACATGAGAACATTTTGTGAGAGCGTAATTTATAGTAAGTTTACAAGGTCTAAATTTTGGGATTCCCGCCAACAAATAAGGCTCTAATTACACACACACTGTCTTTTTTATCCTTCACAGCCTGGATATCATCTCAATGTGTTACATTTAAGCAACTAGATTGTCACTGAACAAATAAGGATGTGTTGCCTGGCTGCCTGCTACTCTGACCATTACACTGACTAGAACAAGAGAAGCTATTCATGAAGGCAATGACTTCAACTTATGTGAAAAATTACAGTTTTAATGTACTGGTAATGTTCCATATGTAGAAAGTAGTTTAGGTCCTCTAGGAAACAAATTTCAGTTACCCTCAAGTAGTTGTACTGTCCTCCTACCCCGAGAAGAAAAACAAAATAAATTCACGCTTTCTTTTTGTCTCCACCCCCATTCTAGGAATGGCATGTGTATTTCATCTTATCAGTGGTTGATAGTAAATGACTAGATGTTGGGCTCTGCAAAACATATTACATGAGTGACTCCATGAAGTAGACATTTAGCAGTGTGGACTTTGTTTGCCATTTTATATGATTTTGTATGCTGAAACAGTTGGAGTATTGAAAAGTTCTCGAATCCAGGTTAATTGATATGTACTTACTGCCTTGGTTTTAATTTTTAACTACTTGGCCCATTATAACTTCTCAAACTAATTTTATGTATTTTTAAAATTTTAGTTGACACAATTCATTTAATTTTTTTAATATTGGAACTTGCACCAAGTTACTTAATAAATCATTACTAACATCAATAATTATGTATATTCTTTAAAACTGAATGATCATCTACTGATTTGGTTTTGCCTATGAGTTAAAATGGCACTCAAAATGGCTTAATTATTCTAGAGTAGGTGCATTGGAAATCCTTTTGCATTTTCATTTATCTATGTGATAGATTTTATGCAGGACTAATAGTCTAATATTAACTCTTTAGGCAAGGTTAAATAGGAGAAAATGGTGATATTTGTTGAAACTCATTTGAAGGTAATTTGATTGGTAGTTACCTGCATGAGTGGATGATTGATGCAAATGAAGTTATCTATCATTTTTGAATGAGTTTATATTCCCTTCTAACTTCCAAAATTTTTGTTAATAGTTTTAATTACTTTATATCTTCTGCAGTTGCAAATGAAAAGATTGACTGTAGGAAGGATGATTATGGCTCTGTTATTATGCAATTAGTTCAACAACTATGGCCCTCATTTCCTCAAAGGTAGTTCTCTTCAAGTATGTACTTGTATGTATTGATTTTTTTCCTGACAAGTTTAAAGTTGTAATCATTCTTAATGAAATATAGAAACACTTGAAAAGACAATGCAGAAAAGAACCTGTCAGAAACTAAAATATGGCCAAATGTTAAATGGGTTAAACATCAGTCCACTGGTAGCGGTTGCTAGGCGTGGACATTTACTTGATTTCATGTGAACTGAAATTCCCTTGTTTTGCATGCTTCTTAAATAAATGCAGCGGAAAAAATAAACTTGAGGAGATGATGAGTTCGAGTTAGCTATCAAGTGGCATTCTCTAGGCTCCGCTGGATACAGCAAATAACGTGTCAGTATGCATACTAGTATCTGTTAGCATCACAACTGTGATCTACCATCTAGATTTAGATGGGTTCTCTAATATTACTCAATCAGAACTTTCCTCAGATTATACAGCTTGATTTTGTGCTGTTATCTTTTTGTACAATATGAACCAACAATTTGTGTAGCTCCTTGACTAATTGCTTCATTAGTTTTTGATATATAGTGGGTGCTGGGTGGTGATCTACCATCTTTTATATCATATAGAACATAACATTAACTTGTTCTATTATATGTACTTGAATGGTGGTAGTGTCGTCCTGCTGATGCATCTTTTGGCGCTAAGCTAATATCGTATATAACTCTAATGTTGAAATTTAAATCCAGTATCACGCTTGCAAAGTATATTTGTTTTTTATATCTAGCTGTTGTATGTCACCTTCAGAATCCATCCATCTCTTGGTTCCCATCTCTGATAGAAGACCAAGTTTTCCTATTTTCATTATGGGCCGTAATCCATATTTATGTATGCTATGAATTCAAATCATGCAAATTCTTGGAGAAAAAGGCTCGGGACCAAATGTAAGAGATCACACATCCATGGTATCTTTTAGCATACATCTATGTTATGTTATAGATGTAGTTTCTTAAAATATTTTATGAGTGCCTCCCTGTTTGAGTAACAAGGGTGCCTAAGAGGTGCCAAGAGAAGTTGCCAACTTTTGGCACCCCCTTTAAACGGAAAGCTCCAAATATTTGTACAAAATATTTATATAACTCATACCTATTATATTGGATCTAATTTTAATATTAGGGGAGCATTTAGGCACCTTACAATTGTTAAATATTATATGTTGTAGCATAAGATCCTGTTGGGGACTTCCTCTAACACCTTAAGATTTTAGAGCGACTGGTTACTTAACATGGTATTAGAGCTCAGTTTAGGAGGGGTCTCAGGTTCGATCCCTCTGCCCCCATTTATTTAATTCATTATCGGTTGATAATATATGTTGTAGCAAAATCCTGTTGAGACCTTCCTCTTAAGATTTAAGGTATCAGAGGTAACAACTTACATGGGGTGCCGACTATTGGACTTGTTGGGTACTAATTGTAATAAAAATGAATGAAAAAAATAAGTATTATTTATAATGTGTTGGACATGGAGATGCTCTTAGTGGAGATGCTCTTAGTGGCAAAATGTTGTTTTCTACGGGGACATATATGTTTTTTTGGGTAGTGCTGAGGGATTCTTCTAGTCTCCATTGCTTTTAAGTCTGGGCTTGATGGGAGATTGTTTATTGTTAGAAGAGCCACACACCCTGCCCCTATCATTGCATTACATATTAATGACTAAATATATCCTGGTTCTATCACACCCCCGTAGTCGAAACGGGAGGGTTGCGAACAGTAAGACTGTCTCTAAAATCAAGAAAAAGGTCACGAGGCAATCCTTTAGTGAATATGTCTGCATACTGATAGTGAGAAGGGATATGAAGAACGCTAACCTCACCACATGCTACCTTTTCTCGCACAAAGTGAAGATCCATCTCGACATGTTTTGTTCGTTGATGTTGAACAGGATTGCTAGAGAGATAGACAGCACTTACGTTATCACAGTAGACAATAGTGGCCTTCTGAAGAGGACAATGTAATTCTAGAAGAAGGTTGCGAATCCAACAAGTTTCAGCCACGACATTTGCCACCCCACGATATTCTGCCTCAGCACTAGACCGAGACAACGTAGGTTGTCGTTTAGCTGACCACGAGAGGAGATTGTCACCGAGGAAGACACAATAGCCTGATGTAGAGTGTCGGGTGTCGGGGCAACCACCACAATCTGCATCAGTATAAGAAACAAGAGTACTCGTGGAGGACGGTGTAAGATGCATACCCAAGTGTAGTGTACCTTGAATATAACGAATTATTCGTTTCAGGGCCTGAAAGTGTTGTTCTCTTGGGTCATGCATAAATAAGCAAATCTGTTAGACATCATATGAAATGTCGGGCCTCGTAAAGGTGAGATATTGTAGTGCTCATGCCAAACTTCGATATAATGAAGGATCAGTAACCGGGCCAAATGTGGCACTTAGCTTAGATTTAGTGTCAACAGGTGTAGCCACGGGTTTGCAAGATGACATGTGTGCTTGAGAAATTATTTTTTCCGCATACTTAGACTGTGATAGAAATAAACCTCCAGAATAGCGTTTAACTGAGATGCCAAGGAAGTAACTGAGAGGACCCAAATCAGTCATAGAAAATTCGGAGCTAAGCTGGGAAATAATTGAATTTCGAAGTTGATCAGATGAGGCAGTAAGGACAATGTCATCCACACACAAGGAGATAAGCCATGTCATTGCCTCTGCGGAAGATAAATAAAGAGTTGTCAGACTTGCTACAAGTGAACCCTATTTTAGAAATAAATGTAGAAAATCTTTGATGCCAACCACGTGAGGATTGTCTGAGGCCATACAAAGTTTTCCGAAGTCGACATACATAAGTAGGATGAGCACTAGAGACAAAACCCGGGGGTTGATGCATGTAGACTACTTCTTCAAGGTTCCCGTGTAAAAATGTTGATGCATGTAGACTACTTCTTCAAGGTTCCCGTGTAAAAATGCATTCTTAACGTCTAACTGATGTATACTCCAATTGTTAGATATAGCAATACTAAGGACTAAGCGGATGGTAGCAGGTTTTACCACTGGACTGAAAGTCTCATTGCAATCAATACCAACTTGCTGTGATTTACCATTAACAACAAGACGGGCTTTGTGCCTCTTAAGAGAGCCGTCAGAATGGAATTTATGTTTATAAATCCACATGCAGCGAACAATATTTGCATGTGAGGGACGGGGGACAAGATCCCAAGTTCTGTTTTTAAGAAGAGCATCATAGGAAATAAAAGTAGCTACAAAATCCGAAAATGGTAAATACAAAATACACAGAGAAGCATCGGATCAGTAGTAAAAAATTAAGTACAAAATTACAACCACTTAAATTAGTTAAAACAGTTTAGGTGAATGTATTACCACAAACCAGTTTGTTAATTTACAAGCACAAAGTAAAAATTACCTGCAAATCGCAAAATAGGTGTAAAGGTCAGTAGTGTTCTGTTTTTTTACTGCGTTCTCTTGTGCTCCATTTCAAGGTCATTTTTCGCACAAACCTTATCATAAAAATTGCACTCTTTCATTTATCGTTCCAAACAGACAGAGCATTGATCTTGCATATTTGGAGTGAGTGAGAATGCGAGATTAATATCATTTTGTGAGAATGCGAGATTAATATCATTTTGTGAGAATGCGAGATTAATATCATTTTGTGAGAATGCGAGATTAATATCATTTTGTGAGATTAAGATTGTTGCATATTTGGAGTGAGTGAGAATGCGAGATTAATATCATTTGGAGTGAGTGAGAATGTGAGTGAGTGAGCATTGATCTTGCATATTTTGTGGCTACTTTAACGTGAAGTGTATCTTCTATCATTTTCAACACAACAATCTTAACACAAACAACTAGTAACTAAAAGGCCTGGACATTTATTCTTACTATTGTTGGCAGTTGACAATATCAGAATTTGATTAATTGAGGGATAATATTGATCAAAACAAAAGCAAAACGTATGAAAACAACACACAGTATAGAAAAAATTGTACCTGATAGAACTGGAAGTGATGAGATGATGAGGAGATAGCCTCTAAAGAATTTATAAATCAAAAGTGATAAGAAGAGAGCCCCTAAAAAACCTATAAACTAGAAGTGATAAGAACATAGCCGCCAAAAAACCTAAAAATAGCGCCAAAATTGTGTATAGAATGGTGGCGGTTTACAAGGAATTTAGGAATTGAGGAGTTATCTGGACGATTGAGCGAGAAAAAAAAGAATTAGTCGTCCAGCAGTTTTTTTGGATCATCCAGCAGGCTATTTTTTCGTCCAGCCCATATGAAAATTTATCAAATAATCTGAATGAGGCTTGTACTGGACGAGCCCATAAAATTAGTCATCCAGCTGTTATCAAATGACCCCTAAGATAAAAAAAACTAGCTATGTTCAAAATTTACTTCTGACTCACCTGAACAGTTTATAGCTTCATTCTTTCATATTGTTACTAAACACTAGCGTAACAGCCCGTGCAACCTGTTTTTTAGACCAATAATATTATCGAGTATGATGGGTCAGGTTCCGTGATGAACGGTTGATAGTGTAGCTGTAAATTGGAGAAAGTAAATTGAGAATGTTAGTTGTTGCATATTGAAAGTCCATGGTTCCATATTAACACGATTGCAAGTGTCCAAAATTTTACGTCATTGTCAACATACTCAATGGATGGAGTATAATAAACACATCTTTGTGTTCACTTTAGTTAGAAAGGAGGGAAAAATACGTATAGACTGCAAGGAGCGCATGACAAAACAAATTTATGCGCTTGGTAAGAGAGGCAGATACTTCATTTTCGCAGTTAAAAAGTACTATTTGCAGTAGCACATATCAATGCAGAGATCCTTTTATGAATTGAAGAACACATGTTGGTTTTGTTTAGCCTATACTTATTATGGAGTATTTATTTTGTTGGTAAGAACACATGACCAACAAAACACACACCGCAACGCAGATGACAATAAGGGGAAACAAAACGTAGCAATAAACAATCGGGTTAGAATAGCACGGCTAGATAATATCTTTGAACAATGCATATACCAGAAAGAGTTTTCGGTATAAGGAAGAGTCTAGCCCAAGTTCCTTAGTTATCATAAAGCGCATGATATAAACATGGTCGTACTCAATAAGGATGATGATTATTATCCCGATACAAGAATGTAATTTGCGTTTTTTAGCTATTATATATGGATTGAGGTGTGCCACTAAGAAATGCACAGTAGCAGACATCTAATGAAATATAATCAATCAAAACAAAACTTGAAGAGGAATGAATTTGTTGGAATGAAAGGGCAGGATGCGCATTGAAACATATTGATATCACTTTTCCTCACATGCTTGCGCCTTTCGTATATCTGTTATTCTAGTGTTTGCTCAACCTTTTTTTCATGGAAGCTTTTATAACTACAAGAAGCGGCCACTAATTTTTTTGATTTCATTAATTTGCTATAATGAAATTAGAAATGTCATGAGCTAAAGCGGTGATGTGTGTAGTAAGGAATGTGTTAGAAATACTTACAAATCTTCCTTTTCCGCACAAGCTTTGAAGATCCAATTATTGCCTTGATAACATACTTTTTCTTGGTTCCCGAGAAAGACTCTTGCTAGCCAGTATTAACAGCAAAATTATGTTCATTATCTTCCATTTGTCTCCAGTTACGTAAATTAGAAATCATAAGCTTTGCTTAAAATAATAGATGAAGTGTTTTAGAGACTTACACATTTTGTACATATGTATATGCTTTTGCATAACTGATAACCAAATTTGTACCTATGCCTTTAAATCAGTAGCAATCATTCCTGAACCAATGTCAGACAACTCTGGCAAGTTTGTTGGTGGCAGGCTCTTAAACCTCATGCAATAATAAAAATATGAAAAAGAAGAGGCATATTTTTCAAACTACATTCAAATCTTAAACAGAAGCTCCCTATAATCATCATGAAGTCCAAACTAACCTATCTGGTTCAATCGTTGACTTGGCTTACAATAAATCGAAGAACCATGAGATTAGATGGTGAGGTCTTTAAACATTTACCGACTATACTGTTTCCAAAAGCTAATTCATTTTTTATATCTAATAAAACTTCCTTAACATTTAAAGAACCAACAGTTGAAAAGCCTATTTATTTTTGCATTGTTCATACTTAAGATATTCAGAGTCTTTACCTAGGGGCACAAAATGGAACTTGCCACCTTGCACAAAAACCTAAAGTACACTTGGATAAAAATTATGAAGACTAACGGACTGAGGTCTCACTCATTCGGCCAGAAACATATAGCAGTAAATCAAAATTAGCAATATCTACATATTTTCATGTCTTCTACATTTACATACACATATATACATGCTAGTGCATGAATGCCCACAAGCCTAGTAAAAAGCTTCCTGTTATAGACAAAATTTCACTCTGGCAATTTTAGGATAATTCGGGTCAAATGTAATCAATTTGGGAATAAATCAAGGTCACACCAATCATGAACACATGGGTACATCTTGTTCAACCCGCAGTGGACTACATCTAAGGATTTATATACTCGATAACCAGAAAGGCCAAAGAAGTTACGATAATTAACCATACTTCAATCAAGTTTATAGTATTAATTTATATCTAGTCTTCGTCCAAGTTCTAGTGTCACTGTTTTTTTTACCTATCGAAGCAGGGAATTTCCCTCAAATGGTGCACAAGCCTAGTTGCAGCCGTTGTTAATCTTAGTAAATCTTAATATCACAAAACAGTTTGTCAGTTCTCTCTCACAAGATTTAAATTGATCTACTCTTCTGCTTCTGTCATCTATAACTTTGGTCCATCTTATACTTAAAAAAAACAAGAAAATAATATAATCTTGAGTGATTAAATATTACACAAGCAATTAGGTCTCAGTATTTGTTTGTACAAGTTAAACAATGCCAAATACAACTCATGTCTTAGAAAACTGATGATTCCATTGACAAATATATCATTTTCACACATATATAGTGTTCTTTCCAGAAAATACTTTCCTTCCCGGATCTGATACAGAAAGGTTCTATTTTTTCTTTTGACAGAAAAAATACCTTGTATCGACATTAGGAGAATTTGACCATTCCACCAATAAAGAAACACTGGTTTTACCATCCATTGCATCAAGATCTATAAGTGTTGCAACCAGCCATTCAAGCTGCTCAGAGAAAAATAAAATGTAAATGATCAAGCCTTGTAGCTGTAACCGCATTAGTATATCCAGGAGTTATTTGTTGCTTAATTCAAACCTCTTCTAGATCAGAGTAGTCAACTCCGTCAGCTTCAGAGAGTCCAGATGCATTATCCCTATAAGCTTCCTGAACATCACAATATATGCTTCCATATCTTCTAATTTCAGAATATTAGACTATAAGTTGCAAGCGCAGTTGAGAAGATTTCAGAAGAATACATGAATAACAATAATTCAATCAGTAGACACCTCCCCTGGAAAGAAGTCCAGGCTAATCCCATTTTTTCAAGTGTTATACGTCTTGCCATCTCATTAGCAGATAGGGAACCCTTACTCCTATGAAGAGGTCTGACATTAGTAAGATAAAATCAAGGCTTTTAAGACCCGGGTATATTATGAGAATAAAACGAATGTACAATCAAAAGAGGAACTTACAGCGTGTACATCTTTCTCACCATCATATCATGGATGTCTTTTATAAACTGTAAAACCACAAACAATGGGTAAGTCTTGAGAATATAAGACAATAATGCCATTTTTCACATATGCGAAGTGAGATAATGGTAGCAGAAAACAACTCTGGAGAAAAGGGTATTAGCTTTATCTTCATAATTTAGCAATACAGAGTACAACCGAGTATACCTCCAAAGCCATAACCACATTGTCTCTTGCACGCTGCTTGGAAATCAAGTCAGCACATCGCAGATCAGCCTGAGGATGGGCAATAAGGTTGTCAAAACAAGTTATATTATCTAATCAGAAAGCTGTTGTTTTGTCATATATTTTATGAAATTATGAGTATGAGAGATTCATGTAAGCATCATATATTGTTTTAGTAACAGCAACAGAGGAAACATTTGGTATGGGAAATAAAAGAGAGACAAACAGGTCCCATTTAGTTTGAAAGATAATGTTTAGAATCGAAATTGGGTCGGCCTTTAGGACTCAAATAATGGAATGCAAATTTTCTAACTAAATGCAAGTAAAATATGAATAATATAAGAAAGAAGCAAACTAAAATAAAAAAAAGTCTCGAAATTGGCAAAAAAGGAGAATGAAATTAATAAGGAGGTTAGAAATTTTGTACAAATCAGTAAAAACGTAAACCTGACATAGTCATTCACTGGTGTTGGGAGAGAGGATCAATTTAAGCATTCTTCAAAGACAAAATAATGAAGCACTGAGATATCATGTACAACAGGATATACACTAAAGTAAACTACCAAATACACAATACTGATGATGTCCACTATACACAAATGACATCAGGGGGAAGAAACCATCTACGTTAAACTTTATAGCAATCACCTCCAAGGATCTCAAAGCACAATCCGGACAACCACTATCCATATGAAACAGAAAACAAACCAATCACGGATAAGGTTCCTGTAATTAGTTTTCCCAGTGCCATTGTATGTAATCGGGGTGATGGAGTCCGTATATAATATATTAGTTTGCAAGGCAGTACTTCATTATAAATTTACTGATATCCATGATCGGCATGAAATTTACTGATATCCATGACCGACATGAGAACTCCATGTCTCCATTGCCAATTTGCAGTAGATATATATTTGGTCACATGTCACCTATTGAGATTTTAGCTTCTTTTGCAAATTTTAATGCGATTACAACAGTGGTGTCAATTCCACACAAATGAGATTAGGGGAAAATATGTCGTTTACATTAAATGTTAAAGCTACAAAAATTCCCTAGACATGCTATATGACATCCAAGCCTTTCCTACGTAACAGATTCTTTCTTAAAGATCAAATCCTACCAATCATATTGATAGGAGTTGTCATACTCCAGGACCATTTCCTCCACAAAAATTGTATTTTTATCCCTACAAAAGAATGAATACAATTGCTTCAATGCCATAAATGCAGAAAGTTAACAACTACAAGAACAAAATCATTGCACATCACAAGCCCTTACCAAGACTCATATTCCATCAGTCATTTACGATTTTATTTCTATTTTCGGTTTAGCATCTATGTATAGCTTATTGAATCACTTACTTGAACATTGAAACCCAGAGGTAGAAAGTTGTGATTAATACTTAATTCTTTCTTTTGTTACCATATAACTCGGCCAAAGAACCAATTATGTCCACACATGATCAACAAAACAACACACACCAAAACGCAGATGACAATTAGGAAAAACAAAACGTACCAACAAACAATCGGGCAAGAATAGCACGCCTATATAAGATCACAGTCCGTACAATCAAACCCCCATTATTTTCCCTTTATATTCCTATGTTCCCGACCACAATTAAAATAAGATTGTAGTTGGGTGGGCAACCAACGTACGCAGGCTCGGATTAAATTAAAGAAGAAGCTTAGATTTTAGGTTTAGGCATCTGCTAGTCTGCTCGGAGCAATTTTATGAATGAATTGGATAATAAATTGATGATAATTTGTGGTAGAATAGAAGTGGACTAGGCACTTTTGTTATTTAAAAAAAAGAAGGTTATTTAAGTAATTTCATTGGCAATTAACAGGAATTTTTTATCCCTGTGTTGTACTATAATATATAGTAATAGATAGATATTTTATCATTTACTTTAATTTCATGTTTACGTGAAGAAATTTTTGTAATGGATAAAATCTTGACAGATTATTCCCCATTCAGTCTACGTTGATAAAGTACATCACGAGAAACATTATTTATATAAATAATGTTTACACCATAGATCACATATTGCAACACCACAAATACATTGCCTTAAGGCCAATATTCGTTGCAGTAGACTCTATTGCAACGAATGTGAAAAAATTCAGCGTTGCATCTGACCCCGTTGCAATAGATCGATTTTGCAACGATTTTAGTACAATATAGCAACATTTAAAAATCATTGCAATAAAGGCATGTAGCAACATTTAAAAATCATTGCAATAGCAAATGGTTGGCAAACAAATCACTTTAAGACAACATTTCTGAGACCAATTGCAATGATTTTTCATAGATTAATGTAACATATTTTGGCTCTATTGTAACATTTATAAAAAAAAGTAGCTTCAAGCTGGAAATACCATAAACAAGGCAATTTATAGCCAAAATTCCAAGCATCATCCTTTCATAAACCAAGGCAACTTTATGCCAAAAATCCAAGTACACATGTTTTTTTCAAAGTTAAATAAAGTTACAATTCTTATACATCAATTTTTTTAACAATAATTACATCGGAAAACTAAAATAAAGTTAAAAACTACAAATTTTGTGCTTGGATTTTACAAATCAACAATGAGAAATTCGTGATGAGCCTACGAAAAGTGTTGCACCATGTGTCCGACAATGCATATGCTTGAGTATCCCACCTGCAATCATAAAAAAGAAATAGCTGATGAATCATTTTCAGTTTTTTCTATCAAATAATTACAAAATGCTTTAAACAGGGGAAAAAATAGAGAAACAAAATGCTCAAGGAGTTGCCTCTAGAAATTTAAACTCTGGCTTCAATGACCCTCCACCATTTTCACACCCGCATCAGTTAATCCTCCACCAAAAACTTCCAAGGACCGCAAATTCGTAAAACCTGAACAACCAGACCACAAATGAGATAGGAATGAGAATGACCATGCTGTTTCAAGTTCCAAATACAAATTATATTAATCACATGTGAATAATCCAAACGGGTTAGACTAGTCAAACCTGCAAGTATGAATAATTTTCAAAATAGATTAAAAATCAAAGGGGATGTAAGGATGACGTGACAATAATGTACAAGACAGTCAATTTGGCAGGTTGTTAAGCAGGTTGCTTTCTAAACGTATGTTATTTTCATTAAGCTTACTCTCAAACTGGATTCTAACAGTCAGTAGCATCAGCTTAAGTCACAAATTGGAGACATGTACAAACTGGAGCACTTTTCAAACAAGCCATAATTTATACCAACTGTCAAACCAGCTGCAGCTGCAGCAGTCAGATCAATATGATCGGATCCAATTCTGAAATCAGGAATATGCTTCTTCAATTCTGAAATCAAGCAAAGCACATAATGTATAAATATATCATCATTCACTCAACACAGCAAGCTATATTAATTCTGAAATAGGAAAGAGGTCTGTCCATCACACTACACAAATACACAAGCCTTAATGCCTTATACTTTTATTCCATATATAAAAAATAGAAAGAGATATACTCCTATTAGATCTCACAAACTAAACTCTAGTATTTAGTACAGTGCAAGCTAAGGGGGCTTAATAGCTAGTGCTTATTTGGTAGCCGAAGTAGTATAGTCCATAAGCTTCAGAATTTACTGTATGGATATTGTTCCTATTTTATATAAAATAGTTACTCCTCAAGAGGTGGTAATCACTTATCCCTCGTCGACTCGTTCCTCTTACGTTCGCTTATACATGCAAATTGGTTAAAGTATAGAGATGCTTCTACACTAGTTTTTACATGTTGATTATTGAGTGTTTTTTATCCACATGGTTCTTTTGGATGCTTCAGTATGCAACTTTCTGGAGCTTTTCTCTATTTTATTACAGGGCATATATGCTGTTAAGTAGACACTTATATATTTAACTGAAAAGGTCAAATGGTTAATATTATCCTTACTGACTCTATACTGTACTAGCTGTCAATTTTACAAGATCCAAATTCATGTCATTATCATAATTTTCTCTACCGAGTGATAAAAACTATGAAACTTAGTTTGCAAATGGTGGACTCTATGGCCCTGTTTGGCAATTAGCTGATAGCTGTTAGCTGATAGCGGATTGAATTAGCTGTTTTGACTAGCGGATTGAATTAGCTGTTTTGACTAGCGGATTGAAATTAGCTGTTTTGAATAAAAGTGTTTGGTAAATAGCTTTTTGAATAACTTTTTGTGACACATAGCAAACCTCTAATTGAAAAAGCTCCTAAAAGGAGCTTTTTCAAAATTAGCTTTTTGATCCCAAACCTCAAACCTCTAACAACCAAACACTCACATTAGAGGTTTCATTTGGTCAAACCTCTAATCTACCCCCAAACCTCTAATTTTATCCCAAACCTCTAACTTCCAAACACCCCCTATATTTGCTAGGTTCCCTTCCAACATTTCCATACAGTTTTTGGCATCTTTTATGAACTGTTCAAACTAGTGTCCATTGTCGCGTCTATAAAATTTTGATGAACAGCTGTGTTGTAGGTTTATCATCTGAGTAAACCTTCTAGTGGGTCATTTCTTAAGCACCTAAAAGTGTCTGCAGTTTCGACATGGGTTCTAGTAGATATGAGGTTGCAGGAAAAGAGCGATTAAAATGGACACAAGAACTGCACGATCTTTTTGAAAAATCAGTGAATCAGCTCGGAGGTCCTGATAGTAAGTGCAATGCCGAAACTACTATTATAAATGCATGCATTGTTTCTTATTTTTTATCAACTAACATTTTTTTTTACAGAATTATCAGTTATTAATTATCATCTATCAAGTAGTAAAGATAAGGTTTTCTCCAGGGGCGACACCAAAGGGCATCTTAAAATCTATGGGAATTTCTGGACTAACAATTTACCATGTCAAGAGTCACTTATAGGTTTGTGCTGTTCCTCAGAGTTTCTGTTTGTTGATACCATCTTTCCCTATGTTTTACCAATGATGGAATTGTATTGTTAAGCACCTGACACGAACTTTTAGTTTGTACTGTACTAAATACTAAAGTTTATTGTACTAAAGAGATACACAGAATTGACATTTATTATGCTCCTGGTTACCTTCATGAGACAGATTAAGGACATTATATTGGTGCTTATTATGAATATTTATGAGTATTGGCAATTCTGCACAACTCTTCAGTAAGTAGAAGCTTTCCCAATCACAATCAGTATCTTCACTACTGCAAGTATACACAAGAGTCAACGAAAGTGCATACGAGCATGCTTTTACATAATGTTACAATAACAAAACAGGCACTGTTTATATATGGCACAAAGAAATGTGCTAGCACAAACAAATGTTACATGATAATATGATAATAAGAAACTTTATCACAAGCACACAAAGAAAGAGAACAAGCAAACCAGATATGTGATTCCCATCGTCTAGTTCTGCAATAAAACATAACACTCCTCTACCGAGAACTCTTAGACCTCGATCCTCTTCTACTTTTCTTAACCTGCTGCGATTGTGGTTGCATCACCACTACTCTGTCCTCCGTAAATTGCGTTGCTCCTGTAACCGGGAAGAGCTGTTTCGTCAAGAACTTCTTTAGCAGCCTCCAGCCTCCGAAAGATTCAAAATGCATATTACAAAACAAATAAAAAAGATAAACATTCAAAAAAATATTTACAATTTAACATCACATAATAGCTACAAACATTCAAGCAAAGTACCAATTCGAACATTCACCATAACAAATGAACATTCAATAAAAAAAGTACCAATTCAAGTTTTTTAGCACTACCCAAAAAAAAATCTCTTTCCTTCACTGAAATTCTGCAAACTAAAAATAAGAAAAACAAATTTAAAAATTAGGGTTTTGAATTCAAAAATCCCCAATTTAAAACTAAATCGAACTAATTCAAGATTAATACAAGCTTACCCACTCATCAATTCCAGCTTTGTATCTATGGACAAATGGTATACAGCTTTGTACGTTCGAGTTATGTCGAATAAATCTTTGGTTGAACAAATCTTCGATCTAAAAAATCTTCGATTGAGAGAGGGAAGAAGAGATTTAGAAGATACCTTTTTCGAGATTTAGAGTTCTTCGAGCTTGAATCGATTTTGAGTTCTCTCTCACTCTCTATCCTTGTCTCTCTCTCGCTTTGTCTATCCCTCTCTCTCGCTATACGTTGTGTGTTTGTGTTATTTTCTTTAATGTGTTTTTCTTTTTTTGACTATCCAAGCGCCTGTTTTAGAGAGCCCCGGCAAAAACGATTGGGAAGCCCGCCAAACTGTGCTCCTAAAATTTTAAAGTTAATAGCAACGTTTATCTATATTCGTTGCAATATAACTCAAATTTTGTATAAATTAGATTCAATTGTAACAATTTTAAAAAACGTTACAATACTTCACAATTTGTCAAAACTTGTCACTGAATTGCAACGAATTTTAAACAATTTTTTCAATCAGCGTTGCAATAGCCAATCTATGGTGTAGTGAATATTTAGTTAATTATATTTATCATTTTATTAGTATTAAATATATGTATATTTATAATTTGTATTACACTTTCTATTTTTTTTGTTTAAACTTTGATATATATTTTTGTAGGATGATGCTCAAATGAGAATCGATGATTTATATCATTAATATTAGTTATTTTATTATTTATCACTGCAATTGTTATAACAACCTTCTTTACTGTCCCAAATGTCTACTCCAACAATTATTTACAACAACCGTTTTCAATAATTTCAAAAAATCATCCAATGATTTATGAAGATCACCATAATCAAATTAATGAGATTTTATTCGAAATCAATGATATAAATTAATGATTTCTATTATTCATTTTAAGAATTTTTATTTAAGTAATATCCTCTTTTCATTTTTCATATACAATAGATTGAGTTTATAAATAAAAATGAAATCGAATCAATATTTCAAAAATAATTGAAAATAAAAATTGAACAGACAAACAATTAAAACAACATGTTGCATGCTTGGACCCGATAGCCCGACCCGACACTAAACATTCCCGGCGCCCAAAATTTTCGTGCACAATTAAACATTTTTCTCTTCCGCGCCTGATATATACGTACACCGATACACGCACTCACACATATATTTCACCACTTCTCACCATCTCCCCCAAAATCAAACACAATTACTTACAGATTCGTATAATTACTCACATTCATATCGCTCAGGTAACTATTTCTCTACTAAATTTCGCACTATTTCATCTCTCTATCGCTTTTTTCACACACTCGCGCACATAGTTTTACTGTTTTTCATCATTTCACTATTTAAATATCTCGTTACTTCATGTAATTTATGTGTATATACTCTTAGTTATGTATTTGACTGCTAGTCTCGTTGTTAATTTGTGTGTGTATGTGTATTTGTACTTGTATGAACTCGGAGAGTGAAAATTAGGGTTTCAGTTTTGTAAATCGTTGTGATGCCTTTTTTTGATCTCGCGATGTAGAACATTTGCTGATGAAGGACTGAGCGGAGTCCTTATTTTCAGTTCTCGGTTATCTCTTAATTCGAGTAGGTACGTTTTAATTCATTTGTAACTTCACATTTGCAGAGAGAGAGAGAGAGAGAGAGAGAGAGAGAGGGAGAGAGATACATATTTTATGTAGTTCTGATTGTGCTGTTATGAATGTAATGTTTATTTACAGGAGTAAGAGGAAGTTTATCACAATATGTTTATTAAGCAGGTAAGTAGTATATTTATTGTGTTGTTTTTTATATGTTCAATATTGGATGTAGTAATCTGTGGTTGACGTTTTCGAGATTTTGGTTGTAGATTATTATTGAAGGCTTTAAGAGTTACAAGGAACAAGTTGCTACTGAACCTTTCAGTTCCAAAGTTAATTGCGTTGGTAAATTTTTTATGCAACTTTTACTGTATTTGCTCAGTTATATGCATAAGTAGCTTTTTTGTCTTGCACGCATTGTTAGTTAGTCTATGTATAAAATCTATCATAGATCGTATTCATATTATTGTTGTATTAAAATGTCTCGTTATCCGCCCTTAAACTGGTTTTGGTGTACCCAGCCCAATAAACTGATCTGATTAATTTGGCGGGATTTGGGGATGATCGCAATTTAACTAACGAAAGATAAATGAAGAATAAAGTGCACATAAGTCTTTGGTAAATTGGTAATCACGACAATATTTGCTTAATATGATGAATCTTTGTCGAACTATGTAAAATCAAGTCGAATGGGTGCTCCTTGTTAGTACAAGGTTTTCTTAAAATCTTTTTCTATCTAGTTAGAGGAGTCTTATCTTTGAGGTATCTACCTTAGCAAGGCACCGATTACACTTTCCTGTTTATTTATCAAGAACTATTGACTTAGAAACAGTGACCATTTATATTGACCAATATCTTGCATTTCCTTTCCTTCTTGACTAAGACAATGCTAATCTCATTCTTTCTCTACTACTTCGTTTTTTTCCCTAGTAAAACAACTGAGCCGTTATATAATAATAATAAAAGATTAACTCTGTATTTTAAGTTTATCTACCAATCTTATCATTTGTGAGCTCCCATTTGTAATGATGTTGCTTATATAAGATAAGCTTAGTATGAAACAATTGGAAATAATCAAGTTCAGCCTCTGTCTCTTGTTATATGTGTGAACATGTGGTCTAGTTTATAATTAGTAAGAACTAAGAACCCATGTTTATTTAATGTTTATATTTATTATGCATTTATTTAGATTGTCCGGACTCCGGAATGGTAGTTGGAACTTGGAAATAAGGATTGCAATTAAGAAAGTCGCACATTCTTTGAAGCTAATGTTATTATTAACACTCAAGGCTATCTGACCGTTATTTTTTTTTATATTAATATTATTTATAGTAACCTTAGTTATTTTATCTAATTTTATACAAAAATCCTGATAATTGTTTAGATCAAAATATTACAGCATTATTTTTTTTACTGCGTGTTAACAGTCATTTGTCTGCATTGGTCTGTCCTTCTGTGGATGATCTGTTTTTGTATAATCTTGCAATAAGCTTGGTTATATTTTATCTTACTTTTAATTAACCAATTTCTGTGGTTTGTAAACTGCAGTTGGTGCTAATGGATCTGGGAAGTCTAACTTTTTTCATGGTATTAAGTTATATGCCACCTGCCATTATTTCTTTTTCTTTACGGAGTAATAACATTCTCATGGTTTACATGTTTTTCTTCCTTATCAAATCTTTTTTTTTTGCTCCTCTCTAGCAATCCGTTTTGTAATTAGCGATCTCTTCCATAACCTGCGCAGCGAAGATAGGCACGCATTTCTCCATGTACGTCCTACTTATGATAATTCTGTTGATAGTATCTTATGTATCAAAGTGCATATTTCAGTTTTTTTTTGTATAATATTGTTGCACAATTTTATATTGTTCAGGAAGGTGCAGGTCACCAAGTGTTATCTGCTTTTGTGGAGATTGTGTTTGATAACTCCGACAACCGCATTCCGGTACTTCCTTTCTATGCCGAGTTAATGTTATGACTTATTGTTTCCTGCTTTCTATACCTAGTTATGTTATGGTTTAACTGTTTCCCTGTGCATAAATATTATAGAAAATATAATGCTCTCTTTATTATTTTCCTTAAGGTGTTAATGCACCATTCTCTAGTAGTTAATGTATCATGGAGTAGAATTTTCTAAAATATTTCACCGGGCTGACTTGGTCAAAGCAATAATATATTGTACATTGTGAACGATTTGTCGGCATGTGTCGTGCCAGTTTATTTTTACTTGTATTAACTTGGCTTTGTATATTCTCAGCGACATGTAATTATAAGACTATATTTAAATATAAGTGGGAAAGACTTTTTGAATTGCTATAGCTGTCTTAATTGCTTTCCTTCAATTATTTACTTCTCATGATGTATCTGTTTTCACAAACTGGACATCGTTCCCCTTAGTTGGGCTCCATATCATATTATTCTTTTGGTAGGTTGACAAGGAGGAAGTACGGCTTCGGAGAACCATTGGTCTCAAGAAAGATGAGTATTTTTTGGATGGGAAGCATATCACGTGAGTAATAATACAATATTTCTAGTAAAGAAGTTTAGTTGTGTATATGTTTTTGGTCCTTACGTACCAGAGGTAATATTTACTACAAATCTGCAGGAAGACGGAAGTTATGAATTTACTCGAAAGTGCTGGTTTCTCTCGCTCAAACCCGTACTACGTTGTCCAGCAGGGGAAAGTATGAAGCTTGTTAATGCTATTGTAGTTCTTTTTCTTATTTTTACATGTAGTGTGTTTCAGTCGAATTTATAAATTTATGTTGTAAAATAGATTGCATCATTGACGCTGATGAAAGATTCAGAGCGGCTGGATCTACTGAAAGAAATTGGTGGTACTCGAGTTTATGAAGAAAGGCGACGTGAGAGTCTCAAAATTATGCAAGAAACTGGCAAGTATCCCTGTTGTCTTAGTTGGTTCCTGCACAAGGTTTTTGTTTTCTCACAGAATTTGTTTATTGTATTTTTAAAATTAGGTAATAAGAGGAACCAAATTATTCAAGTTGTTCAATACTTGGATGAGAGATTAAGAGAGCTGGATGAGGAGAAGGCTGAGCTGAAAAAATATCAGCAGCTCGACAAGCAAAGGAAATCCTTAGAGTATACAGTATATGACAAAGAGCTACATGATGCAAGGCAGAAAGTAATGGAGGTTAGTCATATTCGAAGCTTATTCTAGCAACAGGAAAGCATTTTACCTATAATAAAAATTTGTTTTTTCCTCTTGCTATTGCAATCCTTACCAGAAAAAGAGCTTGCGTTCTTTTGTTATGGTATTTTCCTATTTTCCTTTTTGATCATCTTGTTTAAGCGTTAAGCGAAGTAATTGTTTGTTAAACTCATTTTACTTTTAATATCTCTTTTAATGTATGCCATTTTTTTTAATTGTAAATACTATGATCATCCATGTGGCAAAAGGTGCATGATTGCTTTCTGACTAAAACCAAAAGGATCGTACTGATGTCATGTCATGGATATTTGATGGCCAACTCTTAATTTATGTAATTTAAAGTTTGCTACTTATTTGTAACTTTCAAGTGATAGGAAAAGCGGAAAAAATCATCTCATGGCTGCTACACTTGATTATAACTTAGTCGCTACATCACCCTTCTGCTAGCTTCCTTCTTACATCAATAGTACGAATAAATCTCACTATCATTACTCCACATGCCTGACCTTCACAGTGAGAACCCACTATACCATATGTCTATAAACTTCAGATTAGCGAATGCATCTCTAGACCTAAATCTGGCACAAGCTCGTAATTTTAGAGATTCCCTTTCAGTTTGTTCTCAGTACATAGAAACAGTTATAAAAGGAAAACAGGATCAGGAGAAAGGTAAGGAGATGCTACCAGGAACCTTCCCCTGAAACTGTACGAGTCCTGAAGTCTACTACCATCTCCGCCGCAAGCTGCTGTAGTTCAGTTTGTGTAAGAAATTTTTTAGAAGTGATTCTAGAATAGTGCAGTTTTTAGTTTTGTTGAAGTTAAGAGCTGTGCCCAAATCTCTGTTAATATACAGAATCAGCCGCTGGTTTTCGCAAGTTAACCATATTAGTCCTTGACCTTTTGTACTGGATACTGAACTCATCCACATTTCTACCCACGACCGACATTTTTATGTTTTAAAAGTTTCAGTAAGCAAAGCTAAGTATCCTTTTCTCCTAAAAGAGAGACATCTATTTGTTGCTGTGTATCAGGGATAGCCAAGAAGCTTAGAATTAGCCAGATGGAAACCCCTCAAAACATGCTAAAGATTGAAAAAAATGATATAATTTTCGAAATTGTAGCAGGGAAGTATGTAAATTACTCAAACCCAATTCTGATATTAAATTCACATTCCATAAAATTTTATTGCATAGCGTTGCTTTTTATGATAATTATCAAGTTGTAAAGAGATTGTATGTGCATTTTAAAACCCACCAATTGTTTGAATACGTTGTGCCATGCATAGAGGTAATTGCTGGTAAGATTTAGATTTAATTTTGTTCATACTTTGAAGACACACTGATTGCATACAAGTGCTATGTTCAACTAATGCAGATAGACGATGCTCGTAATAAAGTTTCTGAAGCTTCGACAAAGATGTATAACAATGTGCTAGATGCCCATGAAAGGTCCAAGGAGTTGGATAAGACATTTAAAGATTTTACCAAAGAAATTCAAAGTTTAAACAAGGAGAAAGAATCTGTTGAGAAGCAGCGGACTGAAGCTATTAAAATGCATGCACAACTTGAGCTTGATGACAAAGATCTTCAAGAAAAGATCTTCACTAACATCAAAGCAAAGGTGTTCTTCTATTAGTATTTATATATTATATCCCTCATTATTCCATGTGCTGATCTAACCATTTCTTGATATAGGACGATGCAACAAAACAACTTGAGCTTCTACAGAGGGAAATTCAGGAGTCAACAGAAGAGCTTAATAATATCAAGCCTTTGTATAACAATCAAGTCATGGAGGAGGAGGGTATTACGAGAGAGTATGTTTTCTAGTTGTTGCAGTGGTTCTTTAACTAAATTTTTATGTGCACATGTTTGTTATGTTATTATCTGGGCATGAAATAATTTATAGATTGTCGAACATTATTATTATTGATTATTGATTTTGATAAAGTTTAGTTTCAAAAATTTTAGCACCGACGCACACATGACTTCAGTGAGGCTTCTTAGTACCAAGAGAGGTATCCACGAGGCTAAGCCTTGCAGATCGCTTGTCAAACTTTAGGATCGGGCATCTGCACACTCTCT
Source organism: Kitagawia praeruptora (assembly GCA_037693485.1). Taxonomy (NCBI): domain Eukaryota; kingdom Viridiplantae; phylum Streptophyta; class Magnoliopsida; order Apiales; family Apiaceae; genus Kitagawia; species Kitagawia praeruptora. The sequence continues at coordinate 131,650,322 of CM075352.1, forward strand.
ACAATTTTCTTCTTAGCTTAGTTCATATTATTCGTAGACCTCTTCTTATTGATGTCTGTCTATGAAAGTCTCTAAATTCTCTAAATCATGGTGATGCATTCTACTGGTCTTGTGTCAGAACAGAGTTACAGTTAGTATTTTTCCCTTACTGTTTGTTAAGAGCACATATAAATTCATTCTTGCCTGCGAAAGACCTCCAGCTGATTTAAAGCAGTTTGCTAGTAAACCGTAGGTGTGCATTGTGAACTATGTCAGATGCTCCAATAAATAAAATTTGTATAAAATAGTTTCCTTTTCTATCATGGAGGGAGTAGTTGTTTCTTATGTGAGACAGATTATGTACTGTGAAAATGCATTTGTTTTTCTGCACAAAAGTTCATATTAAGATATTTTAAAGATTTTTCAAGTACAATTTAAAATGAGAATAAGGATCTTGAGGTAGACCTTAGGATACTTATCCTGGGATTGGGATTCACTGAGTGTGTTAGATTGGTTACTTATTTACTTGCTTTCCTAATTAGCACAACAAAATAAATGGTAAAGTAAATATTTGATAATAAATGGCTAGATTTGTTTGTTTACCTGTAAAAATTGTGATCTCAGGAAAAGTATCCTGAGTTTAACCTCAGGATCCTTATTCTCATATACTATACATTTATATTTATGTAGAATAATGGAGCGTGAAAAGCGGCTTAGCATTCTTTATCAGAAACAAGGACGTGCAACCCAGTTTGCTAACAAAGCTGCCCGTGATAAATGGCTTCAAAAGGAAATTGATGAATATAAACGGGCTTTATCTACAAATCTAGCGCAGGTAAAGTTGCTATATGTATGACTTTATGCAGTAAAGTTGAATTACACTGTTACAAATTACAAATTACTAAAATTTTTCACTTAAGCTCCATAAAATAATTTAATGTGTATTTCTATTGCCTAGTTTGAATGCTCTCCTTACTTTTTCCGACTACATTGTATCTTGTCGAGGAAATTTCTACTTCTATAATTAAAAAAATTCTGTCCTTGCTCTTTCATTATTTGTTCCTCGGTGGTTTATGTTCCATTAAAAGTTAAAAAGCATTGTAATATATATACAAATACTTAGAGATGACTAAATTTGTTGGGGGATCTTTGCGAGCCTAAAGTTCAGTGGCTGAACCTTAATTCGAAGTCCATTGTTGAGCTTTTTATTTGCTCTCCTGTTTCCTAAAACTACAGTGTTTTATCATTTAGTTAATGCGTACAAGCAGTTGTAAATTATCTAAAGATCTTTGTCCATCTTGTGATAAATGTTTGGTATGCGATTACAAATTTATTATAAGTTGAATGATAATGTTGGTAACTGGAAGGGTCAGAGGATAGATATAGTGATTATATTGCTCCTTCCTAATCCCACGATGCAGGATCTATTTTGTTACATTACTTATCTTTTAAGCCACAGGAGCTTTTAGTGGAGTTAGTTTAAGAATCTGCATGGGAATCTAAATACCGTTTTCTATATGAACTTAATTTCCCTCCTAATCTCAAGACTATGGTGACTGCTTAATTCTACGAGGATCTACTACTCAATTTGGCGTATTCCATAATTGTTACATTTACAGAGGTTTAAGGCAGCCATGTCCATCCTTAAATGTTCGCCTCATGTCCTTCGTCTCCTACTCTCTTAATCATATTACTCCCCTCTCTTCTTGTTGGTGTCATGGTGACTACGGACATGCCCAAAACCTCAGCAATCTTCAATTTCTCTCTTAATCTCTAATATACCCGAATTCAAAAGTTACTTGAAAGATCTTCACTTTATAATCTTAAGTTAATGCTAATTTGCGAATCCCTTTTAATTGAAATAGTAGCTGTAGCGTTTGCTAATCATACTTCTTTGACAAATGCTTTTTACTAGGGAAGCCAATTCGTGAGAATTTGTGAGCTTTGTAATGAAAGATCTAAATGGTGCTGTGCTAGTAATATTCTTGTAATGTAGGGATGTTTATCACCACTCGAGTAATACAATATTGTAGAAGTAATATATGTGCTTTTAGTTTCCTATCTTCCTTTTGTCTTTTACAAGTACTTTTCTAGTGTTTCTACTTCGAATTCTTATATGAAAATTGTTTTAATCTGTTAATAAGACCTGTGGGTCTTGTGCTCCTCTAGCTCTAGTATATATAATATTTTTTCACTTTATTTTAAACAGCCTATGTAGTATAAGAATTATTCTGATCTGAAACAGTTTCTTGGGTTTATAATGATGTTTTTCCTAAGGCACTTGGTTTGAATCTTTGCATATATTTCAGGAGAAAATACTTACAGATGAAATCAACAAGCTTGAAACTGATCTAGAAGAGAAGGATGTTTACATTAGTGGTCGGCAAACTGACGCAGAAGCCTTAGAATCATTTATTAGTCAATACCGTGAAGGCTTTAATCAATATAAAAGACAGAGGGATAAGCTGCATGATGAGAGAAAGTAGGATTATCTTCACATTTAATGTACCCAGCTTGTGATGAGTTTTAGTCTGAATGTTGCTTTATGATTAAGTTTTGTAAATGAATTCAGGTCCTTGTGGCAAAAAGAAAATGAACTTTCTGCAGAAATCGAAAGGCTTAAAGCAGAAGTCGTGAAGGCAGAAAAAAGCCTAGATCATGCTACTCCGGGAGTAAGTGACTCCTCTAATTTTGTTCAGAAATTGTCTTCTTAGACATGGTTTCTCTGGCATAGCTTTCTGGAGGAAATATGTTTCTTACTTGTTTCTGTTTATCATTCTCTTTGTTTGAAAGTATTCTTGAAGGTTGTGTGAATATCACAAGTTTGATTACATGGATAAATTGAGAAGTTGTACAAGATCTACTCAATATAGTTTGAGATAGCTCTCTTAGCAAAAAATTGAAATAAAATCTATTCCTTCTAGCAGGTTATTGGGATGTGAGAACTGCCGTCAGAACATGTTTATTGACTTAATGCCATTACCTGGATGTCTTGTTCTCAGGATATTAGAAGGGGCTTGAATTCTGTTCGACGGATATGTGGAGAATATAGAATTTCTGGAGTATTTGGTCCAATTATAGAGTTGCTGGACTGTGACGAGAAGTTTTTCACTGCTGTTGAAGTTACTGCTGGAAATAGGTAAGCCAAAAGCATTCTTTAGGTTTACTGCTTTAAATTTCCGTCTCTATATTTATAGGCACACACACACACACACGCGCGCCCACACATTTTAGCTGGTATATCTGCTAAATGTATATTTCATCCACTTCTATACTATGCTTGTAGTACAATTACTAGTAAACTTTTCTCTTCATGTTGACAGCTTATTTCACATGGTGGTTAAAAGTGATGACAATTGTTAGTAACCTATTTTCTACATGTTGGCAGCTTATTTCATGTGGTGGTTGAGGATGATGAGATATCTACCCAAATAATTAGACATCTTAATGCACAAAAAGGTGGACGAGTTACTTTTATACCATTGAACAGGGTAAAGGCTCCTCATGTTGTTTATCCACGGAGCTCAGATGTGATTGCACTTTTAAATAAATTGAAATTCTTACCCAAGTATAATCCTGCATTTGCCCAGGTAAGATGTGAGACGTGGATATATTTAAATTATGCTGATCTTATTCGTTCAGATGTTTTACATTCATTCTTTTTTGAATGAGGTCATGGAAGTGTTTCTTGTAATTATTATTTCAATTGATTCTATTCTTTGACATTTTCATGTTCATTAGCATTTATGTCTTCTATTTGTTATCTTAATATCTTTACTATCTTTCTGGGTCTATTGGTAGCACTTGGCAGTAATATATGATATATATTTTATAAAAAAGGTATATACTTGCACTTGGCAGTAATATATCAGTGGATGGTGTAATTGTATTTTCTGCATGCATGTATATAAAAGAAGTTATTTTCATGTAATGCTAATTGCTAAATGCTCTTGATGTTAACAACAGCCACACTTTCTTGTAATTCAAAATTTTGCTTCAAGTCCTGTCCTTTTGTTTTTCCGTTAAGTTTTTTTTCATAGTTATGTTGTAAAGTTACTTTTCAAACTTTCTGATTTTGGAATTTCATCCTACTAGTTACCGCGTATGTTCATGCTTTGATAAACAATCAGGTATTTGCTAGAACAGTGATCTGTCGAGATTTAGATGTGGCAACCAAGGTTGCAAGAGCTGATGGTTTGGACTGCATAACTTTGGAAGGTTTTCACTTTATAATTTGAATTTCTAATTTCTTGCGTTTGGTGTTTAATGCCTGTCAAGTAATACTGTTTTCGTTTGTAGGTGATCAAGTGAGCAAGAAAGGTGGGATGACAGGAGGTTTTTACGATCATCGACGCTCAAAACTGAAGTTTATGAACATTATTAGACAGGATACACAGTCTATTGGTGAGAAAGAACAGGAATTGGAGAGGGTTAAAATTAAGCTCCAAGATATCCTTAATCTGTTTGCAATCACTATTTTGTTAAAGGAATATAAGCGTATGCTACTGGTATATGCTTTTGATGCTTATGTGTCACTCTTTTTGTCAAAAGTATCTTTGTCAAGTGCAATGTGGATTTTCTAGGCAAATAACAATAATTTGCTGATTTGGTTTCTGTTCTCTGTGGTGTTTGTTCAGTTTTACATTTAAAGAGACTTATCTTCAACAGAGGTAATGGTGAATGTTATGTTATTAATTTCTGTGTGTAAAGCTTATTTTAAAAAGTATACTACATGTTTTATGACATCTTTTTAGAAAAAGGCCGAAGCTGTTTGTTTATTGGTTCTAGACCTTGCTCTAATGTTCTACGGCCCTTGTGAAATAGTTTGAATATTGGTTTTGTTCACCTTTTAAAGTTATTTTTTGACTTCTTGGTGTGTAATTTAATCATGGACAATAAAGGCATAGGATAGTGCAATTATAGCCCATGAAACTACTCAAGATGGCTAATGTTCTGGGATACTAAAAATGGAGTTAAATTTGATTGGAAAAGGTATGATTTTCTTCTCACTCATAAATCTAGGGAAAAAATTTTATGCTCCTTGTCCAGAAGATATGTTACACCATCAGGTTTGATTTTGTTGCTTGTCTGTACTTTTCTGTATATTGATTGCTGCATCCCTCACGATAGAGCAACACCTTTAGATCGTATGTATAAGCCCCTTATGGCACTGATACTGGTCGAACCCTATGCTTCTGAATGAATGAAATGTTTATCATGCAATTGTTCAGAACTTGGTTTTACTTGACTCTTCTCACAGATAGATCAGGAAATTAATAAACTTGTGTCCGAGCAGCAAAAGAGTGACGCCAAGCTGGCTCATGATAAATCTGAACTGGAACAGATTAAGCAAGACATAAAAAATGCTAATAAGCAGAAGTATTCCGATTCCAAAGCACTTGAGAAGAAGGTATTCAGTATTCACAGTATTATTAATCACATTAATCATCGCTTCCTGAAGTTAATTATTCTGACTGCAAGGATATGTTTGTAGCGTAAGGTGTTTGAAAGGGTATTGAGTGAAATTGATCGGCTTAAAGCAAGTATGGCTACGAAAAAAGATGAGATGGGTACAGAACTTGTTGATCACTTGAGTCCAGAGGAGAAAGACTCTCTGTCACGATTGAACCCTGAAATAACTGATCTGAAAGAGAGGCTCATCTCATGCAGGACAAATCGTATAGAGGTCTGCTGATGAATTCTAGTTTTATTAGTTAATTGTTATTTGGCTACATGAGCTTATGTATTCTTTTTGTATGACAAATTAGATTGAAACAAGAAAATCAGAGCTGGAGACCAATCTGTCAACAAATCTTGTTAGGCGGAAGCAAGAACTGGAGGCAATAAAGTTGTCTGCAGAGCCTGAAATGCTACGCAGTGAAGCTGAACTTAAGAGGCAAGAACTAAGGGAGGCCAAGTTATTACTGGATGACGTGACACAACAGCTAAAAAGTTAATAGACTCGAATGCTTCCCCTTTAAGTACACTGTTGCGGTGTTGTATAATAAGTTATCAGAAGTTTTATATATAATGAAATTTATCTCACAGGAGCTTCTGAGAGCATAGAAGAACGCACAAAGAAACTTAAAAAGATTAAGGACGAAAAAAACAAGCTAAAGGTTATATTCTTCTCGAGTTGAAAATTTCAGATGCCAACTATTTGTGTTGTCATTGTCTCATTTATGCTTGTATGTGTCTGACGAGTACAGACCTTGGAGGATGACTATCAGAGGACCCTTCAGGATGAAGCAAAGGAGCTGGAACATCTGTTAAGTAAAAGGAATACCTTTTTTGCGAAACAGGAAGAGTACTCGAAGAAAATCAGGGAACTGGGTCCTCTATCTTCAGATGCTTTTGAAACGTACTGCTTCTCTTCCTGATTAATGATTACATAATATAATACAATTAAGTTAGATTTAGTTGCTTAACCATATATCTTGCTTAACCATATAGTTTTCTAGGCTCTAACCATATAGCATGTTTGTTGGATAACCTGGATTTATATGAACATTGCGTATAAGAAGTAGGATGACAATGACATAAAGGCATTTTTATTTTAGGGTGCGATGTTGGTATTACCACTTTACAGACAGATTCTTGGTTTATCTACATTTGTTCTCCATAGCAACATACTGTAACTAGATAATAGATATTGCTACCAAGACTACTATTACATGAAGTTAAGGTCCGTTGATGGGCAAGTGATCGATATACTTGGTGTAAACTATAAATGTCTATAATCTTGTGTCGATTTGATATAACATTGGTGTGACTATACACCTAGTATATTTTCACAAATAAACAGACTTTTGACAAGTGCTGTTTGCTGCTAGTATGTGTTCTACTATGTAATTTACGGCATTTGTGCTGCACAGTTCAAGCTTTCTGTTTTTATAATTTTTTTATTCATCATTATTTTGTGATATCTAGGTACAAAAGGAAAAGCATAAAAGAGTTATATAAAATGCTTCACAAGTGTAATGAGCAGCTGCAGCAATTCAGCCATGTCAACAAGAAAGCACTTGATCAATATCAAAATTTTACAGATCAAAGAGAAGAGCTACAGAAAAGACAAGAAGAACTGAATGCTGGTGATGAGGTAACTTTCTCCCTTTTCCAGAGATAGTTTACTTTACAGATGGATCTACAATGTTAGCATAATTTTCAACAATAATTTCTCTTTTCACAGAAAATCAAGGAACTAATAACAGTGCTGGATCAGAGGAAGGATGAATCAATAGAACGCACATTTAAAGGTGTTGCTAAGCATTTTCGTGAAGTATTTTCTGAACTTGTCCAAAATGGTCACGGTCATTTGGTTATGATGAAGAAAAAGGTAGGTTTCCTCTGTTTACTTTCCTTTTTTTTTTTTTTTTACTAGGCCCTCCAGATATAGGCGGCTGAGGGTTTGTCTAGCATCTATAGTATTAGTTTTTTTGGTGTATATTGTTTATAAATGTTTATACAGTAGTTTGTCCTCTGTAAAGCATGTGTAACACAAACTGTAAATTCAAAATGAAAATCTGGCTAGACATGAAACAAGTTTCACAGAGAGTCCTTATGTCAAATATGTGCATGACTCTTTTTGTTTAATTTCTTCCCACAGTTTATGACGGAATATTGAGAATTGAGCTTAATTCAAAGAAATAAAGTTCTGAAACCTGAGGGCACTATGCCTGTATCATCATCACATGAGACTGGGGTTGATCTAATAAAAGTTGGATTGTTTTTAGTATTATAAGCTGCAAAAATATCAAATCTTCACCAGTGGGGACCAGACAAGTGAAGAACATATTAGCTGGACACATTTATTATACGTTATACAGATATTTGGGAGGATACAGTCTTATAGATACTTATTTGCTTCAGTTCTCCTTCCCTTTTCCTTTGACTCAACAGAGTTCTACAAAACTGTTCATTTATCAAGTTTTAGTTCAGTGATATATTCATATGATTTTTTACATGGAAGGAGGAAAAAATTAATTTGAAATTTTATGATCACATATTTAAGAGATGCAAATACTAAATAGTTCAGGTTATTGTGGAAATAAACAATCCCAATAGAAAAAGATCTAATTACCCGGGGAACTATACACTGCAAATGTATCAATGCTGAACAACTGCTTTAGCATTAGGTTAGGCCCGTTGGACAATATAGTAAAATGGTGAAGGTAGAAGACATTTATTGTTGTTTAATGTATCAGTAAAGTTTCTGTAATTTTACTTGTCCAAATACATAGATGTGTTTACTTGGTTGAATGGAAGAGCGGGGTACATATAGAATTGGTTGGGATTTTTTTTGTTGATGTGTATGCTTAGTAACCATTCCATTCCAGAATAGTTTTTATTGCCAGTTTTTCAAATGAATTCCCAGTCTTTTGTTGGACTTTAATCTTTCACAATAGTTTTTTTTGAGGCCTTTTACAATATTTACTATTATTTGCTTTTTATTCACAATCTCTCATCTACTTAACTCCATATCTTATATAATTTATTATTCTATGTTACGTTTACCTTTTGTCATACTTCTCCTTGTTTTCCAACCAAAATATATGCTACATAAGAAAATAGCAACTACAGTATCTTTTCATAGAATGTGTTATCCTTCCTTTGTGGTGTCGTACCATCTTGTGCATCTTCAGTTCTTGCATGTCATAACAGCACATTATCTCATTCTCATGATCAGGTGGTGCTAAACAGTCATATGTATGCACTACTTCACCCTCAATAGATCCTCTGCTTATATCTGATTTTATGAACAAACTGGGATTACAAATATATGGATAATGTGATCTATGCTGCATTTTTTACATTGTTGGTGTATCAGGCATGCCTGCTGATATTTATTTCCTTAAAACTTACAGGATGCTGATCAACTTGATGATGATCCTGACGAAGATGGGCCTCGTCCAAGTGATATGGAAGGAAGGGTTGAGAAATACATTGGTGTGAAAGTAAAGGCAAGTTGTATCTCTTAGTGCAATGACTGAACTAGTACGCCTTAACTTGCTTTACATTGTGTAGTTTAATGTTTCGTGAAAGTAAAGGCAAGTTGTAATATTTTGTGCAAAACTAGAAATGTTTATTTAGCGAGTTCCTTTATGTTTTGTTACCTAAAACTGCCTGTCAAATAATAGGTTTCTTTCACTGGGCAAGGAGAGACACAGTCTATGAAGCAGCTCTCTGGCGGTCAGAAAACTGTGGTTGCACTGACACTGATCTTTGCTATACAGAGATGCGATCCTGCTCCATTTTATCTATTTGATGAGATCGATGCTGCTTTGGATCCGCAGTACAGAACTGCTGTTGGAAGTATCCTTTCTCTTATTGACATACATTCGCATCACTTGTGAAGTATTATTTTTTTTCCCCAGAGACTACACTGGCTTGACATTTTCATCCTTTAACATCTCATTCATAATTGAAGTTTAACAAGAAACCCACGTCTGACCATTGCTTGATCATGCTATCATCACCTGAAGTTTGCTACAATTATAACACAATACAACGCTTGTTTGTGCGTGTCCTTCAAAGCACATGAGATGTTGAGATCTGAGATAAAATCTCTTGTCACACACCTTTAAAGCATCTCTAACTGATGAGGTATTAAACCCAGATGGACGTGCAAAACCCTATATGCTTTGCATACTAGTAACTGCCTTTTTCTTATTTCTTATAAAATGGATTGCAGACTGACTTGCATCTTTTCAAAGGATAAATTTATAGATGGAAACCCTTTGGTACTGCTTCGGTGTTTCCTGTGTAATATATGTGATAGTTGGAAGGCCCTAGGCCCATGCTCTGTGATCATCTCTTTGCTAATTAGATCACTTTCACGTACTTTTTATAAAATATTATCTCTGCTACCATTTTATTCATATTGCTATTCCTTCGGCTCGTGTTACCTATCTGCTGTTATCCTAAACGTTTTGTTTGATAGATATGGTGCGTCGTTTGGCAGACATGCAAAACACACAGTTTATAACGACTACATTCCGGCAGGAGCTTGTGAAAGTCGCTGACAAGATATATGGGGTGACACATAAAAATCGGGTTAGCCGCGTTAATGTTGTCTCACGGGAAGAAGCATTAGACTTTATCGAGCATGATCAGTCTCACAAGGTTGATTGAGGTAGGAATATTTTAAAGTTTTTTTCAAGCTCTAATCAGTCGGACCTCGACTCATACTTTACAGGCTAGCTCTATGTAACCTTAAGCATAAGACAAAACTGTTCTATGTATGCTGATTATGAAAATAAGGTGGGACTAGATCAAGAAATCAAGAGCAATCCCCTCAATATAAACCTGAAACCAAACAATTTGTCTTCAAATAGCCTTTTGTTTTTTTATATCTTTCCTCGTGGCTTCTATGATCTATCTAATGTATCTACTTTTTGTGCAGATGAGCTTAAAGATCAATATGAAAATTATCTGAAGAAATGGTGGTTGTACTCGAGTCTAATGTTTGTTGCTGTGTGTTGTACAAGTGCTGTTGATGGTGTTCGTTATATTTAACATTTTACTTAAGTTATGGGTGTATGGTATGCTATGCAAGGCAGCTTGGTGTAAAATCTCTGTTTAGCTAAAAAACCTGTAGGCTTAATATCAGTGAAGATTAGAAATTCAAATGTTGATATTTCGTTATGATTATAGTAGTGGGAGTGTGTGATCCGTCTTTAGATGCCTACTAAAATTGTGTTTGGCATATTGCACAAATTCTTCCTTGTTTGGTGTACCCTGTGTATTGTATTGTGTAAGGAATATCACAAGAAAACACAGGTGTGTATGTGCACCCTTGCCCCAGGTACCAGGTTAGGAGTTTAGTATAATGAATATATTGAAATGTTTGTATAAATTAGCTTGTAGTGAGTATAAACTAATAGAAAGTTATTAAAACATGTGTGATTTCTAGAAAGTTGTGTTTGCACCACAAACAGAATGTCAGTAAACATTTTAGCAAAAAAGAATGTCAGTAAACATGTCTATATTTCATCTAAACAGTGTATGTTGTTGGCATGGGTACTTTTGACAAGCAATGTATCTTGTTAATTGAAATGGGGGGAGTTTTCAGTACCATTTATAATAAATTCTTTGAAACGCCTAGCAGGAAGGAATGTGTTAAGTAAGAAGTATTGGCAGAATTACAACTCATGCTCGCTTAGTAGGACAGAATGAATGGGGAGGGATCGAATGAAAAATAGGGAATATAATTTAACAGAAAAAAAAGGGAGTGTAAATTTCTGTACTGAAGGATGGGAAGAAAGTTCGTAGGAACGGGAATGAAGGGTTTCATCTTAAATATCAAACGTCCCCTACATTCATTAGAAGCTGATCAACTGTCCTGAAACTTCGTCCAACTCTTCTCAAGAAGGTGAAATCAACTTCAAAAAATAACCCACACCTGGTTTTTCGACCTGGGTGGTGATATTTTCACAAGTGCCTCAATTCGTGTAACGTCATAACTCATGAGAGGTCTATCCGACATCAACACTATCGCTGATTGCTCTTTAAAAAATTTCTGGGCTGATTATGTTGAGCATTTCTCCGGCAGTTGTAGCATACAGTGATTCTCCAACTGCAACAATAACATGTAATAATTGTTCATGTAATAAACTCCGGATCATAGATTCTAGTACTGCACTCAAGTCACTAGACAACGGATACGGACTACTTGGTAGTATAATTTTGCAAAGGATTAATAATAATAGTACATGCCATTTGTGGGTAAATTCCATTGAATACGAATTTAGCATATTAAGTAATTTTCACAAGCTATCAAAAAAAAAAAAAAACTTTCACAAATCTCATTGAATTCGAATTAAACATTTTGTAAATGGGTTTTATATCAAACTGGCACTCCCTTCGTCAAAAACTATCATTTAACGCACCGTTCTCATCGGGTCTCATTTAAACCACTAAATTAAGAAAATATATCATTTGCCCCCTGTATTATATCACTTAGACCACCATAAATTGTATTAATTTTTTTGAATGCAGGGGGGCAAATGATATATTTTCTTAGTTTAGTGGTTTAAATGAGACCCCGATGAGAACGGTGGATTAAATGATAATTTTTGACGAAGGGAGTGACCAGTTTGATATAAAACCCTTTTCTAAATGGCTTTCACAACCTCTTGAATACTTGTAATTATATAATTACTAGAAAATGTTATAATTATCTTTATTTTTTAATCTCTAATTATTTTGTATATATTGGCTTACATGTCGTTTTCAAAATTTATCTTTTTAGTTCATCTGTATAATTCTCCTTTCAAATTTTATTTCATTAATTATAATCAAAATTGTGTTAACGAACTGATTTTACAAAATTGAGAGTCAAGGTCTATACACAAGTAGATAAGTATTATGCTCAAGTTCAGTTTTACTTAAATTTTGTATTTTGGATTGATTCAGTTTACACACAATTTTTTATTTTGTCAATAAAATTAATTTTAATGTCAAAAATTAAAGTTGTAAAAATCGAAAATCGGTTATAGCACGTTTATAAAAATAATACCTTCAGAGAGAGAGAGAGAGAGAGAGAGAGAGAGAGAGAGTGAGAGAGAGAGTAGCGAGAGAGAGACAGAGCTTAGATAGAGATAGAGAGCTCATGAAAATGTTTGAAAATTTATATCTTTATTTTGATATACCCTCGTATTACCGTAATTTCAAATTCATCAATTCAGCATAACCTTTACAATCTTTACTTTCTTTAAGGCTATACGTGTTACCCATACTCGTCATATTGCATAAAATATTTCACAAGAAAAACAGTTGTGCACTTTCAGGTTGTGACTTGTGAGTTTAGTTAGTACTATAATAATAAAGACATCGGAAAGTTTAAAGATTTGAATAAACTGACTTGCAGTGATTACAGCATGGGATTAAACCAGTAAATAGGTAGCTACTAGCATAACTTTTTAAGGATTTTTTTTTTCATTTTATAAAAGTCGTGTTTTGTAAAAAAACAGAAATATATATCATCTCCTGATTAGACTCTAATCATAAAATGTTGTTGCAGGTGCATTAGACAATGCAGGGTCTTTTGTTATAACGAATATATCCCTATCCTTAATTAGAAGCCGATCAACTGTCTGTCCTGAACCAAGTCGTGAGCTGTTCTAATAATAATCACTAAAAAAAGCCAAACGCCATACCTTTCCAATCAGAGACCCTGGTAGCCATGCTGCCACCACAGTTACATCCATTGATGCAAGGCTCAGTCAAGATTTCTTCCTGAGATCAACACAATTACTCAATTGCTGAATTCTTATTGCTCTTGTTTATTTTCTGCAATGGTAATATCTTCATTTTTTTTCTTTAACTGATAATATTACTTATAAAACATGAAAAGAAACATGGATAGAAGCTAGGGGCATACCCCAACCAGGATAGGATTTTAGCTCAAGTGTTAAAGGGAGAATATTGTATAACAATATTTATGGAGGTTGCTGGATTTATGGAGCAAAATACGGATATTTTGCTTATAAGAAGAATTGGGATTAGGGTTTGTGTTTATTGATGTGGCTGCTCTTGTATATTGATAATCAGTGGTGAACTGTTTCTTATCCTTTACAAGATGCCTACGTACCCTATTTATAGGGATCAAGCCATACGTAGTTCTCTTAGAGAAGAAGTTATCTAGATGGGCTAGGGTTTATATGGGTTCGGCTTGGCCCAAATCCACTAGTCATCTCCTTGGGTTGTTTTTCTACCCATTTATTCTGTTCATGACCCATAAAGGGGAACCCGCAGCTGACATAATCATCTTTAATGGCGATACTGACTAGATGACCTCGCATGCGACCTCGCTGGGTCTGGCCATGCGAGGCGATCCTCGCTGTATGGAGATAACCTACTTATGCGACCTCGCTGGGCCTGACCATAAGCCTTCATAGTAACATACTAGGCCACGCTGGACCTCTAGGCCTCGCTAGACCTCGCGAACTGCGACCCCGCTACTAGGGCTCGCTGGCGATCCGCTGTACAAAAATAATATGATGAATCCTCTCATGATGGCGAACTTTAATGACCCATTCCTCATTCTTAGGCCCATTATGTGAGATGTACTGATATTCTAGCCCATTAGGCCTGTTTAGGACTTATGCCAAATTCGGGCATAACAACTACCCCCCGAGTCCATATTGCCATTAGAAATGCGATGTGGACTCAGAGAATGTCTCCCAGAAAATTGAATGCGAGGCCAAGGCCCATTATCAATTACTCCTTTATGGGCTCTCATCGTAGGCCCAATGAATTTGAATAAATGCTAACAGCTGGCGCGTCTCTAGATCTGGTCACACCCGCTGAGATGATGACACGTGTAGTTTGTTCGTCTCTCTCCTCACTACTATATAAACCTCAAATTTCAAATCATTTGTCACTTTCCTTATTAACAACATACCGAAGTGCTGCCAATTTGCTCCCGGATCAAACAGAGACCCAGCTCGCTATCAATCAAGAACGAGGCCAACCTTTCTCAAGATCTTCAACCATTCTTCATCAAAAAGTAAGTTTCTCTCTCTTGTTCTTCATTTGAATGCATGTATAGCTCAATTTTGTAAATATTTGCTGAAAATTATATGCGATGCGAGCCTTACTAATTGCGACCCCACATACTCAATTTCACACTGCGAGCCTTGCCTCGCTAGACTAGAGAACACGACTCCTTTAGTAATTAAGCACACAATCTCAGGATAGAATAATTGCGCGACCCCATATTCTTCGTAAAGTAAGAACACCTAGAGCCTTCTCTTTAAACATTTTTTCTTCTTTTATCTCCTTTGATATTTCTGTAAGTGCACACACTAATATTCCACCATCTTTTCAGATGTCTAGCGATAGCTCAAGGACTCCTTCACCTCTCCCTCAAATTTCCATTAGCGAACAAGTGGCCGCAAATATTGCTAAGGCCACAAGTGCGAGCACCCACTCCTTCAAACTATACATGGATCCTCAATGGTCCCAGGAGGAATTTACCCGAGAGACCCCCCTAACAACATGGAGATCACGACGACCTTCCACCTCGCAGAGCCGCTCTATTGATCTCCCCTCAAGCTCAATAAACCCAGCATCTTTAACCATTCCTCTCTCCTCTGTTCAAGGCGAGGTCGACAAACTGCTAAAGAGAGGACATGAATTCTTTTCCAACTTCCCCAAACCCCTTTCTCCTCTCAACAAGAATCTCCTCAACATAAGTCCCATAGTATTGACCAGCACCTCATCAATAGACTCCCTCGGCCACGCTTACTACGAGATTGAGGGTGAAGGTGACAACGAGGCGAACTCTGATGACTCGGATTATGAAGAGCCTAGCTCTGATGATGGCGGTCTAGACGAAGTGGCCAGAGTGGTTAACTTTGAAGATTACAGCTACGTTCCTGAAGCTTCTCCTCAACCTTACATTCCGACCCCTCAACCTGAACTGGAGGGCACTGTTTATGTGGGAGGACCTCGCCCTGAAAATATTGAAGAGGGCTCGAAGGTGAAACCAGGTCAGCCTCGCACTCTAGGCTGCAGAGACTTATCTACCTCTCTCGATGCTGAATCTTTAAGAAAGGCAGTTGACACATATAGACCGGAAGGCAAGGTCATTCTACCCACAGCCTCAATGCGATGCTACCGCTTCAACTACACTGAAAACGGAGGAAGAGTGCCTCGCATGGTGTTGTCGTCTGCTATGATGAAAATCGGCGTCTCTTCACCTCTTCATCCGTTCATCAGAGACGTGTGCGAGACTTACCACCTTGCTCCTATCCAAATCAATCCCAATGGGTATAGAGCCATGATAGCCCTCTACATTATCTATCACAAGTTGGGATATCCCCCACTCGATGTGAGGACCATGGGATACTTCTTGCAATTGAAGAGATGCGGGCCATCTGACTTCGGCTATGTATATTTCTCAGTTTGGCCAGAATTTAATAAGAAAGACTTATACCATAGTGCCCCGAGCAACGCGGGCTCATGGAAGGGACCTTACTTCTATATCCACGAGGTGCCCAGAGTAAAAACATCCTTTAACTATCTTCCAGTCGGTCAAGTGCGAACCATCTTGAAGGGTGAAGAGAAAACCCGAGCTGATGATGTATTGAAGATGCCTCGCGAAGACAGGAATGTGCGAACCCTCCTTTCCTTAGAAAACCTGATTGAATGCGGATTTTTGAAAGACGGGATTCAGCTTCCTTCTGAGGCAGGGCCTTCAAGTGCGAGGAAGGCCTCGCAAAAGAGAAAAGTGCGAGAGGAAGCCTCGTCCTCTAAAATGGCAGTGGAAGAGAGTAAGAATACTTTATACTGTAGTTCAATAATTTCTTCATATTAATTGTCTTTCATTGTCCTCGCATTTTTACTTTTCATGATAATTATTTTTAACTGCTTTTTCTTTCTCCTTTTTGTAGACATGTCAGGCAAAGGCAGTCGCAGGCCTCCTTTTTGTACAAGGAACAAGGAGATCCCTACCAAGCCTTCAACGGCCTCCCCACCAAAGAAGACAAACGATCTCCCTCCTCCATCAGCAACTGCTAGGGTCGCTCCTCAACCTTCAAAGGCCAAGGCTAACCCTGAAGAACACATCTCCAAAAAACACAAAACCGGTCCCCTGCCCCAAGTCACAAAGCCTGCGGACACGACGCCAGTGCATCATTTATATGCAAAGCATGGGTATACTCATGCTACTGAAGCGGAGTGCACTGAGTGGGTGGGAGCCGAGTTAATTGAGAATTCTGAGGCAGTCTCCAAATGCCTGGCTGAGGGCTTCATCCGCCAAGCCTCGCATCTTCGAGAGCTAAAGCAAGTTGTCTTCGCCAATGATAAATTGGAAAAAGAGTTAAAATCCCTAAAAGCCAAAGCTGAGGAGGAGAAGAAGCTTATGGCGGAAAATTACAAGCGAGTGCTACAAACTGAAACAGCGACCCTTCGATCCGAGCTCAAAAAAGTTGGCGATGAAAAGGCAGCCCTTCATAAATCTTTGACTGAGGCGGAGCAACACGAGGAGGAGCTGAAGAAGGCACACATGGAGGAGCTAGCCAAGCTGAAGGAGGAGATCGCTGCTGCTCAGGCCAACCGAGAAGATATTGAAGAGGCTGCCCAGGCTGAGTTCATGAAACATTTTATCAGAAAAGTTCCTGACTTTGACTGGTCGCAGCTTGGCCCTGGAAATGCTGAGTTCGCTGCCGATCTCCGCAAGGAAATCGAAGAAGAAGACGCCAAGGAAGCGGCCAGACTTGCTAGTGAAGCTGCCAAGGTTAATGCTGCTAACCAGGAGAAACCCAGCGAGGCTGCTACATAATTTTCTCATCTTTTTACTCTGATACTTTAAACTGGGGATGCGGACACCCCTTGAATGTCTCGCGAGTTGTAATATTTTTCTGATAACTTTTGATAACTTTGTAGTATGTTGGGCTCGCGTAGCGACCCAGTAACTGTCTTCATTTCTCCATGTCTTCATTTGCTTTATAGATAGCTTGCCTTCTTTATGTTTCTGAAATATTAGCAAGTAGATTGGTCTCGCAGCCGCGAGGCTTTCCTTGTAGATTTTTTTTTTTTTTTAAAATTGCTAAACTTCAAGGTGGACCTTGTCTCCTTTTTCTTTGAGGGGATACTTTTTAACTAAACTTTGAAGACATTCCCTCAGGTCGCAGTAAGTGCACGCTCGCAACCTCGTTGACCTGAAGGGTGTTCGGCCTCGCATACGCTGTGCTGGCCTAGTCCTGAAAATTTTTAACACTGACAAAAGAATAAAATTGCACAACTTTTTGGAGAACAAACTTCATAAATATAAATACTAGGGACAAAGCCCAACTTTCATTACATCATAACGAGGAGGTGTCTATAAGAGCACTACCCCCCGAGTACTTTGTATGAATTTATTCATGCTAAGTAGTAGTAGATAGAGACCACCAGGAGCGAAGCTTCTACTGGTAGTATTTCCTCAAATGTTCTGCATTCCAGGCTCGTGGCATGACCTTATCATCCATATCAGTTAAATAATAAGTCCCTTCATTGATGACACCATAAACCTTATAGGGCCCTTCCCAATTAGCTCCAAAGACCCCATGGGACGAGACCTTAGTGTTAGGCATTACTCTCCTAAGTACCAAGTCCCCTACGCGAAGATGAGGCACGCGAACCTTTCCATTATAATACCTTGCGGCCCGCCTTTGTTACGCAGCGAGCCTAAGCTGAGCCTCTTCTCTTGACTCTTGAATCATGTCTAAGTAGAGCCTGTGATTGACTTCGTTTGACTTGGGGTCGTAATGTTCCCTTCTGAACGAGCCTGACCCTACTTCCACGGGCACCATGGCCTCGCACCCGTATGTCAGAGAAAATGGAGTCTCACCTGTGGTAGACCTTGGGGTCATGTTGTATGACCACAAGACCTTTGGTAGCTCCTCGGGCCAATTACCCTTACTTTCCTCCAACCTAGCTTTTAGGGTATGCTTGATGATCTTGTTGATGGCCTCGGTTTGTCCATTTGTCTGAGGGTGACTCACAGCAGAGAAACTTTTCTTGATTCCCAAACTCTCACAAAATTCTTTCATCTCCTTGCTATCAAATTGCTTCCCATTATCTGAAATGAGCTGATATGGAATTCCATAGCGACAAACAATTGCTCTGTACACGAAGTCCTTCAATTTTTTAGCTGTGATGGTAGCAAGAGGCTCGGCCTCGGCCCACTTAGTGAAATAATCCACAGCCACGACTGCATATTTTACTCCTCCCTTAGCTTTAGGGAGTTCACCAATGAGATCTATTCCCCACATAGCAAAGGGCCAAGGGTTCATCAACGAGGTGAGGTGAGCTACTGGGGCATTACTGAAATTTGCATATCTTTGACACTTGTCACATCGCCTAGCGAACTCAAAAGCATCCCTTTTCAATGTGGGCCAGAAATATCCTTGTCGTAAAATTTTCTGAGCTAGGGAACTACCCCCCCGAGTGATTGCCACATATTCCTTCATGGACCTCTCTCAAAATATAGTTACATTCTTCACCATCTACACACCTCAAAAGTGGAGTGTTGAACCCTCTTCGATACAAGACCTCGTCATAAATAACATAGCGAGCCGCCTGATATTTGACCCTCCTCGCTTCTTTTTTATCCTGAGGTAGCATCCCATTCTTTACATACCCCCAGATAGGGGCCATCCATGTTGACTCCTGGCTCGCTATTTCCATAACAAATTCCTCTGGTACGCTAGGTTTACTTTGAATTTCCAATGGGATAATCCCAAGTAAAGTAGCCTCGCGTCGCGAGCCCATTTTTGCGAGGGCATCTGCTCCTTGATTTTTTGCCCTCATGATAAACTCTACCTTTACTTGCTTGAATGACTTCATAAGCCTTTGCACACACTTTAAATATAACTCAATCTGGGGTCCCCTGGCTTGCCATCCACATCCAACATGACCCGTAACCAACATAGAATCGCTATATGCATTGAGATTCTCCACTTTCATTTCTATTGCAAGCTTGAGGCCAATTATGAGAGCCTCGCATTCTGCCGCATTATTAGAAGCCTCGAAGGCGAAGTGAACAGCACTGCTCAACTTGCGACCCTCAGGCGTAACAAGCTCGATCCCAGCTCCGGCCCCTTCTTTATTAGATGCCCCATCAACATATAATTCCCACCACGAGGCTGAATTTTCATCTTTGAGTTTGGGGTCATCCACTTCTGGAATCGCTATGAGAGCCCAGGCATCTTCCTCAAATTGGGAAGGAAACTCCAATATGAAATCTGCTAAAGCTTGCCCCTTTATTGCACCTCGAGGCTTGTACTCAATGTCAAACTGACTCAACTCTATGGTCCACTTTAAAAGTCTACCCGAGGCCTCGGGTTTATGCATTACTTGCCTGAGTGGGTACGCAGTGCGAACTTGGATACTATGAGCCTGAAAATATGGCCTCAGTTTTCGCGAAACCAAAACCAAAGCATAGGCGAGCTTCTCCATGTTGGTGTAGCGAGTCTCGGCATCTTGCAGTCTCTTACTGACATAGTACACGGGGAGCTGAAGCTTTCCCTCCTCGCGAACGAGGACAGCACTGATGGCATATTCTGAAACTGCCAAGTAAACAATAAGAACTTCACCTTCATTAGGCTTAGAAAGTAATGGAGGCGAGCCCAGATGCTCTTTTATCCTCTGAAAAGCTTCCTCGCACTCAGGGGTCCATTCAAAACTTTTCCCCACCTTCTTGATCGCTTTGAAGAACTCATGGCACTTATCGGATGACTTAGAAACGAACCGATTGAGTGCCGCGATCCTTCCAGTTAAACTTTGTACCTCCTTGACACTTCTTGGCGACCTCATTTCCACTAATGCCTTTATTTTAGCTGGATTAGCCTCAATGCCTCTGTGGTTAACAATGAACCCCAAAAACTTTCCAGATCCGACCCCAAAGACACACTTCTGGGGGTTGAGTTTCATTCTGAATTTCCTCAATATATCAAACATTTCTGCGAGGTGGGCTATATGATCCCCAGCCTCCTTGGACTTCACAAGCATGTCATCTACATAAACCTCCATTGTCTTTCCAATTTGTTTCTCAAACATCATATTAACGAGCCTCTGATAAGTAGCACCTGCGTTGAGGAGGCCAAAGGGCATCCCAATATAACAGTAGAGACCTCTGTCTGTGATAAACGAGGTGTGCTCCTGATCAGGCTCGTACATTGGTATTTGGTTGTACCCAGAATAGGCATCCATGAAGCTTAAGAGTGCGTGGCCCGCTGTTGCATCTACCAACTGATCGATTCTTGGAAGAGGGAAACTATCCTTTGGGCAATGCTTGTTTAGATCAGTAAAATCCACACATGTTCTCCACTTGCCATTTGGCTTCTTGACTAGGATAGGGTTTGCGAGCCAATCAGGATAAAATGATTCCCTAACGAGCCCGACCTCAAGTAGCCTGTCAACTTCTTCTTTTAGAGCCTCGGCTCGCTCTCCACTTATTGGTCTTCTTTTCTGCCTCACTCCCTTCTTGCTTGGATCAAGATTAAGCCTGTGACACATCACATTGGGATCGATCCCTACCATATCCTCATGAGACCATGCAAATACATCCAAATTAGCTTTAAGAAACTCCACGAGCCTTTCCCTAAAATTGGGATTCAACTGCGATCCGATCTTCAATACCTTCGTAGAATCCTTGGGATCAACAAGAACAGATAAGGTATCCTCTGCGGCCCCAGCTCGCTCCACATGCTCAGGGATGCGAGGGTCTAAGTCAATTTCAACATCTCGAGCCCGACTAGATTCTGCTTCATCTTGCCTCATGACTCCCACTCCCGGGTCAGGGGTCGCTTCAACATGTCCATACTCGTTCACAATTGTTGTTTCTCTTGTGATACCATTAGGCAGGTCTACCAATGTTGATGTTTCCTTGCGAACCCATTTACCCTTTCGGGCCCGCACAGTGGCCTGCTCTGGACTTTCCTCTTCATCGCTAGCTTCTTCAACAATTCCTTCTTGTAAAACCAACACAGGTTGCGAGGCCTCCATCATAATTGCCCCTGGTACTGGTTCCACCTGTATGCCCAGGTTGTCAAAATAATCATCAGGCAATTCCTCGATTGAAATTATGTTACAACCATTTGAAGGTTGCGAGGCCTCGATATTCATAGAACTTCTTCCCCTTTCTGCTGACTTCAGGGCCTGATTATAGCACTCTCGTGACTCGTGCTGAATTCCTCTAACACAACCCACACCATGCGGGGTGGGAAATTTCATTGAGAGGTGGTAGATAGAAGTCACCACCCTCATTTCTTTCAAGATGGGACGTCCCACAATAGCATTGTAAGCAGATGGTTGATCCACGACCATGAAATCAGCGACCTGCGTAGTGATGCAGGGCTCGTCCCCCAAGGTGATGGGAAGCCTGATAAGTCCCTTGACATTAACAGACGCTCCAGTAAATCCATAGAGGTGGCCTACTGTTGGAATTAGATCTTTGTCTACGTATCCCATTTTCTTGTAGACATCATACATCAAAACATTCACAGCACTTCCATTATCCACTAGCACCCTGTAGATATTCTGTGAGCCAATGCGAACTCGAACCACTAGAGCATCAGAGTGAGGATGATGTACCCACTTCGCATCCTCTTCAGTGAACATGATATTTGTGTCTTCCCCCTTAAAAAGCTTTGGGGGTCGCTCTTGCAGATGATGCACATTGGTTAGGGGTCGCTCCCTGGCCTCGCGTGCATACCTTTCTCTGGCCTTGTTGCTGTCTCCTCCAATATGCGGCCCTCCAATGATCACATGGATGCTATTACCTCGCTCTTCCCTCTCTTTGCGGGGCTCTGTATTCTGGCTTGAGGGGGGTACAACATGATACCCTACTCCTGATTTTCCTGAGTTCCCTTGATGCTTTTTTACTTCGCGGACCGCCCATTCAGTTAACTTCCCTTCTCGAATTAACTGATCAATTTGTTCCTTCAATTGCCAACAGTCCGCAGTATCATGCCCCTTTTGTTCATGGAAGTCACAATACTTTGCAGTGTTCCAAGTCCCTTGTGGACCCATAGCACGAGGTTTCGTGAACATCCCTTTATTAGCGTTGATAGCATAGATATGATCAACTGAAGCCACTAAGGGAACAAACTTGTCCTCGTCTCTAACCGGACGAGCACGAGGTGGGGATCGTCTTGAGGAATCGCGATCCCTTCTCTTCGGGCTCGGGCTACGATCCTGTCTTCGCCTGGGGCTTCGAGAATCCCTTCTTTTTACTCCTTTGCCCTTACTTCCATTGCTACTGGTCCCAACATTCTTCTTAAGATCTGCCAATGATTTCTCAACACGCTTAAAGGGCTCAGCAACCCGATGCAACTCTGAAAGCGTTCCAGGGGTTTGCTCCTGTAGTTTCTCCCAAAACTTAGTTCCCTCCCTTACTCCTGCGATAAGGAAATTTTTCACGGCCTCGTCATTTGCGCCCCGGACACGAGGTACTTCAGCGTTGAACCTTTTGAAATAATCATGTAGAGTCTCTCCTTCCTTCTGTTTGATGTTTGCCAATGTGGAAACAGGAGGTGCATAAAGCATTGAAGATTGGAACTGTTTGATGAAGATATCCACGAGCTGTTCCCAAGAATCTATGACAACTAGGGACCCTAGCTTCGAGAACCATTGTTGAGCACTCCCCCTTAGCGAGGCCGCAAACAGCCTACATCTCGCTAACAATGATACTTGATACACGTCCATCTCATTGTTGAATCGAATAACGAACTCGGCTGGATCAGTCTCCCCGTTATAGGTCATGTCAGAGTGATGACCCCGAAACACTACGGGTAGAGGGGCTGTACGAATTTCATGAGTGAAGGGCGAGGAGGAACCCATATTGCTGAAAATCCCCTTCTCGTCGTTCATCGCATCCAATGCCTTTTTTAAATCTTCTAACTTGTAATCCCCAATTCTTGCCTCTTTGTCATCATCCTTTTTTCCTCCAGTGCTTGCATGATGAGATTGAGTCTTTTTTGGGGCACTAGACTCTTCCTGGTCATTCCTGCGATCCTTGTTTTTAGGGTCTTCATCGCGGTGCTGGGATCGCTCACGCTCTCGATTGAAAGGGGGTCTGTCCTCGCGATGATGGGACCGCTCACGATCTTTTCGAGGAGATACGGGTTGATGAGAGCCCTTACTCTTATCCTTGGGACCTCCATCTTTGTTAGATTTGAGCTTTTCCAACTTGAGACGAAGATCGTGCTCACTAAGTTTCTTTCCAACACGGTCAAAGACACTAACGGACCGTCCTTCTGACGAGGCGGGCTTCGCTTTCGATCCCTCTTTATCAATCGTAGCTACTTCCTCCTCCCAATCAGGGTTCGTTCGATCTGTCACTACATCATCAAAGTCCCCAATTAGCTTCTTGGTGGGACCCTTGCTACTTTCTGCTTGGTGAGTTCGATCCCCTGTCCTTGTATTCCTCTTGAAGCCTCTAGAATTATGTCGCTTCTCCATATTGGCCACCGAGGCCCTCACCTCGATCATTTGATCACCAAGACCTTTCAAGAACGACATGACTTCGCCAGGCAAGGCTGTCTGTTGGACAACAGGGGGGGTTTGCTCCTTCTCAGATTCATCCTCGATCCCATCGATTCGCGCCTCACTCTCTGGTTGATTATTCCTCCGGGGGTCGTTTATGTCCTTCTTATGCGACCCCGGGGTCTCCCGATCTCCGTTCTTCTTCTTGTGAGATTTAGTCATCGTTCTCCCAATCAATGACTGAGCCCCTCCTTCTAGCGCCAAATGTTATAGGGAGAATATTGTATAACAATATTTATGGAGGTTGCTGGATTTATGGAGCAAAATACGGATATTTTGCTTATAAGAAGAATTGGAATTGGGGTTTGTGTTTATTGATGTGGCTGCTCTTGTATATTGATAATCAGTGGTGAACTGTTTCTTATCCTTTACAAGATGCCTACGTACCCTATTTATAGGGATCAAGCAATACGTAGTTCTCTTAGAGAAGAAGTTATCTAGATGGGCTAGGGTTTATATGGGTTCGGCTTGGCCCAAATCCACTAGTCATCTCCTTGGGTTGTTTTTCTACCCATTTATTCTGTTCATGACCCATAAAGGGGAACCCGCAGCTGACATAATCATCTTTAATGGCGATACTGACTAGATGACCTCGCATGCGACCTCGCTGGGTCTGGCCATGTGAGGCGATCCTCGCTGTATGGAGATAACCTACTTATGCGACCTCGCTGGGCCTGACCATAAGCCTTCATAGTAACATACTAGGCCACGCTGGACCTCTAGGCCTCGCTAGACCTCGCGAACTGCGACCCCGCTACTAGGGCTCGCTGGCGATCCGCTGTACAAAAATAATATGATGAATCCTCTCATGATGGCGAACTTTAATGACCCATTCCTCATTCTTAGGCCCATTATGTGAGATGTACTGATATTCTAGCCCATTAGGCCTGTTTAGGACTTATGCCAAACTAGGGGCATACCCCAACCAGGATAGGATTTTAGCTCAAGAAAGGAGCTTCAAACAACAATATTAATATTAAACTGTCAACATCTACTCATTTACGAAGCTAGTCGAATAGCAAAATTAAAAACCGATCCTTCATAACTTGTTTTCCAAAAGAACAGACCTTGTTTAACTATCCAAAGATAAAAGCCAAAAAGGCAAAGGACATCTGATTCAACAGTGACACCACAGGAGGAGAAGAAGAAGAATAACCACATGACGATGCAAACAAAAAGCTATATTTATGATCCTTTCCCTGACCTGATCGGTACACATATTGACGTGATATTCTAGATCCTTTGATCAGATTGTGATATGTTGCTCCATAATTCTTCAAATTGTGATAACTCAGATACTCATCACCAAATTGCCCACAAGTAACACTAATTACCGGCTCAATCGTAGTAAGTATCCTGCCACGACGACTGTACGTGTGAATCACTTGAACACTCTCAAGAGCCTTGAGCACATCAACTCCATCCAAAACTTTCCCAGAAACAACACCCCATGTCTTTGATAAACTCATGTAAAAATTCGGACCAGCTTCGAAAAAAGATTTATCACGAATACTACTGGAATAATCATCGTAATAAGACCGTGGCCTACCGTTCTCACCGTCGCAGAGTGCCCAAAACTTCTCTACAGCCTTGGGACTCATGTCAGCACACAGATCCATTACAATGCGACCTGCACGCACACCATCGATCTCAATATCAAAGAAAACCCTAGGGCTTTTCACATTCATTATATCCAATAATAATTTCTCGTTTCTCATCCTTCCCACAATATATCTCAAAGGGAGGGGATTAAAAATTACATGAATCTGAGAGTATATATAAGCCTCTTTTTACATGAAGTTTATTCCTAAGTTGAGAAATCTATCTTGATTTAGATTCGTAAAAACCGCAGACCTCCACATAGAAATTGTTTTTTTTTAATTTTAAAAAATTTACAATTCTAATATTCTATGAATAAAATTTTAATTTATGTAATGTCCTGATAAAATCAACTGATATTTATTTAATTTATAATTTTTAAGTACTAAAAGATAAAAAATTTAAGTACTACATACGAGGCACATTATGTCTTTTTAATATCAAAATTTTAGTATATACAGTATATAACAATTAGCACGCGTTTATAAATTACATAAAAATACCTTTGGTAGAATCTGTTTTCTTATGAGATTTTTCGAGCGCTCAACTTGATGAGCACTCAATTTTCGACACATCCGTAATTTTCTTGTTTGGTATATTTTCGTGTTTTATATATTTTTGAAATTAAAATCAAACATAATTCATTAAAAGTTTGTGTAATTTTGTGTTTATTTATCTTCGTATCGTGTATTTTCCGTGTATTTTTCATATCATGCTTCGTAAATGTAAATAAAAATAAAAATATTTAAATATTAAATATTTCGATTAAACTTTTACTAGTTGAGTATTAATTAAGTTAATAAGCCATATGGAATAAGTGTGATCAAATCTTGTTCAAATTGAATTTGAAACTATTTATATTTTTGTTACTATATTAATCTTACCAAAGAAATTAGATGATTTAATAAAAAAGACATTCGAAAAGAAAGGCTATCAGACCATGCATCAAAGGTACCAAATTGACAGTTGGCTTTGGTCTTGCAGGTTTAGACCATAAAAGAAGCAACAAATGGTGTGGCAGAAAAGAATCAATTGGATTATTAATGAGAAACGGGATAAGATCTCCCCATTAAAATTGGTTCTTTTGTACATATTATAGTGAGAGATGAGAATTGAAATCTATCTTTAATAGGATCATAATCTTCGTCATTAGACTAGGATCATCTGGGAATTGAAATCTATCTTTAATAAGATCACAATCTTTGTCATTAGACTAGGATCTCTTCGAAGATTGTTTTAATTACAAAAGGAAAAATTTGAAGTTGAAATATGATTATCAAAACAAGTAGCTATGCGAATATTTTTGCTAATAGATTGACGCTTAGAGTACATGTGCAGCATCCCATTCACCCATTCAGCAGAGACAAATACAAAAAAGGGAAAAAAAAAATCCAGATCAAAACATAAAATGTCATAATATATATATGAAGAGATTATTTTTGGGGTTCCATATAGTCATCTAGAATATTATTTATTGAATTTTTTACTGTGTCCAAAAATTTACCACTAGAAGTACATGTATACTTAACAGCCTGACGAAATATATGAATCCGCAGCATGTGATGCTTGACAACATGGGAGGATTTTGCTTTGTAGTTGACATCTTTTCGGACAAATTAAGCAATCACAATAAGACCCTGGAGTTGTGATCACTTCCCTTAACGGATCTATACACATATTTATGAGGTGTTTTAGATCCTTTGATCACATTGTAATATTTTGGTCCGTAATTCTTCAAATTGTGATATTTCATTACACATTCATCACTGAGCTGACCACAATTAGCAATGGTTACAGGCTTAACGAGTCTGCCGTAAACTGCAAATTCAACACTATATATTAATAGCCTCAAGCACATCCAATCCATCCAAAACTATCCCAAACACAGTACTGCAGGAAACTAATATAGAAACCACGATGACCTCCTGAAAAGAACAGATACCCAGGTCCGTTGTGCCATCCCTCATAATATTCCTCCTCGAATGGACCACAGTCGGTATCAAGTAGTCCTCCCCACAAATATCGTTTTCCATACATCATCTCCAGCCCTTATAGCCTATACCATTCTCACCAGTGCAGAGTGTCCGGAACTTCTCGGCAGCCTTAGGAGTGGTGTCAGAAAAAAGTTCCATAACTATGCGACCTGCGTGTTCACCACCGATCTCTATATCAAAAAAAACCCTTGGATTTCTATTATGCATAGTATCAAAGAAAACCTTTGGGTTTTCCATCCTTCCCTTCGATTTTCCTACACAATAAGCAAGAGTTTGAGTTTGAAATCCACGTACCCGTAGGTCAATTTATAGCAGACATCCCTCGTAAATTCTGCTGACTTCACTTTTCCCTTGTGCGTTACCCTATTTTGTTTTTTAATATTTTGGCTTATAGCCTTTTATAATGAATATCTGTTCATTGACGACTACTCAACTTTAAAAGATTCCTTCATTACATAGAGTAATTGTGTTTCAGATTCGTAATTATAATATAGCCTTTTTTTTAAGCAAAAGAAATCCTAAACATATTGTAAAATAAGATAAAAAAATCTGCTACATCCAAATATAAATAAGAATTTGATAGAAATCAAAATTTACTACATTAGTTACTCATAATTTAGAAAATTTAGTTTCGTGGCAAAAAAAAAAAAAAAGAAAATTTTTGTTGGATGAGTTCTTTTGTTATATACATCTTTTTGTAAATTATACAAGGAAAGGAAAAATGGCAGAAAGCGAAAACACATAAGCGGATAGGGCATTCCATTAATAATTAACCCAACAGAGAGGCAACCCTAAAAATAAAAGGAAAGGAAAAACACAACAGAATCAATGTACTTGAACCAATAGAAACTAGTTCTGGAGATTTTATTAACAGGGCTCCATATAACATTCTAAACTTTTGTGTCAGACTATCACGCAAATTGATCATGAATCTGTGTTGCTGTGATACTTTTGACAACATTATTGAACTCAGTGAAGCTACTACCTCCATTGGTGGGATGTATGATTATTTTTCTTACCTGATGTATACACGTATTTATGTGGTACTTTAGATCCTTTTATCATATTCTGATATTTTGGTCCATAATTCTTCAAATTTCGATGTTTCATACATTTCTCATCGAGCTGCCCGCAGTTTACAATGATCACAGGCTTAACAGTCTCCCCGCGATTACGGTAACAGCCAACACTCTCAATAGCCTTCAACACCTCTAATCCATCCAGAATTTCCCCAAACACAATACCCACAGTTTTCGGAAAACTAAAGTAGAAATCCATATTGATAAATGACAGATAATTTCCAGGAGCAGTAGGCTGTTTCACGTGATATTCCTCCAGTTCAAATGGCTCACTGCAGTAGGTCCTATACATCCAGGGCCTGGCACTACCTGTGGTGCAAGAGTAATACCCTCCATGACAATATTCTCCAGGAAACACTCCAATACTTGATCCCTTGTAGTGCAATGGCTTACCGTTCTTTCCTATGCCATCTTCACCAGTGCAGAGTGCCCTGAACTTCTCTGCGGCCTTGGGAGCATGGTCAGAAAAAAGTTCCATTACAATGCGACCTGCACGCACACCACCGATCTCTATATCAAAGAAAACCTTTGGTCTTCGCGTCTCCGCTACATCAAAGAAAACACTTGGGTTTCCCATGTTGTGCTCGATCAATTTCTCTATATAATCTCAAGTGATTGGTGAAATAATTATAGATGCTGACATGATGCACTATTTAAAGATGCATATGTTCGTGCGCAACACGGTGCATTTACTTTTTTATATTTTAGTTACAATATTTTTATATAGAATAGTTCGTTAAAACATATATAATCCTTCATTATTAAGTTGACCAATGAACTGACCAGACCAATTGTTGATGTAGCAGATGATTGATAGCATTTATATTCCCATAATTTTTTGAAACTCAATCACGCAATTATATATAGTTGACACTACTAAAAATATATTAACTAATTAAAGGTATCCTTAATGTAAAGTCAATGCGTAATGCATTAGTGTCAGTAATCAAAAACGAGACTTTTTTGCTTGGCTTCCAAGTTCCAGCTAATTTTTAACTTGAATCATTTGTGCATTAGCAATTTAATTTTTTCATTTTTGGTTGATGTCTCTTGTGAGGTGTCTTCACCACATTTTACGAGATTAATCCCATCGAAACCAGAATTCTTGTAGTGTGTTGTCTTCTTTTAGCTTTCGCATCCGATTTGGTAGAAAAAGTTTTAGCTTTCGCATCCGATTTGGTAGAAAAAGGATAAATTCCTCATCAACAAAGTTTCCTCCAAGAATAGATGAATTCGGGATCTTTAATCCTACTAGTTTAATGTCCGTGCTTCGCACACGCGAGTTCATATTTTAAATAAATTTTATTTTAAATTTTAATAAATTATGTGTAGTTTTATAATGTA
Organism: Kitagawia praeruptora; assembly: GCA_037693485.1. Taxonomy (NCBI): domain Eukaryota; kingdom Viridiplantae; phylum Streptophyta; class Magnoliopsida; order Apiales; family Apiaceae; genus Kitagawia; species Kitagawia praeruptora. Next base: position 131,680,353 of record CM075352.1, read on the forward strand.
GAAATGAAAAATTATAGTAGTACTAAAAAGTTGCCTACTTTAATAGATAAATATGTTAATTTGTTGAAGAACATGAGGTGTTTTGATATTTTAAATTACAATTAGTATAACAAATCATTAATACAATAATCAATTTTAGAAAGATAAAAAAATTGAACATTGTAACATTATTTTAGTAGTGTCAACTATATCATGTTTTATAACTGTAGTAGATAAAAAGAATAAATTAAAACAATTAAATCATAATACGGAAAAAAAATGAAGTTAGTATGCTCTCACTCAATTTAAAGTTAAATTTTAAGCAAATACATTAAAGTCACAGACACGCACAACACAGAGACACGTGGATAGGTTTTAAGACATCACATAATGGGGAGCAAGGAACTCTTCTTCTTCCTTTTTTTTCCCGATTACTCTCTGCCAAATCTTTGAAGGAATATGCCAATTTTTTCATCTATGGAGTAATTAAAAATTAATTAATAATTATCGACGATCCAACAGTACGGATGTCAATATATTTTTAATTTAGTGATATTACCAAAATTTTAAAAATTAAAAAAAGAATTTTGATAATGAAATTAGTAGTCAAGAACTGCCAAGAAAAATGACACACATCATTAAACAAAATAATTTTTCACAAAATTAAACAAAATCATTAAAATAAAATTGTTTATTTATTTTAAATAAATTAAAATAATTTATTTAAGTAATTTGTTATCATTAAAAAAAATTTAAAAAAATTTAAAATTTGTGGAAGGAACTAATTTTTGGCAAGAATGTTTTAATTTGATGGCCTTGGCGGACCCATTATAATTATAATTCATAATTGTTAGAAAGGAAATAATTATTGGAAACAAAATAATTCGTGTTTTGTCAAGGAATTTTTTTTTGGCAAGAATGTTTTTATTGGTTGGCCCTGGCGGGCCCATTATAATTATAACCAATTATTTGGCATTAATAATAACAACTGCCAAGAAAAATTGACAATTGTTAGAAAGGAAATAATGTTTGGGAAGAAAATAATTTGTGTTTTGTGAAAGAAATAATTATTTGGCATTTTGGAATATTTTAATTGGGTGGCCCTGGCGGACCCATTATAATTATAACCAATCAAAATCATTTGTTAACAATTTTTGGTATTATCAAGGAAATAATTTTTGGCTGGTATTATCAAGGAAATTATTCTTGGCAAGAAAATAATTTGTGATTTGTCATGATGTGTATTTTATATAATATCGGGTCAATATATTTTAAAATATGGATCATATCATATAACTGGATGGGTAATATAAACAGATCCCGAACTTTATCAAGGAAATAATTTTTGGCAAGAAAATAATTTGTGATTTGTCATGATGTGTATTTTATATAATATCGGGTCAATATATTTTAAAAAATGGATTATAATTATAACCAATTATTTGGCATTAATAATAACAACTGCCAAGAAAAATTGACAATTGTTAGAAAGGAAATAATGTTTGGCAAGAAAATAATTTGTGTTTTGTGAAGGAAATAATTATTTAGCATTTTGGAATATTTTAATTAGATGGTCCTGGCGGGCCCATTATAATTATAACCAATCAAAATAATTTGTTAACAATTTTTGGTATTATCAAGGAAATAATTTTTGGCAAGAAAATAATTTGTGGTTTGTCATGATGTGTATTTTATATAATATCGGGTCAATATATTTTAAAATATGGATCATATCATATAACTGGATGGGTAATATAAATGGACTCCATTATAATTATAACCAATCAAAATGATTTGTTAACAATTTTTGATATTATCAAGGAAATAATTTTTGGCAAGAAAATAAATGTGTATTTTATATAATATCGGGTCAATATATTTTAAAATATGGATCATATCATATAACTGGATGGGTAATATAAACGGATCCCGAACCTAATCCTAAGCATATAATTTACTACTATACTGGGTCATGGATATCTATCAAACCTGAATATGGATCCCGAACCTGAGGAAAGGGTTATCCAGCAATTTATAATATATAGATTCATTGAAACAATTTCTTAATTGGGACCAAATCCTTATCACTTGGCAAAGATTCTAAAATTTCTAAAAGATTTTTTTTTAAAAGAAATTTTTAAAAACTTGAATTGTTCTACTACTTTTAAGAAAAACAATTCTGTTGGTCCAGGAAAGTATTGCAGAAGGGGGGTTGAATGCAATACTAATAAATTTCAAAAACTATTTCAACAACTTAAATAGAATTTGTGATTTATTAGTAGAAGAAATGCAAACACAAGTAAAATCAAATACGAGGTTTTCACAAAATAAATGTTTTATTTATTTTGCAAAGTTTTGCTACAACCTTGAGAACAAAATAATTCTCAAGCTACAAATACTCAAGAGATTACAGTGGTTGAGTTATCTATTGTATAAATAGAGTGCTCTATTTATAGTGTGATAATCTACTGTACTATCATCATCATCATTGGTTGTTGAGTTGCTGTTATATTCCTTTTGCAGCTCATTCCATGATTTATTCCCATGTGATCATCACAAAGTAACTTAAAGATACTTTCCACATTTGAGCCACCCAGATCTAGCCGTATTCAATTTTATCTGCTCTAGACTTTACAGGTTGTTCCATGTGATCTCTCGAGCTTCAGTTATAGACTTTCCAAGCTTGCTGTAAAGGTTGAATATTACAACACGCCTGCTTCTTTTGAACATGTACTCTGTCATTTAATTTGACTTAGAAAATTCCTAAATCAGGCTGATTCTATATGACAGTATGTTTGCCACAAAGCTTGCTGTCAATGGATTACGCTTTGGTTGACAATATGAATTTCCCGCAGATATTACTGTCAAGAATTTTGCTTTGGTTGACAGTATGAATTTCCCGCAGATATTACTGTCAAGAATTTTGCTTTGGTTGACAGTATGAATTCCCGCAGAGATTGCTGTCAAGAGTTGTGCTTTGATTGACAGCATGTTTTTCCCGCAGAGATTGCTGTCAGGAATTCCAAACTTACTGTCGCAAACTGTACATCAAAGTTGTTGTCATTAGAATCTCCGCCAATGTTGCTGTCAAGTTGAAACTTGCTGTCGACTTCGTGAAACTTGCTGTCGACCTAGGCAACATTATGTTTCCTTGTAACCTTACTGTCAGGGCTTGACAGTAACTTTTATTCCTTCTGTCGAACTTATGTATTTCTTGAGGCTTGAACATAATCGAACTTCTTCCAAGAATTACACTTATTACATGACAGTATTTATTTAAATTACAAGAATACATTTCAGGCTATGACAGTATGTTCTACTTAGTAAAAACTAAGTATACCAATAAAACTAGTTAAGTTGTCTATTCCATCACCCATAAATCCCAACAATCTCCCCCAATTTGTTTTTATGGACAATAAGGACAAATTTACAAATATCATGCTGACAACTTAACTAACATAGATCAGAAAGAATAAACTCTTCATTTCTGACCAAAGATTAAACTGAATTGTTTTCAAACAATATATCACAAAAGTTCACAAAAAAAAACTTTACTTATCTTGATTTGAACTTTTCACTTTGCTCCTTTTCCCTTAGAGCTCTTCTGAGATTTTCAATTAACTCTTTTTCTTCAGGGGACTGTGCATCATCTTCATTTTCCACAATGTATTTTCTGATCATTGAGGAAGCAGTGTTTAATGTATCTCTGAGTTCCATCCAGTAAACATTTTGCTTTACAATTGATCTGAATTTTAGCACATTTCCCTCCATCTTGAATCTCCTGCCAGGAAACTGATTTAGAGTTTCCCTTCTTTGTTTGTCCAAGCTGGGATCCTCTCCTCTCCTCTGATCAAGAATCATATCAAGCTCCCAAGAACACAGTGTTTCAAGACTGTTAGTTGATCCAACCACTTGCCAGTATAATTCTTTTAACACACTGGTCTTCAATTTAGAGAAACTATCTACATAAATTTCTTCTTTGCCATACTTGATTCTCAAAGGATTGTCCAGTACGCATGGCTGATAGTTGGATTCTTCACTGTTGATCTTATTGATTTTACTGTAATTTTTCTTCATTTCAGCTTCAATCTCATCTTCTATCTGTTGACGAGATTTTTTCCTTGATGCTAATTCTTCTTTGAACCTTTGCTCTGCTTCATACATCTTCATTTCATGTTCTGAATAAGGTTTTCGCATTTCAATCCAGTTATAATCAGGAATAGGATTGTCTTCTTCATACTCCAAACCAAGAATTTGATAGACATCATCATCATTGTGAAGTGTCCAATCACCAAACTTCTCAATAAATTCAACATGCCTGGCTTCATAGTACTTGAGAACTTGATCCATGATCTTCTTTGAAACATTATCATAGGTTTGCAGTAGCTCAACCATCCTTTCCAGATTGAAGAAATCAATTCTTCGTTTTACTGTTTCAGAAGTTTGAATGAGTTTCTTGGAGATCACCTTTGATTTTGATATCTGAGTGAAGTCAGATTCCACTGTAATCAACTTTTCATTGTTTTGCCATAGAATGTATCTTGCAACTTCTTCTTTTGGTCCATCAAATTCTATGGATACAGAGGTGATTGTTTCTTTGGCATTCAGCTGCATCATTTCAAAGCTATTCATTCTTCTCCTCATGATAGGTTTCTTGAGTCCCAACCCTGTAGCTTTTCCTTCTCCTTTGTAGACAGTCTTTCCCTTTGTTGGTCTTTTTGATTTTCTCTTGATTCTTACTGTCTTGAATGATTTGACAGTAGGATCGTTGACAGTTTCTTTTATAGGGCTTCTGACAATGTCTTCTTTGACAGTATCTTCAATGACTGTTACTTCATCCTGACTGACAGCATCTTTATTGACATCCTTGACAGCATCTTTGTTGACAGTATCTTTTTCAAGATGTATACTGTCAATTTCCATTTCTTCTTGATTTCCTTTCAATGCTTCAAGTACTTCTTCCTCTTTCTTCTCATCAACTTTCTTGCTTGAGCTAGAATTTTCAGAAATTTCCTTTGATTCTGCTTCTTTGACTTGAGTTTGCTCTTTTGAAGAGTCTCTCAGTTCTGTTCTCTTAGGTACTCCAGCTTCACCTCCATCTTGACTGTCATCATCATCTTTCTCCAAAGTGTCATCAAAAGTGCAGTTTCCTCCTTGAGCATTTCTGCTTGAGTTTGCTTTGGCAATGAGCTTTTTAATTTTGGCACTGTACTCTATTTCTCTCTTTGCCAATAGCTTGTGAATATCTTTGACTGCCTGAATCCTTTCCTTGGTGATGGGTGCTTTCAGCAATAATTTAAGTACTTCCATGATGACTTTGCTTTTCAGAGATGTTTTGCCTTCAAGTGTTAAGAATCCCAGACCTTTAGTTCCTTTGGCTGTTGTCTGTTTAAAGCTTACACCATATGGCTGGGAACTTACTTCTGGAAGTTTGTTGTTGACCATTGTGCCCAGTTGCATATAGAGACTTTCATCAAAGATGGTAGAGTTTTTCTTCACTAGAATCCCAAGGATGTATTGCACTCTGGCAGAGAAAGTTTCCAACAGTTGAGTTGTTATGAATATTGAATGTCCACTCTTCAGATACACTTCAACTGCCCACCTCTTCTCTGAGCTAATCTTCACAGATAGATTTACAATCTTTTCTTTCAAAGCTTCTGCCAACTTAGCAGGTTTTCCTTTAGTCACTGTGATTGCTTCATTCACCAGATTGTTGAATTCCTCATCCTTATTATTCAAGGTGCTCTCCATATGACTTACTGTTATTGAGTCAGCTTCTTCTTGGGAATATGTACTTCCATCAGTCCAAATGATAGGCTCTGAAGAAAACACATATTCAGGCAACTTGTCTTTGCCTTTACCCATCCTATTTGATTCCTCTTTTTCTCTCCATAGCCTCTCCAATGTGGATTCTTTCTTCTCAGGAACTGGTTCATTGATTTTGATTGAGGATGCTTTATTTCCTTGTATTTGACTTAATACCTCCTTGGATACTAGCATTTGTTCCCCATCTACTTCAGCTTCAAAAAGCTCCTCAGTTCCAGAGGCTATTGCAGTTTTTACTCTCTCTTGCTCCCCCTTACTCCTTTGCTCCCTCTGTCTTTTAGCTTCCCCTTGTAACTCCACCTTTCTTCCTGGTTGCTCAGCCTCTTTCTGATCTTTTACTTTCTCCCCCTTAGTTAAGTTTGCAGCATGAATTAATGAAGAGAGTGACAGTAGTGTGGCTTGAATTTCAGCAAAACCAGTCTTCACAGTAGATGACAGGTTGTCCAGTTTGCTTTCCATTGTAGCACATCGATTTTCCAGTGCTTGGAGCCTGTCATTTGAGGATGCAGAAGGACCACCAGACCTAAGCCTTTTAGGAGGTAAGGGATAAGTCTGGGGCATGGAGGCTATTGGGGTTCTCACACTCTCAGTGTTTTTATAGATGATCTCATCATCTCTCACAAAAGTTCCCTCAAGGCCTAATGCCTTTTGTTTATTGGCTCCCTCAAGTTCACTCTGGACATGCTCAAGTCCCTCTCCTTTTGCCAGCACATTTGGCTGCCTCTCATTTTTAGTCTCACCTCTCTGTTCTTTTATCTCTCTTTGATTTTTCACTCCCTCACTCATCCTAGATGCAGTAGTATGAGCAGTACTAACATGCAAAAGAGTAGATTTTACCTTGAAGGCCTTTGAAAGGGGCAAGTCATCATCAGAGATATCTTCCACTAATCCTTCTTGCAGTTGTGGTTGAACAGTATCTTTTGTCAGAATGGTACTGTCACTTGATTGTTTGACAGCACCTTCTGTTTTGTCTTTGACAGCATCTTTGGCTGTGACAGCAACTTCCCTAGGGTAAGATGCTTTGAGGGAATCTATCAAGATGCTGGCTGTTTCAATTTCTGGCAAATTTGCATCTTGATCTAATCCAGTGTTTGATGGGGTGGTATCCATTTCACTTTGAGAAATGGGTTCTTGTGGACCACTTGATGGGGGCTCATCCATGATTTGAGATGGATGATCAAAACCTGAGGGGTTGGTACTGTCCCCCTCTCTAGGTTGTTTAGAAGAAACAACAGATGTAGGAATGAAAGAAGAAGATTGAAGTTCAGATTGATTAAATGGCTGTTCCACAGAAAAAGATTGTGGAACATCAATAGTATGAATGAATTCCTCACTGTGTTCTATCTCAATGTGTGTATCTTCAAATACAGGTTCCTCAAGAGTGAGTTCTTGAGTTTGTGCAGACTCTTTACAAGGTGCCTTGGGAGACAGGCCAATTTCAATAGATGTCCCTTGTTGAGAAGAGACACCTAGAGGTGAGTTTATTTCCCTATCATCCTCTACAGTCTTTTGGGAAACTGTAGGGTGGCTGACAGTAACCTTGGCCCTTCTAGCTCTCTTCTTCTTAGGCTCAGAAGGGGCTACTGTGGGTTCTATTTCACTACCATCCTTATTTGCTGCACTTGGTGCAGTAACTCCCTCTTGACTCACCACATTGTCACCAGTTTCACTCTCCAGGGATCTTTTCTTGGATTCCTGTTTGGCAATTTTAAGGGCTTTTGGTAGTCTAGAGTCCCTAGGTGGAATGTATGGTGTAGAATGTGGGTTAACTGAATTTGGGTCTAATTCAGCTTCATTCTCTATTGTGAAAACAGTGTAACCTGTTGGAAATGGAAAATCAAGGTTGGGCACTTGATTTACCATGTGTTGTGTGAAACATAGTGGAATATGTGCATTCAAATTTTGTGTGTTAAGAGATGTGTGTGTGTTTTTCTTTAAAACAGGACATTCTTCAAAATCAGAATTGTCCTCAACATTTCCACAAACATTATTAATACACATAGTTAAAAAGCGAGGATAGATGGATACCTTCTTGCCTATTGCGCTTTTCAACTGTGCCATGATCAGTTTTCCGATGTTCACCTTGTATCCATGGACTAATGAATGAGTGAGCTTCTTGATATATGATGGTATTCCATTCCAGCCTGTAGTCTTGGTAGAGAACACCTTCACCATTACATCAAAAATCATACTCCACTCTTTTCTCAGAAATTTCCTGTCCATTTCTCCGGTTTGATACCACTTATCAGAAGTTTCTTCAAGTTTAGAACCAGAGTACCCAATCTTCAGAAAGAACTTCTTCAGAGTATCATCAGTTGCTAGTTCCTTAAAGCTTTCTTCACTGGTCAACACAATACCCAAAGCCTCATTGATATTCTTTACTGAAAGAGAATGACTTGTATCATCTATATTGAACTTGATTGTTTCATTCTCTCCAGTTCCTTGAGCACTTGCTGATTTCCAGAATTTTTCAATTCTAACAGCATCAATTTTGGGTGAAGAGGTTATTGCATGACCTAGATAGGATTTATTCAAGAACGAAATAAGTCCTTTGAAGTTTTCACCAGCATCACTAGGAGAAAAGATACCAGCAAAGTTGGTTTGAGCAATACTTTGTTTAGGTGCCATTGTTGAATGCTTTGAAAAATGAGAGAGAAAATGCGGTTTTTGGATGCAGAAGGTTGAGAGGTTTTTGCAAATGAAAGTGATAGTAGATTAAACGGTAGATTCAGTTTCTAATATGAATCGATTTAACCTCTCTTAAATGAACGTGTGATAATGATATTACCCATTAACTCCACTTGCTATATTACGTGGCAGTTGCTATTAGATCGTGGATTGGTGAAAAGAAATATACGTATATATATATATAAATTAATATATATATCTTTCCACTATCTTTGACAGCAACTTCTCGTGACAGCATCTTTCATTGACAGTAACCTGTGCGCTTTTCTTTCTCTACCAATTCTGATAGCAATTTCTTGTGACAGCAACTTTCATTGACAGCAACTTGTGCGCTAACAACATTTCTGTCAATCAGCTTCATGAGTGACAGTAAGTTTTATCTGACAGTAAACTTATCATAAGATCATGCTGTCACTGTTCACACATAACTTAAGTTAAGGACACATGATTTCTTAAAATTAATTTAAGACAGACATGTAAAACTATTTTAGCATAGTCATAGCAAACATGATATCTAAAAATCCTTTTAGCATAGTCATAGCAAACATGATATCTAAAAATCCTTTTAGCATAGTCATAGCAAACATGATATTTAAAAATCCTTTTAGCATAGTCATAGCAAACATGCTGTCTGAACAAGTATCACAATGTACCTTAACTTCTCATGACAGTACCTTCTAGTGACAGTACCTTTAAAAGTTTCTGTCATGAGCTTCGACTTCTTATAATTGATAAACCAGTTAGATGATCATACCTGATTTAGCATTCCTAATTCACTCACCAACCTGGTAAATGTTGCTTCATCCAGTGGCTTGGTGAATATATCTGCAAGTTGCTTATCTGTTGGAACATAAACCAATTTTACATCTCCTTTTTCAACATGCTCCCTGATGAAATGATGCCTTATATCAATGTGCTTTGTTCTGGAGTGTTGAACTGGATTGTCTGATATGGCTATGGCACTAGTGTTGTCACAGTAGATAGGAATATTTGACAACTTTAGTCCATAATCCATTAATTGATTCTTCATCCAAAGAATTTGTGCACAGCAACTTCCAGCTGCAATATATTCAGCTTCTGCAGTTGATGTAGAAACTGAGTGTTGCTTCTTACTGAACCATGACACCAATCTCCCCCCAAGAAATTGACAGCTTCCTGTAGTACTTTTTCTGTCAATTTTGCAGCCAGCATAGTCTGAATCAGAATATCCAATTAGATCAAATCCAGTTTCCTTAGGGTACCAAAGACCTAGATTTGGGGTGCCTTTGAGATATCTAAAGATTCTTTTAATTGCAACTAAGTGTGATTCTTTTGGATCGGCTTGAAATCTTGCACAGAGACATGTAGCAAACATTATATCTGGCCTGCTTGCTGTTAAGTACAGCAATGATCCTACCATGCCTCTGTAGGTACTAGAATCCACTTTCTTGCCTTTAGGATCTAACTCTAATTTGGTGGCTGTTGAGATAGGTGTCTTGGCAGGTGATGAATCTTCTAAGTTAAACTTCTTGAGAAGTTCTTTGACATACTTAGATTGACAGATGAAGATTCCTTCCTTCTTCTGATAGATTTGAAGACCAAGAAAGAATGCTAATTCTCCCATCATGCTCATTTCATACTTGTTTCTCATTAGAGATGAGAACTTTTCACACAATTTTTCATTTGTTGAGCCAAAGATTATGTCATCAACATATATCTGCACAAGAATGATGTCTTTGCCATGGTATTTATAGAATAAAGTTTTATCCACCATACCTCTTATAAATTGATTTTCCAGGAGAAAAGTGGATAAAGTGTCATACCAGGCTCTTGGTGCTTGCTTTAAGCCATATAGAGCCTTGAACAGCTTGTAGACAAAATTATGCAGTTTGTCATTTTCAAATCCAGGAGGCTGTTCAACATACACTTCTTCTTCTAATTCTCCATTTAGAAAGGCACTTTTAACATCCATTTGAAATACCTTGAATTTGCAGTGTGCAGCAAAAGCTAAGAAAATTCTTATGGCTTCAAGTCTGGCAACAGGAGCAAATGTTTCATCATAATCTATCCCTTCCTGTTGACAGTAACCTTTGGCCACTAGCCTTGCCTTATTTCTTGTCACATTTCCACTCTCATCTATCTTGTTTCTGAAAACCCATTTTGTCTCAATGACTGATTTTCCTTTTGGCCTTGGAACTAGTTTCCAAACATTGTTTCTTTCAAATTGATTGAGCTCCTCCTGCATGGCCATCACCCAATCAGAATCCAACAATGCTTCTTCAACTATTTTTGGTTCCATTTGAGATAAGAAACATGAAAACATGCTTTCAGCAGAGATATTCCTCCTTGTCCTTACACCAGTAGTGGGATCTCCAATAATTAGATTACTGTTATGATCTCTGTTCCACTTTGTTGATTGAGGCAAGCTACTTGTTTGATGAGAATGTCTTTCATCAATATGAGGATTTGATTCTCCACCATTTTCATTATTCTGCTCATTTTGCTCAAATTCTCCAGTCTCACATTCTTGTTGATTGATGCCTGAAATTGTCTGTGATTGAGCTGAGGTTTGATTTAGATTATGAGAATTGACAGATTCTTTCTCATATCCCATTGATTGAATGAGACTTGGTTCTTCATCAACAAATTCTTCTTTTTCCAAGTATCCTTGATTCTCAAATCTGAAGGGTTGCATTTGACCATCCTCATGTAGCCCTGGAAACTTGGTTTCATCAAACGTGACATTGACACTTTCTTCAATTGTTTTGTGCTCCATGATATAGACTCTGTAGGCAGTCCTTTCTATCCCATATCCCATGAAAATGCCTTCATATGCTTTAGTATCAAACTTGCCTTTTCTTTCATGGTTGTCTTTCATCAAAAAGCACTTGCTTCCAAAAATATGAAAGTACTTGACAGTAGGCTTCTTTCCTGTCAAAAGATAGTAATGAGTATTGCCATGAGCCTTGTTGATTAGTGTTCTGTTCTGTGTGTAACAAGCAGTGTTGATGGCTTCTGCCCAGAAATATGTTGGTAATTTAGCATTACTCAACATAGTCCTTGCAGCTTCAATAAGAGTCCTATTTTTTCTTTCTACAACTCCATTTTGCTGTGGAGTTCTTGCAGCAGAGAATTGTTGAACAATTCCTTGATCTTTGCAGAAGTTTCCAAGTGTAGCATTTCTGAATTCAGTTCCATTGTCACTTCTTAGAAATTGAACTTTTGCTTCAGGGGTCCTGTCAAGTACCCTTATGTGATCAATGATTTCTTGAGCAGCTTCATCCTTTGATTCTAAAAATTTCACCCAAGTGTACCTAGAATAGTCGTCTATCATGACCAGTGCATATCTTTTTCTGGATAGTGATTGAACATTCACTGGTCCAAAAAGATCCATGTGAATCAACTTGAGTGCTTCAGTGTTAGTGTTGACTTGCTTTGATTTATGCATTGCTTTCCTCAATTTTCCCATTTGACAATCTTCACACAGTCCTTCTTGACAGAATTCCTGTTGAGGTAGTCCTCTCACTAATTCCTTCTTCATCAGCATGTTCATTGTTTTGAAATTGAGATGAGAAAATTTCTTGTGCCAAAGCATGCTATCTCCAACACTTGCTTTGCTGTAGAAGCAAAATATTCTTTCCTCATTTGTTGAGTTTAAGTCTGCAACAAATAGGCTTCCTTTCCTTACTCCTTTCAGAGATAGGCTTCTATCCTTCTTGTGGTGAATTGAACATTCCATCATGCCAAAGTTTACTTTGAATCCTTTGTCAGTGAATTGACTGACACTGAGCAGATTATGCTTCAAACCTTCCACAAGAGAGATTTCTTCAATGACAACATTTCCAGCTTTTAAACAGCCATATCCCACAGTGTAACCTTTGCTGTTGTCTCCAAAGGTTATTGTTGGGCCAGCCTTCTCAACATATTGTGATAGCAGGGATATATCACCAGTCATGTGTTTGGAACATCCACTGTCGATTATCCATATGACCTGTTTACCTTTCTTTCCCTGCAAGACAGAATGAGTTTAATTTGCATTTGGTACCCAAGTCTTGTTGGGTCCTGCATACTCAGTATCATCAGAAACTTTATCAATATTTGAAACAATATTATCAGAAGATGGTTCCTTGACTTCTTTTATTATCCACTTAGTTTTTGACTTTGACTTTTTCTTAGTGAGAGCAGACTTCTCACTTTCTTTAGTGGATTCAGAAGTCTTTGCAGTTTGCATATAAGAACATAATTCATTAGATGAAATTTGCAAATTAAAACATGTACTCCTGGCAGTAATTTTGCATGGCATACAGTCAATGTTATTACAAACTACCAATTTTCTTTGCATAATGGGGGTTCTGTGTAAGTTCCCTTTCAACTCTGTTGCATTAGATATGCTACTAGTTGATTTCTTACAAACATGAGTTAAATGATGTGAGGAGCCACAATTATTGCAAAGTTTCCTTGGTGCCTGCTTAACATATGCATAATTATTCTTTTTATCAATGCCTAGCTTCCCATTTCTGTTTTTGGACTTGGAGACTACTGTCTTGACAATCTGTTCAGAAGATGCTGTCGAACTATTTTTGACAGCATCTTTTGTACTTGCTGTCTTGACAGTAGGTTTGAAAGTTACTGTCTTGGATGACTTCTTGACAGTATCTTTTGAACACTTGGTTGGACTGTTTAAGACTGTTTCTGTCATAGACATTATGACAGAATCTTTTTCTTTCTTAGATTTACTGTCAATCCTCTCATCTTCATCACAGAGTTCTTGATTAATAATTAGGGAGTTTTCATTAACCTCAAACTCTGTACTTTTGAAAATTGGGTTACTCACATTTTTGAGGATGTGAGGTCTTACAGTATTATTATCATCATTTTTCTGTATAACAGCCTCTTTACCAGGTCTCCTGCTATAATCATAGCCTATGCCTATCTTCTTACTTTCAGTATGTTTCTCATGATACTCTTGAACTAATTTAGAGGAATTTCTAAATGCCTTTAGCTTAAATTCATTCTCAGAAATTTCTTTTCTTAGATAATCCTCTATCTCTTTAGCACAGATTAAATCATTTTTTAGTCTTTCGTTTTCCTGAGCTAACGAATCAATAGAACTGGTCTTAAGCAACAACACATCATTGTTAGATCTGAGTACTTCATTTTCTTTAGTTAATCTAGCAATTTCTTCATTTGCAGCAGATAAACTAATATGAATATTAAACATTTCAGTACTCATTTCCTCAATGGTTTGCTTATAGTCATTTAAAGACATATCTAGTAATACTAGAGATGGTACCTGACTTGACGAGGTTGATGCTTCTTCATCCTCTCTAGCCATCAAGGCTAAATTCACAAATTCCTCTTCTTCTTCATTATCAGATTCATCCCAGCATTTTCCTTCAGCCACATAGGCTTTTCCTTGTCCTTTCTTAAATTGACTCCCAGTTCCTCTCTCCATTCTTTGTATTTGTTTTGGTCTTTTGCATTCAGTAGCAAAGTGACCAAGTTCATTGCAATTGTAGCATCTAAACTTTGACCTATCTACCATTCCTGTTTTGTATCCTCCCTTGGTGCCAGTAGCAGGTTTTGATGAGCTTCCTTGGTTATATTTTGGAAATTGACCTTGAGGCTTATATGGCTTGTTCCTCCTGAACCTTATATTTTTGAATTTTCTTGCCATAAAAGCCATGGTTGGATTATCCATTTTCTCCATTTCTTCTAGAGTGAAGAATTCTTCATCTTCAACATCTTCTAGTTGAAGGACAACCTTTTCTTCATCTTCAACCACCTCTTCTATTTTCACAGATGAAAATTGAGGTTGTTGATCATTTTGAATTTGCTCACTTGCTTGAAAATATGATGGTCCTTGAGCAACTAGAGCACCATCCATGTTTGCCATCAATCCTTTGGATCCACTTTGTATAGCTTTCTTTTGATAATATTCAAGTTCATAAGATTTTAGAACTCCGTACAATGTTTCAAGAGAAACAGAATTTAAGTCTCTCCCTTCTCTTATGGCTGTTACTCTATGCTCAAGATGTTCTGGAAGAGTTAGCAGAAACTTGATATTGACTTCCTTCTTTTCATAAAACTTTCCATGAATTTGAAGCTCAGCTATCAGTTTGCTAAATCTTTCAAACATGTGGGTTAGCTCTTCTCCATGCTTTCCCATAAACGCTTCATATTGTGACACCAGTATTTGTTTTTGATTCTCTCTGACCTCTTCACTTCCTTCACATAACAGTTCTATCTTTTTCCACATATCCCTGGCAGAGTTGCATGCTATTATATTTCCACTCATAGCTTTGTCCAGGGTAAGTGCATCTAGTAGAATGAGTTGCAGATGATCATCCAGTGCTACCTTTTCTTTTTCTGAGTCATTATACTCAGAAGGCTTCTTAGCAACCCAATGAGCTGGGATTACTACATCATTCACTGTAGCAGCTGGGATTTCCTTTTGAGGAATGAAGGGGCCATTTTCCAGAATACCTAGGAATAGTGGATTCTGAGCTTTGATAAATAACATAATCTTCTTTTTCCATATGTTGTAGTTTTCTTTATCAAAAGCTGGAATCTTGATATTACTTGACCTTTGAATACTTGCCATTTGGATCTCAGATATGTGTATTAATCTGATTGCTCTGATACCAGTTGTTGGTCCAGGAAAGTATTGCAGAAGGGGGGTTGAATGCAATACTAATAAATTTCAAAAACTATTTCAACAACTTAAATAGAATTTGTGATTTATTAGTAGAAGAAATGCAAACACAAGTAAAATCAAATACGAGGTTTTCACAAAATAAATGTTTTATTTATTTTGCAAAGTTTTGCTACAACCTTGAGAACAAAATAATTCTCAAGCTACAAATACTCAAGAGATTACAGTGGTTGAGTTATCTATTGTATAAATAGAGTGCTCTATTTATAGTGTGATAATCTACTGTACTATCATCATCATCATTGGTTGTTGAGTTGCTGTTATATTCCTTTTGCAGCTCATTCCATGATTTATTCCCATGTGATCATCACAAAGTAACTTAAAGATACTTTCCACATTTGAGCCACCCAGATCTAGCCGTATTCAATTTTATCTGCTCTAGACTTTACAGGTTGTTCCATGTGATCTCTCGAGCTTCAGTTATAGACTTTCCAAGCTTGCTGTAAAGGTTGAATATTACAACACGCCTGCTTCTTTTGAACATGTACTCTGTCGTTTAATTTGACTTAGAAAATTCCTAAATCAGGCTGATTCTATATGACAGTATGTTTGCCACAAAGTTTGCTGTCAATGGATTACGCTTTGGTTGACAGTATGAATTTCCCGCAGATATTACTGTCAAGAATTTTGCTTTGGTTGACAGTATGAATTTCCCGCAGATATTATTGTCAAGAATTTTGCTTTGGTTGACAGTATGAATTCCCGCAGAGATTGCTGTCAAGAGTTGTGCTTTGATTGACAGCATGTTTTTCCCGCAGAGATTGCTGTCAGGAATTCCAAACTTACTGTCGCAAACTGTACATCAAAGTTGCTGTCATTAGAATCTCCGCCAATGTTGCTGTCAAGTTGAAACTTGCTGTCGACTTCGTGAAACTTGCTGTCGACCTAGGCAACATTATGTTTCCTTGTAACCTTACTGTCAGGGCTTGACAGTAACTTTTATTCCTTCTGTCGAACTTATGTATTTCTTGAGGCTTGAACATAATCGAACTTCTTCCAAGAATTACACTTATTACATGACAGTATTTATTTAAATTACAAGAATACATTTCAGGCTATGACAGTATGTTCTACTTAGTAAAAACTAAGTATACCAATAAAACTAGTTAAGTTGTCTATTCCATCACCCATAAATCCCAACAAATTCGTTGTACCAAATTTCAAAATTTCCATTTTTTTTAGCTTAATGATCTTTTGACCCTTCAAGTTTGCGCAATTATACCCATAAAGCCCTAAGGTTTAAAGTCGTTCCTTTTCGCCCCTTCAACTTCAGAAATATACCTTTTAGCCACTTTATCGTCATTTTTTAACACAAAACCGTCGCCTTTTAAAGGCCAAAGACGACGGTTTGTGGCTAAAAGATACATTTTTGAAGTTGGAGGGCCGAAAAGGAACGACTTTAAACCTTAGGGCTTTATGGGTATAATTGCGCAAACTTGAAGGGCCAAAAGGTCATTAAGCCTTTTTTTTTTTCAAAACGGAATGCAAATAACATTTGTTATTCCTTTTTTTTCTTTTTGGTCAGGAATATCTTGTTAGAAACTATTTCACCCAAAACCTTAAGGTGTTGGGTAAGGCCCTTTCAAAGATCTTATACTCATATATATATTTAACATTCCCCCTCACTCGCAAGCCCACTATGGGGGTAAGAGTGGCCACTAGGAGCTCATATTTGGAGCAATACCTTAGTGCCAAATTAAATTAATATTGGGGGTGGTGGGGTTCGAACTTGAGACCTCCACAAACACCAGAGCTCTGATACCATACTAGAGTTTAGAAAAGTCCCTCCTCTGGGGATTGTATTCCATTCAATATATATAGTGTTGTATCTTACAATATCAATCTATAATTATCTAGGATCCTGAAATATATACAATCAAGGACAATTAAGGAAACTTAACCTAGATAAATATTTACATAATATTTGATCTACTGTCACACCCCCGCAGTCGAAAGGAGAGGCTGGCGAACATTGAGACTGGACCGGAATTCAGAGAATAGAGAGGCAGGCAGGCCTTTAGTGAAAATGTCGGCATATTGAGAGGAAGACGGCACATGCAAAACACGAACCTGACCAATGGCGACTTTTTCGCGAACAAAATGTATATCCATCTCCACATGTTTAGTACGCTGATGTTGTACTGGATTAGAGGAGAGGTACACAACACTAATATTGTCACAATAGACAATGGTGGCTTTTCGTAGAGGGCAATGTAGTTCCAGTAACAAATTTCGAAGCCATGATGCTTCTGCAACAGCATTGGCAACTCCACGGTATTCGGCTTCAGCACTAGAACGTGATAAAGTAGGTTGCCTCTTGGATGACCATGAAATCAGATTAGTCCCCAAGTAAACACAATACCCTGATATAGAACGACGAGTATCCGGGCAACCACCCCAATCAGCATCGGAGTATGCTATCAAATCACTGGTTGAAGAAGCACAAAGTTGCATACCATACTCAAGTGTCCCTCTGAGATAGCGTAAAATACGCTTCATAGCAGTAAAGTGAGGCTCGCGAGGGGCATGCATAAATAAACAAATTTGCTGGATAGCATAACAAATATCAGGTCTGGTGAAAGTTAAGTATTGCAGGGCACCAGCAATGCTACGATACAATGTCAGATCAGGAAGAAGAGAACCAACATCAGCACTAAGTTTGGCTGTAGGATCAACAGGAGTGTTAATAGGCTTGCAAAGACTCATCTCAGCTCGTCGTAAGATTTCTTCAGCATACTTCTGTTGAGACAAAAATAAAGCATCTTTTGTGCGACGAACAGAAATACCCAAGAAATAAGATAAGGGACCCAAGTCAGTCATAACAAATTCAGCACTCAAAAGACGGATAATATTTTGGAGAAACTGAGTAGATGAGGCAGTGAGAACAATATCATCCACATAAACAAGGACAAAAGCAGTGTCACCCCCGTGCTTGTATGTGAATAGAGCAGTATCGCTCTTACTACAAGTGAAACCCATCTTCAACAAATATTTTGCTAGCCGGTGATTCCAAGCCCGCGGAGACTGTCTAAGTCCATAAAGTGTCTTACGGAGAAGACAAACTTGCTTTGGAGAAAGAGGGTCTACAAAGCCAAGAGGTTGGTGCATGTACACAGTTTCTTGCAAATTCCCATGAAGAAATGCATTTTTGACATCAAGCTGATGTATAGGCCAAGAATATGAGAGAGCAAGACTCAAAACTGTGCGAATGGTAGCCGGTTTAACTACAGGGTTGTACGTCTCATCACAATCCACCCCAACCTGTTGAGACCGACCATTTACAACTAGTCGAGCCTTATGTCTATGTAAGGTGCCATCTGAGTTGTACTTATGTATCATTTTTTATCAAAGCAGCATACTCTTCCTGCATTGCCGCTTTCCAATGAGGGTCTTGCATAGCACTTAGGTGAGACCTTGGAAGGGGAGAAGGGATAAAGGATTGAGTATGGAGGTTGTATTTGGGATTGGGCTTGCTAATACCGACTCTAGATCTGGTGGTCATTGTATGACGGGGTGGGGGAGCAGACGAAGTATCAATATTAGAAGGTTGTTGAGGGGACGTAGACGGTGTGGAAGGATGAGACAGAGGTTATTGAGAAGCCGTAGAAGGTGAGGGAGTATGTGAAGAAGTAGATGCGGATGGGTTGGTGGCTGTTGTGCTAGTGTACTTTCGACGAGAATAAACAAACGGGTATGGAGTAGTATGTGAATGCGTAGTGGTGGGTGCAACAATTGCTGGTGTGGGTTGTATAGGTGTTGCTGGAGAAGGAGGAATCATAAACCTCTCAAGTATAAGAGGAGATAATGCGGGGTGGTCCAAAAAAGCATAAGAAGAGGGTGTGGATTTAGTGAGATTCGAGAAAGGGAATACTGACTCATCAAAGGTTACATGACGTGAAATTATACCTTTCTTTGATGATAAGTCGAAACCAGCATATCCTCGAAAATTTTGAGGAAAACCGAGGAAGACACACAGGGTAGATCTAGGAGAGAGTTTGTGTTTGGCAGTAGCACTCAAGTTCGGGAAACAAAGACACCCAAAGATCTTTAGGTGATCGTAAGTGGGACAACGACCATATAAAATATAGATGGGAGTTCCTAACTGTAGAGTTGTAGTGGGAAGAATATTGTGAAGATAGACAGCCATATGAAGAGCCTCTACCCAGTAAGATAGTGGCATAGAAGCGTGAGTTAGAAGTGAACGAGTAATATCGTTAAGTGTGCGTATTATTCATTCGGCTTTGCCATTCTGTGAAGAGGTATGAGGACAAGAAAAGCGAAACTGAATCCCATTATTAACACAAAAAGTATGAAACGATGCATTATCAAATTCTCGACCCCTATCACACTGGAAAGTTTTAATGTCTCGTTGAAATTGAGTTTTGATCATATTATGGAATTGAATAAGTTTTGAATAAGCTTCAGATTTATATATAAGTGGATACACCCAAACAAAATGTGAATAATCATCAAGTAGAACAAGATAATAACGATGACCATGACTACTCAAAATTGGAGATGTCCATAAATCACTATGAATAGTATCAAATGGTAAGAAAGTTACAGAAGTTGACAAATGAAACGACAAACGTTTATGTTTTGCAATCTCACATGTTGAGCATAAATTGGAGGTTGACTCCTTATTACAAGAAATAGATTTTTTTTTAAGAAAACTAAAAATATGATCCCCTGGATGTCCCAAGCGATGATGCTAGATTTGAGGAGTGAGGGTGATGAGAGAAACTGGAGAGTTGTGAGTGGAAGTGTTGGTAACTGGACTATCGCATCTCGAAGGAAGGCAGAGGATTTATGCTACTAATAAAGCTACCTGTAGCATCATATGTTGAAGAAAGTCCATTCACTAGTTAAAGAACGAGGCGCTGATCACTCACTGTTTCATCAACATCTTTCAGTTGATCAGCCAATGACTTAAGGTGTTGACAATAATAATTGACATTAGAAAAATCCTCCATCTTAGTGTGATTGAACTGATACTCAAGATCCGCAGCCCGGGCACCTTTGTTGTCCTGAAACAAATTCTGTACTCGAAGCCAAGCATCTCTGGTGGAGGAGCCCGGTTGGATAATAGTAAAAAGAAGATCCTCTGAAATAGTGTCGTAAATCCAAGAAAGTACAATAGCATCTAATTGTTTCCACTTAGCAGCAGAGACAGTAGGATCATGAGGAGTCGTGGCAGGATCATCAATATGATCCATTACGTTGTGAACCATGGCAGCAACTTTGAACAACTCAGCCCACATGTGATATTGTACACGTTGCAAATCAAGGGTAAGAGGGCTGATTCCCTTAATATTGTGTACTGCTTGAGCAGGATGAAGGGTAGGGGAAGGAAGAGGAGAAGTTTGGGTTTTGGTGCTGTCATCTCCCATGGCGGCCGATTAAAAATAAAAGTAGAAGAAAAGAAGAAGAAAAGAAAATTAGGGTTAGGAGTTTTGGCTCGATACCATGTTAGAAACCATTTCACCCAAAACCTTAAGGTGTTGGGTAAGGCCCTTTCAAGGATCTTATACTCATATATATTTAACATATCTGTTATTCTTTAATTATCACGTCAAAGCACTTTTTGGTATACAATTTGATAATTTTAGCATTATTATAATGATACATATTTTTAAAGATTGGAGCACTACAATTGTGATAAGTATTTAAAAAAATCGCGGTTATTTGAACCTCTCTATTTCCTTCTACCAAAATATTATAGCAGCCCCTTAATAACTTTACGGTGTACACAATATTTTTTAGGGAACAAAATATAATACCTTTGAAATATTTTAATTACTCTATAATTATTATCGAATGCGATTTCTGATTGAAAAAAGAAGTGGTAATGCAAAATGATCATCATCAAATTACAAAGGCAAAAACAATGAGTAGAAAACAATAAACCACATGCACAATCTCTTTAAAGAGTTTATTAAAAGGGCTCAATATAATCATCATCATGATGCAGCTGCCCGCAATCAACAGGCTCAAAAGTGTCCACCTGCTGGATCCAACACTCTCAGTAGCCTTCACCGCATCCATTCCTTCTAAAGCTTGCCCAAACAAAAGATCAACTCCGTCCCAATGATCGTGCTTTCCTAAAGTATATCCTTAGCAGTTTGGTAGAGATGTGATATTTGCACAAGTCAACGTACTTGATCCAGATCCTTCATGTACATCCATGATGCTATATATGCGTTATGCAACGTCCATTTCATGGCCTGTTTGACTTTTAAGAAAAAATATTGTTACCTCAAATTACTTTTATAATTGATCATCGAAAATGAATTTTCGTTTGTCTAAATTTTTTCTTTTTCGAAATTGATGATTTTTTCAAGTATCCTATATGAATAATATTTTCTGAATGATTAAAATTCTGAAGAAATGATAGATCTGAATAATAATGGTTAATGTCATTTGTTAAATAGGATATAAAACTTTTTGAATGATAAAACTTAAATTTATTCGAATTCATTGTCATATTTGTTTTTTATAATTCTAATAAAAAACAGAGGAAAAAACATTTCTTTATTCTATTTGCATGTAAATTTAGTTGAATTATTAACATATTCCCAAAAATCAAGTTTACAACTCAAAAACCTTACTCATTTTCAATTATAACTACTTCTAAATGATTCTAATTTACTTTGTTGTCCAAATTTTAAATTTATTTTTAAAAAACTTCCGAATAGAAAATATTTACAAAAACTTTTGCAAGATTGATATATTTACACGTGCATTATATCATTTTGATATTAATAGTATTGTTGTTGACAAAAATGATTGTATAATAACATGAGATAATATAATAAGATAAGGTTTGAATATGAATTCTTTTTTAAGAAAATATTGGGCTAGAGTCATCGACAGTCACCAAAGTTTCTGAACAAGACATGCTAAATATTTTGAGGTGACTGGTTCAGAGATTTTTGGTGTCGTCCAGATGCAACACAAGTTTGACACACGATCTTAATGATGAAATTATGTCTGATTCATTCACCTGTTAATAAATGGGTCCTTATTTTCTTAAGTACATTTTTCTTTAAAATTATTTTCGTAAATATAATCGATTCCTTAAAAATATTAAAATAATTTTTTTTTATTTTTGGAAAGTTAGTGTTATATTAAATGCTTAAATACCGAAAGGTTAAAAGAATTTAATGCTTAAATATAGCCCCCCAGGGCTTTAGTTAACATTTTCCTAACTTAAATCCCTATACCATCGTTACCAACCACTATAAATTTCTATTTCAATTTTTGACGAACAAAAAGATTTTATTAACATTCAAACATCGGAATCCAGCCGGAACAAATCCCTGAGCTGTCAACTACATCCTGATTGTAAACAAATAACAAGCTAAACAAAGATGGGCACGACTAACAATCTTGATAACAAGGTATTCAATAAGATCTCACCCAAAAAGGATTAGATCAAGATTTTATTGAAAAACTGGTAAATAGAAGAGATGATGGGAGAACGAACGGGCTTAATCGGCGAAGGGGTATGAAGATCTGAAAGGTGGAGAAGTGGCGATTAGAACCCTAGTTATGGGAGTCGACTCTCAAAACAACTTTAAACTTATTTTATTTTATCTCGACTATTTCTATTTCAATTAATAATAAAAAAATGAACAAAAATTGCTATTCTTTCTTGGAATGGAAGTGTAATAATCTCTTGCATTGTCTTGATTAAACCTACTATATCACTGTTCTCACTCTTGCTTTTATCCATTGAAGGAAAATTTTCCCTTCCCATTAACAGTGATATAAATTTGATTTCTTAAATGGCCGCATATGTGATTCAATGAGTTCAAATATATCAACCCGTGAACGACATCCCTGAAATATAAATAAACAAATAACTATCAATCTTTTTAATCATTTCTTCTATCAAATGATTTTTTTTTTTGTGAAATAAACCTTACTTAAAAATTTGTTTAAAGTCGTAGAAAATGTGCATCCACCATTTTGATCTAAAATCACCATCAACCGTATTTTCGTTTTCTTTGAATGAATTTGCTTACTCTTTGAAATAATTGATAATTGGCAGCACAGGTTTGGTCACCAACTCCTCAAGGTCGTGACCTTTTATGAAGTTTTCAACAAACACTATTAATATGATATTTGATGAAATGTAAATCAAATAAGAAATGTGACTTTTTTGGTAAGGCTTTGCGTCAATAAACGATCGTAGAAAACTATTGTCCAGGTAACTCTTTGTTCCTTTACATATTAAAACAATCACGATAGTCTCTAATTAGGAACTAGACATTGATGCCCCAACCTAATGCAGTTGTAGTGTCTGCAGCAACAGGTGTAATAGGAATAGGTGTAAGAGGTGTAATAGGTAACTGGGTATTCACAACAGATGGAGCTGATTCAGAAATGGTCAAAATTGGGGCACTGATGGGTGTAATATATAGAAATAGGGCTTGAAGCTACCCCGACTACCTCGTCAACGTTTGACGAGGGTGTAGTAGTCATCACATCAACCATTTCTTTCGGCATTCCCGATGTGACTATAACTGATTCTGACTGCTCAACAATTACCTATAAACATGTAATGAGAAAGATTTATATATTTTAGAGCATTAAAAAAATTATATATCGTAAAAGAAATTCGAATGGATTAGTTACAAAAACTTGATTAATCAAGGGGGTCTTCCATAGATACAGATTCAGACATTAATTTACCTTCTTGTTGGATTTCTTATTGGATTTCTTCCTGGATTTCTGCTTCTTAGATTTGGGCGGAGGGATGGGATCAGGTTTATCCACTTTCTACATATTTTCAGGTTTATCCCCTTCCTCCATCTTTTGTTTTCTGGATTATATTCCCTCAATTCCGTGACTCGCTGCAGACGCTTCCTCAATTCCTCGGTGGCTCGCACTAAACCCTCCATAAGTTACTTCCTAAGTTGCACGTCCTCCATTTCCTCCTCCATATCCTATTGACAACCCATCAACTTTTTTAATCAAGCCCTGATCAAAATTTAATTTAAAAATCCAAAAATCCAAAATTCACCAAATTAATATATGTTGTAGTTTAAACTAACACGAGCAATAACCTATTTTTAGAATTTCCAAATTCAAACCCAAACTTTGATTTTAAGCAAGAAATCGAAGGATTTTTCGAAAATATGATTTTTGAAAAACTGAACGAAATTGCAAGATATATATAACACTGGAAAGCTCTTGAAATACTGAAAACAATGATGGTTTCAGAATAAAAAACCCTTAAGAATTGATGGAGAAATTAAGCAAGAAAATCATCAGTAGTTCGACTGTGTGTATATGTATATGTTCGTACTGAGAGAAAATACGCTAAGTAAAAACTTGAGCAGTTGTAAATACTAAGGATAGTCTTTGGATGGAAAATAAAATATGATTATTGCTAGAGGTCCCAAAAAAATTCTCAAAATAGTTTTCAAAAAAGACATGACAACTTATTATTGGTAGGATTTATATTAATACACGCTGGGTTCATTACATTAATGAGGAAGTAACCAATAAAAACAAGACAACTCATTTTTTTGGGAAATATTTTAGAAAAAGTATTTAGGACGTCTAAAATTTTTCATAAAATATATATATACATAAGCCGGAATGACTATCGATATGACTATACGTTACGAAAACTCCAAAACTCCAAAAACCACAAAACTTATTCCAGTCTCTTCTATTATACGTTACGAAACTTTTTCATGCATGGGCTAGACAATAATAAGCCCAAAATTTCACTAAATCCATGCATGAATTATTTCACTTCTCTGTAGACCCTGCCTTGCCAACTCATCTGCTCCACTTATCTCTTCTCTAGAAATGTCTAATCTGATTCTCTGTGACGTTGAAAATTAAATCCATTCAGCATCCTAATCTAATGTTTTCGAAAACAAATGCTATTATTCTTGAAAAATTCGTGATAGCTAAATCACTATCTGAGCAAATTACTGAACCTTCCATTTCCACTACATTAATTAAGATCGTTTTTCATATGTTTCAATTTTAACCTTTAGTGGATAGAAAGAATTACCTTGACCTAAAAATAAATCTAAGATTACCTTCAATGTCCAAGATATTTCCACCTATTCCATTCTCTGGAACATTGTTTATGTTAAGGAAAAAAGAATCATCAACATATCCTATGAGTTGTGAGTTCCAGCTCCAGAATCTTTTAATTCACTGGTTTTTGTTTGTCAATAAAATTGCTCTTACAGGATTGATAAACCATAAGTCCTCATCTTCCTTCCGTACAAAATGTACTGCTTGACTCCACTTAAATGATCTGATCTGCACCAATCTCTGTAACTGTACGTTCTAAGTCTTCCTTTACTGAGTTGAAAAATAATTGATTCCTGGCTAGTCGTGAAGTTCATAAACTCTCTTAAGAATATACCTTTTGCACAAGAAAGCTACTCTTAAAAAAAAAATCTAAGATCGTGCACTATGATATTCTCAATCTGCACTATTGCAATATGAATTTTCATAACAAAAAAACATCTTTGCATTCCCAAAATATGTGATCCAATGTTTCTAGGAAAGAGTTACATCTGTTGCAATTGGTTTCTTGGGTCCTAGGCAATCTTTCTTGGAAAAACACTTTGTATGGTATGATTTTATCCTCATATTTCCACAAAAACATTTATTGGTGGGACCTTCATTTTCTATAAAATCTACACACTTTTTGTCTTCTTTCAAATCTTCTCCTTGTGCCAGTTTATCTGCTTCATTAGAATAAAATCCACTCCCATGTACATTCCAAATCACTTTGTCTTTCCTTTCTCTCAAGCTTATTCTATTGAGAATGCTATAAGATATTCTCAGCTTGTGCAGATTCACATTTTCTAAAATTTCTTGTCCATGCATCTATTTTACTCAGCAATGAATTTTGTTAGACGAAAATTTATATTCTAACACTCCCCCTCACTCGAAAGCCCATTTTTGGGTCGTGAGTGGATCACGGGCACCCATCTTCAGGAAATTAATTTGTTTTTTATGTCCATAATAATTATGAGAATATTGGGGGTCATAGAGAGTCGAAACTGAGACATCTGCGTGCCTGAGTTTTGA
This sequence comes from Kitagawia praeruptora, assembly GCA_037693485.1. Classification (NCBI taxonomy): domain Eukaryota; kingdom Viridiplantae; phylum Streptophyta; class Magnoliopsida; order Apiales; family Apiaceae; genus Kitagawia; species Kitagawia praeruptora. The sequence goes on from CM075352.1 coordinate 131,706,613, forward strand.
TACCATGTTAAATAAACAGTAGCTCTAAAAATTTAAGGTATTAGAAGAAGGTCCTAATTGGATCTTATATTATATTCTAATAAATTCCATTCTATCACCACTACTTCAACTGGAATACTTTTCCACTTGGAGATCAGTCATTTTTTTTCTTCAAATTTGTCAGAACAAGAGTACAAGACCTTCTCTATTTTTATCTTGACATGCAATTGACCATTTAAGCAAATGCCATTTCTTCTTTAAAATTGAATCTGAATTATAAGAACTTTCCCCAAAAGAGAATATTAGAAGTAAATCTTACCTCAAGGAACTAGTTAGGAAAGTGAAAAGTAGGGAATAGAGTCAAAATGGAAGAAAGTTATTATTCCCTTCATCCCCCTCATTTCTTTAGATTGGATGGGGGAGGGGAACACGGAGACCAAGACAATGCATAAAAAATAAGTAAAGTTAGATGAAAAATGGGCAAAGTGGTGGGACCTATCAATATTTAATAATAGATTTGAGATAGTGTAGGAAAGTAGTGGATGCAATATTATTTTTTATTATTAAATATGAGATAGTGGGGAAAAGTAGTGGGTGTAATAGTGGGGTAAACTTACTATTTATGGTAACGTAAACAAATGAGAGCGACATCCCAAAATAGTAACTGTAAAGAAATGAGAGGAACAGAAGGAGTATTATTGAAGTAAAAATGCACTAATAAATAAATAAGGAATGATGACCATGTTATCTCAAAAACGAATGTCTAAAAATCTCTAATAATATAAAATATACTATTAGATTATTATTTTGTATTAATTTTTTAATTTTCAAGTTAAAAAATCATATATAAAAATTATTAGTCTTAATAAATTCTTATTACTTTAGATTTCTTTAGTTCTCGAGCAAAATTACTCCTAAATGAGTGCGCTTGGTGAAAGAGTTAAAGTGAATTATCTAAATAGTTTAAATGTATATATATTTTTTATATTGTGGTATTAAATTTGTTTGAAAAATGTCAATTAATTATAAACTATGTTATAGGGAGAATATTGTATAACAATATTTTGGAGGTTTGCTGGAATCATGGAGCAAAATATGGATATTTCACTAAGAACACGGAAGGAGATTGGTGATTTTTTGTGGCTGATCTTGTTTATTGATATTTCAGGGGTGAACTATCAATCATCCTTTACAAGATGCCTACGTACCCTATTTATAGGGATCAAGCCATACGTAGTTCTTTGAGAAGAAGTTACCTAGATGGGCTAGGGTTTCTATGGGCTCGGCTTGGCCCAAATTTACTAGGCGTCTTCTTGGGCTGATATATTTTACTCATTTATCCTGCTCATGACCCATGGCCCATTAAAGGTTACCTATGGCTAACATGATGCTCGAATCAGGTGGCCTCACTGGTGAGGCTAATGGAGAAGCTACGTGGCCTCGCATGCGACTTCGCTGGGCTAGTCATGCAAGGTGGTCCACACTGTACGGAGATAATCACACTCACGCGACCTCGTTGGGCCTGACCGTAAGCCTTCATAATACATATGCTCTAGGCTTGCTGGACCTCTAGCCTTCATAAGAGTATTCTAGGCCTCGCTGGACCTTGCAGAGACAGTATTCTAGGTCTCGATGGACCTCTAGGTCTCGCTGGACCTCTAGGCCACGCTAGACCTTGTAGAGAGACGTGCAGGATAGATGTTATCCCATACTAGGGACTTTGCTGGCGAACTCGACCCGCAGCTTGGGGTCACAAACTTCCACATTGTGCTTGAAAGTATATTGGACTGACTCCTGGTGGTGGGTTTTAGTGACCCAATCTTCATCTCTAGGCCCATTATGAGTTGTGGACCTCTATTAAAGCCCATTAGGACTGCTTAGGGCTTATGCCAAGATTTGGGCATAACAACTATCCCCCGAGTCCATATTGTCATTGAAGATGCGATGTGGACTCAAAAACTACTTTGTCAAAACTTCGATGCGAGGCCTGTGCTCGCTATAGATTACTGTAAATGAAAGCATAACTATCTCAAGTGCCTTGGGATTGCATCGCGATCCCTATGAATTTGAATGGTTTCAGACAACTGTCGTGTCTCAAGATCTGTTCCCAGCCGCGCTAAGATGATGACACGTGTTGTGTGCCTTTCAATTAATGTAAAGCCAAGTATATGTAAGTAATGGCGACCTCAAAGGGTCCTTCCAAGAGCAATGTGGTCCTGCAGGGACGTTGAGAGGCGACCCCATAGGGCCTTGCAGTCATAAATTGTTATAATTATTTCTTCTATCCAGCTGATGTGTGAGCTCAGACTTTCACCTATATCTTCAAGTCTTCTTAAAGTATGATGAGAGGACTCTCCTCTGCTCCTTGTTATTATGATGAGAGGACTCCCTTTATGTTAAGAGGACCTCTTGTTGATATAATGAGAGGACTCCTTACAGCTTCATATATTGCGAGGCCTCCTTGTAGCCTAATATGTTGCGAGGCCTCCTTGCAGCCTCATATGTTGCGAGGCCTCCTCGCAGCCTCATACGTTGCGAGGCCTCCTCGCAGCCTCATACGTTGCGAGGCCTCCTCCTACTGATATAATGAGAGGTTTCCTCTGTACATGTATATGCGAGGACACTTTGTTTGTTTTTTTTAATAAGCCACATGTGCTCCTGTTAGTCCACACGCTGACCCCTGTTCGTCTTTTTCATTTTAGTTGATCATGCTGCCCCACTTTTTAACTTCCTTTTGATCCTTGATTCTGTGACCTCGTATTCCACCTTCTTTTATAGCCTTGTAGATAGATTGCATCCATCATGTTGCTAGCTCTAGCCCCGGCTCGCATATGCTAGCTGGTGGGCCATTAATCTTTGAAAACTAATAATTTTGAATTTTTCCAAGTGCTTTGGGATACCTGATTGAGTCTTCATATGCTCCCCCCATCATCGCCACTGGGGTCAAGTGGCCTCACATCGCAAGATATCGACCTTGCAACGCTATGTGCGGCCTCGCAACGCTAGATGCTGGCTTTGTCTTGTAATCTTCAAATGTCCCACTATAAGAGGTGTTTATGTAATGGCATTACCCACGAGTCCTCATTATCATCATTGATATGATAAGGAATCAAAGTGTTTCAGCAATCTTCTTGTACTGTTTGGAGTTAACAACATTTGTAATGAAGAGAATTTTGATGTGACCCCGCTATGAGTTTTCATTCAGATTGGGGCAATGTATGTTGATATTAGTAAAGTCCATACCTAGCAGGGGGCTTGTTTGATAGATGCTCTTCCTGGTGTACTGAGGTAGTTGAGGACCTCCTCATTACCGCCAAGGATCGGGGGCGTCCCCCCTCTCCCCAAGGATCGGGGGCGTCCCCCCTCTCCCCAAGGATCGGGGGCGTCCCCCCTCTCCTGGACGTAGAGGTATTTCACAAAGAAGCATCTTCATAAGAGTATTCTAGGCCTCGCTGGACCCCTAGGCCTCGCTGGACCTTGTAGAGACAGTATTCTAGGTCTCGCTGGACCTCTAGGCCACGCTGGACCTTGTACAGAGACGTGCATGATAGATGCTATCACATACTAGGGACTTTGCTGGCGAACTCGACCCGCGGTTTGGGGTCGCAAACTTCCACAATGTGCTTGATAGTATATTGGACTGACTCCTGGTGGTGGGTTTTAGTGACCCAATATTCATCTCTAGGCCCATTATGAGTTGTGGACCTCTATTCAAGCCCATTAGACCTGCTTAGGGCTTATGCCAAGATTTGGGCATAACAAACTATTTTTTAACTAGTACTAATAGCACCAATATAAAGGGAAGGGTATTCGTTGAAAATATAACATTTACATCACAAATAATATTTATATTGAAGCATAATCAAATACAGAGCATTTAAATTTACAAATTTTTATTATTCAACACATATATAATTTAGGTTCAACATCATTTATTAAATGATAACTAAAATTTAATTGAATATATATAATTTAATTATTCAATATTCTTCCTGGATTCACTATCAAATTAGGATATGAAAATATGAAATCTTGTTGATTCGTAGTTAAAACATTGTTGAATAAATATAATAAAATTCTAAACTATTTTTTTGAGATTCACTAATACCAAATTAAAATATAAAATATAATTAATTTTATATATTTCTTTTAATCATAAAATATAAATTAAAAGTAATATAAATAGGTTGATTAGATACACAAATGTATGTATACAATTTTCTTTTAATATAAAAATAGTTTATAAGTATGTACTTGAGAGGATTTTTACTTAAACTCACCCTATTTATATTATTTTTAATTTATATTTATTTGAATTAAATATTTTTATTATATTTTTCTTATAACAAAATTGCTGCATCCAATTATTTAACTAGTGAATCTTCAACCGTGTAGGGCCCAAGCGCGACAAATTTTGCTAATTTTCTTTCTTAACATTTTGCGCTACTGCGACTTGCCGACTTGTGCCTTTCTGGTCCCACACTCCCGGTTGAATTTCTTGTTTGTGTTTTCTAGTTTATTTTGTCTTTTTCCATTATTAATACTAGCTTATAACCCGTGCAAAGCACGGGTTACTTTTTGCACGGGCTACTTTCAATATTTAATGATTTATTTATAGTGCAATATAATATTATAAATATTAATTATAATATGTTATTGAAAAAATTCGAAACTTACATCTTTGTATATAATAATTTTTAGTATTAAATATAAATTAATATGTTGTTGGCAGGAATCGAGCCTTTTATCTCTGCATATAACAATTTTTAATATTATTATATCTAACGGTCATGATCTATTTGAGTTGCTGATCTAACGGTGATAAATGAGGGATAACCAAAATTAGGATAACCAAAAAAGGGGGTTAACCAACTACAAATTATACCCCTTTTGCTTATTATAATATAGTATAGATATATAAGTATAGATCAGAGGAACGGATACACTTAGGAAAAAAAAAAACTGATATGACTATGGTTCTTAAAATTCCGATGTCTAACTAGTGCATTTCGAATTCGATAAAAAATAGATGAATATATGTTGATATGAATATGAAATTAAATTGATTTGAAACAAAATAGATAATACTTACAACAAAACCTAATTAATCGTATTCCTACAAAAAAATTATAAACACATTAAAATTTAATATCATTAAAATATTAGTAAATTCTTTTGCAAATCAATTACAAATTAGAAATCAATCTAAAAATGATAAAAATATCACTCTTTGAAAGTAGGCGACGAGAATGTTCAGTTTTATCATTTTTATCGACGTTATAAACATTCCTCATTGAGTATTTCAGATTTGAACTTGTTAATTTTCATAAAAAAAATGTATTTTTAGAAATAAAATATTTTCTGCAAATGATATGAATCCTGTAAATGTCTATCACGTATAATTTGATACACATTTTGAACATAGGTAATGTCACAAAAAAATATATTGTATTCTTTTGTTTTTGCGTTCAATATTTGAACCTTTTATGTAATATACATTTTTCAAGTGCAATATTCCTCCCTTACGTATTTGGGTGATGGCCCTAAATGCTAATCTCACAAAACATTTGGCCCGAAATGTCTATATTCGAAATGGATGACCCTAATTACCCACGGGACACGCATGTGGGAAAGAAGTATCCGGACACTCCTTTGACACATGCGTGTCCTTCACAAAACTGAAATATACACTCGTGAACAGTGCTTGTGACACGCATGTTGAGAATGCGTGTCCTGAGATGCGCATGTTTAACATGCGTGTCTCAAGCACTGATTATCGTCGTTCCCAGCTTGCCGTCGCCGGATTTTCCTCGTTTTTTTCAATCTTGTCAAAGAGTTGTTGAGGGTATGACATCATGCATGACATCTTAGGGGTTGTTGTAATAGTAGATGGTTGTTGGGGGTTGTTGAAATAGTGTTAAAGTATAGTTTTATATAAGAGGCAATTACCTCATTTGTAATACTTGGAGAAGTATGAATATAATTCATATCTATAAACTTCTACCCCAACTGATCTCCCTCTTCTATCTCAATAATTTCCACATATTCACAGAATTTGACATGGTATTAGAGCAAGTCGATCTATAGAGAGATTGAGAGCATTTCAGTTGAAGCGTTGTTGTTTTTCAAGGGAAACACAGGCTGCCTATTTTCTTCAGTTTCATCAACACATATTCCAGAGAACAACCAGGCGACCCCTACCAGTACAAGAACAGCCAGAAAACACGCTGCCAGGCACTGGTTGGCGTGTGGTTCAGCTCTGGTCAGATTCTGTTGAAACTTCTAATCAGTTCAAGGGCTGATTGGTGGCCATGACGACAAAGCAGCAGAAGTAGTTGCATTTCAAACAACACAGTTCACTGCCTAAAATATGCATGTGCGGCACTTTCAATATTTTTTGACATTGCCTAAAATGTACTACGTGGTCGTAAGTCGAGTCCCGGTATTCCCAAAAATCTCAATTACAATCCTAGAGATGGGTCTAGTTGGAAGCTTAGGTTATGCACAAGTGCTTCTAAGTGTTCCACTCTTCAATCCCAAGATAGGTTTTTCATCCCAAGATGGGATTTCGAGTGAGGGGGCGTGTCAAAGAGTTGTTGGGGGTATGACATCATGCATGACATCTTAGGGGTTGTTGTAATAGTAGATGGTTGTTGGGGGTTGTTGAAATAGTGTTAAAGTATAGTTCTATATAAGAGGCAATTACCTCATTTGTAATACTTGGAGAAGTATGAATATAATTCATATCTATAAACTTCTACCCCAACTGATCTCACTCTTCTATCTCTATAATTTCCACATATTCACAGAATTTGACAAATCTCTTCTTCGTTCCTTCTCCACAGGCAACGAGCACACACGTTCTACATATCAAACTGATAGTCTCTCCACCCTCTACAACTCTATAATTGTAGATTTCAGTTTGTTTCGCCGGATTCGAAAGACCCAATTCGAAGCTCAAATTCCGATCTATTTTTCGAGTAGCTTGTCCACGCCCTGCGGGGCCAAAACTCACAAAGAAGTCGGGGAGAAATGGAGAGGCTATCCTAGGCTTCATTTTGATGTCCTCAAAATTAATGGAGGTGGCCGGAATAAAGAGAATCGATGTGGACGATTTTCATGCGATTTTGGTGTCGTCTGAGCTCCGGAATCGTTTCTGTGAAAATGACGTTGTATGACGTCATTACGCATCCTCAGACTGCGTTACCCCTGATGCGCATTCTAGGAATGCGTATCCCATGACACGCATTCTCAGAATGCGTGACCCGTGAGTATATCGGGCCATTGTTCCCGCACATTGGCATATCAGGCCATGGGACTCCAAATCTAGGCATTTTGGACATTTTCTCTACGTATTTTTGGCTTTAAATTTTAAAACAAAAATTTTAACTTGGTTGAAGAATTGGTATTTTTATTGGTCATCCTAACATTAAACTTCTGAAATGATAAGGAGACGTACGTAAACTCAAGATTTATTATATGTTACCACTAAAACAGGAGGAGATAAGGAGCGAGTGATGCTTGTTAACCAAAAGGATTATAGAACATAAAAAGTATCTATGGAAGCCATGTACGTAATAGTAATCGCAGGTGCTGCTGCTATTTTAGTTGTGACTATAGTGTCCTGTATCTTTGCATGTTGTAGTTCGCACGAGTCTACTTGTAAAGGTTCAGGTGGTAACAGGGGTGCCACCAGATCAGGGCCTGATGAAGCTAATCTTTCGGTGATCGGAATGACTACTGCTAGTTATGGTAGCGCTCAGTTTGGTGGAGGTGGACATCATCATGGTGGTGGTGGTGGATATGGTGGCGGAGGGTGTGGTGGTGGTGGTGGATGTGGTGGCGGAGGCGGATGTGGCGGAGGCGGAGGCAGCTAAATATACTTAATATGATTTATTTATTTTTACTTCATTTTGTAGTTTCGGTAGGTTCTGTTGCATGTTAATCTGGGATTTTCATCGAATGTAATTATTTGATTGTTTTCTGATACTTATTCCGTTTTGGCTAACAATGAGAATTGGGAATGAAAATTTATGAACTGTGAGGTACCAATCTTAGACGCACCAATGCAATAACAAATATATACTGAGAATGCAGGATCACCAGGTTGGCCGTTATGTAGTTTATGTTTGTATCATACATAAAGATTTCTTCAAGAAGACGGATTCGGCCTGGACAATGTTGATTATAATGAGAAGAACGGTTTACAGCATGAAGGGGAAGAATGTAAAAGGGTTTAAATTCCCATCCAAGGTTGGCCAATTTAATAATTCTGGACTTGGTCCCAAGAAAAAGTTAAGAGCATGGTTTTGATTTTCGAACGTGATCAAAACTCAGAGACGACGGAGATGTTTACTTTCTGTAAATCGGGTGAAATAATTAACCAATACAAGTCAATCAAAACCTGCAGAATCCCAAGACTTGAGGGATTAGTGTAGAAGAAGAATGTTAGGTTCCCCGGATAATAAACAGAGATATGTTTCAGCCTCCAGTGGACTGGAAGTCTGGGACTTCGGCAGACACACTGCTGATATAGATAGCCATAGAACAGAAAGGAAGAGGGACTTCTTGTCCTCTTAAGACTCGAGAAGAAAACACTCTTAACTGAGATAAACCAAACATATTGAGTGTATTCCACTCGTAGAGCAGTTTCTTGGGGGAGTAAAGAGCACACGGACCTTACTTCTACTCTTTAGAGAGATGATGAAATTCTGTTGAGAGAGATTAATGTATATTAGAAAAACTGTCATTGCATGAAATTTAGGCATAAACCTTGTAATTTATTTGTATGTTCTTAGATATAATAATCTCTTGAACAACATATATAGCTGAAAACAACATTAGATAAATGTAAAACAACAATTAGAGCTGATTTTTCCCAGAAGTTGAGAGCAAGCTTTGCAAATATCTCTCCACACTATCCAATCCACAGAGTCGCTTCACGACAGGCATGGTAGCCGGAACATCCAAATCGAACATTGAATCAAACGTAACTAACCTGCTCCAAGCATGATACTGCTTTCTGGCTTCCTTGATGGCCGCTCTTGTGGCACAATGTACGGAAGCTGCCAGAAGTAAAGGCGGCTCACCCGAAGCTGCAGAATACATATACAAATTGTGATGAAATTTGCTTAGATTGTTTAATAATGGAAGGTGGTTGATGAATGTCATACTGCAGGGAGAAATGAAAGAAAGCGAACAGTTTGTTATGTGTATTAAAACATACAATTATGGTTTTAACAGAGGACACTATTCTAAAATATAGGTTCTATACAAGATAACTTTTCATGTTTCAGAATTTATTGTTTTTCCCTATCTTCTTCACGTATTTAGAACTCCAATGTCGCCAACCAGAAATTCAAAAGGTAAAATTGTGTTTCTGTATTTTCTTCAGTGTGCCAAAGTTTTACATGCTTTTATACTGAATATGTGAAGGCTTGGAGATATAATCAAGCACTTGGCCTATTATTAGAACAAGATACCAAGCCTACCTTTGTCATACTAATTTTTTTGATGTTTGGGATATAGCAAGCAAATATAGAACAAAATTATAATTGAACTGTAAAGACCGCAGACATACCCTTGGATGAGAGAACACGTTTCTCGTGGTGTCCGCTGTTTAGTACCTCAACATTGAACTGTCCTGGGATGGTGTCTATTGTTGGTATCTTGTATGTCCATGTGCTATCCGCAACCACCAACCCATCTGCATTAGTAAGGTACTCTTCAGACATGAAGAATCCAATGCCTTGAACAAAAGCCCCTTCAATCTGTATGAGAGTAAACTTCTTATTCAACTGTAATCACTTACATTGGAGGAAAAAAATACACCAGGAAACATTTGGGTATGAAGTTAAGAACACAGTCAAGTCAAAACGATAGAATATGGTTCTATCAAATATAATAATATGAAGCAAACAACGAGTCATATTCAGGTTTGAAATTATTTTAGGGGAGGCGAAAACAATATTAATACATTCGATCATAATTAAAGTTTGGCAACCTGTCCCATATCTACAGCAGGGTTCATACTTTGCCCACAATCATAAATGATATCCGCTTGAAGGATACTGGTTTCTCCAGTTAGAATATTTATTTCCACCTGCAGTACAAATGGGTTCGGCCTTGTTAGAACCATAAAGAACTGCTATACAGGAGACATTCTTTGAACAATTGACAGTGTAGACATCTTCTAAGAACTTCGAGAGCATTATATAAAAAATTGAGGATGAAACAATATCAATTTTGAACCAATCGAAACATATTCCCAAATCATTAATTGAAAGTATAATATTTAATAAGATAAGACAAGTGTGTTCAACAAATTTACCTCACTCACTGCTGCCCCATAATTCAAGTACTGACTAGAATAGGAGTCAGGTACAAAGTATGAACTTGCTGCTAAGTTTAAACCACTTGAATGTGCCTGCATAATGATAAAGATTAAAAAGTATCTACCCAGCAGCCTAGGTAATGCGGCTCTGCTGCATGTGACAGATGTTTCGAAGTATTTTTGCGTATTTCTATTTTAAATTATTCAGTATAAGATGGTTCTTCTACATATCTGAACTTTCAGACTGACTCAGTACTGTGCATACGTTTTCTCATATCAACAAGGATAAAAGTTGTAAAACTAAAAATGTCTGTGCAAGGGATCCACTATCACAGAGATCCATTCTGTTAGTCATCTAGCTAGACTTGAATATATGGGAACATATAATGAACACTGCAGGCAGATAGACAATCTTTGGTATTTGAGAAACAGGTAGTTGCAAATTAGGACTTCATGGTGAGATGTTCATGTACACTGTTGGCCCGCAATGTTTAACCAAATATACACATAAACCCTTAAAGTAAAAAAAAATGTACCCCCGTACCCCTTAAGTATGTAGTATGTGTATGTTTCTTCGACCAAAACTTAAATAACGCTGGTGAAATAGAGGGTAATATGGAGAAAAGTCTTCATTTTACTTGTTCCCTCTAAAAAAACTTGCAAATGGAATATAGTTGATTATTTCTGAAAATTTTGGAATCTTAGCCTCCTTCGTCGGATATTTCAGATTCAGTTTCCTACTAATCTCATCGGTTTTGCTGCCGTTTCCCTCATTTTGAAGGTTGTTGCTTTTTTGTGAATCATTCAGCAAAATTTGTAGCCACATGCTTGATCACAGTTAAACTGATTAGTTAGTTGAAATGTAGGTTGGTTTGTATTAAACTTGGCCATTTACTTGAATACAACCACCAGTAGATATGTACTCATTCTGTACCATCATATGAATGATATTAAAGAATGTCTTCTTTTTAATGTGTTAACCTGTACAAATGAGCACACTTGAAGTGCCAATTCGGCTATGGTTCGGCATGTGGACGAAAGCTGTTGTTACATGTCATAAATTACGTATCTGACATAAATTACAGAACTGAAACAAAATCGACATGCATCAGCAGATACAGGTAACAAAAACTGTCACAAAACTTGTCTACTCGTCAACGTATTGGAGATTATAAGGCTTAAAATAATATTTAGGAAGAGATGATAGATACCTGAAGAATTAAAGACTCCCAGTCTAAAGAAGTCATTTGAACTTGTAGACTCTGCTTAAGCGGGACAAGTCGTTCAACCAAGATGTTGCAGCAAATTCTAACCACTTCACAGCTTGATTCAGATGTAGTACTTGAAGAAGTAATCCCCCCTTGAATTAAGCTCAAAGTATCGGATTGCACAACCCGTACCTTTTCCACGAGGTCAGCAGTTCCATCACATTGGATCAAACTGAGAGCATATGCAGTCATTTGTTTTACCTTTGTCCATAGTCCCTGCCCAAGCTCAATCCCTCCAACTTCCACAACAATAGATCCATCTGAAAGAATGCTCACTTTTCCGGGGGACGGTCTCATAGTTACTGGCATCACAAGAGGAACACGAGATAGTCCCCTTTTCCTCCATATATCATTCTGATTAAATAACTTAATCATTTCAATCCTTTGTTTAAAACTTGATGACGTGGCCAATCTATCCCAGATAGAAGGGAGAGTATATTCTACAAGTTCTCCAGCACTTCGCTCGTAAAATAATTTTAGGCTATCAAATGTGTGAAGATTTCTGTATCTAACAGAATCCACTTCCAGAGAAAGAGTAGATGCCACATGTTCTATAATAGCTTCCGCAATATAAGACCCTTGCACCTCTCCGGGTCCTCGCATTGCAGATTTACTGGAAAGATTTGTCTTGCATAGTTTTATGTCAAAAGATAAAGCACCCCAATCATACTTTTTAAGCACACCGATCATATTCTCCGGAATTATGGGGCTTATATCTGGGGAAAAGCCTGCATTGATTAAAATGTCAAGGTGTAGAGCTGTAATCTTTCCATTAGATTTGAAACCAACACTGTATGTTATCTTCATAGGATGTCGTCCTCCTGCCATTATCATGTCAGTCTTGCGATTAAGATACATCCGAACAGGACGACATAATTTCTGCGCTGCAAGTGCACATGCTGTCGCAACCTAAATCAACATACCAGGTCTTTCAATCAAAGAGCAAAAGAAGTGTGCAACACAGTTTGGATAACAGTAACAGTACATATTCTTGACAATCATATATTTATTCAAATGACATGAATATTACAACTTGGGACTTGATAAAGCTTATTACAAACTGTAGTAACATGCAATTGACATCCAAGTTAAAGGTTAATTTTAAGTTCGCTACAATAGGAAAATGTGATCCACAAGGATTTCTTTGAGTAATAAACCACCAATCAATTCTAGGTTGTTATCAAATTTATGTCGCCAACAGCTAACTCTGGGCTTAAGTTAGTCAAGGAAACTATACACATTTATAGCCAAAATATGATTATCTTAAAAAGTCAATTGATATCTATTTGATATCTTGTACCTGCTGTGGGTCTATGAGGGTGAATCTAACAGTTCATCTCAAGGATATTCTCCCTGCTCGAAGGCAGGCACCTTTCCTAGCTGCAAGACATTCTAGTACTACAAGTATTCAACATTCAACATTTTTTTATATTTAAAGTTTAAACTACTAAACATCAAAAGTAACCCAAAAGTCTGATTGCATTTTAAAGTACATACATAAAAATGACAAAAGACTTGAGAGTTGATACTAGTTGAGGATAGTGCTATATTTATAAGTCTTAGTGAATAATTTAGCATTTATATATAGAGTTGCACTCCATGAAGAACACCTTACATAAAAAACAATAAAGAACACTTCTAAACCACATATTTAATTCACCCACACACAATTAAAATGCACCTTCACACACACTAACCAAGCCCATTTTTTTCAAAAAAAAAAAAATTCGGATGAACAGTGCCTGTCACGTGGCAGTGCCACGTCAGCACCTGCCATGTGGCATGCCACGTGGCACTTCCACGTCAACAGGTGGTCACCCATTTGTTGATGTGGCAGTGACACGCCACGTCTGCAAATGGGTGACCACCTGCTGACGTGGCAGTGCCGCATGGCAGGCACTGTTCATCCGATTTTTTATTTATTATTATCAAGTATGTGAGGGTGCATTTTAATTGTGTAGGTGCCCCTGGCGGGGTCGTTAGATCATAATCGATTCAATGGTTTAGATTAATTCTCTAGTGTTCTTTATATAAGGGTGTTATTCATGGAGAAATGACCTATATATATATATATATATATATATATAATTAGTACTGTAAATATAAAATATCCACAAATATTGCAGAACATGTACTCACGGGCATAGATTTTACTCCCTTTCCGCCAAAGCCTCCTCCAACCCTTCTTGTAATCACACGAACATTATTTTCAGGAATACCGAGACAAACTGCAATTACTTTGTGTGCAGATTCAGGGCACTGACTTGAACTGTGCACCACTATGCAGTCGTCCTCATCTGGGATAGCGAGGGCAGTCTGTGATTCCATATAAAAGTAATATTGTGACGGAAGCCTGATCTGTATTTTAAAAGTTAAATCATCATTTAAACACAGAAAAAGGTAAGAGCAAAGCCACATCTAAAACGCAAGCAAACACTAATAAAGACGATGAAACAAATTAAATGAGAACAGATATAAAATTAAGAAATGTACCTTAGCGGAAAGAATACTTTGATCAGCTTTGGCCATGCCTTTTGAGAAATTTCCCACCTGCACTGGACGTAGGAAGGGAAGGATGTCAAAGAAGCTTGATTTCTCAACAGCATCTTCCACAGTCATAACTGGGGGTTCTAAATTTTCAGTGTCATAATCTATGATAGCTAGGGATGCAGCCCGATCCGCATGTTTTTGTGTATCTGCAACCTGTACAACCAAATCCATTTTTAGTATACATATTATATGGTGCAATGTCAAGGGACAACATAAAAGCCAAGATAAATCAATCTACCACTAATGCAACTCGCTGACCAGTACACTCAGTAAGATCATCAGCAAATAATGTTTCGGAACCAAACGCGCTCTGTAACCCTATGTTCTGACCTCCTTGCGGGATATCATTGCAAGTTATAACAGAAGATACTCCATCTGGTAGTAAATTGGAAATAAATCTAATGTTCTTCACCCTTGCCAAAGGCTTTGTGCTATAAATAAATGCACCGTAAAGACAACTTGTTGGTGAAGGAATGTCGTCTACATAAACAGCTTCGCCTAAGGGAGGAGAGGTATTAGATATATATAGTGCTGTTGACGTCACTTAATCACAATTATTCAGAAGTTTATACAGGTAGAGAGACATACAGCAAAAAGGGACAGATAAAGGGTGAGAGAGGGGTAGAAGTTAAGGTTAAAATATATGTTGAACTGAAATTTTTGGAAAACCATATACATGTACACACTTGATTATTGCTAGTGCTACAGTAAGAATGTAATGAAATAAATTAGTGATAAATTAGTAAAAACAACTAACCAGACGCTTGAATACAAGCACCAGACTTTGTAATTGGTTCGCCAATTGGATAGTACTCTGTGCTTGATTGTATCACCTGCTTTCCAGAAGACAGTAGTGTTGGTTTCCTAATGCTATTGTTCTGGCTGTCCTTTTCTTTTCTATTGCCGTTTTTGTAAAATATTTTAGTGTTTTCAGTCAACCAGCTGTCGGTACCAATGGTACCAGTTTTAACCATGGCATACAGAAACTCAAAAAGATAAGACACGGCCAAGCTTGAACGATGTAGAGCATCTGAAGTTCCTTCTTCAGGTACAACATCAGCTCTAATTAGTTGGACAGCTTCATAAATAACACCATAACTTAAGATTTGTCCTGCTAAGTATTTCTCAACCGACCTTGCCCTTTTTGCATGTTTGGTTCCAAAGGCACCGAAAGCCATCTGAGTCTCATTTATAACAACTCCATCATCAGTTGAAGACACAACAGCGAGAAAAGCAGCATTTAGATAAGGTAATGCATTTCCAAGCGGCCTAGAAGCTGCACGATACGTTTCGAACAACAATTTAGTATCAGGTTCAGTTTCCCTCCAGAAACTATATCTTAATGACCCCCAGCATGGTACATGGATACTTACAAGCACACTTCGTTGGTCCAATGATGGCCTTGACAAGAACTCCTCTAGTGTAAGGATTTCATGTCTCAGATCTGTCATTAAGTTAACTTTTGAGCCCACTGAAAGAAGTATTGTTACAATGTCTGATGGGAAAGAAGATCGCTGTGCCATAACTAAATTCCCTCCAATACTTGCTGAGTTTCTGACAGACTCAGTAGCAACTTTCTTCAAATGGCAGGCAATTTTCTTATAGATTAGCTCCCCCTCAAAAGATGACGCACCTTCTCTTTCTTCGTTCAAAGCTAAAATAGCTTGAGAAATTGTGACAGCTGCACCAATTACTATGCCAGTATGGTCCCTCTTAATAGACAAGAGCTCAGAGACTTTCTTTAGATCAATGTAATTGTCATAGTGATCCAGTTCCTTGTAGTAACCCGTACCTGTGTCACCGGCTACTAACCTACTCTGTGTACTGTCAGTAGACAAATTAGTTTCAATGGAGGTTTCAAGCTCCTTGAGAGTGAGAGGACTATGCCAAGATTTTCCGTTAATATTTAAGCACATTGCAGACTCCATTTCACGTTTCAAGAATTCAGGATAGGTACAAATGTCATCCTTTGGATTATAAAAAGGCAGTTTACTCATTTTGGCCTCATCACTCTCTCCTTTTTTCCAAAATGAATTAATTCCCAAATCCTCCATATCAACATCAGAAGCAAAACTTTTACAAGCATCTGCAATGGGTCGATATCCAGTACATCGACAGAAATGCCCTGATATAGACTTTTCAGCTTCATCAACAGTGAGTTTGGAGAACCCTGTAGGCGGGTCTGGCCCCGGCTTCTCTTCCGCATTGACAAGTGCTGAAAAGAGTGCGACGCACATTCCGGGAGTACAGAAACCACATTGAGAAGCATGAAAACCAGCAAACCTCTCATGAATTGGATGGAAACCGTTTTTTTTACTTCCAAGTCCTTCAGTCGTCGTGATTGAACAATAATTTACACTATGTACAAGTGTGAGGCATGCATTTGTTGTGTAACTTTCAACTTGTTTGTTCACCGGGTCATACGTCGATTGTAAAACAACACAAGCACCACAACCCCCTGCAATGGTTTTAACTGGTTAAAGCAACTGCATTTTTTTTAAAACTTAAATTATATTAAAACAACACAATTACAAAGAATCACATTCCAAGTCTGCTCTAACAGTAGCTTCCACTCTAGCAGGAAACTCTTCAAACAATACATTCAAAGGCTTAGACTCTAAAGACTTGTTAGCCAACATTTG
The DNA here is from genome assembly GCA_037693485.1 of Kitagawia praeruptora. Lineage (NCBI taxonomy): Eukaryota > Viridiplantae > Streptophyta > Magnoliopsida > Apiales > Apiaceae > Kitagawia > Kitagawia praeruptora. The sequence continues at coordinate 131,723,385 of CM075352.1, forward strand.
AGCAGGGACATTCCCCTGTAGTGACTTTGTTAATATAAAGTACAATAGTACATAGCTTTGTTAGGCCAAACTCATTTGACCACTTATCAACATATAGCACAAAAAGAGTAAACAACATATCCTCAGCTCCGCTATCTCAACTACGTTACAAAGCGGATCTAGCAAGGGGCAAGAGAAAGAATCAAAAACATATGATCATCAACTAAGTGGTGTTAGATGAACTGGAAAAGCAACAACAACTATAGCTAAGAATCACACATGCATATATAAAGAAGATAAGATAAGCTACCTTCACCGCAGCTAAGTTTAACACTCTTAAAAGGGGTATGGGAACGCAAGAAGTGGAGTAAAGTAGTAGATGGATGTAATGAATCAGATGAAACCTCATATCTTTTCCCATTGACTGCAAATACAAGAACAGTTGTACCAGTCTCCATATTAATTTGTCTATAAATTTAGAACAACATATATTGCATTATATATAAGAGTGCGACTAGAAGGAAGGAAGGGGGGCACGCCACGCGGCACAAAAATTCTAAAATCTAAAAATTATATATATATATATATATATGGGCTGCTCTAGTGAGACCCCTGTTATATTGAGAACTACACATTGGGCCGCCTAAAAAAGCCCAATAATAAAAAAAGGCGCGCGCTCTCCCCTTCTTCTTTTATTTCTGACTTCTCCGCCTAAAAATTGTGTTTGCTAGCAGGAGAAGGTTGCCTTAATATATGAGTAGCCAATCATGTATATCTGTCTGTGTAAGAAGAAGACTCAGGACACCCAAGAAACAACTATTCATAATTTAACAGCCATTTTAGTGCACACCTACTTAACATATTACCATCACTCCATAACCACCATCACTTCCCAACCATCACACCACAAACCACATATCTCTAAATCACCACCACTCCTATCACCCACAGAATCACCATTTTTCGGTCAAAATCACAAAAAATTCAAAGCAAATCACCAAAAATTCAAAGCAAATCACCAAAAAATTAAATACAAATCATCAAAAATTCGAGCATAAATCATAAAAAAATGAGATATGAGACAAGATAAATCACAACATCACCATCTCCGGTCGCCACCACCACCAAATCACCGAAAAATCAAAGCAAATCACCGAAAATTCAAAGCAAATCACCAAAAAATTCAGTACAAATCATTAAAAATTCGAGCATAGTTCATCAAAAAAATTCAGATCTGAGACAAGACAAATCACAACACCATCATCTCCGGTAGCCACCACCACTAACCACCTGTTCATTTCAAATTTGTGATAAGTTTTTCAATCAAGTCTCCACTATTTTCTTCAACTTAAACCACGTGTTCACCGGACAAAGATCGAACCATGGAGACTCAGTAGATGGACTTCCATGGATTGAAGCTCGCCGGAGGAAGATGATGAAGATGGTGCACCTGCGGAGCTCGCCAGAAGAAGACGATGAAAATGTGCCCCTGCGGGGCCAGATGTCTGAAACGAAAAAGGAGGTGGTGCCGGCCATCGGAGAAGACGATCGGTGCGCTGTCGATGTGGTGGGGTGGGGTGGGGTGGGGTGGGGTGGGGTGGGGTGGGGTAGGGGGGAGGGGGGGTCGGGTGGGGGTAATGGGGGAGGGGGGTCGGATGTGGGTACGTAATTGATTTATCAGATTTGTGTGGTGGTCCAGATTAAGTAATTTGATTTTAAAATGGAAAGCTCTCAGTTCTCAATATAAGGGGGTCTCATTTGAGCACTTGCCTATATATATATATATATATATATATATATATATATATATATATATATATATATATATATATATAGCGTTCAGGTCCACAACCACCGTGGGTTGGACCAGCCACCAGGATAGCCGCAACCTTTCAATGCGGCAGAAGGTCCGCAACCTTTCAATGCGGCAGAAGGGTCCGCAACCTTTCAATGCGGCAGGACGGTCCGCATCCCTTCAATGCGGCAGTATTCTTGTGAAAGTTAAATTAAAAATAGAAAAATAAGATAAAATTCGAATTTAAATTCATAAAATTTCAAATATTAATACTCATTAATTATACGATTAATTTTACATTAGATTCACTAATTTTCTATTTTTTGAGATTTTTACATTAGATTAACTAATTTAGGAGTACGGGTCAAATCGATAGTTGACCACGACTTTTACCTTCCAAATTAATTTATTATTTTTTGAAATATTGGGAATATCACTAAATTAGACATATATTGACTTACGTGCGGTTGTATCGTCGATAAGTATTTTTTAAAAAATAGAAACAACAATCCAAGCACTGTCCCGGATTGTTGTTTCTATTTTTTAAAAAATACTTATCGACGATCCAACCACACGTAAGTCAATATATGTCTAATCTAGTGATATTCCCAAGTTTTGAAAAAATAATAAGTTTATTTGGGTGGTAAAAGTGGTAGTGAACTATCGATTTGACCAGTATATCTAACTAGTGCTTTGTCCCGGATTGTTGTTTCTATTTTTTAAAAAATACTTATCGACGATACAACCGCACGTAAGTCAATATATGTCTAATTTAGTGATATTCCCAATATTTCAAAAAATAATAAATTAATTTGGAAGGTAAATGTTACCATCCTGATTTATTTTTCAACAGTTATCTAAGATTGAGATGTACATGTCATTCCATCATTATTTAAACTACATAACATGTAAAAAATATCCATATTACATTATTAAAGATACTTTAAAGTTAAAATTAACATATTTTATTATTTTGATGCATATTTGAAGATTTAAAAATTAAACAAAAAAAAATAAAAAATCTTAAATTGCTGCCGCAATGAGACATTGCGGTAAATTTTCCTGCCGCAATGTTTGGTTGTGGCTCAGAAAAATTTTAAGTCATTAAATATGGTTGGTGGCTGGTAATAAATGAACCATCCGCAGCAATGTTTCATTGCGGCAGTTGGCAATTAAGGCTTCCTGCCGCAATGAAACATTGCGGTAGGCGTGAAATCTGTTTCCTTTAAGGTTACAGAATTTGTCTTTTTTTCCAATTTCCTTTTTTCCAAACAGCAGAAAACTCAACCAAGTGCTCAAAAATTTCAAGGGTTTGGAGCTCAAAAATTCATCCAAAATTAAGGTTAGTGCTCTATTCAATGGCTTCATTTTTATTTAGCTCTTCTAGTTCATCTAGTGAACGTAATGGTGATGATTATGTTACGCCGCCCGTTAAAAAAAATCATGTTTCTCGTAAATTATTCGTTGATGATGTAGATATTGATAATTATTATAGTAGTGTTCATAAACGTAGAGTGAAATACAATGTTCATAAAAATAAAATGAATGTTGATGATGTTGGTGGGGAAAAAAATGATGGTGGAAAGGATAAAAACAAGATAATTATTATTGATGGTGATGATGAAAAAGATGAGAAATTTGGGATGAGAAAAAATGATGATGAAGGAGATGAGGATATTAGGATGGAAAAAATTGATGATGAGGAGGATGTTAGGATGGGAAAAAATGTTGATGATGAGGATGTTAGGATGAGAAAAAATGATGATGATGAGGATATTGGAAACCAAAATTTTGATTTTACATTTGCGGATGTTAATAAGGTTGTGCCTTGTGTTGGAATGATTTTCGATACATTAGATGAGGCGGAAAGTTTTTATAGAAATTATGGTCGAAATGTCGGATTCGAGATAATAATTAGGAATACTCATAAACATCAACGGAGTCATGATCCATCATCCCGTTTGTTTATTTGTAAGAAGGGTGGAAGAGTAGCACCGGAATCGGATTATCTTGATAAAGGAAAACGACGCATTAGGGATGTAGATCCACGAACGAATTGTCGTGCTCGAATGTACGTATGTCACCTAGTTAATGTAAACAAATGGAAGGTAACTTTGGTTGATTTGAAACATAATCATTCCATGGTAACACCGGATAAGCGACAATTTTTTCAAACATCACGCAACATCGATCCGATCACCCGATCATTGATTGAGTTGTTTAACAAATCGGGGATCGAGACGAGTAAAGTGATGAAATATCTTGGTGAGACATGTGGAGGCATTGAAAATTTAGGGTTTTCTAATCAAGATGTACGTAATGTCATACGGGATATTCGGCACCGAGTGTTTGATTCCGGTGATGCGGAGTGTGGCTTGGTCTTGTTACGAAAGTTACAACAAGAGAATGCGTTCGGTCATTTCTTCTATCGAGTGGATGTGGATAACGAGAATCGTGTTAAAGGTTTGGTGTGGGTTGATCCTCGATGCATGAACGCTTACAAGAATTTTGGTGATGTGGTGACGTTCGACTCAACTTATCGAACGAATAGGTATTGTATGCCTTTCATACCTATTACGGGGGTGAACCACCATTACCAAAATATTTTGTTTGGATTTGCACTCATGAGAGATGAGACCGAGACTTCTTATCAATGGGTTTTAAAAACTTGGTTGGAAGCCGTTGACAACAAACCTCCCACTACAATAATTACCGATCAAGATATTGCTTTGGGAAATGCTATTGCCACGGTTATGCCCGAAACAAATCACTTTTATTGTACATGGCATATAAGTAGTAAATTTCCCGAGAAGTTATCTAGTTTGTACACCAAATATCCGGAATTCAAAACAGATTTTAATGCATGTGTGTACAAGTCATTGTCTCCCACGGAATTTGAAGGTAGATGGGAGGAATTGGTCGAGAAGTACAAACTTGAGGATCATGTTTTGTTAAATGAAATGTATCGCATTAGACATCAATGGATTGGTGCTTACACAAAGTCGCATTTTGCCGCCGGTATGACCACTACCTCTAGAAGCGAATCAATGAATGCATTTTTTGATGAATATGTGCAAGCATCTACCGGTTTGAAAGAATTCATTGAGAATTCCCAAAAGGCTTTGGAGGCACAATATCTTAGGGAGGTTAAAAGTGACTACGAGAGCGAAGAAAGGGAAAGGAGACTAGTATTGCAATCATCCTTGGAAATTCATGCATCCGAAATTTACACGAAAGAGATGTTTAGGCGTTTTCAAAAGGAGCTTCTAAAAAGTACATCTTATGTCGTGACGAAAACTAAAGGTGGATGTCATTTATTTAAAATGTTCGTGGTTGAGAAGTCTACCGTGCCGGAGGATCGTAGAAGAAGCTATCGGTTGACGGCCCATATTGATGGACAGATTGAATGTGTTTGTATGCAATTTGAACATTCCGGGATGATTTGTAAACACATGATCCGTTACCTAGACATGAAACAAAAAATACGTATACCGAATGATTACATCATGTCTAGGTGGACAAAAAATGGCAACAAAATTGCCGGATCTCTACCTTATACCCCTCCCGTTCTTGGTAATGTTGGTGAATCACAAGCATCAAGGTATAGTGCATTGTGCAAATCATTTCAAAATTTAGGCGCTGTTGGTAGTTGTTCCGTCCCACGTTTCAACTACGTGATGAACTTGATTGAGCGAGAGAGGTGTCACGTGGAAATTGCTTTTCCACAAGAAGATAAGATCGAACAAATGAACGAGTCGTTTCCTCAAGAAGATTGGGATCATGATCCGATATTCGATCCTCCAATGTCACAAACTAAGGGACGAAAGAAAGCGGCAAGATATAAAAGTGGTATTGAAACGTCAACTTCAACAACCAAGCAACGAAAGTGCGGAAAATGTGGGTTGGTAGGAGCAAACCATGATAGAAGAAATTGTCCTGGCAATTAGTTTCAATTGTATTCTGTAATATTTGAAACAATTTTTATTAATTATAATCTTAATTTTCTATGTAAGGTATTAATATGCAATCCATGCATTTGTACTAGTTTAAATTAGAATTTTTTCCAATTTTTCGAATATTAGGAAAAACACATAAATTAGTAAACACTTAACGAAATCTTTAATTTATCTCGAATTTAATATTTAACAATAGTAATAAATTGGAATTTTATCAATTTCCAAATTTTAATATCAAGGAAAAAAAAATAATCTGTCTATCCGCAAGGAGGCCTTGCGGTAGGGATGTGCCTATCCGCAACGCCTCATTGCGGCGGGGAGGAGTCCAGTAGCTTTTCTCTCTCCTCCCCTGTTTTCCCCTGTGAGCGCAGGGGAAAACAGGGGAGGAGAGAGAAAAGCTACTGGACTCCTCCCTGCCGCAATGAGGCCTTGCGGATGTCAATAATTTTTTATTATTATTTATGCCCTGATTATAAAAATTGGAAAAATGATAAAATTACAATTTATTTCAATTGCTAAATGTAAAATTCGAGAAAAATGAAAAAAAATATTTTTTTCCCAAATTTTATTTTAAAACTTGACAAAATTTGCATTTAAAAATCGAAAAAAGGCATAAATTATATTTCATTCCTGATAATTAATTTAAAATTCGAGAAAAATGGGAAAAAAAATTCCGAGGTTTTTAACTAAAATTCGAAAGAAAGGATTAATTTAAAACAAAATTTGATGTTTTTTTTCGAATTTTGAAGCAATAATTATAAATAAATAATTTAAAATATTATTACTTAAAAAAATATTGAAATATGAGCGGAATTCATTTCGCATTCATATATGAACGGTTGCTAAAATTGGTAGATGTGGCATTCCTGGCCGAGCGGGTTGTTGCGAATCGAAACTCCGAGGTTAAGCGTGCTTGGGATAGAGCAAATTTGAGATGGGTGACCCCCTGGGAAGTTCCCTTTTTCCAATTTTTTTTTTTAAGTTTGCTCAAAAAAATTATTATCTAATTTTTCTGAATCTATTAAATTAATTTTTCCTGGGTCATTTGGATTAAAATATAAGTTTAAAACAAATTTATCTAATTTTTTTATACAAAATTAAAAAAAAATAAATTAGAAAAAGGGAACTTCCTAGGGGTCACCCATCCCAAAATTGCTCTAGCCCAAGCACGCTTAACCTCGGAGTTTCGATTACTAACAACCCACTCGGCCAGGAATGCCACATCTGTTCATTTTAGCAACCGTTCATATATGAATGCGAAATGAATTCCGCTCATATTTCAATATTTTTTTAAGTAATAATATTTTAAATTATTTATTTATAATTATTGCTTTAAAATTCGAAAAAAACATCAATTTTTTTTAAATTAATCCTTTCTTTCGAATTTTACTTTGAAAAACTGGATTTTTTTTCCCCACTTTTCTCTAATTTTAAATTAATTATTAGGAATAAAATATAATTTATGCCTTTTTTCGATTTTTAAATGCAAATTTTGTCAAGTTTTAAAATAAAATTTGGGGAATTTTTTTTTTTTTCATTTTTCTCGAATTTTACATTTAACAATTGAAATAAATTGTAATTTTATCATTTTTCCAATTATTAATATAAGGAAATAAATAATAAAAAAAAATTATTGCCATCCGCAAGGCCTCATTGCGGCAGTGAAGAAACTGACGCCAAGCTGATGTCATGCTGTTGTATTACTGCCGCAATGACTCTTTGCGGCAGGGAACACTTACCAGTTTTACACAGTCTTCCATATGTTCAACTTACATTCCCAAAAATTCAAATGTTATTTTCAAGATACATTAAATTTTATTTTGAATTTTAATGTTGAAAAAATTTTAATTTGAAATATTTTCTCTATAAATACTCACACCCTCAACCTAAAATTTCATATTCTAATCTTCTTCTCATTTTTCTCTCTAGAAACCTAAATTTTTTCTTATCATGGATTCAAAAAATGAGAAGAATGCTAGTTTAAAAACAAAATTGGTAGAAGCCAAGAGAGAAATCATGCTTCTTGAAGATAAAGTTGTAGATTTGGAGGTAAAAGTCGAAGAACTCGAAGAAGCCTTTAAAGAGAGAAACATGGAGATTGCCTATTTGAGGAAATTGTACGGGCATGGAGATGAACATCCGTAGACGGAAGAAGAAGGAGGGCTCGAAGAAATTGTTTTAAATAAAAATTGTATTTTGATGTTTTCCCCCATCCAAAAATATTATTAATGAATTAAAATTTTCTTTTCATGTTTATTCTAAATATTTTGTATTATCTCCAATTCAATTAAAATATTATATATTTTCAACATTTATTCGATTAAATAAATATTTTTGGGTGAATTCAAATTAAAAAGAATTTTTTTGTAAATTTTGGAATAGAATTTTATTTTATCAATTTTTTAAATTTTAAATAAATTTTGGGAAAAAAATAATTCTTTCATTTTTCTCGAATTTTACATTTAAAATTTTAAATAAATTGTAATTTTATCATTTTTCCAATTTTTAATTGAAATATTATGAATCAAATTATTTTTAAAAACTGGGTTAAAATCCGCAAGGCCTCAATGCGGCAAGAAGCTGCTGCCGCAATGAGACCTTGCGGATATCATTAATTTTTTTATTATTTATTTCCTAATATTTAAAATTGGAAAAATGATAAAATTACAATTCATTTCAATTGTTAAATGTAAAATTCGAGAAAAATGAAAAAAAATATTTTTTTTCCCCAAATTTTATTTTAAACTTGACAAAATTTGCATTTAAAAATCGAAAAAAGGCATAAATTATATTTCATTCCTGATAATTAATTTAAAATTCGAGAAAAATGGGAAAAAAAATTCCGAGGTTTTTAACTAAAATTCGAAAGAAAGGATTAATTTAAAACAAAATTTGATGTTTTTTTTCGAATTTTGAAGTAATAATTATAAATAAATAATTTAAAATATTATTACTTAAAAAAATATTAAAATATGAGCGAAATTCATTTCGCATTCATATATGAACGGTTGCTAAAATTGGCAGATGTGGCATTCCTGGCCGAGCGGGTTGTTGCGAATTGAAACTCCGAGGTTAAGCGTGCTTGGGCTAGAGCAAATCTGGGATGGGTGACCCCCTGGGAAGTTCCCTTTTTCCAATTTTTTTTTTTAAGTTTGCTCAAAAAAATTATTATCTAATTTTTCTGAATCTATTAAATTATTTTTTCCTGGGATTGAAAAAGAAATAAATAAAAAGAAATAAATGAGAAATCAAAAAGGTCGTCTTATTCAAAACCCCAATTATGACATCCCTCCTCTCCCACTTCACACCTCGGAACGCACCGTTCCGTTCTTATAGAGAGAACGGCGCTTTCACATCTTCTTAACCCGAAATGGCTGGGGAGAGGAAAGGTTCCTGGTACTCCCGGGAACAGATCCAGTGGAGACGGGGTGGGGCCTGTAGCTCAGAGGATTAGAGCACGTGGCTACGAACCACGGTGTCGGGGGTTCGAATCCCTCCTCGCCCACAACCGGCCCAAAAGGGAAGTGCCTTTCCCTCTGGGGGTAGGAAAATCATGATCGGGATAATGGAACTTGGGTGTGGGTCTTTTGTCGAAATGGAATGGCCTTTTTTTTTATTTATCGTAAACTTTTTCATTACACATAGTATGCTCGACCCCCATCAGCGTATTTTTTGTTTTACGTCCCGTAACTCTTCCTCAACCTGGCTGGGGCAGAATAGTAGAGCAAGTACAAGTATTAGTAGCCTAACAAAAAAGCGTTCCTCGTCATTAATATGTTTGCGGGGTCACCCATCCCAAAATTGCTCTAGCCCAAGCACGCTTAACCTCGGAGTTTCGATTACTAACAACCCACTCGGCCAGGAATGCCACATCTGTTCATTTTAGCAACCGTTCATATATGAATGCGAAATGAATTCCGCTCATATTTCAATATTTTTTTAAGTAATAATATTTTAAATTATTTATTTATAATTATTGCTTTAAAATTCGAAAAAAACATCAATTTTTTTTTAAATTAATCCTTTCTTTCGAATTTTACTTTGAAAAACTGGATTTTTTTCCCCACTTTTCTCTAATTTTAAATTAATTATTAGGAATAAAATATAATTTATGCCTTTTTTCGATTTTTAAATGCAAATTTTGTCAAGTTTTAAAATAAAATTTGGGGAAAAAAATATTTTTTTTTTCATTTTTCTCGAATTTTACATTTAACAATTGAAATAAATTGTAATTTTATCATTTTTCCAATTATTAATATAAGGAAATAAATAATAAAAAAAAATTACTGCCATCCGCAACGCCTCATTGCGGCAGGGAGGAGTCCAGTAACTTTTCTCTCTCCTCCCTGTTTTCCCCTGTCACAGGGGAAAACAGGGGAGGAGAGAGAAAAGCTACTGGACTCCCTCCTGCCGCAATGAGGCGTTGCGGATATCCGCAAGGAGTCATTGCGGCTATGTTTTGTTTTTTTTTTTTAAAAGTCAACTTGTTTTTTCTTTTACCCAGTAAAAACAGACAGCAAAAAAACCTGGAATAAGGAATCTGTTTTTACTGCTTCCCATCTACATTTTATAAAACCTGTTTTAACCACATAAACGCGAAATACCATATCAACACAATCCCAACCAATATAAATACAACAATACAACTACCTATTTTCAAAGCAAAATTAACAAAATAATAATACAATCAAATAAACAAGATCAAATTTAACTAAAGTCCCAGCTGCCTTTGTTGTAACCCGGCAATAGTCATTTTCCGTGCTTCCCCTTTAAAAAGCTCCCAAGCTATGCGACACCGGAAAGTCAAAATATCATATACTGGGTGCCACATTACATCTTTCAATGATATGCCGCCAAGTATAGCATCCATATACTTGCAAACGTACACGCCACAATCAGAGCCGCCTTGTTGCTTCGGTCGATCCTTAATGAACTTCACATCCATGAAACTATCTTCAGCAAATCTCAAAGGTTCCAAGAAATGAAGCATGCACGGCAATAATTTTTCCTACAAATTTACCACAAAAATTAAAAACATATTCAAGAAGAAGACATATTTAAAAAACATTGCATAAGATTACCATGACATAAATCTCCTTGGCGTACACCTTTCGTAAGTCACAATAAGATCCATGGTCCCGGAGAGGATCAATTAAAAGCAATTTCATTCGTTCAAGGTCCACAACAAACAAAAACCAATGACCACCTGTGCATACGGGGAACATAGCAACATCACACAAGTGTATTGGTGGCCCAAACTGCTGGTCTTGATAGATATTATAGAAATTTTCTTGCTCTTTCAACCTCTCTGGAGTTTTACAATTTGCATGCATCTGCAAAAAAGAGAAAATAAGTTATGAAATGCAAGAATTCTTGCAATTTCTATTATTCTATATTTCTTGCATTTTATAACCTTATTTCAATAATTTTGCATTTTAGACCTTTATTTCTCTATTTCTCGCATTTTATAACCTTATTTCTATAATTTCGCATTTTAGACCTTTATTTCTCTATTTCTTGCATTTTAGACCTTTATTTCTCTATTTCTTGCATTTTAGACCTTTATTTCAATAATTTTGCATTTTAGACCTTTATTTCTATATTTCTTGCATTTTATAACCTTATTTCAATAATTTTGCATTTTAGACCTTTATTTCTCTATTTCTCGCATTTTAGACCTTTATTTCTCTATTTCTTGCATTTTAGACCTTTATTTCTATAATTTTGCATTTTAGACCTTTATTTCTATATTTCTTGCATTTTATAACCTTATTTCAATAATTTTGCATTTTAGACCTTTATTTATCTATTTCTCGCATTTTAGACCTTTATTTCTCTATTTCTTGCATTTTAGACCTTTATTTCTATAATTTTGCATTTTAGACCTTTATTTCTATATTTCTTGCATTTTATAACCTTATTTCAATAATTTTGCATTTTAGACCTTTATTTCTCTATTTCTCGCATTTTATAACCTTATTTATATAATTTCGCATTTTAGACCTTTATTTCTCTATTTCTTGCATTTTAGACCTTTATTTATCTATTTCTTGCATTTTATAACCTTATTTCTATAATTTTGCATTTTAGACCTTTATTTCTCTATTTCTCGCATTTTATAACCTTATTTCTCTATTTCTTGCATTTTATAACCTTATTTCTCTATTTCTTGCATTTTAGACCTTTATTTCTCTATTTCTCGCATTTTATAACCTTATTTCTATAATTTCGCATTTTAGACCTTTATTTCTCTATTTCTTGCATTTTAGACCTTTATTTCTCTATTTTTTGCATTTTAGACCTTTATTTCTATAATTTTGCATTTTAGACCTTTATTTTTATAATTTTGCATTTTAGACCTTTATTTCTCTATTTCTTGCATTTTATAACCTTATTTCTATAATTTTGCATTTTAGACCTTTATTTCTCTATTTCTCGCATTTTATAACCTTATTTCTCTATTTCTTGCATTTTATAACCTTATTTCTCTATTTCTTGCATTTTAAACCTTTATTTCTCTATTTCTCGCATTTTATAACCTTATTTCTATAATTTCGCATTTTAGACCTTTATTTCTCTATTTCTTGCATTTTAGACCTTTATTTCTCTATTTTTTGCATTTTAGACCTTTATTTCTATAATTTTGCATTTTAGACCTTTATTTTTATAATTTTGCATTTTATAATTCTATAATAATGCAATAAGTTATGAAATGCAACAATTAACTAATTAACCAAATAATAAGTTATGAAATGGAATAATTAACCAAATTAAGGACTAAAATGCAAGAAATTTGAATTGATTTACCTCCAAGTCGGTGCAATGCCCAGTTGCAATGGTCGTGAAATAACTCATGCCAAGGAAGAACCTCTTGGATTTACCGCCTAGCACTTTATGCTGAACATATGTACTCTCCCTAAGCTTCAGCAGGTCAATATATGCATCCAGAACTGACGACTCTATTTCCTTATCGCGTTTTAGGCATTGGACATTTTCCCAAGCAAGCTCCGCAACCATCCCACCAACACTCTTAATAAAATTATGCTTTTCACCCCACCAATGCTTAAACAGCCAGTTGATTTTCCGATTTTTCAGTGGCCTCTTCATATCACCTGATACATAAGCAGGCCGCCTCTGCGTATCCTTGTATTTATCCTCTTCAGTGTCCAACTGCAAATACATGTCAATACCCCTAATCATGATGGATATTCATGGCATATGGAAAAAATATCAAGCCAAAACGAATGTATGATTCAAGATACATACCCCAAGCATTTCTCTTAAGTGATCAGGAATAACACCACTGATACTACCAAACTTCACTAATCCACCCGCCACTGGGGTAAACTCTGAACCAGGAGTAGTGGTTTCATCCTGCCATTCGATGAAGATACAAAAATCATATAAACATTTCAAATACAATAGTCACAAAGTTGAGTCAAAGTTAAAGATTATTACATCAAGGTTGACACCAGGAGGGATGGGGCGGTCTGATAAAGGTGTTACCATGTGTGTAGAAGGAGAAGGAGCAACTGTAGTCTGAACCTGTATCGGCTGTGAAGGAGGAGGGCTAACGTGCAACCACAATGTGATAAAAACATGAATAACGTATTCATGCTGTTGGTATATAAGAAAGGAAATCACAAATAAGAGAGATTAGTACCTCAATATGAGCATCAGGGGGGACAGACTGTGAAGGAGGAGGGCTAGATCCCAGGGTCGGCTGTGTAACAGGAGGAGCAGCTGCTGTAGTCTCAACTGTAGTCTCAAGCTGTATAAGCTGTGAAGGAGGAGGGCTAACCTGCAACCGCAATGTGATAAAAACATGAATAACATATTCATGCTGTTGGTATATAAGAAAGGAAATCACAAATAGGAGAGATTAGTACCTCAATATGTGCATCAGGGGGGACAGACTGTGAAGGAGGAGGGCTAGATCCCAGGGTCGGCTGTGTAACAGGAGGAGCAGCTGCTGTAGTCTCAACTGTAGTCTCAAGCTGCAACCTCAATGTGATAACCCTTATTTCTATAATTTTGCATTTTAGACCCTTATTTCTCTATTTCTTGCATTTTAGACCTTTATTTTTCTATTTCTTGCATTTTAGACCTTTATTTCTCTATTTCTTGCATTTTAGACCCTTATTTCTCTATTTCTTGCATTTTAGACCCTTATTTCTCTATTTCTTGCATTTTATAACCTTATTTCTATTATTTTGCATTTTAGACCTTTATTTCTCTATTTCTTGCATTTTATAACTTTACTTCTCTATTTCTTGCATTTTAGACCTTTACTTCTCTATTTCTTGCATTTTAGACCTTTATTTTTCTATTTCTTGCATTTTATAACTTTACTTCTCTATTTCTTGCATTTTAGACCCTTATTTCTCTATTTCTTGCATTTTAGACCCTTATTTCTATAATTTTGCATTTAGACCTTTATAGTATTTTTATAGAAGTACAAACCTCAGTATTTCGACGTATGATCCAGTCCTTGGGCCATGCAACATGAGATCCAACAGCTTGCTTGACCGTCTCCATCTCACCAGGTACTGGAACTGGAATCAAGGCTTCTAGTTGGATCCCACTATCCACTGACACTATCAGACATCCAGTAGGCATTGGCTTGCCATGTATTTTTCTACTCATTTCTCCTCCATCCGGGTAAGCCATGCCATAGGCAACCTTGTTGCCATCCACTGCCAACTCACATGGTATTGGAGCCTACAAATATGATAACAAAAGTCAAATAGGAGAGATTAGTACCTCAATGGTATATAAGAAGAAAATCACAAATAGGAGAGATTAGTACCTCAATCTGAGCATGATGGGGGACAGATGCCGGGGTAGGCTCTGTCACAGCAGGAATAGTGCTAACCTGCAACCACAATGAGATAAAAACACGAACATATAAAAAGTTGGTATATAATAAGGAAATTACAGTAAGGAGAGATTAATATGAGCATGAGGGGGATAGATACCGGCGTAGACTGTGAAGGAGGAGGGCTAGATACTGGGGTCGTCTGTGTAACAGGAGGAGCAGCTGCTGTAGCCTCAACCTACAAGATACACCAATCATGCATTTTATACCCTTATTAATTTCTATTATTCTTGCATTAAACCAAGCGTTAAGGATTGATACCTCAACTTGGACTATAGGCGGGACAGATACCAGGGTAGGCTGTGTAGCAAGAGCATCTGTAGTCTCAACCTGCAATTATATGTCAACGAACCGATCACATAGTTATATATATAATTCCTCCTAAGTGACTCGAATTAAACCTAGCATTAAGGATTACTACCTGACGAGGACGTTTATAAGAGACATGAGATGTGGCATCGTGCGTAAGTGAAGCATGAGAATCAACAGTCTCAACCTACAATAAAATATACAACAATCATACATATATTCAATCCACTATATTCAAAGATAACAAGTATCAAAAGATTACTACCTCACGCAAACGTTTCTGAGAAACGGCTAGTGGAGGCTGCTGCGAAGATGAAGGACCGCTGGGGTCAATATCCATATCATGTGCACGAGAGGGTCTATCAAAACTAGGTCTGATAAATCCAACACCCCTCCACTCGGTGTTGATCCGATCATAACGAGCCAAAAACTCAGTGATGATATCAAAGAACCACTCGGGGGGATCACGCTCGTAAATGGCATGTAATGTCCTCATTCCACAACCCAGCTGCATTGAAGTATTTAGATGCAGGAATTAGATAAATAAAGGTCTAAAGTGCAAAAGTATATAAATAAAGGTCTAAAATGCAGAAATATACAAATAAATGTCTAAAATGCATGAATTGGAGAAATAAAGGTCTATAATGCATACCGCATCAGCCATGTCCTGCTGGGGATACCAGTCACGAGGCACAATCTTAGAACGATGCTCAGCCACAAATGGAGCAATCCTTAGCTTACTGACGCGCCTGTACCAATACATGTACTCCTCTATAGACACGTAATTGCCCTCCTCGACAATAGGTATCATGCCATCATTAAAAGCATTCCACTCCTCAACGTAATCTGCCAAGGTCACTGTATGATTGTCCCGCACCCAACGAGATGCTCTCTCCGTCCGCAGTGAAGTCATGGCAACCGGGGCCTGTGGGATATGCTGTAGAATACCAAACTGTCTCAATACTCTATCTGGCATGACATACTCAACGATATCAAAAGAAATGAGAGGGACACGACCGAGAGCCATATAGTGAGCATCCATCAAATCGATATTATAATCCACATCAACATCCTGAATGTCATAAAATCTCTGATAAGGCTGCCATGTCAGCCAACCAAGCTGAAAGCTGTCAAAGTCCCCCCGATAAAGACCTGTATGGTGGTGGGGGTTAACCCTCCTCCCATCTACCGGCTCAGCCCAAGCCAATACCCTCGGCCAAACAAAATCCATACGAGGTGCTATCAGAGGTGCCCCAGGCAACAACCTCTCGTAAGACCAAAGCTGCAAAAGCATGGTGCACCCACAAATAGCTTTGGCACCCTTCTGAGCAGCCTTGGCCAAACCCCTGAACAAATAGCTCAAAACCGCAGCTCCCCAGGCATACTCCTTAATCTCATACGCATTCTGGATTAACTGTAAATACCTGCAAAAATTCAGGAAATGCAAATTAACGTAAGAATTCAATAATTGGAGAAATTAAGGATGAACATGCAAGAAATGTGAAATTTAAGGCATAAAATGCAAGAATAAGATAAATTTAAGCATAAATTGCAAGGACTAGAGAGATAAATGAAGTCAAGAAGTACCTAGGATGCACGGTGTCTCTATTCGATGAAGGAAACAACACACCCCCAATGATGTAAAAAAGATAAGCCCGGGTGTACACAAGGTCATCGTGCTCGATAAACTCGGGAGAAGGCTTCTCCGGTTTCTTTTTATACATTTCCCTCAACCTATGAAGCTTCACCCCACCTAAATTGCAAAGAAATAAAAATTTAAGGTATAATATGCAAGAATTAAACAAATAAAGGATTAAAATGCAAGAAATTAGAATTCTTGGGCTAAAATGCAATAACTAGATAATTATCTTCCTAAATTGCAAAGAAATGAAAATTTAATGTATAACATGCAAGAATTAAACAAATTAAGGACTAAAATGCAAGAAATTAGAATTTATGGACTAAAATGCAATAACTAGATAATTATCTTCCTAAATTGCAAAGAAATGAAAATTTAATGTATAACATGCAAGAATTAAACAAATTAAGGACTAAAATGCAAGAAATTAGAATTTATGGGTTAAAATGCAATAAGTAGATAATTATCTTCCTAAATTGCAAAGAAATGATAATTTAATGTATAACATGCAAGAATTAAAAAAATTAAGGACTAAAATGCAAGAAATTAGAATTTATGGACTAAAATGCAATAACTAGATAATTATCTTCCTAAATTGCAAAGAAATGAAAAATTAATGTATAACATGCAAGAATTAAACAAATTAAGGACTAAAATGCAAGAAATTAGAATTTATGGGTTAAAATGCAATAAGTAGATAATTATCTTCCTAAATTGCAAAGAAATGATAATTTAATGTATAACATGCAAGAATTAAACAAATTAAGGACTAAAATGCAAGAAATTAGAATTTATGGACTAAAATGCAATAACTAGATAATTATCTTCCTAAATTGCAAAGAAATGAAAATTTAATGTATAACATGCAAGAATTAAACATGTTAAGGACTAAAATGCAAGAAATTAGAATTTATGGACTAAAATTCAAACCTTTTTTATACATAGCTTTGCGTTCGGTCTCAGTCAACCTCAAATCATGCCACCGTCTTAGCCAATATGGAAGCGGTGCGGAAAGCTCCGTATGAGTAACAGCACGACCACGAACAGGCAATCCCAATATCATGTAAACATCCTCTAGAGTGATGGTGATCTCACCAAATGGGAAATGAAAGGTGTTGGTCTCTGGCCTAAACCTCTCCACCAACGCCGTGATCAATCGGATGTTGTTCTGGGGAATCGAGCGTGGGTTAGTAAACGCTCGGAAACCCCAGTCTGACAGCAAACTAACCTGGGTGTCATCAAATACCCAATCGTCGAGGTTGGCTGTCAACTGGTAGACATCCAACTTCTCCCGCTCACCCCCCTGCCATATGTGACTGCTAATATGATCATCCTGCATGGTCAAGAGGGACCTATCGAGAGGCCCGCACTGCATATCCATAGCATCTGCATTGTGCAAGATCAAAGAAATAAGGCACATTTCATAAACATGTACCAAAATTGGCTAAAATTATCATTCCATTAAGACATATTTAAAACAAGAATAAATTAACACCGAATATAATTTATCAAATAAAATGCAGTACTAATATGTTAATTAATCAAAATTCGAATTAATAAATCATATTAATTCATATATTCGAATTTTAAACTCAAAAATTCAAATTAATAATTCAGAAAAATTCGAATTAAAATTTCCACAACTCATAAAAAAAATTATAATTATAATTTCATAATTATAAACCCTAATAATTCGAATTAATTCATAGTTTTAATAAAAATTCGAATAATAATTCGAAACCTAATTCTAAATTGGGCATTTCGAGCTAATTCAACCTAATTAAAGATGAGAAACCCTAATTTCAACTCAATTGAGGGTAAAAGCCCTAATTTCAAACTAATGCAAACCAAAAATGGGTAAAATTCGAACTATGAACCCTAATAATTCGATTTAGTTCATGATTTTAACTAAAATGAAGCAAATAAACACCACCCACAGTTAAAAACGAATCAAACCATGTACATATAATCGTCAGTAGCAATGAATATAGTAGTGCGTGTGTGTATGTATAACTACGTGCGTGTGTGTATAAGTGTCAATTAGAAGATACCTTGAGGAGGAAGATGGCCTGACATTTCGCAGCTCTGTGTGTAAATCGCCCGGAATCGCCTGAAATCGCCTGAAATCGCCTGAGCTCTGTGTTTAATTAGAGTTAATCGGGTCGCGGCAGCCGCAATGGGTGGTTGTATAAGTCTCCTATCCGCATCGTATCATTGCGGTAATGATTTAAGGGTAAAAATGTAATTCCATATTTTTTTGTATCCGCATTGTATCATTGCGGCAGTGATATAAGGGTAAAAAAGTAATTTCAGATTTTCATTTATCCGCTATGTATCATTGCGGCATCAAATTGGAGGGTGAAAACGTAATTTCATATATTTACTTGTTTCAATATTTCAAATTAACAGCTTTTATTAATTTATTATTTTTATTACTTTTAATAAATATAAAACTATAATAATTTATTTAAAATTTTATGTAATAATTCAAATTTTATAAACATTTTTATATTTTATAATGTATTAATTTACCAATTTTTTTAATTTTAATAAATAATAAAAATAAAGGTATAAAAACGTAAAATAATATTTAAGGACCTGAGAGCGACTCCTGCCGCAAACGTTCAATGCGGCCCATTCCTACCGCAAGTTTTCATTGCGGCACCCCTAAATTTTTTTTTAAGTTTTCCTGCCGCAAGGGTTCATTGCGGCAGTGTACGAGTTGGTGGTTGTGGGCCTTTTTTCAACCAACGGTGGCTGTGGAAGGGCACCCATATATATATATATATATATATAGGCCTTTGCTCCATATAGAACACCCTTATATAACAAACAATAAAGAACACCTTAGATCTATTATATCATTTGGCCCCGCCAGGGGCATCCAATACAAAAAGTTATTATTTTTTTACCCTCTAGCCATCCAATAACAAAAAAATTAAAATAAATAAAATAAATTTTTTTATTGTTCATAATGACGTCATGCTGACGTCAGCAGTGACGTCATCATGAACAGTAAAAAAAACTTTTTTTATTTTTATTAATTTTTTTTTCGCCGGATGGATAGAGGGTAAAAAAATAACAACTTTTTGTATTGGGTGCCATGACGGAACTCTTATATTAGATTAGATATGAGGTGTTCTTTATTGTTTGTTATATAAGGTATTTGTTATGTAGTGCAACTCTCTCTATATATATATATAATTCAAAATTTTTTATTTAGTCCCCCATTTTTATAAAAATATTTCATTTAGTTCGCTTATTTTTTTCAAAATTTTTTATTTTATTCTCATATTTTTTTTTTATAAAAATCTTCATTTAAATTCCTATTTTTTATAAAAAAAAAATTTAATTCGATCATTTTTCGATGTTCGGAAAATTTGATCATTGGCTGATCAAAATGAAAAGGAAGCTGAAGCTGGTACGCTAGTGTCACTCTCACACATCTGGCCCAGGCACTAAAGAAATGATACATAGAGTAGATAGATAAGCCTGCAACTCAACAAACATGTCTCTTCCCTTTAAGAATTTGAATCAAATTTTGAAATTATTTCATTCTGGAAATGTTAACGCCAGGTCTTATGATTTTTTGACAAGATGCATTGTCTTATTAACAATGATAAAAATGTCCTTAAAAAATAATTCAATGTACATAAATTATAATTTCTTAAAAATGTACCATAATATTTTAAGAAATATGCAAACTTAAATGAAAATGTAAGTTTTTTAGAAAAGTACCAAGCCACCTAAATTATTAGTTACAGGGTATCTTTAAATTGAAAACAAAAAATAGCAATTCGATCGAATAAGATTTGCTATTTAACGAGATTTTGTGGCGAAATTTTGTTACCTGTTAAACTCGTAGCATGAATTGAATTGGTTGGTAGTACAAGTTATTTTTACATTGTTGTAGCTTTGTGTAAGAAATTGTGTAAAAGAAGATGCTAGGGAACAGCCCCTGCCCCTGCCCCCTAGTATATATCAGTGTAAGCATGTAGTATGTGTTTGTCTGTCTCGCCGTCTTTGCAGGTCCTCTCCAGCATCAGGTGATCTGCTTGGTGGCCTCCGTTGATATGTCATGTTCTTTCTTTTCAACTACTAGTAGTTATTATTGTTCGTTTTCGGTACTTATCATTCTACATTTTACATTTTCAATTTTAGTATTGATTTATTTACAAGTATTAACTTAGGTTATAAATAACTATTGAGTTCTTCTTTAACTTAAAGTTACTATTTTTATTCATTCTAATAATTATAAATGTTGCCATATTTTTAACTCTTTCAGTTTTATGCAATTCTGATCAACCATACGTTTAAAAATACAAACTATGAAAAACTATGTTTCAAGCAGTTGAATTTTTAGCTGAACATCTGTGATCAATAATTTAATATCATCATCTTCTCATATTTATAATTAAAATATTAACTGAATGCCACAACATCATTTTTATAAGAAAATCTTGATTTGGAATTTTAAAAGAGAAAAAAAAACAATACAAATTTCGATCACTCCAAATATACAAATTCTGGTAACAAGAGGGCAATAATTTAGTGCAAACACCAATTTCTGTTTCCCTGTTATGATATTATTGCAACTCAATCTCCGTCTGATAATAAAAACGAATACCAATATCATCAACAATTTATAAGGTAAGAGCAAATTGGAGGGAAAATGTTAAAATCAGCTTCAGCTATGCCTTTTTAATAGAAACCCATATTCATTACAATCTATATTGATAATATTTATTCCATTGCTAATGATGAATTTGGAGTTTGTAATGCTTCTCAAATTATCGTTTTTAGTTCATTATCATAAAATAGTGATCCTCAAAAATTTCTTTCCGGGATGAAAAGCTTTGAATTAGAGTAAACCGTCAATCTTTTCAGGGTTGTGTTCTAAAAATCTTAAGAACTCTATAGATCAGAAATCGATGCAAAATATTACAACTATGCATAGTTAAAAGAGGAGCGTCTTCTAATTCAGAAATGTCGTCAACAACTTGCTCAAGGCTTGAGTTTTTCATGTAATATCTTAAGGGATCAACTGATCTATTCGATCACTTCTACCTGCTGTGGATCTTTGAGTTAGCAACCGAGTCTTTTAGTACGGAGTACTTCTCAAAGAGGGCAGCACATTCCAAGTACCTAGTTATTATATTAAACTAGTAATATTAGTATTCGATGGATAGCTCAAGTGGTAAAGATCTCATCTGTCGTCCCAGATCCTACTGAAGATCAGATCAGTCGAGAATCTTGCTACTTATTAGTCTCAGTGAATGTACTAGTAAATCCTCCTAAATAGATAGAAAATCATTGTTGTTTCCACATAATAAAATTTGTTGAACAGTATTCATTATCTGGCACTAATGACATACATTGATTAAGTTGATAATCTTCAAATTAAGGACTGGCTACTGTAAATATCAATTATCACAAAACATAGAAGAATATGTACTCATGGGCATATGCTTTACTGCCTTGCTGTCAATGCCTCCTTCAACCCTTTTTGTAATCACGCGAACATTATTTTCGGGTAATCTAGTGAGTATATCACAATTTATAAAGACAACTTGACAGTTATAAAAAGAAAATGTACAGATAGAAAGCAGTGTTGCTTGGGATGTTAATTTGATTGGCTTCTGGGTTCT
This sequence comes from Kitagawia praeruptora, assembly GCA_037693485.1. Taxonomy (NCBI): domain Eukaryota; kingdom Viridiplantae; phylum Streptophyta; class Magnoliopsida; order Apiales; family Apiaceae; genus Kitagawia; species Kitagawia praeruptora. The sequence goes on from CM075352.1 coordinate 131,745,589, forward strand.
TCTATTTGGGGACACTGCTACCTCCTGGTTGTACTTGTAACTTAAATTGTATGGGTAATGAGCATGCTACTTGTTCAACCCTAATAGCATAGCATTAACGACAGTGACATTTATAAATGTACAGTATTTGAGTTGGCAACATTCTTTATTTACTGTTGAACTACAATAGTGAAAAATCTTTTTTTTTTAAGTAGAGTTAATAACTACTAAAATTACTAGATATTGTATCATCTTCACCTATCTTATCAATTTTAGTATATAATAGCAGGCCATCAAATCACAATTGTGAACCATTCACGTGCTTATTTATAGAATAGATTTATAATAACTGATCAGCCAAATATAGAGAACAGCCATACCTTTAGATGAAAGAACACGGTTTTTGCGATGTTCACTGTTAAGTACCTTAACATTAAACTGCTATGAAAGTGTATCAATTGTTGGTATCTTGTATGTCCACGTGCTATTGGTAACCACCAATCCATCTGAATTATCAAGGTACCCTTCGGACATGAAATATCCAATTCCTGGAACAAGAGCCCCTTCAATCTGTACGAGAGCAAAACTTAATAAAATTTATACTGTTCAATTCAATCAACTAGATACCAAATATTTAAATACAATCACATAACGATTAACCAAAATCTGAAAGAAATAAGACTACTACTTTGCACAAATGTAATCAGAGAGATTTCAGTTATTATTCAATCAAGAAAGCTATGGCTTTTATAGAAGCCTTACAACGTGCATAAACCAAAAACCAGAAAAACAAGGAGTAAAAACCTAACACACTAACTCTAACTGCAACTAATAAGAGAAAGACTAGGTCATCTCCTAAAAACAAGCATGACTTATTCATTTGACTAGACTAATTCAACTCCAACATATCCTCCCCTTAAACTGAAATGCTCATGAGCATCAGTTTAATCTTCCAGCTTTTGAACTCCGAGCAAATTTCTGAGCTTCACGTACTGCTCCAGTTTGATTGGTTTGGTCATTATATCTGCAATTTGATCATTCGTTCCACAGAAAACCAGCTTCACAGCTCCTTCCCCTGACAGGTTACGCAAGTAGTGAAACCTTACATCAATGTGTTTTGTTCTTCGATGCATAACTGGATTCTTTGATAACTTAATTGTAGAACTGTTGTCACACATAATGTCAATGCATACAACACCTACAGCACCTAGTTCCTGCAGCAGTCCTTTAAGCCAAATGCAATGACACGCTGCTGAAGTTGCTGCAACATATTCAGCTTCAGTGGAAGACAAAGTGACTATGTCTTGTTTTCGTGAACTCCAACATATTGCTGCCCCATTTAGTAGAAACACATATCCAGAAGTGCTCTTTCTGTCATCTATGTCACGAGCATAATCACTGTCCGTATAGCCTAGCAGATTCATGTTTGATGATCTTCCATAGAAAATTCCAAAATCTAACGTTCCCTTTAAGTACCTTAGTATCCTTTTAGTAATCAACATATGCTCTTCTTTGGGATCAGCCATAAAACGAGATATTAAGCATACTACAAACATTAAGTCAGGCCGTGTTACCGTCAGATACATGAGACATCCAACAAGCTGTTTATAAAGTGTTGCATCAGCTTGTTTACTCCCTTCCTTTGAAAGCACCGTCCCTGGAACAATTGGATTCTTGACAGCATTACAACTCCACATATTAAACCTTTCCAGAACTTCTTTTGCGTATTTCTTCTGACAGATGTGTATACCATCATCACTTTGACGAACTTCTACTCCAAGAAAGAAGCTCATTTTCCCCATGTCTGTCATCTCAAATTCCTTTTTCATTGAAGCCTTGAATTCTGTGCACATAAGCTCATCATTTCCAGTAAATATTAAGTCATCAACATAAAAACTTACCATCAAAATCCCATTTCCTGTTTTCTTCAAAAATAAGGTGTGATCATAGTTGCTTTTCTGAAATCCTTTCTTCGTGAAATAACTCTCAATTCTTCTGAACCATGCTCTCGGTGCTTGTTTTAGACCGTAGAGAGCTTTCCTTAGTCGATAAACTTTTTCTTCCTCCCCTACTTTGATGAACCCTTCAGGCTGATCTACATAGACCTCTTCTTTTAGTTCACCATATAGGAAAGCGCTCTTGACGTCTAGTTGATAAACACACCATCCTTTCTGAGCTGCTACTGCTAAGAGACTTCTAATTGTATCCCACCGAGCAACTGGAGCAAATACTTCAGTGTAGTCCACTCCTGCAGTTTGTGAATACCCTTTCGCAACTAACCGAGCCTTGCATTTGTCAACCTTTCCTTCTTCATTCAGTTTCGTTTTGTATACCCATTTAACCCCAATTTTCTTTGCATAAGATGGCAGGTCTACAAGCTCCCAGGTGTTGTTTCTTTCAATGGACTGAATCTCCACCTTCATAGCATTCTTCCACTTTTCTTCTTTTGCAGCTTCATAGTAGTTTACGGGATCAGCATAACAGATGTTAAGAGCAAAATTTGTGAATTCTTCTTCATTTGTTCCTTCCCCGCTTACAAAATCACGCATCCATCCAGGTTCTTTCCTTGCCCTTTGAGTTCTTGTTGGTGAAGCTTCTGTTTCATCCTCCCCAGCTCCATCATTTTCTTCATCTGTTCCTTCTTCTGTGTCTCTTGCACCAGTTTCATTGTCGGTTTCCTCTTCTTCACAAACTTCATCATCTCCCCAAACAAGAGTGTTCTCCTCTGATGTGTTGTGTAAGTTCCAATCCCACTTAGAGTTTTCTTCAAATATGACATCCCTGCTTATGACAATTTTCTTTGTAACTGGATCAAACAGTCGATAGGCCTTTGTATAGCCTCGGTTCCATCGCTGACCCCAAGCAATATGCATCTGCGACTTCGATCATCAAGCTTTATCCGTTTCTGCTCAGGAATATGGACATGACCTATTGATCCAAAAACTCGGAAATAATCCACCTTCGGCTTGATTCCTGTCCATCTCTCTTCAGGTACCATGTCTTTCACTGCCTTTGTGAAACTTCGATTTAACACATGAGCAGTCCATCTAGCTGCGTCTGGCCATAAAGATCTTGGCATTTCCTTTTCAGAGAGTAGACAACGAACCATGTTCATGATTGTTCGATTTCTCCGCTCCGCTACTCCGTTTTGTTGAGGGGTGTATGCTGCCGTCAATTGTCGTTTGATTCCTTGATCTCTGCAGAAATTGTTGAATTTTTCTGAGGTGAATTCTCCACCCCTATCTGTGCGTAGTCCTTGAATGACGGTGTTAGCTTCCTTTTCAACAGAAATTTTGAAGACTTTGAACACTTCAAAAGTTTCAGCTTTATCTTCAAGAAAATATATCCATGTTTTCCGCGAGAAATCGTCAACAATTACCAATAAGTATCTCTTACCACTATTAGAGATTGGAGTGATTGGTCCGCACAGATCCGCATGAATTAGCTCCAGTTTCTTTGTTGCCCTCCATTTGCTTTTCTTTGGGAACTTTCCTCGTTGCTGTTTTCCTATGTTGCATATTGTGCACACCTTGACTACATCTTTAATATTTGGTAACCCTTCTACCATTTCTTTCCTCTGCATAAGCTGAATAGAGTTGTTTTTTAGGTGGCCAAACCTCCTATGCCAAAGAGTTCCCAAATCTTCTTCTTCTACCTTGAGACAGCTCATGGACGTTGGCTTCTTCTTTGCATTAATCAGGAACATGCGATTTGCTGTCATTCGTGCCTCTATGATCAGTCCACTTTGTTGGTGGTAGATCTTGCACACATCATTTTTTAACACAATTGTCAGTTGTTTCTCCTGCAATTGTCCAACACTCAGCAAATTGCTAGTCAGATTTGGAATATAATAAACTTCGGTCACTACTTGTGTTATTCCTTCCACCTCAAATCTGATCTTCCCCTTTCCTTGGACAGCCATCTTTGAACCATTCCCCAATTTAACAGAATTTCTGTAACTTTCATCTAGCTCAATGAACCATGATTTTCCACCTGTCATGTGATTCGAGCATCCAGAGTCAAGAAACCATTCCCCTTTGCTGTCAGCACCACCCATATCTGTATGCGCCATTAAAAGTAACTCTTCCTCTTCATTAAACTCAGCATAATTGACTCCTTTCTCCAGGCTTGTACATTCGAACTGGTAGTGACCTACCTTTCCATAGCGAAAGCAATTGATGGCTGATCTGTTGACATATGATCTGCCTCTCCCACGTCCTCTAAAGCTGCTTCCTCCTCTTTGAGATGTCCACTTTCCTCTTCCTCGAGCATTCCTTGGCTCGTTTTCAACCTGCAGAACCTGTTCTTCAACTTTCTTCTCAGTCACCTTGCGTTCATGGACTTGCAATGACGCCTGCAACTCATCCACTGTAAGACTATCAATATCCTTGGATTCTTCGATAGAACAAACCACGTAGTTAAAATTCTCCGTGAGACTTCGGAGAATTTTTTCGACAATTTTAACATCGTCTATTGTTTCTCCACAGTTCCTCATGTCATTGACCATTTCCATGACTCTTGCAAAATATCTTGTCACTCCTTCTCCAACTTTCATCTCCAAGACTTTGAATGTCCTTCGTAGGCGTTGTAGCTGTGCACGCTTCACCCTAGCACTGCCTTTGTGTTTGATCTTCATAGAATCCCACAATTGTTTGGCAGTCTCCTTCTGGGTGATAGTCTTCAAGATTGTCTTGTCGATTGATTGAAACAGATAGTTCTTAGCCTTGACTCTTGAGATCCTTGAGTTTTGCTTCCTCAAGTGCAGCCTTCTGTGTTGCATTGGGAGTCTCAATCATTTTAAGATCATCAAACCCTGGATCAATGATGCTCCAATACTCCTTTGAACGCAAAAGATTCTCCATGACTAGACTCCAGTGATCATAATCCCCATCGAACTTTGGAACCGCCGGTGCAGTGAAGTTTCCTAGTTCTGCCATTTTCCTCTTGGTGTTTTTCCTCTCAAACACTCACTCCTCTCTTACTGATTTTGCTCTGATACCAAATGAAAGAAATAAGACTACTACTTTGCACAAATGTAATCAGAGAGATTTCAGTTATTATTCAATCAAGAAAGCTATGGCTTTTATAGAAGCCTTACAACGTGCATAAACCAAAAACCAGAAAAACAAGGAGTAAAAACCTAACACACTAACTCTAACTGCAACTAATAAGAGAAAGACTAGGTCACCTCCTAAAAACAAGCATGACTTATTCATTTGACTAGACTAATTCAACTCCAACAAAATCACCATGTGACCATGTGGAATTCATTTAAGTTGTTGAAGTCTAGCAGCAACTCTGGTTAGTTACGTTTTATTTGGTCAGTAAGGTTTTTATCAGATATTTACTAGTGTAAAGAATAGAACGTGTAAAATTACTCAGACTAAGTAAAATGATGACTGTTGAAAATTTAAATGCAATCAAAATTCTGATTTCAAATGTTTGACAAACTTTTCCCAAATCTACCATAGGGTTCAAGCTCTGTCTGCAATCATAGATGATATCAAAGCGAAGAGTTGTAGTTTCTCCGGTCAGAGTATTTATCTCTACCTGAAGTACAGATATAGTTGTCCTTAAGCATATAACTAATTAAACTCATAATGCATTAGAAATTAGTTTTTTAAAAATAGAGTTCCATCCTCGGTGAAACCGTTGTTAGAAAAGTTGAGTTTGCGCGTAACGTAGCTTCAAGCTATATTAAACACTTTATTATCAAAGTAGATATCGTGACCTGAAAAAAAATGTATTAGGAACCAGCTAACCTCACCGCAGCACCATAATGTAAGTATTACATGGAATTGAGGTCATGCAAAAAGTACGAACTTGCTGACATTTTCACAGCTTGCATTTGTGCCTGCGTGTTTAAGAATTATATATATGATAAACAGTAGATACTTTTTCAAGCTTGTTGCCACAAGATGTGATTAATCAAATGTCTAAGACTTCACAACGATTTTCTACCCAATACCTATTCAATAAAGTCTAAACAATTGATACACACAAACACCTTGAATAATCTAATAATCATGCTTTGACATTTATGCTTACTAGAAAACTAGGGGATGAAGCCCACGGAATTTGTTTGTGCTCTGTAGCAATACTTTGTGTGCAATGTCAGGGCACTTGAACTGTGAAGCACTACGCAGTTGGTCCTTGCCTGATATTGGAAGGGCAGTTTAGGATCTCTTATAAATATGATATTGCGAGGGTAGCCTGATCTGTATTTTAAAATTTAAATCATCATATAAACGCGTGAATTTAAGAGCAATGTCAGAACTAAAAAGCAAGCAAGTACACGTTTAAATGATGAAATGTTTCGAAACCAGAATAGAGACCACATTTTGAAATGTAACTCAGCGAAGAGAATGACGTGTTCAGCTTCAGCCATGCCTTTTGAGAAATTCCAACCTGCTCTGGACGTAAGAAGGGAGAAATGTCAAAGAAACTTGATTTCTTAATAGCCTCTTTAAATTTTCAGTACCATAATCAATGATAGCCAGTGATGCAGCCCTATCTGCATGTTTTTGTGTATGTGCAACCTATCAATATTTCATATGCATATTATATGATCGAATTTCAAGTTACCACATAAACAGAAGCTAGGGTAAAAACTCAATTTACCACTAATACAACATGCTGACCAGTACACTAGGTAAGATAATCAGCAAACAAAGGTTCGTACCAGTACCAAGTACGCTTTGTAATCCTACGTTCCGACTTCCTAGTGGGACGTCACTGCAAGTTACAACAGAAAATACTCCATATTCTGGTATAACATTCACATTAAAAATGGGTCAAACCATGTTCGACCTGGAATCATACAGCCCAATTTGTAACTGACCCTGGTATTAACTTGGGCATTGTGGATTGGATAAATTATTCAACCATCATCCATATTTTTTTTTTTTGCAAGGACATGGCCAAATCTGTATTTTGTCACCCCTAATCTTGGCAGATATTTATAGGATAACTGTTTGAACTGGCTGTACTTTTTGAAGCGAATAAAATGAGGAGAAGTAAAGGAAATCGATTACATTCAAGATCTGGCTCAGAAAGTTGGACAAACCCATCCCAAATCTGGGTTTGTCCTCGATCACAGATGATATCTACCTCATTGAAAATTCAGAACTATCCAGTAAAAATATTTATCAACGAGAATTCAAGTCCAAATATATTTGCAAAATGAAGTAAAGTGGTGGAACTCGTATACTGTACCAGTGATCAGCTATTTAATAATGGAGTTTGATCACCTGTAGTATTTGACTCAATCATGCAAAGATCCCAGTTACAAGATACTGACATGACTTACACATGTTGCAGTCAGCTCTAACCAGTGTCAGCCACTTAACTCTCAAGTACCAAACAAATTAGCAGGAATGTGAAATCAAAATCAATTTACAACCCATCCAAATTTTCTACTATAATGCAGACACCCGTGCATCATATCGGATACGATTTCGATATCCTCCACCAGGTGCCTTTGCTGCTTCTTAAAAAGGCAATGATTACATTACAGGCATTTGATCTAAATCGACTGAAGTCAGATTTCTATACTTTAGATGTTTGTCTTCAGCGACTTGGACTGATGAACCAAAAGAAGCCATTTTTTCTGATAAATTCTGAAGGGCCTCATGCTTATTAGTTAATTCCATAAGCACCTTGATCCTCCTGAATGAAGTGTGGCTTGGCTTCTGCCCCTTCTCTACCATTTGTAAGAAACACCTCTCTGCTTCCACTAGCTTTCCCAAATTACAGAGCAGATCAAACAACACATCAGAAACCAAGGTATAGGATCCAAACCCCTTATCCACCATGTCATTCCAGAGCTCAAGAGCCAGCTCAACCTTCTCCTCTCTTTTAATCAACCTGATCAGAAACATACAAGATTGTGTGTTGGGCAAACATCCGGTTCTCCTCATCCTATCATACAAATTCCAAGAAGATCTCAAATCGAATGTCCAATACAACGACCTTAAAATCACATTGTAAGTAGTTGCATTCGGGTCCAAACCTTTGTCTGCCATTTCATCCAAGAGTTTATAAGCTTCGCCAAGCCTCTTTGCAATACAAAAATTCCTAATTACAGCATTGTAGGCAGCAACATCAGGATAACATCCATACTCTTGCATTCCCTTCAAAAGCTCTCTAGCTTTATCCGGCTGCCCAACTAACCCCAAACCCCCAATCAAACTAGTATAAGATATCACATCCGGAACAATATCCTCCTCTCTCATTTTATCCACCACCTTAAATGCCTTTTCAACCTCTCTACCCTTACAATACACATCAATCAAACAATTATATGAAACAACATCCGGCTTAATCCCCAACCCCTGCATCTCCCCAAAAAAACCCTCCGCTTCCTCCGGGGACTTCCACCCCGACAACAAAATATTAAAAGTCTGCAAATTCGGTTTAAACTCATGTTTCAACCCATGATACACATTCCTTGCATCAATCATACTCTTTTCTTGACACAAAGTCCTCAACAACCCATTAAAGCACTCCGTCCCAAAAACCGGAACAATCCTCCTAAACTTCCTAAACATTTCAACCGTAAACCTAACTGAACAAACCTTCGCAACCCGGCCCAAAACAACCATAACAGTCCTGGGCGTAATCAAAGACTGATCTTTCTTCTTAATCTCCCCCAAAACCTCCCAAATTTCCCTAAACCTCCTATTCCTACCCAAAATATACAACATGGTATCGACCGAATATGAAGTATGATAAAACCCTCTTCGTTGCGCAGTTAAATTAAAGAAATCCAAGGTAATTTTCGGGTTTGAGTGACTAAACCTGGCCTTTTTTAGCACATTATCAATTAACTCATTTGACAAAAATATTTGGGATGATTTGAGTGATTGTTTCATGTCATTAGTATTAGTTGAAGTGCATATAATGTTGTACACAGTTTGTATATCATTGTGATTTACAGTGGGTTGATTAGTGTGGAGTGAGTGAAAATGAAGAGGGTAATTAGTAAAAAGAGAGATTGAAATGGAAGAAACATACCTTGTTGAAGAATGTAGAGAGAACAAGTTTTGTGGGTTTATGAGCATTTTCTTGATTAGGGTTTTTGATTTTAGGGGTTTTAGAAGGAGGAGCAGGTTAGTTATCAAACTGAAATGACAGTACACAGAATAAACAGAAGATACTTGTACAGTGCCCGAGGGCGCTACCGCGTTAGGGTCCATTGAAACGTCCCGAGAAAAAACGTTTTTTTTTTTAACAAATTGGTCAAAAATAGGCAAAAAAATCGGTTTAGGCAGTTAAAAATCGGCAAAAAATCGGTTTAGGCGGTCAAAAATCGGTTTAGACAGTCAAAAAATCATTTGTTGCTTGAAAATTAATAAAATTATCATTTGTTGCTTGGAAATTAATAAAAGGGTAAAGATAATCTACATGAAAAAAAAATTATGTATGCAGTTTCAAATTATGTATTTATTAATTTTTTTTGTAAATTTAATTGTATGATGAAAATTTTATGCAAAATTAAGTAGGTGTGCAATATTTTATAAATTTTATTTTTTAAGAATACATTTAATTTAAGATGATATTTTATATATAGTTTACAATATGAATGTAACTGTTCGGCTCAAATTTTATTTTATTTTTTGATTAAAAATTGAATTATATACAAAAATCAATTTCTATATAATTTTGTGCATCCACTAATTTTTGTATAATTTTTTAATCTATACAATTGAATTTTCGTAAAAATTATTGAAATATAAATTTGAAGCTGTATAGGTAACGGTGAAATATATTCTCTTTACCGTTAATAAAATTAGGTTTTCATAACCTCCATATAAAATGGATTTTCATAGAAACTCATACAACAACATTTACAAAATTTATATTAACAACAAAAACTTTCCTATTAATATAACCCATTGTTCTTATTCATTTTCATATTACCATTATCATATAAATATAAGATAAGAAAATAATATTTAATAAAATATTTAAATACAAGGGACTTAAAAGAGTGATGGCCCTATCTATCACAATTTGAAAAAAAAAATGGTCCAAAATATAACAACTCAAAAATTTGATCCTAAATATCACTCCAAGCCAACACAGTTGCGTGTAACGATTTCATTTTTTTTTTCTAAAAACGCTATATCGTGAAGCGTTTTGGGGTTTTTTTTTATATAAAGAAACGATAAAACATTTTGCGTTTTGGGTATTTCCTTTTTTTTGTAAATGCTAGATAATCTATATATATTATAATAGCAGGAGATCGGAGAGACTTTCACTCAGAAGCTTCAAAATAGTTTTCTTGAATTTTCACATTTTTGATTTTTTTAGTTAAATAATTTTCTTGAATTTAATTAATCATTAATTGTACCTATTAAATTTACGTTAAATGCACTTTATTTCATATTTAATATAAAAGTTTAGCAATCTATGATGACATTATAATTATTATTTTAATATAAAATATCTATATATATCTATATCTATATATATTATAATACCAGGAGATCGGAAAGTCACCAGAAGCGTTTAAAATAATTTTCTTGAATTGTCATATTTTTGATTTTCTTATTAAAATTCTTTTCTTGCATTAAATAACTTTTAATTGCATCTTAATGACATTTTAATAATCATTAATTGTACTTATTAAATAAATAAATATATTAAATTTACTTCATCTTATTTATATAAAAGATTGACAACCTTTATTTGAGAATTATAATTGTTATTTCAATATAAAATATTAATTATATGTATAAAATTAAGATTATTTTATGTAAATTAATTACTTCAAATTATTCACATTGCGTCATTTTTTATTGTGTCAAAATGTTATACACATGTTGTTTTATTATATTGAGTCAAAACAAATTAATACTCTAATCATATAAATTCTTATACTTTTACTAACCATGTATATTATGAGAAGGTGAAGACCCTAAATAATCAAAAATAAATAGTAATGGCTCAAAATATTGAAAAGCGGAACAGCAATCCTTTTTACGGACTTTATGCGTCATGTTAAATCGTCTTCGTGTTACAAAGAATACGTTGTCTGGAACGGAGCAACAAGTAGACACGCTGTTTGTAGGCGTCCACTGAGCTGAAGATACGCCGTTGCCAAATGCGCATCTGTAGATACGCATTTGCCAGTGGCGTATCCTGCGACTTCTCCAAAATCGCAGATATGGTGATTTTCAGGCGATTTCGATCAAAACACGGAGCTCCGTTCGTTCGATTCCGTCATCTATGTATGTTCTATACACCATTCGAAATATCATTCGACGATCTACAACCTTATACCTATTTCAAACCATTTGTTTCGCCTGATTTTAAACCCCCAAATCGAACCCTCTCTCCTCCCCTTAATTTTTTGACGAGTTTGTAGAAGCCCCTGCGGAGCCAAATTCTCATAAATCAGTTAGGCGAAACGAAGAGGAAGGTGCGTTGATTATTTTGGTATACTCAGAAGGGATGCAGGTGGCCGGAGAGAGACTAGAGAGGCGGAGAGTGTTCGGGAGAGGCGGAGAGATTGGGAGAGAGAAGAGAGAGACGCTACAGTTGTTGGGATGCGCTACACGCAGTAGAGTGTCTCGTAGGTAGTCAGGGTTTTATAGTAGCAGGAGATCGGAGAGGCTTTCACTCTGAAACTTCAAAATATTTTTCTTGATTTTTCACATTTTTGATTTTTTTATTAAAATAATTTCCTTGCATTTAATAGGATTATAATTAGTCATTAATTGTACCTATTAAACTTATATTAAATCCACTTTATTTTATACTTAAAACAAAATTTTAGCCAATAATTATTATAATTATCTATATAAAATATTTCAATTCTTATTATTTCTTCACTAGAACATTATAATTATTAGGAAAATGTTAACCACAGCCGTTAGGGCTATGGTTAAGATGTTATGTGGTAGTTTTTAATTGGCTCAAGGTTGTGCCCCACTTGCAAAAAAGTATGTGCCCCATGCATTCACATAAATCATCCAATAAAAATGCACCACATGACAAAAATTAATCCTTAAACATAGCCCTAAGGGCTATTGTTAACAGGACCCTAATTATTATATTAATATAAAATATTAGTTATCAATATAAAAGTATAATTATTTCAAGGTAAAATGATAAAGTAAAATTATTTATATAGTCCATTTCTAATCCTTATTCAAAATAGCTGCAATTTTTTTAGCAATAATAAATAAACGATTTTAACTTTTCGATAAATTTGTAATTAGTGACCTTGAGAATCATGATAAGATAAGGAAGTATATAAATTTTTCAATTAACATCTACAATGTAAATACAAGTAACATTATATAATTTACTTTTACACATGAACAAATTACACATGAGATGTGACCAACTAGATTAAATTGAACCAATCCAACCCTTTTCTTTACTGAGTAAATCGATGAAAAAGTTAAATATTCGTTATTTCATTATATTATGTTAAAATAAATTAATATTCTAACTAAACACATTCTTATACTATTACTAATCAATTAATCATGCATTTATGTTATGAGACGGGCGTCGGCTTTGAATAAAGTTTTATTTAATATTTATAATTTTTATTATAAAAATTAAGTTGATATTGTAATTTGGCATGGGAAAAAAATAAGAGGTCTTTATGGAGTTGAAGAAGTTGATAATATGTTAGAGGATCTTCATTTTGTTTAAATAATTAATTTTAAATGACTTAGTATTTATTTAGTATTCAATAATCTTTAAATTCATTTTTATTTGAGATAAAAAATAATTACATGTACATGTTTATTATAAGATTTAATACAAAAGTATGAAAATATGTGAGTACCATTTTGAACATGTATCCATGAATTTAAATTTAATATTACATACAAAAAAGTTATTACAAATGCTCAAAAAAATTAATCAAATAAATTGATATAGGTGTCGGATCACTCCGAAAAATATGAAACATGATTTACAAAATGCATTTGAATTCTATTTTGTTCGTCATACAACCAAATTTATCGACAAGTTAAGTCAATCACATTTCTTATCACATTTACATTATGCTTCTTTTTTCGTCATACAAACAAATTTATCAACAAACTAAGCAATCACATATTTCATAATGTCATCAACAACAAAAATATTTCAAAAATGTTACTTTTACTTATTCATTGTCAAACTTTACAAATGTTTATCAATATTTGATTTTAAGAACATTTTTTTATGCAACAAAATAGACGTCATCAATATTTTCGAAAATATTATTATTAACATTTCAGAGTTTAACTGAAACATGTTTTCTTTCTACTATTTTTTTTCTCCATAATTCTTAAACATTCAAATTTAATTAGATTTTACACAAGTTTCAATTCATCATATCAACTTTTAAATAATAAAACTCAACAAACAATAATTATATATATGCAATTTTTAAAAATATTTCTGTGCCGCGCGTAGCGCGGCTTTGTTACCTAGTTTAGTGTAAAACGGGGAGAACGCCGTTTGATGTGGTGTTCTGATTGGAGGGAAACGCCAAACTATGTGGCATTTTGTTTTTTTTTTTTGTTTTTGTTTTGTTTTGTTTTTGTTTGTTTGTTTTTGTTTTTGTTTTTTTTTTGTTTTGTTTTTGTTTTTTTTCTAAATATATATTTACAAACAATATTAAAAAACTTATAATCAAAAGGTCAATTAAAATTTTATTTTTTAAAATGATCAATTTTATTCGTCATTCTGAATATTTCTAAACCCAAAATGTAACTATTGAACCCAAAAGTTAACTGTTGAAACCCCAATGAAATAAAGATAAAATTTAAAAATTTTAATTAAAAAATTGAATCAGGCGGCCTGATTTTTAAACGCCTACACGTTTAAAAATCAGGATAAGTTAGGGTTTAGGCTCTAAGGTTTAGGGTTTTAAACAACCCTAAACCCCAAACTCTAATTTCGTATATGATTTATTCGTCGTTCTGAATATTTATAAAACCCAAAATGAAAACGTTGAACCCCAAAATTAATTGTTGAACACCTAAATTTAATTAAAATTTTATTTTTTTAATTTAAAAATTTTAATTAAAAAATTGAATCCAGCGACCTGATTTTTAAATGCTAACGCGTTTAAAAATGAAGATAAGTTAGGGTTTAGGGTCTAGGGTTTAGGGTTGTAAACAACCCCAAACCCTAAACCCTAAGTTCGTATATGGTTTATTCATCGTTCTGAATATTTCTAAACCCCAAAATAGAAATATTGAACCCCAAATATTAATTGTTGAAACCCTAAATTTAATTAAAATTGTATTTTTTAAATTAGTAAAAAACGATTTTAATTGATCATTTGTTTATAAATTTTTAATATTTAGTAGTAGAACATGTATTAATAAAAAAAATATGTAATAGAAGTGTGTTATCTCATGAATTATTCTTTTGTGAAAATCAGTTTTAAGAAAAAAATTGAAACTAAAATTTTAAAATCACCGCAGTAAAGTATTGTGGAACTGCTTTCCTAGTTTTGTTTTAAAGTATTAACTTTTTAATTTCTTAAATTGGTCAATTGCAAAATCTAGAATTACTATACGATGCAGTTAGGTTTAAATTTCCTTCAAAAAAAATAGTTAGATTTAAATTAGATCTTATACTACAATATTTATATGTGAAATATTGAGGATGATGTAGTTATACGACATGCAGTATTTTTTTTCTAAACTACATAAAGAATAAATCATTTTTCACATTGCACACTTTTATTTTATTCTTATAATATGTTTAAAAATAAAATTATTCAAAAATTTAATTCATTATTATTGTAAATAAATGAGAATAAGGTTAACCTTGGGATAACTAATCCTAACAATATAATACACTCAACAAATCACTATCTCAAATAAAATACTATGAAAAATAAAATAATATGAAAAAGTATTACTTTCCGGTCGATCAATAAATTAGATCGGACTGAGTCTATTGGTCTCAGGACCGGACCGGACCAAATATAACCGGTTCGATCCCCGATCCATAAAATAAAAAAAAATCGATCTTCGTTCCGGTCTGGTCCAAACTCCGAAAACACCCAGTCCGGACCGGATTTTATGTATATAGTTAATTTTACACTATTCTATCTTTTATATTACATAGTTTAATGACTAAATATTACTCCCTCTGTCCCAGTGGGTTCTTCCCACTGGGTTCGGGGACGGAGACCAAGAAATTGTATGAAAAATGAGTAAAATTAGATGAAAAGTGGATAAAGTGGTGGGACCTATGAATTTTTAATAATAGATTTGAGATAGTGGAGGAAAGTAGTGGGTGTAATAGTGTTTTATATTATAAATTTGAGATAGTGGAGGAAAGTTAGTGGGTGTAATAGTGTTTTTTATAATTAAAATTTTACTAATTTTGGAATGGGTAGAAATGATGGGACACCCCAAAATAGTAAGTGGGTAGAAATGAATGGGAAAGAGGGAGTAACATATAACATATTTTAGTGATTCAAATTGGTAAATAATAAATTTATGATATATATATATATATATATATATATATATATATATATATATATATATACTATAATATAAATGGTTAAATTTCATATTTCTTACTATATATAATTTATAATTCCGTTTACAAATTAATGTTAACTAGCATAATAACCCGTGCGAGACACGGGTCATCCTCTAACAATTGCTATAAATTTTGTATAGTTTTATGATTTAAGGATATTTTGAATATAATTGCATTTTTTATATTCATACATATTATAATAATAGTATTTTAATTTATGTATTATTTTATTTATATATAGATCATATGAGCACTAAAAATATGATGTTTTGTAGCATATAAATATGTTGTATATGTTATAAAACAATTTCTTTTAGAACAATGATAAAAAGACATATCATCGATGTGAATAATACTCATTGTTAGTTACAGAGGCATGCCTGTACACATCTAATAACAAGCCTAATTGTTTGTAATGCTTTGCATTACTTACATGACCTCTTAACTGAGGGAACCTCTAGTTGTAGAGTTTCTGTTTGTATTGTACTTGTAGTAGGCATCAAATCCTAGTTGTGTAATTGTACAAATAGAGTCTAGAATAATGCTTGAAAGAAGTTCCAAGGTTCATGCCTCAAGCAAGGAGTTAAAGACTTTCAAATAATCATAGTTGGGATTTGAAGAAATGAAGAATTTGCCTAAGTACCAATTCGAGAAGTATATTTGTCTATTCGAGAAGTCCAGCATTCGAGAAGTCAGGGATTCGATATCTCAAGACACTATTCGATATCTCTGAATACACTGTTCGATATCTCATTCGATATCTCAGGGATTCGATATGTCTACTACTCTATTCGAGAACTCAAGAAGTCAACAAGTCAAGATGGTATTCGAGTTCTCAAAGAGTCAACAAGTCAAAGTTCCATTCGATATCTCAAGGACTCAGAAAGCTATTCGACAACTCGAGGATTCGATAAGTCAAATGCTCTATTCGACAACTCAAGGAATCCTGATGGAAAAGAGCTATTCGAGAAGTGGTTCGATATGTCATTATAACAGTATTCGAGAACTCAGAGTTATCGATCAAGTCAATTCTAGTTCTCGAATCACTTACTTAGTCACTTCTCGAATACATTCTTGGAGACAAAATACTGAAGAAATTGTACAAGTCAGGAACCTGCAACAAGCCAATGCACTTTATGGACCACAATCTGTAACGTGCTCTGGAAAGCCTACAAGGAAGCTTGGAGAGATATAGAAGAGACAAGGAGCTAAAGAAGTGGATCTAAACAGGCTTTGCAAAGTCAAATCTGTAACCGTTTGGACACTTACTCAAAAAGGATAGACAGACTAGAAAGTAATTTGTTTAGCTACCTTATTTGCAGTAAGTAGGCTGTATCCATGTTCTATAAGGACACAGCCTCACTTCATAACTTAGTAACTTTTTGGGAGTCAAGTTTTTCATACACTGTAAGCCATATCTCTCTGAGAAAAAAGAAGCTGAGAATACTACCATTTGTATTCACAGATTGTAGCAACCTTTATCTAATAATACATTAGATTAAAGTGATATTGTGTCTTGTGTTGTTTATTTATCCGCACCTTCACTTCTACACACACAGGCACTTATCTGCTACATAGACTCAATCAAAGAAAAGTTCAAGAATCCATTCACCCCCCCCCCCTCTGTATTCTTTTACCGTATTCAATACTCAACAAGTGGTATCAGAGCGGGCTGTTTATTCAAAAACAGAGAAACGATCATGAGTTCGAATACACCAAAGACTACAGGAACGGTGAAGGTCCCTAAGTTTGATAAAGAAAACTTCAACCTCTGGAAGATAAAGATGATGTTGTTCATTAAAGCCTCTCATCCCTTGTATCCTGAGATTCTCAAGAATGGTCCTTTTGTTCCACAACAAGAGATACCAGAGAAGACTGTTGGAACCATAACTATCCCAAGAACTTATGAGGCCAAGGATCCATCAAAGTGGACAGAGTCAGAAAGGGAGAAGGTTGCTCTTGACAGCCACCTCATGTTGCTTATCATTGATTCCATGGACATGTCAATGTTTGCAAACATTGCATCATGCACGTCTGCTAAAGAGATGTGGGATCACATTGAGGTGTTGTGTGAAGGGACTGATGAGGTTAAGGAAAACAGGAAACAGATACTGGTCACACAGTATGAAGCTTTCATGGCACAGCCCAAGGAAAGCATCACTGAAATGTTTGAAAGGTTTCACAAGCTAGTTACTGAGTTGCAGATGAATGGAAAGGTTTACAGCACCAAGGAGTTAAATATGAAATTTCTGTTGTCTTCACCAAATCATATGGAGCAAAGAGTCATTTCTCTAAGAGAGAGAGATTTGAACAAAGTCACCTATGATGTGCTCTATGGAGTCCTAAAGACTCATGAACTTGAGTTGCTTCAGAAAAGGGCTATCCAAGCCAACCAAGGTAGGATGATAAACACATCATGTGCCTTGATTGTCAACAAATCCATCCTGGACCTAGAAGCATCTACAAGCCAACTAAGGATAGAGGAGGTGGCAGATGATGAAGAAACTGAAGCTGGGGTGAGTGAACCTGTTGAGGAAAAGGAGGAAGAAGAAGAAGAGTTTTACACTCTGGAAGAACTTGATGGGATGGAAAATACCTCATATGCCTTCATGGCCAGAAAATTTCCAAACATCAGATTTAAAAGAAATCAACCCTTCAAACCCAAAACTCAAAACCATTCAGCCAACAAGAACAAGGCACCTGTGAAGCCAAACAGAAATAAGTTCAAAACCGGTTATGTGGATAGGTCATCTGTAAGGTGTTATAGATGCAATGACCTAGGGCATTTTGCCAGTGAATGCAAGAAGCCTAAAAAGAAGGATAGAGATTATCTTGAGCTAGAAGCTAAGTATGAGGCCCTTCTGAAAAAGCAGACACATGGTAAGGCCTACATAGCTGAAGGGAAGTGTTGGGATGATTCTGAGAGTGATGAAGAGGAACAAGAATTCTGCAACTATGCCTTGATGGCCAACTCCAAGGATGACTCATCTTCATCTGATTCTCAGGTACCATCTCTCACTACTATAGACATGTCTGTTTCTGAATACAAATGCATGATTGAACAATTATCTGTTGAAATGTTTAATATTCATACTAGTATGACTGCTGCTAATGAGGAGATTGCTAAACTGTCTACTAGAAATGAAATATTAACCAAAAAGAATGAGGAACTTGAGCTAACTACTATGCAAGTAGAAAACCTTAAGAAAGAAGTTGAATATTTGAAGAACAAGGTTCTATGTGCTAGTCAAGTAGAGAAGGCTCTTAGGGATGAATTAGCTGAGAATGAATTCAAACTTAAAACTTTCAAGAAATCATCTGGTTTAGTGCAATCCTACTGTGAGAAAATTGAAGCTAAACCCAAAGCAGCTATTGGACTTGACTATGACTCTCTCAAACAAAGGAAAGGCTATGCTGTCATTGAAGAGGACACAGTTGTTCATGAGAAAGTGCCTCACATTTTGAGAAAAACTGAAAATCCAATTTTTAAGGAATCAACATTTGAAATTGATGAGGATGCCTTACTCATCAAGCAAATGTTGAATGATGAGGATGAGGCACAATCTAGTGAACAGCAAGCATCCTCTAAGGGTGAGAGTGTCAAGTCAAAGACCAAGAAGCCAGTAGTTGATAGGCCAAGACCTAAGAAGTTTGTTAAGTTTGTCTCAGCTGGGAAGAGTGAATCAGAAAAGGAAGTGACTAAAAAGAAACAGAACAGAAATGGCAAGTTAGGGATTAACAAGGATAACAACTATGCTTATATGCCTAATGCCCCTAGGAAAACTTGTCAGAACTGTTTCAGTACCAATCATCTAACTCATGCATGCAAGAAACCTGTTGGTAGTGTGTCTAAACCTTTCTATGATTGTTATGTGCCTCTAAGTCATAGAGATGCACCTTTCTGTGATAAATTTGACTGTATGCCATGCAATATGAATGTTATGACTAGTTGTTTTAATTTAAGAAGGCAGTTCATTGATGGTTGTATCAGTCACAATTCCCACACACACTACACAAGGTCAAAGTCTTCAAGTCCTCCTAAAGCTAGGAAGGTACCTTTGTCACCTAAGTCTGAAACCTCAGGTTCTAAGACTTCCAGCAGTGACAAGAAGACTAACACTAAGAAAGTTGACAAGCATGTTGTTTATGATAAAACTGTCTCTAAGTCACATGGACCCAAACTTGTTTGGGTACCAAAGGAAAAGTAATACCTTTGTGTTTGCAGGGCAAAGAAAGTGAAAAGAAGGTCATGTGGATTTTGGACAGTGGATGCTCAAATCATATGACTGGTGATATGGCCCTGCTATCACAGTATGAGGAAAAGGCTGGCCCAATGGTTGCTTTTGGAGATGACAGCATGGGTAACACATTGGGATATGGCAAGCTGAAAGTTGGAAATGTCATCATTGAAGATGTAGCACTAGTCAAGGGGCTCAAGCATAATCTGTTAAGTGTTGGTCAGTTTATTGATAGAGGATTCAAAGTAAATTTTGACAAAGATGAATGTTTGATCACCCACAAGAAGACTGGTGATTTTGCTCTATCTGGAGTAAGGAAGGGAAGCCTGTTTGTAGCCAATATGGACTCTGCAAACAAGGACAAAATTTGTTGCTTTTACTCAAAAGCATCAAATGAAGATTGTTGGCTGTGGCACAAGAAACTATCACACCTGAACTTCAAGGCCATTAATTCTCTAGTCAAAAGAGAGTTAGTGAGAGGCATGCCCACACTTGAATTCTGCCAAGAAGGAGTGTGTGAGGCTTGTCAAAAAGGGAAAATGAAGAGATCAAGCCACAAGTCAAAGACAGTGACATCTGTAACCAAGCCACTACAACTCATCCATATGGATTTGTTTGGGCCTGTCAACATAATGTCACTTGGAAGAAAGAAGTATGCCCTGGTAATGGTTGATGATTTTTCAAGGTATACATGGGTGGAATTTCTGGCATCAAAAGATGAGGCTCCACAAGTAATTATTGAGCATATAAAGAAAGTTGACAAGGAAGCAAAGGCAAACGATGCAAGTGTGATTGCACTGAGGAGTGATAATGGAACAGAGTTCAGAAATGCCACACTTGAAGCATTCTGCAAAGAGAATGGCATTTCTCAGCAATTCTCAGCTCCAAGGACTCCACAACAAAATGGAGTTGTTGAGAGAAAGAATAGAACTCTAATTGAGGCTGCTAGAACAATGTTACTTGATGCAAAAATGCCTACATGTTTTTGGGCTAAGGCTGTGAGCACTGCATGCTATATTCAGAACAGGACCCTCATCAACAAAAACACTGGAAAGACACCTTACAACTTGATGACTGGAAAGAAGCCTACACTAAAGTATGTTCATACTTTTGGAAGCAAATGCTTTGTACTCAAGGATAATTCTGAATATGTTGGAAAGTTTGATGCAAAAGCATTTGAAGGAATTTTTTCTTGGCTATTCTATGGAAAGAATTGCATACAAGGTTTATGTCATCAGTCAAAAGAAAGTTATGGAAAGCACAGATGTAACATTTGATGACAGCAAACTACCTGGACTAGAAGAAGCCAATGATGAAGACAAAGATCCATTGAAGTTTGATAATCTAGATGATTCTGATGAAGAGACTGAAACTGGAGTTGAAACTCAAGTTCAACATTCTCAAGTGAATAATGATACAAGAGAAGAATTTGTGCCAATCAATAGTGAAGAAACAAGCATCCAAGACACACCTGTGAGTAATGGCAACTTCACAGGGGGAGGAAATGAGGATGATCATGATGAGGATGATGAAGCAACATCAAGGATGAGAAATCAGGCTGAACACTCAAGGAAATGGGATAGATCACACACTGCAGAGCAAATCATTGGAGATCCTAATGCAGGAGTAAGGACTAGGAGAGCAACTCAAAATGAGTGCCTCTATGGATGTTTTCTATCACAAGTTGAGCCTAAGAAACTTGATGATGCATTGTTGGATCCAGATTGGATTATTGCCATGCAAGAGGAGCTGAATCAATTTGAAAGGAACAAAGTATGGGAACTTGTGCCTGCACCAAAGAATAGAACCATTGTTGGAACAAAATGGGTTCTGAAGAATAAGATGGATGAAGATGGTGTAATAATAAGAAACAAAGCAAGGCTGGTTGCAAAAGGATACTCTCAACAGGAAGGCATTGATTATGATGAGACATTTGCCCCTGTTGCTAGATTGGAAGCCATTAGAATATTCTTGGCATTTGCTGCTCATTCAAACTTTAAAGTTTATCAAATGGATGTCAAGAGTGCATTTCTAAATGGAGAGTTGGAAGAAGAGGTTTATGTGCAACAACCACCTGGCTTTGAGGATCCACATTTCCCAGAATTTGTCTACAGATTGCTTAAGGCATTGTATGGACTTAAGCAAGCTCCAAGAGCATGGTATGATACTTTATCACAATTCCTTCTTGAAAATCAATTCACTAGAGGCACATTGGACAAGACACTGTTTTACAAGAAGCATGGTGATGATATGATCCTAGTTCAAATCTATGTGGATGATATTATTTTTGGTTCTACAAATGAGAAACTGTGTGAGAAATTCTCTAAACTCATGCAGAGCAGATATGAGATGAGTATGATGGGAGAGTTGACATTCTTTCTAGGGTTGCAAGTCAGTCAAAGGAAGGATGGTATCTTTATCAGTCAAACCAAGTACATCAAGGATTTATTGAAGAAGTTTGACTTGGAAGATTGTTCACCTGCCAAGACACCCATGGCCACTGCCACTAAATTGGATGAAGATGCTAAAGGCAAGAGAGTAGATATCTCAGTCTACAGAGGCATGGTTGGTTCTCTACTCTACCTCACTGCAAGTAGGCCAGACATCATGTTTGCTACATGCTTGTGTGCAAGGTTTCAATCAAATCCAAAGGAATCACATTTGATTGCAATAAAAAGGATCTTTAGATATCTGAAGGGCACTCCTAACTTGGGATTATGGTATCCTAAGGACACAGGGTTCAATCTGGTTGGTTATTCTGATGCTGATTATGCTGGATGCAGAGTGGATAGAAAAAGCACCTCAGGAAGCTGCCAGTTTCTTGGACAAAGGTTAGTTTCTTGGTATAGCAAGAAGCAACAATCTGTGTCAACTTCTACAGCTGAGGCTGAATACATAGCTGCTGGAAGTTGCTGTGCTCAAGTGCTTTGGATTAGAAATCAACTTAGAGATTATGGACTTGTGTTGGAAAGAATTCTAATCATGTGTGACAACACAAGTGCAATCTCTATAGTTGCCAATCCTGTCAATCATTCTAGAACAAAGCACATTGACATCAGATATCATTTCATAAGAGAACATGCAACTAATGGAACCATTGAGTTGCATTATGTCTCTACAGATAAACAACTAGCTGATATATTCACTAAACCATTAGATGAAGCCACCTTCACAAGGTTGGTAAGTGAGATTGGAATGCTGAATTCTTCAGATTCTGGCTAAGTGAATACACCATCTAGATTGTTGCAGCAGTAAACACTTACTTTATCTAAATTCTCAATATTATTGGAGTAAGTGTTGGCTGAAATATGATTTATAAATATTTCAAATCTGTTGTATATGTTGAAAATCATATTTTTATTAACTTAAAATTTCTATGAAATTTTGAGAAAATCACTATTTAATTTGCTAGGATATTTTTCAATGAATATGTCTGGTAAATTTTTAAAAGATAGTGAAAATCAAATTTTTATGAGTGATGGGTATAGTTCGATAAGTCAGACTTCTCGAATGATTCACTATTCGACATCTCTAATAAGTCTCATTAGAGTACTCTTGAGTTCTCGAATAGAGTCTTTCTGAGATATCGAATAGAGGAATTCTTGACTTCTCGAATATAGTAACTGAGTTCTCGAATGACTGAGTTCTCGAACACTATATCTGAGTTCTCGAATCATTTGAAAAGGCTGAATTCTCGCTGAATTTTAACCGATTTTGGACTTTTGTCTAAAAGTTTAATTCACTCATAAAAACACATATTATTTAATTTAGAATTATTTCTGAGTTAGATAACTGCCAGCTGTAAGTTTCTATCTACTTGAGTTATCGATTAAGCCATTCTTGACTTCTCGAATAGTTGTTTCCTACTTCTCGAATGCCTGACTTGTCGATACAAAACTGCTAATCGACAATTCAAGTACTTCATACTTATACAATTTCACAACTATTCGATTCATTTCATTCGATTTCTCAAGCATCTACACTCTCTAAACCCCTGAAACCCTAGCTACGAAAAGCCAAATTTCTTCTTCAACCTTCAATTTCTTTCCTCTCTTCTACACAAATGGCAACAGTAAAGTTTAACACCAACTTCATCGCTCTCACTAGTGATGTTGAAGCACCCAATGCCAATTTCAAGTGCTTTGTGAAATGGATGGCTGAGTCGTATATCAAGGATGCACTCTCTGCCAACCCAACTCTATATCTAGATATTCTGGAACAATTCTGGAGTACTGCTATTGTGGAGGTTGTAGCCCTGGAAAACGCAATTACTTCATATGTCATCTACTGCAAGGTTCAAGATAAGGAAATCACTATCACTACTGCAGACATGAACCAAGCACTAGGCCTACAACAAGAGTCATTTGACAGAATGGCCACTAATGCAGAGTTGGAGGAATTCTTTGAGTTCATAAACTACTCAGATGGGATTAACCTTGGAAAGCTAAACAGAAAGAATCTGAGAAAGGAGTGGAGTTATGTGTTTGCAACTCTTCTCCAAGTCTTCACTGCCAGGAAATCAAGCTTTGATCAAATCAGTGCACCTGTGCAGCAAATTGGATATGCTTTGGCCCATGGGAAGAAGATTGATGTTGGCCAAATCATACTCCAAGAATTATATGGGAGACTTGGTAAGAACACAACCAAGAGAGGTACTGATATTTTCTTCCCTCGCTTTATTCAATCTGTACTTAATTATAAAAATGCTTCATTGATTGAATTGCCTGGGATTGATAAAAATAAAATAGGCTATCCTAAGTCCATGACCAAACTCATTTTTGGTAATTTGGAGACTAGGAATGATGTGGATGTAAGACTGAACATAACTCCCCATATGGAGAGTTTGTTTAGGACCTATCCCCACAACATGCCAACATTTGATGCAAAATCTAAGTTAGCACAGCCCAAGCAAGTAGAACAAAATGCTAACCCAGGGCCTGCTAACCAACCCTCTCAACCAAACACTCTACCACATACTGAGCCAACTGCATCATCCTCTCAAAAGGGTGATGTTAGTAAAAAGAAGAGAAAGGAAGTAATGTCTGCACCATTGAATATCTTGTCTGAAGCAGCATTAGCTGTTGAATTAGGTCTAGGAAGTGAGGAAACTGAGTTACCCTTACACAGGACAAAGAAGAAGAAAATTAAGACCACCTCTTCAGTCACACAAATGGCTGAAGTTGTAAAATCAGGGGCACACAGCTCACTAGGTGTATCCTCTCAACAGGGTGCACCTATAGAATCAAGCATCCTCCCCAATGCACCTTCTTGTATAGAGTCAGCACATGGGAGTGATAAGGCTGGCACAACACTGAGTGGAGAGCACATCACATTTGAAACTCCCTCTATCTCTCAGGGGGAGTTGCCAAAATCTACTCTTAAACACACTTCTCTTCCAGAATCTAACTCTGAAATTTCTTTGGAACCTGCAACTCATGCAACTGAGATGCAAGGTATTGATCATCAAGAATTCTTTTCTCTTGATGAGCCAATAATTTCAAGTGACTTAGTGCATGACACTTTGTTCACCACTCAGAACCCACATTTAGATGGTGAGGGAATGCATGCTGAGGCATCTCCTAATGACACCATCACAAACACAGAGGTTCCACTAGTTTTTACTAGAGACTCTGTGCCTGTGTCAACTGCTGGTGTAATTCATCCCACCTCTGTGGTGACACCAGTAGTAGAGTCAATCCATCCGGTTACAGAAGTTGCATCTGTAACTGAGGAGTCTAGCTTGCCTAGCTCTAGCTCTGACTTCATGTCAAAATGGCTGAACACTCTTGAACAGGAGGTAGCTACTCTTACCAAGTCCAATGCTCATCTTACAGAAAAGGTTGCACTGCTAAATGATCAGTTGGACACTCAAGCATCCACCACAGCTGATGTCCTTCTGCATCAACAATCCATATTAGCTGCAATGATGAAGCATATGGGTCTCCCTCTACCTGATGAATCTTCAATCCCAAAGGACATTTCTACAGCCTCTGTGCCTGACAACAAGCCTAAGGGGGAGAAGAAGGCAAGGAACTCAAATACAAAGGGGGAGAAAGGCATAATAATAAAAGAGGGTGGTCAACAAAGGGCTTCAAAGTCTCTACCAAATGTGCCTGGCAAAGGAAAATCCAAAGTGGATGAGCCTCCATCTACCTTGCCAGTTGTCACTCTACCAACTGTGCACATCACTACTCCTGGAGGACAAAAGCAATCCATAACCACCACAGTGGTTGCAGGGAGTATGCCATCTGACAAACCTCCAACCTCTATATCTGAGAGTGCCAAGCCTGTAGAAGTCAAAGTTGTTACTGAGGCCAAGCTGCAAGAAGTTGCCAACTCAGATGTTTATCATGATAAAGCCTTCTTGGAGTTTCTGAAAGCCATAAGGGAACAGGTTGGTGACACTCAGTTTTATCTGAGGGAGGTGAAGAAGCAGATTGACTACATCACTGTCATCCCCAAGAAAGTCAACAATCTATGGGTCAAGGAGATAGTGATGGTTTCCAAATTAAAGATATGGCATCTAACATACCAGACTCTACAAGACCTAAAACACTCAGAGATAGATGCCATACTTGAGCTCATTGAGAAGAGGAATGAGAACAGCAAAAGTCTGTTTGATGATTTGAGGAATGGTCAACCTTCAAGGCTACCAGAAGTGATCAAGAAGCCATGGACAATCATTTATCAGTCTGGCACCAGAATTGAAGATATCAAGCAATTGGTCATTCCCCATGATCTCACCACCAGAAATCACAGACTGATCATTGCTATCATTGATCAATTACAGAAGAAGGTTGGAGCCAGAAATGCTGAAGAAACTGAGGCACTGCACATCCTCAGAACCTATATTGCAACTGGTGAAATTCCAGAGATGGCTCAACCTAGGAGAAATAAGGATGATGATTCTGAAGACAAAGGTGATGGGAGGAGAAGGCATCACAGGAGAGATAAGGGTGATGAAGACAAGAAGAAAAAGGGAGACAAGGATAAAAAGGATGATGATGACCAAGGTAAAACCTATGAGAGGAAGAGTGGAAGACAGCAAGCCTTAGGCACTGCTAGCAGTAACCTCACCACAACACAAGACTCTAAGTCTAGGGTGAATACTGTTAGTAGTGACCTAGCAAAATCTACATCTATGGCTTCTGCAACTGTCTTACCACCTCAAGAAGAGAAGAAGATTCAAGTCAAGAAACCATGTGTATGTTTCAGAAAGCAATCTGCTAATGGAATACTACTATGGTCTACCAACAAAGGTCAAAGATTTCTGCCAAGCAATCATGTCAAGAGGATGAAAGTTAAACATGTTGCAAGAAGAGTGAAGCTATCCAAATCTAGAGCCCTAACAATCATTCCAGGATTGAAACTCCAGCCACTTGATGAAGACTTTGATGAAGAGCAACTGCAATTTCTAAGAGCTCAAAAGATATGATATGCTGCAATTGTGGATGACCACCTTGAAATCAAGTACACTGATGGGAAAGAAATGAAATTCAAACAAGGGGGTTGTCAACATTGGGGTAAATTGTATGAGATAGAAAGAATCATTGCATTGCTGAATTCTAAAGACAAGGTGGAGAAAGTATGGAAGCTGGAATTGATTGACTTTGTGAAAATGAAGAAAGATTATGCTGAGAAGATAAGAAAGGGCTGCTATGAGAAATGGTTAGAAAGGGAGAAAGAAATTGATAGACTGGAGATTGAAGCAGAAAAGCTAAGGGCAAAGGGATTGTGTAGAGTTCAGTTTGATCCCTATGTGGTGAAGTATAGGAGAAGAAATGGAGACAATGTCAATATAAGAATGGACCTACTCAGTCACTAACCTGCCAACATTCTGAAGCCAGTGCTTGAAGATTTCAAAAACTCTATTATGATTGAAGAATTGGATGCTATGATAGAAATCATGAGAGCAATAGATGAGATTGCAAGAAAGGAGAAAGAAAGGAAACAGAAAGCATATGATGATCTACAAGCCAAAGCAATGGAGATGCAATCAAAAGAAAATGGCTAGTACCTCATCATACTGTAAGAGTATTTATCTTGTAATTTCATTTATGTGTCCAATCAAAATACATACCTGTACTTTTAAAGTTTTATCTTTATGTATGTTAGGCTTGTTATCAGACATGAAATTGTGACTAAGGGTCTCACTCACAATTTGGGGGAGATTGTTAGTTACAGAGGCATGCCTGTACACATCTAATAACAAGCCTAATTGTTTGTAATGCTTTGCATTACTTACATGACCTCTTAACTGAGGGAACCTCTAGTTGTAGAGTTTCTGTTTGTATTGTACTTGTAGTAGGCATCAAATCCTAGTTGTGTAATTGTACAAATAGAGTCTAGAATAATGCTTGAAAGAAGTTCCAAGGTTCATGCCTCAAGCAAGGAGTTAAAGACTGTCAAATAATCATAGTTGGGATTTGAAGAAATGAAGAATTTGCCTAAGTACCAATTCGAGAAGTATATTTGTCTATTCGAGAAGTCAGGGATTCGATATCTCAAGACACTATTCGATATCTCTGAATACACTGTTCGATATCTCATTCGATATCTCAGGGATTCGATATGTCTACTACTCTATTCGAGAACTCAAGAAGTCAACAAGTCAAGATGGTATTCGAGTTCTCAAAGAGTCAACAAGTCAAAGTTCCATTCGATATCTCAAGGACTCAGAAAGCTATTCGACAACTCGAGGATTCGATAAGTCAAATGCTCTATTCGACAACTCAAGGAATCCTGATGGAAAAGAGCTATTCGAGAAGTGGTTCGATATGTCATTATAACAGTATTCGAGAACTCAGAGTTATCTATCAAGTCAATTCTAGTTCTCGAATCACTTACTTAGTCACTTCTCGAATACATTCTTGGAGACAAAATACTGAAGAAATTGTACAAGTCAGGAACCTGCAACAAGCCAATGCACTTTATGGACCACAATCTGTAACGTGCTCTGGAAAGCCTACAAGGAAGCTTGGAGAGATATAGAAGAGACAAGGAGCTAAAGAAGTGGATCTAAACAGGCTTTGCAAAGTCAAATCTGTAACCGTTTGGACACTTACTCAAAAAGGATAGACAGACTAGAAAGTAATTTGTTTAGCTACCTTATTTGCAGTAAGTAGGCTGTATCCATGTTCTATAAGGACACAGCCTCACTTCATAACTTAGTAACTTTTTGTGAGTCAAGTTTTTCATACACTGTAAGCCATATCTCTCTGAGAAAAACGAAGCTGAGAATACTACCATTTGTATTCACAGATTGTAGCAACCTTTATCTAATAATACATTAGATTAAAGTGATATTGTGTCTTGTGTTGTTTATTTATCCGCACCTTCACTTCTACACACACGGGCACTTATCTGCTACATAGACTCAATCAAAGAAAAGTTCAAGAATCCATTCACCCCCCCCCCCCCTCTGTATTCTTTTACCGTATTCAATACTCAACACTCATAATACAGTACTTTCCAGATAAAAATAGTATGCTCCTTAATATTTATTTCTTTAAATATCTCATCAAGATATAAGTAGCATAGAATTATATTCCGAAATTACGAGAGGGTTGATTCCCAACATTAACATAATTTCATATAATGTTTGCATAAATATTAAAGGGATGGTGCTTTTGTAATTTTTAAATATATAGGGATATTATCATAAGTTCACAACCATTAAAATGATATTATTTGCACTTGTGTTGTGGTTTAATATATAGTAATAGATAGATTGTGTACCATATTGTGAATCCTAAAATATAATATTTTTAAAATAATACGAGTCACCATTATTTTTATTCAAAAATTAAAATAATAATAAAAATAAGATAATGGAAAGGTCGGGTTTGTGTAAAAGATTTATTAACTCAAAATAATAAAGTCCATGCAGCACAATGGTTAGTAGGATAAATTGTGTAGAGGAGGTTTTAGGTTCGATTAACCATAAAAATAAAATTTACTCATTTTTTCCATTTAAATAAGAGAGTGACATTTCATGTAATTTTATACAGTTAAACCTCTTTAAAGTAATACTGTTGGGACCGGGAAAAAATATTACTTTACCGAATTTATTATTTTATCGATATAATAATATTTTATTACTTTATCGATAAAGTAATATTTTATTACTTTACCGAATTTTTATGTTTATGTATTACAATACTTTATGTTTAAAAACAAGAATCAATCACATGCAATGTATTTGATCTAAAATTACTTTTGTTATGATTAATTATATCTTAAAACTAGATTCATGCATATAAAAAATTGCACCAGATACATGTAACATGTGTTGTGTATATCGTATAGAAACTCAATCATCTAAAGTTTATTATAATTCTAAAATATAAATTCATGAACATACAACATAATATTAAATGATAATATTAACATGATAGAATTTCATCAGCACTTTGAACAATTACTTGTTAAAACACGAGCAAAACATACCAGGAATTATTTATGCTTTACATAAAGTCAAGGATGAGGTTAATTTTGGTTTTGGTAGAAAGAAGAAACAAACTACTATAAATTAATATTTTAAAAAGAATTAAATTTTGTAACTCATATACATTATATATATATATATATATATATATATATATATATATATATAATTCTGAAATTATTACTTTACATATTACTTGGACCCTTAATGATTTTCTAATTTTTTATTATCTTATGCTTTTAGCGAGAATATTACTTTACAACATTGGTCCAAGTTGGGACCGAAGAAATTTATTACATAAGCGAGGTTATTAATTTATCGAATATTACTTAATCGAGGTTTAACTGTAACTTGTAAGGGCATAACTATAATTTCATAGAGGATCTATTGGCTCAAAATACCCCTAAAAATCCTCTTGTTCTCTTATTATATATAGAAAGAATGGATGGATGTGTACCATATTGTGAAACCTAAAATATAATATTTTTAAAATAATGCGAATGACCATTATTTTTACTCAAAAATTAAAATAATAGTAAAAATAAGATAATAGAGAGGTCGGGTTTATGTAAAATGTTTTTTTAACTAAAAACAATAAAGTCTATTTAGCACAGTGGTTGGTAGGATAACTTATGTAGAGGAGGTTCTAGGTTCGATTCACCACAAAAACTCTTTTTTTTTTCATGCAAAGGATTGTACCTAGAGTATGAAGATGTAGGGGTACCTAGAGTATGAAGATGTAGGGGGAGATGCTCTTCACACGCCGCTGCTTTGTTAACAACAACCAGCCGAGCAAGCCAGCAAAGAGGGAGAAAAGAGCTTGCTAAAGGGGCGAATGCTTTCAGTTCCTGTGATAGAAAGTTGCACGAAACAAATGGGCGGCTATTAGTATAATCTTAAGCCAATAATTCCTTCTTTCCGGCCCTTTTTGGCATCAATGAAACTCTGTGATCTAGGATTATAAACCCCATTCAGTCTGGGAGGTAGGTTATGTAGGAAGACAACTTTACCCAGGTTGTTCCGATCGCAAACAACCAAATAAAAAATTAGTAGTAGTTTGTGTATGACTTTAGCCCGTTCCGGAGCACAAAAGAATGGCATTTCATGTAATTTTATAAATTCTAAGGATATAATTATAATTTCACAGGGGGTTTATTGACTCAAATTATACAAAAATTAAAATAATAGAGAGGTCGGTTTATGTAAAATGTTTTTTAACTCAAAACAATAATGTCTATGTAGCATAGTGGTTGGTAGGATAACTTGTGTAGAGGAGGTTTTAGGTTCGATACATCACAAAAACTCATTTTTTTTCCATTTATTTCATGTAATTTTATAAATTCTAAGGATATAATTGTAATTTCACAGGGTTTATCGACTCAAATTATACCCTTGTTGCTATATTACATATAGAAAGAGATTTACAAATAATATGACATTTACTTATTTTTAAACTTAAATTAACTTACAAAATAATTTAAATATCAACAAAAAATGAAAATTAAATTATAAAAATTAATTTTTTTTATAAAATATTAACTAGCCGGTCCATACCGGTCCGGTTCGAGTCTGGTCCAGGTTTTTTTAGTCCAGTCCTAGGTCCATGAATTCAATAAAATCCGGTATTCAATCCAAGATGGTCCAATTTTGGACCTTTGTACAACACTAGCCACGCCTACTACTTTACTCCACAAAATCACTTTATGACATAAAATATTAATTGGTACACCACTTTCTTACTTTTAAGTTTTATCCATTAAACAAATCCATTAAACAAGGCATTTCTTGTAGTTTTATAGCCTAATTTCTTGTAGTATTACTTCATCAACAAGTCACAAGCTAATATGCATGGATTGTGCTAATTCGAGCATACATTAAACTATTATTCACCCTATGGTAAAGACATAAACTTTAAGACTGTTTGCTCCCTTGACAAGATAGCAAGTGCTTCAAGTACGACTCCACATAATCCATTCCACAGAGTCGCTTTACAACAGGCATGGTAGCCGGGACATCTAACTGGAATGATAAATTACACTCCTCAGATGAATTATTCCAACAACGGAGCTGTTTTCGAGCTTCATTTATGGCAGCCCTTGTTGCACAGTGTACTGAAACTGCCAAAAGTAAAGGCGGCTCGCCGGAAGCTGCAATGAAGTTGGACTTCAGTAACTATATATAAATGACTAAAACCTCAACTGATAAGGGTGATGTATGTGCAAGTCTATGCAGTAGCGGTTAATCTAGCAAACAAGAGGAAATCAGAAGCTTTGCAACAACTGCTTGAAAATAAAACATTTGTTTAAATATTACTTGACATTTTAAAAAATTATAACTGTAGATAGAAAGCACTGCTGCTTTCTGATATGTTAATTACAAAGATACTGTTCGTCAAAAAAAAAAAATTACAAAGATACAATTGTGAATAATCATTTAATTTTTCAGTAAAATTATTAGTGACTAAATTTTGATTTAATTTTTAGATATCTTATCTTATCTTATCATCTTGTCATCAAATTTCAATTTGAACCCATTCACATGCTTATAATATTATCTATCATAACTGATCAGCCAAATAAAGAGAGCAGCCATACCTTTAGATGAAAGAACACGGTTTTTATGATGTTCGCTGTTAAGTACCTCAACATTAAACTGCCTTGGGATTGTATCAATTGTTGGTATCTTGTAGGTCCATGTGCTATCCGCAACCATCAATCCATCTGAATTAGTAAGGTACTCTTCAGACATGAAGAATCCAATTCCTTGAACAAAAGCCCCTTCAATCTGTATAACAATGAGGCTCAAAATATATACTATTCAATTGCAGTCAACTAAATACCACAATATTTATATGCAATCACATAACAGTTAACCAAATCAACACATGATCAGGTAGGATCCATCCAGGTATTTAAAGTCTAGCAGCAACTCTAGTTAGTTGTCTTTTACTTGGTCAGTATGGTCTTATCATATATTTTCTACTGTACAGGACGGAATGTGTTAAATTGCTCAGACGAAGTAAAAATGATGACTAATTAACAATTAATACAATCAAATTCTGATTCAAGAAGTTTGACGAACCTGTCCTAAGTCTACAGCAGGGTTCAAGCTCTGTCCACAATCATAGATGATATCTGAGCGAAGAATTGTAGTTTCTCCGATCAGAGTATTTATCTCCACCTGAAGTACAAATATATTTGTCCTTAGCATATAAGTAATGAAACTCATAATGCATTTGCAGTTAGATTTCTAAAAATAAAGTTCCATCATTGGTGAAAGCCTTGTTAGGAAAGTTGAGTTTGCATGCAAGGTTGCTTCAAGATAAATTGAAAAACTTTAATATTTCTTCAAGTAGATATGGAGATCCCAAAAGAAATGTATTAGGAGCCAGCTTACCTCACTTACTGCAGCACCATAATTCAAGTAATGCATGGAACTGAAGTCAGGCACAAAGTACGAACTTGCTGACATGTTCACAGCTTGCCTATATGCCTGCATGTTGAGGAAATTATTTATATGAGAATCAGTAGATACTCTATCAAGCTGTGGCCACGAGATGTGATTGATCAAATGCCTAAGGCTTCACAACAATGTTATATTCGGTACCTATCCGATAAAGTCTAACCAATATATTCTCATAAACACCTTGAATATTTATTTATTTTTTAAACAATATATTTTTCTCTACTAAAGTCATTTTTTGATATCAACAGTTGAACTGATTTAAGCAAATAAAATCATGTTTTGACATTTCTGCTTACTAGCAAGCTAGGGAATGGAACCCACAAAATTCGTTTGCTGCTCTGTAGCATGCAGCGGTACTATCTCCTTGTCATCTTCTTTTCCTTTTTTTAATCATCAAATGATACTTCTTCAAGCTTCTCAGTGTTATTCCGTTTTTAATTATTCCAATTTTCATCAGACCCGTAAATAGTGCAGGTCTCTTAAATGCATATATAGTGTATACCTTAAAAGAAGATATGCCCAACCACTATTAAATATACAGGTAAGGGCATGCATTGTCGAAATTTCTATTCTTCGGTCTATAGAACTAAAAAAAAAGTTCTTGCAAGGAGATACCTGGTATGAAAGAATTGAAAAGGTTTGGATAAATTCTTATCTAGATACGAGAGATACCTGGAGAACTAAGGTATCCCAGGTCACAGAAGTCATTTGACCTTGCAACTTTTCCTTTAGAGGGGAAAGTCGTTCAATCAAAATATTGCAGCAAATTCTTACTGCTTCGCAGCTTGCTTCAGATGTCGTGCTTCCAGCAGTGAACCCGCCTTGAATTAAGCTCAATGTATCTGCTTGTACAATCCGTACCTTATCCAAGAAGTTTTCAATTCCATCACATTGAATTGAACCAAGTGCATATGCAGTCATTTGTTTTACCTTCGTCCAGAGCCCCTGCCCAAGCTCAATCCCACCAACTTCTACAACAATGGATCCATCTGAAAGAATGCTCACTTTCCCTGGGGTAGGTCTGACGGTGACTTCATGCACAATAGGAACTCGAGAAATTCCCCTCTTCTTCCATAAATTCTTTTGATTAAACTGTTGTATCTTTTCAGTTCTTTGGCTAAAATTTGATGATATCTGTAATTTGTCCCAGATAGCCGGCAGAGTATACTCCACAAGTTCTCCTGCGCTATGCTTATAGAATAAATTAAGACTATCAAATGTGTGAAGGTTCCTGTATCTAACAGAATCTACTTCCATAGAAAGCATAGAGGCAACATGTTCCATTATAGCTTCCGCAATAAAAGATGGCTGCACCTCCCCAGGAGCTCGCATTGCAGATTTGTTGGAATGGTTAGTTTTGCATACCTTAATGTCAAAAGATAAAGCTCCCCAATCATATTTCTTAAGCACTCCTATCATGTTACTTGGCAGTATAGGGCTTATATCTGCACACATCCCTGCATTGATCAGAATATATAGGTGTAGGGCTGTAATTTTTCCATCAGATTTGAACCCAACATCATAAGTTATCTTCATGGGATGTCTTCCTCCCGCCATTATCATGTCAGTCTTACGATTAAGATACATTCGCACAGGACGGCGCAATTTGTGTGCTGCAAGTGCACATGCTGTTGCTACCTAAAATCCGATGTACCAAGTATGTTACATGAACAGAACGAAAGATTAACTAACGAGATTAAGCATGTAGAGGATGAGTCTTTCAAGGATGAACGCGTATGTTTCTATATCATGCATTAAGAGATTGGAATATTGGAAATGGCTGAGCAAACTGAAGGAAACTAAATTTTTAGGGGAGCATTTGAAGACCATGATGCCAATGTTTGCTTTTTAATATCAACATTGTTTATAATGACTAGTTGCAAGTCAAGATATGAGACTACTATATTGAGGAGGAATTTCAGGAGTAAATTATTAGATATTACCATATAGTATTACCATATTAGCTTCTTCGGATTTTCCCTATATTGTCCAGTATTATGTCAGTATGAGACTCTTGTGAGGTAAAAGTGTCAGCATGATATGTATAATAGAAAGCATACGATAGAGTCTATGTAGCCTATTTCAAATTTTCATTTTCAGCAGCCCGTCCACACTATCTACCTTGATCCGAATGCCAAATTTTCTTGTAGTACAAATCATAGTGAAGGTATCAGCAAATTACTTTGTTTTCCTACTAACAAAATTAGTAAAAACCCAAAGAATTGAAGTGTAGTCAATAGAAATGTCCTACAACATTATAATGCAACCCATTACTTCACAAACAAGTGAGGGAATACAGTGGTGTCATTTAATGATCAATATTGATAAATAGATACGTATATTCCATAATCAGTAGAATGTTGGTTTATTACAGTATTAAATTATTTGGAGAAGTTGACAAACATCAAATTAAAATGGCACAGGAAATTGCATTATCTTGGAACAAATTGTATACTCACAGGCATGGCCTTTATCGCCTTTCCGCCGAAGCCGCCTCCAACCCTTCTTGTAACCACACGAACATTATGTTCTGGAATACCAAGACATCTTGCAATCACCGAGTGTACATACTCAGGACACTGAATTGAACTATATACCACCATGCAGTTGTCTTCATCTGGGATAGCAAGGGCAGTTTGTGTTTCCATATAAAAATAATATTGAGAACCAAGTTTGATCTGAAAATCAACCCCACTAATAATTAATTAATTTTAATGGTAAAGAGCCAAAGCAAAAGTCTGTAAGAATTTCTGTACTTCACGGATAAAGAGCAGAGTACCAATTTACCTCAGAGTTAATCTTGTGGTCAGCTTCAGCCATGCCTCTCGAGAAGTCCCCAATTTGTGCAGGATATAAGAAGGAAGGAACCTCAATGAAACTTGATTTCTCAACAGCCTCTTCAAGAGTTAATATTGGTGGATCCAAATTATCAGTATCATAATCAACAATGGACAGAGATGCAGCCCTATCTGCAAGTTTCTGTGTATCTGCAGCCTAAATAAGATATTCATACAAACCATTTTTTTGTTGTATGTCGTTAAACAGTGTTGCCATAGACTAAATACATACAAGAGTCAGGATAAAGCTAGATTACCACAAGAGCAAGACACTGGCCAGCACACCTGGTAATATCATCAGCAAACAATGGTTCTGCTTCAAATATGGTTTTGGAACCTATGTTCTCCCCTCCACATGGAATATCATTATAAGTTATAACAGCAGTTACTCCATCTGGTAGTGACTTATTCTTGAATCCGACATTCTTAACCCTTGCCAAAGGCTTTGTGCTATAAATAAATGCACCGTGAAGACAGTTTGAAGGTGAAGGAATGTCATCTACATAAACAGCTTCGCCTATTTGATTTAAAAGGAAAACAACTGTCAGAAACATGTGTTCTATCCAAACATGGATTATCTGATACAATCCCTACAATGTTATAACTACTCCCAAATAAAATGGCAGGAACATTATTATATTTCTTTGTTAAGCAACCAACTCATCTAAAACCTTAAGGTGTTAGGGAAGCGGGCTTACCACTATCATATCACATCATTAACATCCCCCCTCACTCAAAATTTTCTTCTCATTCAATATTGTTCGTCTTCCACTGGAATGGGCTGCTGGGATTTTATTCTTAACGCAAGCAACTCACTCTCCAACTTCTGAATCTGACCCTGGGCATCAGCCAGCTTTCCAGCAGTACCTGTTTTTGGATTATCAGCAAAATCGTATAGATCTTAAACATGTTGTCTATGCAATCTCGCCGATCTGCCTCCTCCTCCAACTGCTTCAACAACGAAACCATCCTGTTTCGACTAAACAATGCTAGGATATTACGAGCTCTCAATACAGTCCAGTCATCCGGTGGGAAGTAGGGGCTGCTTGTGTTAAGAATAAAATCCCAGCAGCCCATTCCAGTGGAAGACGAACAATATTGAATGAAAAGAAAATTTTGTCATTCTTGAATGCATTTACCACACTAATGTGCATCAGGTATAAAATGAAATAAAGAGACAGAAGAAGGCATAACTAACCAGAAGCTTGAATAGAAGCACCAGATTTTACAATTGGTTGACCAATTGGATAGTACTCTCTGCTTGTTTCCACCAGCTGCTTTCCAGACGACAATAGTGCTGGTCTTTTAGCAGCAATTGACAGGTTGTCTCCATCTGCTAAGTTGTTAGCAGAGTTCTCAGGAGACCAAGCATTGGAAACCAAAACAACGCCATTGAACAAGGGATAAAGAAACTCAAAAAGATAACTGACAACCAAGCTTGATCGGTACGTAGCATCTGAAGTTCCATCTTCAGATATCACAGTGTCTCTAATTATGTTAATAGCTTCGTAAAGAACATTCAAACTTATAACTCTACCAGTTAAGTATTCTTCAGCCTCCCTTGCTCTCTTGGCATGTTTAGCTCCAAAAGCACCAAAAACCAAATGAATCTTGTTAATGACAACTCCAATTCTACTTGGTGAAATAACAGCTAAAAATGCAGCATTTAAGTAAGGTAGCGCATTTCCAAGCGGCCTTGGAGCAGCGCGATAAGTTTCAAACACCAACTTACTAGTTTCGATAGAGAAGCTACTTCTAAATGAACTCGAAAAGGGAATTTTGATACTCAAAAGCACCCCTCTATGATCCAATGGTGGCTTTGACAAAAA
Organism: Kitagawia praeruptora; assembly: GCA_037693485.1. NCBI lineage: Eukaryota > Viridiplantae > Streptophyta > Magnoliopsida > Apiales > Apiaceae > Kitagawia > Kitagawia praeruptora. The sequence goes on from CM075352.1 coordinate 131,783,906, forward strand.
ATCTTCCAATGTAAGAATTTCATGTTTTGTATCGATTAGTAAATCAACCGTAGAACTTAGAGCAAGAAGTACTGTGACAATGTCTGATGGGAAATAGTTTCTTTGTGCCATGACGACATTTCCCCCTACACTAGCTAAGTTACGAACAGGCTCTGAAGCAATCTTCTCCATATGCTCAGCAATTTTTGTGAATATCAATTCCTTATCTGAACATAAGCCACCTTCTACTTTTTCCTTCAAAGCTGAGATAGCTTTTGATATTGTGACAGTTGCTCCAATTACTATCCCCGTCTCATTTCTACTAATTGATGAAAGCTCAGAGACATTCCTCAAGTTAATGTAATTCTCATACTGATTGAGTTCCTTGTAATAACCAGTTCCTGTGTTACCAGCAACTAACTTGGTTCGAGTTGTAGACAATTTCAGGTCAGTGAAATTTTGGAGCTCCTCAAGAGTAAGAGGACTGTACCACGATTTTTTATGAGGGCTCAAACACATTGCAGACTCCAATTCGCTTTTCAAGAATTCGGGATATGTACAGACATCATCTTTCGGATTATAAGAAGGTAATTTACTGAGTTTATCTCCATTACTCTCTCCTTTTCTCCAGAAGGAATTTATTCCCAAATCCTCCAGATCAACATCAGCGGCAAAACTTTTACAAGCATCTGCAATAGGTCGATATCCAGTACATCTACAGAGATTCCCTGATATAGCCTTTTCAGCTTCTGAAACAGTGAGTTTGGAAAATCCTGCAGGGGGATCTGGCCTCTGCTTCTCTTCGGCATTGACAAGCGCTGAGAACAGTGAAACGCACATTCCGGGCGTGCAGAAACCACATTGAGAAGCATGAAAACCAGAAAATCTTTCATGAATCGGGTGAAAACCATCTCTGCTATTTCCAAGTCCTTCAGTTGTTGTAATCGAACAATAATTTACACTGTGAACAAGGGTAAGACATGAATTCACAGTGTAACTTTTTACTGTCTTAAGCACGGGATCATAATTCGACAGTAGAACAACACAAGCACCACAACCACCTGCAATTGTAAAAAATCAACTTTTATCTGTTATTTTTATATACATAAAGATTGTATCTTTACTATCTGCTAGACCTAAGTCAATTTATGTTGCTGACCCAGATCAAATATTACAAATTTATGAATTCTCAATGTAACTTTTCACTTTGCACTAACTAAAGAAAGATTGCATTTTTATATTTTGGTATCCTAGAAAAGCACGTTATGTTACAAACAACAAAGAAAAAATACAATAATATAATTAGCTAAAAAAAATACAATAATATGAACACCAATACAAAACCAGGATAAAGATTCCAATTTATAAATGCATTTGCAAAACCAGGGTTCAGCAATAAAGATTATATATTAGGAATCCACTTGCAAAACCAGGAATTAAGATTACAAATTTATGAAACCAATTTGCAAAACCAGGAATAAAGATGACTAATTTAAGATCCTACTTGCAAAAACAAGTCTAAAGATTACATAATTATGAACTAAGTTGCAAACTAGGAATTATGAACTTAGGTTGTGTTCACTTGGGGAGAATGGACTGAGGTCGGAACAAAATGAAAATTGTAAAGAAAATTTATGAAGGGGGGATGTTGGGGAAATAGTGAACAAATAAGAGGGAGAAGGAGTTTCTTATGATGAAGATTGCAAGGAAATTGATGATGATGGAGATTGGAGCATTCCTTCCAAAACATGTGGGTTAGAATTTTAGTTTAAATTGTGTGGAAATGAATGAAGTAAGGAATGAAAATTTAAACACTTTTTCCAATCTTCACCAAATAAGTGTACAAATTTCATTCCATTTCCCCCCCCCCCCAGTTCCATTCAATTCAAATGAACACAGCCTTAGTTGCAAACTAGGAGAAACCCATCCCAGAACAACGACTAAAGATTAAAAATATTCCAAAACCAAAAGAAAAATCAAAGCAAAAACACCTCTTAAAATATGAAAATTTAAATTTAAGTATGGATAAAGATCACTTTATAAATTTAAGTATGGAATAGGTACTTGCTCTTTCATACAATCATACGAACACAGTTACAAACCAGGATAAAGATTTCAAATTTTAAAGGCATTTGCAAAACCAGGAATAAAGATTACGAATTAGGAATCCACTTGCAAAACCAGGAATAAAGGTTACAAATTTAAGAACCCAGCTGCAAAATCAAAATTAAAGATTACAAAAAAATGAACTTTGTTGCAAACTAGGACAATCCAATCCCATAACAAAGACCAAAGATTTAAAATTTTACCAAAACCAAAAGAAAATCAAAGCCAAAAAACCTCTTACGGTATGATAACAAATTTAAGTATGAATAAAGATCAATATATATATGAACAAACTTGCCAAACTAGAAATTCAAACTTAGGACTATCCAAATTTATGCTCCTTTGATGGTTTCACAACCATTCAAATCAAAAACACCAATCACTACATAAATATAGGTAGGAATAAAGCTTGATACATTTAAACTTACCAGCAAAAACAATAAATATTCAAGAACCCACCTCATAACAAGGTCAAGGACTAAAGACTCCAAATTTGTGTTGAGTTTGACAGAACTCAATCAAATGAAGAACACAAGCATAATAAGCAATATCTAACTGCAAAAATAAAATACAAGCAAAAACAAGAAAAATTCAAGAACCCACCTCATAACAAGGACTAAAGATTTCAAATTTTACAGAAACCAGTCAAATGAAGGTATGAAGGTCACAATCAACAACAAATAGGCAAAAAATAAATTCTCAGGACCAAATGGGCAAAATTTAACTGCAAAAAAACCCAAATAATGAAAAATAGTAGCAAGAAGGATAGACAAACCTTCACCACAACTGAGCTTGACACTCTTGAAAGGAGTGTGAGAACGCAAGAATTCAAGAAGAGTAGTAGAGGGGTGTGTTGAATCACATGAAACCTCATATCTTTTCCCATTAATTGCAAATACAAGAACATTTTTATTAGTACTAGTAGCATCACTAGTTCCTCCAACTCTTTTCAACTCCTCCATATCTATATGAATTATATAATCTTACAAAATTTTTGAACTTGACAACACTCTTATATAGTCATAGACTCATAGTAATAATCTCAAAGACTAAAGGGCAGGATAAGAAAATGAAAAAAGACATGAAGATAGTTGAAGAGTGGGAAAGAGACAGGTAGAATAATACTCCCTCCGTCGCTTATGATTCTTTACATGGGGTTGGGGCACGGAGATTAGGATAGTGGATGTAAGAGCATCTCCAAGAGTCTCTTAGCTCACTCCTAAATATATTATAAACAATTAAGCTCTTAGCAAGTTATTACATTGATTTGTGTGTCAACTCCAACAATGCTCTCTATTATGACTCTTTATTTTATATTTTATTCATATTTCAATTCCACTTGGACAAACAATCAATAGATGAAAGAGAAGAACCCATATTTTACTAATAAAATATTAAGTTAAGAGCTACTAGTTGCTCCTAAAATAGAGGAGAGAGAAGAAGCTCTTAACTTTTTAAAGAGCCTCTAAGAGTCTCTTGGAGCTTGATTTTTATTCTCTCTCCTCATTTTTTGAGTTAAGAGCTACAATAGAGAGTCTCTTGGAGATGCTCTAATATTGTTAAAATAAATGAAGTAGTGGGTGTAATAGTAATCTTATTATTAAAATAAGTAAAGTAGTGGGTGTAATAGTATAAAGTGTTGAAAAGGTGGAATGAAGTAGTGGATGTAATAATGTATTTTATTGTTAAAAGTTACTATTTTTAGTAATGTAAAGAATTGGTGGGATCTCCCAAAAAGAAAATTATAAAGAAATTGATGGGACATAGGGAATACTACACATATATTACCAACCCACATCGCTTAGTAGAGTGAGAGGTTGCATTTACTACTTATATATAGGGGGTGTTTGGAAGTTAGAGGTTTGGGATAAAATTAGAGGTTTGAGGGTAGATTAGAGGTTTGACCAAATGAAACCTCTAATGTGAGTGTTTGGTTGTTAGAGTTTTGAGTTAGAGGTTTGGGATCAAAAAGCTAATTTTGAAAAAGCTCATTTTAGGAACTTTTTCAATTAGAGGTTTGCCATGTATCACAAAAAGTTATTCAAAAAGTTATTTACCAAACACTTTTATTCAAAACAACTAATTCAATCCGCTAGTCAAAACAGCTAATTCAATCCGCTAGTCAAAACAGCTAATTCAATCCGCTATCAGCTAACAGCTATCAGCTAATTGCCAAACAGGGCCATAAACTCCCTCGGCTTATTGCACGGTCGCACGCGTGTTTGTTAATGTGTGTTGGATTGTGGTAATCTAACGTCGGCTAATTTTTGGTCAAAATTTTGAAATTGTTGGTCAATTTTATAAAAATCATTAATAAATCGTAAATCGATAATTCAATCAAATAATAGTGAACTGAACACGTTGTATGCAAATATAGCAGTATACTTTTGGTTGTCTTGTAAGATTAGATATGTTGGGTGTGGAAATTCCAAAAATCAACTTATATGGATAGGATAGAGGCGTGTTTGGACTTATTTAGCATACTCCGTATTTCATTGAATAAGGCCCCGTTTGCCTCACCTTTTTTTTAAGGCTTATGGACTTATTTTCGGGTAAAAATTTTATATTTTGTTAATTTTTTTTCATAGAAGTATTTAATGTATGTTTGAGATTTTGCAAAAATAAGTTGGAAAATAAGTTAGAAAGTTAGGAATCTCTAACTTTGTCTTAAAAAAAGTTGACTTATTCTGGAAAAAAGTTCCCCCAAACACCCCTAAATTGTAAGATTAGATATGTTGGGTGTGGAAATTTCAAAAATCAACTTATATGGATATTGGATAGGATAGAGGCGTGTTTGGACTTATTTAGCATACTCTGTATTTCATTGAATAAGTAGAATTAAATGTTGTTGTCTACATAATTAACAAATAAAAAAAAAAGGTTGTTGTCTACATACTTTTTTCTTCCCGTTTTACTCATTTTCCTTTTATTTTATTAAATGTATCTTGTCAAACACATAGGAAAAAGATTAGTGGAGATCAATTTTAAATTGGAGACCGAAGACCACATTTTAATCGTTACACCCTCCGTCTTTAAATATATTTCCTATTTCCTCCGAACACGTTTGCCAACATACATTTTTGATCCTTAATATCTTGAATTTCGTATTAGTATTAAATATAAAAAATTTACTATATTAAAATACTCATAAATACGAATTCAACAAGATCACTCATGACAATATTTGATCTAATAAATTAGCTTATAAATTAGACATAAATTAGTAATTTGTCTCATGTTATGAACAATCCCAACATATGAAACAAGCAACATATTACGAGACGGAGGGAGTACACATCAACAAAAAGAAGGACTATGATTATTTTATATTATTTCTTAACTTATTATCATTTGATTTCTTACCTTATCATTTACATTGAGACTAACAATCAGGCCTCGTTTGGTTCATTGTAACCCAACACAATAACTCACACTTCCCTTGAACCTATATCAATTATATTGTTTGGTTGTATGAATTTAACAACAGACTCATTAACTCACAGTTCCATAGTACATGTAGTTACGGTAAAACACGGGAACCCACTTACCTAGGTCATGCGTGGTCACTCTAAGTTACATAAGTTATTTATTACATATCCTTCATCAAATGTTATATAATATTATATGTAAAATAATTTTATTTAATACTAAAAATTATGAAATATATGTTTAAATCTAAAATGAAAATATTAAATTTAAATAAAATGTTGTAACACTTTTTTGTCTTTGTCTTTTATGTATATATATATATATATATATATATATATATATATATATATATATATATATATATATATATAATGAATTTGTTATATGTATATATTATAAAAATTAATTATGAAACTATTTGAAAAATTAAAAGCAGATTATTGTTAACTCATACATTTTAGCTATTAATTAAGATTACTTATAGTTAACTAAATATTCAATTTTATTAAAATACATTATCAAATTTTATCTTATTAAATTAATATATTAGTTATCTTAATAGTCATTTTATTTTTTGTCTCAGTATTTGTTCTTTTTGTTTTGAAGGTTATACAGAAATTTATCTTCTTTTATTTTAATATGCTTTTTCATATTTTTATTTATTTAAATATTTGCTTATATAAATTACTTTTATATGTAAACAAAGCAATCAGTTATACAATACATTCATGTACCAAACACACATACACACAACCCTCTCCCTTTCTAATCTCTCTCTTCTCTCTCTAAAACAAAACAGTGCCTCCATCTTTTTCTTCCTCCGGCGGTGGCTCCTCCACCGGCCGGAGGCTTTTGTTTTTCTTTCTTCGTGTTTTGTTCTTCTTCTCTTTCAATAATCGTCCTCGGGTGAGGATTTCTACCCATTTATTGGGTCTTTAATCCCATTTATTGGGTTTTGTCTCTCTCCGTGTGAGAGTTTAAATTTGTTTTAGTGTGTTTTAATGTCCGGGATCGCAGATCTGCGAGATGTTTGGTGTGTTGGATCTTTTGGTTCTTTGAAAAAGATTTATATGGATTTGCAATTATGGTTGGTTTTTCGAATACATCATGTTCATCACTACGTCAAATCGTTAGATAGTCCCTTCAAAAAGGCTGTAATTTCCAGCGATATTAGCAAGGGGCCGCACCAGAGAGAAGATCTTTTCAACGGTTGTAGCTTCGATGAAGAAGACTTAGATTTAATCTTTGTCATGTGTTTGTTAAATTTCAATTATCTTTGTAGATGCCGTATGTGTTAGTTACAGAGGCATGCCTGTATACATCTAATAACAAGCCTAATTGTTTGTAATGCATTGCATTACTTACATGACCTCTTAACTGAGGGAACCTCTAGTTGTAGAGTTTCTGTTTGTATTGTACTTGTAGTAGGCAACAAATCCTAGTTGTGTAACTGTACTTATAGAGTCTAGAATAATGCTTGAAAGAAGTTCCAAGGTTCATGCCTCAAGCAAGGAGTTAAAGACTGTCAAATAATCACAGTTGGGATTTGAAGAAATGAAGAATTTGCCTAAGTACCAATTCGAGAAGTATATTTGTCTATTCAATAAGTCCAGCATTCGAGAAGTCAGGGATTCGATATCTCAAGACACTATTCGATATCTCTGAATACACTGTTCGATATCTCAGAGATTCGATATGTCTATGTACTCTATTCGAGAACTCAGGAAGTCAACAAGTCAAAGTGGTATTCGAGTTCTCAAGGAGTCAACAAGTCAAAGTTCCATTCGATATCTCAAGGACTCAGAAAGCTATTCGATATCTCAAGGATTCGACAAGTCAAGTGTTCTATTCGACAACTCAAGGAATCCTGAAGAAAAGAGCTATTCGAGAAGTAATTCGATATGTCAATATAACAGTATTCGAGAACTCAGAGTTATCGATCAAGCCAATTCTAGTTCTCGAATCAACTACTTAGTCACTTCTCGAATACATTCTTGGAGACAAAATACTGAAGAAATTGTACAAGTCAGAAACCTGCAACAAGCCAATGCACTTTATGGACCACAATCTGTAACGTGCTCTGGAAAGCCTACAAGGAAGCTTGGAGAGATATAGAAGAGACAAGGGGCTAAAGAAGTGGATCTGAACAGGCTTTGCAAAGTCAAATCTGTAACCGTTTGGACACTTACTCAAAAAGGATAGACAAACTAGAAAGTAATTTGTTCAGCTACCTTATTTGTAGTAAGTAGGGTGTATCCATGTTCTATAAGGATACAGCCTCACTTCCTTAGTCAATTAACTTTGGTAACTTTGTGAGTCAAGTTTTTCAAACACTACAAGCTGTATCTCTCTGAGAAAACGAAGCTGAGAATACTATCATTTGTATTTACAGATTGTAGCAACCTTTATCTAATAATACATTAGATTAAAGTGATAACGGTGTCTTGTGTTGTTCTTTATCTGCATCTTCACTTTTGCACACACAAACACTTATTTGCTACATAGACTCTTAAACAAAGAAAAGTTCAAGAATACATTCACCCCCCCCTCTGTATTCTTCTATCGTATTCAATACTCAACAAGTGGTATCAGAGAGGGCTGTTTATTCAAAAATAGAAAAACGATCATGAGTTTGAATACACCAAAGACTACAGGAACGGTGAAAGTCCCTAAGTTTGACAAAGATAACTTCAACCTCTGGAAGATAAAGATGATGTTGTTCATCAAAGCCTCTCATCCTTTGTATCCTGAGATTCTTAAGAATGGTCCTTTTGTTCCACAACAAGAGATACCAGAGAAGACTATTGGAACTACAACTGTCCCAAGATCTTATGAGGCCAAGGATCTATCAAAATGGACAGAATCAGAAAGGGAGAAGGTTGCTCTTGACAGCCACCTCATGTTGCTTATCATTGATTCCATGGACATGTCAATGTTTGTAAACATTGCATCATGTACTTCTGCCAAAGAAATGTGGGATCACATTGAGGTGTTGTGTGAAGGAACTGATGAGGTTAAGGAGAACAAGAAACAGATACTGGTCACACAGTATGAGGTTTTCATGGCACAACCCAAGGAAAGCATTACTGAGATGTTTGAGAGATTTCACAAGCTAGTTACAGAGTTGCAGATGAATGGCAAGGTTTACAGTACCAAGGAGTTAAACATGAAGTTTCTGCTATCCTCACCAAACCATCTAGAGCAAAGGATCATTTCTCTAAGGGAAAGAGATTTGAATAAAGTTACATATGATGTGCTCTATGGAGTTTTAAAAACTCATGAGCTTGAGTTGCTTCAAAAAAGGGCTATCCAAGCCAATCAAGGCAGAATGGTAAACACATCATGTGCCTTGATTATCAACAAATCTATTCAAGACCTAGAAGCATCTACAAGTCAGTTAAGGATAGAGGAGGTAGTAGAAGAGGAAGAAACTGAACCTGAGGTAAGTGAACCTGTTGAGGAGAAGGAGGAAGAAGAGTTTTACACTCTTGAAGAACTAGATGGGATGGAAAACACTTCATATGCTTTCATGGCTAGAAAATTTCCAAACATCAGATTCAAAAGGAATCAACCCTTCAAACCCAAAACCCAAAACCATTCATTCAACAAAAGCAAGGCACCTGTGAAACCAAACAAGAATAAGTTTAAAACCAGCCATGTGGATAGGTCATCTGTAAGGTGCTATAGGTGCAATGACCTAGGGCATCTTGCCAGTGAATGCAAGAAGCCTAAAAAGAAGGATAGAGATTATCTTGAGCTTGAAGCTAAGTATGAGGCCCTTCTGAAAAAGCAGACACAAGGTAAGGCCTACATAGCTGAAGGGAAGTGCTGGGATGATTCTGACAGTGATGGAGAGGAGCAAGAATTCTGCAATTATGCCTTGATGGCCAATTCCAAGGATGACACATCTCCATCAGACCCTCAGGTACCATCTCTCACTACTATAGACAAGTCTGTTTCTGAGTATAAATGCATGATTGAACAACTATCTGTTGAAATGTTTAACATTCATACTAGTATGACTGCTGCTAATGAAGAGATTGCTAAACTGTCTACTAGAAATGAAATGTTAACCAAAAAGAATGAGGAACTTGAGCTAACTGCTATGCAAGTAGAAAACCTTAAGAAAGAAGTTGAATATCTGCAGAATAAGGTTTTGTGTGCTAGTCAGGTTGAAAAGGCTCTAGGGATGAATTAGCTGAAAATGAATTCAAACTAAAAACTTTCAAGAAATCATCTGGTCTAGTGAAATCCTACTGTGAGAAAATTGAAGCAAAATCCAAGGCTGCTATTGGACTTGATTATGACACTTTTGAACAGAGAAAAGGCTATGCTGTCATTGAAGATAACACATTTGTTCATGAGGAAGTGCCTCACATTTTGAAAAAGACTGAAAATGCAATCTTTAAGGAACCAACATTTGAAATTGATGAGGATGCCTTACTCATCAAAAAAATGTTGAATGATGAGGATGAGGCACAATCAAATGAACAACAAGCATCTTCCAAGAGTGAGAGTGTCAAGTCAAAAGCCAAGGAGCCAGTAGTTGATAAGCCAAGACCTAAGAAGTTTGTTAAGTTTGTTTCAGCTGGGAAGAGTGAATCAGAAAAGAAAGTGACTAAGAAGAAACAGAACAGAAATGGCAAGTTAGGGATTAACAAGGATAACAACTATGCTTATATGCCTAATGCCCCTAGGAAAACTTGTCAGAACTGTTTCAGTACCAATCATTTAACTCATGCATGCAAGAAACCTATTGGTAGTGTGTCCAAACCTTTCTATGATTGTTCTGTGCCTCCAAGACATAGAGATGCACCATTTTGTGATAAATTTGACTGTATGCCATGCAATATGAATGTTATGACTAGTTGTTTCAGTCTGAGAAGGCAATTCATTGATGGTTGTATCAGTCACAATTCTCACACACACTACACCAGGTCAAAGTCTTCGAGTCCTCCTAAAGCTAGGAAGGTACCTCTGTCACCTAAGTCTGAAACCTCAGGTTCTAAGACTTCTAACAGTGACAAGAAGACTAATGCCAAGAAAGTTGACAAGCATGTTGTTTATGATAAAACTGTCTCTAAGTCACATGGACCCAAACTTGTTTGGGTACCAAAGAAAAAGTAATACCTTTGTGCTTGCAGGGCAAAGAAAGTGAAAAGAAGGTCATGTGGATTTTGGACAGTGGATGCTCAAATCATATGACTGGTGATATGGCCCTGCTATCACAATATGAGGAAAAGGCTGGCCCAATGGTTGCTTTTGGAGATGACAGCATGGGTAACACATTGGGATATGGCAAGTTGAAAGTTGGTAATGTCATCATTGAAGATGTAGCACTAGTCAAGGGGCTCAAGCATAATCTGCTAAGTGTTGGTCAGTTTACTGATAGGGGATTCAAGGTGGATTTTGACAAAGATGAATGTTTGATCACCCACAAGAAGACTGGTGATTTTGCTCTATCTGGAGTAAGGAAGGGAAGCCTGTTTATAGCTAATATGGATTATGCAAACAAGGACAAAATTTGTTGCTTTTACTCAAAAGCATCAAATGAAGATTGTTGGCTGTGGCACAAGAAACTATCACACCTGAACTTCAAAGCCATTAATTCTCTAGTCAAAAGAGAGTTAGTGAGAGGCATGCCCACACTTGAATTCTGTCAAGAAGGAGTGTGTGAGGCTTGTCAAAAAGGAAAGATGAAAAGATCAAGCCACAAGACAAAGACAGTGACATCAATAACCAAGCCCCTACAACTCATTCATATGGATTTGTTTGGGCCTGTCAACATTATGTCACTAGGAAGAAAGAAGTATGCCTTGGTGATGGTTGATGACTTTACAAGGTATACATGGGTGGAATTTCTGGCATCAAAAGATAAGGCTCCACAAGTAATCATTGAGCATATAAAGAAAGTTGACAAGGAAGCAAAGGCCAACAATGCAAGTGTGATTGCACTGAGAAGTGATAATGGAACAGAGTTCAGAAATGCCATACTGTAAAGAGAATGGTATTTCACAGCAATTCTCAGCTCCAAGGACTCCACAACAAAATGGGGTTGTTGAGAGGAAGAATAGAACTCTAATTGAGGCTGCTAGAACAATGTTACTTGATGCAAAAATGCCTACATGTTTTTGGGCTGAGGCTGTGAGCACTGCATGCTATATCCAGAACAGAACCCTCATCAACAAAAACACCGGAAAGACACCTTATAACTTGATGACTGGAAAGAAGCCTACTCTAAAGTATGTTCATACTTTTGGAAGCAAATGCTTTGTATTGAAGGATAATTCTGAATATGTTGGAAAATTTGATGCAAAAGCATTTGAAGGAATTTTTCTTGGCTACTCTATGGAAAGAATTGCATACAAGGTTTATGTCATCAGTCAAAAGAAAGTTGTGGAAAGCACAGATGTGACATTTGATGACAACAAACTACCTGGACTAGAAGAAGCCAATGATGAAGATAAAGATCCATTGAAGTTTGATAATCTAGATGATTATGATGAAGAGACTGAAACTGAAGTTGAAACTCGAGTTCAACAAACTCAAGTGAATGATGATACAAGAAAAGAATTTGTGCCAATCAATAGTGAAGAAACAAGCATCCAAGACACACCTATGAGTAGTGGCAACTTCACAGGGGGAGGAAATGAAAATGACCATGATGTGGATGATGAAGCAACATCAAGAATGAGAAATCAGGCTGAGCACTCAAGGAAATGGGATAGATCACACACTGCAGAGCAAATCATTGGAGATCCTAATGCATGAGTAAGGACTAGGAGAGCAACTCAGAATGAGTGCCTCTATGGCTGTTTTCTATCACAAGTTGAGCCTAAGAAACTTGATGATGCACTGTTGGATCCAGATTGGATTATTGCCATGCAAGAGGAGCTGAATCAATTTGAAAGGAACAAAGTATGGGAACTTGTGCCTGCACCAAAGAACAGAACCATTATTGGAACAAAATGGGTTCTAAAGAATAAGATGGATGAAGATGGTGTAATTATAAGGAACAAAGCAAGGTTGGTTGCAAAAGGATACTCCCAACTGGAAGGCATTGATTATGATGAGACATTTGCTCCTGTTGCTAGATTAGAAGCCATCAGAATATTCTTGGCATTTGTTGCTCATTCAAACTTTAAAGTATATCAAATGGATGTCAAGAGTGCATTTCTGAATGGAGAGTTGGAAGAAGAAGTTTATGTGCAACAACCACCTGGTTTTGAGGATCCACACTTCCCAGAATTTGTCTACAGATTGCTTAAGGCATTGTATGGACTTAAGCAGGCTCCAAGAGCATGGTATGATACTTTATCACAATTTCTTCTTGAAAATCAATTCAATAGAGGCACATTGGACAAGACATTGTTTTACAAGAAGCATGGTGATGATATTATCCTAGTTCAAATTTATGTGGATGATATCATTTTTGGCTCTACAAATGAGAAGCTGTGTGAGAAATTCTCCAAACTCATGCAGAGCAGATATGAGATGAGTATGATGGGAGAGTTGACATTCTTTCTTGGGTTGCAAGTCAGTCAAAGGAAGGATGGTATCTTTATCGGTCAGACCAAGTACATCAAGGATCTATTGAAGAAGTTTGACTTGGAAGATTGCTCACATGCAAAGACACCCATGGCCACTGCAACTAAATTGGATGAAGATGCTAAAGGCAAGAAAGTAGATATCTCAGTCTACAGAGGCATGGTTGGTTCTCTGCTCTACCTCACTGCAAGTAGGCCAGACATCATGTTTGCTACATGTTTATGTGCTAGATTTCAATCAAATCCAAAAGAATCACATTTGGTTGCTATAAAAAGGATCTTTAGATATTTGAAGGGCACTCTAAACTTGGGACTATGGTATCCTAAGGACACAGGGTTCAATCTGGTTGGTTATTCTGATGCTGATTATGCTGGATGCAGAGTGGATAGGAAAAGCACCTCAGGTAGCTGCCAGTTTCTTGGACAAAGGTTAGTCTCTTGGTATAGCATGAAACAACAATCTGTGTCAACTTCTACAGCTGAGGCTGAATACATAGCTGCTGGAAGTTGTTGTGCTCAAGTGCTTTGGATTAGAAATCAACTTAGAGATTATGGACTTGTGTTGGAAAGAATTCCAATCATGTGTGACAACACAAGTGCAATCTCTATAGTTGCCAATCCTGTCAATCACTCTAGGACAAAGCACATTGACATCAGATATCATTTCATAAGGGAACATGCAGCTAATGGAACCATTGAGTTGCATTATGTTTCTACAGACAAACAACTAGATGATATATTCACTAAGCCATTAGATGAAGCCACCTTCACAAGGTTGGTTAGTGAGATTGGAATGCTGAATTCTTCAGATTCTGGCTAAGTGAATACAGCATCTAGATTGTTGCAGTAGTAAACACTTACTTTATCTAAATTCTCAATATTTTTGGAGTAAGTGTTGGCTGAAATATGATTTATAAATATTTCAAATCTGTTGCATATGTTGGAAAATCATATTTTTGTTAACTTGAAATTTTTGTGAAATTTTGAGGAAATCATTGTTTAATTTGCTAGAATATTCGTGAATGCATATGGCTAGTAAATTTTAAAAAGATAGTGAAAATTGAGTTTCTATGAGTATAATTCGACAAGTCAGACTTCTCAAGTGATTCACTATTCGACATCTCTAACAAGTCTCATTAGAGCACTTTCGAGTTCTCGAATAGAGTCTTTTAGAGTTCTCGAATAGAGGTTTCCTTGACTTCTCGAATATAGTGTTTTAGTTCTCGATTGACTGAGTTCTCGAATACTATATTTGAGTTCTCGAATCATTTGAAAAGGCTGATTTCTCGCTGAATTTTAACCGATTTTGGATTTTTATTCAGAATTCAGAATTACTCATAAAAACATATTTTACCTAATTTAGATATATTTCTAAGTTAGATATCTTCCAGCTGTGAGCTACAACCTGCTTGAGTTATCGAATAAGCCTTTCTTGACTTCTCGAATAGTTGTTTTCTACTTCTCGAATGCCTGACTTGTCGATACAGAACATACATCTAATCGACAATTCAAGTACTTTATACTTTTATAATTTCACATCTATTCGATTCATTTCATTCGATTTCTCAAGCATCCAAACTCCCAAAACCTCTGACACCCTAACTGCAAAAGCTAAATTTCTTCTTCAACCTTCGATTTCTTCTCTCTCTCTCACACAAATGGCAACAGTAAAGTTCAACACCAAATTCATTGCTCTAACTAGTGATGTTGAAGCACCCAACGCCAATTTTAAGTGCTTTGTGAAGTGGATGTCTGAATCGTACATAAAAAATGCTCTATCTGTTAACCCAACTTTGTATCTCGACATTCTAGAACAGTTTTGGCAGTCTGCTACAGTGGAGGTGGTGGCTCTTGACTCTGCAATATCCTCGTACATCATCTACTGCAAGATTCAAGACAAAAATCTCACTATCACCATAGAGGATATGAATGAGGCACTTGGGATGGGTACCAAAGGAGAGGTGTATGACCCACTTGCTACAAATGCTGAATTGGAAGACTTCTTTGATTTCATCAAATATGCAGACAGAATCAGTCTTGGGCACTTGAACAGGAAGCATTTGAGGAAGGAATGGAGTTATGTGTTTGCTACACTTCTTCAAGTCTTCACTGCAAGAAAATCTAGCTATGACCAAATCAGTACTCCTGCACAGCAAATAGGCTATGCCTTAGCTTATGGAAAGAAGATAGACGTTGGTCTCATCATTCTGCAGGAGCTGTATGGGAGACTTGGTAAGAATTCATCCAAGAGAGGTAATGAAATTTTCTTCCCTCGTTTTATTCAATCTGTCCTTAATTTCTTAGATGATAAATTGATTGAATTAGATGGGATGAATAAAAATAGAATAGGCTATCCTAAATCCATGACCAAACTCATTTTTGGTAATTTGGAGACTAGGAATGATGTGGATGTAAGACTTAACATAACTCCCCATATGGAGAGTTTGTTTAGGACTTATCCCCATAACATGCCAACATTTGCCCCTAAGTCTGAGTTAGCTAAGCCCAAGCAAGTAGAACAAAATGCTAACCCAGGGCTAGCTAACCAACCCTCTCAACCAAACACTTTACCAATTACTGAACCAACTACATCATCCTCTCAAAAGGGTGATGTTAGTAAAAAGAAGAGAAAGGAAGTAATGTCTGCACCTTTAAATATTCTATCTGAAGCAGCATTAGCTGTTGAACTAGGTCTAGAAAGTGAGGAACCAGAGTCACCCTTACTAAGGCCAAAGAAGAAGAAGAAAACTAAGACCACCTCTTCAGTCACACAAATGGCTGAAGTTGTAAAATCAGGGGCAAACAGCTCACTAGATGTGTCCTCTCAACAGGGTGCATCTATAGAATCAAGCATCCTCCCCAATGCACCTTCTTGTATTGAGTCAGCACATGGGAGTGATAATGCTGGCACTACACTGAGTGGAGAGCACATCATACTTGAAACTCCCTCTATCTCTCAGGGGGAGTTGCCAAAATCTTCTCTACAACACACTACTCTTCCAGAATCTTCATCTCATATTTCTTTGCAGCCTGCAACTCAAGCAATTGAGGAGCAAGGCATTGATCATCAAGAATTCTTTTCTCTTGATGAGCCAATGAACTCAAGTGACTTGGTGAATGACACCCTGTTCACCACCCAGGACCCACATTTAGATGGTGAGGGAATGCATGCTGGGACATCTCCTAATGACACAATCACAAACATAGAGGTTCCACTAGTTTTCACTAGAGACTCTGTGCCTGTGTCAACTGCTGGTGTAACTCATCCCACTTCTGTAGAGACACCAGTAGTAGAGTCAATCCATCCGGTTACAGAAGTTGCATCTGTAACTGAGGAGTCTAGCTGGCCTAGCTCTAGCTCTGACTTTATGTCACAATGGCTGAAGCCTGTACACCATGACAGTGCTTCAGGATCAGGGTTTGTTCCACAACAATTGACGGTTGAAGCACTTCAAAGCTTAATTGTGGATCAGATTTCTGAGTTCACAAAGATTGCACAACACCTCTTCAAGGAAATTGTGGATGAGTCTGAGAGAGAAGGCAATATAGATGCCTGGCTTCAAGGAAAGTATGACATTCCTCTCTCAGAAGGCCTACAGTACCTCAGAGAAGAGTACATCACTTCACTAGGGTCCAATGCCAATTCTCTCACCCCTAGTGCTGTGTATGAAGCAGTCAATGACAGTTACAAGGGAATTCTCAAGGCTGCACACTACCTTGGCAAGGGTCTAAAGACAGAAGTCACAGAAGTGTGTATAGCCACAACCAAGGAGGTGCATGAGCTAAAAAGGGTTTTTGATTCCAAATTCCCTCAACTGGAAACTGTGGTCAAGGAAATTCTAGCCTGCAAGTCTAGCTATATCAAAATGGACAATGGCTTGGCCCTTCTCAAGGATACTGTCACAGGGCTGGGGCATAAGTTTCAATCTCTGTCTGATCAAACCACAGACTCAAATGCCATGCTGAGAACACTGTTCAAGAATCAATATGGGGATAAGCTGGTAACTGAGGTCCCTGTTCATGACATGACCAAGTATGAAGTCTAGAGACTCAAGGATCAATCACTCTCTGGTTTCAGGGCACATGAGCTATTCACTAAAGTGGATACTCTTGAAAAGGAGGTGGCTACTCTCACTAAGTCCAATGCTCATCTTACAGACAAGGTTGCACTTCTCAATGATCAGTTGGACACTCAAGCAACCACCACAGCTGATGTTCTTCTGCATCAACAATCTATGTTGGCTGCTATGATGAAGCATATGGGTCTTCCTCTCCATGAAGAATCTTCCACCCCAAAGGTCACTTCTAAAGCCTCTGTGCCTGACAACAAGCCTAAGGGGGAGAAGAGGACGAGGAATTCAAATACTAAGGGGGAGAAACCCAAGGAAAAAGGGATAAAGTTAAGAGAGGGTGATCACCAAAGGGCAAATAAATCTCCAACTCATGTGCCAGGCAAAGGAAAAACAAAGGTTGATGAGCCTTCTACCTCACTGCCAGTTGTTACTATACCAACTGTGCATGTCATTACTCCTAGTGGCCAGAAGCAATCTATCACAACCACAGTGGTTGCAGGGAGTATGCCATCTGACAAACCTCCATCCTCCATATCTGAAAGTGCCAAGCCTATAGAAGTCAAATTAATTACTGAGGCCAAGCTACAAGAAGTTGCTAACTCAAATGTTTATCATGATAAAGCCTTCTTGGAGTTTCTGAAAGCCACAAGGGAACAGGCTGGTGACACTCAGTTCTATCTGAGGGAGTTGAAGGAGCAGATTGACTACATCACTGTCATCCCCAAGAAAGTCAATAATCTATGGTTCAAGGAGATAGTGATGATATCTAAATCAAAGATATGGCATCTAACATACAAGACTCTACAAGCCCTAAAACACTCAGAGATAGATGCCATACTTGAGCTTATTGAGAAGAGAAATGAGAACAACAAAAGTCTGTTTGATGATTTGAGGAATGGCCAACCTTCAAGGCTGCCAGAAGTGATCAAGAAGCCATGGACAATCATCTATCAGTCTGGCACCAAAATTGAAGACATCAAGCAATTGGTCATTCCCCATGATCTCACTTCTCGAAATCACAGACTAGTCATTGCTATCATTGATCAACTACAGAAGAAGGTTGGAACCAGAAATGCTGAAGAAATTGAAGCACTGCACATTCTCAGATCTTTTATAGCAACTGGTGAAACTCCAGAGAGGGCTCAACCTAGGAGAAATAAGGATGATGACTCTGAAGACAAAAGTGATGGGAGGAGGAGACATCACAGGAGAGATAAGGGTGATGAAGATGAGAAGAAGAAGAAGGATGACAAGAATAAGAAAGATGGCGATGACCAAGGAAAAGTCTATGAGAGGAAAATTGGAAAACAGCAAGCCTTAGGCATTGCTAGCAGTAACCTCACCACAATACAAGGCTCTGAGTCTAGGGTGAATACTGTTAGTAATGACCTACCAAAATCTGATTCGATGGCTTCTGCAACTGTTTTGCCACCTCAAGAAGAGGAGAAGATTCAAGTCAAGAAACCATGTGTATGTTTCAGAAAGCAAACTGCCAATGGAATACTACTATGGTCTACCAACAAGGGTCATAAGTTTCTGCCTAGCAATCATTCAAGGAGGAGTAAATTTAAGCATGCTGCAAGAAGGGTGAAGATATCGAAATCAAAGGCACTGACAATAATTCCAGGATTGAACCTACCACCTCTGGATGAAATCTATGATGAAGACCAACTGCAGTTCATATGGGCTCAAAGAATCTATCATGTTGCCATTGTTGATGATTTTCTTGAAATAAAATATACTGATGGAAGACAGAAGAAATTCAGACAAGGAACATGTCAGCACTGGGGCAAGCTATATGACATAGAAAGAATAATTGCAATGTTGGATTCTGAAGACAGAGTGGAAAGGGTATGGAAGCTGGAGTTAATTGACTTTGTCAAAATGAAGAGAGATCACCAGGAAGAAATAAGAAAGAACAGTGATGTAACGACCCGAAAAAATTTCGTGTAATTTATTATATTAAAAAATATTTTTAGTTCATTTAACTGTGTTTCAGTTTAATTTTAATGCATTTAATCGCGTTATGATTTTTATTAAATAGGAAAATTATCCCATACGTGTTATGTGACTTCTGTGTAGCATAGATTATTTTATTCTATTTTTCTGTAATTTTTATATTTTTAGAATACAGTTATTTCGCATTTTAATTTCCGGACCCAGCTCCTGTATTGTATTCGAGGCCTTGTTTTTGATAAAATTATTTTTATATAATAGTAGGATATCAAAAAATGTATTATGTTGTAATTTTTGTAATATTCGTAATTTTTGGAGAATTTTGACATTTATATTATATTTGTTTTAAAATAAAAAAATTTACATTTTTATCCCATAAAAATTATTTTTAAGGCTTAATAATTTTAATTGGGGGCTAAAAATATTTTTGGGGTATTAATTTTTGATTAATATAAATAGAAATCAGATTTAATTTTTTTATTTAATAAATCATAAAAATCAGTTTTTATAAATAAATAAAAATATTTTCTCTCTCCTGTTCTTGAGGATCAAAGCTGAAAATTGAAGGTGTTATTGATATCGGATTTTGTTGTTCTTATACTCGAATCAAAGATCTTGACCTCTAGTTTTTGTATCTGCAATCAATTTCAACAGAGGGTAATTTTCTGATTTTATATGATTTTTTCTTTAATCTGCAGAAATTAGGGTTCATGTTAGAATTAGGGTTTTTCATTTCTGAGATTTTCCAGATGTTTTGATGATGTTCATAGCTTCATATGGATACCAGGAGTTCATATACATGATCAATTTCATCATTGAATCTATAGTTTGTTCAATTCGAAAATTAGGGTTCTTGAGCCTAATTTGGGGCTTTTTGATTGAGTGATTTTCCGGTTGTTTTGATGAGTCCAATAGTTTTATATGATCATTTGGAGTCGATTTATGTGGTCAATTGCATCATTATAATGCCGGATTGTGATATTCGAGTTTGTAAGTTTATGTTCATTTTTCAAATCGTTCGTCCGTTGTGTGTGATGATTGTTCGTGTTATAGGTGTTAGGGGTTATATTATACGTATTCATAGCTTCATTTTGGGATATAGAACACTCGATTTGGTGTCCGATTTGTTGAAAAACGAATATTGGCCGGAAAATTTTCTTGAGCTCGCCGGATTTTGTAATTGGTGGGTTGTTTTGGTCGGATTTTGTGATGTTATTGTTGTGTGGTTATTGCCCGGTTGATGGGCAACGATTTTGTGTTGTTTTGGTATCGATTCGGAGAGCAAAGGAGGATCACCGGAGTGTTTATGGTCGCCGGAAAATTTCCGGATTCCGGCGAACCTCCATTAATGGTGGTTGAGTGTTCTTGGTGTTCTTGGTGATGAATGTGTGGAGATGGTGATGAATAGTGCTATTTGATCCCTTTTTTCTGTAAAACTTTTCAGAAAAATGTTTTTGGGTCATATTTTTATAAAAATTTTCTAAAATTCAGAATTCTTTTATGTATTATTATTTTAATTTCTAAAAATTAAATTTAATTAGTTAATTATTTTTAAATAATAATTTAATTGATTTAGTTAATTGATTAATTCATTTTAATTGATTAATTATATTAATTAATTATTATTTAAATATATAATTGACTTAATTGAATTTAAATCTTTTTATTATAAAAGATTTATTATTTTTATGAGTTGATTAATAAATAATTAATTTGAATATTCAATTAATTTAATTATTAATTGAATTATTCTTATTAATTGCGTATTAATTAAACCGTTTGTCCGTTTTCAACGAGAAAGGTATTTCTGGAATCAGAAAAATGACCCGGTTCTTATAAAAATAGTTTTAAGTTAAAATTCAACTTTTAAATTTGGATCGATCTTTTTACCAAACCTTTTTACTGAGTCGGTTATATCCGGTAATTAGGGTTTTGACCCAATTTCTGTTTTAAAAATATTAGATAAAATCTTTTTATGATCTGATCAAACGTGCTATGTGATTATGTGAATTGCGTGTTATTATTCTTTGATTATCTATTAGTGATTTGTAAATATTCTATGAATAATTTGAGTGCTCTTTTATTTGTGAGCCGTATATGCTATGTGTTAATTGGTTATGTGACAGGTATATATGTATTTAATTCGAGGATTAATGATTATCTCTAGGGTTAATTATTGTCTTGAGGATTTATGACTTATTTCGAGGATTAATTGTTATCTCGAGGATTAATCGTGTCTTGAGGATTAATGGATTTTCATGTTTCTTTATTGAGGAATAAGATAAATCTTTTGAGGATTAATTGGTAAGTATTGATTTAGGTTGTCAACGGAGTAGATGTTTAATAAAGGAAGTTGGAGATGGATGCAGTATTGTGTGGATTGTAATAAAGAAGGTTGGAGATGAAAGTATTGTTTGTGGAATTGCTGGTTTACTTGCGAGGTGTTTTAATACCGGGAAAACGTCTACGTTCAAAGGGGACATTTCCAATTATTTTCTTCTGGCAGAGATATTGTAGACGCGCGGGCTCGATGTCGACGGATCAGACTCGTGGCAACCGCTGAAGCGTAAACCAAAGCAAGATTAAAACAGAGGACATGATGACGTGAGATAGAAGAAAAGGATAGTTGTATTACCTCGGCGTTACGCAATAGCTAAGCACCAGAGGCAAGTATTTTCTTGATCATCTTAAACACTTTTATTTTATGTTTCATTGATTCATATCATGACAAATAGTTATTGTTCAGAGCTATTTGTGGTTCTTAAATATTTTTGTGCGAACACAGTTGTTTGTTATTGGTACCCTTGATGTGGGGAATTGTTTCAGATAAACTCTTCATATCCTCATTATCGTAGTAATAATGGGATATGACCTGTATTTAAAACTAAGCATTTCCTGTTGAATTCGGAAATTGCTCTATTGGATTGGAAAATAGTAAAGCGTAGGAGGCCACATCGAGTAGTTGGTCCAGCTATATTTAAGGAGGATATGGTAACCATACCATCTTCCTATAGGCTAACATTACTTGCCTATTTTGGGTACCCCAGAAATCCTCGTTATACCCACGCGGATAGGAAGGTATTCGGTGGTTGTATAAAGTGGTCCCATTGCTTTTGAACCTGATCAGGGGGCAATGGTGTTTCAGTTATATATATCCAATCCATATCGCCAGAATGGCTATTATATATTGTGAATTGACAGATGATTCATTTTTATGACATGTCAAATGATTCAGTTATGATTTGAATTATATCACAGTTGTTGATTCAGTTTCTCTATAAACTGTTATACATTTCAGTTGATTTTTATGCCCCACTAATCCTGGTTTTATATCAAAAATTTTATACGCTTGCTGAGCATTTCTTTCGCTCATACTTGCTGTTGTAAATTCTAACATTTCAGTAAGGTAGTTTGGCGAGACGTATCCGCACAGTCCAGAAAGAGAAGAAGCGTGATGCTATTTCGAAGATGACTTGGCTCAGGATGTCTGGATTTAGTGTAAGATCTATTTTATATAATTGAGTTCTAATATTTATTATTATTATGTACTGGTCTAGTTAGCCTGGCGTACTTCTTATCGAAGTTACACCAGTGGTTTAAGATTTGATCAAAGAGAATGTTGAGAATGAATGCTTTTTATTTAATGGAATTTGGATTCTTGTTTCTAGCCCTATAACCTTAAAAGATCTTGGTATGTTTGGGGTCACAGATGTTATATTTCCAGTGTTGGACAATCACAAATGGATGATTATTATTAATCAGATGTTTTATTTTGAGGATTTTTGCGTGGCAACCAAATCTTCTGACCCCGGATTTGGGGGGTGTCACAGTGGGTATCAGAGCAGGGTTATAGTAAACTAGAAACGAGAGTGTGTAGGAGTGTGTATAGCTAAGTAAGGAACGTCAGAGCTCATGTAGAGTTCCTGTTGGACTATTGGATATAGTACCAATTAGTAAGTTAAGATTGGAGTACTCGTCCGAGATAGTTGTGCTGAGCTGGGTAGACCGCCTTGCGAATGGAGATGTCTACTGTGGAATTTTCAGAGATTATTACGAGTTGACGATGACAAACGATATCGATATTGGTACAACGTGGAAATGAAGAAGCTTAAAATCGAATGACGAGCTATCGAAGGAAAGGACAAAGAAGGCATAAGTAGTGACCTTGGCAATACCTTTTCTTTCTATGAATTATTTTGATATCCCTCCTAAAGAGGCATTCTTTAAAAGATATATCTCCTATTCTAAACAGTGACATTTTGATACTTGTGTTCAATCTCCATTTTGAATCTCAATTGTTTCAGTGGTTACTCTAAAACCTATTTTTAAATTTCTGAGACTTTCAACTTTTTGTTTTCTCCAATGATTAATAACCTTATTTGCAATATAGTACCACTTGTTCGGTACTTTCTTCCTGGTTCTTCTTTTCGGAAAATAACAAATTTGGAATTCCTTTCATATTTCTCTAATCCTACTGAGACGAACAACCCTATTTATAGGGGACACCAGGTATATCTGTCTGTGTGATAGAAGTTGGATGGGACGCCATCACTGGTGTGTTGTGTATTACAAGAAGGCTGATCACCTTTAATTGTAAATGTCGGAGGTAAGACACACAACGTCGGGTTCATGTGATCATATTGATCTCTCAGTTATTTCTTTCATTTCAAATCAAGTTGCTTTAAAAATTCGTAAAAATTCATAACCACAATTGTGGAACATTTGCTATGATATGGAATCTGTTCTCTTCAAAATTTTATGATTTTTGTTATCTCTATTGAATTTCAAGGATATGCCAATCAGGTCAGGATAAGCGAAATTTGCAGATAGAAATTAGATTCGCAACGGAATCGCCAAGAGTAAGAACGAGTCCTAAAATGATTAGAATATCAGTGACATATCAATGGAATCAGTTCTCTCCCTCTCTCTATCAAGGATATTATGTTAATGGAAAGTTGGTCGAGCCATATTTGAAACGAATAATGATGGGTTGTAAGACTCCCGTGATAACTGTGTCAGATAGAGACCCTATAGTTAAATTGAGATTTTGGAGAAGTTGTTTACGAAAGGAACACTAGCCCCAGCTTTGCAAAACAAGTGTTGATGATGAAGGAGTTAAGGAACCCCACTAGTTGCCATAGCTGATTCCGAGGACGGAATCCTTATAAGGAGGGAAGAATGTAACGACCCGAAAAAATTTCGTGTAATTTATTATATTAAAAAATATTTTTAGTTCATTTAACTGTGTTTTAGTTTAATTTTAATGCATTTAATCGCGTTATGATTTTTATTAAATAGGAAAATTATCCCATACGTGTTATGTGACTTCTGTGTAGCATAGATTATTTTATTCTATTTTTCTGTAATTTTTATATTTTTAGAATACAGTTATTTCGCATTTTAATTTCCGGACCCAGCCCCTGTATTGTATTCGAGGCCTTGTTTTTGATAAAATTATTTTTATATAATAGTAGGATATCTAAAAATGTATTATGTTGCAATTTTTGTAATATTCGTAATTTTTGGAAAATTTTGACATTTATATTATATTTGTTTTAAAATAAAAAATTTACATTTTTATTTTATAAAAATTATTTTTAAGGCTTAATAATTTTAATTGGGGGCTAAAAATATTTTTGGGGTATTAATTTTTGATTAATATAAATAGAAATCAGATTTAATTTTTTTATTTAATAAATCATAAAAATCAGTTTTTATAAATAAATAAAAATATTTTCTCTCTCCTGTTCTTGAGGATCAAAGCTGAAAATTGAAGGTGTTATTGATATCGGATTTTGTTGTTCATATACTCGAATCAAAGATCCTGACCTCTAGTTTTTGTATCTGCAATCAATTTCAACAGAGGGTAATTTTCTGATTTTATATGATTTTTTCTTTAATCTGCAGAAATTAGGGTTCATGTTAGAATTAGGGTTTTTCATTTCTGAGATTTTCCAGATGTTTTGATGATGTTCATAGCTTCATATGGATACCAGGAGTTCATATACATGATCAATTTCATCATTGAATCTATAGTTTGTTCAATTCGAAAATTAGGGTTCTTGAGCCTAATTTGGGGCTTTTTGATTGAGTGATTTTCCGGTTGTTTTGATGAGTCCAATAGTTTTATATGATCATTTGGAGTCGATTTATGTGGTCAATTGCATCATTATAATGCCGGATTGTGATATTCGAGTTTGTAAGTTTATGTTCATTTTTCAAATCGTTCGTCCGTTGTGTGTGATGATTTTTCGTGTTATAGGTGTTAGGGGTTATATTATACGTGTTCATAGCTTCATTTTGGGATATAGAACACTCGATTTGGTGTCCGATTTGTTGAAAAACGAATATTGGCCGGAAAATTTTCTTGAGCTCGCCGGATTTTGTAATTGGTGGGTTGTTTTGGTCGGATTTTGTGATGTTATTGTTGTGTGGTTATTGCCCGGTTGATGGGCAACGATTTTGTGTTGTTTTGGTATCGATTCGGAGAGCAAAGGAGGATCACCGGAGTGTTTATGGTCGCCGGAAAATTTCCGGATTCCGGCGAACCTCCATTAATGGTGGTTGAGTGTTCTTGGTGTTCTTGGTGATGAATGTGTGGAGATGGTGATGAATAGTGCTATTTGATCCCTTTTTTCTGTAAAACTTTTCAGAAAAATGTTTTTGGGTCATATTTTTATAAAAATTTTCTAAAATTCAGAATTCTTTTATGTATTATTATTTTAATTTCTAAAAATTAAATTTAATTAGTTAATTATTTTTAAATAATAATTTAATTGATTTAGTTAATTGATTAATTCATTTTAATTGATTAATTATATTAATTAATTATTATTTAAATATATAATTGACTTAATTGAATTTAAATCTTTTTATTATAAAAGATTTATTATTTTTATGAGTTGATTAATAAATAATTAATTTGAATATTCAATTAATTTAATTATTAATTGAATTATTCTTATTAATTGCGTATTAATTAAACCGTTTGTCCGTTTTCAACGAGAAAGGTATTTCTGGAATCAGAAAAATGACCCGGTTCTTATAAAAATAGTTTTAAGTTAAAATTCAACTTTTAAATTTGGATCGATCTTTTTACCAAACCTTTTTACTGAGTCGGTTATATCCGGTAATTAGGGTTTTGACCCAATTTCTGTTTTAAAAATATTAGATAAAATCTTTTTATGATCTGATCAAACGTGCTATGTGATTATGTGAATTGCGTGTTATTATTCTTTGATTATCTATTAGTGATTTGTAAATATTCTATGAATAATTTGAGTGCTCTTTTATTTGTGAGCCGTATATGCTATGTGTTAATTGGTTATGTGACAGGTATATATGTATTTAATTCGAGGATTAATGATTATCTCTAGGGTTAATTATTGTCTTGAGGATTTATGACTTATTTCGAGGATTAATTGTTATCTCGAGGATTAATCGTGTCTTGAGGATTAATGGATTTTCATGTTTCTTTATTGAGGAATAAGATAAATCTTTTGAGGATTAATTGGTAAGTATTGATTTAGGTTGTCAACGGAGTAGATGTTTAATAAAGGAAGTTGGAGATGGATGCAGTATTGTGTGGATTGTAATAAAGAAGGTTGGAGATGAAAGTATTGTTTGTGGAATTGCTGGTTTACTTGCGAGGTGTTTTAATACCGGGAAAACGTCTACGTTCAAAGGGGACATTTCCAATTATTTTCTTCTGGCAGAGATATTGTAGACGCGCGGGCTCGATGTCGACGGATCAGACTCGTGGCAACCGCTGAAGCGTAAACCAAAGCAAGATTAAAACAGAGGACATGATGACGTGAGATAGAAGAAAAGGATAGTTGTATTACCTCGGCGTTACGCAATAGCTAAGCACCAGAGGCAAGTATTTTCTTGATCATCTTAAACACTTTTATTTTATGTTTCATTGATTCATATCATGACAAATAGTTATTGTTCAGAGCTATTTGTGGTTCTTAAATATTTTTGTGCGAACACAGTTGTTTGTTATTGGTACCCTTGATGTGGGGAATTGTTTCAGATAAACTCTTCATATCCTCATTATCGTAGTAATAATGGGATATGACCTGTATTTAAAACTAAGCATTTCCTGTTGAATTCGGAAATTGCTCTATTGGATTGGAAAATAGTAAAGCGTAGGAGGCCACATCGAGTAGTTGGTCCAGCTATATTTAAGGAGGATATGGTAACCATACCATCTTCCTATATGCTAACATTACTTGCCTATTTTGGGTACCCCAGAAATCCTCGTTATACCCACGCGGATAGGAAGGTATTCGGTGGTTGTATAAAGTGGTCCCATTGCTTTTGAACCTGATCAGGGGGCAATGGTGTTTCAGTTATATATATCCAATCCATATCGCCAGAATGGCTATTATATATTGTGAATTGACAGATGATTCATTTTTATGACATGTCAAATGATTCAGTTATGATTTGAATTATATCACAGTTGTTGATTCAGTTTCTCTATAAACTGTTATACATTTCAGTTGATTTTTATGCCCCACTAATCCTGGTTTTATATCAAAAATTTTATACGCTTGCTGAGCATTTCTTTCGCTCATACTTGCTGTTGTAAATTCTAACATTTCAGTAAGGTAGTTTGGCGAGACGTATCCGCACAGTCCAGAAAGAGAAGAAGCGTGATGCTATTTCGAAGATGACTTGGCTCAGGATGTCTGGATTTAGTGTAAGATCTATTTTATATAATTGAGTTCTAATATTTATTATTATTATGTACTGGTCTAGTTAGCCTGGCGTACTTCTTATCGAAGTTACACCAGTGGTTTAAGATTTGATCAAAGAGAATGTTGAGAATGAATGCTTTTTATTTAATGGAATTTGGATTCTTGTTTCTAGCCCTATAACCTTAAAAGATCTTGGTATGTTTGGGGTCACAGATGTTATATTTCCAGTGTTGGACAATCACAAATGGATGATTATTATTAATCAGATGTTTTATTTTGAGGATTTTTGCGTGGCAACCAAATCTTCTGACCCCGGATTTGGGGGGTGTCACAGTGGGTATCAGAGCAGGGTTATAGTAAACTAGAAACGAGAGTGTGTAGGAGTGTGTATAGCTAAGTAAGGAACGTCAGAGCTCATGTAGAGTTCCTGTTGGACTATTGGATATAGTACCAATTAGTAAGTTAAGATTGGAGTACTCGTCCGAGATAGTTGTGCTGAGCTGGGTAGACCGCCTTGCGAATGGAGTTGTCTACTGTGGAATTTTAAGAGATTATTACGAGTTGACGATGACAAACGATATCGATATTGGTACAACGTGGAAATGAAGAAGCTTAAAATCGAATGACGAGCTATCGAAGGAAAGGACAAAGAAGGCATAAGTAGTGACCTTGGCAATACCTTTTCTTTCTATGAATTATTTTGATATCCCTCCTAAAGAGGCATTCTTTAAAAGATATATCTCCTATTCTAAACAGTGACATTTTGATACTTGTGTTCAATCTCCATTTTGAATCTCAATTGTTTCAGTGGTTACTCTAAAACCTATTTTTAAATTTCTGAGACTTTCAACTTTTTGTTTTCTCCAATGATTAATAACCTTATTTGCAATATAGTACCACTTGTTCGGTACTTTCTTCCTGGTTCTTCTTTTCGGAAAATAACAAATTTGGAATTCCTTTCATATTTCTCTAATCCTACTGAGACGAACAACCCTATTTATAGGGGACACCAGGTATATCTGTCTGTGTGATAGAAGTTGGATGGGACGCCATCACTGGTGTGTTGTGTATTACAAGAAGGCTGATCACCTTTAATTGTAAATGTCGGAGGTAAGACACACAACGTCGGGTTCATGTGATCATATTGATCTCTCAGTTATTTCTTTCATTTCAAATCAAGTTGCTTTAAAAATTCGTAAAAATTCATAACCACAATTGTGGAACATTTGCTATGATATGGAATCTGTTCTCTTCAAAATTTTATGATTTTTGTTATCTCTATTGAATTTCAAGGATATGCCAATCAGGTCAGGATAAGCGAAATTTGCAGATAGAAATTAGATTCGCAACGGAATCGCCAAGAGTAAGAACGAGTCCTAAAATGATTAGAATATCAGTGACATATCTGACGAGTCGAGCCGGGCTCGTTTATTAAACGAGCCGAAAATCTCCGCCGAACTCGGCTCGTTTGTTATACGAGTCGGGTCGAGCTACTCGCGAGTCCCTCACGAGTCGAGTCGAGTTTTGTTATACGAGTCGGGTTGAGTTCTGTTATACGAGCCGAGCCTAACGAGCTGTTAAACGAGCTGAGCCAAACGAGCTGTTAAACGAGCCTAACGAGTTTCTATTAAGATCTCCAACCAAATTAATTTTTTATTTTTTCAAAATTTGGGAATATCATTTAATTAGATATATCTTGACATCCGTACGGTTGGATCGTCGAAAAATATTTTTAAAAAAATAGAAACAATAATCTGGGACAAAGCACTAGTTACGAGTATAAGACAATATACTAGTGTTCTATTAAGATCTCCAACTAAATTAATTTTTTATTTTTTGAAAATTTGGGAATATCATTTAATTAGATATATCTTGACATCCGTACGGTTGGATCATCGAAAAATATTTTTTAAAAAATAGAAACAATAATCTGGGACAAAGCACTAGTTACGAGTACAAGACAATATACTAGTGTTCTATTAAGATCTCCAACCAAATTAATTTTTTATTTTTTGAAAATTTGAGAATATCATTTAATTATATATATATTGACATCCGTACGGTTGGATCGTCGAAAAATATTTTTTAAAAAATAAAAACAATAATCTGGGACAAAGCACTAGTTTCGAGTATAAGATAATATACTAGTGTTCTATTAAGATCTCCAGCTAAATTAATTTTTTATTTTTTGAAAATTTGGGAATATCATTTAATTAGATAAATCTTGACATCCGTACGGTTGGATCGTCGAAAAATATTTTTTAAAAAAATAGAAACAATAATCTGGGACAAAGCACTAGTTACGAGTATAAGACAATATACTAGTGTTCTATTAAGATCTCCAACTAAATTAATTTTTTATTTTTTGAAAATTTGAGAATATCATTTAATTAGATATATCTTGACATCCGTACGGTTGGATCGTCGAAAAATATTTTTTAAAAAATAGAAACAATAATCTGGGACAATGCACTAATTACGAGTACAAGACAATATACTAGTGTTCTATTAAGTTCTTCAACCAAATTAATTTTTTATTTTTTGAAAATTTAGGAATATCATTTAATTAGATATATCTTGACATCTGTACGGTTGGATCGTCGAGAAATATTTTTAAAAAATTGAAACAATAATTTGGGACGAAGCACTAGTTACGAGTACTAAACAATATAGTAGTGTTCTATTATGATCTCCAACCAAATTAATTTTTTATTTTTTGAAAATTTGGAAATATCATTTAACTAGATATATCTTGACATCCATATGGTTGGATCGTCGAGAAATATTTTTAAAAAATATAGAAACAATATTTTGAAAAATAACAAAAAAATTTGTAAACGAGCTCGAGCCGGATCGAGCCGGGTCGAGTCGGGTCGAGTTCGAGTTTTCGAGCCGGGTTTCATTCGAGCTCGGCACATACCCGAACCGGCTCGTTTATATAAACGAGCCTAAAATCATTGCCGAGCTCGACTCGTTTACGAGCTCGAGTCGAGCCGAGTTGCGTTAAACGAGTTCGAGCCGGGTAGGCTCGCGAGCCACCCGACTCGAATTACAGCCTTATCAACAAGTCAAAGTTCCATTTGATATCTCAAGGACTCAGAAAGCTATTCGATATCTCAAGGATTCGACAAGTCAAGTGTTTTATTCGACAACTCAAGGAATCCTGAAGAAAAGAGCTATTCGAGAAGTAATTCGATATGTCAATATAACAGTATTCGAGAACTCAGAGTTATCGATCAAGCCAATTCTAGTTCTCGAATCAACTACTTAGTCACTTCTCGAATGCATTCTTGGAGACAAAATACTGAAGAAATTGTACAAGTAAGAAACCTGCAACAAGCCAATGCACTTTATGGACCACAATCTGTAACGTGCTCTGGAAAGCCTACAAGGAAGCTTGGAGAGATATAGAAGAGACAAGGGGCTAAAGAAGTGGATCTGAACAGGCTTTGCAAAGTCAAATCTGTAACCGTTTGGACAGTTAATCAAAAAGGATAGACAGACTAGAAAGTAATTTGTTCAGCTACCTTATTTGTAGTAAGTAGGGTGTATCCATGTTCTATAAGGATACAGCCTCACTTCTTTAGTCAATTAACTTTGGTAACTTTGTGAGTCAAGTTTTTCAAACACTACAAGCTGTATCTCTCTGAGAAAACGAAGCTAAGAATACTATCATTTGTATTCACAGATTGTAGCAACCTTTATCTAATAATACATTAGATTAAAGTGATAACGGTGTCTTGTGTTGTTCTTTATCTGCATCTTCACTTCTGCACACACAAACACTTATTTGCTACATAGACTCTTAAACAAAGAAAAGTTCAAGAATACATTCACCCCTCCCCTCTGTATTCTTCTATCGTATTCAATACTCAACAGTATGACTTTTGTTCATTGAACTATTTATCCTTTCAAAAAAAAAATGTACCAAACACATGATTTTTCATTTTCCAGGAACTATAAATCTTATAACCTAGATTCAAAGGAATCTTAAGTTACGGTGTAACTACAAAATTTGTGAAACAAACGAGATCAGTTATCTTTTATGGCCACTGATTAGTCTTCGCCAACAACTGCTTTTTACAGAAGTTTCAACATTTTTTATGGCACAATTTTATCATCCTCTTCTAACAATTTTCGTTCAATATACTTTTCACGTGGTTGTGCACTTGTGCACCATGTTATATATGCAGACCATACATTACTTTTAGTTCTATTAGATCATCTCCAAGGAGACCTCCTTTCCCCGACTCTTAAAATAAAAAATTTAAAAAATATAGGAAATTAAAATGAAGTTTTACTCCAATGATAACCCTTATATATACCCCTATATTTTTAAAATATTTTTAGTTTAGTTTTTTGAAATTTTAAAGTTTGAAATTTAAAAATATCAATTAGAAAAATAGCACATTGGACTTCCATGAACAAGAAATTGTAGCGGGAGTGTCCTGGCCAATATAAGGGTCAATCACGTTCCTCATATGTATGGTCCTACTTTTTCTCTCCTAAAAAGTATTGGGAAGGGACCCAACCATTGAAACTTGTTTTTTTGGGGAAAAATCCTAAAAGTGTCCAGCTATCTCATATATAGGTAAGGGTTATGGGCCCTTGGAGATACTCTTAGTGCATTCACATCCTGTCCCCTATCCTCATCCCCAAAAATTACTAAAAATAGTACATTCCCAAAATTATTAAAAAGTTTCTACATCCTATTCCCCATTTTCCATCCCCATATCCCTATATTCTTTTTTATATTACTTCTTTCTCTCTATTTCACTTACAATTTTAACTATAACTAAAATTTAGTATATTATATGAGGAGAGTGAGAAAGATTTAATATAATATAAAACTTATGCGGGAGGTTTGCAGAATGGGTGAAAAGTCTGCAAAAATGGGGATGAAAATTTATCCCTAAATCTATTCCCCATTTTGGGGTCTGGGATGGAACTCTGTTTTGGATGAAAAATTGATAAAATCCCTATATATAGGAATGTAAAGTGGGTTGTGAGTGCTCTTACATGGCAAAATCATAAAAGTGTTTCGCCCAATATACATCTTTTATGTAAAACATATTTTGTATATTATGTATATCATTTTTCGGTTGCAGAACATTATATAACTTTGTAAAACATTAACAAATTATTATCCATTAATAACAAGACTAAAAAAGAAGAAACCATAGTCTATAAAAAATGCATTACATATTTCATCATTTTAAATATGGCTCACGGAACCCTATCCAAAAACTAAATAAAAACTACAACTAAAATGCAGGACATCTGTAAAGAGATTCTCATTGTAAATGTTCTGCAACAAAAAATACCAAAACACGCATAAAGCAGGATGCCCCAAAACTGAATCACCTTTTTCCTTAAATTATCAGTGTCATTTTATTTTCAAAACTGTCATCATCCTTAAATTAATTTTAAATCCAATAATGGGAGATGTGGTCTTTATGGTCTCCAAAAATAATGGTCTCCATAGAACCCAATTCCAAACACATATATATAGGCCTTTACTCCATACAGAACACTCTTATATAATAAACAATAAAGAACACCTTAGATCTATTAAATCCTTTGGCCCCGTCAGGGGCACCCAATACAAAAAATTGTTATTTTTTTACCCTCTATCAAGCTAGAAAAAAAAAAAAATTTAAAAGCTTACTGTACATGATGACGTCAGACGTCATCATCATGAACAGTAACTTTTTAATTTTTTTTTTTTTTAAGATGATGGATGGATAGAAGGTAAAAAAAATAAGAACTTTTTGTATTGGGTGGTCCCGCCAGGGGCATTGGATCTATTAGATATAAGGTGTTCTTTATTGTTTGTTATATAAGGTGTTTGTTATGGAGTCCAACCCCATATATATATTTGTTATAAATTTATTTTATTATTCAAGAAGGGGATGGAATAGCGGAATGCTGCGTTATGCATTGCAATTTGAAATTAATCAATTATGAATTTGTACTATTTTAATTTATTACAATAATTTTCATATTTTAATTAATAACTAGCTTCATTTCCCGTGCAAGGCACGGAGATATTTTAGCTTTATTGAAGATTTTGGTTTGTAATAGTTGTGATCATGAATATTATTCAATTTGTTGCAATGTTGGCTAAATACAGACCCTCTTTTAAAGTGCGCTAACTTTGTAATAGGTTCTGTCCAAAAAAAATTCTAATATTCAATCAATTAGTCATCTAATTCAATTATTTTAGTTATAAATTGAAATTAATTATATTTAGAACTGAGATGTCACCGTTTCGATTCTGAACAATGTGAAGATTAACTAACGATTTCATAACATTGTGGTCGTGAATAATTCAACTTTGTGGTCGTGAACACCTTTCACGTGAACACCTTTCAATTTATAGCGGTGTTGTCTAAATATAGCTCTGCAAACTCTCTTCTGGAGGGTTTCATTTTTAACGGCTTCATTTTCAACATTATATGTCTAAACTTTATAATATCTATTAAGATAGTCATCTATGTTTTCAATTGTGAATTTAAATTCACTTTATTCAGAACTGAGAATTTAAATCTTATTACTGGCGAATATAAATATATGCACGAATATAAATATATGCACAAATATAAATTATTAATCACGAAAAATAATGGCTGTTATTAGTTCGCTGTAATTAATTACATAATATTTAAGTACATATTAAATAGACATATTGAATATAAGATTATTAAATGATGTATATTAATTATACGATCAAGGACTAAAATAGTCATTTTACAAGGAATAAAATCAAATTAATGAAAAAAACATTGATGGATGTAAATAATGAATTTTACTATTTAACCAAATAAATGTGTAGCTCAATGGTTATAGTGTACAACTTAATGAAATTTGAATTCATATATCATGGGTTCGATCCTCACCAATGCCTAGTATTTTAAGTTTTTTCATAACATATCATTATAAGGGCATAAACGTAAATTATATTGAATAAAATGTGTCATGTTGTGCCATTATATATATAGTAGATAGTAGATTTATAAGGGGCATAAACGTAAATTATATTGAATAAAATGTGTCATGTTATGCCATTATATATATAGTAGATAGTAGATTTCTTCGAATGCTTAGTTAGTAGCAACGTAACAAAAGTGTTATAATTAAGTATAAATAGTATCAAATGATGTATATTAATGAATGCACATATTAAATACACATTTTAATTGATGTATATTAATGAATACACAGAGTTAAAACAGTAATTTTAGATTGATTAAAATAGTACATGTTGTGGCATTATATATATAATAGATAGATTAAAAATGTATTACACATAATTTCTAAGAAAAGGCTTATAAATATCAAACAAAATTCAAATCATATCCTATATAACAAACATAAAAGAAATATAATAATTATTATAAAAAATAAAGGATCTGATACTTATCAACAATATACTAAAACTTAATATTTATGTTAACTTACAATATGCTGTTGTTACAAGAAAAAAAAATTTAGAATCGGCCATTCCTCTCTCTTTTTGTTACACACATTATTCATCATTTATTACTTTCTATCGTGTTAATCCTCCAACATTTTAAAATTAATATTTATAATATTATATTACATTATAAGCTAATTATAAAAAATTAAAAGTAACCAAAAGCACGGCTATAAGTTGGTACTGTTAAAATAGAGACTAGCTCATAAATTTATGAAAATCACGTCACTAAATAATTGATCGATCTATAACATGTTAGTCACCAACTATCTCTAATTAATATGTTTAATTCGATTAATTGTAACACAATTATTTAGAAGATAGTAACTCAAAATCAAAAATCAGTTGTCTACAAGTTAACATAAACCAAAAATTACAACAACAATGAACAGTCTTTCCAAATGGTTGAAAAGGGAGGTTCCCACATCGACTAGTTTTACCAATATTTGGTGTTGATATAGTTGAGACGATGCATCTTTTCACAACTTGGGAGTTGTGGGGTCTGTGGCTCTACACATTGTATAATAAACCCTAAACCTTTCTCATTAATGGGATTATTATGATAAATTAGTGAGGGGTTTACCTGGGATTTACCCTAAAAACAAATGCCAATGCAATTAGTGTGTAGTAAGCCACAGGGTAGTAGGTATAATTAGCCCCTCGGGTCTGGGTTGTTAGGTGGCCCTGCCGGCATCTGAAAAATGCCTCGCGGGGTTTGTTCCTCCCCTCCCGTGCAACTCCTAACTTTTTTTTTTTTTTTTAGTCCATATAATTTGTCTTTATACATATGGAGAATATTTTATCAACGACAAGGTTAAATGTTTGCAACATTTTGGTAGATATGATGGATAAAATTGAAGAAACCGATACGAACTAACGAAGTATAGATTTATCGAATTTCGGAATTCTGTAAAATTTGTTTGTAGTGAAACATGACGGTATGCATGTGGTAACAAATATGTGTATGTTATACAAAGACTGATATGGCTGGATTTCGGATAATTTTACAGAATCTCCCTGGCTAGCAAAATAGACAATGTGAAAAGGTAAATAAAATGCAGAAGAAAGGCAAGCAAACATACTAGAAGGAACAAGAAAACCATTTGCTCTTTTGAAAGAAAGAATAAGTAAGCTTAAAACAAAGAACAATTTACTTTGCATACAGAAC
This sequence comes from Kitagawia praeruptora, assembly GCA_037693485.1. NCBI lineage: Eukaryota > Viridiplantae > Streptophyta > Magnoliopsida > Apiales > Apiaceae > Kitagawia > Kitagawia praeruptora. The sequence goes on from CM075352.1 coordinate 131,820,346, forward strand.
AAGCATACTTAATTAGAAATTTATATTAAAAAGTAAAGGGAGGCAGTAGCTAACAGCAAAGAAAACAAAGGTATATGTGATATGAAAGAAAGTAGAATTGCAAGAACATGATTTTGGTATCCGAATAAATCATCCCGTATATATATATAGATCATATAAACCATCAAAGTAGAGACACCACTGTTTTAAAATTTGTCAGAGTTAATCGCAAAGGGTCATTTGATTGCCAATAACTACGAGTTACAGCTTTTCCAACACCGGAGAATTCTAATCAAAATGGAGGCAATGCAGAGAGCAATGGCAACTAAAGTTTACCAGGATTTTGTCCCTCCAACAGAGCTTGTAGAGGAGCCTGAATGCGACACCCTACTAGTCTATCTACCTGGTAAGCTCCTTTCTCAACATTTAACAAATGTTAATTATTCGCATCTTGGAAATTGCTGAACAACCTTTGCGTTACTGGAATTACACAGCTTAAAACTGAAATCAGCCACCAGGTTTTTTAATTGATAAGCAGATGCACCCAGTGTTTATTTTAAGTCTTCATGCATATACAACATTAAATTTGTGTGCTCAGGATTGCAAAGTTCACATTTGAAGTTATTCAACTGGTTTGTGTTCATAGTTTAAGGCATGATTATATTTGTATAGGTTACAAGAAAGAGCAACTTAGAGTTCAGCTAACTAAAACCAGAAACCTGGTGGTTAGTGGAGAACACCCTGTTGGAGAAAATACTTGGCGGCGCTTTCAGAAGACAATTCCAATTTCTTCAAATTGTGACATTGGCAAAATTACTGCCAAGTTTGAAGAATCTATACTCTACATCACACAGCCAAAATTGATAGCGTCTGCGGAGACACAAGATCAAAAAAAAGCAACACGCAATCAAGAAGATCTAACACAGGAACAAGATCACGAAAAGCCAACCAGTACTAAAGCTTCTGAACCTTACAAGCACGTAGATAATAATGAAGATACAAAGAAAGTTAAAGATGTAGTGGATCAAAAACAAGCTGACAATACAAATGTGGAAAGAAAAGAAACAACAAAAGAAAATGTCAAAAAGCTTACTGAAATGGGGAACATATCTCAGGATGTCGTGGATAATTATCATGCCAAGAGTGTTACAGATAAAATTTCCAATGTCAAGCAAACCGAAAAAGCAGCAGAAACTCGAGAGACAAAAGGAAAAGGTGATAATGATGCCAAGAGTGTCGCTGATAAGATTTCCAGTGTAAAGCAAACTAAAAAAACAGCAGAAACTAGAGAGATGAAAGGAAATGGTGATCAGAAACAAAAAACATATTCTGGATACTTTGCTACAAAGTTGAATATCCGAAAGGAAGTGATAAACATAATTATCGCTATTTTAGTAGCTATTGCATTTGGTCTGCATGTGAAATATTCAGTTGAAAGTTGGAAGAAAGTTGGTAAAAAGGATGTGTAGTCTGTGCTTGCGATGAAATAAATATCATCATCGTATGTAACAAAAGACCCATACATACAAGACACTCCATTTCATAATTGGAGCTACATTACTACTACTTTATGGAGACAATGAGAAGTTCTTCAGTGCAGTTGAACGACTCGCGGATATTTCCTCTGATGTCATGTAAAAAGGATGAATAAGCGAAGTTAGCAGTTTCTTTAATTGTTGATTTGTTTTCTATATCTATTGTTATATTTTTCTCTCCATTCTTGTGATTTCGATTTTTTTCACTTAATCTAGCTACCGTGATCGTGTTTATTATTTCTTCACACACACTTTTATTTCATTCCAACTAACAGAACACAAATAAAACATGAAATAAAAACATGCACATGTTCAGTTCTTAATCAACCTTGCTGGCTCCATACTAAAGGAAAAATGGTCACAGATTAAAAAACGCATGGTGAGAAATCGGCCACAAATAAATCAGCAATAGTTGCCTCCCCCAAATAAATCAGCAATAGGTACCTCCCCCCTGATATTCATTTTGATTTAATAATGAGTATGGATATATCTTGCAAAAAAATCCAAGTCACCAGCAAACAAGCACTTTTAAAACTAAAAATGGGGAATCATGAGTATATAACCTCTTTCCATACTGGGAAATAAGTTTCAATCTTTGCAAACTCTTGACAGTGCCAATGCATATCATTAATCAACAATCTAATCTGAAAACATCCAAAAATATTTTTTATGTATCACTAAATTATTAATAGGCACCCGAATAGCACCGCATATATTGGATGTATTAGCAAAAGATGCAAGGTAAAAATCAGGATCACAGTTCAACTGATATTACCACAGATTGTAGGGTAAATGAGTTGAGCGTTCAGTCTATCTTTACTGAAGAAAAGAGGCGATGCACAAACAGGAATGAAGTTAAGAATCCAATGGCACCTGTTGCGAGCATAATTGCGATGACCATGAAGAGTGAATAACCCAAGTAGAGAAAAGCTGACACGGGTCCACTAAGGCTCTTAAGATCAAAAATCAGATAGTTAATGGAGTATAGGAATATGTAGAGGGCAACAGAACCAGATGCAAAGAATGACTTCCACCACCATCTCCAATCTTCTACGCAAAGGTTCATGTAAGTAAGTACCAAAGACACTTCAGCGCACACCACCACCAAGAGTATTACAACCACAAAGAGAAACCCAAAGACATAGTAAACCCGGCCAAGCCAAATGCTAGACAAAATAAAGAAGAGCTCGATGAAAAGTGTTCCAAAAGGGAGTGTCCCTGCTCCAAGAACCAATGTCCATGAAGGAAATCTTGGAGTTGGAATTTCACGAGGAATTTGATTGGTACGAACTGGGTATTCAAGACGTGTAGCCGTGGTTCCAAGCCGTCCACCTAAAAGGGTAAGAGGTACTGATATGCAAAACCAAAGTAAAAATAGGACTATAAATGTGGTAACTGGTATAGCCCCTGTACTGTGACTTCCCCACAAAAGGGAATTCAGTGTGGTTAGTATAAGAAAAGAAACCCCAGGAAAGAAGCAAGCTACTTTCCATGAAACAGAATACCATCCGCAACTGTCACATGAAATTGTACGTGAGAGCCAAACAGCAACATAACCAGCAAGAACACCTAAAAACATGTAGAACATGAGCATTCCTGTAAGCAGAGCACCACGAGAAGCTGGGGACATGAAACCAAGGGCCGCAAAGAAGATTGTTGTAACTGCCATTCCCAATATCCTTAACCCATCTGCAACCATGACACAAAGAAACTCTGCATTATCTGGAGCACGGAAAACATCTCCAACCACAAGCTTCCACCCGGATAACTCTTCATTCATCTGTGCTTGAGCCTCCTTGTCAAGCTCCTCGTACCTTGCCAAGTCTCTACGAATGGTCCTCAAAAATATTACCAGAACTATTCCCGCAAGAAAAGTGATCACCATCAACGAATTGAGTATCGAGAACCAATGTACCTTGGCACCCTCCATCTTCAAATATGCATCCCATCTTGAAGGCCATTTAATATCACTTTCCTCAAAGATGACTTCATAACTAAAAGAAACTGGCTCGCCTTCTTTTAAAGGCATTGACACTGTATTTGGGTCACATCTAATAGGGGCAGAATACTTATCGTACATTTTTAAGTTATCTATCAATTTCACATCATGCTGAATGCTGCATGGAATGACTTCAAATCCAACAACCATGTAACCACGAGGACGTCCTTCACTATTTTCATTAGTGGTAATCAACTCAGCCCCATCTCCCGTCCCTATAACACCAGCCACATGTGTCTCCTCATACTTATGGACCAAGACCTTAAACCTTAAATGATTAAACAGAAAATACGTATCTTGAATCTTAATTCCAACAGGATAACCAGTCCATCGTAAAATAAAGTTATCCTTGGTCATATAACGAATCGCAGGAAGGTTATCAAGATTCAAATTAACCTGATACATTTCATCAATCCTCTCCTTCAATATCTTAAAATGATCCCCTGACAAGGGACTAGATTTGCACAAAAAGATCTCGGTTTCATTGGTGTACATCTTAAATCTATAAGGGGAAGTTTCAATTCTGTCTCCCATAAGAAGCTCACCGAGATTCTCAGCACTATCCATAACACCTTCCAAGGGCTTACAAAAGGGCAGACTATAATACTGATACGGAATCTCGGTATCTATAGATGTTAAAGAATTCACTTTTACAGACAACTGATCACCTACATTGTAATTATGAGGATAACTACCAGGAAGATAAAATCCATCAACAAATGGAACAATGAGCCAACAAATTAGTACCCATCTATTAAAGAAATCCATCAATCTCAAAAAGTTTGTAACTTTCCTACAAATCTTGTAACAATATGTCCAAATTAAATCTTTTTTAACAAGATTAATATAAAAAAATAAAATTAAAAATGGGAATTGTTCTACATATTGATCAACATAGGAGGGAGAGTGACAGAAGAAATTGTGTACTTACGGGAGTTAGTTTTGAATGGAGATCAGAAACGCCTCAAAGTATGGAGATTTGAGGGGGTGGGGGAGTGAAATAAAATATGAGGAGAATGAAGAGCGATCAATTGAGCATGCAATTTTTTCAAGGATTCCACGTGTAGATCTTTATTAGTTGATAATTGATATTGATGCGAATGCACGGGCCCATTAAGTTATAGTCAATTAAATTAAGATACCTCTGTAAAACTTTTTGTGAAAATTTCTGTAAATCTAGCATTTTCCCTATTTATGTTCCCGTTTGGCAAATTTGTTGATGAACTTATAAGTTACAAAATACTTTCTTTTATACCCCTGTTATGTTATCTTATAGCATCTCCAATGGTGAATCGCATTTGAAGTCATCTTTATACACCGTTAATGAACAATGAGCCGGCTTCCGGTGGGGTTGGTGGTTGAATGTCTTTTTCATTCATTCTCAGAATAAAAGAGTTAAGGACATCGCCGCCGGCGACGGCACCACCACCGTCGTCGTCATCGCCGGAGCTCTGTTGAAACAATGCCAGACTCTCCTCTCCTCCGTCGTTCATCCTACGAAGTCAACACAGGGGACAACAAGATGGTGGTATTGATACTTTACAACCAGCAAGATCTGACCGTACTTGTCAATTACTGTAGTCTACGCCGACCTCTCCTCCACCATTTTCCGACCATACAACGTAATCTCCGGCAACTCATCGCCGGCCCTTACATAGATCCAATCTTTCTAAACTTCCTCACGCGCCGACACTTGGTCTTGCATTTCCCGTTGCATCGATGTGTTTCATTTGGTTTATATTCAAAGTTTGGCTCGTCAAAGTTCTGATCTTGCTGCCTCCACGCGCCACCATGCGCCTCCACGCGCCTCATGCTGTAGTGGCGAAAGATGTTTCTTATGCTTATAACTCCGATCATATCCCAGAATATTGTTATCCTCCCCATGTAAGTATATCTCCATGTATATTCGTTTTTGTTTGTTATTCGATTGTTTGTTGTTGCAGATTGAGGATGGAGAGAAGTTCACGACCAAATCTCAACTGGGTCAGGGAGGGGAGGAGAGAGGTGATTAAATCTAAAACAACCAAACAAGCATAACCTCAACCTAGCCCAAAAGCAAACGACGAGACTGTGTAAAAGTTTTGTTTCTGAAGCATGCAAGTCAATTCCTAGGAACTATAAATCAACCCTCTATTCATCATTACCACACTCAATTAAACATCTACCTACCAATCAGAATTAGCTCGTCCAAAGGGATCATAAAATATGCATGCCATGAAAATGCAACTAAAATGACTCACATGATATACGAAAATAAAAACAGAATGTCCTATATGAAACACACATAAATAACACGAACAAGCATGCATGAATTACTACTACTATACAAAACATGATATCTATATGAACACAATGACACACAAATAACTACTAACAACTATTATACACTACTTATCCCTCAAACCACCCCCAAACTTAAAATATTCAATGTTCGCATTGAATGGAGGTAAATACAAGGGATAGCAGAAAACATACTTACTAGTCAGCATTATCACCCTCCTCGGGTGAATCAGGTGGTGGATACTGCGTACGAGCTCCAAAGATAGGTCACTGGACCGTAACACCCGTGGACTGGAATGTTGTGCTGAAAGCTGCAGTCATGTCCTCAACATACTCACGGTTACTAGCGTGCATAGCATCAATATGCCTATTAAGGCGTCGAAAGTTTGTATCAAGTGCTGACATGTCCACCATACCCTGCTACTGCCCAACTCTCGGAACTCTCAAAACACGTGGCGGAGCGCCCGCTCCCTGACCACTAGTACCAGCACCTTCAACAGCATAACCTAGCCCCCTCGGATGTGGAACGCCGCCTGACCATTCCGTCATCCGGTCAAAAGTAGAATCATCTATGGGAGTACCGGCCATCTTTAACTCCTCATCCTCACCCCATCTAACACTCACTGTAGCACACAACCCTGTGACAATAGAAGCATGAGGCATACCACCCGAAGTACCACCTCCCAAGAACCGAAGTATATTCTGGTGAATAAGATGGCCCAAATCAATATATTTACCCTTAAGAATGCCCCATAACAGAATGGCCCTATCAATTATCACATCCGTCGTATGAGAAGACGGAATGATGTTCGAGCAAATGAATAAGTACCACATGCGTGCAAGTCTCGTCATAGAAGAAGCAGGAAAATGAAGCTTCACCGTAGAGCCTGCCTTGCACTTCCACACCGTGCCCGGAACACATAACTCAGCAACAATCTCATCTAAATCGACATCCGCCCTAGTCCGCTGCACCCAATCCTCAGCTCCCCTAGGCTTTGTAGGTTGCCTAATAAGTCTCCGAATAGCGGGGGCTGTATAATCCACCGTCAATCCCCTTACAACAGCATAACCATCATTTTCCAGCTTAGCATTAGCATAAAATTCTCGCACTACGCTCAATGGAATCACCCTCGCCATCTCACAAAAATAGGCCAACCCCTCTCACTAATCATATCAATCATCCCAAACTGATAAGTTGGCAACAAATTCCTCTCCTTGAGAACCGCCTTAGCCATTAGCCTAGTATACTCCGTTTGTGCCTCCGGAGATACAAACCTCTCCACTTCACCCCCCGAATTCGAATCCTCATCCGATGATTGACGAGTACGACTACTACTCCCAACCCCTCTTTGTCTTTTTGGAGCCATAATCACCACAATATCAAGCAACTAACAAACAATCTCCAAATCAACTCACCACATAAACCCTAAATCACAAATTCACAAATTCGAATAAATAAAAGATTATTTTAGAATAATACCCAATCAAATCAAAGAGTTGAACTTGCACCAATAAATCCCAAAATTTGAATTACTCCTCCCTTGAATCTTGCAATGGATGAAAGTGGAAATTTTTTGAATATAGTGATGGGATATGTGTATATAGAGGTGTATGTATATATAGGAGATGATGGTTATGATTCTAGAGAGTGAATTAGATATAACATAGGATTAGGAGATGTTAGTGTTTGGAATTTGGATTGAATAAGGAGATAAGAATATGTTTTAGGGGAGAAAAATATGAGAAATTGTGTTTTTAACACAAAACTCACGACCTGTACAGGGAAGGCAGCGCAGGCTGCGCTGTGTGGGCGCAGGCAGCGCTCTGATCACTGTTCACGCACTATTTTTTTTTCAATGAAAGTAGTACTAGAGTATACAACATAGCTTGGGTTGCCTCCCAAGAAGCGCTCGTTTTATGTCAATAGCTTGACATTATTCCGAATAAAATCACGAAGGAGATAAAATGGCGGCAACCTTCTCACGGTTCACCGTACCACCAAAATAAGGCTTGAGTCGCTGTCCATTCACCTTGAAAGTATTATCATAAGAACCCCTATAAATCTCCACTGCTCCATGTGGAAACACTGTCTTGACTATGAACGGTCCCGACCGTTTTGACTTGAGCTTACAAGGAAAAAGTTTGAGGCGAGAATTGTAAAGCAAAACCTGTTAACCCGTCACAAATGACTTGTGCACCAACTTCCTATCATGCCACCTCTTAACCTTCTCCTTGTACATTTTAGCGTTCTCATAAGCCTGCTCACAAAATTCCTCAAGCTCATTCAACTGAAGTAGACATTTCTTACCCGCAGCCGAAATATCCAAATTTAACTTCTTCAATGCCCAATATGCCTTGTGTTCTAGTTCGGTCGGCAAATGACAAGCCTTACAAAATACCAACTGATAAGGAGACATACCTAGAGGTGTCTTGTAAGCAGTTCTGTACGCCCAAACAACTTCATCTAACTTCAAAGACCAATCCTTCCTTGATGGATTTACCACTTTCTCGAGAATTCTCTTGATCTCACAATTCGAAACCTCCGATTGACCATTAGTTTGGGGATGATAAGCAGTGGCAACACGATGCATCACATTATACCTCGCCATCATAGCAATAAATTGACGATTACAGAAGTGTGTCTCCTCATCACTGATTATAGCTCGTGGAGTCCCAAAACGTGTAAATATCTGCTTGTGAAGAAAATTCAGCACCACCTTAGCATCATTGGTCGGTAAAGCCTTCACCTCGACCCATTTAGACACATAATCCACTGCTAAGAGAATATACTGATTATTGCAAGACGAAACAAACGGACCCATGAAATCAATTCCTGACACATCAAATATCTCAACTTCAAGAATCGTATTAAGAGGCATCTCATTCCTCGTAGAGATATTACCAACCCTTTGGCATCGATCACAATTCATCACAAATCTATGAGAATCTTTAAACAGAGTTAGCCAATAGAATCCTGCCTGAAGTACTTTCTGAGCTGTTTTATCACCACCGTAGTGGCCTCCATATGTGGTAGAATGACAATCATGCAAAACACCTTCTGTTTCACTGTAAGGAATACATCTTCTTAAAATCTTATCCACACCAAGCTTGAACAAGAATGGTTCGTCCCAATGGTACCACTTCACATCATGTAGAAACTTCTTCCTTTGAGCATAAGAAAATTCCGGAGGGATGACATTACTAACAAGATAGTTCACAATATCTGCAAACCATGGCTCTTTACCTTGCACCCCAAAAAGTTGCTCATCGGGAAAAGATTCATTAATAAGAGATTTGTCATATGAATCCTTACCATGGTCCTCCAAACGTGACAGATGATCCGCTACCTGGTTTTCCCTACCTTTCCTATCCTTGATCTCCAAATCAAACTCTTGAAGCAAAAGAACCCATCGAATCAACCTAGGCTTTGAATCCTTCTTCGAAATCAGATATCGGATGGTTGCATGATCCGTGTACACAATCACCTTAGTCCCAAGCAATAAGATCTGAACTTCTCAAAAGCATAGACAACTGCTAGCATAGTAAACCACATGAAATATGTTGCTCTTCCTTTGCCCAAGCACAGCTCCCACGGCATAGTCACTAGCATCACACATCAGCTCAAACGGTTCCTCCCAATTAGGTGCGGTAGTCAACTTCTTCTTCAACAACTCAAAAGCTACTAAGCAATCATCATCAAACTTGAACGGAACATCTTTCTCCAACAGATTACACAAGGGTTTAGAGATTTTGGAGAAGTCTTGTATGAATCGCCTATAGAAACCCGCATGACCAAGAAAACTGCGAATTCCTTTAACTGAAATAGGTGGATGAAGATTCTCAATTGTTTCCACCTTAGCCTTATCCACTTCAAGCCCCTTGCTAGATACCTTGTGCCCAAGAATAATTCCTTCTTGTACCATGAAGTGACATTTTTCCCAATTAAGCACCAGATTAGTCTCCACACACCTTCTCAATACCAAGCCAAGATTATGCAAGCACTCATCATACGAAGTACCAAAAACTGAGAAGTCATCCATAAAAACCTCCACATTCGTGCCAATCATATCTGAGAAAATAGCCATCATGCACCTTTGAAAAGTGGCAGGAGCACCACAAAGTCCAAAAGAAACTCGTCGGAAAGCAAAAGTGCCAAAAGGACATGTGAATGTGGTCTTCTCCAGATCTTCCGGAGTGATGCAAATCTGATTATAGCCCAAATAACCATCAAGAAGGCAACAGTACCCGTGTCCCGCCAACTTGTCTAACATCTGATCAATGAACGGTAGAGGAAAGTGATCCTTCCTAGTGGCCTTGTTCAATTTCCGATAATCCATGCAAACTCTCCACCCTGTGACTGTTCGAGTAGGGATGAGCTCATTCTTCTCATTATCAATAACTATCATGCCTCCTTTCTTTGGCACACATTGAACCGGGCTCACCCAACAACTATCTGAGATAGGATAGATAATGCCTGCATCCAACCACTTTAGAATTTCCTTCTTCACCACCTCTTTCATAATCAGATTAAGTCTCCGGTGATGCTCAATAGTAGGCTTAGCTCCTTCCTCTAGTAGAATTTTGTGCATGCAATAAGAAGGGCTGATTCCCTTGATATCTGCTATAGTCCAACCAATGCCGATTTGAACTCTCTTAAAATTCGTAAGAGCTTTTCTTCCTCACTACCTGACAAGTTAGAAGCAATAATAACAGGTAATGTAGATGCATCACCTAGAAACGCATACCTCAAGTGTTCCGGCAATGGTTTGAGTTCAAGTGTAGGAGCTTCCTCAATAGATGGTTTAAGACGCCCTTGAAAGTTTTTAAGCTCCGCTAACCCAAGAGATTCGAATGGCATATCAAATTTTCTCTTCTAAGGGGCTGACTTTAACTGCTGAAACTGCTCGGCCACTTCTTCATCTTCAAAATCAGAATCCCCCACTAAAACTCTCTCCAAGGAATCTGACTTAAGCAATTGTTCAATCTCCGTAGTGACTGCAGAGTCGACCAAATCCACCTTATAGCATTCCTCTTCATCTGTGGGAAATTTCATCGCATTGAACACATTAAAAGTGACATTCTGGTCTTGCACCCTCATGGTGAGTTCCCCTTTCTGCACATCGATCAAAGTTCTACCCGTAGCCAAGAATGGTCTTCCCAAGATTATGGGAATCTTCTTATCCTCTTCAAAGCCCAAGATAACGAAATCAGCAGGGAAGATGAGCTTATCAACTTTCACCAAGACATCCTCCACTATACCCCTCGGATATGTGATTGATCGATCAGCCAACTACAAAGAGATGTTGGTAGGCTTCGGATCCGGCAACCCAAGTTGCATGAAAACTGACAAGGGCATGAGATTGATGCTAGCTCCCAAGTCACACAAGCACTTCTCAAAAGACTAAATTGATCCTAATTAAGTAGCACAAAATGTAGTAAAATCAAACAAACAGAACAATTTACGGTCCTAAATTCATTAATAAATTACAAAAAGTTTGAATAAAAAATGAAATAAGACGTAAAAGTCTCACCAGCTGATCAATACAAAGGATTGATGCTATTTAATGTGAAATTTAAAAAGTGCCTAAAACTAGAATTGTTCTCCACTGATTTAAAAATAATTGAAAGAAGGAGAGAGAAGGAGAGAGGGGGGAGAGAGGGAGAGAGAGACCGAGAGAGAAATGTGAGAGAGAGGGTCAAAATCGAAGCATGCAACAGACATATATATATACAAATCGAAGCATTAACACAGTTATATTTATAAATCGAAGCATAAAAAGAGAGATTTATACCTTAATTGCAAGTGAGAGAGACTGATTGAGTGAACCCTCCAATTAACCCTTAACCCTAATTGCAAGTGAGACAGACACTAAACAGAGAGAGACTGGGTGTGAGATTGAGTGAGCGTGAGCGAGCTTTTCCCCAATTTTGAGCGAGAAAGAGAGACAGAGAGGTGAGTGAGGTTCGAGAGAGAGGTGAGGGAGGTTCGAGAGAGAGAGAGTGACCTAATTGTTTTTACCCAATTTTGTTTTTCCCGCTTTCTTCGACTAAATCAATTTTGACCAAATTTGATTTGCCCGCTTTCATTTCTTTTGCCGCCAGCCAATTCCATTTTCTTTTCAATTTTTCATTGGTTGCTTTTCTTTTTTTTCATTTTCTAATATTACAAAATTTATTACTTGTTTTATAAAAAATATATGACAATTAATTTTATCATTGTAATTATTGAATAATAATTTAAATTTATTATACCCTGTTATTTTCTCCAATAATTTTATTGATGAATTTAATCAAATTTTAAATTTTTTGAATATTACTTTATTTTAAAATATTTTAAATAAAATTATTAATAAATATATTGATATTGTAAAAATATAAATAATTCAAGTCTTTTATAGAATATTATTTTTATAATAATAAATACAATGACTTGATTAAAATTAATTAATTTTAAAATTTAATAATTATTAAGTCGTTAATTATAAATAAAATTCAAAAATATGTTAATTATACTCTAAGGTAACACAACCCAAGGTGTTACTAAGTTTAACACCTTCCACAGCTATGGTAACATACCTTTAAGGATATGGTAACACCAAAACTAGAGTGTTGTGGTAGGTCCAAAATTTCATAGCTATGGTAACACTCGAGAAGGTAACAGCCCCCTAAGTGTTGTATAAAGCCATCTATGGCGTAGTGTTCAGAAGAGATAGCACACTGATTTGTCTCATGTGCACCCGCACAAAGCTCACACACACTAGCAACCTGTTGAACTCCATAGTTGGTAAGAGAATCCACCTTCATAGTCAAAGCTTTCAACTGAGCTGCAATAGCTGAAGCTGCATCAACTTCCAGAATACCTGCTACTTTGCCTTGAGATAGTCTCTGAGTTGGATTCTGACATTCATTCGCAACCATCATCTCAATAAGATCATAAGCTTCCTCATAGCTCTTAGCCCATAAAGCTCCACCTGATGCTGCATCTAGCAAATGTCTAGATTGTGCTCCCAACCCATTGTAGAAACCATTAATCACCATCCAATCAGGCATACCATGATGAGGACACTTTCGAAGCATCTCCTTGTAGCATTCCCAAGCCTCACACAAAGATTTTTAGATTGTTGTGCAAATTGAGTTAGAGCATTCCTTATTGCTGCAGTTTTCACCATAGGGAAGAATTTAGTAAGAAACTTCTGAGCAAGATCCTCCCACGTAGTAATGGAACCGGCTGGTAGAGAGTGTAACCAGCCCTTAGCCTTATCCCTAAGAGAGAATGGGAAAAGCCTTAATTTCACAGCAACTTCCAACATACCATTGAACTTGAAGGTGTCATAAATCTCAATAAAGTCCCGAATGTGCATATTAGGATCCTCCGTAGGAGCACCCCCAAACTGAACTTAATTCTGCACCATCTGAATCGTGTCAGGCTTGATTTCAAAGTTGTTAGCTGTAATGGCTGGCCTGATAATACTAGATTGGATGTCATTGATTTTTGGCTGAGAATAGTCCTTCAAAGCCTTAACTGCTGCTACTCGATCACCCATCTCTACTGTAGTTTCAAGTTCCTCTTCGCTTTTATCTACTACAAGACCGTTTTCTGCCAGTTTTTCCTTACGAGCCTGCAAACATGTTTGCATACACGTTCGAGTACCTGAAACACCAAGAAACAAACAATTACGTAAGAAACAGTCCGAGTCAGTGAACTCTAACGACTACTGATGACAAGCACATAAACTAAAAATAAAACACCGATGATCCCCGGCAGCGGCGCCAAAAACTTGTTAACACAAAATCACGCAAGTGTACGTGGTCACAAGTAATATATATATATATATATATATATATAGGCAAGTGCTCAAAAGAGAACTTATTTTTTGAAGAAAACTAAGGTACTAATCCTAGCCATTAGATGTATTAAGATCAATGGCCCCGCCAGGGGCACCCACACACTAATCAAATACACCCTCACACACAGAATCACACCTAATCCCCTCCATTTTTAATTTGATTTTTCTCGTCAATCGGTGATTTTTTTTTTTAAATCTAATTTCACCACATTTTTCTTCATCTCCCAACGATTAGTTTGCATACCATATATGCTATATTTCGATTTAGTTTTCTAAGTTTTTCATTAAACGAGGTTTTCCCTAGATCCTTACTATATATATATATATATAATTCAAGTTCGTTCCACAGAGATCTGGTTTAGGTTTCAATTCATTAGATGTACCTATGCAACAATGTATGGTTTTAACTCACTGCTAAGACAATTAACAAATTGGGGGTTTTGATTAACTAGAATTAACTAAAAATCAATTTAACAAACTAGGAATTACTTAACTAATGAGATTCAAAATCAAATTACTTATATGAGAATAAACATGTGATCCTAACTTCATTAAATACTTCGCTTAGAGTTGATGCCTTTAATCAATGCATGTGATGGTTTTGATATCTGATCGGACAACACGAAACAAGTATAGGTTACCTCTCAGTATACAAATACCAAACTAAACATACATCCACAAAAGAGATAGAAGATGAATAGACACCAATTATGCTTAGACCCTATATCTCTATAGAATTTGAAAACATAACGGTTTAAGCACAAGTCATCCATATTGATCACATAGGGCAATATAAGTATTCTCATCTTACACTACAAATTATGATGTCAAAAAATACATGATCCTATGCTAGCATGACAAGTTCTAAATCTCAAGATCCACTTTCGTTTCGCAAGAAATTAACAAATTAGATGTTAGCTACGCATCTAAACACATGAAGCATAACCATATGAGGATATCAAGAATTCACCACATGAATCCCATGACAACGATTAGTTCATAGTTGAACTGTTCATCACCATGGGATTTGATGAAAACATGATATTAAACAAAGTATGAATAAAAGTAGTAATATTAATAAAACAAAGAGTTGAGAAAACAACTCTATAATCCAGAGTATCGCCTAAGAAAAGAATACAAAAGATGAAGTATATCTAGATCCGTGCTTGTCACAAGCGTTGAATCTTTCTCCGCTTTTCTCCCTTGCAATTCTATGTTATGATATGTAATAATGTGAATTACAATGATACAATGTGTTTAAATAGGCCCTAGAAGTCTTGCCCAACAAGAAAATACTTAAAAATACAATTAGAATTCGAATTAGGGCAAAATAGTAATTTTCAAAATTTTCAGGCCAACCCGCACGCTGCATGCGCTTGAGCAGCGCAACCTGCGCTTGCTTTGCTGTCCTGGACCGCTGCCAGCGCTCTGTGGGCGCAGCCTGCGCTCTGCCGGCTGCCAGTTTGGAATTTTCTGCTTCGTTTCTTCGTTTCTTCGTTTCTTCTTCTTTTCCTTCTGTTCCTTTTGCAAACGCTTCCGCCTTCAATTCCCTTGACTTAGAATCTTCATAAGAGCTTAAAACAAAACTCCATTCTTCATTCCATTGCACAAATCACTCCAAAAATGATGGAAACTTCAACCATAATCGATATTTCTAAAAACCTGTACACTTAAACAAAACACATCAAAACTACCACAAACTTGAGGCCAAGTGAATCAATTTAAGCCGATATGGAATGCTCCAAGTGGATATAAAATCCACTTATCACCATTCAACCTGGATTCAACTAGTATTGTTTAAACAGCTCCGACCAACAAGTTTTTGGGATTTTCGATTCCGATTCGGAGCCTAACATTCAACTTGGTGGCGACTATCCCGACCTAGTTTATAAAGTTCTGGTGGAATTCGGGTATTACTTGGAGGGATTCGAGGGAACGAGTTAGTGGATTCATAAGTATTTCGGCGAAAGGGCACTCTTTTTCCCCCTTGAGTTTTTTTCCCACTTGGTTTTACTCTTTTGGGGTTTTAACGAGGCCTTTTTGCTAGAAATAATAGTGGTTCGTCATTTGAGGATCGGGCAATTTCCGTAGAAGCATCATAGGTGGATAGGGAGATTGTTGGTAGATGCGAAAAGCAACATGAGGTTATAGGTTCAGAATTTGAATAGTGTCTTTAGATCGTCATTCTTCATTGATGCGTTCTAAAAACCAACTATAATTAGAACCCAGGTTCTTAATCTATAGTGTCTTTAGAGCGTCATTCTTGACGAATGCGATCTAGAAACCAACTATAAGCCTTTATAGTGTCTATGGATCATTACTAATGATTGATGCGATCTAAAAACCAATTATAGATGGAATTCAGGTTCAATTTTTATAGTGTCTTTAGGTCGCTTTTAGTGATTGATAACATTCAGTGGTTTCAGTGGTAGTATGCGACCTAAAAACCAACTATAATTAGAACTCTAGTTCTAAACCTATATAGTGTCTTTAGATTGTCATTCAGGACTTATTTGATCTATAACCGCCTATAAATGGAATTCGGGTTCTATATTAGTATAGTGTCTATAGATCATTAATCGTGATTGAAGTGATCTAGAAACCAACTATACATAGAATTTGGGTTCTATAGTTTCTTTATAGTGTTTTCAGATCATTTATCGTGATTGATACGATCTTTAAACCAACTATAATTATAACTAAGGCTGAATAATTTTCTTATAGTGTCTTTAGATCGCATTCGTGATAGATGCGGTCTAAATATCGACTATAACTAAATCACAGGTTCTGAACAGTAATTTCGGAATTGCTCATTCGCATTACTAAAATTAAAGACCAAATTCAGTGAAAGTATGTTTAGTGGTAGTTATTTTGAAGACAAGATTTCAGTGGTAATATGTTCAGGGGGAATCTGTATCAGTGATAGTTTAGTGGGAATTTGTATTAGTGGTTTTATCATGCCTGGCCTTATGGCTTATTCTAATAAAATCTTTGCCTATAAAAAAAACTTATAAGTTACTTATTTCGGAAAAAATTTCATATTTACATATTTTTTTTTAGAAAAAAATGTGTACGGGTAGTTTAATATTCGTAATCTTGCAAAAATAAGTTACTTATTTCAGAAAAAAATACATACTTCATAATTTTTTTCAAGAATAAGAACTTATTTCTGAAAAATAAGATTTCTCAAACGGGCCATATATACCTTTGCGTTAGCTTTCAGATTTTTATTTTTTTTTCCAATTGTTAACTTTTGTAGCAATTTTGCCCATAAATATTGCTTTTTTTTATTAACTCTAAGGATATTTATTATTATCTGTTTAATAGATTGTGAGAATTAAAACCAAAATTTTGAATATGACAAATGGATAGCTCTATCAATGAGGTACTTTCAATCCATTTAAATATTACATTTAAATTGTTAATTTAATAAATCTTCTATACATCCATGTTTAATTGTTTATACATAACTAGAAAAAAAAAGAGAATTTACCAATTATATCGATGTTTATATATGGTTTTCTTACTTTTATTGCATTTATACAATTTTTTAATTCCAGATTTGCAAAATCACTTCTTTCATTTTTTTGCTGTTGCTAATCACCTCACCTGTTCGTTTCCCACGACCACCTCCGATTTACCCACCACCTCCGACCTCTTCCGTCAACCTCCTTCGGCGACCTCCCCCCGACAACCTCTGACGTCGGGGCCGCAGGCCTACTTCTTAAACTCAATTCCTGATAGGCCTGCTCCGATCTATCCACCACCTCCGATCTACCCACCACCTCCGACCTCCTCCGGCAACTTCCTCCGGCGTCGACGGTGAATTGAACGAGGATGATGTCTTCTCGATCGACGATTTCTCCCAGGCGAATCATCAGCGGTCTATTTTCGGTGATCTGGACCGGAAAGTGGAGAACCGTCAGGCGTTTGGTGAACCGCACCAGACCACCACAAGATGGTCTTATGGGCATGTTCAGTTGATTTTTCCAATGAGTCCGTATATTTGCAATTACTATACTAGGGTAAAATAAAATTGTAATTAGTAAAAAAGAGTAAAAGTAAAAATGCAAAATTTTACTTTTTTTTAATATATTTATGAAAAAAAAATAAAAAAAGCTTTATTTGGAACTGATGTTTAGAAAAATAAATTTTATTTGGAATTATTGCATTGCTAGAAAAAGATAGAAAAAATGCTATTTAATAATATTTTTATATATACATATATGATTTCATATAATAAAAATAAAAAACAATGTCATTAAAATATAATATATTATAGAGTAAAGTTATATGAACTACTCATTTAATTGAAGTACCTAGAGTACATGTAAATTTTGCATTCAAAATTTTGCAAACTTTATTACATGAATATCACTATTTCATCGAAAATCTTGAAAATTTTGTATGTTTTGCTAACAAAATATCGCAAAACGAATTGTTCTGCGAAACAAATTTGGGTTGTAAAACATATATGTTCTGAATGCAAAACATAAAAGATTTTCGAGATGAACATATTGCAAAACATACATGATTATCAATGAAATTATGATATTCATATAACAAGGTTTGGAAAATAATAAATTTAAAATATTTTGAATGCATAAAGTATTTCAATTAAATGAGTGTTCCACAAAACTTTTCTCATATAATATATGTATATGTATTCCAATTTATAATGTGACTCATTTGAAAAAAAACTAAATTTGAAATAATGTTAACATACTATGCGTATTCTTTTTTCTCTGATCGATAGTCGGACACTCAGACTTTATCTAGTTCGAATCCTATTAAGAGGTTAGTAGTCCATTCTAGCCATATTTAAATAAAATGTACAAAATTTTATTTGAATATGAAACCAATCTTAACAAATACTAGTTATGAATTGAGGGAAATAATAATGATGTTGAGCCATATTTAGATAAAATGTATGAAATTTTATTTAAATATAAAATTAATCTTGACAAATAATTATAGATTAAACGAAATAATAATGATGTCATATGTATCTATTTATATATATGGATTTGATTTAGGAATGGATATTGGATCATTTGTTACTCCCTCTGTCCCGTCAGGTTCTTAACATGGGGCTGGGCACGGAGACCAAGGATAGTGAGTGTAATATTGTTAAAATAAATGTAGTGGGTGTAATAGTGATTTTATTGTTAAAATAAGTAAAATAATGGGTGTAATAGTGATTTTATTGTTAAAATAAGTGAAGTAGTGGGTGTAATAGTATAAAGTGTTGAAAAAGTGGAGTGAAGTAGTGGATGTAATAATGTAATTTATTGTTAAAAGTTACTATTTTTAGTAATGTAAAGAATTGGTGGGACGTCCCAAAAAGGAAATTGTAAATAAATGGATGGGATAGAGGGAGTATTTATTTTCAAGATTCTGAATTCAAATCTAATTTTTTAATTCTCCCCAATTTTTTAATAGAGATTATTTTTCAGTCCATTCTCGTTTCAAATGAGAAATGCAGATTCCCGCGAAAAATCATAGAATTTTTTTAAAAATAAAATTGTATATGTTCTATAATAGATCTTTTAATAAAATTATATGATATATTTTAAATTTAATATCTTATTTGAATAACAATCCAAACAATTTTTATTCATAATACAAATTAAAAAATAAAATTATTGTTAAATTATTTATCTGATTCCATATGTGACAATTCGATCAAATTTTGAGGTTTTTTAAAAATTGGGTCAAATCCCAATTCCGAATCTAAAATGAACTAAAGTACATATATTTGTATGAGCACGACTAGATAGCTGAATTGGTTAAGATCTTATCTCTTATTGTTTCAGATTCTAGATCCGACTCTCGCTCACTCGAGATTTCTGAGAACAAATAATCGTTTATAAGAAATATAATACTAATTATTCAAAAAAAAAAGTGTATTGATCCAAATGCAACAACCTGAATAAATTACAAGCTCATCAGAGGACTCCAAAAAATCATAATTTGTTATACACATAGTAACAATTATAATGCCCTAGAAAATCTCGTATTTATAAATGTTTATTTAATATTAAATGTGGATTATATGATGTGAATATTTTTTTAAAAAGTGGAATATGTGTGATATCGTTTTTACGTGTTTATATGATGATTTATGTGCACCGTGGAAGTCTGTGTATTTTTATTTTTATTTTATTTTTTTGACGATTTAAAATTTATTTCAATCATACATTATTGATCTTCTGAGAATTTTATACAATTATCGGAGTTATTAAAAATCACGAAGTCTTTTGTAATATCATCTTTATAATATTATTTAGTTTCTAAAATTATTGGGAGTATTAATTATTGGGACACGATTAGGTAGAATAGAATCAGATGGTTAAGGTTATACGTACTGAAGTAGTACTTTATCTGTATATAGGTATGTATAGAAGGCCAGCTAAGAGCCAGAGCATGTGAAAATGGAATGTAGAGGAAGGAAAGAATTATCGGGATTGACAAGTGATAAAGGGAAAGTGGATGCGTGATCGAAGAAATGTGAAGTAGAGTATTGGAAATAGAAACCCTGTGTATTGAGGCAAGTTACTATCCCTCACTTATCGTTCAAGTGATGTGAAACTGTTTCTATTATTTCTATATGTGTCCTTTCAATTCCTTTATTGTAATCATATGTTCATTTTCATTTTTAAATAATGTGAACTTGTCTTGTCAACTAAACGATGTTTCTTTCAAATCATTTTGCTAGTGTCTAAACTCTTCATTTTTATTGCCGGTGACTTTATTCTTCTATTAATTTACAAGCATTCATTCTCAAATTATTATATTATTGTTTATGCTCCTTACCTATTGTTCAGGTGATGAATTATTTTAAAATTATTTTATCTCTATCTTCCTCGTCTATACTAATATTCTTCAAAGTACATTTTTCTTCAAATTGATGTAAATTAATTCGAGATTTATACTGTTGTTGAGGCATGTGTTGCTCAGTGACAGTTAAAATCGAGAATGAGTTGAGATCTTCTTAATTATTCTAACTTATTATTGTCATGCCGGTTCTGGCAGCTAAAGCCTTTGAGCACTTAGCCGACAAGAGTAAGATTTGAGTAATTGAGAATTTCTTAAATCTTCTTTTTAAATAATTCAAATCTTTTATGTAAATCGAATTTTGCCATGAAAATTTTATCAATTGATAATCTTTGAAATGAGTGGATTTAGCCAATGCAGTAACTTAAATCTGCTGTTGAGCTTTGAATTTTCTTTATTCCCTGCTTCTTTGTAATTGTTGTTCCATTTCTGGAATCTTGATATTTGCTCCGTTATTTAATTTATCATGTTTTCTTGTTGATATATGATTCTATCTTGTTGAACCCTACCATGTTTAGTTAAATCTTATTGCCTTGTTGTTTATGATTCCTTATATCGAATGCCTCCCTGACCCTCAATCTTTTATAATTTCAAATGGAAATGAGTTAATTCATTAAAGATATTTTTAAAATTCCTTATGCTGGGCTGATCTGTTATCAGTGAGTATAAAGGAATTAAAAAGGAAATGTTTTAAATTATTAATAAATGGTTATAAATTGGAAAGCGTAATAGGCTAGGGGTGGTTCCCCTAGTCCAGCATTAAAGGGCAATGTGTTGCCTAATTGGGAACCCAATTTCAAAGGAATGGGGACTTTACGTGGCTGATCACCCGTATTGTCCGTAATCAGGAGAATAATAAAAATACACTTAAATATTTTTAAAATTTTTATGAAAAGTATGTTTTGATGATTGAATGGTTCAAAGGAAAGAAATGTTTTGATAAAGAGTAATGGTTTAAAGAAAATGGAAAGTTTTATTTTATGAAGAGTATTTTTTTTTTTTTTTTTTTTTGAGTAAAATTCCATTCATTAATGATAAGTCATACGACATCTACAAAAATAGTCGAACAACGTAAACATAAACAAATACTGATTAATCCACAATCAGACAATTTGTTGAAGAAGATGTTGCCCCTCTCGTATGGAGATTTATACGTACTCGCTGCGGTTGGACCTCCACCTGGGGCTACTGCTGCTTGAATATTCGACCATAAATGCAACATCCTACAAACTTGATTCACTAGATCAGAAATCATACTCTCACAATTTTGTTCATCAATGAAATATTCATAAATTGTTGTTCACTATATTATATACTTGCTGAGCGCTCTTTGGCTCACTCTTGCTTGGTTTTACCTAACCCTTTGCAGTTAGGTTTAAGGATGATCTACCACATTTATTCCTGCGAATGATAGCGATGAGGCATTCTATACAGGATAGATTTCGGAGCTAGAGCGGGTAAGCACCTATTGAGATTGAGCTACGAATTAGATGGTATAGAAATTTGTATTAGAGCCGAGATAGAAGTTGTAATAATTTGTATTTATTATATTCTTGTTTCATACCATAACCTGGAATCGATCCTCGGTGAGGAATCGTTGGTGTGTATAGTTTTTTTTTTGAAATTGTTAATTGGAAATTTGGTTTGGGTTGAAATACAGGTGGATAGTCCGATTTACGAATACTTAATGCTGAAATTTTCTAAAATTTCCCTTTATCAAAGTCTATTTTATTATAAAAAGTATATTTTCAGTATTGGGAAGTCGGGGCGTTACAACAATACTTCTCATACGCCCAGATTATGAGATTATGAGACTGTTTGGCTCACCTTTTTTAAAGTCCTTATCTACTTATTTTCGGGTAAAAATTTCATATTTTGATTATTTTTTTATACAAATATTTAATGTATATTTGAGATTTTATAAATTACAAAAAAAAAAGTTAACTTTTTTCAAGAAAAAATTAGGAATATCTAATTTTGTCTTAAAATAAATTAACTTATTCTAGAAAAAAGTTCCCTCAAATACCACATATATCTCTATAACTATTATCTAATAATTAATTATTATTATCTAATGTTTAATTTTTTAATATAAAATTAATTTTTTTAAATACTTACAAACCATTTTAGTGTATTGTTGGACAATTAATTTCATAATAAAATTTCTATTTGCCTTTTTTCCCGAATTTGATTATATTTGTTTTTTTTCCTCCTAAAATTGATTAACGCAATGAATCCGCACAAATTTCATTTTATATTAGTTATTAACAATATTACAATAAAATCGTGAAATTCCACGCTACTATTAATTTTAAAAAAATTACCTGACAAACTTAGCAAAAGTCATGCATGCCTTTGTCCTTTACGTGATTTTTGTCCACATTACATACCTATTTTTCAAATTTATTGAATTCAAAAAATAATTTTAATTATGATAAATCAGATCATTCTTTTTTATTTTTCATAAAAATAGGGAAGGTGTACAAATACAATATAAAATTTAAAAATTTAAAAATTTAAAAATACATAAAGTAACAATGCAATTGAAAGATTTGTAATTAAAATTATTATTATATTATATTTTAATCTAGTTTAATATTTCATAAATATTGTTTTAGCTACAACGATAATAAATTACAAATCTAGTTTGAGTTGTATCAGGCTAGTCTTGTTTTTTTTTTTTTTGAGTAATGAGATAATTCAATAACAAAAAACCATACGGCATCTACATAAACAGTCGCGTCGAACAAACAAAATACAGAAACAATCACTGAAATTAAGCCATCCGGCATCATGTGATTTGTTGAAAACGGTATTTACACAAACTTCGCCACTTCCACTTCCAATTTGAGCTATCGACCGAGAATGCAAACCCCTAACAACTTTTATTACTAAATCAATCACCATACTCACACAACTGGTGAGAAAATACCAAAGCTCACACACAACGGTGAGAAAATAACCAAACTCACACAAACGCTGAGGCATCAAAAAAATCAAACTTACAACTGCTCAAATAAAATTAGCTAAAAATGAAACCAATCCTTAGATCTGGGGAACAAAACCACAAGAACAAAATAACTCGGACCACTTTCGAGAGCAGAATCACTGGGCAGAACGAGAAATTCGGAGCTCCGAGGAATTGAGATCTAAAAAATTGAAGACCAAATCGGAAAAGGCTTTGAAACCTTAGATCCGATAATACAAACCAATACCAAACCTAAAAAACACACACCAATCTTACCCAATAAGGAAGATTTTTAGGGAAATCAAATATTTAAAACAAGGTTTATTGAGAAAGGGAAGAAAAAACAAAGAAAATGAGAATTTTTGGGGCTTTCCACCGGTGGAGAACCGGTAGAAGCCCCGGCCGGTAAGACCAAAGAGGAAGAAAGATGAGAAGAAGAGGAGAGAGGTTGGAGAATTCGGTGGAAAAACTAATTATCAGGCTAGTCTATTATCTTTTTTTATAAACTAAAATATATTAATAATTTAGCAGGCTAGTCAAGTTAAATTATTAATATATTTTAGTTTATAAAAAAATATAATAAATTACAATGAAGTAATAATTTGAATATATTTTTTGATTAATAATTTATTGCTTATTTAATAAAGATATGGTTGAACAATTGTTAATACATATCAACGATAACTAACTATAGTTAATTTATTTTTACAATTTGATAAAGTTGGTTGGATTTTTATAAGAAAAAATAAGTTCATTGGTTAAATTGCAAAAAAAATTAAAGTGGGTTGGTTTTTTTGACTAATAACTCTTTAAAAAAAACACAAATCTTAAGAAATATTTAATGTCATATTTTGTTTCCATAGTTGTCCCTACTTATTGCATTAAATAATAACTTTTGAATGTATAATTAATTATAAAGTTAAACATTGGAAATAGAAGTGTAGGGGTAATTTTGAAAAAACTTGAAAAACATGTATTGAAATATGAAAAGAAACAACTATTTAGGGACAATTTTTTTTTTCAAAATTACTAAATAGGAACGGAGGGAGTATGACGTAATAATGATTGACTTTGGATCCCCATCCATCATCCATGCACCCTTAAATCCTGAAGAATGGATAAATTCTTTTTCCAGGAACATATACAAGATAGAATAACGATAACCCACCATTAACTATTTCATTTATGAATTTCACACTAATAAAAATACATGGCCTATTCAGACATTATTTGAACTTGATATACTCCTGCTTAGAATTGGGCATTCGGTTACTTCGGTCCGTTTAATAGACCGAAAATCGAATTGTCAATATTTTTGGAACCGAATCTAAACCGAACTGAATTTATATTATGGGTCGAACCGGGGAACCGAAATAATTTTGGTTCAGTTCTTTAAAATCGATCTTTTTAAAAAGAAATCAAATTACGTGAATTTCTAATAAAACATGAATACAATACCGAAAGAAAATCAACTGGATCCGTATTTTGCCACAATAATATATCAATAAGATAACAATTAATAGTAAATTTTTAATTCTACAGATATATATCAAGAAGAAAAAACTGTATAGTTTGAAAAGTATGATGCAAATTAATAAATTATACAAATTAATCAATTAAGATAAGGTGACGTTAAGGAACCAAACCGAACCAAAATTACATGAATCGGTTCAGTTTTTCGGTTGGTTTTTCTCAGCCAAAAAAACCTCCGTGAAAAAAATTATTCATTTAGATCGACATGAGTCCGACTACATTGCATTGCCAGAATCCAACTCTATCTCTAAATTTTTTGTATACTAATATTCGATCCCTGTTCCAAACTTGAAATTTTTTCAAAATCCCCGGTTAAAACGGCAATGGATGGAATCGGAATTGACTAGGTGAAGGGTTCACGGATCTCTTGGAAGCTATATACCTCATGACTCGTGTTCATAACCTTCCTCCTGTTTTATCAAAGACATTAAAAATATTAATAATTAATTATATCCTTATATATAATTATATCCTTATATATAATAAGCATAAGAGATATCTTATCCAAATTTTTGGTCTGGTCACTGTACTACCAAAATCATATGATCCGTTGGATTAAAAATAGACGATCAAGATTAGATCACATTAAAAAGAAAATTATAATCTAAAAAAGGATATAATTAGAAAAGATTGCATTAGAAGTGAATTTTAAAAAGAAAATTATAATCTAAAAAGGATATAATTAAAAAAGGTTATATTAGAATTGAATTTAAAAAGAAAATTATAATCTGAAAAGGATATAATTAAAAAAGGTTGTATTAGAATTGAATTTTATTTATTTTTTTATTAGTAAAAAAAACTCATATTTACTATTTGGGTTTTATCATGAGATCTAGAAATCAGATTAAGATGATTTTACAATCTACGCGGATCTCACAAAATTTTCTTTGATTTAGTGATGATTTAATAATTATTATTCAAATAGAAATACTCAGAATCTCAAGAGAAAATATACTTACAAATTTTTACATTAATTCTATTTAATGTAAAAGTCCTACATTGATATTGCTATTCAATGTAAAAAAAAACTAATTATATATGATTTAAATTAGGAATAAGTTTAAAATACCTATGTTAACTATTGGGCTTTTAAAAATATACATCCCACGACTGAAAACTGAAAACTGAAAACTGAAAACTGAAAACTGAAAACTGAAAATGAGATTGCAACTGAAAACTGGAAGTTGCAAATGAGGTTGCAACTGAAAACTTCCCACGACTGGAAGTTACAAATTTTTTAATGGTATATATATAATAGATTTCAAAAAAGAGGTTGAAAATGACAACTGAAAACTGGAACTTACAATCAGAAATTCGTATGCTCCCATATATAGCATCGAAGTTGCAACTTCCCGTTTTCAGTTGCAACCTCATTTGCAACTCCAAGTTTTCAGTTGCAACCTCATTTGCAACTCACACGGCTCAAGCCGCCCTGAAGTTTCAAATGAGGTTACAAAGGTTGCAAAACGTATTTTTAGAAAAGTAAAAAGTTAAAAACAAAGTTGGTAGTATTTTTGTAAAAGTAAAAGTATAGAATTGAAAGAGGAAGTTAATGATAGAGAAACGTAAAAGAAAGTTAAAAAATATATATTTTTGAAAATATCCCTTTAAATTATTGACATATTTTTAAAAAGAAAATTATAATTTGAAGAGGATATAATTAAAAAATGTTGTGTTATAATTGAATTTTATTTATTTTTTATTAGTATTAAAAAATTCATATTTACTATTTGGGCTTTATCTTGAGTTCTATAAATCATATTTGGATGATTCTACAATCCACGCAAACCTCATAAAATTATCTTTAATTTAGTGATGATTGTATAATTATTATTCAAATGGAAATACTCAGAAACTCAAGAGAAAATATAATTACGAATTTTTACATTAATCCTTTCAATGTAGAAGTCCTACATTGATATTTCTATTCAATTTAAAAAATTCTAATTATATATGATTTAAATCATTGACATATAAATTTTCGCATATGAATATAAATACACTTTTTAATTTATGACATATTAAAATATAAAATATTTTTTTATTCTAGATCCAATGGTTTTCATCTATTTATTTTAAGATCTTTGTCGTACGAGGACCAGACTACCGATTACCAAAGTTTGGAGAAAATCCCTCTTACACTTTTCAATAATGGTTGTATTAAAATTGAATTTAAAAAAATAAAATTATAATATGAAAGGGATATAATTAAAAAATGTTGTATTAGAATTAAAGTTTTTTTGTTAATATTAAAAAAAAATTATATTTACTATATGGGCTTTATTTTATTTTTTTTGGAAAGCAGAAAAAATATTAAGGGACAAAGCCCAGAAACAGATCCAGAAGCCACAAACAGATCGGTCCACAACGAAGCATAACAACAGTCACAAAATTAACCGAACAGGCTCGGGTTTTAGGAAGGAAATAAACGAAACAAACTGAAAAAAAGTTCTAAGAACAAAAGCCCAGTACGCATGGCTAAAATGTTGTTTAACTAGATTGCAGAATTACCAGTTTTCCATGCCGACAAAGATTGCATCGGCTCGAACCCCTGCTTGAACGTTGCCATTTATTGCCTAAGCATCCACAAGGTCTTCATCTGGTTGCGAATTTTCAACTTCATCAATCATGGCTTCCACATTAACTTCCTCCTCATGAATCCTATGAAACTGGGGACCAACCCCTCCTAGACCCATGTCTTGGCTCCAAATCTCAAATAAACGACCAAATGCCTTATCAATGACTACCATCTGTTTCCAGTTTGCTGCACCATGTTGA
This sequence comes from Kitagawia praeruptora, assembly GCA_037693485.1. Classification (NCBI taxonomy): domain Eukaryota; kingdom Viridiplantae; phylum Streptophyta; class Magnoliopsida; order Apiales; family Apiaceae; genus Kitagawia; species Kitagawia praeruptora. The sequence goes on from CM075352.1 coordinate 131,848,102, forward strand.
GCGAGGTACGCAGCCAGGGCATTGTCTTCAGCATCAGTAAGTCGAACCTCTATTTTGAAGTTTTTGTCTGCCCTCATCGTGTTAAGGTGCTTGAGAATGAAAGCGTTTGCAGGAGTTGCCCCTACATCCATAGAATCTTTCCACTCCCAATAAGCAGCCACATGATCAGTTTCAAGAATGGCTTGTGGAATGTCATCATCGAAGATCAACTTCAACCCTTCCATAAACGCATGTAGCTCATTACTCCTTTGATTTTCAATGCCTAAAGTACCAGCTAACATCCTGAGGATTCTACCTCTACTATCACGAATAACCACTCCAACTCCAGAGATATTTCCATTTTGAAGTCTTTGATCAGCAAAGTGGCCATGCACGTTAACCTTGACAAACCCCTTACGAGGCATTTCCCAACCAGGGTTTACATTAACCATCTCCATTTTGCTAAAGAGACTTAGAGAAGAGAAATAAAAGAAATAGTTACTAAGTTTGCACAGTAGCCTCTATATATCCTCAGTAAAGAAGGGGTTAAATGTATATATAACTTGTATTCCCAAAACGCTTGCACAACCTCCCAAGCCACTAACAATACATCCCTTGCACCTCTGTTGTTTCACAAAAATGATTCATATTTCCTCTAATGGGCCTAATTTTTGATTGGGCTCGAAATATGCTGAACATTAGAACCAAGTTAGTATCAGGCCCTTTCTTATGCTCCCTTGCTTGGCCCAAAAATCTGCTTCTTTGAGAAATTCTCTATCAATTTTTTTGATGCTTATATTAAGCATAAGAAAGAGTTTTTTACACTCTTCTTCCAAACAGAGATTGGAGTGCTTTAAAGCCTTGAACTGAAGTAGTTTGTTAGCTAATTCCGCATTATCAATGTACACCAAGGTGCTCTTTTCATGCATCTTAGACTTAGAAATTGTTTGGATTAATGTTTCTAATGCTTTTACCTCGGAATCAAAAGCATTCTCAGCCTTTTAAGGACATGAGAAGAACATCACTGTCTTCCCCTCTGCATTTTTACCACCCCACCAACTCCTGAAACAATAGTACCCTGAGCATCCTTTTTCCAAGCTCTATCTATAAAACAAAATAAATCTTCCTCTCCCATTAATAAGCTTTCTGCAAAAGCATTCCTGGAACTAGTGATCACTCCTACTAGGTTCAAATCCCACCATTTTGAGAATTTTTGCGAGATATAAGAGTTCGCCAAGTTCCATTCCAATGCTCTTTTTTGAACCAAAATAAGAACACTACTAATTTCTATTCGTGTATTGTTGAAAGTTCTTTCATTCCTACAAATCCATATAGTCCAAATAACAGCAATGATTGTCGTTCTCCAGACTCGTTTCAAACTCTCTTCCTTGAACCAGTAGTTCATGTTAAACGCATTATTGATGCAGGCTGGGGTTGGCTTAGAAACAAAACCCCACCAATCCAATATTTTCCTCCAAGTTCTCGTGGCGACGTAACATTCCCAAAAGGCCAAAAGATGTGATCAGAGTTTTCGATCTTTGTGCAACAGTGAGTACAAAACAAGGACGCTTGCAAACTAGAGATTCTTTGAGCTAGGAAAAACTTTGTTGGAAGGATATTAAGATAAAGATGCCATAGAAAAATCTGCACCTTGGCTGGCACTTTGAGCTTCCAGATGCTTTGACATTCATTGTTACTTGTCGCAACATAAGGAGACAACAAGGAAGTCCCCATCCTAACTGAGTACTGCCCATCACCTTGCACCCATGATACTGCATCCTTAATAGGATTGAGAGAGATGAGTTGAATCTCTTTTCCTAGATCCTCTACCTGTGAGTGCTCCCAGTTTCTCAAGGAACGCCTCCAGAAAACATTACTCATATGTTCATAGCAGTCCCAAAGTGACAGAAATAATTCTACATTAACTTCTTTGAAGTTTGACAAGAGATATAATCTTGGAAACTTATCCTTTAAAGCCATTCCTTGATTCCACTGATCTTCCCAGAAGAGCACATTTTTCCCATCATTTAGTTTCCATTCAAAATTTTCTTTTGTCAGATGAGGTCCCAGCAAAGACTTATTGCACATTTCCTTAACACTCAACCATAGTTCAGAGAGATTACCTTTATCTGTCAAACCTTCCATGCTTTCACTGTTTTTGCAAGAGTATTTATTTCTTGTCCATTTGTGCCATTCTTTATCTCTCTCTGAGTACCATTTCTGCACCCATTTACCCAGCATTGCTGCATTTTTGCTTGCTATAGGAGTAATGCCAAGCCCTCCTTCAGTCTTGGGCTTGCATACTTTATTCCAGGCTATCAAGTGCATTTTCTTGTTGACCACCTGTGAATATTTCATCTTGCTTCCCCAAAAAAATCTCTGCTTTAATGATTCTATTTCCTTACAGACCGAGATTGGCAGTGCTGAAGAACAAAGCCAATGGGTTGGGAGGCTATCTAGAACTGATTTGATTAGAACTAGTCTTCCCGCTTTATTGAGGGAATCCACTTTCCAGGCTGCGAATTTACCTCTTAATTTCTTTAACAAAGGTTCCCAATACACTTTCCTGCGACATGATAAGCCTATGGGAATGCCTAGATACTGCATTGGCCAAGATCCAACTCTGCAACCTAGTATCTTTGCACTCTGGAGAACTGAAGAATCTTTACCATTACTTGAGTACAAACTTCTTTTTCTGAAATTAACTTTAAGACCAGAAACAAGTTGGAAACATTGAAGAACTCTTTTAACTCCCCTTACTGAGTCTGAGTCATTTTTGAGAAAAATGATGGTATCGTCTGCAAATTGTTGATGAGTAAGCTGTTCATTACTACCTGGGAATGAAAAGCCTTGGAAGATACCTCGGGACACAGCCTTTGATAGCATACTGCTTAGTACATCAGCTGCAAGGTTAAATAGTAGGGGAGAAAGAGGGTCGCCTTGCCTGAGGCCTCTTTTAGGAGAGAATTCTTTCGTTGGAGCTCCATTTATAAGGATCGAAACTCTTATATTATTAAAAAAGTAGACAACCAGTTAATCCAGTTGATCCCAAATCCAAGTTTCTCCATGAGATTTCATAGAAAAGACCATTCTATCGTATCAAATGCCTTTTCAAAATCAATCTTGAGTATGAATCCATTAATTTTTTGCTTCCTCAAAGAATGTTGAACTTCCTTGACAATCAATATGCTTTCACTTGCTTGCCTGCCTTTCATAAAACCTGTTTGGGAGCCAATAATTATACAATCCATGAACTGACCAAGCCTGTTAGTAAGGCATTTGGTAAATAACTTGGAGGAACTATTTATAAGACTGATGGGTCTAAAATCCAGGACTTGTAGTGGTTTGAGAGATTTTGGAATCAGAGCTATAAAAGAGGAATTGAAGCCCTTGGGAAGCACTAGGCTTTCAGAAAAATTTGTTATGCTTTCCAGAACTTTGTCTTTTATACGAGGCCACAATAACTTAATGCATCTGAACTTGATGCCATCAGGGCCAGGCGCCTTATCATTTGATGATTGATGTAGGGCAAGTTCCAGTTCTTCCAAGCAAATCAATGATCCCAGGTAGGACTGATCAGATGAGGTTAGTTTAGGTTGAATCAAATTTCCAACCCTAAAAACTAAGTTATCCGCTTTAGAGGTGAAGAAAACCTTGAACTAATTGTAAAAAACCTTCTTCACTTCCAATGGCTCAGAGATCAAAGCATCCTTCCACATAACTTTACTGATATTATTCTTGTTTCTTCTACTCTGAATAACTCGGTGGTAGAACTTAGTGTTTTTATCACCTTCCAAGTGCCAGAGAAGTCTGGCCTTTTGCCTAAGCATAGAATCTCTTTTAGAATAATAATGTAAAAGTTCTTCTCTGCAACCAACTGCTTTCGAATCCCAATCATTGTTGAGGTAAAAAATCTCTTGTTGCTTTTCCAGACAGAATATTCTTAGATCCAACTCAGATTTTGCTATTGCCCCCAGCCACGAAGAGACTCTTTAACTCCTTTAAGCAGCTCTTGTATGTTGTTAGAGTTAGTAGCCTCTGCACTATCCAAGTAGTTGTAGATTTTAACCCTGCACTCCTCTTCCTTGAGCCACAAGTTGAATACCCTGAAAGGCTTAGGACCCCAATTCTTGCCGTCAATAGTTAGTGAAATAGCCTTATGATCTGAATGTTTTGTTAATAGTATTTTTATGTGTTCGTTCGCAGGGAAGGACTGAATTGTAATATCAAGTTCAGGTTTCTTATCTCTTTACGTCTAGAAGTGTATAAGAAGAATTTTGGGTTTTTGTATTAACTAAATTAACCAAGAACTAATTATAAGCACTAAGAATTGATTTTAAATTGAGATTCAAATATATGGGAAAACAATCTAAGAACTGGGGTTCTTCACTTGGTCTCAATACATGCTCAATATTAATATGATATCTGTGTTCCTACCTTGCTGAAAACAATTCTTTTAAAGTTATACTGCACCCTCCCAGGTTACAATATAGTGCCTACAGCTACACCCTAATTGTCACTCCCGCGATACAATCAAAGTATATCTATAAACTGTTAAGTGCCAAGAATTATATGTCTCACAATTCTCCTATTAATCTCCCGATCTAATATTCAAATTATGTCTGTTAAATCATGTACTAAGATTGCAACTTCTCTCCCGAGCTTATTACAATCCCTAGAATACAATCAAAAGTTAGCTACTCTTCTAATTGTGTTAAGATCTCATTAACAGATCAGCAAAGCAGAAAATCACGTAATCAAGCATGCATGAATACCAAGGAATACTACCCAATCCTCAGATTAGAGAATTAGTTACACATATTTAATAAAGAAAACATAATAATAATAATAATTAATGAAAACATAATATTGAAAAAGAATTGAAAATCAAAAGTACCTTGATACGATTACAAGCTATGAAGTGTTATCTATCTATTGTTATCTATGAATTGTTATGATTTACAATGGTAGGATGTGTTTATATAGGCTCTACAAATCTTGCCTAGCAAGAAATTGCCTTCTATTACAATTAGGATTTAAAGAAGGTACCCAAAACTGCCCAGAATACAATTAGAATTAGAAAAAGGGCAAAACAGTAAATTCCCAGCCTTCTTTAATAAAGAGTACGTGCGCGCCTTTAATCAGTACGTTTCTTGCACTTGTTTCCTTTTCCAGGTTGTAGAAAATCTCTCAAGCTTCGCGTGGGCAGTAAGATCGCTGAAAACGGACTTCTAGAACTCCAGATATGGCCAAAACAGTATAAGCTGCGCAGCCTTCCCGGAAAATCCGAATTTTAATCAATTAAATCTCCAAAAACGACAAAAGCTTAGATATTCTTGGAAACCTGCACAACTACACAAAACACATCAAAACTACACAAACTTGAGTCCAAAACAATCAATTTAAGCCGAACGGAGACATTCCAAGTGGATATAAAATCCACTTATCAAACCCCCAAACTTAAACTGATGCTTGTCCTCAAGCATAAACAATTACAACTACCTAATTAGTACCACTTCCGTAGGTGATCACGGTTGCATTTGGCATATGCAACAAGCCCTTTAAACCCCTAGGCAGCCCTAGTGGACGAGTAAGGTCTCGTGAGGGTCTATAGCGAATGTACCCACAAAATCCATTTAACCTAATGCAATGCAATGCATGAATGCAACTAATATGAAAAATGCAATTAATCTAGCCTACCATACCTTCAAATCCTCTCATGCCATATCAACTTAAGAATCAAAGTAAATACGCAATGTCTTGGTGTCGAAAGTGCAAGTATTCACATAGTCTACTCAATGAACATGCATAAGTTCTCACAAGTCCATGTCAAGTGTAAGAATAAGTTAGTAAACATGCTAAGCCTACAAGAGCACATCTTTGAGACAAAACTCGGGATCTCATACGCAAAAATAAGCAAACACTCACAATCCACTCACAAAAGAATATTCACTCAAGAACAAGGGTAAGTGTATCACTCAATTCCAACAAAATCATAAACATGCTTGACATTTGGTATCAATCTAACTCTTAACACAACATACATCAATGACGATAATCAAAAGGTCTTTAATTGGGTTGTAACGTGGGCTAGGGACAAGGTATGTCAAATAAGCCAAAATAGGTGAAGTGTCAAAAGCTAGTAAGCACCATAATAAATCATACACAACACCCTATTTTCCCCCCACATAAATTTTACTAAGAACACTAGTCTAGTCGACTAAAGTAGGATCATAACAAACACAAACATGCTCTCATAATATTTTTTTTTTTTTTTTTTCTTTTTTTTTTCTTTTTTTTTCTTTTTTTTTTCTTCGAGAGCTAAATAAAACAATAATATAAACAATAACAATGATCCCACCATTTATTACATATGCCGACTATCAAGTAAACAACCAAACCCAATCTCAATATTTTTCCCCAAAATTATGACCAACAATAAACCCCTCCTTGCACACCTTATTACTCCCTTAAGCACTTTACTAGCCTTTGACAATGTGGGTTCAAATTAATGTAAGGCCAATACAAGAAAAAGATATAGGCAAGTAATGTGGTGTGTCACCGAAAAAAATAGGATTAAGCTCAACGGGTTAACTAATTGATCATGTAAACATGGTGTGGTAATATGGGAAAATATGCGGTTATTCCTAAATGCCTTTATCATTTTAATCGTCAAATAATGTCATGCGTTTCAAGAAAGACCTCAAACAACTGCTAGCAATGCAAACAATCCGTGGACACTCAAGCAAACGAATAAATTGCAAAAAATATGCAATATGGCTCAAAAACTCACTTGGTGGAAAAACATACTCAATCCCAAGCAAAAATCTCTCTAACGCACCAACTTGTATTCAAAGCATGCAAACTAAATCATCTTGCACATATTCATGTCCTTCTAATTACTTACAACATTCAATAAGTCTACTAGCTTCAACTTACTAGTGTATGTGTGTGCACAAGAACAAAGCATATCACTTCTCAATCAAAAGCGTCAACAACACAAAATTCCTATCAAGCATGGGTGCAAATGCAAACTACTATGAACTCACATGATATACGAAAATAAAACAAAATGTCCTATATGAACAAACGTAGATAATACGAACATAACAATCATGCATGAACTATCACTACTATGCAAACATGATATCCTATATGAACAAATAATACAACAACAACTACTAATCCCTCAAATTACCCCCAAACTTAAAATATTCAATGCCCTCATTGAATGGAAGTAAATACAAGGGATAGCAGAAAACATACCTGAATATCGAAGCAGTCACCCTCCTCGGATGAATCTGGTGGAGGATATTGCGCACGAGCTCCATAGACTGGCCACCTTTCATGAACACTACAAAATCCAATTGACAAGAACACAAATTCGTAATAAAAATAAGATTAGAGAAAAAGATTTACCCAATACGAATCAAAGAGGTGAACTTGCAATTAATTCCTCTTTAGAATTGAATTTTTGAGATTTTTTTTTTAAAAAAATAGAAGAGGAATTGGATTTGTATGTATAGGTGGGTATATACAAAAAATAATAATAATAATAATAATAATAATAAATAAAAATAATAAAGATAATAATAAATAAGAAAATAATAATAATAATAATAATAATAATAAATAATAACTATAATAATAATAAATAATAACTATAATAATAAATAATAATAATAATAAGAATAATAATAATAATAATAATAATAATAATAATAATAATAGAAATAGGTTTAGAATTTTTGGAGGAGAGATGGGGGGTTTTGGAATTGAAATAGGATTAGAATAGGTTTAGAATGGGGGTATAAAAAGAATGGGGTGTAGAAAGATTTTTTATATATATACAGGACATAACTCACGGACAAAACATAGATAAAAACTGTTAAATTTTTTTTTTTTTTTTTTTCCTCACGCGCCAACTGCATGCAGGAGATGCAGACTGCCCCACATGCAGACACGCAGGCGCAGCCTGCGCAACAGCCTGCCCCTAGTCCAGTAACGCAGGCGCAGCCTGCGTTACTCTCCCGCATTCTGCCCTGACACCAGTAACGCAGGTGCAGCCTGCGTTACACACCCAAAATTCGATTTTTTTCGATTTTTTTTTTTTTTTTTTTTTTTTCACAAAACACTCAAAAATTTTTTTTTTTTTCCTACACTAATGCATGGGTTGCCTCCCACGAAGCGCTTCTTTAACGTCAATAGCTTGACGTTACTTCCTCAAATCATGGCGGTTTCAAAAGAACAACTGAACCGTTCTCAACAGACAAACCATTCATACGAACGTTGACATCCGGTTTGCTTAATTTCCACAAATCTCTTCCATCAGATTTCAACTTGATTCTACTACCCAACGGCCAAATTTTCTTCTTTTTCTTCTTCACACCTCTAAGATGCTTCTCCGACTCAACCGGCTGAACAAAAATTTCTTCTTCCTTATCATCGGTTTTCCACCTTCGCAACACGTTATCATGCCCCTCTTCAAGAGGTTTAAGTTCCACCTGTGGTGCCTCTGAAAGTGTAAAAACCATCTCAACTTCCGTGTCTCGAACAATAATTTCTTCTTCTTCTACTACATCATCTAACACCCGTTCTGCTCCCATGAAGTGTTCATTTTCTAGCTGCACAATTTCATCAACAATGTCAACAGTAAAACAAGTTGCTCCAAAAGGAGGCATCTTCATTACTTTGTTCAGATCAAATTCCACTTTGTCCTCGCCAACATTCAATGTCAATTTTCCAGCTTTAACATCAATTGTAGTGCCAGCGGTAGCCAAGAATGGCCTTCCCAAGATAATGGGTATCTCGACATCTTCATCCATCTCTAACACCACAAAATCACAAGGTATGACAAATTTATCCACTTTGACAACCACATCCTCAACGATCCCCAACGGATATTTAACAGAACGATCCGCTAACTGAAGTGAAATCCGTGTCTTTTTAGGCTCTCCAAGACCAAGTCGTTTACAGATTGAATATGGCATCAAACTCACACTAGCCCCTAAATCACACAAGGCTTTCGTGTTCTCCATCTTCCCAATAGTGCAAGGCAAAGAAAAGCTTCCCGGATCTTTCAATTTCTGAGGAATGGCCTTTTGGATGACTGCACTGCATTCAGCATTGAGAGTAATGGTTTCTGCATCCTCAAGTTTCCTCTTCTTTGTCAACATCTCCTTAAGAAATTTAGCATAGAGTGGCATTTGATTCAAAGCTTCAGCCAAAGGAATATTGACATGCAACTTCCGGAACATAGTCAAGAACTTCTCGTACTGCTTCTCTAACTGCCTGTTGTGAAGTCTCTGTGGAAAAGGAATTGGAGGAACATAAGGTGGCGGCGGAACATACGGCTTTTCTGGTTCTTCTTCCTTTTTCTCTTCATCTACTTTCTCTGACTTTTCTGCATCGATCTCTACTATCTCACTTTCTTTTTCAGCATCCTTCTCTTTAGGCTCAAGAACCTCAACCTCGGGCAACTCTTTCCCGCTCCTCAAAGTAATTGCTTTGCATTGCTCTTTACAAGTCTGGTCGGGTTGACTAGGAAGTGATCCTTGCTCACGAACACCCATCTTGGAGGCAATTTGTCCAATCTGTGTTTCTAGCATCTTTTGAGATGATGCCATCTGCTCTATTCTTGATTCCATATTAGCCAATGCCCCAGAAGTTCCTTGCATAATCTTATTCAGTGCAACCTCCCAATCAGCTGGTTCTTTCTTCGGAGGAGGTTGATACTGCTGTTGTGCTTGATATGGTGGTCGTGACTGAAAACCAGAAGGTTGATTCTGCCCTGGAAATGCATAAGAAGGATTAGCCGCATGATTATTACTGTAAGAAAGATTGTTGTTTGGCCTTTGATTTGGATTGTAATAGGAGTTATTCTGAACAGGCCACGGCTGTCTTCCCTGAATGAAAGATGCTTCTTCTGGAAATTGTTGCACATAAGAGTTCTGATTAGCACCATAATCATTATACCCCTCCATAGGTGAAGAAATAGCATTCACATTTGCTCTTTGTCCTCGCACCTCCTGAGTTAGAGTATCCAATTTTTGAGCCAGCATGTTGATCATCTCAGAGTCTTGTGCTGCTTTAGCCGAGCTCGTCCCACTAGGTGCCCATGAATAGTTATTAGATGCCAATTCCTCAAGGAGTGCTTTAGACTGTGTAGTTGGTGCCTTCTTGAAATTTCCACCAGCAGCCACATCCAAACTCAAACGAATATCTGCATTCATGGCCCCATAAAAAGTACTGATGATCTGCCAATCTTCCAAGCCGTGATGTGGACACTTCCTCAACAGTGCCTTGAATCTCTCCCATGCCTGATATAGACCTTCACCCGGTTGTGCTTTGAAACTCATAATCATAGTCCTCAATTGTTGCGTCTTGTCAGAAGGATAATATTTGGACAAGAATGCAGTAGAAAGACTATCCCATGTAGCAACCGCAGTGTTTGGAAGTTGTTGAAACCATTCCAAAGCTCTTCCCTTAATAGAGTAGGGAAACATATGGAGACGAATCTGATCACTTGTAACACCATTGATTCTGAATGAGCCACACATCTGCACGAAACGCTCTAGATGTCTGTGTGGGTCTTCTAATTCAATATCTCCTTCAAAAGCTTGATTGCTGATCATCTGAATTAAACTCGGGTTAATGTTGAATTGGGTTGCACCAATCTCTGGAGTTTTGTACATGCAATTGGCAGGATTAGGTGTCTCATGGTCCCAAATAGAAGTCTGATCAACATTAGCATCAGCATTAACATTTGCATTAACATTCGCGTTAACATTCTCAGCGTCCGTCATCTTAGCTTTATCTTTTCTTATCTTTCTCAAAGTACGCTCGATTTCAGGGTCAAATTCCAACTTTCTAACGCAAGATGAACGTAGCATACACCTGAAAATCACCAACAAAACAACTTGTGGAACCAATTAAAATCTAAACAATAAGAAACAATTAACCTAAACTCAACTATACTGCCTTCCCCGGCAGCGGCGCCAATTTGTTAATAGTATTTTTATGTGTTCGTTCGCAGGGAAGGACTGAATTGTAATATCAAGTTCAGGTTTCTTATCTCTTTACGTCTAGAAGTGTATAAGAAGAATTTTGGGTTTTTGTATTAACTAAATTAACCAAGAACTAATTATAAGCACTAAGAATTGATTTTAAACTGAGATTCAAATATATGGGAAAACAATCTAAGAACTGGGGTTCTTCACTTGGTCTCAATACATGCTCAATATTAATATGATATCTGTGTTCCTACCTTGCTGAAAACAATTCTTTTAAAGTTATACTGCACCCTCCCAGGTTACAATATAGTGCCTACAGCTACACCCTAATTGTCACTCCCGCGATACAATCAAAGTATATCTATAAACTGTTAAGTGCCAAGAATTATATGTCTCACAATTCTCCTATTAATCTCCCGATCTAATATTCAAATTATGTCTGTTAAATCATGTACTAAGATTGCAACTTCTCTCCCGAGCTTATTACAATCCCTAGAATACAATCAAAAGTTAGCTACTCTTCTAATTGTGTTAAGATCTCATTAACAGATCAGCAAAGCAGAAAATCACGTAATCAAGCATGCATGAATACCAAGGAATACTACCCAATCCTCAGATTAGAGAATTAGTTACACATATTTAATAAAGAAAACATAATAATAATAATAATTAATGAAAACATAATATTGAAAAAGAATTGAAAATCAAAAGTACCTTGATACGATTACAAGCTATGAAGTGTTATCTATCTATTGTTATCTATGAATTGTTATGATTTACAATGGTAGGATGTGTTTATATAGGCTCTACAAATCTTGCCTAGCAAGAAATTGCCTTCTATTACAATTAGGATTTAAAGAAGGTACCCAAAACTGCCCAGAATACAATTAGAATTAGAAAAAGGGCAAAACAGTAAATTCCCAGCCTTCTTTAATAAAGAGTACGTGCGCGCCTTTAATCAGTACGTTTCTTGCACTTGTTTCCTTTTCCAGGTTGTAGAAAATCTCTCAAGCTTCGCGTGGGCAGTAAGATCGCTGAAAACGGACTTCTAGAACTCCAGATATGGCCAAAACAGTATAAGCTGCGCAGCCTTCCCGGAAAATCCGAATTTTAATCAATTAAATCTCCAAAAACGACAAAAGCTTAGATATTCTTGGAAACCTGCACAACTACACAAAACACATCAAAACTACACAAACTTGAGTCCAAAACAATCAATTTAAGCCGAACGGAGACATTCCAAGTGGATATAAAATCCACTTATCATGTTTCCTAGCTAGAGTTGAAGCTGACCAACAATATTTGCTAGACCATTCAGGATTAGTCAAAAATCTATCCAATCTGCTTTTCTTGCCCCCACTTCCAAACCAAGTAAATATAGAATTTACTGACTCTATGTCAAAAAGATTGTGATTCTTGATGAAATCATTAAGCAATGAGGAATCAGCCAGCCTATACTCACAATTCAATCTTTCTTTTCTTTCTCTTACAAAGTTGAGGTCTCCCAGAAAACATGTTCCTTCCCCTGCAATGATGTTGCAAATTTCTGTCATTTCTTCCCAAAGGGACCGTTTATCCGGGAGCTTATGAGGGCTGTATATATTTACCAAGTTAAATCCTTCACCACTTTCAATACATTTGAATTGAGCCCATATCCAGTTTTGACATTGTGCAAAACCTATGCATTTACAAACCTCAAAATCCCAAGAGACAATAATCCTCACGATAAGCCTTTTGCTCTCTGAACAATCCATCCATGAGTCTGTACATCCCATATAGATCCTTTCAAGAAGTTTCTTAGCTCCACACATTTCGTTTCTTGTAAACATATGATGTTTGATTTTGATTCTAGAATTAGGTCTTTCAAATTTCTTCTGTTACAACTCCCACTAATGCCTCTCACATTCCACGATAATAATTTGATGTTCTTCATAAAAAAAACTTTTGTGATAACAACACTTCTAATAAAATCTTATTTAAAGATTACCTTGCTTTAGCTGATTAGCCACTTCTTTAAGAGCCTCCTCATTGCTCTTAATAATCTCCAATCCAAGTTGACGAGCACAATTTAAAATTTCCTCTGCATCCTTATCATTATTGGCATTTTCTTCTTGTGTAGGAGAGAGGTTAGGAGGAAACTTGATGCTGTCAACCGAGTTTTTGCTTAAAACCTTCTTAAACAACTTGCAACTCTTTCTTTTGTGCATCCCTATGTCAAAAGGGTTTCTGCTTTTTCTAACTCTTTTCCTGGGCCTTCCAACTTTTCTTCCCATTTGAAGATTATCTAAATTCTTACACAATGATAGTTGCGAACTGTTCACAGCTTCATTTCCACAAGTACCTGAAGAAGATTCAGAAACAAAAGTTTCATTACCACTAATCTCTATTTCAGAGTCTACACCCTCCTTAGTGATATCTGAAGAAATGATTTCCCTTATTACTGAAGGCCGAATCTTATTGTGATCAATTTCATCCTTCTTGGCTTCAAGTAGAATTCTAGAATCCTGAAAATTTTGCGAAGATACAACTCCCAAATTCTTGCATTCTGTCTTTGAAGTTTCAACATCAGTTCTTTCCTAAGAATCTTCCAAATTCTTTACTACTGAACCCTTGTCAGGATCTTGCTTTTTCTTACTCTAGGCTGAGTCAGCACCTAGATTTTCGAATGATAAAGGGGGGGGGGTTATCTTTTTCAACACCTGAAGACATTTTGGGATGGCTCACTGCTTCTGAATCATCCATAGGGAGTAATTTTCCTTGAAGAAGGTTATCTTGGGAGATTTCCTTGAAAGATATTTGTATCTTTCTGCTTTTATAATTCACTGTAAGTGTTTCTGAGATCGTACCATAGGAACTTGTAGAAAGACAAATTAATGGATTAAAAAATTCATTTTCGCCATCCTTTTGGTACGACCAAGTGATCCATTCTCCCATACTAGCCGTGAAAGCTTTGAGGTTCTCCTTATTCCATGCATTCATAGGGAGACCTAAGCATTCCACCCATACTGCCCTAGGAAGGATGAGGTCTTTTTCATTAAAATCCCTGATAGAGCTAAACCAAGAACTGATTTTATCAAGGTTAAATTCACTCCATTCAGCTACTTCATCTAGTCTTAGGAGAAATTTCCTTCCTGTCAACCCTACAATTATAATTTTTTCCAGACCTAAGAAGATCATCTTCTCTTGTAGACTTTTTGCTGATTCTTCAACTTTTGATATACCAACTTTTGTATAAAATAGACCCCTCTCAACGTCATCATCCACAACCATCTCGATATTTTCAAACATCCTTTTCTTGAAAATGTCTGCTTGATTTCAGTCAAGAGCTTGCTTTTGAACTTTCACTTTGATATCCTTTTTTTGAGCCTTGACTTCTTGATAGACATTAGGGTTTCTAGTTACAGGAGTGCTAAAACTGCCAGTGTTATTAATGGACAATTTCAGCTTGGCTCCCAAACCACCAGATGCTTTTACATTACAGATTATTTTCCCAGCTTCTAGTTCCGAATCAGTTTTAACAAACCCAATTCTTTTGTTTCTTCTGTCTCTTTTCTTTGGTAATATGATGTCCCGAATAATACCACACGGTTTGAACAACTCCCATACTTCCCTTGCCATTAGATTATCCGGTAAATCATATATGAAGATCGTACATACCTATTTTTCCGTGCTTTTCCTGTTCTTTTTGCTCTGTTTGCTTTCCAATACAATCCATTCCTTTCCCTTGATTGATTCTTGAGGAATTGAAGTGTCCTCTCTACCCTCTTTAACCACATCCACAAAAGACTTCCGTTCGAACTTTCCTCTACGACTTTCGATCTCAGTATCAGCATTCCTCCTCTTTAGACTTCGCCAATGAATCATATTCAACGCGTCAGTGATTGCTTGATTGTCTCCCCGATAATACCTTTCCATTACTTGTTTGTCAACAAGGTTACTGTTAGCCCATATAAAATCTCCCAATATTTGCTCCTCTACGTGCTTTTTTACGTTGGGCTTTCTCGATAATTCGTAACCCTTCTTATGCCCTCTTCCTTTGTGTAAGTTGCCAGTACCCACTCCGCTGCTCCCTTGAACGCCTGATCTTCCATGACCTTCGTTGCCGTTAACGTCTATGTTGCTGTTCAAAATTTGAACTTTTGGTGACTTTTCGGCTCCTTCAGCTCCTCCCATAGTTCCTCAAAAAAGTGGTTGATTAAACTTCTAATCCAATGGGCTTTATCTTGATATCTAGAATTCAAATTTGGATGATTTTATAATCCACGCGAACCTCATAAAATTATCTTTAATTTAGTGATGATTTAATAATTATTATTCAATGAAAATAGTCAGAATCTGAAGAGAAAATATATTTACGAATTTTACATCAATGCTATTCAATGTAAAAAACCTAACTACATTTAAAAAAATCTAATTATATATGATTTAAATTATTGACATATTTTTAAAAAGAAAATTATAATATGGAGAGGATATAATTAAAAAATGTTGTATTATAATTGAATTTTTTTATTTTTTTATTAGTATTAAAAAATTTATATTTACTATTTGGGCTTTATCTTGAGTTCTATAAGTCAGATTTGGATGATTCTACAATCCACGCAAACCTCATAAATTATCTTTAATTTAGTGATAATTTTATAATTATTATTCAAATTATTCAAATGGAAATACTCAGAATCTCAAGAGAAAATATAATTACGAATTTTTACATTAATCCTTTCAATATAGAAGTCCTACATTGATATTGTTATTCAATTTAAAATATGATTTAAATCATTGACATATAAATTTTCGCATATGAATATAAATACACTTTTTAATTTATGACATATGAAAATATAAAATATTTTTTTTATGCTAGATCCATTGATTTTTATCTATTTATTTTAAGATCTTTGTCGTACGAGGACCAGACTACCGATTACCAGACTTTTGGAAAAAATCCCTCCTACACTTATTAATAATGGTTGTATTACAATTGAATTTCAAAAAATAAAATTATAATGATATAATTAAAAAAGGTTGTATTAGAATAAAAGTTTTTTTGTTAGTATTAAAAAAAATTATATTTACTATATGGGCTTTATCTTGAGATCTAGAATTCAAATTTGGATGATTTTATAATCCACGCGAACCTCATAAAATTATCTTTAATTTAGTGATGATTTAATAATTATTATTCAATGAAAATACTTAGAATCTGAAGAGAAAATATATTTACGAATTTTACATCAATCCTACTCAATTTAGAAAACCTAATTATATATGGTTTAAATCACTGACATGTACATTTTCGTATTTCAATATAAATACATTTTTTAGTTTATAACATGTTAAAATGTAAAAAAAAAAATTAGGGATATTTACATAAATACATAAGATTTTAAGAATTCTATCCAATTTTACTACCACCCAACTATCATTTCACTTCTATAAAATCATTTTTTCAAAAATACTACCTCATTATAATTTTATGTTTTCAATATTCCAAAAATACTACCTTTCCTAATATAACCTCATATGCAACCTTATATGCAAATATATATATATATATATATATATATATATATATATATATATATTAGATTCCAAAAAAGTGGTAAAAAATGCTAAAAAAATGCATATTTTTGAAAACTTGAAAAATTGGAAACTGTAAGTTGCAACTTCCAGTTTTCAGTGGCAACCTTTGCAACCTCATTTGCAATCTTTGCAACCTCATTTGTAACTTCAGGGCGGCGCCAGCCGTGTGCCTTTGCAACCTTTATGACCTCATTTGCAACCTCATTTGTAACCTAGGGCGGCTCCAGCCGTGTGCCTTTCAACCGAAGTTGCAAAGGTTGCAAAGGAGGTTGCAAAGGTTGTAAAAGAGGTTGCAAAGAAGGTTGTAAAGACACACGATTGGCGCCGCCCTGAAGTTACAAATGAGGTTGCAAAGGCACACGGCTGGCGCCGCCCTGAAGTTACAAATGAGGTTGCAATGGTTGCAAAAGAGGTTGCAAAAGTTGTAAAGGTTGCAAAAGAGGTTGCAAAGGAGGTTGCAAAGGCACACGACTGGCGCCGCCCTGAAGTTACAAATGAGGTTGCAAAGGAGGTTGCAAAGGTTGCAACTGAAAACTGGAAGTTGCAACTTACATTTTCCATTTTTTTCCAGTTTTCTAAAATATGCAGTTTTCAGTATTTTTGACCACTTTTTTGGAATCTAATATATATATATATATATATATATATATTAGATTCCAAAAAAGTGGTCGAAAATGACATCTGAAACCCGGAACTTGCAATCAGAAATTTGTAGCATCGAAGTTGCAAATGAGGTTGCAACAGTTGCAATTGAGGAAGGTAGTATTTTTGGAATTTTGAAAACAAGGTCGGTATTTTTAGAATTTTAGAATGGTTGGTAGTATATATTTAAAAATCTAATAGTTGACATGGGTAGTTTTGAAACTATCCCAAAAAATTATGCTAGATCCAACGGTTTTCATCTATTTATTTTAAGATATTTGTCGTACGGAGGACTAGACTACCAATTATCAAAATTTTGGACACAATCCCTCTTACACTTATTATTAAAATTGTATTTGGTTGTTATAAGTAGTACTATTTTCAAATAATTACAAGGGTATTTTGATAATCAAAATGAATTACAAGTAGAATTCAAAAATCATATAGAAATTCAACGTAAAAAATGGTCAATTTCTTCTCTTTTTTGTTTCTGCGTAGATTTAATTAGATTTTTTTTAAACCATCACTAAATTAAAAATTACTTTATTAATTTCACGTAGGATGTAATCGTCCTAATCAAAATTTAGGAATTTAAGATAGATTACAAATATTAAATCGAACGTGTAAAATCTTATATTTAACATTTTTTTTAACAACAATTTGATATGTAAATTAATAACATATAAAATTAAAAAAAGTAATATAATTATAGATATAAAAAAGGAGTCGTGCGTTGCACGGGTTATAAGCTAGTAAGCATAAGAGGGATATTATCTATAATTTTCGTCACTGTACTACCAAAATAATTTCAACCGCCAAATCTATTATTTTTAAAAATAGACGATCAAGATTATATCATATTCAAAGAGAAAATTATAATCTAAAAAGGATATGATTAGAAACGGTTGCCTTAGAAGTGAATTTTAAAATTAAAATTATAATCTAAAAACGATATAATTAAAAAAGGTTGTACTAGAACTAAATTTTAAAAAGAAAATTATAATCTGAAAAGGATATAATTAGAAAAGGTTGTATTAGAATTTAATTTTACTTATTTTTTTATTATTAAAAAAATATTCTTATTTACTATTTGAGCTCTATCTTGAGATCTAGAAATCAGATTTAGACGATTTTACAATCCACGCGAAACTCATAAAATCATCTTTAATTTAGTGATGATTTAATAATTATTATTCAAATGGAAACACCAACGATTTTCATCTATTTATTTTAAGATTTAACGATTCTTATTTATTTTGTCCAGACTACCGATTATCAAAGTTTTTGAAAAAATATCTCACACACTTATTATTAAAATTGTATTTTATTATTAGTAGAACTATCTTCAAATAATAACAAGGATATTTTGAAAATCAAAACGAATTATAAGTAAAATTCATTTTTTTCTTACAGATAATTAATAACATCATATGACAAATTAATCCATTAAAAATATGGAGAAACTTTTAATAATTAAATTCCACTAATGTAATTTAAATAACTCATAGTACCAACTTAAAACCTTTACATTGGCGGATTAACTCGATTACTTTAATTTATATATAAGCTTCTGTTATTTTAAAAATAATAACTTATATAGACATAGAATATGAAGAATAGTGTTGATTATGTTACAATTATGAATGGTCAAAAATGGTGGACCCAAAATTCTGAATTACTATCGTTTTTTAGGTCATGAATTGATCCAACTATGGGGAAAGACATTGAAGTGGTTTTGTGGTCCAAACAATGTAGTACTACTATTTACACTCCATATTCACACAAGTGCATTTGTGGTCCATAAAGAAAGCCTAACTTTGAGAGGAATAATGAACATTTAGTTGTCAACTCTACTTGTAATGGGCTAGCTTATCTATACCGCAAGAATTCTATGCACCTCTCTTTGTTTTATTAAATGTTCCAAAATACACATATGGTATTTCATTTTCGGTCCAATTATGTGTGTATGGGTTTTTAAATAGTTTTATTTAAAAAGATTATCTAAATTACTTATATGCATTTTAATAAAAATTATTTCTAATAAAATTAGGTCTGCTACAATATATTCTAATAATAGTGCCTATTAAATAAATTTTTATAATAAGTAAAATTTAGATATGTGTTAAATGAAAATAGTTAAGTGTGTTTTCAATTCGATAAAATAGCTTTATAAATAATATGTCCATATGCATTTTAATTATAGCATAGGTTTGAAATAATATTTTTCTTATCATAATAGACTTTAATATAGTGAAATTTATTATAATACATTTTTGAAAATAAGTAGACTCTCATCTAAATTTTATAATATGGAATATTACTAATTATATATTTATTTATTAAGAATTATAACCATGTTTTACTCTAGCATTAACACCGAAAATGGATATATTTGAATTTTAGCCACGCTTATCCATGAAATCATGAATGTGTGAATTGTCTTTTGAAAGAAAATGACAAAAACGAAATTGTAAACAATTTGGAGTCTAGCGAAGTACGCAAGAAATAAGTCACTCCTATGATGATAATATAATTTTCATTTTAACTTATTTATCTATTCAACTCAAATTATAAAGACTTGTCTCTGGTATTTTCCGAATTCGATCCCCGCTCATTCACGAAATTTTTTTATTTCAGAATCTTGGGTTCGATTTTCGTTTACCCACAAAATTTGTTAAAACAAATATTTATTTACAAGACTTATAAATTTAATTATTAAAAAAATACATGAAAAATGTAAATAACACTAAATTCGTGTTATTAAAGTTTTTTTTGATAATAAAATGTTTATAAATTTACAAATGAAAATCTGTTCTAACATAAGCGAGGATCGAATTCATAAAGTTAAAATAATAGACACGTAATTGTTCTCATAGTTTCGTGTAACACATTAGATCGCATTTACTATTCCAACACAATACGAAAACCACAGCTTCGAAAAACAAAGAAAAATGAAAACTATTAGTCCTGCAAATTTTTAAATCAAAACAATTTATTGATAAATGAACATAAGACATCTGGAAAAATAATTTAAATTCACCGAACACAACAAATTTAAAATAATTTTGTCAAAATTACATCATTGAATAGATATATTGTACTACAAAGCATTCCTTCTTTTACAGTACATTGATGGAATACATAATCTTTTTGAATGAATTATCAAACAATTTATTAGGTTTGTGAAAAATATGATGTGATTATCAAAATATGTTTGAATAGTTTGTCATACAATCATATATGGGTTTTATATCAAAGTGGCCACCCATTTGTACTCAAATGTATTAAGTAAACCACTCATTCAAAAACGATATCATTTGAATCATTAAATTCATAATAAATATCAAAGTGGCCACCCATTATAGTATTCGGGAAATAAAAATAATTTTTCATCGAGTTCTACACATTTTTCTTAAATAATACTATAATCAAATGAAAGGTTATGAATTCTAGTATTTATGATAATATATTTAGAATTTAAAAAGTTTATTTATTATTTATTTTTAATTAAAACAAGGAAAATGACAATAAAATAAAAAATAAATAGTAAATGGATTTTTAAAAATCTAAATATATTATCAGAAATACTAGAATTATTAACCTTTCGTTTGGTTATGGAAGCATTTAAGAAAAATGTGTAGAATTCGATAAAAAATTACTTTTACTTCCTGAGTACTATAATGGGTGGCCACTTTGATATTTATTATGACTTCAATGATTCAAATGATATCGTTTTTGAATGGGTGGTCTACTTGATACATTTGAGTGCAATGGGTGGCCACTTTGATATAAACCCCAATCATATATATGGCCCTGTTTGGCACACCTTTTTTCTATGGCTTATGGACTTATTTTCGAATAAAATTTTTATATTTTGATAGTTTTTTTTATAGAAGTATTTAATGTATGTTTGAGATTCAATAAGTTGTAAAAATAAGTTGGAAAATAAGTTGGAAAGTTAGGAATCTCAAACTTTGTCTTAAAATAAGTTGACTTATTTTGGAAAAAAATTTCCCCAAACACCCCTTGTCTTCTCAATGAACTAATCATACGAGTATCTTACAAATCTATGACCGTGTACATTATAGTCAAAGAAATTAAAACTGGAAAAAATGTAAAATATGAATAAATTATTAAATAATTTTCCATTATTTATTTATTTTTGTCAGGATTTTTCAGTATTTATTTAAAATAAATTAGTTAATGTTATTTTGGAAAAAGGTGTTTTTTTTAAGTCACGTCGCAATGGGACCTTGCAAATTCACGCAATCACGCGCAATTAAAGTGGGAGAGGGGAGGTCAATGTCGATTTGTTGACTAATAAAACCCTTGGGAAAATGATACTCTAGGTAGTCTATTTCATTACGCTATTCATAAAAGAGATAAAAAGATGCTGGAAGACAATTATTTGATGTGTTTGAATTTGATTTACTTGACTACTCGTAATAAAGTTTATGACAATGATGCACTGCTATATGTTTATAAGAGAAATCTACTATCTACTATATATATAATAGGGCAACATGTCACAATTTATTCAATTTAATTTACCTTTATATCCCTTATAATGATATTTTATGAAAAAACATAGAAAATGTAGGCATTGCTAAAGATTGAACCCATGACATAGCAACTCAAATGTCATTAAGTTGCCCACTACAACCATTGAGCTACACATGTTTTTGGGAACATAGTAAAATACATTATTTATATCCATCAATGTTTTTTAATGATTTTTTATTCGAGATGGAATGAATGTTTCACTTCTCATGCTATTCTTTATTGATTTTGTTAATTTATGTCTCTGTATATACATAATTTACATGTCTACTCTAATAATTTCTTATTTTGTTTCATATAAAATGCTTAAAATTTCACATATTTTCTTAATTCTTGTGTCTTACTCCGAGTACTAATTATTCAGCAATATCAAATGCAATAAAATATTTGATTCTAAATGATTGAGGAATTTTTTGATTGAGATAATTTGATTAAAAGGCTCACCCAAAATCTATTACAAATGAGAATATAGAAAGTGGGACAAACTAAACATCATTTGAGAAAAAATTTGACACACTAAAATTTTCAATTTATAGTTTATATGGGTGCATGTGCTTAGATTAAAGTTTTTCTATAAATTAGTATATGAGTATACTGAAACATGAATAATAATTATACAGATACTCATAAAATTTGAGAATATGGACTAATCTATTAGGTTCTCTATTAAGAATATAAGCAGAAAATCAGGAATTTGCTATAATAATAATCAGATTTATTTTAGTAATAAAATTATTTGATAAATTATTCGTATTTGTAACAAAATATAAATAAAAATTATATTAAGATATTCGTAAAACTCGATAATCGGGTCTAATCAATTTAATTCTTAATATGGTTAAACAGCACATTGAAATTAGCCAAAGAAATAATCAAATATATTTTAATATTATAATAGTATTTGATATCTTAATTTGATAGAAAATCATAATATCGTGGATTGTGAATGAGTTGCATTAACCCAATATGTTTGTACTCACATTGTTAGGGGTATATTACACAATCATTTAAGCAAATCTGTATAAGATTGTATTAAGTGAAGTAGCAAGCAAATTTGTGTTCAATTAGGAGAGGTTGAGGAACAGATATTGGGAAAAGAAAGAGGCAAAAGATGTATATACAATAACAAGTAACAGGGATGTAACGGAGCCCTAACAGTTGAGTAAATAATTTTTTAAAAATTAATCAAAAATTTCTCAAATTTCAAAAAAATTTAAAAACTGTAATCCAACTCAGGACACTCTGGCGGCTCTCATTGGACCAAGTTATGGACGAGTGTACCAACACCCACCGGAGGAAAACTAAGGTATGAACTCATTATGTGTTGCATTTTTTATGTATGCTTGTATTAAAATTTGTACCAAATTTTTAAGACCACGATTTAGTAGTATGATTTTGCCTTATAAACTGAACTAAAGTCACATATCTACTCGATGTGGGACTGGAATATTACATAATACGCATGCACACACATATTTCATATCATTCTTCAAATTGAATTAATTTATATATATATATATATATGTATATATATACATACACTCATGTTCATCACTTTATTTAGAATTTAAACTCGATTCAAACAAAAATTGTTTATAACATGGTGAAAGATGGAGGGTATAGTAAGAGATGAAAAAAAAAATTAATAATATGAAATAAGTTTGATTAAAACCCTAAATCTGCATACAAATTACAATATATTAACGGAGTTAACTAAATAGAAGGAGAGACAAAGAAGAGAGAGAAAGAAGATAGAAAATATTTCATCTTTCACAAAATTCAGATCCAAACAGGTTTAGATTGAGGGATGAAGATGACAATGAAGAAGGGAGTCATGATTACAAAAATGGATCTAAGGCTTTCTACATCGATGAAACTAGTGGAATAGTCGCTTTAGGATAGTGGGTGAAAGCAAAAAGATATGGAAGAAGAAATTCAGAAATTGGGGAGATAAGACAATTAACAATTACGGCCCAGAAAATCAGCACTGGGAGAACCAATTGAGAGAGAGGGTAATAGATTATAACTCAAAACGAGAAGTAATGATGAGGTTCAAAGATGAATCACCTTGGAATGATCGTAAAGAGGAAAAATTGTTGAGAAATATACTAATAATGATTAAAGAGTTGAATAAAAGAGAAGCAAAACCATAAAGTATGGAGGAAGATATCCATAAATTTATAGAAGCTAACAGGAAATGGTTGTAGGGGTGATGATCTTGCAATTAGAAAGGCACTACACCAAATTCACCTTAGGAAGCCTTGCTGAAACAGAACCAAGTATCCAAAGAGCAAAGTCGATAGCCATTCTTCAAGGCAGGAGAAAAAAAATGATGGAAATAAACCTCCATGAGTCATTCAAAACAAATAGAGAAAAAAATACAGGATTCATCACCAATCTCCCGGAATCTGTTCAGCTAAAAGATCTTTGGTTATTATTCAGAAAAGAAGGAATAATCAAGGACATTATTCTGCCTAAAAAAAGAGATAAAAATAATAACCATTATGGGTTTGTTAAGGTTTCGATGAAAGAACACTCTAGAGAGATTAATCTTTAAGCTTAATGGCCTCATCATCAAGGACAAACAAATTTATGTTAGTTGGGCAAGGAAAAGGACTCCACAAAGACATATTAAGTTGGCCGAGGTCTGGGGAGAGAAGCAGAGCTGATGCATAGTGAAAAGGAGGCAGTAGAGAGTAAAACTCATAAGGAGAAAGTTATCTTAGTAAATATTATAAATCTTATATAGATCATGTTGAAAATGAAGCCCAGGAGAAAGTTATCTTAGTAAATATTATAAATCTTATATAGATCATGTTGAAAATGAAGCCCTTGAGAAGAGAGTTTGCTAAGCTATATTTAGGGAACATCGCTACAAATTTAAAGGTGTTCACGATCAAAGTTGAACTACTAAAAGCCAAAATATCGCAATATCCCACATTTTTAATATCATTTCACATTTATGCCTTCCAATTTTCTATGATTTTACTCTAAACCCTCCCCCAATTAAAGTCAAATGCTATGAAAATGTTAGTTAATCTTCGTATTGTCCATAATCGAAACTGTGACATCTCAGTTCTAAATATAATGAATTTAAATTTATAATTAAAATCATTGAACTAGATGACTATTTGATTGTATATTAGAATTTTTTGAACACAACCTGCTAGAAAGTAAGAACACTTGAAAAGATATTTAATTTATATTTAGGGAACATTGCAACAAATTGAAAAACAATGATGATCACAACTATTAAAAACCAAAATCTCGCAATAAAGTTAGAATATCCCCGTGCCTTGCACGGGTAATGAAGCTAGTTGTTATAATGGAGCAAAATATATATATTTTGTTAAGAACATGGAATGAAGATTGTAAATTTTATGATTGATCTTACTTGTTGATTAGTAGAATATCAGAGAAAAATTATTTATTCTTTCTTACCACATATTATCAATTAATTCTAACAAAAGGCTACGTACTCTTTTTATAGGGAGTTATAAATTAATTCTAACAAAAGATTACGTACTCTTTTTATAGGGAGTCATGCCACATGTATTTTTTAGAGAAATAAGAAGTTATCTAGATGAGTTAGGGTTTTTGGAGATCCATCTTGACCCAAGTCTACTAGACATTTATGGGCTAATGCAAATAAGCTATTAATTCTGTTCATGGCTCATGCCTCAATAAAGACTACCAAAGGCTACCATGATGCTAGAATATGGCGAGGCCTCCTCATGAGACTAATGGAGATAATGGAGAACCTTATAGGGACCTCGCATGCAACCCTGCGGGTGCTAGGCATGCGAGATTGTCCTAAGTATACCGTGCATAAGGATGTCTCCATGTGAACCCTTAATTTGGGCCTAGCTATGAGCTTTCATATGGCGATAAGAAACATATTAAGAGATTATTTAATGGCGATGCGATTCCAAAGAGGTCCTTCCAAGCACAATATAGTCCCGCAAGGACCTTGAGAGGCGACCCCATAGGACCTCACAGTCATAAATTGTTATAATTATATCTTATGTCCAGCTGATATGTGAGCTCAGACTCTCACCTATCTCTTCAGGTCTTCTTAAAGTATGACGAGAGGTCTCTCATCTGTTCCTTGTTATTATGATGAGAGGACTCCTCATCTATTGAGATATTGAGAGGACTCCTCATCAATTGAGAGGACTTCCTTTATATTGAGAGAACTCCTCATAGCCTCATACAGGGTCGTCTCCAGCAATTTGGAGGCCCTAGTTTTTTTAAATTTGGAGGCCCAATTTTTTTTCAAACAATATATCTGGAAATTACAAATTTTATAAATCAATTTACATGAGAAATTGAAATAATTTAATAATCCAAATTTTGGTTTTTATATAATTTGAAGGTAAGAGTTTATTATCGTTCTCACTTTTTCAATTTGCAAAATTTCTAAATAAATCACTATAATTTAGTTTATATAATTTAGTTTAGTTAACATCATCTTCTCACTATAATTTAATTTCTTTTTGGGCATAGAATTTCTGAAGGTTATAATAACAAAAATTCTAGTAGTGCTTCCTTAAGTCATATTAAATATTTTTGAACGATTCGACCGTGAATATTATGTCAAAATATTATTGTAGAATTTTTTTTATGCAAATTTAAGTTGTAAAGTATTGGTTTTATAATGATATTATTTTTTTATATAATGCTAACGGTAGAGATTAATCGATTATTTTTTTGTTAAAAAAAAAATTATCCAAATCACTAAATCGTTTGAAAATGTACATATTTATTTATTTTTCCTATATATGTATTTCCGTACGGCAAAATATTTAATTAAGTATTCAAATATTGAAATCTAAAGGCGAAATAATAGATAAGTTTTTTATAGTGATAGATTTTTTTTCTTTTTATTTGTAACAATAAAAATTATTAACAACTATATACTCCTATGTATTATGTGTATACATAATGACTAAAAAATGAGGTCCCTAAAAAGTTGGTGACCCTAGGCAAGAGTATAGCTGTACTGCCCCTAGAGCCGGCTTTGGCCTCATATGTTGAGAGAACTCCTCTTGTTGATATAATGAGAGGACTCTTCATCATAGCAGTACAAGGTCCTGGTCAATATATCGGTATGAGATCTGTACAATATTTCCGAACCCGTTAGCCCAATGTTATCATCAATTCTCGTAATGGGTCTTTTTAAAACCTATGTCAATTTTTGAGCATAACAACTTGCACACCCTTCTCAATACATTTTATTCACAATGTTGTCGAGTTTAATCTAAAACTATATTGTATTAGAGCACATACGAGAAACTTTTTATAATAATTCTTATTTGAAATTTAAAAAGGAATATAAGTTTTTTTTCAAAACACTTTTAATAACTCTTAAATTCATTAAAATTACCAACTATTTTTAACTGATATTATATAAGTAAATTTATAAACAATCATCATCGTTCTAACCACTTTTTCACATTTTTATGGATGTAACTTATTTTTTATAGTATAAAAAAAGCATGAATATGAAAATTATTATTGAAAATGAATTCACACTAAATCACAAGAAATGCTCTTAAGGTTTTTTGAACCGAAAACACTTATTTACATGTTTATATATTTTATTCGAAAATTAATAAATTATAATTATTATTTTAGTTTAAGTGTTTCTGAATTTTGTTTATAAAAGACTGGATTGTTTATGCAATTGGTTTAGAAATGAGTTATAATTAAAATGTCATTTTAAATATGAATTTTACTTATAATTCAATGTATAAAGGAGATTTGGATTTATATTCTCAAATGATATGCCAACTTATCGATTTTTATAAGTCGTATCACCCTCTCTATCTATTTCACCTATCCCATTTTTTTCCGACCACCATCTCGAATGATGATTTGTCACAAATTTTTGGTAGACATTAAGACCATCACACTTCTACTTCTGTCTCTCACTCTCATACACACCCATCTACACCCAAACATTTTATCTCTTTCTTATCTAACTACCTACGAAGATGCATCACAACCACACTCTGATGAGTATTAGATCTGTAAAATATAAGGTTACGTACTTATATTTGAAAATCCCGTATATGGTGATTTTCCTTGAAAATCTGGTGATTTTTTTTTATTTTTTGTTGATTTTATTATGATTTTAATTGTATTCAGTGATTATATGAATATGGATGGTTTGTAGATGGTGATGATGATGGTGGTGGCGGTGGGGGAGGCAAGGATGGTGAATAGTGATGGTGGTATGGTGGTTGTGGTTAGGGCTGTCAATGGATCGGATCAGGATATGGATCGATCAGGATCGGATCGGATCAGGCATGATCCATTTAATTTTATCGGATTCGGATCGGATCATAGTCGGATTTTTTTTACATGATCCGTATCCGGATCCGTTAGTATCTCGGATTATCGGATCGGAGCTCCGATCCGTTTATATATATGTAGAGGAAAAAATCTTTAATTTAATTCAACAATTTATGAATAATAATAGCAACATCTTGAAATGTAAAATACACAAACAAAATATTACAAGTCTTTATAAATCGGAGAAACTAATAACATTGCAAAACATTTAGAAAATTACATATATACCAGCTCTATGTTTCTTTATGTAAAACTTGAAATTTTGTTTTAGTTTTAGGACCTACTTTTGCAAATGCACGAGGTGTGTATATTTTAATCCTTCTTTATATGCATATACAGTATGAATCAATTTTTGTTGGACATAGCAATAACATTGGTGTTTAGCATGTTAGCCACCATTTGTATGTTTATATGTAGAGATAGGCAATATTTATATCAGATAGTTGTCTCTTGAAAGCTAAGCTATGCAAGAGTTTAAAATTACAATAAGCCCACTACCTTTTATTCTTTCTTTTTTTAAAATTTTAATATATAAATATATTCATAAAATAAATTATATATATATATATATATATATATATATATATATAACCAGATCAGATCTTTAACGGATCGGATCGTATCAAATCCATATCCGCTCCATTAACTTTCGGATTTTTTCCGGATTGGATTTTTCCCGGATCGGATTTTTTAATATGATCCATATCCGCTCCATTAGCCTTTGGATCGGATCGGATTAGACCGGATATCCGATCCATTGACAGCCCTAGTTGTGGTGATTTTTGTTTGATTAGATTATTTGTGCGTAGTGGTGGTTAAATATGGTGGCCGGAGGTGGTGGTTGTTGTGGGGGTGTGGAAATTTGTTGATTTGATTTAAGTGATTTTTGTTTAATGTTTGTGATTTTTATACGTTGTTGGTTATGGGTGATTATTGGTGATGACCGGAAATGATGGTCAGAAATGGTAGTTGACGGTGATTGGAGTAGAATAAAGATAATGGTGAAATATTAAAATACTAATAAAATAAATGAGTGGTGGGAAATGAAAATAAACTATATTAATGAGTGGTTACGATTAGATTTCATATTTCACATTAATTGGTTCTCATTGAAGTATGACCCAAATTACTAATATGTTGGATGTACACTTTTAGTCATAGGCACGGTTTATATCTTGAGTGTCTTGTACAATCGGTAGTGTCTTTGTGAACGATAAAAATACGAAGTGTTACGGATGAGATTTTTATAGTTTTTTAAAAATAGGTTTTTGATCTAATTTTAGTCAAATGTGAGAAAATATTGTTGCTACTCAAACAAGGGTTGTTGGAAAACCAATTGACAATATTGACGATTCGAAAACTGGTATGTTTTTTGGTTGCCAAAATTTTGTTATGTTGCCCGAGAAACTAAAAAATCCTACTATTTCAAAGTTTTTGTTGTTTGGAATGTTAATGGAAGGAAAATTCATGTTTTCATATTATTCTCAACAAATAGGTGCGTAGTTTAATTTTTTTTTTTGCTATCGATTATTTTAATATGAAAAGGTGTGTTTGATTAGTAAAATGCATCGTCAAAATCATCTTATATAAAAGAACAATGTGATTTCAATAGATGCAATATTGAAGATGATAAGAAAGGTGTTACAAGAATATAAACGGATGAGAATATGTTGCTTAATGTAGGACTGTACAAATATTTAAAATCAGATTGGATCGAATCAATTCGAATCGAAATGAAGATTAGATTTTTTTTAATATCATGGATTGATGATCAGATCAATTTTTTTTTATTTTGTGATCGGATCTGACTGTGAAAACCTGGATCGGAACGGAATTGGATCATTATGAACCGATTAGTTAATATTTATATAAAAATTTTACTATTTTTTGTTTAATATCAACGTTTATTTAAAGTTTAAATACATAAAAAAGTATAAACTACTATTACTATAGAATGGAGAAATTTTACATGTCTTCTATTACTTTTATTCGTGGCAGGTTATGATTTACTTTTACATGTCTATCATGATGATGCATTCTTGGAGTTTCTGGAAGTCTCAAGAGAACGGGCTGATGATGCAGTATCATATAAAAGGAGTTTGAAGAATCAGATTGACTATCTTACTGTAGTACCAAAAAGGGTTGATGGCCTATGGTTCAAGGAAATAATAATGGTATCAAAGACCAAGATATGGCATTTAACTTTCGACACTCTACAAAGCCTAAAGCACTCAGAAGTGGATGTGTTCCTTGGATTGATTGAAAAGAGGAATGAAAACAACAAGAGTCTCTTTGATGACTTAAGGAATGATCAACCTTCAAGGCTACCTGAAGTATTCACAAATCCTATAACCATCATCTATCAAGCTGCAACCAGAGTTGATGATATCAAGCAACTGATCATTCCTAAGCATCTAACTCCTCAGAACAAACCTCTCATTATTGTCATCATTAAGAAGCTGAACAAGAAGAAGGGTGTAAGAACAGCAGAAGAATTGGAAGCTATATCTTATCTCAGATCATACATTGCAACTGGCATTGTACCTGAGTCTGCTAAGTTCAATCCAAACAAGGATGGTGATCAAGACAAGGATAAAGACAAAAGTGATGGAAGGAGAAGACATCACAGGAGTGATAAGGGTGATGAAGATAAGAAGAAGAAGAAGGATGACAAGAATAAGAGAAATGATGATGATCAAGGTAAAGTCTCTGAGAGTAAAAGTGGAAAACAGCAAGCCTTAGGCATTGCTGACAGTAACCTCACCACAACACAAGACTCTAAGTCTAGGGTGAATACTATTAGTAGTGACCTAGCAAAATCTACATCTATGGCTTCTGCAACTGTTTTGCCACCTCAAGAAGAGAAGAAGATTTAAGTCAAGAAACCATCTGTGTGTTTCAAAAAGCAAACTGCTAATGGAATACTACAATGGTCTACAAACAAAGGTCACATGCTACTGCCAGACAACCATGTAAAAAGGATCAAATTCAAACAAGCTGCAAGGAAACCAAAGCTATCCAAATCAAGGACTCTGACAATCTATCCAGGCTTAAAACTTCAACCATTAGATGAAGACTTTGATGAAGACCAATTGCAATATCTAAGAGCTCAAAGAATCTACTATGCTGCCATTATGAATAACTGCCTTGAGATTAAATATACTGATGGAAGGGAGAAGAAATTCAAACAAGGACAATGTCAAAATTGGGGCAAGCTATATGAAATAGAAAGAATCATTGCATTATTGGATTCTGAAGACAAAGTGGAGAAAGTATGGAAGCTGGAGTTGATTGATTTTGTAAAGATGAAGAGAGACTATGCTGAGAAGATAAGAAAGGGGTGCTTTGAGAAATGGCTAGAAAGGGAGAAGGAGATTGATAGGCTGGAAGTTGAAGCAGAAAAGCTTAGTGCAAAAGGATTGTGTAAAGTTCAATTCAATCCCTTTGTGGTGAAGTGTAGGAGGAGAAATGGAGATAATGTCAATATAAGAATGAACCTACTCAGTCACTATCCTGTCAACATTTTGAAACCAGTACTTGAAGATTTCAAAGACTCTATCATGCTTGAAGAATTGGATGCTTTGGTAGAGATCATAAAGGCCATGGATGAGAATGCAAGAAAGGAGAAAGAAATAAAACAGAAAGCATATGATGATCTACAAGCCAAAGCAATGGAGATGGAATCAAATGAGAATGGCTAGTATTTCATCATACTGTAAGATTATTCATCTTGTAATTTCATTCATGTGCTCAATCAAATTTCATACCTGTACTTTTCAAGTTTTATCTTTATGTATGTTAGGCTTGTTATCAGACATGAAATTGTGACTAAGGGTCTCACTCACAATTTGGGGGAGATTGTTAGTCATAGAGGCATGCCTGTTTAACATCTAATAACAAGCCTAATTGTATGTAATGCTTTGCATTACTTACATGACCTCTTAACTGAGGGAACCTCTAGTTGTAGAGTTTCAATTTGTTTTGTACTTGCAATAGGCATCAAATCCTAGTTGTGTAACTGTACTTATATAGTCAAGAATAATGCTTGAAAGAAGTTCCAAGGTTCATGCCTCAAGCAAGAAGATAAAGACTATCAAATAATCACAGTTGGGATTTGAAGAAATGAAGAATTTGCCTAAGTACCAATTCGAGAAGTACTTTTGTCTATTCGAGAAGTCTAGCATTCGAGAAGTCAGAGATTCGATATCTATGAAGACACTGTTCGATATCTCTGAATGAACTATTCGATATCTCAGAGATTCGACATGTCTAAATGCTCTATTTGAGAACTCAAGAAGTCAACAAGTCAAAGTGGTATTCGAGTTCTCAAAGGGTCAACAAGTCAAAGTTCCATTCGATATCTCAAGGACTCTGAATGAACTATTTGATATCTCAGGGATTCGACAAGTCAAGTGTTCTATTCGACAACTCAAGGAACCCTGGAGAAAAGTACTATTCGAGAAGTGATTCGATATGTAAATCATACAGTATTCGAGAACTCAGAGTTATCTAATCCTAGTTCTCGAATCAATCACTTAGCCACTTCTCGAATACATTCTTGGAGACAAAATGCTGAAGAAATTGTACAAGTCTGAAACCTGCAACAAGCCAATGCACTTTATGGACCACAATCTGTAACGTGCCCTGGAAAGCCTACAAGGAAGCTTGGAGAGATATAGAAGAGACAAAGAGCTAAAGAAGTGGATCTGAACAGAACTTTGCAAAGTCAAATCTGTAGCCGTTTGGACACTTACTCAAAAAGGATAGACAAACCAGAAAGTAATTTGTTTTAGCTACCTTATTTGTAGTAAGTAGGTTATATTCATGTTCTATAAGGATACAGCCTCACTTCCTAAGTAATAATCTTTTGAGAGGAGAAGTTTTTCATACACACTTAAGACATATCTCTCTGAGAAAAACGAAGCTGAGAATACTATCATTTGTATTCACAGATTGTAGCAACCTTTATTTAATAATATATTAGATTAAAGTGATATTGTGTCTTGTGTTATCTTTATCCGCACCTATACATTTGCACACACAAACACTTATCTGCTACACAAATTCAAGAACTAAGAAAAGTTCAAGAATCCATTCACCCCCCTCTGTATTCTTTTACTGTATTCAATACTCAACAAGTGGTATCAGAGCAGGCTGTTTATTCAAAAACAGAAAAACGATCATGAGTTCGAATACACCAAAGACTACAGGAACGGTGAAAGTCCCTAAGTTTGACAAAGAAAATTACAACCTCTGGAAGATAAAAATGATGTTGTTCATCAAAGCCTCTCATCCTTTGTATCCTGAGATTCTCAAGAATGGTCCCTTTGTTCCACAACAAGAGATACCTGAGAAGACTGTTGGAACCATAACTGTTCCAAGATCTTATGTGGCCAAGGAACCATCTAAATGGATAGAATCAGAAAAGGAGATGGTTGCTCTTGACAGTCACCTCATGTTGCTAATCATTGATTCCATGGACATGTCAATGTTTGCAAACATTGCATCATGCACATCTGCCAAAGAAATGTGGGATCACATTGAGGTGTTATGTGAAGGAACAGATGAGGTCAAGGAAAACAAGAAACAGATACTGGTCACACAGTATGAAGCTTTCATGGCACAGTCCAAGGAAAGCATCACTGAGATGTTTGAGAGATTTCACAAGCTAGTTACTGAGTTGTAGATGAATGGCAAGGTTTATAGCACAAAGGACTTGAACATGAAGTTTCTGCTATCTTCACCAAATCATCTAGAGCAAAGGGTCATTTCTCTAAGGGAAAGAGATTTGAACAAAGTTACATATGATGTGCTCTAGCTAAATGAGGGTGGTTACCAAAGGGCTTCTAAATCCATAACTCATGTTCCAGGAAAAGGGAAAGCTAAAGTGGATGAGCCTCCTACCTCTCTACC
This sequence comes from Kitagawia praeruptora, assembly GCA_037693485.1. Classification (NCBI taxonomy): domain Eukaryota; kingdom Viridiplantae; phylum Streptophyta; class Magnoliopsida; order Apiales; family Apiaceae; genus Kitagawia; species Kitagawia praeruptora. Next base: position 131,882,148 of record CM075352.1, read on the forward strand.
AGTTGTTACTCTACCAACGGTGCATGTCATTACTCCAAGTGGCCAGAAGCAATCTATCACAACCACAGTGGTTGCAGGGAGTATGCCATCTGACAAACCTCCATCCTCCATATCTAAAAGTGCCAAGCCTGTAGAAGTTAAGGTGGTCACTGTGGCCAAGCTACAAGAAATTGCAAACTCAAATGTCTATCATGATGATTGATAAGTGGATTTTATATCCACTTGCAGCGTTCCATATCGGCTTAAATTGATTGTCTTGGACTCAAGTTTGTTGTAGTTTTGATGTGTTTTATGTAGTTGTGCAGGGTTGCAAGAATTTTGATTATGGTTGATGCTTCTGTCGTTTTTGGAGGTTAAATTTATTAAAATTCAGATTTTCCGGGAAGGTTGCGCAGTTTACACTGTTTTGGCCATATCTGGAGTTTTAGAAGTCCGTTTTCAGTGATCTTACTGTCCACGCGAAGCTTGGGAGATTTTCTACAACATTGGACAAGTCTTCCACTCACAGGCTGCGCGTGGTGGGCGCAGGCAGCGTGGCAAGCACACTGATTGGAGCAGGGAAATTACTGTTTTGCCATTTTTAAGTTCTAATTGTATTTTGGGCAGTTTTTGGTACTTTAATTGAATTCTAATTGTAATAGAAGGTAATTTCTTGCTGGGCAAGAAATCTAGAGCCTATTTAAACACATCCTACCATTGTAATTTGTTAGATATAATTGATGTGATTTAATGTCAGTGTTTAAGTGTTACAGGTAAAAAGAGTTTAACTTGTTAATGGAAGCAGTCGCAGCAGAGTTTGAGTATACGCTGACAGCTGGAAGCGCAAACGCTGACAGAAGGAAGTGTAAACACTGCTAGCTGAACACAAGGAAGCGCAAACACTGCTGGCTAGGAGAGCATCAGAGTTTGCTAAAGTCTGTTTACTGGAAGCGTCTACAAGTCAACAGAGTTTGAAGATTAATTCAAGATTAATATGGAAGCAATATCTTTGAAGATTGGATAGCTGTCAAAGAGATTGAGTTGACTTAGGAGACGTGTAGCAATCGTAATTGATATCAATTGTATAGCTTAATTATAGGAGAATCAATTAACGATTGTACGTAGCTGTATATCTTATAAATACAGTTAGGTTAACCCTAGAAGGGTATCCATCGTGAACGAATATCATTCATTGTAACCTAAGCAGCTCTCTGTGATCTTTTACATCACTGAGAGAGGAATTATTAATTCCAAACAGTTTTAAGTACTAAAACGTGTGTTCATGTTATTTACTCATACAGTACTTGATTATATATATTGTGTATTTGACCTAACAAGTGGTATCAGAGACAATCTGTTACTTTATTACAGTTCAAGATCCAAAACACAATAGTAATCAATGGCAGAGATTCCTCCTCCATCAGGTTCTGAGAAAGCACCTACTACTGTTAGTAGATATGAAACGATTAGGGTTCCAATACTCAAGCCATCAGAGTATGCAATCTGGAAGGTAAAGATGACCATGTTTCTGGAAGCCACAGATCCAGAATATCTTGATAGAATTTATGAAGGTCCTCATAAACTTACAAAGTTAACTGCTGTTGTTGCTGGTGAGGAATCGAAGGTAATTCCTAAGGAAAAGAAAGATCTAACTGCTGAGGATCTTTCATCTATTGCTAAGGATGCCAAAGTAAGGCATTTACTTCACAGTGCTCTAGACAATGTTATGTCTAACAAAGTGATTAACTGCACAACTGTAAAGGAAATTTGGGATGCACTTGAGGTTAGATGTCAAGGAACTGCTGCAATCAAGAAGAATAGGAGGAACATACTCACACATGAGTATGAGCATTTTGAGGCAAAGTCTGAAGAAACCATGACAGAAACATTTGACAGATTCTGTAAACTGCTCAATGATCTATCATTGGTTAACAAAGAATACGATCTAGAAGACTCGAATCTCAAGTTTCTTCTCTCTCTTCCTGAAAAGTGGGATGTGAAAGCAACCACTATAAGAGACAACTATGATCTTGCTGATACTGAGATTGATGAAATCTATGGACTACTCAAGACTCATGAATTGGAAATGGAGCAGAGAAACAGAAGATCAAGTAGGAAGTCAAAGTCTGTTGCACTGAAAGTTGAAGAAAAATCTTCAAAGAAAGAAGCATCAAGGAAGAAGGCAAAAGGAAAAGCCTTGGTCATTCATTCAGAAAGTGAGTCATCAAACACTGATGTTGACTCAAACACAGATGAATCATCTGATTCTGAAGATGATGAAGAGATGATGCAAATGGCTGCATTGATGGTAAAGACCTTCAAGAAGATGGGATTCAAGAACTTCAAGAAGGGAAAGAGATTCTCCAAGGATTACTCAAAGTCTGACAAGAAAAATTTCAGAAAATCTGAGGGAAAGGACTTCAAATCTGGTAAGAAAGATAAGTCTGAGATTCAATGCTACAAGTGTAAGGAGATGGGTCACTATGCTCCTGAGTGCAAGAAGGGTAAAACTGAAAAGGCACTCTACACCAAAGGCAGAGACTGGGTAGACACCTCAGATTCAGATGAGGAGGTTAACTATGCACTCATGGCCTCTACTCAGAATGAAGATTCTGAACTTAAGGTACCTCCAACTACCTATGCTTATAATACTGATAATATAACTGAATTGAGAATTTATCTTAAAGCATTACATATCAGTTATAGGGATCAGACTTTAGAGAATGAAAGAATCAAGGGTGAGTGTTCTTAACTCAAAGAAAGAAATAAACTTGTTGAAGAACAACTTGAAAATATGAATAAAATTCAGAAAGAAAGAGATGATGCTGTTTTTATAGAACAGGAGTTGCTAGGTAAGTATAAGCAACTAGAATCTGAAATGGAGGATAAAAAGTACATTATTAAAACTTGGACACATTCTGGAAAAGTCACTCAAGAGGTTTTTCAATCAGACACAGTAGGTCTAGGTTATTCTGAGGATGATGTACTTAGATTTGAGAATACAGTCAAAATTAGACCACCACTTTCTACTAAGAAATTTGGAACATTTGTTCATGGTACTGTTAAAACTGAACATGGAGTTGTTGAAAATGAGCCAGTAAAAACCTGTGTCAAACAGGTTAATATTGGTTCAATGACAGATAAACAACTCAAGCATAAGCTTAAAGAAATAAAATCTGTCAACAAACAGAAAATGCCTAGGAAAAACAGAAATGGAAAGGTAGGCATAACATCAGGAAATAAGCCAATGCTTGCTACATTTGCACCTAGAAAAACTTGTCATAACTGTGGTAGCACTAATCATCTTGCTAGTTTTTGCAGGAAGAACAAAGACATTAATTCTTTACCCTCCAAATCTGGAGTGAAAAAGGATAATGTCAAACCAAGACCACAAACTCTGTGCAAACATTGTGGAAGAACTTGGCACTCAATTTATACTTGCAAGAATTATCATGCTATTTATCATAATTATTATGAACTGAAACCTAATTTGAAATGGGTTAAAGTTGATTCTGTAAGTGCTAAGACTGAAAATGTTAGTTTAAATTCTGATAATGACAAATCTGCTGCAAAAACTAACAGATTCAATAAAGCAAAAGGATCCAAGCAAGTCTGGATCCTTAAAACTAACAATCAGTGATTGTTTGTGATTGCAGGGCACCAGGGTAAGTACCCTAGTCGTGGACAGTGGATGTTCAGGACACATGACTGGAAATAAAGCCCTGCTATCAGAGTATGAGGAGAAGGCTGGCCCAAAGGTTTCCTATGGAGATGGCAACATAGGACATACTCTGGGATATGGCAATATTAATCTTGGAAGTGTCATCATCACAAATGTAGCTCTGGTTCCAGGACTCAAGCATGATCTGCTTTCTGTGAGTCAAATCTGTGACAGAGGATACCATGTAGATTTTCAGCCTGAATATTGTCAAGTCATCAGTAAATCTACAGGGAAAGTTGCTCTAGTTGGAAACAGACACAATAACATCTATGAAATAAAATTGTCAACAAACACTGATGGCAAAGCAGTGTGTCTGTCTACAAGGATGTCCAGTGAAGAGAGTTGGAAGTGGCATAAGAAACTCTCTCATTTAAATCTGAACAACATCAATGAGCTAATTAAGAATGATCTTGTGAGAGGACTATCAAAGTCTTTGTTGAATGCAGAAGGCTTGTGTGATTCTTGTCAAAAGGCCAAACAGAGAAAGGCCTCTTTCAAAAGCAAATCTGAGTTTTCAATTGTTGATCCTTATCATCTTCTTCATGTTGATCTTTTTGGACCAGTGAATGTGATGTCTCTTGGAAAGAAGAAATATGCTCTAGTCATTGTTGATGAATACACCAGATACACTTGGGTATATTTTCTAGCAAAGAAGGATGAAACTGCATTAACTCTGGCTGAACATATAAGGCAGTTGGACAAAGGGTCAAAGAATCAAGTGAAGATTATCAGAAGTGACAATGGAACTGAATTCAGGAATTCAACAATGGAAGAATTTTGCAAGAACAAAGGAATTAAACAAGAATTTTCTGCACCTGGCACTCCACAACAGAATGGTGTAGTTGAAAAGAAGAACAGAACTTTGATAGAAGTTGCCAGAACTATGCTTGATGAAGCAAAATTACCAACTTATTTCTGGGCAGAAGCTGTTCAAACTGCTTGTTTTACTCAGAATGCCACTATGATAAATAAGCATGGAAAAACACCATATGAAATGGTGAGAGAAAAGAAGCCAAACCTGAAATATTTTCATATTTTTGGGTGCAAATGCTTTGTGCTGAAAACTCATCCTGAACAGTTGACCAAATTTGATCTGAAGGCAGATGAAGGAATTTTTGTTGGCTATCCACTGTCAACTAAGGCATTCAGAGTTTATAATCTGAGAACCAGAGTGATCATGGAATCTATTCATGTGTCCTTTGATGACAAGAAAATAACTGGACTTGAAGATGTAAATGAACATGATCAACTGCATTTCGAAAATGAAAATTTAATCTCTGATGAATTAAACACTGATGAGTTTGATCTGACAAACTCTGAACCTCTACTGGTAAATTCTGAAGAGACCTTTCAGCCAGAAACAAGAGAAGAACCAGTTGAGGGGGAGCATGAAGAAACTCATCAAAGTGATAACTCAAATTCTGATAATGACTCAGCTGAAAATTCTGAATCAAACTCTGGTGACTCAAACTCTGAAAGTCCAAAATCTGACAGTTCACACACTGAGCAGTTACATTCAGGGGGAGCCTCAGAGAATGAAGAAAGATATCAAGAAAATTAGGAGAACATGGATCAAAGGGGAGGATCCAACCTTGAAAGAAGTCAATTGCCTTCAGCTAGGAAATGGACCAAATCTCACACACCTGATTTGATCATTGGTGATCCAGATGCAAGAGTAAGGACAAGAAGTGCAACAACAAATGAATGTCTGTTTCATGCATTCTTGTCACAAAATGAACCAAAGAAAGTTGAAGAAGCTCTTAAAGATGCTGACTGGATAACAGCAATGCAAGAAGAGTTAAATGAATTTGAGAGAAATGAAGTGTGGACACTAGTACCAAGACCAAAGAACAGGTCTATTGTTGGTACTAAGTGGGTTTTTAGAAACAAAACTGATAGTGAAGGGGTTGTTACAAGAAACAAAGCAAGACTTGTGGCAAAAGGCTATTCACAGCAAGAGGGGATAGATTATGATGAGACTTTTGCACCAGTTGCCAGATTGGAGGCAATTAGGATGTTTCTTGCTTATGCTTCTCACAAGAAATTCAAGGTTTTTCAAATGGATGTGAAAAGTGCTTTTCTGAATGGAAAACTTGAAGAAGAAGTGTTTGTTGAACAACCACCTGGTTTTGTAGATCCAAAATATCCAGATCATGTCTACAGGCTAGACAAGGCACTTTATGGACTTAAGCAGGCACCAAGAGCATGGTATGAAACACTGGCTCAGTTTCTTTTAGAAAGTGGATTCAACAGAGGTACAATTGATAAAACTCTGTTTTATTTCAAATCTGGAAGTGACTTGCTTTTAGTTCAGATATATGTTGATGACATCATTTTTGGATCTACTAATGATAAACTCTGTAAGAAGTTTGCCAAGCTCATGCAGTCCAGATATCAAATGAGTATGATGGGAGAGCTAAGTTATTTTCTAGGCTTACAGGTGAAGCAAATAGATGATGGAATCTTTATCAATCAAGCAAAATATACCAGAAATCTTCTCAAGAAATTTGCCATGCTTGACTGTTCATCTGCAACAACTCCCATGGCAACTGCAACAAAATTGGACAAAGATACAGGGTCATCAGTAGATATGACAAGTTACAGAGGAATGATTGGCTCTCTTCTCTATCTAACAGCAAGTAGACCTGATATCATGTATGCAACTTGTCTCTGTGCAAGGTTTCAGGCAGATCCAAGGGAACCACATTTAACAGCTGTGAAGAGGATTTTCAAGTATCTCAAGGGCACTGTAACTTTAGGGCTGTGGTACCCAAGAGAATCAGATTTTAAACTACTTGGTTACTCTGATGCAGACTTTGCAGGCTGTAAGATTGACAGAAAAAGCACCAGTGGAAGTTGTCAATTTCTTGGTGACAGACTTGTTTCTTGGTACAGCAAGAAATAGAAATCAATATCCACATCTACAGCTGAAGCAGAGTATATTGCTGCTGGTAGCTGCTGTGCACAGATTCTATGGATGAAGAATCAATTGCTGGATTATGGATTGAGGTATAGCAAAATACCTATTTTCTGTGATAACCAAAGTGCTATTGCAATGACAGGTAATCCAGTACAACACTCAATGACTAAGCACATCAGCATAAGGTATCACTTTATCAGAGAGCATGTTGAGGAAGGCAACATTGAGCTTCACTTTGTACCTACAGATCAACAACTTGTAGATGTCTTCACCAAGCCTTTGAGTGAAGCAGCATTTACAAGGCTGGTCAATGAACTAGGAATGATCTCTGGTTTTGACTAAACATGTTGGTTAGACTCAATATTTTCTTATAAAATGTGTTACTCATATTTCTATGAATTGTTAAGTGATATGTGAACTTTGTTGTTTAAACTCTGTTATGCAGACTCTGTTCACATGTTCTTGTTCACACACTGTTAAACTCTGTCAACATGTCTGTCTGTCATACACTGTTAAAATGTTTGATAAACTCTGTGAACTCTGAATTGATCTTTGTCTGGATGAAAACACCAATGAAGAAATATGTATGAAGCATGATTCTCAGTGAATAAATCAAGATTCTTTCTGAGTTACTGTAATCTAATCAGAATCTGTGCAGTAAGTTAACACAGCATGATACTGTCTCATATTTAGAGCATCTCTTAGTTTATTCGGTCCTAAACTCTGAGTCTATGAATAATGTATGCATTGCCTCTCATGAATAACTTCTGATATTGATGAACTCTAAACTCTGATTAGTGACACTCTGTTCCTAAGACATACATAGTTCTTGATGATTCCTTGTTTGTACTTGTGAAAATTTTAAAACTTGAGATGTGTCATTGTTTAATTTGGTGAGTAATAATACATATCTGCACCCTGTGAGATTTTGAGCCAAATAAGTGATTGATACATTTTATATCAATCAGATTTTATTGATGTGTGATGTTCATCAGTGAGTATGTTGCTCTAGAACTTGTATTAAACCATTTTTGAGACTACATGATATGTGTGTGCATGAAAATGATAAAGGCACTAGGATTTACCATCTTTCTTCAAACACTGTTCATAAAATACCACCCTTAGTAAACCCTTTTGAGCCTTATTAACTGCTCATTTTTTTAACTCTGTCGTATAAAGAGCAGTTATATTCTTTTGAAAAATCAAATGCAAGCAGGTGAGTGTTTCTCAAGAAAAGGAAAGTTTTCTCAGTATATATATTAAAAAAAATATATATATATAGGCCTTTGCTCCATAAAGAACACTCTTATATAAAGAACAATAAAGAACACTATAAAATCATTTATTCCAATAGATCCATTGGCCCCGCCAGGGGCACCCAATACAAAAAGTTCTTATTTTTTTAGGCTCTATCCATCCAGCAAAAAAAAAAAATTGAAAATTTTACTGTTCATGATGACGTCACTGATGACGTCATCGATGAACAGTAAAATTTTCAAAATTTTACTAAATTTTCATATATATACTGATCATCTTGTACAAATATGTACTAACAGTGTGACTGAACACTTTGGTCTGTTAAATTGTTCAGTTCAAAATTTGTTCATTTAAAACATCTCTTCTCACATGTTTGATATTACTAAATTACAACCCTGAATAAAGTCCTTTTGATTTGTGCATATATGTAATCAAAGTAGTGTAGATTTGGTGAAAATTCAAGCCTATGGTAGTATCTGCTTTTACTGATTGAATTTGAGAGAAAACACTTCACCTAAACACTTGTGTGCTTTGAGAGTTTGTGAGGAAATCCTTGACATGTTACTCACTGAATGATGCTTTGATGCCTATCTCTTGATCTTTTTGTCTATAAGGACTGTGTGCTTACTTGGATAATCATGAACATCAATGGGAATAGGGTTAATTCAGATTTCTGTATTTCAGGAACTACAGAGTTTAGCATTCATCACATACTCCGTGTTTTATATGAGAGTTTGTGCATTCAGTGTTTATTGATTTGATTTATGGATTTTATGAAATATTAGATGCTATAAAAATTGATTTGGTAACCTCTGCTACACACACACATATATTCACGACTGTGCAATTTTTGAAAGGGTTTCAGTGATAAAGTTGGAAAATTTGACAAACACTGATGGATTGTGTTCCGTACTCTAAGGTAAATTTTCATTAAGATAATTTGAAATTTTTTGAGTAAATAGAGTGTTGGACAACTGTTAATGAGTGTAATTGTGGTAAAGTGTCTTGATAATAGGAAAGACAGCAGTAATAATTGCTTTTACTGCGCGTGATTAAGTAATTCGCTGCATGTTTGACACGTGTCCCACTCACTCATCATTGTGTCCCATTTTCACAATATTCTAGGAACGGTTGCGTGTTTTCAATGTAAAAACGATTGAGTTTTATTTTTAATTACTACACACCCACTCACCCACTCATATTCACTTTACCAAAACACAGATCTCTTTTGTTTTACACTTCGACATTTTCACAAACACCTTTCCTACATATCATTTTCACAGTCAATTCTTGCTTATTTCTTGATCTAATGGCAACAAAACCTTTTACTTTGTTTGGTCTTCGTTTTGTGCCTAACAATTTTGCAGCTCTACTTGAGAACGACCGAGCTCCGGAAGCGTTTCATCTTCTGCAAAATTTTCTTCGTGACTCTGAGATTGGGCAAGCGTTGATTGAACCTGCTATTCTATCTGCATCTCAGATTGTCAATTTCTGGCAAAACTCAAGGTATATAGATGGAGGAGAGAATGGGACTTCGTCTATCATCTTCACTTATGATGAACAAGAGTTTGTGATAACTCCACAAACTGTTCGAGAGACCATGGACTTCGACACACATACCTCGTATGCTATTGTTTCTGAACAGAATCTGAGGGACATGTTAACAGAAATTGGTTACATGGATTCTTTGGCAAAGCTTGGTAGTGTCAAACGACCGAATCTTAGAAAGGAATGGAATTTTTTCTTCGACTGTATCACCAGGACATTCCAAAAGAAAGTCACCAACTGGGAAGCCATTCCAATGGATAGTCTGCAAATTGGGTACTCTCTACTCTATGGCAGTAATTTTGATTATGGTCGATATGTCTTAATGAATTTAGGTGATAAATTGTCAGAGTCTAGTACAGTCTATTTTGCTAGATTTTGTCAACTTTTGTTCAATGCCTGTGTACCTGGTTTAGAAATAGATGCAGCTGATGTGATTCAACCTTTTCGAGTCAATAAGAGAATATTCTCTGATATGACAAATAAAGATGCTGGTAAAGATGTCCCTGAACTTGTTTTGCCACTAGCCCTGCAAAACTTTCTAAATCAACCACAAGATTCCCAATCACCACCACAAGAACCACAACAGCCACAACAACCAGACACACACCAAATGCCTGAACCTTTAGCCACTGACCACACTGAAACCATACACTCTCATCCTGTACCATCACCTGAGCCAACACCAACAAACACTGTACCAACTACATCAACAAACACACATCTTGAACCAATAAACCCTGAGCCAACAAACCCGGTCACTACTACTCAATCTCAAACAACAACTAAACCAAAAAGGAAAAAGCATACTGCCCTCAACACAAAACATTCCAAGGCCAAACAGACATCTCCTAGAGCTGTTTATTCCAGAAGAATCATTAAAAGGGCAAATAGGCCTTCCTTACCACCAGTTGAGGACAGTTCTAGTGAAGAAGAAGAAATGATTGAAGTGCCTCAAGCAAAGAGGAGGAGGCTGATTCTTACAGACTCTGATGATGAGCAAGTTGTTGAGGCTCAAGAGAAAATTTCTAAGGATATTCCTACTGGTGAGACAGAGGTTATCATAGAACCTACTGTAGAAGAATCAGGTTTCAAGATTGCTGAACCAGAACTTGCTAAGAAGGTTCAGACTGATAATGATGATAGAGATGCATTGCCTACAATGGAAGAGTTTGATGAAACTCCATTTTCTTTTGACAATGAAGCATCTACTCCAACACCCATGGTGGTGACAAACTCTGTTGATACTGGTGTTGCAGATGGGCCTACTTTTGTCCTAGAAGACACTGAGGTTGCTTCCCACACAGAATTAAACTCTGATGCACATCATGTTTCTGATCCTGGTGAGGAGATTGATAAACCAGAGAAAGTGGTTTCTTCAAAGCATACACAAGGTGATAAAGGAAAACAGGTTGCTCAAGAACCAGTTGCTCAAGATGAAGACATTGCTTCAGTTGCACCTACTGATGTGTCAGTTAATGATTCATTTGAAGACAAGAGTACAGGAGCTGAAAATGAACAATTTCAAACTGATGGTCAGAAAACAGGAGAAAAACCAGACTTTGCTGGACCTTCTGTTAATGAGATTGATGATAATTATTTGACCCAGCAAACTGCAGATTGGTACAAGTCAGATTGTATTTTTCCTCCTGGCAGAGCAGCTACCTTTCTCAAGGCAAATTCTTCAAAGATTTCAAATCCTGATATTTTCACTTGTTTACAAGGAACAGTGATTCAGATCAAGTCCTTGAATCACAGATTTGATGATAATCAGAAGGCAATTGTTGATCTTCGAACAGAGGCTGCTACTCATGAGGAGAAATCTCAAAGAGCTAATTCTAAGCTATTTCAACAATTTTCCAAAGCTCAAGAGAATTTAAATGACAGATTGAGCAAAGTTGAAAAGAATCAGCTTTTGTTGACTGAGAAGGTTGATTCTATTGCAAACTCTCTTGAGTTAATCACCTCTATTCTGATTCCAGATGGTGATGATGTCAAAAGGGGGAGAGAATTGCTAAAACTAGGTGTAAGCAAACTCAAACTCTGTCAAAGAAGGATCATCTGGATGAAGAAGGTGCAAATGCTGATAAGGGGTTAAGAAGTGCAAATCCTAGACATGGACATGGAAGGTCTACAAGGTCAAAGCCAAATTTGGTGACAGATACAAATCTTCAGAGTACTTCTACTTCAAGGCAAAAGGATTTGTCATTCACTGACAATCCACAAACAGATGAAGAATTGGCTGCTAAGATCTTTCGTGAGGAAAATGCTGAGGCTACACTTGAAGACATACAAGCTGAAGAAAAGCTATTGCAAAAAGAACATTTAAAAGCACTGAAGTACAAGAAAGGAAAGAAGACTGTCAAAGCTTCAAAGCCTGCAATGAAAGGGATTGAAATCAAAGAGAATTTATCTGGTATTCAAGAAGAAGAAGAAGAAGAAGAAGGAAAGTTGATAAGAAAGTCTTCTCTTGATGCCAAGTTAAAGCTAAAAGGGGTGATGGGTGAAGAGAGCAAAGGCAAAATGATAGTTACAACCTCTGTTGCCACACAAGTTGTACAGATTCAAAGCAAACCTTTACCTGGGTTTTCTAGGCCAAAGATTCCAGTTCAAGAACAAACAGGAGTGACTGGTGGTTATCAACACAATGTTGCTTGTTCAGGAAAGCCACCAGGCAGGAATACTTCTGGCTTAGGTTCAAGAAGAGATTTGAGAGTTAGTAACAGTCCAAGAGATCCCTCTGCACTTGTCTCTCTTGGTTCTGGTATTACTCAAGAAAATTTGGACAAGTTGGAATCAGTTCAACTAGTTCATCAAAGGAGCTTAGATATTCACTTTCTGTTATACTTTATGACAGATGGAACAGTGTATAGAGTGAATGAAGAAGCAATCAAATTAAAGTTGTTTGAAGAACTTCGGTATGTTCTGCATATATTCAGAGTCAGAAACAGACGAACAGAGCTTATTGCTAATTCTATAAGGGAATATATGCTGAAAGCCAAAGCCTTTACAGGATCGAAGACTACTGAAGAGTATGTTCCTAAATACAGAGATTGGAATGGAAATCTTGTAGAGATGAAGAAAGGAACTGCTAAATTAAAGACTGATCTGGGGATTACAGTTCTTGATTTTAATTCTCAATCAGAGGAAGTCAAGTTCATTAGACTGGGTAATGAGATGAGGAGAAATAAAATCTACGATCTAAGAGCTGCTATCTTTCAAACTGATGAGAATGATCCAGAATTAAAAGAGATCAAGGAAGCTATGCAGAGAGAACTTGAAAATGCTGAGAGAAGATTATTGATAGACTATCTCAGAACAACTCCAGATCTTGAGGAGGTTAGGTAGACAGAATTTGTAAGTAATTTGAATTTTCTGTAGATTCTGTTAAGTCAAGATTAAACTCTGGTTATATGTTAAACACTGTGTTTTTATTTGATTGTTTTGACATCATCAATTACTGTGAACTTGTACATTTTTCTAATGAACAAGTTGGGGGAGATTGTTAGATATAATTGATGTGATTTAATGTTAGTGTTTAAGTGTTACAGGTAAAAAGAGTTTAACTTGTTAATGGAAGCAGTCGCAGCAGAGTTTGAGTATACGTTGACAGCTGGAAGCGCAAACGCTGACAGAAGGAAGTGTAAACACTGCTAGCTGAACACAAGGAAGCGCAAACACTGCTGGCTAGGAGAGCATCAGAGTTTGCTAAAGTCTGTTTACTGGAAGCGTCTACAAGTCAACAGAGTTTGAAGATTAATTCAAGATTAATATGGAAGCAAAATCTTTGAAGATTGGATAGCTGTCAAAGAGATTGAGTTGACTTAGGAGACGTGTAGCAATCGTAATTGATATCAATTGTATAGCTTAATTATAGGAGAATCAATTAACGATTGTACGTAGCTGTATATCTTATAAATACAGTTAGGTTAACCCTAGAAGGGTATCCATCGTGAACGAATATCATTCATTGTAACCTAAGCAGCTCTCTGTGATCTTTTACATCACTGAGAGAGGAATTAATAATTCCAAACAGTTTTAAGTACTAAAACGTGTGTTCTTGTTATTTACTCATACAGTACTTGATTATATATATTGTGTATTCGACCTAACATAATTTGTATCACCATTACATATCAAGTACTTAGGTTTATTTGTATCTTTTCATACTTTGTTTTTATCATGGTTTCATCAGATCCCATGATGACGAGCGGTTCGATTATGAACTAATCATTGTCATGGGATTCTAATGGATTTATTTATGGAGTTTTAGTATCTTGATGCTTTAAAGATCTGTGTGTGATGTATATCTGATATTCTCGTATGGTTATGCTTAATTGTTAGATGCGTAGCTAACATCTAATTTGTTAATCTCTTGTGAAGTGAAAGTGGATCTTGAGATTTAGAACTTGCCATGCTAGCATAGGTTCATGATTGTTTATCAATATGATTCGTAGTATAAGATGAGAATACTTATATTGCCATATGTGATCATTATGGATAACTTGTTCTTCAACCGTTATGTTTACAAATTCTATAGACATATAGGGTCTAAGCATAATTGGTGTCTATTCATCTTCTATTTCTGTTGTGGATGTATGTTTAGTTTGGTATTCGTATACTGAGAAGTAGCGTGTACTTGTTTCGTGTTGTCTGATCAGATATCATAACCATTACATATAGTGATTTAAGGCGTCAGATCTAAGCAAAGTATTTAATGAAGTTAGGATTCCTTGTTTTCTCTTGCAGAAGTAATTCGATTCAATTCTCGTTAGTTAGTTAATTCTTAGTTGTTAATTTACTTCCTTAGTTAATTTTAGTTAATCAAAACCCAATCTTGTTATTTGTCTTAGCAGTGAATTAAAACCATACATTGTTGCATAGGTACTAAACTGAATTATAAACCAGATCTCTGTGGGAACGAACTTGACTTATATCTATATTACTTGTGACCACGTACGCTTGCGTGATTTAGTGCAAACAAGTTTTTGGCATCGTTGTCGGGGATCATTGGTGTTTTATTTTTAGTTTATGTGCTTGTCAATAGCGGTCGTTAAAGTTCACTCTCTCGGATTTTTTTTTCTTACCTATCTTGTTTAGTTCGGTGTTTTTCAGGTACTTGAGTGTTTGAAGATGGCATGCGAGGAGTTGCCATGGTGGGCATATTCGAGGATATCCATGCATCAGCAATGTGAGTAGTGTTTGGGCGTTTATGAGACCTCACAGTATTGTTACTACGAAGGAGTTGATCCATATGTCACTTATGAGGAACAACCATATTTTCAATACCATCCTCAACAGTACCAGCAAGATGTTCCAAATATGTCATATTTCTTTGGTAGTGAAGATTTTCAATATCAGCAACCTACTCCTACTTTTCAGTCAGATGAGATTGATGTGGAGGAGATTAGGATGCTTGCAAAGAGTAATGAGGAGTCTATCAAATCTTTGGAGACACTAGTTGCTCAAGTTTTTAGTGCCTTGGAACAAGAGAAACATCAATTCATACTAGAGGCAATTCCAGAAAATAACGGTGACTTGGAGCAAGGTACTGCATGCATAATTGAGGAAGACAAATTCCAAGGTGAGGTGAGCATTCGCAAGCCATGTGAGGAATTTGATCATGCTAGAATGGTGGATGATTTGGAAAGGGCACTATTTGGGACAGACACTGTTGAGCTACACAAATTTCAAGAATTGGTATGTGCGTACCAAGAGGCTGATGAACATGGGAAAGATGCAGGTCTTCTACTTGACTCAGAGTATAAAGATGGAGGTAGCGCATTAGAGCCAATGGAGGAAGTTCTCTTTGAGGAACCAAAGGCTTCAGCAACTTACATTTACTCTCCTCCATTATATTCAAGCGAAGCCCGCGAATGTGTGTTGTTCTATAAATTGTCAGATTTTGGATCAACAGATGAAGGCATTGGAATAGGACATAGTTGTTATACGAATAGGCCAAGCGAGGAGAAAGGGCGGAAAGTGTGCCAACGTGATGATGATGAAGTCTCACGAAGAGATGACCAGGCCAACTATTATCATTCTTAGCGGAGGCTTGGAAGTAACGTCAAGCTATTGAGGTTAAAGAAGCGCTTCGTGGGAGGCAACCCACATTAGTGTAGGAAAAAAAATTAAAATTTTTTTGAGTGTTTTTCTAAAAAAAAAAAAACAGCAGAAAATTCCAGCCATGGCACACGATTCAGGATATAGCCGACCAAAGTTTATGTCCAGGAAGGTTAGTTGTATTACTTTTGGTTTTACTTTTGTTTTTGTTTTTTATTTTAATTTTTGTTTTTCAAAAAAAAAACAGTCAGTGAATTTCACGCGCCATAGCACCAGGTCCGCGCCACTTCGTAGCCCGGTTTATGGTTTCTGTTTAAGGGGGGTATACACGAGTGTGTGTTGTGTTATATATATATATAAAAAATGCAAAATCAATTCAACAGCTAAGCCACGCGCTGTATTGCCAAAACTACGCCAGGTCGCATTCAACCTTCTGTCCAGGCAGTTTTTGTCCGAGTATTTATGTGTTTTAATACACATATTTTATTGCTTAAAAAAAACACATATTTTATTAAATAAACATTCATCTCCTAAATCAATTCCAACCCCTTTTCTAATTATTTTCTCCACCTAAAATCCTAATTCTAGTCTTATATTAATTCCAAATTCTTCCCAATCCATCTCCTATTTCATATTTTTTTTTATTTTTTTTCTTCCCAAATCTATATACCCACCTATATATACACACAAATCCTACCCCATTCCAATTATATTTCCTACAATTAATTTCAAGACTTCAAGATTCAAGTTTGGGGGAATTTTAATTGCAAGCTTCACCTCTCCGGTTCGTATTTGGGGTATATTTCTTCCTTTTTATTTTTATATTACGAATTGTGTTCTTGCATTATTAGGGTTGTGTGTTCTTGATTATTTAGGGGTGAAGGAATTTACGGACGAGCGGAAGCGCGGTATAACAATTATTCCGTAAAAACCATGTATCGTGCATATAGAAAATCATATAAAAATGAAATAGCGGAGGAATCGAAACCTTACCTTGAAATCGAAGCTTTACAAAATGGTGTTTTAGCAGTTGCTCCTCAGAGTGTGAAGCACTCTACCGGTATCCACCAAGATTAATTCTTCGACGAAGCTTTTTATAAAACTAAGCTTTTATAAAAATGGAGGTTTGAGAGAGAGAGAGAGAGATGAAGAAGATGAGGGAGGCAACTAGGTTTTTCACAAAAACCAAAAGTGTATAAATTCATTCTCATCTCATTCTATTTATAGGGCTCATGTAGGGTTTTCATAATTAATATATCATTATATATTAATATATAAATCCTACACTTTATCTTATAAAATGTTAAATAATAATTAAAACAATTTTAATCATTATTAAAACAACTTGCTCTCTCAAAATACCTTCATCAATAAATTAATCTTTTTATGGTGTGACCCTGTAGGTTCAATATTAAGCCGGTAGTAGAAATAAATAATAATAAACTTTTTATTTATTATTTATATGAATTCTAAAATTCATTAAATATAATTAACTGATTAATTATATTTATTCTACATCGTGAGTGATGCTTCTCAACATATCGCGACTATCCGGATAATATGAATTCACTGCTTAGAATACCAAGAACCTGTCAGTGCTAGTTACTGTACAATCAATTCCTTCTACCCTGCAATATCCCGATTAAATACAAGGCATGGAACTCGTGTCAAGCCTATCAAATTTAATCATATGATTCTTATTCATAATGCAAAGTTCATATTAATGCAAATTAGAAACTCCTTTCTAATTTCATACACTCTGGCCAGAGATTCCAGAACTCGCATTATAAGAATAACATAGGATATTCTCTTCTTTTACTAGAAGGGGTAGATCCTTTATTGACCGTTAACTATCTCCATACACAAATCCCTATGCCCAGAATAGACCTAATGGATGTCCTTGAGACTAAGGACTAAACCAAAGCATAGTTCATTATATACAAGATTACTATAACGATCTCAAGTCTAAGGACACTTGTACAACTATCACTCAGTGAACAACTATCGACACGTGAGTAAACTCCATTAGTTGTTCAACTTGTCGAGTCATGTTCAGTGAACTTATTCCATAATAAGCACCTACATACTAGCTATAGTGTCACCACACAAATGCCTATGAGAACAGACATCCTCCTTAAAGGAGCAAGCATAGTATGTACCAATCTTTGCGGATTCACTAACTTCCGATTAGTTATCCTATGATCAGGAACTGTTTAAGTCTAGAGTTATCATCTTCTAGATCTCACTATTATAATCTCATTATAATTCTAGAAGCTTTACTCTAAACTATGGAACATCTTATTTAAGACACTTTAAATAGATAAAGCCCGTATTAAAAACAAATAAGTCTTTTATTAATATTAATGAAATCAAATAAGAATACAAGAAAGTCCTTCCTAAATCATCATGCATGATTGGATTTTAGGACAAACTCTTTCAATCTCCCACTTGTACTAAAGCCAATCACTCTGGTATCTAATACCCATTCACTCATTATGACGATCGAAGTGAATCTGAGATTGCGGCTTAGTGAGTGGGTCTGCTATGTTGTTATGTATGTCAACTTTCTCAATGTTGACATCTCTACTTTCAATGATCTCCCTAATCAAAAGAAAGCGCCACAAAACAGTTTTGTAGCGTCACTTACATCTATAAACTCTGCTTCCGCTGTTGAGTCAGCCGTTGTAGGCTGTTTGGAACTCTTCCAACTAATCGCTCCACCCTTCAAGGTAAACACGTACCCTAACATGGATTTGCTATCATCACTTTCTGATTGAAAACTAGAGTAGGTATAACCCTTCTATTTTTCAACTCAGATCCACTAAAAACAAGAAAAATATCCTTAGTCCTTCACAAGTACTTAATGATGTTCTTCACTTCTTTCTAGTGGTCTTCACCTGGATCCGACTGATATCTGCTCGTCAAATTAATTGAATGAGCAATATCATGCCTAGTACATAACATCGTGTACATGATAGATCCTATTGCTAAAGCATAAGGAATCTTACTCATACGCTCTCTTTCCTCACGTGTCTCATGAGACATCTTCTCGGAAAGGGATACTCCATGGCTCATCGGTATGAGACCTCTCTTGGAGTTTTCCATGCTAAACCTTTTAAGAACTTTCTCGATGTATGTACCCTGGGTAAGACCTATCATTCTTCTAGATCTATCTCTATAGATCTTCATACCGAGAATGTTAGATGCTTCTCCCAAGTCCTTCATAGTGAAGTTCTTTGATAGCCAAACTTTGACTGATTGCAGCATCGGTATATCATTTCCTATAAGAAGTATGTCATCCACATACAATACAAGAAATGTTATCGCGCTCCCACTAACCTTCTTGTAGACACATGGTTCATCAATGTTCTTGATAAAATCAAAACTCTTTGATTTTCTCATTAAAATATATGTTCCATCTACGAGAAGCTTGCTTCAATCTATATATGGATCACAAGCAAAATCCGAATTGATTTGAGTAGGGCTACATGCAAAAAGTTTCATCAAAGTCAATCCTTTGCCTTTGTCTGAATTCTTTTGCCATGAGCCTGGCCTTATAGGTCTCCACCTGGCCATCTACTCCAATCTTTCTCTTGTATACCCTTTAGCACCCAATAAGTCTAACGTCCTCAGGTGCTTCAACCAAGGTCCATACTTGGTTGGCATACATAGAATCCATTTCAGATTTCATGGCCGTCTGCCATTTCTCTGAGTCAACACTATGCCACATAAGGTTGTTTAGTTTGAACAGGAGTTTCCTTTTGAACTGTAGTAGTTTGTGTTTTATGAACTTCTTTAAGTTCAATCTTGCTCCCACAGTAATCCCCTAAAATCTCTTTAGGATATCCCACAAACCTACATTTTACGGATCGAGATTCCAGCTTATCATGGTCAACTTTCTTGACATAAGCTGGACATCCCCAAATCTTAATGTGTTTATGACTCGATTTCCTTTCTTTCCATATCTCATATGGAGTTTGAGGAACAGATTTGGAAAGCACCTTATTCAGTAAATATGCTGAGGTTTCCAATTCATAACCCTAAAGTGATACTGGAAGATCTGCATAGCTCATCGTGGATCGAACCATGTCTAACAAAGTTCAATTTCTCCTTTCAGATACTCCACTCAACTATGGAGTGTCCGGATGAGTCCACTGGGAGACTATACTATTTTCTTTGAGATAATATAGAAACACACCACTCAAGTATTCATCTCCTCGATCTGATCGAAGAGCTCTAATACTATGTTTGGTTTATTTCTCTACTTCATAACTGTATTCTTTGAACTTTTCAAAGGCTTCAGATTTGTATTTCATCAAATACATATATCTGAATCTAGATCAATTATCTATGAAAGTCACGAAGTATTAAAATCCTGCCATGGCTTGCGCAGACATCTGTCCACATACATCTATGTGTACCAATACCAGCAACTCTCTAGCGCTCTCTCCATGTCCACTAAATGGAGATTTGGTCATTTTACCCAACAGACAAGACATGCATGTAGGATATGATTCAAAATCAAAGGGTTCCAGTAGCCTTCCCTTATGCAATGTCCGAAGTCTATTTTCACTAATATGACCAAGTCTGTAGTGCCATAAGTAGGTAGGATTTTTCATCATCTTTTTTTTTCTTTGTTTAATATGAAGTAAAACATATTCTATGTCACATACATACAGACCATTATTTGAAGTTCCACTACCATAAAGAACATTATCTCTGAGGATTTGATGTTTAATATTCTGAATAATAAATGAAAATCCATCCAAGTCTAACATTGGAATAGAAATAATATTCCTCACAATCGAGGGAACCAAAATAACAATTATTTAAAATAATAGTCTTGCCCGTAAGCATATGTAAATCAAATGACCCTACAGTTATGGCAGCAACTCTTGCTCCATTGCCCATCCGTAGAATCGCCTTCTCTTCCCCAAGAGCCCTACTTCTCCTTAGTCCTCGCAACGAAGTGCAAATGTGAGAACCACAAGTAGTATCTAATACCTAAGTAGAAGTTTGATTTAGTGACATGTTTACTTCAATCATAAACATATCTGAATTAGAAGTGGCAGTCTTACTAGCCTTCTTCACCTTCAGTTCTGCAAGATAAACCTTACAGTTCCTCTTCCAGTGCCTCACCTTGTTACAGTGAAAACAAACAGCATATCCCAGCTTCTTAGCCCTTGAGAACTTTTCTCAAGCTTCGAAGCCAGTCAGCATAGTTGGGACCAGTCAATATGTGAGCATCTAGTATGCTCCGGAGTGATAGTGCAGCAGACATAGTGTATATAGTAAATCTGTAAATGATAAACACATAACAACACTTAGCAAATATTCAATTTCATTTTAAAAACACTATATGAATCGGGTCTTTATTCATAAGTGGCTCCCGCTAGTTTATCTAATTTATACAACCCCCTAAGTGAATAAATAAGCATTCAAAATGCTAGTGGGAATAGGGATCTTACATTTCATCACACAACCCCGGCTGTGGCACGAAACGCCATGTGATGTTCAGTAGGCAGACAACTCTTGTCAATTACATCTCATGTTATTCCCTAATAAAACTTCAGCCTCTTGAATAATTGAGTCACGGCTGTGGCACGATAAACTCAATATTCTAAGTCAAGTCTAACCCAACATTCTGTACAATTGAATTAGTCTCCAATAGCCCACGGCTGTGGCACGTAACGACCATTAGATTCTAATTCATTGTACACATCTCTATGTAATAGACAAGTATTTCTTATTTCGAAATCAAAGCCCTCGGCTGTGGCACGAAACGACAGTGATTCAAAAATGAGAACTACTTTCTACCATGTTGGAAGGCTATGACCGACACAAGCCCGTTGTGTCATTGGCCAATTACTACTTGATATTTATAAAAGAGGTTTTTTTTAAGGTCACGAAACATTTTCGTATAAACCTATAAGTAACGTGTTTTAAGTTTAATAGATAATCTAAATCTATAACAAAAACACGAAAAATCTCAATATTATTAGTCAAGTCAAATCCAACATTTTGTACAATTAAATTAGATTCCAATAGCCCACGGCTGTAGCACGTAACGACCACTAAAATCTAATTTTGTACACATCTAATGTAACAGACAAGTATTTTCATGTTGATCGGTAACAAAGTCCTCGGCTGTAGCACGAAACGACAATGCACCGAAAACAAGAAATACTTTCTGTCATGTTGGAAGACCATAACCGACACAAAACTTTTTGTGCCTATGGCGGATTACAACTTGACATATATAATACATAGATCTCATCTTCTTTGTTATTAACCAATAATTAAAACTCTTTTAATTATTAATTCTATTTCTAAACTCTTTAGAAAATTAATCTCTCCCTTAATTTAATTTCTTAAATTAAATCAATAATTAATAATATTAAGATCACGACTTAATTATTTTATAATCAATTAAATCTTATTTAATCAATTAATAAAATTGCTAACTAATTATTCATTTCATAAATAAATAATTATCAGCCATTATTAATTAACTAATATTATTTAACAATCATAATCATATTATAAAGAAATTCTCTTTTCTGAATTAAATATTTCAAATCAATAATCGATAATCGGATGATTCCCAGATCGGGGGGAGCATTGTCAAGAGGCGTCACTTAATACCCCTTTCTTACAGATCAAAATCTGTTTTTGACAGAATCATCCTTTCTCTCAATATTGAAAATTCATATTTAATCATGTGTTTCACAAACACAAGAATTTCATGATTGTATTTATAATATTAATATTAAGGTAAGAAACGATTCATATTCTAGATTTTCTAGAGCACGCCTTATGTTGATTTAAGTTCACCTAAATCTATCATCTCATGGTAAGCATAGGCATATATCTCATATACAAAATTAAATAAACAAGTAGGCATGCAAGCAATATCATGTCACACATTGATATAATGATGTATGGATTTATCGTAGCATTTAAAAGCAATTTAAAACAATTAAAATATGCTTTAAAACACTTCCGGTAATATAAATATTTCAAAAATATTATATAAAAAATATTTGACCACTCCATTAGATCCGTATCGGAAATACGAATCCAACGATATATTGCACGCCCAAAACGGAGTTACGAAACTCCAAGAAAATCAAATTTAATGTGGACAGAAGGGATGTAACGCATTACAGGAATGCGTTACTACAATTACATGCCCTTTGATTGTGTAACGCATGACGCTCATGCGTTACAGACCCTGTCACGGATTCCTCTAATGCGCAACACCCCTCCCCGCATTTGAGTAACACGCGCTTGGCACAGCAGTCGAATTTTTTTTTTTTTTTTTGTTTGCTTTTGCTGCCGTTGCAAGTAGTAACTGCTGCTATTACTATTCGACAAACAACTGCCGTAAACCAAATTGTAACAGCCACTTTTAATAGTAATAACTATTATTATTATTATTTTAATTTTACTATTAATAAATTAATTAACAATTAATTAATAAATTAATAAAAAATCAGAATAATATGATTTCTGAAATCAAACAGCAGCAACAATTACAAGGTAGCTATGGTGTTCTTGTGCAAATTTTAATTTCATATTATTCACATGCATGATTATTTTATGAATTTTAATCAAAACAATTTTAAAAAATTCATAAAAAATAATCTACACATCACAAAATTATGAAAAAAATATCTAGATGATCCATAACACTTATAGAACCCAGATCAATGGTCAAAACTTCATGCAAATATTATTTTGAATTAATTCATAATTAAATCCAAATAAACTTGCAAAAATCATAATAAATCCATACATGCATAAAAAAATCTAAATTTTTTTTATATGAATCTCTATATGCAAAACCTAGCTCTGATGCCATTGAAAGAATTTACGGACGAGCGGAAGCGCGGTATAACAATTATTCCGTAAAAATCATGTATCGTGCATATAGAAAAATCATATAAAAATGAAATAGCGGAGGAATCGAAACCTTACCTTGAAATCGAAGCTTTACAAAATGGTGTTTTAGCAGTTGCTCCTCAGAGTGTGAAGCACTCTACCGGTATCCACCAAGATTAATTCTTCGATGAAGCTTTTTATAAAACTAAGCTTTTATAAAAATGGAGGTTTGAGAGAGAGCGAGAGAGAGATGAAGAAGATGAGGGAGGCAACTAGGTTTTTCACAAAAACCAAAAGTGTATAAATTCATTCTCATCTCATTCTATTTATAGGGCTCATGTATGGTTTTCATAATTAATATATCATTATATATTAATATATAAATCCTACACTTTATCTTATAAAATGTTAAATAATAATTAAAACAATTTTAATCATTATTAAAACAACTTGCTCTCTCAAAATACCTTCATCAATAAATTAATCTTTTTATGGTGTGACCCTGTAGGTTCAATATTAAGCTGGTAGTAGAAATAAATAATAATAAACTTTTTATTTATTATTTATATGAATTCTAAAATTCATTAAATATAATTAACTGATTAATTATATTTATTATACATCGTGAGTGATGCTTCTCAACATATCGCGACTATCCGGATAATATGAATTCACTGCTTAGAATACTAAGAACCTGTCAGTGCTAGTTACTGTACAATCAATTCCTTCTACCCTACAATATCCCGATTAAATACAAGGCATGGAACTCGTGTCAAGCCTATCAAATTTAATCATATGATTCTTATTCATAATGCAAAGTTCATATTAATGCAAATTAGAAACTCCTTTCTAATTTCATACACTCTGGCCAGAGATTCCAGAACTCGCATACTAAGAATAACATAGGATACTCTTCTTTTACTAGAAGGGGTAGATCCTTTATTGACCGTTAACTATCTCCATACACAAATCCCTATGCCCAGAATAGACCTAATGGATGTCCTTGAGACTAAGGACTAAACCAAAGCATAGTTCATTATATACAAGATTACTATAACGATCTCAAGTCTAAGGACACTTGTACAACTATCACTCAGTGAACAACTATCGACATGTGAGTAAACTCCATTAGTTGTTCAACTTGTCGAGTCATGTTCAGTGAACTTATTCCATAATAAGCACCTACATACTAGCTATAGTGTCACCACACAAATGCCTATGAGAACAGATATCCTCCTTAAAGGAGCAAGCATAGTATGTACCAATCTTTGCGGATTCACTAACTTCCGATTAGTTATCCTATGATCAGGAACTGTTTAAGTCTAGAGTTATCATCTTCTAGATCTCACTATTATAATCTCATTATAATTCTAGAAGCTTTACTCTAAACTATGGAACATCTTATTTAAGACACTTTAAATAGATAAAGCCCGTAATAAAAACAAATAAGTCTTTTATTAATATTAATGAAATCAAATAAGAATACAAGAAAGTCCTTCCTAAATCATCATGCATGATTGGATTTTAGGACAAACTCTTTCAGGGGGTATTTGTGAATTCGATTTTTTTGTGGATTTTGGTGAATTTTGTGAGTTGGGTATTGATTTATATGGCACTTAAGCATCAACGAGGTAGTACTAGTACCCGTCCAACCTCGGATGAGGATGCTAGTGGAGGTAATGGGGAGAAATTTATGTCGGTTGAAGCTCAAAACGAGTATGATAAATTGATGGCGAGGTCGATTACTAAAGAAAGAGGCTTTTTACCGATCACCCATTCGGATTTAGTTCGTAGGACGAGTAGGTATGTTTCTGCTTTCCCTCGTATTTACTTCCATTCAATGAGGGCATTGAATATTTTAAGTTTGGGGGTGGTTTTAGGGATTAGTAGTTGTTGTTGTATTATGTGTTCATGTAGGATTTCATGTTTTGCATATTAGTATTAGTAAATTATGCATTTATGTTCGTGTTATCTACGTTTGTTTCATATAGGACATTCTGTTTTTATGTGCGTATACCATGTGAGTTCATTTTAGTTGCATTTTCATGGCATGCATATTTCATGATCCCTTAGGACGAGCTGATTCTGATTGGTAGATAGGTGTTTAATTGAGTGTGGTAATGATGAGTAGAGGGTTGATTTATAGTCCTTATGAAATTGACTTGAATGTTACGGGAACAAAATTTTTTACACAGTCTCATTGGGTGTTTTTGGGCTAGGTTAGGGTCATGCCTGTTTGGATGTTTTGAGATTTAATCACTTGATTATATTTAAAATTTTCGTTATTCCCTTGATGGCGTAGAAGCACTAAAGTCTAAGTTTGGGGGAAACCAGGGATTTCATAATAGTTGTAAATAATTGTCAATAATGGCTATGTGTCAAATGGCTAGTAGCCGGCTCATATTTATATGAGTAGTCTAGGGTTGGAATTGAGAATTCTCATTCCAGATTGCATGAAAAAAAAGAAAAAAATAATTAAAAAAAAAGAAAAGAAAAAGAAAAAAAATAATAGTTTCAATTGTTAAATGCAAAATTAACCACGAGTGAGCTCTTTAATACTCGAGTAATTAAGTCTGAGGGGATCTATTTGGATTTAGTTGCATTCTTTGAGATATTTGCTTGCTAGTTGGTTTTGGTTAGTTTAAAGGGGATCCTTGCATTTTCAATTAGTTGCATTCATGCATTGCATTTGTGACGCCCCCAAATCTGAGGTCAAAGATTCAGGTCGTCACATCATCATCCAACTATATCATACCTGTATTAACTTTACAACTCAACAATACATCCATCCACACCTCAATCTTACACACAATCAAGTTAGAGCCTCAGAAACGATAACCAAAAGTAACACTAAATATTACAATTCATCTGTACAATCCAGAGTCTTACGCAATTCCACTTATACAACTACACTTGAAGACAAGTCTTACTATTACAGTTGAAAACCTATCAGACTACTCTGTAGTATTTATCAGGGACTAAATCATCTCCGGGTACTTCTTCTACTCCTCTTCTGCTGGTGCGGAGTTAATCGGCCAAATTCTTCCCTTTCTGAAAAGTTTTTATAAAGCAAGAATGAGCTACATAATGCTCAGCAAGTTCACTATTTTGTAAAATAATAATGTGGTTTATTTCGAAAACATTCCCAACTATATGGGTATATATCTCAGATTTCAAAACATAATTGGACAACGTATGTGCCCGAGTTTGAATAAAACATCTATACTCACTAAGGAGCTTTAGGATAACATATGAACCCCTTATAAGGTTCCCATTTCAATATATCTCAAGTTTGAAAATATATACATATTAATATATCATTTTCGGCAAAACACTCTACGATTAACATACTGTACAGGGAATACATCATTGCAAACCTCTATCCTTCCATTAGCTTAGAAGGTTTCTCATACAAAAACATTTCATTCTTTGAAATAATTGCAAGAGTGCACCAACACGTGCCAATCTTTATAGAAAATCTTGCAGTTCCAGACACTGCACGATGTCAATATTTTCTCATAAAAAACCACACTATCGGCAACTTGGCACTTAGGCCCAAGAAGCAGTGTTTGAGTATTTTTCCAAAGTGGAGGATGGGACTGGAAGAAAACATAAAAACCTGACAAGGATTGACGATGATCAGTCGCCACATCCAAGTCCAATAATCCGCGGGTCTTCTCTACTAGTAGAAGGATAGAAACTACATCCGTAACTACCCTTGGGTGAAAACTACATCCGTAATCACCCTCGATGAAAACTACATCCGTAATCATCCTTCGGCAACACCTGGGCCGGAATAATAATTGATGGACCGCCTGGCTCACGGCCGCTTACACATCCCGGGAATCGTTCGTCAACGATTCCCACACCTGCCAGAGTCCCCTTTTTCTTTTCTTTTCAAAAATCATTTTGATAGAAAATTCGAGTAGTTGAAGTTCGACCTCAGTCGACCGATAATTCTTGAAAAACGTACAAGAAGCAAAACCTGACCGGGGGTTTTCGAAAATGTTTTGAGTTCGAAAGAGTTCGAGTTTGAAAGTATTAAAGGTATCTTGGATTAGCTTTGTTTTTAAAATAGTGAACAATAATTATTAAATGATATTTTAAGATCTAATATTAATAATTAATAAAATAATTATTTAATAAATAAACTTTTAATCCAAGATAGGGTTTCGAGTATTTACGAAGATATAATAATAGTTATTTGAATACACGATACCACCCGAATGCCCCTTCGGGTTTTCGCAATATAGATACGATATAATAATATACCGCTCCCCGGTCAATAGTATATACGGACCGCTACGACCTCTATTGCTAGAGTCGTTGTCCGAAGAAAACATTTCAATCTAAGTTCAAGGGGTAAAAGCATACATGTACTTGTTCAATCTCAATTGCATCAATACTTCGATAAACATAGCATTTGATATAATTTGAAAACTACAAACACAATAGTGAAAATCCTTGTATAGGGATAAGTTTTGAAAAGTAAACTTGCCTTGGTTTGGTTGGGGTGGTCGAGCGTGCGAATTCGAACGATCTATACATAAACAATAATCGTTCGTTAGTACCTTAACAACTTCTTTCTAATTACGGGGTTTTAAGGGGATACGAAATTAACTTAACGACTTCGTCTTATGACTCTCTAGCCCCTCTATAGGTCCATGTCATCACTCGATTACGCTCGTCACTTATTCGACTTAATTTAGTTACCACATTCGAACCATAACCATTACTCCTAGAATTATGCTCCACTAACGACTTTTTCCCTTGCACGAAATTTACTCTAGCATTTTTATAAAATTCAAAAATTCGTATTTTAATCCAATTCGTTTTGGGTAGCCTTCACCACTGTATTTCCTAGCATCTCTAATTTTTCCATGATCCCAAATATTTTTTTTAAGGTGTTTAAACAAGGTTCACAAGGGGGTTACCTTATGCAGTCCATAGTCCAGAAACAAAAATCACTCCTCCGGCCATAACTAAAAATCCACACATCACCTAGCTATGAATCTTACATATCCAGAAACTACATTCAATTATCTTTCCATCAATATAAGGTAGGACATCAGGGGACATCATTTGGGTGTTCAAAATCGTGCTACAACACAGGTCAAAGTTCCTGGATAAAATCAGCAAGCTCAAATCACTTAGATCAACCATTTTTCATGCTTCCATAACATAAACACCACTTAAAACACTTAGATCATGACTCATAACACTCATGGAGATATATATGTTCACCATAGTCATAAAATTCACCATCTCAACATCCAAACCTAAGATCCATGTTATCCAATACATATACATCCAAGATAACCCCTAAAATGCATGGATCTACTACCATACTACATGAACAACACATAACCAAGGGTGGTTTGAGATTTCATACCTTCTTGAGCTCCTAGAGACTTTGAACAATCTTTATACAACTTAAAAACACCTTAGATGGCCTCCTACAACACTCACAATGCAAGATCTAAAGGAAGAACAAATTTGGTTACTATTCATCCAAACTTTAATAATTTATAACTTGGAATTGGATGGATGAAATGAAGTGAAATTGCTAGCATACCTTGATTAGATGATGTAGATGACCTAGGAATTATATTATGATTTATGAGTGATGGAAGAGGGAGGAGAAGAATTTTTCTTCTCCACTTTCAAGCTTGGCCGAGAGCACCTTGTTCAAGGGGGGGGGGGAGGAGTTTGATTTTCTTTTGTGTTTTGTGTGGTTGAATAATTGATTGGGTGATACATATAATTGTATGTATTAGCATTGTACAAGCCTAGGTATGGCTATAGGCATGGCTCCTTGTACTATTGGTCTCCTCCTTTTTGAAAAGCATGCAACTAAACACTATTCATCTTCCAATGGCCAACTAGTTTGCTAGGTTTCTAACTACTTGGTTGCATGGGCTTGCATGCAATACTACTCCTTGTATTATTATTCTCCCACCAATGCTTATTATCTAATCTTTAATTCGTATCGTATCTTAATTAATCTCTCGTAATAATATTTTGTCGCGTAGGGATTTCCCTTATAATTCCTTAAGTACTAATTGTGTAAATTCCTCTAATGTCCATAATTCCTTGTCATAATCCTTAATAAATCTTTTAACACTCTAATCATTCTCAAATCCCAACTTTTATAAATCTCACTAACAATACGACTCTTGCCTTCACCATCTCCCTTTTTATCTTACATAGTGAATACAACAACACAGTTTCTCAGACAATCAATTATATTAATCAACAGGGATGACCAGAAAGGTTCCACATTGACATTGCCACAAGATATTAAATAAAATAAAATATTACCAAAAATTAGGGTTCTTACAGCCTCCCCTCCTTAAAAGGATTCCGTCCCGGAATCAGGTTGAAAACAGTTGGGGGTGCTTTTCACGCATTGCGCTTTCTAGTTCCCATGTTGATTCTTCGACATTCTGGTTCCTTCACAAGACTCTCACTAGTTTGACAACCTTGTTCCTCAGCACCTGTTCTTTTCTATCCATGATTTCTACGGGTTGCTCCACATATGTTAAGTCTGGTTGTAGGTCCACTTGGTCGTACTCTATCACATGCCGATGATCGGTGTGGTAGGGTCGTAACATAGACACATGAAACGCATTATGAATTTGCTGCAAGCTTGGGGGCAAGGCTAACTCGTAGGCTAACTTCCCAATACGCCTCAAAATCTCAAAAGGTCCAATAACCTCAGACTTAGCTTCCCTTTCTTACCAAACCGCCTCAATCCTTCTCAGGGGGATACCTTTAGCATCACGAAGTCTCCCACCTCATACTCCTTTGATATCTCATAAAATTTGACCATTCGAAATAATTTCCGGGAAGGTTGCGCAGTTTACACTATTTTGGCCATATCTGGAGTTCTAGAAGTCCGTTTTCAGCGATCTTACTGTCCACGCGAAGCTTGGGAGATTTTCTACAACATTGGATAGGTCTTCCATGCACAGGCTGCGCGTGGTAGGTGCAGGCAGCGTGGCAAGCAGACTGATGGGAGCAGGAAAATTACTGTTTTGTCCTTTTTAAGTTCTAATTGTATTTTGGGCAGTTTTTGGTACTTTAATTGAATTCTAATTGTAATAGAAGGTAATTTCTTGCTGGGCAAGAAATCTAGAACCTATTTAAACACATCCTATCATTGTAATTTGTATCACCATTACATATCAATTACTTAGGTTTATTTGTATCTTTTCATACTTTGTTTTTATCATGGTTTCATCAGATCCCATGATGACGAGCGGTTCGATTATGAACTAATCGTTGTCATGGGATTCTAACGGATTTATTTATGGAGCTTTAGTATCTTGATGCTTTAAAGATCTGTGTGTGATGTATATTTGATATTCTCGTATGGTTATGCTTAATTGTTAGATGTGTAGCTAACATCTAATTTGTTAATCTCTTGTGAAGTGAAAGTGGATATTGAGATTTAGAACTTGCCATGCTAGCATAGGTTCATGATTGTTTATCAACATGATTCGTAGTATGAGATGAGAATACTTATATTGCCCTATGTGATCATTATGGATAACTTGTTCTTCAACCGTTATGTTTACAAATTCTATAGACATATAGGGTCTAAGCATAATTGGTGTCTATTCATCTTCTATCTCTTTTGTGGATGTATGTTTAGTTTGGTATTCGTATACTGAGAAGTAGCGTGTACTTGTTTCGTGTTGTCTGATCAGATATCATAACCATTACATATAGTGATTAAAGGCGTCAGATCTAAGCAAAGTATTTAATGAAGTTAGGATTCCTTGTTTTCTCTTGTAGAAGTAATTCGATTCAATTCTCGTTAGTTAGTTAATTCTTAGTTGTTAATTTACTTCCTTAGTTAATTTTAGTTAATCAAAACCCAATCTTGTTATTTGTCTTAGTAGTGAATTAAAACCATACATTGTTGCATAGGTAGTAAACTGAATTAAAAACCAGATCTCTATGGGAACGAACTTGACTTATATATGTATTACTTGTGACCACGTACGCTTGCGTGATTTAGTGCAAACAATGATGCATTCTTGGAGTTTCTGGAAGTCTCAAGAGAACAGGCTGATGATGCAGTATCATATCAAAGGAGTTTGAAGAATTAGATTGACTATCTTACTGTAGTACCAAAAAGGGTTGATGGCCTATGGTTCAAGAAAATAATGATGGTATCAAAGACCAAGATATGGCATTTAACTTTCGACACTCTACAAAGCCTAAAGCACTCAGGAGTGGATGTGTTCCTTGGATTGATTGAAAAGAGGAATGAAAACAACAAGAGTCTCTTTGATGACTTAAAAAATGATCAACCTTCAAGGCTACCTGAAGTATTCACAAATCCTAGAACCATCATCTATCAAGCTGCAACCAGAGTTGATGATATCAAGCAGCTGATCATTCCTAAGCATCTAACCCCTCAGAACAAACCTCTCATTATTGCCATCATTGAGAAGTTGAACAAGAAGAAGGGTGTAAGAACAGCAGAAGAATTGGAAGCTATATTTTATCTCAGATCATACATTGTAACTGGCATTGTACCTGAGTCTGCTAAGTTCAATCCAAGCAAGGATGGTGATCAAGACAAGGATAAAGACAAAAGTGATGGAAGGAGAAGACATCACAGGAGTGATAAGGGTGATGAAGATAAGAAGAAGAAGAAGGATGACAAGAATAAGAGAAATGATGATGATCAAGGTAAAGTCTCTGAGAGTAAAAGTGGAAAACAGCAAGCCTTAGGCATTGCTGACAGTAACCTCACCACAACACAAGACTCTAAGTCTAGGGTGAATACTGTTAGTAGTGACCTAGCAAAATCTACATCTATGGCTTCTGCAACTATTTTGCCACCTCAAGAAGAGAAGAAGATTCAAGTCAAGAAACCATCTGTGTGTTTCAAAAAGTAAACTGCTAATGGAATACTACAATGGTCTACAAACAAAGGTCACATGCTACTGCCAGGCAACCATGTAAAAAGGATCAAATTCAAACAAGCTGCAAGGAAACTAAAGCTATCCAAATCAAGGACTCTAACAATCTATCCAGGCTTAAAACACCAACCATTAGATAAAGACTTTGATGAAGACCAATTGCAATATCTAAGAGCTCAAAGAATCTACTATGCTGCCATTATGAATAACTGCCTTGAGATTAAATATACTGATGGAAGGGAGAAGAAATTCAAACAAGGACGGTGTCAAAATTGGGGCAAGCTATATGAAATAGAAGGAATCATTGCATTATTGGATTCTGAAGACAAAGTGGAGAAAGTATGGAAGCTGGAGTTGATTGATTTTGTAAAGATGAAGAGAGACTATGCTGAGAAGATAAGAAATGGGTGCTTTGAGAAATGGCTAGAAAGGGAGAAGGAGATTGATAGGCTGGAAGTTGAAGCAGAAAAGCTTAGGGCAAAAGGATTGTGTAGAGTTCAATTCAATCCCTATGTGGTGAAGTGTAGGAGGAGAAATGAAGATAATGTCAATATAAGAATGAACCTACTCAGTCACTATCCTGCCAACATTCTGAAACCAGTACTTGAAGATTTCAAAGACTCTATCATGCTTGAAGAATTGGATGCTTTGGCAGAGATCATAAAGGCCATGGATGAGAATGCAAGAAAGGAGAAAGAAAGAAAACAGAAAGCATATGATGATCTACAAGCCAAAGTAATGGAGATGGAATCAAATGAGAATGGCTAGTATTTCATCATACTGTAAGATTATTCATCTTGTAATTTCATTCATGTGCTCAATCAAATTTCATACCTGTACTTTTCAAGTTTTATCTTTATGTATGTTAGGCTTGTTATCAGACATGAAATTGTGACTAAGGGTCTCACTCACAATTTGGGGGAGATTGTTAGTCATAGAGGCATGCCTGTTTAACATCTAATAACAAGCCTAATTGTATGTAATGCTTTGCATTACTTACATGACCTCTTAACTGAGGGAACCTCTAGTTGTAGAGTTTCTATTTGTTTTGTACTTGCAATAGGCATCAAATCCTAGTTGTGTAACTGTACTTATATAGTCAAGAATAATGCTTGAAAGAAGTTCCAAGGTTCATGCCTCAAGCAAGAAGATAAAGACTGTCAAATAATCACAGTTGGGATTTGAAGAAATGAAGAATTTGCCTAAGTACCAATTCGAGAAGTACTTTTGTCTATTAGAGAAGTCTAGCGTTCGAGAAGTCAGAGATTTGATATCTAAGAAGACACTGTTCGATATCTCTGAATGAACTATTCGATATCTCATTCGATATCTCAGAGATTCGACATGTCTAAATGCTCTATTCGAGAACTCAAGAAGTCAACAAGTCAAAGTGGTATTCGAGTTCTTAAAGGGTCAACAAGTCAAAGTTCCATTCGATATCTCAAGGACTCTGAATGAACTATTCGATATCTCAGGGATTCGACAAGTCAAGTGTTCTATTCGATAACTCAAGGAACCCTGAAGAAAAGTACTATTCGAGAAGTGATTCGATATGTAAATCATACAGTATTCGAGAATTCAGAGTTATCTAATCCGAGTTCTCGAATCAATCACTTAGCCACTTCTCGAATACATTCTTGGAGACAAAATACTGAAGAAATTGTACAAGTCTGAAACCTGCAACAAGCCAATGCACTTTATGGACCACAATCTGTAACGTGCCCTGGAAAGCCTACAAGGAAGCTTGGAGAGATATAGAAGAGACGAAGATCTAAAGAAGTGGATCTGAACAGAACTTTGCAAAGTCAAATCTGTAGCCGTTTGGACACTTACCCAAAAAGGATAGACAGACCAGAAAGTAATTTATTTTAGCTACCTTATTTGTAGTAAGTAGGTTATATTCATGTTCTATAAGGATACAACCTCACTTCCTAAGTAATAATCTTTTGAGAGGAGAAGTTTTTCATACACACTTAAGACATATCTCTCTGAGAAAAACGAAGCTGAGAATACTATCATTTGTATTCACAGATTTTAGCAACCTTTATCTAATAATATATTAGATTAAAGTAATATTGTGTCTTGTGTTATCTTTATCCGCACCTATACATTTGCACACACAAACACTTATCTGCTACACAGATTCAATAACTAAGAAAAGTTCAAGAATCCATTCACCCCCTCTGTATTCTTTTACTGTATTCAATACTCAACAGATAATTTAAAATTTGTACTCAAAATTTAAATAATTTGAATGATTTTTTAAGTGACATTTAAATATGACGGAAAAAACATTATTAAAAATAAAATAAAATGTTATATTAAAAAATGAACAAGTTATATTCTACATATAATTAGTGTACGAGATTTTGAGTGAATAGATCGTCGCAGAATCCCACAATTAAAAATTTGGTATCAAGAAAAGAAAAAAAGTATGGCAGGTGAAGAAAGAAAACAATATATTAATAATTAATTAAGAAAATATTAATAATATCTTTATATTTTACAAGTAATTGAATAAAATCATAAATAACTAATTAAGAAAATTATAATATAATAATATATTTCTTACATGATGCTGAATAGAATTATAATAAAATAATACATATTAGTAGTAATGATAAAAGAACATTCAAATATTAAAATAAATTAGACTAATAGAAAAAATTCAATAATAATGTTGTAATTTTTTATTTGGGCATGTAAACAATAAAAAGTAATAATTAAAAAAATTAAAATAATAATATATATTCACAAAGTATAATAAATAATTTTTTTTGTGAAAATAGAACATAAATAAATATAAAAATAAATATGAACTCAAATATTATAATTTTAATAAAATATAGTAAAATAACTGAGCAAAGCACGACCATTAAGGTAACTAGCATGAGAACCCGTGCGAGGCACGGGGCATGCTCTAGTATGGATTTTATAGTTTTTAGTCGTTGAAGTGTGAGTTGTTGTAGTATTTGTGATAAGTCATATCTATACTCTTTATTAATGTGAAAAACCATGTTTTAATGGTAGACAATAGTACCAAATACCAAATTTGGTTATCATTGTGAAAAACCATGTTTTAATGGTAGACAACAGTACCAGGTACCAAAATACCAAATTTGGCTATCATTAAATTCAGGGTTCGATTCCTTACAACTACATAATTATACAAGAATTATTTATTTTAATTTTTTTTTAGCTTCACCTCGGGTTCGACTCCTTATAACTACATAATTATAAAGAATTTTTTTTTAGCTTTATATCGGATTTGATTCTCTATAACTACATAATTAAATATTTTTTATTAATTTATTAATATTAATATTTCAATCTCGGCTCGTGTTCAATCTGTGCGCGTGCTTCACACGGGTTATCAGCTAGTATGATGTAAATTGTAAAAGGCATCGAAGATTGTCATTTTTTTTAAATTTTATTGTGGATCATTGAATAGAATTTGAGTGTTCAATAGGTGATGTCTACGATATATAAGTTCTGCAAATCATATATTATACATGATCTTGTATATATAAATTTTTAATTACCTTTATAAATAATACACCATATATTATATACGAACCTTTTTTTCTTCAAATGTCATATTTTAAATCACACATTAGTCAATTTGTATGTAAAATGTAATGTGTTATTTTTATGATTCGTCTTTCAAGTCAAATATTTTTTGAACCCGAAGAGTTTAACTGATAAATTATTGCATCTTGTGTAATAATAAACAATTTTCATATTACGTGAACAACTCAATATTTTCATTCTAATATATTGTTGGATAGTATCCTTAATATTAAATATAATATCATTTTATAACCCAATTATATATTTTATGTGGTTCTTTAATCAATAAATGGAAATTAATAAAAAGACCAAATCTCGTTTAAAACCCAACAATATTTAACCAATATAATTTCATATATCATACACATACATATTGTGTGTATGATCTAAAAAACATGTAAAAGTGTGGCCTAGTGGTATGGAGATGCACAAGTTAACTTGATGGTCCAAGTTTGATTTCCACTAAAAATAATTTTTTTATATATAAACAACAATATAGAGGTAAATTAGTCATTTTAAATTATGAATAAAATATCTCATGAATTTTAAGTCTTGTTCGTGTATTATATATAAAATAGATTTTAGATATTAGTTTTACAATCAATTAATCTTATATTGTATGTTGTTTTAACGAAGAAGTGATATGCATTTTTTCATTTAAAAAAATACATATGTTCCAACTATTTTTCATTCAAGTCGCACACACGCATTCACATATTATGTGTATGATTTATGACACAAATGAATGGCTAGCCTAGTGGTATGATTGAGTCCAAATTTGTTGTATGACCCAAGTTCAATTTTCACCAACCAACGAATTCAATTCAAATAAAAAAAAATCATATTACAAAATTTCGTGCATCGCACAGGTTTTAAGTTAGTTTAATAATTCAGGAATATGTATACGTAGACTACATACTATATATTATTAATTTATATATAAATGTACAAATAAAATCGTGACTAACATATTGTTAATAAGACTCAATGATCAAAATACTAAATATTTAATATTCACGCAACACATACATATGTATAATTGATTATACATGTCTATTGTGCTCAAGTGTTACGAACATATACAATTTAAAGATATAATATAAGTTTAATTTACCTTCATAGTTATTTTTATATGTTTTGAAATTAGACAAATGAATTACTGTTAAATGACATTCACATATTACGTGTATGATGTTAAAACACATGTGATAATGCAGTGCAGTGGCTATAGAATGCATAAGTTACATTATATATAGATTCAAGTTCGATTTCTACAAACAACATTTTTTAATTAAACATTAAACATGACGATAAATTAGTCATTTCAAACTCATTAAAAAGTCTCACAATTTTATCTTGTGACGATAAATTAGTCATTTCAAATACATTAAAAAGTCTCACAATTTTATCTTGTGTTGGTGTATTATATATATAAAGCATCAAAACCCGTGCGAGGCACGGGTCGCTAGTTAAATTGTATTTTTTTAATTAAACTATTCATGATCAATATCGTTTGAAATATGTGATTGATTTTCATAGAGTTCTTCTTGTTATTGGCAGATGTGGTTATTGTGGACTTACTTAAATATGTTCAAGTTTGTACTTTGTAAACTAATACGAGCAGTATTGATAGCAATAATGTCAGTTTTTAATTATTATTTTTGTGGGTCATAGAACATAATTTGTGTGTTCTATGGGTGATGTCTAATTAAGATGATTTTTCAGAGCACCTACAATCCTAAACTTTCTTAAAAAATGATGCATCCATTTAGCTGGTTCTCCATTATTATTCAAGGTAGAAACTTAATAGTCTTCAAGATGTTGCATTCTGAGAGTGTAGGTTTTAGTCCTTATTCTAATAAAAAAAACCTTAAAAAATCTTCTAAAACGCTTTTAAGATCTTGCGCTTTTACTTCTTAAAACTATATTTCTAACTCTTTCACAGTGTTGCGGATTTCGGAAATCGGAATTCGGAACCATTCGGTTGAGGTACCAATTTACGATTAATCGGGTGATTCGGTTGAAAAATCGGCGATTTTGCAAAATCGGCCGAATCGATTCCAAAATTTTAACTGATTTTCGGTCGATTTATCGGCGATTTTTAGAAATTAGCCGATTTCAATAACAGAGCTCTTTCAGGTGTTTTCTTCTAATTTCTTCATTTTAAGAATTCTTTGCCTTTATTTCTCTTCCGATATCCGACTGACTTTCATTGAGTTACCTCCATAAATAATATATAATATATGATCCTTTTTTTCCCACAAAATGTCATATTTTAAATTGAACATTAGCTAATTTGTATGTAAAAGGTAATGTCTTATTTGCAGGATTCGTCTTTTTAAAGCCAAATATTTTTACAACCCGAATAGTTTGACTATTGTATCTTGTTTAGTAATAATGTAATATACAAATTTCATTTTACTTTAACATCTCAATATTATTTACTCTAATATATTGCTAGACCTTAAAACTATCTTTCTAACTATTCAGACCTTACGCTTTCACTTCTTAAAACTATATTTTTAACTATTTCATTTCTTTTCTTCTAAACTCTTGATTTTAAGCATTTTTTGCCTTGGCATTTTTTGTTACACGGACCTTTGTACATACTAATTTTATATAATCATCGTCTTCTATGTGTTAACATGTATAATAATATTATTATTATTGGATAATTCCAATATTGTAATAGTTTATTTTAAATATCATTTCTTTTATTATTATTTCTTCCAATACATTAAAAAGTCTCACGAATTTTATCTTGTGTTGGTGTATTACCTAAGTTTAAAGTTTAATTTAGCTCCATAGTTATTTAAAGTTTAATTTAGCTCCAAAGTTATTTACAAATATATTACTGTTAAGATATCCACATATTACGTGTATGATTTATAAACACATGTGGCATTGTGGCGTAATGGTAATAGCATGTATAAGTTACTTGATAGACTCAAGTTTGATTCCCATGAACAACACTTTTTTTAATAAAAATGTGTTGGTGTTTTACCTAAGTTTAATTTAGCTCCATAGTTATTTACAAATGTATTACTTTTAAACGACATTCACTTATTACGTGTATGGTTTGAAAACACATGTGACATTGTGGCATAGTGGTAAGAGTATGCATAAGTTATTTGATAGACTCAAGTTCGATTCCCTTGAACAACACTTTTTTAAATAAATATTAAACATGGGGTAAATTGGTCTTTTCATGTAAATTAAAAAATCTCACTATTTTTTTCTTGTGTTGGCCTATTATATATATAATAGATTTACTAACGGGTTTTTTGAAAGTTCGAGATTAATTGAAAATTAGAGTTTTTATGATAAAACCTCCAATATAGTTTTTTGCCGAAATATAGTGTTTAGTAGGTTTTAAATTGAGATAGTTTTTTGGATTTAAAATGTTAATTTAGAAAAAAATATTTGGAAAAGTTTTTGCAAATAAAAGATGATGATTGATTTAGTTAAAACATAAAAATAATTTTAGTGATTAATATTCAAATAATTTAAATATAAAGCAACTAACTCAATTATAAGAGGGTGAAAAATCAAAATACCCACCATTTCAAATCAATTGTCCAAAATGTCCACGAGCGTTGAGCTCCACCCTTTTTACCCACGGCCCACGCATTACACACGTGCGTATAAGGTGTACGCATTAAAAACATGCGTATAGTTGGACCACGCATTATATACATGCGTTGAGTGTGTAAAAATGAGGCACAGGATGTGTGGAACAGAGCTTGGGATGTGCATGTTCAACATGCGTGGTATGGGATGCGCATGTTGAACATGTGCATATGGCACTGTTCACCGTCTCTCTCGAACGATGCCAGAATCGTTATCCGGTCAAAACTTTGACCTCATCATTCACACCTTTTCAGGTATCTTTCAATAGGATACGATATACCAAAATGATCGTCTTCTCCCCCTCTACAAGTCTATACCATTCATTTTCCATTTGTTTTACCGGATTCGAAAGCCCCAAACCAAGCTATTTTTCCAATTTGGTTTTCCGATTTCTTCATACACGTCCCTGCGGGATCATAAATTAATAAATCAAGATGGCAAAATGGAGAGGGAGCTCTGGACTTCATTTTGAAGTCCACAATTTTGGTGGAGTTTGCTGGAATGTAGAGAATGAAGGGGGGCGATTTTGATTGGGAGAGAACGGCGGAGCTGCTTGTGAACAAATGAAGTCATATGACGTCATCACGCATCTGGGTGATGCGTGACCCGTAATACATATTTCCAACATGCGTATCCCAGGCCACGCATGCCCAGCATGTGCAGTCCATGGGTAAAAAGGGCGGTCAGAATTGATTATGGGTATTTTGGGCACCTTCCACACAAAAGTGGTGTAGTTTGGGCATTATTTCATTTATTCTAAGACAATCTCCAACCCAACACTAAAAATGCACTTTTACACCATATTGGTGTAAAAATGTGACACCAAATGTTACATCAAATTTGGTGCAACACCAAAATTTGGTGTAAATTTTAGAGTTTTTATGAATTCCAATCCTACCTTTTTATTCATTCACAAAAAAATATATTCCTTTTGTACCCAAAATATTTTACATTATTTTGTTGCATTTTTCTTGCATGTAACTTTGGATTATAATTTATTAACTTATACAATTCAAACTCTTATTTTTATTTTAATTTAGTTTATTCACGTTACAATAATAAATCATATAATTAAGATACATACATGCATGGTCTTAAGTTCACTTTACAAATAAAAATGAGATAATGTGTAGCAAAATTAAAAAAATTTATATTACAATTTGATATATTACATGTAATTTAACATAAGTATATTAAATGAAAATAGATAATATGGTCTTGATTTTTTTTTAATGGCTTTTTGAATATTACAATTTGATATATTACATGTAATTTAATATAAATATTGGGAAAAAGGAAAAAATATGTTTTTAAATTGAAAATGATTCTCTTTGATGTAAATTTTGATATAAATAAGTTGAAAATAATTTAAAATTTTGTGAAACTTTTACATTAATCAAATATAAAAAGTGCATCAAATTAATGTAATAAATTAGAAATGTCCTAATTAAAATAATTAATTTAATCCGCTAATAGCTTTATTCCCACACACGACCTGAGAAAATAAATGGGTTTTACATCGAACTGGCCACCCCTTTCACTCAAAACTATCAATTACACCAACCATTCAAAAACGATATCATTTGAATCACTAAAGTCATAATAAATATCAAAGTGGCCACCCATTATAGTAATCGGAAAGTAAAAATAATATTTCATCGAGTTCTATACATTTTTCTTAAATACTACTATAATCAAATGAAAGGTTATGAATTCTAGTATTTTTGATAATATATTTAGAATTTAAAAAGTTTATTTACTATTTATTTTTAATTAAAACAAGGAAAATGACAATAAAATAAAAAATAAATAGTAAGTGAATTTTTAAAAATCTAAATATATTATCAAAAATACTAGAATTATTGAGCTTTCGTTTGGTTATGGAAGCATTCATGAAAAATGTGTATAACTCGATGAAAAATTACTTTTACATTCCTAGTACTATAATGGGTGGTCACTTTGATATTTATTATGATTTCAATGATTCAAATGATATCATTTTTGAATGAGTGATCTAATTAATAGTTTTGATAATTGATAATTTTGAATGAAACAGAGGATCAGTTGATATAAAAGCCGAAAATAAATCTTAGCCATACCGAAATACAAAAACACAGAAACACTCTGTGTCACTTCACTTCACCGGTCATTTCAAACTATTTACATTCATTCACTCTAGAGTCCAATCACTTGGCTTGCCTATTTATATATTGACAATTTTCACACCAACATAACCTGTATTCAAACACCTCACCTCTCTCTACAGTTTTCTCATATAATTACAAATTTCAAATACATACACACACACAGTATCTCTCTCCTTCCTCTCTCTCTCTCTCTCTCTCATATTTTTGGTCCCCCTCTACATCTCTCTCTCTCTCCCTCCCTCGATGCTTCTCTGTAATCACACTGGTCC
The DNA here is from genome assembly GCA_037693485.1 of Kitagawia praeruptora. Classification (NCBI taxonomy): domain Eukaryota; kingdom Viridiplantae; phylum Streptophyta; class Magnoliopsida; order Apiales; family Apiaceae; genus Kitagawia; species Kitagawia praeruptora. The sequence continues at coordinate 131,924,072 of CM075352.1, forward strand.
CCCCCAAACATGTATATCAACTGGTCCCCTATATAAGTTGCTCTCCTGTCCACTCATATATACTTACATTTCATTTATATCTATATCCTTCCTCTTGTTTATGAAATACGAGAGAAGAATAATACTATTAGGACTCCTTTAGAGGCGTGAATTACTAAAACGATGTCGTTTTCGAATCAATTGTCTCGAGAAATGGCGCTAGACCAATACTCCGACCAAAACGTCGACGCAAACTACGTCATCTCTCCGTCGGCGGCCGGGAGATCTCAACCGCCGACGTGGCTCAACACTGCTATTTCACGTAACCAGTACAGAGACGGCTCCAACTTTTTGAATCTTCAAACTACGCCCAACTCGGCCGAGTCGACTCAGCCGAGTTCAAACCAGTGGCTATCGAGGCCAGAGATGATGCACCGGAATGATGACGGAGGTATTATTCCGGTGTCGACTGACGCGATTATGGCTCCGGTTTCGCCGGAATCGGGGGATTTGAATGACGCGAGAAACGAGGAGGTGCAGAGAGGGGACTGGCAGAATGCGAAATGGAAAGCGGAGTTGTTGGCGCATCCTTTGTATGAGCAACTGTTGGCGGCTCATGTTGCGTGTTTGAGAATTGCGACGCCGGTTGATCAGTTGCCCAGGATTAATGCGCAGCTTACACAGTCGCAACAGGTGGTGGCTAAGTACTCGGGCCTCGTGAATGGCGGTGCTGTCGAGGACAAGGAGCTTGATCAGTTCATGGTAATTAAATTAAATATGATATTTATCTTTGTTTAGTGTTTACTCTGTTTTTTTATTTCTTGTTTTTGTTTGAAATGTATTCGAATATTTGTGGGAAGTAATATGTGTAAGATACTTTCGAATTCTTGACCTTTGGTAGTAAGCAATTTGGTTTATTTGGTGACCAGAGATTAGCTTTGTCCTTTTAATTGTATACTCATCTGTCAAAGTTGTATAATAGAGGTGTAATTGAGCTAAAACGAATTGATTACTGTTAGTTTTAAGTTTCATATTAGATTAAAAAGTTTGAACTTGAGCCGCAGCTAGAGCTCAAACTAGAATGGAGATCTAAATTTAAATTCAAAACTTTGATAAGTTTAAGCTCGCCTCCTCAACAAATTAAATGTATTTGAGCTCGGATTGAAAGCTTAAATTACCTATACTTAATATTACTCGAGGTCTTGAGGTCAACTCAATCAAATATTTGAAGTGTATGTTGATTTTAAATAATTTTATATGTAGATAAGGTTATGTTTTATAATTAAATTAGAAACAAAAACTTGTTTAGGCTCGCGAACATCATGAGTCGAATAATTTTAGTTTGAGCTCTGTCCGATTATTGTCAAGTCGAATTCAAATATTTTACTAGTCAAACTTGAATTGATCATAACTTGTCTGACCCTCTGCCCTTTCTTAGAATGGTTTCTTGATTATAGCCAAGGTTAGTGCTTGTTTTGTTAAACATGGGAGCTATGTCATTTTACAGTTCACACTACTACATCAGCAGAAAAGTAAATGGGAACTATGTTTGGTTTTAAATGGAAGTTAGGAAAGAACCTTTGCATAATTTCTGTTTTCCACTTTGAAAAGCACTGATTTCCATTTTTGAAAACACTGAATGAAAGCACTGATCTCCACTTTCTTAAACACTGAAGAAACCTTTCGCAGTCCTTGCAACTTTCAGGATATGGTCTAGAATCTTATTATTCAGATAGGTATCTCTATTTAGATTTTTCTTTTGATCATTCAAGTTACCACTAGCTTGTTTTATTATTATGCACTTAAAAGTACATAATCCTATACATGTAGCTGAACGTCTTAAATTTAGACTATTTAGATTTTTCTTTTGATCATTCAAGTTACCACTAGCTTGTTTTATTATTATGCACTTAAAAGTACATAATCCTATACATGTAGCTGAACGTCTTAAATTTAGACTATTTATAGTAGCCTTCGAATTAAGTTTAACTGCAATAGAAGAAGAAAGACTTAAATGAGTGTTCACCGGAGACTAGATATAGATGGTATAATACTTAACTGATGTGTTTCAGAGACTACTAAATGCTTTTTTACATATCTGTAGTATTTTCTTAGAAGCATCCCTTTTACCAACTATATTGGCCTCACTTCTAGTTCCTGTTTTCATGGAACCTTTAGCCAAGATATTGCACCTTGGCCCATGGGTTGACGCTGTACATGATTTATATTTTTCAAAATTATTATATATCTTTCTGAAGTTTTGCAGCCAAGATCCTTTTCTCATAAAATATCTACCCTCAATAATCACGTCTTTAATAAATTGGTATATTTTGTTTGGTTAATATTTTTTGATATGAAAACCTCATGTGATCAGTTTTATTAGGATAACTTGTTATTGCTAATGCTGACTTGAACACAATCAAATAACTTTATCTACTTTCTTCATGTTGTGCAATGTAGACACATTATGTTCTCTTGCTTTGTTCTTTTAAAGAACAACTGCAACAACATGTTCGCGTGCATGCAATGGAGGCAGTTATGGCATGTTGGGAGATCGAGCAATCCTTACAAAGCTTAACGGGTAAGAATTAATATACCCATCCTGAAGTCCTGCTTGGTGCCAATATTTTATCACTAGTTTAAAATAAGCGGATTAACAGTTGATCAACGTACTTATTTTTCTTGTTTATGCAAGTATCACTTTGATTCCTGGTTCCTGCTTGGTCAATTCCTGGAAGGTACCTTTTAATGTAGAAGTTGACAGTCTAAACTACTATAATTATTCCTACCAGACATTAGTTGAGAAAATCAACTTTAACTGAGCAATGACAAAGACAATGTGATAATGAGTCATGTTCGGTAGTACTCGATGAAGATTATGTGACATAAAAATTGAATTTCGTACTAGGAAACTTGAATCTTAGCGATAACATTAATGTTTCTTCAGAAGAGAAGAAGAGGTCATGGAAAGGGATGTACTCCAATAGATGTTTTAGTGGAGGTAGTAAATTTAGTTTGAAAACATGGAGATACTCTGTTGAGGCAGATAGCTAGGAGGTTACGTGGATAGAATGTAAATTTTTATGTCCTATCCTTGCTATGTGTGTGTGTGCCTGTGCATGTATTTGGGTCCGTTTCCATGGCATGCCTAGGTCCTTGCCCCTGTTTGGGCATACAGATCTTTTACTGTTGATCCTGCCAGTTAATTAATTTCTGTTGAGCTTTTAAAAAGTAGGCTTTTTGCTACAGTTTTTAGCAGACAGCTATCTTTTTCTTGTTGTCACTCAAATATCTCTTGAGTTACAACGAGAGTTTTGGATGTCCCATTGTAGAGATCTCTTGCTTAAAGAGAATTCATTGTACAGTTTTTAGCAGACAACTATCTTTTTCTTGTTGTCACTCAATTATCTCTTGAGTTTACAGCGAGAGTTTTGGATGTCCCATTGTAGAGATCTCTTGCTTAAAGAGAATTCAATCAATTCATTGATACTGAAACATTAGTGCATGAGTAATTTTATCATTTATACACTGTCCTTTATTTATGCAACTGGCATCGTTATTAAAATATACAGTTTTTTCTGCTAGTTATTATTGCAAAGATGCAATAATGTATACCAGTACTGGAAAGAGCCTATGTTCTTGTCCTTCCAGTTTCTTGTGAATCCATCTTTGTTATTCATGATTCTTATTTAAAGAGTTACATTGAGCATTATACCTGATGACTTGGAGACATTGATACTTTTCGAAAATCTCAAGTTGTCAATCTTATCAGGATGAAAAATTACTAGTGTGAGCACTTCACTGTGAATTATTTAATCAGCAGGCGAATTTTTTCTGGATCATTATGCTTCATAGCATTATTTTATGCAATGTATTTACCTGCATGATCATCCATTGTTCACTGTAGTTTTTCATAAAGTATTGGACAGATAAATTGGTGCATAGGCAGTTGCAATAATCTTGCAAGAAAAGTGTTTATCCCTGACTTTTCACATGGAATTTAAGTTTGATTAAAATTTCGTGTTGTGAACACGTAACCATTTACTTACATTTTTTCGGTGTATTGACATCTAATATTTTAGTGTACTTATATATTAAATTGCTAAAAGATAAATTGACATTTAATACTTCAATTAAGCATCACAACAACAGGCCCTCATCAGTTTGTTTTTGTGACCAACTGACAACCAATACAGTAGGTAGATATCTGTTGTATTTTTGGTTTGGATGACTACAAAAATCCAAAGTTAATACTAATGTTGTTTCTATATGCTGATAAGCAGGAGTTTCTCCTGGAGAAGGCACTGGTGCAACAATGTCAGATGATGAGGATGACCAGATCGATAGCGATGCCAACTTATTTGATGCAAGTATGGAAGGAGGTGACAACATGGGATTTGGACCGCTTGTCCCAACTGAGAGTGAGAGGTCTTTGATGGAGCGTGTGAGACAAGAGCTGAAGCATGAGCTGAAACAGGTGAGGAACTTAACATTTATGTGTTCTTGGTGAGGAACTTAACATAAATGTGTGCTTTAGGTTTTATGATTTTTTTAATGTTTACTTGACATCAAGCAAGTTTATTCTCATTTTCCTTCAGGGTTACAAAGAGAAAATTGTGGACATTAGGGAGGAAATATTGCGCAAGAGAAGGGCTGGGAAACTCCCAGGTGATACCACATCTGTCTTGAAAGCCTGGTGGCAATCACATTCTAAGTGGCCATACCCTACAGTAAGTTTTCGCTTATTATTTGATTAGGAATTCATAGAAAAGCTTCCAGGATAGGGACAGCCTCACCATGGGGGGCAGTGGGTATAAATACATAATACTGCAAATGACAGACGGATCAGCATCCATTGTTAACAATGCTGTTCGTGACTGCATAAATTAATAAGAAGTCGGATAAGTTAATTTCAGATTCATATGCTTTTCCTTTAAAATTTCAATGTAAAATGATGTTAGGCCTCAGGTGGGGTAAAGCAATATATTACATTATAAAGAGTGCAATAATGTGCTATCACCCGAAACTAAAAAAAAATATTCTGCTTCAAACTGGACACTTACTTTTGCTTATTATGGAACACATTTACTCTAATAAATGTATACGAGTTCCTTCACTTGTTCCGGCATTTTCCATGTTTAAATAAAAATTGTTTATTTGTAAAAATAATCCATTCTGCAAAAAAGTTTCACCTGTCCGAGATCACCATAAATAGGTTCTTCCTCCCACCACTTCCATTCAACAAGTTGTTATATGCAAACAATGACGATAATATGCGTTATGCAACCAAAATACATCTATGATATCTTAAAATGTGATGAGGAATCTTTTGTGGGAGTAATTCTTGCACATACCTGTCAAAGCTCATCATCTGCGATTCTGCGAAGCCACATGCAGTCTTCATTTCACAATGAACTTTTAAATTATTGCGCCTAACTCGTTTCTTTTCAGGAAGAAGATAAGGCAAGGCTGGTACAGGAAACAGGATTGCAGTTAAAGCAGATAAACAATTGGTTCATCAACCAGAGGAAGAGAAACTGGCATAGCAATCCTTCCTCTTCTACAGTCCTAAAAAGCAAAAGAAAAAGGTACTTAATTACAACGATTATTCCATTCTATGTTCTTTTGGTGCTTGTAACTTACTAGATCTACCTGGTTTTGAAAAAGAAGCAATGCAGGTGAAAAATCTGGTGACCGTCTCATGTAAACCAAGGACTAAGTTGAGGAAAGAGTTTTGCAGATCCTTGGTCCTTGCTCCTTAGCTTACACCTCTTCAAAATTTCAAATATCTCGCCAAAACATTACATAAGCAGTTTTTGTGGCATAGTATTGCATGTGAAACTGCAAACAAATATCAAAACTTCAAATGTCCGGCTCCTCGGAGGAAGATGAAGTTTTGATTCACTTATATGCAGAAAGGAGTCGAATCAAGAAGTTGTCTATGATGGTTTGTGATCAAGAAGGTGTCTGGTAATTCTTGATATTTGGAAGATACATCATTTAATAGAGACTCTTCTTGTATTGTATTGTGAATAACTAAATATGATAGCTTAGTAGGGTGAGAACAATGTATCAATTATAGTGGCCCTCCAAACGATACTAGTTAATGGTTACACTTCCTCTCTTGCCATCTTTATTGTATTTTTGCAATGTCAGCTTGTTTATAAAAACTTAAGAGAGATATATACAAAACCATAGGTGGCCTTAACAATGGATCCTTCTAGCTTTGTGAAATTATGTGAACTGTGCTTGTAAATTGCGTTTAGCATGCGATTGATTTGTAGTGAAATTACTAATTATATAATTAAAACGTAGGAAATGAGGATGATGAAATAGCCTGATAGGCTGATAGTAACAGTAATCTTTCAAAGAGATAAAAACATCTTATATAGCATAGCAGCAGGAGGCAGCCAAATGAATATGCAAACTCGGGGAACAAGTGTCATCAAGCTGATGATATTTTTTTTTGGTTTGGCGTTTAAATACTGTATATACTTCACTTCATACAAGTCGTTTGATTTTTTGCCCCAATAAAGAAAAGAGTTTGTTTCTGAGTAGACCTTTATTTTTATCTTTAAATTTTTCTACCGACCTACGTGTTACTTTGGGATGGTTATTGATAAGATTTATATTCATTGCCTCTTTTAAGAATTTTGATAATTGTTTAGATGATGGTGTCGAGAATACAAAATTTATATTGGCATATTTTATTACTCATCTTCGTGACCATTATTTTCATTCTAATTCTCAAATTATGTCTGATTAGCAAGGATTGACGATCTGTCTTTCCACCATTTATAAACTAGACGACTCCCTCTTCTGTTATATTTGTTAAATATATATGAGTATAAGATCCTTGAAAGGGCATTCCTCAATACCTTAAGATTTTGGGTGAAATGGTTTCTAACATGGTATCAAAGCTTGGTGTTTGTGGAGGTCTCAAGTTCGAACCCCACCACCCCAATTTTTCAGTGCTCCTTCTGTATAATAAAGAGCATTTCGCTTGCTTGCATGTTTGCTTTATCAGGAACATTAAAAAAAGGGTTTTCTTAACTCGTGATCGGCAAGGAAAAAGGTCAGATAATAGAAAAGTCTTGCAACAAAAGCATATCCTTACTACCTTGGTAACTTGGAGTGAGTCTAGGGTCCTTTTAAACTGTTTGATTCTTTGTTTGAGGAGACGTCATATCCAATAAATCCCAAACCATACAAGAATTCTAAAAGAGATAATATGAAACAATATTTGAGTAAGATTTCTGATGACCACTTTTCTATAGTTGTCAAAGCTTTGGCATCATCCGGGATTGCAAGATTTTTGATGACCACTTTTCTATAGTTGTCAAAGCTTTGACATGATCCGGGATTGCACCTGATATTCCTGAAACTAGAATTTTACTTGAAAAAAAGCATTCATATGCACCTTCACCTACTCTTCCTAGTTTTCCAAGTGATGAAAATTCTTTTTTGGTTGATGCTGAGATTGTTTACCGGCCACTGCATTAAATCCTTTTCAAAAAGGAATTCTTGTGGACGAGATGGTTGAAAGGCAAGTGGCTGATCTCTTTAGCAAAGTTCGTAGCAAGTGCTTTCTTAATGCCCCTTCTCAAGACGGATGAGGGTGCGAGACCTATTGCTGTAGGAACTATATGGAGACGTTTAGTTTTAAGAGTGGCCATGAAGAAGATGGGTAAAAAGATGACTACTTACTTGGGAGATTTTCAGTTTGGTATTGGTATTTTAGGAAGTGTTGAGACTATTTTGCACGCAGTTAGTCGTTTTGTTGAGTTCCAGTGATCCAAAGGCAATTTTTGTATGGTTTTGATTGATTTCAAAAATGCCTTTAATCTAGGGGAAAATGCTTCAGGAAGTACATGTTAGGTGTCCTTGGATATCTTGTTGGATAGAGTTTTTTTATGGGTAACCATCCACGTTGTTCGGGAGTCTGGATATATTTGGTTGGCTTGTGTCATACAACAAAGGAATTCATTAGGACCTCTCCTTTTCGCGCTTACCTTACATTCGGTTGATTCTCAGAATAAGAGATGTATGTACCCTTTCTTTTCAGGCGTGGTACCTGGATGAAGGTACTATAATTGGGGATTCAGTTGAGGTCAGTGAAGCCTTTTTCATTATACAATCACAAGGACTTGGTTTAGATTTGGTACTAAATATAAGGAAGATAGAGCTTTTTTGGCCAGTGAATGATCCGCACATTTCACAAGATGGGCTCTTCCCTCCTATTATTGGTAGGTCTCAGGTCGGGGTCAAACTTCTTGGAGGATAGCTAGTGCCTGGTTCATAGGATGTTTGCATTTGTGGCTTCTCGTATACAGTTTATTGTATTGAATTGCAAAATCATATATTACGGGAGTGTGATGGAGTTCCTAATCGCTACTCTCCAATGTGAATTTAGCAAAGTTAACCACTATATAGTCTGTCTGTCTCTCCAAAGCCTATGCACTACTACACAGATTTTTATTTTAGTGGTATTTGCAAAAAATCTACATATTGAGTTTGATTTCTCAAAGAGGCAACCAACAATATTCCAGTGCTTAATTGGGAGCCAAACATGAAAATTTTTATTGGCTATTTCTATATAATGATTAGACCAACGTGTGACGCATTTAGAGTATTAGATGATCTTGCCGTACAAATTCATGATTTCCTTATTTTTGATGGAACGCAATATTCCTTGTACCGTACAAGGAATATTGCGTTCTAGGGGAGAGCACGGATTGGATCGGATTTATGATAAAATGAAACCAAAATTCTTCGGGTTTTAAAATCTAAAACTTTCGGTTGCGGTTTTAGATTCAAAATTGTCGGATCGAAGCAATCGGTTCAGTTTTAAACCCGACTATATAGTAGATTTTGATCCTGAATTTATGAGAGCAAAAATTGAAAGGAAGGAAAGAGTTTATACTTTATACAATAGTTACTCAGTTAGCCAAAGAGCATAATCCATAAAAAAAATTATGTTGTTGAAGCATGAAACAATGTATGCTAAGTGAAAACATTTGCTGGAAATATAATGAGATTATTCACTGCTAGTGTATGCTATAGGCGATCTACTGCAGTGTATGCTAGAGCCATTCCTGTAGAAATAATGTACAAGTAAAAACTAGTCCTAATGATTAGAAAGAAGTGAGAAAAAAAATGCATCGATCAAAACACCATATTAAACATCTATCCAGGAGATGGGGTCCGTTCACTAGCAATTGTTTGCTAGTGAACTGTTTCACGGCAAATGATGTTCCAGCCGTTGGATCGTTGATCCAATGGCTGGAATTTAAAAAAAAAATTACACCGTACCGCAGAAACTTTCCGCGATACGGGGTAATTAAAAAAATGCCCCTACTGTTCACGTACCGCAGAAACTCCGCAGAAAGTTTCTGCGGTACGGTGAACAGTAGATTTTTGATGTGAAAACAGGGGACAGTTTTGTAATTACCCCCGTACCGCGGAAAGTTTCTGCGGTACGGTGTAATTTTTTTTTTAAACCCCAGCCGTTGGATCAACGATCCAACGGTGTAGAAACCATTTATTGTGTAACAGTTCCCTGGCAAATGTTTGCCAGGAACCGTTCGCCCAGGAGATATAATGTAACCAAAACTTCACTTAATCTCTCAACATACTAATACAATATGAGCCTTAGATACGGTTTTAATTTAGCTGGACTACTGGCCCAATTTGCAAAGATAGAGCCCAACCATCCATTCCAAATTTTTAACAGATATATTTTAAAAAAAAGTGTATTTATTAATTATATATATATATATATAATTTATTTATTTATTTTAATTGGATCGGATTCGGGTTTTTTCGGATCGGATTCGACAAGAAACCGAAACCGCATAATCGGATTCGATTTTAAATTTTTCGGTTCGGTTTCGGATCGATTTTATACGAATCGGTTTTTAGCGGATTCGGATTCGGGTAATACGCTCAGAAAAAACCAAAATTTGAATATAGATATGACTTGATAAAAAATGTACTGTATAATGTCCTATGGAGAGTAGGGATTTCAGCTAAGATAAAGGCGTCCATCATCTTTCTAAGAGGGTTAATTGGCTAATTCATCACTGAACTGAGTCTCAACTTGCAAGTGGGTAATTGAACTCAAAAAACTTGCATTAACATCATCAAACTAATTAAACCTTGCAATCTCATAACTAAATTATTAAAAACTTGCATGGCCGTTAACTTTTGTTGACTTCTAACGGAAGTCCGTTAATTTTGTACAAATAAGCTGCCACATATACTTTTCTCTTTCCTCTCATTTGACAAATCAACTGCCATGTAATTCAAATCAGTCAAAAAAACAAATAAAACAAATAATTCTTTTTCACCACATTAATAAAACAAATAAACCCATTTAACAGCCTCAATCACCACCAATTGAACTCCACCCATCTCCGTCTCCTCCTTCCTTCAATTCAAAACTACCACTGACACTAGGTGGCGAACCAACTCGTTATATAAGGAACTCAGAGAATGTGAATTTGTCGAATCGGGTATGGTTTTGGGTTTGGGGCGGATGAGGTTGATCCGTATTTGAATTTGGTTAAGGGGAGAGGTGGGTCTTTGTTAAGAGAAAAAATGGTGGAAAGTTCTTTCAAGAAATTTGTAGTGATCGTTGATGAGACGAAGTTAGTTAAGCATTTGGGAGGAAGTGGGCTTGCAATGCCGGTTGAGATTGTGCCTTTTTGTTGGAAATTTACAGCTGAGAGGCTTCGAATAATGTTTATGGATGCAGGTTGTGTTGCTAAGCTTAGGAGGTTTAGCGAAAATGAGGAACCTTTCGTGACGGATAATGGGAATTATATTGTTGATTTGTATTTTGAGAAGGATATTGGGGATTTGAAGGTTGCAAGTGATGAAATTTTGAGGCTTGCTGGAGTTGTTGAGCATGGTATGTTTTTAGATATGGCTACTACATTGATTGTTGCAGGTAAGCTTGGTGTTACGGTCAAGAATAAGTAGTTTCAAGAGATTGGTTTCGAAAGGGGGTGGAGTATGAGCACAGGAGTGAATATGTTATATGCTTGCAATGTGTTTGATATTATGCCTGAATGACAGAATTAAATATGTAATGTTTAAATTAAATATGTAAGAATAGAAATTAAATTAACATGATTTTAAGTTGGTTTAAATTTACTTTGTAAAAATAGAAATTAAATATGTAATGTTTGAGAAAAATCATGTTTTCATTTTTAAAATGTATAAAATGAGATTATCTATCTTCCCAATTTTTTAAAATATTTTTAGAATAAAAAATAAATTAAATATGAATTTCGTAAGTATTAATCTCAATAATACAAAAGAAATAATTAACACATCAGCACGCCACGTCAGTTTTCCGTTACGAACGTTACTTGGAGTTAACGGCGATTACCCAACTGCAAGTTTTAATTACTTTGATGAGTTGACTGCAAGCTTTTTGAGTTCAGTTACCCAACTGCAAGTTAGGCACGAGTTCAGTTATGTATTAGCCAATTAACCCCTTTCTAAGATGTAGTTTCAAGTGAAATATTGGGAGTGTTTGGGAGAACTTTTTTTCAAAATAAGTCAACTTATTTATTTTAAGATAAAGTTAGAGATTCTTAAATTTTTCTTAAAAAACTTAACTTTTTTTGTAATTTGTAGAATCTCAAACATAAATTAAATACTTAAATAAAAAAATTATCAAATTATAAAATTTTTAACCGAAAATAAATTCATAAGAACTTAAAAAAAGATGAGCCAAATAGGCTCATCTCATCTCCTAAGCTAACTTATATATTGACTTACAGCTGGGACGAAAAAAAATTATACTTTTGTTGATCTCAACATAATCTACATAATTTCTCTCAACATAATGTCCTATGGAGAGTAGGCATTATGTAGGAAATTTTTTAAAAAAATAAGAAAAAAATTAAATAATGAAGATACGCATTTCCAGAATGTATATCACATCCATTTTTGAATGGGATACGCATTCCTGGTGTTGAAGCCGATTTTCGTCAAGGACAAAACTTCAAGATTAAATTTATATTTGGGTCTTCGGATAGAGATAATAAGAATAAAGATGTAAAAATAAGAATACAATTAGGGTTTTTGAGATATTTGGGACTGCTCTTGAGAGTTTGTAATCGGGTGTGTGATTTTCGGATCTCTCTCAAGGTGCCTACGTACCCTATTTATAATCAAGTCCACGTAGTTCTATTCGATTTAAGATTGTATTTCTGACAATATTAGGCCCAGCCCATGTCTTTTGTCTTTGGCGGCAAGTAATTTCCATATTTGAGATGGTATTGTCTTTGGCGACAAGTATCTGGATCCTTCTAGAATCTAGTCCCCGATCATATAATTTATTTCCACCGCCTTAAGCATTGAGCTCGATTTCATGGGCTGTTCTAGTGGATTGGACTCATTAGATTAAGATAAGTCCATATAAAAATAACCTTCGGATGCGAACTTAGAGGTCCATGCTTCGGATACAAATTAATATATTTTTTGTATCAACACCTGGAATACATTTATTATTTTAACCAAAAAATTGAAAAATGATATTATTATCGTCAAAATTGTTTTTTTTTAAAAAAGGCATTTTTGGCATTTTTTTTTCTTATTCAACGCCCAAAGTGCGAATTCGGAATTTATTAACAAAATAGTATTAGCCTCATGAGTCAGGCCAGCGCCAGGCCTTGAATGCCACCTTCAGCAAATCACACCTCACAGTCACACGACACAAAACTTTCAGCTTACAACCAACGACTTTCTGCACATTCCACTCCCCAACTCTCTCTTCTCTCTCTCTCTCTGTCTCTCTCTCTCTCTCTCAAAATGGGGTGTGGAAATCTGTTCTTCACTCTAGTAATAACCTTGTCTGTAGCACTCGTCACATACAACCTAATCATATCAGCAAACGCTCCTCTAAAACAAGATTTCCCAGGCCCACTAAATCAAAAATCATCAAATGGGCTTGTTTTCACCCAAGACCCCATTATTCAAATGCCAGTGGACAGAAAATCTGGGCTTGGAATCAAGAAAAAGAGGCTTTTTCACACAGCAGTCACAGCTTCTGATGGGATATACAATACATGGCAGACTAGGATCATGTATTATTGGTTCAACAAGTTTAAAGATGGGCCTGGTTCTGATATGGGTGGCTTTACTAGGATTTTGCATTCTGGAAAACCTGATAATTTGATGGATGAGATCCCTACTTTTGTTGCTCAACCACTTAAAGATGGTATGGATCAGGTAATTTTGATGGCCCCTTTTTTTTAAGCTGGATTTTAGTTTTGTATACTGCATTTAGGATTGAAGTAATGATTGATTAAAGATCGTTGTTTAATATGAATTTAGGTATGTGTTGTGTGTAATGTGTGTGTTTGTGTGTATTTCGGGTTTTCGTTTATGTGAGCTGAATTTTTAATTTTGTGAGATACATTTAGGATTTAAGTATTAGTTGTTGATAAAATGTTTTGTAATGTGAATTTGGAAAGAGGGGGTAATTTAGCTAGTTGGGGAAACTAACTTTTGCTTTTCCTTGAAGGTTGTCATCACTTGGGACTTTTCGTTGATAATTTTTATGAGTAATTTGTATGTATCTTAATTTTGATGCAAATGGGTGAAATTCGTGGAAATAGAAGGGGGGGGGGGGGGGGGGGGGGCGCATATATTGGATTTCAATGTTTTAGGTTTTCAGTTTGGTTAAGAAGCATACAATTAAAATTTTAAAGCTTTAGAAACGGAAACGGTATTTTGGACATATATGATCAGTGAAGTTGAATTGTTTAGTCTGTCTTGTTAGTCAGTTGGTGCTATATATTTAAGCAGTCATCCAGGAACTAGGGGTTCTTTCTTCAGAACTTGGGTTTTTAGCTGAAATAGGCGACTTGTGCAAATATATAACAATATGGTAACCTTTGATATTGCAAGCATTAGTAATTTAGTAGTAATTGTAGTATTGCAGGTGGTATGTTGGCCAAATTACTCATACACATAATGCACTTCACTCATTCTTCTAGGAAAAATGTCAAATAACGACTGCTTGGCAGATGCTGTTGTGTAGTCAATATGACTGCTTGTGGATTGAGCACAAAGAACTATGGAAACATTGACCAGGTCAATTATTTTGTGGTGCAGTACCGCAAGTTGCGATTCATTTGCAGTTATACAATTTGAAAAACAGCAAGTTGCTGTTCGGTTTGGCTTTACCCTCTAACCGCACCAAACGAACTGCAGACACCATTAGGGGTTCTACTTCTTTCTTAGTTTTCAAAACTTCTGATTCCCACTGAACCATAATTTATTACTTTGTAATTCAGAGTTCTTTTTCCTTCTAAATTGTTATATTTGTGATAAGGCAACAATTTCTGTTGATGCTGAAGTTCCTAAATTAGTTAATTTATGCTCTATTATTTTGACCAACATAGGTTCACTGTAAAAACAGCGAATTAACCCAAAATATAAATTTGAATGTTATCCAGACTTGTATATGAAGACTATGTTAGTCATTAGAGGCTATGGGCGTGGGATTCGACATTTAAACAAAATAAAGTATTGGGAATAGCCAAATATATGAATTTTATAAGTTAGTATTAAGATGATAAGTTCCTGCCAACTCGAGCATAATTTTAATACTAAGTTTCAGGCGGTCAGATTTTTTCAGAGGAATAGGCGGGCTTTTCATTTGAACTATTTTACAAATAGGTTGCATCACTACTTGGCTGGTTTAGCTGTTTAGCGGCTTGGCCAATTACTCGGATTCTTATTTTTCGTGATTTGGTTCTACTTTTTTCTTGCTTATCACTGTCTTAAACTTCTAATGCCCACTATTGAAAACTTGAGGTATAGCCCCGATTCGTTGATTTGCAATCCAGAGCCTTGTTTGTACTATGTTGTTGACGTTTAAGCTTCTGGAAAATTTCGTAATATAAGCTATGTCATCCCGACCATATAGCTTCATTGCGAACTTATTGAATTTTGTTCCTTAACGTATGTATAGATTCATTCCTGATGTGACTTGTGATTAAAGAAGTCATGGTTGATCGCTTGAGGCTCAGGGGTTGAATCTTTATAGTTTGACAAAATTAAGAATTAAAAATAGCAAAGTATACTATTTATTTATTAGCATTAAAATGCTATTGTGATTGCATTATGTATACTTGTACACTTGAATATTGTATGCTACTATATAGATGTGCCACAGCTGACCAACCCATTTAAAATTTAAATTTGTGCCACTTATTCTCCTTATAATAAACCTGAAATTTCCAATTGATAAGCTGAACCTGAATCATTAAGACTTTCTTTTGTTTAACTGCCAGTTTATGAATGCGAATTAATGATCATGAAGAGGATTCTGCCTAATGGATTTGACCAGATTTAGTGTGATCTGTTTATTGAGTTAATGTGAATTTATTTTTCATTACAGGGTTATATTGTTCTGAATCGACCTTGGGCCTTTGTACAGTGGTTACAACAAGCAAATATTGTAGAAGAGTAAGCAAACACTTGGAAAAACAGTTCTTTTGTTTATTTTTCCTCTTTTCTAAACAACTTGTATTGTTACAACCACTGTTATATTGTATGCAGCTACATATTGATGGCAGAGCCAGATCACATTATAGTAAAGCCAATACCAAATTTATCTAAAGATGGTTTTGGAGCTGCATTCCCTTTCTTTTATATTGAACCAACAAAGCAAGAGAAAATTCTCCGAAAGTTCTTCCCCAAAGAAAAGGGACCTATTTCCAACATTGATCCTATAGGAAATTCTCCAGTCATTGTTGGGAAGGTACCCATATACTGTAACATCTTGGTTTAGCCTTCAATGATAGTTTGTTTATTGCTGTCATTAATTATGCAGGAAGCTCTTAAAAAGATTGCCCCAACTTGGATGAATGTCTCTTTGGCAATGAAAAAAGATCCAGATGCGGATAAAGCTTTTGGTTGGGTTCTCGAGATGTAATTATACATACACTCTTAAGAGCCATACATATTCTTATGTTTTTTTTCTTATATCTGTAAGTGAAACCATGCAGGTATGCATATGCTGTGTCGTCAGCTCTACATGACGTGGGTAACATATTATACAAGGACTTCATGCTTCAGGTTAGGTTATGCTTACATGTTTAATAAAATTAGTGGCACGATTAATATTTTCTGTTGTACTGGGGGTTCCAATTATAACTAAGCTAAAAATCCAACATGCGTACCTGTTCAAATCACTTTGTTTCTTTTCTGCATTTGCTTAAGTTACCCTAGTATCTTAAAGCTTATCTTAAAGCTAATGGTAAATGTCTGATGTTACCTTTTTTGATGAGATCATAATTCATAACATTTGAAAATCTTAAAGATGACAAGCTCTTGTATTTCTTTGAGCTGTCTATTTATTTACTATCCGTTTTCTAGGTTAAAAAAATTGATGAACAAGTAAAAGTAATTGCACAACCAAGTAAAGATTAACCTAAACAGGTTTCCGCTGGTGTTATATAACTTGAGTAAGATAGTGTTCCTTACGCCTGCTTCTCATTTAGTGCTAGCTTTTCTGTATATGTGCCTTTATCGAGCATTTTGCTCTCCAGCAGTCCAGCTCCATGGACTTTATGCAGTATTGAACTTCAAGATGGAGTGCCCTTTGATCTTTCAGGGAACCTTTTTTTAGTTTTCTTCACTCACACATGTGATAAATTCTTTAGGTACAATTCTAGGAATCTTTGGCTAGATATCAGGATTCTCTGGGCTTGAGCAGTTGAGCACATGGAATAGATGATGTAATTTACAGAATTGCCATCTCCGAAACTAGAGGAAGCCTAATTTACACTTTTTACAAACTTTAGAAAAGTATGGAGGGTATAGGGGTATGAATTTGTTCAATGCACAACATTTTATCATATATATGTCAGACTTTCAGCCTCCCAGTTCAACATAGTTTCTAAGCAGAAAAACAAACTACCCGAATCTTTCTCATGTCTATTTGATTAATTTTATTAGGTTTCGATTTTTATATATATTTTCATTTGGTTTGAGTGAATGCTGTATCATTATCAATTTCATTAGTAGTTGCCACGTTGCATGAGTTTTAACAAAAATTTAGTTATTGGTTTCTTGTTCCGACACATAATTTTATTCATTCATTTATTATTTTCTGTTGTTTTTTATTATTTTATTCATTTATTGTTGTAACATGTTTTCTGCCATATCATTCAAACATATGTCCTGTAATATGTTCTCTAATTTGTTTTTTTATGTTCTACACTATGTGCTGTACTACTAAAGTATGTTCTGTAAAATGACAGTAGTAGAGAACATATTACAAAATATATATTTAAGAACATAATAAAAACAAATTAGAGAACATAGGTTGAATGACAGAATAGAGAACATGTTACAGGACATACTAACATTAGAAAAATGTTCATAATTATGTAGTTCCCCGGATAATAGGAGTTCCCATTTGAATCATGGCCTATATATATAAATATATATATATATATAACCTTTAGTAGGGCTGATTATTCGGTTATATCCGAACCGAATTACCGAAAACCGAAATAACCGAAATACCGAATAAGCTCAAAACCATATCCGATTAGTAAACCGAAATAATTTCGGATATTTTACCGAACCGAAATTTTTATTTCGGTTAAAACCGAATACCGAATTAAAAAACCGAATTAGAAAAAGAAAATAATTTTTTTAGGAATTCATAAAACACTAACTCAAAATTAATAGGAAACTTAAATAATTCACATCATTGTCAGTTCTTCCTGGCAAGAGAGTTGCCTACAATGATAATTTGAAACAACTAAACAAGGCATGAATCATTGAATCCCACCAGAAGTTTGCATACATAAGAAACAAAACACACAAATACACTAGTTTAAGAACAGCTGAGTAATGTTTCAAAAAAAAAAAAAAAAGAACAGCTGAGTAACACAAGTTCCATGCTCAGAAGTCAGGTCAGATGCACCACCAGCAGCTGAGTGAAGAATCGAGTTGATTAATTGAAGTTTGGATAGAAATTAGAAAAAAAATGAATGAAGTGTCGAAAATATTGAGTGTCTAAGACGGCGACTTGAATTTAGGGTTAATATCATCTGTGATTCACTGATTTGTATATATAATATATATATATATATATATAATATTATATTTTATATATTTCGGTAATTCGGTTATTTCGGTAAAAAAACCGAAATACCGAATAACACAAAAAACCATACCCGAATTAGAACCGAAATATTTCGGTTCGGTTAACCGAACCGAAATATTTCGGTTATTTCGGTTCGGTATTCGGTTAACCGAACCGAATGCTCAGCCCTAACCTTTAGGTAACTCAACATTCACCTTTAGATTAAAACATAACCTTTAGGGTATAAACAGAGCGGACGGACGGGATTTAATGCACGTAATACACCCATAGTAGACAGTTATATCAAAAAAAGCCAAATAAAAAATAAATATGTTTTACTTATTGTGATGTTTTTATTAACAATATTTTGTGTTCTATGTTATTTTTATATTATTATTTTCCTATGATATCATTTTTTATTGTGTTCTTTATTTATTTTGTGTACTGCATTTTTTTTATTCGGACTTTTTTCTATATTTTTAGTTTTTATTAAATGTTATTTAATTTAAATTGACATTTTTATTTTTAATATGTGTTTCTCTAATTTTTATGTGTTCTATATATTCTACTGTGTTCTGTATTCTTGTGTGTTTTGTATTCTTGTTCTGTATTCTACTATGTTCTGTATTCTTGTTTTGTATTCTACTATGTTCTGTATTCTTGTTCTTTAATAAGTAATTATGTTTTACTTATTGTGACGTTTTTATTAACAATATTTTGTGTTCTATTCGTATATTTTTTATTAAATGTTGTTTAATTTAAATTGACATTTTTATTTTTAATATGTGTTTCTCTAATTTTTATGTGTTCTGTATATTCTATTGTGTTCTGTATTCATGTTCTGTACTTTTATACATGTGTTGTGTAATTTATACTTGCATGTTCTATAAAAAAAATACAGAATATGTGTGATGTGTTCTGTAGAAAAAAAATATTAAATGAATAAAAGATATGTTTTCTTTACATTGATTTTATTAATCCTGATGTTCTACGTGCTTTATTGTTTTGTAAAAATTTAAAACTAGAAATGAATAATAATATTATTCTGTAAAATAAGTTAAAGATACCTGATGTATGAAAAAATAGATAACTGAAGTAAATGAGATAATTGAATAGTCACGTGAGACATGACCAAGTTATCTGTTACAGCCATCCATCCATCCATACAACCGTCCATCCATCCATACAGCCATCTGTACTTCATCGTATGGTTCATATTTAGTTACTAAGTTACTCAAATTTTTAGTTCCTAAATGAACCAAGGCCTTATATATATATATATCAGTTAATTTTTCTAAATTCACTTATTTATGTCTTTTTAATATTTTTTTTGGTTATAAATATATTTCACTATTTACT
Organism: Kitagawia praeruptora; assembly: GCA_037693485.1. Taxonomy (NCBI): domain Eukaryota; kingdom Viridiplantae; phylum Streptophyta; class Magnoliopsida; order Apiales; family Apiaceae; genus Kitagawia; species Kitagawia praeruptora. The sequence continues at coordinate 131,943,537 of CM075352.1, forward strand.
AAAATCAAATAAATCATATCTAAATTTTCAAAAATGTATACATTTATACCCAGAATTTCAACCCCCACTCACCATGTTCCTGGGCCTGCCCCTGTGAAAAGGTGATTTTTTTTTTGTATGGTTACTTTGATCTAGTAATTAGAATGCAAGAACAGGTGTTCAGCAGGTGTTCAACAACAGGTTTTAAATCTGTCTCTACACTTTATTCATAAAAGCTTTTGCTAACTCCTCTTTTCACATATGTAGACATTTTCGACATTTTCAAATTATGTGCTCTAGTTACTAATTAGTTCGTTATTAGTTTCTATTAGATTGTTGTAATCTAAATTATGTATGCTAATTGTGTATCACATTCTTGTGACAATGCATAGCAGCCTCCCTGGGATACAGAAATTGGGAACAAGTTTATTATTCATTACACATATGGATGCGACTACGATCTTAAGGTATTTTGAAAAACCTGCGCAGGGTTTATAGCAGACTTAAGTATCAGAGAGTAGTTATGTGTGAGAAGTCTAATGAATTTTTGCATGGCCCGTAATAATGCCATTATGCCATAATGTTCAGGGTCATTTGACTTACGGAAGGATTGGTGAGTGGAGATTTGACAAAAGATCTTATACTACTAGTTGGCCCCCGAGGAATCTTCCAATGCCTCCGCGTGGTGTGCCAGAAAGTGTTGTAAGTTATCTTTCTTGTATTCTAAGCTTCTCCGTAAAACCCTAAACTGATAGCAAGTTTATAAGTTGACTTCGTTTTATATGCATGCGAGAAACATTATAGTCTTTTGCTAGATGGATTTTTATTTCGGCACTAATTTTCGATTAGTTAAAATTCTGGGTACTCATCACGAAGTAGCTATACTTTAATGTTGTGTTTGGGTGGGGAGAATGTAATGGAAACAAAGAAATTAAAGGGAAATAATAGAGGTAGGAGGGGAAGACTTAAAAAAAATGAATTGGTGCAAAATTTCTATGATGAGAAATGTGAAGAAAATGGGTGGGTGGAGAATGGAGCATTCCTTTCTAAATTGGGGAGTTTGAGCTCTCGTTCAAATTGTTAAGAATGGAATGGATGAAGGAATGAATATATTAAGCACTCACCCATTTTATAGTTCAAATTTCATTCTAATCCTTCCCATTTCATTCTTCCAACTGAACACAACATAAAGTAGATTAAATTTAGATGATGCTTTTGTTGCATCTGCACCTTAGCTAAGTAGTTGCTATACAGTACTAGCAAGTGTTTGATACTTGGATGTTGGTGTCTAAAACATCTTTCTCCGAATACATTAAGAAACTATTCTGAACCGGAAACTCTTAATGACCCTAATCTCTTAAAAGGAATATTGTGAAGAAGAGATCTGTCTTTCCTCATGGAGAAGTGGTTTAGTGAGCTCCTGTACAGGTTTGACATGGACAATTGGATATCATCTATTAAATTACCATTCCCTGTAACAGTTATCCAGCCCAGTATACACTTACGAAAAAGCAATATTAGAGGTATTCGAAAATCGATAATTCTGGCTCGGAGGGAGGCTAAGCGGCTAAGGCTACTTAGAGTAGTCTGTCAATTAATTAATTGACATCCAACAAATGTAACAAAATCCTGGCATCGTTGTTTCCATTTTCCATGTGTCTACAAATAGTGGTTTGATAAACCAAATAATTTAGGTTTTACCAATATTGGTTTGATAAACCCATTTGTTTTTCTAGACACATGCATGAGGTATAAAACTCAGTTGGGAATAAGTTTCAGTACTGCCAATGTTTTATATGATGTTGCACAAAAGCACCAAACAAATTTTTAGAAAGAACCTTTCACTGATTGGTAAAACTAAACTGGACTTTATGTTTTTTTTTTTTTTTTAAGTTTCCTTGAGTACTTGTTTTTGGTGCATAGACCAAGTTATCAAATTAAATTTTTTATCATGTATACTATAGTATCCTACTCATCTTTTTGACATTACAGGTTACTCTGGTGAGAATGGTGAATGAAGCCACGGCCAACATTCCCAACTGGGGTGAGTAGTACTATAACGGAAAGTAGCTTTATATAGCCTAATGTACATGCACGCTTTGAGCTTATACAGATGTTGGGTGTCAAAAATATCCCGCTTCTAGCTTCATAACAAGCTCCGGTTTATAAGTTGTATGGCACATTCTCATGACTCAGGGCCTTCCAACATATGTAAACCTTATGAGAACCCAAAACCTGTATTGTATAAAGTGTATACCTGTTAAACTAATTTACACGACTTTCAAGTGATTTATAAAAGCCTGTCGATATGTTTTGTGCGAAGAGACCTCGTGTTTTCTACTATCCCCGCGTGATCATGTCAGATTATTGTATCTCTAGTAGTTTGATGTTTTACTGTGATACTAGCATGATAGTCCGTGCAAGACACGGGCCAAATTCTAATTCATGAGTATCTTCCAAATTTTGCGATGGAGTCTGTTCTATCCTCTCAGTGTGTTTTGTGAAGCAAAACTAAGTTAATAATCGTTCTAAATTCAAATTATTAGCGTAATCTAAATTTTGAAGATCATATTTATAGTGGTGCTTGTTGAATATAAATCGTCATCTATCAAAAATTACCATGATTAAAGTGTCATTTAATTTGTTTTTCTAGTTTTCAGTAGAAATCCTAAAATAATCATCACGAAAATAGTTTTTTTTTAAATATTTTTAATCTTAACCACAATATTTTTTAAATATCTATTTTCTCTTTTACTCGTATGCCTATCTCATATCTCCTCTAATTTATTTATAACTGAGATCATGTGCTTTCTCACTTCAGCCTCTTTCCGACCACTATCCAACCAACTCATTATCCCTCTAAGATCCGCTCCTTCCTCCAACCACATCATATTTGCACATTCATCTTGCTTCGAATAAAAAATAGGGATCCTCGCGAGAAATCGTGGATTTTAATTTTTTAAATTAAAATTTCGAACATTATCGTTGAACTTGTACTCGTATCGATCCTCGAATGAGAATTATTTTGCTACCCGCAAAATATGGGGAATTCTTATTTTTATTTAAAATTAATATATTCTCTAATATATTCGATATAAATTTAATTTGATAAATCATGATAAATAGCGATTTGAATTAATTTTTTTATAATAAAAGATAAATTAAATTAAATTAAATTATTAAAATTAAATTTTATTATGTTAAATTTTATATCTAAAATTTTAAGTTTATAAAAAATTTAAAATTTTGAATATATATTTATTTTTAATAATCTAGTAAATATATATTTCTAATTTTTTTTTTCTTAAATATGATAACCAGTCGGGGAACGGAATCGGGGATCGGCCGAGATCCCTTAATCCCTGACCTGTTCCCTTCTCGCGATTTTTTTATAAAATATTATGTTTTCCCGAAAAATTTCCCAAACCCCTAATCCAAACCGAAAAGGGATAAGATTTGGATCGGACATATAGGGTGAAATGCTCTGTATCACGTTCATTTTTATTATGAGCATAACAAATAACAAATATAGATAAATATTATAATTTATAATTTTTTTAAAAATATTAATATAAAAATCAAAATTTGAATGCATGTTATTTCGTTTATAATGTGAATTTGTGACCTATATATTTAAAATTTTATATTAAATACACGTACTTCCATTCATTTTAATTATCTAGTAAATATATATTAAGAAAACTTATTTTTCTTTAATACAATAATCAGTTAGGGAACAGAATCAAGGATCGGGCTGGGCCGAGATACCTTAATTCCCGAGCCCGTTCCTTTGCTCAAATTTCTATTCTATAATATTTTATGTTGATTTGAAAAATTTTCCGAATCCCCTATCCTAACTTGAAAGGAATCAGATCGGGATCGAGCATGCATGGTGAAATTCTCATCTATACGTGTATCACGTAACAAACATAAAGAAATATAATAATTTGTGATTCACAAAAATAGTAATATTCTTGTACCAGAAATCAAAATTTGACTTTATGCTATTTCCTGTACCATGTGAATTATATATTTATTACACGTACATTCAGTCAGTTATAAAAATAGTTTACATGTTTTTATCATTTTAATTAATTTTATTATGAGTAAATTTGAAAATAAAATATTGAATTGCAGCTGGATTGTTTGTGTATGCAATTATTGATTTTAAGAAATGTATAATTAAGGGTTCTAATATAGTGATAATACATGTGAACATAAGAGCTTAGGTACATGGAGGTAATGGGTTCAAAACCATGTAAGTCACAATTTTTTAACAATAACATGATTGTAGGGGTATTTTACTAAATTATAAAATAGATGAAAAGATCATGTTGGCCTATCATTGAAGTCACAATTGTATAACAATAACATAATTATAGGAATTTTCTAGTAAATTATTAAATAGATCATAGGTGTGATGGTCATATCATGGAATTTACAATTTTATAACAATAACATAATTATAGGGATATTACAGTAGATTACTAAATGCGTGTAAAGGCCATGTTCGCTTGTACCAAATAGGTGGAAGACCATGTTGGCCTATCATGAAAATCACAAATTTATAACAATAAAATTATTATAGGGATATTCTAGTAAATTACTAAATACGTGTAATGGTCATGTTGGCCTATCATGGAAGTCACAATTTTATAACAATGACATAATTGTAGGGATATAATAGTAAATTATTAAATAGGTGATCAAAAGGTCATGTTCGCCTATAAGATGATAATAATGGATTTTTCACACTTGATTATTTCTATTCTATTTTGAAGTGTTAAATGGAAGTAACCTGAATTATTAGTAATGGTATAATTTCACACACAACTACATGAGCAATGTGCTGAAGGTAGGGGTGCTAGTAATCAGCAAGGTGCCAAAAGTGGTGGCACAAATCTTGATAAAATGGTTAAAAAGCTAAATAGTCAAAGAATTTACATGTTGATCATCAAAGTATCATGTTGAAATTATGTCATGTTAATATATGAATAACTTTAACTGTAACTCTTTAAAGAGATAATTTATATCTCTTCTTAGTAACTAATATATGATATAAATGTTTCATGATTTTCAAGCTTAAATATTAATAAACTTTATATAATAAATAAATTAAACTTATGTAATCATTGAATTCCCAAAACTATTGATCAAAATTATTCTATCAAATCAGTTTGATGACATAACATTTATGAAAACTTGTTGCATTGGTGATGATGTTATTAAACTCCTAGCTAATTTTTTTGTGGAATAGTCTTGGCATCAAACATACAGATTAAGAAATATCATTTTAGGGAAGGAATATAAAATAAATAAGAGTAAATTGCAAAACGTTGACTACATTTTATCCACTTGTGCACTTTGATGATTGTAATTTATTGGTCAAACAATATTTTTACGTTTCAAAAGGTGGTTAAGTACCACTTTTCTGAACTTTTTTTTTTTTCTAAAAAAAGTGGCTCTTAGCCACTCTTTTGAAACATAAAAGCAATATATGGTCAATATATTGCAAATTTCAAATTCGAGTCAACAAAATGTAACATCGGATAAAATTCAGCCACCAATCGAATAATACTAGCTAGATTACATAAGTTTATCGCACCACCACCTCCACGAAAGTAGTCCTCATACACAACACTCAGATTTTCCAACCTGTCACCAACCACCATTTGCATGCACAGTGCACACCCTATAGCCCCCACTCCACTTCCTTGTCTTCCACGAAATCAAACCCTCCTACAATCCTACTTATGCCTTCGAGTTCTGAAAATCAAACCAGATAAGCACCAAAATCCATTGGTTCCTTATCATTTACCATTATCGGATCTCTACAGATATAGTAATTTCGATTTCTAGTTACTTTTACCATATATAAACTTATCTTTGTTTTGTAGAATTTGATACGGCCAATTATTATTTCGGGAAAAGGAATTTTTTACAATCTTAAATTTACATCCTTGCGAACAATCCCATTTTTTTCAACTAATAATCGGGTGAATCTATACTACAGGTCAATGTATCAGTTGAGTAAAAAGAATTTTCGTCGACTAGAAAAAATAGTAAGGAAGAAAAACAGAAGATAGACTATTTTCCGATTTGACAACTGATGTTTAATTTTTTTTTTTTCACTATGAGACTCAAAATGATACGTACTAAATCGAACATAGTAATGAAAATGCATTGAAGATAAGTATCTCACAAAATGGATCTGCACGTCAAATTATATGTATTGATGCATCCACCAAAAGGACTGATTTCATATATATTTGAGTGTGCAAAAGTAACTTGCTTAAATGTATGCAACAAGTAATTTTCATGTAAATTCTCAACCACCGAAAAATAAAGATCTCATTTATTTGGTCAACTTTGTGCATATGGAGGTCAGTTGCTTACTTGCATTACTATAGAAGATGTTACAATGCTAAGATTGTAGAAGGGGGTTGAAATATAATCTTAACTACTTTTTATTTCAAATTGTTTAGAGGCTAACAATTTGTGTAAGTAAGAATAGATAAGATAGACAAGTAAACAAAGACAACTGTAAATACACAACAATATTTAAAAATTTTAGGTGGAGTTGTTTGTTCCACCTGAGATATGTATTTCGAAGAAATAATCAGTGAAAAACTCATTACAATGCTTTTGAAAGATAAGAAAACCTAACAATACTAAAGTGAGAATGCTCTGTGTTTTCTTAGTCTAAAAGAAATGCTACACTTGGTTATATATACATCCAAGTTTTCAATATCCAACAGAAATAGAATATAACATTTTTCAAAGTCTAGAAACCGTGCTTCCTCATTCCTTGTCTTCATGTGTGCCAAGTTGTCTGATTATCTTTGACATAATTTTTTTGAGATTATCGTTCAACTTGCTTGTATAGAAATGGAATGTTTCTTTTTCTTATTCGTTCTCAATTCTAGCTACCATGTATTTTGAAAGTCCATCAACCCATGTGATCTGTCAGCTCCTGTCAAGTCACTATCAAGTATCAACTGCTAAAATCAAGACATTATTTGTTGAATTGAATATCCGTTGAGGCTGGAATCCATTGATGAATTGTTTGCTATCCGTTGATAAGCCACATCCGTTGGTGTAGATTGTTCATCCGTTGAAGTATCATTTCACTTATGCAGAATTACAAAGTATAGCCTATATACAATTAGCTAACTATTCTACATATCCGTTGATAGTCAACATGACTTAAAATCTATCAACTATGTCATCAACTGATTGCTTATCCATTAAGACTTACAGTGCATGTTACAAGACTTATCCGTTAATAAGTTTTCTCTTCAACGGATGCTGACAAACATGCCATCCGTTGATGACTTACAAACTTACTTATACAAATTATGTTTTAGGTGTTTTGAAATATCATCAAAAACAACATAATTCCTAACATTTATAGTACTTAAACTTCAGACTATGTATGCACGTATGGAGTGACATACCCAGGATTTTATCGGTTTTTTACCTAGTTAAAAAATTTATATAAATTTAATAATATTTAGCTTGAAAATATTATAACATAAGAGAAAATAAATTTAAAATGTACAATAACACAATTTTTATTTACTAAAATTATAAGTGCATTTATATTCAAATTTAGTATTAAAGATGATGTTACAACAACAGGAGTAAACAACACCATCACCTGATGTTTGTTATGTTCATTATATATTAACTATGCTAGATTCTGTTTTTGTATAGTAAATAGTATATTATATATAATAACATAATAATATTTTAATTATAAATATAATATTATATGAACGGTTCATTTTTTAGTTCGGTTATAGGGAGAAAACCGTAATCGTTAGCATACAGATCCTTGCTCCTATTTGGGCATATAGATCTTTTACTGTTGATCCTCCAGTTAATTAATTTCTGTTGAGGTTTTAAAAAAGTAGACTTTTTGCTACAGGTTTTTTAGCAGATAACCTATCTTTTTCTTGTTGTCACTCAATTATCTCTTGAGTTAGCAACGAGAGTTTTGGATGTCCCATTGTAGAGATCTCTTGCTTAAAGAGAATTCAGTGATATTGAAACATTAGTGCGTGAGTAATTTTATCATTTATACATTGCCCTTTATTTATGCAACTGACATCGTTATTAAATATTTATCTTTATGGCCCGAGTTTAGTGGGTTTCTGGACACCCACTAGCATTCATATAGGTCCGTCTGGCATTCATATAGGCCCGCCTATGTAGGTATGGGATGTCTAGTGTGAGATAGTACTGGGATTAAGAGCTTCACCAGGTCTATTGGGCAAGCATATTCTTTGTCTAGTGAACTTTGTCGATGTACCATGGCCTTGAGTTAGCTTGGAAACTTCGAGGTCCTAAAGTAATTCTTGAAAATAAAGTTAAAAGGACCAAAAAAGGACCAATTATGATCTTTTACGAAAATGGCGTAAAGGCACAATTTAAAGTTAAAAGGACCAAAAAAGCACATCTCTAAATTAGGGTGTTGGTTCCTTATGACACAATTCTGGAAAATAATTTCCCAAATGGAGTAGCATAATAGGAAAAATGACCTTTATTATCACCAAGAAATCTATTACTTGTTGGGGAATTGGGTGATAACTTGGATTTTTCTGAAGTCGTGTGATCACTTTCAGATTGAAGTTATTTGTGGTTCACCCAAATAATTCAATCGGATAAAATCAGAAAATCTGCAAGAAGAGAGAATGAATTTTGCTGTGTATTTCAAAATGAACCTGTATCTAAAATGATCAATGTCACACCTATTTATAGATGTCAACAGATGTGTCTTTTGCCAATAGACACACCTCAAGATGTGTCTTTTCCAATAGACACATCTCATTTCCAACAGTCATGTCCAATGCCAATAGACACACCTCAAGGTGTGTCTTTTCCAATAGACACACCTCATCTGATGCCAATAGACATGTCCCATAAGCAATAATTCTGAAATCATAACGAACTCGAACAGAGCATGCACTCCGCATTCTCCTGACTTGTTCGATGTAGCATTACAATTACATTGATCAACTAGCCAATCCAATTACACTAAAATATCCAACAATCCTCCCCCATTTTAGCGTAATCCATGATTAACTAAACAAAATCACAACAAACGACAAACTTATGCATAAATGAAATATCGTGACGATTGAATTTCACATTAGTATATTACACATTCCAAATATTCGAATATCAAGGTATCACTATGGATTGAACCTTGGTTATTCATAGTGAATACATGAAGATAATATACACATAAATTTACATTCTCAAAAGTTCTTACTTGACACTATCTTTTACTAGCCTAGTGTCCTAATCCTTCATAAGCATATCAAAGCCAAGTCCTAGCTTCTTGAAGCGGCTAAACTTCATGCTCATATAGGTAGTTCTTTTATTCTCGCACCTGCATATGCAATTTTTCAAAAGAACTATTAAGAAGACAAACTTCAACCTCCTTAACTTGCAGGGCTGAACACATACCTTGGGATGATGCTTTAATGTGTTCCAATCTCTAAATGTTAAGCTTTCCACATTGAATTCAGCACCTAATGTCATATTAGATGGGAATTGGGTATCTCAACATGAGAGGTTATTCGATGGACTTTAATCCCATCCCCACAGCCGATTTGTGCACAAGATCTCTACTCAACCCTTTGGTTAGATGATCGGCTAAATTATGTTGAGTTCTTATAAACTCCACTGATATAACACCATGCGTGATTAGCTCACGAATCATGCTGTGTCTAACACCTAAGTGTCTAGACTTGCCTTTGAACACTTGTCTATAAGCATTAGACAAGGCAGACTCACTATCACATCTGATAGATATGGGAGATATCGGTTTAGGCCACAATGGAATCTCATAAATCAGATTTCTTAGCCATTCAGCTTCTTTACCAGCCGCTGATAATGCCACAAATTCAGATTCCATCGTTGAATCAGTAATGCAACTTTGTTTCTTTGATGCCCAAGAGATAGCACCTCCCCCAAGAAGGAATACCCATCCACTTGTGGAAGAATGATCTTCTTTATTGGAAATCCAACTTGCATCTGAATGACCTTCAATAACCGAAGGAAATCCAGTATATGTCAAACCATAATCCATGGTTCCTTTCACGTATTTGAACACTCGGCTTAAGGCTTGCCAATGATGTGTGCTTGGCTTGCTAGTATACCTACTAAGCTTTCCAACAGCATAGGCAATATCTGGCCTAGTGCTTATCATGGCATACATGAGACTACCAATAGCCCTTGAGTATTCAAGTTGAGATACTGCAACACCTGTATTAGGTAGGAGTTTAATACTAGGATCAAGAGGAGTGCTAACAGGAGAACAATCCTTAAAGTTAAATCTTTTAAGAATCTTCTCAATATAATGAGATTGAGAAATTGAAATGCCATTGTTCTCACGCTTGATCCTTATACCAAGAATCACCTCAGCCTCCCCCATGTCTTTCATATCAAAATTAGATGACAAGAACATCTTGGTTTTATCCACTTGATTTTGGTCAGTCCCAAAAATCAACATGTCATCCACATATAAACAAATTATAACTCCTTTACCAGAAGCATCAAATTTGCTATATACACACTTGTCTGCTTGGTTAAGAAAATAACCGTTAGACAAGACCACAGTATCAAATTTATCATGCCAATCCTTTGGTGCTTGTTTCAGACCATAAATTGATTTCTTCAATTTACACACCTTGTTCTCACAACCAGGCATAACAAACCCTTCGGGTTGTTTCATATAAATCTCTTCATCTAATTCACCATTCAAGAATGCAGTTTTCACATCCATTTGGTGAATGACAAGGTTGTGTATAGCAGCAAGTGCTATTAACAACCTAATAGTGGAGGTTCTAGCAACAGGAGCATAAGTATCAAAATAATCAATCCCTTCTTTTTGTCTAAAACCTTGGATTACCAATCTGGCTTTAAACTTATCTATGGTACCGTCCACCTTCATTTTCCTTTTGAAGATCCATCTGTTTCCCAATGCTTTACAGCCAGGGGGCAGATCACTCAATTCCCAAGTATTATTATTCATGATAGAATCCATTTCATCTTGGATAGCTTCTTTCCAGAATGCAACATCCCTAGATTTCATAGCTTCGCTAAAAGTATTTGGATCCTCCTCAATAAGAAAACAATATTGGTATTGATATTCAATTTCATCTCTAGAGCCTTCTACTAGATAAAGATGAAAATCATCTCCAAAAGACTTTGCCTTTCTAGCTCTAGTGCTTCTCCTTGGTTCAGACGGTCCATTCACATCTTCAGTAGAAACTGAGTTCCTACTAGAAGAATTCTGAAGCATGTCCCTTGGTCTAGGTATAGATGTAAATCTATTTTCATCAAAAATAGCATCTCTTGACTCGATAATCGAGTTCACAGATACATAGTCATTAGATTCTAACACATAGAATCTATATGCTATAGAATGCTCAGCATAACCAACAAATATGCAATCTATACCTCGTTCACCCAAGTTTCTTCTTTTGGGTTCAGTGAGTCTTACAACTGCTCTACATCCCCAAACTCTCAGAAAACTCAATTTTGGTGACTCTTTATACCAAAGTTCATAAGGGGTAATCTTATTCCTCTTACTAGGAATTCGATTCAATAAGTAACAGGCTGTCAACATAGCCTCACCCCAAAATCCCTCACTCAAACCCGAGTAGGATAACAAGGAATTAACCATTTCTTTCAAAGTCCTATTCTTTCGCTCTGCCACACCATTTTGCTGTGGTGTATAAGGAGCCGTGGTTTGATGTATTATACCAGTAGATTGAAAATAAACCGGATCATAATACTCACCTCCTCTATCAGTACGTAGATTTTTAATCATGGTACTCTGATGTAGCTCTACTTCTTCTTTAAAAATTTTAAAGAAGTCAAGAGCTTCATCCTTAGCATGCAATAAATATACATAGCAATATCTAGTAGCATCATCAATAAAAGTGACTACATACTTTTTATTTCCTAATGATGGTGTAGAATGGAAATCACACAAATCACTATGTATTAATTCTAAAAAACCAGACACCCTATTAACCTCCTTAAAGGGCTTTCTTGTTATCTTTGTCAACATGCATGTTTTGCATTTTTTCATTGTCTAAATCAATAGCAGGTATGAGACTCATTTTAGACATATCCTTTATTCTTTTGTAATGTACATGTCCTAGTCTAGCATGCCATAATTCAGGTTTGTTCAAATTATTGCTAGTACTAGTAGAAGCCATGCAAGCAGATTCATCAATAAATGGAGTATTAACATTCAACATAAACATGCCATTACACAAATAGCCAAAGCCAACAAAAGAGCCATGTTTTGACAATATATATTTGTCACTTTCATAAACTTGTTTATATCCACAATTGTTCAATACAACACCAGACAAGAGATTCTTACGAATCCCAGGAACATACAACACTTTATTTAATAATATACATTTGCCAGAAGTAAAAACTATCTTGACATTTCCTAGTCCTTTGATCGGTTCAGTTGCAACATTTCCCATCTTTAAGATAGATCCATCTTCGATTGGTTGAAAGTCTATGAACCAACGTAGATCTTTGCATACATGACTCGTTGCTCCTGAATCAATCCACCAAGCAACATTGTCATCCTGCACATAAAATGCCTCAGATATTAGTGACACATAATTCTGACTAGAATTACAATTTTGCATTAAAATCTGACCTTGTTGCAATTCTGGATCCTTGGATCCACTTGGACCAGCATTTTGCTTTTCTTGCTTGCCTTTACCAACCCGACAATCCTTCTTGAAATGTCCAGGTTTGCCACACTTCCAACATGCCATCTTAGGCTTTTTGTTGGAAGAATTGTTGTTGTTTCCTTTAAACTTTCGTTTATCACCCTTGCCATACTTAGAATTCTTTGAAGATCCACCATCTTCAACCATATTCACAGAAGAGTTATTGACTTGGTTCTTGCCCTTAGGATTATTCTCAATTTCTTGAGTCCTCAAAGCCTCTTCAATTCTGAAGTGACTTCCAAGTTGAACCAGAGTCATATCCTCTTTGTTATGTTTCAAGGAGTGTTTAAAATCCTTCCATGATGGTGGTAGTTTGTCTATAACACCAGAAACTGAGATAGATTCATCCATCTTCAGATTGTGTTGGGCAAACTGTCCCAGAATTCTCAACAATTCATTGTATTGTTCCATCACAGGTCTAGAGTCGACCATTTTGTAATTCATAAAATTACTGACCAGAAACTTCTTACTAGAAGCATCTTCTGCCATGTATTTGGATTCAAGAGAATCCCACAATTCTTTTGCTGACTCAACATTTTGATATACATCGAAAAGGGAATCAGACATACCGTTTAAAATGTGACCGCGGCAGATGTAATCAGCGTTTTCCCATTTGCAACGCCTCCTTGTTTGTTCAGCGGTTTCATCCTCAACCACTTCTGGAATGGGGGTACTCAGAACATATACAACCTTCAGCGTTGTCAATAGAAAATGCATCTTCTTTTGCCATCTTCTAAAATCTTGACCCTCAAACTTGTCCAACTTTGCAAACTTGCTTGTCATGTCTCTTGCAGATTCTGAGTTTGCCATCTTCAGAAAATAGATTAACTTCAATCTTTGTTGGGAAATTGGGTGATAACTTGGATTTTTCTGAAGTCGTGTGATCACTTTCAGATTGAAGTTATTTGTGGTTCACCCAAATAATTCAATCGGATAAAATCAGAAAATCTGCAAGAAGAGAGAATGAATTTTGCTGTGTATTTCAAAATGAACCTGTATCTAAAATGATCAATGTCACACCTATTTATAGATGTCAACAGATGTGTCTTTTGCCAATAGACACACCTCAAGATGTGTCTTTTCCAATAGACACATCTCATTTCCAACAGTCATGTCCAATGCCAATAGACACACCTCAAGGTGTGTCTTTTCCAATAGACACACCTCATCTGATGCCAATAGACATGTCCCATAAGCAATAATTCTGAAATCATAACGAACTCGAACAGAGCATGCACTCCGCATTCTCCTGACTTGTTCGATGTAGCATTACAATTACATTGATCAACTAGCCAATCCAATTACACTAAAATATCCAACATTACTATATATTAAAGGAGAACACAAGGGCAAAGTTTGCCATTTTAATAGATGTGAAATTACAATTTTACCACTATTTTTTTAAATATTACAAAAATGTCATCCTTCAAATAATTATGTAAAAATTAATGAAATTATGCTTTTGTAGGGATTTGAACCCCTAACCTTAACTCTCAAACTCATGTCTTTGCCAATTGTGCTACAGTTGATTTTGAGTTTTGTTTAAAAATCCTATATGATAAACCACCTCTCCTCTCTTTTTGTCTCATCCTTTTTCTTTTTTGAGCAAATGATATATTGGTTCATATTATTTTTAAAATATTGGATAAATAAAATTATAAAAAATATTTTAATCAAATGAGCATATTCTACAATTTTTGTTTTGCCACTTTAAATAATTGATATAGGAAAAAAATAGACAATATATAAAGTAATTTAGTCAAAAAGAAAACGATTTATTTACATACGTCTCTATGTATATGTTAAATTATTTAAATTAAAAATAAGATTTAGTTTTAAGAAATATGTAAATTTTAGTTATTAAATTATACATGATTAATAATTGCATCACATAACTTTTATGTATATAAATTTTAAATATGTGAGTCATATTAGAGGGTTTTGGTCGACCAACTATTTAGACTTTCAACGAGTTAAATATATGATTGGTCTTAAAACATAAATACTTAAATATATACGAAATATAATTGAAATTATGTTAAAAAGATGAAAACTCTAAAAATATGATCTATGTTATATATAAAAAATAATATAATTATCATTCAAATTAAAATTAAAAAATATAAATTCTTGAATCATAAATATTATGAAAGTACAATAATTATTTAAAATGATCAATTAGAATATAACTCGACTATAAAGTATGGTGCATATGATTTTATATAATGTCTTAATCAATATAATATATAAAGGTTGAGTTATAACATATATTTAGATTAATATACGATAAAATTAAAATTTTTGATTTAAGATTTCATATACATGTGGGCCATTAAAGTTATCATATTTTACATGCATTGTTTTTTATTGAACTTCTACATAGTGTAATAAATATTAGACTAAAACTAAACATTTTAGTTTAAAAGTGTATAAATATATGTGTTTAGAAAAAATGATTGAGATAAGCATATGATGACTTTTAGTCGATATTCAGAGATTTTTTAATATATATCAAAATATAGTCTTACATATACGATCAATTTTTTACAACAAAATCGTTGAGTTTACATTCGTCTCTATTATAAACGGACAATTTTATTACAATAACTATTTATATTATACTCAAATGTTCAATTTGATAAAGTTCATTTCTCGCAATTGAAAATCCTTTATATATATTATAGGCCAACATGGCCTTTTCACCCATTTAGTAATTTACTAGAATAGCCCTGCAATCATGTTAATGTTAAAAAAAATTGATTTCATTGGGATTTGAACCCACGACCTCCATGTACCAATTTTTTTTGTCCACATTATTACCACTACACTAGAACACTTTATGATACAATTCTTAAAATCATTAATTGCATACACAAACAATTCACTTGCTACATTCTCTTTAATAATAACAATATTCTTATGCCCGCATGCATTACCACTACGCTGGAATACTTAATGATACACTTTTTAAAATCAAGATTGCATACGGAACTAATCCACTTGCTACATTCGCTTTAATATCTATTTTCATATTTTTTCGGGATAAAATTAATTAAAATGATAAGAACATGTAAGATATTTTTAATTGACTGAATAACCAACCGAATGTATGTGTATTTAAAATAGAACTTTAAATATATACTATACAAATTCAAAAGGTAAACGAATGACAATATTTATAGATGAGCATTTCTCCTGGTCTGCCCGATCCTGATCTAATCCCTTTCCTGTTTGGAGATTCGGGAAATTTTTCGGGTTTGGGACGGGAAACATAAAATGTTATAAAAATTTAGGGATGGGAATGAGCTCAGGGATTAAAGCATCCCGGCTCAATATGCAATTCCCGTTCTCCAGTCGATTATCATATTTAAGAAATATATATATATATATATATATTCTAGATTATTAAAAATAAATGTAATTCAAAGATTCAATTTGTTTTATGAATTTAACATTTCATAAATATAATTTAATTTCAACAATATTTTTCATCTTTTATTATAAAAATTAATTCAAATAGCTATTTATAATATAATAATAAATTTATCAAAATAATTTGATTATCCAATATATTTGAGAATATATAATATTAATTAAAAAAATAAAAATCACCAATTTTTCGTGGGGATCCTCATTCCCCGTTCGGGGTAGGAATTAGGGAGGAAAATAATCTCCATTTTGGGATCGATACGGGTTCAACGATTAGGTTCAAAATTTTAATTAAAAATAAGTTCAAAATTTTAACTAGAAATATTAAAATTCATGATTTCTCGCGGGGATTCCTATTTTCCTTTCGGGGCAGGAATCAGGAACGAAATAATTCTCGTTCAAGAATCGGAATAGGTTCAACGATTTTGTTCGAATTCGGGGATCGGTATGGATATAGCACTCTCTGACCTTGAATTGAACTGATGCCCATTCCCAAACAACATGAATTCATTTAGTGTCAATTTTGGACATCTAGATATGAAATACAATTCACTAAATACCAACACAAGAATAGGTACATCATTTTTTTTATCAACTTAAGAACAAACGGTAATCCAACTAAATAGTTGAAAATAACATGTTAATCCAATTTGTTGACAAATGTTAGATGAGTTTGATTGAAATTCAAAAGATATAATGTCATCACAATAACATTTGAAAAATGTATACATGTTTAATGTGTGAGAGGTATGACAATTAACTAATTTATTATCATAATACATATTCAGCTCGTAACCATAACAATAATAATTTTAGATAAATATGAAAATGGAGGTCGATGAGAGGTTGTAAAGAAGAATGAGAGATGATCGAATAGAGGAAGGATGAATAAACTTGAGTTTGTTAAAGACGAAAGAGAGGTGGTGTGGCAAAATGAATATGCATATATGATGTGGTTGAAGGAATGAACGGATCTGAGAGGTATAGCGAGGTGGCATGATACTGGTCGGAAAGAGGCCGAAGTGAGAAGGTGCTTGATCAGTAATAAATTGGAGGAGATGTGAGATAGGCTACCTGATCAGTAATAAATTGAGAAGATATGAGATAGACATATATGTAGAAGAGAAGTAAAATATTTAAAATATGTTGTGGCTAAAATTGAAAGTAGTTAAAAAATTGTTGTCGCGATGATTCTTTTAGGATTCTATTGAAAAACACTATTATCGTGGAAATATTTCATAACTGACAATTAACTCTAATATACAACTTTTGTCCATTATCCTTCTCGCATTAAACAAGTACCACTATAAATATGATTCTCGAAATTTAGAGTGTGCTAATAATTTGAATTTAGAATGATTATAATTACTGAATCGATAGACCGTTGCACGTGAAAGGTAAATAGACTGACAAGAGGATACAATTGATTTTATCGCAAAATAAAAAAAAATGTTATATGAATTATAATGTGGCCCGTGCCTTGCACGGGCTTTCATGCTAGTGCTACTTAAATCCACGAATTTGTAAAAACACTATGTCGTATATCGTTTTCTCTTTCCACAACATCTGTAACAAAGTTTATAAAATAAAGGTGAAATGCAACATCTTGTTTCGTTCCCCGACAAAAAAGAATTGACAACACATGTAAGTGGATGAAAACCTTAGCCCAACTAACAAGCAACGCATGTCTAAATATATAAAACAGAGTGCATGAAAATGCAAACTCATTCGGCATCAATATGTACAAAGCCCACCCTAACTAACAAGCCTAGCCCACAAAATAAGCTTAGCCCCAACTAAAAAATGTGGTTTCTCCATAAAATACATAGATGCACATTAAAATGATGTTAATTTGTGCGGTAAAGGGCTATATTTGAATAGTTTTTGGACATTTTAACTCGAAATTGTATAAAAAGGAGTCATTTCTTTCAAATTTATGATCGCTTATAGCAGAATTAAACGCTAACCGAAGTCACATTTTAAAATTTTTACATTTGCCCGCTGATGATTCTTTAGTGGGCTTGTTATAGTTGGGCTTGCAATAACGTCAACTTATGCAAGTTGGGCTTTAAATGCATGTTGGTTTAACGTTTTCATTTTAAATTTTTTCCCAAAAATGCAAATGAAACTAGCATTTTTAATTTTTAATTTTGTTCTTTTTTTTAAAAAAAGCTTTAAAAATATGAAAAGAAAATGCGTTTTTAGAACCCAAGATTAAGTTGCGTTTTTAAGTAATATAAAGGACAATTTTTTTAAAATATGCCATTTGGACCATGTTACTTCAAATTGTGCCGAAACGGGCCAACACCCATCTTTTACCAATTATACTTGAAGACATTAATGATCACTGATTAGCCTTATGACCATGTTTCATCCTAATCCTTTTTGGTAGAAGTTTAGGATTTCTCTAGGGTATCCCCTTTATTGTACTAAAAACAGAAGAAACTATGTAGTATATTTGGAAAACATAAAGATTTGTTAAATGTTATGTAGGATTTCTCTAGGGTATCCCCCTCCATTGTACTAAAAAAGAAGAAATTATATAGTTATGTTTGGAAAACATGAAGATTTGTTAAATGCTATGTAACTTGTGGTGAACATAGGGATCCAGGTAACTTGGTTTTTTATTTATATAGTAGTAACTACAAGTATCTTAAAACTACAAGTTAGTTTGTCTTGTTTTAAATTTATCAAACCAGACAACATAACCATAAAATTACAAGAAACTTGTAGATATGTAGATGGATTACATCGAAGCAAACGAGGCTATAATAACTCAATCAAGCTGCAGGACAGTTCAGCTTGAGTGATATGTCGGAAATAAGCCAATCTGCCATATATTTGTAGGCCTGCTGTGTTAGATGAAATCCATCCCAATTTATGTATTGATTAGGATTTGAACATACTGGAACTCCGGGTCCTCCGCAGAACATTACTGTAAACCCGAAATTATAATCACCGCCAGTTCCACAACAGGCTTTTAACAACGAATTGCGATCAAATCCTACATATAGATGATGACAGTACAAATGAATCCCTATATATCAGTAATGAGTAAAAGAGTTTTACATATAGAAATCGAGCTCATATCAGAAACAAAGAAATCAATTACACATAAAAAACCTGGGTAAAGAGCACGTGAGAAAAGCCGCTCAAAAGCTAAATAGAGGTTCCCATAAACAATAGTGACACTCGGGTTCTCTAGCTGCAATTTTACAATTGCTACCCTCAACTGCAAGTTGAAAAACATTGAAAATTGATTGTAGTCCCTCAGGCAATGGTTCTGGTCTAAAGAACTATTAGCTTGGAACACCGTCAAGTAAGATGGCAAACAACCAATGGGAAGGTTTCCAGGAATAACAATTTTACGTGCTCCAAGCTTGATGATTTCCTGTTAGTATCGGCCAGCCAAGTAAAGAATATGTTACTAGCTAATCTATACACATAACATCATGTTCAGATGAGAAGTAGAGAACTGTGAGAACCAAATTCATGCATAGCAAAATTTCAACAACAGGTCATTGAAAAAATGCAGAACTAGAAGTTCTCCAGATTCTCTGAATCTAATTTGAACCTAGAATCTATTGAAATTACACTTACTCTTGTAGCATTCATTATGGTTTGTACTACTTCTGGAACAAGATTCTTGACCTCTTCAATAGTTTTACCGCCAAAAAATGCATAATTAAAATCATTACCTCCTATTTTTCCCATAATAAACAATGACCTTTTAAGTTTCTCCCTGCAATCTGTGAATAATTTCAATTAAACTTAAATCATATTAAATTACGTACATATTCATTTCTTGGAGAGAAACGATAAATATTTCACCAATTTGATATACCTGCTTTTGAGTTGCAGTAATTAGAAAGGTACTGAGAAAACCAACTCAGTTGCACATCCAGAGAACTATTTGTTCTTGCGCCAGTTATATTTTTCGTAGCCAAAGTTTCGACAGAGAGTGCAGTTGCACCGACTACAGCAAAATTTATTCCGTACGTAAAATTGGCATTCTTTCTCTCATACGGATTTAAGAAAGGAAGACCGGCTGCAGATGCTGTCAAGTGGATAAAGACAGTACCAATTTGTCTTAAGCAAGGTCACACAACACTTTGTCGTAGATGAACAATTCACCGTTAGATACCCCAAATTTGTTCCCAAAATTATCTTATATTATGATAAACTACAAGCTCTACAAACTTGTACATAATTAACTGACCACCGAAACAAAATTATCTTCAAATTCGAATATAAAATATGCTTATGTAGTTTATAATAAGAGAATAATAAATCAGTAAAAAGTAAATTCTAAACACTTATTACGTATTGAAGTTATAGTTTCTTTCTGACTCTCTCAAGATATATGTATGTATTAGATACCTACGTACCAATATTGTCTATAACGAGGAGACCGTCAGAATACCGGCCTGTTGATCTGTTGATTGTTACACCATATGGCAGTCTGCCAGATCTATCAAGTGGATTCTCGACAAGGAAGTTTCCAGTGTCCGAAAAAGAATCTCCGAACTGAAATATCTTGTCAAAGCTACAGTTTTCAAGTAGAGTTGATTGAAGAGGATTTAGCGCAGCATGAGCCATGGACAATAGGCTGATAATGAAAACAAAATTGAACAGAGCTGCTGTTACTCTTGAAGCACTCATTTTCGAAATGCTAAGTTGATGTGCTGAGAAATAAGTTGGGGATGTGTACTATTTATACACACACGAAGTCCTACAGCTAGTGCTAAGCAAAAATAAAAATACAATCCCTTATTTAAAGTAATAAAAATTGTACTTGGCTAAAAAAGAAAAATGCTTGGGAATTCAAAAACTTATCCCAAAACTTGTACAAAATTTTTATATATAACTTAATGATATGTGCTAAAAGTAAGCTCTAAAGACACATTTAATGTGGCATTAATTAGACCTAGAATGGTCCAAATGCGAGGCCCACCAGATGGGCCCAACCCTATTTATAATATTAATTTCGTAATTAATATTAGGGATAATAACCAGCTCAGCAATAAGAGTCAAACAAGGATATTACTCTTGCCTGACTTAGCCTCCAAGACACATATTTCAACATGGAAACTGGTTCCTACATACTAGGATCTAGAACCTTCTTCTAGGCGGTGACTTGCCCACCAAGTCACCTAACCCTACTACGATTCTAAGGCTTTTCAGCCTATATAAAGGGTCTGACCCCTCATTCTCAGAACTACGTCTTGGCTTGATTCTCAATAACGAGATACGTAGGCACTATGTGAGGACCGATTAGTCCCGAACACGGAAACAGCCATTAAAGCTCGAAGCTCACCAACCCTAGCATTAAATACAAATCGTAACCTAGTTTTTATTCCACAACATTTGGCGCCGTCTATGGGAAGAAGACATCAACCATGGTTCAAACACGAAGGACACCGATCGACCACTACCGAGCCTCTACCACTCAGTTCTACTCCGCCCACCACGGATCCGGTGCCCCCAACAACCGGGACGACCGTTCAACATCAAGTTTCTCAACCTCTAGGGACGACTTCCCATGTTAAGAGTACGTTACCTCCGATCGTCCACACAAATTCAGGGACTAATCCCCTTCAGATGGTGGTTTCTCCCTTGGTAGTCGATCCTAACCACCCCCCACATGGGGTCCAGATCCATACTACGGATCTCCCCGTGAACACCAACCCAATGTATGGGCTGCCTAACTACCCTCCTCCTCAAGGAGCTGGACCTAGTGGCCACGCCTTGCAGATCCGAGATCGAGAATACTATGACTACTCTGGCCCCTATACTGAGGATTCATCGTTTGATGATGATGATCGTGATGAAGCCCCGAGAAGGCGACGTGCTAGTAGGGAACCAAGAAGGAGAACACAAACTATCCATGATGGACCCCCATTGACAGCTGTTGAGAGAATCAAGGCTCATGAGGCTGAGATTCTAAGGATAAAGGAAAATATTGCGAGAGAACAAGCTAGGTTGAATCAAAATCAGCCTTCTCCAACCTCGGGACCGATTCCCTTTATAGATCTGGAGAGGTCTTCAAGAAGGCAGAGAAGGGCTGACGCCCCAACCGGAAGAACAACGAGGGTGGAAACCCCCAGGAGCAACCCCGAGGATCTGATGCCACTTAGGAATCCTGATGATCCCACACCCCCGTTCACTGAGGAGGTGATGAATGCTCGTATCTCAAAGAAGTTTAAGATGCCGACAATTAAGGCTTATGATGGAACGGGTGATCCCGCAAACCACGTTAGGACATTCTCAAACGCACTGTTGTTGCAGCCTGCAAGTGACGCTTTGAAGTGCAGGGCGTTCCCTCAAACTTTGTCGGGCATGGCTCAAAGATGGTACAGCCGGTTGCCTGCAAACTCAATTGGCTCTTTTAAGGAGTTAAGTGCTGCCTTTGTTAGTCAGTTTATCAGCGGGAGAGTTCATGAGAAAAGCTCTGCATCTCTTATGTATGTGGTACAAGGAAAGAATGAAAATCTGAGAGATTACCTCAAGAGGTTCACTAAAGAGACGTTGAATATCACTGATTTGGAGAATAAGGTGGCCATGGTAGCCCTGGAACACGGAACCACTGATCTATTCTTTAAAAGGTCATTGGCAAAGCATCCTCCTGAAAACATGGCTGAGCTCCAACAAGTACATTAAAGCTGAAGATAGCATGAAGAAAGAAGCCACAGTAAGTGGAGGAGGAGGTAACAACGACTCCAAGAAGCAAAAGCAAGACCAGGAGTATGATGACCAGGAGTATGATGCTAGGGACAAGTATCCCCGAACTAGCGAGGACTCCGACTATGCCCCTAAGAAGAACCGAGGACCAAGGTTCACTGAGTATGCAAGGTTGAATACTTCTAGGAGTCGAATCTTGTTGGACATTTAGAAGGATAAGGATTTCCGATGGCCGAAGCCACTCTGGGGTGATCCCGCAAAGAGAAACAAGAATCAGTATTGCAGATTCCACAAAGATGTGGGGCATGACACTAATGATTGCAAGCAACTCAAAGATGAGATCGAGTTTTTGATTCGTAGAGGGAAACTGAGCCACTTCACTAAGGGTGACGACCGTGGTAATCAGAGAAGAGAGTATGATAGGAGGGATGACGATCAAGATCGCAACCCACAGCCCCGAGGGCCAGTAATCAACATGATCTCAGGAGGCCCGATTGCGGCCGACACAACAAGGAATTCTCGGAAGGCTTATGCCAGAGAGGTGATGCACATTGTGGGAGAAGCCCCGAAACGTGCTAGGACTGAAACAGTGATTGGTTTTGATGACTCAGACTTGGAAGGGGTGAAGTTCCCCCATGATGACCCGTTGGTTATAACCCCTGTGATTGGGAACTCAGAAGTGAAGCGAGTCTTGATAGACAATGGAGCTTCTGTTGATATTCTGTTTCATGATGCGTTTGTAAAGATGGGATACACCGACTCTCAGCTTACCCCAACCAATATGCCAATCTACGGATTTAATGGGGTAGAGTCCAAAGTTGAAGGAACTACTCAGTTACCCATGACTATTGGGCAAGAACCTAAGGAGGCTACCCAGATGATGAATTTTATGGTGATTAAGGCATCCTCGACTTATAATGCAATCCTTGGAAGGACTGGACTTCATGCGTTCAAGGCTGTAGCCTCAACCTACCATATGAAAATCAAATTTTCGACCAGGAATGGTGTTGGAGAACATAAAGGTGATCAAAAGATGGCACGAAGTTGTTATGTAGCCTCGTTAAGGCCTGACGGAGTCGGGGGGCAGGTCCTTCCGATTGAAGACATGAATGTCCGCAGTGATAAGGAGCACCAAGAAAGGCCAGTAGAGGAGATCACACATAAGCCTCGAACAGCCATTAAGGCTAAGGCATCAACTGACTTCATGGTTCAATGTACCATTGGTAACCAAGAAATCGGGGGGCAGGAGGTAGTACCCCAAGCAGGAAGTGAACTTCAGAATAAGAATGATGAGACCAGAAGGAATGGTGGGCGCTCTATTTTGATGGAGCATCAAAAACAAAATCAAGTTAAACAAAATCAAGTTAAACAAAAGTAAGTGATGCAGGCCTAGTCTTGCAATGCCCCGATGGGCTCAAGTTATCCTAGTAGGACTTAGCTTCATCTAGTAGAAGCAGAAATAAGGTTCATTGAAACCATTGCAGAGCATGTTGCTCCGAGTAGGACAGTAGTACTATGTAAGGGTTAAACCCATTTCAAGTTATTAATGCAAGTTTGATTTCCATTCATTGATTGAGTGATTTTATGTACCGAGCACCCGATGAGTGCAAGTCAAGGATGACCAAGTACCGAAAATAAAAGAATACACGAATGGAAAACAAACAAATGCATAGGTGAAGATCCTGAAGGGTCAAGAGTTGGGTTACAATGTAACCAAGTAAGAGTTTAAGTCTGTAAAGGACCCTGAAGAAAAGAAAAGAAGATAAAAGCCATATGCAACAGTCAAAGCCATGAAAGGCCGAGGATGTTAAGGACTAGCTACTCTTTAATACTTATTAAGTACCTGGATTAAGGATCCAAGGATGAAGGCCAATAGATAACCTTAAGCAAGGATTAAGAAGTTCAAGCAAGCTCTTGTCTCAGAAGTTTAAAAGGCAAGAAGCCAACAGGATTGCATTTATCGAAATCTAAATCGAGGAATCAACCCCGAATCCTAGGTTGAAGAACAGAAGCTGTTAGCCATGAAGGCCAAGATTAGCCATGAAGGCCAAGATTAGTCAAGAAGGCCAAACTTGAGGGGGTCATAAACCTCCAATTAAGATCCAAAGGTTGAAACTTCATGTTGACTTGAAAACCAATATGTAATTTTGAAAACCTCCTAGAGAAGGTTCAAGACCTCGTGGGGCTAACCAGAAACCCCCTGGCCTTGGACCGGCAGCTCTGATAGATATTTCGGTGATTTAAAACACCCTTGAGATTGAAAACCCTTGATTTCAAACTTTGGCGTTCAACCTTCGAACATCGACGTTCAACACCCAAGACCAAGACAAACATTGAAGTCATGACGGCCAAGCGAGCTGAGAAGTTACCTATATAGGAGCTTCTCTACAGGAACCTCTTAAGGGAGAGTTGATAGCATTCTTACAGGAAAATAGTGATGTGTTTGCTTGGACAGCAGCTGATATGCCAGGGATTGATCCCCAACTCATAACTCACAAGTTGAATGTTGATCCTGGGTGGAAGACAATAAAGCAGGAAAAAAAAGGAATTTTGCTCCTGAAAGGCAGGAGGCCATTAAATAAGAAGTTGACAAGCTCTTAGAGGCTGGGTTTAGTGAAGAGATTCAGTTTCCTGAATGGTTAGCTAACCCTGTTATGGTCAAGAATGCAAATGTAAAATGGAGAATGTGTATCGACTTCACTGATTTAAATGACGCATGCCCAAAGGATTGCTTCCCTCTACCAAGGATTGACACCCCGATAGATGCCACAGCTGGGCATGAGATGTTGAGCTTCATGGATGGTTTCAGCGGCTACAATCAGATTAAGATGCACAAGGAGGACATCCCTAAGGTATCTTTCATAACTGACTTTGGTGTTTTCTGCTATCTTGTTATGGCTTTTGGTCTAAATAATGAAGGAGCTACTTACCAACGATTGGTGAATAAGATATTCACCCATCTGATTGGAAAAACCATGGAGGTCTATGTTGATGACATGTTAGTCAAGAGCCTACTCAAGGCTGACCATATCAAGCACCTCAGAGAGGTATTCGAAGTGCTGAGGCACCACAAGATGATGTTAAATCCAACCAAGTGTGCTTTTGGTGTTGGATCAAGAAATTTTTTGGGATTGATGGTTTCCAAGAGAGGCATAGAAGCCAACCCGAACAAGATCAAGGCAATTCTGGATATGGAACCACCCCGTTCTGTGAGGGATGTACAGAAGCTAACTGGCCGAGTTGCGGCCCTAGGGAGATTCATCTCCAAGTCTGGTGACAAGTGTTTGCCTTTCTTTCAGGCATTGAAGAAAGTGAAAAATTTTGAATGGACTGATAAAAGCCAAGAGGCCTTTGAACAGTTGAAGAAATACATGGCTAAAGCCCCGTTGTTGGCCAAGCCTAGTCCTGGGGAGACTCTTTATCTATACCTGGCGGTATATGAACAAGCATTGAGTGCTGTTCTTGTTCGAGAAGAGAAGAAGGTTCAGAAACCCATCTATTATGTGAGCAAGGTGTTGCACAGGGCTGAGTTAAATTACTCTCCCATTGAGAAGTTTGCATTGGCATTGATAACAGCTTAGAGGAAGCTACGACCATACTTTCAGTCACACAAGAATGAAGTCCTGACGGACCAGCAGTTGAGAAATATTTTGCACAGCTCGAAGGCCAGTGGAAGGCTAGCCAAGTGGACGATCGAACTTGGAAAATTTGACATCACATATAAACCTCGGACAGCCATCAAGGCTCGAGCATTGGCTGACTTCGTGGTTGAATGTACCATTCGCAACCAAGAAGTCGGGGGGCAGGAGATAGTAACCACCCCTAGAAGTGAGGATAAAGATGAAGAGCTTGTACCTGATCAGAAGGAATATTAAGGAATATTGGGTGCTCTATTTTGATGGAGCATCAAAAACAAAATGTAGTGGTGCAGGTTTGGTTTTGCAAAGCCCCGATGGGTTCATAGTTGAGTATGCTTTGAAGTTAGATTTTCCCACTACCAACAATGAAGCTGAATGTGAAGCCTTGACAGCCGGATTGGGCTTGGCCAGAATACTGAGGGTCAAGAACCTCAAAGTTTTTGGAGATTCAAGACTAGTAGTCTCGCAAGTGAATGGTGAATTTGAAGCTAAGGATGAAACTATGACAAAGTATTTGAGAGTTGTGAAGGCTGATATGACTCAGTATGATAAGCGCTATGAGGAGCACATTCCAAGAAATAAGAACATTAAGGCCGATGCCCTATTTAAGTTCACCTCTTCTGAGATAGAAAATTATGCAGAGAGTTTTTACTTCCAGGTCCTGAAGACCCCACCATCGATTCGAAATTGGTAGCACCAGTTGGTGTAATCTGAAGGATAGACCCTCTCAAAGCTCATCTTGAGACTGGTTGGCTCCCTGATAATGCCTTGAAAGCACAGAAACTATTAGTGAGAATGTTGACATAAGAGGTCCTTTGTCATTCCATACTTAAAATCTTGAATCTCAAATCCCGACACAAAATTTAAGCCTCGATGGCCAACAAGGCTGTCTGCCTCCAATCGAGCTTGTCGTTTGAGTTTAAGGACTCGAACCAAGAGTCGTCAATCAAGTTGAGACCTAAGAAAGGTTATATGAGCATAAGAAAATAAGGTTGGAAACCTAGAATCAAGCTAAAGGGTTGAAAACCAACAAAGGCATACCAGGCCTAAAGTCAAGTGCTAAGGATCAAGTGAACTACCTGAATGATCAACCGAGAAGGAAGACCTCCTCCATGAGAAACAAGGATGATGTAAGGACTAAAGAACTTCATCACAAGAATGAGAGTCAAGGGTTGATGATAACCTTAAGACCAAGGATTCAGCAAACAAGTTAAAACCCGGAAGGTCACGAAGATTAAGAAACAAGTCGTTTGAGTTCAAGGTTCACGAAACCCTTCAAGGCATAGCAAACACCTCCATCAACATACTAAGACTGATTTTCAATTCTGAGCCAAGGCACGAACGAAGCCGAAGTTAAAATTTAGCACCATTTAGTGCCGTTAGTGTTGCTAGCACCGCTTAGTGCCGTTTAGCGCCGATTAGCGCCGTTTGAACACGGATGATTTCAGGTCCGGGATCCAAAATTTTAAGATCACGGATAGGGATGGGCATTCACCCCGGCCCGCCCGATCCCGATCCGATCCCCGCACCGAACGGGGCGGGGAATCGGGGATTTTTTCGGGTACGGGCCGGGGAGCGGGGACAATTTTTTAAAAAAATCGGGGAGCGGGCCGGGGCCGGGATATTATGTCTCCCCGCCCCGATCCCCGACCTCCGCCCCGATTCTCAATCCCCGACTCGATTCCACCACATTATAATATATATATATATATATATACATACATATATATATATATATATATTGATAATCATATATTAATATATACTTTATATTGGGGAAAAAAATAATATTTTAATCTTATATGTTTGTCTTTCTAGTAGTTAAATAACTTCATTTCCATGTTATTTATAATTGTTTATTTAAGTAATATTTTTTTTATCTTAATTTAGTGCTTAAAAAATTGTTTCAAACTCACTAGTTAGTGTCTAAAATTGTTTAAAATGTTACTTTTTGTTTAAAATGAAATTCCCCGATTCCCCGCGGGGATCCCCGTTACCCGTTTGGGCCGGGGACGGGGAATAAAAAATAATCCCCGACGGGGATCGGGCCGGGGACGGGGATCGGGTTTGAATTCGGGGATGGGGGCGGGGATAGCACTCCCCGGCCCCGAAGTGCCCCGATGCCCATCCCTAATCACGGATGATTTTAGATCCTAGATCCATGATAATAGTTTGAGATCAAGATCAAGATCCTTGATCCTAGAAGTCACGAATGACCAAAATAAAAGTTTGAGATCAAGATCCTTGATCCTAGAAGTCACGAAGGACCAAACTGACGACTTAAGATCAAGATCGAGGTTTTTGATCCTTAGGATCACGGATGATTTTGAATCCTAGATCCCTGACGACTTAAGATCAAGATTCTTGATCCTTAAGATAATGAAGTCACGAATGACCAAGATAGTAACTTGAAATCAAGATCAAGATTCTTGATCCTCGAAACCACGAAGGATTTTCACGTCCGGATCGCCTAGCTAACCGAGAGGCAATCAACCACGGCGCACGAAGGGCCGCGGCCGACCACCTCCCGGCCGACCACCTTGGAGCCGACCACCTCCCCTGGAGGGGCTTCGGCCGATCACCCCTTGGCCGATCACCTCTCGGCCGATCACCTTGGATTCAAGCCCTTCGGCCGACCACGAGCTGGCCCTAGATCTGGCCGATCACGGGTCAGTTCGTGGTCCTGAATCCTGACTTTTTCAGCGAACCTCGGATAGTTTTCAGACCTAGATCTCGACTTTTTCAGCGAATCTCGTATGATTTTTAGTGCTAAAAAGAAATCGAGATTAGCACCGTGTAGTGCTGTTTAAGCACCGATTAGTGCCTGTTAGCACAGTTTAGTGCCGATTAGCACCGTGTAGTGCTGTTTAAACACCGATTAGTGCCTGTTAGCACAGTTTAGTGCCGATTAGCACCGTGTAGTGCTGTTTAAGCACCGATTAGTGCCTGTTAGCACAGTTTAGTGCCGATTAGCACCGTGTAGTGCTGTTTAAGCACCGATTAGTGCCTGTTAGCACAGTTTAGTGCCGATTAGCACCGTGTAGTGCTGTTTAAGCACCGATTAGTGCCTATTAGCACAGTTTAGTGCCGATTAGTACCGTGTAGTGCTGTTTAAGCACCGATTAGTGCCTGTTAGCACAGTTTAGTGCCGATTAGCACCGTGTAGTGCTGTTTAAGCACCGATTAGTGCCTGTTAGCACAGTTTAGTGCCGATTAGCACTGTGTAGTGCTGTTTAAGCACCGATTAGTGCTTGTTAGCACAGTTTAGTGCCGATTAACACCGTGTAGTGCTGTTTAAGCACCGATTAGTGCCTGTTAGCACAGTTTAGTGCTGATTAGCACCGTGTAGTGCTGTTTAAGCACCGATTAGTGCCTGTTAGCACAGTTTAGTGCCGATTAGCACCGTGTAGTGCTGTTTAAGCACCGATTAGCACCGTTTAGCACCAATTAGTGCCGTTAGTGCCGTTTTGTGCCATTTAACATTGTTTAACACTGTTTAATCGTTGTTTAAAGCTATTTAGCGCTGTGTAGTGCCATTTAACACCGTTTAGTGTCGTTCAAATGTCGTCGTAAATGCGTCGGTCGCTCCATGCTTTACATTAAGATGATATTGTTGAAAGTACTCACGTAAGAGCAATAAACCCTGACCCAGGTCTCGGAAAGGCCGTTAAAACTTCAAGGAAAACCTGATCAGTTTTCCTAGAAGTTGGGGGGCAAATGATATGGGCTAAAAGTAAGCCCTAAAGACACATTTAATGTGGCATTAATTAGACCTAGAATGGTCCAAACGCGGGGCTCACCAGATGGGCCCAATCCTATTTATAATATTAATTTCGTAATTAATATTAGGGGTAATAACCAGCTCAGCAATAAGAGTCAAACAAGGATATTACTCTTGCCTGACTTAGCCTCCAAGACACATATTTCAACATGAAAACTGGTTCCTACATACTAGGATCTGGAACCTTCTTCTAGGCGGTGACTTGCCCACCAAGTCACCTAACCCTACTACGATTCTAAGGCTTTTCAGCCTATATAAAGGGTCTGACCCCTCATTCTCAGAACTACGTCTTGGCTTGATTCTCAATAATGAGATACGTAGGCACTCTGTGAGGACCGATTAGTCCCGAACACGGAAACAGCCATTAAAGCTCGAAGCTCACCAACCCTAGCATTAAATACAAATCGTAACCTAGTTTTTATTCCACAACACTTAATACCGTAATTGGTAACTTTTCTAATTAAAATATGGAATCCACGTGTATATGTATTCGTTCAAAAATAATAATCAAATTGTTCATTGTATTTACCACATTATTTGAGAAAAAAATTTGGAAGATTTATTTGAATTTTCTAGCATTTCTAAAAAAAAAAAGTAATAAACACTTTAGTTAGTAAATAGTAATTTAAAGTGTTAGATCGTATTTTTGTGAGAATAATTATTAGAGAAAACGTAAATGCAACCCGTGCTTAAGATTGACTTGTAACTAAATATTTTTTTTTGAAACTTACTTGTAACTAAATATTATTCGTGTAAAGACAATCATTAAGATTAGTTATTGTTGTGCCCAAAATCCGCCTTGGGCTTGATTTAAGGCCCATTAAGAGGACAGACTCGAATTAGTTGAATATGAATGGATAAGCTGGGTCCAAGGTTGAATGTGATGGCTTTGTATGCTTCGAAGATGGGTTGAGGGATGAGGGTCTGGTGTTAAATATGAGGAATGTTCATATAGGGGTGCAAGCATGTGAACCCAGATAAGGGTAAAGCTATGTGAAGGCCAGAAGGGGGTTCAACTAAGTAGCAGGCTATCAGGTCAGGGATACGCGCATGAACCCCGAATGTTTCCGGAAAATATACCAGCGGGCTCAGAATCGCCTATATTATAGGAGATTGGATAATATACATTGTAACAACCTTCTGGATAACTCCTAAACAATAGGAACGATCTGATAGCAGTCTATATTATGGATTAACATCGTATATATATGGGATATATATATATATATATATACGTACGTATAGGAGGATAAATCACGAAAATACATGGATTAACCATATACTAACGGCTGGATAATTATGGAAGGCTGGATAAACGAGCATTGCAGGTCTGTTACGAGGGATATGGCAGAAGAAAATGGAGGATAATTATTAAGAACTATATGAGGACTTGATCTCTTATATATATAAGAGTATGTAGGCAATTTGCAGAGGTTAGATACACATACACACCTCTAACACTTGCTCCCGCTGTGAACACTGGATTGAATAGGACATATTCGATCATCATAGCCTGGAGTACCTTGTAAACTCAGTCCATTAAATCACTCTTCTCCCTCTCGGATTAGGGTTTATGAAATCAGGGTTTTTGGATTGTAATTCGGTTTGTTTAATCATTGCTTTTGGATTGATTATTTTGGTTATCTCTTATAATCTTTCATTGAAGTGTTGTACCATTTTTCCCTCACAACATTTGTGGCGCTAGAAGGAGGGGCTTCCTTTATCTCTTGAGGGAAGAGATGTCTCGGAAATTCGGAGATGATCATATGCAGGAGGATGGACGAAGTGATGATGATGGGGAACATGACGAGGAAAGAACAAATCAGGAGCTAAGGGATAAGATTAAGAAGATGGAGAAGAAAATCACTACTTTGGAAAAGAAATCAAAAAAGTTGAAGAAATGGAAGCAAAAGCATGGTTCCATGGATCGAAAGGTGAAGAAAAAGGTGGTCACACCTGTTCGGTTAAATTTTGACTGTGATGGGGAGTCGAAAAAGGAGGCCTCACAGAAGGGATTTTCTGATGTGGAGACTGACCAAACAGATCCAAACTGGAATGAAGGAGAAACAGAGGTGCGACAGCCACAGGGTTTACCCACCCGTAGCCTGAGTGTCTTTGACAGATTGGGCAACAAGATAGGTTTCAAAGATTTACGTCACAAACTTGATGGGAAGAAGGAAAGGCAGACCAGGAAAGCCCCAGAGGCGAAGTCGCAAGGGTCTCAGAGTTACAAAAAGGATAAATCTGTTTCTAAGTCGGGTAGACCATGATGATGACCCCAAGAACAATGATGATGACCATGATTTAGCTGAGATTTCTAGCGATGATGGCACCAAATTCACAGACGAGGAGAATGAGCACTACAAGGTAAAGGATTTGCGTGAGGCGTTGAAGAAGCTAAAGGTGGAAAAACAATCGTTGGAAGGCTTGACAGTGGCTTCACCCTTTACCAAGAGGGTGAGGGATTCGCCACTCCCACCAAAATACAGGGGGGTGGGGGATCTAAAATTCAGTGGGACCACTGATCCAGTGGAGTACCTTAGTCGGTTTGATACGAAAATGGAAGTATACCAGGTGAAAGACCTAACAAAATGTCGCTTATTGGCTGCAACACTAAGGGACAGTGCTCATCAATGGTTCAAGAGGCTATGTCCAAATTCCATCCAATCTTGGAGGCAAATGAGTGAAATGTTCGTAACTCAATTCCGGGCTTCGGTTGCGTTCGCACCCCCAGCCAACACTCTGGCGAACATCAAGCAGGAGAGGAATGAGACCCTCACTGAATACTTCAAACGGTTTAATGCAGAGGTCCCTAAGGTGAGGAAGACCACAGATGAAACCTATAAGAATTTTCTGATTGCAGGCGTACGCCCAGGCACCGATTTTTGGAAAGAACTACAAGGGGCGGAGCCCAAGACTTTGGCAGACTTCTACGCCAAGGCAGAAACTCACAAGGTGGTTGAAGAATCAATGGTTAAACTCGAGAAGAGTCGAAGTTCAAGGGAATGGAGCAGGAGTAAGAGGCGTAGGTCATACAGCCCGAAAGATAGGGGGTACCACAAATGAACCTCCTATGGTGGAAACTCCTCTACCAGAAGCACCCATCGTGATGAAAAGACAGCCCCTATAACTGTGAATGCAACTAACATAGGAAGAACAGTAAACTACAAATATCCTATAAGGAAGGATTCTCAGGGTTCAGGCAGGTACGCTGAGTACACCCCGCTCACAGCTTCCATTGAGCAGGTGTACGAAGTAGGGAACAAGGCGGGAATGTTCAGAAAACCAACAAGAAATGGGCCCCCGGGAAACAAAAATGAAGGACGGTATTGTGCTTTTCATGATACCAATGGACATGAAACGGCGGAATGCCGTCATTTAAAGGACCATATCGAAGATCTTATAAGAAGGGGTTACCTCACTGAGTTCGTGGCTCCAGAAGCTAAAGGGGACAAGAATGACAGAATTAACAAAGAGACTGAAAAAGCGAATCCTGAACGCCTTACAAGAGCCAACAGTATCCGCACTATAATTGGTGGACCTTACATTGGGGGTATGAGTAGGAACGCCCAGAAAAATTATGCCCGGGAAGCAAGGGGCGTACCCCTCACGAATGTGTACAACTTGTCTGAAAGGCCACCCAAGCTCTTTAAGGGTAAGGCAGTTGACATAACGTTCACCGAGGAAGATGCCAGGCACGTACACCACCCACATAATGATGCTTTGGTAATTAAGGCTGCGATCGGGGGCTTGAACGTACACCGAGTATTGGTGGATAACGGAAGCTCGGTAAATATCTTGGCATATAGCACTTACCAGAAAATGGGGTTACTTGACAAGGAAATGGATCCTTCTTATAATGAATTGTACGGATTTACTGGAAACCCTGTACAGATTGTAGGACGGGTGAAACTCCCTCTCACTTTGGGAGAGGAACCCCAGTCAGCTACACAGGTGGTAGAATTCTTGGTGGTAAATGAAGATATTTCCTATAATGGGATACTTGGAAGGCTGATGTTGAAGGAAATGCGAGTGGTGACGTCCATTTATCACCTGTCAATGAAATTTCCAACTCCCGGAGGAATTGGGTGTGTTAAAGGATGTCAATCTGATTCAAGGGAGTGCTATAGCAAAGCCCTGCATATAGCTGAACAAGCTTGTAAGCACCTATTGTTGGTGGATGGGGGTACCTCAGAACAATGTTATCGTTACCTGGATCCCGGCGTAGGGAAGGGAGATGAATCTTTATGTCGAAAGGAAACCAGACCAGAAAGAGACATGTGTAATGTTGTCATGATTGTACAACATCCAGGCGAGGAGCCCTATACAGATGTTGCACCTTTTCGGGGGGTAGGTACCCCTAATGGGATACTAATGCTGGAAGCCCCTGAAGAGGCGTTGATTGAAGGCATAGTTGAAGAAGTTTGTGATAGTGATTTTGAAAGTATGGATAATGAAAACAATCTGAAGGAATCGATGAAGTCCGATGGTCAGTTGGTGGAACCCCATCAGGGTGCGAAGCAGGTGAACCCAGTGGAAATTGATCTTGATCCTCGAATGCCCGAATCAAAGGAAAAGACTAGGGCGGCTGAAGACACCTTATCTATCCTGGTGGATGTAGCTGATCCTACTAAGGAATTGAGGGTTGGTAAACAGTTGAACCCTGAAGTCAAGGAAGCATTGGTTGCATTTCTAAGAAACAACTTAGACGTATTTGCATGGAGCCATGAGGACATGGTGGGAATAGACCCAAGGGTGATGTGTCATCGTTTGAACATTGATCCAGACATGAAGGCTGTAAGGCAGAAAAGGAGAGCAATAAGCGGGGAAAGAGCCGTTGCCCTGAAAGAAGAGGTAGACAGACTGTTGAAAGCCAAGCTAGTAAAGGAATCATTCTACCACATGTGGTTGGAAAATCCGGTCTTGGTAAAGAAACCAAATGGCAAATGGCGTACGTGCATTGATTTCACTGACTTGAATAAAGCATGCCCCAAGGATAGCTTTCCGCTCCCGCATATTGATCAACTAATCGATGCTACGGCCGGTCATGCCTTGCTAAGTTTCATGGATGCATATTCAGGTTACAATCAAATTCCGATGTACGAACCCGATCAGGAGCATACTTCCTTCATCACAGATAGAGGACTCTACTGCTACATCGGGATGCCTTTCGGGCTGTTGAACGCTGGAGCAACCTACCAAAGGCTGGTCAACAAGATATTGAAAGACCAGATTGGAAAAACTATGGAAGTATACGTAGACGATATGCTTGTAAAATCCAAGGTAGCAGGCGACCATGTTGCTCACCTCACTGAAATGTTTGGCATCCTAAGGAAATATAGGATGAAGTTGAACCCCCAAAAATGTGTATTTGGGGTGGAGTCTGGAAAATTCTTGGGCTTCATTGTGAATCATCGAGGAATCGAAGCCAATCCTGCTAAAATAAAGGCACTAGTTGAAATGAGATCCCCCTGAAGTGTGAAGGAAGTTCAAAGCCTTAACGGACAGGTGGCAGCCTTGAACAGGTTTATCTCTAAGTCCTCTGACAAGTGTCGAGAATTCTTTGCAGCTATCAAGAAGAGAAAAGGCTTTGAGTGGACGCCTGAATGTGAAGCTACCTTCACTAAATTGAAGGAACAATTGGGAAGCCCTCCATTGCTGGCGAAGCCAATAGAGGGTGAAACCCTGATTTTGTATTTAGCGGTTTCTAAGCACTCTATTAGTTCCGTTTTGGTTCGCGAGGAAGATCAAAAACCCAGTACCCTGTGTATTATGTGAGCAAGAGGCTTCTGGATGCTGAAACCAGATATACAAACATGGAGAAGCTAGCCTACGCGTTGATCCTAGCATCAAGAAAGTTAAGGCCATACTTCCAGGCGCACACGATAGAGGTACGAACCTCATTCCCACTGAGGCAGGTCCTGCACAAACCTGAAGCCTCAGGAAGGTTGATGAAATGGGCTGTGGAGTTGGGCCAATTTGATGTTGAATTCAAGCCAAGAACAGCTATCAAGGGCCAGGCACTTGCTGATTTCTTATTAGAATTCCCACCATCCTTTGAGGTTCAAACTAAGGAAACAATGATGGAACCCCCGGAGAAGGAAGCCCCAACAGAAAATTGCGCACCATGGTGGACCCTATATGTGGATGGAGCTGTGAACGGAAATGGGGCAGGTGCTGGTATAGTCCTGATAAGCCCCGAAGGCCACAAGCTGCAAAGTTCAATTCATTTTACATTCAAGGCTACAAACAACGACGCCGAATATGAAGCCCTGATTGCGGGTTTGAAACTGGCACTTGAAATGAAAGTGGCGAATATGACTGTGTATAGTGACTCCATGTTGGTAGTGGGACAATCAAAAGCAACATTCAAGCTAGGGGTCCACGCACTGATTTGTACATGAGGTACGCTCAGGAGCTGATGAGCAAATTTGGGGAAATAAATCTTGTGTAAATTCCAAGGACAGAAAACTCAAGTGCAGATGCCTTAGCAAAAATGGGTTCTAATAGGGAAGCGACTATGCTAGGGGTGATACCATTGGAAATACAACAGCAACCTAGCATTCCAAGGTTCGACTGTATGGATATAGAGGTTCAAGTGGAGGACACATGGATTACTCCCATCCTGGAATACATAACAAAGGGGGTTCTGCCAGCTGAAAAGGATGAAGCCAGGAGAATGAAGTATAAGGCTACGCATTATGTCCTTTATGATGGAAAGCTGTACAAGAGGGGTTTCAACAAACCGCTTCTACGATGTATAGCAGGCAGTGAATGTGAATATATTATGCGGGAGGTGCATGAGGGCATATGTGGAAACCACTCTGGAGGAACCTCATTGGCCCACAAGATACTTCGACAGGGGTACTACTGGCCAACCCTACAACAGGATGCACACAAATTCTCAAAGGCATGTGATCGGTGCCAAAGATATGCCAACTCAAATAAGAATCCTGCTGTGCCATTGAAGCCACTCTCCAGCCCATGGCCCTTTGCTGTTTGGGGAATTGATTTGATTGGAGAACTCCCTAAGGGGAAGGGAGGAGTAAAGTATGTCGTTGTGGCAGTGGATTATTTTACAAAGTGGGCGGAAGCTGAACCCCTGGCTACGATTACCGCAGCCAAGTTAAAGGAGTTTGTATTTCTAGCAATCATATGCCGGTATGGGATTCCCTATAAGTTGATATCTGACAATGGTAAGCAATTTGATAGCAAGGAAATGAGGGGTTTATGTGAAGACCTCGGAATTATTAAGGGCTTCTCCGCAGTCTGCCACCCCCAAAGCAACGGTCAGGCGGAAGCCATCAATAAAATCATTAAACATACTTTAAAGGCAAAGCTGGAAGATAAGAAGGGCTGCTGGCCAGAGGAGCTTCCTATGGTGTTATGGTCTTACAACACAACACCTAGGACTACAACTGGCGAATCCCAATTTACATTAACTTATGGGTGCGAAGCTATGGTACCTGTGGAAATTGGTGCTGGTTCATTTAGGAGGGATAACTTTGATCCCATGGAAAAAGAGGTTAATCATCGTTTGTACTTGGATTTAGTGGAAGAGGTTCGTGCAACCTCTCAGTTGAAGCTTGCAGCCTATCAACAAAGGACTCGCAAGTACTTTGATGGCAAGGTTCGAGCACGACCCCTAAAGGTTGGTGATCTGGTTTTAAGGAAGATGATGCCTAACATGAGGACTCCAGGATATGGGGCCTTTGAGGAAAATTGGGAAGGCCCATATGTGATCAAATCGGTCTTATGGGAAGGAACTTATCATTTGGAGGATTT
Organism: Kitagawia praeruptora; assembly: GCA_037693485.1. Classification (NCBI taxonomy): domain Eukaryota; kingdom Viridiplantae; phylum Streptophyta; class Magnoliopsida; order Apiales; family Apiaceae; genus Kitagawia; species Kitagawia praeruptora. The sequence goes on from CM075352.1 coordinate 131,981,606, forward strand.
GGACGGGAAGCTAATCCCGAGGGCGTGGAACGCCGAACATCTTAAGAAATATTACCAGTAGTTGAACCCAGGTAACATTTCTTGTAGACCTCTTTCAGGTGTAGGAAAATAAAAGTGGCTTATTAGTTGTAGCTACCATGATATTAGGATCAGTCGGCTAGGAATTTCCCTTTTTATGTTAATAAAGTGCTCGGGGGGTTGTGAATGTATGCCTACCTGTTGAACACCAATCATGATGTGATGTGATAGAATTGAAATCAACTTGTTCTTCTTTTATCTCTGTTTTATGCATAAAAATATATGGGTTTATGTGGATGAATGCATGCTATGTGTAACCTGTTTTATTTGTTCTTCAAAAAAGAAGAAGAGAGGATACGACTGTTGAACCTAGTTCTTCATTATAAGTCTAATTATATTAAAGAACTCGGGGGGTAGTAGGTATACACCGATTAATGGATGGATAGTTTAACTTAAAAATGGATAAAATTTTAAAGGAAAAATTATATAATGGATGGAAGCATATGGATTATATGATTATGGATGGAAAACATATGGAATGTATGTTAATGGATTACACGGGTTATATAAATATGAATTATATGGATACACGGATGGAAACGTACGTGGATTACGTGCACATGGGTTGGAATATGTATGGCTCATGCATGAAAAGGGATGGACCCCATGGCAGGAAGGTTCTAGGATAACTAAGATCACGAGGTTCTCGTGTGGGGAGGTTCAATCGTTCGAACCCTGAATTACCGTGTAGTCAGTATGGTGGATAACCAACCTCAAGATAACCTCACCACGACCCTAGGGAATTTGGGCGAGTAAGTTCTAACCTTTGAGTAATAGGAATGACTGAGGAAATTGGTCTTACAAGGAAATTGTATAGAAATTAAGGATGGTGGGAACCCAACATGTACCAACAAGTGTCATAACTGGGGGTACGATTGGTGGATTACCAATCAACCTTCAGCTAAGGTCTTATGGTTGATAAGGGTTAGCTACGAAATAAGGATTCAGGATGGAAATGGCAGACTTGATGGGAAATTCACTTGGTGTACAGATCTAAAGATTTATAAGGACAAAAATGATTTGCCAGCACATGTTAGGAGTATGACAGATGGAACATCTACTGTTTCTCAGGAAGGGATATTTGCCCATTTCATTGATGAACAAGGGTACAGCAGGTGAACCCCAAGGTTAGTAAAAGCTTAAGTATCCTAAGTTGGAGCCTGGCATAGATGCCAAACAGGACAAGGTATAGCATGGATAGTACCCCTAAGCATGAAATGCGAAGTAAGGAGTGCTAAGTACTGAATTTAAGTGAGGTGTATGCATATGTAAACATGCAATTTAACTACACTGCAAGCATTTATTAAGAAAAAGTAGACGACATGCATAAATCATATTAAAAATCTGGGGAATTAGGTTCAAGATTACATCATGCGAGGCCTTCAGAAGAGCCCGCACCCTCAAAATACCAAGTTCGAGGCAATTAATGCCAAAAGGATTCATGAAAGTTTACTCAAAAGGTTGATAATAAAATTACTGGCTTGACCTGAGTGGAGAAGTGGAGGGATTCTCGTTGGCTGGAGAGGCCTTTGGAACTTCAGGATCAGATGGGGTGGCTACTACCAGAGGTTCCACAGCCGTACCCCCGTCTTTAGCTTCCTCTGGCTGGGTTTCTGTGGCTTCAACGGCACCCTCTGCAGCAACACTTGCAGGAAGCTCTTCAGCCTTATCTTGGGGAGCCTCCTCCATGTGCACCTCCGGGGGGTTCGCAGCCTGTTCAGTCTTGATCAACTCTATGGCATCAACCGCATCCTGGCCCAGGAGGCTCCACTCCAAATCTGGAAAAGCCTCATATGTGGAAGTCATGTAGTCTTTAATCCCAGCCTTGTAACCCAGGTTGTATTCTTTGTCACCTTGCCTGGACATGGTGGCCTTATACTTTGCAATTGCACCCTGGAGGGTTCGGACCTTCAGTTCGAGTTTCTCTTTCTCCTTTCTACTGGCAGCATTAACATCTTCCTTTTCTTTATCCATCTTGAGGATGATGGCATCCATGGACTCTCTCTCCCTCAGCAATTTATCCCTCTCCTGGATCAGAGTACCCTCATTCTCATAAAGCTTCTTGTTCGAAGCCAATAGTTTCTTCTTATTATTCTGGAAGGTTTTCAACTCCGAACGTACCCTGTCAAGCTCTTCAACAGCCTTGGAAGCCCCAAGAATCTGGTTACTATACTTAAGGGATAGGAAGAGGCTTTCAGCATTCACTAGGGGTACCCTCTTTGTAGCTTCCTCAAAACCCAGGCTGTCCCACTCTGAGATAGACCGTACAGGGATTGTATCTTTGATGGCATCAACAAAAGCATTGAGGGGAGCTGGAGAGATGGTGTCAGAGGGACTTAGTTCAATCTCATGCTTAGAACGCTTACTTCCCCTAGAACCAGATGCCCCAGACATTTCAGGAGTATGTTGTGTGGGCCTCTTCCTTGAGGAAACATTCTTCTCTGTGGAAGTTGGGTTGACTTTTGCAGATGGAGCAGGGGTTCTCTCGACAGGTGATGGGGGTACAGGTGATCTGGGAACATTCTTTTGTGCTGAACGCTTGGTGATGAAGGAAGGGTTAGTATAGTCACAACGATAGTAAAGATGGTTATCATATAGAAATCAAGTAAAGCATATATGCAAAGGATTATGGGAAACATGTTGCAACAAATAAAAAAAGTAAATGGAACAGGGTGTGCGCTACTGAGGGTACGAGTGTGGACCTGGCTCAATTGGGGTTCCATCAGTGGGATTTTCCTCAACAGGGTTACGGACGTTCCCTGGAGACCCAAAGCTGAGTTTCTTGCTAAAACCTAAACGGATTAATCTCCTCTTGGAGAGCAGGCTAACACCATCTCCTAGCTCTGCACTCCTCCTTAAGGCTTTTCGAGCTCTTGTTAATTCATCCCCTTCTAAAATGGTTTGGGCAGGCATGTCAGGATGTGGGTTAAAGTCTGTCCTATATGTAGCACAATCATAGCAATACAAGAATTGCTTATGCCAGCCTGACATTCCCTTCTTGTTGCCTTTTATGCATTTTCCCTTATGGACATTCCAGGTAGTAAGATTAAAAAAGCCAGAGGTCTTCCCAGTTTCTTTGAGTTGATAGAAAAAGCCCAATTCTCGAGCGGTTAGCTCTACTTTGAATAGAGAATCATACAAGACAAACATAAAGATGGCCATTCGGTAAGAGTTTGGGGTCAATTGCAGTGGGGCGAGCTGGTAGGTGTCAAGGATATCCATGATGAACGGGTGAAGGGGTAGTGATAATCCTAATCTAAAAAACTGAGCAGAGAAGACAGCACGAGGGATCATTTGGTCTGGTTCGAAGTTGGAAAAATCATGGCACCTTTCCTCAGGTTGGGGTACGATCAGTGTACACCCAGGGTTATAATTTCCCAGTAGGTTCTCCAACTTTTGGGCAGTCATGGAGGAACGAGTGTTGGTGCAAGAAAATTGAGGGGTGGCAGTAGTAGAAGCTTTGGCTTGAGTAACTTCGTCCTGGCTTTCACCACAGTCAGGTTGATCATTGAAGGGTTCAATTGTTGGGGATAAGTGTCCCAGTGAATCTAGTTCTTCTTCTAACCCCAGGGAATCAGAACTTACAGTGACAGGTACGGCTGGGTTGGGATCTAAAAAGTAGGACCTGATGGAGATTTGAGCAATGGTGGGGTCAAGAATTTTGACCTTGGAATGGGTACGGCCGCTCACAGTAGAAGCCATGGGAGGAAACTCAGATAAAGTGTAATAACCCGGATTTTTGAAGAAATGATTATATTATTATTTCAATAATAATAATATTGTTTTCCTAAAATGAGGAGAATTTTTTTTTATTTTATTATTCAATTATTTAATTATTTTCTGTTAAGTGGAGCCTGGTGCTCCTATTTAAAATTTTATTGACTGAGTAGATACCTCGAGTCAATAGTTTATTTGTGCAAAGATTTAATTTCTGGAGTGTGGAATTATTTAGTTAAGATTTTATTATAAATTACTAAATAATTTAGAGATTTTAAAATCCTTCGAAAATGATTGTTTTAATTATTTGGGGAATTGCAAAAATTACTTGATTAATATATAAAATCAAGAATTTGAGATTTTACTAAAACAATAGTGTTTGTAGTATTTTTATAAAGCCCTGTAAATTGTGAATTATGAATCACAATTATTATTTTTATGATTTGTTTTTATAAATTATTAATATTTGTAAAATGCATATCAATTTAGAAAATTGAGATTTAATTCCAATTCTTTCTCCAAAAGTCTTTAAAAATATTATAGTATTTAATTATGCTAGAAACTTTATTTTTACAAATTAGATTTATTTACTCCAAATATTATTTAAAGTGTGTAGTAATTAAATGTATTACTTTTTGAATAGTGTTGGGCTTGAGCCCATTAGGGTTAAAAACACACAACAGATACATACACATACAGAAACAAACACATCGCCGCACAAACTAATCGGGGAGGGGGAGAAGACAGCGGGGGGAGGAAGAGAGAAATTGGGGGTTCCATTTTACAACTCAATTAGCTAGATATACATACATATATATATACATAATCGTGTGTGTGTGTATACCCGAGTGTGTGTGCGTGTATAGGTGCCTGAGTGTGTGCTGGTGTGCGTGTTAAAGGGTCGCGTGTGTGTGTGTGGTGGCCGGAGAAGTATTTAATGAAATTAGGATTCCATGGTTTTTCTTGCAGAAGTAATTAGATTTCAATTCTTGCTAGTTAGTTAATTTGTAGTTTTGTTAATTTGCTTTTTAGTTAATTTAGATAGTTAAAACCAATATTTGTTATTTGTCTTAGCAGTGCATAATAACCATACATTGTTGCATAGGTGCGTTTACTGAATTAAAACCATAACCAGATCTCTGTGGGAACGAACTTGACTTATATCTGTATTACTTGTGACCACGTACGCTTGCGTGATTTAGTGCAAACAGTAATTGTTAATTATTAATTGTCGGATAATATATTCGGGTTAGTTGTCAAGTAATTGTTAAGTGCTAATTGCAAATTGTTAGTTTCCAATTGAAATTGTTAATTGCTAAGTGTTAAGTGCTAATTGTTATCGCCATGTAATGTAGTCATAAGAGTTGGATAACTTGTAAATGTCTATGTGCTAGATGTTATAAATCGAGTCATAATATAGGTTGAAAGTATAAGTGCCAAGTACGTGGTGTTGGCTTAAATGTGGATAAACTTAGTTTATTTTCCTTAAATGTTGAGGTGCCGCATGTCTGGGCGGATACTTTTCCTTATGTGCTAGGTGCCGCATGTCTGGGCGGATACTTTTCCTTATGTGCTAGTTGCCGCAAGTCTGGGCGGGTACTTTTCCTTATGTGCTAGTTGCCGCAAGTCTGGGCGGGTACTTTTCCTTATGTGCTAGTTGCCGCAAGTCTGGGCGGGTACTTTTCCTTATGTGCTAGTTGCCGCATGTCTGGGCGGGTACTTTTCTTACTTGTTTACTTTGCTGCAAGTTGAGGCAGCTTTATTTTTGCAAAAACAGGGTTGAATTGCATGTGAGGGGCTGTGCCCATAGTCCGATAAACAAATACCTCATGCCCAAATTTTCTGAAAATCCCCTGCAATCAAATTTATTTAATTTAGTTAAATACAATGGTCTAGAAGCATGAATTGGATATTAATTGTTATGTGAATATGTGCTAAGTGAACTATTTGAGGGTTAATTGTTATTTCGAGGGTTATGTGCTAATTTGCTGATTTGATGTGTCTCGAGGATTAATTATGTTTGAGGACTATCTATATACTAAGTTGATTAAGTGGTATGGTTTGAGGTGTTTAGCACCAGGAATTGTCCACTTTTAAAACGGGACTTTTCCATTTCATTTTCTTTACTATAATATGTTATGTGCAATAAGTGGTATTAGAATAGTCAACTATAGGGAGGACACCTATAGTTTGACTTTATGTTATTTAGTGATAATCCCGAGTTGTGTCTACTCGATATACGAGGTAGGACTAACACACACTCATAACTATTTCAGTACCATTAGGGCATAATCGAGTTGGAATGACGTGCATCAAAAAGGGAAGATCGAGACGCCGTATAAAGAAAGGTAAGCTACCTCCAGGGAATTGCTTGGACGAAGTGCAAAAGGTTTATTCGCGGTTTCTGCTTTCTGCTAAGGACCAGAGGCAAGTTTATTTACACATACTCTATCGTTCAGAGTATACCTATTTTGAATTATATAAAATGTGCGGAAAAAGGTTTTCAATCCCTAATTGCGAGTTTTTAATCTTGTGCTCCTCCTTCCAAATCATTTTATTCTTGACTTTGCTAGCGATATTAAATTCTTCTCGTGCAATAATCAAAACCCATGACTTATAATACTGTCGATGGGCGGTGTCATTATTATGGTTCTACATCTCGATTTATATGTTGTATATTTATAAACTTTTGTAATATGGAAGTGGACTACATGTTATGAGGTATATATTTATGTATCGGAATAAGAAAGGCTAAGAGGGTAGGGCATGTATTGAGTTTTAGAACTTAGCCGCGTGTTGGGGCTATTTTGTATTGTATGTTTTCGAAAACCCGGGCAAAGCTTTTAAAAAGAATTTCGCAATAATTAACCTAAAGGCAACATCACCAATAAACCAGTGTTTATTTAATTAATAGATGCTCCTGAAAGCATTTACTAATTAAATAAACCTCATTCGCCTAATTAAATTTATTTAATTAGATGAATATCATTTTCAAAACGCTTTCTTAAAATCACTTTGTCCCGGAGAAATAATAAAACAATTTAATGGAGTGATTCTATCTAGTATATTATTTATCGGAGATAGTTTATTTTCAATACGGATTAAAGATATTCCAATGGTTATAAATTGGTTACTTTCAGCTTAAAACAGCTAGATTGATATCGATATATGTTATTTGAATGCTTATTTAATTCGATGAATATTAATTATAATATTCATTAAGAAACAAAAAAAAGGGAAAGAGAAGAAGGATTTTCATGCTTATTAATTATTTCTTATTGACCGAGAGTCAGTAGTAGTTATTTGATAAAGTGGCTAAAGTTTGGAGACTGCTGGAGAGATTGTATCTTGATTTTGATTAGAAACATTCCAAGAGTTGTATTTGGGTGTTTTGAGGTTATTAAATATTCCAGTATTAATAGTAAATAATATTTGAATATTACTTAATAAATGAATATTAATTTGAGTATTCTTTTAAAAAGGGATTATTGAATATTTATTATTTGTTACATAGTAGTCAAATATTTATTAAATACTTTAAGTGTTTTGAAGGTTATAAAACACTATTTAAAGGTTGTCTAAGGACTTTCATAGTCATTTAAAATATTATATTTTGAATCTATCTAGGTAAGTTACTTTTCAAGAACTTATATATATATGGAATTATCCTGTTGTGGTTTCAAGCTTTATGCGTACCATTTTCCATGTGTGATCACAAAACCCTGTGTCGAGATTGATATCGGTACAAGTGTATATCTATACTTGAACTTTTTTGAACTCAAAACATTTTCGAAAACCCCCGGTCAGGTTTTACTCTCTTGCTCGTTTTTCAAGAAATTATCGGTCGACTGAAGTCGAACTTCAACTACTCAAGTTTTCTATCAAAATGATTTTGACAAGAAAAGAAAAAGGGGACTCTGGCAGGTGTGGGAATCGTTGACGAACGATTCCCGGGATCTGTAAGTGGTCGTTAGCCAGGCGGCCCATCAATTATTATTCCGGCCCAGGTGTTGCCGAAGGATGATTACGGATGTAGTTTTCATCGAGGGTGATTATGGATGTAGTTTTCACCCGGGGATAGTTACGGATGTAGTTTCTATCCTTCTACCGGTAGAGAAGACCCGCGGATTATTGGACTTGGATGTGATGACTGATCATCGTCAATCCTTGTCAGGTTTTTATGTTTTCTTTAAGTCCCATCCTCCACTTTGGAAAAATACTCAAACACTGCTTCTTAGGCCTAAGTGCCAAGTAGCCGATAATGTTGTTTTCAATTTTGAAAGATGATGAATTCATGCAGTATTTAGAACTGCAATATTATTCTAACAATAATGGCACGTGTTTGTGCACTTTTGCAATTATTCAAAAGATGAAAGATGGTTCATCGGTTATTGATGGTAAGTCCCAAATGTTTCGCTTCAAGAGCTTTGACTCTCTTCCTATCAGTTATTTCTGAATTTAGACTTATCAAGTGGTTAAAGAACTTATACCCGGTACATGATGTCGATCTGTAAGGTGTTTGATGGAAATGACATACTTATATGTATATGCTTTCAGATTGAGAAATACTAAAGATGAAACCTTCTAATGGTTGGTTTGTATATGATGATAAGCAACTGTCTTAGCAGCATATTGAACTGCGTATTTTGAAAAGCTTTCTAAAAGATTAGCAATACGGTAGTGTACACTATTTCGCTAAGATATGAGGATTACTATGGTTATTATAAACTTATCTGCTCATTGGATGTTGCGTTAAACGTCATATTTTATTTATTGAAGTTTCATTGTTGTAAATATTTCGAAATTGATATTAAGTATCGTTACATTTCGAAAACTCCATGTGTATATTGATATATATTGTTGTGCTCTATTAATACTTGCTGGGCAATTCTTTCGCTCATACTTGCTTGTTTTAAATATTAACCTTTCAGAGGAAGGTAGATGATTGAGGCTTATCTGCATGGCTCAGAAGAAGCAGGCAGTACGCCCTTATGAAGATGATATGATCCAGAACATAGATAGCTGGAGTAAGTTATATATCAGCGTATTGATGTGTAATATGTATATATCACTTTGTACAGGATAGTACTAGTGCTAGTGTACTTCTCAACGAAGCTACACTAGTAGTATAGGATTTGTAATACTCAGTGTGATGTAATTAGATGGATATAATGAGAAATGTAAGGATCGATTCTTGTTTCTAGCCCTATAACCTAAAAGATGCTTGGTGGTTGGGGTCACAGATGTTGTAAGTCAGTTATTAAATGATTACAGGTGGTTTAATATTGTCAAATAGGTGATTTAATGTTAAGGATTTCCGCGTGACGACCAAATCCCTGACCCCGGATTTGGGGCATTACAGAAATGGTATCAGAGCTTAGGTTATAGTAAACTAGAAACGAGAGTGAGTAGGAGTGTGTATAGTTATGTGAGAACGTCGGAACTCATGTAGAGTTCCTGTTGGACTATTGGATATAGTACCAATGATTAAGTTAAGATTGGAAGGCTATGCCGAGGAATATGTTGAGATAGACGTCACTTCTTGTGGTGATGAACGTCTGCTAAAGAATTCTCAGGGATAAGTATTGGTCGGCAGGGGCATAAATCGCCCGAGACCTAAGATTAAGATAATTTTAGGGGTTCATGGATGAAGTTATGTATTCCCCGAATGATAGGAAATTTTAATATGATGATGAAGGATGGAAAGCTGGCATCCAGTATTATGACAGTGATGAGTTGAGATAGTATCCGTACTGTTAAAATTCCAAAAAGGGGAGTAAAACAAGATCACTATGAAAGGTTATCAGTCGAAGTTGCGGGTATTTAAAACCCTCTCGAGCTTGATAGAGTTTAAGGTAATATTATGAATGGATTGGTGGATAGACACCGATTGTCTCAAAATTATAGGAGTAAAAAGGGTGAAGATGAGATTGATCAATAAAGATGAAATGTTTTAAGAATCAAGACGGACTGAGAAAGTCTGAGAGAGACTAGTACGAAGGTTGTTATGCCAAAAAGGGATAAGCTTAAGTTGCACACGGAATTGTCATGAGGGCAGGAACATGTGGTATAAATACGGTTATAATGGTGACTGGATCTAAGTATGTATTTCCAGCAATGTTCCAGAATATCGCCCATTCGACACGTGGAATTCGTCATTGCTAGGGGCGACACCGGTATCGAAGTCTTCTAGAAAAAATAGAACGCTTGCGTGAGATGCTTGCGCCGAGTCGAATAGAACTCCTTAATATCGTAAAATGCCGATGGTTGAATCTCTAGCGACAATTACGAGTCGACGATGACGTCGGTTATCGAGCACCTTAGGGTGTGCGTGGAAAAGAAGAGCGCTACAATTATCCGTCAGAGGAGCCGACATGAAAGGCATCCGTGGAGACCTTGGCATTACCCTCCCCATTTGGGAATCATTTTGACTACCTCCCCAATCTGAATTATTTGACATCTCCTCATTTGCATATTATGTTTATTACCTCCCCAATCTGTAAATTATTTGACACCTCCTCGTGCATAAATTATTTTGATTAACCCCTATCTATGACCTATCTTGACGTCTCTCCAAGAGAGAATTTTAATAAAGAATATACTCCCTCTTCGAAGTTGTTCTTTAATACTTTTGTTAAACCATATTTAATGTCGATTGTGCCAGAAGCTGTCATTATTCCTACCTTCAGATTTCTGAAGCCCTGTTGAATGATGTTATTTCAAACTTCCACTTTCCTTCAATAGTGGATGATTCTATGGTGGTATAGCACCACTTGCTTGTTGAATACCTGTATCTTTTTGGTTATCCTTTTCTTTGGAAATCACACCTCTGGAATCCGTTCAATTCAACTCCAAGGTGTCCCTTTGAGAATTAAGTGTCCAAAATACGATAATTAATAACTTGACTTTGAATTGCTTTCATACTTCTCAACTTCCACTGAGACGAACAACCCTATACATATAGGGGCCACAAGGACCATCTGTCTGTGTGATAGAAGTCTGATGGGACGCCATCACTTGTGTGTTGTGAAATATAAGAAGGCTAATTACCTTTAGTAATGTCTCAACTGAGACACGCAACGTGAGTTCTCTTGATCATATTGATCTCTCGGTAAATTCCCTTATCTCAAATAAGGTTGACTTTAACACTCATAACCTTATGATCACCAGTGTGTAACAATAGCCTTGATATGACAGCTATCTTTTCAAAGTTTCATAATTCTTATTATCTCTAATAAATTTGAAGGGGATACCAACCAGGTCTGCCAAGTCATAAATTCGCTGATAGAAACTAGATTCGCAACGGAATCGCCAAGAGCAGGAGCGAATCCCAAAACGAATAGAATATCAGTGGCGTATCAATAGAATTAGTTAATTCTTTCTCTCTCAATGATATTATGTTAATGGAATTAGTGTATTCTCTCTCTCAAGAATGTTATGTTAATAGAGTCAGTGAACTCTCTCTCTTAAGGATAGTATGATAATGGAAAGTTGGTCAAGACATATGTGTGAAAGGAATAACGTGGTAAGACTCCAGTGATAACTGTGTCAAATAGAGATCCTATAGTTGGATTGAGGTTTCGGAGAAGTTGTTTACGAATGGACACTATCTCTGGTTTGGCAGGACAAGTATGGATGATCAAAGAGTTAAGGAATCCCAGTAGTGGCCTTAGCTGATTCCGAGGACGGAATCCTTTTAAGGAGGGTAGACTGTAATAACCCGGATTTTTGAAGAAATGATTATATTATTATTTCAATAATAATAATATTGTTTTCCTAAAATGAGGAGAATTTTTTTTTTATTTTATTATTCAATTATTTAATTATTTTCGGTTAAGTGGAGCCTGGTGCTCCTATTTAAAATTTTATTGACTGAGTAGATACCTCGAGTCAATAGTTTATTTGTGCAAAGATTTAATTTCTGGAGTGTGGAATTATTTAGTAAAGATTTTATTATAAATTACTAAATAATTTAGAGATTTTAAAATCCTTCGAAAATGATTGTTTTAATTATTTGGGGAATTGCAGAAATTACTTGATTAATATATAAAATCAAGAATTTGAGATTTTACTAAAACAATAGTGTTTGTAGTATTTTTATAAAGCCCTGTAAATTGTGAATTATGAATCACAATTATTGTTTTTATGATTTGTTTTTATAAATTATTAATATTTGTAAAATGCATATCAATTTAGAAAATTGAGATTTAATTCCAATTCTTTCTCCAAAAGTCTTTAAAAATATTATAGTATTTAATTATGCTAGAAACTTTATTTTTACAAATTAGATTTATTTACTCCAAATATTATTTAAAGTGTGTAGTAATTAAATGTATTACTTTTTGAATAGTGTTGGGCTTGAGCCCATTAGGGTTAAAAACACACAACAGATACATACACACACAGAAACACAAACTAATCGGGGAGGGGGAGAAGACAGCGGGGGGAGGAAGAGAGAAATTGGGGGTTCCATTTTACAACTCAATTAGCTAGATATACATACATATATATACATAATCGTGTGTGTGTGTATACCCGAGTGTGTGTGCGTGTATAGGTGCCTGAGTGTGTGCTGGTGTGCGTGTTAAAGGGTCGCGTGTGTGTGTGTGGTGGCCGGAGAAGACATGGCAGTGGCGGCCGGAGGCGGTGCTGCGGTGGAAGTGGAGGAGGGGAGCCACGGTGGTGGCAGAGAGAGAGAGAGAGAGAGAGAGAGAGAGAGAAGGGAGAGAGATTGTGGAGATTTTCGGTGGCTTGACTTTCCGGCGGATCGGATCGGAAACGAAAATGGTATATTTTCGTAGTTATTAATTATTTAATTTTCGTATTAAATTAGATGTAAATTGCTATATATTGTTTAATTGTAGTAATTTAATTAGTATTGTTGTAATTTAAATTAGCTTTAAATTGTTAGATTAATGTGGTAATTTTTGTGTGGTGAGATTAAATTCCGAGATTTAATTCGGAAGGTATGTGGTAATTATAATGGTTGAGATTAATTATGGGCCCGGTTAAATGTGCGGGTTAGTGGTGGTTAAATGTTAATTGCTAAATTGGTAATTGATAAGTGGATTTTATCTCCACTTGGAGTGTTCTAAATCGGCTTAAATTGATTGTCTTGGGCTCAAGTTTTTTGTAGTTTTGATGTGTTTTGTTTAGTTGTGCAGATTTACAAGGATGTTGATTATGGTAGATGTTTTTGTCGTTTTTGGAGATTTAATTTATTAAAATTCCGAGTTATTGGGCTACACGCGTGAGATTCACTGTTTGGGCCATATCTTGAGTTCTAGAAGTCAGTTTTGGGCGATCTTACTGTCCACGTGAAGATAACGAGATTTTCTATCATTCTAAAGTGGTCCAGAGGCCGAATTGCAGCTGGAACGTTCCAGAATTACAGAAGAAAAGTCAGATACGAATTTCCCTTAAAAATCAGAATCATTTTAGGAAACGTACTTCTATTATAATTCTGTTTTGATATTTTCTTGCTGGGCAAGATGTCTAGAGCCTATATAAACACATCCAACCCTTGTAAATTGTATCATTATTATCATTATCATCATTAGGAGTAGAACCATTACATATCCATTACTTAGATTTATTTGTATTTTTTCATACTTTGTTTTTATCATGGTTTCACTTGATCCCATGATGACGAGAGGTTTGATTATGAACTAATCGTTGTCATGGGATTCTAACGGATTTATTTATGGAGCTTTAGTATCTTGATGCTTTAAGGATCTGTGTGTGATGTATATCTGATATCCTCGTATGGTTGTGCTTTATGAATTTAGATGCGTAGCTAACATCTAATCTGTTAATCTCTTGTGAAGTGAAAGTGGATCTTGAGATTTAGAACTTGCCATGCTAGCATAGGTTCATGATTGTTTATCAACATGATTCGTAGTATGAGATGAGAATACTTATATTGCCCTATGTGATCTTTATGGATAACTTGTTCTTCAACCGTTATGTTTTCAAATTCTATAGAGATATAGGGTCTAAGCATAATTGGTGTCTATTCATCTTCTATCTCTTTTGTGGATGTATGTTTAGTTTGATATTCGTATACTGAGAAGTAGCGTATACGTTTCGTGTTATTCGATCAGATATCATAACCATTGCATATAGTGATTAAAGGCGTCAGATCTAAGCGAAGTATTTAATGAAGTTAGGATTCAATGGTTTTTCTTGCAGAAGTAATTAGATTTCAATTCTTGCTAGTTAGTTAATTTGTAGTTTTGTTAATTTGCTTTTTAGTTAATTTAGATAGTTAAAACCAATATTTGTTATTTGTCTTAGCAGTGCATAATAACCATACATTGTTGCATAGGTGCGTTTACTGAATTAAAACCATAACCAGATCTCTGTGGGAACGAACTTGACTTATATCTGTATTACTTGTGACCACGTACGCTTGCGTGATTTAGTGCAAACAGTAATTGTTAATTATTAATTGTCGGATAATATATTCGGGTTAGTTGTCAAGTAATTGTTAAGTGCTAATTGCTAATTGTTAGTTTCCAATTGAAATTGTTAATTGCTAAGTGTTAAGTGCTAATTGTTATCGCCATGTAATGTAGTCATAAGAGTTGGATAACTTGTAAATGTCTATGTGCTAGATATTATAAATCGAGTCATAATATAGGTTGAAAGTATAAGTGCCAACTACGTGGTGTTGGCTTAAATGTGGATAAACTTAGTTTATTTTCCTTAAATGTTGAGGTGCCGCATGTCTGGGCGGATACTTTTCCTTATGTGCTAGGTGCCGCATGTCTGGGCGGATACTTTTCCTTATGTGCTAGTTGCCGCAAGTCTGGGCGGATACTTTTCCTTATGTGCTAGTTGCCGCAAGTCTGGGCGGGTACTTTTCCTTATGTGCTAGTTGCCGCAAGTCTGGGCGGGTACTTTTCCTTATGTGCTAGTTGCCGCAAGTCTGGGCGGGTACTTTTCCTTATGTGCTAGTTGCCGCATGTCTGGGCGGGTACTTTTCTTACTTGTTTACTTTGCTGCAAGTTGAGGCAGCTTTATTTTTGCAAAAACAGGGTTGAATTGCATTTGAGGGGCTGTGCCCATAGTCCGATAAACGAATACCTCATGCCCAAATTTTCTGAAAATCCCCTGCAATTAAATTTATTTAATTTAGTTAAATACAATGGTCTAGAAGCATGAATTGGATATTAATTGTTATGTGAATATGTGCTAAGTGAACTATTTGAGGGTTAATTGTTATTTCGAGGGTTATGTGCTAATTTGCTGATTTGATGTGTCTCGAGGATTAATTATGTTTGAGGACTATCTATATACTAAGTTGATTAAGTGGTATGGTTTGAGGTGTTTAGCACCAGGAATTGTCCACTTTAAAAAGGGGACTTTTCCATTTCATTTTCTTTACTATAATATGTTATGTGCAATAAGTGGTATTAGAATAGTCAACTATAGGGAGGACACCTATAGTTTGACTTTATGTTATTTAGTGATAATCCCGAGTTGTGTCTACTCGATATACGAGGTAGGACTGACACGCACTCATAACTATTTCAGTACCATTAGGGCATAATCGAGTTGGAATGACGTGCATCAAAAAGGGAAGATCGAGACGCCGTATAAAGAAAGGTAAGCTACCTCCAGGGAATTGCTTGGACGAAGTGCAAAAGGTTTATTCGCGGTTTCTGCTTTCTGCTAAGGACCAGAGGCAAGTTTATTTACACATACTCTATCGTTCAGAGTATACCTATTTTGAATTATATAAAATGTGCGGAAAAAGGTTTTCAATCCCTAATTGCGAGTTTTTAATCTTGTGCTCCTCCTTCCAAATCATTTTATTCTTGACTTTGCTAGCGATATTAAATTCTTCTCGTGCAATAATCAAAACCCATGACTTATAATATTGTCGATGGGCGGTGACATTCTTATGGTTCTACATCTCGATTTATATGTTGTATATTTATAAACTTTTGTAATATGGAAGTGGACTACATGTTATGAGGTATATATTTATGTATCGGAATAAGAAAGGCTCAGAGGGTAGGGCATGTATTGAGTTTTAGAACTTAGCCGCGTGTTGGGGCTATTTTGTATTGTATGTTTTCGAAAACCCGGGCAAAGCTTTTAAAAAGAATTTCGCAATAATTAACCTAAAGGCAACATCACCAATAAACCAGTGTTTATTTAATTAATAGATGCTCCTGAAAGCATTTACTAATTAAATAAACCTCATTCGCCTAATTAAATTTATTTAATTAGATGAATATCATTTTCAAAATGCTTTCTTAAAATCACTTTGTCCCGGAGAAATAATAAAACAATTTAATGGAGTGATTCTATCTAGTATATTATTTATCGGAGATAGTTTATTTTCAATACGGATTAAAGATATTCCAATGGTTATAAATTGGTTACTTTCAGCTTAAAACAGCTAGATTGATATCGATATATGTTATTTGAATGCTTATTTAATTCGATGAATATTAATTATAATATTCATTAAGAAACAAAAAAAAAAGGGAAAGAGAAGAAGGATTTTCATGCTTATTAATTATTTCTTATTGACCGAGAGTCAGTAGTAGTTATTTGATAAAGTGGCTAAAGTTTGGAGACTGCTGGAGAGATTGTGTCTTGATTTTGATTAGAAACATTCCAAGAGTTGTATTTGGGTGTTTTGAGGTTATTAAATATTCCAGTATTAATAGTAAATAATATTTGAATATTACTTAATAAATGAATATTAATTTGAGTATTCTTTTAAAAATGGATTATTGAATATTTATTATTTGTTACATAGTAGTCAAATATTTATTAAATACTTTAAGTGTTTTGAAGGTTATAAAACACTATTTAAAGGTTGTCTAAGGACTTTCATAGTCATTTAAAATATTATATTTTGAATCTATCTAGGTAAGTTACTTTTCAAGAACTTATATATATATGGAATTATCCTGTTGTGGTTACAAGCTTTATGCGTACCATTTTCCATGTGTGATCACAAAACCCTGTGTCGAGATTGATATCGGTACAAGTGTATATCTATACTTGAACTCTTTTGAACTCAAAACATTTTCGAAAACCCCCGGTCAGGTTTTACTCTCTTGCTCGTTTTTCAAGAAATTATCGGTCGACTGAAGTCGAACTTCAACTACTCAAGTTTTCTATCAAAATGATTTTGACAAGAAAAGAAAAAGGGGACTCTGGCAGGTGTGGGAATCGTTGACGAACGATTCCCGGGATGTGTAAGCGGCCGTTAGCCAGGCGGCCCATCAATTATTATTCCGGCCCAGGTGTTGCCGAAGGATGATTACGGATGTAGTTTTCATCGAGGGTGATTATGGATGTAGTTTTCACCCGGGGATAGTTACGGATGTAGTTTCTATCCTTCTACCGGTAGAGAAGACCCACGGATTATTGGACTTGGATGTGACGACTGATCATCGTCAATCCTTGTCAGGTTTTTTATGTTTTCTTTAAGTCCCATCCTCCACTTTGGAAAAATACTCAAACACTGCTTCTTAGGCCTAAGTGCCAAGTAGCCGATAGTGTTGTTTTCAATTTTGAAAGATGATGAATTCATGCAGTATCTAGAACTGCAAGATTATTCTAACAATAATGGCACGTGTTTGTGCACTTTTGCAATTATTCAAAAGATGAAAGATGGTTCATCGGTTATTGATGGTAAGTCCCAAATGTTTCGCTTCAAGAGCTTTGACTCTCTTCCTATCAGTTATTTCTGAGTTTAGACTTATCAAGTGGTTAAAGAACTTATACCCGGTACATGATGTCGATCTGTAAGGTGTTTGATGGAAATGACATACTTATATGTATATGCTTTCAGATTGAGAAATACTAAAGATGAAACCTTCTAATGGTTGGTTTGTATATTATGATAAGCAACTGTCTTAGCAGCATATTGAACTGCGTATTTTGAAAAGCTTTCTAAAAGATTAGCAATACGGTAGTGTACACTATTTCGCTAAGATATGAGGATTACTATGGTTATTATAAACTTATCTGCTCATTGGATGTTGCGTTAAACGTCATATTTTCTTTATTGAAGTTTCATTGTTGTAAATATTTTGAAATTGATATTAAGTATCGTTACATTTCGAAAACTCCATGTGTATATTGATATATATTGTTGTGCTCTATTAATACTTGCTGGGCAATTCTTTCGCTCATACTTGCTTGTTTTAAATATTAACCTTTCAGAGGAAGGTAGATGATTGAGGCTTATCTGCATGGCTCAGAAGAAGCAGGCAGTACGCCCTTATGAAGATGATATGATCCAGAACATAGATAGCTGGAGTAAGTTATATATCAGCGTATTGATGTGTAATATGTATATATCACTTTGTACAGGATAGTACTAGTGCTAGTGTACTTCTCAACGAAGCTACACTAGTAGTATAGGATTTGTAATACTCAGTGTGATGTAATTAGATGGATGTAATGAGAAATGTAAGGATCGATTCTTGTTTCTAGCCCTATAACCTAAAAGATGCTTGGTGGTTGGGGTCACAGATGTTGTAAGTCAGTTATTAAATGATTACAGGTGGTTTAATATTGTCAAACAGGTGATTTGATGTTAAGGATTTCCGCGTGACGACCAAATCCCTGACCCCGGATTTGGGGCGTTACAGAAAGGCTTTGGAGATGCAAAAGAATCAGCTTCAGACATGGATGGTGACTGGGAGACCACCATGGCATGAATATTTTGGGATTCAACGGACGTAGCCTGGCTCGACATCTGCATTAGGAAAAGCAGTGTGAGCCGCGAAGTCCACAAAATAATTCTCAAGGAGGAGAAACAGAAGAATGTCATCAGTTACAGAGGTTCAAGTAAGGGAGCACCTAACCCATCCGAAAAGGTCATATTGCTCTCAAGCTCCGACAAGAAGATACAAAGGGTGTCAAGTCTCTTACAAGGTTTCATTTAGGAGAACCCATGGGAAGGTTGGGAACAAAGTGTAACAGTATTGTGAAAAAGGGAAAGAAAAATAAGTGAGGCATTACCTCAGACAGGGTATGTGCATATACAATCTAGGGCTAAGTGAAGGGGGTTACGAATGTAGATACCCTAGACTAGCAAAGCTAGGACTGGGCTTGGCGAGTTACAGCCCATGTATAAGGAGACTGGAGTAGGGTCAGACACATAAGGAAGTCGGTCTACACTATAGGTTCATGGGTTCACAAATTGCCACTGCAAAAGTATGAATAGAGGTAAAGGAAATTGAAGTTCATACGCAATTAAAGAGTATCTGTATGTGAGCAAGCATATAAGTGTGTGGATATGAACAGACGGATGAATAGCTACCATTAGAGGTAAGCAGATCTACTCAATTAAGCGGTCAAATGCAGCATGCATAGGAATATAACACAGAAGAGCGATTGTAGCAAGATGTTAAGCAAAACGCATACAGATGCAAGACTTGGGAATAAACTTGTGTGCCTCTGGGCATATATATATATATATATATATATATATATATATATAAACAGAAGAGTACAAAGTAACATAAAGAATGGTTGGGGAGAGAGAACAGAAAGTACCTCTGGATTATGGAAGGCAACTGGAAGACTGGGAACCTCGTTGGAGTTAGGCCTGAGAAAGCCAAGTGCTGTAAGAGAGAGGAAAGAGATTTTTGTAATTGCTTTTGTGAGATAGTGAAACAGAAGAAGGGGTGAGACTGTGGGTATATATATCGGCGTGTAGGGATTTGATCGGTCAGGACACGTGGCGTTGTTGGATTCAACCCGCGTATGAATAATGAAAGTAAAAGGGAATTATTAAAAGTCTGGGAAATGTGTAAAATTGAATGTGGACAGATAGTAGGCCCAATGCATTGGGAGAAAGGAAGAAACAGAAGAGTTTTTATAGAGATTAGAGTTCAAACAATTAAAGTTTAATAGGGACTTTATTTGTTTCAAGGCTTATCATTTGAAAGGGATAATTATCCTCGATAATTATTGGGAATATAAGGAAGTGCCCGTTAGTATAATAATTCGTAAACCGGAGGGGGTGAAGCAGTTGTATCCCCAAATGGAGGTCATAGAATACTAGGGTTCAAACGAAGAGGTACGGTTGTGAGTATGGACATTCCATGGTTGAGTCCCTTGTTTCCTACAACGAGTATGCTCACGTAGGCTTAGGGATTCATATGGGATGAAAAGTATGATTGAGGTACGAGTAATATTGGGTTCCTTTTGCATTAAAATGGCTACAAGGAACCGGGGGGTAGTTGTTGTGCCCAAAATACGCCTTGGGCATGATTTAAGGCCCATTAAGAGGACATACTCGAATTAGTTGAATATGAAAGGATAAGCTGGGTCCAAGGTTGAATGTGATGGCTTTGTATGCTTCGAAGATGGGTTGAGGGATGAGGGACTGGTGTTAAATATGAGTAATGTTCATATAGGGGTGCAAGCATGTGAACCCCAGATAAGGGTAAAGCTATGTGAAGGCCAGAAGGGGGTTCAACTGAGTAGCAGGCTGTCAGGTCAGGGATACGCGCATGAACCCCGAAGGTTTCCGGAAAATATACCAGCGGGCTCAGAATCGCCTATATTATAGGAGATTGGATAATATACGTTGTAACAACCTTCTGGATAACTCCTAAACAATAGGAACGATCTGATAGCAGTCTATATTATGGATTAACATCGTATATATATGGGATATATATATATATACGTACGTATAGGAGGATAAATCACGAAAATACACGGATTAACCATATACTAACGGTTGGATAATTATGGAAGGCTGGATAAACGAGCATTGCAGGTTTGTTACGAGGGATATGGCAGAAGAAAATGGAGGATAATTATTAAGAACTACATGAGGACTTGATCTCTTATATATATAAGAGTATGTAGGCAATTTGCAGGGGTTAGATACACATACACACCTCTAACACTTGCTCCCGCTGTGAACACTGGATTGAATAGGACATATTCGATCATCATAGCCTAGAGTACCTTGTAAACTCAGTCCATTAAATCACTCTTCTCCCTCTCGGATTAGGGTTTATGAAATTAGGGTTTTTGGCTTGTAATTCGGTTTGTTTAATCATTGCTTTTGAATTGATTATTTTGGTTATCTCTTGTAATCTTTCATTGAAGTGTTGTACCATTTTTCCCTCACAACAATTATAATAATAATTAATTGAACAAAATTTTACAGAAAATTAAAATCATAAAAATTTCATCATGTTTAAGCCATATATTAAAAAAACCTACTCCGATATTTTTTTTATTCCCATTTAATGCCTAACATGTACTGCACCAAAATTAAACATAATTGCAGATTACTAATTTACTAGTATATATAATTATAAAAATAGAGTAAAGTTCTATGGAGTACTCTTTAATTGGAGTACATATACATTTTACCTTCAAAATTTTACAGACTTTATTATTTTGTAAAGCTTAGTACATGAATATCATTATTTCATCGAAAATCTTGAAAATTTTGTATGTTTTACTAACAAAATATTACAAAATGAATTGTTCTACGAAACAGATTTGGGTTGCAAAACATTTATGTTCTAATTGCAAAACATAATGAATTTTCAAGATGAACATATTGCAAAACATACATAATTTTCAAGATTATTAATCAAATTATGATATTCATATAACAAGGTTTGCAAAATAATAAATTTTAAAATAGTTTGAATGCAGAACATATATGTACTCCAAGTACTCCAATTAAAGAGTACTCCATAGAACTTTTCTCTATAAAAATATATGTCGCTTAAACATTTTAGACTGTTAAACTATTGCAATATATGGTGCAGGGTATTTTAAGTTTATGTAATATACTAGAAATTGCAATACAACAAATTCAAAAAATTGAGTGAAAATGATGTCAAACAAGTTTATTTCTACCATGATTTTTTCTTTTTTAAAAAAACTGTGGTTCGGAGTGGAAGAAATTGTAAGTGACCGGGATGTAATGTATATAATGTATAAAAATATAAAACAATTATTACAATAAATAGTGAAGTATCGTACTCCCTCCGTCTCATTTTATAAGACCCTTATTCCTTTTTGGTACGTCCCAAAAAGAATGAATCTACTATACTTACTATTTTTGAACACTACTTTTCACTATTACACCCCCTACTTCTATATTTTATACTCTCTTTTTTTATTCAATAAACACTATTACACCCACTATTTTCTCACCTAACCCATTTTCTATACGGGTCCGGATCCTCTGTCCCCTTCTTCCGTGTCCCTGGCTCTTTTTAATACAAAAAGAGTGTCCCTGCGGGGCCCATTTTAATAAATAATAAAAATGGGCTCCACAAGAACATTTTTTTTGTATTAAAAACAATAGGAGACACAAAGGAGAGACGGAGGAATGAGACAGAGGATCCCAGCTCTTTCTATACACCCACTTTCACAACTAACCAATCAAATATTGCCACCTAGCAAGTCAAACTCAGTTTTCTTAAAGTTTGTGCAAATTTGACCGTGTCATCCTTTACGGGACGGAAGGAATATTATTTAATAATTAGATATTTCTAAAAAGTGGCAATTAATACCTAACCTAAAATTTTTCAATATAATTAATGCACAATTCGAGTACTTTTAAAAGTCATGGCCAACAATCGATACCAATTGTATTCTCATTAAACAATCTATTACTATATACTAGCGTAACAGCCCGTGCAAGGCACGGGCCTCTATGTGAATGCCTCTAATTTTGTTCTAAAGAAGAAGGTAGCGGTTGGTTTGATAATTTTTGGACTGAAAACTCGAAATTATGAAATTGTAATATGAGTAGTGATATATGTGTTAATAAGGAATGCCAATAGGTCTGTATATACACGCCAATAATAATATTGTTTAGTATGATGTACAATTTTGAGTTTTGAACGGGATAGTGTAATTTTAATTTGAGAAAGTAAGATGATAATCTTTTTTTCCATAATGATAGACATTGTTATCCATATCAACACAATTACAACCGTCAACACGATTACAACCATCCACAATTAGTCGTAAGGGGTAACATACTCATTAAAATAAGTTAAGTGAAAATGACATGATTTATCTTATAAGATTTTGCTTGCCTTAAAATATATTAATGTCATCTATATTACAAGTCTATAATGCATGTTCTCACACCGGTCATGAACTTACAAAAACAAAATTCCTATAATAGATTGAGGTTGAAAAGAAGAATTTGAAAAAAAATGGCATGTAAACAAATAATAAAATTATAGTTCATATCATTCTACATCAGATCAACCTGGAAGAAACATATTATGTTAGTAATATTTTTAATATTATATCCAAAAGGAGATTAGGTATTACGTAATATTTCGCTAAACAATCACATTCTTTAAGGATAAATGTAAACTTGAAGATATATGGTTAACCAAAAAAAACTTGTTTTCAAATAAATTGTATTTTATTTCAATATTTTAATATATACATAAAGGTAAATCTTTTTGAATTTTTTAAAATCCAGACTTAGTAACATTCATGTATAATCAAGAATCTTAACATTTTGTTTTACATGTTAATTATTTATAATGACAAAGAGAGTGTAGATTATTTTAGAAAATATAAATAACTGATGTGTAGATTCTGAAAAGAAAATTATTAAAAAATGGATGTTATGAATATATAAACATGATTATTGTATAATTTAAAAATAATTTTAAAGCTAATTTTCTTAATTTAGAATGATAGAAGTAGTGAATAATGAAATACATGGCATATACTATATTCCTTATATTAGATCAAATTTCAATATTATTTTTTAGGTATCAATTATCAACTAATTCAAATAAAGTATGATCAAATATATAATACAATATAAATATATGAATTATAAATAACATATTTAATATTTATTTAATCAAAAATTACAGGTGTATTAAAATTTATAAGATGATTGATTATATAGATTAATAAAACTACGAAAACTGAAAAAATGAAATTATATAAATAATGTAAACTAACATTTTATTTACTCAAAATTGAAAACAAAATTGAGAATAAGTTAAAGTGAAAATGGCGTGATATCTTATAAGATTTTTATGGAAACTCGAAAAATAATGTAATATAGTGGTTATATCATGAACCTCTTAAAACGATAGTGGTGGCTCCCGAAAGCTAACCC
Source organism: Kitagawia praeruptora (assembly GCA_037693485.1). Lineage (NCBI taxonomy): Eukaryota > Viridiplantae > Streptophyta > Magnoliopsida > Apiales > Apiaceae > Kitagawia > Kitagawia praeruptora. Next base: position 132,005,529 of record CM075352.1, read on the forward strand.
AAATTCTTCCATTTTTTACATGGATTTTGAAGGGATGACACAATTGTTATTTCCTAAAAATGAGGGTGAAATAGTAATTTTATAACCAATTTATTGGCACTTTTTGCACTTGTATTGAGATTTAATATATTGTTGAAATAAAAAAAATGGGACAAAAGGAGATAATGAGGTTTATCTATTGAGATTTTTTAAATAGACTCAAAACTAAGTGTAGCATAATGGTTATGACATGAGTTTAAGAGTGGAAGGTTAGGGGTTCGATTCTCAACAATAACATAATTTCAACTAATTTTTACACAAATATTCAAAGGATGACATTTTTGTTAATTTTCAACAAATAGGGGCATAATAGTAATTTCACGGCCATTAAAATGGAACATTTTGCCCTTGTGTTGATGTATAATATATAGTAATAGATTATAAGCTGACACAAGGGCAAAAGTTGCTAATATAATGGTCGTTAAATTACGATTTTACCCCTATATTTTTTAAAATTACAAAAATGCCTTCTTTTAATAATCATGTAAAAAGAAGTGAAATTATGTTTGTATTGGGATTCGAACCACTAACCCTCTTCTATTAAACTTAAATTACGATTTTACCCCTATATTTTTTAAAATTACAAAAATGCCTTCTTTTAATAATCATGTAAAAAGAAGTGAAATTATGTTTGTATTGGGATTCGAACCACTAACCCTCTTCTATTAAACTTATGCCAATAACCAACTTTGCTACACTTAATTTTGGATTTTGTTCAAAAATCCTATAAGATAAGCCACATCTTCTATTCTTGTCCATTCTTCCTTTACTTTTATTTTTGAGTAAATAAAATATTGATTTAAATTATTTCTAAAATATTGGATAGATAAACTTACAAAAAATATTCTAATCGATTGAGTACAAAAAAAAATTATTTATATGCGTCTCAAATCCATGTAGATATTAAATTCTTGAAGTAAAAAATAAAATTTGATTTTAAGAAATATATAAATTTTAGTTATCAAATCATAAAAAATAAAATTTAATTTTAAGAAATATATAAATTTTAGTCATCAAATCATACATAATTAATAATTGCATCACGTTAGTTTTAAGTATATAAAAATTTAAATATGTGAGTTATATTATGGGGTTTGATCGACCAACTATTTAGACTTTCAACGAATAAAATATATGATTGGTCTAAAAACATATATATTTAAATATACATGAAAAAAATGAAATTATGTTAAAAAGATGAGAACTCTAAAAATATGATCTATGTTATATGTAAAAAAGTAACATAATTAATTAACATTCAATAAAATCAAAAAAATATATAAAATTTTAAATCATAATTATTACAAAGCTACAACAATTATTTATAATGATCAATTAGACTATAACTCGACTATGAAGTATGGTACATATGAATATTTATAAAATTTGACAAATTAATCAAAATATAATATATAATGGTTGAGTACTTAAATCAATATAAGATAAAATGAAAAAAATTGATTGTAAATTTCTTATACATGCATTGGTCATTGAGATCGTTTTATCATATTTAACATTAATTGAAACTAGCTTATAACCCGTGCGAAGCACGGTTTCTTTTGATAGGTTATAAAATTTGTTTAACATTATAATTATGTTTTTATATAATCATTATTTTTAATAATTTTTTAATTTTAATTTAATATAAATTTATATAATTATATGCATGGTTTAAAATTTATTTTGTAAAATTCTAAATTAAAAATGTCATTGACGGGTTTGACTTTGAATTTTTAGTAAATTAATTTAATCATATAATATATCTTATTATTAGATCTAACGATTCTAATTTATTACTAAAAATAATGATTTGAATATATGGTGAGATATTTTTGGGTGTATATTAGTGATCGCCAGATTAATTTTAAATAAAAAAGTAACGTGTTTTAATTACAAAAATTGCTACTAAAATAATTACGGAAAGATATGGTGTGATATTTTGGATATATATTAATTATTGTAATATTAGTTTTAAATTAAATGTTAAAGTGTTTTAATTAGAAGTAAAATCTTTAGAAAAAATGGGTAATTGAGTTGTTTGAGCATAAAAAAGAGTCCAAGTAGAAGTTCAATGTGGATGAAGAAATTTTAATCGGAATATAATTACGTTAACATTAGTAATTAGCTTTTTGAGTTATTTTTCTAATTTAATTATTTATTTTAATAATTAGGATAACCAAACCGAAAACTAAAACTTTCAAAACTTTCAATGTTTCGGCTTTAATATAATAGTATAGAAAAAGAGTCAAAGTAGAAGCTCAATGTGGATGAAGGAATTTTAATCTTAATATAATTACGTTAACATTAGTAATTAGCTTTTGAGTTGTTTTTGTAATTTAATTATTTATTTTATTAACTAGGATAACCAAACCGAAAACCAAAACTTTCAAAACTTTCAATGTTTCGGCTTTAATATAATAGTATAGATATTTAGAAGAGAAAAATGTTCATATAGTTAACCGTAGGTAATTACCTTAAGTTATCAACATTTTGAGTATAAAAAATGGATGGCATTTTTATAATAATGAAATCCACCCCATACTAGCCTTCGAATAGTATTATAATATGTTTTAACTTTAGGTAATTATCAACAATTAACTATAGGATCATTAAGCCCTATTTAGACAATTTTAAAATTGAGTTAAAAACTAATTCAAAATGTAATATAAAAAATTAGTATGAAAAATTATAAAATAATTATAAAAATATTAGATAAATTGAAGGGTGAGATACCAAACTACCCATATTTTTATTTCCATCTGCCCAAAATGTTTATATTCAGAATCGTCCGCCCTTTTTACCCACGAGCCACGAGTGGCCAATACGCATGTTCAACATGCGTATCTATAGCCACGCATGTTCAACATGCGTATCTGAAATAACTGTTCACAGTCACAGATTTTGAATTTTACAAAGTATACGCATAGCTTCATTGCGTGTACCACCTATTCGCATTTCAAAAATGCGTGTTCCCTATACGCCAGCTCAGAATGTGTTCATGTCCTCTCTCGAACGATGTCGAAGTCGTTTTCCTATCAGATTTTCGGGGACATTGTTCACACCTTTCCAGGCATCTTTAATTCACGTACCATACACCAAAATGAACGTCTTCTCCCCCTCTACATTCCTATACCATTCGATTTCCATTTGGTTTGCCGGATTTAAAAGGCCTAAAACGAAGCTTTTTTTCCGATGTAGTTTCTGGTTGGATTGTGTACACCCCTGCGGGGCCGAAAAACAAACACAAAGTAGAGGAAAATGATGAGGCCAGTCTGGGCATCATTTGTATGTCCTCAGATGTGGTGGAGACAACCGGAGGGTGGTGAACGGAGATGAGCGAACGAAATGGCGATTTTGAGGCCGCCTGAATGCCGGAGACGTTTATGTGATAATGACGTCATATGACGTCATACGCATACTATACATGCGTGACTTGGGATACGCATTTCTGAAATGCGTATTCCGGGCCACGCATGTACAGTATGCGCACTCCGTGATCAAAAAGGGCAGGCTCGATTGGAAATCGGTATTTCGGGCACTTTCCACACCAAAGTGGTGTAGTTTGGGCATTTTCTCTAAATTGAAATCTTATAGTTTATCATATTTTTAATTACGAGAAATTAGTTCAGTGCCCGTGCCTTGCACGGGCTTTTAAGCTAGTGCTAACTTATAGCTCATCCTTTGCACGGTTTTTTTTTCTTTTGTTTAATTTTAATATGTTGTTTAGAATATTCAAATCTTACACCCCGTGCTACGTATCGAAGGTACAATTATAAAAAATATTAAATAATTACCAAAAATATATATAAGTAATAAAAAATAAATTTTTTACATTAAATCATTTAGATTGTAATGTTGAACTCTAGTATTTCATCAATTTTTTATCTACTAATTTAGTTTGTTAAATTATGATGTATTTAAATATTTAATATCTATATTACATAAATAAAGTAATATAAAAGAATTACATACACAAACTTCGATCTGATCCGGATTTTTTCTGGGTTTGGACCGGACATGACGGAAAATTGGATTTTTTTTAATTGCAAGACCGGAGACCGAACCGCTTATATCCGGGTCTTGGACTGACAGACCCGGTCCAATCTTATTTAGTTGTCTAGATCGAAATGTTGTGTAGCCCTAACTGCACTACACATAAATTACTTCTAGTAACTTGGTTTCTTGTTCAGTTTTTACTTTGTTAATTTCATAAAAAAATCTTGTTGGATTTCAAAAAAAGTCTCAAAAGCATCAAAAGCTTGTTTATAATTTTTTTCCCGCGCAATGGATAAATTATATTAAGGATAATAAAAAGAAATAAGAAATTAATTGAGCGAGTGATATAATAAATCTTAAGTCATAAGTACATAAACATTTAGAGTCCGTTTGGCAACAACTACTTAAAGCTAAAAATAGCTTTAAGTAGTTTTTGACCAGTTTGTCAATCATTGCTTTAAGTCGGCTATAAGTTAAAAAACTCCATTAAGTCATAAGTTCCATTTAGGTACTTTTGACTTATGACTTATGACTTATGGAGTTTTTCTTTTCACGATTCTTCTAAAGTTTAAATATAATGAATTTAATTTTTTTTTAAGTCAAATTTCACTTTAAGTCAAAATTATTAAACACCCATTTAACTTTAAGTAAAATTACCCAAACACATTCATTCAACTTAAAGTAAACAACTTTACTTTCTCTATTAAGTTAAAAACACATCCATTAAATCAAAATGACTTATTTTAAGCAATCCCAAACGGCCTCTTAAACCCATGACAAATGAATATTTACATTTAAAGTCAAGTAAAATGGAAATTTCATCGTATTGAAGTAGCTCATTGCCAGTGACCTTAACACACTATTAACCGAGCAATCTTTTTATACATAGATGTAACTTCCTGATTAAATGTATCTGTTAAACCGTAAAGATCTTATAAGACATACATATAGTTAGTTAATTTTATATCATAATATGTCAGATATCAACATGTTTGTTATGTTACTAATAGAGACTATAATAATAGATTTTAATTAAATAAGAAATTATCCATAAGAAAAAATTACGCTTGACCATAAAGGTCATAAAAATGTTACAAATATTGTTAACGACATAGGTCAAACGACCATACTTATCATACATTTTCTTACTTTTTCGAATGCGAATGCGACAATATAAGTTTGTAACCATACACCATAAAGTACTTTATTGAGAGTATATATCCCATTAATAACATATTGTTGTTTGCCTTGTTTGCGTATGTTCTGATGACCTGCCAGTAAAATAAACTGAAAAATTTAGTTTCCAAAAAATTAAAAATAAAATTCACCTTATATTCTCGGATAATCAATAACAATCATTAATTATGGCATGAAATTCATTCATATTTAGGATCCACCAATAATTATGTAAATTCATAATATAAGAAAAGGCTAAAATTGAACATCTTTTGAGGGAGTAAGCAGTGATAAAGTTTATTCTCTTAGCAGGTTATATAATTTTGTGACTTGAGCTTATAGAGTACCTATGTTAAAGTTGACTATCAAAGTACAGAAATGATTTTTGATAATATATATAGGTGGTTTTTATAACCTACTTTGTCAACAAAAAAATTGTGGCATAATATGTATTCGACACACGAACCAATATATTAATATAAGTATTATTAGGTTGAGAAAAGTTACATGCTTTAATTTGGAACATGCATGTGTGTGTGAATAAGTGTGTATGTATTTTTTTTAGTAAGAACATCAAAAGTAGATACATAAAGTGATTAACTCTTACAAAAAAATAACATCATTCATAAACATTAACTTTTCTCAATCTAATAATTTAAATTGACAAATAAAAACACTTCGTAGATATACAACTACGGTAGTCATACTTAGTTTGATGAAGTAATAAGGATGCTCACCGGGGTGTGATATAATCTCAAAAAAAGGGTTAAATGGCGTTTTGGTCACTCAACTGACTGGAAACTTGCAATTGGGTCATCAAACTCAAAATTTTTCAATCACATCATTGTACTCTTAAAAATTTTCATTCAGGTCACTGGCCGTTACAATCCGTTAAAAATTAGACGGAAAACTGACTAAGTTTGGTGAGTTGGCTTGAATAAATCCACCGTGGCATGTACAGTCAGCTGAAGCGGCATTTTTTGTCACTCAATTAATGTGCAGTCAGCTGAGTTTCTAGTAAGTTCGGTGATCAAAACGCTACTTCAGCTGACTGTACATGCCACAATGGATTTATTCAAGCTAACTCACAAAACTTAGTCAACTTTCCGTCAAATTTTTAACGGAGTGTAACGTCTAGTGACCTGAATGAAAATTTTTAAGAGTACAATGATGTGATTGAAAACTTTTTAAGTTTGATGACCCGATTGCAAGTTTCCTGTCAGTTGAGTGACCAAAATGCCAATTAACCCCTCAAAAAAATAGAGAAACTGGTTTTTTGTAGTCGATTTGTCTGTTAGTCTCACAACAGACCATAAATAAAATTTACAATGATATAATTTCAACTTATTTTAATTTTTCAAGTTAACACATATATTTCATATACATCAATTTGATTAGCTTGTAAAAGATGGAAGTGAAAAAGGTTAGAAGCGAAGAAAAATATGAGACATAAAAAAATATATAATTGATAAATTTTGAAATAATAAATTAATTAAATATATCTTTGAAATTAGTATTTTATTTACACATGTATCACATCAAATTTATACATATTTAACTAATTGTACATCTAATTTAATATTATATCTATTGCGAACTTACTAAGTAATTGTCTTTACATTCCTGGATTTCATTTAATTAATGGTAAACCACAAATTAAATTAAGGACAGATATTTAAAATGCAAATAATGAAAAAAAATGGTTGGTTCTTATTTTGAAAGATAATTATAAAACGTTCATTTAAAAGTAAATCTAATTTAATATTAATTTTAATGTGGACTTACTAATTATTTGACTTTACACTCTTGGATTTTTTAACTAATAGGAAACCATAAAATAAATTTAAGGACAAATAATGAAAATGATAATTATAAAAAATGAATGAGTTTGATTTTAAATGATAATTATGTTTAAAATTTGTTCAAAATAAATGATAATTAATGGTTTTAAGATTGTTTCCAAGATGCCTTCTGAATGGTTATGGTCATTCATGATGTACGTTGAATATTAAGTTGTTGAAATAGCAATATATATAATATTAAAGTTATTAGCAATTAAGTTGATGCAGGAAAGATATTTTTTATTGATGTATCGAAGAAAATAACTATTGAATGCATTTTTATTGACTGTGACTTGTGTGTTTTTCTCAAGAATCGACTTCCAAGGGTCTAGAAAAATTCCGCTTCAGAGGAATCGAGAAACTGATCTTATATTGGCGTTGACCCCTTCCAGAAAGGGTATATAAGAAAAACTATATCGTACTTTTAAATGTATGGACAATGATACAATATATATTTTAGTGATTATGAAGGTAAGTTATGAATGATAACATTGACAACCCAACATTGTAAAAAAACATTTATCTATAGGAACGCCTAATAATGTAAACAAATCGGTATAATATATGTGGTAGGGATTGATGCCTACAATTCAATAAGTCGCAGAATTATTGAAGCTGACCACGAATATTCTAATGGGAAGTAACCTTGGGAGGATTTAGAATATGGATGATAAAAACCTAAATCATTTTCAGTTATTTTTTTGTTAGAATCGTTTTCCTGTTGATTTTATTGGACAATCAAAACACAAAACATATGATACATATATATAATCGAAATAAAAGTTCATCAAAATTGGCTAGGTCTGATGGAGAATAGGGAATAAACGGCTTAGATTTCTTGTAATGATTAAATTGATATAATAATTTTATTTTTCAGTTTGTAAGAATTTTATATTTGAGGTATTTTTATTTTAAGTAAATTGATTATTATTTAATCATTAAAATAAAAATTAGTAGTTATTATGTTTAGTTTTTTTTATATATAAGCAGTTATTATATTTAGTTACTTGATATAAAAAAACAAAAATCTGTTGTTAATGAGTTTAACTTGAATTGAGTTTAATTTTGGTTGAAACGTAGAATCTAGATCCAATAGAGAAATATGTTACATTAAGTTTAATTGATATGGATTCTGATTGATACTAAATTAATTTACAATCTTACGATTGTTTAGCTAACACGTGGTATATTCGGGTATTATAATAAAGGATATTCAAAAACAATTCATAACTAAAAGATATATAAACATATGTAATTTATTGTTATGTGGATTTATAAAAAATATTATTTACAGTTAGTAGTAATTTTTTAAAATTAAAAACCATGTGATATACGAATTTATTGAATGATATACGCGATTAGTAAATTAGAATAAACATGATAAATGATAAAAAAATTTGTATATGATTGATTGATTGAAAATTTAGAAGTGAATTCTGATTGTCTCTAAAATAATTTTTATTTTTAATTTGATTGGTTATTCACCACCCAATAATAATACTCTTCTAGCATATATTTAATAATTTAAATAATTAAAATATATGCAGCGTTGGCTTATATGCATTTATTAATTAATTTTATTAACAAATTATGAATAAATAAAATATTGAGCTTTCAAAAAAAAATAGAGTATTTGAAGGTATGAAAATTATCCATATTATTTAAAATTTGATTTCAAATCCGATATTTTTCATATTTCTAATTGAGTTATATTATAATTATTTAAAATCGGTTATAATTGTACAATATATATTATGAAAATCAATTTATAATGTATGATATTATGATTGTTAACAAATTATGAATAAATAAATTTTTGAGCTTTTAAAAAAAATTGAGTTTTTGAAGGTATGGAAATTATCCAAATTATTTTAAATTTGATTTCAAATTCGATATTTTTCACATTTCTAGTTGAGTTATATTATAATTATTTAAAATCAGTTATAATTGTACAAAATATATTATGAAAATAAATTTATATTGTATGATAATATGATTGTGATTGATTTTATATTAAAAAAGTGGTTGATTAATGAATGAGTAGTTATGAAATATAATTTAAAATATATAATAGTATATCGTGATTGATTTCTAATTAAAATAATGCTTTTTCAGTAATTCTTTTATTGAAAAAATATGTATTTATGGATATGTAAATATTAAAAAATATATATTTATGGATAGGTCTAATAAAATCATTATTCTATTTAAATTAGAAGTGTTAACTAACCATGGTTAATGATGTAGGGTGTAATTGTAAATAAGGAAAACTCTTAATATAACATGATTGGTCTAAAGTTTAGGAATTAACTCTGATTGGTTCTAAAATAATTTATAGTTTTCTGATTGGTTAACTAAACATTGGTAGACTCATGTATTATAATAAAGGATATGTGGTAAATACATTGATTTTTAGTATTCAAATCTTACACCTTATTTTAATACGTTGTTTAGAATATTCAAATCTTACACCTTATTTTAATATGTTGGTGGTAATGGAACCTGTCTATGACAACTTTTTAGTATTACATCTAACTGTCACCATCTATTTTAGTCGAATATCTAACAATTTTTAATTAAAAGAATAAATAAAAAAGAGGAATTAACCAAATTATAAAATAAATTTTCTTTACTTATTATAGTTTAGTATAAATACCAATATTTGATAATAATACACTCTCGTCCATCTGGACTTCATCGATAAGAGTTAAATTATTAAATTTACTTTTATATTTGATACCATAAAATATTCAAGTAAAATGTTTTTTCATTTGATATTATAATTTTAAATTACAGGAAGTACCTAATGAGATTTATTAATCTAGACAAAAATCGTGGTGTATAATATATTGAGATATCTTGCCAAAGTAGGAATCCATACAAGGTTATATAATGGGCACACGCCATGGTTCTAAAAATCCCCGATTTAACCGATTAATCCCCGATTAATCCTCTGTAAGGTAAACAACCGATTCGATTTTTGAAATCCGATTAATCCTATGAATTTATTTAAAAGGATATGTTTAACTATAAATTAGGCTAATATATTAAATATTATTATAATATCCGATTAATACTCCGATTAATCCTTCTGATTAATCCTCGATTATCCGATTAATCCTAAATCGGCACCTCAACCGATTTATACCGATTACCGATTTTTACAACCATGGGCACACGTGCTTATATAACAATAGGAAAATGTACTATGATGCCTATGGATAATAAAATACATAGTAAAAATTATTTTTTCCTTGTTAATTTCTCTTGATTTAATTGGCTTTTTTAACTTTTTCTAATTTCCTTTTACCCATATTATAACTTTCGTTCCTTGTTCATACATCTGAGTATAAATCAAGCTAGAAAACTATATCACTGTCATGTGTATTATATAATAAAAAAAATTATTTATGTATAGAATATAGGGGTTTTTTCAAAAATACCCATCCTTCAATTATTTTTTTTAAAAATACTACCACTTTTGAAACTATTTATAAAAATACCTTTCTTTAAGATTCTTTTTTCAAAAATACGGTTTGCAACCTGTGCAACCATTGCAACCTCATTTATAAATTCTGACGGCGCAGCCGTGTGATTTGCAAATGTTGCAAAGGTTGCAACTGAAAATTGGAGGTTGCAACTGAAAATTGGTTGGAACTAAGAACTTTTTCTATGGGTGCCCCTGGCGGGGCCATTTGATCATAATACAATCAATAGAACTTGCAATCGGAAATTCGTGTGCTCTATGCAACCTTATATGCAACCGAAAACTGAAAACTGGAAGTTCATGTTCCTTTTTTCAATTGTCATTTTCGACCACTTTTTTTAAATCTATTATTTATATATGTATATTTATATATATATATATATATATATATATATATATATATATATATGTATATAAGAAACTGGTCACCAACCACAGTTGGATATTTTTAAATATCCAACCAACCCATCTTATACCATTAAAACGTGCAGGCAACGGTCAGATGAAATATTACTTACGCTGTATAATATAGCGTATTACGCTCTATTATAGAGCGTAATACGCTATATTATACAGCGTAAGTAATATTCCCGTTTTACCCTTAATCACTTCCGCTCTATTATATATCTTAGCCGAGAACAACACCAATTTCAGCTCAAACAGCCTTTCATGTTTTGAAATATCATTTCAAGAGTGTTCAAACTTAATCTACACCAAATTTCAAGAGTGTTCAAACTTAATCTACACCAAACTTAATCATTTGGAGATATATTTACACCATCACAAACTTAATCTATACCTATTCTTAATCTACCAATCTTCATTTATTTATCCAAATTTATTCAAATTTGAAGACTTTGAAGATTTTGAAGATTGAGCTTGGAGTACCATCCCAAATTAAGATTTTGAAGATTGAGCTTCGAATTTAAGGTTAGCTTTCTATTTAATCCATGGCTTCTTTCATTTTTTCGAAGTTAAAATCTCCTACTAAGACACCTAGTAAGATTGAGATTGAGATAGAAAATGAAGATGTTAACGAAAGTCCACACACACCTAAAATAATAGATCTTGATGATGATAATAATGAAGATGTTAAGAATGATGATGGTGATGTTGTCTATGATGTTGATGATGGTGATGATGTTGATGATAATGATGATGGTGATGATGTTGATGATAATGATGATGGTGATGGTGATGATGTTGATGATAATGATGATGGTGAAGATGTTAAGAATGGTGTTTCTTTGGATGATTTGAATGATGTTTACCCATGTGTTGGTCAATTATTCGATAGTTTAGATGAAGCGGAGAGGTTTTATAGAGATTATGGTAGGCGTATTGGTTTTGAAGTAATAATTAGAACTACACATAAACGTTCAAAAACTAAAAAGATTTGTTCGCGTTTGTATATATGTCGAAAGGGTGGGAGATTATCCTCAAAATCTTTGGATGATGAAGGTGAAGTTTCGGGAAAAAAGAGAAATAGGGATTCTCTTGGTAGAACAAAGTGTGAGGCGCGAATGTATGTTGTTCATAGAGAGACATCAAAGAAGTGGGAGGTAACATTGGTTAATTTGGTACACAATCATGAAATGGTTTCACCTAGTAAGGTACATTTCATGCAAAGGCCAAGAAACATAACACCCATCATGCGAGAATTGATTATAATTTTGAGTAAGTCGGGTATTGGGCCTCAACAATCTTTGAATGTAATGGGTGAGCTTACGGGAAGCTTAGAAAATATTGGGTTTACTAGTCAAGAGATTCGGAATGTTTTGCGTGATATTAGACATCATGTATTTGATTCGAGTGATGCCAAAGAAGGTTTGAAATTACTCCAAGAATTGAAATGTAGTAGTTTTGGGGAATTTTTCTATCGAGTAGATGTTGATGAGGATAATCGGGTGCGTTCCATGTTGTGGGTTGATCCAAGATCGTTAAATGCATATAAAAATTTTGGAGACGTGGTAGTATTTGACTCCACATACCGCACCAATAGGTATAGTATGCCATTTGTACCTATTACGGGGGTGAACCACCACTACCAATCCATATTGTTTGGTTTTGCACTAATAAGGGATGAGAAAGAAAGTTCTTACGTATGGGTTTTGAAGAATTGGTTGGAAGCTATAGGAAACAAGGCTCCAATCTCAATAATCACCGATCAAGATATTGCACTTGGAAATGCAATTGCCGAAGTTTTACCAAACACGAACCATCTTTATTGTACTTGGCATATAAGTACTAAATTCGGGGAGAAGTTATCCGGTTTGTACACACATGAACCACATTTCAAAGAAGATTTCAACTTATGTTTGTACAAGTCAATGACGGTTGAACAATTTGAAAATAGGTGGGAAGATTTGGTTGAAAAATATAACTTGGATGATCATGGTTGGTTGCAAGAAATGTATTATGTTCGACATAAGTGGGTTCGTGTGTACACTAAACTTCATTTCACTACCGGGATAACAACTACCTCGAGAAGTGAGTCAATGAATGCATTTTTTGACGAGTATGTAAAAGCTAGCACCGGTTTGAAAGAGTTTATAGAGAATTCACAAAAAGCATTGGAGAAACAATATCTTCGTGAGAAAGAAGCGGACTATGAAACAAAGTATAAGGAAAGGTCAAGAATAACATCATCCTCATTGGAGAATCATGCGGCATCTATTTATACAAAAGAAATGTTTAGACGTTTTCAACACGAACTTAAACAAAGTGGAGCCTATGTTGTGAATGAGAGAGCTTCCATGAGTACTATGCTATTTAAGGTGTACGAAGCACATAAGACCACGGTGGCGGAGGAAAATAGAAAAGTTTATCAAATAACCGTGGCTAATGGTATGATAAATTGCATTTGTCGGAAATTTGAAAGTTCGGGAATGATTTGTCGTCATATTATTCGATATTTGAATATGATGCAATGGACGGAGATCCCTTCAAATTTAATTAACTTGAGATGGACAATTGGAGCAAATAAAATTTCCGGGTCTATGTCGTATAAACCTCCTATCGTTGGCGATATTCTTCAATCACAACCCGCCCGATATACAACTTTGTGCAAAGGCTTTCAAGATTTAGCGGCTCGTGGAAGTTGCTCGGTTCCAAGATTTAAATACGTCATGGGATTGATTGAAGAAGAGTCGGAATATGTGGAAAATTTTCCTATGGAGATGCATTCTACGAAAAAAGCACCATCATGTGAGGATGAACGTGAAGGTGAAGATTTTGATGGATTTGAAGATTTTGAAGATTTGAAAGACCCTAAAATTTCCACCACTAAAGGTCGCAAGAGGGAAAGAATGAAAAGTGGAATAGAAAAGTCCACCCCAAAAAAATCAAGAAAATGTAATCTTTGCAAAGAATATGATGTTAAACATGATTCCCGAAATTGTCCAAAAAAATTAGAAAAGTTGATTCCCAAAAAGTCCAAATCAAAAAAATCAAGGAAATGTAATTCGTGATTTTACTATTTAGTGAATTTGGTATTGATTTTGTTGGATTTGGTTAGTTGATTACATTTTTGGTTTGGTGCAATTTGAGTGAATTTTTGATTTGATTGAATTTGGTATTGGTACTGAATTTTTGATGCTTGAAGTTGGTACAAGGGAAAAAAAACAAAGCAAAAAAAAAAAAATCTCTGGTATTACGCTCTATTATAGAGCGTAGTACGCTGAGCGTAATATCAGCTGTATTTTGACAAATACCAAAAAAGCTCTGGTATTACGCTCTATAATAGAGCGTAGTACGCTCTATAATAGAGCGTAATACCAGCTTAATATTTGCCAAGTTTCCCCTGTTTTTCCCTACCCCTGAACTCAACAAACAACTAAAACCTGTTTTTTCATAATTCCAAAAAGAAACCAGGACCAATTCCAAAAAAATAAGTAAAATTCGAACAAACTCAAACTTAAATTTACAAGTTAAATTTCAACATCCAATCTTTAAATTTCAACAAACTAAAATTCAAACTCAAACAAATAATCTACAACTTACATTCAAATACAACCAACTAAAATTCAAACTCAAACAAGTAAAATTCAAATACAACCAACTTCCAATCTTTATACAACCAACTAAAATTCAAATACAACCAACTAAAATTCAAACTCAAACAAGTAATCTCTAAAAATTCGAACTATTAAATTACAATCCCGCGAGTCTTGCATCATGGGAAGCCAAAGTCATATGTCGAGCTTGGTCTTTATGGAGCTCCCAACCAATACGTCGTCGGAAAAGTGTGATTATGTCCTCATTCCATTCGACACCACACCAAGCTTCGGTATTGCAAGTCAACATACAATCTATATATTTCATAACAAAAACTCCACAATCCCAAGGAGTGGTTTGCCTAGGTCGCTCAACAACATTTTCAACATCGGGGAATACGACATGTTCAAATTTGTTAGGATCCAACCGATGCAACATGATGGGGACCAATTTTTCCTATCAAACAAATATGATTGTCTTAGTAATGTATCAAACAATACTAACATAAATATGGACTACTAGAAATTAAAAAAAAAGGAAGATAAAATATACCACAATGTAGAACTGCACCTTGTATAGCTCTTTTAATTTCATCATAGGAGCATCGTCCCTTAGAGGATCAAACAAAGATACTCGAAAATTGGTTAATGACCACAAGAATAGGATCCAATGACCACCAACAACAAGCGGCATGACAATATAGTCATAATTGGTCACCATTTCACCATCCTTTATGCCATATGCTTTAAAGTCCGCATCAATGGCCGCCCATTCACTAGCTTTCCTTTTCACGGGATTCTTCTTCATTGGTTTGCAATGATGAGCCTCCATCACTTGGAAGAACCACGGAGACATGAAATAATATTTGACTACACCTTCTTGATGAGCAAAGAGGGTTTCTCTTTTTTCAAGCAATCCCGTATAGCAATCGATTATAGTATCCTCCACTTCAAACCCCGGTCTCAAAGAAAGAATCGCTTTGGCACTACAATTGATTGGAAGATTTATAGGCTTACCACATTGCCACCAATTTTCATTGATCCAATTTATTTTATTTATCTTAATCGGCTTTACGAGGGATCCTTTCTCAAATGAGTCCCTTGGATTTGTTGATAAACCCTAAAATGAACATGGTGAACAAATGAGTTATTAACGACTTACTAATTGACAAAGTGACATTGTGAAATTACAAATAAGAAATTATACCTCAACCGGAGCCGGAGCCTCTTCCAATTCGAAATGTACAGTAGGATCATCGTCGAATTGGGTTGGATTAAGAATTGGAGCACTATGACCAATCATAAAAGTTTCTTGAGTATCATCAGGATGGTCATAACTTTCATACCTCTCGTGAGTCTCTTGAGTCTTTTTTGTCTTTCTTGCCTTTCTTTTAGGCAAACAACTCTTGAAATCGGGCCTTTCATATGTCGGGCCATATGTCTCGAGCATCAATTCATCAAATTTATTCACGAAGTTTGGCAATATTTCCTCGTGAAAAATCCCCGGCATATCTAAAGAGCAAAGCCTACTCATGTCTCGAGCGGTACATATGATCTACAATACATATGAAGCAAAGACAAAGTATAAATATAAATACAAAAATATTCAACGAAACTATCTCAAATAACATACTCCATGTTATAAAAAATACGTACCAAGTCCATTGCCTTGGCATTGTCGAACTTGTCTTTCGGTTGTTGGAATATTTTCGGATCCTTGGTTGGTTTTGAGGGCGGCAAAATCTTTAATTTGGTAACATTATAGTACCAATCCATATACTCCTCTAGAGATATGGCATTCAAAGGTGGCCCCAAAATACCAACACCATTGTGCACAAATTCATTCCAAACAACTACATATCGAGCAAAATTTAGATAATGTTGATTCACAAATGAATGTTCGGATCTCACCCTCAACATTGCCATATCTTCCGGCGGTGGTGGCGGAATGCTTAATGGAAAACCAAACTGTCTTCCCACCCTTTCCGGAAGTTGACGTTCAACATCTTCAAAAAACACAACCGGCACATGAGCTACTCCGGCTAAAAAGGCCCTCTCAAATTGGGGATTATATTTCCGATAGAAGCGAAGATATGGCCTCCACTTAACCCATTTCGCATCAAAATTATCAAACATCCCGCGATATGCATCAATATTGTGATGGACATTAAAGTACTTAGACTTTCCTGGGCCAACGGGATCAACCGCCCATGCCAAAGCCCTAGGCCATATATCCCGGGTTTGAGGTGCTAGCATAGGTTGTCCCGGGCGCAACCTCTCACGTGCCCAAAGCATCAATATTGTGATGCATCCCGTAATGGACTTGCAATCCTTACGACTTGCCTCCCATAAATTCCTATATAGATAAGCAAGTGCCGCTGCACCCCAAGCATACCCATAAATTCTTGAAGTATCAATCAATAACGGAATTAATCTTGGATGATAAACATTGTTTGATTTTGTGGGGAACAATATCGCCCCGCACAAATAAAACACATAGCCCCGTGTATATACTTCTAGAAGCGCCGGATCTTTGTTGTTCGGGCACTTGCAATATCTTTCCCTCAAAAAACTTAATTTCACGCCACCTCTAGTCCAAGCTTCATCACTTTCCCTTTCCTCAAGTGAGAGCGTCGGATCCGGCCAATGACGTAACCAAAGATTTTTTACGTCAATTGTTTCACTCAAAGTTACCGCCTCTCCAACAACCGGAAGCCCCGTTAACATGTACACATCTTCGAGTGTCACCGTCATCTCCCCGAAAGTAAAGTGGAATGTGTTGGTTTCCGACCTCCAACGCTCCACTAATGACGTAATTAAAGTGACATCATTTTGAATAACGGCTCTCGGATTAGCAAACATTCCGAAGCCCCAATGTTCTAAAAGACGAACTTGATATGGCTCTAATTCCCATTCACCAAGCAACGAGGTACTTTGACGGATTGTAAGTCTATCTCGATGATCCCCAACCCATATTCTACTACTAATATGGTTATCTTGGTCGGTAAGGAGAGAACGATCAACCGGACCACAAAAATCTTCCATCTAAAATCCAATACATACAAAAAACTATAATCCGAAAAAAAATCCGAACTACACAAATTCACAAATTCAAACTTTAATCCAATAATTCGAACTACACAAATGCAAACTTGAATCCAATAATTCGAACTACACAAACTACACAAATGCAAACTTTATCCACAAATGCAAATTTTAATCCTAATAATTCGAAAATTATCCACAAATTAGAACCCTAATTCCAAAATTATCCACAAATTAGAACCCTAATTCGAAAATTATCCACAAATTAGAACCCTAATTCAAAAATTATCCACAAATTAGAACCCTAATTCAAAATTAATATCCAAGAATTCGAAATATCCAAGAATTCGAAATATCCAAGAATTCGAACCATAATTCGACCAAAATATCCAAGAATTCGAACCATAATCCAAGAATTAGAAATATACAAATCTACAATTAGATGATGTTGATGATATATACATACATACATGTACACAAATCTACACACATACATGTACACAAATCTACACACATATTAACAATTAGATGATGTATAGATACAAAAAATAGATACGAAATTACTCACTTTATATGAAGAAATGATGAAATTGATGATGATTTACTTCCGATTCCGGTGGATTTGCGATTTCCGGTGTGGTTTGTGGATGAATTACTCACTTAATAATTTTGTAAAATGGTGTATATGACCACTATACGCTCTATTATGTTACTTTGTAAAATAAACCCGGTTTTCGTCAAAAAAACCGGGTACGCTATATTATATAGCGTATACGCTATATTATATAGCGTAAACGTGGACCGGACACGTGGCAGATCTGGGGTAAAGTGGGAATAAAGCTTACGCTCTATTATATAGCGTAGTACGCTATATAATACAGCGTAATACTTTTTAATCACAGCCGTCCATTTCTTTAGTGGATGGTTATAGATGGGTTGGACCAATAATAAAATATATCCAACTGTGGCTGTAGAAGGGGCCCCATGTATATATATATGTATATATATATATATAATATATTTCAGAAAAGATATCGAAAATGACAACTGAAAATTGGAACTTACAATCAGAAATTCGTCTGCTCCCCTATATAGCATATAAGGTTGCATATGAGGTTGCTATGCAACCTCATATGCAACCTTATATGTAACCGAAAACTGAAAGCTGGAAGTTCAAGTTCCAGTTTTCAATTGTCATTTTCGACCACTTTTTTGAAATCTATTTTATATGTATATAAAATAGATTTCAAAAAAGAGAACCCTCCTTCGCAAGAGAATATATATATATATAGGAGGAGGTTCAAAAGAGAACCCTCCTTGGCAAGAGAACCAGAGAACCGACATATTTACCATTGATTTGATTTTAATCCAATGACTTAGATTTTGTACAATTCAATCAATATATTATTTAATTTATAGTATAAGGGTAGTATTTGGTATAAGAAATATACTTTTAAAATATACGTATGTTTTTAATATATTACTATGTTTGTCAAGATTTACTTTTAAAACATATATCAAATTAAATCTTTGTTATCAAATTAAATCTTGTAATAAGATAAATTAAAATCATGGATCATATTTGGTAACATGATATTTAGTCTACTTTCTTTTAACATTTCTTCAGGAGCAAATTTAGTCTAAAATCAATATTGTGTTAGTACTTACTAGTTAATCTTATTGTTCAATTCCACAAATTTAGTCTCCTACCTATTTTAACATTTCTTCACACACGTAAACTCTATTTCCTAATAAACACACTTTCTCATGATCACAAAAGTATTTATGCACAAAATATATAGCAGAACACCAAGATAAATACTTTAATACCAAAATATTCTCGTTTCCAACAAACAAATATTTGACTAAATTTCCACCTTGTTAAAATTCAAATTTAAAATCCATTTTATAATCTTTTATTTAAATATTTTTTCACAGAATATATAGCAGAACACCAAGATAAATATTTTAATACCAAAATATTCTCGTGTTTTCATAAAACAAAGATCACCTTGTTATAATTCAAATTTCAAATCCATTTTATAATCTTTTATTTAGATATTTTTTCACAGAATATATAGTAGAACACCAAGATAAATATTTTAATACCAAAATATTCCCGTTTCCATCAAACAAATATTTGACTAAATTTCCACCTTGTTATAATTCAAATTTCAAATCCATTTTATAATCTTTTATTTAGATTTTTCATAAAATACCACAAAATTTTATTCACCAAAATTTCATTCATAAAATACACTATTCAATCTTTTTATATATGAAAATAAATTAAATTAAATTATGACAATACATCTTCTTACTAAAAAAAAGGAAATAAATCAAAAATTCTTATCCTACCATCTCTATTTTTCATGTACATAATATTTCTAAATATAACTTAATTTTAGAATAAATGTATAATTGTTTTTTTAAATAAATATATGGAAATATTATGTAATACACCAAAATTCTGTTAGGTGTTTTATTAATTACTTTGAAATCGTAATATTACTTTATTAGATATTTATATTAAAATTCTACTAAATATTTTATTGATCTAAAATAAGCTTTGAATATAGTTAGGCACAAAAACAACACTATAAATGATTTATCGAAAATTTAAGAAAATCTATAGATTTTTTTTTTTGAATTAGAATTCAATTTTTTTATAGAATGTCTTTTAAAATAATTCTCGAAAGAATCTCAAAAAGATAATAATAGAAAATAAATTGATATAAGGATTTGCAACACGTAAAAGAATCTTGGTGTATAAATGATATTTTTATATGTAACTTAATTTTAAAAGAATTGTATTGTTGTGGAATAAAAACTAGGTTACGAATTGTATTTAATGCTAGGGTTAGGGAGCTTCGTGCTTTAATGGCTGTTTCCGTGTTCGAGACTAATTGGTCCTCACAGAGTGTCTACGTATCTCGTTATTGAGAATCAAGCCAAGACGTAGTTCTTGGTGTTCGCCCTCCGGGCTATGGCGGCGAGGGCACACCAAGGACGTAGTGGCTTGTATGTCCTTATTCGAGGATTAAGCCAAGACGTAGTTCTGAGAATGAGGGGTCAGACCCTTTATATAGGCTGAGAAGCCCTAGAATCGTAGTAGAATTAGGTGACTTGGTGGGCAAGTCACCGCCTTGAGGAAGGTTCTAGACTCCTTCATTGTAGGAGTCAGTTCCCATATCGAATTCTGTGCCTTGGAGGCTAAGCTTGGTAAGAGTAATATCCTTATCTGACTCTTATTGTTGAGCTGGTTATTACCCCTAATATTAATTACGAAATTAATATTGTAAATAGGGTTTGGGCCCATCTGGTGGGCCCCACATTTTGACCATATTGGGTCCATTTAATGCCACATTAAATGTGTCTTTAGGGCTTACTTTTAGCCCATATCATTTGCCCCCCAACTTCTAGGAAAACTGATCAGGTTTTCCTTGAAGTTTTCACGGCCTTTCCGAGACTTGGGTCGAGGTTTATTGCTCTTACGCGAGTACTTTCAACAATATCATCTTAATGTAAAGCGTGGAGCGACCGACGCATTTACGACGATGTTGAACGACACTAAACGGTGTTAAACGGCACTACACAGCGCTAATCAACCTTAAACAACGTTTAAACAGTGTTAAACGATATTAAACGGCATAAAATGGCACTAACAGCACTAATCGGCGCTAACCTGTGCTAATCGGCACTAATCTGTGCTTAAACGGCACTAATCTGTGCTAATCGGCACTAATCTGTGCTTAAACGGCACTAATCTGTGCTAATCGACACTAATCTGTGCTTAAACGGCACTAAACATATTTTAGTTCAAACCCATTTTCATATTTTTCACGGAATCCGGCTAATCAGAAATCTTCATGTTCTTGATGAACCCGGGTTGACTGAAAATACTCGTACCCCTGATCGCTCCGGGTCGGACATAAAATACCCGTGGTCTTGATGAACCCCGGTCGGCCGAAGCCTCCCGGGTGTGCCGGTCGGCCAGCCACCGGTCGGCTGGAACCTCTCGGTTCGCCCCGGTCGGCTAGCTCCCGGTTGGTTGAAGCCTTCCGGTTTGCCCCGGTCGGCCGGCTTCCGGTCGACTGGTTTCGTGTTTTTTTTTTTTTTGGCTTCAATACCTCAATTTCCTTCTTAAACACGATGTTTCCATAAACATGTATGTTCGTGGTCTTGAGGAACATGAGTTTTCGTGGTCTTGATGACCATGAGTTTTCGTGGTCTTGATGACCATGAGTTTTCGTGGTCTTGATGACCATGAGTTTAGAGAATTAGCAATATGGTCATTCATGACTTTTGCTTAAGGCTTCCCATAATTTCCGATTAGCGCTGCTAATCCCCAGACTTTGCACTAACCTCTTGATTAGGCTTCCTTAATCACAATCAGCTTCCATCCTGAATACCAACCTTTCATATCGATAATCGAACATCAATGTCAACACTTGAACATCACTTCAACCTTTGGATCTTGATTGGAGGTCCATGACCCCCTCGAGTTTGGCCTTCATAGCTAATCTTGACCTTCATGGCTAATATCTCAATGCTCTCACTGACAGCTTTCATGCCTCAGAGGCATTGTCAGGGAGCCATCCGGTTTCAGGATGAGCTTTAATAGGATCTAACCAATAGCTTCCAACATCGATCGGTGCTACCAACTTAGAGTTGATGGTCGGGGCCTTCAAGACCTGGAAGTAGACACTCCTTACGTAAATCTCTATCTCAGAAGAAGCGAACTTAGACAGGGCATCAGCCTTAACGTTCTCTACTCTCGGAATGTGCTCTAAGTAGCACTTATCAAACTGAGTCATGACAGCTTTCACAACTCTCAAATACTTTGCCATAGTTTCATCCTTGGCCTCAAATTCACCATTCACTTGCGATATTACCAATCGTGAATCTCCACAAATTTTGAGATTCTTGACCCTCATAATTCTGGCCAAGCCCAACCCAGCTACCAAGGCTTCATACTCGGCTTCGTAATTGGTTGTCGGAAAATCCAACTTCAAAGCATACTCAACTGTGAACCCATCGGGGCTTTGCAAGACTAGACCTGCACCACTAGATTTTGTTTTTGATGCTCCATCAAAATAGAGCACCCAATATTCCTTCAGATCAGGTACAAGTTCTTCACTTCCAGGGGTGGTTACCATATCCTGCCCCCCGACTTCTTGGTTGCTGATGGTACATTCAACCACGAAGTCGACCAATGCCTGAGCCTTAATAGCTGTTCGAGGCTTATATGTGATGTCAAACTCTCCAAGTTCAATTGCCCACTTAATCAACCTACCACTAGCTTTTGGGTTATGCAATATGCTTCTCAACTGCTGGTCCGTCAGGACTTCGATCTTGTATGCCTGAAAGTACGGTTGTAACTTTCTCGAGGCTGTGATCAATGCCAAAGCAAACTTCTCGATTGGAGAGTAGTTCAACTCCGCCCCATGTAACACCTTGCTTACATAGTAGATGGGTTTCTAAACCTTTTTCTCTTCTCGAATGAGGACAACACTCAATGCTTGCTCAGATACCGCCAAGTATAGATAGAGAGTCTCTCCGGGACTAGGCTTGCCAACAACGGGGCTTCAGCCATGTACTTCTTCAGCTGTTCGAAGGCCTCTTGGCTCTCAAGACTCCACTCAAAATTTTTCACCTTTTTCAATGCTTGAAAAAAAAAGGCAAACACTTGTCACCAGACTTGGAGATGAATCTCCCTAGGGCTGCAACTCGGTCGGTTAGCTTCTGTACATCTCGTATAGAGCGGGTGGTTCCATGTCTAAAATTGCTTTTATCTTATCAGGGTTGGCCTCTATGCCTCTCTTCGAAACCATCAATCCCAAAAATTTTCCTGATCCAACTCCAAAAGCACACTTGGCTGGATTCAACATCATCTTTTGATGCCTTAGCACTTCGAATGCCTCCCTAAGGTGCTTAATGAGATCTACCTTGCACAGGCTCTTGACTAACATGTCATCAACATAGACCTCCATGGTTTTCCCAATCAGATGGGCGAATATCTTATTCACCAGTCGTTGGTCTTCATCCTTAAGACATATAGAAGAGTAGCCAGTCCTTAACATCCTCGGCCTTGCATGGCTTTGATTGTTGCGTGTGGCTTTATCTGCTCGTCTTTTAACCTGGGTCCTTCACGGACTTAAACTCTTATTTGGTCGTACTGTAACCTAACTTTTGACCCTTCGGGGTCTTTATTTATGCATTTGCTTGTTCTCCATTCGTGTATTCTTTACTTTCGGTACTTGGTCATCCTTAACTTGCACTCATCAGGTGCTTGGCACATAAATAAAATCACACAATAAATGAATGGAAAACAAACTTGCATTAATAACTTGAAATGGGTTCAACCCTTACATAAAGTACTACCGTCCTACTCGGAGCAACATGCTCTTCAATGGTTTCAATGAACCTTATTTCTACTTCTACTAGATAAATATGAAGCTAAGTTCTACTAGGATAACTTGAGCCCATCGGGGCTTTGCAAGACTAGGCCTGCACCAGATTTTGTTTTTGATGCTCCATCAAAATAGAGCACCCACCAATCCTTCTGGTATCCTCTTTATTATTCTGAGGTTCACTTCCTGCTTGGGGTATTATCTCCTGCCCCCCGACTTCTTTGTTGCCAATGGTACATTCAACCACGAAGTCAGTTAACGCCTTAGCCTCAATAGCTGTCCGAGGCTTCTGTGTGATGTCCTCTAACGGCCTTTCTTGACATTTCTTACTACTGCGGACATCCATGTCCTCAATCAGAAGGACCTGCCCCCCGACTCCATCAGGCCTTAACGAGGCTACATAACAGCTTTGTGCTATCTTTTGATCACCTTTATGTTCTCCAACACCATTCCTGGTCGGGAACTTGATCTTCATATGATAAGTTGAGGCGACAGCCTTGAATGCATGAAGTCCAGTCCTTCCGAGGATAGCGTTGTACATTGAAACCGCCTTGATTACCAAGAAGTTCAACATCTGAGTGGCCTCCTTGGGTTCCTGTCCAATAGTTACAGGCAACTGAATAGTCCCTTCAACTTTGGATTCTACTCCATTAAATCCATATATAGGCATGTTATTGGGGGTTAACTGAGAATCACTGTACCCCATCTTCACAAATGCATCATGAAATAGAATGTCAACGGAAGCTCCATTGTCTATCAAGACTCGCTTCACCTTTGAGTTTCCAATCACGGAAGTTATGACCAACGGGTCATCATGGGGGAACTTCACCCCTTCCAAGTCTGGGTCATCAAAACCAACCATTACTTCAGTTTTTGCACGCTTCGGGGCCTCTCCCACGATGTGCATCACTTCTCTAGCATAAGCCTTCCGAGAATTCCTTGTTGTGCCGGCCGCAGTCGGGCCTCCTGAGATCATGTTGATTACTGGCCCTCGGGGCTGTGGGTTACGATCTTGATCGTTATCCCTCCTATCATACTCTCCTCTCTGATTACCACGGTCGTCACCCTTAGTGAAGTGGCTCAGTTTCCCTCTACGAATCAAAAACTCGATCTCATCTTTGAGTTGCTTGTAATCATCAGTGTCATGCCCCACATCTCTGTGGAATCTGCAATACTGATTCTTGTTTCTCTTTGCGGGATCACTCCTGAGTGGCTTCGGCCATCGAAAATCCTTATCCTTCTCAATGTCCAACAAGATTCGACTCCTAGGAGTATTCAACCTTGCATACTCAGTGAACCTCGGTCCTTGGTTCTTCTTAGGGGCATAGTCGGAGTCCTTGCTAGTTCGGGGATACTTGTCCCTAGCATCATACTCCTGGTCATCATACTCATGGTCTTGCTTTCGCTTCTTGGAGTCGTTGTTACCTCCTCCTCCACTTATTGTGGCTTCTTTCTTCATGCTATCTTCAGCTTTAATGTACTTGTCAGCCCATCGTTGGAGCTCGGCCATGTTTTCAGGAGGATGTTTTGCCAATGACCTTTTAAAGAATAGATCAGTGGTTCCGTGTTCCAGGGCTACCATGGCCACCTTATTCTCCAAATCAGTGATATTCAACGTCTCTTTAGTGAACCTCTTGAGGTAATCTCTCAGATTTTCATTCTTCCCTTGCACCACGTACATGAGGGATGCGGAGCTTTTCTCATGAACTCTTCCACTGATAAACTGGCTAACAAAAGTGGCGCTCAGCTCCTTAAAAGAGCCAATTGAATTTGTAGGTAGACGGCTATGCCATCTTTGAGCCATGCCTGACAGAGTTTGAGGGAACGACCTATACCTCAAGGCGTCACTTGCAGGCTGCAACAGCAGTGCATTCGAAAACGTCCTGACATGATTTGCGGGATCACCCGTTCCATCATAAGCCTTGATTGTCGGCATCTTAAACTTCCTAGAGATGTGAGCATTCATCACCTTCTCGGTAAACGGGGGTGTGGGATCATCAGGATCCCCAAGTGGCATCAGATCCTTGGGGTTGCTCCTGGGGGTTTCCACCCTTGTTGTTCTTCCAGTTGGGGCGTCAGCCCTTCTCTGCCTTCTTGAAGACCTCTCTAAGTCTATAATGGGAATCGGTCCCGAGGTTGGAGGAGGTTGAGTTTGATTTAACCTAGCTTGTTCCCTTGCAATATCTTCCTTTATCCTTAGAATCTCAGCCTCATGAGCCTTGATTCTCTCAGCAGCTGTCAATGGGGGTCCATCATGGATAGTTTTTGTTCTCCTTCTTGGTTCTCTACTAACACATCGCCTTCTCGGGGCTTCATCACGATCATCATCGTTAGACGATGAATCCTCAGTATAGGGGCCGGAGTAGTCATAGTATTCTCGATCTTGAATCTGCAAGGCGTGGCCACTAGGTCCAGCTCCTTGAGTAGGAGGGTAGTTAGGCAATCCATACATTGGATTGGTGTTCACGGGGAGATCCATAGTATGGATCTGGACCCCATGTGGGGGGTTGTTAGGATCGACAACCAAGGGAGAAACCACCACCTGAAGAGGATTGGTCCCTTGACTTGTGTGGATGATCGGAGGTAACGTACTCTCAACATGGGACGTTGTCCCTAGAGGTTGAGAAACTTGATGTTGAACAATCGCCCCGGTCATCGGAGGCGCCAGATCCGTGCTGGGCGGTGCAGAACTAAGTGGCAGAGGCTCGGTAATTGTCGGTGTCCTTCGTGCTTGAACCATGGTTGATGTCTTTTTCCCACAGACGGCGCCAAATGTTGTGGAATAAAAACTAGGTTACGAATTGTATTTAATGCTAGGGTTAGGGAGCTTCGTGCTTTAATGGTAGTTTCCTTGTTCGAGACTAATTGGTCCTCACAGAGTGCCTACGTATCTCGTTATTGAGAATCAAGCCAAGACGTAGTTCTTGGTGTTTGCCCTCCGGGCTATGGCGGCAAGGGCACACCAAGGACGTAGTGGCTTGTATGTCCTTATTTGAGGATTAAGCCAAGACGTAGTTCTGAGAATGAGGGGTCATACCCTTTATATAGGCTGAGAAGCCCTAGAATCGTAGTAGAATTAGGTGACTTGGTGGGCAAGTCACCGCCTTAAAGAAGGTTCTAGACTACTTCCTTGTAGGAGTCAGTTCCCATATCGAATTCTGTGCCTTGGAGGCTAAGCTTGGTAAGAGTAATATCCTTATCTGACTCTTATTGTTGAGCTGGTTATTACCCCTAACATTAATTACGAAATTAATATTATAAATAGGGTTTGGACCCATCTGGTGGGCGCCACGTTTTGACCATATTGGGTCCATTTAATGCCACATTAAATGTGTCTTTAGGGCTTACTTTTAGCCCATATCATGTATAGTTTTCTTTTTAAAAATAATGTATAAAAATATTATGTAACCCACCAAGATTATCTTTGGTATTCTGTTAAATATTTTAAAATTGTAGTATTATTTTATTAGATATTATATTAATTGTTTTTAAACTTTTAAGATTCTTCAATGTATTATAATATTTTTATTTAAAATAATATTTTTAATTTTTGAGATTTTTTCGAACACGTTAGAGAATCTTGAGGTTGGGGTTTAACATAATATTTCTACATGTTACTTAATTTTAGAAGAAATGTATAATTTTTTTTAAATAAAAGAAATATATAGAAATATTATATATTACACCAAGATTCTCTTACGTGTTTTGTTAATTATTTTGAAATCGTAATACTACTTTATTAGATATTTATATTAAAACTCTACTAAATATTTTAATGATCTAAAATAAGTTTTGAATATAGTTAGGTACAAGTACAATATAAATGATTCATCGAATTTCAAAAATCTATAGAATTTTTTTTTGAATTAGAATTTTTCTTTGTAGCATGTCTTTTAAAATAATTTTCGAATGAATCTTAAAAAGAAAATAAAAGGAAATAAATTTATATAAAAATTTGAAACACGTAAGAGAATCTTGGTGTATTAGATGATATTTTTATATGTAACTTAATTTCAAAAGAAATGTATAGTTTTCTTTTTTCTAAATGTATAAAAACATTATGTAACCCACCAAGATTCTCTTAGGTGTTTTGTTTAAGTGTTTTCTTTTTTTTTTAAATATGTAAAATTATAATGTAACCACCAAGATTCTCTTAGGTGTTTTGTTAATTATTTTAAAATTGTAGTATTACTTTATTAGATGTTTATATTAATTTTTTTTTAAACTTTGAGATTCTTCAAAGTATTATAGTAAAAATTATTATTATTTTTTTTTTTGAGATTATTTCAAATTAGAATTTAATTTTTTTTTAAAACACGTAACCGAATCTTGGGGTGTAACATAATATTTCGAAATGTAACTTAATTTTATAAGAAATGTATAATTGTTTTTTTAAAAAAGAAATACATGGAGATATTATGTAATACATCAAAATTCTCTTAGGTGTTTTGTTAATTACTTTGAAATCGTAATATTAATTTATTAGATATTTATATTAAAATTCTACTAAATATTTTATTGATCAAAAATAAGTTTTGAATATAGTTAGGCACAAGTACAACACTATAACTGATTAATCGAAAATTTAAGAAAATCTATAGACTTTTTTTTAATTAAAATTCAATTTTTTTATGCCATGTCTTTTAAAATAATTCTCGAAAGAATCTTAAAAAGATAATAAAAGGAAATAAATTGATATAATTATTTGCAACACGTAAGAGAATCTTGGTGTATTAAATGATATTTTTATATTTAACTTAATTTTAAAAGAATTGTATAGTTTTCTTTTTTAAAAAGATGTATAAAAATATTATGTAACCACCAAGATTCTCTTAGGTGTTATGTTAAATATTATAAAATAGTAGTTGATATGGGCTAAAAATAAGCCCTAAAGACACAATTAATGTTGCATTAATTAGTCCCAGCTTGGTCCAAAGATGAAGCCTCCAAGGTATAATATCTTTATGAGTAGCCTCCAAGGCACACATAAATTAAATATTAATTTCGTAATTAATATTATGGGCTAATTAACAGCTTACAAATAAGAGTCAAATAAAGGTATAATATCTTTATGAGTAGCCTCCAAGGCACACAGTCATACATGGAAACAGACTCCTACAAGGTAGGAGTCTAGAACCTTCCTCAAAGGCGGTGACTTGCCCACCAAGTCACCTAACCCTACTACGATTCAAAGGCTTCTCGGCCTATATAAGGACCTGACCCTTCATTCTCAGAACTACGTCTTGGCTTGATTCTCTAGCAATACAGAGATACGTAGGCATCTTGTGAGGACCAGAATTGAGTCACGAAACACAAGCGCAGCCATTAAAGCTCGAAGCTCCCACAAACCCTAGTAGTTAATACGCAGTAAATATACCCTACTTTTTATTTCACAACATTTGGCGCCGTCTGTGGGAAGAAGACATCAACCATGATTACCACATGAAGAACATCAATCGCAGAAACTACTGAAATGCTCATCGACACTTCCACACCCTCAGTGACTATATAGGTACCACCAGGAGCGGGATCCCAACCTCAGATTACTCAGCCTCAAGGGACGGATCCCCCGAGGTCTGAAACTCAAAGGTCGTTACCCCTGATGACGAACCCCTTCAACCAAGGGATGAATCCCCTTCAGATGGTTGTCTCTCCCCTCAGAGGATGTCTATTTCACTGCCCTAGTGAACGAGTTTAAACTCTCCAGGGACGGATCCCCAATCCTAGGCATGATTATGCCTATAATAGGCAAGCATGAACACAAATCTCTACCATGGTGCTTCCACCACCAATAGCTTAGAACTCAATTTATGGGCTTCCACACCAACGAGAGGATGATTCACCCCGTATTTAAGGCCTAAAACCTCCACATGTAGTAGGAGGAAGAAGAAGTCTCGATCGTACACTAAAGATAATGAAAGAGCAACATGAATGATGATCCACTTCCCTCGACTTCCAATCAAGGAACGACTCCCCCAAAGACGCATCTCCAAGGGGTGATCCCCAAGGGGCGATTCAAAATCCACTAACTCAAGAAGAGAATCCCCAATTACAGATGGTGGTTTTACCTCTAATCGAGCACAAGGAGCACGGATCGCCACCACCATCATGCTAATTCCAATAACTCGGAACCCCGTTTATGGGTTGTTACCATTCTCAACTACTGATAGAACCGTTGATCTACTCATGAGAAGTATGTACCTCAATACATTAAAGGCTTGGTCCCCTTGTTGGAGGACACCAAGGTTTATCCAGATCATACACCAATGATGACTTCTCGTCTGAAGAAGATGAAGAAGAGGACGTCCGTTCTAGCAAGAGACGTCAAGGCAAGGAGCCCGTCATAGGATCAGGACGTTTTTAACCCCGATGGACTCAAGGAACGGCTCTTTAGGCCATAAAAGAAAGGATTTGGGGGCTCAAATTACTCATCTACAGCAGCCGATTGTAGGTTTAATGAATTCAGGGACGAATCCCCTCCGGACAATGGTGTCGCCCCTCCAGTGCACTATTGGGACTATAGATGTCTATCTCCATCGTTAAACGATGAACTTATGTTCCCACCAATGGGATGTCGTTCATCGATGGTAGGAGTAGCTAGCAACACGAGGCATACGTACCTCAATGCATTCAAGGCCTAGAACCCCAATGAAGGAGTCATGATTTTTCCGGACCCTATATTGTTGACGATTTGTCATCCATTGAAGAAGATAACTATTTAAGAAAAAGAAGACCAGGCAAGAAGCTCGAAGGAGGGTCAGGGCCTTCTCAGTCCCGTGGATCCAAAGGACTGGCTCCGAAGACTTTGGGAGGGAGGATACCCGCTCATGAATGGCATGTCCGAAAAATGAAGAAAGATCTGGAAGTACAATAGGCTAGGCTAGGCAGCCCCAAAGGGCTAGGATCCCCCATGTTATTAATTTGAGTGATACCCCTATGAGGAGAAGGGTTGATACACAAAGGGATGATCCCGATTCTATGCCTCTAGGAGATCATGATTATCCTATCCTATCATTCGCCAACAAGATAATGAATGCTCATATCTAAAAAAAAAATCAAGAAGGCCACCATCGAGGTGTGTGTTAGGACAGGAGACCCCACCAATCATGTGAAGATATCCTCTAATGCACTACAAATTTTAACCTGTGATTGACGTAATCAAGTATAGGGCGTTCCCTCAAACCCTGGGGGGCATGACACAATGAAGGTAAAGTTGGTTGCCCCCGAACTCAATCAGCTCCTTTAAAGGACTAAGAAGGGCATTCATCGCCCCGTTTATTGATGGAAAGTTCATGAGAAACGTTTTACATCCCCATGAATGTGGAAAATAAATGAATCCTTGGGGGATTACATGAACCGAGTCACCAAGGAAGCCTTGAAGGTCCCGAACTTGGATGATAGAGCAGCTATCAAGGTAGATGAAAGAGTAAGGGAAGCCTCAACCCCTAATGGAGGCAATGCAGGAAATAACAAGAAGCGAAGGTGGTAACGAGTAGAATGTTAAGGATAGGTATCCTCGAACAAGTAAAGACTCTGACTCTCCCTGGAAGAAGAACAATCAAGGATCGAGGTTCACCAGCTATATACATTTGTATACTCCAAAGAACTAATTCCTAATGGACATTGCTTACGCTCGAGAAGCTATGCACATTGTAGGAGAAGCTCTATAACGAGCAAAAACTGAAATGGAATTTGCCTTTGATGACTGACTTGGAAGGGGTGAAGTGCCTCCATGATGGCCCGTTGGTCATAACACCTGTGACAGGCAACTCACAAGTGAAAGGAGTCTCGGTAGACAATGGGACTTCAGTGGATATCTCGTTTTATGTTGCATTCTCGAAGATGGGATACAACGATTCTCAATTGACCCCCTCCAATATGCCTGTCTATGGGTTCTATAGAGTTGAGTCAAGAGTTAAAGAAACTATTTGGCTATCAATTATAGTAGGACGAGAGCCTAGGGAGGCCACTCATATGGCGAACCTTTTCCTGGTTAAAGCAACTTTCGCTTACAATGCGATCCTTGGGAGGACAGGCTTACATGCCTTTAAGGCAATTGCCTCGAGCTAAGACCTGAAGATCAAATTTCCTACAAGGAATGAAGTTGATGAAGAGAAGGGAGATCAAACAATAACAAAGATTTGCTATCCAGCCATGTTGAGACCTGATGGAGTCAGATGGAAGATACTCCCGATTGAAGACATGAATGTCCAAGAAGCTAAGAAACAAAGAGGAAATCTCACCGAGGACTTGGTCCTCATTCCCTTAGATCCTAAAAAGCCGGAAGAGTTACCTACGTAGGGCATTGCTAAATGAATCCTTGAAAGACGAATTAGATGTGTTCCTACAAAAGAACGATTTGCGTTTGCTTGGACAGTAGCTGATATGCCAGGGGTCGATCCCCAATTGATTATGTAAACTAGACGTCCACCCGAATATGGAGACGATGAAACGAAAGAAAAGAAATTTTGATTCCAAGAGGCAGGAAGGCCAATGGAGAATGAAGGATGTGTATTGACTTCATTGATATGAAATATGCATGTCATAGTGACTACTTTCCCCTACCAAGGAACGATTCATTGACCAATGCAACAAATATGACGAGCCAAAGAGGCGACATATTGAAGATTGAAAAATAAGATCTTTGAGCATATTAGTGGGAAGACTATATAAGTCCATATAAAAATGATGTATTAATGAATAGCCTCGATAAGGAACATCACATCGAGCATTCTTATGAGACGTTTGAGGTGTTAAGGCACCACACGATGATATTGAATCTGGCTAATGCACCTTCAACATAGGATCAAGATATTTTTTTTTTTTGGGTTTTATGGTCTTCAAACATGGAAATTGAGTGCAACCCCGATAAGAGTAAAGCAATCCTTGACACGGAACCTCCACGTGTTGATAACCAAATTATGGAAAGTTACTCTATCTATACTTGCCTGTATTTTACACGAATTTGAGTATCGTCCTCGTGAAAGAGGAAGACAAGGTTCGGAAACCCATCTATTAAGTGAGAAAGGTCTTGTATGAGAAAGAGTAACCAAAATAAACCCCCAAGCACTCGCTGACTTCGTGGTTGAATACACCACTGACAACCAAGAAGTTGGGGGGCAGGAGGTAGTACCCCAGGAAGGAAAAGGATTAGAGAAGGAGAATCCAGAAGCGATACTCAATGAGTATTGAATTTTGATGGAGAATCAAAAACAAAATTAAGTGAGAACATACCCGATGGGTTCATGATTTCAAAACAACAGACAACGAGGATGAATGCAAAGCCTTGATATCCGAACTTGGCTTGAGGCTTGAGGGTCAAAAACCTCAAAGTCTGTGGAGACTCAAGATCGATAATACCGCAAGTGAAAGGTGAGTTTGAGGCAAGGGCTGGAACCAAGACAAATACTTGAAGCTTGACTCAATTCAATTGAGTGTTACATAAAGTACATCCAGAGGAAGGAATATGTAAAGGCTGATGTCCTACCCAAGTTTTCCTCCTCGGAGTTGGAGAATTTTATAGATGTTTTCACTTCCAAGTCTTGAAGGCCCGAAGCAATGACTGAAAAACTAACAACACTTGTAGGTGTGGAAAGCTATTGGATAGATCCTTCAAAGGTTCACCAGGAAACTGGTTAGATACCCGACAATGCCTTGGAGGCACGGAAGTTGTCAGTTAGAACACTAAAACCTCAAAACGCGAATTCAACCTTGAAAGAAGATCATATGAAAATCTGTAGGCAACACTCGGGGGGCATGACCCTTGCCCTTAAGATGGCCTAACTAGGATTCCACTGGTCAGAAATAATGGCTGATGCCGAGAGTTTGTGTAATCGATATCCAAAAACACGCAACTGTTGATCAATCCCCTGAAATGTTGAAAACCATCAGTTCCACCATTCCCAGTGACAAATGCCCAGAGGAAGTTCCTGATAGTTGCAATTGATACCTTCATGAAGTAAACTGAGGCCAAACCCCAAGCCTGGATAACCATCAAATAAATGACACAATTCCTGTAGGAAAGTGTGATACATAGATATGGACTTCCACCAATCCTTGTAGCTAGAAATGAACGACAATTCAAAAACGAGGCTCTTACAAGCTGGAATTGTTTGAAAGAAATGTGGTGCCTAGACTTGGCACACCCCAAATCTCAAGTTTTATCGTATCTGAGCATCCGGTTAGGACACTCCACCTGATCAGACTAAGTGGAATAAGGTTCGATGAAACCACAAGCTTCTAACTCTAAGGAATTGAAGGCTCGAATAGGCCGCATTCCATTCAATTGAAGGCTCGAATAGGCCGCGTTCAATGTAATTGAAGGCTCATCAAGTGAGCAATCGAATTAGGAGAATTTGATGTTAAGTACAAGCCTAGGACGACCATCAAACCCAAGCTCTAGCTAACTTCGTGGTTGAATATACCATTGACAACCAAGAAGTCGGGGCGCAGAAGGTAATAGACCAGGAAGGTTAACCCAGGTGAGAAGCCCCTGGAAGAGAAGAAGGAGTATTGGATGCTCTATTTTGATGGGGCATCAAAAACAAAAACCAGTGGTACAGGTTTAGTTCTGCAAAGGCCCGATGGGTTCACAGTCGGGTAGGCCTTGAAGTTGGACTTCCAAACAACCCACAACGAGGCAAAGTATGAAGCTCTGACAGCCAACCTTGGATTAACAAGAGCCTTGTGGGTGAAGAACCTGTAAGTCTGTGGTGACTCAAAACTGGTAATCTCACAAGTCGATGGAGAGTGTGAGGCTAGAGAAAAGAATATGGCCAAATACTTAAGGATTGTGAAAGCTACGATAGCCCAGTTCGACGAGTGCTACGTTGAGTATATCCCAAGGGAGGAGAATACAAAGGTCGATGCCTTATCTCAGTATACTTCTTCAGAGGTCGAGACCCATTCTGGGAGCGTCTAATTCCAAGTTCTGAGAACCCCTACAATTGATTCTAAGCTTATTGCTCCTATCGGGATAGGAGGATGCTGGATAGATCGTATCAAAGCACACCTTGAGAATGGCTGGTTGCCAAACGATGCCACGGATGAAGGGAAGCTAGCTGTAAGGAACTGAAAGCTCGAAGAGGCGCGTTCCACCCGACTGAAGGCTCGTGAAGGCCCCACTCCGTCCAAATGAAAGCTCGTAGAAACCATGTTTCGTCCAACCAAAGGCTCGAAAAGGCCACATACCATCCATTTGAAGGCTCCAAAAATGCGAGAAATAAGTTAAAAAATATCATAAGGAGTTAGAGCTTAAAACAAGCTTCGATTCGATATATTGTAAGCTCAAATCTGAGCAACGAGCAAAAAGATATGGATTTTTCAATACTCGTGGAATGAGCTGGCCTAATAATCGAGTTAAAGGAGAAAAATGTGACATCAATCCATGTCTTCAAGGGGCTGAAATTTCAAGTCACGATTGACCTCCTCTAGGCCTCGGAGATAAGGTCGTGATGACCCAGGACCTAGGACAAACGAGGCTTTAAAAAGACTTCAATCGAGGTCATAGAATGAGGTCACACACCTCACGACCAGCCACAAATGTAGCCTTGTAGCGAACTCAATTCAATTCGTAATTGAGGTCGTAGAACATCAAGACCTGGGTAAAATTGAGTCTTTCCAAGATCTCAATCCATGTTGTGCATTGAGATTGTAGACCTCACGACCATTGATATTATGGGTCCTTACACGATCTCAATCCAGGTCGTGGATTGAGGTCATAAGCCTCGCGACCAGCCTAAATTGAAGGTCTTACACGATCTCAATCCAGGTCGTGGATTGAGGTCATAAGTCTCACGATCATCCTAAATTGAAGGCCTTACACGACCTCAATCCAGGTCGGGGATTGAGGTCATAAGCCTCGCGACCAGCCTAAATTGATGGCCTTACACGACCTCAATCCAGGTCATGGATTGAGGTCATAAGCCTCACGATCAACCCTTAGAGCTGAGGTCCTGAAGACCCCAGACCTGGACAATTTGAGGGTTTAGACCTCAATTCAGGTCTATCAGGGTTAGGACCCCTACAAAAATTACAAGAAAATATTATTATTTAATAATAATTTGTAAAAAATTATTATTATGTAATAATAAAATCCGATCGGACTTCATTCAAGTGAATTTTATTCGGATAGAACACCCCTGATTTGGGTACAGAAATTATTCAAAATTTGAATAAAATAAATAATATTATTCTATAATATTATTAAAAAAAAAATCGTCACGACCTCAAGTGAGGTCGCAAATTGAGCTCGTGAAGTCCACGACCACAGCCCAATTGAGAGCTTGGACGACCTCAAATGAGGTCGTAATTGTCCTCGAAAAAGGATGCGACCTGCCCCTCAAAAGGAGGCAAAACCACGAACTGAAATGTGGTTGTATGGAAAAGTGCAATTTAGTACCCCCTACTTTTGCTATGTTCACAAAAAGAGTCCCTGAAAAAATTATGAAATAATCCCCCTAAAATGCATGTGTGCACAAATTCAGTATTTTCGATTAAATTTTTCAAATTTTATTCAAGCGAAATTTTATCCGGGTAGGACACCCCTGATTTGGGTATAAAAGTTATTCAAATTTTGAATAAAATAAATAATATTATGCAATAATATTATTTACAAAAAAAAAAAAATCACGACCTCGGAAAAGGCCACGAGCACAGCCAAAATGAAGCCTTCGACGATCTCAAATGAGATCGTAATTGAGCTCGAAAAAACACGCGACCTGCTCCCCAAATGAAACACCAGTACGACCTCAAATGAGGTTGGCTAGCAAAAGTGTTGTTTAGCACCCCATGCTTTGCAGGGTCAAATATTGATCCCTCTAGTTTAAAAACTGACAGATTTATCCTTAAACTTTGTAAGTTAACAAAAAGTTTCTGGAAAATTACGAAATAGTCCTTCTAAAATGCACGTGTGCACAAAATCGATATTTTTGATTAAAATATTCGAATTATTTTCAATAAGTTGTCCGATGACACCAAAAAATTACAAATATTGAGATCCCATAAATTATTTTAAGTCTCCTATAAGACCAGATAATTCGTGAATGACATATTTAAATTGTCAAGAATGATCCGAAAAATATCTGTGGGTACTAGAAAATTCCTAAATTATTAGGAAAAATTAAAAAAAAATACCTGTGGGTACAAGGAAATTCCTAAAATATTAGGAATAATTACGAAAAATACCTGTGGGTACAAGGAAATTCCTAAAATATTAGGAATAATTACGAAAAATACCTGTGGGTACAAGGAAATTCCTAAAAAATTAGGAATAATTACGAAAAATACCCGTAGGTACATAAAAATTCCTAAATTATTAGGAATAATTAAGAAAAATACATTTAGGTACAAGAAAATTCCTAAAAAATTAGGAATAATTATGAAAAATACCTATGGGTACAAGAAAATTCTTAAAAAATTAGAAATAATTAAGAAAAATACCTGTGGGTACAAGGAAATTCCTAAATTATTAGGAATAATTAAGAAAAATACCTGTGGGTACAAGGAAATTCTTAAAAAATTAGGAATAATTATGAAAAATACCTGTGAGTATACAAAAATTCCTCAAATATTAGGAAAGGTACAGAAAAATATGAGGAAAATTATAAAAATATTTTCTTGACAAATTGAGCAATAATTTATGCTAATAATGCATAAAAGCCCTATGAAAGTGCCGAAATTGCTAAAAGCAAGCACTACTTAAAAGTCTCGAATAAGGCCAATCGTCGTAAATGTGTAGGTCGCTCCACACTTTACAATAAGGCGATATATGTGAAACACTAGTGTAAACCAAAATCCCCATATAAGGGTAGGAAAATTAAGAATCCCCGGGTAAGAGATAAAAACGACATCGAGTCTCGATTAAGGCAAATATAACTTCTACGAAAACCTGATCAGTTTTCCTAGAAGTTGGGGGGCAAATGATATCGGCTAAAAATAAGCCCTAAAGACACAATTAATGTTGCATTAATTAGTCTCAGCTTGGTCCAAAGATGAAGCCCATTAATGAGGCCCGAAACCCCAATTAAATATTAATTTCGTAATTAATATTAGGGGCTAATTAACAGTTTACAAATAAGAGTCAAATAAAGGTATAATATCTTTATGAGTAGCCTCCAAGGCACACAGTCATACATGGAAACAGACTCCTACAAGGTAGGAGTCTAGAACCTTCCTCAAAGGCAGTGACTTGCCCACCAAGTCACCTAACCCTACTACGATTCAAAGGCTTCTCGGCCTATATAAGGGCCTGACCCTTCATTCTCAGAACTACGTCTTGGCTTGATTCTCTAGCAATACAGAGATACGTAGGCATCTTGTGAGGACCAGAATTGAGTCACGAAACACAAGCGTAACCATTAAAGCTCGAAGCTCCCACAAACCCTAGTAGTTAATACGCAATAAATATACCCTACTTTTTATTTCACAATAGTAGTATTTTTTATTAGATATTTATATTAATTGTTTTTAAACTTTTGAGATTCTTCAAAGTATTATAATATTTTTATTTAAAATAATACAAACAAACACCTTAATCAATCTTAACTCATGAATCTACACCATAAATAACACTTCTCATTAACATCTTGGTAAAACGAATACTCTTTGCAGCGAACACCTTAAAGAATCTACAACATCCCAACATAACATAACAGCTTAGTGGATCCGCACCCACATCAGAACACCTTTCTAAAAATACTAAGCAGTAATATCATGTTTCTATAATTATCGGAAGAGGACTACAAACTTCATCTATTTAGAACACTCTTGTTGTTAGAGAAGATAACATTACTCGAACCATTGGGTAACCCAAGGATAACACTCTTTAGTCTTTAATCCACATCTTCTGATCTTAAGTCATAGCATATCTCGCTTATGTCAAGAACTCTGGTAGAAACCTTATAATTTATCATTTTTCATCTTTTTATGATGAATACATATCAATCTTGCACCAGACACAACTGTTCTAGTAAGTGTTCTGCATGTGTTTTAGGCTTACAAAAAGAAAAACCAAATAATTGATTTAGAATAATCGATTTTACTTCATTGAATCTTTTTCCTGCACCATGTTCTTCGTAGTTATGCCAGTGAAATATGCAGGATACTAATATAGTAATATCATAAAAAAAATTATCCTTTACGTGATAGAGACAATTGTAGCGAGTTTTTTGATATAGCAAAATATAATTGCCAAATTTATGAATGATTTTGTATGTAATCAAAGATTGAATTGAAGATTCTTTCCATATGTAAGTTAAATATTGTACGTATAATACTACATACTTATTTGTAAATGACCTTAAATAGCATCATTAATTACAATAAAGCCATTTTTTATTGTATTTTGATTTAAAATGAAAATTGATTAATGAATGGTCAGGATTGAGTTCTCTGGTTCTCTTGATAAGGAGGTTCTCCCTTGAACCTTACCCATATATATATATATATATATAATAGATTTCAAAAAAGAGGTCGAAAATGACAACTGAAAACTGGAACTTACAATCAGAAATTCGTCTGCTCCCCTATATAGCATATAAGGTTGCATATGAGGTTGACCTCATATGCAACCGAAAACTGAAACTGGAAGTTCAAGTTCCAGTTTTCAATTGTCATTTTTGACCTCTTTTTTGAAATCTAGTATATATATATATATATATATATATATTAGGGCCATTGTTCTATAAAGAACATCTTACGTGGAGAACCACTTATTCCATACTAATTTCTGAATCTATTACATAACCAAATTTCTATTTTTTTGATTCTATAAAAAAATGGTTCTAAAAAAATGGACAGATGTTGATGTGGCAGTGCCACGTCACCTGACATATCGATGACGTGGCATTGCCACGTCAGCACTGATGACGTGACAGGTGACGTGGCAGTGCCACATCAGCAGTGCTGGCGTCATCGATGACGTGACAATGATGTCGTGGCAGCTTCGATTTTATTTTTTTTTGATAAATTTTGGTTCTGTTGTAGAATAATAAAAATCTTTTTTGAAAAATTTTGGTTCTACTACAGAATCAAAGAGTTCTCCACGGTTTACCACGTAAGATGGTTCTCCATAGAGTGTGTTATGCCCAAATCTTGGCATAAGCCCTAAGTAGGCCTAATGGGCTTAAATAGAGGTCCACAACTCATAATGGGCCGAGAGATGAAGATTGGGTCACTAAAACCCACCACCAGGAGTCAGTCCAATATACAATCAAGCACAATGTGGAAGTTTGTGACCCCAAGCTGCGGGTCGAGTTCGCCAGCAAATTCCCTAGGATGGGATAACATCTATCATGCATGTCTCTCTACAAGGTCCAGCGTGGCCTAGAATACTCTCTCTGCAAGGTCCAGCGTGGCCTAGAGCATATTTATTATGAAGGCTTACAGTCAGGCCCAGCGAGGTCGCGTGAGTATAATTATCTCCGTACAGCGTGGACCACCTCGCATGACTAGCCCAGCGACGGCGCATGCGAGGCCATGCAGCTTCTCCATTCGCCTCGTCAGCGAGGCGAGTTGATTTAAGCATCATGCTAGCGAGGCCTCAAGGTCGCATCTACAGGGATCATCTCTCTTATAACTCCCATCAAGGGATCGCCTCGCGTATAACTCCCGTCAAGGGATCGCTTCGCTACGACTTCCCTCATTGGGATCGCTTCGTATTATCATCATATCCACATACTACACGAGATCGCTATCTCATTCTCTGCTAGAATGCTCATGACGCAGCCCCTCGAGGTCGCATGAGTATCAATACACTTGGGTCCGCTTCGCATGACTCAACCCCTCGAGGTTGCATGCTACACCCTTGTTACTTCTCTATTAGCCTCGCCCAAGAGGTCCCAACTCTAGCCATGCGAGACCATTTGCTTCCTTCTTTGGACCATGGATCATGGATAGAATAAATGGGTAAAATATATCAACCCAAGAAGACGTCTAGTGGATTTGGGCCAAGTCGAGCCCATAAGAACCCTAGCCCGTCTTAGTAACTTCTTCTCCAAGAGAACTACGTATGGCTTGATCCCTATAAATAGGGTACGTAGGCATCTTGTAAAGGATGATTGACAGTTCACCCCTGAAAACACCATACAAGATCAGCCACAAACGATCTCCAATCTCCTTCGGTGTTCTTCGTGTTCTTAGCGAAATATCCGTATTTTACTCCGTGATTCCAGCAAACCTCCAAAATATTGTTATACAATATTCTCCCTATAACATTTGGCGCTAGAAGGAGGGGAAGTCATCATATTGGGAGAAAGATGACTGACTCGAACAAGAAGATGAACGGAGGGTACAACAACGGGGAGACCCCGGGGTCGTACAAGACACCCAAAGGCGATCCCCCCAGGAACGAGAAGGAGGACGGGCCCGGGAAGGTGACAGCAGTACAAGAAAGTATAACTAGAATGACGAAGCGGTATAGCTCGAGGGGCGCGAAGATGAATGCCAGGAAGAGGCCCAAGTCCTAGCAGAGCATGATCTCCGCCTCAAGCTCGGAAAACTTACAGCTGACAAGAAGTATAAGCGATCCCAGGCTTGGAGCCAAGGTTTGGAACGACCCCCCTCTTCTCATCGAGAGCGTGAGCGGTCCGAGGAGTAGAAACCTGACCCCCTGAATCGCAAGGAGGATCAAGATGAGTCTAGAGCTCCCAAGAAGACCCAATCCCACCATGACAACACGAGAAAGGGAAAGGAAAAAGTTGAATACAAGAAGACCAGGGTTGGAGACTACAAGCTAGAGGAGCTAAAGAAGGCCTTGGATAAGAGAAATGCAGATAAGGGGATCCTTAACCCCATAGCTCCGGCCTCGCCTTTCACTCAAGAGATCAGGACCACTCCGCTTCCCACTATATTCCGGAGTATTAACCCAGGCATGACTTATAATGGGGACACTGACCCTGCAGAGTTTGTCATTCGATTCAATAATGAAATGGATGTGTACCGGGTCTCGCTATTGGCTAGGTGCAGGTAATTTGCGGCCTCGTTGAGGGGTAGTGCCCAGCAGTGGTTCTCTAAGTTAGGGGCTCACATCACTATAGACTACTGGGAGCAGTTCGTGGACATTTTCAGTCCTCCAAGCTCTATGCACCTCTTGTATCCACCATGATGAACATAAAGCAGAAGGAGGGTGAGACCATACAAGACCACTTCAAGAGGTTTAACGCCGAAGACCCTAGGGTGCGATGAGAAAATGACGAGGCCATTAAAAATTTTCTTATTGTTGGGCTGTGAGAGGGCACCAAGTTCTGGAAGAAGTTGCAGGCACAGACACCTAGTACTCTCTTTGAGTTCTACAAGGAGGCCGAGCCTTACAAAAGGTTTGAAAAGTCGATGGAGGACCTAAAGAAGAATAATGAGGCTAGCAACAGTGGAAGTAAGAGCAAGGGAGTGAAGAGGAAGGACTCTTGGAGCCCTAGGCGAAGACGGGATCGCAGTGAGAGCCCAAAGAGGAGGAGTTACGGTCCACTAAGGAGGTTACCACCGCGAGCTCAAAGTGGATGGAATGACGGTTAGTCCACACCTTTAGTGGCCCCCATTGATCATATCTATGAAATTAATGCTGACTAGGGGATGTTTAAGAAGCCCTCACCTATGAATAGTCGGGCAACCAGGGATACTCGTAAATATTGTGTCTTTAACGAACAAACAGGGCATGATACTGCAAATTGTAGGCAGCTCAAGGAGCAAATTGAAGAGCTAATCCGCAATGGCCCAGCTAACTGAATGGGTAGTTCGTGAGGTGAAGAAGTATGGCACTAAGCCACGTCTTGGTTTCAATAATGTCCCACCGTTTGGGCAAAAAGAAAAGTCCCACAAAGAAAGAGAGGGGCGAGCTGGGAGTATTCATGTCATTATGGGGGGTCCCATATTGGAGGAGATAGCAATAAGGCCAAAGAGAGG
Organism: Kitagawia praeruptora; assembly: GCA_037693485.1. Taxonomy (NCBI): domain Eukaryota; kingdom Viridiplantae; phylum Streptophyta; class Magnoliopsida; order Apiales; family Apiaceae; genus Kitagawia; species Kitagawia praeruptora. Next base: position 132,048,418 of record CM075352.1, read on the forward strand.
TATGCTCGTGAGGCCAAGAAGCGGCCCCTCACCAATGTACATCATCTTCAGGAGAGACCCCAAAGCTCTTCAAAGGGGAGGGTACAAATATCATGTTCACCGAGGAGGATGCGAAGTGGGTTCATTATCCCTACTCTTAATCTCTGGTTGTTCGGGTTCACATAGGATCTCAAAATATCTACAGGGTCCTCGTGGATAATGGGAGCGTAGTCAATGTCCTTACATGTGAAGTCTATAGGAAGATGGGATTTATGGACAAGGTGACACCTAGCTTTGCGATGTCGCAAACCCGTTATCTTGCAATGTGAGGCTTCTTGGCCCCATTGGCGATAATGGATCAGTCCGAAAATCTACACAACGTGGATCTATCTCTATGCATGCATTAAAGTCAGTCTATAAGCAAAGGAGAGCATGTGAAGACTCAACGAGACCCATATATGGTGTGGCTATCGAGATCAATGAGACGCCTCTACATGAGATGCTTCTTGGTGAAATACCTCTACATCGAGGAGATGGGGGACGCCCCCGATCCTTGGGGAGAGGGGGGACGCCCCCGATCCTTGGCGGCAATGAGGAGGTCCTCAACTACCTCAATACACCAGGAAGAGCATCTATCAAACAAGCCCCCTGCTTGGTATGAACTTCACTCATATCAGCATACATTGCCCCAATCTGAAGGAGAACTCATAGCGGGGTCACATCAAAATTCTCTTCATTACAAATGGTGTCAACTCCAAATAACACTAGAAGGTTGCTGAAACATGTTGATTCCTCATCACATCTATAATTATAATAAGGACTCGGGGGGTAGTGGCATTACATAAACACCACTCCTAGCAGGACATTTGAAAATTTGCAAGACAAGGCCAGCACCTAGCGTTGCGAGGCCGGCACCTAGCGTTGCGAGGATGGCACCTAGCGTTGCGAGGCTGGCACCTAGCGTTGCAAGGCAGTACTTAGCGACGTGAGGCTGCAAACTCGAGACCTTGCGATGCGAGGCCTCTCGGCCCCATAGGCGCAATCAGGATCATTTGAAGACCCCATCAGCTATTCTAAAACACTTGGGAAAAATTTAACAGATATGAAGAGGTGTTTTGGAGGAATCGATACATGCTAAAATCATTGCAACATGAGCCCTTTGTGCAAGCAGATGCGAGGCCTATGGTACTTGGCAATATTATAAACATCAAATATAAAGGAGCATCAATAAAGCAAGTCAATCCAGGTTCAAGGAGTATCCAAATAAGCAAAAGAAATTAAGTCTACAAACGCGAGGCAAATAAAGGGAGTGCCCGTATCTCCACTGAGTCTAGCAGATAAAGTTTAAAAGCAATAAAAAGGAAGTCATGGGGATCCATTTGCCGCTTCCTCATTCATCTCCATCTTGAGGTTATCAGTAAACTTCCCAGTCTCTTCGCCCAACCGGTACCAATCAAATTCGTCAACCTTCTCGAGGAACTTTTTCATGAAGTCAACAGATCCTTTATTCTCAGCCTCCTCAGTGATAGTGGGAAGAGCATTAGCAACATCTTTAGCTTCCTTCTCTAACTCAGCGACGCGGTCTCTAAGCTCCTTGATCTGGGAGTCTGACTGCTCCCTCTCAACAGCATAATCTAGCTTAAGCTTCTTTCTAGCTGACTGCTCCGCGTGAAGCTCTCTCTTAAGCTTCTCAGTCGTGCCTTCAAATTCTTTCCTCCAACTATTTTTTGCGTCCTCGGCGTCAGCTTGAGCCTGTGCAAGTATGGATTTGAGATTCACAATCTCTTCGCTCATCTTACTATTGGAAGAAGCCAAGGCTCGAACCTCCTTGTGGTGATGCAATTGATGGAAAAAAAGCTCAGCTATAGCTTTAGTCTTGGAAGCATTGGACTCCTCCAGAGATTGTAGGGACCAGGAATACATATCAATCTCAGAAACATGGGCATGTGCCAATTTGCCATATGTCTGGCGGACCAGTCCAGGAGAAGGATGAAAAGGATGAAGAGACTCATGTCGTCCTTGTTCTTCTTTAGTGGTGGTTCTTCATGAAGACTCGTTATCTCAGTTGATTTTTTCCTGCTAGGATGGAGGAAAGAAGATGATTGTCGAAGAGGCATTGTGAGAGTGGTCTGCTTAGGAGGAGGCATGACAACATAAGACTTGGTAGCTGAACCCCCAACAAGGGAGGAATGGTGAGTCAGATCGCCAGAAAGGTTAAGAGAGGATCGCGGAATATTTCTTGGAAGCCATGCCTGTAAGTATACAGAAGAAAATACCTCAATACAAGGTAAAATGGAAACCAAAACATACACACTTAATATTCAAGCTGGTGTGAATTGGTTTGCGAGGAGAATTAAATTTACGAATCAAGCAGACAGCTTGAATGGCAGAAAAATAAAGCGTAGCGAGGTGGCCAGTACGAGGAGACATGGGCTCGTATTAAATTACAAATTTGAAAGTTGTCAAGCGAGGAGGCTTCCCGACAAATCAAATAATTATTTTGATTTTATTTTTGAAGATATTTTGAAGACCAGAAAAAATAGTTCTCCGCTACATCTGCGTGCATCGAAGAACTGGGGGGTAGTTGCTATGCTTGAAAATTGATACAAACTCTAAGCAGACTCATTACAAGAATTGGGGCGGCCCCTCAACGTATGAGGCTGCGAGGAGGCCTCGTGACGTATGAGGCTGCGAGGAGGCCTCGCGACGTATGAGGCTGCGAGGAGACCTCGCGACGTATGAGGCTGCGAGGATGCCCCGCAACGTATGAGGCTGCGAGGAGGCCTCGCAATATATGAGGCTGCAAGGAGGCCTCGCAATGTAAGAGGCTGCGAGGAGGCCTCGCAACGTATAAGGTTGCAAGGAGGCTTCGCAACATATGAAGCTATAAGGAGTCCTCTCAATTTACGAGGAGGCCTCTCATCATAATAACAAGGAGCAGAGGAGAACACTTTCATCATACTTTAAGAAGACCTGAATATATAGGTGAAAGTCCAAGCTCACATATCAGCATGATAGAAGATATAATTACAACAACTTATGACTACAAGGCCCTATGGGGTCGCCTCTCAAGGTCCCTACAGGACCTCATTACGCTTGGAAGAACCCTTCGAGGTCACCATCACTCACTTATACATGGCTTCGCATTAATTGAAAGACACACAACATATGTCATCATCTTAGCAGCTGGGAGAAGATCTCGAAATATGACAGTTGTCTGCAACCATTAAAATTCATTGGGATTGCGATGCAATTCCAAGGCACTTGAGATAAGCTATGCTTTCATCTACAGCAATCTATAGCGAGCACAGGCCTCGCATTGAAGTTTTGACAAAGTAGTTTTTGAGTCCACATCGCATCTTCAATGACAATATGGACTCGGGGGGTAGTTGTTATGCCCAAATCTTGGCATAAGCCCTAAGCAGGCCTAATGGGCTTAAATAGAGGTCCACAACTCATAATGGGCCGAGAGATGAAGATTGGGTCACTAAAACCCACCACCAGGAGTCAGTCCAATATACAATCAAGCACAACGTGGAAATTTGCGACCCCGAGCTGCGGGTCGAGTTCGCCAGCAAAGTCCCTAGTATGGGATAACATCTATCATGCATGTCTCTCTACAAGGTCCAGCGTGGCCTAGAGGTCCAGCGTGGCCTAGAATACTCTCTCTGCAAGGTCCAGCGTGGCCTAGAGCATATTTATTATGAAGGCTTACAGTCAGGCCCAGCGAGGTCGCGTGAGTATAATTATCTCCGTACAGCGTGGACCACCTCGCATGACTAGCCCAGCGAGGGCGCATGCGAGGCCATGCAGCTTCTCCATTCGCCTCGTCAACGAGGCCAGTTGATTTAAGCATCATGCTAGCTCGGCCTCAGGGTCGCATCTACAGGGATCATCTCTCTTATAACTCCCGTCAAGGGATCGCCTCGCGTATAACTCCCGTCAAGGGATCGCTTCGCTACGACTTCCCTCATTGGGATCGCTTCGTATTATCATCATATCCACATACTACACGAGATCGCTATCTCATTCTCTGCTGGAAGGCTCATGACGCAGCCCCTCGAGGTCGCATGAGTATCAATACACTTGGGTCCACTTCGCATGACTCAACCCCTCGAGGTTGCATGCTACACCCTTGTTACTTCTCTATTAGCCTCGCCCAAGAGGTCCCAACTCTAGTCATGCGAGACCATTTGCTTCCTTCTTTGGACCATGGATCATGGATAGAATAAATGGGTAAAATATATCAACCCAAGAAGACGTCTAGTGGATTTGGGCCAAGTCGAGCCCATAAGAACCCTAGCCCGTCTTAGTAACTTCTTCTCCAAGAAAACTACGTATGGCTTGATCCCTATAAATAGGGTACGTAGGTATCTTGTAAAAGATGATTGACAGTTCACCCCTGAAAACACCATACAAGATCAGCCACAAACGATCTCCAATCTCCTTCGGTGTTCTTCGTGTTCTTAGCGAAATATCCATATTTTGTTCCATGATTCCAGCAAACCTCCAAAATATTATTATACAATATTCTCCCTATAACAGAGTGCTACTCATATTATATTATAGAATGATAGCTTTGGGCTATTAAAAAGCTATGTTGTTGTATAAGAGAATGAGCTACAGCGGCCGACTTGATGTTGTTTTCGCTATCTATTCAAGTATTCAACTAAAACGTACATCAAGTTGCAACATCATCACCGTATCCAAGGGACTGCAATTGGGTTGATAATGCTCATATCTTCAACGAACAATACAAACAGCTGATCTAAGCACATTATGAGTAGAGCTGACAATTAGTTGGTTTAGTATACTTTTACGTTTAATGTGAAATCCAAAACCGACCCATTAAGGATTGGATTCGTTTTGTGTTCGTGTACTTTCGTGTCGTGTTTCGTGTAATATTTGAAGAAAAATAAAAATATTTTAATATTAAATTTTTACTAGTCGAGTCTTAAGTCAATATGTCATAAAGATTCAAGTGTGCTCAAGTCTTGTGAAACAAAAATTTGAAATTATTTTATAATTATCTTATGTAAAATTTATATATAAAATATTATTTTAAAATATGTATTCATATAATTTTAATAAAATTAGTTAAATATTTATTTATTTCGTGTATTTTCGTTTCGTGTCGTGTACCCAAGGGTAAACCCAAAACCGATACTAAATTCATCCGTATAATTTCATACTCATGTATTTTCATATTCATGTATCGTAAAGATCAACCCAAATCCGTAATTTTCGTATCGCGTATAAAATTGTCGACTCTAATTATGAGCATGCACAACTGCACAAGTGGTCAAGTGGAGGACAAATCACCGCAATTGGAAATGAGCGAAACAGACCTGAACAACAAAAATAGCATTACGGAGTACTTAGCAAAAAAAAAAAAAAACAAACAAAAAAACAAAAATAGCATTGGAGCCGAACTCAGAATTAACGGAACAAGACTTGTTCATGGAATTATTTTTAGAGACAAAATGTGAACAAATAAATACATGCAAAATATGTACAGTAAATTATAATTATAAAAGGAACAATGTTATTGATATAAAAGAATTATACGATCAACAGATCTTTGATTGTTCAAATAAGTGCATGAAAATATGTTCTCATTAAATTTTTTTTGGAGAATTGATCGTAGTTTTTTTTATTCTAAACTATAATAAAAAAATTGTATATATAAGAATTGTAATTATAATAGGATTGCAATTTTATTATTTATCAAACAAAAAGACATAGAATTGTAGGAGAGAGAGGATTCTAGAGGTTAGACTATATTATTTTTTATTCTAATTTGTAAAAATTATTACAAATAAAAATAATTATAAATAAACTTCTAAATTACTATTTTTAGAGTTAGAGATAAATATAAATGGATTTTGCTTATTAATAAAATTCTTCGTGCACATTCAAAAAAGATTTTGTTTTCAAAATTTCAACTAACTGTGCTTCGATCAAAAGTCAGAGAATCAAAAATATTTTACTTCACCTGTAGGCGGATGACGGGGTAAAGCATATTCGTTAGATGTTCTAAGTAGCAATCTCTAGGTCTATAATTTCATTTTATTTGTTGCTTGATTTTCTATCATCTATTTTAAGGTGCTTTGTTTGCATGGTAGAAATTATTTTTTTCAAAACTTTCTTTTTACTAATTAAGATTTTAATTATATATTTTTATTCACAAAAAAAGTTTTGAAAAAAAAATAATTTTTATTATGCGATGAACTTGTGCTAAAAGCTATAGATAAAATGAAACAAAGAGTAAAACACTAGTGTTGGGCTTGTCCAAGGTATTGGCAAATAGAATCAAACCTTTGCTAAATGCACTTATATCTGAGAAGCAAAGTGCGATTATTGAGGGTCGGTTATTAACTGATAATACGTTGATAGCATATGAGATTAATCATTACATACACAGGAAAACACAAGGAAAAATTGGAGTTGTCGGGCTAAAGGTTGATATATCTAAAGCATATGATCGGTTGGAATGGTCATTTATTGAATTAATGCTGAACAGATTTGGGTTCCCAACAAGTTGGATTGAAAGGGTTATGCAATGTGTTAAAACGGTTTCTTACAGCTTCGTGAGGAATGGAGAAATGTTTGGAGAAGTGATACCCCAACGAGGTGCACGGCAAGGAGACCCGATTTCTCCATACTTGTATATCCTATGCGCAGAAGGACTGAGTGGTATGTTACGTATGTATGAAGATTGTGGATTGCTACATGGATGTAAAATTGCGAATAATGCTCCAAAAATCTCGCACTTACTCTTTGCGGATGACTGCTACTTTTTTCTTAAAGCTACACAATCAGAAGCACGTACTTTAAAGGGTGTATTGCAGAGGTATGAAATGTTATCAGGGCAGGTTATAAACTATGAGAAGTCTGAAATCGTTTTTAGTCCTAATACGGCTAAAGAAGATCGATTGGAAGTCTGTGATAGTTTGGCAGTAAGACAAGTCCAAAAACCTGGGAAATATTTGGGTATGCCGATGTGTGTTGGTAGGCGTAAAACAGAGGTATTTGGGTTTCTTATTGATCGAGTACAACAGAGGTTGAAGGGTTGGTACAATAAGGAGCTATCCAAGCAAGGAAAGATAACTCTACTTTCATCATCGGCTCAGACATTGCTAAATTTCTGGATGAACATGTTTTTAATTCCAGGAACAGTTTGTGAGGAGATTGAAAGGAAGATGAATTCGTTCTTCTGGGGAAATAAAGCAGATAGTAAAGGGATAAAATGGATGTCATGGCGTAAAGTGTGTACACCAAAAAACTGCAAAGGATTGGGTCTTAAGGAGCTCAAAACATTTAATTTAGCTATGCTAGCTAAACAGGGATGAAGACTTCTGAAGGAGTCAAATTCTTTAGTTTCTGCAGTAATGAAGGCGAAGTATTACCCTAATTCGAGTTTCCTTGAAGCTAAAGTAGGACCAAATCCAAGCTATGCTTGGAGGAGCATCATGTCGTCTATTCAGGTAGTTAAGGCGGGAGCTCGTAGAAGAATTGGGGATGGTAGAGATACAAGTATTTGGAGTCTACCTTGGCTTCCAGATGTGGGTAATGGGTATGTAAGGACTCCAATGCCTATACAATTGCAGAATAGTATGGTGTGTAATCTACTGGAGGATGGAAAGCGTAGCTGGGATCTTGATGTCATTCAAGATATTTTCCAGAGGCAAGATGTTGAACTGATTCAAAAAATTCCGTTATCGATGACTGAGGGTAAAGATTCATGGTTTTGGCTCTTGGATGAGAAAGGTGATTATATAGTGAAAAGTGGTTATCGGTGGCTGCAGGGTGAGGTTGATGATACAGATCGACGGTACTGGAATAAGTTATGGTCACTTAAATTACCAGGGAAGGTTACTATCTTATGGCGAGTTAGCAAAGCATGTTTACCTACAGCTCATGCGTTGATAATGAAGCAAGTTAATATCAGTGTGCTGTGTTCCTGGTGCCATGCAGAAACTGAAACGGATGTTCATGTGTTGTTCTCTTGTGGTTTTGCTAGAACAGTATGGAGTATGGCAGGTATGATGTCTCTGATTCAGTACTCAGAGCAGGAGTCAGCATCTACGGTGATTAAAAGAATGTTTGAGAAGTGCTCAAGGGACCAATGTGTGCATTTGGCGATGATATGTTGGAGTCTATGGAATAGACGAAACAAAATGGTTTGGGATAAAGCTAATGGATCTGCGTTTGGGGTTATGGCTGCAGCTAGGAACTTGTTGAGAGAGTGGAAGGAAGCTCAGACTCAAAATAATAGGGGGCAGCAGGAAGATGATGTAAGAATGTGGGTAAAACCGGGAGATGGCTGGGTTAAGTTAAATGTTGATGCAGCAGTCTTTCGAGACAATAGCATTGGTTGTGGAGCCGTCATTAGGAATGATCAAGGAAGGTTCTTGGGGGCGGAGTAGGAAGATCGAAGGAGCCTGGTGACCAAGTGAAGCAGAAGTTATCGCACTGAAGGAAGCATTGTCCTGGATTGTCGAGTTAAAGTATGAGAAGTGTGAGATTGAAACTGATTCAAAAGTATTAGTGCAGGCCTGTAATAGGAATCCAGATGGGTCGTTTTTTGGGACTATAGTGGGTGATTGTGTCCAATTGTTAAAGCACGTAAATCAAGTGCTATTTCGGTTTGTATTTCGATCTGCGTGTGGCGCATAAATTAGCAAAGGCTATACCTATTTTATGTCAGATAAAGGAGAGTGGTATGTCACTTCTCCTAATTTTCTATCTCATGTAATAGAGTTTGAGTTTATTTGAATGCAAGTACGAATTTTCCAAAAAAAAAAAAAAAAAAGCCTTGTGCAAGAGAATGAGATAACAACAGCGGTTGACTAGCTGTTAGTTTTTTTTTCTGCTATTTCTTGAACTAAAACACCAAGTTGCAGCACAATCCAAATCTAAAGTATATAAATAAGTTATTTACTCTAGAAAAAAAGAAATATTTTTTGAAATAAGTAACTTATTTTCGTAAGATAATAAATATTACATTTTTCATACACATTTTTTTCTAAAAAAAAAAATTAGTACGATTTTTTTATAAATAAATAACTTATAAGTTGGATTTGCAAACCGACCATAACAGACAATGTCACATTGTCACTGCTCCCCTATGCACCCTAAAGGCATCTACAGTGCAAGACCACTTATCACAATTGGAAAAAAGTAAAACAGGTTCTTGGCTAACAAAAATAGCATCCATCTACATTGGAAGACCACTTACCATAATTGAGAAAATGTGGAACAGGCTCTTGGTCAACAAAAATAGCATCGGACCCGAACTCAAAAACTGGTGCAGGACCATATTCGCCCAATTTCTGACAGCTGTTTACTTTTTTCATATATAAATTGGTCCCTCTAGCCATGTTAATATACAGACTACAACTTTTTTTCAAATTAATTGTTGAATTGCCTATTGGTTATCTTCTACTTTTATTGTTTAAGATATACATTATGTTTCACAAAATGATGATAATTTATTACCCTGCTTCTTTCTGTCCATTGTTACACTAATTGATAACAACTAAAGATAATTTTCTATTTTCAAATTTAAACAGAGTTTTTACTTTGTTTATTACAATTCAACAAATAAAAATATTAAAATATCTTATGTAGTGAATGTGGCCAAATCTTTGAGATAAATTAAATTAAACTTGTGGTTCAAAATAACTATTACTATTATTATTATAAAATAATAATTCGATCCAAATTCAAATTAATATGTTTATATTTTACTCAAATTCAACTCCAATTCGAATATGAACGTTCGCATTTGATTCGGTTCAACTCAATTTGAACTACTCAGTTTTCAAATATTCGAATTTGATTTGTTCAAAATCATCTTTAAAAATTAAGAATATTGGATTATTTATTTGAAAAAAAAAATTACAATATGCTAGAGATGCACATAAAATCCATCGGGCCGGGTTTTGACCGGACCTTGAAAAACCCGGGTTTTTCAGTCAAAGCCCGGGCTGGGCTCCGACTTTGACTGGACCGGGCCGGCCGGGCTTTCGAGAAATATCTAGACCTTTTTCGGTCTCGAGGTAGGCCGCGTCGGGCTTTTATTCGGGTCCGAACCAAGCCGGACCGAGCTTTTATTCGGGCCCGAGCTAGATAGAGCCGATTTCTTGCAAATTCGATAAGTTTTTATATATTATTATTATAAATAAATAAATACAAAACATATACTTTAAACAATTGATGAACCACCAACATGAATATTGACAATCTTTCGATCATTCATTTTGACAAATCAGCGGATTACATGTATACTTGGTATATATTTTATTCAATAAATTTAAGTATTGAGATAATATATACATAAATTTATATGTAAATACATAAGAAAAATCGGTTTCTATTCGGGTTTTAATCGGGCTTTTTTCCGGGCCGGGCCAGATTTTCGGGCCCAAGCTTTTTGTGCATTTCTATAATATGCTAATTTTTAGAATAATTTTAGCATATATATATATATATATGTATGTTTTTGCTCAAATACAAACTAATCCTTAAATACAAACTAAAAACCACTATCTCCACATCCTATATTCCTATTTTACCATCTCCACACCATATTTTACTATCTCCACCCCTATATGACATCATCCACCTTTAATATGACATCATCATGCCCCCCACCCCCATCGGAACCACCTTCCAGTTCCGGCAAGCTCCATATCCGACCACCACCAGTTCTCCATCATCACCACCTCCAATCCACCACCACACCAGATCTAGAGACACCACCGTCGTTCCGATCTAGGGTTCTTGGGTTAAATTAGGGCTTTTTTATTCTGAAATTTTCCAGTTGATTTGATGATTCATATAGCTTCTAGTGTGTATGTGCTTAATTGCATCGTTGTTTCAGAGGATTGTGTAATTCAATCTTTGAGTTTTAACCGATCATAAAATCAATTCGTTCATGAATTCTGTTGCTTTTCTATATAAACTGGTTCCATGGTTGGATTGTACATATTATCAAACTCGTTTTGACATTAAAAACTTTGAGTTTGATTTAGAAATGACTGAAACCGTAGTTGGCCGGAATCCATGTTGAGCTCGCCGGGTTTTGCTCGGATTTGATCGGTTATGGCTGTTTTTGATTAATTTGTTATGGTTGTAGTATTTTGTAGGATGCCCAGTGAATGTGGAACATGTTAGTGTCGATTTGGTGCCCTAAGGAAGCTCACCAGTGCTGCTGTGGCTCACCGGAAACTACAAAATCTCACCGAATTCTGCAGAAAAGCTGGCAGCCTCAAGAACTCCGGTGGTTCTTTTTTTTTAAAAAAAAATTATTTTCTTTACTCTGGAGAAGATGACCAGAGGTGGTGACGCGGCGAAGAAGATGACCGGAGGTGGTGGCACGACGGCGGGGGAGGGGGCAGGTAGGGTGGGGTGGGGGGTTGTAAAAATAGTGATTTTTATATGTGTATTTTAGTGATTTTGGGGTTGTATTTTACTGATTTCAGGTCAGGTCAGGCGGGGTGGGGTGGGGTGGGGGTGGTGGTGGTGTTTGTATTTTAGTGATTTTGGGGTGTATATTACTGATTTCAGGTGGGGAAGGGTGGGGTGGGGTGGTGGTGGTGGTGGTGGTGGTGGTGGTGGTGGTGGGGGTGGTGGTGGGGGTGGGGGTGGGGTGGGGTGGGGGTGTTTGTATTTTATTGATTTTGGGGGGTGTATTTTACTAATTTCAGGTCAGGTCAGGTCGCGTCGGGTCGGGTGGGGTGGGGTGGGTATTTTTAATATTTTTTGTCAAAAATAAAATTAATGATTTTGGTTGTGTAATTTAGAGATTTCTTTTTGGCTAGGCTGCCTGTTTTTAGTTTGTATTTAATTTTGGTTTGTAGCTGAGTAGGACTCTATATATATATATATATATATATATATATATATATAATACATACAAAACTTATGAATTTTAATCGTATACATATAATAACCACATTATCAAGCATTCTAAAATTATTAGTGATATTTTGTACAAAAATGAACTACAACAAAAGTGGTGAGATTTGATTCGAATTATAAAATAAGTTTCGAATTCACTCGTTTATTGTATGAATACGAATAATATTCATTTTTAACAAGTCGAATCTGGATTCGAACCCGGATTATTCAAATGCGTTTTCAACCCTAATATTAGCTATATTTACACCCTATGGTGAAACTCCAAATCATATGTTATCATATTAAAATAAAACTAACTATTTTAACCAACACCGTTAGTGATACTCTAAGAGCATCTCCAACATCTCCAGTGGTGTGGAACCTTAGCTAAATTATCTAGGTGGCACATGTTTTATATAATAGATAAAAATTGTAGCACTCCAACTCACAATTCCCCTAAGCAAAAAAAAAAAAGATAATAAAATTTGATTGGCTATATTTGTTGAAACAAAATTCATTTTAAGTATTATTATACACTAGCTTATAGCCCATGCAAAGCACGAGATACTTTTAAATACTTTTAAAATTATGATTAAATAACATAGAGTATAATAATTTATTATGGATATAATTTAACTTTGTAATATTAATTAATAAAATTATTAGTAATAATAATAGTTATTTTATAAATGATATGTGTTGATTAGAATTAATAATATAAACTCTTAATGTAAATTTTTTGTTGACGGGATTCGAACCTTGGATCTTTAGAAGAGGGATTTAAATATAGAATATTCCTTATTATTAGATCTAACGGCTATCATCTATTTACTAAATATCTAACGGTGACTATTCTTTTAGATGGTTGAACCAAACAACCAAATTATACCCCTGTTTACTTATAACTTTGTAATATTAATTAATAAAATTATTAGTAATAATAATAGTTATTTAATAAATGATATGTATTGATTAGAACTAATAATATAAAATCTTAATGTAAATTTGTTGTTGACGGGATTCGAACCTTGGATCTTTAGAATAAGGATTTAAATATAGAATATTCCTTATTATTAGATCTAACGGTTATCATATATTTACTAAATATATAACGATTACTATTCTTTTAGGTGGTTGAACCAAGTTGAACCAAACAACCAAATATACTCATGTTTGCTTATTATATAATAGTATAGAAGTATAGATATAGATGACTACTGTCATTGCTAATATCATTGGAATATTTACAATTCTCCTTAAATAAAATTTTAAAAAATTACTATAACCAATCAATTTAACTATTAACGAGATGCTCTAAGAACTACTCCCTCCGTCCCAGCCGGTTCTTTATAGACGGCTGGAACACGGAGACCAAGGAATATAATTTAAATAATGGGTGTAATAGTGTAGTAGTGGGTGTAATATTGATTTTATTGTTAAAATAAGTAAAGTAGTGGGTGTAATAGTGTAAAGTGTTGAAAAAGTAGAGTAAAGTAGTGGAGTAGTGAGTGTAATAGTGTAAAGTGTTGAAAAAGTAGAGTGAAGTAGTGGATGTAATAATGTATTTTATTGTTAAAAGTTACTATTTTTGGTGATGTAAAGAAAGGGGTGGGACGTCCCAAAATAGTAAGGGTAAGGAACCTGTTGGGACGGAGGGAGTACATATTGTTGTGGGAGGATTTTAGCACAACTACGTAGAGGTCGTTGCTGGAATAGCGCCATTAAATATGGAATCGCCCAACTACCCAGAAAGGCTCGCAGTCGAAGATTTATGGCTAGCCACCCGGGAAGGCTCACGGCTAGAGGTTACCGAAGAACACGGGAAGGTGTTTTGGTGATGATTGGGGCTGAATCTACGGGAATTAGAGCTCAAGGACCGAATGTTGGCCTGCCAAAAATCCTAATTATGAGAGTGAACGTGCACCGGAGTATACATGCTCTTAGTATCAACGTGCGTTTCGAGAAGAGACCCCGTAAACTGCCTACATACCACTATTTATAGTGGATCAAGCCCGTATGTAGTTCTTGATTGATACGTTCAGTTGTTTATGATGAGTTATCTCGTATCTGATGAGATAATGATTGATATTTACGTGTATTAACTGATTGTGATATAATTATCAGGTTTCCAAGTCATATCAGGACTGTTGGAAGCCTATCTATTGATGTTTATCTCAAGAATGAAGGATTTATCATGTATTGATGATGTATATCCTCAAATAATTGAATAATTATCCGTTTAGAGGTGTATTTCAGCTGTAGAGACGTGCTCCTAAAAAGTAGGAGGTCTGCCTTATCCAATCTGGTGACCTTATCAGGCTTCTGGAGGAAGCTGGGGGTACCACCCGGTAGCCTGACTCCGGTAACCTGACTCTGATAGCCTCTCTGGTAGCCCAATTATTGAAGCCATACTGGAAGCCCTACCTGATGGCTGTCCTAGTCTGAATTTGTGTTTCTGTCAGGCTTCAGGGGAAGCTGGGGGTTCCGGCGGTAGCCCCTCTAGTAGCCCCTCCGGTAGCCCCTCTGGTAGGATATTTGGGAAGCCTGCTTTCCGGGAGCGTTGTCATCCGGGAGCACTATTATCCGGGAGCCCTGTTATCCGAGAGTCCTGTCACCAATTTTCATGGGTTACCACGGATACCCTGGAAGCCCTCTAAAACATCCTCTTTCTCTATGGATTGGACCCAAAACTCATCATGGGCCTAAATCTGATCCATGCAAGATTTTGGTCACAACACATATTAATGGAATTTTCGTATAATATATGTATGTCCAAATAAAAACATTTTAAAGCTTCAATTTATTTGTATGGTATTATATAAATCATCAATTGGTGTTCAACTAAATACATTTCAAAACTCCAATTTACATGCACGGCATGTATAAAATCACCGAGTGCACATTTGAACATGAAAGTTGAAATAGTTTAAATTTAATACAAAATTCCTAACCTGAAAAGGAAATTAAACATGTGCACAAGCCAAGCTAGATGGAGAGAGAAAATATAGAGAGAAAAGAAAGAAGGAAAGAAGAGAGAAGAATTCATCCCTCACCAAATTTAGATCTGGAAAGATCGGAGATTGAAGATGAATATGAGGGAGTCAAGAGTGGACCAAAAGCATTCTATATTAACGAAGAGTGGTGGAACAGTCGGTTCAAATCAGTGGAGGAAAGCAAGAAGATATGGCAGAGAAATTTCAAAAATTGGGGTAAAAAGAAGATCAATCACTATGGTCCAGATGACTAGCACTGGAAAAATCAACTGAGAGAGAGGGTCATAGACTACAACTCTCAAGGAGAAGTGAGGATGAGGTTTAAAGATGAATCACCTTGGGATGAAAGGAAAGAGGAAAAGCTACTGAGAAACATTCTGCTGATGAAGAAGGAGTTAAACAAGAAGAGTGATAAACCACAAAGTTCAGAATTTGAGGATGATATTCAAAGATTTATTCAAGCTAATAGGCAATGGGTAGAAGAAGATGTGGCCTATAAGTCCAGCCTAGGGGAGGACCTTGCGATAACCAAGGCTCTGCACCAGATCCATCTTAAGAGTCTAGAAACCTTGCAAGAGAACCCAAAGCTGGATTACAAAGCAGCTTTATTGAAGAAAAACCCAACCAAGATAGAGCAAAACGCAAACCCTGAAGATCAAAATAGGCTTCCATGCCCCAGTGTTAAAAACTTACGAAGGGTGAATCGTATCTCATAAGTGCCGCAGGTTGATAATAAGGATAAATATACGGGATTCATCAGTAATATCCCAGATTCTGCTCAGCTAAAAGACTTCTGGTTGCTATTTAAAAAGGAAGGAAGAATCAAGGACATAGTTCTGCCCCAAAATAGAGATAGAAATAATAAGAGATATGGCTTTGTTAAGGTGTTCGAAAAGAAGATGCTCGAAAGACTAATCTCAAAGTACAACGGTCACTTCCTCAAAGACAAAAGGATTTTTGTGAGTTGGGCAAAAAAGAGGAATACTCGAAGATATGGAGAACGATCATCAAGATCCCAAGAGAGAAAAGCGGAGCCAACAAATAGTCAAGGTGGAAAAGCAGAAAGTACATCGTATAAGAAGCCACTAAAAAATCTTATGGATGATCATAGATCTGTCTCCAAGGGGCACCCAGAGGTAACTGCTATAGATATCCTTCCAAATAAAAATTTCATAGAATTTATCAATAGGAGCATTGTTGTTGAGACTTGGAAAGAAGATAGTTTTCTAGCTATTAGAAACACGATGGATCTTCTTGGTTTTGGAGATGTTGAAGTGAAGACTATGTTGTCGAAATGCTTTCTAGTTACTTTCCCATTAGGATCGGATCTAGAGAAAATCGATCTTGATTTTGTGGGATTGGGTTTTCTAAACATAAAGAGAGCTACAGCAGATAATCTGATCATCCCAAGAACAACCTCTGTTGAAATTAGAGGTCTTCCAATTTTAGCATGGAGTGAGGAGAATTTCCTGAAAATAATTGGAGGTAAGGGTATAGTGCTGGAGATTGCCCCTGTCCTTTTGGAGGAACATAAATTGAGGAATCCCAGAATTCTCATTGAAACTCAAGAGCATCAGGTCTTGTTCTGGAAGGAAGTGATATGTTTGGAAGGTAAAGAATTCGTGATCAACTGTTCAGAGTGCCAAGAGGGTGCTGGTAAAGAAGGATGGGCAACCGGGGAAGACGAAGTGACAAAAGAACCTAAAATGAGTGGGATGGAAGACTTTAGAGAGGCCTCTGTAAAAGCTGCTTCCAGTAGTACTCATTTAGTAGTAAGTGATAAAGATGACTTTCTCACAAAGTCTAAACTGGTCGATCTTATAGCCACAGATATAGAGGAAAACTGAATTAAACAAAAGGAGGTCAACACTCAAGTCGATGAGGTTTTTCAGGGTTCCGAGAATCTAGAAGAGGGAGGAATGATTGAAGATATTCTGGACGTTGGAGTTTTAGAAAAGGATGATCTTGAGAAAAAGGTAACAGAAACCTCAAGCTGCCATAATTCTAAGCCTGTCTCACAGCATACGGCTCATAACCATCCTTCTCAGAATCTAGAAAAGATATTAAAATGGAAGCTGAGAAAGGTAGAATTAGATAGTTCTATCTCCACCTCTAGCTCCCTCATGATACCGAAAACCTATAGGACCACAAATAGCCCAACGCAAGAGGAGTATTTAGTTCACAAAAAGTGTTCAGTGTTAATGAAAAAGCTGGGGAAGATGAAAGTCACCACGAAAAGGGGGCGCCCAAAGAAGAACCCAGTTAAAGCAAAGACTAACCGCCACTTCCAAATTCCTGAAAGATACCAACTACTACCAATTGATTCTAGAGGGTTGGAAGAGAAGGAACTAGAGGCAGTTCTAATCTTAGAAACTGCGGAAAATTTGGGGTTAACTCAAGCTAAGGATAGAGTTTCAACATTAGAAGAAATTAAAGAGCGATTGCTGCTGTAAATCACAAAAGAAAAAACAATATTTTTTTCTAGACCCTTCGAATGGATTTTCTGATCATTCTGAGTTGGAATCTAAGAGGAGCAGCTGATCACTCTCATAGATTGAATCTCAAAACTCTTATGCTAAAACTTAAACCCAATATCCTATGTTTACAAGAAATGAAATGTCGAGACTGGGATAAGTGGATGAAAGCTTCGATTTGGAAGGAAGAGGATCATGGGTGGATTTCTTCACCATCTGAAGGTTTATCAGGAGACCTTCTCATCTCTTGGGATTTAAGTCTGGTGGAGTATGTCTCACATCAAAGCAATAGGAACTGTATTAAGTTTACAGGAAAAGTTAATAGCTCGGATCAAGTCTTCCCATGCTTAAATATCTATGCTCCGAATGATCCTCATAGAAAGATAGCACTATGGACAGAGTTATCTCAGGTTTACTGGTCTCTTTCAGATTGGCCTGTAATTCTAATAAGGGATTTCAACTGTGTGAGAAAAGAGAGTGATAGAGATAATTGTATTTACGCTTCCAGAGACTCGAAGTTTTTCAACTCTTTCATCGAAAATCTGGGACTTGAAGAAATAAGCACAGGGACCTCGATCTTTTCTTGGTTTGGCCCTAGTAATAAAAAAGCAGATTAGACAGGGCCTTAGTCAATCACAAATGGTTAGAGGTAGGAAAATGGGAAGGTAAGCTGCTTCCTAGAAAAAACTCGGATCATAAGCCTTTAGCAATTTTAGATCCAATGTGGACTGGGGTCCAAAACCTTTTAAATTTTTTGACTGGTGGATGGATGATCCCTCTTTCAGCAGACTCATTCAAAATAGCTGGAACTCCTCGCCTCTTATAGATCTAGGGGTCAAATTAGGGGACATCAAAAAGGTTATCAGAAAGTGGAACATGGATTCCCATGGGAACATTGAGAACAGAATCAAAAGGCAAGAACTTGCGCAAGAGAATGCTGATGAGGAGAATTGGGATGATAGCAGAAAGGAGGTAATAAGGAAGGATTTGTCAGAGTTATATGAGTGTCGTTATAAGAGTTTGAGACAAAAAGCCCGTCTTAATTGGGGTCTTTATGGAGATAAAAACACAAGATTTTTTCATGGTTGTGTGATGAGCAGGAGGAAAAGGAATCAAATTCATGGGGTTATGAACCAAAATCAATGGGTTACAAACCCCTCACAGGTCAAGGAAATATTCTTGGAATCATTTAAGGTTTTCTGTCAAGAGGGTGGCAAAGAACCTGTTTTTAATCTGGGAGAGTTACAAGTTCCCTCAATCTCTCGAGAGGAGGCCCTTATGCTAGAATCTAGATTTTCTTTACTAGAGATAGAAGTTGCTTTAAAAGAAATGGATCCTTCAAAAGCCCCTGGGCCAGATGGCCTCAATGCAAGGTTCCTTAAATCAATGTGGCACCTGATCAAGAATGATGTGCTAAAACTATTTAAGGATTTCTACAGAGGTATTCGTCTCCCCAAGGGTATGAACTCCTCCTTTTTCACCCTTATTCCAAAAGTTCAACATCCCAAAAGAGTTAGAGACTTTCGCCCAATAAGCTTGATCAATTGCTCAATCAAGATCCTCACTAAGGTACTAGCTAATAGATTGAAAAGGGTCTTGCATCATGTAATCTCGGATAGTCAAACAGCCTTCATCAAAGGTAGACAGATATCAGATGGTATAATTCTAGCAAATGAGATTGTCCATGGTATGAAAGTGGGGAGTATGCAAGGGCTTATTCTCAAACTTGATTTTGAAAAGGCCTTCGACTCCATTAGTTGGTCTTTTCTCTTTCAATGTTTATCTAGGATGCAATTTGGTCAGAGATGGATTAGCTGGATTGAGAACTTATTTCAAACCATCCGTATATCGGTTCTAATTAATGGATCCCTGACTAAAGAATTCTCTCCTAGGCGTGGTCTTCGTCAAGGTGATCCCTTATCTCCCCTGCTATTCCTAATTGTAGGGGAGATCCTGAACTGTATGTTGGATGCAGCCTCCAAAAAAGAGATGTTCTTGGGAGTATGTTTAAACTCAAGTAATCAAAGACTATCCCATCTTCAATTCGCTGATGACACTATACTCTTTATCAAAGATGATCTTCAATCTGTCCTAGGAATCAAGCGAGTGCTACAATGCTTTGAACTCCTTAGTGGGCTTAAGATCAACTTCCAAAAGAGTTCTTTATATGGTTTCAAAAGAGATCAAAAGGACATTCAATATTGGGCATCTAAACTAGGGTGTCAAATTGGCTCTGAACCAATTACCTACCTGGGCCTGAAACTAGGTGTTAACCCTAGGAAAAGAGTTTTCTGGATTCCTCTTATAGAGAGAATGGAAAAGAATCTAGTACAATGGAAAAGTAAAGCTCTGAATCCGGCAGGTAAGTTAGTGTTGTTGAAGTCATCTTTAGATAGCCTTCCCAATTATTGGTTTAACCTGTTTGTCATGCTTAAGCAAGTTCAATTAGAGATTGATAAAATTCGAAGGGGTTTTTTCTGGGGGAGATAGTGCAACAGCTCGTAGACTTCACACAATTAGTTGGAACACTCTGTGCCTCCCTAAACAGGTTGGAGGATTAAACATAGCCTCCCTTAGTGTTCGAAATAGAGCCATGATGGGCAAGTGGTGGTGGAGGTTGTATGTAGAAAGAGGAAAGCTATGGCAGTAGACGATGGTAAATCTATATGGGCATGTGGTCAGCGTTGATCTTTTTGAGGTACAGATAAATTCTTCAATGTCACATGTATTCAAGGATATAGTCAATCTGAGAGAAAGTACATCACTACGCCATAGATGGCCTATAGCAACCCCCAAACTGTGTTACCATAGACCCCTGTTTGAAGTTACCATAGGCCAAAATAGGGCTATGGTAACACTTCAGCTGTGTTAGGTTCTCAGCAGTAACTACAGGTATCTATGGTAACATCAAAACACAACCTAAGGTAACATAGCAAATGTGGTTACCAAAAACCTCTATAGCAACATCTTAAACACTCTATAGTAACATAGTTTGTGTGTTACAATAGATGATACAAATTTGCACATGGGTAACTATAGGGCCCACACATGTGGGGCCCACATGTGAGAGTGAGTCCCACATGTGGGGCCCAGATTTAGGTCCCACTTTTTGGGCCTACTTGTGGGGCCCACCTTCTCAATGTGCAAGGCCTATTGTAACACCTAATATTACCTAATGCAACACATACAATTATAAAAAATGATAGCCTATTACAACACACAAAAAAAAATGTATTTCTTGAATATTGAATTTTCCATCAAACAAACCAACAACAATTCAAGTCCTAATTTAATTCATAAAAAACATAAATTACAACCACATCAACAAATCAAATCCATCAACACTGAAGAACATAAATTATAACGTACAAGTACTAGAAAAACCTATACTAGGTCCAAAGAAGTTGAAGTTTAGGAGTTAGGCCCAGTGTAGCCATCACTCTTTCGTTGACAAGCATATGCAAAACGATTGCCTTGGCCTGATTTTGCTTTAGTGTGGATGTGTATGCTCCTCCATGTCCTTCCAATAACACCTGCACATAGTGTCCAATGTTACAAGAAGCTTAACTAAATTCTGAAATGTATGACGTGAGCAATGTGCATACGCTTAGCTATGACAAGTGATGACTACATTTGACAAAAAATTTGACAACTGATAAAATTACAAAGGAAGTAATATATAGTATTTTATTACTTGTCATGATACTACTCTATGTCTATCAGTTAAAGAAGAAGCAACAAAAATGTTATCGCTATATGTAACACAGTATGCAAAAATATTGAGAACATAAAACAAATAAACAGAGAAGAAAAATGACTTATCTGAAAGTTGTCAAGCTAGCACTAGTAAATCAAGTTCATTTTAAACCCTTCAATCTGCTGCATGAAAACAACATATTAATCTTGTTAAGAATCACAATCCATCCACTTATTGATTCTGGTAAATTAGGATTAGAAGCTCATTAATAAAAGAACAGGACAAAGTCTAGACTGCCTCTATGCAACAGAAAGGGCAAGTGTGGCCTTCGTTCAATAGCTTACTGCTTCCTTGGTGGTTAATTTCTAGTTTTTGTTCTATAATCACCTATTTAGAATTAGTGCAATACACATCTCCAATAAGAGCACATAACAGAATATCAGAAAGTAAATAAAAAAACCTGTCCAATAAGTCCATCACTCTTATCTCCAATAATTTCAATGATATCTTCAACAGACAATATAGTTTTCTTGAGTGTGCATATTTGATCACAATGAAGTGGCAACAAAAAAGCTTCATTAATTATACAATAATCAAGGAAAACTGAAACCAAGAAACAGAAGAATCGGTTTAAAAAGTATTATCAGTTCAACACGACAATCTATAAAAAGTATTATCGGTTTACTTTATTTTAACACCTATTTATTTTGAATTTGTTGAAAAAAATTTAGTTTTTAAAAAATATTAATAATCGGTTTATTGATAATAATTTGGGTATTACTTTATTTTAAAACCTTTTTATGTGAAATTTATAAACATAATTTAATATTTATGAAAAATCAATAATTTAATTATTTGATGGAATATTACGTTTTAAAAGGATTATTTTAATGATTTTGTTAAAATTAATTATTTCTAAAGTCAAATAATTATTAAATCATTAATTTTAAATAAAATAAAAATTTTGTTAATGAATACTCTATGGTAACACACCTCATGGTGTTACCCATTGTTAACACCTTTATAACTAAAGTAACATACTTTTGTTCCTATGGTAACACCACAATCAAAAGGTTGCGATAGGTCAAAATTTTCATAGCTATGGTAACACCCGTAGTGGTAACACCCATGCCAAAAGGTTGCGATAGGCCATCTATGGCGTAGTGCATCTATGAGGCATCTCCTTACCTCGGAAAATTTCAAGTGGACAGTTAGAGATGGAGCAAAAACCCTGTTTTGGCATGATCACTGGCACTCCCAAGGGTTATTAAAAGTAAAATTTCCTAGGCTATTTGCTATCTCTAATATCAAACATGCTTCATTCTGTATGGTCTATCACTGTTTAGTTGAATGGGGAGAGATGTCGGATAGATGGTGGATTCAAACCCCTCTACCTGGGGAGCTAGGAGAACAATCTCAGTTCTTTGAATTGGTCAGAAACATTGAGCTAATCACTGGAGAAGATCTACTATGTTGGACCCCTTCTAACAATCGATATACTACGAGAGAATGCTACAGAAGATCCTCAATAACCTCTTTCACATCCCCTATGTGGGAGAAAATTTGGAGAATCAAAGCCCCCCCCCCCCCCCCCCCCGCCCAAAAATACTCATTTTCCTCTGGAAATTTCAGCATGGAATCTTACCTACTAGGGATTTTTTATCATCTAGAATGCATAATTCAGGTATAGAAAACAATTGTGGTTGGTGTTCAGGAGTCGGAGAAAGTCAAGGACACATTTTCTTTGAATGTGAGATAGCAAAATGGGCATGGAATTTTATTTCAGGTTGGTGGAAGGTAAGAGGAGTGTCTTTTGATTTAACATCACTTTGGTCAGGTATCTTTAAGATACAGGGAGGAACACAGTACAAGGAAGTCTGGCACCTGACTATTGCAGCTGTTTTGTGGTCAATTTGGTTAGCCAGGAATGAGAAAGTTTTCTGCAATTCAAAAATCGACAAAACTGTACTTCATATGCTCATCCTGGTGAGGACATTCAAGTGGGCAGTTGCTGTAAATTGGCTAGATCCATCTCAATAGAAGGAATGGGAAACCAATCCTAAAGGTTCAATATCAATGCACCACCATCACACTTGTGTGAGTTTTTGGGAAGGAAGGTATGGAGACTCAGATTTAGTTGCAACTATAGATGGTTCATGGTCATCTCATACTAAGAAGGGTGGTATTAGAGGCATTATCAAAGACAGTAATAAAAGGCTGAAAGTCGTGTTCTCAGGTCCAATCTCTACTATAGATAGCTTCTCTTCAGAATTGGCAGCTCTGGAATTTGTTCTTTCAATTTGGAGGGACTCGCAGTTAGCATCTTCTAGTATTGTGATTTTTTCTGACTCCAAGCAAGTAGTTGATGAGTTTGAGGATTTCTACGCGCTGCATAAAAGAGACTCTAGGACGGGCTTAATGCTATCAAAACTAAATCTCGACCCATTGGGCTTTCGTCTGAAACATGTTAACGGGAAATTTAATCAAGAAGCCCATGACTTGGCAAAAAGGGGGAAAGATTTTAGGGTAATGAGATGGAATTGGGCTGTCACTTGATTCTTAGGCCCAACTCTCAAAGTCTCTCTCAATATTTTATATAAGTTTAGAAAAGTGGAGAAATCTCTTATTAACGATAGGTATTTTATGGTTAATTTTTTATTAAGGGGACAAGAGGCACAATGATATGATTACCTTTTAAGCGGTAACGTATACTCATCCACACCATCAAAAACTGCACAGTCCCGAGAAAAGTAGCCGTGTTTTTGTTTATCTCAAGATGCATGCGAGAGTGTTGGTATCTACAAACTCCCCATGCAATGTATCCGGCTAATGCATCAGACTCAAATCAAGGCCTTTAAATCTCAAGGCTTTACCTTGCTATTGGGATCAAGTATATTTTCAAATTCAAACCTTTCTATCCTCCTCAACAAACTCTCTCTTTCTCTTCACCTTCTCCCCTGCCCAGTATGAATAGTGTATGGATCCCTCCTCCCTTTGGTTTTGTCAAAACGAATGTCTTTGAAACTGGGCTAGAAGCCCCAATTGAAAATGGAAACTAATGGGGTCTGTATTATCATGAGGGATCACAACGGATTTCTTATCTGGGGTGTCATGGGGCCTTTCCAAGACATGACCCACCTCCAGGCTTAACTGTGGGCTATTCATATGGGTATGAAAGAGGCTTTCTCGAGAGGTTTCAACAATATGCTCATCGAAACTGAGCATGTGGAGTCTTTTCGGATTCTTCGATGTCAAGATTTTGATGAAGCATCAAGAGAAGGTTTAGTTGAAGCTATTCAGGCAATCAATGCTTGCAATCCCTTGCTCCCATCAGAAGTGGAACCCATGTGCAGAATCTACCCAGTTTTTGCAGAGAGAAATCAAGTGGCTCGTTGGGGAGCAGAATTTGGTTTGCAAAATCTCACGGAGGTAATAGAAGTGGACTATAGCATTCAACCTCTTCGTGATCTTCTTGACATTGACATAGGATGGGGGCCTCACTTGCCAGCCCTAGATATCCAACCAAACCAGGGATTAGGAGAAGTCATTCAAGGCCCCAAACCTAAGAGACTCAAAAGAGCAGTCATTGAGGAAAAAGAATACGAGGCACTATTAAAACTATCTGAGAAAGTGGCTCATCTAGAAAACTTGGTGGAAGAACAACTCAAAGTCATGGGAACAAAAGAAAAGGCTTTCTCGTTCATTTCTGATCCCATATTTGCCTTAAAAGCAAGTCAGAGTAACCAAGGAATCAAAATTCAAGAGGGAGGCATCAAACTTGGAAAGCAACTTAAAACAACAACTGAAGCAGGTCCTTCTAATAGAGACAAAGGAAAGCAAAAATGTTTGAAGGGGATAGTTTGAAGGCTACTGGTTTGATATCTGCTAAGGTTGGGAATGTCAATGAAAACCTCAATAAAATTGGAAAGGTAGAGGAGACTTCGGAGGTTCCTAAGGCTGTTCTGTTAGAAAATTCGTTGATCAAGAAGGTTACTGGTTTGATATCTGCTAAAGTTGGGAATGTTAATGAAAACCTCAATAAAATTAGAAAGGTAGAGGAGACTTCGGAGGTTTCTAAGGCTGTCCTGTTAGAAAATTCGTTGATCAAGACAGAGCTTCCAATCCCAAAAGGAGAAGAGTCTTATCCCCTGGATCCAGAAGCAATGCATTATCTGCATGAATCGACTCAAAACTTGATTGATCCACAGGTGGGTATGGAAGAACTGCTGAGTGTGGAGGATGTCCTTCTGGAATTTGCTTTGTACGAAGACATTCAAACTAGGAATTCTAATAACTAGGGTCGCGCCAGAGGGGTTCCTATCCTCGATTTGGTTTTAATATTTAAGCTTCTAGGTAATAATCTCTAGTTTGTTCTTCATTCTGGTTATATTATGGTGATTCTCTAGGAAATGGTTTGGTCAGGGAACTTGGGCCTGTCTAAGTTTCAATGCCAAGTGGTCTGGGTTGTAAGAATCCTTTTATCTAATATATTTGCCGTTCAAAAAAAAAAAAATCAAAAGGTCAACCATAAGAATCTATTCAATGTGCTGTATTATATGGTGATCAAATCTTCAATGCTGATCAATCTCCATCTCGATTTCAATGTATCAATTGAGTAGAAAGAATTGATATTCCCTGACTAGACTATTTTTTTTTTTTGTATTTGTTTCTCTCTACAAAGTCAGAAATAAGAATCTCACCAAATGAAATTTGGCCATTTTTCATATTAGACAAACAGATCCTTTGTATTTAGTATTGAAATTCAAATTTTGATGGATCCTCTTCAAAGAATCAAACAGCCCGTTTGGCTATAGCTCCTTTAAGGAGTTTTCAACTTTAAGGAGGAAATGGTCTGTTTGGGTGCTTCGACTTTAAGTCGGCTTTATGTTAAAAAACTGCTTAAGAGCCTGTTTGGGAACCACGTTTAGCGTATGACTTATGGTTTTAAGGAGTTTAGAGGTGTTTGGCTCCGGTACTTCTAAGCCGGCTTTAAGTAGAAAAGAGTCATAAGTCATAAGTACCTTTTAGGTACTTTTGCTTATGGCTTATGACTTATTTTGTTTTGTTTTGTTTTTTTTTTCTTTCAGGATTCTTGTAAAGTTTAAAAAAAAATTAATTAATTTTTTTAAGTCAAATTTCACTTTAAGTCAAAATTATTAAATTCCCATTTAACTTTAAGTAAAATTACCCAAACACATTCATTCAACTTAAAGTAAACAACTTTACTTTCTCCTTTAAGTTAAAAACACCTCCATTAAGGGGGTGGTATTGTATTAAGACTTTTAAAGACTTTCAATGATTTTAAAAGTTATGGGGTATTCAATTCTAACTTTTAAAGAGCCTTTAAAAGTATGGTGTTATTCAATTAAGACTTTTAAGAAGTATTTAAAAGTAGGGCGGTATTGAATTTAGACATTTATAGACTCTTTATAAGTATCGTGTTATTCAAAAAGTCAATGACTTTTAATGAGAATGACTTTTAATGACTTTTAACAAAAATTATAACTACATCCCTTGAAAAAAAAGTCATGAGGTTTTTGATAAGATTTGACATGACTTCTAATAATTCTATTAAAATCATCTTGAATAAAATTGTTTCATCTATTGCCAATAATTTTTTTTAAAATTTCCTGTCGCTTTTCTTCTCTTTCTTCCTCTTCTTCCATCTCTTTTTCTTCCTCTTCCTGGTTTTTCAATTTCCATATTATATTCATTTTAGTAAACAATATTATTGAGGGTGCGATCTTTTGCAATTTTGTAAAACTAGATCATATTTTGCAATTTTGTAAAACTAGATCATAACACACAAAGTAAAATAAGAATTCATCAAACATTATAGTAATTCATGGGCTTCTAAAAATATTGTGCTTGCAAAAATTCACATAAAACACCAATAAAATAGCTTTGCATCATAAAAATATTGTTGGCTAATGACATAGCTCTGTATCATCATTAGCTATGAATAGTGACAAATATATAATTCTTAGATAAAAGTATGCAATGAATACTCAATTTAACAAGAAATATACCTTGTACTCAATTTTTTGGTGGCCGGATTAAACAGAGAACACACGATCGAAATTAGATTGCAGTGAAAAAAGGTTAAAGGATTTCACAACATAGGCTAATATATAATCTTTGTAGTTAGTCTAGTAAACCACAAAATCTATCAACAAGTCTATGAAAGTTTTTAGAAGTCATTTCATTAGGAGTCATTAAAAGTATTTCGAAATTTTAGTGACTCACCAAGAATCATTAAAAGTCTGTAAAATCCATAAAAGTCAATACCCCAAAAAATGTCATTAAAAGTCATAATACAAAACCACCCCTAAGTCAAAAGTAACTTATTTTAAGCAATGCCAAACACCCTCTAAGTCATAAGTTCCTTTTAGGTACTTTTGACTTATGACTTATGGAGTTTTTTTTTTTCCCACAATTATTGTAAAGTTTAAACATTATCAATTTTTAATTTTTTTAAAGTCAAATTTCACTTTAAGTCAAAATTATTAAACCTTCATTTAACTTTAAGTAAAATTACCCGAACACTTTCATTCAACTTAAAGTAAACAACTTTAAGTTAAAAACACATTCACTAAGTTAAAAGTAACTTATTTTAAGCAATCCCAAACGGCCTCAAAGTCTTATTTTCTATATGCGTACGTGTGTGCGTAAAAGTGACTTGTTTCGAATTTATGCAACAAGTAGCTTGTCGTAAATCCCATAAACAAATCCTTAACCACTGAAGAATGTAGTGTTTAAATTAAGTGGCTGGACAGCTTAGCATTAGTGGCAGGTTGGATATGAGATAGTCTGCCATATACATGTAGGCCTGCTGTGTTAGATGAAGTCCGTCCCAGCTTATGTATTGATTTGGATTTGAACATACAGGAACTCCAGGTCTCCCACAAAACGTTGCGAATCCGAAATTATAATTACCACCAGTTCCACAACAAGCTTTTAACAACGAATTGGGATCAAATCCTATCACAATGAAAATGAATACCTTTAAATAACAAGTAAAAAGTTATGTTTGTGGAAATCAAGCTCATATCAGAAACAAAGAAATCAATTACACATTACAAACCTGGGTAAAGAGCACGTGAGAAAAGCCGCTCAAAAGCTAAATAGAGGTTCCCATAAACAATAGTGACACTCGGGTTCTCTAGCTGCAATTTTACAATTGCTACCCTCAACTGCAAGTTGAAAAACATTGAAAATTGATTGTAGTCCCTCAGGCAATGGTTCTGGTCTAAAGAACTATTAGCTTGGAACACCGTCAAGTAAGATGGCAAACAACCTATGGGAAGGTTTCCAGGAATAACAATTTTACGTGCTCCAAGCTTGATGATTTCCTGTTAGTATTGGTCAGCCAAGTAAAGAATATGTTACTTATCTAAAAACATAACATCATGGTTTGATGTGAAGTATAGAGAACTGCGAGAACATAATCCGTGCATAAAAAAACTTTGAAAAACACTTCCCCGAAAAAGTACAGAACCTCAAGTTCGGTAGCAAATCCGAATCTCATTTATATAACATACTAAAATTACACTTACTCTTGTAGCGTTCATTATGCTTTGTATTACTTCTGGAACAAGATTCTTGACCTCTTGAATGGTTTTGCCTCCAAAAAATGCATAATTGATATCATTACCTCCAATTTCTCCCATAAAAAACAGTGAACTTCTAAGTTTCTCCCTGCAACCTGTAAATAGTTTGCAGCATACTTGTTTATAATTAACTTAAATACATATGTATATTTTCGACATGAACTAAATATTTTATTAACTTAATCAATATACCAGCTTCTGTGTTGCAGTAACTAGGAAGGGACCGAGACATCCAACTCAGTTGAACGTCCAGAGAATTATTTGTTCTTGCGCCAAATATATTTTTCGTAGCCAAAGTTTGGACAGGGAGTGCAGTTGCACCCACTACTGCAAAATTAATTCCGTTCGAAAAATTGGCACTCCTGTTCTCATATGGATTTAACAAAGGAAGATTGGCTGCAGATGCTGTCAAGTGAACAAATAATAGACAAAATCAATTTTTAAAAAATCCCCTGATATCATATCATAATATGTGTATAGGTTCCTGTTTCTTACTTAATCCAATAAATAGAACCATGTAGAGGATTTAGTTATAATATAGATTATACTAAACTACCAGCTCATACAAACTTGTACAGAAATTACTAACTACGCAAATAAAAGTTATATTGAAATTCGATCGTAAACAATTCTATAGAAACACTGATTATGTATAGAAGTTTTTAGCCTCTCTCTGCCGCCCTCTAGATCATACATTAGATACGTTCATACCAATATAGTCTGTAATGAGGAGACCGTCTGAATACCGGCCTGTTGATCTGTTGTATGTTATACCATAAGGCAGTCTGCCAGAAATATCAAGTGGATTTTCAATAAGGAAATTTCCAGTGTCCGAAAGAGAATCTCCGAACTGAAAAATCTTGTCAAAGTTACAGTTTTCAAATACAGTTGATTGAAGAAGATTTAGTGCACCATGAGTCATGGACAATAGGCTGATAATGAAAATAAAAATGAACGGAGCTGCTGCTGTTACTCGTGAAGCACTCATTTTCGAAATGCTAAGTTGATGCGTCACGGGTGTGCACTTTATACACAGACGAAATCCTATGGCTAGAATTAACAAAAAAAATAAAAATTCCAATGGCTAGTACGAAGCAGAAGAAGAAAAATTTAAGTCCAATAGCTTGGTAATAAAAAAAAAGGGTAATAAACACTTCAGTAGATAATAATTTAAAGGATTATATCGTATTTAACTGATAATTATTATCAAAAAAAACATAAAATTTCAACTCATGCTTACTATTAATCTACAACTTAATAAAAAAATCAATCATTAAGATTAGTTATAATGATTAGTTAGTTAACAAAATTACAAAACGCAAATGAAAACAAAACTCATAAAAATTTGCCTCATGTTAAAACCATATTGAAAACCTACTCCGATATTTCCAATTTATAAGTGCCTAGAGTCTATTCTATGCCAATATTTGCCTTATATTATTAATAAAATTATGGGTAAGTATTGAGCGTTAATAATTAAATTCATTAATATATATAAGATAAGATATTTTTAACTTCTATAATATTACTAGAAATTGCAGTATAATAAATTTGAAAATTGTAGTACAATAAATTAGATTTATTGAACAAGTTTATTTATAAAATGAAAATTTTTAGAAAATAATTGTAATACTCCACTTAAGAAATTATGGGGGTGGGGGTGGGGGTGGAATATTAATATTTGTAATGTACAAAGATACAAAATTCATATTATTATAATATATAAAGCAAATAATGTAATTAATAAATATAACATTTAACTGATTTATACGAAATAAAATTTTATATTATATACGTACCAAGCATTCTAAAAAATGATTATTAATCGTTAACATGAAATATTTCAATACAATTAATGGTATAATTGGTTTTTTGTAAATATCGGTTAAACATATACATGATTAGCTTTTGACCTAATACAATTTATAATCTCATCAAACAATATTATTTATTTAGGAGCAAATAATAAACTAATCTAATTTTGTTGTTATAAAATTATTTTACCGAACATTACTTATTTTACATTCAGATTTTTAGTTCATTCGGAAATTTTAATTACTTAAATAATTTGTATTCAAATTTATTGAAACCCCCCAAGTCAAACAATTTAATCATTTTTTTTTTTGGTTTAATCAAGTAAATAGAATACTTGGTTTCTTATTGTAAATTATATGACTTGAAAAGTCTTATTTAAATAAAAAATCAAAATGATTGAATATTTTAAAAAACAATAATTTCTTAATGTTCCTGAATATGAAGAATATATTGTTTGCATTCAACAGCATATAGTTTTTAACCATGTTTCAATGGCCTTCAAATTATCAAAGTACTTATTAGTAAACCATTCCCTGCAAGTACATAAATTATATCAAATTTAAATAATATTTATTTATTAAATACTTTCACCATTTAATTTTCTACAAGTATATATTTAAATAATATGATTGATTATATTTATTTTTGG
This sequence comes from Kitagawia praeruptora, assembly GCA_037693485.1. NCBI lineage: Eukaryota > Viridiplantae > Streptophyta > Magnoliopsida > Apiales > Apiaceae > Kitagawia > Kitagawia praeruptora. The sequence goes on from CM075352.1 coordinate 132,079,542, forward strand.
TAATTTATTAATAATGTTATCAGCTAGTGTATATTACTTCACCAGGAGGTGATCATCGGCTAAAGCAAATTCGTAGACTGTGGATGTTATAACTGGCATAAGATCTATAAAATGATAGTTTTGGGCTATTAAAAAGCTACTACGTTGCATAGCAAGTGCCCTAAAAAAAATGTTGCATAGCTAGAGAGTGAGCCAACAGCGGCCAACTAGCTGCTGTTTTCGCTGTCTATTGAACTAAAATAGTTGCAACTTCATCACAGTTTACACAAGAGACTGCAATTGGGTTTATAATGCTCATTCTTCAACAAACAATACAACAGTTGATCGAAGCATATTATGAGCATGCACAAGTGGAGGACCAATTACCACAACTGGAAAAGAGCGAAACAGAGTTGAACAAGAAAAATAGCATTAGAGCAGAACTTAAAAATTAGTGGAACCGGAATTGTTCCTGAAATTACTTTTAGGGACTAAGTGTGATAATGTTGTGTTTGGTTGAGTAATTGGAATGCAATGGAATGGAATGAGATTTTTAGTATAAAATGAATAGAAATTTCAAATTTTCATTCATTGTCTCATTGATCCATTTCATTCCAAGCCATCTATATTATAATTTAAACAATTCTTAACAATTCTTATCATAGCAATTTTATATTATATTATTTTTTTCAAATCTTACCCCAACTTTCATTATTTTTTTTGTGGGGCTTGCTAAGCAGGTCTTAACCCACGTTAGTATGATATTGTCCGCTTTGGACCGAGTCCGTACGGATTTATTTTTGGATAACTCCCAAAAGGCCTCATACTCATATTAATGGAGCTCTATATAGAAGAGAATTATCTCTTATCTCCTCGATGTGGTACTTGGATTGACACCACCCAACAATCCTCCCCTCAAACCTGAAGCACATAACCCGTGATCTTACACCTGCGATTAATCTGTCTACATCTTGTACCGCCGCCATGCCTGCAGAACCCGCCGCTTGAAAACCTTACACCTGCGATTAATCTGTCTACATCTTGCACCGCCACCATGCCTGCAGAACCCGCCGCTTGAAAACCTTTAAGGAAGACTTTCGACACAAGAAACCCAACAGATCTCTAATCGCCACCGAGGGGAACCTCCTACATTGAACACCTGCAGCCCATAACACCCAAGATCCAACTACCGAACCATGGGCTCTGATACCACTTGTTGGGTAGCGAGCAAGCCAAAAGTCTACAATAGTATGATATTGTCCGTTATGGGCCGAGTCCGCACGGATTTGTTTTTGGATCACTCCCAAATGGTCTCATACTAATGGAATTAACTGACTCTTCTATATAAAAAAGAATTATCTCTTATCTCCTCGATGTGATACTTGAATGGACACCATCTAACATTTTTTTATTTCATCCATTCTATTCCATTCATCTCAACCAAACAACATAATTGTATCTATCAATATGACTAAACGCTTCTTCATACTGAAAGCGCACTTCTTCTACAAGTTCATAATTTAAAAATATTCTATTTCTTCCTGCAAGAATTAGGACAGACAATGATAATTAAGTTGCATCAATTATGAAATCGGCCATTTAAATCTACACTCTATTCAGACATGTTTAGATAAAAAGTTGTCAGGTATGAACTACCAGTGAATATATTGCTGCAATTCAGTTAGCGGAGTAAAACAAAATTTTTGAGGAAAAATCTATCTATATATATTATAATGCCTGGAGATCGGAAATGCACCAGAACAGTTCAAGGTATTTTTCTTGAATTTTCGTTTTTTTGATTTTTTTTATTAAAATTCTTTTCTTGCATTAAATAGCTATTAATGACATTTTAATTAATCATTAATTACACCTATTAAACATATATTAAATTTACTCTATTTAATTTGTTTAAAAATTAGCAAATTTTAGTTGAACATTATAGTTATTTTTTCAATATTAAATATTAATTATATATAGTTATGTTTATTTTTATTTAAAATGACGAATAACAATTGTTTATATTGCGTTATTTTTTATTCCCTATTCAAGATCACTTTAATTTCTTTTCGGATGATTATAGGGTACACGACCTTAACTTTTCAAGTAATTTTTATTATCAATAATTGTGAAAATCGTAATAAATTACGGAAGTACAAGATAATTATTTAATATCTGGAATTGTATGCAAACAGTACAGATAGATTTTCAATTTTTCAAATGAAAAAAATAATACATGAGTTATGATCAAATCGATTAAATTTAACAAATTCAGTCATTTATCGGAAGATAAAATTGATAAAAAAAGCTATACACCCATTGTTTCGTTATATTGTATTGAAATAATTTTTTATTGTGATTAAACAAATTCTTATACTATTGTTGAATATGTATATTATGAGAGGGCTGTCGGTTTTAAAAAACATTATTAACCAGCTTCTCAAATAATCTTTATTATCAATGATTGTGGAATCGTAGTAAATTATGGAAGTACATCGATCTTTACTTAATATCTGAAATTTGTAAACAAATCATGCGCATACACACATGAGTTATGACCAAACTAATTAAATTGAACAAATTCAACCATTTTATCGGAAGATTAAATTGATAAAAAAATTATATGCCCATTGTTTCATTATATTGTGTCAAAATAAATTAATATTCAAATTAAATAAATTCTTAAACTATTATTGAACATGTATATTATGAGATGGGTGTCGGTTTTAAAAAACGTTATTAAGTTGTATTCAATATTTGTAACTTTTGATTGTAAATATTACGTTCATATTGTAATTTTTATTTTTATATGTTTGTGATGTTTTTAAGATTATCAAAATTTTAGATATATATAATGAAAATATTTTTCCAAATAATAATTCATGTAAATTATTTTTAAATTAATTTTTAATAGAAAATTCATAAGAGACCAATCAATTTTTAAGAATAATAGAAATTAATTTATCTATTACAGTACTTTTATATAAAAATTTATTATAATAGCAGGAAACTGGAGAGACTTGCACTCAGAAGCTTCACAATATTTTTCTTGTATTTTCACATTTTTATTTTTTATTAAAATAATTTTCTTGCATTTAATTAATAATTAATTATACCTATTAAATAGATATTAAATACACTTTATTTCATATTTAATATAAAAGTTTAACAATTAAATTAGAACATTATTATTATTATTTTGTTATAAAATATTAATGATTTATATAAATATACCATTATTTTAAGGTAAAACAATAAAATAAAATAATTTTTATCGTCATTTCCAATCCTTATTCAAAATCATTGCAAATTTTTTGGCAATAATTAATAGACGATTTTAACTTTTCGATAAATTCGTAATCAATGATCGTGAGAATCATGATAAGATACATAAGTATATATATTTTTCGATTAACATCCACAATTTAAATAAAAGTAATATCGTAGAAATTACATTTATAGTTGAACAAATTATACACGGGGTGTGACCAACTCGATTAAATTGAATCAAGTGGACCCTTTTTTCGTCAATTAAATCAATAAAAAAATTAACCATTCGTTGTTTGATTATTTTGTGTTGGAAAAATTAATATTCTAATTAAACACATTCTTATACTATTACTAATCAATTAATCATGCATTTATGTTATGAGATGGGAGACGGTGTTTAAAATCGTTAATTAGTTATATTTAATATTTACAAATTTTTATTATAAGAATTATGTTGACATTGTAGTTTGGTATGGAAAAAAGTAAAAGGGGTTTAAGGAGTTGATTTTTGCTATTTTAAACAAATTCTCACTTTTTGAGCATTAAGTAAGGGTGTTATAAAACGAGCATCGGCTTTAAAAACAATTATATGTACAAATTTATTATAAAATTTAATAAAAGAATATTATAATATGTGAGTATCACTTTGATGTGTCCATGAATTTAATTTTAATGTTACAAACAAAACAGTTCATATAAAATGCTCTGAAAAATTAATTAAATGTAGAGATACGGGTGTCGGATCATTCCAAAAAAACATGAAGCATGACTTACAATATGCATTTGAATTCTGTTTTTTTCGTCATAAAACCAAATATATCGACAAGTGAAATCAATCACACCTCTCATCACATTTACATTCTAATCCTTTTCATCGTACAATCAATTTTACTAACAAATAATTTAATAACAAATTTAGCATTCACGTCTTTTATGATGTCATCGACAACAGAAAAGATTCACAAATGTTATTTTTACTTATTCAATGTCAAACTTTGCAAATGTTTGTCAATATTGGATTTCAAAAACATTTTTTATGCGACAAAATAGGTTCGTCAATATCTTCAAAATTATTATTATTATTATTATTCAAGAATTTAACTGAAACATGTTTTTTTTCACCTAATTCTTTTCTCTTTAATTTTTAGACATTCAAATTTAACTACATTTCACATAATTTTTAATTTATCATATTAACTTTCAAATAATAAAATTTAACAAACAATAATGTTATATGTATAATTTTTAAAAATATTTTCGTGCCGCGCGTAGCGCGGCTTTGTTACCTAGTAAATTTTAATGATAACGGACCAGCAAACTACAGTACAGAAAATATATTAGTTTTCCCTGGCAAAAAGGCATTTTTGTGTCTAAACTTGTCATGTTTTGACGATTTTGTGTCTGTACTTTTAAAACTTTCAATTTGATGTCTGAACCCGGTAAATTGTTTCGAACAAGTTTATATGCCGGTTTTTTAACTGGTAACCCATATATCTAGTGCACTTTTAACATTATTTTATTGTTTTAACATTATTTTACACGTGTATTAAATCATTTTTGACCCGAAACGATACACTCAGATAAAATTTGAAATTTTTATTCTTTCCAAAAATTACAATAAATATGCACAAAATTTTTATAAAATCCGGATTGCTCAGAAATATAAAAATACATAATTTTCGGATATTTTCACAACTCACCCAAATACCAATGGGGCACGGATAAGATACCGACCGGGTAAAGTTTTGGCACAGGAAAAATATTGTTTTGATCCTTAAAATTCTAAAATGACCTCAATTTACCAAAAATGGAAAAATACTAAATTTTTGAATATTTTGATAATTTACAAAAATAAAACTTTTGTACATTGGTAGAATACCGGGTATAATTTTTGCACCAATAAAATACCAACTCGATCAATAAAATTTCAAAACAAACTCAATATAGTTAAAAATAATTTAATACACGGGTAAAATAAAAATAATTTAATACACGGGTAAAATAATGTTAAAAATAATTTAATACATGTGTAAAATAATGTTAAAATAATGTTAAATCGGCATATAAACTTGTCTGAAACAATTTACCGGGTTCAGACACCAAATTGAAAGTTTTAAAAGTACAGACACCATATCGTCAAAACTTTACAATTTTAGACACCAAAAATGTCTTTTTACCGTTTTCCCTGCATGATGGGATTCTTAAATTTTTTGGCCAACATTAAATGTAAATGACTAATTGCTTAAAATTTTTGGCCAACATTAAATGTAAATGACTAATTGCCTGTACATTATCCTCTGCAGGATAAATTACCATTAGTGAAACTGAAGTTGCAATGACAGTTACCCAGTTTAGTATAAACCGGAGACAGTAGTAGAGATCATCTAAGATTATGGAATGCTATTCACATCTGAGAGGTCCTCATTAATTATTGGTGGTTCCATAGTCAGAGATAAGTGGATCATCAGATAAATGCCTTTCTTCATCCGGAAGATCCTCAAGGACCTGTGAACAATTAATGTACTTAATTCAAGCATAAAAATTTGTATGAAAAAGCAACAGGGCAGTAATTTTAATTTATATGCATGGTAATACAATAAAGCTCAAGCTCGACAACGCGTTACCATGAATTCCTTGAATATTGAGCACAAAATTTTTCAGTATTTCTTTTTCTGCACGTTAAAAAACTATTCACATTGCGATTTATTTTCTCAAAATACCGTTGAGTCTCCACAAACAATCAGTGTTTCGAACTTCTGTAGTTTGTTGCAAATAACCGATTGCAAAGATGTGTTAAACAGATTACTAGTTACGCAGCTAAATTTTATGGATCCTGCACATATTTAAGAAGAAACTGCTCAAGCTTAATACAAATTTCGTGAAAAACGACCACTTGAATCCACTCACCATATTTAACCTCTTGGGTCAATAAAATTAACATATAAATTGTTCATCAAGATTCAAAATATAATAATTTAATGAAAGGGATTGCTGCTTTGTGAAATTAAATTTTATTTTGTTATAAATACAGAACAAACTATTTTGCAAAAAAAACATCAGATTGTAACTGAGATTGTCGTAAACTATACGTTAACATTTATCTACTCCCTCCGTCCCTTTTGATTGTTAACATTTCACTTTTTCAAAACTTTCTGGCACGCATTTTAAGGTGCATTTTAAGGATAGTTAAATAACTTTTTTTTAAAATTTTCTTTTTCTGTATAAAAATTTAAACATTAAATTTTATACAAAAAAAGAAAATTTTAAAAAAAAGTTATTTAACTATCCTTAAAATGCACCTTAAAATGCGTGGCAGAAAGTTTTGAAAAAGTGAAATGTTAACAATCAAAAGGGACGGAGGGAGTAACATTTATTGAATATTTAACAATTCCGAAGAGGGTCGTAAAACAAATTTAGACAAACAAACCTCTTAAAGTGTCAAATCCTATTTTTCACATAAAAATGTCTCAAATTAGGCACAAGTAATTGATCTAAAATGTCTTCAAGAGGCCGGACACTGTAGCATTATTGACATGTTGGAGATGAGCCAAGCTGCCATATACTTGTTAGCCTGCTGTGTTAGATGAACTCCATCCCAGCTTATGCGTTGATTCGGATTTGAACATACTGCAGCTCCCGGGAATCCACAAAACTTTGTAAACGAAAAATTGTAGTCACCACCACTTCCACAACAAGCTTTTTGCAATGAATTCCGATCAAAACCTATGTAAAATAACATGACAAAGAATTATATATAGGTGCCAAACAAGAGAAGAAATCATACATCGAATGCGGAAACACAAACCTAAGTAAGTAGCACGCGAGAAAAGCCACTGCAAAGCATTGTACAGGTTCCCATAAACAATAGTCACACCGGGGCTCTCTTTCTTCAAAATCTCAATTGCTTTTCTCAACTGCCTGTTATGATACACCGAAAATTGATTGTAATCCTTCAAGCAATGGTTCTGATCCAAAGTGTCGTTAGCTTGGAACGTTGTCAAGTAAGACGGAACACAACCTATAGGAAGGTTTCCAGGAATAACGATTTTACGTGCTCCAAGCCTGATAATTTCCTGTTAGCATTAGTCGATAAAACAAAGACTCATTAGCAACTAAGCTACACCAAATCACAGTTATGTAAAAACATATGTGTTGAAGTTACACTTACTCTAGTAGCATCCATAATGCTCTGTACCACTTCTGGAACAAGATTCTTGACCTCTTGGATAGTTTTGCCTCCAAATAATGCATAGTTATAATCATTACCTCCTACCTCTCCCATCATAAACAAGGAATTTTTAAGTTTGTCCCTGCAATCTGTTACAACGACCATCAAAACTTCAATATAATAAAATTCAGTTGTGACGATAAATCATAGTTAAATTATTAATCTAATATACCTGTTTCTGTTTTGCAGTAAGAAGAAAGGTAATCAGACATCTGACGCAGTTGCACATCAAGAGAACTATTTGTTGGTGCACCATGTATATTTTTCGAAGCTAAAGTTTCGACAGGGAGTGCAGTTGAACCCGCTACTGCAAAATTTATTCCGTGCCTGAAATTTGCACCTTTTTGCTCATATGGATTCAACAAAGGAAGACGGGCCGCCAATGCTGTTCAAATAAATAAATTCAACATAAGTTTATAATTAGTACCTTATTATCAAATCATATACACTAATCCTTCTTTAATACACAAATCAGTAACAAAGCTCGTGTGCTACTACAAATTTGTACATAATAGTTCACTAAATACGCGTATAGATTTATGATAGAATCCGGGCAGAACATAAAAAAAAAAAAAAAAAAATAGAATCAAATACAAAATATTTGAAAAAGCATCAAAATTCACTAACAAGATACAACATTATAGATTGTAAGGTTGATTTGTCTGTAACCGAGTATAAGTTTGTAAAATATATACGTACCGATATAGTCGATCATAATGAGACCATTTGAATACCGGCCTGTAGGTCTGTTAAAGTATGATTGACCATATGGCAGCCTACCAGACAAATCGAATGGTCTTTCACGAACAAGATTTCCAGTGTCGGAAAGAGAATCTCCGAATTGAAATATCTTGTCGAATTTGCAGTTTCGAAACAGAGTTAACCGAGTAGGATGTACTGCATGAGCCATGGAGAGTAAGCTAAAAAGAACAAGAAAAGTGTACAAAACTGCATTCACTCTGGAAGCCATGATTTTGGAATATCTTAGTAGATGTGTTAAGAAAATATAGCTATGGGACAATATGTGTGGGTTTGGTTTAATTATATAACAAATATCTATTGTAGTCCTACAGGGAAAAGAAACTCTAGTGGATCATATATACTGCTCTTAGTTCGGACACATAAAACTCTTGCAATAGGATTGGTTTTACGATTTCTAAGCATGCTCTAATTATCATTAGCCGTTAGTAACAGTGTTCTCCAAGATTAAACCCGTGTATGATTGAAAATATGATTTGTATGTGTAAAACGCGAAAAGTATGTGTGTTTTTGTACATGAAACGGGCATTTTAATTCCAACAATATCAACTCCTATCAGAAGTCAAGACTCTACACATCCAGATTCACCCATAAAAATATTGTTAAAATCCTGAAAATATGGGAAATCCTTGCGAAAGGTTAATTTTGATATAAAGTTGTCGTCGCAAAAATCAGTCTGGAACAATTTTCTACATTTGCCAATTATGAGACAAATAATAATTATGAGAACAAAAATTTTAGTAAGGCCTCCCTGGAGGCTGGAACAATTATGAGACAGAAGAACTCAAGAAATTTTGTATATTATAACATCTTGTTGTTGAATAATATTATAGTATAAGTGTATAAGATCCTGTTGGGGTCTCAGGTTCGAGTCCCACTACCCCCATTAGTTTAATTCATTATTTGTTATCCGTCTCTTTCATGTCTTCATTATATGTTTGTCGTCTATCAATCGTGCAAAACTTATCGTCGTTTATCCCCTTCATGCGCTGGAGGCTAGCTAGTAAGGAAATTCATATTTGTTCACGGACCAGTTCATGTAGTTGTTTACTTAAGTCAATCGAGCGTCCAAGTCCAATTCATCAAATATAACTTAAATTATTGCCCGCCCAATTTTTAAATAGGGTGAAAGTCACCTTAAAAAGTCACACGACTTAAACAAGGTAAACTCGATTTTTATTACTATCAAACAGCCCCGTTCACTTGAGTTCTGAGTGAACTTGAAAGTTACTAGAGAGTTTTTTCAAGCCCCGACATTTAATCAAAAATCAATAGATAAATTATTACACGGCGACCTTCAACCAACTGTTTAGGGATCCTAACTTCGCCAGTGATCCTATTCGAGGTTCGGTACACATGTTCCTGCAGCTAGTAACTGGTCAAATGTTTGCCCAAACAAGAGAGGGAGAGCTTCTAGCACTACAAAACGGGGCGAGGTTCTTTGGAGACCCACAAGGGCCATTGAGGTTCTTTAAATCAGTTTATTTCTACAGTTGTATGATACATGCATGATCCCCACAAATTAAAGGAAAATATATAGGACCCCAGAGTTATGGTCCAAGCTCCGCAAGACCACCGCCTTAAGATGAGGCCGGTTGAATGCTAGATGTTATAACCAAAATTCGGTTCGGGTATTTTCAAGAATGGATTCGGGTCAAATACATGTTAAATTGGGGGAATTCTAATATTGATTAGGGTTTTATCAGAAATGGGAAAAGTCAGGCCGCGCCCTCTCTTTTTCAATAAAGAGGGCGCGCCCTAAATATAGAACATAGAGACAAATTGATTTAACGTAGTTTTTTGAGAAGACATTGAGAAATCTTTCTTAGAATTTTACTCGAACGAGGATCCTACTCAAGCTGGAATTCAAGAATTTGAAGAAATTCCCTCCTGTCGTATCTCAGGAGGGGGATGTCCGTCGCAGAAGACCTCCAGGGGTTTGCCTGGATATAAGGACCCTTCTTAGACGCTAAGGGAAGCATCCGTGCGCCCTAAGGTGGAAAGATGGGGACTTTCTGGTGTGTGCTTTGGGAGCTCTGTTCCTGTAGCCAATGGGCGCGTCCTCATTGGGGAACTTTGGAGTAATCCTGCACTTTGCACCCAAAAGCTCTGGATCACCTGTCCTGCTATCTGGTGGGTGCTTCTCATTCGGGGGACAGGGATGCGTTCTGCACTTGGGGTAAACCACGGCTATACCTGCATCTTTGAAATCAAGAAATAGCTGGTAGCGGATAGGACTAGTCCTCGACGGGGGAAGTTTCCTTATCCGTGAAGTCTTGAGATCTTGGATGAGCCTTGGGCCTTTTGTGGTTAGGCCTCATAGTAGAACATTCCGGAAGCTGGTCCGTTATCCAAGCCCATTTGGGTTTCTTGTTCTCCAAGAACTACGTATGGCTTGATCCCCTATAAATACCGGGGTACGTAGGCCGATTGAGGGGTTGGAAGTCGAGAGCTCTGAATAGCCGCCACTAACCCTATCAATCTCAGCCACCAATTACAAACAGCCACCACACGCCACCACTCTTTTCGGCAAAGAACCACCGTTGTAGATCTTGTTTCCGGCGAAGTACCTCGAATTTTGTTGTTACCAAATTCCTCCGTCAACAAATTGGCGCTAGAAGGAGGGGAGCCAATCAAGATCTTCATCTTAGGAGGGAAAGATGTCTCACAATCAGCGCGGAGGTTCTCACGAAGAGGATTATTACGATTCTGAAGATAGCTTGGGGGGTAACCAAGCTCATCACGAAACTTACGTTCCGGAGGAAATCCCTGTTCCCCCACACCACCATGGAACTCCAGCCACCGGTGGTGGCCAGCCGCCCGTTCTTATCAGTAACGCGGCATTGATGGAACAACTGTACCGCATGGGTGATGCCCTAAATAATTTCGGGGCAAGATTGTGTTCTGTGGAGGAAAATCAGGGGTCAAGGAGAAAATCTCGGAGTATCCCACGAAATCATCACCGAACAGGGAAAGACCTCCAAGTCGAAGAAAGCTCTCGTAGAGATAGTGAAGTACAGGAGAAGAGATTTCAGCTAATTACTCCTCGAAGGTTAGAATATTCTGATCCTATTATTGAACATCCTAGTGAAGATAATTCTGAGCGCAGGTTGTTGAGTCCTGAAGCTAGGGCGCGCCCTCACCCTCATCGATCAGGGCGCACCCCTAGTGAGATTCAGCGGGATGAAGAACAGATGGCTAAGGAGAGAAGAGATTTTGCAAGCTTGAAAGAGCGTCTTGGAGTAAGGCTTAATGACGACGATTTAAGGATGGTACTCCTTGAGCAGCAGAAGAAAAGCCAATACTTGGAATCACAGCCCCATGATTCACAGCGTGTGCCCCCTGACAACAGGTCGAGGCCCCTTGGACATGATCGACCCCTTATACGGAGTCATGAGCCACAGCGTGTGCCCCCTGACAACAGGTCGAGGCCCCTTGGACATGAACGATCTCTTGCTCGTAATAATAATCCACAGCGCGCGCCCCTTAACAGGTCGCGACCCCTTGGATCTAGACAAACTTTTCGGTACAACACTGGAGCAAGAGGAAACCGAGATAACGGTGATAAAGGAAGGGATTTGTATCAAGGAGATGGGCGCCCTCATCATCAGGGCGCGCCCTCGGGTAGAAGATATCGTGTTCATCAAATTCCAAGTACTTCTGATGAGTCTAGATCAAGGACGCGCCCTCACTCAGGAGAACAATATCAGAGAGATTCTCAGGGGAACCCGCAACCTCATGGAAATCCAGAAGATCAGCGAACACAAACTCAAACTCAGGAGGATGTTGTTCAGCCACAAGCAGGGAATCAAGGAGGTGTGGAGACAACGGCTCCACCTCCACCCCCACCTCCAGGGGGTGCTCAAACTGTGGCACAACCGAATATTCAGAATGTTCCCGGGGTTGGAACTTTCAATGTGGATGATTTGAAGAAGCTCCTTGCTCACTTGGATGGAGGAAGAATCTCTGCTACTACACAAACTTCCTCTCCATTCTCAACTGAAGTAAGAGAGGCCCAGCTTCCTACTGGGTATAGGTCTATGACAAACGATTTGCGTTTTCATGGAAATGCAGACCCTGTCGAGTTCCTCGGGCGTTTTGATATAGAGATGGATGTCTATCAAGTGACAGAGCTGGCTAGGTGTCGATTGTTGGCAGCAACTTTCAGGGAGAGTGCTCAGCAATGGTTTCAGAAACTTGGCCCGGGAGTTATTACGTCTTGGCAGGTAATGAGGAATTTGTTTTTGACTAAATTCCAGGCAGCAGTGAAATACGCTCCTCCCGTCACAACTTTGGCCAATATCAAGCAGAGGGAAGGGGAAAGTTTACAATCCTACTTCAAGAGGTTTAACTCAGAATCAACTCTGGTGAGAGGGGCAACTGATGAAACACTCAAGAGTTTTCTAATTGCTGGATTATCGGTGGGAACTGATTTCTGGAAACATCTCCAAGGACGAGATCCACCGACATTGGCTGATGTATTTGCACAAGCTGAATCTTTCAAGATTGTGGAGCAATCTTTGGCAGATAATCGAAAGACTGATAGTCAAAACAGTTCTAAGGTAAAGGTTGGAAAGAGGAAGGATAGGTCTCCTAGTCCAACTCGCCGGATAGCCACAGGAGCCAATCGTGTGAACTTAACTGAATCTGGCAGAAACTGGGGTCCCCCAGATACTTACACTTATGATCAAAGGCCGGGTAATTAGACACCCCTAGCAGCCTCCATTGAACATATTTTTTAGGTGAACAAAAATAAAGGATTCTTCAGAAAACCAGAGCCTCTCTCTTCTTGGCAAAGTAAAGATAAAAGGAAGTACTGTGAATTCCATGAATCTTCTGGGCACAATACTCATGAGTGCCGTCAATTGAAGGATGAGATTGAGGATTTAATCAAGGAAGGATATCTAACAGAATGGATTGTCAGAGAGGTGAAAAAACATAAGGAGAATCCTGATAAGAGAGATGGAGGGCGCGCCCCCCATGTGGATGATAGGTCTGAGGAGAAGAAGTTTGTGAAGGAAGGAAGCATTCACACTATCTTTGGTGGACACCACCTGGGAGGTGACAGCAATCATGCTATGGAGAGGTACACTAGAGAAGCGAGGAATCGACCTCTTACAAATGTGAATAGTCTGGAGTTGAGGCCACCTAAATTGTTCAAAGGGGAGTTTGCTGATATCACTTTTACTGAAGAAGAGGCAAGATGGGTACACCATCCTCATAATGACGCTTTGGTGGTGGCAATTCAGATTGGGTCCAAGAATGTACATCGAGTTTTTGTTGATAATGGGAGTTCGGTGAATATTCTGTATTACAGTACTTATCAAAAGCTGGGACTTCTAGACAAGGATATGATTCAGGATAACGGATGGATTTATGGTTTTTCAGGCGAATCTGTAAAGGTCATGGGAGCTATCAAATTACCTGTAACTCTCTGTTCGCACTTATTCACGCAAGAGAACGTGGTCAACAAGTAATATAGAGTAAATAGGATTCGTTCCCACAGAGACTCAAATTGTTTGTTATGTTCACTTATGCACCAGCTTGTGATTTACACTCACTGCTAAGACAATCACAATTTTGGTTTGATTTAACTATTGTTTAATTACCAACTAAGCCAATTACGAGAAAATAACTTAACTTTAACCTTATAATAAACAAACATGGGATTTCAATTTCATTTACTACTTCATCTAGAATCTTATGCCCCTTAGCCTAGCATGTGACCGAGTTGATTACTGATTAGATGCACTAAACTGATACATACCAACTTTCGTTGTGCATATACCATCCTACTGATCATCCACAAATGATAGAAGTCAAGTAGTCACCAAATATGTGTAGTCCCTATATGTCTATAGCAATTGAACACATACCGGTTGAAAATCAAGCACCCATTAAACCACATAGTCGATGCAAGACGGTTAGAATCACATCACAAATTAATACATGTTCTTCACATGCAAAAACCTATGCTAGCATGAATTGTTCTAAATCCTAGATCCATTTTCGCATTCACTAGGATTAAACAAACAATTACAAGTGTTCGCGACGCACTTATAACGAGTAAGCATAATCATACTAGGCAATCAATACAATCAATCACACACCAAGGCATAAAAAACACTCAATTTCTAGAATCCATAGCAAAATCCATTAAAACCCCATGACAACGAATTAGCCCATAATTGACCTAATTGTCATCATGGGTTCAATGGAAAACATAATTCAAAAACAAACAAGTAAAAATAAAGAAGAAGAAATAAGGTTTAGAATTAAATTCCCACAATAGAAGAATACAAAGGTTTCAAGAATAATCCTTGCTTGTCACTAGCTTGGAGGAATTCCTTCTCCTTTTCTCTCTTCCAAAAACTAGGTTATACGTAACGTATGTATATCATGATTACAAGGGTTGGATGATGATATAGGCTTTTTCCTACTCTTGCCCAATAAGAAAAATACCTAAAATACAACTAGAAATCGATTTTTATGTCAAAAACCACTTAAAATACAATTTCAGATCGAATAAGGGCAAAACTGGAAAATCAGCACGACCCCGAGCACTTTGCTCAAGAACTGGCGCAGTTTGCCCAAGCAAAATCTGCTCCCTGGCGCACTTTGCTCAAGAACTGGCGCAGTTTGCCCAGCCTTCTTCTGGAAACGTTTTTTTTCTCCTTCGTTTTTTAGCTTTTTCTCCTTCGTTTTTGCTCCGTTTGCTCCCGTTCTTTTTGCGTTCTCTTCCACTTTCAATCCTCTATGCTTGGAATCCTCATGGTGAACCATAACAAGACTCCATTCTATATTATTAAGCCCGAATCCAACTCCAAAAGTAACGGAAACAACGATCTTAATCAACATTATTCCAACCCTGCACAATTAAACAAAACACATCAAAACTACCACAATCTTGAGGTCAAAACAATCAATTTAAGCCGATTTAGAATGTTCCAAGTGGATATAAAATCCACTTATCACACCCCCAAACTTAAACTGATGCTTGTCCTCAAGCATAAACAATTACACTATCTAACTAACTAGTACCACTTCCGTAGGTGATCACGGTTGCATTTGGCATATGCAACAAGCCCTTTAAACCCCTAGGCATCCCTAGTGGACGAGTAAGGTCTCGTGAGGGCCTATAGCGAATGTACCCACAAAATCCAATGCAATGCAATGCATGAATGCAACTACTATGAAAATGCAAGATCCCCTTCAAACTCACCAAAACCAACTAACAAGCAAATATCTCAATGAACGTAACAAATCCAAGCAGAGCTCGACTAAGTCCCCGTATACTAACAATACATGAACAGAAACGTGCGTGTGTGCAATGCTCATCAGAAATACCCCCAGAACTAGGTCAAAAATCATACATGCTTTCCGTCAAGACAATCACAGGTTTATAACTAGAATAGACTGTAGACACTCCATAACCTAGGAACACCTCCACCCTTATCCAAGGTAGACAGAAACTCATGCTTTATTACTATACTACGACACTACATATACAATAAGCATGCTTATTTAACCGTGCAATGAATGAGACCCCAAAAGGCTTATACAATAATACCCATGTAGCGAGTGTTGGGTCAGTGGATCCCAGACTATAAAGCCTTATGTCACTAGGACTAAGTCCCCTCAGACTTAATTACTCGAGTATTAAAGAGCTTACTCTGGTTAATTTTGCATTTAAATTATTTATATGACTCTTTTTTTTTTCTTTTTTTTTTCTTTTATATTTTTTTTTTATTTTTTTCGCAATCTGGAATGAGCCTTTCTCATTTCCAACCCTAGACTACTCATATAAATATGAGCTGGCTACTAGCCATTTGACGCCTAGCCTTTATTGACAAATATTAACAACTAGCATGAAAATTCCTGGTTTCCCCCAAACTTAGACTTTAATGTTCTTACGCTATAAAGGGAATAACGAAAATTCTAAATATAAACAAGTGATTAAATCTCAAAACATCCCACAGGCATGACCCTAACCTAGCCCAACAGCACCCCAATGAGACTGTGTAATAAATTTTGTTCCCGTAACATGCAAGTCAATTTCATAGAAACTATAAATCAGCCCTCTACTCATCATCATCACACCCAAATCAACATCCACCTATCAATCAGAATCAGCTCGTCCTAAGGGATCATGAAATATGCATGCCATGAAAATGCAACTAAATGAAAACTCACATGGTATACGACAATAAAACAAAATGTCCTATATGAACAAACGTAGATAATACGAACATAACAATCATGCATGAACTACCACTACTATGCAACATGATATCCTATATGCAAAATACAACAAAACATACAACTACTATCCCCCAAACCACCCCCAAACTTAACATATTCAATGCCCTCATTGAATGGAAGTAAATACAAGGGATAATAGAAACATACCTACTCATCCTCGCTGTCGTCACCCTCATCATCCTCGTCCGAAGAATCAGTTGGAGGATACGGAATCCGGGATCCAAATATAGGCCACTGAACCGGAGTACTCGGTGACTGGAATTTTGCCTCCAAAGCTACGCCCATGTCTTCTGAATATTGGCGACTGCTAACATGCATAGCATCCAACCGCCTATTCATTCGCCGCAAATAAGACTCAAGAGTGGACATATTTCCCGTACTCTGCTGTGAACCAGCTCTAGCAACCCCCGATCCCTCGGCTACATGACCACCCGCACCACTAACACCACCTTCGCCCTCCTTCATTCGCCCAATAGACGAATCAGCAATAGGAGCCCCAGGCTTTTGCACCGGCTCATCCACACGCGGCGGCACTTTTGCAACATCACACAATCCCGTAATAATGGAAGCATAGGGAATACTAGCTGTCGAATTACCCTTCAAAAACCGAAGAATAGTTTGATTAATCAAATAACCCAAATCGACATACTCACCTTTTAAAATCCCCCACAAAAGGATAGCCCTGTCAACAGTAACTTCCGTCACATGAGACGACGGAAGGATACTAGTACATATGAATAAGAACCATGCACGGGCAAACTTAGTCAATGATGCGGACGGAAAATTTCTCTTTTCGTTAGTACCCGCCTTACACCTCCATACCGCCCCTGGAACACACAACTCACCGATGACAACATCAAGATCAACATCTCCCACCGTCTTCCGTCCCCAATCCTCAACACCCCTAGATTTAGGCAACTGACCAATCAAATTCCGAATTGCTCGAGGAGAATAATCAACCTGTTGTCCCCTAACAATCGTGGAGTTATTCTGCTCTACTGAAGCATTAGCGTAAAACTCCCGAACAACATTCAATGGCACATCATTAGCCAATTCGCAAAATACCTTCCAACCCCTCACATTCACCATAGCCACCATCTCCTCGTTATCACGAGGCACAAACCTCCTCTCCTTTATAACTCCCTTACGAACTAATCGACCGTACTCCGACTCGGCCTCCGAATTCACAAATTTCACTACTCCTTCTTCCACAATAGCATCCTCATCCACCGATGGATGGCTACTACTACTACTACCTACCAATCTTTGTCTTTTGGGAGCCATAACAACAAGAATAACAATCCACACCACAAAATTCGAATTTCAACAAAAACCCCCAATTCAAGAACACAACCAAACCCTAATTGGCAAGAACACAATTCGTAGCAATTACAAAGATGAGATTAGAACAATACCATACGAATTGAAGAGGTGTCCTTGCAAGAATAAGTCTCCAATAATTCGAATATATCCTCCCCTTGAGCTTGGAATTGATGGATGGGTATAGTTTGTGAGTGAGAAGTGTATATATAGAAAAGTGTATGGATGAATTGTTAATGGATGATGATGTATAAATATAGAGAGATGTATATATAAGGTGAGATGGAATTGGGTTAGGAGAAGAATTAGAAATAGAATTGGAGTAGGAGGTGTTAGGGTTTTTGATTTGTGATTTAGAAGTGTAGTAGGATATGAAATAAGGGATGAAATATGATTTGGGGGAAAAAAAAAATTTTTTTTATATAACAGATCGGTGGCAGAGAGCTTGGGCGCTGTCTGCGCGAGATATGGCGCAGTGTGCGCGAATGGGTTCTGGAAACAGGCGCAGAGTGCGCGTCTTTGGCGCAAGTTGCGCGACTCCCATCTGCGCAATATGGCGCAGTCTGCTCCAATTCGGCGCAGGGTGCGCGGATAACTACTGATCTATATTTTTTTTTTTTTTTTTTTTAAAGAAGAAGAATACAAAAATAATCTTGTACACAACAATGCTTGGGTTGCCTCCCAAGAAGCGCTTCTTTTACGTCAGTAGCTTGACGTGACTTCCAGGATTTATTCAATAATTGCAAGAACCGCGGTTTCAGCCCCACGATTCGATACCTCACCAAAGTACGGTTTCAATCTCTGACCATTGACTTTGAACGACTGATCAGGTGATTTCTCAAAAATCTCAACCGCTCCATGCGGAAACACGGTTTTTACAACAAAGGGTCCAGACCATCTCGATTTTAGCTTTCCTGGAAATAGACGAAGGCGAGAATTAAATAATAACACAGGTTGTCCAGGAACAAATACCTTGTTAACTAAACGCCGATCATGCCATCTCTTCACTTTTTCTTTGTAGAGTTTATTGTTCTCATATGCTCGCAAGCGAAACTCGTCCATCTCATGGAGTTGCACCATTCTCTTCTCACCCGCGGCTGTAAGATCGAAATTTAGCTTTTTCAAAGCCCAATAAGCCTTGTGCTCCAATTCCGCCGGCAAATGACAAGCTTTCCCGAAGACAAGCTGATATGGTGACATTCCTGTAAGAACCCTAATTTTTGGTAATATTTTATTTTATTTAATATCTTGTGGCAATGACAATGTGGAACCTTTCTGGTCATCCCTGTTGATTAATAGAATTGATTGTCTGAGAAACTGTGTTGTTGTATTCACTATGTAAGATAAAAAGGGAGATTGTGAAGGCAAGAGTCGTATTGTTAGTAAGATTTATAAAACTTGGGATTTGAGAATGATTAGAGTGTTAAAAGATTTATTAAGGATTATGACAAGGAATTATGGACATTCGAGGAATTTACACAATTAGTACTTAAGGAATTATAGGGGAAATCTCTACGCGACAAAATATTATTACGAGAGATTAATTATGATACGATATGAATTGAGGATTAAGTGACAACCATTGGTGGAGAAATAATAATACAAGGAAGGATATTGCATGCAAGTGTCATGTAACTAGCTAGTTAGGAAATGAACTAGAAAGCAAAAAGCATAAAGCATAAAGTAACTAGATGAATAGTGGAAAGTACATGCACCATGCTTTAAGGGACAAGAGGGTATGGCTTGACCTAGGGGCTAGCTACTAGGCTTGGATGCATGTGACTTATACATATCTACACATATCACATTACTACATCTCACAATTCAAACCAAGCAACAAAACAAACTCTCTCTCTCCCTCTTGCAAACTCTCGGCCTAAACAAGAAACAAGGAAGAAAATTTTCTTTCTTCCACTTCTCTTCACTCACAATTCAAGGCATAATTCCTAGGCACTCTACATCATCTAGACAAGGTATGTTAGTAATTTCAAGCCATTTCATCCACCCAAATTCAAGTTACAAATTGTTAAAGATTGGGTGAATAGTAACCATGTTTGATTTTCTTTTAGATCTTGGATTGTAAGGGTTGTAGGAGACCATTCAAGGTGTTATTAAGTTGTGTAAAGCTTATCCAAGGCTCCTAGGTGCTCAAGAAGGTATAAAAATCACAAACCCTCTTGGTTATGTAGTATTTATAAGGTTTGGTAGTAGATCCATGTATTTATGAGCTAATCTTGGTTGTATATGTGTTGGATAGCATGGATCTTGAATTTTGATGTTGAGATTATGACTTTTATGACTATGGATAGTATATATATCACCATGAGTGTTATGAACCATGATTTGAGTGTATTAAGTGTTGGTTGTATGGTGGAATTGTGGAAAATGATTGATCTAAGTAGTATGTGCATGCTGAGTTTTTCCAGGAGCAATGACCTGTATTGTAACACGGTTTTGAACCCCCAAATGTTGTCCCCTGATGTCCTACCTTATATTGTTGGAAAGATAATTGAATGTAGTTTCTGGAAATGTAAGGTTCATGGCTAGGTGATGTGTAGATTTTAAGTTATGGCCGGAGGAGTGAATTGTGTTCTGGACTATGGACTGCACTAAGTGACCCCCTTGTGAGCTTTGTTTAAACCCCTAAACATTTATGTGGGATCATGTAAAAATTAGAGAAGCTAGGAAATACAGTGGTGAAGGCTACCCAAAAAGAATTGGATTAAAATACGAATTTTTGAATTTTATAAAAATGTTAGAGTAAATTTCGCGCAAGGGAAAAAGTCGTTAGTGGAGCATAATTCTAGGAGTAATGGTTATGGTTCGAATGTGGTAACTAAATTAAGTCGAATAAGTGACGAGCGTAATCGAGTGATGACATGGACCTATAGAGGGGCTAGAGTGTCATAAGACGAAGTCATTAAGTTAATTTTGTGCCCCCTAAAACCCCGTAATTAAAGAGATATTGTTAAGGTACTAACGAGCGGTTATTGCTTATGTATAGATCGTTCCACTCCGCACGCTCGACCACCCCAACCAAACCAAGGCAAGTTTACTTTTCAAAACTTATCCATATACAAGGACTTTCACTGTTGTGTTTGTAGTTTTCAATTATATCAAATGCTATGTTTATCGAAGTATTAATGCAATTGAGATGTATAAGTACATATATGTTTGCACCCCTTGAACTTAGAATGAAATGTTTTCTTCGGACAACGACTCTAGCAATAGAGGTCGTAGCGGTCCGTATATACTATTGACCGAGGAGCGGTATATTATTATATCGTAATTAAATTGCGAAAACCCGAAAGGTCATTCGGGGAGTATCGTATACTCAAGTAATTATTTTTATATCTTCGTAAATACTCAAAATATCTATCTTGGATTAAAAGCTTATTTTAATTAAATAATTATTTTATTAATTGTTTATATTAAATCTCAAAATATTATTTATTAATTATTGTTCATTATTTCAAAGACAAAACTAATCCAAGATACCTTTATCGTTTTCAAACTCGAACTCTTTCGAACCCAAAACATTTTCGAAAACCCCCGGTCAGGTTTTGTTTCTTGTACGTTTTTTTAAGAATTATCGGTCGACTGAGGTCGAACTTCAACTACTCGAATTTTCTATCAAAATGATTTTTGAAAAGAAAAGAAAAAGGGGACTCTGGCAGGTGTGGGAATCGTTGACGAACGATTCCCGGGATGTGTAAGCGGCCGTGAGCCAAGCGGTCCATCAATTATTATTCCGGCCCAGGTGTTGCCGAAGGATGATTACGGATGTAGTTTTCATCGAGGGTGATTACGGATGTAGTTTTCACCCAAGGGTAGTTACGGATGTAGTTTCTATCCTTCTACTAGTAGAGAAGACCCGCGGATTATTGGACTTGGATGTGGCGACTGATCATCGTCAATCCTTGTCAGGTTTTTATGTTTTCTTCCAGTCCCATCCTCCACTTTGGAAAAATACTCAAACACTGCTTCTTGGGCCTAAGTGCCAAGTTGCCGATAGTGTGGTTTTTGATGAGAAAATATTGACATCGTGCAGTATCTAGAACTGCAAGATTTTCTATAAAGACTGGCACGTGTTAGTGCACTCTTGCAATTGTTTCAAAGAATGAAATGTTTTTGTATGAGAAACCTTCTAAGCTAATGGAAGGAAAAAGGTTTGCAATGATGTATTCCCTGTACAGTATGTTAATCGTAGAGTGTTTTGCCGAAAATGATATACTCATATGTATATATTTTCAAACTTGAGATATATTGAAATGGGAACCTTATAAGGGGTTCATATGTTATCCTAAAGCTCCTTAGTGAGTATAGATGTTTTATTCAAAATCAGACATATATATTGTCTAATTATGTTTTGAAATCTGAGATAAATACCCATATAGTTGGGAATGTTTTCGAAATAAACCACATTATTATTTTACAAAATAGTGAACTTGCTGAGCATTATGTAGCTCATTCTTGCTTTATAAAAACTTTTCAGAAAGGGAAGAATTTGGCCGATTAACTCCGCACCAGCAGAAGAGGAGTAGAAGAATTACCCGGAGAGGATTTAGTCCATGATAAATACTACAGAGTAGTCTGATAGGCTTTCAACTGTAATAGTAAGACTTGTCTTCAAGTGTAGTTGTATAAGTGGAATTGCGTAAGACTCTGGATTGTACAGATGAATTGTAATAGTTAGTGTTATCTTTGGTTATCGTTTCTGAGGCTCTAACTTGATGGTGTGTAAGATTGAGGTATGGATGGATGTATTGTTGAGTTGTAAAGTTAATACAGGTATGATATGGTTGGATGATGATGTGACGACCTGAATATTTGACCTCAGATTTGGGGGCGTCACAGAAATGGTATCAGAGAGATAAGTTACAGTACTCAGAAACGAGAATGTTGAGAGTTAAGTCTAAGTCGGAGAATGACATAAGAGATCATAGTAAACTTTTTATTGGAATACAGAGGTACCGGTGAGTAGAATAGACTAGAGTGTTTATTGGAGGTATTATACTAGGGTCGATAGAATCGTTAGAGACCTTCAGAATGATGAATAGAGGTTTGAGAGTCGTACATGACCTATCATAAGTAATAATGTAGAAAGCAGAGCGAAATCTCAAGAGCAGCTGAGGTAGAGGCGATATTGCCAATATAATCGGATGACTAGGCTGGCATAAATTTTGTGGCCCATAGTCCTCCACAGTTTAGGAGACAGCATTTTAAGAATCAAGAAGTTTAGACTTCCCTACATATTTAAGGGTACTTAGTACTTGGAATAATGAAAGTCTTTTACTTTGGCTATAAGATCCGATTTTCGATAAGTAACGGGTTTACCTGAAAGGTGGTTACTATGCCGTTGTGGATTTCATTACCCTTGATGGTGAATTTTACATGTGTTATACGAGAATGTTATCATTAGACGAGCGCGATAGATAATTCCACGCATGATTCGGACTCTAGAGCATGGTAGTTCAACTTAGAGAACAAACAAGTAGAATTAACAAAGCGACTCTAGTGAAGTTGAATATGGTTGCAACGAGCGATACAGTGATCTCAGAGTCTACCAAAAGAAGGGACCAGTGAGTCTATACTGGAATTCTTTGATAGAAATTTTAGCAGAGACTACGCATGTATACTTGTAAACCTATATATTGTTGGTAACGTATGTTCACGTGCACACACACCGCCACTGAACCTATGTACTGCATTGAGATCCCTGAGAGATCTCTTTGATCTGTTCCCAGGGGGAACTGGCCACTTGTGATTCATGTCGGAATGCATGAAGTAGGACCCTATGGACTTAGCAGGTGTCCCCGGAATGATGTGAAGCTTGGTCTTCAAGATAAAGCACGAAGATGATGGATATATTTGTGAAACCCTAACTCGATAATTGACTCTAAGATGAAGATTGAGAGACGCACTAGTTGGTGTCTTGTATTACGAAGACGAAGAGATGGAGTTACCCTCATAGTGGTGATAATGAGATGCACGAATGATTATTAACTCATTTTGGTAACTACCGGCTGGTGCACTACTTTATTTTAAACTTTTCATTAACCATGTTACCTCGATTAGTTTATATCAGGTAATCCTTCTATCTTTCTACATCAAATTTGTGGAATAACAACCAGTGATATACTCTCCCTAAAGCAGAACTTATCCGAAGTAATTTTATTTGACCCATGAACATTCTATTCAAAAATTTATGATGACCTTGTTCGGCTCAGGACTATTTACACTTCCTTTCAATTATCCAAGGAATGTTCAACAATTGTTTCCTTAATTAATCAATGAATATTCCTAAACGAATATTGATATTTGACTACTTCTTTCATACTTGCACTCTTCAGTCGAGCCCATAAATATTTATCAACTAGTTGAGAACAGGGATGATCTAGCATCCAGATATTCCTCATGAATCCTTTCTTCTATTCAAAATGAGATTGTGCGTCGTACATTGAAATCATAGTAAGGATATCATTTTGATACTAGTATTCTGAATTTCATTCTACTGTAAGATCCGATAAAGCATGTGTACGAAGGCACCCTTGGGTGGACCATTTCACTGATAAGTAATATTTGATGAGAGGTTATCGATTGTTCCGATACCTAGAACATTCTCTTCATATTTTATAATTTTCTTTTTTTCAAACTTAATAACTTCTTATTTCCATTCGTTGTCCGAGTAGCCTAAAGTTTCTTCAGTGGCTACGATGTTGAAATTCCGTTCTAGCCAATTGAAACTGGCTAGTCGATATGTCAATATGAATGACTAGTTGATTGTTCTAACTAGTCAAAATTGTAATGTTGTGAAGAACACCTAGCTAATTGTCCTAGCTAGTGGTGATGTCTCAAACAGGCGAACTAGCAAATTTTGTCTAGCTAGTTGCTAGTGTTTCTTGAAAAGGACTAGTTATTGTTTCACTGGTCCAACTCCCAATTTAATTCATTCAGCAATTCCGCAATGCATTTTGCGTGTGGTAAAGTATGATGATGAAAGTTTTGACGAATGACTTGATTGAGACCTAATGAGGTCGTCCACTCAACTTGAATTCTACCCATCTTTGTATCAGACTTTATGTCACTTGAATATTCTGTTCTTTCATTCATATAATGAAGATTCATTTGAAACCATAGATTACTTGAATGATAAACTGCTTCATTTTTATCGTCACATAGTAGAATTTCTTTCGATCGGTTGACCTTTATCAATGGGACTTTTTAGATCCTCTATTTTTCAAGAAGAAACGTATTCCCCAGATGTAAGAATTATATAGAGACCGTCTTTATGACTTTTATCCAAAAATCATTGCCCTTGTGCAACATTCTCTATGATATCACATTACCAAATTTTCAGGACATGAAGGAATAAACCTTGTTGTATTCTTTTTGTCCATCCTTACATCTCCGAAAATCGAGACTCCTAGTATTTTGAACCATCAACATTCTTGGAACATCCAATGTGGAATTCTTATTGCAATTATCTATTGGACCTTGTTATTTTAAAACCATTCCTTTCAAAGGTGATTACTCTAAGGTGAACGGGAGGTACAATTGTGAACCGTTGCACCAATATGAGATCAAAAACCAAATATTGTAATTGTGCAGCCAGAGCGTTATGCCGAGTAATTATTAAAGTAGAAATAACATGTCGGAGCATACCACAAGACCTTTAATATTAGTGTGAGGAAAGTTATAGGAAATGATGAGGTGGTTGGGAGTACGTTCCTACCAACCGTTGTCAGGATGTTATAGTAATGAATTCTGGAGTTACCAAGCCTTTTCCTGATCCAAGAAATGCAAATCGACTGCGATGTAAGACATATCCTTAGAGGAAACTAACATGGAAGTGAGATGGACAAGAAAGGAAGAAATATTGTGGCAAGAATGTGAAGCTTTACTTAGCTTAAAGGGATTGATGCACATAGAGAGATATAAAGTTTAAAAGGCCCCTAATAGCAAATGGATGCATGGATATATGCCAATGATCCTTCGAGATTACCACCTAATCAAGTTTATTGGGAATCGCAGCAGCATGCAGGCCTCAGGCTGATTGGAGCCAGTTGTGAAAGAGGACGAGCGTATGACATCTTACATATACCATTGAGAATCGATATCCCTAGCCGGAGATGTAGGAATTGTTGACCAGTTAGAACGCGTAGTTGTTTTTCAAAGATAAGGTTGTAAGGCGGGATTCACCAACTCAAGATCGACCTCTATACTGTGCCAAAGTTGGCATTTCACACTAATATAAACGTTATAAAATTGTGGTAGTATCGTTTGAGTGGACTAATGAGTCAGAAGCCTTTATGGATTAATGAACAAAGTTTTGGAATGAAATGAGATATTAGCAACAACCTTGTTGTTAGCTATACTTGATGATGAAAAGAGGACTTTGAGAGTCACGATGATGCGTCTTTCAAGAGTTTAAGAGGTGTGCTGATGCAGTAGAAATGGGATGATAGCCTATACTTCTAAACAACATAAAGGTTACGGGATAGGATATACTAACCGTGAGTCGGGGATTAGTCATGATAGCGTTCACGCATAAAACTGAGACGTTAACCTTATGAGAAAAGTGTGATTCTTTTTCCCACAAGTGCCATAAGTATATCTTCATATTAGAACTAAACATGAGAAGGAGAAGGTGACGAAAGGGAGTAGGGAGTATAATGGAGAAATTTGTTATTACCCAGGGAAGGCCAGTGTGGTGACCGATACCTATAGAAGGGATTATTCGAAATTGGAATTCGGTCAGTATTGACCAAGAAAATAGAGTATATACAATAAAGATTAATGTTAGAGGAAAATGAGTAAATTATGGGGAAGGACAAAGACGTATAGAGAATTAAGAGAATGTTTGGCAAACGGATGTGGAAAATGGTATTGGCAAACTATTAAGTACAAACGCGACATGTCAAAAGCAGAATGATAGAGATCTAGAGGATCAATTCCGCCCATAGAAAATCTTGAACGTGGGCAGAATTATAATGAATTTCATGAGTAGGTCGCCGAAGACCGAGCCAAGAGATGGCCCTAGTTGATTTATAATTGCTGGACCAAGTGATTTACCTACGAGAGACTTTCCATTTAGAAGATTATCGATTTATATACGGAAGAGATGGTGGTGCAATATAAAACTTCTGCAGTGATTACGTCAGATAGAGACTTAAGGTTAGACTTCGAATATTGAAGGTGCTTTCAAGTATAATTAATAAAGAGATTGAGCGTATGTACTAATTTGATCTGTGGCTGACGGACAGGGAAGAAGAATTGTCCAGACGTTCGAATCTATAATTAGTGTCGTGCCTTAGATTTCAAGGGGCAGTCGAGAATAAAAACTTACCCATGAAACGAATGTTGTTATCACGATCGGCACCATGCGGACGTAAGGACGTCTCTTGTAAAGCGTACTACGAAAGAAGAAGTTTCGCTTTTCTTGCGTTACGAAAAAGTCAATGAACGAGGGATATAGTAGCTGAACTGGTTCGACGTATACCGAAGACTATATAGTATCCATAGCAAGTGGTAACGACCGACGGGAGGCAACACATGCGTGCTAATCAAGCCAAGGAAAATGAGGAATACTGTGCGTAATGACGTTGTCTCAGATTATAGAACACGACCACAAAGTATTCACGGCCCAACGATACAAGGACTCAACACGGATACTATGAACAAGGTAGAAGTGTAACGTATAAGTAGTGGGATAGCAATTTTCATTCATAGAACAACCGATAAGGAATACAGGTCGAGGAGAGCATGCGTTGAGAAGCAACATTAAAGCGTTGGTGAGACTGCAATAGCCCTAATTTTCATGAATATTCGAACCTGGATGAAAATTAATTTTATGGGTGGATGAGAAATTTTTGCAATCACGATATGTACGAATTATTAAATGAAGATTTCGAATTGATATTACGCCTTTACGGTGCAGACGAGTGTATGTAAAAGTCCTTAGTTTTTACGAAACCCATTATTTCGAATGGTCAAATTTTATGAGATATCAAAGGAGTATGAGGTGGGAGACTTCGTGATGCTAAAGGTATCCCCCTGAGAAGGATTGATGCGGTTTGGTAAGAAAGGGAAGCTAAGCCTGAGGTTTATTGGACCTTTTGAGATTTTGAGGCGCATGGGGAAGTTAGCCTACGAGTTAGCCTTGCCCCCAAGCTTGCAGCAAATTCATAATGCGTTTCATGTGTCTATGTTACGACCCTACCACACCGACCATTGGCATGTGATAGAGTACGACCAAGTGGACCTACAACCAGACTTAACATATGTGGAGCAACCCGTAGAAATCATGGATAGAAAAGAACAGGTGCTGAGGAACAAGGTTGTCAAACTAGTGAGAGACTTGTGGAGGAACCAGAATGTCGAAGAATCAACATGGGAACTAGAAAGTGCAATGCGTGAAAAGCACCCCCAACTGTTTTCAACCTGATTCCGGGACGGAATCCTTTTAAGGAGGGGAGGCTGTAAGAACCCTAATTTTTGGTAATATTTTATTTATTTAATATCTTGTGGCAATGACAATGTGGAACCTTTCTGGTCATCCCTGTTGATTAATAGAATTGATTGTCTGAGAAACTGTGTTGTTGTATTCACTATGTAAGATAAAAAGGGAGATTGTGAAGGCAAGAGTCGTATTGTTAGTAAGATTTATAAAACTTGGGATTTGAGAATGATTAGAGTGTTAAAAGATTTATTAAGGATTATGACAAGGAATTATGGACATTCGAGGAATTTACACAATTAGTACTTAAGGAATTATAGGGGAAATCTCTACGCGACAAAATATTATTACGAGAGATTAATTATGATACGATATGAATTGAGGATTAAGTGACAACCATTGGTGGAGAAATAATAATACAAGGAAGGATATTGCATGCAAGTGTCATGTAACTAGCTAGTTAGGAAATGAACTAGAAAGCAAAAAGCATAAAGCATAAAGTAACTAGATGAATAGTGGAAAGTACATGCACCATGCTTTAAGGGACAAGAGGGTATGGCTTGACCTAGGGGCTAGCTACTAGGCTTGGATGCATGTGACTTATACATATCTACACATATCACATTACTACATCTCACAATTCAAACCAAGCAACAAAACAAACTCTCTCTCTCCCTCTTGCAAACTCTCGGCCTAAACAAGAAACAAGGAAGAAAATTTTCTTTCTTCCACTTCTCTTCACTCACAATTCAAGGCATAATTCCTAGGCACTCTACATCATCTAGACAAGGTATGTTAGTAATTTCAAGCCATTTCATCCACCCAAATTCAAGTTACAAATTGTTAAAGATTGGGTGAATAGTAACCATGTTTGATTTTCTTTTAGATCTTGGATTGTAAGGGTTGTAGGAGACCATTCAAGGTGTTATTAAGTTGTGTAAAGCTTATCCAAGGCTCCTAGGTGCTCAAGAAGGTATAAAAATCACAAACCCTCTTGGTTATGTAGTATTTATAAGGTTTGGTAGTAGATCCATGTATTTATGAGCTAATCTTGGTTGTATATGTGTTGGATAGCATGGATCTTGAATTTTGATGTTGAGATTATGACTTTTATGACTATGGATAGTATATATATCACCATGAGTGTTATGAACCATGATTTGAGTGTATTAAGTGTTGGTTGTATGGTGGAATTGTGGAAAATGATTGATCTAAGTAGTATGTGCATGCTGAGTTTTTCCAGGAGCAATGACCTGTATTGTAACACGGTTTTGAACCCCCAAATGTTGTCCCCTGATGTCCTACCTTATATTGTTGGAAAGATAATTGAATGTAGTTTCTGGAAATGTAAGGTTCATGGCTAGGTGATGTGTAGATTTTAAGTTATGGCCGGAGGAGTGAATTGTGTTCTGGACTATGGACTGCACTAAGTGACCCCCTTGTGAGCTTTGTTTAAACCCCTAAACATTTATGTGGGATCATGTAAAAATTAGAGAAGCTAGGAAATACAGTGGTGAAGGCTACCCAAAAAGAATTGGATTAAAATACGAATTTTTGAATTTTATAAAAATGTTAGAGTAAATTTCGCGCAAGGGAAAAAGTCGTTAGTGGAGCATAATTCTAGGAGTAATGGTTATGGTTCGAATGTGGTAACTAAATTAAGTCGAATAAGTGACGAGCGTAATCGAGTGATGACATGGACCTATAGAGGGGCTAGAGTGTCATAAGACGAAGTCATTAAGTTAATTTTGTGCCCCCTAAAACCCCGTAATTAAAGAGATATTGTTAAGGTACTAACGAGCGGTTATTGCTTATGTATAGATCGTTCCACTCCGCACGCTCGACCACCCCAACCAAACCAAGGCAAGTTTACTTTTCAAAACTTATCCATATACAAGGACTTTCACTGTTGTGTTTGTAGTTTTCAATTATATCAAATGCTATGTTTATCGAAGTATTAATGCAATTGAGATGTATAAGTACATATATGTTTGCACCCCTTGAACTTAGAATGAAATGTTTTCTTCGGACAACGACTCTAGCAATAGAGGTCGTAGCGGTCCGTATATACTATTGACCGGGGAGCGGTATATTATTATATCGTAATTAAATTGCGAAAACCCGAAAGGTCATTCGGGGAGTATCGTATACTCAAGTAATTATTTTTATATCTTCGTAAATACTCAAAATATCTATCTTGGATTAAAAGCTTATTTTAATTAAATAATTATTTTATTAATTGTTTATATTAAATCTCAAAATATTATTTATTAATTATTGTTCATTATTTCAAAGACAAAACTAATCCAAGATACCTTTATCGTTTTCAAACTCGAACTCTTTCGAACCCAAAACATTTTCGAAAACCCCCGGTCAGGTTTTGTTTCTTGTACGTTTTTTTAAGAATTATCGGTCGACTGAGGTCGAACTTCAACTACTCGAATTTTCTATCAAAATGATTTTTGAAAAGAAAAGAAAAAGGGGACTCTGGCAGGTGTGGGAATCGTTGACGAACGATTCCCGGGATGTGTAAGCGGCCGTGAGCCAGGCGGTCCATCAATTATTATTCCGGCCCAGGTGTTGCCGAAGGATGATTACGGATGTAGTTTTCATCGAGGGTGATTACGGATGTAGTTTTCACCCAAGGGTAGTTACGGATGTAGTTTCTATCCTTCTACTAGTAGAGAAGACCCGCGGATTATTGGACTTGGATGTGGCGACTGATCATCGTCAATCCTTGTCAGGTTTTTATGTTTTCTTCCAGTCCCATCCTCCACTTTGGAAAAATACTCAAACACTGCTTCTTGGGCCTAAGTGCCAAGTTGCCGATAGTGTGGTTTTTGATGAGAAAATATTGACATCGTGCAGTATCTAGAACTGCAAGATTTTCTATAAAGACTGGCACGTGTTAGTGCACTCTTGCAATTGTTTCAAAGAATGAAATGTTTTTGTATGAGAAACCTTCTAAGCTAATGGAAGGAAAAAGGTTTGCAATGATGTATTCCCTGTACAGTATGTTAATCGTAGAGTGTTTTGCCGAAAATGATATACTCATATGTATTTATTTTCAAACTTGAGATATATTGAAATGGGAACCTTATAAGGGGTTCATATGTTATCCTAAAGCTCCTTAGTAAGTATAGATGTTTTATTCAAAATCAGACATATATATTGTCTAATTATGTTTTGAAATCTGAGATAAATACCCATATAGTTGGGAATGTTTTCGAAATAAACTACATTATTATTTTACAAAATAGTGAACTTGCTGAGCATTATGTAGCTCATTCTTGCTTTATAAAAACTTTTCAGAAAGGGAAGAATTTGGCCGATTAACTCCGCACCAGCAGAAGAGGAGTAGAAGAATTACCCGGAGAGGATTTAGTCCATGATAAATACTACAGAGTAGTCTGATAGGCTTTCAACTGTAATAGTAAGACTTGTCTTCAAGTGTAGTTGTATAAGTGGAATTGCGTAAGACTCTGGATTGTACAGATGAATTGTAATAGTTAGTGTTATCTTTGGTTATCGTTTCTGAGGCTCTAACTTGATGGTGTGTAAGATTGAGGTATGGATGGATGTATTGTTGAGTTGTAAAGTTAATACAGGTATGATATGGTTGGATGATGATGTGACGACCTGAATATTTGACCTCAGATTTGGGGGCGTCACAATTCCCAAAGGTGTTTTAAATGCCGTTCGATAAGCCCAAACGGCTTCATCGAGTTTCAGAGACCAATCCTTTCTTGAAGGACTCACCACCTTTTCTAGAATACGCTTGATTTCCCGATTAGACACTTCAGCTTGGCCATTGGTCTGAGGATGATATGCTGTAGCTACCCGATGATTGATATTGTATCTGGCCATAAGATTAGTGAACTTGCGATTGCAAAAATGAGTGCCTTCATCACTGATAATGACTCGAGGAGTACCAAATCTGGTAAAGATGTTCTTCTGAAGGAAATTAAGCACGACTTGGGCATCATTTGTCGGAAGTGCTTTGACCTCAACCCATTTAGAGACGTAATCAACTGCTAGCAAGATATATTGATTGTTGCATGAAGAGATAAAGGGTCCCATGAAGTCAATTCCCCAAACATCGAAAATTTCCACTTCCAACATTACATTAAGGGGCATCTCATCCCTCCTCGAAATGTTACCAACACGCTGACAACGATCACACCTTAAGACGTACTGATGAGCATCTTTAAAAAGAGAAGGCCAATAGAACCCTGCTTGAAGAATACGAGTAGCAGTCTTTTCACCTCCATAGTGGCCCCCATATGTCGTGGCGTGATAATCCCTCAGAATAGCCTCTGTTTCACTATACGGTACACATCTTCTAATAATCTGATCAGCTCCCTGTTTAAACAGATATGGTTCGTCCCAACGATACCATTTAACTTCATGCAAGAACTTCTTCCTTTGTGCATAAGAAAATTCAGATGGAATGACTTGACTAACCAGAAAGTTCACAATGTCTGCGTACCATGGCTCCTCTTCTTGCACCCTAAACAATTGCTCATCCGGGAAGAATTCATTAATGATGGTACTGTCTCGAGAAGGTTTACCCAAGTCCTCCAGACGAGAAAGATGGTCAGCTACTTGATTCTCTGTCCCTTTCCTGTCCTTAATCTCCACATCAAATTCTTGTAACAGAAGTACCCAACGAATTAAACGAGGTTTGGAGTCCTTTTTAGAGAGCAGATATCTAATAGCCGCGTGATCCGTGTACACCATTACCTTTGTACCAAGCAAGTAAGAACGAAATTTTTCAAAACCATAGACTATGGCCAACAGCTCCTTTTCCGTAGTAGTGTAGTTCAACTGAGCATCATTAAGAGTCTTGCTTGCATAATAGATCACATGAAACACTTTTTCTTTCTTTTGACCTAGAACAGCCCCCACTGCATAATCGCTAGCATCGCACATCATAGCGAAAGGTTCACTCCAATCGGGAGCAATAATCACTGGTGCTGAAACCAATTTCTTTTTCAGAGTCTCGAAAGCGGTCAAACATTCTTCATCAAATTTAAAAGGAACATCCTTTTCCAAGAGCTTACACAACGGTTTGGAGATTTTTGAGAAGTCTTTGATAAAACGCCTGTAGAAACCTGCATGACCAAGGAAACTACGAATCCCTCTCACTGAAATAGGTGGTGGAAGATTTTCAATTGTCTCTATTTTTGCCTTGTCCACCTCTAGAACTCTCCGTGACACCTTATGCCCAAGAATAGTTCCCTCCTGGACCATGAAGTGGCATTTCTCCCAGTTAAGCACTAGATTAGTCTCCACACATCTTCTCAGAACCGCACCCAGATTATTCAAACATTCATCGAAAGAAAGACCGATTACAGAAAAATCATCCATGAAAACTTCTACGGTCTTGCCAATCATGTCTGAAAAGATAGCCATCATACACCTCTGAAAAGTAGCAGGTGCACCACACAAACCGAAAGAGACTCGCCGAAAAGCAAATGTACCAAATGGGCATGTGAAAGTCGTCTTCTCCTGATCTTCATGGGCAATACAGATTTGATTATACCCCGAATATCCATCCAACAGGCAATAGTACTCCTGACCTGCAAGTCTGTCCAGCATCTGATCAATAAAGGGCAAAGGAAAATGATCCTTCCTAGTGGCCTTGTTCAATTTCCGGTAGTCCATACAGATTCTCCAACCAGTGACTGTGCGAGTAGAGATAAGTTCATTCTTCTCATTGGTGATTACCGTCATGCCACCTTTCTTCGGCACACATTGAACTGGGCTTACCCATGAACTATCAGAAATGGGACAGATGATCCCTGCATCCAACCATTTGATGATTTCTTTCTTCACAACTTCTTTCATGATTGGATTTAGACGTCTCTGATTTTCCACTGTTGGTTTACTCCCTTCTTCTAAAGGAATTTTATGTTGACAGTAAGCTGGACTAATACCCTTGATGTCTGCTATGGTCCATCCAATAGCTGATTTGAATTCTCTAAGAACTCTCAAGAGCTTGTCTTCCTCAGAATCTGACAAGTTAGCAGCAATAATCACAGGTAAAGTAGATGACTCACCAAGAGAAGCATACCTTAAGTGATCAGGTAATGGTTTGAGCTCTAGAGTTGGAGCTTCTTCAATGGATGGTTTCAACCGCTGATGTGACCCCTTCAATTCAGATAGACCTAACGATTCCACTGGTCTCTCGAATTTCCTTTGCCATGGAGTAGCATCAAGAAGTAGCAGTTGCTCATCTATCTCATCTTCTTCCAATAAAGAATCACTAATCAGTGCTTTTTCCAATGTGTCATTCAAGAGCAGATGCTCAATTTTAGATTGCACTGCTGACTCCACCAAATCTATCTTCAAACATTGCTCTTCTTCAGTTGGAAACTTCATAGCTTTGAAAACATTGAAGGTGACATTTTGGTCATGCACCCTCATCGTAAGTTCCCCTTTTTGCACGTCAATCAAGGTTTGCCCCGTGGCCAAGAATGGTCTCCCAAGAATGATAGGGATTTTCTTGTCTTCTTCAAAATCAAGTATGACGAAATCCGCGGGAAAGATGAGTTTGTCCACTTTTACCAGAACATCTTCTACAATTCCTCGAGGGTAAGTAACTGAGCGATCAGCTAACTGGAGTGACATGTTGGTAGGCTTAGGCTCCGGAAGACCAAGTTGCAAGAAAACCGAATAGGGCATGAGGTTGATGCTTGCCCCTAAATCACACAAACACTTGTCAAAAGACAAATTTCCAATGATGCACGGTATGGTAAAACTCCCCGGATCCTTCAGCTTAGGTGGCAACTTTTGTTGCAAGACAGCACTGCACTCCTCCGTCAAAGCGACGGTCTCTAACTCCTCGAGCTTCAATTTCCTCGAAAGTATGCCCTTCATGAACTTGGCATAACTTGGCATTTGTTCAAGTGCTTCAGCAAATGGTAAATTTATGTGCAACTTTTTGAACACTTCTAAGAACTTTGCAAATTGCTTATCAAACTTCTGCTTCTGAAGCCTTTTAGGGAATGGCGGAGGCGGATAAACTTCTTTGCTAGCTTCCGTAATTTCTGAACCTGTTTTCCCATCTGACTTCTCCTTTTCTTCCTCACCTGATGCCTTCTGAATGACCGGGAGAGCTGAATTAGAAGACCGGATAGACCCCTCAGACGCGCCCGCGTCCAACTCACTGTTCACAGCATTTTCAAGTTCTTCGTTAAACTGCTTTTTGACTCCCAGATCACCTGTAACCTTTCCAGAACGTAACGTAACAGCATGAATCTGTTCCTTGACCTCCTTTTTACCCGGATTAGCTTCCGTGTCACTAGGTAATTGCCCTTGAGGTCTGTTCAAAAGAGCATTGGCCAGTTGGCCCATTTGATTTTCAAGAGTTTTCAGAGATGCTGCTTGACTCTTGTACATCATTCGCAATTCTTCCATTTCTGACTTCTCATTAGATTGCACATGACTTCCAGGTTGCTGTTGATGAAATCCAGGTGGATTGTATGGTGGCCTTTGGGCATAGGGTTGTTGATAACCCGAATTGTTGAACTGCCTTGAACTGTACTGCTGACCCTGAGATGGTTGTTGCACAGCATTCTGATTGTTGCTCCAACTGAAGTTAGGATGATTCCTATTGTTGGGATGATATGTATTGGGAGCAGGTTGTGAAGGCCTCTGATAATTGCTGACAAACTGTGCCGACTCACTAGAAATTGCACATTGATTAGTGTCATGAGCCCCCGCACACAATTCACAGACCATGGCGACTTGTTGAACCCCCACCTTAGCCAACGAGTCCACTTTCATGGTTAGAGCCTGTAGCTGGGCTGCTATAGCCGTTGTGGCATCCATTTCAAGTACACCTGCAACCTTACCTTGTGAAATACGCTGTGTAGGATTCTGATACTCGTTTGCAGCCATCATTTCAATCAAGTCATAGGCCTCTTCATAGCTTTTGGCCCACAGAGCTCCGCCAGATGCTGCATCGAGCATTGCTCGAGAATGACTTAACCCATTGTAGAAGCTATTGATGACCATCCAATTTGGCATCCCATGATGGGGACATTTCCGGAGCATCTCCTTGTACCTTTCCCAAGCTTCACACAGTGATTCACCAGAATGCTGACTAAATTGTGTAAGAGCATTCCTCATGGCAGCAGTCTTTGCCATAGGAAAGAATTTAGTCAAGAACTTTTGTGCCAGATCTTCCCATGTAGTGATGGAACCTGCTGGAAGTGAATGCAACCAGCTTTTTGCTTTGTCTCTCAAAGAAAAGGGAAACAACCTTAGCTTGATAGCGTCCTCAGAAACTCCGTTGGTTTTGAACGTGTCACAGATCTCAATGAAGTCCCTGATATGCATGTTGGGATCCTCAACAGATGAACCCCCAAACTGGACTGAGTTCTGGACCATTTGGATCGTACCCGGCTTGATCTCAAAATTATTTGCAGCAATAGCCGGCCGCACAATACTCGACTGAATATCATTAATCTTGGGCTGAGAATAATCCTTCAGCGCCTTGTTATCTGCCATTTCTCCAGTAACTTCCAAATCTTCTTCACTGTCCTCCACTAATCCCACTTCGTGCTTCTCTTCTTCCAGATTTTCTTTACGAGCTTGAGATCGAGTAAGCATACACGCTCAAGATAGTACCTGAGAAACCCAAAAGTAAATGAGTGAGAAAAACGTCTGAGTCAGTGAATTTAATCCAAATTGATGACAAGATCATAAACTAAACAAACAATGAACCGAGTCCCCGGCAGCGGCGCCAAAAAACTTGTTCGCACTTATTCACGCAAGAGAACGTGGTCAACAAGTAATATAGAGTAAATAGGATTCGTTCCCACAGAGACTCAAATTGTTTGTTATGTTCACTTATGCACCAGCTTGTGATTTACACTCACTGCTAAGACAATCACAATTTTGGTTTGATTTAACTATTGTTTAATTACCAACTAAGCCAATTACGAGAAAATAACTTAACTTTAACCTTATAATAAACAAACATGGGATTTCAATTTCATTTACTACTTCATCTAGAATCTTATGCCCCTTAGCCTAGCATGTGACCGAGTTGATTACTGATTAGATGCACTAAACTGATACATACCAACTTTCGTTGTGCATATACCATCCTACTGATCATCCACAAATGATAGAAGTCAAGTAGTCACCAAATATGTGTAGTCCCTATATGTCTATAGCAATTGAACACATACCGGTTGAAAATCAAGCACCCATTAAACCACATAGTCGATGCAAGACGGTTAGAATCACATCACAAATTAATACATGTTCTTCACATGCAAAAACCTATGCTAGCATGAATTGTTCTAAATCCTAGATCCACTTTCGCATTCACTAGGATTAAACAAACAATTACAAGTGTTCGCGACGCACTTATAACGAGTAAGCATAATCATACTAGGCAATCAATACAATCAATCACACACCAAGGCATAAAAAACACTCAATTTCTAGAATCCATAGCAAAATCCATTAAAACCCCATGACAACGAATTAGCCCATAATTGACCTAATTGTCATCATGGGTTCAATGGAAAACATAATTCAAAAACAAACAAGTAAAAATAAAGAAGAAGAAATAAGGTTTAGAATTAAATTCCCACAATAGAAGAATACAAAGGTTTCAAGAATAATCCTTGCTTGTCACAAGCTTGGAGGAATTCCTTCTCCTTTTCTCTCTTCCAAAAACTAGGTTATACGTAACGTATGTATATCATGATTACAAGGGTTGGATGATGATATAGGCTTTTTCCTACTCTTGCCCAATAAGAAAAATACCTAAAATACAACTAGAAATCGATTTT
Organism: Kitagawia praeruptora; assembly: GCA_037693485.1. NCBI lineage: Eukaryota > Viridiplantae > Streptophyta > Magnoliopsida > Apiales > Apiaceae > Kitagawia > Kitagawia praeruptora. The sequence continues at coordinate 132,117,631 of CM075352.1, forward strand.
TATGTCAAAAACCACTTAAAATACAATTTCAGATCGAATAAGGGCAAAACTGGAAAATCAGCACGACCCCGAGCACTTTGCTCAAGAACTGGCGCAGTTTGCCCAAGCAAAATCTGCTCCCTGGCGCACTTTGCTCAAGAACTGGCGCAGTTTGCCCAGCCCTCTTCTGGAAACGTTTTTTTTCTCCTTCGTTTTTTAGCTTTTTCTCCTTCGTTTTTGCTCTGTTTGCTCCCGTTCTTTTTGCGTTCTCTTCCACTTTCAATCCTCTATGCTTGGAATCCTCATGGTGAACCATAACAAGACTCCATTCTATATTATTAAGCCCGAATCCAACTCCAAAAGTAACGGAAACAACGATCTTAATCAACATTATTCCAACCCTGCACAATTAAACAAAACACATCAAAACTACCACAATCTTGAGGTCAAAACAATCAATTTAAGCCGATTTAGAATGTTCCAAGTGGATATAAAATCCACTTATCACTCTCGGGGAAGGGACCCTTTCTGTAACACAAATGATGGATTTCATGATTTTGAATGTGGAGTCATCACACAATGCTTTGGTGGGACGTCCCTTGTTGAAAGAAATGAAGGTTGTGACCTCCATCTATCATCTTGCAATGAAGTTTCCTACGCCAAATGGTGTGGGAACAATTCGAGGATCCCAGCATGACTCGAGAGATTGTTATCACAAGGCAATTAAAGGGTTCAGGAGGCAGCAGGATGGAGGGCGCGCCCTCAGTGAAAATAGTTCTGGAGTTATGAGTATTGCTCTTGAAGAAGTGAAAGTCCATTATCTTGTTCAAGAACCAGAGGAGGAAACACCTTGTTATAGGGCGCGCCCTGAGGTTAATATTCCAGTTTTGGATGATCTTCAGGATGGAATTCTGGAGGAAATTGAAGAAGACTCGGAAGAAGTAATTTCAGTTAATCTCAGAGGTGAACAGGTTGAAGGGAGACGAATGTTACTTGAAGGATTGGTGCATACCCTTGTTGAGGAAGACTTCCCTCTTAAAGAGGACGCGCCCTCCAAGGATGCAGCACCAATCGAGGATCCTCGAAGTTTTGATTTTGATCTTGATCCAAGAACACCACAACCTGTGGAAAAGACTGGTCCTGCAGAGGATACTATTTCCATTTTGGTGGATGAAAAAGATTCGAGTAAGGTTTTGAAAGTTGGATCTCAACTGAATTCCAAGTTGAGAGGAATGCTCACTAATTTTCTCTTGAGTAATCTGGATGTATTCGCTTGGAGTCATGCTGATATGGTAGGAATCGATCCAAAGATTATGTGTCATCATTTGAACATAGATCCTACCAAGAAGGGAATCCGTCAGAAACGTCGACCTGTAAGTGGAGAAAGAGCTATAGCATTGAAGGAGGAAGTTGATAGACTTCTGGATGTTGGTTTGATCAAAGAATCATATTACCCCGATTGGCTGGCAAATCCTGTTCTTATCAAAAAGCCTAATGGAAAGTGGAGGACTTGTGTGGATTTCACGGACCTGAACAAGGCTTGCCCTAAAGATAGTTTTCCTCTTCCTCGAATTGATCAGTTGGTGGATGCTACCGCTGGCCACGCACTATTGAGTTTCATGGATGCTTATTCAGGCTACAATCAAATTCCCATGTATGAGCCTGATCAAGAACACACTTCTTTCATCACGGATAGGGGTTTGTATTGTTATATTGGAATGCCATTTGGTTTGATCAACGCTGGAGCTACTTATCAGAGGTTGGTGAACATGATGTTTAAAGATCTGATAGGGAAAACTATGGAGGTGTATGTGGATGACATGCTTGTCAAATCCTTGAGGGCAGAGGACCATGTAAAGCATTTGGAGCAAATGTTCGGAGTATTGAGGAAATTCAGAATGAAATTGAATCCTAAAAAATGTGTGTTTGGAGTGGAATCCGGAAAATTCTTGGGGTTCATGGTTAATCATCGTGGGATTGAAGCAAATCCAGCTAAGATTAAAGCCTTACTTGAAATGAAATCTCCATCCAGTGTGAAGCAAGTTCAGAGTTTGGCTGGGAGGATTGCGGCCCTAAATCGCTTTGTGTCAAAATCTTCGGATAGATGCAGAGAGTTCTTCAAGGCAATCAAAGGGGCCTCCAAAGATTTTGTGTGGACTCTCGAGTGTGAAGATGCTTTTCAAAAAATTAAAGAACAGTTGGGGAATCCTCCGCTTTTAGCTAAGCCCGTGGAGGGAGAGACCTTGATATTATATTTGGTAGTGTCAGAATACTCCATTAGTGCAGTATTGGTGAGAGAAGAAGTTGATCATCAGTCCCCGATTTACTATATGAGCAGGCGTTTGCATGATGCAGAGACTCGATACACCAGTATGGAAAAGTTGGTTTTCGCTTTAATCTTGGCGGCAAGGAAACTTCGTCCTTACTTTCAAGCTCATAGGATTGAGGTTCGTACTGCTTATCCTTTGAGAAGTATTCTTCACAAACCAGAAGCTTCAGGAAGAATGTTGAAATGGGCCATCGAATTAGGGCAGTTTGATTTGGAATATACGCCAAGAACAGCAATAAAAGGTCAGGCTTTAGCGGATTTCATCTTGGAGTTTGATTCAGAGACCGAGGAAAAGTCAATTGTGTTAGCGGAACCATGAATTCCTCCTATGAAGGCGCGCCCTCTTGAGGAAATTCCTCAACTTTGGTGGAGGTTGCACGTAGATGGAGCTGTAAACAATGGAGGGGCTGGTGCAGGTGTAATTCTAGTAACACCTGAAGGAAATCAACTAATGAGTGCTATTCACTTCCAATTCGAGGCAACTAATAATGATGCGGAATATGAAGCTTTGATTAATGGATTAAAAATGGCTTTGGAAATGAAGGTAGTAAATTTGATTGTGTTAAGTGATTCAGAGTTAGTGGTCAGGCAGATCAAAGGAGGATTTCAGTGTAGAGGTCCAAGAACAGAGCTCTACATGAAGTGTGCGCAACGATTAATGCAGAAGTTTCGTGAAGTAAGGTTGGAATGCATTCCTCGAGATGAAAATTGCTCTGCAGATGTTTTGGCTAAGCTAGGATCCCAGAAGGATGCTATGTTGTTGGGAACAGTTCCTTTACAAATTCAAGAAGTGCCAAGTATTCCAGAGGTGGAAGTTTTGGAGGTGGAGAGTACTCCGTCAGTTACCTGGATGACTCCAATTCTGGAATATCTACGTAGGGGGATTCTCCCAAGCGATAAAGTTGAAGCAAGGCGTCTTCGATATCATGCTGCCAGGTTTGTGGAGTATGATGGAATTTTGTACAAGAGAGGTTTCAATCAACCGCTTTTGAAGTGCATAGATGGAGATGAATGCAATTATATCTTAAGGGAGGTACATGAAGGAATTTGTGGCAATCACTCGGGGGGTGGTTCGTTGGCAATGAAAGTGTTAAGGCAAGGTTATTATTGGCCTACTGTGAAGAAGGATGCTTATGAGTTTGTTAAGGCATGCGATAAATGCCAGAGGTTTGCCAATTATTCAACGATTCCTGTAACTACCTTGACTTCTATGATGAGTCCTTGGCCATTTGCTATGTGGGGAATTGATCTTATTGGAGAACTCCCTAAGTCTAAGGGAGGAGTCAAGTACGCTGTTGTGGCTGTAGATTATTTCACCAAGTGGGCGGAAGCAATGCCCTTGGCTAAGATAACAGCGAAGAAAATCAAGGATTTTGTATTCAACTCTATTGTGTGCAGATTCGGGATTCCTTACAAGCTTGTTTCAGATAATGGAAAGCAGTTTGATAGCAAAGAGTTGCGAAAGTTATGTGAAGATTTGGGAATCAAGAAAGAATTTGCAGCTGTATATCATCCTCAGAGTAATGGGCAGACTGAAGCTATCAACAAGATAATCAAGCACACTTTGAAGACCAAATTGGAAGAAAGCAAAGGGAATTGGCCCGAGGAACTTCCTATGGTTTTATGGGCATATAACACAACTCCAAGAACCACAACGGGAGAGTCTCCTTTCATGTTATCTTATGGCTGTGAGGCAATGGTTCCAGTGGAAATTGGAGCAGGGTCATTCCGAAGAGATTTCTATGAGGAAGAATCGAATATGGTGAATCAAAGGATAAATCTCAATTTTCTAGAGGAGACAAGGACTAACTCGCAGTTGAGGTTGGCAACTTATCAGCAGAGGGCTGCAAGGTACTATAACAAGAAGGTGAAGATTCAGCCTTTCAAGGTAGGTGATTTAGTTCTGCGGAAAGTTATGCCTAATACAAGAATAGCAGCGCATGGAGTTTTTGGTCCCAACTGGGAAGGACCTTACAAGATCAAATCTATCATCTGGGAAGGAACTTATCATCTAGAAGACTTGGATGGCAACGTAATCCCAAGAGCATGGAATGCAGAGCATTTGAGGAAGTATTATCAGTAGGGTGCGGCTTTGACCCCCTATTGTATGAAGGCTTATATTTAAGTTTTAGACTAGTATAAATAAATATTCTCCTAGTCTAGGGGGTAGTACATATACGCCTTCTTTAGTTCTAGTCGAGACTTGCTGTTTTTTCCACATTTTTTAGAAGTTTATTCTCCTTAGCTCGGGGGGTATAACATGTATACCTTCCCTTGTTCTGTTGAGATTATTTGAAGATTAATAAAGAATATCAAGACATTTTTTGCAAGAATTTTGAAGACTTTTTGATTGAAGTATAAGAGGTCGTGCCCATTTCTTAGGGCGCGCCCTTAGCATGTATGAAGATTTGCTATGAAGTAATTAACAAGTTAAAGAAACCCTGAAAGGATAGTGCCTTAAGGCGCGCCTTCAACATAAATGAACATGGACAATGTGCCCTCAACATGAATAAAGAATCTGTGTTTAGCAAATTTGAAGAATCTGTGAAAGGCATCTAGGGCGCGCCCTAATTTGAAGAGTTTAACAAATAAAAGTATGAAGATGCATGAAGATAAATAATAAGCATAGGAAAAGTTTAAAAGGCAATTAAGGTTTAAACGTCAAGGAAGGAGATTAAAAGTTTACAACTTGCAAGGTTTTACAGAGGGCCTGCACCTCAGAAAATTCGGAGTAATACCCAAAAGTATAGAATAATTGGAACATAATATTTAAGGCGCGTCTTTAACAGGGGACGCGTCCTTAGATGGAGGTTCCTTATCAGTATTCTCAATGCCTTCACCATTTTTGGTGTTTTCGGCATTTGCAGCAGGAGAAGAGTTATGATGACCTTGTTCCTCGGGAGGAGTAGGAATTTTGTCTTCAAGAATGGGTGAATCATCAGGGGACGCGTCCTCATCAACTTCAGGTAACTCGAGGCCCAGAGAAATTCTCTTTGCTTTGATCTCATCTGCTTCATCCATTTTGAATTTTTCAATCCAATCAACTGTCTCTTGACCAAACTTGGAGAAGTCATACTCTGGATCAACAGCAAGAAAGCCAGAAGCATAATTGCGAAAGCCTCTAGAAAAAGATGACTTTTGTAAAGCTTTTTTCTCAACAGCCCATCCATTGTGTTTATCTTCTTCAAGAAGGGAATTAGCTTTTGTGAGCTTATCAATGGACTCAGTCATAGACTTAGGGGGTGTTTGGCAAATCTAATGAGCAACTTATAAGTTACTTATTTCGGGAAAAATTTTGTATTTACGTACTTTTTTTTAGAGAAAAGTGTGTATTGGGAGTTTAATATTCGTTATCTTGCAAAAATAAGTTACTTATTTCAGAAAAAAGTACATATTTCCAAACTTTTTCCCAGAATAAGTAACTTATTTCTGAAAAATAAGATTTCCCAAACGGGCAGTTAATCGAGTTGTTCAGCTTTTCAATTTGAGTGTCTTTGGCAGACCTCATTTTCTTGAACTGATCATCTTTTCCCTTCAACTGTTTGGACATGTTTTTATTCTCAGTCTCTAGTTGAGAGAGGCGCGCCCTCATTTTTTGATTTGATTCTTTGATGTGATTAGCATGAAAGTGGAGTTGTGCGGCTGAAGAAATCAAAACATTTTCAATTTGTTCATCAGGCCGAGAAGACCAGCCTTTAACCTCTTCCTCAGAAAAGAACTTAGAAGATGCAGCCCCAAGAAATGTCTGCACAGTTGGGTCAGTAAGCTCGGTAATTTTCGGGCGTTTTGAGGACGCGTCCTCTTTCCCTTCGTCAATTAATTTTCGTTTTGGTGACTTGATGGGAGGAGGCGCCTTCTTTGTATCTCTGCGTGGAGGGCGCGCCTTCCCAGGCTTTACCACAATAGGGTTGTCTACATCAATTCCAAAACCTTTTGGAAGATCTGCCATTCCTGAAAATATAAAATAACAATTGAGAGTAATACGACAAATATGGAGTAATTACAATGCAAGGGATAAAAAATTATTATAATTAACAATGATCTACCTGCATTAGCAGACGCGCCCTCACTTGGGGCCGCGCCCTCAGTATAAGAAGTATTGTAATCATCAAGGGTTCCTTCTGAGTCATCAATTGTTGTGGATTTTATGGGTATACCCTTCCTAAAGCGTTGGAAAGGGATGATTGATCCAACTTCTTTTGAGAGTATCCCAACTCTTTTCAAGTTTTCTTCAGTAACAAGGATGGATGTGTCAAAACTCCCAGGGGGAAGATTTAAAATAGTTTGGGCACGTAGTAAAGGCGCGCCCATAAGCTCGTCAACTACTCTGCGAGCTGAATATAAGGAAAGGGTTTTATTAAAGAACATTATCTAAGGATAAAAAAAAAAAAAAACAAAAGGACGCGTCCTTACTTGGATTGTAGTTGAAAGAAGTTTTAATTCTCATAACATCCCAAACATAGAAGAAGGGATCCTTCCAATTTTTGACGTTGCTGATTCTTCCCTCAGAAAATCCTTTTTTGTTGTGTTTCTTGTTAACTACAAAGTAAAAATATCCTTTGCCAGATTTGCGGATACTAAAGAAATAACTAAATTCTTCCATGGTTGGCATCCCAAGGTTGGCATCATGATAGAGAATAAAAAGTGCTGCGGCTAGGGTATAACTATTAGGAGATAACTGGATGGGTGCCACATCATACCATTCAATGATTCTTTGGTAGTATGGGTGTAAGGGCGCGCCCACTCCTAGGGCAATTAACTTAGGGGTTAAAACCATTCGAGGGATTTTGAAATCTGAATCATAGTTAAAAATATGAGGCCGCATCATGGAGGGAGGGCGTCCCCATATGCAATTCATGTTGTAATATTTCATACACCATTCAATTTCCTCTACAGAAGCAGTGCTTGACATGCCGACGCAATCAACCTTCCCAGCGTTCTTTCGCAATATGTTTTTCTCTGCTTCAGTTAGTTCATCTTCATAGGTGCTCCAATCAAGGTCAAATTCAATTTTCATGACTGGGGGGTGTACATACGGAACTGGGGATGGAAGCGGAGAGTAAGGATTTTTGAAGCTTTCTTCGGTTGAAGAAGCGCCCTCACTAGAGGGCGCGTCCTCAGAAGGATGGTGGGTTTCATCATCGACATCGTTCTCAGTAGAAGAATTAGTTTTGTTTTTATGAGAAGTTTGTTCAATATCAGTATTTTCCATTAAGTCGTCAATAATGGGTTGAGGAGTGGATCGTAAGGAGACATGGTGGAGAGAGTCAATAGAAGAGGTGGACATGGCGTCAAGTTCAGACATAATGGACGGGATGTCTTCAGGAGGTATGGGACGAAATGTAGGGTGCTCTGGAGGAAATGAAATGGATGGGGGTGAATATGTGCCTAATCTTCTGTTAAATACTTCAAATGGATGGAACGGAGAGGATGTGTCCGAATGCTCCAGCTGAAAAAAGATGGGTATAAATACATAAAGGCGCGTCCTGACCAAGATTATGGTGAAAGGACATCTAAAAAAAAAAAAAAAAAAAAAAAGAGAAAGGGAAATTTTCATGTTTACACTCTTAAAGTCTATGGCTAAAAATCTTAAAACGTTGGAGGCCGCGCCTTTAGTATAGGGCGCGTTCACAAGATAGCTATCCTATGGGAAGTGCAAAAGACAGCTAACAACTTTTTACTTTTGAAATTGGGTGAAAAGTGGATCAAATCAGTATATATACATATATACATACAATTAAAGTGAAGAACACGAACAGTACGAAATGAAAAACTCGAGTATAAGTAAAAAAAACGGGCTAAACACTTGAAATAGATGGATAGGAACATACCTTGGAAGTTATCGATCAAATCTTGTGGAAAGCAAGTGCTGAAAACGATTGATTTGGTCGGATTTTCGCCGGAGATGAAGAAAATCGCCAGTGGTGGTTGTAGTGCAGAGATAATAGTGGAAAAAGAAAGTGAAAGTGGTAGTGATGGTCTAGTATTTATAGGGATTTGAAAAGGTAGTGGGTAACAGCTGTAAACCGGTTGAAATTCTGAGGATGCGCCCTTCTCCAAGGCGCGCCCTAAAGAACTACTGTGAGAATTTTGTATTTTTTGAAGAGAATTCCATATTTTATCTCTGATTTCATATGGAATTGGGGGGTAGTTGTTATAACCAAAATTCGGTTCGGGTATTTTCAAGAATGGATTCGGGTCAAATACATGTTAAATTGGGGGAATTCTAATATTGATTAGGGTTTTATCAGAAATGGGAAAAGTCAGGCCGCGCCCTCTCTTTTTCAATAAAGAGGGCGCGCCCTAAATATAGAACATAGAGACAAATTGATTTAACGTAGTTTTTTTAGAAGACATTGAGAAATCTTTCTTAGAATTTTACTCGAACGAGGATCCTACTCAAGCTGGAATTCAAGAATTTGAAGAAATTCCCTCCTGTCGTATCTCAGGAGGGGGATGTCCGTCGCAGAAGACCTCCAGGGGTTTGCCTGGATATAAGGACCCTTCTTAGACGCTAAGGGAAGCATCCGTGCGCCCTAAGGTGGAAAGATGGGGACTTTCTGGTGTGTGCTTTGGGAGCTCTGTTCCTGTAGCCAATGGGCGTGTCCTCATTGGGGAACTTTGGAGTAATCCTGCACTTTGCACCCAAAAGCTCTGGATCACCTGTCCTGCTATCTGGTGGGTGCTTCTCATTCGGGGGACAGGGATGCGTTCTGCACTTGGGGTAAACCACGGCTATACCTGCATCTTTGAAATCAAGAAATAGCTGGTAGCGGATAGGACTAGTCCTCGACGGGGGAAGTTTCCTTATCCGTGAAGTCTTGAGATCTTGGATGAGCCTTGGGCCTTTTGTGGTTAGGCCTCATAGTAGAACATTCCGGAAGCTGGTCCGTTATCCAAGCCCATTTGGGTTTCTTGTTCTCCAAGAACTACGTATGGCTTGATCCCCTATAAATACCGGGGTACGTAGGCCGATTGAGGGGTTGGAAGTCGAGAGCTCTGAATAGCCGCCACTAACCCTATCAATCTCAGCCACCAATTACAAACAGCCACCACACGCCACCACTCTTTTCGGCAAAGAACCACCGTTGTAGATCTTGTTTCCGGCGAAGTACCTCGAATTTTGTTGTTACCAAATTCCTCCGTCAACACTAGAAATTCTATTACCTACAGGCTTCAATTGGGCAAATCAGCCCCAGATAATATGAAGGGATAAAATAGTTTTGCACTTTTGCTCTGCTGGTTCAGAGGAAAGAAAAGTGTAATGAAAAGACCTCAACAAGGGAACTGCAATCCTATTGTTCCTTCTGGTTTTATGTAACACCATCAGATTTACATGGATCAGATGGAATGTTGAGTCAATATCTGACAAATGACAGATGTTTTAGAATATACTAACATACAACAACACAACGTACTCAGTATATCCCGCATGAGCAGGGAAAAATACTAACATACAACATAGTGTTAATACGCAGTGTTGAAGAACATAAATGATACTGTATCAAAGAAGTTATGTTACTGAAAGGCAAAAGCTGATACTTAAACGAAACAAAACAAAGACGGTTGTTAACCACATAGAAGTAAAATTTTAATACATGTAGAGCAAGGGCACAAATCTAAGTTTACATTTTCATCCAGAAAAAGAAAACATAGTTTTCTCAAATCTCAACCAACTTGTGTATGCAAAGTAGTGGTTGGGGTTGGCAAAAACAATATTTTCCCAATAATTAGTAAATGATCTGGTACCATAACAAAACAGAGCAGGGTGGTGGAATTCAGAACAAGAAGCATTTTAGCATATTGCTGTCCTGCTGCTGCTGTTATAAAAATCCCAACTAATCACTGATTTACTTTAAAGATTTCTAATTAGAAACTGAAGCAACAGTTAAAAACAATAAATTGGCATGTAAACAAATAGGGATACATTGACAAATTAACCACATAATCTCATCTAGTCAAAGTAACAAAATTAATCCCCGTCATCTCTTCCACATAACACTAAGTAAAAAGCTTGACAAAAAATTTAAATTCCAGTAAAAGCCTTTTTTCCACCACCTGAAGACCCAGCTGGAATCACTTTCAGCACATTAAATCTCACCGTCTTTGACAATGGCCTGTGAATGGGAACAGTATTTCAATACTGAATCAACAAATGAAAAACTTGGTACTGAAGAAGACCAAAATACTTGCTACTAACCTGCACTGGCCAATAATAACATGGTCACCCTCCTTCACACGGAAGCAGGGGGAAATGTGAGCTGGAATATTTGAATGCCTCTTCTCATACCTGTTGAAACACAAGCTTGACATTTTCAAACAGAACAAATAAAAAAATCAAACTAGTACAGAGGACCATATTTTTACCTCTGGTATTTCTTGACGTAATGCAGGTAGTTGCGTCGAACAATGATGGTCCTCACCATTTTCGCACTGTGGCAAGTACCAGCAAGAATACGGCCCCTAATAGAGACATCTCCAGTAAATGGACATTTCTTGTCAATGTATGTCCCTAAAAAGAGGCAAATATCTGTCATGTCAGTTCCATTATTCAATCTGGAATAGTTCTTGAATATTATGATACTCCTTTACTAATGCGCAAAAGATGGAAGGCGGTTAACATGAATGTTATTCATACCTCATCTTTTTTTCCTAATTTACATAAAAATCCTAGATCCTACTTTGTCGTTGACTCATTAACTGCATAAACACAGAATCCATGTGCATAAACACAGAATGCCCCACACCAGACAAATAGTCCATATATCTGATGCATCGATATGCACATTCATTTCAGTAGGTGAATATAAAGATGATGATATTAGTGTTAATTAGTTTGTAGTGTGCTTGTGCAGAATATTAGGGTATAAATTCAATCTCGCATTTAGAAATTCAAGATTTAGCTTCAAGTACAAACTTGAAAGTAATTAAGTTGACTATGCAAACATTAACATATATATTGTACTATTGTTCGCACATCAAACATGGACAGGAAAGTGTAAAATTTTGTAAATAAATGGTTTATACTTTTCATCACCTCCTCTATTCCTTTCATACAAACTATATATATGAGCTAAATCTATCCAGATTGGGATGAATGCTCAATTGTACTTTTTGTTCGCTACCTTCATTGACCTTGTGATAAATTTTGGTCTTTCCCTTTAACACCTTCCCTTCCTGCCTTCTTTATTTATTATTTTCAAAAAATTCATTCTATTCCTACCACACTTCATTCCTTTCAAGTTTCAACCAAAATGAGTTACGTACGTACTATCATACAATCTAAATGACGAATCCCATAAAACATAAGTACTACAACTAGAGTATTAGTGAGTTGAAAAATAAGTTTGGGAAGTGAAGTGAATAAAGACAGATTTGATTGAAAACAAATTAAAAAGCTATAACCAATGTTGGCACAAAATAATCAACGAAGACTGAATTATATAAAAGTAGTAAAATTAATGAATTGATATATAAATTTTTAATTCAACAAGAGAAAAAGCTAGTAAAAGATAAGGGGAAGGGAGAGGAGGGACCTTCAATAGCCTCTCTCGGAGTCTTAAAGCCTAAACCGACACTCTTGTAGAAACGATTCCCTCCTTTACCCGGCCTTTTCCCCTTTCCAGACTTCTTCGAGCTGACAACGTAAACCATCAAACATTTGTACTTACACAGAGCGAGCGAGAGAGAGAGAGAGAGAGAGAGAGAGAGAGAGAGAGAGTATCAACCATATATACACAGAGAGCAATGTATGAAAAATATAAACCAACAGGATACAAATAAATCATCACTAACATAATAAGTGTGTATTAAGGAAAATGAGTATTACCAAAGGAAGACCTTAGGCTGCTTGAGAAATGCCTTTTCAGTCTACAACAACAACAACAACAATTAAATCATAATTCATAAATATAGAAAAAACGATATTATAACTATATAAAACATAACACAAACTTGTTCCGCCATTGCTAAATGATGATCGGGTTGAAGACGCAAGCGGCAGCAGAAGTTCTAAACGGAGAAGATGAGAAATAAAACCCTAGATTCAGAGAGATATGCCTTTCTTTTAACTACAAAAAAAAAAGTATATACAGTATATATATTCACTTTACTACCCCTCTTTTTTTTTCACATGGCTTTTCCTTTTTTCTTTTGTTTGAGTTTTCTACACTAATATTTTGTTTCACAAATTTTAATCAAAGAAATAAAAGAATTATGGGAAAAAAAAAATTGTTCGCACACCATCTTTTCGGTAGAAACGGAAGGAAACTAAACAAATAAGAAAAAAAAATTAGCCTTATCTTAAAATATTTTTTCCCGTCTCTAAACATTTTGAAGATGAAATAAAAGCTCTATTAAAATTTTTCTAAGAAAATATAAAATTTTGAAAACATGTTTGATATCAAAATTTTCTAAACTAAAAACTCGAAAAATGGAAAACACGGTTTTCTGGAATTTTCCAAATTACAATTACAATTGTGAAAACTGTGGAAAGCAACTATATGATGTTTTCTAAATCTAAGAAATAGAAAACACGGTAAAAAAGACCAAACCACCATGTTGTAAAAGATATTTTCCATTCAACACACAGACACATTCTTGAAAAGAAAAAAACCCCTTATAAAATTCTAAAATGTAAACTGCATAATATTACTATGGTGTACTATGTTGAAAATACAATGAATTTATAAATGATATTTAGTGAAATTATTGTTATTCTAAGATAATTCTCTCAACATTTTTATTTATAATAAGTGGTTAATGAATCAACTATTAGGTATATAAATTTTTATCAACAAAATCAGAAAAAACATTTTTTTTCCATTTCTCTATTTAATTTGGTATATAAGTTTTGGAACATATTTTCTCATTTTTCAACAGTTTTCTAAGAAATAGGAAAATCAGAAAATTTTAGAAAACTTGAAAATGAAAAATTGGAAAAAATTTCACCAAGTAAACAGTCCCTAAATTTTCCTTTTTTTTCCTTACTTTTTTCTACGCTATAAAAGAAACACACAACTTTAAGAACTAGAATTATAATTATGTTGATACATACACAAATAGTTTGATGTTTAATTTGAAAAAAGTTCGATTTTAGTTTAACTTGATTTGTAAACGAATCGAATAAAAACACGATTTTTAAAATTCTATTTATGAATGAATTGAATTTATGAATAATATAGTTCTACTCAAAAATTCGATTATAATATTTATATTCACTAATATAGATTATACAATAAGGTCAAGAACATGGTTTTATCGATATAGTTTGTAAATAAACATGTTATCATGGTTGTAAAAATTGGTAATTGGTATAAATCGGTTGAGCTACCGATTTAAGATTAATTGGGTAATCGTGGATTAATCGGAATGATTAAGAGAAAATGCCCAAAATGCCTACCATTCAAGACACAAGGCCCGAAATGCCTATAGGCGGAAGTGTTGGCCCTATCTACCCACGGGATGCGCATTCTGAGAATGTGTGTATTGGGTTACGCATTTACGAATTGTGTAACAGAGGTCACGCATCTCCAAGATGCGTGATGTCACACTTTCATCTACGGCGTGCTCTGATTGCAAAAATCGCCTTAATCCGTTCTACAGATTCAGGCCAACTCCACCAAATATGAGGACATCAAAACGATACCCACACCTCCCTCTTCATTATTCATTATTGATTTGTAAATTTCTAGCCCCGCAGGGGCGTAAATGAACAGATCGGAAAAGAAATCGGAATTTTAAACTCGAATTGGGTGTTTTCAATCTGGTGAAACAAATAAAAATCTACAATTACAGGGTTGTTGAGGGTAGAGAGACGATCATTTTGATATGTAGAACGTGTGTGCTCGTTACCTGTAGAGAACGCACGAATCGATTGAAAAACAATGAGCAAAACATGACGGCGACGGCTCTAAAAGACGATGAACAGTACTTGAGACATGCATGTTTGCATGTTGAACATGCACATGTCAAGATACGCATTTTCAACATGCATGCGTATCTCAAGTACTGTTCATCGAGCTACAATTCAGTTTAAAGAAGTACACGCATGTGTATTATGCGTGTAGCTACACGCATTCTCAACATGCGTGTACGATGGGTATTTAGGGCCATCTGTTCAGCCGGCAGGTATTTTGGACAAAAAATTCTGAATGGTGGGTATTTAGGGCCATCACCTAATGATTAATCGGATATTATAATAATATTTTTAATATATTAGTCTAATTTATAGTTAAACATATCATTTTAAATAAATTCATAGAATTAATCGAATTTCAAAAATCAAATCGATTGGTTAGCTTACAGAGGATTAATCGGGTCTATTAAATCAAGGATTTTTCGAAGCATGCATACTAGTTATATATACTGATCAACATATTTAATGAATATGTGTTCGATTTTTTTACTAGTTCATTAGTAAATTATCGTGTATATATTTATGTACGTAATAATTTACTAATTTCTTCGATCCATTTATTACCTTTTTTTGTTAAATTTCGAATTTAATATATGTTTACAATGTAATCATATATTTATAATTATAAATCCAATTTCTATTTATATATTTTATCAATAAACGCACATCATTATTTATAATGAGAAAACATAAGTAACATATTCTTCATAACACAATTTACTCGATTTTTTTTAAACAACTCAATATGTATCAAAAATTATTATACCTTAATCAATTCTTATATACTAGCTAAATTTTAATTGAGCTTAATTTTTATTAATATGTTTTGTATTTTTTTTAATGAGTTTGAGTTATATTGCACACACATATTATTAATAAAAAAAATTACTAATATTTTATTAATTTATATATGTGACGCCCTCCCGACCAGGGGCTCAGATCGGAGGGTCACTGACACACATCTAGATGCATACAATCTAATACAACAATATAAATATAACATGCTAATTAGGGTAGAGCATGGGCCGATTCGGTTTGGTTTTAGGGTAAAACCGGAACCGGAACCATATATCCCGGTTTTTAAAATCGAAAACCGTAACCACCGGTTCGGATTCGGATTCGGTTTTAAAACCCCGGTTCGGTTTGTAATGGTTCGGTTTCGGTTTTAAAACCGAATAAAAATAAAAATGAGAATAATATATTAATTTTCACAACACAACTTCAAAAATACAATTGTACTTTGTTGACATTATCTTCACAAATTATTATTTCGATATTTAAAACAAAAATAGCCAAAAGGATAGATGTTGCTGCACTATCTATATTTATTTAAATTTTAGCTCAAACATTGCTTGAGTCAATACAGTGGAGTATATATGTATGATAATGCCAGAACAGTTGCACTTGTATTAGATGTTTGCTAATTGAACGAGGATGACTGGATGAGGTCCAATTATAATGTGTAAACTAATGAGCAGTAGCATATTACAAAATGTATACATTTATTATTTTTAAAAACTCATATAAATTTTAAAATTTATATAAATTATATATATATATATATTAATAATAGGTTCGGTTCAGTTTTAACCTATAACCGGAACCGAAAGTCTCGGTTTTTTAAAATCAAAAAACACAACCGCCGGTTCGATTTCGATTTCGGTTTTTTCGTTTCGGTTTTCACCGGTTTCGGTTCGGTTTCGGTTTCAATTCGGTTTTTTGCTCACCCCTAATGCTGACTGGCCCCTACAAACTAACCAAGATCCATCACAGGTAATGGTATGAAACAAGCAAGCCATCATCTAACTAAGTTATATTTATTATAATTCTGAATTCAAAATATTATTATTACAACCCAAGTTCTCAAAGTACTACTGCCAATCCTCACAACTAACTTAAGATCTCCTCACTGAGCTGATATTGCATCTACCTCGGGAGCTACGTGGAAATGAACCAAGTCGGGTTCATGAAAGGTGCGCTTCCTCGCGGTTTGCATAGTACGGACCATGATGCTTATTTTTACTGTCAAAAGGTTAGACACAGAATAATAATGAGCCAACGCTCAGCAAATAACTAAGATCTCAACTGGCAACATGATATAATATTTCAAAAGATGACAGTAAATCACAGTATAGCATGGTTGTCCGAAGGCGATAGCAATATATAAACTTCAAAGCTGTGAAACAAAATATATTTCCAATGGTAAACCAATTTCTATTTTCTAGTCAAATCAAGAGTTCATAATTTAAGAAAACTGATTGGAGTTTTATTTCACCTTAATAGACAATACGGGTGATCAGCCCATACAGTCCCCATACCGGACACAAAGTCCCTCTGGACATCAATTCCTTTCATTAGGATAGCTTGGGTTCCCAAGAGGCAACACATTGGCCTATAAAAGTGTCGAACTGGACAGACCAGAACTACACAAAGAATACACCTTAAAAATTGACGGTACCGACATTACCCGTTGATCCGTCTCTCCAATCGTCAGGAATCCGTGGAAACCATTTAGACGGAGTTCCTATTATATTTTATAAAACTTTTCATTTTAAAATCATTTCGCTTTATAAAACTTAATTTATCTTCATAAAACATTTCGACTCTTTAACCTTTCAAAAATTCTTACCTCGAAGTACTTTCGACTCTCTGATAACAGATCAGCCCAGTCTAGGTAACTTCAAGGTAGTTTTAAGAAAACAACTCATTTTGATTTGCAATGATGAAAGTCAAAGGGTTTGACTAGGATTTCTAACATTAAAGGATCAAAGATACAAGTCTGGGTCAAGATGATATAGACTCAGGTTATCAAGGCAATTGATCAGGATTTCCAAGTTTCAAGGTCAACATGGTTTATTTAAAACAGGGTTTATCCGTCAGCCAATTTAGTTTGACTTTAGAAAACAGAATGGCATATATGGTCAAGAAGCAATTAAAAAGAATAAGGTTATAAAGGATTTGTGTTCAACATGGTATAAGATATGCATGCTCAACAAGATATATCAACCAGGAATAGAAACTACAAGTAAAGACAGAGTTACTTGCCTCCGGTAAAATGCAACAGCTCAGCTCAGTCTACTGGAACTCAACCTTAACTTTCCCTTTATTGCTAGGGCCTACATCCTTCGTATCTACATAAACCATAATCACTACTTTAGAATACTATACCACTTAATCGTCTCATCTTAATCTACCCAATCGATTCCTATAATTGCATCGATACTTAGCGTATATCATACGTACCTGATATCTACTAATAACTTGACTTGTAGTTCGTTAGTCACTAATCACATAACATTTAGCATATAAGTCATGCAATTCACATAAGCCGCTTAGCACTTAGCAGATACGCATAATTTATAAACATTCAAGCTAATTAACATATACTTTATTATTTAAAATTTTACGAAAATCGGGCTGAGTTTCCTTTATAATATAGACTAATCATCGGAAAATATCCGGCTCCAATACATAATCGAGTACCTACGATGGATTTAAAAATCCACCTACAAGCCCAATGAATTTATAATCATACTACTTGCTACTCACATCATGCTTCTAATACAAAAATTTATACACGAAATCATTTTAAGTTTTGAATTTACTCCTTAAATTACTTAATAAGCATAAATCAGATTTACAATTTCCGTATCAACCGAATAATTCATATTTATAAATAAAAATTCGAATTTATTTATATAATTTGAAGGATTTCTACATGCAGCCTACAACTTTGAAAATCAATTTGGAAAATTCATATCTAATCATTTCGTAACAATATCGACTAAATATCATGCATTTAATGATACATATACATCGAATTTAAACTATTAAAATTCGAAAATCCATAAAATTATCATACAATCGACATGCATCAATCCAAACAAGGTTAAAAATATTAATTAGGCTAAGAAAATTCATCACCGCCTCACCCGCCGGCTCACCGGAGCTCACCGCTGGCGGTGGCGGCGTTCGGGGGTGCCCAACAGTGGGTTTCCTTCCCAAACTCCACCAAATCACACTAACATCGACTGTATAGCAAGAACAAGGTAATCAGTTCCATTTCAAAGCCAAATCGCCACAATACTCTCATATACATACATATACATACACGGTCAGACATACATATACATGAATCAACAAGAACGAAGTAGCATAGTGAACTAGGGGTGAACAGGAGTATTTTAAAGCAAGAATCACAAGAATCGGCCAAGAAATGGCCATTGCATGCGGGGGTTCACGAGAACCGAGGCAAGACACTCACAGAGAGAGAACGGAGAGATAACATGCGAGAGAATGAGGAGAGGAAGAAGAGGCTACCGCCTCTTAATATAAAAACAAGGGGCAAAAACGTAATTTCATAATTACGATTTACTTTTCTGAAAAATCTACTTCTTTAATCATTTTTAAATCAAATAAAATATAATAATGGGGTGAAAATATTTTTAGAAAATTTTAAAATAAAATTTATGAATTTAGAAGCATCTACATATTTTTAAAATAATAATTGGGTCAAAAGTAAATTTTATACAAATTTTCGAAGTAAAGGCTCTTTATAAGAAATAATGCTTTTTAAATCATTTTAAAATACCAAATCACACAATTAAATACCCAAGATAATTTTTATAGCTCAACAATATCACAAATATGATAATACAAAAGATTTCATGATTAAAATCAGCTCCAATGATTTTATATGAATTTTAAAAGATTAAAAATGCACTTTAAAAATATTTTTAATGTTCCAAAAATCTATACTATTATATAAATTCCGAAACATTAAAAGTTTGGTTCAACGGTACCTATTGAATTTACATAATTACCCTTACTCAATTACAGATCTACTAACTAATCAATTTTCTTTTTCAGGTTACACATATTATCTACTATTATATAAATTCCGAAACATTAAAAATTTGGTTCAACGGTACCTATTGAATTTACATAATTACCCTTACTCAATTACAGATCTACTAACTAATCAATTTTCTTTTTCAGGTTACACATATTATCTTTTCTATTTTCAAGAACTAAATAATTTCCTTTTCATGTAAAATAAAATATCTTTTATATTTATCTATCTAAAATTTCTCTTTATTAATCAATTTCCTTTTTCAGTTTAAACATATAACCTTTTCTATTTTTCAATAACTAAATAATTTCCTTTTTTATTTAAAATAGAATATCTTTTATATTTTATCTACCTAAAATTTCTCCTTTTTAAAAACACTACGAGCAATTTTATTTAATAAAATAACATTTATATATAATTACTATTAACTAATCAAATACCTTTTTTAGTCAAAACACATTACCTTTTCTCTTTCTCTAACTAAATATCTCTTCTTCCAATTATATCATGGACTGTTACATTTTTCAGCAAAACACGTTACTTTTTTTTTTCTTTCTTCTTACTAAAACCTCCATTTATCTAATTATATTATAGGCGTTTCTATTTAATAATAAAAATAGTAATATTATAATACTAATAATTAACCAATTACCTTTTCAGCTAAAAATAACATAATTATATATAATTATTATTAACTAATCAATTACCTTTTTCAGTCAAAACACGTTACCTTTTCTCTTTTCTCAAACTAAAATCTCTCATTTTCCAATTATATCATGACGGTTACCTTTTTTCAGTAAAACACGTTGCCTTTTTTCTTTTTTCTTACTAAAACCTCCATTTTTCTAATTATATTACATGCGTTTCTATTTAATACAAATAAAATAATAATATTATACTACTAATAATTAACCGATTACCTTTTATACTAAAATATATCATTTTTTCTATTTTTTCTAATTACAATCCATTTTTTTCTAAAAATATAACGGGTAGCGTTACTTTCTCATTTTCTAAAAACTGTGAACAATTTTATTTCGTAAAATAACATAATTAAATTATAATTACTATAAACTAATCAATTAATTTTTTCACATAAATCATGCACGTTACTTTTCTATTTTCTCTAACTAAAATCTCTTTTTTCCAATTATATCACGGACGGTTCTTTTTAATAAAATAAACTAATAATATTATAATATTATTAATTAACCGATTACCTTTTTCAGCTAAAACATATCATCTTTTCTATATTTTCTAACTAAAATTCCTTTTATAATAGAAATATCACGGACAATATTATTTTCTCATTTTCTAAAAACATTACGAGCAATTGTATTTACTAAATAATGTAATTCAATTATAATTACTATAAACTAATCAATTACCTTTTTCACATTCTATTTAAAAATGAAGTAATAATTTTATAATTACTAATAATTAATTGATTATTCTTTTTAACTAAAACCTATCATCTTTTCTATATTTTCTAACTAAATCCCTACTTTTGTAGAAATATCACGAATAACATTTATATACTTATTATCAAATCATCTCATATAAAAAAGTAAACCTCCAAAATTCATGTTTTTAAAAAAATAATTTTAGTTAATGATTTTTTTTATATAATATAAAAAAATTCCGTGCATCGCACGGGTTTTAGGCTAGTATAAATAAAATTCCATGAGCACTTATGACATATACCAAACATCATATAATCACATAATCATGTTTTCAGTTTTCACACATAACTTGACTCCATAAAAATGTACTCATCATATATTTCACGTAACTTCCACATTTAACAATTAAATAAGCATTTAAATACCGCAAAAATTTCTAGGTCGTTATGATATATATCTTGAAAGTTTTAGAAATTAGTTATTAATATAATTTTTATATTATACCATATTAATTATTTTATTCAATTTCTAACCAAAATGTCTATTTGGTTAGATTTATATTATTATTCTGTATAAAAACTTAACTTAATTAATATTTCGAGACTAATTATTTTCAGAAATAATATGTATTTTGAGACTAATTTTTTTTTGTTTTTCTTTATTGTTCTCAGGTGCCTATCAGATATCTGAACAAGCAATATTAATTGAAAGACGGATGTAGAAGCTCTGATGTTGCAGAGATAAGCTGGTTCCCCTTCGAAATTTTGTAATATATATTTATTTAGGTATTTTTACTTCGAACATTAAAATTTTATTGTCTAAACGTTTTGAAACAAATTGCGTATTTTTCAGCTAGGTGATTAATTTTATTGAATGAAAAAAGTTTCTCTCTTTAAATCTACTGAAACTCTTTTCTTCGGATATTATATACAATACAATTCACTTACAAAAAAATATTATCGTTTGTCAAAAACAAAAAGGAACATGAAAAGATCAAACATGAAATGTAAGAATATTATTTTGTTGGTATCAAAAACTTCTCGTTCAATTAATGAAATATTAGTATTTTATTAAATATAAAGTAAAAACTCGTATCATGTTATACATACACAATATTACTTATTATATATGACCGAACATATGTAAAAGAAAATTGATATATCTTAATCACTTGGGTTAATGGTGTAACATATACACCCTTATTATATTAAAAGGATCAAATACATCCTTTATTTTAGTTTAGGGTACAACTTCTAGTTAATTTTCTCTTAACCATAGTTAAAAATTAATTTAGAATTAAAAATATTTAATATTATTAATTTCAATAATGTATTATTACTCCTAAACTTTAGAAGGGTTTTTGCTCTTAATTAGAAATTTAAAAAAACATCATATTTCATGTTAATATATACTCCTTGTGGTTTCTTTTAAAATCGCTTGAATTTTTGGCACGTACTTTATTCAAATTTCGTTTTGAAAATTAAAATTTGAATTTATATTTTTATTCACAAAAAGAATAAAAATAAATTTACTATGCAATCAAAACTCATTAAAGTACCTGCCAAAAGTCAAGCAACTATTAAAAAGAAACAAAGAAGTATTTATGTATATAATAGTTTCTGTTGCATGTTTGCTACAGTTACCATCCACTCTTTGCCACTACTTCTCTTTGTAATTACAAAAAAACCATCGTTACACCCTTATAATTCGGCCGCATTTTATCCAAATATCGTGTCATGTCTGCTACTGATAAGTGGATTTATATCCACTTGGAGCGCTTCATATCGGCTTAAATTGATTGATTTGGCCTCAAGTTTGTGGTAGTTTTGATATGTTTTGTTTAATTGTGCAGGGTTGAAGAAATGTCGATTAAGGGTGTAGTTTCCGTCGTTTTGGAGTTGATTTATGATATGGAATGAAGAATGGAGGCTAATGTCAACTATCAAGAAGTATACAAGTCATTAAGGATTAAAGACGGAAGCTCATGCAGAAGGAACGGGAAGAAAAAGCTGAAAAATCGAAGAAAAATCAATTTTCGCAGATTGAGGCCGAGCTGAGAGCTTAACTGGCGCTCTCAGCGCCGTGTAACGCAGATTGGAGCCATGCTCTCAGCCCCATTGGCGCTCTCAGCATCGTGGTGCGCTGGGAAAAATTACAGTTTTGCCCTTTTTACGATTTTGGCCATATCTTGAGTTTCGCAAGTCCATTTTGGGCGATCTTACTGTCCACGGGAAGCTAACGAGATTCTCTATCATTCTAAAGTGGTCCAGAGGTCCAATTACAGTTGGAACGGTCCAGAATTACTGAAGAAAAGCTAGCTACGAATT
This sequence comes from Kitagawia praeruptora, assembly GCA_037693485.1. Taxonomy (NCBI): domain Eukaryota; kingdom Viridiplantae; phylum Streptophyta; class Magnoliopsida; order Apiales; family Apiaceae; genus Kitagawia; species Kitagawia praeruptora. Next base: position 132,140,438 of record CM075352.1, read on the forward strand.
TTCCTTTAAAACAGAATCAGTTTAGGAAACGTAATTCTATTATAATTCTGTTTTGGTAGTTCTTGTTGGACAAGACTTCTAGAGCCTATATAAACACATCCAACCCTTGTAATTTGTATCATTAGGAGTATAACCATTACATATCAATTACTTAGATTTATTTGTATCTTTTCATACTTTGTTTTTATCATGGTTTCATCAGATCCCATGATGACGAGAGGTTCGATTATGAAATAATCGTTGTCATGGGATTCTAATGGATTTATTTATGGAGCTTTAGTATCTTGATGCTTTAAAGAACTGTGTGTGATGTATATCTGATATCCTCGTATGGTTGTGCTTAATTGATAGATGCGTAGCTAACATCTAATTTGTTAATCTCTTGTGAAGTGAAAGTGGATCTTGAGATTTAGAACTTACCATGCTAGCATAGGTTCATGATTGTTTATCAACATGATTCGTAGTATGAGATGAGAATACTTATATTGCCTTATGTGATCTTTATGGATAACTTATTCTTCAACCATTATGTTTTCAAATTCTATAGACATATAGGGTCTAAGCATAATCGGTATCTATTCATCTTCTATCTCTTTTGTGGATGTATGTTTAGTTTGGTATACGTATGCTGACAGGTAGCGTGTACTTGTTTCGTGTTGTCCGATCAGATATCATAACCATTGCATATAGTGATTAAAGGCGTCAGATCTAAGCAAAGTATTTAATGAAGTTAGGAGCCCATGCTTTCTCTTGTAGAAGTAATTTGATTTAAATTCTTGTTAGTTAGTTAATTCTTAGTTTGTTAATTTAATTCCTTAGTTAATTTTAGTTAATTAAAACCAAGTCTTGTTATTTGTCTTAGCAGTGAATAAAAACCATACATTGTTGCATAGGTGCAAAACTGAATTGAAACCATAACCAGATCTCTGTGGGAACGAACTCGACTTATATCTGTATTACTTGTGACCACGTACGCTTGCGTGATTTAGTGCAAATAAGTTTTTTGGCGCCGCTGCCGGGGATCATCGGTGTTTTAATTTTGGTTTATGTGCTTGTCAATAGTGGTCATTAGAGTTCACTGACTCGGATTGTTTCTTATATAGTTGTTTAGTTTTATGTGTTGCAGGTAGCAATGGGAGAACCAGCAGTAGCAGCGAAAGCATTGATGTATTATTCTCAACCAAAGCTCAATGACGTCCAATTTAGCATTGTCAGGCCAGCTATTGCAGCTAATACTTTCGAAATCAAGCCTAGCATAATTCAGATGGTGCAGAATTCGGTTCAGTTTGGGGGTACTCCTACGGAGGATCCTAATTTGCACATCCGGGATTTCATCGAGATCTGCAACACCTTCAAGATCAATGGTGTGTCGGAGGATGCTGTCAAATTGAGACTTTTCCCATTCTCTTTGAGGGATAAAGCTAAGGGCTGGTTACACTCTTTACCAGCCGATTCCATTACTACGTGGGAGGATCTTGCTCAGAAGTTTATTATTAAATTCTTCCCCATGGCTAAAACAACAGCTATTAGGAATGCTCTAACTCAATTTGCACAACAATCTGGAGAATCTTTATGTGAAGTTTGGGAGCGCTATACAGATATGCTTAGATCATGCCCTCATCATGGTATGCCGAACTGGATGGTAATCAACTATTTTTACAATGGGTTAGGATGGCAGTCGAGACAGATGGTGGATGCAGCTTCAGGAGGAGCATTATGGACTAAGAGCTATGAGGAAGCTTATGAGTTGATTGAGATGATGGCTGCGAATGAATACCAGAATCCAACTCAGAGATTATCACAAGGCAAATTAGCAGGAATTCTGGAAGTTAATACAGTCACAGCTCTAGCAGCTCAGCTAGAGGCACTTAATAAGAAATTGGATTTTATGTCAAAGCATGGGGTGCCTCAAGTTGCTAGTGTTTGTGAGCTTTGTGAGGGCGCACATGAGACGAGTCAATGTGCCATATCTTCTGAATCGACACAATTTGTGAGCAACTTCCAGCAACCTTCGCAACCAGCTCCAGCCACCTATCATCCCAATTTCGACTGGAGCAACAATCAAGATTTTCAGCAACAACAGTTTCATGGGGATGATGGTCAATCTTCGAATGAAAAATCTGAATTGGATGAATTAAGGTTGATGATTAAAAGTCAGGAGGTATCTCTCAAGACATTAGAGGATCAGTTTGAGCAAATTGCAAGTGCCTTTCTCAACGGGCCGCAGGGAGTTCTTCCTAGTGACACAGAGGTGAATCCAGGAAAACAAGATGGCATGGAGCAGGTCAATGCCATAACACTCAGATCTGGACAAGTCACGAACGATCAGAATTCAGCAATTGAGGATGAAGAAGGAATTCATGATCAGGATCCTATAGAAAAAGAAGAAAATTCTGTTTTGTCAGAACCCGTGGTGGATAGTGATGAGGAAGAAGAGTGTGAGTCGCTTGGCTTGGCTGATCTCTGGGTTTCTAAGGTGCTGGTTAATGAGGTGGTTCCATGGTCGAATCTTGAGGATAGTGCAATTGAGTCTTTTCTTCAGGAAGATGCTTTGCTAGAGTATGAGAGCAATAAAGATCTTCATGAGTTGTATAGGAATTTTACTTCTGATGAGATGTTAGATGAATTGAATGCTATTTGTTCTAAGCATGAAATTCAGCTTGAGGATTGTTCTTTTGATCCTAAGTGTGTGGTTAAGACTTCTGTTGGTGAACTACCCACCTCTGTTCCTAGTCCGTCTATCTCCATTCTTGATCAGTCTTTGGTAGAAAATCATCATGTTGAAGAAGCTTCCAAACTTGAGCTTAAACTACCAGATCACAGGAGGTATGTATATTTGGGTCATTCATCTACTTTGCTTATTATTATTGTTGTTAACTTTTCAGATAGTGGAGTGAACATTGTGGCTGACACCTTTGAAGAGCAAAGAAGGTTAAAACTTGTCATCAAGGCTATAGCTCCGGAAAAGATAATTAAATGGCCATATAGAGATACGGTCTAGCTAAAGACTCTAAACAAGCGCTTCGTGGGAGGCAACCCACGCTTTTCGGCAATTTTATTTAGGTATGTTTCCTGTTATCCCTTGTATTACATTCAATTTGTAAAGTATAATGAAATGTAATATGTAATGGAGGACATATATAACTCAACTAGGATAAAAGATAAATAATATTAACTCTATACAGGGATCGTGAAATTTGAAGAACAGGCACCAACAAGGATCAAGTCGCTGAAAGAAGTTCATTAACATGATCTAGCCTCAGTGACATAATAAGATGTACAGATGATTCAGTTGAAGGGCCAAAAGATTTCATGTATTTGAAGATATTGCTGCAGGCTAATAAATTGGAATGTAACGAAGGTGTGAAGATCAAGATCAGTGATAGTCACTTGTGAACCAGACCAGTGCACCAAGTGTCAACACATACGGGAAGGATCAACACATTAATTCATAGAAAGAATTGCCAAAGCCTATTGACGATCAAGGACAGACATAATATCTCAAGGTATTGTCAAAAGTTAATTTACTCTGAAAATTAAATAAGTAACAGATTAATTAATTATTTATAACAAAATAATTAAATTAATCTGGTACTTGAATTATTTTCTGAGGTGAATTAAAACAGCAGAATAAACAGAAGAGAGAAAATGAATAGTATCCAAAATCACTATTCATATGAATAGTAACCGAAATCACTATTCACATGAATAGTAACCGAAATCACTATTCATATGAATAGTACTATTCGTATGAATAGTAACCGAAGTTACTATTCATGTGAATAGTACCCAAAAGTACTATTCATAAAGTAGGAAACATGTGGGGCCCACATGAATTAAAAAATTCAAAGTTAAGACTTTGAAATTGAAAATTCAGCAGCTTTGAATGTCAAAATATTAGGCAGAATATACGTAATCAATTACGTATATTAACTGCATAGTGACTTTCTGAAAACCTATAAATAGGCCTGTTGTATTTCATTTCAAAACACACCTCAACACACAACTTTCTCTCTCTCTTAAATATCTTCTCTGTGTAAGCTGCTAGACAGTCCATCTAGTAGGAAAGCCGGCTTAGCCCGCTTTCAGGAAGTGTCGGATAGAAGGTCCTCGTGCCTAAACTATCCTTAGGAGCGTTCGAGTTTTTGAAGCTAATCCGTTGGATTAGAAGTTGTAACACCCCTTGGGTTTTTATCAGTTCAAAGATATTTTCCCGAACAAATTTTTTTATTTCGATTCAGTTGTTGACCTCATTTTTCACATCTCGAAAATCGAAATATTTTTAAATAACGTATTCAACCCCCCTTCTACGTTATTCCGGACCTAACAATTGACATCAGAGCAAGTTGATCGATATACAGATCAGATCCGGTGTTGTACGTTACTGTTCACAGATACGGTACTGTTCACAGATACGGTACTATTCACATATACGACACTATTCACAAATACGGTACTATTCACAGATACGGTACTGTTCACAAATACGGTACTGTTCACAGATACGGTACTATTTACATATATGGTACTGTTCATAAATACCGTACTGTTCATTTTGAGCCACTCTGTTACTATACAAAAAGCCATACAATCATGACAGAGAAAACACAAACTCCAACAACAAGCAGATATGAATCAATTAGAGTTCCAATACTCAGGGCATCAGAATATCCCATATGGAAGGTGAAGATGGAAATGTTTCTGGAGGCTACAGATCCAGAGTACTTAGACAGAATCCATGATGGTCCACATAAGCCTACAAAATTGTCTGTTGCAGTTGCTGGAGAAGAACAGAAAATGATTCCAAAAGAGAAGAAAGACTACACTCCTGAAGATATCTCCTCTATTAGCAAAGATGCTAAAGTAAGGCATTTATTACATAACGCCCTTGACAATGTTATGTCTAACAGGGTCATTGGATGCAAAACTGCTAAGGAGATTTGGGATGTTTTGGAAGTCAGATGTCAAGGAACCAAAGCCATCAAAAAGAACAGGAGAACAATACTCACACAGGAGTACGAGCACTTTGACTCAAATGCTGATGAGTCATTAACAGACATATATGACAGATTCCTGAAATTGTTGAATGATCTATCACTGGTAGATAAGGAGTATAATCTTGAAGACTCCAATCTGAAATTCTTGTTGGCTCTTCCTTAGAAATGGGACTTAAAGGCCACTACCATCAGAGACAATCATGATCTAGAAGACATGTCCCTTGATGAAATCTATGGAATGCTTAAGACTCATGAGCTTGAGATGGAACAAAGAAGCAAGAGGCATGGAAGCAAGACCAAGTCAATTGCTCTTAAAGCTGAGGAGAAAGCTTCTAAAGAAATTGCTGTGAAAAAGAGTCAATCCAAAGGAAAGGCTCTTATTACAAAGTCTGATACTGAGTCATCAAATTCTGATGATGACTCAAACTCTGACAATCTCACAGACTCTGATGATGATGGTAGTGATGCTGAGATGATACAACTTGCAGCCCTAATGGTGAAAGGCTTCAAGAAGATGGCTTACAAGAACTTCAGGAAGGGAAAGAAGTTCACACGAAGAGATTCAAATTTTGACAAGAAGAATTTCAGAAAAGCTGAGGGAAAGGAAAGCAGGTCTGGGAAAGTCGACAAGTCCAAGATCACATGCTATAATTGTGGTGAGAAAGGACATTTTGCACCTGAGTGCAAGAGAGCCAAAGCTGATAAAAGTCAAGCTTACATCACAAAGAAGAAGGACTGGGCTGACACTTCAGACTCTGAAGATGAGGTGAACTACGCCTTAATGGCAAATGTTGATAGTATCTCTGAAGCTACTGAGACCAAGGTACCTCACTCTATTCTAGCTTTTGATACTACTGATATATCTGAGTTAAGACTCTTTCTTAAAAACTTGCATGTTAGCTATAGAGATCAGACTTTAGAAAATGAAAGAATAAAATCTGAAAGTCTAGACCTTAGAAAGAGAAATGATTATCTAGAATCAGAATTAGTCCAGATGTTAGAAATTCAGAAAGAGAGAGATGATGCTATTTTTGTTAAAAATGAATTATTGAAAAAGCATGCTTATCTTGAATCTGAACTTGCTAAAGAAAGAAACATTCTTAAAATTTGGACTAACTCTGGTAAGAAAACTCAGGATATCATAGACAATGATTGTTGGAAAGAAGGTCTAGGTTACACTGATAAAAAGAAAACTGTCAACCTAGAAGCTGAGACCTCTAAACCTGTATTTACTGAAAAGGCTGCAAAACCAAAAATTAATCATGTGAGGTTTGTACCAAAATCTGACAAACCAAAACAGGATAAAGCCAAATCAGTAGATATTAGTTCAATGTCTCAGAAACAGCTTAAACACAAGCTGAAGGAGTTAAAAAGAATAAACAAGGTAAAAGAACCTAGGAAAAACAGAAATGGAAAGGTAGGCATCAGTAAAAGCAATAACTATATGCCTATTCCCAATGCTCCTAGGAAGAAATGTTATAACTGTGGAAGTCCTAACCATCTTGCTGCTTTTTGCAGGAAGAATAAAAATATAAACTCTATACCTCCTAAGTCAGGAGTTAAGAGTGGTTCAGTTAGGTTTAAGCCACAGAATCCTTGTTTTCACTGTGGCAGTATTTGGCATTCTATTTATACATGCAAAGAGTATCATAAGTTGTATTATGATTATTATGAACTTAAACCCTCTTTGAATAAATTCAAGATTGATTCTACATGTATAAATTCTGATAAAAAGAATGTTAGCACAAACTCTGATAAGACTTCTGCTGCAAAAGCTAACAAACTTAATAAGACCAAAGGATCCAAGCAAGTCTGGGTCCTTAAAACTAATCATTAGTGGTTTTTGTGATTGCAGGGTAACAGGAAAAATATCCTTGTTCTGGACAGTGGATGCTCAGGACACATGACTGGAAATAAAGCCCTGCTATCAGAATTTGTGGAGAAGGCTGGCCCAAGTGTTTTTTATGGAGATGGCAACATAGGAAGGACTCTGGGATATGGCAATATCAAACTTGGGAATGTCATCATTGAATCTGTAGATCTAGTTTCAGAACTCAAACATAATCTACTAAGTGTGAGTCAAATCTGTGACAGAGGTTATCATGTGGATTTCCTTGAAGAACACGGTGAAGTTGTAAGCAAATCTACAGGAAAAGTTGTTCTGAAGGGATACAGGCATGGTAACATTTATGAAGCCAAGATTTCAACAAACTCTGATGGCTCTGCAATCTGTCTACTGAGTAGAGCATCAATTGAAGAAAGCTGGGATTGGCACAAGAGACTTTCTCATCTGAATTTCAACAGCATTAATGAGCTAGTGAAGAAAGATCTTGTGAGAGGATTGCCCAAATCAGTTTTTACTCCAGATGGCCTATGTGACTCATGTCAAAAGGCAAAACAAAGGAAAACTTCATTCAAAAGTAAGACTGAATCCTCAATTCTTGAGCCATATCACTTATTGCATGTTGATTTATTTGGTCCAGTAAATATAATGTCTATTGGAAAGAAAAGATATGCTTTGGTTATTGTTGATGAATACACCAGATATACATGGGTATATTTCATGCACAAGAAAGAAGAAACTGCATCAATCTTAACAGAGCATGTCAGACAACTGGATAAAGGATCTAAGCATACAGTGAAAATCATAAGGAGTGATAATGGCACTGAGTTCAAGAATGTAGTCATGGAAGAGTTTTGTAAAGAAAATGGAATAAAGCAAGAATTCTCTGCACCTGGAACTCCACAACAAAATGGAGTAGTAGAGAGAAAGAACAGGACTCTCATAGAAGCTGCAAGGACCATGCTTGATGAAGCAAAGCTGCCAACTTACTTCTGGGCTGAAGCTGTGCAAGCTGCTTGTTTCACACAGAATTCTACACTCATAAACAAGCATGGTAAAACACCATATGAGATGGTGAAAAATAAGAAGCCGAACCTGAAGTACTTTCATGTGTTTGGATGTAAATGTTTTGTTCTTAAGACTCATCCAGAACAGCTTTCCAAATTTGATTTAAAAGCTGATGAAGGAATCTTTGTTGGATACCCACTATCCACAAAAGCATTCAGAGTCTACAATCTGAGAACAAAAGTGGTCATGGAATCTATCCATGTGTCTTTTGATGATAAGAAGATAACAGGACTTGAAGACTTTGATGAACATGACCAGTTGAGATTTGAGAATGAAGAAATAAATGCTGATCTACAAAATTCTAATACTCTTTCAGACTCTATTGTTCAATCTATACCAGTAGATCAGACAGCAGCACATGTTGAGGGGGAGTAAGTGAACGATGACCCCCAATCAAGTGAAGAAACATCTACTGCTAATGATTCTTCAAACTCTGAAAGCAACAGCTCAGGAGGAGCAAACAATGATTTTGGATCTACTAGTCATCACACTCAACACAATTATGAACTTGGGGAATCATCAAGATCAAATCTGCCGAGACAAAGGGTATGGAGTAGAGCGCATCCCTTTGAACAGATCATTAGTGAACCGAACACGGGTGTACAGACTAGAAGAGCAACACAGAATGAATGCAATTTCGCAGGATTTTTATCTCAAATTGAACCTAAAAAGGTTGATGAAGATCTTGATGATCCAGATTGGGTAACTGCAATGCAGGAAAAACTCAATCAGTTCGAAAGGCAGAAAGTATGGAAGCTGGTGCCAAGACCAAAAGATAAATCTGTAATTGGCACTAGATGGGTGTTTAGGAATAAACTGGATGAAAATGGTATTGTTACGAGGAACAAGGCTCGATTGGTAGCAAAGGGTTACTCTCAAGAAGAAGGAATTGATTATGATGAAACCTATGCTCCAGTTGCAAGGCTTGAAGCAATCAGGATGTTCTTAGCATTTGCTGCACACTCCAACTTTAAGGTTTTTCAGATGGATGTGAAGGGTGCATTTTTTAACGGAGATCTAGAGGAAGAAGTCTATGTTGAACAACCCCCTGGGTTCGAAGACAAGGAATTTGAAGGTTTTGTGTACTTTCTCTTCAAAGCTGTCTATGGTCTCAAGCAAGCCCCTTGAACATGGTATGATACTCTCTCCAAGTTCTTACTTGAAAATGGTTTTACAAGAGGTATCATCGACAAAACTCTCTTTCATAAAAAGCATAAAAATGATATAATTCTGGTGCAAGTATATGTGGATGATATAATATTTGGTTCTACTAATGATTTGCCAAGCTAATGCAGAGTAGGTACGAGATGAGCATGATGGGTGAGTTGTCCTTCTTTCTTGGACTTCAAGTTATTCAGAAGCCTGATGGTATTTTCATCTGCCAATCAAAATACATAAAGGATCTTCTGAAGAAGTATGGGATGGAAGAAGCAGCTACTGCCAAGACCCCGATGCCAACTGCTGTCAAGCTTGATGAAGACAAATCTGGTAAGTCAGTTGACATCACGAAGTATCGAGGTATGATCGGCTCTCTCTTGTACTTAACTGCTAGTAGACCAGATATTATGTTCGCAACTTGTCTATGTGCTAGATTCCAGGCTAACCCTAAAGAGTCACATCTTATAGCTGTTAAACGTATTTTCAGATACCTTAAGGGAACCCCCAATCTTGGGATTTGGTACCCTAAAGGAACAGGTTTTGACCTAGTTGGCTATACAGATTCTGACTTCGCAGGTTGTAAGATTGATCGGAAAAGTACTTCTGGAAGCTGTCAGTTTCTAGGAAGAAGGTTGGTATCTTGGTACAGCAAGAAGCAACACTCAGTATCTACCTCGACAGCCGAAGCAGAATACATTGCGACAGGTAGTTGTTGTGCTCAGATCCTGTGGATGAGGAATCAACTTCAGGACTATGGACTCATGTTGGACAAAATTCCAATTCTATGCGACAACACGAGTGCCATTGCCATTGCCAACAATCCAGTTCAACACACCAGGACTAAGCATATTGATATCAGGTATCATTTCTTACGAGAGCATGTCATGAACGGAACTGTGGTATTATATTTTGTTCCCACAGATCAACAAATTGCAGACATCTTTAATAAACCACTGGATGAATCCACTTTCTCCAGGTTAGTTGGTGAACTTGGGATGTTAAATCTGTCTAATTAATTTTGGATAATCAATAACTGCAATTTGTTATAAATTCACAGGTATTTTAAATGTCCATATTTTTAGGACTTGTGAATTTACTTTGCATCCAGTCATCATTTTTTTTATAGGTATCTCTATATTAATTACCACGCTTATAAATGCTATATTTTATGGTAATTAGTTAGTAAATAATTGAGTTAATTGTAGCATAATTAAATAAATATTTTATTGACATATATCAATTAATGATATTTTGTTAATTTTATGTCTATTTAATTGTGAGTTTATCTGATTATTGTGGATTAATTCTTGATTTACTGTGTTATTATTTTTAAATCCATAATAATTAGAAGTATTATATGTGTATATGCATAGACTGATAGGTTTCGGCGATAAGATGTTTTTTCGGCCGACAGGTTTCGGTGATAAGATGTTTTTTCAGCTAATTAGGTAGTTAGGTGAGAAATTATTGAGCGGTGTTATTTTTCAAACATAACCTGTCACTATTACACCTAACCCACTAATACTTGAAACCTTATAAATGATGAGTTTTTGTTTGTGTTTAACATCATCAATTTTCAGATATACATAGAATATACACACAATTGCTGAATATTTCAAGCTTTGACCGGAAAGATATCTCAATCTAGCTGGTGGTTTTTAGAGCAGATTTCATATTCTTGTTATACGTACTAACCCTTGTTTTTGAATTTCCTCAAAGTTTTTGAAAATGGCATTGCAGGGAAGCTTTTTAATTGCTAAAGTTAATCCTGTTTCTATTCAGCAAATCGAAACCATTCAGGATGAGCAATTTCGGGCTTGGACACAATTTCTGAATGAACATTCATTAATCCGCTATGCTTTAGTTACACAGGTGCAGCTTAACCATGATGCATTGTGTGAATTATATTGCAGTGCGGTTAACACTTCTGGATAGGACGGGTGTGCATTCACATATCGACTATTTGGTAGGTCGATTAGGGTCACTGAACGAGATGTTAATCGAATTCTTCATTTTCCTATGGAAAATCTCGTTTCTGATCCTACACCTGAACAGATTGAAATGTTCTTTCGTTTTATAAGGTACCAAGATGGCAATTTCAATACTGGTAATCTTTCTAGAACGTTTCTAACCCAGTACTGGAATTTCTTCTTTCACACTCTTAACCATGTTTTTTCCTCAGATAGAACAAATCAAGATCGAATACCTGAATTTATTCAAATAATAGGGTATGCGGTCGCCAATAATTTGAGGATTAATCTTGGAAAAATTATGCTTGGTCAAATCATTTTAAAAATGAAACGCTTGGGAACAAGAGACATTCGGACTCAAAATGTCAAATGTCTATATCCAAGGTTTCTACAGTTAATATTGAATGATTTTTTGAATGATGAAGACAGGGTACGCTTGGAAAATGGTCAAAAGGTGGAATGTTCTTCCATGAAGACGAATGTAATTAATTACATAAGCAAAAAGAAATATACGGATGTGCCTACAGTCCTAACTGAATATCTAAAGACTGTCCCACTTCCGTTGTTACCACGACCAGTGAGAGCAGGTATACGACAAGGTAATATTTCAATCCCTGCTATTCCAACCTTTGTATTCCATATTGTGTCACAGGAAATACAGTTTCTACAGCCCCCAGTGGCCATCTTACCCGACCAAGAGCAGGAAATCCCACCAACTCTAACACAGGCCGAAGAGCCCATTCTACAAATGCAAACACAAACACAACAAACTCCTACACCTCAATTGTCACTTAAAGGACCAGTCATCCACATTATTGAGGGAGATAGTGCCTCAGCAGCACCACATAAGGAGTTAGTTACAACAGCCGCTCTACCTCATTCTAAACGAAGTAAACCCAATGAACCTGAGGTAACGGCAACTGTTAGTGAAACAATTCTTTCTTATCCAATGAGTGCAAATGTAAATGAGGTTGAATTGACGGGAGCAACTATCTTGAGTTCCATTTCACGGAACATACGAGTGGTTGATGATCTTTCTAAAGATCAAATGCCTTCACAGGCATCCGAGGTGGAATTACCTACCTCAATAACTGCTGGTGAATCTTCCATTTTATGGAATGATCCATTGGTGGGTGGTTCTTTTATGAACCAAGTGTCTTCACAGACGTACGAGGGAAACTTGGGTTTTGTGCCATTTAATCGATTCAAGTTTAACCTCCCAGAGGGAAAATCTCTGGATCTCTTTCGAGATTTACCACTTTTTACCAGTGGTCGGCAACTCGCTTCACGCGAGGACGGAAGCTCACGAACTTTCATTGCACCATCCATGACCTCTGAAAAAGGGGCTAGGATGATTTCATTTGCAGGTACACATATCGGTGGAAGCTCTAGAGGAAAGTTGAGGGAAACACCAACAGAACATGTAAGTGTAACCCAAACCACTAAATCGAGTGAATATAGAGTGTTGAGTGAAACACCTGCAGAACGTACAAGTGAGCAACCTACTCAACCACATGCACTTGTAACCAGAAAGGAATATAGCAGACTCCTTACACGGGTCCAAACAATGGAGAAAGAGTTGTCAAATATTTGTAAGTCCATTGGAGAAATCAAAAATTTGCAACTTATTCAACATGATGCATTCCAGGTTCAATTAAGTTCAATGGCAGCCCAGTTTAGTCATGCAATCAACTCCTTGGTAAAGCCATCTTCGTCTAATTTACCAACTCCACATCCTACTAATCTGGAGGATAACCCAACTGAGGGGGAGAAGGTGGATGATCAAGAAAAATCTACTAGGCGTAAGGGCAAGGAAAAGGTTGTTGACACGGAATTAACTTTATTTTGGGAAAGGAAAAACTAATGGGAGTATTAGTGCAATGTGGAAAGAAAGCAAAGGCAAACTTGAAGATATGTTCAGTCTACAGGAACAATTGTCTTGCACTTGGTTAATTTTTAGAAATCTGGAAAATGTATATATATGATCCAGAATGCACTTTAATATTATTTATCTTTGTATTTTATTTGTATCAGTTGAGTTATCCTCTAGGTATTTGCTTGTCAAACCCTAACAATCAAATAGGGGGAGATTGTAAAGTATAATGAAATGTAATATGTAATGGAGGACTTATATAACTCAACTAGGATAAAAGATAAATAATATTAACTCTATACAGGGATCGTGAAATTTGAAGAACAGGCACCAACAAGGATCAAGTCGCTGAAAGAAGTTCATTAACATGATCAAGCCTCAGTGACATAATAAGATGTACAGATGATTCAGTTGAAGGGCCAAAAGATTTCATGTATTTGAATATATTGCTGCAGGCTGATAAATTGGAATGTAACGAAGGTGTGAAGATCAAGATCAGTGATAGTCACTTGTGAACCAGACCAGTGCACCAAGTGTCAACACATACGGGAAGGATCAACACATTAATTCATAGAAAGAATTGCCAAAGCCTATTGACGATCAAGGACAGACATAATATCTCAAGGTATTGTCAAAAGTTAATTTACTCTGAAAATTAAATAAGTAACAGATTAATTAATTATTTATAACAAAATAATTAAATTAATCTGGTACTTGAATTATTTTCTGAGGTGAATTAAAACAGCAGAATAAACAGAAGAGAGAAAATGAATAGTATCCAAAATCACTATTCATATGAATAGTAACCGAAATCACTATTCACATGAATAGTAACCGAAATCACTATTCATATGAATAGTACTATTCATATGAATAGTAATCGAAGTTACTATTCATGTGAATAGTACCCAAAAGTACTATTCATAAAGTAGGAAACATGTGGGGCCCACATGAATTAAAAAATTCAAAGTTAAGACTTTGAAATTGAAAATTCAGCAGCTTTGAATGTCAAAATATTAAGCAGAATATACGTAATCAATTACGTATATTAACTGCATAGTTACTTTCTGAAAACCTATAAATAGGCCTGTTGTATTTCATTTCAAAACACACCTCAACACACAACTTTCTCTCTCTCTTAAATATCTTCTCTGTGTAAGCTGCTAGACAGTCCATCTAGTAGGAAAGCCGGCTTAGCCCGCTTTCAGGAAGTGTCGGATAGAAGGTCCTCGTGCCTAAACTATCCTTAGGAGTGTTCGAGTTTTTGAAGCTAATCCGTTGGATTAGAAGTTGTAACACCCCTTGGGTTTTTATCAGTTCAAAGATATTTTTCCGAACCAATTGTTTTATTTCGATTCAGTTGTTGACCTCATTTTTCACATCTCGAAAATCGAAATATTTTTAAATAACGTATTCAACCCCCCTTCTACGTTATTCCGGACCTAACACAATTCAATGGGGACATTGAGTATTCTAAGTTTGGGGGTGGTTTGGGGATAAGTAGTATGTGGTAGTTATTAATGTTGATTGTGTTCATGTAGGATATCATGTTTTGCATATTAGTCGTAATTCATGCATATATGTTCGTATTATTTATGTGTGTTTCATATAGGACATTCTGTTATTTTTGTTTGTTTTACCATGTGAGTTCATATTAGTTGCATTTTCATGGCATGCATATTTCATGATCCTTTAGGACGAGCTGATTCTGATTGATAGGTGGATGTTGATTTGGGTGTGATGATGATGAGTAGAGGGCTGATTTATAGTTTCTATGAAATTGACTTGCATGTTACGGGAACAAAATTAATTACAAAGTCTCATTGGGTGCTTTTGGGCTAGGTTAGGGTCATGCCTGTTGGATGTTTTGAGATTTAATCACTTGTTTATATTTAGAATTTTCGTTATTCCCTTTATAGCGTAGGAACATTAAAGTCTAAGTTTGGGGGAAAACAGGAATTTCATGTTAATTGTTAATAATTGTCAATAATGGCTAGGCGTCAAATGGCTAGTAGCCAGCTCATATTTATATGAGTAGTCTAGGGTTGGAAATGAGAAAGGCTCATTCCAGATTGCATAAAAAAAATGAAAAAAAAAATAAAGAAAAAAAAAAGAGTCCAATTTTTATTTGTTTCTATGCAAAATTAACCAGAGTGAGCTCTTTAATACTCGAGTAATTAAGTCTGAGGGGACTTAGTCCTAGCAACCTAAAGCCTTGTGGATTGGGATTGCTGACCTAACACTCGCTACATGGGTATTATTGTATAAGCCTTTTGGGGTCTCATTCATTGCACGGTTAAATAAGCATGCGTATTGGATATAGTATTATGTGTCATAGTAATAAAGCATGAGTTCTGTCTACCTTGGATAAGGGTGGAGGTGTTCCTAGGTTATGAAGTGTCTACAGTCTATTCTGTTTATAAACCTGTGATTTTCTTGACGGAAAGCATGTATGATTTTTGACCTAGTTTTGAGAGTATTTCTGATGAGCATTGCACACATGCACGTTTCTGTTCATGTACTGTTAGTATACGGGGACTTAGTCGAGCTCTGCTTGGATTTGTTGCATTCTTTGAGATATTTGCTTGTTAGTTGGTTTTGGTGAGTTTGAGGGGATCTTTGCATCATATTAGTTGCATTCATGCATTGCATTGCATTGGATTTTGTGGGTACATTCGCTATAGGCCCTCACGAGACCTTACTCGTCCACTAGGGCTGCCTAGGGGTTTAAAGGGCTTGTTGTATATGCCAAATGCAACCGTGATCACCTACGGAAGTGGTACTAATTAGTTAGTTAGTTGTAATTATTAATGCTTGAGGACAAGCATCGGTTTAAGTTTGGGGGTGTGATAATTGGATTTATATCCACTTGGAGCGCTTCATATCGGCTTAAATTGATTGATTTGGCCTCAAGTTTGTGGTAGTTTTGATGTGTTTTGTTTAATTGTGCAGGGTTGAAGAAATGTCGATTAAGGGTGTAGTTTCCGTCATTTTGGAGTTGATTTATGATATGGAATGAAGAATGGAGGCTAATGTCAACTATCAAGAAGTATACAAGTCATTAAGGATTAAAGACGGAAGCTCATGCAGAAGGAACGGGAAGAAAAAGCTGAAAAATCGAAGAAAAATCAATTTTCGCAGATTGAGGCCGAGCTGAGAGCTTAACTGGCGCTCTCAGCGCCGTGTAACGCAGATTGGAGCCATGCTCTCAGTCCCATTGGCGTTCTCAGCATCGTGGTGCGCTGGGAAAAATTACAGTTTTGCCCTTTTTACGATTTTGGTCATATCTTGAGTTCTACAAGTCCGTTTTGGATGATCTTACTGTCCACGCGAAGCTAACGAGATTCTCTATCATTCTAAAGTGGTCCAGAGGTCCAATTACAGTTGGAACGGTCCAGAATTATTGAAGAAAAGGTAGCTACGAATTTTCCTTTAAAACAGAATCAGTTTAGGAAACGTAATTCTATTATAATTCTGTTTTGGTAGTTCTTGTTGGACAAGACTTCTAGAGCCTATATAAACACATCCAACCCTTGTAATTTGTATCATTAGGAGTATAACCATTACATATCAATTACTTAGATTTATTTGTATCTTTTCATACTTTGTTTTTATCATGGTTTCATCAGATCCCATGATGACGAGAGGTTCGATTATGAAATAATCGTTGTCATGGGATTCTAATGGATTTATTTATGGAGCTTTAGTATCTTGATGCTTTAAAGAACTGTGTGTGATGTATATCTGATATCCTCGTATGGTTGTGCTTAATTGATAGATGCGTAGCTAACATCTAATTTGTTAATCTCTTGTGAAATGAAAGTGGATCTTGAGATTTAGAACTTACCATGCTAGCATAGGTTCATGATTGTTTATCAACATGATTCGTAGTATGAGATGAGAATACTTGTATTGCCCTATGTGATCATTATGGATAACTTGTTCTTCAACCATTATGTTTTCAAATTCTATAGACTTATAGGGTCTAAGCATAATCGGTGTCTATTCATCTTCTATCTCTTTTGTGGATGTATGTTTAGTTTAGTATACGTATGCTGACAGGTAGCGTGTACTTGTTTCGTGTTGTCCGATCAGATATCATAACCATTGCATATAGTGATTAAAGGCGTCAGATCTAAGCAAAGTATTTAATGAAGTTAGGAGCCCATGCTTTCTCTTGTAGAAGTAATTTGATTTAAATTCTTGTTAGTTAGTTAATTCTTAGTTTGTTAATTTAATTCCTTAGTTAATTTTAGTTAATTAAAACCAAGTCTTGTTATTTGTCTTAGCAGTGAATAAAAACCATACATTGTTGCATAGGTGCAAAACTGAATTGAAACCATAACCAGATCTCTGTGGGAACGAACTCGACTTATATCTGTATTACTTGTGACCACGTACGCTTGCGTGATTTAGTGCAAACAGCTGCAAGCCTACAAGTCTACAACCAGTGCTCGACAGCCTGTGCAATATACATACAGCTGAATATATACGTATCACACACAATTATCAAGAATTCAATTTTTGAATTCAAATTTGAATACCTATCATCTCTATCAAATAGAACTATCAATAATACAAATACAAATTTGTAAATACTTTCTCTCCTTTTTCTCTCCACTTATCTCATCTCTATCAAATTTTTATTTACTAATTTTACTAATCATGATTTTCTTATTTTAATTGCAGGTGAATTTGTGATGGATTGAACATGAGATCAAGATTACAAGGTACAATTCTAATTCAATTTCTCTTCCTAATTCTTTTTGCCATTAATTCTGAGATCTTCTTTATTGTAGATTAAACTCTGTCTACAAAGTGTTCGATGGATTGAGCATGAGAATAAGATTGATCATGATGGTTTGCTAAAGAATAAGAATCAGTAAATATTTTTTCTAGGTATTTTTAATTTTCTTTTTGGCTTCAAATTTTAGGATGAATTTATTTATACAAATTGTTACATGTAGCTTATTTAACATCGAGATGCAGTAAAGCTCTTTTTTTTTTGTTATTATTTTGTAGTGCTGAGATACTACAATTATGGTTTCGTTTTTATTTTGTAGTTTATTGGAGTACAATTGTATTAACCAGAGATTTGGATAATGGTTTGAAAAGCGATGATGATAATTTAGGGGTTATTAGCATTTTGTTGGGGTTATTAGCATTTTGGAAGAAATCACTGGTGAAAATTCAGTGGTAATGGTCATAATTTGTTGTATCTGTTAATTCTACTAATAGGTACTCAGAAGAGTCAACAAAACCTATTGTCATCGCAAGACAATTGATGATTTTCTGGAAAAGACCCCTCCATCGAAGGTACCATTTTTTATTTATATTTTTAAAAATTTGTTTTCTTGATTAATTGTATAATTATTTGGTTTTCGAGTTTGTGGAAGATTTGTGAAGATATAGAATTTGGGTCAGATTTTAATTTGTGATTATGAGATTATAATGTGTGTATGGTTGCTTATGTTGTGTATTAGACTCATGGTCCTGTTCGATTTGATTTTTATTGAATTTGAGCTTTAAGGGTGTCCAGAATATGGATTGATTTAAAAGATTTTTTGTTAGCAATAGAAGCTAATTTACATTCATAAGGAAGTCAGAGAAGTAAATAGGGGAAGAGAGGACTTGAGATATGTAAGCCTCAAATGAGTAAATTATTACTAAAAAATTTGTAAGTTTGAAGGGATCGAGGCGCCGCCGAAGGCGGGGCCGAGGAGTATTTTTAAAACATAATAATTCTCAAAACTACTCATAACATTGTGTAATTAGATTATTACTTAATATTAGTCCTCAAAATATTCATAGTATTATGCTACAAGTGAGTGTTGTCTGATTGTTCTTATTATTTGTTTTTTCATATTGGTTGCAATTGAAAATATTCTAACAGGTTGTTTACTTGATGTATAAATTTCTATTGTTTATCGCAAAAGTGAATCGGGTTGAACATGATTTATTACGTTTGGTTACCTTGCTAATCTTTTATTATTTATTATTTTAAGTTATAAATCCTGAAGTACGAATATATAAGAATAAGTTGAATGGGCATACCTCATTAATTGTACTATTATTTTATTTATATATGGATATTTATAATTTTGACTAATGCAACTTTAGACTAATGAACACAATAATGGTGATTCCATATCCATTCATTTAGAAATTGAAACTTTTGAAGCCCTGCTGGATACCTTTTGAATGCGAAGACTGAGAAATGAGAATATATACTTGGATGTGTCAAACATGGTGCAAAGAAACTGAATTCTTGAGCGAACTTATTGTAGAAGGAAGAGTTGCTCCTGGAAAGGTTGTGTTAGATGGATTGGTTGTACCTTTGGTTTAATTTGAAACTCTGTACCCTAGAAATTGTGTTGGATATTGGATAATTTCTTGGCTGTGGAATTTGGTGTGTCTCATTGGGATAACAATGTCAGTTGGGACATAATTATGAGGCCACTTATTTTATAGGTTCTTTGTGCTATAACCTCATGGAAGATCTTTGAGGTTGTGTTCAAGCCTAGAGGTTGTCTTGTTTTCTCTTTTACTAATACAGTAATACTAATGCACATAACACTTAAGTATTAATTTAAATTAATGAAAGTTTTTGAAATCAATTATTTTCTTATGTACAAGATATTCAAAAAAGTTACACCTAAACATATTACATAAGAGCATTTCCAACCTTGAATAACCTTTAGCTAAAAATGGGTACGATCGCCCATAAATAAAAACTAACGTAACCGTCCGTGTAAGATCTATGTGAATGTCTCTAATTTTATTCTAAAGAATGATGTAGTGGTGGTTTAATAATTTTTCGACTGAAAACTCATAATTATGAAATTGTAGTATGACTAGTGATATGTGTTAATAGTGAATGCCAATAAGGGCTGTATATAGACGCCAACAACAATATTGTTGATTATGACGTACAATTTTGAGTTATGAATGGGGATCGTGTAATTATAAATTTGAGAGAGTAAGATGATAAATTGATAGTCTTTGTCTTTTCATAGTGATTGGCATTGCGTTCCATATCAACACGATTACAACCGTCCACAATTAACCGCAAGAGATAGCATACTCATATTAAAATATGTTAAGTGAAAATGGCGTGATTTATCTTATAAGATTTTGTTTCCCTTAAAATATGTTAATGTCATCTCTATTGCAAGTTAATGTTCTCACACCGGTCATGAACCTATAAAAATAAAATTCCTATAGCAAAGAAGAATTCGAAAAAATGGCATGTAAACAAATAATAAATTTATTGTTCATATCATTTTATATCAGATCAACCTATAATAAGAATATTATGTTAGTTATATTTTTAATATTATATCCAAAAGGAGGTTAGGTATTAAGTAATATTTCACTAAACAATCACATTCTTTCAGGATAAATGTAAACTTGAATATACATAGTTAACCAAAAAAAACTTTTTTTCAACTAAATTGTATTTTATTTCAATAATTTAATATATACATAAAGATAAATGTTTGTGAATTTTTGTTAATCCAAGACTTAGTAACATTCATGTATAACCAAGAATTTTATCTTAACATTTTATTTTTCATGTTAATCATTTATAATGACAAAGAGAGTGTAGATTATTTTAGAAAATATAAACAATTGAAGTATACATTCTGAAAAGAAAATTATAAAGAAACGGTTGTGATGACTGTAGAAACGGATGTGATGAATGTATCAACATTCTTATTGTAAAATTTAAAAATAATTTTCTTAATTTAGAATGATAGAAGTAATAAATAATGACATACATTACATACAATATATTCCTTATATTGGATGAAATTTCAATATTATTTTTTAGGTATCCATTATCAACTAATTCAAATAAAGTATGATCGAGGATATAATATAATATAAATATATGAATTATAAATAACATATTTAATAGAGAAAACTGTTCCTGAGGTTACCTCATGAGACTTACCTAAGGTTATAGTGTAAATAGTTATAACATTTTTGTAAATATTGGTAACTTTCTAACAAAATCATGAAATTACAATTGTACCCTCGTGCATTAATATGGAGAATTTTAGTTATCTCAGAAAATTTTCCTGAGATGATCTCAGGAACATCAAACCCTATTTAATATATATTTAATTGAAAACATATAGGTGCTTTAAAATTTATAAGATGATTGAGTATATAGATAAATAAAGAGTAATCAGCACTTTGCACCCCTTATCTTTGGGCGCTTTTTCAATTTGGTCTCAAACTATGTTTCTTGGCAGATTGCACCTAAAACATTAAATGTCGCTTCGATATGCACCCCTTTGAGTTTTTTTTCAAAATTTGATAGGGGTATTTTCGGTATTTAGAAAATTATTTTTCAGAAAAAATGAAAAAATTCAGAAAATTATATTTATTTTAAAAAATATATTTTTTGGTTTCACAACAAGAACGGACCGGATTCGACCAAAATTATTTATTTTAAAAAATTATTTGTTTCACAACAAGAACGGACCGGATTCGACCAAAATTCGGCAACTCGAAGAAAAAATCCGGTGAAACTCGAATGGTCTCGTTTGTGAAACAAATCATGCGTTCTATACATCAAAACAAAGCTCGGAATACAAGCAATCTCTGTATGGTTTCAGTTTTAACAGAAAATCATTGTAACGAACGAACGAACGAATCGTTCAAAGTTTAAAAAAATATAACCACTTCATTCTACATCAAATCGATGTCATTTGGTGCAATTAAATACATAAAATGATTGTAAACAACACGTAGGAGCTGCAGGAAGAATTAGTTTTCACAAAGAATCAACAGATCAAAAACGCCTAAATTTGGATATCATGAACCCTAAAATTTAAAATTTTAAATTAAAATTCATAAAAATTCAAGATGATAACCTGGGTGGATTTTGACAGCAGATTATGACACTAGGATTTGCAAGCTTCGATTCGGATATTTGAATGTCAAAAATGGAGTCCGATAACACCACCAAAATGTGATCGATCTTCAAGAACAATTTGTTGAAAATATAATTTCAAAAATATTTTTAAAAACCAAAAAATATTTTTTTTTAAATAAATTTAATTTTTTCAGTTTTTCTGAAAAATAATTTTCTAAATACCGAAAATATCCCTGTCAAATTTTTAAAAAAAAACTCAAAGGGGTGCATATCAAAGCGACATTTAATGTTTCAGGTGCAATCTGCCAAGAAACATAATTTGAGACCAAATTGAAAAAGCACCCAAAGATAAGGGGTGCAAAGTGCTGATTACTCATAAATAAAACTACGAAAATTGAAAAATTGGAATTATATAAATAATGTAAACTAACATTGTATTTACTCAAAGTGAAAACAAAAATGATAATAAGTTTAGTGAAAATGACGTGATATCTTATAAGATTTTTAAGGAAACTCGAAAAGTAATGCAGTACAGTGGTTGTATCATGAACCTCTTATGGTGTCTCGACTTCGAAAGCTAACACAAATTCTTCCATTATTTACATGATTTTTAAAGGTGTGGCACAATTGTTATTTTTAAAAAATGAGGGTGAAATAGTAATTTTATAACCAATTTATTGACACTTTTTGCACTTGTATTGAGATTTAATATGTAGTTGAAATAAAAAAAAATGGGACAAAAGGAGATGATATGCTTTATCTAATAAGATTTTTAAAACATATTCAAAACTAAGTGTAGTATAACGGTTGACATGAGTTTAAGAGTGGAAGGTAGGGGTTTGATTCTTAACACTAACATAGTTTTAACTAATTTTTACACAAATAGTAAAAGGATGGCATTTTTGTTAATTTTCAACAAATAGGGGCTAAAAGTAATTTCACAAATATTAAATGAAACTCTTTGCCTGGATGTTTAATATATAGTAATAGATTATAGATGATTTTTTTTGAAAGAAAATAGATTATGGATGATATTTAAAAATTTATCATCTTCCATGGCTCATCTTGTTTACTAAATTTTAGTCAATCTCATCAAATTAACTATATTTGTCGAACTCTAGAGATCTATAGTGAAATTTCACATCATCAATTACCATAATAAAATAATATATTTTATTTTCAATAATTTGAAATAATATTAATATACTAATTTTAAAACATAACCAATCATTATATCTTTGAAGTAAAATACTAACTTACAAATGATTTCACTTTTGATATTAAAATGATTGACTTCCAATCTTTATGGAAGGATTCTGTTAAGCATAGTTTTGGTCCTCGCTAGAACCAGTTTTTAAAGAATTTCTCATGTCAGATTTATTTAGTTCAAACTGTCTTTTTGATACCCAAAATATATCGTATTTAGCAAAAAAAAAAATGTATTGTTATCCTCATTCCTCTCGTCATTTTTAAACCTGCAGAAGTTAACTTACTATTGGCTAATCACGATTTCAACTAAATAATCTACACTACATTTGTGCTAATTAAGTTTAGAGGAGAGTAATGAACTATTTCCCTCTAGCATCATCTCAATACAAATCACATCTTCCTAGGCATTCACTAGCAAACTGACATCAAACTCACAAAAAACTACCATGCTGCAGAGAGCAATTGCTCTTGCCATCCAAGTATATTCAAAATTTATAATGATATCTGGCAGTACAAAAATACCAATAACAGAAAGCTCAAAATATCAATAAAATTAATATGCCACATGCCCGGGCGGTTGGTCTGAAGTAGACAGACTTCGTTTTTTTTAACAAATAAGCGGACAGACTATTTAGCAGCTGCTCTTCCGGTCAATTGCAGCAAAAGAATGCAGACAAACTTTAAACACTTTTATGAGGTTGATACCGGAACCATTTTCTGGAAGGCCTCGTAGCATTCTGCTGAAATTGAGGTTCCTTGTATTGAAAGTCTTCAAATGAATTACTCTTTCTGCAACAAGAAGGAAAAGGTTTTTCAAAAAAACTATAACCTTTTATTTAGATGCAAAGTAAAAGCAAAAGTTCATATAAGTAAAAGATGATGTGTAATGTTGATCATTTCCGATAGATAAACTATATCAAACCAACAGCAGAGAAGCAGAAGCGGACATAGGAAACTGTTTTAACAAGTTCATGCTGAAATCCAATATTTGCATATTGGCATGAACTTGAAAGCGCAATTGGTAACCAGTTATGAGTTAAGGTATCCTTAAACATGACTTGAAACATAGTAGACTGTTATCATATAGCAACAAGAGAGAATATTGATATTTGGATTATTGGGTTGGTTTTACAATAGAGGAGAATACCTCTTTAATAGAGAAAGAAACAACATAATTATTCTTATTCCTAGACAAGAACTAGTGTGTGGGTACTAGTGGGTGCTGGACATAATTACACACAAGGGATCCTATGGGCATCCTCTTTATATTATTTAATACGCCCCCTCACTCGAAATCCCATCTTCGGATTAAAGACCTATCTTGGGATTGAAGAGTGAACACTAGTAGCCCTTGAGCTTAATCTGAGCGTCCAACTATACTCATTTTTAGGATTGATCGATCTTGAGTTTATTGAGTCTTTGGGATACCGGGACTCGAAGGTGCTGCACATGCATCTTTGATTTTGGGGCAGTGAACTGTGTAATTTTACTACTTCTGCTCCTTTGATTTCGTGGCAGTGAACTGTGTACTACTGCTGCTTTGATTTTGTGGCAGTGAACTGTGTACTACTTCTGCTGCTTCGTCGGAATAACGCCCCCTAAATTATTTAATTCACAACAACATAATAAAATGGTGGGATACCGTAATATCTTCCAATCCCTTGTTTGCTGCACAATTAAATCTTCAAACCGGGGTAAACTCTTAAACTAAAATAGACTACAACAGAATTTTCCCATAAGAAAATAACTGTTAAAAACAATAATAATATGATGCAGGAAGTGCCTGTGTGTCCCCCCTGATTTTTATGGCAACAAAGCTGTATGCCCTTGCTACAACAACTGGAAGCCAGCCTGATTAGCAAACCCCCAAAACAGCACATACACAACAACACTTCCCCAAAGCTCAGCCATGACATAAAACAAACAGAAACTCCAAGTGAAGCCAACAGCTTATCAGCCAACACAGTAGGGTGAAAATAGCCATTCAAAGGAACAAGAAACCCTGAAAAAGTTTTTTCTCAAAAAACTGGCCGGAAAGTGCCCCACGCGCCGGCGCGTGCCGCGCGTGTCGCCCGCCTGCCGCACGTGGGGCGGCGCGTGGAGGCGCGTCGGAAGTTGTTTCTGAGATCTGAAAATTTCTGGGAGCTCCTCTTTCAGTGCTCTACCCAGTGGTATATTTACATTTCTGTTTGGGTGTGTTTTGAATTTCGAGTTTTGAAGCAGATGGGTATTTCTGGTTCTTCTGTGTTTCTGGTCTGGGGTGCTGTTCTTGATGACTTGGAACTACACCCGCTCTGATACCATGTTATCATATAGCAACAAGAGAGAATATTGATATTTGGATTATTGGGTTGGTTTTACAATAGAGGAGAATACCTCTTTAATAGAGAAAGAAACAACATAATTATTCTTATTCCTAGACAAGAACTAGTGTGTGGGTACTAGTGGGTGCTGGACATAATTACACACAAGGGATCCTATGGGCATCCTCTTTATATTATTTAACATAGACACATTGCATACATTAAAATATGAATTCGTTAGTATAAAATATAAATGGTAATCCAAAATTTTAAAGGCATTGTTACTTCACAGATATATAACCTTTACTCCTTTAGCGCAGAGCACAAACATGCAATGCTTTTGGTGGGACCAACTTGTGGAAATTGAAAACAATATTGAAGTATTACGAAAATATAAGTTCCATATTTTTTTTCTATTACGAGTTCCCCTTAATGACGGGTGAAAAATTCAGTACAAATAAAACTAATTTCAGCATACCTTTTGCCTTTTTGAGCTTTCAGGAAACGAGTTGTCGCGGCGACGTGAGGTCCCTCTATCTAAGTTGTCCTCATCAGCCTGCACATATGAAGAACTCTTCACTTACTCAAACATAAATCTACACTAATCTATTTAGCAAAAATTAATAAATCAGCACCCTTACAATCAAGGTAAATCTGCTTCAAAAACGAGATTTTCAGCTTTATGATTAGATTTCCTATACCATGGGTAAAAGTAATATTCAGTGTATAGACAGAGGAAAAACTTACATTAACCGATGCAACTCCTGTGTTTCTATCTTCTACAGCTTCCTCGGCTGCCGAATTATTTGTCTCACTTATATTTTGAGATACAATAGGCATAATTTGTCGTAGCAAATTAGACAAGAAAGTCCCCTCGTCGCCCACTCTCGATTCTGTTGCTTGAGAATCAGAAGCTTGAGCTGCTTCCACATTCCCACTAACAGGTATTGTTCCCATTTCATCAAAGTTAAATTCAGGAATCTGCTCATTGGCTAAGATATTTCTAAACAACTGATCAAGACTGCCATTAATTTCTGCGGGAGAAATCGAAAAAGATGGATAAGGGCCTATAATACAAAAATAACAGTGTTCTATCTTTTCAACTATTGATTTCCTGAATGGTAGGCGGTCATCAGCAAACGGTTGGCAGCAAACCGTACCGCAGAAAGTTTCTGCCGTACGTAGAGAGATGGGGCCTCCCTGTTTTCAGACCAAAAACCCTATTGTACACGTGCCACAGAAAGTTTCTGCATTACGTGTTTTCACAGCAGATGGTGGCAAACGTTTGCCCCTGACCAGGCCCCTTCTATAATAGTACATTAAAAAAAACCCATTCATACACAAGCATGTATAAATACTGCAGGTGCAGTTCAATGAAAAACAAAATTTACCAACCAATGCACGAAGACCCGAACACTGATATACTCACTCGTGCAGAAGAACATCTCTATTATAATAGCTTAAACAAAATATCGTAGTTGTAATCACGAGTAACAATAACAGACATATCAAACACAGGTAACAAAGAGACTCGAAATTACCATCTCCAGGAACATTAATTCGCTGATGTGTGGCACCAGGAGTTGACTGTCGGGAAGTATCAGCCCCGCGAGGAGGAGGCCCATTGGATGATTGACCTCCATTACTATTCAAATTTCCAGAATGTGAACGGTGAATTCTTGCAAGAACTGGATAAACTAATCCCATGGAACCATGAGAAGTAGGTGCATGCCCACCAGTAGCAGGAACTGCAGCTACTACAGTCCTGAGGGGAAGTACCCTCACTCCAGACTGTCTGATTGTAGATGAATTTTCGTTGGCACCTGAAGTTGATTGATGTACAGAATTTTCAGTACCAGGACCTGCTGGATTGGTCTGCCCTACAGGCTGTCCAACTGCCGGTTCTCTTTGGCTTGAACCAGGTGAGGGCATTACTGAACCTAATATTGACGAACATCAAATGTAATAAGACAGATCCAGCATTAAAAAACTTGAGGTAATAATGATTAAAAATAATGCCAACAGCTGCGACTTGAGCATCAAAAAAATATTTATTAAAGGTAGTACCCTCGCACGAGGCTCTCGCATCAACATGGTATGGGGACCTCAACATGGTATGGGGAAGGTCCCGATGTATGCAGCCTTACCCTTATATTTCATAAAAAGGCTGTGTCCGGGGTTCGAACCCATGACCTAGCAGATAACAAGTAGACACTTGACATCGCGCCAAGTACGACCTTCTAAAACAATATTTAAAATAGAAAAAAAATCTTATACAAGTTAATATTGTTAAGATCAAAGAAAACAGTCTGAATAAGCTGCTGCAAGGAGCCTCACAGAGACTTAACTGATTGAATCTAGCTAGTAGCTACTTGGAGGAATATTAAGGGAAACTCCACCCATGACATGCTACGTAGATTCTACTGTACATAATAGCAAAGTATATGAGAACCCATTATAATAAATAATAGGATATCCGATCTGGATAGAGATAAAGGATTATCCCAAAATATATTTTTTTTTAAAAAGGGAACGAGGGTTCTTGCATTCCATATGCTGCATCAGGTAGTAAACTAGTAAAATATATAGTGACACAAATCTAGTACAAGCTGATTTAAACACGGGCATATGATATAAGATGCAAACATTAGGAACTAAGGAGAAAATCCACATTTGACCAGAATGGCTAAATGTACTAACCTAAAATATGACTACTGAATAATCTATATGGCAACGGATGGAGAGCTATCATGAATATTCACTGCTGAATAACATTTTTACTGCTGGAAGTTTTAACTCGTTATGCCACATGGAAGAGAACTGGACTAGAATAAAAATCAGAAATAAGGACTACCATAGAAACCGCAGTTCCTAACTAGTATAGAAATCATACCTGTCCTTATCCTGATATCAATATTCCTTGGAAATAAACCAGAACTAATTGATCCACTAGATAACCCAGACCCAGGATATGCAGATCTTACAGGAACCGTTCCAAAACTTGCTCCAGGTTGAAATGGAAGTGGCTTCAATCATTCAATAAAGAATCAGACACCAACAATAACAATAAGGTTTTAATGTTTAAGAAAATATAGAGATGTAATTGTGGAAAATACCTGAACCATTAAAGGATTTGGACCAGATGTGGATATAAACACAGCAGGCCCAGCATTAACAACAGCTTCAGCCTGGCAAGAAAGAAATTAAGGTCTTCAAGTGAGGATTATGTTAATATAGTGACTACGCTTCATTCCCAAACCCACAGGAAAGCAGAAAAGACATATGCCCAATCCAACTGAAACTTCACATATACAGAGAGGAAATTAACACACCGGTGTTCGGCCTATCCTTAGTGTCATTATTGTACGACCAAGCTCGAGCAACAAGGCACCTAAGTTTTGTAAAAGAGATCCTACTCGCAAAGCATTGGATTGAATTCCCATCCTCTCCACAAGATTGGTTGCACATGTATGATCCTCAATTTGCCTTGTAAGTTGCTGCAGAAGTGAAACAATGGTTAACCATAAGGTATTTGCAAATAAAAATAGAGGGTTAAATGGCAGTTAGGTCACTCAACTGACTGAAAACTTTCAGTTGGATCATCCAACTCAAAAAGCTTTCAATCAGGTCACTTAAAACAAATAAAAACTTTCGATAAGTTCATAAAACATGTTAAATGACCTGATTTTAACGTGTTTATGACCTGATTTTAACATGTTTAATGACCTGATTGAAAGTTTTTAACGTGTTTAATAACCTGATTGGAAGTTTTTATTTGTTAAGTGACCTGATTGAAAGTTTTTTGAGTTGGATGACCCAACTGAAAGTTTTCAGTCAGTTGAGTGACCTAACTGCCATTTCACCCTAAAAATAGATCAGATATGCCACTGAGTATAGCCTGTTGAAATAAAAAAAATTCGTGGCTTAATACTTCTACTTCTAAATGCTATCATGGTACCTTGAGACCCTATAATTTGAAAAATCACTAACAAGTAACATCCATAAATTCCCACCAGTGAGAAGATAAACCTAGCTTCGAATAGTTTCTTTTGTGATGAAACCTTTCAGAATTATGATCTCAACAATGATATTTGTCCACTATTTTGGTTTTGAGTTTGCAGGTCAAGATAGTGGGTTGAAATGGATAGAAAAGAAGTAAAAACCAATTATCTCGGTGAACAAACCTGAATCTTTCTCTCTTTGATTAGTTATACTAAAAACTAATAGGGAACCTCTAGCGTAGAAAATACAAATACCAATTGGTTGAATTCAAGTTATTCTCTTTACTCTTTAGGTCTTGACAAGTATCAAGAATAGTGTTCACTTGTTCTCCTGTTTCGAACTAACAAATTGTAACAAGCATCATCACAGCCAATAATATTTACAAATTGGGTTGTTTAATGGGCCGGTGACAGATACATCAAAGAAAATATCATTTCAAGCTCCAAGTCAATGTCCTTTTTGGGGAATCACTTGCACACATTTTTCAATCTAGTAGGTTAAGTATAATTAGAGAATACACTTGGTACCATACGTACCAATAAGCATTCCCCAGCTTGTTCATTGAGGAATTGTCTTGTGGACCGTATCAATTCAGCTAGGGATGCCGGTGTTGGAAGCCCTCCTGCTCCATGGCTGGATGCACCACTAGAACTGTGTCCATCGCCACCATGATTACTTGCAGCCTGAGATGAATTGTTCTGATCTCCATCTGCCATGTCCAAAATTTTACCCCTCAATCAGTTTTTTTGTAATCTCAAACTAAGCGGAATATAACAAGGTATTAGAAGAGATTTTTCTGACCATTGGCACTCAATTCTTGCCTCAAACGGCTCAGATATTGGGACAAAGTTGTTAAAGAATCAGGAATGACCTGCAAGATAAAATAGATTTTGCAGTCCGGTTAAACCAGATAATTCTCAGATCCACAATTGATGTTCTTGTATTCCATATACCTACTTCCGGTGTTCGAGTAGATAAGCATATAGAAGACATGAAAACCAAGTAATTATAGAAGAAACTGGCACCACTGGCTCTTATCTAAATTTTCTTTCCCAAAGACAGTTCTTACAGATGATGTAGAAATTAGAATTAAATAATGTGACAATTAACATAGAGAAGATGTAGGTTTCTGCAAGCTAGATTCATACATCAGAATTCACAAATTTTGAGCATGATGAGCACAAAGAGATCAGATCGTACCGGCGGTTGAAGGGAGTTCGCAGAAAAGACCACTGGAGTTGGAACTTCACCCGGTGCTGTAGCAGTACGCATGGGTTGCTGTCGGCTAGAACTTGTCAAGCCACTGAGGCTACCTGCTCGTGAAAGCCTCTCTAGTGCAGGTGCCTTCAAATAAATAATACAGATTAAGAGGCAGTCTAGCTTGTATTTACTTCAAAAAAAAAAGTTTCTTTTAAGTTCTTTTGAAGACCTATACCTATAAGTAAAAGAAAAAACAATTGGATACTTTGTTTAGCAAAGTATAATTTGTAAATGTGAAAGAAAAATAAAAATAGAGGTTAATATATACTTTTTGTGAAGTCAAATTACCAACTCGAAATCCTTTTGCAGGCCTCCTACAGTCATCCAGATGGTTGAATGGAGAAGTAAATGTGAATTTTTTGTTGGCAGTAAAATAAATTATCCAAGTGGCAGTTTTCTGGGTAAGTGAGGTAACCAAGTAATAACTTCACATTAAAGTTTAGTGCAAATAGCAAAAAGTCACAATTAATCAGGAAAGAGAGTAAGTGGTGTTTTTGATAACCAAACCTCACAAAACAGTTTATCAGGAAAGGGATGGTGCTTATCTAAGGATTAATGTTCTTTCCTGACTTAAATCATCTCAATTAATCAATAATATAAATGAGATTGACACACACCATAACAGATTATGTATTTATTTCAGTATATAAAAAAACATTCTACCAGATTGACTGTTTGGCTTATAAACCTAAAATATCAATGATGATGTATAAGTAATAGAAACTTACTTGCAAATTAACCCCTTCACCATTTCCAACATCTGCAACTCCAAAAGAACTTAAAACCGCAGACACAATCTACGAGAGAAAGGTTACAAGAATAAACTCATTGTGCTCTATTTCCAACATTATAATTTATAACAAAACCATACATTACCGTACAAATCTTTATCTTACCTGACCAAGATCTGGAAGAGCTCCATCGCCTTGTTCGGATACGTTAAAGGTCCCAACTAGCACACTTGTCCCATGTCTATGGTCAGCACTTGGCATTGAATCAGTTGCTGGAAAGCCATTATGCTAAGTATAAGATAAATGCATCCCGAGAGACTAATCTCAAAATATGTGAAAAGCAAGAAAAGGGCAGTGATACTTCACGGATTCTACAGTAGCAATCAATATAACTGCTACATTACAACTGAATAACCTGAACTATGCATCTCATACTTGGCCAGTAATAACTGTCATTTAAAAAATCTTTTTCAGCAATAAAATAAAAAGAATTATTTTCTCAGGTCCTGGTATCAGTATCAAACAAATTAGGAATATAGATATATCATCTATGTATATATGCAAATGCAAGCAAAAAATCAGTGCAAAGCAAGGGAATACTTGAAAATATTTATTTAACAAATAAATAAAATTAATTAATTAATTATGTACCAAAAGAGACCCTTAAAGAACAGGCTTTTTCTGAAGTAATACAAAATGAAGGGGGTGCCAAATTTATCCTACTCTTTCTAGGAGTTTATTATTGCAGAACATCTTTGTTTTGCACACCACAAATTTGAAGACACTAAGAAGACATCAATAAAAAATTCAGTTTAAAAAACAAAAGATATGCTAATAGAAAATATGTGTATAAAAACAAATGTTCAGCATACTATGCATCTTGATATCGATTCATATGTAAAAGAAGGCATTGCACTTCGTACGGTACAAATAGAGCATCTCATATTCATCATAGGCCCTAAAAGAAAGATGGAGATACAAGGACCATTCCAATATGAATCAAAATAAATAAAATACACAGCTACCACTTGAGAGTGATAGCATGAAATATTAAAATAGACATAAGTGGTACTATAGGCTATAGCATACAGTACATACCCAAGTAAGCATTTATGACAAAACCAAAGTAAGATTAAAAGAGCCTCAAAGGAAATACGAACCTGGATGCTCAGGTAATCCTTCTGATGATGCCGGAACAGGTTGTCTTACAACCAAGTGCAAAGTGTGCCCGTCTTCCACATCTATCGGTTATAAACATTAAGGAACTTTATAGGGTAGTTAAATTAATGACATGATTCACATACTTAATTTCCTTTTTTAGGACACCATAATATATGACTCATTTTCAAAGGGAGACCAGATAGAGAGCATAACATGCAGCATCATGACACACTTATTTTCAAAGTAGATTCGAGATTAATTTGCAACCAAGACGCGACTACACCACATTTTTTAGTATCTAAACCTGTACAGTAGAAACCTATGCTTCTGATCTATTCTGCGGTTTGCAGAACTCTCGTAGCAAAGCTAATAAGGTTATGCTGCAGGCCCTAAATAGACTTTAGGTTTTATTTCATACTATCTTAGACAGAAACTAGGAGTATTGCATTAATCTGATTTTAAGGCTTGGCATTACACTCGTTGACAACAACCCCATCTTGCATTGAACATATCATTTCCACAGCACCTTATGCTTGAAAGTACAACTCTAAAAACATGCTGACTTCCCTCTACGGACTGACAAAATAAATTTCTCAAAGTTACATGATTAAGGATTTCTTCAAAGCATGCCTTGTTTTTGAACCGTGAATGCACTTTTCTAGAAAATGATCAACAAATCGGTTTCATACGCTGCATTTTGCCTTCCCCACATTCCCTTACTAATTACTACACCATGGAAAGAAAAGAGATTCAAGAACAAAAGAGCTATGAGGAAAAAAGGGGAAGGTAAAGAAGAGGTAGAATCGTAGAGGCCATCATCTACAAAGTCATCCTACTTATAATAAAGATGGTCCACAACTAAAGCTGTAAAAGAGATACGAATGAAATTGGATAGGAATCACAAAGACTGGTTTTCATTTTAAAGATACGTAATATTCTTATATTAGGTAAAAAGCAAGGACATAGGTGCGGGGATGCGGGTGCGTAGTACAGGGATACACGGATTTGACAAACATGACGATATGGGGATTCCAAGTGCAGAGGTATACGGCATACATAATAATATTATAACTATATATCTCTGTGTATGTGACGTTATGTTATGTTATGTATCATAAAAACTCACTAACAAAATTAAAAACTTTATGCAAATTGAATTATAAGTTAATCACCTAAACACAAAAATTTAGGTTAAGTGGTTATCAATTTCATTTTTGCAAAAGTGAATATAGATACACATCCTTTTTTATTTGCTAAATAACATGAATACTTTGCTTTTGTGCACATAATTACTTAACATAAATTTGGATAACGTTTCTGAAAAAAAATAATTTAGTTTTGGATTGTACATGTATCCCCACGTAAATCGGATTTGAGTGCCTGACACAGGGGGATAGTTGGGTGACCAAAGTATCCCTTCTTCCTAAAGATAGCAGCTGTAGATATGTAATAAAGACCAAAATGTCCTCACGACTTGGTTGACCAACGAAAAAGTAGGTGGGGGATGCAAAAACCCTGGTTTCGAAATTCAATATTGTCACTTGCAAGATTTCAAAATACGTATACACTTCTGTAAAGTCGTATTTCTGGGGGATACAATATGCTAATTTCTCTAAAATATATTAATATTCTCAGGTGGCAATAAAGTGCAAAACACAGCATTAAAGGAAGGATACGATAAGCTGACAGGAGTTGATCATCCCTCAGTACCTTTCCCCGGCAAATCAGGCGTTGTTGTTCAGATAATATACCAGTAACTGTAGCAATCTGATCCTTCAAGGCAGGGACTGGTACCTGAGATAGACTGAAAATATTAAAAGATATATTACTTTGTACATCCAAACTTCAACATGGTAAAATACTAATACTTCAATTAGATAGGTTATTTTACAATGTTACCTAGAAAAAGAAAACTTACACATTTGTCCACTAGCATTGTGTATGTTTGAGAATCCAGTGTCTTTATCTTTATTTCCACAGTTGCCTCAGAACGCAAACCCGCACTACTCTCAGATATCATCATGCTCTCTTCACCACCGGAACTTCCCATTTTAATAAAATCCCACTGTCAGGCACTGAAAAGTTTCATGATCAAGAATTATAACACATACGAATGACAAGGTCAATTCAATATTAGCTACCAAAGTATATTCAGTAAAGATCGAAAAAAAAGTCAAGTCGACACAAATAAAAAACCAAAATTCTATTCAAAATTAGCAAAAATGTGTTCTTTTTCCATTAAGCCCTAATCAGTGACATTGCTCAAACACAGCTACAAATCTCAACAAAAAAAACCTTCACCTCAAAGTTTAATAAACAAAGAAAATCGCATGATCTTCGAAACAACTAATCAACAAAACAAGACTTTCCCACATGAAAAAATACTAAACTTCAACAAATCAAAACATAAAAACAAAACAAAATTCAAGAACAAAAAAACCCATAATTACTTACACACAGAAACTTCGAAACCGAGCTCAAAATCTTTCCACACAAAATCAAATCTGTACGAGTCAAATCAATTAGAAACAAAGCAGCATCGATCATAAAATTAGATACAAACTAAAAATAAAATCTTTGAAGCAACGAATTAATAATTGCTGACCTGAAGCCCAGAGAGAAAAGGAGGAATTTTGGGGAGGCAATTTTGTTGTTTGTGTCAGCTCCAGTGTGTATCTATATGTGTATGTATATATTTACAGAGTCTCCGTCTTCAAAATTACTACGGACGGGCTAATCTATCGATTACTCCTCCCTCTCTTATTCCATTTCTTTACACTTTGTTTTTTGAAACGGTCTCACCAATTTTATTACTAAAAATACTAATTTTTAATAATAAAATATATTATTATATCCATTACTTCATTCCACTTTCAACATTTTACACTATTGCATCTACTATTTCACTTATTTTAAAAATAAAATTATTATTACATCCACAACTTTATTTATTTTAAATTTTAACAACGGAACGGAAGGAATGCTATATATTTCACAAGGCAAAAATGTCACCCATAAAATGGTAGTGAAATTACTATTTTATTCTTATTATCCTTTTTTTTTGAGAAGTAATATAATATATTAATAACAAAATAAGAGTTCCACAAGAGTTCATTTGGCCATTACAAATAACTAGCATAATAACCCGTGCGAGTCATCTTCTAGCAATCGATACAAATTCGTGCATTTTTACGATTTAAAGGATATTTTTTAGTCAATTGCACATTTTTTGTTCATACATATTATAATATCATTACTTTAATTTATGGATCATTCTATTTATGCATAAATTATGTGAGCATTACAAAGAGGATGTTTTGTAGCATATAAATATATTGTAGAGGCTATAACAAAATTTCTTTTAGAGCAATGATAAAAAGACATACCATCAATATGAATAATACTCTGTTAGTTACAGAGGCATGCCTGTACACATCTAATAACAAGCCTAATTGTTTGTAATGCTGTGCATTACTTACATGACCTCTTAACTGAGGGAACCTCTAGTTGTAGAGTTTCTGTTTGTATTGTACTTGTAGAAGGCATCAAATCCTAGTTGTGTAATTGTACAAATAGAGTCTAGAATAATGCTTGAAAGAAGTTCCAAGGTTCATGCCTCAAGCAAGGAGTTAAAGACTGTCAAATAATCACATTTGGGATTTGAAGAAATGAAGAATTTGCCTAAGTACCAATTCGAGAAGTATATTTGTCTATTCGAGAAGTCCAGCATTCGAGAAGTCAGGGATTCGATATCTCAAGACACTATTCGATATCTCTGAATACACTGTTCGATATCTCATTCGATATCTCAGGGATTCGATATGTCTACTACTCTATTCGAGAACTCAAGAAGTCAACAAGTCAAGATGGTATTCGAGTTCTCAAAGAGTCAACAAGTCAAAGTTCCATTCGATATCTCAAGGACTCAGAAAGCTATTCGACAACTCGAGGATTCGATAAGTCAAATGTTCTATTCGACAACTCAAGGAATCATGATGGAAAAGAGCTATTCGAGAAGTGGTTCGATATGTCATTATAACAGTATTCGAGAACTCAGAGTTATCGATCAAGTCAATTCTAGTTCTCGAATCACTTACTTAGTCACTTCTCGAATACATTCTTGGAGACAAAATACTGAAGAAATTGTACAAGTCAGAAACCTGCAACAAGCCAATGCACTTTATGGACCACAATCTGTAACGTGCTCTGGAAAGCCTACAAGGAAGCTTGGAGAGATATAGAAGAGACAAGGAGCTAAAGAAGTGGATCTAAACAGGCTTTGCAAAGTCAAATCTG
The DNA here is from genome assembly GCA_037693485.1 of Kitagawia praeruptora. Classification (NCBI taxonomy): domain Eukaryota; kingdom Viridiplantae; phylum Streptophyta; class Magnoliopsida; order Apiales; family Apiaceae; genus Kitagawia; species Kitagawia praeruptora. Next base: position 132,177,196 of record CM075352.1, read on the forward strand.
TAACCGTTTGGACACTTACTCAAAAAGGATAGACAGACTATAAAGTAATTTGTTTAGCTACCTTATTTGCAGTAAGTGGGTTGTATCCATGTTCTATAAGGACACAGCCTCACTTCATAACTTGGTAACTTTAGTGAGTCAAGTTTTTCATACACTATAAGCTATATCTCTCTGAAAAAAATGAAGCTGAGAATACTACCATTTGTATTCACAGATTGTAGCAACCTTTATCTAATAATACATTAGATTAAAGTGATATTGCGTGTTGTGTTGCTTATTTATCCGCACCTTCACTTCTACACACACAGGCACTTATCTGCTACATAGACTCAATCAAGAAAAGTTCAAGAATCCATTCACCCCCCCCCCTCTGTATTCTTTTACCGTATTCAATACTCAACAAGTGGTATCAGAGCGGGCTGTTTATTCAAAAACAGAGAAACGATCATGAGTTCTAATACACCAAAGACTACAGGAACGGTGAAGGTCCCTAAGTTTGATAAAGAAAACTTCAACCTCTGGAAGATAAAGATGATGCTGTTCATTAAAGCCTCTCATCCCTTGTATCCTGAGATTCTCAAGAATGGTCCTTTTGTTCCACAACAAGAGATACCAGAGAAGACTGTTGGAACCATAACTATCCCAAGAACTTATGAGGCCAAGGATCCATCAAAGTGGACAGAGTCAGAAAGGGAGAAGGTTGCTCTTGACAGCCACCTCATGTTGCTCATCATTGATTCCATGGACATGTCAATGTTTGCAAACATTGCATCATGCACATCTGCTAAAGAGATGTGGGATCACATTGAGGTGTTGTGTGAAGGGACTGATGAGGTTAAGGAAAACAGGAAACAGATACTGGTCACACAGTATGAAGCTTTCATGGCACAGCCCAAGGAAAGCATCACTGAAATGTTTGAAAGGTTTCACAAGCTAGTTACTGAGTTGCAGATGAATGGAAAGGTTTACAGCACCAAGGAGTTAAATATGAAATTTCTGTTGTCTTCACCAAATCATCTGGAGCAAAGAGTCATTTCTCTAAGAGAGAGAGATTTGAACAAAGTCACCTATGATGTACTCTATGGAGTCCTAAAGACTCATGAACTTGAGTTGCTTCAGAAAAGGGCTATCCAAGCCAACCAAGGTAGGATGATAAACACATCATGTGCCTTGATTGTCAACAAATCCATTCTGGACCTAGAAGCATCTACAAGCCAACTAAGGATAGAGGAGGTGGCAGATCATGAAGAAACTGAAGCTGGGGTGAGTGAACCTGTTGAGGAAAAGGAGGAAGAAGAAGAAGAGTTTTACACTCTGGAAGAACTTGATGGGATGGAAAATACCTCATATGCCTTCATGGCCAGAAATTTCCAAACATCAGATTTAAAAGAAATCAACCCTTCAAACCCAAAACTCAAAACCATTCAGCCAACAAGAACAAGACACCTGTGAAACCAAACAGAAATAAGTTCAAAACCGGTTATGTGGATAGGTCATCTGTAAGGTGTTATAGATGCAATGACCTAGGGCATTTTGCCAGTGAATGCAAGAAGCCTAAAAAGAAGGATAGAGATTATCTTGAGCTAGAAGCTAAGTATGAGGCCCTTCTGAAAAAGCAGACACATGGTAAGGCCTACATAGCTGAAGGGAAGTGTTGGGATGATTCTGAGAGTGATGAAGAGGAACAAGAATTCTGCAACTATGCCTTGATGGCCAACTCCAAGGATGACTCATCTTCATCTGATTCTCAGGTACCATCTCTCACTACTATAGACATGTCTGTTTCTGAATACAAATGCATGATTGAACAATTATCTGTTGAAATGTTTAATATTCATACTAGTATGACTGCTGCTAATGAGGAGATTGCTAAACTGTCTACTAGAAATGAAATATTAACCAAAAAGAATGAGGAACTTGAGCTAACTACTATGCAAGTAGAAAACCTTAAGAAAGAAGTTGAATATTTGAAGAACAAGGTTTTATGTGCTAGTCAAGTAGAGAAGGCTCTTAGGGATGAATTAGCTGAGAATGAATTCAAACTTAAAACTTTCAAGAAATCATCTGGTTTAGTGCAATCCTACTGTGAGAAAATTGAAGCTAAACCCAAAGCAGCTATTGGACTTGACTATGACTCTCTCAAACAAAGGAAAGGCTATGCTGTCATTGAAGAGGACACAGCTGTTCATGAGAAAGTGCCTCACATTTTGAGAAAAACTGAAAATCCAATTTTTAAGGAATCAACATTTGAAATTGATGAGGATGCCTTACTCATCAAGCAAATGTTGAATGATGAGGATGAGGCACAATCTAGTGAACAGCAAGCATCCTCTAAGGGTGAGAGTGTCAAGTCAAAGACCAAGAAGCCAGTAGTTGATAGGCCAAGACCTAAGAAGTTTGTTAAGTTTGTTTCAGCTGGGAAGAGTGAATCAGAAAAGGAAGTGACTAAGAAGAAACAGAACAGAAATGGCAAGTTAGGGATTAACAAGGATAACAACTATGCTTACATGCCTAATGCCCCTAGGAAAACTTGTCAGAACTGTTTCAGTACCAATCATCTAACTCATGCATGCAAGAAACCTGTTGGTAGTGTGTCTAAACCTTTCTATGATTGTTCTGTGCCTCTAAGTCATAGAGATGCACCTTTTTGTGATAAATTTGACTGTATGCCATGCAATATGAATGTTATGACTAGTTGTTTTAATTTAAGAAGGTAGTTCATTGATGGTTGTATCAGTCACAATTCTCACACACACTACACAAGGTCAAAGTCTTCAAGTCCTCCTAAAGCTAGGAAGGTACCTTTGTCACCTAAGTCTGAAACCTCAGGTTCTAAGACTTCCAACAGTGACAAGAAGACTAACACTAAGAAAGTTGACAAGCATGTTGTTTTTGATAAAACTGTCTCTAAGTCACATGGACCCAAACTTGTTTGGGTACCAAAGGAAAAGTAATACCTTTGTGGTTGCAGGGCAAAGAAAGTGAAAAGAAGGTCATGTGGATTTTGGACAGTGGATGCTCAAATCATATGACTGGTGATATGGCCCTGCTATCACAGTATGAGGAAAAGGCTGGCCCAATGGTTGCTTTTGGAGATGACAGCATGGGTAACACATTGGGATATGGCAAGCTGAAAGTTGGAAATGTCATCATTGAAGATGTAGCACTAGTCAAGGGGCTCAAGCATAATCTGTTAAGTGTTGGTCAGTTTACTGATAGAGGATTCAAAGTGAATTTTGACAAAGATGAATGTTTGATCACCCACAAGAAGACTGGTGATTTTGCTCTATCTGGAGTAAGGAAGGGAAGCCTGTTTGTAGCCAATATGGACTCTGCAAACAAGGACAGAATTTGTTGTTTTTACTCAAAAGCATCAAATGAAGATTGTTGGCTGTGGCACAAGAAACTATCACACCTGAACTTCAAGGCCATTAATTCTCTAGTCAAAAGAGAGTTAGTGAGAGGCATGCCCACACTTGAATTCTGCCAAGAAGGAGTGTGTGAGGCTTGTCAAAAAGGAAAAATGAAGAGATCAAGCCACAAGTCAAAGACAGTGACATCTGTAACCAAGCCACTACAACTCATCCATATGGATTTGTTTGGGCCTGTCAACATAATGTCACTTGGAAGAAAGAAGTATGCCCTGGTAATGGTTGATGATTTTTCAAGGTATACATGGGTGGAATTTCTGGCATCAAAAGATGAGGCTCCACAAGTAATTATTGAGCATATAAAGAAAGTTGACAAGGAAGCAAAGGCAAACGATGCAAGTGTGATTGCACTGAGGAGTGATAATGGAACAGAGTTCAGAAATGCCACACTTGAAGCATTCTGCAAAGAGAATGGCATTTCTCAACAATTCTCAGCTCCAAGGACTCCACAACAAAATGGAGTTGTTGAGAGAAAGAATAGAACTCTAATTGAGGCTGCTAGAACAATGTTACTTGATGCGAAAATGCCTACATGTTTTTGGGCTGAGGCTGTGAGCACTGCATGCTATATTCAGAACAGGACCCTCATCAACAAAAACACTGGAAAGACACCTTACAACTTGATGACTGGAAAGAAGCCTACACTAAAGTATGTTCATACTTTTGGAAGCAAATGCTTTATACTCAAGGATAATTCTGAATATGTTGGAAAGTTTGATGCAAAAGCATTTGAAGGAATTTTTCTTGGCTATTCTATGGAAAGAATTGCATACAAGGTTTATGTCATCAGTCAAAAGAAAGTTATGGAAAGCACAGATGTAACATTTGATGACAGCAAACTACCTGGACTAGAAGAAGCCAATGATGAAGACAAAGATCCATTGAAGTTTGATAATCTAGATGATTCTGATGAAGAGACTGAAACTGGAGTTGAAACTCAAGCTCAACATTCTCAAGTGAATAATGATACAAGAGAAGAATTTGTGCCAACAAATAGTGGAAAAACAAGCATCCAAGACACACCTGTGAGTAATGGCAACTTCACAGGGGGAGGAAATGAGGATGACCATGATGTGGATGATGAAGCAACATCAAGAATGAGAAATCAGGCTGAACACTCGAGGAAATGGGATAGATCACACACTGCAGAGCAAATCATTGGAGATCCGAATGCAGGAGTAAGGACTAGGAGAGCAACTCAAAATGAGTGCCTCTATGGATGTTTTCTATCACAAGTTGAGCCTAAGAAACTTGATGATGCATTGTTGGATCCAGATTGGATTATTGCCATGCAAGAAGAGCTGAATCAATTTGAAAGGAACAAAGTATGGGAACTTGTGCCTGCACCAAAGAACAGAACCATTGTTGGAACAAAATGGGTTCTGAAGAATAAGATGGATGAAGATGGTGTAATAATAAGAAACAAAGCAAGGCTGGTTGCAAAAGGATACTCTCAACAGGAAGGCATTGATTATGATGAGACATTTGCCCCTGTTGCTAGATTGGAAGCCATTAGAATATTCTTGGCATTTGCTGCTCATTCAAACTTTAAAGTTTATCAAATGGATGTCAAGAGTGCATTTCTAAATGGAGAGTTGTAAGAAGAGGTTTATGTGCAACAACCACCTGGCTTTGAGGATCCACATTTCCCAGAATTTGTCTACAGATTGCTTAAGGCATTGTATGGACTTAAGCAAGCTCCAAGAGCATGGTATGATACTCTATCACAATTCCTTCTTGAAAATCAATTCACTCGAGGCACATTGGACAAGACATTGTTTTACAAGAAGCATGGTGATGATATGATCCTAGTTCAAATCTATGTGGATGATATCATTTTTGGTTCTACAAATGAGAAACTGTGTGAGAAATTCTCTAAACTCATGCAGAGCAGATATGAGATGAGTATGATGGGAGAGTTGACATTCTTTCTAGGGTTGCAAGTCAGTCAAAGGAAGGATGGTATCTTTATCAGTCAAACCAAGTACATCAAGGATTTATTGAAGAAGTTTGACTTGGAAGATTGTTCACCTGCCAAGACACCCATGGCCACTGCCACTAAATTGGATGAAGATGCTAAAGGCAAGAGAGTAGATATCTCAGTCTACAGAGGCATGGTTGGTTCTCTACTCTACCTCACTGCAAGTAGGCCAGACATCATGTTTGCTACATGCTTGTGTGCAAGGTTTCAATCAAATCCAAAGGAATCACATTTGATTGCAATAAAAAGGATCTTTAGATATCTGAAGGGCACTCCTAACTTGGGATTATGGTATCCTAAGGACACAGGGTTCAATCTGGTTGGTTATTCTGATGCTGATTATGCTGGATGCAGAGTGGATAGGAAAAGCACCTCAGGAAGCTGCCAGTTTCTTGGACAAAGGTTAGTTTCTTGGTATAGCAAGAAGCAACAATCTGTGTCAACTTCTACAGCTGAGGCTGAATACATAGCTGCTGGAAGTTGCTGTGCTCAAGTGCTTTGGATTAGAAATCAACTTAGAGATTATGGACTTGTGTTGGAAAGAATTCCAATCATGTGTGACAACACAAGTGCAATCTCTATAGTTGCCAATCCTGTCAATCATTCTAGGACAAAGCACATTGACATCAGATATCATTTCATAAGAGAACATGCAACTAATGGAACCATTGAGTTGCATTATGTCTCTATAGATAAACAACTAGCTGATATATTCACTAAGCCATTAGATGAAGCCACCTTCACAAGGTTGGTAAGTGAGATTGGAATGCTGAATTCTTCAGATTCTGGCTAAGTGAATACATCATCTAGATTGTTGCAGCAGTAAACACTTACTTTATCTAAATTCTCAATATTTTTGGAGTAAGTGTTGGCTGAAATATGATTTATAAATATTTCAAATCTGTTGCATATGTTGAAAATCATATTTTCATTAACTTAAAATTTCTATGAAATTTTGAGAAAATCACTATTTGATTTGCTAGGATATTTTTCAATGAATATGTCTGGTAAATTTTAAAAAGATAGTGAAAATCAAATTTTTATGAGTGATGGGTATAGTTCGATAAGTCAGACTTCTCGAATGATTCACTATTCGACATCTCTAATAAGTCTCATTAGAGTACTCTTGAGTTCTCGAATAGAGTCTTTCTGAGATATCGAATAGAAGAATTCTTGACTTCTCGAATATAGCAACTGAGTTCTCGAATGACTGAGTTCTCGAACACTATATTTGAGTTCTCGAATCATTTGAAAAGGCTGAATTCTCGCTGAATTTTAACCGATTTTGGACTTTTTGTCTAAAAGTTTAATTCACTCATAAAAACACATATTATTTAATTTAGAATTATTTCTAAGTTAGATAACTGCCAGCTGTGAGTTTCTATCTGCTTGAGTTATCGATTAAGCCATTCTTGACTTCTCGAATAGTTGTTTTCTACTTCTCGAATGCCTGACTTGTCGATACAAAACTCTCTGCTAATCGACAATTCAAGTACTTCATACTTATACAATTTCACATCTATTCGATTCATTTCATTCGATTTCTCAAGCATCTACACTCTCTAAACCCCTGAAACCCTAGCTACGAAAAGCCAAATTTCTTCTTCAATCTTCAATTTCTTTCCTCTCTTCTACACAAATGGCAACAGTAAAGTTTAACACCAACTTCATCGCACTCACTAGTGATGTTGAAGCACCCAATGCCAATTTCAAGTGCTTTGTGAAATGGATGGCTGAGTCGTATATCAAGGATGCACTCTCTGCCAACCCAACTCTATATCTAGATATTCTGGAACAATTCTGGAGTACTGCTATTGTGGAGGTTGTAGCCCTGGAAAACGCAATTACTTCATATGTCATCTACTGCAAGGTTCAGGATAAGGAAATCACTATCACTACTGCAGACATGAACCAAGCACTAGGCCTTCAACAAGAGTCATTTGACAGACTGGCCACTAATGCAGAGTTGGAGGAATTCTTTGAGTTCATAAACTACTCAGATGGGATTAACCTTGGAAAGCTAAACAGAAAGAATCTGAGAAAGGAGTGGAGTTATGTGTTTGCAACTCTTCTCCAAGTCTTCACTGCCAGGAAATCAAGCTTTGACCAAATCAGTGCACCTGTGCAGCAAATTGGATATGCTTTGGCCTATGGAAAGAAAATTGATGTTGGCCAAATCATACTTCAAGAATTATATGGGAGACTTGGTAAGAACACAACCAAGAGAGGTACTGATATTTTCTTCCCTCGCTTTATTCAATCTGTACTTAATTATAAAAATGCTTCATTGATTGAATTGCCTGGGATTGATAAAAATAAAATAGGCTATCCTAAGTCCATGACCAAACTCATTTTTGGTAATTTGGAGACTAGGAATGATGTGGATGTAAGACTGAACATAACTCCCCACATGGAGAGTTTGTTTAGGACTTATCCCCACAACATGCCAACATTTGATGCAAAATCTAAGTTAGCACAGCCCAAGCAAGTAGAACAAAATGCTAACCCAGGGCCTGCTAACCAACCCTCTCAACCAAACACTCTACCACATACTGAGCCAACTGCATCATCCTCTCAAAAGGGTGATGTTAGTAAAAAGAAGAGAAAGGAAGTAATGTCTGCACCATTGAATATCTTGTCTGAAGCAGCATTAGCTGTTGAATTAGGTCTAGGAAGTGAGGAACCTGAGTTACCCTTACACAGGACAAAGAAGAAGAAAACTAAGACCACCTCTTCAGTCACACAAATGGCTGAAGTTGTAAAATCAGGGGCACACAGCTCACTAGGGGTATCCTCTCAACAGGGTGCACCTATAGAATCAAGCATCCTCCCCAATGCACCTTCTTGTATAGAGTCAGCACATGGGAGTGATAAGGCTGGCACAACACTGAGTGGAGAGCACATCACATTTGAAACTCCCTCTATCTCTCAGGGGGAGTTGCCAAAATCTACTCTTAAACACACTTCTCTTCCAGAATCTAACTCTGAAATTTCTTTGGAACCTGCAACTCAGGCAACTGAGATGCAAGGTATTGATCATCAAGAATTCTTTTCTCTTGATAAGCCAATAATTTCAAGTGACTTAGTGCATGACACTTTGTTCACCACTCAGAACCCACATTTAGATGGTGAGGGAATGCATGCTGAGGCATCTCCTAATGACACCATCACAAACACAGAGGTTCCACTAGTTTTTACTAGAGACTCTGTGCCTGTGTCAACTGCTGGTGTAATTCATCCCACTTCTGTGGTGACACCAGTAGTAGAGTCAATCCATCCGGTTACAGAAGTTGCATCTGTAACTGAGGAGTCTAGCTTGCCTAGCTCTAGCTCTGACTTCATGTCAAAATGGCTGAAGCCTGTGCAACATGACAGTGCTTCAGGATCAGGGTCTGTTCCACAACAATTGACGGTTGAAGCACTTCAAAGCTTAATTGTGGATCAGATTCCTGAGTTCACAAAGATTGCTCAGAACCTTCTCACTGCAGACATGCCTAATCCAGACTATGAGGCTATTCTGTTATGCCATAGGGATGATGTGGAAGTGCAGAAGTCAAAGATCATTGATGATGCTGAGAGAGATGGCAACATAGATGCCTGGTTGCAAGGAAAATATGATATTACTCTCGATGAAGCACTTCAGTATCTCAGGGAGGAATACATCACTTCACTAGGCTCCAATGCAAAATCCCTGTCACCTGGTGAAGTGTATGAAGCTGTAAATGATTCCTACAAGGGTTTCCTCAAGGCTGCACACTATCTTGGCAAGGGAGTCAAAACTGAAGTCAACAAGGTGTGTGACAAGACAGCCACTTCAGTAGCAGAAGTCAAGAGGGCCTTTGATGCTAAGTTTCCTCAACTAGACAGTGTGGTCAAGGATATCAAACACTGCAACTCTACCTGCACCAAGATGGACAATGGGCTAGCTCTGCTAAAGGATACTGTCACAGGTCTGGGGCATCAATTTCAAAATCTATCTGACCAGACTACAGATGCCAATGCCATGCTGAGGATAATGTTCAAGAATCTTTATGGAGATAGGCTAGTGACTGATGTCCCTGTGCATGAACTGTCTAAATATGAAGTGAAGAGGCTGCAGGATCAATCTTTATCTGGTTTCAAGGCCAATGAGTTATTCACTAAGGTGGACACTCTTGAACAGGAGGTAGCTACTCTCACCAAAACCAATGCTCATCTTACAGAAAAGGTTGCACTGCTCAATGATCAGTTGGACACTCAAGCATCCACCACAGCTGATGTCCTTCTGCATCAACAATCCATGTTAGCTGCAATGATGAAGCATATGGGTCTCCCTCTACCTGATGAATCTTCAATCCCAAAGGACATTTCTACAGCCTCTGTGCCTGACAACAAGCCTAAGGGGGAGAAGAAGACAAGGAACTCAAATGCAAAGGGGGAGAAAGGTATAATAATAAAAGAGGGTGGTCAACAAAGGGCTTCAAAGTCTCTACCAAATGTGCCTGGCAAAGGAAAATCCAAAGTGGATGAGCCTCCATCTATCTTGCCAGTTGTCACTCTACCAACTGTGCACATCACTACTCCAGGAGGACAGAAGCAATCCATAACCACCACAGTGGTTGCAGGAAGTATGCCATCTGTCACACCTCCAACCTCTATTTCTGAGAGTGCCAAGCCTGTAGAAGTTAAAGTTGTTACTGAGGCCAAGCTACAAGAGGTTGCTAACTCCAATGTTTATCATGATAAAGCCTTCTTGGAGTTTCTGAAAGCCACAAGGGAACAGGTTGGTGACACTCAGTTCTATCTGAGGGAGTTGAAGAAGCAGATTGATTGCATCACTGTCATTCCTAAGAAAGTCAATAATCTGTGGATCAAGGAGATAGTGATGATATCCAAATTGAAGATATGGCATCTAACATACAAGACTCTACAAGAACTGAAACACTCAGAGATAGATGCCATACTCGAGCTTATAGAAAAGAAGAATGAGAACAACAAAAGTCTGTTTGATGACTTGAGGAATGACCAACCTTCAAGGCTACCAGAAGTGATCAAGAAGCCATGGACAATCATTTATCAGTCTGGCACCAGAATTGAAGATATCAAGCAATTGGTCATTCCCCATGATCTCACCACCAGAAATCACAGACTGATCATTGCTATCATTGATCAATTACAGAAGAAGGTTGGAGCCAGAAATGCTGAAGAAACTGAGGCACTGCACATCCTCAGAACCTATATTGCAACTGGTGAAATTCCAGAGATGGCTCAACCTAGGAGAAATAAGGATGATGATTCTGAAGACAAAGGTGATGGGAGGAGAAGACATCACAGGAGAGATAAGGGTGATGAAGACAAGAAGAAAAAGGGAGACAAGGATAAAAAGGATGATGATGACCAAGGTAAAACATATGAGAGAAAGAGTGGAAGACAGCAAGCCTTAGGCACTGCTAGCAGTAACCTCACCACAACACAAGACTCTAGGTCTAGGGTGAATACTGTTAGTAGTGACCTAGCAAAATCTACATCTGTGGCTTCTGCAACTGTCTTACCACCTCAAGAAGAGAAGAAGATTCAAGTCAAGAAACCATGTGTATGTTTCAGAAAGCAATCTGCTAATGGAATACTACTATGGTCTACCAACAAAGGTCAAAGATTTCTGCCAAGCAATCATGTCAAGAGGATGAAATTTAAACATGCTGCAAGAAGAGTGAAGCTATCCAAATCTAGAGCCCTAACAATCATTCTAGGATTGAAACTCCAGCCACTTGATGAAGACTTTGATGAAGAGCAACTGCAATTTCTAAGAGCTCAAAAGATATGCTATGCTACAATTGTGGATGACCACCTTGAAATCAAGTACACTGATGGGAAAGAAATGAAATTCAAACAAGGGGGTTGTCAACATTGGGGTAAATTGTATGAGATAGAAAGAATCATTGCATTGCTGAATTCTAAAGACAAGGTGGAGAAAGTATGGAAGCTGGAATTGATTGACTTTGTGAAAATGAAGAAAGATTATGCTGAGAAGATAAGAAAGGGCTGCTATGAGAAATGGTTAGAAAGGGAGAAAGAAATTGATAGACTGGAGATTGAAGCAGAAAAGCTAAGGGCAAAGGGATTGTGTAGAGTTCAGTTTGATCCCTATGTGGTGAAGTATAGGAGAAGAAATGGAGCCAATGTCAATATAAGAATGGACCTACTCAGTCACTATCCTGCCAACATTCTGAAGCCAGTGCTTGAAGATTTCAAAAACTCTATTATGATTGAAGAATTGGATGCTATGACAGAAATCATGAGAGCAGTAGATGAGATTGCAAGAAAGGAGAAAGAAAGGAAACAGAAAGCATATGATGATCTACAAGCCAAAGCAATGGAGATGCAATCAAAAGAAAATGGCTAGTACCTCATCATACTGTAAGAGTATTTATCTTGTAATTTCATTTATGTGTTCAATCAGAATACATACCTGTACTTTTAAAGTTTTATCTTTATGTATGTTAGGCTTGTTATCAGACATGAAATTGTGACTAAGGGTCTCACTCACAATTTGGGGGAGATTGTTAGTTACAGAGGCATGCCTGTACACATCTAATAACAAGCCTAATTGTTTGTAATGCTGTGCATTACTTACATGACCTCTTAACTGAGGGAACCTCTAGTTGTAGAGTTTCTGTTTGTATTGTACTTGTAGAAGGCATCAAATCCTAGTTGTGTAATTGTACAAATAGAGTCTAGAATAATGCTTGAAAGAAGTTCCAAGGTTCATGCCTCAAGCAAGGAGTTAAAGACTGTCAAATAATCACAGTTGGGATTTGAAGAAATGAAGAATTTGCCTAAGTACCAATTCGAGAAGTATATTTGTCTATTCGAGAAGTCCAGCATTCGAGAAGTCAGGGATTCGATATCTCAAGACACTATTCGATATCTCTGAATACACTGTTCGATATCTCATTCGATATCTCAGGGATTCGATATGTCTACTACTCTATTCGAGAACTTAAGAAGTCAACAAGTCAAGATGGTATTCGAGTTCTCAAAGAGTCAACAAGTCAAAGTTCCATTCGATATCTCAAGGACTCAGAAAGCTATTCGACAACTCGAGGATTCGATAAGTCAAATGTTCTATTCGACAACTCAAGGAATCATGATGGAAAAGAGCTATTCGAGAAGTGGTTCGATATGTCATTATAACAGTATTCGAGAACTCAGAGTTATCGATCAAGTCAATTCTAGTTCTCGAATCACTTACTTAGTCACTTCTCGAATACATTCTTGGAGACAAAATACTGAAGAAATTGTACAAGTCAGAAACCTGCAACAAGCCAATGCACTTTATGGACCACAATCTGTAACGTGCTCTGGAAAGCCTACAAGGAAGCTTGGAGAGATATAGAAGAGACAAGGAGCTAAAGAAGTGGATCTAAACAGGCTTTGCAAAGTCAAATCTGTAACCGTTTGGACACTTACTCAAAAAGGATAGACAGACTATAAAGTAATTTGTTTAGCTACCTTATTTGCAGTAAGTGGGCTGTATCCATGTTCTATAAGGACACAGCCTCACTTCATAACTTGGTAACTTTAGTGAGTCAAGTTTTTCATACACTGTAAGCTATATCTCTCTGAGAAAAACGAAGCTGAGAATACTACCATTTGTATTCACAGATTGTAGCAACCTTTATCTAATAATACATTAGATTAAAGTGATATTGCGTGTTGTGTTGCTTATTTATCCGCACCTTCACTTCTACACACACAGGCACTTATCTGCTACATAGACTCAATCAAGAAAAGTTCAAGAATCCATTCACCCCCCCCCCCTCTGTATTCTTTTACCGTATTCAATACTCAACATACTCATCATATAATATTTTCCAAATAAAATCAGTACACTCCTTAATATGTATTTCTTAAATATCTCGCTAACATATAAGTCATTCTATTTCCTTCTCTTCGAGTAAACTTCTTAATTAACTTATTTTCTTCGATAATATTGTCAACACAGAAAGATCTTCACCAACATTATTCAAATTTTCAATATTCTAAAAGGAGTCACCTTTTAAAACAACATTTATCAAATTCAAAAATCTAACAAATTGAAGGGTTTCAACAATCGACATAGCTCCCACGATTTTTGGAAAATATCGTCTATTTAATTTCATTGAAAACTTAGCAATAAACTCAACTCGAAGTTTTCTCTTTCTTTCAGAATGCAGGCTTCGTCATAGTTAGTTTTGTATGAAAAAAGGTAGAAGTAATTACCTTATTTGATTCGAAAATAAGTTTAAACTAATACAATTCTTGTCCTAAATCTCAAAATATTGTTTTAAAAGATCAATAGCTATACCCACATTATTCTTAGATTTCGAGATTTGTTTCACGATTTTGATAATCTTTCTATCATTAAATGTAAGAATAGCAGTCATAATTAAAGTATTAAAAAATTTAGAGTCATTTTATCATAATAAGATTGCAGTTATAATCAAAAGTATTCAAAAATTTGTACGTCTCACATACAAAATCAAAGGACTTGACATTAAACCACTGCTTTTCCAAATTTTATGTGAATAATTAAGATGATATAACACAATTTGATTAATTTGTAGAATGTGTACAAAGTTATGTTACATGTAGAAAGCGTATAATAATTTATACTTGGAATAATTTTAGGTCTTAATATTTTCGCCGAAGAAAATAAAGAACTGAATTTAAGAGAACATAAAGTTCAAAAAATAGGTGTGTTTCTTTTTAACTTTCCTTAAAACTTTCCATCCACATAATTCAAATTCTAAAGTAAAATTGTTCAATATTTTATCAAAATTAGTCTATTTCAACTAAAAAAATCTAGTAAACACATGTTAGTGAAGAATTAATTTCTTGATTCATCATTTTCTCTTCAAATATAAACTCGAGAATCTAGTTTAAGTGTAAGTCGCACAAGGGTGACATATTTATTCGTATATCAATTATATTTTGAAATTCTCGATACCACAAGAAACGGAAAATTTATCTACGCAATGATGAAAGCAGTTGAGGTGATTTATAATCAATATGCTAAAAATATTACATATTCTAAACTTTTATCTTTTTAGGCATACAATTTGAAAAGACTCGAAGTGTATAATATAATTGATAGATCCTAATATTTTGTCTACTTGAATGCTATGCAAAATCCTATGTTCTAAAATATCGATCTTTATTAAATTGACTTTGGATTTTAATCCAATCCTATTTTTATACAATTATCACAACTTTTGAATATTTATTATTCAACCCAAGTTTCTGTGAGTTTATTTTCACATTTTAATCGATACAATTTATGATCCTACTTTTGAAGAAAGTTCTTTTTAACTTGACTATTTGATTTATTTAATTTATTTTTTTGTACTATCTATGATTTTTCAAAATCTTATCTTTTACTTATAAATGTATAATTCGATAATTATCATAGATGTAAAGTAAACATGTTATCAATTCATGTTATATGACATTAATTGACTATTGTCTAATTTTAAAATAATTCTAACTCTGCTTTTATTAATTTTTTTAAAAAAAAAATAATAAATAGGTAATTTATTTGTAATACGTTATTAATGTCATATAAATTTATATACCATGTTTTATGTATTAAATATCTAACTAATTCAAATCAAGTATAAGAAAGAAAACACTATTATATAAAGATATAAAATATATATTTCAGTTAACATTATACGTAAGAAACATTTATTTAAGTAAAAGAAAGATAAATATACATCACACATGATACTGTTATCAAAATTTGATATAAAAAATCTATAAAATTGGTTGTATACATAATCATATATGATTTTTTTATAATGAAAATACAAAATATTACAAATAATATAAGTTATCATTAACATATTTACTCAAAAGTAAATTAATAGAAAAAAAACGGGAGAGACCAGGTTTATGTAATATGTTTTTTTAGTTCAAACTCAGAAACTTATCTAGCTCAATGGTTATAAGGATAAGTTTATTTGGAGAGGATATGGGTTCAATTCCATACAAGAACATAATTTACTTAAATTTTTCTTTGAATAAGAAAATAGTGGCATCTTCATGTAATTTTCTAATATCTAAGGGCAAAATTGTAATTTCACAGGGGGTTTATTGGCTCAAAATGTCCTTATAATATCCCTATGTTCTCCTATTATATATAGAAATGGATGGATGGATGCACCAAAACTGACACAAGCCACGAAAGAAAAACTTGCAGCCAACAAACTAATATTCTCTTCCACTGGTTCTTTCTTCAACCTGAGTTTCACCCTCAACCACCACGAACACGTCCAAAAGCACATTTGATGGGCCCATACGAGTTCAATGCTCCCATGTCTCTTAGTCCATAAACCTTAACACCTACCTTTGATTAAAGTATTTCTCTGTAAACCCTTTCTTGCCAGCTCATCCGCACCTAAGTTAGAGTCATTTGATTGGCCCATACGAGTTCAATGCTCCCATGTCTCTTAGTCCATAAACCTTAACACCTACCTTTGATTAAAGTATTTCTCTGTAAACCCTTCCTTGCCAGCTCATCCGCACCTAAGTTAGAGTCACGATCAATTTTCCTGAAATGAAAATTCCTTTTCTTGAAGGCACTCATTGATAAATAATCAGAGGCTGGATAGTCCAAAATTAATCTCGCTTTTATTTTCATAATAAGGTTAACCACCTTTGCATTATCTATATGTATCAAACAAATACATTCCTTCCATTTACTATTCATAATTGGCTGGATACAGGAATGAAACTGCACTGAACTCACTATGAAAAGCACTAGTATCCATTGTTAGGCCGGAAAAGATAAACGTTAAGCTTTGATTTTTGTCTTTTAAGAAACATCCAATTCTCGCTTTGTGATTACCATCCTCCTCAAACTTAAATGAACCATCTGTATATCCCCATAATTCTACACTTTGCTCAAATAAGAACACTTTTTGCGTATTGCACCTGGTGCATTAACATTCCATAAATTGACGGACTGATCATGCACAAAATTGTTTACCAAACACCATTTCTATGCTCTGAGCTTCACCAAGTAAAAGACGTCCTCTACACAATAATCCTTTTGCTCAAAAATCATTAAATTCCTGCACAACCATAGTATCCATAAAGTTGATGCTATTACAATTCCCCAGCACCTTTTAATAAGTTGCGACGTATACATATCTACCACAACCAGACATTGAGTGAAGATTGTGCACTGAATTCTCGTGATAATTCCCACCAATCAAACACCTTCTACGAGACACTATATGCATGATTACATAACCAGAACAAATGATCCTGGTTTTCATCAACTAGTTTGCAATTTCGACATAAAGTGTCCATGAATGAGTTTCCCATTCTGTGAGCTAGAAAGATCCTAGTTGGAAGTATTTTATGCTCTAATTTCCATAAAATCATTTGAAACTTTGGAGGAATCTTTAGATTTCAAATTTTTTTCCATTGCCCCCTTATGCTACCTAGATGCTTGCCCTGGAACAACATTCCATCTGCAGAGGTATATCCCTTGCCTGAGCAAGTCCACAAAAGTATATATGATCCCTGTACTAGGACAACCTCTTCCACTATGTCGTTTATAGCTTAACCGCTTCTTCTAACTCCCAAGCTCTCAGTTCTCTTGACCACAACGAGATTAACTCTATGTCTGGGCTACTCCAATGACTACATAACTCCTTAAATGTTGCATATTTTAGCTTTGATATCCTGTATAACCTATTGAAAGATACATTAAGGCTTTCATTCCCTCTCCATGAGTCTCCCCAAAATAGTACCTTACTGTCATCTCTTACAATCCATTTGAATTTTTCTATAAAGAGATTTAAGTTGAAACCATCCTCATTGTTTATTTTAGCTATATCTGACATAACAGTCGATAATCTTTTATTTTCCAACTCATTTCCTAGATCATTCCCTTTATGACATTGATACTTGACCTCCACCAATTTGTTCCATAATAAGTTTCTGTCATATAACCACCTGTACCACCATTTGGCCAACATTGAGTTATTCTTATCCCTGATAGATGAAATACCCAATCCACCTTGAGCTTTAGAAAGCACCACCTTATCCCACTTCAATAGATGATTTTCTTAGAAGGTACATCTTGATCCCCATATTCTCCCCACAAGAAACGTCTTCTAATGGATTCTAAGTTATTACACACGCCTCGAGGGATGGCAAAGGTATTGAACCAATAGATCGGCAAACTATCTATTGCCGCTTTAAGTAGCACTAAACGACCTGACATATTTAGGCTTCCACATTTCCAATCTGCTAACTTCTTTATTATCTTCTTTACCAACGGGTCCTAAAACACTGTCTTCCTTGGAGACAAACCTATAGAACCTATAGTAACCCCTAAATATGTCATAGGCCATGTCCCTATAGAGCAGTTCAAGATCCTTGCACCCTGTGATAAAATATCACACCCTTTCCCGAATGAAAATAAACTACTTTTATTAAAGTTAATTTTGAGCCCAGTGAGGAGGTGGAAACACATCAGGACATTGTTGATTGCTTTTATTGATGCAATATTATCATCAATGAAAATGATCGTGTCATCCGCAAATTGGAGGTGCGTTATTGGCTCCATCGCACTATCTATCTGAATCCCTTTGAACATTCCCATCTGCACACTTTTTTCAATCATTTTACTTAACACTTCAACTACTATATTAAATAGCAGCGGGGAGAGGGGATCCCCCTGCCTTAATCCTCTTTGCGGGGCAAATTCTCCCGTAAGGGACCCATTTACCAAGATCGAAATTCTTGCTTCTTGCATGAATTGTTATTATTATCTGAAAAATATTAACAGTGCCCCTCTATGACTTATAGAAGAACTTTTGTTAGAGCATCTTCAAAGTCTCGTAGTGTACTTTTAAATATATTATAAATAATTAGGTTCTTATCAAGTTATTGTATTGATTTATGTATCAATTTTAACAACATTTTTTATAATTGTTTCTTATTTATATTTTATTCATATTTTAATTTCATTAGAATAAACATTTAATAGAGGAGAGAGAAGAATCAAGTTTATTAATAAAATAGTAAGTTAAGAAATATTAGTTGCTCTTAAAATAGAACTAGGCAACTTATCCGCGCTTCGCGCAGTGCATAAATTTTCCTTTTAAAATATTAAAAATAGATAAATTATTTTTTATTATTTTTAAAAATTGATTGATCTCTTAAGAATTTTTAAAAAATAAGATTCAAAATAATTTACATAAATTTATAAGTTTGAAGGTATTCTCTTTATATATCTAAATTTTTTAAAATCTCAAAAATATCATAAACATAAAAAGTAGTAATTATAATACAAACGTAGTTTTTGATCTTTACGATCAAAAGTTATAAATATTATATATAATAACATTTTTTAAAGCTGACACCCCTCCCATAACATACATGTTCAATTGTAGTGTAAGAATTTATTTAATTAGAATATTAATTTATTTCGACACAATTTAATGAACAACGGGTGTATAACTTTTTTATCGATTTAATCTATCGATAAAATTGGATTTTTTTCAATTTAACCTGTTTGGTCATAACCCATGTGTAATTTATTCATGTGTAAAAATAAAAAACTATTTGTATAATTTTTATTATAGGTGTTAAGCGAAGATTTACATACTTCTATAAATTATTACAATTTCCATAATCACTAATGATAAAGATTGCTTGAGAAGTTAATGGTAGTCTATACTACAATTTTCCGAAAAGAAATTGGAGTGGTATTCGATAGGGAATAAAAAAGGACGCAATGTAAACAATTTTTAATCGTCATTTTTCCTAAAAATAAACTTAATTATATATGTAATTAATATTTAATACTGAAATAATAATTATAATGCTCAAATAAAGTTTTATAATTTCTTAAATAAATAAAATAAATTTAATACATATTTATTAGGTATAATTAATGACTAATCAATATGTCATTAAGAGCTATTTAATGCAAGAAAATAATTTTAATTAAAAAATCAAAAAAGCGAAAATTCAAGAAAAATACCTTAAAAGTTTCTGGTAACTTTTCGATCTCCAGGCATTATAATATATATAGATATATATAGATATATAGATAGATAGATTTAGATATACATATAAAATTTTAATTACGATAACTTATCATATAAAGCATTTAGTAATATTTAAATCTCACACTTTGTAACATTTTAAAACTAACTTTTAAAATATATATTAGTAAAATATTATCATTTAGAAACAAAAAAAAATTATATCAAACAATCTTATTCATTCGAACATTTAGATTTTTGATTCGTTCAAATCATTCTAAAGATTTTAAGTCATTCAGATATGAATAACTCAAAATTTGTAAATGAATCCCAAGTAAATTTAAATATTTGTTTTGTACGTATTTAATGTTGTAAATTTTAAGAGTTATATTGTTAATAACTAATATATAAGAAAAACTTAACATTTAGAGTAATTGTTTCTATTGAATAGGGAACGAAATAAGAATGTTTTTAGTTAGTGTCTTACCGTGCAACTTGATATTTAGAAAATAAAGAAAGGACTTGACAAAAAAAATAAAAAATAAAGAAAGGAGCCAGGGATCGATGTCCAAAGCCAGTCCAGGAAGAATCATGCGCCATATTTTTAGGAAATGAGGGAATAAGAAAATAAAGAAACTATTTTCAATATTTTTTAGACCGCCACCTTACCTGTCCGATCTCCTGCTAAAATATTATCATTTAGAAACAAAAAAAATTATGTCAAACAATCTTATTCATTTGAACATTTAGATTTTTGATTCGTTCAAATCATTCTAAAGATTTTAAGTCATTCAGATATAAATAACTCAAAATTTGTAAATGAATCCCAAGTAAATCTAAATAATTGTTTTGTACGTATGTAATGTTGTAAATTTTAAGAGTTATATTGTTAATAACTAATATGTAAGAAAAACTTAACATTTAGAGTAATTGTTTCTATTGAATAGGGAACGAAATAAGAATGTTTTTAGCTAGTGTCTTACCGTGCAACTTGATATTTAGAAAATAAAGAAAGGACTTGACAAAAAAAAAAGAAAGAAAATAAAGAAAGGAGCCAGGGATCGATGTCCAAAGGCAGTCCAGGAAGAATCATGCGCCATATTTTTAGGAAATGAAGGAAATAAAGAAACTATTTTCAATATTTTTTAGACCGCCACCTCACCTGTCCGATCTCTTGCTATTAGTATATATATAGATAGAAAAAAGGGGCTCTTAACTTTTTAAAAAGTCTTTTGAAGCTTCATTTTAACTCATTCTATTTATATTTTGATTTAAGAATTTAAATAAAGAATCTCTTGGATATGCTTTTAATAACTAGTAATATGTCGTGCTAAGCACACGGATTTAGTTTTTGCTATTAATAAAAGAAAATTTTAATCCAAATTCTTAAAATATTATTAAAATGGTTATATTTTAATATACTCATGATTTTTAAAATTTTGTTATAATTCCAATGTCATGTAAAATTTATTTAATAAAAAATAATGAAATCTAATTTGTTAAGTAATTATTATATGTGGGTAATGTACTATTTTAGACTAAAAGGCAAGTTAGAGAACTAGATATAAGATTTAAGGATAACAAAAAGTAAAATGCAATATTATTTATAACATGAAATTGTTTAAAATCATCAAACCAACATGAAACGCAAGAGTTCTGGAAAAACAACCAAAGATATAACAATCCTTAATACTAAAAACGCTTATTTAGATACTATGTGATAATATGAAGAAACTTCATTCCATTCACTCGATCTTCTAAACATTTGAACAAAGCTCCAATCTTGGAAATTATTCAATTCTCCTATCATGATTATAAGAAAGAAAAATTGTCATAAATTGCATAAGGTAATAAAGAAACGAAAAACACGTGGATAAAAATAAAATGAACGCAAAACCTGGAGTTTGTCCTTCATTAGAGAGATCAGTCATATTCTGAAAAAAAAATAAAGAAATTATTTATAAACTAAAATGTGGATATATTGAAACTCTTGTCAGCATGAACATGCAGCATTATATGTTACTTTGCCAATTTTAAATGAATTAGCACAAGTATTAAAACAACATCAAAGTAATTTGAGATGATGTTCATATCTTGCCTAGTTAATTTTTACCTCAGAAAGAATGAAAATGTTGAACCCAGTCATTATTACTTCAGAGGGTGATGAGGATGAACAATCCATGTCATATGCATCGGTAGCATTAAAGATCATACTCTCTAGCAACACATTGTCATCACTTATCTCTATTTTGTTCATCGTACCTTCATTAATAAGAAATCACAATCCAAACCGTCCATTCATCAACAATCCAACGTCATCAACAATCCAACAGCCTACAACCATCCTCACAAAACAAAATCAAATCTCCCGTTCTTCACAAACCCCAAGTTTTCAAATATAAATACACCCTCTCTACACTCAACTCTCATTCATCTCCTACTGTCATTCGAATTCAATTTAGCTTATATTCTCTCTTTACTCTTCTCCTTAGTTTTCAGTCTTCCTACTTTCAATCTCCTATCCATGGCCAATGCATCTAGTTCTTCTCAAAGTTCAAGAAAACAAATAGTAGTGCCTCTTAGTGAGTCTCTAATATTATTATATCTTTCAGCTTCATCAAAGAGCAAGGCTTCAAGATCAAAGTGGACAAGGGAAACATTTTTCGAGATAGATACACATGTGGCAAATGCAAAAAGAGTTGGGCAATTTGCAAAAATGGATTTTGAATATCCGGCCTTCCTTTTAGGAACTAAGTGTTTGAATGAACATGATCCAAACAAGGAAAAGATTATAGAAGAGCTCTATGCCAGTAATCTTACCAAGGTTCATCATGGAGTATTTACAACTTTGGCAACCGAGTCAATGGTTGGAGATGGCATTATTTATACAACCAATAAGATGAAGGTTGCTGAATAGCTTGCCGTGTTATTTAACCAAAACCCAAGATTGAGGGATCAAGTGAGGATGGAGTGGATTGAGGACCTCTCATATAATCCTCATACTGAAACATGTCATCATCAATTTCTATCTCATTATCCGTATAATGAATGTGAATTCTTAATTTCAGAATATCTTAAGCATGGACCGGCCTTAGGTTTATCAGTGGATGAATATATTGATTCACGGCCGACCCTAGGAATTTGAGTGCCCCATTTTTTTTACGTCTTACTTTTTTTTATACATGTACAGTTAAAATTCTTATACAATCAATATATGCAAGAAAAGATCATAAATGCATTCTATTTTATTACTCATGAGTTCTACTTTTTTAAACATCACAAATTTGATAAAATTATTTCAATTAAATGAAAACTTACTTGAATAAAAAATAACAAGTGACGCTAATGAGTTTCTTGTAGTTGTATTCTTCAAGTCTGAATTTCCGACCTCTTGCAACACACGATTATGCATCAGTAAGATAAAATTATCATCATTAGTACTATAAGACAATACTTAATTGAAAGTTTAATAAATGAATTTACCATCATTGACTTTGAAACTTTTTCCAAGGCTTTTGAGATACAAATCTTCTATGATTTTACCATAGTCTAGCGAATTTGCCAGCTCACTTTCAATTGACAGTAAAGCTAATCCATTAAGTCTATCTTGAGACATCGAAGAGCGAAGATAAGATTTGATGAGTTTCAACCTTGAAAAAGTTCTTTCTGTTAGAAAATGGAAAGTTTGAGGCATATTTTAAATATGTTCTTGATGGAATTTCCAGAAACTAACTATTGGAAGTTGTTCCTTGTAATGAGGACTTAAACTTTCATGTTTGGATCTAAGACATTTTCTTAGTGAAATCCATAGATAAATTGAGCTGAAAGAAGGATATTTGAAATGGGTAATGTGGGTTGTTTTAGTTGAAAAAAAAACTTGAACCCGCATTGATTTGGTATTAAGAGGAAGAATCAGGTTGCAGATGAAAATCATGGTCATGATATATATTTCATGACCATGAAGAGGCATCAAAAGAGATGGGATAGTTGGAAACGTTTCATGCCCATGAGAAAGTTTTCATGCCCACGAATGTACACTTGATTGGTTAGAAACGTTTCATGCCCATGAGGAAGTTTTCATGCCCATGATGTGCAATCTAATTTTTAAAATTGATTATTGATTTATTTTAATAGCTGGAATGGGTCAAAATTTGAATGGGCCTATCTAGTATGGGCTAGAGGTTAAATTTTGATGGGCCTCTAAATCTGAAGCTATTAATGGATTAAATCATAATTAATATTAATTTTTTCCTTTTAATATTGTATGAGTAACGTTTTATTTTGATATATGATACATACAAAATATAACGTTTGATATACACGCTTATCTGAGATCAAGAAACCCTATATGCTCTCTCTTTCTCTCTCAATTTACATACAAGTTTTATACGTAGTTCTTTGGTGAATTGAGGTGCGGGTCACTGTTGATCATTGTCGTGTCTGTGAATAGATTGATCGGTGTTGTTTTATCCTGGAAGTGATATTACTGCAACCCAACACAGCATAAGTGGGGCAATATTCTCTTCAAGAACAGTCAAGTCTTCTCGTAGGGCTTGACGACTCAGCTGTTGTTCTTCTCTCTTGTTGTCTTTGCTAAAGTTACTGAGAGAGATAAGTGTTCTTACTTTTCTTGTTATTTACGGTCTCTTATTATTCTATTGTTTCGACCTTTGTGTTTGTTTCGTTAATTTGGTGTAATTGCCTATTCTTCTTAATATATATAACTGCCTCATTGTTTCGTTGTTTAGTGTAAAATTCCCAACAATCTTGAAGAGAATATTTGTGTTATATATTGTTAATTAACAAGATGGTTAATGAAACTGAAACTTCTATTGTTGAGACTGGCTCTAGGTCTGGTGTTACTGCACCTACCATTGATTGGATCACGTACCGTTTTCCACAGCCTATCGATTTGTCGGGTATGCCTGATAAATTCGGTGGGGGTGTTGGTTTTTCTCGTTGGCAGAAAAAGATGAAACTGTGGTTAACGGTAAAGGGTCTATGGCCGGTGGTGCAGTATGAGAAACCAGTTGTGGTTAAGGAGAAAGTTGAAACTGTTAAAGATTATACTATGTGGGAGGAAAAGGATGGGGTGGCTAGGGCTGCAATTCTGGCAGCTTTAGCGAACACTCTATTCAATGTTTATTCATCTGACTCCTACACTGCTAAGCTCTTATGGGAGAAGCTTGACCAGACACATAATACTAACTCGCAAGGGTTGGAAAAGTATTCTGTGGATAGGTTCCTTGACTTTAAACTAGTGGATACTAAATCCATGACTGAGCATGTGCATGAGTTTGAGATGTTAGTGCATGCTTTGAAGGAGTCCGGTATGGACCTACCTGAAAAGTTTCAGGTTTTGTCTTTGATTGAAAAGCTCCCGAAGTCTTGGGAAGAGTTTGCTCTCTCCCTGAAAAGACAGAAAGGAGAGATCACTTGGACAAACCTGATGTTGGACATCTCTGTGCAGGAACAACACAAGTCCAAACAGGGACATTTGATGCCTGTTGAACATGCTGGGAGTTCGAAGGTGAATGTAGTGACTGTAGGACAGAAAAGAAAGTCGGTCACTAAGAAGGAAAACACTAATTCTAATAAGGATAAGAACAAGGCTAAGAAACCAAAGACAAGCAAACCATGTTGGTCTTGTGGACAGGTTGGTCATTGGAGCAAAGACTGTCCTGTAAAGAAAGCTAAGAAATTTGTTGTGGGAGCACAAGCTAACACTGTGCTTGGAACCACTGGTGGGCCTATGGTTAACATGGTTGTTGGTGAGGCTGTTGCTTCTGAAACCGACAACGGGTATGTAACCTACAACCCTGTACTTCTTTTCACCTATTCGTCTCATGAATGGTTGATTGATACGGGAGCTAATGTACATATTTGTACTGATATTACTCTGTTTGTATCTTATCAACAGACTCATGGAATGACTCTGACGATGGGGAATGCGAGTGTAGCTCAAGTTCTTAGAATAGGAAACGTGGACCTGAAGTTTGCTTATGGGCGTGTTCTATCCCTCACTAGAGTGCATCATGTTCCTGACATTCGTAGAAATATAATAAGTGGAAGTTGTTTTGTAAAGAATGGTTTTGAAGTTTCTTTGAAATGTAATAAAGTAGTTATTACACATATTGGTTTATTTTTTGGCAAAAGTTACTTGTCTGATGGATTATTTTTGATAAATGTTGAGCCTGTTTTGGGTAGTTTTATTAATGATAATGTTGCTCCTTCTGTGAATTATGTTGAATCATTTGATTTGTGGCACGCATGTCTTGGTCATTTAAATTTTGGTGCTCTAAAGAACATGATGAATTTAGAGTTGATTCCAAAATATTCCATTGATAAGAATTCTAAATGTCAAGTATGTGTGACATCTAAACAAACTAGGAAACCCTTTCATAATGTGGTTAGGGATTCGGGTGTGTTAGATTTAGTGCACATGGACATATGTGAATTTGGTGGTGTTTTGACCAAGAATCATAACAGATACTTCATTACTTTTATAGATGATTGTAGTAGATATTGTCATGTTTATTTGCTTAAACATAATGATGTAGCACTAGAAAAATTCATTATGTACAAAATTGAAGCTGAAACACAAACAAGTAAAGTACTTAAACGTTTGAGATCAGATAGAGGTGGTGAGTATACGAGTACCTCGTTTAATGAATTTTGCAAGAGCAATGGTATAGTTCATGAGGTGACTCCACCATACACACCTTAGTCTAATGGGGTGGCAGAATAAAAGAACAAAACATTTAAAGATATGATCAATAGTATGTTGATTAATTCGGGGTTGCCTAAGTACATGTAGGGGGAGGCTCTGAATACGGCTTGCCATATTCTGAATAGAGTCCCTCTGAAACATATGGATAAGACACCTTATGAATTATGGACAACGAAAAGGACTAGTTTAAAATATCTTCGTGTGTGTGGGTGCCTCACAAAGGTACTTGTCCCGAAACACAAGAGGAAGAAACTAGGGCCGAAAACTGTTGATTGCATCTTTTTGGGCTATATTGAAACCACTACGGCTATGAGATTTTTAGTGTTAAAATCTGACATAGACGGAATAGTGGATAACACTATAGTTGAATTTCGTGATGCAACATTCTTTGAGGATGTGTTTCCTATGAAGACTGGTATACCTCATGGTATTTTTGATGATGATCCTACTCACACATCGAATTCCATTCCTGATCATATGGAAAGGATGACAAATGTGGGGGCGGATCCTAGTAGTAGCTCTACTCCAGATGAAGTAGAGGAACCTAGAAGGAGTAAGCGTGCGAAGGTAGTCAAGGACTTTGGAAGTGATTTTATTACTTACAATGTCGAGGATGAACCTTTAACTTTCCGGCAAGCCATGGATTCTTCAGAATCTAGGTATTGGAAAGGTGCGGTAAAAAGTGAGATTGACTCTATTGTTTCTAACGGAACATGGGAGTTGATTGATCTACCTCCTGGGTGTTCTACTATAGGATGTAAATGGGTTTCCAAAAGAAAGATGAACCCGGATGGCTCAATAAATAAGTATAAAGCTAGGCTAGTAGCTAAGGGTTTTAAGCAAAAGGAAGGTGTTACGCCATATTTTCGGTTGCCTCTAATATCTCCCAAATTTCCAATATTATTAATTATTAATTCAGATTAATAATTATAACTTAATCTCTAAGTTTTATCCTCTCCCTGAAACGAGGAAAGAATCAATCTTAATTAATCAATAACGGAAAATATCTCCAAATGATATTCTTCAAATCAGGAAGATATCACAACGATAAGATTAAATCAGATAAAATCAGTAATTACCAAGATTAACGAAGTTTATCCCTAAAGTCTCTAAGGGATAGACACAAATCAATTTCACAGAACTGCGTTGGCTTGATCCTTATAAATATAAGGTACGCAGGCATCTTGAAAGAGGATCCGATACACGAGACAAATCGAGACACCTCTCAAGTCCAGCCCCAAACATCCAAAATCCCAAATCCCCCTATTTTCATAGTTCCGTTATTCCAGCAACCTCCGAAATTTGTTATCACCAAATTCCTCCGTTAACAATTGGCGCTAGAAGGAGGGCATATATTTCTTGATTGTGGAGGACAATCAATTCATACGCATGGGGGGTTATCATGGATCTGGAGCTGCTTTAATGGAGGAGCAAGAGGGTGGAGGCGGTGGCTATGTTTTAAATTCATATAAATTCGAGCATGTTGAAACACCAGGATCGGATGAAACAAATCAAAACAAAGCACATGTGCATGTCATGGGACCTGTCGAAGAAATTGAAGCTTAACTTGGCTGACTTGGATGTATAATTTGTGGAAACTTATTCTGTAAAAGGAAGAAATCAAAGACAGAATTCATGTTTTTGAATAACATAGGTGGGACCCGCAGCAATTTAAATAAATCAACTAGAAGCACACGGAAACACGCATGGAAGCAGGACAAATTCTGGGAGCACATAAACATCATTCTCAAAAATAAATCGAGATTGTTGGGATGGATCGGTTAAAAAAGAAGAAGACCCTACGTTCAATATTCGGCGTTAGAGTTTCACCAGCAACAAGACCGATGATTTCAATTTGTTAAAGATGGTGAACAAGACAAAAAAAAATTATGCCTACAAAGATGACATGTATGTGGGACCCGCATGATTTATTAAAAGAAAAAAAACAACAAAGGCATGCGCGTGTACAGGGAAGAAAGAAGATTGATTTGTGGTTTTTGGTGGGCCAGCATGAAATAATTGCATGGATGTCAAGTTTTGTGTCTAAAAAGAAGAAAATTGTGTGACTGGGCGGAAGATGAAGATTTCATAAGGAAAATAGATAGCCACGGGTTACAAAAATCAAAGGTTGAAGACAAAAACAAGGCATTACAATCAATTAATCAAGACTGGACCCGTGGGATTAAAAAAAAAAAGAGTTGACTCAACCAAAAAGGGAGCAGCAGAGGTTCGCGGAGCACATCGGAAAAAAAAATGAAGCTGAACACAATAAAAATCAGAATCGATTGGAAACGGAAAATAAAAGATAAGTTCTTTTATTCTTATTTTAAATTTCTGCAATTTAATTAATATTTATGCCATGCAAATTATTATTATTATTTAAATACTCATGTGATGTATATTTTATATTTTATATTTTGTGCATGCTTAAAAATTTATATTTTTACTGCACATATATTATGTCTTAAGTTTTTTATTTTTGCATATATTATTGCATCATATATATATGTCAGAAAATTAATTATAGATTTGCGGATTGAATTTGCCCAAAAAGAAGACCCTCCGGTATATTATTTTTGAAGCCCTCTTTTCTAGGGATATTTGAAGGGCTCTTATTCGAAGAGTTTATTATTTTGGAAGACCCTATTTTGTAAGGGTAATATTTTGGAAGGCTTTTATTCGAAGAGTTTATAATTTTGGAAGGCTCTTATTCGAAGAGTTTATTATTTTGGAAGGACATATTTTGTAAGGGTAATATTTTGGAAGGCTCTTATTCGAAGAGTTTATTATTTTGGAAGGTCGGGTTAATATTTTGGAAGGTCCTCCTTTGTGGGGTTAATATTTTGGAAGGCTCTTATTCGAAGAGTTTATAATTTTGGAAGGCTCTTATTCGAAGAGTTTATTATTTTAGAAGGTCCTCATTTGTATGGGTAATATTTTGGAAGGCTCTTATTCGAAGAGTTGATTATTTTTGAAGACCCTTTGTGATGAGGATATTTTTTATAGAAGACACTTTGTGTGTTGCTGATATTTTTTATAAGACCCTTCAAGTGTTGCTGATATTTTTTGGAAAAATCTTGGGATATTGATATTGCTTTGGGAAGATAACCTCCTCTAAGAAGGGTCTCCTTTATTTTTTGTGTTAGACGACCTCCTCTAAGGAGGGTCTTCGTAATTTATATATATAAAAAATGGTCTCCTTTGAGGAGAGTTAATGGAATAAACTTCGGGAAATCCACCTCCTGTGAGGAGGGATTTTTCTGGAATGGGGAACGACCTCCTTTGAGGAGGGTATCCCAAATTACCAAAGTCCTTGCAAAAACCGTACTTCCGGGGGGGATGTCCGTACTTCCGGCGCCTCATCAAGGCACGAACTTCGGGAAGTCCACCTCCTGTGAGGAGGGATATTTCTGGAATGGGGAACGACCTCCTTTGAGGAGGGTATCCCAAATTACCAAATCCTTGCAAAAACCGTACTTCCGGGGGGGATGTCCGTACTTCCGGCGCCTCATCAGGGTTCGAGCTTCGAAAAATCCACCTCCTGTGAGGAGGGTATTTCTGGACAAAAATGGTCTCCTTTGAGGAGAGTACTAATGATCTCCTTTGAGGAGAGTATTATAAAATTCTGAGGAAAATGACCCCCTTTGAGGGGGATACCCTCTAGAAGACATGGTAGATATGACCTTCTTCGACTGGATGTTGCTCAAAATGCTTTGCACGACTCTGCGAATAATGCTTTGATGGCTCTCCAAAATACATTTTCTTACACATACAAAACTTATTATTTACATATCGCATATTGTCTTATTTACATCTACATGTATATTACGGGCACCTTGGTGCTCCATATTATTTATTAATCTTCATCTCCTAGCTGTTTCAGTGACTTAGGAAATTTAGAAGATCGAAGCATGCTTAATTCTCCACTGCAGCAAGCTACACTGAAGAACTGGGGGGTAGTTGTTACGCCATATTTTCGGTTGCCTCTAATATCTCCCAAATTTCCAATATTATTAATTATTAATTCAGATTAATAATTATAACTTAATCTCTAAGTTTTATCCTCTCCCTGAAACGAGGAAAGAATCAATCTTAATTAATCAATAACGGAAAATATCTCCAAACGATATTCTTCAAATCAGGAAGATATCACAACGATAAGATTAAATCAGATAAAATCAGTAATTACCAAGATTAACGAAGTTTATCCCTAAAGTTTCTAAGGGATAGACACAAATCAATTTCACAGAACTGCGTTGGCTTGATCCTTATAAATATAAGGTACGCAGGCATCTTGAAAGAGGATCCGATACACGAGACAAATCGAGACACCTCTCAAGTCCAGCCCCAAACATCCAAAATCCCAAATCCCCCTATTTTCATAGTTCCGTTATTCCAGCAACCTCCGAAATTTGTTATCACCAAATTCCTCCGTTAACAGAAGGCATTGATTACTTTGATACATACTCTCATGTTGCAAGAATGACAACAATCCGAATGCTTATAGCATTAGCTTCCGTACATGGTTTTATCATCCATCAAATGGATGTAAAGACAGCTTTTCTTTATGGTGAACTTGAAGAAGAGATTTATATGGATCAGCCTGAGGGATTTGTTGCTTCTGGTAATGAAAGGAAAGTATGTAAATCAAGTCTATATATGGCTTAAAACAAGCTCCAAGAGACTGGCATAAAAAGTTTGATGAAACTGTTTTAGAATTAGATTTTTTAGTTAATGAAAGTGACAAGTGTGTCTACTACATGGTTAAAGGAAATGAATGTATTATTGTATGCCTATATGTTGATGATATTTTATTGTTTGGAACCAATATTGAGATTATTAACGAGACAAAAAGTTTCTTGAAAAGGTATTTTGAAATGAAGGATATGGGTGAGGCTAGTGTGATTCTTGGAATCAAGTTGACTCAGTCAACTGATGGAATAACCTTGTCACAATCTCATTATATAGAGAAATCTATACTTGAGAAGTATGGTTATTCAAATTGTAGAATCGCGAGTACTCCGTATGATCCTAAAATTGCCCTTTTCAAGAATAGTTCAGGAGTTCCTGTGTCTCAATTAAGTTATTCTCAAATTATTGGGAGTTTGCAGTATCTTGCTAATGGTACTAGGTCGGATATCTCATATTCAGTGTCTAAGTTAGCAAGATATACAAGTTATCCAAACAAGACTCATTGGGATGCTCTTGATAGAGTACTTAGATATCTGAAAGGCACCATATCTCTTGGTTTGCAATACAGGAGGTTTCCTGGAGTGCTAGAGGGATATAGTGATGCAAGTTGGATAGCTAAGAAGTCTGGTTCCAATGGAGTGACTGGATATGTGTTTACCCTTGCGGGTGGAGCAGTGTCTTGGAAGTCTTCTAGATAGACTGTTATGACTCGGTCTACTTTTGAGGCTGAGTTATGTGCATTAGATGCCACGGGGACTGAGGCTGAATGGTTACATGGACTGATGTCGATGTTACCTGTAGTAAGTCGTCCACTTCCTGCTTTTGTTGTTCATTGTGATAGCCGTACAACTATCGACAAGATTAATAGCAGGAAGTATAATATGAAAACAAAGAGACATATCCAAGTTAGACTGAAGTCTATAAGGGGTTTAATGTCTGAAAGGATTATTGCTGTTGAGTTTATTGGAACTCAAGAAAACCTAGCTGATCATTTGAATAAAGGGCTTGAGCATGTTGTAGTCCTTAAGTCTAGGTTGGGGATGGGACTATTAGCCCATATTGATTCATCTACAACGAGAACCCAATACACATGAGAGGAGATCCTTCGAAAGTGTATTCAATGTGGTAATAACAAGTTGTAAGGGTGAATTGGTTGTACCTTTAACTACATAGATTGATACTCATGTATCTAGAGTCTATCCCCTGTAAACCTAAAAGGTACTGTTACTGCAAGTATAGCAAGAGTTAATTGAACTCTGAATGGGGTCAAGTCATATGACGAGATGCTAGCAGTACATTTTTGGAGATGCCCAGCTAAGCGAATGTAATTGTGTGGTCGCAATTAGAGGAAAGGGTTATTCCTTAAAGCATTCGACAAACAGGATCGAGACATGACCATTAACGTCTCAAAGCCGTAGATCAGCACCATAGCCTTTGACTTGTTGTCGTCTATGGAGTGTGGTTACATCAAACAGATAGAGATTCAAGGTGAAATATTCCATCTATATCCGGTAGCCATCGAAGTAGAGGACTTAGGAGGGTTCAAACCCGGAAGGGTACCGACTCTGAAAAACAAGTCATGATGAGTACTGATATGCATGCCTGTATGGATTTGTGGGGGATTGTTAAAAAATAGAAAGTTTGAGGCATATTTTAAATATGTTCTTGATGGAATTTCCAGAAACTAACTGTTGGAAGTTGTTCCTTATAATGAGGACTTAAACTTTCATGTTTGGATCTAAGACATTTTCTTAGTGAAATCCATAGATAAATTGAGCTGAAAGAAGGATATTTGAAATGGGTAATGTGGGTTGTTTTAGTTGAAAAAAAAAAACTTGAACCCGCATTGATTTGGTATTAAGAGGAAGAATCAGGTTGCAGATGAAAATCATGGCCATGATATATATTTCATGACCATGAAGAGGCATCAAAAGAGATGGGATAGTCGGAAACGTTTCATGCCCATGAGAAAGTTTTCATGCCCATGAATGTACACTTGATTGGTCAGAAACGTTTCATGCCCATGAGGAAGTTTTCAGGCCCATGATGTGCAATCTGATTTTTAAAATTGATTATTGATTTATTTTAATAGCTGGAATGGGTCAAAATTTGAATGGGCCTATCTAGTATGGGCTAGAGGTTAAATTTTGATGGGCCTCTAAATCTGAAGCTATTAATGGATTAAATCATAATTAATATTAATTTTTTCCTTTTAATGTTGTATGAGTAACGTTTTATTTTGATATATGATACATACAAAATATAATGTTTGATATACACGCTTATCTGAGATCAAGAAACCCTAGTTCTTCTTCTTCTTCTCTGCTCTCTCTTTCTCTCTCAATTTACATACAAGTTTTATACGTAGTTCTTTGGTGAATTGAGGTGCGGGTCGCTGTTGATCATTGTCGTGTCTGTGAATAGATTGATCGGTGCTGTTTTATCCTGGAAGTGATATTGCTGCAACCCAACACAGCGTAAGTGGGGCAATATTCTCTTCAAGAATAGTCAAGTCTTCTCGTAAGGCTTGGCGACTTAGCTGTTGTTCTTCTCTCTTGTTGTCTTTGCTAAAGTTACTAAGAGAGATAAGTGTTCTTACTTTTCTTGTTATTTACGGTCTTTGATTATTCTATTGTTTCGACCTTTGTGTTTGTTTCGTTAATTTGGTGTAATTGTCTGTTCTTGTTAATATATATAACTGCCTCATTGTTGCGTTGTTTAGTGTAAAATTCCCAACACTTTCTGCCCCTACGACTGTAACAGGAATTGTCACAACAATCCTATAAGCAATCCAAGCATTTGGATAATTTATTTTTCTTAAACTAGAGCTTAAATAATTAAGCACATCAATGGCTTTCGTTATCTCATCAGGTATAACCATTCTTAGCACTAGTAATTCATTATATAACTCTGCACCAACAATATCATATCGCATATCATGTTTGAGAAATCCTTCAAGCTTCGTACAACAAGATTTTAACCTCTCATCATCACCAGATAAGTGCTTCTTCAGATTAAATAAAAATCCAATTTTTCCTTATAATCCCCAAATTGTTTAAAACGTTCTTTTAATTGAAAGGCCCATTGATCAACAATATATAAGAAATAGTACCTTCTGAATTTTTCTTCAGCTCTCAAATTCAAATCGTCATCAATTGCAGCAACCCCAAAATCATCCAAATGAACAAGCCTACGAATTTTTCGCTTTTCAGGAAACACGGGCTCAACATCCAACTCCAATGCTAGCTCCTTGGCCTCATCCTTACAAGAGTCATAACTAGATTCTCTGAACTCTTTAAAAAAAAAATTATAAGTTCTTCTAATCTTGACAATGCAACATCAATATCAATATCTTCAGGTTGCAAGAATTTACTCACTGCATTGATGACATTTAACAAATTAAACCAGATGCACATAGCAAACAAAAACTCAAAACTCTCAATTCCATTTTCAACTAAACTTCTAGCTTCACACCTAATCATAGAGTCTTGAGTGACAGTACTAAGATGAACCAATGCATTTCTTAGTTTAGAAGCCTGAAATCTTACAGCTCTTACACTTTCAACATGACTTTCCCATCGTGTTGCACATAATGCCTTTAACGTCAAGCCATTAACAAATTCTTTAAGAGTATCCCATCTTTGTGTTGAAGATGAAAACAAAGTGTATAATCTTTGTATAACCCCAAAAAAGTTAGATCCCTTACTACAATAATTTGCTATGTCGCAAAGCACAAGATTTAGACTATGACAACCACAAGGAGTGTAGAAGGCTCGAGGGTTCATATCAAGTAGTCTTTTCTAAACACCTTTATGCTTCCCTTTCATGTTTACCCCATTGTCATATGCTTGTCCTCTAACATCTTCAATGTCAAGTCCAAGATCACCAAGAACCTCTTCAAGCTTATTAAAGAGTCCAACCCCTGATGTATCATCAACTACCACAAATTGTATAAAAAATTCTTCAACTTTCGTAGGAGTTACAGAAATATCAACACACCGAATCACTAAAGACATTTGCTCCACATAACTTTTATCTGGTGTACAATCTAAATTAACAGAAAAGTATCTTGCTTTTAGGATCTTTTTTATGATTGAATCCTTGATCTCATTTGCCCGTGCCATTATTAAATCATTTTAATTTTATGGCTTAGATAATGTGTATGTAACGTACCTTTCTTGACTAACTGAACATGCTCTTCCATTATTGGATCGAACTATGCAAGCATCTCAATAAATTTAGAAAACAATCCATTTTGCGTTTACCAATTTTCTCTTGATCTCCCCGAAATGCTAATTTATTGCAAGAAAGAGTCTGTACCACAAAAATTATCCTAACCAGGACCTTTTTCCAACGCTCTATCTCTTTTTTGATCCGATCATGTTCAATCTTATCAATTGTTTCATTTTTCTCCATCCGCACTTCTAGCTCAATCCAAGCACTCATATTTACAAGATGATCATTACTGCTTTCATGAGATTTTAACTTTACAGTAAGATTATGCCAATCATCAATTCCATCTTGTGCAAAATTTGTCTTGGCTACACCATGTTTAAATAACATACAGCAAAAACAAAATACTTTGTTTGCTGAGAGTGAATAAACAAGCCATGTCCTATCATGTTTGTCCCCATTAGGTAGAATATGAGTATAATGCATCGAAGAAAAATGTTGGTTGCTGGAATCTTTTGGAAAATGTTCTAAAATTATTCTCACATGACCTTTTCTTACCACCGAATCTCTTAGCCATTGATCAATGTTCTTCCAAGTTCCAGGATCATAATTGATCCTATTAACTATATTTTCTTCCTGAACCTCTTTCGCATCATTTGCAATAAGAGTATTTTTATTTTTAGTGTTCTGAATTTGTGGTTCTTCAATTTCAATCTCTTGCTCAAATTCAACACGTGTCACCTCATTTTCAGGTTCTTCCCTAGTATCTGCATCTTCATTAAGAACCCCAATGTTAGCACTATTAGAGTTTTTTCACAAAAAACTTGTGAAGTGAGCCCATTTGTAACTTCTCTTCTTCCACCGCTTTCAATTTCTTTTGCCTTTTCTGATGTCCTGATAATTGATGATGCTTCATTTTCAAATTATCTAGTCATTGAAAAAAAAACGCAATTTATTAAACATACAAGTTTATTGCATAGATAACATACTATGAGAATACTTGTTCCAAGAAACAAAACCTCAATTAACCCCTAAATACTAAAGTGATTCATCAAATCCCTAAGTTGTAAAAAATTATGATGAATAATTGCAATTTATAAAGACAAAGAATTAGAGGGCTAAGAAAACAAACCTGTGTCACGATTGTAGAGTAGATGACAATCTTGATAATTCAATATCTATTGATAAATTCAATCTCCTGGCCCTGATCTCCACAATTAACATAACAACGATAGTGTATTGGGTACTTATGTGTGAATTATGGTTTGCCCTATTTTAATTTGATGACAGCCTCTATCATGTGACTAATAACTATTTTGATTGTTTTCTATGTTCTATTTTGAATGTTTAATTATGTGCTTCGGTAAATTAGGTGGGTTGTTAAAATTGATCCTTATTTTTTAATAAGTTTTATATTTTAAAATTAAAAGTAGTTTTTAGTTTTAAAAAGTGCCCAAATTAACTTTTAAATTAAAGGGGTGCCTCAAATATTAAAATATATTCATATATTTATTTATTTTTATTTAAATTAAATTAAATATTAAAAATTGAACATATATAAATATATATACATATTATCTGAAAATTTTGGTGCCCCTGTCTAAAGTGGTGCCCTAGGCGGTCGCCTTACCTAAGGGCTGGCCCTGATTTTGAAAGTGAAACTCTTGCCAGTCATTTCTTTTATTTTGAAAAGATATTCACCGGTTCCATCTAGCTACAAATTTAAGGAGAAAAAAGAAACAGGAAATGATAATCAAGGGATAATAATATACCAATGAAACGTTGTAATGTTGGGTGTTATTATTGCACCTTTTCAAAAATCATCCTTGTTGCGATTTGTCCAAGAATTCGTTTTGTAGCACGATCAGATAGTATGAAGTTAAATGCCTCTGTTGCATCTCCTGCAAGAACCACTTTTTTAAACCTCTTCTTAGCAACCGACATGCTCTTAGGACATTTCGAACACTTGTATCTTCCCTCAAGTTTATATGCATCACTCTGGCAATCAGAACAACTATAGTGCCACCAATTTTCACCTTCTTCCACAGTTGAAATCTTAACATAGCATAAAAAGTTGAGCTACAATACAATAATAAATATATCCAAGCAATGCATGGAAACATTAAAGACAAACAGGTTTTTAAAAATACTAAAGTCCTGACCTTCACTTTTCTTTTATATCTAGCAACCTTATACTACTTTCTTCTATCTCTTCTCCCTTCTCTCTCTCTCTCTCTCTCTCTCTCTCTCTCTCACAGTACAGAGGTTGGAAAATGGAAGGGAGAATAAAAAAATTTGAACAAAAGAATTGATTAAACAAGTTGATAGACAAACAAAGCAGGAAGGGTGCAGAATCTGTCGGCAGAGCTTCAACCACTCTCCTTTCATCCGCGTGTTGCCCACGCGCCAGAAGGCCAGCAGAAAAATCCCGCGCGTGTGTCTTACCCACGTGTGTTCATCTGGTTGTTTGTTTGATTGTCTTTTAATCCTCCGCCCAGTTGTCTTCTCTTTTCCCCCACTCTGAAATTGAAATTGAGTATAACGTTCCGCGGAAAATTTGTGCGAATGAATAATGTTCCGCGAAAAATTTGCGCGGAATGGGCGAATTTTTTTTTAAAAATCCTGGCTTTCGGATCGTTGATCCAACGACCAAGAAACTGGTTGTTGGATAAATGGTCCCTAACAATCAACTGTCAAGTACCAGAACCCTTATAATGGACCTTCTTTTTCATCTAATTCATATCCATTCACCTGGCTTAATTCTTAGTTTTAATTTTATTTACATGAACTTGTTCTGATTGTTGTTGGTTTCAATTTATATTAGCTATCATCATTTCGAGTTTCGCTGCTTTATTTTTGTTTTTATTGTTTTATTGCCAACTGCCTTAGCTTCTTTTGTTTAATTAGCTCGTGAGATTAGTTTTTTTTTTTAAAAAAAGAGTTAAATGGTTTTTTTGTAAGCCCATGTTCCATTACTTTTCCTTTTTTTAGCCCGTAGTTGTAATAGTTAATAGTCATTTACTTTTGTGCTAGTTAATTGCTACTTTAGTTACCTCAATTAGCATAATTAAACATAACTTTCATTCTTTAGCTGTTATATAAGTAGACTACATAATTTCTAGTCCATGCTAATTTCCGGTCTATGGCCTGTTATTTCCTGGCCCGTGTTGGATATTTTAGTGTAATTGGATTGGCTAGTTGATCAATGTAATCGTAATGTTACATCGAACAAGTCGGGAGAATGCGGAGTGCATGCTCTGTTCGAGTTCGTTATCATTTCAGAATTATTGCTTATGAGACATGTCTATTGGCATCAAACACATCTGTTAGAATGAGATGTGTCTATTGGAAAAGACACATCTTGAGGTGTGTCTATTGGCATTGGACATGACTGTTGGAAATGAGATGTGTCTTTTGGCAAAAGACACATCTTGAGGTGTGTCTATTGGCAAAAGACACATCTGTTGACATCTATAAATGGGTGTGGCGTTGATCATTTTACACACTGGTTCATTTTGAAATACACAGCAAAATACATTCTCTCTTCTTGCAGATTTTATGATTTTATCCGATTGAATTATTTGGGTGAATCACAAATAACTTCAATCTGAAAGTGTTCACGCGACTTCAGAAAAATCCAAGTTATCACCCAACTCCCCAACAGCCCGAAGGCCCTTTCATGTTATAAGTAGCCTGCTTCATTTTCAAACCATCCCCAATTTTGGCCCAGTAACGTTTCTATTCAAAAACATATTCTTGACCCATTTCCAATTTGCATGATTCCATTTGTTTATTTGTAAGAGTTGTTTATCAAAATTTTAAATAATCGAATTTTAATTTCCGCTTTAATTCTCTTTACTTAGTTATTAATTTAGATATATTAAAACTCCTCTCCAAAATTAAATGGTCTAATTCGCCTAAATTAATTATTAAGGAATCGTGAAAACATTTAGTCTCTGCGGAACGAATCTAAAATATTAAAACGATGAGGATTTTTAGTGTAAATACATAAAATTGAAATATCCAAAAAAAAAATTAAAAAATCAAAAAATCCAAAAATAAAGATATTTTAGCTTAGTCGTCCTTCCCACTCTTTAATTTTAGAACTAGTTGGTATTAGCAATTTTTCAAAAATTATATGTATAATGCCTTTAGATAATTTGAACGTAGTCAAGAAAGGTTTTCCTCATGAAACTTGTGTCGAACAAATTTTTACTTAAAAGTCCAAGACGGCACATTTGCACAAGACCTTTGATGGAAAAATTGTATAGGGATGTTATTCGATACCTGAGAGAGATCTCACATGTTAAAACAATGTCAAATCAAATCTTTGCGAAAAAATTGTTCCTATAGTGTCTTAGAAAAAGAAAAAAAGAAAAAAAAAGAGAAAAGAAAAAGAGTCAATAAATGTTTATAATTGTAGATTGCTAGTGGAAGAATTTGACTAGATTGGGCTCATTAGTACCCGAGCAATTAAGTTTGAGGGGACTTTGTGCCTAGTAACCTAAAGTCCTTTGTGGTTTGGGATTGCTGACCAAACGCTCGCTACATGGGTATTAGTGCATAAGTTTTTTGGGACCTCAATCATTGTACGGTCATTTCAACCACTAGTGCTAATAAATTCTTAAGTACTAATAAATTCTTAGTAAGGAAATCGGCTAGGTTTGGCTCATTGATAACCCGAGTAAGTAAGTCCGAGTGGACTTTGTGCCTAACAACCTAAGGTCCTTTGTGGTCTGGGATTGTTGACCTAAAGCTCGCTAAATGGGTATCGATGCAAAAGTCTTTTGGGACCTCAACCATTGCACGATCGGTCTAACTACTAAGAGCGTGAAGTTTGGCTAGAACCTTGTTTTGATAGAGATTGGGTCAGTTCAATATTGGTTGAAAAAGAGAAAATGTTCGTATGCACTTTATCCATCAAAGGCCTTAAATTCACTAAACACTTTGGAATTTTTTAGTAAACTTTTAGAGTCTACTCTTGTGAATTGTGGGAACCTATAACTTGGCTATTATTAGAATAATCTTTAAGGCATATATTTTCTTACAAAATTGTTTTTTTTGACACCAATGAAAGCTAGAATGAAAGAGGAAAGTTGGATACTTGCTGATTTATCTCAAAGATTTTATGGGTATATCCTCTGTAAACCCTTAGGAGACCACACTCCTCTTGTAGAGATCGTCTATGAGTTGAACGGGTTGGTAAACCTAAAATTACCGTGATTCCTACGACAATGAGTATAGGTTTTTCATTCTGCATTTTTTCTTTTTGTTTTACTCGAGGGCGAGCAAAAGATAGGTACGGGGGCATTTGATAAGTGCATATTTTTATTACCTTTTTCTTACTTGAACTCGTATTTTAATAAATTATTTTGTTGCATTTCAACAAAATCAAGAGAAAGTAAAGAAATAAAGGGACAAGGAAAGGCGAAAGAGGAAGAAAATGCAAAAAGGCAAACGAAAAGTGAGCTTGGTGCAAAAAGAAATATTTGGAGAGTGAAGAGGACACATGG
The DNA here is from genome assembly GCA_037693485.1 of Kitagawia praeruptora. Lineage (NCBI taxonomy): Eukaryota > Viridiplantae > Streptophyta > Magnoliopsida > Apiales > Apiaceae > Kitagawia > Kitagawia praeruptora. The sequence goes on from CM075352.1 coordinate 132,217,743, forward strand.
AAGGTGGGGATTCCACCAACACACCCCACATGTGTATGGTGGAGATCTACCCAACACTCCCCCAAAACCCTATTTATAGCCTATAAATACCCCATTTCCCCTTGTATTTTATACCTTAGTTTTAATTTAGTTACCCTAGTTTTAGTAGTAGCGTCCATCTTTATTTTGTAGTAACTTTCAAATCTTGTAAACAATTTCTTTCATATTAATGCAAGCTTTCATTTACCATGTTCTTTACATTTTGTTCTCTTCATTTCATACTTTGGTCATGACCTATTTCAATTTTACAAGTAGATAAAGTAGCAAATATGCTAACCACTCGTGAGTTGATAGGAATCTCTTAAATTTACTTTTAATATTATAGATTTATTTCTTGTTGCGTTAATTTTGATGTAATGTTCCTAGATCTACTATTTGTGCTTGCTTGTTCTTCTTTTAAAATTTTATACATCCTTTTCACTTTCCGGCAAGTACTTACTTTGGCTCAAACATGTTTTGCGTTCAGGGTGATTGCGTTGTTTTCATTTCAGTAACAAGTTACAACAGTATATGTTTTTATTTTAACAATTTTTGTCCAACCCAGTATTGAGTCGGAGAGTTATATAGCTATTGCTCTTGTTTTCATTTTAACAGCCACAATTCGCTTCCCCATGTATTTAATTAAATGTTATTGTCTCTGGTTTTATAATGTTCCCATTTTCAGTAGTAGTAGTAGTAATTACGAGACTAGCTTTTAAATAGTTATTTTTAATGGACCTTCTTTTTCATCTAATTCATATCCATTCACCTAGCTTAATTCTTAGTTTTAATTTTATTTACATGAATTGTTCTGATTGTTGTTGGTTTCGATTTATACATTGCTTACACACGCACACACGACTTACCCACACACACGAGTCTACCTGTACACTCACATCACAACCCTCGACCACATAAACATCCACACCCCAGTATACACACTTCAATCTCACCCACACACCACAACACATGCTGTACACACTCTATATACACCATGAATAAGGTGAATCAAGCCTTAAGAGCTCTAGCTGGGTTTGAAATTAAAAAGGATTGAGAGAGATTTTGAGGGAGAGAAATTGAGAGAGATATTTGAGAGAAAGAGAGCTAGAATAGAGGAACCACCGAGAATTATCTGGAAGGAGGAAGGGAGAGGCTGTTGCCTGTTTTAGATAAATTGAGGGCAATTTAGTAAATTCATACAATTATTCACGTATTTCTACAATTATACACGATATTAACTAATGTCGTCAATGTCGATTTAACGAAAGGGAGTCGGAGCACCTCTTTCGCGTCAAAAATTAAAATTTAGCCATTACGCTGACATGAATTAAAATTTAGTCATCTCCATGCAAAATTGAAAATACTTTGGCCACTACAGTACAATTTAGTCTTTACTTTTGTGCTAGTTAATTTCTACTTTAGTTACCTCAATTAGCATAATTAATCATAACTTTCAAAAGATTTTCAAAATTAGCATAATTTCTACCTTAGTTACTCTATACACCAGTAAGGGTCTGTTTGTAGTTTGTAACTTCTCGAAACTCAATTTTTTGAATTTCAAATTTTCCTAGCTTCTATAGTATTTACATAATGTCTATCAAGAATCAAGGACAGACTGTTGCTATATACATATCAAAAGTTTGCTATTATGCTATTACTATTAAAATCATTATCCAAACATAGAGGGCAACTGGCCAGACCGCTTCATTTTCAGGGAAAAAATCTTGGTGTAAAGAGATAGGACAAATGTTTGAATAGCCAGAAGAGTCGCCATCGCTGTGATTATCCATCATCGTTGGAGGGGTTTCTTTACGAGTCCCGATAAATCTGAAATCTCTTGTCATGGGTTTTAGAATACCCCTTTACCTTTTCATTTCAAGTATTTATTTATGTTTTTAGTTTATATCATATTTTTAGATTTTTATGTGTTCTAGTTTTTTTTGAATCTGTTTTGCTTTTTCGACTTTCGTGCATTTCGATCATATTGCTGCAGATAAACTGGTTAGTTTTTATAGAATAAAATGCTTTGTTTCTGTATTTGGATTGATTGATTGTTTTCGATTTTAAGTTTTAGGATCGATTGTACTTTTTTGGGGTAATTGATCAATTGTGTTTTATGTGATGTAACTTTTTACTCCCTCTGTATGTCTTTCCTATTTAGACTTTCGACACTATTCATTATAAACGATTGACTACTAATTTACGCAAAATCTATAAGACAAAATATAGTCATGAGTGATCTTGTTGGATTCGTATTTATGAGTACTTTAATACAGTGAAGTTTTTATATTTAATATTAATTCGAAATTGAAAATATTAACGATTAAAAGTGTGTGTTGGCAAACGTGAAAAAAAAACAGGAAACATATTATGAGACGGAGGGAGTACGTATTATGGGAAGTTGTTCTAAATTTGTACCTTGATTCATTTCTGAGTTTCACTTACAAAGTGATAGTTGATAGTCATTATGACTTTTTAATGGACTAGATCGTGTAAAAGTAAGCTGTTTCATGCCTGATTTTTTTAGCAGAATATTCCGTTTTCGAGCTCGTCGGAAAAGCTCGAGTTCACAGGCTTTAATGGCGATTCGGTTTATTATCATTAATTTGTTTTTATGATAATTGATTGCTATATTTAATTTTTAGTTACTAATATTTAATTGATGATTAATAGTGCTTAATTAGTGGCTTTTAATGTGCTCTAATTGATGATTGAGATTTTGAATAATCAGTGGGCTATACTATTGATTTTGATTTGATTCTTATCTTTATATGGCTTAATTAGTACTATTGTACCATTTTATATGGTTTTGTACCTCTCAGGATGTGCCATATATTATGGTTTTTTGGACCAATTTTGGGATTCTTTTGGTGTCGTCTATTTGACGATTTGGATCATTATTGATTGTTATTATTTCATCATATTTGTAATTGACAATTATTTATTTTTATAACTATATAATCTTAAAATAGAATTTTATTTTATGAGATCTCGGAGTTTTATATGCCTAACCAAAGAGGACCTCTTTGGTTAGATATATAAAACTGATCAAGTTTTTAAGTTTATTGTATATAATAAATTTTTTAGTAATTTCGAAAAATGATTCTCTGACATAGCTTTATTTGTTGTGGTTTTGACGATTTTTCAGGTTTCCTTAGATGGGTAGCAGTAAAAAGAAGATGGATGGAGGCAGATTTTTGAGTTTTGTAGAAGAAGAAACAAGAAGTCCTTAACAATATGCTTATAGTTTTGGGTGGATAGATGTATTGTTGGTGGGTGGGCACTCTTTTTTCCCCCTCGAGTTTTTTCCCATTGGGTTTTGCTCTTGCAGGGTTTTTAACGAGACCTACCTGTGTGAGGAGTCTTCTTATCTGAGATAGAGGTGTTAATGTCTAAATTTCCGGAGGAATCTCTTTCTCATGGCTATCGTAATTTAGGTTATGATCCATGGATTGGTTAAACATACCTTTCGGTTAGATGATAAGCTTTTATGGATGAAAGAATGTCTCATTTTTCCTTTCCTTCTTGGATTGTGTATTTTTATCATTTAAATGAAATCGATTTCATTTTGAAAAAAAAAAAAAAAAAAATCATAACTTTCATTCTTTAGCTGTTATATAAGTAGACTACATAATTTCTAATCCATGTTAATTTCCGGTCTTTGGCCTGTAATTTCCTGGCCCGAAGGCCCTTTCATGTTATAAGTAGCCTGCTTCATTTTCAAACCATTCCCAATTTTGGCCCAGTAACTAGGCCTGTCAATGAATCGGATATCCGACCCGATTCGATCCGCACTGATTTAAATGGATATGGATTGGTCTGAAAAAAATCCGATCCGGAGTCTGATCCGAAACGACCCAAATAATAAATGGATTGGATATGGATTTAGGTTGATCCGATACGAGTATCCACGACCCGATCTGTTTAATTATATAATATATTATTTAATATATAAAATATATTATACATATATAATATTATTTTCAAAATATTTTTCTTTTTTTCAATATTTTCAAAACATTTTATATTATAACAAGTTAGGTTATTGAAAACCCTAAACCTTATACTCAATTTAAACCTTATACCTAATCTAATATTTTCTTGCTCTTCCATGCACGGTTTTAACCTCCAAAGTTTAACGTCATTATATTTTTCTCTGATTGGCAAGACATTGAGTCTTCATGTTTGAACAATGAAATTATTAAAGTAGTTTAAATTTTTGATTGCTACTTAAATTTACACACTGAATACTAGAATGTAACTTCTCAAATTTTACAAATTTTCTTTTAAAATGGTGAATGATATTTACGTAATTATTTTTTTATATATTTAAAAAAATAAATGGAACAATGGATATCCGAAATCCGATCCGTTTATCCATTAAACTAAATGGATTGGATATGGATCGACCTCTAAAATATCCGAGACGTGATCCGATCCGATCCGAATCCGATAAAAATAAATGAATATGGATATGGATTTAGGTTGATCCGATCCAAACCCGACCCGTTGATAGGCCTACCAGTAACGTTTCTATTCAAAAACATATTCCTAACGTTTCTATTCAAAAACATATTCCTGACCCATTTCCAATTTGCATGCTTCCGTGTGTTTGTTTGTAAGAGTTGGTGTTTGTTTGTAAGAGTTGTTTATCAAAATTTTAAATAATCGGATTTTAATTTCTGCTTTAATTCTCTTTACTTAGTTATTAATTTAGATATATTAAAACTCCTTTCCTAAATTAAATGGTCTAATTCGCCTAAATTAATTATTAAGAAATCGCAAAAATATTTAGCCTTTGCGAAACGAATCTCAAATATTAAAACAATGATCCTGCTCTTGCGATATAAATGTTTATTTTTAGCACATCAACATGAAAACTTGTACACATAAGATAAGAATAAGCAATCATATAACCAAACCAACAATAATCCATGACACCAGCTCACTGGAGTTCATCGTCGGTGGTCGGTCGTTCATATGCAAACCCCAAAGGTAGGGGTTTTGCCACCAATCGACCCCCAAATTCCTCCTACATCTAATTTAACCACAACCACATCAAATTCGAACTAGAATCATAACTTAAGTAAAAACTCCAATTGTTGAAAATTTGAAAAACTTGAATTAAATGGTATGGGTGTATAGGGAATTAAAAATGCTTCGATTTGATTACTAAAATTATGAATTTGGGTAACAAAATCACGTAGAAATCGGGGGTTTAATCTTTAAAACTCAAGAATGTAGAGAAAGTGCAGAGAGAGAGAGAACAGAGATGTACGGGAGAGAGAGATGAGACGGGGGGTGGGGGTGGGGGTGGGGATGGGGATGGGGGTGGGGGTGGGGGGTACGGTAGTAGATTAGGAAAAAGAAGAATAAAAATTACGTCATGTATTTATATTTCTAAAACAAATACCCTACAAATATTTTTTGGCCCATAATTAATTCAAGGGATCCAAAAATTGTCAATTAAATAATTAGCAGATTAAAATAATAAAATTTTATTTTTCAAATAAAATAAAAAAATCATTTTCCAAAATTGTTTTTTGCCCCGAAATGATACACTCGGATAAAATTTGAAATTTTTACTCTTTCCAAAATTTAAAATAAATATGCACAAAATTTTTGTAAAGTCCGGATTCTTCAGAAATATAAAAACACACGATTTTTGGATATTTTCATAACGCAACCAAATACCAACGGGGACACTAACAAGATATCGGGTAAATACAGTTTTGATCCTTAAAATTCCAAAATGACCTCAATTTACCAAAAACGTAAAAACATTAAATTTTTGAATATTTTTATAACTTACACAAATAAAACTTTTATACACGGGTAGAATACTAGATAAAATTTTGACACCAGTAAAATACCGGGTCGATCCCTAAAATAGTAAAACGAATCGAATTTAACAATATCAATAAAGTGATCGATTTTAATAATATTAGAATAATTAAATAACACAGGTGGTAACAAATATAGTCTACCCGAATAACATATTGGGCAATTAAACACGTAAATGTATCTAATTAGTATAAAAATAAATATAACGAAAAATAATAATTAGAAAGCATAAAACGTCCTTAATAACTTAAATGAATGCGAGAATTTGAGTAGTGGGGTGTTTAAATTTAGTTCTTAATTGTGGCTAATCCATCATCTTGTGTATGAGTTGTATGGATGCCCGGTGTGGCTTGGTATTGATGTTACGATTTTTGGAACATTCGATTTATAGCCGTCGTAATGCCCAATTTTCGTTAAACCTTAAGAAACCGTGTTTGACAATAAAATGCACAAATGTGAACATATTCTCAACTTCGATGTCACCACTCAACTTAATATGCACAATAAAATAATCTATAATCTTAACATACATATGACAGGTAAAAATATGTTTAAAAGACAAATCATGGAGCATAATTACAATTGAAGCATGCGAGCGTATGAAACTTGTAATAGCCCGACTTTTCGGACTATTAATTCTAAATCAAAAACTGAACTAAAATACATTGTATTAATTCAAAAGTCTATTACAAAGGTACATATTACAAAAGTGCAACTTACAATGACAATCTACTCCAAACCCAAGATCTTCAAACTCCAATGCTATCCCACTCGATCTTACACTAAACCTGAAAATTGTAAGAATGAGCTACGAAGCCCAGCAAACAACTACCGTCCGACGGCTCAAAATAGTATTTTTATAATTTTCAAAAACACAATTTCCACAAGTAGCACATAACATCTATCACATAGTATCACACAACATACTCAATAACAGTTACGACAAAAATTCACACAATATATTCTATGGCAAATATCAAATCGATGTGCACCATATTTTCAATAACTCACATAATCTAAATTCTAAATTCTAAATCGAATAAACAAATCTTAACATCAAATTTTTATTTTAATTCCTACAGTCCTAAATTACACATTACACCACACTTTGCTAGTGACCGGCATCTTATACTTTATGCCACACTTTGCTAGTGGCCGACATCTTATACTTTATGTCGCACTTTCCCAAGTGACCGGGATCTTATTCTTATTCGATGGGGGGCTAGTTTACGTCCCTCGTCAAGTGAAACCGAATCTTGACAAGGTATCGATGTGTTCTGGTATGTGTGTAAACTAGTTCTATATGCCACACTATCCAGTGACCGGATTCTATGATTCGATACGCAACTTAAAGTGGGGAATCAAAACAAAGTTCTTACATCTAATCAATCACATATCAATATCATATTTTCGATAACTAAAACAAATATCAAATAACATGTAATCAAACAACATAAAGCACGCTTCAGAATAATACAGAGCAACAAAAAGTTACTTACAACTACACGAAGCAACGAGTAATTACTAACACAAATATTCAAGAACATGTAATTAATTAATATAAGCAGGATCTATATCTATACTATTATATAAAAGCCGAAACATTAAAAGTTTGGTTCAACGGTACCTATTGAATTTACCTAATTACCCTTACTCAATTACAGATCTATTAACTAATCAATTTCCTTTTTCAGGTTACGCATATTATCTTTTCTATTTTCAAGAACTAAATAATTTCCTTTTACAAGTAAAATACAATATCTTTTATATTTTATCTAACTAAAATTTCTCATTTATTAATCAATTTCCTTTTTCAGTTTAAACATATAACCTTTTCTATTTTTCAATAACTAAATAATTTCCTTTTCATTTAAAATAGAATATCTTTTACATTTTATCTAACTAAAATTTCTCCTTTTTAAAAACACTACGAGCAATTTTGTTTAAAAAAAATAACTTAATTATATATAATTGCTATTAACTAATCAATTATTTTTTTAATCATTTAGCAAAAAAAAAATTACTTTTTTAATCAAAACACGTTACCTTTTCTCTAACTAAAATCTCTCTTTTTCCAATTATATTATGGATGGTTACCTTTTTTAGCAAAACACGTTACCTTTTTTCTTTCTTCTTACTAAAACCTTCATTTTTCTAATTATATTACAGGCGTTTCCATTTAATAAAAAAAATAATAATATTATAATACTAATAATTAACCAATTACCATTTCAGCTAAAAAATAACATAATTATATATAATTATTATTAACTAATCAATTACTTTTTTCAATCAAAACACGTTACCTTTTCTCTTTTCTCTAACTAAAATCTCCCTTTTCCAATTATATAATGGACGATTATCTTTTTTCAGCAAAACACGTTACCTTTTTTCTTTATTCTTACTAAAACCTCCATTTTTCTAATTATATTACATGCGATTCTATTTAATACAAATAAAATAATAATATTATAATACTAATAATTAACCGATTACCTTTTCAGCTAAAATATATCATCTTTTCTATTTGTTCTAATTACATTCCCTTTTTTTTTTCTAGAAATATAACGGGTAGCGTTAATTTCTCATTTTCTAAAAACTATGAACAATTTTATTTCGTAAAATAACATAATTAAATTATAATTACTATAAACTAATCAATTACTTTTTCCACATAAATCATGCACGTTACCTTTCTATTTTCTCTAACTAAATTTCTTTTTAATTATATCACGGACGGTTCTATTTAATAAAATAAACTAATAATATTATAATATTTTTAATTAACCGATTACCTTTTTCAGCTAAAACATATCATCTTTTCTATATTTTCTAACTAAAATCCCTTTTATAATAGAAATACCACGGACAATATTATTTTCTCATTTTCTGAAAACATTACGAGCGATTGTATTTAGTAAAATAACGTAATTCAATTATAATTACTATAAACTAATCAATTACCTTTTTCACCTAGAACATATAATCTTTTTAATTTTCACTAACTAAATTCTCTATTTTTCTAATCATACCACGGACATTCTATTTAATAAAATGAAGTAATAATTTTATAATTACTAATAATTAATTGATTATTCTTTTTAACTAAAACCTATCATCTTTTCTATTTTTTCTAACTAAATCCCTCATTTTCTAGAAATATCACGAATAACATTTATATAATTATTATCAAATCATCTCATATAAAAGTAAGCCTCTAAAATTCATGTTTTAAAAAAATTAATTTTAATTAATGAAATTTTTTATATAATATAAAAAAAATCCGTGCATCGCACGGGTTTTACGCTAGTATATTATAATAGCAGGAGATCCAAAATGCACCAGAAGCATTTAAAATATTTTTCTTAAATTCTCACTTTTTTGATTTTTTTATTAAATTCTTTTTTTACATTAAGTAGTATCTTAATGGCATATTAATGACATCTTAATAATCATTAACTATACTTATGAATACATGAGTAAGGATCTAGGGAAAACCTCGTTTAATGGAAAACTTAGAAAACTAAATCGAAATATAGCATATATGGTATGCAAACTAATCGTTGGGAGATGAAGAAAAATGTGGTGAAATTAGATTTTAAAAAAATATCACCGATTGACGGGAAAAATCAAATTAAAAATGGAGGAGATTAGGTGTGATTCTGTGTGTGAGGATGTATTTGATTAGTGTGTGGGTGCCCCTGGCGGGGCCATTGATCTTAATACATCTAATGGCTAGGATTAGTACCTTAGTTATATATATATATATATATATATATATATATATATATAACAAATTTACTTCATATTATTTATAGAAAAGATTGACAAACTTTATTTGAGCATTATCATTATTATTCAAATTTAGAATATTAATTATGTGTATAAAATTATGATTATTTTTCATGTAAATTAAAGACTTAAATTTGTTCGCATTGCGTCATTTTTTATTACATGTTGAAGATTTTTGAAAACTTTTTTCAAACGATTATAGGATAAACGATCTTAACTTCTCAAACAATTTTTAATCAATAATTGTGAAAATTTTTATAAATTATGGAAGTATAATCTTTTAGTTAAAATCTGGAATTTGTATAAAATAATATTGACATATTTTTATTTTTTACATAATAAACTCAACCATTTTATTGACCGATTAAGTTGATAAAAATGTTATATACATGTTATTACATTATATTATGTCATAATAAATTACTATTCTAATTAGACTTAATTGCAGGAGGATGGGCTTAACTATTTTTTTTTTTGCACAAAAATGGTCCAAATTTAAAAATAGACAATGTGATGACCTAACTATTTTTAAAAACAGATGAATGTATTCAGTTTATGATTTAATTACAACATGATGGCTGAAAAATGTATTTTTAACACAAAATGGCCCAAAAATAAACAACAATATTTAGACTAATTTAGACGGAATGCAAGCATCTGCTTAAAAAAATATTTGGGTCATTTTTGTGCAAAAAAAAAAAAAATCTATCTATCTATATATATTATAATGGCAGGAGATCCCAAATGCACCAGAAGTGTTTAAAATATTTTTCTTAAATTCTCACTTTTTTGATTTTTTTATTAAATTCTTTTTTTTGCATTAAGTAGCATCTTAATGTCATATTAATGATATCTTAATAATCATTAACTACACTTATGAATACATACATATATATATATATATATATATATATATATATATATAACAAATTTACTTCATATTATTTATAGAAAAGATTGACAAACTTTATTTGAGCATTATCATTATTATTCAAATTTAGAATATTAATTATGTGTATAAAATTATGATTATTTTTCATGTAAATTAAAGACTTAAATTTGTTCGCATTGCGTCATTTTTTATTATATGTTGAAGATTTTTGAAAACTTTTTTCAAACGATTATAGGATAAACGATCTTAACTTCTCAAACAATTTTTAATCAATAATTGTGAAAATTTTTATAAATTATGGAAGTATAATCTTTTAGTTAAAATCTGGAATTTGTATAAAATAATATTGACATATTTTTATTTTTTACATAATAAACTCAACCATTTTATTGACAGATTAAGTTGATAAAAATGTTATATACATGTTATTACATTATATTATGTCATAATAAATTACTATTCTAATTAGACTTAATTGCAGGAGGACGAGCTTAACTATTTTTTTTTTTGCACAAAAATGGTCCAAATTTAAAAATAGACAATGTGATGACCTAACTATTTTTAAAAACAGATGAATGTATTCAGTTTATGATTTAATTACAACATGATGGCTGAAAAATGTATTTTTAACACAAAATGGCCCAAAAATAAACAGCAATATTTAGAACTAATTTTTTTTCCAATTAATTGGTTAATTTCTTATAAAACTAAATTAATTGGGTTGGGTCGGGATTTGACAAAAATCCGACCCAACCCTACCCATGTGCAGCCCTAAATACAAGTATTATTAAGCCCCTTTCCCCTCTTATAAAAGGTTTTTATTTACAAAGTAAACATAACAAATCTAAAATTTATGCAACTTTGAGAATCTTATTGAGTATTAAGTTATAATTTATCTTAATAATTCTTACACCTCGACATTGTATCATGAGGTTACTCAACTGAAAAATTCATCCAATCTTATTTATCTTTTTTTATAAATTGGTTACGACATGTGCTTTTATTCCCAACAAGTTTTTCTTGATCATCAGATACTGTTGATACAAAAAATATATAAATTTTGTATAAATTTTGTATCAAAAGCATGAACTTTTATGTTCGCATCGAAGGTTATTTTTATATGGGCTTATCTGAATCTAATGAGTCCGATCCACTGGAACAATCCATGAAATCGAGCCCAAGGCTTAAGGCGGCGGAAAGAAATTATATGACCAGAGACCAAATTCTAGAAGGATCCAAATATTTAGAATATCATCTCAAATATGGAAATTACTTGTCGCTGAAGAAAAAAGGTTTGGGCTGGGCCAAATATCGCCAGGAATACAATCTTAAATCGGATAGAACTACGTGGACTTGATTCCTATAAATAGAATACGTAGGCACCTTGAGAGGAATCCAAAAATCACACACCCGATTACAAACTTTCAAGAGCAGTCCCAAATATCTCAAAAATCCTAATTGGGTTCTTCATATATTTATACATATTTACATATTTATTCTTATAATCTCTATCCGAATACCAAAATATAAATTTAATCTTGAAGCTTTGTCCTTGACAAAAATCGACTTCAACATATACTCTATTATTTTTGGATCTTTTTGACCATGAATATAATTTACATTTTGCTAAAGTGGCACACAGCAAACTTATAAAAGAAAACTATAATCCTATCATGGAATTTAGGGCGTGTTTGGCTTATTATATTTCAGGAAACTTATGGCTTATAAGTTCATAAGAGCTTAGGGGGGGTGTTTGCAAATTTAAGTTTTAGCTCAACTTATAACTTATATGTTGATAAGTTGAATGTTGAGTATTCTTAACATTCAACTTTCAGCTTATTCTTATTTCTCGATACATGCAATATATAGTGTATGTTTGGGGTATCTTAAAATGAGTAGCTTATGACTTATATGCACTTATGTCATATAAGTGATAAGTAGAGTAGAGATTAGAGTGTTTGGTAAATCAGAACTTATAATCGGTAGATTGTTTGGGTAAATCAGAACTTATAAGTTAACTTTTTTTTTATATAATTTTCAAAATATTTGTTTTTTATATATAACAATGGATATCAATGGATAGATCTCGATGAATAGGGAAATTTGATGTATACATATCAATTTTCTAATGAATGGATCGAGAGATATATGGTTTTGAAGATTTGAAGGATATCAATTTTATAAGTTGAAAGTTAAGAATTCTTAACATTCAACTTATGGACTTATAAGTTATAAGTTTAGCTAAAACTTATTTTGGCAAACACCCCCCATAAGGACTTATGGCCATATAAGCCATAAGTTGGAACCGAAATGGAACCCCAAACAGGCCCATAATATCTTTCAAATCTTCAAAACCATATATCTTTTGATCCGTTCATTAGAAAATTGATATGTATATATCAAATTTCTCTACTCATCGAGATCTATCCATTGATATATATTAAAAAATAAATATTTTGAAAATATTCCAAAGTGTTTAGTGAATTTAAGGCCTTTGATGGATAAAGGCCAGGTTCTCTACTCAAGGCCAGGTTCTAGCTCCTTTTTCTTTTGAGTCCAGGTATCCTTCACAAACGATTCTATTCCCTGGACTTCTATTATGTTTTGTGAAATATTCCTACAGCTTTGAAATTTAGCAATTATCCCTTGTTCCTTTTCTAGCCGCTCTCTTAAAATTAGTTCTCTTTTTAACACAGCTTCAAGTTCACTTTTAGCATCATTGCAATCAACTCTCATTTTCTCAAATTCTAGAAATTGAATTTCTAGAGCAGCATTTCTATCACTTAAAAACAGATTAGTCTCTTTAATCCTATTATTCTCTTTAGTAAGTGATTTAAGAGTAACACTCAAGTGATATAGTTCAGTAGACATTTCATCTATAACACTATTGCATTCCTCTTTGGTGAGCTCAGAGAGATTAGTAGAAAATACCTGATTGCTAGCTGAACTTGCTTCCTGCTCTCCAGAATCAGCCATCAATGCAAGGTTGACAAACTCAACATCTTCATCAGAATGATTGCCATCAGCAGCCCAGTCATACTCTTAGGTCATGAATGCCTTTCCTTTCTGCCTGAGAAGATCAAAATATTTCTTCTTGTAGTCAACAGTTTCAGTTGGCTTTCCCTTGTTCTCAGATCTAGGCTTCCTGCATTCACTTATCATGTGACCAGCAATTCCACAATTGTAGCATTTAATTTTGGATTTATCCACATAGTTGCTTGTGGAAAAATCCTTGTTAAATGGCTTGGCCACCCCAGAGTTTCTCTTGAATTTCAGCTTAGAGAATCTCCTAGACAGAAAAGCTAAGTGCTCATCTATCTCATCCAATTCATCCTGCTGAAGGACATTCAATTCTTCAAACACTTTTTCCTTGCTTTTGCTTGATTCTGATCTACCTTCACAAACCTCCCTGTTTGGTGTAGATTTAGCAGCTTCAGTCCTCTTCTCCTCCTTCTGCTCCAAGTTGGCAACAAGTGCAACTGACCCACTTTTCTTTTGGGCCTTCTCAATCTCTTCATCCTGCTCCATTTCTAGTTCATATGTCTTTAAAGTTCCATAGAGCCTTTCAAGAGTAAATGTCTTGTACTCTTGAGTGTTTCTTAGAGAAACAGTCATTGGCTTCCACTCTTTGGGCAGTGATCTCAGAAATTTGAGATTAGAATCTTTCACTTGGTAGATTCTTCCATACAGTTTCAAGCCATTCAGTAGCTTTTGAAATCTACTAAATGTGTCATTCAATGTCTCTCCATTCTTGAAATGGAAGTGCTCATACTGTTGGATCAGTAGTTGCATCTTGTTCTCCCTTACCTGTTCTGTACCTTCACAAAGGGTTTGAACAATGTCCCATACTTCCTTGGAGGTAGTACAGTTGATAACATTTTCAACCATGTCTGTTTCTAAGCCATTAAACAGAATATTCATGGTCTTTTTATCTTTGTGGACTTCTGCGATGTCTTCAGGACTCCACTCAGAAACAGGTTTGGGAATGTAAATGTCTGGTGCATCTGCAGCAAGGCCAACTCTTGATGCAGTTTTCATTGGAACATGAGGACCCTTCTCTATGCAATCTACAAACCCTGAATCAATAGACATGAGATGTAGACGCATTTTTACTTTCCAGTGAAAGTAATTTTCTCTATCAAGAACTGGTATCTTTACTCCATAATACTTCTTAGACATGTTGGAAGTGTGTTGATCTTTAGACTTCAAATATGTTAGAAGCTTGCTCTGATACTAATTGTTATTCCCAGATTACACACTTGTATAATTGTAGAAGGGGGGGTTGAATACAATTCGTGATATTTATAAATTTCTGATAAGAATCACAGAAATCTATAAGGAGATAATTGCTGAATGAGAAATGATTCACAAACACATAAAAAATCAGGTGGTTAAATGTACCACCTGAGACTTTTATTCGAAGAAAACTCTGTGATACAGAAGTACACAGCTGCTGTTTTACAACTCTTTGCTTCTAAGGATATTCAAGAAACCCTAAGCAAATATGTCTGTTTTCTTAGTTTCTAAAGAGTTGCTACACTTGGTTATATATCCCAAGTTTACAAGTACTACAGGAATAAGATAATATTAATCTAATTCAAGTTGACTTGCTACTCCACTCCAAATACACATGAGGCCGGAAGGTTGTCCTTGTGAACAGACATGTCCCCTGCACCTTTCTTGTATTCACTATGTAAATGAAATGCTTCTTTCTTCTGCGTTTCCAAATTATGGCTGCCATACTGCTTTTTATACCAACTATCAACCCATGTGATCTGTTAGTCAAACCTGTCCTTATCAACTGCTAATTCCCAGCTAGCATAGAAGAAAGTGTTAATGATTATCCGTTGATGTTGTACACTGTCATCCGTCGATGGTAGTTTGAGCTGTATCCGTTGATATTGTAGATTTGAGTTGTATCCGTTGATAGAGTCTTGTTCTCATCTGTTGATACATTTTCACTTAAACAGAATTACATAGCATAGCTTATTTACAATTGGCTACCCTATTCTGCCTATCCGTTGATGGTCAATATGACTCTGAATAAAAACACTATCAACTGATAAATAGAGATACTGCAGTATGCTACACAAACTCATCCGTTGATGAGCTACCTGTCAACGAATAGAGTTATAATGTCTCATCTATTGACAGTTACAAAACATGACTTATACAATTTTGTGCATAGAATGTGAATTTATCATCAAGTACAACATATTCCTAACACCCACTTAATTTGATAGAATTGAGATTGACATTGTATGGTGATTACAAAGTGAATTATATTTTTATCAAACGGCACATTTTATCCTTAAAAAAAGCTTGCCGTAAACTAAAAAGGGGTGTTAAAGGGAACAAATTTTGAAATAATGAAGTTCAGTTGTCACATTTGCTGAATGCAGATTATACTGATACCGTTATTTTCTTGGGTGATGATGATGAATCTAATAGAGGTATCAGGTAATCTTTTAGATGGTATATGGTCGAAAGATTAATTTCAACAAGAGTACCTCATATTCAGTAGATGCAGAAGTGGTGAATAATTTTAAATGGGCAAGAACAATTGGGTGAAAATTTGGTAAATGGCCCAAGACTTATCAGGCATGCAAGGATTGGTATTAGCTACAAAATTAAAATGGTCTTTTTCAAGGCATTGCTGGATAGAATACAAGAAAAAAGTAGCATCTTAGAAATGTCAGAATTTATCTATCGCATTACAAAACAGTGCTAGTGAAATATGTTGTGAACAGCTTACCCACATCTTGCTTTGGTGTATCCGAGGCCACGGAAAGAATTATATTAGTAAACACGAACAAAATTAGACGAAGATTTTTGTGGGGACAAGTAGTTTCAGATAAGAAGCTTTGGATTGCACTTCCTAAACTGGAAAAAATTATGAGCATCTGAGAAAGCCGGAAGCCTAGGCATCGGTATTTTGCATGATCGTGATCTAGCTCTTTTGGCAAAATGGGCTTGGAGAATCAAAGCGGAAAGGAATGGAAATGGAATAGACTGATGAGATTAAAATTTGGCGACTGGTTTTGCAAGGTCAACTTTAATGAGTCTCTTTCTGTTTCAATATGATGCAGAGCATTTTAAGTGCCAAGGAAGATGACAGGTGCAGATAATTGCTAACAAGGAGCAGTATGAATGGGAAGTGGAAAATGGTTCTATGGTGCTTTTTCAGGAAGAGGTGTGGTATGGTAATCGAAGCTTATCTATTAGTTATAATAGATAGGATTACACAATTTGGCCATTAATAAAGAGGGTTTAGTAGCTCAAATGAAAGGGAACTGGGAACTGATGGAAATTGGTGGTGATAACATCTGGGAATGGATACTTGGGAGAGTGGGAGAAGTCGGTGAATTTAGAGTTAAAAAAATTGTTAATGAGACAAAGTTATTAGTAACGAAAGATGTGGTGAAAAGTTAGGGAACCTTCTAATGGAGATTTAAATGTAGCTTGTTGTTTGAAAAACTTGTAAACAAAGAAGTAGAAATCAACGGTCCTTGGTATAAAATATTTAAATTGAAGGTGCCTCTAAAAATTCAATTTTTTCGGTGGAAAACAATGCAGGGGATCGATCATTCTTTTCGGTGGAAACAATGCAGGGGATCGATCATCCTTACAAATGTTTTACTTTCTAAAAGGAAAATGAATGTGGATCCAATGCGTCAATTGTGTAGAGAAGAGGAGATATAAATCATCTATTCTGGAGTGTGAGCTAAAGAAGTTTCGGAAATTCTGTTTACATGGTGGAGTTTGAAATCTTGTGAAGTTTACTATAAATGGTTTTTCATGCATGGGACAATTTGGTTAAGGACAAATGAGCTTGTGTTTTCACGTAAGAAATCTAGTAACATAAACTGGAGTTTCTAATCAGGTACAGATCATTTTCATGGTGAAAATCCTATATTTCAAATTTTAGCAGTTGGGATCCTATTAAAAGAATCTTAAATTTTGTAATTTGAATATATATATATATATATATATTAATATTGGCCATATATTCCAAATTTTAGTCTGTTTTATACATATATTCCAAATTGCAAAAACAGGGTGGAATTTTAGTCTGTTTTATACATATACTAAGAACAGGGTGGAATTATTTTCTTTTGATTTGGGCTGATTACAAAATTAAAATTAATTGAAATGGGCTGCCAATTTTGCTAAGTTAATATCTTGTAAAATTGTTAAGTGGGCTGGACTAAACATATACTCCCTCCGGTCCATTATATAAGTCATTTGACTTTTCTGCACGTACCTACTTTGACTATATAGCTAAAATTATTATTTTTTAATTTTTCCTTTTTTGAATAAAAATATGATACTTTAATTTTTATTTAGAAAAAGAAATTTTAAAAAATAATAATTTTAGCTAGGTAGTCAAGACACCTAAAGTTACGTGCAAAAAAGTCAAATGCCTTATATAATGGACCAGAGGGAGTATATATTAACAGGGTTTATATAATTTCCAACCGGGCTGGACTTACTGCAAGCTTAGAATCATGAGTATATATTATATGGGCCGGTAAAACTTGACCTGGGCTGGAGCCAACCCTAGCCCAGCCCAAGGTCCGCCCCTGACACTGTCCAAATACTAGGGATGGGAAAAAAATCCGATCCGACGGATACCCGATTCGAAATCCAATTTTTTATCCGATCCGAACCCGATATTTTGGATTTGGATATGGATATGGATTTAAATTTTAAACCCGAAAGATTTTGGATATGGATATGGATTTCATGAAACCCGATCCGAAACCCGATCCGAAACCCGAAACCCGATCCGAAACCCGAGCCGAACCCGAAACCCGAAAAATACCCGACTTTTATTTATTATATTTTATATTTTATATATTATATATTATATATAAATATATATTATAAATACATATTATACATACACTATTATATATATATATATATATATTATATATATATATAAATGTATATTATAAATACATATTATACATACACATATCTTTGAGACATAAGATATGGAAAGATCGAGAAAATAAATTGTCATGGATGTAGCGGTATTTTTTAACTTACTTACACAATTTTTTTTATTTTTTTGTTAAGCAACTTATTTACACTATTTTTAATTTTGAATACCCGAAAAAAACCCGATCCGATCCGAAACCCGACGGATTTGGATTTGGATATTGAGTTTTGGATCCGAAACCCGATACGATCCGAAACCCGAAACCCAAAAATATTTGGATTTGGATTTGGATTTTGCAAAACCCGAGCCGAACCCGACCCGTTCCCATCCCTACCAAATACTATCCATTAGCTGGAAGGCTAAGGTGTTGGGGAACTTATGTTGACTGTAACGATGAAGGAGTTCACTTTGTTGAGGCACCAATTGGATGCAAGTTAGCTCATGTGCTGGAAAAAGATCCTGCCAAGGAAGACAAAGAAGGTCTAGGCAGCGATTTGGGATAAATTAACTGATGACAAGTATTCTAGTCTAATGCTTGTTCAACTGAACCAGTTTAACTGTGGAGGGATTGCTATAGCAGTGAGCCTCTCGCACCGTATTGCGGTATTGGTGATAGTCTCACTTTATTCTCATTTGTAACTTACTGGGCAGCTTTGTCACGCCACTCCTGTGATCACCAAAAATTATCGAATCTTTGTCCCCATATTGTGTATGAGCTGCGACCCCAGTCACATGATGCTTCCAATACATTTAATGTTTCATTTCCTAAAAAGCATTGGATCACGAAGGATATAGTATTTCACAACTCAAACATATCTAGACTAAAGGCGTGTGTCAAAATTAAAGACAATGTGCAGGGTAAAGGGGAACCGAACTACACAAGAAATGAGCTCGTTACTGCAGTCCTTTACAGGTGTGTGGTAGCTGCGGCAGCTACATCAAATTGTGGGGCATACGCTAAGTCTGTTTTTTGCCAGACTGTAAACATACGGCCTTTTGAGGAGTTTGAAAAAATTAAAAGAATTTATTTCGTTAGCAGCATCTGTAATTTTCCATTATATGAAATGGATTTTGGATGGGGAAGGCCGGTTAAGGCCACACTTGTGGACATTCCGGTGGTAAATAGCATAATTTTGATGGATACTCCAAGTGGGGATGGTATTAAAGCTATTGTAGGTTTGGAAGAGAAAGAGATGAAAATCTTTCAAGCTAACAAAGAGCTGCTTACCTACGCTTCTTTCAAAGACATCATTGCTTAAGTTATACTCCAAAGACTGTCGTCTTATCAATTGAAATTTGATATTTATGTGAATGCATTTTCAGTGAAGTGCATGTATTTGTTTTGTGAAATCTTTATATTTACAAATCATCTGCTAGTTCCCAAATGCTCCTCAATTCCCATACCAAGGTAACTCCCTCTGCTAATTTTTCTGGTGAAAGATAAGTGGCTTTACAATAGCCATTTCTTTTGACGCAAGACATCTAATCCCACCCATGAATACCACAAATCAACTGAATAATCCTATCTGAGTATACATATTTGTCCGCATATTGTGTATGACCTGCTTCCCAGTCACATGATGATGACTCTTTACAGCTAATGTTTCGTTTCATAAAAGGCATTGCATCACTATGGAGATGGTGTTTCACAACTCAAACACAGAAAAATTGCGAGCCTTGAAATGAAATACAAACTACAGAGGGTGAAGTTGAACCAAATTACAAGACCAAATGGTTTGGTAGAAGTCTAACTTTCTATGAATCTTGGCAGGAATCAGGCTAATGTGCTTGGTAACAAAGTGAATGCCGTATCTATTGTATGATCCAAACTCTAGTAGAACTGATGGTATGTTTTACCCACCAACTTGAGCATACATGATACATATGCATGTTCAATTACATTATACCCAAGTTGATACAGGCAGACTTAATCAAACAATAACTAGGCAACCTTTACTGAACTACTGTTCTGTTCTGCTTTTTATTGTTAGAGCATATCCATCAAAATTGAACAAATTTTCGGGGGCGTCAGGTATGCTGATGTTAATGAAAATGAGGAATGAGAACAAAGAAATGTATTTGAGGAAGAATGGGAATGAAAAAAATTCAAACGTTGTTATACAGGAGATGGGCTTACTTATGTGTTTAGAAGAAATGAAAATCTCAATTAAAACATCAATGCTGAATAAAGATTGTGTTGTCCCTGAACTGGATCCGATTGATAAAATTAAATCACATATCTTAGACATCTAGACACTTCAAAAGGCTAAGGAGCTTGCAAGGAAGACAGTATATTTAGACCACCTTTTTCTACCTTATTATAAAACAAATGCGTATGCTTTCTGTATATTATCAGATATAATTTGATAAGCAGATAGTATTTAGAGTTTAAGTGAAGCACCGATCCACTGGAAAGAAGCGTAGGTGGTCAGCTCTCTGTTAGCTAGAAAATTATTCATGTCTTGCTCCCCAAACCTACAATGGCCTTGATACCATCCCCATCTGGAGTATCCATTAAAATTACGGAATCAACCACCGCCGCCATGTCAACAAGAGTTGCTTTAATAGGCCTTCCCCATCCAAAATCTATTTCATATAATGGGAAATTACAGAGGCTGCTAATGGTGTATATTCTGTTACTTTTTGCATACTCCTCAAAATTTGTTGATGCTATAGTTTCATTAATACCTTTACTTCCTCTAAGCTGCATCCTCCCTTTTCTTATTCGATCCGCCAACAAATTTAACTTTGTCTCATTTTCCGTGCTTGTTGGAATGTGAACATAACTAATAAAATTTCCAAGACTTGTTTGTTGCAGTGGTGGATCAACCATAGACTTGTTTGGCATCATGCGATCATGTAAAGGAAGATTGTACTGTTTTATGTTTTCTGGAGTTGGAGAAGCTGGTTTAATGATGCTGGTTTTTGATCTTGAGATGACATGCAGCTGCCTTCTGAATAACAAAATCAGTCCCCTCATTGTCATACTTCCCTTTTGTTGTTGCAATGCTAACTATTGTACTGCAGCTCCGCAAATGCAATCTGGAATGTAAGCCAAAAAATATATAGATATTTCAATTGCTAAATAAATTTTTAAGAAGATCCCAAACTGCTGACATGCATTTGAAAAATAGGATCCCCATTTTTTGGGGAAATAACTCTTGTTTAAGTTTGACATATATAATGCTTGGTTATCTGTTTCTCAAGTCAAACTGAAGTAAATTTTTACAAGTGGATGGAATAGTTTGAAAGGTTCTGTATTCACTATTCACTGATTGTGTACAAAATATTATTTAGCTCTTTATTATTTTAAAATTTACAAAAAGAAAAAGTCTAAAGTCTCCAACTACGTACCATTTTTCTATTTATCTTTAAAACCACTCTTAGAAAAAAACACTCTGTTTCATGTGTTTTTCTAGTGTTAATTGTTTTTGTTTTTGAGTCTCTGTTTATGTGATTTGTTTCAAGTTCATTACTGGGATTGTTTCTACCTCTATGTGAGATATGTGTTGATGAGAGCAGGCTTGCAAAACTGGAATATATGTCTTTAGAAGTCACAAGAATTTGGATAGAACTTGAGGATTGCTAAAAGAAAAAAGACAACTTAAAGAAATATCTAATAAATCAAATTGTAAGGTGAGGTATAACATGGGTGATATGCATCTTCTAAGTGTGTCCCAGTTTTCAGAAGAAAAAAAATACACCGGATACGAAAATGAAAGAAATGCATCAAATTTTGGGAGCGTTTGATATGTAAAGTTGAATATGTTAGGATCAGGCGCTTACCACTGCGCTAAAAGTCCCGGAGCTTGTAATAAGGCTCAATCTTATTTTTTTTAATCTTAGTCAGTGTGTCTAGCGTCACGGTCCGATTTAGAGAGATGCTGGTCATGCCACACAATCCCCCCAGCATCTGCCCGCCACTACCCCATGACAGCACAAATGCCTTCTGCGCTAACACTGCGCCTAATGGGATTCGAACCCACGACCTAGCTCTGATACCAATTGTTAGGATCAGGCGCTTACCACTGCGCTAAAAGTCCCGGTGCTTGTAGCAAGGCGCAACCTTATTTTCTTTAACCTTAGCCAGTGTGCTTAGCGCCACGGTCCGATTTAGGGAAACGCTGGCCATGCACATAGTCCTGCTCATTTGGCAGTTGCTCGCGCTGATTATGCTGCCTTGAAGAGGATTATTTCCGGTATTCCTAGGCTTGCTAAAGCTGGGGAGGTTAATACTGAGGTTGAGGCCGATGCTGTTTTTATCGTCATTGATAGACGAGATGTTCCCGGTTACATTTGGCGGTGCGGATGCGGGATCCTGTTTCTGCTGAGATTTTGCGTGGGCTAAGTGGTGCCGTCATCTGTTTGGTATTGTTGACAGAAATGGGACACCATTGTCTGATTGGTCAAGGAATGTTGATCTTTCTTCATTTGACAGTCCAGATGTTGAAACATGGATTGACATCGGCAATCATCCTGGTGCTCTTGATGAACAAGATGGCCTTTATATTGGTGAGATACTCAAGAGTGTACAGATGGTCACAGATGTAATGGAGTTTCTTGTGAAAAGGATTATCATGGCAGAATCTGAAACTGCTAGCGAAAAAGTAAAGGTAACATTAGGACAAGAAGAAATTAAAAAGAAGGCTTTTCAAATTGATAACATGTCCACGAAGTTGGACGAGATGAAAAATTCGCAATGGGCACTAACGGAGTTTTGCTTGAAATGAGGCAGAGGGTTGATGATTTGATGGAAAGCGGCATTGGGCGCCCTCGGGCTTTTGGGTTTCTGACCTTTGCAGATCATCGCGGAATGGAAGATGATAGGGAAAAGCAAGGAGATTTGCAAGCTTCTCTCTGTGGTGTACTTCAAATAATTATCCAGAAGCTTGGTGGTGTTGAGGAGACGAAACCTGTAATCTGCAGGCTGCTGACCAGATAATGATGTTGTTCCTTATGGTTTTTGGTTGCCGTAGCTCTACAGTACATGAAGAAGCAATGCTTCCTATTGGTGCATTGGCGTATGTAATTGGACAGGAGTTTGTGAAATATATGCAGAATTTTGAGGAATATCAGGATCTCTCTAGTGGTGAAATACATCGTTCTGTGAAGCCACCCATATTTTCATGTTTTGGGGATATTGCTCTTGCTATTGGAGAACACTTTGAAAAGTATTTTCAGTATGTGGTGCAAATGATGCAGGGAGCTGCAGAGGTTTGTGCAAAGTTGGACAACACAGATGAGAAGATGATGGAATACAGGAATCAGCTGAGATGCAGCATGTTTGAGGCCTATTCTGGTATATTGCAAGGATTCAAGAACACTAAGGCCGATTCTGGTATATGCTGCAGTTCATTGCGTTAGTATCAAAAGACCAACAAAGGGATGAAATTGTGATTAAAGCAGCAGTCGCAGTGCTTGGGGATCTAGCAGATGCACTTGGCCCAAAATTGAAGATGTTTTTCCAGGAGCATGCTAACTGGATTGATGAACTATTAGAGAGTTTCTTCAATCCGACGATGAGCAACTGAAAGAGACTGGACTTTGGACCCAAGGGATGATTGGACGTGCACTTCAATCTGGGTGAAATGCTATTTGTTTGTTTTGTGGATCAGAAAGTCCTATTTTCTATCCCTACTTTATCTTAGTAAGTTGTCACAGGTCACCTATAAATGGTTCTGGTCTAGTATCATTCAGCTATAAGTTTTGAGGTGCGAAACTTGGTGATCCGTCTCTATGGGGTCAAACGGTTGCGGTTATATTTTAAGCTTAAAGGTCACCAAATGTCGGTGGTCTTATTTTGTCTGGAACTGGTAGTTTATGAAATGGTTTTTGGTTGGTTCCCAATGGTGTTATGAATGTTGCTGTTCCGTGCATGTATTGGGGTAGTGATTAAATTGGAGTTAATCACCCGATAAACTTGAGGCGTGTATGCGCGAGATGCAGAATATGAGGCTGCATTTGGTTGTATTGTTCTGGTATTTGTCTGCAGATTCAACAGTAGATTGGTTGTGAATCAAGAGTTTCCATGTGTTGGAAGCTAGTTCTTGGGTTGAAGCGTCTTGAGAAAACTAGTATCAGGGCTAGATGCTAGTAGCGCAGATGGCGCAGATGATTGCATAAGTGATAAAGATGGACACTGAGGACAAGAGCATAGGCTGTTGAAAAGGAAACATGCAAGGCCGAAGAATGCGAGTCTAAAAGAGAACAGTAGCAGCAGTAAAAACATCAGTGTGATGATATTTCCACAATGTTGAGAAAGAGGTGTGTTGTGTGCGCACCAGGTCCCGGGCAAGTGTGAATTGCCGGACGGGAACATAAACGTGCCAGTGGGCGCGCAGGAGTCGACGTGCCAGATGGGCACAGGTGTTGTTGTGCCATACGAGCAAATGTGAATTGCCCATGTGAAGTGCCAGAGGGGTACACAAAGTTTAAAACCAAATGGGTTGATGTAAATTTTAGATTAAGGGGGAGATTGTTGGAATATTAATCTAAAATTGCAGATTAATAAAAGGAAAATGTGGAGAATAAATCTCAATCAGTTGAGAGATTTTAGGAGGTAGTTTTTAGTCTATAACTTAATTGTGGGAGTTGCTTGATTATCGGAGTTAATGTTATTTCTAGCTAGCAGGGTTTTCTATTTATTGTAATCATTTACATTATGTGTGAAAGATAACAGGAAGAATACAATGTAGACCTTTAATGTATTTTCAGTTTGTACATATTTGTTCATGTCCTCTGTTATTCCTAGTTTAGTTTAATTATATTTTGTGTCTTCAATATGAAAAATTAACAGAATAAAAGTAGGAATGAGAATGAAAAAAATTCATGCAAGGAAGAATGAGAACGAAAAGACTATCAAAAGTCATACAGAGGATGAACTGGGCGAAAAATGAATTTGTCAGCTAAAGATTGTGATGTCCGTTAACTGGATCGGATTGATCATCAATCTTAAATCACATATCTAATATCTTAAACATCTAGACACTTCATAAAAACTGTAGAGCTTGCAAGAAAGATGGTTATACTAAAAAACAGACCTCCTTTTGCAACCTTATAATTATAAAACAAATGCATACTTTTCACTTGAATTATCAGCTCTATGTTAGCTGATGAGAAGGTAACTTAGTTTATGTTAAGCACCAATCTACTAGAAAGAAGCGTAGGTAATCAGCTCTATGTTAGCTAGAAAATGTTTCATGTCTTGCTCTTGCAAACCTACAAGGGCCTTAATTCCGTCCCCACTTGCAGTGTCCATCATCATAATGTAATTAACTGCTGGCATGTCCACAATTGTAGCTTTAACCGACCTTCCCCATCCAAAATCCATTTCATCTTGTCGTAAATAAAAGATGCTGCTAATAAAAAAAATTCTGAAGTTACCTTTGGTGAACTCTAAAAAAGTTGCCAACACTATAGTCAAATCTATACTCTTACTTCCTCTAAGCTGCATCTTCCCCAGGGCCGTCTTCAGCATTTTGGAGGCCCTAGTTTGTAATTATATTCTTTTATTCTTTAAAAATTTACAAACAAAAAAAATGACAATCACAAAAACGTATTAGTTCTGAATGTCAAACAAGATAAAATTAGAGTATCAAGTTAAAGCTAAGAAATTACAACTATTCTCGATTTTGAATGTGCAAAATCTCAAATTAAATTACTGTAAAAACATATCTAAATCATTGAGTCTCTCGTTACTCACATGGTTGATTGAAGATAATTATTATCAACTTCAATTTTCGTTAAATTTTTTCATTGAGTGCCTCGTCATTGACATGGTTGATTGAAGATAATTATTATCAATTTCAATTTTCGAGAAATTTTTCCGGAGTAGCAACTATAACCATATATTTGGAAAAGTAACATCCATTTACTTTAAATAATCCAACACTTCAAAATAGATGGGCCTCTAAAAATTAATTAAAAGTAATTTTTAATTAGACTTTTTCCTCTAAAATTAATTGTTATAATAATTTAGAATTTGAATTAAAGAAATTTTTGGGTAAATAAAATTAAAATTAATTCAACATAATTAAATATGGGGGAACGCCCAAAATACCCACTTTTCTCCTACCCACTGCCCAAAATACCCATTTATGAAAATACCGCCAAAAATACCCACAGGTCACGCCGTTTGGAACGGCGCAACCCTCCCCACTGTAGCACGCCAGAAAATGCAGTAATTCACCGGAAACGTAAGAGATCATTGCCGGCGATGTTGGACGATTTTGGTCGCCTCTTCAATCTCTCTAACCAGAGCACCTCCGATCCATTTGAACATACCAAAACAAACAACGAACCTTCCTCTTCCCTTTGCCCCAATTGATTTTGAAGAATATGGCCCCGCAGGGGCTATACAAACTCGTCGAAAAAAATGGATCGACGATGGGTTCGATTTTGGGGGTTGGAAATCCGGCAAACGAAATGGTATAAAAGTGGAATTGATGTGTAGACAATCGAAAGACGAATCGATTGGTATAAAATATGCTATTGGAAAATGCCTGTAACTGGCCATGGCTTGATTTGTATGTTTCCGGCGAAAATCGCCTAAAAATCGCCGGTGGTGGAGCTCGCGTAGAATTTCAACGAAAATGACGAGTGACGTCATCACGCATTTTCCAAATGCGTGTCACCACTTGCGCCGTACGTGCGTGTGTATGTGCATGCGCTTACGCCTATTGCATAGGCGCGACAGATGATTACGCGTGTAGGAATGACGTTTTGCCAGAACTTCCGCCCATGGCAGTGGCGCATCACCTCCTACACCCGTGGCAGATGTGGTGGGCATATCGGGCGGTACTCTCCAAATTTGGGCGTTTTGGTGAGAGAAACTTAAAAAATGGGTAAAAAGGGCACTCACCCATTAAACATTATATATATATATATATATATATATATATATATATATATATATATATATATGATACTTGGAAAATGTGGCCCCTAACTATTTGGAGGCCCTAGGCAAGAGTATAGGCATACTCCCCCTAAGCCGGCTTTGATCTTCCCTTCTCTTATTTTCTCCACCAAAAATTTTAGCCCCGTCTCATTCTCGGTGCTTGTTGGAATAATATTATAATTAATGAAATTGCCTAGGCTGGTTTTTGATCTTGAGATGACATGAAGCTGCCTTTTCAATAATATCAGTCCCATCATTGCCATTCTTCTCTTGCTGGACTGCTGTTACCTATAGAGCTGACAATTTCGTACACGACATGAAAACGACATGAAACTTACTGGTTTGGGTTGATCTTTGCGGTACACGAACATGAAAGTACACGAACACGGAATTACTCGGATGAATTTAGTGTCGGTTTTGGGTTTACCCTTGGGTACACGACACGAAACGAAAAATACACGAAATAAATAAATATTTAAATAATTTTATTAAAATTATATGAATACATATTTTAAAATGATATTTTATATATAATTTTTACATAAGATATATAAAAAATAGTTTCAAATTTTAGTTTCATAAGACTTAAGCACACTTCATTCCTTGTGACATATTGACTTAAGACTCGACTAGTAAAAAATTAATATTTAAATATTTTTATTTTTATTCAAAAATTACACGAAACGACACGAAATGTACACGAAATGAAGGTACACGAACACGAAACGAAACGAATCCTTAACGGGTCGGTTTTGGATTTAGCATTACGTACACGAAACATGAAAGTACACGACACGAAAGTATATGAAACGAACGAATTGTCAGGTCTAGTTACCTAATGTAGTTTGCCAGATGTAATTGGGTACATAGGATTAGGACGCTTTTTATACTTACAAAATTCTTCAGTATCTCAATCAATTTCTTTTTAAAATTCACATTGAAAATTATAAATTCCATGAACATGTACATGAAATCCTTTTACTGATTACAAAAACAAAGCTATCAATTTTTCTAATTAACGCATATATGTTTCGTGCTTAATGGGAAATTACAGATGATGCTAATGCATAGGGATGGGTGTTTGTCCCGGAGTATTGCAGAAGGGGGGGGGGGTTGAATGCAATACTGATAAAATCGAATCTTTAAATAAACAACGAAAATAAAGATTATAGATTATCAGTAGATGTATGCAAGCAATAAGTGAAACAAGATTTCTCACAAAATAAATGTTTTATTTAGGGCTTAATGACCTTTTAACCCTCAAAGTTTCCACCAAAATATCAATCAGCCCTCACTGTTTCAAAACGTTCCTTTTGACCCTCCAAGTATCCGTAAAGGTCCAATTAGCCCTTATACCGGTATAGGAAATGGTGAGTTTGGGTGATTTTTGGTTCATTTTAATCTATTTCTAGCCGGATTTTTGCTGTATTGTTGTTGTGTCGATTAAAATGAACCAAAAATCACCCAAACTCACCATTTCCTATACCGGTATAAGGGCTAATTGGACCTTTACGGATACTTGGAGGGTCAAAAGGAACGTTTTGAAACAGTGAGGGCTGATGGGTATTTTGGTGGAAACTTTGAGGGCTAAAAGGCCATTAAGCCTTTATTTATTTTGTGTGAAGTGTTGCTACAACCTAGAGAGAGTGTTTCTTCAACTTCGATATCTCAAGAGATACAAATTGCTTCGTGTGCGTACATGAATAGAAAAGAATCTAAGATGTATCTAAGTAGACTAAGATACTCTGTTGTCCATATCGCATGGGGTTTTGAGCTGCTATCGTTTTCAAGTGGCATTTCATTACAATTTGCACACCCATGTGACTTTCCCAAATTGCTATACAGACAGGATAAACCTTATAAGTAAAGCAACCTAGATTCTTTCTATTTCTAGCTAATACAATTCTAGTAGATGTGGATATCACATGCTCCTCGAATTGACCAGCCTTGTCTTGTGAATCTCTTAAGCTTCTGTCATAGTCTTGCAGGTCTGCTACAAACGATAGTGTGTTGCAGTAAATCTGTTTCTTGAACATGTAACATGTCACGGGCTTTGACTGAGAAGATACCCAATTCAAATAATTCAAGGTGACAGTAACCTTAACCGCAGAGTATGCTGTCAAAGGAATTTTCAATGGTTGACAGTACGAGCTCCCGCCAATGTTGTTGTCGGAACTCCAGACTTGCTGTCAAGTGTGAGAATGTCACTGTCTCTTGCTTCGGCCAATGTTGCTGTCAAATGTAGCTTTATCGTGACTTTGCAACATTTGTCTTCTTGTAACTTTACTGTCAGGGACATGACAGTAGCCTTTATTCTTGCTGTCTTCTGGATGTATTCCTTGAGGCTTGAACAAGTGTATGAACTTCTCCCAAATCATACAATTATTACATGACAGCAATTATTCGAATATGAAGACATACTCTGGCTGTGACAGTATGTTCGACTTAGTAAAAACTATGTACAGGGAAATACAGTTAAGTTATCTCTATGCTATCACCCATAAATCCCAACAATCTCCCCCAATTTGTTTTTATGGACAATAACAACAAATTTACAATCAAAGCGTGCTTACAACTTAACTAACATAGATCAGAATAGTTGAAATACCATATCTGATAAATGTTGAAGAAAAATCTAGAACATGAAGCTTATGAATTAACTGCAAATCAATTGCTCCTATTGAATGAGCAAATCAGAGTTTAACTTAGCTTGATTTTGGCAGTCTCCAGTTGTTCAGATTTTTCCCTCTCTTCTGAGAGCTTCATTTCTTGCTTTTCTAAGGTCTTCAACTAAAGCTTTTTCTTCTGGTGATCTGGCATCATCTTCAATGTCTTCAATGTACCCTTGTATCACTCGAGAAGTAAATACTTCAGCATCTTTTAGATCAAACCAAGTTTCAAAATCATATGTGTATGTTCTGAACTTCAGAATTCCTTGGATGAACTTGAACCTCCTTCCAGGAAAAGCATTTAAGGATTCTCTTCTTTTTCTGTCTAGCTTTGGATCTTCATTTCTCCTCTAATCAAATATTTCCTCTAGTTCCCAAGCAACTAGCATTTCGAGCTTATGAGTAGATCCAACAACTTTCCAGTAGAGATCCTTCAGTATACTGGTCCTCAGCTTGTGAAAACTAGCAACATAGATTTCTTGCTTGTCATCCTTGATTCTCAGAGGATTATCCAGTACACGGGGCTGATAACTTGCTTCCTCACTGAATAGCTTATTGATTTTCTTGTAGCTTTCCTTCAGTTGAGCTTCTAATTCTTCAACACTTTGTTTGGCATATGTGGTAGGTTTGGTAGATTGGGATGATTTAGCTTTAGCAGCCTGATAAGCTTGTTCTGCTTCATATTCAGCCATGTCTGCCCTTGTAAAAGGACGATGTGCTGCTGTAAGGTCCACATCAGGCATTGGTTCCCCATCAGAACTAACTTCAAGGTCTGCATCATCATGTGCTCTCCAGTCACCATACTTCTCATAGAATTCAGCATATCTTTGAGCATAGTATTCTTTGACATGCTCTAAGATACTGCTGGAAACATCTTGGTCTATTTCCATGAGAGTGATCATCCTTTCCAAAACGAAGAAATCAATTCTTCTCCTTACCTTAACCGTTTTTCATGAGAGATCATGCATGTCTACCATATGTGAAACTATCTCCACAGTGAAGTCTGGTTCTACAGTTATACATGTAGTTCCACAATCCTTGAGATCATACTTGCGTACGTTTTTGTTGACTGGGTCCAGTTCCACTGAGACAGATGTAATGCTCCCATCAATTGACTTTTTCAATAGTTCAAAACTATTTACTTTTCTCTTATAAATGGGCTTCTGTCAAAACTGCTCCATGCTTCTTTTTCTTTGCTGCTGCAACTGTCTTCCCTTTTATCTTGGTGGCACGATAGGCTTGTGCTCTTGTCTTTCTTCTGTTGGATGTGAAATTCTTGACAAGCTTTCGTACCTTGACAGTTTCTTCAAGTTGACCCTTGACAGCATCTTTCATGACAGCAACTTTGACAGCTTCGACTGTTTGGCTCTTGACAGCATCTTTCACTTGGGTGTCTTCAGCCAATTTGACAGTATCCTTGTTGATAGTATCTTTTTCAACATTAAAGCATTCAACTACTAATCTCAAATTTCTAACTCCCCTTCATCATTGACAGCATCTTTCTTTTCAGTACTGGGAGTTTCTTGCTCTTCTTGGGTAGCAACCATCTGAGTTTATGTAGCAGTACTCTCAGATGCTTCTCTTCTAGAACTCCTGAATTTTCTAGGTTCACCACTTCCTCCAATTTCATCCTCATCATCATCCAAAGTATCATCATAGTTACAGCTTCCTCCCATCTTGGCATTTGCATCAGAAATCAGCTTCTTTATGATTGAGCTAATTTCCTCATCTCTTTTTGCTAACAGCCTATGAATATCTTTGATAGCTATAACCTTTTCACTTATGATACTGGATTTGAGAAGTTTCTTCAGCACTGTCATGATTGTTTCAGTGCTTAGTCCTGAGACTCTATTCAATGGTAAGAAATCCAACCTTCTTGCTCCTGTCTTTGTGATCCTTCTGAAACATACACCATAAGGATTTTGAATCACTTCAGGGAGTTTGTCTTCAACCATCCTTTTAATTTGTGCTATCAGACTATCATTGAAGGTTGTTGAATTTCTGACTACCAGGGTTCCAAGGACTTGGAGTACTCTAGCATGCAGACTTTGTAAAAGTTGCATTGTGATGAATATGGTCAAACAGTTTTTCAAGTAAACCTGAATAGCCCATCTTCTTTCCAAGTTGATTCTCACAGAGATACTTATTACTTTGCTCTTCAGTGTTGATGCCAATTTTGTAAAAGCTCCCCCTGCTTCACTAATCGATTCATCCACCAACTTACTGAACTCTTCATCTTTGTTGTTTAAAGTACTCTCCATGTGATCAACCATCATCAGTTCTGCATCTTCAAGGGCGTATTCACTTCCATCTGACCAAGTAGTTCCAGTGGATATGCCAGCAGATATGTCCATATATTCAGGCATTTTGCCTTGCCTTTACCCAGAGCATTTTGAATTTCTTTTTCACTCCATTCCTTCTGCAACTTCTGGAATGGAGCTTCGATTTCCTCAGGATTTGGCTCATTGATTTTCAGTGGAGGCAATACTGTTCTTTTAGACTTTTGAGTCCCCTTTAATTGCTCCAACACTTCCTTGGATAACAATACTGCCTCACCATCTATTTCTGCTTCAAACAATTCACCATCTCCTGCTGCCTTTAGTTCTTCACCAAAGTTTCTTTCTTCTTTCTCTTGCTCCCCCTCACTTTCATCTTTATCTTTTTCTTCCAACCCTTGCTCCCCCTCACTTGTTGACTCCCCCTCACTTGTAGCTCCACCTTGTTTCTCCTTCTCTACCAGGTTTGCTTCATTCTGATTCTGATCTACCACTTTCTCTCCCTTACCTTCATTCTAATCTACCATTTTCTCCCCCTTAGTTGAGTTGGCAGCATTAAGGATGGCAGAGAATGAAAGAAGAGTTTGTTAAATATCAGCAAAACCAGTAGTTACCATAGTGGACAGAGCATCAAGTTTAGCTTCCATGGATGCACATCTGCCCTCAAGGGATTTCAACCTTGATTCAGCTTGTTTAGAAGGACCACCAGTTCTCAATCTTTTGGGATATAAAGGAAGAGACTGAGGCAAGGAGGCTATGGGGTTTCTCACACACTCATTGTTTTTCTGAGTGATCTCATCACTCCTCACAGAATGACTCTCAAGGCCTACTGCCTTTGTGTGTGGGGTTCCCTCAATTTCACTCTGGACATGCTCAAGTCCCTCACCTTTTGCCAGCTCATTTGGCTGCCTTTCATTTTTATGCTCACCACTTTTTTCTTTTATCTCTCTTTTTCTTTTCACTCCCTCACTCATCCTAGATGTATGGGTATGAGCAGTACTTGCATGCATTTTAGCTGAAGAAGTAGAAAGTTTAGATTGTACCTTCAAAGCAGAGATAGTTAGGTGATCATCATCTGAAGCATCTTCAACAATGACAGTATCATGATCAAGCTTTGTGGAGGTGACAACATCTTTACCCAAAATGTTACTGTCCACAGGAGGGTTGACAGCAACTTTTGTGGTGTCTTTGACAGCAGCTGAGGCTGTGACAGCAACTTCCTGAAGGTCAGTTGCTCTTTGGAGTTCGACCAAGATGTTGGCTGTTTCATTTTCTGGCAGAGTACCATCTTGATCTAGCTCAGTGTTTGAGTGAGTGGTGTCCATTTAACTTTGAGAAATGGGTTCTTGTGGACCACTTGATGGGGGCTCATCCATGACTTGAGATGGATGATCAAAACCTGAAGAGATTGGACTATCCCCTTCTCTAGATTGTTGAGAAGAAACAATTGTTGGATTAGAGAATAAAGAAGATGATGGTTTGGAAGAGATTTTTGGCTGTTCCATATGGGTGACTTGTGGAACATCAAGAGTAGAAGTTTCATGACCCTCACTATGCCCTATCTCTGTGTGCATTTCTGTAAGTGTAGGCTCCTCATGAGTGAGTACATGAGGTTGTGCTGACTCTTTACAGGATGCCTTGGGAGACAGGCCAGCTTCAATAGATACTTCTTGTTGAGAAGAAGCACCTAGGGATGTGTTTGATTCCCTTTTATCCTCCACAGCCTTTTGTGAGACTGAGAGGTGGCTGACAGTGGCTTTGGTCCTCTTAGCTCTCTTCTTCTTAGGCTCAAGAGGAACCACTGTGGGTTCACTTTCACTAACATCCTTATTTACTGCATCATGTGTAGTTTCTCCCTCAACATTCTCAGAACTACTACCAACACCAGTTTCCAAGGGTCTCTTCTTGGATTCTTGCAAAGTGGTTTTTGTGGTCTTTGGTTGTCTAGATGATCTGATAGGAATGTATGCAGTAGAATGTGGGTTAGCTGAATTTGGGTCTAATTCAGCTTCATTCTCAAGAGAGAAGACAACATACCCAGAGGGTAGTGCTACATCAAGATGAGGCTCTTGATCAGCCATGTGCTTGGTGAAACAGAGTGGAATATGTGCATTTGAATTTTGTGAATTGAGTGATGTGTGTGTATTTCTTTTCAAAACATTGCATTCTATAGAGAGAGATGCATTATCATCAATACCACATAATGAATTCAAACACATAGTAAGAAAGCGAGGATAAACATGTACCTTCCTGCTTAGAGCTGACTTGAGTTGACTCATAAGCAACTTTCCTACATCCACTTTGTATCCATGGACAAGAGAGTGATTAAGCTTCTTGATATAGGAGGGAATTCCATTCCATCCAGAGGTTTTGGTTGAGAAAACCTTCACCATGACATCAAAAATCATGCTCCATTCTTTCCTCAAATGCTTTCTATCCATTTCACCAATCGAGTACCATTTTGATGTACCCTCTTCAAGAACAGGACCAGAATACCCAATTTTCAAGAAAAACTTCTTTAGGGTTTCATCATTTGCAAGTTCCTTGTATGATTCTTTAGCTTGCAGTCCAGTTCCCAAAGCTTCGTTGATGCCTTTGATTGTGAGGATGCAGGTAACTCCTTTAATTTTGCATTGTATTGTGTCCTTCCCTGCACCTCCTGGAACATAGGCAGTATTCCAGAACTCTTCAAGTCTTTCCAGGTTCAAGGATGGTGTAGAAGTTATAGCATGACCCAGATAGGACTTGTTGATAAGGGATACGAGTCCTTTAAATCCTTCACCAGCATCTCCAGCAATGAGAATACCAGCAAAGTTGGTTTGAGAAGAGGATTGTTTGGGTGCCATTTCTTGCTTTGAGCTTCGGAGAGAGATTTTTACTTTTGAGAGAGAGAGGTTTTGTTGAAAGTTATGTGTTTGTGTGTTTTACAGTTGCTTACATGAAAATAGCAAATGTCTTACTGAGAAAGGGAAAGTAACTATGTCTTAGCCCATTAATCAGTCACGTGGAGTCGTGGGTAGTTACTTTTTAGTGGTTGTAAATCGTGGAGGTAAAATCCCAATTAATTCGGTCCAATAAACTTGATAGTAACCTGTGCGCTGTAACAAATTCATTAGTAATTTTGAGAGGATGACAGCAGGTTTTGCTTGATATTAATACCTTTGCAAGAACATACTGTCATCATTAAGCAATTTATACAATTTCCTTTAAATTTCATGACAGAGACTTTTTCCATTGTGTCGTCTAAGAAACTTGCTGTCAAGGCACATTGTGACAGCATCTTCACTTATTGACAGCAACTTAAACGGAAATAATTTATGTCATGAATTTTAATCGACTTTGCCTATTGCTTAAGCGAAAATTACCAAATAGCATTTTAATCGATTTAGGCATATATGTGTTAGTTTTAGCACACATCCACAAACATCCATACACACAAACAAGCAAACAGACACATGCATTACCCAGCAAATAACCAAGGTAAGGGAATCTAGCAGAAAAGCATGAACAGTGCAAACGATGAAAAGATTCCTTTTTTTATTAATCATTAAAAATAATATACATCCTCTTCATCATCAGAAGCAAGCTCATACAGTTCCACTTGAACTATTTCATCGGTTAGCCCTTCTGCCTGAAGAAGAACCTCGATGAAGACTAGCATTTCCAACCAGTCTTCAAGATCCTTCTCGACCTTGTCCTTGGCAGCTTTCTCTTTCTCTGCCAAATCTTCTTCCAGCGCTTCATCCATTACCTTGAAGAGCTCCTCTATTTCCTCTTCATGACCTGGTTCACACCAGACCTTTGGCTTCTGAGAGATGACATCCTTGTTCTCCATTTAAGATATCCTCTTTTTCTTTCTCAAGGCGTGAGTGATTGAGTGTGAAATGATATTTAGTCTCGTGCACATTTTATAGGACCCTAGGTGACGTTTCAGTTTCCCAA
Organism: Kitagawia praeruptora; assembly: GCA_037693485.1. NCBI lineage: Eukaryota > Viridiplantae > Streptophyta > Magnoliopsida > Apiales > Apiaceae > Kitagawia > Kitagawia praeruptora. The sequence continues at coordinate 132,254,023 of CM075352.1, forward strand.
ACTCTTCTTTTTAATAAAATAAATAAAATTTAAGTTAAAAAGATTGACAAATACCCGGGGTCATTTCAAATGACACAAATACTCATCACTAAGCACACGTATGAAATAAGTTAATGTCACATGACTACTCATTACAAAAATTAAAACAAGCATGTGATTTGAATATAGCATAGTCATTGCAAACATGCTGTCAAGTAAACAAGTAGCACATAGGACAGTAACTTCTCATGACAGTAACATTGAAATTTAAAGTCACAAGCTGCAATTTTTTAACCACATTGAAAATGTAAAAACTAGTAAGTTAACATACCAGATTTAGCATTCCCAATTCACTTACCAACCTGTTGAAGGTTGCTTCATCTAGTGGCTTCGTAAAATTATCTACAAGTTGCTTTTCTGTTGGAACATAACATGCTCTCTTAGGAAATGATGTCTGATATCAATGTGCTTTACCCTGGAGTGTTGAACTGGATTGTCTGAGATAGCTATGGCACTAGTGTTATCACAATAAATAGGAATATTGGACAACTCTAAACCATAATCCATCAGCTGATTTTTCATCCAAAGAATTTGAGCACAACAACTTCCAGCTGCGATATATTCAGCTTCTGCAGTTGAGGTAGATACAGAATGCTGCTTCTTGCTAAACCATGACACTAATCTTCCACCAAGAAATTGACAACTTTCTGTTGTACTTTTCCTGTCAATCTTGCATCCAGCATAGTCTGAATCCGAATAACCAACCAAGTCAAATCCAGTATCTTTAGGATACCAAAGGCCTAGGTTTGGAGTACCTTTGAGATATCTAAAGATTCTCTTGATTGCTACTAAGTGTGATTCTTTTGGATCAACTTGAAACCTTGCACAGAGACATGTAGCAAACATAATGTCTGGTCTGCTAGCAGTTAAATATAGAAACGATCCCACCATGCCTCTGTAGGTACTAGAATCCACTTTCTTTCCTTTAGGATCCAAATCCAGTTTGGTTGCAGTAGAGATAGGTGTCTTGGTAGGTGATGCATCTTCCATGTTGAACTTTTTGAGAAGTTCCTTGACATATTTCGATTGGCTTATGAAGATACCATCATCCTTTTGATGAATTTGTAGACCTAGGAAAAATGACAGTTCTCTCATCATGCTCATCTCATACGTGCTCTTCATAAGAGATGAAAACTTTTCACACAGCTTCTCATTGTAGAACCAAAGATTATGTCATCAACATAAATCTGAACCAGAATGAGATGTCCTTGCCATGGTGCTTATAGAACAGTGTCTTGTCCACTACACCTCTTGTAAATTGATTCTCAATGAGAAAAGTAGATAGAGTTTCATACCAAGCTCGAGGGGCTTACTTCAATCCATAAAGTGCTTTGAACAGCTTGTAGACAAAGTCATACAACTCAGCATCCTCAAATCTAGGTGGCTGTTCAACATACACTTCCTATTTTAGTTCTCCATTAAGAAAGGCACGTTTGACATCTATTTGGAACACTTTGAAGTTACAGTGTGCAGCATAGGCTAAGAATATCCGAATAGCTTCAAGTCTGGCAACAAGGGCAAATGTTTCATCATAATCGATCCCTTCCTGTTGACAGTAACCTTTGGCTACTAGCTTTGCCTTGTTTCTTGTCACATTTCCACTTTCATCCAACTTGTTTCTGAAAACCCACTTTGTGTCAACTACTGACTTCCCTTTGGGTCTAGGGACCAGCTTCCATAAATTATTTCTCTCAAATTGGTTTAGCTCTTCCTGCATGGCTATCACCCAATCTGAATCCAACAATGCTTCATTAATTGACTTAGGCTAAGTTTGAGATAGAAAACATGAAAACATGCTGTCAGCAGAAACATTTCTTCTCGTCCTTATACCAGTAGTGGGATCACCAATGATTAGATTGCTAGTGTGATGTAAGAACCCAAAATTTTGGTAGAATTAAAACTTTTCCTATTATGATGAAGTGCATCAATGAATAGTGATTTTGAGGATTAAGAAAATTTTTCATGCCACCTATGTACGAGATGTAGTGTGGGTATTCCGAAGTTATACTAGTAATCTACGGAGTAAATAAGTGTATGTAAATGCGATCGGAATTCAGAAATTCCAAATTCTATTTTCGTGTAATATTTGACCGAGCAGTGAATTATATATCAGTAATATCAAGAAATGAGATATTTAATTTGAGGAATTGAGAAGTTAATATTTTGGAATTTTATTATAAGTGATTTGAGAATTTGGAACGAAAACCACTGAGGAAGTGAAACAAACATTCTAGAAACTGCTGAAACTTTACAACGAGATTAAGCGATCAAGCGAGCGAATCATGAATTGAGAATAGTAAATATTAGAAGTCCAAGGAAGGATATATTATGAGAGGAAAATGGAATTGAAAATAAAATCCTAGAGTTAAAGGAAATGAGAACAATTGAGAAACCGCGAGAATTTTTTTTCTGAGATAAAGAGAAAATACAAAGAAAATTGGACACAACGATTGTTTGAGGTATTGGGCCACACTATTACAATGAAGTGCAACATATAAGTTGTAACATATTGATTTAGTAAATATACAAGAAGGGAAGCCCCTTGGTGCAAAGAAGAAAAGGAAGGAAGGACTTGGAAACAATATGTATAAAGCAAGGGACTTGCTTGCAATTATGGATGGATAAAGGTAATCCAAATGAACCAATGAGGAGATGACACCACATGGCAAGAAGATAAGATGCATCCAAGTGAAAATATCAAGCATTATTGATCACTTTATCACTTTAAACAAAACAAACACCAAATACTCCATTCTGCCCAGCAGGAAAGGAGCTCACTAAAACGGGCCTAGAGACTTCATTACTCAGTGAAATTTTTTGTTCTTTATATGGTTAGAAAGCTGTGAAGACGCTCTACAACTTTCATTCAGGAGCCTCGACCAGAAAACGAGTGCAAGGGCTTCGTTTTGGCTGATCTTTGGGGCGTGATTTTCTAGTCAGGAAACTCACTTCCATGTTCTTGATTTCTTTGGTGAGATTGAAGATGGTGAGCATAGAGTAAGGCTTCCCCAAGGTTAACCAAGCTTGTTTGAGATTATAAGAACATCAAGAAGGTATAAAACCCTAACCCCTCTTGGCCATGTAGTAATTGTGATGTTTAATGTTAGATCCATGGTTATTAGTGTGAATCTTGGACATATAAGTTATGGATGATGTAGACCTTGAGTTTAAGTGTTGTGGTTGTGATTTTTAGGCTTGTGGTTAGTGTATGTATCTCCATGTATGTTATAAAGTATGATCTTGGTGATTTAGATGTTGGTTGTGATGTGGATGTAAGATTCTTGGTTGGTTTAGTGATATAAGCATGCTGAGTTTTTCCCAGGAACTTGTACTGTCTTGAAGGAGGATTTTGAACCCCCAAATCTTGTCCCCTATAGTCCTAATGTATATTGTTGGAAAGGTATTTGAATGTAGTCTCCATAAATATAAAGTTCATGACTAGGTGATGTATAGATTTGGAGTTATGGCCTGAGAAGTGAAATATGTTTCTGGATTCCGGACTGCACTAAGTGGTCCCCTTGTAAACCTTGTTTGAACCCCTAAAAATTTATGTATGTTCATGGAAAAATTAGAGAAGGTAGTAAATGCAGTGGGGAAGGCTATCCAAAAAGAATTGGATTAAAATATGTATTTTTCAATTTTATAAAAATGTTGAAGTAAAATCCGCGCAAGTGAAAAACCACTTAGGAGATTAGTAGTTTTAAGAGTATTCACTTGAGTTTCGAGTTTGAGGAATAGATTTGAGTCGAATGGGTAAAGAATGTGATAATGTGATGACATGGTCATATAGGAGGGTTAGTGGGTCAAATGGTGGAGTCGCTAAGACGGCCTTGTATTCTTTAAAACCATATGATTAAGTAGCGTTGTTAAGGTACTAACGTACAAATATTGATTATGTATAGATTTCCATTCCACTTCGCGAGCCGACCACCCCAACCTCACCAAGGCAAGTTTTCCAACCCTAAGTATTTATTTTCAAAAGATTATATTCTTGATTTTACCTATGCAAGTTTACTTTTCAAAACTTATATATAAGGATTTTCACTGTTGTGTTTATAGCTTCCAAACGTATTATATGCTTATGCTTTACGAGATTATGTTGAAGTTTGAGATATATGCATATGTGTTTGTACACCCTTGAACTTAGAATGAAAGTGTTTTCTTCGGACAATGACTCTAGCAATAGAGGTCGTAGCGGTCCAAATATACTATTGACCGGGGAGCGGTATATTGTTGTATCGTGATTAAATTGCGGAAACCCGAAGAGTCATTCGGGAAGTATCGTATACCTAAGTAATTATTATTTTTACGTTGTTAAAAATACTCAAAAATATCTATCTTGGATTAAAAGCTTATTTTAATTAAATAATTATTTTATTAATTGTTTATATTAAATCTCAAAATATTATTTATTAATTATCGTTCATTATTTTAAAGACAAAACTAATCCAAGATACCTTCAGCGTTTTCAAACTCGAACTCTTTCCCACCCAAAACATTTTCGAAAACCCCCGGTCAGGTTTTGCTTCTTGTACGTTTTTCAAGAATTATTGGTCGACTGAGGTCGAACTTCAACTACTCGAATTTTCTATCAAAATGATTTTTGAAAAGAAAAGAAAAATGGGACTCTGGCAGGTGTGGGAATCGTTGACGAACGATTCCCGGGATGTGTAAGCGGCCGTGAGCCAGGCGGTCCATCAACTATTATTCCGGCCCAGGTGTTGCCGAAGGATGATTACAGATGTAGTTTTCATCGAGGGTGATTACGGATGTAGTTTTCACCCAAGGGTAGTTACGGATGTAGTTTCTATCCTTCTACTAGTAGAGAAGACCCGCGGATTATTGGACTTGGATGTGACGACTGATCATCGTCAATCCCTGTCAGGTTTCATGTTTTCTTCAAGTCCCATCCTCCACTTTGGAAAAATACTCAAACACTGCTTCTTGGGCCTAAGTGCCAAGTTGCCGATAGTGTGGTTTTTGATAATAAAAATATTGACATCGTGCAGTATCTAGAACTGCAAGATTTCCTATAAAGATTGGCACGTGTTAGTGCACTCTTGCAATTATTTCAAAGAATGAAATGTTTTTGAATGAGAAACCTTCTAAGCTAATGGAAGAAAAGAGGTTTTGCAATAATGTATTCCCTGTACAGTATGTTAACCGTAGAGTGTTTTGCCGAAAATGATATACTTATATGTATATATTTTCAAACTTGAGATATATTGAAACGGGAACCTTATAAAGGATTCATATGTTATTCTTAAAGCTCCTTAGCGAGTATAAATGTTTTATTCAAACTCGGACATATATATTGTCGAATTATGTTTTGAAATCTGAGATATATACCCATACAGTTGGGAACGTTTTCGAAATAAACCACATTATTATTTTTCAAAATGGCGAACTTGCTGAGCATTATGTAGCTCATTCTTGCTTTATAAAAACTTTTCAGAAAGAGAAGAATTTGGTCAGTTAACTCCGTACCAGCAGAAGAGGAGTAGAAGATTTATCCCGAGATGACTTAGTTCCGGATAAATACTACAGAGTAAGTCTGATAGGTTTTCAACTGTAATAGTAAGACTCGTCTTCAAGTGTAGTTGTATAAGTGGAAGTGCGTAAGATTCTGGATTGTACAGATGAATTGTAATATTTAGTGTTACTTTTGATTATCGTTTCTGAGGCTCTAACTTGTATGTGCGTAAGATTGAGGTCTGGATGGATGTATTGTTGAGTTGTAAAGTTAATACAGGTATGATATGGTTGGATGGTGATGTGACGACCTGAATCTTTGACCTTGGATTTGGGGGCGTCACAGAAATGGTATCAGAGAGATAAGTTATAGTACTCAGAAACGAGAGTGTTGAGAGTTAAGTCTAAGTAAGAGAATGACATCAGAGATCGTAGTAAACTTATTATTGGACTACCAGAAGAGGTACTGGTGAGTAGAATGGACTGGAGTGTTTACAGGAGGTATTATGCTAGGGTCGATAGAATCCTTAGAGACCTTTGGAATGATGAATAGAGGTTTGAGAGTCGTACATGACCTATCATAAGTAATGATATAGGAAGCAGAGCAAAATCTCGAGAGCAGCTGAGGTAGAGGCGATATTGCCAATATGATCGGATGACTAGGCTGGCATAAATTTTGTGGCCCATAGTCCTCCACAGTTTAGAAGGTGGCATTTTAAGAATTAAGAAGTTTAGACATCCCTACATAAGTAAGGGTACTTAGTACTTGGAATAATGAAAGTCTTTTACTTTGGCTATAAGATCCAATTTTCGATAAGTAACGGGTTTACCTGAAAGTTGGTCACTATGTCGTTGTGGATTTCATTACCCTTGATGGTGAATTTTACATGTGTTATACGAGAATGTTATCTTAAGACGAGCGTGCTAGATAATTCCACGCATGATTCGGACTCTAGAGCATGGTAGTTCAACTTAGAGAACAAACAAGTAGAATTAACAAAGGGACTCAAGTGAAGTTGAATATGGTTGCAACGAGTGATACAGTGATCTCAGAGTCTACCAAAAGAAAAGACCAGTGGGTCTAGAGTGGGATCATTTGATAGAGATATCATCAGGGACTACGTATATATGTATTGTAGACCTCAATATTTTTGGTATATGTTCACATGCACACACCCGCCACTGAACCTATGGACTGCAATGAGATCCCTGAGAGATCTCTTTGATCTGTTCCCAGGGGGAACTGGCCACTTGTGATTCATGTCGAAAGGCATGAAGTAGGACCCTATGGACTTAGCAGGTGTCCCCGGAATGATGTGAAGCTTGGTCTTCAAGATAAAGCACGGAAATGATAGATTTATTTGTGAAACCCTAACTGGATAAATGACTTTAAGATGATGATTGGGAGACGCACTAGTTAGTGTCTTGTATTACGAAGAAGAAGAGATGGAGTTACCCTCATAATGGTGATAATGAGATGCACGAATGATTATTAACTTATTTTGGTAACTATCGGCTGGTGCACTACTTCATTTTTAAACTGTTCACTAACCATGTTACCTCGATTAGTTTATATCAGGTAATCCTTCTAGCTTTCTACTTCAAATTTGTGGAATAACAACCAGTGATATACTCTCCCTAAAGTAGGACTTATCCGAAGCAATTTTATTTGACCCATGAACATTCTATTCAAAAATTTATGATGACCTTGTTCGGCTCAGGCCTATTTACACCTTCTTTCAATTATCCAAGGAATGTTCCACGAATACTTCCTTAATTGTTCGACGAATATTACTTAACGAATATTGACGTTTGATTGCTTCTTTCATACTTGCATTCTTCAGTTGAGCTCATAAATATTTAACAAATTACTGAGGACATGGATGATCTAATGTCCAAACATCCTTCATGAATTCTTTTCTTCTATTCAAGATGAGATTGTACATCGTACATTGAAATCATAGTAAGGATATCATTTTGATATTGGTATTCTGAATTTAATTCTACTGTAGGATCTGATAAAGCATGTGTACGGAGGCACCCTTGGGTAGACCGTTTCACTGGTAAGTAATATTTGATGAGAGGTTATCGATTGTTCCGATACCTAGAACATTCTCTTCAGATTTTATAGTTTTCTTTTTCAAACTTAATAACTTCTTATTTCCATTCGTTGTCCGAGTAGCCTAAAGTTTCTTCAGTGGCTACGATGTTGAAATTCCGTTCTAGCCAATTGAAATTGGCTAGTCGATATGTCAATATGAATGACTAGTTGATTGTTCTAACTAGTCAAAATTGTAATGTTGTGAAGAACACCTAGCTAATTGTCCTATCTAGTGGTGATGTCTCAAACATGTGAACTAGCAAATTTTGTCTCGCTAGTTGCTAGTGTTTCTTGAAAAGGACTAGTTATTGTTCCACTGGTCCAACTCCCAATTTAATTCATTCCGCAATGCATTTTTCATGTGGTAAAGTATGATGATGAAAGTTTTGACGAATAACTTGATTGAGACCTAGTGAGGTCGCCCACTCGACTTGAACTCTTACCCATCTTCGTATCAGACTTTATATCACTTGAATATTTTATTCTTTCATTCATACAATGAGAATTCATTTGAAACCATTGATTACTTGAATGATAAACTGCTTCATTTTTATTGTCATAGAGTAGAATTACTTTCGATCGGTTGACCTTTATCGATGGGACTTTTTAGATCCTCTATTTTTCAAGAGGAAAAGTATTCACCAGATGTAAGAATTGTATAAAGACCGTCTTTATGACTTTTGTATCCAACAATCATTGCCCTCGTGCAACATTCTCTATGATATCACATTACAGAATTATCAGGACATGAAGGAATAAGCCTTGTTGTATTCTTTCTGTCCATCCTTACATCTTCGAAAATCGAGACTCCTAGTATTTGGAACCATCAACATTCCTGGAACATCCAATGTGGAATTCTTATTGAAATTATCCATTGGACCTTGTTATTTTGAAACCATTCCTTTCAAAAGTGATTACTCTAAGGTGAACGGGAGGTACACTTGTGAACCGTTGCACCAATATGAGATCAAAAACCAAATGTTGTAATTGTGCAGCCAGAGCGTTATGCCGAGTAATTATTTAAAGTAGGAATGACATGTCGGGGCATACCACAGGACTTTTAATATTAGTATGAGGAAGGTTATAAGAAATGATGAGGTGGTTGGGAGTACGCTCCAACCAACCGTTGTCAGGATGTTATATTAATGAATTCTGGAGTTACCAAGCCTTTTCCTGATCCAAGAAATGCAAATCGATTGTGATGTAAGACATATTCTTAGAGAAAAATAACATGGAAGTGAGATGGACAAGAAAGGAAGAAATATCGTGGCAAGAATGTGAAGCTTTACTTAGCTTAAAGGGATTGATGCACATAGAGAGACATAAAGTTTAAAAGGCATCTAATAGCAAATGGATGCATGGATATATGCCAATGATGCTTCGAGATTACCACCTAATCAAGTTTATTGGGAATCGCAGCAGCATGCAGGCCTCAGGCTGATTGGCGCCAGTTGTGAAAGAGGACGAGCGTATGACATCTTACATATACCATTGAGAATCGATACCCCTAGCCGGAGATGTAGGAATTGTTGACCAGTTAGAACGCGTAGTTGTTTTTCAAAGATAAGGTTGTAAGGCGGGATTCACCAACTCAAGATCGACCTCTATACTGTGCCAAAGTTGGCATTTCACACTAATATAAACGTTATAAAATTGTGGTAGTATCGTTTGAGTGGACTAATGAGTCAGAAGCCTTTATGGATTAATGAACAAAGTTTTGGAATGAAATGAGATATTAGCAACAACCTCGTTGTTAGCTATACTTGATGATGAAAAGAGGACTTTGAGAGTCACGATGATGCATCTTTCAAGAGTTTAAGAGGTGTGATGATGCAGTAGAAAGGGGATGATAGCATATACTTCTAAACAACATAAAGGTTACGGGATAGGATATACTAACCGTGAGTCGGGGATTAGTCATGATAGCGTTCACGCATAAAACTGAGACGTTAACCTTATGAGAAAAGTGTGAATTTTTTTCCCACAAGTGCCATAAGTATATCTTCATATTAGAACTAAACATGAGAAGGAGAAGGTGACGAAAGGGAGCAGGGAGTATAATGGAGAAATTTGTTATTACCCAGGGAAGGCCAGTGTAGTGACCGATACCTATAGAAGGGATTATTCGAAATTGGAATTCGGTCAGTATTGACCAAGAAAATAGAGTATATACAATAAAGATTAATGTTAGAGGAAAATGAGTAAATTATGGGGAAGGACAAAGATGTATAGAGAATTAAGAGAATGTTTGGCAAATGGATGTGGAAAATGGTATTGGCAAACTATTAAGTACAAACACGACATGTCAAAAGCAGAATGATAGAGATCTAGTGGATCAATTCCGCCCGTAGAAAATCTTGAACGTGGACAGAATTATAATGAATTTCATGAGTAGGTCGCCGAAGACCGAGCCAAGAGATGGCCCTATTTGATTTATAATTGTTGAACCAAGTGATTTACCTACGAGAGACTTTCCATTTGGAAGATTATTGATTTATATACAGAAGAGATGGTGGTGCAATATAAAACATTTGCAGTGATTACGTCAGATAAAGACTTAAGGTTAAACTTCGAATATTGAAGGTGCTTTCAAGTATATTTAACAAAGAGATTGAGCGTATGTACTAATTTGATCTGTGGCTGACGGACAGGGAAGAAGAATTATCCAGACGATCGAATTTAAATTTAGTGTCGTGCCTTAGATTTCACGGGCCAGTCGAGAATAAAAACTTATCCATGAAATGAATGTTGTTATCACGATCGTCACCATGCGAATGTAAGGACGTCTCTTGTAAACCGTATTGCGAAAGAAGAAGTTTCGCTTTCTTGCATTACGAAGAAGTCAATGAACGAGGGATATAGTAGCTGAACTGGTTCGACGTATACCAAAGGCTATACAATATCCATAGCAAGTGGTAACGGCTGACGGGAGGCAACACATGCGTGCTAATCAAGCCAAGGAATATGAGGAATACCATGCGTGTTGACGTTGTCTTAGATTATAAAACACGACCACAAAGTATTCACGGGCCAACGATACCAGGACTCATCACGGATACTATGAACAAGGTAGGAAGGGAACGTATAAGTAGTGGGATAGAAATTTTCATTCATAGAACAACCGGTAAGGAATACAGGTCGAGGAGAGCATGCGTTGAGAAACAATATTAAAGCGTTGGTGAGACAAAGGTGAGAGAACAAAAGGATTGAAGTTTCAACCTGAGAGTTGGAAAGGGTAAAGTTGGAATTGTATCCACAACTATTTTCCTTATGTTCTTAAGATAGAATCCTTTTAAGGCGAGAAGACTACAATAATCCTAATTTTCGTGAATATTCGAAACCTGGATGAATAGTAATTTTATGCGTGGATGGGAAATTTTTGCAATCACAATATGTACGAATTATTAATTGAAGATTTCGAATTGATGTTACGTCTTTACGGTGCAGACGAGTGTATGTAAAAGTCATTAGTTTTTTTTACGAAACTCATCATTTCGAATGGTCAAATTTTATGAGATATCAAAGGAGTATGAGGTGGGAGACTTCATGATACTAAAGGAATCTCCCTGGAAAGGATTGATGCGGTTTGTTAAGAAAGGGAAGCTAAGTCTGAGGTTTATTGGACCTTTTTAGATTTTGAGGCGTATTGGGAAGTTAGCCTGCGAGCTAGCCTTGCCCCAAGCTTGCAGCAAATTCATAATGTGTTTCATATGTCTACGACCCTACCACACCGACTATCAGCATGTGATAGAGTACAACCAAGTGGACCTATGACCCGACTTGACCTACGTGGAGCAACCCGTGGAAATCATGGATAGAGAAGAACAAGTGCTGGGGAACAAGGTTTTCAAACTAATAAGGAATTGTGAGAAAATCAAGATGTGGAAGAATCCACCTGGAAGTTGAAAGAGTGAAACAAAGAAGGAGTAACCCCAGTGATTCCTAAACTGATTCCGGGACGGAATCCTTTTAAGGAGGGGAGACTGTAAGAACCCAAAATTTTGGTAGAATTAAAACTTTTCCTATTATGATGAAGTGCATCAATGAATAGTGATTTTGAGGATTAGGAAAATTTTTCATGCCACCTATGTACGAGACGTAGTGAGGGTATTCCGAAGTTATACTAGTAATCTACGGAGTAAATAAGTGTATGTAAATGCGATCGGAATTCAGAAATTCCAAATTCTATTTTCGTGTAATATTTGACCGAGCAGTGAATTATATATCAGTAATATCAAGAAATGAGATATTTAATTTGAGGAATTGAGGAGTTAATATTTTGGAATTTTATTATAAGTGATTTGAGAATTTGGAACGAAAACCACTGAGGAAGTGAAACAAACGTTCTAGAAACCGCTGAAACTTTACAACGAGATTAAGCGATCAAGCGAGCGAATCATGAATTGAGAATAGTAAATATTAGAAGTCCAAGGAAGGATATATTATGAGAGGAAAATGGAATTGAAAATAAAATCCTAGAGTTAAAGGAAATGAAAACAATTGAGAAACCGCGAGAATTTTTTTTCTGAGATAAAGAGAAGATACAATGAAAATTGGACACAACGATTGTTTGAGGTATTGGGCCACACTATTACAATGAAGTGCAACATATAAGTTGTAACATATTGATTTAGTAAATATACAAGAAGGGAAGCCCCTTGGTGCAAAGAAGAAAAGGAAGGAAGGACTTGGAAACAATATGTATAAAGCAAGGGACTTGCTTGCAATTATGAATGGATAAAGGTAATCCAAATGAACCAATGAGGAGATGACACCACATGGCAAGAAGATAAGATGCATCCAAGTGAAAATATCAAGCATTTTTGATCACTTTATCACTTTAAACAAAACAAACACCAAATACTCCATTCTGCCCAGCAGGAAAGGAGCTCACTAAAACGGGCCTAGAGACTTCATTCCTCAATGAAATTTTTTGTTCTTTATATGGTTAGAAATCTGTGAAGACTCTCTACAACTTTCATTCAGTAGCCTCGACCAGAAAACGAGTGCAAGGGCTTCGTTTTGGCTGATCTTTGGGGCGTGTTTTTCCAGTCAGGAAACTCACTTCCATGTTCTTGATTTCTTTGGTGAGATTGAAGATGGTGAGCATAGAGTAAGGCTTCCCCAAGGTTAACCAAGCTTGTTTGAGATTGTAAGAAGATCAAGAAGGTATAAAAACCCTAATTAACCCCTCTTGGCCATGTAGTAATTGTGATGTTTAATGTTAGATCCATGGTTATTAGTGTGAATCTTGGACATATAAGTTATGGATGATGTAGACCTTGAGTTTAAGTGTTGTGGTTGTGATTTTTAGGCTTGTGGTTAGTGTATGTATCTCCATGTATGTTATAAAGTATGATCTTGGTGATTTAGATGTTGGTTCTGATGTGGATGTAAGATTCTTGGTTGGTTTAGTGATATAAGCATGCTGAGTTTTTCCCAGGAACTTGTACTGTCTTGTAGGATGGTTTTGAACCCCCAAATCTTGTCCCCTATAGTCCTAATGTATATTGTTAGAAAGGTATTTGAATGTAGTTTCCAGAAATATAAGGTTCATGACTAGGTGATGTATAGATTTTGAGTTATGGCCTGAGAAGTGAAATGTGTTTCTGGATTCCGGACTGCACTAAGTGGTCCCCTTGTGAACCTTGTTTGAACCCCTAAAAATTTATGTAGGATCATGGAAAAATTAGAGAAGCTAGTAAATGCAGTGGGGAAGGCTACCCAAAAAGAATTAGATTAAAATATGTATTTTTCAATTTTATAAAAATGTTGAAGTAAAATCCGCGCAAGTGAAAAACCACTTAGGAGATTAGTAGTTTTAAGAGTATTCACTTGAGTTTCGAGTTTGAGGAATAGATTTGAGTCGAATGGGTAAAGAATGTGATAATGTGATGACATGGTCATATAGGAGGGTTAGTGGGTCAAATGGTGGAGTCGCTAAGACGGCCTTGTATTCTTTAAAACCATATGATTAAGTAGCGTTGTTAAGGTACTAACGTACAAATATTGATTATGTATAGATTTCCATTCCACTTCGCGAGCCGACCACCCCAACCTCACCAAGGCAAGTTTTCCAACCCTAAGTATTTATTTTCAAAAGATTATATTCTTGATTTTACCTATGCAAGTTTACTTTTCAAAACTTATATATAAGGATTTTCACTGTTGTGTTTATAGCTTCCAAACGTATTATATGCTTATGCTTTACGAGATTATGTTGAAGTTTGAGATATATGCATATGTGTTTGTACACCCTTGAACTTAGAATGAAAGTGTTTTCTTCGGACAATGACTCTAGCAATAGAGGTCGTAGCGGTCCAAATATACTATTGACCGGGGAGCGGTATATTGTTGTATCGTGATTAAATTGCGGAAACCCGAAGAGTCATTCGGGAAGTATCGTATACCTAAGTAATTATTATTTTTACGTTGTTAAAAATACTCAAAAATATCTATCTTGGATTAAAAGCTTATTTTAATTAAATAATTATTTTATTAATTGTTTATATTAAATCTCAAAATATTATTTATTAATTATCGTTCATTATTTTAAAGACAAAACTAATCCAAGATACCTTCAGCGTTTTCAAACTCGAACTCTTTCCCACCCAAAACATTTTCGAAAACCCCCGGTCAGGTTTTGCTTCTTGTACGTTTTTCAAGAATTATTGGTCGACTGAGGTCGAACTTCAACTACTCGAATTTTCTATCAAAATGATTTTTGAAAAGAAAAGAAAAATGGGACTCTGGCAGGTGTGGGAATCGTTGACGAACGATTCCCGGGATGTGTAAGCGGCCGTGAGCCAGGCGGTCCATCAACTATTATTCCGGCCCAGGTGTTGCCGAAGGATGATTACAGATGTAGTTTTCATCGAGGGTGATTACGGATGTAGTTTTCACCCAAGGGTAGTTACGGATGTAGTTTCTATCCTTCTACTAGTAGAGAAGACCCGCGGATTATTGGACTTGGATGTGACGACTGATCATCGTCAATCCCTGTCAGGTTTCATGTTTTCTTCAAGTCCCATCCTCCACTTTGGAAAAATACTCAAACACTGCTTCTTGGGCCTAAGTGCCAAGTTGCCGATAGTGTGGTTTTTGATAATAAAAATATTGACATCGTGCAGTATCTAGAACTGCAAGATTTCCTATAAAGATTGGCACGTGTTAGTGCACTCTTGCAATTATTTCAAAGAATGAAATGTTTTTGAATGAGAAACCTTCTAAGCTAATGGAAGAAAAGAGGTTTTGCAATAATGTATTCCCTGTACAGTATGTTAACCGTAGAGTGTTTTGCCGAAAATGATATACTTATATGTATATATTTTCAAACTTGAGATATATTGAAACGGGAACCTTATAAAGGATTCATATGTTATTCTTAAAGCTCCTTAGCGAGTATAAATGTTTTATTCAAACTCGGACATATATATTGTCGAATTATGTTTTGAAATCTGAGATATATACCCATACAGTTGGGAACGTTTTCGAAATAAACCACATTATTATTTTTCAAAATGGCGAACTTGCTGAGCATTATGTAGCTCATTCTTGCTTTATAAAAACTTTTCAGAAAGAGAAGAATTTGGTCAGTTAACTCCGTACCAGCAGAAGAGGATTAGAAGATTTATCCCGAGATGACTTAGTTCCGGATAAATACTACAGAGTAAGTCTGATAGGTTTTCAACTGTAATAGTAAGACTCGTCTTCAAGTGTAGTTGTATAAGTGGAAGTGCGTAAGATTCTGGATTGTACAGATGAATTGTAATATTTATTGTTACTTTTGATTATCGTTTCTGAGGCTCTAACTTGTATGTGCGTAAGATTGAGGTCTGGATGGATGTATTGTTGAGTTGTAAAGTTAATACAGGTATGATATGGTTGGATGGTGATGTGACGACCTGAATCTTTGACCTCGGATTTGGGGGCGTTACATGTGATCTATGTTCCACTTAGTGGTTCTGGGCAAGCTTCTTTCTTGATCTGCTTGAACATTTCCTCCTTGAGGGGTTGACTCTCCACCATTGATGTTTTCTTCTTCATGTTCTTCAACATCTCCAGAATCATTCTCATTCTGATGATTAGCTGATACAGTTTGAGATTGAGTTGGAGTTTGAGTAGCATCATTGATGTTGACAGCATTTCTTTCAAACTCAATATCCTGAGTGCCAGTAGGTTCATCAGCAATAATTTCTTCTTCTTCCAAATACCCTTGATTTTCAAATCTAAGAGGCTCCATTTGACCATCCTCTTGCAGTCCTGGGAATTTGGTTTCATCAAATGTGACATTCACACTTTCTTCAATGACTTTGTGATCAATGACATAGACTCTATAGGCAGTCCTTTCCAATCCATATCCCATGAAAATGCCTTCATAAGCTTTAGCATTGAACTTTCCTTTCCTTTCATGGTTGTCAATCATCATGAAACACTTACTTCCAAATACATGAAAGTACTTGATAGTAGGTTTCTTTCTTGTTAACAGATAGTAAGGAGTGTTTCCATGAGTCTTGTTGATCAAGGTTCTGTTCTGTGTGTAGCAAGTTGTATTAATAGCTTCTGCCCAGAAAAATGTTGGTAATTTAGAATCATTCAACATATATCTCGCAGCTTCGATGAGAGTCCTGTTCTTCCTTTCTACAACTCCACTTTGTTGTGGTGTCCTGGCAGTGGAGAATTGTTGGACAATGCCTTCTTCTTTGTAGAAGTTTCCTAGTGTGGCATTTCTGAACTCAGTACCATTGTCACTTCTCAGATATTGAACTTGAGCATTGGGGGTTCTTTCAAGAACTCTTATGTGATCAATGATTTCTTGAGCAGCTTTGTAATAACCCTAACTTTAGCAATGCTACAGTGATCCCATGAATAGTAAATTTTGAGGATTTAGAGAAATAGTATGTAGGTACTCTATAATGGAAACAGAAAATGAATAAACAGAAACCATATTAGTGTTGTACAATGGAAATAAGTGACTCGAAATGACGATAGATTTCAGAGATTCCTGAATATGGATTTTGAGGATTTTGACTTCTAAAGAGCTTCTATTGGATATTAAGGAGCATGGAAATATTATAGGAATTTTATATTGAGGGATTAGTGAATTTAGATTAAACCAGGGGATTATTAAGTTAAGAGAATACTAAAGGAATTTGGATCGTTAAATGATTTCAGAACCACTGAGATGATGAGGTATACTCGAAACGAATCACAATTAGACGAGTATGGAGACTAAGCAACCAAGATTAGTAATATAACAAGGATACATACCACATTATTTACCAATGTGATTGGCATTTTACTTCGAAAATTAAGAAATTAGGAGATTAGATCATCCAAGTGACATCACCATCCATTAACACATGTTTTAAGGGGCAAATTAGTACTTTTGCAAGGCTTTAACCACAAATATCTTCCAAGGCTTCCATAACACTCTAGATTAACAAGTAATCACCAAGATAAGATCAAAACAAAAGCAAAAATCTCTCCCCACCCATCATCTTCATCCAATTCGAATTTTACTATTCATCAACAAAAAATTAATTTCAAAACCCTAGCTAGAATCAACTAAAAATCAAGGGAAAAATCATGGAGGTTACTTGAGGATATATAGAGACATCCACCAAGTTTCATAGCAATCAAGCATCATTTGTTGATTCAAGCTAGGATAAGGTTGTTTAAGGATATATCAAGGATTGTTAAGTGTTGTCAAAGCTTCAAGAAGAAACTTCGGAGGAACCACGAGCTCTACCTTTGGGATATCGAGATCGAGGCAAGATCCTTCTATCCCTACTTTGAAAAATTATTTATCTTCGGAATAATAATGATGTCATGGAATATATATATGTATATGTGATGCTTTTGTTGCTATATTGCAAAGAATATATTTCCCTGATTTTGGGAAATTAAAGAGAGATGGATATGATTTCTGAAAAATGAATAGAGAGAGGATTACGAATGGAGCGAATATGCTCTAGGGTAAAAGAGATATGAAAGAGAATGGTATCAGTTGTTATCTAAGGTTATACGGTTTATAATGCTATATTATAAATATTCTTTTTGAGTATTAGTGGTTTGATGAATATTATTTGGTTATTATTTACTACTCTTAAATAGACGGAATATTTTACGAATATAAAAGAATATTTGATTTCTTGAATAGAAAAGAGATATCTGAATCATAATCAAAGTGTTATGTTATATATATATATTTTATAGAAATAATGTGCGAGAATGGAAATGATATGAGTAATAATAAATGGAAATGGAAATGATATACGGGAATGGAAATGTGAAATGGTGTTGATAGATGGAATAATGATTTTATAAAAAGGGGGATTAGCAACAAACTTGCGTAAGAGGCTGTGTCAGGGCTGTGTGCGACATAGTCTAGCATTCATTATATGATTCGGCACGAAGATGCCAAGGGAGGATGTTAGCAGGTGGCCTTCCTCCAGGGATGATGTTAGCAGGTGGCCTTCATTCCTTCTACCGGTAGTAAAAAGGGATGGGTACGGAGGACGACTGATCATCGTGCCTCACGTATTCGGCAACAGTGAAAACCCCAAAATTTTTGAATAAAGAATCGACGATAAAGTCAGATTGGTATACTGAAAAGGGAAAATGATATGAAATGATGGAATTATTGTTATAGATGAAGAGAAACTGATTTTATATTAATTTATATAATTGTTGCATAAGAAGGAAATGAGAAGATGATAGTGAGAGATTTATTCAAGTATTCATATTATCTTGAAATATTACACTGAAAGGGTATATTGATTGTTATATTATTTAAGAAGAGAAACTGATACTATATTATCCTAGATTTCTTTCTTATAATAGTAAGTGGATGATGTATTATTAAATAAGAGTTTTATTCTTCCTTAAAGTTTATAATTAGTTTCCGCTTACATATGCATATATATGTATACCTGGTCACATTTTAAATTCTAGTTTACAATATTATCTTGCTGAGCTATTATAGCTCACTCTTGCTACTTATCTATATACAGCTAGGTATGCCGATACTACGCAGAATGCCCGCAAGAGGGTAGGGGGAAGGCGACCTTCTGAGAGCACGCTAGCACCGATTCCTGAGGTAGCGTAGAGGCGGACGGGTTCTGAGAACTTATGTATAATTAAGTGTGTAAGAATGTAATAAACTTTTGGTTGTTGAAATACTTCATGTCGAAGTATTATTCAGCAAAGTATTTAAGGATGATTCTGGGTTTGTAATAACTGTTAAATTCTAAACTTTATTATGATGAATGTTGTTCTCTGAGCTTATGACTGGTGTGTGTGTGTATTATGGCGGGGTTAATTGCATAAGTATTAATTGTTATAAAAAAAAAAAAGACCCAAGAGATATTGATATTGAATGGAAATTGGTCCGTGATGGCCCGGATTATTGACCCCGGATTTGGGGCTGTCACAGTTTGGTATCAGAGCTTAG
The DNA here is from genome assembly GCA_037693485.1 of Kitagawia praeruptora. NCBI lineage: Eukaryota > Viridiplantae > Streptophyta > Magnoliopsida > Apiales > Apiaceae > Kitagawia > Kitagawia praeruptora. Next base: position 132,273,090 of record CM075352.1, read on the forward strand.
AGTCATATTGCTCAGGAACAAGAGTGATAGTAATATACACATATAGATATATAGGTAATGATATAAAATATGAACTCACAACGAGTTCAAGGGGGTTTATCGAACGAAGCGTTTATTTTAATTAGTGATTATAATTTTATAGATTATTGCTAATAAAGGTTATTATGCCAAAAGTGTTAAGTTTAGGTAGCACACGAGATCGATATGAGAAAAGGAATACTTGATGTATCGGGAAGTGTACCCTAGATAACCTCGTGAGTAATTCCAGGGTGATCTATCATCTCTTATCCAAAAGGGGCCGGTATCTTTTCAAAACTTTTTGGTACCCTTGAAATGTGTTTCAAAATTTTATTTTATCCGTCTTAGTCAAAATATTCCTCTAAGATTATTTTCGGAAGATGGTATTTATCATCGTGATTTAAATTTCCCTCTATATTTCTTACTCCAACTAAGAGGAACAGCCCTATATGTATACACAAGGACGATCTGTCTGTGTGATAGAAAGTCGGAGGGGACGCCCTCACTTGTGTGACGTACGGGTTCTTCCATCAGATTGATTTCCCAAATATCCTTTTGTTTCAAATAAAAGTTATTTAAAACTCTTAATCTTATAAAATGTTGCGGGACCCTTGCTTGTTTCTGGGTTCATTTCAATTCAAAGTTCTTAAATTCTATAAATTGTTTCGAATATAGAAGATTTCATTAATGAATGGGAAAATGGAAGCAAAGTTTAGAGTATGCGTGATTATACGAGGAAACTCGATATTTCAAGGGAAATTTCAATAAAAGATAATTAGAGTTAGAAGCGTTTCGATATAAAAGAGGAAGGAATTTCGTGAGATGAAATGGGTATATTTGATGGTTAGTAAGATAAAAGAATATGAGGAATTTTAAGGTATAATTGAGATTTACTATTGAGAGTAAGGTATATTTTGAGGAAAAATCAGAATAAGGATAGACAAAGGAAGTGGGGATAATTAATGAAGTTTATGTATTTTGCCTAATTTTATCGTATTTTGATATTAAATGTTGAGATTCAAGAATATTGATGTATATAAGGTGATTGACTTAAATGAAAAGGTTATTGTACTAAAGGTGATACGCTTATTTGCTAAAGTTGAGTTGAGAATATTATGGTATATAAATGAGTTAACTAGTGATATAATTGTGTATACGAGAATGATGTATATGGGAATGATGTATGTTGTACCCTAAATTTGGGTGATTAATGAAGAATATTGTTATATACAGAATCATGCCGCCTAAGCGTAATAATAGAGCGAACGCAAGGGAAAATGAGAGAGAGGAAGGAAGTCATAATAGGCAGGGTGAAAACGCTCATAATGAACAAAATCATGAAGAAGAAGAAGATGAATCAACTGGCCAACAAGGAAATCAGGGTGGTGACCCTTTTAACCAACTCATGGACCTATTAAGGCAGAATTTAGCTAATCCACAGAATCCCCAACAACCACCTGTTCTTCCCAATCAGGCAGCTAACTCCTTTCGTGCTTTTAAGTCATTAAAACCCCCGGAGTTTGAGGGGACTGCTAACCCAGTAGTAGCTAGAACTTGGTTAAAAGAGATGGAGAAAGCTTTTGAGATATTGAGGATAGAAGAGGATCAGAAAATAGTCTTTGCAGCCTATCTCTTAAAGGGAGAGGCAAATTATTGGTGGGAAGCTAAGAAGAACCTAGAAGGAGCGGGAGTGATAACCTGGGAGCGTTTCACTAGGGTGTTTTTAGAAAAGTACTCCCCTAGGTATCTGGAAAACCAAATGGAGATGAAATTTCTGGAATTGAAGCAGGATAATCTATCAGTGGCCGAGTATGAAACTAAATTTACTGAACTGTCTAGGTTTGTTCCAGAATTTGTGCGTACTGAGGAACAACGAGCAAAAAGGTTCCAACAAGGATTGAAACCATGGCTACGGATGAGAGTGGCACCGTTTGAGTTAACTGATTATGCTGCGGTAGTTCAAAAGGCATCCATTATAGAAGCTGAGAGTGAACAAACCCAAATAGGTCGAGAGAACAAGAGAAGGAGATTTGAGGGTCAGAGAGGAGGTTCAAGTGAAGGAAGTTATTTTGGCAAAACTGGTAAAGGACGAAAATCTCAATTCGTAGGAAAGTCAGGAGTTAATAGGGCTGTTAGTGAGACTGTAAATCAAGGTGGTAAAACCTCAGGAACATTTCAGGCTAATCAATCTCGACCACCATTTCCAGATTGTAACACGTGTGGTAGGAAGCATACGGGAGTGTGTAGAGCGTTAGAAATAAATTGCTTTAACTGTGGACAGAAAGGACACTACCTTAGCCAGTGCCCATCGGCTAATACCAATCCTAAGAGGGACGTCAAGTGTTACCAGTGTGGGAAACTAGGACACATTGCTAGAGATTGCCGTTCCGGTGGGTCATCCGCGCCAGGACAGAGTGTGACTGCTCCAAACAGGCCTACTGCTAGAGTGTATAACATGACCTTAGGAGAAGCATTGAAAAAGCCGGATACAGATGCAGGTGAACGTTTTCTTTTATTTTTTAATTTTTAGTGTAAATGTTTGGTTAGGAATCAAATTGGTCAATGAATGGTGTAAATGAGTTAATAGCATAGATAAGAATAATCTATCTGAGTAGGAAGTAAGATATGCCAATCCAGAGAGAAAATACGAGCACCCTTGTTTAGATACGAATAGGAAATATATATTATAGGTAGTATTTTCTTACAATTGTTTCAAGGAATCTTATTCTAGTCGGATTTCTGGAGGATTTTACAGAGACAGAATATAATAAGATTGAAGTGTTTTTATTTTATGTCATGATAGAGATCAAAATATAGACAAACCATAGTGAGATACACTACCATTCAGGGGAGGCCAATGTGGTGGCCGATACCCTTAGTCGAAAGAGGAAGGAGAAATGAGATAATATGGAATGACTAAATACATGAGGAGATTTGCAAGGAAAAGATAGTGAAAATGGTGCTATTGATAAGCTAAAGGGCATGTTGATGAATGACAAGCAAGTTATGTTGGTGTATTGTGCACAAACAAGATAGAGATATTATGAAGGAAAAATGATGGAGAAAGTGGTATAGAAGTTATAAGGGTAGAGGAAAAAGGTATCTATGGACATTTTCAACGTGATTCCGGGACGGAATCCTTTTAAGGGGGGAAGACTGTAATAACCCTAACTTTAGCAATGCTACAGTGATCCCATGAATAGTAAATTTTGAGGATTTAGAGAAATAGTATGTAGGTACTCTATAATGGAAACAGAAAATGAATAAACAGAAACCATATTAGTGTTGTACAATGGAAATAAGTGACTCGAAATGACGATAGATTTCAGAGATTCCTGAATATGGATTTTGAGGATTTTGACTTCTAAAGAGCTTCTATTGGATATTAAGGAGCATGGAAATATTATAGGAATTTTATATTGAGGGATTAGTGAATTTAGATTAAACCAGGGGATTATTAAGTTAAGAGAATACTAAAGGAATTTGGATCGTTAAATGATTTCAGAACCACTGAGATGATGAGGTATACTCGAAACGAATCACAATTAGACGAGTATGGAGACTAAGCAACCAAGATTAGTAATATAACAAGGATACATACCACATTATTTACCAATGTGATTGGCATTTTACTTCGAAAATTAAGAAATTAGGAGATTAGATCATCCAAGTGACATCACCATCCATTAACACATGTTTTAAGGGGCAAATTAGTACTTTTGCAAGGCTTTAACCACAAATATCTTCCAAGGCTTCCATAACACTCTAGATTAACAAGTAATCACCAAGATAAGATCAAAACAAAAGCAAAAATCTCTCCTCACCCATCATCTTCATCCAATTCGAATTTTACTATTCATCAACAAAAAATTAATTTCAAAACCCTAGCTAGAATCAACTAAAAATCAAGGGAAAAATCATGGAGATTACTTGAGGATATATAGAGACATCCACCAAGTTTCATAGCAATCAAGCATCATTTGTTGATTCAAGCTAGGATAAGGTTGTTTAAGGATATATCAAGGATTGTTAAGTGTTGTCAAAGCTTCAAGAAGAAACTTCGGAGGAACCACGAGCTCTACCTTTGGGATATCGAGATCGAGGCAAGATCCTTCTATCCCTACTTTGAAAAATTATTTATCTTCGGAATAATAATGATGTCATGGAATATATATATGTATATGTGATGCTTTTGTTGCTATATTGCAAAGAATATATTTCCCTAATTTTGGGAAATTAAAGAGAGATGGATATGATTTCTGAAAAATGAATAGAGAGAGGATTACGAATGGAGCGAATATGCTCTAGGGTAAAAGAGATATGAAAGAGAATGGTATCAGTTGTTATCTAAGGTTATACGGTTTATAATGCTATATTATAAATATTCTTTTTGAGTATTAGTGGTTTGATGAATATTATTTGGTTATTATTTACTACTCTTAAATAGACGGAATATTTTACGAATATAAAAGAATATTTGATTTCTTGAATAGAAAAGAGATATCTGAATCATAATCAAAGTGTTATGTTATATATATATATTTTATAGAAATAATGTGCGAGAATGGAAATGATATGAGTAATAATAAATGGAAATGGAAATGATATACGGGAATGGAAATGTGAAATGGTGTTGATAGATGGAATAATGATTTTATAAAAAGGGGGATTAGCAACAAACTTGCGTAAGAGGCTGTGTCAGGGCTGTGTGCGACATAGTCTAGCATTCATTATATGATTCGGCACGAAGATGCCAAGGGAGGATGTTAGCAGGTGGCCTTCCTCCAGGGATGATGTTAGCAGGTGGCCTTCATTCCTTCTACCGGTAGTAAAAAGGGACGGGTACGGAGGACGACTGATCATCGTACCTCACGTATTCGGCAACAGTGAAAACCCCAAAATTTTTGAATAAAGAATCGACGATAAAGTCAGATTGGTATACTGAAAAGGGAAAATGATATGAAATGATGGAATTATTGTTATAGATGAAGAGAAACTGATTTTATATTAATTTATATAATTGTTGCATAAGAAGGAAATGAGAAGATGATAGTGAGAGATTTATTCAAGTATTCATATTATCTTGAAATATTACACTGAAAGGGTATATTGATTGTTATATTATTTAAGAAGAGAAACTGATACTATATTATCCTAGATTTCTTTCTTATAATAGTAAGTGGATGATGTATTATTAAATAAGAGTTTTATTCTTCCTTAAAGTTTATAATTAGTTTCCGCTTACATATGCATATATATGTATACCTGGTCACATTTTAAATTCTAGTTTACAATATTATCTTGCTGAGCTATTATAGCTCACTCTTGCTACTTATCTATATACAGCTAGGTATGCCGATACTACGCAGAACGCCCGCAAGAGGGTAGGGGGAAGGCGACCTTCTGAGAGCACGCTAGCACCGATTCCTGAGGTAGCGTAGAGGCGGACGGGTTCTGAGAACTTATGTATAATTAAGTGTGTAAGAATGTAATAAACTTTTGGTTGTTGAAATACTTCATGTCGAAGTATTATTCAGCAATGTATTTAAGGATGATTCTGGGTTTGTAATAACTGTTAAATTCTAAACTTTATTATGATGAATGTTGTTCTCTGAGCTTATGACTGGTGTGTGTGTGTATTATGGTGGGGTTAATTGCATAAGTATTAATTGTTATAAAAAAAAGACCCAAGAGATATTGATATTGAATGGAAATTGGTCCGTGATGGCCCGGATTATTGACCCCGGATTTGGGGCTGTCACAAGCTTCGTCCTTTGTCTCTAAAAACTTCACCCAAGTGTACCTTGAGTAGTCATCCACCATTACCAGAGCATATCTCTTTCTTGCAAGAGATTAAACATTTACTGGACCAAACAAATCCATGTGAATTAATTTGAGTGGCTCAGTGTTGGTATTCACTTGCTTTGATTTGTGCACAGATCTCTTCAATTTGACCATTTGACAATCCTCACATAGTCCTTCTTGACAGAATTCCTGTTGAGGTAGTCCTCTCACCAAATCTTTCTTCATCAGAATATTCATATTCTTGAAATTGAGGTGTGAGAGCTTCTTGTGCCGAAGCATGCTTTCAACAACTGATGCTTTACTGTAAAAACAGTAAGCCTTGTCTATATTGACAGAATTTAGGTCTGCAACAAACAAGCTTCCTTTCCTGACTCATTTTAAAGAGAGGCTTCGATCTTTCTTGTGATAGATATCACAAACCATCATATCAAAATCAACCTTGAATCCCCTATCACTGAACTGGCTGACACTGAGTAGGTTGTGCTTCAATCCATCAACAAGAGCAATATCTTCAATGACAACATTTCCAATTTCCACACAGCTAAATCCCACAATGTAACCTTTGTTGTTATCTCCAAAAGTTATGATTGGGCCGGCTTTCTCCACAAAATGTGATAGCAGGGCTATATCACCAGTCATGTGCCTGGAGCATCCACTATCGATGATCCACATGACCTGCATCTGTTTCTTGCCCTGCAAAACAGATGATTTTAATTTGCATCTGGTACCCAAACTCTGTTGGGTCCTGCAGTTACAGCATCATTGTTCATATCATTCTGCTTCACATTTAAATCAACACTAGAATCCTTCTGTTTGACTTCTTTTATTGTCCACTTGGTTCTAGAGTTAGACTTGGTCTTTCTCTTAGTGGAAGCTGCCTTTTTACCAACATAGGCAGGCACATAAGTCTCAGCAGTTTCCAAATAGGAGCATCTTTCAGTAGACAGAATAGGCAGATTGAAACAAGTACTCATAACAACAATTTTGCATGGCATACAGTCAATGTTATTACAGACATCTATACTTCTTTGCATAATGGGGGTTCTATGTAAGTTACCACTAACATTGGACGCATTAACCTTATCCTGTTTGGGTTTCTTACAAACAAATTTTAAATGATGAGATCATCCACAATTATTGCAAAGCTTCTTAGGGGCATCCTTAACATGACTATATCCATTCTTCTTATCAATCCCTAACTTGCCATTCCTATTCTTAGGCTTGTAGACATTTGCTTTGACAATATGTTCTGAAGTTGCTGTCGAGCCACCCTTGACAGTACCTTTCTTTGCCTCTATCTTGACAACAGATTTGAAAGTTGCTGTCTTGGGTTCTCTCTTGACAATATCTTTTGAAGTTTCTGTCTCATTATTGTTGTCAACTACTTTAGAACATTCTGTCTGATTGCTTGGTAGAGTTTCTGTCATGGGAGACTTGATAGTATCTTTTCCTTTGCTCAGTGTGCTGTCAATACACTCATCTTCATCGAGTAGCTATTGTTTGATGAACAAGGAAGTTTCATCAAAATCAGCTTGATGATTTTTGAAAATCGGATTGGAAACTCTTTTGAGAATTTGAGGTTTGACAACATCACTATCATCAAGAGCAATTGCCTTTCGATGCCTTCTACCATACTCGAAACCTATTCCTACCTTCTGATTCTCAGTGTGATTATCATGATATTCCTGGACTAACCTAGAAGAGTTTCTAAAAGCTTTGAGTTTAAACTCGTTTTCTGCAATTTGACTCCTGAGAAATTCTTCTATTTTCTTAGCACAGATAATATCATTCTTCAATCTAGCATTCTCTTGAGCTAATGAATCTAGGGGACTGGTTCTTAGCAATAACATTTCATTTTCAGATTTGAGAGTTTAATTCTGTTTAGTTAACTTAGCAATTTCTTCATGAGCAGCAGAGAAACTAACATGAATGTTAAACATCTCAGCACTTAAATCCTCAATGGTATGCTTATACTCAGTTTTAGACATATCAAGTAAGACTAGAGATGGTACCTGATTTGATGAACTTGAAGTTGAAGCTTCTCCATCAGATTTGGCCAAGAGGGCTAAATTCACAAACTCCTCTTCTTCTTCATCTTCATAATCATCCCATCATTTTCCTTCAGCCACATAGGCTTTCCCCTGATTCCTCTTAAACTGATTTCCAGATCCTTTTCCTTGATTCTGTCTTGGTCTTCTGCACTCAGTGGCAAAATGACCTAGCTCATTGTAGTTGTAACATCTGAACTTCGACCTATCCACCAACCCTGTCTTGTATCCTCCTCTTGTGGCTCCACCAGTTGTGACGCCCCCAAATCCGAGGTCAGAGATTCAGGTCGTCACATCACCATCCAACCATATCATACCTGTATTAACTTTACAACTCAACAATACATCTATCCAGACCTCAATCTTACGCACATACAAGTTAGAGCCTCAGAAACGATAATCAAAAGTAACACTAAATATTACAATTCATCTGTACAATCCAGAATCTTACGCACTTCCACTTATACAACTACACTTGAAGACAAGTCTTACTATTACAGTTGAAAACCTATCAGACTTACTCTGTAGTATTTTTCAGGAACTAAATCACCTCCGGGGTAAATCTCCTACTCCTCTTCAGCTGGTGCGGAGTTAACCGACCAAGTTCTTCTCTTTCTGAAAAGTTTTTTTATAAAGCAAGAATGAGCTACATAATGCTCAGCAAGTTCACCATTTTGGAAAATGATAAAGTGGTTTATTTTGAAAGCGTTCCCAACTGTATGGGTGTATATCTCAGATTACAAAAAAATAACTCGACAATATATATGTCCGAGTTTGAATAAAACATTTATACTCACTAAGGAGCTTTAAGAATAACATATGAATCCTTTACAAGGTTCTCATTTCAATATATCTCAAGTTTGAATATATATGTATATAAGCATATCATTTTCGGCAAAACACTCTACGGTTATCATACTGTACAGGGAATACGTTATTGCAAAACCTCTTTCCTTCCATTAGCTTAGGAGGTTTCTCATTCAAAAACATTTCATTCTTTTGAAATAATTGCAAGAGTGCACTAGCACGTGCCAATCTTTATAGAAAATCTTGCAGTTCTAGATACTGCACAATATCAATATTTTCTCATAAAAAACCACACTATCGGCAACTTGGCACTTAGGCCCAAGAAGCAGTGTTTGATTATTTTTCCAAAGTGGAGGATGGGACTGGAAGAAAACATGAAAACCTGACAAGGATTGATGATGATCAGTCGCCACATCCAAGTCCAATAATCCGCGGGTCTTCTCTACCGGTAGAAGGATAGAAACTACATCCGTAACTATCCTCGGGTGAAAACTACATCCGTAATCACCCTCGATGAAAACTACATCCGTAATCATCCTTCGGCAACACCTGGGCCGGAATAATAATTGATGGACCGCCTGGCTCACGGCCGCTTACACATCCCGGGAATCGTTCGTCAACGATTCTCACACCTGCCAGAGTCCCCTTTTTCTTTTCTTTTCAAAATCATTTTGATAGAAAACTTGAGTAGTTGAAGTTCGACCTCAGTCGTTCGATAATTCTTGAAAAACGTACAAGAAGCAAATGCTGACCGGGGGTTTTCGAAAAATGTTTTGGGTCCGAAAGAGTTCAAGTTTGAAAACGCTGAAGGTATCTTGGATTAGTTTTGTCTTTAAAATAATGAACGATAATTAATAAATAATATTTTTAGATTTAATATATAAACAATTAGTAAAATAATTATTTAATTAAAATAAGCTTTCAATCCAAGATAGATATTTTTGAGTATTTTTAACAACGTAAAAATAATAAATACGTAAGTATACGATACTTCCCGAATGACCTTTCGGGTTTTTGTAATTTAATCATGATACAATAATATACCGCTCCCCGGTCAATAGTATATTTGGACCGCTACGACCTCTGTTGCTAGAGTCGTTGTCCGAAGAAACATTTTCATTCTAAGTTCAAGGGTGTACAAACACATATGCATATATCTCAAACTTCAACATAATCTCATAAAGCATACGCATATAATACGTTCGGAACTACAAACACAACAGTGAAAAATCCTTATATATAAGTTTTGAAAAGTAAACTTGCATGGGTAAAATCAAGAATATAATCTTTTGAAATTAAATACTTAGGGTTGGAAAACTTGCCTTGGTTGGGTTGGGGTGGTCGAGCGTGCGAATTCGAACGATCTATACATAAGCAATAATCGTTCGTTAGTAACTTAACAATTTCTTTCTAATTACGGGGTTTTAAGGGGATACGAGATTAACTTAACGACTTCGTCTTATGACTCCCTAGCCTCACTATAGGTCCATGACATCACTCGTTTACGCTCGTCACTTACTCGACTTAATTTAGTTACCACGTTTGAACCATAACCATTACTCCTAGAATTATGCTCCACTAACGACTTTTTCCCTTGCGCGAAATTTACTCTAGCATTTTTATAAAATTCAAAAATTCGTATTTTAATCCAATTCTTTTTGGGTAGCCTTCACCACTGTATTTCCTAGCTTCTCTAATTTTTCCATGATCCCAAATATTTTCTAAGGCGTTTAAACAAGGTTCACAAGGGGGTCACTTTATGCAGTCCATAGTCCAGAAACAACATTCACTCCTCCGGCCATAACTAAAAATACACACATCACCTAGCTATGAAACTTACATATCCAGAAACTACATTCAATTATCTTTCCAACAATATAAGGTAGGACATCAGGGGACATCATTTGGGTGTTCAAAATCGTGCTACAACACAGATCAAAGTTCCTGGACAAAATCAGCAAGCTCAATTCACTTAGATCAACCATTTTTCATGCTTCCATAACATAAACACCACTTAAAACACTTAGATCATGACTCATAACACTCATGGAGATATATATGTTCACCATAGTCATAAAATTCACCATCTCAACATCAAAACCCAAGATCCATGTTATCCAATACATATACATTCAAGATAACCCCTAAAATGCATGGATCTACTACCATACTACATGAACAACACATAACCAAGGGTGGTTTGAGATTTCATACCTTCTTGAGCTCCTAGAGACTTTGAACAATCTTTATACAACTTAAAGACACCTTAGATGGCCTCCTACAACACTCACAATGCAAGATCTAAAGGAAGAACAAACTTGGTTACTATTCATCCAAACTTTAATAATTTATAACTTGGAATTGGATGGATGAAATGGAGTGAAATTGCTAGCATACCTTGCTTAAATGATGTAGATGACCTAGGAATTATATTATGATTTATGAGTGATGAGAAGTGGGAGAAAGAAATTTCTTTCTTCCTTGTTCTTGCTTGGCCGAGAGTTGTGTTCAAGGGGGGGGGGAGAGTTTGATTTCTTTTTGTGTTTGTGTTGGTTGTGTAATTGATTGGGTGTTACATATAATTGTATGTATTAGTGTTGTACAAGCCTAGGTATGGCTATAGGCATGGCTCCTTGTACTATTGGTCTCCTCCTTTTTCAAAAAGCAAGTAACCAACTACTATTCATCTTCCAATGGCTAACTAGTTGGCTTGGTTTCTAACTACTTGGTTGCATGGGCTTGCATGCAATACTACTCCTTATAATATTATTCTCCCACCAATGCTTATTATTTAATCCTTAATTCGTATCGTATCTTAATTAATCTCTCGTAATAATATTTTGTCGCGTAGAGATTTCCCTTATAATTCCTTAAGTACTAATTGTGTAAATTCCTCTAATGTCCATAATTCCTTGTCATAATCCTTAATAAATCTTTTAACACTCTAATCATTCTCAAATCCCAACTTTTATAAATTTCACTAACAATACGACTCTTGCCTTCACAATCTCCCTTTTTATCTTACATAGTGAATACAACAACACAGTTTCTCAGTCAATCAATTATATTAATCAACAGGGATGACCAGAAAGGTTCCACATTGACATTGCCACAAGATATTAAATAAAATAAAATATTACCAAAAATTAGGGTTCTTACAGCCTCCCCTCCTTAAAAGGATTCCGTCCCGGAATCAGGTTGAAAACAGTTGGGGGTGCTTTTCACGCATTGCGCTTTCTAGTTCCCATGTTGATTCTTCGACATTCTGGTTCCTCCACAAGACTCTCACTAGTTTGACAACCTTGTTCCTCAACACCTGTTCTTTTCTATCCATGATTTCTACGGGTTGCTCCACATATAGGGCTGTAAATGAGCCGATACACTCGCGAACGGCTCGGCGTTCGGTTCGAAAAAAGCTCGGTTCGGGTTCGGTTCGATTCACAAACGAGTCGATCTTGAACATGATTTTAAGGATCGATTTATAAACGAGCTGAACTTGATCACAGTAAAGTTCGACTCGATAGCTCGCGAACAAGATCGATTAACGTGCTCGTGAACATAGTTCGTGAATAGGCTCGTGAACATAGCTCATGAACATGTTCGTGAATAAGTTCGATAATTGAGCTCGATAACATGCTCGGTATATGACTTCATTAGAGGTTCATAAACAATTTCAATAAATAATCTCCTACATATAATATATTTTTGATTATTATAATCTCGTACAAATAATATATGTTTGATTGTTATAATATGCTCGGTATATGTCATGTTAAATATTATAATTGTTTATTTTATAATTTTGATTAATTTTAATAATAGTAGTAGTAATAATAATAATAATAATAATAACAATAATAATAATAATAATAATAATAATAATAATAATAATAATAATAATAATAATAATAATAATAATAATAATAATAATAATAACAACAACAACAACAACAACAACAACAACCTAGTCTTGCAATTAGTATAACTAGTTCATATTTGTCAAAAATATGTTATCAAATTAAAATATGTTATCAAATTAAATATTACATTATGTAAAGTGCTAAATTTTAATATTAAATATTAGTGATGTATAAATTTATTTATACTACTTAAATATATAAAAAGGTACTAATATATTTTAATGATTATGTAAAATTTAAAACTAAAATAACTTGCTATACATGCAAATATGTAGTTCGAAGACCAAAATAAGTTATTTTAACACAACAATTACATTATTAATTGTTTTTTTTTTTTAATTTGTACTTCGATTTTATCGAATATCAGGAGATAATATAGTAAATGTATAATATATGTCAAAATTTACATATAATATTGTAGTTTCTATGTAAGAACACTAATATTTTTGTATGACTATGATATTTTATAGATTTATGTAAAAAAATTAATAATTTTGTATGATTATGATGACAGTAACGATCATTAATATTTTAAGTTTACAATATATAAATTTAATTTAATTTACATTATTTTGTAAAAAAATCGATACTTTTTTACGATTTACAAAAAAATTAGTTAACTTTTAAATAGATTACAAGTTTTTCGTGAAATATTAATAAGAATATGTTTCTCCAATATTTAAGACTTGTTCGTTAGTACAAAGCTCGTGAACAAGGTTAATGAGTTGTTCGAAGTAAAAGTTCGTGAACAAGCTCATGAGACATGTTCATGAGTTGTTCGTGAACCGTTCGCGAACAACATTTTTTCTTAACGAACCGAGCTCAAACACATTTTTTGGCTCGATTTAAGTTCGAGCTCGAGTTCGAGTTCGATAATTTCTTAACAAACGATACATGAACATTCTAAAGTTCGGCTCGGCTCGGCTCATTTACACCCCTATCCACATATGTTAAGTCTGGTTGTAGGTCCACTTGGTCGTACTCTATCACATGCCGATGATCGGTGTGGTAGGGTCGTAACATAGACACATGAAACGCATTATGAATTTGCTGCAAGCTTGGGGGCAAGGCTACTCGTAGGCTAACTTCCCAATACGCCTCAAAATCTCAAAAGGTCCAATAACCTCGGACTTAGCTTCCCTTTCTTACCAAACCGCCTCAACCCTTCTCAGGGGGATACCTTTAGCATCACGAAGTCTCCCACCTCATACTCCTTTGATATCTCATAAAATTTGACCCTTCGAAATAATGGGTTTTGTAAAAACTAAGGACTTTTACATATACTCGTCTGCACCGTAAAGGCGTAATATCAATTCGAAATCTTCATTTAATAATTCGTACATATCGTGATTGCAAAAATTTCTCATCCACCCATAAAATTAATTTTCATCCAGGTTCGAATATTCATGAAAATTAGGGTTATTGCAGTCTCACCAATGCTTTAATGTTGCTTCTCAACGCATGCTCTCCTCGACCTGTATTCCTTATCGGTTGTTCTATGAATGAAAATTGTTATCCCACTACTTATACGTTAATCTTCTACCTTGTTCATAGTATCCGTGTTGAGTCCTTGTATCGTTGGGCCGTGAATACTTTGTGGTCGTGTTCTATAATATGAGACAACGTCATTACGCACGATATTCCTCATTTTCCTTGGCTTGATTAGCACGCATATGTTGCCTCCCGTCGGTCGTTACCACTTGCTGTGGATACTATATAGTCTTCGGTATACGTCGAACCAGCTCAGCTACTATATCCCTCGTTCATTGACTTCTTCGTAACGCAAGAAAAATGAAACTTCTTCTTTCGCAGTACGCTTTATAAGAGACGTCCTTACGTTCGCATGGTGACGATCGTGATAACAACATTCATTTCATGGATAAGTTTTTATTCTCGACTGCCCCGTGAAATCTAAGGCACGACACTAAATATAAATTCGATCGTCTGGATAATTCTTCTTCCCTGTCCGTCAGCCACAGATCAAATTAGTGCATACGCTCAATCTCTTTGTTAAATATACTTGAAAGCACCTTCAATATTCGAAGTTTAACCTTAAGTCTTTATCTGACGTAATTGCTGCAGAAGTTTTATATTGCACCACCATCTCTTCCGTATATAAATCGATAATCTTCTAAATGGAAAATCTCTCGTAGGTAAATCACTTGGTCCAACAATTATAAATTAACTAGGGCCATCTCTTGGCTCGGTCTTCGGTGACCTACTCATGAAATTCATTATAATTCTACCCACGTTCAAGATTTTCTACGGGTGGAATTGATCCACTAGATCCCTATCATTCTTCTTTTGACATGTCGCGTTTGTACTTAATAGTTTGCCAATACCATTTTCCACCTCCGTTTGCCAAACATTCTCTTAATTCTCTATACATCTTTGTCCTTCCCCATAATTTACTCATTTTCCTCTAACATTAATCTTTATTGTATATACTCTATTTTCTTGGTCAATACTGACCGAATTCCAATTTCGAATAATCCCTTCTATAGGTATCGGTCACCACACTGGCCTTTCCTGGGAAATAACAAATTTCTCCATTATACTCCCTGCTCCCTTTCGTCACCTTCTATTTCTTATGTTTAGTTCTAATATGAAGATATACTTATGGCACTTGTGGAAAACTTTCACACTTTTCTCATAAGGTTAACGTCTCAGTTTTATGCGTGAACGCTATCATGACTAATCCCCGACTCACGGTTAGTATATCCTATCCCGCAACCTTTATGTTGTTTAGAAGTATAGGCTATCATCCCCTTTCTACTGCATCAGCACACCTCTTAAACTCTTGAAAGACGCATCATCGTGACTCTTAAAGTCCTCTTTTTTTATCATCAAGTATAGCTAACAACGAGGTTGTTGCTAATATCTCATTTCATTCCAAAACTTTGTTGCTTTGTTCATTAATCCATAAAGGCTTCTAACTCATTAGTCAATCCACATGATACTACCAGGATTTATAATGTTTACATTAATGCGAAATGCCGACTTTGGTGCAGTACAGAGGTCGATCTGGAGTTGGTGAAACCTTCTCTTTAACCTTATCTTTGAAAAACAACTACGCACTTTAACTAGTCAACAATTCCTCCATTTCCGATAAGGGTTTCAGTTCTCGATGGTATAGGTAAGATGTCATGCGCTCGTCCTCTTTCACAACTGGCGCCAATCAGCCTGAGGCCTGTATGCTGCTGCGATTCCCAATAAACTTGATTAGGTGGTAATCTCGAAGGATCATTAGGATATATCCATACATCCATTTGCTATTAAGGGCCTTTTAAACATTATGTCTCGCTATGTGCATCACTCCCTTTTAGCTAAGTAAAGCTTCACATTCTTGCCACGATATTTCTTCCTTTCTTGTCCATCTCACTTCCATGTTAGTTTCCTCTAAGGATATGTCTTACATCACAATCGATTTGAATTTCTTGGATCAGGAAAAGGCTTGGTAACTCCAGAATTCATTACTATAACATCCTGACAACGGTTGGTAGGAACGTACTCCCAACCACCTCATCATTTCCTATAACTTTCCTCACACTAATATTAAAGGTCTTGTGGTATGCCCCGACATGTTATCCTACTTTAAATAATCACTCGACATAACGCTCTGGCTGCACAATTACAACATTTGGTTTCTGATCTCAAATTGGTGCAACGGTTCACAATTGTACCTCCCGTTCACCTTAGAGTAATCGCTTTTGAAAGGAATGGTTTCAAAATAACAAGGTCCAATAGATAATTTCCATAAGAATTCCACATTGGATGTTCCAAGAATGTTGATGGTTCCAAATACTAGGAGTCTCGATTTTTCGGAGATGTAAGGATGGACAAAAATAATACAACAAGGTTTATTCCTTCATGTTCTGATAATCTTGTAATGTGATATCATATAGAATGTTGCACGAGGGCAATGATTGTTGGATACAAAAGTCATAAAGATGGTCTTTATACAATTCTTACATCTGGTTAATACTTTTCCTCTTGAAAAATAAGGGGAAATCTAAAGTCGCATTGATGAAGGTCAGCCAATAGAAAGAAATTCTACTCCATGACAATTAAAGATTGCAGTAGTTTGTCATTCAAGTAATCAATGGTT
Organism: Kitagawia praeruptora; assembly: GCA_037693485.1. Lineage (NCBI taxonomy): Eukaryota > Viridiplantae > Streptophyta > Magnoliopsida > Apiales > Apiaceae > Kitagawia > Kitagawia praeruptora. The sequence continues at coordinate 132,289,796 of CM075352.1, forward strand.
TCAATGAATTCTCGTTGTATGAATGAAAGAATAAAATATTCAAGTGATATAAAGTCTGATACGAAGATGGGTAAGAGTTCAAGTCGAGTGGGCAAGCTCACTAGGTCTCAATCAAGTTATTCGTCAAAACTTTCATCATCATACTTTACCACATGCAAAATGCATTGCGGAATGAATTAAATTGGGAGTTAGACCAGTGGAACAATAACTAGTCCTTTTCAAGAAACACTAGAAACCAGCGAGACAAAATTTGCTAATTCACCCGTTTGAGACATCACCACTAGCTAGGACAATTAGCTAGGTGTTCTTCACAACATTACAATTTTGACTAGTTAGAACAATCAACTAGTCATTCATATTGACATATCGACTAGCCAGTTTTAATTGGCTAGAACGGAATTTCAACATCGTAGCCACTGAAGAAACTTTAGGCTACTCGGACAACGAATGGGAATAAGAAGTTATTAAGTTTGAAAAAGAAAACTATAAAATCTGAAGAGAATGTTCTAGGTATCGGAACAATCGATAACCTCTCATCAAATATTACTTATCAGTGAAACGGTCCACCCAAGGGTGTCTCCGTACACATGCTTTATCAGATCCTACAATAGAATTAAATTCGGAATACCAATATCAGAATGATATCCTTACTATGATTTCAACGTAAGACGCACAATCTCATTTTGAATAGGAGAAAGGACTCATGAGGAATATCTGGATGTTAGATCATCCCTGTTCTCAACAAGTGGATAAATATTTATGGGCTCGACTGAAGAATGCAAGTATGAAAGAAGTAGTCAAATATCAATATTCGTTTAGGAATATTCATTGATTAATTAAGGAAACGATTGTTGAACATTCCTTGGATAATTGAAAGGAAGTGTAAATAGTCCTGAGCAGAACGAAATAATTATAAACTTCAAATAGAATACTCGGGGGTCAAATAAGATACTTTGGATGAGTCCCGGTTTAGAGAAAGTATATCACTGGTGGTTATTCCACAAGTTTGAAGTAGAAAGCTAGAAGGATTACCTGATATAAACTAATCGAGGTAACATGGTTAGTGAACAGTTTAGAATGAAGTAGTGCTCCAGCCGGTAGTTACCAAAATAAGTTAATAATCATTCGTGCATCTCATTATCACCACTATGAGGGTAACTCCATCTCTTCGTCTTCGTAATACAAGACACCAACTAGTGTGTCTCTCAATCATCATCTTAAAGTCATTTATCGAGTTGGGGTTTCACAAATATATCTATCATTTCCGTGCTTTATCTTGAAGACCAAACTTCACATCATTTCAGGGACACCTGCTAAGTCCAGAGGGTCCTACTTCACGCTTTCCGACATGAATCACAAGTGGCCAGTTCCCCCTGGGAACAGATCAAAGAGATCTCTCAGGGATCTCAATGCAGTCCATAGGTTCAGTGGCGGTGTGTGTGCACGTGAACATACGTTACCAGCAATATATAGGTTTACAAGTATATATGCGTAGTCTCTGCTAAAATTTCTATCAAATAATTCCAGTATGGACTCACTAGTCTCTTCCTTTGGTAGACTCTGAGATCACTGTATCGCTCGTTGCAACCATATTCAACTTCACTAGAGTCGCTTTGTTAATTCTGCTTGTTTGTTCTCTAAGTTGAACTACTATGCTCTAGCGTCCGAATCATGCGTGGAATTATCTAGCACGCTCGTCTTATGATAACATTCTCGTATAACACATGTAAAATTCGCCATCAAGGGTAATGGAATCCACAACGACATAGTGACCATCCTTCAAGGAAACCCGTTACTTATCGAAAATCGGATCTTATAACCAAAGTAAAAGACTTTCATTAATCCAAGTACTAAGTACTCCTAATTATGTAGGGAAGTCCAAACTTCTTGATTCTTAAAATGCCGCCTCCCAAACTGTGGAGGACTATGGGCCACAAAATTTATGTCAGCCTAGTCATCCGATTATATTGGCAATATCGCCTCTACCACAGCTGCTCTTGAGATTTCGCTCTGCTTTATACATTATTACTTATGATAGGTCATGTACGACTCTCAAACCTTTATTCATCATTCTGAAGGTCTCTAAGGATTCTATCGACCCTAGTATAATACCTCCAGTAACACTCCGGCCCATTCTACTCACCGGTACCTCTTCCGGAAGTCCAATAATAAGTTTACTACGATCTCGTATGTCATTCTCCTACTTAGACTTAACTCTCAACACTTCTCGTTTCTGAGTACTGTAACTTATCTCTCTGATACCATTTCTGTGACGCCCCCAAATCCGAGGTCAGAGATTCAGGTCGTCACATCACCATCCAACCATATCATACCTGTATTAACTTTACAACTCAACAATACATTTATCCAGACCTCAATCTTACGCACATACAAGTTAGAGCCTCAGAAACGATAATCAAAAGTAACACTAAATATTACAATTCATCTGTACAATCCAGAATCTTACGCACTTCCACTTATACAACTACACTTGAAGACAAGTCTTACTATTACAGTTGAAAACCTATCAGACTTACTCTGTAATATTTCTCAGGAACTAAATCACCTCCGGGGTAAATCTCCTACTCCTCTTCAGCTGGTGCGGAGTTAACCGACCAAGTTCTTCTCTTTCTGAAAAGTTTTTTTATAAAGCAAGAATGAGCTACATAATGCTCAGCAAGTTCACCATTTTGGAAAATGATAAAGTGGTTTATTTTGAAAGCGTTCCCAACTGTATGGGTGTATATCTCAGATTACAAAAAAATAACTCGACAATATATATGTCCGAGTTTGAATAAAACATTTATACTCACTAAAGAGCTTTAAGAATAACATATGAATCCTTTACAAGGTTCTCATTTCAATATATCTCAAGTTTGAATATATATGTATATAAGCATATCATTTTCGGCAAAACACTCTACGGTTATCATACTGTACAGGGAATACGTTATTGCAAAACCTCTTTCCTTCCATTAGCTTAGGAGGTTTCTCATTCAAAAACATTTCATTCTTTTGAAATAACTGCAAGAGTGCACTAGCACGTGCCAATCTTTATAGAAAATCTTGCAGTTCTAGATACTGCACAATATCAATATTTTCTCATAAAAAACCACACTATCGGCAACTTGGCACTTAGGCCCAAGAAGCAGTGTTTGATTATTTTTCCAAAGTGGAGGATGGGACTGGAAGAAAACATGAAAACCTGACAAGGATTGACGATGATCAGTCGCCACATCCAAGTCCAATAATCCGCGGGTCTTCTCTACCGGTAGAAGGATAGAAACTACATCCGTAACTATCCTCGGGTGAAAACTACATCCGTAATCACCCTCGATGAAAACTACATCCGTAATCATCCTTCGGCAACACCTGGGCCGGAATAATAATTGATGGACCGCCTGGCTCACGGCCGCTTACACATCCCGGGAATCGTTCGTCAACGATTCCCACACCTGCCAGAGTCCCCTTTTTCTTTTCTTTTCAAAATCATTTTGATAGAAAACTTGAGTAGTTGAAGTTCGACCTCAGTCGTTCGATAATTCTTGAAAAACGTACAAGAAGCAAATGCTGACCGGGGGTTTTCGAAAAATGTTTTGGGTCCGAAAGAGTTCAAGTTTGAAAACGCTGAAGGTATCTTGGATTAGTTTTGTCTTTAAAATAATGAACGATAATTAATAAATAATATTTTTAGATTTAATATATAAACAATTAGTAAAATAATTATTTAATTAAAATAAGCTTTCAATCCAAGATAGATATTTTTGAGTATTTTTAACAACGTAAAAATAATAAATACGTAAGTATACGATACTTCCCGAATGACCTTTCGGGTTTTTGTAATTTAATCATGATACAATAATATACCGCTCCCCGGTCAATAGTATATTTGGACCGCTACGACCTCTGTTGCTAGAGTCGTTGTCCGAAGAAACATTTTCATTCTAAGTTCAAGGGTGTACAAACACATATGCATATATCTCAAACTTCAACATAATCTCATAAAGCATACGCATATAATACGTTCGGAACTACAAACACAACAGTGAAAAATCCTTATATATAAGTTTTGAAAAGTAAACTTGCATGGGTAAAATCAAGAATATAATCTTTTGAAATTAAATACTTAGGGTTGGAAAACTTGCCTTGGTTGGGTTGGGGTGGTCGAGCGTGCGAATTCGAACGATCTATACATAAGCAATAATCGTTCGTTAGTACCTTAACAATTTCTTTCTAATTACGGGGTTTTAAGGGGATACGAGATTAACTTAACGACTTCGTCTTATGACTCCCTAGCCTCACTATAGGTCCATGACATCACTCGTTTACGCTCGTCACTTACTCGACTTAATTTAGTTACCACGTTTGAACCATAACCATTACTCCTAGAATTATGCTCCACTAACAACTTTTTCCCTTGCGCGAAATTTACTCTAGCATTTTTATAAAATTCAAAAATTCGTATTTTAATCCAATTCTTTTTGGGTAGCCTTCACCACTGTATTTCCTAGCTTCTCTAATTTTTCCATGATCCCAAATATTTTCTAAGGCGTTTAAACAAGGTTCACAAGGGGGTCACTTTATGCAGTCCATAGTCCAGAAACAACATTCACTCCTCCGGCCATAACTAAAAATCCACACATCACCTAGCTATGAAACTTACATATCCAGAAACTACATTCAATTATCTTTCCAACAATATAAGGTAGGACATCAGGGGACATCATTTGGGTGTTCAAAATCGTGCTACAACACAGATCAAAGTTCCTGGACAAAATCAGCAAGCTCAATTCACTTAGATCAACCATTTTTCATGCTTCCATAACATAAACACCACTTAAAACACTTAGATCATGACTCATAACACTCATGGAGATATATATGTTCACCATAGTCATAAAATTCACCATCTCAACATCAAAACCCAAGATCCATGTTATCCAATACATATACATTCAAGATAACCCCTAAAATGCATGGATCTACTACCATACTACATGAACAACACATAACCAAGGGTGGTTTGAGATTTCATACCTTCTTGAGCTCCTAGAGACTTTGAACAATCTTTATACAACTTAAAGACACCTTAGATGGCCTCCTACAACACTCACAATGCAAGATCTAAAGGAAGAACAAACTTGGTTACTATTCATCCAAACTTTAATAATTTATAACTTGGAATTGGATGGATGAAATGGAGTGAAATTGCTAGAATACCTTGCTTAAATGATGTAGATGACCTAGGAATTATATTATGATTTATGAGTGATGAGAAGTGGGAGAAAGAAATTTCTTTCTTCCTTGTTCTTGCTTGGCCGAGAGTTGTGTTCAAGGGGGGGGGGGGGAGAGTTTGATTTCTTTTTGTGTTTGTGTTGGTTGTGTAATTGATTGGGTGTTACATATAATTGTATGTATTAGTGTTGTACAAGCCTAGGTATGGCTATAGGCATGGCTCCTTGTACTATTGGTCTCCTCCTTTTTCAAAAAGCAAGTAACCAACTACTATTCATCTTCCAATGGCTAACTAGTTGGCTTGGTTTCTAACTACTTGGTTGCATGGGCTTGCATGCAATACTACTCCTTGTAATATTATTCTCCCACCAATGCTTATTATTTAATCCTTAATTCGTATCGTATCTTAATTAATCTCTCGTAATAATATTTTGTCGCGTAGAGATTTCCCTTATAATTCCTTAAGTACTAATTGTGTAAATTCCTTTAATGTCCATAATTCCTTGTCATAATCCTTAATAAATCTTTTAACACTCTAATCATTCTCAAATCCCAACTTTTATAAATTTCACTAACAATACGACTCTTGCCTTCACAATCTCCCTTTTTATCTTACATAGTGAATACAACAACACAGTTTCTTAGTCAATCAATTATATTAATCAACAGGGATGACCAGAAAGGTTCCACATTGACATTGCCACAAGATATTAAATAAAATAAAATATTACCAAAAATTAGGGTTCTTACACCAGTGGCCTTTGAAAAACTTCCCTTGTTGAACTTAGATGATTGACCCTGTGGCTTGTATGACTTGTCCTTTCTGAACTTGATATTCTTGAATCTCTTAGCCATATAAGCCATGGTTGGATTATCCATGCTTTCAATCTCTTCTACTGTGTAGAAGTCTTCATCTTCAACATCTTTCAGCTGCAGAACCACCTTCTCCTCGTCATCCAACACCTCCTCAATCTTCAAAGAGGGCATCTGTGTTGGTTGTGAACTTTGTGCTGGTTCACTTGGACAAGCTACTTGTGGTTCATGAGCTATAAGGGCTCAGGACATGTTTGCTAACTTGCCTTTGGTTCCAGTTGGAATAGCTCTGATAAGTGGATTTTATATCCACTTGGAGCATTCTAAATCGGCTTAAATTGATTGTCTTGGACTCAAGTTTCTTGTAGTTTTGATGTGTTTTGCTTAGTTGTGCAGATTTACGAGAATGTTGATTAAGGTGGAAGTTTCTATCATTTTTGGAGATTTAATTGATTAAAATTCGGATTTTCTGGGAAGGCTACGCAGCTTACACTGTTTTAGCCATATCTGGAGTTCTGTAAGTCCGTTTTCAGCGATCTTACTGCCCACGCGAAGCTTTAGAGATTTTCTACAACCTGGGATAGGAAGCACGTGCAAGTAATGTGCTGACTTAATTCGCGCACGTATTCTTTGTGAAGCATGGTTGGGAAATTACTGTTTTGCCCTTTTCAAGTTCTAATTATATTCCGGGCAGTTTTTAGCACCTTAATTAAATTCTAATTGTAATAGAAGATAAATTCTTGCTGGGAAAGAAAGCTAGAGCCTATAAAAACACATCTAAGCATTGTAATTTAGATATCATAGTTTTATTATTGTAACCAGCTTAGATTTGCAAGGGAGAAAAGGAGAGAAGGATTCAACGCTCGTGACAAGCAACGGATCTAGATCTACTTCATCCTTTGTGTTACTTTAGATTATAGATTTGTTTTCTCAACTCTTTAGTTTTATTAATATTATTGCTTCTTTTATCCATATCTTGTTTTATACCATGTTTTCATCAAATCCCATGATGATGAACGGTTCAATTATGGGCTAATCGTTGTCGTGGGATCCTAGTGGATTTATCTATGTAGCTTAGTAGTTTGCATGCCTTAAAGATTTATGTGTGGTGAATACTTGATATCCTTGTATGGTTGTGCTTATTGAATTTAGGTGCGTCGCGAACATCTAATTTGTTAATCTCTTGCTAAACGAGAGTGGATCTTGAGATTTAGAACTTGCCATGCTAGCATAAGATAGGTTGGTGTTTTGACATCATGATTTGTGGCATCAATAAAGATATTATGCTACCCTATGTGATCTAAGTGGATAACTTGTGATTCAACCTTTATGTTTTCAAATTCTATAGAGATATAGGGTCTAAACATAATAGGTGCCTATTCATCTTCTATCTCTTTTGTGGATGTATGCGTAGATTGGTACTAGTATACCGAGAGGTAACTTTTACTCTTTTCGTGTTATTCGATCAGATATCAAACCCATCGCATGTTTTAATTAAAGGCTGCAACTCTAAGTGAAGTAGATGATGAAACTAGGATTCCATGTTTTATTCTCATATTAGTAATTCGACTTTAATCTCTTTAATTAGTTAATCTTTAGTTTGATAATTAATATAGTAGTTAATAAAAATCCAATTTATTATTTGTCTTAGCAGTGGATAAAAATCATACATCGGTGCATAGGTACATTAATTGAATTGAACACCATTCTAGATCTATGTGGGAACGAACTTGATTTAATCATATATTACTTGTGACAACGTGCGCTTGCGTGATTTTGCATAACAAGTTTTTGGCGCCGCTGCCGGGGATCATCGGTGTTTTTATTTTAGTTTATGTGCTTGTCATCAGTGGTCGTTAGCGTTCACTGACTCGGATTCTTACTTAGTTTGTTTGATTCGTGGTGTTTCAGGTATTTAAGTTTGTATGCGAACACGCTTACAAGCTCGTTTGGAAGAACTGGCGGAAAACGATCGTGTAGAGAATATAGAGGATAAGAAAGAGGAAATTGAAACTATTGTAGAGATGGGTGACGCAGCAGCAGCAGCTAAGGCTTTGAAGGAGTATTCTCAGCCGAAACTCAATGACATCCAGTCTAGCATTATTAGGCCAGCTATTGCAGCAAACAATTTTGAGATCAAGTCGGGCACAATTCAGATGGTGCAGAATTCAGTTCAGTTTGGGGGAGCTCCTACGGAGGATGCCAACATGCATGTTCGGGACTTTATCGAAATCCGCGACACTTTCAAATGTAATGGTGTGACGGATGATGCTATCAGGTTGAGGCTTTTCCCATTCTCTCTGAGGGATAAGGCTAAGAGCTGGCTACACTCTTTGCCACCTGGTTCCATTACTACATGGGAAGATCTTGCTCAGAAGTTCCTTACTAAATTCTTCCCTATGGCGAAAACTGCAGCATTAAGGAACCAGTTGACTCAATTCCAACAGCAATCTGGCGAGACCTTGTGTGAGGCTTGGGAACGCTACAAGGAGATGCTACGCAAGTGTCCTCATCATGGCATGCCTGATTGGATGGTTATTAATGGGTTCTACAATGGGTTGGGAGCACAGTCTAGGCCTTTGCTAGATGCAGCATCAGGAGGAGCTCTGTGGGCAAAGAGCAATGATGAAGCTTATGATCTTATAGAGATGATGGCTGCTAATGAATATCAAAATCCAACCCAAAGGCTATCTCAAGGCAAGGCAGCAGGAATTTTGGAAGTAGATACAGCTGCAATGATTACGGCTCAGTTGAAGGCTCTTGCTATGAAGGTGGATTCTCTTGCTAATTATGGAGTTCAGCAGGTGGCTAGTGTTTGTGAGCTATGTGCGAGCGCACATGAGAAAAATCAGTGTGCTATCTCTTCTGAATCAGCACAGTTCGTGAGTAATTTCCAGAGACCTGCTGCACCAGTTCCAGCCACTTATCATCCTAACAACAGGAATCATCCCAACTTCAGCTGGAGCAACAATCAAAGTGTACAACAACCTTTTCAACAGCCTTATCAGCAAGCAAAGCCATTCAATCAAGGCTATCAACAGCCTTACGCTCCAAGGGCACCATATCAACCTTCGGGATTTCAGCAGCAACAGCCCCAGGCTCATGTGGGGCAATCTTCTAATGAAAAATCAGAGATGGATGATTTGAGGATGATGGTGAAGAACCTGCAAGCTTATCAAAGGATCATGGAGAATCAGATGGGGCAGATTACAAGTGCCTTGGTAAATATGCAACAAGGAACTCTTCCAAGTGATACAATGGGTAATCCAGGCAAGAGGGAGGTCCATGAGCAGGTGAAAGCTGTGACTTTGAGATCCGGAAAAGTCACGAGTGATCCTAAATCAGCAACTGAAGAAGATGAAGATGTTCAGAATCAGCAGGTTGAAAAATCTGTAGTGCCAGAAATTGAGAAATCTGATTTAGTGGCTGATCAGCTAGATGGTGAGAAGAGCAAGAAACTTGTTGAAAAGTCTACTCCAGAGCAATCTTCAATGAATAATCAGATCTATCCACCTCCGCCATATCCTGGACGTTTGCAGAAAAGTCAAGAGAAACAGTTTCAGAAATTTATGGATGTCTTCAAGAAACTGTCCATTAATATTCCTTTTGTTGAAGCGTTGGAGCAGATGCCAAGATATGATAAGTTCATGAAGGATATTTTGTCACGGAAGAGAAGGTTGGAAGAATTTGAAACAGTGGCATTGACAGAGGAGTGCAGTGCGGTGTTGCAACAGAAATTGCCTCCTAAACTTAAGGATCCAGGAAGCTTTACAATTCCATGCACCATTGGGAAGTTATCTTTTAACAAGTGTTTATGTGATTTGGGAGCTAGTATTAATCTCATGCCCTTGTCTGTTTTCAAGCAACTTGGTCTACCGGAGCCAAAGCCAACTAACATCTCTTTACAGTTGGCTGATAGGACGATCACTTATCCGAGGGGTATAGTGGAGGATGTTTTGGTGAAAGTTGATAAGCTCATATTTCCTGTTGATTTTGTGATCTTGGATTTCGAAGAAGATAAGAAGATTCCCATAATCTTGGGAAGACCGTTCTTGGCTACAGGAAAGACTTTGATTGATGTGCAAAAAGGAGAGCTTACAATGAGGGTGCAAGATCAGAGTGTCACCTTTAATGTGTTCAAGGCTATGAAATTTCCGACAGAGGATGAAGAGTGCTACAGTGTGGAAATAGTTGATACGGGTCAGATAAAGAAGTTTGATCAGTTATGGAGTGAAAAGACGGACACACACATGCTTAATCCTCCCATTAGTGATTCCATTGACAGTTCTTCGGTTCGTGATCTTTCGAAAGTAAAGCTTGGGAAACTTCCACCACATTTGAGGTATGTCCTTTTGAATAATGAGCTAGTGATTTTTGAAGAGGGGCATGATAACGTGTTGCGAAGGTGGAAAGCAGATGATAAGGAAGAAGAAATTTTTGTTCAGCCGGTTGAGTCGGAAAAGCACCTTAGAGGTGTGAAGAAGAAAAAGAAGAAGATTAGGCCGTTGGGTAGAAAAATCAAGTTGAAATCTGATGGAAGCGTTTGGTGGAAAGCAAGCGACCAAGATGTCAACGTTCGTATGAATGGTTTGTCTATTGAGAACGGTTCAGTTATTCTTTTGAAACCGCCATGAGTTGAGGAAGTAACGTCAAGCTATTGACGTTAAAGAAGCGCTTCGTGGGAGGCAACCCATGCATTAGTGTAGGAAGAGAGAAAAAATTTTAGAGTGTTCTTTTATCCAAAAAAAAAATCGAATTTTGAGCAATTTGCAGGTCTGTAAACCAACTTGCCCCTGTGTTTCTGTTCTGGACGCAGACTGCCCCCCTGATGCGCAACTTGCGCATGCGCATCTGACCTTGAGGCAACTTGCCCCTGTGTCGCGCAAGTTGCGGTAGCGCGACTGGACTCAGAGCAATTTGCCCCTCACGCTGGCAACTGGCGCGTGATTCAGCATTGGTCAGAAAAAATTCCAGCGCCTGTTCACTGTTTGTCCGTGAGTTTGTTGTGTATATATATAAAAAAAAATATTTTCTCACCCCAATCCTTATTTATACTCCCATCTTTTCCATAAATCTTTTCCTATTTTAATTCCAAACCCCCTCATCTCTCCTAAAAAAATTCAAATTCCTATTTCTTTTCTAATTCTTTTTCTTTTACTCATTAAATATTTTTTCTATCCTATATCAAATTCCAATTTCCACTCAAATTTTTTCCTTTTCACATTAAAATTCTTATATTCATCCTATCACTCCATGGCCTATATATACCCATCCATACACACCCAATTCATTCTATTCCTCTTCTACATCTCTTAAAAAATTCAAGTTTGGGGGAAAATTAGTACAAGTTCACCTCTTTGATTCGTAGTGGGATTTCTTTTCTCTATTTTATTTTATTACGAATTTGTGTTCTTGTAAATTGGGATTTTTGTATTATTCTTGTTACGTGGGTATTTTTGGTGTGATTTTGCTTGGTGGTTTTTGGTGGGATATTTCTTGGTAGTAGTTGGTGGTGCTATTGTTGAGTGGGGTTTTGATTATTATGGCGCCTAAGCGAATGAGGGGTGGTTTTATTAGGGTGGAAAGATTTTCTTCTCCGGATGCGGAGGTTGAGTATAGTCGGTTGTTGTCAAGGTCAGTGGCGAAAGAAAGGGGGTTTTTGCCAACTCGTCATTATGGGTTGATTGATGTGATTAGTGAGTTACGTTGGGGAGAGATTTGTAAGGCACCAGTTCCGGTTCCAGTGAATGTTGTTAGGGAGTTTTATGCGAATGCTAAAGGTGAGCCGGATGAGGTGTGCATGGTTCGAGGTAAACATGTGGATTATAGTATTGATGCTATTCGTGCAATTTTGGGACAACCACCTAAGCTTGTGGGGGATGAAGATTGGGCAAGGAAGACTAGTAAGGATGTGGATTTGGAGGCAATTGTTCGTGAGTTATGTGTTCCTGGTATAGTTTGGAAGTATAAATTGGGAACTACTGAGCCGGTTAATTTTCTGTCTTCTGCTATGAATAAATTTGCACGTGCATGTTATGCATTTCTTTGTGCGAATATTATGCCTACTTCTCATATAGGTGAGGTCACAGTTGATAGATTGATTCTTCTTTGGGGCATTCTAAAGGGGAAGTACATTGATGTAGCCTATATTGTTCATCAGAATATTCTCCGGTTTTTAAAGTCTAATGCACTATCATCGATATCCCATGGTTTGAGGGATTAGTAGTTGTTGTTGTAGTTATTGTGTTCATGTAGGATTTCATGCTTCGCATATTAGTAGTAGTAAATTATGCATTTATGTTTGTGTTATCTACGTTTGTTTCATATAGGACATTTTGTTTTTATTTTCGTATTTCATGGGAGTTCATATTAGTTTGCATTTGCACCCATGCTTGATAGGAATTTTGTGTTGTTGACGCTTTTGATTGAGAAGTGATATGCTTTGTTCTTGTGCACACACATACACTAGTAAGTTGAAGCTAGTAGACTTATTGAATGTTGTAAGTGATTAGAAGGACATGAATATGTGCAAGATGATTTAGTTTGCATGCTTTGAATACAAGTTGGTGCGTTAGAGAGATGTTTGCTTGGGATTGAGTATGTTTTTCCACCAAGTGAGTTTTTGAGCCTTAATGCATATTTGTTGCAATTTATTCGTTTGCTTGAGTGTCCACGAATTGTTTGCATTGCTAGCAGTTGTTTGAGGTCTTTCTTGAAACGCATGACATTATTTGACGATTAAAATGATAAAGGTATTTAGGAATAACCACATATTTTCCCATATTACCACACCATGTTTACATGATCAATTAGTTAACCCGTTGAGCTTAATCCTATTTTTTCGGTGACATACCACATTACTTGCCTAGACCTTTTTCTTGTAGTTGCCTTACATTAATTTGAACCCATATTGTCAAAGGCTAGTAGAGTGCTTAAGGGAGTAATAAGGTGTGCAAGGAGGGGTTATTGTTGGTCATACTTTTGGGGGAAATATTGAAAATTGGTGTTGTTTACTTGATAGTCGACATATGTAATAAAATTATGGGATCATTGTTATTGTTTATATTATTGTTTGTGTTCTATTTAGCTCTCAGAAAAAAAAAAGAAAAAAAAAGAAAAAAGAAAGAAAAAAAAAATATATAGTATGAGAGCATGTTTGTGTTTGTTGCGATCCTATTTCAGTCGACTAGTCGAGTGCTTGTTTTTAGTAAAAATTATGTGGGGGGAAATATGGTGTTGTGTACGATGTATTATGGTACTTACTAGCTTTTGACACTTCACCTGATTTGGCTTATTTGACATACCTTGTCCCTAGCCCCGTTACAACCCAAATAAAGACCTTTTGATTATCGTCATTGATGTATGTTGTGTTAAGAGTTAGATTGATACCAAATGTCAAGCATCTTTATGATTTTGTTGGAATTGAGTGATACACTTACCCTTGTTCTTGAGTGAATATTCTTTGAGCTGCTGTCATTTTCAAGTGGCAGCTCATTACAATTTGCACACCCATGTGACTTTCCCAAATTGCTATACAGACAGGATAACATTATAAGTAAAGCAACCTAGATTCTTTCTATTTCTAGCTAATACAATTCTAGTAGATGTGGATATCACATGCTCCTCGAATTGACCAGCCTTGTCTCGTGAATCTCTTAAGCTTCTGTCGTAGTCTTGCAGGTCTGCTATAAACGATAGTGTGTTGTAGCAAATCTGTTTCTTGATCATGTAACCTGTCACGGGCTTTGACTGAGAAGATACCCAATTCAAATAATTCAAGGTGACAGTAACCTTAACCGTAGAGTCTGATGTCAAAGGAATATTCAGTGGTTAACAGTACGAGCTCCCGCCAATGTTGCTTTCGGAACTCTAGACTTGTTGTCAAGTGTGAGAATGTCACTGTCTCTTGCTTCGGCCAATGTTGCTGTCAAATGTAGCTTTGTCGTGATTTTGCAACATTTGTCTTCTTGTAACTTTACTGTCAGGGACATGACAGTAACCTTTATTCTTGTTGTCTTCTGGATGTATTCCTTGAGGCTTGAACAAGTGTATGAACTTCTCCCAAATCATACAATTATTACATGATAGCAATTATTCGAATATGAAGACATACTCTGGCTGTGACAGTATGTTCGACTTAGTAAAAACTAAGTACAGGGAAATATAGTTGAGTTGTCTCTATGCTATCACCCATAAATCTCAACAATGGGCATTTACCCCGGCCCGCCCGATCCCGATCCGATCCCCGCACCGAACGGGGCGGGGAATCGGGGATTTTTCGGGTTCGAGCCGGGGAGCGGGGATAATTTTCAAAAAAAACCGGGGAGTGGGCCGGGATCGGGATTTTATGTCTCCCCGGCCCGATCCCCGACCCCCGCCCCGATTCTCAATCCCCGACTCGATTCCACCACAATATATATATATATATATATATATATATGTGTGTGTGTGTGTGTGTGTGTGTGTGTGTGTGTGTGTGTGTGGAGGTGCTCAAATGAGACCCCTCTTATAATGAGACTTTCTCTTATAATGAGTCCCCCTCATATTTCATCTATTTTAAAGGGTCCCGCCAGGGGCACCCAATACAAAAAAGTCTTATAAATCTACACTCTATTCATTCATCAAAAAAAATTAAAAAAATAATTTTTTTTTTCAAAAAAAAAAATGATGACGTGGAAGCAGTTTTTTGTATTTTTTTTTTAAAAAAATTAGAATTTGTTTTTTGAGGAATGGATAGAGGATATAATTATAAGACTTTTTCGTATTGGGTGCCCCTGGTGGGGCCCTTTAGAATAAAAGAAATATGAGGGGGACTCATTATTAGAGAGTGTCTCATTATAAGAGGGGTCTCATTTGAGCAGCCCCCTATATATATATATATATATATATATATATATATATATATATATATATATATATATATATATATATATATATATCACTACACCATAAAAGGCCTACGGCAATGCCCAAAAAGTGTTGCTGTAGACCCAAAATATGTTGTTGTAGGCCCAAAAAACCCCAAAGGCAACATTTTCTTGATGTTGCTATTTTTGCCGTTGCCTTTGGGGTCAACGACAACATTCTTATTCTCTATGGCAACATCAGTTTTAATGTTGGCATAGACTTGTTATAGCAACATTATTATTAGTCTTTAGCAACATAATATTATGTTGCCTTTGTGTAACATTTTTTTAAAAAAATAATAGGTTCCACCAGTGGGGCCCACTTTTGGGTCCCACTGTGGGGCCCACTTTTTGTCCCACTGGGGCCCACTTCAATCCTTTTTGCCAACACTTTATAACATCAATGGCAACACTTTTCTATTTCCAACAAAAAATCATATATATGAAAATATGCATTCCCTATATAACCAAATCAACACAACCAACTTTACAATCATAATAATCCATACCATATTCAATACAATCACAACCACCCAAATTTAGAGCAAAAGACATAAGAGCTGGTGCCATAAGTACATAAACTACAATCTTACTAAGTACATAAGACTAACATAACAACAAGAAAAAATGGTCTAAAACATAAACATATGCTATGACTAAATTAAGAGCTTGTGCCACTAGTCATTGGAGTACCATCTTCATTGTCACTCCAGATAGTGCAGCAGAAAGTCCACCGACTATTTCTATGCTTGTTGCTCGATCTGTGAAACAGATTAATAAGAAAGCATGTTATAAACCCAAATGTATTAAAAAATATATAATTTCCAGCATAGTGAATAACAGAATAACCCAAATGTATTAATGTAATTGAACATGTTATATATTAATCAACTCTGATCCACCTAGTTAAGAAATTGTGCAAGGGTACCTACCTGGCATTTCAACTACTTAATAGATATGCATATATCAACCTTATTAAATTCAGGTCATGATGCATATATCAACTTTCTTAAATAACAACATTTTTCAACTCAATCTAAGTTAAGAGGTTAACCTGAACAAGAAGTAAATCTGAACTCGCATTTACAGGAAATAAATGAGATCGTGGAACATTACTCCCAATAACTTGATTGAAAAACTGGTTTTTGTAAAATTAAAAGAAACATTGCTGGAGTACAGAAGAACCAGCAGCATTGCAGAAAGTTAAAGATAACAGTAACAGAAAGCCTATTGATGATGCAAACTCAACTGGATCAAGTCCCTTATCGTCTTTGAGAAGAATTAGCTTAGGTTATTTCTCTGTAATTTTTTGTAATATTGCTACGATATGAGATTAATAGCTATTAAAAATAATACTAACATGCATTTGCTATACCAAAATTTAATAATGGTATGTCTGCTTAATTAAAACATGCAATATCTATCTACATTTTCCATAGGATTTCCATCATTGAAGAACCTTGTAATCAGTAATATATTGTACCTAAGATAACCAAACCTCAAGAACTTTGCAGTGCCACATAAAGACGTTTCTGGCCACCAAAATCTAGGAAATTCCATTTTTCATGTTTTAGATTTTTAAAAAGTCTTGAAGTAGATTCAGTGTTGTACAAAAGCATTGTAGCAGAAGTACATAAAATACCTATTGAAGCATCATGTTAATATATATGCCAACTACTGAGGGCCGAGCCCCTATACAGAGTTGAATCATGTTACTATTCACAGTTGTTGAGAATTATTTGTAAACCATTTTATTCACTTTATCTCATTGTCAATCATTTATCCACATATTTCTTCTTCGCTTCACAATTTAGAATCAGATTTATTTTTCTTGTGTTTATGCAAAAAAGATTTCAGTTGCTACAGTGATATGACCAATATATCATATCTTGACTGGTTTTTTGGATCCAGATAAACTTGTCACAATAATAATGCACATCAGCCACTAAAAAGCTACTGTTGAAGAGCTAACTTGTCCAAAATTATATCAATTATCAAATCAATCAACGCACACATTAGACATGCACAAGTAGGAGTTCAAGTAAGCTCACCAATGATGCAAAGGAAGAGGGCTATCCAGAAGACAACTTGAACTGGTCGCCTGTATTGCATATGATATTGCGACCTTTGTAGCTGCCTCTGAATGGCTCCATACCACCAACCATAGAGTTGCTTGTCATAGCACCCATCGCCATTTTCTAAGCAACTCTTACATCTATCGTAGCATGCATTAATTCCCTGTCACATGATAACAATTTATGACATAATCGGCAACATTTATAATTAAAATGAGGTAATTAAAGAGAACTTTCAATGGTGGGTCAAGAAATTAAAAAAACCCATTGAAAGTAAACAAAATAAACACCCACTTTAGGCAAATGATTAGGTTGTAATAATGCAGTGTCAACATCTTGTTGGCGATCTGGAAGTTTCAACTTCCTGTTTCCATTTTTTTGCCACTTTAGTTTAGATGCATAGACAAGAAAACCTCTTATACAAAAACACTACTCAGAAAAGACAACAAAAAAGAGTTCAATTGTAAGTATACCATGCATGTATGCAAACCATATACATAGAATTATACAAATTCATCACCTTACGGATTGCGGAAGCCTGATTCATCACTAGCCAAGTTATACCTACTTCCATGGAACTTGAACTTACATAGCCAAGTTACATTAAAACAAATGAGGCCTATGTTTTCAGAATTGTACGGTCGCAGGGTGAGAATAAATCACTAGCCAGGTTAATTTCTAAAAGATCAGCATAATAGAAATTGCCTAGACATACATTGACTCATCATCAGGATGGGCAATCACCAGCAGAACATTCTTCTTGCAAGAGGCTTCACCTGATTAAAAAAACAAGCAGATCAAATAATATCTTAAAAAAGAGAATCGGGAGTGGCCTAGCAGTGGCAAAGCTATGTCAAGTACCCAAAAAACTTAATAAGATAACAACACCATAAAGCCTAGGTGGAGAGTTGAAATAGTTATCTACCTGAACTAGTTAATTAAGAATGTAGCCCTGCTGGGAGAACCCTCGTTAATACAACATCTAATCAAATCCACCACACTGTCTTTGAAATAGGATGCAACTTCCGACAGAGTGTTTTCTACGTTAGTACTAGTACCAAGTGTCATAAATTACCTATGAAAATGAATTCTTGGGGACCTTCCATCGAACACTTTACTTCAGAAATGAGAAAACTTCATGAAAAATAGCAATAAGAATCTAAAGCCAGAAATAAAAATTAAATCTTTGACAAAACATTTCAATACCCATTATCAAATGACTAAAAACACTAATAACATAAACATAAACAAGTACTCTCAAAACATACCAAGTCAAAATACTCAGAAAACATTAGATATAGAAATACCTTAAAGTCGAAGCCCCAATCAAACTCACTGAAACCCTAATTTCAAAGTCCCAAATTGAACCCGATTGAAGCCCCAAAATTGACCAACCTGTTTCAAGCCCTAACTCGAAATTAATCCTGAGAAATAGAAAAAAACCCCAAATTAGTGAATTAAAGCCCCAAACTGAACCAATTGAACCAATTGAACTGAGGAGAGAGATGAGAGAAAGAAATGAGAGTATGAATGTAAGAGAGGAGAGAGAGGAAAGAAATGATAGTATAGTGTGTGTGATTATCGAGTGTGAAGACCGGAGAGGTCAGAGAGTGGAGCGGAGAGAGGAGAGACCAGAGGAGAGCGGAGAGTGTGTGTCTGAAAATGAAAATGGAAATTGAAATGTGTCTGAGGTATTTAGCGGTCTAAAAATTGGTTGGGCGGTATTTTTGCCGCTCACCAATTTTTAGCCTAGATTTTTATTTTTTTTATTTAGAAGTATAATTTGTTTTTTCATTAAATATTCAATTTCTTTTTTCTTTTTGCTAAATGATTTCTTTTACATAATTTGAAGTAATATATTCAAATATTATTAACCATATAGGAATTTTTTTATTTTCATGATATATTAAAATATATATAGATTAAATTCATTTTAAAAATTTTGTTTAATAACATTTAATGAACATAAAAATAAAATTATACATCTTAAAATGTTTTAATATTTTTAGCGAAATATTCACTTCTACCGGAATTTTCTTGATATTTATAAAAAATCTTGATTATTTTTATCCAAATTAATTAATTTTCATGTTAAAAATGGTTAGAATTTTTATTTTTACTAGAAAATGTAAAATTTTGTTCATTGCAAAATTATGGCAACACAATTTCATAGATACAGCAACATGCAAACACTTCTATTCTATGGCAACATATTTTTGCTACCTGAGGCAACATAAAAATGATAATGTTGTAATAGCCAAAAACATGCATGGCAAACGCAACATATCCAAAGGCAACATAGGCTCTATATGTGGTCGTAGGCCTTTTATGGTGTAGTGTATATATATATATTAATAATCATATAGTAATATATACGAATTTCCAATACTTTATATTGAAACAAAATGATATATTAATCATATATGTTTGTCATTCTAGTAGTTAAATAACTTCATTTCCATGTTATTTATAATTTTTATTTAAGTAATAATTTTTTTTTATCTTAATTTAGTGCTTAAAAAATTGTTTCAAACTCACTAGTTAGTGACTTAGTGTTTAAAATTGTTTAAAATGTTATTTTTTTAAAATTTAAATTCACAGATTCCCCTCGGGAATCCCCGTTACCCGTTTGGGCCGGGGACGGGGAATAAAAATAATCCCCGACGGGGATCGGGCCGGGGACGGGGATCGAATTTGAATTCAGGGATGGGGGCGGGGATAGCACTCCCCGACCCCGAAGTGCCCCGATGCCCATCCCTACTAATGCAATTCATATGTGGTTGCTATATATATTACGTACTCCTAAAAAATTGGTGTTATTAAAGCTTCATTTTCATACCTTTACTTGCTCAAAAACAGACCCCTCGGCCTCTCATTAAATCATGGGATAAGTTCAAAACTACCTATGTTAATTATTGGGCTTTTAAAAATATACATTCCGACTCTCTGAAATTCTAAAATTACCATCCATACTTTTCTTAATTTTAAAAATACGTTTTGCAACCTTTGCAACCTCATTTGCAACTTCAAGGCGGCGCCAGCCGTGTGAGTTGCAAATGAGGTTGCAACTAAAAACTGGAAATTGCAAATGAGGTTGATAATTTTAATTATATATCTCCTCTATATATTCAAACATCTATTCTACTTTCAATATAACTTATAATTATATGTTTTTTCTTTAAATTCAAACTCTTATTCTCTATAAATTTGAACTCATATTTTACTTCTAATAAAACTTTTAATCATATGCTTTATAAATACCTATTCTACTTCCGATAGAACTTTTAATTATATATCTTTCCTATAAATTCGAACTCTTCTCATCTACAAATTCAAACACTTATTCTGCTTCTAAAATGTTAAAGGATATTTTTATATTTATTAGTGTTTATTCGAACTGCTATTCTACTTCCAATAGAATTTTAAATCATATGCTTTATAATTAAATACATATTCTACTTCCAACAGAACTTTTAATTATATGTCTTCCCTATAAATTCAAACTCTTCTCATCTATAAATTCGAACACATATTCTCCTTCTAATATGTTAAATGATATTTTTGTATTTATTATTGTTTAAATCCTAAAATTCTAAAAAAAATAGAAAAATAGATTAAGACGATCTATTACACTCACTATTACACCTTCCCCCAGTATCTCATATTTAACAATAAAAAACACTATTACACCGACTATTTTCCTCCACTATCTCAAATCTATTATTAAATATTGATAGGTCACACCACTTTACCTACTTTTCATTTAAATTTACTCATTTTTTATGCATTGTCTTGGTCTCCGTGTCTCCCTCCAATGTAAACAAATGAAGGGGATGGAGGGAGTATATCATAAATGACATGTATTGTTTACAATTAATAATATAAAATCTTAATATAAATTTGTTATTAACGGGATTTGAACCTTCAATCTTTTGAAGAGGGGTTTCAAATAGAGAATATTACTTGTTATTAGATCTAATGGTTGTCATCTATTTATTAAATATCTAATAATCAATATTATTTTAACAATTAAATTATTGAACCAAACTAAAAACAACTATATCCACGTTTACTTAGTATAGATTAACAATTAAATTATTGAACCAAACTAAAAACAATTCTATCCACGTTTACTTTGTATAGATTAGTATAGATATTGATTATTTTCGTATGTTTGGCATACTAATAATCTGGAGGTATATATCTTGTATGGGAAAAATAAAATTAAATAAATCCCTACTTTATTTTCAAAAAAAAAAAGAATAAATCCCTACTTGATTAAATCATATGATATGTTCTAGCACTGTAACTGTTTTCTCACGGTACATCAAAACGGTCATCAATCTATACTCTGTCTCATCCTATCCACGGATTGTGTACTACGGCAAGCAATATGTCAAAGAAAAGTATATAGAAAACGAAGTAATTTATGCAATTATAAATATTTAGTAAAGTCGACTATACCATTTTAAGATAAATCAGATGCCAGAACTCGACTCCACCATTTAAGAACTCCACTCCAACATTTAATGTCAGAAATCTGTAAAATCCAAACTGATAAACCTGTAAATTGAAAACTAAAAAAAAGAAAAATTAAATTTACAAAAAAGTAAGTAAGCAGGGATTGTAAATACAAATATACAATCTCGTATAATCAATGCATTTACCGACAATACGAACAGAAATATATTTAACAAAAAATAAGTTAGATTAGTTTATATAGACGACATGTTTTTTAAGTGTCCAACTTTTTTCCCGTACAAATTTGAATACCTATCCTACTTTTAATAGAACTTAAATTATATGTTAAATATTAAATATAAAACATCTACTATACTTTCAATATAATTTTATAATTATATATCCTCTATAAATTCGAATACCTATTTCACTTCTAATATGATAAATGATATTCTACATGTTAAAAGATATTGTTTTATTTATTAATACTTAAAATTCTAGAAAATTAGAAAAATAGATTGAAACGATCTTAACGCGCTACCTAAACGCCCGCGTATGTATTGATATTGATATTGATGATTGATTAAAATATTTTTAAAAAAATATGTAAAATATTTAAAATAAATTAACTGACGATAAAATTTGTTTAGTTCATATGTTGAACGGGCACATTTAAAAAAATATGTGTAATCATAATAGGTTTGCTAGGAAGTGCCGTCACTGACGTGTTATAGGTTAAAATTTAATATTAATGTTATACAATATTTTAAAAATAAAATATACAATGAAATTTGAATTTAATGTATATTTTTTAATATATTTTGAACAAATAAATTTTGAGTAAAATATATTATGGTGATAAGTATCTAATACTTATGATATTATAAAAATAATAATAAAATTTGAAAATCACCTTTTTGTATTTTTAATAAGAAATTCGATGGATAAATAAATTAAATACGAAATGGAGAATTTAAAAAAAAAACATAAAATTAGATTAGAAATGTTTAGTTCATGTAAAGCGCTTATTATAGTACAACTGGTTTCCAACGGATCAGTTTAGTCTCGAATTTCAAATTTTTATGAAGGGAATTTCAAATTTGGGAGCTCTAGACTCCTCTTGATCCTCCTTGTGATTCTTCTTTCTGCGATTCAGGAGTTCAGGTTTGTACTTATGGGACCGCTCGCGCTCTCGATGAGGAGAGGGGGGTCGTTCCGAACCTTGACTTCAAGTCTGGGATCGATTATCCTTCTTGTCAGCTGTAAGTTTTCCGAGCTTGAGGCGGAGATCATGCTTAGCTACTTTTTTTCCAAGATGATCAAAGACACTAACAGACCTCCCTTTAGATGAGGCGGCCTTATTCTACAACCCCTCCTTTGTCTTAGTATCTTCTATATCCTCCTCCTGCTCGTGGTTGCTCTCCTCCGAATAGGTCTTGGTCCTCTTCCTGGTATTCCTCTTCACGCCCCTTGAAGTATACCACTTCTTCACTCTAGTCATCCTTTCTTGCACTGCTGACACCTTCTCGGGCCCATCCTCATCCTCGCTCCTGGGGGATCACCTTTGGGTATCTTGTGTGACCCCGGGGTCTCTCCGTTGTTGTGCCCTCCGTTCTTCTTCTTGTTCGACTTAGTCATCTTTCTCCCAATATGATGACTTCCCCTCCTTCTAGCGCCAAATGTTATAGGGAGAATATTGTATAACAATATTTTGGAGGTTTGCTGGAATCACGGAGCAAAATATGGATATTTTGCTAAGAACACGAAGAACACGGAAGGAGATTGGAGATTGTTTGTGGCTGATCTTGTATATTGATTTTCAGGAGTGAACTGTCAATCATCCTTTACAAGATGCCTACGTACCCTATTTATAGGGATCAAGCCATACGTAGTTCTCTTGGAGAAGAAGTTATCTAGACGGGCTAGGATTTCTATGGGCTCGACTAGGCCCAAATCCACTAGACGTCTTCTTGGGCTGATATATTTTACCCATTTATTCTATCCATGATCCATGGTCCAAAGAAGGAAGCAAATGATCTCGCATGGTTAGAGTTGGGACCTCTTGGGCGAGGCTAATAGAGAAGTAACAAGGGTGTAGCATGCAACCTCGAGGGGTTGAGTCATGCGAAGCGGACCCAAGTGTATTGATACTCATGCGACCTCGAGGGGCTGCGTCATGAGCCTTCCAGTAGAGAATGAGATAGCGATATCGTGTAGTATGTGGATGTAATAATAGTGCGAAGCGATCCCTTGACGGGAGTCATACGCGAGGCGATCCCTTGACGGGAGTCATACGCGAGGCGATCCCTTGATGGGAGTCATACGCGAGGCGATCCCTTGACGGGAGTTATAAGAGAGGTGATCCTTGTAGATGCGACCTTGAGGCCAAACTAGCATGATGCTTAAATCAACTGGCCTCGCTGACGAGGCGAATGGAGAAGCTGCATGACCTTGCATGCGGCCTCGCTGGGCTAGTCATGCGAGGTGGTCCACGCTGTACAGAGATAATTATACTCACACGACCTCGCTGGGCCTGACCGTAAGCCTTCATAATAAATATGCTCTAGGCCTCGCTGGACCTCTAGGCCTCGCTGGACCTTGCAGAGAGAGTATTCTAGGCCACGTTGGACCTCTAGGCCACGCTGGACCTTGTAGAGAGACATGCATGATAGATGTTATTCCATACTAGGGACTTTGCTGGCGAACTCGACCCGCAGCTTGGGGTCGCAAACTTCCACATTGTGCTTGATAGTATATTGGACTGACTCCTGGTGGTGGGTTTTAGTGACCCAATCTTCATCTCTAGGCCCATTATGAGTTATGGACCTCTATTCTAGCCCATTAGGCCTGCTTAGGGCTTATGCCAAGATTTGGGCATAACAACTACCCCCCGAGTCCATATTCTCATCGAAGATGCGATGTGGACTCAAAACTGCTTTGTCAAAATTTCGATGCGAGACCTGTGCTCGCTATAGATTGCTGTAGATGAAAGCATAGCTTATCTCAAGTGCCTTGGGATCGCATCGCGACCCTTAAGAATTTGAATGGTTTTGAACAGCTGTCGTGTCTCGAGACCTGCTCCCAGCCGCTAAGATGATGACATGTGTTGTGTGTCTTTCAATTAATTTGAAGCCATGTATAAGTGAGTGATGGTGACCTTGAAGGTACTTCCAAACGCCATGTGGTTCTACAGGGACTTTGAGAGGCGACCCCATAGGGGCTTGCAGTCATGAGTTGTTATAATTATATCTTCTATCCAGCTGATATGTGAGCTCGGGCTCTCACCTATGTCTTCAGGTCTTCTTAAAGTATATATGATGAGATGTCTCTCCTCTGTTCCTTATTATTATGATGAAAGGCCTCCCTATAAGTTGAGAGGATTCCTTACAGTCTCATATGCTGCGAGGCCTCCTTGCAGGCTCATACGTTGCGAGGCCGCCTTGCAGCCTCATATGTTGCGAGGCCGCCTTGCAGCCTCATACGTTGTGATGCCGCCTTGCAGCCTCATATGTTGCGATGCCGCCTTGCAGCCTTATACGTTGCGGGGCATCCTCGCAACCTCAATTCTTGTAATGAGTCTGGTTAGAATTCATATCAATTTTCAAGTATGGCAACTACCCCCCAGTTCTTCGATGCAGGCAGATGTAGCGGAGAACTATTTTTTCTGGTCTTCAAAATTTCTTCAAAAATAAAATCAAAATAATTATTTGATTTGTCGGGAAGCCTCTTCGCTTGACAACTTTCAAATTTTCAATTTAATACAAGCCGATGTCTCCTCGTACTAGCCATCTCGCTACGCTTTATTTTTCCTCGCATTAAGTAGATACTTGTGGCATTGACTCGCGGATCCACTTGTTAGAAATACATGCCTGCCTTGTTGTAATGTAGCATGTAGAAATTTTTGTTTACATTCACGCGGGTCCAACACGTTTTTTTTTTTTTCAACTTTTATCCCAGCCTTGTACCAATGCTTTTGTCCACGCAGCTAAGCCATTTTCTACTATTTTAACAAGTCCACCGAAAACAACATGGCACCTTGTTAATTCTTTTGTTTTATAATCCTCGCGTGGGTCCTGCTGCTTTTTACTTAATTGATTTTATAAATCAATTTGCACCATCTTGACTTTCAAGGACATGTGCATGTTTTAGCTTGCAATTTGAAAACCACATGCGGCCCCACGAAGTAAGCCTTCACCTGAGTCCTTGTTTCCATCTTGTGTCCACCTCGCTTCTCACAGCTTTCATTCAGTAATCGTCGCAGCCTTTGTTTTTTTTTTCATTCGGCAATTGCACGGGCCCCACAATAACACTTCCCTTTCTTGATTAACTTGAAGCCGACTTCCTCCCCGCACGTTTTTCTAGAGGGCTCCACCTCGGCCTTTATTATTTTTTAATCCCATGGTCTGGAATTTTTTTTTCCTTTGTGACAATGCCCTGCCGTGCGCGCGTGTTTGCCTATTGGATGCTTTTCCTTTTTTTTCGAGCACGCCTTCACCTTTCCGAATGGATTTTTTTATTTTCAAAAAATCCAATCTTACTTTAAATATATATATCTGACTTGTATTTGTAATGTGAGCCCATAGATCCACTTTTACAATTCCAACTCTAAATCAAATATTTAGGCTCGTGGAATTTTCAAATCCCGAATTGAATATTATTTTGGACCTCTTCGTTCCTTGTCTATAAATACTCCTTCATGGATTCATTATTCACCTCTCTTCAAGAACACAAATAACTTAACACCAAGCTTATTCCAAGATCTACGGTGCTTTGTCTAAGCGAATTATTTAGTGCACGCATCCAAGTTCTTCGCGTTCATCCAGATTTACATCCTCCGAATAAGGTTTGATTCTCCCATCCTTTAAATTGCTTTTGTTTCTCCTCTTTGCAGTTTTTTCTCTTTGCTTGTATGATCACCATGATTGTCCATGCCATATGCTCTCCATGCTTGAATAATTATCACATACATGCTTCACACATACATTCATGCTTTTTGCTTAGTTGAGTTGTCCACCCCCCATGTATCAATCTTGTGTTTGAAGAGAAGTGACAACGAACAGACTCATATGCAGCATAAAAGGACTAAAATCATTGTAGGTCCTAATAAAGGCTTTAATAAAGAGACTCGTCCATTCGCTTGGAGACTAAAGAAGATGACTCTCCCTAGTTGTAGCTCCTCCCGCGTTCCCTTGTCAGAGAGACAACCTCTAAGTAAAGAAAAGGCTCCAGAGCAGCTTCATAGGGCTCATGCTAAAAAGAATGCTTATCCTTCCTTGGCCTCCCCATCATCATCTGAAAAGGTACAAGCTAAGGTGCATAGTGATTCAAGCTCGTGTTCGTAAAAAGGCATCGTCCATGCTCATGTCGCAACTAAAGTGGTCCCTCCTCAGACCAAGATTACTGAGGAAAACCTCGAGGAGGAGACAGATGAAGAGGAGTCCCTTACCACAAAAGAGTTGGAGGATGTCACCCGTACAGTTAATCTTTGTAATTATGACTATGTTCCTGAGCTCTCTGATGATGAAGCTTATGTCCCTCCTAGTCAACCAATGCTTGAAGGTACCATGTATCCCCAAGGAAAGAAGAGGGTAGGGCACATCCTCTGCTGCAGAGATCTTCCAACCAGCCTCGATCAGGATACCTTAGTAGAGGCCATCGAAAAGTATCAAGTAGAAGGTCGTATTATCCTTCCTCAAGAGCATATGCGATGTTACCGCTTCAATCACAAAGAGAATGGGGGCAGGCCACCCCGCATGGTTTTAACTACTACACTCCTTGAACTTGGAGTTTCTTCACCTCTTCATCCATTCATTCGTGAGGTGTGCGAGCATTTTAAGGTTGCTCCCATCCAAATTAATCCGAACGGGTACAAACTCATGATTGGTCTATACATCATATATAACATCGAGGGGTACCCCAGACTGACCGCTGAGCAACTCAACTATTTTATCACCAAAAAGAGTTGTAAAGCTAAGGAATTCGGCTATGTGTATTTCTCTGTCTGGCCAGAGTTCTATGGCAAGAACTTGATTATGGGTGGCTCAAGAGATCCCAGAGACTGGAAAAGTCCATACTTCTATATTTATGATGTGCCGCGCATACCGACCGCCTTTAACATTAACAAAGGTATGTTTCTCTGACTTTGCACCCTTTCTTCCTATGAAATTCATTAGCATCGTGGGTTGTTGCACCAACCATATTTACATTTGTTTGCTTCATTACAGATACACCACGACGTCCTATACTTGAAGGCGAACACAAACAGAGAGCAGACAACATTCTTAAACTTCCTACCGAGAAGAGAAACCTCCAGCTCTTGCTTACCGAAGAGAATTTAGTTCGGTGTGGGTTTCTAAGGCAAAGGGCAAGAACGACCTCGAAAAAGAATATCATCTCTCCTCCCAAGGGAGTAGACGGTATAGGCGTCGTTGATAAATGTAATATGAGGCCATGACCTCTACTCCATATGCATTGCATTGTAGCTCGTACTGACTCGCTGCATAACATACCACTTGCATTGAATCAATTTGTTGCTGCACGCCTTGCTTACTTATTTTTCCTTGTATTGATGTATTTTCTTCTGTATACTTACAGGCATGGCTTCCAAGAAATATTCTGCGATCCCTTTCATGAAGAAGGACAAGGCTGCGGGCACCTCTCTTAACCCTTCTGGCGATCTGACTCACCATTCCTCCCTTGTTGGGGGTTCAGCTGCCAAGTCTGATGTTGCCATGCCTCCTCCCAAGCAAACCACTCTCACAACGCCTCGTCGACAATCATCTTCTTCCCTCCATCCTAGCAGGAAAAAGCCCACTGAGATACCGATTCTTCATGAAGGACCACCACTAAAGAAGAACAAGGACGGCAAGAGTTCCTCACCCTCTCATCCTCCCCCTGGACTGGTCCGCCAGACATTTGGCGAATTGGCACATGCCCATGTTTCTGAAGTTGACATGTATGGTTGGTCCAAACAATCGCTGGAGGGGTCTAATGCTTCCAAGACTAAAACTATAGCTGAGATTTTCTTCCTTCAATTGAGTCACCATAAGGAGATTAAAGCCTTGTCTTCTTCTAATAGTAAGATGAGCGAAGAGATTGTGAATCTCAAATCCATACTTGCACAGGCTCAAGCTAACGCCGAGAATGCAAAGGATAGTTGGAAGAAAGAATTTGAAGGCACGACTGAGAAGCTTAAGACGGAGCTTCACGAGGAGAAGTCAGCTAGAAAGAAGCTTAAGTTGGATCATGCTGTTGAGAAGGAGAAATCAGACTCCCAGATCAAGGAGCTTAGAGACCGCGTCGCCGAGTTGGAGAAGGAAGCTAAAGATGCTGCTAATGCTCTTCCCACTATCATTGAGGAGGCCGAGACTCAAGGATCTCTTGACTTTATGAAAAAGTTCCTCGAGAAGGTTGACGACTTTGATTGGTACCGGTTGGGCGAAGAAACTGGGAAATTTGCTGAGAACCTCAAGATGGAGATGAATGAGGAAGCGGCAAATGGATCCCCATGACTTCCCTTTTATTGATTTTAAACTTTATCTGCTAGACTCAGTGGAGATGCGTGCACTCCCTTTATTTGCTTCGCGCTTGTAGACTTAATTTCTTTTGCTTATTTGGATACTCCTTGAATATGGATTGGTTTGCTTTATTGATGCTCCTTTATTTGATGTTTATAATATTGCAAAGTACCATAGGCCTCGTATCTGCTTGCACAAGGAACTCGTGTTGCATGACACTAGCATGTATAGATTCCTCCATAACTCCTCTCCATATCTGTTAATTTTTTTCCAAGTGTTTCAGGATAGCTGATGGAGTCTTCAAATGATCCTGATTGCGCCTATAGGGCCGAGAGGCCTCGCATCGTAAGGTGTCGAGTTTGCAGCCTCGCGCCGCTAGGTACGGCCTCACACCGCTAGGTACGGCCTCGCAACGCTAGGTACGGCCTCGCAACGCTAGGTGCTGCCTCGCAATGCTAGGTGCAGGCTTGCAACGCTAGGTGCTGGTCTTGCAACGCTAGGTGTTGGCTCGCAACGCTAGGTGCTGGTCTTGTCTTGCAATTTTTCAAATGTCCTGCTAGAAGTGGTGTTTATGTAATGCCACTACCCCTCGAGTCCTCATTATAATTATAGATGTGATGAGGAATCAACATGTTTTAGCAAACTTCTTGTATTATTTGGAGTTGATACCATTTGTAATGAAGAGAATTTTGATGTGACCCCGTTATAAGTTCTCATTCAGATTGGGGCAATGTACGCTGATATTAGTGAAGTCCATACCAAGCAGGGGGCTTGTTTGATAGATGATCTTCCTGGTGTACTGAGGTAGTTAAGGACCTCCTCATTGCCGCCAAGGATCGGGGGCGTCCCCCCTCTCCCCAAGGATCGGGGGCATCCTCCCTCTCCTCGACGTAGAGGTATTTCACCAAGAAGTATCTCACGTAGAGGCGTCTCATTGATCTCGATAGCCACACTATATAGGGGTCTCGTTGAGTCTTCACATGCTCTCCTTTGCTTATTGACTGACTTTAACGCATGCATAGAGATAGCTCCATGTTGTGTAGATTTACGGACTGATCCATTATTGCCAATGGGGCCATGAGGCCTCACATTGCAAGATAACGTGTTTGCAACCTCACAAAGCTAGGTGTCACCTTGTCCATAAATCACATCTTCATATAGACTTCATATGTAAGGACATTGACTTCGCTCCCATTATCCACGAGGACCCTGTAGATATTTTGTGATCCTATGCGAACCCGAACAACCAGAGATTCAGAGTAGGGATAACGAACCCACTTCGCATCCTCCTCAGTGAACATGATATTTGTAACCTTCCCTTTGAAGAGCTTTGGGGTCTCTCCTGAAGGTGATGTACATTGGTGAGGGGCCGCTTCTTGGCCTCACGAGCATACCTCTCCTTGGCCTTGTTGCTATCTCCTCCAATATGGGGCCCTCCCATAATGACATTAATACTCCCAGCTCGTTCCTCTCTTTCTTTGTAGGACTTTTCTTTTTGCCCAAGCGGTAGGACATTATTGAAACCAAGACCTGGCTTAGTGCCATGCTTCTTCCCCTCACGAACTACCCATTCAGTTAGCTGGGCCATTGCGAATTAGCTCTTCAATTTGCTCCTTGAGCTGCCTACAATTTGCAGTATCATGCCCTGTCTGTTCGTTAAAGACACAATATTTACAGGTATCCCTGGTTGCCCGACTATTCATAGGTGAGGGCTTCTTAAACATCCCCTAGTCAGCATTAACTGCATAGATGTGATCAATGTAGGCCACTAAAGGTGTGGATTGATCCTCATTCCTTCCACTTTGAGCTCGCGGTGACCTCTTTGGTGGATCGCGACCCCTCTTCTTTGGGCTCTCACTGCGATCCCGTCTTCGCCTTGGGCTCCAAGAGTCCTTCCTCTTCACTCCATTGCCCTTACTTCTACTGTTGCTAGCTCATTATTCTTCTTGAGGTTCTCCATCGACTTTTCAATCCATTTGTAAGGCTCTGCCTCCTTGTAGAACTCAAAGAGAGTACTAGGTGTATGTGCCTACAACTTCTTCCAGAACTTGGTGTCCTCTCTCAGCCCAGCAATAAGAAAATTTTTAATGGCCTCGTCATTTGCTCATCGCACCCTAGGGTCTTCGGCGTTAAACCTCTTGAAGTGGTCCTATAGGGTCTCACCCTCCTTCTGCTTTATGTTCATCATGGTGGATACAAGAGGTGCATAGAGCTTGGAGGACTGAAAATGTCCACGAACTGCTCCCAATAGTCTATAGTGATGTGAGCCCCTAACTTAGAGAACCACTGCTGGGCACTACCCCTCAACGAGGCCGCAAATAACCTGTACCTAGCCAATATCGAGACCCGGTACACATCCATTTCATTATTGAACCGAATGACAAACTCTGTAGGGTCGGTGTCCCCATTATAAGTCATGCATGGGTTAATACTCCGGAATATAGTGGGAAGCGGAGTGGTCCTGATCTCTTGAGTGAAAGGCGAGGCCGGACCCATAGGGTTAAGGATCCCCTTATCTGCATTCCTCTTATCCAAGGCCTTCTTTAGTTCCTCTAGCTTGTAGTCTCCAACCTTGGTCTTCTTATCTTTAGCTTTTTTCTTTCCCTTTCCCGTGTTGTCATGGTGGGATTGGGTCTTCTTGGGAGCTCTAGACTCCTCTTGATCCTCCCTGCGATTCTTCTTTTTGCGATTCAGGAGTTCAGGTTTGTACTTATGGGACCGCTCGCGCTCTCGATGAGGAGAGGGGGGTCGTTCCGAACCTTGACTCCAAGCCTGGGATCGATTATCCTTCTTGTCAGCTGTAAGTTTTCCGAGCTTGAGGCGGAGATCATGCTTAGCTACTTTTTTTTCCAAGATGATCAAAGACACTAACAAACCTCCCTTTAGATGAGGCGGCCTTATTCTACAACCCCTCCTTTGTCTTAGTATCTTCTATATCCTCCTCCTGCTCGTGGTTGCTCTCCTCCGAATAGGTCTTGGTCCTCTTCCTGGTATTCCTCTTCACGCCCCTTGAAGTATACCACTTCTTCACTCTAGTCATCCTTTCTTGCACTGCTGACACCTTCTCGGGCCCATCCTCATCCTCGCTCCTGGGGGATCACCTTTGGGTATCTTGTGTGACCCCGGGGTCTCTCCGTTGTTGTGCCCTCCGTTCTTCTTCTTGTTCGACTTAGTCATCTTTCTCCCAATATGATGACTTCCCCTCCTTCTAGCGCCAAATGTTATAGGGAGAATATTGTATAACAATATTTTGGAGGTTTGCTGGAATCACGGAGCAAAATACGGATATTTTGCTAAGAACACGAAGAACACGGAAGGAGATTGGAGATTGTTTGTGGCTGATCTTGTATATTGATTTTCAGGGGTGAACTGTCAATCATCCTTTACAAGATGCCTACGTACCCTATTTATAGGGATCAAGCCATACGTAGTTCTCTTGGAGAAGAAGTTATCTAGACGGGCTAGGATTTCTATGGGCTCGACTAGGCCCAAATCCACTAGACGTCTTCTTGGGCTGATATATTTTACCCATTTATTCTATCCATGATCCATGGTCCAAAGAAGGAAGCAAATGGTCTCGCATGGTTAGAGTTGGGACCTCTTGGGCGAGGCTAATAGAGAAGTAACAAGGGTGTAGCATGCAACCTCGAGGGGTTGAGTCATGCGAAGCGGACCCAAGTGTATTGATACTCATGCGACCTCGAGGGGCTGCGTCATGAGCCTTCCAGTAGAGAATGAGATAGCGATCTCGTGTAGTATGTGGATGTAATAATAGTGCGAAGCGATCCCTTGACGGGAGTCATACGCGAGGCGATCCCTTGACGGGAGTCATACGCGAGGCGATCCCTTGACGGGAGTCATACGCGAGGCGATCCCTTGACGGGAGTTATAAGAGAGGTGATCCTTGTAGATGCGACCTTGAGGCCGAACTAGCATGATGCTTAAATCAACTGGCCTCGCTGACGAGGCGAATGGAGAAGCTGCATGGCCTTGCATGCGGCCTCGCTGGGCTAGTCATGCGAGGTGGTCCACGCTGTACGGAGATAATTATACTCACACGACCTCGCTGGGCCTGACCGTAAGCCTTCATAATAAATATGCTCTAGGCCTCGCTGGACCTTGCAGAGAGAGTATTCTAGGCCACGTTGGACCTCTAGGCCACGCTGGACCTTGTAGAGAGACATGCATGATAGATGTTATTCCATACTAGGGACTTTGCTGGCGAACTCGACCCGCAGCTTGGGATCGCAAACTTCCACATTGTGCTTGATAGTATATTGGACTGACTCCTGGTGGTGGGTTTTAGTGACCCAATCTTCATCTCTAGGCCCATTATGAGTTATGGACCTCTATTCTAGCCCATTAGGCCTGCTTAGGGCTTATGCCAAGATTTGGGCATAACAGGTACCCTTCTGATATTGGCTTTTCCGAAAAACCAATATCATAAGGGTATCATTAAGAATATCCCATTAAAATTATTGTTTGAATAACGTTTGACTAACTTTCTAATGGCGGAGGGGTATTTTTATTGAGAAGACAAAACCTTGATGATACCACTCATAAGTCAAAAATATGCAGTGGTACCATTTAGAAAAACCAATACCAGAAGGGTACCATTGAGAATATCTCTAATATTTATAAGAGAAACACAAGGAGGCT
The DNA here is from genome assembly GCA_037693485.1 of Kitagawia praeruptora. Taxonomy (NCBI): domain Eukaryota; kingdom Viridiplantae; phylum Streptophyta; class Magnoliopsida; order Apiales; family Apiaceae; genus Kitagawia; species Kitagawia praeruptora. Next base: position 132,323,462 of record CM075352.1, read on the forward strand.
ATTGGACTTGCTTTAAGCCTTGCTTTTTCTGTTCTGGCTCGTATTAGCCTTTGCTTTATTACAGGTAATCATTTCCCCGCATCGGGTCTTCCGCTCAGTTGAAAGCTACTATGAAACATCCGATACGGGAAGTCCGGGTTGGCAAGCCCCCACAAGTGCCACAAACCCCTTCTTCGATTAGACTCGAATGGGAAAGTTGCTTGAATTAGATTATTATGAGCCTCATGACACTGAAGAAGACTTCACAAAGAAGGTGAAACCGTGAAAGTAAGACGTTCCCTATCGAGGATATTTAAGAAATTAATAACTTTGGTGATAACTTAAATGGCTGAAATTTGAAAGGGTGGTTATTGGTTAGTATCTCAATTTATATTTTTACACATTAATATATATATATATATATATATATATATAATATATATATATATATGTTGCACTTCCTGAAGAACACCTTATATAAAAAATAATAAATGAACACTTTTCACATAAAAAAAAATAAAATCGGGTGAACAGTGGCTGCCATGGCATTGCCAGGTCAGCAAGTGGACCCCCATTTGCTGATGTGGCAGTGCCAAGTGGCAGATGTTAATGTGACATGCCACATGACACTGTCACGTCATCAAACGGCAGTGCTATGTGGTAGATGCGGACGTGGCATGCCGCGTGGCACTGCCACAACATCAAATTGGGGTCCACCTGCTGCCGTGATAGATGGTGACATGGCAATGCCACGTGGCAGGCACTGTTCACCCATTTTTTTTTTAAAAATTTAGTATGTGAGGGTGCATTTTAATTGTGTGTAGGGCTGTCAAAAAAATTTGAAAAATTCGATATCCGTCCGAAATATCTGTATTCGTATCCGAAAAAAGCGGATATTATCCATATTCGAAATAAAGCGGATATTATCCATATCTGAATTCAGAATATCCGAATCCGAAATAAAATATATATGATATTTAAATTACATATATATATATAATTTAATTTTTTTTTCTATTAGCTTATCCACCTTAAATTAATACTCGATTAATTAATAACCTCTCTAAGTTAATAATTTTCTCCGATCACAACTTGAGACCAGTTTAAAAGGTGACCAATTTCGATAAGATAATAAGATAATAATTTTTTTTGGAAAACTCTATACAAATTTATGGTCCTAATAATAAAATATAAATTGTACGATCCATTATATTTAAATTTATATAAATAAAAGTTAATTTTTTTTGTTGAAAATTTTCTATAAATTAATAATTATTATTTTATCGATTATTAATTAATTAATAATTATCCGAAAAATTCGATATCCGTCCAAAATATCCGCATTCGTATCCGAGAAAAAGCGGATATTATCCGTATCCGAAATGAAATGGATATATCTGTATCCGAATTATCCGTTTGACAGCCCTAATTGTGTGGGTGCCCTTGACGGAGACATTAGATCATAATAGAATCAATGGTTTAGATTAATATAAGGATGTTATTTATTGTTTTTTATATAAGAATTTTTTTTATAAAGCAATGACATATACTCCCTCTGTCCCATCCATTTGTTTACATTTTCCTTTTTGGGATGTCCCATCCAATTCTTTACATTTCTAAAATTGCCTAAAATAGTAAAGTTTTATAATATAAAAATCAACTACATCCACTAATTTTCTCCACTAACTCATTTTATACATTATATAGTGATGGGTCCCACCACTTTACTCATTTTTCCTACTTCTCTCCTCCTTCTTTATATTTTTCCTTGGTCTCCGTGTCCGAACCAAATGTAAACATTTGGTTGGGACGGAGGGAGTATATATTTGTGGTTACATCAGAGAGTCTGTATCTAGCCATCTTTTGTATGGATGATGCAATTTCTGACTAGTTGGCCCAAATTTTCAACGGTGAAAGTAAAGCATGATGATGTTATGGCACTAAATCAAACAACAAAACAAGGTCCCAGTCAGACAGCAATGTAGTGCAGCTTATCACAAGTACAATAAAACGGGGGAAGATAAGACTCTAAAAGAGTACTAGACCTAAATTGCCACAATGGTATTGGTTAGGAGATACAGTGGGCTTGTATGTATCGGCGGTTACCTTTATTTTGTTTAACGTGCTCATGTACGATTCTGATATATAAGAACACAGCTTTTAGTTGGTAGGCCAGCCAGGAGAGTTTAAAGAGTTTACACATGTCAGTCTGTGAGCCTTAGCAAAATTGGTCCATTGATACACTCTCCCCAGCTCAGACGTGTGTTCATTTTTCACCTTGCCCCCATGTGCATTTCCTTTGCGTAGAAGTTGTTCTCTCTTCCTTCCCATCAGCTTAGCGTCCTCTTATTTCTTAGCTGGCTTCCTAAGCCTGGTTTCTGGTCTGTTTGAGTAACATTTGTCCTAGTCAAATTTAATTTTCGGTATCGGATCTGAAATTTCGAGATCTTTAGATTTTGGGATTTCGAGTTTGGCTTTTTTTCCGCCTTAATTTGAGACCTGGCTTGATTCGAGACCAGCCAACTGCGCTTACTTGATATTTAAACTGCACTCACATTTGGTATACTCAAACAAAGCTGTTCTAGACGGCGGAGTTTGGCTTTGGCTAAATTGGTTGGTAGCCATTAGGGCCGAGTAAAACCGAACCGAAATCGAACAGAAATGTTGAATTTCGGTTCGGTTTGGATTGTATTTTTCTGAAAATTTCGGTTATTTCGGTTCGGTTCGGTTTTTTTTAAAAAAACTTCAGTTCAAATCGAAATAACCGAATTATATATATATTTTATTTATATTATATATGTATATGTTTATATTTTATATATATGCATGATTTAATTAATTCAGAATTAAGTTTAAATATTTAAATTGATAGTTCGTGTTTTATTTTGTTTTAATTGTTACATAATTTAATATATTTGCTATTAAAATTAATTTTAAAATTTAAAAAAATAATATTATATATAGTTTTTTTTAAATTGTTCGGTTTTGGCGAAATATTTCGGTTCGGTTTTTCGGTTCGGTTTCTACTGATAAATCGGTTCGATTCGATTTGGTGAAAATCGAATTTCGGTTATTCAGTTTTTATTATTCGATTCGATTAAAAAACCTTTAACTGAACCGACCGAATGATGACCCTAGTAGCCATGGATATTAGAGGAGAGAATAACACCACCTAACTAGACAAACTACTCGAGTATTAGTAATAGTAAAATGAAAAGGTTCTACTACTCCCTCTGTATCATCCATTTCTTTACAATTTCCTTTTTGGACCGTCCCACCATTTCTTTACATTACCCAAAATAGTAAGTTTTAACACTATTACACCCACTACTTCAATTATTTTAACAATACTTTACACTATTTCACTCACTACTTAACTTATTTTAACAATAAAATCACTATTAAACCCACTACTTCACTTATTTTAACAATAAAATCACTATTACACCCACTACCTCATTTATTTTAACAATATTACACTCACTTTATACCCACTATCCTTGACCTCCGTGTCCAGCCGCCATGTAAAGAACTGGCCGGGATGGAGGTAGTACTTTACATCCCAAATATATTCAGACCGTACAGTTTGTTTTTTAACTCCGAGGTGGTTGTGGTGGTCAGATTCCGGATCCCAACCTTAACTAAACATCACTATTTCTTTTTTTTTTTTTTGCTAAATAACTGAACATCACTATTCACTATTTTGATACTCCATCTTTGAGTTCTCACCAAAATTGACCAACACAATATGCATAATGCAAGTGAGCCTTTAAAAGGGGTTTCGACATGTTCTATCTTTTATCCATATTCCAAAATTGACCAACACAATATGCATAATGCAAGTGAGTCTTTAAAAGGGGTTTCGACATGTTCTATCTTTTATCCATATTCGGACTTTTTTTGGTGAAAGATTGGATAAAATTTGTACATTTTGTCTTTGCTCTTAACGGCATTGTTAGTTCGTTCTGCATATAATTCAGATGAAAGATAACCAGTTTGTGTATTGAAAAACCACACCAAAATGACCATATGCACTTATCCTAATTGCCTGAACTGGAAACTATAATTATATATTGGGTTTTGGTCCCTGACAAATTGGTCCCTGACAATCATTTGTCAGGGACCGGTTATATAACAATCGGTTTCTAAATCGTTGGATCGTTGATCCAACGCCCCGCTGGATTACAAAAAAAAATTTACTGTCCGCTTTAATTTTCCGCGGATAGCCAGATTGCCTGTCCGTGGAAATTTTTCGCGGATAGGCAAATTTCCGCGGACAGGCAATCTGCATATCCGCGAAAATTATAGCGGACAGTAATTTTTTATTTTTTTAATCTCAGCCGTTGGATCTGTGGAACCGATTATTTTAACCGATCCCTGACAAACGATTTTCAAGGATCCGGACCCTTATATATTTATATTGATCTCATTTCTCTCACTAGACAACAAGGAATGAAATTAGCATCATACTACCACAATCAAAAAAGGGGATACTGCAAAAAATAACGAAGTTTTATTTTAAAATACAAAGCAAAAAATATTACAGTTTTTTATCTTCTTTTAAATATATATATATATATATATATATATATATATATATATATATATATATATATATATATATATAGGCCAAGGTTCTAGAGAGAACACCCTTAAAAAGAGAACGAGAGAACACATCATCTAACCATTGAATCTATTAAATCTAATGGCCCCGCCAGGGGCACCCAATACAAAAAAGTCTTATAATTCTAGTCTCTATCCATTCATAAAAAAAAAAAAAAAAATTTTTTTTAAAAAAAAAATTTAAAAACCTGTTGTGACGTCACAGTGACATCATCATCATTATTATTTTTTTTTAAAATTTTTTTTTTTAATTTTTTTTTAATCAATGGATAGAGGGTAAAATTATAAGACTTTTTTGTATTGGGTGTTGTTGGCGGGACCATTAGATCTAATAGATTCAATGGTTAGATGATGTGTTCTCTCGTTCTCTTTTTAAGGGTGTTCTCTCTGGAGCCTAACCCTATATATATATATATATATATATATATATATATATATATATATATATATATAGGGGCTACTCCAATACAAACCTCCTTAAAATACAAACCTACAAACCAAGCATAATCTAATATTTCAAGCTAATCTAATGACCAAACTAGGGGTACCCCAATACAAAAAATGCTTAAAATAATTGGCTCTATCCAACAAAAAAAATAAAAAAAAAAAAAATAATAAAAAAAAATCATTGTTCACGTGATGACGTGGCAGTGGATTTCACTGGTTAACGGTGCTTCGCACCTTCTTGTACGGCGCTTCGCGCCTTTATCATTCTAAAGTTGTAAGGAATGGCAATCAATGGTAAAGGCAATAGACGATTGACGGGTGTGTCGAGAGCCTTCGGCCCTCATGACTACCTAACTCATCCGTTTACTGTCTTAAATGCTTCGCATTTCCACGGCAAGATTTTTTTTTTTTTTTGAATTTTTTTTTTTTTGTTGGATAGAGCCAATTATTTTAAGCATCTTTCGTGAAGGTACCCTTGGCGGAAACCTTAGAATAGATGAAATATAATTAATTTAGTGTTGGTTTGTAGGTTTGTATTTTAAGAGTGGTTTGTATTTGAGCACTTGCCTATATATATATATATAGGCAAGTGCTCAAATACAAACCATTCTTAAAATGAGAACCTACAAACCAACACTAAATTAATTATATTTCATTTATTCTAAGGTTCCCGCTAAGGGTACCTTCACAAAAGATGCTTAAAATAATTGGTTCTATCAAAAAAAAAAAAAAAAAAACTTGCCGTGGAAATGCGAAGCATTTAAGACAGTAAACGGATGAGTTAGGTAGTCATGAGGGCCGAAGGCTCTCGACACACCCGTCAATCGTCTATTGCCTTTACCATTGATTGTCATTCCTTACAACTTTAGAATGATAAAGGCGCGAAGCGCCGTACAAGAAGGTGCAAAGCACCGTTAACCAGTGAAATCCACTGCCACGTCATCACGTGAATAGTGAATTTTTTTTAATTTTTTTTGTGTTGGATAGAGCCAAGTATTTTAAACGTTTTTTGTATTGGGATACCCCTAGTTTGGTCATTAGATTAGCTTGAAATATTAGATTATGCTTGGTTTGTAGGTTTGTATTTTAAGAAGGTTTGTATTGGAGTAGCCCCATAAAAAAATATATATAGAATGCAGAGATGCAACATGCTGAACTAGGACAGAAAGTTCAAGCCATCTCCACAAAACATCTAAACATTAAAACAATGACGCATGTGATAACTATAAAACTATGAACAACAATGGGGCAATGTTACTGCAAACATCGTAAGTTCCCGTCCTAGGAAAACTTCCAACAAAGCTGATACCAACATCTTATAAGCCACGTTAGTTGGATTTGTATTCTATTTTCTAGCAGCACAGAGCACATATATACACGTCTAACATCTTCCAATCTCAAATATTATTTGTTCAGAACATAATAATTAGAAAAAGAGTGTAAATTTCACATGAGAAGATGTTTGGGTGTAATCAAAATGCATATAATTGTATAACAGCGTGCACAATAAAAATTCTTTAACATTTCCTTTGCTGATGTAAAAACTGAAGTACTCAGTTACTCATTATGTTGATTACTTCCTTCAAGTACACTTCTTTTCTATCATTAGAACTTGGGAGATATATAATAGATACATATATATATATGGCTTCATTGTGTGAGAGTGCATACTATATGCTTGGCTGGTACCTTAATGAGCTAATCGTGTATTACTTCATCTTTATCCGGATGAGTTCTTGGCACATGCATGAGGCTTGCTTAGTGTGTAAAGGGGTCACAATAAGGGATGGACAAACTAACTTACCTTATTCACTGAGTCACGTCTCAACAAAATCAGATAAAAAACAATTCTACTGTCTTAGGCTCATTGTCTTCATTTTCTTAATCTAGACAGGACCACCTATATTATGCATCTCTTATTCTTATCTAGTAGATGGCAATTCTGATATTTTCAACTAAAGCAAGGGCACTTACAATATCCCCAAGTTTATAAAATGGGACTCTTCCATCGGATTGTCTTAGTCCTATCTTTCTGATATAATTAATTCCTTAGTACCTCCCCCTCTGATTATATTATAAACTTGAAAAGAGATGTCAAGCAGCTTGAATAATCAGTTTGATGACCAGATGGTAGTACTGAATAATTACTACTATCCTGATATATACACTCAGGTGGTTTCAGTACAAGGTCAGTATGTAGTATCTAGTAAAACACAATCTAGCTGTCTCTCTTTCTCTATATATATCAGTCTATACACAAATATTACATGCATGCAAAATAAACAATTGAATTTGATCACGACAACTAACTTTCTGGATCTTCTAAACTTTATTCAGGGTCAGAGATGAAACCAAGAAGAAGGCGCAAGAATTGCAAGCAGGAGTCAAGCAGCGGGTTCAGGAAGAGGAAACTTACTGATGAGCAGGTAAACATGCTTGAGCTCCAGTTTCAAAATGAACATAAATTGGAATCTGAGAGGAAGGATAGACTTGCTGCTGAACTTGGGCTTGATCCACGCCAAGTAGCTGTTTGGTTCCAGAACAGAAGGACTCGTTATAAGAGCAAGAAACTTGAGGAAGAATACTCGAGACTGAAAAGTGAACATGCGAGCGCAGTTTCTGAAAAATGCCAACTCAAAACTGAAGTAAGTTCTCTTCCCTGCTGAGTGAAGCTGCAAATGCTCTTCTTTTCCCATGTGCTTAGCCACTTGGCCTAATTCCAGAGTCACGTTCCCTGTAATAATTATAAACCTAGAAGATATGAGTTAATTTAGCCACTCTTTCATCAAGTATATGGCATTGGAAACTCATTCTGACATCCTAATCATTTTTTCAGGTTCTAAAACTTAAAGAACGACTCTCAGAAACCGAGAGAAAAATGCAGAAGATACGAGAGCAATCCAATGGGGCTTCAAGCAATAGCCCAAGTTCATCAGTTTCAGCTGAAATTATGGAGCCATCTTTTCTTGGAGGATTTGGGATGGAACAACTGGAAAGTGTCTTCTGTGTGACGAACAACAGTTATGATACTCAGGGAATGGAGTACTGGCATAACTTCTATGATATGTAATTAGATTACTTTAGCTTGTACATACTCATTACCCTATGAAAATCTTTCCTTGCTTACTAACCAGTGTTCCAATGCGTAGACTAGAGAAAGATTGCATATTAAATAACTTGCCATTGACCAGTTTTAGTGTGTTTTAGACCTGTAAACTTCACCCTTTATAATTATTTAATATGATGGTTTTTGTTCAACCTTGCTAGTGTTATTTTTTCTGAGCGACCTAATAGCTCTCATAAGCTAGGTAATTTGTAAAAAGGAGGTTGTTTTGGGGGTGCACAAGGACATTGAGATGTCAAAAGCTGGGAAACAAACACTAGTTACATGGGTATTCTTGTCTTATACATGCAAAACAATGCTAAATTCTCTATCATGTAAAGTGTTATAGTCAAAATTCAGTTCGGATATTTTCAAGATGGATTCGGGTCAAATACAAGTTAAATTTGGGGAATTATAGGATTAATTAGGATTTAGGCAGAAAGGGGAAAGGTCAGGCCGCGCCCTCTCTTTCTCAATAAAGAGGGCGCGCCCTAAATATAAAATATGGAGACAAATTGATTCAAGGTGGTTTTTTGAGAAGACATTAAAGAAATCTTTCTTAGGATTCTACTCAAGAGTGGATTCCATTCAAGGTGGGATTCTACCCAAGCTGGAATTCCAGAAGTTGAAGAATTCCCTCCTGTCGTATCTCAGGAGGGGGATGTCCGTCGCAGAAGGCCTCCAGGGGTTTGCCTGGATATAAGGACCCTTCTTAGACGCTAAGGGAGGCATCCGTGCGCCCTAAGGTGGAAAGATGGGGACTTTCTGGTGTGTGCTTTGGGAGCTCTGTTCCTGTAGCCAATGGGCGCGCTCTCATTGGGGAACTTTGGAGTAATCCTGCACTTTGCACCCAAGAGCTCTGGATCACCTGTCCTGCTATCTGGTGGGTGCTTCTCATTCGGGGGACAGGGATGCGTTCTGCATTTGGGGTAAACCACGGCTATACCTGCATCCTTGAAATCAAGAAATAGCTGGTAGCGGATAGGACTAGTCCTCGACGGGGGAAGTTTCCTTATCCGTGAAGTCTTGAGATCTTGGATGAGCCTTGGGCCTTTGTGGTTAGGCCTCATCGTAGAACATTCCGGAAGCTGGTCCGTTATCCGAGCCCATTTGGGTTTCTTGCTCTCCAAGAACTACGTATGGCTTGATCCCCTATAAATACCGGGGTACGTAGGCCGATTGGGGGGTTGGAAGTCGAGAGCTCTAAATAGCCGCCACTAACCCTATCAATCTCAGCCACCAATTACACACAGCAACCACACGCCACCATTTTTTTTTCGGCAAAGAACCACCACTGTAGATCTTGTTTCCGGCGTCGTACCTCGAATTTTGTTGTTACCAAATTCCTCCGTCAACAAATTGGCGCTAGAAGGAGGGGAGCCAATCAAGATCTTCATCTTAGGAGGAAAAGATGTCTCACAATCAACGTAGGGGTTCTCGCGAAGAAGAAGATTACGATTCTGAAGATAGTTTGGGGGGTAACCAAACCCGCCATGAGGCTTATATTCCGGAAGAAGTTCCTCAGGGGACTCCAATCACCGTAGGTGGTCAGCCGCCTGTTCTTATCAGTAACGCGGCATTAATGGAACAACTATACCGCATGGGTGATGCCCTAAACGATTTTGGGGCAAGATTGTGTTCCGTGGAGGAAAATCAGGGATCAAGGAGAAAATCTCGGAATATCCCACGAAACCATCATCGAACCGGGAAAGCCTTTCAAGTTGAGGAAAGCTCTCGTAGAGACGGCGAAGTGCAGGAGAAGAGATTTCAGCTAATTACTCCTCGAAGGTTAGAATACTCTGATCCTATTATTGAACATCCTAGTGAAGATAATTCTGAGCGCAGGTTGTCGAATCCTGAAGCTAGGGCGCGCCCTCACCCTCACCGGTCAGGGCGCACCCCTAGTGAGATTCAGCGGGATGAAGAACAGATCGCTAAGGAGAAGAGAGATTTTGCAAGTTTGAAAGAACGCCTTGGAATAAGGCTTAATGACGATGACCTTAGGATATATCTCCTCGAACTTCAGAAGAAAGACAAAAATTTGGAATCGCGGCCCCGTGATTCACAGCGCACGCCCCCTATCGATGACAGGTCGAGGCCCCTTGGACATGAGCGAGCCCTTCCTCAGAATGGAAATCCACAACGCGTGCCCCCTATTAATGACAGGACGCGGCCCCTTGGACTTGAACAAGCTCCTTACAGAGGCAATGCTGGAAGGCGAAATAACCGTACTGACGGTGATAGAAGAATGGAGATATACAGAGGAGACATGCGACCTCGTAATAGAGAGGGCGCGCCCTCAGATTATAGACCCCCTCGCATTCACCAAGTTCCTTCGAGCACTTCAAGTGAGTCCAGGTCAAGGACGCGCCCTAACTCAGGGGGACAACATCAAAGAGGATCGCGAGAAAATCCAGAACCTCGAGGGAATCAACGGTCTCAGGGAAATCCAGAGAATGAGGGAAATCCTCAAGGTCAGCAAACTCAAACTCAAGGGGATGTCGAGGTTCTGCTTCAAGCAGGAACTCAAGGGGGTGTTCTGACAGTGGCTCCACCTCCACCCCCAGGGGGTACACAAACTGTGGCACAACCAAATATTCAAAATGTTCCCGGGGTTGGGACTTTCAATGTGGATGACTTGAAGAAGCTCATTGCTCACTTGGATGGAGGAAGAATATCTGCTACTGCACAAACATCCTCTCCATTCTCAACCGAAGTAAGAGAGGCGCAGCTTCCTACTGGGTATAGATCTATGACAAATGATTTGCGCTTTCATGGAAATGCAGACCCTGTTGAATTCCTCGGACGCTTTGATATCGAGATGGATGTCTATCAAGTGGCAGAGCTGGCTAGTTGTCGATTGTTGGCAGCAACTTTCAGGGAGAGTGCTCAGCAATGGTTTCAGAAACTTGGCCCGGGAGTTATTACATCTTGGCAGGTGATGAGGAATTTGTTTTTGACTAAATTCCAGGCGGCAGTGAAATATGCCCCTCCCGTCACAACTTTGGCCAATATCAAGCAGAGGGAAGGAGAAAGTCTGCAATCCTATTTCAAGAGATTTAACTCGGAATCAACTCTGGTGAGAGGAGCAACTGATGAAACGCTCAAGAGTTTTCTAATAGCTGGATTATCAGTGGGAACCGATTTCTGGAAACATTTAAAGGACGAGATCCACCGACATTGGCCGATGTGTTTGCACAAGCTGAATCTTTCAAGATAGTGGAACAGTCTTTGGCAGATAATCGAAAGACCGATAATCAAAACAGTTCTAAGGTAAAGATCGGAAAGAGGAAGGATAGGTCTCCTAGTCCAACTCGCCGGATAGCAACAGGTGCTAATCGGGTGAACTAAACTGAATCTGGCAGAAATTGGGGTCCCCCAGATACTTACAACTATGATCAAAGGCCGGGTAGTTATACGCCTCTTGCGGCCTCCATTGAACATATTTTTGAAGTGAACAAAAATAAAGGATTCTTCAGAAAGCCAGAGCCTCTCTCTTCTTGGCAAAGTAAAGACAAGAGAAAGTACTGTGAATTCCATGAGTCTTCTGGGCACAATACTCATGAGTGCCGTCAATTGAAGGATGAGATTGAGGATCTAATCAAGGAAGGATATCTAACAGAATGGATTATCAGAGAGGTAAAAAAACATAGGGAGAATCCTGATAAGAGAGATGAAGGGCGTGCCCTCCATGTTGATGGTAAGCCTGAAGAGAAGAAGTTTGTGAAGGAAGGAAGTATTCACACTATCTTTGGTGGACACCACCTGGGAGGTGACAGTAATCATGCTATGGAGAGGAATACTAGGGAAGCAAGATACCGACCTCTTACAAATGTGAATAGTTTGGAGTTGAGGCCGCCTAAATTGTTCAAAGGAGAATTTGCTGATATCACTTTCACTGAAGAAGAAGCAAGATGGGTACACCATCCTCATAATGATGCTTTGGTGGTGGCAATTCAGATTGGGTCCAAGAATGTGCATCGAGTTTTTGTTGATAATGGAAGTTCAGTGAATATTCTGTATTACAGCACTTACCAAAAGCTGGGACTTCTAGATAAGGATATGATTCAAGATAACGGATGGATCTATGGTTTTTCGGGCGAATCTGTAAATGTCATGGGAGCTATCAAGTTACCAGTAACTCTCGGGGAAGGAACTCTTTCTGTGACTCAAATGATGGATTTCATGATTTTCAATGTAGAATCGTCACACAACGCTTTAGTAGGACATCCTTTGTTAAAAGAAATGAAGGTTGTGACCTCCATATATCATCTTGCAATGAAGTTTCCTACACCAAACGGTGTGGGAACAATCCGAGGATCCCAGCATGATTCGAGAGATTGTTATCACAAGGCAATCAAGGGATTCAGGAAACTGCAGAATGGAGGGCGCGCCCTCAATGAAAGTAGTTCAGGGGTTATGAGTATTGTCCTGGGAGAAGTAAAAGTACACTATCTTGTCCAAGAACCAGTAGAAGACATGCCCCCATTTAGGGCGCGCCCTGAGGAGGGTATTCCAGTGCTTGATGATCTTCAGGATGGGATTCTGGAGGAAATTGAGGAAGACTCAGAGGAGGTGATTTCGGTTAATATCAGAGGTGAACAGGTTGAAGGGAGGCGAATGTTACTTGAAGGCTTGGTGCATACCCTTGTTGAGGAAGACTTCCCTCTTAAAGAGGACGCGCCTTCCAAGGATGCAGCACCAATTGAGGATCCACGAAATTTTGATTTTGATCTAGATCCGAGAACGCCACAACCTGTGGAAAAGACTGGTCCTGCAGAGGATACCATCCCAATCATGGTGGATGAGAAAGATGCAGGTAAAATTTTGAGAATTGGATCTCAACTGAATTCCAAGCTGAGAGGAATGCTCACCAATTTTCTCTTGAATAACTTGGATGTATTTGCTTGGAGTCATGCTGATATGGTGGGAATCGATCCAGAGGTTATGTGTCATCATCTGAACATAGATCCCACCAAGAAGGGAATTCGCCAGAAACGTCGACCTGTGAGTGGAGAAAGAGCTATAGCATTAAAAGAAGAAGTTGATAGACTTCTGGATGTTGGTTTGATCAAGGAGTCATATTATCCAAATTGGTTGGCTAATCCAGTTCTTGTCAAGAAGCCTAATGGAAAGTGGAGAACTTGTGTGGATTTCACGTATCTGAACAAGGCTTGTCCTAAAGATAGTTTTCCTTTCCCTCGAATTGATCAGTTGGTGGATGCTACAGCTGGCCATGCTCTTTTGAGTTTCATGGATGCTTACTCGGGCTACAATCATATTCCTATGTATGAGCCAGATCAGGAGCATACTTCTTTTATCACAGATAGAGGGTTGTATTGTTACATTGGAATGCCATTCGGTTTGATTAACGCCGGAGCCACCTATCAAAGGTTGGTAAACAAGATGTTCAAAGACCTGATTGCATTTAGAGCAGATGTTCGAAGTATTAAGAAAGTTCAGAATGAAGTTGAATCTTCAAAAATGTGTGTTTGGAGTGGAATCCGGAAAGTTTTTGGGATTCATTGTCAACCATCGTGGGATCGAGGCGAATCCAGCCAAGATTAAAGCCTTACTTAATATGAAATCTCCATCTAGTATGAAGCAAGTTCAGAGTTTGGCTGGAAGAATTGCTACACTAAATCGCTTTGTGTCAAAATCTTCGGATAGATGTAGAGAATTCTTCAAGGCAATCAAGGGAGCATCCAAAGATTTTGTGTGGACTCCTGAGTGTGAAGAAGCTTTTCAGAAAATCAAGGAGCAGTTGGGGAATCCTCCGCTCTTAGCCAAGCCCGTGGAAGGAGAAACTTTGATATTATATTTGGCAGTTTCGGAATACTCCATTAGTGCAGTATTGGTAAGAGAAGAGATTGATCATCAGTCCCCGGTTTACTATGTGAGCAAACGTTTGCATGATGCAGAGACCCGATATGCCAGTATGGAAAAGTTGGTTTACGCTTTAATCTTGGCGGCAAGAAAACTTCGTCCTTACTTTCAAGCTCATAAGATCGAAGTTCGTACTGCTTATCCATTAAGGAGTATTCTTCACAAACCGGAAGCTTCAGGAAGAATGTTGAAATGGGCCATCGAATTAGGGCAGTTTGATTTGGGATATACACCATGAACAACAATTAAAGGTCAGGCTTTAGCGGATTTCATCCTGGAGTTTGATTCAGAGACCGAGGAAAAGTCGGTTGTATTAGTGGAACCTGGAATTCCTCCTAAGAGGGCGCGCCCTCTTGAGGAAGTTCCCCAACCTTGGTGGAAGTTGCACGTAGATGGAGCTGTGAACAATGGGGGAGCTGGTGCAGGAGTAATTTTGGTGACGCCGGAAGGAAATCAATTCATGAGTGCAATTCACTTCAAATTCGAGGCAACCAATAATGATGCGGAGTATGAAGCTTTGATTAACGGATTGAAGATGGCTTTGGAAATGAAGGTAGCAAATTTGATCGTGTCGAGTGATTCGGAATTAGTAGTCAGGCAGATCAAAGGGGGTTTTCAGTGTAGAGGTCCAAGAACAGAGCTTTACATGAAGTGTGCACAGCGATTAATTCAGAAGTTTCGAGAAGTAAGGTTGGACTGTATTCCTCGGGATGAAAATTGCAGTGCGGATGTTTTAGCTAAGTCAGGATCTCAGAAAGATGCTATGTTGTTAGGAACGGTTCCTCTACAAGTTCAAGAAGTGCCTAGTATTCCGGAAGTAGAAATTATGGAAGTGGAAATGGTACCGCAAGCTACTTGGATGACTCCAATTTTAGAGTATCTCCGTAAGGGGATTCTTCCGATCAATAAGATTGAAGCAAGACGTCTTCGATATCATGTTGCCAGGTTTGTAGAGTATGATGAAATTCTGTATAAGAGAGGTTTCAATCAACCGCTTCTGAAGTGCATAGATGGAGATGAATGTAATTACATCCTAAGGGAGGTGCATGAAGGAATTTGTGGAAATCACTCGGGGGGTGGTTCGTTGGCAATGAAGGTGTTAAGGCAAGGTTATTATTGGCCTACTATGAAGAAGGATGCCTATGGGTTTGTCAAGGCATGTGATAAATGTCAAAAGTTTGCCAATTTTTCAACGCTTCCGGTGACTACTTTGACTTCTATGATGAGTCCATGGCCGTTTGCTATGTGGGGAATCGATCTTATTGGAGAACTCCCCAAGTCTAAGGGAGGAGTCAAGTATGCTGTTGTTGCTGTAGATTACTTCACCAAATGGGCGGAAGCGATGCCCTTGGCCACAATCACAGCAAAGAAAATTAGGGATTTTGTGTTTAACTCCATTGTGTGCAGGTTCGGGATTCCCTACAAGCTTATTTCAGATAATGGAAAGCAGTTTGATAGCAAAGAGTTGCGAAAGCTATGTGAAGATTTAGGAATCAAGAAAGAGTTTGCAGCTGTATATCACCCTCAGAGTAATGGGCAGACTGAAGCTATTAACAAGATAATCAAGCACACTTTGAAGACCAAATTGGAAGAGAACGAAGGGAATTGGCCCGAGGAACTTCCTATGGTCTTATGGTCGTATAACACAACTCCAAGAACCACAACTGGAGAGTCTCCTTTCATGTTGTCTTATGGGTGTGAGGCAATGGTTCCAGTGGAAATTGGAGCAGGATCATTCCGAAGAGATTTGTATGAGGAAGAATCGAATATGGTGAACCAAAGGATAAATCTTGATTTTCTGGAGGAGGCAAGGACTAACTCACAGTTGAGGTTGGCAACTTATCAACAAAGGGTTGCAAGGTATTACAACAGGAAAGTAAAAACTCGTCCTTTTAGTGTGGGTGATTTGGTTCTTCGGAAGGTTATGCCAAATACAAGAATTGCAGCTCATGGAGTTTTTGGTCCAAACTGGGAAGGACCGTACAAGATCAAGTCTATCATTTGGGAAGGAACTAATCATTTGGAAGACTTGGATGGCAATACCATCCCAAGAGCATGGAATGCAGAGCATTTGAAGAAATATTATCAGTAGGGCGCGGCTTTGGCCCCCTATTATATGAAGGCTTATATTTAAGTTATAGACTAGCATAAATAAATCTTCTCCTAGTCTAGGGGGGTAGTGCATATACGCCTTCCTTAGTTCTAGTTGAGATTTATTATTTTTATATTGTGGTTTTTCGAAGATTATTCTCCTTAGCTCGGGGGGTAATACATGTATACCTTCCCCTGTTCTGTTGAGATTTAATGGAAATAAAGAAGTTATTTGAAGATTATTGAAGTATGTCAATATATTTTTAGCTGTTTCTTGAAGATTTTTTGTTTGAACGAGAAATCGTGCTCCATATCTTAGGGCGCGCCCTATTAAACTCTGCATAATTACAAGTAATATTGACAAGATAAAGGGATACTGGAAATGTCCTAGGGCGCGTTCTCAACCTATATTTAAAGAATTTCTGAAGATATTAAGTCACAGTTAAAGAATTTCTGAAGATATTAAGTCACAGTTAAAGTTTAAGTTGAAGATATTTTCTTAAATGAGAAGGTCACGCCCCCGGTTAGGGCGCGCCCTCATTTGAAGAATTTAACAAATAAAAGCATGAAGATAAGTAATAAGCATAGCAAAGTTCAAAAGGCACTAAAAGTTAGGAATTACAACTTGCAGGGTTTTACAAAGGACCCGCACCTTAAAAGTTAAAGTATGTACGAAACAGGTTTAAAGACTGAAACCCTAAGGCGCGTCCTTAGGGGGAGAAGAAGGGATGACCTTGGAAGGTGAAAGAAGCGCATCCTGAGCATCGTTTGGGCGAACCGTTTTAAGGGGAGATACATTTGCGGGAGGAGAGTTCTGAGTAGGGATAACTGCAGGAGAGGGTTGAACATTGTCAGTAGAGGGCGCACCCTCGGAAGCATCCTCTAATCCTAGTTCCACTCTTTTTGCCTTAATGGCTAAGGTTTGGTCAACCTTAAACTTTGCTATATCCTCAGCAGCAGCAGGTCCAAATTTTTCCCAATCATAGTCAGGATCGTTGGCTAGAAAGCCAATAAGATAGAAGTTAAAACCCTTTTCAAAGTTTTCATCTTCAATGGCTTCTCTCTACTCTTTTAACTTAGCCTTTTCGATTTCTAGGGCACTTTGCTGAGCTCGGAGTTCCTCCATTTGCTTTCTCAATCTCTCAACATGGTCGCTGAGAAATAAGCCATTATCAATAGATTTCTGAAGATCTAGCTTGAGGGTGGCAATCTCGGCATCTTTGGCATCGCTTTCTTTTTTCCATTTGTTATCATTTTCGATAACCATCTTTGAGTATTTTCTGTTCTCAGTCTCAAGCCTATTGATATGGAGTTTTTCTTTGTGCACTCTCTGGGCGCGCCCTAGAGATTGGATGAGTAGCTGGGCAGATGCTCGAATCATGGACTCAGATTCTTCATCAGCATTCATATTTTGCCAAAAATCCACTTCGTTTTCTTTAATAAGAGGAGCTGCAGCTGGACCGATCAAAGTCTCAACGTACGAGGGCGCGCCCTCAGTTCTTGGTTTCTTGCCCATATTGATTGCAGGTTCCTGTGTTTCGGCATTCCTCTTTAAGGATTCAGAATATGGGGTGACTATGTCATAGAAGTCTTTCTTTGGAGCAGGGCGCGTCCTGGAGTCAGAAGTGCCTGATTGGTTGATATTCTTTTCCTTGTCATTTTTCTTTTTGGCAGCTCCAAATCCACGAGGAATCCTAGGAGCCATACCTGTACAAGACAAAAGAGAAGAAAGGTTAGGCCGCGCCCTGAGTAAAGAAGGCAAAGTATAAAATGAAACATAAGAAATGAAAAAGAAATGGTTAGGGCGCGCCCTATCCTACATTATAACTATTACCTTCTTCAGAATCAGAATTTTCATTTTCGCTATCACTAGATGAAGAGGTGGGAACAGCGATGCCATTTCTAAATTTTTTAAATTTACAAATGGAACCAACCCTGTTGGAAAGAATTCCAACCCTTTTTAGATTTTCTTCAGTGATTAGAGTTTGGAGATTAAATTTCTCCGCTGCAACTTTTAGGATGGCTCTGGCCCGGGACGAGGCCGCGCCCTGAAGTTCTTTTTGAACTCTTCTATCTGTTTTAGTTTAAAGAAATTAATTAAAGTTAAAAGAAAGTCGAAATAGGAGAAAGGAAGAGTGTAGGGCGCGCCCTCACTTACAGGGATCTGTATTGAATTGAAGACGAACTCGAGGAACATCCCAGATGAAGAAAAAAGGTTCCTTCCATCTTTTGGTGTGGCTAAATCTTCCCTCAGAAAAACCTTTGTTGTTGTAAGGTTTGTTGATTACCAGATAATAATACCCAATGCTTGATTGGCGGATGCTAAAGAAATAGCTGATTTCTGGCATGGAGGGTGCCCCGAAACCCAGGTCATGGTAGAGAATAAATAAGCCTAGAACGAGTTTATAGCTGTTGGGAGAAAGTTGGATTGGAGCTAGATCATACCATTCAAGGATCTCTTTTAAGTAGGGATGTAAAGGCGCGCCCACACCTAGAGCAATGAGTCTCGGGGTAAGAACCATCCTTGGAATTTTGAAATCTCCACCATAGTTGAAAATATGAGGTCGATGGTGGGAGTGAGGAATTGTCCAGAGTCCTTCTTGGCCATAGTATTTCATAGCCCATTCCACTTCATCATTGGTGGCGGTAGAAGACATGCTCACACAGGCTAATTTGCCCTGTTTCTTTCTAAGTTGGTTCTTTTCTTTTTCAGATATATCATTATATCTGCCCCAATCAATGTCAATCTCTGCATCAAGGACTTCCCAATGTTCGAATGGGGTAGGTGATGAAGGTGGAGATGTTGGTTCAGAATTGATTACTGGTGAGATAGACGAGGCGGAAGGCGCGCCCTCAAAGGAATATGTATCAGAAGAATGCGTGTCACTGAGAGAATTAAGGTCCGGAGTATAATCATTATCAGATGGGTCTGTGTATATGAGATTTGAAGTCTTTTCAGGGATTGGTGTTGGAATTTTTTCAGGTATGTGAGTGCTGAGGGGAATACCATCAAGGGAGTCTTCACTAGAAAAATTCATCCTGCCTTCGTTAAAATCTTTAATAAGGCGCGCCTTATCTTCAGGAGAAATAAACGAGAAAGGGCTCCTATAAGGTTCAGGAGATAAAGGGGGTGGTAATGGAGAATGGATCCCTAAACGATCGTTGAATTCCCTAAATGGGTGAAAAGGTGGAGACGCGCCCTCCAGCTGCAAAATTAAATGAAAAAGGGGACTTAGGGCGCGCCCAAGAATTAAATAAACAGAAGAAGTTTTTACAAATTAAGATCGAAGGACGTTTGCAAGAGCTATTCTAAAAATCCAAGGCATGTTGTATATTTTACCCTGATTTCTACTGAAGACGCGTCCTGGATAGAAGGCGCGCCCGAGAAAAGTTTTATGAAGAATTAAACTTTTAAAGTTACATTGTGATATTAGAAGAATCCAAGACGCGCCCTGTGTTAAAGGCGCGCCCTGAGAATTAATTAGCCGTATCGATTTACCAGAAACATATTTTAGAAAAATTACAACAACAAAAAAAGATCAAATGCACATGCATACATATATACATACAATCGGTTTTGAAGAACACGAAAATGACCAAAGGTCAAATCGCAAAATCGAACAATATACATGGTAAAAACGCAAGTTAAGGTATAAAAATGTACCTTAGAAGTTCTGGAACGAGATTTGTGGAAGAAAATTGAAGAAAACTGTCGAGATTAGCCGGATTTTCGCTCGGAAAAGAAGAAATCGCCGGAGTAAGTTTCTGTAGAGAGAAAATAGAAAAAGAGTAAAGTAAGAGAGAAGGGGGGTATTTATAGGGGTTTGGAAAGATAGCGGATTACAGCTGTAAACCGTTTGGAATTCTGAGGACGCGCCCTCTTCCAAGGCGCGCCCTGATGAAATACTGTGGGAATTTTGTATTCTTGAAGAAAATTCCATATTTTATCTCTGATTTCATATGGAATTTGGGGGTAGTTGTTATAGCCAAAATTCAGTTCGGGTATTTTCAAGATGGATTCGGGTCAAATACAAGTTAAATTTGGGGAATTCTAGGATTAATTAGGGTTTAGGCAGAAAGGGGAAAGGTCAGGCCGCGCCCTCTCTTTCTCAATAAAGAGGGCGCGCCTTAAATATAAAATATGGAGACAAATTGATTCAAGGTGGTTTTTTGAGAAGACATTAAAGAAATCTTTCTTAGGATTCTACTCAAGAGTGGATTCCATTCAAGGTGGGATTCTACCCAAGCTGGAATTCCAGAAGTTGAAGAATTCCCTCCTGTCGTATCTCAGGAGGGGGATGTCCGTCGCAGAAGGCCTCCAGGGGTTTGCCTGGATATAAGGACCCTTCTTAGACGCTAAGGGAGGCATCCGTGCGCCCTAAGGTGGAAAGATGGGGACTTTCTGGTGTGTGCTTTGGGAGCTCTGTTCCTGTAGCCAATGGGCGCGCTCTCATTGGGGAACTTTGGAGTAATCATGCACTTTGCACCCAAGAGCTCTGGATCACCTGTCCTGCTATCTAGTGGGTGCTTCTCATTCGGGGGACAGGGATGCGTTCTGCATTTGGGGTAAACCACGGCTATACCTGCATCCTTGAAATCAAGAAATAGCTGGTAGCGGATAGGACTAGTCCTCGACGGGGGAAGTTTCCTTATCCGTGAAGTCTTGAGATCTTGGATGAGCCTTGGGCCTTTGTGGTTAGGCCTCATCGTAGAACATTCCGGAAGCTGGTCCGTTATCCGAGCCCATTTGGGTTTCTTGCTCTCCAAGAACTACGTATGGCTTGATCCCCTATAAATACCGGGGTACGTAGGCCGATTGGGGGGTTGGAAGTCGAGAGCTCTAAATAGCCACCACTAACCCTATCAATCTCAGCCACCAATTACACACAGCAACCACACGCCACCATTTTTTTTTCGGCAAAGAACCACCACTATAGATCTTGTTTCCTGCGTCGTACCTCGAATTTTGTTGTTACCAAATTCCTCCGTCAACATAAAGAAATCAACATATACTAGTGCCATAATTTTAGTCCAAATCTGGAATCAGCATTATATATGTACATATAGATAGTACCTAATGAGTGGACCTTGTCATCCTTTTTAATTATTTCGGAACAGCATAAAAAATTCTGTGCCTTGAATGCATATAATTGTGCCTATGAATTAGATTTTGTACTGCTGAAGTTGTAATTTATCCACCCCTTTCAATGCCTATATCTAATTTATCCAGGCCAAAAGATAAAACGGTGGGAAAGTCCCACTAGATGTCTCCTCTGTCCCATCACAGTTAAGCAAAAGCTATCTAAAGGGAAGGGTGACTGAATATGACATAGAAAATGAACGTATTTCTCAATATTTTCTCAACATGGTATACAACGAGGAAACAGATAATGACAGTATTTAGAAAAGTTCACAACCACTACTGGATAGGAGAAAATGCCCTAAATGCCTACCATTCAAACTCAATGGACCGAAATACCAATGGGCGGAAGCAGCGGCCCTATTTACCCACGAGTTGCGCATCTTGGACATGCATGTCCTGGGATGCGCATGTTGAACATGCGTAACAGGGGTCACGCATCTCCCATATGCGTGATGACGTCAGATGATATCATTTTTTCAAAATTCGCTCCGGTGCTCAGACGACAAAAAAAATCGCCACAAAATCTCCCCCCTCCGTTCTCCACATTCCAGCCACCTACACCAAAACTGAGCACATCAAAACGATGCCCACAGCTCCCTCTTCAGTTTTCCATGTTCGTTCATTGATTTCTGGCCCCGCAGGGTCGTGCACGAGCGAATCGGAAAACGAAATCGGAAAATGGAGCTCGAATTGGGCCTTTTTAATTCGGTGATATAAACGAAAAACGAAAGGTAGAGGGTTGTAGAGGAGGAGAAGATGTTCATTTTGGTGTATGGTATGTTAGTGTTGGATGCCCGGAAAGAGTGTATGAAGTGATCGAAGTTTTGGTCAAAAAATCTCTCCGGTGGCGGGGTGGAAGACGATGAACAGTGCCAGAGGTCACGCATGTTCAAAATGCGTGTCTGACCTAACGCATGTTCAACATGCGTGTCCCTGGTTACTGTTCACGAATGCAGAATTCAGTTTGTAAAGCACACGGTTGCACCACATGCGTGTACAGATGCGTGTCCCATGGGTATTTAGGGCCACCTGTTCCGCCGGTGGGTATTTTGGGCAAAAATGTTTGATTGGTGGGTATTTAGGACCATCACCCTAGTACAAGCACATAATAAATATGCCCTCTTGTGAAAATAACCCAAAATTTAAAAAAAGCTACCAATTTTTTTTTTTTGTGGAACTATCTCTTCCCTATATACTAGTATAATTTTATCCCATGTCATGGATGGAATATTTCCGACAGACAAATAACTGACAAAGACACAATTCGTGCATATCACTTCTTCCAGAACTCCCAACTTTTTGATTTTGTACATAATTACATGTAACATTTTATTCTCAGATGAAAACACATAGACAAGCAAGCAGAACGACAAGGACAGCTTCATATAGATACCAAAAGTATGGAAAAAAAATGAGAAATTAAGTGAAGACCAGTGAGAACATACATTTGATCAACCTTTTCAAGCAACCTCCAATCGTGATATCATCTGGTTAAATAGTCGGGCTCTTTTAATCAAGAAATACTGCAAATATGAAAAGAAAAAAAAAAAAAGGTCATATTCATAAAAATCTAGTACTTAAATGGAGTTGCAGGCTATGCCAGTCCTTATAGGGTTGCCCGGGTTAGCGCAGGAAAGCAAGGACAACATATGCAGACAATGATGAAAACAAAAATTATAGAAAAGCTGGGACTCTTGACAATAAATCAGGCATCAAAGGACGTTTGTTCAACATTGCAAAGAGAATTGCATCAGCTAAAATTATTTGATTTATCTCACTAAAATTAGTTATATTTAACAACCGCTTCAAAATGAAAATAACCGCAAATTCTGAGTTTTTAGTAATCACTTAAGGTAATCTTGAGTTCTTGACTTGTTAAGTCCAGAACACATCATCCCCTTGATTACCAATCAGGATCAGGAAGCTTATTCTTATAGATAATTTTAAGGAAGAGGATGAATAATAAGAAAAATCTTAACTATTCTGGTTAGTTGCAGTGATTGCTCCACATTAGTAATTAAAGCAAGGCACTTTCGTTTACGTATAATCGCCTCATATACTGAATCTGTGATTATGTTCTACACTAACCAATCGAAACATGTGAAGACATTTGACTATGGGTTTTGAACTGGTATTAGTTCTCTTGATTTAAGTTATACTTATATGCAATAAATGTTCCACTGAATCATGCCATTATGCACAATTAAGTATTTGTTGGTACAAATTTGTTATAACTGGTTCAGTTTAATATAGGGTTATTAAGACATTGGCCCTCGAAGTTTGGCCAAATGTACACATAAACCCTTAAAAGTAAAAAAAAATGTACCTCCGTGCCCCTGAAGTATGTCATTTGTACGTATCGGCCACTTTCACGATCAAATCGGCCAAAATTTAAATATCGCCGGTGAAGTAGAGGGTAATATTGGAAACTATGTGTTGATGTGTACAAATGTACATACTTCAAGTGTAATTTGGTAAGACAAAAAAAGTCACTTGTTTTCCCTCCTAAAATCTCCCGCCAATCCACTTCTCTACTTTTCCCTCTCTTTATATTGGTACAGTAGCCATTACAATCTAAATTAGCAGCCACTACTATCTAAATTAACAAACTACTCTCAATGGAAGGTTGCTATTGTCGTTGCAAGAAGAGTGCTGTGTTGAAAACTTCATGGACTGATTTAAATCCGGGAAGGAGATTCTGGGGATGTTCTTTCTACAAGGTATGAACCTAGTTTTAACTATTTTCCAGAAAAGTATGACCCCTAATATCATTCGATTATATAAATGCGGGATAGTATGAGGAAGGGGTGCAATTTCCACCTTTGGTTTGATCTGCCCATGTGCCCTCGATCGAAGGCTATATAATTCCTGGAATGTTGAGAAAGGTTGAAAAACTTGAAGCCGAACTTGCTCAAAAGAAAAGGAAGGAGAGGATGTTCTACATGATGTTCCTAATGATGTGTTTGATATGGTTTTTTTGCAAGTAAATAATTAAGTAATTGCAATGTAGGTTGTTTTGTATTAATTTTGGCAATGTAATTGAATACAACCAGCAGCAATTATGTACTCATCCTACAACATCTTATGAATGATATTATATTACAAGTCTTGTTTTCTAAATGTGTTAATTTGTACAAATTGCATACTTTAAATGGTAAAATGTTTATACTATTAGTAAGAAATGAAACGAGGCAACATAACACAATTTTTCCTTGGAATGCAAAATGAGATACCAAAAGTTCAACAAACCATTCAGAAGTCTATCATTCATTACATAGCATTGTGATCTTCAACCTTCGATCTTTTTAATCTGGATTAGCTTTCCTTTGCTAGGGTTTATGTCGCTAAACGAAATATGTTAAGGGTTTGTGGGTCTAATGAATCGTAGTTTTGATGTATATCGTTTTTATTTGTTATGTAACGTTACAAGCTGATTGAAATTACTACCTTACCCCCTCACAGAAGTGCAGACTTATAATTTCAGGCTTATTTATATCGGACATATTTCAGGGGCACGGAGGTACGTTTTTTTACTTTAAGGATTTATGTGTACATTTGGCCAAACTTCGAGGGCCAATGTCTTAATAACCCTTTAATATATTGTCTCCCCAGTATAAACAATTAGATGCAAAAATCTGTCTGCATTTCTTTTAAAAAATGTATGAGTAATTTTCATCTTAATAATAGTCAGTAAGCAACAAAATGTAAAAGAACAAGTATGACCAACATATATATCATATAGCACAGATGATCCTAGATTTTGGCAACTATAAACTTTGATCAAAGCTAATTTAAACCCAGGACAAATGAATAATTTGTTAGACATGTTCTTTTGTAACCTTAAATAGACTGTATTAGCAATGATCCACCATAAAAAATTTGAAGAATGGTAGATCAATTTTTTTTAAGGTGGGCTAAATGACTACATCAGCACATAATAAATTTTACTACCAAGTACCAACAACAGAAGCTAAGCACCTCTTTAAGATTTCTTATTTCCCTAGGCCTCCTCAAAACCATAGCATATAAGTTCAGTTATCTTCTCACATGTTGTCCACTCGAGTAAGCTTGTATACTGTTCACATGTCAGTATGAAGTTGGAAACTGTTGGAAATCATTTTAATAAGAATTTCAGACTCCTTGTCGAAGCAAAAGGTAATATCACTATAGGTGGAATAACACTCTGAAATAAAGACTTTTGCTACATATATCATCTCTGAGTTGTACTGTTTATATAAAATAGGAATTTGCATTTCACTGGAGGTATGCCTGCTGAAATGCAATAAATTTTTTGTAGTAAGATTATCACGAATTGAGTTTGCATAGTAGATGCAGAGCAATTTGATATTTGAATTATTTGTTAGTTATTTAATATTGTTACTTAGATATAACTGTCTTGGTAATTAAATGTTTGTATTATCTAATTAGGAATATCTTAGATTGATCAACTAGAAGACTTATTTTGACATATCTAATTATTTTATGTCTTGCCTAAAATACGTGGCTTGCCATTAGCCATTCCTTGATCTTGTATAGCACTGTCTTCGTAAACTTATTTTCTTCTGCAATGTAATTTCGAACATCTAGAGCTCATCAAAAAAGAACTTGAAAATTCACAGTAAATAGGGACAGAAAGACTCCTTCATTGATGTGCAACTGTGCAAGTGGAAACTGTCAAAACAAAACAAAGAAGCAATGCAGCCATCTTTATGATCACCTGACCCACAAGTGCCTAGGCAAAGCTACAACAAAAATTTCGAATATTCTGTAATGTTCGTCCTACATTGAGTCTACAATATGTATAAGTATAATGTAAGACAGTAAGTAGACGTTGCTGGGGAACTCTTACGACCTTACTTTCCAGAAACTGTAAACTATTCCCCAATTCTAAATCATTATATGGAGATGTATATACCTTGTGTAATTTATTCAACAATAAGTACCTTTCGAAAATCATATTGATCTGCCATCATATGACCTTCAATTTAACTTGTTTTTTTATCTAACTCAATACAAACTTTTCAGTGCTTGCACGGCGGTGCAATTACTAGTTCTATAAACTTTAACTGCTTATCTCATCCACTCTTCAAGTCATAAACAAAAATGTTCATTCGGTTTATTTCAATAATCCCAATAATCCGAATCCTTATAATTACTTATAACACTTTCTATATACCAAAGCAAATTTTATCCGGTAAAGTTAGAATATCCCGGTAAGTCATTTTCAAGTTCAACTAGCCATGTTTGTTTCAAGGGATTATAATCCCCAAACTATTACCTTATAAATCCCAAACGTAAGGGATTATAATCCTATGAATTCACATTTTGATCATTGTTTTAGTTCACTCTCATGGGATTATAATACCTTGTGAAAGAAGGTATTATAATCCCATAGAAATGAATCAAAAAGATGATAGCAATATACTTTCATGGGATTATAATCATTTAAATTTAAGAAAGATAGTGTAATTTTCCAAGGATTATAATCCCCTAAAACAAACATGGCCCTAGTGTTAAGTTACCAGGTTTACGCACAATGCAATGGAATTTCGGACCTCCAACACACAAATGCATATATTGTGGCGCAATTTTATTGTATGAAGAAAGAGCGAACAAGTCTAAAAATTCTGTACAGCCTAAATTCTCATTTTGTTATATGCAAGGCCACGTACAATTACCTCTTTTGAAAGAACCTAGGGGTGGAAAACGGATAATACGGATACGGATACAGCTATATCCGAATCCGGATCCGTTTTTTACAACCGTATCCGTATCCGGAAATATCCGAAAAAACCTTATCCGAATCCGAATTCGCCAAATATTATCCGGATACGGATAATGTCCGAATCCGAATCCGTTTTGCAAAAAAAGAATTTTTTTTTTGTTGAAATTTGCATTATTATAAAAAAGCAGGCATATTTTGCAAAAAAAAAAAAAAAGGCATATACTTTATCCAAATTACAAAAACCATGTACACAAAATTACACATCATCGTCTCTAAATAACTTGCAAGTTCATCAAAATTTATTACAAATTTACAATGGGAATTCGATAAATAGTATCACTTCGACACTTTCACTTCTTTGAGAGCTCATAAATGATAATGGCAAGGAATCAGGAAAATTTCGAGTTTCCTACGAAAAGAAATCAACAAGTTGAGTGTGATTATCATTGCATGAAGTAGGCAGCGTAGCGTCTAATGTAAATGATCCACCAGAGAGCTCCATAGTGATTTTATCTGCAACACAACTTGGAAGATTATATAAGCATTCATAATATGGACTTTGGCAAGTTGTTATGTACAAAGTGTTTAATGCAGCCAGCTAGTTACTTGGTGTTTAATGGTGGACTAAAAGAGATGCTAACAACCTTAATATAATACCTCAGCAATAGCATCAATACGTCATTACATATTTACGTAAGTTTGGAATCTTATGTTCATTTACATATTTACATGTTCATGATATATAGTCATTTACATGTAATAAATGACGAGAGAAAAAAAACTACTCTAACATCCTAGTACTCTTATAAATAAAAGAACAGCTAAAATATAAAGGTATAAAATCTTTATTTCACTTTTATTCAAGGGTTATTTTGAAAGTTAAGCTGTACCTCCTGTTGCGGACAGAAAAGGGGAGGGAATTCGGGTTGGTATGGTGCACCCCAATATAGCACCAACATCAATAAACTTTGTATAGAACATAAATGTCACCAATACACAATGTCAATGGTTAGCATCAACAAATAGTGGTGCAAGAATGATATCAAGTTGCAGACAACACTAATCAATTCTTTCCAACAAACATATAAAACTTTACAATCCACAGAAGAAAATGCCTAACCTAAATTAAAAGGGATACACAGCGAATCCCAACCTGTTACCATATGCATATAATAAATTTGTTTTATTTGGCTAGTGATGATTGTTTTGAAGCACTGTGCGACAAAGCAAACATCTCACGTATTGTTTACTTAAAGGTGGAAGTATATAATATATTAATCGTATATGAAGATAAGGAGTTCATCTCTTTTAATCCAGTGCAGAATAAAATCCAAGAATGTGATCTTCCAGAAACCAGCCTGCTTCTGAGCTTAACAACCTTAATATAATACCTCAGCAATAGCATCAATATCAGTAAATCATTGTAGAAATGCAGAATTATCAGAAATACATGAGGTTACCAGATGGTCCAGATTGGAGGCTTAAAAATCGACGTTCCATTCATTATAAGTAAAATCACAAGTCGCATCCTCGACAGCTTTTCCAGATTGGCCTATAACAAATTAGCTAATTCATTCTTGACATGTATCATTTTAAATCAGTATTACAAGTAACAGTGAAAATCTTGCAAAAAGTAATTAAATACGTAATTAACTAGTGAACTAGTGAAGGACCTTATAATATAGCATGATTGAAGTAGAGATTTGATTAGCATGTTTGGTAAAAGTTTAAACAGAACAGAAACTTACTTAATTAATCAGTCTGATGCATCTTACTTAATTAATCAGTCTGATACTCTGATGCATCGTCCATGTATATAAATAAAGCTTAAGGACTTGGTGGACTAAGGTTACCGAAAGATTGAACTTAATA
Source organism: Kitagawia praeruptora (assembly GCA_037693485.1). Classification (NCBI taxonomy): domain Eukaryota; kingdom Viridiplantae; phylum Streptophyta; class Magnoliopsida; order Apiales; family Apiaceae; genus Kitagawia; species Kitagawia praeruptora. The sequence goes on from CM075352.1 coordinate 132,352,331, forward strand.
AGAATTAACTTAAAACTTCCATTAATAGATACAGTCTTAACCAATTGAATTAAGAACATATCTACCTTGTTCCATTGGATTGAAGATCTGCGATGGAGCGGTGATGTGGGCGGTGGCGCGGTGCTGGTGAAGATCGAAGACCTGAAGATTTGCGATGGAGCGGCGGAAGGAAGCGATGGTCTGATGAATTAGGTATTTAGGTGTACGTGTTAATGTGTTACTTTTAGAGTTTTAGGTATTATTAGACTACGTTACTTTACTCTTTAGATAGTTAGATTATTACTTTACTTATGGTGTAGATTAATTTTTATTTCATTTTATATCAAATTCATTATATTTTATTTTTAAGAGTAAATGATAAAAATTAAAAATATATTATATATAATTATTTTCGGATACGGATATTTTCGGATACGGATGTAACTATATCCATATTCGTATCCTAAACTCTCGGATTCAGATACGGATAATATCCGGTTGACTCCGGATACGGATAATATCCGCTTTTTTCCGGATACGAATACAGATTTTTCGGATGGATATCGGATTTTTCGGATTTTTTTTCCAGCTCTAAAAGAACCACCACCGCTGCTCAAGTACTTGCAATCACCAGAATCTGGACAAAAAGGAAATAAATTCATGGCAAAAATAAGGATTTATAATTCAATGTTTGCAATGGCATCAACTGGTGGACGTATGGATACATCAATCAATAAATCAAAAGGCCCTCCTGTCTACCGAATCAGCGGAACAAGCCATCACAACATTGGATCCTTAGTACCAGCAGACGGCAAAAAGCCAAAATTTGCATAACTATACATATATGATACTGACAATGAAATTGACAACAGAATCAACATAATAAAGAGAAATGGTAAGAAATCAGATATTGACCATGAAGTGGTTATTCAGTTATCTGAGATGTTGGAGCGACACAATATTTTGGTAGAATCTTTTAGAATGGCAAGGGATGCATACAGGGCACAACCAGAGGCCACATTCCGTTTGAGAATCCAACATAAAAGGACTAAAGACGGACGCCAATACAACATTCCAACAGCTTCGGAAATAGCTGGCTTAATAGTTGGCGACCTCGATGAAAAAAATATTGCATGATCGGAAACAAGGACTTGTAGAAAATAGGTACGTGTTTAATTGATGAAGCTAGAACAATGTAAGAGAAAACTCTTGTATTGATATGATATTGCTTGCATATTACATACAGAAGTAACTAATTTATACAAGAACGATGAACAAGAAAGTCTATGCTATTAGTTACAAAGTTGTACAAAGTCTATGTAGCCGAAAGTGAGTTGTAGAAAGTCTTTGTAGCACAAAGTCTAATGTAGTAGCTGAGCACAAAGGCTAAGGTAGTAGCTGTATTTTAACACCCCCCTCAAACTTAAGATGGTTGAAAAACCAACTTGAGTTTGCAATCACGAAATGAACCAGGAGGAAGAGATTTCGTGAAAATATCTGCAACATTATCTGCACTAGAGATAGTATGAAGACGAACCGTTCCTTGTGCAACCTGTTGACGGGTGAAATGACAATCAATCTCTATATGTTTAGTGCGTTCATGAAAGACATCATTGTGAGCAATGTCCCTAGCACTTTTGCTATCACAGTAGATAATAGTGGCTGGAGAATGAGTTACAGTCATTTCTTCAAGTAACCATCGTAGCCAAATTAATTCCTGCGTGGTGTCAGCCAGAGCTCGATATTCTGACTCGGCACTGGATTTTGAGGCAAGGGATTGTTTCTTACTGCGCCAAGAGATAAGAGAGTCACCCAGAAAGAAGCAAAATCCTGTAGTGGAACATCTGGTAGTGGGATCACCACCCCAATCAGCATCAGAATATGCATGTAACTCAAGTGATGAGTTGTATGCATAATGTAATCCATGAAAGATGGTGCCTTTGACATAACGAAGTATGTGAAGGACAGTTGTATAGTGAGGAGTGCGAGGAGCTGCCATAAATTGACTAACAATATGAACAGCATGAGCAATGTCAGGACGAGTGACAGTAAGATAAATTAGACTTCCTACCAACTGGTGATATAATGTAGGGTTGGCAAGCAGATCACCATCTTCAGAGTTAAGTTTGACCTCGTATTCCAAATGTGTAGATGTAATCTTATTGTCGCTGATTCCAGATTTCAACAAAAGATCAGATACGTACTTAACTTGAGAAAGAGTATATCCAGTAGGAACACAAGAAACCTCAAGACCCAAGAAGTAGCTCAGTGAACCAAGATCCTTCATCTCAAATTGCTGACTGAGAAATTGTTTGAGTTCAGAAATTCCTTTCGTGTCATCTCCAGTAATGATCATATCATCCACATATAGAAGAAGCAACGCAATTCCTCATTCAGATCTTCGTATAAAAAGGGCATGATCATATGGACTTGAAGAAAATCCCAATTGCTGAACAATCTTGCTGAATTTTTCAAACCAAGCTCGAGGTGCTTGTTTAAGACCATAAAGTGCCTTGTTAAGCTTGAACACTTGATTTGGAGAGTGGGAAAAACCTGGGGGAGGTTTGAGATAAACTTCCTCATGTAGGTCTCCATTGAGAAAAGCATTCTTGACATCCATTTGCCACATATCCCAGTGTTTTGATGCTACAACAGCTAGTAAACCTCGAACAGATGTGAGACGAGCAATTGGAACAAAAGTTTCCTCGTAATCAATGCCATACTCTTGAGTAAAGCCTCTAGCAACTAGACGAGCTTTATATATTTCAATAGAACCATCATATTTTGTTTTGATTTTATAGATCCATCGACAACTCACTGCTGTTTTACCAGGAGGCAAAGTTACTAAATCCCAAGTGTGAGTTTTGTCTAATGCATGAAGTTCCTCTTCCATTACTTTCTGCCAAAAAGGGTTAACACTCGCCTCTATATATGATTGAGGCTCATGTAATGATTGTATAGCAGAATAAACATGATAATCAGTTAGTCGAACAGAAGGCTTTCTTACCCGAGTAGAGCGATAAGCATGTTCATCTGAAAGAGATGGTGGAGTGGGAGAGACATCACTAGAATCCTCAAACTGAACTTCTGTTGGAGGAACATTTGTAGCTGGGGATGGTTGTATGAGCTCAATTGGAGAATTTGTAGGAATTGTGTTAGTAGATGTTGACGAGTCGACATAGTCATCATTGGGATATAGATCAACAAAAGGATCTGTAAAGTGAGAGATGCTAGAAGAAGTGTCGATTTTAAAATCTGACATATATGAAAACATTTTGTGTTCCCAAAATGTCACATTACGAGAGACTCGAAGTTGTTGAGAGATAGGATCCCAACAACGGTATCCTTTTTGACCACTACCATACCCAATAAACACGAGGTTCTAGTTTTGTTCTTTCATGTGGAGGAAGAAGAACAAAACATGCTGAACTGAAAACCTTAAGGGTATCATATGAAGGTGGTTTTGCATACAATTTTTCATAAGGAGACACATTATCTATGACTGGAGAAGGAATCATGTTTATTGTATGAACAACAGTTAATGCAGCTTCCCCCCAAAAGAATTCCGGACAAGAAGAAGAAATGAGAAGAGCTCGAATTGTATCAAGAATGTGTCTATGTTTGCGTTCGGCACGACCATTTTGTTGTGATGTGTAAGGACAAGAACTTTGTGCAATTGTACCATAAGATGCCAAAAATTTTGTAAGTTCTGATTCTTTGTATTCTTTAACATTGTCAGCACGAAAAAGTTTGATTTTCTTTGTTGCCCAGTAAATAACAATTGTAGAAGGGGGGTTGAATACAATTGTATAAGATTTTCGACTTAGACAGAAATAACACAAGTATGAATCAATAACAGCTTTATTAATTCTGATATAAAACTGTTACAAAACTCTCTTAAGAAATTCTTATGTTCTTAAGAGCTGCTAGGTTACAAGATAAATCGTGTAAGCGATTACAATAATGTAAAATCTAATCTGTGTTTATATAGCATACACAGCTACACTATTAATTACAAGATATTCTAAATCAATTACATATATCTCTGAATGCATATCTTGTATGATAGCTGCATTCCTATAATCTAGGAACCGACGTATCAATCTTCCTTGATCTCTGGTCTGATGAGAATCTTCACGAAATACTGACCAGCTTCTAATCCTGATAATAATCCAATACTGACGTTGTATTACTGATGACGTCAGCATCAGTATCTGATCAGTAATGCTCAGATCCTGATCATCACTTGAATCAATATCTAACAATCTCCCCCAATTTGTTCTTTGTGAAATAACGCACAAATTCTTTGATTCAATGATGTCAAAAACTCAAAACAAAATACCTTCTAAAATTCATTAGGAACAGTTTCAGAAATTCTTTGATAAAACAGATTCATCTTCAAGAAGTCAGATATCAATTCTTCTTCCTTGCTTTCAAGAATTTGAATCAGTTTCTTCTTCAGATTTTTGAGTCCTTCATCTTCCTCATTAATCTGATAGATAGCTGCCCTGAGATTCTGAATTGAGCTTCTTGGAAGATCTAAATCACCTAGCAACACATAAGCAATTTCCTTCCCATCTGGATTAAGAGACAGTTGTTCCATGCCTAGATACTCTTCTCTAACAGCAGTACCTTTCTTCATTTCAACCTCTATGCCTCTTAAATTTAAGTACATAGGAATATAATTGCCATCATACCTCGTTCCTCCATCCATAAATCTCTGTCTGATTGTTCTGTAAATCATAACAAACCAATTGTAGTAGACTTTTCTTTCTTTAACATTGATTCTTTTACTTCTGAGCAGATACAGAACATATTTCAGCTCTTTCGCAGATTTGCACAACAACTCATGAATAGCAATCTTCTTTACACTTCTGTCTTTCATGAAGTACAACATCTTTTCTACTTTCTTAGCACCAGCATGACAATCAACAATGATAGCAACAGCTTCAAGTTTCCAGAGATGATTAACAGTTAACTCATCACCAATCTTGTCAACTAGAGCATATTGATCAGTTTGTACAATAAAAACAACCTGTGCATTATCATACCCAATGCCTCCTCTTGTTCCAGGTTCCAATCCCTTCAAACCAGATTGCATACTTACCCACTTTGGTGGATATTCAGCAACAAATAAAGTAGTCTTTGATTTAACAATCAATAAAGATTCATTAATCAAAGAAGATTCTTTTATCAGTCCTGCAGATTTGAAAACAACTGGTTTCCTATAATTACACTCACTCTTCTCCTTTTTCTTACTCTTCTTCTTCTCATCTGTTGGATAATGTTTGCACTAAATCACGCAAGCGTACGTGGTCACAAGTAATATATAAGGTTAAGTCCAAATTCGTTCCCACAGGGATCAAGTTATGGTTCTATTCAGTAAATATGCCTATGCAACAATGTATGGTTATTATGCACTGCTAAGACAAATAACAATTTTGGGTTTAATAAACTAAATTAACTAAAAAGTAAACTAACAAACTAAGAATTAACTAACTAACAAGAATTGGAATCGAATTACTTCTGCAAGAGAAACCATGGAATCCTAACTTCATTAAATACTTCACTTAGATCTGATGCCTTTAATCACTATATGCAATGGTTATGATATCTGATTAGACAACACGAAACAAGTATACGCTACTTCTCAGTATACGAATACCAAACTAAACATACATCCACAAAAGAGATAGAAGATGAAAAGACACCAATTATGCTTAGACCCTATATGTCTATAGAATTTGAAAACATAACGGTTGAAGAACAAGTTATCCATAAAGATCACACAGGGCAGTATAAGTATTTTCATCTCACACCACGAATCATATTGATAAACAATTATGAACCTATGCTAGCATGGCAAGTTCTAAATCTCAAGATCCACTTTCACTTCACAAGAGATTAACAGATTAGATGTTCATGACGCATCTATCAATTAAGCATAACTATACGAGGATACCAGATATACATCACACACAGATCTTTAAAGCATCAAGATACTAAAGCTCCATAAATAAATCCGTTAGAATCCCATGACAACGATTAGCTCATAATTGAACCTCTCGTCATCATGGGATCTGATGAAACCATGATAAAAACAAAGTATGAAAAAATACAAATAAACCTAAGTAATTGATATGTAATAGTTCTTTTCCTAATGATGATGATCTTAATAATGATAATGATAGGTAGTGTTTATATAGGCCCTATAATACTTTTCCAACAAGAAAAGACCTAAAAATACAATTTAATTCGAAACAGGATAGAATTTCAGAATTTCCAGCGAGTTCGGGCGCACCCTGCGCGGTAGCAGCGCACCCTGCGCGGTTAGCTCCTGTTCAGAATTATAGAAAATTTCCCAGGCTTCGCGTGGACAGCTTATGGGCCTCAAACGGACTTGTAGAACTCCAGATATTGCCAAAACAGTGAAGACTGCGCAACCTACCCAGAAAATCCGAATTTTGCACAAATTGCTCCTTTCGCCTCCGTTTCTTTTGCAATTCTTTCGCCACTTCCCGTTCTTCAATTCTTAAGCGTTATGGTCTTCATGTTAGCCTAGGGAAATATGCCATCCTTCATTCCATTGCGCAAATCATCTCCAAAATTGACGAAAATACTAACCCTAAACGATATTTCACAAACCTGCACAACTAAACGCAAACACATCAAAACTACAACAAACTTGAGACCAAGACAATCAATTTAAGCCGATATAGAACGCTCCAAGTGGATATAAAATCCACTTATCACACCCCCAAACTTAAACCGATGCTTGTCCTCAAGCATTAACAATTACAACTAACTAATTAGTACCACTTCCGTAGGTGATCACGGTTGCATTTGGCATATGCAACAAGCCCTTTAAACCCCTAGGCAGCCCTAGTGGATGAGTAAGGTCTCGTGAGGGCCTATAGCGAATGTACCCACAAAATCCAATGCAATGCAATGCATGAATGCAACTAATACGAAACTGCAACTAATCTAATACTAATATCCTACCATACCTTCAAATCCTCTCATGCCATATCAACTTAAGAATCAAAGTAAATACGCAATGTCTTGCTGTCGAAAGTGCAAGTATTCACATAGTCTACTCAATGAACATGCATAAGTTCTCACAAGCCCATGTCAAATGTAAGAATAAGTTAGTAAACATGCTAAGCCTACAAGAGTACATCTTTGAGACAAAACTCGGGATCTCATACTCAAAAACAAGCAAACACTCACAATCCACTCACAAAAGAATATTCACTCAAGAACAAGGGTAAGTGTATCACTCAATTCCAACAAAAATCATAAGCATGCTTGACATTTGGTATCAATCTAACTCTTAACACAACATACATCAATGACGATAATCAAAAGGTCTTTATTTTGGGTTGTAACGGGGCTAGGGACAAGGTATGTCAAATAAGCCAAAACAGGTGAAGTGTCAAAAGCTAGTAGGAACTTATAATAAATCATACACAACCACCTATTTTCCCCCACATAATCTATTATTCTTCCAACAAAAACACTCGACTAGTCGACTGAAGTAGGATCACAACAAACACAAACATGCTCTCATAAGATATTTTTTTTTCTCTTTTTTTCTTTTTTTTTTGATTTTTTTTTTCTTTTTTTTCTGTTTTTTTCGAGAGCTAAATATAACACAAACAATAATATAAACAATAACAATGATCCAACGAATTTTATTACACATGCCGACTATCAAGTAAACAAACCCAATTTTCAATATTTCCCCCAAAAGTAAGACCAACAATATACCCCTCCTTGCACACCTTATTACTCCCTTAAGCACTCTACTAGCCTTTGACAATGTGGGTTCAAATTAATGTAAGGCCAATACAAGAAAAAGGTCTAGGCAAGTAATGTGGTATGTCACCGAAAAAATAGGATTAAGCTCAACGGGTTAACTAATTGATCATGTAAACATGGTATGGTAATATGGGAAAATATGCGGTAATTCCTAATGCCTTTATCATTTTAATCATCAAATAATGTCATGCGTTTCAAGAAAGACCTCAAACAACTGCTAGCAATGCAAACAATCCGTGGACACTCAAGCAAACGAATGAATTGCAACAAATATGCAATATGGCTCAAAATCTCACTTGGTGGAAAAACATACTTAATCCCAAGCAAAAATCTCTCTAACGCACCTACTTGTATTCAAAGCATGAAAACTAAATCATCTTGCACATATTCATGTCCTTCTAATTACTCACAACATTCAATAAGTCTACTAGCTTCAACTTACTAGTGTATGTGTGTGCACAAGAACAAAGCATACCACTTCTCAATCAAAAGCGTCAACAACACAAAATTCCTATCAAGCATGGGTGCAAATGCAACAATTATGAACTCACATGATATACTAACAAAAAAACAGAATGTCCTATATGAAACAAATGTAGATAACACGAACATAAGTGCATAATTTACTACTACTAATATGCAAAGCATGAAATCCTACATGAACACAATGACTAACAATCACATATATATACACTACTTATCCCTCAAACCACCCCCAAACTTAGAATATTCAATGTCCTCATTGAATGGAAGTAAATACAAGGGAAAGTAGAAAACATACCTTGGGTTGCCTCCCAAGAAGCGCTTCTTTAACGTCAATAGCTTGACGTTACTTCCAAGCCTCCATTAAGGATGATAATAGTTGGCATGATCCTCTCTTCGTAATACTTCATCATCATCTCGGCGACACACTTTCTGCCACTTCTCCTCGCTTGGCCTATTCGTATAACAAATATGTCTTATTCCAGTTCCTTCATCTGTTGACCCAAAATCTGTCAATTTATAGAACAACACACGGGCTTCGCTTGAATATAATGGAGGAGGGTAAATGTAAGTTGCTGAAGCCTTTGGTTCCTCAAAGAGAATTTCCTCCATTGGCTCTAATGCGCTACCTCCATCTTTACATTCTGAGACAAGTAGAAGACCTGCATCTTTCCCATGTTCATCAGCCTCTTGGTACGCACATACCAATTCTTGAAATTTCTGCAGCTCAACAGTGTCTGTCCCAAATAGTGCCTTCTCCAAATCATCCACCATCCTAACATGATCAAATTCCTCACATGGCTTGTGAATGCTCTCCTCCTCTTGGAATTTGTCTTCCTCAATTAAGCATGCAGTACCTTGCTCCAAGTCACCATTATCCTCTAATGTTGCCTCTAGTATGAATTGTTGATTCTCTTGTTCCAAGGCACTCAAAACTTGAGCAGCTAGTGTCCTCATAGAATTGATAGACTCCTCAGTACTCTTTAGAAGCATCCTAATCTCCTCCATAGCATCAACTTCATCTGACTGAAAAGTAGGAGTAGGTTGCTGATGTTGAAACTCTTCACTACCAAAGAAATATGACATATCTGGAACATCTTGCTGGTACTGTTGAGGATAGTATGAAAAATATGGTTGTTCCTCATAACTGACATATGGATCAACTCCTCCGTAGTAACAATATTGTGAGGGATCATGAACGCCCAAACACCGCTCACATTGATAAGGCATGGATGCACTCGAATATGCCCACCATGGCAACTCCTGACCTGCCATCTTCAAATATTAAGTACCTGAACACACCAAACTAAACAAGATAGATAAGAAAAACAAATCCGAGTCAGTGAACGCTAACGACCACTATTGACAAGCACATAAACCAAAAATAAAACACCGATGATCCCCGGCAACGGCGCCAAAAACTTGTTTGCACTAAATCACGCAAGCGTACGTGGTCACAAGTAATATATAAGGTTAAGTCCAAATTCGTTCCCACAGGGATCAAGTTATGGTTCTATTCAGTAAATATGCCTATGCAACAATGTATGGTTATTATGCACTGCTAAGACAAATAACAATTTTGGGTTTAATAAACTAAATTAACTAAAAAGTAAACTAACAAACTAAGAATTAACTAACTAACAAGAATTGGAATCGAATTACTTCTGCAAGAGAAACCATGGAATCCTAACTTCATTAAATACTTCACTTAGATCTGATGCCTTTAATCACTATATGCAATGGTTATGATATCTGATTAGACAACACGAAACAAGTATACGCTACTTCTCAGTATACGAATACCAAACTAAACATACATCCACAAAAGAGATAGAAGATGAAAAGACACCAATTATGCTTAGACCCTATATGTCTATAGAATTTGAAAACATAACGGTTGAAGAACAAGTTATCCATAAAGATCACACAGGGCAGTATAAGTATTTTCATCTCACACCACGAATCATATTGATAAACAATTATGAACCTATGCTAGCATGGCAAGTTCTAAATCTCAAGATCCACTTTCACTTCACAAGAGATTAACAGATTAGATGTTCATGACGCATCTATCAATTAAGCATAACTATACGAGGATACCAGATATACATCACACACAGATCTTTAAAGCATCAAGATACTAAAGCTCCATAAATAAATCCGTTAGAATCCCATGACAACGATTAGCTCATAATTGAACCTCTCGTCATCATGGGATCTGATGAAACCATGATAAAAACAAAGTATGAAAAAATACAAATAAACCTAAGTAATTGATATGTAATAGTTCTTTTCCTAATGATGATGATCTTAATAATGATAATGATAGGTAGTGTTTATATAGGCCCTAGAATACTTTTCCAACAAGAAAAGACCTAAAAATACAATTTAATTCGAAACAGGATAGAATTTCAGAATTTCCAGCGAGTTCGGGCGCACCCTGCGCGGTAGCAGCGCACCCTGCGTGGTTAGCTCCTGTTCAGAATTATAGAAAATTTCCCAGGCTTCGCGTGGACAGCTTATGGGCCTCAAACGGACTTGTAGAACTCCAGATATGGCCAAAACAGTGAAGACTGCGCAACCTACCCAGAAAATCCGAATTTTGCACAAATTGCTCCTTTCTCCTCCGTTTCTTTTGCAATTCTTTCGCCACTTCCCGTTCTTCAATTCTTAAGCGTTATGGTCTTCATGTTAGCCTAGGGAAATATGCCATCCTTCATTCCATTGCGCAAATCATCTCCAAAATTGACGAAAATACTAACCCTAAACGATATTTCACAAACCTGCACAACTAAACGCAAACACATCAAAACTACAACAAACTTGAGACCAAGACAATCAATTTAAGCCGATATAGAACGCTCCAAGTGGATATAAAATCCACTTATCAGATAATACTGCTGATGTTCAGGAACAGATTTACTTTTATCATACCATAACTTCCTGTTAGATTTATGAACATTTTTCAAGTAATCTCTGGTTGCTATCCTTTCTGCTTCTCTTGCTTTAGCTCTGATTTCACTTTCTCTTTCAAATCTTCTGAAGTTTTCTTGCTCATACTTCAGTGTATCTTCAATAACTTCCATATTGTGAAATTCAACCACAACCTTAAGAATCATAATCTTAAGTTCTTTTAAAATTTCAAATTCTCCAGAATCAGAGACAACATCAGGAATTGAACCAAAAACTAACTTCACATTAGATACAATGGCTTGATCAGCAACCTTTCTCTTTCTTTTTAAAGGCAACATCTCCTCTTCAATTTCTTCAGGAGCATTGAATCTGTTATTTGGAGTCAGTACAAGAGATAGTGGAGTTTTCTTCTTTTCATTTTCAGAAACATCTTTTGATTTGATTCCACTAGATCTTGTTTGCCTTGTACTTGTTTGAACATGTAATCTTCCTCTTCCTCTGTATCTTCCTCCTCTGCCTCTTCCTCTTCTTGCAGCAGGAGCTTCATTTTGTTTTGCAATCTCTTCAAGAATCCTATTCTGTTCTTCTAAGAACTCATCAGTAGTCATGTTTGGATTCTCTTCAGTAGTTAAGATAAGTGCCTTCTCAGCATGATACTGTTGAACTCTTTTATCTTTATGAAATAGTTTAAGAACACGACCATCCCCAGTGTCAAGTTCATGAAACAGATTAGCAGCATCTTCATCCTGTTCCACATACACATCATCCTCAGGAATGGTTGACAGAGTTTGACCAGGTGTCACAAACTGTTCTTCTTTTGGACTCTGAGATTGTACCATTGTTGTCACTGTCTTCTTACCAGATCTAGAAACATGAGTTGACTGCCTAGTTTGAGTATTAGATTGACTTCTCTTTGTTACTAAAGCAGCATTAGAGGTTTCAACTTTATGTGACTTAGCACCACCATCATTTCCAGAATTATCATCATTCTTTTGTACAACTGGATTAGGTGAGCATTTTTTTTTTGACTATCTTCTCCCCCTTTTTGACATCGGCATCTTCTTCAATGAAGAAAGACAAGATAAGCTTGAGGGTTTCATCAATATTATCAACTTTTGATTCCAAGATAGTCATTCTGGAATCCATCTTCTTTTCAAGTGCTTTAACATCATCAGCAAGAAGACGTGCTTGAGAAGCAGTAGCAGATATAGAAACAGATGTTTGAATACCGGCTTGAAATTTATCAGTAACAGCCTTCATAGAGTCAATCTCACTCTTCAATCCCTTTGCTAGAAGAGCATTAGTCTTGAGAAGAGCCTTAAGTTCAGGAGTAGGCATCCTCGTTGCAATATGACCAGAATGAAAAAGAGCATTTTGAAAATTCATCTCAGCATTCGGCTGATTCCATTCAGTATCCCATTCATATCCCCTTGCAGCTCGAGTATCGGGAGGAAGTATGGAACTGTACTCCCCTCTGAACTCTTCTTGAGTAACAGACTGCATGTATCTACTCGAAGACCCATAAGTAGATAGTAGACTTGCTTTTATTGCCGCTTGCATTTGAATTGCTTCAAGATTATCAAGATCATCATCTGAATTCGGAATCCTATCATCAACATTCTCATCAGGATGCATAACACCTTTCAATTTTAATTCACCAGTAGATGCAGCTGGTGAATCCTGATGACATGCAGACAGAATAGTAACATTTCCTAAATCTCTCATTTATTTTAAAGTGATCACATCACTTCTCACAATGTTACCTAAGTTACTGTCAATAGTAACTGCTATCTCACTAGAAGTTATCAACTTCTCACTCGTTTCTACCTCTCCTTTTGCCAGTTCAGGAGACTGCCTCTCATCACTCTTCTTTTTCTCTAAATGTTCACTCTCATTCTCACAAGAAAGGCTCTGACTCATTAAATGTGAAGAAATAAGAGGTGGCTGAGAAGAGTGGTCTGAAGTCATACAAATAGAGGTATCCCTTATATCAGGTCTATCTGTAATCATACTATCAGTAGTAAAGGAAGTAGAGATAGAGATGTTACCTGACGAAGTAGTTAAAGAATCCATTGGCCTTGCAGAAATTGGCTCAATAAGCAATGGAATAAGTGGATCAGTAGTACTTACATCCGGATTGACAACTGCAACTAAAGCATGACTTGCATCAGTATTAACTACTGATGGTTCTTGTGTAGTCTGAGGTTGTGAAGCTTCTTTAACACTTTGAGTCAAAGGTTCTTGTGTGCTTCCCTCAAATGCAGTGTCAGCGATCACTTCATCACATTCAGCAATGTGCAAATCATGAGCAGCTTTATCTGCCAGACTTCTAGCTAGTTCAATTTCAATTCCAGAAGCCCCTTGAGCATTGTCAGGAAACTCCCCTGCTGATGTGATTTTGCCAGCATCTTCAATTTGAGAAGATGGTTCTTGTGGGGCAGGAATATTCTTGTCTTCACCTTCCCTTTGAGAAGGTGGTTCTTGTGTGACTATTCCTTCAGAAATGTCTGCACCCACACTTTGAGTAGGTGGTTCTTGTGTGACTGGATCTGCAATAGCTGCTGAACTCCTTTGAAGTTCAGGTTCTTGTGGGCTTGATCCTTTCAGAGGTGACAAAGTAGTCCTCTGTTTCTTCTGTCTATAAAAGACATTTGCTTCAGCAGTTTTCTTTTCAAGTGGTGAAGGTTTGAAACCCAACTGAGCAGCAATAGCATTTACTTGATCAACAGACACCTCAATAATTCTTCTCTTTGGAGATGCAGGTGCTGGAGAATCAGAGATCTCAACAGTCTTCACAGGTGAATTATCAGGAGTAGAGATGTCAGGATTAGCAGTAGTGTCAGGAACTGATGATCCATCTTGATTAATAGATACATCAGGATTGCTCTCCATAGCATCAGTAAGATTCAGTAATTCTGTAGGAACAACAAATTTTCCTTTGCTAATTAATCTTCTTCTTTTCTTCGGCTTTTCAGAGACAGCCACTTCTCTAGTATCAACAACATCAATCTCCTTTTTCTTCATCAAGACTGATATAGGCATTGTGTCATCATCAGAATCAGAATCAGAATCTGAATCAGCTCTTTGACTAACTTTCCTCTTTACTCCTGTTTCTTTATTCAGACCAGATGTTCTCAGAACCCCTTGTTCACCCCCTTGTGACTTCATTTGAGAGTGAGTTAGAGTGGAGAAATCCTTTGATCCTGATTGCCTCTCAGACACATCAGATCTAGCTAATTTCTTTGATTTTACAACTGATTCCTTTTGTGAGACACCAGAGGTGGTTGACTGTTTAGAAGAGTGTTTAGGTTTTGTGCTTATGTCAGGAATAGGATGTGTAAGGTCCTGTCCCATAGCACCAGTTGCTGGGCCATATTGAATAGGCATTCTCTTTCTTAAAAGAGATCATACTTCATCAGGAATGTATGGAGTTCCATCAAATTTATTTGCCTTATCAGAATTGATTAGACTCTTTATATTGTTTTCTTAGATTTTACATATAGGCAAAATTGTATCATTCTCAAAAACAGCATGAGGACATAAGTGAGAGAATATTAATTGGAAAAATCTAAGAAAGCAAACATAACCACATTTATCTGCTTTTCTTTCACTTAATGCCTTTAGTATAAAAGACCCATAATCAAATGAGAGATCATGAATTAGAGAATACCCAATTTTGGCTGAACCTGTGGGTAAAGCATCAAAATTTGACACTTTATTCAAGAAACATCTGCTGATAGTGTCGAAGAAGAAATTCCATTCCTTCTTAAGATTTGTCCTGTAGAGCTCTCCAAACTTCTTTGGCGTTCCATTGTAACCCAAACTTACAACATACTCAAGGAGTCTTGAATCAGGAACTTTGAATACTGGCTTGCCAATAATTGATGGTAAGTGTAGGGCTTCAGCGACAACCTCAGGAGTCACATAGTATGTAACATTATTATACTCAAAGCTCATTTGAGGCTTTTTTGATGGATGTCCTTTCCCAAAGACACTTGTGTTCCAAACCTGCATTACAGACTGAAAAGATATCTTGGCAGGTTGGGTTAGAGCATAATGTATTGGGCTTGAGGCCAAAAAGTCCTGTATAATGTGGAAATCATTGGGCAAGTCCTGATGATCTAGAACTGCAGTGAAGTTATTTGTGTTAAAAGTAACTCCATTGATTACGACCTTGCTGTTGATGAAAGATGAATTCTCCATTGAAATTTCAAACACAAGAGTTGCTCTAATTTTGAAATTAGGGTTTGAGAGAGCAGAGATAGAGAGATGATGCTTTACTGATGATTTTGAGAATAATAAATCAATTAGAAAACTAAATTGATATTTGGACAATACTAATGATTTCTCAAAAACAGGTGTCAGTAAACTATTCGTGCATACTAGAGTAATGGACCAAATTACGTGAGAGAGTGGTGATGATTGCACGCGTCACGACTTACCATATGTAACTATATGTAATGATTGAGTGAAACACACGTGCTCGTATATTTTGAGAAATAAGATTGTGATTTAAAATAAAACAAGGTAATTTGTTTTAAATAAAGAAATTTAAAACATCACACTCAAAAAATACCTGGTACTTAAACCAGAAATATGAATCGTTTCATATTCTTGTTCCACCCTTCTCTATTTAATCTTAGAGACTTGTCCACTTACTTCCTTAACTCTTCATTCTCTCCTGAAAAATAAGAAAAACCCTTCACAGCAAAATTTTACAACAATGTCGAACCTTACCATCACAGAGAAGAATCTTCATATTTTAGAGAAAAGAGACATCTTTAGCTATACTCGTGAAGAGTTTGATACTTTCGACTGGGAAAGACAACTTGAGACTCTCTGGTTGCAGATGGATGCAGGCCTCGAGGAAATCGAGAAGGAAAAACCTGCAAAAGTGATTGACATCGATGCTGCCCTTCAAGCAACATTAGCATGGCTTTCATCTAAGGCATCCTCATCCAACTCCATCAACCATTGTTAATGAATATGTCACCAAAAATAACCTTATCCCATTCAACTTCCACCCAAACAAAGTGGCAAAGATGGGATCTGGGATGGCTACTAACAATGGAGTGGATTGGACTTTTATTTCCTGTTGAATAGATTAGTAGATAGAGAACAAAAAGATGTAATCTTTGAATGTAATCTCTTTCTTAATATCAATGAAAAGTTCAGTTTCTCTATTCTATTCAATGTTTTCCTGATTTAACATGTTATCTTAGAAATAAATATTAGTACTAATTAAAGTGATCACATTATCAGGAGTTCAATACCATTAATCATAGCTTGAATCAGGAAATTGAAATAAAACGAAGACAGTTAGATACTGAACATAATACTGATGATCGAACTGTCGCATCAGGATTCGACGTTGATCACTGTCAGGATTGACTTTCCATCAGTATTTGCAAGTCGTCAGTATCTGATGACTTCTTTTTCTCAAGAACTGCCATAGTTTACCATTCCAAGTTCGTTCACCAACTTTGTAAAAGTAGTCTCAGGTAGTGGCTTGGTGAATATATCAGCTAACTGTTGATCAGTAGGAACAAAATGAAGTTCAATTGTCCCTTCCAGTACTTGTTCTCTTATGAAGTGATACCTGATACTGATGTGCTTTGTAAGAGAATGTTGAACTGGATTTCCTGTCATGGCAATAGCACTTTGGTTATCACAATAAATAGGTATTTTTGAAAATGACAAACCATAGTCCATTAGCTGATTTCTCATTCACATGATCTGTGCACAACAGCTTCCAGCAGCAATGTACTCAGCTTCTGCAGTTGATGTAGAGATAGACTTTTGCTTTTTACTAAACCAAGAAACTAGTCTTCCTCTAAGAAACTGACAACTGCCTGAAGTACTTTTCCTGTCTATTTTGCATCCTGCAAAATCATCATCTGAGTAACCACATAACCTAAAGTCTGATTCTCTAGCATACCAAAGGCCAAGAGAAGAAGTGCCCTTAAGATATCTGAAAATCCTTTTCACTGCAATGAGATGTGGTTCCTTGGGATTTGCTTGAAATCTTGCACATAGACAGGTTGCATACATGATATCTGGTCTGCTAGCAGTTAGATATAAGAGTGAGCCAATCATCCCTCTGTAGTTGGTTACATCTACCTCTGTTCCTTGATCAGGATCAAGCTTTGTAGCTGTAGCTATAGGAGTTGAAGCTGTAGAGCTATCTTGCATGTTAAACCTTTTCAGTAAGTTCTTTGTATATTTTGACTGATTGATAAAAATCCCATCATTTAACTTGCAAACCTAAGAAATAGCTCATTTCTCCCATCATGCTCATTTGATATCTAGACTGCATTAGCTTTGAAAACTTCTCACACAGCTTCGAGTTAGTTGACCCAAAAATGATATCATCAACATATATTTGAACTAACAGCAAATCCTTACCATGATTCAAATAAAACAAGGTTTTATCAATTGTACCTCTATTGAATCCACTTTCTAGTAAGAATTGAGCTAGGGTTTCATACCATGCTCTTGGAGCTTGCTTTAGTCCATAAAGTGCTTTATCCAGTCTATAGACATGATCTGGATGTTTGGAATCAATGAAGCCAGGAGGTTGCTCAACATATACCTCCTCTTCCAATTCTCCATTGAGAAATGCACTTTTTACATCCATCTGGAATACTTTGAACTTCTTGTGGGCTGCATATGCCAGAAAAATTCTGATGGCCTCTAGTCTTGCAACAGGAGCAAAAGTCTCATCATAATCTATTCCTTCCTGTTGAGAATACCCCTTTGCTACTAGTCTTGCTTTGTTCCTCACAATTGTACCATCTGAATCTATCTTGTTTCTGAATACCCACTTAGTACCCACAATAGACCTACCCTTGGGCCTTGGTACTAGTTTCCAGACTTCATTTCTTTCAAATTCATTCAGTTCTTCTTGCATAGCTGTCACCCAATCAGCATCCTTAAGTGCATCTTCAACTTTCTTAGGCTCCTCCTTTGACAGAAAGTTATTATATAAACATTCATTCTGAGTTGCACTTCTTGTCTTAACACCTGCTTCAGGATTCCCAATAATTAAATCAGGAGTATGACTTTTAGTCCACTTCCTTGCTGATGGTAAGTTATTTCTTGAACTGGATGCTCCCCCTGGATTGGTGTTATCTTTAAAAGAACTAGAATTGCTAGAAGCTCCCCCTGAGATAGTGCTATCTCTTCCTGATATGCTGTCAGAATTGTCACTTGAATCTGTTTCTGATGAGTCTCTACTTGATGTTTGAGTTGTATCAGTACTGGTGATGTCTTGCTCTTGCTCCCCCTCAACATTTGCATTATTTGAGTCATCATCATTAACTGGTGTTCGATCAGGATTTGATCGATCGTCAGGATCTGACAGAGTATCAGTATCTGACATGATTTCATCAGAATTCTTGGTAGCTTCATTTGCAAAAATCAAACTATCATGAGAGTCTTCTGTTATCCCTATTATCTTTCTATCATCAAAAGATACATTAATAGACTCCATGACTGTCTTTGTTCTTAGATTGTAGATTTTAAAGGCTCTTGTTGTTGGATAGCCAATAAAGATTCCCTCATCAGCTTTAGTTTCAAATTTTCCAAGCTGTTCAGGATGAGGTCTTAGAACAAAGCACTTACAGCCAAATACATGCAAATGCTTCAGACTTGGCTTATTTTCCTTGATCATCTGATAAGGAGTTACACCATGTCTGTTGATTAAGGTGATGTTCTGAGTGTAGCATGTTGTGTTGACTGCTTCTGCCCAGAAATATGTAGGTAGTTTAGCTTCCTCCAACATAGTTCTGCCAGCTTCAGTAAGAGTTATGTTCTTCCTTTCAACTACTCCATTTTGCTGAGGTGTGCCAGGAGCAGAGAATTGTTGAACTATTCCTTTGTATTTGCAGAACTCTTCCATTGCTGAATTCTTGAATTCAGTCCCATTATCACTTCTCAGGATCTTGACTTTGTATTTTGTGCCAGTTTCAATGAGCCTCACATGGTCCAACAATATTTCAGCAGTTTCATCTTTTCTGTGCAGAAAATAAACCCAGGCAAATCTAGTATATTCATCAACAATGACTAGAGTATACCTTTTCTTACTGATGGACATAATATTCAATGGTCCAAACAAGTCAAGGTGAAGCATGTGATATGGTTCATCAATTGAGGATTCAGATTTACTCTTGAATGATGTCCTTCTCTGTTTAGCCTTCTGACAAGCATCACAGAGTCCATTAGGAGTATACAGTGCCTTTGGTAATCCTCTTACCAAGTCTTTCTTAACCAACTCATTTATATTGTTGAAGTTGAGATGAGAAAGCTTCTTATGCCAATTCCAACTTTCATTTACAGAAGCTTTACTGATGAGGCATGTAGTTGGATTATCAGTATTGGTGTGAATGTTGGCTTCATAAATGTTACCATGTCTTTGACCAGTTAATGCAACCTTTCCTGAAGATTTGCTAATAACTTCAAAATGAGTATCATTGAAATTGACACGATAACCTCTGTCTGTGATTTGACTAACACTTAACAGATTGTGCTTGAGTCCTTTCACCAGAGCTACTTTTTCAATGATGACATTTCCAATTACAATACTGCCATATCCCAAAGTTTGTCCAATGTTGCCATCTCCATAAGACACAGTTGGGCCAGCCTTCTCCTCAAATTCTGATAGCAAGGTTTTGTCTTCAGTCATGTGCACAGAGCATCCACTATCCATGACTAACACATTTTTCTTTTTACCCTGCAATCAGAATCACAAAGAACTCAGTTAGAATTTTTAAGAACCCACACTTGTTGGGTTCTCTTTTCATGCAACTTAACATTTTTAGCAGCAGAAGATTTTCTTGTAAAGACACCTTCATCAGGATTAAGTCCATCAGAATTAATCTTTTTCTTAACAGATGCATGATTAGTATTCAAATTCTTTGTTTTTCCAAAATTTGCACTTTTATTGAACTTAGGCAAAGGCTCATAATAATTATAGTACAAATTATGGTATTCTTCACATGTATAAATAGAATACCATTCACTGCCACAATGGAAACAAGGATTCTGTGGTTTATAAAATACTGATTTATTCCTAATGTCAGACTTAGGAACTACAGTAGGCTTCTTTTTACTCCTCCTGCAATCAATAGCAAGATGATTAGAGTTACCACAATTAAAGCATACTTTTCTTGGTGCATTTGGAATATACTTATAATTATTCTCCTTGTTTATTCCAATTTTACCATTCCTGTTCCTTTTGACAGTTGGAACTCTCTTCCTATCTGTTACATCACAGATTCTATCCCTTAATTGTTTCTTGGACAAAAGACCTACATTTTTGTTTTTGACAGTTCTAGACTCAGAATGATGTGTAGAAGTAGATCCCTTTTCTGAAGTAGATTTGGGAATTTCTGGATACACATAATTAACACGTTTTAATTTGGTTTTAGTACTGTCTGTAACATCTCTGTAGGTTTTTGGATTTGTTGAGTCATCAACTATAACTCTTCCTGGATTAGATGAAACAATCTTTTCTTTGTCCTTTTTCTCATTCTCTGGCTTATAACCTAGACACTCTTTCCAGTTTTTATCAGTAATAATTTCATGAGTTTTTGTTCCAGAATGTGTCCAGGTTCTGAGTTTTTCAGTTGCCTCTTTAAGTTGCATTTCAAGTTCATTACATTTAAACTCTGTTTCAAGTTTCATGTGTTTAGCATTATCACATTCTGCTTGAACTTCCTGCAAGAAAATTAACTCTGCTTCTAGATGATCATTTCTCTTAACAACCTCTGCCATTTCAGATTTTATTCTAGTATTTTCAAGAGATTGACTCCTAAAACTAATATGCAGAGATTTTAAAAAAGATCTTAACTCAGAGACATTATTAGTATCAAAATCAAACAAAATTTCAGATACCTTATTTTCACCAGCAGAAGTCTCATCAGTTTTAGCCATCAAAGCATAATTCACTTTCTCTTCTTCAGAGTCAGATGATGAGTCCATCCAATCCTTGCTTGAAGAAATGAGAGCTTTGGTTTTGGTCTTCTTGCACTCAGTTGTAAAGTGACCCATTCCATCACAGTTATAGCATCTGATTTTTGACTTGTCAAATTTGTTGCTTTTATCTTCTTTCTTCTTGTACCTGTCTTTATCAGCATTGAAGGTTCTCTTTTGAAATTTCCCTTGCTTCCTAGCTTTTCTGAACTTCATCTTCTTAAAGCCCTTGACTATCATAGCAACCATTTCCATTATATTAGAATCAGTAGAGTCATCATCAGTATCAGAATCAGACTCAGTATCAGTATCTGATGATGAGTCATCAAGAATTGACTCTATCACTCTACTCTTTCTGTTAGAAACCTCCTCAGCTTTTCCCTTTGATTTTGATTCAACATTCAAAGCAACAGATTTTGCTTTGACATTTTTCTTGTTCTTCCTCTGTTGAACCTCAAGATCATGGGTTCTTAACATCCCATAGACTTCATCAAGAGACAGCATCTTCAAATCATATTGATGCCTTATGATTGAAGCTTGAGTATCCCACTCCTCAGTTAGAGCTCTGAGAAACTTGGTGTTTGAGTCCTCTGGATCATACTCTTTGCCAACTAGTGATAGATTGTTCAGTAAAGTCAGGAATCTATCATACATATCAGTAAGGCTTTCATCAGATTTAGCATCGAACTGCTCATACTCCTGAATCAATAGAGCCCTTCTGTTTCTTTTGATAGATTCAGTACCTTGGCATTGAGTTTCCAAAGTATCCCAAATTTCCTTTGCAGTCTTGCATGCTATTACCCTGTTTGACATGACATTATCAAGACTGTTATGCAAAATATTTTTTACCTTTGCATCTTTGAGTACTTGAGCCTTTTCCTCTGTCGTCCACTCACTCTTTGCCTTAATGACATAGTGTTCAGCAACAGTCTCTGTTCTTGCAACTAATCTTGTTGGAAGAAATGGTCCATCATTGATCCTATCAAGATAGTCAGGATCAGTTGCTTCCAGATACATCATCATTTTCACTTTCCATGTTGGATACTCAGTTTTCTTGAGAATTGGAATTTTGATGCTTTCATACTTGATTGTCGACATCTTAAGATCGTTTCTGATTAATATTAATCAGTTTCACTCTGATACCAATTGTTGCCCAGTAAATAACAATTGTAGAAGGGGGGTTGAATACAATTGTATAAGATTTTCGACTTAGACAGAAATAACACAAGTATGAATCAATAACAGCTTTATTAATTCTGATATAAAACTGTTACAAAACTCTCTTAAGAAATTCTTATGTTCTTAAGAGCTGCTAGGTTACAAGATAAATCGTGTAAGCGATTACAATAATGTAAAACCTAAACTGTGTTTATATAGCATACACAGCTACACTATCAATTACAAGATATTCTAAATCAATTACATATATCTCTGAATGCATATCTTGTATGATAGCTGCATTCCTATAATCTAGGAACCGACGTATCAATCTTCCTTGATCTCTGGTCTGATGAGAATCCTCACGAAATACTGACCAGCTTCTAATCCTGATAATAATCCAATACTGACGTTGTATTACTGATGACGTCAGCATCAGTATCTGATCAGTAATGCTCAGATCCTGATCATCACTTGAATCACTATCTAACATTCTTTTTGAATTGAGTATCAATCATAGTGACAAAGTTTTTATATGTTTCTCCTAATTCAGATCGATTTTTCAAAATGTATATCCAAGTGTATCGAGAGAAATCATCAACAAATATCACATAGTACCTAGACCCCCCCATAGTTAGAATTGGAGAGGGACCCCAAATATCAGAATGTATAAGATCAAAAGTAGCTAATGATTTTTCATAATGAATAGGAAATGGAAGTACATGTTGTTTTGCCAGTTTACATGATACACAATCAATAGTGTCTGCATTTACGCTACCTAGATGACCACTAGAAACTAGAGTACGTAAACGAGAAGATGAAGGATGGCCTAACCAAGAATGCCAGATGCTGGTTGTAGATGAAACAGAACCAACTAGATTAGTGGATGGAGATATTGGTGAAGGAAGATGAAGGGAAGTGAGCTCAAACAACCTTCCGCATCTACGTCCTGTCCCAAGAGTTTGTCCTGTTTGAGGATCCTGTACATGACAACCAGAAGAGGTAAACATAATGTTAAGACCGAGATCACATAATTGGCCAATGGAAACAAGATTAAGTGAGAGATCGGGAACAAAATATGTGTTAGGAAGAGAAAGATCTTCTGTGGATATAGTTCCAATGTGTCCCACTTTCATTGTAGAGCCATCAGTAGTTTGAATATTTGGACGGCATAAACTCTGTGTTTTTATGGTAAATATAGATGGATCATTGGTCATGTGATTGCAACATGCAGAATCAAAATACCAAGAAGTACCGGAAGTGACAGAGAATGCAGTGGAAGGAGAGCTAGTTTTAAACAAAACCTGTTGAAGCAAAGCTTCAAGCTCGCCTGTAGATGTATTTGGTGCAATTTCTGATGTGGATTCAGAGGTTGCAGCAGCGGAAGACTGAGTGAACTTGTTCGGATGGAAGGATGTCTTTTTCCTGCAAAACTAGATTGAGTAATGACCCTTTTGATGGCAATGTTGGCATGTGTGATTGTGAAGAGCTGCACAATCCTTAGTTACGTGTCCATTTTGATGACAAAACCTACAAAAAGGTTTGTCATAAGTGGGTACTAGAGGTACCGCTAGGATGGTATCAGTCGCTGGACTGATTTTGCCGATGCCAAGTCGAGTTTCCTCAGAAATAAGTTCAGTTAAAGCACTCTCCAAAGAGGGCAGCGGAACACGATGAAGAAGAACTGGTTCATAGTCCTGAGTGAGAGCCATTAGAAACTGGATGAGCCGTTGTTGGTCACGATATGTGTGATAAAGAGTGGCATCCTCTGTGTCTTTCCACTTTGGTTCAGACAAATTCAGCTGATCCCAAATTGATTGTATTTGAGAGAGAAAATCAGTTACAGATTGACCGGGCGCTTGTTTTTGTTTGCTCAGAGAACTCATGATCTGATATTGATGAGCAAGATCAGTTGTAGTGTACCGAGATGCCAATAAATCCCATATTTCCTTTGCAGTCTCAAAATTCCCGAACTGAAGATTAATCTTAGAAACTGAAGAGTTTCTAAAAAATGTGATAGCTTGATGATTTTTGACATCCCACTCTTCAATGCTATCTTTAAACTTTGACTCAGCTTCATCCTTCTCTTTTGTTGGAATTGTAATATCACCACTTATATAACGCCAGATTCTTTTACCCTTAAGAAAACTACGCATAGCTTGAGACCAAGCCAAGTAGTTAGAGCCATTCAAAATTGTTTGAATTTGCGAACTACTTTCTTTTTCCATGGTAGAAATTGGGTTCAAGGATAAAAGATGTAAATTATGGGTTTAATTTGTTATAATCTGAAACTGTAAGGACTGAACTGTGTGTATTTAAAAAATCAAGGCTCTGTTTAGAAGACAAGTAAAAATTGGGGTACTAAAATGTAATATAACCAAAATATTTTTAATATCCCTAAATGAGTTTGGCCCAAATAGATAAGATGATTGGCCCAAAGGATAGAGGGCTTGTTTGAATATTTAGCCCAAATCTTGTAACTGACTTGTTTAAAACACAGCACAACAGATAAAACACCCAAAAAAAATACAGTAGGCGGCTTATATTACTCCAACATAAAGTACATAACAATATATATAGAAATATATATGTGAATATGTTAGATTTGGGTTACCCAGTGAATTTTGGTGACGATGCTGGCCTGACAGATCCAAGGGTACAAAATCAGTGTCCAGGTCTCCGAAAGCCGGTCTTCAGTTCCCGGTCGGTCGGATTGCCCGCTTTCTCAAAGCCGGTCGGTACGCTCAGCGGGTCGGATCCGGGTATCCGGTTTATCTCTCTGTTGTTCTGGAATATCTCGCTGCTGAATTGCTGGAGTTGGCGGGACTGAAACAGGTGGGTTTAGTAACTTGTTGTGTTAACCCGTTTTTGAGTTGGAAGAGTCACCGAGTTGTGTCGGACCTGGTTTGGATGTATGGTTTGGTGAAGTGGTTGATATGGATTTAATTTGGAAGTGTTGAGTAACTTACTGGATTGACACACAAGGTGTTTGTGTAAATGTTACAACGAAATGACTCACCGGAAAAGATGGCTTCGCCGGAAAGAATGGTTTACACCGGTGACAGAGAAGGTCAGGAGCTTAAAGCTCTGATACCATGTAGAAAACATGTACGTGTTTAATTGATGAAGCTAAAACAATGTAAGAGAAAACTCTTGTATTGATATGATATTGCTTGCATATTACATACAGAAGTAACTAATTTATACAAGAACGATGAACAAGAAAGTCTATGCTATTAGTTACAAAGTTGTACAAAGTCTATGTAGTCGAAAGTGAGTTGCAGAAAGTCTTTGTAGCACAAAGTCTAATGTAGTAGATGAGCACAAAGTCTAAGGTAGTAGCTGTATTTTAACAGGACTTAAAAAAATCAATGACTTACATCCAAGTTTCATGGCAATGACATCCATTGATACATCCTTATGGCGAAGATGAATATAGAGTTGGAATACCATTACGTGATGGACATTCCGCATGTTTGAAGCGATAAGAGATTTCAATGTGTGAATATTATTGTTTCAGATTTCAGCAAAGATTAAATGAGGGACACACACTTCTTCAAAGTGGAAGGCTCATGCAACAATATATGGTCAATTGTTACATGGCAATTGAAGAAGAAAGATTTAGATGGATTAGAAAACATCAAAAAGAATTGAGATCCGAGCTTTTCTCAGGATTGATGGATGCTATTCATCGAGGTGATTCAAATTCCTCAAAAGTGGGAAAATCAATTCTCTTACCTTCATCACACACCGGAGGACCACGATATAGAGTGCAAAATTATCAAGATGCAATGGCCATTTGTAAATGGGCAGGATATCCAGATTTGTTTCTGACTTTCACTTGCAACCCAAAGTGGCCGGAAAAAAATGGGATGCAACAGTTGATTGGACAAAAAAAATGATATCAATAGAGTAGATATCATATGCAGAGTATTTCAATAAAGTTATATCAGCTAATGCAAGATCTCAAATAAGAACAGCCTTTCGGAAAATTAATTGCATGTACGTAGCCTTCATCCCTTTGAATTATAAAAATTTGCATCAACAATTGTAGCTAATACTTTGTACCTAATACATGATATTTCGTAAAGGTAACCAAAAAATTTAATATTGCAGGTATCTACACAATTGAGTTCTAGAAAAGAGGTTTGCCACATGCCCACATACTACTTTTCCTCGACTCGGTAATGAAAAATCCTTCATCTCAATATGTTGATCAAATAATTAGTGCGGAAATTCCAGACATAAATGATGATCCTGATGGTTACAATGCGGTCAGCAAATTTATGATTCACGGACCATGTGGTAACCTGAACAAAGATTCTCCATGTATGATGCAAGATAAGTGCACAAAATATTTTACCAAGAAATACAATGATCAAACTGTAGTCGATTCCGATGGCTATACAATTTACAAGAGGAGAAATATGGGCATTCAAGTGGAAAAGAACGGCGTCCATTTAGATAATCGTTATGTGGTCCCTTATAACAGGAATTTGATTGTCAAATTTGATGCATATATTAACATAGAGATCTGCAATTATTCAAAAGCTATAAAATATCTCTTTAAGTATGTTAATAAGGGACCCGATAAAGTAACTGTGGTAGTGGAACCCGTCGACAATGATGAAGAAGTAGATGAGATCAAAAGATATCTTGATTTCAGGTACATATCAGCAACTGAGGATTGCTGGAGAATCTTTCAGTTTGACATACACCATAGATATCCGTCAATCGAAAGATTACCCTTCCATTTACCAGGAGAACATACAGTACTATTCGAGGAAGTTCGATGTGTTGAAAACGTACTTTCTATGCCTGGAGTGGACAAAACCACATTCACAGAATGGCTACAAACCAACAAGAACAACGAAGATGCACGACAATTAACTTATTCTAACTTCCCCACTTCTTGGGTTTGGAATGCCAAAGATAAGATATTGACCAGGAGGAAAAAAGGGATATCAGTTGGAAGAACTTACTTTGCACATCCTTCATCTGGTGAGCGTTTCTACATGCGAAGGCTTCTCAATTTTGTAAAAGGCTGCACGTCCTTCGAATGTATCATAACAGTAAATGGCATAACATATCCAACTTTTAAACAGGCATGTTACGCTTTGGGATTATTGGACGACGATAAAGAATGGAATGATTGTTTGGTTGAAGCTTCAGTTTGGGCAACTGGCAATGAATTACGTAATCTTTTTGTCACAATACTTATTCATTGTCAAGTTTCAGATGCATCACAACTTTGGACTTCTAACTATACAATACTGTTAGAAGACATAACAACTTTGCAGAGGAAGAGATTTCGAAATATGGATCTGCAGCTAAACCAACAACAAATTGAAGCGTGCACGTTATTCGAGATAGAAACTATCATGCAAAAGTTAGGAAAAAGTCTGAAAGACATTGATGGAATGCCTCAACTTGACCCGTCATTGCTAAGAGACTCTGGTAATAGATTGCTATACGAGGAGCTTAATTATGACACAACACAACTGAAGGTACTACACAAAAAATCATTTGCTGCTCTAAATCCATCTCAAAAAATAGCTTATGACGTAATTATTCAATCTGTTGAAAAGGAGGATGGTAGTTTATTTTTTATCAATGGACGTGGAGGTACCGGTAAAACATTTTTATGGAATACAATTATTACAAAGCTAAGATCAAATTCATAAATAGTATTAGCGATTGCAACTTTAAGAATTGCCACTCTGTTATTACCTAATGGTAGGATAGCCCATTCGCGGTTCCATATTCCACTAGATATAACAGTAGAGTCAACTTGTGAAATCCGACATGGCACCCAATTGGCTAAACTTCTCTTAAAAACTTCTTTGATCATCTGGGATGTGGCACCCATGGCCCATAAGCACTGCTTCGAAGCTTTGGACAGGACTTTAAGAGATATTCTAAGAATGAGGTACGATGATAGCACTACCAAACCTTTTGGCGGACTTACAATGGTATGCGGGGGTGATTTTCGTCAAATATTATTATTCCAAAAGGTACGAGAGCTCAAATTGTTGATGCATCTCTCAATTCATCCTACCTATGGCCTTCTTTTAAGG
Source organism: Kitagawia praeruptora (assembly GCA_037693485.1). NCBI lineage: Eukaryota > Viridiplantae > Streptophyta > Magnoliopsida > Apiales > Apiaceae > Kitagawia > Kitagawia praeruptora. The sequence continues at coordinate 132,380,734 of CM075352.1, forward strand.
TTTTTGAACTCACACAAAATATGAGGTTGTATAATAGAAAAATGAGCGAGACGGAGTTCAATAAAATTGCTTCTTTCGACAACTGGTTGTTGCAAATAGGAGATGGTACATTATATGATGACGTTGATAAAGAACTAATTCGAATACCACCTGATATATGCATGAACACATATGGAGATCCGATGGAAGCGATAATCAAAGCTATTTATCCTTCACTCTTGCAAAACTACAACGATCCAACATATTTGAAAGAGCAAGCAATATTAACTCCAAAAAATGAAATGGTGCACGAGTTGAATGAAATCATAACGAACATGATTCCGGGTGAGAGCAGAACATATTTAACCTCAGACACTGTATGCAAAGCAAGTGTTGCAACAGATGACGATGAGATTTTGTATCCCGCTGAGTTCCTGAATAGTTTAAAATTTTACGGCGTGCCAAATCATGACATGAAATTGAAGGAAGGCGCACCTGTTATGCTGCTCAGAAATTTGAATCAAACAGAAGGTTTATGTAATGGCACAAGATTGCTTATTACACGTATGGGCAAATGGTCCATTCGAGCTGACATAATATCTGGGAATAATATCGGTCAAAATGTTACAATACCAAGGATTATCATGTCACCTAATGAATCAAGATGGCCATTCAAGCTCAATAGAAGGCAACTTCCACTGGCACCATGTTTTGCAATGACAATCAATAAAAGTCAAGGCCAATCGCTAAAACGTGTAGGATTATATCTTCCCCAACAAGTATTTTTTCACGGCCACGTATATGTTGCTATGTCGCGCGTAACCTCCAGAGAAGGATTGACTATACTAAATGTAGATGACGAAGCTGAAGATCGAACATTGATAAAGAATATTGTTTATGAAGAAAAATTTCAAAATATCCTCTTGCCGTCTACCATAACAAGGTTTGTCTTACTGCCATCTTATTTTAAAATTAAGAAAAGAAATAGAGCTTCTGAAAATAAACTTACATTTTTTTATTAACACATTTTACAGGAAAATACAACAATGGAACCTCAACAACATGCAGACTGACAAAGGACAAGTATTATTTGGATTTGAGTTTCTTTTCTTGCAAAGGATGGAAAATACTATCAGATCGACTACTGTTATTTGGTTTCTTTAGAATCTTTATGTTATGTTTACAATTGTTTTTAAATAAACTGATGTGGTTTAAAATACTAGCTTTATACCCGTGCAATGCACGGGATACTTTATAAATATTATTAATGACTTTTTATGTTAAATTTTCATTTTTCTAATTTTTTTTGAAAGACTTACAAAATCATATTTACAAATTTAATTAAATTGATGATAGTCATTTTATTAACATAACTTTTAATATTTTAATTGTTGCTGTACTTTTTTGCTTGAAAAATCTTATTTTTCTAATTTTAAAATAATTAAATTTATAATTTTATATTATGTTTACTCAATAACTTTATCATTCTCTATATAATTAATATTTGATTTTGTTCTGAAAAGTTCCAAAATAATGTCTATAAATCCTGTTCATAATTTTTGAAATAAAGTGTACAATTTCATAATACTTTTAATTTCTATCTAATATTATTTAAAAATTAAATACTAATAATATTTTGGAAATGACATATATGCCCCTGACGACCAAACCATACAATGTAAACCCCTTTACGCCAATTATATATAGGATATAATTTATGGATTTTTCTATATGAATGTGTGATGTTTTATTTGTTTTGAGCTCGGAGTAAATTTGTTAATGTATAATATGGGTGATGGCCCAAAATATTCATATGGGAGCCATGCTGGCCCTTTTTACTGACGGGGCACGTTAAATCGTGTACCGTGATAGGAGGGGTAATACGGTACTTCGTGTACCGTGATAGGAGGTGATACGGAACACCATGTACCGTAATAGGAGGTGGTACGGAACACCATGTACCGTGATAGAGGTGATACGGAGGCCAAAACTCCGTATCCCGTCGGTATTTCGGGCCATTTTTTCCAGAATCGGTATTTCGGGCAACTTCATCCCAAAAATCAGTATTTTGGTAATTCTCTCGTATAATATTACATATGACTAATATTTATATATATTCAAGGGTGTCGGCCCAATAAATAGTGACTGGAAATCAGTATACTAAAATATAATAATTTACTTAATATCTAAAAAAAAAAATTAATCTAAATATTTTGTTCTAATTACTATGATGTAATAGATATTTGTTTCTCAAATTTTTCTCGATAGTTTATATGTACATTGAGAATTAAACAAATAAGAATAAATAAAAAAATTAAAAGAAAATAGACAAGACAAAAGTAAACAAAAGCAAAAAAACAAAATTACAAACATGACGATAAATTTGATCATATATACTTATTACAATGGGTGTCGGCCCAAGAAAACATGATATAAAATCGATGTAAAAAATAAGTGTATACTTTATTTAGTTGTCTATGTATATTATAAAATTTGTACAATATTGTGTTCATTAATTTATTTATAGATATTTTCTTTTCGATTTCTTTCTTAAATTTACGTTTTGAATTTTTTTAAAAATTATTACAAGGTCGCCGCGAAGCGCGGCTTAGTCGACTAGTATCAATATCAATATATATATATATATATAAAGGAGGATACGCGGGAGTTTAGGTGGCGCTCTAAGATCGTCTCAATCTATTTTTTTTAATTTTTTAGAATTTTAGGATTTTAAACATTAATAAATATAGAAATATCTTTTAACATAATAAAACTAGAATAAGTGTTCGAATAATAAAAGTAGAATAAGTGTTCGAATTTATATAGTAGAAGAGTTCGAATTTATAGAGAAGACAAATAATTAGAAATTCTATTGGAAGTATAATAGGAAAAAGTTCTATATAAAGTAGAATAGGAGTTCGAATTTATAGAGAATAAAAATTGAAATTTATAAGTTCTATTCAAAGTAGGATAGGTATTCGAATATATAACGAAAAGTAGAATAGGTATTCGAATTTATAGAAATAAGAGTTGGAATTTATAAGTTCTATTCAAAGTATAATAGATGTTCTATTTTTATAATTTTTGTTTAAAAGTTCTTATAGTTTTTGTTTTAAGTTCTTTGCTCTAAACATCTGTTTTATTGTTTTATTACAGGAAAGTGTAAAAATTTTCATTTTTATGGACGTTTCTAAAATCATGTGAATCTAATTTTCTAATATTTTTAGAAATTTAAAATTTTTAATACTAATAAATAAAAAAATATATTTTAACATATTAGAAATAGAATAGTTTTTTGAAAAAAAAGTGTTCGAATTTACATCCTAAAATTACTTAACATATTTCAAATAGGAAGGACATCTACATAATTGGCAAAGGAGTAACTTACTATTTTTCTTCACCAAAATCTGATAAATACGACTTTATTTTTAGATTATTTGTATTCTTTCAAGTTTTTTGCCTTTTATTTTCTTTATCATCCTCATGTATTGACATATTGGTGATATGATTTTAGTTATGCATGTTTATTAATTTTTATCATGTCTTTTATTGAATAACTCTTTTATATTTGGGTGATGGCCCAGAATAACCACAAAAAAATAATCCAGAACCAAAATACCCACCGCCAGTTCTGGCGGCCCTAAATACCCACGAGACACGCTACTGGTGGTGGAGCATCTAAAGACACGTTACTGGGAGTGTAGTATCATAAAGACACGCCACTATCACAGCCGTGTTACGTGGATACGCTGGAAGAGAGAATTGAACAGTAGCTTCAGATACGCCGGTACCACATGCGTATCATGGGATACGCATTTTGTACATGCGTATCTGACGTCATCATCGTCTTCCTCAGAGCTCGCGGAAATGGCGATTCCAGCTTGATTTTTGTTTCACTTCGTTCATCCACATCACGAACTTTCCAAACACGTACTATATATCAATAGAATCGTGCTTTGATTTTCTACACATTCATACCAATTTTATTACGTTTTCATAACCGGATTTGAAAACCCCAATTCTTATCATATTTTTCGATTCACTTTTTATTCAAGCTCGTTCATCCCCCTGCGGGGCCGTAGCATAGAAACCGATCTTCGAAAGGGAAAGGGGACGATGTTGCGAACATGTAGGGGTGCTTTGCTGGGTTGGGAGTGATGTGGTGAGCCAGATCTCCAGTGTCGACGGAAATCGCCACTATCGCCGGCCAAAGAGAAGCCTGGGGGAGACGGCATTTCTGGCAGCTACAGTACCACGGATGCGCCACTCCCAACGGCGCATCCCGTGGGTAGATAGAGCCGGACACTCCGATAAAATGTATTTTGGGCAATGGATACCTCATTTTGAGGTATTTTGGTCATTTTCTCTTTATATTTATCATGTAATTTTTGTTAATTTAATTTTTTATCTTCACAGGATTCCACCGAGTTAGCCACAAGGCCTCTTGCTACTGAATTGCACCAGGTTGGTTACAATCTCTTGCAGCAGAGGTATTTAGGATTCTTTTCCTTTTGTCGTTCTTTTTGTCCTTATTTTTGTTGGACATTAGTACGTAAAAATAATTTTAATATTTTGTTTTTACTTTCATATGTCTAGAAAATTTATCATGTAATTTTAGAAAAAATTACTCTCTTTTTTCACATTAAATTATGTATATATAGCCATATTATTGAGTCAGTGAGTTTGATAGAAAAATTATTTCTTTTAGCTAACCTTTGATTATTATTTTTAATGTATCGGTTTTTTCAAGAACAGGATGCATATCTACTTGAAAGTAGGATGCATATAGAGTAGGGATTACATATCAGAGTTCTAATTGAATGAGAAAGATGGTTAATTGGTGTGTCAATCTTAATTAAGTGGATTTCTTGAGGTTCTAACACGTTGAGATTCATTCACACTATTCAATTTAACTTCTTCTTTTTTTGTCGTTTCAATCTATTTTTCAATTTTTTAAAAGAATTTAGATTTTTAAATATTAATAAAAAAATATCCTTTAACATATTAGAAGTAGAATAGGAATTCGAATTTATAGAGAATAATAATTTAAATTCATAAAGAAAACATTTAACTAAAAGTTTTACTGGAAGTAGAATAAGTGTTGGAACTTACAAAGGAGAATGCTCGAATTTATAGGTAGGACATGTAATAAAAAGTTCTATTGAAAATAGAATAATTTTTCGAATGAATATGTATTTGTAAGATATATAATTAGAATTGTGTTAAATTTAAATATGTATTCGAATTTATAGAGAATAAAATAGATAAATATCAATAATATGTAATAAAGTCGGTCCCAATAAGTGTGCAAATTTATATAGGAAATTTTTTTGAATTTATAAGGAAGATATATAATTAAAAGTTATATTGAAAATGAAACATATTATTGTAACACATAATTAAAAGTTTGACTAAAAGTAAAATATATATTCAAATTTAAAGAGGAGAAGAGAAGATAAGTACCATTATTATGTAATGAAGTTGGAACTTCGGACCCAAATGAAAACGATTCGAAACGTGTTTAACGTGTATATGACTCGCTAGGAAAGATCTTATTAATTATTAGGATTAGTTATTAATGTTAAAAAATTATTTTATTTTTAGGTTAGGATTTTTTCAGATAAAAAATATTATACAACTATTCATAATATAATTTAAAGTCGGGGTTTCAGTTTAAACGAGAAAACGACTCAATAGAAATAATCGTATTTCAAGAGAGAGCAGTTTATTAGAAAGGATTGTGTTAACTATTAAAATTTAATATTGATGATATGACATAATAGATATATATTAAAAAGGTTTAGAATAAATATTATAACGCCGCCGCGAAGCGATCAAAGAGTGGATCACTAGGTTGTTCGTGCCTTTTTGGCCCTACCGTCTGGTCGTTGTTCGTGGTCGGTCGTCGTACACAATTTTTCAATATTTCAATAAATGAGAATATGGAGGGGTAGGAGGGACTCGGACCTGAGTACTCCCACATCCAGAACTTTGATAACATGTTAAGAGTTACCAGTTCTCCTAAAATCTCAAGGTATTAGGAATTGGGATTACCAGGATCATATATTTATCTTAACACCTCGCCATTAAATCCTATCACTAAAAAACCGAATCGAATACACAACCTTGATGTCGAAAATCTTATACCTAGACTGATGAATTTTTAGCTACAAAATAGAGTTAAATCCCAATATTGCACAATTATAACAAATATATCCGATATAAAACACATCGCTTGAAATGTACATACAGAGAGAGAGAGAGATAACACGTGTAACTAACTTCAGTTATTTTTTTCAAATCATAATCCCGGCTAATTTGTTAGTGCAAGTTCTGACGTTCAGCTATCGTTTTTCTTCTAGCGATGCATTTTAACTTTTAAGTTTCCTTCTCCTTGATTTGAAATTCCCTCCGTTTCGTTTGCCAGACTGCTAGTTATTATTTGTCTATTTATGTTTGGGGGTTTGGGACTCGTGAGTGGGAGAATGACCACTCGTGTGGTATAAAATTAAACCAAACCGAACCAAACCAAACATACCCAGTATATCCCGCTCAAAGCAGGATCTGGGGAGGGTAAGATGTACGCAGACCATACCCCTACTTTTTATAGTAGGGAGGCTGTTTCCGTGAAGACCCCCGGCTTAGTGCACCACAAAACAATGTGAATTATGAACAAGTATGATAAGGATGGGTAAATTATTTAACCGAACCTGGGCCCATGGCCTGGATCTCATGGGACTTACCTAAGCGGGCAAAGGGCACTCCTCTCCTGATCTAGGATGGCCTCTGGCCAAGGTCCTCGCACCTGCAAAACCAGAAAACAGAAGACAATATGAAGGCGAAAAGCCAAACTACTAAGCTAACGCTAGCCGAGAAAACCCAACTCTGAGGCTCTCAACCACAGAACCGCTCCCTAGAAGAGAATCCACAACTCTAATCTGGCGCCTCCAACAACTCCTATCAGCGGTCGAGGTCTCATTCAAGTTTAAGGCCTTCAAATCCATCCTAAGCTGTTCTTCCCACGACCTCCTCGGTCTACCTCTCCTCCTCACCCCAGCAACCGAAAGACTCTCGACCCTCCTCACCGGGGCTTCCGGTAACTTCCTACATACGTGGTCGAACCATCTCAACCTCCCTTCCCTAACTTTCGCAGAAAGAGGTGCCACCTCCAACTCGCTCCTGAAAACTACATTCGGGATTCTATCTAACATCGTGCGACCACAGGACCACCGCAACATCCTCATTTCAGTTGCCTCCAGCTTGCTCTCGAGGGCCTTCTTCGCCGCCCAGCACTCCGAACCATATAACATCGCAAGACGAATTGCCGCTCTATAGAACTTCCCTTTTAACTTTAACGGGACTTTCTTATCGCACATCACCCCTGCCGCCGCCCTCCACCTTAGCCACCCCGCCTTGATACGGTGTCTGACATCCTCTTCAATCTCACATTCCTTCTGAATGATCGAACCCAAATACTTGAACTTATCCGTACAGGGGATGATCTGATCTTCAATCCTAACTTCCACCCCTTCCTCGTTGGCCTCACCACTGAAGTTACACCAGAGGTATTCGGTTTTAGACCTGCTCAGACGCAATCCTTGGGGCTCCAAAGTGGATCTCCATAACTCCAACTTCTCATTCACCTCCCTCCTCGATTCCGCCACTAGTACGATATCATCGGCGAAGAGCATACACCAAGGGATGGCATCCTGAATCCCTCGCGACATGACATCTAAGATCAAGGCGAAAAGAAGAGGACTAAGGGCCGACCCCTGGTGTAGCCCAATCTCAACAGGGAAGAAACGTGCGTCACCAACTGGGGTCCGGACGCAGGAACTAGCTTGAGAGTACATGTCTTGAATCGCCCTGACGTACTCCGACGGCACTCTCCTCTCCTCAAGGCTCTTCCAAATAGATTCACGTGGGATGCTATCATAAGCCTTCTCAAGATCAATGAACACCATATGGAGGTCTTTGCGACGCTCTCTGAACTTCTCCACAAGGCGTCTGACGAGATGAATGGCCTCGGTCGTCGATCTTCCCGGCATAAAACCAAATTGGTTTTCTGAGATTTCAACTTCTCTTCTAATCCGAAATTCAACCACTCTCTCCCAAAGTTTCATAGTATGGCTGAGTAATTTAATTCCCCGATAGTTACTACAGTTCTGAGCGTCACCTTTTTTCTTGAAAAAAGGGATGACAATACTGCGCCTCCATTCCTCTGGCATCTTCTCATCCAAGAGGAGAACATTGAACAGATCTGCTAGCCATTGTACGCCAACCTCTCCAAGACAAAGCCACACCTCGATGGGGATCTGATCCGGACCTACCGCCTTCCCTCTAGCCATCTTTTGAAGGGCACCCTTGACTTCCTCTTTGCTGATACGATCACATGGGCCGAAAGACCGAACGGACGATAGAGGGACCTCTTGTGTCATACTGGGACCACTCCTCCTAGCCTCATTGAAAAGATAGTGAAAATATGAACTCCACCTCTCCTTAATGGCGTCTTCATTTATTAACACTTGGCCTGAATCATCTTTAATAAACTTAACAGAACCCAGGTCGCGCCGCCTTCTCTCCCTAGCTTTAGCTAGTTTAAAAATAGTGTTCGCTCCTTCCTTGGTATCTAGGCGCTTGTACAGCCCCTCATAGGCTTCATTCTTGGCTTTTGCCACAGCCTTTTTTGCCTCTCTTCTCGCCACCTTGTAGGCTTCCAACTTCCAAGCCCTCTCCGCCCCTGAACAACTTGACAAAAGCTCTTTAAAGAGCACATGTTTTGCCTTTACCTTCTTTTGGACCTCCTCGTTCCACCACCACGACTCCTTATGACCACTGAACTTTCCTGAAGAAACCCCCACCACCTTCTCGCCCACATGCCGAATAACCTCCGCCATGTTGGACCACCTATAGTTAGCATCTCCACTAAGCTCGAAACAACCTTCTTTTAGCAGAGACTCTCTGAATTCGGCCGCTTTCTCGCCCTTCAAGTCTTTCCAAAGGATTCTTGGTCTGGACTCTCTCGTTCTGCGAACATCTCGGCCCCCATGGCTAGATCCATGGCCAACAGACGGTGCTGGGAAGCACACGCCTCACTCCGAAACACCTTGTAGTCTACGCACGCCCTAGCATCCCGCCTGCGCATTAGAAGGTAATCTATTTGAGTGTTGAGACCCCCACTGCTAAAGGTAATGAGGCGTTCCGTCCTCTTCTGAAAAACAGAATTCACAATTACCAACTCCTGGGCAGTAGCAAACTCCAACAACGCTGTCCCAGCGACGTTCCTGACCCCGAAGCCGAAACCCCCATGGGCGCTGGGATAGCCATCCGACCTCTCACCAAAGTGACCATTAAAATCGCCACCCAACACTAAAAGTTGCTCATCAGGAATGCTTCCGACCAACTCATCTAAACAGACCCAAAAAGCCTCCTTCTCCGAGTCTCCCAAACCTACTTGAGGGGCATACGCGCACACCACGTTCACCACCTTCTCCCCAACCACCACTCTAACGGACATGATCCTGTCATTACACCTCTTCACATCCACGAAGTTGTCTACAAGATCCTTCGCCAGAAGAATACCCACTCCATTCCTCGCGTTGGCAAGACCTGAGTACCACAATTTATACCCGTTCGCTTCTCTAGACTGAGCCCCCTTCCATCTAGTCTCTTGAATACATGCCACATCCACTCTTCGCTTCTTCAACACATCCACGAGCTCCAAAAATTTGCCCGTTAGGGTACCTACATTCAGACTGCCAACACGTAAAAAACGCGACATCAATAAAACAAACGAGAAGCTAAAATAAAATAAAAAGCAAATAAAATAAAGAATAAAATATAAATATAAATAAAAATAAAATAGAAATATTAAAGATAGAAGTAAAAGAAATTAAATAAATTAGTAACAATAATAAAGCTAATAATACTAATAGAAATAATATGCTAGAAGTAATAATGATTACAGTGAAATAACACAATAATGAATACACACTCACAACAACAAAATACACACACAAGAAGACAATCAGAACGAAACAGAACAGGCTAGACACGATAACAACCCAATCGAGCTAATCGAGCTACAGAGGGAAAGGGGGAAGGAGATGATACAAAATAAAAGCAAGACGAAACAAAACAAAGATAGATCAAACAAATCAAAAACACGACAAGACAGACGCACAAATAAAACAAATAAAACAAGTAAAAGGAAACAACATAAGACAGACGCACAGATCAAAAACAGGAAAAAGAAACTAAAGAACAAATGAAATGAGAATGAACAAGGGGAAGGGGAAAACGGGTGATAACACGCGGGGAAACAGGGGAGAGAAGAGCGAGAGCAAGGGAGGTTGAGGACACGGGTTAGGGCGAGGGGTGATGGAGGTAGATCGGAGGGGTAGTAGTTGACGGAGGAGGTCGGTGAAGATACTGGAGGTGAAGATGTATGGTGTGCAAATGAAGGTGGAAGGGGGTAAGGAAGAAAGGGATGGAACGGGGTTGCTTGACGGGGTAGTAAGGAGACTGAGTTTGGTTGAACAGTACTAGGGACGGAGGTGATGGAGTAGGGGAGACGAAGGCGATAAAGACGGTGGAGAGCGGGCGGAGAAAAGCACGGGGAACCTATACGACAAACAAAAGAAAAGCGAAATGAATTAGCAGGAATATACACAAGATTACAATTTAAGGTTCAGATGGGAAATTATAAGTGTTTCGGCGATACGCCGGCCAGTTCGAACCAATCTGGCGGAGGAAGCCGATAACGGCTAGAAAAGTTTACGTTGAGAGAGTTTTCAGAGAGAGAGAATATGTTGTTTGTGTCTGTATGTATTCGTGTGGTATAAAATTATATGGTTAAATCTCAAATTGCTCACTGAAGTGGATGACTAGTATCAAATTGCTCACTCTAGTTATCGGCATTTCATGTATACCATTATAGTTGCAAGTAATGACAGCAATGTTGTGTTGGAAAAATAAAAGTAAATTTTTGTTGATTTTGCACTTTTTTTTTGAATGTTACAGCAACCAAATAAAAAGTTATTAAATTCTAGTATTTTAGATAATGTATTTAGAATTTAAAATTTTTGTTTACTATTTATTTTTAATTAAAATAAGGAAATGGCTATAAAATTAAAAATAAATAGTAAATGATTTTTAAAAAATCTAAATATATTATCTGAAATACTAGAATTTAATAAATTTTCATTTGGTTGTGGTAGCATTTAAGAAAAATGTGCAGAATTAACAAAACATTATTTTTAGTTTTTGAACACAACGTTTCTGTCATTACTTGCAACTATAATGGTATACATGAGACGCCGATAACTAGAGTGAGCAATCTGATACTAATCCTCCATTTCAGTGAGCACTTTGAGATTTAACCCTAAAATTATACTATGAAACTGTTTATTTTTTTTCTTTTTTTTAAGGGTACAAAAAGTTTATGGGTTGAAGTCGAGAGTGAGGTGTGTATTCACCTCCGATTTTTATAGGAGTATATTTTTTTTGGTTTTTGAAATTATGGTATTATGCTATGTACGAACATTTTTAATATAATTTTTTTTAATTTGAATTAAATTTTTTAAAATATTAATTTTATACATTTAAATTTTTAAATGATATAATTTGATAATAATTATATAAATATTGTTCGTAATATTTCTAGAAAATGAGGAATTTTAGAAAAGATGATATGTTTTAGCTTAAAAAGTAATCGGTAAATTATTATGAATTGTAATATTATTATTTTATTTTATTAAATGGAATTCTCCGTATTATTTTTAGAAATAGAGGAATTTTATTTAGAAAATATAAAGGTATTATGTATGACCTAGAATGGGAAATTGATTATTTATAAAAAATATATATAAAGTAATATGTTTAACCTGAAAAAAATGAAATTGATTAGTTACTATCAAGGATTTTATGGTAATTAAGTAAAAACACGAAATACCGTACCATGTCAAACTTTTAATGTTTCGTCTGTAATAATAGGGAAATTGCATAAAATACTACTTTTAATACTTTTTCCATTTTAACTACCAACTTATTATAATTTCAGTTTTTTACTTTACAATTTTCAAAAATAAGATTAAGCATACAAATACTGTTAAGAATTTTCAGAAATAATACACTAACTACTCCTTTATAATTTGAGGATTGGGGGTTGGGAGTTCATTAATTTCAGTATCGTTTACTTCTTTTCTCTGTTGCTCGTCTCTCGGTGCTTACTTTTTGAAATCACATCTGCAAAAACTCCATCTTCCACCATTATTATAAAGACCTAGAATTTTTGTAATTTTATTAGTGTTTATTTAATTGATAAATGTGCCTTATATGATTTATATGGCAGCCATGATTTTTGTGAAGTCAAGTTATGTGTGAAATCATGTTTTTATGATTACATGATGATTGGTATGTGCCGTATATGTTTGTAGTTTTTAAAGTTTGTGGGAATATTTAATTGTGTGTTTTGGTATTTTAAAATGATTTAAAAAGCTTTAATTCTTTTAAAGGTTCTTTATTTCAAAAATTCATATAAAATTCATTTTTGACTCAAAAATTATTTTAAAAATATAAGGAGGTTTGTAATTTCATAAAATTCATTTTAAAAGTTATTTTTCTCTTATTTTCCTAATTTATTTCAATTTTAAAATGATTAAAAACAGTTTTTAAAAGAAAAGTAGATTTTCAACTTTGGCAAATTACCGAACTACCCCTGGCTCTATATATCAGTACCCACCGCCCACTTCTTCATTCTTGTTTGTTGTTTTAGCAGTTGTGGTACTCTCTCCTCTCCTTCTTTTCATTCCTTTTCAATTTTAAACACCAAGTCATGTTTTAATTACTGTTTTGATCATCTATTTAGTGTTCTTATGTGTAGTTATTGTTTGGATGAGGTTTTGGGATGGTTTATTGATACCGTGTATTTTATACACGTTTTGTCTTTCATTCTCTTTCATTTTTGTTAGTTTTGAATGTTGTTTTATCGATATTAATTATGTTTTTCATCTTTCAGTGCCTCATGCTTAATTGTTGAAAAGATGACTTATTTTGGGCTTGAAAGCAAAGATTATTCAAGAGGGAAGTTAGAAGATGCAAGCTCGCGATGCCGGGAGGTTTTTAATGTTTTATCTTGAAGATTTGTCTCACACGGTCGTTCCGCAGGCCGTTCGCTAGGCCGTTCAAAGAGTTTAAAAGGAGCAGTCTATCGTACGGGTTGCTGTATGGTCATTCGACAGGCCGTTCAACACTTTCTGGAAATTTTTGGAAGCAATTGTCTATCTTGTCCTCTTGTCTAGTTGATGTATTAATAGTGTAGTTGTGAACCAAACATCATATCTTATCTTCATCCCATCTTTATCACTTCAAGAACATTCAATTAGGGTTAGTGAGTAGAGAGAAGCATTTATTACTCATAATCTAGCATTGATTATGAGTAACTAACTTCATTTATTTGGCTCAAGGAAGCATTTCTTGTACTAAATCCACTTCATTTTAAGTAAGATCTATTTCACTCTATCTTGAATGCTTGTGATGTATTGTTTATGATTTTACTTGGAGATTTGAAAGTTGCTTCACCTTACTCTTCTTGTATCTTCAATTGCTAATTGTTTGTTCTAATACGTAATCGTCAATTCAGTCATTATAGTAGCACAAGATTTAGTGCACCTAAATCCACAAAATTCAAGTGCAAATACCTAGGTCGAGCTTCTCATCCTTGGGTTTGTCCTAACCTCTCTTTGTTTAATTCCTTGACTTAGTTAAATTGATAGTGCTTCATTATTGGTTGCTAGTGTCAAGAGAGCTAATTTATGTGCTTCACTAAATTAGTGTTTTTAGAAGAGAAATAAGTAATTATGTGCTTCACCAATTATCTTGGTTAGGTAGAGTTGGATATATTTTGCTTGTTTGTTGGGTTGAAGTGCTTGATTTGCCATATCCTTGGGTCAAATATATCTTTATCTTGCTAATTTACTCACTGTGCCTTGTTGTGTTGGTAAAATTAGATGATTGCCATAACTTAGTTGTATTTCTATAGCAATTTATTTATCGTATGCAAGGTGTTTGATAAAATAACACAACCAACTCAAAACCCCCCATTTTCCACACTTCTAGATTGTAAGAGATAATCTACTTGAAATCAATATTGATAGTCCTTCCCTGTGAACGAACGTACGAAAAACACTACCTTCATTTATCGACTGTATGTATATATTTATGTGGGTTTGACTCGATTTTGACATGCATGAGTCTGGGAGTTGGGTTTTGCTGATTTAAGACATGTAAACGAGTTGTTAGTAATTGAAATGAAGTTTTGGAGTTTTATGAGGGTTGTTTTCGAGTTTATATCAAAACCCCACTGGCGACCATGGTGATTTCGGTGACCGGACGGCTGGTGGTGATGGCCTAGTGATTATACAATCTTATTATGTCATAATATTTGATGATTAATGCATAAACCGATTGCATGCAAGGTTTTTTGTGTTTTTTATTTTTGTCCGAATTAGTTATATATATATATATATATATGTAAACTATATGAATTGTTCTTGATGATTTTGATGCTAGTTGTTAAATTCAGATTTTAATTAGGTGTAATGTGAATTTATAAAGATGTATATGTAATCTCTTGAATTAATTGAGATTAATTTGAATTTTTGAGAATTAACTTAGACTATCCAAATTTTTATGAAATAATAATAATGGTTAGAGATTAATTTTAATAATTATATGCTAAGTGATGACTAGTAGGCATGTAAGTATAGTTTTCAGAATTTATAATGTTAAGATTCGAATTTTTGTAAATTAATTATGATTTATTCGAATTCTGTAAGTAATAATATTAGTTAAGAGTTAAGCATGAAGATTATATGCTAAGTGTTATTTAATGGACATGTAAATGTGATTTTCAGAATTGTTATGAGTTGAGAATTTGAAAATGAATTATATGATCTTGTGATCTATTAAATATGGCTTAGTTAATTATATTTGATAACTAGTTAAATTTATTAATTCTTGATAGATGTTTATTGATTTCGAATTATTTAATAATGTAAATGGAGTTTACATAAGTGGTAAGGTTATATGTATGCTAGTCGAAATGTCAGTGTTAATTGTTTGTGTAAAGGATCATTATTTGTTAAGGTAATGTAAAGTCGATAAATGTATAGCGTAAGTTCATAAATAGACCCTGTTAGGTAGAGTTGGTTTATATGGTACCTAGTAGTATCAAGTAATGCGATGGTAACTTGTATATGGATTGGAAATCCATTGGATTTGTTGTGGTTGTGATTTGAGTCGGTTATGTTCCGACAGGTTAGTCCTATAAACAGAGGAAACTCTGTTGCTCTCCTAGCCAGCAGTGTTTGCGCTTCCTTGTGTTCATCTAGCAGTGTTTACGCTTTTCTTCTGTCAGCGTTTGCGCTTCCAGCTATCAGCGTATACTCAAACTCTGCTACGACTGCTTTCAATTAACAAGTTAAACTCTTTTTACCTGTAACACTTAAACACTGACATTAAATCACATCAATTATATCTAACACCATCCGAGGTAGATGCAATAACAGCATTGTGAGAAGATGTTTTTAGTTGGTTTTTAAGTTAGTGTGTGAGAACGAGTGGATATGAGAATTTGAATTCAAGGTTTGTAATAATAATGATTTAACTTAGTTTGTAATAATAATTAGTTAGACGTTGGCTTGCTTGTTTCATATCATTACCTGTGAAAGATCCAGGTTAGTAGTGTTGTGGTCAGGCAGCATGCTATATCTATATTTACTTATTTTTAGGTTGTTTGTATCTAGTGTGTCAGTGACTCCTCGATCTAGGCCCCAAGTCAGGAGGGCGCCACAGGTTGGTATCAGAGCCACGGGTTTTGGTCACTGAAACAAGCCAGGATTTAGGATCACTAAAAAAAGAAGTAGAAACAAATAGAATTTACGAGTGCTAGGTGTTAGGGAGTGATTATAAATTTAGGTACTTCCCTTTTTACGATAGATTTATAGAACTAACCTAACATATAACGTTTATACTCTTTGTGTGTATATATATATATATTATAAAGGGAGCTACTCATTGAGTAACCAATCTAACGTGGTAACCTAGGAACTATAATCTAAGCCATTCAATCACTAATGACTTGTCCTCTTATCATGGACGGTTATTTAAAATCATGGGATATCTAACTGCATCTTACCTTATCAATATTTTTACTTTGCATCTAGATTTTATTTTTGTTTTTGTTTTACTCGAGGACGAGCAAAAGATAGGTATGGGGGCATTTGATAAGTGCATATTTTTGCATATTTTTATTACCTATTTATTGCTTGAACTCGTAATTTAATAATTTATTTTGTTGCATTTCAGGAAATTCGTAAATAAATAAAGAAATAAAGAGCAAGGAAGGGAAAAAGAGGAAGAAAAAGGACCAAAAAGAAAAAAAAGGAAAAGAATTAGGAGCTTGGAGCAAAAGGAATATCTCAAGACAAGTAGAAGGTGGAGATCATCCCAACACACTAAATAAGTGTATGGCCAAGATCCACTCTACAAAGCTTAAAGGGGAAGGAAACAATTAGATGGCTAGGATTTCTCCACCACATTATGAAGGTGTAGGGCCAAGATTTACCCAACACACCCCTCAACCCTAATTCTTGTCCTATAAATACCCCCTCACCCCCCTTGTATTTGAGAACATAGATTTTTAGTGTAGTTTTAGGGTAGATTTCATTTCTTGTTTTGTAATTCTAGATTTTGTAAACACTTCTCTTTTAATTAATGCAAACTTTCATTTCCTTTAATTTCTTGTCTTGCTCTCTCGTTTATGTTGCCTTGCTTTCGTTATTTTCGTAAATCCGTTTAGTGGACAAAGTAGCGAAATGCTAACCACTTGGGGTTGAAAGTAACGATTTTTAATTTCTTGTTCTTAGTTAATAATCGTAATTGAGCCCCTTTAAATCTCAATTTTATTGTGGGTTTGTTTATTTTTAATTGTAGATCTAATTTCTATGTTTTATGTGTTAGTAAAAAAAACAAAAAAAAATTAGTTTTATTTTCAGTACGTATTTTTCTGTCTCGTGTGTTTTAGTTTTATTCGAAGCAAATATGAACTCTCCCCTGTTTCTTTGTTTTGTTTTTATTTTCCCTTGCTCATTCTTGTTTCCTCTCGTTTTATTCCTCTGAAACAAAACCCAGCTGCGCTCCATTTGTTTTTCCCCTTCTCCTCCTTCCATTCTTCCCCTTTGCATTCACTGCAAACACACACAACCACACTCCTTCTTCTTTTTATTTCAAACTTTTAAATCCCCTTTCCCCTGTTTTAGTTTGAGTCGAACCAGTCTCACCGAGTTTCGTTCAAGATTATTTGAGTTTTGTGTTTAGTCGTGGCCAAGTTTGTATGCGTTTTGTGTAATTTCTGTTGCTGTGTATTTCCAAGTCACCATTTTTATTGTCGAGTTATTTTGTTTCTGAGTTCGCATATTGTGCTGGGTTTGATGAGTTTGTGAGTTCTAAGCTGAGTTTTCCTTTTGCTATTTGTTGTCTGAGAATGTCTACTTTGTTAGCTGCCGAGTTGATGTTGTTTAATTCGTTTTTTGTTTTCTGCAGTTGTTCGAGTCTTGTTTTGTGTTTCGTAAGGCTGAGTTTGTGTGTGTTTTCCGAAAACTGAGTTGCGAGTAGTCATTGAGTCGTCACTGAGTCTGAGTCACTGTAGCGTTGTTCGTTTTCTGGATTCTAAGTGGTTCGCAGTTTTGTTGTGATTTTTGTCGAGTTTCTTTTCGTTTTTTTTTCCCGAGTTATGGTCGACCGAGTTATATTGCTATCTGTTTTATAATGCTAAAAGCTGATGTTTGTTAGTTTTCTGAATCTTCCGAGTTGTTTTGAGTATGAGTTTCTTGCTTTCGAGTTTTAAATTCTTGCGTTGGTTGTATTTATGGTTAGTTAAATTTACGAATAAATCATGTCAAATTTTTGTTAAAATTTACTGAAAATAAATTTAAATTAAAAAAAGCTTTAAAATAAAATCTAGTTTTAATTCGAATTTAGAATTTTTAGAATAATTTAGTTTATTTCCTTCTCACTTTTAATCAATTAGTTTAGAATTAGAATATTAATTTAATTTTCTTAAAAAAAACAGTTTCAATTTTCTTTTAGTAATTAAAATAGAAAAAAATCCAAATTTCCTAAAATCTAAAATTGTTCTAGTTCGATTAAATTAAAAGTTAAGGCTTGCGAAAATATTAGTCTCTGTGGATCGATATCTCAAATATTAAAACGATGAAATTGTGCACTTGCAATTTAAATGTTAATTTTTAGCACATCAAGTTTTTGGCGCCGCTGCCGGGGACTAATTATTTTTCGCGCCTTAATTCTTAATTTTTCGGATTAGTTTTATATCTTGCCTTATTTTTGTCTCGTTTTTTTAGGAAAGTTTGAAATTCGGAAATCTCTTTCGGAGCTTGGAGTAAATTGAAATTTTTGGAAGCGTGCTTCGATAACCCGTATTTTTCTCTTTTCGTCTTTTTATTTTAAGAAAATCACAAAAAAAAATCCAAAAAATTAGTTGTAAATACATAATTGTTGCATCATGCATTTAAACATTTAGGGCACATCATCTAGATTTTTATTTTCTTGTTTTTAATTTTTCGTACCTTATAATTGTGGTGATCGCTGGAGGACCCAAAGGTACGTTAAATTTCTTCTTTTCTTTAGTTAGAGCACGTAGTTAAGCATCCATAAATGTTTATAATTTTTTATTTCGTTGTTTGTTTCATCATTTTTAAATAAATCTTAAGGGCAAAACCACTTACAAGATAAAGGAAGAGATTTCATCACTCTTTCCTTGGCCCAAAAACAATTAATCCTTCATTTTGCATTCCCTAGCCTTTAATAAAATTAATTAGACGTTTGCCCCTAGGAATTCGCGCTCAACTAGGATGGTACTTAAGAAACGAAGTAATCATTAATTATTCCAATTCTTTGGTGTCTAGGCAAGCGAGAGCTTACCTGGCCAATTAAGATTTGGTGTCTAGACTGGTGTTTAGCCTCTTGGCAATGCTTGCACCTATCTGGCCAAATCGGTCCGAATAAATTCTGATTTACCGAGTTTTTGGTGGTCCTTACGGTTAGGAGCAAGGTCTAGTTATTTTATTAGGTAACCTAGGTTTAGAATTTTTTTTTTTAATTTTACACCCTTTCTTTTTGTTTGTTTAAATTTTTCGCACTTACTTGCTACGTGTTTCCTTTTGTGGTTTATGCGAACTACGTGGATTAGGGATAATTCTTCTAGACTAGTGAGATCATTTGAGATTTTTTCATCGTCTAATTCCGAGTCTTTAGATTATTCCGAACCCGTAGTAAACATGGTCATGTCTCTTAGGGACCGTTGCTATCCAACTCGTTCCGCCCAACCATCATGTATCACTCTTCCTCCCGTTAATGGTAACAATTTCGAAATTAAAGCTCACCGCATTAGTATGTTACCGAAATTTAACGGGAGTGACGGTGAGGATCCATATTTGTTTCTCCATGAATTCGAGGAGGTTTGCGCCTTGCAAAAACTCCAACATCTTTCTGAGGACTCCATTAGGTTAAGACTTATCAACTTCGCTTTAAAAGAAAATGCTAAAAAATGGTTGTATAGTCTACCCGTCAATTCTATTTCCACGTGGGAGGGATTTGTGGTTATTTTTCTAAAAAAATATTTTCCAAACCATAAGACTACGAGAATTACAAACGAAATAAATCAATTTCATCAAAAGGAAAACGAGTCTTTTTGGAAATATTTTGATCGTTTTAAAAATCTTTTGTCACAATGCCCCCACCACGGAATAGAAAAATGGAGACTTTGTAAGGTCGTTTATGAGGCCTTAGATGGTCCAACAACCGCGTTGTTGGAGTCTATGTGCCAAGGAAAATTCATGGAGAAAGATGAGGACGAGGGTTGGCAATTTTTCGAAGAATTAGCCGAGAAGACAATGTTGTGGGAGTCAACTAGGGAACCGAATAAGTCTAACGAATCGTCTAGTTCATCTAAGGGTTTGCATTCGATTGGGAGCTCGATTGCAAGCGATGCCAAATTAGCTACTCTTACTAGGCGACTCGAAGCTTTAGAAACCCATAGTGGTCCCCCACCTATGTCCATGTACCCAAATTATAATCCTTCGAACTTTGAGTCTCAACCTTGTCCCAGCTATGATCAAGTTAATGCGATGTCTCAACCACCCACGAGGAATGACCCGTTTTCTCCTACTTATAATCCCGGGTGGAGGAATCACCCAAATTTCTCGTGGAACCAAGGGCAAAATTACCAAAATCCACCTTCTTTTCAACCTCCTTTTCAAAATGCTCCTTCTTTCCAAAGGCCTAATCAAAATTCTTTCTCGACTCCAAATCAAGGTCCCTTTCCAAACCCTACTCAAAATCTCGATCCTTATCCAACTCAACCTTCTTATCCAAATCAAGCACCCGCCCACCCTCCCGGATTTCATGAGTCGGATAAGCGAATTAATTCTTTGGAAAAGACTCTTGATGCGCTTTTAAAATCAACGACTAATTTGGCTCAATCTCAACAAACCTTCATGCAAACCATGACTCAAGATAGGCAACTTTTAAATGCTAGTACTCAAGCCATATCTAAGTTAGAGGTTCAAGTGAGTCAATTAGCCAACGCCATGTGTGAGCGAGAGAAGAATAAGTTCCCGAGTCAACCTGAGGTCAACCCTAAATTCCCTCTCAATCAAAGACCTCATGAAAATGTTAACGCTATCATTTCTTTAAGGTCGGGAAAACAAGTTGATACTCATGTTGGAATCGAGTCTCCCGAAGACGAAGAAGACGAGTCAAATGTTGAATCAAATCCTAAACTCGATCCTTCAAACCATATTCCAAATCCCGAACCTTTCGAGTCGTCTAGTCCCGCACCTTTAACTCTTGAACCTTCATCTTCCAAATCCATTCCTGAGTCATCAGACTCTTCTCATAAATCTCTTTCACCGAATGAACCTTCGTCTCTTAGTAATTCACCTCCAAAATCTATTCCCAAAGAACCTAGCGAACGAGTCTTTAAGCCAAAAGCTCCTTATCCTCAAAGACTCATTTCTAATCAACAATCGGCTCAAATGGACAAAATTTTGGAAGTTTTCAAACAAGTCAAGATAAACATTCCTCTTTTAGATGTCATTCAACAAGTCCCTTCTTATGCCAAGTGTCTAAAAGATTTATGTTCTCATAAACGTTCCACACACGTTCCCAAGAAAGCCTTTTTGACTTCTCATGTTAGTTCAATTCTTTTGAATTAGATTCCCGTGAAATATAAGGACCCCGGTTGTCCTACAATTTCATGTGTCATAGGCAATACTTTTATGGACAAAGCGTTACTTGACTTAGGTGCTAGTGTGAATCTTCTTCCATTTTCGGTCTATCAAGCCCTAGATTTAGGCGAGCTTAAAAAGACGAACATGACAATTCAATTATCTGATCGTTCTATCAAAATGCCTAAGGTAATAATTGAAGACGTGCTAATTAAGGTTGGTGAATTCATCTTTCCGATTGATTTTGTTGTCCTCGAGACTCACCCCGTCACGAATCCTAAGAACCAAATCCCAATCATTCTAGGAATACCTTTTCTTGCTACATCCAATGCCTTGATTAATTGTAGGGATGGTGTTAGGAATAATTCATGAGTTGTGATGTTAAGAATAGAATTTTACTTATACTTCTTGTATATCCTGATTTTATAAAGGATTTAGCACTTTAGATAGGAGATATGTGTTAGACAGTAATCTGTAGAATTAAGTCAGGAACAGTGCATCAAGTACTACATGTCAGGAACTGAGATTGAATCCTGATATGACAAAGTCAAATACTGATCAAGTACTGATGGGATGGTCAGATCCTGATGCAAGATGAAATCCTGATATCAGTCGTGTTACTGATGATGTCATTATGGATGCTACAGAAACTGGCAAGTGCTATAAAACAGGATCTTTGTTTGGAGAACAAGCAAGAAGATATCATGAAGGAAAGAATTTTCTATTGATGGAAACTATCAACTGGACGGCAGAACATTGTCATGTATAGATTATTTTTCTGTTATTAGTTGATAGGTAACATTATAAATACTCTCTATATATCATTGTAAAACGAGGCGTGAAAGTTGAGCGATTGAGTTTGTGTGCGTAGCTCTGTATAAAGTTTGTATTCGAGAGTTTGAAACAAACAGAGAGAGAGATTTATTTTGTCAGCAGCTGCTAAAGGTATTTGTACACCTTTGGTAGAGTTTGTATTTGATCTTATTAATACAAACAGTTTGATTCATTTGTTTGTTCTTGTTTATCTAATCAAGCAAAAATCAGACACGATTATATAACTTGTATTCAACCCCCCCTTCTACAAGTTATTCGAGTTAACAATTGGTATCAGAGCAGGTTGATTTCGAATAATCATAAAGATCTGCAATCATGTCTGGTTACAAGGATGGGAATACTAAGATTCCTATGCTCAAGAGAAACGAATATACTCTATGGGAAGTAAAGATGTTGCATCATCTGGAAGCAACAGATCGTGATTATCTTGACAGAATCAGAGATGGACCTTTTGTTCCAACAAAGGTCGTTGCACAAGCAACTGTTGATGGTGAAGTTGTACCAGAACATACATCAGAGAAGCCTAAATCTGAATGGTCAGATAAGGACAAGGAGAATGTTCTTAAAGATGCTAAAGTGAGAAACATATTATTCAACAGTCTTGATTCTGTTCTCACTAACTATGTTCTCTCTTGTAAAACTGCTAAGGATATATGGGACAATTTTAAGGTTCACTGTGAAGGAACTAACCCTGTCAGGAAGAATATGAGGACACTACTTATACAACAGTATGAGTACTTTGAATCCAAGTCTGGTGAGTCACTTACTGATACCTTTGATAGGTTTACAAAACCATCAATGAGATGGCCATGCATGGTAAATATTATGACTTGGAGGATATGAATACAAAGTTCATGAAAGCCTTGCCTGAATTCTACAATGAGAAAATATCTGCAATTGAGGAAGCTAATGGACTAGATGAGATATCATTAGAAGCAGTGTAAGGAAAACTGAGGGCTTATGAACTTGACAAGCAGCAGAAGAAGAGCATGAGTGAAGGAAATATGAAGACTGTTGCACTTACTGCTCAATCTGAATCAAAGAAGCTTCCAGAGGAACAGCATGATGAAACTGCTGTAAAGAACTCAATGAAGAAGAAAAGCAAAGAAAGTTCTAAGTCAGAGACTACTGATATAGACTCTGATAACAGTGATTCTGAATCAGAAATGCATGAACTCTTTGCTATGTTTGCTAAAGCTTTCAAGAAAGGAAGATTCAACAGGAGAAGATTTAGCAAAGGACCTTTTCAAAAGAAAGAGGAGGAGAAGAGTGACAAAAGCAAAAGTACAATTGTCAAGCTTGATAAGGCCAAGATCAAGTGCTTTAACTGCAGCGAGCTTGGACACTTTGCTGGTGAGTGTAAGAAGCCTAGGAATTTAGGAAAGGGCAATGCACTCATGGTTACACAGAAGGATTGGGCTGATTTCAGTGATTCTAAAGATGAATTATATTATGACAACATTGCATTGATGGCAAATGTTTCAGACAAACCTGGATCTCCAAAGAAAACTTCTCCATCTTCTGTTAAGGTATCACTTCACTCTCTTGATTCATTTGATAGCTTAAATTCTGATGAAATTAGATCTATCCATGCTGAGTTTAAGAATCTTATGACTAATTTTAGAATTCTTACTAGTGATAGTGGATGATTTCACAAGGTTCACATGGGTGTTCTTTCTACACAAGAAAGATGAAGCTCCTCAGCAAATCATTGAACTTGTCAAGAATATTCAGAATAGCTCTAAGTACAAAGTCAAAGTACTTAGGAGTGACAATGGTACAAAATTCAAGAATTCTACAATGGAGGAGTTTTGTGCAGATAATGGAATCACTCAACAGTTTTCTGCACCTGGTACACCTCAGCAGAATGGTGTAGTGGAAAGAAAGAACAGGACTCTCATAGAGGTAGCAAGAACCATGCTTGCAGATGCAAAACTTTCAACCTATTTTTGGGCAGAAGCTATTAACACTGCATGTTTCACTCAAAATTGTACCTTTATAAATAGTCATGGAAAGACTCCCTATGAGATGATCAAAGGAAAGAAACCAAGTGTGAAATACTTTCACATCTTTGGATGCAAATGCTATGTCCTAAAAGTTCATCCAGAACAACTTGGAAAATTTGAAGCCAAATCGGATGAAACAATCTTTCTAGGATATTCAGCATCAAAGGCCTTCCAAGTTTATAATCTCAGAACTCACATTGTTATGGAATCAATTCATGTTGCATTCGATGACAAGAAATTTGGAATTCTGCAAACTAATGAAAGCCATGACAAATTGGAATTTGAAAATCTGAAGGATTCTGAGACACTCTCCAGTGATGATGAAGGTTCTCCAGAAGGAATTTCTATTACTTCTCAAAGGAATGCTATTGTTGAGGGGGAACAAATAAATCAAGGAGGACACAGTGATCATCAGGAGCAGACTAGCTATTCAGAGTCTACTCCATCAGGAACTGATCTTTCAGAGTCTATTGAGGAAAGATCAGTAGTTAGCAGCAGAATGGAATTTACTAATTCTACTGATCAAGGAGGAGTGTTTGAAGGTAGAGAAAGTTCTTCTATCAGAGAAACCACTAACTTAGGGGGAGAGTCAAGCAGAGGCAATCTACCACCTATTAGAAAATGGACAAAGGATCATACTGAAGATTTGATAATTGGTGATCTGAATAGTGGTGTTCGAACTAGAAGATCAATTCAAAATGAATGCTTGTACAGTTGATTTCTCTCAAAGAATGAGCCTAAGAAGGTTGAAGAAGCCTTACAGGATCCTGATTGGGTAATAGCAATGTAGGAGGAATTAAATGAGTTTGAAAGAAACAAAGTCTGGAAACTGGTACCAAGACCTAAAGATAGATCTATTGTTGGTGCAAAATGGGTTTTCAGAAACAAGCTAGATGAATCTGGTATGATTATAAGAAACAAAGCAAGACTGGTGGCCAAGGGTTATTCTCAGGAAGAAGGCATTGATTATGAAGAAACCTTTGCACCTGTAGCAAGTTTGTAAGCAATCAGGATGTTTCTTGCATTTGCAGCTCATTCAAAATTCAAAGTATACCAGATGGATGTAAAGAGTGCTTTTCTAAATGGCAAGCTTGATGAGGAAGTGTATGTGGAGCAACCACCTAGATTTGTTGATCCAAAATTTCCAAATCATGTTTACAAACTTGACAAGGCACTCTATGGACTAAAGCAGGCACCAAGAGCATGGTATGAGACTTTGTCTAAATTTCTTCTTGAAAATGGCTTCACAAGAGGTATAATTAACAAAACTATATTCTTTAGAAAGATAAAAGGTGAATTGCATTTAGTTCAAGTTTATGTTGATGATATTATATTTGGTTCTACTAATGAAAAGTTGTGTGCTAAATTTAGTAAGCTTATGCAGTCTAAGTATCAGATGAGCATGATGGGTGAATTAAATTATTTCTTAGGCTTGCAGGTCAAACAGACTGAGACTGGTATTTTCATTAATCAGTCAAAGTATATCAAAGATCTTTTAAGAAGGTTTGACTTTCAAGACTGTGCAGTTGCAAAAACACCCATGGCAACAACCACTAAACTAGATTCTGATCCTAAGGGAAAGAGTGTGTATAATATTAGTTATAGAGGCATGATAGGCTCATTGTTATATTTAACTGCAAGTAGACCAGATATAATGTTTTCTACCTGTTTATGTGCTAGATTCCAAAGTGATCCTAAGGAATCTCATTTAATTGCTGTGAAGAGAATTTTTAGATATCTCAAAGGAACTCCAAATCTTGGTTTATGGTATCCTAGAGAATCTGACTTCTCCCTAATTGGCTATTCAGACTCTGATTATGCAGGGTGTAAAATAGACAGGAAAAGTACTACAGATACATGTCAATTCTTGGGAAACAGATTGATTTCTTGGGCAAGCAAGAAGCAACAATCTGTCTCAACCTCAACTGTAGAAGCTGAGTACATAGCGGCAGGCAGTTGTTGTGCACAGCTCCTTTGGATAAGAAATCAGTTGATGGATTATGGTATGACACTTAGTAATATTCCTATGTTTTGTGATAATACTAGTGCTATCAAAATTGCAGAAAATCCAGTTCAACATTCAAGGACTAAGCACATTGATGTCAGGTATCATTTTATTAGAGAACATATTGAGAATGGTACTGTGGAACTTCATTTTGTTTCTACTGACAAACAACTTGCAGATATTCTAACTAAACCACTTGATGAGTCTACATTCAGTAAGTTAGTAAGTGAGTTAGGAATGTTAAATTTCTAGATCTTTAACATCTGCAAAAGTAGCAAGGTATGTTGTTTTCAGCTTATAGACTTGATATTCTTGTCAGGATCTATATTTGATTGTTAAATGCTTAAGTTGTAACATTATACTTTGATAAATTTCAGTATGATAGACTTTTTAATAAACATCAGGATTAGGATTGCTATCAGTATGCTGACGTCATCAGTATTTTATCGTCAGTATCAGGATTGTGAAATTTGTGTGCTATTGTTTCAAATCCTGAAGTTCATGTTATGTAGTAATCTAATTCTGAGTTTTGTTAAGTCTATGCCAGCAAGCTTTAAATTCATTCATACTGAAAATTTATACTATTTTTCAGAATCAGTCAATAAACAACAAAAGACAAGTAGATGATAAGAAATTGTATTTTCATTAATTGAAAGCATTATATACATGGAAATGAAATACAAATATCTTTTTGTCTAAATTCCACTGATAATCCTATTCTTGTCTATAGTTGTTGTTATTCTGAGTCTTCAGAGATCTACTTCAGGACAAGGAGCATCTCAAGAGTCACTTTATGATCACTCATGGATTCCTTGTCTGGGCGACTTGAATGAGAGTAGTTGACTAGAATGTATAGCATCTCCATCAAGATCAACCTCAGACTCTCGGCCAAATTCTTCATCCTCAAGTTTTGAGGAGGTTAGAGAGTGCTTGTATCCAATAAATGGATGTTTTAAGAGAAGATTCTGGATATTATTTGGATCTACTCCAACCATGTCAAAAGCGATGAGAAAAGACATCTCTTCAAAGAGACGAACAATGAATCTTTGATTATGAACAATCTGTTCATCATCTGTGAGAAATCGAAAGATTGGGTTAAAGGTCATTGTGTTGTGGAAGCTCTGTGTTTACAGAGAGGTTTTGTGTGTTTTTGGAGTTAAGAAAGGCAAAAGACATCAAGTGTTTATAAAGGAAAGAGTGAGAAGCTGAACAGTCATTTTGAAGTGTTTAATGTATTTGCGTAAATATCTATGCGTATGACTGGCCCTCTCATATTTTCAAGATATTTTGACAATCTAACAAAATTTATTTTTGTTTGGATTATTGATGTTCTTTCAGGTTGAATTCAAATATTGCCACGTGGAACTCCATTTATTCTCTGAAATCAGGATGATAGTGATCAGGAAAACGGAAGTGATTTCATCAGGATTGATGATTATTATTATTAATTAATCACATTGAGAATTGTGATTATCTTGGTGAAAAAGATCATATTAGAAAATGAAGCTGATCAGTATTGATTTTATTTTGATTTTACCCTGATTTATTTATGAAATCAATTTTGGATTTTATTTTCCAAAAATCGTGGGTAAACTGCATTTTTCAGGGACTAACACCTGTCAACCTACGTGTCAACGTGGGTTAGTGGGTCTGAAGGATTTTTGAATATATCTTTATTTTGAGACTCTGATTGTTTATTGCTAACCTCTAATTCATATTTCCAAAGGCAAAAACATTCATTTAATTGCTCAAAATCTCTATTCAATTTCAAAATTTCTCAAGTTCTTTTCAGATCAAAAATGGTAGCTCAAAGAAGTCTACCTAAATTAGTAGCTTTCAAGTTTGGTGACTTTGATTTTATGACTAACAATCATGTTGCAGCAATCACCAGCAAGAAAGGAGTATCAGCTGATTTTCATCCTGTGATGGATTTTATGGCTATTGGACCTTTGCGTTATGCATTGGCAGCATCTCCAGAAATAAATCAAGCTGCTGTTTCACAAGCTTGGGAGATTATTGAAGTAATTGATTCTACTAAGAGTCGATCAGGTAAGATTGTTTTACACTTAGGACAAGATACTTATGACATTACTGAATCTGTTGTTAATTCAGTACTTCACTTACCTGTTAGTGTGAATTATGCTAGTGAACCATCTGATGATGATGTAAGAACTATGTTGTCTGCACTAGGTTATAGTGGACCTCTAGACAACATAAGCCAGTTAAATAGATCTTTTCTTAGGAAAGAATGGTCTTTCTTCTTTGATCAAATTTCAAAATGTTTTACTGGTAAATGTAGTTCTTTTCAGCAAATTACTTTTGTTACTTCACATATTGCTTATAGTTTGCTTTATGACATAGTAATTAACATTGGCCACATTATCTTAAGTCAGATGTGTATTAAACTTGGGTCAAGAGATCAAAACAGGAAAATGGTTTATTATCATAGATTTATGCAAATGTTTATTAACCATTTTATTCCTGATGTTGAAGCTAGATTTGGTAGAGAACATTGTGTTTCTTCTTATGTACAGCAAAAGAGAATTTTCTCTGACATTACAAAGAAGGACAATGAAAAGAATCTAGATGAAATACCTGCAATTCACTATCCACATCATGTTCAGGTAATTCTTAAAACTCATCTTCCTACTCTATACAATTCTTCTTTCTTTTGTGGTGAAATGACTCAGGAATCTCATTTGGAGGAGAACCCCCCTGTGTCTACCCAAGTAGCCCAAAACATTACAATCTCTGAAACAATTCAAGAACAAAGTTTTGATCCACAGCCTGTTGTTTCAAAGAAACCAACCTCTGGTGTTTCTCAAAAGACATCAGTTGTAAGGAAGAGAAGATTTGTTGTGTCAAGTAGTAGTAGTAGTTCGAGTGAAGATGATGATAATATATCTCTTGCTGAGAGAGAAGAATTGAAGGCTGCAATTCAACTTTCTAAGCTAGGACAAAGAGATGAAGCACCTAGTCACAACCAGGCTGCAGTCTCTCAAAAGGCTGTAGTACTTAAAAATGAAAAAAAGTTACTGGATACTGTCTCTCAAAAAACTGTGTCTATTGAAAAACGATCTCATCCCAAGATCATTTCTGTGTCTACACCTCTTGAGTCTTCTCAGGATAAATCTTTTGCTCACTATACTAGGAGAACAAGGAGAAAGATTCAATTGTCACCTACACACACAGAGTCTAGTCCTACTAATATCATGCAGGTCTCTATAAATGAAGCTACAATCAATTCAGCAATTAACAATAGAGATCTTGATATTGATTCTTTATGGGAAACTACATTATCATATAGACTGGCTATGAGAGTTATTTCTATCAAAGTGAAGCTATCCAGGCCTGTTCTAGATTTTCTAGTTGAAAGAGTTCCAAAACTTTTATTTCCAGAAGAGTATGGACTTCTATATCAAAGACTTGACTTAATGAAGATGTATTTCTATGTATCTGTCAGAAATCAATTAGTCAAGAAATTTGGACTCTCGAAGCATGTTCCACTTCAATCACTTCATGCATACTTATTTGACAAAGATGTCATTATTGAAGATGCTTCAGCTCAAGATGAACAACAGGAGGAAGTAGCTAGAGGAATGCAGTCAACAGGAGATACTATTGCACCAGTGGTGGATAGTAGGACAGATCAAATCACAGTCACTGCAACACAAGAACCATCTAGTCAGAGGTTGGATGACTCAGGAACTGTGATAGCTGATGCTGAAAGGTCTTCTGTGATGACTGAAATTGCAAGTGAGAAATCCTATGATATGGGAGGAATGGCTTTGATTGATTTTACTGAAGATCAAACAAAAATTGTTCATTCAGAGTCTATCCACCTTGAGGGTGAGTCTCAGCAAACAACACTTAAAGACGGTAACATACTAACTATGGTGTCTAATGAAGTATTACTGAAGACATCAGAGTCTAGTATAGAACCTGAAAGTGGTATACTGGAGCCTGTAGTCTTTGGAAGGAAAAAAGATGGTTGTAAGGATTCAGAGACTATAGTAGCTCACTCCTTGGAGAAAACCTCAAGCCCCTTGCCAAATGAGGAACCCTCTCTCCATGTGAGTTCAGGTATAAAAACTTCTTCTAAACCCTATTTTTCTGTAGGTCATTAGAGCACTTATCCAAATTTGAGTGATACACTTGAAAAGATGGATATTGATCCACAATTTGAGAGGCTGGCTCCTGACCAGGCAAAAGGAGAGGTAGAAAGAGTGTTGACTTTAGATAGTCAAAGTGAGAATGAGGGTATGGATGATCAACTCCATAGTAAGGGAGAGAAAATTAGGAAACCACCATCGTTTGATTTCTGGGATCAGGTTTTTCCTGAATCTTGGTCTGACAATCTTGGTATGGATGCTGGTAGTTATTCTTTTATCAAGATGTATGAGAAGAATGACTTAGCAAAGCACAATGCAAAGCCAGAAGTTAAAGCTCAGAAGCAAAAAGAAAGGCTTGCAGGAATTATCAACAGAAGAGGTGAAAGGCTAAGACAAACTTCTACACCACTTGTACCAGAAGAAATTCCTAATGATCCAAGTATTCCTTTGTATGTACTTCCAATATCAGCTAGAATTGAGACATCAACAATATCTGATCAATCTAAGGAGGAGTCAGGAATTGTAGATGTTAGTACACAGAATACTAGTGAAGGACAGAATGATCATATTGTAGCTTCAGATCAGAAAGATGAAGATGTTTGTAACTCTACTCGAGTATTATTACTTGAATATCATTCTACACAGGCAACTTCTTCTACAAGACTTGAATCTGAAGATATTCCAAACACTTCCAATATTGAAGTCGATTCTGAAGTTTTACAAGACATTCAGAAATCTCAAGTTGAAATTCAATCAAGACTTCAAACCCTTGAAGATAACCAAGTCATCATTATGGAAAATCAAGCAGTTCTGATGAATCTCATTTGTCCTGTTACTGAATCTCTTGGAATTAATGTTGCTGATGTCAAAAAGGGGGAGATAAAAACAATTCAAAGGCAACAGACTGGGGGAGATAAACAGACTGGGAGAAATAAAAGAGGAACTAAGGCTGACAGAGGTGAATCTTATCAGGGAAGTGGTAAAGGAAAAGAAGCATCAATTAGTTGAATTCTTTCTTCTAAGTACTAGATACTTTGTCTGCATCTGAAGAAGGAGGTATTTAACTTCATGAATTTTACATTCATAAATTCTATTCTGATTGTATTGTTATATGTTTTGACATCAACAACTCAGATTTATGCTTCAGATTTTAAAGCATAAATAGGGGAGATTGTTAGGAATAATTCATGAGTTGTGATGTTAAGAATAGAATTTTACTTATACTTCTTGTATATCCTAATTTTATAAAGGATTTAGCACTTTAGATAGGAGATATGTGTTAGACAGTAATCTGTAGAATTAAGTCAGGGACAGTGCATCAAGTACTACATGTCAGGAACTGAGATTGAATCCTGATATGACAAAGTCAAATAATGATCAAGTACTGATGGGATGGTCAGATCCTGATGCAAGATGAAATCCTGATATCAGTCGTGTTACTGATGATGTCATTATGGATGCTACAGAAACTGGCAAGTGCTATAAAATAGGATCATTGTTTGGAGAACAAGCAAGAAGATATCATGAAGGAAAGAATTTTCTATTGATGGAAACTATCAACTGGACGGCAGAACATTGTCATGTATAGATTATTTTTCTGTTATTAGTTGATAGGTAGCATTATAAATACTCTCTATATATCATTGTAAAACGAGGCGTGAAAGTTGAGCGATTGAGTTTGTGTGCGTAGCTCTGTATAAAGTTTGTATTCGAGAGTTTGAAACAAACATAGAGAGAGATTTATTTTGTCAGCAGCTGCTAAAGGTATTTGTACACCTTTGGTAGAGTTTGTATTTGATCTTATTAATACAAACAGTTTGATTCATTCGTTTGTTCTTGTTTATCTAATCAAGCAAAAATCAGACACGATTATATAACTTGTATTCAACCCCCCCCCCCTCTACAAGTTATTCGAGTTAACAGATGGTTCGATGAAACTCACTTTCGGTAATATGACAATTAACCTCAACATCTTTAATGTCGGAAAAGAACCCAACGAGCTTTATGAACAATCCATAGGGGTCAATCTTGTTGATGACATTATTAATTGGTCAAACCTTGAGGATAGTGAGATTGAGTCTCTTCTTGTTGAAGATTTCAAAAGAAATCATGAAACCAATCGCGAGCTTCAAAAGTCATATAGGGATATTACCTCGGAAGAGATGTTGAGGGAATTGGACGATATTTGTTCTAAGTGGGAAACCAAACCCGTGGAGGTCTCTTGTAAACCAATTCTTATTATTAAAACTCCCGTTGGTGAACCACTTACATCTGATAATTCATTAGAAAATTTGATTGACATTTGTTCCAAGTGCGAGACCCCACCCGAGGTTGTTAGTGTGGAGCCCGTTGTTCACACTCCCGTGGGTACACCGCCCGTATTTGACTTAACTCTTTATCATCACGAATTTGATCAACAACCTTTAGGGAAAAACGAATCCTTGTCTTATGTCATTCCTAGTGATTCCATCCCCAACCAAACTTTCATTATCTCTAATTTGCTTAAACAAAATAAAGAAGCCTTAAGTTGGTTTAGGGAGAACATTAGTGATAGTTGTTTTTTAGGGTTGAATGATTCTATGTTGTTTGAAAAAATATGTTCTAATCAAAATTTTCACAAATTTCTTGATATTTTCTTAAAGTTGCACCCTAATTTTCCTACCGGCATCGGCTAATTCGGTTTTATTCTTTTGCCTCCCCTCGTGTAAGATAGGTATGGGGAGGATTTGTGTGCGTGTGTGAGTTGTTTTCTTTCATAGTTTTAGAAATTTTCAGTCTCCGTCATCCCTTATCAGGTATTTCCTCAACTTTCTCCTTTCTCTTTTCTCTTGCATTTGCATACATTGAGGACAATGCATGATCTAGGTATGGGGAGTTTTAGTGTAAATATTAATTTGAAAAATCCAAAAAAATTAAAAAATGAAAAATCACAAAAAGAAGTTCTTTTCTGGTCTTGTTAATTGATTACTAGTTGCTTGATGCATCCTTGCATGCTATGATAATCTTATGATCCATTAGCTTTTGTTTGAGAATTGATTTGCTAAAGTTCTTGTCCACACACTTACACTAGCAAGGTGAAACTAGTAGACTTATTTGAATTGTGCATGAAATTAGAAGGGCATGATTAGGTGTAAGATGATTTGGTTTTCATGCTTTGAATACAAGTAGGTGCATTGAGGATACCTTTACTTGAGATTGATTATGTTTTACTACACCAAGTGAGTTTTGAGCCTATATGCACATCTTTTGCATTTATATTCTTTTGCTTGAGTGTCCACTTGTCATTTGCATTGCTAGCCCTTGTTTGAGTTCTATCTTGAAATGCATGATATTGATTGATGATAAAATGATAAAGGCACTTAGGAATAACCTATATTTCCAAAAATATCCACACCATGCTTATGTGATCAATTAGTTAACCCTTTGAGCTTAATCATATTCTTTCGGTGACACACCACATTACTCGCCTAATACTTTTTTCTTGTATAGCCTTACGTATTCTTAATCCCAATTTGTCAAAGGCTAGTAGGAACTTGAGGGAGTAATAAGGTGTGTGAAATAGGGTTTACTTTTGTTCATAACTTTTGAGGAAATATATGTTGGTTACCTTGCTAGTCGATTTTCAACTTAAATCTAAAGGAGGATTATTGTTGCTTACATTTATCGTAGCTCTCATAAAATAGAGAAAAAAAAAAAGAGAAAAAAAAATGAAATGAAAAAAATGAAAAAAAAAAGAAAAGAAAAAAATACAGATGAGAGCATACTTATGTTTTTTGTAATCCTCCTTCATTCGACTAGTCAAGTCCTTTTGTTGAAAATAATAATAATTGTGTGGGGAAGTGTTGTGCATGATATTCTTGGTGACTACTAGCTTTTGACACTTCACCTTATTGTGGCCTTTCTTGACGTACCTTGTCCCTAGCCCCATTACAACCCTAATAAAGACCTTTTGATTGTCATTATTAATGTATGTTGTGATTTAAGTTGGGATGATACCAAGTGTCAAGCATGCATTTGATTTTGTTGGAATTGAGTGATACACTTACCCTTGTTTTTGAGTGAATATTCTTTTGTGAGTGAAAGGTGAGGTATTGCTTGTTTGTTTTTTTGCATAAAAGATCTCAAGTTTTGACTCTAAGGTGTCCCCTTGTAGACTTAGCATAGTTACCAATAATTTTTGCATTTGACATGAACTTAGAATCACTCTTGCATGGTTCTTTAAGTAGACTATGTGAATCCTTGCACTTTCCACACCAAGACTTTACAAATTCATTTTGATTCTTAAGTTGATGTGTCATGAGAGGACATGTATGTGTGGTGTGCATTGCCATGTGATCTTTTATACAAACTAGATGGATTTTGTGGGTACATTCACTATTGGCCCTCACGAGACCTCACTCGTCCACTAGGGCTGCCTAGGGGTTTAAAGGGCTTATTGCATATGCCAAATGCAATCGTCACACCTACGAAAAGGAGTATAGGACTTTGCATCTAGATTTTATTTTTGTTTTTGTTTTACTCGAGGACGAGCAAAAGATAGGTATGGGGGCATTTGATAAGTGCATATTTTTGCATATTTTTATTACATATTTATTGCTTGAACTCGTAATTTAATAATTTATTTTGTTGCATTTCAGGAAATTCGTAAATAAATAAAGAAATAAAGAGCAAGGAAGGGAAAAAGAGGAAGAAAAAGGACCAAAAAGAAAAAAAAAGGAAAAGAATTAGGAGCTTGGAGCAAAAGGAATATCTCAAGACAAGTGGAAGGTGGAGATCATCCCAACACACTAAATAAGTGTATGGCCAAGATCCACTCTACAAAGCTTAAAGGGGAAGGAAACAATTAGATGGCTAGGATTTCTCCACCACATTATGAAGGTGTAGGGCCAAGATTTACCCAACACACCCCTCAACCCTAGTCCCTAATTCTTGTCCTATAAATACCCCCTCACCCCCCCCTTGTATTTGAGAACATAGATTTTTAGTGTAGTTTTAGGGTAGATTTCATTTCTTGTTTTGTAGTTCTAGATTTTGTAAACACTTCTATTTTAATTAATGCAAACTTTCATTTCCTTTAATTTTTTGTCTTGCTCTCTCGTTTATGTTGCCTTGCTTTCGTTATTTTCGTAAATCCGTTTAGTGGACAAAGTAGCGAAATGCTAACCACTTGGGGTTGAAAGTAACGATTTTTAATTTCTTGTTCTTAGTTAATAATCGTAATTGAGCCCCTTTAAATCTCAATTTTATTGTGGGTTTGTTTATTTTTAATTGTAGATCTAATTTCTATGTTTTATGTGTTAGTAAAAAAAACAAAAAAAAAAATTAGTTTCATTTTCAGTACGTATTTTTCTGTCTCGTGTGTTTTAGTTTTATTCGAAGCAAATATGAACTCTCCCCTGTTTCTTTGTTTTGTTTTTATTTTCCCTTGTTCATTCTTGTTTCCTCTCATTTTATTCCTCTGAAACAAAACCCAGCTGCGCTCCATTTGTTTTTCCCCTTCTCCTCCTTCCATTCTTCCCCTTTGCATTCACTGCAAACACACACAACCACACTCCTTCTTCTTTTTATTTCAAACTTTTAAATCCCCTTTCCCCTGTTTTAGTTTGAGTCGAACCAGTCTCACCGAGTTTCGTTCAAGATTATTTGAGTTTTGTGTTTAGTCGTGGCCAAGTTTGTATGCGTTTTGTGTAATTTATGTTGCTGTGTAATTCCAAGTCACCATTTTTATTGTCGAGTTATTTTGTTTCTGAGTTCGCATATTGTGCTGGGTTTGATGAGTTTGTGAGTTCTAAGCTGAATTTTCCTTTTGCTGTTTGTTGTCTGAGGATGTCTTGTTTGTTAGCTGCCGAGTTGATGTTGGTTAATTCGTTTTTTGTTTTCTGCAGTTGTTCGAGTCTTGTTCTGTGTTTCGTAAGGCTGAGTTTGTGTGTGTTTTCCGAAAACTGAGTTGCGAGTAGTCACTGAGTCCGAGTCACTGTAGCGTAGTTCGTTTTCTGGATTCTAAGTGGTTCGCAGTTTTGTTGTGATTTTTGCCGGGTTTCTTTTCGTTATTTTTTCCCGAGTTATGGTCGACCGAGTTATATTGCTATCTGTTTCATAATTCTAAAAGCTGCTGTTTGTTAGTTTTCCGAATCTTCCGAGTTGTTTTGAATATGAGTTTCCTGCTTTCGAGTTTTAAATTCTTGCGTTGGTTGTATTTATGGTTAGTTAAATTTACGAATAAATCATGTCGAATTTTTGTTAAAATTTACTGAAAATTAATTTAAATTAAAAAAAAGCTTTAAAATAAAATCTAGTTTTAATTCGAATTTAGAATTTTTAGAATAATTTAGTTTATTTCCTTCTCACTTTTAATCAATTAGTTTAGAATTAGAATATTAATTTAATTTTCTTAAAAAAAACAGTTTCAATTTTCTTTTAGTAATTAAAATAGAAAAAAATCAAAATTTCCTAAAATCTAAAATTGTTCTAGTTCGATTAAATTAAAAGTTAAGGCTTGCGAAAATATTAGTCTCTGTGGATCGATATCTCAAATATTAAAACGATGAAATTGTGCACTTGCAATTTAAATGTAAATTTTTAGCACATCAAAGACACAACAATGAAAATAATTAATTGTAATATTTCATATATAAATATTGTGTTATGCATGAAAATTAAACAAAGGTAATACGTTAAAGTGATAAAAATTTCTTAAATTTTTAGACATAAGTTGGTTAGTGTGACATCCCATAATCCGGGGTACAGATTTGGACCACGGACCTCAATCAACACAATACATACCTGGATATAAACCAACTATAGTAATAAAATACCCCTGATCCAAGACCGCTTACAGGTTATGGTATGAAACAACTATCAAATTTAATTACTACAATCCAATCTCAAAATAACATTGTTATACAAATTGATAATAAATTAAGTCCATCTGCTGAACTAGTAAACCAACCTCTGACAAGCTCAAATCACTACCCGACGAAACCAACAACTCGAACGTAACCTCTCGCTGCTGGAGCAGGAAAACTCACTGACCACAAGGTCCACTAATCTTCTCTATTAACTGAAGAAAAATAAACAAGCAAGAGTGAGCCAACAATGCTCAGCAAGTGTAAACAGCGACAACAATATCAAGAACAATACAGGTTCTGATCAACCAGAATAATCATCATATGGTACGAAAGAAATCAGTCAAAGAAATTAAATATCATAACTCCAAGATGAGCCACAGGGCTCCGCTAGAATAAAATGCATCAACAATGAGAACTGATAAAAGTTATGATAATCAAAGATAATCATCACAGGCTTCAAGGAATCAGGCTTTAAAGCAACTCAACCTCAATGTATGGATTAGAATTGGATTTTTATATATTTTTTAAAGAAAACAGTGGAGTTAGGCGGCTGATCAGACCCGCACTAACCCCGGACAATGCACACAGCAAGGTCCCTCTACTGGATCCACGGCACACATTGACCTCAACTTTTGACCATTAAATTGGTCTCCCCGAAGGGACATCCGTTGACCATTAAACTGGTCTCCCCGAAGGGACATCTGAAAAAAAAACATTCCAATTCTAGATCCAACGCCCTAGGTGTCGGGACAATCGACAACCTTTGCCAACCAACCGACTGGAAAACTCATGTTCCAGAACAACTCATAATTCGAGAATCAATGAAGAATTCACAATCAACAGGTGTCGACAAGTTCGACACGATAAATGGGTAATCAATGAAGAACAACAATCTCAAAAGGTATCGACAAGTTCGATACGAATAATTGGGGTCCTATCATTAAATGATTCAGAGAAAGAATTTACTAGCAACAAGATTAACAACAACTGAGAATATACGACAAAACGAGGATATCGTCAAGTGCTAAACATTTAATAAAAAAAATTCCAACACATTGTAAAGCTTGGACTAAATCAGGTAAATTAAGTGGTTCAAAATGAACATTTGTAAAATAATACTAGAATGAACATTGTAAATCAGTTTGAAGAAAAACATCCCCTAAAGAGGGTCCATCGGAGAAAATATGTTGTAATCAGGAATCATGCTAAAGATTTGATAAGGATTTAAAATCTTAGATTTCCTCTGTTTTAGAACATCTCTTGAACACTTTTGAAGGAAATAAATAAAAGCAATGGTATTCTCCTGAGGAATCCAATAACATACCACGATTTAAAATATTATTGAAAAAAAGGTATTTTAGATCATTTGAAAATTTGCACTTGAGCTATAGATAGAAATATAAACATCTGCACGTCATTTGAGAAGGACGTCACTTTGTAAACATAATTTGACCGACATATTTGATATATAAATTAAACAGAATTGCATCACTTGAACAATAAGTGAGGAGCGATAACACTTGCCTCGATACACGAAGTTCTCGATCCTACAACATTGATCCGTGATTCAACTTCACATCAATCTCTACTTCTCTTCATGTTGACCCCTTACTCGGTCCTACTTCCATCTTTCCTTCCTAATTCGCCAATTCATGTCAATACACTCATCGGCTTTGACAACTATCTTCCTGCTCAAAATTCCATTTACTCGTGCACTGTTCTTGGCCGGTTTCCTACTCGTACCTATACCAAGGTAAAGTACTACTTTAGTGCCAAAACCAACCAAAATCTGACTGTCAATCTAATTTACCCATACGCGTCCTATAACGCTTTATAACTTAGCACATTGGTTATACTCATAAAATACTTTGGTACAACCAGACAAATCACATAAACACGTGTATCAAATCGATTTGCAAATAATTCTTATTAAATTACTATAAGAATTTACAAAATAATTTTTGTTAAAATCGAACAGCACCTCCTTTGTAAAATGGACTGACCCGTCGGAATACAACCGACTCAAATAACTCAAACAACCACTTAAGGCAACAATCCACAATTACCATGACCCAAGGTTACAACAATTTCCAATTATAATCACCTGTACACGCAATTAAAACCAATATCGACAATTTGCACTTGGATTAAATGACAGTTAGGTCACTCAACTAACTCAAAACTTTCAGTTGGATCATCCAACTCAAAAAGTTTTCAATCAGGTCACTTAACAAATAAAAACTTTCAATCAGGTCATTAAACACGTTAAAAACTTTCAGTCAGGTCATTAAACACGTTAAAATCAGGTCATTAAACACATTAAAATCAGGTCATTTAACATGTTTTTATTTGTTAAGTGGCCGGATTGAAAGTTTTTATTTGTTAAGTGACCTGATTGAAATTTTTTTGAATTGGATGACCCAACTGAAAGTTTCCAATCAGTTGAGTGAGCTAACTGCCATTTAACCCATTTACACTTAAACCTTTCTGACATACGATAAAATCATATCCGAAAATAATTTGTTACATAATTCATTTCAGACTCATAAATCATATCCTTCGCAAATCTTACCAATATTCGAACCAACATAATACTCAACATTATTCGAATTCAAAATAATTCGAGACTACTTGAATTTTTACAAAATTTCGAAGAACCCCATTCGGACTCTCACTGCATACACGGCAAACCAGCATACCATAGTGATACTAAATTCAAAATCGGACTCATACCAAGCAAAACAAATGGTTCCCTTCGATATTTGCCAAAATCGCACCAACCTATACATACCTTTACCTACGTAGCTCACACACCCATCACCTAGTACCCCCGTACCGCTGCTATAACACAATCTGCAGCCACATATGCACACACGTAACGCGCATCAACCCAGTAAGAGCATCTCCAATAGGAGTTGCCAAGAAGGTTGCCAACATCTATGTGGCAAGCAATCTTGGTTGCCTTCCTATTGGAGAGCCAAGGTTGCCTTAAGGTTGCCAACAATTGTTGCCAAAAGTTGGCAACTTCCTCAAATGGTTAAAGTGCATATTTTTGTTTAAAAGAAATATACTAATATACCTATTTTACATGTCTTCCTTCAAATTTACATTATTTAATTACTCATATGGGGACCATTTATACAACTTTTAGAGTTGCCAACCATTGGATCAATTTTCTATTCAAAGTTGCCAAATTGAAGATCAATTAAAAAATTAATTTTTTTAATGATTTGGCAAAGTTGGCAACTTGATTAGCAACTCCTATTGGAGATGCTCTAACGAACAAGTCTGAGCACACCACAGCAGTAATACAAGTCCAAATGGAAGAAAGAACAGGGTGATTCGCGGAGCTGTCTTCACCGGAATCGTGGGAACTCGCCCCCACACATACATGCACGGTTGTATACTCACACACACGTCGCAACTCTGCACATGACTTACACACACACACAAGCTGTTTACAAACACACACCAACTCACTCGCAGCCCACACACGGCCACACCCTCTGCAACCCACACGTACACACACATACACGTATCATTGAACGGAGAAGACATGGGAAGGGAGTGGGTTGAAAGAGAGATTGAGCCCGAGAGAAAGAGCTCGGAAGAGATTGAGAGAGATTGAGATAAGAGAGAAAGAACAATCTAGAATTGTGTGGAAGGAAAGAGACTGGTGGCTGGTGTAAAAGATAAGGCCCAAGGGCATTTTAGTAACTATACGCTGAAAATCAATTTAAACTCATTTCAATATCCTCTAAAAATCAAAATTAACTGGAAAATGGGTGAAACATTAAACTTAAAATTTTTAAACTAAATAGTATGAAATTAAGAACACCCACTTATTTTTAAAATATTTTTAGGATAAAAAATGAATTAAATATGAATTTTGCAAGTTTTGATCCTTTAAATGAAACATAACTCTTAAAATCATTTCAAAATACTAAAACACCCAAAATAATTCTATCGATAATTTTAAAAACTAATTAGTATCATAAAGATAATATCACAAAAGATTTCGTGATGTTTAACAACTCCGATGATTTTATAAAATTTTCAGAAGATCAATAATGCTTGATTTAAACATATTTAAATCCCCAAAAATACATAGGCTTACACGGCACACGCAGATCATCATATAAACACATGAACAAAATATCACATATATATTGACCTTCTTAAAAATATGCATATCATATAATCCACATTTAATAGTAAATAAGAAATTTTTAAATACGCGATTTTCTAGGTCGTTATAGTTAGGGTTATATTCAGTTTCTATGATAAGCCGTTAACTGAATGATTGATGTGCTTTTTGATTTGTGCTAATTGGACGGGCAAGATTACAGTTCCTAAGTTACTAGATTAACTTGGTTCCTAAATGAATCATAGCCTATATATATATATATATGATTATCACATGAGATGGATCTTGACGAGGATATGCTTCTACTCCCTGGTTCCGATAGTTCATCCGATGAGTCTGACCCTTCCGAATTCATGCCTGACACTGATATTGAGTCTAACCCGGAGAAGATGTCTGAGACCCAGGTCCAGAGTCCACCTGCTCATACCGATACCACTGTACCCCCTACTGAGTCCGTGCCTATTCCTGTCCAAGTACCAGTCATGACCCCTTCTGTCACTGAGCATGGCGAGTCCTCTATCGAATCATTTACAGTTCCTGAGCCCGTATCGATGCGCCCCTATGCCGATATAGTCCATACTTGCGAGAACTTGATAGGAAGAAATGATGAGCTTTCAGAATTTATCGAGAAGATGAAGGGGGAGGTCCAGAGTCGAGTTGACTAAACCACGATAAATTGGAGCGGACTTTTAAGCTGGTGGAGAAGGCTACTAGGCGACGTTTTCGTGAGGGTCCCGTTTCTTTTGCCGCATTTGATGAGGTTGGTAAGCTTTCTAGCCTGATTGCCTGGATGATGGAGTTCCATGAGACTCGAGGTTTCCGTGACTAGAGATTGGTTGTATGGAGACCGGTGGTGAGTGGATATATATATATATATATATATATATATAGAAAAGTTCATTGGAGGCCCTTTTTTAAGCGGAGACCAGAGACTGGATCAGATATTTTCTTTTCTTTTTTTTGCCAGAGATATTTTTTAAAAAAAACAAACAAACACATGTACATGTACACTACAATAAATCTATTTTATTTTTTTCTCTCTCTCAAATGCCATTTCCATTCTGCTGTTTCATAATAGGTTAAAATCATTTCTTTACCCAATTTCCTACCATCAATTGTTAGTTTACATCTCTACGACGACCAATCTTTTGCCTGTTCTGTTGCACTACATCTTTAATACAAGACAAGATTTTGAAATAGAGACACTAACATATCATGGGAGAATGGTTAATTTTAAGGTTTGTTTTTTCCGATGCAATTGTGAAGGATATATACGGAGATAAAGATTTTAATGGGCGAAGAAGGAAATGTTTAGCAAACGAAGTATACTTTATCCTACATGTAAAATAAAAGTGTTCTGCAGATAAAAATATTGATTTTTTTCTGAATTTTTGTGATGATCAGAGAATAAAACTAATGGTGGGAGAAGGGTATTTGATGCAACAACTTTTTTTACACTACACTCTCCAACTTGTTCCACATAATGTTCTTCAGAATTCTAATTTTTTGGAACCGATAATGGTGTTGGGTGACTACACTCATCTATGAATAATGAAATACCATGTTTCAATTCTATGTTCAGCACATTACTCCATGTTCCGCACATTGTCCTGCACATTCTCCACTTTCTTTATATATATTGAATGATTATTTGTCGTGGATGATAAGAAAATGGAACTGAGTAGGGGGAAAGATGATGAGAAAAGTTTGTCAGTTAATATTGGTGTAATATGGGATATAATTTTATGTTCATTCTAAGCCATTGGATGTAATCTAATCTAACGGTTGTAGGTTAGGTCTCTAGGGTCTCCAAATAATATGGGTCTCCATAGAACCCAACTATATATATATATATATATATATAGAAGAGTAAGGATCTAGGTAAAACCTCGTTTAATGGAAAACTTAGAAAACTAAATCGAAATATAGCATATATGGTATGCAAACTAATCGTTGGGAGATGAAGAAAAATGTGGTGAAATTAGATTTTAAAAAAATATCACCGATTGACGGGAAAAATCAAATTAAAAATGGAGGGGATTAGGTGTGATTCTGTGTGTGAGGGTGTATTTGATTAGTGTGTGGGTGCCCCTGGCGGGGCCATTTATCTTAATACATCTAATGGCTAGGATTAGTACCTTAGTTTTCTTCAAAAAATAAGTTCTCTTTTGAGCACTTGCCTATATATATATATATATATATATATATATATATATATATATATATATATATATATATATATTAAAACGGGTATCGACCTAAGAAAATGTTACACAAAATCGATATGAAAAAGGGTGAAAGCCCTCAATAACCAAAATTTGAAATGGGGTGCCCAAAATAACGAATGGCGGAAAAGCTGACCGAAATAACCAGTCGACTACACATTTGGAAAATGCGTACATTGGATGCGCAAACTTCAGTTTTGTATTTTTTTAAAATTTACCCATGCATTTCCTGCATGCGCGATTCTTTGATTTTTATTTTTTTATATAATATACGCATCTTTGTGATGCGTATACCACCCTTCATTTTATTAAGCATCTGCCCATGCGGGGCTTAAACACGTGATTGAATAGCAGTGCAAGTGGGTTTGTCGGGACATAGATAAAACATAGCCAGTTGAGGGGAAACTAGGATATCTTTCACTTTTTGTGATTTGAAGTACCCCCCAACATTCAAGTCTGATACACTACAATGTATATTCTATATAC
This sequence comes from Kitagawia praeruptora, assembly GCA_037693485.1. Taxonomy (NCBI): domain Eukaryota; kingdom Viridiplantae; phylum Streptophyta; class Magnoliopsida; order Apiales; family Apiaceae; genus Kitagawia; species Kitagawia praeruptora. Next base: position 132,424,684 of record CM075352.1, read on the forward strand.
CAGGAGCATCATCTTTGCTTGACTGACTAAAAAAAGGAGACATACGCATACACCATCTGCATAGTCCCTTGGTTAAAATGGGCAGCGCTCGCGATAATCGGTAATTTGGTGTTAACACAATATCACGCAAGTATACGTGGTTACAAGTAATATAGAATTAAGTTCGTTCCACAGAGATCTGGTTATGGTTCTATTCAGTTAATGCACCTATTCAACAATGTATGGCTTTAATTCACTGCTAAGACAATAAATAAATATGGGTTTTTACTATCTAAATTAAACTAAGATGCAAATTAACAAACTAAGAATTAATTAACTAATAAGAATTAAAATTGATTTACTTATATGAGAATAAACATGGGATCCTAACTTCGTTAACTACTTCGCTTAGAGATGATGCCTTTAATCAATTCATGTGATGGTTTTAATATCTGATCAGACAACACAAAACAAGTAAACGCCACTTCTCAGTATACGAATACCAAACTAAACATACATCCACAAAAGAGATAGAAGATGAATAGACACCAATTATGCTTAGACCCTATATCTCTATAAGATTTGAAAACATAACGGTTGAAGAACAAATTGTCTATTAAGATCACATAGGACAGCATAATATCTCTACTTACGCCACAAATCATGATGTTGAAACATCAACCTATCCTATGCTAGCATGACAAGTTCTAAATCTCAAGATCCACTCTCGTTTCGCAAAAGATTAACAATTCAATTTAGATGTTAGCTACGCATCTAAAAGCATTAAGATTAACCATACGAGGATATCAAGAATTCACTACTCACATATCGTTAAAGCAATCAAACTACTAAGTTACATAGATAAATCCGTTAGAATCCCATGACAACGATTAGTTCATAATTGAACCGTTCGTCATCATGGGATTTGATGAAAACATGATATTAAACAAAGTATGAATGGAAGTAATAATATTAATAGAACATAGAGTTGAGAAAACAAATCTAGAATCTAGAATAACGCCTATGAAAAGAACACAAAAGATGAAGTAGATCTTGATCCGTTGCTTGTCACGAGCGTTGAATCTCCTTCTCCTTTTCTCTTTTGCAATTCTACGTTATGATATGATATTGATCTCTAATAATCTAATTTACAAGGATGAGATGTGTTTATAGGCCCTATAAGTCTTGGCCAACAAGAAATACCCAAAAATACATCTTAAATTCGAAACAGGAAAGAATTTAGAGTTTTTAGGAGTAATTTTCGGATTTTCAGAAATTCTGCTAGGTCATGTCCTAGACTCCGCGCCATTGCCTGGAGAAAAATCTGTCCAGGCGCGCCATGTCCTAGATTGTGCGCCATGTCCTGGCTCTGCAACTGCCCGGCATGGTTTTCTTCACTATTTCTTCGTTTTTCCGCCACTTTCTCTTGCTCTTTCTTCGAATAATGTCATCCTCATTCCTAGAACTCCAAACTTCCCCAAGATTTGTATGATTCTTGGTCTCCAACTCTCCCAAAACTTGTGGAAAACTTCATTAACTCTTGAAATCCACCCAATCAACATGAAAATTGCCAAACCTAACTGACGATTAGTAACCCTGCACAACTCAACTAAACACATAAAAAAAACAATAAAACTTGAGACCAAGACACCAATTTAAGCCGAATTGAAGCGATCCAAGTGGATATAAAATCCACTTATCACACCCCCAAACTTAAACCAATGCTTGTCCTCAAGCATACACAAATATAACTATATACAACTAATTAGTACCACTTCCATAGGTGATCACGGTTGCATTTGGCATATGCAACAAGCCCTTTAAACCCCTAGGCAGCCCTAGTGGACGAGTGAGGTCTCGTGAGGGCCTACAGCGAATGTACCCACAAAATCCATCTAACTACTATATAAAGGTGAAGACGAGGGCGGTGAGGTGGCGCCTCTCAAATTGCTCCAATCTTTTTTTCTAATTTTTATAGATTTTTTAATTTTAATGTTAAAATTGGTATTTCTTTTATATTTTTCGAATAATTAGTGTAAATTAATACAACTTCCCTTTTTATGTTCAAAGTTTTACTTTTAATAATACAACTTCCCTTTTAATGTTTTTAATGTTAACAAATATAATTTTTTATTTATATTCAAATTTTTCGTGTTAATATAGGAAAAAAATAAGTAATTTTATTTAATTACAAAATTCTTAACTGTATAATATAGGGACACATAAGTAATTTTATTTGAATAAAATGGCTCAAACCCTATATTTTATGATATTATATATATAATATATTTATGAATGTAATATAAATATTCCTCCATTAAAAATATTCTGATTAGAAAATATAAAAATTGTAGGGTGATGGTCCTAAATGCCCACCTCCCAAAATAAATGGTCAAAAATACCAATTTTCGGAATACATGGCTTTATTTACCCACGGGACACGCATGTGGGAAAGGAGTGTCCGGACACTCCTTTGACACATGCGTGTCCTTCACAAAATTAAGTTTGTGTCCGTGAAAATCAGCAAGGATCACGCATGTTGACTGCTGATACGCATGTTCAACATGCGTGTCCACCATCACTATTCATCGTCTTCTTCCTCTAGCCGGAGACGAGTTTTTTTCAAAAACTTCAACCATTCTTTTTACCACCTACAAGCATCGAACGATACCATACAATATACCAAATGGATCGGCTTATCCTCCTCTATATGCCTATATCCCTCATTTTTCGATTGTTTCACCGGATTGCAAAGCCACAAAAATAAATCCATTTTCCGATCCGTTTTTTCGAGAAGCTTGTGCACGCCCCTGCGGGGCCAAAACACACAAATCAGTCATGAAGAAATGGAGAGGCAGGCATGGGCTTCCTTTTCATTATCTCAGAATCAGTGGATATTGCCGGAATAAGGAGAATGTGAATGGGTGCGGTTTTTTGGCGATTTTGGAGCTCAGACAACACCATTGCGGCAAATGAGATAATGACGTCAGCTGACGTCATTACGCATCTCTCAGATGCGTGATCCCTGTTACGCATTTCAGAGATGCGCATCTCATTATACGCATGACAGTGATGCGTATTCTGTGGATATATCGGGCCACTGCTTCCGCATTTCAGCATATCAAACCATGTGTCTCCAAATATAGACATTTTGGGCATTTTCTCAAAATTGTATTTGTGAATAATTAAAGTTGAATAATATCCTATAAATATGATAATTGAACTTTTTTAAAATTATTGTAAGAACATCCCTATATATCGAATCCCGTCAATTCATTAATCTGTCAATTAATTAACTTCATTAATCCGTTTATTCATTGATTTTTTATGCTGCAATACAAATTAATATGGTTGATTCATCCAATTAATTAATAAATTGTTGAAGTTTTATTAATAAAGAAATCATTTATATGTCCATGGATCAAATGAATGACTCTATTAATCTATCGTCAATTTCATCAATTGAATAATTAAAAAATTGATAAAATTTAATTTTTTTGATGAACGAATAAAAACTCGTTACATTTTTTAACCTGTTTATTGATCTGACAAGTCAATTAGAGTATTTTTTTATATTGGGGAATATGCTCTAATCGTAACAAAGTTACAAAAGTAACACCTCCCTTTCACTCATGAGCGTGTCCTCATCTAATTAAAACAAATTTGATTATCAAGAATGATTAATGACAGCTGTGAAATCCTAAAAAAGGTGCAATTTTTTTTGTGTATCTATACTGATATCTGTACGTAAAAATAATAATATAACACTTCCATTATTGTAAAAAGCGAGAATTGAACTTAATCGGTGAAGGTACTGTACAGGGATTAATCGGATAATCGGGGATTAATCACAATGATTAATTGGATCATTAATCGGAACTAATTTAATATTATTTTTAAATATAATTATTATTAATATATGTACATGAATAATTATCATATATTTATACAAATATATTTAAAATATATAACATTATTAAAATAAATATAAATTTTAAGATCTAATTTTTGAATTGGGGTCAATATGAGAGAAAAAATTGATAAAATTCATAATTTAACCGTTTAAAATATTAATATCGTATATGAGAATAAGATTTTTTTTTCAAATTTATTTAATTTTATACTTTTTGAATTTTAATTTTTTTTATTTTTCTACAAATTTTTCAATTTTTTATTAATGAGGCCGATTTTTGACCGATTAATGCGATTTTTGACCGATTAATCTCGATTTTGATCGACTTTTGAGCGATTTTTGAAAAAAACGATTTTTTAACCGAACAACGATTAATCAATACGATGGCCTACCGAACAACGACCAAACAATGATTAATCAATACGATGGCCTACCAAACAGCGATTAATCGGCGATTAATGGACTTTTAGAACAAAGTCCCATATCATCATTCATACCCATTCAAGTTCCATCTATTATCTCTTCAGAATCCCATATCATCATTTATACCTTTCGGCTAGATAATGAGTTTTTATTATCTCTTCAGATGTATCATCTATTTATTTTCATGAATGAATTTTATCTTTCCAAAAAAAAAAAAAAAAAGTTTCCATCTGTCCTCTCTTTTGAAAACATTTGCAACCCCACACCACCCTCCACCTGTTCTTTTCTATACCCTTGATTTCAAATCTCACTCGATATTTATTTTTTTGTTCTCTTTTCTTTATTTTCTTGGTTTTAATGTGTTGTGTGTTTTCTTACAACTATCTGAACAAAGAAACATAAGTGGGCAGTTGTAAGAGTTTGTGGTGTTGCGTAACGAAAACCCATTGAAGCATTTTACTTTCTTCTTGTTTCTGAAATGGGAAAATTAGTATTATCTCTGTTGCTTGCTTTCCTATTCTTTTCTTGTTTCTCTTATGGAGATTCTCATTTTCAAAACTCTCATACAACACTAGCTTCAGGTTGGTACACTTAATCTCACTAACCCCTTTTGTTTTTTACTTGGAATTTTTGCTGTTTATTTCAAATCTTGAAATTCAGTTGCCCATTTTGTTTCGTTCAGCTTGCTCGTAAAGCTAAAAGAACCAACTCGTTTACCTTATTTACAGTGAAAGAAAGTTATATAAATGGAGAGAGAGAGTGAGAGTGAGAGAGAGAGAGAGAGAGTGCACATCTGCTTAATTGTGTTCTGTATTCTAATTTGTTCTTTTTTTCAGGTGAAATACAGAAAGGGGTCAAAAGAAATCTGCTTGAAGAAGAACAAAGTAATGAGACCCCTGTGAACTCATCATATCTGATTTTAGCTGCAAAGAGGACACACAGAAGAGACCCTCTTGATGATTTTAAGAAATATACAGGAGGATGGAACATCAGTGAGAAGCATTACTGGGCTGTAAGTATATATTATCAATGCATTGTCATAATTCCATTTTGTTCCCTTGAAAGAATGTTAGTTCAATCCAATTTTTTTAGTTGGGAGACCTATATGGACACAAGTTGGTAGAAGGCATGTGCTTCTGTTTAAATGTCCAATAATTGCAGTAACATGGGGAGGATTTTTGTATTGTTACTTTGTTAGTCTAAATAGTTCTTTATTATATCCTGAAAATTTTTATGATGTACTGACCTTTCTTTATTATATCCTGAAAATTTATATGATGTACTGACCTTTGAGTTGGTATATGCTTCATATAATCACATGTGAGTCACTTCTATTTTCTTGTTGAATTTGTATGTCACTTGGTTAACAATAAAAGAATTTTGATGTCATTTTGGCTGTTTAATGTTTATAGTTTACGATTGATATAATTTTTAGCAGCATATGCCATTTGCCTACAGTCATAACCCCTTACTTGAAGGCCTGATTTGACTTAACTATGTGTTGGTTTAATTAATTTTATAAGTAATTGTGTAACGGAATTTCCTGAGCTAGGATCTCGGTTTCCTATTATTTCGTTTTGTTGATGATATCAGTTTCAGGCTGCTATCTCGTTTTTCTTGAGAAAGCCTTTCCACGGTGAAGTATCTATTTTCACTTAGATTTTCTTTTGTTTTTTTTTTAATACAGGGCTCATTTTTAGATACAATATCAGAAAAGGCTCATTAGTGATATTTTTATTATAATCTGAAACTAATTGCTTGCTGCCATATTGATGCTTTTGTGATATGCTTGACACGTTAGGGACTGGATATATGTACAATATCTCAATATCTGATGTGCAAAAGTTAGATCATCACATATTACAAGAGAAGGGGGGGGGGGGGGGGTTCAATGAAAAACATTGTCATGCTGAACTTTCTGCAGTTTGTTAAAATGAAAATATCATTTTAAACAAGTATGTTGCATTGCTTATTTGGATTTCATTTCGATTCCGTATCATAATTCCGAGAATCCTGTCAAACATCTTCTCACTGATTGATCATCTAGACATATATAGTCTCAAACTCTCAATCCACTCCCGAGCCTTTATCACAGGTTTCCAGAAATATTTGCTTTTAGATATTGAAGAAAATAAAACCAGTATATCAATAGCTAGCTAGATATGTTAATAAAAGCATTAAATTTTCAGACAAACAAACTGTTACAAACAGCATTTTTGGAATCTATAAGTCGATCAAATTAGTTTCTTGTGTTATTATTAGTGCTTTCAAGTAAACTCTTTCCAGTTGCCACATTTTTTTTTTTTATCTAAATTAACTATATGGTTTTTGGTTATCTCTCTTTCATAACAATACTTGAGTGGTTGGGAAGCCTTTAGTTCTATTTGTTTCTCTCTTTCATCATGGTATAAATAGGTACTAACACTTGTGTGTTGAACTTCTCTGGTTTCTTAATGGAGAAAGAACACTAATATTTGTTGCACAATTTGTTTCTTTCAGCTAATTTACGGAATATCTTTTTTATAGTTTCTAATCTGGTATATTCTGTGAATGCAGTCTGTGGGTTTCACTGCTGTTCCTCTCTGGATTATTGCAGCTGTCTGGTTTGTGCTATTTGGGCTGTGCTTGTCTCTCATTTGTCTATGCTATTGTTGTTGTCGAAGGGAACCTTATGGCTATTCACGTATAGCTTATGCCCTCTCGCTTATTTTTCTCATACTCTTCACCACTGTCGCAATGTATGTCTCTCTACAACTCCTTCCTATGAGCGATATCGCCTATGTGCACAGAATCACTTACTGATGCTAATACATGGTCTTATTTTTTCAGCGTTGGATGTGTTATATTGTACACTGGTCAGGAGAAGTTCCATAATAGCACATCAAAAGCATTAAAGTATGTTGTGGATACTGCAAATAGCACTGGGGAGAAACTTAGAGATGTATCAGAATATCTTGGTGCTGCTAAGAAAATTCAAGTGGATCAAGTTTATCTGGCTACTAATGTCCAAACTGACATTGACAAGATCCAAGAAAAGATTAACTCTTCTGCTACTACTCTTACTGAAAAAGCAGTGGATAATTCAGATGACATACATGATATTGTAGACTCGGTGTAATAATTGATTTTCTAAAACTTTGTCGTTACTTATCATCAAATTCTCCATAAATCTGACATGTCTTCATCTTCCCAGGAGATTGGCACTGATCATAATATCTGCTGTGATGCTTCTCTTGACTTTCATCGGATTTTGTAAGTACCTTTGATTCCCTCTATTTCTCCGTAATTGATATATTAGAAACGTACAGTTGGTGCTACTGCATATTTTCTTATTTAACAATTTTTATTCCAGTGCTTTCACTGTTCGGCAAGAAGACTCTTGTGTATATGTGAGTAAGAAAACGATTTCAAATTTAAAGTATATAATGAGTTACTGGTCTTCTTTTAGATGCTTTAATGGTCAGATATATGTATCTAAGAAATGCTCATTAATATCTGGTGCAGCTTGGTTATAGTTGGATGGATTCTTGTGACCGGAACATTCATTTTGTGTGGAGTATTTCTGCTCCTCCACAAGTAAGTTCTTTAGTTCTTTGCATGTATTTGAATTTAAGTTCTATTCTAGCAAACAAGGTTTTACACATTTCGTTTATGTAAACCATATGTTCTCTGAACTGAATGGCCTAAACAGTTGACGTTTGCTCCATGTGCCTTCAACTCTTAACTGTTTGCTCTACTTGTGCCCTTACGTATTTCTAACTCTGTAAGGCTGTAAAGCCTATAACTACAATCCTACACTTTTGATAGTGAATATATAACCATTTTGGAGTTTCACCAAAAATTTGCTTTAGCTTAAATTATTAATAGATGAAATATAATCACCTTACCTTCTTATGACTATCTTAATATCTTACTCTTGGTGCTAGCATTCTAAAATTTGCCAAATGTACTTGACCTGAAGGGGCTTTATCATAAGTGGCTTCCTTTGTATTTAACGTAGAAACTTCAAATAAAACTCTATTAGGAAACAAGGGATATGTGTGTTTACATATTTGTTTGTTCTCAAGTTATGCTTTATGGATCTGGCGTACTAAACATATCTGCAGTTTTAATAATTGTAGTCTAATGTTTTTTCATTCACATATAGTGTGACTGCAGACAGCTGTATTGCAATGAATCAGTGGGTTAAGAACCCAACTGCTCATACAGCATTAGATGATATTCTGCCATGCGTAGACAACATTACTGCACAAGAGACCATGACAAAGAGCAAGGAGGTCACTACCCAACTTGTCAATGTAGTTAACCAGGTCATCAGCAACGTTTCAAACTTAAATTTCTCCCCCAATTTTAAGCCATTGTACTATAATCAATCTGGCCCGCCGCTCCCAATCCTTTGCAATCCATACCATCCTGACTTTACGAATCGAACTTGTGCTCCTAGCGAAGTGGACTTGAGCAATGCAACAGAGGTACACATGACTATTTCATAATTCTTGGGCAATTTTTTCCTCTTTTAATGGTATCACTTTTCGAACCAAGCATTAGAACTTAGTAGGAAAGTGTCCAGGTTTTTATGAAATGTACTTTCATGAAAGTTGTTCGCGTTATATCCTGCTTATAATATGCGAATCGGATGGCAAACTGTGTGTCTTACGGTCTAAGCAGAGTACAAGATAAGAATCCTTGCACTTACACCACAAATTTGTAGTTAGACAATACAGCTGGAGTGTGGAAATAAGTCAAAAAAAACCATCTTCGCAAGTAATAAATGTTTTTATTAATACTTCACCACTCAAACTTTTAGAAAAAGATCCCTTGCAAATTGTAATTAATTCTCTGTTTTGTTCAATGCAGGTTTGGAAGAGCTATGTATGTCAAGTTTCATCTGATGGCATTTGCGTCACAACTGGACGCTTGACTCCAAATTTCTATGAACAGATGGCTGCTGGTGTTAATGTAAGCTATGGACTGTATCATTACGGTCCATTCTTAGTCGAATTACAAGATTGCACCTTTGTCCGAGAAACGTTCATAGTTATACATAGTGAACACTGTCCTGGTCTCCGAAGGTACAGTAAATGGGTTTATTCTGGTCTTGTTATGGTATCTACAGCTGTAATGCTGTCTTTAGTCTTCTGGATTATATATGGAAGAGAGAGGCGGCATCGTGTTTATACCAAAGCGATCCGCGCTCGTGATTTTGATAAAGGTACTTGAAGTAGAAAGTCTTGTTCATGAGTGACATGCTCATAGTGTTCTGTTTGGTCTTGGTTATTGGGATCTTTGTATATATGGTGGACCATTTTCAGGAGTGTCTTTTCATATTAGTTGTAATTTGAGGAAGTCAGAGATTTAATTTTTGTTGATTTTCAGACTGTTATGTATGCATGTAGTATATCTTTGCATGCAATCTGGCTCTTGGATTCTTTGAAGAGACGATTTTTACATTTTCTGAAAATTGTAAGTTTCTAGTTGTGCAGATTACAAACATATTCTTATATTATTTTCATGATCATGCTATTGGTCACTTATTATATATAGGACCCTTTCTTCTTTGTAATGGGAATTAAGACCCATCACCAAATTACCAACTATATATACCTAGGCTCCTGGTCAAATAGAAATCAAATTAGAATACAATAAATTATATTTCATCTATTATAAGGATCTGCAAAGGGTATCTTTACAAAAAAATGTCCTAAATTAAGTCATCAATGTCAAGCAAACAAAAAAAAAAATCACTGTTCACGCGATGACGTCATTAGCGTGAACAGTTTTTTTTTTTTTTAATGAATAGAGGGTAGAAGATTATACGTTTTTTGTATTGGGTATCCCTAGTTTGGTCATTAGATTAACTTCAATTTTTTATTTAGGTTTAGTTTCTAGTTTCTATTCTAATTTAGTTTCTATTAGAATAAGATCATATATACATATAAGGAAAAAGAGTTTCTACCTGACACTGTAGGAAACTTTTCTACAGTATCGCCTTAAATTAAATCTGGGCCATAGATTAATCTAATCCAATGGTCCCGCTAAGGGTACCACACACAAATCGAATACACCCTCACACACACAATCCCACCAAATTTCCTACATTTTTAATTTGATTTTTCTCGTCAATTACTGAATTTTTTTTGAAATCTGACTTCACTGTATTTTTCTCCATCTCTCGACGATCAGTTTACATATCATATATGTACAGCAAAATCGTGATTTTAAGCCGACACTGTAGAAAAGTTTCCTACTGTCAGGTAGAAACTCTTTATCTACATATAATTATATATCATCACTTTCCTGACACTCATTGCACCGCCAGGGCCGTCTTCAGGAATAGGAGGCCCTAGTTTCCACATTAAATATTTTGTAATTTTTTTCGAAAATGCAATTTTTAAAAAAATTCTTAAAATGCAAATTTTATAAATTCTTTTTGTTAAAAAGTGACTAACAACCAAATGCATCTAAATTGGAAAAAAAATTATAATAAAATAATATATATATAGTTGAACAAATACATGTAAGTTTTAAATTTAAAATATCAAAATTGCATAACATTATCAAAGTCTTTAATTTTAATACTTACAAAACACAACGTAAAATTTACTTTTTCAAGGATTAGTCTAGTTTACATACTACTCCCTCTGTGTCAATGGGTTCTACCCATTTGGGGACGGGGTATGGAACGTATTTTAAGGCTCCTAAAAAGTATAGATCCATAATTTATTTTTAATTTTTTTGTCTTTTGAATAAAAATTTAGTTTTTCTGTTTTTATTCAAAAAAAGAAAAATTAAAAAATAAGTTGTGGAACTATACTTTATAGGAGTCTTAAAATGCGTGTCAAGTAATGAATAAACTGGGTAGAAATGAGTGGGACGGAGGAGTAGTATACTACATATCTAATTAAACTCTTTTGGACCTCTAATTTATTCTCTAAAATGTATTACTTCCTCCGTCCCAACGATTTGTTATCGTTTGCTTTTAACACGGAGATCAAGAATTGAGATTAAAATAAGTGAAGTAGTGGGTGTAATAGTAATTTTATTGTTAAAATAAGTGAAGTGGTGAGTGTAATACTGTTAAAACTTACTATTTTACGAAACCTAAAGAATTGGTTGGGACGTCCCAAAAAGGAAAGTGTAAACAATTGGTTGGGAAAGAGGGAATAAGCAATATCAATAATGAGTCAAAAATTTAAAAAAAAAATTTAACTTAAATACTATTTTAAGATTTGAATCATAATATTTATTACTTCCTCAATCCCACCCAATTCTTAAATACTATTTATTATACAATTGATCACCACATGTGCAAATTGTACAACAATCAAAACTAAATTACGTTACATATAAGTAGAACATCATTGTATTAAATATCTTTAATTCATAATTTTAGTATGGAACATGTAATAATATATCCAAAAAATCTTAACTTTAAGTCAAGTAGTAAATTAGTAGTACGGCTCCTTAGTGCATAATATATGTCGGGTTGGATTGGGTTAAAATTATCAAAACCCTAACCCAACCCATTTAATTCGGTTTTTTTTAATATTTAACCCATTCAATGTTCGGTTTAAATAATATCGGGTTGGGTCGGCTAAAAGTAGGGGCGGGTTGGGTCGGTTTAATCGGTTTGATCGGTTTATGGGCACCCCTAATGCCAACTCCTCTTGGAGCCGGCTATGTGCACCGCCACCAATGCTTTCCTCCCAATCCCTGTTACTATTTCATATCTTTCAAACGATATTTTTCAAATTAGGAAGATATCACACCGCCAAAATTAAATCAAATAAAATAGTACTTTTCCACATTAATGAAATTTATCACTAAAATTCTCTCAGGGATGTAAGTGATATCAGAGCCCATGGTTCGGGAGTTGGATCCTTGGGATTACGGGTTGCGACTGTTCGATGCGGGGGTTCCCCTAGGTGGTGATTAGAGAATTGTCGGGTGCCTTGTGTTAAAAGCCTTCCTGAAAGAGTGTTATTTATGCGGCTGGTTCTGCGAGGTGAATCGTGGCGATGCAAGACGTGGATAGATTTATCGCGGGTATAGACCATGGGTTATGTGATTTTTGGTTTGAAGGGAGGATTGTTGGTTGGTGTTATTCCAAGCACCACATCGAGTAGATAAGAGATAATTCTTTTGTAAATAGAGTAACAAGTTAATTCCATTAGTATTAGTACTTTTGGAATGTGTCCAAAAATGAATCTATGTGAACTTAAATCCAAAGCGGACAATATCATAATATTGTGAAAATAGCATAAAAATAGCCAAGTATTCATACATAATTGTTTTAAAATTCCAGCATACTTTTATTTGTGCTGTTATGAAATGTTCCAATAATAATGAAGAATATAATTAAATAAAATAAAATTGTTAAGGGAGTATCTAAAGCACATAATAGAAAAGTTCTCTATTAATGCAGCTTAAAATATGCTAAATTAATTATTATTTGAATAATCTAACCGTACAGATGTTAAATTCATACAAAAATACGTGAATATACAAATTTTCGTGTAATTTAATCATTTGGAACTATAAATTTATAGCAATAAGATTATGATAAATCTGTGTCGTTGAATATCTATTGAAAATAGTATTATTATAAAAGTGATGTTCCACAATTTTAAATATAATAAAAATTTGTGTACAATGTTATTTCGACATAAATTTTTCATCCGTACGGATGGATTATCAAAAATAATAATAAAATACAAGATTTAAGGTGCACTAATAAAAATTTCTCTATTGGGTGCTTTAGAAACTCCATCCCCTTTTCAAAATGAATTGTGTTAATGCATCTTATAATTTAGATTATGAGTTAGTAGTGTTTAAAATTGTGAAAGAAGATATACCGTTAATCAAACGTGCTCAAATAAGTTTGAGCTCGATTTGTATACAAAATTAAACCCGTAAAACAAGTTCAAAGCGGAGCTATTTGACTAGAATTTTACACCCCTTCTCGAATCACAATGAATCAATAATCAAAATTGAAGTACACACATATACGATCAGGGCGGGCCTAGTTATAAAATGAGATCAAAAGATGAACACATTGCCTGGCAAAAGTTAAAAAAATGAACACGGTTTGTTTTTGTTAATTTAAAAATGAGAATATTAAGGCATAATTGTATGTTAAATTTTAAGAAATTCATGTCCTAAAAGCATTTCCAATAATTTTGTTCAAATTTGAATGAATTTTTTGTTCAAATTTGGACCGAATTCCTCTGCAACTCCAATAATTTAATCCAAATTTTGGTCCAAATTATAAAATAATTATTTAATATTTAAAATGTTATAATAAAAACATTTCATTCTAATATAATGGTATGACATTAATATTTAATTAGTTTGAATTAATAGAATTTTTTTAATTAGGATTATAATAATTTATGTAATTCTAATAATACTAAATGTGTATAATTATTATTTTGTGATAAATGCATTAAATATTAAACATTATATTCAAATAAGAAAATTACAAATGTTAATTAAATATAAAACATTGTCAATTAATACCAATTTTCAGAATTAGTATCTTCATCCCATAAATGGTTAATTAATAAAAAATTATGTAATTTCAATTAAAATTTTAAAATTTATTAAAAGTAGTAAACAGGTTTAACTATCATTTACTATGTATTTTAATTTTAGTTTTATGTGTTGTAATCCTTATTTCATGTATTTGAATGCAATTTTATTATGAATTTAAGAAAGGGAAGCATATATAATTTAATTATGTTTTAGTATTTTTTTAATATAAAACTAAAAATAAATAATTATTATATTTTATTATTAGTTAATTATTATATTCTTAAAAATAATAAGCGTAAGAGAGATTTTATCCAAACTTTGGTACAAAAAATTTGATATAGTATCGCAAAAATAATCTCATCTAATATTTTTAATAATAGATGATCAAAATTATACATCATAAGAAAATTATTCTCTAAAAAGGATATAAGTTAAAAGAGATTGTAATATAATTGAATTTTTTATTAATATGAAAAAGTCTATATTTACTATTCGAACTCTATCTTGGAATCTAAAAATCAGATTTGGATTATTTTACAAAACTCACAAAATTATCTTTAATTGAGTGATGAGTATATCATTGTTAAACCATTACTAAACTAAATATTATTTTAAGAATTTCATATGATCCATAAAATCGTCTAAATCAAATTTTTAGAATTCATACAATTTGATAACGTAAATTAATAACATATAAATATTAAAAAATTAAAATTAATACAATAATATATATTAAAAAAGAAATCGTAAGTTGTACGTGTTCTAAGTAAATTTTATCTAATAAATTAAATAAAAAATTGAAAAACTATCATTTCTACATTAAAGTAAATTTGACAAATTTGAATTTGATCCCAATTTGGACCAACATTATTCATCAATTTAAATTTAAATCAAGATTTAGCTTATTATAAAATAAATTTGGACCGAAATCGATCTAAATTTAAATATTTAGAGATTGCCAAAGTCGCCAAAGTCGGCAAAGTCCTAACCATGAAATGGGTAACCCATAACAGTGTTCCTATGAAATGGAGAGAAGTTGAATTCCCATAAGAAAAATATAAAATATACAAACTAACAGGTCAAGCCAAACCGCAACATCATTGCATTAAAATACAAAACAAATAAATAAAATAACTTAGATCAAATGTAAATAAAATAACTCCATTTGCTTTCACTTCAAATCAGATCAACTACCGTGTTGATTAACTTTGAAGCAAAGTTTGATGTTGCCTGGTGCTTAGATAACTTCTCTAGAGAGATTTTATATGTTTGGGCGAAAGGGATTTTGAAAACAAAGTGCTATCTATACTCAATTTTCTTACCACTGAAGTAGTAACAAAACTAACATGTGAACAACCTTATATTTTTGAATTTTGATAACCATGACATGTTCCTTGTCCTCTTTGAGCATTTTCAAAAAATAGTAGTATAACAATAATAATAAGGTGTTCCTTGTTCTTTTATAAAAAATTGATTATATTGTTTTAATATGAAAAAAGATGACGTAAGTTTTCACTACAAATGTATAGAGATTGGATTTAGATAATAGAAATGGCCCACATAATTTAGATAAAAAAAATATATATATGATTGGAGGCTTACATGTTTCACATATAATGTAGAGCTAATTGTGTTTTACACCCCAAAACTATCAACCAAAAATAATATTATACCATAATTTTGGAAAAAGCAGTTTAGTACCATAATTTCAAATATGGAATCAGACCAATTTTCATTAAAGTTGACCGTTATAGTTAAAATAAATGAAGATATAATCGGAATTTCATCATAAATTTTAAATTTTATTAATAACTTCATAAATTACTTAAACAATTATCAATAGAAATTTTTACATTAAAAGTTTATGTTAAGAAATTTATATTCAAAAGAATTTTTCCTTTAATGTACACTAACATAATCATAACTTTAAAAAAATTTAAAAATTTTGTATGAAGCAATTTCATATTTAAAAATTTGAATATAAATAAATATTAAAACTATTGTTAAAATTTAAGAAAAAGTAAAGCATCACAATTTAACAGTTAATATTAGTAAATTTTTAAAAATAATTTTTATTAACTATAATTCAAAATTAGAGTTATTAATAAAAAATTGAAATTCTGAGATTAGTAAAATTAAATATTCTTCTAAATTTCCAATTTTACCCTTACCAATTTTAATCACAAGATTGGAAAATAGATAAAGGGGTGCATCCTGAAAATATGGATTTAAGTTATGGGATGTATTTGTTTTTATCAAAATTCGGTTACAATATTTTTTTTGGTTAATAATTCGAGGGTATAACTTGCAATTAACTCTATAACGTAAAACAATTAAAAAAACTATGCCAGATGTACGGCCCAAATATCATTGGGCTAACATGGTTAATGCATTTGAGATATAAGTTCATTATCTCATTGTTATCTACAACGTTTAATATATATATTTTCTTGTTTGTAAGTTTTTTTTTGAAGAACAAAGATATGTAATAAAAAGCCTAATTGTATACATTTAATAACAAGCCTAACTGTTAGTCACAGAGGCATGCTTGTATACATCTAATAACAAGCCTAATTGTTTGTAATGTTTTGCAATACCTACATGACCTCTTAACTGAGGGAACCACTAGTTGTAGAGTTTCTACTTGTTCTGTACTTGTAATAGGCACCAAATCCTAGTCGTGTAACTGCACTTATATAGTCAAGAATAATGCTTGAAAGAAGTTCTAAGTGTTAGTTACAGAGGCATGCCTGTACACATCTAATAACAAGCCTAATTGTTTGTAATGCTTTGCATTACTTACATGACCTCTTAACTGAGGGAACCTCTAGTTGTAGAGTTTCTGTTTGTATTGTACTTGTAGTAGGCATCAAATCCTAGTTGTGTAATTGTACAAATAGAGTCTAGAATAATGCTTGAAAGAAGTTCCAAGGTTCATGCCTCAAGCAAGGAGTTAAAGACTGTCAAATAATCACAGTTGGGATTTGAAGAAATGAAGAATTTGCCTAAGTACCAATTCGAGAAGTATATTTGTCTATTCGAGAAGTCCAGCATTCGAGAAGTCAGGGATTCGATATCTCAAGACACTATTCGATATCTCTGAATACACTGTTCGATATCTCAGGGATTCGATATGTCTACTACTCTATTCGAGAACTCAAGAAGTCAACAAGTCAAGATGGTATTCGAGTTCTCAAAGAGTCAACAAGTCAAAGTTCCATTCGATATCTCAAGGACTCAGAAAGCTATTCGACAACTCGAGGATTCGATAAGTCAAATGTTCTATTCGACAACTCAAGGAATCCTGATGGAAAAGAGCTATTCGAGAAGTGGTTCGATATGTCATTATAACAGTATTCGAGAACTCAGAGTTATCGATCAAGTCAATTCTAGTTCTCGAATCACTTACTTAGTCACTTCTCGAATACATTCTTGGAGACAAAATACTGAAGAAATTGTACAAGTCAGAAACCTGCAACAAGCCAATGCACTTTATGGACCACAATCTGTAACGTGCTCTGGAAAGCCTACAAGGAAGCTTGGAGAGATATAGAAGAGACAAGGAGCTAAAGAAGTGGATCTAAACAGGCTTTGCAAAGTCAAATCTGTAACCGTTTGGACACTTACTCAAAAAGGATAGACAGACTAGAAAGTAATTTGTTTAGCTACCTTATTTGCAGTAAGTAGGCTGTATCCATGTTCTATAAGGACACAGCCTCACTTCATAACTTAGTAACTTTTTGTGAGTCAAGTTTTTCATACACTGTAAGCCATATCTCTCTGAGAAAAACGAAGCTGAGAATACTACCATTTGTATTCACAGATTGCAGCAACCTTTATCTAATAATACATTAGATTAAAGTGATATTGTGTCTTGTGTTGTTTATTTATCCGCACCTTCACTTCTACACACACAGGCACTTATCTGCTACATAGACTCAATCAAAGAAAAGTTCAAGAATCCATTCACCCCCCCTCTGTATTCTTTTACCGTATTCAATACTCAACAAGTGGTATCAGAGAGGGCTGTTTATTCAAAAACAGAGAAACGATCATGAGTTCGAATACACCAAAGACTACAGGAACGGTGAAGGTCCCTAAGTTTGATAAAGAAAACTTCAACCTCTGGAAGATAAAGATGATGTTGTTCATTAAAGCCTCTCATCCCTTGTATCCTGAGATTCTCAAGAATGGTCCTTTTGTTCCACAACAAGAGATACCAGATAAGACTGTTGGAACCATAACTATCCCAAGAACTTATGAGGCCAAGGATCCATCAAAGTGGACAGAGTCAGAAAGGGAGAAGGTTGCTCTTGACAGCCACCTCATGTTGCTTATCATTGATTCCATGGACATGTCAATGTTTGCAAACATTGCATCATGCACGTCTGCTAAAGAGATGTGGGATCACATTGAGGTGTTGTGTGAAGGGACTGATGAGGTTAAGGAAAACAGGAAACAGATACTGGTCACACAGTATGAAGCTTTCATGGCACAGCCCAAGGAAAGCATCACTGAAATGTTTGAAAGGTTTCATAAGCTAGTTACTGAGTTGCAGATGAATGGAAAGGTTTACAGCACCAAGGAGTTAAATATGAAATTTCTGTTGTCTTCACCAAATCATCTGGAGCAAAGAGTCAGTTCTCTAAGAGAGAGAGATTTGAACAAAGTCACCTATGATGTGCTCTATGGAGTCCTAAAGACTCATGAACTTGAGTTGCTTCAGAAAAGGGCTATCCAAGCCAACCAAGGTAGGATGATAAACACATCATGTGCCTTGATTGTCAACAAATCCATTCTGGACCTAGAAGCATCTACAGCCATCTAAGGATAGAGGAGGTGGCAGATGATGAAGAAACTGAAGCTGGGGTGAGTGAACCTGTTGAGGAAAAGGAGGAAGAAGAAGAAGAGTTTTACACTCTGGAAGAACTTGATGGGATGGAAAATACCTCATATGCCTTCATGGCCAGAAAATTTCCAAACATCAGATTTAAAAGAAATCAACCCTTCAAACCCAAAACTCAAAACCATTCAGCCAACAAGAACAAGGCACCTGTGAAGCCAAACAGAAATAAGTTCAAAACCGGTTATGTGGATAGGTCATCTGTAAGGTGTTATAGATGCAATGACCTAGGGCATTTTGCCAGTGAATGCAAGAAGCCTAAAAAGAAGGATAGAGATTATCTTGAGCTAGAAGCTAAGTATGAGGCCCTTCTGAAAAAGCAGACACATGGTAAGGCCTACATAGCTGAAGGGAAGTGTTGGGATGATTCTGAGAGTGATGAAGAGGAACAAGAATTCTGCAACTATGCCTTGATGGCCAACTCCAAGGATGACTCATCTTCATCTGATTCTCAGGTACCATCTCTCACTACTATAGACATGTCTGTTTCTGAATACAAATGCATGATTGAACAATTATCTGTTGAAATGTTTAATATTCATACTAGTATGACTGCTGCTAATGAGGAGATTGCTAAACTGTCTACTAGAAATGAAATATTAACCAAAAAGAATGAGGAACTTGAGCTAACTACTATGCAAGTAGAAAACCTTGAGAAAGAAGTTGAATATTTGAAGAACAAGGTTCTATGTGCTAGTCAAGTAGAGAAGGCTCTTAGGGATGAATTAGCTGAGAATGAATTCAAACTTAAAACTTTCAAGAAATCATCTGGTTTAGTGCAATCCTACTGTGAGAAAATTGAAGCTAAACCAAAAGCAGCTATTGGACTTGACTATGACTCTCTCAAACAAAGGAAAGGCTATGCTGTCATTGAAGAGGACACAGCTGTTCATGAGAAAGTGCCTCACATTTTGAGAAAAACTGAAAATCCAATTTTTAAGGAATCAACATTTGAAATTGATGAGGATGCCTTACTCATCAAGCAAATGTTGAATGATGAGGATGAGGCACAATCTAGTGAACAACAAGCATCCTCTAAGGGTGAGAGTGGCAAGTCAAAGACCAAGAAGCCAGTAGTTGAAAGGCCAAGACCTAAGAAGTTTGTTAAGTTTGTCTCAGCTGGGAAGAGTGAATCAGAAAAGGAAGTGATTAAAAAGAAACAGAACAGAAATGGCAAGTTAGGGATTAACAAGGATAACAACTATGCTTATATGCCTAATGCCCCTAGGAAAACTTGTCAGAACTGTTTCAGTACCAATCATCTAACTCATGCATGCAAGAAACCTGTTGGTAGTGTGTCTAAACCTTTCTATGATTGTTCTGTGCCTCTAAGTCATAGAGATGCACCTTTCTGTGATAAATTTGACTGTATGCCATGCAATATGAATGTTATGACTAGTTGTTTTAATTTAAGAAGGCAGTTCATTGATGGTTGTATCAGTCACAATTCCCACACACACTATACAAGGTCAAAGTCTTCAAGTCCTCCTAAAGCTAGGAAGGTACCTTTGTCACCTAAGTCTGAAACCTCAGGTTCTAAGACTTCCAACAGTGACAAGAAGACTAACACTAAGAAAGTTGACAAGCATGTTGTTTATGATAAAACTGTCTCTAAGTCACATGGACCCAAACTTGTTTGGGTACCAAAGGAAAAGTAATACCTTTGTGTTTGCAGGGCAAAGAAAGTGAAAAGAAGGTCATGTGGATTTTGGACAGTGGATGCTCAAATCATATGACTGGTGATATGGCCCTGCTATCACAGTATGAGGAAAAGGCTGGCCCAATGGTTGCTTTTGGAGATGACAGCATGGGTAACACATTGGGATATGGCAAGCTAAAAGTTGGAAATGTCATCATTGAAGATGTAGCACTAGTCAAGGGGCTCAAGCATAATCTGTTAAGTGTTGGTCAGTTTACTGATAGAGGATTCAAAGTGAATTTTGACAAGGATGAATGTTTGATCACCCACAAGAAGACTGGTGATTTTGCTCTATCTGGAGTAAGGAAGGGAAGCCTGTTTGTAGCCAATATGGACTCTGCAAACAAGGATAAAATTTGTTGCTTTTACTCAAAAGCATCAAATGAAGATTGTTGGCTGTGGCACAAGAAACTATCACACCTGAACTTCAAGGCCATTAATTCTCTAGTCAAAAGAGAGTTAGTGAGAGGCATGCCCACACTTGAATTCTGCCAAGAAGGAGTGTGTGAGGCTTGTCAAAAAGGAAAAATGAAGAGATCAAGCCACAAGTCAAAGACAGTGACATCTGTAACCAAGCCACTACAACTCATCCATATGGATTTGTTTGGGCCTGTCAACATAATGTCACTTGGAAGAAAGAAGTATGCCCTGGTAATGGTTGATGATTTTTCAAGGTATACATGGGTGGAATTTCTGGCATCAAAAGATGAGGCTCCACAAGTAATTATTGAGCATATAAAGAAAGTTGACAAGGAAGCAAAGGCAAACGATACAAGTGTGATTGCACTGAGGAGTGATAATGGAACAGAGTTCAGAAATGCCACACTTGAAGCATTCTGCAAAGAGAATGGCATTTCTCAGCAATTCTCAGCTCCAAGGACTCCACAACAAAATGGAGTTGTTGAGAGAAAGAATAGAACTCTAATTGAGGCTGCTAGAACAATGTTACTTGATGCAAAAATGCCTACATGTTTTTGGGCTGAGGCCGTGAGCACTGCATGCTATATTCAGAACAGGACCCTCATCAACAAAAACACTGGAAAGACACCTTACAACTTGATGACTGGAAAGAAGCCTACACTAAAGTATGTTCATACTTTTGGAAGCAAATGCTTTGTACTCAAGGATAATTCTGAATATGTTGGAAAGTTTGATGCAAAAGCATTTGAAGGAATTTTTCTTGGCTATTCTATGGAAAGAATTGCATACAAGGTTTATGTCATCAGTCAAAAGAAAGTTATGGAAAGCACAGATGTAACATTTGATGACAGCAAACTACCTGGACTAGAAGAAGCCAATGATGAAGATAGAGATCCATTGAAGTTTGATAATCTAGATGATTCTGATGAAGAGACTGAAACTGGAGTTGAAACTCAAGTTCAACATTCTCAAGTGAATAATGATACAAGAGAAGAATTTGTGCCAATCAATAGTGGAGAAACAAGCATCCAAGACACACCTGTGAGTAATGGTAACTTCACAGGGGGAGGAAATGAGGATGACCATGATGTGGATGATGAAGCAACATCAAGAATGAGAAATCAGGCTGAACACTCGAGGAAATGGGATAGATCACACACTGCAGAGCAAATCATTGGAGATCCTAATGCAGGAGTAAGGACTAGGAGAGCAACTCAAAATGAGTGCCTCTATGGATGTTTTCTATCACAAGTTGAGCCTAAGAAACTTGATGATGCATTGTTGGATCCAGATTGGATTATTGCCATGCAAGAGGAGCTGAATCAATTTGAAAGGAACAAAGTATGGGAACTTGTGCCTGCACCAAAGAATAGAACCATTGTTGGAACAAAATGGGTTCTGAAGAATAAGATGGATGAAGATGGTGTAATAATAAGAAACAAAGCAAGGCTGGTTGCAAAAGGATACTCTCAACAGGAAGGCATTGATTATGATGAGACATTTGCCCCTGTTGCTAGATTGGAAGCCATTAGAATATTCTTGGCATTTGCTGCTCATTCAAACTTTAAAGTTTATCAAATGGATGTCAAGAGTGCATTTCTAAATGGAGAGTTGGAAGAAGAGGTTTATGTGCAATAACCACCTGGCTTTGAGGATCCACATTTCCCAGAATTTGTCTACAGATTGCTTAAGGCATTGTATGGACTTAAGCAAGCTCCAAGAGCATGGTATGATACTTTATCACAATTCCTTCTTGAAAATCAATTCACTAGAGGCACATTGGACAAGACACTGTTTTACAAGAAGCATGGTGATGATATGATCCTAGTTCAAATCTATGTGGATGATATCATTTTTGGTTCTACAAATGAGAAACTGTGTGAGAAATTCTCTAAACTCATGCAGAGCAGATATGAGATGAGTATGATGGGAGAGTTGACATTCTTTCTAGGGTTGCAAGTCAGTCAAAGGAAGGATGGTATCTTTATCAGTCAAACCAAGTACATCAAGGATTTATTGAAGAAGTTTGACTTGGAAGATTGTTCACCTGCCAAGACACCCATGGCCACTGCCACTAAATTGGATGAAGATGCTAAAGGCAAGAGAGTAGATATCTCAGTCTACAGAGGCATGGTTGGTTCTCTACTCTACCTCACTGCAAGTAGGCCAGACATCATGTTTGCTACATGCTTGTGTGCAAGGTTTCAATCAAATCCAAAGGAATCACATTTGATTGCAATAAAAAGGATCTTTAGATATCTGAAGGGCACTCCTAACTTGGGATTATGGTATCCTAAGGACACAGGGTTCAATCTGGTTGGTTATTCTGATGCTGATTATGCTGGATGCAGAGTGGATAGGAAAAGCACCTCAGGAAGCTGCCAGTTTCTTGGACAAAGGTTAGTTTCTTGGTATAGCAAGAAGCAACAATCTGTGTCAACTTCTACAGGTGAGGCTGAATACATAGCTGCTGGAAGTTGCTGTGCTCAAGTGCTTTGGATTAGAAATCAACTTAGAGATTATGGACTTGTGTTGGAAAGAATTCCAATCATGTGTGACAACACAAGTGCAATCTCTATAGTTGCCAATCCTGTCAATCATTCTAGAACAAAGCACATTGACATTAGATATCATTTCATAAGAGAACATGCAACTAATGGAACCATTGAGTTGCATTATGTCTCTACAGATAAACAACTAGCTGATATATTCACTAAGCCATTAGATGATGCCACCTTCACAAGGTTGGTAAGTGAGATTGGAATGCTGAATTCTTCAGATTCTGGCTAAGTGAATACACCATCTAGATTGTTGCAGCAGTAAACACTTACTTTATCTAAATTCTCAATATTTTTGGAGTAAGTGTTGGCTGAAATATGATTTATAAATATTTCAAATCTGTTGTATATGTTGAAAATCATATTTTATTAACTTAAAATTTCTATGAAATTTTGAGAAAATCACTATTTAATTTGCTATGATATTTTTCAATGAATATGTCTGGTAAATTTTTAAAAGATAGTGAAAATCAAATTTTTATGAGTGATGGGTATAGTTCGATAAGTCAGACTTCTCGAATGATTCACTATTCGACATCTCTAATAAGTCTCATTAGAGTACTCTTGAGTTCTCGAATAGAGTCTTTCTGAGATATCGAATAGAGGAATCCTTGACTTCTCGAATATAATGACTGAGTTCTCGAACACTATATCTGAGTTCTCGAATCATTTGAAAAGGCTGAATTCTCGCTGAATTTTAACCGATTTTGGACTTTTGTCTAAAAGTTTAATTCACTCATAAAAACACATATTATTTAATTTAGAATTATTTCTGAGTTAGATAACTGCCAGCTGTGAGTTTCTACCTGCTTGAGTTATCGATTAAGCCATTCTTGACTTCTCGAATAGTTGTTTCCTACTTCTCGAATGCCTGACTTGTCGATACAAAACTCTCTGCTAATCGACAATTCAAGTACTTCATACTTATACAATTTCACAACTATTCGATTCATTTCATTCGATTTCTCAAGCATCTACACTCTCTAAACCCCTGAAACCCTAGCTACGAAAAGCCAAATTTCTTCTTCAACCTTCAATTTCTTTCCTCTCTTCTACACAAATGGCAACAGTAAAGTTTAACACCAACTTCATCGCTCTCACTAGTGATGTTGAAGCACCCAATGCCAATTTCAAGTGCTTTGTGAAATGAATGGCTGAAGTTGTAAAATCAGGGGCACACAGCTCACTAGGTGTATCCTCTCAACAGGGTGCACCTATAGAATCAAGCATCCTCCCCAATGCACCTTCTTGTATAGAGTCAGCACATGGGAGTGATAAGGCTGGCACAACACTGAGTGGAGAGCACATCACACTTGAAACTCCCTCTATCTCTCAGGGGGAGTTGCCAAAATCTACTCTTAAACACACTTCTCTTCCAGAATCTAACTCTGAAATTTCTTTGGAACCTGCAACTCAGGCAACTGAGATGCAAGGTATTGATCATCAAGAATTCTTTTCTCTTGATGAGCCAATAATTTCAAGTGACTTAGTGCATGACACTTTGTTCACCACTCAGAACCCACATTTAGATGGTGAGGGAATGCATGCTGAGGCATCTCCTAATGACACCATCACAAACACAGAGGTTCCACTAGTTTTTACTAGAGACTCTGTGCCTGTGTCAACTGCTGGTGTAATTCATCCCACCTCTGTGGTGACACCAGTAGTAGAGTCAATCCATCCGGTTACAGAAGTTGCATCTGTAACTGAGGAGTCTAGCTTGCCTAGCTCTAGCTCTGACTTCATGTCAAAATGGCTGAAGCCTGTGCAACATGACAGTGCTTCAGGATCAGGGTCTGTTCCACAACAATTGACGGTTGAAGCACTTCAAAGCTTAATTGTGGATCAGATTCCTGAGTTCACAAAGATTGCTCAGAACCTTCTCACTGCAGACATGCCTAATCCAGACTATGAGGCTATTCTGTTATGCCATAGGGATGATGTGGAAGTACAAAAGTCAAAGATCATTGATGATGCTGAGAGAGATGGCAACATAGATGCCTGGCTGCAAGGAAAATATGATATTACTCTCGATGAAGCACTTCAGTATCTCAGGGAGGAATACATCACTTCACTGGGCTCCAATGCAAAATCCCTGTCACCTGGTGAAGTGTATGAAGCTGTAAATGATTCCTACAAGGGTTTCCTCAAGGCTGCACACTATCTTGGCAAGGGAGTCAAAACTGAAGTCAACAGGGTGTGTGACAAGACAGCCACTTCAGTAGCAGAAGTCAAGAGGGCCTTTGATGCTAAATTCCCTCAGCTAGATAGTGTGTTCAAGGACATCAAACACTGCAACTCTACCTGCACCCAGATGGATAATGGGCTAGCTCTGCTAAAGGATACTGTTACAGGTCTGGGGCATCAATTTCAAAATCTATCTGACCAGACTACAGATGCCAATGCCATGCTGAGGACAATGTTCAAGAATCTTTATGGAGATAGGCTAGTGACTGATGTCCCTGTGCATGAACTGTCTAAATATGAAGTGAAGAGGCTGCAGGATCAATCTTTATCTGGTTTCAAGGCCAATGAGTTATTCACTAAGGTGAACACTCTTGAACAGGAGGTAGCTACTCTTACCAAGTCCAATGCTCATCTTACAGAAAAGGTTGCACTGCTAAATGATCAGTTGGACACTCAAGCATCCACCACAGCTGATGTCCTTCTGCATCAACAATCCATGTTAGCTGCAATGATGAAGCATATGGGTCTCCCTCTACCTGATGAATCTTCAATCCCACAGGACATTTCTACAGCCTCTGTGCCTGACAACAAGCCTAACGGGGAGAAGAAGGCAAGGAACTCAAATACAAAGGGGGAGAAAGGCATAATAATAAAAGAGGGTGGTCAACAAAGGGCTTCAAAGTCTCTACCAAATGTGCCTGGCAAAGGAAAATCCAAAGTGGATGAGCCTCCATCTACCTTGCCAGTTGTCACTCTACCAACTGTGCACATCACTACTCCTGGAGGACAAAAGCAATCCATAACCACCACAGTGGTTGCAGGGAGTATGCCACCTGACAAACCTCCAACCTCTATATCTGAGAGTGCCAAGCCTGTAGAAGTCAAAGTTGTTACTGAGGCCAAGCTGCAAGAAGTTGCCAACTCAGATATTTATCATGATAAAGCCTTCTTGGAGTTTCTGAAAGCCATAAGGGAACAGGTTGGTGACACTCAGTTTTATCTGAGGGAGGTGAAGAAGCAGATTGACTACATCACTGTCATCCCCAAGAAAGTCAACAGTCTATGGGTCAAGGAGATAGTGATGGTTTCCAAATTAAAGATATGGCATCTAACATACCAGACTCTACAAGACCTAAAACACTCAGAGATAGATGCCATACTTGAGCTCATTGAGAAGAGGAATGAGAACAGCAAAAGTCTGTTTGATGATTTGAGGAATGGTCAACCTTCAAGGCTACCAGAAGTGATCAAGAAGCCATGGACAATCATTTATCAATCTGGCACCAGAATTGAAGATATCAAGCAATTGGTCATTCCCCATGATCTCACCACTAGAAATCACAGACTGATCATTGCTATCATTGATCAATTACAGAAGAAGGTTGGAGCCAGAAATGCTGAAGAAACTGAGGCACTGCACATCCTCAGAACCTATATTGCAACTGGTGAAATTCCAGAGATGGCTCAACCTAGGAGAAATAAGGATGATGATTCTGAAGACAAAGGTGATGGGAGGAGAAGACATCACAGGAGAGATAAGGGTGATGAAGACAAGAAGAAAAAGGGAGACAAGGATAAAAAGGATGATGATGACCAAGGTAAAACCTATGAGAGGAAGAGTGGAAGACAGCAAGCCTTAGACACTGCTAGCAGTAACCTCACCACAACACAAGACTCTAAGTCTAGGGTGATTACTGTTAGTAGTGACCTAGCAAAATCTACATCTATGGCTTCTGCAACTGTCTTACCACCTCAAGAAGAGAAGAAGATTCAAGTCAAGAAACCATGTGTATGTTTCAGAAAGCAATCTGCTAATGGAATACTACTATGGTCTACCAACAAAGGTCAAAGATTTCTGCCAAGCAATCATGTCAAGAGGATGAAATTTAAACATGTTGCAAGAAGAGTGAAGCTATCCAAATCTAGAGCCCTAACAATCATTTCAGGATTGAAAATCCAGCCACTTGATGAAGACTTTGATGAAGAGCAACTGCAATTTCTAAGAGCTCAAAAGATATGCTATGCTGCAATTGTGGATGACCACCTTGAAATCAAGTACACTGATGGGAAAGAAATGAAATTCAAACAAGGGGGTTGTCAACATTGGGGTAAATTGTATGAGATAGAAAGAATCATTGCATTGCTGAATTCTAAAGACAAGGTGGAGAAAGTATGGAAGCTGGAATTGATTGACTTTGTGAAAATGAAGAAAGATTATGCTGAGAAGATAAGAAAGGGCTGCTATGAGAAATGGTTAAAAAGGGAGAAAGAAATTGATAGACTGGAGATTGAAGCAGAAAAGCTAAGGGCAAAGGGATTGTGTAGAGTTCAGTTTGATCCCTATGTGGTGAAGTATAGGAGAAGAAATGGAGACAATGTCAATATAAGAATGGACCTACTCAGTCACTATCCTGCCAACATTCTGAAGCCAGTGCTTGAAGATTTCAAAAACTCTATTATGATTGAAGAATTGGATGCTATGACAGAAATCATGAGAGCAATAGATGAGATTGCAAGAAAGGAGAAAGAAAGGAAACAGAAAGCATATGATGATCTACAAGCCAAAGCAATGGAGATGCAATCAAAAGAAAATGGCTAGTACCTCATCATACTGTAAGAGTATTTATCTTGTAATTTCATTTATGTGTTCAATCAAAATACATACCTGTACTTTTAAAGTTTTATCTTTATGTATGTTAGGCTTGCTATCAGACATGAAATTGTGACTAAGGGTCTCACTCACAATTTGGGGGAGATTGTTAGTTACAGAGGCATGCCTGTACACATCTAATAACAAGCCTAATTGTTTGTAATGCTTTGCATTACTTACATGACCTCTTAACTGAGGGAACCTCTAGTTGTAGAGTTTCTGTTTGTATTGTACTTGTAGTAGGCATAAAATCCTAGTTGTGTAATTGTACAAATAGAGTCTAGAATAATGCTTGAAAGAAGTTCCAAGGTTCATGCCTCAAGCAAGGAGTTAAAGACTGTCAAATAATCACAGTTGGGATTTGAAGAAATGAAGAATTTGCCTAAGTACCAATTCGAGAAGTATATTTGTCTATTCGAGAAGTCCAGCATTCGAGAAGTCAGGGATTCGATATCTCAAGACACTATTCGATATCTCTGAATACACTGTTCGATATCTCATTCAATATCTCAGGGATTCGATATGTCTACTACTCTATTCGAGAACTCAAGAAGTCAACAAGTCAAGATGGTATTCGAGTTCTCAAAGAGTCAACAAGTCAAAGTTCCATTCGATATCTCAAGGACTCAGAAAGCTATTCGACAACTCGAGGATTCGATAAGTCAAATGTTCTATTCGACAACTCAAGGAATCCTGATGGAAAAGAGCTATTCGAGAAGTGGTTCGATATGTCATTATAACAGTATTCGAGAACTCAGAGTTATCGATCAAGTCAATTCTAGTTCTCGAATCACTTACTTAGTCACTTCTCGAATACATTCTTGGAGACAAAATACTGAAGAAATTGTACAAGTCAGAAACCTGCAACAAGCCAATGCACTTTATGGACCACAATCTGTAACGTGCTCTGGAAAGCCTACAAGGAAGCTTGGAGAGATATAGAAGAGACAAGGAGCTAAAGAAGTGGATCTAAACAGGCTTTGCAAAGTCAAATCTGTAACCGTTTGGACACTTACTCAAAAAGGATAGACAGACTAGAAAGTAATTTGTTTAGCTACCTTATTTGCAGTAAGTAGGCTGTATCCATGTTCTATAAGGACACATCCTCACTTCATAACTTAGTAACTTTTTGTGAGTCAAGTTTTTCATACACTGTAAGCCATATCTCTCTGAGAAAAATGAAGCTGAGAATACTAACATTTGTATTCACAGATTGTAGCAACCTTTATCTAATAATACATTAGATTAAAGTGATATTGTGTCTTGTGTTGTTTTTTTATCCGCACCTTCACTTCTACACACACAGGCACTTATCTGCTACATAGACTCAATCAAAGAAAAGTTCAAGAATCCATTCACCCCCCCCCCCCTCTGTATTCTTTTACCGTATTCAATACTCAACACTAAGGTTCATGCATCAACCAAGAAGATAAAGACTGTCAAATAATCACAGTTGGGATTTGAAGAAAGTGAAGAATTTGTCTAAGTACCAATTCGAGAAGTATATTTGTCTATTCGAGAAGTCCAGCATTCGAGAAGTCAGGGATTCGATATCTCAAGACACTATTCGATATCTCTGAATACACTGTTCGATATCTCATTCGATATCTCATTCGATATCTCAGAGATTCGATATGTCTACTACTCTATTCGAGAACTCAAGAAGTCAACAAGTCAAAGTGGTATTCGAGTTCTCAAAGAGTCAACAAGTCAAAGTTCCATTTGATATCTCAAGGACTCAGAAAGCTATTCGATATCTCGAGGATTCAATAAGTCAAATGTTCTATTCGACAACTCAAGGAATCCTAATGGAAAAGAGCTATTCGAGAAGTGGTTCGATATGTCAATATAACAGTATTCGATAACTCAGAGTTATTGATCAAGTCAATTCTAGTTCTCGAATCACTTACTTAGTCACTTCTCGAATACATTCTTGGAGACAAAATACTGGTGAAATTGTACAAGTCAGAATCCTGCAACAAGCCAATGCACTTTATGGACCACAATCTGTAACGTGCTCTGGAAAGCCTACAAAGAAGCTTGGAGAGATATAGAAGAGACAAAGGGCTAAAGAAGTGGATTTGAACAGGCTTTGCAAAGTCAAATCTGTAACCGTTTGGACACTTACTCAAAAAGGATAGACAGACTAGAAAGTAATTTGTTTAGCTACCTTATTTGTAGTAAGTAGGTTGTATCCATGTTCTATAAGGATACAGCCTCACTTCCTTAGTTAAGTGATACGCGAACTTTAACTTTTGTAGAGTCAAGTTTTCTCAAACACTGTAAGCTATATCTCTCTGAGAAAAACGAAGATGAGAATACTATCATTTGTATTCACAGATTGTAGCAACCTTTATCTAATAATACATTAGATTAAAGTGATATTGTGTCTTGTGTTGTTCTTTATCCGCACCTACACCTTCGCACACACAAACACTTATCTGCTACATAGACTCGAGCCAAAGAAAAGTTCAAGAATCCATTCATCCCCCCTCTGTATTCTTTTACCGTATCCATTACTCAACAAGTGGTATCAGAGCGGGCTGTTTATTCAAAAACAGAAAAACGATCATGAGTTCGAATACACCAAAGACTACAGGAACGGTGAAAGTCCCTAAGTTTGACAAAGAGAATTACAACCTCTAGAAGATAAAGATGCAGTTGTTCATCAAAGCATCTCATCATTTGTATCATGAGATTCTCAAGAATGGTCCATTTGTTCCCCAACAGGAGATTCCTGAAAAGACTGTTGGAACCACTACTATTCCAAGATCTTATGTGGCTAAGGATCCATCCAAATGGATAGAATCAGAAAAGGACATGGTTGCCCTTGACAGTCACCTCATGTTGCTGATTATAGATTCCATGGACATGTCAATGTTTGCAAACATTGCTTCATGTACCACTGCCAAAGAAATGTGGGATCACATTGAGGTGTTATGTGAAGGAACTGATGAGGTCAGGGAGAACAAGAAACAGATACTGATCACACAGTATGAGGCTTTCATGGCACAGCCCAAGGAAAGCATCACTTAGATGTTTGAGAGATTTCACAAGCTAGTTACTGAGTTGCAGATGAATGGCAAGGTTTACAGTACCAAGGAATTGAACATGAAGTTTCTGCTATTTTCACCAAATCATCTAGAGCAAAGGGTCATTTCTCTAAGGGAAAGAGATTTGAACAAAGTTACATATGATGTGCTCTATGGGGTTTTAAAAACTCATGAGCTTGAGTTGCTTCAGAAAAGGGCTATCCAAGCCAACCAAGGCAGAATGATAAACACATCATGTGCCTTGATTGTCAACAAATCTATTCAAGACCTAGAAGCATCTACAAGCCAATTAAGGATAGAGGAGGTAGTAGAAGAGGAAGAAACTGAAGCTGAGGTAAGTGAACCTGTTGAGGAGAAGGAGGAAGATGAGTTCTATACTCTTGAAGAACTAGATAGGATGGAAAACACTTCATATGCTTTCATGGCCAGAAAATTTCCAAACATCAGATTTAAGAGGAACCAACCCTTCAAACCTAAAACCCAAAACCATTCATTCAACAAGAGCAAGGCACCTGTGAAACCAAACAAGAATAAGTTCAAAACCAGCCATGTGGATAGGTCATCTGTAAGGTGCTATAGATGCAATGACCTAGGGCATTTTGCTAGTGAATGCAAGAAGCCTAAAAAGAAGGATAGAGATTATCTTGAGCTCGAAGCTAAGTATGAGGCCCTTCTGAAAAAGCAGACACAAGGTAAGGCCTACATAGCTGAAGGGAAGTGTTGGGATGATTCTGACAGTGATGGAGAGGAACAAGAATTTTGCAATTATGCCTTGATGGCCAATTCCAACGATGACACATCTCCATCAGACCCTCAGGTACCATCTCTCACTACTATAGACATGTCTGTTTCAGAGTATAATGTTAGTAGTATTTTTGTGTGTTCGTTCGCAGGGAAGGACTGAATGTAATATCAAGTTCAAGTTTCTTATCTCTCACAATTTAGAAGTGTAGAAGAATGTTGTGTTTGTTTATAAACTAAATTAAACTAAACTAAATTAAACTAATTATCAATCGAGAATAAAATATATGAGGAAAACAATCCAAGAACTGGGGTTCTTCACTTGGTTTCAATGCACATTCAATATCTATGTGATGTCTACGTTCTTACTCTGCTGAAAACAATTCTTCTAAGGTTATAATGTTCTCTTCCAAGATACAATATAATGTCTACAACTATACACTAATTGTCACTTCCGTGATACAATCAAAGACAATCATAAACTATTAAGCTCCAAGAATTATAAGTCTCACAACTCTCCTATTAATCTTCCAATCAAATATTCGAGTTATGTCTGTTAAATCATGTACTAAAATTGCAACTCCTCTTCCAAGTTATTACAATCCCTAAAATCCAATCAAAGGTTCATGACTCCCCTAATTGTGTTAAGCTCTCAATAACAGATCAGCAAAGCAAGAAAATCACAGATAATTAAACACACATGAATACCAAGGAATACTACCCAATCCTCAGATTAGAGATTTAGTTACACATAATTAAAGAAGAAAACAAAATAATAATGATAATGAATGAAAACATAAAATTGAAGAAAGAATTGAAGATCGAAAGTACCTTGATATGATTAAAAGCTATGAATTGTTTTGATTTACAATGGTAGGATGTGTTTAAATAGGCTCTACAAATCTTGCCCAACAAGAAATTGCCTTCGATTACAATTAGGATTTAAAGAAGGTACCCAAAACTGCCCAGAATACAATTAGAATTAGAAAAAGGGCAAAACAGTAAATTCCCAACCTTCTTTAACAAGATCACGTGCGCGACTTAATTCAGCATGTTTCTTGCACGTGCTATCTATCCCAGGTTGTAGAAAATCTCTCAAGCTTCGCGTGGGCAGTAAGATCGCTGAAAACGGACTTCTAGAACTCCAGATATGGCCAAAACAATATAAGCTGCGCAGCCTTCCCGGAAAATCCGAATTTTAATCAATTAAATCTCCAAAAACGACAAAAGCTTAGATATTCTTGTAAACCTGCACAACTAAGCAAAACACATCAAAACTACACAAACTTGAGTCCAAAACAATCAATTTAAGCCGATATAGAATGTTCCAAGTGGATATAAAATCCACTTATCAAACACCCCCAAACTTAAACCGATGCTTGTCCTCGAGCATAAACAATTATAACTAACTAACTAACTAGTACCACTTCCGTAGGTGATCACGGTTGCATTTGGCATATGCAACAAGCCCTTTAAACCCCTAGGCAGCCCTAGTGGACGAGTAAGGTCTCGTGAGGGTCTATAGCGAATGTACCCACAAAATCCATTTAACCTAATGCAATGCAATGCATGAATGCAACTAAATGAAAATGCAATTAATCTAGCCCACCATACCTTCAAATCCTCTCATGCCATATCAACTTAAGAATCAAAGTAAATACGCAATGTCTTGGTGTCGAAAGTGCAAGTATTCACATAGTCTACTCAATGAACATGCATAAGTTCTCACAAGCCCATGTCAAGTGTAAGAATAAGTTAGTAAACATGCTAAGCCTACAAGAGTACATCTTTGAGACAAAACTTGGGATCTCATACGCAAAAATAAGCAAACACTCACAATCCACTCACAAAAGAATATTCATTCAAGAACAAGGGTAAGTGTATCACTCAATTCCAACAAAATCATAAGCATGCTTGACATTTGGTATCAATCTAACTCTTAACACAACATACATCAATGACGATAATCAAAAGGTCTTTAATTGGGTTGTAACGTGGGCTAGGGACAAGGTATGTCAAATAAGCCAAAACAGGTGAAGTGTCAAAAGCTAATAAGTACCATACTGAACCATTCACAACACCCTATTTCCCCCACATAATTTCTACTCTTCTTCTTCCAACAAAAATGCTCGACTAGTCGACTAAAGTAGGATCACAACAAACACAAACATGCTCTCATAATATTTTTATTTTCTTCTCTTTTTTTTTCTTTTTTTTTTCTTTTTTTTTTCTTTTTTTTTTTCCGAGAGCTAAATAAAACAATAATATAAACAATAACAATGATCCCACCATTTATTACATATGCCGACTATCAAGTAAACAACCAAACCCAATCTTAATATTTTCCCCAAAAGTATGACCAACAATAAACCCCTCCTTGCACACCTTATTACTCCCTTAAGCACTATACTAGCCTTTGACAATGTGGGTTCAAATTAATGTAAGGCCAATACAAGAAAAAGGTCTAGGCAAGTAATGTGGTATGTCACCGAAAAATAGGATTAAGCTCAATGGGTAACTAATTGATCATGTTTAAATGGTGTGGTAATATGGGAAAATATGCGGTTATTCCTAATTGCCTTTATCATTTTAATCGTCAAAATAATGTCATGCGTTTCAAGAAAGACCTCAAACAACTGCTAGCAATGCAAACAATCCGTGGACACTCAAGCAAACGAATAAATTGCAAAAAATATGCAATATGGCTCAAAAACTCACTTGGTGGAAAAACATACTCAATCCCAAGCAACATCTCTCTAACGCACCAACTTGTATTCAAAGCATGCAAACTAAATCATCTTGCACATATTCATGTCCTTCTAATCACTTACAACATTCAATAAGTCTACTAGCTTCAACCTACTAGTGTATGTGTGTGCACAAGAACAAAGCATATCACTTCTCAATCAAAAGCGTCAACAACACAAAATTCCTATCAAGCATGGGTGCAAATGCAAACTACTATGAACTCACATGAATAAAAAAAAAAAAATAGAATGTCCTATATGAAACAAACGTAGATAACACAAACATAAATGCATAATTTACTACTACTAATATGCAAAGCATGAAATCCTATATGAAAAAAATAATACAACAACAACTACATATCCCTCAAACCACCCCCAAACTTAAAATATTCAATGCCCTCATTGAATGGAAGTAATACAAGGGATAGCAGAAAATATACCTACAAAGCCTCATCCTCCTCGGGCGAATCTGGTGGAGGATATTGCGCATGATCTCCATAGACTGGCCACCGTGCCTGAATACTACAAAATCCCACTTTACAAGAACACAAATTCGTAATAAAAATAAAATAGAGAAAAAGATTTACCCAATACGAATCAAAGAGGTGAACTTGCAATTAATTCCTCTTTAGAATTGAATTTTTGAGATTTAAATAAATAGAAGAGGAATTGGATTTGTATGTATAGGTGGGTATATACAAATAATAATAATAATAATAATAAGAATAAGAATAATAATAAGAATAATAAATAAAAATAATAAAGATAATAATAAATAAGAAAATAATAATAATAAATAATAACTATAATAATAAATAATAATAATAATAATAATAATAATAATAATAATAATAATAATAATAATAATAATAATAATAATAATTAGAATATAAATAGGTTTAGAATTTTTGGAGAAAAGATGGAGGGTTTTGGAATTGAAATAGGAAAAGAATTAGATAAAATAGGGGTATAAATAGAATGGGAGGTGAATTTTTTTTTTTTTTTATACAACACAGACGCACAACTGAAGAAATATATTGAAAAAAAAATTTCTGTCCACTGGAAAACGCGCAACTTGCCAATCAACTTATTTTGTGGCCACAAATTAAAACACGTACCTGGCCCTTGAATGTACTACACGCGCGGCACACCAACACATTACAAGAAGACATCTCCTGCTTGCACATTCCTGTCAGCTGCTTTATTTGTTTTGTATATATATATATATATATATATATATATTTTTTTTTTTACAAAATCACACGCACAAAACAATTCCTGGCCAGAAGGTGCTTGGCGCTCCTGCGCCTATTGGGCGCCTGATGCGCGGCTTGCTTCTGCAATTCTTTCTTTCTTTCTTTTTTTTTAGACACAACACTCAAATTTTTTTTTTTTCTATACTAATGCATGGGTTGCCTCCCACCAAGCGCTTCTTTAACGTCAATAGCTTGACGTATTCATACATAAAATCTTCAATGAGGACAAAAAACAAATAGATGCACATATCTACGAATTTCTAATATAAGCATATTGTGCAAATAAACCTTAGATTCATTAAAAAGTACGAAAACTTTCAAGAACCTATCATGCTAAAGAGACTTGGAAACATCAAAATAGCTAGAAAAGTCGTCAGAATAATCATTATAAGTACGACTCATATACTCCTCCCAAATCGGATCCTTATACTCTAAAGCAAGATTTTCAATTTTATCAATCTTAACTTCCTTCTCTTCTATAATTGGACACTCATCAATTTTAATCTCGTCTACCAATGTATTAAGCTCAAAATTTTCTAGATTTGGTAGAATTTCAATTGCATCAAAATTATCATTAATGCGCATGGGACAATTATCAACTACACAAGTAGACTCATCAGACACAACATTATCATCAATTGCTAAACAAGAATCATGGCATAGAGGAAAATTGACACAAGGGGGAGTTCTATAACAACCTTCATGCCACACTGCTCGAACTTCCCAAATAAAATTATTTAATTTAGCATTCTCCTCGTACCAAGCTATTGAATCACATGGAATATCATTGTCACTAGCAATCTCTAAAGTTGGTTCATCAAAAACTCCCAAAGAAAGTAAAGGAGGATTAGACTGAGTTCCTTGAATCATTTTATTGAGCGCAATCTCCCAATCAGCAAGTAAAGAAGGATTAGACTGAGTTAAACTCGTATCAACATCATTACACATATATGGATAAACATCATCATGATATTGATTTTCAAACGAATACGAATAATCATTGCTAGGGGCATATGGAGCATAAAATGAGTTCTCAGAATAGAACGAATTCACCTGATATGCATTACAATCCTCATAAGCATTAAATTGTGGGTAAGGATTGAAGTCTTGATATTGTTCCTGACTGTTGTAGAAATTCTGAGCATTGTTCCAACCAAAGTTGTACTCCATCTAGTCTCTCTCCTCAAAACCTGTTTAAGTTGTCTACCTCAAAGAACCTGTAGACACACCAAAGAAAGAAACACAAAAAGAAAGAAAAGAAAAATATATACAAAGATAAAATCTAAACAATAAGAAACAATTAACCTAAACTCAACTATACTGCCCTCCCCGGCAGCGGCGCCAATTTGTTAGTAGTATTTTTGTGTGTTCGTTCGCAGGGAAGGACTGAATGTAATATCAAGTTCAAGTTTCTTATCTCTCACAATTTAGAAGTGTAGAAGAATGTTGTGTTTGTTTATAAACTAAATTAAACTAAACTAAATTAAACTAATTATCAATCGAGAATAAAATATATGAGGAAAACAATCCAAGAACTGGGGTTCTTCACTTGGTTTCAATGCACATTCAATATCTATGTGATGTCTACGTTCTTACTCTGCTGAAAACAATTCTTCTAAGGTTATAATGTTCTCTTCCAAGATACAATATAATGTCTACAACTATACCCTAATTGTCACTTCCGTGATACAATCAAAGACAATCATAAACTATTAAGCTCTAAGAATTATAAGTCTCACAACTCTCCTATTAATCTTCCAATCAAATATTCGAGTTATGTCTGTTAAATCATGTACTAAAATTGCAACTCCTCTTCCAAGTTATTACAATCCCTAAAATCCAATCAAAGGTTCATGACTCCCCTAATTGTGTTAAGCTCTCAATAACAGATCAGCAAAGCAAGAAAATCACAGATAATTAAACACACATGAATACCAAGGAATACTACCCAATCCTCAGATTAGAGATTTAGTTACACATAATTAAAGAAGAAAACAAAATAATAATGATAATGAATGAAAACATAATATTGAAGAAAGAATTGAAGATCGAAAGTACCTTGATACGATTAAAAGCTATGAATTGTTTTGATTTACAATGGTAGGATGTGTTTAAATAGGCTCTACAAATCTTGCCCAGCAAGAAATTGCCTTCTATTACAATTAGGATTTAAAGAAGGTACCCAAAACTGCCCAGAATACAATTAGAATTAGAAAAAGGGCAAAACAGTAAATTCCCAGCCTTCTTTAACAAGATCACGTGCGCGACTTAATTCAGCATATTTCTTGCACGTGCTATCTATCCCAGGTTGTAGAAAATCTCTCAAGCTTCGCGTGGGCAGTAAGATCGCTGAAAACGGACTTCTAGAACTCCAGATATGGCCAAAAAAGTATAAGCTGCGCAGCCTTCCCGGAAAATCCGAATTTTAATCAATTAAATCTCCAAAAACGACAAAAGCTTAGATATTCTTGTAAACCTGCACAACTAAGCAAAACACATCAAAACTACACAAACTTGAGTCCAAAACAATCAATTTAAGCCGATATAGAATGTTCCAAGTGGATATAAAATCCACTTATCATATAAATGCATGATTGAACAACTATCTGTTGAGATGTTTAACATTTATACTAGTATGACTGCTGCTAATAAAGAGATTACTAAACTGTCTACTAGAAATGAAATGTTAATCAAAAAGAATGAGGAACTTGAGCTAACTGCTATGCAAGTAGAAAACCATAAGAAAGAAGTTGAATATCTGCAGAATAAGGTTTTGTGTGCTAGTCAGGTTGAAAAGGCTCTTAGGGATGAATTAGCTGAAAATGAATTCAAACTGAAAACTTTCAAGAAATCATCTGGTCTAGTGCAATCCTACTATGAGAAAATTGAAGCTAATCCCAAGGCTGCTATTGGACTTGATTATGACACTCTTAGACAGAAAAAAGGCTATGCTGTCATTAAAGATGACACAGTTGTTCATGAGGAAGTGCCTCACATTTTGAAAAAGACTGAAAATCCAATTTTTAAGGAATCAACATTTGAAATTGATGAGGATGCCTTACTCATCAAACAAATGTTGAATGATGAGGATGAGGCACAATCCAATGAACAACAAGCATCTTCCAAGAGTGAGAGTGTCAAGTCAAAGACCAAGGAGCCAGTAGGTGATATGATAAGATCCAAGAAGTTTGTTTCAGCTGGGAAGAGTGAATCAGAGAAGAAAGTGACTAAGAAGAAACAGAACAAAAATGGCAAGTTAGGGATTAACAAAGATAATAACTATGCTTATATGCTTAATGCCCATAGGAAAACTTGTCAGAACTGTTTCAGTACCAATCATTTAACTCATGCATGCAAGAAACCTGCTGGTAGTGTGTCTAAACCTTTCTATGATTGTTCTGTGCCTCTAAGACATAGAGATGCACCATTTTGTGATAAATTTGACTGTATGCCATGCAATATGAATGTTATGACTAGTTGTTTCAATTTGAGAAAGCAATTCATTGATGGTTGTATCAGTCACAATTCTCACACACACTACACCAGGTCAAAGTCTTCGAGTCCTTCTAAAGCTAGGAAGGTACCTCTGTCACCTAAGTCTGAAATCTCAGGTTCTAAGACTTCTAATAGTGACAAGAAGACTAACACCAAGAAAGTTGACAAGCATGTTGTTTATGATAAAACTGTTTCTAAGTCACATGGACCTAAACTTGTTTGGGTACCAAAGGAGAAGTAATACCTTTGTGTTTGCAGGGCAAAGAAAGTGAAAAGAAGGTCATGTGGATTTTGGACAGTGGATGCTCAAATCATATGACTGGTGATATGGCCCTGCTATCACAGTATGAGGAAAAGGCTGGCCCAATGGTTGCTTTTGGAGATGACAGCATGGGTAACACATTGGGATATGGCAAGTTAAAAGTTGGAAATGTCATCATTGAAGATATAGCACTGGTCAAGGGACTCAAGCATAATCTGCTAAGTGTTGGTCAGTTTACTGATAGAGGATTCAAGGTGGATTTTGACAAAGATGAATGTTTGATCACCCACAAGAAGACTGGTGATTTTGCTCTATCTGGAGTAAGGAAAGGAACCTGTTTGTAGCCAATATGGATTCTGCAAACAAGGACAAAATTTGTTGCTTTTACTCAAAAGCATCAAATGAAGATTGTTGGCTGTGGCACAAGAAACTATCACACCTGAACTTCAAAGCCATTAATTCTCTAGTCAAAAGAGAGTTAGTGAGAGGCATGCCCACACTTGAATTCTGTCAAGAAGGAGTATGTGAGGCTTGTCAAAAAGGAAAGATGAAAAGATCAAGCCACAAGTCAAAGACAGTGACATCAATAACCAAGCCCCTACAACTCATTCATATGGATTTGTTTGGGCCTGTCAATATTATGTCACTAGGAAGAAAGAAGTATGCCTTGGTGATGGTTAATGACTTTACAAGGTATACATGGGTGGAATTTCTGGCATCAAAAGATGAGGCTCCACAAGTAATCATTGAGCATATAAAGAAAGTTGACAAGGAAGCAAAGGCCAACAATGCAAGTGTGATTGCACTGAGAAGTGATAATGGAACAGAGTTCAGAAATGCCATACTTGAAGCATTCTGTAAAGAGAATGATATTTCTCAGCAATTCTCAGCTCCAAGGACTCCACAACAAAATGGAGTTGTTGAGAGGAAGAATAGAACTCTAATTGAGGCTACTAGAACAATGTTACTTGATGCAAATATGCCTACATGTTTTTGGGCTGAGGCTGTAAGCACTGCATGCTATATCCAAAACAGAACCATCATCAACAAAAACACTGGAAAGACACCTTACAACTTGATGACTGGAAAGAAGCCCACTCTAAAGTATGTTCATACTTTTGGAACCAAATGCTTTGTATTAAAGGATAATTCTGAATATGTTGGGAAGTTTGATGCAAAAGCATTTGAAGGAATTTTTCTTGGCTATTCTATGGAAAGAATTGCATACAAAGTTTATGTCATCAGTCAAAAGAAAATTATGGAAAGCACAGATGTGACATTTGATGACAGCAAACTACCTGGACTAGAAGAAGCCAATGATGAAGATAAAGATCCATTAAGGTTTGATAATCTAGATGATTCTGATGAAGAGTTTGAAACTGAAGTTGAAACTCAAGTTCAACAGACTCAA
The DNA here is from genome assembly GCA_037693485.1 of Kitagawia praeruptora. Lineage (NCBI taxonomy): Eukaryota > Viridiplantae > Streptophyta > Magnoliopsida > Apiales > Apiaceae > Kitagawia > Kitagawia praeruptora. The sequence continues at coordinate 132,465,918 of CM075352.1, forward strand.
GTGAATGATGACACAAGAGAAGAATTTGTGCCAATCAACAGTGGAGAAACAAGCATCCAAGGCACACCTATGAGTAGTAGCAATCTCACAGGGGGAGGAAATGAGAATGATCATGATTTGGATGATGAAGCAACGTCAAGAATGAGAAATCAGGCTGAGCACTCAAGGAAATGGGATAGATCACACACTGCAGAGCAAATCATTGGAGATCCTAATGCAAGAGTAAGGACTAGGAGATCTACTCAGAATGAGTGCCTCTATGGCTGTTTTCTATCTCAAGTTGAGCCTAAGAAACTTGATGATGCACTGTTGGATCCAGATTGGATAGTTGCCATGCAAGAGGAGCTGAATCAATTTGAAAGGAACAAAGTATGGGAACTAGTGCCTGCACCAAAGAATAGAACCATTGTTGGAACAAAATGGGTTCTGAAGAATAAGATGGATGAAGATGGTGTAATAGTAAGAAACAAAGCAAGGTTGGTTGTAAAAGGATACTCTCAACAGGAAGGCATTGATTATGATGAGACATTTGCCCCTGTTGCTAGATTGGAAGCCATCAGAATATTCTTGGCATTTGCTGCTCATTCAAACTTTAAAGTGTATCAAATGGATGTCAAGAGTGCATTTCTGAATGGAGAGTTGGAAGAAGAAGTTTATGTGCAACAACCACCTGGCTTTGAGGATCCACACTTTCCAGAATTTGTTTGGCACTGTATGGACTTAAGCAGACTCCAAGGGCATGGTATGATACTTTATCACAATTTCTTCTTGAGAATCAATTCACTAGAGGTACACTGGACAAGACACTGTTTTACAAGAAGCATGGTGATGATCTTATCCTAGTTCAGATCTATGTGGATGATATCATTTTTGGTTCTACAAATGAGAAGCTGTGTGAGAAATTTTCTAAACTCATGCAGAGCAGATATGAGATGAGTATGATGGGAGAGTTGACATTCTTTCTTGGGTTGCAAGTCAGTCAAAGGAATGATGGTATCTTTATCAGTCAGACCAAGTACATCAAGGATTTATTGAAGAAGTTTGACTTGGAAGAATGCTCACCTGCAAAGACACCCATGGCCACTGCCACTAAATTGGATGAAGATGCTAAAGGCAAGAAAGTAGATATCTCAGTCTACAGAGGCATGGTTGGTTCTCTACTCTACCTCACTGCAAGTAGGCCAGACATCATGTTTGCTACATGCTTGTGTGCAAGGTTTCAATCAAATCCAAAAGAATCACATCTGATTGCTATAAAAAGGATCTTTAGATATCTGAAGGGCACCCCAAACTTGGGTTTATGGTATCCTAAGGACACAGGGTTCAATCTAGTTGGTTATTCTGATGCTGATTATGCTGGATGCAGAGTGGATAGGAAAAGCATCTCAGGTAGCTGCCAGTTTCTTGGACAAAGGTTAGTCTCTTGGTATAGCAAGAAACAACAATCTGTGTCAACTTCTACAACTGAGGCTGAATACATAGCTGCTGGAAGTTGCTGTGCTCAAGTGCTTTGGATTAGAAATCAACTTAGAGATTATGGACTTGTGTTGGAAAGAATTCCAATCATGTGTGACAACACAAGTGCAATCTCTATAGTTGTCAATCCTGTCAATCATTCTAGGACAAAACACATTGACATCAGATATCATTTCATAAGAGAACATGCAACTAATGGAACCATTGAGTTGCATTATGTTTCTACAGATAAACAACTAGCTGATATATTTACTAAGCCATTAGATGAAGCCACCTTCACAAGGTTGGTTAGTGAGATTGGAATGCTGAATTCTTCAGATTCTGGCTAGGTGAATACAACATCTAGATTGTTGCAGTAGTAAACACTTACTTTATCTAAATTCTCAATATTTTTGGAGTGAGTGTTGGCTGAAATATGATTTATAAATATTTCAAATCTGTTGCATATTTGGAAAATCATATTTTCTTGTTAACTTGAAATTTCTATGAAATTTTGAGAAAATCACTGTTTAATTTGCTAGAATATTCTTGAATGAATATGGCTGATAAATTTTAAAAGATAGTGAAAATTGAGTTTCTATGAGTAAAAGGAATAGTTCGATAAATCAGACTTCTCGAATGGTTCATTTCAGTGTTAGTGGTTGACTTCTCTAAAAAGCCTATTCAGGACACTCTAGAGTTCTCGAATAGTGCCTTTTAGAGAACTCGAACAGAGACATGAGTGAGTTCTCGAATAAGGTATTTCAGTTCTCTATTGATAGAGTTCTCGAATAGCATGTTCGAGTTCTCGAATCATTTGAAAAGGCTGATTTCTCGCTGAATTTTAACCGATTTTGGATTTCTATTCAGAATTCAGAATTACTCATAAAAACATATTTTACCTAATTTAGATTTATTTCTAAGTTATGTTAACTCGAATAACTTGTAGAAGGGGGGGGTTGAATACAAGTTATATAATCCTGTCTGATTTTTGCTTGATTATAAAAACAAGAATAAACGAATGAATCAAACTCTTGTTTGTATTAATAAGATCAAATACAAACTCTACCAAAGGTGTACAATACCTTTAGCAGCTGCTGACAATACAAATATCTCTCTGTTTGTTTCGAACTTCTCGAATACAAACCTTATACAGAGCTACGCACACGAACTCACAACTTCGTCTTATGCCTCACACTCTTTACAATGATATTGAGAGAGTATTTATAATGCTACCTATCAACTAATAACAGAAAGATATAATCTATACATGACAATGTTCTGCCTTCTAGTCGATAGTTTCCTTCAATAGAAAACTCTTTCCTTCATAATATCTTCTTGCTTGTTCTTCAAACAACGATCCTGTTTTATAGCACTTGCCAGTTTCTGTAGCATCCATAATGACATCATCAGTAACACGACTGATATCAGGATCTGCACACTACATCAGTATCTGATCAACCATCAGTATTGGACACGTCATCAGGATTTGCTCTCTGTTCCTGACATGTAGTCTCCGATACACTGTTCATTCCTGATTAAACTATACAGATAACTGTTTTACACATAAAACCTATATACAGTGCTAAATCCTTTATAAGATCAGGATTACAAGAAGTATAATGTGTAAATTCTATTCTTAACATCACAACTTATGAATTATTCCTAACAATCTCCCCCTATTTATGCTTTACAATCTGAAGCATAAATCTAAGTTGTGGATGTCAAAACATATAACAATACAACCAGAATAGAATTTATGAATGTAGAATTATGAAGTTAAGTACCTCCTTCACAGATGCAGACGTTTATCTAGTACTTAGAAGAAAGAATTTTAACTATTAATGTTGCTCTTCCTTTACCACTTCCTAGCTGAGATTCACCACTGTCACTCCTGGTTCTTCTTTTTACTACCATTTGTCTGATCTTTATCTCCCCCAGTTTTAGATTTATCTTTATCTCCTTCAGTCTGGTAGTGTTGTTGTTGTCTTTGAATTGTCTTTATCTCCCCCTTTTTGACATCAGCAACATTAATTCCAAGAGATTCAGAAACAGAACAAATGAGATTCATAAGAACTGCTTGATTTTCCATAATTGTGACTTGGTTATCTTCAAGTGATTGAAGTCTTGTTTGAATAGAAATTTGAGAATTCTGAATATCTTTCAAAACATCAGAATGAACTTCAATGTTGGAAGTGCTTCTAGTATCTTCAGTATCAGAATCAGAAAGAACTTTATCTTCAAGTCTTGTAGAAGAAGTTGCTTGAGTTGTATGATATTCAAGTAATAAAACCTGATTAGAAGTATCAACGTCTTCATCTTTCTGTTCTGGAACTGAAACATGATCATCATCTCCTTCACCAGTATTCTGTGTACTAACATCTTCAAATCCTGACTCCTCCTTAGAGTGATCAGAGACTGTTGATGTCTCAATTCTAGCTGATATTGGAAGTACATACAAAGGAACACTAGGATCATTAGGATCTTCATCTGGTACATATGTATCAAGAGATTGCTTTATCCTGGCACCTCTTCTGTTAATGATTCCTGCAAGCCTCTCCTTTTGCTTCTGAGCTTTAACTTCTGGCTTTGCATTGTGATGTGCTAGGTCATTCTTCTGATACATTTTGATGAATGAATAAGTACCAGCATCCATACCCAAATTTTCAGACCAAGATTCAGGAAAAACCTGATCCCAGAAATCAAATGATGGTTTCCTAATTTTCTCTCCCTCACTATGGAGTTGATCATCCATACCCTCATTCTCACTTTGACTTTCTAAAGTCAACACTCTTTCTACCTCACCTTTTGCCTGGTCAGGAGCCAGCCGCTCAAATTGTGGATCTAAGTCCATCTTTTCAACTGTATCACTCAAATTTAGATAAGTGCTCTCATGACCTACAGAAAAATAGAGTTTAGAAGGAGTTTTTATACCTGAACTCACATGGAGAGAGGGTTCCTCATATGGCATGTGGCTTGAGGTTTTCTCCAAGGAGTGAGCTGCTATAGTCTCTGAACCCATACAATCATCTTCTTTCCTTTCAGAAACTACAGGCTCCAGTATACCACTTTCAGGTTGTTTACTAGACTCTGATGTCTTCAGTAATACTTCATTAGACACCATAGTTAGTATATCACCGTCTTTAAGTGTTGTTTGCTGAGACACACCCTCAAGGTGGATAGACTCTGACTGAACAAAATTTGTTTGATCTTCAGAAAAATCAACCAAAGTCATTCCTCCCATATCATAGGGTATCTCACTTGCATTCTCAGTCATCACAGAAGACCTTTCAACATCAGCTATCACAGCTCCTGAGTCATCCTTCCTCTGACTAGATGGTTCTTGTGTTACAGTGACTGTGATCTGATCTTTCCTACTATTCACCACTGGTGCAATAGTATCTTCTGTTGACTGCTTCCCTCTATCTACTTCCTCCAGTTGTTCACCTTGAGCTGAAGCATCTTCAATAATTACATCCTTGTCAAATAAATATGCATGAAGTGATTGAAGTGCAACATGCTTCGAGAGTCCAAATTTCTTGACTAATTGTCTTCTGACAGATACATAGAAATACATCTTCATTAAGTCAAGTCTTTGATGTAGAAGTCCATATTCATCTGGAAATAAAAGTTTTGGTACTTTTTCAACCAAAAAGTCTAGAACAGGCCTTGACAACTTCACTTTGAGAGAAATTAGTCCCATAGCCAGTCTGTATGATAATGTAGTTTCCCATGAAGAATCAATATCCAGATCTCTCTTGTCAAATACTGACATAGACGTAGCTTGATTTGTAGAAACCTGCATGATATTAGTTGGACTAGACTCTGTGTGTGTAGGTGACAATTGAATCTTTCTCCTTGTTCTCCTTATATAGTGAGCAAAAGATTTATCCTGAGAAGACTCAAGAGGTGTAGACACAGAAGTGATCTTGGGATGAGATCTTTGTTTAATAGACACAGTCTTTTGAGAGACAGTATCCAGTAACTGTTTTCCCTTTTTAAGAACTACAGCCTTTTGAGAGACTGCAGCCTGGCTGTGACTAGGTTTTTCATCTTTTTGTGCTAACAAAGAAAGTTGAATTGCAGCCTTCAATTCTGCTCTCTCTGCAAGAGTTAAATCATCATCATCTTCACTAGAATTACTACTACTACTTGACACAACAAATCTTCTCTTCCTTACAACTGATGTCTTTTGAGAAACACCAGAGGTTGGTTTCTTTGAAACAATAGGCTGTGGATCAAAATTTGGTTCTTGAATTGTTTCAGAGACTATGATGTTTTGGGCTACTTGGGTAGACACAGGTGGGTTCTCCTCCAATTGAGATTCCTGAGCCATTTCACCACAAAAGAAAGAAGAATTGTAGATAGTAGGAAGATGAGTGTTAAGAATTACCTGAAAATGATGTGGATAATGAATTGCAGGTATTTCATCTAGATTCTTTTCATTGTCCTTCTTTGTAATATCAGAGAAAATTCTCTTTTGCTGTTCATAAGAAGAAACACAATGTTCCCTACCAAATCTAGCTTCAACATCAGGAATAAAATGGTTAATAAACAATTGCATAAATCTATGATAATAAACCATTTTCCTGTTTTGATCTCTTGACCCAAGTTTAATACTCATCTGACTTAAGATAATATGACCAATGTTAATTACTCTGTCATAAAGCAAACTATAAGCAATATGTGATGTAACAGAAGTAATTTGTTGAAAAGAACTACATTTGCCAGTAAAACATTTAGCAATTTGATCAAAGTAAAAAGACCATTCCTTTCTAAGAAAAGTTCTATTCAACTGGCTCATGTTATCTAGAGATCCACTATAACCTAATTCAGACAACATAGTTCTTATATTATCATCAGATGGTACATTCTCATAACTATCAGTAACAGGTAAGCAAAGTACTGAACTAACAACAGATTCAGTAATGTCAAATAAATCTTGTCCTAAATGTAGAACAATCTTACCTGATTGACTCTGAGTAGAATCAATTACCTCAGCATTCTCCCAAGCTTGTGAAACAGCTACTTCTGTGGAGATGCTGTCAATGCATAACTTAATGGTCCATACACCAGAAAGTCCATGATTGGATGAAAATCAGATGACACTCCTTCCTTGTTGGTAATAGATGCAACATGATTGTTTGTCATAAAATCAAAGTCACCAAACTTGAAGGCTACTGATTTAGGTAATCTTCTCTGAGAATATCCCTTGGCCACCAGTCTTGCTTTGTTTCTTACAATCATACCAGATTCATCTAGCTTGTTTCCGAAAACCCATCTTGCACCAACAATAGATCTACCTTTAGGTCTTGGTACGAGTTTCCAAACTTTGTTTCTCTCAAACTCATTTAACTCCTCCTGCATTGCAATTACCCAATCAGGATCCTGTAAGGCTTCTTCAACCTTCTTAGGTTCATTCTTTGAGAGAAAGCAACTATACAAGCATTCATTTTGAATTGATCTTCTAGTTCGAACACCACTATTTGGATCACCAATTATCAAATCTTCAGTATGATCCTTTGTCCATTTTCTAACAGGTGGTAGATTAACTCTGCTAGTCTCTCCCCCTAAGTTAGTGGTATCTTTTGTAGAAGAATTCTCTCTACCTTCAAAAACTCTCCTTTGATCAATAGAATCAGTAGATTCCATATTGCTGCTAGTTACTGATCTTTCCTCAGTAGACTCTGAAAGGTCAGTTCCTGATGGAGTAGACTCTGAAACGTCAATTCCTAATAGAATAGACTCTGAAAGACTAGTCTGCTCCTGATGATCACAGTGTTCTCTCTGATTGATTTGCTCCCCCTCAACAGTAGCATTCCTTTAAGAAGCAATAGAAATTCCTTCTGGAGAACCTTCATCATCACTTGAGAGTATCTCAGAAATCTTCAGATTTTCAAATTCCAATTTGTCATGGCTTTCATCAGTTTGCAAAATTCCAAATTTCTTATCATCAAATGCAACATGAATTGATTCCATAACAATGTGAGTTCTGAGATTATAAACTTTGAAGGCCTTAGATGCTGAATATCCTAGAAAAATTGCTTCATCCGATTTGGCTTCAAATTTTCCAAGTTGTTCTGGATGAACTTTTAGGACATAGCATTTACATCCAAAGATGTGAAAATATTTCACACTTGGTTTCTTTCCTTTGATCATCTCATAGGGAGTCTTTCCATGACTATTTACCAAGGTACAGTTCTGAGTGAAACATGCAGTGTTGATAGCTTCTGCCCAAAAGTAGGTTGGAAGTTTTGCATCTGCAAGCATGGTTCTTGCTGCCTCTATGAGAGTCCTGTTCTTTCTTTCCACTACACCATTTTGTTGAGGTGTACCAGGTGCAGAAAACTGTTGAGTAATTCCATTGTCTGCACAAAACCCCTCCATTGTAGAATTCTTGAATTCTGTACCATTGTCACTCCTAAGTACTTTGACTTTGTACTCAGAGTTATTATGAATATTCTTGATGAGTTCAATGATTTGCTGAGGAGCTTCATCCTTCTTGTGTAGAAAGAACACCCATGTAAACCTTGTGAAATCATCCACCATAACTAGAGCATATCTTTTCTTGCTGATAGACATAATGTTTACTGGACCAAACAGATCAAGATGTAGCATGTGAAATGGTTCAGTAATTGAATTTTCAGTCTTGCTCTTGAAAGTGGTTCTTCTTTGCTTTCCAAACTGACATGCATCACAAAGTCCATCTTGCACAAAATTCGCCTGAGGTAGGCCTCTCACCAAATTGTATTTAACAAGTTGATTAAGCTTCTTGAAATTAAGATGTGAGAGCTTCTTGTGCCAATTCCAGCTTTCATCATTTGTTGCTTTGCTGTAGAGACATCTAACAATTCCTTTAGATGTATCACTTAAGCTGGCTTCATATATGTTACCATGCCTTTGACCAGTTAGAACAATGTCTCCATTCTGCATATTCAAGACTTTGCATCCTTCTCTGTCAAAGATTGATTTGTAACCTTTATCACCCAGTTGACTTATGCTTAAAAGAGTATGTTTCAAGCCTTCAACCAGTGCTACATTTTCTATGATGACATTCCCCAAAATAATTGAGCCATATCCCAGAGTTTCTCCTTTGTTGACATCTCCAAAAGATATTACTGGGCCAGCTTTCCTCTCAAACTTTGTAAGCAGGGACTTCTTTCCAGTCATGTGTCCAGAGCATCCACTGTCCAAGATAATTGAATGCTTCTTTCCTGTGCCCTGCAAACAAAAAGTAACTAGTTAGAATTTTTTAGGACCCAACTTTGATTGGATCCTTTCTTACTAGATTTAGAGACAACAGATTTTGAAGATTTTGCCTTTATTTTACCTGTTGCAGAGTCAACTTTAGACTCTGATCTCACAAACTGTTTGTGACTAGGAGTTTCAGATTTCAAAGAATAATAGTCATAATACAGTTCATGATATTCTCTACACATGTAAATGGAATGAAGTAAACTACCACAATGATAACAAGCTTTTTGTGGTTGGTATTGAATTTTCTGAGTCTTGGGGAATCTGGACTCAGTTTTCCAAGAAGGTTTTTGATTGCAGTCTAGGGCCAAATGATTATGATTTCCACACTTATAGCATTTTTTCCTAGGTGCATCAGGTACATTCTTGTAATTATTCTCTTTGTTAATACCTTCTTTTCCATTCCTATTTCTCTTGATCTTGCTAGACTCTGAAAGACCATCTAATCTCTGTTTCAACTGAGACTTAGACAGAAACCCTATGTTTACATTCTTAGGTTTCTCTAACACTTTCTCATCTGAATAACTATTGTTAATTCTCTTGTGTACAACAGGGGTACCTTTTGAATCAACAAATTTAACATGATTAGGTTCAGAAACAATTTTCTTACCTTCAGATTTAGATGTGTTAGCTTCTACCTTACTATCATTATTGACAATAGCTACTTTTTCTTCTTGTCTAGCCTTATCAAAACCTAAACCATTAACCTTACCACGAATTCCACTCTCAAAGATTTCTATTGTCTTCTTACTGGAATTGTTAATGGTCTTAATCACATCTCTCTCTTCTTCTAGTTCTTTTCTGACATAGTCATAAGCCTCAAGAATTACACTATAATCATGCTTAGCTTTATCAGAACTCAACTTGTATTCTTCCATTTGAATTAATTCAGATTCAAGAAAATTATTTCTATCAACTAATTTATCATTCTTAACCTTAAGTTCATCTCTTTCACAAGTAAGAATTCTAAAATTAGTCATAAGATTCTTAAACTCAGCATGGATAGATCTAATTTCATCAGAATTTAAGCTATCAAATGAATCAAGAGAGTGAAGTGATACCTTATCAGAGGATGGAGAAGTTTTCTTTGGAGATCCAGGTTTGTCTGAACTATTGGCCATCAATGCAATGTTTTCATAATCCAATTCATCTTCAGAGTCACTGGAATCAGCCCAATCCTTCTGTGTGACCATAAGTGCATTACCCTTTCCTGAATTCCTAGGCTTCTTACACTCACTAGCAAAGTGTCCAAGCTCGCTGCAGTTAAAGCACTTGATCTTGGCCTTATCAAGCTTGACAATTGTACTTTTGCTCTTGTCACTCTTCTTCTCCTCCTTCTTTTGAAAAGGTCCTTTGCTAAATCTTCTCCTGTTGAATCTGCCTTTCTTGAAGGCTTTAGCAAACATAGCAAAGAGTTCTTGCATCTCAGATTCAGAATCATTGTTGTCAGAGTCCATATCAGTAGTCTCTGACTCAGAACTTTCTTTGCTTTTCTTCTTCCTCGAATTCTTTACAGCAATCTCTTCATGCTGTTCTTCAGGAAGCTTCTTTACTTCAGATTGAGCAGTAAGTGTAATAGTCTTCATCTTTCCTTCACTCCTGCTCTTCTTCTGCTGCTTGTCAAGTTCATAAGCTCTCAATTTTCCATAGACTGCCTCTAATGAAATCTCATCCAGATCATTAGCTTCCTCAATCGCAGATATCTTCTCATTGTAGAAATCAGGCAAAGCTTTCATGAACTTTGTATTCATATCCTCCAAGTCATAATATTTACCATGAATGGCCATCTCATTGATGAGTTTTGTAAACCTATCAAAGGTATCAGTAAGTGACTCACCAGACTTGGATTCAAAGTACTCATACTGTTGTATAAGTAATGTCCTCATATTCTTCCTGACAGGCTTAGTTCCTTCACAGTGAACCTTAAGATTGTCCCATATATCCTTAGCAGTTTTACAAGAGAGAACATAATTAGTGAGAACAGAATCAAGACTATTGAATAATATGTTTCTCACTTTAGCATCTTTAAGAACACTCTCCTTGTCCTTATCTGACCATTCAGATTTTGGCTTCTCTGCTGTATGTTCTGGAACAACCTTACCATCAACAGTTGCTTGTCCAACGACCTTTGTTGGAACAAAAGGTCCATCTCTGATTCTGTCAAGATAATCAGGATCTGTTGCTTCCAGATGATGCAACATCTTTACTTCCCATAGAGTATATTCGTTTCTCTTGAGCATAGGAATCTTAGTATTCCCATCCTTGTAACCAGACATGATTGCAGATCTTTATGATTATTCGAAATCAACCTGCTCTGATACCAATTGTTAACTCGAATAACTTGTAGAAGGGGGGGTTGAATACAAGTTATATAATCCTGTCTGATTTTTGCTTGATTATAAAAACAAGAATAAACGAATGAATCAAACTCTTGTTTGTATTAATAAGATCAAATACAAACTCTACCAAAGGTGTACAATACCTTTAGCAGCTGCTGACAATACAAATATCTCTCTGTTTGTTTCGAACTTCTCGAATACAAACCTTATACAGAGCTACGCACACGAACTCACAACTTCGTCTTATGCCTCACACTCTTTACAATGATATTGAGAGAGTATTTATAATGCTACCTATCAACTAATAACAGAAAGATATAATCTATACATGACAATGTTCTGCCTTCTAGTCGATAGTTTCCTTCAATAGAAAACTCTTTCCTTCATAATATCTTCTTGCTTGTTCTTCAAACAACGATCCTGTTTTATAGCACTTGCCAGTTTCTGTAGCATCCATAATGACATCATCAGTAACACGACTGATATCAGGATCTGCACACTGCATCAGTATCTGATCAACCATCAGTATTGGACACGTCATCAGGATTTGCTCTCTGTTCCTGACATGTAGTCTCCGATACACTGTTCATTCCTGATTAAACTATACAGATAACTGTTTTACACATAAAACCTATATACAGTGCTAAATCCTTTATAAGATCAGGATTACAAGAAGTATAATGTGTAAATTCTATTCTTAACATCACAACTTATGAATTATTCCTAACAAGTTAGATAACTGCCAGCTGTGAGTTACAACCTGCTTGAGTTATCGAATAAGCCTTTCTTGACTTATCGAATAGTTGTTTTCTACTTCCCGAATGCTTGACTTGTCGATACAAAACATACATCTAATCGACAATTCAAGTACTTCATACTTATACAATTTCACATCTATTCGATTCATTTCATTCGATTTCTCAAGCATCAAAGCACCCAAAACCCCTGAAAACCCTAACTGCTAAAAGCCAAATTTCTTCTTCAACCTTTACTTTCTCTTCTCTTCTTTCTGTATCAATGGCAACAGTGAAGTTCAACACCAATTTTATCGCCCTAACCAGTGATGTTGAAGCACCCAATGCGAACTTCAAGTGCTTTGTAAAGTGGATGTCTGAGTCATACATCAAGGATGCACTCTCTGCCAACCCAACACTGTATCTAGACATTCTGGAACAATTTTGGGGAACTGCTATTTTGGAAGTTGTAGCCCTGGAAAGCGCAATAACTTCATACATAATCTACTGCAAGATTCAGGACCAGGAAATCACTATCACAACTGCAGGCATGAATCAAGCACTGGGCCTACAACAAGAGTCATATGACATACTGGCCACGAATGCAGAGTTAGAAGAAATCTTTGAGTTCATCAACTACTTAGATGGGATCAATCTTGGAAAATTAAACAGGAAGAATCTGAGAAAGGAGTGGAGCTATGTGTTTGCAACTCTTCTTCAAGTCTTCACGGCAAGAAAATCAAGCTTTGATCAAATCAGTGCACCTGCATAACAAATTGGCTATGCACTGGCCTATGGAAAGAAGATAGATGTTGGTCAAATCATCCTACAAGAACTGTATGGGAGACTTGGTAAGAACACAACCAAGAGAGGTACTGACATTTTCTTCCCTCGCTTTATTCAATCTATTCTTAATTTTAAAAATGCTCAATTGATTGAACTGCCTGGGATAGATAAAAATAGAATAGGCTATCCTAAATCCATGACCAAACTCATTTTTGGTAATTTGGAGACTAGGAATGATGTGGATGTAAGACTTAACATAACTCCCCATATGGAGAGTTTGTTTAGGACTTACCCCCACAACATGCCAACATGTATTTGTCAAGATTTATCTTTATGTATGATAGGCTTGTTATCAGACATGAAATTGTGACTAAGGGTCTTACTCACAATTTGGGGGAGATTGTTAGTCACAGAGGCATTGTAACAACCCGACTTTTCGGATCGTTAACTAATAAATAAAAATCATAATAAAATCTAAATTATATATAATTGATATAGAAAAGAACCGAAAATCCTGATAAATATCAATGTTTTAATCCTCAAAATGGAAATACTGATAAATCTGAAAACAAATCTATCAAGTCCTCAAATTTATTTATACTACTATATAAGACTGTAGCTAAAGGCTGGTTGGCATCACTCATCTCAACCCCGTTTACCCCTGATTACCTGCGGAAGGAAAACAATACGAGTGAGCCAAATGCCCAGTACGAATATAATATAAAAATAAAATAAGGTTTCAAATATCCAAATGAATTGTGTCTTACCAACACAGATCTTTCAAATCAAGTCCAAATGTAAAATAAGCAAGATAGCCAAAAAGAATAAAATACTGATTGAAACAGAACAAATATAAGGCTGAATCAAGTAAGGTATGTATCCATAAGGGTCTCTTATACAAATATGTACTCGCACAAAGCGAAGTACAAAACAGAGAATTCTTCCCCGGTAATCCACGAGAAGAAAACACATGAAATGCACAAAGCATTTCTACAAAACAGAGAATCCTTCTTCGGTAATCCAGAAGAAGAAAACACACATTAGCGATCATGATCTATACACAATCTCATACCCCAGAGACGTGCTCGTATACTCACAGCACCGATACGAGTAAGTGCCGAGTTCACCAGACACTCCGAACTCCATGAACTCGTCTATGATTTAACCACATAGATAGGTCTAGGAGCCCAACAAATAGGTTTCAAAAATATTGCCAGACTCATTGCACAGAACAAAATAAACAAAGCAATGTCGCAATAAAATAGCGAAACGAAACAAATCAAATATATATGAGCTGGCAATAAAAATTCCAACAATAAGGGAGACGAAACGAAAATACGAATGTGCACTAAAAAGTACACACAGAATACAAGGGTCACAATTTTATAAAATTGAATCGACAATAAATGTAACGAGTAAAGAATAAAATTTGATAATGAGAAAAAGAGCAAATAACTCGTATCAAGGAGAGTACAAAAAAGGTGACAATTTATAAATTTGACTTAACAATATATTTAATGAATATTGAGAGAAAAGAATGAAGAATTCGTACCTTAATGTTGTGTCTAAATTTATTCAAAAATACCAAAAATCCGTTGTAAGCTCCAAACTCGATCTAATCATAAAATGATATAAATGATTCTTAACAATCTTACCCGTATGACAAATAATATCATGATTAAGTAATTAAGATAAAAACGTACATGCATTTGATTCGTACAGATAACACATTTAGTTTAGAACTAGTCCTAGCTAATAGACTTATGTACATGCATTACAAGACCAACTTGACAGGAAATTACAAATACTTAAATTAATACTATACTTACGATTTTGGCCAACACTAGTACATATAATTTGTCAATTTATACTTATAAATAGTAATTCATGCATGGTTCACTGGCTAACACTACACTACTTAACTGGACATGCACGCTACAATTAACATAACTAGTTTAAACTCATGGCAGCTCTTATTAATTAACATAAAGAATGACCTGAAGCTACAAAAATGATACAAACATATAGACTTCTACGTAATAAACCCTCTGTATAAGATTAATGCATAGTATAACTCAAATAACATGGCAATTACACAGAATATGACAATCACAATTGCATGCATGCGTAACAAACTTGATTATGTACTACTTACTAATATCCACCATAATCTATTATACGGAGTACTACATAAGTTAGAACATTCTTTTAATATAATTAATGCTATCAACCAACTTGACACAACTTCATAACTATATAAACTGGAGTTCACATATACGGACATTTAATATAAATATGCTTAATTTAATCCATTAAAACATATACTCCTATCTTAGACCAGAAATCAATGGCAGCAACATCAAAGGTTTATATAAAACTCTATTGAATACACCTACTAACTAACATGAACCACATGAGTGTCTATGCGTCATGTACAAAATGAAACAAGAGGCATTCATTATGTTATACAGTATTGTAGAAGGATTAATTATTAATAATATCAATTTAATCATGCATCAATCCATTTAGTGAACATACACTGACATATATGTTACATACTTATTAGTAGGGACACATGTATCAAATTAAACCAAACAAGTAATAGGACACATATACATGCGCAGAAGAATCCGATCAATGATCACACCTTGATTTATGAAGCCGATTGTGTACGGTATTGCTTAGTCGAGTTCTCCCCTTTCTTCCTCCAACCTAATTCCTCTCTCTCTTATCGGTTTCTTTCTGATTCTATATATCCTACTACTATACAACCATGTATGTATAATATGATAATGACCAAACAACCGAATTTCAGGATTTAGATGTACATATTATTCAAACTATATCCTTATCACAATGTAACAATATTCTTATCTACACATTAAATAATTTTAAATTTTATTTAATACTAATAATCTAATTTACAATAAAACATATTTTTAATAAATAAGTTTTCAATTAAAATATATAATATTTATAGAATAAAAATATTTTTGAATTGGTGGGATTTTACATTCTTCCCTCCTTACAAAAATTTCGTCCTCGAAATTTAAGCTCTCGAGTGCACACAAATGTCGATTCCCAGAGAATATACTAAGGCTTCGAAAATATTAAATCTCTTCTAAACAAATTTGACTAGTAAAATCGTATTATCACACACTTTTTTTTTTCCTAAACACATAATTATTCTTTTGTAAGAACGACAACAAATTTTCACTTATAAATAGAACCGATCAGCAGATGCCCAAGTATCATTATGAATCATAAATACAAGAATTCGTTACGCACACATCAAAATTTATAATATGCATCGCAAAAATAAAATGTGTTTTCAGAGTAGTACCTTAATTATTTGCAGCGTCACTTGCAGTTATTTGTTTGTTGTTCTCACCCTGATCATCGTTATGCTTGCGATTGTTGGATGGCATTTTACAATTCCGGATAGTGTGACCTTGTTCCCCGCACCTAAAACATGCGCCAGTAGTCCAATGACAAGTGTTTCCACCGTGCATCTTCCCACAATTTTGACAACGAGACTTTGCTTCATTCTGATTTTCCTGGTTTCCATTTCTCCGTCGAAAGTTTCGTGTGTTATACCCATGATCATTTTTCTCAAATCCACCAGAAGATCCATTATTATTCTTAAGATTCTTGTTTTGCTCGGTAGATTCATCATCCCTTTTTCTTTTCTGATTCTGCATGTCTTGCTGCTTACGGAAGTCTGTTTGATGAAGTTCTTGATCTCTGGCACTGTCCACCAAACTGTCCATCGTAGTGTAGCGGTTTGCAATGAAGTGGTTACGGATCGAAGTCTTCAGAGCCCACTTGAATTTCATGATTTTATCTTCCTCAGTACCAGCAACGGTCCGTGCATAGCCAGCTAACCTCTGAAACCTGATCTGAAAGTCCGCCACAGATTCATCCTCTTTCTGAGTTATGCTCTGATATTCCCGAACATACTCCTCACAGATACTGGCAGGAAAGTACCTCTGATCGAACTGTGGCTTAAACACATTCCAAGTGACAGTATTCTCATATCCAGCTGCGTGAGAAGCTACCACTGACTTCCACCAAATGCTAGCGTCCCCCTCAAGACGGTAAATGCCAAAACGAGCCTTTTCCAGCTCAGAAGAGTTAAGTACCCGAAAGATCTTCTCCATATGATCAATCCAAGTTTCCGCATCCATCGGGGTCTTGGCCTCCTTGAAGCAATTAGGCCTTTGTTTCATAAAACGATCAAACATAGTCTGACCTTCTTGATTCTGTGTGTTACCACCAGGATTCTGCGTTTGCTGAGCCACCACCTGCTGCACCATATGCATAAAGGTGTTTTGATCCATCACAATTTGCTGAGTAACATTTCCCCCAATGTTTTGGCTAGTATTAGATTTCTTTGGCGGCATCCTGCAAAATTTTTCGTGAGTGCACATACGAAACAATCATATCACAAGTCGATATTCAAAATCATAATCCTACCCATGCGAAGTCAACCAATAACTCACAGGTCAATGCCTAAATGACAGTCTACAGAATCTATAGCCTTATCTCTGATACCAACTGTAACAACCCGACTTTTCGGATCGTTAACTAATAAACAAAAATCATAATAAAATCTAAATTATATATAATTGATATAGAAAAGAACCGAAAATCCTGATAAATATCAATGTTTTAATCCTCAAAATGGAAATACTGATAAATCTGAAAACAAATCTATCAAGTCCTCAAATTTATTTATACTACTATATAAGACTGTAGCTAAAGGCTGGTTGGCATCACTCATCTCAATCCCGTTTACCCCTGATTACCTGCGGAAGGAAAATAATACGAGTGAGCCAAATGCCCAGTACGAATATAATATAAAAATAAAATAAGGTTTCAAATATCCAAATGAATTGTGTCTTACCAACACAGATCTTTCAAATCAAGTCCAAATGTAAAATAAGCAAGATAGCCAAAAAGAATAAAATACTGATTGAAACAGAACAAATATAAGGCTGAATCAAGTAAGGTATGTATCCATAAAGGTCTCTTATACAAATATGTACTCGTACAAAGCGAAGTACAAAATAGAGAATTCTTCCCCGGTAATCCACGAGAAGAAAACACATGAAATGCACAAAGCATTTCTACAAAACAGAGAATCCTTCTTCGGTAATCCAGAAGAAGAAAACACACATTAGCGATCATGATCTATACACAATCTCATACCCCAGAGACGTGCTCGTATACTCACAGCACCGATACGAGTAAGTGCCGAGTTCACCAGACACTCCGAACTCCATGAACTCGTCTATGATTTAACCACATAGATAGGTCTAAGAGCCCAACAAATAGGTTTCAAAAATATTGCCAGACTCATTGCTCTGAACAAAATAAACAAAGCAATGTCGCAATAAAATAGCGAAACGAAACAAATCAAATATATATGAGCTGGCAATAAAAATTCCAACAATAAGGGAGACGAAACGAAAATACGAATGTGCACTAAAAAGTACACACAGAATACAAGGGTCACAATTTTATAAAATTGAATCGACAATAAATGTAACGAGTAAAGAATAAAATTTGATAATGAGAAAAAGAGCAAATAACTCGTATCAAGGAGAGTACAAAAAAGGTGACAATTTATAAATTTGACTTAACAATATATTTAATGAATATTGAGAGAAAAGAATGAAGAATTCGTACCTTAATGTTGTGTCTAAATTTATTCAAAAATACCAAAAATCCGTTGTAAGCTCCAAACTCAATATAATCATAAAATGATATAAATGATTCTTAACAATCTTACCCGTATGACAAATAATATCATGATTAAGTAATTAATATAAAAACGTACATGCATTTGATTCGTACAGATAACACATTTAGTTTAGAACTAGTCCTAGCTATAATAGACTTATGTACATGCATTACAAGACCAACTTGACAGGAAATTACAAATACTTAAATTAATACTATACTTACGATTTTGGCCAACACTAGTACATATAATTTGTCAATTTATACTTATAAATAGTAATTCATGCATGGTTCACTGGCTAACGCTACACTACTTAACTGGACATGCACGCTACAATTAACATAACTAGTTTAAACTCATGGCAGCTCTTATTAATTAACATAAAGAATGACCTGAAGCTACAAAAATGATACAAACATATAGACTTCTACGTAATAAACCCTCTGTATAAGATTAATGCATAGTATAACTCAAATAACATGGCAATTACACAGAATATGACAATCACAATTGCATGCATGCGTAACAAACTTGATTATGTACTACTTACTAATATCCACCATAATCTATTATACGGAGTACTACATAAGTTAGAACATTCTTTTAATACAATTAATGCTATCAACCAACTTGACACAACTTCATAACTATATAAACTGGAGTTCACATATACGGACATTTAATATAAATATGCTTAATTTAATCCATTAAAACATATACTCCTATCTTAGACCAGAAATCAATGGCAGCAACATCAAAGGTTTATATAAAACTCTATTGAATACACCTACTAACTAACATGAACCACATGAGTGTCTATGCGTCATGTACAAAATGAAACAAGAGGCATTCATTATGTTATACAGTATTGTAGAAGGATTAATTATTAATAATATCAATTTAATCATGCATCAATCCATTTAGTGAACATACACTGACATATATGTTACATACTTATTAGTAGGGACACATGTATCAAATTAAACCAAACAAGTAATAGGACACATATACATGCGCAGAAGAATCCGATCAATGATCACACCTTGATTTATGAAGCCGATTGTGTACGGTATTGCTTAGTCGAGTTCTCCCCTTTCTTCCTCCAACCTAATTCCTCTCTCTCTTATCGGTTTCTTTCCGATTCTATATATCCTACTACTATACAACCATGTATTTATAATATGATAATGACCAAACAACCGAATTTCAGGATTTAGATGTACATATTATTCAAACTATATCCTTATCACAATGTAACAATATTCTTATCTACACATTAAATAATTTTAAATTTTATTTAATACTAATAATCTAATTTACAATAAAACATATTTTTAATAAATAAGTTTTCAATTAAAATATATAATATTTATAGAATAAAAATATTTTTGAATTGGTGGGATTTTACAGGCATGCCTGTATACATCTAATAACAAGCCTAATTGTTTGTAATGCTCTGCATTACCTACATGACCTCTTAACTGAGGGAACCACTAGTTGTAGAGTTTCTACTTGTTCTGTACTTGTAATAGGCACCAAATCCTAATTGTGTAACTGCACTTATATAGTCAAGAATAATGCTTGAAAGAAGTTCCAAGGTTCATGCCTCAAGCAAGAAGATAAAGACTGTCAAATAATCATAATTGGGATTTGAAGAAAGTGAAGAATTTGCCTAAGTACCAATTCGAGAAGTATATTTGTCTATTCGAGAAGTCCAGCATTCGAGTAGTCAGGGATTCGATATCTCAAGACACTATTCGATATCTCTGAATACACTGTTCGATATCTCATTCGATATCTCAGAGATTCGATATGTCTACTACTCTATTCGAGAACTCAAGAAGTCAACAAGTCAAAGTGGTATTCGAGTTCTCAAAGAGTCAACAAGTCAAAGTTCCATTCGATATCTCAAGGACTCAGAAAGCTATTCGATATCTCGAGGATTCGATAAGTCAAATGTTCTATTCGACAACTCAAGGAATCCTGATGGAAGAGAGCTATTCGAGAAGTGGTTCGATATGTCAATATAATAGTATTCGAGAACTCAGAGTTATCGATCAAGTCAATTCTAGTTCTCGAATCACTTACTTAGTCACTTCTCGAATACATTCTTGGAGACAAAATACTGGTGAAATTGTACAAGTCAGAATCCTGCAACAAGCCAATGCACTTTATGGACCACAATCTGTAACGTGCTCTGGAAAGCCTACAAAGAAGCTTGGAGAGATATAGAAGAGACAAAGGGCTAAAGAAGTGGATCTGAACAGGCTTTGCAAAGTCAAATCTGTAACCGTTTGGACACTTACTCAAAAAGGATAGACAGACTAGAAAGTAATTTGTTTAGCTACCTTATTTGTAGTAAGTAGGTTGTATCCATGTTCTATAAGGATACAGCCTCACTTCCTTAGTTAAGTGATACGCGAACTTTAACTTTTGTAGAGTCAAGTTTTCTCAAACACTGTAAGCTATATCTCTCTGAGAAAAACGAAGCTGAGAATACTATCATTTGTATTCACAGATTGTAGCAACCTTTATCTAATAATACATTAGATTAAAGTGATATTGTGTCTTGTGTTGTTCTTTATCCGCACCTACACCTTCGCACACACAAACACTTATCTGCTACATAGACTCGAGCCAAAGAAAAGTTCAAGAATCCATTCACCCCCCTCTGTATTCTTTTACCGTATTCATTACTCAACAGAAACATTAAAAGTTTGGTTGGTCGGTACGGTACCTATTGATTTTACCTAATTACCCTTACCTAATGACATATAAAATTCATTCTAATAACTTATCAATTTTCTTTTTCAGGTTAAACATATTACCTTTTCTCTTTTTCAATAACTAATTAATTTTCCCTTTCAGGTAAAACACAACATCTTTTATATTTTATCTAACTAAAATTTCTCCTTTTTTAAAAACTCTACGAGCAATTTTGTTTAACAAAATAAGATAATTATATTATAATTACTATTAACTAATTAAATGCCTTTTCTATTTTCTCTAAATAAAATCTCTTTTTTTCCAATTATATCATGAGAGGTTCCATTTAATAAAAATTATGATAATATTATAATACTAACAATTAACCGATTACCTTTTCAGCTAAAACGTATCATCTTTTCTATATTTTTTTTTAACTAAAATCCCTTTTTTCTAGAATTATCACGGACAACATTAATTTTTCCTTTTCTAAAAACACTACGAGCAATTTTATTTAGTAAAAATAACATAATTAGATTATAATTACTATAAACTAATCAATTACCTTTTACACTTTAAACGTGTTGCTTTTTTAATTTTAATGTTACTTTTTCTATTTTCTCTAAATAAATCTCTTTTTTTCCAATTATATCATTGGACGTTCTATTTAATAATATAAAATAATAATAATGTAATACTAATAATTAATCGATTGCCCTTTTCAATTAAAACATAGTATCTTTTCTATATTTTCTAACTAAAATCCTTCTTTTATCACGGGTAACTTTAATTTCCCCTTTTCTAAAAATACTATGAACAATTTTATTTAGTTAAATAACATAATTAAATTATCATTACTATAAATTAATCAATTATCCTTTTCAACTAAAACATGTTACCTTTCTAATATTATCAAACTAAGATCTCTCGCGGTTCTGTTAAAAAAAATAAAATAACAATTTATAATTACTAGTACTTAACCGATTATCCTTTTCAACTAAAACCTATCATCTTTTCTATATTTTCTAACTAAAATCTCTCATTTTTTAGAAATATCACGGATAACATTTATATAATTATTATCAAATCAACTCATTTAAAAATTTAATCCTCCGAAAGTCATGTCTTAAAAAAATAACTCAAATTAATGAAAAAATTTATTTAAAATTAAAAAAGTCCGTGCATCGCACGGATTTTAAGCTAGTCAGTCTAATAAGTAGTAGTTTTAATAATTCCTCTAATTATTTTAGAATTATTGATATGGGCTAAAAGTGAGCCTTAAAGACACATTTAATGTGTCATTAATTAGACCTAGTATGGTCCGAACGTGGGGCCCACTAGATGACCCAAAACCCTAATTAAATATTAATTTCGTAATCAATATTTAGAGGTTAATTAACAGTTGGGAAGTACGAGTTAGATAAGGATATTATCTCTCCAAAGAGTAGCCTCCAAGGCACATAGTCATACAGGGAAACAAACTCCTACAAGGTAGGAGTCTAGAACTTTCTTGAAGGCTGACTTGCCCACCAAGTCACCTAACCCTATCACAAGTCTTAGGCTTCTCAGCCTATATAAAGGGTCAGACCTCTCACCCTAGAACTACGTTTTTTGGCTTGATCTTTGATATACATCAAAGTACGTAGGCATCTTGTGAGGGCAGATTCAGCCACGAGCACGAGAGCAGCCATTAAAGCACGAAGCTCACGCACCCTAGCATTAAGTACAAGCAAACCCTAGCCGCAATCTATTAACCTAGTTTTTATTCCATAACATTTGACGCCGTCTGTGGGAAGAAGACATCAACCATGGTAGCCACACGAAGAACAACACCAATCTCTACTGAGGCTTTGCCTCTAAGTTCTGCTCCGCCTATCACTGAACAGGTACCCCCAACCACAGGGGCGATCGCTCAAACTCAGGCTTCTCAACCCCCAGGGACGAATCCCAATGCTGAAAGGACGTTACCTGTGGTCATCCACCCGGGTCAAGGAACCAGCTCCCTTCAGACGCTGGTTTCTCCTTTAGTTGATCCTAATCGCCCGCCAGCAGGAGTACAGATCCATACTACAGATCTCCCCAGGAATACCAACCCGATGTATGGTCTGCCTAATTACCCTCTAATTACTCAAGGTCCTGGACCCAGTGGCCATGCCTTGCAGATCCGAGATCGAGAGTACTATGACTACTCCGGCCCATATATCGATGATTCATCGTCTAACGATGATGATCGTGATGAAGCCCCGATGAGGCGACGTGCTAGCAGAGAGCCAAGAAGGAGAATCAAGGCTTATGATGCCGAGATTATAAGGATAAAAGAAGATATTGCTAGAGAACAAGCAAGGTTGAATCAAACTCAACCTCCTCCAACCTCAGGACCGATTCCCATTATAAACTTGGAGAGGTCTTCAAGAAGGCAGAGAAGGGCTGACGCCCCAACTGGAAGAACAACAAGGGTGGAAACCCCTAGGAGCAACCCCAAGGATCTGATGCCGCTTGGGGATCCTGATGATCCCACACCCCCGTTTACCGAGGAGGTGATGAATGTCCATATCTCTAGAAAGTTCAAAATGTCGACAATTAAGGCTTATGATGGAACGGGTGATCCCGCGAACCACGTTAGGACGTTCTCGAACGCACTGCTGTTGCAGCCTGCAAGTGATGCCTTGAAGTGTAGGGCGTTCCCTCAAACTCTGTCAGGCATGGCTCAAAGATGGTACAGCCAGTTGCCTGCAAACTCAATTGGCTCTTTCAAGGAGTTAAGTACTGCCTTTGTTAGCCAGTTTATCAGCGGAAAAGTACATGAGAAAAGCTCTACGTCTCTTATGTATGTGGTGCAAGGGAAGAATGAGAATCTGAGAGACTGCCTTAAGAGGTTCACAAAGGAGACTGTGGCATTCCATAATCCGGGGTACAGATTTGGGGCCACTAACCATAATCAACATAATATAAACCTGGATATAAACATAAAATAATAAGGAATACCCCTGATCCAAGACCGCTTACAGGTTATGGTATGAAACAAACTATCAAATTTAATCATTACAATCCAACCTCCGAATAAAATTGTTATACAGTCTTATAACAACTAAGTCCACTGTTCAACTGGTAACCAACCTCTGACAAGCTCAAATCACTACCCGACGAAACCAACAACTCGAACATCACCTCTCGCTGCTGGAGCAGGAAAACTCACCAACCAAAAGGTCCACTAATCTCCTCTATTAACTGAAGAAAAATAAACAACAAGCAAGAGTGAGCCAACAATTCTCAGCAAGTGTAAATAGTGATAGCAATATCAAGAACAATATAAGTTCTGATCAACAAGAATAATCATCATACGGTACGAAGAAATCAGCTGAAGAAATTAAATATTGTAACTCCCAGATGAGCCAACAGGACTCCGCTAAAATAAAATGCATCAACAATGAGAACTGATAAAAGTTCTGATAATTAAAGATAATCATAATAGGCTTCAAGGGAATCAGGCTTTGAAGCAACTCAACCTCAATGTATGGATTAGAATTGGATTTTTATATATTTTAAAAACAATAAGGTTAGGCTGCTAATCAGTCACGCACTAACCCCGGACAAACGCACACAGCAATGTCCTTTAATGGATCCACGGCACACATTGGCCTTAACATCTGACCACAAATCGGGATGCCACAGAGACGTTGAACATCACTGATTTGGAGAATAAAGTGGCCATGGTAGCCCTGGAGCATGGCACCACTGACCTGTACTTTAAAAGGTCGTTGGCAAAGCATCTTCCCGAAAATATGGCTAAGCTCCAACGAAGAGCTGATAAGTATATCAAGGCAGAGGATAGTATAAAGAAGGAGGTCACGGTAAGCAATGGTCGGGGTAACAATGATATGAATAAGCGAAAGCAAGAGCAGAAGTACGATGCTAGGGATAAGTATCCCCGAACTAGCAAGGACTCTGATTCACCACCGAAAAAGAGTTTGGGACCAAGGTTTTCTGACTATGCAAGGTTGAATGCCCCAAGGAGCCAGATCTTATTGGATATCGAGAAGGATAAGGACTTTCGATGGCCGAAACCACTTAGGAGAGACCCCGAGAAGAGAAACAAGGATCTATACTGTATATTTCACAAGGATGTGGGACATGATATGGATGATTGCAGACAATTGAAGGATGAGATTGAGTTCTTAATCCGTAAGGGAAAACTAAATAAATTCACTAAGGGTGAAGTTCGTGGAGCCCAAAGAAGGGATTATGACAGGAGAGACGATGATAGAAGAGATAATAATCGTGATCGTAGCACACAACCCCGAGGGCCAGTTATCAACATGATTTGGGGAGGTCCAACGGCGGCCGACACAACTCGAAATTCACGAAAGGCCTATGCTAGAGAAGTGATGCACATTGTAGGAGAGGCCCCAAAGTGTGCTAAGATAGAAGTAGCAATTGGTTTTGACGACTCAGACCTAGAAGGGGTGAAGTTCCCCCATGATGACCCGTTGGTCATAACCCCTGTGATTGGAAACTCAGAAGTAAAGCGAGTCTTGATAGATAATGGAGCCTCAGTTGATATTTTGTTTCATGACGCATTCGTGAAAATGGGGTACACTGACTCTCAGTTGACCCCGACCAACATGCCCATCTACGGGTTTAATGGAGTTGAGTCAAAGGTAGAAGGAACTATTCAACTGCCCATGACAATCGGGCAAGAACCTAAGGAGGCTACTCATATGTTGAACTTTCTGGTAATTAAGGCGGCCTCAACTTATAACGCAATCCTGGGAAGGACTGGACTTCATGCATTCAAGGCTGTTGCCTCAACTTACCACATTAAGATTAAGTTTCCAACCCGGAATGGCGTTGGAGAACAAAAGGGCGACCAGAAAATGGCAAGAAATTGCTATGTGTCTGCATTAAGGACTGATGGAGTCGGGGGGCAGGTACTCCCAATTGAAGACATGGATGTCCGTGGTGATGATGAACACCGAGGGAAGCCAGCAGAGGAGTTGATCCCCATACCTCTAGAGCTGGGTGACCGTGAGAAAGTTACTTATATAGGAGCTTCTCTGAAGGAACCTTTGAAGGGAAAGTTGACGGCGTTCTTGCAAGAGAACAGTGATGTGTTTGCTTGGACTGCGGCTGATATGCCAGGGATTGATCCCCAGCTCATAACTCACAAGTTGAATGTTGATCCTGAGCGAAAAAAGATAAAACAGAAAAAGAGGAATTTCGCTCCTGAAAGGTAGGAGGCCATTAAGCAAGAAGTTGATAAGCTCTTAGAAGCTGGGTTTATTGAAGAGATTCAGTTTCCCGAATGGTTAGCTAACCCTGTGATGGTTAAGAAGGCGAATGGGAAGTGGAGGATGTATATAGACTTCACTGATTTGAATGATGCGTGTCCGAAGGATTGTTTTCCTCTGCCAATGATTGACATGTTGATAGATGCCACAGCTGGACATGAGATGTTGAGCTTCATGGATGGGTTCACTGGCTAAAATCAGATTAAGATACACAAGGATGACATCCCAAAGGTATCTTTCATAACTGACTTTGGTGTTTTCTGCTATCTTGTTATGGCTTTTGGTCTAAAGAATGCAGACGCTACTTACCAACGACTGGTGAATAAGATATTCGCCCATTTGATTGGGAAAACCATGGAGGTCTATACTGATGATATGTTAGTTAAGAGCCTTTGCAAGGCAGATCACATTAAGCACCTCAGAGAGGCATTTGAAGTGCTGAGGCACCACAAGATGATGTTGAATCCAGCCAAGTGTGCTTTTGGAGTTGGATCAGGAAAATTTTTGGGATTGATGGTTTCGAAAAGAGGCATAGAGGCCAACCCCGATAAGATAAAAGTGATCTTAGACATGGAATCACCCCGTTCCATACGAGATGTACAGAAGCTAACCGGCCGAGTTGCAGCACTTGGGAGATTCATCTCCAAGTCCGGTGACAAGTGCTTGCCTTTCTTTCAGGCACTAAAGAAGGTGAAAAATTTGAGTGGACTTCTGAGAACCAAGAGGCCTTCGAACAGCTGAAGAAGTATATGGTTGAAGCCCCACTGTTGGCCAAGCCTATTCCCGAAGAGACTCTTTACCTATACCTGGCGGTATCCGAACAAGCATTGAGTGCTGTCCTTATTCGAGAAGAAAAGAAAATTCAGAAACCTATCTACTATGTGAGCAAGGTGTTGCATGGGGCTGAATTGAATTACTCACCCATTGAGAAGTTTGCTTTAGCATTAGTAACAGCCTCGAGAAAGTTGAGACCTTACTTTCAGGCTAATAAGATTCAAGTCTTGACAGACCAGCAGTTGAGGAACATACTACACAACCCTAAGGCGAGTGGAAGGCTAATCAAGTGGGCGATCAAATTAGGAGAGTTTGATATCACATACAAGCCTCGAACAACCATTAAGGCTCAGGCATTGGCTGACTTCGTGGTTGAATGCACCATTAACAACCAAGAAGTCGGGGGGTAGGAGATGGTAACTACCCCTGAGAAAGAGGATAAGGATGAGGAACTTGTACCTGATCTGAAAGAGTATTGGGTGCTCTATTTTGATGGAGCATCAAAAACAAAATCTAGTGGTGCAGGTATGGTTTTGCAAAGCCCCGATTGGTTTACAGTTGAATATGCTTTGAAGTTAGACTTCCCAACGACCAACAATGAAGCTGAGTATGAAGCTCTGATAGCCGGATTGGGCTTAGCTAAAATCATGAGGGTCAAGAACCTCAATGTTTGTGGAGACTCAAGGCTTGTGGTATCGCAAGTGAACGGTGAGTTTGAAGCTAAGGATGAAACTATGGTGAAATACTTGAGAGTCGTGAAAGCTGTTATGACTCAGTTTGAGGAGTGCTATATTGAGCACATTCCGAGAGAAGAGAACGTTAAGGCCGATGCCCTGTCCAAGTTCGCTTCTTCTGAGATAGAAAATTATGCAGGGAGTGTTTACTTCCAGGTCTTGAAGGCCCCGACTGTCAACTCGAAGTTAGTGGTACCAATTGATATAGGAGGCTGTTGGATAGATCCTATCAAAGCTCACCGTGAAACTGGATGGCTCCCTGACAATGCCTTTGAAGCACGAAAACTGTCAGTGAGAGCATTGAGATATGCCTTAATTGAAGGCATCCTTTATAAGAGATCGTTTGTCATCCCATACTTGAAGTGTTTAAGGCCCCAGGAGGCAAGGAAAGCATTAGAAGAAGTTCATGGAGGGATCTGTGGGCAGCACTTGGGGGGCAGAGCCCTTGCTCATAAGATTACTCGTTTGGGATTCTACTAGCCAGAGATGTTGGCCGATGCTCAGGATTATGTCAAGAGGTGTGAGAGATGCCAAAAGCATGCTCCAATTGTAAGGCAGCCACCTGAGAGGTTAACATTAGTTAAATCTCCCATCCCGTTTGTAATGTGGGGAATGGACATACTTGGCCCTTTCCCT
The DNA here is from genome assembly GCA_037693485.1 of Kitagawia praeruptora. Lineage (NCBI taxonomy): Eukaryota > Viridiplantae > Streptophyta > Magnoliopsida > Apiales > Apiaceae > Kitagawia > Kitagawia praeruptora. Next base: position 132,494,370 of record CM075352.1, read on the forward strand.
GTAGCTTCAGCACAAAGAAAGTTCTTGATAGTAGCCATCGACTACTTCACCAAGTGGATTGAAGCTAAGCCTTTAGCCAAGATAACCACCAAGCAAGTTGCCCAGTTCTTTTGGGAGAGCATCATCTGCAGATACGAGATTCCTCGAATCCTTGTGATGGATAATGGGACACAATTCAACAATGAAGAGTTTAAAAAGTACTATGAGGAGAATGCTATCGAGCTTCATTTTACTTCAGTAGCACACCCGCAAGCTAATGGACAGGCTGAGGTAGCTAATCGAATTATCCTTGATGGACTAAAGAAGAGGGCCGAACGTTCGAGAAATACTTGGGTGGATGAGTTACTACCTATACTTTGGGCATATCGCACCACCTGCAAAGTAACAACCGGAGAAACCCCTTTCTTACTGGCTTATGGAGCTGAGGTAGTGGTGCCCCTGGAAATTATGTATGCGTAACCTCGGATTGAGGCATATGAACCAGTGAGTAATGAAGAGGGCATGAGACTAGCCCTTGATCTGATTGACGAGGTCAGGGATGAAGCAAATGCCAGGAATGCAGAACATCAGAAGAGAGCATCCTTTCACTATAACCAGAGGGTTAAGGAGAGGTTCTTTCGACAAGGCGACTTGGTTCTAAGGAAGATAGAAGCCTCAGGAGTTGGCCAGAAAGGCAAGCTAGCCCCAAACTGGGAAGGACCATATCGAGTCAAGAAGGTGTTAGGATGACGATCTTACAAGTTAGAAACCTTGGACGGGGTTGAGGTGCCCCGAACTTGGCATGCAGTGAACCTCAAGACTTATTATGTTTAAAGACTTGGTCTTTTATCTATTAGGAATAAAAATAAGGTTCGAATGAAACCATTATAGAGCATGTTGCTCCCAGTAGGAGATAGAGTATTTATGTAAGGGTTGAGCCCATTTTATCAGTATTCTTTGACAGCTTAATGAAGTTTGTTCTGCTTTTTCTCCGAGTTACTTCTTTTGTTTTGTTATTTTAAACACGTAAAACAAATGATGAATTGATTCACGAGTTTGGTACAAAGCCAAAGGGCCAAATACCTAAAGAACTCCAAAGTAAAACAGACTATAAGCAAAGACAAGAAAATGAAAGCAGAGGAAGTCAACTACATAAATAGTTAAGTTAAGAGTTACATGGATAAAAGCCCGTAGGCTACAAGTCAAGTGCAAAAACAGAAGATAGATAAATAAGTTCAAGGGACCTGAGAGGCCTCCTTGGCAGGAGAATCATCAGAACTAGTCTCTGTAGAGGCATCATCTGCAGCAGAATCGACATCTCCATCCCTAACAAGGGGTTGCTCAGGATCTAGAGTAGTAGTAGCAGCATGCTCTCTGACTAGAGCATCATCCTCCCCAAATAGCTCCTCACTAGAGTCTGGCTCAGCAACCAAGGTGGTAGGGGGATGAGGGCTCGGAAAGGCTGAAGGCTGAAACATGCCCTGATGTTGTCTTAGAACTGCTGCAAGGGCCTTATCCCATCCCTCAGTAAACTGAGCAGGAAAAAGCATCTCATCATGCTGATCTATAAGACTCTTGTACTCAGCTGACTCTAAGTAGTCATCTATCATTTTTTCCTTGTCGTCCTTCAATGCCACCAGCTCTGTCTGAGCACCAACCAACTCCTCATCCTTCTTTTTCAGCTGCTCCTCCAGCTGATGGATGTGCAGACTCCTTTTCTGGGACTCGGTCTCAAATCCCTTGGCCTTTTCATTCCAAGCCTTGGCTTGGTGGAGTAAGCTCTGGAAATGAACGTTAGCCTACACAAAATAGCAGGGTGATGATATAAAACAAAAAGCAAAAGGGATGAAAATTATGGAAAAGTAAAGTCTAAAGACTTACAACAGCTAAAGCTTGAGAGCCAAGTACTTCTGACTCCCCAATGCCCCCATTCATGACTAAGTCTTTGTAATCTGGAAGGGTGATTGAGTTAAGTGACCAGTCCATAGCATGCTTGGTGGAGCCCACCACACTATCTCGTTTTCTGAAGCCCCAAGATGGCCTAAAAATGGTGGATTGAATGTTGACTTGGGAACTCCCCTCCAAGTCAGCTATGTCACCAAACTTCAGGTTCCCTTTCTGAACCTTGTGCGGACGCAAGAATGAAGGCTCAACTCCTTTTTCTCGAGGATCGGCATTCCTCTTTGCTCGAGCCATCCTGGAAGTCTCGTTGTCAGGATCAGGAGAAGCTTCCACAAGCATTTTTGCAACTGAAATGACATGGATAGAAACACAATTGAATAAGTCAAGCATGAAAATAGGAAAAACAAAGGCAGGAAAGAAAGTTACCCCGTTCGGAAACTGGTGAGAGGCCTACTGCTCTTAGAGATTCTTCGTTTATGAGGCTTTGGCAGGTTATGGACATACCATCACCTTTAGTTAAAGTGTCGAAAGCAGCTTGATCCTCTGTACTAAGGGTAATCCCCTTGGCTTTCCCATCTGAAACCTTCTAAAAGGTTTTTCTAAATAACGTACCCCAATCACCACCCTCCCACTCAAGATAAGCAAACTCTTTCTTCCAGCCAAGGTTGTTGTCTGGTACTGATTTACCATTAAAGATAGGGGGACTTTGGAGCGAAGTTTGATATATACCCAACTAGAGTAAATAGCAGGGCTATTGTAAACTTGGAAAATTTTACGGAAAAGGGCGACAGATAAAGGAAGGTTTTGCCTCAGGCACAAAACCATAAAACACAGGATTATTCTCCATGCATTTGGGGGTAGTTGACAAGGGTTGCACTGAATGTCAGCTAAAAGGCGGGGAATGAACTCGTGAAAAGGGAAGCGGAGACCAGCTATTAAACACTCCCTATATACACACAAAGCATTGGGCCTCCAGTGACAAGGCCTGTCACCTGGCCCAGTTGGGACAAGCTTATAAGGTTTTCTAATCTTAAATAACTTATTATATTTAACAATTTCATCAGTATCGTGATATGTATTACAACAATCATATGCATCTAACTCTGCTAAAGAGGGGTAGTCATCTGCTCGCTCATTTAGCATATCTAAAAGAGATGTGTAAGAAGAACGAATTGTGATGGTACCTTTTGAAGAGGATGCGTTCATTTTCAGAAGCCGAGCTTGAGTTTTGTCCGCCATTGATGCATGAGAGCTTGAGAACTTTGATTTAAAATGGAGAAGATGACCGGAGAAGAAGGCTGGAGTATGCCGTGAGAAAAACTTCGAACGGAATTTAGAGAGAAATTTCTTAGCTAAAGACTGAGAAGTGAGAAGTAAAAAAGAGAAGTGAGAAATGAGAGTGTGAAAAATGAATTCTCAACTCTCACTCTTATATAGGAATGAACAACCGGTTGGAATACTCTCAAACGGTTAGAAAACCTACAGTGACCGGTCAGAATTTCAAAATTGACCTACTAAAGGCCCATGAAACCGGCCCAAATAAAGACCCAATTCTGGAACGTTCCTAGAAAAATATCTTGAAAAAATATCAAGGATATTTTGAAGAAATATCAAAGATATATCTGAAGTTTATAAAAATCCTAAACCCTAACGAAAAATTTGGAATTTGAACTGAGAATAGCCTGGACAGGCCCATTATAACTATGAAGTCAAAGCCCATTCAAAAAGAAAGAAGGTATTTGTAAAAAAATACACACTCCCGGGAAAACATGTTAAGCCTCGAAGGCCCAAAAATGGAAAGGCCCGTCAAAAAAGCCATTCTGAGGCCCTTATTTCGATCAAGATTCTGGTCGAAACGACCAAGAATCCTGGTCGAAAAGTCATTAGACCAAAGCCATTCCGAGGCCCTTATTTCGATCAAGATTCTGGTCGAAACGACCAAGAATCCTGGTCGAAAAGTCATTCGACCAAAGCCATTCTAATCAAGGCCCTTATTTCGATCAAGATTCTGGTCGAAACGACCAAGAATCCTGGTCGAAAAGTCATTCGACCAAACCAATTTTGAGGCCCTTATTTCGACCAAGATCCTGGTTGAAACGACCAGGAATCCTAGTCGAAAATCCCTTCGACCAACAGAATTTTTTATGCTTATTTCGACCAAGATCCTGGTCGAAACGACCAGGAATCCTAGTCGAAAATCCCTTCGACCAGCAGAATTTTTGATGCTTATTTCGACCAAGATCCTGGTCGAAACGACCAGAAATCCTAGTCGAAAATCCCTTCGACCAAGATTTTGTGAGGCCCTTATTCGACCAGAATTCTGGTCCAATTCCTGGTCGAAATTCTGGTCGAAAAAGTTTGTTTCTGGTCGAAATTTGTTTTGAAAACTGATTTTTGGACAGCAAATCTTTGTGGACAGGAAATTTTGATACCTGTGGGTACTATAAAAATCCTAAATAGGATAAATGTAAAAGTACGAGGAATTTTGTGAATAATTCCTTGAAAAAGATAAGCAAAAATTCTATAACTAAAGTTATTGAATAATTGTTTAGCCTCGAACAAGGCACATCGTTGTAAACGTGTAGGTCGCTCCACACCTTACAAAAAGACGATATTCGTGAAACACTAGTGTACGATTATAAACCCTGACCCAAGTCTCGGAAAATGTAATAACCCTAACTTCAGTAATGCTACAGTGGTTACATGAATAGTAAATTTCGAGGATTTAGAGAAATGGTATATAGGTACTCTATAATGGAAACATAAAATGAATAAACAGAAACCATATTAGTGTTGTACAATGGAAATAAGTGACTCGAAATGACGATAGATTCCAGAAATTCCTGAAACATGGATTTTGAGGATTTTGATTTCGAATAAGCTTCTATTGGACATTAAGGAGCATGGAAACATTATAAGAATTATATATTGAGGAATTATTGAATTTATATTTAACCAAGGGATTATTAAGTTAAGAGAATACCAATGGAATTTGGATTGTTAAATGATCTCAAAACCACTGAGATAATGAGGTACATTCGAAACGAACCACAATTAGACGAGTATGGAAACCAAGCAACCAAGATTAGTAATATAACAAGGATACATACCATATTATTATCCAAGATTATTAGCATAATACTTAGAAAATCAAGAAAAAGAGAATTATGAGGTCATGTAAGTGATGTCATCTTCCACTAAACCAAAATTAAGGGTAGATTAGTCTTTTAACACATAGATTTTTACCAAGCTTCCAATACACTCTAAATTAAGTAAGATTAAGAGGAGATAAGATCAAACAAACAAAAAAATCTCTCCCCACTTCCTTCTTCACTACATTCGGCAAAAATAAGAAAAAAGGAGAAAAACAAAATCAAAAACCCTAGCTAACATCAAGATTAAATCAAGGGAAAAATTATGGAGGCTCTTGGAGGTTAGAAAGGATCATCTACAAAGTTTCATAGCAAACCAACACCATTTAGTAAGGTAATAAAATCTCCAAAGTTGATGGATGAATAGTGATGAATAGTAGTTTCAAGAACTAACATTGTTTTTATGATTCTTTTAGTTGATTCAAGCTATTGTAAGGTTGTTTAAGGGCTAGCTAAGGATTATTAAGTGTTGATAAAGCTTCAAGAAGGTATAAACATGCTTGCCCTTTTGTATTTATGATAGATATTGTTGTGTTTAGTGATTAAGTGGTATAAAGGTTATGTTTATGATGTTATAAGTGTTTGTAAGTGGTTTGAGTTGATTTTGGAAGGAGTTTGGGAGTGTAACCATGGCTGGTAATGAAGACCACATGGTGTAGGTGATGATTATTGTGTTTGATGATTGGTTTTGGAGGAGTTTGATTTTGGAAAGCATGAAATTATAGCCGTTATAATGTCCGATTTTCGTTAGAACGAAATCTGCCCTGTTTTGTGACCCCTGCATTCGTACGGTACCTCACTGCCTAGGTTACCAATTGACCATGAAATGATAGAGCTTAGTTCATAGATCGTTTTGATATAAGGTGCGTTAAAATCTGATGAACGGTTTAGGAGAAAAGTCAGTTTTAGTGAAAGGTGTTCGAAAACCGAGAAAACGTAATTGTATCAATTTTGAGGTTAAAGTTACCATCCTTAGACATTTTATTAAGCCACGAAATTTTGGGATAGTGTAGTAGGGTGATCAGAGGACCCTTGACAGTTGACCTTGCATTAAAATTTGAAATCCATATTTTCTGAGAATTTTTACAGTTAAGGGTGGTCGTTAGGGAAAATGGTGAAAACCCTGAAACTTCGATTTAGTTTATACATGGTTAAGTTCTTGAACCTTTGGGGTAATAGTGATACGTTAGGCATATATTAAAGTATCAAGGTTAGTGTTATACAAGAGTGTAGTGAGTAAGAGATGTGATATTCTAATGACGGTCCTTTTGTGTTTATAGAAACTCCGGAAGAGGGACCATCCTTACTGTCAGGATACAGGAACAGAGGCAAGATTTTTCTATCCTTACTTTGAAGATTATTTATCCTTGGAATAAAAATGACATTATGGAATATATATATGATGCTATTGTTGTTATGTTGCAAAGAATATATTTCCTTGATTTTGGGAAACTAAAGAGATATGGAAAAGAATGGTATCAGTTGTTATCCAGGGTTATATGGTTTATAATACTATATTAAAAATATTCTTTTTGGTGTTAGTGGTATTATAAATATTATTTGATTATTAATTACTACTTTTTAAGTAGACGGAATATGTTATGGATATAAAAGCATATTTAAATTCTTGAATATAAAAGAGATGTCTGAATCATAATCAAAGTATTATGTTATGTATATATTTTATAGAACTAATGTGCGAGAATGGAAATGAGATGAGTGAATGATATGTGGAAATGAAAGTGAGAAAATGGAAATGTGGAATGACATTTAGTAAATAGAATAACGATTTGACAAAAAGGGGGATAGCAATAAAAAGCGTAAGAGGCTGTGTGCTGCACAGTCCAGCAATCAATATTTTAATTCGGCCCAAGAGTTGCCGAAGGAGGATGTAGTGGTGTACCTTCCTCCAGGGGGATGTAGTGGTGGACCTTCCTCCTTCTACCGGTAGTAAAAAGGGACGGATACGGAGGGCGACTGATCATCGTGCCTCACGTATTCGGCAACAGTGAAAACCCCTACAATATTTGAATAAAGAATCAATGATAAAGTCAGATTGGTATACTGAAAAGAGAAAATGATATGAATGATAGAATTATTGTTATAGATGAAGAGAAACTGATTTTATATTAATTTATAAATTGTTGCATAAGAAGGAAATGATAAGGTGATAGTGAGATTTATTCAAGTATTCATATTACCTTGGAATATTACACGGAAAGGTCATATTGATTGTATATTGTTAAGAAGAGAAACTGATATTGTATTATCCTAGATTTCTTTCTTATAATATTAAGTGGATGATGTATTATTAAATAAGAGTTTTATTCTCCCCTAAAGTTCATAATTGGTTACCACTTACATATGTAAATATATGTATACTTGGTTATATTTTAAATTCTAGTTCACAATATTATCTTGCTGAGCTATCATAGCTCACTCTTGCTACTTATGTATATACAGCTAGGACCAATGTCAATACTACGTACGACACCCCGCAAGAGGGTAGGGGGAAGGCGACCTATTGAGCGAGTACTGGCGACCGTTCCCGAGGTAGATGACAAGCGCAAGGGGTTTAGTGGTCTTATGTATATTAAGTGTGTAAGTGTGTAAGGTTGTAATAAATTTGGTTGTTGAAATGCTTCTTGTAGAAGCATCACTCAACAATGTACTTAAGTATGATTCTGGGTTTGTAATAACTGTTTAACTCTAAACTTTTATTATGGTGAATGTTGTTCTCTGAGCATATGATTGGTGTGTGTGTGTGTATTACTGTGGGGTCAATTGCATAAGTATTAATTATAAAAAAAAACCCAAGAAATATTGATTTTGAATGGAAGTTGGTCCGTGATGGCCCAGATCCCCAACCCCGGATTTGGGGCTGTCACAGAAAAGACTGTTGAAATTTCAAGGAAAACCTGATCAGTTTTCCTAGAAGTTGGGGGGCAAATGATATGGGCTAAAAGTGAGCCCTAAAGACACATTTAATGTGGCATTAATTAGACCTAGTACGGTCCGAACGTGGGGCCCACCAGATGGCCCAAAACCCTAATTAAATATTAATTTCGTAATTAATATTTAGAGCTTAATTAACAGTTGGGAAGTACGAGTCAGATAAGGATATTATCTCTCCAAAGAGTAGCCTCCAAGGCACATAGTCATACAGGGAAACAAACTCCTACAAGGTAGGAGTCTAGAACTTTCTTGAAGGCTGACTTGCCCACCAAGTGACCTAACCCTATCACAAGTCTTAGGTTTCTCAGCCTATATAAAGGGTCAGACCCCTCACCCTAGAACTACGTTTTTTGGCTTGATCTTTGATATACATCAAAGTACATAGGCATCTTGTGAGGACAGATTCAGCCACGAGCACGAGAGCAGTTATTAAAGCACGAATCTCACGCACCCTAGCATTAAATACAAGCAAACCCTAGTCGCAATCTATTAACCTAGTTTTTATTCCACAACAATTATATAACTCGCATTTATTTACACCTAGAAAACACAAATCATATGATACACCATATCAATTATAATATTCTTTAATTGAAAGAAATTCAAATCTAAATCACAAATATTTACCATTTTTAAAAAATCACAATTATTTGCACCAAAAAGGATAAAAATGTACAGCAAAAACATTATTATGCCGTCCGATCCGGTTGGACTTTACCCATCCCCGTGTAGGCTGTTCCAGCCTTGTATAACATAAACATACCATATACGTATATAATACTCCCTCTGTATCACAAAGCTTTTCTTGTTTCCTTCAAAACACGGATTTTAAGAAAAAAGTGTATTGAATGGAGTAGTGGGTATTGAATATTATTTTTAAAGAGTAGTGGGTGGAGTAGTGGGTATTGAATATTGTTTTTAAAGAGTAGTGGGTGGAGTAGTGGGTATTGAATATTGTTTTTAAAGAGTAGTGGGTGGAGTAGTGGGTATTGAATATTATTTTTATAAGGCTTAAAATAGAAACAGGAAAGGTATTTTGAATGATCCAAAATAGTAAACAGGAAATGTTTTTTGAGATAGAGGGAGTATGTCAAGATCTATAGTTCATCCGTCCTAAAATACTTGTTCATTTTAAATTTTTTTCTTTTAAACCTTTTTGAAAAATATGAATTTTAACATTAAATGATGATTTATGAGTATGTATATTAAATATAGAGTTAAAGGAATGGAGGGAGTATCATTTTTCAATGTATTGATTAAGGATATTAGTTGGAAAATATTATCCAACTAACATCTATTTTAATATATGTATTTTTTGAGAAAAGAATTTGTAAATTGAGACAGAGGAGTAGTATACATTTCCTAGTGGGCCTAGGAAAACGGGCATATCCAGTTGCCGTTTGAACCAAACAAACCCTATCAATATCCATTTTCACACTTCCCAATAAAATCATCATATCCCCCCTTCTCTTACCTGTCGTCGACCCCATATAAATTGTTATCCATACTTTACTCCATCACCGTTGGATCATGCAGGCCAAATATTCATAGCCGTTGGATTAAAATCCAAACCCTGACCTAACCATGATTAATCCTAACCTCAACCAACCTTATTATTCTTGACTTGGTTAACCATTTATCAACCCCCAAACTTGGTTTTATTCACAATTTTATCCCTCTCCCTCATTTCAATCCCCCGCTATAAATCTAGGGTTTCAGCTAAGCTAGGTTTGCCCAACTGAAAAGCCAAACTGCCCTTTACAAAAATATCCCCAAAATACCCCTCCCTCCTCCTTTCTCTCTCTAGAAAGTGAAAGTCTAGTAACAGCTTTCCTTAACACTATCTCTCTACAAATGGCCAAGTCACCCAGAAGATCCAGCGGACCGGTGTTACCGATCCGGTCCAGTTTCCAACGGTCGGTTTCTCCGCCCGGCCGGTTCAGTACGTCGTCAGCTGCGGCAGCTGCTGCGACGTCGTTCGCGTCGTCGACGAATTCGAGCTTTTCTCCGGCGAGTTATTACAGATCCACATCACCGACGCGCGTGAATCTCAACGGTAGATTCGCGCCGGCGACGTCGTCGGTGCGATTCTCAATTGACCGATCCAGCTCGCCTGGACGATCCATGGTGGTTTCTCCCAGGGATCACGTGGTTCGAAAGCAAAACAGCAATTCACTGGCGAACATTCCGAAAAATGTTCCGAAGAAGACGTGTATGTGCTCGCCGACGAATCATCCTGGCTCGTTCCGGTGCAGTTTGCACAAGAATTTCAACAATTCACACTCGATGACGTACTCACCGAACCGACTCAACGCCAGGAGATCGGCGATGACGAACTCACTGGTCCGTATCGGAACGGTGGAAGGAGATCTCGTGAAACGTGCTTTAGCAGCTTTGATTCGTCCATCATCACATCAACAAAGACGGAGAGCTGGATTTGAACCGAGACCTAGTCGGCTTTCCGTCATGTCGAAAGCCGAAGAAAATTGATTGAATTGTGTTCAACAGGTTTGGTTAATTACTTTTATTCCTAATCATTTCTTGTTTCAGAACAATTCTCCGCAGAAAAGAATTGAAAATTGAGAGCGATGACGAGTTCCAAGTGACAGGCGGTGAATTCTATTCCGAATAGAAATGGATGTATTGCGGCGACTAGAAATTTTGAGATGTGTGTATACCATATAGTAGAAAATGTGTTTTGCAGCAAAATGATTGCAATGAAGAACAGTTTGGACTTTTTTGTTCAATTAACCACAAATCAAACACCTAAAATGAAACTAAAATTATCAACTCGGTAAAATTAAAAAATGGAAAATGGAATTGATTCAGTATCACAAGATCTGTGTGAGGGAATTGGATTCGGGGCTGTGGTTATGAATGGACTCGTGACTCGTCCGTTATGTTTGGCGTTATGAGTTGACTCGTCCGTTGTGATTTAACTCGTCCGTTATGCTTGAGGATTGGCGTTGTGAATTGAGTCGTTATGCTTGAGGAATTTCAGGGGACTCGTTCGTTCCTTGTGTTTGGCATATTCGTCGTGGATTCCCGTGGAAGGTACGTTAGTTACTATATTCTATTATTATTATTATTATTATTATTATTATTATTATTTATTATTTAAATAATAATATAATAGTTAAGTGTGTGTATTTGATGCGACTTTGTAAATTACATTACTGATTAATTTGATTAATGTGATAGAGAGGAGGGAAGTAGTTGTTGCAGGTACGAAATGTACGTGGAAAGGCAAGGTGGAAGTTTGACCAAGGACCCTTGACGCTTGAAAAATGGAACTGATCCCACCCAAACTGAGAACTGAGGAGGATGTGATTACTTGACAGCTAATAAAGATTCTTTGAATTAATAAAAATTGGATTATATTTAAATCAAAAATGATGATAATATTAATAATTGAATAAAAGGAGAATAATATACAAAATAAAATACTGCTAATTTTGGATGATGGTATGAAAGGATTTGGTGGATGAGGAGTGGTGGTGACCAACTAATAAACGCAACAAGTGCGGAAAATATGGACGAAAACAATACATAAAGTCATAAACAAAGTAGAGGTAAGGATTCATATATTCAACAGTCTTCATAAATAATTTGGGGGTAATTTTGGACAAATGATTTCATGGTGTTACATTGAATAAAGTAATAAATTTGGGGTGAATTTGGAACAAATTATTTCATACTCCCTCCCTCCGTTCCTAATTAGTAGTCCATTTTGAAAAAAACACACATCTTAAGAAATATTTAATGTCATATTTTGTTTCCATAGTTGCCCCTACTTATTGCATTAAATAATAACTTTTGAATGTATAATTAATTATAAAATCAAACATTGGAAATAGAAGTGTGGGGTAATTTTGGAAAAATTTGAAAAACATGCATTGAAATAATAAAAGAGATAACTATTTAGGAACAAATTTTTTTCTCAAAATGGACTACTAAATAGGGACGAAGGAAGTATATAATATCAGTATAGAGTTGGTTTTTTTCCAAACAGAAGAGATGAAAAATTATAAAAATAATCATTTTTTATAAAATTAACAAAAACATTTATTCTGAAAAATTGAATAATTCATTTGTAAGTAAATATATTGGATACGTAAATGAGAGTCGACCTACCCTAATTAACCTATCGCCCCCCATCCTCTTTCCCAATCTATCCTTCCCCCTCCCCTTCATTTCTCTTCAAGCCTCCTCCCCTTACTTCTCTAATCAACCGCCCTCCGATCTCCGCTTTCTGCTTGTTTTCTAATTCAATAAAATCGAGTGTTGTTTAAACCTCTCGAAGATTCCAATAAAGTTTTATTCTCGGATCTGTTTCGAATTTGAGTTTGGGCTTGATTGTTTTCTCAATAAATCAGATCTTTTGAATCAAAGGTCCGATTTTGTTTTCCCTTCTCGACTTTTGGCGTGTGTTTTAGTACCCCAATTTTTAGGTTGTTCTGCGTTGTTATATTTGTGGTTGTTATGTCTTTGTGTGTTATCAATGAGAATGATTTTGATGGAGTTTTGGGAGATCTGGATTACCACATCATTAATACTTTCGGCATATTTATAACTGGCTCTCGGCATGTAGATATCTGGGGTATGCTTGGAACGGTTGCGACCGCATGTGCTCACCTTTCACAAATTATAGTTGTTCATTATTCGAGTACTCTTGTTCCTCATTGCTTAGTTTTTGCAACTGAGTCACCTGAACACCGCAACAGCCATGGAACTATTGTGAAGTTCAATTGTGAAGCTATCATTTTCGGGACTGATGTAGGCTGGATTACTCGAGAAGCCTTTGTATTCATTTTCAGTTTCAAGAATCCTTGGATTCTGTGTGTTAAGTAGTCTGCAAACAATGCGGCTATTTGTTTAGTTCGTTTTGTTGTTTATCAACCTGATTGGATTGTCAATTGGGAATTTGTCCCGACTAGACTTGTTTTAACTTAATGGAATGAATTTACATTTTGTCAAAAAAATATATTGGATACGAGATATTTCACTAAAGTTAGGACAGTTGGATCATGGATGTCTCGTAAAAATGGATATTTTGTTGACAATTAGTATTTCATGGAATAAAATTGGCAAATTTTTCAAAATTAATAATTTATTTTATTTTATATAAAATTAGATTAAAATTGACCTTCATCCTAAAAGAAACGGATTTATTTAAAAGGGAATTTTTTTTTTTCCAATAAATTTGATGATGAAATGGAATGAGGTGAGTATAATATATTAAAATTTATTTCATTTAAAGATATCAGCATCATGAGAAAACTTAAATAAATATAGCCTCAACTCTCAAGAGGTACTATGACTTATTAGGCCGGACATGTGATAACAGCTGTTGCCAGTTGTGGATGATACAATATTTGTACCAGTAATTTAGAAAATTTAAATTTTAATATACTTATATTTTTTTTTTTGTGGGGAATAATAAAATTCATTCATGAAAAGAAATAGATGATACATCTGAAAAGATAGTAAAAGCTTATTATCTAGCCGAAAGGTATGCTTAACCAATCTATGGGTCTAACGACCCATTAGAAAGAGATTCCCCCGGAAGTTTAGATAATATCACCTTTATATCCACCAAAAAAAGCCTCGTTAAAAAACCCCACAAGAGCAAAATCCTTTGGGAAAAAAACTCAAGCGGGGAAAAAGAGTGCCCTACTAAAATAAAAGATTACATCATTTTACAAAAGCCTAAAAATCAAAAGATTAAAAACTTCTTGATTCTTTGGCTTGATTCTTCCACTATGGTAATCCATGATCCCGCCTTCATACATCTTTTCACACTACTTCCCATCAAAATAGGTATCTTGTTGATTCCCCTAAAATCCAAAATTCCGCCATCATCCATATTCTCTTTACATTTATTTCCACCCACGAAAACTGAAAATATCAACCCAACAAATAAAACTATGTCATTAATATACTTATATTTATATGTACGCGAATATATCAAAAATAACAATCCCTTGCCTCCTGTTTTAAAAATAGATACAAAAGATGCAAAAGTGAGTACTCCCTTATTTCAAAGAAAATGTCCAAAATGCTTATATTTGGAGTCTCATGATCCAAAATGTTGGAAGGCGAAAGTAGTGCTCCAAAATATCGACAGATTACGCATCTCACCGATACGTGACCTGGAATGAGCATTTCTCGAATGCGTATCACAAATCACGCATCTCTGAGCGTGATGACGTCATTTTCACATATGCAGATCGGCGTTGCTCTGAAAGCGAAAATCATTTGAAAATCGTCGTGCTTCGTCCATGCTATTCCGATTACCTTCAATACATCCAAGAACATGAAAATGAAGCCCATACGAAGCACATTACATTCCCCCATCGATTTGTTAATTTGTGGCCCCGTAGGGGCGTACACGAGGAAGTCGAAAAACGAAATCGGAAAATGGAGCTTGAATTGGGCCTTTTCAATCTAGCGAAACAAACAAAAATCGAAGGATAGGTGGTTGTAGAGGAGGAGCAGACGATTCTTTTGATATATAATACGATAGTGGTCGATGCCTGGACAGTACAAACGAACTGGTCGAAGTTTTAGTCGATGATAACGCCACCGGCGAAGCTTTGGGGACGATGAACAGTGGCTTCAGACACGCATGTTGAACATGCGCATCTCATTTCACGCATGCTCAACATGCGTGTCTGAAGCTACTATTGTTCACAGAGCTCAGTTGCATTTTGTGAAAGACACGCATTTGTCGAAGGAGTGTCCGGACACTCCTTTCACACATGCGTGTCTGCAGGGTATTTAGGGTCATTCCACCCGAAAATAGATATTTTGGACCAAAAGTTTTGGGAGGTGGGTATTTAGGGCCATCACCCCTTGTTCCATTGAATTATTTACTATACATTGAAATTGGACACGAAAATCTAAGAAAAATGTAAATTAGTATTGTAAAATAAAAAAAAATGAGTAAAAAGATGTGATCAATCAATATTTAATATTTAAAGTGAGTTTAGTTAGGAAAAATAATGAATTTAATTAATTTCAATATTGTAATTTTTTTTATTATTTCCAGAAAGTATTGAAATTAAATAATTAAGAAGGATATCAAGAAAAGGAAAATGTTAGGAAATAATTCGGATAGTGAAAGTATTTCATGTTAATACACACAAGATGTTGTGGTAATTACAAAAATTGATTAAATATTTACAAATTTACCATTGAAATATATTATATATTCATATAACTTCTTTAAATACGTATTTATGAACATTTTTTTCATCTATTATTATTTTCTCTTTAAAAAATGTAATAATTTAAACAAAACAATAAACATAACATAAACATATATAAAAATACTACCATTTAAAGTCATAATAAACCAAAAAAAATATTATTGATATGAGCTCCTTTCACTAAGTTTCAAACTGAAATTTTGAAGTAATTTCACTTTCAATTATTTTAAATTTATTATAAATTTATCCAAATGAGCTCTATATCATACTCCAAAAGTAAAAAACGATGAATATGTTACAACAATAAGCAAATAAATTAAAAAAGGAATTCATTCATGAGGCTTGTTAATGTTGATATCAAAACTTAAAAATTTGCATTTTTGACAAAAAACTTCATTGTTAAAAAGAAAAATGTGATCTAGATATTTGTTCATTCTACCAATTTATAAGTAAATGGATTGAAATGGTATGTATAGATTTAAATTTATTTATTCGGAAAAAATTTAAACATTCGATAAATTTACACCTATGCTAAAAATCATCATTATTGCAAAAATCTTGATATATATAATTATTCGTTCACTTGCATTTACTCATACGTTTATGTATTTAAGGTTATATTTCGAGTCAAGACGAGTTGGGTATTTACTAAACTAGTTCGAGTTGTCTAATAAACGAGTCGAGTCGAGTTTACTCGCGAGCCAAACAAACCGAATTTAAACGAGTCGAGTTGGGTTTACTCACGAGTTCAACAATTAAAAATAAATAAGCAATTTTCAATATTTAAAAAAAAAGGTCAATTTAAATATTTTTTATTTCAAATTGTAAACGAGTTCGCGCTCGAGTCGAGTCGGGTTTAAGAGTTCGAGTCGGGTTTTAATCGAACTCGGCACATACTCAATTTGGCTCGTTTAACTAAACGAGTTCGGACTTATGTTCGAACTCGGCTCATATATGAGATGGAGTCCAATCAAGTCTTGTTAAACGAGTTCGAGCTATTCATGAATAGTCCGACTCGAATTACAACCATATATGTATTGAATTAGTATTTACAATTTTCAATTTTTGTTAAAAGAGAAATCATTTTGAAAAAATTGAAAATTGAAAATTATATTTTGTAACGATTCATCCATATTGAAAAATTTTGGATTGAAAAATGTGATGTTTTTCCTAAGCATATGAATTTAATAGGTAATTTCAATTTTAAATTTTATTAATTTAAATTAAAAGTAATTGATGAACTAAATGAAGTTGAGATCTAGTTGAATGTTAAACTAGCAGTTAAACTCAATTTCAATATGTCACGACATCCACGTCATTTTTCATTAGAATTTAATCATAATTGACGGAAATAACCACCTTGCAAGTTTTTAAATATTTTATTAATTGATTGAATTTTTTTAATATGGTTACTCATTTGTAAGTTACTACTGACTATAGTGATTTGTTAGTCATTTAACACAATTTTGGACGATAAGTGACATTCAACTTGCAACTGATGTTGCGGGATGTAAAAAAAGTTTGATATTTTCAACAATTGATGAGGCCTGTCAGTAAAAATTAAACTGTACATCTTTTGTTCACTTGGTGCACATCTTCTTTGATGTAAGTTGATAGCATGTTTTTTTTAACTTCAATCTCTGATTTTTCGAGAGCTGATAATATTTCGATTGTGAATCATCTGAGACACCATTCAATGACCATTGTTTTTACAAATAACTTTTGCAGGTGAACTAGTACAAATGCAGTTTTACAGCTAGAAGATGAAGCTTTTTGTCATTTGAATTTGTTAGTGATTTTTTTATTGCACTCTTGAGATTATGTGTTTTTATCTTTGTGATGAAAAAATTTATTTGAGCCAACTTTTCAATCGGTAAGGGTCGCAAATTTATTGCTTGTAAAACAAATTTATGCAATGTCTTAGGTAGTGTGCCCTGTAAACAAGTTAGGACCTGTATATGTGAAAGGGAAAACTGAAAAGAGACGCAATTGTTTCTTTCATATGGCTTAGTAGCATCTGTATAATTATCTTGATCAATAAAAAGTCTTTTCCTTTTAAATGATTGGTTATATTTTGAGTTGTTCTGGAGTCCGCTCCATACCAACTTAGCTGCCCGGCGCTACTATTGGCATAACAACCGGTACATGATACTCCTATGGTTTTGATGATCACATTCAGCAAGCTATTTGCTTGTAGTTTGATATAAAACATTGTGTTATGGTTGTACTAACTTGGTTTTGCAGGGTTTATTAAGTCTACTAATTGTTTACAGAGAATATATAAACAGCAAGCCATTTGGTGTTACAACAGAGACAGTTTGGCAAGCCATTTGCACTGACAGACACAAACAGCAAGCCATTTGCAAACTGCCAGAAATCCTGAAGACTTATATCAAGACAAATTCTCATGGATTTATTTCAGGAAATATATTGTGAGGATTCTTTATTATATAATACGTACACAATATATTCTAGAGCTCAAATCTTTTTAAATATCTTTCTTTAAAACAAATCATACAACTTATAGGAGTTTCCTTATTTAAAAGATTTTCTTTCTACAAAATCTCCTATACACGTTTTCTATCTATACAAATAGAAGGGTTATGTTTTCTACGATTCATCTCTTCCAAACCTTCTGTCAAAACGGTCACAAGAACGTTGCAAAATCTCTCTAACCAATTGAACGTTAGAAATTGATTTCTAAACGTTTGAAATTGATTGATTGATTTTAGAACGTTGGTTGTGAAGCTTTATAAGGTTGCTATTGTGTTCATTCGTTTTTAATCAATCAGAGAAGCACACAAAGAATACACAACTCAGTTTTTCATTGCTATATTCATTCGATTCTCTCGAGCTCTTAATATATCATATACGTACTATATCTTAGAGAGTTCATTAGGTTGAGTTGTATTGATTCAAACATTGTATTGTTCAATTTGTATTGAATATTTGCTGTACAAGTTTGGCTTAAAGTTTTGGGTGGGTCGAACTAGACTAGAGAAGGATACTTTGGAAGTATTGCTTAGAGAGTTGGTTCAGCACAGCAAACAGCAAGCCATTTGTCAGCAGGATTGGTAAGGTTGAGTTGCTGGGCATATTGGCTAGGGAACAAGGGTTTGGTGGACGTTGCTAGAGAAGTATACTTGGGAAGTATAGCTTAGAGATCAAGTTCAGAAACAGGTGTTCAGCAAGCCATTTGTCAGCAGCTGGGTTAAAAGGGAGATATATTATTGTATCTTGTAATTGGTTTATTTCGTTGATCAATAATATATTCTCTTACCAAGTTGGTAAGGGACCAGGACGTAGACCATAGGGGTTAGGGGTCGAACCTGGCTAAAAGTCTCTGTGTTCTTTATTTTCTGCTCTTTACTTACTGCTTGCATTTAGCTTACTGTTTCTGCACTTTACTGTACTGATTATCTGTGCATTCAGCATACCATTTGTCTCTGCATAAAACGAAATCAGTAAGCTGTTTCTGGTAATTTTTAAAATCGGACTTAGTTGAATATAGTTACCCATTTACACCTATTCACCCCCCTCTAGGGTGCATTTTTCATTTGGTATCAGTGCTTTGGTGTACTAACATTTCTGTAACAGGAAAGTACAGATCCTATGGCACCCGCTTATGCAGAAGGAGAATATTTAGACATGCCACCACTTCTCAATGGGATTGAAAATTATGATGCTTGGAAACAGAGAATGAAGGTGCTTCTCAACAGAAATGATGCAATTGAATGGAGAGTCGTTAAAAAGGGTCCATTCACTTTTCCGGACAAAGATGGCAAGCCAAAAGACGTTGATGATCTCTCAGATTCAGAATTGATAAAATCAGGCTATAATGGAAGAGCAAAGTACACATTAATATGTGGTCTTTCAGAGTCAGATTTTGATAAGGTCTCTTCATGTAGCACAGCAAAAGACATATGTGATACCTTAAAAATGCATTATAAAGCTAAAACAACAAAACAGCGTGCTGATTTGAAAGATAAAAGGAAGTCAAAGGCTCAATTGACTTCGAATGATGAAAAAGCTATTTCTAGTGAAGTCCCAAGTGAAGAGATAATAAACTCTGCATTTGTTGGCATTGATGATATAGGAAACACGGAAGAAGTTCTTGTAGATAGTGATGTGTCTGATTCTGAAGAAGATCAAAGTGAGGTAAATTCTTTTAATGATTATATATCTTCAGATGATACTATGTTAGATACACTAACAATGCAGGAACATACAAATATAAGCACTGTGGAGTTCATGGAACTAAAGGCTGAAAAAGATGAGCTTGAAAAGACAAATACTCATTTAAAGAAAATCATTTCTGATCTCATGATCCAAAAGACTCCAGCTAGAAATGATGATAAAATGGTTGTGGATCTAAAGGCAAAAGTCTCTCAACTTGAGGGAGTAAATCGTATGGTTCTAAAAAGAAATGATGTACTAATGGAGGAACTCAAAGAGCGGATGAATGAAATCAAAGGGCTTAGATCTGATGTTAATATGAAAGCTAAAACATTGGAATCATACAAAATGAAGGAATCTAGTCAAGCCGAATCCTCAAAAACTGCTGAAAAGAGAGTTCAGCAAGCTGAACTCATCAAACAGCAAGCTGAAGTGATCACCCTCCTAGAAACAGAAGTTAAAGATCTCAAGAAGGGCATGGAAACTTTTGTTCAAGGTGAAGACACTTTAAAAACAATGATGAAGAAGGCAAATGTACCTTTGGTCAGAAAAGGTGTTGGTCTAAACTTCAACAAGAAAGATAAGGTGCTCAAATATGATGGAAGGAATGGCATTCCCTACAATTATGCTATGCCTTGGAAGACATGCAACAAATGTGGTAGAAAAGGACATCTGGAAAAGAATTGTGTGGTTCAAGTATATCATAAGACGAAAACAGCATACCATAATGGATCAGTCAGACAGAAAACAGCATACCAGAAAGGACCAGTCAGACAGCAATCAGCATACCAGAATGCTTCTGGCAGAAGACAAACAGTTTACCATTATCAGTCTGGCAGAACACAAAGGACTACAAATCAAGCACCAAAAGTGATACAACAGTGGATCAAGAAATCTGATCTACATGTTCTTTATGTCCTATCAACAAACCATGGTGGATCCAATAAAATTTGGGTACTCAAGTAGTAAGTATGTTATTTGTCCTCGTACAGTTATTTGAATATGATTATATTATGGTACTAACGAGATTCCTCTAGTACATAGATGGGACAAATATATGTATATGTATTGTATTATGCAGGAAACAAGAAAGAAGAATACTATTATGATCAGTTGGAATGTATATTGTCTAATCAGCAAGCTATTTTCCAGTCCAGAAGAACAATTGTTATCGATGAATATCCTGGAAATGTGTATTCAGCATGCTGGTTTGATTTATTCAACTTTATAATTATAACTAGCCTCATGCTTGTTAAATGCTTTACCACATGTTTTATTCTTATATGCTTATCTTCTTGACCCTTTTCTGATGATGTCATAGGGGGAGAAGAACATGAATACATGAGGATAAAAATGGTTATAATGTTATATGTTGGATATTTCACTAATGTTTCATGCAGGGATGAGTCATATTTATAATTGTGCTAACCTGATTATATGATGAGATATTATGTTAATCAGGGGGAGCATTGTTTTAGGGGGAGCAACATAGTCTCTCCGATGTATTCAAGTATGTCATCATCAAAAAGGGGGAGAATGTAACGTGATGTTTTGATGATGAATACAAAGGTAACTTGGTTGATGTTATGGAAAGTCAAAGATTTAAAGCTATCTGTTCAGCTCGCTAGAACCAAAACAGCAAGCTGACAAGCACAAAATGGGTAACGTTGGCTTACCGTTTGTATCTGAACTGTTCATATGCTACTATCATGATTTGTTTGTTCTCTATGCTTATTCCAGACCTGAACTAATGTTTCTTTTTGATGGATTAAGGGGGAGAAATTTAGGAGAACTTAATTGCTTGTTTGGTCAAGATATTCGGTTTAGATATGATTATTATGCTTGTTTATCTTAAATCTGTTTTATATCAAAATGTACTAATATGCAGGGATTTAGGGGGAGCTTTCTTATTCTCCTAAATAATGTGTAATCATAAAAAAGGGGGAGATTGATACTCCTATGGTTTTGATGATCACATTCAGCAAGCTATTTGCTTGTAGTTTGATATAAAACATTGTGTTATGGTTGTACTAACTTGGTTTTGCAGGGTTTATTAAGTCTACTAATTGTTTACAGAGAATATATAAACAGCAAGCCATTTGGTGTTACAACAGAGACAGTTTGGCAAGCCATTTGCACTGACAGACACAAACAGCAAGCCATTTGCAAACTGCCAGAAATCCTGAAGACTTATATCAAGACAAATTCTCATGGATTTATTTCAGGAAATATATTGTGAGGATTCTTTATTATATAATACGTACACAATATATTCTAGAGCTCAAATCTTTTTAAATATCTTTCTTTAAAACAAATCATACAACTTATAGGAGTTTCCTTATTTAAAAGATTTTCTTTCTACAAAATCTCCTATACACGTTTTCTATCTATACAAATAGAAGGGTTATGTTTTCTACGATTCATCTCTTCCAAACCTTCTGTCAAAACGGTCACAAGAACGTTGCAAAATCTCTCTAACCAATTGAACGTTAGAAATTGATTTCTAAACGTTTGAAATTGATTGATTGATTTTAGAACGTTGGTTGTGAAGCTTTATAAGGTTGCTATTGTGTTCATTCGTTTTTAATCAATCAGAGAAGCACACAAAGAATACACAACTCAGTTTTTCATTGCTATATTCATTCGATTCTCTCGAGCTCTTAATATATCATATACGTGCTATATCTTAGAGAGTTCATTAGGCTGAGTTGTATTGATTCAAACATTGTATTGTTCAATTTGTATTGAATATTTGCTGTACAAGTTTGGCTTAAAGTTTTGGGTGGGTCGAACTAGACTAGAGAAGGATACTTTGGAAGTATTGCTTAGAGAGTTGGTTCAGCACAGCAAACAGCAAGCCATTTATCAGCAGGATTGGTAAGGTTGAGTTGCTGGGTATATTGGCTAGGGAACAAGGGTTTGGTGGACGTTGCTAGAGAAGTATACTTGGGAAGTATAGCTTAGAGAGCAAGTTCAGAAACAGGTGTTCAACAAGCCATTTGTCAGCAGCTGGGTTAAAAGGGAGATATATTATTGTATCTTGTAATTGGTTTATTTCGTTGATCAATAATATATTCTCTTACCAAGTTGGTAAGGGACCAGGACGTAGACCATAGGGGTTAGGGGTCGAACCTGGCTAAAAGTCTCTGTGTTCTTTATTTTCTGCTCTTTACTTACTGCTTGCATTTAGCTTACTGTTTCTGCACTTTACTGTACTGATTATCTGTGCATTCAGCATACCATTTGTCTCTGCATAAAACGAAATCAGTAAGCTGTTTCTGGTAATTTTTAAAATCGGACTTAGTTGAATATAGTTAACCATTTACACCTATTCACCCCCCTCTAGGGTGCATTTTTCAGTACACCATAGGTTGGCCCAACCCAATCCTCTCGTACTAGGGTTGGCTCCTCGCAGTTCTCCCTTTAACACCAACTAGCATAAAAACCCGTGCGAGGCACGGGTCGCTAGCTTAAATTGTATTTTTTAATTAAACTATTCATGATCAGTATCGTTTGAAACATGTGATTGATTTTCATAGATTTCATCTTGTTACTGGCCTATGTGGTTATTGTGTACTTACTTAAATATGTTCAAATTTATACTTTGAAAATTAATATGAGTATTGATAGCAATCAGGTCAAGTTTTAATTTTGTTGTGGGTCATAGAATATAATTTGAGTGTTTTATGGATGTTGTCTAATTATTAATTAAGACGATTTTTCAAAGCACCTACATTCCTAAACTTTCTTAAAAAATGATGCATCCATTTAGCTGGATCTCCAGTAATATTCAAGGTAGAAACTTAATAGTCTTCAAGATGCTGCATTATGAGAATGTAGGTTTCAGCCTGATTCCAATCAAAAACCTTCGTAAATCTTCTAAAACTTCTTAGGTCTTGCGCTTTTACTTCTTAAAACTATATTTCTAACTCTTTTATTTGTTTTCTTCTAATTTCTTCATTTTAAGAATTATTTGCCTTTATTTCTCTTCCGATTTCCGTCTTACTTTCATTGAGTTACCTCCATAAATAATATAAGATATGGTCCTTTTTTCCCATAAAATGTCATATTTTAAATTGAACATTAACTAATTTGTATATAAAAGGTAATGTGTTATTTGTAGAATTCGTCTTTTTGAAGCCAAATATTTTTATGACCCAAATAGTTTGACTAATAAATTATTGTATCTGATTTCGTAATATAAAAATTTCATTTTACGTTAACACCTCAACATTTTTTACTATAATATATTGTTAGATAATATCCATCATATTAATTATAATATCGGTTTATAACCCAATTGTGTATTTTACGTAATTATTTTATCGATAAATGATAATCATTAAATAGTCCAAAACTCATTTAAAATGCAGTAATATTTAATTAATAACATTTCACCAATATCACACACATACATATTCTGTGTATAATTTAAAATACATGTGAATATGTGATCTAATGGTATGAAGATGCACAATTTAACTCGGTGATCCACGTTCGATTATCATTAAAAATAATACTTCTATATATTTATAGGAACTTAGGAGTAAATTGGTGCTTTCAAATCAGTAATAAAGTACTTTAGTTATTGACTTGATCATATTTGTAATATTTTTCATAAAAAATACATTATGCATTTCATATTGTTTCTTTATATAAAACCAAATATTGCCCCGCTTAAGCGGTATACATAGAGATATCATATGTATTATTGAAAACACTTATAGATGAGTGCTTAGGTTGTTTAAAGGAATAATTATATAGTATTTTTATTATTATTATTATTATGATGATTATTATTGTTATTACAATTTTATAATATTATCAAACCATATATTATGTATCAATAATTTATATTTTAATTTAATATGTTATAGTTCAAATCAATAAATGTAAATGCAACATGACAAAAAATTATTAACATGTCGCAATATTAAAATTTTTTCACTAAAACAACACACACATACATCTTTTATGTGTATGATTTAAAACACATGTGATTAAGTGGTGTAGTGGTAAAAAGATTTGTTAATTAACTCGGGGATCCAAGTTCAATTCCCACCAACCACAACTTTTTCAAAAAATTGAGAATAGACGAATAAATTAGTAATCATACTACATTAAAAAGTCGCACAACACACATACATCTATAATGTGTATGATTTAAAACATATGTGATTGAGTGGTGTAGTGGTAGGAAGATTTGTTAAATAACTTGAAGATCCAAGTTCAATCCCCACAAACCACAATTTTTTCAAAATTTTGAGAATAGAGGGATAAATTGGTAATTACAATACATTAAAAAATCTCACTATTTTTATCTTGTGTTGGCCTATTATATATATAATAGATGGTAGATAGGAACCAAACTGTCTCACGACTATTGCCCGTTGAATTTGTTAATCGCCTTTCGATGTCTAATATATACAACAAAAAACACGGAAGAGTCATGGACAAAAAAACAATTGGCATGATAGATGGATTCAGTGTGATGACTGATTCCGTTATTGTTGATAGTAATTTTTTGTATAAGTTCATTCGTAGGGAAGGATTGATATTAATATAAGTTCAAGTTGTTATTCCTTAAAATCTAGAAATGAGAAGAATATTTGGGTGTTTGTTTGCTAACTAAATTTAACTATAAAGCAAGTAAAAATTACGATTTAACGATGGTAAAAAAACAATCCATAAATAGGGTTCTTCATTGGTAGTAATGAACGTGTATCATTTATGATATTTAATTCTCATGCTCTTGCTAAAAACATCCCTCTAATATTTATACTGTTATCTCCCAAGATACAATATAATGTTCACAACTATACATTGAAGTCACTCCCATGATCAATCAATGCAAAATTATAAACTATTTAAGCCCAAGGAATTTTTGTTTCGTAACTCGCATATTAATCTCCCAATTAAATACTTGAATTACGTCTATTGTATCATAAACTAGAACTGTAAATTCTCTCCCGATTCATTACAATTCCTAAAAATACAATCAAGGATTCGCGACTTTCTTAATTGTGTTAAGCACTCAACAACATATTAGCAATACAGAGAAATCACAATATAATCACACAAACATGTTAACCAATGAATACTACCTAATTCCCAGATTAGGGAATTAGTTACTCATAATGGATGATGAAAACAAACATATATTAATAGCCGAAACCATCATTACAAGAGTATAGAGTTAAGAAAGATACAACTTGATGAATCTCTAAAATTTGGAGTGAATCCCTTCAATCCTCGCTCAAGTTCTCCTCTCGCTATTCTCTCTCTTCTCCTCTAAAAAATACACGTCTCTAATTAACCAGCTCTACAATTACGTATATCCTAATATAAAAGTGTTTTTAATAGTTTTTCTAGAAAATAATATCCATATCCTAAAATAAGTTGAATTTGTTGTAAAATTCGAAGTCTGACTTTCAGGCCTGTTTCTGAGCTGCTCCAGTTGTAAAAAGAGTATTGGATCACCTCTGAGTTGTAGATAATTTCTTTAGCTTCGCATGGGCTGTAAGATCACCCAATTCTGATGTCTGAAACTCAAGTTATGGCCCAAACAGTGATGTATGCGTGAAGCCTCCAACAAATCCGAATTTTCACATGATTTAGGCCCAAATTAAGCTCAATGTGCTCAATTTCCTCCAACTTTAAGAATATTTATTTCCTGCCATTAAACACTAAAAATAATTAATAAACAACCAATTATTTACAAAATCCTACAAATATGAGAAAAATCATATTAAAATGTATATAAATATACACTCTATCAGTTATCAGTATCATTAGCTGTACTAGCTCCCTCATCAGTCTCATCAGCTTCGGCTTTTAGGTTCTCATATCATGCCTTGCTTCCTTTTCTGTCTAATCTAATTTTATTATACTGTTGAAGTGAGCTTCTTCATCTCCTTTACATATCTAACATTTTAGTTTCCTCCCTACCATAACCATTGTTAATTGCATTTCCCCATCCCATATTCGATCGGGAACTTTAGCTTCAGGTGGGGAATGGAAGCTATAGCCTGAAAATCTACGAGGGCTGTTCTACCTAGAATGCCATTGTCAGACTATATATCCACCCGAACCACATAGAACTTTGCTTCTTTCTTAGTGGTGTTTGGTGCCTTCCCCTCAAGACAGACAGAGTGATTGTGCCTTCAATCGAAACTGGCTGATTTCTGAAGCCATACAAAGGTGCCTCATGATAAGGCTCTAGTTGTTCTCCTCCTAGGTTCATTTTGCAATAAGTCTGATGATAGAGGATGTTGACCGAACTACCACCATCTATTAGCACTCTCCATATTTTGTTTTCCCCGGTGACGGGGTTTATAATAAGTGGGTATTCGTGCGACCAACCAAATGACATCCTCATTGTCATCCTCAGTGAAGGTGATGGGGAGTGGCTTCTTAGTCGAACTGGATTGGTACAAACTTTAAACCTGTCTTGCGTACTTCTTCCGGGTTGTCTTACTGCATCGGTCTACAACCGTTCCCCCGAGATCGTTCTTACTTCTCCACGGTACTTCTCCCCATCTTCTGGCCCCTTCATTTCGTCTTTGGAGTCCAGTTTATCTCTGAGGGGTCGATCACAAACTAGTTCAGTTCTTCGGCCTTGATCATTTTCTCAATTAACTTCTTCAGATGGTAGCACTCATCGGTATTGTTCCCCCTGTCTTGGTGGTAACTACAATACTTGTCACCATTCTTCTTATAATCAGGCGTTTTTAGCTTAGGTGGATGAACGAAGCCCGATTTTCCCTTGATTTCATGGAGAATCTTCGAGAAAGGTGTATTGAGAGGGGTGAACATCGTATTATCTCTCATCCTCCCAGCTCCTCGGTCAGCCTTGGTATCAGTTAACCTACTTTTTATGTCTCCTCTGCCTCTTCAGTCGTCCTTCCCTGAAATCGTGCTTTTTACCATCATTATAACCCCCGATGGATTCCATATTCCTTCTAATGGCCTCTCCTCTCAAGTATATATCATTCAAGACGTAGGAGGCAGATCGTAAAGAGAGGATCGGAGCTTCTTACCTTTAACGGGGTCGAGGCCTGCGGCAAAGAACCTGCTGCTTTCACCTTGTCAAGATTAGTCATCATGCCATCTTCTTTTTTAAATCTTGCCAAGTAATCCCCCAATTTTTTGTTCGGCCTCTGTCTGCAATAGATAAGGGCCTCTATATCCTTCTCCCTTCAGCATAAGTGGAAGTAGTTAAAAATTTCCTCTTAATCTGATCACAAGAGCCGATCGACTTGGCCTGAGCGAACAATACCACGTGGATGTTGGTCCTTTTAGATAGGTCTTGAACATCTTGCATAACATGATATCATAGTGCCCCATACCGATCATCACCGATTCGTACTTTTCACAATGGTCTTCGGGGTCACCTTTATCATTAAATTCGTGCATCTTTAGGAATTGACTCCCGGGTGGTGGCCTATACAAATGTCTTCGATCACCACAGGTTCATGGTTAATTCTTCTCTCACCGAACATAGCCTTCTCCATCCGGCATACCCTATCTCTTATTTGGGACCCTTTGTCATTAGAATCCGATAAAGGACCATCTTTGATCTTGATCTACGAGAGTACGATTCAGAGTCCAAAGACTCGTCTTGATCGTTCCTCACCCGTTTATCCCTTTGGGTTTCAGTGTTTGGAACATCTCCCATCTCCAAGGCCTCCTGAAGCGCCTTCTCTTGGAGTTCAATTTCTTTCCTTTAGAGGCAAAGGGCTTGCAACCTTAGTCTGTCCGTCTCCTTCTTCTTGGCTAGTCTTTCGGCTTCTTTCTCAGCGTGTGTGCTTCCCTTCTTCTTTTCTTTGGCCTTTATGTCCTCCCTCCACTTCTGAAGCATCATATTCTGTTCCTCGGGAGTAGGCATGTGTCCTTCGTTCTCGAAATCCAATAGCCTAAGAGTGATAAGAGGGCGAGCACCTCTCGCCTGAGAAGTTTCTTCGGTAGTTCTCACTTGCTGCTCAGGTGTGGCGTTTGCCATGGTTTTTTGTCAGTGTTTGATCGGATATCACAACTAAACTTGCTTGTACATTCTCACATGTTGGAACCAACTTTTCGATGTGCTTCACTTCGGTCGAACCTGCAAAAGAAAAGAATGCGAGGAATTGTCCCCCGATTCAGCTTCGATGTGAGAATAATTGAACTGGTCTTGTAGAGGGTAAACGTACAAGAGCTTTGTTGTGTGTGTGAATGAATGTGTTCAAACCTGATTAACTTATTGGCTTAGATCTATTCTCCACTTCGATCAATAGGAGATCGTGGGAGCTGTTACTGAAAGTGGTGATCGTGCGCCCTAGAACACTGAAATCATAGCTTTTTTGTTTCGGTGGACTTTATTTTCTCAGTACATGAACCACTTGCTCTCCTTTATCTTCTATAACGAGGTAGTGTAAAGCTTATAATCGTTCCTTGATCTTTTCCTTCAATATATAATGTGATTTTTGATAGTAAACACATTCATCTTGCAAGTGATGTAGCAGGATAATTATTTTTTTTGGATATTTGCAACAATTGATGAGGCCTGCCAGTAAAAATAAAACTGTACATTTTCTGTTCACTTGGTGCACATCTTCTTTGATGTAAGTTAATGGCACATCTTTCAATTGTGAATCAGTCAAGACACCATTCAGTGACCTCAGTTTTATCAAATTATTTTTGTAGGTGAACTAGTACTTACGATGTCCTTCCCATTCGAGAATATAAAAGAAAAATAGCCCACAGCTAGAAGATGAAGGTCTTTTTCATTTAAATTTGTTAGTAGCTTTTTTTATTGCACTCTTGAGAATACGTGATTTTATTTGGGTGATGAAACAAATTTATTTGAGCCAACTTTTCAATCGGTAAGTCACGAAGTTCACATAGAGGCCTGGCCTTGTTTTTTTTCTTGGTCATACTTGTAAAGCAAATTTATGCAATGTCGTATATAGTGCGCCCTGTGAACAATTAGGACCGGTATATATATGAAAGAAAAAACTGAAAAGAGACGCAATTGTTGGTTTCATATGCCTTAGTTAATAGAATGGTGTTTCTGTATATTGCCCGTTGAAACAATTGGCATGATAGATGGCTTCAATGTGACGTTTGCTCCCATTATCAGTATCATTAGCTGCACCAGCTTCCTCATCAGTCTCATCAACTTCGGCTTTTAGGTTCTCATATCCTGCCTTGCTTCCATTTTCTATCCAATCGACTTTTTCTATACTGTTGAAGAGAGCTTCTTCATATCCTCTGCATATCTAACATTTCAGTTTCTTCCCTACCATAACCATTGTTAATTTCATTGTTCTTTTCGTTATCGGGTCAGACTTGGCTTCA
Source organism: Kitagawia praeruptora (assembly GCA_037693485.1). Taxonomy (NCBI): domain Eukaryota; kingdom Viridiplantae; phylum Streptophyta; class Magnoliopsida; order Apiales; family Apiaceae; genus Kitagawia; species Kitagawia praeruptora. The sequence goes on from CM075352.1 coordinate 132,524,080, forward strand.
CTGAGAACATAGATGAGTGGAAAACAGGACAAAACTTAAGAATAAACAGAATTAGACATGATAATGCTGTGAATATCAGTAAGTTCTTTTTTCTTTTTGTGTGAATCAGTAATCGCCTTCTATTCAATAGTAGACTTCATTTAAATCTGATAGCAATTCCACCGCAAATTTGATGCAAGTAATGGAGTAAAACTGCTTTCTCTCAAAGAACAGTACTGATAATATGTTCACTGGATTATTAGTAACTAAAGAATGACAAACTTATTGATTCCCCTACAAAATATTCCATGATAAAACCTCTATTCCTCATTTTCATCTACTTCATATTCTTCCTCCTTGAATTCTTCATCTTCACAATAGGGTACCCACAGTTCTTTTGGTTGTTTCACTCGAATCCTACAGGCAATAGTTTCTTTTATCTGCCAAACACAAGGAAAAAGGATTACCATTCATTAGTTATCAGTACATTTTCTTAAAAATTTGAAAAATATCTAAAAACTTATTACAGCCTAATTTAAATGAGTCAATTAATATTTTTATTTACCTGATCTCGAGCATCAGCTGGAATTGTCTCGGGATTGACTGTGAATTCATCCATTCTCCAAGATGTCTCATCATTGTTGCCGAGACAAAAAATATAACGTGCTTTGTACCCAATGATTTGACCATCCTTGTTACAAATGGCGATATCTTTTTTCTTTTCTCTCCAATACCCACTAGTAGTCTTAATGATAGTACTTGTTTTTGATCCTCCTCCTCCTCCTGTCTGTCTTTCTGCTTTATTTGAGATGTAATATGCTTCGTTATCTAAGCAATGAGCAAACTCATCTTCTGCACATTTATATACCAAAAACTTGAATTAACAATTGAAAAATATGTCAAGAAATATATTCTTGTTAATCAAGTAACATATATATCGATAAGAAACACTACTTACAAAGAGAAACATGTATGAAAAACTATAATTCAACATTAAGAAAAAGACGAAAATGAAATTTAAATGTTAGAGATTATATGATACAGCTTATAACAAAAATCCCAAGAACGTCATCATTAACATACATACAACATATTACATATCAGGGGAACATGTTTAAAGAAGGATGTTAAAGTATTTATGATCAGGTCTCTTGCCACTTGTTTTTCCTTAATATCAAAACTTTTTCGCAAAAACTTTTCACTGTAAGGAAAAAGGCCAGAATGGGGAACGAAAAAGCACACACTTAGTGAGCACATCAAGATCTATAGTGGACTCGATGACTTAACATGCATGTTATAGCTTCAGTCATGTTCCCATGATCTATGGGTCTACTGGAGCTATCCACTTTGATCAATTAGCCAAGATTTTGACCGGATACGAAATCACCAGTGTTATGAATGTGGAGTGGGGGAACCAAAGGACACTTTCCTATACCACAAAATTTATATCTTAAAAAAGCAACACTTCAAGGATTTAGGAGAATGCTAAATAATCGTTCGAACAAGTGTAGAATATTGACTGTATAGGACACTGAGATTAATCACAGCACCGAACTATAAGAGGAGAGGGGTTTGTCAGGGCGTTAAAGCATTCAGATTTACTCACAAGCATAGAATAAAGCCGAGTCAAGAGAAAAAAGGGAGCACTTGGATTTGATTTTATTGAAATTGGGAACGGACCGGGGAAAATTGCACAGGGAATGATTTGGAATCCCGTAGAAGAAATTCCCTGTAAATAGAAATGAGGTTCACCATCAGGGAACACCGACACATTGAATAAGGTTCCGACTACATTAACAGGGTTAAAAAAACATGTAAGCTCTAACCCTAGGCCCCGAAAGAGACAATGAGCTAAATTAAAGAGTTTTCTCTAAGCCCTAATCCCTTGTAACATAGTACCATTAAACCAGCAAAAGTAAATCACAGTAAATCTATAACCATACAGGACAACAGGTAAAAAAAAAAAAAGAGTGGGGTGGGGGGGCTACCGAATCTATGTTGTTGAGGGTCAAGAAGCTGAACTCCATCCCGAACCTTGACCATATCGTAAGGCAGAGGAACACCCATGATTTGATTGAGTAAATAGTCTAAAATTATCAGAGGAGTTGGCACAAAGTAAAAGCCTGGTGGTACATTTTTTGATTCAACTTGTACATCCATCTTCTTCGTATTATTCTCTTCACCTTTGCTGCTCACCATTGTGTCTAATTTATTGGAATTCGGCCTAGATTTTGGTTTATATAGGATTTTTTATAAACTTCAAATTCAATTTATGTTTTAACAAATTGATTGAAATCCATATGCATTCGATAATAAATTTCAGTTGAAATTGTTTTCTAAATTGATTACAATTTGCAAGATGTATTCTAAATTGAATACAATTTGCAAGTAATTTAAATTGTTTCGTCTATATCTAAATAAAGTTGGAAGAAACGGATATATCTATACTATATTATAATAAGCAAAAGGGGGTATAATTTGTAGTTGGTTACCCCTATTTTTGGTTATCCCCATTTTTGGTTATCCCTCACTTATCACCGTTAGATCAGCAACTCAAATAGATCATGACCGTTAGATTTAACAATACTAAAAGTTGTTATATGCAGAAGGTCCAAGGTTCGATTCCCGCCAACAACATATTAATTTATATTCAATACTAAAAATTATTATATACAAATATGTAAGGTTTGAATTCTTTCAATAACATATTAAAATCAATATTTATAATATTATATTATAAATAAATTATAAAATATTAAAAGTAACCCGTGCTTTGCACGGGCTATAAGCTAGTAATCTTAATAAATAAAAAGTTAATTTTATTTCTTTGAAACGTATTGAAATTTTGATAATCAACATAACCATATTACAGTAATTGAATTTTTTTTAAATGAAAATCAACTCTAAATGCTTTTCATACTTGAAAACTCTGTGTGTGATACCCAGTGGCGGAGCTAGTCTACGGAGTGAGGGAGGGCCAAAATGGGCGGTATTTTTTTATCTCGCGCGAAGCGCGGAATTTTTTTTCCCACTAAATCAAAGGTATATTTTATCGAACACTTGGGGAGCGGAGATCATCAATATCACTAATTAACAATTCTAACAGATATATTCAGATTATATACTTAAACAAAAACAATTGAATAATGAGCAACAAAATCATAAATCATCTAAGAACACAAAATAATTAACTCATTAGGAGAGAAATTTCAAATTAAAACAAGTAAAAACTTACCAAGAGGCTATGAGGGAGGGCCTGGACTTTAGAAACTTTGCTATGGACTATGTTTAAAAAAAAAATTTGGGGAAATTTTTTTTTTTCCAGGGTGGGCACAGGACTGTGCTGGGCTTAATGTGGCTCCGCCACTGGTGATACCAAAGAACTTGGCAATGCACTCTATCATGTCACACAGACACACCCCCACAGAACTGTTACTGCTTGTTGGGAAGTTGAGTACTCATACTAAAATGTAAACAGATCCAAAACCAACTTCGAAGACTGTAATTCGTAAAGGGTGAACAACTTTATGTTATGCCTCTCCTTTTTTTTTTTCTTAAAGCAAAGATGAGATTTCATTACTAAATAGAAGAGTCATGCAAAAGCGTCCCCAACAAAAACGAAGGAGGAGACATGATAACGTTGTAGCTATTTAGCACGCAAGGTACTCTAGCCATGCTATGAGCCATCTTGTTTGCTTGCTTTCTAACGAATACTACAGAAAGATCATTCCCACTAGCGAGAAGATCAGAGCATTGTTCGAAGATATGCCCCAATTCTAGTTGATTGACCATGGGCTTGTGCAGAGCAGTCACTGTGAGCAGTGAATCATGTTATGCCTAGTTATGCCTAGTAAAAGTGATTAATTCTCAAATTGATTAATCTAGTAAAATTCTCATTCGAAAAATCTAGTAAAATTTACAAAATTGATTAATTCTCAAATTTATTTAACCATTCAAGATGGAATAAATAACTTGAGATCATCAAGTGAATTGTGTTTAGTGATTAACACTGGGGAGTACAAGTACAATCTCATCTCATGTGGGCTGTAATGGGATTGCCTTGGCCGATAAGGCACCGAGATTCTTGAGTTTAGCGGTATCACGTAGCTGTTTTTAAAGCATATGACATTATGACGTAGTATAGATATAGGTATATAAGTATAAATGTGTATGCACCAAACTTCTTTAGCAGGTGTTACGATTTTTACTTGTTAACATTGACATGACCAAAATTATTGAAACAATGGAGACAGAAATTATTAATAACATAATTGTTGCAGAGAATTTGTCACTGTATATAAAATAATCTATTAAAAAAATACTTAATGACTATAACTTTATTAAAACAATCACAATACATAACTAAAGTGATTATAGTCAATTGTACAGGTAATTATCCTTCTGAAGGCAGCTGTAAATATGAGCATTCATTTTCTTCACAAATATGAGACTACTTATACGGAGCTGTACCCATGGACCTAGTCAATATAATATCAAAAGAATCAATTAATTGTGTGATACAGTGTCCCTAATTTTCTCAAATCAAAGTCAGCATGGTTACGGTATATCTATCTGAACTCGAACAAGGCCAGGCACTTTCACAACCATTATAGATTATCAACTATTTCTCTTCTATGTAAAGATATGCCTTGGAATGGACATGTAACACTTACAGATGAAAAAAGAATTATACAGTATGCTAGAATCCATATGACTAGAAAAATGGTGTATGTAAATCAGTTTGATCAAACCCTATAAAGAAGTAAAACTTCTAGTATTTGACCAGAAAGCCTGTAAAATCAACTCACGCGCGAGAATAACTATGTGCTAATTTCTTTCTGATGCCGGCTGCTTTTGTACAGTAACAGATGGTTGGAGAATCAGACCCAAGCATGGAATTCCATGCAAAATTCTCTTCAAAACTGTAGAAAATCATATACCTTGATGGACAAGGAGTTTCCAAGTACCTCTGCTTCAATTAAGCCGAAGAACAGACCTTGTCTGGATATAGAAAGTCATGACAATTGTAAACGTAATTAGTCTCAAAGGATATAGTCCCAACTCCAACATAAAATAGAAAATGAAAATTTTAAATTTACACTATTGACTAGGCATATTTCTCATTGTTAGCTACGAGGACACAAGGCTTGAGAGGTAACATGTATAAATATGGCCCCATTCTCTCATTTTTATTCATTTGAAACACATGGAATATGAATAGAACACATACAAAGCATATTTCTAAAAAAGTAAAATATGAGAGGGCAAAAGGTGACATTACCTTTTGGGAGGGAGCATATGATTTGTTTTTTTTTTTGGGGGGGGGGGGGGGGGGGGGGGGGGGGGGTTGGGATATGAATTATATTTAGAGGGGCTTATATTAAGGTAGAAAGTGAAGTGGACACAACTGCAAATTTAGATATTTTATATACTAATACATGTGATGTGAGGGGTGGTGAACGCAAATAAGACAACAACGTGATTTTTGCTATAATATATTACAGAAAAGATATATATCATGAAGTAACTCAAGGAAAGATCTGTACCTTGTCTTGCATTACTACAGCAAAGCCGACTATCATCGATATATGTTGCTCGGACACCCATCATCCATGAACCAACGGATGTATCATCATAGGCATAGGTCTTTAACGATGCACTAAAAAAGGCAAATGATGTGCAGAAATGATTACAAAGAAATAGAAGTATTTCCTGGCTTGCTAAACTTATTTAAATGATCTGGAATGAAAAGTTAAAGACTGTCATGGAGGAACTAGTATAATGTAGCTCTAATTCCACCATAACTTCTGCATACTTCTTTTGTAAACTTTTGCAGTTTACTAGTTCATATTCCACATAAATTCATCCTCTCTCCATATCCATTCTGCAGCTCCTTTGCACCATAGAAAAGAGTTTTCTCTTAACTAGTTTTCTCTAATATGGTGATAGAATACTCGTTTGCTCCATGAATAAAGGTCTCCGGTTACATTAAACTAGCTTATAACATGGGCAATGCACAAGAATTTTTTAAGTATAATTAAATATGTTATATTTTTTTATTTAGTCTTTATGCATAATTCTAATATTAAACTCTAATTCGTCCTTTCTTGATAAGAAATTACTATTTTATTTCTCGTATTTATGAGTAATTGAACCATGATCTCCTCTCTTAATAATGATTAGTTTGTATTTGTCGGGAATCGAAACCTTGACCTTTTTTGAGATGCTCCTAATGACCATGGACACTACCATATTAAGCCTCGAATGCTTATTACATATAGTACATATTCAAGACAATAATTCTAAAATTCTATAATGTTTATTGCGTCAGTTGTTCCAAGTAAATGCTGAATATTAATATACAAACGTACATATAACTTATATGGAACAGGGACAATGTTAAAATCCACAAGCCATGCTCTAATGATGTTGCCTTCAGCAAAACATTATAATCAGCGCCAAATACATATAAAAATTGTTGAGCATTCAAGCAAGAAGTTAATGCAGCTGTTTATAGATATACTGTCACCAGACAAGTTCTAAAGAAAAATTCAATACATACAAGGAAACATATTAAAGGTTTAATTTATTTTACAAGGCATTTTAACAAACTAGTTCGGATCTCATGAATGAAGGCATTTGTCAGCTAACCTGTTTATATTGATATACTGAGCGAACATTCTGGATAGAATGAAAAGTGAGCCACTTGCATGCCGAAAGTACCTGAAGAAGCAATATAACATTTTACGACTTAGATATGGCCAAATGTAGTGCAGTTTTCTTCTTTTAAAATGTTATACTATAGGATACAATCATACAATATATGTACTTCAAATTTTTCAAAATCAAATGCTTTGCCATTTATCCAGAAACTCCGAGAAAACCTCGCAAATTTGGGAAGAACATTTTGAAAGCAAATGAGCATATGTACATAGCTAACATGCCCCAATACAAAACTTTACACAAAGTATCTAAGATTACCTATAAGCAATTTAAAATTTCTTGACAGAGCTTAGACTAGGGCATGCTTTAGTTTTTGCAAATCTTATTCCTACAGATTTTCATGAATGATTGTGCCTTATATGCACTTACCAAAAGAAATGGAAAAATGCTACCTACTCAAGCTCACAAGCATCATAAAATTCAACAACTTCAAATCAGTTTTTTAAGTTATATAATCTTGGGCAAAATCATGGTTTATGTGACAACAATTAATCTGCTATGGCTTATTTCAGTTATCACCTAAAATTCCTCAATGTTCCATATATAACGGCTTCCAGGGGACCCTTGGTGACAGATGTAATTTCTTCTGAGTTTACATATATTTTTTGCTTAACAAAAAAAAAAAAGAAATTACATCATCTTCGGATACAAAAATTATCTTATATCCAATTTGAACCGTAGCAAGTATGGAGTTGAAAATACTCATACAGAGAACGATCTTATTTAAAGTTATTAAAAAGCAACGAGACATCAATAAACTATCAATTAAACCATTCCACATTCTAATCCAGCAACCAATGCTGACTCAGTTGCAGACAGCCAGACACTTTAGCCCATATATATATATATACAAGGTTCTATGGGGAACTCCTATTATCCGGGAAACTCGGTGAACTACATAATTATCAACATTTTTGTAATGTTAGTATGTCCTGTAACATGTTTTCTACCATATCATTCAACATATGTCCTGTAACATGTTCTCTAATTTGTTTTTTTTAATGTTCTGTAAAATGACAGTAATACAGAACATATTACAAAATATATATTTAAGAACATAATAAAAACAAATTAGAGAACATAGGTTGAATGATAGAATAGAGAACATGTTACAGGACATACTAACTTTAGAAAAATGATCATAATTATGTAGTTCCCCGAGTTCCCTGAAATATGAGTTCCCATTTGAACCATGGCCTATATACATATATATATATATATATATATATATATATATATATATATAAAAGGTGTGTCGTGTGTACCTACTGTTTGGCACATTTTGCAAAGTGTGTACTTGCTATTTATTTTATTATTTTTTGTGTACCTACTGTTTCAAAACCAATTCGAAGTGTGTACACCGTCAATTTTGACTTGACGGTGTTGATTACAGGTTTACATTAAGCACTGAAGTTTGAAAAAATGGCCACAATCACCATCCAAGCAACAAGTCGTACTTTTAACTCATATTGGAGGGTATTAAGGAAAATATCGGAGCAAAATGTATGAAAACATGACGATACTTAACAAAAACAACTTCGTTACACAAACCCCTTAGCCATTGAATTAGTTTGATAAAAACACTGTCAACACGAAAGAGAGGTGGAGGTTGAAGAACAGAGGCAAAAATCAAGATTACTGATTAAGATCTGGACAAAGTCACGGGTTCTTCACAGCTATGTACACAGTTAGCTAGTATTTATGTTGTGATGACTTGATTCTTTCAATAAGAAGCATTCAATAATACATTTTGTGATTGTTATTCCAACTTTGTTTATACATGCATTAATAGTTGAATGTGGTAAATTGAGTTGTGGGTTCGTGTAAAATTGAGTGCATGGTGTATATAACTCATGTTTATGTATAAATTCCGTTGTAACCCTAATACATGGGTGTTATTTGTTGTATTTTGAAAGTAATAAAGAAGTTTTCTTTAAGATTATATAAATTCCGTGCCCCTTCTTAAGAAATTTCCTTTAAATTATAAACTACACGGGTGTAGTTGTGGGTATTAAAGAAACACTATCTCATTTTTCAAACACTACTCTCTCGATAAAAAATCGGTGGTTATAGTGTATGCAAGGTCATACTTCAGTGTTTTATCAAACCTCAACTTAACACCGTCAAGTCAAAATTGACAGTCTGTACACACTTCGCATAGACTTGCAAACAATAGGTACACAAAATGAACACTTTGCAAAATGTGCAAACAGTAGGTACACACCTTATAATCAACTCTATATATATAAATATATTTTATGAAATAACAAAACATAGAAAGTTTACATTTCTAAATTTTCATCTAACGAGGCGAATTAGTGAACATACACTTGACTTCAAATAAAATAAGTTTGGGTGCCCATAGGTCGGTTTGGCCAAGTTGGAAATGTAAAGTTGACCCAACCCAATTTATTTGGTTTAAAAATTTTCAACCCGTTATAAAAAAAAAGAGCTTGCTTTTCCTGAGGTTACCTCAGTTAAGTTTCCTGAGATTACTAAAAAAACAATACAAGAATATGGTTATTTTTGTAAATACAGGGGGCCATGTTCAATTATTACAAAACTGCCCTTAAAAAGTTATACTAAAACCTCAGGTAAGTTTTCTGAGGTAAACTCAGGAACATTATTCTCTAAAAAAAATTAGTTTGTAACCCAATCCTCCAAATTATGTATTGGGTTGGGGTGGTTCGGATTGGGTTGAAAATGTTAAAAAATATGATCACTTATTCAACATTAAGTTTTTTTTAATGTTCCTTCAATTTTGCAGGTAATTATAATTCCATGATATTAAATTTAAGTTTCAATGCTGATAAACAAGTACTTTAATGTATCGTGAAAATGCTTGTTAAAAAATGCTTGAACCATAAATAAATAATTCCCTTCAAAAATAAGATTGCATTAAAGATTATTAAATGTATTACGTGTAGATTATATTATAATCCTTTATATTATCACATTATTAATAGGACGTAATATAAATAATAATTAATCGGGTTGGGTTGGGTTAGGGTTGAAATAAAATGAACCCGACCCAACTTATTCAACTTAATAAATTAATAACCCATTTTATTTCATGTTAACGTATCAGTTTAATCGGCCTACACAAGAGTTGGGTTGGGTCAATTTGTACGGGTCAGACAACCCATGGATACCCCTAATCATAACCAAAAGGGAAATAAATTTTCCATATACAGTACTAAATAACATAATCAGAAGATTTACTCGTACACATGAAAAGAATACTTACGATTTTTCATCCCCAAACTTCCACCAATCAGGCTCGTACCATGGCCTTCCCCTGAAATATAAGTATTTTTTATTATACTCAAGAGTAAATAAATGGAAAAGAAACTAACGACGGGTATGTCGATTACAACTTACAAGTCATATAATTATATGTAATGAACTAATATGATAATGTTGATGTGCAAGTACTTATTCAATAAATTTTCCGAATATCTCTAATTTGTCTTGTAAATCTATTGCAAGAGCTTCCAGACTTCTCGTTAATATTTTCCAATGCAAGAGCAGATTAAAAAATTGTAGACGAGAAGTATATCAGCTTTTATGCAGAATTCCAGGAGTCTTCCGTGATACAGTTCAGCATTTCTTGCTGAAGAAACTACTAATTACCTACACTTAAACAGGCACGTCGACTTGTACAGAAAAGAGTACCAGATAAAGATCTACATTTCTTCCTCTTTTATTAAGCAATTTGCATTAGTAGTTTATTCTCCAGCTCTAAGATGGTCCTCATCAACCTCCTGATAAGTGCCTACTGAGTGCGATCACTAAGCTCAAGAGGGTTGGTGCTACATGTGAATCTACAGGAATTACAAGAGTTAGGATTTTCTTTTCTCCAAGTACAACCACAATGCCTTCATTTCCTATTATGTCTTGAGTGTCCTTCTATCCTTGAACCATTATATTAGATATTTCATGTCATAGGACAGGACTCTTTGGCAGCTTGTGCAATATAAATCTTGGGCAGGAATAAAGAGACAGTTCAATTATTATAAATATGATTTGGATAAGTAAAAATTGCAAGCGATTCTTTCCCTCCTACATCTAGCAAAGTATTACTTTACTGCAGTGAATCTGACTTTATCATCTGTTCATGTAAACGAGTTTCAAGAGACAGAGAGTCTCTCCATTGGTTATCATGTATCCAAGTTGGGTATATTTCGGATACATGCTCCACCAGAGGAGGGGGTTCATGTGTTTTTTAAAATAGTTCAGAGTCTAACTGTAATCCCATAGGACAGCTTTTATGATTTGACGACAGATTTATTGACATTTATAAGACACCTATAACTAAAAGCATATTAATCAAGTACTACCCGCAAGGAAACTGAGTTAAGGAGAAGGTTCATCTACGACTATCATAACATGATTTTTTTTTGAAGCCCTAGTTACATATGAGACTTCAAAAGTATGAAGCAACAGCATCTAAGATTATTAACCATATAACAACTAAGTTTTGAAAATTTATTTAGGTGATAGTAATTCCTTGTGTTTTAAGTAGGAAACATCTTAGCCAGGTATATATATACTGTGCATTATGTTATTACTGTTATTAAAATGGCTATCCTATTTAAACATGATAAAAGGCTAGACTACCAACAGCTTAAAATCGATTTACCGAAATATGTAACCCAACAAAACCAGGTTAAACTCAATTAAGTTTGGTTAAATCAGATCAAAATGAATCAGGTTAAAGATAAAGTATTACTCTTCGGCAACAACTTCCCCCGATTTCATGCATCCAATGTAAGCATTATCTACACTACGTCGGCTCTCGAGAAGTTCAACAAGCGCATCTGAAATGCAAAATAAAAAAATATTATGTCTCACCATGGCACCAAATGGATGAAAGTGCCTTTAATTTTGCTAAACATAGTGCAATAAATAAATTAATGCATATACCAAGATCAATGTCGATATTGTCATCAACTTTCACATAAAAATCAGCATCCCACTTTTGAACAGCTGTACTGAAGAAGAACTTTGCTTTCTTGGGAAGCTCCTCTTCTGCTTCCTCATGTCCATCCTTAATAAACATTTAGCTACACTAGTTAAATTTTAAGATCCAAACATATAAACAGGAAATTTAAGGTACAATTACGACCTCCATACATACACAACATATGCATAAAAGTGAGTCAACATCACTATTTTTTCACTTGTTCTTCTCAATTCATGCAAACAAAAACAGTCATTGGCAGTTTGGCACTGATTGTTGATAAACTGAGTTGTCCAATGTATGTCACCATGTATGTCCTGGGATCTAATCAATTATATGCTCTCCTTCATTTAAATTATTAGTAAAATAATTAGGATCTGGTATACTGCTACAAATTGACACGAGCAATTTGACACAAGAGACAATGAAAATGTGTGCTGTCTGCATGGAATATAAGGGGACATGAATTATCCACGAAACGGTGAGTTGGAACTTGGAAGCATATGAGATTCATTGATACGACTACAGATCAAAAGAGAGTCTTTCTACGATTCATTGTTGAACAGACTCACACACACGTCACACACACACATCTGATAGTAAATTCATAGACTAAAGAAGCATATTAATCATTCGATAATTAGCATAGTATAGCACAATACTATTAGCAAACTACTACTGGTATTTTTTCATCAGAATAGATATAGAGCAATGTCTACAAAAATCATAAACATGGGCTCAAACCTTAAAATAACATTATACTGAAAAACTGTACAAAAAGGACAAACAGCACTACAAAATTAAAGTTTTTTTCCATTTCTAGGCTACAAAATTAAAGTTAGTCTAGCATAAGCACTTTTTTCAACAGAGCAATTATAACTCCAACACGTTCAGAACATGGAATATTTATGCTACTTCGGTGTAGGAAAGAGTAATGCACATACAGAAGCTATATGATAATAAATAATGGCAACTATTTATCTGGGAAAAAAATGTTTATTAAGCTTATGTTAGATTTCGACTTACAATAATCAAAAAATCCTTTGTAGTGCGATTTTCCTCATCTATATTGCGGTCCAAGCTGTCACCTCGATTGGCACTTCAGAATTGAAAGCAATCATTTACTAAATATTTGCGTAACGGGACTTAAGAAATTTCCACATAGTACAAAATATTATGCTAATTGAAATTTGAAATTAAAATCGTAAAAAAGAGTGGTAAGACCTTCGACCAATGACAAAACGTATGACCACTCCTCTTTCTTCAAGTTTCTTCAAAGCATCACCTGCAAAATATAATGTGAATGTATAAGAATCATCAACCACTATGCTATAGAACCCAAATGGGATACCAAAAGCATGTCTGCATTTTCTCTCTTTAAATTTAAAACATGCACTGGTAGAACACTATATAGTGATAGATGGAGAGCAGAAGGAAGCTAACCAACAAACTTAAATCGACCAAGTGGATAAAGCAGGTTTAGGTATCTAAAAACAGTACATGCAACCTAATGCAAGGGTTGATGGACACCATAACACGTTGGAACTACTAATATCTTAAGATAGATAATTTTCAAGTAAATAAAGTTAAATGGTACACTTTAGCCTGACTCGGTTACAACTTTTAGTTTAATCAAATTTAAGCATTACCTTTTGGCATCCAAGAACCTCTAAACACATTTCGCCTCAATCGACTCCCAAATCCAGTATAAACCCCAATAACAGCAAGAAGCCTTTTGCCTGACGTAGACTCACTTTGCTGTAACTGGAGGTAACCTTGGCTTTTTACCAACGTTAATTCCATCTCAGCTTCCACAATTCTCCTCTGCAAATCCCTGGATATTAAAGATAATTGTCCAAGACTAATTATTTTCAGGTGTTGTAAAAACAAGATTATATGTTATATATATTAAACAATATATATGAGAGAGAGAGAGAGAGAGAGAGAGAGAGAGAGAGAGAGAGAGACTTGCCTGCATCCATAGACTGTTAGCTTATCTTCAACTGTAAGATACTTTGGCCTCTACAAAAAAAAACAGATACACATGCTCACTCAAGATAAAGAGACAATACAGAGGAATGCTACTTATAAATCATGCATGCACTTTCACCAACCACCCACTTATAAGATTTAACTACAATAACATATTAAACAAATGCACATTAGTATAAGATATAACTAATATCTCGGGTTGCTTTGGAAAATAAGCTGGTAGTTGAACTATCCATTTGGATTCACTTCATGCACCCATTTCCTGCTTCCTCAAAGTGGGGGGCAGAGTTGGGAATCCAGATAACACCGAAAATGATAATATTATGGACTGTCATTATGTTCAATGTGGAATAACTGAATAATTGATGTAAGTATGTAACATAACATTTGTTATCTATATTGGGAATCTACAAATAATAAATCTAAAGTAAACCATGTCAGTAACTAAGAGTGTTTTAGCACTTGAAACGTCATCCCTACATATTGAGTGGATTACTGATTATTGAGATATATCATCTCTATTGAGCGGGAAAAAGAATTCTTGAACATGTTAATATTTAGTAGTCCTACAGAGTAGAACAAGATCATTTTTTCTCTCAGAAACAATAGTATGCTCCAACGAATACCATTATCGAGTCAATTTTAGGTCTAGATAGAGATTAGAAAAAACTCGAAACAAACCTGATTAGAATTCTTCTGAAGAAGATTAGCCAGTAATTTCCTGTTTTCAGCATCTTGCCACAACCTAATTATCCAATCGAAACACAATCACAATCACAATTACAAACAATATCAACACATTTAAAAACTATAACAAAATGTTGCATACACATACAAATATAACCTTATAATCCAATTACAACACAATCACATACTAAATTCACATAAGTTGTACACAATTTTAACACATTTATAACCACAACACGATGGATATACAGTATAAAACATGTATGTATAAATAGGTGGGGGGGGGGGGTGAGTGACTAACCGTCCAGCGATATAGATCCAAGCGAAGCAAGAGAAGAATGCTAAGAACAAGGAAGGCTTGGATGAGTTTAGAGATGACTTTGATGATGATCTGGATTTTCTATCTGATTTTGAATACGACGTCGTTGGGAGAATATCCATTGCCTTCTTCAGCTTTCAGTTTGGATCCTCCTGATCGTCTTTTTTTCTGGTGAAACAGCTCAGGCTGATAACTGATATACTTTGTGAATTCGATTCTTTTCAAAATTAAATCAATCCCCCACGGAAATGAATACTTTGTCCGTTACTTTTTTAGATTTATTGCTAGTAAATTAGTAATTCATCAAAACAAAAAAAATCATTCATTTCAGATCAATTTATCATTTTATCTAATTCTTGTTCCTACTCATCTATTAAAAAAATAATTCATTTAGCATCAAATAAACAAAATATCATGTGTTGTTATTTTTTTATTTCTTTTTATTACAAGGAAAAAAAATTATCAATTTAACACCAACATAGTATTACTAGCTTATAACTCGTACAATACACCAAATAATTTTTAATATTATTCAGATCAACATGTGTTTTTCATATATTTTTTAATTTATTTCTGTTATAATATTATAATTACAATAAGTTTTTGAAATAATTAAATATGTTAAATAAATTTTGTTAAGCCTAATTTTCGTAAATTTGTAAGTAGGGCTAAATGTATAGAGGTTTAGTGAATGATGATAGGATTTTGTGTAAATTGAGGAGCTAAATTTAAGAGATTTTCTACAAATGTATATAATTATGAATAGCTTCGGAGGTAATTCTAAAGTTCGCTCATCAATTTTCTTTATTCTTTCAAAACAAAAAATGTGTTAGATGATAAGTTTCCTTCAATAATAATATTTATATTGAGAAAGGCTTAGCTCAAAAAGTGCACGATATGCACTTTTAATTTTAGAAAGAGAAGAGGACTTTGATGTTAGAAGCTCAAAAATGGACTTCAAATGCTTAAGGACTTGTAGTTATGTAACATGGTCTCCAGGAAGATATTCGGCATAAGATATTGAAAATCTATGTAAACATAGTCAAAAAATATATATATGCATAATGGAGTACTTGGCATGACTAGATGAAGGAGAAATTTGATGAAGTTAAAATGCAATTATGTCAAAGCAAATACCATTCAAAAAATCTTTGTTATTTGAAAGAAGAAACAGACTACTAGGACAAGTAGAGAGTAGAGAGGGTTCATAGCCAAAATGCTTTGGTACTTTAATAGCAAGTTATAGGACGTCAAAATCGAAACATATGAACAAGAAGAACAACGATGAAAAGGAGATTCTTTACTAGAAGATGGTAAACATGGTGGAAGTTTTTGAGAAGAATGCTAGTCTTTAGAGCCTGATGAAGAATCATAAAAGAAAGCGAAGGTACTTCAAGAATCTTGCAAAATCCTAAGTGATGAAATATTTGTCTTTGTTGTTGAGTATTGAATACAGTAAATTAATATAGAGGGGGTGAATGAATTTTTGAACTTTTCTTTGGCTCGAGTCTATGTAGCAGATAAGTGTTTGTGTGTGCAAAGGTGTATGTGCGGATAAAGAACAATACAAGACACAATATCACTTTAATCTAATGTATTATTAGATAAAGGTTGCTACAATCTGTGAATACAAATGATAGTATTCTCAGATTCGTTTTTCTCAGAGAGATATAGCTTACAGTGTCTGAAAAACTTGACTCACAAAGTTGTTCGTGTGTGTTTAACTAAGGAAGTGAGGTTGTATCCTTATAGAACATGGATACAACCTACTTACTACAAATAAGGTAGCTAAACAAATTACTTTCTAGTCTGTCTATCCTTTTCGAGTAAGTGTCCAAACGGTTACAGATTTGACTTTGCAAAGCCTGTTCAGATCCACTTCTTTAGCCCTTTGTCTCTTCTATATCTCTCCAAGCTTCCTTGTAGGCTTTCCAGAGCACGTTACAGATTGTGATCCATAAAGTGCATTGGATTGTTGCAGGTTTCAGACTTGTACAATTTCTTCAGTATTTTGTCTCCAAGAATGTATTCGAGAAGTGACTAAGTAAGTGATTCGAGAACTAGAATTGACTTGATCGATAACTCTGAGTTCTCGAATACTGTTATATTGACATATCGAACCACTTCTTGAATAGCTCTTTTCTCTGGGAATCCTTGAGTTCTCGAATAGAGCATTGTGACTTGTCGAATCCCTGAGATCTCGAATAGCTTTCTGAGTCCTTGAGATATCGAATGGAACTTTGACTTGTTGACTCTTTGAGAACTCGAATACCACTTTGACTTGTTGACTTCTTGAGTTCTCGAATAGAGTAGTAGACATATCGAATCTCTGAGATATCGAATGAGATATCGAACAGTGTATTCAGAGATATCGAATAGTGTCTTGAGATATCGAATCCCTGACTTCTCGAATGCTGGACTTCTCGAATAGACAAATATACTTCTCGAATTGGTACTTAGGCAAATTCTTCATTTCTTCAAATCCCAACTATGATTATTTGACAGTCTTTATCTTCTTGCTCGAGGCATGAACCTTGGAACTTCTTTCAAGCATTATTCTTGACTATATAAGTACAGTTACACAACTAGGATTTGGTGCCTATTACAAGTACAGAACAAATAGAAACTCTAAAATTAGAGGTTCCCTCAGTTAAGAGGTCATGTAGGTAATGCAGAGCATTACAAACAATTAGGCTTGTTATTAGATGTATACAGGCATGCCTCTGTGACTAACAATCTCCCCCAAATTGTGAGTAAGACCCTTAGTCACAATTTCATGTCTGATAACAAGCCTAACATACATAAAGATAAATCTTGACAAGTACATGTATGAAATTGATTGAATATTATTACAAAGGAAGCATTCTTACAGTTATGAAGAGATACTAGCCATTTTCCTTTAATTCTCCTCCTTGAGATTTGGCTTGTAGATCCTCCTTTTCTTTTTCTTCATTGGCTTTCTTTGCATCACCCATTTCCTGGATGATGTCTTCCATGGCAGTGAGTTCTTCAATGAGAGGTGAGCCAGATAGGTCTTTGATGACTTCATTCAGTTTGGCTTCAGAGTAAGAGCTAATGTAATCCATTCTAATCTTCACATTTCTGCCATATTTCATGTATTCCACAATGTAAGGATTATACTTGACTCTGCATAACCCTTTTAGCTCTCAATTCTTCAGCTTTGGCTTCTAAAGCAGCTAACTCTTCTTCTCTCTTTATCTTCAAGGCTTCATTCTTCTTTCTCAACTCTTCCTCATGATCTCTTTTCATCTTGATAAAATGAGCTATCTAAATTTTCCACCTTCTCTCCTTTTCATTCTCAAGGTTGAGTAGCACCATTATTCTTTGTAGATCATGTAACTTGCCCTAGTGTTCACACATGCCTTGCTTGAATCTCTTGAGTCTCCCATCAGTGTATTTGAACTCCAGGCAGTCATCAACTATAGCTACATGATAGATTCTCTGAGCCAGTTGATATGTTATCTCATCTTCATCATAGTCTATGTTGAGACAAGGCAAGTCTAGTCCAGGAATGATTGTGAGTGCCTGAGATGTAGATGTCTTCACCTTTCTTGCCCTTCTTGCTGACATATTCCATTTCAGCTTCTTTCCTTTGTTGCTTGAGAAAAATTTAAGACCTTTGTCTTTGGACCATTGTAGTATACCATTAGCAGTATGCTTTTTGATATACACAAGTGGTTTCTTGATTAGCATCTTTTTTTCTTGAGTTGGCAAAGCAGTTGCAGAAACCATTGATTCAGATTTTGGTAGGTCATTGCTAACAACATTCACCCTAGACTCAGAGTCTTGTGTTGTGGTGAGATTACTGTTAGTAATGCCTAAGACTTGCTGTTTTCCACTCTTTCTCTCATACACCTTTCCACCATCTCTGTCATCATCCTTCTTCTTGCTTTTACCATCCCTTTTCTCCTTGTCACCACCACCCTTATTCCTTCCTTGAGATCCACCTTTGCTGCCACTCTTGTCTTGATCATCCTTATCTTTGTCTGACTTTTCCTCTTTAGCAATAGGCTTGATGTCTGACTGAGAGTTGATAAACTTCACCAGAATGTCAAGAGCCTCTATTTCAGGTAGATTTTCCACTCCTTGAATGTAGAACTCCAGCCAAAATTTTTTTTGTAGACATGTTGTTTGATTTGAGGTGTTGGCCAAATCTGAAGGCAACAATGTCTTGATTCTTTTCATATAAAATACAGTGAGGCTGAGGAACTACTTGAGGCAATTGAGATTTCATGCACTTGGTGAGAATCTCTTTGAGCATATTGTTGTCTGATGAGTTATTCCTTTCTATCTTCTTGATAATTGTTCCAAGTTCAGAGCTGGATAGAATTTGCAAAGCTTCAATGTGGATGTGAAAGAGGTTCTTGGCAGTGTGGACTAGGACTTCTCTATCATTGGTAGTGATGATGGCATAAGGATTAGTTTGAACAATTTCTCTTCTCACTACAGTGACTAGAAACACATCTTGCACAAGAAGCTTGATGTAGTCAAAGTAGTGGAAGTTTGTCCTTCTTCTCAGCTCATGTAGGTGCTTCATAAAGGCTATGTCATGGTATAGTTTAGAATTTGCAGTTTCTTGACATACCCTTTGAGTAAGAACATTTCTGAATACTGAAGGTTCAGCTTGAAAAGATTGCTTAGCAATGTCAGGAATGTCGAATTCATATTCTGGGGACTTCTCTTCAGTTTCAGATGGAAGGATAGATGGAATCTTGGCCTCTTCATCTACAGCCACTTTCTTTAGTTTTTCCTCCTTGGATGCTGCTTTTAATTTCTCAGACTGATTTGACTTAGCAGTTCTTGGTTGACCACCCTCATTTATTGTAATGCCTTTCTCCTTAGGTTTCTCCCCCTTAGATTTTGAGTTCCTTAATGTCCTCTTCTCCCCCTTAGGCTTGTTGTCAGGCACAGAGGCTATAGAAGTGACCTTTGGGTTGGAAGAATCTTCAGGTAGAGGGAGTCCCATATGCTTCATTATGGCAGAAAACATCTGTTGTTGGTTGAGAAGAACATCAGCATTGGCAGTGGCTTGAATGTCCAACTTTTCATTGAGAGCAGCAACAGTGTCTGTTAATTGAGCATTGGATGTCTTGAGATTGACCACCTTCTTTTCCAGAGTATCCACCTTGGTGAATAACTCAGTGGCCTTGAAACTAGAGATAGATTGTTCCTTGAGTCTTTGTACTTCATATTTGGTCATGTCATGCACAAGGACCTCAGTTACCAGCTTATCCCCATATTGATTAGCAAAAAGAGTCCTGGTCTGGCATTAGCTTTAGTTGTCTGATTAGATAGGCTCTGAACATGAGTTTCTAGGTGGCTGATTGTTCCATGAAGCAAAGCCAAACCATTGTCCATCTTGGTGCAGGAACATTTGCATTCCTGAATGGTTTTGAGGACAGGATCTAAAGATGGAAATTTGATAGCAAATTCCCTTTGAATTGCACCTACTTCCTTGGCTGTTGTATCACATACTTTATTGACTTCTGTTTTAACTCCCTTTCCAAGGTAGTGAGAAGCCTTGAGGAAGCCTTTGTAAGAATCATTCATGGCCTCATACACTTCACCAGGGGTCAGAGATTTGGCATTGGAACCTAGTGAAGTGATGTATTCCTCCATGAGATATTGAAGTGCTTCATCAAGAGTAATATCATATTTTCCTTGCAACCAGGCATCTACATTGCCATCTCTCTCAGCATCATCAACTATCTTTGTCTTCTACATCTCCACATCATCCCTATGGCATAGCAGAATGGCCTCATAGTCTGGGTTAGGGATGTTGGAGGTGACCAAGTGTTGAGCAATCTTGACAAACTCAGGAATCTGATCCACAACTAAGCTTTGAAGTGCTTCAACCGTCAATTGTGGTGGAACAGACCCTGATCCTGAAGCACTGTCATGTTGTACAGGCTTCAGCCATTGTGACAGGAAGTCAGAGCTAGAGCTAGGCAAGCTAGACTCCTCAGTTACAGATGCAACTTCTGTAACCGGATGGATGGACTCTACTACTGGTGTCTCCACAGAAGTGGGATGAGTTACACCAGTAGTTGACACATGCACAGAGTCTCTAGTGAAAACTAGTAGAACCTCTGTGTTTGTGATGGTGTCATTAGGAGATGCCCCAACATGCATTCCCTCACCTTCTAAATGTGGGTCCTCGGTGGTGAGCAAGGTGTCATGCACCAAGTCACTTGAATTCATTGGCTCATCAAAATAAAAGAATTCTTGATGATCAATCCCTTGCTCCTCAATTGCTTGAGTTGCAGGCTGCAAAGAAATTTGAGTGGTGGATTCTGGAAGAGAAGTGTCATTTAGATTAGAGTTTGGCAACTCCCCCTGAGAGATAGAGGGAGTTTCAATTGTGATGTGCTCTCCACTCAGTGTTGTGCCAGCCTTATCACTCCCATGTGCTGACTCTGTACAAATAGGTGCATTGGGGAGGATGCTTGATTCTATAGATGCACCCTGTTGAGAGGATACATCTAGTGAACTGTGTGCCCCTGATTTTACAACTTCAGCCATTTGTGTGACTGAAGAGGTGGTCCTAGATTTCTTCTTCTTTGGCCTGATAAGGGGTGACTCAGGTGCCTCACTTTCTAATTCTACAGCTAATGCTACTTCAGATAAGATGGTTAAAGGTGCAGACATTACCTCCTTTCTCTTCTTTTTACTAACATCACCCTTTTGAGAGGATGATGCAGTTGGCTCACTGTGTGGTAGAGTGTTTGGTTGAGAGGGTTGGTTAGCAGGCCCTGGGTTAGCATTTTGTTCTACTTGCTTGGGCTGTGCTAACTGTGACTTTGAGTCAAATGTTGGCATGTTGTGGGGGTAAGTCCTAAACAAACTCTCCATATATGGGGAGTTATGTTAATTCTTACATCCACATCATTCCTAGTCTCCAAATTACCAAAAATGAGTTTGGTCATGAATTTAGGATAGCCTATTCTATTTTTATCTATCCCAGGCAGTTCAATCAATTGAGCATTTTTAAAATTAAGAACAGATTGAATAAAGCGAGGGAAGAAAATGTCAGTACCTCTCTGGGTTGTGTTCTTACCAAGTCTCCCATACAGCTCTTGTAGGATGATTTGACCAACATCTATCTTCTTTCCATAGGCCAGTGCATAGCCAATTTGTTGTGCAGGTGCACTGATTTGATCAAAGCTTGATTTCCTTGCCGTGAAGACTTGAAGAAGAGTTACTGTGACAGCCCCAAATCCGAGGTCATAAATCCGGGCCATCACGGACCAATTTCCATTCCATATCAATATCTCTTGAGTTTTTTTTTTAACTTAATACTTATGCCATTGACCCCGCAATAATAAACATACACATACCAGTCATATGCTCAGAGAACAACATTCACCATAATAAAGTTAAGAGTTGAACAGTTATTACAAACCAGGATCATACTTAAGTACATTGTTGAATAACACTTCGACAAGAAGCGTTCCAACAATCAAAAGCTTATTACATTCTTACACCCTTAATTATACATAAGCTCTCAGAACCCGTCTGGCTCTACGCTACCTCAGGAATCGATGTTAGCGTGCTCTCAGAAGGTCGCCTTTCCCCTACCCTCTTGCGGGGCGTTCTGCGAAGTATTGGCATTCCTAGCTGTATATAGATAAGTAGCAAGAATGAGCCAAAATAGCTCAGCAAGATAATTTCTATCTACTAACATCAAAGGAAAATAAACCGTTGTATATATATAATAGACAAAAGCAAACTTCAGTTATTATGGAAGAATTTTATTTCCATTCAATATGTATATACACTTTCCAATTATCCTTGTACGTAAGAAATATATAGTATCATTCCATCAGTCTCGCTTCTAACATCATATAATATCAGTTCCTCTTCTTGAATGCTATAACCATCAATATACCATTTCAGTGTAATCTTTCAAGATAATATAAAAACTTGAACAAATCTCTCGCTATAATCTTCTCATTTCCGTCTTATGCAACAATCATATAAATTAATATAAAATCAGTTTCTCTTCATTTGTAACAATAATTCCATAATTCCATATCACTTTTCTGTTTTCAGTTATAGAAATCTGAAAACCATTTTCAATTCTTTCTTTCAAGTTTTGGGGATCTCTGCTGGCGCCAGATACGTAGGACGATGATCAGTCACCTGACCGTATCCGCTCTCTGTTTACTACTAGTAGAAGGGATGACCCTACCTGGTATCAACCCTGGAGGAAGGCTACCTGCTACATCCTCCCTTGGCATCTTCGTGCCGAAATAAAATATTGGATGCTGGACTGTGCCACTACCACACAGCCTCTTACGCTTACTGTTGCAATCTCCCTTTTTCAAATCATCAAATACCATTTCACATTTTCCATTTCCGTTCACATTTCCCTTCACATATATCATTTCCATTTCCATTTATCATCACCTTTAAAAATTTATATATGTCATAATACTTTGATTATGACTCAGACATCTCCACTGTATTCAATGAAATCAATATGCTTTTATATACGTAGAGTATTCCATTTATCTCAAAAGTATTAAATACCATTCAATAATATTTATTAAATCACAATACTTAGAAAGAATATAATATTATAAATCATATAACCCTAGATAATAACTGATACCATTCCTTTATATATCTTTAGATAACAACTGATACCATTCCTTTATATATCTTTAATCATAAGGCATGTTTACTTCATGCATAATCACCTCTATGTATATTCATATCCATCTCATACTTATACTCATATCCATATTCATATCATACTCATATACCTTCCCTTTTTACATCAATAATCAAGGAAAACCATTTATTAACAATATAGTAACAATAGCATCACATATATATATTTCATGAAATCAAGTTTCTTTGAAGATAAATAATTTCCAAGTAGGGATAGAAAAGATCTTGCCTGGATCTCTAAAGCGAGTATGTGGAATCCTGAGTTCGTCTCTCATTTCTATAGGAACGAAAGGATCACCATTAGTATATATCCCACTTAATCACTTAATTTCTACACCATAACACCCTTAACTCATATTATAAGTTTAACATGGTTTTTATGCACCAAAAGTTTACATGCACTTAATCATTTTTAAACTCGATCTAAGTTTTAGCATATTCCACCATTCCCCTTAATAACCACACTCGATTGTAAAAATTCTCAGAAAATATAGATTTCGAATTTTAATGCAAGGTCAACTGTAAAGGGTCCTCTGACCACCCTACTACACTATCCCAAAATTTCGTGACTTAATAAAATGTCTAAGTATGGTAACTTTAGCCTCAAAGTTGATACAATTACGTTTTTCTCGGTTTTCGAATGCCTTTCACTAAAACTGACTTTTCTCCTAAACCGTTCATCAGATTTAACGCACTTTATATCAAAACGATCTATGAACCAAGCTCTATCATCTCATGGTCACTTGGGAGTCTGGACAGTAACCTACTGTACGGGTATAGGGTCCAAAAACAGGGCAGATTCTTGGTCTAACGAAAATCGGACATTATAACCGCTGAATTTTCATACTTTCCAAAATCAAACTCCTCCAAATCAATCATCCACCTTATACACCATCACCTACACCATGTGGTCATCTTACCAACCATGGTTACAAGCACATACTCCTTCCATATTCAACTTTAATCACTTACAAACACATATAACATCATGATTTCATCACTTATAACTACTTAACCACTAATACCACCAATATTCATCATAAACTCAAGAGGGGTGAAGAGATTATACCTTCCTTGAAGCTTTAACAACACTTAATAATCCTTGGGATATCCTTAAACAACCTTGTACTAGCTTGAATCAACTAAAGAAACCATAAAAACAAAGTTAGTTTCTAAGGGTTACTATTCATCATCACTTTTGTAAAAATCATAACAAATCGAAAAATAAGAGTTTGGCTCTCAAATTTTTACCACATCTTGGCCTCTGTATAAGCTTTGATTTGAGCTATAGATCACCAAAAACAAAGCTTCCTAGCTATGGTTTTGAGCTCCATCTTTCCGCTGGATAGAAACTGGACAGATTGGGTTGTCCAACTTTGAGCATGGATTTGACTAGGCTATACTACTTTGTTGGCCATGAAATTTTGTACGAATCTTACACATGGAGTGGAGAAGTTATGGTTAAAATTTGGTGATTTTATCATAGATAGAAATGGAGATATGAATTTTTCTTTGTGCTTGGTTCCTGTTTGGCAGATTGGAGAGATTGATGTTTTCTTGCTTTTTCTCTTGAATAATGACTTGAAAGGCTTGTTTTTATTCTTTTCATCAGCTGCCTTATCTCTTAATTAAGTGGGTTTGAAGTCCACCAATGAGAAAGAGCCAATTGTTGGCTCCTTGTTAATGCTTATCTTTGAATTTTGCAAGAAAGTCCTTAGCTTTATGTAAATTGCATCCAACATCCTTTAAGTCTTATAATTCTTCTACTTTGGTACTTCCCTTCTTAATCCACTTAAAATCATCCCTTGAATGTGATTGGGCCAATGTTAAGGCCCATATCTTGTCATTGGTTTTATACTTGGGCCTTGTCCAAGAGTTTCTAGTTGTTGGATTCATCGAAGGATTTCTGTGATCGTCTCAGTGGTTTCTCCTTTGTAAATTCCTTGGATATATAATATCCTCTCCCACATCATATATTAGTGTGTTAGGGTGATTCTAATCCTCAAGTAGGTATTAGATCCAATATCCTTGGTATATTCTCTTTTTCTCAGAAGTTGCTCTCCCGGTTCTCAAGTATTCCCAAACTCGTTTAACAACCTAAATTCCCTTGGCATTTCCTTGACTTGATCACTCCTTGGTTTAATCTAATTTCACTAATTCCTCAATATATAATTTCCTTAAATATCTCCATGCTCCTTAATATCCAATAGAAGCTTATTCGAAATCAAAATCCTCAAAATCCATATTCAGGAATTTCTGAAATCTATCGTAATTTCGAGTCACTTATTTTTATGGTATATCCCTAATATGGTTTCTGTTTACTCATTTTCTGTTTCAAGTGTAGAGTACCTACATACCATTTCTCTAAATCCTCAAAATTTACTATTCATGGGGTCACTGTAGCTTTGCTAAAGTTAGGGTTATTACAGTTACAAACACATAGCTCCACTCCTTTCTCAGATTCTTCCTGTTTAATTTTCCAAGATTAATCCCATCTGAGTAGTTTATGAATTCAAAGAATTCTTCTAACTCTGCATTTGTGGCCAGTATGTCATATGACTCTTGTTGTAGGCCCAGTGCCTGATTCATGTCTACAGTGGTGATAGTGATTTCCTTATCTTGAATCTTGCAGTAGATGATAAATGAAGTTATTGCGCTTTACAGGGCTACAACTTCCACAATAGCAGTTCCCCAAAACTGTTCCAGAATGTCTAGATACATTGTTGGGTTGGCAGAGAGTGCATCCTTGATGTATGACTCAGCCATCCACTTTACAAAGCACTTGAAGTTCGCATTGGGTGCTTCAACATCACTGGTTAGGGCGATAAAATTGGTGTTGAACTTCACTGTTGCCATTGATACAGAGAGAAAAGATGAAAAAGTAAAGGTTGAAGAAGAAATTTAGCTTTTGGCAGGTAGGGTTTTCAGAGGTTTTGGGAGTTTAGATGCTTGAGAAATCGAATGAAATGAATCGAATGGATGTAAAATGGTATAAGTATGAAGTACTTGAATTGTCGATTAGATGTATGTTTTGTATCGACAAGTCAGGCATTCGAGAAGTAGAAAACAACTATTCGATAACTCAAGAAAAGCTTATTCGATAACTCAAGCAGGTTGTAACTCACAGCTGGCAATTATCTAACTTAGAAATAAATCTAAATTAGGTAAAATATGTTTTTATGAGTAATTCTGAATAAAAATCCAAAATCGGTTAAAATTCAGCGAGAAATCAGCCTTTTCAAATGATTCGAGAACTCAAACATGCTATTCGAGAACTCTATCAATAGAGAACTGAAATACCTTATTCGAGAACTCACTCATGTCTCTGTTCGAGTTCTCTAAAAGACACTATTCGAGAACTCAAGAGTGTCCTGAATAGGCTTGTTAGAGAAGTCGACCACTAACACTGAAATGAACCATTCGAGAAGTCTGGTTTATCGAACTATTCCTTTTACTCATAGAAACTCAGTTTTCACTATCTTTTAAAATTTACCAGCCATATTCGTTCAAGAATATTCAAGCAAATTATACAGTGATTTTCTCAAAATTTCATAGAAATTTCAAGTTAACAAGAAAATATGATTTTCCAAATATGCAACAGATTTGAAATATCTATAAATCATATTTCAGCCAACACTTACTCCAAAAATATTGAGAATTTAGATAAAGTAAGTGTTTACTGCTGCAACAATCTAGATGTTGTATTCACCTAGCCAGAATCTGAAGAATTCAGCATTCCAATCTCACTAACCAACCTTGTGAAGGTGGCTTCATCTAATGGCTTAGTGAATATATCAGCTAGTTGTTTATCTGTAGAAACATAATGCAACTCAATGGTTCCATTAGTTGCATGTTCTCTTATGAAATGATATCTGATGTCAATGTGCTTTGTCCTAGAATGATTGACAGGATTGGCAACTATAGAAATTGCACTTGTGTTGTCACACATGACTGGAATTCTTTCCAACACAAGTCCATAATCTCTAAGTTGATTTCTAATCCAAAGCACTTGAGCACAACAACTTCCAGCAGCTATGTATTCAGCCTCAGCTGTAGAAGTTGACACAGATTGTTGTTTCTTGCTATACCAAGAGACTAACCTTTGTCCAAGAAACTGGCAGCTACCTGAGGTGCTTTTCCTATCCACACTGCATCCAGCATAATCAGCATCAGAATAACCAACCAGATTGAACCCTGTGTCCTTAGGATACCATAAACCCAAGTTTGGAGTGCCCTTCAGATATCTAAAGATCCTTTTTATAGCAACCAGATGTGATTCTTTTGGATTTGATTGAAACCTTGCACACAAGCATGTAGCAAACATGATGTCTGGCCTACTTGCAGTGAGGTAGAGTAGAGAACCAACCATGCCTCTGTAGACTGAGATATCTACTTTCTTGCCTTTAGCATCTTCATCCAATTTAGTGGCAGTGGCCATGGGTGTCTTTGCAGGTGAGTAATCTTCCAAGTCAAACTTCTTCAATAAATCCTTGATGTACTTGGTCTGACTGATAAAGATACCATCCTTCCTTTGACTGACTTGCAACCCAAGAAAGAATGTCAACTCTCCCATCATACTCATCTCATATCTGCTCTGCATGAGTTTAGAAAATTTCTCACACAGCTTCTCATTTGTAGAACCAAAAATGATATCATCCACATAGATCTGAACTAGGATAAGATCATCACCATGCTTCTTGTAAAACAGTGTCTTGTCCAGTGTACCTCTAGTGAATTGATTTTCAAGAAGAAATTGTGATAAAGTATCATACCATGCCCTTGGAGCCTGCTTAAGTCCATACAGTGCCTTAAGCAGTCTGTAAACAAATTCTGGAAAGTGTGGATCCTCAAAGCCAGGTGGTTGTTGCACATAAACTTCTTCTTCCAACTCTCCATTTAGAAATGCACTCTTAACATCCATTTGATACACTTTAAAGTTTGAATGAGCAGCAAATGCCAAGAATATTCTAATGGCTTCCAATCTAGCAACAGGGGCAAATGTCTCATCGTAATCAATGCCTTCCTGTTGAGAGTATCCTTTTGCAACCAACCTTGCTTTGTTTCTTACTATTACACCATCTTCATCCATCTTATTCTTCAGAACACATTTTGTTCCAACAATGGTTCTATTCTTTGGTGCAGGCACTAGTTCCCATACTTTGTTCCTTTCAAATTGATTCAGCTCCTCTTGCATGGCAACAATCCAATCTGGATCCAACAGTGCATCATCAAATTTCTTAGGCTCAACTTGAGATAGAAAACAACCATAGAGGCACTCATTCTGAGTAGCTCTCCTAGTCCTTACTCCTGCATTAGGATCTCCAATGATTTGCTCTGCAGTGTCTGATCTATCCCATTTCCTTGAGTGCTCAGCCTGATTTCTCATTCTTGATGTTGCTTCATCATCCAAATCATGATCATTCTCATTTCCTCCCCCTGTGAGATTGCTACTACTCACAGGTGTGCCTTGGATGCTTGTTTCTCCACTGTTGATTGGCACAAATTCTTCTCTTGTGTCATCATTGACTTGAGTTTGTTGAACTTGAGTTTCAACTTCAGTTTCAAACTCTTCATCAAAATCATCTAGATTATCAAACCTTAATGGATCTTTATCTTCATCATTGGCTTCTTCTAGTCCAGGTAGTTTGCTGTCATCAAATGTCACATCTGTGCTTTCCATAATTTTTTTTTGACTGATGACATAAACTTTGTATGCAATTCTTTCCATAGAGTAGCCAAGAAAAATTCCTTCAAATGCTTTTGCATCAAACTTTCCAACATATTCAGAATTATCCTTCAATACAAAGCATTTGCTTCCAAAAGTATGAACATACTTTAGAGTGGGCTTCTTTCCAGTCATCAAGTTGTAAGGTGTCTTTCCAGTGTTTTTGTTGATGAGGGTTCTGTTCTGGATATAGCATGCAGTGCTTACAGCCTCAGCCCAAAAACATGTAGGCATCTTTGCATCAAGTAACATTGTTCTAGCAGCCTCAATTAGAGTTCTATTCTTCCTCTCAACAACTCCATTTTGTTGTGGAGTCCTTGGAGCTGAGAATTGCTGATAAATACCATTCTCTTTACAGAATGCTTCAAGTATGGCATTTCTGAACTCTATTCCATTATCACTTCTCAGTGCAATCACACTTGCATTGTTGGCCTTTGCTTCCTTGTCAACTTTCTTTATATGCTCAATGATTACTTGTGCAATCACACTTGCATTGTTGGCCTTTGCTTCCTTGTCAACATTCTTTATATACCAAGGCATACTTCTTTCTTCCTAGTGACGTAATATTGACAGGCCCAAACAAATCCATATGAATGAGTTGTAGGGGCTTGGTTATTGATGTCACTGTCTTTGACTTGTGGCTTGATCTTTTCATCTTTCCTTTTTGACAAGCCTCACACACTCCTTCTTGACAGAATTCAAGTGTGGGCATGCCTCTCACTAACTCTCTTTTGACTAGAGAATTAATGGCTTTGAAGTTCAGGTGTGATAGTTTCTTGTGTCACAGCCAACAATCTTCATTTGATGCTTTTGAGTAAAAGCAACAAATTTTGTCCTTGTTTGCAGAATCCATATTGGCTACAAACAGGCTTCCTTTCCTTACTCCAGATAGAGCAAAATCACCAGTCTTCTTGTGGGTGATCAAACATTCATCTTTGTCAAAATCCACCTTGAATCCTCTATCAGTAAACTGACCAACACTTAGCAGATTATGCTTGAGTCTCTTGACCAGTGCTACATCTTCAATGATGACATTTCCAACTTTTAACTTGCCATATCCCAATGTGTTACCCATGCTGTCATCTCCAAAAGCAACCATTGGGCCAGCCTTTTCCTCATACTGTGATAGCAGGGCCATATCACCAGTCATATGATTTGAGCATCCACTGTCCAAAATCCACATGACCTTCTTTTCACTTTCTTTGCCCTGCAAACACAAAGGTATTACTTCTCCTTTGGTACCCAAACAAGTTTGGGTCCATGTGACTTAGAAACAGTTTTATCATAAACAACATGCTTGTCTACTTTCTTGGTGTTAGTCTTCTTGTCACTGTTAGAAGTCTTAGAACCTGATATTTCAGACTTAGGTGATAGAGGTACCTTCCTAGCTTTAGGAGGACTCGAAGACTTTGACCTGGTGTAGTATGTGTGAGAATTGTGACTGATACAACCATCAATGAATTGCCTTCTCAAATTGAAACAACTAGTCATAACATTCATATTGCATGGCATACAGTCAAATTTATCACAAAATGGTGCATCTCTATGTCTTAGAGGCACAGAACAATCATAGAAAGGTTTAGACACACTACCAGCAGGTTTCTTGCATGCATGAGTTAAATGATTGGTACTAAAACAGTTCTGACAAGTTTTCCTAGGGGCATTAGGCATATAAGCATAGTTGTTATCTTTGTTAATCCCTAACTTGCCATTTCTGTTATGTTTCTTCTTAGTCACTTTCTTCTCTGATTCACTCTTCCCAGCTGAAACAAACTTAACAAACTTCTTGGGTCTTATCCTATCACCTACTGGCTCCTTGGTCTCTGACTTGACACTCTCACTCTTGGAAGATGCTTGTTGTTCATTGGATTGTGCCTCATCCACATCATTCAACATTTGTTTGATGAGTAAGGCATCCTCATCAATTTCAAATGTTGATTCCTTAAAAATTGGATTTTCAGTCTTTTTCAAAATGTGAGGCACTTCCTCATGAACAACTGTGTCATCTTCAATGACAACATAGCGTTTTCTTTGTTTAAGAGTGTCATAATCAAGTCAAATAGCAGCCTTGGGTTTTGCTTGAATTTTCTCACAGTAGGATTGCACTAGACCAGATGATTTCTTAAATGTTTTCAATTTGAATTCATTTTTAGCTAATTCATCCCTAAGAGCCTTTTCCACTTGACTAGCACATAGAACCTTATTCTGCATGTATTCAATATCTTTCTTAAGGTTTTCTACTTACATAGCAGTTAGCTCAAGTTCCTCATTCTTTTTGGTTAACATTTCATTTCTAGTAGACAGTTTAGCAATTTCTTCATTAGCAGCAATCATACTAGTATGAATATTAAATATCTCAACAGATAGTTGTTCAATCATGCATTTATACTCAGAAACAGACATATCTATAGTAGTGAGAGATGGTACCTGAGAGCTTGATGAAGATGTGTCATCCTTGGAGTTGGCCATCAAGGCATAGTTGCAAAATTCTTGTTCCTCTCCATCACTATCAGAATCATCCCAACACTTCCCTTCAGCAATGTAGGCCTTACCTTGTGTCTACTTTTTCAGAAGGGCCTCATACTTAGCTTCGAGCTCAAGAAACTCTATATCCTTCTTTTTAGGCTTTGTGCATTCACTGGCAAAATGCCCTAGGTCATTGCATCTATAACACCTTACAGATTACCTATCCACATGGCTGGTTTTGAACTTATTCTTGTTTGGTTTCACAGGTGCCTTGCTCTTGTTGAATGAATGGTTTTGGGTTTTAGGTTTGAAGGGTTGGTTCCTCTTGAATCTGAGGTTTGGGAATTTTCTGGCCATAAAAGCATATGAAGTGTTTTCCACCCCATCTAGTTCTTCAAGAGTATAGAACTCATCTTCCTCCTTCTCCTCAACAGGTTCACTTACCTCAGCTTCAATTTCTTCATCATCTACTATCTCCTCTATCCTTAGCTGGCTTGTAGATGCTTCTAGGTCTTGAATAGATTTGTTGACAATCAAGGCACATGATGTGTTTATCATTCTACCTTGGTTGGCTTGGATAACCCTTTTCTGAAGCAACTCAAGCTCATGAGTCTTTAAAACCCCATAGAGCACATCATAAGTGATTTTGTTCAAATCTCTTTCCCTTAGAGAGATGACCATTTGCTCTAGATGGTTTGGTGAAGATAGCAGAAACTTCATGTTTAACTCCTTGGTGTTGTAAACCTTGCCATTCATCTGTAACTCAGTAACTAGCTTGTGAAATCTCTCAAACATCTCAGTAATGCTTTCCTTGGGTTGTGCCATGAAAGCCTCATACTGTGTGACCAGTATCTGTTTCTTGTTTTCCCTGACCTCATCAGTTCCTTCACATAACACCTCAATGTGATCCCACATTTCTTTGGCAGATGTGCATGATGCAATGTTTGCAAACATTGACATGTCCATGGAATCAATAATTAGCAACATGAGGTGACTGTCAAGAGCAACCTTCTCCTTTTCTGATTCTGTCCATTTGGATGGTTCCTTGGCCACATTAGATCTTGGAACAGTTGTGGTTCCAACAGTCTTTTTAGGTATTTCTTGTTGTGGGACAAAGAGACAATTCTTGAGAATCTCAGGATACAAAGGATGAGAGGCTTTGATGAACAACATCATCTTTATCTTCCAGAGGTTGTAATTTTCCTTGTCAAACTTAGGGACTTTCACCGAGAACAACACAAGACACAATATCACTTTAATCTAATGTATTATTAGATAAAGGTTGTTACAATCTGTGAATACAAATGATAGTATTCTCAGCTTCGTTTTTCTCAGAGAGATATAGCTTACAGTGTCTGAAAAACTTGACTCACAAAGTTGTTCGTGTGTGTTTAACTAAGGAAGTGAGGCTGTATCCTTATAGAACATGGATACAACCTACTTACTACAAATAAGGTAGCTAAACAAATTACTTTCTAGTCTGTCTATCCTTTTTGAGTAAGTGTCCAAACGGTTACAGATTTGACTTTGCAAAGCCTGTTCAGATCCACTTCTTTAGCCCTTTATCTCTTCTATATCTCTCCAAGCTTCCTTGTAGGCTTTCCAGAGCACGTTACAGATTGTGGTCCATAAAGTGCATTGGCTTGTTGCAGGTTTCAAACTTGTACAATTTCTTCAGTATTTTGTCTCCAAGAATGTATTCGAGAAGTGACTAAGTAAGTGATTCGAGAACTAGAATTGACTTGATCGATAACTCTGAGTTCTCGAATACTGTTATATTGACATATCGAACCACTTCTCGAATAGCTCTTTTCTCTGGGAATCCTTGAGTTCTCGAATAGAGCATTGTGACTTGTCGAATCCCTGAGATCTCGAATAGCTTTCTGAGTCCTTGAGATATCGAATGGAACTTTGACTTGTTGACTCTTTGAGAACTCGAATACCACTTTGACTTGTTGACTTCTTGAGTTCTCGAATAGAGTAGTAGACATATCGAATCTCTGAGATATCGAATGAGATATCGAACAGTGTATTCAGAGATATCAAATAGTGTCTTGAGATATCGAATCCCTGACTTCTCGAATAGATAAATATACTTCTCGAATTGGTACTTAGGCAAATTCTTCATTTTTTCAAATCCTAACTGTGATTATTTGACAGTCTTTATCTTCTTGTTCGAGGCATGAACCTTGGAACTTCTTTCAAGCATTATTCTTGACTATATAAGTACAGTTACACAACTAGGATTTGGTGCATATTACAAGTATAGAACAAATAGAAACTCTACAACTAGAGGTTCCCTCAGTTAAGAGGTCATGTAGGTAATGCAGAGCATTACAAACAATTAGGCTTGTTATTAGATGTATACATGCATGCCTCTGTGACTAACATTTATTGATCAAAGCATTCAAATTTCTTACTTTGCACTGAAAGAAGAATATTTTAAAAAATTATAGAAAGCATATCTTGGTCGAAATCATTCTCCAAAATGACAAAGAAAAAACGAGACTTTTTTTAGCATAATTCTCACTTGGCCGAGAAAAACTTGAAGTAGCTAGGGGCAACTCATTTTTTCATGTAAGTTTAAAATCTTTTCGTTTTGCTCAATATCACCGATTATAATTTAGATGCTAAAATTTCTTCCTTCGAGGATGAACTATATTCATTGTTTGGTTCTATTAAGACTAACATGCTATTTACTAGTTATCGTTTGCATGCATAAACATATCTAAAATGGTTTAAGGAAAATGTAGGGATAATTGGTAAACAATAGAAGATGCATGTATACAAGTAGTGTGCAAGATTATTTTAAATTATGCCATTAAATTATGTCATTGACCATGCCCAACTATTTAAATATATAGAAGTAGTACCCAATAAGTTACATAGATATAAATTCTGTAAAAGTACCTTATTAATCTATCTATGGCATTTTTATAAGACATTTTTAGATGCATGTAGAGTTTTCGAGCGGAGTACAAAGAAAAACATCCTAGACTTGCTAATGAGCCTTTTGGTGTTCCCATGGTAATTGTTTTATATTGTTGTTACTATGACAATTCTGTATACATTATACATTTGTGATAGATATAAGATATGTCCATGCAAACTTAACTAGAATGACTAAAAATAAAAACAAATGCAACAGTAATGGTTATAATTAAATATTTGGTAGTTCAGTGATTACTTTCTAAAAGAGCTAATAGTTGAGTGATAAAAAAATCTATTTTTAAAATTAGTAAATAATGTAACAAGTGATTAATCAAATGCAATATTTATAGAAATAAATTACAATTTACTAATTACAATACTAATTATTTTTTTACCTTCCTATCATCCACTAGTTTCTTCCTCACAAACGCCATGCCTTTAGGATTCGTACATTTTACTGAAAGTTTAGCTGACCATTTACAAATATATAATAATTCAATTGTTACCTTGGAAGAAACAATTGATTATTACATAAAAATTTAAGAATCTTACCATGTACGAATCATATGTATCTATCAGTTCCAAGAAATCATCAAAGGACATATTTGGCAATTCACAGGTAAGAATTTTCAGTTTAGAATGGATTTTCCAACTCTATACAATCACGAGCCCTTTACACAAATAAAAACAAAATACAAATTAAGAAGGATTCTGAAATTAAAAAATCAACACACACACACACATATATATATATATATAACGTACTATTGGCCTTTAAATTCATCATAGAGATCTTGATAACACATATATGAGTGCATTGATTCTTGGAGGGTGGGAAAGAGCTTCTCCAAGTCATTTATCAATCCGTATAAGTCTTTATACGGATAAATGGGATTCTGTACCAAAACATAATAATAAAAATATTATGAACCTATGTGCAATTTTGTAATTACTAAACTAAATAAATAATCTAATAGAAATACCCCATCTTGATCCAGATCATGATTCTCATTGAAGATATTGTAGCAGTTTCTTACAAACTGAAACCACTCAAATACGGTGTCAACACAGACCTTATAAGAAAGTCTATCAATCAATCCTTCCATACCACTTGTATTGACCTTAAACTGCCACGTGGGATCTCTTGCACCCAAATTTGCTTTATGATTGATGCGCGAGCTGGTGGATCACCAACATGCATACTGGATAAAATAAAAGGTTTTCCGAACTAGTCAGCAGCAATGGATGATACACGTAGTGGCGAAGCTGAGTCCTGCACAAGTAAATCCAAGTTACAACATATAGTAGACATGTATATTAGGCAAACGAGTTCATCATTTAGGTCTCATTTGTTAACAAAGGAATGATACCAAACTGAACCATACTGCCTATTAAGATCATTTGTTAAATTTTTAGTTAACTGGACGACTCAAAACTTTTCTGGACGACACAAAAAATCGTCTGGATGGTCGATCCATAAAAATGAAGTTGGATGGTCAGGGACATTTATTCACAACACTGGAGGCTTATTGCCTTTTCTTTTATCCTTCTAAATTTGATGTTTTATTATGTACTAATTTTCTATAAAAAAAACAATATGTGATATTTTGTTTTAACTTTTATCTCAAAATAAATATATTAATACATAATTTAATGTCTTTTTTTCAACAAGTAATTTTAACTAAAACAACCTTTTTAACATAATTATGCAACTGAATTATTTAATTACATTTAATTTTCTTGCAATTAAATAATTATAACAAAAAATATTAATTAAAGTATCGCATAATAACAAGTGTTCTAAAAATGTTTTAAAGTATCTAAATTATTTGTTTAATAAAAATAACAATAATTAAATAAAACATAATTCAGGCACGATGCGTTCATATCAAACATATTTGTTCATTCAGCGTTCAAAAATTTTAATCGTCCAGAATTGAATCATCCAGAAATTATCATTCAGATTTAACAAATGAACCTTAGTCAGGCACGATGGTTCATGTATTAGCATCAATTAATATGTATTACTTAATAATACTATGAATTTGTCTAGTCATATTTATCCTTTCGTCATCGAGATTATTCTACTACTACTACTACTACTACTACTACTACAACTACTACTACTACTACTACTACTACTACTACTACTACTACTACTACTACTACTACTACTACTACCATGCCATGTTCCAGTTTTTGAGTGGGTTTTCAGATATCTTTATTTCTTACTACTCTAAGGCCTGCAGTTAGTGTTTGTAGCTTGCAGTTTAGAGAGTGAGTTAGTTCTCAATTATGCTTTCATTGTGTATGACTTGCCAAGCTTTAAGAAAAAGTATCCACGATGCGTATAATCTTTACATACACTTTTAACTATCTTGCTCATGATGGTTTTCAATTGAGTTGCTTGCTCTGTCACGTCAACACTTCTGTTAGATATCTTGCATAACTTCGGTTGTCCGTTAGTATGAGTACTTTGAATGCAAGTTTGGTGAGTCACTTACTGATACCTTTGATAGGTTTACAAAACTCATCAATGAGATGGCCATGCATGACAAGTATTATGACTTGGAGGATATGAATGCAAAGTTCATGATCTTGCCTGATTTCTACAATGAGAAGATATCTACTATTGAGCAAGATAACGATTTGGATGAGATTTCATTAGAAGTAGTTTATGGTAAATTGAGGGCTATGAACTTGATAGGGCAGTAGAAGAAGAGCAGAAGTGAAGAAAAGATGAAAATTATTGTACTTACTACTCAAACTGAAGTTGAGAAGCTTTTAGAAGAACAGTCGTTTGAGCTTACTGTGTAGGACACAAGGAAGAAGAAAAACAAAGATAATTCCGAGTCAGATACTACTAATATAGAGTCTGATAACAGTGATTTTGAATTCGACATGCAGGAATTGTTTTCTATGTTTGTTAAAGCTTTCAAAAAGGCAAAATTCAACAGGAGAAGATTTAGCAAAAGATCTTTTCCAAAGAAAGAAGTGAAGAAGAATGACAAGAGCAAGAGCACAATCATCAAGCTTGATAAGACAAAGATCAAGTGCTTTAACTGCAACGAGCTTGGACATTTTGCAAGTGAGTGTAACAAGCCTAGGAATTCTGGAAAGGGCAATGCACTCATGGTCACACAGAAGGACTGGGTAGACTCCAGTGATTCTGAAGATGAATTGGATTATGATAACACTGCTTTGATGGCAAATGCTTCAGACAAACCTGGTTCTCCAAAGAAAACTTCTTCATCTTATGTTAAGGTATTAATTCACTCTCTTGATTCATTTGACAGCTTAGATTCTGATGGTGTTAAATCTGTTTGCTGAGATTAAAATCTTGATGACTAATTTCAGAATTCTTACTAGTGAAAGTGATGAACTTAAGGTTAAGAATGATGAATTAGTTGGAAGGAATAATTTTCTAGAATCTGAGTTAGTTCAAATGGAATAGTACATGTTAGATGCAGATAAGGCTAAGCATAATTATAGTACAATCCTTAAGGCTTATGACTTTGTCAGAAAAGAACTAGAGGAAGAGAGAGATAAGATTAAAACATGGAATACCTCTTGTAAACAGACTCATGATATCATTAACAATCAGATTCTTGCCAAGGTTAATGTAATATATATATATATAGGGGTTGCTCCAATGAGACCCCTCTTATAATGAGAATTGAGACCCTAATTAAAGTTATATTTATTTAATTATTATAAAATCCATATATCCATATACAATAACCACTAAAATCGTTACACTGCCATCAATACACATCCACCGCCATCACAATATCTACATAACTATCCCTACCACCACCGTCACGAGATCGACACCATCATCATCACCATCGTCACACCAGCACCATCATCGTTAAACAATCGCTACCACTACTACTTGTAAATCATTATATTTAAATCAATAAACACCATTGCAACACTACACCAGAATCACCAAAAATCTCAATGTAAATCACTAATATTCAACATAAATCGCCAAAATTTTAATACAAATCACTAAATTTCAGCGCCAATCACCAAAATTTTAAAAACAAATTTCCAAAAGAATTCACTTGTATACATTCTGAAATTTTGAAGACCAATCATCTCAAAAGCAAATCATTCAGTCACAAATTTCGGTCACCATGCCATTTTCCGGTGCCTTCATCTCCAAAACTTTCTATATAGATCTATTTGTTTACGCCCATAATTTCGAACTCATGCACTGTTCGAATCTTTACAAATCAGACTTGATTTCTGACAATATTAATTATTTCAACTTAAATTTCATTGAGTGTGATTTGAGTAATAATTACTAGATGAAATGAAAGAGAAAATTAGAAAGAAAAACTACAATTATATGAACAAATGAGAAGTAAAAAGGATTCGAAAGTAAAAAAGAAGATGGAGAAATGAGAATATGAGATATATGGAAAGAAGAGAGAGAGTAGTAGTTTAGAAGTGGCTGAGAAAAGATCAGAGAAGAAGGAGCAGATCAGTTATGTTGGGAATTTTACACTAAACAATGCAACAATAAGGCAGTTATATATATTAACAAGAACAAGCAATTACACCAAATTAACGAACAAACACAAAGGTCGAAACAATAGAATACTCAGAGACTGTATAATAACAAGAAAGGCAAGAATACTTATCTCTCACAGTAGCTTTAGCAAAGACAACAAGAGAGAAGAACAACAGCTGAGTCGCCAAGCCCTACGAGAAGACTTGACTGTTTTTGAAGAGAATATTGCCCCACTTACGCTGTGTTGGGTTGCAGCAAATTCACTTCCAGGATAAAACAACACCGATCAATCCGTTCACAGATACGGTAATGATCAACAGCGACCCGCACCTCAATTCGCCAAAGAACTATGTAAAAACCTTGTATGTCAATTGAGAGAAAAAGAGAGAGCAGAGAAGAAGAAAAAGAACTAGGGTTTCTTGGTCTCACAAGCGTATCACAAACCAACGTTCTATTTTGTATGTATCACATACAAAACATAAAACATACGTTACTGATATAGATCAATTAATTAAGATTTAATAACATTAACGGCCCATATTTAGAAGCCCATCAAAATTCATACTCTGGCCCATACTAGATAGGCCCATACAAATTTTGACCCAATCCAGCTATTAAAATAAATCAATAATCAAATTTAAAATCAGATTGCACATCATGGGCATGAAAACTTCTTCATGGGCATGAAACGTTTCTGACCAATCGAGTGTACATTCATGGGCATGTAAACTTTCTCATGGGCATGAAACGTTTTCGACTATCCCATCTATTTTGATGCCTCTTCATGGTAATGAAATATAATATATCATGGCCATGCGGGTAAACTTATGGGCATGTAAACTTCCTCTTAATACCAAATCAATGCGGGTTCAAGTTTTTTCAACTAAAACAACCCACATTACCCATTTCAAATATCCTTCTTTCAGCTCAATTTATCTATGGATTTCACTAAGAAAATGTCTTAGATCCAAACATGAAAGTTTAAGTCCTCATTACAAGGAACAACTTCCAATAGTTAGTTTCTGGAAATTCCATCCAGAACATATTTAAAATATGCCTCAAACTTTCCATTTTCTAATAATCCCCCACAAATCCATACAGGCATGCATATCAGTTTTCATTATGACTTATTTTTCAGTGTCGGTACCCTTCCGGGTTTGAACCATCCTAAGTCCTCTACTTCGATGGCTACCGGATATAGATGGAATATTTCACCTTGAATCCTTATCCGTTTGATGTAACCACACTCCATAGACGACGACAAGTCAAAGGCTATGGTGCTGATCTACGGTTTTGAGACGTTAATGTTCATGTCTCGATCCTGTTCATCGAATGCTTCAAGGAATAACCCTTTCCTCTAATTGCGACCACACAATTACATTCGCTTAGCTGGGCATCTCTAGAGATGTACTGCTAGCATCTCGTCATATGACTTGACCCCATTCAGAGTTCAATTAACTCTTGCTATACTTGCAGTAACAGTACCTTTTAGGTGTACAAGGGATAGACTCCAGATACAACTTACAACTTGTTATTACCACATTGAATACACTTTCGAGGGATCTCCTCTCATGTGTATTGGGTTCCCGCTGTAGATGAATCATTATGGGCTAATAGTCCTATCCCCAACCTAGACTTAAGGACTACAGCATGCTCAAGCCCTTTAGTCAAATGATCAACTAGGTTTTCTTGAGTTCCAATAAACTCAACAGCAATAATCCTTTCAGACATTAAACCCCTTATAGACTTCAGTCTAACTTGGATATGTCTCTTTGTTTTCACATTATACTTCTTGCTATTAATCTTGTCGATAGTTGTACGGCTATCACAATGAACAGTAAAAGCAGGAAGTGGACGAGGTAACACTGACATAAGTCCATATAACCATTCAGCCTCCGTCCCCGTGGCATCTAATGCACACAACTCAGCCTCAAAAGTAGACCGAGTTATAACAGTCTGTCTAGAAGACTTCCAAGACACTGCTCCACCCGCAAGGGTAAACAGATATCCAGTCACTCCATTGGAACCAGACTTCTTAGCTATCCAACTTGCATCACTATATCCCTCTAGCACTTCAGGAGACTTCCTGTAATGCAAACCAAGAGATATGGTGCCTTTCAGATATCTAAGTACTCTATCAAGAGCATCCCAATGAGTCTTGTTTGGACAGCTTGTATATCTTGCTAACTTAGACACTGAATATGAGATATCCGACCTAGTACCATTAGCAAGATACTGCAAACTCCCAATAATTTGAGAATACCTTAACTGAGACACAGGAACTCCTGAACTATTCTTGACAAGGGCAATTTTAGGATCATACGGAGTACTCGTGATTCTACAATTTGAACAACCATACTTCTCAAGTACAGATTTCTCTATATAATGAGATTGTGACAAGGTTATTCCATCAGTTGACTGAGTCAACTTGATTCCAAGAATCACACTAGCCTCTCCCATATCCTTCATTTCAAAATGCCTTTTCAAGAAACTTTTTGTCTCGTTAATAATCTCAATATTGGTTCAAAACAATAAAATATCATCAACATATAGGCATACAATAATACATTCATTTCCTTTAAACATTTAGTAGACACACTTGTCACTTTCATTAACTACAAAATCTGATTCTAAAATAGTTTCATCAAACTTTTTATGCCAGTCTCTTGGAGCTTGTTTTAAGCCATATATAGACTTGATTAACTTACATACTTTCCTTTCATTACCAGAAGCAACAAATCCCTCAGGCTGATCCATATAAATCTCTTCTTCAAGTTCACCATGAAGAAAAGTTGTCTTTACATCCATTTGATGGATGATAAGACCATGTACGAAAGCCAATGCTACAAGCATTCGGATTGTTGTCATTCTTGCAACCGGAGAGTAAGCAAAAGTAATCAATGCCTTCCTTTTGCTTAAAACCCTTAGCTACTAGCCTAGCTTTATACTTATCTATTGAGCCATCCGGGTTCATCTTTCTTTTGAAAACCCATTTACATCCTATAGTAGAACACCCATGAGGTAGATCAACCAACTCCCATGTTCCATTAGAAACAATAGAGTCAATCTCACTTTTTACCCCACCTTTCCAGTACCTAGATTCTGAAGAATCCATGGCTTGCCGGAAAGTTAAAGGTTCATCCTCGACATTGTAAGTGATAAAATCACTTCCAAAGTCCTTGACTACCTTCACACGCTTACTCCTCCTAGGTTTATCTACTTCATTAGGAGTAGAGCTACTACTAGGATCTGCCCCCACATTTGTCATCCTTTCCACATGATCAGGAATGGAACTCGATGTGTGAGTAGGATCATCATCAGAAATACCCTGAGGTATACCAGTCTTCATAGGAAACACATCCTCAAAGAATGTTGCATCACGAAATTCAACTATAGTATTAGCCACTATTCCGTCTATGTCAGATTTTAACACTAAACAACGCAACAATGAGGTAGTTATATATATTAACAAGAACAGGCAATTACACCAAATTAACGAAATAAACACAAAGGTCGAAACAATAGAATACTCAGAGACTGTATAATAACAAGAAAGACAAGAATATTTATCTCTCACAGTAGCTTTAGCAAAGACAACAAGAGAGAAGAACAACAGCTGAGTTGCCAAGCCCTACGAGAAGACTTGACTGTTCTTGAAGAGAATATTGCCCCACTTACGCTGTGTTGGGTTGCAGCAATATCACTTCCAGGATAAAACAGCACCGATCAATCCGTTCACAGATACGGTAATGATCAACAGCGACCCGCACCTCAATTCTCCAAAGAACTATGTAAAAACCTTGTATGTCAATTGAGAGAGAAAGAGAGAGCAGAGAAAAAGAAAAAGAACTAGGGTTTCTTGGTCTCACAAGCGTATCACAAACCAACGTTCTATTTTGTATGTATCACATGCAAAACATAAAACATACGTTACTGATACAGATCAATTAATTATGATTTAATTACATTAACGGCCCAGATTTAGAAGCCCATCAAAATTCATACTCTGGCCCATACTAGATAGGCCCATACAAATTTTGACCCAATCCAGCTATTAAAATAAATCAATAATCAAATTTAAAATCAGATTGCACATCATGGGCATGAAAACTTCTTCATGGGCATGAAACGTTTCTGACCAATCGAGTGTACATTCATGGGCATGTAAACTTTCTCATGGGCATGAAACGTTTTCGACTATCCCATCTATTTTGATGCATCTTCATGGTCATGAAATATAATATATCATGGCCATGATTTTCATTTGCAACCTGATTCTTCCTTTTAATACCAAATCAATGCGGGTTCAAGTTTTTTCAACTAAAACAACCCACATTACCCATTTCAAATATCGTTCTTTCAGCTCAATTTATCTATGGATTTCACTAAGAAAATGTCTTAGATCCAAACATGAAAGTTTAAGTTCTCATTACAAGGAACAACTTCCAATAGTTACTTTCTGGAAATTCCATCAAGAACATATTTAAAATATGCCTCAAACTTTTCATTTTCTAACAAGTTGTTGGGAGGAGAGAGAAATTAAAATATCTATACATGTGGTCCAAATTAAAACTTATCACACAAAATTGAGTGATTCATATTTAAACTCAGTTCTCATTCTAATAAGAGGTCTCATTTGAGCACCCCTTTAAAAGGAGAACTTAGAAAACTAAATTAAAATATAGCACATATGGTATGCAAACTGATCGTTGAGAGATGGAGAAAAATGTGGTGAAATTAGATTTTAAAAAAATATCACCGATTGACGGGAAAAATCAAATTAAAAACGGAGGGGATTAGGTGGGATTGTGTGTGTGAGGGTGTATTTGATTAGTGTGTAGGTGCCCCTGGCGGGGCCATTGATTATAATACATCCAATGGTTAGGATTAGTACCTTAGTTTTCTTCAAAAAAGAGTTCTCTTTTGAGCCACACCCTATATATATATATATATATATATTACATTAACCTTGGCAAGAATCTGATTGTTAATAATATCATGAGTCTGTTTACAAGAGGTATTCCATGTTTTAATCTTATAATACCATTGCCAGCCAAGAGAAGACAGGCAAAAAAAAATGCGTTAATGGAAAAACGTTATAAAAGAATGCATTTACTTGTGATACATCCGAATCGTGAGATTCAGGGCCTTTTGACTCTAAATTGTGAAAGGAAGGACCAAAACCCATTCATTGTAAAGCAATAATGTGAAAATATGAACAAATATTTTTTTAAACTTATTTTTTGAATATACTACTAACAATTTACGTAAATAATTACTCCGTACTATGTAAAATTACTATTAATAATTTACATTCATTATAGCCTTTTGAAAACAATATAAATAATTACTATGTAAAATTACTATTAATAACTTACATTCATTATAGCCTTTTGAAAACAATGGGAAATATTAAATCCAGAGCAAAAATTTTATTTCCAGAGCAGGTTTCTGTGAAAAGACCGAAATGTCTTTGTTTTTGTGAATGCAAGGGGCTAGACTTGGTTTAAAATAAGGACAATTTTGTCTTTTCACAAAAATTTGCTCTAGAAATAAAATTTTTGCTCTGGATTTAACATTTCCCTATTAAATTTATGACAGAAAAACAAAATAAAATCCGTGCGAACGGAC
The DNA here is from genome assembly GCA_037693485.1 of Kitagawia praeruptora. Lineage (NCBI taxonomy): Eukaryota > Viridiplantae > Streptophyta > Magnoliopsida > Apiales > Apiaceae > Kitagawia > Kitagawia praeruptora. The sequence continues at coordinate 132,568,715 of CM075352.1, forward strand.
TATACTATAATATAAATTGGTCCTGGTCGTTTGTCAGGGACCGGTTATCAGGGATCGGTTATTTAACAATCGGTTTCACAGCCGTGCTGAAATTATTAAAAAAAAAAAAATTATTGTCCGCTATAATTTTCTGCGAATAGAAAATTTTTGCCTGTCCGCGGAAAATTATAACGGACAATAATTTTTTGGGAATTTGACAAAAATACCAACTTTTTAAATGATTTTTGCAAAAATACCATCTTTCTAATTAAATTGCAATTATACCATCTTTTAAAAAAGAAAAAAGATTTATTGCAAAAATACCATCTTTCCAATTCCCCTCCACCCTTCCTCCCTCCTTCCTCTCTCTTCCCTCCCTCCTGCTTTCATTTCAGCGCCTGTTACTTTTTTTTTTCTTTTTTTTCTTTTTCTTTTTTAAGGCGGGATGCTATTTGGGTTTCATGTCCCCCGCCAGGGGCAATATGCAAAACTACATTCAACCATATTCAACTGAATGCAATCACATTCAACTTTCTAAGATTTTGGTGGATTTGGGTTGCAAGGCCCCGCCAGGGGCAATATTCAACCAAATGCAACCACATTCAACTTTTTTAAAGGTGGGTGATTTTGGTGGATTTGGGTTGCATGGCCCCGCCAGGGGCAATATTCAACCAAATGCAACCACATTCAACTTTTTTAAAGGTGGGTGATTTTGGTGGATTTGGGTTGCAAGGCCCCGCCAGGGGCAATATTCAACCAAATGCAACCACATTCAACTTTTTTAAAGGTGGGTGATTTTGGTGGATTTGGGTTGCAAGGCCCCGCCAGGGGCAATATTCAACCAAATGCAACCACATTAAAATTTAGTTGAATATGCCCCTGCGGGGCCTTGGAACCCAAAAGCAGTCCACCTTAATTTTGGTGGTTTTGGGTTGCAAGGCCCAGCAGGAGCATATTCAACTGAATTCAGTTACTGATTTCAAGTTCCATTTGTCAGTTGTCATTTTCGACCTCTTTTTTGAACTCTAATATATATATATATATATATATATAGGCAAGTGCTCAAATACAAACCAATCTTAAAATACAAACCTACAAACCAACACTAAATTAATTATATTTCATGTATTCTAAGGTTTCCGTCAAGGGTACCTTCACAAAAAATGCTTAAAATAATTGGCTCTATCCAACAAAAAAAAATAAAAAATTCCAAAAAAAAAAAAAAAATCTTGCCGTGGAAATGCGAAGCATTTAAGACAGTAAACGGATGAGTTAGGTAGTCATGAGGGCCGAAGGCTCTCGACACACCCGTCAATCGTCTATTGCCTTTACCATTGATTGCCATTCCTTACAACTTTAGAATGATAAAGGCGCGAAGCGCCGTACAAGAAGGTGCGAAGCACCGTTAACCAGTGAAATCCACTGCCACGTCATCACGTGAACAGTGATTTTTTTTTTATTTTTTATTTTTTTTTATTTTTTTTTTGTTGGATAGAGCCAATTATTTTAAGCATTTTTTGTATTGGGGTACCCCTAGTTTGGTCATTAGATTAGCTTGAAATATTAGATTATGCTTGGTTTGTAGGTTTGTATTTTAAGGAGGTTTGTATTGGAGTAGCCCCCTATATATATATATATAGTTGAATGTGGTTGCATTAAGTTGAATATGCCCCTGCGGGGCCATGCAACCCAAAATCATCCCACATTTAAAAAAAAATGGTTTTGAAGTCTGTTGCAGTTGATGTGGTTGAATGTGGTTGAATGTGGTTGCATTCAGTTGCTGATTTCAAGTTCCATTTTTCAGTTGTCATTTTCGACCTCTTTTTTGAACTCTAATATATATATATATATATATATATCCTAATGATTCATATTGCTATTGTTATGGTTGCGCTTATTTTGAGATATGGTTCTCGATTTTGACTATGCACAACTTACTATAGCTAATTAATATATATAGCTTATTTAGGCAAAGATTAAAAGCCTGCCTTGATTTTCACCTTCCTCATAGGTAGAAATATTTACACCCCTTATCTTCCTTTCAACATGTTCTTCCCACTTTGCAGGTCAGACTTAGTGATAGTATTGGTTGTGTGGAAACAAAAAGGATAGTTAAGTACCTAGAATGTGTGCACAATCTTGCAATGTAGCCGCAGGAAGTCCTCGCATTCTAAAAGTGCGCAGATGATGGTTTTGTTCAACATATTGGTTATATTGAGAATTTTGGTTGTTAAAGTTTTCGCCACGTCCATCTAAACTATTGAGTACCTGTATATTTTTCAGTTCGATTTACGAAGTAGTGTATCACAGCTTTTTTGTTGCTCCTCCTTGATGGAAAACAAACCAACAATCATGGGAAACTTAAGGTTGAACGCCATTGTACCATTTTTAAAAATCTCCAACTTTTTTCTTCCAAGAGGTTCCAGTGAATATCGATGCATCAAGTAATGTCGAAAGACCAGTTGATACGTTTTGTCCGGGTCACCTGATTAAAAGTCAGCAGGTTCACGTCAAGTTATTGGCTTATTCCATCATTAATGAACTTCTAATTTCTTACAATGATGAGCTTATTGTATTCTGCCAGTGCTGCCACTAGAAGATTACATCATCAAGGGGAAGAGGATTTGTCGCTAGACCTTTTGCCTATTTCTTTGAACGGTAAATCACTTCTGTTAAGGCTGCTCATTTTTTCCAGTAGTTATTTGTCATTTACCAATATTTAATATTTATTAATTTGTTGTTGTTATCTGTTTGTCTGCAGAAAAACAAGTCCCAAGTTGACGTTAATTTTATTCATGGAAATCATTGTGCTTTCTCTTCTAGGGTAAGAGTCACAGTCGTACTGGTATAAAATTATCAATTTAATTGTCTAACCTTAGCAAACAATCGATATATACAGGGTGAGCTGACCTTGAACATGTATTTTGCAAGCTTAAGATACACCTCCCCTACATTCCTGGCATCAATAGTAAACATAATAGCTTCCCTGACTTTTGTTATGGCAGTTGTACTAAGGTAATTACAACTGAGAATCTATAATAGAATAAGAACAAGAATAAAGTGCATTATTATAATCGTTTTACTAGCCCTCTTTTTTTTCCTTTCCATTGTTTATGAATGTGTCAAGTACTGTGATGAGAAACTCAAACTTAATGCAGGTTAGAGGTAGTTAATCTCAGGGACCTTCGGGGATTAGCCAAAGTTCTTGGAACCTTGATTTCTTTGGCTGGTGTGATGACCATGACATTGTACAAGGGATCCACCCTAAGAAATGTAGGGCATCCTTTAGTTAATTTTAAAAGAAGTACATCTAAACAAGAAGATTGGTTGAAAGGTTCAATTTTAACCGTAACTAGCTGCATCACATGGTGTATATGGTTCATTATGCAGGTTTTTAGCTTCATTTTACATATGTACACGTGTTTGCGAGTGTCTACACATATAACATTACATCATAGAGTAAATTTAATTGTTGTGATTCAAATTACATGCATATATTTTCAAAAGGTATCTAGCACAATTGTCGCTAACAGCATGGATGAATATTGTCGGAGCAGCACAATCAGAGGTCTTCACTGTAATTGTTACACATAAACGACCATTGGTATCAAGTATCAACATTGACCTATGGTCAATCTTATATGGAGTAAATATAGTTTCGGAAAACAATATCTGAAGTTGTATTTTCTAAACAGGGAGTAGTGGTATCCGGTTTAATAATATACATCCAACTATGGTACATGGAAGAAAAAGGGCCAGCCAAATTATATTATGATAAAAATATGAAAAAAACAATAAAAATGTATCCTATCATAACCAAATGGCCATTTGTAAAAGAGTTAAGGTGTATTTTAACATAACCTATTTATTATAAATTTAAATTGTTTTTTTTATAAATATAAACAAGTTGAGGTGTTGCAAACGTCAAAAAACTTTAATAGTTATATATTTCGATTAATCTCTAACTGATTTTAAAAGAATTAAAACTAAAATCTTATTAGAATCTTTAATATATTAAAAGAATTAAAACCTAAAATCATATTAACCATTGTTTTCTTTTCTTCCTTCATTTTCATTTTATTTTAATTTTAGTTTTTTTAAAATGCATGATTATATTTTAAAATTTATATCAATATTTTAAAATATACTTTTGTTTTTAAAATAAATTTAAGTAGAAAAATATGAATTACAAATTTTGTTTTGGATCTCATTCATTCAAAACTTGGACAACTAAATTAAATGCACTAATATTTATATGTAAAAGATTTTATCAAGATTATTAAAAGAAGAATGTTATTGTTTGATAACTTATATTTGATAAAAAGGGATTGATCAAATTATTATTTTTCGTCGACTTATTTCTCGACAATGTTAATTTTCAATATTATGTTGTATTTATACTAAAATTAAAAATTTATCAAAATTCGAATTTGGCTGTTCAATAATTTTTTTTGGGTCCTTTTTATTATACCATTTTTAAAATATATCCATGGTCGACAAGCCTAAAATTATTTTTGATAAATTAGAATCTATGACATTATATTTTTTTTAATATTTTAACAATCTTAAATAATTAGGTATCAATATAGACTCACATAAATCATAAATATGTGGATTAACATGTCGAAAACGTATATCAAAAGCAAAAGGTGATATTTATTAAATTTGATTTTTAAAAAGTTAGATAAAATTTAAGTTAAACTGGATATATTTTTTTTGACAAATAATTGCATTCCGTCAAATTTTTTCAACGGGCGTTAATGGATTCACTTTTTAATTTTTATTATTGTAATTTAATGGCTAAACTATTTTTTTTTTGCAAAAAAATAACTCTTTTATATATGTTGACATTTTGTGATTTTTTGATACTTTATTTGCAACATTTCTATTTGTGATTTTTTTTGATTTAGTCTTTTGTATAATAATTTTATGATTTTTTGAAACTATACATGCAGTCGTTAATAATGTAACATATTATTTGTTATACCTTTTTTTGTTAACAAAATACGAGGCATCGTCGAAGACGGTGCCGAGAAATCATTTATAAATATGTTTAATTTTAATATGGAATGTAGTACAATTTTAATATTTTTCGTTACAGCATTTTCACTTAAAATATCAAGGATATGCAAATGCATATTGCATATTGATGTTCTAAGATGTCAAGAATGTTACATTTCGTTAACGTTATCATTGTTGCTTCCTCAGTTTTTTCTAAACTTAGGAAAAATTAAGAATGTAGTTACTTAGACTGTTGCATTTTGGTTAACCCGTTTCGTTTTTGCTTCCTCAATTTTCTCTAAACTTACATAAAATTTCGAACACGTCTTACGAAATGGATGTTCTAAGTAACTTAAATTACTTAAATAGTCACAAAGTTAAGAAACAAAATGAAAATAAATAATGATATTTTTTAATTTTTTAGTAAGTTAAAGAATCTCACCAATGAATATTTTCAATAGAAAATTTATCATTTCAAAATTTTAATTTTTATAATTTGTAAAAAAGATTTTTTTTAAAACGATTAATAATTAGTGACATCGTAGTCAATATCTTAATGCACTATTTATAAAAATGAATTTACATATACGATCTTTTTTTGTATGAGTATTTTTAAACATTTGTATTATTATATTTCATTTTTGTAAGACTAACATTCGAGTGTGCTTATTTTTCACATATTCACTTAGTGTTATACGAATGTGTTTAAATGTTTATATTACGAAACATGTGTGTGTAACACCTATATATATATATATATATATATATATATATATATATATATATATATATATATATATAGATTGTAATATAATACTATTTTTTGCATATTTAATTTTTTGAATTATTCAAATTATACTAACGTAACCATACAAATTTTAAAAAAATATAAAAATATCATGAAGTAAATTAATAACTACAATTTTTAAAATTTTAATGTATTAAATATTTTCTCTAATTAATCTTTAAATAAATCTCTAAATTTAAAATAAATTTTAATACCTATAATATTATAAACGTAAACTACTATAAATACACAGTTGCTCTATCAATTACAAGATATGTTGTATCAATTACAAACAAATTTCAGTACATATCTTAATTGATAGCTACGATCTATTAATCTACCCTATTTTATATCAGCTAATACTGACAAACATCGATAAACATCCAGTACTGATCAGCTTCCAGATCTTGATGTCATTCTTCAGAAACTGAAGAACTCCAATCAATTACAAGATATGTTGTATCAATTACAAACAACTTCCAGTACATATCTTAATTGATAGCTACGATCCTATAAATCAGCAGCCGACATATCAATCTATCCTATTTTACTGAACTAACAGATATCAGCTAATACTGACAAACATCCAGTACTGATCAGCTTCCAGATCTTGATGTCATTCTTCAGAAACTGATGAACTCGTGACGTCACTCATCAGTTCCTGATCAGCCTCATAACAGATTCTGACAATTATTGAATCAGTATTTCTAACATGTTTGTTTTATTACCAGGCATCGAATTGTTGTGCTAGCTAAAGATGATACATAAGCTTTCAATTGTGTTTTCTTGGATGTGCAACGAAACTTTTAATTGAAAAATAGCAACCAAATTGATTGCAGAGGGAATTAATGTATGTTCAATTTTTCAGTTTTACATCTTAAGCTGATAACTGACATTTTATATATATATTAGAGTTCAAAAAAGAGGTCGAAAATGACAATTGAACAATGGAACTTGAAATCAGAAATTTAGTTGCATTTAGTTGAATGTGGTTGCATTAAGTTGAATATTTCCCCTGCGGGGCCATCCAACCCAAAATAGCACCCTTCTTAAAAAAAAAAAAAAAAAAAAGTACACAAATCGGCTGACTTCCTGGACAGGAGGAGAGAGAAAGTGAGGGATGTGGGGGACCTAGTATTTTTGCAATTTTGAAACTTAGGTTGGTAATATTGCAAATAGCTATTCTTAAAGATAGTAAATTTGTAAAAATTTACTTTTTCCTATTTATTTATGAAAAAAGCCCTAATTTTTTTTTTTAATTCAGGGCCGTTGGATCACCGATTAAACGGTTTAAAAACGGATTGTTATATAACCGATTGTGAGGGACCAAAACCCAATATAAATTTGTTAAATCTGGAAATGGCCATAAACTCCAGTCAAGTGTTGTATAGTTGTTTGTCTGAGTTGAAAGGAAAGGGGGATGGGAAGCATCTACAACAAGAACAGAGTGTTTGGATCATCATCATCAAACCCCACCTGCACACGCACACACCAGATTGGAGCCCTAGCTCTGATCTTCACTACTTTCTTCCTCACCAGACTCTTGGACCAATCATTCAACTCCACTTTTCAATACAAATCCCAAAACGACGGCGTTTGGCCAGAAAGAGGGTATGGGACCCACTTGTCATTGAAGATCTACGTGTATGATGAGAATGAGATAGAGGGGTTGAAAGAGTTGATGTATGGACGAGACGGGAAGATATCGGTGGATATGTGTGTTAAGGGACAATGGGGCACTCAAGTGAGTTTTTTATATTCTTCATTTTTTATTTTTGTAATTTTTATTATTTATGTTGTTATTTTTACGTTGAGTTGTACTGTTGAATGTAGAAATATTACGATATGAATGTATGGAGTTCGATAAGGGTTTAATAAAATGTACGATTGAGATTTGCTAGCAATTCAAATGCACATTCACTGGTTTAATTAGTTTGTATTTTAAGAACTACCCTAGTTTTTGTATGTACTGAGTTTCCAACTTTCGCTAAGTCACCAACTGGATTTTACAATCAGTACTAAAGTGTTGTAGATTTTGACTGGCATTTACGAGATTTTGAGTGATGAATGTTGTGTATTAGAATCTTTGAAGACACTCAGTATCAATTGTTTTTCTATATTTCTTCCTCATTGTTTCCAAAGTTTGCATTTTTCATTCCCTTTGGAAACTTATATTGTGCTTCCCTGACTTTCAAGTCCTCTCACAATGAAGATAGAACACATACTGATTAAAGAAAATGATTTTTTAGTTTATAAGACTTTGAGTGCCTATACGTCGCGTTTCAACGGATATTGGATTCATATTTATGATCAAGAAAACTTTTTGACTAAGCGCCATGTGATAAATCCGTTGATACAATATTTTTAAGCGTATAACAACTAAGCGATCAATTTCAATGCTGCCTAATTATGTCTTAAACGATCACTTTGAAACTTTAATATTTGAATGTGACTGCAGGTGAAAATACACAAGTTGCTTTTGCAATCAAGATTTAGGACGAGGAAGAAAGAAGAAGCAGATCTTTTCTTTGTGCCAACTTATGTTAAATGTGTTCGTATGTCAGGTGGCTTAACTGACAAAGAGATTAATCAGACTTATGTGAAGGTATTACAATATATATTGCTTGATTAGTATACTAATAGATAACTTACGGAGCCAAAAGTATCTTTTCTGCTATGGGTTACTTGTATCACAGCACTATATATATTCCAGGTTAACATTCTAAGTTTTATTTAGTCGCATTGTGTTGAAGAAGGGCTAATTTTTGCTTTCTGGATTGTTCCTTGACCGACTCCACTTTGTGTATTTGATTTGTTTCACCCTGTTCTGGTAAAGAAAAATTTAATGTTCTTATAACTCATGATTTCAAGTGCATTTTATTCTGCTCTCCTCCATTTGATTACACTTTTTATATTTAAAGACTCATCCTATTTACCATACAGGTTACTGTTCATTATAAGATCACAATAGAGAAAATACTATATTAATTTCCAGATGTAGAAATTCAGTAAACTGGTTTAAGGTGATTCAGTCTCAAAAACAAACTTGTGCTATTGTGCATGTCAAATTCAGGTTGGCCATAGTTTGTGCTATTATGTTATTTATCAAACATAATCAGATTATACGAATCGTATTGCTTTACCTGAATTAAATCCAACTGAGGGATGAACTCAGAATTCTAGACATATTTTTGCTGCTAGTTATGGATACTCAAAAACAGAAGTGACATGTGTGAGTACCAGGACGGGAGGGATAAAAATTTGTTGCAAAGTTAGTAGTGGCCAGTGCATTCTCTAGATGGTTTCATGTATTGAGTCACAAAATACTGTTCATATTACTCTAATTCGTAAGTAACCATAAATCAAGCTTAACAAACTGAAATAAGGAGTTCTAAAGTAACTAAATTGCCATCTTTCCCCCAATTTTAAATCCGACAAAGCAAATGACGCTAGTCATAGAATTGTGTAACGCTGGGAAGAAGGTCATTTGTCTTAAATAAGCACTTCAAGATGATTCTCTGTAATATAGTTTATACATTCTGCTTTCAGGTCTTAAGTCAAATGCCATATTTCAGGTTATCTGGTGGTCGCAATCACATATTTGTTTTTCCAAGGTATGTTTATTCATAATAAGTTAATATTAAATCTGTTTTGCTATATTGAGTTGCACTTGCGTTCCTTGCAAAATTGGGTACAAATATGTGATGCGATATCCTTGCAAGGGTTTAATGAATAACGTTATAATGAGTTTATATAACATGCCAACATTCCTGTTACAGTGGTGCAGGGGCTCACTTGTTCAAATCCTGGGCTACATATCTAAATCGCTCCATAATTCTGACTCCTGAGGTACATTTGTTGCAGGACTTATATCTATTTAATATCCAAATTTTGTCTTAGGGAAATGTGGAGTCTATGTTGGTATCGGCAACGTTTCATTAACTGATGAGTCAATATTAGCCTATATAATCACAGTATGTCAGCTCTGGCCATTTTTACTTGCAGTTTCATTGCCGGAATATTGATGCACTTTATCTACATGAAAGTGTTAGTTGTAGATAGAACTGTTGAGTTTCATTAGTGTTCCCAAATGCATTAAGCTTTTAGGTAAGCAGCTGATAGACCTTCTATCACTTGGACCATTCTAGCGGATTGCAGTATTGTTGGGTTGGCTTTGGTCAGTACTCAAATAGAACATATTTCCTTTTAAGCTATGATACAGTTAACTAAATGTGACTTTTGGTTGCCCAGTTCATTGCGTTTTAAAAGGAAATTACTAATTTTGGGGCTGATTGAATTTGTTAATTATGTTTACAAACATATCAAAGTTGAAAATGACTACTGCCTGGGTTACGATATGTGAGAATCCCTTATTATTGTAAAGCTACATTTTTAACTCTAAACATTTGCTTGGTGAATAAGTCTTTATCTAATTTTGTGTTTGTGTTTGTAGATTACTGTGACGTTCTATTCCATGACCGCTATAAGCTGGCTAAACCAACTAATGAATTACATTGGCCGGTTAAACTGGTTTAAAAATTCCAGATGGTTATAGCCACTGAGGAGTAATTTAGTGTTATAGTGCTGTGGCACGTAAACTAGTGCTTTTCTACCGTTTCAGAACAATAATTGTGCTCTGTGGAACAAGAGACTTCTTCAATTGTCTTGTAAAAGAACGTAATGCATATTGAAAAAATAAAACTTGCTGTGTGACAAGAGACTGAAGTACATATAAAATTAGCAATTGGGAAACTGGCAGAATCTGAATATCGCGAGGCTTCTGATTATATGTCTTAAATTGTAGTATAATTGGTTTTTTTGGTGGAGGGTTATCCTCGAGTACTTCAGATTTTATATCTAGAATGATATGGTTGAAATTGGACAAAGTGTAATGTAAGTATGAAGAGAGAGAGGGAGGGAGGCGCATAGGAGTTCACACTGTAATAACATTGTGTTCCATCTCTGGACTCTGGTTTCTGTTCCCAAAGCTCTCTGCTACACTTAATTAAAGATCTGATGCTGAAGGAGCGTTCTTATTCACCTTTCCTTCTTTTTAAAATTGTTACTTTTCTTCTAATGGTATAGGGTGTATTAGCCTATTTACATGATAAATTATGGATGCACGTTAGATTCTTTTGTCAAGAATTTGGCTGGATTGATCTTGTTATTCTTAACAACAAACATCAGATAATGTTGTAAAAAAATGTTTAAATGTCAATATTTTCATAGAAAATTGCACTCTTACAAATGCAGGGGGATCGAACAGATAAGCGAGATACGAGTGCTTTTAATACCTGGAAAGACTTGATCATCCCCGGAAATGTTGATGATGGTATGACAACCCAGGGAGCAAGATTTGTTGAGCCATTACCCTTATCAGAGAGGAAGCATTTGGCAAACTTCTTAGGTCGGGCACAAGGAAAGATTGGTCGTCTTCAGTTGATAGATCTTTCAAAGCAGTTTCCAGATAAGGTTGATCTCTTACATGGTTTTATAGTTGAGTGTGTTCCTCTATGTTATATGTGGAACTGATTAATATCTGTCTTAACTTTTCTTCCAAATGTTGCAATGCCCTTAATATACTCTTCATTCCACAGTTTTTATCCATCTTCTCTGCCCTAAATTCTAAATACAAACTATACAAACTGTCTAAGTGGATTTTATATTTTACAGAATGTTTTATGTTTATCTTACTTCGGATTTGCTACCAATTTTCTCATACTACCGGCTTGCATTTATATTTGTAATGTCTACAGCTATTTTTTAAATTATATTTTTAATGCAATCATGAATTATTAGATATAAAGGTAACACGAATTATGTGTCTGCATGTACTACGTGTACAAATGTTCAAAATCGAGCCTTACCTTAAAGCTTTAACTATATTTCCATTGCTCCGAACAATATATGAAAATTCACTTATTTACTCCACATTCTGGGTTGGTTTAAGTTTAACTATAGATGTTTAGGGACTGACCTTGACGATTTTACCTCCATTTTTTCTTATGGTATGAAATTGTTTGCAACATGCATTCTGTTCTACATGGTTCAATTTAGACAACTTGCTCAACTTATGAGTTATCTGATTCTATCTTAATTGTATGCATCCTGAAACAGTTGGAATCTCCTGAGTTGAAGTTCAGTGGCCCTGACAAACTTGGTAGAAAAGATTATTTTCAGCACCTCCGAAATGCCAAGTTCTGCCTTGCTCCACGTGGCGAGTCATCTTGGACTCTTCGGTTTTATGAGTCCTTTTTTGTGGTATATATTAGCTTTTTCTCTGTCTTCTAGATATATACGGGTAGATGCAAACTGCGTATTGGGAGGTTAAATCTTGTTTTTTAACAGGAGTGTGTGCCAGTGATATTGTCAGATCAAGTAGAATTACCTTTCCAGAACGTTGTTGATTACACGCAGATCTCGATCAAATGGCCATCCACTCGGATAGGCCGTGAACTTTTAGAATACTTGGAATCAATACCAGGTCACATTTCCTAAACCGATTTGCTTGTAGTGGTGCTTTGTGTTTCACATGATAATATGGTATACCTAACAAGTTAAATTTCCCAGACAAAGAGATAGAGGGGATGATAGCTCGTGGTAGAGAAGTGAGGTGCTTGTGGGTGTATTCTCCCGACTCAAAACCCTGCTCTGCCTTTAGCGGAATTTTGTGGGAACTTCAGAGGAAAGTGAGGCAATTCCACCAGTCAACTGAAACTTTTTGGTTGCACAACGGTTCTGTAGTGAACAGAAACTTGATGGAATTCAACAAGTGGAAACCACCCATGCCTTTGCCTTGATCTATTTGAAGTTGTTATTAACTCTCAGACTTGATCAACATGTTTTTAGGTAATCCGATTCCCAAATTCCATTATATTCTTTAATTAGTTTCTAATTTCGTGGTCCCCTGAAGCAAAGACATACCTTCCTGAAGTGGCATCAATATTCCTGTCCTAAGGTTTTTGTTATTTTACACTGTTATATTGTATAGTCAGTTAAGAATTGTAAAATTGGCAGAGCAAACATTAAGTAGGATATCGGAACAGTTGTATCAATGCAAACGGTATATTGTGTATGTAACTTATAAATCACAGCCATCGGAACAATTGTATCAAAGCAAAGGGTGTATTGCGTACATAACTTGTACATCACAACCCACATAGTAGTGGCTTTCAATGTTTCTCCTTTTACACTCTTCCCTTTAACTTTCATTGTCTGATCTAAAGTTCCAAGTACGCATGTTTTCTATAGTATCTGACTATCTGCAATCAGGAAGACTAATGAGAGGTGGCAGTGTGAAATATTTGTTACCATACTATTTTAAAAGTTAAATTAGAGCTCTTGTCTTCTAATTTATTGATGCATATGCTTTTATATATCATATCACGATATTTACATAATATTAGATTTTGGGCTCCCACCTCATGGGCAAAAAAAACAATATGATCTGTTCTTTGGTGAATTTTGTTATCTTAAAGTACGGAATGATATATAGTATTTTTGTACTATATATAAGAGAAAAACTTCATTGCAATTTCAGATTCAAAATGATGTTATCAATGATGATGAGCCCTTTTTGACCCTTTAAAGCATTCCCTAGTCAGTAGGTAGAAAGCTCCCAAAATTTCCACTCCCTGACTCCTACATCGAACACATACCATGGCCATAGTTTAAAGAGTTTGGGTAGCCACAAATACAAGTAATTAAGAACTTTCAGATAAGTAAATAGATAGCACGAGGTTTCATGACCGCGTCCCTGATCTTTAATTCAAAAGTGCAGCAACTCTATATATGCTATGTACAATGTGTAATCAATATCAAGACAAGCCATACTGTATTTGCTTAAGGAAAGTCCAGAAGCTCGCACAGTTGCACTTACTGCAGATACTTCCAAGTGTGTAGTGCACATTGCTTCAAACTGACTCATGCATAAAGTTTTCTGAGATGTCCCATCTGGTTCATTGTCAAACTCAACCCTGCCTTTGACAATTATATTGCCTTTGCCACCAAGCACAAGGTCCAGAAGAAGCAGTGATTTCAACAGCACAGGTATGATAAACATGAACAAACAAATATGCTCCCAGGGTTTAACTTTGGTGTTTTTTGTCTAATTTTTCAAAAGAAGAGCATGCTTAAAAACTCGGGACTCGCTGGATGTCGATAATCCTATTGGTACTAACAGCCATTTTTCTTGACAGTTTACGACTCAACCTCAAAATGACCTCTCCAAGACCGACCGACCGATCAAACTTTTAATGTTTCGGCTTTTATATAATAGTATAGATTTAGAATTTGGCTAGATATACCTGACTGGATCACGTCCGTCCTTACTCTAGGTGCTCATTCTTTGTGAGGTCCACTGTTGCTTTAAAATTGGCGATTATCAAATTCGGACTTTGGAGATTGACTACATATCCTTAATGAGATGATTAAGTGTAGAATAGGACATTTTTCCCTCATCAACAATACACCTAAACGAACCGAGTGATACGATACAACTGTAGGGAATTTGGTTCCACTGATTTTCATATTTACCTGAAGATGAGAACACACCAAATGCATCGCCTTTGTCGTCGATGAGTTAATCACTATCCCTAATATAGATACTTATTTGCGGGCGTAGAAATTGTCCATCTATAAATTATGGGTCTTGGTGTTTGATGTGTGTTGATCTCCGGGATATGCCCCGAGTACTTGTATGAATTTATTTTTCCTTTCTATAAGTTTATCAGTTGGCAGAGAAATAAAACGTGCTTGAAAGCTTGAGCTGATTGGGGATGTAAAAAGGACGTCCTGTGATAAGTAGGCATAGCATATTGATTATCACATCATATGTACATTGTCAAATAACAATATTTAAAGCAAATGGGAGTATAATTTACATGGTAGTATCCTATCCTTATATCTATCAGAAATATAAATGTGTGCAGTTTTGTTTTTACATTTATACAGAAGCTTAAGATAAGACCTAATCGTTGTCTGTCTAAGCATCCCTATATCCGCAGAGTTAATAAGCAGAATATATACCACTATATCACGCAACTATAACTACCAAAAAGCATTTTAGCAGATGGTCAGAAACAGTACTAGCAGTGCTAGCTTCTCTCCAGCTACTCCTAATTTTCCCTTCTATCATTGCAATGGCAATCTTTTTAATCGTATTCCCTGAGATAATCCCATTTTGCAGGGTCACTGGGTTAAAAAATAAAAATCATTCCTGCAGGACTGCAACCATCCAGTGTTTAAGCAGCACAGCTAGTTTCCAGGCATTGCTGAATATTTATACCTCAAGGAATATCAGTGAGTAAACTATTCCAACGTTGTTTAAGGATTTCGTATGCATCGGGACATGGAACAGCCTGAACTTCAGTTTGTCCATTGATAGGATTTTCCTTGACAAGACCGAGTCTCACCAATGTGTTAATGGCCTTGCGGATTGGCATGTCTACCTGCATGCTACAAATAAATAAGAAAATCATTCCAATAAAAACTGATTATTATAACAAAATGCAGTCACCTTTTCTTTGAACACGTTATACATGAATCTTTCACATCTGTCCTTCACACCTTCGATGCAAGTTACCTGTAGTTCAAACAGTTATTTTGCTATGTTCTAAAATTGCTAGTTTAACCCTAAAAACACCCAAGTTTTTTATGTATTTATTGTTTTGCTTCCAGTCAGAGAAAAACCATATGCATCAAATAGTACTGATAAAAATACTCATAGTAAATCCACTTGTAACCCATATCAGAGATAAAACCCTACTGTTCTAAAGTCTTGAAATAACCAATGTTCAGTTTCATCTATTATTCTATGGTAATTAGTAATTACTGTCATCTCAAACCAAAATTAAATCTAAATCATAAAGCAAATTAACAAATTTGCCCTCTCTTAAAAATGCAATTAATAACTAAATAACTAGAAGAAACAAGTACATACCTCACCATTTTCTTCTTTGAGTAGAATCGCATATGCCAAAATGGCTTCCTTGTACTGCACATGGTGTTTAAAGGAACAAAAATCAGATATAACTGAAATCTTTTTAATTTATTTTGGCATTTTGAAATGACTGTTCCAGTTTTTCAAGGCACTTTCTGAAAAATGAATAAATTGTATATATCCTTTAGTCTACATCTTGAAGAACTGCAGAAGTATCATTCAACTCTTGAGGAATTTTGAAAACTTACTCAAAGAACTTTATCGTGTATATTTCGAGCTACTTTCTACCTTCATACATGTACACGTCATCATTATTTGTGCAGTAGAATTAAAAAAAAAGTAAAGAAGATTCTCTTACTTGCTGCTGTTCAGAAGCATCCAGAAGAAAGTGAACTGAACCAAAGCCACTGGCTACTGTTTTCTCGTAGAGTGTTCTGTTCACCAAAAGCTAGAAGAAGGGATGTGAATTTATGATGCATCTTCACTTCTCATGAAATATATTCTAACATACAAAATAAAAGCAACAGATGGACTTACTTGATACCTGTCCCACGTTTGTTTATAACCCAAAACTATCCTACTCACGGATATTATAAGAGCACTAATCGCAATTACGTCTAGAAGTACTGCTGATCTGTTAAGATAACAAACATAAAAACTATCAGAAATAAAACTATTAATGATTTCATAATGTGCAGAGAAAAAAATTATCAGAACAGAGTAGTATTGTTTCTAGTTTTGTACATCTTTTGGTTCTTGAACATTCTACAAGTCAGTCAAGACTTGAGGGTTACATGTCATTTAGATATATGTAAGGGACATTTGAACTAATTCCATAATATGTCATTGATTATAATAATATCATCACCAAGAACAAATATATAAAGCAGGAAACTAGATACTTATGTGGATGGAAGATATTGATTATGATTGACCCGACAACAAGTATTGCTGACAGGTGCACTACAAATACTGGACACAAAATTATGAAACCATTGACCTTATAGTGTAATTTGAACCAAAAAATCAATGCTTCTGGAATTAAGTTGGCTACAAAATCATTAACTTAAGACAGATTTACAGGTAATCATGTAGAATGTAGACAATTTCTAGAGTCATACGGGGAGGATTTTATGTCCTCAAATTTGTAGTTAATGAAGAATGCTAGAAGTCCCACAATCGTTGCTGCATCCAAGCGTACCTACACAAAACAGTGGTGAACATGCTCATGAACCCAATATACCAACAAAAACTCACTTCCTCCTTTCAAAAGATGGTGTCAACATTTATTGACTAAATTTTCACTAATTTCTACAAAATTTTGATCAATATCATAACCCCTCCGCCACAAAATAGTACATATTTGTTTAAGTCGGCTATTTTAAGCAATGTCAACTTAGACTTGACTACTAACTAACAGTAATGATTAATAACTTGCTTTGCAGTTTGTACCATCAATTCAGGACGCTAAAATAAGTGCAAAGATATCATTTTTTGGGACAACGGAGTATCGTATGGTAGTAAATGTTATCATTTGCAACACTATTAACTTCTCTTACTGTGTCCAGAATCCGGAAAGATAGCTTCTTGTGTGGAAAAATCACCTACAAGGAAAATATTTACCAATTAGTTTTATTTTATTGGTGCCAAAAAGAGAAATTTAGTTGCAAGTATACAATTAGCAACTGATCTGAGGATAAAGGGTGGAAAAGATATAATTACTGGCAGTTCTGGAATAGGAATAGTCTCGTAGATTTTGAGTTGTAATGAAGGAATCTGACTTGCATCCATGGCTTCTATATCATCCATTTCCTCTGTATAAAGCAAAATTAGTTCCTGGAATGCTGGCTCCTGTTGGAAGAGTATATTGCCAAAGATTATCCATTTGTTAGCTATTCAGTCATGAATTCATGATTGCTTCTTCTAAGACGAAAAATATTTATCTAAATTCTGTTTCAGATAAATTAAAGTGTGTCCTCTCGAAGTTCCAGAACTATTGTTGGTAGTTTTGACATTTGTGCCACTTATATCTATATCATAAAGTTTCTTTCCAGCCAAAACAATGAGATGTTTGTAACTGACTAGAATCAATTACATTAGATGCCTGTACTGATGTCCTGATCTTGATCTCACACATCTACTTCAAATTTTTTATCCTTGAATATGTGCGATTATTTTTCAAGCAACAACTTGTTTCACTTGTCAACAACTTATTGTTGACCGAGACATTTAAATAGCATGCACAATTTAAGAATGCGGCACAGGAAGTGGGGACGGAAAGGAAATGAATGAACACAAAGGAAACTGAAATTGACAGAGAGAAAGGAAGGAAGTAAGAAGCAGAATAGAGTTCCAGTTACCGCAAGACCACTTAAACTTGAAATATAAGACGGTAAAGCGAATAAACAAGTACATAGATTGAAAGTACCTGAAGACTAGATTTGGAAGAAAGAATGGAAAATGCAGCTTTAAACATTTTCCAAAGATCGTTCCCACAGAACTTTCGTGTAGCAGGTTCCCAAATATCACCAAGTGATATTCTAGGCAAAGAAATAGGCCTGAGAAAGGAACAATTAAACGCTTTAGCCATTTACCACTTCACAAACTTATTAAAAGCACTCTTGGCTTGATCTAATAATAGGAAAGAGGAAAATTATAAATGAAATTAGGACAAGTTCTAGAGCAAGGAAAACTAATAGAGCTTACTAACCTCAACAATATTTATAACAAAAATAGTTCCTTGAGTTTTAACAGAATAGAGCTTACTAACCTCAACAATATTTATTTCAACTTTACTTATTTGTTCCAATATTTGAATTCAGGAAAGAAGATTCACAATTTGTGCACTAGTTAGAGATGGGAGAGGAATTCAATAGAGACTAACCTTAAATGAGATTCAATAGAATTAACATCCGGTTCAAGTTTAGATGGTCTTTTTGGCATCGACGGTATAAGCTCCATCCATGTCAAAAATTTTCTTAAGAGCCTGCTACGAGGACCAAGTGACGATAGAATACCTTCATAACGATTTACTGCCCTCTGAGCGGCCAACCAAATAGGAAGATCTTCCTCAGAAAATTGGTCTACATTCTGTTCATTTTCAAATTTAATTTCATCGAAGGAATATGGCCACTGGGAAAGAGGCATTTCCTTGAGCCAGAGCTTCATTCTATTTGCCCATATTTCTGTGTTCTGTCGCTGGATACTTTGTTTGACAGCCTGTCCCCAGTTGAGTGGGAAGATGTCAAAACTTACAATACTGTAACATTATTTGAGGATGTACTACTAATTTGAAGACAACTCACAACATTGGAGGAGAAAATTCAGCATGAAACATAAAAGCATACATGTAACATATAATGCTTCCAGCATACTATAATATACTCAAGAAACTGATTTATTAACCATTTAACCTATGTAACTCGATACAAGTAATGCAACAACATTATATCATTAGGATTTAGGATTTAGGAACTTATTAAACTTGGTGAACAAGATTCTAGACATCAAGATGTAGCCCATTATTCATAATTGATTTTTCCAAATCCATCCTACATAATAAATACAACTGTCATGGACTCTTAACGAACTCAAGTCCTTCGTTATTGTAATACAGTATTTCTTAAAAAATTAAGTGACCTATCTATCTCCATTCTTCTACTACCTTACCGAATTTTCTACTACACCTTGCTTTGACAGCAAAGATACTATTCCTAATCCGGTTCGAATAACTGAAAGGGATCAGCCCTCCATCAATAACATGATTCTCCGACCAGAAAATGATATAAAATTAATGGAGAAGAAACAGACCAAACAAGACGTTGGGACGTCAAAAAGATAAATGTTCTAATTCTATTGCTCGATTATTCCAAGTATACACAGTTGACGTGCTTTATTCAATAATAGTGTCATGTGCGGGAAAGTGAAATGCTTGTTTTATAACATTGGCAAGGAATTCTAGAGGTGTACCATATGCAAGTCCTATGGAGCTTATCAGCTTAGAATCTACCTTAAGGCGGAATCATGTTGCTAATGAGCATTTACTGATAACTCTGCTGTTATAACATAATTCGAGTAATGATTACTAATATAATTTGTTTTTCCATGATAGGTAAAAAACTGACAACTACCTCAGCCAACCATGACCCAACTTTTCGCAGTGGTTTTGCTACAAGGAAGAAGATCCGGAGAAGAAGCCTTGACTGCAAGTAATCTAGCTTTTCACCAATTAGCAAGCCCTTCTGTTTTTCAGTAGTATAACCACGCCTGTACAAGGAGAGGGGACTTGACTTTGAAACTTAGATTAATATAGGAGTGCTTTGGATGGAAGGAAAAAGAATCAGTACCACTACATCTCAGACAGAAACAAGTCATGTAGCAGATGGGAAAATATCTGACTAATTAATCATTCCGCCTTTTAAATGGCAAACTTTGTTCTAGTTTAAAATAATCATGCATCATGTGCAAACTTTGTTCTAGTTTTAATTTGATAAACTATACTACTACAACTACATTAGAACTAAATGTGTGTCCTGCAGTAGTTAGATAGAATAAGGAGTGATAGCTTGAGAGTTTAATTTTCCACTCTTTATTAAGCTTTAAAATAAACTCAATGGAATATTTCTTTACTCTATAGGCCTCTTATTGAAGTCGGTAGCTCAGTTGTTAGTGACCTCTTTCTATTTTTGGGTTAAGCATTCCCATAATATTAAGACAATTATAGGATCTTGATAGCAATTGAGAAGTGCTAAGGAAATAAGGAGAACAATTACTCACCTGAATATAATTGCTTTAGAGTCAGACGCTTTCTTCCAGTCGACATATATTGGCAATGTAAGAAGATAGTCAGTATTCAATGCAGAGGTCAAAATCAGGTCTGCCTCGGACAATTCTTCAAATTGAGCGTTACAAAGAAGTTGCATGAATGCACGCTGGAAACGAGTGGCTACGGCAATCCTACAAACAAACTTACATGTCAATCGGCTTAAAGAGAGAGGAAAGAGCACATCATTCATTATAGCTTTTAGCTAAAGAGCCATTTTTTATCTTTAAACTACGGACAGATTGCCATATTTCTAGGTTTTACTAGTGTCCAGATCTTTATAAACTCTTGAATAACCAAGTTGCTACCAGACAAAACAAAGGGGACTTATGGTTAGTTTGGAAGTCATATTTTGGCCAGTTTGGCCTAGTAAATTTTTAAACCCTTTGTGCTTTATGCCTAACCAGGAGATTTCCAGCTTAAACATATTTGTATTACAACAATGTAGATACATTTGATTCTGTATCTGATAAATGCTATTAGTAAGGTTATAACAATTACTATGGTTGACAAAAGGTCTTGGATACTATTTAGCTTCATCAATCTCTAGCAGCCACGACATTGCAACATTAAGTTCCGCACAGGGTGGACATTTTTCAGAACGAATGCATCCAGTATCTAGCGGATTTCTTTGTTTGAGTTTCTCCTTTTGTGGTCCAGCCAACCAAATCATTTATGTAATAGCGTGGCTAGTCCCAGTAGAGCTTCATTATTCAATGTTTTGGTTTATAAGCTACAAGTTTTCCATGCTCAATTTGGCCTTGAAATCAGACATTTCACATTTTATATCTAAAGCATAAATAGATGTAATTTGGGTATATTATGATAGCAGAGAAAACGTCACCAAACCTGGATTCTTCGTCGGGGATTTTCTTCACATTTTTAGTTTTCAAACTATGGAAGAGATATTTCAAATCAAAAGCCATAGTGGAAGGCACTGCCAAAATAGATTCAAACTGGCCCTCCAGTTGTTCTTCTCCAATTCCATTAGATTTATATGCTGCAACCTCAGAATTATTTAGGTCAGATATAGCAGAACTTAGCTCAGAATCATCTTCTTCTCCTCCGTTGGTAGTCTCCATGTACCTAGTGGATTGAAGAAGATCATAATCCACTCTCATTTCCTCTAAGATGCTCTTGTGTTCGGCATGTAAAATAGAGTCCAAGCACCTAAGATCACATAAACATGTTCATTTATCAATAGGAATTTCTAGAAGGGTTATCTGTTTGAACTTTTCTACCCTGACTTATGGATATAATTCCACGAGAAGAACTAAAAGAAGAGTTGTAGTACACACAAATTGCAAAAATGATTTCAAGAGCATTTTTAGAGCAGCAATTTGGATTTTGCTAATGCCGAACTCATCCTTGCTTACCACGAGATTTGTCAATGAACAGATACTCATTGTAAAAGGCTATAAGCCAAAATATTCAAAAACAAAAAAACAAGCAAGTGCATTAAATTCCATTAGAATTTAACTTCTTATTATGTGTAAAATCTATCTTTATTTATTTGTGCATCAGAAGTTCACCTCATGTACAGGGGATTTGCTTGAGCAAATGTTGTAACAAATCATCTACAAAGGTAAAGTGACCCGAAACGAAATCATAGTGAATTAGTCCTAAGAAAAATTATCACTAGTAGTAAAAAATGAACATACGAGGAAAGAAGTAGAAACTGCTGCTTAGCATGATCATCTTTATCCACAACAATAGCGTGGAGAAGATCAGACTTAGAAGTAGCGATGTACTTCTGTCTAGGCACCTCAACTCCACCACCATTGTTGGTATCAGAACCAAGAGCTGCAGCAGCAGAAGCAGGAGCTCCTCCGCCACGAAGCTCCGATTTGAGCTGCTCTCCACTAATGAATTCAGGGCCATTCTTTTCAGTAGTCTTAGGGGGAGTAATCCTGGATTGTACTGAGCAACAAGAAAATGGGATTGGCTTGGTGGTGCAAACAACACCTCCCAAACGCAAAAATATCATGATTGTTGATAATCACCATTCACCACCCAATTTTTGTTACACAATCCTAAGATATGTGTTATGCTTTTATAAGGACCCTGTAGTTGTGTGGATTGACTTGGGTGTTAGCGAAGTTAAATTATACTTATAGTAACGTAATTCTTAAATTCAAATTTTGATTGATTATAATTTTTGAATATGAATTCTTTTTTGTATATTTTTAAGAATTCACTTCCTCGTGGTGATGGTCAAAATTACCAACGAGAATTATCAGAATATTTTTTGTATATTTTTAAATTTGGCTACCAAAATAATATATTTGAAAATTTTGGCCAAAATTATGCTTTATTCAATTAGGCATTTTGAAATATGTTTTCGAGAATTCAAGTATTAGGTATTCAATCTACTTTTTGTTTTTTAAGACTAAGTATTTGTCCATATAGTCATTTTAGGACCGAATATTTCACCCAAATTTTTTTAAAAAAATCTTTTCATAAAATTACATATTTTCCCAAAAAAGTATATAATAAATTGACATTTTTGAAATACCCAGTCCAGAAATGGGTATTTGATCGATAAAAATGATCAAAATATTAAAAATGTATATATTTTTTACTTAATCATAAAAAATTGATATTTTTATCATTTTTTCAATAATTCAGAATCTACTCATGATCAATCAATGACTCAATTTTATAAACAATAAATTGTTAATATCTAAAAAGTGAATTTTAATAAAATTTATATAATGAATTGAGTAATATGAAAATCATAAGCTATATATGTTTTTCAAGCGAAGCATTGTAGATAATTTACTAGAATAGCACTCGTGCGATGCACGAATTTGATAATTTTAATATATAATATTATATTTTAGAATATATAGATTTTATATAATATTACGATATATTATATTGAAAACTTATTAAATGTATTAATTTCGTATGATAACTATATTGATAATAGTGGATATAAATTAATAATAATAGTAATTCAAAATAATTTTAATAATTTTGATCACAATAAGTTATAAAATATAAATTAATAAGTATCGTGGAAAATAAAATTAGATTAGAAAATGAAAAATAACTGAGAGAATTATATTAGAAATGAGAAGGAGACTTTACAAAAAAAAAAAAAAATGAGAAGGAGAGAAATAGTGGATTATAATTAATAGAAAAAAAAAGTACAGTAGAACATTGATAAATAAATATTCGATAAACGAATAATTTTATCAAATAAATAATTTTTATGACAATGCCCTTATCAAATTTTTTTAAAAAAAATCAAACTTAACGTTATTAAAATTTGTTAACGAAAAAAGTACAAAATGAATGCAAAACATGAAATATGCCAATATGGGATGCAAAGTGTCAGGGTTCATAAAATAAGATCAAATCGGAAAAATATCCAAAGATAATAGGAGCAAAATGTAATTTACTCTACAAACTTATAAACATGTATTTCAAAGATTTAAGATTCTTGAATGGTAATTGTATTCGCAATATTTTTTTTACATATGTGTACGTACATGTGTTTCTTTTTTTTTGAATCAAACGTACATGTGTTTCTTGTTTATTGTTGTTAATTTGCCTAAAATCATAATATAAATTCAAGATAAAATTTTATATGATAATTTGAGTATACTAGCATTTTGCTCGTACTTCGATTTTGTATTTAATTTAAAACGATAATATTAAAAAATTTAGAAATTTGATTATTTTCTTAGAAAATTATATTATGCATTTATATAAATAATGAATTATTCCAAATATATTGTATGCAGCTATATAAGTATTTAATAAAATAGTGATATGGTAAAATTCATATAAATGAGCAGCATATAATTCTATTTTAACAATGATGTCAATTTATTTAATCCATCAAAATGTGCAATGAAAGTAATAAATAATTTTTTTTTACAAATATTGTTCTCCAATTGAAGTAAATAATATATTGTCTTCATTGTTGAAATGGTTAAACGATAATCCATTCACCCGCAATGGCTTCAAATCATTAAACCTGAAACAGAATTTTGAAAAGAAATTGGGAAAAGAAGAAAATAATAATAGTCTATTGAAATTATCATAAATTTTAAAGTAAACCTGTTTTTGTTTTTTGTTTTGGTTGCCTGCTGATGAATTACTTGATGATTTTCCTGTTCCCGATATATCTGTCCCCGGTGTGTCGGTAATCATTTTACTCGAATACTTTGAAAGTGATAATGTAGCCTCACTCTCTTGTGAATTGAACCCCTGTAAAAAAAACAATAATACATAATTAAGATAATTAAATGATAATATTATAGATTATATTTTCCATTATGTTTATATATGAGTAACATACATCATCTAGATTAATTGTGCCATGTGGTTGAGATTCTGAATCAAGGTTAGATACTTGTTGACAAAGATCAGATGCATAAAAAATGTCAGAATTATTCAAAATGTTTTCTTCATTCATAAGTATGGTGAAGGTAAATTTTTTGCCAACAATAGCTTTGAGGTCTTCTGTAAATGTATCAGTAGCTTTTTTCTACAAAATATTAAGAAAAATATTGTTAGAGTTTAAAGAGTTACTTGACAAAATAAATAGATCAAGTATTACAACTAAATATTACATTTGTAATTTATACCTTTTTTAATTCTCGACTTAAATTCTTTGCTGTGGTATTAAAAATTTTCTTTACAGGTAGATCAAGAAGGATCATGTTCGATGTTGCAGTTTCATCCTCTACCAACATAAGCAGCTTAAATCTGAAATTTAATAATCAAAGATAATATCAGATATATAATGAAATATATATCCTAAAAAATTGAAAATATATACACCTAGATTAGGGACATAAAATTACTTCTTATCAAGAAGGAAATATTTTTATATAATGTAGGCATTTAAATTTTATTAACCTCCTTTTCGCAATCAGGGCAGCAATCGTAATACCATTTATACTCCTCATTGATGCTGGTAATCTTGACTCGACAAATGACTTCTTTCTGCACGTAAAAGACATTATAAAATATATCCTGCATAAAAAAAGGTAGGTATTGGAATGCAGCTATACTGAAATTCAAATTTTTACAGTACAGCCTCTATAAATTCGATATCTTTCAAATTATGGAGACCATTCAGAGTGTAAAATTTAGTTTGAGTTTGGACAACTTATTCTTGAATGGTTGAGATAAGCTTGATGAATTTCTTACCTGCATTTTATAGCACTAAGACGATTATTTGTAGTACAGTTTGACCAGTGACTTAAACTACCGGGAGAAGTGATCTGTAGATAAATAATATTACAATATTATAAGTTAATATTACAATATTGACGAAAATATTACAATAATGAATAATGAATATAAGATAATATTACAATATTGAATAATGAATCTAAGATATATACCTAACTTTCCTGAAATTTGACGAAAACCACTTTGTTTTTGAGATATACAATATTTTGATATTTACAATATTTTTAAATGTTATTTATATATACACAATACTTCATAATACGAAAGTATTTTTATATTTTTGGAAAGCCAATAATTAAATTAATCAAAAGAAATTGTAATAAGAAATTTGAAAATTGTATTATTATAAAATAATTCAACTAATAAAAAAATTATTAACTTCACATCACACCGCTTCATATTATAAAAAAAAATTTATTATAAAATTTCTGATATATTAAAAAAAATATTGACTATTTTTAATAGTTGATATAGAGTTAGAATATTTAAGCAAATTTTAAATTATATAGTACAGCAGCTTTGCATGTCATCTCACAACAATTTGTTTATGTTTATAAAAATAAAAAAAAAATATTAAAATATGATAACTTCATCATTGGCCACTTTTTCATTTTTTTCTACCATTTGTGAAGATCCTAATTTTTTTACAATTTCAAATTTTAGAAAAATATGCATTTTAAAATTTAGACCTATGTGTTTCTTTTCTTTTTTTTTCTTTTTTGAGAAAATTTATGTATTTTAGTTCAAATGTTTAACAAACAAATGATATGTTCCAAAATTTTGAAATTTCACTATAACTTTACTCTAACATGGTTTCAAAAAAAAAACTTTATTCTAACCTATTTAAAATTCTTGATTACACATAATTTAAATGCTTATTTGTGTCTTCTTGATTATTTTGCTTATATTTAATACCTAGCTTATATATCAAAATCCTAAAAAATTGCTTACATTACATATCAAAATCCAAAACATAGAATATTTTTCCTGAACAGGAGATATATAAAAGGACCGTGAGCATTCAATATTAAAAGCAGGTTAATATCTAGAATTTGCTGGACTTGCTTTTCATACTTATAAAATTGCCAATTCCACTAGAACTTGACAAAATACTTTTGGCCACCTCTTTACCCAAAATCAAAATTAGTTGCCAGGCTTTTCATTTTACCATTTTGATTTCCTCCAGGCTCCAGCATTGTTATTTCAAGCACGACATCTTCAACACGACATCTTCAACAGACATAAGACGATCCACTTGCTTATTACCTCCATACTCCAAATTTATTAACACCACTCAAACCATCTATCATAGTTTCCAAATCTTCCTGATTTGTTTTCATTTTCAGGCCCAACCTTTAAAATTTGACAGCGCTTCTTCCCCTTAAAATAACAACGTTTTACCTGGTTTTGGCGCACCCTAGCCCACACTCTGGTTCGGCCCATTGTGTTGCTCAGATCAAATCATTTTGTCAACAACAACTTTCATCAACAACAAAAATAAAACATTAAACATAATTGAAAAGAAAATTAGTTAACCCACATTATGTCAAACTCACTGCAAGTTAAAAATTCGTAGCACTCCCAATCCTGGTTCACTTTGTTCCCGGTTGTATTCGTTGTATCATTTTTCGAACCAAAACCACAAATTATCGGTACTGATTTGGGACCTAAAAGTATAACAAATAACAAATATATAAAGAATACATTGAAATTCAAAGTATTTTAAGATTTGAGCACAACACGAACAATACACATAAAGTCAAGTCAATTGATAGGAAAAACAATGGCATATTTCAAAGAAACCACATCTTACAATGTCGACGTGAATTTAGATTTAGTGCTAAATGTTGTGTTGTAGAAGCTGTTGAATGAAAATAAAACAAAAATTATTCATCGAAAACATTAAGATTTCAATAATGTAAAAGTATGATAATGGGTGACAATAGACGTAAACTCACTCTGTTTGTCATTCATGGATTAATGTGCTGCATTGTGATTAACAATTTCAGAGTTATAGCCAAAGAAGTTACAGGAATACATATCAATAGGTTATATACGCCATTTGATAGCTAATGCAAAAGACAAAATACAATAAAACATGATTAAAAAACGTCGTTACTTTTGTGAGTCAGAGTGAAAAGAGATGCCAGCGTACTATGTTTCGATGGAGTTGGAGATCATTTGTCAATTTAGTACAATACCTTTCTCTTGTAACTCAAGAAAATACTGAAGTTCTTGAGTTTATTCAAGAAAATGCTTCACAAATCACTCGAGTTGCTTCCGAAGCTGTGGATATGTGCAGGGCTTCTATATGGAGCTATTATAGCATACACATCAACTTTAATTAAACCCAGCAGCGTAGAATAAATAGGCAAATGTACATAAGAACCAATACTATATAGATAAGATAAATAGGATAAATCGGCAAATGAAATTGTATTAGTCTTGTGGTGTAAGCTTTTCTGCCATCTGAAATAAGACATAACATATAGATGGCCTTCAATTTATTACTACTAAATTTGAGGATTTAGGGTATATTTTTGCAAGTCTCCAACCTGTATTTTAATTTGCATTGTAAGTTTTTCTGCCACCTCAACTAAGACATAACAGATAAATGGGCTTAAATATAGATTTATTACTACTAAATCTTGAGGATTCAGGGAGCTCTCTCTGGTCATATGCTATGTTCGTTTATGATCATCTAATAAAATAAAAATTTGACAATGAGCAGACCCCAAACTATATCTCTTGGGTCTTATCTGTCGCCTTATGAGAGTGTTTAACCATCAACTAACAAACGAATGAAGAAATCTTTTAAAAGATGTGATGGGGAGAGGACAGAGAGAAAGAGTTCATGAGAATAAAGCTTCCGTGCATGCTAAAAGATATATATTGTTCTTCAGCCTTTTACAAATATCCATCATGATTATGTAAATATACATTTCCAGAATATTTAGACAATTTTTCAGCTGACATTACAATGCAGGGACAATGTAAATATTCAGCTTCCTGTCTTTCTTATTTCCCTTGCAAATTTCCATATTCGTTAAGTGTACTTAATTGTAAAAAGGCTAAGATATATCTACTGATAGACATACCCTTGCGTAAGTAGTATTGGAGCTACCAGTTATAAAGACTATGCCATTAGCATTGTAAGCAAAACATAAAATTTGATGGCTATGCGAAGTACGTAAGGAGGGAGCATTGCTTTTACCTGCATAAAGATCAGCTTAGCCTCTTAATCAAGACTAAGTTAATTACATTGCTACGCACCTGAAACACAAACTACCATATACCTGCAACATCATCTGTTAGCTTTGGCAAATATATGCGTGGAGTACTGCGAGAGGACTTGGCATCCCAGATACGATAGCTCCCGTCACTGGATGACCTACCAACATTTGGTAACAGCAAATGGAAACAAAGAAAGAAACAATAAGAAAAAAAATTTTGTATCGATCAACATCTCATTCCAGAAGAGAAAATCAATTTTACTACCTTCTAAAAATTTACCTTGTGATAGACTTGATGGGTCACGAAAGATCGTTTAACTCGAAAGAAAGTATAGACTTACATTTGACTTAATCCTTCTATAGCTAAGTTAAAGTGCATTTATATGGTTGACAATATAAACCGCAACACAGATTGGGATTGAGTAGACCGTGTTACCTATGAGAGAGATAGATTAATGCGACAACTGTTAGCTCATTTCCTGTTAATGATATGGTCCTTACAGCCTGCAATAGAAATCACCTCCGATTTCACAATTAAGTTAAAACTGATTTGATATTAACATACCAAATGAAATGTGGACAGAAACACAAAAAGCCTTACATTTTTTCAGTTAACAAAGTATTTGTTTCTAGCATAAACTTGGAATTAAATACGACTATCAATTAGAATATTAACTGGATTGCTCAATTTAATTGTTCATAGTACTCAACTCGAGATACCATTTCTTTCAGATTTGTAATAGAATTATAGGCTTTATCCAACAGGTAATTTGTACCAACTAAAGGGAAATTTCTTACAACAGTACCACTACCTCCAGAGTTTTCTTTTATAACCACCGCAGTTGGCTAATGAAAGACGAAACAATATATATTTTATTAGGTGCTTTATAAAGTGAGAGTTTCATACCAGTTACACATACAAATTAAAACTTGGTGCCATTTTAATTGTAGTGGAGTTACATCAGAAATCTTAATCCTTCAAGTGCTAGAATCTCAACTAAATATTAGAAAAACCTTGCCTTCCCAAGTTGATGGAGTGCAATGAAGAAACTTTTCTCTTCTTCATGTGTCAAAGCATCTCATGCATACATGTCTGTCTTTATTTTCTGTTGAATCAGAAACTTTAATGCAGGTCATATGTTCTAATTACACTAAAGTAATTAGCAATTTTACAACAAAAAGTAAGAAGTACATGAACTATATACACTTGTGTACATGAGAAGTCACATGTTCATACGAAGAAGAAGAGGTTATACATACAATAGAATTCCCATCGTCAAACAAATCTTCATTAGTATAGGGATTCATTCTACAATTGAATCAAACAGGTGATTCCATTGCATTTATGTCCAAATCAACAAAATTATTTCCACACAGATCCTAGCTCTCCAAAACGTAGCCTGTTAAACAAATGTGCCTATTCCCTTTTGTTTTTCCCATTCAACTTCTTCAGTAATCAAATCAACTGTAGGTGTAAATAATGAGATATACATAAGTTTTTAAGATAATAACAACATAAGTTTTTAAGATAATAACATACCAGACCATATCTATCAAAGACACTAATTTCGGGATGTCCTCCGATTGCAAGAACATGAGAACAATATGCGTCAGAAGTTATAAATGCATCTAATTTATTTTCCCGCATTATCTTCTCGTATCTGCTGTTAAGTTTCTTCAAATTCATTACTCCCTCCGTCCCACTTATTTTGTCCACCAATCAAAATCCACGTTTTTACCAATTTACTATATTTTTTGTTTAGTTTCCATAACTAAGCTTAAATAATACTATAATTACAAATTTTTAACATATTTAGAGCTTTATTTAGATTTATTAAGGAAAGTGGACAAATATTGCGGGACAACAAAAATTGGAAATGTGGCCAAAATAAATGGGACGGAGGGAGTATATTTTTTACACATGCAATCTATAATTTATGACGAATAACCTGTTGGAATATGGATTCGATTATAATTTGAATTCATTGATTCGGTAAAATCAATTCCGTTTTTACTACGGATTTTTTGCCACCGCCTTAACATAATTAATTAACACGGTTAATTAATTAAGGAAATTGCCACCGATTTGATTGATTAGCATGGTTAATTAATTAAGGCAATTGTGTTAAGGAAATTGCCACCTATTTAATTGATTAGCGCGGTTAATTAATGAAGGCAATTGTGTAGCGCACAAGTCTTCTCATCCTATAAATACTCATCTAGAGCATTATGATTATTTACTCGAAAACACACATCCTCCTCTCTTATACAACCTCTTCTCTTTCTCTGGTGATAGTTCTTGCTCGTCTCATGCTCGCTGAGAGTGACGCTTTTCTGTAGTCTCACTGCAATCCATTTTATCCTGGGAGGCGTTTCGCTCGCACATACGGTGAGGGCTAATACGCTTTAAGGAGACAGTCACGCATTGGACTCGGGTTATTCGTTCCTTGTCTCCTCTTTTGTTTGTTTAATTATACACATAACTGTTACTCACACACGCACAAATATTATACTGTTTGTATTTATCGTAGATTGGCTAACAATCTTAAAGCGTATTATATGTATCTATGATCTGTACTTACGTAGTTGCTTATTTGTTTGAGTGATATATTTAATGGAGAATCAAACTATGAACAACACGAACATGGTGGTTAATCCCAACGCACAGATTGTAACATCTGATGGGGATCACCAACCTCCGCCAAACTCTAACGCACAGATTATAACATCTAATGTGAGTGCGACGCCGGTTGGACATGTGTCTACGGGACATGTGCCTTTAGGACATACTATCGTTGGATAGATTAATGTT
Source organism: Kitagawia praeruptora (assembly GCA_037693485.1). Taxonomy (NCBI): domain Eukaryota; kingdom Viridiplantae; phylum Streptophyta; class Magnoliopsida; order Apiales; family Apiaceae; genus Kitagawia; species Kitagawia praeruptora. The sequence goes on from CM075352.1 coordinate 132,600,503, forward strand.
CCGATTGGATCGACTACGACAGGTTTCGTTCCTACGAATGGACATTCGGTGCCTACTGGTGTGCAAACATCGGTAGTACAGATGCCTGTTATGCCTGTGGTGCCTAACGCACATATTGCACCTGTTGTGCCTGCTGTTCCTGCTGTGCCTGCTGCGCATGCTGAGAAATCTGAGAAGTTCAATGGAACAAACTTCAAACGTTGGCAACAAAAGATGTTGATCTGGATCACTACCTCAAAGAGGATCCACCGTTGCTTACTGTTGAGTGTAACACACAAACAGTTTATGCTGTTGATGCTTGGAAGCACACCGATTATATCTGTCGGAATTACGTGTCGAAATTACGTGCTGAATGGTTTGGCTGACTCGTTATATAACGTGCACAGTACAAAGCCAACAGGTAAGGTCTTATGGGAGTCACTTGACCATAAGTACAAAATCGAGGATGTTAGGGCTAACAAGTGGATTGTTGGCCGCTTTCTTGATTATAAGATGGCAGATTCTAAGACTGTGGTCAGTCGGGTGCAAGAACTGCAAGTGATCATCCATGATATTCATGCTGAAGGGATGATCATAAGTGAGTTTTTCCAAGTTACTGCTGTAATTGAAAAGCTGCCACCTGGATGGAAAGATTTCAAGAACTAACTTAAGCACAAGTGCAAGGAAATTTCTATTGAAATATCAATCTTGTCGGATGTTTCAAGATGTTGGAAAACCTAACAGCCTGTTACTTATTAAGTACAGGATGAGGGTCAGCACGAGATTTATAATTTTCTGGTTGAATTCGTTTTTCCAGTTAAATTATTAACTCTTGTGTTGGTGTTGGTCTGCTGCGACAGTGACACATGAGCCTATTATGGTGATCCATGCGATACTTAATACGACATTGCGGTCAGCTCTGTATGCTGAAATTCAGAGAAATCCAGAATATTGTCAACCCTAACGCATCAGTTAATCAAGGATCATTGAATGTGGGTTTATTGGAAGTTTATGTTCTTCCTCGGGCCTCTTATGGTTGTACTAGTGATGAGCCAGAAAATTGGGTTCTCTTATGAACCAAATTGAAATATTAGAGAAATTCAGTAGTTGAATTTTTCAATTAAAAAAACAGGAAAGTTCTTTGAACCTAAGAGGTTTTTTAATGAACGATGTAAAACCTACTCTAGTGAGAGGTGGTAACAAGTTGTGTGATTACTTTATAGTAATACATTGATTGTGTGTACTCGTCAAAGAGTAAATATGAAGTTTTATAGAGAGGAATATACTCTATAAGCTCAAGACTGAAAACCAACTTAATACGAAATTAAGAGGGTAAGGAATGAATTTGATACTGAATAACCACTAGGTGATGTTTGTTCACAATGTGGATATATTCATGAGGTTACTGCACATTACTCGCATTAATCAAATGGAGTAGCTGCAGGTTGAGTTGCACTCTAATGGAGATGCAAAAGCGATGCTGATCAGTTCAGACTATATCTGAATATGAGGATATTAGTCACGAAAAGACTAATCATTCCTTAAACAAGATACCTTGAAAGGAAATAATAGAATTTCCTACTAATTCTGGAATGGTTTCGACATTCTTAAAAATATTAAAATGTGGGGGTATCTTGAAGCGAAAATAATAAAATTTTCTGAGAATTCTAGAATGTAGAGAAACATTCTTAGATATATTTAAAATGTGGGGGTATCGTGAAGATGTCTTGATACCTATACCTATAAAGGTTAAAGGAGTTCCAAAAGCCAGTTGTGATATTTTGGATGGATATATAGACAACAATGAAGTCTAACGATATCCTGTGGTCTGCAGATGAATCTAATGTATAAGATTCATTATAATGCAATTACAAAATCTAGGAATGCTTCTATGATGAATTAGTAGTTCCTTGTAAATTTGTAATTAAAATTTATCCGGAAAAAAATTTACGAGTTATTGGATGAATGTGAGGTTGAACCTAGACAGAGCAAAAGACTTGGAAAATTTGTTAGTCCAAAAATGTTTGAAATTTTGCTTAATGGTAAACCTCAAAGCTTGAGAGAAGCTATGAGAATTTTTTTGATAATCATATGAGAAAAAGGATATCAATAGAGAAATTGACTAGAATTAAGAAGTCAATAAGTCAAGATTTCTAACACATATGTTAGAAAATGGATTGTGACACTTTTCAAATAAATATGATCTCTCTATATCCTTTTTGGGGGAAAAGGATGTTAAGAAATAGAGAGAAGCGATTAATAAATAGAGAGAAGTGATTCTATGTGACAGAATCATATTTAATAACGTATGGATCTCCTTGCGAGATAGATGCCATTTGAGCCCAAACGAATTTTCAAATTTAGAAAATAAATATATGGGTCAAAGAAAAGTAAAAGGCCAGACTGATAATTTAAAGATTATAGTCAAAAGTGAAGACCTAACTTACTCTATGTTATATTCTTGAGTTACAAGAATATGGTTCATCAAGATGATACTTGAATTATCGACATTGTGAAATTTAGAAGTACATCAATGAACTTTGGAACAGTTTTTCTTGGTTTCTCTGGTTAAGGAAAGAGTAGAAAGTCTACATTGTGGTGATTATGTTGATTGAAACAACATAGATACGAAAATTGGCATAGGCATATGAAATTTGATATTGTTGCGATATGCTATGGTTTCATAACAAACGATATAGTTGCCACTTTGAGGACGCTTAAATTTGGTAACTGAGTGAATGAGTATTGCCAGTTTAGGGACACTTAAACTTGTTAATGAGATAAATTGAAATTACCAATTTTTGGGACGCTAAAAATTGGTAATGTCAATTACGATTTGAAGCCTTAGCTGATGACTGGTAAAGTAATTACCAAAATGTGACATGCCAATGTTGAGATGTAAAATTGATAGAAAATCAATGAATTAACAAATGTGTATATGTTATTTACACATGAGATGATAAAATTATTGTAATTACAGGTGAGTGATCTGATCATTATGAGAAGTAATGACAAGATGATTATCTCTAGTAATTTGGATGAGAAATTGTTGTAATTGCACGTGAGTGATCTGATCATTACGAGAAGTAATGACAAGATGATCATCTCTAGCAATTTGGATGAGGCTTAAAGTTTTGATTTTGGAGATTAAAATCTTAATAACTTAAAAGTCCTAAAGGATACATGTCACACGTTAGTGATGTGAATCTTGAAGAGATCAACGTAACTAAATCTAGTATATCTAGAATGAATATATATGATGTATCTATCTAAGGATAGATGAACAAGGATCTCTCAAGAATGATTGAAAGTCTATTGTACATTTCAAAATGGTACAAAATCAGACATAGGCTACATAGTTGGTAAGCTGAGTAGATGCACGAGTCAAATCAAAATTGGTCTCTTGAAAGTGATTGCAATGAGACTAAGGTGTTTGAAATATACTCGTGAGTTTGGGCTGCATTGCAAACGATATCTAATTGTACTATGTGGATATAGTATGGATGTTAGATGTTTGACTTTAGGAACTTAAAAGTCATTAGTGAATTTAGTTCACATTAACGTAAGCAACCATGTCATGGAAATCCTAAATGGACGATTAAACATAGCTCGATTCATGATGGAATACGAGTCTTTTGCATAATATATGTGCATGTAAGAGGGTGAATTGGTAGTCATTTTGTAAAGGATATTCCTAAATGACAAGAAAATGTGTCTTCAATATGCATATTCTATGTGAATAATTTGCAAATTGGGAGATTACATTGTTATGTATGTAATGATATGTCTCGCCTTTATGACGAGGACATAATATCATTAAACAACTACTCTCAACGAGAATTATCAGGATTGACTCTGTAAAGTCAAATGATAATGTTCTGGATCCACTAACCAGATGGTTAAACTTAGATAATCTGGTTAAACCAAGAGAATCTGGTTATACTGAGAGATAGTTGTAAAATCATCGAGAGGGATGTGCCTTAAGCCTATTGCTTAACGGCGTCATGGTGGACACCCAACCATTGCTGACTGGAGGTCCCAAGAACTTGGTTCAATGGGCCAACTAAATCATGATGACCAAATCACTGTGGGGGTAACCCCTGGCCTGTTCCTATAATGAGAAACAGTGAGACCCGTAAGGTACGAGGGTAAGCTTCCGAGTTTTTAATGATCTTTCGGTGAATACATGGAGTTCAAGGTTAGAACGCATGGAATTCAGTTGAGTAAACGCGAGTTACTCTTTAAGTATAAAGATCACCTATGTGGGAGAGAAGTGGGGCCGCTTCAAAGGAGAATTGCGAGGCACAATTCTTTAGAAACTCTTGCAGAACCAGGACGATGTTCCATGGCCAAAATGGACATAATCATGAGAGCTGAACGAGTCAGAAAGGATATAGTGATAAGTATATCATCGCTTACACAAACGGTCGAACATTTCAAAGAGCAAACCTCCACTGTCTACCAGTAAGGTCGGTATGCTTACTCAAGCGAAGGTTCAAGGAGCAAACCTCTACCTATCGTATGCTATATCTGATCGAAGAATCTATCACCAAATCAAATTCTGTGTCTGGTGTGTGCTACTACGATATTAATCTCATCCATGTGGGGGATTGTTGGAATATGGATTCGATTATAATTTGAATTCATTGATTCGGTAAAATTAATTCCGTTTTTACTACGGAATTTTTGCCACCGCCTTAACATAATTAATTAACACGGTTAATTAATTAAGGAAATTGCCACCGATTTGATTGATTAGCATGGTTAATTAATTAAGGCAATTGTGTTAAGGAAATTGCCACCGATTTAATTGATTAGCGCAGCTAATTAATTAAGGCAATTGTGTAGCGCACAAGTCTTCTCATCTTATAAATACTCATCTAGAGCATTAGGATTATTTACTCGAAAACACACATCCTCCTCTCTTATACAGCCTCTTCTCTTTCTCTGGTGATAGTTCTTGCTCGTCTCAAGCTCGCTGAGAGTGACGCTTTTCTGTAGTCTCACTGCAATCCGTTTTATCCTGGGAGGCGTTTCGCTCGCACATACGGTGAGGGCTAATACGTTTTAAGGAGACAGTCATGCACTGGACTCGGGTTATTCGTTCCTTGTCTCCTCTTTTGTCTGTTTAATTATACACATAACTGTTACTCACACACGCACAAATATTATACTGTTTGTATTTATCGCAGATTGTCTAACATAACCAACTAAAATTATAATGTGCTTCATGTTCTACTCTCTATCCCTTACAATTTCATAGTTGGGCACGAAATATATCCGTGTGTATATTTAATTACTCGAAAATTTTATCACAATAATTTTAGTCTTAAGGATTCCTAATCGAAATATAATAGTATCAAACCTGCAAACTTCCACTCAACATAGCTGATTACTTTAGCTTGGTTGCTCGAGATTACTTTGAAGGACATTTTTCCACTGTTTAAGTCTTCCATAAGTTCAAAGAGGCTTGCAGGATCTGTGGCGATGCTCTCTGTATCAAGATCAAGCTCAAAGTCCTGCTACTTAAAAATTTACAGCCTATAATTTAATATCTAAAAATGATTTGGCATATGACATAAAAGAAGAAATTACCATCTTTTGTGCAATCACAAACAATATTGTGAATACTGAAGTACTGATCTCAAGTTTGATAGCCAACTTTTGTTAATAGTATTTTTATGTGTTCGTTCGCAGGGAAGGACTGAATGTAATATCAAGTTCAAGTATCTTATCTCTCACAATTTAGAAGTGTAAAAGAATGTTTGGGTTGTTTATAAACTAAATTAAACTAATTATCAATCGAGAATAAAATATATGAGGAAAACAATCCAAGAACTGGGGTTCTTCACTTGGTTTCAATGCACATTCAATATCTATGTGATATCTACGTTCTTACTCTGCTGAAAACAATTCTTCTAAGGTTATAATGTTCCCTTCCAAGATACAATATAATGTCTACAACTACACCTTAATTGTCACTTCCATGATACAATCAAAGTACAATCATAAACTATTACGCACCAAGAATTATAAGTCTCACAACTCTCCTATTAATCTTCCAATCAAATATTCGAGTTATGTCTGTTAAATCTTGTACTAAAATTGCAACTCCTCTTCCAAGTTATTACAATCCCTAAAATCCAATCAAAGGTTCATGACGCCCCTAATTGTGTTAAGCCCTCAATAACAGATCAACAAAGCAAGAAAATCACGGATAATTAAACACACATGATTACCAAGGAATACTACCCAATCCTCAGATTAGAGATTTAGTTACACATAATTAAATTCACAAAACAAGAATCAATAGAAATAGAAGAACTCATAATTATAAGATTATAGAAAAACCTTTAATCTTCAATCTTCAAAGAAAATAATAGTTCTCCAGAAAAATCCCTAAAAGCTGCGTACAAAGTTGTATCTATAGAATAGTGTTTTTCTCCTCCTCTCTAAATTAATAACCTAGATGTGTTTATATAGATACTCCAAGTCTTGTCCAGCAAGAAATTATCTTCTATTACAATTAGAATTTAAAGAAGGTACCCAAAACTGCCCAGAATACAATTAGAATTAGAAAAAGGGCAAAACAGTAAATTCTCAGCCTTCTTTTACAAGATCACGTGCGTGATTTCATTCAGCATATTCCTTGCACGTGCTATCTATCCCAGGTTGTAAAAAATCTCTCAAGCTTCGCGTGGGCAGTAAGATCGCTGAAAACGGACTTCTAGAACTCCAGATATGGCCAAAACAGTGTAGACTGCGCAACCTTCCCGGAAAATCCGAATTTTAATCAATTAAATCTCCAAAAATGACAGAAGCATTGATATTCTTGCAAACCTGCACAACTAAGCAAAACACATCAAAACTATATCAAACTTGAGTCCAAAACAATCAATTTAAGTCGATATAGAATGTTCCAAGTGGATATAAAATCCACTTATCAATTTTATCATGCCTGCTTCTTGTAGCTTTGATGACGTCCTTTGCGGCATCAAATACACTGGTGGCATAAGCTACCCAACCGGATGTACTATTACGCGCACAGAAGATGGAGCTGCTCTTGATAACGAAAAAGTGAAATATGGCAATGTGAAAACAATCAAACAGCAAACAATCAAGTAAGCATATCATTTAAAAAAAAGTCAGAAAGCACAAATAAGAATACAATAAAGTGTTTGTTGATTTGATTTGCTCTTATTTTAGTAGTCAGTGAACATCAAAATAAGTGTAATGTGTGGTTGGGTACTTATATAACCACTGTTATTATAACATTATCTAAAAAGAAAGCATGGAGTCCGTTTAGTCCGTTGTGCCCCACTCACCGTGCTTGCAGGTGCAGCAGATGAACTTACCGCCTCCTGCTTTGCCTACCAGAGGGTCTTGAGCCTCGTTGTGCTGCACAGCCCCTACGGGGCCAGACAGGATGAGACGGAAGACACAACCCCTGTGAGGCCAGACAGAGTGATTGAGATATAGAAGACTGACTCGAGTAAGTCACTAAACACTAACTTCATATAAATCAAACTCAAGATTCCAAATACCCGGTCAAAACTAAAATCTAAACTTGAATTTCGATTCCTTTTTAAACTGAAAACGATCAAAATTAAAATCATGAAAATTGGGGGAAAAGAAAACAGATATGATACATACATATGGTCTAAATGTAGCTATATAATACAATAATAATCAAGCAATAAGCAAAGGGGTAACATATCTTTCCCGATGAAACTAACCAAGTTTGATCACATATCGAATAATAATATAATATCCAACTAATATAAACCTACAAAAAAAAAAGTCATGACATAGTTACATACAATTTTAATTAAGTAATTAGTATGAAGAGGCACAAGAGAGGGAGGTTGAAATCAAAACCCAATTAAATTGCATAATATGAATGCACAAAAATACAAAATCGAGAGAGAGAGAGAGAGAGAGAGAGAGAGATTGGTACCTTTATTCAGTTGTAGAACCTGGGGTAGCGTAGAAAGGTTGAACTTGGCGATGAAAGGCCAGAAGCTGAATTGCTGACCAAGATACCCATGATTCCATCAGTGTAAAAAGGGTTAATATGGATATCTATTGATCAAAGTGCGTTTCTTTTTCTAAGTTTGGTGAAAAAATAAACAGCTGGCATCAGAACTGATATATTTATACTTGGTTTTCTTATCTTTTTGCAGGTTCGTGGATAAACTTTTAAAATAACTAAAAAGCCTATCTAAAAAAATTGGATAATATTGATTTCAAAGGGTAATTGGTGTAATTTAAAAGTAAAAAGACTAAAAAGCCTATGTAAAAAAATTGGATAATATTGATTTCAAAGGGTAATTGGTGTAATTTTATTAAATCCTTCACTAAGCATCATTAAGAATATATTTATATTGGGGTGATTGCCCTTTCTACCCAGTTTTTAATGTAGCCTAACCAAAATACCCACGGAGCGGAAAGCCTGACCAGAATACCCACTAGATACGCCTCTTGCAGAGGCGTATATGCTGTTACGTCCACCACACAAGCGTATTAAGAGGATACGGACGAAATGGTAACAAAAATGCTATTGGATACGCATTGGTAAGCCCCGTATCACGAGATACGCAGTTATAAACGGCGTGGCTGACGTCATCAATGACGTCAGCATACGCATCTGTAAGAAGCGTATCAAGAGATACGCATGTGTAGACGGCGTATCGTACCTCTGTTCATCGTCTCCAGACCATCCGGCAAAGACGATTCCGGCGTATATTTTGTATCGATTCATCCATCCATACCACAAACATTCCATCAACGTTCTATATACCAATAGAATCGCAATTCGATTCTCTACACAACTACACCAGTTTTTTTAAGTTTAATTTGCAGGATTTGAAACGCCCAATTCAAGCTTTTTTCCCGATTCGAAAATCCGGCGAGCTTGTTCTTGTCCCTGCGGGGCCGAAAGAGATAAACGGATTTGGGCATCAGGTCGGAGACAAGTTGCTTGTGTTGTGGTGATGATTTGGACGATGGTAGACGATGAATGGTTGGTAGACTAAGAAATGGGAATTTTCTGTCGAAGTCGCCGGCGTAATCGCACCTCTGAAATTCTGGCGAGTTTACTAATTTTCTGGCATGAACAGTACATTGGATGCGCCTTCCGAAACGGCGCATCCCATTGGCATTTCGGTCGTTTTTCGCACAGCTGGGCATTTTGGACAGTGAATAGGAAAAAAATGGTTATTTTGGTCATTCTTTCTTTATATTGATATCATAATTTAATGTGAAAAAAGCAATGAGCCAATGACAACTAAATGGACAGTTTAATGGGAAAAAAAGCAATGAGCCAATGACAGCTAAATGGACAATTAAATTAATAAATTCAGAATTAAAAAGTCAGAAAATAAAGAACAAGTTTAAAAATGAAATGAGAAGACCAGAGGCTTTGAGGTAGCAGACGCCACTTCCAAACATCAACAACCAGCGGCATTAGTCCTAACTTGAGCACAGGTGTGTCTATATATATATGTGTGTATTTATGTACTCATGTTTTTTTATTACAACAAGCACTTGTTACTTTGTTAAACATTTTAAAGTGAATTTTCCCCAATTTGATAATCTTTATTTGTGTGTCTAAAGTCATATATTGAATGTTGATTTTTTGATTTGTGAATTTGGATTGATTTAATGGAAGGTGGGTGATGGGTGGTCAGCTTCTTTCTGTTAGCTGGAGCAAGTGTTTGTCTTTACCTTACTCGAATTCGATTAGTTCACGCAAGAATTTATCTGGGATGTCGTATAATTTCCGGGCAGGTATAAATGTTTTTCGTGTTTTTTAGATTGTTAATTTGAACAGAAATGGAAAGGGTATTGTATAATGCATGTAAAAGCTGAATTAGTTGGTTGTGTAGTTTGAAAAGAATTTGTTAGAGATGTAGGGGAATCGAGGTAGAGGATGCGAGTGTATTGATTATCGAGTTTTCTAGATACACAACTACTGAGAGTAGTTTGTAGTTTCTTAGTGAGGATTTTATGATTGCAAATGAAAGCATAGAAAGTCAGTAAGTGTAGCTGGAAATATATTAGCAAAAAGTAATCTTGTAAAACTCATTTATGCATTTTGGAGCTTCGATTCTAAGCTAAATGGAGAATGTAGAAGATTAAGTATGTTAAAGTGCCAACTGCAAAAACCAAATTGACATGACAGTGTATGGCTTACCATCTAGGTGACTTGGCAGGGAGTTCATTTCAGTTTTGGGTGTGAGATATAGATATAAATGGCAACCCTTAGGTTGCGTAATTGGAAGAAATGGAATAAAAAGTTGTAAACTAAACTTATGAAGAAACAAAAGATGTAGGGGAGATTAGTGAATAAACATAAGGGATCTCATGATGAAAGGTACCTTCGGAGGCCGAGTATCCTGGGTCATCTTGTGATAATTGTATTGTTACAACTTTCTCTTGCATTTTATCTATTGCTTACAGGCTATCCTCTCTTTTCCACGTGTGAAGTATAGCATTATTCGCGTTGATGCATATTGTGTTTGTATTTTTGTATAGCATTTCCTCATAAAGCTATTGGATGCTCGATGAAGTCATATAAGCTGTCCGATCTTACCCAAAATGAGATTAATAATCTCAGTGCTCGTCCTCGCATAGATTTCTCATCCATTTTCAGTACAGTGAGTTTCTAATTTGTTCCTCCTAGTGGAGAACTTGGTTTATAAACATTTTTGTGTCAATATTTAAATTGATAAGTGCTAAAGTGGTCAAACGATGTTGATAAAATTAATTCAGGTTCAACCTATTGTTGATGATGTTCGCTGCAGAGGCGATGCAGCTGTTAAAGAGTTTGTGATACTATGCTATTCCTGTTTAGTTTATCATCGTTTTTCACTGTAACTGTTTAAAATTTATGCTAAACAATGAGCTTTATATTCTCATGTAGTTATACAGTCCGTTTTGACAAAGTTGAATTGGATACAATAATTGAAATGGTGGAAGATTTACCTGATCCGGAGGTAAGGGATAGCAACTTAGATAGATTGTATTTTTGGTGTTGAAATTCTTATAGTTGAAGAATAAAGGTTCTATAAACTACGGTATCTTAAGCATGCATTGATTGGCAGAGCCAATTCCATTAAAAAAAGAGAATAGTCAGGATTCTCATGTGTATCATTCTCTTATGTATAACTGTAGAAGCATAATATTAGGTCGAATTAAATTACTAAGAGAATAATATGAGTACACCTGTTTTTGTAATGATGTTCTGCATCTAAAGAGAAATCTGAGTAGCGAGTTACACGCAGGTATTGCAGTTTGTATGAGAATTTGATTTCTATTTTTGCATGCTTAGCTTGATCCAGTTGTTCGGGAAGCATTTGATGTAGCATACAACAACATTTATGCATTTCATGCTGCACAAAAGCCGGTTGAGAAAGTTGTTGAGAATATGGAAGTAAGCACTATATTATTGCATTGTTATGTTATTCATAGAATTGTAATTTAGAGAAGACCTTAATCAGACTTGTTTTAATTTTTCATTCTTAAGGGTGTTAGATGCAAACGAGTCGCAAGGAGTATTTCTTCTGTTGGCCTCTATGTTCCCGGAGGAACTGCAGTCTTACCCTCAACTGCTCTCATGTTATCTGTTGTATGTTTGTTTCTTTAGTGTATGTTTGCTTCTTTAGTATTTCAGTACTTTCCAACAATTTTTTGTCCTAAACAACTAGATTAATGAGATTGTTGACATCTATCGTATCATGTAAACCAGCCTGCACAGATAGCTGGATGTAAAACTATTGTACTTGCTACTCCTCCTACAAGCGCTGGCAATATCTGCAAGGTATTTTTCTTTATGTAGATTAAGCTGTCTTTTATACAATAACTTCAATATCTGTTGTCTGTTGTAGGAGGTACTTTACTGTGCCAAGAAAGCTGGTGTGACACACATACTTAAAGCTGGTGGATCACAGGTATTTTTGTACTGTATTAGATGATTATACTTCTAAATGTTCTATTTATTGGTCCGAACGTGTGGTCCTGCATTTCATAGTCCGCTCATCATCGCCTTTATTTTGTTTTTCTCTTTGCAGGCAATAGCTGCTATGGCTTGGGGAACAGAGTCTTGCCCTAAGGTGACATATTCAAAATAATACATCTATTTATCGGATTGCTGATTAATTAATAACATAATTATATGGTTCAGATTCCTGAGTACTGTTGCAACTGCCTTACTGAAGTTTGTACGAGGGGTTATTTGCTCAGGGTAGGGGATGTAAGCAAGGATTAAGTGTTGAAGATGTAAGGTTATAACATTACACAATTCAGTGTATTTTATAAAATAAGTAATACATTTCCTAGGCATTCACGAACTGCCTAATGGAAATTTGTATGAGGGATTATTTGCTCAGGGTAAGGGATGTAAGCAAGGATTAAGTGTTGAAGAAGTAAGGTTATAACATTACACATTTCAGTGCATCTCATAAAATAACATGTTTCCTTGGCATTCATCACATGTTTATGGCAATTTATTTTTGTTTGCATGCCTTTATTTTTATAGTAGCATGCTTAATTATATGAGTAAAATTTGGTTATAATTTATTATAAATGTAAAAAATGCTTAAGGAAGAAGCAATAATTGCCAAGTAAAAGCAAAGTATATGCATAATATATGTTTTTATTTTAACTTATTATATACATTTAGTGTATGAAACAATTCTTATTTACCATAATCTCGTCATGGTATGTTTACTATGCTCCATACATATTGGAAGCTGAATGAAGCATTATACTGTGTTGTTATTTACTTAGTTTTGTGTTTTCATATAGGAAAACATTTCTTTGTTTTCAAAGTATATATATTCATGTATTATATCCTTTTATGATAATTCGTGTACTCTTTTTATTTTGTTCCTTCTCAAGTAAAATTTGACAATTAATTTTTTTGGTTTCATAAATCTTAATGAATAATTGTTTTGGAACTTTTGTCGTCATTTTACTTTAGGTAAATTCTAAGAATTATATCTAATCTGCGTAACTAGTGTAAGATAAATGTGTTCAGTTCTGTAAGTTAAAGTAAATATATTCCTTGCTAACAGGTTGAGAAGATATATGGACCTGGAAATCAGTATGTGACTGCCGCAAAAATGATTCTCCAGGTATGCGTTCCATAAGATTTTAGTCTTTTTTGTAGTATACTGAGGAAAGTGCTGACATTTTTTTTTTCCATCTTTAAGCATATAAACTCCACACCTTTTCTTAACTATAGAATAATGTTTTTTTTTGTTGTTGTTTAAATCTTTTTCAACAGAACAGTGAGGCTATGGTTTCAATTGACATGCCTGCTGGACCTTCTGAAGTTCTTGTTATTGCTGATAAACATGCTAATCCTATTCACATTGCGGCGGATTTGCTCTCACAGGTTGTACACTATAATGAATTGTTTGCTGCAGTAATCACAGCTCTGTTTCTGTAGCTTGTGTCTGTATGAGATAATGAGAATCTAAAGGACTGCTTAAAAAACTATATTATAAATTGCTATACAGTACAAGCCAATCAACATATAAACCCACTGAAAAACACCGGTCGATAAAGTATAAAAACCAAATAGTGATCAGACCTCACTTGTCACCCCGCCACAAGTCCTTACAATTACTAGACATGTGCTGAATAATATTATTAAATTTGATGGGTCACTTCTCCTACTCGGTCCACAAAAATCTTTTCTCAGCACTTTGTCATTGGCTCTCTCTAGATTAATAAAATCATGTGTACCTTTACTCTTCTCACTGTGATGCTCCCAAAGTTGCCGGTGTCTGTAGTGGCCTCTGCTGTTGACGTCCTTGGTATAAAACGATTGGTTCTCGAATATTGCACCAATTGCGTCAGCCTTCAGTGTATAATACATGACCTGAAACCCACGATGATAGGAACAATCCTTAATGTTATCTGTGTAAATATCACTCTTCTAGAGAAGAACCAACGCCCTAATCCTCCATTTGTCTAGCATCTTTTTAATTTCTTCAGATCTTGTTGAGATTTGTTAGTCATCGCACAGCCTATCTCTTCTACACACTTCAAACTTCAATAGGAACTTGATCCATCAACTCTGATATGAGTCTATAGATATACCTATCAAGAATTATAGGCAACACCTCTGATAAGGAATCTGAACCAATCCCTTTCTTTTTCATCATCCTCTTCAAAGGTTCTTTGACCTTGGACTCTTTATTTCTATGCATGAAATTGCTATACACATCCCGAACTTTGATATTAAGTTTCCCTTACCTCTTGAATGAAACCAGCGTTGTTCAACATTCAATAAGCTAAAATAATTTCCATCTTACATTTAGGGTCTTCGTCTCGAAGTGTTAATCCCAAGTGTTAATAGATTTGAATCATTGCACGGGTCACTTTTGAGCATGGCTTGGTTTTGGTAGCTACAAGGATTCAACTGTTGACTTTATATATATAGGTAATGATTAGATTAAACTCTTTGTCAACTATAATCTCTGTCCTCATTGTAACTGAAACCACTCTTCTTCTAGGTCTTCCTTAAGGACCTTTGTGTCCCTTTCCTGACCATCCTCATGACCACGAGGATTACTGATTTCCATGTAAGGTTACTGATAGGCAAAGTTAACATGTGGTTTTTACTCTTGCGTTCAAATTCAGCCCCATATAGTGCAATTCACAGAGGCGTTGCACATAGACGCCTCATGAGTATGTGTTTTGCATGTATATGCCATTTATTATGCGTGAAATTAAACTTTTTAAAACCTATTTACAATAGGGAAATTGTTCTGGGGTTGTCTGTCTTGATCGATTTATTTGAGGTAGCTCTTCATTTAGTGTCTAGATGTGTAATCCTCTCACCGTACCTGAAATTTCCAAATCCAATTTCTTGTTTGTTTTTCTTACAAGGACCCATTTTTCCTAAGAATGCTATTTTGTGCATTTGTACGTTATTTCGTGCCATTTTGGGCATTATCACGGGTTTATTTAAGATCAGCTCCACCAGTTCCAGTTTTACATATAATATCTGAAAACTTATCAGCAGTCATGGACTAGTTCTGGATAAAATTTGTGCTGATTCTTATGTACTGACAAGCCAGCTGGTTTCTTTCCTCTTTATCAAAGTATCGAAGGTACAAATCAGGACGACAATTCTCTCGAGAGTAAAAATTGTCATTGTGATGTGTGGGCACTTAATCCAATTTACAGAGTTATTGAGCCTAGAAAGATGTCTAGCAGTGAAAATTATTAGTGTAGGGTGATTAGGCTGATAGATAGTAATGACATGTTGGGATCTAGTTAACAAAAGCTTGAGCACAAGTTCTGCCTTGAGCAGATGGCTTAAATCAAATCTAAGGTAGAATGATCAATTTGAAGATTTGCATCATGCGTTGATCCAAAGGGTCACGGGTTCGAACCTCACCCGCCCCCTGCGTGTAGCCGTGTTGGAGAGACAGTGGAAGGTTTGACGAAGGTAACCGTGGATTACTGAGCGTATCGCTTAAGTGCCCGGCCACTGGGTCTTACCGCACGGTTAGCATGATTTACCTGCCGGTGTTGACCATGGGGCTGGTCGGCCGATCCTGGGTAAAATAATCTCAGGCAGGCTAGCGTGTCCTGAAAATACACGTTTTGACGAAAAGTTTTTTCTGGAAAGTTTTAAAATTGCAGAAGATAATGTAACAAGCCTTTTAATATTATTCGGGCTAACAAACACTTGTTATACTACTGAGTTCTTAAAAAATGACATATATCTTAATATGATTGCGTTTCCTTTCAAATAGAGTTTAATGCAAATAATCCGGCTTGACAAGAACAGTCATTTCCTTTGAAAGCACTTTATTTTGGAGCACATTTAGTTGATGAAATGTGCTTTATTAACTGTAAGTCTGTAACTATAACTGAAAATGTTGATTTTAGACCAGCTGTGCCCTTAAAGACATACACCACTCGTTTGATATTCACTTGGTCTGTTACTTTTGAGTTGATAGCCCCTACACATTGCAGTATTGGAAAGAGAAAACATTATGTTAAATTAATTCATTATTATCTTCATGTGAAGGGGTTGGCGGAGGGGTATATATTTTCTCTCAATAAGCATAGGATTAACTTTTAGTGATATTTGTTCCCTTTGTTTGGTACTGACTCTATGCAACCAAGAAACAAGCTATTTGCCAATCCCTTATACATGTCAAGATTGTTTTTTCCACTAGATCTCTGAGGCATTTTGTTCAAATTTTAGGCCGAGCATGGTCCTGATAGCCAGGTTGTTCTAGTGATTGCTGGGGATGGTCTGGATATAAGTGCTATTGAAGTGGAAATAGACAAGCAGTGCAAAAATCTTCCAAGGGAAGAATTTGCTTCAAAAGCACTGAGCCACAGCTTCATTGTGTTTGCTCGAGATATGGTTGAGGTTAGTCCTTCGTACTTCGCTAGGTCTTAAGCTCTGCGTTACAAATAGTCTGAATACTGTTATCCTTTTCAAAAATGGAATTCTACCTGATCATTTAAAGTGCAAATGTGAAATGTAAACTTCAATGTGATGTTTTTTATGTAATCTATAAAGTAACTTTATCGGTAGTCTGTTTTTATTCTTTTGTCTAAACCCCTAGTAGAGCAAATAATATATGTACATTACTTTAGATTGAATTCATGTATATATATATTGGTAATTAGAGTTGGACAATCTAATTAGATGGTCAATTTTGAACTACATTTGCTGAATGGAGAAGTGTTCAAGTTTGAGACATATTTCACTAAGTAGTTAAAAGTAGATAGACTCGTAGGTCCAGTAAATACTTAAATTACTATTTACTTTGCTTATTTTGGATAGTGAAAACACTTTAATCTAAGGGTTTCTTTCTATGACTTATAGAAATTTACGTTGTATTATGGCCAGTATATAAGATTCAGAGTTCTATTAAATTCACCAATAATTTTGTGCTTCTGATGTTTGGTAATTTTTTTCTGATATTTAGCAAGTTTGCCTGTGTTATAGATCTGTAATATGTACTTGTTAGAACATCTCTCGCTCCATGCCAAGAGAGGAGATGATTTTGTAATTTTTCATGTTTCAGACTCACAATTCTACTTGATAGTGTTTGGATGTGGAAAACGGGTTGAGTGTAAAACATGGTTAGGTAATAGGCTTAAAAGCCTGAAAAACACAAATCATTGTTTTTCATTTTGTAAGCCAAAAATAACCGAACATTTCATCTCTTTGTGTGGGTTTCACTGTCTCTGTAAGAACTGTCTGTCTAACTTCCATTTAATCCCCAGCAGCCAATGTATTTAGTCTAATTTATTGGCCACCAAATCTTAGTGATTGGATACTGGCCATCTTTTTCATGACCAGGGTTTACAGACTCGACCAGATTAGTATTTGAAGCTTTCTTTACCTCTTAACGTAAGCAAACTTGGAGCTTGAGACTAGATCTATATACCGGATATTGATAAAAGTTTTATATATATGCGTAAAATAATGAGGGAAAATTCAGGACCCTTGTACACTTGCATTTAACATCAAGGTGAAGGACTTCTATCACACTGTTGTATTCTTTGAGTTTTGTTAAGGAGAGGGCCAAACTCAATAACTGTCGTCTATTTTAGGATTGTTATTTCCTTACTTCTACTGGAAGAAGTGCGGCGTGGTCAAGCAAATTATTAATAGTGTGCATCTGAAGAAGAAATACTAATGGCATCTGCAAAACAAAAAAGAAGAAGAAATTTTATATTGAAGTAGTGTTTGAATTGATAATCTCAACTTTATAAAAAAAAAGGAGTGAAGACAGAAATTGTTCCCTCTCCCTTCATGTATATTGGTATTGTCAAAAGACTATGTTTTGTTGTGAAGTATAATTATGGCCCTCTGGTTATCCCAATCCGTGATACTCAGGACTCCGGTAACGGAGTCCTAGTGTCGGACACAACTCAAATCCAAGTGTCAGACTCGGAATTCCCGAAATTGGGAGAAGGGAACACAACATAATTTACTTAAAAGCAACGATATAGAAGAAATTTTGTAGTAAAAAGTAACAATAAAAATTAAATTAAACAAGATTTGGTAAAGTACTTTGCCAATTAGCCATTAGGTGTCCTCGTACCTTTTGGAACATGTTTTAACTGATCCTAGTAGAATAAAGGGACCTTAAACCTTACAACCCTTAAAAAGATTTGATGGATGGAGTTCTTTACAATCAAACAGTTTTGTTGATAATTTGTTTGTATCATTAACCAAATCTGGATCGTGAGAGTAGAAATAAGACTATTAAGTTTAAAGCATCATATTTGTTATTAAATTTTACGGTTTTTTTATATTGTAATATTTTATCTGTTATTATACATTATTTGTCCGTGTTTAGAAATTTGGCTAGTGTAACACATCCATTTTTCTCTGTATATATATCTGTTTGTCTCCTTTCTGCAAACTTGCTCCCCTGAGGATCAGTCAACTTAAATTGCGATTTATCTAATAATTTGAGTTTTCAATTTTCAGGCAATTACTTTTTCGAACATCTATGCACCCGAGCATCTTATTATCAATGTGAAAGATGCAGAGAAGTGGGAGAGTTTTATTGAGAATGCAGGTAGAGAACCTGATTATGCACTGATGTTTACAGTGTATATGTAGTGTCTTGAAAAAAATCAGTTTCTAATTAAGTGATAGAATAGGGCTATACTGAAGGTCGTGCTTGTCGTGATGGTCAAAGTATCTACTTACAATCCGCTAGGTCGCCTATTTGAACCCTGAAAACAGCCTCCTTATGAAATACAAGGGTAAGGCTGCTTGTTGCATATGTAGGACCTTCTTTGGACCAGTAGTGCTATGTTAAGTTATGACAGAGTAGTACCTTTTTAAAAATTTGAATTTTATTATCTTAAACAAAAAAAAATGGCAATTATCTTGAAGTAGTAATTTAATGCTTATCTCTAGTCATGAAGTAAAGAAACATATAAAACCCAATTGTTTTTTGTTTTTATATCAAATCAAAGACATTGGTATCTTATCGACTTTTTGGCTAAAAAGAGTGTGTAATCTCATGTAAATTTCTTAAGGTAAGGTATTTACGTGTTCAAGGATATAAGGCAAGTACTCTATCACAGAATGGAGGAAGCGAACGTATATTTCAGGCAATTTGAAGGACTACGGGCAGCTCTTCTTAAGATTATTAGTTCATTCATCCCCCGGGAAATGTGTGTTATTTTTCGTTTTAGGTTGCTTTTTATGATTAGTCTAAGCCCCCAGTATAGGATGTGTAGTTCTTTGAACCTTAAATTACATGAAAAATTTCTGCAAAATGACCATTTCCAAAATAAAGTTCGGTTCATTTACAATTTAAGCTCAAAATTGTACTTACCAAGTTTTGTCTGGACAAGAATAATCGAGCAGAATAGTATATATACGTTTATTTCTGGCCCGAAGATGTGTTTGTTTTGAGTACCACTTCGCTTATAGCTGGTGCCGGATGACATTTGGGTTCATTTGTATACATTGGCTTATAGTCCTAGTAGATACCCTTATTTCTCTTGGTAATTAGAGGTTGAGTGTTGAGGCATTGGTCGAGAAATGACTGTGTGAGTATTTAAAAACTTCTGTAAAATGACCATTTCCAAAATAAAGTTTGGTTCATTTACAATTCAAGCTCAAAAATTGTACTTAACAAGTTTTGTTTGGGCGAGAATAATCGAGCAGAATAGTATATATACGTTTATTTCCTGGTAAGCATGTTTTGAAACACTTTATTTGCACATCTGTAATTATTTTAAGGTCTATCTGTTCATTCTCCTTTCCAAAATGTAACAAAACAATGACTTAAGTTGATGCTTTGGGCAGGTTCAGTATTTTTAGGGCAGTGGACGCCTGAGAGTGTTGGAGACTATGCTAGTGGAACAAACCATGTCCTTCCAACTTATGGTTATGCAAGAATGTATGGTGGTGTGTCCCTTGACTCCTTTCTCAAGTACATAACTGTCCAGTCGTTAACAGAGGAAGGCCTGAGGAAGCTAGGGCCTTATGTGGCAGTCATGGCTGAAGTCGAGGGGCTAGAAGCTCACAAAAGAGCTGTAACACTCAGATTACAGGACATTGAAGTGCAGCAGCTTTCTTCAAGATAAAATCCACTGAACCATCCGTCCATAGTCATATGTCGTCTATCTTGTAATGATAGAAGTATATTCGGCTCCAGTAAGTGATGGTCTAAAGGAAGAGTAGTCTAGTTTTTAGCTTATTTCGTAAGTATGAACAAACATTGTCAATGTGTGAGGATAGTGCTATGAGCAGGCTGTTATTTTATTTCTCCGGCAGGACAAAGTTACTACGATTTGTTATTAGTTTTTAGAAAGTGAGAACCAGCAGAAACGGCCATCAAAATTATCGACTGATGTCATGTAATCTGATGACACCTGCTGCATATTTGGATTTAAAGACCATCATATTTCATGCTTAGCTTATAAGTAAAGATGAGTACAGATTTAATAAATTCTTAAATCTTAAGTGTCTTGGTGATGTGGAGGCATTTGATGTTTTTTTTCTTGGCACGGTTTACACAGGTACAAGGAGGCAATTATCGCGGCCACCATTTTCTGTGCAGTTGATATTTTAAACAGCAATAGTGGTGCTGGTGCATGATTTATATGCAATCTCTTGTATGCTTTAAATTGTTATATTTAGAAATTGAGTGACTTTTAGTATTGTCATCTCGATTGCGTTGATTTTACACCGACAGAGGAATTTTTATGCTGTCAAATATAGAAACAGCAAAAATTAAAAGGTTGAAGGAAGGAAGATGTGGATCTTCGAAATTCTATTCTTTCTTACAATTAAGTCTTTCAAGTTCAATTCCAAAATTACATAAATCCTAATTTTTTTTTTCTAAATTATCATGAATATCAAATCTCTAATTTTATTGTTCTATACGAGTACTCGATTATAAATGTAATCTTGAAATTTGGTCCGTGATAAAATGGATTCAACACTTTTTTTATTTCTTTAATAATATACTCAATTCCTTGATTATTACTCCTAGTTTAAAAAGCCTCCACTTCCTAGTTTACAAAATGAGAACAGCTGTTATAGATTTGCCCGCCTATTTTTTTTTTCTACTTCTATGATCTTTGATTAGGGTGTGCAAGACACCTTATTGCACATGATCCCAAATTTGGGAGTGCTCCCAAATTTACGGAATGCATAAAAATGATTAGGGTATGCAAGAAACCTTCTTACACATGATCCCAAATTTGAGAGTGTTTCCAAATTTATCGAATGCACAAAAATGTTATAACATACTGTAAGTTCGTTGCATTTCTTATATTGCTTGTCATGAGTTTTACGTATGATCTTTAACTTGTGTTGGAGTTGTTCCTGTCATTTTTAAAAAAAAAATTGTATATAAAATATTGAGAAAATGCCCAAAATACCTAGATTTGGGGATTTAAGGCCCGAATTACTGATTTCCAAAAACGCGGTCCAAAATACCGATAGGATACGCATATTGCAATGGCGTGTCCTGGGATGCGCATTCTTAAAATGCGTATCGATACATGACGTCAGCACCTCAGAAAACGCTCCAGAGCTCCGGTGCTCAAAAATCGCCCAACTCCGTTCTACCTTCTCCGGCCACCTCCACAAAAACTGAGAACATCAAAATGATGCCCACCGCTTCCTCTACATTTTACCATATTCGTTTGTTGTTTTCTGGTCCTGAAAGAGCGTGCACGAGCAAGTCGAAAAATCAATCGGAAAATGGATCTCGATTTGGGACATTTTAATTCGGCGAAGAAAACTGAAATCTATTGGTACAGTGTTGTAGAGGGTGGAGAGACGATAATTTTGGTATGTAGAACGTGTGTGCTCGTTGCCTGTAGAGAACGTACGAATCGGTTGAAAAAACAATGACCAAAACACGACGGCGGCGGCTGGAGAAGACGATGAACAGTACTTGAGACACGCATGTTCAACATGCGTATCTCATGATACGCCTTTTCAACATGCGTATCTCAAGTAATATTCAAGACTGAGTTTTGTGAAGGACACGTATGTGTCAAAGAAGTGTCCGGATACTCCTTTCCCACATGTTTGTCCCGTGGATATTTAGGGTCATCCATTTCGAATATGGACATTTCGGGCCAAATGTTTTGGGAGGTGGACATTTAGGACCATCACCCTAAAATATTCTTATAAATGTATTAAAAGGACCATTACACTGAAAAGAATAAAAAATGACTTATTTTCTTTTCTCTCTAAATCTTTTCAAAAGTGGGAAGAAGATTTTGTAAATAAATATAACATGATTTTATTTCCAAAATTTTTAGAAATCTTTTTTTTTGTTTCTACAAATATCTTTTGGGAACAAGTTAAAGAAATCAAATCTTCATCTTTTTTTTTCTTTTCTTTGAAAAAAAGTTTATGAAACACGATGTTAATCTTACATTTAGTTCAGAACCTCTAAAATAATTGAAACGGATCGGTTGATTTCCCTTCCTTTAGCTACTCAGATGAATTGCGGCCTACTTCTCAAATTCATCTATTACTATATATTATACATGAACACTACACAGGGGTAAAAGTTGCAAGAAAATTGGTTGTGAATTGACGAAAATACCCCCAACTAACTCTAAATTACATATATGCCATAACCTTCAAAAGGAGCGAAACTCTTCCGGTGTTTGTGACGTTCGTTCTTCTTCGTCTCATCTTGGTATACACATCCCAAATATTCCTAGGGTTCATTATCGTCTTCCTGAAAGGTAAGAATTCTCACCATAATGTGCATATATGTATATCAATATATACGTATATATCTTGGGTTTCCATGATTTTCTGTTCGATCCGTTCCATTTCCCGGCAATATTTCATGTCGCTTGATATTGTTTGTGTTGTGCGTATCGTTTGTATATAATAGTAAGTAAACCGGACAATCCGATCTTCCTTGGTCAAATGATCTATGGTCGTTGATTTTGAGGAGGTTAGTATTTGGTAATTTTATCGGCTTTAATCAATTGTGGTTTTAAATATATGATATTTGTTTGTTTTTTGCGAATTTATTGGTGTGTTTTATTACCCTTGTTTGTTAAAGTGTATAATTAGTCTTGTAGTAATTTTTGGATTGATGTTGGTGACGGTGTACACGGTGCTTTTTCAAGGTAGGGGTGGATGGTCAATCTGTGTACCATTGTTTGATGTCATCTCCGTGGTTTGGGAATCATAAATTGAGAGTTGGGGTTTATGGGTGGCATGAGCTGATCGTATAGGTATGGCTGAGTAATTCAATTTTGCGCTTTTCCCAGGTGATTGTATGATATACACCTGTTCTTATGTAATTTCACTTTGCAATTGCGACACTTGATGTATATATGCGACTTGTATTTGTCACTTGCATAATATGTTGCATTTGGGGCTTTATAAATTTGCTTAAACTTTATCAAATAGCTATCTGTTGTCTTTGTGAAATTGCCATTTATTATGAATGAATTGGTACTTGGGGGTTTTGTGACTATGGTAGTCTATAATGGACAGTGAACACCTATAAGATAGTAGAGTATTATCCTGCAAGTAGTATAATGTTTGAAAGAAACTAAATTAAACCTTATTTCCCCCTTCTGCATCTGTTGATATTGCAGGAAAAGCACAGTCACTTTCCACGCATACACTCTAGCAATTTTAAGACTTTCAGCAGTATGTAAAAAATTACAGAATCACCCTGAAAAAGTTACACCAACATATTTTCATTAATACCCAGAATCCATATTTACTAAAACCTTAATATGCCGATTATATGATTTAGAATGATTATAACATCTTGGTTGTTTCCTGCGCCATGCAACTAATATTGTGCAGCACTCTCAGTGTCTCTAACTCTAAACCTGTCTAAACCAAACCAAACCAAACGTACTCAGTATATCCCGCATGAGCAGGGTCTGAGGGGGGTAGGATGTACGTAGTCATGCCCCTACACAAAGGTAGAGAGACTGTTTCCGATTTTTGACCCCCGGCAGGAGTCGAACCCGTGACCTCACGGTTCACGGATTGGGCACTTACCACTGTGCCAACTCAACCCCTTTAACTCTAAACCTGTCTAAATATGCATATAGATAACACTTCCCCCATTCCTATCAAACCCAACCAGAGACGATGCAAGT
The DNA here is from genome assembly GCA_037693485.1 of Kitagawia praeruptora. Lineage (NCBI taxonomy): Eukaryota > Viridiplantae > Streptophyta > Magnoliopsida > Apiales > Apiaceae > Kitagawia > Kitagawia praeruptora. The sequence goes on from CM075352.1 coordinate 132,624,611, forward strand.
GTTTGAAAACCAAGAAAAAGAGCATTACACTACATAGTTTAGTTAATACTAGAGATATTGCCTAAGTTACTCCGACTCGGCAGTTCCGGCGGCCGTACCGGTGTCGACACGACACGACCCGGGACGCGACACGGGATACGTGCCGGATTCGTATGCGTGAAACTCGACTCGTCAATTCCGGCGATTAAATTCCGGAGGTCATAATAATAGAATAAAAGGAAGAAAATGGGGATGATGCCATATATTGTTTGTGTTTCCGGCGACCTGGTGTTAATATATATATATACATGTATTATATGTGTTTTTCTGCAGTGAAGAAGATGAAGAAAAGTGTGATTTAAAAAAAAAATGAAGAAAAGTCAAAGAAGAAGTGGGTTCACGTGAAAAGAAGAAGAGTGGGTTCACCTGGCCCACTACTGTGTGTTTTTCACTTTTCCTTATTAATTAATTTCGCCAGCTAGAAGGATATTAAGAAATGGACACCTGCTAGTTTCTTTTGACTGTAGCTTGTACATGTACTATAAATTTTATATTTGACATAAGTTTCATCATCTTTAAATTTTAATTTCAGAAATAAAATTATTTTATATTTGAGTTTCCATGGGTATATGTTCAAAAAACAAGAATAACTATTGTTGCACCGAAGATACTGACTTTTGTAATTAAAATAAAATCTTACAAAAAAAAATAAAATAAATATATTAATATTAATATTTATTAAAAATATTTGCCGTGTCCCCGTACCCGTGTCCAAATTTTGGACGGTGTCCCCGTGTCCTAAAATTTCAGAATTTTCGAACCCGACACTCGGATCCGTGTCGTGTCCGACACTCCGTACCCGAGTCCGAGTGACTTAGGATATTGCACATTACAATAAATTGTGCATGCAAGACAGTTCCAAATTAAGAGGTACTATTAGACAAACCATTCTTCTTACTGCAGGGTGCATCCTCAGATATAGCAGTGATAAGAGTCTCAGAAACATCTCTATCAAGTGTAAAACCCTTGTCCATCATCTGATCCCAGACTTTACATGCAATTGAAAGCTTCTTTTCCTGTATAAGACCTCAAATAACCAATTTAAAAGTAAGTTCATCTGGATGCACTCATTTGGTCTGCATCTCCTCATATAAAACCATTGCATCATAAACTCTAGACGCCCTGCAAAACCCATTAATAAGTGCATTGTACGACACATCAGGGATAATTCCCTGCTCTATCATATCACAGAATGTGCTGTGAGCCATCCCAGTTCTGCCAGTCTTACATAAATGATCAACTACGATTGTATACATCACGCGATCAAGTGACAAGCCCAAAATTCTCATCTGGTCAAGAAGCCTTTTAGCTAAATTGGGTCTGCCTTCTCTAAGGAAGGCTTTAATAAGAATCCAAAATGTAACCACATCAGGAGAAATCCCATTTGGGCCCATCTCCACCAATTTTTTTGGTCTAATAAGTACATTATTATCAGGGACACTGTGGCTCCTGTTGGGCTTTTGCTGCTGTGGAGTCACTATCTGATCGATTTTGCATCCAATTTGACATGGTGACTTCTGCACTTCATAGAGAATAAGACTTGATGTGCTTTTTCTTCGGTTCTACTTTGTACCAGTATACATGTATGACATCCATTCCTTTTTTTTTTTGGCAGAATATATCTCTCTCTGTTAATGACCTTTTAGCATGCTGTGGCTTTTTGTGCGGGGATGGTTGTGATGGTGGTTATCCTATCGCTGCATGGAGATACTTTAAGCGCTCTGGAGTTGTGACTGAAGAGGTAAATTGACTCGTATAAGATACATTTTGATCGCACGATTTTGAGTAAATATTATGTTGCTTCTGTACCCTTATCATGTATAGTTGGTGGCTAATATTGTATACTCCTGATGGCTAAATGGATTTTCTCCTTATAGTGTGACCCCTACTTCGATCAAACTGGATGCTCACACCCTGGTTGTGAACCCGCATATCCCACACCGAAGTGTAAGAAACAATGTGTGGGCGGGAATTTGATTTGGAAAAAATCAAAACACTTCAGTGTTAGTGGCGTATAAAGTCCAATCAGATTGTCGAGAAAAGAATATGATTGAGGTCGATGTTGCACTTGGACCATTCGAGATGGTTTCAAAATTTCCACCATAATGATCAAAAGAATTCAAGGCGTCGAGCTATTGACGTTAAACAAGCGCTCGTTGGGAGGCAACCCATGATTTTGTAAGGTTAGTATATTTTTATTTCATTTTTAAAAAACAAATTAGATATATTATTATTTTTTTCATCCCGCAAGATGTCTTGATGTGTTTTGTATAAAATCTTGTAGAAAATTTTAGGCTAAATATGAAGAATCGGTCTACTCGCGAGATGAATAAGTGTTCCATATATACAGTCATAGGAAAAATCAAGACTATATTAATAGAGGGAAATTGAGATAGCAAATATATAGATGAAAATTGAAAACTCTTTCTTCCTCCGTAGCCCAGGTTGTCAGACATAATTCTATATATATTTTGGGTGTGACCAACTTCTGCATACCTACTTTGCTCAGAAAAAAACAATGAGAACCACTTATTTCAACAACTATTTTAGCCATTTTTTGTTCTCTTTGTTAATACATGCTATGTATCCTATAATTAAAACTATTTAAGATATATTAGAAAACTAAAATGTTACTTGCAAATTTTATTTTTCATTAGTTTTGATAAGGTTACTTAGAATGAGGCTAGCTAAGATTAAGATATGCTAAGAATAATGCAACACGTTTCTTCGTATCTTGCATTATTAGATTATTAGATTTTATGTTTGGTCTGAATATATCTTCCCTTATCATTATGTGTTTGGAAAGAAAAGGATAACCTGGTTGTTTGGAAAGTAATGGATAATCTGGTTTTTGTCTAGCACGTATAGAAGCAACCTAATGTCGAAATCATTTGTTGGTATGTTGTCCATTTACCAACTGCACCAACCTAGATGCTTTCTGGGGTGTAGTATGCACCGCCAAAATGAAGACACACAATAACCAGGAAAAAAACATAATATTTTTTATCAAAACTCTTCCCACATAAGCTTATGCATGTTGTTCCTTTACCTTTTTTTATTTCTTATCTATAGAAACAGATGCATTTTAATGTCTATTAATGTAAGGCTTACATGGCTTCATTATATTGCACTTAAGTTTAATTTTCGGTTTTTTAAAATGATCGCACTTTTGTTCTTCTATTTAGTCTCCATGAAAGATGAGAAAGAGGTATATTTCTACTAAAACATGAATATGCATCATAACAGAATCACACTTACTCGGTTACTCCCCATGTATTGTTTGGGTTGAGAGTAACTAAGTATACATTAATTTGGTGGCATTTCCCATGATAATGGTCAGTATCAACATTAGGTAGTCTTAAAAAAATTCTCAGTACTATGCCATAGGTTTAAAATCAGGGACAACTATGCAGCTGGTATCTAATGCATGTTCTCGACCTTGCCAACTAACTAACCCAATCTTTTATAAACTCATACAAGGGGAAAAACTTAAAAAAGAATGTCGTCAGCTGCTTTATGTGCCGCTTTTAGGTTTAATGACTGAATATGCTTTAAATAGTGGAGCATGATTACCTGTTAGTAAAAATTATTGCTCTATCATATATACTTTTTTAATTTGTTTTAAAAAGTGTAGCATGGGTACCTTTTAGTAAAAATTATTGCTGTATCATTTTTTTTATTGTGTATTGAAAGTCTGAATTTGGGGGTTTAACTTAATCTTTTGATTTTTTTTGGGATTTACAAGGTTTAGAGGGAGGTTATAGCGTCTATCTGCAGATAAGTGTGAGATTGTATTTTTGTTATGTTTTTTAATTGCTTTTGAAGAATTCACACTATTTTCTAGGCCTTTGAGATGCTGATGTAATGCATTTACTGATTTGGCAGGATTTGGCAGGTCAGAAGAAAATAACCATGAAAGCATGCAGGTTGCCATTCCTGTACAATGGAGTCAACTCCGAAAAAGCGAGGAAAATCAAAACTACTTCTCACTGAAGAGATGGTTAAAGAACGGAGACTGTTAAGCATTTGCGGAATAAGTTTCGAAGGAACCAGCACTGTCGGGAAAGAACCAACACCGTGTTGCCTCTGAATTCTGCATTTTTTGCTTTATATAACTTTCACTTCTTTGTTACTTAGTGCAGTGCCTTTTAGTAGAACATCCAGGCTGCGGAAGCTCACAAGGAGTGGACACATGGGCAGCTAAGCATCATAGAGGTATTAAAGTTTTCTGAACGTCAACTCACCACTTATATATGTGTGTATATGTGTGTGTGTGTGTTAGGTATTTACTGTATTTCATTTCTGCTAGCTACAATGTACTTGGCAACCAGTTTAGAATGAAAGTTTGTGGTATGACCCATATAGACTTTAATGTCCAAATATGCTTAAGATGTTTTATTTGCAAGATTGATTCAGTTACTTAAAACTAACTTTTGACAAATAGATCATGAACTTGATAGGAGCCAGGAATTAATTATTTGTTGTTGGGTTTCTTTTGTGCACTTGGAACACTTTATGAATAATTATTTTATAGATCATAGTTATTTTATTTGTATGCATATTTATATATATTGTAGGAACCGGCACCGTATTGCCTGTAATTTATGCTTTAAACAAGTTTCCCTTCTACTCTATTACTTATAAGTGCAGTGCCTTTTGGTAAAAAATCTAGGTTGTGGAAGCTCACAAGGAGTGGAGGACACATCAACACCTAAGTGTCATAGAGGTATGTAGTCATATACATATACCTAATTTATTACTCATGAAAATTCAATTGAGCATGGTTTTGTTTTTGATTAGTGCCCAAAAGTAATGTTTACTTGCATAGAATGAAATAGTAAAAGCAGGACAATTTGGCATTTACTTTTTAAAATTAAATTACAAAAGTATATATTGTACATATGTATTATTCATTTAACGTTTCTGAAGAAATAACTGATCATTCTAATGCAAAGAAGAGATCAAAGAGAGGTGCATAACAAAGGAGGGTTGTACAATATGAGATTTTAACTTTACAAGAAAAATAGAAAAATCTAAATTTTATCTTATATAAGAACATTTAATCAATTTATGTGGGAATTGCTAGCAATTTATAGAAAAACCAAATTTCCGCTGATCATTGCAAACTAAGGAATTGAGGGAGTCACTCTTAAACCATCCCTCGCCCCTGACTAGAGACTTGGAGAGGGAAACCAAAAGCTTAACATTAAGGAAGAAAGACAATGATTTTGCTACTTAAGGAGAGGAAAAGTTGTAATAATAGGATCTTCTATCGAGTCAGGAACCAGGAACCAAGACTTTAAGCTTTCACGCGTAGTCACCCATTTCCATTTTGTCATTATTTAAGTGTTCTTTAGCGGTTCATATGAAACATCGATTTACTTTGTCTTGAACAATAAATGAAAACAAGGTTTTATTAAGTTTTGTTTAACAAAGAGCACACTTCTGAAATGATGGTTTAGAAATTATAAAGATGCTGGGACCAAAAACCAGGACAAAATGTTCATAGTATATGTAATAAGGTTCTATCTCCGGTAAGATTGAACATGATTTCAAGTATTGGGGTTTAACCCTGGTGTCACTGTTGCATTAAGAAGCATGTCTATTATTAGCTAATATGTGTATGTTGCAAATATGAATATTGTCATTAGTTGTATATAGTACTTTTAATTGTCATCACTAAAATCCTTTATTTTTTGGGATTCGTATGTTCAATTTCAGGATTAGGAATGCTAGGTGAATTGTTAAAGCACAATCTTGATTCTCAAGTCGTGAATGCGTTCAAGGATCTCAAAAATAAACTATCTGAACATGAGTTGTGAGTGCGGTCAAGGATCTCAGGAACAAACCTACGTGAAAGTGAATTGCACACTTGATTAAGATATGTCAGACCTTTCGAACTTCAGTTGAGCAACTAAAAGCGCTCATATAGGCCACTAAACCCTATGATCAGTTTTAATCCTTTATATTTAATCTTACCTTGTGGTGTTTAGCCAAAAAAATTTTTAAAAAAATATCTTACCTTTTGGTTGTAACTTGTACTGCTTATAGATTTTCAATCTTTCATTTTTCTTCTAAATGATTGTTCTTTTCTATTTCCTTCCAAATCATTTGCTATACATACAAATTTTCAGTTTTTTTACCGCTTCCTTTCTTCTTCTTTTTTCTCCTTAACTAGATCTATTTTTTTTTCCTTAAAACAAAATTAAAAGCATTCACATGGAGGCCCGTGCCTTGCACGGGCGGTTACGCTAGTTAGTTCTTATTTTCTAAAAAATTGCCTCTAATAAAATTTCATCAAAATACTAGATACATTTTCATCATATAACTTAGATAATACTTTTATGAATTTGATATTCCTCATAGCACTATTGTTCACAATCATTTTAGGGATGGGTTTAATGAACCTATCATAGATTTCACTTTCAGTAAGAATCTTTATCAGATTTGACTTCAAAATACTCAATACTTTTGAATGAGAAATGTCATCATATTCTTGAGATCATCTCTGTCATCCAAAAATTCAAATTTGAATCATCAACTGATCCAACTTTTAATCCAAATTTTTGACCAATTCTAAATCCAAAGTACTATTTACATATTATATTACATAAATATTATATCAATTATTTAATCTTAAATTTAATGTTTAATCATTATTAACTATTTATATTACATCTAATAAATTAAATAAACTAAAGATATAATTTTTTAATATATGTAAATACTATTAAAATTGTGTTCTTAGTTAACGAAAAACACATTCATTTTATTAATTATGTACTATTATTAATTAAATAATTAGAAAATCATAAATCAATTTTGAATCTAATAAACTAAAAATATTTAAATAACAAAATTATTATTTTAATATTAAACCAACTTATCCAAATTTGAATCAGTGAATAATGGTGATCCAAATTTGGATCAGTACTAATGGAGGAGAATTTGGGATAATCTACCCCAAATTTGAATCTTTGGATCTTTCTTGTTGGTGTCTTCATAATGCACTTTCAAGAAATGACAAGAACAATATTCAATTTATCCAAATTATTAAATATCATGTTTCTCGCATTAGCATTCTTTAGAACATTTTTCTTTACATGTGTGTATTTTTGCCTTTTTGATTATTAAAATCTTGGTATTTCAATCTTTGTTACAAGACATAATTATAAGATATGATTATAGATCTTTATGATTAAGTTGTAATCATATTAAGCATTAAATTAATTGTTCTATATAGAAAGGGAATTGAATACAAATATATAACTATATGTTTATTTTTTTGGAATATAAAAACTAAATGTAAAATAACAGAAATATATAAAAATGAATCAAATTGTTTTTTATTATTTAATGGTGTATAATACAAACTTTACGGAAAGATGTATAAATACATTTAACAATTATTTTCTATATAATATTATAAAAAATATGAAATGTAAAATGATTAAGAACCGGAATTGAGGACCATGTAAAAAATATTATATGTTAGATATAGTTTAAGTACATTAAAACTCTTTCATTTATTGTAATGTCTTTATTATTTACATGAAATAAAAAGAAAAAATGTCCAAAATGTCTAGATTTGGAGCTCCAAGGCCCGAAATGTTGATCTACGGAAAGGCGACCCTAAATACCGACGGGTCATGCATTCTGGTCATGCGTGACCTGTGATACGCATTTCCTACATAAGGAAATGCGTATCAGGTGTCACGCATGAGCAGAATGCGTAATGACGTCATACGACGTCATTTTCACAGAAACGATTCCGGAGCTCAGACGACACCAATATCGCTTGAAAATCGCCCACATCGATTCTCCTTATTCCGGTCACCCTCCAGTGATTTTGAGGACATCAAAATGAAGCCTAGGATAGCCTCTCCATTTCTCCCCGACTGCTTTGTGAGTTTTGGCCCTGCAGGGGCGTGGACAAGCTACTCGGAAAATAGATCGGAATTTGAGCTTTGAATTGGGTCTTTCGAATACGGCGAAACAAACTGAAATCTACAATTATAGAGTTGTAGAGGGTGGAGAGACGATCATTTTGATAGGTAGAACGTGTGTGCTCGTTGCCTGTGGAGAACGAACGAAGAGATTGAAAAAAACGAGGAAAAATCCGATGACGACAGGCTGGGAACGACGATGAACAGTGCTTGAGACACGCATGTTGAACATGCGCATCTCAAGACACGCATGTTGAACATGCGCATCTCAAGACACGCATTCTCAACATGTGTGTCACAAGCACTGTTCACGAGTGTATATTTCAGTTTTGTGAAGGACACGCATGTGTCAAAGAAGTGTCCGGATACTCCTTTCCCATATGCGTGTCCCGTGGGTATTTAGGGTCATCCATTCCGAATATGGGCATTTCGGACCAAATGTTTTGGGAGGTGGACATTTAGGGCCATCACTCAAATAAAAATCACAATAATACAAAACTTGAAAATTTATAAAATAAAATAAAAAATGAATAAAAATAAAAATATAAAAATATAAAAATAGGAAGGAGAAAGTGTTTCTTTTTTGTTTGCTTTATTTCATATATATCATGTCTTTAAATTGTTAATACTCTTATTTTTGGGAAGAACCTTATCTATTTCTGAAAAAACGTCAAAAAATAAATTTGAATAACATTTTTATATTATGTCAAATTTTTAAAATTTGTTTCAAGCTCTTGAGTTTAAATATTCGTTCTAAAGATGTATTTTTACAAAAAATTAAAAGCTATTTATAAATTTGATTCAAAATTGATTTGAAAAACATACGATAACTGAATTTTGAAGGATTTGTAAAAATATAAATTAAAAAATAATTATTTTAATTTGAATACATTTTTAGAACCTATTTATTTTAAAATTTTAATTTTAATAAATATAATAATCTTAAAATCTTCTCGTAATTAAGAAAAACAATACTTTTTTGCTAGCTCTATAAAGGGTAAATTATATCTTATATTGTGTAGTAAAAAAAATGGATAATAAGGGAGTACAACCCATATGTTAAGTGATCAATTCTCATTCATCACATATTAAATAAAAAAATTTACAAGTATAGTTATAAGTTTGTAATAATAACAAGGGAAATTCTATATGGTACCAATGTAGTTTTGGCTTTTCTACATGGTACCATCATTGTATTTGCTTGTCTACATGGTACCCCTAAACTTCTGTTTCCTTCTAAGTAATAACCCTTCGTCAAAGTAAACGTTGTAGAAACGTTTATAAGCACAAAACATACCAGATTCAAATTGTTTTTTTGCTCCAAATTTAACAAACAGTACAAAATGAAAGAAAAAACATGGGATACTTTCCAAAAACCTGATGTCATCCAAAATAGACCAACATAATCCAAATCGAGTTTTGTTTTGCTTTTTGTTCGCTGTTAATTTGTTGAGTTTCTTAGTTAGATGTGCTGGTTTTTGCGTGTTCTTGCGGTTCGTCAAATGTCGAGTTTGCTGTTGTTAAATTCGAGTATACAATTTGTTGTTTCTGCTGAGTCTGTCGCTGAGTTTGCGAGTTGACTTGGTTCTTGATTTGGTTTACTGAATTCCTGTTCCAGTTTACTGTTCTGTGTGTTTGTCGAGTGTCTAATCTATTTGTTAATTGTTATCTGAGTTGCTGTTGCTACGTGTTTGCAGGTCTGAGTTGTAGTTTCGCAGTTTGGTTTTAGTCTACAGTTGCTGCTTATTTGTTTTCTTTTGTCGAGTCAATTCACTGAGTAAATTCGGGAAAAAATGTTTTAGATTAAAAATCTATAGTAGAACCTCGATAAATGAATATTCGATTAACGAATAACCTCATCAAATGAATATTTTTTTTGGTCCCGATATAATAGAGACAGTGTATTTTTTACCTCGATAAATGAATAATCTCGATTAATGAATAAAATTTTCCAGTCCCGAGCGTATTCATTTATCGAGGTTTAACTGTAGTTTTAATTCGAATTTAGAAATTTTACATTAATTTAGCTTTTATTCTTTTTATTAATTAGTTTAGAATTAGAATAAATTTAATTTTCCTTTAAAAATAGATTAATTTTCCTTTTAGCAATTAAATAGGAAACCTGAATTTTCTAAACTTGATCTAGTGCGCCCAAATTAAAAAAATTAAGGAAACGCGAAAAATATATAGTCTTTGTGGATCGATATCTCAAGTATTAAAATGATGAAATTGTGTGCTTGCAATTTAAATCCTTATTTTTTAGCACATCAGGGTACCATGTAGAGAAGCAAATAAAGTGATGGTACCAAGTAGAAAAGCCAAAACTACATTGGTACCATATAAAATTTCCCATCATTTTATATTACAAGTTTTGGCTTTTTAACGGTTCTACAACGTTTCAGCTGACGGAGGGTTATAATTGTAACAAAAACATTAGTTTGGGGGTACCATGTAGAAAAGCAAATAAAGTGATGGTACCATGTAGAAAAACCAAAACTACATTGGTACCATATAGAATTTCCCTAATAACAATGAGGAAGTTTTCTAAAAAAATAATAATAACAATGAGGAAGACAAATCATTTAGAAGTATTATCAAAAGTCAAGTTTCAAAACTCATCAATAACATTTTTAAATTTGAGCAAGATATAAACATATCAATTCGAACTCTCAGACCGAATTCGAACGAATAACTATTAATTCGAGTCGAATTTGATCATATTAATGTTCGTATATAATCGGATCGCTTTCATCCCTAATTTCAATTATTATTATTATTATTATTATTATTATTATTATTATTATTATTATTATTATTATTATTATTATTATTATTATTATAGCTTATAAGATAACAAGTAAAATCGAACCCAATCATGGATAATAGAAGATAAATCCTTTACCACTTAAACTATCCAATCGCGTTGATAAAGAGTATGTGTTGTGTGTGCATATATATGTGTGTAGGCAGTATATGAATATATATGTCACTAATGAATGAAGAAGATAACTTGGAAATATGTTATTCAACTTGTTTATTTATATGCCACAGGAAATAATAAATAATATATAGTTAAACTTAGTTTGACTTACTGTACTACAAACCATGTACAAGTAGTTGGCTATTGAATAAACCGTGTGCTTCTCAACTACTATCTTCCCAACAACTGGTAGTAAGTTTATTTTAACACCCCTCAAACTAAAGTTGGTTTAAACCAATTTGAATTTGCAAGCATAATTATGAAAACTGCTTGGAGAATGAGTTTTCATGAAAAAATCTATAGAGTTATCGGCACTGGATATACCATGTAAACGAACAATGCCTTTTGCAACCTGTTGACGAGTGAAGTGACAATTGATTTCTATAAGTTTCGTGCGTTGGTGAAAAACATCATTGTGAGCAATGTCAATAGTACTTTTGTTGTAGCAATATATGGAAGTGGCTGGAGCATGACTGACACTCATATCTTCAAGTAACCATCGTAGTCAAATTAATTCCTGTGTGGTGTTAGCAAGAGCTCGATATTCAGATTCAACACTCAATTGAGAGGCCAATGATTGTTTCTTACGCCGTCAAGAGATAAGAGAGTCACCAAGAAAGAAACAAAAAACCTATAGTTGAGCATCTTGTAGAGGGATCACAACCCCAGTCAGCATTTGAGTAGGCATGTTACTCAAGTGAGAAGTCATATGAATAATGTACGTAATCCATGAAATATGGTGTCTTTAACAAAACGAAGTATGTGAAGAACAACTTTATAGTGAGAGGTGAGAGGAGCTGCCATGAATTGACTCACAATATGAACAACATGAGCAATGTCTGGACGAGTGATTGTAAGATAAATTAAACTCCCAACTAATTGGCGATACAATGTAGGATTGGCAAGTAATCCACTATCTACATCCTGTCCCAAGAGTTTATCATATCTGAGGATCCTGTACAAGACAACTAGTAGAGGTAAAGACAATATTTAGACTGAGATCACATAATTGACCAATAAAAATAAGATTAAGTGAAAGATTAGGCACAAAGTATGTGTTAGGAAGAGAAAGATCTTTTGTGGATATCGTGCCAATTTGTGTCACATTCATGGTGGAGCCATCAGCAGTTTGAATATTTGGAAGGAACGAGTTCGGTGTTTTCATGGTAAATATGGATGGATCATTTGTCATATGATTGCAACATGCAGAATCAAAATAACCAAGAAGTACCTGAAGTGACTGAGAATGCAGTGGATGGATAATTGGTTTTAGATAAAACCTGTCGGAGTAAGGATTCAAGCTCACTTGTAGATGAGTTTGATGCGATTTTGGATGTAGATTCGGAGGTTGCAATAGAAGAAGTATGGGAGAATTTGTTGGAACATAAAGGTGGCTTTCTTTTGCAGAATTGTGGGGAGTAATGACCCTTTTGATGGCAATGTTGACAAATGTGATTATGAAGTGTCCTACAATCCTAGGTCGTATGTCCATTTTGTTGACAAAACTTGCAAATTTGTTTATCAGTATTGAAAGATGGAGGTACTGCAAGGATTATGTCTATCACATGATTCAGTTTGCCAATGCCAAGTCGAGTTTCTTCGGAGATAAGTTCAGCAACAGCACCCTCCAGAGAGGGTAAAGGAACACGATGAAGAAGAGTTGCTCTAACTGGCTCAAAATCTTGAGTAAGAGCCATTAGAAACTGGATGAGTCATTGTTGGTCACGATATGTCTGATAGAGTGTTGCATCCTTGTGTGTGACCACTTTGGTTCAGATAGTGTCAACTGATCCCAAAGTGATTGTATCTGTGAGAGAAAATCTACTATCGGTTGACCAAACTCTTGCTTCTGCTTACTTAATGAACTCATAATCTGATATTGATATGAAAGATCAGATGTAGTGTATCGTGATGCCAACAAATCTCAAATTTCTTTTGCAGTTTCATAGTTCCCAAATTGTGAATTGATTTTAGAAACTGACGAGTTTCTAAAAAATGTGATAGCTTGATGATTTTTGACATCTCATTCTTCAATACAGTCCTTCAATTTGGAGTCAGTTTCATCTTTCTCTTTTATAAGAATAGTAAAATCTCCTTTTACATACTGCCAAAGTCTTTTTCCTTTCAAAGAATTGCGCATAGTTTGAGACCAAATCATATAGTTCGAGGCATTCACAATTGTTTGAATCGGTGAACTATTTTCTTTCTCCATTATACACAAACATGATTGAGATAAAGTACAAGGATCAAAATGTAAGGATTGAAGGTTTAGGTACTCAGCACTAGGAATTAAATAATGAAGGGACTAATTCGGAAGTTTCCAAAAGCTAAAGGCTCAAAATATAAAAGATGGTAAAGTAATGGCAATAACTTGTATTTTAACTAATAAATATAAGAAGATATCGCTCATGTGCAGATGTGTAGACGTTGGCGTTGAAAAATACCCAGACAAAGAAATACCCATAAAAGGCTGTATGAGCTTTTTTTTTCCCAAAAGTGATTAGCTTCGCTGGAGATTCACGAGTTGCGTAATTGTTGAACTCGTTGAGTTATTAGTTGTGTTGATTCGTACTTGAGTTGGGTGAGTTAGTGAGTCGACTCGGACTGTGTTTGTACAGACAGAGGGTGCCAAAAGATTAAGAGTTCATGATGCAGTGAAAATAGTGTATATATGGTATAGTCTGTGCAACTCGTTGACTTTATACACAAACTGTTTGTGTAAATGACACAGATAGCTGACTCGCCGGAAAAGATGGTCAACACCGAGAATAATAGAGACCAGGAGCTTAAAGCTCTGATGCCATGATAAAGAGTGTGTGTTGTGTGTGCATATATATGTATATAGGCAGTATGAATATATATGACACTAATGAATGAAGAAGATAATTTGGAAAGATGTTATTTAGCTTGTTTATTTACAGACTACCATAAATATTAATATATAGTGAAACTTCGTTTGATTTACAGTACTACACAAACCGTGTACTAATAATTGGCTATTGAATAAATGTGCTTCTCAATTACTATCTACCAAATAATTAGCAGCTAACAGTAAATTTATTTTAATAGCATCGATTTCAATTTATTAATATAATTAAATTTCAAGAGTGAATGGGTATATTTACAAATTGTTATATTCAAGTTAAAAGAATGAAATAGGTACGTAGTACATGATAATTAGTGAAATAATTAATATTGTGTACATAGGAGTATTCAAAATTAACTAATTATATTTAACTAGGTAACAAAGCCGCGCTACGCGCAGCACGAAAACATTTTTTAAAATGGTATATATAATATCATTATTTTTTGAGTTTTATTATTTGAAATTTGATATGATAAATTGAAACTTTTGTAAAATGTAACTAAATTTGAATGTTAAAGAATTATAGAGAAAAGAATTAGCAGAAAGAAAATTTGTTTCCATTAAACTCTTAAGTATTAATAATAATATTTTCGAATATATTGACGACACCTATTTTGTTACATAAAAAATGCTTTTGAAATCCAATATTGATAAACATTTGTAAAGTTCAATAATGGATTACTAAAAGTAACATTTTTGTATCATTTTTGCTGTCAGTGGCATCATGAGAGACGTGATTGCTTAGTTTGTTGATAAATTTGTTTGTATGATGAAAAAAAGAAGCAAAATGTAAATATTATAAGAGATGTGATTGACTTAAGCTCGTCTCATAACATACATGCATAATTAATTCTCGTCTCATAACATACATGCATGATTAATTGATTAGTAATGGTAAAAGAATTTGTGTAGTTATAATATTAATTTAATCCAACAAAATATAATGAAACAACGAATTTATAACTTTTTCATTGATTTTATCATTAAATAAAAAGGTTGGATTGGTTCAATTTAATCTAGTTGATCACATTGCATGTGTAAATTGTTCATGTGTAAAAGTAAATTATACAATATTGCTTGTATTTAAATTGTGGAAGTTAATTGGAAAATTTATATGCTTCCGTATCTTATCATGATTCTCATGGTCACTGATTACAAATTAATCGAAAAATTAAAATCGTCTATTTATTATTACCGGTCACTGATTACAAATTAATCGAAAAATTAAAATCGTCTATTTATTATTACAGAAAAAAATTGCATCAATTTTGAATAAGGATTAGAAATGCACGATATAAAAAAGTTTATTTTATCGTTTTACCTTGAAATAATTGTATTTTTAGATAGATATTTAATATTTTATATTAATATAATAAATTATAATGTTCTATAAATATTGCTAAAATTTTATATTAAGTATAAAATAAAGTGTATTTAATACAAGTTTAATAGGTATAATTAATGACTAATTAAAATGCAAAAAAATTATTTTAATAAAAAAAATCAAAAATGTGAAAATCAAGAAAAATATTTTGAAACTTATGAGTGAAAACCTCTCCGATCTACTGGTTTAATTATTACGACTCCACAAATATTGATAATAATTAATAAAGAATGCTTGAGAAGTTCATGTTAATAACATTTTTTAAAGCCGACACCACTCTCATAATATACATAATCAATAATAGTGTAAAAACTTGTTTAATTAGAATAAAATTTTATTTCAACACAATGTAATGAAACAATGGGTGTATAGTTTTTTTATCGATTTTTCTTCCGATAAATGGCTGGGTTTGTTAAATTTAATCGATTTGATCATAACTCATGTATAATTTATTCATGTGCAAAATTAAAAAATTTGTCTGTATTGTTTGTATACAATTCCAGAAATTAAGTAAATATCTTGTATTTCGATAATTTTTTACGACTTTCACAATCACTGATAATAAAAATTACTTGAGAAGTTAAAGCAGTCTAACCTGTAATCATCCGAAAAGAAAATGTAATAACTTGAATAGGGAATAAAAAATAACGCAATATAAACAATTGTTAACCGTCATTTTACCTAAAAATAAACTTAGCTGTATATAATTAATATTTAATATTGAAATAATAATTATAACGTTCAAATAAAGTTTGCTAATTTTTAAACAAAGTAGAATAAATTGAATAGATGTTTAATATGTGTAATTAATGACTAATAAATTGTCATTAATAGTTATTTAATGCAAGAAAAGAATTTTAATAAGAAAAATCAAAAATACGAAAATTCAAGAAAAATACCTTAAACTGTTTTGGTGCATTTCCGATCTCCTGGCATTATAATATATATAGATAGATAGCATTCATTGTCTAAAAAGATATTAAAATAATTTCTTATTACTGTATAAAGTAATTTGTTACAACATTTAACAACGCCCAAAGTTATATATACACGAGGACTACATGACTACTCCTTTGTGTGATAATGCTAGTCTCTTTTGAGAATTTTTTTTCCATAATATATGTTAATTTCTGTTTGCACTAAATCACGCAAGCATACGTGGTCACAAGTAATATATGAATAAGTCGAGTTCGTTCCCACAGAGATCTGGTTATGGTTTTAAATCAGTCGATGTACCTATGCAACAATGTATGGTTATTATTCACTGCTAAGAAAATTAACAAGATTGGAGTTTAATAAACTAAATTAACTAAGAAAAACAAATTAACAAACTAAGAATTAACTAACTAACTAACTAGAATTTAAATCAAATTACTTCTGCAAGAGAAAACATGGAATCCTAACTTCATTAATTACTTTGCTTAGATCTGACGCCTTTAATCCCTATATGCAATGGTTATGATATCTGATCGGATAACACGAAACAAGTATACGCTACTTCTCAGTATACGAATACCAAACTAAACATACATCCACAAAAGAGATAGAAGATGAATAGACACCAATTATGCTTAGACCCTATATCTCTATAGAATTTGAAAACATAACGGTTGAAGAACAAGTTATCCACATTGATCACATAGGGTAGCATAATATCTCTATTTACGCTACAAATCATGATGTTAAAACATCAACCTATCTTATGCTAGCATGGCAAGTTCTAAATCTCAAGATCCACTCTCGGTTCACAAGAGATTAACAAATTAGATGTTAGCTACGCATCTAAATACATGAAACACAACCATACGAGGATATCAGATATACATCACACACAGATCTGTAAAGCATCAAGATACTAAAGCTCCATAAATAAATCCGTTAGAATCCCATGACAACGATTAGTTCATAATCGAACCACTCGTCATCATGGGATCTAGTGAAACCATGATAAAAACAAAGTATGAAAAAAAAAATACAAATAAATCTAAGTAATTGATATGTAATGGTTCTACTCCTAATGATGATCCTAATGATCTTCATACAATTTACAAGGGTTGGATGTGTTTATATAGGCTCTAGACATCTTGCCCAGTAAGAAAATACCAGATCAGAATTATAATAGAATTTCTGCAAAATACGTTTTCTAAACTGATTCTGATTTAAAGGGAAATTCGTAGCTAACTTTTCTTCAGATATTCTGGAACGTTCCAAACGTAATTGGACCTCTGGACCACCTTAGAATGATAGATAATCTCGTTATCTTCGCGTGGACTGCTTACGGGCCCTAAACGGAGTTGTAGAACTCAAGATATGGCCAAAATAGTAATAACTGTAATTTTTCAGGGGCAACTTGCGCCCAGCAGTCTGTTCTTCGCGCAAATTGCTCCTACCCGGCGCAATTTGCTTGTGATAATCCTATCCCAAGTTGTAGAAAATCTCCCAGGCTTCACGTGGGCAGTAAGATCGCTGAAAACGGACTTCTAGAACTCCAGATATGTCCAAAACAGTGAATCTCACGCGTGCAGCCCAATAAATCCGAATTTTAATAAATTAAATCTCCAAAAACGACAAAAACATCCACCATAATCAACATCCTTGTAAATTTGCATAAATAAACAAAACACATCAAAACAACAAGAAACTTGAGCCCAAGACAATCAATTTAAGCCGATTTAGAATGCTCCAAGTGGATATAAATCCACTTATCACACCCCCAAACTTAAACCGGTGCTTGTCCTCAAGCATAAACAATTACAACTAACTAACTAACTAGTACCACTTCCGTAGGTGATCACGGTTGCATTTGGCATATGCAACAAGCCCTTTAAACCCCTAGGCAGCCCTAGTGGACGAGTAAGGTCTCGTGAGGGCCTATAGCGAATGTACCCACAAAATCCAATTAACCTAATGCAATGCAATGCATGAATGCAACTAAATGAAAATGCAATTAATCTAGTACTAATATCCTACCATACCTTCAAATCCTCTCATGCCATATCAACTTAAGAATCAAAGCAAATACGCAATGTCTTGGTGTCGAAAGTGCAAGTATTCACATAGTCTACTCAATGAACATGCATAAGTTCTCACAAGCCCATGTCAAATGTAAGAATAAGTTAGTAATCATGCTAAGCCTACAAGAGTACATCTTTGAGTCAAAACTCGGGATCTCATACGCAAAAACAAGCAAACACTCACAATCCACTCACAAAAGAATACTCTCTCAAGAACAAGGGTAAGTGTATCACTCAATTACAACAAAATCATAAGCATGCTTGACATTTGGTATCAATCTAACTCTTAACACAACATACATCAATGACGATAATCAAAAGGTCTTTATTTGGGTTGTAACGGGGCTAGGGACAAGGTATGTCAAATAAGCCGAATCAGGTGAAGTGTCAAAAGCTAGTAAGTACCATAATAAATCATACACAACACCCTATTTCCCCCCACATAATCTATTCTATTTTTCTTCCAACAAAAACAATCGACGAGTCGACTAAAGTAGGATCACAACAAACACAAACATGCTCTCATAATACTTTTTCTTTTTTTTTTCTTTTTCTCTTTTTTTTCTTTCCTTTTTTTTTTCTTTTTTTTTTCTTCGAGAGCTAAATAAAACAATAATATAAACAATAACAACGATCCCACAATTTTATTACACATGCCGACTATCAAGTAAACAAACCCAATTTTTAATATTTCCCCCAAAAGTACAACCAACAATAACCCCTCCTTGCACACCTTATTACTCCCTTAAACACTCTACTAGCCTTTGACAATGTGGGTTCAAATTAATGTACGGCCAATACAAGAAAAAGGTCTAGGCAAGTAATGTGGTATGTCACCGAAAAAAATAGGATTAAGCTCAACGGGTTAACTAATTGATCATGTAAAAATGGTATGGTAATATGGGAAAATATGTGGTTATTCCTAATGCCTTTATCATTTTAATCGTCAAATAATGTCATGCATTTCAAGAAAGACCTCAAACAACTGCTAGCAATGCAAACAATCCGTGGACACTCAAGCAAACGAATAAATTGCAACAAATATGCAATAAGGCTCAAAATCTCACTTGGTGGAAAAACATACTCAATCCCAAGCAAAAAAAATCTCTCTAACGCACCGACTTGTATTCAAAGCATGCAAACTAAATCATCTTGCACATATTCATGTCCTTCTAATCACTTACAACATTCAATAAGTCTACTAGCTTCAACTTACTAGTGTACGTGTGTGCACAAGAACAAAGCATATCACTTCTCATTCAAAAACGTCATCAACACAAAATTCCTATTAAGCATGGGTGCAAATGCAAACTATTATGAACTCACATGATATACGATATAAAAACAGAATGTCCTATATGAAACAAACGTAGATAACACAAACATAAATGCATAATTTACTACTACTAATATGCAAAGCATGAAATCCTACATGAACAAATAATACAACAACAACTACATATCCCTCAAACAACCCCCAAACTTAAAATATTCAATGTCCTCATTGAATGGAAGTAAATACAAGGGATAGCAGAAAACATACCTGAATACCGAAGCATACCCAACAATTTTTTTTCTCGCAAAAATCCCCTTTCCTTAGCAATTGGCCTCAAAACAACCGATTAAATTTAACATCCGCCGTCGAAAACGAAAATTTCCTAAAATTAGCACTATCTCTCCCATGCTTACGAGCCAAAAGAATCAATACCCAACTCACAAGAAGCTCCACCAATAATTACCAAGCAATATCACACCACAAATAGCCCAAATTCCAAGAATAATACAAAATCCCAATTTACAAGAACACAAATTCGTAATAAAAATAAAATTAGAGAAAAAGATTTACCCAATACGAATCGGAGAGGTGATCTTGCAATTAATTTCTCTTTAGAATTGAATTTTTAGAGATTTAAATAAATAAAAGAGGAATGAGATTTTGGAGAGGTTTAAAATTGATATTGAGTTAGAATTAGAAATTAGAGATTGGGGCTATACAAATAAAAAGAGAGGTGTGAATTTTTTTTTTTTTTTAATAACACAAATACGTAATTAACTCGTACCGGGCAGAAGAAGTCTGGCGCTGCAGCTTGCAAATCGGCGCCGCGGCCTCGTACCACATCTGTTGATTCCTCTGTTTTCTTTTTTAATCACAATTTCGTGGCCAAAAACTCACCTTACCTGGTTGTAGAGACACTCGCCTGGCAGACTTGAAGAATGGGTGGAGACACGCGCCTGGCAGACTCATCTCAATCACATGCGCCTTGTATATTATAATCAAAGACTGACGCCAGCCTAGAGACAATTCCTGTCGGCAATTTCTTTTTTGTGTAACACATTTTTTTTTTACAACATCACTCCAGGAGTCCAGGACAAACAAATCTGTACAACCTGGACAGAAACGGTATGGCGCTGCGGCCTTAAACAATTCTGTCACAGTTTTGATTTTTTTTTTTTCACTCAAATTATTTATTTTTTTTTTCACTCATTTTTTTTTTCCTACACTAATGCATGGGTTGCCTCCCACGAAGCGCTTCTTTAACGTCAATAGCTTGACGTTACTTCCAAGCCTCCACTAAGGATGATAATAGTTCGCCTGGTCCTCTCTTCGCAATACTTCATCATCATCTCGGCGGCACACTTTTTGCCCCTTCTCCTCGCTTGGCATATTCATGTAGCAACTATATCCTCTTCCAATACCTTCATCTGTTGACCCAAAATCTGTCAATTTGTAGAACAACACACGGGCTTCGCTTGAATATAATGGAGGAGGATAAATGTAAGTTTCTGAAGCCTTTGGTTCCTCAAAGAGAACTTCCTCCATTGGCTCTAATGCGCTACCTCCATCTTCACACTTTAAGACAAGTAGAAGACCTGCATCTTTCTCATGATCATCAACCTCTTGGTACGCACATACCAATTCTTGAAATTTTTGCAGCTCATCAGTGTCTGTCCCAAATAGTGCCCTTTCCAAATCATCCACCATCCTAACATGATCAAATTCCTCACATGGCTTGTGAACGCTAACCTCCTCTTGGAATTTGTAAATTTCAATTTCTAATTTTCAATGTAAATTTGTGATCACTTTTTTTAAATTACCATTCTTGTATAGTAATTAATGAGAAATGATTAAGGGGGTGGTATTGTATTGTGACTTTTAATGACAATTTTTGGGAGAATGACTTTAACAGATTTTATTAACTTTTAATGACTCTTGTTAAATTCCTGAGATTTTGAAATACTTTTGATGACTTCTAATAAAATGATTTTTAAAAACTTTAATAGATTTTTTAATACTTTAATAGACTTTTTGATTTTTGATAGATTTTGTGGTTATAACATACTAGCTACAAAGATTGTATATTACCTCTTCTGAAACCCTTTAACCTTTCTCCACAACCCAAGATCGTGTGTTCTCCGATCAATCCGGCCATCGAGAAATTGAGTACAAGGTATATTTCTTGTTAAATTGAAACCAAGTACTCCAAAGAAATGAAAAAAGGGTGGTGAATCATTTGGTAAGAATTGCGTTGGCATTTCTATTTATCGCTTTTTATTGTTTTTTGAAACTGCTGACCTGTTTTTGCATAATATTCCTGGATAATATATGTACTTTCTGGAAGGCTTCTGTGAGAGAGCCGATTACGATATGAAATGCATTAGTCTGAACTTTGTCTAATATGATGTGTCCAGTTGTTTTCCGCATTTCCACAAGGTTAAATGTAAAATTGTTCATGTAATTATTATTTCAGTCGGTAGCTGGGATGCAGGATATAAATTACGAATATCTAATATGCACCCCTTTGTTAAAAGTGGCTGTTAAATTTAGTTGTTAGAAGGCTATTGAAGTTACGAAAAAAAAATTCCCATTCAATCTTTTTGCCAAATTTATCCGGTCAGTGGCTGCTAACTCCAGCGACAACACATCCTCCGACAACATACTTTTCTTTACTTTCTTGTTCTTTCAATCTCTATAGATTTCTGCTGGGGTGCAAACTATCAGTTCTAACTTCTGGTACAAAAAAAATGATGAAAGTTAAAAGTGCAAATAACATTAATATCTCAACACTGCATCACTACTGGCATGTCAATTTTTCCTTTACCAGAGGTTTTTTGACCTCAAACATTCACTTCCTCTAAGTTCAAATTGTTAGTCTGTATTTCTGTTCAGGTAGTAAGGAGTAATGTTGTCTTCCTTGTGTCATTATTAATCTGTTCTGGGGCAGGGAAGTGTTTATAGGCATTGTTTGGATGTTGTAAGATGTTTTCACCTCAGTCTCTACATAAGATTTTTATAGCAAATTCTATCATGAGTTACAAATCTATTCTTTATGGCAGAGTTTTTATATGGACAAATCTTAGCAGTACAAAAAGAATCATTAATTTGATCTGGCAATAGTTGTTTCAGTGCTTGTCTTTTTTCTAACAGAGCAGCACCACCACCACATCAGGACTTTCATCAGAGGCATCTTGCCAATCTTGAGGATGATGCTAAAATGGCTATGTCCTCTAAAATAGTTTAATCTTAAGATTGGCTAGAACTTACTGTATATTACGTTTTCTAAATCCTTGTAAAAATTTAGAATGTTATATGTAAAAGGCGAGCTCCTTTAGATTGGCAAGGGTCAGAGCCTCAGAGGTGCTGCAAATAACAGCAATTAATTTACCTATGATCAAACTACAGGGGCTCATACAATTGGGCTAGCACGGTGCCTATAATAAATTTCAAAAACAAAGAAGTAATTACATTGGAGAAATTAACATCCAACCATGCATAATAGATAAATTAACCACGCACAATAAACACACACACACACACAAGAAAAAAAGGAACCTCATTCCGGAAGGGATGGAACCCTAGATGGGAGCTATTGTTGAGGGAAGACAAACTATTGTCAAATCTTGTCAAAAAAGACGTGACAAATTTTGGACAAAATATATACACTTTTTCATAAAAAGTCATAAAAAGTATCTCACTTTTATTTTTCCACCAAAATCAATGACTTTTTGAATAACATGTGACTTTTAATAACTCTTTAAAAGTTGTAATTGAATACCTTAAACTTTTAATGATTTTTTTTAAAATTATGATACAATACCTCCTTACTTTTAAAGAGTATTTACAAGTATGAATTGAATACCTCTAAACTTCTAAAGTCTTTAAAAGTATTTAAAAGTCACAATACAATACCACCCCCTAAGAGTTTAAAGAAGTTTATAATAGGTATAAAAGAAAATATATTATTTAATTAATATATTCTTAAGATGCTTAATTTTTAAAAAAGGGAAAATTAATTCATTCGTCCATGAACTATAGCCCTTTATGATCTAGGTCCCCGTACTATAAAACCCAATTGTTTGATACCTTAACTTTCATAAAATTTGATTTGGGTGTTTACGTCAAATTTTGACTAACGGATGTTAGTCAACGCTGACGTGAAAAATCGAAACTTTACTGATTGAAGTGAAATTTTGATATGTTAATCTATAAATGATTACAAGAACACGGGTGTTGAAAGTTTTCGATTTCGAGTTCACTAACATATAGAAATCTGCACTTTAATCTCAAGAACACGCGAAGAACTTATGAAAATATGCAAATTTCTATATGTTAGTGAACTCGAAATCGAAAACTTTCACCCCCGTGTTCTTGTAATCACTCCTAGATTAACATATCAAAATTTTACTTCAATCCGTGAAGTTTCGATTTTCCACATCAGCATTGACTAACGTCCATTAGTCAAAATCTTACGGAAGGACCTAAATTAAATTTTTTGAAAGTTAAGGTATCAAACAATTGGGGTTTATAATACAGGGACCTAAACCATAAACGGGCAATAGTTTTAGGACGAATGAATTAATTTTACGTTTAAAACAAAAAACTTGTACAGTAGAACCTCGATAAATGAATGTTCGATAAATGAATAACCTCGTCTAATGAATAAATTTCTTCGGTCCCAACTTGGTACAATGGGCTTAATGAATAACCTCGCTTAATGCATTAACGAATAAATACAAATGAAGTCTTTATAGGCCCTATGTAAATATAAATGAATAATCACTATATTTCAAATAATATATTTTTATTTATATAATATATTATGAATACATTTCATCCATTGACTCATTTTCAAACACATTAATAAGTCATATTTTTTCGAAAAAGCCTCCAAAGTTGATTGTTTCTTTCCTCCCCAAAATGCATCTGATGCTTGATTTTGTGTAAAGCATGCACCACTTCTGGAATATTTTGATCATGTAATTTTGTATAGTGACAATAGCTTTAAAAGCTTCTCTTGAGGACAATTATGGTATAATGATTCGGGATTATTTGCCTCATCATTTAGTATAACTTCAATGATTTCTTCGTCTGTAGGAGATTCCATAAACGCATTATCCTCTTCATGAGATTCCATAATCGCATTATCCTCTTCAGGATAGTTCAGAAGATGTTCAACATCCATCACATTTCTATAGCTCAATTTTGAAAGGAGTTTAGTTAAATCTTAAATCTTGGATCTTGGTCTAGCTGACCATCTTCTACTTCACGAACATCAATTTCTTATGATCGAATTTTACAGTGGCGAAAAAGTTTAAAAATATCATCTAAATAAATTATTATTCATTTATCAATAAATAAATATTATATTCATTAATCGATAAATAAATAATCTCGCCAAATGAATATTTTTTTTTATCCCAAACGTATTCATTTATCGAGGTTCTACTGTATTATTATGGATATAAAACAGCGAAAATTAAAAGGTTGAAGGCAGTTGCGTTTGTAGAATGGAAGGGTGCCAGATTGTTGTTGGATTGTGCCTCCTCTTCTCTCTTCTCTCTTGTTCATCCGCTGGGTACCAATCTTTAATCTCTAATATTTTACTACTATACCTAATTAGAAGATTATTCAAACTAAGATCTCAGCTCTAATTTCTATTACAATACACTTGTTAGTTTTGTAAATTCACTATATAAATCTATGGATCTAATTATTACAGCAGCAAGGGTGGTGAAGCTTATACTATTAATGGTCGAGTTAAAATTCCAGGTACACAGCTCTATTCTAATTTCATATTATTATCATTTACTTACAGCCTGCTTGTGACCAAATTGTTACAGCTCTATTGTCCTGTTTTGTTTTGATTATCCTATAGGATCCAATCGATGCTTATTTAATGTCGAATTTTATGACCTAAATTAATTCAGTTTGTCCTTCTCGTTTCCATGTTTTTTCGTTTTTTTTGGAATTGTGATGGTCTGCTTATGGTGGCTTCCATATGACTGCTTGTTAGTTTTGTTAATGTTTTCAGTTAATTATTGGGGGTTTGTGTGGTAAGAAAAACGAGAGGATGTAACATTATTTAGACACGCTCGAAACATACACTCCTTGTTTCTGTTTAGTTAATCCTTGCTCCTTGTTTGGTCATGACTAGTCAAAGATTTTTATAGTGCACAAGAACTTTTCTTAAGGATATCTTCTATGTATATACATTACACAACTGGACTATATCGTCGTAGATGATAAATACCATTTCCCATGGTTCTGTTGTTATAGTTTCTTAAAAATCTTTAGTCTAAAATTGTGTTCACTGTACGTTCTTACTCTTTCACTATATGGACAACATATTTGACCTCTCTCATTTCCGCCTCCAACGGATTATGAAAATAAAGTTTACGCTTTCATTGTATTTCAGTTTTACAAAAAAACAATTAGTTTCTTTTTGGTTTACCATGATATTGACATTTTCTTCTTCTGGTTGTGGAATTGTTAAACAGGAGTTGCTGCAAAAGGATTTGGTCTGCCGGCAAAAGTATCAAATGCGAAAGTTATATTAAATGGTGGCCAACAAGTTACCTTTCTTAAGCCTGATGGATACTTTTCATTGTATCCTACCATTATAAATTATGATATAGCTGTACCGAACTCTATATAATTTAGCTCTATCTGATTGGTTGTTCTT
The DNA here is from genome assembly GCA_037693485.1 of Kitagawia praeruptora. NCBI lineage: Eukaryota > Viridiplantae > Streptophyta > Magnoliopsida > Apiales > Apiaceae > Kitagawia > Kitagawia praeruptora. The sequence goes on from CM075352.1 coordinate 132,650,801, forward strand.
AGTTCAATGTCTGTATGGTGTGCAGCTTGTATAGTAAAAATGTCAGCATTTGAACCACCGCCTGGGGGGCGGGGGGGCGATCTATACCCATTGGACTCAATTGTTTGATTTTGTCTATCGAAAAGCTTAATAGTGAAACCTAGTTTTAGCGGGGGCTTTATGGTATCTTATTAGGTTTGACCTTGTAATACAGATTTACTGGATAATAGACTTTAAGAAAGGGCTGAGTGACGGTATGTCAACAGTCACATTGATAATTCTTCTGCAGTTCCTTAATTATTTCTTAAAGCCATAATGTACCAGCAGGGACTCATCTAATTGAAGTGGCTGCTGTTGGTTATTTCTTTTCTCCGGTGAGATTCGACATTCGGTGTCTTTCATAACTGGATTTACAACCATTTACATGTTAACCGTTTCATGATACTAATCTTCCTATGCATGTTCAGGTTCGTGTTGATGTAAGTGCCAGAAATCCCGGTAAAGTTCAGGCTGCATTGACTGAGAATAGAAGGGGTCTAAGCGAGCTGGTATTGGAGCCTTTAAGAGACGAACAGTATTATGAGGTAGTTAAAACTTAATGATAAGCAATTGTTTTGAGTGTTATCCTTCTTTTTGGTGTTATATTGGTTGATTATTTATCTTTAGTAATGGTAATAATCTTCATGCTTACCCTTGCAGATAAGGGAACCTTTCAATGTAATGTCTTTAGTGAAAAGTCCGATGGGTCTCATGGTTGGTTTTATGCTAATTGTGATGTTCCTTATGCCCAAACTAGTGGAGAACATGGGTATGATTTCTGGCTTTTATTTTAATTTTCCTGTTTCAGCCTGATCTTTGAGTGAATGTCAATATTATTAATCTAGACCTGCTTGCTTGGGATTCTGAAATTGGTGTTTTCATTAGATCTTTGATCATTAGGAGCTTTCTACGCCTCATCTAAAACATGTGTGTGTGTGCGCACTCACATTTGCATTCGTAGTTATATCAGAATCGAAGAATCATAATTGCTGCTAACTTGATGCTTTTCACTAGATGGCTCACAAGACCATGCATGATTAAGTTTATGTTCAAGTATCGGTGTTTGGAAACAAATACATCCGAATACTAAATTGACGTATTCTCCTTCTCTGTTCTGTTCTCTCATCTTCGTCAGTAGATACGATAAATTAGTGGTGCTCATATTTGATGAAATCAGGAAGTAAGAAACAAAGCGCTTGGAGATTGAACAATTCCCACAAGCAAACATAAAATCCAAACCCAGATGTAAACTTCAATCAAATTATCCGCATTCGGAAAGAAATTAAATCCGCCTCACACCGAAGCTACTGTCCTGTAAACACGAATTCTCATAACAAGTGTTCTTTTCATGTCTAATTTTAGGATATTTTTCTTTCATATGATTACAATAGCATACGACTTAAAATGAGATTTTTATTGGTAGTTTAAGCTAAAGAGTTCAATATGGTGTTATTTTGGCCTTGAGGTTTGGTATATAAAAGCTGATACTGGAAGGTTCAGTATTTATAAATTAGGATTGTACTACCCGTGTCAAAGATGGTATTTATGCTGCTCTGCTTATGATGCGAGATTTTGTCATGTGTTACTTACGTGAAATTTTTCTTGGCTTCAATCTATAAATTTCTTGGTCAAACCATTGTTTTTAAAAATCTCTCAAGTTTTCCGTCCTCAGGGGTCATTTGTTAAATCTGGACCGTTAAATCTGGATAGTTCAAATTTCTGAGTGATTTCAAAATCCGGATATCGATGAATATTATTGTTTGGTAAATAAATTTCTGAACCAATTCTATTTCTTTTAAAATATTTTAATTAATTGACAAAGTATAAAAGATACTCCATCCGTCCCATCCAATTGTTTACATTAAATTTTATACAAGAAAAGAAAATTTTAAAAATAAGTTATGAAACTATCCTTAAAATGCACCTTAAAATGCGTGCCGGAAACCCCTTAAAAAGTTTAAATAATTGGAAATGATGTAGGGAGTATACTATTGAGTAAGAAAAAATAGCGACTATTTAATATATTTTAAAATTAAATATAAATATTTTTGTTTGTAAATTTATTAAATATAATTAAAATATGGTTGTTAGTAATAATTTTCAATATATATGGCAAAACTTTTTCTAATATATTTGATAAATATAATTTATTACACAAAATATAACTCCAAGTCTACAACTAAAGATATAACTACAAATACAATAAAAGTAAAATTATAGTAAATAATCAAGGGGAGAAAGGGGAAAGAATTTTAGAAAAATAAATGGTAACCTACCTACAAGGCTATTATGTTCTGAACGAGCGGGGCAAAAAAATTTAGTAGGTATCGTTCAGGTACATATGGATTGTCCAGAAATTGAAAAGAAATAAACAAACAAGATTTCAGCTGTGTCGTCCAGCAAATGCTCTCATTCAGTTCTGTTCAGGGGTTAACAAACGGGCCCTCAGTCTTTTCGAGTCGTACCTTCTTAAGGCCTGGTTAGGTTTAGGGGTTTTAGAGTTATCGATCCTTCATCCTTTTTTACCATAAATATAGAAACCTATTGAATTGCACAACACACACAAGCATCGGTGGCATACTTGCCAGACAGTCATTGCACAAGCACAATACAATGCTCACACATTATCTTGGACTTGGTTCGATAGCCAGCTTAGTAACACTATCTTATTAGAAAAAAACCTGTCTGTTGTGTCATGTGTGTCATCCAAAACGACCCAATAACAGACAGAGCGAACACTAACTGATTTCTCATCCCAGATCAAAGAGAAGAGAAAAAGTGAAGGAAAAGTTTGTAGAAGATGCAATCACTAAAGTTTTGGTTTCATGTGTGATATCTGGCCGTTAATATTTGCTACATAGTTTTTGGATTTTAAAGGCATAAGCGTGTAACAACAGATATTTGGTCGTTAAAGGTGATACCTCATATTTGGGTTTTTATCGTAATGCTGCTGGTCCTCGAGGATGCCTAACTGATGCATGATGGCTTGTACTGGAAGTCAAGTACAACTGATGCAGACAAAGGATTTAATAGATTACTTTTGTATATATATATATATATATATATATATATATATATATTATATTATTCAAGGATGAGATTAGTTGTAAGTGATTAGTGTTTAATTAAAGTAATATTAGGTGAGTATATTTTTAGGAATATTTTTGATATGTTGTAATAAAATTATATGAGGAGTTACCTTTATTTAATTATGGTCGTAATGTAGTCTAATAGTATTGGAAAGTACTAATAGACATATATATAACTATAAGGATTGTTTTCTTTTAAGTAGGATTTTGTTTGGCTTTTAATTAATAGGATTTTGATATGAACTCTTGTAATACTCACTACTGGTCAAATTATGAAGATTGATTATGACGTGATGAAACTTTGATAAATCTGAAGATATATTTGTTTAACCAATTACCATGTTATCATCTTTGTTGAATCTGTGTATCCATGCACTAAACGCTCCAACCCCCACACCTGTATCCTTTTGCTTTTAAGGTCGTAGTGCATGTGTGTATGGACATACCCCAACTAGACTCTATTTTCGGTGTATTAATAAAAGTCACAAGGATGTGCTTTAGAAGACATATTACATTACGTGTAGTTGTACGTTGAAAGTTCTCTTTGTATTAAGTTAATTAGAAGTTAGAACTTAAGAAACTGATATGGGGATTTTCAGCATGGTATAAACTCTATGGAGTAACATAATTGTTCCAGTGAGCAAGGTGCATGCTGAAACATTATTTAGCAATTATCATCTATTGTAGTGTGGAATTTATGAGTTAGTTTCCCTCTGGCAATATGGCATCGAAGATAAGCAACGAGGCAAATATTAAGAGACTGATTTTGTACCATATTCTAGAAGGCAAGGTGTCAACTCTAACACACTTGCGGTCATAAATACATCATACTACCTTGATACCAAATATATGCTTTAAGTCCTAACTTTTAATTAAAGTTTTTATTAGGGAGATCTGACTTTTACTTCGTAGGTGGTGAATACGTGACGATGTATATTATTTTCGTTCCTTTCTACGAACCTGATGAAATCTTTCCTTGTTTACTGCCGTCAGATTGAGTCATCACTCATTTGTAGAAATCTTTGATATTTAATAACATATCTTTTGAACTCTGATTCGTAGCATACACATTTAAATTGGCTGATGGGTAGTACAATCTATGGAAATTAATGTCATTCACAAGTTTTCTGTACTGTACTAATTCATTTTTGTATCGAATGTTGTACTAACAGATCCTGAAGAAATAAAACGTGCTCAAGATGAGATGAGAAGCCAAGGAGTTCCCTCTATTGCCAACTTATTGCCTGGTGCTGCAAGGAACAATTAGACTCTGAATTTGACCACATAAAGCCTTTTATTTTGCACACTTGTTTACAAGGGAATGCATGAAACAATCTACTAAACTTGTATCATGATTTCAGGTATTTGGATATGGGATAATGCTTAACTTGTTGTATGAGGAGTTTAGATTTACGAAATTTGCTAGAGATATTTGTAAAATTCAGTGAAAAAGTATTTAAACTCATTTTCCCAAGTTGTCTAAAATTTCACTAGTGCCCAAAATTATTAAAGATATTTCAAATTAGTCAAATGCATCTCTTGAATATTGGGTTATTTACTTTTCATGCCATATTTGCCATTTACTTTTCAAGCCCAAAAATATTGGGTTATTGATGTAGTATTTGTTTTGCATTTTCTTGTATGGTCGCATAGATTGATTCTGGGTTCTTTCCCCGAACTGCCCGAAAGATATTTCAACATGGGTGAGCCAAGGAAGCATTGCTTGGTTAGGCAGGAAAGGGAGTTCCTCCAACATCACAAGGAGAACCAGAACATAGTTCAAATCAGATTGGTAACCCTCAACTGGGGAATCACCAATTGTTAGGAATCAGTTTCTGAATTTCGAAAAAGCAATTAAAACTTGCAGCCCGTTTGGCTAACGAGGCTTATGACTTATGCCGGCTTTAAGTAGGAAATGGTGTGTTTGGCCAAGCCGGTTTTAAGCCGGTTTTAAGTTAAAAAACTGCTTTAAGTCAGAAGTTCCATTTAGGTACTTTTGACTTATGACTTATGGAGTTTTTTTTTTTTTTTTTTTTTCACAATTCTTGTAAAGCTTAAATATCATGAATTTAAAATTTTTTTAAGTCAAATTTCACTTTAAGTCAAAATTATTAAACCCCCATTTAACTTTAAGTAAAATTACCCAAACACTTTCATTTAACTTAAAGTAAACAATTTTACTTTCTCCTTTAAGTTAAAAACACATCCATTAAGTCAAAAGTAACTTATTTTAAGGAACGTCAAACACACTCTTGGTCATATGAGCAAACGTAGATGGATTGCTTTTCGGTGATCTTCATTCTTAATTTGAGATATACTTATCATGTTTATGGACCCAGATGCAGAAGTTAAACTGAACACATTTTTCTTTAAAAAAAAAAAAACTTAGTATATGTTACAAATTACAGTACTACTACGTCCTCTGTTTTGGACATTTTTTCACATATTTTAATGCATTTTGGCCAAAATAATAATAATATTTTTTTTTAAAAAAACCTCGATAAATTAATATCTTTGGGACCAAAAAAAAAAATTCATTTGGCGAGATTATTTATTTATCGATTAATGAATATGATATTTATTTATCGATAAATGAATAATAATTCATTTAGATGATATTTTTAGACTTTTTTTGTAATTATATCATTTTGTATATATTAAGTTCAAATGTACCTAGAACTCACTGTAGTTGTAATTTTTATACAAACTTTGAAACTGTACTAAATGATGAGGCAAATGATCCCGAACCCGATGATGATAGTATCACTATATACCACAAGTGTCCTCGAGAAAAGCATTTCAAGTTATTGTCACTATACAAAATTATCTGATGCAACATGATCAAAATATTCCAAAAGTGGTGCATGCTTTACACAAAATCAAGGATCATATGCATTTTGGGGAGGAAAGAAACAATCAACTTTGGAGGCATTTTTCAAAAAAATATGACTTATTAATGTGTTTGAAAATTAGTCATTGGATGAAATGTATTCATGATGTATTATATAAATAAAAATATATTATTGGAAATATAGTGATTATTCATTTATATTTACGTAGGGCCTATAAAGACTTCATTTGTATTTATTCGTTAATGCATTAAGCGAGATTATTCGTTAAGCCCATTGGACCAAGTTGGGACCGAAGAAATTTATTCATTAAACGAGTTTATTCATTTATCGAGGTTCTACTGTATAACTAATATTTTAATTTACTAAAAAAGTTGTAGATAATAACATTATTTGTGTGGTCGAAAGAAATTAAAATGTGTGAAAAATTGTTAAATTTTAAACTATTTAAAAACAGAGAAAGTTAATAGTTAATTATTTAGGAATATACCTATTTTTTATATTTTTTTTCTTTGAAAGTATCTATTATTTATATCTATATTATATTAAGATCCAGTTAACCACATCCCTAGGAATTATGGTTAAAAATAATTTACTTTATTGAAATTCAAAAGATTATATGTCAGTTATACAAGTCGTCATCTATACACTTACTCGTACTTTCATAAATTTATTTTAATTTTTGAATCACTTCTTTAAATGTAATTGACTTCCTTGAAAGTCTAAGGATAAGTATTTTTTTTTAAAATCAAGGATAAGTATTTTTAATTTCTAGTTAGAGTGTGATATTTTAAAATTATGAAAACCCACGGTTAATATTAAATGTTTAAATATGAGAAAATTAAGTAGATTTAATGCTTAAACAAACTCCCAACGACTAGGCCTTTCAATGGATCTGATTTGGATCAGATCAGCCGCAATCCATATCCAAATCCATTTAATTTTTCGGATTGGATTGTATTAAGTATCGGATTTTTTTAAGACCAATCTATATCCGCTCCACAAGGATTACGGGTAATCGGATCGGATATCCAATCCAACTAATATTTTTTTCAAAATAAAATTATATTAATATTAAAATCTAAAATGATAAAATAAATAATTTTAAAATGTAAAAGTATACATTAGAATCCAAATACAAGAAAAATAGAACATTGAAAATCAAAAATAAATATCTATTAATCCTGAAATGTACCCGACAAAATTTGAATGATCAAGAATTGAACTCCAATAATAAAAATAATTCAAATTGCCTTTATTTAACTATTTTTATTTAATTATCCTAATTTCAACATATTTTAGTTGATTATTATTATTATTAATTTTATTATTATTACTATTATTATTTTGTCAGGAATGGCTTCTTTTTTTGAAACAAATTGTACTTACATTACTTAGAAATTATCACTTTTCGATTACATGATTAATAAATGTAGGAGGAGTGACAGATCACTCTCTCCATAGTCTGACATAGAATTGGTGAAGCATTTGCAAGCAAAAGAATCACACGATTTGTAATAACCCTAATTTTTGCGAATATTTGAAACTTGGAGGAATATTGATTTTATGGGTGGACGAAAAAGTTTTGCAACCTCGCTATGTACGAATTATTAAATGGAGATTTTGAATTGATATTACGTCTTTACGATGCAAATGAGTGTATGTAAAAGTCGTTAGTTTTCGATGAAACCCATTATTTCAAATGGACGTATTTAATCGGGATAACGAGAAATACGAAACGATGCCAAGACTAAAGGAAATTATAATTTAGGAATTTCATGGAATATGTACATTAAATTGAGGTATTTGGAATATTAATGATTGCCCAAGAGAAAACTGCGATAAAACGTTTCAAGGATTAATCTAGTATTGCATGGAAAATTATGGAATAAAATTGGAAAATAATCAAGATGCCAAGATAAATGCAAAATCCATGCAAACACATGCAAGGTGGTTGGTCAAGCTACTAACTAAGTCAAAAGAAGAGCTAACTAGTAGTTGGTGGGATAGTTAAAAACTAACCAACTAAGTTAGTAACATAGTTGCATGATTTATGGATCACCACGCAAATATAGCTACTAGGCTTGGAAAATTTTGACCAACTAGCTCTAGCCTTTTTCAAGACCCAATATACATCTTATAATTGAAGAGATATTACAAGGAACCAAGCAAGAAAACTCTCTTCCTCCCCCATTTCTTTCATCTCGGCCAAACCAGAGGCAGCTGCTTCAAACAGTCATAACTCCTTCATTTCATACTCAAATTTTGTGTTCTATAGCTTGTTGGAAGGGTATTGAGATGATCTACAACTCTTCTTCAGGAGCCTCGTCCAGAAAAGCAAGGTAAGGTCCTTGTTTTTCCAGTTCTTTCAAGAGTGGTAATGCTGATTCCGAAAATCTAACTTGATTCTTGAATTCGTTTGCAAGTTTGAAGATGATAAACATAGATAAAGGCTTCCTTAAGGCTTACAAGCTCTTGTTATTATTTTTTAGGATTCAAAAAAGGTATAAGATCCCTCCACTCTTAGTTCATGTCAAGTTCATGGTTTATATTTCAAGATCTATAAGTAATAGTGTAGTTCTTGGTGTTTTGGGCCTTTGGTGATGAGATCTTGAGGATTGATGTTTGTTATTATGTTGTAAGCCATGTTTTTAGATTATGTAGTCTTGTATGTGTTAAGGATGACAATCTTGGTGGTTGTATTAAAGTATAACAAGAGATCTTGAAAGTTAGAGTGGTGAAAAAGGATGTTAGAAATCTTTGTGACATGTTCTGTTTTGTAAGGAGATTTCGGATCATCAAACCTTGTCACCTTGAAACCAACCGCACATTTCTGGAAAGGTTTTGTTTTGTAGTTTCTAGAAATATAAAGTTCATTGTGAGATGATTTATGGTTTGTGAGTTATGGTCAAATTAGTAATGAGTTGTCCTGAACAAAAACTGTACATTAAACTGACTTTGAGAGGCTAAACGAATCCCTTAAAATTGTTTAGAGAGTATGAAAATTTTAGTGTAGCTAGATCTTACAGTATAGAAGACGATCCGAAAAGAATAAAGTAAAAATGTTAATGTTTCGATTTTATAAAAATGTCGGAACCAAAGTTGCGCGACGACGATATGCCCTGCATAGCCACTGCCCTGTTCTGAGAAACTCGGAAAATGAGTCCCCTGACCGTGGGTAAAACTTTGTTGGATTATATTCTAGAAATTCTCTAGATCGTGCACGCGAAAACGGTGCGTCATTTGAGTTAACGGTTAAGGAGTTATGAGCGTTTTAGTGAAGCTAGCGCAAATAGTTCCACTCCGTAGTTGACCAAGTTTCTAAAATGCGTTTCGCCTATCTACACTCGTGTTTTCCAAAGCGAAGCAATTTTGATAAATATTAAAAACACTCAAGAAGATCCTTGAGGTGGTTTCGTAATTAATTATGAATTTTTCAATTTATTAAAAATGTTGGAATGCGAGTCGCGTAATAGTAACTTTCCGAAAAGTCAATTCTAGGAGCACCATTTTGACGAGCCATTTTGGCTAAGATAAAAGGACAATTACAAGTTGATTAAAACACGAATGTTGTTGAGGAAAATCATGACTACGTATTGGAATAAAGAATTGGATTAAAGGTCATTGATAAGATAGCTTTACGAATGGTTAAAATAGACCCGAAGAGGTGAAACGCCGGGCAAAGATAAGTGATAATAGAAAATGGCTAAGGACTCGTAAATACAAAAGATGCTAGCGATCACGTAATTGGTTAATGAAGTTGAGTATACTTGTTAGTAGTATGGGTAGCTATTCAATTAAGAAGGCTAACCGTTATTTGATATCTGATTCCAGAACTATCCGGAACGAGTGAAACCTGGGGAATGTACTTTAGATTCCAGGCAAGTTTTCCAACCCTAAGCTTTTTATTTTCAAAATATTATATTTTGATTCTGCCTATGCAAATTTTCTATATCCAAACTTTAAGTATGTTTAAAAACTGTTGTTGTTGTGATATAAATGCATGCACTGTTTTATATATATCTTGTGAGAAAATCTATACATGCATGCCTGATTTTCTGTAAAGTACTTGTAAAGTTTTGTGCATATATATACCCCCAATGACTTATGCGTATATATATGGTGATAATTAAGGCTCGGGTAGAGCGTAAGTACTTTTGATATGAATCGGGAGTCGGAGTATTTGGTGTAAAACCCGGTAACCCCGGAGATGTATATTTTCAATAATCGAGTAAAGTTCGATAATTTAAAATTTATGAATATCAGAATTATTATATTTTGAAATTCTTTAATAAATATTATTTGTAATATTTATTAAAATAAAGGAATATTCATTTAAAGTTAATTTATTTAATTATTTAATTAATTGCTAATTATTTATTAATTATTTATTTATTTTTAAAAATGATTTACATATTCCAAAAATTATTTAAAAATTACTTTTTTTTGAGGGTCAAGCAAATTTTATTAAAAAGAGGAAGAAGCAGACATAAAGTCTGAGATTACAAACTGAACAATTTCATCTGGAGCATTAAGCGTCCAACACTGTTCTATACCAAACGGAACCATTCTAGCTAGATGGTGAGCAGCTTTATTACCTTCTCGCTTAACCTGGGACCATTCCAGATAGTCAAACTGAGAGCTGAGATTGAAAATGTCGTACATCGTGAAATCTATCTCCAAATCACCGAATTTGTTACTCTTAACTTTATCAACCAAATTCTGACAGTCTGATTCAATAATGACTTGAGTGAAACCCAATTCCTTAGCCTTTCTCATACCAAACAAGGCGGCTCTACACTCTGCAACATACGGACTCCATCGAGCCCGAATCATCCTGACAGCTGCAAAAGATACTCTCCCCCTGTTATCGCGAGCAATCGCACTCAGACCAATCCACCCGTCAATTGCAGTAGAGGCATCAACGTTAATTTTCATTACCCCTTCTGGGGGCAACTCCCAATGCGAGCTAATTGCAGGTCTAGCTGGAGCACTTTTAATACCGTGGATCTTGTCATGATATTCACCATATTCAGAAGCTACTATGGACACTCTTTCCAGAAAGTAAGAGTCCAGCAGATGTTCATTCTCAAATACCATGCGATTTCTTCGATACCACAGTGACCAAATCATGAAGTAGCACCACTCCCGTTGTTCACTGTTCAGTTTTTCCGTCCAGGTATCTAAGACCTCAAGAAAATTACCCGTATTTCCTATTTCAGTAGCTACTCTATAACTCGACTGATTCCATAATGCAGCTACACTTGGGCATTGGAAAAGGGAATGGAGGATAGTTTCAGGTTCCCTTCTACACCATGGACAGAGATCATCTTCAATCAAATGGCGATAATTCAGCATAGCTTTAGTAGGGAGAGTGAAGGAGCAACACTTCCACAAAAATTTACGTACTTTCGGCGAGACTTTAGCTTTCCAGATCACACCCCAGCCCTTGTGAGCACCAGCAGTGTTGAAAGATTTGCCATTGAAATACGCAGACTTAACTTCGTAATTACCATCATTTGACCAAGCCCAGCAAATTCTGTCATTGGGGAGACTGTCACTAATCGGAGTTGATCTAATCAATCTACTGTCCCTGTCATTAAATAGCCTATCAACAACATCCTCCTGCCAACAGTGATTTGTATCGTCTATCAGGTCCTTCACGAACTCATATTGACTGTTCGTCTGGGCATCGCTAGTTGGAAAATGTCCTTGCTCGTCTACTAGCCAAGGATCTGACCATATTTTAATATTCCTCCCGTTACCCACTCTCCAAACACTCCCCTCTTTAACCAAAGCTTTCGAGCTCCAAATGCTATGCCAAGAATAGCTCGAACATGGACCAAGAGCTGCTTCTAAAACCGTAGAATGAGGATAGTATTTGGCTTTCATCACTCTTGCCATCAGCGAATCTTCATGGTGAAGAAGTCTCCATATTTGTTTACCTAGGAGGGCATCATTAAAAACAGCCAGGTCCCGGAAACCCATGCCCCCAATGCTCTTAGGTTGACACAAAGAATCCCAGCTCTATTTAAAAAATTACTTAAAACCTATCTGGCCTATTTAAAAATTATTTATGGCCTTTAAAAATTATTTTAAATATTTTCTAGCCTTCAGAAAAATATTTAAAAATAGCAGGGGCTCTCAAATATTTTTGTAATTACGTACACTTCATAGACACCACCCCAACGGCTTGCGAACTTATCAAAACTTGAGAACCTAAAGTTTTGGGAGTACTTAAAAATGTTTTCTCCCTTCGCTACAAACTAAAGTGTGATTAATGCAGTGACCTTGCCTCATCAAGGGGGGTTAGGTTTTAAAACTTCTTAAGAAAACTCCGAATAACTCCCAAGCTGTTTTGAAAAGAATTCCCTGAGTAGAGAAAATCAGTTGACGGAGGTCAACTTGTGCGATGAATATACTTCCATGTTTTCTTTCGGAAGTGACGATTTAAAAAGGTTTCAAAGCTAGTTTAATGACTCTGGGACTGGGTGTGTTTTGGATGGGAACGACTTGCGGGTAGCAAGCCCATCCGGTTATGCATATATCGACGAGGGTGGCGGGTAGCCATCACGATATTTGCTCTGGCGGGTAGCCAGCAAAAGACCCATAGATGGTCGGGCCACGGCCTCTGTAGTAGGTACGTCACCCGTCTACTAGTAGCGAAGTGTTGTTTTGTACGGTACAATGGCTGATCACCTTGTACCGGGGTGCTCTAATATAGTCCCCTCTTTCCAATTGGAATTGTGTTGCAACACTGTGTTGGAAGCCCAGGCGCTCCAACACCGATAGTGTTGTCAGTGTTGAACTCATCATGAAAAATTTTGAAACCCGAACGTTCCTTCTTTAGAATGACTCAGGGAAGGTAAATGCTATTAAAAGCTGAATTTATAGAATGCTACTTAGTTTTCAAACGAGGTGAAAGTATTTTTGCAGTACTGATATTATATTGCTGAGGTACGACATCTTGAACTGTCGGGTGTTTTGATGAAAAGGATATACCTATATGTATATATTTTCGAAATTAAGAAGTATTGGAACCTTATAAATGGTTCAGTTTACGTATGATGAAAAGCAACTATCGTAGCAGCATATTGAACTGCGTATTTTGAAAAGTTTTCTAAAAGGTTGTCAAAACTATAGTGTATACTATTTTGCTACGACATGAAGATTATTATTGTTATTATGAACTTAATTTGTTCATATGATATCATTTTCTTAAAGCTTCATACGAGTACGAGTATTTATTCAAAACTCGGACATGTATATTGTCAAGTTATATTTTGATATCAAGAGATATATGCTCATACTTTTGGAAAAATCTTTTAGAGACAAATTATATTATTTCTCAAAACGGAAAACTTGCTGAGCATTATGTAGCTCATTCTTGCTTTATAAAAATCTTTTTGAAAGAGAAGAATTAGGTCGGTTAACTCCGTACCAGCAGAAGAGGAGTAGAAGAGTTACCCCTGGGATGATGCAGTTTAAGATGAATACTACAAAGTAAGTTTGATAGGTTTCAACTGTCATTAGCAAGACTTGCCTTCAGGTGCAGTTTGTATAAGTGAAGTTGTGTAAGATTCTGGATTATATAGATGAATGGTAATATCTAGTTTTACTCTGATTATCGTTTCTGAGGCTCTAACTTGTAAGTGTGGAAGATTGAGGTCTGGGTTGGTGTATTGTTGAGTTGTAAAGTTAATACAGGTATGATATGGATGGAAGGTGATGTGACGACCTAAATCCTTGACCTCGGATTTAGGGGTGTTACAGAAATGGTATCAGAGCCTAAGTTACAGTACTCAGAAACAAGAGTGTTGAGAGATAAGTCTAAGTAGGAGAATGACACAAGGGATCATAGTAAGATATTATTGGATTACCTGAAGAAGTACCAGTGAGTGAAGTTGATGGGAATGATTATTTGAGGTATTACACTAGGATCAAAAGAATTCTTAGAGGCCTTGAGGATGATGAATAAATATTTGGGAGTCATACATGACTTCTCAGATATAATGATATCAGAAGCAAAGCTAGACCTTAATATTAGTTGAGGTAGAGGTAATGTTGCCAGTACAATTGGATGACCTGGTGGTTATAAATTTCGTTACCATTGTATTTCACCGTTTGCCCATAAGGAGGCAGCATTTTAGGAACCGAGACAGTTAAACTTCCTTACATAATTAAGGGTACTTAGTACTTGGACTAATAAAGCGCCTTTATTTTGTCTATAAGATTCGATTTTCGATAAGTAACGGATTTACTACAGAAAGTGTTTACTACACCACTGAGGATTTCATTACCCTAGGTGAAGAATTTTACATATGTATACGAGAATGTTATCGTAAGATGAACGTGTTAGACGGTATCATGTACGATTCGTACATTGGGACGTGATGGTTCAGCTCAAAGAACAAACACAGAGAATTAATGACATAACTCCAGTGAAGTTGGATATGGTCGTAACGAGTGATGTGGCGATCTCAGGATCTACTAGAAGAGAGACCAGTGTGTCCAGAGCGGAATTCTTTGATAGAGATTTTATCAGAGATTACGTATATAAACTTGTAGACTTTTATATTATTGGTGATGTATGTTCACGTGCACACACCCGCCACTGAACCTATGGACTGCATTGAGATCCTTGAGAGATCTCTTTGATCTGTTCCCAAGGGGAACTGGCCACTTGTGATTCATATCGGAGGCATGAAGCAGGACCCTATGGACTTAGTAGGTGTCCCTGGAATGATGTGAAGCATGGTGTTCAAGGTAAAGCACGGAAATGACGAATATATTTGCGAAACCCTAACTCGATGAGTGACTTTAAGATGATGATTGAGGGACACACTGGTGGATATCTTGTATTACAAAGATGAAGAGATGGAGTCATCCTAGTAATGGTGATAAGGAGACGCATGAATATTCATCAACTTACTTTGTTAATTACTGGCTGGTGCACTACTTCGTTTAAATTATGCATAAACCAGGTTATCTCGATAAGCATATTAGGTAACCCATCTAACGTTTTACTTCGACCTTGTGGAATAACAACCAGTGATATACTTTCTCTAAATCAGGATTTATCCAAAGTATTTTATTTGATCTATGAGCATTTTATTCAAACTTTATGATTATCTTGTTCTACCTAGGCCTAATTGTATTTTTTTTCAATTATCCAAGGAATGTTCAACAATTGTTTCCTTAATTACTCAACGCATATCCCTAAACGAATATTGATATTTAATTTTTTCTTTCATAGTGCATGTTGAGTATTGAATACAATAAAAGAATATAGAGGGGGGGGTGAATGGATTCTTGAACTTTTTCTCGTTCTTGAATATGTGTAGCAAGATATGTGTTTGTGTGTGCAAATGTGTAGGTACGGATAAAGAATAACACAAGACACAATATCACTTTAATCTAATATTTTATTAGATAAAGATTTGCTACAATCTGTGAATACAAATGGTAGTATTCTCAGCTTCGTTTTTCTCAGAGAGATATATCTTACAATGTGTATAAAAAACTTAACCAACTAGAGAAGTGAGATTGTATTCTTATAGATCATGAATACAACTCATTTACTACAAATAAGGTTACAGGATAAATTACTTTTTTGCATGTCTATCCCTTTTGAGTAAACATCCAAACGGCTACATATTTGACTTTGCAACGCTCTGTTCAGATCCACTTCTTTAGCTCTTTGTCTCTTATATATCTCTCCAAGCTTCTTTGTAGGCTTTCCAAAATACATTACAGATTGTGGTCCATAAAGCACTTTAGCTTGTTGCAGGTTTCTGACTTGTACAATTTCTTCAGTAGTTTGTCTCCAAGAATGTATTCGAGAAGTGGCTAAGTGATTGATTCGAGAACTAGGATTAGATAACTCTGAGTTCTCGAATATTGTATGATTGACATATCGAATCACTTCTCGAATAACACTTTTCTCCAGGGTTCCTTGAGTTATCGAATAAAACACTTGACTTGTCCAAACCCTGAGATATCGAATAGCTTTCTAAGTCGTTGAGATATCGAATGGAACTTTGACTTGTTAACTCTTTGAGAACTCGAATACCACTTTGACTTGTTGACTTCTTGAGTTCTCGAATAGAGTGTTAGACATGTCGAATCTCTGAGATATCGAATAGTTCATTCAGAGATATCGAACAGTGTCTTCTCAAATATCGAATCTTTGACTTCTTGAATGCAAGACTTCTCGAATAGACAAATGTACTTCTCGAATTGGTACTTAGGCAAATTCTTCATTTTCTTCAAATCCCAACTGTGATTATTTGACAGTCTTTATCTTCTTGCTTGAGGCATGAACCTTGGAACTTCTTCCAAGCATTATTCTTGACTTTATAAGTACAGTTACACAACTAGGATTTGATGCCTATTACAAGTACAAAACAAATAGAAACTCTACAACTAGAGGTTCCCTCAGTTAAGAGGTCATGTAGGTATGATAGAATATATTTTTATATATATTTTAGATGATTTTATTCTCATATTTATTATGTTTTGCATTGATTTGGATTTTTTATTTAATAGATTTGATTGTTTTATTGTAGGAAATAAAGAATTCATGACTTGGAAGGATTTGGAGCAAAAAGAGCTATTTTGGAGATAAAATAGGAGAAAATTCGTATTATTGGGCTACACGGGCTGCCTGCACTGTTTGGGCCATATCTTGAGTTCCAGAAGTCAGAATTTGATGATCTTACTGTCCACGCGAAGCTTGTGGAATTTTATTTAATTCAGAGGTGGTCCAGTAAGCAAAATCCAACTGGAAGAGCCCAGAAACAGAGGAGAAAAAGAAGTGACGAATTTTACAAGAAAATCCTATTTAATTATGGATATCTTTTTGTAAATTGATTAGAATATTAAAAATACTTTTATTAGGAGATAGAGATCAGATTTTATTGGGGAGTTTTATTTTAAAAGAGAAAAAGAACGTGGAAAGAGGGGGGATATAGACATACAGACGTATTTTTTTATTTTTGACAGAAGCTAGGGTTTTATTTTCTTCTCTCCATCTTTGCAAGCTCAATTTAATTCTTGGATTTAATTGTTCTTCGTTATTCAAAGGTTTAAGGTATTTCTTATCTTCTCCTTATTAATTACATGTTTATTATGGCTTTCTTGATTATTATTGTTAGTTTTAATCTTAGAATGAGTGAGTAGTTTAATTCTAGGGTATTAAGGGGAGCCATGTTTGCACCATGATTTGGGCTTAATTTGATTAGTAAATTGATGGGTAGAGAGTAATTCTGATTGATATGTTCTAATTCTTAATTTGTGTAATTGCGCAATATCACGGATTAATCGATTGCAATAGGAGTAATAGATCGAAAGATTTTACTACTAGAGGCTTACATACAATTAGCGGAATTGAAGGTGATTGTGGAAGCATCATTAGATATTCTGAGAGTGATAATGCTTGAAAAAGATTAACCATTGCTTTAATTACTTAATCCCATTAAAAAGCTATACCTTTGTGATTTGTTTGGTGTAAGCATGGTGAACCTGAATTGCCCTAGATCCCTTAATTAATTGATTTAAAACCTTTGTTAAATTTGTTTTAGTAGTTAACACAATTCTCCAACAATCGTTTGTGACTGGAAACAATTGATAATAGTTGAATTGAAATTGAAACTGTCTCCTTGAGGAATTGACCCGTATTTGCTAGTATCTACTACAATTGATACCGTGCGCTTGCGATTAGACATAATTTTACACATCAAGGTAATGCATAGCATTACACATACTTAGGCTTGTTATATTATGAGCACAGACATGTCTCTGTGACCAACAATCTCCCCCAAATTGTGAGTAAGACCCTTAGTCACAATTTCATGCCTGATAACAAGCCTAACATACATAAAGATAAAACTTTGACAAGTACAGGTATGTAGATTGATTGAGAACATGAATGGAATTACAAGTTGAGTAATCTTACAATATGGTGAAATACTAGCCATTCTCATTTGATTCCATCTCCATTGCTTTGGCTTGTTGATCATCATATGCTTTCTGTTTCCTTTCTTTCTCCCTCCTTGCATTCTCATCCATAGCTCTTATGATTTCTACCATAACATCCAATTCTTCAAGCAGGATAGAGTTTTTGAAGTCTTCAAGTACTGGTTTTAGTATGTTGGAAGGATAATGATTGAGTAGGTTCATTCTGATGTTAACATGATCTCTATTTCTCCTCATATACTTTACAACATAGGGATTGAATTGAACTCTACACAATCCCTTTGCCCTTAGCTCTTCTACTTCAACTTCCAGTCTATTAATTTCTTTATCCCTTTCTAGCCATTTCTCAAAACATCCCTTCCTTATTTCTTCAGCATGATCTCTCTTCATTTTCACAAAGTCAATCAGCTCCAGCTTCCATACTCTCTCCACTTTGTCTTCAATATCCAACAGTGCAATGATTCTTTCTATCTCATATAACTTGCCCCAATTTTGACAACCCCCTTGTTTGAATTTCATCCATCTCCCATCAGTGTACTTGATCTCAAGGTAGTCATTCACAATTGCAGTAGAGTAGATTCTTTGAGCTTTTAGAAATTGCAGTTGATCTTCATCAAGTGGTTGGAGTTCAGTCCTGGATAGATAGTTAGGGCTCTAGACTTGCGAGCTAATTGCAGGTCTAGCTGAAGCACTTTTAATACCGTGGATCTTGTCATGATATTCACCATATTCAGAAGCTACTCTGGACAATCTTTCCAGAAAGTAAGAGTCCAGCAGATGTTCATTCTCAAATACCATGCGATTTCTTCGATACCACAGTGACCAATTCATGAAGTAGCACCACTCCCGTTGTTCACTGTTCAGTTTTTCCGTCCAGGTATCTAAGACCGCAAGAAAATTACCCGCATT
This sequence comes from Kitagawia praeruptora, assembly GCA_037693485.1. NCBI lineage: Eukaryota > Viridiplantae > Streptophyta > Magnoliopsida > Apiales > Apiaceae > Kitagawia > Kitagawia praeruptora. Next base: position 132,669,642 of record CM075352.1, read on the forward strand.
TCCTATTTCAGCAGCTACTCTATAACTCGACTGATTCCATAATGCAACTACACTTGGGCATTGGAAAAGGGAATGGAGGATAGTTTCAGGTTCCCTTCTACACCATGGACAGAGATCATCTTCAATCAAATGGCGATAATTCAGCATAGCTTTAGTAGGGAGAGTGAAGGAGCAACACTTCCACAAAAAATTACGTACTTTCGGCGAGACTTTAGCTTTCCAGATCACACCCCAGCCCTTGTGAGCACCAGCAGTGTTGAAATATTTGCCATTGAAATACGCAGACTTAACTTCGTAATTACCATCATTTGACCAAGCCCAGCAAATTCTGTCATTGGGGAGACTTTCACTAATCGGAATTGATCTAATCAATCTACTGTCCCTGTCATTAAATAGCCTATCAACAACATCCTCCTTCCAACAGTGATTTGTATCGTCTATCAGGTCCTTCACGAACTCATATTGACTGTTCGTCTGGGCATCGCTAGTTGGAAAATGTCCTTGCTCGTCTACTAGCCAAGGATCTGACCATATTTTAATATTCTTCCCGTTACCCACTCTCCAAACACTCCCCTCTTTAACCAAAGCTTTCGAGCTCCAAATGCTGTGCCAAGAATAGCTCGAACAGGGACCAAGAGCTGCTTCTAAAACCGTAGAATGAGGATAGTATTTGGCTTTCATCACTCTTGCCATCAGCGAATCTTCATGGTGAAGAAGTCTCCATATTTGTTTACCTAGGAGGGCATCATTAAAAACAGCCAGGTCCCGAAAACCCATACCCATAATGCTCTTAGGTTGACACAAAGAATCCCAGCTCTATTTAAAAAATTACTTAAAACCTATCTGGCCTATTTAAAAATTATTTATGGCCTTTAAAAATTATTTTAAATATTTTCTAGCCTTCAGAAAAATATTTAAAAATAGCAGGGGCTCTCAAATATTTTTGTAATTACGTACACTTCATAGACACAACCCCAACGGCTTGCAAACTTATCAAAACTTGAGAACCTAAAGTTTTGGGAGTACTTAAAAATGTTTTCTCCCTTCGCTACAAACTAAAGTGTGATTAATGCAGTGACCCTGCCTCATCAAGGGGGGTTAGGTTTTAAAACTTCTTAAGAAAACTCCGAATAACTCCCAAGCTGTTTTGAAAAGAATTCCCTGAGAAGAGAAAATCAGTTGACGGAGGTCAACTTGTGCGATGAATATACTTCTATGTTTTCTTTCGGAAGTGACGATTTAAAAAGGTTTCAAAGCTAGTTTAATGACTCTGGGACTGGATGTGTTTTGGATGGGAATGACTTGCGGGTAGCAAGCCCATCCGGTTATGCATATATCGACGAGGGTGGCGGGTAGCCATCACGATATTTGCTCTGGCGGGTAGCCAGCAAAAGACCCATAGATGGTCGGGCCACGGCCTCTGTAGTAGGTACGTCACCCGTCTACTAGTAGCAAAGTGTTGTTTTGTACGGTACAATGGCTGATCACCTTGTACCGGGGTGCTCCAATATAGTCCCCTCTTTCCAATTGGAATTGTGCTGCAACACTGTGTTGGAAGCCCAGGCGCTCCAGCACCGATAGTGTTGTCAGTGTTGAACTCATCATGAAAATTTTTGAAACCCGAACGTTCCTTCTTTAGAATGACTCAGGGAAGGTAAATGCTATTAAAAGCTGAATTTATAGAATGCTACTTAGTTTTCAAACGAGGTGAAAGTATTTTTGCAGTACTGATATTATATTGCTGAGGTACGACATCTTGAACTGTCGGGTGTTTTGACGAAAAGGATATACCTATATGTATATATTTTCGAACTTAAGAAGTATTGGAACCTTATAAATGGTTCAGTTTACGTATGATGAAAAGCAACTATCGTAGCAGCATATTGAACTGCGTATTTTGAAAAGTTTTCTAAAAGGTTGTCAAAACTATAGTGTATACTATTTTGCTACGACATGAAGATTATTATTGTTATTATGAACTTAATTTGTTCATATGATATCATTTTCTTAAAGCTTCATACGAGTACGAGTATTTATTCAAAACTCGGACATGTATATTGTCAAGTTATATTTTGATATCAAGAGATATATGCTCATACTTTTGGAAAAATCTTTTAGAGACAAATTATATTATTTCTCAAAACGGAAAACTTGCTGAGCATTATGTAGCTCATTCTTGCTTTATAAAAATCTTTTTGAAAGAGAAGAATTAGGTCGGTTAACTCCGTACCAGCAGAAGAGGAGTAGAAGAGTTACCCCTGGGATGATGCAGTTTAAGATGAATACTACAAAGTAAGTTTGATAGGTTTCAACTGTCATTAGCAAGACTTGCCTTCAGGTGAAGTTTGTATAAGTGAAGTTGTGTAAGATTCTGGATTATATAGATGAATGGTAATATCTAGTTTTACTCTGATTATCGTTTCTGAGGCTCTAACTTGTAAGTGTGGAAGATTGAGGTCTGGGTTGGTGTATTGTTGAGTTGTAAAGTTAATACAGATATGATATGGATGGAAGGTGATGTGACGACCTAAATCCTTGACCTCGGATTTAGGGGTGTTACAGAAATGGTATCAGAGCCTAAGTTACAGTACTCAGAAACAAGAGTGTTGAGAGATAAGTCTAAGAAGGAGAATGACACAAGGGATCATAGTAAGATATTATTGGATTACCTGAAGAAGTACCAGTGAGTGAAGTTGATGGGAATGATTATTTGAGGTATTACACTAGGATCAAAAGAATTCTTAGAGGCCTTGAGGATGATGAATAAATATTTGGGAGTCATGCATGACTTCTCAAATATAATGATATCAGAAGCAAAGCTAGACCTTAATATTAGTTGAGGTAGAGGTAATGTTGCCAGTACAATTGGATGACCTGGTGGTTATAAATTTCGTTACCATTGTATTTCACCGTTTGCCCATAAGGAGGCAGCATTTTAGGAACCGAGACAGTTAAACTTCCTTACATAATTAAGGGTACTTAGTACTTGGACTAATAAAGCGCCTTTATTTTATCTATAAGATTCGATTTTCGATAAGTAACGGATTTACTACAGAAAGTGTTTACTACACCACTGAGGATTTCATTACCCTAGGTGAAGAATTTTACATATGTATACGAGAATGTTATCGTAAGATGAACGTGTTAGACGGTATCATGTACGATTCGTACATTGGGACGTGATGGTTCAGCTCAAAGAACAAACACAGAGAATTAATGACATAACTCCAGTGAAGTTGGATATGGTCGTAACGAGTGATGTGGCGATCTCAGGATCTACTAGAAGAGAGACCAGTGTGTCCAGAGTGGAATTCTTTGATAGAGATTTTATCAGAGATTACGTATATAAACTTGTAGACTTCTATATTATTGGTGATGTATGTTCACGTGCACACACCCGCCACTGAACCTATGGACTGCATTGAGATCCTTGAGAGATCTCTTTGATCTGTTCCCAAGGGGAACTGGCCACTTGTGATTCATATCGGAGGCATGAAGCAGGACCCTATGGACTTAGTAGGTGTCCCTGGAATGATGTGAAGCATGGTGTTCAAGGTAAAGCACGGAAATGACGAATATATTTGCGAAACCCTAACTCGATGAGTGACTTTAAGATGATGATTGAGGGACACACTGGTGGATATCTTGTATTACAAAGATGAAGAGATGGAGTCATCCTAGTAATGGTGATAAGGAGACGCATGAATATTCATCAACTTACTTTGTTAATTACTGGCTGGTGCACTACTTCGTTTAAATAATGCATGAACCAGGTTATCTCGATTAGCATATTAGGTAACCCATCTAACTTTCTACTTCGACCTTGTGGAATAACAACCAGTGATATACTTTCTCTAAATCAGGATTTATCCAAAGTATTTTATTTGATCTATGAGCATTTTATTCAAACTTTATGATTATCTTGTTCTACCTAGGCCTAATTGAATTTTTTTTCAATTATCCAAGGAATGTTCAACAATTGTTTCTGATAAGTGGAGTTTATATCCACTTGGAGCGTTCCATATCGGCTTAAATTGATTGTCTTGGACTCAAGTTTGTGGTGGTTTTGATGTATTTTGTTTAGTTGTGCAGATTTACGAGTATGTTGATTAAGGTTGATGCTTCTATCATTTTTGGAGAATAAATTAATTAAAATTCGGATTTCTGAGACGGTTGCGCAGTCTACACTGTTTTGGACATATCTGGAGTTCTAGAAGTCAGTTTTCAGCGATCTTACTACCCACGCGAAGCCTGGGAGATTTTCTACAACTTGGGATAGGATTCCCAGGAACAAATTACGCCGGGTAGGAGCAATTTGCGCGAAGAACAGACTGCTATTATTCTCTATCATTCTAAAGTGGTCCAGAGGCCCAATTGCAGCTGGAACGTTCCAGAATTACTGAAGAAAAGGCAGCTACGAATTTCCCTTTAAATCAGAATCAGTTTAGGAAACGTACTTCTATTATAATTCTGATTTGGTATTTTCTTGTTGGGCAAGATGTCTAGAGCCTATATAAACACATCCAACCCTTGTAAAATTAGATCATTATCATCATCATCATTAGGAGTAGAACTATTACATATCAATTACTTAGATTTATTTGTATTTGTTTCATACTTTGTTTTTATCCTGGTTTCACTTGATCCCATGATGACGAGAGGTTCGATTATGAACTAATCGTTGTCATGGGATTCTAACGGATTTATTTATGGAGCTTTAGTATCTTGATTGCTTTAAAGATCTGTGTGTGATGTATATCTGATATCCTCGTATGGTTATGCTTAATTGATAGATGCGTCATGAACATCTAATTTGTTAATCTCTTGTGAAGTGAAAGTGGATCTTGTGATTTAGAACTTGCCATGCTAGCATAGGTTCATAATTGTTTATCAATATGATTCGTGGTGTGAGATGAAAATAATTATACTGCCCTGTGTGATCTTTATGGATAACTTGCTCTTCAACCGTTATGTTTTCAAATCTTATAGAGATATAGGGTCTAAACATAATTGGTGTCTATTCATCTTCTATCTCTTTTGTGGATGTATGTTTAGTTTGGTATTCGTATACTGAGAAGTAGCGTTTACTTGTTTCGTGTTGTCCGATCAGATATCATAACCATTGCATTTAGTGATTAAAGGCGTTAGATCTAAGCGAAGTATTTAATGAAGTTAGGATTTCATGTTTTCTCTTGCTGAAGTAATTTGATTTAAATTCTAGTTAGTTAGTTAATTCTTAGTTTGTTAATTTGTTTTTTAGTTAATCTTAGTTAATCTACACCCAATTTGTTAATTGTCTTAGCAGTGAATAATAATCATACATTGTTGCATAGGAACATCTACTGAATTAAAACCATAACCAGATCTCTGTGGGAACGAACTTGACTTCTATCTGTATTACTTGTGACCACGTACGCTTGCGTGAATTAGTGCAAACAGTTTCCTTAATTACTCAACGCATATCCCTAAACGAATATTGATATTTGATTTTTTTCTTTCATAGTGCATGTTGAGTATTGAATACAATAAAAGAATATAGAGGGGGGGGGGGGTGAATGGATTCTTGAACTTTTTCTCGTTCTTGAATATGTGTAGCAAGATATGTGTTTGTGTGTGCAAATGTGTAGGTACGGATAAAGAATAACACAAGACACAATATCACTTTAATCTAATATTTTATTAGATAAAGATTTGCTACAATCTGTGAATACAAATGGTAGTATTCTCAGCTTCGTTTTTCTCAGAGAGATATATCTTACAATGTGTATGAAAAACTTAACCAACTAGAGAAGTGAGATTGTATTCTTATAGATCATGAATACAACTCATTTACTACAAATAAGGTTACAGGATAAATTACTTTCTTGCATGTCTATCCCTTTTGAGTAAACATCCAAACGGCTACATATTTGACTTTGCAACGCTCTGTTCAGATCCACTTCTTTAGCTCTTTGTCTCTTGTATATCTCTCCAAGCTTCTTTGTAGGCTTTCCAAAATACATTACAGATTGTGGTCCATAAAGCACTTTATCTTGTTGCAGGTTTCTGACTTGTACAATTTCTTCAGTAGTTTGTCTCCAAGAATGTATTCGAGAAGTGGCTAAGTGATTGATTCGAGAACTAGGATTAGATAACTCTGAGTTCTCGAATATTGTATGATTGACATATCGAATCACTTCTCGAATAACACTTTTCTCCAGGGTTCCTTGAGTTATCGAATAAAACACTTGACTTGTCCAAACCCTGAGATATCGAATAGCTTTCTGAGTCGTTGAGATATCGAATGGAACTTTGACTTGTTGACTCTTTGAGAACTCGAATACCACTTTGACTTGTTGACTTCTTGAGTTCTCGAATAGAGTGTTAGACATGTCGAATCTCTGAGATATCGAATGAGATATCGAATAGTTCATTCAGAGATATCGAACAGTGTCTTCTCAGGTATCGAATTGTTAGGAATAATTCATAAGTTGTGATGTTAAGAATAGAATTTACTTATACTTCTTGTAATCCTGATCTTATAAAGGATTTAGCACTATATATATAGGATTTATGTATAAAACAGTTATCTGTACAATTTAGTCAGGAATGAACAGTGTATCGGAGACTACATGTCAGGAACAAAGAGCAAATCCTGATGACAGTCTAATACTGATGATGATCAGATACTGATGCAAGATGAAATCCTGATATCAGTCTTGTTACTGATGATGTCATTGTGGATGCTACAGAAACTGGCAAGTGCTATAAAACAGGATCGTTGTTTGAAGAACAAGCAAGAAGATATTATGAAGGAAAGAGTTTTCTATTGAAGGAAACTATTGACTAGAAGGCAGAACATTGTCATGTATAGATTATATCTTTCTGTTATTAGTTGATAGGAAGAATTATAAATACTCTCTCTATATCATTGTAAAAAGGGTCGAACAAGTGTGTGTTATGAGTTCGTGTGCGTAGCTCTGTATAAGGTTTGTATTCAAGAATTCGAAACAAACAGAGAGAGAGATTTGTATTGTCAGCAGCTGCTAAAGGTATTGTACACCTTTGGTAGAGTTTGTATTTGATCTTATTAATACAAACAGAGTTTGATTCATTCGTTTATTCTTGTTCATATAATCAAGAAAAAATTAGACACGATTATATAACTTGTATTCAACCCCCCTTCTACAAGTTATTCGAGTTAACAATTGGTATCAGAGCAGGTTGATTTTGAATAATCATAAAGATCTGCAATCATGTCTGGTTACAAGGATGGGAATACTAAGATTCCTATGCTCAAGAGAAACGAATATACTCTATGGGAAGTAAAGATGTTGCATCATCTGGAAGCAACAGATCCTGATTATCTTGACAGAATCAGAGATGGACCTTTTGTTCCAACAAAGGTCGTTGGACAAGCAACTGTTGATGGTGTGGTTGTTCCAGAACATACAGCAGAGAAGCCAAAATCTGAATGGTCAGATAAGGACAAGGAGAATGTTCTTAAAGATGCTAAAGTGAGAAACATATTATTCAACAGTCTTGATTCTGTTCTCACTAACTATGTTCTCTCTTGTAAAATTGCTAAGGATATATGGGACAATCTTAAGGTCCACTGTGAAGGAACTAAGCCTGTCAGGAAGAATATGAGGACATTACTTATACAACAGTATGAGTACTTTGAATCCAAGTCTGGTGAGTCACTTACTGATACCTTTGATAGGTTTACAAAACTCATCAATGAGATGGCCATGCATGGTAAATATTATGACTCGGAGGATATGAATACAAAGTTCATGAAAGCTTTGCCTGATTTCTACAATGAGAAGATATCTGCGATTGAGGAAGCTAATGATCTGGATGAGATTTCATTAGAGGCAGTATATGGAAAATTGAGAGCTTATGAACTTGACAAGCAGCAGAAGAAGAGCAGGAGTGAAGGAAAGATGAAGACTATTGCACTTACTGCTCAATCTGAAGTAAAGAAGCTTCCTGAAGAACAGCATGAAGAGATTGCTGTAAAGAATTCAAGGAAGAAGAAAAGCAAAGAAAGTTCTGAGTCAGAGACTACTGATATGAACTCTGACAACAATGATTCTGAATCTGAGATGCAGTAACTCTTTGCTATGTTTGCTAAAGCCTTCAAGAAAGGAAGATTCAACAGGAGAAGATTTAGCAAAGGACCTTTTCAAAAGAAGGAGGAGAAGAAGAATGACAAAGGCAAAAGTACAATTGTCAAGCTTGATAAAGCCAAGATCAAGTGTTTTAATTGCAGCGAGCTTGGACACTTTGCTAGTGAGTGTAAGAAACCTAGGAATTCAGGAAAGGTTAATGCACTTATGGTCACACAGAAGGATTGGGCTGATTCCAGTGATTCTGAAGATGAATTGGATTATGACAACATTGCATTGATGGCAAATGGTTCAGACAAACCTGGATCTCCAAAGAAAACTTCTCCATCCTCTATTAAGGTATCACTTCACTCTCTTGATTCATTTGATAGCTTAAATTCTGATGAAATTAGAACTATCCATGCTGAGTTTAAGAATCTTACAACTAATTTTAGAATTCTTACTTGTGAAAAAGATGAACTTAAAGTTAAGAATGATAAATTAGTTGATAGAAATAATTTTCTTGAATCTGAGTTAATTCAAATGGAAGAATACAAGTTAAGTTCTGATAAAGCTAAGCATGATTATAGTGTTATTCTTGAGGCTTATGACTATGTCAGAAAAGAACTAGAGGAAGAGAGAGATGTGATTAAGACCATTAACATTTCTGGTAAAAAGACACAAGAAATAATCGAAAATGGAATTCGTGGTAAGGTTAATGGTTTAGGTTTTGATAAGGCTAGATAAGAAGAAAAAGTAGCTATTGTCAATGATGATAGTAAAATAGAAGCTAGCAGTTAGCACATCTAAATCTGAAGGTAAGAAAATTGTTTCTGAGCCTAATCATGTTAAATTTGTTGATTCAAAAGGTACCCCTGTTGTACACAAAAGGATTAACAATAGTAATTCAGATGAGAAAGTGTTAGAGAAACCTAAGAATGTAAACATAGGGTTTCTGTCTAAGTCTCAGTTGAAACAGAGATTAGATGGTCTTTCAGAGTCTAGCAAGATCAAGAGAAATAGGAATGGAAAAGAAGGTATTAACAAAGAGAATAATTACAAGAATGTACCTGATGCACCTAGGAAAAAATGCTATAAGTGTGGAAATCATAATCATTTGGCCCTAGACTGCAATCAAAAACCTTCTTGGAAAACTGAGTCCAGATTCCCCAAGACTCAGAAAATTCAATGCCAACCACAAAAAGCTTGTTATCATTGTGGTAGTTTACTTCATTCCATTTACATGTGTAGAGAATATCATGAACTGTATTATGACTATTATTCTTTGAAATTTGAAACTCCTAGTCACAAACAGTTTGTGAAATCAGAGTCTAAGGTTGACTCTGTAACAGGTAAAGTAAAAGTAAAATCTTCAAAGCCTGTTGTTTCTAAATCTAGTAAGAAAGGATCCAATCAAAGTTTGGTCCTAAAAAAATTCTAACTAGTTACTTTTTGTTTGCAGGGCACAGGAAAGAAGCATTCAATTATCTTGGACAGTGGATGCTCTGGACATATGACTGGAAAGAAGTCCCTGCTTACAAAGTTTGAAAGGAAAGCTGGCCCAGTAATATCTTTTGGAGATGGCAACAAAGGAGAAACTCTGGGATATGGCTCAATTGTTTTTGGGAATGTCATCATAGAAAATGTAGCACTGGTTGAAGGCTTGAAACATACTCTTTTAAGCATAAGTCAACTGGGTGATAAAGGTTACAAATCAATCTTTGACAGAGAAGGATGCAAAATCTTGAATATGCAGAATGGAGACATTGTTCTAACTGGTCAAAGACATGGTAACATATATGAAGCCAGCTTAAGTGATACATCTAAAGGAATTGTTAGATGTCTCTACAGCAAAGCATCAAGTGATGAAAGCTGGAATTGGCACAAGAAGCTCTGACATCTTAATTTCAAGAAGCTTAATCAACTTGTTAAGCACAATCTGGTGAGAGGCCTACCTCAGGCGAATTATGTGCAAGATGGACTTTGTGATGCATGTCAGCTTGGAAAGCAAAGAAGAACCACTTTCAAGAGCAAGACTGAAAATTCGATTACTGAACCATTTCACATGCTACATCTTGATCTGTTTGGTCCAGTAAACATTATGTCTATCAGCAAGAAAAGATATGCTCTAGTGATAGTGGATGATTTCACAAGGTTTACATGGGTGTTCTTTCTACACAAGAAGGATGAAGCTCCTCAGCAAATCATTGAACTTATCAAGAATATTCATAATAACTCTGAGTACAAAGTTAAAGTACTTAGGAGTGACAATGGTACATAATTCAAGAATTCTACAATGGAGGGGTTTTGTGCAGACAATGGAATCACTCAACAGTTTTCTGCACCTGGTACACCTCAGCAGAATGGTGTAGTGGAAAGAAAGAACAGGACTCTCATAGAGGCAGCAAGAACCATGCTTGCAGATGCAAAACTTCCAACCTACTTTTGGGCAGAAGCTATTAACACTGCATGTTTCACTCAAAACTGTACCTTGGTAAATAGTCATGGAAAAACTCCCTATGAGATGATCAAAGGAAAGAAACCAAGTGTGAAATATTTTCACATCTTTGGATGCAAATGCTATGTCCTAAAAGTTCATCCAGAACAACTTGGAAAATTTGAAGCCAAATCGGATGAAGCAATTTTTCTAGGATATTCAGCATCTAAGGCCTTCAAAGTTTATAATCTCAGAACTCACATTGTTATGGAATCAATTCATGTTGCATTTGATGATAAGAAATTTGGAATTCTGCAAACTGATGAAAGCCATGACAAATTGGAATTTGAAAATCTGAAGAATTCTGAGATACTCTCCAGTGATGATGAAGGTTCTCCAGAAGGAATTTCTATTGCTTCTCAAAGGAATGCTACTGTTGAGGGGGAGCAAATAAATCAAAGAGAACACAGTGATCATCAGGAGCAGACTAGCTATTCAGAGTCTACTCCATCAGGAACTGATCTTTCAGAGTCTACTGAAGGAAGATCAGTAACTAGCAGCAATATGGAATCTACTGATTCTACTGATCAAAGGGGAGTTATTGAAGGCAGAGAGAATTCTTCTACAAGAGATACCACTAACTTAGGGGGAGAGACTAGCAGAGTCAATCTACCACCTGTTAGAAAATGGACCAAGGATCATACTGAAGATTTGATTATTGGTGATCCAAATAGTGGTGTTCGAACTAGAAGATCAATTCAAAATGAATGCTTGCATAGTTGCTTTCTCTCAAAGAATGAACCTAAGAAGGTTGAAGAAGCCTTACAGGATCCTGATTGGGTAATTGCAATGCAGGAGGAGTTAAATGAGTTTGAGAGAAACAAAGTCTGGAAACTGGTACCAAGACCTAAAGATAGATCTATTGTTGGTGCAAGATGGGTTTTCAGAAACAAGCTAGATGAATTTGGTATGATTGTAAGAAACAAAGCAAGACTGGTGGCTAAGGGTTATTCTCAGGAAGAAGGCATTGATTATGATGAGACCTTTGCACCTGTAGCAAGATTGGAAGCAATCAGAATGTTTCTTGCATTTGCAGCTCATTCAAAATTCAAGGTATATCAGATGGATGTAAAGAGTGCTTTTCTAAATGGCAAACTTGATGAGGAAGTGTATGTGGAACAGCCACCTGGATTTGTTGATCCAAAGTTCCCAAATCATGTCTACAAACTTGACAAGGCACTCTATGGACTAAAGCAGGCACCAAGAGCATGGTATGAGACTTTGTCTAAATTTCTTCTTGAAAATGGCTTCACAAGAGGTACAATTGACAAAACTCTATTCTTTAGAAAGATAAAAGGTGAATTGCTTTTAGTTCAAGTTTATGTTGATGATATTATTTTTGGTTCTACTAATGAAAAGTTGTGTGCTAAGTTTAGCAAGCTTATGCAGTCTAAGTATCAGATGAGCATGATGGGTGAATTAAATTATTTCTTAGGCTTGTAGGTCAAACAGACTGAGACTGGTATTTTCATTAATCAGTCAAAGTATATCAAAGATCTTTTAAGAAGGTTTGACTTTCAAGACTGTGCAGTTGCAAAAACACCCATGGCAACAGCCACTAAACTAGACTCAGATCCTAAGGGAAAGAGTGTGGATAATACTAGTTATAGAGGCATGATAGGCTCATTGTTATATCTAACTACAAGTAGGCCAGATATAATGTTTTCTACCTGTTTATGTGCTAGATTCCAAAGTGATCCTAAGGAATCTCATTTAATTGCTGTGAAGAGAATTTTTAGATATCTCAAAGGAACTCCAAATCTTGGTTTGTGGTACCCTAGAGAATCTGATTTCTTTCTAATTGGCTATTCAGACTCTGATTATGCAGGGTGTAAAATAGACAGGAAAAGCACTACAGGTACATGTCAATTTTTGGGAAACAGATTGATTTCTTGGGCAAGCAAGAAGCAACAATCTATCTCAACCTCAACTGCAGAAGCTGAGTACATAGCAGCAGGCAGTTGTTGTGCACAGCTCCTTTGGATAAGAAATCAGTTGATGGATTATGGTATGACACTTAGTAATATTCCTATGTTTTGTGATAATACTAGTGCTATTAAAATTGCAGAAAATCCAGTTCAACATTCAAGGACTAAGCACATTGATGTCAGGTATCATTTTATTAGAGAACATATTGAGAATGGTACTGTGGAACTTCATTTTGTTCCTACTGACAAACAGCTTGCAGATATTCTAACTAAACCACTTGATGAGATTACATTCAGTAGATTAGTAAGTGAGTTAGGAATGTTAAATGTTTAGATCTTTAACATCTGCAATAGTAGCAAGGTATGTTGTTTTTAGCTTATAGACTTGATATTCTTGTCAGGATCTATATTTGATTGTTAAATGCTTTAGCTATAACACTTTGCCTTGATAAATTTCAGTATGATAGACTTGTTAATAATCATCAGGATTAGATTTGTATCAGGATGCTGACGTCATCAGTATTGTGTCAGTATCAGGATTGTGAAAATTGTTTCAGATCCTGACGTTTACTTTGTGTAGTAATCTAATTCTATGATGTGTTACGTCTATGCCAGCATGTTGTAAGGACCCAGATTTTTGGTAGAATTAAAACCTTTTTCTTATGTAATATTACAGGAGTGAATAGTGGTTATGTCTGCGATGTATCGAATGTTTATTAAATGAATGGGATGGATTTAAATTCAAATATTTATATGTTATGAAGAATGCTTCTGGTTGATAGCATAGATAAGAGTGATCTATCTTCTAGGGTTATAAGTTATATTATAATTCCAAGAAAGATTATACTTGTGTCATCCAAATCAATATCTGTGATTAGTCCAGCGGTTCCGTAAAAAGAGTTAAGGAACGCCCGAAAGAGGACCAGGGCATTTTGTTAAATATGAGGAATAAAAAGGAATAATGAAGTGTGAATAGTGATTTTGGTGGATAGGGGTGTATTATTGGACGACGCTATATAGAAGTATTCAGAATGGATTTCCGAGTTCGTATTAATAATCAGTGGATGAAATAAGTGTATGTAAATGATATCGGAATCAGAAAAATAGCACTTTCATTTTCTCTGAGATTTCCCGAGACCTTAAAGGATTTAAGAATTTACTATTGAGATTTAAGGGATTTAAATACAAAGGTTTCAAATGAGTATTGAGAATTAGTAAAGTTATCAAGAAAGTTTCCAGTAAATCCCTAACTAGAAATCCTTGAGGTATTCCTCCGAATGAACAAGGAAATTGAGTAATAACCGGACAAAGAAACGAACAAAATAACCAAGAGACAAACAAGTGCAATTGGTGGAAAAAGGAGAAACCTAAGTGACATGCTTGTAAGTCAACTACAAGCTAGGTGGTATAAGTGCACTTTTGCAAGAATGGAGTTGCTTGTTTTTAAGCCAACACTTGGACAAGTAACATATCAACAAGTGGCACCAATAGATTGCCAACACCACATTAAAAAGAGATGCATCCATTATATATTGGTATATATCACTTATATTACACATTATTGGTCAAAAACAAAGCAAAAGAACACAAACTTTCTCCCATTTCCTCTCCAAAACTGCTGCTCTCGGTTTAAGCATAGAAAGGGGGGGTTCCCACCATCATTTGATCTCCAAATTTTTATGGTAAGTACTTCATATCATAGCTTAGGTCCCCTAAAAATTTCAGCCTCAAATTCATCTTTTACCATTTTCAAATAAATCATCAAAGTGATGATGAATAGTGTTCTTCAAGAACTAACATTGTTTTTTTCTTGATTTCTTTGATGATCTAAGCTAGCTTAAGGCCACTCAAGGATCATATAAAGCTTAGTAAGGCTAGATCATACTCCAAGGAAGGTAGACCTCTTGAAACCCTAGCATGTGATTTGAGATTTATGTATTTTTTTGATGGGTTTAGTTTTGTATGATTATAGTGGTGAATATAAGCATGATTAGTTAAGTGGTTTAGTTAATTTAAGAAGCATGATGATTTTGATGCTAATATCAGTAGCTTCTGGACTTGTTGAGATTAAGATCATGTGTATAAGTTGGATTTGTTCCCGGTGTGGCTTGGTATTGTTGTTATGATTTTTGGAACGTGTAAACATAGCCGTCGTAATGCCGAAAATTCGTCAACCCTTGAAATCCGTGCATAGTAGTAGCATATACACACTGTCCAGTCTCGGATTTTGCCATGATAAGCTAGATTATGTTATAAGCTTCGTTTGGATATAAAGTTCGTATGAAACGGATATACGGTTTAGGAGATATGGCCGATTTAAGAAAAGTGGTTCGAAACCGTAAACGAAAGTTCGTAACTGTATTTAAACCTCCTTAACTCGAGTAATACAGTGGTGAATAATGATGATTAAATATTAGAGGTAAAAAGGAAGGTGTGGGAGAAAACCACATGTCGAATAGATCGTTTTCCAATTTTATAAAAATGTTTGAATCAAGGTTAAACGCGAACGAACCCCTAGAAGCATGCTTGATTATGACTTTGGTTAATAACTTAGAAAACGGAAGATAAAACTCGTAGTACAATCTTGATTCGTAAATGATCGATATTAAAACTTACATGGCTTAAGTACGTATTAAGTGTGGGTACAATGACAGGTTATAATAGCGAACGTATGTCGAACCGCATCGGTGATAAAAAGAGTTACACTAAGAGGTGTATAACGAGATAATTCGAAAACGTGTTTCGACTTAAGCGAAGTCTATATTTAATCTTGTAAAGTGTTAAGTGATTAATCCCGAATGCCTTGGCTATTTATAGATCGTCAGGCTGACCCGGGACACGCTACCACTACCCTTATCCGCACTCGCTTTCCAGGCAAGTTTTCGAACCTTTCTTTTTAAAGGCTGTTGTTGTGAATATATATATGTATGTTTTCAGTATACATATGCCATAGCATGCATGCCTATTCTCGAATTATTTTGAAATGCTTGTTCCCTGAATTGTTGTTGGCTTATGAGCGAGATAGCTATTATATCAGTTATAAGCCGGAAATTTCTAAAACCCTTAAGCGAAGGGTAGTTGAATCTCATTCTTTGGTTATAGACCGGGAGTCGTTATTTCTTGATATATTAATATTATTTTCGGAGAAAAATATTTAAGTAAATATTTTCCAGTTATTATTTGGTGAATAATATTGGAATATCCTTTGAGATTATTTTATAAATATTATTCGGATTATTCATCAGATATTTATTTACTCGATGAACATTATCTTTAATAATCATCTAAGGTCGATGTAATATTCGAATATTATTTCGAACTCTCAGCTAAGTTATTTACTTAGAGAATGTTCATTCTTATTTCTTCGATAAATATTATTTTAAATATTCATTCGAGTATATTTATTTAATGAATATTATTTTTAATATTCATTCGAGCCTTATTTATTTAAATGAATATTATTCCGAATATTCATTCAATCTCTATTTATTTTATAAATATTAGTTGAACGTTGATTCGAACTCCAGACATTCGGCAAATATTATTTTAAACATTCCCTTGAGGCGATCAATATTATCTTCGACATTCGTTTAAAGTCGATTCAATTGTTGAACATAATTCCAAACATTCATTCGATAATCATTTCTTCTATAAATATTATTAAGTGAATATTCATTGGTTGTTCAATGAATATTGTCTCAATTATTCAGTCGATCATTATTTCATCAATAAGTATCATTCTTAAATATAATATTCATTATTGATTCAATGAATATTATTTCAATTATCCGTTTGAGGATTATTTCATCAACAAATATTATTATTAATTTGAATATTCATTAATTGTTCAATGAATATTATTCAGAGTATTTACTCAAAGATTATTCCAAGCAACCCTTTTTCAATATCTGTGACTAATAAATATTCTTGGAATATTTATTTAATTCTTCTAACTCGTTTCAAAAATAATTTACTTCATTCGCATAGTATCGTCGACCTTCGAATATTATATGAATTATTCCCAAGTCTTATTATTATTATTATGATATTATCAAGGAAGGTTCTCAGTAATTCCATTCTTCCTTCGATTCGAATATAAGGGAACCTGACTTGAAGAATGTTATTTATCTTGTGACTGCCCGGTCATAAATTATTCATTTCGTTCGCAACTTGGTTGCTATTATTCATGGAATTGTGTATACCCACTCATTATTCGAGGGGTAAGAATGTTGGAACAAGTTGGTATCCATTAACAAGCAGCAGCTTGAAAAATATTGGTGAATTTTCCTTTCCAATTAGATACGACTACTTTGTGGAGTCTTATCAACAAGTATTATACTTGGGGAAAGGGAGACGAACTTTACGTTTCAAGTTATGGATGTGAAATGAACTAGGAGATGCGTAAGTGACCCAGTGGTGCCGGTCCAGCAAATGGCCCAACCGTTGGCCGAGGGGGTTCCAGAGGGCGGTAGACAAGTAAATCCGTCGGTGCTTCCTTCTACATGTAGTAAACAAGAGGTAGGGAGCATAACATGCGACTGATCATCGTGTAAATGCTATGTCTCCTGGCGCGTCAAACTCCAGTATTAGTTCATCACTCAATGTTGGAAATTTTCTGCAACATCATCATGGTTGGCAGAGTCGAAAAGTATTTCAAACTGGAACAGCAATATCTTTCTTGCAAGTTCCTATCTTTTATATAAATGATGCTATCCTGCTTATTTTGGCATAGCATATGCTTCTACGAAATATATATCTGTTGAGTTACCTTGTAACTTCATCCTTCATATTAAACTGGCTCTATTTTCGCAAAGGCATGGCATATGATTTTGAAACATATCTTTGCACTGTCTTATATATTACTGCACAGTTATATATTGTTGGTGGGCTATTGCTCACCCATGCTTATTTATTATGTCACAACAACAGCTAGGTCACATGGCTCGCGTCAGGCGCAGTCGGCGCAAGCAGGTTACCCGACCCACAAGACTACCCGCTGATATCATCGCTGCCATTGCTGAGGTAGCATAGATCAGCAGCCTTTGGTTTACCAGTCTAATTATATGTATCAATAATGATTAATCAACGGCAAAACTCTTAAACTTATGATGTTATCCTTTTGGCTTGTAATAACTTTTATTCGTAAACCCGTAATGTGAGACTTATTTCAATTTCATCTCTGGGACTATAATTGTGTGTGTGTGAATGGATATTATTGTGGGGTCACAGCATGTGATTTATTTATTGTGGACTTAAGTAAAGTATCAATCATGGAAAATAAGACCGTAACGACCCGATCCCGGACCCCGGATCTGGGGGTGTTACACATGTTTTAATATTTGCATACTGATAATTTATACATCATTCAATAATCAAAAGACAAGTAGATAATAAGAAATTGTATTTTCATTAATTGAAAGCATTACATATATGGAAATGAAATACAACATCTTTTTGTCTAACTTCTACTGATAATTCTATACTTGTCTATTGATATGAATTCTGAGGTACAGGACAAGGAGCATCTCAAGAAATCCATCAGGGGATTGAATAGCCTCGTCTACTCTTGGATTCCTTGTCTGGGCGACTTGAATGAGAGTAGCTAACTTAAATGTATAGCATCCCCATCAAGATCAACCTCAGACTCTCGGCCAAATTCTTCATCCTCAAGTTTTGAGGAGGTTAGGGGAAGATTGTATCCAATAGATGGATGTTCTAGGAGAAACCTCTGGATATTATCTGAAACTAATCCATCCATGATTAGTTCGATGAGAAGAGTCATCTTTTCAAAGAGATGATCAAGAACAGGATGTTCATCGACTGTGAAGAATCTAAAGAATGGGTTTGAATGGAACTTTGGTTTGAGAATCATTGGTGAGAAGAAAAGAAATTGAAAGGTTTATGGAGAATGGCATAAGGCGTCTGTTTCTTTTATAGAAAGACGTGAGAAGCTGAACAGTCACTTGGAAGTTTTAATGAAGTCAGATGCTAATTATTGCGTGTGACTGTGTTTCTTGTTTTCAAGAAATGTTGAATATATCTAATCAATTGATTTTTGTTCAGATTAATTGTTTATTTCTTTTTCAGATAAAAGAAAAATGCCACGTGGAAACTCCATATTAAGTCTCTGGAATCAGGATGATATTGATCAGGATTTCAAGTGTGACCATCAGGATTTGAGAATTATTATTATTTTTAAATCACACTGCTTTTCGTGATTATTTTGATGGAGGTCACAACAAGAAAAGGAAGCTGATCAGTATTGATTATTTATACCCTGATTTATTTCATAAAAATCAATTTTGGATTTTATTTTCCAAAAATCATGGATAACCGCATTTTTCAGGGACTGACATCTGTCAATCTACGTGTCAACGTGGGATAGTGGTCTGAAAGATTTGTGAAATATATTTGTTTTGAAACTCTAATTGTGTAATTGCTTTCTCTAATTTTACATTCTCTAAAGCAAAAACACTCTCTAGTTTTCAAAATCACTAATTCATTTCAAGAATTTTTCAAGTTCTTTTCAGATCAAAAATGGCGACTCAGAGAAGATTACCTAAGTCAGTAGCTTTCAAGTTTGGTGACTTTGATTTTATGATGAACAATCATGTAGCAGCTATCACCAACAAGGAAGGAGTATTAACTGATTTTCATCCAATCATGGACTTTCTGGTGAATGGACCATTAAGTTATGCATTGACAGCATCTCCACAAATTAATCAAGCAGATGTCACACAATCTTGGGAGAATGCTGAGGTAATTGATTCTACTCAGAGTCAATCAGGTAAGATTGTTCTACATTTAGGACAAGATTCTTTTGATATTACTGAATCTGTTGTTAATTCAGTACTTCACTTACCTGTTAGATTGAATTATGAGAATGTACCATCTGATGATTGATAAGTGCATATTTTTGCATATTTTTATTACCTATTTATTGCTTGAACTCGTATTTTAATAATTTATTTTGTTGCATTTCAGGAAATTCGTGAATAAATAAAGAAATGGCAAATTAGAGAAATAAAGTGCAAGGAAAGGAAAAAGAGGAAGAAAAAGGACCAAAAAGAAAAAAAGGAAAAAGAATTAGGAGTTTGGTGGAAAGGGAATCTTGGAGGACACATGGAAGGTGGAGATCATCCCAACACACTTAAAAAGTGTATGGCCAAGATCAAGTCTACCAAATCTTAATGGGGAAGGAATCTTTTAATGGCTAGGATTACACCACCACACACACCAAATGTAAGGTCAAGATTAACCCACACCCCCCTAAACCCTAATTCACATCCTATAAATACCCCCTCATTTCCCTTGTAAAAAACATGTAGTGTAATATAGTGTAGATCTTAGGAGTAGTGTAGTGTAGTGTAGTTTAGGGTAGATTTAAATTCTTGTATTTTCTTAGTTTCAAATTTTGTAAACACTTCCTTTTATTTTAATGCAAATTTCCATTTCCTTTAATTTCTTGTCTTGCTCTTTCATTATTGTTGCCTTGTTTCGTTACTTTCGTAAATCCGTTTAGTGGACAAAGTAGCGAAATGCTAACCACTTGGGGTTGAAAGTAACGAATTTTAATTTCTTGTTTTTAGTTAAAAAATCATGTTTGTGCCCCTTTAAATCTCAATTTTATTGTGGGCATTTTAATTCCAAATTTTAGTATAATTTCAGTTTCGTACTTAATTTCTTTACTTACGTATTTAATTATATATATAAAAAAAAAAAAGATACCTAGTTTTCTGTCTCGTTTTGATTTATTTAATTCCAAGCATTTGGTCATTTACTCTGTTTCTTTTTACAGCTTAGCACAAACCCATTTCCGTCTCTTGTTGCCTCTTTCTTTTCGAATTCACAGAACAACTCTTCCCTTTGTCTTTCTTGTGAGATTGTGATGCTGATGTTGCCGAGTTCTGGATTGTGTTTTTGTAGCCGAGTTGTGTCTGTTTCGTTTGATTTTCAGCGAGTTTTTGGAGTTAAATGTTTTTGAGTTTTTGAGTTCACTGATTTAAATGTCGTTTTTGTGTTGTTCGTTGTCTTCCTACTTTGTTGTAGTGCTAGCTGTAGTGTTACTGAGTCTCGTTTGTGTTCTTCTGAGTCTTTTGAATTGAATCCAGTTCACTGTGTGAGTTATGTGTAGCTGTGTTTTTGGTTTCGATTTGTTAATACTGCCGAGTTGTAGTTCGAGTCTGTGTTCTGAGTTTGATTTGTTTATGCTTAAGTTTATGACTTCTTTTCCCTTTCCGCGAGTTTACTGATTTTCGTTTACTTTTTCTTGTTTTGTTGGTCAAGTCCATGGCTGTCGAGTTGAGTTATTTGCCCAGTTGTTTTCGAGTCTTACTGAATCAAGGTGTCTGTGTTTGAGCTTTCACTATGAGACGTGTTTCTATTTTTGCTGCATTTTTGAGTCCGGTTTGGTTGTAATCTAGAGCCTGAGTTTGCTTGTTCTATTTAAGTGTCGTCGAGTAGTTTTGCTGCGAATTTCTGTCAATTTCTGAGTAGGTGTACTGAGTTCACTTGTTCCGTGTTTTAGTTCGAGCATTCATTGAGTTTTTGCTGGTTTTTGGTTTTGTTCGAGTAACGTTCCCTGGTTCTTGTTTACTGCGTCTGTCGAGTTGGTTCCGAGTTTTGGTCATTTGGATTGTTCTTATTGATTGTTTGTGGCTAGTTCAATTTACGAAGCTCTCATTCTTACTAAAATGTTCTGTTAATAAGATCAATTTTTAATTCGAATTTAGAATTTAGAATAATTTAGTTAATTGATTAAAAATCAGAATAAATATTTTCTTCAAAATAGTTTAAATTTCCTTTTAATAATTAAATAGTATAAATTCAAAATTTTCGAAAATCCAATTGTCCTTTTCCGATTAAATTAAAAATTAAGTCTCGCGAAAATGTTAGTCTCCGTGGATCGATACCTAAAATATTTCAACGAACGTGGATCGATACCTAAAATATTTCAACGAATGAACCGTGCGCTTGCGGTTTTAATTGTCATTTATTTTAGCACATCAAGTTTTTGGCGCCGCTGCCGGGGACTAATTATTTTTCGCGCCTTGATTTTTAGTTTTTCGGATTAGTTTTATTTCTTGCCTTATTTTTGTCTCGTTTTTTTTTTTTAGGAAAGTTTGAAATTCGGAAATCTCTCACGGAGCTTGGAACAAATCGGAATCTTTGGAAGCATACTTCGGTAACCCGTATCTCACTCTTTTCGCCTTTCGATTTTTTGAAAATCACAAAAAAATCAAAAAAATCAAAAATCACAAAAAAATTGAAAATTGAAAAATCCAAAAAAATTAGTTGTAAATACATAATTGTTGCATCATGCATTCATCACCTAGGGCACATCAGCTAGATTTTATTTTTTGTTTTTAATTTTTCGTACCTATTAATTTTGGTGATCGCGGGAGTACCCCAAGGTACGTTTAATTTCTTTCTTTCTTTAGATTAAATCACGTAGTGTAAGCATCCATATTTGTTTATAATTTTTGTATATATAATTGTTTGTTGCATCATTTTGTAAATAAACTTTAAGGGCAAAACCCACTACAAGATAAGGGAAGGGATTTCATCACTCTTTCCTTAGCCCAAAAACAAATAAATCCTTCATTTTGCATTCCCTAGCCATTAATAAAATTAATTAGACATTTTCCCATAGGAATTCGCGCTCAATTAGGAAGGTACCTAAGAAACGAAGTAATCATTATTTATTCCGACTTTTTGGTGTCTAGGCAAGCGAGAGCTTACCTGGCCAATTTAGATTCGGTGTCTAAGTGACGAGTTTGGCCTCTTGGCAATGCCTGCTCTAATCTGGCCGAATCGGTCCGAATAAATTCTGATTTACCGAGTTTTTGGTGGTCCTTACGGTTAGGAGCAAGGTCTAGTTACTTTATTAAGGAACCTAGGTTTAGAATTTTTCTTTTTAATTTTACACCCTTTCATTTTGTGTGTTTTATTTTCGCACTTACTTGCTACGTGGTTTTATCCTTGATCAATCTTTACCATGTCCGTAGCATTTAGGGAGCGTTATTACCAAGGTTTGGATTTTGACAAGGAGATAGCATATAATACGATGTGGTGTGAGTCAACTAGGGAACCTAGTGTATATAACGAGTCGTCTAGTACCTTTAGTGATTTGCATTATAGTGAAAACAATACTGCAATCGACTCTGAATTAGATGCTCTTACTAGACGAATCGAAGCTTTAGAAACCCTTAGTGGCCCTTCACACACGTCTTGGCACCCAAATTTCAACTCTCCGAGTCTCAATTTTCAACATGGCCCCGACTCTCAACAAGTCAACGCCATGCTTCAACCAACCTTTCGAAATGACCATTTTACATCGTTTTCTAATTTCGGTTGGAGAGATTATCCCGATCTCTCATGGAACCAAGGTCATAGCTATCAAACTCCGCCTCCACATTTTCAAGAATCGAACTCTTATCCAATTCCAAGTCAAGTTCCTTATTCGAGTTCAAGTCAAACACCCTCCCACCCACCCGGATTTCATGATTCAAGTAGGCAACTTGACACCTTAGAAAAGAGTATCGAGGCTTTATTGATTTCTCAAGAAAACTTCATGCGAACCAGAACTTCTGATAGGCAAATTTTAAACTCTAATGCTCAAGCCTTATCTAAGTTAGAATGTCAAGTGAATCAATTAGCCACCATGTGCGAGCGTGAGACAATAACCACCCCGAACCCACCCGAGGTCAACCCTGAATTTCTTATCACTCAAAGACCTATCGATACTTTCGATGATATCATTTCTCCTAGGTCTAATGTTCAAGTTGACACTCCTTTCGGTGGTGATTCACATGAAGAAGATCTTAATGCTGATATCATTCTTTCTCTAGGTCAAACGAAGAATCCCGATGATTCTGAGTTTGTGGCTTCACCTAGACAACCATCATCTTCTTCTAGTGAACTTTTCTTTTCCTCTTCCAAACCTCTTCCCGAAAAACCTAAAGAACTTCATACTCAACCAATAGGAACTAATCTAGTTAAGGAGGTTGTTTCAAGGTCAAATTTGGACGATCATGAGATTGAGCCTCTTTCTAAACAAGATTTTCAATTGCATTACGAGACCAATCGAGAGCTTCACGAATCTTTTAAAGATTTGACCTCGGAAGAAGTGTTTGGAGAGATGAAGAATATTTGTTCCAAAATGGAAACCCAACATAAGGATAGTTCTTGTGATTCTTATTCTGTTGGTGAAACGTTTTTCGAAGAGCCACCCCCACCCGTTTCTATTTCTTCATTTTCCACTCGTTCTCCATCTTTCATAAAAACTCATGATATTCATGACCAACATCTTATCGTAATTAATTTGCTTAAACAACAAAAAGAAGCATCTTCATGGTCTATGGATAAAGTTAGGAATATGAGTTTTATTCTTGCGCCTAATCGGATCGTTCGAGTGGTCTATG
Source organism: Kitagawia praeruptora (assembly GCA_037693485.1). Lineage (NCBI taxonomy): Eukaryota > Viridiplantae > Streptophyta > Magnoliopsida > Apiales > Apiaceae > Kitagawia > Kitagawia praeruptora. The sequence goes on from CM075352.1 coordinate 132,693,580, forward strand.
CTATTTTTGTGGGTGAGTTTCTAAAATATGATGTTTCTGTAACAAAGATAGTTTTTCCAAGAGCAGGTATTGGTTAGTAAATATTTGTTTTGTCCCTCCCATAGTAGAATGTAGGTATGGGGGAGGATTTGCGTGCGTGTGTGTGTTATTTTTCTTTCGTAGTTTTTAGCAATTTTCAGTCTCCGTCATCCCTTATCAGGTATTTCCTCAACTTTATCCTTTCTCATTTCTCATTTCTCTTGCATTCGCATACATTGAGGACAATGCATGATTTAGGTATGGGGGAGGTTTTTAGTGTAAATATTAAAATTTGAAAAATCCAAAAAAATTAAAAAATGAAAAAATCAAAAAGAGTTCTTTTTCTAGTTTTGTTAATTGATTGCTAGTTGCTTGATGCACCCTTGCATGCTATGATAATCTTATGACCCATTAGATTTTGTTTGAGAAGTGATTTGCTAAAGTTCTTGTTCACACACTCACACTAGTAAGGTGAAGCTAGTAGACTTATTTGAATTGTGCATGAAATTAGAAGGTCATGATTAGGTGTAAGATAATTTGGTCTTTATGCTTTGAATACAAGTAGGTGCATTGAGGAAACCATTTCTTGAGATTGATTATGTTTTACTACACCAAGTGAGATTTTGAGCCTTTATGCACATCTTTTGCATTTATATTCTTTTGCTTGAGTGTCCACTTGTCATTTGCATTGCTAGCACTTGTTTGAATTCTATCTTGAAATGCATGACATTAATTGATGATAAAATGATAAAGGCATTTAGGAATAACCTATATTTCCAAAAATATCCACACCATGCTTATGTGATCAATAAGTTAACCCTTTGAGCTTAATCATATTCTTTCGGTGACACACCACATTACTCGCCTAAGACCTATTTCTTGTTTAGCCTTACGTATTCTTGATCCCATTTTGTCAAAGGCTAGTAGGTACTTGGTGGAGCAATAAGGTGTGTGAAAAGGGTTTACTTTTGTTCATAACTTTTGAGGAAATATTTGTTGTTACCTTGCTAGTCGATTTTCAAATCAAATCTAAAGGAGGATTATTGTTACATTTATTTTAGCTCTAAATAAACAAAAAAAAAGTGAAAAAAAAGAAAAAAAAGAGAGAAAAAAAAAAGAAAAAAAAAAGAAAAAAAAATACATATGAGAGCATACTTATGTTTTTTGTAATCCTCCTTCATTACGACTATTCAAGGCTTTTTGTTGAAAATTGAAAATGAATTGTGTGGGGAAGGAGTTTGGTGTTGTGTATGACATTCTTGGTAACTACTAGCTTTTGACACTTCACCTTATTCTGGCCTTTCTTGACATACCTTGTCCCTAGCCCCATTACAACCCTAATAAAGACCTTTTGATTGTCATTATTAATGTACGTTGTGATTCAAGTTGGGATGATACCAAGTGTCAAGCATGCATTTGATTTAGTTGGAATTGAGTGATACACTTACCCTTGTTTTTGAGTGAATATTCTCTTCTGAGTGAAAGGTGAGGTATTGCTTATCCGTTTTTTGCATAAGAGATCTCAAGTTTTGACTCTGAGGTGTGCTCTTGTAGTCTTAGCATGATTACCAATAATTTTTGCATTTGACATGAACTTGTAATCCCTCTTGTATGTTCTTTAAGTAGACTATGTGAATCCTTGCACTTTCCACACCAAGACTTTGCAAACTCATTTTGATGCTTAAGTTGATGTGTCATGAGAGGACATGTGTGTGGTGTGCATTGCCATGTGATCTTTTATACAAACTAGATGAATTTTGTGGGTACATTCACTATAGGCCCTCACGAGACCTTACTCGTCCACTAGGGCTGCCTAGGGGTTTAAAGGGCTTGTTGCATATGCCAAATGCAACCGTCACACCTACGAAAAGGAGTTTAGGACTTTACATCTAGATTTTATTTTTCTTTTTGTTTTACTCGAGGACGAGCAAAAGATAGGTATGGGGGCATTTGATAAGTGCATATTTTTGCATATTTTTATTACCTATTTATTGCTTGAACTCGTATTTTAATAATTTATTTTGTTGCATTTCAGGAAATTCCTGAATAAATAAAGAAATGGCAAATTAGAGAAATAAAGTGCAAGGAAAGGAAAAAGAGGAAGAAAAAGGACCAAAAAGAAAAAAAGGAAAAAGAATTAGGAGTTTGGTGGAAAGGGAATCTTGGAGGACACATGGAAGGTGGAGATCATCCCAACACACTTAAAAAGTGTATGGCCAAGATCAAGTCTACCAAATCTTAATGGGGAAGGAATCTTTTAATGGCTAGGATTACACCACCACACACACCAAATGTAAGGTCAAGATTAACCCACACCCCCTAAACCCTAATTCACATCCTATAAATACCCCCTCATTTCCCTTGTAAAAAACATGTAGTGTAATATAGTGTAGATCTTAGGAGTAGTGTAGTGTAGTTTAGGGTAGATTTAAATTCTTGTATTTTCTTAGTTTCAAATTTTGTAAACACTCCCTTTTATTTTAATGCAAATTTCCATTTCCTTTAATTTCTTGTCTTGCTCTTTCATTATTGTTGCCTTATTTCGTTACTTTCGTAAATCCGTTTAGTGGACAAAGTAGCGAAATGCTAACCACTTGGGGTTGAAAGTAACGAATTTTAATTTCTTGTTTTTAGTTAAAAAATCATGTTTGTGCCCCTTTAAATCTCAATTTTATTGTGGGCATTTTAATTCCAAATTTTAGTATAATTTCAGTTTCGTACTTAATTTCTTTACTTACGTATTTAATTATATATAAAAAAAAAACAAAAAGATACCTAGTTTTCTGTCTCGTTTTGATTTATTTAATTCCAAGCATTTGGTCATTTACTCTGTTTCTTTTTACAGCTTAGCACAAACCCATTTCCGTCTCTTGTTGCCTCTTTCTTTTCGAATTCACAGAACAACTCTTCCCTTTGTCTTTCTTGTGAGATTGTGATGCTGATGTTGCCGAGTTCTGGATTGTGTTTTTGTAGCCGAGTTGTGTCTGTTTCGTTTGATTTTCAGCGAGTTTTTGGAGTTAAATGTTTTTGAGTTTTTGAGTTCACTGATTTAAATGTCGTTTTTGTGTTGTTCGTTGTCTTCCTGCTTTGTTGTAGTGCTAGCTGTAGTGTTACTGAGTCTCGTTTGTGTTCTTCTGAGTCTTTTGAATTGAATCCAGTTCACTGTGTGAGTTATGTGTAGCTGTGTTTTTGGTTTCGATTTGTTAATACTGCCGAGTTGTAGTTCGAGTCTGTGTTCTGAGTTTGATTTGTTTATGCTTAAGTTTATGACTTCTTTTCCCTTTCCGCGAGTTTACTGATTTTCGTTTACTTTTTCTTGTTTTGTTGGTCAAGTCCATGGCTGTCGAGTTGAGTTATTTGCCCAGTTGTTTTCGAGTCTTACTGAATCAAGGTGTCTGTGTTTGAGCTTTCACTATGAGACGTGTTTCTATTTTTGCTGCATTTTTGAGTCCGGTTTGGTTATAATCTAGAGCCTGAGTTTGCTTGTTCTATTTAAGTGTCGTCGAGTAGTTTTGCTGCGAATTTCTGTCAATTTCTGAGTAGGTGTACTGAGTTCACTTGTTCCGTGTTTTAGTTCGAGCATTCATTGAGTTTTTGCTGGTTTTTGGTTTTGTTCGAGTAACGTTCCCTGGTTCTTGTTTACTGCGTCTGTCGAGTTGGTTCCGAGTTTTGGTCATTTGGATTGTTCTTATTGATTGTTTGTGGCTAGTTCAATTTACGAAGCTCTCATTCTTACTAAAATGTTCTGTTAATAAGATCAATTTTTAATTCGAATTTAGAATTTAGAATAATTTAGTTAATTGATTAAAAATCAGAATAAATATTTTCTTCAAAATAGTTTAAATTTCCTTTTAATAATTAAATAGTATAAATTCAAAATTTTCGAAAATCCAATTGTCCTTTTCCGATTAAATTAAAAATTAAGTCTCGCGAAAATGTTAGTCTCCGTGGATCGATACCTAAAATATTTCAACGAATGAACCGTGCGCTTGCGGTTTTAATTGTCATTTATTTTAGCACAACAATGATAATGTAAGAACTATGTTGTCTGAATTAGGTTATAGTGGACCTCTAGACAACATGAGCCAGTTGAATAGGTCTTTTCTTAGAAAGGAATGGTCTTTCTTCTTTGATCAAATTGCTAAATGTTTTACTGGTAAATGTAGTTCTTTTCAGCAAATTACTTCTGTTACATCACATATTGCTTATAGTTTGCCTTATGACAGAGTAATTAACATTGGTCACATTATCTTAAGTCAGATGAGTATTAAACTTGGATTAAGAGATCAAAACAGGAAAATGGTTTATTATCATAGATTTATGCAAATGTTTATTAACCATTTTATTCCTGATGTTGAAGCTAGATTTGGTAGGGAACATTGTGTTTCTTCTTATGAACAGCAAAAGAGAATTTTCTCTGACATTACAAAGAAGGACAATGAAAAGAATCTAGATAAAATACCTGAAATTCATTATCTACATCATGTTCAGGTAATTCTTAAAACTCATCTTCCTACTCTCTACAATTCTTCTTTCTTTTGTGGTGAAATGGCTCAGGAATCTCATTTGGAGGAGAACCCACCTGTGTCTACCTAAGTAGCCCAAAACATTAGAGTCTCTGAAACAATTCAAGAACCAAATTTTGATCCACAGCCTATTGTTTCAAAGAAACCAACCTCTGGTGTTTCTCAAAAGACATCAGTTGTAAGGAAGAGAAGATTTATTGTGTCAAGTAGTAGTAATTCTAGTGAAGATGATGATGATTTAACTCTTGCTGAGAGAGCAGAATTGAAGGCTGCAATTTAACTTTCTCTGTTAGCACAAAGAGATGAAAAACCTAGCCACAGCCAGGCTGCAGTCTCCCAAAAGGCTGTAGTTCTTAAAAAGGGAAAACAGTTACTGGATACTGTCTCTCAAAAGACTGTGTCTATTGAACAAAGATCTCATCCCAAGATCACTTCTGTGTCTACACCTCTTGAGTCTTCTCAGGATAAATCTTTTGCTCACTATACCAGGAGAACAAGGAGAAAGATTCAATTATCACCTACACACACAGAGTCTAGTCCAACTAATATCATGCAGGTCTCTACAAATGAAGCTACAATCAAGTCAGCAAATGACCAAAGAGATCTGGATATTGATTCTTCATGGGAAACTACATTATCATACAGACTAGCTATGGGACTAATTTCTCTCAAAGTGAAGTTGTCAAGGCCTGTTCTAGATTTTTTGGTTGAAAGAGTACCAAAACTTTTATTTCCATATGAATATGGACTTCTACATCAAAGACTTGACTTAATGAAGATGTATTTCTATGTATCTGTCAGAAGACAATTAGTCAAGAAATTTGGACTCTCGAAGCATGTTGCACTTCAATCACTTCATGCATATTTATTTGACAAAGATGTCATTATTGAAGATGCCTCAGCTCAAGGTGAACAACTGGAGGAAGTAGATAGAGGAATGCAGTCAATAGAAGATACTATTGCACCAGTGGTGAATAGTAGGAAAGATCAGATCACAGTCACTGCAACACAAGAACCATCTAGTCAGAGGTTGGATGACTCAGGAGCTGTGATAGCTGATGTTGAAAGGTCTTCTGTGATGACTGAGAATGCAAGTGAGATACCCTATGATATGGGAGGAATAACTTTGACTGGTTTTCTTGAAGATCAAACAAACATTGTTCAGTCAGAGTCTATTCACCTTGAGGGTGAGTCTCAGCAAACAACACTTAAAGACGGTGATGTACTAATTATGGTGTCTAATGAAGTATTACTGAAGACATCAGAGTCTAGTAAAGAACCTGAAAGTGGTATACTGGAGCCTGTAGTCTCTGGAAGGAAAGAAGATGATTGTATGGGTTTAGAGACTATAGTAGCTCACTCCTTGGAGAAAACCTCAAGCTACTTGCCAAATGAGGAACCCTCTCTCCATGTGAGTTCAGGTATAAAAACTTCTTCTAAACTCTATTTTTCTGTAGGTCATGAGAGCACTTATCCAAATTTGAGTGATACACTTGAAAAGATGGACTTAGATCCATAAACTGAGAGGCTGGCTCCTGACCAGGCAAAAGGTGAGGTAGAAAGAGTGTTGACTTTAGTAAGTCAAAGTGAGAATGAGGGTATGGATGATCAACTCCATAGTAAGGGAGAGAAAATTAGGAAACCATCATTTGATTTCTGGGATCAGGTTTTTCCTGAATCTTGGTCTGAAAATTTGGGTATGGATGCTGGTACTTATTCATTCATCAAAATGTATCAGAAGAATGACCTAGCACATCACAATGCAAAGCCAGAAGTTAAAGCTCAGAAGCAAAAGGAGAGGCTTGCAGGAATCATTAACAGAAGAGGTGCCAGGATAAAGCAATCTCTTGATACATATGTACCAGATGAAGTTCCTAATGATCCTAGTGTTCCTTTGTATGTACTTCCAATATCAGCTAGAATTGAGACATCTACAGTCTCTGATCACTCTATAGAGGAGTCAGGATTTGAAGATGTTAGTACACAGAATACTGGTGAAGGAGATGATGACCATGTTTCAGCTCCAGATCAGAAAGATGAAGATGTTGATACTTCTAAACAGATTTTATTACTTGAATATCATACAACTCAAGCACCTTCTTCTACAAGACTTGAAGATACAGTTCTTTCTGATTCTGAAGATTCTAGAAGCACTTCCAACATTGAAGTTCATTCTGATGTTTTGAAAGATATTCAGAATTCTCAAATTGCTATGCAAACAAGACTTCAATCACTTGAAGATAACCAAGTCACAATTATGGAAAATCAAGCAGTTCTGATGAATATCATTTGTTCTGTTTTTGAATCTCTTGGAATTAATGTTGCTGATGTCAAAAAGGGGGAGATAAAGACAGATCAAAGACAACAACAACAACAACACCAGACTGGGGGAGATATAAAGAGCAGACAAAGGGAAGTAAAAAGAAGAACTAGGAGTGACAGTGGTGAATCTCAGCTAGGGAGTGATAAAGGAAGAGCAGCATTAATAGTTAAAATTCTTTCTTCTAGGTACTAGATAAATGGGAAGGAGGTACTTAACTTCATAACTCTACATTCATAAATTCTATTCTAGTTGTATTGTTATATGTTTTGACATCCACAACTTAGATTTATGCTTCAGATTTTAAAGCATAAATAGGGGGAGATTATTAGGAATAATTCATAAGTTGTGATGTTAAGAATAGAAATTACTTATACTTCTTGTAATCCTGATCTTATAAAGGATTTAGCACTATATATATAGGATTTATGTGTAAAACAGTTATCTGTACAGTTTAGTTAGGAATGAACAGTGTATCGGAGACTACATGTCAGGAACAAAGAGCAAATCTTGATGACGGTCTAATACTGATGATGATCAGATACTGATGCAAGATGAAATCCTGATATCAGTCTTGTTACTGATGATGTCATTGTGGATGCTACAGAAACTGGCAAGTGCTATAAAACAGGATCGTTGTTTGAAGAACAAGCAAGAAGATATTATGAAGGAAAGAGTTTTCTATTGAAGGAAACTATCGACTAGAAGGCAGAACATTGTCATGTATAGATTATATCTTTCTGTTATTAGTTGATAGGAAGCATTATAAATACTCTCCCTATATCATTGTAAAAAGGGTCGAACAAGTGTGTGTTGTGAGTTCGTGTGCGTAGCTCTGTATAAGGTTTGTATTCAAGAATTCGAAACAAACAGAGAGAGAGATTTGTATTGTCAGCAGTTGCTAAAGGTATTGTACACCTTTGGTAGAGTTTGTATTTGATCTTATTAATACAAACAGAGTTTGATTCATTCGTTTATTCTTGTTCATATAATCAAGAAAAAATCAGACACGATTATATAACTTGTATTCAACCCCCCCTTCTACAAGTTATTCGAGTTAACACGAATCTCTGACTTCTTGAATGCAAGACTTCTCGAATAGACAAATGTACTTCTCGAATTGGTACTTAGGCAAATTCTTAATTTTCTTTAAATCCCAACTGTGATTATTTGACAGTCTTTATCTTCTTGCTTGAGGCATGAACCTTGGAACTTCTTCCAAGCATTATTCTTGACTTTATAAGTACAGTTACACAACTAGGATTTGATGCCTATTACAAGTACAAAACAAATAGAAACTCCACAACTAGAGGTTCCCTCAGTTAAGAGGTCATGTAGGTATGATAGAATATATTTTTATATATATTTTAGATGATTTTATTCTCATATTTATTATGTTTTGCATTGATTTGGATTTTTTATTTAATAGATTTGATTGTTTTATTGTAGGAAATAAAGAATTCATGACTTGGAAGGATTTGTAGCAAAAAGAGCTATTTTGGAGATAAAATAGGAGAAAATTCGTATTATTGGGCTACACGGGCTGCCTACACTGTTTGAGCCATATCTTGAGTTCCAGAAGTCAGAATTTGACGATCTTACTGTCCACGCGAAGCTTGTGGAATTTTATTTAATTCAGAGGTGGTCCAGTAAGCAAAATCCAACTGGAAGAGCCCAGAAACAGAGGAGAAAAAGAAGTGACGAATTTTACAAGAAAATCCTATTTAATTATGGATATCTTTTTGTAAATTGATTAGAATATTAAAAATACTTTTATTAGGAGATAGAGATCAGATTTTATTGGGGAGTTTTATTTTAAAAGAGAAAAAGAAAGTGGAAAGAGGGGGGATATAGACATACAGACGTATTTTTTTATTTTTGACAGAAGCTAGGGTTTTATTTTCTTCTCTCCATCTTTGCAAGCTCAATTTAATTCTTGAATTTAATTGTTCTTCGTTATTCAAAGGTTTAAGGTATTTCTTATCTTCTCCTTATTAATTACATGTTTATTATGGCTTTCTTGATTATTATTGTTAGTTTTAATCTTAGAATGAGTGAGTAGTTTAATTCTAGGGTATTAAGGGGAGCCATGTTTGCACCATGATTTGAGCTTAATTTGATTAGTAAATTGATGGGTAGAGAGTAATTCTGATTGATATGTTCTAATTCTTAATTTGTGTAATTGCACAATATCACGGATTAATCGATTGCAATAGGAGTAATAGATCGAAAGATTTTACTACTAGAGGCTTACATACAATTAGCGGAATTGAAGGTGATTGTGGAAGCATCATTAGATATTCTGAGAGTGATAATGCTTGAAAAAGATTAACCATTGCTTTAATTACTTAATCCCATTAAAAAGCTATACCTTTGTGATTTGTTTGGTGTAAGCATGGTGAACCTGAATTGCCCTAGATCCCTTAATTAATTGATTTTAAACCTTTGTTAAATTTGTTTTAGTAGTTAACACAATTCTCCAACAATCGTTTGTGACTAGAAACAATTGATAATAGTTGAATTGAAATTGAAACTGTCTCCTTGAGGAATCGACCCGTATTTGCTAGTATCTACTACAATTGATACCGTGCGCTTGCGGTTAGACATAATTTTACACATCAAGGTAATGCATAGCATTACACATACTTAGGCTTGTTATATTATGAGCACAGACATGTCTCTGTGACCAACAATCTCCCCCAAATTGTGAGTAAGACCCTTAGTCACAATTTCATGCCTGATAACAAGCCTAACATACATAAAGATAAAACTTTGACAAGTACAGGTATGTAGATTGATTGAGAACATGAATGGAATTACAAGTTGAGTAATCTTACAATATGGTGAAATACTAGCCATTCTCATTTGATTCCATCTCCATTGCTTTGGCTTGTTGATCATCATATGCTTTCTGTTTCCTTTCTTTCTCCCTCCTTGCATTCTCATCCATAGCTCTTATGATTTCTACCATAACATCCAATTCTTCAAGCAGGATAGGGTTTTTGAAGTCTTCAAGTACTGGTTTTCATATGTTGGAAGGATAATGATTGAGTAGGTTCATTCTGATGTTAACATGATCTCCATTTCTCCTCCTATACTTTACAACATAGGGATTGAATTGAACTCTACACAATCCCTTTGCCCTTAGCTCTTCTACTTCAACTTCCATTCTATCAATTTCTTTCTCCCTTTCTAGCCATTTCTCAAAACATCCCTTCCTTATTTCTTCAGCATGATCTCTCTTCATTTTCACAAAGTCAATCAGCTCCAGCTTCCATACTCTCTCCACTTTGTTTTCAGTATCCAACAGTGCAATGATTCTTTCTATCTCATATAACTTGCCCCAATTTTGACAACCCCCTTGTTTGAATTTCATCCGTCTCCCATCAGTGTACTTGATCTCAAGGTAGTCATTCACAATTGCAGTAGAGTAGATTCTTTGAGCTTTTAGAAATTGCAGTTGATCTTCATCAAAATCTTCATCAAGTGGTTGGAGTTTCAGTCCTGGATAGATAGTTAGGGCTCTAGACTTGGGTGGCTTCACTCTTCTTTCAGCTTGTTTGAATTTGACCTTTTTCACTTGGTGACTTGGCAGAAACTTGTGACCTTTGTTGGTAGACCATAGTAGTATTCCATTAGCAGTTTGCTTTCTAAAACATACATATGGTTTCTTGATTTGAATCTTCTTCTCTTCTTGAGGTGGTAAAACAGTTGCAGAGGCACTAGTAGAAAACGGGTCTTTTACGTCGGTTAAATCGACCTTATACGTCGGTTAAATGGCGACGTATGGGCAGGCGATGTATAAAGTCATGAGTCTTTTACGTCGGGTAAAAAGGCGACGTATATTGTATCCTTTTACGTCGGTTCTTCTAAACAACCGACGTATAAGATCCAAAAAAATTAAAAAAAAATAAGAATAATTCATTAATAACCGACGTATAATGTTATTCTTTTACATCAGTTCCCCTAAACAACCGACGTAAAAGGTCCAAGAAATTTAAAAAAAAATTGTTTTTTTTCTCTGTAACACAATAAAAAAAAGCATCACCCAGTCACCCAGTAACATCAAACCGAGTCAACTCGCACTCGCAGTCACACAGTAAATGAATGAGTATTACATCTTTCAGAATTTCTGGAAATATAAACTCAATTTTTTACATGAATACAAGAATGTGTATCATAGAACTAATGACACCTGAAGCTAGTCAGGCTGATTAAACATTTACATATACAGAAGCACAGCTAAGGAGCAGCTTTTGAAAATCATCAATGGAAAGGAAGATCCAAGCAAACTCTGAATGATTTTTAATCTTGAATCATGATGAAGATACACAATCCCCCGAGCTATGCCCAATGCTATATCAAACCGTTTCTTCCAATTTAGCATGTTTCTTCTTTCATTATCTGAATTAAGAAAAAGCAGACATAATATCAGCATAGTGTAATTAAGTAATTAACATAGCATGCTCTATTTGATTATGGTAATTATGCATACCTTATAGACAGAGCCAAAACCACCTTGTTCAACTTTATGATCCAGAGAGAAATTATCAGTTGCAAGTATGATAGTGCTTAACCAAAATAGTTTTATATCAACTGTACTACTTGTCCTTGTGCCACCGAATTCTTCTCCCTCTAGAGAGCTGCGGGCAGACATTGTGCGAAAGCTGGAAAGGCCAATATCACCAGGGTAAGTAAACCCCTGGTTCCGATGGTGAGGTCCGTTGCTAAAAGTCCGAAAGCCAGAACTTGTTGTTGCCATAATAATCTCATCATCTAGCAAGTCGTTGATAATGTCCAAATGCGGAAAATCTTCAGCCGATACACCAGCATTCTGACGCCCTGACGTGCCCACAGGAAATCCAACAGGAAACTGATCATGAGATCTGTTTTGCAAGACTTGTCCAGATCAAAGTTTTGAATGTCACTACGCAAGGAATGGTCTCCGTTTATGCTTCTGCTGGTATCCCTTTGATGGTTCTCCATCCATCGAGGCCCGTTCTGTATTGGAGAATTTCAATTACTCCTGCTGCTGTCCCTTCTATCCCAACGAAATGTTAGACCTGACCGACTTTGTGTCTATCCTTTCAGAGCTCTGGGCTAAATACATTGGTGCAGACATCACTGATGACGGTTGTGAATGCGATGAATTTACTGTTGAATTTGGTGACTGGGTATGAGTGTAACCTGCTGAACTAGCAGTAGCATTGCTTCCCATCATAGCATTTCGATACGATTGAGGTACATGACTAGCATTTCGATACGATTTAGAGACTGTGCTGTTTGGACCATAGGAACAACAGGTGTGCATATTTCGGGACCTGAAATGAAGGGTGCACTTAATGGCCTCTAAATGCCTGGCTGCATCATAGTAGGCTTCACATGCCGGGATACAGGCTTTTCAGTTGTAGCTGACATTTGCACAATATTTGACTTTTCAGATGAGTCAGGAACTAACTGAGAGATTGGTTTCTCAGTAAGCCTTGGCATTGCTGTTTTAGCAACTATCGTTTCAGAAGCAGTCTTTGACTGTAGTTTTGGCAAGACAGAAGATGAGAAATTCTTCCCTGGGCTCATCGAAGAGGACTGGATTGCTGTTGTCTTCACTTTGATAGGTTTTTCCACACCAACCTCCCTTGTCACAACAGACGATTTTCTTTGCGGAGACAGGATCTGTCAAATACAAAAATCAATGGAACATACTTACAGATGGAACCAAAAGACTGGAGGGAATTTGTATTGGAAAGCTAACCTGTGACTAATTTCAAGAAAATAGCAAAAAAAATTTCAAACCCAACTCTATGAATCGATTCACAAGAACAATATGACCAGCAGCTGCAAATTTCTTGTTACTATGTACTACATAGTGATCACCCAACCTCTATTTTTCCAAATCCAGCTTTCTCTAAGGCATCAGTCCTCCACAAGGCCTCTAAAACAAACTGAAAAAAACACAAATCAATAACGAAAAAAACAAAAAATCAAATCAAACATCACAAATTCCACAAAAATCATCAGTAACAATTTTCTTCTTAATCGAAACATTCGAAGAAGACGGAGGTGACAAAGGAGCAGAATCCCTCACACCCTGCGTTGACATAACTATCCCTCATCCCCCTCCTCTCAGCAGTGAAGTCGACGCTGCAAAAACAATCATCAAAACAAACAAATTCAATACAAAAAATCCAAACCTATGAGTCAAAAATTTTCTACTAGTGGGTTGAGAGAGAGAGAGAGAGATTGAGGGAAGAGAGTGGAGAGTGGAGAGAAAGAGATTGAGACGGGAGAGAGAGAAGTGAAGGGAGAGCGAGACGTGAGCAGGGAGAGAGAGAGACGCGATATAATTCGGTCGAGAGAGAGAGAGAGATTGTGAAATTGAATAATATTGAATAATAATTGTGAGATTGTGAGATTTTTAAAAGAGAGTTAAAATGGGAAAAAAAATGAACGGATGAGATCTAATAATAATGAATCTGTGTGCTTAATCCAATGGCTGACAACAATTTAAAGAAGCACAATCCGTGTGCTTCCTCAACACCCAATAGTAATGTGACACGTGGTGACACATCACCTTTTTTTAAAGGTTTTGTACGTCGGTTATATTTAGAGCGATGTATAATATCATCATATACGTCGCCTTTTCTCAACCGATGTATAAAGTAGGATTATATACGTCGCCTTTTTATCAACCGACGTATAAAGTAGCATTATATACGTCGCATTTTCTTCAACCGACGTATAAAGTAGCATTATACACGTCACCTTTTCTTCAACCGACGTATAATATGACCTTATACGTCGGCTTTTTCTTGAACCGACGTAAAAAATGTGTAAAAGTGACCTTATACGTCGCCTTTAGGCGGAACCGACGTATATAACTACTTTATACGTCGCCTTTGGCCAGAACCGACGTATAAGAGGCGACGTATAAGGTCATTTTTGTACTAGTGAGGCCATGGAATTTGACTTTGGTAGGTCACTACTAACAGTATTCACCCTAGACTTAGAGTCTTGTGTTGTGGTGAGTTTTTTGCTAGCAATGCCTAAGGCTTGCTGTTTTCCAATTTTCCTCTCATAGACTTTACCTTGGTCATCACCATCTTTCTTGTCTTTGCTGTCTCTCTTCTTCTTGTCTTGATCACCCTTATCACTCCTGTGATGTCTTCTCCTCCCATCACTTTTGGCTTCATCTTTATCATCCTTATCCCTCCTAGGCTTGGCCATTTCTGGAATTACACCATTTGCAATGAATTCTCTGAGAATATGCAATGCCTCAATCTCTTCAGCTGACCTTAAACCCTTCTTCTTTTGCAGTTGATCAACAATGGCAATGATAAGTCTGTGGTTCTGAGGAGTGAGATTACTGGGAATGACCAACTGTTTGACATCTTGAATTTTGGTGCCGACCTTAAACCCTTCTTCTTTTGCAGTTGATCAACAATGGCAATGATAAGTCTGTGGTTCTGAGGAGTGAGATTACTGGGAATGACCAACTGTTTGACATCTTGAATTTTGGTGCCGGATTGATAAAGTATGGTCCATGGGTTAGAGCACACTTCAGGAAGTCTGGCTTGTTGCTCATTCCTCAAGTCATTGTATAGACTTTTGTTATTCTCATTTGCCTCTCTTTTCTCTATTAGCTTGATTAGGGCATCCACCTCTGTGTACTTTAGACCCTGAAGAGTTTCATAGGTTAGATGCCAGATCTTGGACTTCGAAATCATCAGAATCTCCTTGAACCATGAGCTGTTGATCTTCTTGGGTATGACAGTGAAGTATTCAACCTGATCCTTCAAACTCCTCAGATATGATAGCATGTCACCACCAGCCTATTTCTTTAGGGCTTTCAGAAACTCCAAGAAGGCTTCATCATGATAAACATTTGAATTAGCAACTTCTTGTAGCTTGGCCTCAGTTATCAATTTTGCTTCTACAGGCTTGGCACTTTCAACCTTGGAGAATGGAGGTTTGTCAGATGGCATACTCCCTGCAACCACTGTGGTGGTGATTGATTATTGTTGGCCTCCTGTTGTGGTGATGTGCACAGTTGGTAGGGTGACAACTGGCAGAGAGGTTGGAGGCTCATCCACTTTAGATTTTCCTTTGCCTGACACAAGAGTTTTACCTCTAGCCCTTTGATGGCCACCCTCATTGATCTTGATGCCCTTTTCTTGAGGTCTCCCCCCCTTAAGATTTGAGTCCTTTGAGCTTCTCTTCTCCCCCTTAGGCTTGTTGACAGGCACTGAGGATGGAGTGAGAGCTTCATCAAGTAAAGGAAGTCCCATGTGCTTCATCATTGCAGACAGCATAGTTTGTTGATGCAGAAGAACATCAGCTGTGGTGGAGGCTTGAGTGCTCAACTGCTTAGAAAGTGTAGTCACTGTGCCTGCAAGATTGGCATTGGATTGTCTGAGAGAAACCACCTCCCTTTCAAGAGTGTCCACCTTTGTGAAGAGCTCAGTGGCCTTAAAACCAGATAGAGATTGGTCTTGGAGTCTCTTCACCTCAAACTTGGCCATCTTATGCACAGGGACCTCAGTGACCAGCTTGTCTCCATATTGATTTGCAAAGAGTGTCTTGAGCATGGCATTGACCTCAGTTGTCTGATTGTTAAAGCTTGAAATTTGTGCCCTAGACCTGTGACAGCATCCTTCAGTATGGCTAAACCATTGTCCATTTTGGTGCATGTAGAGCTGCAGAGTTTGACATCCTTAAGAACACTGTCCAATTGAGGGAACCTTGCATCAAAGGCCCTCTTTGTATCTCCCACAGACATAGCTGTTGCATCACTCACCTTGTGGACTTCTGATTTAACACCTTTGCCAAGGTAGTGGGCAGCCTTGAGGAAACCCTTGTAAGAATCATTAATGGCTTCATACACCTCTTCAGGAGTTAAGGATTTAACATTTGACCCCAGTAAAGTGATGTATTCCTCCCTTAAATATTTGAGGGCTTCAGAGAGAGTGACATCATACTTCCCTTGCATCCAGGCATCTACATTGCCATCTCTCTCATCCTCAGCTACAATCTTCTCTCTTTGACTCTCCATATCTTCTTTATGATAGAGTAAGATTGCTTCATAGTTTGGATTGGACAGGCTTGATGTGACTAGGTGTTGAGCAATTTTTACAAATTTAGGAATCTGATCCACAAACAAGCTTTGGAGTGCTTCAACCATCAATTGTGGTGGAACAGACCCTGATCCTGAAGCACTGTCATGTTGCACATGCTTCAGCCATTGTGACATAAAGTCAGAGCTAGAGCTAGGCAAGCTAGACTCCTCAGTTACAGATGCAACTTCTATAACCGGATGGATAGACTCTGCTACTATTGTCTCCACAGGAGTGGGATGAGTTACAACAGTAGTTGACACAGGCATAGAGTCTCTAGTGAAAACTAGTGAATCCTCTGTGTTTGTGATGGTGTCATCAGGATATGCCCCAGCATGCATTCCCTCACCATCTAAATGTGGTACCTGGGTGGTGAGCAAAGTGTCATGCATTAAGTCACTTGAGTCCATTGGCTCACCAAGAGAAAAGAATTCTTGGTGATCAATGCCTTGCTCTTCAATTTCTTGAATTACAGGCTCCAAAGAAATTTGAGATGTAGATTCTGGAAGAGAAGTGTCTTTTAGAATGGATTTTGGCAACTCCCCCAGAGAAATATAGGGAGTTTCAAGTGTGATGTGCTCTCCACTCAGTGTTGTGCCAGCCTTATCACTCCCAAGTGCTGACTCTTTACAGGTAGGTGCATTGGGGAGGATGCTTGATT
The DNA here is from genome assembly GCA_037693485.1 of Kitagawia praeruptora. NCBI lineage: Eukaryota > Viridiplantae > Streptophyta > Magnoliopsida > Apiales > Apiaceae > Kitagawia > Kitagawia praeruptora. The sequence goes on from CM075352.1 coordinate 132,710,215, forward strand.
CTATAGATGCACCCTGTTGAGAGGATACATCTAGTGAACCGTTTGCCCCTGATTTTACAACTTCAGCCATTTGTGTGACTAAAGAGGTGGTTTTAGATTTCTTCTTCTTTGGCCTTGTCAAGGGTGACTCAGGTTCTTCACTTTCTAAACCTAGTTCTATAGCTAATGCTGCTTCAGATAATATGTTCAAGGGTGCAGACACTATCTCCTTTCTCTTCTTTTTACTAACATCACCCTTTTGAGAGGATGATGCAGTTGGCTCACTGTGTGGTAGAGTGTTTGGTTGAGAGGGTTGGTTAGCAAGCCCTGGGTTAGAATCTTGTACTACTTGCTTAGGCTTAGCTAACTGAGATTTGGAATCAAATGTTGGCATGTTGTGGGGGTAAGTCCTAAACAAACCCTCCATATGGGGAGTTATATTAAGTCTTACATCCACATCATTCCTAGTCTCCAAATTACCAAAAATGAGTTTGGTCATGGATTTAGGATAGCCTATTCTATTTCTATCTATCCCAGGTAATTCAATCAATTTATCATTTTTAAAATTAAGTACAGATTGAATAAAGTGAGGGAAGAAGATGTCAGTACCTCTCTTGGTTGAGTTCTTACCAAGTCTCCCATACAGCTCCTGCATAATGAGTTGACCAACGTTGATCTTTTCTCATACGCTAAGGCATAGCCAATTTATTGTGCAGGTGCACTGATTTGATCATAGCTTGACTTCTTTGCAGTGAAGACTTGAAGAATGGTGGCAAAGACATAACTCCATTCCTTCCTCAAGAACTTTCTATTCAAGTGACCAAGTTTGATTTCGTCTGAGTAGTGAATGAAATCAAAGAAGTCCTCCAATTCACCATTTGTGGCTTGATTGTCATACACCTCCTGTTGTAAGCCCAATGCTTGATTCATGTCTTCAGTGGTGATTGTGAATTCCTTGTCCTGAATCTTGTAGTAGACTATGTATGATGTTATTGCGCTTTCTAGGGCCACAACTTCCACAGTAGCTGTTCTCCAAAATTGTTCCAGTAGGTCTAGATACAGAGTTGGGTTGGCGGAGAGTGCATCCTTGATGTATGACTCAGACATCCATCGAACAAAACATTTGAAGTTTGTATTTGGAGCTTCGACATCACTTGAGATAGCAATGAAGTTGGTGTTGAATTTCACGGTTGCCATTGATAAAGAGATTAGAGAGAAGAGAATGAAGGTTGAAGAAGAAATTTAGCTTTTGAGATTAGGGTTTACAGGGGTTTTGGAGTTTTAGATGCTTGAGAAATCGAATGAAATGAATTGAATAGATGTAGAATTGTATAAGTATGAAGTACTTGAATTGTCGATTAGATATAAGTTTTGTATCGACAAGTCAAGCATTCAAGAAGTAGAAAACAACTATTCGATAAGTCAAGAAAGGCTTAATCGATATCTCAAGCAGGTTGAAACTCACAGCTGGCAGTTATCTAACTTCGAATAAATTCTAAATTAGGTAAAATATGTTTTTATGAGTGATTTAAAAATTCTGAATAAAAATCCAAAAATGGTTAAGATTCAGCGAGAATTCAGCCTTTTCAAATGATTCGAGAACTCAAACATAGTATTTGAGAACTCTATCAGTAGAGAACTAAAATACTCTATTCGGGAACTCAAGCATTTCTCTGTTCGATTTCTCTAAAGACTCTGTTCGAGAATTCAGGAGTGTCCTAAATAGACTTGTTAGAGAAGTCGAACATTAAGAAGAAATGAACCATTCGAGAAGTCTGACTTATCGAAAAAGTTCTTTTCATTCATAAAAATTTAATTTGCACTATCTTTTAAAATTCACCAGACATATTCTATAAAGAATATTCTAACAAATTAAATAGTGATTTTCTAAAAATTTCATAGAAATTCCAAGTTGACAAAATATGATTTTCCAACATATGCAACAGATTTGAAATATTTATAAATCATATTTCAGCCAACACTTACTCCAAAAATATTGAGGATTTAGATAAAGTAATTGTTTACTGTTACAACAATCTAGGTGATATATTCACTTAGCCAGAATCTGAAGAATTCAGCATTCCAATCTCACTAACCAACCTTGTGAATGTGGTTTCATCTAATGGCTTAATGAATATGTCAGCTAGTTGTTTATCTGTAGAGACATAATGCAACTCAATGGTTCCATTAGTTGCATGTTCTCTAATAAAATGATATCTGATGTCAATGTGCTTTGTCCTAGAATGATTGACAGGATTGGCAACTATAGAGATTGCACTTGTGTTGTCACACATGATTGGAATTCTTTTCAACACAAGTCCATAATCTCTAAGTTGATTTCTAATCCAAAGCACTTGAGCACAATAACTTCCAGCAGCTATGTATTCAGCCTCAGCTGTAGAAGTTGACACAAATTGTTGTTTCTTGCTATACCAAGAGACTAACCTTTGTCCAAGAAACTAGCAGCTACCTGAGGTGCTTTTCCTATCCACTCTGCATCCAGCATAATCAGCATCAGAATAACCAACCTGATTGAACCCTGTGTCCTTAGGATACCATAGACCCAAGTTTGGAGTGCCCTTCTGATGTCTAAAGATCCTTTTTATAGCAATCAAATGTGACTCTTTTGGATTTGATTGAAACCTTGCACACAAACATGTAGCAAACATGATGTCTAGCCTACTTGCAGTGAGGTAGAGTAGAGAACCAACCATGCCTCTATAGACTGAGATATCCACTTTCTTGCCTTTAGCATCTTCATCCAATTTAGTGGCAGTGGCCATGGGTGTCTTTGCAGGTGAGCAGTCTTCTAAGTCAAACTTCTTCAATAAATCCTTGATGTACTTGGTTTGACTGATAAAAATGCCATCCTTCCTTTGACTAACTTGCAATCCAAGAAAGAATGTTAACTCTCCCATCATACTCATCTCATATCTGCTCTGCATGAGCTTAGAGAATTTCTCACACAGCTTCTCATTTGTAGAGCCAAATATAATATCATCCACATAGATCTGAACTAGGATAATGTCATCACCATGTTTCTTTTAAAACATTGTCTTGTCTAATGTGCCTCTAATGAATTGATTTTCAAGGAGAAATTATGATAAAGTATCATACCATGCCCTTGGAGCCTACTTAAGTCCATACAATGCCTTAAGCAATCTGTAGACAAATTCTGGAAAATATGGATCCTCAAAGCCAGGTGGTTGTTGCACATAAACTTCTTCTTTCAACTCTCCATTCAGAAATGCACTCTTGACATCCATTTGATAAACTTTAAAGTTTGAATGAGCAGCAAATGCCAAGAATATTCTGATGGCTTCCAATCTAGCAACAGGAGCAAATGTCTCATCATAATCAATGCCTTCCTGTTGAGAGTATCCTTTTGCAACCAACCTTGCTTTGTTTCTTACTATTACACCATCTTCATCCATCTTATTTTTCAGAACCCATTTTGTTCCAACAATGGTTCTGTTCTTTGGTGCAGGCACAAGTTCCCATACTTTATTTCTTTCAAATTGATTCAGCTCCTCTTGCATGGCAATAATCCAATCTGGATCCAACAGTGCATCATCAAGTTTCTTAGGCTCAATCTGAGATAGAAAATGTTAGTTACAGAGGCATGCTTGTTTACATCTAATAACAAGCCTAATTGTTTGTAATGCTTTGCATTACTTACATGACCTCTTAACTGAGGGAACCTCTAGTTGTAGAGTTTCTGTTTGTATTGTACTTGCAGTAGGCATCAAATCCTAGTTGTGTAACTGTACTTATAGAGTCTAGAATAATGCTTGAAAGAAGTTCCAAGGTTCATGCCTCAAGCAAGAAGATAAAGACTGTCAAATAATCACAGTTGGGATTTGAAGAAATGAAGAATTTGCCTAAGTACCAATTCGAGAAGTATATTTGTCTATTCGAGAAGTCCAGCATTCGAGAAGTCAGGGATTCGATATCTCAAGACACTATTCGATATCTCTGAATACACTGTTCGATATCTCATTCGATATCTCAGAGATTCGATATGTCTATGTACTCTATTCGAGAACTCAGGAAGTCAACAAATCAAAGTAGTGTTCGAGTTCTCAAGGAGTCAACAAGTCAAAGTTCCATTCGATATCTCAAGGACTCAGAAAGCTATTCGATATCTCAAGGATTCGACAAGTCAAGTGTTCTATTCGACAACTCAAGGAATCCTGAAGAAAAGAGCTATTCGAGAAGTAATTCGATATGTCAATATAACAGTGTTCGAGAACTCAGAGTTATCGATCAAGTCAATTCTAGTTCTCGAATCAACTACTTAGTCACTTCTCGAATACATTCTTGGAGACAAAATACTGAAGAAATTGTACAAGTCAGAAACCTGCAACAAGCCAACGCACTTTATGGACCACAATCCGTAACGTGCTCTGGAAAGCTTACAAGGAAGCTTGGAGAGATATAGAAGAGACAAGAGGCTAAAGAAGTGGATCTGAACAGGCTTTGCAAAGTCAAATCTGTAACCGTTTGGACACTTACTCAAAAAGGATAGACAGACTAGAAAGTAATTTGTTCAGCTACCTTATTTGTAGTAAGTAGGGTGTATCCATGTTCTATAAGGATACAGCCTCACTTCCTTAGTCAATTAACTTTGTAACTTTGTGAGTCAAGTTTTTCATACACTGTAAGCTGTATCTCTCTGAGAAAAACGAAGCTGAGAATACTATCATTTGTATTCATAGATTGTAGCAACCTTTATCTAATAATACATTAGATTAAAGTGATATTGTGTCTTGTGTTGTTCTTTATCCGCACCTTCTATCTTGCACACACAAACACTCTTGCTACATAGACTCGAACAAAGAAAAGTTCAAGAATCCATTCACCCCCCCTCTGTATTCTTTTATCGTATTCAATACTCAACAAGTGGTATCAGAGCGGGCTATTTATTCAAGAACAGAAAAATGATCATGAGTTCGAATACACCAAAGACTACAGGAACGGTGAAGGTCCCTAAGTTTGACAAAGAGAATTACAACCTCTGGAAGATAAAGATGATGTTGTTCATCAAAGCCTCTCATCCTTTGTATCCTGAGATTCTCAAGAATGGTCCTTTTGTTCCACAACAAGAGATACCAGAGAAGACTGTTGGAACCACAACTATCCCAAGATCTTATGAGGCCAAGGATCCATCAAAATGGACAAAATCAGAAAGGGAGAAGGTTGCTCTTGACAGCCACCTCATGTTGCTTATCATTGATTCCATGGACATGTCAATGTTTGCAAACATTGCATCATGTACATCTGCCAAAGAAATGTGGGATCACATTGAGGTGTTGTGTGAAGGAACTGATGAGGTTAAGGAAAACAAGAAACAAATACTGGTCACACAGTATGAGGCTTTCATGGCACAGCCCAAGGAAAGCATTACTGAGATGTTTGAGAGATTTCACAAGCTAGTTACTGAGTTGCAGATGAATGGCAAGGTTTACAGTACCAAGGAGTTAAACATGAAGTTTCTGCTATCCTCACCAAACCATCTAGAGCAAAGGGTCATTTCTCTAAGGGAAAGAGATTTGAACAAAGTTACATATGATGTGCTCTATTGAGTTTTAAAAACTCATGAGCTTGAGTTGCTTCAGAAAAGGGATATCCAAGCCAATCAAGGCAGAATGGTAAACACATCATGTGCCTTGATTGTCAACAAATCTATTCAAGACCTAGAAGCATCCACAAGCCAGTTAAGGATAGAGGAGGTAGTAGAAGAAGAAGAAACTGAACCTAAGGTAAGTGAACCTGTTGAGGAGAAGGAGGAAGAAGAGTTTTACACTCTTGAAGAACTAGATGGGATGGAAAACAATTCATATGCTTTCATGGCCAGAAAATTTCAAAACATCAGATTCAAAAGGAATCAACCCTTCAAACCCAAAACCATTCATTCAACAAAAGCAAGGCACCTGTGAAACCAAACAAGAATAAGTTTAAAACCAGCCATGTGGATAGGTCATCTGTAAGGTGCTATAGATGCAATGACCTAGGGCATTTTGCCAGTGAATGCAAGAAACCTAAAATGAATGATAGAGATTATCTTGAGCTTGAAGCTAAGTATGAGGCCCTTCTGAAAAAGCAGACACAAGGTAAGGCCTACATAGCTGAAGGGAAGTGTTCGGATGATTCTGACAGTGATGGAGAGGAGCAAGAATTCTGCAATTATGCTTTGATGGCCAATTCCAAGGATGACACATCTCCATCAGACCCTCAGGTACCATCTCTCACTACTATAGACATGTCTGTTTCAGAGTATAAATGCATGATTGAACAACTATCTGTTGAAATGTTTAACATTCATACTAGTATGCCTGCTGCTAATGAAGAGATTGCTAAACTGTCTACCAGAAATGAAATGGTAACCAAAAAGAATGAGGAACTTGAGCTAACTGCTATGCAAATAGAAAACCTTAAGAAAGAAGTTGAATATCTGCAGAATAAGGTTTTGTGTGCTAGTCAGGTTGAAAAGGCTCTTAGGGATGAATTAGCTGAAAATGAATTCAAACTAAAAACTTTCAAGAAATCATCTGGTCTAGTGAAATCCTACTGTGAGAAAATTGAAGCAAAACCCAAGGCTGCTATTGGACTTGATTATGACACTCTTAAACAGAGAAAAGGCTATGCTGTCATTGAAGATGACACAGTTGTTCATGAGGAAGTGCCTCACATTTTGAAAAAGACTGAAAATCCAATTTTTAAGGAACCAACATTTGAAATTGATGAGGATACCTTACTCATCAAACAAATGTTGAATGATGAGGATGAGGCACAATCAAATGAACAACAAACATCATCCAAGAGTGAGAGTGTCAAGTCAAAAGACAAGGAGCCAGTAGTTGATAGGCCAAGACCTAAGAAGTTTGTTAAGTTTGTTTCAGCTGGGAAGAGTGAATCAGAAAAGAAAGTGACTAAGAAGAAACAGAACAGAAATGGCAAGTTAGGGATTAACAAGGATAACAACTATGCTTATATGCCTAATGCCCCTAGGAAAACTTGTCAGAACTGTTTCAGTACCAATCATTTAACTCATGCATGCAAGAAACCTGTGGGTAGTGTGTCCAAACCTTTCTATGATTGTTCTGTGCCTCTAAGACATAGAGATGCACCATTTTGTGATAAATTTGACTGTATGCCATGTAATATGAATGTAATGACTAGTTGTTTCAATCTGAGAAGGCAATTCATTGATGGTTGTATCAGTCACAATTCTCACACACACTACACCAGGTCAAAGTCTTCAAGTCCTCCTAAATCTAGGAAGGTACCTCTGTCACCTAAGTCTGAAACCTCAGGTTCCAAGACTGCTAACAGTGACAAGAAGACTAATGCCAAGAAAGTTGACAAGCATGTTGTTTATGATAAAACTGTTTCTAAGTCACATGGACCCAAACTTGTTTGGGTACCAAAGGAGAAGTAATACCTTTGTGTTTGCAGGGCAAAGAAAGTGAAAAGAAGGTCATGTGGATTTTGGACAGTGGATGCTCAAATCATATGACTGGTGATATGGCCCTGCTATCACAGTATGAGGAAAAGGCTGGCCCAATGGTTGCTTTTGGAGATGACAACAAGGGTAACACACTGGGATATGGCAAGTTGAAAGTTGTTAATGTCATCATTGAAGATGTAGCACTAGTCAAGGGGCTCAAGCATAATCTGCTAAGTGTTGGTCAGTTTACTGATAGGGGATTCAAAGTGGATTTTGACAAAGATGAATGTTTGATCACCCACAAGAAGACTGGTGATTTTGCTCTATCTGGAGTAAGAAAGGGAAGCCTGTTTGTAGCTGATATGGATTGTGCAAACAAGGACAAAATTTGTTGCTTCTACTCAAAAGCATCAAATGAAGATTATTGGCTGTGGCACAAGAAACTATCACACCTGAACTTCAAAGCCATTAATTCTCTAGTCAAAAGAGAGTTAGTGAGAGGCATGCCCACACTTGAATTCTGTCAAGAAGGAGTGTGTGAGGCTTGTCAAAAAGGAAAGATGAAAAGATCAAGCCACAAGACAAAGACAGTGACATCTATAACCAAGCCCCTACAACTCATTCATATGGATTTGTTTGGGCCTGTCAATATTATGTCACTAGGAAGAAAGAAGTATGCCTTGGTGATGGTTGATGACTTTACAAGGTATACATGGGTGGAATTTCTGGCATCAAAAGATGAGGCTCCACAAGTAATCATTGAGCATATAAAGAAAGTTGACAAGGAAGCAAAGGCCAACAATGCAAGTGTGATTGCACTGAGAAGTGATAATGGAACAGAGTTCAGAAATGCCATACTTGAAGCATTCTGTAAAGAGAATGGTATTTCTCAGTAATTCTCAGCTCCAAGGACTCCACAACAAAATGGAGTTGTTGAGAGAAAGAATAGAACTCTAATTGAGGCTGCTAGAACAATGTTACTTGATGCAAAAATGCCTACATGTTTTTGGGCTGAGGCTGTGAGCACTGCATGCTATATCCAGAACAGAACCCTCATCAACAAAAACACTGGAAAGACACCTTACAACTTGATGACTGGAAAGAAGCCTACTCTAAAGTATGTTCATACTTTTGGAAGCAAATGCTTTGTATTGAAGGATAATTCTGAATATGTTGGAAAATTTGATGCAAAAGCATTTGAAGGAATTTTTCTTGGCTACTCTATGGAAAGAATTGCATACAAGGTTTATGTCATCAGTCAAAAGAAAGTTATGGAAATCACAGATGTGACATTTGATGACAGCAAACTACCTGGACTAGAAGAAGCCAATGATGAAGATAAAGATCCATTGAAGTTTGATAATCTAGATGATTCTGATGAAGAGACTGAAACTGAAGTTGAAACTCGAGTTCAACAAACTCAAGTGAATGATAATACAAGAGAAGAATTTGTGCCAATCAATAGTGAAGAAACAAGCATCCAAGACACACCTGTGAGTAGTGGCAACTTCACAGGGGGAGGAAATGAGAATGACCATGATATGGATGATGAAGCAACATCAAGAATGAGAAATCAGGCTGAGCACTCAAGGAAATGGGATAGATCACACACTGCAGAGCAAATCATTGGAGATCCTAATGCAGGAGTAAGGACTAGGAGAGCAACTCAGAATGAGTGCCTCTATGGCTGTTTTCTATCACAAGTTAAGCCTAAGAAACTTGATGATGCACTGTTGGATCCAGATTGGATTATTGCTATGCAAGAGGAGTTGAATCAATTAGAAAGGAACAAAGTATGGGAACTTGTGCCTGCACCAAAGAGTAGAACCATTGTTGGAACAAAATGGGTTCTAAAGAATAAGATGGATGAAGATGGTGTAATTATAAGGAACAAAGCAAGGTTAGTTGCAAAAGGATACTCTCAACAGGAAGGCATTGATTATGATGAGACATTTGCTCCTGTTGCTAGATTGGAAGCCATCAGAATATTCTTGGCATTTGCTGCTCATTCAAACTTTAAAGTATATCAAATGGATGTCAAGAGTGCATTTCTGAATGGAGAGTTGGAAGAAGAAGTTTATGTGCAACAACCACCTGGTTTTGAGGATCCACACTTCCCAGAATTTGTCTACAGATTGATTAAGGCATTGTATGGACTTAAGCAGGCTCCAAGAGCATGGTATGATACTTTATCACAATTTCTTCTTGAGAATCAATTCACTAGAGGCACACTGGACAAGACATTGTTTTACAAGAATCATGGTGATGATCTTATCTTAGTTCAGATCTATGTGGATGATATCATTTTTGGTTCTACAAATGAGAAGCTGTGTGAGAAATTTTCTAAACTCATGCAGAGCAGATATGAGATGAGTATGATGGGAGAGTTGACATTCTTTCTTGGGTTGCAAGTCAGTCAAAGGAAGGATGGTATCTTTATCAGTCAGACCAAGTATATCAAGGATTTATTGAAGAAGTTTGACTTGGAAGATTGCTCACCTGCAAAGACACCCATGGCCACTGCCACTAAATTGGATGAAGATGCTAAAGGCAAGAAGGTAGATATCTCAGTCTACAGAGGCATGGTTGGTTCTCTACTTTATCTCACTGCAAGTAGGCCAGACATCATGTTTGCTACATGCTTGTGTGCAAGGTTTCAATCAAATCCAAAAGAATCACATTTGGTTGCTATAAAAAGGATCTTTAGATATCTGAAGGGCACTCCAAACTTGGGACTATGGTATCCTAAGGACACAGGGTTCAATCTGGTTGGTTATTCTGATGCTGATTATGCTGGATGCTGACTGGATAGGAAAAGCACCTCAGGTAGCTGCCAGTTTCTTGGACAAAGGTTAGTCTCTTGGTATAGCAAGAAACAACAATCTGTGTCAACTTCTACAGCTGAGGCTGAATACATAGCTGCTGGAAGTTGCTGTGCTCAAGTGCTTTGGATTAGAAATCAACTTAGAGATTATGGACTTGTGTTGGAAAGAATTCCAATCATGTGTGACAACACAAGTGCAATCTCTATAGTTGCCAATCTTGTCAATCATTCTAGGACAAAGCACATTGACATCAGATATCATTTTATAAGGGAACATGCAACTAATGGAACCATTGAGTTGCATTATGTTTCTACAGATAAACAACTAGCTGATATATTCAATAAGCCATTAGATGAAGCCACCTTCACAAGGTTGGTTAGTGAGATTGGAATGCTGAATTCTTCAGATTCTGGCTAAGTGAATACAACATCTTGATTGTTGCAGCAGTAAACACTTACTTTATCTAAATTCTCAATATTTTTATAGTAAGTGTTGGCTGAAATATGGTTTATAAATATTTCAAATCTGTTGCATATTTTGAAAATCATATTCTCTTGTTAACTTGAAATTTCTGTGAAATTTTGAGAAAATCACTGTTTAATTTACTAGAATATTCTTCAATGAATATAGCTGGTAAATTTTAAAAAGATAGTGAAAATTGAGTTTCTATGAGTATAATTCGATAAGTCAGACTTCTCAAGTGATTCACTATTCGACATCTCTAACAAGTCTCTTTAGAGCACTCTCGAGTTCTCGAATAGAGTCTTTTAGAGTTCTCGAATAGAGTTTTCCTTGACTTCTCGAATATAGTGTTTTAGTTCTCGATTGACTGAGTTCTCGAATACTATGTTTGAGTTCTCGAATCATTTGAAAAGGCTGATTTCTCGCTGAATTTTAACCGATTTTGGATTTTTATTCAGAATTCAGAATTACTTATAAAAACATATTTTACCTAATTTAGATTTATTTCTAAGTTAGATAACTGCCAGCTGTGAGCAATAACCTGCTTGAGTTATCGAATAAGCCTTTCTTGACTTCTCGAATAGTTGTTTTCTACTTCTCGAATGCCTGACTTGTCGATACAGAACATACATCTAATCGACAATTCAAGTACTTCATGCTTTTACAACTTCACATCTATTCGATTCATTTCATTCGATTTCTCAAGCATCCAAACTCCCAAAACCTCTGAAACCCTAACTGCAAAAGCTAAATTTCTTCTTCAACCTTCGATTTCTTCTCTTTCTCTCTCACACAAATGGCAACAGTAAAGTTCAATACCAATTTCATTGCTCTAACTAGTGATGTTGAAGCACCCAACGCCAATTTCAAGTGCTTTGTGAAGTGGATGTCTGAATCGTACATTAAGAATGCTCTATCTGTTAACCCAACTCTGTACCTCGACATTCTAGAACAGTTTTGGCAGTCTGCTACAGTGGAGGTGGTGGCTCTTGACTCTGCAATATCCTCGTACATCATCTACTGCAAGATTTAAGACAAAAATCTCACTATCACCATAGAGGATATGAATGAGGCACTTGGGATGGGTACCAAAGGAGAGGTGTATGACCCACTTGCTACAAATGCTGAATTAGAAGACTTCTTTGATTTCATCAAATATGCAGACAGAATTAGTCTTGGGCACTTGAACATGAAGCATTTGAGGAAGGAATGGAGTTATGTGTTTGCTACACTTCTTCAAGTCTTCACTGCAAAAAAATCTAGCTATGACCAAATCAGTACTCCTGCACAGCAAATAGGCTATGCCTTAGCTTATGGGAAGAAGATAGATGTTGGTCTCATCATTCTGCAGGAGCTGTATGGGAGACTTGGTAAGAATTCAGCCAAGAGAGGTAATGAAATTTTCTTCCCTCGTTTTATTCAATCTGTCCTTAATTTCTTAGATGATAAATTGATTGAATTAGATGGGATGAATAAACATAGAATTGGATATCCTAAATCCATGACCAAACTCATTTTTTGGTAATTTGGAGACTAGGAATGATGTGGATGTAAGACTTAACATAACTCCCCATATGGAGAGTTTGTTTAGAACTTACCCCCACAACATGCCAACATTTCCCTCTAAGTCTGAGTTAGCTAAGCCCAAGCAAGTAGAACAAAATGCTAACCCAGGGCTAGCTAACCAACCCTCTCAACCAAACACTTTACCAACTACTGAACCAACTGCATCATCCTCTCAAAAGGGCGATGTTAGTAAAAAGAAGAGAAAGGAAGTAATGTCTGCACCCTTAAATATTTTATCTGAAGCAGCGTTAGCTGTTGAACTAGGTCTAGAAAGTGAGGAACCAGAGTCACCCTTACAAAGGCCAAAGAAGAAGAAGAAAACTAAGACCACCTCTTCAGTCACACAAATGGCTGAAGTTGTAAAATCAGGGGCAAACAGCTCACTAGATGTATCCTCTCAACAGGGTGCATCTATAGAATCAAGCATCCTCCCCAATGCACCTTCTTGTATTGAGTCAGCACATGGGAGTGATAAGGCTGGCACTACACTGAGTGGAGAGCACATCACACTTGAAACTCCCTCTATCTCTCAGGGGGAGTTGCCAAAATCTACTCTACAAGACACTCCTCTTCCAGAATCTAACACTGAAATTTCTTTGGAACTTGCAACTCAGACAACTGAGATGCAAGGCATTGATCACCAAGAATCCTTTTCTCTTGGTGATCCAATGGACTCAAGTGACTTAGTGCATGACACTTTGCTCACCACCCAGGACCCACATTTAGATGGTGAGGGAATGCATGCTGGGGCATATCCTAATGACACCATCACAAACACAGAGGCTTCACTAGTTTTTACTAGAGACTCTGTGCCTGTGTCAACTGTTGGTGTAACTCATCCCACTTCTGTGGAGACACCAGTAGTAGAGTCAATTCATCCGGTTACAGAAGTTGCATCTGTAACTGAGGAGTCTAGTTTACCTAGCTCTAGCTCTGACTTTATGTCACAATGGCTGAAGCCTGTGCAACATGACAGTGCTTCAGGATCAGGGCCTGTTCCACAAAAATTGACGGTTAAAGCACTTCAAAGCTTAATTGTGGATCAGATTCCTAAGTTTGTAAAAATAGCTCAGAACCTTGTCACCTCCAACATCTCTAATCCAGACTATGAGGCCATCCTACTATGCCATAGGGATGATGTGGAGATGCAGAAGGCCAAGATTATTGATGATGCTGAGAGAGATGGCAATGCAGATGCCTGGCTGCAAGGAAAGTATGATGTAACTCTCAGTGAAGCACTTCAATATCTTAGAGAGGAATACATCACTTCACTGGGCTCAAATGCAAAATCCATGTCTCCTGGTGAAGTGTATGAAGCTGTCAATGATTCCTACAAGGGTTTCCTCAAGGCTGCACACTATCTTGGCAAGGGAGTCAAAACTGAAGTCAACAGGGTGTGTGACAAGACAGCCACTTCAGTAGCAGAAGTAAAGAGGGCCTTTGATGCTAAATTTCCTCAACTAGATAGTGTGGTCAAAGATCTCAAACATTGCAACACCACCTGCACCAAGATGGACCATGGCCTAGCCCTCCTCACAGATACAGTCACAGGCCTAGGACACAAATTTTAGAAACTATCTGACCAGACTACAGAGGCCAATGCCATGCTCAGAACACTATTCAAAAATCAGTATGGAGACAAGTTGGTCACTGAAGTCCCTGTGCATGAAATGACCAAGTCTGAAGTGCAAAGACTGCAAGATCAATCATTAACTGGTTTCAAGGCCACTGCACTGTTCACCAAGGTTGATACTCTTGAAAGGGAGGTGGTGTCTCTCAAAGAATCCAATGTTCATCTGGCAGGCAAAGTTACAAATCTAACTGAGCAATTGAACACTCAAGCCACTACCACTGCTAATGTTCTTCTGGATCAGCAATCTATGCTGTCTGCCATGATGAAGCACATGGGTATCCCTCTACTTGAAGAATCTTCAACTCCAAAGGCTCATACTACAGCCTCTGTGCCTGACAACAAGCCTAAGGGGGAGAAGAGGACAACAAGGAACTCAAAATCTAAGGGGGAGCCTCAGACTAAGGGGGAAAAATCTCAAACCAAAGGCATTACAACCAATGAGGGTGGCCAACCAAGAACTGCTAAGTCATCTCAGTCTGAGAAATCTACATCTAAGGATGACAAGCTGAAGAAAGTGGTTGTAGATGAAGTTGCCAAGCCATCTGAAACTGAAGGGAAGTCAGAATATGAATTTGACATCCCTGACATTGCTAAACAATCCCTTCAATCTGAACCTTCAGATTTCAGAAATGTGCTTACTCAAAGGGTATGTCAAGAAACTGCAAACTCTAGACTATACCATGACATAGCCTTTTTGAAGCATCTACAAGAGTTAAGGAAAAGAGCCAATTTCCATTACTTTGACTACATCAAGCTTCTTGTGCAAGATGTGTTTCTAGTCACTGTAATGAGAAGAGAAATTGTGCAAACCAATCCCCATGCCATCATTCTCTCGAATGATAGATAAATCTTAATTCACACTGCCAAGAACCTCTTTCACATCCACATTGAAGCCTTTCAAATTCTATCTAGCTCTGAACTTGGAACAATCATCAAGAAGATAGAAAGGAATAACTCACCAGACAATGATATGCTCAAAGAGCTTCTCACCAAGTGCATGAAATCTCAACTGCCTCAAGTAGTTCCTCAGCCTCATTGTATTCTATATGAAAAGGATCAAGACATTGTTGCCTTCAGATTTGGCCAACATCTAAAAGCAAACAACATGTCCACCATAAAGTTTCTGGCTGGAGTTCTACATTCAAGGAGTGGAAAATCTGAATCTGAAAAGGAGGCTCTTAACATTCTGGTGAAGTTTATCAACTCTCAATCAGACATCAAGCCTATTGCTCAAGGTGGAAAGTCAAATCAAGACAAGGATGATCATGATAAAAGTGGAAGTAGAGGTGGAGATCAAGGGAGATATAAGGGCAGTGATGACAAGAAGAAAAGGGATGATAAAAGCAGAAAGAAGGATGATGACAAGGGTGAAGGAAAGGTATATGAAAAGAAGAGTGGAAAACAGCAAGCCATGGATGAGAATGCAAGAAAGGAGAAAGAAAGAAAACAGAAAGCATATGATGATCTACAAGCCAAAGCAATGAAGATGGAATCAAATGAGAATGGCTAGTATTTCATCATACTGTAAGATTATTCATCTTGTAATTTCATTCATGTGCTCAATCAAATTTCATACCTGTACTTTTCAAGTTTTATCTTTATGTATGTTAGGCTTGTTATTAGACATGAAATTGTGACTAAGGGTCTCAATCACAATTTGGGGGAGATTGTTAGTTACAGAGGCATGCCTGTTTACATCTAATAACAAGCCTAATTGTTTGTAATGCTTTGCATTACTTACATGACCTCTTAACTGAGGGAACCTCTAGTTGTAGAGTTTCTGTTTGTATTGTACTTGCAGTAGGCATCAAATCCTAGTTGTGTAACTGTACTTATAGAGTCTAGAATAATGCTTGAAAGAAGTTCCAAGGTTCATGCCTCAAGCAAGAAGATAAAGACTGTCAAATAATCACAGTTGGGATTTGAAGAAATGAAGAATTTGCCTAAGTACCAATTCGAGAAGTATATTTGTCTATTCGAGAAGTCCAGCATTCGAGAAGTCAGGGATTCGATATCTCAAGACACTATTCGATATCTCTGAATACACTGTTCGATATCTCATTCGATATCTCAGAGATTCGATATGTCTATGTACTCTATTCGAGAACTCAGGAAGTCAACAAATCAAAGTAGTGTTCGAGTTCTCAAGGAGTCAACAAGTCAAAGTTCCATTCGATATCTCAAGGACTCAGAAAGCTATTCGATATCTCAAGGATTCGACAAGTCAAGTGTTCTATTCGACAACTCAAGGAATCCTGAAGAAAAGAGCTATTCGAGAAGTAATTCGATATGTCAATATAACAGTGTTCGAGAACTCAGAGTTATCGATCAAGTCAATTCTAGTTCTCGAATCAACTACTTAGTCACTTCTCGAATACATTCTTGGAGACAAAATACTGAAGAAATTGTACAAGTCAGAAACCTGCAACAAGCCAATGCACTTTATGGACCACAATCTGTAACGTGCTCTGGAAAGCCTACAAGGAAGCTTGGAGAGATATAGAAGAGACAAGAGGCTAAAGAAGTGGATCTGAACAGGCTTTGCAAAGTCAAATCTGTAACCGTTTGGACACTTACTCAAAAAGGATAGACAGACTAGAAAGTAATTTGTTCAGCTACCTTATTTGTAGTAAGTAGGGTGTATCCATGTTCTATAAGGATACAGCCTCACTTCCTTAGTCAATTAACTTTGTAACTTTGTGAGTCAAGTTTTTCATACACTGTAAGCTGTATCTCTCTGAGAAAAACGAAGCTAAGAATACTATCATTTGTATTCACAGATTGTAGCAACCTTTATCTAATAATACATTAGATTAAAGTGATATTGTGTCTTGTGTTGTTCTTTATCCGCACCTTCTATCTTGCACACACAAACACTCTTGCTACATAGACTCGAACAAAGAAAAGTTCAAGAATCCATTCATCCCCCCCTCTGTATTCTTTTATCGTATTCAATACTCAACAGAAAACAACCATGGAGACACTCATTTTGAGTTGCTCTCCTAGTTCTTACTCCTGCATTTGGATCTCCAATAATTTGCTCTGCAGTGTGTGATCTATCCCATTTCCTGGAATGCTCAGTCTGATTTCTCAACCTTGATGTTGCTTCAACATCCAAGTCATGATCATTCTCATTTCCTCCCCCTGTGAAGTTGCCACTATTCATAGGTTTGTCTTGGATGCTTGTTTCTCCACTGTTGATTGACACAGATTCTTTTCTTGTATCATCATTCGCTTGAGTTTGTTGAACTACAAATTCAACTTCAGTTTCAATCTCTTCATCAGAATCATCTAGATTTTCAAATCTTAGTGGATCTTTATCTTCATCATTGGCTTCTTCTAATCCAGGTAGTTTGCTATCGTCAAATGTCACATCTGTACTTTCCATGATTTTCTTTTGACTGATGACATAAACTTTGTATGCAATTCTTTTCATAGAGTAGCCAAGAAAAATTCCTTCAAATGCCTTTGCATCAAACTTTCCAACATATTCTGAATTATCCTCCAATACAAAGCACTTGCTTCCAAAAGTATGAACATACTTTAGAGTAGGCTTCTTTCCAGTCATCAAATTGTAAGGTGTCTTTCCTGTGTTTTTGTTGATGAGGGTTCTGTTCTGGATATAGCATGCAGTGCTCACATCCTCAGCCCAAAAACATGTAGGCATCTTTGCATCAAGCAACATTGTTCTAGCAGCCTCAATTAGAGTTCTATTCTTTCTCTCAACAACTCCATTTTGTTGTGGAGTCCTTGGAGCTGAGAATTGCTGAGAAATACCATTCTCTTTACAGAATGCTTCAAGTATGACATTTCTGAACTCTGTTCCATTATCACTTCTCAGTGCAATCACACTTGCATTGTTGGCCTTTGCTTCCTTGTCAACTTTCTTTATATGCTCAATGATTACTTATGGAGCCTCATCTTTTGATGCCAGAAATTCCACCCATGTATACCTTGTAAAATCATCAACCATCACCAAGGCATACTTCTTTCTTCCTAGTGACATAATGTTGACAGGCCCAAACAAATCCATATGAATGAGTTGTAGGGGCTTGGTTATAGATGTCACTGTCTTTGTCTTATGGCTTGATCTTTTCATCTTTCCTTTTTGACAAGCCTCACACACTCCTTCTTGACAGAATTCAAGTGTGGGCATGCCTCTCACTAACTCTCTTTTGACTAGAGAATTAATGGCTTTGAAGTTCAGGTGTGATAGTTTCTTGTGCCACAGCCAACAATCTTCATTTGATGCTTTTGAGTAAAATTAAAGCAACAAATTTTGTCCTTATTTGCAGAATCCATATTGGCTACAAACAGGCTTCCCTTTCTTACTCCAGATAGAGCAAAATCACCAGTCTTCTTGTGGGTGATCAAACATTCATCTTTGTCAAAATCCACTTTGAATCCCCTATCAGTAAAATTACCAACACTTAGCAGATTATGCTTGAGCCCCTTGACTAGTGCTACATCTTCAATGATGACATTACCAACTTTTAACTTGCCATATCCCAATGTGTTACCCATGCTGTCATCTCCAAAAGCAACCATTGGGCCAGCCTTTTCCTCATACTGTGATAGCAGGGCCATATCACCAGTCATATGATTTGATCATCCACTGTCCAAAATCCACATGACCTTCTTTTCACTTTCTTTGCCCTGCAAACACAAAGGTATTACTTTTCCTTTGGTACCCAAACAAGTTTGGGTCCATGTGACTTAGAAATAGTTTTATCATAAACAACATACTTGTCAACTTTCTTGGCATTAGTCTTCTTGTCACTGTTAGCAGTCTTGGAACCTGACGTTTCAGACTTAGGTGACAGAGGTACCTTCCTAGCTTTAGGAGGACTTGAAGACTTTGACCTGGTGTAGTGTGTGTGAGAATTGTGACTGATACAACCATCAATGAATTGCCTTCTCAGATTGAAACAACTAGTCATTACATTCATATTGCATGGCATACAGTCAAATTTATCACAAAATGGTGCATCTCTATGTCTTAGAGGCACAGAACAATCATAGAAAGGTTTGGACACACTACCAACAGGTTTCTTGCATGCATGAGTTAAATGATTGGTACTGAAACAGTTCTGACAAGTTTTCCTAGGGGCATTAGGCATATAAGCATAGTTGTTATCTTTGTTAATCCCTAACTTGCCATTTCTGTTCTGTTTCTTCTTAGTCACTTTCTTTTCTGATTCACTCTTCCCAGCTGAAACAAACTTAACAAACTTCTTAGGTCTTGGCCTATCAACTACTGGCTCCTTGTCTTTTGACTTGACACTCTCACTCTTGGATGATGTTTGTTGTTCATTTGATTGTGCCTTATCCTCATCATTCAACATTTGTTTGATGAGTAAGGCATCCTCATTAATTTCAAATGTTGGTTCCTTAAAAATTGGATTTTCAGTCTTTTTCAAAATGTGAGGCACTTCCTCATGAACAACTGTGTCATCTTCAATGACAGCATAGCCTTTTCTCTGTTTAAGAGTGTCATAATCAAGTCCAATAGCAGCCTTGGGTTTTGCTTCAATTTTCTCACAGTAGGATTTCACTAGACCAGATGATTTCTTGAAAGTTTTTAGTTTGAATTCATTTTCAGCTAATTCATCCCTAAGAGCCTTTTCAACCTGACTAGCACACAAAACCTTATTCTGCAGATATTCAACTTCTTTCTTAAGGTTTTCTATTTGCATAGCAGTTAGCTCAAGTTCCTCATTCTTTTTGGTTACCATTTCATTTCTAGTAGACAGTTTAGCAATCTCTTCATTAGCAGTAGTCATACTAGTATATATGAATGTTAAACATTTCAACAGATAGTTGTTCAATCATGCATTTATAATCTGAAACAGACATGTCTATAGTAGTGAGAGATAGTACCTGAGGGTCTGATGGAGATGTGTCATCCTTGGAATTGGCCATCAAAGCATAATTACAGAATTCTTGCTCCTCTCCATCACTGTCAGAATCATCCGAACACTTCCCTTCAGCTATGTAGGCCTTACCTTGTGTCTGCTTTTTTAGAAGGGCCTCATACTTAGCTTCAAGCTCAAGATAATCTCTATCCTTCTTTTCAGGCTTCTTGCATTCACTGGCAAAATGCCCTAGGTCATTGCATCTATAGCACCTTACAGATGACCTATCCACATGGCTGGTTTTAAACTTATTCTTGTTTGGTTTCACAGGTGCCTTTCTTTTGTTGAATGAATGGTTTTGGGTTTTGGGTTTGAAGGGTTGATTCCTTTTGAATCTGATGTTTGGAAATTTTCTGGCCATGAAAGCATATGAATTGTTTTCCATCCCATCTAGTTCTTCAAGAGTGTAAAACTCTTCTTCCTCCTTCTCCTCAACAGGTTCACTTACCTTAGGTTCAGTTTCTTCTTCATCTACTACCTCCTCTATCCTTAACTGGCTTGTGGATGCTTCTAGGTCTTGAATAGATTTGTTGACAATCAAGGCACATGATGTGTTTACCATTCTGCCTTGATTGGCTTGGATATCCCTTTTCTGAAGCAACTCAAGCTCATGAGTTTTTAAAACTCCATAGAGCACATCATATGTAACTTTGTTCAAATCTCTTTCCCTTAGAGAAATGACCCTTTGCTCTAGATGGTTTGGTGAGGATAGCAGAAACTTCATGTTTAACTCCTTGGTACTGTAAACCTTGCCATTCATCTGAACTCAGTAACTAGCTTGTGATTTCTCTCAAACATCTCAGTAATGCTTTCCTTGGGCTGTGCCATGAAAGCCTCATACTGTGTGACCAGTATTTGTTTCTTGTTTTCCTTAACCTCATCAGTTCCTTCACACAACACCTCAATGTGATCCCACATTTCTTTGGCAGATGTACATGATGCAATGTTTGCAAACATTGACATGTCCATGGAATCAATGATAAGCAACATGAGGTGGCTGTCAAGAGCAACCTTCTCCCTTTCTGATTCTGTCTATTTTGATGGATCGTTGGCCTCATAAGATCTTGGGATAGTTGTGGTTCCAACAGTCTTCTCTGGTATCTCTTGTTGTGGAACAAAAGGACCATTCTTGAGAATCTCAGGATACAAAGGATGAGAGGCTTTGATGAACAACATCATCTTTATCTTCCAGAGGTTGTAATTCTCTTTGTCAAACTTAGGGACCTTCACCGTTCCTGTAGTCTTTGGTGTATTCGAACTCATGATCATTTTTCTGTACTTGAATAAACAGCCCGCTCTGATACCACTTGTTGAGTATTGAATACGATAAAAGAATACAGAGGGGGGGTGAATGGATTCTTGAACTTTTCTTTGTTCGAGTCTATGTAGCAAGTGTGTTTGTGTGTGCAAGATTGAAGGTACGGATAAAGAACAACACAAGACACAGTATCAATTTAATCTAATGTATTATTAGATAAAGGTTGCTACAATCTGTGAATACAAATGATAGTATTCTCAGCTTCGTTTTTCTCAGAGAGATACAGCTTACAGTGTAGGAAAAACTTGACTCACAAAGTTAATTGACTAAGGAAGTGAGGCTGTATCCTTATAGAACATGGATACACCCTACTTACTACAAATAAGGTAGCTGAACAAATTACTTTCTAGTCTGTCTATCCTTTTTGAGTAAATGTCCAAACGGTTACAGATTTGACTTTGCAAAGCCAGTTCAGATCCACTTCTTTAGCCTCTTGTCTCTTCTATATCTCTCCAAGCTTCCTTGTAGGCTTTCCAGAGCACGTTACAGATTGTGGTCCATAAAGTGCATTGGCTTGTTGTAGGTTTCTGACTTGTACAATTTCTTCAGTATTTTGTCTCCAAGAATGTATTCGAGAATTGACTAAGTAGTTGATTCGAGAACTAGAATTGACTTGATTGATAACTCTGAGTTCTCGAACACTGTTATATTGACATATCGAATTACTTCTCGAATAGCACTTTTCTTAAGGATTCCTTGAGTTGTCGAATAGAACACTTGACTTGTCGAATCCTTGAGATATCGAATAGCTTTCTGAGTCTTTGAGATATCGAATGGAACTTTGACTTGTTGACTCCTTGAGAACTCGAATACTACTTTGACTTGTTGACTTCCTGAGTTCTCGAATAGAGTACATAGACATATCGAATCTCTGAGATATCGAATGAGATATCGAACAGTGTATTCAGAGATATCGAATAGTGTCTTGAGATATCGAATCCCTGACTTCTCGAATGCTGGACTTCTCGAATAGACAAATATACTTCTCGAATTGGTACTTAGGCAAATTCTTCATTTCTTCAAATCCCAACTGTGATTATTTGACAGTCTTTATCTTCTTGCTTGAGGCATGAACCTTGGAACTTCTTTCAAGCATTATTCTAGACTCTATAAGTACAGTTACACAATTAGGATTTGATGCCTACTGCAAGTACAATACAAACAGAAACTCTACAACTAGAGGTTCCCTCATTGAAGAGGTCATGTAAGTAATGCAAAGCATTACAAACAATTAGGCTTGTTATTAGATGTATACAGGCATGCCTCTGTAACTAACACGTACATACATACATACATACATTTATGTTACATAATCTATTAATATTTCATTATTTGTAATATATTAATTGTTGTATAATTAATATGCATATTCATACATACATACACATGTACAAACATAAATACATACATATATAAATTTTTGTGAATATATAATAATATATTATAATATTATATACATACATACTATATAGCATATATACATACATACATACATACATACATACATGCATACATGCATACATACATACATACATTTATGTTGTATAATCTATTAATATTTTATTATTTGTAATCTATTAATTATTGTATAATTAATATGCATATTTATAAATACATACATACACATTTACAAACATAAATACATACATATATAAATTTTTGTGGATATGTAGTAATGTACTATAATATTCACTAACATATACCATATCTTATTAATCATTTTAGATCTACTGTAATTATTTACGAATTAAATATTATAAAAAATATCACAATACAAAAAAAAACCGTCATGCGTATATAAGTATAATACAAACTTGTATTAACATTAACTATCGTAAAACTCATCGATCACATCTTTAATACGTAAATGCACAAAATAATATAACAAACATATATGTATCTAAGAGAGCAAATGGGGGATTCCATGAGCAAATATATTCATATAAAAAGTTATATTTACCCCTACTAATTATATCTATGTTATATTTCCGGGGGCTATTTAGGTATTGCAACATTAACATATTTATTACATAATAATAACTGATATGAACTAATATACATTTATTATTATGTAATTAATACTTGTATGTATCCCTGTATCCATTCATGTTAACTCTATATATTTATATTTTGAAGTACGGTTTTGATCTTTACATTAACCAATTTTTAAATATCGTTCAAGTTTGCTTTAACAAAACAAAACATAACGTAAAATACAAACAAATTTAATTAAACAAAATTATAATTTGCATGTCACGATCGGGTATTGCATAAATTCAATTTCCTCACAACAATGGCTGCGAATATATGAACAATCGAAGATATCAACAATCCAATCCTACGTGATCACGAATAATTCATAAATATTTGTAATCTAGAGCATGCTCGTGCCTTGCACGGGCTACAAAGCTAGTTGCATTAATCTACAAACAAGAGTGTCAGCAAATTTCCAGAAGCATTTTTGTGACACCCCTAGATCTGGGGTCAATGATCCAGGTCATCACGGTCCAATTTCCATTCGATTTCAATATCTCTTTAGTCTTTTTTTTTATAACTTAATACTTATGCATTTGACCCCACACTAATACACACACACACCAGTCATATGCTCATAGAACAACATCCACAATATTAAAAGTTTAAAGTTAACAATTATTACAAACCCAGAATTCTACTAAGTACATTGTTGAATAATACTTCTACAGGAAGCATTTCAACAACCAAAAGTTTATTACATAGCTTACACACTAATATACATAAGTCTACTAAGCCCCTTTCGCTTGTCAACAACCTCTGGGATGGTCGCCAATACTCGCTCAAAAGGTCACCTTCCCCTTACCCTCTTGCGGGGTGTAGTGCGTAGTTTTGGCATACCTAGCTGTATATAGATAAGTAGCAAGAGTGAGCTAAAATAGCTCGGCAAGATAATTTCTATCACTAAAAGGTAACATTTAAACATCTAATTATATGTATATACGATGGGGAAACTAATTATAGACTTTAAGAAAGTATAACATTCTTATTTAATAATACATCATCCACTTTCTATTATAAGAAAAGAAAAATACAACAATATAATATCAATTCCTCTTCTACATTCAGATAATAATCCACACTTCCTCGATATATATATTATCTCAAGATAGTATAGAAATTTGAATTATATCTCATTATAATCCTTCCATTTCCTTTTTACACAACAACTTTATACCACTATATAAAATCAGTTTCTCTTCCATTTATAACACAATTCCTTCTTTTCATATCATTTTTCTGTTTCCAATATAAAAATCTGAAAACCACTTTTCAATTCTTTCCTTTTAAGAAAACGTTTGGGATTTCCATTGTTGCCGAATACGTGAGCCACGATGATCAGTCGTCCTCCGTACCCGTCCCTTTTCACTACCGGTAGAAGGAGGAAGGTACACCACTACATCCTCCTTCAGCAACTCTTGGGCCGAATTAAAATATTTATTGCTGGACTGTGCAGCACACAGCCTCCTACGCTTTTTGTTGTTATCCCCCTTTTGTCAAATCATTATTCCATTTATAAAATATCATTCCACATTTCCATTTTCTCGCTTTTATTTCCACATATCATTTCCATTCTCGCACATTACTTCTATAAAATATATATATATATATATCACATAATGCTTTGATTATGCTCCAGACATCTCTTTCATATTCAAGAAATCAATTATACTTTTATATTCATAAAATATTCCGTCCATTTAAGAGTAGTAAATAATAACCAAATAATATTCATTTAAACCACTAATACTCAAAAAGAATATTTATAATATAGTATTATAAACCATATAACCCTAGATAACAACTGATACCATTCTCTTTCATATCTCTTTACCCTAGAGCACATTCGCTCCATTCGTAATCATCTCTATATTCATATTTCAGAAATCATTTCCATCTCTCTTTAATTTCCCAAAATCAAGGGAATAAATTCTTTGCAATATAGGCACAATAGCATCACATATATATACATAATCCATGATATCATTTTATTCCAAAGATAAATAATTTTCAAAGTAGTGATAGAAGAAATCTTGCCTCGATCTCGATATCCCAAAGGTAGGGCTCGTGGTTCCTCCGAAGTTTCTATAAACACATAAAAGAATCGTCATTAGAGTATATTCCACTTAACACCTACCCTTATCTAGTAACACCCTTGTCACATACCGTATGTTTAACATGGCCTTTATGTCCCAAAGGTTCTAAGAACTCGACCATTCTTAATCTCGATTAAAGTGTTAGCAATTCACACTATTTCATTAACAACCACTCTCGACTGCAAAAATCCTCATAATTCGAAAATTCCACAATTTGACACAAGGTCAGTTAGTAAGGGTTCTCTGATCACCCTATTATAACATCCCAAAGTTTCATAATTTTTAAAAATGTCTAGGTAGGTCGATCATAGTCTCAAAATTTACACAATTACGGTTTCCCGGTTTTCGAACACCTTTCACTAAAACTGACTTTTCTCCTAAACCGTTCATCAGATTTTAACGTACGTTATATCAAAACGATCTACGAACTAAGCTCTATCATGTCATGTTCAATTGGTAACCTAGACAGTAGGGTACCGTACGGAAACAGGGGTCCAAAACAGGGCAGATTACATCCTAACGAAAATCGGGCATTATAACGGCTATAATTTCATACTTTCCAAAAATAATTCCATCACAACCAAGCCATATAATCATCCACCACTCCATACACATCAGTATTACATCCTCATAAGCCATATAATCAGTGGTGAGGCCTCAATACCATCACCCATCAATCAATCACAATTTATGCTAGCTAACATCACAATAATCACTTTTAACCACACACCATCCATTAACATCATTAAAGCTCACATAATAAAAAGGGGTTAGGGTTTATACCTTCCTTGTAGCTTCAACATCACTTAATAAACCTTGGGTACTCCTTAAACTGTAATAACCCTAACTTCAGTAATGCTACAGTGGTCACATGAATAGTAAATTTCGAGGATTTAGAGAAATGGTATATAGGTACTTTATAATGGAAATGGAAAATGAATAAACAGAAACCATATTAGTATTGTACAACGAAAATAAGTGACTCGAAATGACGTTAGATTTCAGAAATTCCTGAAGCATGAAATTTTGAGGATTTTGATTTCAAATAAGCTTCTATTGGACACTAAGGAGCATGGAAACATTATAAGAATTATATATTGAGGGATTAGTAAATTTAGAATTGAGCCAGGGGATTTTTAAGTTAAGAGAATACCAATGGAATTTGGATTGTTAAATGATCTCAAAACCACTGAGATAATGAGGTACATTCGTAACGAACCACAATTAGACGAATATGGAGATTAAGCAACCAAGATTAGTAATATAACAAGGATACATACCACATTATTTATCAATGTGCTTGACATTTTACTTAGAAAATTTAGAAAACAAGAGATTGGATGACCAAAGTGGTGTCATTAGTCATTAACTTGTTTTTAAGGGTAAATTAGTAACTTTGCAAGGTGTTAACCACAAAATATCTTCTAAAGCTTCTACAAGACACTAGACTTAACAAGATTAAGCCAAGTTAACATCAAAACAAAACACAAAACTCTCTCCCCCATCCACTCCATTACATTCGGCCATCAAGAAGAAAAAGAAGAAAATAAAAACAAAACTCCTAGCTAACATCAAGATCAAATCAAGAGAAAAATCATGGAGCACCTTGGAGGATAGATCAAGACTAGCACAAAGTTTCATAGCCATCCACCATCATTTAGCAAGGTAATAAAATCATAAAAGTTGAAGATGAATAGTGATGAATAGTATTTTTCAAGTTTTAATCTTTGTTTTAATGACTCCTTTAGTTAATCCAAGCTAATTCAAGGTTGTTCAAGGTGTGCCCAAGGATTATTAAGGATTATTAAGTGTTCTTCAAGCTTCAAAGAGGTATAACAACCCTTGCCCTTTTGTATTTATGATAGATATTGTGGTGTTTAGTGATTAAGGGGTATAATGGTTATGTTTATGATATTATAAGTGTTTGTAAGTGATTTAAAGTTGAATATGGAGGTGTTTGGAATTGTAACCATGGCTGGTAATGAAGACCACATGGTGTAGGTGATGATTATGGTGTTTGATGATTGATTTGGAGGAGTTTGATTTTGGAAAGTATGAAATTACAGCAGTTATAATGTCCGATTTTCGTTAGAACGAAATCTGCCCTGTTTTTGAACAACAATGCAGTACGGTAGGTTACTGTCCAGCACACTTAGTGACCATGAAATGATAGAGCTTGGTTCATAGATCGTTTTGATATAAGGTGCGTTAAAATCTGATGAACGGTTTAGGAGAAAAGTCAGTTTTAGTGAAAGGCGTTCGATAACCGAGAAAACGTAATTGTATCAACTTTGAGGCTAAAGTTACCATACTTAGACATTTTTATAAGTCACGAAATTTTGGGATATGGTAGTAGTTTGGTCAAAGAACTAATACCAGTTGACCTTGCATTAAAATTCGAATTCTAAAATTTATAAGAAATTTTACAGTCGAGTGTGGTTGTTAGGGGAAATGGTAAAAACCCCTGAAACTTCGATTGAGCTTATAAATGATTAAGTTCTTGAACCTTTGGGATAATAATAACACATTAAACATATGTTGAAGTGTAAAGGGTTTTGTTATACAAGAGGGTAGTGAGTAAGAGATGTAGTGTTCTAATGACGGTCCTTTTGTGTTTATAGAAATTCCGGAGGAGGAACCAGCCCTACTGTCAGGATACAGAAATCGAGGCAAGATCCTTCTATCCCTACTTTAAAAATTATTTATCTTCGGAATAATAATGATATCATGGCATATATTTATGTATATGTGATGCATTTGTTGCTGTATTGCAAAGAATATATTCTCTTGATTGTGGGAAGTTAAAGAGAGATGGATATGTTTTCTGAAATATGAGTATATAGATGATTACGAATGGAGCGAATATGCTCTAAGGTAAAGGAGATATGAAAGAGAATGGTATCAGTTGTTATCTAGAGTTATATGGTTTATAATGCTATATTATAAACATTCTTTTTAGTGTATGTTATATACATATATTTTATAGAAGTAATGTGCGAGAATGGAAATGAGATAAGTGAATGACATAGGGAAATGGGAAATGGTGTTGATAAATTGAATAATGATCTTATATAAAGGGGGAAAGCAATAAAAAGCGTAAGAGGCTGTGTGCTGCACAGTCCAGCAATCAATCAATAAAAAGCGTAAGAGGCTGTGTGCTGCACAGTCCAGCAATCAATCAATAAAAAGCGTAAGAGGCTGTGTGCTGCACAGTCCAGCAATCAATATTTTAATTCGGCCCAAGAGTTGCCGAAGGAGGATGTAGTGGTAGACCTTCCTCCAGGGGGATGTAGTGGTAGACCTTCCTCCTTCTACCGGTAGTAAAAAATGGACGGATACGGAGGGCGACTGATCATCGTGCCTCACGTATTCGGCAACAGTGAAAACCCCTACAATATGTGAATAAAGAATAAATGATAAAGTCAGATTGATATACTGAAAAGGGAAAATGATATGAAAGATGGAATTATTGATATAGATGAAGAGAAACTGATTTTATATTAAATTATAAAATTACTGTACAGGAGGGAAATGAGAAGATGATAGTGAGGGATTTATTCAAGTATTTATGTTATTTTAAAATATTACACTAAAAGGGTATATTGGTTGTTATATTATTTAAGAAGAGAAACTGATACTGTATTACCTTAGATTTCTTTCTTATAATAGTAAGTGGATGATATATTATTAAATAAGAGTTTTATTCTTCCTTAAAGTTTATGATTTGGTTACTGCTTACATATGTATATACATTTATACTTGGTTACATTTTAAATTCTAGTTTTCAATATTATCTTGCTGAGCTATTATAGCTCACTCTTGCTACTTATCTATATACAGCTAGGTATGCCCATACTACGCAGAACGCCCCGCAAGAGGGTAAGGGAAAGGCGACCTTCTGAGAGCTCGTTAGCATCAATCCCCGAGGTAGATGACCATCGCAAGGGGTTTAGTGGGCTTATGTATATTAAGTGTGTAAGTTTGAAAGATTGTAATAAATTTGGTTGTTGAAATGCTTCTTGTAGAAGCATCACTCAACAATGTACTGAAGTATGATTCTGGGTTGTAATAACTTTCTAAATTCTAAACTCTTATTATGATGAATGTTGTTCTCTGAGCATATGACTGGTGTGTGTGTGTATTACTGCGGGGTCAATTGCATAAGTATTAATTAAAAAAAAAAAAAACCCAAGAGATATTGAATTTGAATGGAAGTTGGTTCGTGATGGCCCAAATTCATGACCCCGGATTTGGGGCTGTCACAGTTTGGTATCAGAGCTAAGAGTCATAATGCTCAGGAACAAGAGTGATAATAATAAATATATCAGTAATAATAGAAATTGTGAACTCACATCGAGTTCAAGGGGGGTTTATTGAACGAAGCGTTTATTCTGAATCGTGATTATAATTTTATAGATTATTGCTAGTAAAGGTTATTATGCCAAAAGTGTTAAGTTTATGTAGCACGCGAGATCGATATGAGGAAGGGAATACTTGATGTATCGGGAAGTGTACGTTAGATAACTTCGTGAGTAATTCCAGGGTGACCTATCATCTCTTATTCAAAAAGGGGCCGGTATTTTTTCAAAACTTTCTGGTACCTTTGGAATGTGTTTCAAAATTTTATTTTATCTATTTTAGTCAAAATATTTCCCTAAGATTATTTTTGGAAAAAGGGTATTTATCATCGTGATTAAATATTTTCTTTATACTTCTTCTTTCAACTAAGAGGAACAATCCTATATGTATACACAAGGACGATCTGTCTGTGTGATTGAAAGTCGGAGGGGACGCCCTCACTTGTGTTACGTACGGGTTCTTCCATCATATTGATTTCTTAAATATCCTTTTGTTTCAAATAAAAGTTATTTAAAACTCTTAATCTTATAAATTGTTGTGGGACACTTGTTTGTTTCTGGGTCTGTTTCAATTCAAGATAATTAGAGCTAGAAGCGTTTTGACATAAAGAAGAAGGAATTTCGTGAGAAGAAATGGGTATATTTGAGGATTATTGAGATAAAAGAATATTAGGAATTCTAAGGTATAATTGAGATTTACTATTGAGAGTAAGGTGTATTTTGAGAGAAAAGTTAGAATAAGGATAAACAAAGGAAGTGGGGATAATTAATGAAGTTTGTGTATTCTGTCTAAATTCTATTGTATTTTGATATTAAATGTTGAGATTCAAGAATATTGATATATATATGCGGTGATTGACTTAAATGAAAAGGTTATTGTGCTAAAGGTACTAAGCTTATTTGTCAAAGTTGTATTATGATTAAATATTACTTGTGTGAATTTAAAATACTGGGAGGTATAAATAAGATCAACTAATGATATAGTTGTGTATATATGGAAATGATGTATATTGTACCCTAATTGTGGGTGATTAACGAAGAATATTATTATATACAGAATCATGCCGCCTAAGCGTAATAATAGAATGAATGCAAGAGAAAATGAGAGAGAGGAAGCAAGTCAGAATAGGCAGGGTGAAAACGCTCCTAATGAACAAGATCATGAGGAAGAAGAAGATGAATCAACTGGCCAACAGGGAAGTCAGGGTGGTAACCCTTTTAACCAATTTATGGAACTTTTGAGGCAGAATTTAGCTAATCCACAGAATCCACCACAACCACCTGTTCTTCCCAACCAGGCAGCTAACTCTTTTCGTGCTTTTAAGTCACTAAAACCCCCAGAATTTGAGGGAACCACTAACCCAGTAGCAGCCAGGGCATGGCTGAAAGAGATGGAAAAGGCTTTTGAGATACTGAGGGTAGAGGAAGATCAGAAGACAGTTTTTGCAGCCTATCTCCTAAAGGGAGAGGCAAATTACTGGTGGGAAGCTAAAAAGAATCTGGAAGGAGCGGAAGTGATAACCTGGGAGCGTTTCACTAGGGTGTTTCTAGACAAATATTCCCCTAGGTACTTGGAGAACCAGATGGAAATAAAATTTTTGGAGTTAAAGCAGGAAAACCTATCAGTGGCAGAGTATGAAACTAAGTTTACAGAACTGTCTAGGTTTGTTCCAGAATTCGTGCGTACCGAAGAGCAACGAGCGAAAAGGTTCCAACAAGGATTGAAACCATGGCTACGTACTAGAGTGGCACCATTTGAGTTGACCGAGTATGCTGCGGTGGTTCAGAAGGCATCTATTATTGAGGCCGAGAGTGAACAAAACCAACTAGGTCGAGAGAACAAGAAAAGAAAATTTGAGGGTCCAAAAGGAGGTTCAAGTGAGGGAAGCTATTTTAACAAATTTGGTAAAGGACAAAAACCCCAGTTTGGAGGAAAGTCAGGGAATAATAAGACTACCAGTGAGACGGTGAATCAGGGTGGTAGATCCACAGGAACTTTTCAGTCTAATCAATCGCGACCACCATTGCCAGATTGCAACACGTGTGGTAAGAAGCATATCGGAGAGTGTAAGATGTTAGAAGTAACTTGCTTTAATTGTGGACAGAAAGGACATTATCGGGACAGGTGTCCATTAGCTGATCAGAAGTGTTATCAATGTGGAAGATTAGGACATTTTGCTAGGGATTGTCGTTTTGGTGGGTCGTCTGCGTCAGGACAGAGTGTGACTGCTTCAAATAAACCTACTGCCAGGGTGTACAATATGACTTTAGGGGAGGCATTGAGAAGGCCGGATACAGATGCAGGTGAACATTTTTCTAGTATTTAAATTTTTAGTGTAAACGTTTGGTTAAGAATCAATGTGGTCAATGAATGGTATAGGTAGGTTGATAATCTAGATAAGGAAAATCAGTATCTGTTAGGGGTTAGAAATTCTATGAAAAGGAGAATAATAGTATTTTGGGGGTAAACCACAGACTTGTTTATATACGAACAGGAAATATATATTATAGGTAATATTTTCTTACAATTGTTTCAAAGAATCTTATTCTAGTCGGATTTCTGGAAGGTTTTACAGAGCCAAGATATAATAAGAGCGAAATATGTATATTTTATGTCATGATAGAGATCAATATAGGGATAAACCATAAGTGAGATACACTACCAGTCAGGAGAGGCCAATGTGGTGGCCAATACCCATAATTAAAAGAGGAATATTGATGAATGACAAGCAAGTTTATGTTGGTGTATTTGGTGCAAACGAGATAGAGATATTATGAAGGAAAAAGGATGGAGAAAGTGATATAGAAGTTATAAGGTGTAGATGAAAAGGGTATCTATGACATTTCTGACGTGATTCCGGGACGGAATCCTTTTAAGGGGGGAAGGATGTAATAACCCTAACTTCAGTAATGCTACAGTGGTCACATGAATAGTAAATTTCGAGGATTTAGAGAAATGGTATATAGGTACTTTATAATGGAAATGGAAAATGAATAAACAGAAACCATATTAGTATTGTACAACGAAAATAAGTGACTCGAAATGACGTTAGATTTCAGAAATTCCTGAAGCATGAAATTTTGAGGATTTTGATTTCAAATAAGCTTCTATTGGACACTAAGGAGCATGGAAACATTATAAGAATTATATATTGAGGGATTAGTAAATTTAGAATTGAGCCAGGGGATTTTTAAGTTAAGAGAATACCAATGGAATTTGGATTGTTAAATGATCTCAAAACCACTGAGATAATGAGGTACATTCGTAACGAACCACAATTAGACGAATATGGAGATTAAGCAACCAAGATTAGTAATATAACAAGGATACATACCACATTATTTATCAATGTGCTTGACATTTTACTTAGAAAATTTAGAAAACAAGAGATTGGATGACCAAAGTGGTGTCATTAGTCATTAACTTGTTTTTAAGGGTAAATTAGTAACTTTGCAAGGTGTTAACCACAAAATATCTTCTAAAGCTTCTACAAGACACTAGACTTAACAAGATTAAGCCAAGTTAACATCAAAACAAAACACAAAACTCTCTCCCCCATCCACTCCATTACATTCGGCCATCAAGAAGAAAAAGAAGAAAATAAAAACAAAACTCCTAGCTAACATCAAGATCAAATCAAGAGAAAAATCATGGAGCACCTTGGAGGATAGATCAAGACTAGCACAAAGTTTCATAGCCATCCACCATCATTTAGCAAGGTAATAAAATCATAAAAGTTGAAGATGAATAGTGATGAATAGTATTTTTCAAGTTTTAATCTTTGTTTTAATGACTCCTTTAGTTAATCCAAGCTAATTCAAGGTTGTTCAAGGTGTGCCCAAGGATTATTAAGGATTATTAAGTGTTCTTCAAGCTTCAAAGAGGTATAACAACCCTTGCCCTTTTGTATTTATGATAGATATTGTGGTGTTTAGTGATTAAGGGGTATAATGGTTATGTTTATGATATTATAAGTGTTTGTAAGTGATTTAAAGTTGAATATGGAGGTGTTTGGAATTGTAACCATGGCTGGTAATGAAGACCACATGGTGTAGGTGATGATTATGGTGTTTGATGATTGATTTGGAGGAGTTTGATTTTGGAAAGTATGAAATTACAGCAGTTATAATGTCCGATTTTCGTTAGAACGAAATCTGCCCTGTTTTTGAACAACAATGCAGTACGGTAGGTTACTGTCCAGCACACTTAGTGACCATGAAATGATAGAGCTTGGTTCATAGATCGTTTTGATATAAGGTGCGTTAAAATCTGATGAACGGTTTAGGAGAAAAGTCAGTTTTAGTGAAAGGCGTTCGATAACCGAGAAAACGTAATTGTATCAACTTTGAGGCTAAAGTTACCATACTTAGACATTTTTATAAGTCACGAAATTTTGGGATATGGTAGTAGTTTGGTCAAAGAACTAATACCAGTTGACCTTGCATTAAAATTCGAATTCTAAAATTTATAAGAAATTTTACAGTCGAGTGTGGTTGTTAGGGGAAATGGTAAAAACCCCTGAAACTTCGATTGAGCTTATAAATGATTAAGTTCTTGAACCTTTGGGATAATAATAACACATTAAACATATGTTGAAGTGTAAAGGGTTTTGTTATACAAGAGGGTAGTGAGTAAGAGATGTAGTGTTCTAATGACGGTCCTTTTGTGTTTATAGAAATTCCGGAGGAGGAACCAGCCCTACTGTCAGGATACAGAAATCGAGGCAAGATCCTTCTATCCCTACTTTAAAAATTATTTATCTTCGGAATAATAATGATATCATGGCATATATTTATGTATATGTGATGCATTTGTTGCTGTATTGCAAAGAATATATTCTCTTGATTGTGGGAAGTTAAAGAGAGATGGATATGTTTTCTGAAATATGAGTATATAGATGATTACGAATGGAGCGAATATGCTCTAAGGTAAAGGAGATATGAAAGAGAATGGTATCAGTTGTTATCTAGAGTTATATGGTTTATAATGCTATATTATAAACATTCTTTTTAGTGTATGTTATATACATATATTTTATAGAAGTAATGTGCGAGAATGGAAATGAGATAAGTGAATGACATAGGGAAATGGGAAATGGTGTTGATAAATTGAATAATGATCTTATATAAAGGGGGAAAGCAATAAAAAGCGTAAGAGGCTGTGTGCTGCACAGTCCAGCAATCAATCAATAAAAAGCGTAAGAGGCTGTGTGCTGCACAGTCCAGCAATCAATCAATAAAAAGCGTAAGAGGCTGTGTGCTGCACAGTCCAGCAATCAATATTTTAATTCGGCCCAAGAGTTGCCGAAGGAGGATGTAGTGGTAGACCTTCCTCCAGGGGGATGTAGTGGTAGACCTTCCTCCTTCTACCGGTAGTAAAAAATGGACGGATACGGAGGGCGACTGATCATCGTGCCTCACGTATTCGGCAACAGTGAAAACCCCTACAATATGTGAATAAAGAATAAATGATAAAGTCAGATTGATATACTGAAAAGGGAAAATGATATGAAAGATGGAATTATTGATATAGATGAAGAGAAACTGATTTTATATTAAATTATAAAATTACTGTACAGGAGGGAAATGAGAAGATGATAGTGAGGGATTTATTCAAGTATTTATGTTATTTTAAAATATTACACTAAAAGGGTATATTGGTTGTTATATTATTTAAGAAGAGAAACTGATACTGTATTACCTTAGATTTCTTTCTTATAATAGTAAGTGGATGATATATTATTAAATAAGAGTTTTATTCTTCCTTAAAGTTTATGATTTGGTTACTGCTTACATATGTATATACATTTATACTTGGTTACATTTTAAATTCTAGTTTTCAATATTATCTTGCTGAGCTATTATAGCTCACTCTTGCTACTTATCTATATACAGCTAGGTATGCCCATACTACGCAGAACGCCCCGCAAGAGGGTAAGGGAAAGGCGACCTTCTGAGAGCTCGTTAGCATCAATCCCCGAGGTAGATGACCATCGCAAGGGGTTTAGTGGGCTTATGTATATTAAGTGTGTAAGTTTGAAAGATTGTAATAAATTTGGTTGTTGAAATGCTTCTTGTAGAAGCATCACTCAACAATGTACTGAAGTATGATTCTGGGTTGTAATAACTTTCTAAATTCTAAACTCTTATTATGATGAATGTTGTTCTCTGAGCATATGACTGGTGTGTGTGTGTATTACTGCGGGGTCAATTGCATAAGTATTAATTAAAAAAAAAAAAAACCCAAGAGATATTGAATTTGAATGGAAGTTGGTTCGTGATGGCCCAAATTCATGACCCCGGATTTGGGGCTGTCACATAAACAACCTCAATATAGCTTGAATCAACTAAAGGAACCATGAAAACAAAGTCAACAATTCGGAGTTACTAAACTGCAGCTGGAAGAACATGAAAAACGAAGGCCTTACCTACGTTTTCTGGATGAGACTTCTAAATGAAAGTTGTAGGGCATCTTAACAGCTTTCTAACCATATAAAGAACACAAAATTTGGCTGAGTAACGAAGTCTCTAGAGCGGTTTTACTGGGATGCTGGAAATCTGGCCGAAAATGATGATAATGGAGGGGGAGAGATTTTTGCTCTTGTTTCTTGATCTTATCTCATCTAAATCTTGGTTTGTCTAGTGTCTTGTGGAAGCTTTGCAAGATATTTGTGATTAAAACCTAGCAAAAGTACTAATTTGCCCCTTAAAACAATTTAGTGGAAAGTGATGTCATGCTAGTGATTTCATAATTCTCTTTTCTAAATGTAATGCTAGTACTCTTGGTAATTATAATGTGATACAATCCTTGTTATTCTACTAATCTTGGTTGTTTGGTTTCCAGACTCGTCTAATTGTGGTTCGTTTCGAATATATCTCACTATCCAGTGGTTTTGAAATCGTTTATAAAATCCAAATTCCCTTAGCATTCTCTTAACTTAAAAATCCCTTAGTTTAACTTAAATTCACTAATTCCTCGATATATAATCCCTTTAATATTTCTATGTTCCTTAATATCCAATAAATAGAAGTTCGTTTGAGCTCAAAATCCTCAAAATCTTAATTCAGGAATTTCTGAAATCCATCGTCATTTCGAGTCACTTATTTCCTTAGTATATCACTAATATGATTTCTGTTTATTCATTTTCCATTTCCAGTCTAGGGTACCTACACACCCTTTTCCTAAATTCCCCGAGATCATTATTCATTTGGGCATTGTAGCCTTTCTAAAGTTAGGGTTATTACATCCTTCCCCCTTAAAAGGATTCCCATCCGGAATCATGTTGAAAATACTAATGAATACTTTTCTTACTTGACAAATTCCCAATTCTCACACTACTTCCTTTATCCTTTAGTTCCTTCATAACATCTCTACCTTGTTCACGCAAATACACCAACATACACTTGTTTGTCATTCATCAACATTCCATTTAGCTTATCAATAGCAGTACTTTCACTATCCTTTTCTTGCAAATCTCCTCATGTTTCCAGTCATTCTATATTATCTCATTCCTCCTTTCTCCTTTAACTAAGGTATCGGCCACCACATTGGCCTTTCCTGAATGGTAGTGTATCTCACTTATGGTTTGGTCATATTCTGATCTCTATCATGACATAAAATATTAGTACTTCATCTTAATACATCTCGTCTCTGTAAAATCCTCCAGAAACTAGTCTTATAATGCTATTCCTTGAAACAATTTTAAGAAAATATTATTTATAATATATATTTCCTGTTCATACTTATACGAGCAAATACTTTCCCTTCATTCTAAGAATTATCCTTGCACTTTCCCCATTATTCACAAATCTCCTTTTTTATAGAGTTCTCTGACTCTTAACAGATATTGATTTGGATGACACGAGAATAACTCACTTTCTTATATCACCATAGTTTACTTTCTCACAGATAGATTATTCTTATCTATATTATCAGCCCATTTACACCATTCATTGACTTAATCGATCCCTAACCAAACATTTACACTTAAGAGGTTAAATTAGCGCGCACCTGCAATTTCCTCCGGATACCTTATCCCCATATGTCTATTGTTCACTATACGCTCTTTACATCTTGCTGATCCACCTTAGTTCCTTCATGATATACCATCTATTCCACCTCTGTAATTTCCTTTTATTATTCTCATCAAAATCTTTACCTCAAGTTTTACTCATTCACACCTTTTTGGATTAATCATTTGAATACTTAACATCTTTAATCTCTCTCTACTTAGGGTATTAGTCAAAATATTGGCCTTTCCCCCACTAATAGTTATTACACCTCGAATCCTTCATTAGTTATCCCCACTTCTTTTGTTTATCCTTATTCTGACTCTATCCTCAAAATACACCTTACTCTCAATAGTAAATCTCAATTATGCCTTAAGATTTCTCATATTCTTTTCTCTTACTAATCATCAAATATACCCATTCCTTCTCACGAAATTCCTTCCTCTCTTATATTGAAACGCTTCTAGTTCTAATTATCTCTTATTGAAATTTCCCTTGGAATCTCAAGTTTCCTTGTATAATCACGTACTATAAACACTGCTTCCATCCATTAATGAAATCTTCTATATTCAAAATAATTAATAGAATTTAAGAGACTTTGAATTAAAACGAACCCAGAAACAAGCAAGGGTCCCACAACAATTTATAAAATTAAAAGTTTTAAAGAACTTTAATTTGAAACAAAAGGATATCTGAGAAATCAACCTAATGGAAGAACCCCTATGTCACACAAGTGAGGGCGTCCCCTCCGACTTTCTATCACACAGACAGATCGTCCTTGTATATACATATATGGTTGTTCCTCTTAGTTGGAGTAAGAAATATAAAGAAAATTTAAATCACGATGATAAATACCATCTTCCAAAAATAATCTTAGAGGAATATTTTGGCTAAGATAGATAAAATACAATTTTGAAACACATTTCAAGGGTATCAGAAAGTTTTAAAAAGATACTGGCCCTTAATGAATAATTACCCACCGGTGGAGGAAAATTTGAAACTCAATAACATAATTTAGCAGGGCTTTAGGAAATTTGAAAGTAGTTACTGTTAATAGCTTCTGCCAAATTGAAAATCCCAATAATGGAAGGTTTTCCTCAATACCATTTATATCTTAGACTACGTACTTTCCAAAATTTCTCAAATTTGCCACTCACCATTTATCCTTAACCTATCGTCTGATATTTCCAATTATCGTCATTTACCTAGTCGTGACTTGGCTCGATACTTTCTACCTTTATCCATAATAGATCACAACCTTCTAATCGATATACTTACGTAATATTGATCGTCTTAGCCTAACACTGCTCCGGTATCAAAGACCCTTCAAACTATACTTTATATTTGTATATTCTAACATATCCCGTATACTCACGAGATTCTCTAACGTACATTTCCCAATACATCAAATATTCCCTTTCTCATATCAATTCCGTGTACTACATAAACTTAACACTTTTGGCATAATAGCCTTTTTATTTAAGTCAATCTCGGAATTTCTCAGTCTGTCTTAGTCCTTAAGGTATATCTTGGCTTTACCAACCAACCTCAGTTTCACCCTTTCATCTCCACAAACAATCAATGTCTATTCACCAATCCACTTACAATATTTCCTCAAACTCCCTTAAACACAAGAAGACTTTAAATACCCTTAACCTTGGCTCACTAATCTCCTCTCCCTATACTAAAACATAAACTTTTATTAGTAATAATCTATAAAATTATAATCACTACTTAGAATAAACGCTTCGTTCGATAAGCCACCCTTGAACTCGATGGCAGTTCACAATTTATATTATTACTGATATATTTATTATTATCACTCTTGTTCCTGAGCATTATGACTCTTAGCTCTGATACCATCTGTGACACCCCTAGATCCGGGGTCAATGATCCAGGTCATCACGGTCCAATTTCCATTCGATTTCAATATCTCTTTAGTCTTTTTTTTTATAACTTAATACTTATGCATTTGACCCCACACTAATACACACACACACCAGTCATATGCTCATAGAACAACATCCACAATATTAAAAGTTTAAAGTTAACAATTATTACAAACCCAGAATTCTACTAAGTACATTGTTGAATAATACTTCTACAGGAAGCATTTCAACAACCAAAAGTTTATTACATAGCTTACACACTAATATACATAAGTCTACTAAGCCCCTTTCGCTTGTCAACAACCTCTGGGATGGTCGACAGTACTCGCTCAAAAGGTCGCCTTCCCCTTACCCTCTTGCGGGGTGTAGTGCGTAGTATTGGCATACCTAGCTGTATATAGATAAGTAGCAAGAGTGAGCTAAAATAGCTCAGCAAGATAATTTCTATCACTAAAAGGTAACATTTAAACATCTAATTATATGTATATACGACGGGGAAACTAATTATAGACTTTAAGAAAGTATAACATTCTTATTTAATAATACATCATCCACTTTCTATTATAAGAAAAGAAAAATACAACAATATAATATCAATTCCTCTTCTACATTCAGATAATAATCCACACTTCCTCGATATATATATTATCTCAAGATAGTATAGAAATTTGAATTATATCTCATTATAATCCTTCCATTTCCTTTTTACACAACAACTTTATACCACTATATAAAATCAGTTTCTCTTCCATTTATAACACAATTCCTTCTTTTCATATCATTTTTCTGTTTCCAGTATAAAAATCTGAAAACCACTTTTCAATTCTTTCCTTTTAAGAAAACGTTGGGGATTTCCATTGTTGCCGAATACGTGAGCCACGATGATCAGTCGTCCTCCGTACCCGTCCCTTTTCACTACCGGTAGAAGGAGGAAGGTACACCACTACATCCTCCTTCGGCAACTCTTGGGCCGAATTAAAATATTTATTGCTGGACTGTGCAGCACACAGCCTCCTACGCTTTTTGTTGCTATCCCCCTTTTGTCAAATCATTATTCCATTTATAAAATATCATTCCACATTTCCATTTTCTCGCTTTTATTTCCACATATCATTCACTCATATCATTTCCATTCTCGCACATTACTTCTATAAAATATATATATATATATATATATATATATATATATATATATATATATATATATATCACATAATGCTTTGATTATGCTCCAGACATCTCTTTCATATTCAAGAAATCAATTATACTTTTATATTCATAAAATATTCCGTCCATTTAAGAGTAGTAAATAATAACCAAATAATATTCATTTAAACCACTAATACTCAAAAAGAATATTTATAATATAGTATTATAAACCATATAACCCTAGATAACAACTGATACCATTCTATTTCATATCTCTTTACCCTAGAGCACATTCGCTCCATTATTAATCATCTCTATATTCATATTTCAGAAATCATTTCCATCTCTCTTTAATTTCCCAAAATCAAGGGAATAAATTCTTTGCAATATAGCCACAATAGCATCACATATATATACATATTCCATGATATCATTTTATTCCAAAGATAAATAATTTTCAAAGTAGGGATAGAAGAAATCTTGCCTCGATCTCGATATCCCAAAGGTAGGGCTCGTGGTTCCTCCGAAGTTTCTATAAACACATAAAAGAATCGTCATTAGAGTATATTCCACTTAACACCTACCCTTATCTAGTAACACCCTTGTCACATACCGTATGTTTAACATGGCCTTTATGTCCCAAAGGTTCTAAGAACTCGACCATTCTTAATCTCGATTAAAGTGTTAGCAATTCACACTATTTCCTTAACAACCACTCTCGACTGCAAAAATCCTCATAATTCGAAAATTCCACAATTTGACACAAGGTCAGTTAGTAAGGGTTCTCTGATCACCCTATTATAACATCCCAAAGTTTCATAATTTTTAAAAATGTCTAGGTAGGTCGATCATAGTCTCAAAGTTTACACAATTACGGTTTCCCGGTTTTCGAACACCTTTCACTAAAACTGACTTTTCTCCTAAACCGTTCATCAGATTTTAACGTACCTTATATCAAAACGATCTACGAACTAAGCTCTATCATGTCATGGTCAATTGGTAACCTAGACAGTAGGGTACCGTACGGAAACAGGGGTCCAAAACAGGGCAGATTACATCCTAACGAAAATCGGGCATTATAACGGCTATAATTTCATACTTTCCAAAAACAATTCCATCACAACCAAGCCATATAATCATCCACCACTCCATACACTTCAGTATTACATCCTCATAAGCCATATAATCAGTGGTGAGGCCTCAATACCATCACCCATCAATCAATCACAATTTATGCTAGCTAACATCACAATAATCACTTTTAACCACACACCATCCATTAACATCACTAAAGCTCACATAATAAAAAGGGGTTAGGGTTTATACCTTTCTTGTAGCTTCAACATCACTTAATAAACCTTGGGTACTCCTTAAACAACCTCAATATAGCTTGAATCAACTAAAGGAACCATGAAA
Source organism: Kitagawia praeruptora (assembly GCA_037693485.1). Lineage (NCBI taxonomy): Eukaryota > Viridiplantae > Streptophyta > Magnoliopsida > Apiales > Apiaceae > Kitagawia > Kitagawia praeruptora. The sequence goes on from CM075352.1 coordinate 132,752,315, forward strand.
ACAAAGTTAACAATTCGGAGTTACTAAACTGCAGCTGAAAGAACATGAAAAACGAAGGCCTTACCTACGTTTTCTGGATGAGGCTTCTAAATGAACGTTGTAGGGCATCTTAACAGCTTTCTAACCATATAAAGAACACAAAATTTGGCTGAGTAACGAAGTCTCTAGAGCGGTTTTACTGGGATGCTGGAAATCTGGCCGAAAATGATGATAATGGAGGGGGAGAGATTTTTGCTCTTGTTTCTTGATCTTATCTCATCTAAATCTTGGTTTGTCTAGTGTCTTGTGGAAGCTTTGCAAGATATTTGTGATTAAAACCTAGCAAAAGTACTAATTTGCCCCTTAAAACAATTTAGTGGAAAGTGATGTCATGCTAGTGATTTCATAATTCTCTTTTCTTGATTTTCTTTTCTAAATGTAATGCTAGTACTCTTGGTAATTATAATGTGATACAATCCTTGTTATTCTACTAATATTGGTTGTTTGGTTTCCAGACTCGTCTAATTGTGGTTCGTTTCGAATATATCTCACTATCCAGTGGTTTTGAAATCGTTTATAAAATCCAAATTCCCTTAGCATTCTCTTAACTTAAAAATCCCTTAGTTTAACTTAAATTCACTAATTCCTCGATATATAATCCCTTTAATATTTCTATGTTCCTTAATATCCAATAAATAGAAGTTCGTTCGAGCTCAAAATCCTCAAAATCTAAATTCAGGAATTTCTGAAATCCATCGTCATTTCGAGTCACTTATTTCCTTAGTATATCACTAATATGATTTCTGTTTATTCATTTTCCATTTCCAGTCTAGGGTACCTACACACCCTTTTCCTAAATTCCCCGAGATCATTATTCATTTGGGCACTGTAGCCTTTCTAAAGTTAGGGTTATTACAATTTTCAGAAGCTATTTACTATACCATTTGATTTAATTTATGCTTCTTTTAAAGAAGTTTATGTTTTTCAATATTCAACCCATTAATTATAGTAGCAAAATTTCAATAAAAAATCATGGATGGTTAAGTAATTCAAACATCAAAAAATAAGATTTGGAGCTTAAATAGTAATTTTTGGAGTTTATTTATCAATTCCCTAATTAAAATTATCACTTTTCACTTTGCACTTTATAATCGACCCGATCCAGAAATATGGTCCAATCTATGTACCCACAACCTCTAACTCTCTCTCTCATACACAAAAACAGACAAAACCAAATCGAAACCCACAATCCACGAAACTCCCTTTTCTATTCCACCCTCTCTCTCTCTCCACCCTCTCTCTCTCTCTACAATCATCATCAATGACGTCTCGCGAAGACAATGTGTACATGGCGAAACTGGCGGAACAAGTCGAACGCTACGATGAGATGGTGGAGTCAGTGGCGGAACCAGGATGAAAAAATTGGGGGTGCTCAAATATTAATTACAAATTATTTGCAACGGTAATAAATGTTTAAATAATTAAAATATACACAACTAACCTTTACTTAACAACAATTGTCCTATTTTTATTTAAAAAAGATACCGATGATAAATAAATATATATATTAATATACACTATCTTGCTATTATTCAATTCCCCGTCCCCGTCATTAATAATTATTTAATGTATTTATTTCAGAAAATACCGTTCATTAGTAAAAATATTTTAAATTTTTTGAACTCTCGTGATAACAAGGTATAAAATACTTCGAGTTTAAATATACATTTATAATTTCTCAAATCATTAATAATTTTTTTTATTTAATTCAATATATTTTTAATTAATTTTCAACACAATCTATAATTTACCGAATATTTTTTAAAAAATACATTATTTTTTCGGAGGTTGGGGGGCTCAAGCACCCCCTAGCCCCCTCTGGTTCCGCCACTGGGTGGAGTTCATGGAGAAAGTTGTCGCCACCTCCGATTCCGGGGAAGAACTCACCGTCAAGGAGCGCAATCTCTTCTCCGTCGCTTACAAAAACGTCATCGGAGCTTGTCGTGCCTCATGGCGAATTATCTTCTCAATCGAACAGAAAGAGGAGAGTCGCGGTAACGACGTGGCGACGATCTGTATCCGTGAGTACAGATCTAAGATTGAGAACGAGCTCTCCTCGATCTGTGTTTAATTTCTCAAGCTTCTCGACTCGAAACCCATCGGTGTTGCGTCGAATGGTGATTCGAAAGCGTTTTATTTAAAGATGAAAGGTGATTATTATAGGTATCATGCGGAGATCGCTACCGAGATGAAAGAAGCTGCTGAGAATACTCTTAATGCTTACAAAGCTGTTTAGGTTCGATAATTTGGCTTTATCAATGCATATATATTCGTAATTATCGATGATTTACTTTTGCGTTCGTATTGCGTGTATAATAAATGTTGTGATTGTGTTTCGTATTTATTGACTTCGTTTTGCTTTAATGTTACTATTTGATTCTACCTTTAGCTATTTTTATTGCTATGCTCAGGTTCGATAATTTGGCTTTATCAATGCTTATATATTCGTAATTATCGATGATTTACTTTTTTGTTCGTATTACGTGTATAATAAATGTTATAAATGTTATGATTGTGTTTCGTATTTATTTACTTCGTTTTGCTTTAATGTTACTATTTGATTCTGCCTTTAGCTATTTTTATTGCTATTTAGTGGGTGTTGAATTTGTGGTCTAAATAGTTAAGGAATAAGGAAGACGAAGGGTTCTCGCGTTTGCCAGGTTTGTAGTGATGTGAACGCTTTGAAAAAAGAGAATGAAATATTAAAGAAGAAGAAGGAGCACCTCGAGAGGAGGGTTGATGAGGTACTCCATTATTTTATTTGTCCATCATGTTTTTTATTTATTTTCTTTTACATATGTGGTATTCTTAAAGATTATTTATTGTTTAAGCTGCTTGAGAGATGCCAAAATATCAGTGTAGAGGAATATGATCGCATGAAAGTAGATATTCATGAAGAATATGTATAATATATACTATTATTTTATAATTCTAAGAGAGTGACAAAAAAAAAGTGTTTCTGGGATTCCAAAACTATGTTGAACAAGCTCCTCTTCCATTGTGAGTGCTTTTTTCTAATGGAGATTGTGACAGCCCCAAATCCGGGGTCATGGATCCAGGCCGTCACGGACCAATTTCCATTTATTAATATTCTTCTCTTTGCAGCTGGAATATAAACGTATAATAAAACTCACACAATCGACCCCACACTTGATAAAATTAATACACACCAGTCATATGCTCAGAGAACAACATCCACAATATTAAATGTTTAGAGTTAAGCAGTTATTACAAACCCAGAATCTTATTAAGTACATTGTTGAATAATACTTCTACAGGAAGTATTTCAACAACCAAAAGTTTATTACATGAGCTTACACACTTAATGTACGTAAGTCTACCAGGACCCGTCTGTCTAACGCTACCTCAAGAATCGGTGCCAGCGTTCTCTCAATAGGTCGTCTTTCCCTTACCCTCTTGCGGGGTGTACGGCGGAGTATTGGCATGCGACCTAGCTGTTGTATAAATAAATAGCAAGAGTGAGCTATAATAGCTCAGCAAGATAAACTTTACAAACTAGCATCAAAGGAAAACATAAATATATCTGTATAATAAACAGAAGACAAATCATAGCTATTATGAAAAGAATTTATTTTCATTTATTAGATACACCATCTACTTATTTTATTTTTATATGAAAAGCAATATAAAACCCTATAATATCAGTTTCTCTACTACAACAAGATAATCATCCAAACATCATCTAAATATAACGTCTCAAGATAATATAACATCTCAAATAAATCTCTTAAAATAATCCTTCTAGTTCCTTTTATACAACAATTATATAAAAATAATATAAAATTAGTTTCTCTTCAATCCACGAAAATCATTCCATAAACATCCTCAGCCCAAAAACATGTAGGCATCTTTGCATCAAGCAACATTGTTCTAGCAGCCTCAATTAGAGTTCTATTCTTTCTCTCAACAACTCCATTTTGTTGTGGAGTCCTTGGAGCTGAGAATTGCTGAGAAATACCATTCTCTTTGCAGAATGCTTCAAGCATGGCATTTCTGAACTCTGTTCCATTATCACTTCTCAATGCAATCACACTTGCATTGTTGGCCTTTGCTTCCTTGTCAACTTTCTTTATGTGCTCAATGATTACTTGTGGAGCCCCATCTTTTGATGCCAGAATTTCCACCCACGTATACCTTGTAAAGTCATCAACCATCACCAAGGCATACTTCTTTCTTCCTAGTGACATAATGTTAACAGGCCCAAACAAATCCATATGAATTAGTTGCAGGGGCTTGGTTATTGATGTCATTATCTTTGACTTGTGGCTTGATCTTTTCATTTTTCCTTTTTGACAGGCCTCACACACTCCTTCTTGACAGAATTCAAGTGTGGGCATGCCTCTCACTAACTCTCTTTTGACAAGAGAATTAATGGCTTTAAAGTTCAGGTATGATAACTTCTTGTGCCACAGCCAACAATCTTCATTTGATGCTTTTGAATAAAAGCAACAAACTTTGTCCTTGTTTGCAGAGTTCATATTGGCTACAAACAGGCTTCCTTTTCTTACTCCAGATAGAGCAAAATCACCAGTCTTCCTGTGGGTAATCAAACATTCATCCTTGTCAAAATTCACCTTGAATCCTCTATCAGTAAACTGACCAACACTTAGCAGATTATGCTTGAGTCCCTTGACTAGTGCTACATCTTCAATGATGACATTACCAACTTCTAACTTGCCATATCCCAATGTGTTACCCATGCTGTCATCTCCAAAAACAACCATTGGGCCAGCCTTCTCCTCATACTGTGATAGCAGGGCCATATCACCAGTCATGTGATTTGAGCATCCACGGTCCAAAATCCATATGACCTTCTTTTCACTTTCTTTGCCCTGCAAACATAAAGGTATTACTTCTCCTTTGGTACCCAAACAAGTTTGGGTCCATGTGACTTAGAAACAGTTTTATCATAAACAACTTGCTTATCAACTTTCTTGTTGTTAGTCTTCTTGTCACTGTTGGAAGTCTTAGAACCTAAAGTTTCAGACTTAGGTGACAGAGGTACCTTCTTAGCTCTTGGAGGACTTGAAGACTTTAACCTTGTGGAGTGTGTGTGAGAATTGTGACTGATACAACCATCAATGAATTGCTTTCTCAAATTGAAACAACTAGTCATAACATTCATATTACATGGCATACAGTCAAATTTATCACAAAATGGAGCATCTCTATGTCTTAGAGGTACAAAGCAATCATAGAAAGGTTTGGGCACACTACCAACAGGTTTCTTGCATGCATGAGTTAAATGATTAGTATTGAAACAATTCTGACAAGTTTTCCTAGGGGCATTAGGCATATAAGCATAGTTGTTATCTTTGTTAATCCCTAGCTTGCCATTTCTGTTCTGTTTCTTCTTAGCCACTTTCTTCTCAGATTCATTTTTCCCAGCTGATACAAACTTAACAAACTTCTTAGGTCTAGACCTATCACCTACTGGCTCCTTGACTTTTGGCTTAACACTCTCACTCTTAGAGGATGCTTGTTGTTCACTGGATTGTGCCTCATCCTCATCATTCAACATTTGCTTGATGAGTAAGGCACCCTCATCAATTTCAAATGTTGATTCTTTAAAAATTGGAGTCTCAGCCTTTTTCAAAATGTGAGGCACTTCCTCCTGAACAACTATGTCATCTTTAATGACAGCATAGCCTTTCCTCTGTTTAAGAGTGCCATAGTCCAGTCCAATTGCAGCCTTGGGTTTAGCTTGAATTTTCTCATTATAGGATTGCAATAGAGTAGATGAGTTCTTAAAAGTTTTCAGTTTGAATTCATTTTCAGCTAGTTCATCCCTAAGAGCCTTTTCAATTTGACTAGCACATAGAACCTTATTCTACAGATATTCAACTTCTTTCTTAAGGTTTTCTACTTGCATGGCAGTTTGCTCAAGTTCCTCATTCTTTTTTATTAACAATTCATTTCTAGTAGACAGTTTAGCAATTTCCTCATTAGCAGCAGTCATACTAGTATGGATATTAAACATTTCAACAGATAGTTGTTCAATCATGCATTTGTACTCAGAAATAGACATGCCTATGGTAGTGAGAGATGGTACCTGAGAGTCTGATGAAGATGTGTCATCCTTGGAATTGGCCATCAAGGCATAGTTGCAAAATTCTTGCTCTTCTCCATCACTATCAGAATCATCCCAACACTTCCCTTCAGCTATGTAGGCCTTACCTTGTGTCTGCTTTTTCAGAAGGGCCTCATACTTAGCTTCAAGCTCTAGAAACTCTTTATCCTTCTTTTTAGGCTTCTTGCATTCACTGGCAAAATGCCCTAGGTCATTGCATCTATAACACCTTACAGATGACCTATCCACATGGCTGGTTTTAAATTTATTCTTGTTTGCTTTCACAGGTGCCTTGCTCTTGTTGAATGAATGGTTTTGGGTTTTAGGTTTGAAGGGTTGGTTCCTCTTGAATCTGATGTTTGGAAATTTTCTGGCCATGAAAGCATATGAAGTGTTTTCTATTCCATCTAGTTCTTCAAGAGTACAGAACTCTCTTCCTCCTTCTCCTCAACTGGTTCGCTTACCTCAGCTTCAGTTTCTTCATCATCTACTATCTCCTCTATCCTTAGCTGACTTGTAGATGCCTCTAGGTCTTGAATAGATTTGTTGACAATCAAGGCACATGATGTGTTTATCATTCTGCCTTGGTTGGCTTGGATAGCCCTTTTCTGAAGCAACACAAGCTCATGAGTCTTTAAAACCCCATAGAGCACATCATATGTGATTTTGTTTAAATCTCTTTCTCTTAGAGAAATGACCCTTTGCTCTAGGTGGTTTGGAGAAGACAATAGAAACTTCAAATTCAACTCCTTGGTGCTGTAAACCTTGTCATTCATCTGCAACTCAGTAACTAGCTTGTGAAATTTCTCAAACATCTCAGTGATGCTTTCCTTGGGTTGTGCCATGAAAGCTTCATACTGTGTGACCAGTATCTGTTTCTTGTTTTCCCTGACCTCATCAGTCCCTTCACATAACACCTCAATGTGATCCCACATTTCTTTGGCAGATGTACATGATGCAATGTTTGCAAACATTGACATATCCATGGAATCAATAATTAGCAACATGAGGTGACTGTCAAGAGCAACCATCTCCTTTTCTGATTCTGTCCATTTAGATGGTTCCTTAGCCACATAAGATCTTGGAATAGTTATGGTTCCAACAGTCTTCTCAGGTATCTCTTGTTGTGGAACAAAGGGACCATTCTTGAGAATCTCAGGATACAAAGGATGAGAGGCTTTGATGAACAACATCATTTTTATCTTCTAGAGGTTGTAATTTTCTTTGTCAAACTTAGGGACTTTCATCGTTCCTGTGGTCTTGGGTGTATTCGAACTCATGATCATTTTTCTGTTTTTGAATAAACAGCCTGCTCTGATACCACTTGTTGAGTATTGAATGCAGTAAAAGAATACAGAGGGGGGGTGAATGGATTATTGAACTTTTTCTCGTTCTTGAATCTGTGTAGCAAGATATGTGTTTGTGTATGCAAATGTGTAGGTGCGGATAAAGAACAACACAAGACACAATATCACTTTAATCTAATATTTTATTAGATAAAGACTTGCTACAATCTGTGAATACAAATGGTAGTATTCTTAGCTTCGTTTTTCTCAGAGAGATATATCTTACAATGTGTATGAAGAACTTAACCAACTAGAGAAGTGAGATTGTATTCTTATAGATCATGAATACAACTCATTTACTACAAATAAGGTTACAGGATAAATTACTTTCTTGTATGTCTATCCCTTTTAAGTAAACATCCAAATGGCTACAGATTTGACTTTGCAACTTCTTTAGCTCTTTGTCTCTTGTACATCTCTCCAAGCTACTTTGTAGGCTTTCCAAAATACATTACAGATTGTGGTCCATAAAGCACTTTAGCTTATTGCAGGTTTCTGACTTGTACAATTTCTTCAGTAGTTTGTCTCCAAGAATGTATTCGAGAAGTGGCTAAGTGATTGATTCGAGAACTAGGATTAGATAACTCTGAGTTCTCGAATACTGTATGATTGACGTATCGAATCACTTCTCGAATAACACTTTTCTCCAGGGTTCCTTGAGTTATCGAATATAATACTTGACTTGTCGAATCCCTGAGATATCGAATAGCTTTCTGAGTCGTTGAGATATCGAATGGAACTTTGACTTGTTGACTCTTTGAGAACTCAAATACCACTTTGACTTGTTGACTTCTTGAGTTCTCGAATAGAGTGTTAGACATGTCGAATCTCTCAGATATCGAATGAGATATCAAATAGTTCATTCAGAGATATCGAACAGTGTCTTCTCAGATATCGAATCTCTGACTTCTCGAATAGACAAATGTACTTCTCGAATTGGTACTTAGGCATTCTTCATTTTCTTCAAATCCCAACTGTGATTATTTGATAGTCTTTATCTTCTTGCTTGAGGCATGAACCTTGGAACTTCTTTCAAGCATTATTCTTGACTTTATAAGTACAGTTACACAACTAGGATTTGATGCCTATTACAAGTACAAAACAAATAGAAACTCTACAACTAGAGGTTCCCTCAGTTAAGAGGTCATGTAGGTAATGCATAGCATTACACATACTTAGTCTTGTTATATTATGAGCACAGGCATGTCTCTGTGACCAACAGTGCACTCTTTAATTGAGTTGATAAATATCTAACAACTTGTTGAGAATAGGGATGATCTAACATCCAGCTATTCCTCGTGAATTCTTTTCTTCTATTCAAGGTGAGATTGTACGTCTTACATTGAAATCATAGTAATAATACCATTTTAATACTAGTATTTCAAATTTCATTCTATTTTTAGGATCTGATAAAGTATGTGTACGGAGGCCCCTTGGGTGGACCATTTCACTAATAAGTAATATTTGATGAGAGGTTATCGATTGTTCCGATACCAAGAACATTCTATTCAGATTTGTTTTATTTCCTTTTTCGGCCCAAACTTAATGACTTTTTTTTTCAATTCGCTATCCGAGTAGCCTAAAATTTCTTCACTAGGCTAAGACGTTGAAATTTCGTTCTAGCCAATTCAAACTGGCTAGCTGATATGTCCATATGAATGACTAGTTGATTATTCCGACTAGTCAAAATTGTAATGTTATGAAGAACACCTATCTAATTGTCCAGCTTGTTTCTAGTGTTTCTTGAGAAGGACTAGTAATTGTTTCATTGGTCCAGCCCCCCAATTTAATTCATTCAACAATTCTGCCATGCCTTTTGCATGCGATAAAGTATGATGATGACAGTTCAATGAATAAATTGATTGAGACCTAGCAAGGTCGCCCTCCTCAACTTGAATTCTTATCCATCTTCTTATCAGACTTTATGTCACTTGAACATTCTATTCTTTCATTTATATACTGAAGATTCATTTGAAATCATTAATTACTTGAATGACAGACTACTTCATTCTTTAATTTTCATGGAGTAGATTTACTTTTATCTTGATTTCCTCTTAATTATTCAAGAGGGGAAGTATACACCCGATGTAAGAATCTTGTAAAGATCGCCCGTATCACAATCGCATCCCTGAATCATTTCTTTCGAGTAATACTCTCTACGTTACCGTAAAACAAATTATAAAGACATGGAAGAATAAACCATATTGTATTCCATCCATCTATCCTTTTTCTGTTGAGCCTTAAGACTCCTATTATTCGGAACTCATTAATATTCTTGAAACCTACGATGTGGAAATTTTTATTAATTTTTTTTATTCTATATGATGTTTATATTTTGAAACCATTCCTTTCAAAAAGTGATTACTCTAAGACAAACAAGAGGTACAATTGTGAACCGTTGCCTCAATACGAGATTGAAAAACCGAATCTTGTAGTTGTTCAGCAGAAACGTTATACCAAATAATTATTTAAAATAGGAATAACATGTTGGAACGTACCACATGGACCTTTAATATGATTGTGAGAAATGACATAAGGAATAGTGAGCTAATTGAGAGTAAGCTCTTATTAAACGTTGATAGGATGACATATTAACAGATTCTGGAATTACCGAGCCTTTCCCTGCCTCAAGAGATGCAAATCGATTGCGATGTAAGACCTAACCTTTAGGGGAAACTAACATGGAGGCGAGATGGACGAAAAGGGGAGAAATATTGTGGCAAGAAGGTGAAACTTACTTAGCAAATATGGATGATTGTCTATGCATCTAAGCAACGTAAGAAGTACGAGATAAGATATACTAATTGTGATTCGGGATTAGTCATGATAGTGTTCACGCAGAAACTGAGATGTTAACTTTAAGAGAAAAAGTGTTAAGTTTTACCACAAGGGCCATAAGTAGACCTTCATATTAGAAATTAAATATAAGGAAGAGAAGATGGTGGATGGGGATAAGTAATATGATGAATGAATTCGCCATTACCCGAAAAGGCCAGTGTGGTGGCCGATACCTACGAAAAGGATTATTCAGAATTTGGTCAGAATTGAAATAAAGAACAAAAGTAGAGGAAAATGACTGAATTATGGGGAACGACGAAGATGTATAGAAAATTAAGAGAATGTATGGCGACCGAATGCGAAGAATGGTATTGGAAAATTATTAGGTACAAACGTGATATGTTAAAAGTAGAATGACAAAGGCCTATTGGATTATTCCCGCCTACAGAGAATCCGGAACGTGGACAAGAGTATTATGATAAATTTCATGATAGGAACACCAAAGACCGAGTCAAGCAATGACACTATTTCATTATAATTGTTAGACCAACCAAGTTGACTTACCAACGAGAGACTTTCCAGTTAGAAGACTATCGATTTATATACGTAAAAGATAGTGGCACATTGTGGAACTTCTGTATCGATTGTGGCAGATAGAGACCAAAGGGTGAACCTCGAATACTGAAGGTACTTTCAAATACGTTTGACCATGAGGTCGAACGTGTGTGCTATTACGATTCGTGACCAACAGACGAGTAAAAGAAATAATTAGCCAATCGAGTTCTTAACAAGCGTCGTGCATTAGATTTCACGGGAGAGTCGAGGATGATCACTTATCAATGATAGGAACTTTGTATCACGATAGCCACCATGCGAGCTGAAGGATGTCACTTGTAAAGCTTACTACACAAAGGAAGTTTCGATCTTCTTGCGTTACGGAGAAGTCAACGAACGAAGATATAGGTACCCGAGCTGGTTCGACGTATAAAGAAGACTATACGATATCCAGAGCAAGTGGTAGCGACTGACGGGAGGCAACTGATGTGCGTTGATCACACCGAGGAATACAAAGAATATTGTACATATTGACGTTATCTTAGAACATGAATTATGACCACCGGATATTTCACGTGCCTACCTATGATACAAAGACTTAATGCGGATGCTATGGATGCGACAGAATATAAACGTACATGTAGTACCCAATTACAAATTTAAAACTTAGGTACATAGTCTAAATCAATTCACTAAGGTAGTTCTGCCCGGGGTCCTTGTGGTGGTGCCGCTTGATCTTGATTATTCTTTGCTTCCATTTCTCCTGGTGCCAATTGTTGAAACATATTCCTACAAGCTTCAATGTCTCGTGACCTATCAATCTTCATCACATGAGTAATGGGGGAAGGCAGATTAGCATTTGTTAGTGGTGAGATTTTGAAAGTTGGATCTTCCTTTTTGAATTGAATTTGAGATTTTGGTTTTTTGTTTTTTGGCGAGATTGGTGGGTGTGATGGAGAGGGGGAATGAGTTTTTTCTCTGGAGGAGGAGGAAGAGGGTGTGGAGGAGGACTTGCAATCATTTTTGAAATTCACATTTCAAAATATAGTTTGAGTGAAATTGCGTAGTCTTTCCCTGTTATATAACCAACACAACACAATGCTAGCGATCCACATGATCATTGTGATCCCTCAATCATCGCCGTTGAATTCTTTTACTTTGTTCAATAATCCAACGGCTTTTCCACTCCCTTAAAATTTGTGTTTCTCTCCTCCAACCTCCCCGCCCTTTTTTCCATGATAAATTGCTTGACTTGGTCTTGCTTGGTTGGGCCTTTTCTTTTTATTTTGATGAGGAGCTTTTTTGGGCTTTTAAATCTTCGTCTACTTCACATTATTTAGTTTTTAGGTATGTGTACACATTTATGAAATTACAAAATTCGGTATTGAGATTCGTACAATCCATCTCTTCAGTAATCTATCAATCTATTTGTAAAATTAAGAAGTAAAACATTTAGACCTAGATAAACATAAAGTAAAAGTAACAGTTAAAAATAATGTGTAATGCAGTATAAAATATAAACAAAGTAATAAAATGAGTGGTACTCATAATAATATTGATTAGAGTGTGAATGTAAACAGAATTATAGAACTTAAAAATAAACAAACAACACCTCCTAACAGCCCTCCCTATTACACAATATACGAAACACATCAACTTCTTCCCTTTCCCAATAACAAATTAAAAACTTAGGTACATAGTCTAAATCAATTCACTCGGGCGGTTTCGCCCCGGGTCCTTGTGGTGGTGCCGCTTGATCTTGATTATTCTTTGCTTCCATTTCTCCCGGTGCCAATTGTTGAAACATATTCATACAAGCCTCAATGTCTCGTGACCTATCAATCTTCATCACATGAGTAAGGGGGGAAGGCAGATTAGCATTTGTTAGTGGAGAGATTTTGAAAGTTGGATCTTTCTTTTTGAATTGAATTTGAGATTTTGGTTTTTTGTTTTTTGGCAGGATTATGGGTGTGATAGAGAGGGGGAATGAGTTTTTTCTCGGGAGGAGGAGGAGGGGTGGGGGAGGACTTGCAATCATTTTTGAAATTCAAATTTCAAAATATTGTTTGAGTGAAATTGCTTAGTCTTTCCGAATTATATGACCAACACAACACAATGCTAGCGATCCACGTGATCATTGTGATCCCTCAATCATCGCCGTTGGATTCTTTTCCTTTGTTCAATAATCCTACGGCTTTTCCACTCCCTTAAAATTTGTGTTTCTCTCCTCTAACCTCCCTGCCCTTTTTTCCATAATGAATTGCTTGAGTTGGCCTTGCTTGGTTGGGCCTTTTCTTTTTATTTTGATGAGGAGCTTTTATGGGCTTTTAAATTTTCGTCTACTTCACATTATTTAGTTTTTAGGTATGTGTACACATTTATGAAATTATAAAATTCGGTCTTGAGATTCGTACAATCCATCTCTTCAGTAATCTATATATCGATTTGTAAAATTAAGAAGTAAAACATTTAGACCTAGATAAACATACGGTAATAGTAATAGCTAAAAATAATGTGTATAACAGTAAAAAATGTAAACAAAGTAATAAATTGGGTGGTACTCATAATGGTGGTATTTGGAAGTTAGAGGTTTGAGTAAAAATTAGATGATTGAGGTAAGTTAGAGGTTTGACCAAGTGAATCATCTAATATATGTATTCGGTAGTTAGCTGATTGAAATAACTTATTAATGTGAATAAGCTAATTTTGAAAAAGTTATTTTTAGGAGCTTTTTTGAATTAGAGGTTTGTCATATGCTTAGTTTAAATACAAATAGCTTATTACCAAACAATTTTTTTTAGAATAGCTAATTCAATCCGTTAGTCAAAACAGTTATTCAAATCTATTAGTCAAAATAGCTAATTCAATCCGCTCCAGCTAATAGCTAACCTCTAATTTTAAATAATGGTTAAAATTAAGAGCGTCTCCAATGGCAATATAAATAATGGTTGGCTAAAAAACTTTAAATTAAAAAATAGTTTAATTTTTAAATAAGGGTGATCATGGGAACTCTAATGGGATAGCTGTAATGAGAGTTATGTATAATTTTTGCTAAGTGGGAAATGTTGATTCAACAAATATAGCCAACCAAGAATGATTATACCTATAATTTTTTGTCAGGTAATTATTGTTAATAGTATTTTTATGTGTTCGTTCGCAGGGAAGGACTGAATGTAATATCAAGTTCAAGTTTCTTATCTCTCACAATTTAGAAGTGTAGAAGAATGTTTGGTTTGTTTATAAACTAAATTAAACTATTTATCAATCGAGAATAAAATATATGAGGAAAACAATCCAAGAACTGGGGTTCTTCACTTGGTTTCAATGCACATTCAATATCTATGTGATATCTACGTTCTTACTCTGCTGAAAACAATTCTTCTAAGGTTATAATGTTCCCTTCCAAGATACAATATAATGTCTACAACTACACCTTAATTGTCACTTCCATGATACAATCAAAGTACAATCATAAACTATTACGCACCAAGAATTATAAGTCTCACAACTCTCCTATTAATCATCCAATCAAATATTCGAGTTATGTATGTTAAATCATGTACTAAAATTGCAACTCCTCTTCCAAGTTATTACAATCCCTAAAATCCAATCAAAGGTTTATGACTCCCCTAATTGTGTTAAGCCCTCAATAACAGATCAGCAAAGCAAGAAAATCATAGATAATTAAACACACATGAATACCAAGGAATACTACCCAATCCTCAGATTAGAGATTTAGTTACACATAATTAAGGAAGAAAACAAAACACATGAATTAATAGAAGAACTCATAATTATAAGAATATAGAAAAAAACCTTTAATCTTCAATCTTTGAAGAAAATAATAGTTCTCCAGAAAAATCCCTAAAAACTGCGTACAAAGTTGTATCTATAGAATAGTGTTTTTCTCCCCTCTAAATTAATAACCTAGATGTGTTTATATAGATACTCCAAGTCTTTCCCAGCAAGAAATTATCTTCTATTACAATTAGAATTTAAAGAAGGTACCCAAAACTGCCCAGAATACAATTAGAATTAGAAAAAGGGCAAAACAGTAAATTCCCAGCCTTCTTTTACAAGATCATGTGCGCGATTTCATTCAGCATATTCCTTGCACGTGCTATCTATCCCAGGTTGTAGAAAATCTCTCAAGCTTCGCGTGGGCAGTAAGATCGCTGAAAACGGACTTCTAGAACTCCAGATATGGCCAAAACAGTGTAGACTGCGCAACCTTCCCGGAAAATCCGAATTTTAATCAATTAAATCTCCAAAAACGACAGAAGCATTGATATTCTTGCAAACCTGCACAACTAAGCAAAACACATCAAAACTATAACAAACTTGAGTCCAAAACAATCAATTTAAGCCGATATAGAATGTTCCAAGTGGATATAAAATCCACTTATCAAACACCCCCAAACTTAAACCGATGCTTGTGCTCAAGCATAAACAATTACAACTAACTAACTAACTAGTACCACTTCCGTAGGTGATCACGGTTGCATTTGGCATATGCAACAAGCCCTTTAAACCCCTAGGCAGCCCTAGTGGACGAGTAAGGTCTCGTGAGGGCCTATAGCGAATGTACCCACAAAATCCAATGCAATGCAATGTATGAATGCAACTAAATGAAAATGCAAATATTCTAGTACTAATATCCTACCATACCCTCAAATCCTCTCATGCCATATCAACTTAAGAATCAAAGTAATCACACAATGTCTTGGTGTCGAAAGTGCAAGTATTCACATAGTCTACTCAATGAACATGCATAAGTTCTCACAAGTCCATGTCAAGTGTAAGAATAAGTTAGTAAACATGCTAAGCCTATAAGAGTACATCTTTGAGACAAAATTTGGGATCTCATACGCAAGAATAAGCAAACACTCACAATCTACTCACAAAAGAATATTCACTTAAGAACAAGGGTAAGTGTATCACTCAATTCCAACAAAATCATAAACATGCTTGACATTTGGTATCAATCTAACTCTTAACACAACATACATCAATGACAATAATCAAAAGGTCTTCATTCGGGTTGTAACGGGGCTAGGGACAAGGTATGTCAAATAAGCCAAAACAGGTGAAGTGTCAAAAGCTAGTAAGTACCATAATAAATCATACACAACACCCTATTTTTCCCCCCACATAATTTTTACTAAACAAACACTCGACTAGTCGACTAAAGTAGGATCACAACAAACACAAAAATGCTTTCATAATATATATATATATATATATATATTTTTTTTTTTTTGTTCTCTTTTTCTTTTCTTTTTTTCCTTTTTTTTCTCTTCTTTTTTTTTCTTTTTTTTTTTCCGAGAGCTAAATAAAACAATAATATAAACAATAACAATGATCCCACAATTTATTACATATACCGACTATCAAGTAAACAAACCCAATTTCAATATTTCCCCCAAAAGTACGACCAACAATAAACCCCTCCTTGCACACCTTATTACTCCCTTAAGCACTATACTAGCCTTTGACAATTGGGTTCAAGTTAATGTAAGGCCAATACAAGAAAAAGATATAGGCAAGTAATGTGGTATGTCACCGAAAGAATAGGATTAAGCTCAATGGGTAACTAATTGATCATGTTAATATGGTGTGGTAATATGGGAAAATATGTGGTTATTCCTAATGCCTTTATCATTTTAATCGTCAAATAATGTCATGCGTTTCAAGAAAGACCTCAAACAATTGCTAGCAATGCAAACAATCCGTGGACACTCAAGCAAACGAATAAATTGCAAAAAATATGCAATATGGCTCAAAATCTCACTTGGTGGAAAAACATACTCAATCCCAAGCAAAAATCTCTCTAATGCACCGACTTGTATTCAAAGCATGCAAAATAAATCAACTTGCACATATTCATGTCCTTCTAATTACTTACAACATTCAATAAGTCTACTAGCTTCAACTTACTAGTGTATGTGTGTGCACAAGAACAAAGCATATCACTTCTCAATCAAAAGCGTCAACAACACAAAATTCCTATCAAGCATGGGTGCAAATGCAAACTATTATGAACTCACATGATATACTGTACTAAAAAAACAGAATGTCCTATATGAAACAAACGTAAACAACACAAACATAAATGCATAATTTACTACTACTAATATGCAAATCATGAAATCCTACATGAACACATAATACAACAACAACTACTAATCCCTCAAACCACCCCCAAACTTAAAATATTCAATGTCCTCATTGAATGGAAGTAAATACAAGGGATAGTAGAAACATATATTCATCTGAATCCTCATCCTCGGATGAATCAGGTGGTGGATACCGCGTACGAGCTCCATAGACTGGCCATCTTGCCTGAATACTACAAAACCCCCAATTGACAAGAACAAAAATTCATAATAAAAATAAGATTAGAGAAAAAAATTTACCCAATACGAATCAAAGAGGTGAACTTGCAATTAATTCCTCTTTAGAATTGAATTTTTAGAGATTTAAAGAAAATAGAAGAGGAATTGGATTTATATGTATAGGTGGGTATATATATAAGATGATGGATAGGATGAAAATAATTTTTAATGTGAAAAGAAAATTTTTTGAGAATGTATGAAATTTGATGTATGATAGAAATAGGATTTTAAAAAATAAAAATAAAAATAAAAATAAAATAAATAACTAAATAAATAATAATAATAATAATAATAATAATAACAATAATAATAATAATAATAATAATAATAATAATAATAATAATAATAATAATAATAATAATAATAATAATAATAATAATAATAATAATAATAATAATAAAAAAAAATATGAATTAGAATAGAAATAGGTTTAGAAATTTGAAGAAAAGATGGAGGGTTTTGGAATTGATATAGGATTAAAATAGGTTTAGAGAGGAGAGTATAAAAAGAATGGGGTAGAAACAAATATATTTTTTTTATACAACAGCTGAAAAAAAATAAAAAAATTAGGGTGAACAGTGCTTCAGGCAGACTGCGCGCGCAACAGGGCAACCTGCACAATGATCAGACGCGCAGGCGCAGCCTGCGCAACATCCTTGCAAACTGCGTCCAGGGCAGTAACGCAGGAGCAGCCTGCGTTACAGAGCGGCAACCTGCAGAAAGAACAGAAACGCATGCGCAGCCTGCGTTACACAACAAAATTCGATTTTTTTTTATTTTTGAAAACACTCATTTTTTTTTTTGAATACAACTCTCACAAATTCTCTTTTTTTTCCTACACTAATGCGCGGGTTGCCTCCCACGAAGCGCTTGTTTTATGTCTTTAACTCGACTTATTTTATACCTGGAAACTTCAATGAGCAGAAAAAGCAAACAGATGCACATATCTACGAATTTCTAATATAAGAATATTGTGCAAATAAACCTTAGATTCATTGAAAGGTACGAAAACTTTCAAGAACCTATCATGCTCAAGAGACTTGGAAACATCAAAATAGCTAGAAAAGCCGTCAGAATAATCATTATAAGTACGACTCATATACTCTTCCCAAATCGGATCCTTATACTCCAAAGCAAGATTTTCAATTTCATCAATCTTAACTTCCTTCCCTTTTATAATTGGACACTCATCAATTTTAATCTCGTCTACCAATGTATTAAGCTCAAAATTTTCTAGATTTGGTAGAATTTCAATTGCATCCAAATTATCATTAATGCGCATGGGACAATTATCAACTACATAAGTAGACTCATCAGACACAACATTATCATCAATTGCTAAACAAGAATCATGGCATAGAGGAAAATTGACACAAGGGGGAGTTCGATAACATCCGTCATGCCACACTGCTCGAACTTCCCAAATAAAATTATTTAGTTTAGCATTCTCCTCGTACCAAGCTATTGAATCACATGGAATATCATTATCACTAGCAATTTCTAATGGTGGGTCCTCAAAGTGATTAAAAACTCCCATCGAAAGTAAAGAAGGATCAGATTGAATTATACTCGTATCAACATCATTGCACATATATGGATTAAGATCATCATGATATTGATTTTCTAAGGCAAATGAAAAATCATTGCTAGGGGGGTATGGAGCATAAAATGAGTTCTCAGAATAGAACGAATTCACCTGATATGCATTACAATCCTCATAAGCATTGAATTGTGGGTAAGGATTGAAGTCTTGATATCGTTCTTGACTGTTGTAGAAATTCTGAGCGTTGTTCCAACCAAAGTTGTACTCCATCTAGTCTCTCTCCTCAAAACCTGTTTAGGTTGTCTACCTCAAAGAACCTGTAGACACACCAAAGAAAGAAATACAAAAAGAAAAAAAAAGAAAAATATATACAAAGATAAAATCCAAACTACAAGAAACAATTAACTCAAAATCAATATTGCTGCCTTCCCCGGCAGCGGCGCCAATTTGTTAATAGTATTTTTATGTGTTCGTTCGCAGGGAAGGACTGAATGTAATATCAAGTTCAAGTTTCTTATCTCTCACAATTTAGAAGTGTAGAAGAATGTTTGGTTTGTTTATAAGCTAAATTAAACTATTTATCAATCGAGAATAAAATATATGAGGAAAAAAAATCCAAGAACTGGGGTTCTTCACTTGGTTTCAATGCACATTCAATATCTATGTGATATCTACGTTCTTACTCTGCTGAAAACAATTCTTCTAAGGTTATAATGTTCCCTTCCAAGATACAATATAATGTCTACAACTACACCTTAATTGTCACTTCCATGATACAATCAAAGTACAATCATAAACTATTACGCACCAAGAATTATAAGTCTCACAACTCTCCTATTAATCTTCCAATCAAATATTCGAGTTATGTCTGTTAAATCATGTACTAAAATTGCAACTCCTCTTCCAAGTTATTACAATCCCTAAAATCCAATCAAAGGTTCATGACTTCCCTAATTGTGTTAAGCCCTCAATAACAGATCAGCAAAGCAAGAAAATCATAGATAATTAAACACACATGAATACCAAGGAATAATACCCAATCCTCAGATTAGAGATTTAGTTACACATAATTAAGGAAGAAAACAAAACACATGAATTAATAGAAGAACTCATAATTATAAGAATATAGAAAAAACCTTTAATCTTCAATCTTTGAAGAAAATAATAGTTCTCCAGAAAAATCCCTAAAAACTGCGTACAAAGTTGTATCTATAGAATAGTGTTGTTCTCCCCTCTAAATTAATAACCTAGATGTGTTTATATAGATACTCCAAGTCTTGCCCAGCAAGAAATTACCTTCTATTACAATTAGAATTTAAAGAAGGTACCCAAAACTGCCCAGAATACAATTAGAATTAGAAAAAGGGCAAAACAGTAAATTCCCAGCCTTCTTTTACAAGATCACGTGCGCGATTTCATTCAGCATATTCCTTGCACGTGCTATCTATCCCAGGTTGTAGAAAATCTCTCAAGCTTCGCGTGGGCAGTAAGATCGCTGAAAACAGACTTCTAGAACTCCAGATATGGCCAAAACAGTGTAGACTGCGCAACCTTCTCGGAAAATCCGAATTTTAATCAATTAAATCTCCAAAAACGACAGAAGCATTAATATTCTTGCAAACCTGCACAACTAAGCAAAACACATCAAAACTATAACAAACTTGAGTCCAAAACAATCATTTTAAGCCGATATAGAATGTTCCAAATGGATATAAAATCCACTTATCAATTATGCGTTGGAGTGATATTGTTTTACGTATCTATACTATTATATAATAAGCAAACAAGGGTATAATTTGGTTGTTTGGTACAACCATCTAAATTTGGTTCAACCATATAAAAGAATAGTGACCGTTAGATATTTAGTAAATTGATGATAGCCGTTAGATCTAATATAAGGAATATTCTATATTTAAATCACTCTTATAAAAATTCAAGGTTCGAATCCCGTCAACAACAAATTTACATTAGATTTTATATTATTAGTTCTAATCAATACATATCATTTATCTATGTTACTCTGACTTAGCTATAAGTGTCCTACATGGATACGTGTCCCAAGTGTCCGACCCGGCAACATTTCGAAAAATGTACATGTTTTTGGTTTAAAATAAGTGTCTAAGTTCGAGTGTCCATGTCCGAGTGTCGAGTGTCCGACACCGGTACTCCAAGGTAAAATGAAGAGTCCGAGTAACATAGTCATTTATTAAATAAATATTATTATTACTAATAATTTTATTTATTAATATTACAAAGTTAAATTATATCCATAATAAATTATTATACTCTATTTTATTTAATCATATAATTTTAAAAGTATTTAAAAGTAACCAGTGCTTTGCACGGGCTATAAGCTAGTTATCTATAATATGTGTCACCTAGGATATTATAACTAAGGGTTCACTCCAACAACAATTAAACTTAGACTTAATTGCAGGAGGATGGCCTCAACTATTTCTTTTTTGTACAAAAATGGCCCAAGTATTTTTTTAAGCAGATGATTGCATTCCGTCTAAATCAATCTAAAAATTGCTGTTCTTTTTATTTTTGGGCCATTTTTGTGTTAAAAAAAATATTGTTCAGCCATCATGATATAATTAAGTCACAAATTGAATACACTCATCTGTTTAAAAAAAATAGTTAGGCCACCACATTATCTATTTTTATATTTGGATCCTTTTTGTGCAAAAAAAATATAGTTGCGGCCGTTCTCGTGCAATTAAGTCTTAAACTTAACATATCAAATTTGACGTAAAATCGTCTAAACTTAAAAATCAAACATTACATAAAATTCAATACAAAATCTTGTATATGTATTTGTAACTATAAAATTATGTATAATCATGTTATATTTGATCCTAATTTTTTGTTAAAAACTATTTTTAATAATAAAAAAAAATTGATGTGAAAACTAGAATTTAAATGCAATTTTATGTAATATTTCATGGTGTTTCATGGTAAGAAACTACAAAGAGATGATTTAATATGAATATAGTAAAGAGGATTTTTCAAAAAATTTCATGATAGAAAATATTTTTGCAAAAATACCTTTCATTTTTACAAAAATATGATTTTTTAGGGTTAAATTCTAATGATAAA
Source organism: Kitagawia praeruptora (assembly GCA_037693485.1). Taxonomy (NCBI): domain Eukaryota; kingdom Viridiplantae; phylum Streptophyta; class Magnoliopsida; order Apiales; family Apiaceae; genus Kitagawia; species Kitagawia praeruptora. Next base: position 132,774,161 of record CM075352.1, read on the forward strand.
AATTATTATAATAAGTCTTTATAGTATATCTTAAAGTTGAGATTTTGATTTTAAGAAGAAAGCGGTTTAAATTGTATTTAACAAGAAATCGGTTCATTATAGAAGATTATGTAACTATTAAAATTTAATATTATAATGGGTTTTGCTCAAATGAGAACCCCCACTTATGATGAGATATGAGATCTAATCTGAGTCACACAAATTTTAAACCTCTTTTAGTCAGAACCCTACATTAAACACACTACCCACAGTAAACCATACACACTGCACACACACAAATACACACACGACACACTAACACACAAACACGTTAATTCTCTCCTACCTCCTATCTCTCTCTCTTTCGTTCAGATCCAATATTGTTGGTATCGATAATTCCGGCCCCGGTTTTGGGAGTGTCTCCGGCGATGACTATGAATGCTACTGGTAATTGATTACGAGAGTTGAGCAGGATTAAGTAGTAGCGGTTAATTTTATGTTGCAGTTGTATAATTTGTTAGGAGGAAACAAATTATAGAGTTGAATGTGTGTTGAAATTGGCGAAATCGTTGAACCTGAAAATCGTAAAATTAGGGGAATGTGAAGCTAGTTTGAACCGTATTGCATTTTTTCCTCAGGTCAAAAATGCGTTGAAATAAGAGGACAGTGGTGTGTTTTTGTTTAACATTGGTGTTTTTTTGTGGGGTGATTTTGTATGTTGCATTGTGATTTCGAGTTATTTGTTGTGATTTTCGGTTCTTGCTGGTGATTTGTTAGTGGTGGTCGGAGGTGGCGGCGGCGATGGTGTGGTTTGTGGCGGTGATTTTTCGTTTTTCGGTGGTGATTTTTTGTTTACAGGTGATCGGAGTGGTGATTTTTGTGTTTTTTGTGGTGATTTCTGGTTTTTCGGTGGTGATTTTATGTTTGCTGGTAGTGATTTTTGCGTTTCTGATGGTGATTTCTGATTTGGCGATGGTGATTTTATGTTTGCTGGTGGTGATTTTTTGGTGGTCGCCGGAGTTGGTGGTGGTCGTCTGTGGTGGTTGCCGGTGGGGGTGAGTGGTTGAATTAGAAAAAAGATGGTGAAATCCTAAATATAAAATATTAAAATATTAAATGAATGGTAAGAAATGAATATAATCTATTTAAAAAAGTGACTAGGATTAGATCTCATATCTCACCATAAGTGATAATTGGGGTTCTCATTTGAGCAAGATCCTTAATAATATAATATAACATAAATATATATTAAATTTTAAAAAAAAATTATAATGAAGCCGCGAAACGCGACTTCATCAAATAGTTTAAAGTTAACCATAGATCTTTGTCATTCTTGAATTTGGTCTTGTTGTACTGTTTTTTCTTATAGTAGTAAATCGATAGAAAACTAATATTAACATTAAAATAATTAAAAATAAATCGATAGAAAACTAATACTCGTATTTTATCTAAAACAAATAAAGAAACAATAGTAGAATAAAAGTATGGGGGAAAACAAAGAGTCTCCAAATTCCCCGCCCCACTATTCACTTGATCGCTAACAGTCCCTCTCACCATACCATTTTCAAATTATACATTCATTACTTACACTTACTCCGTCCTATCCTATAGCCAATACATATATAGATAGAGAGAGAGAGAGAGAGAGTGGGAGAGAGAGAGAGATGAAGAAGAAGATGAGTTACGAGGGAGCTTCAGCAGCTTCTGCTTGTGAAGTGATTTCCGTGATCATACTCTCCACATTACTTATCGTTTCTGTACTCTTCTCCGCCGTTTCTTTCAGTTCGTCACCCTCATCGTCGTCGTTCTCCTCCGGTGTCCGATTGCATTTCAAATTTCCGGTCGTCGCGCTTCAAACGAAGTTACCGGATCATTATCATGCTCCGGCAGCTGTTATTTCTTCTGATTTCAATTTTACACTCTTGTCTCCTCAAAATCACACCGTCATTGTTCGTAATCTCTCTCCCTCCCTCTCTCTCTCTATCTCTCTCTATTTTTGTAAATTGAGCATGTTACATCGTTCATCTGCCTCACATATTCACAATTGATTGCAGTACATATGCATATATATGATTTGATTTTGTGTTGGTGTTTGTGTCTGCTCTGTATTTCTAAAGTTGTTGGAGCACAATTCAAAACAGGATGAATATATGTTCAACTTGCACATAAGTGTGTTTTTGGTTTCTACACGCACTACTGTTTGTGTGCTATATAGTTAAAAGTTGTTTTAAGCAGATGTTACGTGAGTTTTTAGTAGAAATTAAGTACGTAACGGATGACACCTAATTTCATTCCGTGATTCCGAATAATACGACTTGAGTTTTTAATCCCATAAATTATTTGTACAGTTCTAACTGTAACTGATTTTGCAGAGAGAAGAAGATCAAGTGGAACAAGGACTAGCTCGAGCTCGAGCTTCTATTCGGAGTGCTGCTTCAACTCGTAATCTCTCAACTGTACTCGGGAGTGATTATATTTATCGTAATCCTCGTGCATTTTATCGGTAAGCCTATCTTGTTCTTTTTACCTTCATGCTTAAGTTGTGTTTGTTATTGTTAATTACCTAATTAGCTAATTACGTAATTATTTCTAGTGTATTTAAGTTTTAGCTAGTGGCTATATTCATTGTAATAGCTGATAATTTGGGTAATTTGTCAGGGAAACATAAAAGCAATTGAATAGGTAATGGCAATGCAATCCAAATCTAGAAAGTCTGTGATCTGTAAACTCTGCAATCTTTATACTTACAATTACACCAATCTATCTATTAAAGGAACAAAGAATTGTGTTAAAGAAATATCTAAATATACAACTCTAAGTTTTATTGTCCAAAAGCATCAAAGTTAGAGTAATGTTCGAGTGTTTTCCTGTTGTGGAAAAGGCAAGAGTGCTCTGCCTCTATAGTCTACTGAAATAATTGTGAACAAAATTTTTAATGCATGAAGAAGAGAAGTAGCCATAAGTATACATAAGGGTGACATTACTTTTAGTAATATGTACTTATAAAATAAACACATCCATTTTTAAGATATAGCAAGAATGAACATAGTCTAAATCTAAACAATAGAATGAACAAACCTTTGAATTTTACGAGTTCATGCTTTATGCAAGTGAACACAACTTTGTGTAGATTGTTCATTTGTACTCTAGTAAATTATACTCCCTCCGTCCCATCCATTTCCTTACATAAAAACTGCGTATCTAACACGCATTTTAAGGTGCATTTCAAGGATAGTTCTATAACTTATTTTTGATATTTTCTTTTTTTGTATAAAAATAGGATTGTTCTATTTTTATACAAAAAAATATATATCAAAAATAAGTTATAGAACTATCCTTAAAATGTACCTTAAAATCCGTGCCGGAAATTGGTCCGCAAATGTAAAGTTCTAGCTGGGACAGAGGGAGTATTAATAACAGTGTTATGTATATAAACTTGGGGTATAAATTTCCTGGTGAGGTTTTTGTAAACTAAAGTGATATTGGAAAGGAAAAACAAACATAAAGCTCTATGAGTGAAATGATTGATAAGAAGGAAACACAGAGAGATGAATGGATTAGACAGACTTGAAAAGAAGTATTACCACTTCCCTTCAAAGCCACGTCCAAAATTGACAACTACACATTCCACAGAACTTTGGATCTGCAAACTCAAAAGGTTTTTGTTTACCTTACGGGATATTCTATCAACTCTAGTCTTGTACTTGACGCATGGTTTGTCAAAGGTCTAGTGCTTTTCACTCATTTCACTGTTTCAACTTGGAAAAAAAAGCTGAGTTTTATCACTCATTTAAGGTAACGAGATTAGCCCTGTTTAGTACTTCAGGCTACTTTATTTTGAAAGGCAGATTACAATATGTCCCTGTTCTGTTTTATCTATCAATCTATCACATGACATGAGAAAAGGAGAGAACCCATACCATGTAGTCCTGTTTTATTTTGAAAGGCAGATTACAATATGTCCCTGTTCTGGTTTTCTGGTAAAGAGATGTGAGGTATATATATTTAAACCCTCTAATGCAGGTAGCTACAGGGTGCCAGGGGTTCTCATTTCCTATCCACTGTTCTCAAACCAATAACAATAAGATTGGACACTAAAGTAGTTTTTGTTTTCGATTAACTCATGTTTTATTGTCATATGTTTTGATTCTACAAGCTCATTAGAAATCATTATGTACGTGTAACGTGAACATCTTAACTATCATGACATGATACACGACTTGATCGAAAATTAAGGTAGTATGATGCTAATGATAACTGTGTTAAGCTATTAGCTAATTGCACATTTTAGTTACCCTAGATTCATTTTACAACGCAAAGTTCCATTATCTATTAGGAGTACGTGTCAGAATAATGTTTATGCAATAATTGATTGCTAATCACCATTATGTATATAGTGCTTGATCAGCTACTTTGTTTCAACCATTATAGTAATTTTCATCAATGTAGAAGTGCATATAAATTATAATGACATAGAAGTGCATATAATGATAGTATTAAAAGAGCATATTGAAAATTAAATCTATTATAATCAGTGTTGTAGATTTCGGAAATCGGAACTATTCGGTTGAGGTACCGATTTACGATTTATCGGGTGATTCGGTTGAAAAATCGGCGATTTATCGGCGATTTTTGCAAAATCGGCCGAATCGGTTTCAAAATTTTAACCGATTTTTGACCGATTTATTGGCGATTTTTCAGAAATCGGCCGATTTCTATAACAGAGATTGTAATATTTTAGAAAATACACTCATATTGTTAAGTCGTCATAAAGTAGGTAGCTTGTTTGGGAATAAAGCAATGTCTTTGCATGAGTCTGTCTTAGACTCTTATTGTCTTTTATCATCACTTGAAGCAGAATAATTTTGTGCGACTACCTTCTATTATTGGGGTTCACTTTTCTGAATTACAAGATATTATAATTATATTTACCTGTTCAGACATTAAAGTAAGTGTTTACATTTACATACTTATTAAATTAAAATAACATTCTTGTCTATATTAAACTTGTAAATAAAGTAATTTATTAAGTTCAATTAATTTACAGAAGTTATCTAGAGATGGAAAGGAGGCTGAAGGTGTACGTGTACGAAGAAGGGGAATTGCCAATCGTACATGATGGCCCGTGTAAAGATATATACACAACAGAAGGCAGATTTATTCAAGAGATTGAGCAGGGGAAGCAGAGCAAGTTGAGAACAAGAGACCCTAACTTGGCTCACCTTTTCTTCATGCCCTTCAGCGTAACTTGGATGGTGAAATACCTTTACACTCCTAATACTTATGATCGCACCCCACTTCGGAACTTTGTTTCTGATTACATCAGAGTTATCTCCACAAAACACCCTTTCTGGAATAAAACTCAAGGAACTGATCACTTCATGCTCTCTTGTCATGATTGGGTATGTTTTCTTTAATCTATTTTCTATGTATGACATTTTTTTCATAATATCACCCTACTCTGTCATACCAAGATAACATGCAGGCGCTAGCTAGTCCTTACATTTGTAACCATGCATTACAGGGGCCCGATGCGTCAAGAGGCAATGCACTTCTCTACAACACATCTATCAGAGTGTTATGCAATGCCAACTCCTCGGAAGGCTTCAACCCACAAAAGGATGTTTCCCTCCCCGAAATCCACCTTTTTGATGGAAACATTCCTGCTAAACTCCTCACACCTCCACCACCTTCCCCACCTCAATACCTAGCCTTCTTTGCTGGAGGCAACCATGGCCCCATCCGCCCCATCCTCCTCAATCATTGGAAAAATCGAGACCCCGCCCTCCCCGTCTTTGAGTACCTCCCCAAAGGCCTCGATTACTACTCTTTCATGCTTACCTCCAAGTTCTGTCTATGTCCTAGTGGTCATGAAGTGGCTAGTCCAAGAATTGTTGAGGCCATTTATGCTGAATGTGTGCCGGTAATATTGTCGAAAAATTATGTATTGCCATTTAGTGATGTACTGAGGTGGGAGGCCTTTTCTTTGGAGGTTCCCGTTTCAGATATACCGAGGTTGAAACAGGTGTTAACTGAGGTTCCTGAGGAGAAGTATTTGAAGTTGAAACAAGGGTTGAGACAGGTGAGGAAACACTTTGTGTTGAACAGTCCTGCGAAGAGATTCGATGTGTTTCATATGGTTTTGCACTCCGTTTGGCTCAGGAGGATAAATGTCAAGAGTTGATCAATATGCATAAAACTATATACATGTAGATGCATCATAACCGCAAGTTTAAGAAAAACAGTATAGTACAAATATATCTTACCAACACATCCAACATACTAGATATTACGTCCAACTATTGTACACATGTCTGGATATTAATCTTAATTAATACTAGCCTATAACCCGTGCCATGCACGGTTGCTTGTAAATTTTTTAATTATATTTTATTATTAAAGTTTTAAGTTGTATATATATTTTTATTAATAAAATAATTTATAACTTTATAATCCCATGTATATAAATATTATTAAAATTATTTATTTTAAATTATTATAGTTGGATTTTGAATTATTTTATTTGTGTATGCGGTGCATATTAATATTAATACATATTATTTAGGCTATGTGTGTTTTTTTTTAATTTTATTAATAACAGAGATTTAACCAAACCAAAGAGTGACAAAAAAAAGTACAAAAAAAGAGTACCAAACCAAATATACCCTGTTTTGATTATATTTTGAATTATTATAGTTGTATTTTGAATTATTATATTTGTGTATGTGATGCATATTAATATTAATACATATATTATTTAGGCTATGTGTTTTTTTTTAATTTTATTAATAATAGAGATTTAACCAAATCAAAGAGTGACCAAAAAAAGAGTACCAAAAAAAAGTGACAAAAAAAAAGTACCAAACCAAATATACCCTATTTTGCTTATAATAGTTTTGTTTAACCCGTACAAAAAAAAAATTGTAGAGAAAGTGCGGTAAAATTAGATTGAAGGCTATAAGAATCAGCACAATACTATATTCATCGTCTGTATGCCAATTGTCAGTGATATACATGAAAAATGAATTGTATGTCAGGTAATTCACATAAATTTTTTACGTAAATTTTAAAAAATTAACAAAAACTGATCAGGGTATTCAAAGGGAACTTTTTTTTTTTTTTTGAAACAAAAAAAAAAAATCAATCCATTAATCAAAAACCATATGGCATCTACAAATACAATCGTAAGAACAGACGCTTAAGGGGATCGCTGTTGAATCCTTCTTAGAGGCAACCAAGCGATTTGAAGATAACTGATATATACATGTTTTTACTGCAACAACTATCATCGAACTGTTCTGGACCGACGACCATATATGCGATTCCATAGTAACCTTCATCTCTGAATCAAAATCATGAAAAACTTACCGATCTATAACCTCGTTCATGGAAAACTCTCAAATCCAATCCAAACAAAAAACCAAACTCTCACAAGGAGAGACTAACACAACCCAAATAAATTGAAAATTATTGAAACCCAAATAAATTGGGAACTTTATTAAAAAGAAACAGAAGAAAGCAAGGAAAATGAAAAATGAATTGGGATTTTCCACCGGTGAAACGCGGGGTAATGGTCCTTTTTGGCACAATATTTGTGAATAATTTCCAAAATAGCACGTATTGAAAACTTGGCCCTGTCCTGGCACATGGGTAACGCAAATAAACAATGCGTTAACATGAAACGCATTTCCTTCACTCGTTTCCTGATTATTTTAATAAAATTATGCTAGTCAAACGCAGAGTACACATGCGTTATTTGAAAACGTGATCTATACCTACGTTTTTTGTTGATCAACACATGTATTAATTTCGTTAACCATTGGTCCCACGTATATATTAGTTGCGTTAACTATTAGCCCCACTGTGAACCCATGACCAGATATCATGATATCAACATTCTATGACGGTTGAATTGATAATAATATTTGGAGACCCACCTTATAAACCAAAATCTACCTTTACATTATGTGAATGATCTGTTTTCATGGGATTATCACAAAACGCATATAAAAATTACGTCAAGGAAGTGCCATTGAAGGGCAAGGCTTCTGTATAGTGCTATTTTGGATACAGACTTCAATTTTTGTGCTATTTTGGTCATTATTCCTGAAACGCGATGAAAGCCCCCACAAAAATCTTTAATGGGGGTTAGGATTAGAAGGAAGAGAGAGAAGAAGTTGTTTTTAGTTGGGGTAGAAACTAAAAAGTCATTGTATTCAAAGGGAACTTTTAAAAAGTGTTTAAAAAAAAAAACTTTTAAAAAGTGTTTTGAAATTTTGTGGTATTTCATTCTAAATTTTAAATTTAAATTATTTTTGAAATTGAGTAATGCTAGATTGTCCAAAAAATAATTCTAAAAATTGTTCTAAATGCCATGACACATTCTAATTTGGTACGCATAAGTATGTGAGATCCTAAATTTATATTAAAAAATTCACAGATTAAACAAATAACATATAAAATATCTGGGACAAGTTTTTTTTTTGTCAAGTATATTTGGGACAAGTTTTAGATTCTCTAACATTTTTTTTTTGAAATTTCTACAATCCTGATCCAATATAACTGTTGAAAAAAAATTTAGAATCAAATTAAATCTGACAAAAGTTAAATGCATTTGAAAATAGATTTAATTATGTTCGCCGAATCCGATTTATTGGCTGTTGTAGATACAGGTGGTTGTGGAATCTAACGTCAACTTAAAAAATGGAGAAAATGATCAAAATAATACAAAAACACATTCCAATTGCCCAAAATAACGATGTGCGCGAACAGATTCCAAAATAACGACAGAGCCACGCATTGGCGGTCTGCGTAGGTGGGATACGCATATTGATCATGCGTAACGCAACTCCTAGATGCGTAATGACGTCATATGACGTCATTTCTTCACACACTGAACCGGAGCTCAGGCGACCAAAAATTCGCCTTAAAATCGCCCCCTCCTGTTCTTCACATTCCGGCCACCTCCACAAAATCTGAGGATATCAAAATGATCCCCAGGCCTGCCTCTACACTTTGCCATATTTGTTTGTTGATTTTTGACCCCGCAGGGGCGTGCACGAACGAGTCGGAAAAGGAAATCGGAAAATGAATCTCGATTTGGGGCTTTTCAATCCGGCGAAACAAACGAAAAACGACGATTATAGCCTTGTAGAGGAGGAAAAGACGAGCAATTTGGTATATCATATGCTATTGCTCGATGTCTGTAGGGAGAGAATGATTGTGTCAAAGTTTTTAATCGAAAAACGATGCTGGCGGCTGAGGGAGGACGATGAACAGTACCATCCCATACGCATGTTGGACATGCGTATCCTGAGTCACTCATGCTCGACATGCGTAGCCCAGAGCACTGTTCACAAGTCCAGATGTGAATTTAACAAAACCCACGTATATCCATTATGCGTATACGACCTATACGCATTTTCGAAATGCGTAGTCCCCGTACGCACAACGCAAATGCGTGGCCCTCTGGTTATTTTGGACGCTGTTTCCACCCGTGGTTATTTTGGGTACCCAAATTTAAAATTTAGTTATTGAGGGCTTTCACCCTAAAAAATGGTGGTTGTGAATTTACAGTTTTATCCCTGTATATCACAAAATTGCAAAAATGCCACCCTTTTATAATTTATGCTAGAAATATATGATTTTTTGTATTTATTGGGAATCGAACCTCTAACCTCTTATAACAAATTTAATGACATAACCACCGTGCTACATTGCATTTTGAGTTTACTTTCAAAATTTTATTAGATATCCCACGTATTCTCCTCTTATCCTCAGTTATTTTATTTTAACTTTTGAGTACAATAAAATGTTGATTTAATATATTTATATAACTCCATTTTTTCAGTTATCGTAATTTTATATATAAACATTTATTCAATCATCTTTATAAATTTTTATGATACTTGTATTTTTTTTCAATTGAATAGATATAAATTATTTTGTTAATCATTATATCTATTACAAGATATTATACTTCAACACAAGGGCAAAAATTGTCATTTTAAGGACGGTAAGAGTTACGATTTTACCCTTATATTTTTAAAAATTATAAAATTATCATCCTTTAATAATTATGTAAAAATTACTTAAATTATGTTAGTGTTGGGATTCAAACCACCAACCTTCTTCTATCAAACTAATGTCATAACCAACTATGCCACACTTAATTTTGAGCTTTGTTTAAATATCCTATAAGATAAATCACATCTCTCTTTTTGTCTCATTCTATTTTATTTTTATTTTTGAGTAAGTAAAGTATTGATTTATATTTTTTTTAGAATATTGAATAGATAAAATTACAAAAAAAATATTCTAAGCGGTTATGTATAATATTCTATAATTCTCTTTTTCCATTTTAGATAATTGAAATAGAAATAAAATTTTAGATTATACATAATGTAACCGAGTAAAAAAAAATTATTTACATGCATCTCCATATAGATATCAAATTCTTGAAATAAAAAATAAGATTTGATTTTAATAAATATGTAAATTTTAGTTATCAAATCAAACATAATTAATAATTGCATCACATTATCTTTAGGTATATAAAAATTTAAATATGTGACTTAGGGAGTTTTGGTCGACCAACTATTTAGACTTTCAACGATTTAAATATATTATTGATCCAAAAACATAAATATTTAAATATACACGAAAATAATTGAAATTATGTTAAAAAGATGAGAACACTAAAAATATGATATATGTTATATATAAAAAATAACATAATTAATAGTAAATTAAATTTAAAAAAAAGGTATATATTTTTAAATCATAAATATTACAAAGTACAGTACAATAATTGTAATGATCAATTTGACTATAACTCGACTATAAAGTACAGTACATATAAATTTTTATATAATATGAAAAAATTGATCAATATAAAATACAATGGATGAGTTGTAACATATAGTTAGTTCAATATACGAAAAAAAAAATTGAGTTTAGATTTCATATACATGCACGGGTCATTGAGGTCGTTTTATCATATTTAACATCAATTGAAATATTTAGAAAAATTCAAAATTAAGTTAAAAAATAATTCAAAATATAAGATAAAAAATTCGTTTGTAAAATTACAAAATAATTATAAAAACATTTGATAAATTGAAATGTTATCATTTATTATATTTTTAATTACAAAATTATTTGAATATATATACAATTTTGAACGAAAAAATAGTTCAGTGCACCACGGACTTTTACACTAATTGTTCTAAATGACATGACACATTCTAATTTGGTACGCATAAGTATGTGAGATCCTAAATTTATATTAAAAAATTCATAGATTAAACAAATAACTTACAGTAAAATATTTGGGACAAGTTTTTTTTTTGTCAGGTATATTTGGGACAAGTTTTAGATTCTCTAACATTTTTAAAAAAAAAATTCTACAATCGTGATCCAATATAACTATTGAAAACAAATTAGAATCGAATTAAATCTGACAAAAGTTAAATGCATTTGAAAATAGGGGTCACGCTCTATGAACAACCACACTGTTGTGGAATAAAAACGAGGGTTTGATATTGCGGCTAGGTTTCGCGTGTATTTAATGACAGGGTTGGTGAGCTTCGAGCTTTAATGGCTGTTCTTGCGTTTCGAGACTGAACGGTCCTCACAAGATGCCTACGTATCTCTGTATTGTTAGAGAATCAAGCCAACGTAGTTCTGAGTTGAGGGGTCTGACCCTTTATATAGGCTGAGAAGCCCAAGAATTATGGTAGGAGTCAGAGACTTGGTGGGCAAGCCACCGCCTTGAGGAAGGTTCTAGACCCCTTCCTTGTAGGAGTCTGTTTCCTTGTATGAGTGTATGCCTTGGAGGCTACTCCTTGTAAAGATAATGTTCTTATCTGACACTTATTGCTGAGTTGTTTATTATCCCTAATATTAATTACGAAATTAATATTGTAAATAGGGTTTGGGCCCACCTGGTGGGCCCCACATTTGGACCACTCCGGGTCTAATTAATGCCACATTAAATGTGTCTTTAGGGCTTACTTTTAGCCCATATCATTTGCCCCCCAACTTCTAGGAAAACTGATCAGGTTTTCCTTGAAGTTATAACGGCCTTACATGAGACTTGGGTCAGGGTTTATTGCTCTTACAAGAGTATTTTCAACTTATCATCTTAATGTAAAGCGTGGAGCGACCGACGCATTTACGACGATGTTGAATGACACTAAGCGGTGTTAAATGGCACCAGGCAGCGCTAATCAGCCTTGAACAATGCTTAAACAGTGTTTAAACAATGTTGAATGGCGTAAAACGACACTAATCGGCGCTAAACGGTGCTAATCGGCACTAATATATGCTTAAACGGCACTAAACGGTGCTAATCGGCACTAAACGGCGTTAGCGGGGGTCCGGGGGCGGCAGCCCCTGGCGGGGTCCGAAGGCTTGTACTATTCAGAAATTATCGTTTCGATTCAAATTTCTGAAAAAATAATGATTTTTTTTTTTTTTAAATTGCAGGCCAAATTCGAGCTCAATTTCGAGCTCAAACTGCCTCCAGATCGCAGCAATTTTTCTTGTTTCCTAAGTCATTTTCGACCTGGAAATTTCGAGGAGAAATCAGTGTATTTTCGAGCTCAAATTCGAGCTCAAACGGGGGCCAGGTCGTGGCTGTTTTACAGGTCTTTTAGTTCATTTTCGACCTCGTGCTGGCGACCTCAAACCAAGGGGAAACGACCTCAAAGTGGTTCCAGGTCGCACAGATTTTTCACATTTTCTAGTATAATTACGACCATAATTTACCAATCTCATTGTAGTATAAATCCGACCTCAACACAACACATAGACGACCTCAAATTAGGCCTAGGTCGTGTGGGTTTTTCATATTTTTCAATTCAAATTCGAGCTGGAGTTTGCGATCTCAAACCACGCCTCAACGACCTCAAATGGACATGTTTTAGTTGATTTTCTGGTTGTGTGGATGAGCTCGAAATCCTATTGCAAAACGAGGTCGTAGGTGCCGACCTCATACCATCTTCTTTCGGGTCTTTCCTTGGTTTTGGACTGTAACAGTGGGCCTTAAATTGAGCTTGGGATTTTACAGGCCTTTAGTCTTAGCTAAAACTGAATTCAAGAATTATGTCTTTGGCCCTATTGGGCTTTTGGACCGTAGTCATGGGCTTTAAGCCTTAAACCTTAACAGGTTTTGTTGTCGTCGTTAGGCAGTGTCTTTTTCAAGCCCAATTTTTATTTAAAGGCCCAAAAAAGATTTCTAGTATCCGTGCGTATGTTCGAGTGACCATCAGGGCTTAATCCTTAACCCGAAACCTTGAATTCATTCATGGTTGTTGGTTATCAACAACCTTTCATTCTAGGATGTGGGATTTGTGATGAAATTCTTTTGTTCTTGCCCCCCTCGTATCCAAACAAGGGGGTCTTGCCTATTAGTTTTTCTATTCAAGGAATCATCACCTGGCTTTAGTTCTAGAATTTTTTGGTTGGTCTTTGATTCTTGATTTTAAGTCAAGGACCTTAAATTTCCTACCTTGTTTGTAGGACCTTGCCTTGGTTTGAATTTAGCCACTAGTTCCTGATTTTTAGGCCTTGAATTCAAATAACCAGCTTAATTTGAGGCAAACGGCCTTGTTGGCCATCAAGGCTTAAATTTTGTGTCGAGATTTGAAATTCAAGACTTTATGTGTGGAAATACAAAGGACCTCATATAGAGGAGACCCAAGGCGAATGCGTATCTCAATGCTCTCACTGATAATTTCGTGCCTCCAAGGCATTATCATGGAGCCAACCAGTCTCAAGACGAGTTTTGATGGGGGTCTGTCTAGCAACCTCCAACGTCGATGGGCGCCAACAATTTGCGCTCTATAGTGGGGTCTCCAAGACCTGATAGTAAACACTTCTAGTGTAATTCTCGATTTCAGACGAGGCGAATTTGGTCAAGGCATCGGCCGTTATACGAGTTGGCATTCCTCGAATCATACCATACCAACTGTGATTTTACAATTTTCAGGTATTTCAACATCGTTTCATCTTTGGCTTTTAGAGCTCTATTCACTTGGGCTATCACCAGCCTTGAGTCTCTATAGACTTTAAGATTTTTGGCCCTCATGGCTAAAGACGAGCCTAGTCCGGCTTTCAAGGCTTTATACTCTGCCTCGTTATTGGTTGTCGAAAAATATTCAACTTCAAGGCAAATTCAATCACGAAGCCATCAAGGCTCTGTAGGATCATACCAGCACCACTTGATTTTGTTTTTGATGCCTTATCAAAATAGAGCACCCAATGTTTCTTCTAAACTTTATAAGTTCTCTCCCTCTTGGGGTGTCTCATCTTGCCCTTACTGGGGTGTTGTGCCTTCCTGCCCCCCGACTTCTTAGTTGTCAATGGTATATTCAACTACGAAGTCAACGAGTACCTGTGCTTTAATTGCAATTCGAGGATTGTACGCGATATCAAATTATCTGAGTTCTATCGCCCACTTAGCTAGGCTTCAGTTGCTGGTCCGTCAGGATTTCAATCTTATGTGCCTGGAAGTACGATCGTAGCTTCCTCAAGGCTGTTACCAATGCCAAAGCAAACTTCTCAATGGGAGAGTAAACTTCTCAGCTCCATGCAACATCTTGCTCACATAGTAGATAGGCTTCTGAACCTTGTTATCCTTTCGAATGAGGATGGCACTCAATGCTTGTTCAGATATTTCAATGTTGGCATTCTGGATTGAGGGTCCAAAATTTCAGATTGGTTTTCAAGCTTTGACTTGAAGTTTCAACCTTTGGATCTTATCTGGAGGTTCATGACCCCTTCAAGTTTGGCCTTCATAGCTATCCCATGGCCTTCATGGCTAATAACTCATGTTCCTTAACCTAGGATTCGAGGTTGACGTTTACATGTTCAACGTTGGTGTTCATATGTCGACTATTAAGTATTCACGACCTTTCTTTTGGATTGATGTCAAACTAAAGGTCTTTAGGATCCTTTACTTGACTTCATGTCTTTCACGGCTTGTCTCGAATCTTAGTTCTGATTTCAGGGTTTTCAAACCTATCTTTGCTTCTTGTTTTTTATCCGGGGTCCTTCAAGGACTTAAACTCTTAGTAACTCTCGACCTTTCAGGGTTTTTATTTATGCGTTTGTTTGTTTCCATTCGTGTATTTTTTTATTTTCGGTACTTGGTCATCTTTGACTTACACACATCAGGTGTTAGGTACATAAATAAAATCACATAATCAATGAATGGAAAACAAACTTGCATTAATAACTTGAGATGGGTTCAACCCTTACATAGAATACTACTGTCCTACTCGGAGCAACATGCTCTGCGATGGTTTCATCGAACCTTATTTCTACTTCTACTAGATAAAATATGAAGATAAAAACTACTAGGATAATTTGAACCCATCGGGGCTTTGCAAGACTAGGCTTGCACCACTTGATTTTGTTTTTGATGCTCCAATAAAATAGAGCACTCACTACTCCTTCTGGTCACCTCATTCTTATTCTGAAGTTCACTTACTTCTTGGGGCACAATCTCCTGCCCCCCGATTTCTTGGTGTTCCTTATCACTACAAACGTCCATGTCTTCAATCGGAAGGACCTGCCCCCCGACTCCATCTGGCCTTAACGCGGCTACATAACAGCTCCTAGCCATTTTCTGGTCACCTTTTTGTTCTCCTACACCATTCCTGGTTGGAAACTTGATCTTCATGTGATAGGTTGAGGCCACAGCCTTAAAAGCATGGAGTCCAGTCCTCCCGAGGATGGCATTGTAGGTGGAAGATGCTTTGATAACCAAAAAGTTCAGCATCTGAATGGCCTCTGTTGGCTTCTGTCCGATGGTGACGGGCAACTGAATAGTTCCCTCAACTTTAGACTCTACTCCGCTGAATCCATATATAGGCATGTTAGATAGGGTCAACTGAGAGTCGTTGTATCCCATTTTCACGAATGCATCATAGAACAAAATGTCCACTGAAGCTCCATTGTCTATCAAGACTCGTTTTACTTCTGAATTTCCAATCACAGGAGTTATGACCAGCGGGTCATCATGGGGGAACTTCACCCCTTCCAAGTCTGAATCATCGAAACCAATTACCATCTCAGTTTTAGCACGCTTCGGGGCCTCTCCCACAATGTGCATTACCTCCCTTGCGTATGCCTTTCGAGAGTTCCGAGTTGTACCAGCCGCTGTCGGGCCTCCCCAGATCATGTTGATAACTGGCCCTCGGGGCTGCGTGCTACGATCACGATCATTATCCCTTCTGTCATTGTTTCTCCTGTTATAATCCCCTCTTTGGGTTCCTTGATCTCCACCCTTTGTGAAATTGTTCAGCTTTCCTTTACGGATCAAGAATTCAATCTCGTCCTTCAACTGTATGCAATCATCCGTGTCATGTCCTACATCTCGGTGGAACCTACAGTACTGATCCTTATTCCTCTTTGCGGGGTCTCCCCTGAGTGGCTTCGGCCATCGGAAGTCCTTATCCTTCTCAATTTCCAACAAGATTTGACTTCTAGGGGCATTCAACCTTGCATAGTCAGAGAACCTTGGTCCTAAGTTCTTTTTTGGTGGCGAATCAGAGTCTTTGCTAGTTCGGGGATACTTGTCCCTAGCATCGTACTCCTGCCCTTGCTTACGCTTTTTTGTATCATTGTTCCCCTGGCCATTGCCTAATGTGACTTCCTTCTTCGTGCTATCCTCGGCCTTGATGAATTTAGAAGCCCTTCGTTGGAGATCAGCCATATTCTCCGGGGGATGCTTTGCCAATGATCTCTTAAAGTATAGGTCAGTGGTACCATGCTCCAAGGCTACCATTGCAACTTTATTGTCCAGATCAGTGATGTTCAGAGTCTCCTTGGTGAACCTCTTAAGATAGTCTCTCAGACTTTCGTTCTTCCCTTGTACTATATACATAAGAGATGCAGAGCTTTTCTCATGCGTTCTTCCGCTGATAAACTGACTAATGAAGGCAGCACTCAACTCCTTAAAGGAACCAATCGAGTTTGCAGGAAGCCGACTATACCATCTTTGAGCCATGCCTGACAAAGTTTGAGGGAAAGCCCTACACTTCAAAGCGTCGCTTGCAGGCTGCAACAGCAGTGCGTTTGAGAACGTTCTAACGTGGTTGGCAGGATCACCCATTCCATCATAAGCTTTGATTGTTGGCATCTTAAACTTCTTTGAGATACGAGCATTCATCACGTCCTCAGTAAACGGAGGTGTGGGATCATCAGGGTCCCCAAGTGGCATCAGATCCTTGGGGTTGCTTTTAGGGGTTTCCACCCTTGTAGTTCTTTCAGGTGGGACGGTAGTCCTTCTTTGCCTCCTTGGAGGCCTCTCCAGATCTATGAAGGGAATCGGTCCTGACGTGGGAGGTGGCAAAGTCTGATTTGATCTGGCTTGCTCCCTGGCCATATCTTCCTTTAACTTTAAGATCTCGGCTTCATAAGCCTTAATCCTCTCAGTAGCTGTTGAAGGGAGTCCATCATGGATAGTTCGAGTTCTCCCCATAGGCTCTTTACTTGCACGTCGCCTCCTCGGGGCTTCATCACGCTCGTAATCATCGCCAGAAGATGATTCATCTGAATAAGGACCAGAAAAATCGCGATAATCTCGATCTCGAACATACAGGGCATGCCCACTCGGTCCAGCTCCGTAATTGGGCATCCCATACATTGGATTGGTGCTTATGGGGAGATCCGTAGTGTGGATCTGAACCCCTCGTATAAGGTTGTTGGGGTCTACAATCAGGGAAGAAATCCCCGGGTTAGTCCCTGGAACTGTGTGGACGATCGGAGGTAGCGTACTCTCAACATGGGTAGTCGTCCCCAGGGGTTGAGAAACTTGATATGGAACGATAGTCCCAGATGTTGGAGGTACTTGCTCAGATGTCGGTAGCACTTGTTCAGTACGGGGCGGAGCAGAGCTAAGAGGTAGAGCCTCGGTAGCGATTGGCTCCGTAGTGCTTGGTGCAGTTCTTCGTGTTTGAACCATGGTTGATGTCTTCTTCCCACAGACGGCGCCAAATGTTGTGGAATAAAAACGAGGGTTTGATATTGCGGCTAGGTTTCGCGTGTATTTAATGACAGGGTTGGTGAGCTTCGAGCTTTAATGGCTGTTCTTGCGTTTCGAGACTGAACGGTCCTCACAAGATGCCTACGTATCTCTGTATTGTTAGAGAATCAAGCCAACGTAGTTCTGAGTTGAGGGGTCTGACCCTTTATATAGGCTGAGAAGCCCAAGAATTATGGTAGGAGTCAGAGACTTGGTGGGCAAGCCACCGCCTTGAGGAAGGTTCTAGACCCCTTCCTTGTAGGAGTCTGTTTCCTTGTATGAGTGTATGCCTTGGAGGCTACTCCTTGTAAAGATAATGTTCTTATCTGACACTTATTGCTGAGTTGTTTATTATCCCTAATATTAATTACGAAATTAATATTGTAAATAGGGTTTGGGCCCACCTGGTGGGCCCCACATTTGGACCACTCCGGGTCTAATTAGTGCCACATTAAATGTGTCTTTAGGGCTTACTTTTAGCCCATATCACACACTAAACTGAGAACCTCAGAACTCTAACAAGTTCAGTAGCGGAACTTTAAGTTCACTAACAGAATATTTGTTGAAAACAATAAGTTTAGTCGTAGAATTTTGTAGAAAAAATAAGTTAACTTTTAATGTCATCTACAAAACTTTGAAAAAAACAAGTTCAATTGTAAAAAATTTAATTTCACATGCATAACTTTGAAATTCAATAATATGATACTATTTTTTTTATTACGAAACAAAATATATTTTACAGTAGGATCCAATGATTTTCCGATTCTTTTTAGATAGTGGTTCTCATTTGCATTAACCCCTTTAAATAAATTAAATTATGTTTGCCGAATCCGATTTATTGGCTGTTGTAGATATAGGTGGTTGTGGATAGGCCTGTCAATGGATCAAGAATCCGATCCGATTCGATCCGATCCAATCCGAAATTAGCGGGTATGGATTCTTCAAAAAAATATCCGATTCGATAAGGATCCGATCCGATAAGAATCCGATCCGATAAGGAGTGGGTATGGATTTAGCATGATCCGATCTGTTAACGATCCGATCCGAATATATTTATATATTAAATATTTTTTATATATTATATATAATATATATAATATATAATATAAAAAATATATCTACATATCTATACTATATTATACTCCCTCCGTCCCTTTTGATTGTTAACATTTCACTTTTTCAAAACTTTCTGGCACGCATTTTAAGGTGCATTTTAAGGATAGTTAAGTAACTTTTTTTAAAAATTTTCTTTTTCTGTATAAAAATTTAAACATTAAATTTTTATACAGAAAAAGAAAATTTTTAAAAAAAGTTATTTAACTATCCTTAAAATGCACCTTAAAATGCGTGCCAGAAAGTTTTGAAAAAGTGAAATGTTAACAATCAAAAGGGACGGAGGGAGTATATATATAATATATAATATATGTTATATTTATTATTTATATGTATTATATAATATATAATATATTATATTTATTATCTAGTACATATTATATATTTTTTATTTATCATATATAATATAAAATTTGTAAAAAAATATATAGACTTTTCGGTTAATATCTAAAAAATTGAATACAAGTCAAAGGACTAATCAAAATACTAGTTGACCGTTAAATTACCAAATCAAATGAATTTATGTAATTTCAAATCTGGATATGTCAATTTTGTAATTCTGTATATTTTTCTTTTTTTTAATGAAACGGGTCGGACCTCCGATCCGAAAATCCGAAACCCGAACGGATCGGGTATGGATCGGACTAAAAAATATCCGCCCCTAATCCGATCCGATCCGAACCCGAAAAATTTTAATGGATTCGGATATGGATTTAGTATAATCCGATCCGAATCCGACCCGTTGACAGGCCTAGTTGTGGAATCTAACGTCAGCTTACATTCTCTACCTAACTATTAAACCAAAATACTGTAATATTTACACTGTTTGCACGGTGAGATTTCCGATAAACTCATATGCACAGTGCACTTTGACACAAGGGTGTAATATGCATAATAGTAACACATTGTCATATTAAAGGGTCTATTTAGTGTAAAATTATTTTTTAATGAATTAATTAATTTTAATTAAATGAAACTTTTATGTATACGAGATATCTATTATTATTAATGAAAATAAATCAATTAAAAAATGTTAAATAAGATCTTGTTGTGAACTCATGATCAGAGGCGGATTTGGGGGCGAGAGGGGCCCATGGCCCCCCTGAAATCAGAATATAGATAGGGGTAGTATGCAAATTAAGATTATACACATTGTGTCTGCAGTTCAGTTGGTAAATGTTTGGTTTTCTTTCTGGAAGACCAGGGTTCGATCCAAGTTGGAGGGGATAGTTGGCTGAACAATGGCACTCACATGTATAAGCGTTCCACACATTAGATAAACCGTTTTATAAATATAGATCATAGACCACACACCTCTTCTTCACCATTCGAATCCTACTACATTACTTGTTTAACTCCTAGAAGATGGGAAACCCAACAGAATTTTTTGATGTAAAGATTGGTGGTAAACATGCAGGTTGCATGGTCATGGAGCTTTACGCAGACACTACTCCCAAGGTGGTCGAGAATTTTCGGGCACATTGCACTGGCGAGAAGGGAATAGGAAAGAGTGGCAAGCCCTTGCACTACAAAACAGAGTTTGCCCAAGTTTCCAAGTACCGTTGCCATGGAGGTGCTGATTTTGAGACAACCTATGGTACTGAGGACTTAGAGCATGAGAATTATCTAAAGAAACATACAGGGCTTGGTGATCCGTGCCTGTTGAAAAACTCCAAGTTCTACATTGCATTGGATAATGTGGGTAGGTGGGACAAGATTGGCGTTGTGTTTGGGAAAGCTTTTGGGGGGGATTGATGTGCTGAAAGCTATAGAGAGCGTTGGATCGGGTACTTCTGAGCATGGGAATACTAGTAAGACTGTGACTATTGATGATTGTGGCCAACCGAGATTGATGATGTTCAAGAGGAGGAGGAGGAGCCATATTAGAGCAACACCAACAAGCTCTTAAATGGGCTCCTAAATCATTTTTTTGGAGAATTTAAGCTTGAAATGATCTCTGAAGATTTTGTAATATGAACTAAGAAAACTCCATTAGAGCTTCATTAATGAAGAAGAAGATTACAGAAAATATTGTAGAGCTATACAGATAAGAATGTATCTCTGTTTGTTGTATCTTACAGATTAAGTAATGCTACAAGAATAGAAAGACTATATATAGAACTTGTAACTAATCTGCTGCACATGACCTCTAACTAACTCCTCTAACTAACTCGTCCTAGCTGGCATTGTATGAGCTGGCATGAGTTGGCTGAGCACGAGCTTTTATCAGTAGGCACTACTCCAACACCCCCCCCCCCCCCTCAAGTTAGGAGATTCATGAAATCCTAACTTGGACAGTAAATGTTTAAAATGTGGAGAAGGTAAGACTTTAGTAAACAAATCAACAAGCTGTGATTGTGTTGGAAGATAAGTAAGCTGGATTAAGCCTTCTAGAACCTTGTCACGAGTGAAATGACAATCAATTTCAATGTGTTTTGTGCGTTCATGGAACACCGGATTCTTTGCAATGTGGATGGCAGACTGATTATCACAGAACAAAGTAACTGGTTTCAAATCAGACACTCCTAAATCACCAAGCAAACGAACAAGCCAAGTAACTTCTGATGCAGCTGAAGCCATGGCCCTATATTCAGCTTCAGAAGAAGATTTCGAGATTGTACTTTGCTTTTTAGATTTCCAGGTTACTGGTGAGTGACCAAGTAACAGTACATATCCTGTAATAGATTTTCTAGAATCTGGACAAGCTGCCCAATCAGAATCTGTAAAAGCCTGAAGTTTAATATCTGCATCTGCTCGAAGCAAAATTCCTTGACCAATTGTATGAGCAACATATCTAAGAGTGTGATGAAGAGCAGCAAAATGAGAAGTTCTGGGATTATGCATGAACTGACTTAGTGACTGAACTGTATAAGCTAAATCAGGTCTTGTAGTAGTTAAGAAATTTAATTTGCCCACTAAAGACCTATAAACCTCTGGATGATCAAGAATGTCACCCTCATCTGCAGACAATTTAGTATTTAAAGGAAGTGGAGTGGATGCTGTCTTTGTGAGATCCAGTTGACAAAAATCCAACAGCTCATGAGTGAATTTCTTCTGACTGAGAAAAATACCAGTAGATAAATGACTAACTTCAATGCCAAGAAAGTAATTCAGCAAACCAAGATCTTTAATCCCAAACTCTGTATTCAAGTATGATTTAAGATTTGCAATAGCAAGGTGATCTGTACCAGTTAGAATCACATCATCCACATAAACAGCTGCAATACAAATGAGTCCCTTGTGATTTCTAACATAGAGACTGTAATCATTTTTAGATTGAACAAAACCTTGATCTTTCAAAGAAACAGTCAACTTAGAATGCCACTCTCTTGATGCCTGTTTAAGACCATAAATTGACTTCCTTAATCTACACACTTTGTTACCAGGATTAGGAACTCCTTCTGGGACTTTCATATACACTTCTTCAGACAACTCCCCATGTAAGAAAGCATTATTTACATCTAATTGAAAAACAGACCAGTTTCTGCTAGCAACCACAGCTAAAATACACCTGATAGTAGCCATCTTTACCACAGGAGAGAAAGTTTCTTCATAATCTATACCATATCTCTGATTGAACCCCTTAGCTACAAGCCTTGCTTTGCACCTTTCTAATGATCCATCAGACTTAAGTTTGACTTTATAAACCCATCTAGAACCTATAGCCTTTTTACCAGGTGGTAAATCAACCAAATCCCAAGTATTGTTTAGTGAAAGGGCAGATAATTCTTTATTCATAGCTTCCACCCAAAGATGATTTTTAGAAGCTTCAGCATAAGAACTAGGTTCTATTAAATCACAAACTTTGGAAATAAAACACTGTTTTTCAGAAGGAAGTTCGGAATAATGCACTAAATTGCACCAGTGAGAATCATTGATAGCAGTTTGACAATAATAGTCAGAAAGATAAGTAGGCTTAGTATGACATCTAGTGGATTGCCTTCTAGGTAGATTAGAAGATAGATCAACAATATTTGAACTATCTGAATCTGCATGATCTAATTGATAATTTTGAGAAGTAGATGATTTGGTTAAAGTGTCTGAACCAGTAGATTGTGAGCTATTTGAACTAGTATTAGGTGAATGAAAACTGAAATCATTTGTGTGATCAGAAACTGAATGTGTAGGGGATAAAGTATTTTCTAATTCAGAATCAGAATCAAATTGAGGAATATTTGTGATGGAAGGAATATAGATATCATTAGGATAATCTGTGGAATTAGTGTCAGTTTTATGATGAAATGGAAAATGTTTCTCATAAAAAGTCACATCTCTGGAAACAGTAATTGTATTAGAGGCCATATTCAGAATCTTATAACCTTTGGTATGCAAAGAATATCCTAGAAATACTCCAGGTATAGCTCTAGGATCAAATTTAGTTCTAGAAACATGTTTAGAAGACATAAAAACTAGACAACCAAAATTTCTTAGATGCAGAAGATCAGGATTTGTACCATGAAGCAAAAAATAAGGAATTTGATTCTGAATACTAGCTAATGGCATTCTATTGATCAAATAAACAGCACAAAGAATACAATCTCCCCAAAATTTCAATGGTACCTTAGATTGAAAAGCTAATGCTCTAGCTGTCTCCAATAAATGTCTGTATTTTCTTTCAACAATTCCATTCTGCTGAGGAGTATAAGCACAGCTCTTTTGATGTATAATTCCTTTCTTTCTGCAAAACAGTTGTAATGCTCCTTCACAAAATTCTTTAGCATTATCTGATCTAATGCTTTTAATCTTGGTTTTGAACTGAGTTTCAACATGACTGGAAAAATTAACCAATACATCTACAACATCAGACTTAAACTTTAAAAGATGAACCCAAGTATATCGACTGAAATCATCCACAATTGTGAGAAAAGAAGTACAACCAGAAGGGGTTTTAGTCTTGTATGGTCCCCAAACATCAACATGAAGCAATTCAAATACAGCAGTAGTTTTTCTAGTACTACTATATGGAAAAGATTGTCTAGTCTGTCTTGCTGCAGGACAAATTTGGCAAATTACATCAAGATTACAATCCTTATTATTCAAATGTGGATGTATCAACTTCAACTGAGAAGGAGGAAGATGACCCATCCTTAAATGCCACAATTGTACTTCTTCTTGAACATTACAACAAACTTTAGTATCAGCAACTTGAACCTCCTCTGCAGTATGATATAATCCAGTATGCAAATTACCAAGAAGCATTGGAGATCTCCTCTGTGAATGGTCCTGAATAAAGCACTTAGTATGTGTGAAAACCAGATGACAATTTAAGTCTTGACATAATTTTTTGACAGAGATAAGATTGAATTGAAAATCTGGTACAAAAAGAACATTTTGTAAAACAATGTCATTATGTAGAACCACATTTCCAATATGTGAAATTTGAACTTTTCTCCCATCTGGCACAGTAATGAATCTTTCAGAATTGACATCAACCATCGTATGAGTATCAAACAGATCAATGTTAAAACATATATGATCAGTGGCTCCACTGTCTACTATCCAGTCAGTGTTATACTTGGATAATAGACAAATGTTACCTGCTAATAGAGCATGAGAATTTTTGTTAACATCATCTTGAGAAACAGATTCTGAATTGTGCTTCTTGTACATCTCTATAAACTGAGTATACTGTGCTTGAGAGAAATGATTAGCTTCATTGTCATTTCCATTATCAGCTGTTACAGTAGCATCAATCTTCTTATCCTTGAATTTGAACCCTGGTGGATATCCATGGACTTTAAAACACCTTTCCAAGCTATGACCAGATATTTTGCAGTGAGTACAATAATATTGTCTCCTAGTATTGTTTCCTGAGAATGAACCAGTGCCTTTAGTAAAGGAATTAGAATTAGCATTTTCTGTGAAATTGCCAGTATTCTGAGATGCTCTAGAATAAGCATTTGCAGATCTGTTAAACTGCTTAATATTTCTTCTTTCTGAAAAACAAGCCATAGCTTCAGTTTGAGTTGTCAAGTGTGACAATTCTTTGTGTCTCTCTTCCTGTGCAAACAGTCTGTACGCATTAGTTATACTTGGCAAAGGATGCTGCATTAGTAGATTTCCTCTAACTGCAGAAAATTCATCACTCAATTTCATCATGAATTGAATCATCCTTTGATCTTGCTACATTTGATGAACTCTCTGTTCTAGATTACAAGTACACTTTTGACAAGTAAATTGAGGCAAAGGATTAGCATCATTAATTGCATCCCAGACAGTTTTAATCTTGGTGAAAAACTCAGAAATATTATCAGAACCTTGATTCAATTCATATAACTGCTGCTCTAGAGAATAAACTTGAGTCATCGAAGTGTATCCAAACCTTTCTTCTAAATCAATCCATATTTCTCTAGCAGTCTTAAGAAACAATACACTCTTAGCAATGTTATCATCCATATTAAACAACAACCAGGAACAAACTAAATCGTTACATCTCTCCCAAGCTCTGAAATCATTAGATGTTGCTTCAGGTTTAGCTATACTTCCATCAACAAATCCAATTTTGTTTTTAGCAGACAACGTCAAAATCATAGATCTCTTCCAATTGTTAAAACCATTACCAGTAAACTTAGTTGACACAAGCTGAGACGTATTTGCATCAGAAGGATGTATAAAGTAAACACTCGAAGGATCTTGATTAGGAGATTTAGTAGCCATGATTTTATCACAAATCACAACAAACAAGTAACAGATTCTTTAATCTGAACGATTTCTACTAAACGAATACCAGATTCAGCACGAAACATCAATCAATCTGCTCGTAAACACTCATATTTGCACAAATTTCACGATTATAATCGACAGAAATGATCAATCAACAGAAACTTGTAAGATTACTTGAAGATTAGAACGACTTCACCTGAGAAGATATATAAAAAAATGTGTTCGAGACGATCTGAGACGATTGCTAGCTTCAATAGATCGTTACGCCGCTCTGATACCATGAAGATTTTGTAATATGAACTAAGAAAACTCCATTAGAGCTTCATTAATGAAGAAGAAGATTAGAGAAAATATTGTAGAGCTATACAGATAAGAATGTATCTCTGTTTGTTGTATCTTACAGATTAAGTAATGCTACAAGAATAGAAAGACTATATATAGAACTTGTAACTAATCTGCTGCACATGACCTCTAACTAACTCCTCTAACTAACTCGTCCTAGCTGGCATTGTATGAGCTGGAATGAGTTGGCTGAGCACGAGCTTTTATCAGTAGGCACTACTCCAACAATCTCCAAGAGCCTCTTAAACTTTCCTCATAATTTTAGGAGCTCTATTTATTTCCTCATTGTTGAGGAGGACATATTCTCTCCTGTTGAGTATTGAATACGATAAGAGAATACAGAGGGGGGTGAATAGATTCTTGAACTTTTCTTGGATTGAGTCTATGTAGCAGATAAGTGCCTGTGTGTGTAGAAGAGAAGGTGCGGATAAAGAAACAACACAAGACACAATATCACTTTAATCTAATGTATTATTAGATAAAGGTTGCTACAATCTATGAATACAAATGATAGTATTCTCAGCTTCGTTTTTCTCAGAGAGATACAGCTTAGTGTATTAAAAACTTGACTCACAAAGTTACTAAGTTATGAAGTGAGGATGTGTCCTTATAGAACATGGATACAGCCTACTTACTGCAAATAAGGTAGCTAAACAAATTACTTTCTAGTCTGTCTATCCTTTTTGAGTAAGTGTCCAAACGGTTACAGATTTGACTTTGCAAAGCCTGTTTAGATCCACTTCTTTAGCTCCTTGTCTCTTCTATATCTCTCCAAGCTTCCTTGTAGGCTTTCCAGAGCACGTTACAGATTGTGGTCCATAAAGTGCATTGGCTTGTTGCAGGTTTCTGACTTGTACAATTTCTTCAGTATTTTGTCTCCAAGAATGTATTCGAGAAGTGACTAAGTAAGTGATTCGAGAACTAGAATTGACTTGATCGATAACTCTGAGTTCTCGAATACTGTTATATTGACATATCGAACCACTTCTCGAATAGCTCTTTTCCATCAGGATTCCTTGAGTTGTCGAATAGAACATTTGACTTATCGAATCCTCGAGATATCGAATAGCTTTCTGAGTCCTTGAGATATCGAATGAAACTTTGACTTGTTGACTCTTTGAGAACTCGAATACCATCTTGACATGTTGACTTCTTGAGTTCTCGAATAGAGTAGCAGACATATCGAATCCCTGAGATATCGAATGAGATATCGAACAGTGTATTTCAGAGATATCGAATAGTGTCTTGAGATGTCGAATCCCTGACTTCTCGAATGCTGGACTTCTCGAATAGACAAATATACTTCTCGAATTGGTACTTAGGCAAATTCTTCATTTCTTCAAATCCCAACTGTGATTATTTGACAGTCTTTAACTCCTTGCTTGAGGCATGAACCTTGGAACTTCTTTCAAGCATTATTCTAGACTCTATTTGTACAATTACACAACTAGGATTTGATGCCTACTACAAGTACAATACAAACAGAAACTCTACAACTAGAGGTTCCCTCAGTTAAGAGGTCATGTAAGTAATGCAAAGCATTACAAATAATTAGGCTTGTTATTAGATGTGTACAGGCATGCCTCTGTAACTAACAATCTCCCCCAAATTGTGAGTGAGACCCTTAGTCACAATTTCATGTCTGATAACAAGCCTAACATACATAAAGATAAAGCTTTTAAAAGTACAGGTATGAATTTGATTGAAGAAATTACATAGAAGTATTCTTACAAGTTATGAGGAACTACTTAGCCATCTCCTTTTGGATTCATCTTTTGAGCTTTGGCTTGCAGATTCTCATTTTTCATCCTATCTTCAGCTTCTTTGGCTTTCTTCTTTGTAATTTCTTCCATGGCAAGAATGATATCTTCCATTGCAGTGAGTTCTTCAATTAGAGGAGAGCCTGATAAATCCTTGAGCACTTCATTTAGCTGTTTCTCAGAGTAGGAACTGATGTAATCCATTCTAATCTTCACATTTCTACCATATTTCTTGTACTCAATGATGTAAGGATTAAACTTGACTCTGCACAGACCCATAGCTCTCAACTCATCAGCCTTAGCTTCCATTGCTGCAAACTCCTCCTCCCTTTTCTTTAGTAGCTTTTCACTGTTCTTTCTCATTTCTGCCTGGTGATCTCTTTTCATCTTGACAAAGTCAATTAACTCCAGCTTCCACACCCTTTTCACTCTGTCTTCAGAATCCAACATTGTAATTATCCTTTCTATGTCATACAGCCTGCCCCAGTGTTGGCATGTTCCTTGTCTGAATTTCTTCTGTCTTCCATCAGAATACTTAACTTCAAGAAACTCATCAACAATGGCAACATGATAGATTCTTTGAGCCCATAGAAACTGCAGTTGGTCTTCATCATAGCTTTCATCCAGAGGTGGTAGGTTTAATCCTGGGATAATTGTCAGTGCCTTAGATTTGGATAGCTTCACCTTTCTTGCAACATGTTTAAATTTCATTCTCTTGACATGGTTGCTTGGCAGAAATCTTTGACCTTTGTTGGTAGACCATAGTAGTATTCCATTAGCAGTTTGCTTTCTGAAACATACACATGGTTTCTTGACTTGAATCTTCTTCTCTTCTTGAGGTGGCAAAACAGTTGCAGAAGCCATAGATGTAGATTTTGCTAGGTCACCACTAACAGTATTCACCCTAGACTTAGAGTCTTGTGATGTGGTGAGGTTACTGCTAGCAATGCCTAAGGTTTGCTGTTTTCCAATCTTCCTCTCATAGTCTCTTCCTTGGTCATCATCATTCTTCTTATGTTTGTCCCCCTTCTTCTTCTTGTCTTCATCACCCTTATCTCTCCTGTGATGTCTTCTCCTCCCATCACCTTTGTCTTCAGAATCATCATCCTTATTTCTCCTAGGTTGAGCCATCTCTGGAATTTCACCAGTTGCAATATAAGTTCTGAGGATGTGCAGTGCCTCAGTTTCTTCAGCATTTCTGGCTCCAACCTTCTTCTGTAATTGATCAATGATGGCAATGATCAGTCTGTGATTTCTAGTGGTGAGATCATGGGGAATGACCAATTGCTTGATATCTTCAATTCTGGTGCCAGACTGATAAATGATTGTCCATGGCTTCTTGATCACTTCTGGTAGCCTTGAAGGTTGGTCATTCCTCAAGTCATCAAATAGACTTTTGTTGTTCTCATTCTTCTTCTCAATAAGCTCAAGTATGGCATCTATCTCTGAGTGTTTCAGTTCTTGTAGAGTCTTGTATGTTAGATGCCATATCTTCAATTTGGATATCATCACTATCTCCTTAATCCATAGATTATTGACTTTCTTAGGAATGACAGTGATGTAATCAATCTGCTTTTTCAGCTCCCTCAGATAGAACTGAGTGTCACCAACCTGTTCCCTTGTGGCTTTCAGAAACTCCAAGAAGGCTTTATCATGGTAAACATTGGAGTTAGCAACTTCTTGTAGCTTGGCCTCAGTAACAACTTTAACTTCTACAGGCTTGGCACTCTCAGGTAGGGAGGTTGGAGATTTGTCAGATGGCATACTCCCTGCAACCACTGTAGTAGTTATGGATTGCTTTTGTCCTCCAGGAGTAGTGATGTGCACAGTTGGTAGAGTGACAACTGGCAAGGTAGATGGAGGCTCATCCACTTTGGATTTTCCTTTGCCAGGCACATTTGGTAGAGATTTTGAAGCTCTTTGTTGACCACCCTCTTTTATTATTATGCCTTTCTCCCCCTTTGTATTTGAGGTTCCTTTCTCCCCCTTTGAATTTGAGTTCCTTGTCTTCTTCTCCCCCTTAGGCTTGTTGTCAGGCACTGAGGCTGTAGAAATGTCCTTTGGGATTGAAGATTCATCAGGGAGATGGAGACCCATATGCTTCATCATAGCAGCTAACATGGATTGTTGATGCAGAAGGACATCAGCTATGGTGGATGCTTGAGTGTCCAACTGATCATTTAGAAGTGCAACCTTTTCTGTAAGATGAGCATTGGACTTGGTGAGAGTAGCCACCTCCTTCTCAAGTGCATCCACTTTGTTGAATAACTCAGTAGACTTGAAGCCAGATAGGGATTGTTCTTTGAGTCTCTGCACTTCAAATCTAGTCATGTCATGTACTGGGACTTCAGTAATCAGTCTGTCTCTATATAGATTTTTGAACATGGTCCTCAGCATTGCATTGGTATCTGTGGTCTGATCAGATAGAATTTGAAATTGATGCCCAAGACCTGTGACAGTATCCTTTAGCAGAGCTAGCCCATTATCCATCTTGGTGCAGGTGGTGTTGCAGTGTTTGATGTCTTTGAACACACTGTCTAGCTGAGGGAATTTGGCATCAAATGTCCTCTTGATTGCTTCTACTGTGGTGGTGGTCTTATCACACACTCTATTGACCTCAGTTTTGACACCTTTTCCCAGATAGTGTGCAGCCTTGAGGAATCCCTTGTGTGAATCATTCATAGCCTCATACACTTCACCAGGGGTCAGAGATTTGGCATTGGAGCCCAGTGAAGTGAGGTATTCCTCCCTGAGATACTGAAGTGCTTCATCGAGAGTAATATCATATTTTCCTTGCAACCAGGCATCTATGTTGCCATCTCTCTCAGCATCATCAGTGATCTTTGTCTTCTGCAACTCCACATCATCCCTATGGCATAACAGTATGGCCTCATAGTCTGGATTAGGCATGTCTGCAGTGAGAAGGTTCTGAGCAATCTTTGTGAACTCAGGAATCTGATCCATAATTAAGCTTTGAAGTGCTTCAACCGTCAATTGTTGTGGAACAGACCCTGATCCTGAAGCACTGTCATGTTGCACAGGCTTCAGCCATTGTGACATAAAGTCAGAGCTAGAGCTAGGCAAGCTAGACTCCTCAGTTACAGATGCAACTTCTGTAACCGGATGGATTGACTCTACTACTGGTGTCACCACAGAAGTGGGATGAATTACACCAGCAGTTGACACAGGCACAGAGTCTCTAGTAAAAACTAGTGGAACCTCTGTGTTTGTGATGGTGTCATCAGGAGATGCCTCAGCATGCATTCCCTCACCATCTAAATGTGGGTTCTGAGTGGTGAGCAAAGTGTCATGCACTAAGTCACTTGAAATTATTGGCTCATCAAGAGAAAAGAATTCTTGATGATCAATGCCTTGCATCTCAGTTGCCTGAGTTGCAGGTTCCAAAGAAATTTCAGAGTTAGATTCTGGAAGAGAAGTGTGTTTAAGAGTAGATTTTGGCAACTCCCCCTGAGAGATAGAGGGAGTTTCAAATGTGATGTGCTCTCCACTCAGTGTTGTGCCAGCCTTATCACTCCCATGTGCTGACTCTATACAAGAAGGTGCATTGGGGAGGATGCTTGATTCTATAGGTGCACCCTGTTGAGAGGATACACCAAGTGAGCTGTGTGCCCCTGATTTTACAACTTCAGTCATTTGTGTGACTAAAGAGGTGGTCTTAGTTTTCTTCTTCTTTGTCCTGTGTAAGGGTGACTCAGGTTCCTCACTTCCTAGACCTAATTCAACAGCTAATGCTGCTTCAGATAAGATATTTAATGGTGCAGACATTACTTCTTTTCTCTTCTTTTTACTAACATCACCCTTTTGAGAGGATGATGCAGTTGGCTCAGTATGTGGTAGAGTGTTTGGTTGAGAGGGTTGGTTAGCAGGCCCTGGGTTAGCATTTTGTTCTACTTGCTTGGGCTATGCTAACTTAGATTTTGCATCAAATGTTGGCATGTTGTGGGGATAAGTCCTAAACAAACTCTCCATATGGGGAGTTATGTTCAATCTTACATCCACATCATTCCTAGTCTCCAAATTACCAAAAATGAGTTTGGTCATGGACTTAGGATAGCCTATTTTATTTTTATCAATCCCAGGCAATTCAATCAATGAAGCATTTTTATAATTAAGTACAGATTGAATAAAGCGAGGGAAGAAAATATCAGTACCTCTCTTGGTTGTGTTCTTACCAAGTCTCCCATATAGTTCTTGGAGGATGATTTGGCCAACATCAATCTTCTTTCCATAGGCCAAAGCATATCCAATTTGCTGCACAGGTGCACTGATTTGATCAAAGCTTGATTTCCTGGCAGTGAAGACTTGGAGAAGAGTTGCAAACACATAGCTCCACTCCTTTCTCAGATTCTTCCTGTTTAGCTTTCCAAGATTGATCCCATCTGAGTAGTTGATGAACTCAAAGAATTCCTCTAACTCTGCATTAGTGGCCATTCTGTCAAATGACTCTTGTTGTAGGCCCAGTGCTTGGTTCATGTCTGCAGTAGTGATAGTGATTTCCTTATCTTGAATCTTGCAGTAGATGATATATGAAGTGATTGCGTTTTCCAGGGCTACAACCTCCACAATAGCAGAACCCCAAAACTATTCCAGGATATCTAGATACAGAGTTGGGTTGGCAGAGAGTGCATCCTTGATATATGACTCCGCCATCCATTTCACAAAGCACTTGAAATTGGCATTGGGTGCTTCAACATCACTAGTGAGAGTGATGAAGTTGGTGTTGAACTTTACTGTTGCCATTTGTGTAGAAGAGAGAAAAGAAATTGAAGGTTGAAGAAGAAATTTGGCTCTTCGTAGCTAGGGTTTCAGGGGTTTAGAGAGTGTAGATGCTTGAGAAATCGAATGAAATGAATCGAATAGATGTGAAATTGTATAAGTATGAAGTACTTGAATTGTCGATTAGATGAAAGTTTTGTATCGACAAGTCAGGCATTCGAGAAGTAGAAAATAACTATTCGAGAAGTCAAGAAAGGCTTAATCGATAACTCAAGCAGATAGAAACTCACAGCTGGCAGTTATCTAACTTAGAAATAATTCTAAATTAGATAAAATGTGTTTTTATGAGTGAATTAAACTTTTAGACAAAAGTCCAAAATCGGTTAAAATTCAGCGAGAATTCAGCCTTTTCAAATGATTCGAGAACTCAAATATAGTGTTCGAGAACTCAATCATTCGAGAACTCAGTTACTATATTCGAGAAGTCAAGAATACCTCTATTCGATATCTCAGAAGGACTCTATTCGAGAACTCAAGAGTACTCTAATGAGACTTGTTAGAGATGTCGAATAGTGAATCATTCGAGAAGTCTGACTTATCGAACTATACCCATCACTCATAGAAATTTGATTTTCACTATCTTTTAAAATTTACCAGACATATTCATTGAAAAATATCCTAGCAAATTAAATAGTGATTTTCTCCAAATTTCATGGAAATTTTAAGTTAATAGAAATATGATTTTCAACATGTGCAACAGATTTGAAATATTTATAAATCATATTTCAGCCAACACTTACTCCAAAAATATTGAGAATTTAGATAAAGTAAGTGTTTACTGCTGCAACAATCTAGATGGTGTATTCACTTAGCCAGAATCTGAAGAATTCAGCATTCCAATCTCACTTACCAACCTTGTGAAGGTGGCTTCATCTAATGGCTTAGTGAATATATCAGCTAGTTGTTTATCTGTAGAGACATAATGCAACTCAATGGTTCCATTAGTTGCATGTTCTCTTATGAAATGATATCTGATGTCAATGTGCTTTGTTCTAGAATGATTGACAGGATTGGTAACTATAGAGATTGCACTTGTGTTGTCAAACATGATTGGAATTCTTTCCAACACAAGTCCATAATCTCTAAGTTGATTTCTAATCCAAAGCACTTGAGCATAGCAACTTCCAACAGCTATGTATTCAGCCTCAGCTGTAGAAGTTGACACAGATTGTTGCTTCTTGCTATACCAAGAAACTAACCTTTGTCCAAGAAACTGGCAGCTTACTGAGGTGCTTTTCCTATCCACTTTGCATCCAGCATAATCAGCATCAGAATAACCAACCAGATTGAACCCTGTGTCCTTAGGATAACATAATCCCAAGTTAGGAGTGCCCTTCAGATATCTAAAGATCCTTTTTATTGCAATCAAATGTGATTCCTTTGGATTTGATTGAAACCTTGCACACAAGCATGTAGCAAACATGATGTCTGGCCTACTTGCAGTGAGGTAGAGTAGAGAACCAACCATGCCTCTGTAGACTGAGATATCTACTTTCTTGCCTTTAGCATCTTCATCCAGTTTAGTGGCAGTGGCCATGGGTGTCTTGGCAGGTGAACAATCTTCTAAGTCAAACTTCTTCAATAAATCCTTGATGTACTTGGTTTGACTGATAAAGATACCATCCTTCCTTTGACTGACTTGCAACCCTAGAAAGAATGTCAACTCTCCCATCATACTCATCTCATATCTGCTCTGCATGAGTTTAGAGAATTTCTCACACAGCTTCTCATTTGTAGAACCAAAAATGATATCATCCACATAAATTTGTACTAGGATAATATCATCACCATGCTTCTTGTAAAACAGTGTCTTGTCCAATGTGCCTCTAGTGAATTGATTCTCAAGAAGAAATTGTGATAAAGTATCATACCATGCTCTTGGAGCTTGCTTAAGTCCATACAGTGCCTTAAGCAATCTGTAGACAAATTCTGGGAAATGTGGATCCTCAAAGCCAGGTGGTTGTTGCACATAAACCTCTTCTTCCAACTCTCCATTTAGAAATGCACTCTTGACATCCATTTGATAAACTTTAAAGTTTGAATGAGCAGCAAATGCCAAGAATATTCTAATGGCTTCCAATCTAGCAACAGGGGCAAATGTCTCATCATAATCAATGCCTTCCTGTTGAGAGTATCCTTTTGCAACCAGCCTTGCTTTGTTTCTTATTATTACACCATCTTCATCCATCTTATTCTTCAGAACCCATTTTGTTCCAACAATGGTTCTATTCTTTGGTGCAGGCACAAGTTCCCATACTTTGTTCCTTTCACATTGATTCAGCTCCTCTTGCATGGCAATAATCCAATCTGGATCCAACAGTGCATCATCAAGTTTCTTAGGCTCAACTTGTGATAGAAAACATCCATAGAGGCACTCATTTTGAGTTGCTCTCCTAGTCCTTACTCCTGCATTAGGATCTCCAATGATTTGCTCTGCAGTGTGTGATCTATCCCATTTCCTCGAGTGTTCAGCCTGACTTCTCAATCTTGATGTTGCTTCATCATCCATATCATAGTCATCCTCATTTCCTCCCCCTGTGAAGTTGCCATTACTCACAGGTGTGTCTTGGATGCTTGTTTCTCCACTATCGATTGGCACAAATTCTTCTCTTGTATCATCAATCACTTGAGTTTGTTGAACTTGAGTTTCAACTCCAGTTTCAATCTCTTCATCAGAATCATCTAGATTATCAAACTTCAATGGATCTTTGTCTTCATCATTGGCTTCTTCTAGTCCAGGTAGTTTGCTGTCATCAAATGTTACATCTGTGCTTTCCATAACTTTCTTTTGACTGATGACATAAACCTTGTATGCAATTCTTTCCATAGAATAGCCAAGAAAAATTCCTTCAAATGCTTTTGCATCAAACTTTCCAACATATTCAGAATTATCCTTTAGTACAAAGCATTTGCTTCCAAAAGTATGAACATACTTTAGAGTAGGCTTCTTTCCAGTCATCAAGTTGTAAGGTGTCTTTCCAGTGTTTTTGTTGATGAGGGTCCTATTCTGAATATAGCATGCAGTGCTCACAGCCTCAGCCCAAAAACATGTAGGCATTTTTGCATCAAGTAACATTGTTCTAGCAGCCTCAATTAGAGTTCTATTCTTTCTCTCAACAACTCCATTTTGTTGTGGAGTCCTTGGAGCTGAGAATTGCTGAGAAATGCCATTCTCTTTGCAGAATGCTTCAAGTGTGGCATTTCTGAACTCTGTTCCATTATCACTCCTCAGTGCAATCACACTTGCATCGTTTGCCTTTGCTTTCTTGTCAACTTTCTTTATGTGCTCAATAATTACTTGTGGAGCCTCATCTTTTGATGCCAGAAATTCCACCCATGTATACCTTGAAAAATCATCAACCATTACCAGGGCATACTTCTTTCTTCCAAGTGACATTATGTTGACAGGCCCAAACAAATCCATATGGATGAGTTGTAATGGCTTGGTTACTGATGTCACTGTCTTTGACTTGTGGCTTGATCTTTTCATTTTTCCTTTTTGACAAGCCTCACACACTCCTTCTTGACAGAATTCAAGTGTGGGCATGCCTCTCACTAACTCTCTTTTGACTAGAGAATTAATGGCCTTGAAGTTCAGGTGTGATAGTTTCTTGTGCCACAGCCAACAATCTTCATTTGATGCTTTTGAGTAAAAGCAACAAATTTTGTCCTTGTTTGCAGAGTCCATATTGGCTACAAACAGGCTTCCCTTCCTTACTCCAGATAGAGCAAAATCACCAGTCTTCTTGTGGGTGATCAAACATTCATCTTTGTCAAAATTCACTTTGAAACCTCTATCAGTAAACTGACCAACACTTAACAGATTATGCTTGAGCCCCTTGACTAGTGCTACATCTTCAATGATGACATTACCAACTTTCAGCTTGCCATATCCCAATGTGTTACCCATGCTGTCATCTCCAAAAGCAACCATTGGGCCAGCCTTTTCCTCATACTGTGATAGCAGGGCCATATCACCAGTCATATGATTTGAGCATCCACTGTCCAAAATCCACATGACCTTCTTTTCACTTTCTTTGCCCTGCAAACACAAAGGTATTACTTTTCCTTTGGTACCCAAACAAGTTTGGGTCCATGTGACTTAGAGACAGTTTTATCATAAACAACATGCTTGTCAACTTTCTTAGTGCTAGTCTTCTTGTCATTGTTGGAAGTCTTAGATCCTGAAGTTTCAGACTTAGGTGACAGAGGTACCTTCCTAGCTTTAGGAGGACTTGAAGACTTTGACCTTGTGTAGTGTGTGTGAGAATTGTGACTGATACAACCATCAATGAATTGCCTTCTTAAATTAAAACAACTAGTCATAACATTCATATTGCATGGCATACAGTCAAATTTATCACAGAAAGGTGCATCTCTATGACTTAGAGGCACAGAACAATCATAGAAAGGTTTAGACACACTACCAACAGGTTTCTTGCATGCATGAGTTAAATGATTGGTACTGAAACAGTTCTGACAAGTTTTCCTAGGGGCATTAGGCATATAAGCATAGTTGTTATCCTTGTTAATCCCTAACTTGCCATTTCTGTTCTGTTTCTTCTTAGTCACTTTCTTTTCTGATTCACTCATCCCAGCTGAGACAAACTTAACAAACTTCTTAGGTCTTGGCCTATCAACTACTGGTTTCTTGGTCTTTGACTTGACACTCTCACCCTTAGAGGATGCTTGTTGTTCACTAGATTGTGCCTCATCCTCATCATTCAACATTTGCTTGATGAGTAAGGCATCCTCATCAACTTCAAATGTTGATTCCTTAAAAATTGGATTTTCAGTTTTTCTCAAAATGTGAGGCACTTTCTCATGAACAGCTGTGTCCTCTTCAATGATAGCATAGCCTTTCCTCTGTTTGAGAGAGTCATAGTCAAGTCCAATAGCTGTTTTGGGTTTATCTTCAATTTTCTCACAGTAGGATTGCACTAAACCAGATGATTTCTTGAAAGTTTTTAGTTTGAATTCATTCTCAGCTAATTCATCCCTAAGAGCCTTCTCTACTTGACTAGCACATAAAACCTTGTTCTGCAAATATTCAACTTCTTTCTTAAGGTTTTCTACTTGCATAGTAGTTAACTCAAGTTCCTCATTCTTTTTGGTTAATATTTCATTTCTAGTAGACAGTTTAGCAATCTCCTCATTAGCAGCAGTCATACTAGTATGAATATTAAACATTTCAACAGATAATTGTTCAATCATGCATTTGCCATGTGTCTGCTTTTTCAGAAGGGCCTCATACTTAGCTTCGAGCTCAAGATAATCTCTATCCTTCTTTTTAGGCTTCTTGCATTCACTGGCAAAATGCCCTAGGTCATTGCATCTATAGCACCTTACAGATGACCTATCCACATAACTGGTTTTGAACTTATTTCTGTTTGGTTTCACAGGTGCCTTGTTCTTGTTGGCTGAATGGTTTTGAGTTTTTGGTTTGAAGGGTTGATTTCTTTTAAATCTGATGTTTGGAAATTTTCTGGCCATGAAAGCATATGAAGTATTTTCCATCCCATCAAGTTCTTCCAGAGTGTAAAACTCTTCTTCTTCTTCCTCCTTTTCCTCAACAGGTTCACTCACCCCAGCTTCAGTTTCTTCATCATCTGCCACCTCCTCTATCCTTAGTTGGCTTGTAGATGCTTCTAGGTCCAGAATGGATTTGTTGACAATCAAGGCACATGATGTGTTTATCATCCTACCTTGGTTGGCTTGGATAGCCCTTTTCTGAAGCAACTCAAGTTCATGAGTCTTTAGGACTCCATAGAGCACATCATAGGTGACTTTGTTCAAATCTCTCTCTCTTAGAGAAATGACTCTTTGCTCCAGATGATTTGGTGAAGACAACAGAAATTTCATATTTAACTCCTTGGTGCTGTAAACCTTTCCATTCATCTGCAACTCAGTAACTAGTTTGTCAAACCTTTCAAACATTTCAGTGATGCTTTCCTTGGGCTGTGCCATGAAAGCTTCATACTGTGTGACCAGTATCTGTTTCCTGTTTTCCTTAACCTCATCAGTCCCTTCACACAACACCTCAATGTGATCCCACATCTCTTTAGCAGACGTACATGATGCAATGTTTGCAAACATTGACATGTCCATGGAATCAATGATAAGCAACATGAGGTGGCTGTCAAGAGCAACCTTCTCCCTTTCTGACTCTGTCCACTTTGATGGATCCTTGGCCTCATAAGATCTTGGGATAGTTGTGGTTCCAACAGTCTTCTCTGGTATCTCTTGTTGTGGAACAAAAGGACCATTCTTGAGAATCTCAGGATACAAGGGATGAGAGGCTTTAATGAACAACATCATCTTTATCTTCCAGAGGTTGAAGTTTTCTTTGTCAAACTTAGGGACCTTCACCGTTCCTGTAGTCTTTGGTGTATTCGAACTCATGATCGTTTTCCTGTTTTTGAATAAGCAGCCCGCTCTGATACCACTTGTTGAGTATTGAATACGATAAGAGAATACAGAGGGGGGGTGAATGGATTCTTGAACTTTTCTTGGATTGAGTCTATGTAGCAGATAAGTGCCTGTGTGTGTAGAAGAGAAGGTGCGGATAAAGAAACAACACAAGACACAATATCACTTTAATCTAATGTATTATTAGATAAAGGTTGCTACAATCTGTGAATACAAATGATAGTATTCTCAGCTTCGTTTTTCTCAGAGAGATACAGCTTAGTGTATTAAAAACTTGACTCACAAAGTTACTAAGTTATGAAGTGAGGCTGTGTCCTTATAGAACATGGATACAGCCTACTTACTGCAAATAAGGTAGCTAAACAAATTACTTTCTAGTCTGTCTATCCTTTTTGAGTAAGTGTCCAAACGGTTACAGATTTGACTTTGCAAAGCCTGTTTAGATCCACTTCTTTAGCTCCTTGTCTCTTCTATATCTCTCTAAGCTTCCTTGTAGGCTTTCCAGAGCACGTTACAGATTGTGGTCCATAAAGTGCATTGGCTTGTTGCAGGTTTCTGACTTGTACAATTTCTTCAGTATTTTGTCTCCAAGAATGTATTCGAGAAGTGACTAAGTAAGTGATTCGAGAACTAGAATTGACTTGATCGATAACTCTGAGTTCTCGAATACTGTTATATTGACATATCGAACCACTTCTCGAATAGCTCTTTTCCATCAGGATTCCTTGAGTTGTCGAATAGAACATTTGACTTATCGAATCCTCGAGATATCGAATAGCTTTCTGAGTCCTTGAGATATCGAATGAAACTTTGACTTGTTGACTCGTTGAGAACTCGAATACCATCTTGACTTGTTGACTTCTTGAGTTCTCGAATAGAGTAGTAGACATATCGAATCCCTGAGATATCGAATGAGATATCGAACAGTGTATTTCAGAGATATCGAATAGTGTCTTGAGATGTCGAATCCCTGACTTCTCGAATGCTGGACTTCTCGAATAGACAAATATACTTCTCGAATTGGTACTTAGGCAAATTCTTCATTTCTTCAAATCCCAACTGTGATTATTTGACAGTCTTTAACTCCTTGCTTGAGGCATGAACCTTGGAACTTCTTTCAAGCATTATTCTAGACTCTATTTGTACAATTACACAACTAGGATTTGATGCCTACTACAAGTACAATACAAACAGAAACTCTACAACTAAAGGTTCCCTCAGTTAAGAGGTCATGTAAGTAATGCAAAGCATTACAAACAATTAGGCTTGTTATTAGATGTGTACAGGCATGCCTCTGTAACTAACATCTCCTAAGTCATTTATAAACCATTTTTTATTGTTTTCCTCCTCCCGATAAGTTCATCATGCATGATATTGAGTATATGCTTGTATAATTAATTAGTAAAATATAGATAGAGATTGGATTTGAGGGAGATTGTTGGAGTAAATGTGTAAATTTACTTCTTAAATAGTTAAGTGTTAATTAAATTATATTATTTTTAGAATAAAAGTAAAGATATTGTTGGAGTTGCTCTTAAGTAGCTCTTTAATTTCGAGATATTCTTGTGTTTACTTGTTATTCAGTCGTGCTTAATTTGTTATCATTGTTTTCCTTTGTATTTTGTTCTGAATTCCCCTTCCGTTTGCTCTATCAATTCTGTACACATGATCTGATGATCATGTTAACTTTGTAAAGCAAATTAATGATTTACAGTTTAAATAATTTACCAACATTATATTTCTACTTATCAATTAAATTTGTTTCACGAGTTGACTTTATTGTCTACAAACGTCTTGAAGCATGCAATTCGATCTACATAAACAAAAGAGAAAAGGAATTTTTGTACAAAGGATGAAATTGATACATAACGCGTGTTAATTTATTATTAAGACTAGTTAAAACACTTAGCAAAAAATAATAAAATATTAATAATAAAATGATACATAACGCGTGTTAATTTATTATTAGAATTGACTATTTAACTACTAATAATAAAATGACATAATAAATAATAATTATCATTAAATGTATATAAATATTAATTAAAGAATTAAGAAAAGA
This sequence comes from Kitagawia praeruptora, assembly GCA_037693485.1. Taxonomy (NCBI): domain Eukaryota; kingdom Viridiplantae; phylum Streptophyta; class Magnoliopsida; order Apiales; family Apiaceae; genus Kitagawia; species Kitagawia praeruptora. Next base: position 132,815,340 of record CM075352.1, read on the forward strand.
GAAATTGGCTCTTTGACTATTAACTGTAAATATTAATAATAAAATGATATAAAAAATAATAATTTGCATTAAGTGTATGTAAATATTAATTAATAATAAAATGTATATAAATTATGTATCATAATTATCCTTTGTACAAAAATTCCTTTTCTCTTTTGTTTATGTAGATCGAATTGCATGCTTCAAGACGTTTGTAGACAATAAAGTCAACTCGTGAAACAGATTTAATTGATAAGTAGAAATATAATGTTGATGAATTATTTAAACTGTAAATCATTCATTTGCTTTACAAAGCTAACATGATCAGATACGATGTGTATTTGATGATGTCCTACAAACTCTGTCCAGGTAACATCGATGTGGTTGTCGTGAGAGAAGTCCTGTTGTTGCATTCCTCATGATTATTTTATGTTCCACATAATTCTAGTTTTATCTCCCCCTGAAATACGTGCTTGTAATCTATTTGGTCGGTCGAGACGTTGTTGCACAATATATAGCTGTACCGTAGGGGGCTTGAATGTCACTTGTGTACTTGTCTTCTCAGAAGAAAGGCGTAACTGCGCCCTCATCTTGCAGAAAGTCGTCCCGTTATTAATGTTCGTTCCCTGTACGGCGAAGGTTGCCTTCCATGGTATAGCTTCGGAGGTAGAAAAATAAGAACTCGAAAAGAAATTTAATTTAATGTGGGCAATTATGGGGAACGTGTACTCGGCTTGAAGCGTTGCGTCAAGGTGTAACCTGGTATCATGTATTTCCACTCTCACGGTTCCAGTAGCGTTGAACGACACCTGGGGATGATATTCAATCTGGCAGTGATCGATTTTCATACATCTACGTCTCAGTAGATGATATGTTGTTTCGGTAATAGACGGGAACTGCATAGTGATGTTCTGATATGAATTGGAGATTTTATATTCATATCGCTTTGATTTAAGATATCTATCTGTAATTGTATCTGATTCCATGGATACAGGATGTTAATTCGATGATGATGTGGGTATAATGTGATATACATATATATAGACGTGTATATATATATATGTATTTTTAATAAAAGAAAAGTGTATGCTTTATGCCAAGTGGGCCCAGGTGTGAAAAGGTAAAGCTTGGAGGTGTACTGTTCAAGTGTGTTGTAAATCCGATTTATCGATTAAAAGAAAAGGAAAAATGGGTTCTAGCCTATCAGAATGTGACACGTATGTGCAACACTCCACTGTTCACTTGCAACACTCTCAAAACTGTCCCATCAATGACGTGTCAGAGTGTTACAAATAGAATTAATTGATGAAAAGAAAAGGAAAAATAAAATAGGATGCTTCTCTGACACGCTTTGTACTGTTCTACTTTATCCTTTTACACGTGTCAGTACTGTTATACTGATAATATATATAATTTTTTTGGACCCGCTAGGGGGGGTTAAACCGGTAATAATATTACCCGGTTTAACCCCCGAAATTTTTTTACAGCTACAGTAACCGATAAAAAGCACCAGTAATTCAATAAAGAAATGTAAATTATATTTATTTACCATGTTTGAGATTTTAAAAAAACAATAAATTAATTTATTAATATATTTGAATTTGAATTTGCCGCCATCCCGCCCAAATTCAAATAGTTGTCACTCCCGCCAATTATAAATACATGTTCGCCTCTGTTGTCAAGTTGAAAACCAATGATAGTTCGCATCAACCAATATGCTCGTTCTTTTAGATATTCCTCATATCAGAGACATAAGAACTACGTTCCAGATGGATTTAGGAGGCCCCGTATATGGAACACATCCTGGAAATCTTCCTGGAAGCCCGGGGTAAGTACCCGTCGCCGGGTGTTTAAGACACGCCATTTAAATGAAGTTCTGCTTGTATCTGTATGCACCAGGACAGAATTTATTCAATCTGGGTATGTTACCATGCCTGCATTGGGAAAGTCATTAGCCTGCAGGAAGAAGAAGTTCATACTTCTGAAGAGTGTTGAGATCCAGGGAACGTTTCGTATCATGAGTTTGACCGTCGAATCGAAAGAGGGTGTTTCAATGGAAATTGAAAGGCCACCGGCACCACCTGCCCCCAGTGTGAACGGAATGGCGACCATGTTTATGGTTTGCGACAAACGGCCCAGGGGCGATGAGCTGGCTAAATTCGAGGATATCTTCGTCTGGAAA